>OZ010800.1:197182531-207182531 GCA_963932465.1 Maratus speciosus
ATATGTATAATAATAAATTTGAAATCACAAATATATGAAGAAATTGATAAAATTCTAAAGATGATTTAGAAATGAACATAGGAAACCAGTATGTAAAATAAGAAACTATGAATGACTCACAGAATCGTCAGAGGAACTTGTGAGTTCATTCATAGAAGATGAGTTATTTCATCCAATTTTGTCGGCATTAAGCCTAAAATGACAAAATTTAGCTCCTTATAACTCAAACATTACAGAAAATAGATAATAAAAAGCAAAGAGATCCAAAGAAATATACACCTCATACAGGATATTAAAAATTATTAGAGCACAATACCTGAATGACATACTAAGCATCAAAACTACTGCATGGAAAAGTTAAGACTATTTTAACATGCGATCTACAGGTGAGCATTTGAGTGAAACCCATAACTGTGCTGCCATCTGGAGTGAGAAAGGAAAAATGTAAAAAAAAAAAAAATGTAAATTGGAACTGGATTAATAACAATAATGTTATATATTTAGAAATTGAATATGAAATAAAATAAATACACTATCCTAGAACAGATATGTTTATAGTAAATGAAAGGCAATATTTGTTAAAAAAAAGTAATAATTTTAGATTTATGATAATATTTCTCTCTATATATTATTTTGTGGAACATACATATTTCCTTGTATAATCTCTCTTATAAAAAATATTCAATGGCTTATTTACTTCGTTTATTAAATAGATTTTCACATTATAATCATAAGATTCCGAAACGATTTTATATATTAAATTAAAAAACATTCGATAGGGTAGTTTTTGAGCTGTGATATGCGGACAGAGGGACGGACCAAACGACGACAATATGTGCTAGGTATTTCATAACTAAGAACACATCTAAAAACATCTGTATGAATATATTAGTTTTAACAATTACTTATTGTAACAGATACTTATTGCTTCTAAATAGTCGTGATTCAAATAAATATGACAAAATTAAAGCTATTTTATTTTTTCTATTATTTTTTTCGTGAATAAAAGTAGTTGAGTGTATTACACACAGAATCATATTTTTGACATTATTTATATTAAAATCGGTATAAAAATTGCGTAGTTTTACTTGCGTATTAAATACGTATATAATATCTCTAATTTACGTCTTTCCTCTCAAAGAAAAAGAGTTAAATCTCTTAAATAAACTTAACCTTTAAATGCCGGGTGTTGCTTTTCGGCAACATACCCAATTTAGGCTTTAAAATACTATTAGAATAATATTGAAGCTATAATACCTAATGTTGCCAATAAAATACATTCTGAAAATATTATTAAATCGATTTTCAACATGTAGATGGCAACACTTGTGCCGTTTAAGAATAAAGATTGATTTATTTTTTCAATTGTTGCTACTTGTTCTTTTTGTTTTGTTTGGAAGCTTGCGAAATACCCTCTTTTGTTCTGCAGTGAGCAAGTAAAATTTATTTCTTATTATAGTTCCTAAAATTCTTGCGTGTTTAATATTACAGAATTTTACCAAGGAAAATTATTTTTTCAATTAAATACCAGTATTTCCGATTAGTAACAAACTTTTTTTTAGCCGTAAACCATACTTAAAACAAAACATGATGTTTTTAAGTATTTTTCCCATGATTTATTTAAAAAATGGAAGCCGAAAAATATTATTACAATGATTTTTGAAAAATCAGGCATTTAAGGGTTAAATATCTTGCCGTAGAGGATGTAAGAAATATGTTGAAATACTTAAGTATTTGTGTTCTCTTCAAACCCCCTATATAATTATTTATTTAAAGAATTCTTAATTCATATAATTTTCAATCACAGAAATACAACGAAAATAACCAGTAAATGTTTCCAAACAGTTTTTAAAAGTTAGTTTTGTTGCTCATTAATTTCTTGTAAAATACAAGTACCGGGTGTCCCAAAAATAACTGATGGATTTTAAAATTCAATAACTTACAAACGGTGACAGATATTAAAAAAATTTATACACGAGCATTATGTAATATGTCAGGAGTTTTATGCCGCTATTCTCAGTTTTAAATACAAATAGCATCGATAGATGGCGCTGCAATTAATAACCACAAAATACAGGCTCGATTTTCCAACCTCTCTCTTGTTCTATGCGAAAAAAGGAAATTAAAATGAATGGAACCCCGAAGTACACAAAAATCGGGTCTGGACTGAGCGCCTATTGCTCTCAGCGCCATCTATTGTTTGAAATACGAACTAAAATCAAGAATCACAATACAAAAACTCCTGACATCATGCATAACCCTCTTGCAAGAATTTTTTAAATATATGTCACCGTTTGGAAGTTATTGAATTTTAAAGCCCATCAGTCATTTTTGGGACACCCGGTATTAATATTTATAAACTTAACTTACTTATGTAGAAAATATAGAGGCATTTAGTTTTGACAAAAGTGTACAAACATTTTTAAGTTTCAAAATATTGTGTTTAAAAGTTACCATACAATTTTTTCTTACATAGAATTACATGACAAACTACCTGATATCAAGTGGAGTTAACTTTATTTCTCATTTAAGTTTCTGCTTTGTAAACTACTTTGTGCTATCTGTGAAATGTTTGTTTTTACGAAAAGTAATTTGTATTCCATTTTAGCTGTTTTGAACGTCATGAATGATTGTTAAAGCAGAGAACTTAGTTTATAAATAAGTTTGATCTCATTTTAGGGAGATATTTTCAGAAGCATTTATTGTTTTACATATTTTTATTTCGCCAGCTTAATAATATCTGAATTTTATAGGTAAAAAAATCTGAACCAATAACACGTTTAATGAATGTTTTATAAACGCAAAAAAATAATTGAAAACTAGAAAACAGGAATTCTGCTTTTTCAGAATTTAGTGTCGCCCCCGATGAAAAAAAAGAAAAATAAATATGTGTATATAAATAGTACAAAACGTATTTCAATTTTAAGACTTACAGTACACGTTTTTATTTTATGTAAAATGACGTCATTCGCATCCACTTAAGAATTCCACATTTACAATCCACTTTTAAACATCTACAGTAAAGTAGGCATAGGACTTCACTATAGCGGAATGATACACAAATGCAGCAAAAAGATGCCGTCATTCAAGAAACTCGACCAAAAAATAACCCGACTGTCTAATGATTCATAGGCCTTCATTTGTTTGTAACATTAATATTAGATAGTTAAAATTAAATATACAGTGAAATACGTTTAACACAAAAACGCTTAACATGAAAAATCGGTTAACACGAAAGGATATAGCGGTCCGGACAATATACTATGCAATTTATTGCATTTTGTTTCTTTTAACACAAAACAAAAATCGTTTAACACGAAAAAAGTCGTTTTCGATCTGGTTAGTTTGAGTTGAAAATGATAAATTTTGTGTTAAAACCATCGAATTTTGGGTGAAAATCAGTGCATTTCGTGTTTTTTTTTTTTTTTTTTTTTTTTTTTTAATTAGCTTATGTTTTATGAGCACAATGTCTGAGAAATTGGTGCCAAAACAAATTGCTATTTCGCTTCAAATGAAGATGAAGCTGCTTAATGTAGTTGATGAAAAAGAAGGACGAAAACAGAAATCTGCAAGGAGTTTGGCCTTGCCAATTCTACTTTATTAACGATAATGACAGCAGGGATCCCATTACTTTCATGTTTGAGCGCAGTATGTTTAAGCCAGAGAGAAAACGTATGGGAACCGCTAAGCAGGAAGATTTAGAGACAGCTTTGCTTATTTAATTCAAACAAGATAGATCTCAGAATGCTAAAAAAGACATTTCAAAAAACGATATCTGATTTTTCCCCCCCAAAAAAACAATATTTTTTTACTCGCTTTTTATCCTAATTGATGCAACCTACCAGTAGTTTATCAGGAAATCGAAATAAAATTTGACGACGTCGAAAATATTTGTGCGTTTTGCTCTTTTTTTTACGAATCTTTTAACGCGAAATTCTTTTAACACGAAAAACAAATTCGGTCCCCTCAGTTTCGTGTTAAACATATTTCACTGTAGTTTATAATAGCTCCATGTTTTAACAGAAATCATTCATTTATATATTTTTCAAAATAGCATGTATTTTAATTACATTTCCTTTCGGTTGTTATGAAAAAAAAGGGCAACAAAAATATATAATTAATATTTTGCAACTATTTTTCCTCTACTTTCTGCAGAAATGGAGTACTTCCGTTGCCAATATTAAGCAAAGGGCTCCAATGACTACAAAAAAAAATAATATTTCAAAAATAAATGGAGATGCAGTTTTCAAACAAATTGCATTTAAAAGTACTTTTTTTCCCAATACGACGGTATAAAAATTGAAAATGTGCGATGCTTACAAGTTTAAAAAATTGCTACAGAGTATTTAATCGTACTGCTTTGTTTTACGGCTGGCTTCTGTAAGGTAACGTTATTTTTTGGATACGACACAAAATAATCTGGTCGAAAGAAATAGCATACCGTACCGGGGCCAATAATAAATAAGTATAAAAGTAAAAATAGTTCTTTTAATAAATATTCTTTTATAACCATTCAATGATTATCTTGTAAAACACTCCTAATTTTTGTTTTACTACTATTCATGCGCTTTTCAAAAAAATTATCTTACAATATATTATTTTGGAGTAGGAAGCGAACTCGATTATGAAAAATTCTCAGTTTTTTTCACGCTTGGTATAAAGCGCAAGAAGCGAATTTTATAAATCTACCCTATATCTATAAAATCCTAATGAAACGAATTTATGAAACTGCTGAAATGAAACGAATTTATGAAACGATTCTATGAAACGACTGATAAACAACTGATTATGTTTCACTGCAAATTCTCCTAAAATATGGAATACCTTGCGATGGAATTAACATCAAAAATTCGTATTGATCCGCAGATCTCAAAACTGTTATTAGAAATTTTAAATTCGAATTAGTTTTCGAAACGTTATTTTTTTCTAATTTTAAATAATTTTCTCTAATGATGTCAACTCAGTTTTTAATCATAATAGATATTTTTTTCATATTTTAGAAAAGGTTATTATTTTAAACTAATTTGGCGACCAGTTTGGCCTCCCTTAAATGTATACTAAGAAATGTATCATATTACTTTTATTCATAATTCAATTTGTATTTCATTATCATTTTATTTAATACAAAGCTTTCATTTAAAACCGAAACATTTAAAATAAATGGCTTTCACTTCTTTATCTTTTTAAACGAAACGAAAAGAAAAATATTAGGCACAGATGTCATATACGAAACGGGTTACATAATTGGCGCCAAAATGGCGTTATTTTGTCTGACATTGTAACCCGGCTATTGTTACTTATATTTAATAATAAATGTTTATTTGAATTTACTTTCTTTTTATTTACAAAAAATGTTCTATAGTTATTAATTAAACTTTTTTTTATTCATTGTTATTTCATTTTAAAAATAATAGAAAATAATTTAAAAATACATATGTAGCTGGTATTCGAAAACGAGGTTTTCGCCAAATTGTCGTAAAGAAAAAAAAAAAAACAAAAAAAAAAAAAACGCTTAACTTGGTGCTAGTCCAAGAGCTGTTAAACATTTTAGGGAAGGTATTTGAGGCACCCTGAAAATTTGTGCAACACTTCTTTTGTAATGGCTGAATACAAAATCGAATGTCTGGCTGAAGGATCGTAGCCCAAAAACTGTGCCAGACACGTGTCAAGTGCCATTTTTTGACTACCCCAAAAAGGTATTTGAGGCACGCTGAGATTGAGACAGAATAATATTTATACTTAGAAAAAAATAATTTGAAAATGACAGACACTTTAGTCGGCCCAAAATATGTGCCAGACACGCGTCAAGTGCCATTTTGCCAAAAATTAGTATAACATTAATAAAAACAAAAATAAAACGTCGAAATAAAAACCACTTGATGGCGCAAACACGTGTAACTTCCTTACAGTCAAGTGAATGTGACATTTACGATCAACCATTATTGGCATTTAATCTTATAGTCTGGCGATAGATTTTTGGTCGATGGGATAACCAAGTAGTACCGTTTTAATTTACCACTCGAAAAAAAAAAATGCTGACTGGCGAGTTAAAAAAACAAAAGCTATTGGCGAGATTTGCACCCGGCTAACATAAATGTACAAAGAATTCTTTGCGATCATGAGAACTCTTATGTAGTTTTATTCGAAAAAATAACTTTGATTCTTTAATCAAAATGGAAAACTTTCTTATGAAAAGCGGAGGGTTGTAATTGTTTGTGGCAGTTACATGACTTAGACTAGTATAATATAAGTGAAAGGATAGCGATAGAATAATATTTGGCGACTTATTGCCTGTTGCTGGCTAACTTTAAAGTACTAAAATGGCCACCTGGAATATAAAAAGCGAAGGGATCCGCCCGGAACTGTTGATAGTCACATGACTTAGGCTATTGTTATAAAGACTGTTTTCAATTCTAAAAACAGCGCAAAGAAATAATATTTCCTCAAGATTAAAAATCTATTTACACGTCACCATTAAAAAAAAGAAAAAAACCCTTTAAAATTACTATTAAATGAGTGCGTGTTAAAAGCAGGAAAATCTTGAAAATCATGTCTTGAAAATTGCATGTACACGTGAATATTAAAAGAAAAAGGAAACTTTAATGTATTAAATATATTAATATGCGTTTAAAACTTTCAGGGGCAAGGTAATTCTATTCTTAAAATCTTGAAATCAATGAAGACACCATAATTTACAAACAAATTTCGGCATACAAAAATGCTTTTGTTCACTTACAAATTTTCATCCCAATATTCTGGTGCCAATGTAGCATTTAAGAATTAAAATTATGTGGTCCAAAAATGAAGCACCACCCTTGAAGAGGTTAAAGCAGCAACTTTTAGTAATTGTAGTAAATTGTATTATGTCAATCGTTTTATAACGCTGTTAAAAAATACCGGTAGGGAAAGACTCTGTTTACTTATTTCATTTTATTTCAGTTTCTTTTCAAATGTTTAACTGATCTTCTTTAACTAAACACGAAAACAACCATTGGATGCCTTAACAGCAACTGATTCTGTCTTAAATTTTTGCAATCAAAGGGAATTGAATGGAAACCTTCTTACAGGGAGATCGCTACAGGTTTTTCCAGTATAATTCAATCTTCTTTAATCTTTTAAAAATCAGATTAGCGTGCTTTTAGATTCTGCTGTGTCTGAACGAGGGTTGGCCAGGGTAACTTTCAGGGGGCAGAGCCCCCTGGTAATATATAATTTTTGCACTGTTTCTTTTTTAAGATAGGGCAGAAAGAAATAAAAAATAAAACATAATTTAAACTATCATTTTAGGTTTTCCTAAATTGAGTTCTAAGCGTATAATTGTAAATTAATTATTATGAAACTATTAATTGATAAAAGCATACTTTTTGTTAATATTAAACTCTTCATTTTTTTATTAATATTTTATTTTCTAGTTTTTAGCTTTTAAAATGTGTCATAGCAACATTTTCACAGCCATTTGTCATATTCATGCGATCGTTTATTGGTGCATCATTAAATCCATTGTTTAAACTCGTGTACAATTTACATCGTTAACAATTTACTCGTGCACGACTTACAGATAATATTTAAAAATTTATCACCTGTGATGACAAACGGAAAATACATTAAAATTAATGTTTTAATTTATATTTTGAAAAAAGTAAAATGTTGTATTATAACGTAATTGTTTACCCGTCTGTCAAGAAGGATTATGTGCTTTAGGCGTATCTGGGTATGTGGATTTCTTTATACCCTCGAAATATCACAACGGCTAGATGGATTTTAATGAATGAATTCTCTATCGATTCGTCTTAACTGTCCGATGGTTATAAGTTAGGTTTTGTTTTTTTATAAATTCAAAATGGCGGCCGTAAAATAAAAAATGGCGATAGAGAGGAAAATATTTTTGACGCATCCCATTGAGTGGAATATCATTGGATAGGTCTTTCAAAATGAAGACGATGTTTCATTGACTATTTTACAGTCAGAAGCTCCGTTTAAATATTACACAACCTGGAAGTTGTGTAGGTAGGATCTCTAGCTTTACTGCAACTCTAACCTTCATAGACATCTGTAGGTCTCATCAAAACAGTGCTTATAGATAGGAATTAATAATTTAACACAACTTAAAAGTCATCAATACAAGTAAATAAAAAAAAACATAGATAGGTAATATAGAAAATGTTTTTACATTGATAATAAACAATCAATTAGTTTGCTTTTTACGCAGTCGGGATTTTTGATTTTTTAAATTTAATTTTTATATAATTGTTGCATTAGAGTAAGTTAAAAATCATTTACAAAGTAAATCTTTACGCATAAAAACCAGGTCAAGTTAAAACAAGAACGTTATGCGTTAAGCACTTCCCAACACATTTAGAATACTATAATAAAACTTCACAGTTTTATAAAATGAAAAATGTTGTCTAAATAAACAGTTTGTAAAACACATACTACATTTGAAAACTTTATTTCATCAATTTTTATCAAAGGACGAAAAAATATCCGAACTCTGTTTGCAGTCCTGTGTATTTACTATAGATACTAAAATTTATTTATAAATTAGACAAAGGATATCACAGTTGAAATTTGCTCTAAAGCAATTCCCGTCAATAAATGGAAATGTACTTCAGATGTTTTGTGCAGTCTTGTACATGATGTGTAGAATTTATACACACTATGATATATGAATAAAAAAGAGGTTAATTTAAAAACGCACTACTTCCAGACATTATTGTTCACATAGTATTGTGACAGAATTATTTTGTGTGTCCCTGTATATGAATGATTTAATGCTGTTTAGATCATATTCGATAGTAAATATCTTGCAGCACATCTCAGTAATATATATAAATTCCAATATGAAACATGAATAAAATACACCGCAAACGATTTTTCCACATAGACCGTAATGGAATGGAATTCTTTTGAGTATCCCTGTAAATGAACTATGGAGGCTATCCATACCATAGTCTTTAATAAGCCTCTTGTAATGTACTTCCAAAGCTGTATGTAAATTTTCCCGAGTTTGTAATTGTTAAACGATATTAAAAACCACAGCAAAAGTTTTTCTTCATATGCCGTAAAGTAACGGATTTTTTTTTTTCACTGCCCCTCTAAAGAAACTGTAATCGATTCATAATTCATATGATCGACGATTCATCGATGAAAATTCATATATCGCTTTCATGGCGATCTGTCTATTTTTACGCGAGTTAAAGCACGGACAGGCAAACTGAAGTCATAAACTCTTTTCAACTTAGTTGGAAAGTTTTAAAAAGAGAGTGTAAGAAAAAATTTATCCTATAAGACAAGGTCCCTTTTTATCAATTTATACGAATAATATAGTTACGAAGAAAAATATTTCACAGTTTAAATTAGGGGTGCACAACCTTTTTAAGAGAAGGACCACTTACAAAAATGTCTGGGTTGTCGAGGGCAATATCAGCAACACGGAGAGAATTCTATTTCGGGAAGGGGATCTGTGTCCTATAATCAGATGAAAAGTAAGGTTTCAGAGGGATGGGGGGATTTACCCCTCTGGGTTCCCCTACCCAGTCAATCTATCCAGTTAAGCTGGCAAGGATATATTAACAGTATACGTTTGTCTATATAACAAGAGATATAGCAAGGATTATTTTCAAAGAGTGATAATATTCCTTGACTTTGTTTGGGGGAATAAATTTTGTTTTATTAAAAGAGCTAAAAACAAACATAGGTATGAAAGACGCTAATGTCGAAAAATATTTGAACTTTTTGAACAAAGGGGGGAGGGGGGACCAGTCAACGAAATTTGAGATTTTTCCGCGCCTGATCAACGAAATTTGCGAATTTCCCGCGTCCGATCAACAAAATTTGCGAATTTTCCGTGCCCGATAGACAAATTTTCGAATTCCCCTCCCCCTGATCGACGAAATTTGCGGTTTTCCCCCGCCTGATCAAAGAAATTCGCGATTCTTAATTAATTCTGACGAATTCTGCAATTTTTGCCCCGGCCAATTGACGGAATTTGCGATTTTTTTCTCGCGATGAATTGACTAAACTAACGATTTTTTCGCAGCCGATCAATGAAATTTTGAATTCTTTCGCGTATCATCGACAAAACTCGCGAATTTTCCGTGCCCGATCGACGAAATTTGTGATTTTTCAATGTCCAATCAACGAAATTTGCGCTTCTTAACTGATTCTGAAGAAATTTGCAAATTTTTCCCGCGGCAAATTTACGAAATTCGCGATTTTTTTTCTCGCAATAAACAGGCGAAACACGCGATTGTTTCGCAGGCGATTAACAAAATTTGAGATTCTTCCGCTCCTAATCTGCAAAAGTCGCAATTTTTCCGCACCCGTTCGATGAAATTCACGAATCTTAATTAACTGACGAAATTTGCAATTTCTTTCGCGTTAAATTGACGAAATTAACGATTTTTTTTCTCGTGACTGACGAATCTCACGATTTTTTCGCAGCCGATTAACAAAATTTCCAATTTTTCCGCGCCTCATCAACGAAATTTGTGATTTTTTAGCGCCAGGACGACAAAATTCGCTATTTTTCCTCACCCGATCAACGAAATTCGTAATTTTGCCAAACCCGATCGACAAAACTCGGGAATTTTCCGTGCCCGATGGGAAAATTTGCGATTTTTTTCACGCCTGAACGACAAAATTCGCAAATTTTCCATGTCCGATCAACGAAATTTGCGACTTTCTCCTCCTGATAGACAATTTCGCTATTTTTCCGCATCAGGTCAACAAAATTAGCGGTTTTTCTGCGCTCGATTAACGAAATTCACGATTCTCATCTGACTGGTGAAATTTTCAATTTTTCCGCGTCAAATTGACGAAATTTACGATTTTTTCCTACGACCTATGAACAAAAATTGCAATTTTTTCAAGTTATAAATTGACGAAGTTCGCGTTCCACACGTTAACCCATCGCGGACCACTTTTGACCCGCGAGCCACAGGTTGTGCATCTCTAGTTTAAATATAACAAAGACTAATAAGAATACTAAAATAATGTTAAGAATTTGGAATATCGTTCTTTATATAAATTTAAGAAATCTTCAGAGAAAATGTCTAGAGCTAAAAAAGATATATAAAACAAAAACAGCTTTTGTTTATCGTTGTTTTATCATTTCCATTAATAGTTTCGTATGAGCGTGAAACTTCCGAAGTTTACGTGCATTTTAGGATAGCTTTTGAACAAAAATGATTAATGTCGAAAATGTGTGTTATTTTAGTCATACACTTTAATTAGCTGTGACATTAATTTGTTGCATGAAAAGCTATTTCCCACACTATGATTAAATAATCACTATGATTAAATACTCTACTTCTAATTTAAATTATGACATCGCATCTGAATATTCGGGAGATTACATTTAATTTATTTTTACGTTCTAATTAAATGTGATGATAAATGCGAATATTTGAAAGTAACTTAAAAAAAATATGATGGACATATGTTTCATTGTAATTTTTTAAAGGAAAAAAATTCTTCCATCAATTAACTATTTTAATCATTTAAGATGATTTGATCGTAAAAAAGTAATTTTATTCAGCATTTAAATATTATTTTTTTAAATATTACAATGAATTGTTGTTTAAGGTCATAAAAGTGTAGAAAAGTAACTTAAAGGGAAAATGTTGGTGTAAAACCTTATATTCTGTTATTTTTTACCAGACTGACAAGAAGGGTTATGTCTTTCACGCGTTTCTGGGTATGTGGATTTCTTTATACCCTCGAAACATCCCAACGGCTAGATGGATTTTAATGAATGAGGTCTCTATCGATTCATATTAACCGTCCGATGGTTATAGGCTAGGATTTTGTATAAATTAAAGTTGGCAGCCGTAAAATACAAAATGGTGGTAGAGACGAAATTTTTTTTTTACGAACCCTATTGAGTGGCATATCGTTGGATAGGTGTTTCAAAATGAAGACGATGTTTCGGTGACTATTTTACACTCAGAAGCTCCGCTTAAATATTACACAACATGGAAGTTGTGTAGGTAGAATCTCTAGCTTTACTGAAACTCTAACCTTCATAGACATGTATAGAACTCATTCAAAACAGTGTTTATAGATAGCAACTAATAATTAAACACAACTTAAAAGTCGTTAATATAAGTAAATAAAAAAATAGTTACGTAATATAAAAAATAGTTTCATTTTGATGAGAAATAATTAATTAGTTCGCTTTTTACGCAGTCTGGTTTTTTGATTTTTTAAATTTAATTTTTAATTGTTTAGTATTTAATTTTTCCTAAGAAATTCTACATTTCTTTACATTAGAAAAAAAGAAAAAAAAGGAAAAAAAACTTCTACGTGCATCTTTTACAACTTCCAAAGCGACAACTGCTCTTCATTACATTGTGGTAAAGTTATTAAATTATCTTCTGCAAATATACAGTGAAATTACGTGAGAAATGTACAATCGCTCCCAAAAGAAAAAAAAAAGAAAAAAAAAATTAATACATTTCAATAATATTTCAGCTTTCCTTCATTTTTTTTATACGCGTTATCTTTTAATATTCAAATTTTTTCCTGAATTTAAGTTTGTATTTATTTACATGATCAACATTCCACGATATATGCATCTTGAAATAAAAAATAGATGTAAATTTTTTAACATAATTAGAATAATAATCATTCAACCAGAATAAGATTTTCAGAAAATTTATGATAATTTTCAATGGTTAAAAAAACATTCCTTTCAAAACTATGAATTTCTAATGAAATTTCAGTTAAAATGGGTATCCTTCGCTGAAAAAACTTCGAAAATAATCCATGCAAGCAATTTCTATACAGATGTATTAAACATGTCTTTTCAAATATGGCATAAAGTAATTTTTCAGTCAGTTTGGGAATGTTTTACAACATAATAGTTTAGATATTCATAGAATTAAAAAAAAAAAGTCTAAAAATGCAACATTTGTCATTCCACGTCATTAAGCTTTAAGGGGATCCGGGACACATTTTAAAATAATTTTTATTTATTGAGTTAAAATTCTGAATTTTTTTTGTGATATTTAACCTTATCATTTGTAAACAAAATCACATGATAAAACTTCTCAGAATTAAAAAAAAATTAAATTTATAATTTATTGAAAAAGTGGAGTAATTTAAAATCGTTGTAACTCTGAATATTATTTATAGAATTTAAATTTTTGTTCTCATTTAAATAAACAGAAATCTATGTTTTAAATTTGATTCAGCATTTTTAAAAATATTAATTTATAAAACAATTAAAAATATTTAATGAAAAATTTTCAAAAAAAGTGGTGCAACTTTTAAAAAAAATCATATTTTCAATAGTAAATATTTTTTTACAAATATGCTGAATCAAAATTAAAGTAAAACAATTGAAAAAGATATGTTCCAAGTTTGATCTTTAACGGTTCTCAAGTTATAAGAATTTAAATATGAGAAATGATGAAAAACCTGTCATGAAGAAAAACGCATTTTTACAAGAAGTCGTATCCATGACAGCCATTGCTTGAAAGATAGATTTTGAAAACAAACCAAAACGAAAAATTTAATATTTTTTGTTCTAATTCAGTTAGAAACATGATTTAAATGTCATTTTAAGAAGGAAAAAACAGAGAAATGTTTTCTGAAATAGAATGTTTTTGCAAAATTTGAAGATTTTTGTGTCCCGGACCCCCTTAATGCATGATATTTTATTTTGTTCCGAAAAAAAAAATATTTGACTCTATTTTTGTTAAATATCCGCTAGAAAAATAGTCAATTTTTTTTTTTATGTTTCTGTCGAACATAATGTCTAACATCACTCCTGATTTACATAATAAAAATTGCTCAAGAAATTATACTTTTAAATTATATACTTACTTTAAAGTGCTTACACTGCATAATAACGACTATTCAATGATATAATAATTTTTATAATGCTTTTAATTGTTTGCTGAATTAATAATGACTAATTTATAAAAATAGAGAAAAAACTTCTGTCGTGCACGTTGGCGGTAGTATCTACAGAAGATGTTATAACAAATCAGAACAAAAAACTTCACGGCCTTAAATGCATGCTATCATACGTAATTAACCCTCTCTCTGCGCAGCACGAGGTATGCTCGAGCATGCATTTTTCCGTCAAATTAATTCTATTTGGTTATTCCTACCAGTTATTTTTTTGCGAAAATTTTGTCTGATTTAATCGGGACATTTTTCCTGATTACGATAGTCAAAAGTTTCTGCTTTAAAGAACCTGTGATAAACGGTAAAAAATTCTGTAAAAGACATTCATCCTGAAAAATTATCATCCTTACGCAGCGAGAGGGTTAACACATAATAGTTCACAAAAAGTCCAATAGATAGCGCCAAATGGCAAAAAAGTTCACTAAACTCTTGAGCTGCACTACGCATTTAAGGGTTAAGACAGAAAATATAGATATTTGTACGATGTGTAAAAAAATTCTGAACTTAATATTTTCTTGAATACTCTTCAAGGAAGATTAAGTAGACTGTAAAATTGAATTTGATTATATTGATCATTTAAAATCGAACTGGAATTTAGAATTCAGGCAAAATTACATGTTACTATTATTTAAAAAGTAAAGAAATTCTAAAAGGAAGAAATATAACTTTCACCGAAAGATCAGATAGAGACAAAAATTAGAGCAGCAATATAATTTCTACTTTACTGGAACCTGTTTGGTTTGAACACTACGAAAGGGGTTCTCTAGCGTAGCGAACATTTAGGCAAATTGAGGAAATTGCTTCTGTTCACTCATTTGAAGATACGAATTTCGTCAAAAGTGCTAGTTTAAAAAGCGACAGTGATACCATGTATAGGGCATTTTTGAAGCATCTGTTTTTATTCATGGGGGGAGAATTATGGGGTTTATCTTTTCCTTCAAGGTAGGATCGAACTGATTATCTCCGGCATGGGAGTCGATCGCGTTACCTAACTTGCCATTGGGCCCTTGCATGGGTGTGATTTTAAATGCAAGTAACATATTTTGCTGTGTATTTATATTTTTATAAAGTAGATTGTAATTTTATCGGTGCTGTTATAAATCCGGCAAGTTTTAATTAATAAGGTTAATTTATTATTATTGTTTTTCTATGGTTAATGAATAATTAGAACATTGCTTGATTAATATAATTTATCAGTGAAATTTTCTTTGATCAATGAACGGTTAGAAAATGGTGTGGTTAATTTGTTGCTCAGAAAAAAAAAAAAAAAAAATTATAGTACATACTATATGGGGGAGATTTTATCAATTTGTTAAGAATTTAACACTTTACTGTTTATAGGGGGAAAGGATCAATTATACATATTTTCAATTAGATTATGGATATGAATATCTTTCATAAATGAAAAAAAAAACGTTCCTGGAATTTCGAAATTTAATTGACTAAATTTTCTTTTGAGCGAATTTGTAAAACACAGTAAAATTATTCTTTTCGATATAAATTATAACGAACCATAACAAAAAAAATGTTTCAGAAAACTTTAACACAACAACAAAAATAATTAATGTTGAAGCAATAACTAACTTGTGACAGGAATAAGATAAAATAACATATAACTGCTTACTAAAATCGCGGCATTTGAGGAGGTTCAATTGCCTGCCCCTCGGGTCTGGCCGTGAGTGAGAAAAGGTTTCGTGAATATTTGAGAGATATTGTTCGTTAAAAATCTCGTGATTTTGAGACGAAATGATTGTCAAAAATAACAAACTAAAGCTCAAAAACTGCATCGTCAAAAGTGAGAGTTTTAAATTCGAGAGTGTATTGAAAATAAAATGTGTAGCATTTATAGTTCGTTTACAGGTGCACACAAAAGAATTTCTTTACATACTAATGTATGGGGGGAAATCTTTTGACGTGTATTTTACTAAAGTTACACTAATCCAAAAATAGTGAAAATGATATACATTATCGAAGTGCAAAACAACATTATTTCTGCGGAATATAGTATACAATGCATTTATCATTCATTTACAAAGACACACGAAATAATTGCATTAGATTCTGGTCTGTGGGGGAAAAAATCATTTCTAGTATATTTTCAAAATGCTACACAATTTCAAAGATATTGAAGTTAATGTACATTGCTGAGATGTACTCTTAGTTTAATATATGTAGTGCATAGTCTTTATTTGCTTATTTACAGGGTTTTTAAAAAGAATTCGATTACAGTGCTGATTATGAGAGATAATCGTTAGAAATGTGTTTTCATAGGCACGGTATGCGTTTTAAAGCTGTTGAAGTTGATAATACGATAAATATTAATAATTTAAACATTTCAAACATTCAAAATCCAAAATCATAATATGTGAAAAAAAAAAAAATGTTTTCATAACTCTTCTGTATCGTTCTTAATCGGCACATATAAAAAAAGGAAGAAAAAATCATGCGTCAAGCATAGATTATGAAACAGTTTCCAACACATTCAGAATAATGTAACAAAACTGCAATTTTAGTACATTACGTGGGACGTGCCAAAAACCCGTAAGCGTTACTGTGAAAAGGTGTCAATTACTTAGAGTGCCTTTTATTTGTGTTATGCACTTTTTAGCTTAACTATAGTTAATTAGTTTATATTAGATGTGTTTGTATATAAATAAATTCATATACAGGGCTACTAAAAAAACTGAGTATATTGCAGTCTATAGATGATAATTATTGTAAGTGAGACTTTAGTTTTGTTATGAGTTTCCTATCTGAATAAAAATTTACCTTAATAAATGGTATGTACGAATAATCGTATACAATTCTGGGCAGCACAAAATGTTTGAAGTTACCATATGACAATTATTCGGTAAATGCGGAAAAACATTCAAATGTGTTTTACGTTGTATACTGAATTAATTTTTAAGAAACCTTATTAGTGTGTAACAAACCTATAAATCATATACACGGCTGCTCAAAAGAATTTAAATATCTTATTGACTATAGACGCTAATTTACTGAAATGGAGTAATGAACTATGTTATGCGTTTTCTAAAATTTCATTTAGGTATTTTTTTCCTTTTTAGAGTGAGGTTTTGTTACTGTATTCGGGAAGTGTTGGAAAATTTTCATAATCCATGTCTGACAGATAATTTTTCTTTCTGTCTTTCTTTTGTGTCAATTTAACGTTAAAAGTATGTCTAGTTAAAACAAATGACAAAAAGAAAATTACATTTCTTTAAACATTCGGTGGATTTCGAAATTAAAGTTCAGTTTTTAAATACATTATTCTAAAATAATCATGCGTAGTTTTCAGCAGGCCAAAATAATCCCTAAAACCGTTTCAATAATTTATCGCATGATTAATTACACATGTATAATATGTCATCTTGATAACGACAAACGTACGTAGTTTAACAAAAGTTTTCCAATTATTTCATTACGTTTAGCGAACCAAATTTTATTCGGGATAACAATAGCTAATCATTTATGAAGTTTTGCATTTAATAAATGCAAAGTTCTGTATAATTTTTAATAATAGTAATTAAACTAAATCAAAATTTCTCTGAATATTAAGTAAATTTTTTTCTAAAAGCTCAAAGATTAAATCTTTTAAATGTGGAGAATTTTAAAAATTGTAGTGGTTTTAATTTAGAAGATTCATTTTCTTGCAAAAACGATTATAAAATACAACAAATATTTTATTAGTAATAAATGCTTTTCCTTATAATATTATTTGTTTTATGTGGATTTTGTTTTAGTTGATACTATTTAAAAAATCCAATATCCAATAAATAAATTTATATTCCAGTTAGATTTTTTGTTTAATTGGTAAATTGTTAAGAAGAATTAATCTTCAAACGGTGCAATGCACATTTATAAGAAATTAAGAAAAAATAATAAGACATGATTTTTTTTTATAATTTCACTAAATGAATATTATTTTTTTCATTTAGTTGATAATATGATAAATATTAATAATTTAATCTTTTCATATATTCAAAATCCGAAATCACAATATGTAAAAAAAAAAAAAAAAAAAAAAAAAAAAAATGTTTTCATAACTCTTCTGAATCCTTCTTCACCAGAACATTAAAAAAAAAGAAAAGAAAAGAAATAATCATGTGTCAAGCATAGACTATGATACACTTTCCAACACATTCTGAATAATGCAACAAAACTGCACCGTTTAATGCGTTAAAATATTATGTCTAATGCAATCATATGGAAACTCATAACATATTTGAAAACTCAATTTTAGCTGTTCTTATCACAATCGGAAAAATATCCGAATTCTTTGAGCAGCCCTTTATATGATATATAGATTTGTATCTACTACCTACATGCATACCGAAAGGGTCTAACCGGATAAGCATAGCCGATGTTTGAAATAACATGTGTGGTAATAAGGCTCACCATAAAATTACAAGATAGAGTGTTTTTAGCCAATGACCTTGAACTGCCCTTGAGATAATCGGGTAAGTATGCGCCGGCGGTACTGTTTTCAAATAAGTTGTCCTCAAAAAGTACAAGAGTTAAAAAAATGAAACCAACGACAATTATTGAAGAATATATTAGTTCACATTACATATATTTTTCACATTTTTACACAAATTTTAACATAGAAAAATAAACAAAAATATTTTTAAAATTACTAATGAAGTAATTTTATATTTACACCAACCAAAAATTACAGAATAATGCTCAAAATATGTACTTTTAAGAAAAAAAAATGATTAAACTCGAAGATGCAATTTTTGAGTTATAAAAGAACAATGCTAGTAACTTGCTAAAGCGCTTGCTTACTTGCCCTTTTTGCATTTGCAGAAATACTCTACTGTCAATGAATTGGTCGATTCGTGGCATTTCCACTCACGCAGGATGCGCAGTGCGCCAAAATAAGAGAATGTTTCCATACATGCCACTTCTCTATAGGTTTGTTATGTGTTTGTAAACATTCTGCTATTTTGGCATACTGTGCATCCTTCTCGCTTAATAATATCAAGTCGATTGTTCAGGTGAAGCTGAATAGGGATTGCAAATATATAAGACTAGCTGACGTCGTTCACGTAACATAAAAAAAAGAAGAAATGAATTAATTAAGCAAAGCATTTCCCTTACGATAATTAAAAACATACATAATAAGCCAATTCTTTATCACATTTTATAGTAGATAATCTATTTATATATTACGCTATCGTACGAGGCACAGAAATCGCAATTATTTATTAATTGTTTAATGACAACGCCCAAATGAAACGCATCTCATTCGTTATTGAACGCATTAATTATTGAACATTGGATATTGATTGATTATTATTGGTTATTTAATACATCCCCATACCTATAAGGGGGTTAACATAGGAGAGGACCCTGTTCTGTCGCCAAATGTCCCCAAGTTTTTCGCCAAAAGTGACGCCAACTTAGCGATATCTCTAATATTTCCACAGATTCCCATAGACTTCCATTGTAAAACAATAGGGTTTATCTGAATACAGAAAATGAACAAATTGAGATATTTTAATGCAACAAAAATAAATATTAGCTGAAGGGACAGGGTTCGTACGGATCCTTGAATTTCCAGACTAAGAAATTCTTTGGTACCAGTATTTTCTTACAGAAAATCTCTCCTTAAATAACACGAAATTTCGAGCGTTTAAACTATATTTATTTTTCTATAAAAAAATACTGATATTTCACCTTGAAAATAACGGTACTCGTACGAACCATGAGAGATTATATTAATTATATTTAACCCTCTCGCTGTGTAATTTTTAAAAATCAAAATAGGTTCAAAAATTGCACATTTTTTATTACATATTTCAAATCTATATATATTTTACAGTGTAAACAATTTTTGTAAAAGAGTTCAGTATCTCAGATGGGATAGGATATTAGAAATTAGGCGAAATCAGGATGTAGATGTTGTTAAAGTCTATATGGATTTTTCTGTATTTAAAAAGTGGTCAGAGTTGAATTAAAAAATAGTCACCAGTGGAAAAAATGAATCGTCGAGGAAATCTCGAATTGCTCAAATTTTGCTACTTTTACGTTTTTCTAGGAAATCTCGCGTTGCGCAGCGAGAGGGTTATGAGAGTTCAAGTAAATTAAATTATGAATAAAAGTAACATGATACAATACTTAACATGCTTTCCCAAATACAAATTTTAAGGAACACCAAACTGGTCGCCAAGGGTGTCTAGTATGAGTAATTTAATGTATTTTTTTTATTATAGGGTCGTTGACATAACTTAGGTTTATACACTGAACCAGGATGTATGTTTCTATCATGAAGTAATAAGAAAATGGCAAAGATGTCATATACGTACCGGGGTACCAAATTGTCGCCAAAATGGATTATTTTGCTTGACATAGTAACACCGGCTATTGTTGTTTATTTATTAATAAAATATTTACTTTAATTTTCTCTTAAAATTATATAAATGGCTTTGTTCTATAATTTTTAATGAGACTTTTTTTTATTTATTGTTATTTCCTTTTTTAAGGGGACGGTAGACGTTATTTTTTTTTTCATCATAGAAATGTAAAATTTTGTGCATATATACATTTCATCAGAAGTATATAAACCACCTTAAAAGAAATTTCAAATCTCATTAAAATTTTAAGGTTTTTAAAAGAAATTAAAATTTTTAAATTAAATTTAAAATGCTCCTGGTGTCTTAATTTTTGAGATATGTCCTTGCTTTTGCATTTTAATCACTTAAAACTCTATCACAAACAAATCTAAGCATCTATTTTTTAATCTCTTGTATACTTATATTTTTATATATTTTTTTGTTAATTTTATAACGATTTTCATCAAAATTTTGCGTTTCAATACGTTAAAAATCAAATTTAATCATCTTAATGAAGTCGAATTTCACAATGCATGCTTAGTTCCTTTGTAAACAACATCAATGTTCTTCCTTATTAATTTCATAAGTTTTGACCAAAAAATTACGACGTCTGAAGAGTTTTAAAAATCTAAAAACGTTGAAAAATCAGTTTCGAGAAAAGCAGATTTAAAGTATATTAAAAGGCCGAAAAATAGCTATTTTACAAAATTCAAACGCTTGTAACTTTGCGAAAAATAATCACATCCGCATGCGGTTTTTGGCGAATGACTCAGAACAAACTGGATAACAATTATATGCAGAAAACTAATTTTCTATTTTGGCGAAAATTTCTGCTCAATTAAAGGTCCTTTAAGTGACAGAACATAATTTAAAAATATACATGTAACTGGAATTCGAAAGCGATGTTTGCGTCAAATTGGCGTCAAAAACAGATCGCGCCAAACCAGGTGCGTATATAGCATATGTGCCAAGAAAATTATCGGATGATACTTTTTTATATGTTTTACAATCACACTTGGCGTCAAAGGTGGGCAAAGAAATGATCTTCTAAAATATTATTAAGTCTTTACCACACAAAAGACAAACCTGTTTGCAACAATGTATTTACTTTTGCACCACATTTATTAAAAAAGCAAATTGATTACGAACCCGATTACAGAACATAACCTTTCTATTCTCAGCTATGATCTACTCGTATATGAAAAAAATTTCAACTGCATGAACTGCGCTTTTATGTTTATAATTTTATAAATTTTATGAAAAATTCTTCTATATTTAAAAAAATCATACTACAATAATACTTCAATATTTAAAAAAAATTCAAGATTGTCTTTTGATTTCTAACGTCACAAAATTGGGTTAAAAAAGTAATATTTGTTGCATTCCAAGAGCTTTACTCTTTGAATAAGCGAACGCTTTGAATACTTTTTTTTACAATATTGCACGATTTCAAAGGGAAAAAACATGCAGTACTGCCATCTATGGATTTCGAGGATAAATATATAATTTTTTTGATGAAAGTAATATATATATATATATATATATATATATACACTGCTCAAAACAATTAAAGGATATTGCAGTTTTAGGTGGATTTTGTATCTGATAAACTGTTTAGCTGATTGATACATGGTCGACAGACATAGTAGGTTATATGAGAATATATTACACATGTTTGGCAGAAAAAAATGCATTTTATTGCGCATTTGTGTACTAAAGGAAAAAAACACAATTTGTGCATATGAGAAAAAAAGAATAAGAAAAGGTGTTTTCTTGAAAGAAAATCATTTTCAGTAGGGGGTATGGTTTCCACGGGCGGCCAACAACATTGAACACCTTTGAGGCATGGACTCAATGAGGCTATTAATGACGAGTTGGGGTATTCTGCCCCACTCTTCCAGAAGAGCTCTTTCCAGTTCTTGGAGAGTTTGTGGGGGTTGTTGGTGGCCAGAAACTCGTCTTCCTAGAGCGTCCTAAACGTGCTCGATTGGATTCATGTCTGGAGAACACGCTGGCCATTCCATTCGAACGATTCCTTCCTCGAAAAGGAAATCCTCCACCAGGTTTGCACGATGTGGCCTGCAGTTATCGTCCATTAAAATGAAGTTATCTCCGATTGCTGCAGCTTAAGGGACTACAATAGGTCTGAGGATCTCATCCCTATATCGGCGACCAGTCAGAGCTCCATCTCGAATGATGTAGAGGTCAGTGCGCCCGTCAATGGAGATGCCACCATACACCAACACTCCTCCACCGCCAAATCTGACACTTTCGTGCACGAACGCAGGATTATTCCTATTGCCACGGTCCCTCCACATGAAAATACGCCTATTATCCGGATGCACAGAAAAACGGGACTCGTCAGAAAACAGAATATTGCTCCATTCATTTCTCCTCCAGTTGACATGCTCGGTTGTCCACTCCCTGCGGTCGCGACAATACCTTGATGTTAATCTAACACATACCATCGGTTGGCGAGCATACAGACCTACAGCATGGAGCCGGTTTCGGACAGTCTGAGTTGAAATCGTGGTGCCTGTAGCCGAGCGAAGGTGTTGTTGGAGAAGAGTAGCGTTCATGGTTCGGTGTCTCCGAGCTGTTAACGCTAAATACCGATCTTCATTTGGCGTTGTTGCCCGTCTACGACCTTGCCCTGGTCTTCGGCCTGCACATCCACTCTCCAAAAAACGGTTCCAGATCCTGGAAATGACACTTTGTGACACTCCAATGGCTTGCGCTACTTCGGCTTGAGTTTGGCCCCTTTCTAACCTACCAACAATTCTCAAAGCTTCTGAATCTGTCAAATGACTTCGCTGAGACATCGTACTCATCGAAACAAAGCAATCACTGAATGCCGATCATCCTTGTCTTCATTCTCTTTTATCCAGTTGAAAGTCAAATTTCATTCGCTGCCGCTGAAGCGACGTTTTTGACGTCGAACTCAAAATTTGCATACTCCACAGTTTGAAAACCAGAAAAATTTGCATTTGTGATTCTCTTCTTCTATTTTCGGCAAAAAAAATTTCGTTTATATCTTTATTTTATATAAAACTTCAAATATCCTTTAATTGTTTTGAGCAGTGTATATATATATATATTACTGTAGTTTAAAATAAATATATTAATAGCCAAAAATAAACTGAAAGCAAGAATTAAAGTTTCTATATTTAAAATATAAACTTTTATCTATAATATGAAATAATTTAAAAGTTTAATAAATCTTTTTTTTCACTTAAAAAGAAGCGATAGAAATATTGCATTTTACCCTTAACATTTTTTACTGTTTATTTTTTTCTCGTTTAGGAATAAAAAGGCAAGAATGAAACTTTCGATATTTAAAATATGTACATTTAGCTATAACGCCAAAAAAAAGTAAAATTGTCAAAGCTGTCCTTCATGCTTAAATGAGCAGTAGAAATATTGTATTTTTTCTTCAAAATTTTTGAAAAATAATTTTTTTTTCTCATTACGGAATAAAAATACAATTACTAATTTACGCATATCTGTTACTTATTATTCATTCCTAATTATAAATAATTTTTAATATAGTCTTTCCATTTCTAAGGCTAATAACCAGATTTGAAATTTTAAGCATGTAGACAGAACCTCGATTTAGCATTCACTTTTAATGTATATTTTAATATTTAAATAAACAATCCTGAAATCTATTATTTTACATTTACTCATAAATAGATATGATCTACATATAGACTGATTTTCATTAAAATCTGTGACATGTCTGCCACAGCTGATTTACTCATTTTGCATGGAATGACACATATGCTAATTTTAAAGGGAACTGTGTGCGTCTAAATTGGAATGGTAAATCACTGGGTATAATTGGCATACGGGGTATAATAACACTATCTCCTTTTGACGATCCAGTCATAATAGTAGCTTTTACAATATTATTTCCATGTTCAGTGATAAGCAATCTTGTACCATTACACAACATCGGAACATCTATATTACGCATCAGTAAAACTGGAACACCCTTTTTCAAATGTATTTTATGTGCAGGTACCCCAGACATTTCCAGTGAGTTGAGAAATTCGACTGGATATGAGGCGCTATCGTCAGCATTCAACACCATGTCCACGGATGTGTAAATTTTGCCTTCGTTTGGTATTAGTTTCAAAATTTTATCATTTATCGCATCCATAATATTATTTTCGGGAGCCAGAATTGTTCTTTCACATAACCAATTCTCATTTTTAGATGCGTTCGTAATTATATAAATACGTAGCACCTATAGTCGTCGTTCAGTCCGTCCGTCTGTCTGTCTGTCTGTCTGTCTGTCCGCATGTAACAGAGCAAAAACTACCCAACCGAATTGTCTGAAATTTTAAATATATGATTGTTGCAAAATTTTGTCGAGCCATTTCAAATTTTATGAAAATCGGATGTATAGTTTAATTACAGGGACAGTCAAAATTTTTCTTTACATTACGGCCAATGGGAAAAATTACTGCAAGTGCATTTTCATGATGTTACAGCCTTCCGAATGGTCTGAAATTTTAAATATATAACTGTTGCAAAGTTTTGTCGAGCCATTTCAAATTTTATGAAAATCGGATGCATAGTTTAATTACAGGGACAGTCAAAAGTTTTTCTTTACATTACGACCAATGGGAAAAATTATTGCAAGTGCATTTTAATGATGTTACAACCTTCCGAATGGTCTGAAATTTTAAATATATAACTGTTGCAAAATTTTGTCGAGCCATTTCAAATTTTATGAAAATCGGATGCATATTTTAATTACAGGGACAGTCAAAAGTGTTCCGTTACATTACGGGGAATGGGGAAAAAATTATTGGAAGTGCATTTTAATGATGTTACAGACTATGCACCTTATGAAGTGCAAAAAATTATACATTCAGTACAACATGGGGTGCAAGTAATTATAAAACTAGTTATAGTACGAACGCACCTCATTTGCCAGGTTTGACGAGCAATTTCCAACTTGTTTATGTTTTCTTCGAAATTGTGAAAAACTGCTGCAATGAGTTCTTCTTCTGAATTAATTATATTGCAAAAGTCTTTTGTAAAATGTATTTTACCATCAACGTCTGCTTCGATTTCTGTTTGACCAAGTTTTAATAATTTTGATGCAAATTGTCCTGATTCTGTGTCATTATATAATTGTACTCTCATGTTGGCGCTTAAATGCAATTTATGCATACTATGCCAAAGTGGAGATGCTTTAAAAAATGCGTTGTTTTCATCGGCGGGTGTTCCTCTAGGAATAACTGCGATATTTGCCGGATGTCACCTGCAAGCAGGACCACCATACCATCCATAAGTTTTGAATTACTTCTTATGTCCTGCAGACATCTACCGAGAGCTTAGATTGCAGCATTGTGCAGCATTGTGCACTTGTCCCACACTAACAGTTTACAATATCGAAACATTTTACCTCGGCTGCTGTTTTTAGTATTGTTGCACATTGACGTTTCTTCATTTGACAAATTCAAAGGTAATTTTAAGACAGTGTGTGCAGTTCGTCACCATTCAGTAGAGTTGCAACAATGCCGGATGACGCGACGGCCATTGCTATGTTTTTATCCTTGCGAACTTCAGCGAACAACAAATTCAGTAAAAATGTTTTACCAGTACCATATGGTGCGTCTAAGAAAAATAATGCTCCTTCTTCTATTTTCAAGTTCTCTAAAACTTTTTCAGGTACTTGCTTTTGCTCTGGAAGAAGTTTCGGTTTTACTGCAGTCACAAAGTTCTGAAGTGCTGTTGTATCATAATCAAACTCTCTGCTAATATTATCACATATTTCATTCGTTCTTAAGGGTGCAGCCATTCCATATTCACGCAAGGTCTTGCCGGTGATAGAAATAATTTTATCTTCAATTAGAGTTAAAGCTTCATTGTAAATTTTGTCGTTAAATGTTACACTTGCATATGAATGTTGAAATCTTTTCAAAATGTCTTCCGATAGAAAATCTCAGTATTTTTCACACATTTCTGTAGAATTTGACAATCCAAATGTGCTTATTAAAGTGGCAAACAATTCCCGTATACTTGCTGGTGAGCTAAACTGGGCAGCTTCTTCCAATGTAGATTCCCAATGGTTGTCCTTTTCTAGTACACCCAACACTTCACATGCCTCTTTGTAAGTTGCTCGTTCCTGCCCGTTTACAATTTAGAGATCCGAAAATTTTGTAGGCCGACGCACTTTGCTAAGCAATAACCGTAAGCAAAAACATTCGAAATTGCTTACATGTACGGTGTAAACACGCCCAAGTGCATCACCTGCTTTTAAGTTTGCCGATTTTCGACAGGTGTGCCCTGTTTACGTCGTTTCCACCCCGTTCCTTTTGAATCCCATGTGTAATAGCGTGGACATTCAGCATATAAAAGCCTCTTGGCGAATTCATCAGTTTGACAAAGATTGAAAATAGCTGTTAATGTTGTTTATGGTGGCATAGCAATAATTTGATGAAAATTCTGCTCGTTAAAGTAGACACGCTCATCATTTTCTAAATGGACGGCAAGATGCATTACCGTCGGGAATCTCTCGTGTAAGGGAAATTGGAAAATTCTCCAGACAGCTCCATTGCTGCTGACGTAACATCCCGCTTGAAATAATTGAACTTCATCTTGTAAATTAATGGTTGCATCGTTCTGCCGTACATCAAATATTGCTTGGTTATAACCTTTATTTATGTACTTACATATATATTTTATTGTTTTTATAGAACTACACGTTTCTACGTTGATGTGGGCATCAAATATTTTAACCAATATTGGTGAATACGGAACTATCCAACTGTTATCTATGGTCACTTTCACTAGTAGGAAGTTGACATATATGGTTATATCTGTGGGGAACATTTGAATAACCGGGACAAAACTACGTTTTCTGCGGTTTTTAAAGAAATTGAAAGAAAATTATTTTTGAAATGCCGTACTGTGTTTGCTATAGCCACTATGTTTAGGTGTCCTGTGTTCTCTCTGTGTCAATTTTATTGAGAACTCGGATGATGTCTTCATATTTTGAGACCATTCGTAATTTATATAAATATTTTAGAATTTTTTTTCAATCTTTTTTTTTTCAAAAACAATAAATTTCTTTCCATAGAAATAATGAAGGTGTGTTTCATTTATGAATAGCTCTTTGCACAATATTAGGCCAATATTTATTTTAAGGATGAATGAAATTATATTTTAAAATTTAAATTTAAAACCATTTTTAAATGAATGCATATGAATTACTTTTAATCTCGAACTGCTACATTTTGTTGAACCCTTGAGTACCATATTTCAAATACTATTAAGACACAAAAGAGAATACTAAATTTACTGTTCAGACTTAAACCTTTATTAATATTTCATCAATATTTAAAGAGATCCATTTTTGAGGACGAGATAAAAACATTACAAGAATAAATGTGAATTCAGAAATTCACAAAGGCAACATCTTTAAAAAGGTTTGAGCAATTCATCTTTCTTAAAAAATGGAAGATAACATTCTTCTTTCTGAACCATTTTACCTTGCATGATGTCATATATTTCCTGAAATAAAACAATCTGTATCATTATAATTAAATTGAAAACTCTGAAAAAAATATTCAGAATGCACAAAATGTGAAAACAGAAACGATTGTAGAAAACACAATTTTTAAATTTGCACAGTAAGGTTGTAAGGAAACAGTAACTTTGTTACGGAGGCTCTCTAGTGGTTTGAAGGTAAACATGGTGTAAGACATAACTCTAGTCTAGAGGCACTCTATTTGTCCGAGGTGAATTTTTAATTAGGGGTTCACTGTTCCACGAGTTACCGGTAACTGTATGCAAATTTATTCGTTCAGTCTGCCAGAGTATAAATAGGGGAGCGAAAATATGTTAAGCGGTTAGTTAGTTAGTCAGTAGTTGAAGTTCAGTCAGTTAGCAGTTAGTTGGCGGGAGTAGTTTTTGTGTTCGAGAAATGGCCTGAGTGGCTGGAGTTAAGCCTGGGAACAAGAACAGATTTTAGAGTGAGATTAAATCTAGATGTGGATTTCAAGTGAACCCCGCCATTGCAGTTGAAGCTCGCTCTTTTAAGTTTATATTTAATAAAGATTGTTTTATTGCTATCACAGAATGAGGGCGAAATTTATAAGATCTTGTCTGCCAACCCATTGCCCATTGTTGAAGGAAAGCTCTATATTTAAACCAGATAAGCCTCCTCATAAACTCCTACCATTTTCATTACACCACAGGGTTGGCTGCACCAAAATTTCTTTGTTTCTGAATATCTATATTCATGTTACATTTACATTTTCGTAAAAGTTGTATATACGAGGTCTAAAAATTCAATGAAAGTCCAATATTTCGTTCTTTCTTAATTTTGAATTTGAATTCTGCAATTATCCTAAATATAAAGTTTTCTTGATTTGACTTAAAGTCAGGATAAATGCGCAATAGATGCAAGAGCGTAATTCGCTTAGGAAATGATAGTAGAATTGCGCGTAAAATATAAGCACTAAAACGTGTTCGTACACAATGTGATGCTGTTGTAAGCACTCTCATAACATATACGTTGTTTCTTGCGTAAGGATATTATTATTTGCTTTTTATGAATAAACATTTTTACTTATACTTCCATAGGTCTAGGTATTGCTTTGTCTATAGATGTCAGATGAACTACATGAAGGTAAAACAAAGTATGAAGATTTGTCTAAAAGACGTAACCCACTGATTTACGCTAAATAGACTGGTGTATCAGCACTACAATTATGAAGCATATTTCATTTTATGCGAATATTACCTGACGAGACTGACTTCATAATAACAGCACAAAAATACTTATTCATTACTAGAAAAATGATAAGCGTTGTTCGATCTCTTGTAAATGAGCACGATTACTTGTATATATATATATATTTTTTTTTACACAGTTACAAATGACAATAATTTCTTCAATATGTTTCAAAATAAAAATATTTGTGCTGGATAACAATAACTAAGCTCTTTATATAATATAAAGAAAACATAATATACTTACACGGATGGTCTCCATACGGGCAAAAATTTCAAAAATTTACAGAATTCTCATGTGGATATATATGGTTATAAAAAAATTTCGAAGGAACCGTGATAGAGTGGTCCGTAAAAAAATAATGAAAAATTTCGTTTATTTGGCGATTTATCACCGGTTGACAATGAAATAAAATGTCAAAAAATACGCTTTTATGTCGAATGTTCTTTAAGGAAAAATCTTTTTATGATGAATTTGTCTAAATGTTTAGATTAAATAACTTTAGTTTAGCCATTTTTATTTTGTGGTAATTAAAATTTGGTCAGTTTTAGTTTGTTTCATTTATAGTTTTGTCATATACATTTATATGAATTTATAATAAAATATAAATATCATATTTTACGAGATAAAACTCTAATTTAAAATGATTTAAATTGTTTCAAGCTCAAAAATAACTCCGATTGAGTAGAGTACTGTTAATTTGATTTTGTTGCAATGAAAATAACGAATTTTTCTATATGGAAATGTATCACAGTAGAATTCTTACTGTGGACTTTAATTTTAAATAGCCGTTTAAATGTAAAAAGTCTTGGATTGGAGAATAAAGCAATGGCAAAATTTCATTCAAATCAATAATAACAAAAGGGTGGATTGTTTATTACTTTATTGAACATTTTAAATTAATGCTGCTGCAAATGTCATAAGACACATAAATAAATATTTGCGAATTGAAAAATATAAAAGAACAAATTAAATAATTGCAAATCAAATATCAGCTGCTATAAACTAAAATAGATACTTGCAACTTGCATAACATGGAAAACATTTTTTTCCAGTGATAAAATTCAATAACTACAGCAACAAGCAACATGTATATGCAATACACAAAATATATATATATATAATAAACTCTTCTATTGATTAAGTTTAAATTCATTAAATACCGCGCCTTGTAAAAAACAATTAACAAGCAATTTTTAGATGCATTAAAATCGTTTGCTTTTGGCGAGGAAGAATTCTTCCCGCCAAACAGCATGTCGCTTTCGTATTTTCGCGCCAAATATTTGAAAGAATTTTATTTTTTTACAGTCTTTCTACAGGAGTTCCGCCACTAAATTTAACTGATCCTTTATTACATACATATTTCACTAGCATTTTTTACTTTCTTCTATCTTCAATAGAAGAAATTATTGTAATCGAAATATTTTTCGACTTCCGGTTTTCGACGTATTTACACGTTTTAGGGGTCAGAGATACCAAAAAACATGTTTATAGAAAATGTCTGTCTGTCCGTCTGTCTGTTGCCATTGTACCATCAAAAAGTGTATGAAGTTATGCATAGTCCTCCCTGAATTTGGAAAAAAATTAGCCTGTAGGGCGCGCTGAAATAGCGATTTTTGTGCGATTTTGAATATTGTACCATCGAAAAGTGTCTAAAGTTATGCATAGAACTGAACCAAATTTTTATTTTAAGTTTTTGGCTATGGCAAGCAGGTTCTCCCTGAATTTTGAAAAAATTCGCCGATAGTGGGCGCTGTAATGGTGATTTTTGTGCGATTTTGAATATTGTACCATCCAAAAGTGTAGGAAGTTATGCATAGAATTAAACCAAATTTTTATTTTAAGTTTTTGGATATGGCAAGCAGGTCTTCCCTGAATTTCGAAAAATTCGCCGGTAGGGAACGCTGTAATAGTGATTTTTGTGCAATTTTGAATATTGTACCATCGAAAAGTGTATAAAGTTTTGCATAGAATTTAACCAAATAATATTTTTAAGTTATTGGCTATGCCAAGGAGATCCTCCCTTAATTTGTAAAAAAATCACCGGTAGAGGGCGTTGCAATAGCGATTTTTCTTCGATTTTTGTGCCATTTTGATCATTGTACCGTCGAAAAGTGTATGAAGTTATGCATAGAATTGAACCAAATTTTTTGCGTTTGTTTTTGGTCATGGAACGATAGTCCTCCCTGAATTTGGAAAAATTCTGCCTGTAGGTGCGCTATAATTGTACCATTCTGTACCATTGTCTGTACCAATGTCTGTACCATTTTCATTATTGTACCATCGAAAAGTGTACGAAGGTATGCATATAATTGAACCAAATTTTTTGGGTATGTTTCTGGATATGGCAATCAAGTCCTCCCTGAACATGAAATAAATTCGCCAGAAAGGGGCGCTATAATTGCGATCTCTATGCTATTTTCATTATTGTACCATCGAACGGTGTATAAAATTATTCATACAATTGAACCAAAATTTTTGTGCATGTTTTTGGCTTTGGCCAACAGGTCCTCCTTGAATTTGGATATATTGTGCGGTAAAGGGTTTCTGTGATATCAATTTTCGTATACTTTCTTGATTTTTCGCAGTTCTATTGTGCATTGGCGGCTTGTGCAGCGGCTGGAAATCGCTTCCTGCTAAACCAGCTATTCGCAAACGCCTGATAGAAATAGAATAAGGAAAAAATAATAATTTTAACAAATATCATGATGTAGATTAACTCGTTTTTAATCCGTTTAATTGACTGGAGCAGAAATTTAAGAGGAAAATCAAAGTTGGTATAGTATTGAACTGATAATATTGAAGTATTAACATGTGTAACTAGGTTTTGAAATATTAAGATGTATAAGGTAGAAGAAAGTTTTGGGATTGGCACAGCCAACTAGTTTCAACATAATCTGAGTGTCAACATAATCATAATCCTGTAAGGAGACCTTCCTTGTTACAACTTTTAAATTATTATTTTTCTCCTTATAATTTTAAAAACTACGCAAATGTTTACCTTATCAATGTTATTGAAATTCATAAATTGAAAAATTCATGCGAATCTATACTTCACAAATTTCGTTTAAACATGTGATATAAAAAATATTTCATAATTTGTTCGAAAATTGAAAGCAGTCTCATAAAAAAAAACTGCAACAAAAATCGAAAAAGTAAAAACGTGCAATGTTAGAAATCGACCTGGGTTATCCTATTCAAATAAAAACAAGTAAGAAAAATCATGTGTTAATCATAGATTATGAAACACTTTCCAACACTTCCTGAATGCTTTAACAAAATCATTATTTAGGGAAATAAGGTATACAAGAGAACTAAGTAAACATTTTAGAAACACGCCTAAAACATTTCGAAAACTGATTTCAGCAGTTACAGTCCATAGGAAATATGTATTACGATTCTTTTGAACAGCCCTGTATTTCATATGTAGATTGATATATATACTATATAATGGGGAAATTTAGTTTAGCAAGAAAACACATAACGAGTTGAAAATTCTCTTTCAGCAATTTATACTAATAGATGGAAACATACTTGTATACTTTTGTACAATCCTGTAGTTAACCTAGTATCTTTATTACTCACCAATATTTAGCTAAAGATTAATTAAAAGTAAAATATTCTTAAAACTACTGGAATCACATTTCCAGAAATTATCATTTATAGACCTCTATGTATCCAATTCTTTGCGTGACAATCTATAGAATTGAATATATGTTCTACAAACATTTCTTAGTAAACTAAGTACAGTTCAGCTCAAAAATGCCTAACTCACTTTAAAATCACCTTTAAGCAATTTGCAATCATACCCAGTAACCATTAAGAATTCTTTTGTGTAGCCCTGTATATCAATTACAGCATTTATACCCATCATATACAATGATTAAATAGAGTGAAACATAAAAGCACATAACATAATTAAAAATGCATATCCAGCAATCATCGCTACTGTACAGTCCTCAGATTCAATATAGTATCCGAAATATTTTGTGTTTCCCTGTAAATGCAGGGGTTTGTGTCCCCTGCATTTCGTATTATCCATGAAATAAGTTATAGTAAACCTCAACGACATATATAAATCACATTATACATGAAATAATTTAACATAATTAAAATAAGCTGAAAAAAATTCCCTTCACCCTTATGTCATTATGTAACGGAATTCTTTTGTGTGGCCCTGTAAATGAATAGTAACTATTTTCTGCGCCGCATATTCTACAGAAAATGCATATTTTAGTGCACTTGATAAATGCATATCAATTTTATTATGTTTGATAGCATATAACATCATTAAAAATCATTTTAAACGATTTTTCCCATAGGCTGTAATGTAACGGAAAACTTTCGACTGTCCCTGTAAATGAACTAATTATGCTGCAAACTTCATTTGAAATAGGCTTCGTGCTATGGTAGAGGTCACTAGCATCAAAAAATTTCAGAACGATCTGAGTATATATACGGGAGGTACAGCGCGTACTGGCGGACAGACAAAGCGAAGTCATAAACACTTTTCAAATTTATTCGAAAGTGTTAAGGGGGTAGGATACCTTTGAACACGTTGAGAAAGTACAAAATATCACTATGTTCCAAGCTTCAAAACTTGTGTAATAAGTCAAAAAAAAACTTCATTTAAATATAAAGTTCATATTTATATTTATATTTAAAAATATATACATATACTTGTAAATTCATAAATAAATATTGAAATGATAAGTTTAAAAATATATGCTAATAAGAGAAAAAAATCTTGCTCGAATCTTGATAAAATCTGAAAACATACATATAAAGAGGAAAGTTTGGTGAAAATAAATACATAATAGTGTTACCTTTATATTAAAACTAGAATATTTGAAAAAATATATATATTAACTAAATTAAAAAATTAACAAAAAATTAAAAATTTTCACTTTTTTAAAAATATTTTCAAAGTGAAAAAACTGAAAAAAAAATTACATTTTTCTGGTTTTAAGTTGAAGAGAATACAGAAATGAATATGTTTTGAAAATTTGATTGCATGGATAGTTTTTTTTTTTTTTTTTTTTTTTTTTTTTTTTTTTTTTTTTTTTTTAACACTGCGCGCAGTATCAAAATTCATCATCCTTATCCTTATCCTTATAATACTATAAATGTCAATGTGTGTCCGAATGTTTGAATGAAGTCAGCATCTAAACGGATGAATTAATGCTTTTGTATTTTTCTGATATAGATGGATTACAACCCGGAAATGAACATAGGCTATAGTTTATTTAATTTATTCAAATAATTATCTTAATAATTCAAAATTTCATTCTTTTTCATACAGAATCAATTGACATTTTCCCGATAAATTTAACCATCTTTCTTTCTTGTTGCCAAGAAAAGCTAAATCTGGAATAATAACTTCTCCTCTACAGTTAATTAAAAATTAAAATAAAAAGAATTCAAAAGAAAATAAATATGACGTCATACTTGAAACAAAAAATGGGGTATTTTTTATTATGCATGAAGGATGAATATCGGTTACGTTAATAAGGGGTTTTCTGCCAAAAATGGTGTCATAATTAGAAGGAAAAAGAATGAAAAAGAATAATATTATTAATAAAGTTATTCGATTGGAAAAATATGACGTCAAATTTGAAATAAAACAGGTATTTCCAAATATTCGTTAAAAATACAATGGGCATCAATATCAGTAACTAATGAAACTAGATAAATAATGACGTCATATGAAAACGAATAACAGAAATATTTTTTACAAATGGACCCTATTCTCGCTTTTGATTCGAGGCTATAAAAACCGCTATTTTACCAATTGTGACGTCACAGGAATACTGTCCATACTGATTAGAAAGTTTGAATGTAAGTTACATACAAATGAGAGTTTTCTTTTCAAAATTCACGTTGTGATTATCAGGAGAAGATATTTTTGGTGGAAAAAAGGGGAATTAAAACGGATTAATATATTTTTTGACGCTATTTCCTCATTAAAATTAAAAAGAATTGAATTTCAATTAGTATAAATGGTGCAAAAACTTGATTAAATTAAATTTTCCAAAATTGAAAACATATTTACCCACATCGAAACTTCATGAATGAATTTATTCCACAGAGACAGAAATCGTCTGTCGACATATTGACGCAACCAAGGAGTAAATATAACTTCTGTGCATTTAAGTGGATAGTTATTGCCCACTATTCATACGAATTAAAATTAAAATCAAGACTCCCTTATCAGGAGGCCTTGATTAAAATAATCATATACTATTTTAATTGATTAATTTTAAAAGATGGCAGTTAAAACATGTCACAAAGGCGTTTTTAGTAACAGCTTTTATCGGTTAAAAATGATGTAATATTTTTTCATAGAAAGCATTAATTTTAATACGAAAACATTAACATAGATTTATTTTAGTTTCGTCAAAGCGATGTCGTCTTCATTACACCAGCTTCGAAAGTTAAAACGAAGTCTTAAAATAACAATATACTTTTCAGAAATAAAATTTAGCATCAAAAGTCGCATTCTTTGAAAATGAAATTTTAGCTTACATTTTAAATACATTTTCTTACATGAAATTTAGTATATTTAAAAAAATTGCTTTTCAATGTTTTTCTAAATGTACAATAATATTGGATTTCATTAATCGTTTTCCCTTTTTTTAAATAAATTAAAATGCATAGTTTTAAATGATTCATGAAGTGAAAGAATATATATATTTATTTATTTATTTCGACAAGTAACATTCCGTAGGAAAAACTAACCTAGTGTTTTAAATCATTAAACTAATGCCAGGCGGACGTCTTTTTGCACGCTTTTTTCCTCACGTATATGCCGCTAGCATTGTGTAGGGATAATACGCAAGGAAAAAAGCGTGCAAAAGGCGTTCGTCTGGCATTAGTCTTAGCTGCTTTTCTTTCAGAAAATATTAGCATTTTATAGCAGTATTTATACAAAATGGCGTGATTTGTACAGAATTTAACAATCGCAAATATATAAGTTTAACATCCTTTTACAGTACAATCTCCCATAACACTGGTTTCAATAAAATTTAATAAATGGCACAGGAAAGTCAACTTAAAAAAGTTTAGCAAGTAATTCCAGTTGAGATTAGGCTTTACATGTGACATCATTTACGTGTACACAAGAGCCAAAACCTTAACTAAGCAATAAATTTGCTTTTCACTTTACATCCCTCTAATGTATAAAGGCACCGTGTTTATCGAAAAGCGCAAAGGAGGAAGGGAAATTTTTTTTAGATTTTAAATTATCGAAATCTATAGTTAAAAATCTCTCTGAAACACAATCTATCACTGTTACCCCATTGGAGCATATTCCTGCAAATTTCAAAGCTTTCATAAGCCAAAATACAACACACAATAGATATGAAAGTGTTTATTCATAATTGTGGTGCTTTTACATAAATCGATTTATTCCTCGAAAACAATAAGTAACTCTATTGCTTTAATAATAAGTATTTAGGCTCAAGAGTCTTTGGACCGTGATAAACATTTTGATATTATTGGTAGATCTAGAGCTCATAAAAGTGTGGTACCGTGAAATTAAAATGTAACAAATATTTTAAAGTTAAAGATATTTCCCGTGCTCTTATTATTTATTTTTGAACTTTGATTATTTTTTTACATTGAACTTTGATTATTTTATCACCACGTTTGATTATTTTTTAATACCATTTATCTTTTTTTTCTCTTCCAATATGTGATTTTTTGGAATATAACCATAATGGTGCATGTTGATTTTTCGCTTATTCTAATCATATCAAAGTCACGTCTGAAGTGACCTACTAATAACCACTTTCCTTTAAAATTCTTTATTAATATATATCTTTAAATAATATTTTTTGTCTCGAAAACATAAATTAAATCAATATCCTTGAACGGAATAAATATAAATAATAAAATAGAATAACAGAGATGTAAATTTATTCCTCATTTAATCTTAGAAAAGGTCTATGAAATTTCATGCTCACAAAAGAAATTTAAATGGTCCTATATGCATAAGCAAAAATAAGCAAATTGGGATCAACAGAAGCGTTTCTACTATAAAATGTGATAAAAGGTTAATTATATATGCTTTTAAATATCGAAATTTTTTGCTTAATTGATGAATTTCTTCTTCTTTAAATGTTACGTGAACGCAGTCACGGGTAACAGCTAGTTTTGAATAAACGCAACGCAAAGTTTAATTGTGTCGTCTAGTTGCAAAACTGGCCATCTCCAAAAAATAAAATTTTGAGAAAAAGCTGATTTTTTACCACACTTAGCCAAATAAAGTTTGGAACCAAAACTCTTCAGTTTTATAGTCCTTAGGGGAGTATATTTGAAAATACGAAATAAGGTGGCAGGGGCACATGAAGGGAAGGGGTTATTTAGGTCTTTGTTTTGGAGTTGGCCGCCTTTGCAACTTACTTTGGAGTTGGGCGGTTTTGCAACAAACCAGAAATTATTGTTTGCTAAATTTAATCTGACATTGGGTTTTTAGGGGTTGCAAATACACAAAAATGTTTTGTTCAACATAATGTTATTTAACAAAAAGAACTTTAGGAAAGTTATTAACGTAAAACGACTTTTACACTGTTACTGATTGTTAAAACTGACTAACAGTTAAAACTAACTGACTAGCTGTTAAAACTGATTTAAATGTCACTAAACAAATGATTTAAATGACATGATATTATTTTAAATTAAATTATTAAATTTTAAAAACTTAAATAAAAATCCTACTATGTACATGTGTATACAATTTCAAATTTTAGTGGTCTCATCGTTTTCGATAGACTCACAAATTTCATCATGATGGTCCATCCATGCATCTTTTTCTTCATCATCTTTACTTTCTGCTTTTTAAGCAGCTGATGCCAATATATTTTTGTAGAAAAAATAACCGCTTGTCATCATCCCAATTTGGTCCGAAATGTTTCGTCAGTAAGTTTTGCACATCCCGAAGTTTTAGAGGCTTCACCACGGTATCAGGAGCCACGTCTTCGAACTTGCTGTTTACAATACTTCTCTTACTCTTGACAACAGACTTCCTGACTTCTACCTCAGATTTGTAGAAGACCTCCCCTTGCACCAACAGCGTTTTTTTTTATATTCTGTTATGAATTTTTTTTTCGTAGGAGCAAATTTGAAATGCCACAGTGCAGGTGGTTTGGGGAAGAAATTGCTGGTCTTCTTCCAATCATGGTTGGTCTCTTCCCGACTTGAAAACTGTTCCATATTCAGATAAAATTTCTTCTTACTTTGCGGGCTGAATGAGGGACTCGATTTTCTTCAATCTCCTTTCAATTTGAGCTGTAACACGGTCTGGAGGGATAAAAGAATACTGAATCAACGTAGGCAAGTTATTAGATTAATAAAATATTATGGCATCATGATAATTAATTAATCAAAATATGCTAACTATGATGTTATTATGTTATCAATTAATTATGTATTATATTATCCCCAGGTTGGATTACCCACAAAGCAACTTAGGCTATGTCCAAGGGGCGTACGTTAGGTAGGGTTCGCAAAATTAAGAACTTTAATTTTTTTTAATTTAATGAAATAAGAACAATTTAAAATTTTAACGAAAAGTATTAAATAAAAAATTAATTTGTAATAATTACATTTAAAACAATTTTTCTACTTCTCGATACACCAACACAAAATGCTCTCAGATTTTAAATGTACAACAGCCCATTCATTTCCAATGTACAATCCTCAAAATACTAAAATTTATAAAGCAAAATTTAAATGTATTATTAATTAATTAAATAGATAAAAAATTCTTAAATTTGTCAAAGAAAATTACCTTACAGTTTTATGAAGGGGGGAGGGGAGTGCGCGGAAATGTATTTTGGCCTAGGGCGTCAAAAATGATAAATCACCCCGGTTATCAAAAGGTGTACATTACCTTTGAATTTTGGGTTTTCTCCTTTACCACGTCGTAGATCCACTTCCTTGGTTGATTAGTAGACACTTCTTCCAGAAACACTTCCATAGTCGGAGAAAACACGAAGCTAAATTATTAGAAAATTTGTATGCACCAAGGGAGAGCCGTCACAGGCGGGAGAAAACACAATAACGTTAATCTAATCAACAAGTGAGAAGTTATTGTGGACTCCAGCAGATGCGTCAGCTAGCGGATATGGAGATGGCCGGTTTTGAAACTGACCGGCTGAAGAATTTGGCCGCTTTTGCACCACATCGTGATTTTCAAACGCATATAACACAGGGATTGACAGGTTTTTACATGGTTTATCGTTTCCAGATGATAGAAACCTTTACTTAGAATTAAAAAAACTTCAAAAACACATTTTCAATTTTTGAGGAGTTGGCCGGTTTTGTCACTAGACGACACAATTATCCTATGTAGTGTTAATATAATAGTCTTAATAAAACTGCCATAATTAGTAACTAATGGGAATTTTTTAATGCGGTTTTTTGCATATTGTTCAGAAATGATTACGGAATCAAAATATGTATTAAAAAATTTTCGAAAATTTTGTAGGTTTAAAGGTATCCTTACCCCCTTAAAAGCAACCATTTAAGAACATTGGGATGTAAAAACGAGTACTATGAAAAGAACGCTATCATTTGGATTAAAATTAACGTGTGTCTTCGTGTTAATTGTGCATACTGTTAACGGCTTTTTGTTGTCCGATGGCAGAACTTTAATAAAATTAGTCACAGGGAGACAGTTATCTCTGGCAAAGCAGCAGCGTATGACTTTGTTATTAACTTTACAAAAAATATAGAATACGTACAACACCTACCTCAGAAATTCTACCATTGTGATAAGATTGTATTGTTTTTTCAGAAAATGAACAATGGGATATTTATCATGAAAGAAGAAAAAACAATTTTGGGGTTTAAACGAATGAGTAACTGGTTGGCATTTCTTTTAACCCTTTATGTACTGAATTATTAATTCATGAATATTTTATCCTCTAAAGCATTTTTCTTGAACTGTTTAACCCTTTATCTTCTGCATTATTATCTACTGCAATCTACGTATTTATATCTACGTATTTATATTATCTACGTATTTATATAATTACGGACGCAGCTAAAAAATAAAAATAATTATACAAATGTAATGTAAAAAAATAAAACTGGAAATTAGAGGCAACATATAGAGTCATACTGACGACCCTCTTAAATTTTAGATTATTGAATGATGTTTCATGAGTCTTTTGAGTGATCATGCCCTACATTCTGTTGAAACTTAATCAGTCTATTTTATGACATTTCGTAAGATTTTCAGCGCTGTAAAATTATAATGGTAAAAACTAACCGCAGGTGCACCACAGGCATTAACTCTAAAGCCATCAGCTTTGAAGAAAAAGAAGCAATACAGCTGCTGGAAAAGAATTTAGTTTATACATGAATCACTTGCTCCGTTCCTGCGACAACAAGTATAAAAGTTTTCCGTAGTATTAAATATGAGAAAGTTTATGAAATAGAAGAGGAGCATAAGAAATATAAAGTTATAACAAAGTTCGAAATGATAGTTGTGATGTAGCATTAGAAATATTAAACTACAGGCACGTAAAATAGCTGATTCTCTGAACATTTTTGACTAGGAATTCAAAGCAACAAGATAATGAATCAAATTATTAATGAAAGAATACAATCTTTAGCCTCGCTGAGCAACTACATTGTGCAAAATGTTGTCTGGACATTTTCGGGTTCGCTGTAAAATGAAATTTTACGCTTTTATGATAAAAACTCTTTAATGAAAAACTTTTTCTTCTCTTTAAACTAAACTAGTTTAAGTAAATTTAAGTTAAATAAATGCACTTTTAGAATCACGGTTTGTCATACACTTTTATAATTTATAAATGAGGAAATTTAACGATCGTTTAACGACTTTTCACAACAAAATTTAATTTGATTAAAAATTACTTCAAACTCAAAATCTATATTGATTAAACTTGCTTCAAACTCCAAATTAAGGTTCGAGTCTGAGCAATGCGAATTTGTTTTCGATATTGCTAATGTCAGAGACAAAAATACTTGTGATTACAATGTTTTAATACGATAAAACTCTAATGTATGTGGCGACAAAAAGCTGTTATTTCTCTTTTGCTGATGGCAGCGAGTACTTTTCTTAGAAAATCAAATCTGCTAAACCTAATTTTAGCTGGCTTCGTTATTTGTTGTGATATTTCTCGATCTAAAAATTACTTTTGAAAGTTTGATGGAAGTTTTCGATACTGAAAATTAAAAAATACAGTCAGAACTTGTTATCCCGACACCCGGTTTTCACGTCTGTCCGCTTATCACGTCAGTATTTCAAAGTCCCGATTTTCTGTATATGATTTTAATGTAAATAAACGCCGGATTTTACGTCCTTGTATAATGTTCAACTCCGCATATGCCGGCGGTTTAGGAAAATTTTCCATTTTTCATAATCCATCTTATAAGCACAGAAATTAAGCGGTAAGAAATGTCTTAGCCAAATTTTTCACAAAAGTGTCTAAAATACCCATTGAGACAAATCAGAAATTTTACTTCAATCCTTTATCTAAATAAATGAACCCAAACTCTGTGAATGACCCACTTAAGCTCCAGATAGACGTATCAGTCTACTCGCGGTCTTTTTGTTCTAGTTAGGTGGAGCTTTCTTTTAGTTACAAACCATTTTTCATCCGACTAAAACCGAAGCATTGCATTGCATTGAAACGATCAGGGATTATCTAACACCCATTTCTGAAACAACGAATATTAATTACAATTAAGAGTATAATATTGAAAAAAGAATTGTAGGACGCACATCTAGGGATAAGCAAACCTTTATTCATTAATATTTCATGTAACAATAAAAAAACAAGTCACCAAAAATATGATTTTTATTCATTTCAATTTTGTGTTTGTGTTTATTTTGCTTAATAATAATGTTTTATTGCTTAAAACTACAAGACCAGTTATGAATTTCAAATGGTCTTAAATTACTTAAAAATACAGCTTTTTATAAGCATTTTTCACCAACTCCGGTTACCGCGACACCCCGCATATGACGATACTTTTTTCTGGTCCTTAGAGTGTCGGAATAACGAGTTTTGACTGTATATATAAAAATATTTTCATAATTGTGAATGGTGCTGCTACTTTTAAAATAATACGTATGCACTTTTTTTAAAATTTAAGGAGTATTCAGCAACTATTGTTTGCATGCAAAGTTTTTTATGTCCATGATTCTGAAAAATAACCCCACTTTTTCAGGTTCCTAAATGGCATCTATATATTCTGATGTATATGGGACATTCTCACAATCTTTTGACTTTTGGGGAAAAAAATCTGGCGAAATTAAACTTGCTAAAATAACATTTTAATCTTGTAGACGAATGCCTTAATGATTCAAAACAAAGAAAAAATGGTCAGCAGCGAAAATTTTTTTATTTAACTGAGGTTTATGTTAAACTTACGTTATGGAAAATTAAACTTTGCGAGTTTAATTTTCCTTACCATTTTACCACTAAAACTTTTTATTTTCTTCGAAAGTTTTACTTATAATGAATTTGCATAGTACCCACAGGACATTCAAATAAGAAATAATAACAATGCAGTGTTTTTAGTACAAAATTTTAGTATAACATTGTCTTAATGGGGAATTAAAGAAGGGACGGTGTTGGAAAAAAGGGATGAAATGGGAAAAATGGGACGGTAAGGATGGAACGGTAAGGAAAATTACCATCTATTTAAGGCAAATCATGTTAATACTAAGTGATAGCCACAATGTTAATTGATTTTTAGAAACAGTTTTTAACATTGGGTTAAATTATTTTTTTTTTTTAATTTACCTCGAAAAGTACAGGAATAAACCTTGGGGACGGTAAGACTACCAATGAAGCCACGATCTTGAAATTGATATTTAAATTCTGCAGTAAATTTCCTACCATAGAATTTTAGACTTTCTTTCTCTAGCGTACTTTTGCATGAGAAAAAACTTGTAACAAATTCTGTGGCTGCATCTGAAATGATTTTCTGTATAAGTTTCGCAAGAGGGACGGTAAGGATGAAAAACCCAGGGACAGAGTTAAAAAAATAATATCAACGGTAAAAATGTGTGCAGGTTAATTTTTTGCTACATATTTACATAATACAATTGTCCCAGTTTCGGAAAAAAATTACATCGAATTACTTTTATTGAAACAATTTTATACAGACAACTCCAAACTTAAAAATCAGCATCTGGGACACGGGACGGTATAAGAGTTTTCCTTGTATTTGGAGACTCAACATCATCCTAAACTTATTTATCTCGTTAATATTGTTATGCAATAATCCAATGGAATGTTCCCCAGTATACGAAAAAAAAAACTCAGACAAGTGTATTAAAATAAAAATTATTATTCAGGGATATGAAAGTCAAAAGGTTGTGAGAATGCCCCATATACAGTATTTTAAAGTGCACACTCCAACGTGGAGAAGCTTTTATGCATAATCTTTATACATATAATGCTGAAATTTATGTATTCTAATATGCATATATTTCAAAAATTAGATATTGTAGCACATAAGCTATATCAGCAAGTTTAATATATTCCAGTTAAAATTTTACTAATAATACTGTATAATAATATTTCCTTACGGTTGATTTATGAAAAGTAAGACATTTTTCTGCATTTCCTTCCCTTTCACACAACACCTGAAAAAAAAAATTAAAAGTTTGTTCACATAAATGCACACACACATGTACTACATAGAGAGAAAGTTCGGGTATTATGAAATACCATTTTATTTTTATTTATAAGTCATTATAAAGACATTGAGATGCAATTAAATGTTAGTAAAGAATAAACTTTGGAAATTTATTAAAATATTTTTAATTCGTTTAAAGTGAAAAATATACGTATCAATATTGAGCAAAAAAAAAAAAAAAAAAAAAAAAAAAAAAAAATGTTACACTTTTCGGGTAATTGAACCAGTCGGGCAATATGCAATAGCGTCATTAGCAATATTAAAATTGAGAGAAAAACCACGATTTAAAATAATAACCAAAATTATTTAATGAGTAAACCTTCGTGCACCATGTATAAATCATCGGAGTATTTGAAAAAATGGTTTAATTTTTAGACTCTTTTTGAAACAGTTGTTTAGCTGATATTCTATATTGCCCGACAAACCATCTTGAAAAACGTAACATCTTCATGCGTCAACAACTTAGTATAGAGGAAAACTGACTAACACAGCAACATATATAACTGCTCAACTTTATGCTGAACTTCATTATCGTCACAGGAAATGAGATTTTATAATTAATACCTATTTTATAAAGTTTACCTGAAAACAATTTCAAAAATTGAGAATAAGAGTTTATTTCACGGTGTCGCTCCAACAACATGCATCGAAACATAACTGAACGCGGTGCCTCATAGGAGTTCTAGGAAGTCGTATGGACGATTTACGCTTGAATGCAACACCGTATGCGCATGATATTGAACTATTCCTCATTAAAATAGCAATTAAAGCCTTTGTGCAGGAATATTAAAAAACAGAAATCTCACGTTTAAAAATGCTCAAATAATACGTGAAAAGCAGCAAACAGCTGTTTCGTATCTACTAGCGAGATTTTTCTTCAGTGCAAAATAGAGCAAGACACAGCGTGCTGGAGAAAAAAATTTCTAGCACGCTGTGTCTTGCTCTATCTTGCACTGAAGAAGAATCTCGCTAGTAGATTCGAAACAGCTGTTTGCTGCTTTTCAAGTATTATTTGTTCATTTTTAAAGATTGGTTTTCTGTTTTTTAATATTCCTCATTGTCCGACCATTCCATGATACCCCAACTGCCTCTAATAATAAATTTTACAACATTTCAACACTTTTGTTTCATTTAAACATTTTGTAAGTTTAATAAATATTGTTTGTTCTGTAAATCATTTAGTAATTTTGCTAATAATAAATTAATTTTCATGTAATTTATAATACGCATTGAGAAAATAAATATGTAAGGCAATCCCTAATAAAATAATACATATTCTTACATTTCTGTTTAATTGTTTAAGTTTAAATTTTCGTTCACACTCTTAAATATGATTTTTTTTTTCGTTCCAAAACCTATGAATGGATACTTATCTATGTTTCAAAACTTCGCAACTTTTAAAATATTATACAACCTGGAAGTTGTGTAGGTAGGATCCCTAGCTTTACTGCCACGTTAACCATCATAGACATCTATAGGCCTCATCAAAATAGTGTTTATAGATAGGAACTAACAATTAAACGCAACTTGAAAGTCACAAATACAAGTAAATAAAAAGATATAGTTATGTAATTAAAAAAAATAGTTTCACATTGGTGAGAAATAATTAATTAGTTCGTTTTTTACGCAGTCTGGTTTTTGATTTTTAAATTTTAATCTTTATTAACAAAATTGGTTACAACCTATTATTTAAAAAGGTGCAAATACAATTTTTGAAGTTCCCATTTCAGAAAGGAAAGATAATTATAGCTATTCTTTTTTCACAAACATCTCCTACATCGAAAATATATTTCGTGACATATTGATACAGTCGTTAACGAAAATATAAATTAAACTTGATCTTAGTAAATCGAAAATCATAAAAAAAAAGATTTTCTTATTTTTTTAGTATTAAGCCTGATTATTATTTTTATCTGTTTTTCTTATCTCCTTATTATGAAATAATAATTTCTCAACGTCAAACTAATCTTTTAATCAGTTTTTTTTTTTTTTTTTTTTTTTTTTTTTTTTTTTTTTTTTAATCTCTATCGGTTCTACTTTACTATATGTTATTCGGTTCACTGCTATAATTCAAGCTATCTGATTTGTCTGTTCATGGATGGGAGAGAAAAAAGATTTAAAAGCAAATTAACTGCAACTGCAATAACATTTCCTATGTCATTACTGATGTTTATTTCCAAAACATCAATTGAGGTTTCCTGTGGAGACCCAAAACTTTCTTGTGTCTGGTTTTTCAGTTGTCTTTATGTCTGTCGATGACTGGCACAAAATGCTTCCGATTAGCTTATAATTAGGTAGCTATGTTGTTGCAGTACTAGTTAGCTGTTTATTTTTTTGGTTAAATTTGGTTCCAAATAGGGATAATTTCATTTATGTCGTAACGCTTTTGTATGGGAACTTAGATGATATTCATATTTAAGAGTGGACTTCACCGTTGGGAAGTTTTTAACACCATATTAGTGTTTAAATGTCATGCGTATTTTAATTTTCATGCAGATTTTAAACGTTTTGCATAGTTCTCATTTTACACAGTTTTAGAAATTGTATAAATATTCTGAGCTTTGCTCATTATTCAGATGATATTCATATTTATCATTTACCGAAAGAAACCATTTCTTAAATTAATCAACTGTGTTGGAAATCTCGTCAATAATTTTCCAGGCTCTGTATAAATGTTTATTAAGTTTTGTGCCTATGTTAAAAAATATAAAGCATGTTTCTTTAATTTTTTTTTCAACTTTGAAATAATAATTCGTATGCCTTTTTTTTCCTGGAATGTTTTAAATCATCAGCCCACTTTAGGATAACCTATAATTAAAAATAAATTTATTTTATCTGCAATAGAATATCTTAACATTAGCTAAATTGTATATAAAATATTTCTTTTTATATCAAAACTCAATAATAGTCTATGTAAATAATAAAAAATAATATGTAATTTTAATAGACTATGTAAGAGGTAAAATGCGTAAATATCGTGATAAATTCGTTTAGATGGTAATTTTCAATAAAACATTAATTTATTGACAAATTGATAACCCGTTCTGGAAGCACTAGCGGGCTCTAAATCAAGCTACGCTCCCCATCTCCCGTTTTTCATGCTCTAAAAACACGTTAATTTGCTCTTAAAAAGAAAATTCGATTCCGTAATACTGAATAATACATTCTCACGACCAGTGACGTTCTTCACTAATCTGGTTGCAGTTCATTTGACTGGGATATTTTTCGATTTTCCAATGCCAGACCAACCACTGCTTAGACAATTGACGGCTCTTTTCGAGATGAATTACGTAAGATATATCACATATTTCAAAATCAGCTTGTATAAAATGGTTAAGTAAAAAAAAATGTCTGACTTTTATAATAATGTCCGTAGTCTATTTAAAAACAAGAAAGAAAGTAACAACTGAAGAAAGCATCTTTAAATTGGCCGATTTTGTGATGCTTTAGTTATAATGAATGCAGCTAAGCACTAATAATTACGAATACAACGTTTGTTTTACTTAAAAAAAAATTATTGAAATAAATATTTAATTTTACCAATTGATGTATGAAGTAAATGTAATTTTTATTTTGCTGAGTTAAATATTAAACATTAAATTTTTGTCATCACCGTTTTCTAAATGTTTCTAAAAGTAATATTTAATAATTTATACTAATAAAATAGCCAAATAAGCAAAACGTTTGCACAAAAGATATTTTTTGCCATAAATTGAAAAGCCTTCTGTTTGTTAATAATTCTCTTAATATTGAATAAACTCTAGTAGAAAAATTTTCTTTTAGACGCTATAAAAAATTGTTTTAAATATGAGGTTTTAAATACATTGTCTTAAATATGACGTATTCTTCAAATTTAAGACATAGCGCACGCAACAATTTAATTATTTTTTACCTTTATTTCCCTTTTAATATTCACCTGTAAAGTGTTTGGAGTTAATATTATTTCGGCTTTTAAATTATGACACAATTTTCACCATTAAATGCTTTTTGTGAATAATAATTTTTTTTAAACATTTCTTTTGTAGCGATGTCATCTCACTTGATCAGTATAAAGCGAATTACTAGCTTAGAGTTACTGGCTTGGCCTTTTGCTCGACGCTAGCGTTCTCGCTTCCTGATCATGGGACCCGTGGTTCGTATCCCATCGGCGCCAATCACTCTCTCCAAAGTGGTGACCCGGACAAACACGCAACAACAACCTTCAGCAACAATCATCTCCTCTCCTAACCAACAGATGGCAGCACTAAAATAAATCATCCCTTGCAACCAAAACCTGTGAAATGCTCACAGCACAAAGCCTGTCCTCACACGCATCACATATGCGTACGACATCATCATTCACGAGTGCATATCGCTCGTCAGACGTCAGCAATACGTCTTTCTCACTGGGGATAGAGTGTGTAGCGATCTCATCTCACTTGATCAGTATAAAGCGAGTTACTAGCTTAGAGTAACTGTCTTGGCCTTTTGCTCGACGCTAGCGTTCTCGCCTCCTGATCATGGGACCCGTGGTTCGTATCCCATCGGCGCCACTCCGCGCCAAACTTTCTTTTAATATCTACGTGTAAATATATTTTTAATAGCACATACTGGATAATTGCACGATAAAATATAATAAATAAAGACACAATCCTGCTTAATGGTACACAAAACACGAACTTATAAGCTAAAAGTTAAAATATACGTTTCGAGCTGTTTTCTACAGCCGTCTTCAGAAAAAAATATGATGGTTAAATGGCTAAAAAGCTCAGGGATGAAGGTTTCCTGTGCGAGAGATAATTTGTCGAACACTGACTAAAGATATGAAAACAAAAATGCAGTGGTGCCATCCAGTAAAAATAAATACTTATTAATAAAATGAGTTGAAATAAAAAAAGCTCGAATAAAGAAATTACGAGTGTCGCCATCTACACATGAGAGCCAGAACCTCTTTCAACAAAGTTTTCATTCAAGATTTTGGCAACATGATTCAAGTTTAAATTGAAATATTGCAATTACATGCAGAATTGTGTTGAGGTTCTGAAGATTGCAATTAGATACAGAATTATGTATAATACATAATTCGGTATCTAATTGCAATATTTCAATTTAAACTTGAATCATGTTGCCAAAATCTTGAATGAAAACCTTGTTGAATAAGGTGGAAATAATTGTTAAAATAATAATGTGGAATAATTCTGGCCCTCGTGCGTTGGTGGGGACACTCGTGGTTTTTTTATTCGAAATTTTGATTTATTTGGACTCATTTCATTAATAAGTATTTATTTTCACTGGATGGCACCACTACATTTTTGTTTTCATATCTTTAGTCAGTGTTCGACAAATTATCTCTCGCACAGGAAACCTTCATCTCTGAGATTTTAGCCATTTAACCATCATATTTTTTCTCAAGACGGCTGTAGAAACAACTCGAAACGTAGAATTTAACTTTTAGGTTATTAAAGTTCATGTTTTGTATACATTTGAGCAAGATTGTGTCTTTATTTAATATATTTTTAAACTGTAAAATATTTCGAAATATTATTATTTGTGCTGTTTCAAATTTGACAAAAAATTGGTAAAAAAAAAAAAAAGAGTTTTTCTTAATATGAAATATATCGCTATCAAAGTAATGAAATTTTGATTAAAAAAAATAAGAAAGAATCTAAAAACTCAGGGAATTTAAAAAACAATTTTTGGACACTGTACACCGCAATATACTTACTTACGTGCCTCCAAAACTTAGTTAAATTGCTATGCATAGTTTTTGATCGTATAAAACTTTTTAAAATTGAATTATTTTGATCGACGTTAACATATAAATAATTCTTAAATTTTAAAACTACCTACTTCTATGCTTTTATCAAATATCTATCTATATATTTCTCTTACGTAGCGCTAAAAAGGTGCTGTATTTGTAGCTTGCTATTTGGCAACAGCCAAAGCGACGATTGTCAGTGGTTAAGTTACGGTCACATGTCCCAACCCACTCAGCAAATCAAAATCCAGTCAGAATCTCTCTTTTAACGCAAACCGTTTGACCAATACATGAATGACAATTGCTATTGGCCCGTTTTACGGTGACGTGCGGAATTCAGTGAATCAGCTTTTTGATCCAAGGTTGTATTTAGACACAAGCGAAAACGTTTTGTTTACATTTCGATAGCGTGTTACGTAGCATCTTTTCTAGCGTTTTATTATAGTTTTAAATTAATTTAAGCCGTGATTTTCAATACTATGGGCAAAATCAAAGGAGGAGGTCCCCATCTGACACTAACCTAACATGTCATTTAAATTTAAACGGCGTCAATTTCCTGTTTGCATAGCTTTCTCATTCATGGTCAACAAGTCACAGCGCCAAACTTTTGATAAATGCATTTTTATTTATATTTTCAACAAAATTTTCAATTCCTTTTTATGAATTAAAATATTTGTAAATTTCATATCTCGGATCGCATAGCGGCCCAACTAAAAATATTTTTTATTGTGTTTTCAATAAGGTTTTAAATTAATTCTGTTTCTAAGGTACATTTTTATTTACATTTTCAACAAATATTTCCATTACTTTTTTATACATTAAAAATATTTGTAAATTTAATACGTTGTAATGATTTGTGATAGTACTCATTCTGGCTAGAGTTGACATAAATAGTGGCGAGCGAGCAAAGCGAGATGGGATCGTGTAGCGATTCATGAGGGTTGGCGAGCGTTAGCGAGCAGCAGGCTGAGCTTCCTAGTTTCTCTATAAAACTACCAGTTACATGTTTTTATAAGAAATAATTTTTTAATATAATCCTAGAAAGAGCACCGCTCAAGACAAATTCATTTACTGCACAAACAGCGCTAATTGGTTTTTAGAATAGAAAGAAACATTGTTTCTACAGAAATTCAAAGTTAATAAGTAAAATTCGATTAGATCAATTTCTAAACAGAAATGGAATTTTAATACTTACTTGTAAATATTTCATAACTTCCTCACACATCCCTTTTGCATAATTGATCTAAAAGGACAAATTGAATAAATGTATTGAAAGTAACAATACAGTAGAACCTCGATTATCCGAAGTAATTGGGACCGACCCTCTTTCGGAAAATCGAAATTTTCGGACAATCGAGAATGCTTCAATTTTAAGATTAAGGAGAAATATATGCAATATTTCAAATCATGGTAACAAGTGCTTAATAAAAATAAAGCAATAGCAAAATAGAACCAAGAATAAATTACATGAATTTTAATTTTGATATTAAGTACCTTTTACATATATCACAAGGGTTTGAAAAAATGTTTTGTTTATCGCAGTTTCGATTGTGTTTGCTTTGAAGCTCTATCCCGGATTTTTATAACATTAATAGTTCACCAGTATCATAGTCTTTCTGCTGCCCCAGCCATACCAAACCTTTTACAAAACATTCAAAAGCTTCAGAATTGCTAATTTGTTCGTTTTCTTTGTTCCACTCCGCAGCTTACGGGAGCTCAAGTTAAATTCAAAGGAACTCTAAGAAAGGGGATCGAAAATATTTATATGTACTCGTAGTTTGGAAAGGACCGCTTGCACACAAGGAATATGGTAGTAAAAAAAAAAAAAAAAAAAAAAAAAAAAAAAAAAAAAAAAGCTTTCAAAATGGATTTTGCACACAAAGAATGTGACAGTTAAAAAAAAAAAAAAAAAAAAAAAAAAAAAAAAAGCTTTCAAAATGAATTTTGCACACAAGAAATGTGACAGTAATAATAATAAAAAAAACCTTCAGAAAAGGATTTCGGTTAATCGAGAGTTTCGGATAACAGAGGTTCTACTGTAATTAAAAGATTCTAAATGTATGTTAACCAGCAAGGGCTTTCCTAAGTAGAATAGACCATAATCATTTTTGAGTTATGTATGGTTTATATTATATGTTCTAACACATTTTTCCAGTTTAAAGGTATTTGGGTGATTTTCAAAAAGTGTCGTGTTTTACTGTCCTTTCGCTTTTGCCCAGAAATATTGTTAAATATTATAATTTTAATTATTGCATCTTAACTGTCATGTTTTTCTAATGTTAATTTACAGATATATTATTATTTATAAAAAAAATAAAAATAAGAAATATATTCTTTTGTAGTCAAAATGCCATTACCGTAGGTTGTCCCAACAAGCAATTTATTAGGTAAAGATTTGACTAAATTCTATTTAAAACAGATGGTTATAATTTTTTAATACATTTTTATTTATTAAGATGCTACTAATTAAAAATATATATATTTTCATTAATTAAACTTATATTTAATTCTTAATAATTATTTTAAACCGTGTCCTAAGAAAGAGTGTCATTGCCATGCTTCTGACAAAAAGTTCATCTGGAATTTTTTAGAGGGCAGCACATGCCTTTTTATCAAGACTAAAACAATCTTTAAAAGTCATCTTGTTATCAGGTTAAGGTGAATAGAGTAGGGGAGAATGGGGATCAAAGGGACATTTTGTCTTATAGTCTTTAAGTTTATAAAATAATGACATTAAAAGATATCACTTTCAAATTTGCGCTTAATTCTTGTCTAAAACCTTCGCTTTGATACTACTAAAACCTCTTATCTTCAAGTACATTAATTTAAAATATATACGCATTTTCATAAATTGGGAGAAATGTCCCTTTTAATCCCATTGTAGGAGATGAAACGGACACTGTGCGGGGTTTAAAGGGACACACATAAATAAAGCACTTTTATGAACATTTTTTCTTTTTATTTGCAATTACATTATTCAAAAATGAAATATTATTATACACAAATAAAAATAAAATATATTGCAACTTATGATAAAATAAAAACAAGAAAAATATCATGTTTAGGCCTACTTGATATAAAACAACTTTAAATCAGTCAAAATTTTTTAAAAAGATATAGCTCTAGCTGTCTCACCACCAGTTACGTGTTTAGGTAACTTCACCAGAATGTCATTAATATTCACGTCATTCATGACAATGGTATCGGTAAATACAAAATGATTTTATTCAGGGTTTTTTTCAGAAAAAATGTACTTTTTATTCATTAATAGTGCTTTTCTGGAGATTGTGTTTACAGTGCAACAGGAATATCACCATAATTATTCCATTATATTTCGGAAATTTTATTGTATTAATATTTATATTGATTTCATAATTATCAAAGAAGAGAAGCGCATGATCAGTTTTAGAACAACTAGAATATTTAGCTAACGCACAATTGCTTTTAAAAAATTTTGCGCTCATTGGCCAACTTTGATGACAAAGTCCAAATTTTTTGGGATGGGGCACCTCCGAGCACGAATTCCTTGAAATTCTTCCTTGGGAAAACAAATACTTTTGAACAGAGTTACATGATGCAGAAAGAAAACTCAAAAGTGTGATAAGTTTACCACGTTCAGCTGATGTTACGTGACAAAATTGTTTTTACTATGTTTTGCTACTATATTAGGTGATTTGTGCTCTGTTATTAAGCCTGTTTTATCACAGTTATATAATTGTGTTCTGTGTAATTTTATAGCGATCCATAACTAACTGTTTTTAAAACATATCAAGATTAGCTATGTTGAAACTTGTACTTCTTGTTAAACTAATGGTTAAAGGTTTCTTAAGAGAAAGTAATGAATTTCGTAGCGTAAAATCTAGAAACCAATGAATTCCAGCTTTCTTCTTTGTTTGCCAAGATAAGGACATATTTGGAAAGTTCAGAGCAATTGAATACTCATATGCACAGTTGTCAAACTGTTCATATGTTGCACAGTTGTCAATGCTTCAAGCAAATATGAAGTTAATTCTTTTTATTGAGCTTGACTAAAGGAAGCTTGATAGGAACAACCTGAGGGGTTGAAAGGGATATGTCCCTTTCAACCCCTCAGTTTCTGTCCCTTTCAACCCCATACCAAACTAGCAAAATTAAAAATGTATTCATGCATGAGAATATTTTAGCTAACAAAATATACCGATATTCACATAAAGTGCATACTTTAGAGTGCTAAATAACATAAATATTATAATGCTAAACACAATATTACTTTTTTAGAGAAAAAAAGAAAAGCAACATCAAAATTTACTTTTTTATATCAAAAACAGGTTTTGCTTTCATCACCTAGAACGCTACAATTGTTGATGTTAGTTGTAAGGATTATTAAGACAGAACAAGTATCGTCATCGATTGAGCAAATGATGAAACTTTGTACATTTTATTTTCTTCCTGAAATTTTGAGTGTTCCTTTCATCCCCTGTCTCCCCTAAATAGTTTTATAGTTTCAATGAAACAAGCAAAGACTTTGAATGTTTGGTGAGTATTTTTTGTACGTCATTACCGTACCCACTTCAAATTGATAATTAAATGAACTTTTATTTCTTAATCTGCTTTTATTATATAAGAAATAGAAAATCATTGTATAGGCCAGAACATATATTGGCTGCCATTTATGCCTGGGGAAAATTAAGAATATTTTGCTTAATTTGTCCTTACCGTGCTCACTTATGTCATTAAACAAGTTCACTAAAATTTAAAAATTAGTTTTCAAATGTTAAATTAGCAGTTTGGTCTCTGCTGATGCTTGTATACTAATGTTTATGAGGTAAGGTAATCATTTACAAAAAAATTAAACTTTCTGTTTATTTCTAAAATTTGATTTTGTTATTCCAAAACATGGACAGATTTCGGAAATGACCCACTTACATTAGAAATAATTTTTAAACAAGTTGGAAAATGCGTGGAAAATGAGGTGCGTTCGTACTATAACTAGTTTTATAAATATTTTTTGCACCGCATATTGTACTGAATGTATATTTTAATGCATTTCATAAGTGCATATCAATTTCATTCTGTTCAAAAGGCTGTAACATCATTAAAATGGACTTGAAATAATTTTTTTCCCATTGGCCGTAATGTAACGGAAAAATTTTGACTGTCCCTGTAATTAAACTATACATCCAATTTTTATGAAATTGCAAATGACTTGACAAAAATTTTGCAACAATTATATATTTAAAATTTCAGACCATTCGGAAGGCTGTAACATCATTAAAATGCACTTACAATATTTTTTCCCCATTGGCCGTAATGTAACGCAAAACTTTTGACTGTCCCTTTAATTAAACTATATATCTTTGAAATGACTCGACAAAATTTTGCAAGAATTATATTTTTAAAATTTCAGACCATTCGGTTGAGTAGTTTTTGCTCTGTTATATGCGGACAGACGGACAGACAGACAGACGGACCGAACAACGACTATAGGTGCTACGTTTTTATATAATTACGAACGCACCTAAAAACAAAAAACATACTCTATAGAGTATTCATTCACCTCTTATAACAGACAGTACCTCTGATGTTAATTCTATTAATTACTGCCGCAAAGTAGCTCTTTTGACGGTGTTAAGTTAATCAGAATTTAGATATAATGAAAAGATGCAAGCGAAAAAAACTCGAAAAGGGTTAAAAATATTTCATCCAAGCTGATTAGTTGGAGATATAGTGGTAATTAATTTAAACTTTGAGTTAGGCGTACCATTGAAAATAAATCAGATGTTTTTTACAACGCAATTCTAAGTGGGAGATTTAAAATACAGTTATGATTTTCAGAAATGTAAATAATATTTGAAACAATTAAAACAATAATTATATATGTCTATTGTAAATGCAAAAAACGGTAATGGGAAATATTCATTCTTACAATTTTTTATTAATTACAGAAAAACTAATAATATACACTATATATAAAAAAAAGTTTTAAACTAATGATAAATGTACGAGTTTAGTCGAAGATCTTCATAAGGGCGCTAATCCGACAGTTCAATGTTAAAGATGTTCTCTGTTATGTTTAATGCGAGTAAATTCATCTATAATAATAAAGAAAGAAGTTTGTGTATGAGTGAGTGTGTCGACGGTGTTCTGAAGAGACCACTGCACCTAAAGCTACTACAAAATTTGGGGAAAAGGTACGTCTATATATGAAGTTTTGCACCTCGAAGCCCGATTTTCGATTTTTTGATTAGATTTTTTTTATTTAATTTTTTATGCGCTTTTTAGCGCTTTTTGAAGTTTTGAGGTGATTTTTCACATCAGTGAAAAGAATACGACTTCTTTCTTTTAACCCAATATAGTAAATTTTATTCTCTTTTCAAAAAAGTTTATTCAGCATTCGTACAGCGATTTTTGAATTTTTAGCGAATATTTTATGCGATTATTGAACAGCATTTAATGCATCTCCATACCTATAAGGGAGGTTACCGAAGGGGGACCCAGTTCTTTCGCCAAATTCCGCCAAATTTGGCGACCAAAATTAGTGGCCAAAAGTTACGCCAACTTGGTGATATTTCTAATTTATCGCCAAATTACCATAGACTTCCATTGTAAATTAACAGGGTTTCCTTGCTTATAGGAAATCAACAAATTGAGATATTTTAATACAACAAAAACTAATATTACGTGCTTAGCATGATTTCCCAAACCTAAATTTAAATAGAGCCCACGGGTCAAAGGAATTATATTTGAAAATTTTATACAATTATAGTAAATTTTGACTTTCGTGATTTTTGAACTTTTGGTGATTTCTAATACTATTTTTACGTTTCTTCGCGATCTGCTGCAGTTTTTTAACATTCCATTTTTGACCTAAAGTACATTCTGCCCTCATTTCAATAAAGTTTATTCAGAATTCGTATCGCAATTTTCGAATTTTTCGGGATTTTTGTATCTGATTTTTAGTGTATTTTAGAGATTTCCTACCATTTTTCCACATTAGTGAAAGGAATCAACTTTCAATATTTGAGCACAATATATAATTTTTTTTTCTCTTTTCGAAATTTGTGCGGTGATTTAAATTTTTTTCGCGATATCTTATTGTGATTTTCAGAGTTTTTACCGCAATTCGAGCTGTTTTTTGACGTACCCGGGCAACGCTGGGCAAGTTCGCTAGTATAACATAATATATACATTTTTTTTATGTTCGGAATAGGTGAATTGTTTTTCTAAGCCATTCGAACAAATTTTTAGTTTTGCTCATTTAACATACACTTTGTAATTAATACACAATTACAAAATTTTTTACTTTTTTATATAACTGTAATTATGGGATAACTCTCTCTATGGCAAAATTTGTGGAGGGATAACCACTGGACTGTGTATTTAATACAGGTTTGTTTTCTCTTTAAAAATGAACTCGTTATTATATGATATTCTGCTAAGGGTCCCATAGAGATTTAGAGGGGCAAAAGAATGTATTTATTATTGTTCTTTGTATTACTATTATAATATTTGTACATTTAGGAATGTCGTATATTAAGTCCGTTAGAGAAATTGCTAAAATTAACACGAATCGTAAATGTTCAACCGCGCAGACTGGCAAAATCTGTGATGGAAAAATTGTTAAATCAATTATATCAGCAGTTTCGCCACGGTCACTTTTGAAAAAGTTAAAATAGACTTACATGACTCCCTTTTTTAGGGTTCCGTACTTAAAAAGTAAAAAAGGTACCAATATAAGATCACTCCTGTGTCTGTCCGTCCGTCTGTCTGTCTGTCTGTCACAGCCATTTTACTGGTAAACTTTGGAAAGTGGAAAGTTCAAATTCGGGGAAGTAATAAAGACCATTGACCCTCATATTTTCAGATTAATAAACATTCATAAATATATTTTGTAAAAAAGTAGAGGGGCTAATTATGCTACTTGAAAAAAAAAATATTTTCTTTGTATATCATGTGGGGGTATCCTGTGAAAGCTTTTGTAACGCTGAACTCAAAAATACATTTCTTTTAATTTTAGGCATATTTTCAAAGATATTTTTGAAAATGTAGAGCAAAAATATGTCCCCCCCCCCCCATCTAATTCCGATACTACAAAAACTAAAATTATGAAAAAATTAGAGGTAGTAGACGTTAATATAAACCTTGCCGGAAAATTATACCATTACCCTAGGTCACATAGTTTTTGAGTATTTAGCATTTTTCTGTTATACACAAATTTCGATTTACGGGCATTCAGAAACATTGTTGAGCATCGCTAAATATACCTATCGTTGCAGAAGAATAAAAGCATTGTTGATAAGGATTTTTGAAAAAAATCATCGGTAATTAGCCGAGATATTAATCCTTAAAGGTACGGTCAGTTTGGACATACCAAAGGACAGGGGCGGCGTACTCTATGCCTAGTTAACAACTTTTAATGATATATATGTGTAATGTACTGTCCAGTAACAGTATAAAAGCAATAAACGTCAAATTGTTAAAAACATACTAATTTAAGGGGTCCCGGGACTCTAAAAAGTGGAAAAAATGAAAAAAAGACAATTTTCAACATTAATGTCTTAAAATGTATATGATTTTAAAACACAATTTTATTTGGGATGAAAGATATAAGCATGTTCTTTCGTTTCATGTATTTAAAAAATTGCAAGATACATAATTAGTATTTATAGGGGGCTCGAAACTGTTACACATTTGTCAAACAAAAAATTGGCATAGCAGTTTACGCGCAGGATTATAAAATACATTTTGCAACTAGAATGAAAAATTTTGGTGCTTACTTATACTTCAGATTGTAATAATTTCCCTGAACTTAAATAAATTTGTATTTAAAAGATTTTTATATTTTTAATGCAATGTTGCATTTAGCTAATACAAAATTCTGAAAATTTCAACAGTAAAATCACCGAAAAAAATATTTTTTTGAACAACAAAAAGAAAATTTTAGGTTCAGTTTATACAGACTAAAATATATGTTCTGAATATTTTTCCATGAAATTTTCAGAAGTTTTTGAGGTATCCTGCGCGTTATGCCCAAAAAACGCCATGTGGAAAATGACTTTAAAGTTTCGGAAACGCCGCTTCAGCTATTGAGCGGGTATAATTCTAAAAGCCAAAACTTCTGCTCTAATGGGAATTTCAAGGAAACAATTATATCAAAATATTCAGAAAAAATAGGAGTTTAACATCTAAAAAAATTAAAATTTCTTAAATTTTGAAGCTTTAAGAGTCCTGCGACCACATAATACTTTCCGGCACGGATGAATTCTATTTATAAACTTATGAAATAATGAACTGACACCAGAATTTATAAACGAATTTGTTAGAAAATGCGAACTTGCTTATTTTCACGTACATGATAAAAGGGAAAATTTATTTAAATATTCTTGGTGCCGTTTGTCTGTTTTGGAATTAAAATTAGGTGTCCGTTTTTTAAGGGCATCGCCCTCGAAAGATTTAATTAGAATGAATCGCATAAATACTGTGGGATTCGCGGTAGTTTGCATTGAATGTATCTCTCAATACGCCTCGAATGACTTTAAAAGTTAATTAAACACCTATCTTGAAAAACGCGGCACTGGCAAGACGGTGTTGCAACTTTGAGACCTCAATTCGAAGCGTGCTTAGCACGATGCCAAATTTAAACTTTGAACAAAGGTTTTGTTTTAGCTAAACTGTAGAAATAAAGGTTATTACTACGCTGAATTTAGTTTCATGAAATGCCAAATGAAGTTTAACTATGCACTGCTTTTATTGTCAGTACCGAATTAAGTTCATCATCAGATTAGGATAATATTAAAAAAGAGTTATACTAATAGCTATATTTGATATTATTTAGGTTCCATATCTCTTTGAACATTCATGGTATACCGATTTACACTTTCCTAATATATACAGTTATACCCAACCCTACATTGTATAGTTTTTTACAAAGTCTTAGTATTCTTTTAGCAACGTTTTTTTCGTTATTTTTTATAATACAATTACAAATTCATATATTTATTCTACGGAACCTTCTGTGCGCGAGTAATGCTCGCACTTGACCGTTTATTTTAATTAAACCTTTCAGGTCCTATTTTTTTTTTTTTTTTCAAATTTTTTGGAAAAAAATATTAATACAAGGTATTGAAATATATTTAGTGAAGTTAAAAGAATGGGTGATTTTCTGAATTCTAAAGAATGTAGTTATTTTGCGTACTATTCAAGTCATATTCATGTGACACCAGGCTAAAAAAGTCGAAATTGTACGCCAAACTGCAAATGAGGTGCGTTCTTACTATAGCCAGTTTTATAAATATTCAGATCTTGGTGCAATAGCTATATTGTACTCCTTTGCAAAAATGCATATATACAAAATTTTTTACGATTATATACATGAAATTCAGCAATACGGAAATCATGAGGCTCAATCTTAAATAAGATGTAATCACCATGGCAACATGAAACCATTACCTATCATGTGATATCGTTGGATTAATTACGTATTAAACGTACGGAGTCATTTCTGTACGCACGGATTTAATAGAATGAAGAAATTTTTTATTAATATCTTCTAAGTTTTGATTCGATTTTCATAAAATTTGAAATGACTCGAAAAATTCTGAAACGATTATATATACTAGGTTTCAAACCATTCGGTTGAGTAGTTTTTGTGCTGTTATATGCTGACGGACGGACACACAGACAGACGGATGGACCAAACAACAACTATATGTGCTACTTATCTATACTTAATATTATAAAGAGGTAAAAATTGTTTATTTGTAGGAGGTAAGCTCTGGAACTACAGAACCGATTCCAAAAGTAATGGTATCAAAATGATGGTGTTAGCCCAACTTAGAACATATGCTATATCTTATGTCCGTGCCACTAGCCAAAAGGGGGTGCAGGAGTAAAAAACGTTCTAAAAATGCAATTTTTGAGTTACTGAAGGGCCTAGAAACATGAAATTTGGAATGATAGTTACTTATAAGGTACTAATGAACTCTAAGGACATTTCTTAAAAAAATCGAAATTAAAAAGGGGTGAAAATGCGCGAAAAGCGTTCTAAAAAAGTCCCAAATGGCAATTTCTACGCAATTTAAGGAAGTACCAAACTGAATTAAAAAATAATGGTGTCAAAATGATGGTGACAACCCTTGCTCCAACATAGGCTACATTTTATGCCGGTGTCACTACCCAAGAAGGGGGTGAAGGAGCAAAAAAACGTTCGAAATTGTGATTTATGGTTTTACTGAAGGGCCTGGGTACATGGAATTTGGCATGGTAGTTATTAGATACAAATGATCTCTAAGAGCATTTCTTAAAAAATTCGAAATTTAAAAAGGGGTGAAAATGCGCAAAACGCGTTATAAAAAACGTTCTAAATTGCGATTTTTACGCAATGTCAAGAAGTACCAAAGCGATTTCGAAAATAATGGTGTTAAAATGATGGTGACAACCCTTGCTCCAATATAGGCTACATTTTATGTCGGTGCTATTATCCCCCAAAGGGGGTGTGCAGGAGCAAAAAACGTTCGAAATTGCGATTTTTGTGTTACTGAAGGGCCCAGATACATGGAATTTGTCATGGTAGTTACTTATTAGATATAAACGTTCTCTAAGAATATGACTTAAAAAATCCAACATTTAAAAGAGGTGAAAATGCGAAAAAAGCGTTCTAAAAAACGTTCTAAATGGCGATTTTTACGCAATCTCAAGAAGTACCAAACCGATTTAAAAAATAAAGGTGTCAAAATGATGGTGATAATCCTTCCTCCAACATCGGCTACATTTTATGTTGGTGCCATTACCCCCAAAGGGGTGCAGGAGCAAAAAAAAAAAAAAAAAAAAAAAAACGTTCGAAAATGCGATTTTTGTGTTACTGAAGGGCCTCGAAACATGAAATTTGGAATGATAGTTACTTATAAGGAATAAGAATCTCTAAGAACATTTCTTAAAAAATTCGAAATCTAAAAGGGGTGAAAATGTGCGAAAAGAGTTCTAAAACACGTTCTAAATTGCGATTTCCGCGGGACCTCAGAAAGCACCCAACCGATTTCAAAAGTAATGGTTGGAAATTGATGATGACAGAGCCCTTGCTCCAATATAGGATCTACTTCATGTCGGCGTCACTACCACCTTGCGGTTGCATTTTAAAAAATATTCTAAATTGTAATTTTTGTGATACTGACGTGACTAACAACTTGATATTTGGCATGGTAATTACTTATGAGATGTAAATGCTCTCTGAAAAGAGTTCCTGAAAAATTTGAAATTTAAATGGGGTGAAAATAAACGAAAAGCGTCCTAATAACGTTCTAAATAGCAATTTCCACGCAATCTCAGGAAATATAAACCGATTTCAGAAGTAATGGTTTCAAATTGATGGTTACAGTCCCCGCTCCAACATTGCCTATATTTAACGTTGTTGTCACTACCACCTGGGGGTTACAGGAGCAAAAAAATGTTCTAAATTGCGTTTTTTGTGTTAAAGAGGGGTCTAACATTTTAAATTTGGAATGGTAATTACTTCAAAGATGCAAATGCTTTCTAAGAATTATCGAAAGAAAATTCCAAATTTAAAAGGATGAAGTGAGCGAAAAGCGTTCTATAAGGTTTCTAAATTACTTTTTTTTATGCAATCGTATGAAATACGAAACAGATTTCAAACATAATTGTTGCAAATTGATGGTAATAGAACCTGCTCAAACATAAGCTATATTTTATATGGGTACCACAACCACTAAAGGGTTACAGGGGCAAAAAACTTTCTAAATTGCGATTTTTTGCGATACTGAAGAGGCTAGAAACTTTAAATATAGCACGGTAGTTACTTATAAAATATAAATGTCCTATAAGAACAGTCGAAAATAAATTCAAAATTAAAAAGTGGTGAAGCGAAGAGAAGGAGCGAAAAGCATTCGAAAAGAGTCCTAAATTACGATTTCTATGGAATCTCAGGAAATAATAAACCGATTACAGAAGTTATTGTTTGCGAATCAAGAGTGATAGTCCCTGATCCTATATGTGCTATATTTTATGCCAGTGTCACTACCACCCGATTGGCAGGAACAACAAGAAAGCCTTAAAAAAAAATCTAAATTTCGTTTTCTATATAATATTAGGAAATACCAACCGATTTCAAGGTTAATGTTCGCAAATTAATGGTGACAGTCTCTGTTTCAACATTTTTCGAGACATTCTACTTCAACTCCTTTTGGACTTTTTATCTTGGTGCCACAAACACCTAAGAGGTTGTAGACTGCTAGACAAGAAGCTTGGAATTTGACATGATGGTTAATTTTAATATGTAATTGTATTAAGATGGTTTCTAAAATATTCAAAACTTCTTTAATGAGCGTATGAAATGAGCGTAAAAGTCTCAAAATACTTTCTAAATTATCATTTATTTGGAATTAGTTTTAGTTCTTATTAATTAAAATCTCATTTCTGTCTATTGCACTTTTATAATGAAGTTTAGTTAAACTGCGGATTAATTTGTAATTTTTGAATTATTTCAAAAAGTGTTCTTCTAAGAAAAATAGTCATGCAAATATCACTTGGCATATTTCAACTATTACGCGAGCAAAGCCGCGGGGTTTGCTAGTATTTATATAATTGAAGGGTTGACTGCAAAAACATGTTATGCTACATTTTCTTAAAAATGATTTTATCTTTTGGACGAAGGTGTTATCAGGTATTCTGTAACATGGTAAAGCTAAAATACCAAAGTTCTATTTAGCCTTGAAGATTTAAGACATTATTCGTTAATATTTAATATTCTAATATTTAATAATGCAAATAATAGTAATATTTTTTAATATTTCAGACTTAAATATGAATAAGTTCTTTCGATAGAGTTTAGTACCACACCTGTTAATATTTTAAACACATGGTATCAAACAGAAAATAAATCATTAAAATTGACAAAAAAAAATTTCACATCAAATTTCTTCAAACGTAATTTTTGTTACTTAACATGGTTTTCCCCTTAGCTCTTCAATTACGAACGCACCTAAAAAGAAGTTTTGGAGACGTTTGGAAAATATCGTATTACAACAGGATTTGACAAATATTACAACTTTCTAATTCTTTTGGTGTTTTATCGCACATGATTCCTTCAGAAAAGTAACCTATATTTTAAATTTAGAGTGAAATATAGATTTTAAATAAATAATCGCCAATTGTGCAAAGATAATTACGAAAACTTTTATTGTTATTATTAGTAATAAATATAAATGAAGTCAGGATAAGAAACACACATACATGTATACACATTACTACATGTAGGTACTAACAAAAGTAATTTTTCAGACAAAATAATACACAACAAAAAGCCTAGTACTGTTAATAGTTCAGCATTTCCGAACGGTTAAAAAAAAATTAAGTTATCGATAAACAATATATGAAAAACAAATAATACATTTCATGTTTTTTTTTTTTTAAAGTATGATCCATTTGCGTAGATTTTGAATTTTGTAATATAAGTTTTTATTACTTTACAAAGTTTTGTTTGTTTTATCAGCTGTAATCATAAGAGAATGCAATGAGCAGTATGAAAAATACATGAAGACTCGGAAATTATGAAACTGAATTTCAAAATCGTGGCAAAACAAGTTTTGTAACAGTAATTTTGTCGTACAATATTAAATATTAAGTTATTGTTTTTTCAATTTAATATTTTTTTTTAATAAAGCATACAATAAAATCAGAAATAAGAAATAGTATAAATGTATTACAGGCTTCATTATACATGGTCAAAATTCAGTTAATATTCGTTACCTATACTATTAAAATCTGTGCGCGTATGTTTGTAACCACAAAAACTCGGAAACTAAAGGGCGCAGGACTACGAAATTTTGCACAGGGGTTGCTGGTAGAAGGCCGATGAACGATTGGGGCAAAAAATTCGAAAAGCCTCTGGGCTCTAACTAGTGTATTTTAAGTATTTTTCCTAACTGATCCCCTATTTAAGTTAAAGACTTGAAATTTTGCATGCTTATAACTGAACACCTCACATCAAACGACAAATTCTAAAATTTTGAAAAAGTCGTATATTTAACCCTCTGGGCTCCAACTTGTGTATTTTAATCTTTTTGTTATAACTGAGCTCTAATTAAGTTTAAGATTTGAAATTTTGCATACTTATAGCTAAATACCTCACATCAAACGACAAATCCTAAAATTTCGAAAAAGTTTTATATTTAACCCTCTGGACTCCAACTTGTATATTTTAATCTTTTTGTTCTAACTGAGCCCCTAATTAAGTTTAAGACTTGAAATTTTGAATACTTATAGCTGAACACCTCACATCAAACGACAAATCATAAAATTTTGAAAAAGTCTTATATTTAACCCTCTGGGTTCTAACTTGTGTATTTTAATCTTTTTGTTCTAACTGAGCCCCTAATTAAGTTTAAGACTTGAAATTTTGTGTGCTTATAGCTGAACACCTCACATCAAACGACAAATCACAAAACTTTAAAAAAAAGTCTTATATTTAACCCTCTCGACTCCAACTTGTGTATTTTAATCTTTTTGTTCTAACTGAGCACCTAATTAAGTTTAACACTTGAAATTTTGCATGCTTATAACTGAACACCTCACATCAAACGACAAATACTAAACTTTTGAAAAAGTCTTATATTTAACCCTCTGGGCTCTAACTTGTGTATTTTAAGTTTTTTTCCTAACTGATCCCCTATTTAAGTTGAAGACTTGAAATTTTGCATACGTATAGCAGAATACTTGCAATCCCAAGAAAAATCATAAAATTTTCAAAAAGTCTTATATTATTTACCCACCGGTTTCTAACTTGTGTATTTTAAGCAATTTTTCTAACCTCCCCCCTTGCACCCGATGGGTAGTTTTCTACTTTTGCCGACACCACTTTGACCCCTCTTTCATATTATGCGCATAGTCTTACATATTTCAGTTCCACTTTTTACCGCCAGGGGGCGCCTATCTATCTCGGGTGCTATAGACCCGATCCCCTCGACTAATATACCTACGGATAGATTGTAAAACGTAGTTTCGTTCGGATAGAGGTTTGTGTAAAATAGAGTGCGCACCCTGGTTGCGAAATGTGGAACTAACTGATTTCGCAAAAGGATAAAGTGTTTTGAAAGGAATATTAAACGAAACCCTCTGTGCGATCTGTTGTCACACTTATCCACTTGTTTTTCAATGCAGAGAAGAATACAAGAGGAATTTATACTCACTGTTGTCACAACGACAAAGCAATTTTGGAACCTCTGCAACCATATCCAGATCAGATGAGACAGCTTATAGATGGCAGTGATAGATCGTCAGCTCACTTTAACGAACACATAAGGTCATATAACAATGCAATGTCTTTTGCCTCTATGGGTGCTCATGTCACACCGCCCCCAGGTACTGGTCCGTATTGTTTTAGAACCCATGGACAAATTTATCATAATACTTTCTCATTTTCATCCATCTGAAGTAGGTCAGGAAAAATATGCTCAATTGTATGTATAGGATTCTGATATAGCACTGCGGCAACGTATGAACAGTAGAGAAAATTTAAAATGTAAAGAAGAAATCATAAGCAAGCTTGACGATGTTATCAGGCGAGTTAACCCTTATGCACATGCTTTTAAAATGCTTCATAAAATGGAAGAACGAAACATTGCAGAAAAAGGACTTCGAGCGGCTGAAAGCGTGTGTATGTATATATGCGATAAAAAATTATCAGTGGACCAGCATCAAGGCAGATACAATGCACCAAAGTCAAATGAGATAGCCATGGTTTTCCATAGTTCGGATGGTGCACCACCTACCAATGGGATATCCGAAGGGGAATCAACTGTGTTGAATAAATGCCCTGAATCCTAATTGTGGCCCCATGACTTATGTTTTATTTTTCACACATGTCGAAAAGGGTTGGAGTGTGGATGATGGATGTTCTGAACTTCAATTTTACAGTCACAGATTGTCAGTGAGAAGGAATGTTTTCAATCCCATACATAATGGTGGAAAACTCTTGCAGCAGTATTGCGTTCTAGAGAACTTCTAGAGGATGTATACCTGTTTGGGTCAAGGACGGACAAAAACAAGGAAAACTTTTGCCACAGACTGATAAGGTACTTACACAAAACATTGTCTTCCGTGAAGTTTTATCTTAAGCCGCAACTATTTTGCTTTATTGTAAAAAAAAAAAAAAAAAAAAAAAAAAAAAGACTCTGCTATATTTTGCCTCATGGATGACGTAGAAAACAATGCAAAGATTTTTCATTTTAAAAGAATTTTTTTCAAAATTTTTTACAGTGACGATGTACATTCCATTATTTCTTACAAATTTTTGTTTAGTTGTGTAAATATTGACTTCATAACTGATTTCCTAAACTTTAATTTGGTTGTGTAAATAATCACTAAAAAGACGAGTCTACCGCAATTTACCTCATTTATGATGTGGAAAATAGTGCAAAGATTTTTCATTTTAAAATAATTTTTTCCATTTTTTTGCAGTCACGGTGTAAATTTAATTTATTCTTATAAATTTTTATTTGGTTGTGTAAATATTGACTTTATAACTGAATTTTATATTCCCAAACTTTAATTCAGTTGTGTAAATACTTACTTTTATCTATTTTTTAATACATAGCTGATAGTTTGTGTACATACTTATTTCATATTGGTTTTGTATTTACTGATTTTTAATAGACATAACACATTTCTATATTCATAAACTTTATTTTGGTTGTACTGTTTTTTATTTTTATTTTGCTTTTAAAATAAAATTCATGAACTCCCGAGTGTAGAACGGGTTAAACAGCTAGTTTGAAATATTTATGGTCCCCATAAACGGAATATCTATACGAGATATCAAAATTTTTTATTTAGATGATTTGTGAAACTTTGTTGGAATCAAATCGTTTTAAAATTATTTCCTTTAATTGTAGGGATATTCAACGATCCTATTTTTACGAAACAGTTATAAGGCACCGAATAAACTTTTGTATACTACTTTTTTTTATCTGCCTACTTCAATAATTACTGTATTACGACACAGGTATATTTATAACTGCAAAATAGCGAAGCGTTAAAAATTAACCATGACGTCACAAGACAAACGTAAAGTGGCTTTCAGAATAAATAAATATGTAATTCTTCATATTTAATTATATAACTAAATCTCATGATTAATACATCTAGTTTTCAGATTAATTCTCAAGAAGATTTATAAAAGATAAACAGATTAAGTTAAATAATGCTATAAAAAGTGATAAAATATCTTTATTAAGATTGACGATCGTTTCATTGCACAAACATCGACATTTTAAAAATCATTCAGATTATGTAATTGATTGATAGTAATGATAGTCATTGATAGTGAATGATTTTGAAAATGTCGCCGTTTGTGCGATGAAATGATCGTCAATCTTAATAAATATATTTTATCACTATTTATAGCATTATTTAAGTTAATCTGTTTATAAGTGATTATTATGCATGTTGTATAAAAGATAAATGTAAAAAATATATACCATTATATGAAATACATGACTGTTTTACTATGTACAAACCTTTATATCTTCAGAAAATGAGCACGCAAGTGGTTGAAGAGTCTCAACCCAGAAGGCATCTGATAGAGCGTTTTCTATTGTTGCTATTTTGTAAATTTCTTCGGGTACTCTTGGACCAAAATCCTCTATAATTTCTTTTATCAGCTATAAATTCGTAAAGAAAATAGAATAATTAAAATATTATTTCTCCTCTCTAAACTTTGCTATTTGTATATGTTAGCAAAAGTGTTTAAAACGTATTATAGCAAATTAGATTAATCAACACACTTGGTAAAAAAAAGAAAAGTGAAAAAAACACAAATACACTAATGAGTGCATGAAAATCCATAAAGCAGTAGGCACATTCCGTCGAACTTTAAAACCTTCAATACACACAGTCTATTCCTTTTTGTAAAATTTTATTTTCGATATAAATAATAAAATAAATGAATTATATATTTTAAAATCATTTTGAAGATGGATTTCATGGACAATATTCTTCCTTTAGCTTTGACGCTACAAAATTCATCTGCTTAGAATTAACATACTGAACCACGCAATTGAAATGTACTGTAGTTACACTAGATTAATTTTAACACAATTATTCTAATTGGTAAACAAATCATATTAGATGTAAATTTCCAACTGGGCGAAAAATTTCCGGAGCAGGATTCGAACCCGGGACATCCTGACTGAAGCCGCCAGTGCTCTGCCATCTGAGCTATCACGGACGATTCTGGTCGAACTTTTTCACCCAGCTAACCTTGATGATTACAGCATCTGGTCTGAAACCTGGTTCAGCTCAACAGAATAAATCTCAAGTAATGGAACTCCAGAAATCGCTGGATACGAAAATACACTAGATTAATTTTAACACAATTAATCTAATTGGTAAGCGAATCATATTAGATGTAAATTTCCAACTGGGCGAAAAATGTCCGGACCAGGATTCGAACCCGGGACCTCCTGGCTGAAGCCGCCAGTGCTGTGCCATCTGAGCTATCCCGGACGATTCTGGTCGAACTTTTCAACAAGATCGAACTTCTTGTAATCATCAAGGTTAGCTGGGTGAAAAAGTTCGATCAGAATCGTCCGGGATAGCTCAGATGGCAGAGCACTGGTGGCTTCAGCCAGGAGGTCCCGGGTTCGAATCCTGGTCCGGACATTTTTCGCCCAGTTGGAAATTTACATCTAATATGATTTGTTTACCAATTAGAATAATTGTGTTAAAATTAATTTAGTGTAATTTCGTATCCAGCGATTTCTGGAGTTCCATTACCTGAGATTTATTCTGTTGAGCTGAACCAGGTTTCAGACCAGATGCTGTAATCATCAAGGTTAGCTGGGTGAAAGAGTTCGACCAGAATCGTCCGGGATATCTCAGATGGCAGAGCACTGGCGGCTTCAGCCAGGAGGTCCCGGATTCGAATCCTGGTCCGGACATTTTTCGACCAGTTGGAAATTTACATCTAGTACTGTAGTTAGAAAATTTAAATAACATTTTATCTCTATACAGAGTTTTAGAGAATTTTCCTCACAAAATGTTACTTAATTAGTAACATATTAATTACCCGAAACAGTATAATTTCACCAAACGTAAAAAAGACATACAAGTACCACTTGGCAAATTTTACCAACTACCTGTGCAAAGTCGCCGGTTTTCATAGAGGAAGACCGTCTATTATGGAATGGTTAGACAACATGAAATACTTCAATATCTGGCGCATACTGTGTTGCAGCCAAGCATAAAACTGTCAAAAGATTTTCTATTACTCTCATTAGGCACTGTGCTCAGTCCTGTTTGGATACCTGCTGTTTCAGAGACGGGTTAAAAAAATTCTTATTCTCAATTTTCGCAGTTTTTTGCAGGAAAATTTTGTAAAATTCATATTAATTATAACATTTCTTTGTCAGTTATATTAACCAAGTTCAGTATAAAATTCAACAGTTATATTTATTGCTGACTTAGTCAGTTTTTCTGTATGTTGACTTGTTGACGAGTTAAGAGGTTATTTTTTTTCAAGATGGTGTGTCGGTTAATGTGGAATATCAGAACTGTTTCAAGAAGAGTCTAGTAAAGAGAAAAATCATTCCACTCTGGCTTATAATTTGAGATGGGATTTTTATCAGGTTGTACAGCAGATGAGTAAGATGCAGTGTGCCTATTTTGCAATGGAAAATATTCAGAGGATGGATGAGGGAAGGGGGCGGACAAAATGCTTTATGGGGCTCATATGGACAGTGGGGGGCAAAACTATAGAGTACACTGTTATTCCAGTCATACCCCGTAAAAAAAAAAAGAGAGTAATTTAACAAATTACAACGACCATTTGGAAAATGATTTTTTCCAAAGACTAAAATTTAAGACATAAAAAATCGCACGGAGTTGATCATACATTACGTACGCCATGGATCAAACATTAATAGTGTTATTACACGTAAAAATTCCAAGCGACAAAAATCGCCTGCGACTCGTACGTATTATCCACCTGAAACTTATGTATTATCCAAGCATTTCATTGGCTGTTCGGGAAAAGGCTTTTCCATCGTAGAAATCTGACGACCAATTTTAAGTGAAATTTAATTCTTAAACTTCTAAACATCCGACAATATTACTTTTTACACCGTCGGATAGAAAAAAAAAATGCACTTTTAAATACAATTTGTTTGAAAGCTGTATCTGAATTTGTTTCTGAGTTATTAATTTTTTTTGTAGTTTTTATTACATTTTTGTCATAGTGGCAACAGAAGGTATCCATCTCTGTTGAAAGTAAAGGGAAATACAGATTGTATAGACCAATCAGAAAACGAATAAAATGCGGATTAAACCAATAAAAACCTTGAGATATGCTTTTCATTTCCTACCCTGACGAGAACAATAACCATTTTTACAAATGGTTAAAAAAAACAAAAAAAAAACAAAAAAAAAACAATCCATGCCCATCATTTTGTGTCAACGTATATTCCCTAGCGGAGGAAAATGTATGGGGTCATACCGTATTTTTGCTAACAGATGGGATAGAACTGCAAGAATATGTGGCTTGCCCTTAATGTTCTAAGTATCTAAAAATATCTCTGTAAAATTACGGGCAGAGACCGGCAGCAGAGAATCCAGTCAAACTCCGTAAAAAAATCCATGCCCATCATTTTGTGCAGCCCATAATTTTACGGGGCAAAGATATAATGCACTTCAAAACAAAATAAAACTTTACTTACTGTTCCGTAGCACGTTAGATAATCATCACAGAATCGCTTTTTTTACGGGTTAAAAAATATGTTACGGTCGCGGTTAAGCGACATTATTTTTCGAAACACGACTAAAAGGAAGGGTTACACCCTAGCGGAGGAAAATATAAGGGGTCGTACTGTATTTTTTTTAGTGGATTTCCATCAGATAAGGCAGTTTCCGTGAAAATTGAACAGCAAACGCTCATAAATTTACAGTTTTTTCTGAGAGTGTAGATTTGTGATTTTTCAAAAATTAAAATAACCTTTAAAAGAATCTCATGATTTATAAATGATGTACTAATGTTTATTTATTAAACGATTTTGATTGTACTTACGAATCGTGGTTTTCATAAAATTTTAATATACCTTATAATCATATTCCACTAGTTGACAATACTCGAAAAGTAAAAGTCTTTTTAAACGCTAAATATTGATTTTCCTCCACTTTAAACGCATTAAAAATGTATTAAAAATTTTAAAAAAATGTGCATCCTTTACTGCATTAAAAATGTATTAAGAAATAAAAATAAGTGCATCCTTTGCTAACTTTTAATGTATCTTTTTTTTTCTTTTTTTTTTTAACTTGACATACAAATAGAAATCTAAATGATATTTCAGAATACTCGAACTTCTACTGCTAATAAAATAGAAATAATTGTTGAAAAATAGTTTTTGCATAGTACATGGCTCTATTATTTTATAATATTTCATAAGATGGGCACATACGGAGACTGATTTTCATTATGACATTCAGAAACACTGTATATGACAGAGTTGTTTTAATGATATTTATTGAAAAGTCACTGAAACTGTAAGGAAAAAAATAATACATACATCAACGTTGATAGCATCTACAGATTCTTTAATGAGCAGTGGTTTTGCTAAAAAATAGAAAACATAATTCTAAATAATAAATGAAAATAAATAGCTTTTAAAATAAAAAGTAATAAAAATCATGCGTTAAGCATAGATTATGAAGCAATTTCCAACCCTTTCTGAATGCTTTAACAAAACTTCGTTATTTACAGAGATAAGGTATATAAAAAAACTAAGTAAACTTTTTAGAAAACGCATAAAACATTTGAAAAACTGATTTCAGCAGTTACCGTCCATAGCAAATATGTATTCTATTTCTTTTGAACAGCCACTATTAGATCTGTAGGTTGATATATATGCTATATGGTATATAATGGGAAAATTTAGTTTAGCAATAAAACGCATAACAGGTTGAAATTCCTCTTTTAGCAATTTATACTAATAGATGGAAACGATGGAAACGTACTTGTATACTTTTGTACAATCCTGTAGTTAACCTAGTACCTTTATTACACGACATTATTTAACTAAATTTTAATTCAAAGTAAAAAACTTTTAAAACTACTGAAATCACATTACCAGAAATTATCATTTATAGACGGTCATGTATCCAATTCTTTGCGTTACCCTGTATATAATTTTATCTATATTCTGCAATCATTTTTTAGCAAACTATATGTAGTTCAGTTTAAAACTGCATAACTCATTCAAAAACCACCTTTAAGCAATTTGCAATTATACCCAGTAGCCATTACAAATTCTTTTGTGTAGCCCTGCATATGAATAACAACATTTATACGCACCATACGCTATGCATAAATATAGTGAAACATAAAAGCACATAACATAATTAAAAATGCATTTCCAGCAATCATCGTTACTGTACAGTACTTCGGATACAATATAGTATCTGAAATCTTTTGTGTGCCCCTGTAAATGTACTTCGTATTATACATGAAATAAGTTAAAGTAAACCTCAGCGACGTATATCAATTTCATTACACATGTAATAATTTAACATAATTAAAATATGCCGCAAACAATTTCCTCCACTCCTCTATCATTATGTAACGGAATTCTTTTGTGTGTTCCTGTAAATGAATAATAATTATACTCTACAGAATGTATATTTTTGTGCACTTGATAAATGCATATCAATTTTATTATGTTTGAAAGCATGTAACATCATTAAAAAATTTTTTACATGTTTTTTTTTTCTCTATAGGCCGTAATGTAATGTAAACTTTTGACTGTCCCTATAAATGAATTAAACATGCTAAAAACTTTATTTAAATAGGGAACGTGTAAACATTAATAACATCCAAAAATTTCAGGGCATTCCGAGTATATTTACGCGAGTTAGAGTGCGGATAGACCGCCAGACGGCCAGACATACCGAAGTCATAAACACTTTTAAGCTTTGTTGGAAAGTGTTAAAAAAGAATAAAACAAACTTCTATGAATTTTTTCTTACCTTGCCTTTTTTGACAAAAATTTATTGTTATCCGCACTTCTGTTTTCCGCAGGTCAAATTATATAATATCTAAACACTAAACTTTTATTTAATCCTTTTATGTAATTTTTTTTTCTTTCTTCGAAAACATTATATTTTAATCTAATTTTGTTAATTATCCACTAGAAAAATAGTAAAGAATTTTATTCATGTTTCTGTTGAACATAATGTCACCATGTCACTCTTGAGTTACATTAAAAAAATTGATCAAAAAATGATAATTTTAAATTATATACTCACTTAAAATATTTAGTATTTTCACTTTACAATAACAACTATTTAACGATACAATAATTTTTATAATTCATTTAATAGTTTGAAGAATTAAAAATTATTACCTTACAAAAATGGAGAAAAATCGCCTGTCGAGCACATTGCTAGCAGTATCAACAAAAGATGTTATAACAAATTGGATAAACGAATTGTTTATAGCAAATTGGTTGATAACAAATCGAAATAAAGATAAAAAAAGTAAAGAAAAAAAAAGCAATTTAACAAATTAAAACGACCATTTGGAAAATGATTTTTTCGAAGACTAAAATTTAAGACATAAAAAATCGCACGGAGCCATGAATTAAACATTAATAGTGTTATTACACGTAAAAATTGCAAGCAACAAAAATCGCCTGCGACCCGTCAGATTTCTTAAAACTTAAGTATTATCCTACTGAAACTTACGTATTATCCAAGTTGGCTGTTCGGGAAAAGGTTTTTCCATTGTCCAAGAAATCTGACGACCAATTTTAAATGAAATTTCATTCTTAAACTTCTAAACATCCCACAATATTACTTTTTACACCGTCGTATGGAGAAAAAAAATATACTTTTAAATGCAATTTGTTTGAAAGCTGTATCTCAATTTGTTTCTGAGTTATATATTTTTTGTAGTTTTTATTACTTTTTGTCATAGTGGCAACAGAAGTAATCCATCTCTGTCGAAAATAAAGGGAATTACAGACTACTGTATAGATCAATAAAAACACGAATAAAATGCGGATTAAACCAATAAAAAGCTTTAGATATGCTTTTGATTTCCTACCCTGACGAGGACAATAACCATTTTTCCAAATGGTTAAAAAGAAAACACATTTCGTGACCTTAAATTCATGCTTTCACACATAATTAACACAAATTTTGACATGTTAAAGACATTGATTACTATAATACAAATACTTCAGGCTGCTTCTTTATATTTTGATACGGTACGAGTAGAACGGATTGCCAATCCGTCATTTTTACGACACTATCATGTTATCAAATTTTGGCAGGAAATTTTATGTTGTATAATTGATTAGTATAATATAAATATTTTAATCTGCCTCACGATATATTTTGGTAGAATATGTGTATAACAGGGCACCAGTTCTTCATTTTGGATATATCGTACAATCGAGTTTCAATATGAAATTTCGAAGCATTGAATATACATATTAGTACAACAAATAATTCAGTTTGCTTTGTGATATTTCTTCTAAGATATGAGCAAAACAGGTTGCCAATTCGCGGTTTTACCAGTCATATTATCGAATTTTGGCGTGAAAGTTTTACATGTTGCAGATTTTCACCAGTTGTTGCAGATTTTATCTTGGTAAGATATGAGAACAGCAAGACCAATGTGTGAGAAATAAGAGAGCTTGAAGCCTCTACGGCTTTCCGATATTAAAGCCTTTTATTCGCATTTTATCATTATACGCCTTCCTTGAGCCCGTCGTGCTTAACATACCGTAACTTACCTTCAAATTTTCAGGTGTGGCTAGGTGGGCTTAAATCGTCTGTACTTGCAGCTATCTTTCTTCCATAGTCTGAAGAAAACAGAAGTAAATGGTGTTTTCTTGCATTCAAAACAAAAGAATTAAAAAATTGATTGTTAAAACATTAATTTGGCAACTATTTCATCTCAAAACTTGATGACGAGATACTACCGTCAAATGACGAATTCGCTTCCCTTCTGCTCATATCATACGGAGATATCACGCGGTAGACATCACGCGGTATATTTATTTTGTACTAGTCAAGACACACAACATAGTAAAGTTTCATGCCGTAACGGCAAAATGTGATAGTGCCATCATAAAGAGAAATTGGCATTTCTTGCCTTTTATATCATACCAAGACAAGCCAAGGAAAGATTATTCATTATTTTATTTAGTCTTAATAATATTGTTCTACATTATATTTTTTTCTCGCAATTCTATGACCGAGTCACTTTTATTCACGTCACTCGCTCTATAAAAATCGGTACTTACAACTTGGAGTAAAGGTTATTTAAATAATACTAGATAATGAATAATTAAATATTAAGCATTGATTAAAAAACAGAAAAAATAATAAATAATATAAACTTCTTAAATTTAAGTTTTTGACATTACCCAACATTCCATGTTCCAGGAATACACAAAGGAGTACAAAAAACAAGCAGATTTTAATTCAATATCGGCTGTTTAGCAACTTCATGTACTGCATTTGTACAGTATATGTAAGACCTTTCAATTTTTTGGGGAAAAGGAAATCTGATTGCATTCCTCTTTTTATAACATTTATAATGTTCATTGCATTTTATCTTTTTAAGTAAGGAGTCAAATTAAAAAAAATTAAGTTAACAAAATTATGAAAATTATTTTATAAAAATTTTGTTACTTTGATAAAATTATGATATAATGCCTTTAAAACAGAATACAGACATGTAGGCAAAACAATTTCAGGGTGAATTTTGGACAAAAATTTGTTAAACCTGGCATTATTTTAATCCCTTAACTGTTTTGCCCGAGTGCCGAGAGGATGTTTTCTTGCACCGCGATGATTAATTTATCTAAATCTCAAAATTTATCGGATGATATGTTTGAAAAGAAAGTAGTAATGAAGAATAATTTTAATTACTTTAAAAAATAGCCATATGCAGGCTAATTGTTAGGGTAGAGCCGGATAACTGGGAGGGAAAAGTAATTAGTGTTTTTTTCATTATTTTCAGTCGAAACTTGAATAAATTGTGAAGAAATATTTAAGGTATGTTATGTAATGTTATAAAAGTATCCCTTATTTTAAAAGTCAAACAAAAATAAGTCATCCTTGTATGACCAAAACATACTGAATTATGATATTTGGAATTCTTTGAATTTTTAGCCTGAACAGGCATTTCCGCCCCCCAATAGCTAGAATAAACTCGCATTTTGTGTCATTTTTAACAGAGTTATCAAACTAGTTGGATGTGTCAATCCCAAAACTTTCTTCTATCTCATGCATCATAATATTTCAAAATGTTGTAACAAATGTACCAATAATTCATTTTTATTAGTTTTATTAGTATTTTTATTAGAATTTTGCATAACTTTATACACTTTTCGATGGTGCAATATTGAAAATTGCACAAAAATTGCTATTACAGCGTTCCCTTATGGTGGAATTTTCAATATTCAAGGAGAACCTTCCTGCCATGGTCAAAAGCATACACAAAAAATTTGATTCAATTTTGTGCATTACTTTATACACTTTTCGATGGTACAATATTGAAAATGCCCCCAAAATCTCTATTACAGCACCCCCTTCCGGTGGATTTTTTTCAAATTCAGGAAGGACCTTCTTGCCATGGCCAAAGACATACACAAAAAATTTAGTTCAATTCTATCCATAACTTCATACACTTTTCGATGGTACAATATTCAAAATGCATAAAAATCGCACGATACTCGCTATTACAGCGACCACTACCGTCGGAATTTTTCCAAATTCAGGGAGAACCTTCTTGCTATGACCAAAATCATACACAAAAAATTTGGTTCAATTCTTTGCATAATTTCATACACTTTTCGATGGTATAATATTCAAAATGCACAAAAATCGCTGAAAAATTGCTATTACATCGCCCTCTATCGGCAGCATTTTTCCAAATTCAGGGAGGATTTTCTTGCTATGGCCAAAAACATACAAAAAAAAATTGGTTCAACTCTATGCATAACTTCATACACTATTCGATGGTACAATATTCAAAATGCCACAAAAATCGTTATTACAGCGGCCCCTACCGGCGGATTTTTCCAAATTAATGGAGGACCTGCTTGCCCTAGCCACAAACTTAAAAAAAAAAAATGGTTCAACTCTATGCATAGCTTCATTCAAATTTCGATGGTACAGTGGCAACATACAGGCACGCGGGCACACGGACAGACAAAAATTTTCTATAAACATGTTTTTGGGGATATCTGACCCCTAAAACGTGTAAATCCGTCGAAAACCGGAAGTCGAAAAAAAATTTCGATTACAATACTTTCTTCTATTGAAGATAGAAGAAAGTAATAAAGGACATCCCTCCCAATTAGTTTGTTCAACTTTATTGTTATTTCATGATTATGAATTTTATTTACATATATAAATTTATATACAGATATTTTGATTTACATATATACATATGATATAGCGACTATTTTAATACTGTAAATAACAAAAAAAAATTTAGTTTTGAAAATTGATACTTAATCGAAAAAAACATGAGACTGTTTCGAAATAAAAATTCGCTACTATTTTGCCAATTCAAGAAACCATTTAAATCTGTTTAATGTATAAAACACTCAGTTGTTTTTTATTAAAATATCAAGAAATCGAACAAAATTATTCATTTTACAAAAAAAAAAAAGAAAGACCATTTAAAAAAATAAGGTCAAAGTGGAAATCGAAAATGTCTTTAAATAATAATGTCTTCGAAAATGTCTTTAAACTGTGGAAGTCATAAAAGGACGTTTATTAATTAGTAGCATTAATAATTAATTAGTTGTATTAGTAACACACTATTATCAAACATACATTTAGTTTAAAAAACTATTAAAACGTCGTTCAATTTTTTGGCACATGAATGAAATTTTATGAGTATATTATTGAACTTAACTGGTTTGTCAGTATATTTTGAAAGATCCTTTTTGGTAAAAAGGAGAGGGGGGGGGGTAAAGATCAAATCTACTGATTTGTTTTCATAATTTTATGATCCAAAGCCAACTTTGAACTGTTGAATTTTGCTTATACAATGTTCTTTTTTTCTTTAGCTTGTTATACGTTTCTTATGATATACAACAATTTAGTATGATTATTTGCACAAAATATGCTGCAACAAATTAGTTTTCCCTTACCGATTTTTTTTTTTTACTGTAATTCATTGAAATCCTTCAAAAATATCTGAAAATATGTAAATGTACTGTGAAAATACTCCTGAAAATTTTTGAGTATTTTAATGAAATTAATTGCTCTGATTATGCTCCAAAAATTTGCTTTGGCGAGAAGAAGTGGAAATGCAAAGTATCCCTTGTGATTTATTCTTATACTTTTAGGATGTGAAACTGACATCAAACTGCTGCATTTTGCTTTTACAATAGACTTCTTCTTCAATTTGTTGCAAGTTTTTTTTTTTTATGATATAAGCATAATTCAGTATGTTACCGTTATGTAGTATGTTTAGCGTAATTTATTTTGTTTATTAACACGTTCACGCCGGCGTGCATCACCGGTGGGTCACGCTTGACTGCCCTATCGGACGGCGTGCACCACCGGTGGGTCACGGTTGACTGTCGCATCGGGCGGTGTGCATCAGCGGTGGGTCACACTCCACTGTTAAATAGAAGGCGTGCACTACAGGTGGGTCACACTCGACTATGCCATAGACGGTGTGCACAACAGATGGGTCACACTTGAATATTCGAAAATTCAGTAGTAAAAACAATTCAATATTATAAGCCTTATACATTCACGACGGGAAACGAGAATTCTCGTTTTCATTCAAAAGATATCCTTGACTAAGGGCGTGGATTCTACCTTACAGAAAATGCATTTATATCATGTTGTCCATATTTCTTTAGATTTTAAGACATTTCATGATAAATTTGTACATATGCAGTCAATAAAATCATGTCTCTAAGTAATTTGCTCACTCCTTACGAACTTTCAGACATTCACGATCAACTCTGCTTGTTATATTTGAGTTCAATTTAATGAATATGAGATGGGCGTGTCATTGTATACAGTGTCTGAATAATCGAAAGTACCGCGCCGCCTGATGAAGCAAAACATGAATTCGAGCGCCGCCTCACAGCAAAAAACATAAATATAGGTGCCGGCGTGAACGTGTTAAACACAATTTGCAGCTTCAAATCAGTTATCTGATGCAGAATATTTTTTTCCACCTTCAGTTCTTTAAACTGTTTTAAAATCGCCTATGCACTGTAAAAATATTTGTATGTTTAATAAATAATATTTATAGATGATTTCTTTATATTTAATTCGCTTAAAATTTCAATATATATATATACTTTTGTTGTTGTTGTTGTTGTTTCAAAGTTTATTTCAGTTACATTTATGATAAATACACTTAGTACATAAATCTTAAGATTGCCTTTTTATTCATTAACAGTCTTTAATTCAGACACTTTTCTTCGTGAGGAATTTTTGTGGCTCCGTGGGGGACATTGTAGAGTTTCTGGGGGGGGGGGGGATTGCACTTTTTGACCATTGTAAATACAAAATCTCAAAGCTCCTTCAGGAGACATATCAATGCTCAGAGGGGGAAAACCAACCCCTAAATTCAACACTGGTCATTAAGTATGGTTAAAAATATATATTTTTTTTCGTTAGGAGTCACTACACTAGAAACGTATAAAAAAAGTTGAGATGAATCTTTTCTATTTTTAACTTGCAAACTACTGCCATTCCAGAAAACGCAAAAAAATCCATTGCTATGAAATTTTCTTATATTTCCCGTCAAAAGGCGCTTTTTCTCCCCCAGCTTTTTACATTTCAATTTAAAAAAAATATAATGCGCATATGTTTTTGTCTTAAAAGTAGCAACCATGTATAACTTCAAATTCGTATCCTTAAAAGTTCCATAAAAATCATAAATTTAAACGTTTTTTGAACGCTTTTCGTCATTCATTTCAACCTTTTAAATATCTAAACTTATTAACTGTTCTATAAGATTAGTCTTAAAAGTAACATCCACGTCAAATTTAAATTTTCTATTCTTAACAATTCCATTGAAATCATAATTTAGGACGTTTCTAGAACACTTTTTGCGGATTTCACCGTTTTAATTTTCGAACTTTTTAGAAACTATTCTCACATAGCATTTAAAACTTTTAACTAATTACCATCAAGCAAATTTCAAATTTCTCTCCCCATCAATATCATAAAATTCGCAATTTCAGAACCTTTTCGCTTCTGCATCCATTGTAGGTAGCGGCACCGACATAAAGTATAGTCTATGATGGAGGAGGGACACTCACCATCGATTTGTGACTATCAAATTATTGATAATGTTGCTCCTATTTGCCTAAAATTATTATAAAAAAATATATCAGTTTTATTAAAAGGGCTTCACTTGTCCCTAATCCCTCCTAAATAGTTTAAACATATTGATGTTGGTTTATATGAATAATTTTCTGTGACTCTGTATAATATCCAATAAGGAAAATCGTATAATGACTCTTAAAAAGAATTTCGTAAGCAATGAAAGCGAATTTAAGAAAGAAAACAGGTCGGTCATATTTAATTTTCATCTATGTAATTAAGGATTAACTTAATCACGATTAAATTAATTCAGATTGAATTCGTGTAGATTGAACGAATCATAAAAAGACTTTTTAAAGAGCAATTACTTTTTCAATTTCAATCATGATAAATTGAATTAGGAGTCAATTTAGCATGATTGAATACTTAATCGACTAATAAATCGATTAAAAAAGTAATCTATTAATGCCAACCCTGTATATATATATATATATATATAAGGTGTTCTAAGGGAATAACGCCAAGTGCTAATATTACGGGTAATTATGAAGGAATCCGGGAGATGCCACATACGGGTTCTGCGCAGAAGAGCTCTAAGTCACTTGAATCACAAACAACAGCTAAAAGTTAATTTGTTCCACTTGCATACCTTATTGCTGGAAGGAGCACGTATGAATCAACGCCCGATCTAAAATTTGCGAGGTAAGTTCTGTGATCTGAAGACTATATATTTTTATGAAATACTTTGTTTATTACATAAATTTGTAGTGTATTTCATCTACTTTCAAAATGTTGTGGCAAATTTTGGATGTGTTTGAGAGGTAGTTTGTAGTTTAAAATATACTGCACAATAAGTATACCGGGTTAATAATGACAGCCACTGGCGTTATTACTCCAGCTGATTTTTTTCAGTGCGGAACTACATCCGAATAGGGTTTATTTTTTATTTTATGCACAAGAGAGCATTACTGTCATTCTTGAAAACCAAAATGGATAAAGACAAATTTGTATATCTTAAGTGCTGCTCATTTTTTTTTTTAATATCAGAAGAATGAAATATAAAAAGATTATCACTGCATTCTGATATTGCAATTAATGGTAAGTAAGAGAAATTTGTCAATTTCTAGGGCTGTAGGGTTTGTATCTTTAGAAATGGACAATTTACGTGCCATTATTCCATGTTATTTTATAGAATTGTTTGTATGGCGTTATTACCCGCCTATGTGGGTAATAATGCCAAATAGCATTGGTCAAGAAATCAATCACGCCAATACATTTTATGAATACATATCTGCTAAAAAATTCTTTCTTGTACACGTAGTCAATAAGCTGCTGTATCAAATCTTATATTTGTTTGAACAAAAATCAAAAACTAAGCCGTGAAAGTTGATAGAACCTTAACGTGGCGTTATTACACCATGACACCTTATATATAAAGAACGGCTTACCAAACTCGACCCATAAATGCTAAACTTTAAATCGAAACAATTAGAGTCAACCCGACTCAAAACTGACCTGCGAGGGAAAACCCACCGCTGCTCCGACCTGAAACGGTAAGAAGTTTGGTCTCGTGCAGAAGAAATCGGGTTGATGTAGGTCTCTATTTCACATTCTTTTTAATTAATTTATTGGAAAAATAGCTAATTTTGAGACGAAATAGGCAATTCTATATTAAACTTGTAAAATATACTGCACTATACGTCAACTATTTTATGAACTCAATTTAGTACTATGTAGCGTAATATCATGCTGAAATTTCGTAATGATTGGTCCCTTTTTGGAAATGTTCAAATTTATGTCACACAAAGCTAAGAAAACAGACAGCCAGGCAAGTATAATATTTTTAGATACAGATGATATTGTAATGGGATCATCTACTGACTGGGGCATTCCGTCCACAAAAAAAAGTTTGAAAATCAGACTATTCATTGAAGATATGGACACACGCAGAAAAAAAAGATAGAGATGAAAAGCATAATTTTTTTGTTTTAATTGTTGGTTAAAATTACTCAATATTCTACAAAGATTTATACTTGTTTAAAATCAATTCCAACAAATATATAGCGTTAATAACTTTCCAGGCGAGCGGCATTTTGAGTGTTTTTGAAGGTGAGAAAACCTAGTTATCGCCCTTCTGAATCAACTTATTAATTTAGGAATTTTGGATTACGAGTTTACAAATTTTATTGATGTGAAAGGCAATTAAGTTCGAAAATAAATATTAACTAACAACATATAAATTTAAATAATTATTTAGTGAATTCACAAATAGATGCTGATAACCAGTGCTGCCCAATAAAATGGATTTTTTATTGAAATATTACATTTTTTTTTTCGAATGATCATAGTCTAAGATATAGAAACGTTTTCGTCACTTGATTTTAGCAAGGTTAATTTTTCTATATGCTCTCCCGTTTTATGGTGTAGTATGTATGCTGACGGTTTGACTAGTGGGAGACATTGCATTAGGAGAAGAGGCTATGCAGATGAAAAAACTTCAAAATTACGTCATTTTAGCATGACATTTGTTTATAAAATCTGTTTCTACTAACTATTTGTGATATTAACCCTAGATCTACCGGGAATTTTATTCAAGTTTTAATAAAACGTTCTGCACCAGAATTTTTATTTAAAACTATTTAACTTATTTATTTACCTTATTTTTGTCTGGTTTATATACTTAGTTTATTTTAAAGAAATTTCTGGTTTGAATGAATATTTTGTATGTACCTGTCGGGTCCAATGGACCCGTCTGGTAGACGGAGGGTTAATCCATTATTGCCAGACGTTGCAAAAGTTGCTAATGCCCTGCCAGATAACGATTTATAGGGAAAAAAATATGTTCTTTTCACGTCATTATAGCAAGCTTGAAAATTGCAATATATAACTGTTTGGGTATCAGAAAACCCCTAATTAAATTACAAGACATAAATTCGGTTGAAAATTTAATGCCGAACGGCTTTAAATATTGCAACGAAAGTACCTGTTTGAGGAGCTGTTTATAAATTGAAAAATATGTCATCTTCACGTCATATTAGATAGCTTAAAAATTGCAACATATTACTATTTGAATATCAGACAACATATAAGTAATTTCTTCAGACACCAATTCGGTTGGAAAGCTAATGCTAGACGGTTTTAAATCTGGTAACGAAAGTGCCAGATTGAAGAGTGGTTTATACGTTAAAAAAATAAGTAATGTTCACGTCATTTTAGCGAGCTTAAAAATTGCGGCATATTAATCTTTGGCTATCAGACAACCTATAATTAATTTTCTAGACACAAATTCGGTAGCAAAGCTAATGCCAGATAGCTTTAAATCTGGCACCGATAGTGCCTGTTAGAACAGTGATTTATAGGTTAAAAAATTATGTCCCCTTCACGTCATTATAGCAAGCTTAAAAATTGCAATATATTACTCTTTGGATATCAGATAACCTATAATTAATTTGCAAGACACAAATTTGGTTGTAAAGTTAATGCCAGGCGGCTTTAAATCTGGCAACGAAAGGGCCAGTAAGAGTGGTTTATAGGTTAAAATATAAGTCATCTTGACGTCATATTAGAAAGCTTAAAAATTGCAACATATTACTATTTGACTATCAGACAACCTATAATGAATTTACCAGACAAAAACTCTGTTGAAAAGTTAAAACTAGACGGTTTTAAATCTGGCAATGAAAGTGCCAGTTTGAAAAGTGGTTTATAGGTTAAAAAAATAAGTAATCTTCACGTCATTTTAGCAAGCCTAAAGATTGCAACATATTACTCTTTGGCTATCAGACAACCTATAAGTAATTTGTTAATAAGTTACTTTCAGGAAGAATACTTGAAAAGTAAACATATCTAAAGGGAAAAAAGCATAAATGTTTAATGTTCATTTTCCAAATTTGATATCGATGAGAATTATTATTTCTTTTAAAAGGTATATATAAATATTATACTATGAATTAGATGGATTCTAATTAAACAGCTGTTTCATTTAATCTGGAATCTAAAATTAAACATTTTTATTGAAATTTACAAAGGGTAAATTAGGCTGTACACGCGCTATGTGAAACCGGATATCTCAAATAAGTAATTTGCGGGACACAAATTCGGTTGCAAAGCTAATGCCAGATGGCTTTAAAACTGGCAGCGATAGTGCCTGTTAGAACAGTGATTTATATGTTAAAAAAATATGTCCCCTTCACGTCATTTTAGCAAGCTTAAAAATTGCAACATATTGCTATTTGATTATCAGACAACCTGTAATTAATTTGTCAGACACAAATTCGGCTGCAAAGTTAATGCTAGACGGCTTTAAATCTGGCAGCGAAAGTAAGTAAGTAAGTAAGTAAGCACCCACCCTGGGAACCCGCTTTTGGCTTATGGTTAGGTGTAACCCCCAAGCCCAGGGCAGAGAAAAGTTTTACTACCTGCGGAAACAAGCCCAGAACCCCAGTCTCCGGGAAAGAAGGCAAGTGCCCTGTCCCCGGAGCGCCTGTGAAAATTTATTATTATTTAAGATGGCGATTCTTTACCAATCACAATTGCCTGCCCTATTGTTTCAGGGCGAGCCTAGAAATGTATTTCAATTATGATTTATATGTTTTGGAATTTGTGTACTATTTGAAAAATTTTTAAGTATTTTCATTCGTCTTTACTTTTGATAAGAAATATTTTTTCCCTTTTTTCCCCCCTTTAAACAAAAATATTTATTCGTATTTACAATATTTCTAGTGGTATTTAAGTTCTTAAAAATTAAACAATCTCAAAAACACCCTTCCATACACCACGTGGACCCATGATTTTTTTTTTTTTTTTTTTTTTTGATAAAGTAGTATAATAATTTAGAGATATAATTATTTACCAATAAATAAGTTTTTTTTTTTTTTTTTGACAGAAAATATGAAATACACGGAGCAATGGTAGAACTAAAAAGACAATCACAGGACAAATTTAAGCCCAATGAAGGTGGCCCCACTGCCCATAACTGGAGGCCATCCCCGCCGCAGCAGAAATATTAGGACAAATGCTGCTACACTTATTATGATAAAAAAGATATGAAGATAATGAAGTAAAATTGTAAATATGGTTAAATAATTTAAAGTTCTATGATAGTGATGTATATACAGTGAGGATAGTCCTCTGAGTAATTGTTCTAGATATATAAAGTTCAGATTAGACAAGGTCAAGGTCAGAGTTTGTTATCTCTGCGTCTATCAGTCAACTGCGACTGATACACTGGGCAGGAGCTGGAATCGGCTGTATGTTGTTGATAGTCATTACGCGTGTGACAGTTTGTGCAGCGAAATTGTGAAGGGTCATTGGCGTAAGGACAGTCTCTAGAACGGTGTCCACGCGAGCACTTTGCACATATTGAGTCTCTGCGACAGTTGGTCGACGAGTGGCCATAAAGTTGACAATTGCCGCAACGGATAATTGGTCAATAGATACGAATTTGACAGTTATTCAGACCTACCAACAATGATTTTTTAGCTAGTAATGTTTGTGCATCATTGAAGTCTAGATTTAAGATTATGTGATAATTAGGTGATTTTTCTTTCTGGAGAATTTTATCAATTGTTATGTTGCAGATCGTAGTATTTTCTTTTATGTAATTCAGGAGTTTTGTTGTTGTAACCGATGTTGGCATGCCTGTGATGATAATTTTTAAACTTTTAGATAATTTGTAGGTTACTTCTATGTTTTCTTTAATTTCTAAGTAGATCTCAATAATTTTAAGTAGTTTATCTGTATGTGTGTCTTGATCTGTTTGTAGGATTATAGTGTCTTTTTGTCTAGCCGTTCTACAGTATATTGGTGGAATATCAGCTTCTTCTAGGAGTTTTTCATTCAGGAATTCCTTGAGTTTAGTTATTGTTAGTTGTTTTGTTATTGTTTTGATTAATATAGCTGAGTTTGATGTTCTTTGTTGCAATCCACCACTTGTCTGCTCAGCATCTATAATTATCCTCGCAGCATTCTTGTCACCTTGTACATTTATGCTTTCTCTGACTAGATTTTCAATCATCTTCAATTTAGCATTTAAGTGTGTCATATCGAAGTCTTGATTTTGTTCCAGGCCAGTTATATCCGTCTGTGTCATTTCTGTTTACGTTTTAATCGATGTAGTCTTAGTAATATTTGTTTGGTTTCTCTTTTCTTTTGTTTTTGGTTTTGTTAGATTTTCTTGGAGTTGAGTCCTGAGTTTACCATTCTCTGCTTGCAGTTCTTTTATTTTATGCTTTTCTATTATTGTTACTTCCTGACAATTAAGTTCTGCTTTTAGTTTTTTGTTCTCTTGCCTTTTTTCTTCCAATTTGTTTTCTAATAGTACCTCCAACTTGGAGCTCTCTGTAAGTTTTGAATTTAAATCTGTAATTTCCTTTGATAGCTCATCGATTCTCAACTGTAGCTCATCCTCCAGATCTTGTTTGTCTTTGTTGACTTCATTTTGATACCGTAGTATCAGGGATTCAATGCTTTGTGCCATAGAGAATATCACTTCCAGGTAATTCTCCGCTTCTGCTCTCCCTTCCTTGTTGTTTTGCTGCAATAGTATTTTGTACTCTTTAATCAATTGTTTAATGGGAAGCTTCTCCAGTGGATCCAGTCTGGTCCCATGCAGTTCAAATGGTAATAACTCTACACCCATTGTCATCGGTGATTTGTTTACTGGAGATGAGTTTACTTGCTTGTTTTTAGTTTTTGTGATGCTTGAATTCTGAAAGGCTCCCCGCAGTTGTATCGCTTGCTGAAGATTGGACTGCTTTCTTGATGTTGTTTTCTCTCTATGTGACAACTGTTTTATCCTTTTGGTTCTTTCCTGTCTTACATATTCGGCATCTTGTATAAAGTGCATTAATTGCAAATGGTAAAGTAAATATTCATTGTATTCTTTTATTTCAGGATTTTCCTGTTTTTCCTTAGCTAATTTGTCTTGTATTGAGGTTATTTGTTCAGTGTTAAAATCTCTGAAGAATTCGTGTATTTGAGTATTTGTTTCGTCGTAGTAAGGACTAGTTTTGTATTCTTTGTTTTTAAAAGCTAATTCATTCCTTACTTCATATTCCAAGAAGTCAGTTATTTTTTGTGTTCTTGACACCTTCCACCAGAACCTTTCAGTTTAGATTTTTCTACATTCAGTAACTTTTCTAGTAAGCTTGATTTAGGTTTATAGTTTATTTTGTAGTATGGACTTAATCTATAAGTTTCATTCTCTATTACCGCTGCATGCCCCAGCTGAGTCTCCAACAGACTTCTCCACGTCTTGTATCTGTCTGGATGAACCACCTTAGTATCCTCGATTATTTGCGTAATAAGTTTGCTTGAGATAAATGCCATATTGGCTATTGTTTCATTCTCGGATATTTTTGTTGTATTGGTGGTTTGATTTAATGTTTCGAGTTTTGTTAGTTTTACTGTTGGACTCCTTCGCCCTTGGTTAAGCTGTTGACTAATTTGTTGAACATTGTCCATTGCAGACACACTCTGCCTGTCATTCATCCTTTGGTTGTTTTTTCACAGTTATAAAAACTTTAGATAGATTGGCAATTTAATTTTTTAGATAATTGATAGCAGAAGACTCCCATTCACATCACCACCACTAAAATTTATTTAAGATATACGTTCCAATGCCGATAAATAAAAATAATAAGATATAATAAGATAATAATTCAAGATAAAGAACAGGGGTCCACTAGGCCCCAGCCATACATCATTGAAGGAAAGGGAATATAGAAAGTAGAAAGCTAAAACCGGTAGTCGAACTACCGAAAATGACTGAGAGAAAATTAATGGCCAAAAATGGGGAGAATTTTGAAGAACAAAATCAAAATAAAACAAAACAATGATAGTGATAGTAAATAACCAAAAGAAGAGAAGGGGGAAAAGGAACATGAGTATGCTTCCCGTGTCCATAAGCTCGTCACTATAATTATTAAGAAAAACCTGGTGCCATCCAGTCAAAGGTCATATGCTTTTTATAATTTGGTCAGGAAAACCCCTATTAAAAATACATTGACTCATAAAACAGATTTCAGGAAAAGTAATATAAAAGATAGATAAGATGTCTTAGTAATTGACGTATATGAGATATAAAACATATTTACAATAGATATATAGAACTGAGTAGTATAACAATAAATAATAAAAGCATAATATTCACTGTAAGAGTTTATAATAATATTTGTGAGATAAACTAATAAATATGTACAACACTATGCAAGACCAAAACCTGAAAACCGCAGTATACTATGTATCATTAAACCCTATGAATTTATGAGGTATTTACACACAAATGCGTTCTATCAGTAATTCCCATAGGTTTAGTAACTTTTACTAAAGTTTTATTACTGGGATGAAAGCGATTGGGTGGACATATGATAACTAAGTATTTAAGATATAGACAAGCAACAGCAGTATACTTACCTTACTCAAAAGGTCCCGCTGCACTTGCCTGTAAAGCATGTTAGTAAGAGCAACTCGAATATTAAATTATGTTGGTTATAATAAGTAGGGAGTAATTACGGAATTTAAGCCATTTATTACTTTGAGGCTGAATAATCTCTGTGTATGACCCGAAAACAGTGCAGGGACCGCCGGAAGTGAATTGGATGATTACTTTAACAGAAACCAGTTAGTAATGTAAAAGATGCCGTTGTTAAGGGGAAAATATGGTGAGTAAAAATTTAAAAGTGGGATTTGTTTGCCACTCAAAAACCTCCATGTCATCACAAATTGGAAGGCCATAACACCAAAAACAAAAAAGTTCCTATTGTTAAGCAAGTTGAAATGTATTCGGATGTGAAATTTTTAGTGGGACAAGTTATTAAGGTAAAGGCAGTTGTCTGTGAGAAAAAACTAGAGAGTTAGCTTAATAAATAAAAAAGTACCAAAAGTTAAGGATTAGGCCCAACCAATTCCAAACACTTAAATATTAAGTGGGGCAACTTAAATAGATGAAATTAACAATATCAGAAGTGAAACCATGTCTCTAGCTCAAAAAACAGAAAAGTTGCTAATGTTAAGTTTAAGTAAGAGGGGGAAAGCAATAGTGTCAAAGTTGTTAAAGTTGAAAAAACAATAAGAGACAAAAGGAAGGTGGGCAAAAATTTATTTAAAACTTTATTTATTAGCTAAAAACAGTGAGAGCCCCATTCACCCCCCTGTGACGGGGCCCCTAATTGAGCTAGAGATAAACGAATTAACGGAAAAGAAAGAGAGGGAAAAGTTTCCTTAGGCGGTTTGCAGCTTAATTCGGCGCGACAGAATTTCGCTAAAGTTGATAGTTTACGAGATATTTGGACATTTGTCCAAAAATCTCAGCAAAAAATCCTATGAAAAAAGAGAAAATGGCGAATTCAGTGACCCCGTGGTGGCTCAAGGGTTAAGAAACACCACTAATAGTTATAAAGAGTACCCCAAAACATATTTACATCGAGAAAACCATAATAAATAAATTTAAAGATAGCTTAATATAATAATATGAGATAGGGTCAGGTGGGGGAAAGTGGTCATAAAAACCAGCTTTTCAAACTTTCAGAGGATATAAACATCAGAATTTCTGTGATGTTTTCTAAAATTTTGGGTGTTATTTTACATTACATTACTCTAGAGTACATTCATATCCATTTCAGAAATATTTTTGGGGAATAACACCTTTTTATAACTTATTTTTCCAGGCATATTTTTATGACCACTTTACCCCAGGGGGTGGGGTAAAGTGAGTAGTGCATGGGGTAAAGTGGTCATATTGAAAAAGTGTAATAAAAAAATAAACTAATGAATAAAAAGTGACATTTTATTATTTACAAACATTTTAAACAGCCTTTATAATAAGTTATCTGCCATTTTATTTTATTAAAGTGTAAATTTGTAATGTTAAAATTGTTTGTTGTTAAAATTTGGTTCTTCGGGGATTTTGATAACATCTGATTCTGGAAAAGTATAATGATTGCCAAATTTGGATTTTTTTAAACATACTTTAAGAAAAATAATCATGTTTTTTCCCAATAAATTGCTTTATTGATTTCTTCTTTTCATATCTTAGCAACACTCAAGGATGGGTTGGATAGATATGGTTTGAGATGTCATCTTTAGTGATTATAAATGGATTCAAAAGAGAATGTTGACTAGGGATATTTTGTTGTTGTTTTTTTCCTCTTGGAAATTTAAACAACTTTTAAGTATCTCATTCCTCTTGTTATTTTTGCAGATATAATGCAAGTGTTTTTTCTGTCAATACTACTCCGATCTTGGACTGGACACATTTCCTTTAAAACTATGTCTAACAATTCTATTCACATCTGAAATGAGTGTAGATAATGTTGCCAATGTAGCTTATTTTAATTTTTTTTACATATTTTTCAGTCGGCTTTCTTGATACTGTTTCTTTAACATTCCTTTCCAGGCTTTTTTTAATGGGAAAACACACCTAGATCTAACGGTTGTAGACTATGACTAGTATGAGGTAGCAGGCAGAGTATTATAATGTGATTGTCGATAGCTATTTTTCACAGCGTCATAATTCATTTATGTCCATCACAATCATAAATAAAAGGGCAGGCTTTTGTAAGCTTTCGGTGTGCTATCTACATAATAAAATGATCCATCCAAGATTCAAGTACAGAATCCTGCATCTATCCAGATTCCATGATTCATACAATGCTCCTGCACGACCACCCTTTATTCATAATTCATATATAATCACTCATAAACTGCGAATGGAAGAATGTAATAACCACTAGCTGATATACCAAAAGGAATACTAAACATTATCTTTCCTTTGGTTTCTGAATTTTATATAATGCATTGCATTGCGTAACATTTTTTAAACTGGACTATTTTGGCTATCCATATCCATTCCAGCCTCATCAACATAAAAAATTCTTTCAGGACTTTCTTGTGGACCATTTTCTTATATAATAAAGTATAGGTATTAGAAAAAGTAGTTAATGTGTTGGTTGTTAAATTAGTTGATGTAACCTTTGCAAGCAATTTGGGTTTACATTTAGTTAATTCATTCACTATTCTGAACCTATTAAAAATTAAACCTAACCTTTTTTAACCCCCATATTATAAACTATTATTAAATAATAACTATTTGCAGTTAGTTTTTAATCATTATTAGTATTTAATAAACTGGCATTGTATATAATGAATAATTTAACTCAGATCAAATATCTATAAGTTAAGCCTAACCCTATGACCACTTTACCCCATGTAACTAAAACTATTATAAAATAAAATCTGTGATAAATATAACTTAGCTATAAATGAAAATATGTTCTTGAGATATGTAAAAAGCTTTCTGAACTGCCAATTTAACAAAATTTGGGATAAACAAAATGCAGCAGAAAAGTTAATTACAGAGTTAAAAGAACAAGGTGTAACAAAGACAGACAAAATGAGTGCTCAGTGGCTCAAACATGTTACTAAAAATGTTTTTTTGAGTGAGAAACTTTGATCATTACTTAATAAATCTAAAATTAAAAGAAAATTATTCAAATTTCTGTATTAGTCAGGATTTTAGCCCTTTTTATGAATTATGACCACTTTACCCCGCCTGACCACTTTACCCCTCCTGACCCTAAAGAAAATACAACTGAAAGAAACAAAATGGAGGACAAGACTTTAACAGAAGTATCTTTTAACAAGATATACCATCATCACACCCTTGAAGACCACCAGAGTCCTAAACAACCATTAATTTTTAATTTTGAATAAGTCCGGTGGGCTAATCTTTACTTTAATTTTATTACATTGCATTTCCCATAGGGAAAACTACTGTGGTCAAAGATGGCTTCAGCGGCCCTTAAAGGGCTAAGTTAATAAACTTAAAAATGCTGCATGACCCCAAAAGAGCTATGTTTAGTTAATACAATTTTTAAAAAGCACTTTTAAATGATTCTGGTATCATTATTCGTAGTAAAACTTTAGTATTTACTTTTAAATCAGTGGCTGTCGGATAATTTTTCTAATGTTTACTATTTAGCAGCCAATCACAAATCAGTAAAAATAAATGACGTCAAATGAAGCTCTCTTTTATAAAGATAATCTAACTAAGAATTATAATTCCGATATCAATCTGCCCTTACAAATCACAATATTTAAATGAGCAACCAATTTCCACCCAACCGCAAAAGAACAATTTTTACCAATTTTCAAACATTAATTAAAAATACTTAGAGATAACACAATTTAATAAAAATAGTACCGCTAGATAGAGCAAAAAATACACTTTTAGAAGATATAAATAGTTAGTGGAAACGTAATAGTTAAATGGGTGAAAAATTGTACACAAAAAAGTAAACAACTGATATAACTCTATGGGAATTCAGAAAAATTTGATCTGATTTATACACTTTTTCAAAAAATCATTACTTATATAAAATATCATCCTAGAAAAGAATGGATGGAGGCAGAGAGAAGCTAAAAGATCAAAGTACTGAATCTTAAGTTAGTTTTTCAAAATAATCAGGAAAAGTAAGAAATTAAGCTATGTTAAAATTGACAAAAATTGCCTCCAAAATCGCCATGCTTCTCTATGGAGATAAGGGCTATCAAGAGAAGAGCAAAAAGAACACTTTTTCATTTACATATTTTACACATAAATCCTGCGAGTTTCTCATCAAATTTAGTATTAAATTAAAGCTTATGAACTAAATAAAGAAAATGACACCATAATTTTTAACTTTAAGCACTATTTCATTGTTTAATTTACATAAGAATTGGGATGTTTGCGCCATAGAAATAACATGGGGAAAACGGAAGTATTTTCTCAAAAACAGTACTTTTTAAATTGTGTATTTTTCATATAATTCTTGTTGAAAACTTAAAAAACTTTGTACCAAAATATTCTACGTGTTCTAAAGTATTTGAATAGAGCCATTGTTTTTAGATTTTGACAAGATATAATTAAATTAAAAGCTTGTGAAAATTGCTAAAATTTGAAAATGGCTCTATGACACTGAAAAGTGTATGATCTTAAAAGGGTTAACAAACAGTGAAAAATGGCTGTACATGTACAAAATTGGTATTAAAATGTACAGAAATGTTCGTAGTACATGAAATGAACAAGTTCTGAATTTTAAATGCATGTTAAAAGGACACAAGAAGCATTTTAGTAGGTGGCTAATCCCTGGTTCATCAAAGATATGAAACCAAAAGAAATAGAAAGTTCAAACACTCATATCTTTTGAACCCCTACACATAATTTCAAGTACCTTATATCAAAATGCTCAGCATAAAAAATGGAAGAGAATGATATATAGCACAAGGCTCTAGCTTACACCATTCCTGAAAAAAACTAGGTATTTATCAGGAGCTTGAATTGCACGATGCTACTGTGTTTACGGTAATTTGTTTGACTAGTTGTTTATAGGTTTAAAAATATGTCATCTTCACGTCATTTTAGCAAGCTTAAAAATTGCAACATTTTAATCTCCGGCCATCAGACAACCTATAATTAATTTTCGAGACACAAAGTTAATGCCAGATGGCTTTAAATCTGGCAGCAATAGTGCCTGTTAGGACAGCGATTTATAGGTTAAAAATTATGTCCCGTTCACGTCATTTTAGAAAGCTTAAAAATTGTAATATAAGGGAGAGTAGTACACAGTGAGACAAAAATTATTATTACTTAACGAATGGCGAGTATTTTTATTCTTTTGAAAAGAATTTTGCTACATCTTTAAGCTACATAAATATGCTACACATTAATGTATAAATGGTTTTTAAAAAGTTATTTATAAAAGCACAGAAGCAACAGAACGGAGTATCGAAAATTGGCTCACTGTGTACCAGAAGTAATGCACAGTAAGATAATGTATATATTTTCATAAATCATACATTTTTACACTCTATCAATAATTTTCTGCAGTTTATCATTTCTAATTATTCTTTCTAGATTTTAAAAATTTTAAAAATATGAGCCTCGGGAGGACAATGGCAGACCTTGAACTACCTTCATGCAAATTTTCTGCCTTTTACGTTTAGTAGATTTCCCTAGCCATTACACGACCCCACGCATACGGAGAAAGAGAGAGAGAGAGGAACCTTCTTTTATTAATAAATAACTTTTTTTACATCAGAACCACATCATAGTAGGTACACAATAAGGTACGTCTCACTGTGTACCACAACTGTGTGTCTCACTGTGTACTTTCGTTACGTTGTAACAAATTGGATGCCACATCTGTTACATCAATTTCATCGCTTTAAAAAATTATGTTGTTTTGTCGAAATAGTCTATTACTATAAATAGCTAGGTTTAGTTAAATAAATATATATCATATTGAAGGAAATAAGCTCTAAAGTAGACGTTTAAAATATAAGTGTAAGATATTTGCATCGAAAGTAGAAGAACACGGTGTTGATGTGAATAAATCTACTAAACTAAGACGTCTCCATAAACTTGGATTTCAATCTCGCGTTCTAAAGAGCCCCTCATGACTATTAAACAGGGAGTGAAATATAGTAAAAAATGCTTTCATGGGGTCTGGATGATTGCAAAACATATTGTTTAGTGATGAGAGTGTATTTTGACTAACTTATGCTAATTAAGGTGTTCGTGTATGGCGAATGAAGCAAGAAGCATATGTCAACGACTGCATGAACCGATAAGCGAAATTAGCATTCAGTGTAATGGTAAGGTCTGATTTGACTGCAGATGGTCTTGGAAGGCAATGTATCATTAACGAAAGGATTAATTCTGAGACATATCAAAACTCCTTGAGCATTTCATGATACCATCGTCGGAAAATCTGTGTGGTGACGATTTTATTTTCCAACACAAATTAACACCTTCACACAGGTCAGTGTCCACCAAGAAATGGTTTAGTCAACACGAAATTAACGTACTTCCCTAACCGGATAATTCACGTATTTAAATCAAAAAGAAAATTTCTAGGGAATAATGACGAAAAGACTGCAAGATATTGCATCCAAAACACAAAGTTGAATTTCTTTCCAGGATACAGTCGACATGGTCATGTCTGGGCAGAAAACATTGTGAACCACGTGTAGCTAGCTAGCTTGACAAAGCGAGTTCATGCTGTTGTAAAATGTACAAAATATTAAAAAAGAAATAATTATCCTTTTTTTTAAACACGTATTATTTACAATGCATTATTCTAATAATTTTAACCAAGAAAACGGTTATTCTAATATGTTGATTTTTTCCAAGTGTGAATAATTATTTTAATTTTTGTAATATTTAGTCAGTGTTTTTCGACAGTAATTTCTGTCTCATTTAATGCCCATATTACACTTAAATTTACTTATACCTATATTTCAGGCATTATAGTAGCCACTAGTATAGACACTTTTACTACATTTGCTTTACATTAATATATAAAGATTCATGACACTTAACTTTTATTTTAAAAAATCTTTTATCTTTCGTTTTGTACATATTAAAATCGAACATTATAATTTTCATTTCTTTACTTTTCTTAAAAAAACAAACCACATTTTTTTACTTAAAAAGGACATAAATTCCGGTATATCGTTAAAACCATGCCACTTTATAAATATATATTGCATTGTCCATACTCTTTGGCACTTCTCTGAAAAAACGTTTTCGTCCATTTCTTGGACATCTTCAGTTTCATTTGGCGGCTCGCAGTTTCATTTTCGACCTTTTATCATTTCTCTTTTTCCATTTTTCCCCCTTCTTTTCACTTTCCCCCTCTTTCCAGCATTTTTAGCCAACGGGAGTCAACATTTGCATGCGCCATATCGTTGCATACATTTTTTCTTTCGAGGTTAATCTCGATAGCCTCTCTCATTAGGGTGTTGTGGGGATTATCATATGCAGCTATTTTTTCTATTTTTATCGATTGAGGTATTATGGGGTTTTTTAAATTTGTTCGTGAGAAGGCTGTTGTTTGATTATTATATTTAATGTCGCGGATATGCTCCTTATACCTTTCGCTTATTTTTCGCTTTGTCATCCCGATGTATGTAATTTCCTTATTGTCTGTATTTGAGGCTTTAATTTTATATACTCCTGCCGTCTGTAATTCGTCGTATCTTTCTGCTTCATTTCGTATCGTTTTAAATAGGGAAGGGTTGGGTGTGATTGGGACTATCTTTCCGAGTTTACTAATTTCGCGTTTTATTTTTAGTGCTATTCCGTTCATGTATGGTAGGGGGGGTGTATAATCCTTTTTATTTTGTCCTGGTTGGATCCAGTTAATTTTTTCTTTCGCTTTTCTGATTAGCTTGTCTATTGTTTTTCTTGGATGGCCAGCGTTACGTCCTATGTTCTCTATAATCCTTAATTCTTCTTTTAATAACTTTTCTGTTGAACATATATTGAGTGCTCTATAGATGTAGGTATTTAGGGCTGCAAGTTTATAGTTTATTGGTGTATTTGTTTTGCTTGAGATTATCGCTAGGTTTGCAGTAGGAATGGACGAAAGCGTTTCAAGCGTTCCAAGAAATGGACGAAAACGTTTTTTCAGAGAAGTGCCAAAGAGTATGGACAATGCAATATATATTTATAAAGTGGCATGGTTTTAACGATATACCGGAATTTATGTCCTTTTTAAGTAAAAAAATGTGGTTTGTTTTTTTAAGAAAAGTAAAGAAATGAAAATTATAATGTTCGATTTTAATATGTACAAAACGAAAGATAAAAGATTTTTTAAAATAAAAGTTAAGTGTCATGAATCTTTATATATTAATGTAAAGCAAATGTAGTAAAAGTGTCTATACTAGTGGCTACTATAATGCCTGAAAATATAGGTATATGTAAATTTAAATTTTTGTAATATTTCCATTAATTTTTATGCTAAAAGATTCTACAAAATATCTAGATTCTTATAATATTAAGCTTTTACCTTGTATTACTTTTTGTATAAGCGATATATAAACAAACTTTTTTTCATATATTTTTTTCTATGATTCTAATTTTTTTTTTTTTTTTTTTTTTTTTACTTGGAGCCTATATTTCTTTAGATTTTGATTTATATTCCAACACAACTCTTCAAATAGTTTTTTATGTATGTTATAAACAATCAATACAATTTGAGAAGAACTATATAATTTATAAAATAAACTTTTCAAAAAAAATATTAACCGACTTCAAAAAAGCACTAAAAAGTATTAAATAATTCTTTAAAATTCTCTAATTACGAAACTTTATCCAATAACTGCACATCGAATATCATGTATCGGCATAAACAAGTTAAATTTTATGTGTAGAATTTAATATCCACCAAACATGGATTTCGTAGAGAATATTTTTTACAAGAGAGTAATTTACATATTTAATATTTCATTTACGAATATATACATATAAAAAGTAATCAGTTACTTTTTGAAGTTGGTGCCAACCTATCTTAAATATAGTAAAATTGTAAATATATCGTACCTCTTATCATGAATAAAGTGATGATGGAAAACATACAAAATAAAAAAAATGTTCTATTTATTCAGCAAAATATTTGTTTAATCATTATCGATTGTGAATGTTTGGCACCAACATCAAAAAGTAATTGATTACTTTTTATATGTATATATTAGTAAATTAAATCATAAACATGTAAATTAATCTCTTGCGAAAAATATTCGCAACAAAATCCATGTTTGGTGGATATTAAATTCTACATATATGAGATTTAACGTTATTATGCCGATACATGATATCCGATGTGCGCTTATTGGATAATGTTTCGTCATTAGAGAATTTTAAAGAATTATTTAAATCTTTTTAGCGCATTTTTTGAAGTCGATTAATACATATATTTTTTAGTTTATTTTATTTCCCACTTTTCAGTTATTCATACCGTAATACACAATTATCCTGTTTTCAATATCTACTGAATAAATAAATAATTTGTCATAGAAATTATAATTTACAAAAATTATTTATTAAACAGATAGTTTTTAATAAATTCTTTATAATTTCATTAGAAGTATTGATTTTATTAGCATTTAATACTTATGATAATTTTTTTAAACAAGTACGTTGTATTCATAACAATGTACGTTCATTTATTTATTGATCACATACATCTGACTTGTGTGCTTGACATCAGGGGCCCGCTTATAAGTCATCGATATACAAGGACGAGACAACACAAGGAAATTTACAACTCCAGAGAATTACATCAGGGGGCTCCACAAAGAGTGTTCAACCCGCGGCCCACCTACGTTCTCAAGCGATTAGCGGTGTGGTGCCTTAACCACTGAGCCACGGCCTACATTCAAGAATTATTTTTTATAGGACTCCGTTGTCAAGAAGCAAAATGCACACTATGTAGTAATATTTGTGTTGACTCTTTGCGTATATTGGCCAGGATCCAGATAGATTTTCCGCTGTTAGCGAAATGAAATTGACCAATCAGAAGCCTGCATTTTTGCGAACTTTACTTCAAATCGGCAAAATGCAGGCAACTGGTTGGTTAATCTCGTCTCGTTAATAGCGAAAAATCTATCTGGATAACGGCCTTAAGAGCAGAGTTGCCAAGTCTCCGGCTTTTTAGATACCTGTAATTTTTATAGAGTATATCCTTTTAAATTTCAAAAATTCTTCTATCAAATAAAATAAAATTTTCTGTACTAAAATACTGGCATCCAAAAAGCTGTAGACTTGTTTGGTTTGAAAATATGGTCTAAAATGCTACATTATTCTTTTCCGATAATCTCCATCAATTGTTTCCTCATCTAAGGTGCCTCTATATGAGAGTGGTGACATACAATGCTCAGACTGTTTATACTATAGCGCCTAGAATATATAGTTTGGAAATCGGCTATCACTTTAACACTTAAAAAAGCGATAAAATATTGTATCCCTTAAATGTGCAACGGTGCTGCTGAAATATAAATATCGCAGCGACATCTGCTGGATATTTTCTACAACTGTAAGATTTTGCTAGTCTATACAATGTAATAAGAAAATCCCGAAGATGTCGCTGTGATCGATACTTGTGATTTTAACAGTGTCGTCGCACATTTAAGGGATACAAATTTTTAGCATTATTTGGATAGCATATTTCCACACAAGTTATTCTAAATGATGTAGTTTATACATACGTGTTTGCCTAACTACGGCAAAACAAGAAACTTTCTATTCCAGAATTTGGCAATACTCGCTTGGACAAGTTTGATTATATGAGTGGCGGGGGGGGGGCCTCGGTGGCCAAGCGGTTAGGACACCGCGCTGCCAGCCGCCAAGCATTGAGAGCGGCAGAGGTCTGCGAGTTCGACTCTCGCTGGCTCCATTGCACACTCCTTGTGGAGCTCCCGGATGTAATTTCTCTGTGTTGTAAATTTCATTGTGCTATCTCGTCCCTGTATATTGACGATGACTTATAAGCGGACCTAGATGTCAAGCAAACAAGTCAGATGTATGTGTAAAACAAATAAATAAATAGTGGCGGACAATTTAACAAGCATTAGTTTGGCAATAATGGCAAGCTCTTCAAGATAGTTTTTTGTTCAAAAACTATCAATGAATAACTATTTTTTTTCGTATGTCGCCATTCTCATACCAATACTCAGGTCCTGATTACCGAATAGGCACGAAAGCACGTGCTTCCCTTAGAAAATTTTGAAAGGGCCCGAAATTGACAAAACAGGGGGACCCAAATTTTATATTGAATCAATTCCATTCCAAAATTCTATCTAATTTCTTTTCAAATTATATTAACTCATGTGTACATTATATATTTGTTTCAAAAAGTATTCCATAAAAATATCTTTCATAACAAATTAAGTCTTTATCTAATAAAACAGTTTCAACTACATGATGACAATCCTTCAGTTTGTCTATTATTTTAGATGTATGTTTATTTTATATATTGAATTTGAATATTACTGATTTTGACTTATATAGACAACATGAAATTTTAATCATTTAAACTACTGCCAAAATTGAAAGAAATATTTCAAAATATTGACATTTTTTTTTTTTTTGCGCTTACACGCTGATTTAAACCTTTTTATCCAACTAAAACCATGCAAAATCATTTTTGCATATTTTTTCTTTTATTGTATCTAATTTTTGTGTATTTAAATACGGGAACATATAAAAAAAGTTGTTTCATGAAATATAATACATGAGCGGAACTGATCCATTCTTTGAAATAATACTTGTAGAAATGGCGAATTTCCGGGTATATCGAATTTAAATTAATGTTTAGACTTTAAATTAATGTCTCTTCTCGAATGAAAGGGGGGCCCGAAATTACACCTGTGCTTCCCTATAGCTTCAGACGTTAATCGGGTCCTGCCAATACTTCCCATTTTTTGGCAGTAAAGACGTCAGAAATGAGCGACAATGATTAGGTGTTTACCCTGTTAAACATATGCAGCTTTTGCTGCGTAGTCACTCCATGGCTTTTATAGAAAATGGTTATTTGATTATATTATGAAGCATTCTCATTGATCAGAATAGTGATATTCTATAAAAGTGGCGGAGTGACTATGCAGCAAATGCTGCAGATTTTAAACAGTGTAGCGTTTCGGCCTGCGTAAAACTAGCGGATGTCAATGCGATCGATATTTATCTTTCAGTATCGTTAGGCATTTATGGATGCAATTTGTTTAACATTTTTTAAAGAATTACTGGATTAGTCACTTCCACACTATATCGTCTAGATGCCGTATATCTTGTCGATAATCATCTGAACGAAGTCGATTATACCAGTGAGAGAAGTTAATAGTCCGCGAGCCAGCAACAGACTTGCATGACCAATTTCTTCTCGGCCGATAATTTGTAAAATGCTTCAGAGAGATGTACCATGAAGCTATGTGAACGTCAGCTGCGGTTCCGTGGGTGGGTTGAGCAGCGGTAGCCTCCCAAGCACGTAAAAAAAATTAGTCATTTCCTCCCAGCTGAAAATTTGTCAAATTATAGCAAACCAAATATCTTGAAGGGAAAAAAAAAGTCAGCTGATTATAAAGCGGTGGGTAATGCGTCAGCTGGTCACACGAACATGAAAAAAATATACATGTTGCAAAGGAAAGTCCCTTTAACCTGAAAATACTTGCGAATGGAGAGAGCTACAGTTATGGAAGGGAGGTAACGGTATAGTAAAGCGACTACGCCCGACCTAATGCAAACGAAAACAGCGCCCCCTAGCGGCGAAATTGGAAGATAGCTATTGAAAATCGTAAACAAAAAGAGATAGAGATAAATTTCCAATTAGAAAGTTTTAGAGCATCAATTAATTAGTACGAAACTAAATTTGGTTCACACGGATAAAATAAATCGTCGCCTGTATACCCAAAAATGTCCGAAATCGATGTGCGAGATTCTACTTTGCATATTCACATTCCGTAAATGTAGCAGTGCACAATTTCAGATTGTGTCGTTGTACTGTGCTGTAATGTCTGTCAAAATTTAATTTCTAATGAATTTAAAATTTTAGATTAACCCTTTCAGTGGCAGAAGAATTCTGTTCGTAAACTGATGAAATAATTTACAAACGCCAGAATATTCAAACGAATTTCTTACAAAATAAAACCCCGCTAATTTTAACTTTCATTACAAAGCCAATTTTTTTTTAAATATTCTTGCTGCCATTTGTCAGTTTTGGAATTAAAATTAAGGATTTCCATCTACGTCACAATCTGAAATTGTGCACTACTACATTCAAGGAATGTGGTTATGCAAAGTAGAATCGTCGTTCATCGATTTCGGACATTTTTAGGTATACAGGCGACGATTTATCTTATCCGTGTGAACCAAATGTCGTTTCGTACTAATTAATTGATGCTCTAAAACATTCAAATTGGAAATTTTGCTCTATTTCTTTTCGTTTACAATTTTCAATAGCTATCTTCCAAATTTCGCCACTAGGGGGCGCTGCTGTCATTTACATTAAATCGGGCGTAGTCACTTTAATATACTGTTACCTCACTTCCATAGCTGTAGCTCTCTCCGTTCGCAAGTATTTTCAGGTTATATGGACTTTCCTTTGAAACCGGTATATTTTTTTCATGTTCGTGTGACCAGCTGACGCATTACCCACCACTTTATAATCAGCTGACTTTTTTTTTCTTTAAGATATTGGGTTATCTATAATTTGACAAATTTTCAACCGGGAGGAAATGACTAATTTTTTTTTTTTTTTTTTTTACATGTTTGGGGGGCTACCGCTGCTACACCCACCCACGGAAACGCAGCTGACGTTCACGGGGCTTCATGATACAACTCTCTGAAGCATTTTACAAATTATCGGCCGAGAGGAAATAACTGACGAAATTTGCACCTGGCTCGCGGACTATAACGAGCTTGGCGATGATGGCTGGCTCATCAAGATGCTTAGCGATTCGCTTTAGTCCAGAATCATCTCATCCAATCAAATATTGTCCATATGTCGACTCCATATGTCGTCACTTTCATATCAGGGAACCCTACCCGAAAAAATCTGAAGTGAATCTGGTAACCTAATCTGGATCTAAAGAACAGTGACCGGGATCCAGCTACATTTTTCACTGTTAGCGAAACGAGATTGACCAATCAGAAGTCTGCATATTTGAAAACAGTGAAATGTTAAAAAAAATGCAGGATTCTGATTGGTCAGTCTCGTTTCTTTAACAGCGAAAAATCTATCTCGGTCACGGCAATTGTCTCTACACGTAGCAATGCATTTTACATGGAATAACATGTGGAGACACTTTTTGCTTCCTCAAAAGGTACCTTCGTACAGAGGCACTAGTGCTATGATATATGAAGGTATTTTACTGGCATATTTTCAGCTTTTCGACACATGCTTACCACGCTGGGTTTTATAGATGTGGGCTTCCAGTTTGGTGTATGCGAGAACTTTGGAAAGATCATGCACTTGGGAAAGTTAACATATCCAGCAAACCTTAAAGTCACATCAGTACACTGTTAAAAATCTGCAGCTTTTGCTGCATAGTCATTCTAACACTTTTATAGAAAACGATTACTTAACGATATTCCAGAACAATCTCTTTGGTCAGAATAAAAAGATTTTCTATAAAAGCGGTGGAGTGACTATGCAGCGAAAGTTACAGATTTTTAACAGTGATACCTACGGACATCGGAATTGGTTGTTGAAAAGCTGATTATCCACCACGAAAGATCCCTTACATATCAAAGCGCAATTATGTTCTTCCATGTGTCATTGCACGACAAAGTGACTCCATATCAGTGCCAAGTGCTTTCTTATGTGCTTAAAAGTACTACCCTTCAGTCAAAAAAAATCTGAAAAGAAAAATGTTAGCAAAAACCTCGGCATATTTCAGTAAATAAACTGCAGCTATCTAATATCCATAAAAATAGTAATGGCATCGCAAAAGAGTGGTGATGTTTGGATGATGAGTCCGAATCTCATAACCTAAACTACAACGCCTAGAATATATAGTGTGGAAATCGGCTATACCTGTAATACTTAAAAAAGCCCTAAAATATTGTATCCCTTAAATGTGCAATGATACTGCTGCAATATGCAGATCGCAGCGACATCTGCAGGATATTTTCTACAACTGCAAGGAATTGCTAGTCTATACAATGTAATACTAGTAATACGAAAATCCCGCAGATGTCGATGCGATCGACACTTGAAATTTTAGCAATATCGTCGTACATTTATGGGATACAAATTTTTAGCACTGTTTGGATAGCATATTTCCACACTAGGTATTCTATGCGCTGTACCTGACTGCCTCTACACTGTTAAAAATATCGTGAAAGATTACCTCTGTTTTTAAAGGCTATCTATTTTCTTACCAATGAGAACGCTCGATAGGTGTTTACGTAGCGTTTTAATTGGTCAGAAAATAGATAGCCTTTAAAAACAGAGGTAATTTTTCACGATATTTTTAATAGTGTATATGAGAATGAAAACATTTGATGCTCAGATTGTTCTTTGACAGAAGTTTTTGTCAAAACTGTAGTAATCCTGGACATTTTCTATTCCAGAACACATACGAGTGGGTGAATTTCATAAGCTAATGACAAGGTAATGGCAGGGTCACCAAAATACTTCGTGCTGACAAAAAAAAAAAAAAAAAAAAAAAAAAAAGATTTGTCTAGAGTTTTATCTTTTGTCTAGATGTCTCTACTAATCAAGTATCTCCCTATGACTCCACTTTCCTGCTGAGGAATCCTATCTGAAGAAAATATGAAATCATTCTAATATCTAATTCGTTAACCGAATCTGAATCTAAAGACAGTGTCGCTACACATAGCAATGCATTTTACTGTGTATTGACGTAAGAAGGCACTTTGTGACTTCAACACAACAATCACTCGATTTGTTTGTTTGTTTTATTGAACACATAAATCACATTTGTGTGCTTCACACCCGGCCCCGCTTATAAGTCATCGTCGATATACAGGGACGAGAGAGCACAAGGAAATTTACAGCACCAGAGAATTACATCCTGGGGGCTCCACAAAGTGTGTGAAACGGAACCGGCGAGATTCGAACCCGCCCGCACCTACGCTCTCAAGCGATTAGCGGCGTCGCGTCTTATCTACTCAGTCACGGTGGGCCCGCAGGCACCCTCATACTCAGGCTCTTGTGCTAAAGCGTCTAGAATATATAGTGTGGGAATATGCTATCGCAGTAGTACTTAGAAAATGCTATAATATTGTATCCCTTAAATGTCAAACAATGCTGAAATCCAAAGAGTCGTTCGTAGCGACATCTGAGGATATTTTCTAAAACTATAAGACCATTTGGTCTATAGACGCTGTTATAATACAATATTTACATTGAAATTTGAAAATATAACGCAGATGTCGCTGCGATCGGATCATTGGTTTTCAGCATCATTGCACATTTAAGGGAAACAATTTTTTAGCTCTGTTTGAATAGCAGATTTTCACACTATTTATTCTAGGCGCTGTACTTGTGATCTGATACATGAGGAACTTTAAACTTGATTTTCAACTTTTCGACACTTACTTCCGATATTGGTTTGCATCTATGTGGGCCTTCCAGTTTGGTGGATGACAGAACTTGGCAGTGATCCAGATGGATTTTTCGCTCTTAGCGAAAAGAGATCGACCAATCTGAATCCTGATTTTTTTAAAACAGCGAAAAGTTCACAAAACTGCAAGCTTCTGGTTGGTCAATCTCGTTTCGCTAACAGTGAAAAATTTATCTAGATCTCGGCCCGTCCAGCTAAGTTTTCGTACTTTGAAAAGATGTTGTATCTCTGTAAGAGTAATAATATTAAAGATGAACGCTTATAATTGGGCGATGGCTTCAAAAAAGATTTGAATTTTAAAGTTTTTATTTTAAAAAATTGTTCTAATCATCAGATTTTGATGCAGTTGGAATGGAACCACACGGGTGACTTACACCTTCAAACAAAAAAAAAATATATCAAAATCGGTTCATGTTTCAGAAATTTATGCGTGAACAGGAACAAAAAATACATACAGGTCGAATTGATAACCTCCTTCTTTTTGAAGTCTATTAAAAAAAATAATTTGTTGAAAACTCTTAATTAATGTAGGAGGTTCAGCCTTTTTTCCTCGTGAAGGAAGGTTACTCCAAGGATTTTCCTGGAATTTTCTGGATGTAATTTGGAGTCCGAGTGTTTTTCGGAACATGAATATCATATCACGTTGTTGATATGGCTTTTTTCTAGAATTTTTTATATTAAGGAAACTATTATATAGGAAACTGCGTTACACCTTTTGCAGGAAACTGCGTTTTAACTAGATGTCGAATAATTAAAAAATAGCCGAATATGCCGGCAAATATGGTGGCGTTTCTACGGAGCCCACGTGTTTGTTGGAACACTTGACGAGTTATTCTTTGAAGACTTATTTATTCTGTGTGTACTGTATTATTTTTTCTACGAGTGCTTTCAAGCTTCTTGTCAGCGTGCTTGGAATTATACCTAAAACTCTGATCCCTTGACCCGGATTTTCGTGACTTAAGTTCTCCTCAAGGACATAAGTTGTCCTCAAAGACATAGCAAAGTCTCGGTATTAAGAAACCCAACCCAACACATTATGTAAATTAATGTAACTCATTTTCAATTATTTGTAAAATGTTCCAATAATTTTCAATCCTTTTCTGTGACTAAGCATATTTCTCGATCCAAACTGTTAATAATAATTGTAGTTAATTTCAATCTTATATTATTAGTAAGTAATAAATTAATCATTAGTAATAATATCTGCAAATTTGAATATTAAATTAAATGTTTTTTGAAATCTTTTGAAGAATCTACACATTTAAAAAAGGCAAAAGACCAATTATATTCCAACACGTTCGTTAAATACAACCGTGAACCTTAGTTTGAATACAGTAACTCATTAAAAGGGTCATTTTTTTAATAATGTCAAAACAATAATGAAATTTATCTGAAAAAAAATAGTTGTTACTATTAATCTTGTCCCCCAAATAAATGCTGTTGCCTCAACAAAATCCCTTTAGAACCATTTATAAAAAAAAATACAAATTGTGATCTATATAAATTTATGTTCCATCAACAATATGTTTTTAATCAAAAATGACTGTTGATCTAGATTTTTTTTTTTTTTTTTGAACCAATAATTTTCAATTTGAATATTGTCCAATGAGAATTTTACTTAGGCAACAATATTTTCTAAGGTGTAAGTAAGAACTGAAAGAAACAAAATAACATACTCATATTGCACATAATATGCCAGAAACATCTTATGCCAAATTCTACTGCTTCATCCAGATCGAATTCAGACACCTTAGTTGAGCTAAAAACTGGAAACAAGAGAAATAAGAATATTATGGGTACTTCGTATTTTACGGACATTTTTTATTTCTAGTATTACTTTAGAGTCTAGTTAAAAAGTATTCCAAAATCGCAGGAAAGTAAGCTCAGTTCGAGATATTACAACATTAAATACCTTGTGATATTTTCCTTATTCAACAATTTATAAAAGGATGCACAAAACCATATGCGCTTGTTTCATTTTTTACAAATAACAATTTTTACGTGCTCAAACGTGAAAGAATTAACACCCTTTTTCCTCATGTAATCAGTTTATTAGTTTTTCGTCTAAAAGGAAATGTATTTATAACAGGTGTTTCTTCATGAATATTTCAATATGCATAAACTGATAGAGATTATTTTAATGTAAATATATTTCCGTGTTTAAATGCATTGAATTGAAATAAACATTTGCATATCGTGTGATACTGTAAAGGTATACTTTCCGTATCATGCGAGATTCTAAAAAAAAAAAAAAAAAAAAAAAAACAGTATCTCTCTATCCTAAAAAAAGTAACAAACGTTGTTACCGTAGCTGGTTTTGATTTTTTTGTGACCGGTGGGTCTTTCTTCGTTAATATTAAGAAAACTACTGCAAACAAAAATATGAAAATCGGTGGTATTATAGAGAAATGTTTGATAAACACGGCTGATGCAAACAGTTTTCAAATCGAATAATTATTTTAAGAGATATTTAATGTTAAAGTTGGTCAAAATCGTTCCATTAAAAACGTTTTGTAGGAGCAAAAACTATACACAGGAATTTAACCATTTTTAGATCATTTTATACATTAGAAGTTCGCGGTGCGCAGACTTGATTCATTTTTTTATGATTCTTTTCCATTTTGTATTCAAAATTTCAGCATTTCGAGAAATATTTTTTACATCTTTTAGAAAAGATTATTGTCTTAAATTGTTGCCAATTGTAAAAACAGCACAAAGAATAATATTACCTTCAAATTGAAAATTTATTTGCACGTGACTATTATAAACAGAAGAAAACTTTTAAATTAGAATTAAATGATCACGTTTTAAAAGCAGGAAAATATAGAAAATTAAGTCATAAAATTTATATTTACAAGTGAATTTTAAAAGAGAAAGAAAATTGTAAAATAATAAATTCATTATGCGATAAAACTCGTAAATGGAGGAAATTACGTCGTATTTAAAATGGCCAAACAATAATATTGTCAAGCAGTTTAAATTTAAAAACATATTTTCGTGAGATATTTATTTCATATTTTGAGATAATCTTTTAAACTATTGTTGTGAATAATAAGACAACTCAAATAATATTTCCTTTCTAACAAAAAAAAGTATTTTCCCGTGAATATTAAAAAGAAAACAAAAACTGTGGGGAAAAATTACGTCAGATTTAAAACGTCTCATTTTAAATGTCTTATTTAAAAGACCTTTCTTATATCGTTTAAAAAAATACCGGGAGACAAAGACTCTGTTTACTTAATTAATTTTGTGATAACTTACTTTCAAATTTTTCACAGATTTGATTTAATCAAATATGAAAACAGACCACTAGCAGGGAGATCGCCACTGTTTTCTTTTTTTTATTATTATAATTCAGCCTTCCTAATTTTTTTAATGCCGATCACATTAGCGTGCTTTTTGAGTATGCTGTATCTGGACGGGTTGTCAGCGAGCGTAGCTCGTAGAGAGCAGAGCCTGCTAGTCCTTGTAAAAGAATATCTTTTACGTTTACTATGCCGTTTTATAGACAAATAATTACGAAATTTAGATAGCTCGATCAAGTATTTTATTGTCATAGAAGGAAATTATTTTTAATAAAGGTTTATAATGTATCTTAAAAAAGGATAATGTTAAAAAAAATTATTATCGTTAACTAATACCCCCCCCCCCCCCCCACACACACACAAGAAGCTCCTTAGCTTTATATTAAAACAGTCATATTACCTCTTTTGCCTTCGCGACCTGAAAAATCTGCCTTATCTGCCTAAAGTGAATTCTCTACTAGGCTACACAAATTACATTTTGTCGTACACTTTACAAAAAAAAAACTATTCAGTATTTTGACTTAAAATTGAATATAAAAATAAATTATGTTCTGTAGACTTGCACAATATTATTTTTTTTTACAGAATAACTTTAAAAAATTTATTATTTTAATTAATTTATTTTACATGTTTTTCATTACGGACGTATCTTTGGCATCGAGGAAAGAGATAGCTAGAGATGCAGTAAGGTGGCAGGGGGTGACGAAAAAAAATTGCCCTAAAATCCGCTTCAGTTGACCCAAACACAAGCACGTTCTTTCACGAAATAAACGGTCAAGTGCGAGTATTACTCGCGCACAGAGGGTTCCGTAGAATAAATATAGGAATTGATAATTGTATTATTAAAAAAAAAAAGTTGCTAAAAGAATACTAAGACTTTGTAAAAAACTATACAACTTAGGGTTAGGTATAACTGTATATACTAGAAAAGTGTAAATAGATATACCATGAAAGTTCAAAGAGATATGGAACCTAAATAATATCAAATACAGCTATTCTGTATAACTCATTTTTTAATATTATCCTAATCTGTTTATGATGAACTTAATTCGGTACTGACAAAAAAAGCAGTGCATAATTAAACTTCATTTGGCATTTCATGAAAATAAATTCAGCGTAGTAATAACCTTTATTTCTACAGTGTAGCTAAAACAAAACCTTTGTTCAAAGTTTAAATTTGGCATTGTGCTATGCGCGTTTAGAATTGAGGCCTCAAAGTTGCAACACCGCCTTGGTCAGTGCCGCGTTTTTCCAGATATGTGTTTAATTAACTTTTAAAGTCACTCGAAACGTATTGAGAGATTCTCTGAATGCAAACTAGTCGTGAATCACATAATATTTATGTGATTCATTCTAATTAAGTGTAATGCTTCAAAATTTTAGAAATTTTAATTTTTTTAGGTGTTAAACTCCTATCTTTTCTTAATATTTTGATATAATTGTTTCCTTGAAATTCCAATCAGAACAGAAGTTATGGCTTTTAGAATTTTACCCGCTCACTAACTGAAGCAGCGTTTCCGAAACTTTAAAGTAAATTTTCTCCAAATGATATTTTTGGGGATAACGTGCAGGATACCTCAAAAACTACTGAATATTTTTTCATGAAATTTTCAAAATATATATTTCTGTATAAACTGAACCTAAAATTTCCTTTTTATTGTTAAAAAAATATATTTCTTCAGCTGATTATACTGATGAAATTTTCAAAATTTTCTATTAGCTAAATACAACTTTCCATTAAAAATATAAAAATGCTTTAAATGCAAATTTATTTACATTCAGGCTAATTATTACAATTTGAAGTGTAAGTAGGTACCAAAATTGTTATTCTAGTTGCAATATTTATTTTATAATCCTGCGCGTAAGCGTCAATTTTTTGCTCGACAAATGTCTAACAGCTACGAGCCCCCTATAGGTATGAAAGAAAATATTTATATCTTTCATCCCAATAAAAATTGCGTTTTAAAATCATATACATTTTAAGACATTAAACGTTGAAAATTGTCTCTTTTTTTCATTTTTTCCAATTTTAGAAGTTTTGAGATCCCTTAAATAGGTCTGTTTTTAACAATTTGACGCTTATTGCTTTTATACTGCTACTTAGCATTACATTACACATATGTATCATTAAAAGTTGTTAACTAGAAATAGAATACGTCGCCCCTGTCATTATGTATGCCCAAACTGTCCGTATCTTTAAGGGTTAATATCTCTGCTAATTACTGACAATATCTTTCGAAAATCATTATCATCAATGCTTTTATACTTCTGCTACGATAGGTACCTGCAGCGCTGGTCAAGACTTTCGCTGAATGCCCATAAATCGAAATTTGTGTGTAACAGAAAAATGCAATTTTCTCAAAAAGTATCTCAACTAGGGTAATCGATATAATTTTCCTTCAAGGTTTAAATTAAGGTCTACTACACTATACTAATTTTTTCATTATTTTAGTTTCAGTAGATTTAGAATTAGATAGGGGGGGGGACACATTTTTGCGCTACATTTTCAACGATAGCTTTGAAAATATAACACATAAAATTAAAAGAAATGTATTTTTGAGTTCAGCGTTACGAAAGCTTTCAAATGATATCCCACACGATATACAAAGAAAATATTTCTTTTTTTCAAGTAGCTTAATTAGGGCCACTACATTTTTACTAAATATATTTAAGAATGTTTAATAATCTGAAAATATGTGGGTCAATAGTCTTTATTACTTCGCCGAATTTGAACTTTGCACTTTCCATAGTTTACGAGTAAAATGGCTGTGACATACAGAAAGACAGACAGACAGACACAGGAGTGATCTTATAATGGTTCCGTTTTTACTTTTTAAGTACGGAACCATAAAAAAGAAGAAAACTTTTAGTAATACAGTTTTTAGTTCATAATACAATGGAATGCTGCTTTAGAATGCTTAAAAATAAGAAGATCATTTTCATTTAGAGAAAAAAAAGATGCACGGGTGATGTCAATGAATTCGGTCTCTGTTCCAGATGTTTTTTTTTTTTTTTTTTTTTTTTTTTTTTTTTTTTTTTTTTTTTTTTTAGGGGGGGGGGGGGGCTAGTGAAGCATTTAAATTTCAGCATTAACGCCCATCAAATTGCATACCGTTTTTATGACATACTGCATCTCCATCTATCTCTTTCCTCCGTGCATTTTTCCAAATGAAATATGAAACACTTACGTTTTCAGTAAAAAAAAAAAAAAAAAAAAAAATCATGGAGTTAGTAATTATAGATAGAATCGTGTTTAATTAATAAAATAAAATACATCTTCATTATTTCATTATTCCGCCAAAATATCTCAAAAACTGCTTTTTAAATTTAATCAAGAAAATAACTATTTTTGGATTTGATAGAAGTAAAATATGCTTTGTAGATTCTGGCAATATTATTTTCTTATCAAATGACTTAACAAGTCATTTGATTTTTTATTTTGTCGAATATATTTTTCCATTATGCTGATTTATTTTTGTAAACGATAATGTAACTTGCGTATTTCTTGAAGTAAATAAAAATCATTGAGTCATGAATGATTAAGTACGTGAAATATTATCGTTGCATCAACATTTCTCATTTAAAAATATATACATATATTTAAATAAGGAAAGAAAATTACATATCTGCATTTTTCGAAGACGAAATATTTTAAATATTGAAAGTAACTGCAGAATTTATACTTCAAACTGTAAAAGAGCATTAAACTTTCTTATATTAAAATGTATGTTATTTGAGAGGATAATATACATTTTAATAGAATACTACTTTATTATGATTGGTTGGAAATGGCGCATATTTTGGTGCTCATTCCTTTTAATCATATAATAGTTTCACGATTTCTTTTACGAAATTTTTAAAATACCTTTTTAATGAAAATTATAGTATATTTTTGATGAATTAAAATTTGTAAATTTCAATTATTTACATTCAATTATAAAAGTATTTTTCACTGTTAAGAATTCAAATACACAATTTATTCTTATTATATGAAATCATTCACGCAGACGATACTTACGCATTTTAAATGAATTATATTATGATTTTTTTGCAAAGTGGCAACAAAAGAATTGTATAACAAATAAAATTTAATTGTTGTAATTAATAAAATGTAAAAAGATCTCTTAGTTACTTACTTACGCATTTTAAAAGCATTATATTATGAAGAATTATACTTACGCATTTTAAAAAGGATTATATTATTATTATTATTATTATTATTATTATTATTATTATTTTAAGTGGCCACAAAATAATTGTAAACAAATAAAATTAATTGTTGTAATTAATAAAATATAAAAACATCTTTAAAAGAGCTTTTGGTTGAAAATTTAAAATAATTTGTAAAATTTTGCTTCAAAAATATTTTTATTTATGCCAGTTTTATATCATAAATAAAAAATTCCGAGGAAATTCTTAGTTATTTGGCGGAATTTACATTTCTAAAATTAAAACTCGCCAAAACATAAAATAACGTTTTTACTTAATAAAGATGCAAAAATAATGTAAAAAGATATTGTTACTTTCAAATATTTATCTTATTAAATAATTCTTCGCGAATCCAAACAAAGAATGGTTTCTGCTAGTAGATACAAATAATCTACTATATACAGGTTGTTGCCGAATTCGACCGACAAATTCAGAGGGGTAATAATAGGCAGCAAGAGGATGAAAAATTACCATAGACTATGGGGTCGCAAACCACGCATTTAATCAAAAATGCAGGGTAAACTTGCTTAACTCATTTGAAGTTGACGGTAATAACTTTCCGAAAACTAAAGTATATTACAATAAAACTTTTAATAGAAATTCTCACCTTTGTTGTAAATGTGATAATATAAAAAACAAAGTGGAAGAAGTTTCCATTATACGCGCAAGCAGTATACGCTTGTCGATCCACATTTTGTACTGCGATTACCAGTTCACACGGTATCGTCGATTGCTTGAGCACCCTGGTTTTTCCAGAACTTTTCGTCATATTATAACATTTCACACAAAACAAGGTTCATATCCATGCATTTTCATTGCAATTTTCTGATTTTTCTCAAAATTATTACTGGCAACGCAAGTTCACTTAGATGAAACAGTCTGTATTTGTGACACAGGCTGTGTCACAAATTTTTAGGAAACAGTCCATAAGAAAATTATCTTATCATAAAGTTTCTTCTGTGTAAAATTTCTTATATTTAAAATATCCGTATCAGCAAGTTTCTTACAACAAGGTCCTGTTATTAGTTATTTATGTTTAACAGTTTACATATCAAAATGTTCTGTACATCGGCGGGGGGCATAATGACCACATTGAATAAAGAAAAAACTTTAAATAGATATAGAAAATATATCTAAAATTGTTGGAGGGAAAAATATATTTATACATTATTTAGGGGTTCCCAAACTTTTAGACAGACGTGACACTAAATAGAAGTTCATACTTCCCCGTACCACTCGGTGACAAACTCAAAGCTAATACGGAAAAACCTGTGTAAACAGGTCGTCACTGTTTGAAACAGAAAAAATGGAAACAAAATGAAAGATTTCGGAAGCGCATGCGAAGGAATTATTTCTTTTTTTATAATAATTTATAGTGCATTTATCAATATAAAGTGTATCATTTGTGGGTGGCAAATATGTGTATTGCACTAGAGACAATAAACACTACTTAGCATTGTTAAACATGGAAAAAAATGCACATTGGAAGTCGCCTTGTTCGTCAATATTTTGTTATATGAACATTATGCTTATATCAACAGTAGAATACACTTAAGAATTTTTAATATGGGAATAACCTACGTAAGAAATTCATATACCTTCTGAAAAAAACTGCCTATTTATTCGAGATAGAAGCTCGTTGAAATAAGTAATATACACACATACAATATAATAATAGAAAAAAAAAATTTTTTTCTCAGAGGGTATAGAATGTCCACTCAACATCTACCGAAGCATTAGTTCCATTTATCTAAAAATTCTAACCAAAATTACATTAAACCTTTGCTTTCGGCGTCTCATACACAAATGTTATTCGATCGGCACCACTTTTTAAAAAGAAGTTTCGTTCAAGTATACAATTTCAAAAATGCTCTGATTAAATAAGGTACATTTTATTTTCCTTTATTACTGGTGCCAAAAACAAATTTTGCAAGGAAAGTTTTTGTCTCCTCAGCGGAGCCCTCGTGTGCAAAGGGTTAAAATAAGAGAGAGCAAATCGCTGTCAAACCAGTAATAATTGACAGAAAACACTACAGAGCCTGTGAACTGACAAGAAAGAGGATGGGTGGAAGTGGAATTGAACTGTTTTTCGATTTCACATGGTGTATTTTTTAACACTTTCCAACAAAGTTAAAAAGTGTTTATGCATTCGGTTTGTCTGGACGTCTGGCCGTCTGTCCACGCTCTAACTCCCGTAAATATACTCGGATTTTTATGCAATTGATAATCCATATTTAGGGTCACCTAATCATGTTTGGTATTGATTATGAAGTATGTGGGATTAATATTTCATTTACAGGGCTACTTAAAATAATTCCATTAAATTAGGGACATGGTGAAAAATCGTTTGCAGAGTATTTTAATGAAATTACGCTGTTTCAAATGTATTTAAACTGATATAAATCACTAAATTTCACTACGATTACGTTAGAACAGGGCATTCATAGCATTTTTTATTCATTTACAGGGACACACAAAAGAAATCGGTTACAGTACAGTCTTTGAGTAATAATTGCTGGAGTGTGTAGTTTCAAATTCGGTATGCGCTTTTAAATTTAGATAATCTTTTGCACGTTACTCGTTATATATCAATTCTATACCTCATATACAGGGCTGCACGAAAGTATTCAGGTACCATTCTCGTTATTAGAGGAACTTGCTGAAGGGGAATTTTCAATTGAAGTATATGTATTTCTTAAGTGAACAAAATTTTGGCATACATGTAGTTAATAGATACAAATCTATAAATCATATACAGAGCTGCTGAAACAATTCAGATAATTTTCCGATTGTAGATGAGAACAGCTGAAATTGGGTTTTGAAATGTGTTATGCGTTTCCATATGGCTGAATTACACTTAATATTATAATTTTTTAAACGGTGCAGTTTTGTTACACTATTCTGAATGTGTTGGAAAGTGTTTCATAATCTATGCTGAACGCATGATTTTTTCTTTCTTGTTATTTCATTTCCCTTACCAATATAGGATTTTCGCGTACGAGTTAACAGAGCTTAACGTACCAGTACTGGTACGCGTACCATATATTGAGATCCCCTGACTTAGACTAATAGTAATTTCAAATAAAATCAAACTGATAAACAAAGTCCTGTAAGAAAATGCTTAATACTGAAGTAACTGAATTAAAAGCTAGATAAACAAATAAACTCTTCCTTTGTTATGATTTATCGAAGAACGTTTTATCTCTAGGCAAATGACTTAAATTTTTGTTGGTGATATACATGACCAAAAACGAAATTTGTATCTTACATATGCATAATAGAATTGATTGTATAATAATGATGTTAAAACCGTCGTATATGTAAACAAAAAGACAATACATAGTGCCCAAAAACTATAAAATATGTTCCAGTTTAAAATAAGAAAATTAAATAAATAAACAGAACATCGAGAAGAGGGCAAAATTAAAAAGTATATACCAACAAATTTTAAAAGTTTTACAGGTATGCTGTTAACAATACTGTAAAATTAACAGCAAAAACTGCTGTTACTCTAACATATTTGATGTAAGGTAACAAAAAAAACAGAACTGCTGTAAAATTAACTGCAAAAAGTACTGTAAAATTACAAATGTGCTATTCAAACTTGAAAAACAATATTGCTGTAAATTTACAGAAACATTTGCTATGAAAATTCTGTGGTTTTTGTATAGTGTTTATTATAGAATTTTTCGTTCTAGGTTGCTCGGTGGAGGTATGGCAGAAATATCTACTACATATAAGAGATGCAAATAAAAAACACTTAACAAACTTACGTTCTACGAAATGGATTTTTATCATTATACTTGTATAGTTAAGCAATTCTTGCATGTTTTAGAGCATAACACATTGTTCTAGTATGCTGAGTTGCAGAGCTATTGAAGAAAGTTCTATAATTAGATCAAACCGATTATAAAAGGAAATTTAAATATGTACGCTTATCGTTCAAGTTTCAGAAATGGAGTTTTATGGGACTTACATTATCAGTTAATTATTTGTGGGAATTTTTTTTATTGTTAACTTATTGATCTACGTTTAGTTATAGAGCTACGGGTGAAAGCTCCATTACTTGGTGAACCCAATTATGAAAATAAAATTTTTAAATATGTCCACTGAACAAATTAAAAAAAAAGTTGCACTTAACTAAATTATATAAAAGAAAAACTGAAAAACTTATATGTGAAATTTACTTTTTGAACTGAAAACTTATATTCTGAAAATGAGTCTCTGACGTATATACTGAAAATGGGTCTCTTTCAAATATTAATTATCTAATAAAATTTTACATCAATTTATGATATTTTATAAAAATACCTATGCAGATGATTTGTCATATAAATAGAGAAACAAGTATCGCGTATATATTTTTTTATTTATACCTTTGAAACTGATGGAAATAGAGTATGATGTCATGGGGTATAAATGTTCAAGTCTATATGATTACATAATATAAAGTATCACAAATCTGAGTTATATATATTTAAAATCAAATATTAGAAATAAAGGAAATATGAAAATATCTACCAAGGAATGTGTTTAGGAGTTACCTGTAGGTTAGCGTGAAGAAAGGATATCCTATTTCTATATTTAAGGGAAAAGCAGAATAAAGAAAATAAATTTATGTTAAAATGTATCACATTATATATAATTTAACACAAAAACACAGCTAAACGAATTTTATTAAATTTCCTGAGACATATATAATTAATTAGCTGTTTTAAGTTTCATGTTAAACAGCAGACTGAAGCTAATTTTAATATTTTCCTAAACCATTTTTGTAACAAGTAATTCCAACTATAAAAGCATAAACTTTCAAAATAGGTATGTGTCCAAATATTTGACTTCCAATCAATTTTCATACTTGAAAACAATATTTCCTATTAAGGTAAATGCACCTATAGTGTGCCACTAATGTTTAAAGTTGAAAAACATGCCCAAAATGCATTTCTATTAAAGGCCAGAAAGAAATCTGATTGACTAATTGAATGTTAACTTTCTATAAACTGTTTTAGAATAGTTGTTTTTTTTTTTTCTGCTGGTACATTTGTTTATTTTCCAGAGTGTCTTCAAAAATAGATTTTTTGCCAATTTCTTTCTTCATTTAGATAAAAAAAAAGCAATTTAACAAATTACAACGACCTTTAGGAAAATGATTTTTTCAAAGACTAAAATTTAAGACAAAAAATCGCACGGAGTTGATCATACATTACGTACGCCATGGATTACATTTTTCGGTACTGTAAATTTTTAAACTTCTGCGAAGCTGGTCATTCATTACGTACGCCATGAATTAAACATTAATAGTGTTATTACACGTAAAAATTGCAAGATTTCCCGAAACTTACGTATTATCCAAGCATTTCATTGGCTGTTCGGGAAAAGGCTTTTCCATCGTCAGATTTCCAAGAAATCTGACGACCCATTTTAAATGAAATTTATTTCTTAAACTTCTAAACATCCCACAATATTACTTTTTACACCGTCGAATTTAGAGAAAAATGTACTTTTAAATGCAATTTGCTTGAGAGCTGTATCTTAATTTGTTTCTGAGTTATTAATTTTTTTGTAGTTTTTATTACTTTTTTGTCATAGTGGCAGCAGAAGTATCGATCGCTGTTGAAAGTAAAGGGAAAATATAGATTACTGTATAGACCAATCAGAAAACGAATAAAATGCGGATTCAACCAATAAAAAGTTTCAGATATGCTTTTGATTTCCTACCCTAACGAGGACAATAACCATTTATCCAAATGATTAATAAATTTTTATTTAAAATATTATTTCTTTAATATTATGTTTAACCCTTTATCTACTGACGGTACTTGTGAATACCTATAAAATAATTTATTATAAAATTAATTTAATATATTGATTAGTTATAATACAGTTTAGGATGAGTTATAAATGCATTACTATATATTGCTCCAAAAGCATTATTGGTCACACAAACGAAAATATTTTTAAAAGGATAATTTCTTTTGACTTTGAATTTTTCAGCTTTCCTGGCGTTGGGGGGGGGGGGGGGGGGATTTCAATTCGGAAATATTTCCATATTTCTAATGTAAGAAATCTGATTTGTACATTTCCTAATTCTACAAAATACTTAGAAAAATATTTAAAATACAAGATTTGAGTGGGGCTATAAATATTGCACAAAATCATTATAAATTCGAATTTAATTAACTCTGCTGTACATAAAGGGTTAATTTTCAATTAAAATGCTGTTCATATACTCTATTACACTGCATTTAATTTGTTGGATATGCCGAAACATCAAAAATTCATGCATCAGAAATTTATTAGACGCACTACTGCAACATAGAGGAAGGTAACATTTTCTATTTGTCATTTTTTTCCGAGGAATATATATTGAAACTTTGAATGATTATTCTGATACATAAAGATTAGGACTAGTATAAATGAATAGATATATAGTAGAATCTCTTTTATCCGAAACCCTCTCGATTAACCGAAATCCATTTTAAAAGCGCTTTTTTTTTTTTTTTTTTTTTTTTTTTTACTATCACAATCCTTGTGAGCAAAATCCATTTTGAAAGCTTTTTTTTCTACCATATTTCTTGTGTGCAAACGGTGCTTTCCGAACTAATAGTACATATAAATATTTTCGATTCCCTTTCTTAGAGTTTCACTGAATTTGAGCTCCCGTCAGCTGAGTAGTGGAACGAAGAAAACAAACAAAATATCAATTCTGAAGCTTTTGAATGTTCTGAAAAAAGTTTGGCATGGCTGGAGCAGCAGAAAGACTGCGATACTGGTGATCTCATAATGTTAAAGAACTCTCTGATAGAGCTTCAAAGCAAAGGCTATCGAAACTGCGAAAAACGAAACATTTTTTCAAACTCTTCTGATACATGTAAAAGGTACTTAATTTCAAAAGTAAAATTCAAGTAATTTATTGTTGTTTCTACTTTACTATAGGGGTACTTTATTAGGATGAGCAAAGCGAATCCTCTACTGGGCTACACAAATTACGTTTTTTAGGATGAGCGAAGCGAATTCTCTACTAGGCTACACAAATTACATTTTTTCGTACACTTTACAAAAAACTATTTAGTATTTTGACTTGAAATTAAGCATAAAAATAAAATTATGATATGTAGATTTGCACATTATTATTTTTTTTACAGAACTAGGGGGCTCTGCCCCCTACGAGCTACGCTCGCCAACCCCCGATCAGACACCACAGTTTCTAAAAGCACGCTAATTTGATCGGCTTTAAAAACATTTTGAAATATTGAATTATAATTTAAAAATCAGTGACGATATCCCTATAAACGGGTTTCTATTCATTTCTCTTTGATTGGGGATTTTAAGGAAAAAACAGCTGCTGTTAAAATATACTATGGCTGTTTTCCTCTTTGATTAAATAAAATCAGTTAAACATTTCAAAATAAGCTAACATAAAATGAGTTAAGTAAACAGAGTCTTTGTCTCCCGGTATTTTTTTAAGAAAGCGAAAATAAAGTTCTTTTAAATATAACATTTTAAGCGGGTTCTCCTGTCAAGCACACAAGTCATATGTTTGTTGTTCAATAAATAAATAAATAAATAAATGAAAGACATTTTAAAGGTATCGTTTTTAATCTCAAGCAATTTTCACCAAACTTTTATTTCTCTTTTTAATATTCACGTGAAAATACTTTGTTAGAAATGAAATATTATTTGCGCTGTCTCAACAAAAATAGTTGAAAAGCTCATCTCGAAATATCAAATAAATGTGACGTGCAATTTTTAAATTTAAACTGTTTTGCAATATTATTTTTTGTTCATTTTACAAAATAAGTGTAATGTCACGTAAAAATGACGTAATTTCTCCTATTTAAGACTTCTAACGCATGTTAATGAATTTATTATTTTACAATATCCTTTCTTAGTTAAAATTCACGTGTAAATATAGCTTTTATGAAGTAATTTTCAATAAGTTTCTGCTTTTTATACGTAATTATTTAATTCTAATTTGAAAGTTTTTTTTTCCGTTTATAATAGTCAAGTGTAAATAAATTTTTAATTTGAAGCAGACATTATTATTTGCGCTTTTTATACAGTTGGCAGCAGGTTAAATTAGTACAATTTTCTAAAATAAGTAAAAAATATCTCTCGAAATGCTGACAATTTGAATTTAAAATAGAAATAAAAGCTCAAAAAATGAGTCAAATAAAAACAAATAAATACATTGTGCACACTGGGAAATTATAACGTATAAAAATGATCTAAAAGTGATTAAATTCCGATGTATATTTTTTGCTCCTATAAAACTTTTTAAGGGAACAACTTTGTCCAACTTTAGCATTAAATATCTCTTAAAATAATTCTTTGATTTGAAAACTGTCTGCATCAGCATGTTTATCAATCATTTCTCTATGAAACCGCCAATTTTCATATTTTTGTATGCAATATTTTTCTTAATATTAACGGAGAAAGACCTCCGGTCACAAAAAATTCAAAACCGGCTGCGGCGGTGACAGCGTAAGTTCCCTTTTTTAGAATAGAGAGATAACCTTCAAATATTCATTATTTTATTTAATTTATTTTACATGTTTTTCCATTACGGACGCATTTTTGCAAATAAAAAATGAAACACTTATATTTTCAGAAGAAAAAATAAATCGTGGAGTTATTCATAGATAGAATCAAGATTAATTAAATAGTTTCACGATTTCTTTTATGAAATTTTTAAAATACCTTTTTTAAGAAAATTATAGCATATTTTTAATGAATTAAAATTTGTGAAAATTCAATTATTTATATTCAATTGTGTAAGTATTTTTCAGTGTTAAGAATTCAAATACACAATTTATTCTTATTATTTGAAATCATTTACGCAGGCGATACTGACGCCTTTTAAAAGAATTATATCAACACTCCCTTATCATATATCAGGCTTAACAAGACTTTAGTTTCATTTGTCCGCTTTACACAAGGTCAGAAACCACTTAGTCAGAGTCCTTAGTTCCCTTAGAAACCAGGTTGTCTTGTTACTGATCTAACATGATAAATAGAAATATTTTTTAATTTGATTTTCATATCAGTTTCCCCTTTTTCTTTACTATTTTCTGAATATTTGTACTTTACAAATGATAGTTTTTAATTTTAAAATTTCCATACGTTCTGGACATTTTTTTTTAATAACGTGTACTTATTTTACTGTTAAACAACAACAACAAAAAAAATATTGCTGAATTCCGTTATGTAAATAATAATAATCAGGAAAGAAAAATATTTTTCCACAAATTCGTCAGTGATATTACATTAGTTTTTGAAATAAATGGATAGCATCTAGATCCAGAAAAAGTTAAATACTTTAATATACAGGGTGGTCATATAGAAACTTTGCCGATATATGGAACTCTAGTGGCCGGTCCGTTTAACCGATCGAGATGAGATTTCAGATATAGTTATTCAGAGGCATGAGATCGGGATTCTGTGAACGGCAACAAATTTGCGCTCACGGTTACGGATATAGGTACAGAAACTCGAAATTTTCGAATGGCAACGCCCATTTTTTTTCGTCGCAAAATGCTCAGCGCGTGCGAAAACCATAAATAGCGCTGGAACGGTACGTATATCGCAATAAACGGACGCGCTATGCACGCACAAAAAACAGCTCTGCGATAAAATGTTGTTGAATTATAAATACATAAATATGTACTTCATACATATTACAACTTATATTTAAAAGATTGTAATTGTTTAGAAAAGAAAAAGTAAGAATAATATATTTTTTTCACAGTCATGTTTTCACTTCACATTTTAAAAAGAAATCAAGCTATACTTTTCAGTTTCTAGAACTTCTGCTACCATCTATTTGGGAAATAAAAAAATACTGCTGAAAAGACAGATAAAGTATCTTTCGAATGATACCAAACAGAATCTCAGAGGTTCAGTTTTTAAATATAAAAAAATGTCATGATGAATGTCACGTGAATGTCATGATGCCATTTGGCATCACTGGTCCCGAAAGGGTAGTAAACAAAATCAAAAATCACGCGAACACAAGCATAATGAAATTAACTTCAATATTAAAAATCGAAAATTGGTGAACGTGAATTATTTTAAGTTGTTATTTCCTTATACTGTATAGCATTTGTTTCCAAATTTTAGGAAGCTTCAAGGATGCTGAATCATTTCAAATATTCTCACTGCATAAGAAGATCTCTATTGATTGCCTGATGATGGATGGCAAATAAGATCTTGATGGATAAATTATTTTACTATTTAAAAAATCTATTTATAAAGGTTCTTTGTTATATACTCTGGCCAGAGCTGTCGTTTTCTTATTGTATTTGATGTCTGCTATATGTTCTTTGATCTTAGTTTTGAACTTTCTACTTGACATTCCTGTGTAAAATTGCACTACTCCAGCTTTTTTGGGCCCCACCAGTGGCCGAGAGGTTCTGCTCTCGAAGCTGGTAGACGGGAGGTGCTGGTTTCGATCCCAATTGCGTCCGTTGGCCTAATCATTCGGAGTTTTTGTGGTTTTCTTCGAACCTTTCATTTTCAAGCGTAAATGCTGATTAGGTTCCCTTCGAAAGACCACCATGGAGTGCACCCCCCCCCCTCTTAGGCCCTATATCCCTTGTGCATATCTATTTAATTATTTAGAACGTTTTATGAATATTGTGAATTTTATGTAATGGGGAATTGAAAATATTTACCATGTAATATTGGTAAATAAAACATTTTTATTGGCGATAATTTTGTCCTATTTTTTTTTTTAAACGACTTTGTAATTTATAGGCTAATTGGCTAAAATTTTTATTGAACTGAAGTAGTATTTTCATGTCATAAACTATAAACATATTAAAAAATAAGCGATTTTCTTTTTTTTTTATTTAATACAACTTGGGGGCTCTGCCCCCTACGAGCTACGCTCGTCAACCCCCGTTCAGACACCGCAGACTTTAACAGAACGATAATTTGATCGGCTTTTGAAAGATTTCGGAAGACTGAATTATAATTTGAATCTGAGAATTATAATCTGATGTAATTTTCACCAAACTTTTCTTTTCCTTTTTAATATTCACGTAAAAATACTTTGTTAGAAATTAAATATTATGATCATCTTACAATATCAAATAAATGTCTCGAGCAATTTTTAAATTTAAACTGTTTTGCAATATTATTTTTTGTTCATTTTATATAATAAGTGTAATGTGACGTAAATGTGACGTAAATTCTCCCATTTAAGACTTCTAACGCATGATGAATTTATTATCTTACAATATTCTGTCTCTTTTAAAATTCACGTGTTATTATAGTTTTTATGACGTAATTTTGAATGTGTTCCTGCTTTTTATATTTTCTGTTTATAATAGTCACGTGTAAAATAAATTTTTAATTTGAAGTAAACATTATTGTTTGCGCTGTTTATACAACTTGGCAACAGTTTAAATTAATAACATTTTCTAAAATTTGTAAAAAATATCTCTCGAAATGCTGAAAATTTGAAATTAAAATTGAAATAAAACCTCAAAAAATGAGTCAAATAAGAAAAGTAAATGCAATCTGCACATCGGGAACTTATAACGTATAAAATGATCTAAAAATGACTAAATTATCATGTATAGTTTTTGCTCCAATAAAACTTTTTTAATGGAGCGATTTTGTCCAACTTTAGCATTAAATATCTCTTAAAATATTTCTTCGACTTGAAAACTGTCTGCATAAGCGTGTTTATCAAACATTTCTCTATAATACCACCGATTTTCATATTTTTGTATGCAACAGTTTTTTTAATATTAACGATGGAAGGCCATGCTTAAACATTCAAATATGATGTGGATCTACCCGGAATATCTACGCAGATGTTCATTGGTCCATTTCAAAATCAAAACTTTTTTTTTATATATAGAAGGATTCTAGCATTTGTATAATATTTTTTTAAATTATAATATTTTTTTAAATTATTAATAAAGAGAGTAAAGCAAAATTTTTTGCAGCTGTGTACTTTAGGTTTGTTCCCTTCAAAATTTCAAACTATGAAACTGCACGATTTTATTATTTGCTTGTTGGCACACCTTTTATTGGTTTCAATTCCACTGTTATTTTAGTTTAAAAGTTTATGAATTTAATCCTATTTTCTTGAGTGAAGAACCACATTTTCCCAACATATTTCAGTGTAATTATCATTAAGATTTTTATTTGTCCGAAAATTCTTGTCAACAGATGTATGTCATAAGAGAAATTGACATTTACCAAGTGCATAGTAGACGAATTATTATCTTCAAACATCTGTGGCCTTGAATATACGTAGTCAAATAGTACTCAGAGTTCTTAAGATGCCGCTTTTTATTTAAAAAACAACATAATCAAGATTATACACAAGCCTTACAGAGATATACACTATATAACCATTGATCACCGGATACTTTCAATTTAAGGCATTTTGTCGAATATTTAAAAATATTCTTGTCGGATTCTTCTGGAATTTCACGACTATAAAGAACATGTTTGACCTCATATTTATCATTGTCGATTTGATAAGGAGGACATTTAGGGGACCAACAAAAAATCAAAGGAAAATAATAATGTTTGGGATCACTCTGTAAATTATAATGCACGAAATAATCTGTCGCTGCAGAATACAAATATGTAGTTAATGCACAGCATGTTTACTGATTTTGTAAGAATAGCACGTATATTCATGGAGATATAAAGATTTCTTTAAAAAATGTAAAAAAAAAATCCTTGCTGTTTTAGCTTATGTCATGCAGGGTTTTCAATAAAATTTAACTCCAATTTCCTAAAAATTAGCAAAATTAGTACAAACAATATAGTACAATTGGAATATAAATATATTAAATATTTTATGAAATATGAGCAGTTGTTTGAAATAATTTTTATCTGTGCATGCGCAAACGATAAAGATTTTTTTGCATCATTTAATAGTCAACTTTATGGAGCAACTCATAAAAAAAATCCAGTCAAATATCCTGAAAATTCAGAAAGATATCTGTGATAGGGTGAGCAAATTTTTAGTTTCTCTCTAAAAGCAGCTGAATGATAAGAGATTTTCCACAAAGTGTCAATTTTAATTAAAAAATTTTTTAATTGATTTTTTAGTTTTTCTTAGATTACCACCCGAGCGAGCCTATCCCATGATAAAAAGAAGTATCAAAATCGAAGCATTTGTTCAAAATCTACTCGTTGATATTCACTAAATACTAGTTTTTCTCAAATTCAGTTAATAAAGTATGCCAATTTGTCGAGAATTCCTTATCATTCAGCTTTTTTTAGAGAGCAACTAAAAATCAGCTCACTCTATCGCCGATATCTTTCTGAATTTTCCCGATATTTGACTATTTTTTTAGAAGCTTCTCCATAGGGTTGGCTAATAAATTATGAAAAAAAATCTTTGTTATTGTTCGTGCATGTGCAGATAGAGTACTGCTTATATTTCATAAAATATTTCATATATTTATAGTCCAATTGAACTATATTGTTTTTACTACATTTTTCTAATATTTCTGAAACTGGCGTTAAATTTAGTTGAAAAACCTGCATGATCTAAGGTAAAAGCATGAAAGATATTTTTGGACTTAAAAAAATCGCTATATCTCCGTGAATATATGTGCTATTCTTAAACAAATCAGAAAACATGTTATACAATATCCACATATTTGTATTCTGCAGCGATAGGTCATTTAAGTGCATTTTAATTGATAGGGTGATTCCCAAATATTATTATTATTATTTCATTTTTTGTTGGCCCCCTAATTGTCCTTCTTATCAAATCGACTTTGATAAATATGAGGTCAAACATGTTTTTTTTATAATCCTGGAGTTACAGATGATCCCGACAAGTATATTTTTAAATATTTGACAAAATGTCTAAAATTGAAAGTGCCCGATGATTAATGGCTATACAGTGTATAGGAAATACAGTGTATAGGAGGAACTTCATTTTGACCAGAGAAATGAAGATCCTATGAGCCTTTAGGAAGCTAATTTAAGGATATCCTGAGGAGTAATGCCCTGAGATATTCCCGAGGAGCAACGTCCCCGCGATATCATTCCTAGGGACGTATCTCGGATGTCACTTTCTAGGAAGACCTTCCTAAGGACATACCTAGTAAGTAATTTATTTAGTATTCAATACATTTTTGTTAAAAAATATATATATTTATAATTTGACTTTAAAATATGACATAAGATATGTGTAGTTGTGAATAATAACGTGGAAAGACGCAAAGCAAACAACAGTTTTCCAACAAACTGGAAAAGGAACAATGTGTGCAGTGGAACAATCATCTTATTAAACATGGTAATACAATATACATTTATATTAAAAAAAATTCTAAAGGCATAATTTTAATAACTCAAAATGAAAACATACATTTTTACATTGAAGCAGATTTTTTAAACTGTAATCTTCGAAAATACCTATCCATTCGCATCACCACTCGGCGCACATCAACTTAATCAAACTAAGCTCTTGAAATTTTAGCTGTTTTAGCAAACAAGCATTGGCTTCGACATTGGCTGACGTTTGACGAGTGAAACTACGTTAGCTTTTTTGCGATAAATCTGAACGTTCTACGATATAATTTTAGTAAGATTACTGTAATTTTAGCAGATTCATCTGTAAAGTTACAGATGAAAGTTTCATAAGCATATAACTTTACATCTGTAGAACTACAGATTTTTCTTACAGTGCATTTGAAAATTGAGATTGCGCAGTAAAATAGGCTATACTCATTTTCACACGTGTAAGGCAATCCTTTGCAGATATCTTCATTTATACCTTTATTTGGGTCTTGAGGATTTGAATTGAATGCAAGTAGAATATGTTCCCACTTACTTCAGAAATCAGAAAAATGCGAAATAACAAATAATTGCAAAATAATCATGGAAAACTCTTAGGAAAAAAATCCTATGCAATTTGAAAAAGCAGCAAAGTTTAGTTTTTAATGAGACAATTGATTAATTTTCGGGAAAATTTTCAATGCTTTTATTTCGTAGTTTAATATAATTTCTATGGTGCAGTAAACATTTTTAAAATAGTAACTGGAATTTGAGGCGGGCAGTCGATGCAGTTTTTTTTTCTTGGGGCCCAATTCGCAAGTTATTTTTGTGAAAATGTATTTGGTAACGAAAGATGAAATAAGAATAAGAAATAATTGGAGTTACGCTGTCAAAATTTAATAATTAAAAACTCTTATGATATTCATCAGCGTACACATAAATAAAAACTATATTAAAAACACATTAAAAATTAATCCCAATGTTTCATGCTCTTTCTAATGATCATCAGGGGAAAGGGTTCTTGACCCCCCACGAAGCAAAGTTACAAACAGCACAGTCACTTTCACAACATCAAACTGTCACTGAAATGTGTTCAGTTTGACGTTGTGAAAGTGACTGTGCTATTTGTAACTTTTTTCGTGGAGGTCAATAACCCTCTCCCCTGATGATGGCTCATTAGAATGAGCATGAAACGTTGGGATTAATTTTTAATGTGTTTTTAATATAGTTTTTATTTATGTGTACGCTGATGAGTATCATAAGAGTTTTTAATTATTGTAAGATGAAATCATGTTACTCAAATTCGAACCAAGTATTTATTAATAATATCTTCTTTAAGTGCTCCTGCTATTTTTTTTCTTTTCTGGTAAGCATGTTTTGTTGCAAGTTACAAATTTTAAAGTCTAACAAAATAAAAAGTAGTGACGAGTATGTTTTTATGGTATGGAACTTTGCGAACGGAACTATTTAAGAGTAATTTTGTGAAGAAAACTATTTTAAAAGGAATTTCGTGAATTGAACAATTTAAGGGGAAATTAAATTATTTTAAAACAACGTTTAAACACACAATAAAATAAGTTGATTTGATCATGCGTATACGTTTCGTGAGTACTAGGACTCACATCCTCAGTGTAAAAAACTTTAAAAACAATATCCCCCCAACTACATGAACGGTGAAAACCCAAATGTCAAAACCAAATACCAAAAGACTATGAAGATCTAACAGCCAATGAAATTAATGCAGAAGTGAAGTGTCGTGACACAACAAATCCACCCAGAAAGTTTAGATGTATGGTGTACCAGACAAATCATTAACCAAGGAGTCTTTAAATTCATGGATATGAATAGCCTCAAAAAAGTCTAAATCCAGAGGAGTAATGCATTTCTTGATAATGGTAGCTGAGTCAAAATTAAAATTATGTCCCTCCTCCCAGCAATGAGAGGCGATAGAGGATTTCTGTAATTCTTTTTTCTTTACATAGTTTCTGTGTTCATTGACTCTGTAACGGAGTTTTCGTTTAGTTTGTCCAATGTAGGACAAACCACATTGGCAAACCACATCGCCTCTCATTGCTGGGAGGAGGGACATAATTTTAATTTTGACTCAGCTACCATTATCAAGAAATGCATTACTCCTCTGGATTTAGACTTTTTTGAGGCTCTTCATATCCATAAATTTAAAGACTCCTTGGTTAATGATTTGTCTAGTACACCATACATCTAAACTTTCTGGGTGGATTTGTTGTGTCACGACACTTTACTTCCGCATTAATTTCATTGGCTGTTAGAACGTGATAGTCTTTTGGTATTTTGTTTTGACATTTGGGTTTTCACCGTTCATGTAGTTGGGGGGATATTGTTTTTAAAGTTTTTTACACTGAGGATGTGAGTCCTAGTACTCACGAAACGTATACGTATGATCAAATCAACTTATTTTATTGTGTGTTTAAACGTTGTTTTTAAATAATTTATATTTCCACACAAGTTCTGTATTTACTATTTAAGGGGAAGTTTGTAAAGGGATCGATTTCATTAAAAATAATTTTGTAAATAGGCCTGTTTTATTAAGGGAAATTTTATTAAATGTCCCATCATAGGCCCCAAATCTTTCCTAGATAGACTTCTAAGTTTATTCGTCCCAATTTGCCGAATTGAGTTTAGGTGACAAAATTGTCTCCCACCCCCCTTTTTTTATTTATTTCTTTTACCTTTTTTTTCACTCTTAATGCCTTTACTTAAATGTGTTTAATATTCTTTTAACTTTCTTTAATCCATCATAAAATTTTCTCTTACTCCCCTTCCCCATGCAAAATTGTTATTTCCTCGTCCTGATCCCCCCTCCCGCATTCTTACCAAGCACACAAATTTTAAGTCTTTGTTTGTTACAATTTTTTTGTCATACAGTCGAATCACGATTTAACGAATCGTTCGGGACTAGCAACTGCGTTTGTTAAATCGGGATAATCAAGGAAATTTTTTATACAACAGAAAAAGTCAAAAATGGCTGTAAATAAAAAGAACAATGCTAACATTCCTTAACATTGACATTAAAAATTTGTTGCTTGAAGAAAATACACTGCATTAAAAAAAAAAAAAAAATCCTACACTAGTATACAAATCACAAACATTATCAGTAAGAAAAAAATCTCATTTATTCAGATTTTATAGATAAATTGTAAGAGAATGTTCGTTTGCTTAGTTTTGAATTTGTATTTGAAACTTCTTTATCTATTTTTTAACCCTTTCAGGCGCAAAAAAAAATTATGTTTGTAAAAAGTGAAATAATTGACTGACACCAGATTTTAAAACATTTTTTTAGAAAATAAAAATCTGCTTTTCCCCTTTTTCATTATAAAAGAAAAATTTTATTAAAATACTATCGGTGCCATTTGTCAGTTTTGGAATTAACATTCGAAGGTCACGCCGTATGACCACCGCCCTTGAAAGGGTTAAGCTATGAAAACAGTTCACCGCCATCCATTACTACTGCTATTAATAACCTCACGATGATGTATATTTTCGCATGTATATATTTCTGTATGACGATATACATATTCAGAACTTTAGCAATTAAGTACATTGAAAGTTTTTTTTTATATAAATATTAGAAAATTTCTTCAATTTTTAATTTTTTTTTCCATCAAAAGTTATTCGTTAAATCGGGATTATCATTTCGTTAAATCGAAATATTTTTGTTCCATTTTCATAGGAGCATAAAACAATTGCGCTAAATCGAGAAATTCGTTAAATTGGGGCACGATTGAATTTGTAAACCTTTAATAAGATTAAAAAAAACATCTAAAGGGCTACCCCCTTCCCTTCCCTCCAAAAAAATTTCCCTTTTGACCGAACTCAATAAGTTAACCTTCTTTAACTTTTCTGCTCTGCTACTTAATTGTGGGCTTGAAATCCAAATTTTCCATAGAAAATGAATCTTCCACCCAAAATTTATAAATGGAGGGGGGTTCACCTGTTTGGGGGGAGGTGGATCTTGAAAATGGTAGCAAATCTATGGTACCATGGTAGCAAATCTGTTACCATATGTTCAGATTTAATTTTTAGCACGAAATAATAAAAATAATGTATTTAAAAATAATGTATTTTTAAGTCATTACATCAATAATTGCGCCTTTAGGTAATGTTAGTTATGAATTTTGAATTCAGATGGAGCACTAAATAAGAAAAAAAAAAGTTTGAAGCAACATGCCTAACAAACATGACAAAATGGCATTTACAATTGCAAGTTTTTACTCAAAGTTTCAAATATTTTATTGAAATAAAACTAAATACATATGATATGTAGGTATAAAAAGAGTTACTTCTATTCTCTGCACAAAAAATTCCAATGTCAGTTTGTTTTTTAATGCTGAAATGAGTAATTAAAATCAAGGTAGCAGATCTGCTACCACGGGCGTTAGTGATCATGAGACCATCGTAGCATTTTTGCTACCATATTATTTTCAAAGGAAATTCGTATTTCTTAGTGTTACCTTTGTACTTAAGATACTTGAATTACTTATAATTCATGGCATTTAATGTTTAAATTTAGTAACATGCTCATTTTACAAAATAAATCCGAAAAAATTACTTGAAATTTATAATTTCCATATACAATAAATACAAATTATTTTTGTTTTTACATTTTTGAAAAAAATATTGAAATACCTTTGCAAAATATAAATAGAAAAAATGACGATGTTTTGAAATTTATATTTCTAAGCACAAATATACTTCTAAGTAAAAAAAAATCTAAGTAAAAAAATTTTTTTATTTAGCAGTATCACTCAAGTATATTATATAAAGTATGTTTGTACTACGTTGTATATTTTACACTAGCTTATCCCGCGCAGATCAACTGCGCTGTAGTTTACTATATTTTTAGTTAATTGCTGAGTTTATTGCGCGTTTTGAATTTTTTGCATCAAGAAATCGTAAATCTTATAATAAATGGCTTTTATCTTGTTTATTTTTATTATTAATTAAAAATTAACTATAATTTATTTAGAATCCGGATTGCTTTTTTTTTGTCTCCGCAATATTTTAATACACCTGCATGTAAACTTTCGCGATTTTAGCTCTTTTCATTGTGTATATTATTAGAAAGATAGACAGAGTGAAAAAAAAATATTGTTTTCATGTGTACTAGATAAACAAACCACTCGTTGCCATCAGCAAAAAAAAAAAAAATAACCGTTGTTTTTCCGCTACATACTACATTAGTGTTCTATATATATAATTGTACAAAAAATCAAAATGTAAAATAAGGTTTTATTATTATTATTATTGTGTAAAATTGATAAATGGTGGAAAAATAAATTTATATGAAAAAATTGTATATATATATGTATAAACAAAGAAAGAAATTGTTTTAGGTGATACCACATGCAAAAATGTAATTGGTTTCGCAAAATAAAATACATTTTAAATATGGTAAAATATTTCAGATTTCATCCTAATCTGCCCATGTAGCATATATGCTACCATACAGAAATCCTTTAAAATATAATAAAATCACTTTTTTTTTCATATACTAGCCCCCTACGAGCTCCGCTCACCAACCCCCGTTCAGGCACACCAAAGTCCAAAAAGCACGCTAATTTGACCGGCTTTAAAAATATTGAGTTAAAATAATAATTAAAAAAAAAAAACAGTAGCGATCTCTCGGTAAACGGCTTTCCATTCGTTTTCCTTGTATTGGGGATTTTTAAGGCCAAATCTGCTGCTGTTAAGAGATACAATGGCTGTTTTCGTATTTAATTTAAAAAAATAGTTAAACATTTGAAAATAAGCTAATGTAAAATGAATTAAGTAAACAGTGTCATTGTCTCCCGGTATTTTTTAACAGTGCTATAAGATAGTTCTTAAATAATTCATTTTAAATGTACCGTTTTAAATCTGACGTAATTTACACCAAAGTTTTATTTCTCTTATTAGTACTCACGTGGAAATACTTTTGTTGTTAGAAGGAAATATTATTTGCGCTGTCTTCGAATTCACGATAATAGTTGAAAAGATTATCTCAAAATATCTCGCGCAAATATATTTTTCAATTTAAATTGTTTTGCTATATTTTTTGCCATTTTAAATATGACGTAATTTCCTCAAATTACATGTTTTAACGCATAATAATGATTTTTTTTTTACTTTAAGATTGTGTTTCTCTTTTAAAATTCAAGTGTAAATATGGTTCGGCACAGATGTCATTGGCGCAATTTTTTTCTAACGCCAATTTCATATACGCAACGGGTACTTAACTGGTGCTAAAGTGTCGTTATTTTGCTTGATATGGTAACCCGGATGTTGTTTTCTATGCTATTGATGTTTTCGCCAAATGGGCGTCGGAAAAAAATTGCGCCAATATGGGATATGACATCTGTGCCTATGGTTCTTATGGCGTAATTTTCCTGCTTTTAACATGTAATCATTTAATTCTAATTTTAAAGTTTTTTTTCTGTTTGTAATAGTCACGTGTAAATAAATTTTTATTTTGAAGTAAACATTATTGTTTGCGCTGTTTGTACAACTGGCAACAGTTTAAATTAACAACATTTTCTAAAATTGGTAAAAAATGTCTCTCGAAATGAGAAAATTTGAATTTAAAATTGAAATAAAACCTAAAAAAATGAGTCAAATGAGAAAAATAAATGCAATCTGCACACCGGGAACTTATAACGTATAAAATGATCTAAAAATGATTAAATTCTCATGTATAGTTTTTGCTCCTATAAAACTTTTTTAATGGAACGATTTTGCCCTACTTTAGCATTAAATATCTCTTTAAATAATTCTTCGATTTGAAAACTGTCTGCATCAGCGTGTTTATCAAACATTTCTCTATAACACCACCGATTTTCATATTTTTGTATGCAACAGTTTTTTTAATATTAACGATGATAGGCCATGCTTAAGCATTCAAATTGGATGCAGATCTACCCGGAATATCTACGCAGATTTTCATTGGTCCATTTCCAAATCAAAACTTTTTTTTATGTATAGAAGGATTTACTTTATTTGACACACAACAGAATAAATAAGACAAAAAATAATAATTTTTCCACGACCATTTCTTGTAGTGGGCAGTAAAGGGTTAAATCCCGTTATTTTTTACGTGTCACCTAAAGAATTATGTTAATACTGACATAGCAAAATACCACTGAAATAATTTAAATCAACAATTTGACAACCGACAGATGAAGGATTGCTGGATGCATATCCTGGCAATCTCTGCTGAAGCGACAAGGTTGTCAAATCCTCCAGGGCATCCACAGCTGTTTGATAAACAATCAATTTCAGATGGCCCCAGAAAAAAAAAAAATCAAAGGGATTTATCGACGTCTATTTTTGTGATTTTCACTGGCTAAACTTGGTTTGCAATCCCATATTCTATGATGTTTTTCATCCTCTTGATCTCTACTGTTGCGTCTTTTAATTTGTCTGTCGAATTCGGAAACATCCTGTGTAACATGTATGTTAAACTGGACTTATTATAATATTATCATGTAAATATAATTGGAATTTAATCTTGTATTTGTCTTTTTTTTTTCTCCGTAAATGTTGTTAGGTTATTTTTCCCCACTACTACGAATGAGGACCTTAAAGAAACAATACAGACATGGCTACAACATTGCAAAGAGAGACTGCAAAAGAGAAAGAGTGACGAATATTGAATTATTGCTGTACAGTTTAAAAAAAAATAAATTTTATAAATTTAAATCGCTTGGTATTTTTTAATTCATTTTTAGATTTTGTAAACATAACGTGGTTCAAAAAGTTTTTCCATGAATGTAAGAAAATTGATTTATCCAACTTACATGTGTATTGTACTTTTTTTTAACATTTTGGAAAAATGGTTATTGTCCTCGGTCAGGGTAGGAAATCGAAAACATATCTGAAGCGTTTTATTAGTTGAATCCCTTATTTTATTCGTTTTCTGATTGGGTTATATAGTAATCTGTATTTTCCCTTTACTTTCAACAGAGATGGATACTTCTGTTGCGACTATGACAAAAAGTAATAAAAACTACAAAAATAAATTAATAACTCAGAAACAAATTGCGATACAGCTTTCAAATAAATTGCATTTAAAAGTACATGTTTTTCTCTGTACGACGGTGTAAAATGTAATATTATGGGATATTTAGAAGTTTAAAAATGAAATTTCATTTAAAATTGGTCCAGGAATATTAATGTTTAATCCACGGTGTACATAATGTATGACCAGCTCCGTAGAAGTTTAAAATTTTTCAGTTCCGAAAAATGTAATCCACGGCGTACGTAATGTATGATCAACTCCGTGCGATTTTTTATGTCTTAAATTTTAGTCTTTGAAAAAATCATTTTCCAAATGGTCGTTGTAATTTGTTAAATTTCATTTTTTATCTTTTCTTTTCCTTTTTTTCTTCATATAAATGAACAAAAAAACTTCTGCTCTTCAGTAACTTTTTTAATACAAAGAGAAATTCAGCAGATTCAAGCACAATCTCGATATTAGCATTAAAACTTTTAGAATTTATGCAGATTTTTGTCCAAAATTTTAAGTAATGAAAATTTAATGTAACGAGTAACAGATTAGTCCTAAAATATAATGTAACAAGTAACAGATTACTCCTAATGATGAAATTTTGTATGTAATATATTGAAAAAACTAAGACAAGATAAAACTAAAAGCAAGTTTTACTTTCATTTCAGATATCCACTGGAGCAAAATTATGTATCTCACATACAAATATTCACTTATATACATGTTTATACATTAACTGTACTAAAATGTCCATGTAACTAGAAAATTAAGTTCTTTTTTGTTTGCTTCCAAATAGTATATTCCTCAACAAAATTTCATAAGGCATGAATTAATATTCAGAAATCGTATCATAACGAAAGTTGGTAACTATGTTTCAATTTATACATATCATGAAAGTGCTGTTTTATTTTATTTTATTTGTCATGACAAACCACATGAATAAAATTAAAAGTATGTACAATGTAGACTGAACTGCTTAGGGTTATTACATCACATGGAAGAGTTTGGGACTTTAGAAATTTGTTTAATGTCTTCAATAATTTCAATATTTTGCCCAAAATCTGCATAATTTAATATTTCATGGTGATCATCATATAAATGCAAGCTTTTTTCCCATGATGATATTCCGTTTAAAACGTCTTCATCCAGAAATCCATACTTGTGACATACTCACCTCTACACAGTTTTAAAAATTTTAAAGCTGTTATGCATTATTTTAGTATTTTTGGGTGATACAATATTTATTTTACCCTCAGCATGCACAGTTAACGCACCACCACTAAAATTGTCTTATAAAATACCTGGAATATTTCATTCTATGTAACTAGCACCCTTGCTACAATCTGAAGTAAAAGAAAGAGGAGGGAGGGAAATCTGTCAAGAAAAATAACATTTTTCTCCATTCATAGTGTAAGCTACTGCATTTGCACACTACTCTAAATATTGTGGTGAACATTCTTTTAAAATATGTTTGCATATTTTGGGGGGGAAGGGAGGGGTAGGAGGGGGGTGGAAAGGAACATAAATAGAGACTAAAATTTGATTACAATATTGTAATCAAATATTAGTCCATATTACAAATGTTTAAAATTTATAAATATCTGCTTAAACGCTAAAAAGGAGGACGTATATACCTTTAATATGGTCTAAAATTCGATTTTTAGGTCAATGAGTAGTGCACATTTTTCTGCATAATATAAAGCCCATCTTTTGAACATACAATGATTATTTATAGAGATATAAAGAAATTAGTATAATCATTCTATATTATTTAATGAGGGGAAAAAACTGTATAAGGATATTATGTATTATTTCAAATTTGTTTGCTCAATTTGTTATAATAGTAAGAAAAAAAAATTAGAAAAAATATTTTTTCTTACCTTTATCAAATGTATCAAATTCGATGCACAGTTTTATTTATATATATATATATAAACCAAAATTATATAAAAAATATTGGGGATTTTCATTGATATGCAGTTCACATGGGGCATTTTGAAAAGTTCTAAAATATTACGGAAAATTCCTTTTTTTTTCTGAAAAAAAAAAAAAAAGCTGTTTTTGCGGTAAAAGTATGCCCTTCAATAATATTTAAAGTGAAATTTACAAAAAATAAAAAATTGATTTTGATGGTACCTCGTCCCCTTAACATTGTAACAAATGATCGTATTTACTTGCAGAGGGTGACATTTGATTCAGAATTAATAAATACATAATAGGCAATACCCTACTTGACATACATATTTTTTTTTCTCCTTTTAATAAGTTGGAATGCGCCCCCCCCCTTACACGCACACACACACATACACAAAAACATGGTAAAACTACTTTATTTTTGGGGTATTCATCAGATCTTCATTTCTAGTGCCAAAACGAAGTTCTTCCCAAATTTTAATGAATGGCCATCAGTTCTCTTAAAAAAACCCTATTTAATAATTTATACTAATAGACATTGGTTTATTTTATGCTTTTCTTAGATGATCCAGTGTATACCACTTATACACGAAAAAGGAAAAGTGTCGAAATACTTTATTTCATATAAAATTACAAATTTTACATAGATTTACCAATAAATGAATAATCTTCTTCAGTAATTATTTTCCCCTTCTAATTTATATTAGCTTAAAATATGAAATTTGAAAGGCGCAAAATTATATTTTTGTTACTAAAAACAGCAAACTTCTAAACTGAATAAAAAAAAAATGATCTAAAGTAAATTCTGCTTTGTCCATTTCATTTAAGGCGAAAAATATTCATTAAAATATTCATTACTATTACTGTGATTTATAAATGCTAATGTAGGTTAAAACAACGTAAAATAAATACAATAAAAAGAGATGGCACACTGTGTACCGTGTTTCCCATTCTTCCACTACGTATTATGCATTTATTATTTAAATAATTTATTTATGCACATTGTATTTATTAGAGATTTATGTCTCTTTTTTCAGTAAGACTTACGAATATTTCTCTAAATAAGTGATCAGTTCAAATAAACTATTTTATTTTTATCATGTTGTACATTCTGTGTAAAATGTACACGAAATTATCATTTAAATGAAGATCGTAAAAGATATCACGGCAATTTTTTTTTCTGTTCGGGCAAAACGTATCAAGTTATAAAGCGGATTTTGAGTGACATTTGTGAATTAGTGTGTTGATGACTGTAATTTTAGTCAGTACATTTGAGTGATCTGCGATTTTTAACAATAGAGAAATTGTTTGAACAAAGAATTTTCTTAAATTTTGTGTTTCAAATGAAATTCCGCCGAATATCTAAAAAACTCACCGAAATTTCGTGCAGATTTTTAGACCGCGATATTGAACCATCGCAGAAATGTTATCGTTGTGTAAGGGTTTTTTGTCAAAAACGCAACAAAGATAAGCGACCAAGCATAGTACAGGCACCGTATCGCCTCGTGCGGCTTTTTTTTTTCCGAACCTAAAATGACTATTTTAAGTGAGGCTTTTTGTGTCAATTTGAGGCCATAAAAGAAAAATCACTGCGAGAGCTGGAGACAATACCTTAATCAGCCTATACAAAATGTATGGAAGATTGTGCCAAAGGCGTACAGTTATATCGGACTCTATAGGGACTACTTTGATAGCGACAAAATAAATTTTATGAATGAATAAATATTTTGTGTTTGGTTTAACAATTCCATGTATTTTTTACACAGCATGTACGTTTCACATTCTTATGTTTTCAGTTCCGGAAGAAAACGTACATGACACTTTAAAATTTAAATTGATCATTTCTTTCTTAATTCTCTTCATTTAAAAATTCATTAAAACTTAAAATATTAATTCAATGACACACAGTTCTTACAGAATATATAATATTAATTTCCACAATTACCTCATATTATATTGATTCGAATTACAGAAGCGTCAAAGCATTATGAATACAATTATAAACATTGTTTTTGGACATGTAATCTGTTGTAGTTTATTAGAAGTTACTTCTAAGAAAAAAATAAAACAATTCAATAATTGTTTCTCCTCATTTGCAAAAAAAAAAAAAAAAAAAAAAAAAAAAATTAAACGTTTCAGGAGTACAATATTTGAAATAAGACTGTACTTACACAGTAAAAAATTCATAACGAAGACTCTCGTTTCGAATAAGTAAGTAATAATGACAGTAATGCCATGTAACAAAGATTTTTTTATAAATATTTATAAAGTTCGGATTCAATTTTGATAAAATTTGAAATGACTCGACAAAATTCTGAAACTATTATATATATTAAATTTCAAACTAATCGGTTGGGCAGTTTTGCGCTGTAAAATGCGGACAGACAGACAAATCAGATAACGATTATAAGTGCTGCATATTTATATAAATACAACATTTCCCCATAGTCCATAATGTAAGGAATACTTATGAGTGTCTCTGACAATAAACTATGAACGTTACATAATTTATTTTCAAAACCGAACATGACATAGTAAATCTCAATAATATATCAATTACAATCATATATCGATTACAATCATATATCGATTACAGAGCATTCCAGCTAATATCAGCGGAAATTAGAGTTCGGACAGGCAAACCGAATCATAAACATAATTTATAAAGGTTCATAAAACATAAAAATTCATAAAACTATCCATTTGCATACATTTCACTTAGTTTGGATACAATGACGCAAAGAAACCATTTACATAAATCTCACATACAATTTTGAATAGCGTGACACAAAAGATAAATCAAGTTATCGAAATAAATACATTTCAATGCAAAATATAGATTCAATGAAAGTGATATATTTAACCCTCCGTCTACCAGACGGGTCCATTGGACCCGACAGGTACATACAAAATATTCATTCAAACCAGAAATTTCTTTAAAATAAACTAAGTATATAAACCAGACAAAAATAAGGTAAATAAATAAGTTAAATAGTTTTAAATAAAAATTCTGGTGTAGAACGTTTTATTAAAACTTGAATAAAATTCCCGGTAGATCTAGGGTTAATGGTGAATTGGAAAAGTAAATGTATTGTTTACATCTAAAAATATATTTTAACCAAATCAAAAATAATTTAAATTGAATTTAAAACAAACCTTTTATAGCCCCATCAAGGCGTCACTTAAATTTTATATCATATCTTTTAAAGCTCATATTTTGAATTTATGAGAGATGTAGATGATAAAGAAACAGCGAATAAAGTTTTATAATGCTTTTCATGTTGAACATAACTTTTGCTCATGCGATTATAAATAGAACAAAACTAAACTGATGCAATAAATAATACAAATATATATATTTTAAGAAATATTATAGGGTCACTCAAAATTTGATATCATTATTTTTAAGTTCAATATTAAATTATATTCTTAGAGCATAAGATAAAGTGCTGCGTCTCAATCTTTTTAACCCGTTAAGGGTTTTTGTATTGATAAGTATACATCAAAATTTTCATTCTAGTTGCAAAATGTATGTTGTAATCCTGGGTGTAATCTGTTATGCCGATTTTCTGCTCGTCAAATGCCTGACAGTTTGGAGGTCCCTGTAAATGCTAATTCTGCATCTTGCAATTTTTAAAATACATGAAATGAAAGGACATCGTTATATCTTTCATTCCCGATTAAAATTTTGTCTTAAAATCAAATACATTTTAAAATATAAAATGTTGAAAATTGTATTTTTTTTCTTCATTTTTTCCAATTTTAAGTGTCCTGAGACCTCTTTAATTCATGGTTTTTGACCCCATGTTTTATATTTATTTTTCCTCCTCTTGATGCCTTCTATCACCCCTCTTAATTTGTTAGTCAAATCATAGAACATACGGTATTTTAACTTCTTTTGAGTTCCCCACGATTCCGAAATAACTTCTTCATCTTTAGCAACATCAGAAACCAATATATTTTCAATATGTAAAGGAACATTTATATATAAAAAAAAAAATGTTTTGATGCCATTGATTTTCGGAAACAATTCCTAGTAGTTTCAATAGTGTATTAATCAGTTTTCTTAAGCCGGGATATTGATTTTTTGGATGCTATTAATTCTCAAATAAACATTTTCATGTTGTGCAGACGTGTTTTACAGACAAACACAATAAATTAACATTAAAGTTTATATTATTTTCTTATTTTTGAATGTATAAATTTAATTACACAGCTTAAAATGTTTAATTGAAAATTGGTGTCATCCTAAAAACAGAAAACAATTTCTGGAGAAAACTGATTAGTTCCTATAATAAAAATAAAAGTGCCCTGTTAAACTGATGACATTGAGATCACAGGCTATTCACACTATTTACATATTATACTCTTATTTCAAAGAAAAATGCCCCTCAAAAAATAAATAAAGGGGATTATCCGCTGTTTCCTCCCTTCATACTTAACCAATGAACCTCCAAATCTAATCAGGGAAGCTCCTTAACATAATAAACCGGTATACCAAATTTGAAGCAGATCAGATAATTCTGCATGAAAAAAATCATATTGCTCAATTAAGGGGGGTCTAACTTCCTTTACCCCCTTTATACTTAACCAATGAACCTCCAAATCTAATGAAGGAAGTGCCATATCGGTGTAAACCGGTATATCAAATTTGAAGCAAATCGAATAATTCTGCATGAAAAACACATTTATCTAAATTAAAGAGGGGACTAGCCACCGCCCTCCCCTTTATACTTAGCCAATAAACCTCCAAATTTAATCAGGGCAGTTCTTTAGCATAATAAACCGGTACATCAAATTTGGAGCAAATCGAATAACTCTGCATGAAAAACCCATTTATCTAAATTAAGGGGGTGTTGCCCCTTTCCCCCTTTATATTTAACCAATGAACCCCCAAAACTAATCAGGGAAGCGACTTATCAGAATGAACCTATAAAAAAAAATTGAAGCAAATCGGATGTTTCTATCAAGAGTTATCGCGTTAGGTACATACATATGTACTTACGTGCATACATACATACAGAACTGGCGCGGGCACATTAGCTCTCAGGCTTTGATAGCATGTGAGCTAAAAACTACTCGGAAACGTTTTCGAATATGAATGGCAGAAAAAGAAACATTTGTCTTTTATTAACACTTTATGTCCCGATGCTACTTGTTCCAAAAGCATTATTGGCTGCATGAAACAAAAATAATTGTAAAAGGATGATTTCTTTCGCCTTTACATATTTTCAGCTTCCTTGACGTTGAAAGATTGGGGGAGGGAGGATTTTCAATTCGGAAACATTTCTATATTTCTGCTGCAAGAACATTATATTTGTAAATTTCATAATTCTACAAAATACTAAAAAAAAAAAATATTTCAGTGGAATTATAAATATTGCACAAAATCCCTCAAAATTCAAATTCAATTAATTTTAATTGGCAAAATCCTTCTAAAATTTATTACATGATTGTGTAAATCCCCTAATGTAGTTTTTAAAAATATCACGAAAAATGCTTTAGAAGATGAAATTTCCATGAATTCATAATTTGGGACATAAGGGGTTAAAGTATAGACCACAATTACTAACGAATTACAAAAAAATCATCCTAAATCTCACCATGTGTACCTTTGCATATTACGTAAACTATTACAAAACGAAACAAAAGAAATTCGAAGAACTCTAAAAAGAGCACAAAACTATAACAAACTTTTTGTTACAAATGCTAAAACTTCACATTCTGAAAAGACATTACTTTCTTTATGGTAATTATTTTCTCCATACAAAATTTGATGCATCATCTGAACTTAGAACTTTTGCCAAAAAGTTTGTTTCGCAATTTTGCATGAATGACGTACAACAAAAGGTAAAAAACAACACAATGTAAATAGAAAATTTCGATTTCCTATATTCTATGCAGGTTCATATCATGAGAGTTTTGTTCGTTTTTTTTTCTCCTACTGTCAGTTAAGATAAAATATAGGCTTTATGTTAGATATTAGTTTTCATTATTGATCGGAAGTAAGTTTTTTCTTTATTTTTCAAATAATTTTCATATGTTAGGCTTGTTATAATTAATTAAGTAAAACTTATTCATTTATACTTTGTTTTATATCTGTAATAGAAGAAAGTATTATAATGGAATTTTTTTTTCGATTTCCGGTTTTTGACGGATTTACACGTTTTAGGTGTCAAATATTCAGAAAAATATTTTTTTACAAAATGTCTGTCTGTCCGTGTGTAACTGTGTGCTCATTGAATCATAGACAAGTATATGAAGTTATGCATAGAATCGAACCAAATTTTATATATAGATTTCTGGCTACGGCCAGTGGGTCCCAGTTCAATTTAGAGGATATTCTGTTATAAAGGGGAGTTGTAATAGCACATTTTTTTATATTTTCATTATTGTATAAGTGAAAACGGTTCAATTCTGTGCATAACTTCAAACACGTTTCGATTATAAAATAGTGAAATTTTCACAAAAATCACTATTCCAGCGCCTTCTTCCTGCGGAATATCACCAAATTCAACTGAGAAAGGCTGACCATTGTCGAAACCTGAATATGTAATTTGGTTCAACTCTATGAATAACTTCATACGCTTTTCGATTATACAATAATGAAATTGGCACAAAAATCTCTATTACAGAGCCCCCTTTCGGCTGAATGTACCCAAATTCAACGGAGACCTTCTGGCGTGTGTATGAAGTGTATGAAGTTATGAAGGCTGAAAAGTGTATGAAGTTATGCACAGAATTGAATCAAATTTCATACATATGATTATGGCTATGGCCAGAAGGTCTCCGTTGAATTTGGGTACATACAGCCGAAAGGGGGCGCTGTAATAGAGATTTTTGTGCCACTTTCATTATTGTATAATCGAAAAGCGTAAGAAGTTATGCATGGAGTTGAACCAAATTATATATTCATGTTTCGACAATGGTCAGCCTTTCTCAGTTGAATTTGGTTAAATTCCGCAGGAAGAAGGCACTGGAATAGTGATTTTTGTGAAAATTTCACTATTTTATAATCGAAAAGTGTTTGAAGTTATGCACAGAATTGAACCAAATTTCATACATATGTTTTTGACTATGACCAGAAGGTCCCCGTTGAATTTGGGTACATTCGGCAGAAAGGGGGCGCTGTAAATGAGATTTTTGTGCTAATTTTATAATTGTAAAATCGAAAAGCATATGAAGTTATGCACATTACATATCCATGTTTCAACAATGGCCAGCCATTCTCAGTTGAATTTGGAGAAATTCCCATGAAAGGGACGCTGTCATAGTGATTTTTGTACCAGATTGTAGCAGATTTGAGCACAGTAGATATCATGCGTTTTAACATCACGACAATTGCACCGACAGCGAGTGAATACCGAGTGAGATAATGAGTTTAAATTTTATGTGCTTTGCTTGATGTATTTAACTTTACGAACATTAATTTAAATTTTTTTTGGTAGTATATTTCGTGCTGACAGCTATTTTATTCCTAACAGGCTCAATTTTGAAAGATTTATTGAAGTGTGTGGGGCGGGATAGAAGGATCGCGTACCGCCTGTTCTGCGAGTGGTGTAGATTCCCTTTTGATGGTATTTTGGCTTACAATGTTAGTAACTCTGCTTTCTAATTAAAAAAAATCTCTAACTGTCTGATGCATAACTGATAACTTATCTTCCCGTATAAATACATATTCACTTTCTTCTAATTAGTTTGGTCGTTATATTTGATAATAAGTATAAAGCTGAAGCGTATCATTCTTGGCATTCTGTTAGTGACTATCATTGCGTTTGTTTGCTTTTCTTGCGATTTTTCATCCACCTCCTTTTCTGTTCTGTTTCTGCTGAATATCTTTTCCTATATGAAAGATATTTAAAACTTAAATAATAGGTCTCATTCATGTATTTTATCTTCCAAGAAGATAACAAGTTCTAATTTTAATGAATCTGTGTTTCAGGTTTCAATTCTCACTGCTTGTTAATAAGCAATACCACAGATACCATATTTTTGAATTTATGTTATAATATTTAATATATCTACATTGAGAGGGTTTCCAATGCATGCTTATTGAAAAAAGATTGCTGATTACACAATTTCACGAGGCTCTAGATACTCTCAGCGATACTTTTGCAAAAAGATTAGACAAAGGCTAAATTGTAGGTAATTGCATGTTTATTTATTGGAAAATGAAGTTTTTTATAAATATATCTGTTATGTTAGAATATGATATAACGTTCCTAATACAAGAAAAGAAAACATTATCTGATAAAACTTTTTCTTATTCCGACCATACAACAATGTAGTGTCGCTATCTGATGTTGTAATGATGTTGCTGAATCAACGAGATTCTGTATGAAATCATATCAGCATAAAAATTATATGAATGAATATCAAGATATCTTACTGAACGATGGAAAAACGGCATCCACTCATGATTAAAAAAATCGATGTCCTCTGAACTAGCGTATTAATTTCAAAAACATTTTAGTTTTAAATATGAAGAAATATTTACCATTAAAAAGTATTGATATTAATATGTTATTTCCGAGAATATCGATTTTTTATTACTATAACACTTATCCGTTATAACACTATATGTATAATGATTATAACACTTCAAAGTTTCAAACTCAAAAAATATATTACGTGTTTATTTTAGTTTTTATAGTACTGTGATATATAATTTACTAATTTTTTAGCAATGTGATACTTAATTTTATGTAAATATAGTTCTTATAAATCTAACAATACAAAGTCAAAAAACTGGATATTTATAATAAATTATGACAATGTAAATATTTTGTAAATTAAGTAAGAAAGTTTAAATGAGAGAATTACATAATTAAACATCTAATCAAAATCATACAATTTCTTTATTGTAAATTAAACATTTTATTTTTTTAACTCATCACATAATTATTTTAACCTTTCGCGTTTCGCGTCCTGATATTAGAACAGGTTTTAACATTTACACTAATTTAATCTTTTTAACTATCACAGGTATTAACTACAAGAAGTAATCATAATACATGTCACTACCCTAAATTGTCACTTTATTAATGTTGTACAATTTAGTAATAATAATAAGAAGAAAATGTTTCCTAAAACTTTATTCATCGTTGCTGAGTCTATTATTTGAAACATATGCCATATTTTTACAATTTAAAAACAGATTGTGAACCAATAATTTATGGCGCAACAAGAAAAAGTACTGAAAATTATGTTTTTTATTGTAGTAATAATATAATTTTATTTAAATCTGTAAAAAATCGTCCATATTCTATTGCTGAAATATAATAAGAAAAATAACTACTGGCATATTGGTTTGAAATCAATAAATCTTAACTTTTGCCATTTAGATAGAAAATTTTTGTTTTTTAAAATAAAAAGTTATTTTCCCAAAAATGAATATATATTTTTCTTTCTTTATTTCTTTCTTTATTTATTTATGTAACCAAAAATGTTTATGAAAGGAATTTCCGGTGCATAAAAGGCTATGTTTTATCTATAGTTAAAAAAAAAAAAAAGTTTATTTTCGCTATTTCGTGTGAATGGCCAAAAATATCACAAAAATTTTATAAACAAAATGTAAAGAAAATGATTTCGATTTCCGATAAACTATGCAATAATAATGCAATTGTTGTATGCTCCTTTGTTCTCCTTAATGACACTTTGGCGATAAGATGTGTTTTCTTAGCCATTTTGTTTATCTTTTATCGGGAAGTAAAATTTTATTAATTAATATTTATGTCATGAAATTGCAAAACTTAAATATAACCATTTTTTATATATGACCTCATAAAGAACATACTTCTAAAAACATTTTATCAGGCGCAATTAATAGACGTAAAGGGGGAGCTACTTCTCAAACCGTACACAATTAGACTTTAAAATTAGTTTTTAATGTAGGCAACTATTCGTACACAGAGTGTGTACATAAAAATTTTTCAAGTGTGAAAATTTGATTTAAAAATAGTCCTTGAGGTCGCCCATTTTTTAATAAAAGGATAAAAATTATATGTTTCTAAAGTTTAAAAAATAAAAAAATGTATTAACAAAAAAAGAAAGATCTTCTTCTATAGAAAAAATTATTGATTTCTATTTCGTTGTGTTTGTGTTAGATTCTTAATAACATTTGAAACAAAATTTTAATTTACACATAAAAAATATTAACATGCATTTAAGATCATGAAGCCAGTTTCTGTTCTGATTTGATATCACGGATATGTTACAGACGTGTGAAAAATATTAGAATAATTGTGATTTTTTTCAGTTTTTCTTGTTTAATATTGTATATACTTGCAATGTTTCATGAAAGATAATTTGTTATGTTGATCTAGTCAATTTACACTCCTTTAGAAGAGTTTTAGAGAAATAATTTTGTTAAATGTTGCCATTTTTTAAAAAGAAAAATATTTGACCCAAAGTAATCAAATAGTTTGCATTGCATAAAGAATTCGTTTCATGAACAAACGAATTTAAAATAAAATTTTAAAATTGTCTGCTTGCTGTGCTAGTATTTTCTTCCTTTTCTTGAGTTGGCATTAGTAGGGGAAGAGTAGCCGAATTTGGACCACTTCACTTATTTTCAGGTGAAACTCACTTAATTTTTGGAATATCTGCAAAAGATCATTACACAGGGTCAATCTATTCATCTACTAACAAAATAAATATTTAGATCAATTTCTTTTTGAAAATCTTAAATTTTATTTTAATTTGAAAAAAATTGTCAAAAGGGGTCCAAATTCAGCAACTGGTCGCCTAAGTTGGACCCCCAGTCTCCAAAATTGGACCAAATAATATCAGGTTGTATTAATGATTTAGGGAATATAACTAATTTTATTAAAAACAAAGTTTGCGATTAATGAAACAATCAAACAAAATAACAACAATGAAATATAATGAAATCAAATGTCTGGAAATAAAAGTAATTGTTTTAAATCAAAATGTATTCAAAATATAAATCAAAGTAATCAGTAATTAAGAATAGAAATTATGGGACTAATTGTCAATTACTTGAATATCATGTAAGAAGTGATGCAAAGCTTGTACATGAATTTTGTTTATTGTTTTTGTTTTCCAGCGCACACAACATGGAACCATATATGGCAATCTGAACACTGAATCATGCCTGCTATTTTATTTTTTTGACAAATTAGGCAAAACCAATCAGCATTGTCTAGATTTTTCTTTTTAGATTCTGAATTATCAGACTTTTTTTTTTTTTTTTTTTTTTTTTTTTTTTGCAACAGAAGTTTTCTTTACATTATGTTTGTAGTTCTTCTCTTCCATCATTTTCTTGCTATTTGCATTACGCCTATTTTTTAAAACACGATGTTCCAATTGTTTTTTGTGCTGTGAAAGCTTCATTTTTGTCTTTTTTTTTTTCATTTCAAGGTTTAGTTTATATGGCAATGATGGTAACATAACTGTTTTTTTGTCCCTCTGTACTTTTATTTAACTGAATTTAGCAAGGGAAATAACATTTCTAATGATTCTTTTGCTTTTGAGGAGGATTTGTAGCTGCAGCCTTGTTGCAGATCAATTTCTTCACAACTTACTGTCTCGTTTTTGTTTCCGAAATCTTTAACAGCTTTTGCTGTCACGGGTGTTTTTCTTCCAGACAGTTTGTCTTTGTCTTTTTCAACATTTTCATCAAGGTTTGAGATTTTATGCGTTTTAAAGGCAAAAAAGTATAATTCCACTCTCTAGAACTGTAAAAAGTCTTCCATCACAAATATCCTGCAGGAGGAAAATGTTTGAATTCAACTCTGTCAATCAAATGTGCCGTAGGAATAAAGAATTCAAATAAAATAAATACAATTACATACAAGATAAAAGACAGTGCAAACAAAATTTATTGCATAGACATGTAAAAATATTTTCATGTTTATATAGGCCTAATCTGTATAAAAAAATAATCCAGATATACAAAAAAAAGTTGCATGGAGATAGTAATCCATTATATAATATAAAAAAAATACTGTACAAAGCGTACCGTCCTCGATATTCATTACTTACTTTTCAGATTTATGATCGCATATCTGGTCCAATTTAAGCAACTTAAACTGGCCCAATTACGGCAACTGCGCCATATTTTAAAACAGTTAATTTCCAGACTAAGAACGAAAACGAAGTCAAACAAATCCGCATGAAAAATATGCGCAATAAACAGATGGATTCATATATGTATATGAAAACATAACAACTTACGTTAGTTTTAAAATATTCATTTACATTTAGTAGGAAAAAATTAGATCAAAACAGCTAACTTTAGGTTTTTTTAAATTGTCTGAAAATAGCACGTGGTATGCGGCTGCTTCTTCTAATCATGAGTGACGTCATTCTGATGAGTAGCGAGGCTAACGAGAAAGACAGGCTACCGCGGTGGGTCCGATTCTTCTCTTTTTACAGACCGCTAGAGTCACGTGATGCTTGAATGCACCAATGAAGGTGTGCGAAAAGAGCATCACGTGACTCCAGCGGTCTGTAAAAAAAGAGAATCGGACCCACCGCGGTAGCCAGTCTTTCGCCTCGGATGAGTAGGATTTCAGCGGTAGATGGAATCTCTTCCTGTAATTAACGGCAGAATGTCAACGGTCCAATTAAAGCGGCGGTCCAAATATGGTTACTCTCCCCTATTATTTGACTTTTAAAATAAATCTTTTCGCTGTTTTGATTAGTTCAAACAAATTGACAGTTTTTTTTTCGTTTGTCAAAGGAGTATTCCGTGATTAAGGGTAAAACAAGTGATATTCTCTTAGAAAATTAGCTGTGGTAATGTGTCTCATCCAAGAAAATCACTATGCACTCCAGGAAATCGATGGAAAAGCAAAAATTTCATAAACATCTGTGTGAAGAATAAAAAGATCTTTGGACTCCAAATGTGAATCTGAAAATTCTAGTGGGAAAATGCAGAAGGAAAGGTAACTTTACTGCAAGAACAGAAAGGAAATTAATTCAAATTGATAAAGCTAACAAAAGAGCAACTAGTCACGAAATAAAATTCTCCTTGCAAGCGTATGGAGTAAATGTATGTGATTCTTCTATCCGTAGAAAGCTCATCTCAACTGGATTCAGTGCTCGTCTTCCTTGAAAAAAGGTTAAAATCACATCTACTATGGCAAAGAAGAGACTTTCTTAGGCAAAAGTTTTGCAAGAACAATTCGGAAATGACTAGAGCAAGGCGAGAAATATTAATTTTCCTTTAATTAATCAGCTGAATTCAAGCTGTTCATTTTTTTTTTTCCTGAAATCGTGTTTTTTGTATACTGACTAAAGATATAGAACTGTTTATAAATTTGATTAAAAATTTCTTTATAAGAATATTTCTGTACAAATTGTACCTTAAAAATATTTTTAATCATTTAGGTATGTTTTTTCTGATGAATCAATGTTTACGATAGCAGAAGAAAGCAGTCAATATGTCAGGAGAAGTACCAGTGAAGAATTTTCACCAAATTGCATAGCACAAAAGGTTAAACATCCTACTAAAGTAATGGTTTGGAGCGGGAAGTCTGGACATTTATAAATTGCAGAAGGCATGATGAACCAGTATCAGTATAAAAAGTGCTTGAAAAAGACTAATTCCAAAATTAAAAGACTGGTTTCCAAATGGAGACTACACGTTCATGCATGATGGAGCTCCGTGCCATAAAGCTTCATCTGTGACCAAATTTTTGGATGAAAAAAAAATATAAAAACAATTCCATGGGGCCTAGAAATAGTCCAGATATGAACCCTATAGAGAATCGTTAGGTCATTGTAAAGAAAAAATTAAAGAAATGCAACATCGCGAACAAGAATTGTCTGATAGAAAGACACATCCAAATTTGACACAATGATAACGAAACACAAAGTAATTAAAAAAAACTCATATAAAGTATGCCAAGACGTATCGAATATTTAATAAAAAGCAAGGGAATGTACACTAAATGTTAAATGTATCAATCGTTTTTAAATAATGTATTATTTCTTTAATATAACAAGCTTTTATTGTAAATTTCACAATTATTGTAATAATTTTCACACCTCTGTATAATATTTTTTTCTGATACTGATTGCAATGTGCTCCACTGTCCTTTTTATCTATCTTTATAAGGTATTAATTATTAATTCTTCAAACTAGTAAAAGCGTTATGAAAATTATAATATCGTTATACAAAGGGATAAACATCTTTAAAATGCTTATGTTTATTTTACTGAATGACAATTGATAGGTAATGTGTCCATACATGCTTACATAAAAATGCTTTTAAAAAAGTTTTATCACGTGACTTCTTTTCAGTTTCATAAAGAAAAACAAACAAGAACGAAATCAATATTCGATTATGAAACACTTTATAACACATCTAGAAAATTGTATCAAAATTTCGACGTATACAGGGATGGGATGACCACAACAGGAACTCGGACTAGAAAATTATATTTTAATGCCATTTGAGAGATAAATGGATGGCAATGGTTCTGTTTCGATAGGTTGCTCTCCCCCTGTCTCATCAGTGTATGTGTAGATGAATAATGATAGAAATGACTTAAGAATGTTTTTAGCAAAATATTTGTAAATATTATAAATAAAGTGTAAATGCCTATCTTCCAATTAAACAAGAGAAGAAAAAATGAATCATGTTTTGAAGTTATTTGATGAAGTGCCTATTAATTAATTAAAGTTAACATTGTCAAATAAAGATTTACTAAAATTCAATGAACGCCGTCAAGCGGTTCCGCACCAAGCTTACGCTATAGAGTTGAAGTGAAATCCCGAGTGGTTGAGCGTATGTTTACAGTTTAGAAAATACACAGCACGTTTAAAAATCCAGTTTCAGCCATTAACTTCCATAGTCAAAAAAGTAGTCTAACTATTTTGTGCTGTCCTGTATGTGATATACAGATTCGCATACATCTTACATAGCATGTTAAAATTTAATTAATTTAGAAAATTCAATTTCAGTAATTTTTGCTAATAGATAGCTTGATTTCTTTCGTAAAAACATATATATTATTTAACGATATTTGTAAATACCGCTTATTAATCTAAAACGTAATTCAGGTAAAAGACGTACATAACAACTTAAAACTCACTTCAGCAATTACGAATCATAAACGGAAATGTATGTTGTTCTTTTCGTAGCTCTGTATATGAATTTATTAATATTTCACAAACTTCAATCAGTATACTAAATATAGTTCAGCAGGAAAATTCATAGCACACTTAAAAGCTACCATTAAGAATTTTCCTCTACTAGACGGTATTACTTACGAATTTCTTTGTTGTAACCTTGTATGTGATAGAAGAATTTATACACACCATGTAGTACGCAAAAAATTATTGAAACTTAGAAACGCATACCAAAGTTAAAAACGCGTTTCCAGCAATTGTTGTTCATAGATACTACATTAACCGTAATCATTTGTGTATCCATGTAAATGAACGATAAATGCAATGCACACCATACTGTTTAGTACAGACAGCTTACTACACCTCTGTAATGCATATAAATTTCCGTATGTTTGAACTAGTGTAACAACATTTAAATACAAGTGCAACCGATATTTCCCTGAAGACCATTATTAAGAAAAAAATCTTTTGTCTCACTCTGTAAATGAATAATAAGTGCTTTGCATATCAAATTCTAAAAAAAAGGCATGTTTGAGTGGACTTCATAAATGCGTATCAATTTCAATATGATGTAATATCGTGAAAGTTACCTTGAAACGATTTTTTCTTACTAACCGTAATAAAACGGAGTATTTTTGACTGCCTCGTTAAACGAATTACGAAAGCTACACACTCCATTTTCAGTTGAGTTTGTGCTATAGTAAACATCAATATCATATAAAAATTTCAGGTCCATTCGAGTATATTTACGAGAGTTAGAGCAGGATAGTAGATCAGACGGCCATAATACTTAATGTCATAAACACTTTTCAACTGTTGGAAATTTTTAAAAACATTAATGCCACTCAAAGCCTACAAATAGATTTTTTTAATAACTGCAAAGGGAGATGTTTAACTTTAGTTCTGTTTGCAACTTTTATAATTGTAAATAAATAATTATCATTGCATTCCATATTCACAGAATTATTTGTGCGTGCATTTGTGTTGTATTATTTGTGTAAGGTCGTGGAAATCAAATTTGAGTCATAATTTTCTATTAATAACTTGAGCAGTTGTACAAAATATACAGACTGGAAAAAAATAAAAAGTATGAAATCTCAATTTCATTTTACAAAAGTAGACCAAAATTTATTAAAAAGGTTGAAAACCATTCTTTTGACAATAAACTGTAATTATGACATATATTAGAGTTTTTATATTAAAATCAGAAATATATATTTCTAATAGTAGCTCCTTAAGGAATTTGAAACTTTTAATTGAATTTTAAAACTTAATAAAAAAATACGTTGTGTTGAACTACAATTTCTCCATTTCTTAATCTTTAGTGAGTACTTCAGAGCAACCGCGAAGTCCCTTAAAGATAATTACGACAAAAAGCCAAAAGAAAGAATCTGAATAAAGACCAAAGCAAAAGCAGGAAATTGCACATCGAACTATTTTTATCTTTCCGGATGACTCAATATGAAAGTAAAATATTTATATATATATAATTGTATAATTAATTTAAAAAAAATTAAAGTATGTATGAAACAAAAGCATTCTCAACAAATTAATCATAATTGGAATAAAAATAAAAATATGAAACCAGCTCTACGCTTTTGGCATTGTCTTTTTTACATCAAAGTTTACCTGTATTATAAGGATTTAGTACAAATTATACATTTCAAGCTAACTAGTACTGATGGCAGAAAAGTAGTTTTGAAAAATATTCTTCATATTTCAGTTAAGAATACGTCTAAAAAAGAAACTAATTTTTATTAAAAAAAACCAGGAACAATTGCTAAAATCCATTATTGTTATCCACATAGAGTCGCGCACTGATTTATTTTATATAAACAAGAAATACGTTCTGAATCCAACAAAAAAGTGTTAGTTCATTCAATATCCGACAAAGTATTATACGTAAACCCGATATCGGACCAAAATCAGAAGCACGTTGGCTCGAAATTGAAAACTAAGGACAATTATTCCATATTTTACAGTATTTTTTTAGATAAATATTTTTTAGTTATGTCTCTAATATCAGTTTTTATATGAAAGATTAAACATACAATCACTCTTACACATATACAGTGAGCAAAAAAAGTATTTGCACGCAGACGATTTTTTGCATAAGTAACCATAGAAAGCAAATTTGATACTATTCTCTTAATTATTCATTTATTTAAATAAGAAGAAAATAAAAATAACTACCCATTTTCCTTAAACAGTAATATTACACATTTTAAAAAATAAATTAATATTTTCCCATACCTAAAAAGTATTTGCACAAGAAGCATTGTCTGTTAAAAAAGGCATTAAATGTGAACATTATGCAAATGTTTAGCATATCAGTCCCGAAGTACATTAGCCCCGCACTTTAAAGTCACGTAATATATTAACTGGAGCAGGGATTCTGGAGAGTTTTTGTTCTAATGGCGCCAAAAACGTGTGAGCTGTCTGTTGCTACCCGTGAGAAGTTTATATTTCTTGACAATTCTGGATTAAGTTACTGAGAAATAGGTAAACAATTAAATCTAAACTTTTCTAGTGTTCGTTTTATAATTAAGAAGAAAAAAAAAACTGGTTCGACAATAAATATGCCGCGAACTGGGCGTCCAAGAAAGCTAAATACCAGGCAAAGGAAAGCCATCATAAAAGAATCTTCCAAAACCCTTTTCTAATTGCTCGAGAATTGGCTGTTGATGTCGCTTCAACGTCGGGAACAATAGTTACACCACAATCAATTAGAAATATTCTCCATGATGCAAATATTCGAGGAAGAGCCCCTCGAAAAAAACAATTTATTAGTGAAACAAATAGGGTGAAAAGACTTGAATTTGCAAAAGCTTATATCAGCAAACCACTAGAGTTTTGGAAAACTGTTATTTTTCCCGATGAAACCAAGTTCAATATTTTTGACTCAGATGGTAAGAAAACTGTATGGCGAAAGCCAAATACTTCTCTTCAAATTAAAAGCTTGAAACCAACTGTAAAACATGGCGGTAGTCATGTAATGATTTGGGGATGCATGTCTTTTAACGGAGGCGAAATGACCTTTATTGAAGACAATATGAATGCTAAACAATATAATAGTATATTGCGAGATCATTTATCTAATAGTGCTCTGAAATTAGGAATTCCTAATTCATATTATTTCCAACAGGATAACGATCCGAAACACACTGCATATATTACGAGGTTATGGTTGCTTTATAATGTAAAAAATCAATTGAAAACGCCACCACAATCACCAGACCTCAATCCGATTGAAAATTTATGGCATATTTTGGATGTGAAAATAAGGAAAAAGAAAATTTCTAACAAATCAGAACTTAAACAAGCTCTTAGGGAAGAATGGCTACAAATCAGCAGTGAAACATGTCTCAAATTAATAGAATCAATGCCCAGACGATTACAAGCTGTGATTGAAGCAAAGGGCATGCATACTAAATATTAGCACTGTTTTTAACTTATAAATAATTCCTCTAGTTCTATTTTTATTGCTAGTGTGCAAATATTTTTTTGGCAGTACAAATTCTACTTTTTATGTTTTCATATTTTAAATATAATTATTAAGTCAGATATTAAATATGTTTATTTGTTTTGTAAAAGTGTTGGTATTTTTAATTCTTAGTTGCTTTTTATTTATTTATACATATGCTATAACAAATTTACCTGGTGTGCATGTACTGTTTTTGGTATCAAGCGATCGCCAACCACTCCAAAAATCACGTTTAAAGTTACTCGTACCTGATTAAGCTTAAGTTACAAATGGATTTCGTTGTGCGTAGTCATGGAAATTATGTAAATTTAAATTACATTCCCGGGTGAAAGTGACTTATCTGTTAAACTGAAACTTACACTATGTGAAAAATTACTTAAAAGATGACACAGTATTTAAAAATGTTAAATTATTTTAATACCTTAGTCCTTTCAACTATAAAAACATAGTCTTCTTCAGAGAATATAATAAATACAACAGTTATTGGCACCTAATTTTCAAAATCCACGTAGATGGTGACGAAAGGAGTGAAAGTGGAAGTTAATTTATAGATCCGGAAACATTGGGAAAATAAAACATGGATATAGGGAAGTGGAAAATTACTCATTTTATCATTCTTTAAGCAAACTGATCCAAATTCTGGGTATGTTGTAAGATAAAACGTCATTACAAACAGTATTTTCTTTAGTAATAATTTCTATTGATTCGCGGATAATTAAATCATGATAATTCTTTGGGGGATATATAATTTTTGCGTCTTCGAAATTAACTTGTATATTCTGCTTCTGGATAAGTCTTGACAGGGCTGTTGTAGGTCGGTTATACTTTAAATCTCTCAAATTTTCTTTAATACGAACTTTAAGTTTATGCGATGTCATCCCTATGTATTCGATTACATGCGTATGTATGTAATAGAAATGTATGTAATACATACAAATGTATGTGCACTCTTCGTTTGTAAAACGAGACTCACCCGTTTAGAGGCTGGAAGATATGAAAACATCATTACTTGTAATGAGATCAACTGAAAACAAAATTCAGAAGAGCAAACAAAATGGTTCATATTTAACAGTAATTTACAAAACACACAGACGAAAAACAAACAAACAATCGAATAAAAAATACGTGGTTGATTCGTAGCAATGTATTTAAACACACGAAGTGTGAACAACGATAAGCAAGTCGCAGTGAGAGCAGCGTGAAAAGAATTGGCCGAACAGAAAGAAAATACAAAAAATGCTAGTGCAATGACAGCAACAAACGTCAAAGAAGTTGATGGGCTAATGTACTGTTAAGGTAGTTTGACTCGTTTTTAGTACTCGCGAGTGCCACGTGCGCTCAGGAAGGTCGAAATATATCTGCATATTCGAGAGAGTTCAGAAGCAGATACTGTAGGATTTGCATACGGTCTATTTACTGAAAATACTTTCGTTTGTCTATGCTAGTCTGTGAGACAGCTCATTCAAAAGCTAGTGAAATGAACAGGTTTTTGGTACAGTTTGAAATAAAAAATCTTAATATATTTACTCGATAGCGACTAAATACTTTTTATCTAATCGTGATGAATATTTTATGAATTAAGATTTACAACTTTAAGTTTACAGTAATAAATTAAGGTAAGAAAGGTTCACTTACCTTTTAGTCTTCTGCTAAACTTCATATATCAGACTTAAGTTTCTGTGTATCTAATTTTGTTCATGGCTTTATTATAGTTGTATTAATTAATCCAATGATTGTGGCCAGGATTGTGTATCACAGGTTATTCCTTTAAAAAGTATGTTTTTGTGATTTTTTTCTGCACTGCTACTAAGTTTCTATGTATCTAAGTTGTATAATCTTCTAACGATGTACTAAGTACGTTGTACGATGTACTAAGTTTCTGTGTATCCAAAGTTGCTCAGGACTTTATTATATTTGTATTAATTAATCCAATGATTGTGGTCAGGTTTATGTTATTCCCCCCTCTGAGAGTCTTAGAAAAGGGTAAAATTGTAACGCTGTTTTCTCTGCATTTTGTTTTAAATGTTTAAAAAAAAAAAAAGTTCTTTCAACATTAAAAATAATAATAATAATAATAACAAATATGAATGCAATCCTTGGAAGTATTAAACATTGTTCAATGTATTAAAAATACATTAAATTAATAGAGTTATATTACTTTAAATTTTGCGTATATTGCAGTGAAACTTGGAGCTTACTGAACGTATTAACACGGGCTTGTCAGTGTTGTGATTAAAAAAGTATGTTTTTGTGATTTTTTTCTGCACTGCTACTAAGTTAAATATAAAGTAGAATTTTAATATCTTGATTACATATATGAAGCATAACATTACATCTCCTTTCATATCGAGATTACATATTACTACTTAGAAAAAAAATAGTACATATTAAATATCTGAGTAAATAATGGGTTTTTTAGAGTCTTAAATTATTATTTTATTTTAATGTCTTTGGTTCATAATAAAGTTTATTTATGACTAGAAAAACACTGTCCATTTAAACATTAGTTATTGCATACTTTGACTGAAATGTTCTTGTTTAGTTTTTCTGCGTTGATAGATGAATGCTTATTTGGGCGATTATGAGATATAATCAGGGAGTAATATTTTTTAATGATTTGGGAATGGTGAGATCCTGACAGTTACTGGCAATTGCAAACACTGTATGTAATAATAAATAATTAATGAGATTTAATTTTTTTTTTTTCTCAGAAGAGATTAATATTTCTCAGACAGTTGACCGATTGTACCTAAGTAGCACAAAATAGTTGCACCAATGGTGGTTAAATGTTGGACAATTGTCGTTGGACCACAGTAAGAAGTGCCCGTTTTTCCTCACTATGAGGCAACGAACCTGATGAAATTGTAATGGAACCACCGTCAGAGCGCAGAAGTTACCAAAAATAAATAAAATTAAATAAAAGTTGTCTGTTCAAACCTTATAAGTAGATGTACCTAAAAAATATACAAACCAACCTATAGCCTCCTACACTGGAAATCAGTTAAAGATATATAGCATAAAATTCATTGAAATGCAGTTATTTTGTGCTAGAAAAAATAGCTCACTAAAAGTTTTAAATAACGTTTATTATTTTCAGCCTAAAGAGTTTTAAATTAATTTTAACCTTTTATGATATTCCAACAAAGCCCCAGCAGTGGTTCAACCGTTCGCTGCTCCAAATCCTGCTAATTATTAATAAAAATTAGAGGAAATCATTGCATTTACGATTTCCCAATCATTTTCCAACAGTTACACATAAACAGTCTTACTAGTTTCCAAAAGATTTCCACAGATAAGCTGACAAACTTTGCTACTTGGGTAGCTGGAAGGGTACTTGTGGAATTGTCGGTTTATGGCGACATTTTGCACAGCCAGTGTTTCAGCGCTTCTAGCGCACTGTTAATTCCAGATATATTTATCAAAACCTCACCTTATAGTATTTTTTTGTTTATTCCAAATAAGCGCTTATTTTGTTTGTATGTGTTACAATAACATCACAAAATTCGGTTTTTCTGACTTGACGCATCTGTAGTGCATTTCTTTCTGTCAACCATAATGCGGAAGTGGTTAAAAATACACTGTAAAAAAAAAACGGACTAAAATACGAAAATACTACTGGCAATCTAGACGCCAGTGCTATTTCCGTATTTTAACGGAACTTTTACTCGCTAAATTGCAGAAAGTTTTCCGTTTTTTTTAAATTTAACGGAAATTTTTCTGTAATTTACCTGGAAAAGTTCCGTTAAAATACGGAAATAATACTGGCGTCTAGATTGCCAGTAGTATTTCCAAATTTTAGTCAGTTTTTTTTTTTTTTTTTTTTTTTTTTTTTTTTTTTTTTTTTTTTTTTTTAACAGTGTAGGACAGGGTTCCTAAACTGCTTCATGATCTCTTTCATCACCCTCTTTTGTTTGTCACATTACGCGAAATTCGTGCTGTAATCGCATATATATATATATCTATATATTTTTTTTTCTTCTTAAAAAATAATGTGGATTTTTTTTTTTTCGAAAAAGTTTTATCGGATAGCGTCAAAACCCAAGCTAAAAACTGACGCGAACCTAAAAAAAATAGCCATAACAAAACAAATGAGGGCGAACTGCTCCTCGGTTTGTGTAAAATCGAGTTACTACACCTGGTTTTCTATTTAAAGAACTACACATTACATGAGTATTGTTCAAATGTAAAATTGTACGATGTACCTAAATACCGTACGCAAAATACATGAATATCTAATGTATAAAAATGAAAATTGGTCTGTCTGTAATTCTATACAAATACACAGTTTGGAAGACAGAATTGTGAAATGTTACGTACATATGTATTAAAACACGGGCGAGGCAACTAAAAAAATGCGGAATCGCAATAATTATAGTTAATTTTTAATTAATAAAAAAATCACAAATTTAACGGCAATTTCCAATCAAATTGAAACATTTTTCGTTATAACTGTTGCCAACAATGAAAATTCCACAATAAAATTCTTACCACAACAATTACTTTTCTATTGCACGATTACCACGTGAAAAAATGAAATAAATGGTTTGACGAATTTAAAAAAAGGGAATATTATAACATAACTTTTCTACGGTAAGATTTCCGTGTGAAAAATGTAAATAAAATAAATAGTTTGACGAATAAAAACAAAAGTGAATGTTACGTCATAATTTCTGTGTTATGATTTCCATGTGAAAAATTATAACTATTTAATTAATTTGACGAATTAAAAAACTATAATATTACGCTATATTGAAAATATAAAGAACGTGGTGAATATATAACGTCATATAATTGTGAAAAAATGTATTAAAGCATGATAAAAACTCGATTATGGAAATATTGGCGTACTTTAACATCATTGCTCCAATGATGAATCGAAATAAGTTCATTTATAGCTGTATTATTTTGCGTCTGCTATATAAATTTATACATTTTATATTGGGTTTTCATTTGATTTATGTGTATAACACTTCGATTGTTATTTTCATTTTTTCTATGCTGTATGGTAAATTTTGAAATTGTTTTTTCAAAACAAACATTCTTAAAATTCCGGGCAACGCCGGATACTTCAGCTATTTAAATACATTTTGTGAATTCAAAACTTATAAAATAAAAAAACACATAAAAACAGACAGACAAGAATATAATCTTAATGAAATTGTAATGAATCTACCATCTGAACACAGTGGTTCCCCAAAATAAATAAAATTAACTTAAATTTAAGAACTAAAAGATCTTAAAACACCATCAAAAACTTTTAAATGGGCTAGGCCTTTCGAAGTCTTTCTGCGACAGGCACAAAGAAAACGTGCTTCTACTATGAAAGCAGCAGCAATACTGAATTGAAAGATAAGGGAATGGAAACAAGCTGAAGAAACAGCCAATAGGAAATCAGAAAACATCAGCAAATAGGAAAGCAGAAGACAACAGCCAATCAGAGATGAGTATAATCAAAACAAAAGAACACCGAATAGAAAGAGAATAAGGAAGCAAATTGAAAAAAAAAATGCATGAAAATAAAATAAAAAAAAATAATAATAAAATGAAAGCACACACATATATTAAAATATAGGAACACATGAAATTTCAAAATAAATAAATGAATAAAATATAAAAACCGACTAATATTAATTATTACAAAAAATTAATTATATGGTAGTAATGAAAAGGTTTTTCCAAACTGCAGAGAGCATTGTAGAATCAGATTTATTATTAGCAATAACTTCACGATTAAGATAATTAGCTAAATTTTCAAGTTTCACATCAGTGTCAACTTATTTTCTTTAAAAAAAATTGTCCGTTCAAAAGTTATCAGTAGATGTATATAAAAAATATACAAATTTATAAGCTCTTACCCTCGAGATCGGTTAAAAGTATATAACACAAATTCCATTACAATGCAGTTAGTTTCTGCTAGAAAAAAAATAGCTTACTAAAAGTGTACTTTTAAATTGCGTTTATTATTTTCAGCCTACGGAGTTTTAAGTTCATTTTATCATTTTTCAAAACAAAATTAAGCCGGAATAATCCCCTAATTGAATTTCCCATCAATTTATACGCTTGAGGAATTACCTCCCGCCACAATAATTGAATTCGTAAGATAAATAAATGTTATGGTACAGTTTCGCTGCTAATGCAATTAATTTGGTTTAGAAGCTTATTTTTTCGATCATACGAAAATAAGCATTTCTTTAAATATATAAAAAAATTTAGAATGCTTCACTTTTTCTTTTTTTTACCATAATTTAAAGAGAAATATTCTATACGTAATATGGTTTTTGTTACAAATGGTTTTGTTCTATGCTCATAATAAGTATAAAAATTCTAACTTTCACTGAAAAAAAAAAAAAAAATATATATATATATATTCATTTAACGGTGTAATATTTGCAGCTGAGTAGCCATTTTACAACCGTAAAATAATTAGTAATATACCGTCTTATAAATGAATTAAACCGTACTGCTTAACGGTATATATACAGGGTGTCCATAATTAAACGGCCCTACTTTAAAGTTGTCTAAATACGAAACTATTGGTCAGAAATTTGTGAAATTTTGTGTCGAACATAAAAAAGTAATAGGGATTTGTTTAAGCGAAAAACATTAGTTCAAAATTTCGCCACCAGAGGGCGTGTTTAAATAAATTACACATTTAGCCACCGCCCAATGAATACTAGACCAGAGCTCTGATTAAAAAAATGGCAGCTGTTGTAGGGGGATATTTTTTTTCAAAGTTTCTACATTTCATTCAATTCGAACACCAATAATTTTTTAAAGATTTTGCGCTTTATTTTTTTCAGGGGGCGGTCTGTATATTTGTCTTATTTAATCTGAAAAAAATAAAGCTTAAAAACTTTTAAAAAATGTGCAAATCACTAAAAAGCCTCCTGGTGGCGAAATTTTGAACTATTTTTTTCCGCTCAAACAAATTCCCATTCCATTATTATGTCCGTCACAAAATTTCATAATTTTCTGACCAATAGTTTCGTCTGTAGACAACTTTAAAGTAGGGTCGTTTAATTATGGATACCCTGTATATATTTTTTACGGTAGGGGAGACTAGGGATGGTTGAGCATACGGGAGGCTTGACCCATCCATGATTTTTCATATTTAAAAGGATTTCAGAGTTTTATCAATAGATGTCAACCAAAGCTACTGGAATGCTCAAACGACAGTCTTCGTTTCATAGAAATAATCGAAATAGGTGTGGAAAAAATGAATGGGGAGGTGTTTTCAACCTAAAAGTTGTGTTTTTTAGAAATAATTTGTAAGCTTTTTTCAGATAAATTATTTCATATAAATTTAAGTAAGTAGGTTTAAAGTAATGTAGAAATATCGAGCTTTCATTCCAGGCATAAAGATTGTACAGTAAGTTAGGCTTAACATAACAATGTTCTTTTCTTTAGAAAAAGTCTATGTAGGGACGCTTGACCCAGTGAATGTAAGGGAGGGTTGACCAGATGCTAAAGACTCCATTAATTGAGCGGTTTTGGTAATATTTTTATTTGGACCGCGCATAATGAAAAGTTAATGGTTATATATATAAAATGATGTAAATTTATTCAGTAAAGCTACAGTAAAATGGTTTCATGAAAAAGAAAATGTTTAAAACTGACTAAAGATAGATGTGAAAAAATGCTAGAAAATGGGAAAGTTGATAGGAACTTTTTTCCATTTAAATATTACTTACAATAGGTAAATAGAAACAGTGGAAAATACTAGAAAGGATGAAAGCAGCAGTCTTAACCCTTTCAGTGGCAGAGGTATGCTTATAAAACCACTTAATTTTAATTCCAAAACGTCACAATGGCACTAGAATTTTGCTAAAATCTTTTCCATTTAATATGTATGTGAAATATAGACTTTTCCTTATTTCCAAATAAATTTGTTCGTAAATTCCGATGTTAGTCATTTATTTCAACATTTTAATACTGAAATTACTTTGCCCTTTAAAGGTTTAAATCATGTTAATGATAAGTTAAGTACTCATACGGCTGGAAAAGAACATTGCATCGATCGAAAAACTTTAGGAAGGTATGTAGACAAATTTCACCAGGGTGACTACAGTGAGATGGAGCCAAACTATGTGACATCTAGAGTTGTCATATAGTTGACATTGTCACGTCGAGTGTCAAGAAAATAGGACAAGGAGAAAAAAAAAGCGGGACAGTGGCTCCTAAATCCGAACATAATGAAATGAAACACTATGAAAACGGAGAGTTTCTCTAACAGAATACTGCCTTAAATGTTAAAATTTCATTTTCCCTGTTATACAATTATACCTGCTCAGACAAAATCCTGTTTAGAACAAAATTTTTCTCCTCTGACTTGCGATGGCGTCTCAACAGGTTTAGGCATCATATTTAAAAAAATATTTTTTTTATAATAATTAAAGTATGTAGTATAAAGTTATTTTGCATTTTTTAAACTGATTTTATTTTTCTTCACAAATATTGCAAAGCGGGCCAAGCCTCCCATATAGTGGGTCAACCCTCCCATTCGTGGGGAGCCTTGACCCATTATTTTTTCATGATTAAAATCAATCATTTTTCAAATTTCTTATATGCTACACTTATGTCGTAATTTTCTTTTGATAACTGATTGTATATCAAATAAAATGATATATAAAATTTTATTCGACGTTCAATATTTAAAAAATAAAACATAATTTTGTAAAAAGTGGGTCAACCCTCTCTAGTCTCCCCTATATCACTGTTAATTATACGGTTTTACACTCGAGCCCATGCTGCAGTTTTATATCGAAAAATAAACAATTTTTTCTAGTAGTTTTATTGAAAAAATTAAAGCGTCTCTACGGAAAATAATGATAGTTACAAATAGTTAGATTATAGTTAGTCATAGATCTTTCTTTTATGGTATTCGATGCTCATCATTTTTCCCCATTCAATCAATCTTCAACTGTGTTTTCTTTTTTAGACATTCGACGTTCTTTCAACTTAATATTTCATCTTCAACTACGTTTTCGCCCTCAACGAATACCTACCTTGAGTTTTGTCTTAATCCAAGGATGTGAAATAATCATACTCTTCTCAATCTCTCAGATCGTAATGTCGTTCCAATTTTCACAAAGTGGTCTATGATCGTTTTTATAATAGACTAGATCCCTAGATCCTTGTTAAAATAGTTACAAAAAATTATAAACTATGAATCGCGTTAAAAAACTTCCAATTGAGAACTCATACCTCCATGCTTAAAAAAATATTAAAAATGTAAATAGGTATTTAAATAAAGCATGGTGTTTTGTAAGTCCCAGAAGTACTAATGAAAAATACGTAATATATATTTTTAAAATTTTGAAGTGCTTTATAAAAATATTATAATTATATGAGCAAAATGTTTTTAGCACGATAGTAATCAGGAAGATTTTTATGTTATTTCAATGGTGCGGAATTTTATATTTGTACCATTTTTAATTCCACTGAATAAGGAGTTAAATTTAAGATGTTTAAAAGAATCATAAAAAACGTTTGTATTTTTAAAAAATTCCTTTGCCTTTTCGAAGTTACAAGTGTCTGCAAGAAAGCATTTTCTATTAAAGTTAAATAGGAATAGGTAAAGTATTTTTGCTTTCTTCTATCTTTAGAAGAAGAAAGTACTGAGTTTATGAAAAATTTCGAATTTCCGTTTTCGACGGCTTTACACGTTTTAGGGGTCAGAGATTCCAAAAAGCATGTTTTTACAAAATGTCTGTCTGTCTGTCTCTATGTGACACAAATTTTGTAGGCGCTCTGTCTCAAGAACTGATGCACGGAATTTAATAAAAAATTATATTCAGTTAGTCCTTAATACAAGTTGATGCTAATTAGTTTTTGGTGTAAATCCCTCAACAGGTGGTGCTGCAATCCTGCATTTTGTACGATTTCCGCAATAGCTCTATCTCAAGAACTAATGCACGGATTTTCATAAAATTTCAGATTCAGTTAGTGCTTGATATGAATTGATGCTGATTACGTTTTGGTGTAAATCGCTCAACAGGTGATGCTTCTGTGCTTCTTTTCTCAGGATTCAAGCAATAGCTCTATCTATAGAACTAATGGACGAATTTCCATCTAACTTCATATTTAGTTACACGTTGACACAAGTTGTTGCTAATTAGGTTTTGGTGTTAATCGCCCAATAGGTGGTGCTGCTATGCTAGAATTTTCATGATTTTTGCAATAACTCTATCTTAAAAACTAATGCACGGATTTTTTCCAAACTTCAGATTCAGTGAGACGTTGACATAAGTTGTCGCTGATTAGGATTTGGTATAAATCACCCAATATGTGGCGCTGCTAGGCTCTATTTTGCTGGATTTAGACGATTTCAGTGATAGTCATATCTCAAGAGCTAATGCACGGAATTTCATATCTTTAGCATCTTCATGAGATGCATAGATTGCCATTTAATTTTGGCTGTGCGAATTTTGAAGTATTAACATTGTATGAGATAGAAGAAAGCTTTGGGATTGGTACACCCGACTAGTTTAAATATATTTCAATACAATAATGATATGTTTTTTATTTACACAACTTTCACTTTTTAAAGTGAACTAGCTAACCCAACGTGATCCAATCGCATTGCAGGAGATCTTTAATTTTGGAGAAAAGACAAATTTGAAATTAATTCAAAATTTAGAATATATTTATAATATTTATTTTATTAAACATTTTATTATAAGCAAGAAATCATATTTATAGTATTAATGAAAAGAGAATTACGAAATTTACATTTTGTGAGTTACATGAATTTGATACAATGATGGTAGAATGCCGTTAAAAAAAATCGAGACCATAAACTTCCATTGGTAAAGATGATTTTGGATAAAAATTTGGATATCTTACCATTATTTCCAAACTATTATTTGTTTATTTTCCTAACTTGCCCTAGCGGAATCATCCAGCCGTGTATAGTCAGTCTCTGTAGTTGCTATGATTTGAACAAAAGCTTTTAATCTCTGCATATATTGCAATATCTGCTCCATTTTCAATACACCATGTTCTATCTCTGTCCATTCATTTACATGTTAAAGAGATATTAGTTCATTTGGATCAATATTAAAATCTTTCAGCTTTTTTATAATAATTTTAATAAATGTGGATGTTATATGAATATTCTTTACATTACATTTTGTTAAAAATAAAGGAAAATAAAAAATCGTTAAACTGTTTTATTCAAACAAAACAAAAATAAAGATATTTTTTTTACACTTTCGAATAGCAGACGAAATCCTATTACTTACCATTTCATTACTCTGCTTTTCACAAACATACTGCAATTCAGCTGAATTCGTTAGAAAAACTTCGTTAAAATTTACAAAAAAATAACATCTCGGAAACTAATTCAAATTTTATAATTCTTACAGCTTATATGACATTTTGAGGTCCATGCGGGATAAAGGTGTTAATTTCATCGCGCTGCGTTCGACATTCCAGGAGGAGTAAATGTGAAATACAGACAAGCCGATTTTAATATAATAGATTCTCACTATGGTGCTGATTTTTTCCAGTTTATTTTTATTAGAATTTTTTTCTCAGATTTAGAAAATAAGAACTATATTAGATTGTTTTAAGTTTTATGTTAATTAAAATTTCTTTTTAATTTTAAATTATTACATTTTTCATTCTAGTAATATATCCATATTATTCGCTTTTCGATTTTACATGATTCTCAGGTAGCCTGAATTTTAGTTTCTATGGATAAAAGAAGAAATGTAAAAAAAAAAAAAAAAAAAAAAAAAAAAAAAAAATCAATGAATAGTAAGCCAATGCAGCAAAAGGTTCTTTTTTCTGTTTTTCACTTATATTGCAATACCTAGCTCATTTGCATCGCATACTGGCAAAAATTTCTAAAATGATTTCTAAAAAGATTTATTCTTCATAAAAAAATCGTGAAAACAAACCTTACACATTTTTCTGCAATTTTTTTTTTTATTTTAAAAATTGTTATATTAATATTTAATTATTGCCTTCAATAAATGCATGAAAGTGTCTGAATATTACAACGTAGATCCCAAAGTCACACCATATCCTACCTGCGAACTGTACATTTCATGAAATACAGACATCCCACCCTGTTTATTTAGTAAATCAATTCATTATTTTGACTATGATCTTCTTAAGGGGGGGGGGGGATGTGACTTTTCATCATGATTTCTGGAATGATTATGATTTTGATCATGATTTCTGCTCTACTTTATAAAGACTGTCCGTACGCGTCTGGTAACCCGGGTATTTATGGTGCTTTTACACCACGAAAAAATCGTAAAATAATTATCTCCATATTTAAGGGCAAAAATATTTCCTTAATGCGTCTCAGGACTCTTAAAATTGGAAAAAATAAAAAAAAGGACCATTTTCAACATTTTATCTTAAAATCTATATGATTTTAAAACAGAATTTTTATTGCGGTGAAAGATATAAGTATGTTTTTTTTTCATTTCATGTATTTAAAAAATTGCAAGATGCAGAATTAGCATTTATAGGGGGCTCCAAACTGTCAAATATTTGACGAGTAGAAAATTGGTATAACAGCTTACGCGTAGGATTACAAAATAAATATTGAAACTAGAATGAAAATTTTGTTGCCTGCTTGCACTTCAGACTGTAATTTACCCCGAAGCTAAATGAATTTGTATTTAAAGCATTTTCATATTTCTAATACAAAATTCTATTTAGCTAATGCAAAATTTTGAAAATTTCAACAGCATAATCACCTAAAAAATATTTTTTTTGAACAATAAAAAGAAAATTTTAGGTTCAGTTTATACACACTGACATGAAATATATGTTTTGAAAGTTTCATGAAAGTTCAGAAGTTTTCAGAAGTTTTTGAGATATCCTGCGCGTAATGCCCAAAAACGGAAGAAAAAAGACCTCAAAGTTTTGGAAACGCCGCAACAGCTATTGAGCGGATATAATTCTAAAAGTCGTAACTTCTGTTCTAATGGGAATCTAAAGAAAACAATTATATCAAAATGTTCAGAAAAGATAGGAGTTTAACATCTAAAAAAAAAAAATTACAAAATTCAAAAATTTTAAAAAGTTCTAAAAAAATTAAATTATCAAAAATTTGGAAGATTTTATAAGTCCTGAGACCCCTTAAATAACACAAATATTACTTTAACGAGAAATTTTGCGTTCTTCCCCTCAGGTGTACGGACGTTGACACGAATTAATCTATAATGTACTGTTTAATCGGCAGTTGTACATTTAGTGTATTGAAAAATATATTAGAAACACTTAAAAATGAGAAAAATGCTTTGAAGGCTTCTGTTATTAATTAAACACATAACATATTTCAGCAATATTTGATATATTTTGCCCACTTATTATTTTTTTTCTTTAAATACATAATTTTGTAAGAAAAATAATTCATTTAAACTATTAACACTAAACTAATTCATTCTTTCGTGGATCCGCCTTTTCCTCAGTGTCATTATAAAAATTATATATTTTACATTTAATTTTTTTTCAAAAGGTATTAAATTTTGAATTTGATGTTTTTTAATGATATCGATTATTTTTTTATTGGTATTATATTGCCTTCGAATTTATCTCTCCCGATGAATCCTTTGTTATTTTATAGTATTTCTTATTAATCAGTTTCTCTATGAAGTAGATATTTACTTAATAAAAGGTTTTCTTCTGGAGTTATAATAACCACAATTTATTGTACATAACATGCAACATCGTTCAAAAATAACATTTTCAATGAAATTTGAAAAGAATAAAGAGCTTTCTAATATTAAAAAAAAAACCTTTTAAATCATTTATTATTTTCAAATATTTTTAATGTAAATTTTATCGATAGACAAAGGCTATCATATCATAATATCAAACTCAGTAGGAATGGAAAATTATATTTCAGCAATAACATTTTGGTCTGAATCAACAGGGTCAATATAAGATTATGCCAAAAAATACTTAAGGTTTTGAAATATATTATTTAATTAGAAGGAAAGTCGAAATCTGTTTAGTTAATTGAAATATGTTTATCAACTGACGATATATAGTCTTCGTGTAGGCACATTTCTAAGTACTCTAATTGTATTTGCTAATATTTAGAATTTTTTCTGTGTTCAAAAATTTAAATAATTATTTAAGCGTTTCTTTATCAATGTTTGTTATAATTAAGGTCATTAAAATGTACATATTTAACCCATTAAAGACTGACGTTGAAATTCCGCAACATTATATTTGAGATATTTTTATTTTATTGTGAATAGTTTCTCACAAAATTTATTATCATATATTGTATGCATGACTTTATTTTCAAGCAAAAAAAATGTTAATTGATTCGAATTGTAAAAAAATAGAAATATGGATGAAATAGAACGGAATGTTTTAAAAATTTTTATCGCTAAATTTTGATTTGTGAACATACATGCACTTACAAAATGAAATAAAATTCAACAATTTAACATATAGATATTGTATCTACGTGTACTAAATGTAATGTACCACTACATAGTAAATGGTTTAAAACTTTTCATATGACAAAAAAGTAGTTGATTTGTACTCACGTTACGCTTTCGCAACACTATCATATCTCACATAAATATGACGAAAAACTGTAGTATCGGGTTTTTGTTCTCTTATGAATGATTGATATGTATAAAATAAAATTTTATTTCGATTTTGTCAAATACGAGGGTAAATCAAAGAATCAGTTACACTTCCAAGTTATGGCCGTTTACTAAACCACATATACATAGGCAACACGCTATGACAACATACAATCTAAGTTCATTTTTCCACATAGTCCCCAAGAGACTGTAAACATTTATCGGAACGGCCAACCAACTTTTCGATTCCGGGTGCATAGAAATCCCCTTTAGCGCTATGTAACCGCCCGGAGACAGCGAAATCCAAAGTGTTAGTTAACAGAACACACTGTCATACGAAATGTTCGGTATGCTGGCAATTTCCTGGAGTGTTATGAGCCGAGTCTCTCTAACGTTGCGGGCCTGCCTTCGCGATATTCTTCCGTGATAACTGTGGATGCTGAAATAGCCTACTGAACATTTAGTATGGCAGTATGTTCTCCATTGTTAACGAGCACCTTCGATTTCGCTGTCTCCAGGTTATTTTTAGGAGGAGATTTCTACGCATCCGGAATCGAAAAGTTGGTTGACCATTCCGAGAAATGCTTACAGTCTCTTAGGGACTATGTGGAAAAGGGAACTCACACCGTATGTTGTCATAGCCATGTTGCCTGGTTTAATATGGCCATAACTTGGAAGTGTAACTCATGTTTTGATTTGCCCTCGTACGAAAAGGTGCTGTACTTTGGGTAAAGAATGAAATAAAATCCCAAGCAGACATGTTTTAACCGTCCCGTGTCCCTGACGCTGATTTTTAATTTTGTTTTAATAAAAGTAATTCGATGTAGTTTGTTTCCGAAACTGGGACGATTGTTTTATATGAATATGTAACAAAGAATTAACCTTTAGACATTTTATGGTTGTTATTATTTTTTTAACTCTGCCCCTGGGTTTTAGATTCCTTACCGTCACCCATGCTAAAATTATACAGAAAATCACTTCAAATGCAGCGACAGAATATTTTTCAACTTTTTCCTCGTGCAGAAGTAAGCTAGGGAAAGAATGGCTAAAATTTTTTGGCAGGAAACTTACTGCAGAATTAAAATCAGCATTTAAATGTCAATTTCAAGCATCGTGTCTTTATTGGTAGTCTTGCCGTCCCCAAGGTTTATTCTTGCACTTTTCGAAGTAAATTATTTTTTTAAATTTAATCCAATGTAAATAACTGTTTCTAAAAATCAATGAACATTGTGGCTATAACTTAGTCTTAACATGATTTGGATAGAAATAGGTGGTAATTCTTCTTACCATCCAATGCTTATCATCCATTTTTTCCTTACCGTCGCTTTTTTCCTATACCGTCCCTTTCTTTCCCCCTTACCATCACTTCTTTAGCATCCATTTAAGACAATGTTATACAAAATTTTGAACTAAATATGTTAAATTGTTATTATTTCTTATTTGAATGTCCTGTGAGTACTATGCGAATTATTTACAAGTAAAAATTTAGAAGGAAATAAAAAGTTATAGTGGTAAAATGGTAAGGAAAATTAAACTCGCAAGTTTAGTTTAACCTAAGTTAAATAAAAAAAAATTCGCTGTTGACCATTTTTCTTTATTTTGAATCATTAAGACATTCGTCTATAAGTTTAAAATGTTATTTTAGCAAGTTTAATATCACCAAATTTTTATCCCTGAAAATAAAAAAGAAAATGCCCCAAAAATGTTCATAAAAAATGTTTATTTCTCTGTGTGAAAATGCCCCATATAATGAAAAAAAAAAACCTGCAGATTTCTGTTCCTTGGAACAAAAAGGTCCAATGTCCATTTTTCTCAAATGGCAGTATAGCATCGATTTGAAGACCGGGTTCTAAATGCTAAAAAAAACTCCAACTAATAATTTACTGGACTTACTCTTTATTTAAAAGCATCGTTAGGTGGTTCAGTTAAAGAACAATGGGAGAGAGAGACCCCCATAGATACATAGGGCGCCGAAGCGCCTGTTCTTTTTAGATAACTTTACATGTTGAAAGCTGGAACAGAAGTGTAGTTTTTGTAAGAAGTCAAGAAATCTTGGCGTTGCACAGAATCGCCAATTTACAACTTTTTGGTGACTGTGCGAAAATGAACAAAGGGTCTTGGCGATAAACATTACCGCAAAAATGTGGTGATACAATCGGACGGGGGAGGCCGGGATTGCAAGCAAGCGCTCCTAATACGATGCGAAATGCGTCAGAAAAGCGAAACTTGTTTATACAACTTATTTTACAAAGCAAGCCGCCGCCTGAGAAGAATGTTGGAAATCAGAGGCATCTGGCTTTTAGCTCGACCACAAAGCACGATAAATACATGCTTCCCATAAGATCTGTTCATTTTTACTTTTTTATTGTTAATACATATACAAGGTTCACGTATTAGTAGAGATAAAATTTCTTATCAATGTGGCGCGCAAAAATCCGATGCAATTAAATGCAGACCTTGATACTAGCAGATGTGCCATTTAATTCTTATTTATTTCTTTGCACTGGGAGCGGTAGCAGACAGATACGGAAAAGAAGAAAAAAAAAGGAATGAATCTTTGCGGCTAGAAATAAAGATGTTTTTAGAAAGAAAACCTTTTAATAAAAGCTGGATGGTTTTGAGAAATGAATTTAATTACATATTTCAGCATAAGAAAGAGAGGGGCGGGGGGGATAATGTGATTTTAAAAGTAAAAATTATGTTTTTAATTAATTTTGAATAAAAATTATAGGTATGGGACAGAAACGCTGTCACATAACTCACCCCGACCACAGAAGAAAGCTGAAACGTGTACGTTGCAGCTTTATATCTACTTAAAATCCTTTGTCCACCTTCGCACATACAGAGTATACAATCTGCATAGAAATATAAAAAAAATTTGTATCCAATAACAGAAAAATGTTTGAACCTGTTTCTCTAAAATGCTATTAGAGCATCATTTCCAGTAATTTAAGTAATAAAATAAAAAGGTAGTATATAAACATATTTGCTTGCTTTCAAATAATTCAAAATAATAATATTTATTCATGACTGAGCGCTCATATTTAAAACAAATCTTATTTATCAATTCAATATGCCACAAGAGAAAAAAAAAATGTGCCACATTTGACGAAGAGTTAGGATCCTATGCTTTTTATGTGGCTCTATATTTGTGGCGCTGGTACCAGCTTTTTGTTGTGTCATGATTCCAAAGAGAAGTATTTACATTAGACATATTTTATAACTTCTCACAATGTGATCTTACAATGAGATCATAATTTCATACGAAATGCAAGCAAATTAAAACAAAACACACCAATAAGAACTTAAAAAAAAAATGGAACACAGAAAAGTATTGTATGTATATATATAAAATAAAAGTTAAAATGTACTGTATTACAATAAAGATGAATCGTATATGAAAAGAAAAATTTGTGCACAAGGCACAGGACTACCAAAAAGGGGTGCATGTAGCACGCTGGCAAACAGGTGTAGCCCTAAATCTTGTGGAGACCACAAGTTTTATGGCGTCAGCTTAGGGCTTCTGCCTTAGATAATAAGGGTATATATTTTTTTAGATACCTGCACAATAACTAAGTTCTTGCTGTAACAAGAAGTCAAAGTATAATATAAGTTAGCATTTGATAAATTTACACACTGCCGTCCTGTATTTCTGTGTATTAATTAAAATTTCCCATCTTGTGTTCAAGATTCTGCATGATATGAAGTGCCTGTGTACTCACTAGAGTTATTTTCTCTTACACTTGGCAAGAATATGAAAAAAAAGATTAGAAAAATGTATCTAAATGTTATATAATGTAATAAGATACCTTACTCGATCTGCCACTTTCAAGTAAGAAGTATCTAAGCAAAGTGTTAAAATGTAACATGTTTAAAATAAACAAAATCGAAATGTATGTGTAGTTTAGTAGGTCATGTGACGGATAACTCCTTGTAACTTTAAAATCTTTGTACATAGACAAAGTGATGTTGTCATCGATATATTATGACATTATGCAAACACAAAAAAAACTGATAAAAAGTATTTTAATATTGAAACATGGTGTAAAATTTAAAAGCTAGGAAAGTAAAGGAGAAACTGTATGTGTGTGGAGGGCGGGGGAGAAAAAAAAACTCCCAAACTCATGAACTACTTGTAATGCAACACATGAACAAAAGTGTACGCAAGCATACACAACGTGTAAGTAAACACATGAACAAATTGTATAATATCACATGAACTCTATGTATTAATGTCTGAATGAACTAATATTGTAATGTAATTGCCAACAAAATAAACAGACAGTATATGTGTAATAACCCAAGACACTTACAACGAGTGAGATTCAATTACATAATTAATGAGTTATCATCAAAATGTAGTGAATAGGGGTTAAAAAACAAATGAACTACTTGTAATGTGTGTGTAAACCCTGGTTAAACTCTAAACCAGCCAGTGTGTATTACTCAATGAACTACTTGAAAGAAAAAAAAACAAAAAGAAATACTGCCAAATAAATCGTTAGCAAAGTACAATGTGTAAAATCAAATGAACAAAAAATGTAAATCAACACATGAACTAGTGTAATGTGTGTATATGGATGCACAAAATGTATTCTAAATAAGCAAATGTTGTGCAACATAAACAAATATGCAACACATGAACTGCTTGTAAAAATGACTTAAAGGTTAACTAAGGGTTAAAATTAAAATGAAGTTGTATCTGCGCAAGTTATTACTGTATTAAGGTAACAAAAGTGTGTATAAAATGCAGAAGTGCCCAGTAGATTGCATAATTCTACGCTGAAAATGTAGAAGTTATGCCAAACCAAACATGTTCCAAGTAAAAAGAATGAAAGAGAAAGTAAAAATGCATAGAAAAAAAAGTTATATTATTAATGTCATATGAGTGTATGTATCCGTCACAAGACAACGTGAGACTTTCACTCACTAATTAAAAAAATTTCAAATGTGAGAAAATGCCAAAGATTTAGTTTAATGACTCTATCTGAATAGCGTTAAAAAAAAATAACTAAAGTGTACATAACAGCTAGCATTATGCCTTTAACTAAATTTTTCGAAAAAAAAACAACATGTAAGGATATCAAATGTCATGTCAGATAAAATAAAATTACCTTATGTTATAAATAAAAATAGCAACAAGTCACCAGCTTGCGTAAACAATGAAATTAAACAGTAGATTAACTGTATGTGTAAAAATGTACAGCCAATTAATTATCTGCTGTATAAAAATTTAAGATGTATGTGCAAACAATGTATAATAGTTAAATTGTGTCATAATTTCTGCAAAACTTTTAAACACATCAACTTAAAACATCCTACCAAGTGTATTAAAAAATACTTATAAACTGTATTTTACTGTGTGTAGTGTAAAAAGAGACCTTACTCTATGTGCCACTTACAAGCAAGGAGTCTATAACAAAAGTCTTAAAAAGGAACTGTTACAGGTTAATTGCCGCAAAATGAATGTGTCAAGTAAAGGATAATTTCATGTAAATCTACAAAATAAAATTTGTTAATTAAGAAAGTGATGGTATCATTAGTAAGTTATGACATTACCCAAACTGAAAAAAAATTAGTATATAGAGGGTAAGAGAGAAAAACAAAAAAAATCTGTAGTGTAAAACGAAAACCTGACATAAGATGTACAAGTAAAAAAAATAACGGTACGTGTGTACAAACACAAAACTCCAAAATCATTCTTGTGAATGTGATATCAATTACATAATTAATGAGTTAATATCACTAGATTATATAATGATACAGAGTTTTGCTTGACACCATGAACTAAGTGTATAAACAAAGTGTATTCTCACATGAACTAAAATTGTGTAAATATACCCATGAACTAAAATAAACTCACATGAACTAAATGTAATCTCATATGAACAAAATTGTGTAATTATTCTCATGAACTAATGTGTGTTTTCACATGAACTAAATTGTGTAACAAATCACATGAACTAATGTGTGATTTCACATGAACTAATTGTGTAAATAATCTCATGAACTAATGTGTGATTCCACATGAACTAATTGTGTAAATAATCTCATGAACTAATGTGTGATTCCACATGAACTAATTGTGTAAATAATCTCATGAACTAATGTGTGATTCCACATGAACTAATTGTGTAAATAATCTCATGAACTAATGTGTGATTCCACATGAACTAATTGTGTAAATAATCTCATGAACTAATGTGGTAAAAAAAAAAATAAACAAAAGTACCGTAAATTTTTAAAATAAATGTTAAGCAAGAGACAAAATAGAAAATGTTATTAAATTATATTGTGAAAATGTAAATTCCAAAACCAAAACTGAATGTAAAGAGTGAAATGTGATGTTTCCATCACTGGTATCTATCAAATTACCAAAATAGAAAAAAAATATCTAAAATCGTTTAAGTGTAACTGGTGCAAAAAAAAAAGGAAGATACATCTGTACAGTGTTTGTGTGTACACCTGTACTACCAAAACCTTTACAAGCGAAAAAAAAAAAAAAAACTGATGACCTGCATCAATGTATTTTACTCTCCCATACAATCTTTTAATCATCCGACCATTCCTGCAGTAATAATCAAATGATAAAAGATATACCTAACAGTACACACATACTTTCTAAAAAAAGAAAAAAAAATATTTAAATTTGCAGTTAAGTGTTAACTGTGAAATAAAATATCACTAATGCCATATGGTGAATTATTAAGATGTACATAACTGTCTAACACAGTGAAATGTTTTTTTTTTTTTTTTAAATGAACTTTCATTTTAAAGAATCCTTCACAATACAAAAGGCAGTAAGAGAAAAAAAAAATAATTTATCTTGTAAATAGGTCTTTTTTTTTATATATATATATATATCTATATAAAAAAATGTGTTTAATGAAATGAATTGCAGTTGTCTAAGGTTTCTCGTTGCTCTTTTATATATCTCTTTACAGTAGGACATCTATGTGAGAAAGCTGTATGGAAAACGTTAAATTTTGTGTTGTTTACCTCATTACATCTAATGCAATTAATGCATTTTGGGCTGTTTGAACAATGAGGATCTTTATGTGATAAGGCACATACAGGACACCTAATTTTATCTGTGCATGATTTTGCCTGATGAAGAAGATTTTGACATGTAAAACATCTTTTTACCGAAACGTATCTTTTTACAGGATAACCAGTAGACTGAATTTTGATTTCGCCATGAATAATTAATCTTTTAGCTATCTTTGGGGGCATTAGAAATATCCAATTAAATAACTCAACATATTTCATCTTATATTTTTGTTGAAATTGAATAGAAGGTGTGGATATACCAGTTAAGTCAGAAACTGCCAAAAGAATATCCGGAATATTAAAATTTTCTGGCAACTGACAAATTATAACTGAAATTGGCTTCAAATCATGCCTAAAAGGGGACGAAAAGTTACTATTTATTGGAGAAGTGGTAACTTCTTGTTGTGGGCATTTCAAATCAGAAATAATATTTGAGTTATGCTGCAAGGAATTTTCAGTCAGACTGTTGATTTCACAATTATCTATTTGTGTTGTTTCAATCCGCTTAGGTGATAGTATTTCGGTGTATGCCTCGGATGTGCTTTGATAAGACGTCTCATTAATTTCAACTTTATGTTTCTCTTTCACTGTGAGTGCATGCAATCTTTCCAAAATTTTTGTATTAACAATTTGTAAACATTTGTTCTTATTCTGCAACCTAACATAATCATCTTTTATAACCTGAAAAAAATTACCCAACATTTGAAATTCCCATAAAAATTTCTTATGCATAGAAGATATATTTTCAACTAAAATGCTATTGTTTTTACTACCAATTTGTTCCTGTAGTATAGGGAATTCTGTGTTTACCCTTTCCGCAAATCTGTTAAGTGCTTCCTCAAACATGTACGGCAGAGAACATTTTAATTCAGCCGTAGATACTTCTAATTCTGGATGGCTATCGGCCTGTGACATTTTTCAAAAATGTTGGAAAAAGAAGCCAAAGAAGAATTTAAAAAAAATATATAAAAGATGGCACAATAATTTAAAATTTGGTTACTGTATTAGAGCAAAACAGCAAGAAAAAGAATTTAAAACAAATATTTTCTTTCCCTTTCTCTTTTTTATGAATGAGCAGATTAAAAGAGAAGAAAAAAAAATTGGAAGTTCTCAAAAAAAAAATTTTTTTGTCTATTTTAAAAGTATGCAGTATCTGAAATATTCATACAGTAAGAACAATTTATAAACCCTCAGATATTATATAGAAAACAGCACAAAATCACTGCAACATCTTCCAATAATATGCATGCAAAAATAATATTCACTTGTAAATGCTGAGTAAAAGCAAAAAATAAATAAAAAAAACTATCAAATAATAGCCAAGAAAATTTTATAATGCACCCTTGGAAACGAGGGCAATAAATGTTAATATGCCTAGCCTATCACAAACACATTTTAACTAAATGACATTTTATTTTCTGTATGGAAAATAATTAATCACCTAAATATCAATATAAAATAAATATGCACTGCAATACTGAATTAAAAAAAAACTTACCTTTCAAAATAAAGCAAGAAAAGAGAAGACAAAAAATTATAAGTGCCGAATAAAATATTTAAAATATAATGCTTAAATTTCGTAAGCTTCTCTGTTCATGCAAACAAATATACTGAATAGTAAGAAGTCATCATTTTATGTTTATTTTTTTTTTACCCAAACAGCATGAAAAGGGAAAATTGATAAATCATAACGCATACCTACAGATAAAAATAAAGCAAAATAATAATAACTAATTTACTGTATTTATTACAATTAAAGTTTAAAAGAAACACTTGAATTTTCCGTGTTCATGCTTATGCAGTGAAAGCTAGACACTTTTATTATGTAATCAATATTGTTAGCCATAGAATTTTTTTGTTGTATTATTCGCACACATACGATGGTACATTTCTGTACATTTTTGCATTTTTTTATACTTCACGTTTTTCTTTTTTTTTATCAGGTGCACCACTTTTACTATTGCGAATATATTGGCACTGAATTTTTACAAGCTAAGATGGCAGAAACCAGCAACAAACAAAAATCAATCTGATGCAAATTTGATGATGAAAACTGAAGCAAATTCTTTTTTTTATCACATTTATGCACAAGAAGCGAAGCACAGATTAAAAGAAAATTGTTCACATAATTTGAAATATTTTCGGACGCACTAATTCTGTTAAGATGCACTTTCTTTTCCTTTACAAAAAAATTTCACCTGATTAGAGCGTTTATGTGAGATATGTCCACATATTTTTTTTATTAATTTTCACTTGAAGACAACACATACATGGCGTAATACACGTAACTCCTTGACGCAACACTTCGAAAAAAAACTTTTGAAGGCACTTTCCTAAAAAAATGTAGCATGAGATTTTACGTACACCTTTGCCGCAATGCACGCGAACCTTTTTACTTTGTCACATTCCACACGATAAATCTGCAGGCACCGTTGAATGCATACGCACATAGGTGAAAAAACACTTGGTCACAATATTCTGTCGAAAGGAGAAAGCAAAACGGCGACACAAACACACACAAGGCGAACCGCTGAAGTCACGTTTTTTTTCTATGATTAGTGACGATACAAGATCAATTCGACGACACATCTGGGGGAGGTGATGGTGAGCAGGCACGAAGAAACCGCACCAACATCAGAGGGGGGGAGGAGAAGGCATACAGGCGAAACAAGAGCGTCTCGGAGATGTCCAGCTGGTGAGCGAAGAGACACTAGAATGGGTTCCATCACTGTCTGACGGAGAAATTCGCATCTATCCATCGAGCGCAGGATATTATGAGTTCAGGATATGACGGCACACCAGGAGGGCACACTGTCCGGCATGGTTGAAAAATATCCAGTCCAAGCATTTGAAGAAAATAATTGCAAGAGTACTTGAATGGGGTAATTGAATGATTTTAAGGGGGGGGGGGTATAACGGCGTTACCGTTATATATTCATTATTCCTCCTTTTCCCTCAAAAAAATCAACTTTTAACTTTACTGGTTTATTATAAATTGTTATTATTCTCCCCCCCCCCCCCCCCCTTCAAATAAAATATTTAGTTTAAATTTGACATTTTAGAGTTAATTTCATATGTCTTTATTCATTCTCTTCCCCCCCCCCCTCTCACTACTGTAAGTTTCGCTTTTACTTTTTAAAGTTATTTTCAAATGCAGACATCATTTATCTCGGTTCCTTTTTCTGTCTTTTAAATTCACACGATAGAAAAAGATCTTAACCGCAGTTATTTTCCATTCAAATAAAGTAAAAGAATAAAATACAAATGAATCTCTTTTCGCTTTGCAGCCAACGTTATCTAATGCATATTTTCCCAGCCTCTGGGCTTGCATTAGTATTCAATTCTCACCCTTGTACTCTGTCGGATACAAACCATATGCCCATTGCTGACTAATTTGCAGCTGCAGTTAGATCTAACGTGCATATAAAAATCACGTGTTCCTATTTCTTTAACCACTTTCCCTTACCGCAAGAATGTTAGGACACGTGTAACCATAAATAGCTCGCCATGGCGTAAGTTTGAATTCTATGTAATACTTCGAGATGCCTCTGATTCCTTTGTCCACGCCACCAATATTCATCGCCAATACAGTACAGATGTTGCTATTCATCTCGCCAATGAGTGAGTGATTGTAATGACTATTTTACCACTACTGCCTCTGAACTTGTGTGTGACAGACCTCGGCTCTCTGCCCTTCGGGGCTGCCCCTTCGGGCAGCCTCGTCATGTGACTTCTCCCGTCCCATTGTACCATCATGGCCCTTCTTTTAAGAAATTTCATAATAAAGAAGTAAGTCCTCGAAATCCTAGTGTTGGAGTTTTTTTTCATTCATCCACGAACCTGGACTCTCTCTAATAATAAATCTCCTCTACACAAATTGGTGCCATTGCCCAGATTTTTTTCTCCAACAGTAATTTTAAAAAAAAAAAAATACGAGGAGAAGTATCGTTCCTTCCGTATCATGCTTTACAAGCGACGCGAAAGGATGTTCTTTTTCCCCACGGGAGTTCCGGCTGCCCTACTCTGTGTTCGCTGGCCGATGTCAACTTCAGGGGATTTCCCTTTCTCGCTACCCCAACGGATTTGGAGAGTGCCTCTTTCTCCCGACTTTACACTAGCCTGACGAGAAGCAAGATTTACACTGCGGTGCTCCAACGGGGTCATCGAATGATGTCACCTCCTGCAGCAGTGCTTCTCTTTTCTCCGACGATGTACGACGCCTGCATCACTGATTCCCCTCCTGTTTGAAGTTCTTGTTTCTTCATACTCCTGCTCCATTCTATCGGGAAAATCTTTCTGTACTCAGCGAGCGCATATCTCCAAAACGAAACTCACCGACAGTTTCGATTGTGAATATATGCATATTTACTGCACGTCGGCAAAAAGATTATCTGTGTCGTCATACCTTAATATGTGCAACGTTCCTTTATCAACAGTATGTCACTACTGCAAAGATCAAAACCTCTCAACACATGTGTTTTTTTTTGTTTTTTTTGTGCGCTATGGTCAACTTGAAAGAAGCAAGATCGTTCTACCACTGTTTGTGAAAATATTTTGTGTTGCGCGTCGGCTGGAACCCATCTGTGTCGTCATAAATTAAAATTTCATTATTCCTCCTTTTCCCTCAAAAAAATCAACTTTTAACTTTACTGGTTTATTATAAATTGTTATTATTCTCCCCCCCCCCCTTCAAATAAAATATTTAGTTTAAATTTGACATTTTAGAGTTAATTTCATATGTCTTTATTCATTCTCTTCCCCCCCCCCTCTCACTACTGTAAGTTTCGCTTTTACTTTTTAAAGTTATTTTCAAATGCAGACATCATTTATCTCGGTTCCTTTTTCTGTCTTTTAAATTCACACGATAGAAAAAGATCTTAACCGCAGTTATTTTCCATTCAAATAAAGTAAAAGAATAAAATACAAATGAATCTCTTTTCGCTTTGCAGCCAACGTTATCTAATGCATATTTTCCCAGCCTCTGGGCTTGCATTAGTATTCAATTCTCACCCTTGTACTCTGTCGGATACAAACCATATGCCCATTGCCGACTAATTTGCAGCTGCAGTTAGATCTAACGTGCATATAAAAATCACGTGTTCCTATTTCTTTAACCACTTTCCCTTACCGCAAGAATGTTAGGACACGTGTAACCATAAATAGCTCGCCATGGCGTAAGTTTGAATTCTATGTAATACTTCGAGATGCCTCTGATTCCTTTGTCCACGCCACCAATATTCATCGCCAATACAGTACAGATGTTGCTATTCATCTCGCCAATGAGTGAGTGATTGTAATGACTATTTTACCACTACTGCCTCTGAACTTGTGTGTGACAGACCTCGGCTCTCTGCCCTTCGGGGCTGCCCCTTCGGACAGCCTCGTCATGTGACTTCTCCCGTCCCATTGTACCATCATGGCCCTTCTTTTAAGAAATTTCATAATAAAGAAGTAAGTCCTCGAAATCCTAGTGTTGGAGTTTTTTTTCATTCATCCACGAACCTGGACTCTCTCTAATAATAAATCTCCTCTACATGGGGGGGGAGGGGGGTGAATTTCTCTCTCTAACGTGCATTTTTTTTTTTTTAACTAAGTTGGAGAAAAAATATAGGCGATGCACCAATTTGTATATAGCATCGATTTGAAGACCGGGTTCTAAATGCTAAAAAAAACTCCAACTAATAATTTACTGGACTTACTCTTTATTTAAAAGCATCGTTAGGTGGTTCAGTTAAAGAACAATGGGAGAGAGAGACCCCCATAGATACATAGGGCGCCGAAGCGCCTGTTCTTTTTAGATAACTTTACATGTTGAAAGCTGGAACAGAAGTGTAGTTTTTGTAAGAAGTCAAGAAATCTTGGCGTTGCACAGAATCGCCAATTTACAACTTTTTGGTGACTGTGCGAAAATGAACAAAGGGTCTTGGCGATAAACATTACCGCAAAAATGTGGTGATACAATCGGACGGGGGAGGCCGGGATTGCAAGCAAGCGCTCCTAATACGATGCGAAATGCGTCAGAAAAGCGAAACTTGTTTATACAACTTATTTTACAAAGCAAGCCGCCGCCTGAGAAGAATGTTGGAAATCAGAGGCATCTGGCTTTTAGCTCGACCACAAAGCACGATAAATACATGCTTCCCATAAGATCTGTTCATTTTTACTTTTTTATTGTTAATACATATACAAGGTTCACGTATTAGTAGAGATAAAATTTCTTATCAATGTGGCGCGCAAAAATCCGATGCAATTAAATGCAGACCTTGATACTAGCAGATGTGCCATTTAATTCTTATTTATTTCTTTGCACTGGGAGCGGTAGCAGACAGATACGGAAAAGAAGAAAAAAAAAGGAATGAATCTTTGCGGCTAGAAATAAAGATGTTTTTAGAAAGAAAACCTTTTAATAAAAGCTGGATGGTTTTGAGAAATGAATTTAATTACATATTTCAGCATAAGAAAGAGAGGGGCGGGGGGGATAATGTGATTTTAAAAGTAAAAATTATGTTTTTAATTAATTTTGAATAAAAATTATAGGTATGGGACAGAAACGCTGTCACAGGCAGGAAACCCAATTTAAATTTGAAGAATTAACAGGAGTAAGTAACATTGACCTCCACAAAACATTTTGTTTTCAATGATCTAATATTGGGAGGAATTTGGCTCTTTTAACAATTTATATCGCATCCTGAATTCATTCGTGCATTTAACTCGAATTTCTCAATCTTGGACATTGGCCGTTTTTGTTCCAAGGTATAGATTTATATGTCTATAGTTCAGAAATTTTTTGTCGTTTAAATTTATTTACAGTTATTACAATGAATATCTACAGTCTTTAACAGAGAAATAAATTAAAATAAGTGAACAAATATATTATTTTAATTTTGTTTCCTCATTCAAATATTTCATGGTTTATTAAAATATGCTTTTTTTATATTTCTAATATGAATTTTTAAAGTCTGGGATTCTCGATTTTTAATTAGAATAATTGTCTACGTATGTAGAAGTTAAGTAAGACTACGTATATAGTCTTAATTTCGAAATTCAATGTTTTTTCTTGTTTAATATTTTTATATAAGGCAGTTTAATTATATAAATACAATTTTACTGCGAATCTTTGCATGTTTATATATTTAATGAGAAGTAAAGAAATAATAATAATATCAAACTAAAACAAAGTCATTTGGAACTTTTATAGACAATAAAAATAAGCTAATTTTAAAATTTACTTTCTGTTATTTAGATAAGCTACTATTTTTCACAGTGAAATGAATGTATTGTTTTTAACAACTAGTTTTTTAAACTTTGAATTTTTTAAATCTTAAATTCTTATGATTATTGTTAGAATAGCTATCTACGTTCTTAAAAATGTTCTAAAAAGATATTGAATTGCTGCAAATAGTTATTACGTAGACAATAATTACGAAACCAAAATCTGAAAAATAAAATCATATTAAGAATTTTAAAAAGGTATTAAAAAAACATCAAATATTCGAAATACTTTCATATAGAAACAAAATTTAAATAATATATTTATTCATGCTTTTCTATCACGTGTGTTTGATTATTTCTCTGTGAAAAATAGAAGATTAATCATTGAAATAACTGTAAATAATTTTAAATAACAACAAAAAAAAAATTCTGGTCTATAGATATATAATGCGTTGTTTTTTTTAAATTTTATTATATATTTAAACATGCAAAATTTCGTAGTAAAGAAAAAAAAACTTATATACTTCAAAACATACATTTAATTCACATTTTTCGAAATTTTCAAAAATTATATATATTTTTACCGACTGAAAAGAAGGGTTATGTGTTTCACGCGTATCTGTGTATGTGGATTTCTTTATACCCTCGAAACATCCCAACGGCTGGATGGATATTAATGAATGATGTCTCTATCAATTCGTCTTAACGCCCCAATGGTTATAGGCTAGTTTTTGTTTTTATCAATTCAAAATGGCGGCCGTAAAATACAAAATGGCGGTAGAGGCGAAAAAAAAAATTACGCACCCTATTGAGTGGCATATCATATGATAGTTCTTTCGAAATGCAGACGATGTTTCATTGACTATTTTACAATCAGAAGCTCCGTTAAAATATTATACAACCTGGAAGTTGTGTATGTATTGTGGATCTCTAGCTTTACTGCAAATCTAACCATCATAGACATCTATAGACCTCATCAAAACAGTGTTTATAGATAGGAACTAACAATTAAACACAACTTAAAAGTCATCAATACAAGTAAATAAAAAAAAATAGGTAAGTAATATAAACAAGTAATATAAAAAAAAAAAAATTCTATGCCAATTCCTACTTAGGTGAATAAGAGAATTTCCCTCCCCCCCTTTCTTCTTTCCTGTTGAGTAGGGCTTAAAATGCCTTGATCAAGAAGAGGGTTCTCTCGGTCTTAAAATACCTTGATCAAGAAGAGGGCTCTCTCGATTATTGAAAATTAATTAATTTAATTTATTAATGAATTAATATTTGAAAAATCTGGATTAACATGAAGTGTCATTCACTACAAGTTTTAAAAAATTTATTTGAGCTTGATTGGATGAATAATAAGTATTTTATTAACGATTGAAAATTTGAATAAGATATATATAGCGAGAGTGTGAGCTAATAGTAGGGATTGAAAAAAAAATCACATTGATGATAAATAATTAATTAGTTCGCTTTTTACGCAGTCGGGTTTTTTGATTTTTTAAATTTAATTGTTTTTTCAATTGCTGTTCGAAAATGATTGATGCAATTTTTCGTTCCGAAATACAAGTCGGAGCGGGATTTGAACCAGGGTAGAACAATCCCAAATCCAGCATTCTGCCGACCATGCTACAGAACCGCTTTCCAAAGAAGGAAATTTATCTAATTACATACTGTAGCTAAACCTTTGCGACTTATTTTCTCAAGACCCCTGGGTGTTGCGCTCTATGGCTAGTCATACATTTATACTGCTGGCCTTTAAAATTGCAACACCAGAAAGGAATGATCTGACGAACGTCAAAATCACATGAAAGGTAGAAGAGGTTGGAATATGCAAATGATTAGTATTTCAGCGCATTTGGACGACGCAGGCGGGAGAAACGACATCTGAAGCATCTTATAAAAGAAAAGTTGTGTAGGGAATTTCTCATTCGGATAGTGCTTTGTAAGGTCGGCGTTTGCTCAGAATATCGTGTTATGCCTCGAATAAGGAGAAATGCTTACCAGCAAGTGCCGGAATTCGATAGAGGCAGGATCTTTGCTTATCGGGAGTGTGAATTATTGTTCCGTGATATCGCCCATTGCACTGGTCTAAATCCAACCACTGTCATGCGAATATGGAATCAATGGGTTACTGAGGGTCATACTGAAGGGCATGCAGAGTCTTAACGCCCACCCATGACTAACGTCCGAGAGGACAGACATGTTGTGAGGTCAGTCCTGGAAAATCGTACATCCACATCACGGACCATTAGTCAGGAAATGGGCATGTTTGCAGCTCGCCTTGTATCCGCTTTTACGGTGCGGTGATGTTAGCAACAGCGTGGACTGTCCACGGTGACCATTACTGCGGCTTCCCTTGACAATGCAGCATAGAGATACATGGCGACTCTGTTGCGCCGAACGACAAACCTGGTTACAGGAGTGGCACAATTTCATCTTTTCAGACGTCCCGCTTCTGCGTGCAGTATTCTGATGGCCATATACGTGTCTAGAAGCTCCGAGGAAAACACTCGTCGCCTGCTTCCATTTGATACCGGCATAGGGATCATACACCTATTGGGCACACATTGGGTGCACAATACGCACATCTCTAACTTGGATCGACGGTAATTTAAACGGAGATCGGTACATTTCTGACATCTTGCGTCCAGTGGTTGTGCTCTGTCTTCGAGGCCTACCAAACGCCATTTCAACAAGATAAGGCAAGACCACATATTGCAAGTGTCTCCTGACCTTCCTCGATACACAGGGTATTCGATTGCTGTCCTGGACTGCACGGTCTCCAGATATGTCACCCATTGAAAACATCTGATAATGGATTGCTGACAGACTGGCTCGCCACCCCTCTCCAGCTCATACGGTTGATGAAGTATGGCATTGACTTGAAGCATCATGGAATGAGTTGCCCGCTTCTGTCATCCAAGCCCATTTAGACTCCCTGCCTAACCGGCTAAGGACCGTTTTAACTGCCAGGTAGGACAGCTGTTTCTGCTAATTTCGCACCCCTGTAAACCCACAATCTGCTTACAAATTTAATCATTTGTTTGCATGACATACTGTTTACGTACAAAAATATCTTTTTTGTATTTTCTTTCATTCATGGTGTTGGAATTTTAGTAGTTAGTAGTGTATGTACTAACTATACTCTATCGATACCCAAATGTTAATCGCATTCGATGACTCCAGCCTCGGACCCTCTCCTTGTTGTGTAATTAAAAAAATTATGTATTTTACTTTTAATTATTTCCTTTTTTTCAATTTTAAAAGGTATTATTATAACTAAATTTTAAATTTCAAGGTTTTTTTCTTATGATATCGATTAGTTTTTATCAGTATTATATTTCCTTCCATTTTATTTCTCCTGATGAATTTATTATTCTAAATTATTTCTCGATCGTGAGTTTCTTTATTAAGTAGGTATTTACATAATAAAGAATTTTCTTCTGGAGTTCCAATAACCATAATTTATTTTACGTAATATACACAATCGTTCCAAATTAGCATTTTCCTGGAGCTTTCAAAAGAAAATCCAACTTTCCAATATTAAAAACTTTTAAATTATTCATTATTTTCAAATATTTTCAATGTGATTTTTTTCGAGCGAGATTTATTAATAATATATTTATGGATGAGCTAGATTTGACTGATTACAGGATTTATTTCTTTTTTTGACACTGTATCATTGCAGCTGCATGCTACGTTTTGTAACAGACAAAGCATAATGTTAATAATCCGCATGCTTCTAATTACCCCGGAAATAGCATTTTCGAGGTAAATAGGATAATAGAGTTTTTAGATAAGGGTAAATTGGGATCGCAAATTTTATTTTTTATTTAAATCAAATTGTGGTTTTGAAAATCTTTCAGTTCGGATCCTGTGAAATACCCCTAGATTGGTTTACTTTACTGCACAGTTTGTATTAGCAAAACAATTATTTTACAATTTTATTTTGCATTTAATCCAAATTTTAGCCTTGGCTGAATGTTTTAAGCTTGATTACGTCTCAACACTTTTCCACAATTTTCCTCCTTCACAACATAGAGCTTTGACTGATTCTTTTTTCCCCGTTGCTTGCATTTCATGTTATTTTTTAAGGGGGCTCAGGGCTTGATCAATAACCGAAAAACATGCAAACAGAGTTCTCGCTTCGAATCCCTATAAAAACAGAAGTATTCAATGTAACTAATTTAAACTTTCTGATATTTTTAAGGTATGTTTGCAGTCTTATAAAATTATAAAATAAAGTACTTCAATGTAATAAAATTAAAAAATATAGCAAAATTTATATAACACAATAAAAAAAAAATAATAATAAAAAATCGGTGCCATATCACCATCCGTAAGATATCTTAACATTGAATTGACACAAGAACCTAATTTTTTCTTTAAAATGATCAGAAAACTTTACTCTATAGAATGAATTAAGGATATAACTATCACTCAAAGGAAACCTTATTAGAAAAACTCTCAAATTTGAAAATTTAAAAATCCCTAAAAAATACAAGTTTTTTTCCCCTTAAAAATACTCAAAATATTAAGCTATATAAAATATATTAATTCATTCTATAGATAATGATGTTATACGCATGCAAAAAAAAATTAAGCCATTCCATCAAATAGTTTTTTTTAATCTTACGGATAGTCGTCAAAAATCAAGTTTTGAGAAAACGCGACTTCAAGTTGCAATTAAATGGGTGCGGCTATGAAAGTGATTGTTACATAAATGCTTATAGCTCCGTTAAAAATGCAGATATTTTTTATGCGGTTTTTTGCACTGTGTTCAGAAGTAATTGAATAATCAAAATAGATACTAAAAAAAAAAAAATCAAATTTTTGAAAAGTTTTGAAGCCCTGAGCCCCTTATATAGTTTAATTGTTTATAGTTAACTTATTAAAATAGTTTTTTTTTTTTTTAACTTTAAAAATTAGTTCTTTAGTAATATAACAAGGTTATTAATTTCCAATAGAAAAAAATGCATTTCATTTTCTTTTGTAGGCAGAATGTAAAATCATTACAATTAATAGTATATGAATATTGAAAATCCCTTAGAAAACGTTTTTTTACCAGCTTACCTATAATTCCAATAATGCATCTCTCAGAATAGCTGTAGTTGTAAAACAGAAAATATCTTGCTGCAAAGCCCACACCAATATCTTTTAATCCCATTTATCCATGACTGTGTGTCTTGTAAAGCATGAGTGAAAATAGCACTGATCCCAATCACCCCATGAAATGGGATAATTGGAATCAAAGAAATATTTTTTTAAAGCCCCCTGTACCAGGTAACATGGCACATTGAAATAATTCTTTACACAATTCTGAAGAAAACAGTTCATTGAGTAAAATTATACATAATGTATGTAATCCACTTCATTTTCTGGTAATTAATTGTCAAAAAGATATCCTAATTACCCCTACTTCCCTTAATTCATGATGACTCTATTTGCAAATGCACAAGATAATTTCACAATCATTACCAAATATCACGTAAAGATAGTCCACTGCTATTGCAAAACTGCAACTTTTACTGGTATAACTGCTATGTTATACAAAACTAAGCAATGAATATGACATTTAAATGAAATAAGTAGATTCATACATGTATGGTTGAATGCAATGAAATGGAATGTGATACTTTTTTATGCCCATTGAATCTATCAGTATTTAACAGAGAAAATTATTATAATATCAGCGAAGATTGTTTCTCATAATAATTTGTACTATATATATTCATGAAGCGATAATATTTAATGTCCTTAATAGATTCAGTATAACATGAGTCAAAATTCTCAAAAGTTGCTTTTTCAGTAAGCAAATTTAATATTTCCATTTTCAATTTTCAAAACTTCGTTAAGACACGATTGTTATTCAGTAAAAGAATACTTTATAGCTATAGTTGCATATCTGAGATCACATGACGTATTTGCATATATTTATACACTTTATAGAACGATATTTCGGGGAAAGGTACTAATTAATAGGAAATGTCTGCCATTTTTCTTTTAATCACAAACACACACACACACACAAATAAATAAATAAATAAACCAAATTTCACGTCTCCAAAGACGCATTTGCAGTGGTAAAAAATGAGTCACTATATCGTACAGTTACAAGGAGGGACAATCTTGACCAAGATACGATCTTGCAGGTACAATCGGGTGTTAAATTGATAGAAGATTTTAATTGAACTGCACATTTTTTTAGATGGGTCCCTAATTATTTTGAACCGAATTAACAGGGCATGTATCTGAAATAACCTTAATTGATATGTGTATCTACTAAAATGTAATGTAATGTATTAACTTTATATTAAAGTTAAACATATGTACACGTGTATCATAAAGTTCACTTATAACGTAATCATAAATTATAAAATAATTTATTCACAGTGGTATTATAATAAAATTTATTTTCTTTATTGTTTTTCATTTTTATAGGAATGTGTCTTTTTATCGCTGATTGTATGTTTGATTTACCAAATTTTCAAAAGAAAAAAAATAAGTTAATTCCATAATGAAAATAATTTGACGTATTAAAGCTATACATGATAAAAAGGATTGCTGCACGACTTTTAAATGATAGTAATACGGATTTCTGTAAAATGACTTTAAGAGGGGCCAGGACAATAGTTAAAATAATTTTTATTTATTGAGTTAAAATTTTGATTTTTTTTTTGTGTGTGTGTGATGGTTAACCATGTCATTTGTAAACAAAATCACATGATAAAACTTCTCATAAATTAAAAGAAAATTTAAATATAAAATTCATTAAAAAATGTGGGGTAATTTAAAATCGTTATAACTCAAAATGTTATTTGTAAAATTTCAAATTTTGTAATTTAAATAAGCAGAAATATGTAAGTTTGAATTTTGATTCAGCATTTTAAAAAATATTAATTAAAAAAATTAATAACATTTTTTTTTAAATGGTGTATTCTTTTTAAATCATATTTTCAAAAGAAAAATATTTTTTTTTTTCAAATTTTCTGAATCAAAATTAAAGAAAAACAATTGAAAAAGACGTATTCCAAGTTTTAACCATTTGCCTTTAACGGTTCTTGACTTATAACGATTTAAATACGAGAAATGGTGAAAAAAGTCATCATGAAAAAAAAAAAAAAAACTCATTTTCAAGAGAAGTCTTTTCCGTGACAACCATTGGTCGAAAGCAAAATTTTGAAAACAAACCAAAACGAAAAATTTAATATTTCCGGTTCTAACTAAGATTGAAACATGATTTAAACATCATTTTAAGCAGAAAAGCACAGAGAAATTTTCAATGCAATAAAATGTTTTCAGAAAATTTGGTGATTTTCTGTCCCGGACCCCCTTAAAAGCTTTTTTCAACCTCCACAAAAAAGAAAAATAATGCTATCTTTTTTTTTTAATTTGTCTCACACATTATGTGTTTTTGTTCTAATTAAACGCATAAAAAATATATATTATTTTTTTTTTACTCTCTCTAACTTAGTCTGTTCATGAACTCGTGAAAGAATTTTATTAAAAGTTTAAGAATAGCTATAAATACATTTCCTAATGTACAAGAATTATGTACAACTAAATTTTACTCGCATATTTTTTTTTCTTTTTTTCAAATTTTGTCTTGCTGGTAAGATTATTTTTGTCAACAGTTCAAAAATTATTATTATTATTATTTTAAAGCATTGTAACATTATACGGGTTCACGACATTTCGTCCCTGATGCCATTTCGGTACGCGCCATCTTACTACTCGGACTCTGTCGTAATATATATGCGAATTATATTTTTAAAGGAAAGCTGTTAATTTGTAGATTTAATTCTGTAAAGATTTAATTTTCAGATTTAAATCGGTAATTTCTGCCAACACTAGGTATTTTTTTTATTCCCATTTTTAGATTTTACTTTTTGGTTTAAAAGTATTTTACGAAATTTCTTCAAAATGGTGACAATCGGATTACCTCCATTGTTGAAGAGAAAAGAGAAATAATGAAAAAATGTTCTGACACGTGGGTTTCTTTGGATTTTTTTTTTTTTTTTTTTTTTTTTTTGCAATTTACATTTCAGTAAGAAATATGTATGCACGTGTACTTTATTTTGATAAGACAATAAAAATTGAGATTTACTGTGACGTATGAAGATTAATGTATAATATGGGTTTATTTTATCTTTATAGATTATAATTTTATTGATGCCATGCTTTTTAATTACAATGAATCTATCAGATAACATCGTACTATCTAATAGATGGACGGTGACGTTCCCCAACTTGGTTTATTAGTGAGAAATTTGCTGGCTAGGACATCGGCCAGGGAAGCTTAACGGTAGAGTAACATCACGTAACGCTGTCGACCCAGGATCGAGTCCTGGCTCCGGCTAATTTTTCACTCCATCTGAGTTTATTGTATTTAATTGTATTTATAGTCTGTCGTAATATATGAGTATCTTTAATAAATAAACGTTTTCTTCCTTCTATTAAATCCTGCCATACGTAATTAATTCAGTGATACCACATGATAGGTAATGATTCTAGGTTTACCATGTTGACCACATCCTATATAACCTCTTCAGTTCCCAGCTTTTATAACAAACTTTTTTCTAACAATTTAGGGTTTAACTTATTAAAGTATAAGTATTAAAAAATAATATACAGGAAATTTTCTCCTTCGAAAAGTTTAAATATGCAAATTAGGTGGTACCAAATCGGGGACCTTGGTACTGAATGTCAAAAAATAATAAAGTACACAATCGGGTATCTTGGAACTAACACGCCAAAATTAAAATGCAGATTTAGATTTTAATGTAGTAAATTCTCAAAACATAACATTGCACTACTCAAAGGTAGAATATTATATTTAATTACAGATGAAAAATATAATTCAAATTTGTTTAGTATGAAATTCATAAAAACAATTTCGATTTTGCAGATACAAGAACAAATTTCACTTTATGCATCTGACACGGGATTTAACTTTCAACCCGGATTGCGACACTTCATGTGGTTTTTAATTTTTGTATGCTCAGGAAAATGTCCAATTTTATCAAACCTCATGTCATTTACAGAAATGGGAATAACCTTTTGACATATATGAGGGCGCTCGCTTGTATATTCTCGGAGGGAGTTGTCAGCTCGAATTAACGGACAATTTCAAATCAAACAAAGTGAAGATATCTTTTTGAGGGATATCATTTTTTCTGGAATGCCTGGTGTATAAAATAGAGGAATTGCAGGTTGCTGTAACCAAGAAGTGGACAAGCATTCTTATCAACCACTTATTTGTCCTCGACTGAATTCTATACTAAGAAATTACTCGATCCATCAAATCAACTCTCCCCATATATTTATTATAGTTCTTATCTATGGATGGTTGTTGAACATCTATCTTGCATTTATCTTCTTTTGATCACATTTTACAAGAATATTTCGGCTTTTCTCCAAATGCCGGATAAAAGCACTACAGATTTTTTATCCTTCCATTTGACCAAACAGGCTTTAATATCTTTTCTTGTTTTGGAAGCTGATGTATCTCTTGTCATTTCCTTATCTTTCGGTAAAGTCCTCCTTCTGTTCTGTTGATCATCATTGTGCCTGTCAAAAGGTGTTTCTATCTATCAGATAGTCTAGTATTTTCAGACCAGTAAAGTATTTGTCAGTAAATAGTAGGGTTGGCTTGGGTACAATGGGGTATCAAACAAATGCTTCACTACGAGTCTCCTAGGCCATAAAAATGTGTACCTGTTTCGAGAACAATATTCTTTCCTGAGTATATTACAAAGTCTAATACAAGTCCATCTTGTGCAGCAAGAACAAAATTTTTTAACCCAACAGGATTGAGTTTCTAGTGAGCATATTGCTTTGCTGGGCATCTTCCACTAAACGAAATCATCTGTTCATCAACGGACAAACATTGGGTTTTGGGTAATTGTAGACAGCACATTCTAAAATGATATAGGAATGTCCTGACTAAAAAAAGTTTGTCCTTTTTCTGTTCCTCCGTGTGAATTGACTTATCAATAAAATGCAATATATTCCTAAGCTTAAATATTCTAGGAATATTATTCGATTGGTCATAACTTTCTGTAAAATTCTCATTTGGATCACTCTCAGAATGTTTTTCATTATCAAATTCTGGATCATTAAGATCCAAAAGATCTCTATCATTTTCGGCAAGAAGAGCTTCAATTTCATCTTGAGTCAAGTAGTGCACTGAAAAGAAAATTTTAAGGGATTGAATGGGGTTTTGAATCCCAAGGTCTCCGATTGGGTACTTCGTTTTGAAAGTTAAAATTTTCGGACATAATATGTAATGTTACATTAAAATTAACATGCATCGTATTAAATGATTATCCTCAAACCAAAAAATGAAAGAATGAATTAAAATATTTTTTTATTTGAGATAAACAAGAGAAAATTCTCACCTCTAGTAGGCCGAGACGAACTTTCCCGCTTTTCTTCCCTTTTGAAAGTGTTTTTTATCGTTTTAGCCACAGTATCGTACTACCAACTGTCGGGAATTCTACAAAATATACCTTTCCCAAATGGAATCTTTGGTTTTTAAAATAGATAAATGCTATTTATTATTTTTTACGAAGTTTTTTAAAAAGTCCCCGTTTGGGGCCCCAGGGACCGAAGAGGTTAAGATGGAGACATATTATTTCCGTATTACTGAATTTAATATAGGGGAGACTAGGGAGGATTGATCCATTTTTACAAAATTAATTTTTATTTTTTAAATATTGAACGTAGAATAATGTTTTATATATCCTTTTATTCGTTATACAATCAGTTATCAAAATAAAATTGCTAGTTAAGTGTAATATATAAGAAATTTGAAAAATGGTTGATTTTAATCATGAGAAAATAATGGGTTAAGGCTTCTCCCATGTAGAGGCTTGATATGGGAGGCTTGACCCACTTTGTTTTATATTGAAATATTTGTGAAGAGAAATAAAATCAGTTAAAAAAAGTAAAATAACTTTATGCTACATGCTTAAATTATTATAAAAAATATTTTTGAAAGTATATGAGGCTTAAACAAAACTGCTTAGACTCAATTACAAGTCAGAGAAGAAAAAATTTGTTTTAAACAGAATTTTGTCCGAGCAGGTATAATTTTACAGCAGAAAAAAATTAAATATTAAAATTTAAGGCAGTAGTCCGTTAGAGACAGGTTCCGTTTTAATCGGGTTTCATGTATTACTATGAGCGAATTTAGGAGCTACTGTTCAGCTTTTTTTTTGTCTCCTTGTCATAGTTTTTGTGACACTGGATCTGACAACACTAGTTGTCACATTGTTTGACTTTATCTCACTGTTATTCATCCTGGTGAAAATTGTCTACATACCTTCCTAAAGTTTTTTGATCAATGCTTTGTTCTTTTGCAGCTGCATGAGCCCTGATCATTAACATCTTTTAACCCTTTCAGGGTCAAAGTACTTTCAGTACTAAAATGTTGAAATAAATGACTGGCACCGGAATTTACGAACAAAAATATTTGGAAATATGAAAAGGTTATATGTCTCATACATATTAATTTGAAAAGATTTTAGCAAAATTCTAGTATCATTGTGACGTTTGGGAATTAAAATGAAGTGGTTTAATAAACATACCACTGCCTCTGAAAGTGTAAGACTGTTGCTTTCATACTTTCTAGTCCTTTCTAGTCTTTTTCACTTTTTGTACTTACCTATTATAAGTAATTTAAATGTAAAAAAGTTCCTATCAACTTTCCCATTTATATTTCATTAAATTTTTTCTTGCAGTGGATATTATAGCAATTTTTCACATCTTTCTTTAATCACTTTTAAAGATTTTCTTTTCCATCACCCTATTTTACTGTAGCTTTACAGAATAAATTTACATTCGTTTTTTATATATAGCTATTAACCTGACATTATACACAGTGTATAATAAAAAGATTTCCAAAACCATTTAATTAAGGGAGCCTCGAGCATCTGGTCAACCCTCCCTCACATTGACTGGGTCAGGCCTCCCCACTTAGCCCTTTTCTAAAAAATAGCACATTGTTATGTTAAGCCTAACTTACTGTACAATCTTTATGCCCGGAATGAAAGCTCGATATTTCTGCATTACTTAAAACTTACTTACTTAAATTTCTATGATGTATTTTGTTTGAAAAAAGCTTACAAAATATTTCTAAAAAACACAACTTTTAGGTTGTAAACGCCTCACAATTGATTTTTTCCTCACCTATTTCAATTATCTGTATGAAACAAAGACTGTTGTTTGAGCATTCCAATAGCTTTGGTTGACATCTATTGATAAAACTCGGAAATTTTTTTTAAGTATGAAAACAAATGGCTGGGCCAAGCATTCCGTATGGTCAACCCCCCCTAGTCTCCCGTATATAATTGTAATAAATTTTATATTCATGCATTTTTGCATAAGAGTTCAACAGCTATTCAGTGTAAAAAAAAAAAAATAAAATCCTTTAATATACGGAAATTGTGCTGGCAATCGAAACACCAGTACTATTTCCGTATATTAACGGATTTTTCCGTAAATTCCAGAAAAAATCCGTTTTTTCACAAAATTTACGGAAAAAATACGTTAAAATACGAAAATATTACTGGCATCTCGATTTCCAGTACAGTTTCCGTATTTTAACGGATTTTTTTTTTTTTTTTTTTTTTTTTTTTTTTTTTTTTTTTTTTACAGTGTTCAAGATCTGAATGTTTATAAAACTAGTTATATAACAAACGCACCTCATTTGCCACGTCTGATGTACAATTTCCGACTTGTTTTCATGAACGATACCATTGGTTGCGAGTGAGCGTTCCTCTTACAATAACCTCGCACCGTTTGTCATCAATGCATGTTCCGAAAATAGTTATACACATTCTTTGGGTGTAATATGAAACGATGTAGGATTAAATAAAGAGAAGGGAAAGAAAAACAAGTGTAACTCAACACTGTTAAAAATTTGCAGCATTCTGGCAGGTCATTTGACCGTTCTTTCAGAAAACGGTTACACAACCGTAATTTTAACACTATTCTGACCATATTATTGGCCGTTTTATGGTCAGAATATAGTTAAATTATGGTTATGAAACCGTTTTTTCAAAAAACGGTCAAACGACCTGCCGGAATTCTACAAAAGTTTTAACAGTGAAGGTCATCTGTAAATTAAATACACGTTTTTTAAACATACCGTGAGAGAAATATTAATAGTGTTATTAACAACGGATTTACAATTCGAATATGCAGATTTTCTTGGAAGAAAATTCATTAAATATTCAATTTGTTTCTTAAAGCAAGTATAAAATTTACTAAAATAATGCGTATACAATGTACATTATTTCTGTGTAATACATAAAATATCTCAAAGGTGACGATTATATCAACTTTTTTGATTGATTCTTATTTTTTCTTTAATAAAAGAATATGAATATCTCTCTAAGACTTTTCGTCGTTATTAATATATTTTATAATTGGAAATAATAAATTTCCGATTGTTGTTTAAATTGGATTATCAATTGAATAATTATCAATTTCTTCTAAACGAAACTAGAACAAGGCTTTTTTTTTGTAACATTTGAATTATTTTCCGAAGAAAACTACATATACTTCGAGAAAATTACAAAGCTTTTTAACATAATAAACACATTTCTTTGTAGGATTATTTTCAGAGCGGTTACTCCAGAGAATAAAATTTTAATTTAAATTTTAATTATTTAAGTGCTAAAATCATAATTCTATTCAGTGACAACACATTTCGCTCAACTTTTAATTAACAAATGCATTAGATATTGCTTTTAATTAAATTTTACTTCTAAAATATGAAAAATTCAGATTTATACTCGTAAAATATTGTAAGCGATAACTTAATTAAACGGTATGTTTTAATACATTTTTAATGTTAGTCATTTCTAATGGAATTAAGAATCCTTTATTTTAAGTAAGATATATACCTTATATATATGTACAGGTATAAGCAATAAATATCGTTTGCACCGACAAAAAACAAATACACATCTATGTGGTTTAAAATGCTACGGAATATTTACTGTAATTTGTTTTACAAATTGTGTTGCTTTTGTTTTTTCAATAATTATGTACATACTGGTCTATAATTTTCTTGCAAACTAATGGTATTGGAATGGGTACCAGTTACTCATTTATATCTGCTAACCTATGTTTTTATGAGCTTCAGTGTAATATTATTACAGCTGTTGTACACTTCCTCGCATACATGTATATAGATGATTTGATTGTTTTAAACTTTGATTGCGACTTTAATTAAATTTCCGAAAAATTGATCACGAATCTCTGGTTTTAAAGAAAACTAATGATAATAGTTTGGCGACTGTTTTTCCGGATTAAAGAATTTTAATTAAAAATTCAGTACAGATTTCAATTTATGACAAATTTAATAGTTTCCCATTTCATGTTAATTAACTTGTTCACTGGTCCTTCAACATTCATAAACGTATCTACATTAATATTATTATAGACAAATGTATCCTTTTTAAGACTTTCTAACATATAAATTTAAAAACAACGTTAGAAACGCCTGTATATATAAACTTTGAGCAGATTAGTTTCGGTAGACTTTAGAGTACGGTCCTCAATGCAAAGAATAACGTAAACTTGCTCAATTATAAAGAGGAGAAGTGGATTCAAGTTCATTAGTAACCAATAGGGAAGTAGGAAAATATGATACCAGCCAATAGGAGAATAGTATAGGAAATACCACCAAAAGTGTGAAAAATACAGGTATTAATTAGAAAAAGAGGATTTTATGTAATATTTCCAACAATCTGATGAAGGAGAAATTGAGAATTCACTTTCAACTCAAAGTTCAACTTTACTTTCCTGAAACATTCCACATTTACAAAAATCATAATAACATTATTAATAGTGAATTCGGTATTCCTCCTTCATAAGATTGCTGGAAGTATTACATAAAATCCTCTTTTTCTTAATTAATACCTGTATTTTTCACACCTTTGGTGTCATTTCCTATACTGTTCTCCTATTGGCTGGTACCCGTATTTTCCTGCTTCGGTATTGGTAAATGGACTTCTCACTTGAATCCTCTTCTTCCCAATATAACTGAGCAAGTTTCCGTTATTCATTGCACTGAAGACGGCACGCTAAAGGCTACCGAAACTAGTCTGCTGAAAATTTACATATTCTGGCGTTTCTAACGTTGTTTTTAAATTTATATTATTCTGCGCCAAGTAGCATCTTAATAATTACTTTCCAACATAGTTAAAATGTGTTTATGATTTCGGTTTGTCTGACCGTGCTTAATTCATGTAAATATATTGACCGATTGCTATGAAATTGATATATGTTATTGGGGTTTACTGTTACATGTTCGGTATTGAATATGAAGGGTGTAGCGTTACTCATTTACAAGACCACTCAAAATAAATCCATTGCGGTATGGGGGGAAATCTTTTGGCGTATGTTTTAATGATATCACAGTTATCTAAATATATTGAAATTGATATACATAAATGAGGTGTACAACAAGGTTCTTATTATTGAGTATTGTGTGCATAGAATTTATCGTTCATTTCCAGGGACACCCAAAAGAATTTGGCTATAGAAGAAAATGAGCAATAATTGAAGGTCTGAAGCCTGCGTACAATAATTGCTGGAAAAGAGTTTTCAGTTGTGATATATTCATTTTAAAATTTAACTAGTTTTTAAATATTACTTGGTTTGTATAAATTAAATAGATCATTACAGGGTTGCACAAAACGTCTCAACAACATCCGTTTATTGGCAGAAATTGTTGAATAAAAATTTTCAAATGCGCTATATGCGTTTAACAGAACCAACTTTTAGCATACTATAGTATGCATACATATCTGTAGATCATATACAGGGCTGCACAAAAAATCGTATATTTTAATGACTATACATGATAATAGCAGAAATTGGGTTTTACAAATTGTTCACATAGGCATTATCTTTCACAGTAGTAAATAGTGAAGTTTTGTTATAGTATTCTGAATGTGCTGGAAAAGTGTTTCATAATCTATGCTGTACGCATGACTTTTCATTCGTATTTTAGAATTTGTACAGGCAAACACCTGTTTCAAAAGGGATTTTCATATATTAACACGTTCGCTGCCAAAGCTGAGATGGTGCATCTGTTCATGCACGCCAAGACCATATCTGCAATTTAGTACTTTTAAATTATATTCTGTTTTGTTATTTAAGTACAATATATATGACGAATTACTTTTACCAACAAATAAATTCACACGAGTATGCTCGTTTTGGCATATGAAACATTGCAGGTATTTTCTACGACAGTGCTCGTAATCGGTGATGTAGATAAGGAGATCAATAACGAGTTATCTCTTAGCTGGAAGGAAACCCAAATTGCTAACTACGAGTATTCTCGTAGATAGCAGCGAACGTGTTAAAAGGGATTTATTTTAAAAAACAATATTCCACTTAATTTATAGAAAAAAATAACCATTTTTTGCAAAAACCCTTCATTATTGATTGTTTGCTCTTAGAGGTCAGTAAATTACTCATATTTTTTAAAGCCCGTGCAATGGTTGTTTCATCATGATGGCTGTGTTTATTGGTAATATATCTGGAATAAATTTGGGTTGGTCGTTGGAATATGTATCCTGGTTTGTTTAGTTTTTTTTTTAATTTTTTCTTATGTGGCAACTTGGCTACGTTAGTAGAGTGTGGTTTTTTCAACTAACATCATTTTTCATCTACAAATTTGCTCCAGCTGAAGCATTCATTTAATACTGTGGCGTAGGGTCCAGTGTTGGAACATCTGTTAAGTAGCCTTCAAGTGTTTAATATTTTGATTTTGGTACTCAGTGTTCTGGACAAAACCCATTGCCACTAATACATATTATATATATATTTTTTAATGTTTCGCTGGTTTTTAAAAACATCCCACCGCCGATGAGGCCGAAGCCATTTTTTTTAATTGGTTTTCTATGTTTTATTGTTGTAATTTTTAACTTTTTATATTGTTTCATTTCACATTTAATTGTTTGGTGAGGGGCGAGTGTGTATTATTTTGCTGGTTTATATATATATATATATATATATATATATATATAAGAATACACATGCATACACATATAGACAGGGTGGTCATAAAAAAACTTCGCCGATATATAAAGCCCTAATGGCCTAACTGCTTAACAAATCGTAAAGAAATTTTAGATATACTTATTTGAAACTATACGATCTAGATCGTCATGATTTAAAAAAATAGAGCTCTGACGGTTACGGTTACAGAGAAAAAAATTTCGAAATTTTCGAATGGCAACACACATTTTTTTCATGCGCAAATTCATCAGCATATTGAAAAACCGTAAATGGCGTTGGAATGACACACGTCCGAATTGCGGCGTAAAACATTTGCAAAAACCATTGCGAGGAACAAAGGAGTGGCTACACGACAAGTTTTTCAGTAGCGAAGTTTCTTTTTTTCACTTGTGAACTGAGTAGTGTTGTAAGATTTGTTTAAAAATGTGTTTATGAGTTGTGTTTGTGAACACATAGTAAAAATTAAAATGTAATCATTTGTTCTAGAGGGCTAAATATTACGTTACATAGGAACTGATTAGTATTGAGTGCCACGATATTACACCGGCAATTTTGGTCATACGTGTATCGTTCCAACGCCATTTATGGTTTTTCAACGCGCTGGCGAATTTGTGCAGAAACAAAATGGGTGTTGCCAATCGAAAATTTAGAAAATTTTTTCACTGTAACCGTAACCGTGAGAGTTACCGTATTGTTTTAAATCATCACGATATCGAGTGTATACTTTAAATAACTAAATCTGAAATTTCCTTCCGATTGGTTGAGCGGTTATGTCGCTAGGGGTACATATATCTGAGAAGTTTTTTTATGACCACCCTGAATATATATAGGTTACGATTTGATGTGAAATTGAAGACGTGAATTATGAAAGCGACTCAGTTGAATAATCAGATTAAGTTCAGTCGAATGGCGACTCAATTAAGAGATCCACAAAAAGTTTTCCAAAAAAGTGAGCGCATTGCAGAATAAAAGAATTGTTTATTCATATATTTTATATTATAGGACCGCTTTTTACAACATGCGAATTTTCTAGAGACACGACAGATGCGATGATAAAACTTAGATGTTTAATTTGCGTACTTTCATTACAGCAAGTTGAAAATTATTCCTCCAAACAGCTATAGGTGATTTTAGAGAATGCAAAACACGAATTATTCTTGGCTCCGCGCTCATGCAAGTTAATTTAAAGAGGGTCCACGCGGAAGGAACAACGCATTGGCGTATGTTCCGGACAAATCAGAAGCCTGCACCAACTAAGAATCCAATCAGAGCGTTTGGACTCATTTCCGATGAGCGTGCGAAAATAGTTGTAAAATGTCGCGACGATGTAAAACGCGCGAAGCGAAAACGTTAGAATAAAATAAGAAATAAAAAAGAAAATGGTTAAAAGCATATTCGAAATGATCTGTCGTCTTGGTGTTAGCATTGTGAAAATGAATAGCTTTAAGAAAGATTTTTATGAAGGGAAAATGCTTTGTAAATTAGAAATTGGAATAAGATAAATATTAAAATACGAGTTTTAAAAGAAAGGAAATTTAAATAGAAATAATAAACACGATGTATTAGAAGATAGGAAACTGGTGAGCATGCTGGAGATTTAGAATAATTTAATAAAATATTGGGAATAAAATATTTTGTTATATATATATATATATGTGTGTGTGTGTGTGTAAGAGGTGCTTCCCATTCTAGAATTAAGTTGTTAATTAAATTTTCCATAATTACCATTTGCTCATAAAAAAAACGTGTTTTTAAATTCACTCATGAATTCAATCGATTGTTTTTTAGATGCCTGGAAACATTTAGTTATTAAAAAACTATTATATTTCAGAAGAAATTAAAACAATCAGTTCTAGATTAATAAAATAGAAATTTTAATCTTTATTTTTTCTTTATTCTATTAAACACGCTAGAAAAAGAAAGAAGAAGAAATTTGTAAACCTTATTAAATTTACCTTTTTACTATTAATAGTGTAAATAACAAATGAGTATGGTTATATTTTTTGGTAACAGGCTTAAAACACATGAAGATGGCAATAAAAATCGGATATATTGTGCAGCTTCTTATCGGAATTTTTTTCAATACGTATTCGTTTATTTTATAAAGCAATAATTAAAATTTGCTAAAATAATATGAGCGCATTTTTTAGCTATATGTACACGAGGGAAAATGTCTGAACAGTATCAGTAATTTCATTTCCTTTAATTGAATACTCTTCTTTACAAAAAAAACAAACAAAAAAAACAAACAATAAAACGTTCTTTTACTGTTATTTCCTTGTTTACTAATACAATTTGTAATCGGATATTTATAGTACCTTTAATTAGATTATCGTTTGCCAAAGTTATTTTAACGAAAATAAACAAAAAATTTCCAGATTTTTTTTTCTATGAAAATTAAGTAAATTTGGAACTTATAAAATTGCTATTTAAATATTTAATTAATGAACAATTACATGTTAAAATCATACTATACTGAAAATGATATAATAAAAAGTAAATTTTGCTGCAGAGAAAGAAACAAATGAATAGATTCCGCTTTCAGTTAGTTTATAATTTTAAATCTCGAAATTAAACGCTTTTGCTTATACAGCATGTGCCAGAACTTCGCGTACAAACTTAGTGGGGATGTAGAGAACATCGTTAGAAACGAGAATTGCATAGGAAAGCATATGCGGAAACATCAAACTTACGTGATTAAGAAAGACAAGTCGGAAATTGCTCGTCAAACCTGGCAAATGAGGTGCGTTCGTACTAAAACTAGTTTTATAATTATTTTTTGTACCCCATATTGTACTGAATATATATATATTTTAACTTCATAAGTGCATAGTCTGTAACATCATTAAAATGCACTTGCAATAATTTTTTCCCATTCCCCGTAATGTAACGGAAAACTTTTGACTGTCCCTGTAATTAAACTATACATCCGATTTTCATAAAATTTGAAATGGCTCAACAACATTTTGCAACAATTATATATTTAAATTTTCAGACCATTCGGAAGGTTGTAACATCATTAAAACGCACTTGCAATATTTTTTCCCCATTGGCCGTAATGTAACGGAAAACTTTTGACTGTCACTGTAATTAAACTATACATCCGATTTTCCCAAAATTTCAAATGGCTCGACAAAATTTTGAAACAATTATATATTTAAAGTTTCAAACCATTCGGAAGGCTGTAACATCATTAAAATGCATTTGCAATAATTTTTCCCATTGGCCGTAATGTAAAGAAAAACTTTTGACTGTCCCTGTAATTAAACTATGCATCCGATTTTCATAAAATTTGAAATGGCTCGACAAAATTTTGCAACAATCATACATTAAAAATTTCAGACCATTCGGTTGGGTAGTTTTTGCTCTGTTATATGCGGACAGACAGACAGACACACGGACAGACGGACGGACTGAACGACGACTATAGGTGCTACGTATTTATATAATTACGAACGCACCTAAAAAAGGAACAGTAAGGTCACAATGCAGAAAGCAGTGTATAACCCTTTATTACACAGAAAAGATCACAATACAGTAAACATCCTCTAATCCGGTATCCTAAGGACCGTTACGCAGGATAATCCGCCACGACTTTCGAAACACATTTGAATCGAGAAGAAATAAAGGTGTGGGTTAAAGCAGATTTTGATGACAGGGGAGGCCATCATTCAGAGTGTTATCAACCAACAGCCGCCCCAAAGACGTTGGCTCTAATGAAGGTGATCTGGACAAGTCAAACAACATCAGGTGGAATCACCCAGCTAATGCCTTGAATACATTTATGAAGTTTACTCAGTGTAGCAGTTCTTTGATGCGGGAATTGTGAAATTTCACACCATAAGAAATAACGTCCTAAAAAAAGAAGAGAAAAAACTAATACAAAACAAACTGATATTCGAGATTTCTTTAAGATGGCTTCTACGAGTAGGCCTACAAAGCACGTTTTCATTTTATAGTCATGTACATATGTTGTATTTTACATCATTGAGTATTTTTTAAATTCTATTGAAGCTGTTATATGAATAAAAAACATGCTTTGTTGTCATTTTTTTAGTTTAATAGTAATTTCTACACGTTATTCCCGGCATTCATCCTGTAATTTGTAAAATTTCTTAATCCGGTATGCTTGAAGTCCCAAACGTGCCGGATTAGAAGATGTTTGCTGTATATGACTTATTACAAGCATCACAGGATCTATTCGAAAATGCGATTATTGTCATGGTTACAATAATTGCCACCTATGCGACATGGACTGGTGAACATTTTAAAAGATTCCGGTTGTTGCGTTGATAGTAGCCACAGCGACGGAGATTCGTGTCTCCCGTCCATTTCAGAACTTACGGGCGTGTCACACAATGCTCTTTATGACACCTCAGAGCAAATAATCAAAATACGGTAAATCAGGCTATCCGTTTGGACCATCACGCTCAATCCAGTTATTTCCAAATGTTCGGTCCAAATGGTCACTTATGCACCTTGCGTAATGAGATCCCCGCCCCATCATGTTTCAACCACATTCCCAGTCAAAAATGTGCGGAGACATAATTTAGTATTTCCAGACGAACCATCCGAATAAAAGTGACATACTTGCGAGTGTCCAGTCAAGGTGGTAAGATGCATGGCCCCACTAAACTGTCCGCCAAGATAACCGCCCACACATTTGCAGTGAAGCATTGTTGTGCGGCTTGTGGTCGGGTTTCGTGTGGGTTGTTGTCCGTGTGATTCATGTTGATCTCACGCTGGCGGCGTCTACAATAAGGAAGAAACTTGTGAAGAGCTTGAGAGTTCGCTTACAGCACCACCTATGGATTTCCGCCCATGATTTCCTATGTAATTATGGTTCCTAACGATGTTCTCTATCTCCTCTCTAAGACTGTACACCAAGTTCTGATATACTCTCCATACTTATAAGCTGATATAAAAATATAAGGAAATAGTTGAACTGTTTAGGTATATTTAGGTCTAAAAGTAGCTTTATTTCAAAATCTTTGAGAGCCATAAAAGAGAAATAATCTATCTTTGGTCTAAGCTACGTAACACTGAGACTAATTATAAATAAAAATTGAAAAGTATGGGTTTAGGATACGATTAAAAATGATAAATATAATTAAATGCGACAACAAAAATATATGAATTTCATAAAAAAAGATAAACTGTTCAATTGTTTAAAACAGTTTCGATTTAGGAAGTAAAAACTCAAAATTCAACTGAATTTTCAATGATAGCCAAAGCATAATTAATCCTAAAATTTTAATAAAGTGCCTAATATTAGAAGAAAATTTCTGGTGTATTACAATATTTTTAATTAAGTAATTTATTTTAAATAGAACTAGATGACCACACGCCATTGCCCGGGACCGTGATAATAACCCTAATAAAAATCCCAGTTTGAAGAATTTAGTACATTTAACCCGATTTTGCATGAATTTTTATTCTAAATTAAAAAAAGCGAAAAAAATGTTGATTTCCAGTAGTAAAAGTCGCTTCATATTTAAAAGGGAAAAAATAATTCTTCCTGTCCAATCTCTTTGAAATTTTCAGCGGATATAAATATGCCTGTTCTATACCTTGTGACCAAAATTCATGAAACAAATTGATATCTAATTGTAAAAAAAAAAAAAAAAAAAAATGTTTTCTTTTCTCTTTTGTTCTTGTTTTTTGCGTAAACATAACAAATAAAATTTCTTATCTTTCGAACTCTCTCAAATTTTAATAGGATAGAAATGTAATTGTATCCGAAACTTATTACAAATTTGCGAAAAATTATGCATATTTAGTATTAAGAATGTGTGCCTGCAAACTAACCAGAGAGAAGCCACGCCGAAACGTCCCAGTATTTAACGTTTTCGTCGAAATTTTCTCAGACAATATTTAAAAAAAAAAAAAAAAAAAAACTACTACTCGTCAGAACGTTTCCAAAAATTTTCATGTGATGTAAATCTGGTCTTCCGACATGCAATAACGATATTGTTTCAAAATATAGACGTTTAGTCACTTGTAGAGAAGAAAAAATATCGTTTCCGAGCCGCCCGAATTGAACCGCGGTCGCGAATTTTTTTGAAAGGGTTATAATTCGTATTTCTGAAAACCGATTAAATCCTCGAGAAGAAGAAGGGCCCAGATTTGAATACCATTTTTTTCTCAATCGGTACCTCTAAAATTGAGAGTCGAACAATCACAATCGCTATCGTAATGGAGAAAAAGTCAACTGCGAAAAAGACACTTTTGAATTTTTTTTTCAAGTGGTTAACAACTACATTTTATCAAACTGATAGCGTCGTTTGAGACGTAAGTGTAAGAACTTTAAGTATATGTTGTCCATTTTCCATATTTTGAAAAGTACGACTGATGGCCGTTAACCAAAAATGGCAAAAAAAAAAAAGATTTTGTTATTCATTCCTTTGCGTGCAAGAATGAGGTTCTGGGCGTGCGCGACAGCGTCTGCGCTGATTTCTTAAAAACAATATAGGTTTTTTCATGAATTTTTAATTAATATCTCTGCCAATTATTAAAAAATTGAAAATCTCAGACTCATGTGCACCAGGACCTGCCATGGACTACCCTCATAACGTCACACAAATTTTCAGACCTCTGCGCGCGATATATATTGCTAGCCACGGCCAATAGACAAACACACACACACACAGATAGGGAGAGATCCTCTCTTTTATTTGTAACAGATAAAAAGTGTTTCTTATAATTTTATGTTTACATTCATTTTTTAAACTTTGTTTAACGACCAAATTCTATTCAGCAGAAATTTACTTTTTTCAAGAAGCATACAAACATTCAAATTATCGTTTTTAATACTTTCCGACATATTTGAAAATTGTATGTGAATTAAATTTGTTTGTCCGTACTCTAAGATAATTAAAGACACTTGGATTACTGTGCAGTTTATGTATGTTATTGAAGTTTACAGTGATATGTTTGGTATTGAAAATGGAGTGCGTAGCATTTACAGTTCGTTTACATGGACACTCAAGATATCCCCTTACATTATTGTCAAAACGGAAAACACTTTTGCGATGTATTTTAATTATGTACTATTTCAAACATAATGACATTGACATGTATTTATGGAGTGCATTAAAGCATTCTTTCTGTCTGATATGGTGTGAAAAAGATTTATCATTTATTTATAAAGTCACTTAAATCTTTTCGTTACATAATGATATACGGGGAAATTGTTTGTAGCGCATTTTAATAATGTTACACTGTTTCAAACACGAGGGAATTTATATACATTATTGGGGTGCATTAAAAGATGCGTAGGTTAGAATATGACGAGAATCATAGTTATTGTTCATTTACAGGGACACACAAGTCATTTCGGTTACAGCTATGAGCGGCAAAATTTAGTCGTGGTATGCGTGCTTATGTTAAACTACTATTTTGTATATACTATGTGGAATGTGTAAATTACAAGTCATATACAGGACTACAAAAAATTATTCGTAAGCATTTCTATATATGAGTATGCATTGCTTTATGATTTTTTTAATTGAATTATGGATTTTTCAGCTGAATTATACTTAGTATAAACAAAGAAGTTTTTTGTAAAACATAAATAAATTTTTATACAGTGCTTTTAAAAAAAAAGGAATACATTGTCGCCTATGCACAGCAATTTCTTAAAGTACGATTTCAGTTGTGCTGTGTGTTGATTTTCTGAATAATATTTTTGTTTTATCTGAGGAGTGTATAGAAAGCTATAGATATTATGCTGGGCTGAACGGAATTATGTGAGTGTATGTTACTGGAAATTACTGAAGGTGATTTTCCGACTGTGTTTGTGCGCTTTGTAACTAAGCTAAATTTTTGCGCGCAATGTTGTGTATATGCAGATATATAGGTAAAATACAGGGATGCACAAAAGTGTTCAAATGACGTTCTGGCTATAGAGAGTAACTGCTGAAATCTACTTTCACCATTCTAAACGGTGAAGTTCGGTTGTCGTATTCTGAAAGTGTTGCATAATCAATATTTTACGCATGATTTTTCTTTCTTGTTTATATATCTTTAAGTATTTTTTCATTATAAAATTCCCTGATATTTCAAAAGAAAAAAATAAATCATTCTTTAGACGACTGGTATACAAAATTTAACCGTTACCTTATAATTATTATATAAATAAAAAAAGAAATAAATTATGTAATTTTAAAAATAACTAAATTTATTTTTTTAACCATAACATTGAACATAACTAATACATTTAATTAAATTTTGTTCAATCACGTGTAAAACTAAAAAACAAATAATCAACATAAATGAGATACAGTTATTGCTTATTTACTTAATAAATCTGATGTGCAGCTTATTATCGGAAAATGTTCCACTACGTATTTAATTTTCCTAAAGCTGGAATTAAATTTTACTAAACAATTACTGCATATCATTTATCTATATGTGCAGAAGGAGAAATACCCTTAAACTGTCTATTATTTCAGATATATTTTATAATGAAAGACAGAAAAGCAACTTTAAATCTGAAAAAGTTCCTCATGATTGTATGAGATTTATTTTGTTTTAAGGGGTCAATTGCGATAATACAGAAATAATAATAAATATACAAAATTAATTGAAGCAGTTCATGTATAATAATTTTAACTGGGAAATTTATTTTTATTATTTTTCTTGTTACTAACAGGCTTTGTAATCGGATATATATTGTTCACTGAATTAGATTATCTACTTTTTAATCCGTTTTTCTTTTTACTTTCTTCTATCTTTACAAGAAGAAAGTATTGGTTTCATGAAAATTTTCGAATTCCAGTTTTCGACGTATTTACACGTTTTATGGGTCAGAGATTCCAAAAAACATGTTTTTACAAAATGTCTGTCTGTGAGTCTCTGTCTGTCTGTCTGTCTGTCCGTCTGTCTGTCTGTATGTGACACAAATTTTGTGGGCGCTCTATCTCAAGAACTAATGCACGGTATTTAATAAAAATTTATATTCTGGTAGTCCCTGATATAAATTGGTGCTGATTAGTTTTTGGTGTAAATCGCCCATCAGGTGGCGCTGCTATGTAGCATTTTGCAGGATTTCCGCAAAAGCTCTATCTCAAGAACTAATGCACGGATTTTTATAAAACTTCAGATTCCGTTAGTCCTTGACATGAATGGATGCTGTTTACGTTTTGGTGAAAATCGTCCAAAAGGTGGCGCTGCTATGTTGCATTTTGCAGGATTTACACTATTTTCGCAGTATCTCTATCTCCAGAACTAATGCACACATTTTCATCAAACTTCGGATTTAGTTAGTCCTTTATATGAAATGATGCTAACTATGTGTTGGTTTAAATCGCCCAATAGGTGGCGCTGCTGTGCTGCATTTTGAACTATTTCCTCAATAGCTCTATCTCTAGAACTAATGCACGAATTTTCATCAAACTTCAGATTTAAGTATAACTCGATTAATATTGCTGCTGATTATGTGTTGTTGGAAATCGCTCAACAGGTGGCGCTTCTATGCTGCATTTGTCTTGATTGGCGCAATACCACTATCTCAAGAACTAATGCACGAATTTTCCTCAAACTTCATATTCAGTTAGACGTTGACATAAGTTGGTGATAGTTAGGTTCTGGTGTAAATAACACAATAGGTGGCGCTGCTATGCTGCATTTTGCTGGATTTACAAGATTTCAGTGACAGTCATACCTCGAGAACTAATGCACGGAGTTTCATATTTTTAGAATTATCATGATGAACACAGATTGCCATTTAATTTGGCACTGAGATAGTGAATTTTGAAGTATTGACATGTATGAGATAGAAGAAAGTTTTGTGATGGCCACAACATACTAGTTTAATATAAATTCAACTCTGAAATATTCTTATGAATGAAACATTTGATTGCTTATTTAAATGAATAACTAAATAATTAACTACATCTGTGTAAGATTATTTTCACTCGATAAAAAAAGCGCATTTGAAACTTAAATGATAATATCATAATTTACATGGAAATTGAATCAAACTCGATAGAACAATAAACTAGTTAGACCGTTACAAAATAAATTTTGCTCGAGTTTATTTAAAAAATTAATATATTTCTCTTTAATTAAATTTTTATTTCAAAAATTTCAAAATTGTAGATCGTTGTTTTCGAAATATTGTAGAACAAGATTGGTGAATCTATGCCTATGGTGACACGTATGACAGCATGCGAAAAAATTCAAAATTGATAGCCGTAATAGAAATCAATTGAGGCGTTACGGATATTAAGAGCTACCTCGCTAAGGACAAGTTAAAGAAATTAGTACAATAAATATACGCTTTGGAATTATTGTCGGTCTGTCGATTTGTACTCTAAAGCAAATTTTGTAGGTGCAATGGACTGTCGTAAGACACTGCACCATTTACTAAAATCGTCTGTTATTATGTTTTTACTTTCTTCTATCTTTACAAGAAGAAAGTATTGGATTCATGAAAATTTTCGAATTCCGGTTTTCGACGGATTTACACGTTTTAGGGGTCAGAGATTCCAAAAAACACGTTTTTACAAAATGTCTGTCTGTGACTCTGTGAGTCTGTCTGTCTGTCTGTCTGTCTGTCTGTGTGTATGTGACACAAATTTTTTGGGCGCTCTATCTCAAGAACTAATGCACGGAATTTAACAAAAATTCATATTCAGTTAGTCCCTGATACAAATTGATGCTGATTAGTTTTTGGTGAAAATCGCTCAACAGGTGGCGCTGCTATGCTGCCTTTTTTACGATTTCCGCAATGGCTCTATCTCAAGAACTAATGCACGGATTTTCATGAAACTTCAGATTCAGTTAGTCCTTGACATGAATAGACAATTTAGAGATTTTGGTGCAAATCGCTCAACAGGTGGCGCTGCTATGCTGCCTTTTTTACGATTTCCGAAATGGCTCTATCTCAAGAACTAATGCACGGATTTTCATGAAACTTCAGAGTCAGTTAGTCCTTGATATGGCTTGATGCTTATTACGTGTTGGTGTAAATCGCTCAACAGGTGGCGCTGCTATGCTGGATTTTTTACAATTTCCGCAATGGCTCTATCACAAGAACTAATGCACGGATTTTCATGAAACTTCAGATTCAGTTAGTCCTTGACATGAATAGACATTTTATATATTTTGGTGTAAATAGCTCAACAGGTGGCGCTGCTATTGGGCATTTTTTGCAATTTCCGCAATAGCTCTATCTCAAGAACTAATGCTTGGATTTTCAACAAACTTCAGATTCAGGTATACCATGATATGAATTAGTGCTGTTTATGTTTTGGTGCAAATCGCTCAACAGGTGGCGCTGCTATGCTGCATTTTTCAGAATTTCCGCCACAGCTGTATCTCAATAACTAATGCATGAATTTTCATCAAACTTCAGATTCAGGTATACCTTGATATCAATTAGTGCTGTTTATGTTTTGGTGTAAATCGCTCAACAGGTGGCGCTGCTATACTACATTTTTCAGAATTTCCGCTATAGCTCTATACAAGAACTAATGCACGAATTTTCACCAAACTTCAAATTCAGATATATTGTGATATGAATTGGTACTATTTAAACGATTTAACTGACGTGATTTATATAGAAGAAAGTTTTGTGATGGCCACAACATACTAGTTTTTTTTTTATCCATCTTTGTCGAGTTCATGTTAACACGTTCGCTGCCAAAGCTGAGAAGGTGCATCTGTTCATACACGGCAAGACCATATCTGCAATTTAGTACTTTTAAATTATTTTCTCTTTTATTATTTAAGTAGTATATATATGACGAATTACTTTTAGAAACAAATAAATGCACACGAGTATGCTCTTTGTTGGCATATGAAACATTGCAGGTATTTTCTATGGCAGTGCTCGTAATAGGCGATTTAGATAAGAAGATCAATAACGAGTTATCTTGTAGCTGGAAAAAAAACCAGTTTGCCAACTACGAGTATTCTCGTAGATGGCAGCGAACGTGTTAAAGCCATTTGCCTATTTGCGCATATCGAGTTAATGTTAAAGCATACGACGTGGTGGGTAGTATACGACTCTTGACTTAGATTTTTTTTTGTTGTTGTTCAATTTTTTATTTTGGTTGTATGATGATTTCCGTTTTATAAAGTATTTTGAAAAAAAAAATGAGAAAAATATCGTCATATACTGTACTACAGTACTGAAAGTAAAAGGATGCAAACAAAGCACATTTTTAATTTAAGTAGAATTATTATCAGGATGATCTTTAAGAATTAATTTTGATTTGTATATTACAGCGGAACATCGATATTTCACGTTCATAATTCAACAAAGTTTATCTAAAAAGGTTTAAAAATACAAATAGATGAAATACAAAGTTCGACCAATAAACGAGCGTATTCGTACACGATCCTGTGATAATATTTTGATATTTATTGAGTATAATTTAAACAAAATCTTGAATGTACTCATAAGGAACTAAGAAATAATAAAATAAAAAGAAAAGTACCACTCCCTATTTTTCATATCTTTATAGCTTAACCAATGAGCCTCCAAATCTCTTCAGAGAAGCGCCTTATCAGAATTAACCGGTATACCAAATTTGATGAAAATCGAACAGAAAAACACATTTATCTAAATTAAGGTTGCATTAGGCACAGGTTTCCCCCTTTATACTTAAACAATAAACCTCCAAATCTAATCAGGGAAGAGCCTTATCAGAATTAACCGGTATACACGGGGGACACCACGTCCCAGTCGTTGTCTCGTACAAGCCCTGTTATACACAATTTGAAGCAAATCTGATAATTCTCCATCAAAAACCCATTTATCTAAGTTAAGGGGAGATTAGTCCCCCATACCCCCTTTATACTTAATAAATGAACCTCCAAAAGTAACCAGGGAAGCGCCTTACCAGAATGAACCTATTTTTTTTTAAAACAAATTGGATTTTTTATTAAGAGTTATCGCGTTAAGTACGGACGACTACATACATACATATTTACATACATATGTACATATAGAGCCTGCGAGCACATTAGCTCTCAGACTTTGATAGCCTGTGAGCTAAAAAGTAACTAAAAAATTAGTTTTTAATTTTTTCTGACCTTGGCAGAGATTGAATTTCTTTCCACAATGCATCAAATTTATTTTTATTCTAGTATTTTTATTCTAGTTTAAATAAATGAAATGTTGTTTCACATGTACAGACCACAATTAAAGTAAATATTTTTACATGAGTTAACATATTAGAAAATTGTCATTTTCTTTGACGCTGGGCTATAGCATGAAATTGTTTGGTCTTTTTTTATAAATTTAAGAAATGTTCATTTCTTTACATGAATTTCTTGACACAATTCTGCTACAAAATAACAAGAGGACCTAATTTTTCGATGTCTATTATTAAAAAAAACCTTCATTATTATAATATTAATATACAAGGTGTCCCAAAATTCCCTGATACATTTTAAAATTCAGTATAAAATTAAGTTATTGTCGTACTAGAGTGCTATTTAGACTAAAATGCTTCTCACTATAGAAAAAAAAATCTACAAGTGAATAAAAAAAATAGTTCCGAACTTGGAGGATAGATGACGCCCCTTCTCTGTATGTTTGGTTTCAAAAATGAGTTTTTTTCTGATTTTCAGATTAGTTTCGATTTGGTCGTGAATGACTAACCTACACAATTTGCTTTTACGCTGGGAATCATCATTTCTGTGTCAAAGCGTCAAATCTAATCTGAAAATCAGAAAAATGCATATTTTAAACCAGACATACGAAGAAATGGCGGCATCTATGATCGAACTTTGTAACTAATTATTTCCATTCGCTTGAAGAAAATTTTTCATAGTGAGAAGCATTTTAGTCCAAACAGCACTCCTGTACGACAATTACGTGATTTTATATTGAATTTTAAAATGCGTCAGGTAATTTTGGGACACCCTGTGTCTGTATATATATGTGCGCGTGTGTGTGTGTAAACAGTTAAAAGGCATTGTTCGTCGAACATACGGAAGCAAAAATATCTTAATAAACTAGGACTTCCCTCAGAGGGATTAGTCTGAGCGATATTGCTGAGAACATAGATTTAATAATAGCATGTGGAAGCAAAGAAAGTGAGATGTTATCTTTAATTATCCATATACTGCGATAAATTGAAATGATGAAAATAAACGAGTCGTAGAATTACAAAATCTTATATATAAATTCGTATACACTGTTTAAAAAATGGGAAATCAAACCATGCAAGACAGCCATGCATGGACATAAAATTGAAAGTACGCAATATATTAAAAGTAAAATATAAAATGAAACACTAAATTATCTTATATCGGAATTTTAATTGTATAAAATGATGTCAAGAGTATAATCAGACGCTCTGCAACAATTTGAGTAACTTGAAATGACAAATATATGATGTTTAAAAAGAATGGACCATACTTTATATGGTGTGTGCTCCCCCGGAATAGTTAATATTGTACAATATTTGTTTTCATGGATGCAAAGAGTTTGTCGATGACAGTTAAGGAATTCTCTACTCAAAATCTGATATAGTATCAAAGTACCGAATACATTAACAGTGGCATGCAATGCTTCGTTAGAGTATGTTTTCGATATGCTCGATCGGATTTAAATGTTGAGTGTATGCAGGCCACTAAATACGTAGTATTGTTTTGTATTCAAACATATTCTGCACAAGTTGAGCTGTATTTAGCATGTATTAAATAAAAGAAATCGGCAATGATTGCAACATAAAGTACGACACAAGATCTGAATATATCGTCTGCATAACTTTTGAGCTGTCAAAGTGTCATTTGAAGTAATTTACAAATCCATACATATTTATTCAGCAAATCATGCAAGCTAACATACACCAATATGAACCCGATTATGAAATTTCACCAGAATAAGTTAATATATAAAAAATCTACTAATGATAATTGAGAATATGACCTTATGATAAAAAGTCTAGAAAAATGAATCAGATAAAAAATTCATATCACATTTAAAACGGCACTTCCCTCTGTTAGTAGCCTTGACGAGATAGAGAAAAGCCTAGAGAAGGAACACTTTAACAAGTACTTTCGGGCAACCTACTCACTGTTTCAAACAGATCTTTATTCAATATTTATACAATTTATTTAATGCGAGGTGGGTATCTATCAGTTTTGTTGCATTTAAATTGTATGTTTTGCGGAGGAAATACAGCATTATGAAATATTTAAAGTTGCTATACCTAATGATTCCAAATTAATGGTAATTGAGATCGCTTTCCGTTCATTTCATCTTTTTAAATTTTAATTTTTCTAGAAACCATTCATAGAGACAATTGTGTATTTTAAAACTAATCCTAAGCAAAATTTCAAAATTTTGGGCTCAGTAGTGACACAGAAATAGAAAATTTTCGAAAGTTTTTTGTTTCTGCACTTTTTTATATAGCGACATTTTTAGAAATTGTTCTATTGCGAGAATTTACGTCATGACAAATGCAGCCATGCAAATTTTCATGTTTATATTCCTAACAATTCCATGTACTTCGTTACTTAGATCATCTTTAGATCTTTTTCCGCTTTGTTTAGTCTTTCGATTTTTTAGAATTCGTTCTACAACGAGCATTTACATCTTATAAATTACTACCATGCCAAAGTTCTAGTTTCTAACCCCACCAGTATCCCAAAAATTTCAGTATTCCAAATAAATCATAGTTTAGAACCTTTCTAGAAATTTTTACGTTTATCCGTCAAATTGAACTTTTTAGAGAGTGTTCATTACGAGTATTTACATCTTAAAAGTAACTACCGCACCAAATTTAAAGTTTCTAACCCAATCAGTATCGCAGAAATCGCAATTTTAGAACTTTTTTGCTCCTGCAGCGATGTAGGTTCTTGCACTGACATAAAATACAGTCTTTTTTTCGGAGCAGAGATGGCCACCAACATTTTTTTAAGTTGGCTATGTAGTTTCAGAGATAACACCTCACAAACGTCCAAGCATTAATAATATTAAACACTTTATAATATTATAACGCTTTATAATATTAGCATTAGGTGTACAGATACAAAAGACATTTATCTGTTACAAACTAAAGTGTCCGGCGTTACCCAGAATTTGAAGGATGTTTTTTCTGAAAAATTAATTTCAATATTTAACATACAACACAAAACAAACATTAAAAAAAGTAGTCGAAATGTTGTATGAATAAATCATATGAAAACGCAATATAAAAATGTATAAATGTATATAACAGACGCAAAAGAATACTGATATAAATGAACTTATTTCAATTTATAATTGGAGCAATACTTTTAAAATACACCAATATTTCCCTAATCGGGTTTTTATCATGCTTCAATATATTTTTCACACTCATATCACGTTATACTATATCCACCACGTCCTTTATCTTTCCAATATGACGTAATATTTTCCTCTTTCACGTGGAAACCTTGAAATAGAAAAGTTATGAAGTTATATTCATTTTCATTTAAATTCGTCAAACTAATTATTTCATTTTCATTTTTCACGTGAATATCTTGCAATAGAAAAGTTATGATATAATATTCACCTTTTTTTAAATTCGGCAAACTATTTATTTCATTTTCATTTTTCACATGGAAATCTTGCAGTAGAAAATTAATTGTTGTAGTAATAATTTTATTGTGTATTTTAACTGTTGGGAACTGCTATAATGAAAGTTGTTTAAATTTGATAAGAAATTGCTGAAATTGCGGTTTTTTATTAAATAAAAATTAACTATAAATTATTACGATTCCGGATTACTTTAGTTGCCTCGGCCATGTTTTAATACACATGTACGTATCTTTTCACAATTTTGGCTTCCAAATTGCGGATTTTTATAGAATTACAAACAGACAGATAGGCAAGTTTTCATTTTTATATATCTCTCTATTCTAAAAAAAAGTAACAAACGCTGTCCACGCCTCCACCGCCGCCACCGGTTTTGAATTTTTTGTGACCGGAGGTCTTTCTTCGTTAATATTAAAAAAACTATTGCATACAAAAATACGAAAATTGGTGGTATTATAGAGAAATGTTTGATCAACACGCTGACGCATACAGTTTTCAAATCGAAGAATTATTTTAAGAGATATTTAATGCTAAAGTCGGACAAAATCGTTCCATTAAAAAATTTTTATAGGAAAGGTTTTATATGGGAATTTAATCATTTTTACATCATTTTATTCAATAGAAGATCCTGGTGTGCAGATTCCATTATTATTTTTTTTTTTAATTTGACTCATTGTTTGAGGTTTTATTTCTATTTTAAATTCAAATATTCAGCATTTCGACAGATATTTTTTACATATTTTAGAAATTGGTATTAAATTAAACTGTTGCCAACTGTATAAACAGCGCAAACAATAATGTTTGCTTCAAATAAAAAAAAATTATTTACACGTTACTATTATAAACAGAAAAAACCTTCAAATTAGAATTGAATAATTAGGTATAAAAAGCAGGCCACTTATTGGAAATTACGCCATAAAAACTATATTTACATGTGAATTTTAAAAGAGAAAGGATATTGTAAAATAAATTCATTAACATGCGTTAGAAGTCTCAAACAAAATAAATTACGTCACATTACACTTATTATGCAAAATGAACAAAAAATAACATTTCAAAACAGTTTAAATTTAAAAATTGCGCGAGACAAAATATTAGACTTTTTCAAAATTTTATTATTTGTCGTTTGATGTGAGGTGTTCAGCTATAAGTATTCAAAATTTCATGTCTTCAACTTAATTCGGGGCTGAGTTAGAAAAATTGTTTAAGATACACAAGTTAGAGACCAGAGGGTTAAATATTAGACCTTTTTCAAAATTTTATTATTTGTCGTTTGATGCGAGGTGTTCAGCTATAAGTATGCAAAATTTCATGTCTCCAACTTAATTAGGGGCTGAGTTAGAGAAAAAATGCTTAAAATACAGACGTTAGAGACTGGGGGGTTAAATATGACTTTTTTAAAATTTTATGATTTATCGTGTTATCGGAAGTGTTTAGCTATAAGTATGCAAACTTTCAAGTCTCCAACTTAATTAGGGGCTGAGTTAGAAAAATTGTTTAAAATACACAAGTTAGAACCCAGAGGGTTAAATATTAGACTATTTCAAAATTTTATTATTTGCCGTTTGATGTGTGGTGCTCAGCTATAAGTATGCAGAATTTTCAAGTCTCCGACATATATAGTTTCTGAGAACGGGCTCTGTGACTGACGGACAGACAGACAGACAAGGTGTGAGACAGGTAGGGTTTCATTGGATGAACGAAACTCTAAAAACATGCTGCGGATGACTGTAACAACATCCTAAAATTACATTACCATCAGTGATCTACCAATCCCGAATTTAGTTTATATTCGTTTCATGTACTCTTATTCTTTTGTGCGGCCCAGTAAAATAACTATCAATAATGTATACAGTAAAACCTCTGAATGGCGGGCACCTCGAGAATGCAGGATTTGTCCTCTATTTGGAGGTGTGCGCTACTGAGAGTAAAGCATATACAGTTATTTAAGTGTTGGTAATCGAAAACTGTCCGCTAAATAGAGGTATCCGCTAATCGGGTGTGTCCGTTATGGAGGTTTTACCAGTAAAACCTCTGAATAGCGAACACCTCGGGCGGGCAGAATTTCTCCTCTATTTGGAGGTGTCCGCTACTGAGAGTAAAAAATGTACAGTTATTTAAGGGTTTGTAATCGAAAAAATGCCCGCTAAATAGATGTGTCCCTAATCGGGTGTGTCCGTTATAGAGGTTTTAGTGCATAATAATACCATCCTTTACAAGAAAATTGCATGCTGTATGATAGACAGACAGACATCCAGAGAAAGATAGCCTCCCGTAGCAAAAAACACTCATGCCTTTTGTTTTAATCATCCACAATCGTTTCTAAATTTCGTTATACGAGTATTAAGGGGACAAGGGACCTTTAAAACCTTAAAAATCAATTTTTTATTTTTTGTAAATTTCGCTTTAAATATTATTCAAGGGTACATTATAAGCATTTATCACAAAAAAAAAAAAAAAAAAAAAAAAAAAAAAAAAATGAAAAAAAAAATTTTTTTTGAGAAAAAAATGGAATTTTACGCGTTGTCTTAGAAATCTTCGAAATGCCCCCTTCGCGTTCCATATCAATGAAAATCCCCAATATTTTTTATAAAAGTTTGGTTTATATATATAAATAAAACTATGCATCGGAATTTATATATTTGAATATAAAGGTTTAAAAATTTTTTTTTAATTTTTCAAAATTTTTCACATTTTTTTAAATTTCAAAATTTTTCAATTTTTTAATTTTTTTTTCAAATTTCACTTTAAATATTAGTCAAGGGTTCATTATACGCATTATGGCATCTATTTATCACAAAGAAATAAAAAATAAATTATTTTTGAGAAAAAATGGAATTTTACGCGTCGTCTTAGAAATCTTCGAAATGCGGCTTACGCATTCCATATCAATGAAACTCCCCAATATTTTTTATAAAAGTTTGGTTTATATATACAAATAAAACTGTGCATCGAATTTAATATTATTTGAATATAAAAATTAAAAAAAAAAATTGAATTTTTTTCGAAAAAATTTCAAAAAATTTTGATTTTTTTTTTTTTTAACTTTTATATTCAAATATATGAAATTCGATGCACAGTTTTATTTATATATATAAACCAGACTTTTATAAAAAATATTGGGCATTTTCATTGATATGGAACGTGCAAGCCGCATTTCGAAGATTTCTAAGATGACGCGTAAAATTCCACTTTTTTCTCAAAAATTAAATTTTTTTTCATTTTTTTTGTGATAAATGCTTACCATAATGTATATAATGTTCCCTTGAATAATATTTAAAGTGAAATTTACAAAAAATAAAAAATTGATTTTTAAGGTTTTAAAGGTCCCTTGTCCCCTTAAAAAAAAAATCTGTTAATTTCCAGTTGATAGACTGACGACTATCTTTTAGCCTGAGTTTTTAGCCGGATTTAGCCTGTTGTATGTCATACAACAGGCCAGATTTTATACAACAGGCTAAAAACGGTCACCGTGGTATTATTAGATGTTTTCCCACCAAAACTGATTGCCACGGGTTGTTGCAAGGTTTGTGATCACGTGGTTGAAACTGATCTATTCAATATTACTGCGTGCGTATTTTTTTTTATTTGTTCCATGTATTCAAACGAGTTGTCTACGAAAGCATCCACCAGTGAAAGTGACGCACACCAAATTTCTGTGACGTATGCAGATAAATTGTGCTTTTTTTCCACTTTTTTTTAATATAATTTTTAAACGGTTTGGAACTTATTTTTCATAGTAGGTGCATTCAGTAGGTGGCCCTCATAGGTACCTTCTAGTGCAATCAGAAACGAAATCCGACAGATATTTTTTGAGTTATGCTTGACGAAAGGTTTTTATTAGGCTTTTTTTTAGTAGGACATGGCGTTAATATCCATCGTAGCTGTAATGTGTCCAGACAGCAATATTTCCCTCAGTATTAGCATTCGCTTCGATCAGACAATTACTATTACATTCTTTTGGAAATTTGGATTACTAGGACTTCCCTCAGAGGGATTAGTCTGAGAGATATTGCCGAGAACATCGATTTAATAATAACTTGTTGCAAGTAAAGAAAATGAAATGCTATCTTTAATTGGCCATATACTGTTTAAAAATTCAAATGATGAAATATCTAGATTAGTGAATCTGAAAAGAAAAAATCCATATCAAATTTAAAACAGCACTTCCCTTTGTAAAGGGTCTTGGCAAGAGATAGAATAGCCTAGAGAAGAAACACTTTCACAAGCACTTTCGGACAACCTATTTGCTGTTTCATACAGACATTTTTTCAATATTTACATAATTTATTCAATGCTAGGTGTGTATCTAGCCATTTTGTAGCATTTAAATTGCATGTTTTTTTTTTTTGTGTGTGTTTTTTTGTTGGTTTTTTGGGGGGGGGGGGTGTAGTTTTATTAAATATTTAAAGTTTCTATACCTAATAATTTTAAATTAATGGTAAATTAAAACGTTTCTGTTCATTTCACCTTAAATTTTTAGATTCAGCAGTAATACAGAAATAGAAAATTTTCGAATATTTTTTGTTCCTGCACCGTTTTACATAGCCCAATTTTTAGAAATCGTTCTGCTGTGAGTATTTATGTCTTAAAAGTAACAGCCATGTCAATTTTCATGTTTATATTTCTAACAATTCCACGTACTTCGTTATTTAGATCATCTTTAGTACTTTGTCCTCTTTATTTAGTCTTCTAAATTTCGATTTGTTTAGAATTCCTTCTAAAACAAACATTTACATCTTATAAATTACTACCATGCCAAATTTCAAGTTTCTAACTCCAATAATATCACAGAAATTGTAGTTTAGCTCATCTTATTTATCGTACACCCTTTTAATTTCCAGGTTTTTAAAAAACTGATCGGCATTTACATTTTAAAACTAATAACCAAGTGAAATTTAAAAATTTATATCCCTAACAATTCCAAATAAATCGTGATTTAGAATCTTTCTAGAACGTCTTACGTTTATTTCTCGCATTAAAATTTTCAACCTTTTAAAAAGAGTTCATAACCTTGTGTTTACATCTTAAAAGTAGCCACCACACCAATTTTCACATTTCTAGCGCAAACAATATCACAGAAATCGCATTTTAGAACTTTTTTTGTTCCTACACCGATGGGAGTTGTTGTACCGGCATAAAATACAGTCTTTTTTGGAGCAGAGATGGTCACCAACATTCTTTCTAACACCACTATATTTTTAATCGGCTAGGTAGTTTCAGAGATGACACCCCACAAACACCCAAACGTTACTGCTTCGCACAGATGTCATATACGCGCCCCATACTGGCGCGATTTTTTTCTGACGGCAATGTACTTTACGAACCGGGTACTTAACTGGCGCTTATTTTGCTTGATATGGTAACCCGGATGTTGTTGTTTATTTATTAATAAATTGTTTATTTACATTTATTTTTTTAATTATATAAATGGTTTGTTCTATATTTATTAATCAAACTTTTTATTATTTATTGTCATTCCCCTTTTTAAAAAAAATATATGTAACTGGTATTTAAAAACAAGGTTTTCGCCAAATTGGCGTTGGAAAAAAATCGCGCTAATATGGGGTGTGTATGACATCTGTGCCCTTATTTAATACGTGTTAGCAGATGCAATTTTTAAAATACATACATAAAGCAGTATAATACTTCTTCAGTTTTATTTCCATAGTCATTTATATCATTTGGCAAAAAATCTCACTTTTTTAAACTCGAATTGCGTCAAGCTTTTTTAAAAAAGCAAAGTCCATATAACAGTGAAATTCCGTAATGGGTATTAAATACATGGTAATAAAGCATTTAGGTGAGCGCAGGTGATAATTCGTCAAGTACCGTGATTAATTCAAATAGTATAGGACTATTCCGTAATCTGGTTTTCAACCAATGTCATATTTTAAAAAGCTTCGCTTAACTCCAATTAAATTTCATTGCTGTAACATTTTTTTTTTTTTTTTGGGGGGGGGGAGGGGATGCGAGATTGCATATATTTACATTTAAATTTTAACCTTTTGTTTATATATCGGTTGCTTGTATGAATAATTAGCACCTTGATGATCGGGCTTCACTCGAAACATATGTAAAAAAGTACTCGTGTGGTTGTTTGTTTAAAGCCATTATTACTTATCTATTGTAAATCCCATACAGTTATAACAATGTTGCTGTTAGTATTACTCTTGTTTGACGTCAATCTTGCCTGTGTATCTGAATACGAATTATTGGCCATTTTTCTTGCACGAAGAGTTGTTATAACACAATTGTTTAATTTTGCATAGCATGTGCCAATTGCAATATTGATACTTTTAAGTTAGTCAAGCGCAGGTGATAAATTGCCAATATTTTTTCCATACCATATTCATCTTGCATTCATTTTATTTAAAATATAAGTCTTTCATTCACTTGATTTAAATTACACGTTTTTAACTAATTTTCACTGTATTTTAAGAACATTATTTTGCCTTGGCGTTTTTTTTAAAGCTTTGTGCAGTTTTGGCTTCAGAAAGTGAAATTTATTACAAACCCGTTGAACGTTTATGCTTATTTTTTATAAATAACTATAAACCTTTTTGGCACAGATGTCATATACGTACCACGTTGGCGCGACTTTTTTCAGACGCCAATTTAGCGAAAACCTCGTTTTCGAATACCAGTTACATATATATTTTTAAAAAGGTAATAACAATAAATAAAAATGTTTAATTAATAACTATAGAACAAAACAATTTATATAATTTAAAAAAGAGAAAATAAAAGTAAATAAAAAATTTATTAATAAATAAACAAAACATCTAGGTTACCATATCAAGCAAAATAATGGCACTTTGGCGCCAGTTAAGTACGCAGGTGCGTATATGACTTTGGCGTCAGAAAGAAATTGCGCCAAAGTGGCGCGTGTATGACATCTGTGCGTAAATGTCTTGTTAAGACTAAATAAATTGTTTAAATCTTTAAAAAATTGCTTGGGTACATGAAACAATGAGTAGGTTGCCAGAAAATATGCATGAAAAGTTTACTTCTCTCGCCAAACTCATTTTCTTTACCTATAAGACGCCTATTCTGGAAAAGCACAAATTTCGGTACTTGTTAGATATCCCGTCAACCAAATTACTGTCGCCAAATTGTAAGATTAAATGTCAATAATGGTTGATCGTAAATGTCACATTCACTTGACTACACGTGTTTACGTTATCAAGTGATTTTTATTTGGACATTTTATTTGTATTTTTATTAATGTTATACTAATTTATTTGTTCTTTCGTTATTTAAAATAAAAATTACGTCAATTTGTATAATTTGGCGGGTGGTTTGGCGACTTATATAATTTGACGAAATTGGTCGACGGGATAACTAACAAGTACCCAAATTTCACTTGAAATACTAAAAAGAAAAAAAAATAAAGAATAAATGTTGCCACAAATCAAAATTGTTTATTTAAACATCACATAACTGTTTCAAATTTTCACACGCAAAATATAAAAGTTGCTTTTGGCGATTAAAAAATGCTATTGGGTAGATTATCGTAAAATCTGAAATCCTAAGATATTGTGGCCTTTTTCCTTTGAAATAGAAAAAAAAATTCAGATTTCTTTTCCTGTTTGATTAAATTTAAATATGTTTTATTGCACTTTAATGTGCATATTTTCTTTGCTCCATGCGCTGTAATTTGGTATTCTACGAAAACATCCAACCGGTGAAAATGACATACACTAAATTTCCGTGACGTATGTAGATAAACTGTGCTTTTTTATCAGTTTTTTTAATATAATTTTTAAACGAATTGGAACCTATTTTTCATAGTAGGTGCATTCAGTAGGTTACCCTGATAGGTACCTTCTGGTACAATCAAAACCGAAATCCGACAAATATTTTTTGAGTTATGCTTGACGAAAGGTTTTACGAAAGGTTTTAATATCCATCGTAGCTGTTTTTTGCCCGAAAGTAATATTGCGCTGTGTATTAGCCTTCGCTTCGCTCAGACAATTATAAGCTAGTTGTTGCATTAATTCTAAGTTAAAAAATTACTAAAATACAAATTTATATTTTAATTTTAATTTTTTACTGCACATATCATTAAATGAATTGAATTCCCGAATCAAAAATTAATTAAATTAATGGTTAAATACTATATATATAAAAATTACATTTTGAGTTTTTTCTTAATAATTACTGCATTAAAATAATTTATACTACTAACTAATGTATCGTATAAACTACTTATGCTATAATATATTGTTTATGAAAACGTTTTTCGCGTTACAATAACGATAGATTTTGTTTACGAATTTTTCGCAAGCACATATAAAAATGTTTTACCATCCTTTTTTAGACCATAACGTAGCTAAAAAATAGATTTGAATAAGTTTTAAATGATATCGAGTTGCTTTCATTGCTATTACAAATTCTTTAAATAAGGGATACAACCATTTAAGAAGTCCTTATAATTATTAATTTATATTCAATAGCACAATTTTATTTATTTTTTTTTTTTTTGCGTTATGCATCCATTAATTCAATGCATAGATTTTTGTGTGTCTGGGAGCATTTTTTGGGTTTTTTTTTTCTTTTGTAATCTCAGGGAGTGTCATAATACTTCCTGAGATTACAAAAGAAAAAAAAACCCCATAAATAATCAAGATTTTTAAATGACAGAAAAAACCATTTAATCTTTATTTTATAATTAACTTATCACTAACGAAAGAAGCCGAAAAAAAAATGATCGAATCGTAAAGTTATTAAATTTACCTCCTTATTATAAATACTAAACAAAACTGGTAATTGTATTTAGATTTTGATGAAATATTTATAAACCGAGAACCAATAATAATTAGATAAGCATTTGTTAATTTTATAATTCTAAATTGTAGCTTTTAATCACAAAATGTTTCATTATCTATTCAATTAATTTTCAAAAGTAGAAATTAAATCTGACTAAATGCGAAGAAGTGTTTTAAATATGCATGCAACAGGGAAGATACTCAAACGTTGCCTATTACTTAAAATAAAATTAATAAAAGAAAAGTAAAAAAAAAGTCATGTAACTTCACAAAATATTCTTTATAATTCGTTAAGATTTATTTTGTTTCAATATTTTCATCTACATACTTAATTCGAACGCAAATTTTAATGTATAATATATACGTATATAAATAAATAGTGTAAATGTTTGAAAACAAATTATTTGAAATATTTCTAAAAGCTTTGATAGTTATACTTTTCAGCGTGTGCGAAAAGAAGTTTTGTTATACAATAAACGTTGTGTGCCATTAAATAAAAAAAATAAAGGAGGAAAAACAGAAAACTTTCCTCTAGCCGAATTTATAAACTTTTTTTTTATAGAAAATTGGCAAGGCATTAGCTTAAAATTATAGCTATGGTGTTGTCCAAAAGAAACAAAAAGCTCTATTAATGAAGTGTTTTTGTTAAAATGGTAGTAATTATAGCACTTTTTTTGAAAGAAAGTCATCGTCTCAAATGACTAAGAAGAGAACGAAATGCATGAATTGTCTAAAAAAAGTTATTAAAAATCTAGCTATTTGAGAACTTGGAGTAATTTCTGAAAATAGAGGGCGCCGCGCATTAAAAACTGAAGCTGGGTAAACTGTTTAAGAAGCCATTGATTTAGGTATTGAATTTCAACAAGTAAACTCGAGATGGGAGATCAGAATCTTATCTATGCCATGGGCAAATGTGCACCAAGTCCTGAGTTGCATAAAATAGTCATACAAAATTATGATTTTATAACTTTTAAAACCTCATAATCCAAAACAAAGGATTGATTCTGTAAATTTCATTCTTTCCAAAATTCATGATGACCATTGGGGGATGCGTAAAATTTTTTGGTCGGCTGAAGTGCATTTCTCTTTATCAGGATAAATAAAACACAGAACAGTTGGATATGTGGCTGAAACAATCATTGCTCTATACGTGAAAAACCACCTTCTTTTAGAATGTGTAACAGCTTTGTGCGGATTGCCAACAGGATAAGACTAGTTTCACTTTAAAATGTTTCTTCTAAAGCACTAGTTCATACCACTGTAACAATTTAAAATTTTACTGCATTTTTACGGTACCACTACTTAATTCCTGCTTTTCAAGATAGAATTTGTTTAAATACAACATTTTTTATGCAGGAAGATGCTTTCATGCTCTTATTTAATCGGCCAATTGACGTGTACCGGGATCTTATTCATATGATTATACACTGACACTAAACCGGAAAAATTAAAAAGAAAAATTCCTTAAATTAAATATATCGAATAGCGGAACGGGTATCTTAAACCTGCATTGTTTTGTATTTTTCTCGTATTATATTGTCTTAACATTTTCTATCTTCTCTTCCTAACATTTTTTCACTTTTTTTCCTTCAAGTTACCAGACTGGGCGGGCGCCGTCCTCTTATTTTCGCACGTTTCCCACTGTTTATGCGGTTTTCTGTTCAGTTAGTTTGAACTCTTTTCATTTACGCTTTTTATAACCGTTTTTTTTTAGTAATTTATCACGTGCTTTATCTAATATTTTTTCTTGCAAATATGTGAATATTTGTATACTTTTTCTAAATTCTTCGCACTGTGTTTAACATTTTATATTATGATAAACTTTAATGTATGGTCTCTGAAAAGAGTCTTTTTTATGCTGGGTCTTCCCCTTGGTGCTTTTCGTCTGTTCTCGGACTGTCAATTTGTTAGAATCATATGGAACTTTTTTCTCTCTCTCTCATCATGTTATAATAACAATTTTATTATCAGTTCTCTAACTCTTTAACCTTTATTTTTCCTTGTGGCCACCAGCCGCGTTTAAACATTTTTTTATGGTTCCCATTGCATTGAAAAACACACTACCTCTAAAATGGATGTGCAGTTGCAAAGTAACTAGGAAATCCACAAACCAGTTCACATTGTTCCATTGTTCGGAAAGGGTTAGCGCCGGAGCCCTCAATAGGTAGGACTACCCCTCCGGCTTCGAGCTTATTATTCGTCTCTTAGGTGGTGGTTTATGCGTGGGCTGAGAAACCGCCAATAATTCGAGGAGCAGGTGGTCCGTGAGCGTGCATGTCCGCGGACCTTATCTTTATTTTTTAAATACTGAACACTACTCTGGAAAAATTAATAAGCTAAATTCATTAAATTAAAGATATCGACTAGCGGGAAGCTGGTGATCGCTGCAGCTTATTCCTCTCTACGGTGGTCGGTGGTAGATGGGCTCGGAGACCGCCGCTGATTTGCGGAGCAGGCGGTCCTAGCACGTGCCTGTCCGAGGTCCTTTCTTTATTTTCTAAACACTGATTAATACACCGGAAAACTCTTAAAAGTTAAATTCATTAAATACATCGAGCAGCGGGAAAGGTAGGTCCAGGCTCTGAATATGTCTGATGACCGCTGCGGCTTCAAGCTTATTGTTCGTCTCGGCGGCGGTCGGGATGGATGAGCCGGGAGACCATGGAGCAGGTGGTCGTAGCGCCCATCTGAGGTTATTTTTCTTTATTTTCTGTCAGGAAAAATTTAAAAGCTATCTTCAAACAAACACATTCCTCTCAGTACGTTTACTAAAAGGAGTATTATAAGCAGAAACGTTACAAATCCTTGAGTTGCCCGATTTAACGGACATGAGTCCTTGTGATTTCGGATTGTGCGGTTATCTAAAAGGCTGTCTGTATAAACATAAATGGATTTCTGTGGTTAAGGTAAAAGCAAGCTTAACTAGTCAGGACCTAAATATTCAATATAAATTATTAAATGATGCGGTGGATCACACTGTTTTCCATCTGGAAAATTTCGTGGGACTTATTGTGAAAACTCTCATTAGTGATAACTGGCACGTCAATACTAAATTTTTTGGTGTCTCTCTATTCTAAAAAAAAGTAACTACCGCTGTCACCGCCGCCGGTTTTGAATTTTTTGTGACCGGAGGTCTTTCTTCGTTAATATTAAGAAAAATAATGCATACAAAAATATGAAAATCGGTAGTGTTATACAGAAATGTTTGATAAACAAGCTGATGTAGACAGTTTTCAAATCGAAGAATTATTTTAAGAGATATTTAATGCTAAAGTTGGACAAAATCGTTCCACTAAAAAAGTTTTATAGTAGCAAAAACTATATATCAGAATTTAATAATTTTTAGTTCATTTTATACGTTATAATTTCCCGGTGTGTAGAATTGATTTATTTTTTTAATTTGACTCATTTTTCGAGGTTTTATATCTATTTTAAATTCAAATTTTCAGCATTTCGAGAGATATTTTTTACAGATTTTAGAAAGTGATATTAATTTAAACTGTTGCCAACTGTATAAACAGCGGAAACAATAATGTTTGCTTGAAAAAAAATATTTATACGTGTAATAAATAAAAAATTTATTTACACGTGACTATTATAAACAGGAAAAACATTTGGAATTAGAATTAAATAATTATGTACAAAAAGCAGGAACTTATTAAAAATTACGTCATAAAAACTATAATTACACGTGAATTTTAAGAGAGAAAGGAATTTGCAAAATAATAAATTTATTAACATGCGTTTGAAGTCTTAAATAGGAGAAATTACGTCATATTTACGTCACATTACAGTTATTACATAAAATGAACACAAAATAATATTGCAAAACGGTTTAAATTTACAAATTGCGCTAGATATTTATTTGATATTTTGAGAGGATACTTTTCAACTATTTTTCTTAGGAAAGCGCAAATAATATTTTATTTCTAACACAAGTATTTTCGCGTGAATATTAAAAAGAGAAAGAATAGTTTGGTCAAAATTACGTCAGATTAAAAACGATTAATTTAAAATGTCTCATTTAAAAGAACTTTCTTTTCGCTTTGTTAAAAAATACCGGGAGACAAAGATTCTGTTTACTTAATTCCTTTTATATTAGCTTATTTTGAAATGTTGTTACACGTGTCTACGTCATCAAGTTATTTTTATTTCGACGTTTTATTTGTATTTTTATTAATGTTGTACTAATTTATTTGTTCTTTCGTTATTTAAAATAAAAATTATGTCAATTTGTATAATTTGGCGAGTGGTTTGGCGATTTATATAATTTGGCGAAATTAGTCGACGGGATAATCAAGTGGTATCGCAGCGGGTTTGGCGTTAAAATTTCCCCAATCAAAGAGAAATGAATAGAAATCCGTTTATAGGGAGATCGCCACTGTTTTTTAAATTATAATTCAGTCTTTCGAAATCTTTTTAAAGCCGATCACATTAGCGTGCATTTAGAGTCTGCGGTGTCTGGACGAGGGTTGGCGAGCATAGCTCGTAGGGGGTCGAGCCCATTAGTAGGAAAACAAAGTCCCCATCGATTAACGCAATCAAAAATGCAGAGTGCTTAACAAAACTTGTAAATCATATATCATCGCGAATAATAGCAATAAGGGGTATTATCATACTCTAAAGAAGCAATTAAGATGATTATGTTTTAGTTTAATTATGTATATTCTTAGAATTGCAAGGTTAAGAAATAAAGACTGTTTAAAAAAAATACCACCTAAGGTTTTTGAAATAATATAAACTAAATAATAGAATGAATTAATTATACATTTCATTTCTTACATTTTTTATTATAAAGTTTCTTTAAATACTTTTCTGTGCGACTAATGCACTGCAAAATCGGATATTTATTGTTCCGTTAATTAAATTATTTTTCTCCTAATTTTTTTTTAAATAAATATAAAAAGAAATGCATTTTCTGATTAGAAAATTTACCTTCGCTATGAAAACTAAATAATAATAGAACTTGTTACATTTCTATTTAATTAATAATTTATTTATTTGTATAATTAATAATTAACCTATTTATGGGTAGAAATACTTTAAGAATTGTTTCTATCAATAACAAAATGCAAATTTAAAATTTAAATATTGAAAGCCCAATTTAAAACAAAACATAATTAAAATCCAGAGAATTATAAATTCATTCTTCCGGTGAAAAACTAATTCAGCTCTAGTTTAATTAACAGTTTACTAGATTTTGCATTTATTAAATTTTCATTTTCTAAAATCTCTTAAAATGAAGCCATATTCTTTATAAATTTTCTATAATGTAACATAATAACACATTAGACTTAAAAAAAAACTGTTAATGTTAATAACGTGCTTTTAATAGCATTCCATATTTTTCAATTAAATTATATTGCTTTAAAAGCTTCTTTTCATTTAAATTTAAATTGACATTTAACTTTCCTTTAACAAGATCTTTTTTTTTTCAAAAAGCATTCATGAATCGAATTTATCGTTTTTTGCATGCATGGAAACATTTCATTATTGTAATACTCCGTAAGATTACAGAAAAATTAAGACAGTGATTTTAGATAACTCATGAACATGGTTTAAACTTTACATTATAATTATGTTAACAATAACGAACGATTTAAAAAAAAGATATTTTGTAAACGTGATTAATTTTACCTTTTTGTTATTAATATTCCACATCGCTAGTTAATACCATAAGATTTTCTGAAAACACTTGTAAGCCCAAAAACATGTGATATATACCTACTTATATATTTAACTATTCTAAAGAGAAGCTTCTTAGCGGAAAATATTAAGTTACACATTTATTTAATTTCTAAAAGAGGACATACAATTTACTAAAACAATGAGATAATATTATTTAACTATATACGAAGGAGAAAAAATGCCCTGATCTTATCAATTAGTTAATAGTTAACTAATATAATTATTTTAAAACAATGGATAGAAAACATTTATTAAATGCATGATGAATTAAAAAATTATCTAATATTTTATTTTTTCAAAAAGTTTTCTAACCCATTTCCTTGGTCTTAACACATTTCACAATAAGACATTTATTGTTCCTTTAATTATGTTATAAAATGGAAACCATATTAGATAACATTAAAAAAAAGCAATTAATATGCTATGATCATATTAAATGAATGATGAAAGATTACCCAAATCACATTTAATTATAAAACAAATAAAAAGAGGAAACGGGGAAGACCACGGAAGAACTGAGTGGATGATATTGCAAAGGCAATGAGGGATAGAGGCCTGGAGGACGAACGGACTCTTGACCGAAAAAAATGGAAAAGAACTGTTGTAGATTTTTCGGATGGAAACATCTGACATCACAAACCGATTTTATATATAATTATGTTATTCTTTTCTGGAAGTTTTTAAAGGTGAATACAATATGGAAATCTCATTTTGAAAAGACCTTCTCCTGATAAAAGTAAAAGTGTCAATTTATTGTATTGTTGTTTAAATAGCTAATTAAATAATAATTTCTAAATAGTATTGTTTTCAGACTGTTTTTACCTTTATAATAAAATGTAAATTTATAATTTAAATGTTAATTACAATTTACAGCAAAACAGAGTCAAAATCTGTAAAACACCAAACACATTCATCCTCTAAAAAATTGTTTCAGTTTAATTAATAAATGAATAGATTCCAATTTCTATTAAATTTGTTTTCCTAAATTTCCGAAATTGAAGCCTGCTCCCTTCAAAATATTCTAGACGATAACATAATTAAATAATAGCCTGGAACAAATTTTTAGTAATAGCAAGTTATTTTCATTTTTAAAATAACATATATACTTAAAGAAGATCCTTTAAATTTCAAAATTAAATTACTACTTAAATTTCTCTTAATTACCAAAATCCTTTCGGTAGAAATATTTTTTCAAAAAGCCCTCATCAATGCAGTATATCATATATTCCTGCCTGGAAACACATAAAAAATTACTATTATGGAACTCCAAAAGATTACAAAAATAAAACAATTATTTCTTTTTATATGAGTTTAAGTCATTTTATTACTATCTTATTATAAACAAAAGAATTAGGAAAAAGAAAACTATTATAAAAGTGATTAAATTTACATTTCATTATTAATACCGAAACTAACTCTTGAATAATTAATATACTTTTTGAAAACATCTGTAATCCTTAAACTAATGAGTACTACTAAATTAAATAAACTGTGAACTTATTACATTGCTGTTTAAATAACTAATTAATTATTTCTAAGTAAGGTTATTTTAAGAGTGTTTTATTTGGATTATAAAATGTAAATTTACAATTCAAATGTTAAAATTATATTTTTAAACTAAACAGAGTTAGTAGCACAAGAACAGAAAACAACTAAATCATCCAATGAAAAACAAATTTATTTCAATCTAGTTTTTTTAGAAAATGAATATACTCTCTAACACGGTTAATACGAACCCGGATAATACGAGAACATGGTTCAAACGAGTAATTTGCACATTAAAAAATGTTAGTCATTTAGAGTATTGTCATGCAACCAACCTTCTTTCTAGCCTCTAAAGTAAAGTGATATGAAGAGACGCGGTAAGTGAATTGAAGTGAAGAGGGGAAACCGGCAGTAGTGTTGGGTTTTGTCGGATGTGTAGGATGCGGGAAGGCATCCGAGGTAATATTGGTTTGGTTTTGAGGAATAATATGGGTAGTTTTGGTGGAGTATTGTTATTGATAAATGGTAGTCAAAGTGTATATATCTTTAGACAAGTGTAAATATTTTGTAAATAGGATTCTGTGTTTAATAAACTTTTAATATCCAATTTCTGGTGCCATCCTCGGTTGTCGAGACATCACAAGTAGATTAAGATTTTCTAGCTTATTACGAACTGCAAAAGCATGATAACGTGTAATATGCCAAAAACATCCTTAACTTCAATTTTAATTTTGGCGAAAAGTAAGGTAGAATTAATAAAGTCGTCCTGTCACCTCACTGTACGATCCGCACAGTGCGGAACATTCTTCATTGAATCCCATTCCAAAATTCTATATTTATTGTTTATATCCTAATAAAGCAATTACCTTCAAAAACAAAAATACGTTTTTTTGCATAATCATGTTGATGTCATTTTATTACTTTCTATGAACAGTCGCTTCCGCCTTCTACACTTATGATTTCAGCTTTATGATTGCATTAATGTCTATCGTTCATGTCCTACAAGCAACCAATCATACATCGACAACGTTAGCACACCGCCGGTAGAAACTTTAAAAAAAAAAAATCAATTAGCACGGAGCTTTTTGATAATCCCTTAACACTGTGAACGTTTTTTTTTTTTTTTTCAATTACGGACCCATATACCAGCGTTGAGCGTAAATTTGTATTTTCACATTCCACATGAACCAATAGTCTACAAGTTCAAAAAGTTTTACTAATCCCATCAAAAACACGCATTAGAAAAATACATACATCTCATCCACTTCAACAGCATGTCATATTAGTCCATAAAGCATTATTGTTTTACAATCAATGTCATCAAAATATACCGGGTGTCCCAGAAATGACTGATGGATTTTAAAATTCAGTAACGTGCAAACGGGGAAAGACATTTTAAAAAAAATGCAGGAGGGTTATGTATGATGTCAGGAGTTTTTATGCTGCGATTCTCATTTTTAGTTACAAATAGCATCGGTAGATGGCGCTGCAAGCAATAGGCGTTAAATCCAGACTCGCTTTTTCGGCCTCTCTCATCTCCCATTCTGAGAAAAGGAGATTAAATTAGATTAATATTAACACAATTATTCTAATTGGTAAACAAATCATATTAGATGTAAATTTCCAACTGGGCAAAAAATGTCCGGACCAGGATTCGAACCCGGGACCTCCTAGCTGAAGCCGCCAGTGCTCTGCCATCTGAGCTATCCCGGACGATTCTGGTCGAACCTTTTTCACCCAGCTAACCTTGATGATTACAGCATCTGGTCTGAAACCTGGTTCAGCTCAACAGAATAAATCTCAGGTAATGGAACTGAGAGAATAATCTCCTGGAGTTCCATTACCTGAGATTTATTCTGTTGAGCTGAACCAGGTTTCAGACCAGATGCTGTAATCATCAAGGTTAGCTGGGTGAAAAAGGTTCGACAAGAATCGTCCGGGATAGCTCAGATGGCAGAGCACTGGCGGCTTCAGCTAGGAGGTCCCGGGTTCGAATCCTGGTCCGGACATTTTTCGCCCAGTTGGAAATTTACATCTAAAAGGGGATTAAATGTTTTGAATGGATCTCAAAGTACCAAAAATCGGGTCTGGAATTAGCACCTATTTCTCGCAGCGCCATCTATTGTTTGAAATTCGAACTAAAATCAAGAATCACAGTAAGAAAAAACTCCTGCATCATACATAACCCTACCGCAAGAATTTTTTTAATGTGGTCACCGTTTGCAAGTTATTGAATTTTAAAATCCATCAGTCATTTTTGGGGGGACACTCGGTATGTCTGATCTTTCATTTGTCCATTCGCATAAAGAAGGAACAGCTTTTTCAAAAAATATCTCCAAATAATCAACAGGAAATTTGGCATTCGATAACAGAGCTGCTGGACTAATTTCGACACTACCCTGAAATTCCATCAGTGGCATTTTGCGACGATCAGAAAATGGATCATTAACATACGTCCATGCATTTACACACGTTGCTTCTATTTCGTTATCAGAAATGTCTGACAAATATGTATCACTTGTATGTTCGTCCTCCTCTTCTAGCTGTAATCATCACGATTCCACTCTCACATTCCATCTTGATAATATAATAAGCACAATAAAAAACTTTCACGTATTACAAAACGCGCTGAAATTTCACGTGAAATTTCTCCTCACGTGATCGACGTCATGAAATGAAAAGTGAATGACAGGTATAAGACAACAAGATGTCTCTTTGCAAAAGAGAGAACCTTACGAGAAAATAAAACTAGTCCGACTTGGCAATCCCAAAACTTTCTTCTAACTCATACATGTTAATATTTCCTGAAAAGAAAAATCATATCAGTGACACCGGTTAGCTGATTTACACCAAAATCTAATCAGCAACAACTTATGTCAAGTTGTAGCTAAATCTGAAGTTTGAATGAAAATCCGTGCATTAGTGTTTCAGGCAGAACTAATGCCGAAATCGTAAAAAAATCTATATAACGGCACCACCTGTTGGTTGATTTACTCCAAAAACTAATCAGGACCAATTTATATCAGGGACTAATTGAATCTGAAGTTTGATGCAAATTCAAGCATTAGTCCTTGAGATAAGAGTTATAAAGAAATAGTCATAAATGCAGCCTAGCAGCGTCAACTGTTGGGCGATTTGCACTAAAAACTGAACATAAATAATTTATATCAGGGACTAACTGAATCTGAAATTTGGGTGAAAATTCGTGTATTAGTCCTTGAGATAGAGCTATTGCGATAATCATGAATAATACAGCATAGAAGCGCCACCTGTTGGGCGATTTACACCAAAAAGTAATCAGCACCAAATTATAGCAAGGAATAACAGAATCTGAAGTTTTATAAAAATCCGTGTCTTAGTTCTTGAGATATAGCTATTGCGGGAGTTGTGAAAAATGCAGCATAGATGCGCCACCTGTTGGTAGATTTACACCAAAAGCTAATCAGCACCAGTTTATATCAGGGACTAACAGAATCTAAAGTTTTATTAAATTCTGTTCATAGTTCTTGAGATAGAGCGCCCACAAAAATTGTGTTACACACACACGGAGAGACTCACAGCCAGACATTTTTCAAAAATATGTTTTTCGGGTTCTATGACCCCTAAAACTTGTAAATCCTTTGAATACCGGAATTCGAAAAATTTCATGAATCCAATACTTTCTTCTTGTAAAGTTAGAAGAATGTAAAAAGACAACTCAAATATGAATAAAACAAGACGTAAGCGCTGTATTCCTGGTAGTCGTCTACGATAAAATCAGGACGGATGCATCTTACCTCCTGGATGTCAAGGGGCTAAATTAGTTTTAGCATTTAAATAATTAGAGCAAATAATAATAATAATAGTTAACAATTTAATTATCTGTCTTTTTTATGATGTTTATTTTTTTCCCGAGTATTACGGGTAACGGTTAATTCGAAGACGTTTATGTTTCTCGTAATGCTTTTCGCTTTTAAGTAATTTTCTATTTCAAAAATATTTAGCGGAAGGCTGATATTGCCAAAATTATGTAGATGCTAAAGTAATTACAGGTTTCTATTTTGTTACCTGTTCGACTCAAATCTTACAATCGCATTTTAACAAATTTCTTGTGCCAGAACCGAAGTAATTTTTGGTAGTGTGGCGTATTTTCGTCAACTTTACAATATTCTGAAAAAAAGTAAGTATTTGAAACTTATCTCAGTCACCATTCAGGGGGCAAAAACATTTGTGAATTTAGGGTTGGTAAATGTCATCAAATATGCGATCGGTCTGTCACTGGTTGCTTCAATAATAATCTGATCTTCTTCGATGGAATTGCGGCATGGATGGTAGATTCGCCATCTTTCAGTTCCGAGCAGTCTGTAAATTTCGAGCTTTGAAAAACTCTCTCGTTGGTAGTTTTCGACTCCTGACGAATAATTTTCGGATTCATAAGAATATTTTCGGATTTGCTGTTACTGAAATTCGTACTTGGTTTGAATGTCATGTCGAGATATCGTCAAGCAGTGTTTCCTGCAATTTTCTTTCACAGTCAGTATTGCGACAAAATTCTTTTTTGTGTCTCTGTAAGTGAACAAATAAATGCAAATGCTCTATATTCTACAATAAGCATTTTGTAGTGCACCTCAGCAATGTATTATACATGGTCTGTATTATATTTGAAATATGGGATCGACCCTCACGAGGATGTTGACCGATATTTTTCATTCCAAGAAGTTGGATTTTGGAACTGTATACCAATTTTATTTAAAAAAAAAAAAAAAAAAAAAAAAAAAAAAAAAAAAAAAAAAAAAAAAAAAAAAAACGATAAAAAGTCATTCTGAATTTAATTTGTTTCTTTTAAAAATGGTATTTATTTAAATCAATTGTCATTCATTTGCCCCCCCCTTTTTTTGTACATTATAATAAAAACTTGTCTTTAAAACATTTTCTTACTTATGATTTATTATACTGTCCGCTCACGATAACTTGGCCGACGAACTTGTAAATGTTTGCAATGTCAGGAGAGAAATAATTTTGTTAAAAGACACAAGTAACGCAAAAAATGCATTATTGAACTAAAAAATAGAGTGCGCTTGTTTCTAGTAGTGATTGACACCTTAATTAACACTAGAACGGCGGTAGGGGTCATTTTGACACCTGAGTACTTCCGTCCGTTGATTAATTTTGTTTGCTTGGTCGAAATCGTTTGAAATTTTCTGACTTTTCCTAAATAGATAACATATATTTCTAAAAAAAAATTCAGCTTTCTAGATTTGTTAGTTTTTGAAATATGGGCTTGTATTCCTAGAACGGCGGACGGGGGTAATTTTGACCCCTTTAGTAAAATACTCTTTGTACTCGAAGCTGCTTTTGATGCTATGCTATATGTTCGAGGAGCAATAAAAAAAAAAAAGGGTTTAGATTTATATTCATTGTCGTCCAAGGCATGAGGAATACTATTTTGCAAATAAACTATCTCAAGAGATAGATTCCAAGAAAGAAAAAGATTTGTTAGGTTTGATGAAAAGACAACAAGATCTAGCAGACTACAGACTGATAAATTTGCTTTGCATCTAAAATGTGGAATAAATTTATTGAAAATTGCAAAACATGCTACCGACAAGGACAAAATATTACAGTTGATGAACAATTGTTCCCATCTCAGGATAGATATAAATTTACGCAATATATGCCAAATAAATCGGATAAATATGGAATAAAATTTTGGTGATCTGTTGACGTTGATACTAAATACCTCTTGAATGAATTTATTTATCTAGAAAAGGATGAAACAGCCAATCCTTAATTACATTTATCGGAAAATGTTGTCATGAAATTAACAGATCCCCATCTAAACGAAGGGAGGAATATTACGACAGTTGGCTATTTTACTAACATCATATTAGCAGAAATGTTAAAAGCTAAAAATACAACTTTGGTTGCACAATGAAAAAGACAGAAGAGAAATTCCTATATCATTGAAAAATATGAGCAGTACTCTTTATTCATCGAAGATAGTGGAATGTGATAATAAGACACTTACCATCTATCAAGCCAAAAGAAAAAAAGTGTTTTTCTACTGAGCTCATTACATTCTACTGTAAAAACTGAAGACGGTCTCAAGAAGTTGCCCGATTCAATAGAATTTTACAACTCAACGAAGTATGGTGTGGATATCCATGATCAGATGTGCCGAAAATACTCCGTGAAATCGGCTTCTAGACGATGGCCTGTACATATCTTTTTCAATATTTTGGATCATGCAACTTTAAACGCCTGGATAATTTATAAAAGTCTAACAGGCAAGCCTATCAGTAGAAGGGATTTTCTATTAAATTTAGGAGATGTGTTCAGAATGCATCTTATGGTCTCAAATCTCCCAAAGATATTTCCTGAGTCTTCAGAAAAAAAAAAACACGAAAATAAAATAGATATCAAGAGAAAAAATGCCAAGTACATACATGCAATGGAAACAAATCTCAAGAATTTTGAGCACCATATTTCAAAGTTGTGTACGGAAAATGTACTGGAAAAATTGCTTTTCTTTTGTTACAACTGAATTAATTCCTAATACGTGTGTACAATTTGGAGTACCATAAGCATTAAATAAAATTGAAAAAGAATGCTTAACATATTAACCATTCAGCTACACTTATAATAAAATAACGGAAACAACAGAACGTATTTCTCATTTATGGATTTAGAGAGTGAATTCGGCGAGTAAAGTAGATGAAAATATAAATATATATTATTTTATAAATTGTGTTTTATTTTAGTTAACATTAGTTTTAATTTGTGAAAACATTAATTTTAAATCGATTTTTATATCAAATTAATCAGTGTTTTGAGTAGTCGTAGTATGATCCAATTAATCGCCCTGTAGGTGTTACATATAGAATACTTTAAAAATTCAATAAATTATCGAGTAATATTAAATATAAATTATGAAATACACGTAAATTACATATTTTTGCCAATGTATGGCATTTAAATTTGTTTTAGCGTTGTTATTTCAGTAGTTTCATCGAGGGGTCAAAATGACCCCTTCCCGCCGTTCCAGTAGGTAAAATTTTCCCGCCGTTCTAGTGTTAACGAATAAATACATCTATATTTACATGATTTGGCCACATTACAGTGAGACTATGTCTTATATTTGATTCAAATTTTAATTATAGAATGTTACATGCAGTGGCATTACAAGTAGTTCCAATTAAACATATGTATGTTAAATATATATATGCTAAAAAGTTCCTTTAAAATATAAACTTAAAATACAGATTTCAATATACCTTAGTTACAATAATCTCGTCAGAAGAACCAGTTAATTGGGAAAATGAATTAAAATTGTCGTTTTACATTTGCATGAATAGAATTATGTTATTTTAGGTTGCATGAATGAAATTAATAATAAAAGAAGGCAATCTTAATTTTCATTGCTGCTATGCACAATTTTATGTTTATGTTTTAATTATTCCATCAATAACGAAAGAATCCGAAAATGATCCAATTTTAAAAGTGATAAAATTTTATTTTTCAGAAATTATATTAAACATATCTAATAAATGTAATAAGAATTTTTGGGAAGATATGCAAAACTTAAATCAAAGAGTCAATAGGAACGAGATAAATAACTACTGTGTTATGCCTTTTCTAAAATGTTTACTTATAGACCAGCAGGTAGCAGAACAGACAATCACCTCATCGAGTTCACGGCTAAAATTCCAGAATTAGTTAAAACTCAATTCGCATATTAAAACGCAATCGGTCTGCCACGTCATACCTTGGTAGAGAACACTTGAAAACCCGATTTTAGCGGTTGACTCGTAGGTTTACCATTGTGTTTTCCTGCATCCAAACATATGGAAACATGGAGAACTGGGAGCAGGAAAACACAATGGTAAACCCTAAAATCTGGTTTTCAGGTGTTTTCCATAAAGATATGACTTGGCAGACCGATTGCGTTTTAATATGCGAATCTAGTTTTAACTAATTATGGAATTTCAGCCGTGAACTCGATGAGGTGATTGTCTATGCTGCCGCATCTCGGTCTATTAGATGTATTTTATATTATTAAACAGCGAGTTTTCATTAAAAAATTATGGAAATGTTGAAAAGTGTTTCATAATCTATGCTTTATGCATGATTTAGTTAGTATTTAAGAAAGTCAACGAGAAGATTTGAGACGAATACTTCGATTTTAATTCTCAAATTTACTTTCTTCTATCTTTACAAGAAGAAAGTATTGGATTCGTGAAAATTTTCGACTTTCAGTTTTTGACGGATTTACACGTTTTAGCGGTCAGAGAACCCGAAAAACATGTTTTTACAAAATGTCTGTCTGTGAGTCTGTGAATCTGTTAGTCTGTGAGTCTGTCTGTATGTGACACAAATATTGTGGGCGCTCTACCTCAAGAACTAATTCACAGAATTTAATAAAAATTGATATTCAGTTAGTCCCTGATATAAATTGGTGCTGATTAGTTTTTGGTGTAAATCGCTACACAGGTGGCGCTGCTATGCAGCCTTTTTCCCGATTTCCGCAGTAGCTCAATCTCCAGAACTAATGCACGGATTTTCAACAAACTTCAGATTCAGTTAGTGCTTGACATAAATTGATGTTTTGTACATTTTGGTGTAAATCGTCCAACAGGTGGCGCTGCTATGCTGCACTTTTCAGAATTTCCATTATAGCTGTATCTCAAGAACTAATGCAACAATTTTCAGCAAACTTCAGAATCAGTTAATTCTTGATATGAATTGACATTTTATACATTTGGGTGTAAATAGCTCAACAGGTGGCGCTGCTATACAGCATTTTCATGATTTCTGCAATAGCTCTCTCTCAGGAACCAATGGATACATTTTCATCAAATTTCAGATTCAGTTACTCTTTGATATGAAATGATGCTGACTACGTGTTGGTGAATATCGCCCGATAGGTGGCGCTGCTGTGCTGCATTTTGCACTATTTCCTCAATAGCTCTATCTCAAGAACTAATGCACGAATTTTCATCAAACTTCAGATTCACAACATCAACATGATAAATGTTGATGCTGATTATATGGATGTGTAAATTGCTCAACAGGTGGCGCTGTTATGCTGCATTTGTCATGATTTGCCCAATAGCTCTATCTCAAGAACTAATGCACGGATTTTCCCCAAACTTCATATTCCGTTAGACATTGACATAAGTTGATGATAATTAGGTTCTGGTGTAAATCACCCAATAGGTGGCGCTGCTATGCTGCATTTTTATGGATTTACACGATTTCAGGGACAGTAATATGTCAAGAACTAATGCACGGAATTTCATCTTTTTAGAATCCTCATGATGAGCATTGATGCACTGTGATAATGAATTTTGTAGTATTGACAAGTATGAGATAGAAGAAAGTTTTGTGATGGCCACAACATACTAGTTTATTTATTTATTTATTTATTTATTTTTTAATATGATTGTTGTGGTGGTTTTCCAAGAACTAAAGTATAAATAAAAAATTAAAATTAAAAATTACACATTGTGGAAAATCACTTGTCATCCAACTACTTTTAGAGTATATTCGACTAGTCTTTTTCTATGCATTGCTCTAAAGAGTTGATTATCAAATCATGAAAAAAAAACAAAAGGTTGGCATTGTTCGTCCATGCGCAATAAAAATTATTTCATACAAATGCTGCTTTCATATTTCAAATATTTAATATATCTACACTGTAAAAAAAAATCTGTAAAGTTACTAAAATTTTTCTAGGAAACTGGGATTCCGAGAACTTTTTATGTAACGGCAACAAGAAAAATTCCTGTAACAGACGCTGTTACACGAACTTTTGTTGTTGCCGTTACATAAAAAGTCCTAGGAATCCCAGTTTCCTAGAAAAACTTTAGTAACTTTACAGATTTTTTTTTACAGTGTATATTCTATTAGTAGTATGTTGTTTTTACTGTATTTTTTCAAGTTGTATGATATTGGTATTAAATTTAATTGATAACCCAGTACGCTATAAATAAACAAGTGGGTAAGTGTGATCACAGATCGCAGGGAGGGTTTCGTTTAATATTCCTTTCAAAACTGAGAGATGACAACAGCTGCGTTCCGGTGAATGGAAATCTGTTTTCATTGTCTTTTCAAATACAGAAATTACATTTTTATCGATCGATTTTTAGTGGATTTTTTGCGATTTAACCTAGGCAGAAATTTGAAATTTATACCAAAAAAAAATAGAATTTTTTCCGCGTGTTTCTACACCTGTTACGAGTTGTAAGGTCGATACTTCGGCAGATGCGATTTTGTTTTTTAAACGTCCACTTCATTTATTGCTTAAATTACTACGTGGTAAGCCTGCATCGGCTGATTTGACGGAGCATCCGCTGAATTTACTGGCAACCCTTAGGAGAAACTAGGGAGGATTTCGATAAAGTGCGTTCGCACCTGCGTTCAAAAGGTTGAGTGGTTAATTTTAGAATTTAATTAGCCCGTAATTCGATTAATTACCGACTTTTTCAAAATTTTATGATTTGTTGTTTGATGTGAGGTGTTCAGCTATAAGTACACAAAATTTCAAGTCTCTAACATGTATAGTTTCTGAGAACGGGCTCTGTGACGGACAGACAGACAAAGGAGTGAGACGAATAGGGTTTCGTCAGATGAACGAAACCCTAAAAACATGCGAAATTTTCATGAATTTTTTGAAGAATCATTTATATCACCGTAAATGGGGATGGTATACTTACACAAATGAACACAAATCTTGTACGATATCCACATAGTCATGTGCTGCAGCTAAAAATCATTTTAAGCATTTTATTTTACATTGCTATCGCAAATATTTTTTTTTCTTCAATTTGTAGTTGGTACACTAATAGGTAGTGCTAGTGATCAAAATTATAAAGTCAGACATTTTCTTTATTTCGAATGTTCCAGAAGAATTTGTACTATATTCTACTACAAGGAGGTGAACTAAAAGAGATATAATTTATTCCAACTGTTTTAACCCTTTAACTGCTGACGGTACTTATAAGTACCATTAAAATAACTTGTTATAAAATTAATTTAATACACGAATTAGTTGTAATACAGTTTAGAATGATTTATTAACCATTTGGAAAAATGGTTATTGTTCTCGTCAGGATGGGAAATCACAAGCATATCTGAAGGTTTTTATTGGTTTAATCAACATTTTATTCGTTTTCTGATTGGTCTATACAGTAAAATGTATTTCCCTTTACTTACAACAAAGATGAATACCTTCTGTTGCCACTATGACAAAAAAGTAATAAAAACTACAAAAACTCAGAATCAAATTGAGATACAGCTTTCAAACAAATTGCATTTAAAAATACATTTTTTTCCTATATACGCCGGTGTAAAAAGAAATATTGTGGGATGTTTAGAAGTTTATAAATGAAATTTCATTTAAAATGTTTCGTCAGATTTCCAAGAAATCTGATGATGGAAAAGCCTTTTCCCGAACAGCCAATGAAATGCTTGGATAATACATAAGTTTCAGGTGGATCATACGTACGAGTCCCAGGCAATTTTTGTCGCTTGGAATTGTTACGTGTAATAACACTATTAATGTTTAATTCATGGCGTACGTAATGTATGATCAACTCCGTGCAATTTTTTATGTCTTAAATTTTAATCTTCGAAAAAATCATTTTCCAAATGGTCGTTGTAATTTGATAAATTGCTTTTTTTATAGACATTACTTTATTTTGTTCCAAAAGCATTATTGGTTACATAAGAAAAAATATTTTGAAGAGGATGGTTTCTTTTACCTTTGCATCTTTTCAGCTTTCTTGGCGTTGAAGGGGGGATTTTTTTCAATTCGGAAATATTTGTATTGTAAGAACATTATATCTGTATATTTTCTAATTCTACAAAATACTAAGAAAAATATTTAAAATAAAATATTTGAGCGGGGTTATAAATATTATACAAAATCCCTATAAATTCAAAAATTAATGAATCATTCCTTCTAAAATCCTTCTAAAATTTATTAAATGATTATCTAAATCTTCTAATGGTAGTTTGAACAATTCACAAAAATGCTTTAGAAGATAAAATTTTCATGAATTCATAATTCAGTAGATAAAGGGTTAAATAGAATAAAACTTTTGACAAGTTTATATATATATATATATATATATATATTGAGGACAGATTAACACTTTCAAGGGCAAATTTTTGTTATACATGCACGGGCAAAATATTTCTATTGCTAAAACATTGAAATGACTGACTGCCACAAGAATCATTATAAAAGCAATTTTTTTTCTAAAGTTCTGGTATAATTTCGTTTTTTGGGACTTAAAATTAATTGGGAAGTGTATTTCCCACCGCCTTTTAAAGGGTTACTAGATTCTATAACAAATGTAGTAGAAAAAATTTCTTAGACATACAGAAAATGTATTTTACAATAATTTATATTCATATAATTTTATATTTCATTATCTAAATGATCTTACTAAACATTTTTCGGAATGTCAACGACAAGCGGGCTAAACACCTTGATGGAAGATGAAGCTTCATCTTGAAATATGTCGGTGCTAACGAAAAAGACAGGCCTCCGCAGAGTATTCCACATATATTTTTTTACAGACTAATCAACATTTTATTCGTTTTCTGATTGGTCTATACAGTAAAATGTATTTCCCTTTACTTACAACAAAGATGAATACCTTCTGTTGCCACTATGACAAAAAAGTAATAAAAACTACAAAAACTCAGAATCAAATTGAGATACAGCTTTCAAACAAATTGCATTTAAAAATACATTTTTTTCCTATATACGCCGGTGTAAAAAGAAATATTGTGGGATGTTTAGAAGTTTATAAATGAAATTTCATTTAAAATGTTTCGTCAGATTTCCAAGAAATCTGATGATGGAAAAGCCTTTTCCCGAACAGCCAATGAAATGCTTGGATAATACATAAGTTTCAGGTGGATCATACGTACGAGTCCCAGGCAATTTTTGTCGCTTGGAATTGTTACGTGTAATAACACTATTAATGTTTAATTCATGGCGTACGTAATGTATGATCAACTCCGTGCAATTTTTTATGTCTTAAATTTTAATCTTCGAAAAAATCATTTTCCAAATGGTCGTTGTAATTTGATAAATTGCTTTTTTTATAGACATTACTTTATTTTGTTCCAAAAGCATTATTGGTTACATAAGAAAAAATATTTTGAAGAGGATGGTTTCTTTTACCTTTGCATCTTTTCAGCTTTCTTGGCGTTGAAGGGGGGATTTTTTTCAATTCGGAAATATTTGTATTGTAAGAACATTATATCTGTATATTTTCTAATTCTACAAAATACTAAGAAAAATATTTAAAATAAAATATTTGAGCGGGGTTATAAATATTATACAAAATCCCTATAAATTCAAAAATTAATGAATCATTCCTTCTAAAATCCTTCTAAAATTTATTAAATGATTATCTAAATCTTCTAATGGTAGTTTGAACAATTCACAAAAATGCTTTAGAAGATAAAATTTTCATGAATTCATAATTCAGTAGATAAAGGGTTAAATAGAATAAAACTTTTGACAAGTTTATATATATATATATATATATATATATTGAGGACAGATTAATACTTTCAAGGGCAAATTTTTGTTATACATGCACGGGCAAAATATTTCTATTGCTAAAACATTGAAATGACTGACTGCCACAAGAATCATTATAAAAGCAATTTTTTTTCTAAAGTTCTGGTATAATTTCGTTTTTTGGGACTTAAAATTAATTGGGAAGTGTATTTCCCACCGCCTTTTAAAGGGTTACTAGATTCTATAACAAATGTAGTAGAAAAAATTTCTTAGACATACAGAAAATGTATTTTACAATAATTTATATTCATATAATTTTATATTTCATTATCTAAATGATCTTACTAAACATTTTTCGGAATGTCAACGACAAGCGGGCTAAACACCTTGATGGAAGATGAAGCTTCATCTTGAAATATGTCGGTGCTAACGAAAAAGACAGGCCTCCGCAGAGTATTCCACATATATTTTTTTACAGACCAATAGAGTGACGTGATGCTCTTTATGTTCCAACGGTCTGTAAAAAAAACATACGCGTAAAGCACCGCGGTAGCCTCGGAAATATGTGAAGAGATACTGCTAAATTGAAATTTAGGAAGAAACTTTCGTATGAACATCAAGATGGATACTCCGATAGTGTGGAAAGTAACTGACGTGATTGAAGAATAAGAAGACAATTCACGATTTTTTAAGCTGGATTTCGTAACAGCTTAATCCTACTGTGTTTTGGCTAAAAATGCAGTTTATAGCGAGTAGAGTTAACAATTATGAAGTACCCTTTGGATGTCTTTACAGGTCAACCTGGAGGCTTGAAAATATTTTTTTTTCTAATACAATATATTTTAATTTAATATTGTTGCATTTCTAAGCTATTTCAGTAGCTATTTTTGTTTTTACTTACTTATTTATAAAGTATATATAAAAAATAACTTCAAAATATCAAAGTACTTAATAATTGCTATAAGTGATAAACATATGTTTCATTGCATCAGACTGCAACATTCTCAAGAAAATAAAATGATAAAGATATTTTCGCAAAAATTCAAATAGAAAAACTACTAAAAAAAAAAAAAAAAAACAAAAAAAAAAAAAACACTTTTCTTTTTGTGTTGTTTATTTAACAACACAATATAACTTACACGTAGATTTTTGTTTTTGTTTACTAGTTTTTCTATTTGAATTTTTGTGAAAATATTTTTATCATTTTATTTTCTTGAGAAGATTACCTGTGATGCAATGAAACATATATTTATCACTTATAGCAATTATTGAGTACTTTAATTATTTATGTTACTCACATTTGCTTTTCCAGTTACTCAATTTCGTAAGCTTTACTGTTTTTGTTACAATATATTGTATATTAGAATCCACATATGAACATAAATAACGATTAATATCAAAAATTTCTTTCCTCTGTGTCAGTTAATCAAGAAACATCAATCGGGTTTGACAGATGAATAAGGAAGTGAAGCATTTATTTATCTGATCTCCCTTAAGTGTTTTAAGGACACTATAATTATCAATAATGTTTTATAAAAACTTTTGAACATTCTTCATGTAATGACTCTAATAATATATCATAAATCTCCTTAAATTTATTTTATACTTCCAGTTCTAAAAATGTTTTTATGTGTAAATTACCTAAGTTAGTTGCTGTTGAAAGTCTCAACAAGGGACAGGCAGCTTTATAGCTGCTCCTATTTTATTATATTAAATAAATACCTTAGTGCATTCCAAAAACCTGTATTATCAAGGGAAATAAAAATACACAGCAATTCTTAACACTCAAAAAGTGACACACATAAAATAAATGTGATACTTACATCTCCAAGCTGTTGCTGAATGATTGAATTTATCGTTGATCAGGAGACCAGTAAAATATTTGGATATCTTAGAAAAGGTAAACAGATTTAACTTACCTACATTATATTGTTATTGTGATTATATAAATATAATTTGAAGTAAAGTCGTTCACAAGCGTTCAGTAAAAGTTTAACTAACAGTTTTATTTTAAAATATCATTATTTTGTGACATATTTGGCGTGTACAAGCTTGCTGTACATTATAAAACCTGTGAACTACATGTTATCAGTACCATTTTACTCCTGTCTTCCGATGATCTAGCAGCTGTTTTTCTGAATTGTGTTTCCTGTTCTTGGTTTTCTAATTTGGCGCTTTTTTAAAAGAATTTTTAAAATGTCGTTTCTTTTTATTGCACCAACATTTCATTAAACTTCATGAATATATCTGGGTATGTATACTTGTTGTATATATACATGTTATCGATACCATTTTACTCCTGCCTTTCAATGAATTAGCAGCTGATTTTCTGAATTGTACTTGCTGTTCTTGGTTTTCTAATTCGGCGCTTTTTTAAATGAATTTTTAAAATGTCGTTTCTTTTGACTGCACCAACATTTCATTAAACTTCATGTTTATATCTTGGTATGTATACTTTATATAGATACCGAGTATCACAAAAAGAAGAACCTTTTTTTTAAATTAAACAATTCTAAAACAGTTAATTATAGAAATTCCTAAGTTTTTGCGCCTTTATTAGAAAAAAAAATATTCATACTATTTCATAATTACTTTAAAATTTGGACAACGAATGGCACGGCAAACTAAAAATTTAAATAGCATTATTTGTCGGATTTGAATCGTTGCGATTTCTTTCTGTGAGGACACTTTAAAGGCAAAGAACTAATTATTCGTTTAAAATAATATTTTTGTGTCATTTGAAATACTGATGTAATGATTACAAATTCAGTAATGTAAGCATCCAAATCTATTTATCGTGCAGCACAAAAAATAAAAAAAATCGTTAACATTTTTTTATCTGAACTAACAATACGTTTTCAGATGAGATTTGACACTATTACAAAGGACTTTATTTACTCAATGGAAAACATTCTAAAGAATTTTATATTTCCAAATATTTTTGAAAGATTTGTCTTAAAATAGAAATTACTCATTTTTGTAAGTCTCAACAATACAGAGTAATTAAGTGCTCGTTAATGAATTGCGCTTCAAGATATTTAATTTTACATTCACATATTTTAATTGACTGTAAAAGAAGGGATTTTCTTTTATGCTAATTAGCATTTGAAGAATTATTACATGATTATTTTTTATTCTTATCCTATAATTTGCATACTTTAATGATATTTCCATGGAAATAAAATCCTTTATTTTATTTAAAGAAAGTAAGGCAGCACTATTACTTAAAAAAAGCATCTTCATATCTTAAATGATATTTAACGCATTTTCAATTAAGTAAGAATAATACTAGCAGGGAAGGTCTAAAGCGCATACACGAAATACTTTGAAAAAAAATGCTAATGAAACTATTTATGTATGTAATAAAGAAAGAGTCAAATTTAGCGGCGTAATTCCAGTAGACAGTCTGTGAAAAAATAAAATTGTACTTTGAATATTTAGCGCGAAAAGATGAACATTGCACGCGATTTGGCGAGCAACATATCCTTTCGCCAGATGCAAGCGGTTTTAATGCACTTTGAAATTGCTACTTAAATGAGAGTTTAAATGCGCGGCACGGAATGAATTTAAACTTAAATGATGAAACAGTTTATAATTTTTCCTATACGTTTATATAATATTTACAAGTTGCATGCTATTGAAGTTATTTAAATTTACGCGATTTTACTGGCTGGATAAGATTTAAGTGTATTTTTAAAGTGACTGTCCGATTAAGAAAAGTCTTATTATACATCTCAATAATAAATAATACATTTTTTCCTTGGCAACAGTAGTATTCTCTTCTTGTCTTCGGCACAAACGACATCGAATTCAAATTGATAGTGTTCAGAATCGGAACATAAATTTGTATTTGAAGCAATTTTAATCAATTTAAATTTTGTCCTAACTGTATGAAATGACCGTTAAATTTAATTATAGATACATATAACTATATATGACAAATCCTTAGTTATAAAAGGTATTTATTTAAGTTAAACTTATTTAAACAAGTTCAAGATGAAACGTTTCTCCTTAAAATAATTTGACATAAATCGTATATTTTTTATTATTATGTCGTCGCCATCCGGTGGTAAATTGCCATAAAAACGAAATTTGCATTTTTTCTTTTACGAACGCAATATCGAGGTTCCGCCGAATTTTTTTTAATAAACCAAAAACATATACCACATAAACGAAAGAATACTAGATAAAAAGAATATTCTGTAATTTTTTTCAGATTTTTCTAAGTATACACGTATATGGAGGCCTTCCTTGTAAGTACTTGCATGATTCAATATAAATAAGATGGGACATTGGAATATGAAGTTATTGATTCTACCTAAACATTTTGTAGCATAACTTTATTTTTAATTTTTAGGAAAAATTACTTTTAGGTTTAAAAATGACTGAAATTACTGAAAACTTGCGAACATAGTTATTTTTTTTCATACTTTTAAAATGACAATATGCTGTGTAAGAAATTTTTACGCCAATTAGAAAATGCCAATTTACAGCAGGGTTAAATAGTCTTTTGAGTTTTTATATCTACATCCATTGAAAGGAGGAATCCTTTTTAAAATTAAATAATTTCAAAACGGTTAGCAACAGAAATGCAACGTCTGTTGCATCTTTATTGAAAAAGTAATAAATTTTTAACCACGCAATGTCAAAGTTAATTTAAAATGACAATATTCGTCGGATTTAAATCCTTGCGATTTCTTTCTGTGGGGTCACTTAAAAGACGAAGTTTACCTACAAAACCTACAAAATTAACCGGATCTGGAAAATTCCTTCTTTAAGGTGGGTGAATGAGACAAATTTACGAGTATCAACTAGTTTTGTTATGAGACTAACTCATTTTATTGCTGAAAAGGGCGGATATTTCGAAGTGACGAATTTTGAATATTTGGCGCGAAAAGACGAACGCTGCACGTGATTTGGCAAGCAACATTTCCCTTCGCCAAATGCGAGCAGTTTTAATGCACTTTTAAAATCACTAATTAAATATGAGTTTAAATGGGCAGTACTTAATGAATTTAAAATTAAATGATGAAACAGTTTATCATTTTTCCTATAAGTTTATATAATACACTAGGGGGCTCTGCCCCCTACGAGCTACGCTCGTCAACCCCCGTTCAGACACCGCAGACTCTAAAAGTACGCTAATTTGATCGGCTTTAAAAAGACTTCGGAAGATTGAATTATAATTTAAAAATCAGTGGCGATCTCCCTATAAACGGATTTCTATTCATTTCTCTTTGATTAGAAAATTTTAAGGCCAAATCCGCTGCGGTACTACTTGATTATCCCGTCGACCAATTTCGCCAAATTATACAAATTGACATATTTTTTTATTTTAAATAGAGAAAGAAAAAATAAATGAGTGCAACATTAATAAAAATACAAATAAAACGTCGAAATAAAAACAACTTGATGACGTAGACACGTGTAACTTGCTTAAAGTCAAGTTAATGTGACATTTACGATCAACCATTATTGGCATTTAATCTTATAGTTTGGCGAATGATACATTTTTGGTCAACGGGATAACTAAGTAGTACCAAAGATACAATCGTTGTTTTCGTCTTTGATTAAGTAAAATAAGTTAAACATTTCAAAATAAGCTAATATAAAAGGAATTAAGTAAACAGAGTCTTTGTCTCCCGGTATTTTTTAACAAAGCGAAAAGAAAGCTCTTTTAAATAAGATATTTTAAATTAATCGTTTTTAATCTGGCGTAATTTTGACCAAACTATTCTTTCTCTTTTTAATATTCACGTGAAAATACTTTTGTTAGAAATGAAATATTATTTGCGCTTTCCTAACAAAATTAGTTGAAAAGTAACCTCTTAAAATATCAAATAAATGTCTAGCGCAATTTCTAAATTTAAATTGTTTTGCAATATTATTTTGTGTTTATTTTATGTAATAACTGTAATGTGACGTAAATATGACGTAATTTCTCCTATTTAAGACTTCTAACGCGTGTTAATGAACTTATTATTTTACAATTTCCTTTCTCTCTTAAAATTCACGTGTAAATGTAGTTTTTATGACGTAATTTTTAATAAGTTCCTGCTTTTTGTACATAATTATTTAATTCTAATTCCAAATGTTTTCTCTTTCTGTTTATAATAGTCATGTGTAAATAATTTTTAATTTATTTACACATGTAAATATATATATATATTTTTTTAAGCAAACATTATCGTTTGCGCTGTTTATACAGTTAGCAACAGTTTAAAATTAATATCACTTTCTAAAATATGTAAAAAATATCTCTAGAAATGCTGAAAATTTGAATTTAAAATAGAAATAAAACCTCAAAAAATGATTCAAATTAAAAAAAGAAATACAGTCTGCACACCGGGAACTTCAAACGTATAAAATGATCTAAAAATGATTAAATTCCCATGAATACTTTTTGCTCCTATAAAATTTTTTTAGTGAAACGATTTTGTTCAACTTTAGCATTAAATATCTCTTAAAATAATTCTTCGATTTGAAAACTGTCTGCATCAGCGTATTTATCAAACATTTTTGTATAATACTACCGATTTTCATATTTTTGTATGCAATATTTTTCTTAATATTAGCGAAGAAAGACCTCCGGTCACGAAAAATTCAAAACCGGCGGCGGCGGTCGCAGCAGTAGTTATTTTTTTTAGAATAGAGAGATACTAGTTGCATGTTGCTGAAGTTATTTAATTTTATGACGTCATTTTCATACGTCATATAGATTTTTAACATACTTATTACAGAAACTTTAAACCAATTTTGAAATCATCCGGTGCAAACTGATTGCTTTTGTTATAACGAGGCACAAAAGGGGCAAATCTATCATTAACAATTTTCAAATTATTTTATTTTGAAATGTGTACATATTGTTTGGGAAATCCAATATATAGATCAGTAGATATATAAACTAAGTGATTGCTGCAGGTTCTAAGAAGTATAGCTTGTAATTATAAAAAAATAAATAAAAAATAAGCAAATGCGAATACAGAACCACACTACCAAGGCCCTCTAGCCACCTGAATCGTTCACTACAAATCATTCGGAATCACACATTTAGTTTATTAAACTGGTCACATGTTATGCTCATTTTAGGTAGAAATCTAAATTCTGATGCTTATGTTTGCTTAATTTTGAATATTTTACTTTCATATCAGGTGCGTAACGCAGACCTGTACATTTTGATAAATTTTTATATTTCAAACTACTCTTTACACACCGTAATATATAACATTTTACTTAATCGTGTTCTAAAGAATTCATTTTATAAAACAAAAAGGATCTTGTAGACCGAGCCCCGCTCGATAGTTTTTTGAAAATTTATTTTTCTATTTATTTTTAATAAACAGGGAAAAGTGAAAGTTACTATGCACAAAACACTAAGTTTTAGAGTATATACAGGATGTTTCAAAAAGGACTCCTCAACTTTGAAATGCCATAACTGCAAAACAGTGAGAGACAGAAATGTGAAACAAGTGGTATGCTGGACAGACATGTCTAGAATTTGTTATACACCGGTTTGTAAAAAAAGTTCAAAGATTAGATATCATAGGTTTGCTGCAGTCACAAAGCTGTATCGTTGAAATAGTGCCTGAAAGTGAGCTTCTTGAACAGGGGTCAAATCACATTACAATGATTTCGATTTCATCAACTTTTTTAGCAATAACATTACGCATCCGAAGGGTTAAGTTCGAAGTCACTCGATGCAATGTCTCTACTGAAACGGGTGCACATGCCTCACAGATGAATTGTTCAAGCTGTTCCAATGTTTAAGGATTTTAGAGTCAACAGCGTCTTTCAAGTAGCTCCAGAAGAAGAGGTCCCATGTACTGAGATCCAGAGAATATGGGGGACAATCTATACCAATGCCAGTCACTCGGAGATAATTGAGATCAAATCTCGGTCACTGAAGTATTCAAGGAACTCGAACACTGCAGTAGTACGGTGTGGACGGGTCTCATCCTGCATAAACCATGAATTCTTTGGTGCATCCTCTAGAGCTTGAAATTTTGCTACAAATGGCTGTAAAATTTCAATATATAGAAATTAATTAATCGTTACCTTCCAAAAAAGGGCCCAATGATCCGTTTACTGGGCAGTCCTGTCCAAACTGCAGCTGTTGCTGAGTGCAGTGGTTTTGCAAGACTCACAAACGGATTTTCCGTCCCCCATATTCGCCAGTTTTGGTTATTCACAAATCCCTCTAAATGAAAATGGGCCTTATCGGTAAACCATCCGCAGACGACATCAATTTTATTCTCATTAATCGTCTGGAGTAACTCATTTGCGAAGTTTTCAGTTTGTCGTAGAGCTGTATTTGTGATCACTTGATGACACTGTATTTTATAGGGAAACAGCTTCAGGCCCTTTCGAATTATTCTGTACGTAGTGGCGTTTGATAATCCCGCTTCAGCAGTGGCTCGTCTGATGGATCTCTGATGTTTAACGATTTTTTCGAATGTTTGCACATTTTGAGGTGTCATGACTGATCGATTACATCCAACATTTCCGGCTAGATTCCTGTCCGTTCAAACTTGTTGAATAAATTAGGAATTGTTTTCTGGTCTGGACCTTTTTTAACATTAAATTTTTTTGAAAGCTTTGTTTTTCCATTGTTGGACTTCAACCTAATCGGTGGTATTCTAGTTCAATAAAAACAAGTTGCTCCAAGGAATACGGCATGATGTTCTTGAATTTCCGTATAATAACTAATTCGACACTACTCTCTTACACGTGCCAACAATGAAACAGGCTCATGGATGAATTTTCTTTTCTTCTGAGTCATATTTTAAGCTTCATGTGCTTGTGCTGCCACCTACTAAGCCAATTTTGTAACTATTTTTACAAACTAGAGTATAACAAATTCCAGACCTGCCTGCCCAACATACTACATGTTTCACATTTCTGTCTCTCACTTTTTTGAAGTTATGTCCGTTCAAAGTTGGAGAATAATTTCTGAAACATCCTTTATAAAATATATAGTTTAACTTTAATTTCTGGAACATCATGTTTACCTTTATATTGTATAAAATATTTAAAATTCAAAACTTATGATTTATTTTACTGAAAGGGTGCTAAAAATACCTCAAACATTTCCCCTGATGAGGACTGTTTGAAAGCAGTTGAAATTATTAAGGTGCCAAGTTTTAACATCTTCAACGGTTTTTTATGTTTAAAAAACCCATTTCATGTATTTGTAGCACCTTTTTAGTTAAAAAAAAATCATTGTTTTTGTCATATCATAATCAATCATCATAGTCAGTTTAGTAAATCATTGCCCTAAGTTTTGATTTTTAAATATTTTATATGGAGTATATATTTATATCTACGTCTCGTAGACTTATCACGGGCGAAAGTGAAAAGTCAGTGAAAATGACGTCATAGCGGGCAAAAGTGATATGTTTCGTTTTAAATATAAAAATATTTGTTTTCTTTTCAATATAATTTAGATTTTGAATTTCGAAGCTTTCATTCGAATACGTAAAAAACTTATTTTAAAGTAAAAAAACTTTGTATATAGTAGTTAATTTGGATTATCATTCAAAAAATAAACGCTTTTTAAATGAATGCGATTATGTGAAGCTTATCCTGAGGGCTATTCTCATGTTTTATGAAGAATTTAATGTATTATTCTTCGGAAGTCGTTGTCCAAGTAAACCTATGGTGCCAAATATGAGCTATTTGGGCAACGATGTGGCAAGTTCGGCAGGAAAATTCTTTTGCTTTTAAAATTGCCGCTAATTTTGCGCCTGGTTGTGTTTCCCTATGCATCAAACTATAGTAACATTTTGGTAGTGATTGTAAACGTATTAAATGTATAAAGGCAGTTATCTGTCAAGAAATATAACATATTTACCGAAGTTTATGAAAATATTTAATTTCACTAAATCAACATTTGGTAAAAAAAAAAAAAAAAAAAAAAATTACTTTTTTATGTTCTAGGCAACGAAAACGAATTTTACAAATATTCGGGATCTATATAGCCCTTTATCTCGTGTTTGACTGGTAAACCGCTAGCAATAACTTCGAGACTATTCTTTTTCGTGTTGATGACCAGTGACCAATGGTATTGGCGAGAATTCCGATTACGGAAGATTAAATATTAAAAAAAAAATGCTTAAACCTATCAAAACAAAAATCTTTTTGAAGCGGGACTCATATTCAAATAAGGCTTATTTTTTAAAAAAAAAATTGTCAGCATTATTTTAGATTAATATCAAAACTTTCAGTAATGAGCTTGTTTTAACCATATAAAACTAATTTTCCCGAATTAAAGACCTAAAGAGATAGATTTATCGCGTCCGAGTTAGTATAGGAGTGAAGTTTTGTGAAAATCGTTAGAGCCGTTTTTGATCTATAGCAGCATTTTCAGTGCTGAGTTTGTTTTACCCTGTCCAAACAAATTTTTTGAAATTCGGGAACTTCCTAGTTCGTTTTTTAGTATTCGCATTAGTATAGTAGGCATGTTGCATGTAAATCGCATGAGCATTTTTCGATTTATAGCAAGAAGAATTTTGAGCGCTGTGTTTGATTTAACCTGTAAAAACGAATTTTTTAATTCGGGACATAGCTAGATTTTCTCATGCTCGATTTAGTATAGGAGGGATGTTTCATGAAAATTTTCCCAGTCGTTTAAGAAATCATCCATAATCAGGAAAAGAGTTTCTCGCATAATATATATGGTATTTTTAAATGCACGATTCATTTTACCATTATAATGGTTCAGCCTCATTGGAATCGGTCATTTCAAAACAACATAGTCCACTTTTTTTCAAAATGCATTTTTTCTTTCTTTCCTTTCATTTTTTTCCGGATATGTGTCGATAGAAATTATATAGGTTTCGCTATCTATTGCCCTTCAAAATTGCAGTTAACCCCCCCCCCCCCCCAAAAAAAAAGGAATAAAAAACATTTACCCGTGACCATACCAAGATAAGTCCAACAACACAAGATGTACAGGGTAAGTCAAAATGAATATAGCGATTACAAACGGCTATAACTATTTAATGAAATAGAATTTATCAATCATATTGATACAGAATGTTGACGGAACTACAAAATTTCTTTTGTAGGGCGCAGGTGCATTGAAGAGGAAGCCTACGCATGCGCGAGTTGAAACTTCGCAACGACAAGAAACCTGTTCATTGCAGGCGTCTCATTAGTAAAAATGGCGAGTCCCGTGCAGAAAGCATTATGCGTGTTAGAATTTAACAGATGTCATTCTGTTATCACACTGCAGCAAGATGGGGCACCCCCACACCGGGGTACGGAGGTTCGCACACTTTTAAACCAACATCTTCCAAAGCGTTTGATCGATCGAAGTGGAGATGCCAACGATGTCTTCTGCTCTTGGCAACTAAGATCTCCTGACCTGACACCCTGCTATTTTGAGCTTCCCATGCCCAAAACAATTCAAGAACTCAAAGTACGCATTGCATGCGCTTGTGCCGGTGACCGAACAAATGCTTCAGAATATATGGCGTGAAACGAACTACCGCCTAGATGTTGTCCGTGTGACCAAGGGATGTCACATAGAACATCTATGACGTATGTATACGAAATTTTGAAGTTCCGTCTACATTCTGTGTTAATCTTAGCGATAAATTCTTTTCCATTAAATAGTTATAGCAGTTTACAAGAGCTATATTCATTTTGACTTACCCTGTACAACAGCACAAGATAACAACATAATCGAACACGATTAAGAAAATATTTGTATGCCTTAATGAGCAAGTGCAAATGATTAATCTTTTAAACATCGTATTTTCGATTAGTAATTTTCGCAATATTTAACAGTAGAATTCTGCAATTAATAATATCAATATTACTAATCATAAATAATGGTATTAAACGTACTTAATATTTGACACTTACAACTATTGTCGATCCGTATTTTTTTATTAGTAGCGCTGGTATATTATACACACCATCGTATGTTACAACTTTCTTTCAAATGGGTATTCTTCGAAAATATTGTCACATATTCCAATGATAAAGTTTATTTTATATAATATTGTATTATATGGTGATTTTAACTGGCTTTAAGTTAATTTTATAAAATATTAAGGGGCCAGTGGACTTCAAATTTACTAGATTCGACTAAGAAAATCGCTTGTTTCTTTTTCAATTTGGTAAATTATGAACCTAGATGCTCGAGTTCATCTGATACAAAATTTTGTTTTTAAATTCTGACTCTTCTTCGAAGAGATATAAGTTTCTGTCTTTGTAACCAAACCAACCAAGCTCTTTTTAACCCTTTATCTACTGACGGTACTTATAAGAGCCATTAAAATTACTTGTTATAAAATTCATTTAATACATCTGTTAATAGTAATACAGTTTAGAAAGAGTTATAGATGCACTGGCTCCAAAAGCATTATTGGTTACGCAAATCAAAAATATTTTTAAAAGGATGATGCATCTTTTGCAGCTTTTCAGCGTTCTTAGCGTTGAGGGGGGGGGGGGGGGGCGGAATTTTTCAATTCGGAAATATTTCTATATTTCTATTGTAAGAACGTTATATTTGTACGTTTTCTTATTCTAGAAAATACTAAGAAAAATATTTAAAATAAAAGATTTGAGTGGGGTTATAAATATTGTACAAAATCCCTATAAAATCGAATTTAATTAATCCTTCTAAATCCTTCTAAAATCCTTCTAAAAATTCTTGCAATGTAGTTTAAAAAATTCACGAAAAATGCTTTAGAAGATACAATTTTCTTGAATTCCTAAATCAGTACATAATGGGTTAAAGGGCTGTCAGGAAGTAAACAACCTGCCATTTTTACTTTCTTCTATCTTTACAAGAAGAAAGTATTGGATTCATGAAAATTTTCGACTTTCGGTTTTCGACGGATTTACACGTTTTGGGGGTGAGAGATTCCAAAAAACATGGTTTTACAAAATGTCTGTCTGTGACTCTGTGAGTCTGTCTGTCTGTCTGTGTGTATGTGACACAAATTTTGTGGGCGCTCTATCTCAAGAACTAATGCACAGAATTTAATAAAAAATTATATTAAGTTAGTCCCTAATACAAATTGATGCTTATAAGTTTTTGGTGTAAATTGCTCAACAGGTGGCGCTGCTATGCTGCATTTCCCGCGATTTCTGCACTAGCTCTATCTCAAGAACTAATGCACGGATTTTCATTAAACTTCAGATTTAGTTAATCCTTGATATGAATTGGTGCTGGTAACGTTTAGGTGCAAATCGCCCAACAGATGGCGCTGCTATGCTGCATTTTGCAGCATTTACACGATTTTCGTAATAGCTCTATCTCAAGAAATAATGCACGGATTTTCATCAAACTTCAGATTCTGTTAGTGCTTGACATGAGTTGATGTTTTGCACCTTGTGGTGTAAATCGCTCAACAGGTGGTGCTGCTATGCTGCATTTTTTGTGATTTCCGCGATAGCTCTATCTCAAGAACTTATGCTCGGGTTTTCAACAAACTTCAGATTCAGGTATACCTGGATATGAATTAGTGCTGTTTATGTTTTGCTGTAAATCGCTCAACAGGTGGCGCTGCTATGCAGCGTTTTTCTCAACTTCCACAATAGCTCAATGTCCAGAACTAATGCACGGATTTTCATCAAATTTCAGATTCAGTTAGTTCTTGACATGAATTGATGTTTTGTACCTTTTGGTGTAAATCGCTCAACAGGTGGCGCTGCTGTGCTGCATTTTTTGTTATTTCCACAGTAGCTTTAGCTCCAGAACTAATACACGGATTTTCATCCAACTTCAGATTCCGGTATACGAATTGGTACTGTTTGTGTTTTGGCGATTCCGGTTTACGATTCCGGTATATGGATTAGTACTGTTTGTGTTTTGGGGCAAATCGCTCAACAGGTGGCACTGCTATGCTACATTTTCAAAATTTCTCCTACCGCTCTATTTCAATAACTAATGCACGAATTTTTATCAAATTTCAAATTCAGGTATACTTTTATATGAATAAATTGATGTAATTTATTTTACTATTTAAATGATTTAATTGACGTGATTTATATAGAAGAAAGTTTTGTGATGTCCACAACATACTAGTTTAATCTATGTTGATGAGTATTTTCTTTTAACTTTCATCTCCTTACATTACTTGTAATACAGTAATTAACATGTAATTAAAAATAATAACATAAATTAAATTCGAACGAAATTTAATATAGGGTGAGCTCGCCGGTAGTTGATACCCTTCCAGTAGTTGATCAAATTTTTGAAATATTGCGCCCTTTCAGGCGGAAATGAGTTTTGTACGCGGCACTAGACATAATATTTTTGTTTGAATGGTGGAGCACCTGTTATCACATTGTTGTCAGTTGTCTGCTGTAAGAGAATCCATTTTATGCAAATTTTCTATTAGAAAGTATAAACATTTCGTTTTTGTTTGGTTGGAGACAATTACGGTTAGTTAAAATAATCCTCTTTCATCTTGCTTATTTCAACTAATATTTTTATAAGAATTATTGTTAATCACAGCCCAAGGATTGCATTTTGAAGATTAATCTTCAGATTTTCGAATGAATTTTGATCAAATACTGAGAAAATGGCAATTAAAAATCTATTTATTTAAACATTCGTTACTATTTAATTTCAGAAGTTTTCATTTTTGTCCATTATAGGACATTCATTAAGGTCTGTAACAAACATGCTAGTTTACTTCTAAAAATAAAGCGAAGGAAGTATAATAAAATTCCCCTGGCACTGATTTTATTTGATCAACTACTGGCGGAGGTCACCCTATCTTTTATTCAGCAAACTATTATTAAACTGAATATGGTGCTTCAGGTTTTAAATTATTTTAATGATTGGCGCAATCTGCTAAAGATTTTTTTTTTTTTTTAATTCACAACAATCCAGGCAGTAGAGAATTTTACGTAGCAAAATTAATGGTAGTTCTGGAAATAGGCTTACATTATGTTTTTTGGATCGCCGGATCCGAATTTGTAGCTTCCCACCAAAACTTCCCCCGGCAACCCCCCCCCCCCCAAATTTTGGTAAAAAGCCCCAAAAAAGGTTTTTATTTAAAAAATCACTTTTTTATTGTTTTAGGAGAAAAGTATCTAAAAATTCAGAAAGTAGGCAAAATTTGCAACAAATTAGATACATGACATTATGACTTAGGATGAAGGGGAAGGGGGGGATCTGCCTCGGAACATGCGCGTGGCGCTGCGTGGACTAAGTTGCGCGACTCCACTTAACCACTCACACGTTTACATTCGCCCTCCGATCTCCCCATCGAACTTTCCTTATAAGTTTTACTTTAAGTTTTTTGGATCGCTGAATCCGAATTTTTAACTTACACCCAAAATTCCCCCCCCCGAACCCCCCCCCCAAAATAGTTGTTATTAACTTGAATTTCTTATTGTTTTAGGGGAAAAGCATTACAAAATTCAGAAAGTAGACAAAATTTGAAACAAATAGCATATATGACATTATGACGTAGAATAAACGGGGAGAGAGAGGGCTGCTTCGGAAAATTCGAATTTTCGGAGGCAGCCCCCTCTCTCCCCGTTCTCAAAAACCAAATTTTTTCAAAAAATCAATTTTTCGGGGAGTTGCCTGGTGAAATTTTGATGGGAAGTGAGAAATTTGGATTCAGCGACCCAAAAAACATAAAGTGAGTCGAAATCCAGAACTAGTATTAATTTTGCCAGGTAAAATCCCCTATTACTTGGACTTCATAACTTAGTGCACGTAGCGCCGTAGTGTATGTTCTGAGGCAGGCCTCTCCATCTCCGTACATGCTACGTCATAATGTCATGTATCCTATTTGTTGCAAATTTTGTCTAGTTTCTGAATTTCGTAATGCTTTTCTCCTAAAACAATAAGAAATTTAAGTTAAAAACAACTATTTGGGGGGGGGGGGGGTTGGGTGGAAGTTAAAAATTCGGATTCAGCGACCCAAAAAACTAAAAGTAAACCTTATAGAGAAAGTTCGGAGGGGAGATGGGAGGGAGAATGTAAACGTGTGAGTGGTTAAGTGGAATTGCGCAGTTTACAAGGAAGGTCTCCATACGGGCATATTCAGAAAAATCTGAAAAAATTACAGAGTGTTCTTCTTATGTGGATATATATGTTTATAATTTTTTTTTTTGGCGGAACCCCGATATAGTGTCCGTAAAAAAATAACGAAATTTTCGTTTATTTGGTGATTTATCATCGGTTGGCGATGAAAAAAAAAAAAAAACGCTTTTATGTAGGAAAATTTTTTTTATGTTGAATTTGTTTATATAAGTTTAATTTAAATAACTTTAGTTTTGTCATTTTTAATTTGTTTTAACTATAGTTTTGTCATTTTTAGTTTGTTTTAACTATAGTTTGTAATATATATTTATAATGTATTATAATCAATATGTATTTATAATAAAATTTAAATATCATATTTTACGATTTAAAACAAAATTTAAATTGATTTAAATTATTTCAACCTCAAAAATAAGGCAGATAGAACACTGTCGATTTGATTTTGTTGCTATGGAAACGACTTCGTCTTCGATATGGAAATGTATTATGGCAATCAAATGTCAGCTGACTATAACTTAAAATATATGTTTGCAACTTGCAAAGCATAGAAAATATTTTTACAGTGATGAAATTAAATAACTACAGCAACAAGCAACATATATATGTAATAAAATATATATATATATAATAACCTCTTTCATTGATTAAATTTAAATTCATTAAAATCCGTGCATTCTAAAAAACAATAAACAATTTTCAGATACATTAAAATCGTTTGCTTTTGGCGAGGAAAAATCCTGCTTGCCAAATCGCGTGTCAACTTCGCATTTTCGCGCCAAATATTCGAAAGTATTTTATTTTTTTACTGACTTTCTACTGAAATTCCGCCGTTAAATTTGAATGATCCCTTATTACATACATGAGTAGTTTCACTAGCATTTTTTTCAACATATTCTGAGTATGCCCTGTAAGGAGACCTTCCTTGTTAGTTCACGCAGCACCGAGGTTCACGCATGTTCCGAGGCAGGTCCCCCCCATCCCCTTCATCCCAAGTCATAATATCATATATCTAATTTGTTGCAAATTTGGTCTATTTTCTGTCTTTTTAGATATTTTTTCTCTAAACCAATAAAAAAAGTGATTTTTTTAATAAACACCTTTTTGTGGGGCTTTTTACCAAAATTTGGGGGGGGGAGGGGTTGCCGGGGGAAACTTTAGTGGGAAGTTAAAAATTCGGATTCAGCGACCCAAAAAACATATAATAAGCCTTTTTTCAGAACTACCATGAATTTTGCTAGGTAGAGCCCCTATGCGGTCTCTATTGTCTGGACTAAAATGCCTATAGACCAGTAGCAGGCAGCACGGACAATCATCTCATCGCGTTCACGGATGAAATTCTAGGATTAGATAAATCTTGATTCGCATATTGAAACGCAACCGGTCGGCCAAGTCATATCTTTGTGGAAAACTCCGGCAAACCCGATTTTAGCGGCTGCCTCGTAGGTTTACCATTGCGTTTTCCTGCACCTAATGATATGAAAACATGGAGGACTGGAAGCAGGAAAACACAATAGTAAACATGCGATTCAGCCGCTAAAATAGGGTTTTCAGGTGTTTCACACCAAGATATGACTTGGCAGACCGATTGCATTTTAATATGTGAATCAAGATTTAACTAATCCTAGCATTTCATCCGTGAACTCGATGAAGTGATTGTCGGTCCCGATCTATTAGAAAGCTGGGATGTTTCTTAATTCATAATTTGGTCATCAATATATTTAAAAGACCAGGCTGTTGTTTAGTCATCTGGCCTGAGCTTTCCCCATTACCGATTTTGATAATTGATTTTTTAAATGAAAGCACTTTATTTTTTTTAAAATGAAAGCACTTTATTTGTAGATGTGCCCGCACTGGCTATTTTTTTAAAAATAATTCCACTTTTATCTTTCGATTTTAATTTTAAAGGTTTTTTATGAAATTTCTTCCCATTACTGGCAATCGGGTTACTTCCATTGTTAACCCTTTGAGCTCCGGGTTATTAAAATTTTTAAAATATGCTAAAAAAACACTTAAAATGTGATTAGGGGACTGTCTGAAATTGAACATTGTGATTTAAAAAAAATTTAAATACCCCCTTTAGGCTAGGGGACGTGGGAAGTTTTTCCACCATCAGAGCTTTAGGGCATTCATTTCAACACGCTAATACAAGAAATGACATCGCAAAGTTATTCTAAAATTACTATAATTGCTAAAATTTCAACATATTTTAAGCAGTTACATTGTTTAGACAAATTCTAAGACTATTAAATATTTAAAAAAATTATTAAATGTGAAAATTCAAAATTTTAAAATTTTAAAATCATAATTTAAAAATACAAACTAATCAAAGATATATCAAATTTATAGATGAAACAGATGTTAAAAATATTTACTTTTTGTTTAGAAATACACTGGCGGAAAAAAAATCCCAACACCAAGAAAGACTTGTGTTAGATAAACGAAATTTGGTAGGCATTTTATACATCTGAAAGATGACATCGATTGAAATTTCGCGCTTCGCGAATAAGTGTGGCGCTAGTGGCCCCAGTCAGAACTTGCAGATCAGGTTTACTTTAAATGCGTGCTGTAAAGTTCGTGGGCGTTATTTAGCTGCGAAACGTGACGTATTGAGTTGATGTTAGCCAAGAATGCCTTTAACAAGACGAAGAAACCACTGTCAACAGCTCCCCGAGTTGGAACGAGGTCGCATATCGGGCTACGAGAAGGTGGATTTTCTTTCCGCGATATTGCAGAAACACTTGACTGGAATGTATCCACTGTGCATGATTGTTGGAAACAGTGGTCAAGGGATGGTGCTGCCTCAAGAAGACCGAGTTCCAGACGGCCACGTGCACTCCTGAGAGGGAAGATCACCATATTTGGCATACGACTGTGGCGCTTCGTACTGCGTCTGCGGCAGAAATTCGAGCTGTAGTTGGTATCACAGTGACACAACGAACTGTTAGAAATCGGTTACTTCAAGGACCGCTCCGAACCAGGCGCCCTGTAGCGTGCATTCTACTGACTCCATACCATTGCCGTTTGCGACGCCATTGGTGTCAATCCAGAGCTCATTGGGGGACGGAGTGGAGATCTGTTGTCTTTTCTGATGAAAAAGAAACACAACAGATCTCCAATCCGCCCACCAATGAGCTCTGGCTTGACACGAATGGAGTCGCAAACGGCAATGGCTTGGAGTCAGTATAATGCACGCTACAGGGCGCCTGGTTCAGAGCTGTCCTTGAAGTAACCGATTTCTAACAGTTCGTTGAGTAACTGTGGTACCAACTACAGCTCGAATTTCTGCCGCAGACGCAGTACGATGCGCCACAGTTGAACGCCGAATACGGCGATCTTCCCTTTCAGGAGTGCACGTGGCCGCCTGGAACCCGGTCTACTTCATGCAGTACCATCCATTGACCACTGTTTCCAACAATCATGCACAGTGGATACATTCCAGCCAAGTGTTTCTGCAATATCGCGGAAAGAAAATCCACCTTCTCGTAGCCCGAATATGCGACCTCGTTCCAACTCGGGGAGCTGTTGACAGTGGCTTCTTTGTCTTGTTAAAGGCATTCTTGGCTAACATCAACTCAATACGTCACGTTTCGTATCTAAATAACGCCCACGAACTTTACAGCACGCATTTAAAGTAAACCATATCTGCAAGTTCTGAGTGGCGCCACTAGCGCCACTCTTATGTGCGAAGCGCGAAATTTGAATCGATGTCATCTTTCAGATGTATAAACACGCCTACCAAATTTCGTTTATCTAACGCAAGTCTTTCTTGGTGTTGGAATTTTTTTTCCGTCAGTGTATTTAAAACATTCGTCAATCTGTTGAATTAAACACAAATTTAGATTCCTAGGAATTAAATTATAAGCATCCAAATTTTGGTTCTGAAGCACTATCTAGTATGTAATTTGTAGTGCTGCCATCTATTGACAAATCACATTTTTCTAGTCCTTAGAGCTCTGATGGTAGAAATTCTACCATTACTTATTTCTGTCCCCTGTAATTATTTAAATTTTCAGTTTACTAATTTGCATGTAATTATCATTAAATGTTTGAAGTGTCCAAGAGAAAAAAAAGTTGCATCCTTTGAAAAATATTTCTTTATAATGCTTGAAAAATACAAAATTTCTAAACCTTAAAAATTGGAGTGTTTTTAAAATCGCATTAAAAACAATCTAGATATTGGCAGGGAGTAGTGCTGCCATCTAGATTTGAAGAAGACAAATAAAATCTGCAAAACTCAGTTTTTGCTTTTCAGATCGTGTCATTTTGAAGGAAATTAAAAGATTTTGATTTTATGTGTGTGAAAATTCACCCGGCAGAGCTGAAAGGGTTAATCAGAGAAGGGAAACAATGGGAACTACTATATCATTACGGATGCCATTTTCTTATTACAATTCAAAATAACTTTTTTTTTTTAACAGAAAATGACGTCACGATTAAAAAAGCGCATTTTTACTCATAAAGCTGTTACATTCCAATATTGTTTTTCGTTCCACTGTTACTGAGATTGAGATACTAAAATAAGAGGGCTTCAGTAAGTGAAAATGAAGTCATAGTAAAAAGGAAATGAAGATTTACTATGATAAAACTAAAAATTTTACTAGGAGTGCATCTAAAAGTAAATTCCTGGATTTCGCCGACACGCAGATTATAACACTACATCAAGAGTGCGAATGTTTGCATGCAAAATTGTAACTGGCAAACGTGACGTCCACATTTGGAATATATTTATTAATAATCTATTGCAAGTTGTTATTATTTTTAATGTGAAAATGAATATGAAAAGTTTGCATGTAAATTTTGAGACGTGAAAAAGATGTTATCTTTAGATTTCGTTAATATATATATATATATATATATATATATCCAAAAACCAAACCAAAAATTCGAAACTATATATATATATATATATACAGTGTGTCCACGTATAACCTGACCGACCTTTATTTTCGCAACCGTTGGTCGTAGATGCATACTTCCAATTGCAAAAATGGTTTAAATAAGTGAAGAATTATTTTTAAAGCGATTTGTGTCAAGAAAAATATTCATTAAAAAATTACGAAATTTAAATTTTTATACGCCCCCCCCGGTCCTATAAGTGATACTTAGTAAAAATTTACTGTGACACTAACAAGTAAGACAAAAAAAGTCCCATTCATCTAACGTTAAAATTGACCGAGTTATGAAACTTTGAAATGCATGACTTATATCATTTTTTTGCAACTCAAAACAGACGATTCCTGCTATGCTTTCAGGGGTCGTATACTTAAACTTATTTCAAGGTATCTGCGCTTTGAAAGAAATCGTACACCTATTACGATTCAGTTAACTTATATTAGTAAGTTTCAGATTAGTTAAAATAATTGTATTTTAACATATGTTTTATTTTGTAAGGATTTGAGGCTATTATTTCTTTTAACAAAAATTATGTTATTTTCAAATGGTTTCTTTTAACTTGCAACGATCGTCTTTCCAGTTTAAAATTTTTATTTGAACTTTAACTCAATTTAAAATGTCGGATCGAAGTTAAATTTTACATACTGACTTAAATCTGATGACAATGTAATATTATTATGATTTTCGACGCTTACCATTTTATACATACTTATATTAGAGGATAAAACAAAAAAATTCGGATAGATTACCGTCAACAAGTTTAAGAAAGAGTTTTAGATTAGATAACATAAACCTGCCATGGTTGTGTTTTTTAACTTTTATAATTACGTTTTATGTATTTTTTAACGCTGAATAAAAATATGACCTTCACTTTTAACCACCATGTCAGGATTTTTCGCAAATCGTAAATTTTAAGGTTAAAAAATAGCGGAAAATCTGATACTAATAAAATAGATGTAAGACTTTTTTATTCAGTTTAATTTTAATTATTTCAATAATTTATTCAATTTTTCGGCTTATGTACGACCTTTATGTAATTTTTTGGTTTCTTACAGCTAAACAGCTCAGGGGTCCTATGAGTTTTGGAGGGGAGGGGGGATAAATTTTAACTTTGAGCTTTTTAACTTTCAAATTTGCTTTTTGAGAAAAATCCTGACATGATGGTTTAAAATAAAGGTCATTTTCCGATTCAGCGCTAAAAAATACATAAGAATCAATTTTCAAAAAATAAAAAACATGGCACAACCCAAAATTTGAAATACAATGCAATCTAACAGCATTTTAAAATATGTATCATTTTATAAAGAATTGAGGGTGTTGTTTTTCATCCATTTACTTAACAAAAATTTTGTTATTTGTATCCTCTTATATGTTCAGTACAAATTGTATATTTTGCAGTAATATGCCAGAATGATTAAAGATTTCATATTTATATTGCAATGCTAATTTTACTCTCAACCAGTTCTTTAATATATCTTACGAAGTTATATTTCTACTAAATTTGTGAATGGCCCCTAATTTGCAGCAAAAAATATGCTCAAACTTTAAACAGCTATTACTCGGTCAATTTTAATCATAGAAAAACAAGACATTTTTTACCTTAATTATCTGAGTAACAGGAAAATTTTACTAAATATAACTTATAGCACCGAGGGACCGTATAAAACTTTATATTCTGTAATTCTTCACTAAATTGTTTTTTCGCTTCAAACTTTTTTTATCCTAACTTTGCACCTAATTTTGACCACTTTTGTAATTGGAAGTATGCATCTAAGACTAATGGTTGCGAAAATAAAGGTCGGTCAGGTTATACGTGGACACACTGTATATAATTGTGTCATAGAGGCGCAGTTTTCGTTGATTTTTCATTACGTGATTCCAAAGATCAAAGCCTCAAATAATAACTTCATAATTTCTCATATTAATTCAACATGGTACTGATGATGTAACAGGAATAAAGTTTAATTTTTCAATAATTTGAAAAGTTAAAAATTAAACTTTAGTTAAAAATAATATATGTTTTAAATGTTGGGTCAGCCAATATAAAATTGATTAATTATTGTAATTATTTTTATGATTTTTTTTATACAAATTCCGCCAATCAGTATTTTTAAATATTTTCATTCGTTGAATTCAACTCGTAAAATTTTAAATTACACCTTATTACTTTAGTGAAAAAAATGACAAACGTGTCATTTTACTGAACGATGAAATGTATCATTGTACTACTACGTGACACATTTCGTGGCAGATAAACTAAACTGTAAGTCTGCTTACTCGTATAGCAAGCATGCTAACATTGAGGTCAATGCGGCGTCACTGCGAGAAATAATGATCACGTCACATCTGTGATTTAAATATCATCAGCTTGTGACGTCACATTGTGACCAAAATCTAAGCTTTTCTAAAACATTAAGAAAGTGACAAGAACATTTGAAAAAATATTATGCATTTCAAAAAATGTTTTTAGTAACAAAATATTGAAATTATATTACATAAAAAACCCTTTTTATTCACTGTTTAAAAAAAGAAAGTTGTATATAATGGTTCTTTATTACTAGAAAAAATGTTGTTACCATTTGTTCCTTGAGAATACTATCATAGTACGATATTTTAGAAAAACCAAAAAAATCACTAAAGAATGTATTTTTCTGTAAACAATCCGAAGAAAGATAATCAGAAATTCAATATCTAAGAATTTAAAAATAAAAAAACCTCACTAAAATCCAGAGAAGTATACGTATTCGAATTCAAGAAGGACAGAGACAAATTACATTTACGCTACATTCTGTATTTCTCCCGATTTATTTTTCTTTCTAAAGAAATGTTATTGAGGGAAAAAAAGTATCCCTTTTCTGGATGAGATAGAAAGTGCTTCAAGTCAAGTATTTTTATTTTATTTTTTACCTCATGTTATAAATTTATTTTACAATAGAAAAGTATATGATAAGCATTAAATCCGAAATGAACAATCATTCACAACCCCCCTCCCCCTCCCAACTAATAACGATACAGAAGTACAGATTGCACTAAAAATATTTCAAAATGTGGAATTTTTGAACCGCAAATTGTTTACTTGTCGACCAATCACGGTTAACAAAATCTGTTACCAAACAATGTAATTTTGTCAGTATACTTACGGTCAGGGCACTTGAAAAGTAGTACCAGACACAAGATTAAGAATAAGAATTTTTTTTAAAGCATAATCAGAGTGATTGGTAGTAGAGCCAGCAGATGATCAAAATATTGTCTCAAATCCCTAAATCCGAGAGCGATAGTGCTTTTTCATCTTTTTGAATCATTCTAAGAAACTTCTTTCAAAAACTTTTTGAATTCAAGCTCATAGTTCAAAGAACTCGCTGTTTATTTGCAGGAATGTAAGAAGTCACTTCAACTCATGTTCAGCTCTATGGAATGCAACTAAAAAATTATAAATACCTCCATAAATGTCACTCAAAGCTCGTTAATTTTTATATTGGAAAGAACCAAGTGGATTTCAACACTCGCTGACGAACTCACAATTGAAGAAACTAATGTAAACATCACTGTCTATACTCAGCACTTGTTTGACGTTATATTTGACAAATTTTGACATTAAAAGAACTAAGAGGGAGAAATCAAGACTGGATTACCACTATGGGCGAAATGCATATAAAACCACCGAATCTAACTCCGAAGGCAATGTATAATGCAGCTAAACTACCAGATCTACCAAATTATCATATCATTGCACAATATAATATTGGCAATCACGTCCCCGAAGTTACAGACGTATTTTGCGAAACTTAAGGGGGTCCGGAACACATTTTCAAATAATTTTTATTTATTGAGTTAAAATTCAGAAATTTTTTGTGATTGTTAACCATATTATTTGTAAAAAATAATCACATGATAAAACTTGTAATAATTTTTAAAAACAATTTAAAATTTAAACTTTATTTTAAAAGTGGGGTAGTTTAAAATCGTTATAACTCGAAATATTATTTGAAGAATTTGATTTTTTTTTGCATTTAAATAAACACAAATATATGTTTTAATTTAGATTCAGCAGTTAAAAAAATATTAATTTAAATAACAATTAAAAATATTTAAAGAAAAAAATTGAAAAAAAAAATGACGTAACTTTAAAAAAAAATCATATTTTCAAAAGTAAATAATTTTTTAAAATTTTCTAAATCAAAATTAAAGTAAAAAATTTGAAAAAGACATGTTCCACCATTTATCTTTAACGGTTCTTGACTTATAATAATTTAAATACGTGAATTGGTGAAAAAACTCATCTTTAAGAATAACGCATTTTTGCAAAAAGTCGTTTTCATGACAACCATTGCTGGAAAGCTAGATTTTGAAAACAAACCAAAGCTTAAAAATGAATATTTCCTCTTCCAATTAAGATAGAAACATGGTTTAAACTTCATTTTAAGCAGAAAAAAAACAGAAAAAATTTTAATGTAATAAAAAATTTTAAGAAAATTTTAAGATTTTTGTGTCTCGGACCCCCTTAAAGTAATAACAGAATAGGTAGCTTAGAAAAGCATAAATGAATTCAGGACGCCACTATCACACGCAAAACCTCTAAACTCACCCGACCACAGAGTACCATCATAAAGCAGTAGACAGATACCGTGCTACAATTTATCGTGAACTGAATGTGTTGGAAAATGCTTCATAGCTCATGCTTGACGAATGATTTTTTTCTTTTTTACATTCGATTAATGTTAAGTAACTGAATGATCTTCCATACGTTGCCAACATGGCTGCAAAGAAGACTTAAATGAATTTGAATATCAATAAAGATTAAATAATTAAAAAAACACTCTTGTTCCAGAACACATTTACTGAAATACACTATTTAGAAAATGAACTGATTACGAAAAATTATTCAATTATGGTCACATTGACCATAAGATATCGTACTTTAACGATAAATTAAAATCTATCCAAGCAAAAACATTCCTTTATTTATAGTTGAACATAAAATTAATTTCAATTTAAGTCGAATAATTAAAAGTTTCATTGCATTAGAATATGCTCTCAAATGTTTAATTTTAAATATATTTTGTAAATGTTTAAGCAATATTAAATAGCACTTAAATTTATGTTGTAATTACTCTCGACCCCCCTCCTCCCGGCCCAGTTTTTTTCTATAGTGCAACATGATCATAGTACAATTGTAAATAGTTTTCCTACAGCTCCGTGATAAAATGTGATGAACATAAACGATACGTATAAGTAAAATGCTCGTAATACCTCCAAGTTTATTAAACCTGAATATGTGTTTGTATTTCGCATTTACCCGTCCAAAAATATGACGCATTATGGAGTGAAACGGATGTCATTTATCACTGATCTCGTTAACTTAAATTTCTGAGTTCATTTTTTTTTTGGAATTTCAATTAAAATGCACAATTAGATAATTAAAAGTAATTAGAAGCTACGTTTTTAGGGTAAGTGCCGATGGTTTATTCACTAGATTGTTTTTAAATCTTTAAAAAAATAAATTAATTCTTTGAACGCAATCCAGCCGACTCAAAACCTCAACTTTATACCACCCACTCAAAAATATTTGATTTCACATTTCAACAAAAATTATGGTATTTGCGAAAACGTCAGTTATGGATTGCTATGGAGACCTGAAAAGTTTTGTAATTGTTTCTGTTTAGTTAGTTCGTGCTGCTCCACGATAACTGCCTCAAAAAGCAATCGATCAGTTTAATTTTTGGTAGGTATGTTGTGTGGCACCTGCATTTAGATGTACTATTTGGTTAAATTTGGTTGAATCGTTTGGAAATATGAAACATTATTTTTTACGTCATAACTCTTTTCTGTGAGAATTCAGATGATTTTCAAATTTTAACATTCACTGAGTATAGAATGATACAGTTAAATAACTGATTTAAATTTTAAAATTTCCCAATGGGGTTTTTATTTATACTGATTACTTTGAAAGTTTGTTAATGCAGGGTTCGTATGCCTCAGGAAAATAATTCAATATTTTTTGTAAAGTAATATTTGACATTTTTACTGAAAGAAAACTTTATTTAACACGTTCACTTCGGCACTGTGGATCACACTCGACTGTCTCAGAGTTGTCAAGTCTCCAGATTTTTGCACACCACTGTTATTTTAGAGAAAATGTTGTTCCTTTAAATCGCCCAACTGTTATAATTAAATAAAACAACATTTTCTGTATTAAAATACTGGTATCCAAAAAGCCGGAGACTTCGCAGTTGTGAGACAGTCGACTGTGACCCACCGCGCCGGCGTGAACGTATTAAATATGGCAACCGTTACTTCACGAAAATTCTGGTTGTCAAATCCATCAAATCTTCGGAATCCCTTAAGGTGTACGAAGCCTGTAATACACTTGGCAGATTTTTTTTAATTATGTGTGTAACTTATGATGGTATTTTATACATTAGCCCGAAAAAATATAAAATATTTCGTTCTATATTTTACATACTTGATACGATACATGCTTCACTTTTTTCTGTTTTTCTTTTATCAGTTTCCTAGTAGCTGTATTTCATAGCTTAAAAATAAAATCTTTAAAATAATCCTTATTACGAAATGATTAAGATGAAATTCTGGATGAGGTAAATAGTTACTGTTTCGTAATCGGATTTACGACTTAGGTTTATGTCAAATATGAACTGTGTTAGCAACGTTATGCTTTAAATTGAATATGAATACTATTAGAAGGCTATCACTAAATTTTCTTTATAGTCCCAAAAATCGCTTGGATCGCAATTGCAATGGAAACAATTACGGATGATATCCCAATAGTTTTAAAAGCCTCCAAACATGCCTATTTTAGAGTACTTTTAGCATTCTATTGCTATTGAGTATTTTAGGAAGCATTTAAATAACATCTGATATATAAATATAATAAAATTGCCACCATAAGTATTTATGAAACCAAAATTGAAAAACAGAGGTATAAATTAGATATAAGTATTGTAAATTCAGTTTACATTTTCAGAAGTACTTTCCGTACATGAAGTTTTATGAAACTTCTCCATCAAATGCAGATATTTCGTGGTTGGTAAGTAAGTAAATATTAATATTTGAACATAAGGACAGCATAAAATCTTGTCTAAAACGATACTTACCCAGTGTAAAAAAAAAAAAAAATCCAAACTATACTATAGACGAATGATCAGGAAACTACAAAAATTAAACTAATGAGACTACGGTTGATGTCAAGGTGGCAGAACCCCTGAAGAAATGTACTTTGGCTTGGTGAAAAAATTACATAAATACGCTAGTAACCAGAATAACATTACATAAAATGTTTAATTTGGTATTTCTAAATTTCTAAGACTTCGAGAACTATTATATGCTTAAAATGTATTTCATATACCAGGGTGGTCTGCCGCATGCTCCCTTCCTGCGCTAACTCCGGGACATTAAACATACTTACATGTTGCAATTTTCCCCTAAATAATTCATTGGTTGGAACACATCGTAATATACCAGAATAATAAATTAAAATGGCTTTGAATTAAGAACAGTTTACGAAGTTAATTATGTATGGATGGACAAGCCGGCACACTGGTTAATTGCACATGCCTTGCTTCTATCTGTTTTATGAAAAAATTTAGTTGACAGTTTAGTATCAGTAAAGAACAGTTAATCTGTATTTATTTTCATATTAACTATTATTGTTATTATTCTTTTTTTTTTTGTTGTTGTTTTGCGGAACTCAAGTTATTTACCGTCAATGTCTTCCTAAAGTAAAACGTATAAATAGAACTTTATTGAAGGTAGATAGCTTCTTTCCTCCAGTAGTCAATACAAAAACAAAAGAAATTTGTGTTGAATCAATACTACATATTTTTATCTTGAGTATAACCACCTTACAGTGAATAACACAAAAACAGACACTTTAATTTAAATTTAGTTAATATATTTCTCGCTAGGGTTTATTATCAGCATTAAAGGAAGTTCAGTTTAAATTGAGAAAAAAAACTGTGGCCGTTCCTATTTGAAATTTCAAAGTTCCTGCTTGTCCTGCCGAAGGAGCGTGGGGGTGATTGATTTAGGTACCACCTTAAGAGCCACCCAGTAAGCTTAAAAGAATATTCTACAGGTATTTTTTTTTTGTTTTTTTAACCGACGCATATTTTTCGATATGTTTAACTTAAACCTCAGTTACATAAAAAATTCGTCGTTGCTGATCACCTTTTCTTTATTTTAAATCATTAAGGGATTCGTCTATAAATTTGAAATGTTATTTTATTAAGTTTAATTTCATCAGATTTTTATTCCTGAAAGTTAAAATTTTCTGGTAATGCCTCATAACACATTTAAAAATTCAGTTTTAGTAATCTCCATCTGCACTCGGAAAAGCATTCTTTTGTGAATCCCTGTATTTGGCTTATAGATTTGTAGATACATAGTATGCTAAAATTTAGTATAGTTAAGAAGCACATAGCAGAGTTGAAAATTCACATTCATCAATTTCACTAAATAAACGGAAATGAACCCGAATTATTTTATTCAACCCTGTATGTAATATAAAAATTTATATACACTAAGGAAACTACAAAACATTAATTACATTTAAAAACGTATACCACAACTTAAAATGCACTTCGTGCAATTATTGCTCACAAAGAGTACGAGAACAATTTTTTTTTGTGTCCGTGTAAATGAACTAGAAATACTATGCATACTTTATTACACAATAAGCATCTTGTAGTTATCTCATTGATACATGTCATTTTCAATATGTTTGAAATTGCGTAATATCATTACAAGGCATTGCGAACGGGTTTTCCCCATAGACTATACAGTAACGGAATTATTTTGAGTGGAATTGAAAACAAACTATACAATTAATTTTAAATGCTGAATATACTATAGTAAACACAATAACATATTTAAATTAATTGACAATTCAAGTATATTTACGCGAGTTAGCGTAAATATACTTGAGACAGGCGAACAGACATACCGAAGTCTTAAACACTTTGATCAGTACGTTGGATATACTTTATTGGATATACATTGCAACTATAAGTGTTAATAAATATTGAATGCATACATCGGATAACAACAACTAAGATGACGTGATAGTAATACAATATTGACGTTAAATCGCATTTTTTGTAATAGCACTGCAAATAAAGGCGTCTAAAATTCAGACACATATGTGACTGAAAAAGTAATTCAGACACTTAAGTGTCTGAATATGAAGTTTCAGACACCATAGATGTCTGAAATTAAGACACTTAAGTGTCTTACTATGATCATGGTATAAACACTGTAAACTGAAATGTCTGAAATTCAGACACTTAAGTGTGTGAAAATGGAGTGTTTAATTTTCAGACATTTTAAAGTGTCTTAATTTTTAAGACACGTGTATGCATCTGAATTTAAGACATTTCAAACGTCTGAATTGCATCCATCTTTGGTCAACCTGCATGTTCGGCAATAGGCAACCGTCTTTTTTTTTTTTTTTTTTTTTTTTTTTTTTTTTTTTTTTTTTTTTTTTTAAAGCTTTATACGTTGTAAAAAATATCCGTTAAAATATGGAAGTTGTACTAGCTATTCAGCCATTTACGTATTTTAATGTAATTTTTTTCCCCGTAAATTCCAGAAAAATTTCCATTTTTTTGCATATTTCTGTATTTAAAAAGTTCCATTTAAAAGATAAAATGTAACTTTTCAAGGACAAACCCATATAATTCATTCCCCACTTTCAAAAACCACGTATATTAGACATGATTTATTTATATTCAAACCAGTTTCGTATCCAAGAGGCGGACTGCTGTGTAGAAAATGTCAAATTTAAGCACGAAAGTTTCAATAAAAGCTTGTTCTAACCTTAGAATGTGTGTTATTTCGCAGAAACCATGAAATTTTTCATTTTAGCCAAGTTTCCGTTATACAGAGGTTTACTTCAGTTTTATTTACTGTTTATTGAGTTTCATTTAGCAAATAATGTTCTGTAGTCCATTTAAAAAAATACGGTATAACCATGCTGAAAGTGAAATTTTGCCCAGTCATATACGATTCTGTCTTAAAAAGTTTGATTGCATAATAACTTACCGTTATAAAAACCTGTTTAAAGAGGATAGCTTATAATTCGATAGGTAATTTATTCATCATTTCGACCACAAACAAAAATGAATAAAAATTTATACATTTCCAAAACATCAAATATTTCATGCCAGAAGAATTTTTCTTTGGATTAGAAATTAAACATTCAATTTTAAGATGAATAGTGCCGCCATCTATTGGTGTCAAAATAGTCTATCTGGAAACAATTTTATTCGTTTGCTGGTAAAAAGAAAAGGATTTTCTAATTATGTACTGCATTCTAGAAGTCAACTAATTAAACCCTGTAAACTACTTAATTCGTAACCTCTATAATCTCTATTTAAATTGAAAAAAAAAAATTGTAGTCCACTTTCCTTTTAATAACAGTTCAAATACCACTATTAAATAAGCAGCAGTTTCATATTTTAAATCAGTACATTACTACTGATGTTCAACTTATAACCCAATTTACTTAAAACCTTTATTTTATGGCGTGCATCCCTTGGCTTCTGGCGTGGGGGGGGGGGGGGGGGGTCCTCATTTGCACTCTAACAATTCCTCTGGTAGAAAAGAAAAAGCTGAACTTAAAATACCACATATTCAAATTTCTAGAAAAAAAAATGTGTAACAGGGATGTGGAGGTATACGCCGTATACCTTCTGGATTTTTAAAAAATACTCCGTATACCCTGTTTCTCAAATAAAACTACAACGAAAACTCGATACATGACTTTAGCCTATACCCTCTGCCTCTAGCGTATACCCTCTAATTTTTTTCGACTACAACACTGTGTGAAAAATGTTTACAATTGTACTAAATTGGGAAAAAAAAAAACTTACTGCTACTTAAGAGGACAGGGAAAGCAAAATTCAACTAAAAAATCGATTTTTACTTTTTTATATCATTAAATAGTTCAAACTTTTATCTTTCCAACGTTGCGTCACACATATTTATATATAAAAGAAATAAGTATTCAAATTAATCATTTTTTCTAAAAATACTTCACAGCTTAATGGCCATTTAAATCTGACTTTTTCTTAAAACTTAGATTTTTCATGTTTATGTTCCTTTTTTTCAATATCTATTAAAATTAAAAACTCAGATTTCTATTTAATATTTATATTATGATAAATTGTATATTTTAACACAGGGTATTAATGATTTGTTGAGAATTATTTATTTTTGGCAGTGAAATCTTACCAAAAGTGATAATTTAAAAATGACTTTCAATAAATAATTAATAATTAATTTTGAGTTTCACTTAGAAAGAAAATAGTCAGTTAAAATACGTAAATCGTGTTATTTTAACTACTCTAAAAAATCTAGACCTCTGTCTTTCACAATTTCTGAGAAAAAAGTACATAAAGTTGGTGAATTTAACATGGCGGAGATAGGACTTACCCGGTCCCCTTAAAAACATTGCCTTGTGCTTTATAAATACTTTATTTCAAAGATCGGTCGGTGAAAGCGTGGTCGAGTGGATAACGCACTGAACTCCTATACAACAGGACCTCAGATCGAATCCCACCTCGGGTAAGTATTAAAAGTTTACAGTAGAATTGAATACAAAATAGATGTAACGTGAGACTTCGGGAAGGTGGTTGTTGAAATATGGTGGTTAGTCCTTGAAAAATATATTTTATCTGTTACTCCTTGAAAAATATATTTTATCTTTTTAAATGGAAATTTTTAAATACAGAAATATGCACAAACTAAACGGATTTTTTTTTTTTTTTTTTTTTTTTTTTTTTTTTTTTTGAATTTAGATTAGAAAATTTTCATTAATATATGTAAATTATACCGGAGTCTCGAGTGGCTACAATTTCCATATTTTTAGCGATATATATATATATTTTACAGTGTATAATGCTTACAGAAGAAAAAAAAAAGGTGAAAAAATGTTTGTCAAAGTGGTCAAACATGGATGCAATTCAGACATTTGAAGTGTCTGAAATTCAGACGCATACAAGCATCTTAAAAATTAAGACACTTTAAAACGTCTGAAAATTGAACACTCCGTTTCAGACACTTAAATGACTGAATTTAAGACATTTCAGTTTACAGTGAGGTTTTGTCTTGTCGACGGTAAATTAAGAAATAACGTACAAACAAATTGTTAAAAATGTGGAAATTTCACTGTCTATACTATTGCCAACACGATATTTTCTATCGATTTTTTAAGTGATTTCCTATATTATTTAATCTTTGAGATAAAGTTTCATAAAAATATTGTCCAAAATTTCATGTGAATATACAGAAAAACTTATATATAGATCTCAAATAATTCAATAGTTACTTTTTTCTGAAAATCGACAACGCAGAAAAATAAAATAAAATTCACATTTCTTCATCGATTTAAAAAAATACAAACAAAAATTACATTAAACTACAAGTTATATTTTATCAGACTATTCGTGTTTCTAAAGGAACGTCTTTCCTAAAATAATACTCCGTCCTTTATCATATAAAAAAATAATGTCGCCTCTGCTTTCCTTTTTTATTAATTTATGGTAAGATATATTTTACTTTTTAAGACGAGAAAAAATATTTTGTTTAGCAAATATATTTTATAACATTTTCATTACACTGAATTATTTTTTTAATCTGGTATGTTTGTCGTGGCTGAATAAGGGAAACAGAATAGGCGAAATAAATACACTGCTCAAAACAATTAAAGGATATTTGAAGTTTTATATTAAATAAAGATATAAACGAATTTTTTTTTTTTGCCGAAAATAGAAGAAGAGAATCACAAAGGCAAATTTTTCTGGTTTTCAAACTGTGGAGTATGCAAATTTTGAGTTCGACGTCAAAAACGTCGCTTCAGCGGCAGCGAATGAAATTTGACTTTCAACTGGATAAAAGAGAATGAAGACAAGGATGATCGGCATTCAGTGATTGCTTTGTTTCGATGAGTACGATGTCTCAGCGAAGTCATTTGACAGATTCAGAAGCTTCGAGAATTGTTGGTAGGTTAGAAGGGGGCCAAACTGAAGCCGAAGTAGCGCAAGCCATTGGAGTGTTACAAAGTGTCATTTCCAGGATCTGGAACCGTTTTTTGGAGAGTGGATGTGCAGGCCGAAGACCAGGGCAAGGTCGTAGACGGGCAACAACGCCCAATGAAGATCGGTATTTAGCGTTAACAGCTCGGAGACACCGAACCATGAACGCTATTCTTCTCCAACAACACCTTCGCTCGGCTACAGGCACCACGATTTCAACTCAGACTGTCCGAAACCGGCGCCATGCTGTAGGTCTGTATGCTCGCCGACAGATGGTATGTGTTAGATTAACATCTAGGCATCGTCGCGACTGCAGGGAGTGGGCAACCGAGCATGTCAACTGGAGGAGAAATGAATGGAGCAATATTCTGTTTTCTGACGAGTCCCGTTTTTCTGTGCATCCGGATAATAGGCGTATTTTCATCTGGAGGGACCGTGGCAGTAGGAATAATCCTGCGTTCGTGCACGAAAGTGTCAGATTTGGCGGTGGAGGAGTGTTGGTGTATGGTGGCATCTCTATTGACGGGCGCACTGACCTCTACATCATTCGAGATGGAGCTCTGACTGGTCGCCGATATAGGGATGAGATCCTTAGACCTATTGTAGTCCCTTACACTGCAGCAATCGGAGATAACTTCATTTTAATGGACGATAACTGCAGGCCACATCGTGCAAACCTGGTGGAGGATTTCCTTTTCGAGGAAGGAATCGTTCGAATGGAATAGCCAGCGTGTTCTCCAGACATGAATCCAATCGAGCACGTTTGGGACGCTCTAGGAAGACGAGTTTCTGGCCGCCAACAACCCCCACAAACTCTCCAAGAACTGGAAAGAGCTCTTCTGGAAGAGTGGGGCAGAATACCCCAACTCGTCATTAATAGCCTCATTGAGTCCATGCCTCAAAGGTGTTCAACGTTGCTCGCCGCCCGTGGAAACCATACCCTCTACTGAAAATGATTTTCTTCGAAGAAAACACCTTTTCTTATTCTTTTTTTTCTCATATGCACAAATTGTGTTTTTTTCCTTTAGTACACAAATGCGCAATAAAATGCATTTTTTTCTACCAAACATGTGTAATTTATTCTCATATAACCTGCTATGTCTGTCGACCATGTATCAATCAGCTAAACAGTGTACCAGATACAAAATCCACCTAAAACTGCAATATCCTTTAATTGTTTTGAGCAGTGTATTAAACAATTTTAAAAATATGCAGATATCAGAAAGAAATTTGAACTTATTTTGTGTATTTCTCAAAGCTGTAACAGAGCATAAAATTTGTAAAATATGAACTAATTTAATGATTCTTATGAATATCTAAAGTTTCATTAGGTAATAATAAATCGAATACCATTAATAGAAATACTACTGTGATGAAAAAGTATCCATAAAGCTTGATTTAAATTACATATATAGTAAATATCTTCTGCAAACATTTATCAAACATTTTTACGACTTCTATAAACGCCTGTCAATAGTCAGGAATTTATTTCATTTTTATCGTCTGAAAAAAAAAAATTGTTTTTAATGAGATAAGAATTTTCACTCTGTTTATTTCCCGAAGTGGCGAATGTTATTTAGAAAATAACGTGCATTAAATTTTCTTTAGGGTATAAAATTTCTGCTACAAAAGCATTTGAAATGTTGCAAAAAGCATTTAAGGACAGCTGTTTATCAAAAACAACAGTATTTGATTGATATAAAATGTTTAAAGATGGTAGAGACCCCATTGTAGAGGTTCCGCGATCTGGTAGACCATCCACTTCCTTTAATAATTAAGATAAGAACAGAAAATTGCTGCTTGGTTATCATCGTTTGACAATAAGATACATTATGTAACAGGTTCCTACATCATTTGCTTTCTGTCAAGCAATTTTACAAGATCATTTAGAGTTGTAACACGTCGCTTCTCGAGTTATATCAAGAAATTTGAATTCGTACCAAACACAAGAATGTGCTCAAGTGCTCTAATATACTTTCTCTTGGTGATTCCTTTCAAAAACGCATAATTACCAGTGATGAAACTTGTGTTTATGCTTTTGATACTGAAACAGCTCAACAATCAAGTAAATGGCGCATGAAAGGTGAGAAAGGACAAAAAAAAAAAAAAAAAAAAAACACGTCAAAGTCACTCAAATATCAAAGTAATGTATACTTATTTCTTCAATTGTCGTGGTATTGTGCATTATACATTCTACCACTTAATCAGACAATCAATAAAAATTATGTTTGAGTCTTTTGTGCCGTTTGCGTGAAGCAATGCATCGAAAACGGACTGAAATGTGGCGAGAACACTCATGGGTTTTATACCATGAAAATATATGGAGCATTCTCACAATATTTTGATTTTTGGGGGAAAAAATCTTGAGAAATTAAACATGCTAAAATAACATTTTAATCTGATACACGAATGCCTTAAAGATTCAAAATGAAGAAAAAATCGTCAGCAGCGAAATTTTTTTTATTTAACTGGGGTTTAAGTTAAACTTGCCAGTTTAATTTTCCTTACCATTTTACCCCTATAACTTTTTATTTTCTTCTAAATTTTTACTTATAATGAATTTGCATAGTACCCACAGGATATTCAAATAAGAAATAATAACAATGTAGTACTTTTAATACAGAATTTGTGTATAAAATTGTCTTAAAGGGGTGTAAAAGAAGGGACGGTATGGTAAAAAAAGGGGATGGTATATCAAAAAAGGAACGAAATGGTAAAAAAAGGGACGGTAAGGTTGGAACGGTAAGGAAAATTACCACCTATTTTTCGGACAACCATGTTAAGACTAAGTGATAACCAAAATGTTCATTGGTTTTTAGAAACAGTTGTTAACATTGGATTAAATTATTATTTTTTAGTGTTCCGTACTTAAAAAGTAAAAACAGAACCATTATAAGATCACTCCTGTGTCTGTCCGTCTGTCTGCCTCTCTGTCACAGCCATTTTACTCGTAAACTATGGAACGTGGAAAGTTCAAATTCGGGGAAGTAATAAAGACTATTGACGCATATATTTTCAGATTAATAAACATTCATAAATATATTTAGTAAAAAAGTAGAGGGGCTATTATGCTACTTGAAAAACAAATCTTTTCTTTGTATATCATGTGGGGTATCCTGTGAAAGCTTTTATAACGCTGAACTCAAAAAAACATTCCTTTTAATTTTCGGTATTATATTTTCAAAGATATTGTTGAAAATATAGCGCAAAAATATGCCATCCCCTCCCCATCTAATTCCGAATCTACTGAAACTAAAATTATGAAAAAATTAGAGGTAGTAGACGTTAATATAAACCTTGCTGGAAAATTATAGCGTTTACCATAGGTCACATAGTTTTTGAGTAATTAGCATTTTTCTGTTATACACAAATTCCGATTTACGGGCATTTAGAAAAATTGTTGAGCATAGCTGAATATACCTATCGTTGCAGAAGAATAAAAGCATTGTTGATAATGATTTTCGCAAAAAATCATCGGTAATTAGCTGAGATATTAACCCTTAAAGGTACGGTAAGTTTGGACATACACAAGGACAGGGGCGGCGTACTCTATGCCTAGTTAACAACTTTTAATGATATATATGTGTAATGTAATGTCCAGTAACTGTATAAAAGCAATAAACGTCAAATTGTTTAAAATATACTAATTTAAGGGGTCTTGGGACTATAAAAAGTGGAAAAAATGAAAAAAAGACCATATTCAACATTTAATGTCTTAAAATGTATATGATTCTAAAACACAATTTAATTGGGATAAAAGGTATAGGTATGTTCTTTCGCTTCATGTATTTAAAAAAATTAGTATTTATAGGGGGCTCGAAACTGTTAGACATTTGTCGAACAAAAAATTGGCATAACAGTTTACGCGCAGGTTTACAAAATAAATATTGCAACTAGAATGAAAATTTTGGTTTTTACTTATACTTCAGGCTGTAATAATTTCCCTGAACTTAAATAAATTTGTATTTAATGCATTTTTATATTTTCAATGCAATGTTGCATTTAGCTAATAAAAAACTTTGAAAATTTCAACAGTAAAATCACCTAAAAAATATTTTTTTTGAGCAATAAAAAGGAAATTTTAAGTTCAGTTTATACAGACTAACATGAAATATATGTTTTGAAAATTTCATGAAAAAATTTTCAGAAGTTTTTGAGGTATCCTACGCGTTATACCCCAAAAATGCCATTTGGAAAATAATGACATTAAAGTTTCGGAAACGCCGCTTCAGCTACTGAGCGGGTATTATTCTAAAAGCCAAAAACCCTGTTCAAATGGGAATTTCAAGGAAACAATTATATCAAACTGTTCAGAAAAGATTAGAGTTTAACATCTACAAAAATTAAAATTTCTTAAATTCTGAAGCTTTAAGAGTCCTGCGACCACTTAATCCTTTCCGGCACGGAGTAATTATATTTATAAACTTATGAAATAATGAACTGACACCAGAATTTATAAACGAATTTATTAGAAAATGCGAAGTTGCTTATTTTCACGTACATGATAAAAGGAAAATTTTAATTAAATATTCTTGGAGCCGTTTGCCTGTTTTGAAATAAAAATTAGGTGTCCTTTTTTAAGGACATCGCCCTCGAAAAAATTTAATTATAATGAATGCATAAATACTGTGGGATTCGCGATAGTTTGCATTGATTGTATCTCTCAATATGCCTCGAGTGGCTTTAAAGGTTAATTAAACACCTATCTGGAAAGACGCAGCACTTACCAAGTCGGCGTTGCAACTTTGAGGCCTCAATTCTAAACGCGCTTAGCACAATGCCAAATTTAAACTTTGAACAAAGGTTTTGTTTTAGCTACACTGTAGAAATAAAGGTTATTACTCCGCTGAATTTATTTTCATGAAATGCCAAATGAAGTTTAACTATGCACTGCTTTTATTGTCAGTACCGAATTAAGTTCATCATAAACAGATTAGGATAATATTAAAAAAAGAGTTATGCGAATAGCTATATTTGATATCGTTTAGGTTCCATATCTGTTTGAACTTTCATGGTATGCCCATTTACACTTTTCTAATATATATAGTTATACCCAAACCTACGTTGTATAGTTTTTTACAAAATCTTAGTATTCTTTTAGCAAGTTATATATATATATATATATATATGTGTGTGTGTGTGTGCGTGTGTGCGTATAATACAATTACAAATTCATATATTTATTCTACGGAACCCTCTGTACGCGAGTAATGCTCGCACTTGACCGTTTATTTTTAATTTACTTCGAAAAGTGCAGGAATAAACCTTAAGGACGGTAAGACTACCAATAAAGCCACGATCTTGAAATGGATATTTAAATGCTGATTTAAATTCTGCAGTAAATTTCCTGTCAAAGAATTTTAGACATTCTTTCTCTAGCTGCTTCATACTTCTGCATTAGAAAAAACTCGAAAAAAAATTCTGTGGCTGCATCTGAAGTGATTTTCTGCATAAGTTTAGCAAGAGGGACGGTAAGGATGAAAAACCCAGAGACAGAGTTCAAAAAATAATATCAACCGTAAAAAATGTGTGCAGGGTTATTTTTTGCTACATATTTATATAAAACAATAGTTCCAGTTTCGGAAAAAAAAATTACATCGAATTACTTTTATTGAAACAGTTTTATACAAACAGGTCCAAACTTAAAAATCAGCATCAGGGATACGGGACGGTAAAGGAGTTTTCCTGGTATCTGGACCCCCAACATCGTCCGAAACTTATTTATCTCGTTAATATTGTTATTCAATCATGCAATGGGATATTCCCCAGTATATGAAATAAAAAAAACACAAAAAACTGTATTAAATAAAAAATTATTATTCAGGGACATGAAAGTCAAAAGATTGTGAGAATGCCCCATATCTTCTCATGGTGAAATTTTTATTTTTGAGTTTTCAACTAAACATTCAGTACGTACGTCTCCACAAGATCCGTATTCACCTGATACGGTGGCTTTTTCTAATTTCCACGGCTAAAATTACCTCTTCGTGGCAGATACCTTGTTGAGTCCATAAATTTGATAAAAGAAAATTCTCTACGAACGCTGAAGAAGTTTTATAAAATCAATCTACGAACTCTGAAGAAGTTTTATAAAATCGACTTTTACGCATACATTGATGATCGGAAAAAACGTTGACAGAAGTGCATTGCAGTATGAGGAGATTACTTTGAAGATGATGCAATACATTTTGACCAATAAATATATACCTTCTGTTTTATGCCACCATTCCAGGTACTTTTTAATCACAGTAGTACACAATTCGAAATTTCGAATGAACATAAATCTCTTAATAGAATTTTTACCCGGCAATGCATAGTTTGGTTTTGTGATACAGGAGCATACGTATCTGCTATTATTAGGATTGATGGCAGCATCTTCAGTTTAATCTTCCGTCTACCGTTTTAGCCCTGTTGAATTAGCTATCACGGGGACTGCCAACCTCGTCTATTGCTCTAGTCAGTAGCTATTATTAAATCGTATTACGTGTCTTGCGTCTACGAAACCCCACGCTTCCAAACAAGTAAATTTTTATATTTGTTTGTGTAATTGCTTTAGAAGAGTTAGTGGTCCCAAGTAAGTAATATATAATTTTTTTTTTCATGGCCTCGAGAAGTTTTTACCTTAATAATCACCAATGTTTGGCTGCAGTACAGGATGTGTTAGAAGATTGTGAGAGAGATGTCATTTGCTACAACGTTCACTCCAACACAGATCTGACCTTTGTCATCCACAGTGATTAAAATACGGATACAGTGAACGATACTGGAGATAAAAAATGTTTTTTTTTCAAATCGCGCACTGATAGGTTAAGTAAACTTTAAATAAAACTAAAAAAAAAACTAAAATTCATTCATTTATTAATTGGTATTCAACAGTAATACAATAATAAAAGTCCTGCATAAAAGTAATTCAATGACCTAAATTCATAAAATTCAAATATTTAACTTACGAAGCAGGTTTCAAATACATGGAAATTTATATTAATATATTTTTCGCTAACATATTATAAAATACAAACTTGAAATATATATATATATAATATATTACTTGTTTGGAATATCTCGGCAAATTTTTTTAAATAATTTGAATTTTTTTAATCTTTTGAATACAAATTTGAATTTTTTAAATAATTTTCTTCTTGCATCCAGTTTTTCATTTCTGGTAGTTTTATTTATCGTTTAAATATTTTCCAGGAAAAGACAGTTTTAATAATTCCAGGCTATAATAAAAAAACTAAAATTGTGAATTGATTTTAATCTTTAAACATTCTTATTTGCAAGAATTATTTGAAAATTCAAATTTAAATTTTCTTTATGGAAACATGCAAAAGAAGAAAAAATTAATGTTAAACCACAATAAATATATTTTATTTCTATCTCTCTCTTTTTTTTCATCATCAGTATAATAATGCAGTGCAATAGAAAAATTGATTCGTAAGTGAAAGTGCTCAATTCGGAAATACCGATTACTAAATAAAAGATTATTTATTATTTATTTATTTTTTCAAAATATATATTGTGTACAGTCGTGGAAAAAAGAGTAACCTCTCCTAGTAACTCTGCAAATATTTATAATAGAAGAAAGTTACTGGTATTAATGGATTTTAAATAAAGTCTACTTTTAAACGATGTATATGAAATTGTTTAAGGGGCCATCTACAAATCAAAATCAGACCAAACTTATTTCTTAATGGCCTCACCCAATTTGGACTATATACTTTAAATCTTCGGTTCAAACAATGCCAAGAAACAAAATTTCTAATCAATTGAATGATGACTTTTGGAATTATAAACATTCAAAATTTAGAGCTCCTAATGTTATTACATTTTCATATTTTTATTAATATCTCCTGAAATTATAATCCTAAGGTGATAATTTTGTGATTGGCTATAACACTGAAAACCCACACATAAATACATTGAATTTGAAATCTTAAAAATGTATGATAAAAATTATAAATTATGAAATTATTATTCAAAAAATCATGAATTGGAACCTACAATTTTTTTGATAGATTTATATTTGTTTTGTCCTACTTTACGCGAATTCTCAATTTCAAATTTTTCTTTCAAGTGGTTTTTGAATTATCATTAAAAACTTCAAAATGATGGTTTAAGGGACCATCTATTATGTGCAGAAAGTTATAATTTGAAAAAATATATTTTGCTCATTTTATTGAAGTATTTTAGCTAGCAATAGTCGAAACATATTGAACGAGTGAAATGGTCCTATTAGCAAGAAATAATACATTAAAAGAAGTGGCATAGCCATTCTGTAGCATTTCGACAATCGGGTACTGAAATTTAATTTGAATACAGCCCCTAAAACATGCTCATTTTAAAATAACTAATTTCTCTGAAAATAATCGTATGAATTTCATGGAAATCTGAATTTAGGCTAATTGAAGGGTGTAGAATTTATTTCTGGTGACAAACTTGGGTATTGCTATTAAAAAAATAAATTTGGGGTTCGTTTTAATATGTAGATGCCCCTCCCATAAGCAAATTTTATATACACCATTTAAAAGCAGACTTTATTTCCAATCGTTTAGTACCAGTAACTTTCTTCTGCGATAATTTGTTGCAGAGTTAATAGGGGGTGTTTTCTTTTTTTGACTTAATATTCAAAAAAGGTATGAATTGAAACCTATGATTTTTTTCACAGGACTCGATTTTAAGAAGCTTCATATATGTGAATGTAAAATTACTGATCATTCCACGAAATAGTTTTTGAGTAATTCTTAAAAAACTAAAAAAAAAGAAATGAAAACATTATAACAAAATTGGATGTAGTGTATATAGAAAATTTCAAAGTTTGTTACTATTTTGATAGTGAGACTGTCACCTAAGATTATATTTTAAAATAAACCGAAAAAAACCTATAATTTTGATTCGAATGTCTATATTTGTTTTCTTTTCATACGGTGTAAAAAAAAAAAATCTTATTCACGAAAATATAATACAATAACAAATGAAAACAGACTTGAACTTTTTCAGAGTTTCGCATGATTCCGGAAATGTTAATTTGTCTTTAGAAACATCACAAACCAATGTATTTTTAAGTTTTCTAAAAGCAATTATAAATGCAAAATTTCCTTTGCTGTCCGCAATCCGTTGAAACGCTTCCGAACACTTTTACAATGTAATTAATAATATTTCTCAACCCCGAAAAGAGAGTTTTTGGATGCTGTCAAATAAATATTTTCATTTTCAACAAACATGTTTAACAGAAAAACATACTATATTAACAACATTAACGTTAATATTAAAAATATTTTGTCATTCCTGCATGTATAACTTCAGATACGCAGTCGAAAATGTTTACTTGAGAGTTGATTTCATCCAAAAAATCGATATTCCGGTTTGCGAAAATTGATTAACGCACTGTAGAATCTAATCAAAAATGTTTAAAAAAAAAAAAAAAAAAAAAAAAAAAAAACTTTTTTTTTTTTTTAAATTTTGAAAATGTATTGTTTTTCTGTGGTTTCTAAAAATAAAGAAATGATTTCTGAATTATAAGTAACTCGGAAGACCTTATATTATATTTTCGCTTGTTTATGTATTACTAGGGGGCTCAGCCCCCTGCTCGCTTCGCTCGCTCGCCACTATTTATGTCAACTCTAGCTAGAATGAGTGCTATCACAAATCATTACAAAGTATTAAATTTAGAAATATTTAAAAAAGAAAATAAAAACGCATTTATCAAAAGTTTGTCCTGTGACTTGTTGATCATTATTGAGAAAGCTAAGCGAACTGGAAATTGACACCGTTTAAATTTAAATGGCATGTTAGTGTCAGATAGGGTCCTTCTCCTTTCATTTTGCCTATAGTATTGAAACTCACGGCTTAAATTAATTTAAAACTACAATAAGACGCTATACAAATGCTACGTATCACACTATCGAACTGTAAACAAAAAGTTTTCGCCCGTGTGTCTAAATACATCTTGGATCAAAAAGCTGATTCGCTGGTTTCCTCACGTCACCTTAAAACGGACCAATAGCAATTGTCATTCATGTATTGCTCAAACGGTTTGCGTTAAAAGAGAGATTCTGTCTGGACTTTGATTTGCTGAGTGGGTTGGGAAATGTGACGGTAACACTGTGGCGGCCAATGACAATCGTCGCTTTGGCTGTTGCCAAATAGCAAGCTACAAATACAGCCTTTTTTTAGCGCTACGTAATAGAAACATATATATATAGATATTTTCGTAGATTAAGAAGCATTTTTATTTCTTTTTACAATGTATGGCTTTTTTTGTTAAAAAATGTTGTCCCTTTTTTATTTTACAGAGTACGACATTTCTGCTGTTAAAAATTACTGTCTTTTTTAATTTTTTACGACTGTACATACCTTAAAGACATAGCTAACAAAAGTGTAAATAAAAATATATTACACTTTATAATTCTAGTTTAATCATGATTACAGTTATTGTTCATTTTAAATACCTTTTACATTTATTATTTTTGAGTGCATTTATTAACAATGAATTAAAAGAGCATGTATGCAATAAATTATAGTGGCTTTTGAGGAGTAGGTCTAGGTTTGTGTAGCCCTAAATTACAACACAAATATAGCCAATGCTGTTTTCTATAAGCATATTTATATTTAGCGCATCGATGACAATAAGATTCAGGTATTTTTATCCTGGAAACATTCACTTAATTGACTTTTGTTGTGCACGGGTTTTAAATTTCAATCGGAGGCATTTTTTAAAAAAATCAACAATTCACTTTCTACATTGACTGAGAAATTAGAGATCTAAATCATTTAGTTAGCCAAAATAATAATAATAAAAAAAGATTTTTTTTTTAAAGAAACGTTAAATTTAATTTTTTTAATCATATATCTGGCATTATGTTCATTAAATATTTGTGTTTGCTTATTTCATTTACAAATGTAGCATTCTTGTTATGTGTTCAATTGACGGAGTTAATTTAACAAACATTCTCAAAGGCAAACTTTATCTCAGAACTAGATATACAAATAGAAGTAGTAAGGAGTTGGAGAAGATTACATTTTAACAAATTCCATGTGCTTATAAAATATTTCTTCGATCGGTACATCAAAACTATCGAAATTTGCTTATAAAGACTCAGGGTAAATTTCAGAAGTTGAAATTTAACCTTACAGTTCCCACATACGATCTATAGACGCAATTTAGATTTTTATGCTTTTAGTTTATTAAAACTCTGAATAAGACAAAATAAGCAATTTTAATGTTTATTTGTTTTTGGATTTTATTCGGTTGTTATAGTAACACCTGCAGCTTGGTTGGACATTGGGAAACTTATTCCTTAGTAATTGTTTTTGAATGTGTGCTATTAAAGTGATGATTAGATATCATTGTAAACCTGTATTGGTTTTCAGAATCTACGTTCTTAATCACGAAAAGCATTAAAAAGGTAAAAAGATTTGATCTCACCTGATTCGTTCCTGATTTTTGTTCTAGAATCTAGATAGCTTCAAATTATTTCAGAGGCATCTTTAAAATGAAGATATAATTTTGGGGATGACGATAGAGATATTTACATTAATGACGAACGCATTTCACGAACTATCTGATATCAAATCATAAAAAAGAAATGACAGAAATGACTGTCCGTTGACGCACTGAGCTCCGTCTTGTGGCTTTTCCACGTTCCACAAATCGCAATTTTGTCGCAAATGAAATGGGCGTGGGCAAGTTTGAAATTTTATAAAAGACATCTAGTTATAACAGTGTTTATAGAGATGTGCTATTAACTTGATTATTAGATATCAATAATTTCATTACTTTCTCAAGAAACCAATAGCTATTCATAAACTTGCATGTAGCGATTTTTTTAAGAATTGCGAACCAAAAAATAATTTCATCATGAAGGATTCATTGGAAACCGAAATGAAATAAAATGAAATCACGCAAGACTAAATCTGAAGCATGGGAACTTTTTTCCGAAAGGGAGAATGTTCAACGAAAACTTATATTTAAGAATAGAGATGACGGAAATTACATTGGAGATTAAAACCTGATTGGTAAAATTAATAAAAATTTAGTTTTTACAGTTCATGTTCGTTATCACAAAATTTTCGCATAAACAGTACAAACAGTGAATAAAAAAGAGACGTTTCCGCACCAATAGCAGCTCCTGGCAATTTACACAAGACAAAACTGTGCATCGAAACAAACTGCGATATCTAGTGTTAAGGTTTGGATTAGGCTCTTATAACATCTGAAACACTCAGCGATTTTGAACTTTCACCATACATTGAAAAAAATAAACCTTTTTTTTTTCAAAGTTGTAGATATTTTGAGATTTTTCTTTGTGATATTTGGTCATCTTGTAATTTAATTTTCCCACTATGAAACTCAATTTACTGGGAAAAAAAGTTTACGTGGCATCAGATTATCTATAACAACTTAAAAATTGTCCAGGAATTTTTGTTAATTCATCATATTTTGTATTTTTTTATTCGATCACGTTTACATTAGCACAGCCATTAACGTCTGGTGTTTAAACTCTCTAACGGAACACTTGCGTTCCGTACCTCTCAGCATTGCCAGGGAAATACTTTAAAGTTTCAATGCCACTATTTTCGTATAATATTATTCAACTGATTAAATCTTAAGATTTCTTTCATTAAAAAGGGGTACTATTTCTAAACGAAAATAGTTTCATTCCAAATAAAATTTTATTATTTTCCTGCAACCGTGCGAAAAGTGGTGATGCTTTTCTATTTTTTGCTGATGTCGTATACAAATTAAAAGATTTTCTGTATAAGTTTATGCTGATATTCATTAGCTAACAAAAATATTTCTTTTTGTTCCAATTTTATTGTTATTTCCTCCGTCAGGGATAATAGACAGGCTAACCCTCAATGTTTTCCAAATCTGTTTAGGCGGACCCAGCTCACTCACATGAAATTGTAATGCCATGTCGAATACTCTATCCACGAGATCCTTATTAGTTTATTTTAAAAAAATTGAAATAGATTCTTCCAAGACAATTGTAATAACTTAATTGTATAGTTTTCATTACAACTGATGAAATCAACCATATGCTCAGTGATAAAGAACATGCAGATATTAATTTCATACAACAATAGTTATCAAAACTGGCGCATAAATATTTTCATTCAATATATTTTTAAATTACTTCCTTTTCCAATGGTTTTTTTTCGTTATAGATGCCTATTTTTAATATACATTATAAGTTATTGCTCTAATTTATTGCTGGCATTAATGTAACAAGTATGTAGAATCTCCAGAACAGATATTAATACTTTACTAAAAACTATAAATATTAACATTATGTGTAGAATAATATTAGAATTAATATAAATTAATCCCATTCAATGTCCAACTGTAGCATTTGGACTTAGATATTATTTTCTGAAATGTTTGACCAAAATGAATTATTGTCACAGTAGTTCGTGAAATCAATAGGTAAGTAGATTCGAAATTCATGTTTTCCCAGCTCTCTCGAAACTTCATTTCTGCTTTGCAATCAGTTATTCCGATAGTTGTGATAATAGTTATTGGATCTTCATGAACTAATTAGATATTCGTAAAGTATCATTTTACTAAACGAAAGTGTAAAATTTTGTGTACATCTGATACTAGAACTATATATAATATTTGGAGAAGACCAAATTACGAAAGATAAATTAAAAAAAAGCTTTGTAATTTATAAAAGCTATTTTTTATCTTGAAAATGTATTGCTTTCTGGGATTTCTAAGGATAAAGAAATGATTTCTGAATCATGAGTCTCTCGGAAGACTATTATTATTAATTTTTTTTTCGTGGTTATATTATATTTTCGCAGATTATGTAGCCTTTTTTTTCAGTATATGACATTTTTTCGGTCAGAAGCTATTGTTTTTTTTTTATTTTACACTGTATGTGTTTACAGTTTGGTGTATTCTAGAAGTCCTTTACACGTTTTAAAATTCAATAAACGAATTCAATGTCGTACAGGAGTGCGGTTTTGACTAAAATGCTTTTGGCGATTAAACTTTTTTTTCAAGCTAATGAAAATAATTAGTACCAAATTTCAGTCTTAGATGGCGCCACTGGTCTATATGTTTGGTTTAAAAAAAAGTGTATGCTTTTGCTCTGGCTGAAATTGAAGTACTGAAGACGAGAATCAAGCATGTGATCCAGTTAATTCCACAAGCAATGCTAGCGAACACGTGGATTGAACTGGAGCTCCGTATGAATATGCCTCGAGAAGCAAAAAGTGCACTCATTGAAGAACTATGCTAAAGGGTTACCCAAATTATCATGCTTTAACTGATTTTGACAAAATAAAATTATCTCAACCTGATTGTTTTGAGTTTTTATGCTTCTTTCTGATTAATCTGAGGTACAGCGCTATCTATGGGATATGATTGTAATTAATGTTTTATTAGTTTGAAAAAAAACTTTTCATCGTGGAAGCATTATTGTCCAAAACCGCATTTCTATACGATAATTACTTGATTTTTTATTGGATTTTAAAATGTGTCATGAACTTTTGAGACATCCTGTATATGCACCCGATAATGATTTTAAAGAATTTTTTTAACAGGTTCTTTAAACTAATAAATCACGTATTTGCTTTCTATTGATCAATTTAATCTATGTGCCATATACATTCGTACATTATCCAAGAAAACAATGAAGTTGGAGTAACTTTCTTCACACATAATCTCATGGGATATCATAGCATTAAAGAGATGTATTTTTAAAAATTTGAATTATATTTAACTTATCCATACTGTCAAGCCTTAAACATGCCAAGCACTGCAAGGATTATACTCTTATGCACTTTTCAATACTTTGGAAAACAATACATTTTTTAAACCATTGTATTATTTAGTTAAATCCAGTTAAAGTCATTTACGCTCATTTCCACAGAGTGACATCTTGAGACTACGTTTTATACACTTTTAATTTACAATAATAATACTGGATAACAAATACTTATCGTGAAACTTTTATAACTTTTTCAAATTTATTCGCCATTAAATGCTCCAGTTTTATAATTTTTATTGTTGTTTGTAAAATATGGCAAAAGTTATGTTCATGTCTTCCTTATTGAAATTACATGTATTAAATTAAATAAGTGAATACATCTGAATTAACCTATTCATACATATTCAGAGTCAATTCAAAATTAATATATTACCTCAAATATTAATTAATATTTTCTATTGATGACTATCTTAACAAAATTACGTGACAGGCATATCAGGAGTACCTCAAAATGAAATATAAAATCTATTCATTTACTTTATACTCTCATCAAAACAAAATCATATATTCATTGGTATTTATACGAGATTCCGTACAAAGACTTCCGTTTAAAAGGAAATTAATTTATATTATCAATAAATAAATTAATTTGTCAACGACTTTTCACATATTATGAGAAGTGAGATCTTCAGTGTTTATTTAAGCAGTGTATTGTATAATTAATTGCATTTACACACATTTCTATAGCGATATATTGACAATTGTCATTGAGGTGTCTAAGAAATTCCTGTCGCTACTGTCTAGGGTTAAATAAGTATAAAAGTTAAATATAATTAAGGGGTCTCAGCGACTTTTAAAGTTTCAAAATTTTCGAAATTTCATTTCTTTAGATGTTAAACTTGCAATCACTTCTGAATATTTTGATATAATTTTCCCTTGAAAAACTCCCATTAGAACAGAAGTTATGGTTGTTAGAATTATACGCGTTCAGTTGATGAAGCGGCGTTTCCGAAACTTTTATGTCTTTTTTCTTCAAATGACGTTTTGTGGCATAACGCGCAGGATATCTCAAAAACTTCTAATTATTTTTCCATGAAAATTTTCAAATTTTTGTTACATGTTATTCTGTATAAACTGAACCTTAAATTTTCTTTTTATTGTTAAAAAAAAATATTTTTTAGGGAACTATACTGTTGAAATTTTGAAAATTTTGTAACAGCTAAATACAATTTTGTATTAAAAATAGAAAAATGCTTTAAATACAAATTTATTTAGGTTCAGGGAAATTATTACAATCTGAAGAATCATTAGGCACAAAAAAAAAAAATCATTGTTGTTGAAGAATTTCTTTTGTAATCATGCTCGTAAGCTATTATACCAATTTCCCGCTGGGTAAATTTCTGAAATTTTGGAGCTACCCATAGATACTAATTTTGCATATAGCAATTTTTTTAAATGAATGAAACGAAAGAACATACTTATATCATTTAATTCCAATAAAAATTGTGTTTTTAAATTATATACATTTTACGTTATTAAATGAGAAAATAGTCTTTATTTTTGATAAAAATAACCGAAAATGTCATTTTTATTGTTCAAATAAATTGTCAAGTGCGAGTATTACTCGCGCACAGAGGGTTTCGTACAATACTATATGAATTAGTAAGTGCATTATTAAAAAAATACCGATGCTAAAAGAATACAAAGACTTTGTAAAAACTATACAACGTAGGGTTGGGTATAGCTGTATAGTATACAGGGTGCAAAGGAAAGTCCCTCTGAAACATTCCCTTTAATGAAAACGACAGCAGCACCCGTAGTGGCGAAATTTGGGAGATAACCATTGCAAATCGAAAACGAAAAGAGGTAGAGCAAATTTTCCAATTAGAAAGATTTAGAGCATCAATTAATTAGTACGAAACTACATTTGGTTTATACGGATAAAATAAATCATCGCCTCCATACCCAAAAATGTCCGAAATCGATGAGCGACGATTCTACTTTGCCTATTCACATTCCGGAAATGTAGCAGTGCACAATTGCAGAATGTGACGTTGTGCTGTTCTGTAATTTCTGTAAAGATTTAATTTCCAATGCATTTAAAATTTTAGAATAACCCTTTCAGGAACAGAAGAATTCTGTTCGTAAACTAATGAAATAATTGACTGACACCAGAATATTCAAACGAATTTCTTAGAAAACAAAAACCCGCTAATTTGCACTTTCATTACAAAAGCAAAATTTTATTAAAATATTCTTGGTGCCATTTTTCAGTATTTGAATTAAAATTAGGTGGCTAGGCCGTCTAGCCGCCTCCCTTGAAAGGGCTAAATCTATGCCGTCGTATTGAAGAGGATTGCAATAGACGTTCCATGCTGAGAAATGTGCATGTAGAATTACTTTCACGAATACAAACGTGTATCGAGAGCAATGGTGAACTTTTCGAACATACTGAATATTAACTTTCTATCACTGTGTGATCTTCTTTGTGTGTGTGTGATGTTATCAAAATGTATTAAGATAAGTACATAGTTATAGAATAAGCTGAGCGTATTTCGTCATACTTCTGACTGTCCCATTCAAACGTTTACAGAAATTGGAGTGCATCGATTTCGGACATTTTTGGGTAAATAGGCGAAGATTTATCTTTCTATGTAAACCAAATGCCGTATTCTATTAATTAATTTATGCTCTAAAACTTTCTAACTGGAAATTTTGCCCTATCTCTTTTCGTTTTTGATTTGCAGTGACTATCTTCCAAATTTCGCCCCTAGGGGGCGCTGCTGTTGTTTTCATTAAATCAGGCGTTGTCGCTTTACTATACCGTTACTTCACATGCATAGCTGTAGCTCTCTCCGTGCACAAGTATTTTCAGTTTAAAGGGACTTTTCTTTGCACCCTGTATACTAAAAAAGTATAAATGGATATACCAAGAAAGTTCAAAGATATATGGAACCTAAATAATGGCAAATATAGCTATTCTGTATATTTGTTATTCCAAATAGGTTTTTAGTTAACCTTTAAAGACATAGTAGGTGTATTGAGGGATTATCCATTCAATGGAAACTAGTCGCGAATCCCATAGTATTTATGTGATTAATTCTCATTAAATTAGTCTGCTTGTAACAACTTGATGTTTACTGCTTTTATTCTGCTACTGAACATTGCATTACATAAAAATATCCTTAAAATTTTTTTATCTAGGATTTATAAGCCGATGGAGCACAGAGTACGCCGTCCCTGTCATTATGTATATGTCCAAATCGTCCGTGTCTTTAAGGTTTATTATCTCGGCTAATGACAGACGATTTTTTCCGAAATTCATGATCAACAATGCTTTTATACTTCTGCTACGTTAGATACCTCCAGCTCTGCTCAACACTTTTGCTGAAGCCCGTAAATCGAAATTTGAGTATAAAGGAAAAATGCGATTTTCTCAAAAACTATGTGACCTAGGGTAATCGTTATAATTTTCCTGCAAGGTTTAAATGAATGTGTACTACCTCTAATTTTTTCATAATTTTAGTTTCAATAGATTCGGAATTAGATGGGGGGGAGGACATATTTTTGCACTACATTTTCCACTATAACTTTAAATATATAATACCTAAAATTAAATGAAATATATTTTGTATTTCAGCGTTACGAAAGCTTTCACACGAAACCCCACACGATATAGAAAAGACAAAGAAAATATTTTTTTTTCAAGTAACTTAATTAGCCCCTCTACATTTCCCCTAAATATATTTATGAATATTTATTAATCTGTAAATATGTGGGTCAAGAGTCTTTATTACTTCCCCCAATTTGAACTCTCCAAGTTGCACAGTTTACGAGTAAAAGGGCTGTGACAGATAGGCAGACAGACACAGGAGTGATCTTATAATGGTTCCGTTTTTACTTGTTAAGTACGGAACCTTAAAAATATTTTTTTAGGGGACTATACTGCTGAAATTTTCAAAGAAGCTACTGAAAGCTACTGCAATGCTGAAACAATAGTCTTTGTTTCATACATGTAATCGGAATAGGTGTGCTAAAAATCAATTGCGAGACGTTTTTAACCTAAAACTTGTGTTTTTTAGAAATCTCTTGTAAGCTTTTTTCAGATAAAATATATCATAGAAATTTAAGTAAGTAGGTTTTAAGTAATTCAGAAATATCGAGCTTTCATTCCAGGCCTAAAGACTGAACAGTAAGACAGGCTCATAACAATGTGCTATTCTTTAGCAAAGAGCTATGTGGGGAGGCTTGAGCCAGTCAATGTGGGGGAGTGTTATCCAGATGCTCAAGGCTCCCTTAATTAAGTGGTTTTGGAAATATTTTATTATACATTGAACATGACGAAAGGTTAATGGTTACATATAAACAATAATGTACATTTATTCTGTAAAGGTACAGTGAAAAGAAGTGATGGAAAAGAAAATGTTTAAAACTAGTTAAAAAATAGATGTGAAAAATTGATATAGTATCCACTGCAAGAAAAAATTTAATGAAATATAAATGAGAAAGTTCATAAGAACATTTTTCCGTTTAAATATTACTTACAATTGGTAAGCAGAAACAATGGAAACGACTAGAAAGGACTAGAAAGTATGAAAGCAGCAGTCTTAACCCTTTCAGGGGCAGTGGTATGTTTATGAAACAAATTAATTTTAATTCCCAATATACAATGGCACCAGAATTTTACTAAAATCTTTTCCATTTAATATGTATGTGTAATATAGCCTTTTTTTATTTTCGAATAAAATTGTTCGTAAATTCCTGTGCCAGTCATTTATTTCAACATTTTAGTATTGAAAGGATTAAAGTATGTTAGTGATAAGTTAAGTGCTCATGCGGCTGCAAAATAACATAGCATTTATCAAAATACTTCAGGAAGATATGTAGACAGATTTCACTAGGATGAATACAGTGAGATGAAGCCAAACTTTGTGACAACTAGAGTTGTCAGTTCGAATGTCAGAAAAATTAGGACAAGTAGACAAAAAAATGCAAATCATTTGCTCCTAAAACCGAACATAATAATACATTAAACACTATGAAAACATTACTTGCCTCTAACGGAATACTGTCTTAAATGTTAAAATTTCATTTTCACTGCTGTACAATTATACCTGCTTAGACAAAATCCTGTTTAAAACAAATTTTTTCCCTAACTTGCGATTGCGTCTAAACAGGTTTGTTTGAACATCATATTTTCAATTTTTGTTTAATAATAATTTAAGCAGGTAGCATAAATTTATTTTGCTTTTTTAAAACTTATGTTGTTTATCTTCGCAAATATTTCAATATAAAACAAAGTGGGTAGTAAATAAAAACTTGTGTAGAAATAAAGTGTGTTCCCCTCTCTAATATCGTATCCAATATCGGTTCTGCCTCATACCCTCTTGCTAAATATTGAGTTAGACGCTTTTCATTTCTTCCATGTTCCAATATTTACACTTTTAAGAATTCAAGTTCTTTTATAAATCGTATTAAAAACTTACCCCCTCCACCTCCTTGCGCATGGTTTCGTTTGATGTCACTTCTCTGTTCACCTATGTTCCAGTTCAAGGTCCACTAAAAAGACTCACTGTCAGATTAAAGGAGTTTCATTACACAGATTATGGAATCAATCACATTATTGAGTTATTCAGTAGTTGTTTAAAACAAAATTCATTTCAATTATCAAATCAATTTTATTCTATGTCAGATGGGTTATGAATGGATAATCCCCTTAGTCCTCTCCTAGCCAATTTATATATGCATTATTCTGAGGTTAAAATGTTTAACCTTATCAACTTCCCATTTTATTGTAGATATGTAGATGATTCCTTTGCGCTCTTGGACCTTTCTCTTTTTCTGTTGAAAATGTATTGACTATTTTGAACTCAATAGATTTAGATATTCAATTTACTTTTGAAGTTGAAATTGATAATAAGTTGTCATTTCTTAATGTGTTGGTCATTCGTCAGCTTAACACATTCGACACTTGCGTTTACCGTAAAAATTTTGCTATCATACTCCTCCCCCCCCCCTATTTCAATTCATGTGACCCCTTCCCAAAAAGCTTCGGCTTTTCTTTATTTGATTAATAGAGCTCGCTTAATTTGTTCAGATAACAATTCCCTTGTTACAGAATTAGTTATATCAGATCTGTTGCTATCGATCGTGGTTTTAGTTTATCTTATATCAATAATTAAATTTCTCATAGCATTAATAAACGTGTTAATAATCCTTATTCTTGTGTTACTGCAATTTCTTTTTCTAACCTTATCATTTTACCATGTTATAATAGTATTAGCTTTAAGATAGCTAATATCTTAAGACATTGTGATTTTAATATGGCTTTTAAACCAGTTAATAAATTAACTTTTCACAGCTTAAAAATCAAATTCCTCCTTAAAATTATTGTGGTGTTTACAATATTCAATGTCAATGTGGTTTGTCCTATATTGGACAAACTAAACGAAAACTCCGTTACAGTGTCAAAGAACACATAAACTAGGTAAACAAAAAGAATTGCAAAAATCCTCTATTGCATCTCATTGCAGGGTGGAGGGACATAATTTCAATTTTGACTCAGCTACCATTATCAAGAAATGCATTACTCCTCTAGATTTAAACTTTTTTGATGCTGTCCATATCCACAGATTTAAAAACTCCTTGGTTAATGATTTGTCCAGTATACCTTACATCTGAACTTTCTGGGTGGATTTGTTGTGTCATGACACTTCAGTTCCGCTTTGATTTCATTGGCTGTTGGGACTTGATGGTCTTTTGGTATTTTGTTTTCTGACATTTGGGTTTTCACCGTACATTTAGTTGGGGGGAGATTGTTTTTATAGGTTTTATATGCTGATGATGTGAGTCCTGAAACTCACGAAACGTATACGTCTGTTCAAATTACCTTATGTATTTTATTGTGTGTTTAAACGTTGTTTTAGGTGATAAAATAAAGTGGGTCAGGACCCCCATATAGTGGATCAACTCTCCCATATGTGGGGAGCCTTGACCCATTATTTTCTCATGATTAAAATCAATTATTTTTCAAACTTCTTATATATTACTCTTATGTAGCAATTTTATTTTGATAACTGATTATGTAACAAATAAAATGATATATGAAACTTTATTCTACGTTCAATATTTAAAAAAGGAAAAAATCTTTTGTAAAAAATGGGACAACCCTTCCTAGTCTCCTCTAAATTAAAATAACACAAATCACGATTATTCTTTCATGATCTTACGATGTTTCATTTCACCACAAAAATAAAATAAGTAAAATAAGTGTTATTTATATATATGTGTGTGTGTGTGTATGTAATAATGAAAAATTTTTTGCCCTGTTACATGAATTACTCTATTCCATATTCTAATAATATCTACCTTTTTTACCTGTCTTTTAATAATATCTTAAATATCCTTTATATTTTACTCTCCATGCCATTAATTCAGCGTATTCTTTTATTATTTATTCTAAAAACCTTAATATGTTAATAGCTACACTTTTTCGTAAAAACCCACCAATTTATTTTATTTCTTCATATTTTGAGACATTGAATTTTTTTTCTTTGGAAGGTTTATTAATACCAATTTATGTTTTATTAAGTTGATTCAATTCTCCGTTAGTCTTTTCGAGAGCATTCGCACGCTAGTCTGTTTCTTTTTTAAAACTTCTGCCGTTAGGTAAAGAATCCTGTCTCCACGTTACGATTACCCGCCTCTTTTCTGAGTTTTAGTCCTAGCGCTTGTATGACCTCTCCATCCCGCCCTCCTTCCCCCCTCCCTTCGCTGGATTGACTCGCTGCCGTCCGTACACGTTCTTTATAGTACTTATACGCTTACAATGACTTGAGAGAGCACATTTTGTAAGATTTTTGTCTTGTTTTCAAAACCCATGTCACTTGGAGAATTGTATTTCATCCAGTCGCAATGTATCTGCTAATAATTTAACATCTTAATTCTATTTTTAAAACGTGACACGACTCGAATATGAGTAATTATTAAGAGACTATCGGAATTGGGATTCTCTACCTGTCATATAATAAACTATACATACATATTACGGCTTCTTTCATTATTCACGGGATACACCTTAAGTATTACGTCCTAACCTACGACGCCGACCATGAAGGTACGACTGCAACTTAGTTGGTGATAAATGACGAGTGTATTTTCCTACAGGCTAATTTCGACATGTCTTAATCTACAATTGTAAATTGTTACATATATATATATATATAGGGGAGAGTAGCCTAATTTGGACCGCCGCTTTAATTGGACCGTTGCCTTTTTGTCGTTAATTACAGGAAGAGACGCCATCTACCTCTAAAATCCTACTCATCAGAATGACGTCACTCGCGATTAGAAGATGCAACCGCCTACCACGTGTTGTTTTCAGACAATTTAAAAAAACCTAAAGTTAGCTGTTTTGATCTACTTTTTTCCTACTAAACGTAAGTGAATACTTTAAAACTAAGGTAAGTTGTTATGTTTTTATATGCATATATAAATTCATCTGTTAATGGCGCAGTTGCCATAATCGGACCATTTTAAGTTGCTTAAATTGGACCAGATATGCGATCATAAATTTTGGAAATTAAGTAATGAATTTTGAGGACGGTACACTTTGTACACTATTTTTTTAATTTTTTTATATTTTATAATGGATTACTATCTCCATGCAAGGTTTTTTTTCGGGGGGGGGGGGGGTTATATCTGGATTAATTTTTTTATACAGTTTAGGCCTATGTAAACAAAAAAATATTTTTACATGTTTATGCAATAAATTTTGTTTGAAATTTCTTTTATCCTGTATGTATTTGTATTTATTTTCTTTGAATACATTATTCCTACGGCGTATTTGGTTTACAGAGTTGAATTCAAACACTTTCTTCCTGGAGGATATTTGCGATTCCCTGAGGAAGGGCAGACTTTTTACAGTTCTGGAGGGTGGAATTACACTTTTTTGCCATTAAAACTCATAAAAGCTCAAACCTTCCGGGAGGAGGGAGGTGAATTCAATACTGTTGAATATATAATGTTTGCGTATAATTAATCGTAGCGCATTTTTCAATAGAGCATATTTTTTTAAACACTTTTATAATATAATGTTAAAAATGTTGAAAAAGACACGGACAAGATGTCTGAAAAAAAAAAAAAAAACAGGTGAGAGCAAAAGCTGTTAAAGATATAGGAAATGAAAAAGAGAGAGTAAATTGTGAAGAAATTGATCTGCAATAAGGCTGTAGCTACAAATCCTCCCCCAAAGTCAAAAAATCATTAGAAATATTATATCATTTGCTAAATTTAGTTTTTAAAAAGTACAGAGGGAGCAAAAAAAAAAAAAAAAAAAAAAAAAAGCAGTTGTGTTAACCTCTTCGCCATATAAATTAAACCTTGAAATGAAAAAAACACAAAAAATCGACTAAAAGGAAGCTATCACAGCATAAAAGCAAATGGAACCTCAAGTTTTAAAAAAATAGGCGTAATGCAATTAACAAGGAAATGATGAAAGGGGAGAACTACAATCATAATGTAAAGGAAACTTCTGTTGTAAAAAAAAAAGTCTTATAATTCAGAATCTAAAAAGAAAAATCTAAATAGTGATGATTGGGTTTGCCTGATTTGTAAGAAAATAAAACAGAAGAAATGATTCAGTGTTCATATTGTCAAATACGGTTCCAAGTTGTGTGCGCTGGAAAAAAAAATCAATAAACGAAATTCATGTGTAAGCTTTGCATCACTCCTTAAATGATATTCAAGTAACTGCCAATTAGTTTCATAATTTCTATTCTTAATTATTGATAACTTTGATTTATATTTTGAATACATTTTGATTTAAAACAATTACACTTATTTTCAGATATTTGATTTCATTATATTTCATTGCTGTTATTTTGTTTGATTGTTTCAGTAACCGCAAACTTTCCTTTTAATAAAATTAGTTATATTCCCTAGTCATTAAAACAACCTGATTTTATTTGGTCCAATTTAGGAGACTGGTGGTTGAACATAGGCGACCAGTTGCTGAATTTGGACCACTTTCGACAATTTTTTCAAATTAAAATAAAATTTAAGATTTTCAAAAAAAAAATGATCTAAAGTTTTATTTAGTTAGTGGATGAATTGATTGACCCCGTGTAGTGATATTTTTCAGATATTCCAAAAATTAAGTGAGTTACACCTGAAAATAAGCGAAGTGGTCCAAATTAGGCTACTCTCCCCTATATGTATGTATGTATATATTGCATGCAAGCAAGAGTTAGTGAAACTTATGAATATCAAAGCTAAACATCTTTAAAAGAGTCGCTTTCATATTCGCACAAAAACTAAATAATATACTCTTTAGAAGACTCCGATATGCTGTTTCTTTCGGGCAGCAATTAAAGTATCGTCTCTAAATAATAATGTTATTTGTTATATAAGCCAGCCGTAAAACAAAGCAAATGTATCATGATACGGGATAATCTCTACTGCAATTTTTTAAGCTTCTAAGCATCGCATATTTTAAATTTTTTTATGTCGTAAAGGGAAAAGAGTACTTTTAAATGAAATTTGTTTGAAAACTGCATCTCATTTATTTTTGAGATATTAATTTTTTTTGCAGCTTTTAACGATTTTTTTTTTTTTTTTTTTTTTTTTTTTAATGTTAGCAATTGAAGTACTCAATTTGTGTAGAAAGTAAAGGAAAAATAGTCTGAAAATAGTAGACTAATATATTATTTTGTTGCCATTTTCTCATAATAACTGAAAAAAATGTAATTAAAATTCGTGCTATTTTGAAAAATATAAATGAATGATTTCTTGTAAAACATGGAGCTATTATAAACATTATTTAATTTTAAGTATCTATATCAATGCTACAAACAAATGAAGGAATATGAATCATTAGATAGCCGATTTTTTTGGTCAAGTTTCTTGAATGATGACATCGTTTTTTGCTGGAATTGTGTAATATTCTGCAACAGTGACGTCATATGCATGCTTTTCTCTAGATATTGTTTAAGATTGGATTGTAAAATTGGAACTCTTCAGCGGATGCGAATGTCATCGTTTTATACAAAATAAATATTTCTGTTTTAAGTCTTAAAACTGAAATATGTTTTGTGCTATCTATATTTATATACAGATACATTTTTACGACATTAAATTCTGAAAAAGCAAAATTCCTGTTTTCTAGTATACTAGCTTTTTTCTACCGCACCATGTCATAAATAAATTTCACATTCTTTGTGCTATGCAAATTAAAATTATACAAAAAAAAATTCAATCATAATCGTTAAACAAATCATTTCACGGGGAAGTGTACGTAAAATAAATGCTTTATACAGAAATAATAGTACTATTTTCTTTTATTAGTACAAAAGCTATGAAATATATTCTTTATATTATGCATTTAGTCACATACCTTGCCATGTGCATTATATCATGTCAATGAATACAAAGCAAATTATAATAATTTATAACCGAACATCTCATTTAATCACGAAAAGATAAGTCGAATAAACGTTTTATATTGACATAAGCTTTTTGAAGCAGGCAAGTGCTAATGAAAATATATTAAAAAATATGATCTATTTTATTAAAATTTTGTTCTGTATTTTTATAAAAAGTGAGAAAAATGAAGTATTGAACATTATCAAACATCCTGGCAAAAGTAAAATTCTTTGTCGCATGATCGTCGAATACGAAAAAGTACCCCATTTCAAATTTGTTTGATCTGTATTTTTTTAGGATTTGTAAAAGTTATTCTCAACCATGATATTTTTTTAATCTCTCTATCACGAGCAGACCGCTTACGGGATATTGGTGTATTAATTACGGATATTTGTATAGTTTATAAAGTCCGATAATCTGCACGACGGATATAAGCTTGATGGGGAATGACCTCCACATCGTTGGGATCTTTATAAGGCTGCCTTCAGAAAGGAAAAGACGGGGAATGACCTCCGCATCGTTGGGGTCTTTATAAGGCTGCCTTCAGAAAGGAAAAGACGGGGAATTCAACAATGAAAAATTAGATAAGGAGATTAGATCGAACTTCCTCCCTTTTGCAGGATATTGCAGGACGTCTAGCTCTTTAATTGTAAAGCCATAAAGGATGAAAAACGCCGCGTAACCATAAGAAAGCGCCACCTAACCAGAAAAAAAAGACCGCGACATGACAGATACGTCTATCTGGAGCTTAAGGGAACCTAATAGCTATTTACTCAAGGTTTGAAGAATAAAACGGAAAACTTCGAAAGATTAGGCGTGAAGAAAGACTTACGTGAATGGATTCTGGGTATTCTGGGATTGGGTACGATTAGTATATCTGGATTCGATCACAGCATCTCCCGTCGACATTTTTTAGAGTCGACGAGACTTTCGGCCACTGGTGAGGCCTAACGGAATATTGACAAGTTTGCACTTAAAACAATATAGGTCAATACATGTTTCCGGCTAATAATCCATAACGTATCTAAAATTTCATGAGTAAATAAATAAAACAATGATATAATGAAAGCAAAATTTTAACAGGTATATAATCGAACTACGCGCTAAATCGTTGAAATAATCAGAAAATAAGGTTTTTTTAAATCGTGAAATACTTGACGATGTTTCTCTTTACAAATAAAACATGACTGATAAGCACCCAGTTAATGACATCATTTTTGTGCTATCCGGTTTGCCAACTGTTGGTCGTAATTTTTGGAAGTCAAGAACTTTATGAGAACTACTAGTCGCCCTTAGCGACCAGTTTGCTCTGCCTTAAAATTTATGTTTGGGAAAGCATCCTAAGCATTGTATCACGTTACTTTTATACATAATTTAATTTAATTGGACTCCCTTAAATATAATTAATATAATCCCTTAAGCTAATATTAGTTTTTCTTTCATTAAAATATCTCAATTTGTTGATTTTCTGAAAGCAAGTAAACCCTACTGGTTTACAATGGAAGTCTATGGCAATTTGATGAAATATTAGAGATATTGCTCATTTGGCGTCACTTTTGGCGACTAATTTTGATCGCGAAATTTGGCGATATATCGCCAAGTTGGTGACAAACTTGGCGGCATTTTGCGACAGAACAGTGTCTCCGCTATGGTAATCCTCCTTATAGGTGTGGATATGCATTAAATGCTGTTCAATAATCAATGAGATGCATTTCATACGGGCGTTTCCATTAAACAATTGCGATTTCTGTGCCACGGACGATAGCGTAATGTATATATAGATCTCATACTACAATATATATTAAAACACACATACACACATAAATAACGCCTGCATTCAACAGTTAAAGGTATATATAAATATTATACAGACATACAAACAATAAATACAATAAACCCAACTGGAGTGAAAAATTAGCCAGAGCCAGGAATCGAACCCGGGACCACAGTGTACAAGACTCCTGCTCTAACCACTGAGCTACTCCGGCCTTGCAGACTCAGGCATCGGCCGGAGTAGCTCAGTGGTTAGAGCAGCAGTCTTGTATACTGTGGTCACGGGTTCGATTCTTAGCTCTGGCTAATTTCTCATTCCAGTTGGGTTTATTGTATTTATTGTTTGTATGTCTGTATAATATTTATATATACCTTTTACATTGTTGATGTTCATTTGAAAATTAAAAGTTTTCAATCTGTGCTCGATTATATCAAATTAATGATTTCTCATGTACCTTAATTTTGTACAGCCCGCACTAATTCTCTAGCATAATTTTAACACACGAATAAGTTGGTGAAAAACAAATACAAAGTTCAATTTTTACATATATGAACAAAGTTAAGTAAAAAAAAAAGATTGTAAATAGTAATTATTTAAATACTTATATATCATATTACTATTATAATGGTAACTATTTAATCATAGCAATTATTTAATTTTATATTAAATAATAGAAATTATTTAATATATTCCAAATTTTTTTATATTTTATATATGTAAATTCTAACCAGAAGTTCACATTATACACTGAGTATTAGCAAAATCTCGAAAAGAGGCATTTAATCAAACTATTGTCTTCAAATAACAGAAAGAAATCTTCAAAAATCTATTCTCTTCTACGCAATTTCAAATCTTCGGTTCTATAATGTCCAATCTTAATTATTAATTTCTATTAATAACACGGCTTTTCAATATTCCTAAAGTTCCATACGGCATTTTGATTTAGATTGGGTAAAATATGAAACTTAATATTCAATGAACTGCTTTATATGCTTATCAAAGCAGCGCTATGCACTAATTTGCCTTTTGATAGATTCCATACCAAGACTTCCATTTAAAAGGAAAATTAATTGCCTCTCATTAATAAGTAAATCAGTCTGCCAACAACTTTTCACACGGATATTAATAGAAAGATTTCCAGGGATTCTTCTCTTAGGTTAATAATTTAAAACTAACTATAATTTATCATACCAAATTTAGTATTTTTCTTGTCTAATTAATATTTTCTTTATAAAACCAAAAGTACAACTTCAAGTTTATTTTAAAAACAGCGTAGTGTATGAGAAATTAGGTAAAAGTAACTATGTGTTTAAATGTTTAAATTCCAAAATATCATGTCCTTGAGCAAAATAAACAGCATGAAATATCATGAATCAGGAAAAGCAAGTATCACGTTTTGATAAATTATGCATTAAATTATGTTTCAAAGCATTTGCCTTAAAATGTTATAATTAAAGATAATATTATTTACTCTAAGGATATTTTGAAATATATCTGAAATAAAGTGTGACTTCGCATTTATATTTATCGGAGAAGTTAATAAGCTGCACTCAAAATTGTTAATTACACTGCGCCAGGGGTAGCCCGAGTGGGCTGTGGAAAATTAAATCCCGGCTTTGATCTCTACCTCATCCTAATGAAAACAGATAAAAAAGATAGAATGAGAATAAAATTAATAAAATAACTAATGAAGACTAAAAAAAAATCCTTGCCGGCTAGGCCTATAGGCGGAGGCAGATTTCCAAATTAAGTACTAATTTCATCATCAAAAACTAAATCAAGGTTAGAGATGATCCCAGTTTATAAATTTTATCTGGTCGCTTTTGACGAATTTTTAATTTCATTTTTCTGTAAGATTTTATCAAAATCATGTTAATGTGATATATATATTATTCCACGGTCAACAACTCGAAATTTCAGACTCAGATTTTCAAACACATCACAATTTCAGACTCATTTTTAAAAGTTAAAACATGAAATTTGATGACGTGACTTTTTGAAGATATTTATAAGCGACTTGTGTTTTTATTTTTCGTTCACTTAATTGGAAGTTTATTTTCAAACAATTATTTTTTTAGTAAGACCATTCTTTTTTTTCGTTTCCAGCACTATCGCTTTGGGAAATTCGGTTCAAAATGACCACTTTCACAGTCTTTTTTGAAATATATCCAGCCTTTATCAAAACATCGACCAATACGGCACATTATATAGTTTCTGAATAAGCCAACCTGTCAATTGGATGCATTTCAGAGCAAAAAATGAATTTAAAAATAAGTAATAAAATAAGCAATTTGGATTTGAGTACATCCTTATTAATACGAAAAATTTTTCGTCAACTTCTATTTTTGTTTAATTTGTTTTTGCTGTAAGAGTTGGTCCGATGAAAAACTTGTCAGTGAAGAAGTTTTAGATAATATTAAGAAGATTTACAATAAATTTAAGCTGATTGGATATCATTTGAAGTGACGAAGTTAAGAATTTTTTTTCTTCTTAACCCCCACTCCCCATTTCTTTTCGTTTTTATATTATTTATTTATTTATTTATTTATTTATTTTTTTTTTCAGTAAGAGTTGGTCCTATCAAAAACTTGTCATTATATAAGTTGTAGATAGTATTAAGAAGATTTATAGTAAACTTAAGCGAATTTGATATCTTGAGAATCGACGAAGTTATGCATTTTTGTATCTCTAAAACCCTGTTTTTTTCGGCCCTTGAGCCCATTTTTAATTTGATCAAAAATCTGTAATACATAAAATTTTTACCCTTTTCCTAGAAGTAATAGTAACTTTAAATAGATTTTATATGCATTGTAATTAAGAAGTATGGGTTTTTCTGTTTTCATAAAACATTTCCCTATTTCCACCCCCTTTGCCCGAGTTTGCCCATTAACGAACTTGACCGAGATTTTCTGCCCCTTCATTTTATGTATGAATTTGGAAGAGATTTTTAAAGAATTATGGAAGTTATCGTGTACGTAAAAAAGTGTTATAGATAGATAGAGAGAAAGATAAAGAGTTAAACATGTGTGGTTTTGGTTTCTACGGATCATGATCGGAGTAGGTCTGCGGAAAGTTTTCAGAAATTCCAACATAGGGAAGAATGTAATAGGAAGTATTTCTTTTGAAATCTACCTAAAAGGGGTCAAAATTTACAGAGAGAAAATTTGGTCATAGACGTCGACATCAATTCTGCAGTTTTTTTTAAAAAGATGAAACGAAAATCTTTTACCTCCCACTTAAAAAGGGATTTGTTTCCTGTTGTTAACAATAAACGTTTTAGCGATAAAAAGTTTATAATAGACAACCCAACTGTAAAAAAAAAAAAAATCTCACCTTTGATTTTCATCTCAGTAAATAGAAATTCGATATTTATTTTTTTCATTTTGACTTTAAAAAATCGTATAAATTCAAATTATTAATATTTTTTCTATATTTTTAAACGACTAATTCCGAGGTGTTTCCTCCAGGTACCGATATAAGCTATAACATTGGGTGGCTAAGTTATCAAATAAATGTCGAATGATAAAAAGCAAAACCCCCAATTTCGGCAGAATTATGCTTTTTTAAAAACTTCAAAAACTCAAAAATCGGTGCAGGAATTCTAAATAAAATTTAATGAAAAGAGTGCAAAGTTTAATATCGGGGCTGAAAGATTGAATTGGGATTGCTTTTACGAGCCTCTGAAAATCTCCGCCCAACATGGAAAATCGGGATTTTTTCACTTCAATAAGCAATACCAAATATTCCATCTGAAAATAGAAAATCTAAGTATCAAATATACTCAGACCAGTCTTTGTCTATCCGAATCAAAATTTTCTACATGCGATAGCTTTCCCTAGCATTTGCGCATATACAAACGCAAACGCACACGCATACACACTTTATTTTATTAACCATAGTAGAATGATGCATAAAATGAGTAAAATAACAATGTTGAACTTTTTAAAAGATGAGCCAATTATTATGCATGTGATTATTCATTTCTAGATTTATATAATTGTAAAAAAGAAATATTACTTTGAGTAAATTGTTTTCCGCCAAAACTTTTTTTTAAATTAGAAAATGATAAATACATAAGAAAACAGCAAAGCTAATGAGGACAGCAACCTCCATTAAAATCTACAGTGGTCTGTCAACGGTTTGGCAGCTTTTCAATCTCTTCTGCGAAGAATTGAGGATTACGCGAGTCTAGAAAGAAAACGACCTCATTTACAACCTCCTGATTTAAATTGAAGATTGCACCATCAATATGCAGCAGCAGATGTGAAAGAGATAGAAATCCGGCGGGGCCCTCCATGTCTGGGCTGTATGCGGAATGTTGCATCAAATCCCACTCAAGCTTGCAGAACGCCCAGCTACTAAAGTATGGTACTAACATGTGGTCGAGGGTTATCTTGATGAAATAGAACCACCTCCCTTCTGAACTAATTTCTCCATTTTTCGCGATTGACATAACGAATTTTGATTAGCCCCTCTATTGCACTGATGATAGTCTGTTGCGACAATCCCACCAGAAGTAGAAAAGCACCTTCTTGTTAGTTAGGGCTCGTTTTGCAATCCAGCCTGCTAATTTCGCAGGTGCTGATCATACTTCTTTATGGCTTGTATTGTTGTAGTATACCTATTTTTTCTTACAGGTCACAATTCTGTCCAGAGTCTTTTCTTTCCTTTGATCTATAAGCAGAGACAAACAAGACTTTTCTCACTTGTGCTTGTCTTCAGCAGTCAATTCATGAGGCGCACAGCAGTTGAACTTGAACGCTTGTTTTATGCGTTTCAGAGCGTTAATTATTGTGTTTAGGCAACGTGAAGCTCTAATGCAATAATTCGTGTTGTAACATTTCTGTCTTGATCAATGATTTGCTTTAACTGGTCACAATCAACTTCAATAGGGCAGCCAGAACGTTGTTCATATTCTATATCGAAATTTTCAGCTTTAAACATCCGCAACAAAATTGTGTCATAAGAAGTATTGATTCCTAAACTTTGACACATTTTTTGTGGCATTCAGTTGCACTGAGTTTGTTACAAACTCATAATACATGATCGTTCTGATCTGTTGATGTGATATCTCCATTTTAAACGCTTTTTTGAAGCACAAGATGATACATTTCTAACAAACCATTACACAGTAGTATAGTTCCAATGTTCAGAGTTTGAATGCAAAAACTGCTTTCTGGAAAGGCTAGCAACCGCACAAATGACAGCTGTTGGCCCGAAGGTATCTCCTCTTGGCGTAAAACTTTTACTTAACGTAATATTATACAGATTTTGCAAAAAATATACGCTGTTGTGAATTTGTTTCGCTATATCGACAAAACATGGTTCAGAAAAACTGCTACTGTACAATGGAGAAATCTTGTTTTTTTTAAATTTTCGTAGTGTTTGAGGCATAAACTTGTGTGATTTGAAACATAAAATGAAAAATTTTGAACCACGATAGTGTAAATTGTTGATCCGAGAACTGGTAAAATGTAGAGGTGAGAAATGAAAAATGTTGAACCATTATGTTGCAAATTGTTGAACCAAGCACTCATAAAATGTTAAACTGAGAACTGGTAAAAGGTTGAAAATTAATATAGTAAAATTACGGGTCAAAAATTGGCTAAAGCTCTCATTTTCAAAAAAAGGCTGATTAAGGACTCAGCTGATCCCACAGAATTCTATATAAAAGGGGAATCCGGTATGCTAAAATTGTCCGAACATCAACAAGGTGTCTAACTGTAGACAAAGTTCTAACTTTAAAACAAACAAGCGTATATCTTCGGGTTCTGAAACAGATTAAAAATGGCATTCAAATAATATAACTGCAGTGAATTTATATATCAACTGAGCATTTATAAAAGTAGCATTATTAAAAGTAGCTTATTTAAAAAAATGTAACATTAATGTTGCTCAATATGACCCTTTTCATTTTCAACAATGTGCTCTAATCACAGATGCATATTTTCCACAACTGACCTGAGTAAGTCTGCCGGAATATTATAAAGATGGAGGCGGAAACTGTCCTTCAGTTTTGATACACATGTTGTCTTTCAGGAAACTCCACAAACAAAAGTCACAGGGGGTGATATCCGCCGTACGATGAGGCCATGCTGTTGGAATATGGCAACTGATCACCCGTGCATCTGTTAAATGTTGTCTTAGCAAATGCTTTAAACGACGATCAAAGTGAGGAGGTGTGTCATCCTGTATGAAATTGATGTCCTAAAGGCATCCACGCTGTTGAAGTTGTTGAATAAAAAATCCCTCACCATATCATGGTACCGTTGTTCTGTAAAGGAAAAGGTTTGGATTCCTTTTGCAGTTATCTCTTTAAAAATACAGTCCAATGATAAAAGTAGCCGAAATCCACACCATACTGTCACTTTTTCAAGATGTAAGGGTTGTTCTTGTATACCGTGAGGGTTTTACACTTCCCAAAATCTACAATTTTGGGTGTTAATTTGCCTTGAGTAAAAATTGAGGAAAAAATTGGGCTCCGTCAGTCGACAGAATACTCCATGGGAGTATTCTGTCAAGGTATTCTGGAGACTCAAGTGACGTCAATCACCATTCGAGCAAAGAACTCAAGTGCAAAAGTTTGAGGAACGTCTGAGTCCTCGTCCTCACAGGCTTGATTTTGTAGTGATAAAAATGGAAAATCCGCCATACGATTTTTCATACAGAAGAATACGGCAAATCCAAAACATGTCAAACAACTAGCACACTTACTCTACCATTTGGCGACTGACTGCTGGCTTCAACGACCCCGGTACCCACATTTTCGACGCTAGGAGACTGATATTTCTTTTTTCCTCTACCTGTAAGAATGCAAAGTTGTTTAAAATTTCTTTATCATCTTGCTTAGGACACAAAGAGACATTGGACCTATTCGTAATCCACTACAATATGTAAAAGGGAAGTCTAATCGGTGAGGGTGTAAAGGTTTTTATGTTATGTGGAGAATAAGGAATCATATATGATTCAATAGTTTATCGATTGTCTTTTACAACACTGGATTCTGGAGTCAAGACAGAGTTTGGTGCAACTTTGGCAATGGTTTTGCATCTGGCCAATTGCATTCCGACTGGACTTGGTTATGATCTGGTTTTTTTTATAATCATTTCATATCCATTCTTTTATTAAATGCTTTATTGGAGAAAAGAATAGTTGTGGCCGGCACTGAGCGCAGAATTAGGCTGACAAACTATCTATTGAAAAGTGATGCCGAATAAAAAAAAAAGATCGACGCGGTAGTTGTGACACTTATGTCAGCAAAGATGGTAAAAACATTGTTGCAAAGTGGTATGAAAATAAATCTGTCACACTAGCATCTACATTTCTGTTATGTAATACAAAGGGTGTTGTTAAAAGATGAAGAAAAAAGATTCAACTTTTATTGATGTATGTAGGCCAGAAAGTTCTACAATAAAATCATGAGCTAATAAAGAGCTGCTATAAAAAACAAAAAATAGACTCTTCGTGTAACATATCATTATTTTATTATCCCCATTATTAATTCTTGGTTAAAGTATAAAAGAGATGCAAAATGCGTAGATGTTTCTTTGTTAAATGAAATGGATTTATTAGATTTCACATTCGAAATAGCAGAATCTCTATCACTCAAAGACTAGTCACCAATCCGTGTCATACATGGAACGCCCTCATCTAGCGGCTCTGTTATGCCAACTCCAAAGAAAAAAGTAAATATTGCTGTTAGGCCTTGTAAAGATATTATATTTGATATGATGAATCATATGATAGAAAAGAGTGAAAAGCAACAGAGATGCGAAATAGAATGTTGTACATAAAAAACTACTCCTTTTTGAGAAAAAATTAAAGTATTTTTGTGTTTTCAAGCACACAGAATTCGTTTTAAAGGATTTCCTATGAAATAAACTCATAATTTCATTCTCATGTCATTTATATCTTACACAATTTTAAATTTACACGTAAAATAAAACTGCTCATTTTGTGTAATTTAAGCCTGGTATCCTATTATTAGAACACTTTTTAATTAGTTTACTAATTATCAAAATGGTATAATACTTCATGTTATAGTTATTTATGTCTATTTGAGTTTTATCAACATGTGAGTTATTTTTATCTGTTTTAATAATAAATCAGGGCCGAAGGGGATAAACTACTACCAAAATTGAAAGAAGTATTTAAAACTATTGATATTTTATGTTGTGCATACATGCTGAATTCAACATTCTTGTCCAACTTACATTTTTATGGTAATGCTATGCAAAATCGTTTTCATATATCTTTCTTGATTGTATCCAATATTTGTTTGTTAATATAGGGGAACATAAGAAAAAGATATTTAGTAAAATATATAGGAACTCAACTGGGCCACCTTTTGGAATAATGTTTGTTGCATTGGGGAGTTTCAGTGTATGTCAAATTTACACGGTCCCGAAATTACACTCTGCTTCCAATAGCTTCAGACGTTAATTAGGCTCTGCGAGTACGCCACACTCAGTAAACAATAAAGAAAACATTAATCTTTTACACACACACACATATACATATATATCTATACATATATATCATACCATTATTTCCGAAATTAGTGGAATCTGCACCATTTTTTTTAACAATTGACGTCTATATTTTTTAAAAATTAACTGGCACATTTTTTAAAGTGAACTACGTGGGAATTTTTCGAAATATTGATATATCGCTTTTCTGTGTAATTTTAAGTAACAAAAATGTGGTGGATTCTTACACTTTAGTTTGAATCCATGCCATTTCAATGAACATGCGTATTTTCTAAAATAAAGAAAGAAAGAAGGGAAAAGAAAATTAAAAAAAACCTGCTATATATTTCACTGTCATATAGAATTTCTATTCTTACACTGTTTTAGGTGAAGGCTACGATGAATTTTCTTTTTCACCACGTCCCTATCTTTTTTTTCGAAACGCATTCACACATAAGCTGTCATGTTGCCATTATTTATTACTAGAAGATCGTACCTGGGCTTCCCGGGTTAGAGAATATTAGTGAAAACCAAATTTTAATTAAAAAGTAATTTTTTTTACATGCAATATATTTTTTAGATTGCCCAGTAAAAATAAAAAAGCATCTTTCATATGAAAAATATGAATTATGCAATTAAATTAACTTTTGAAAATTATCAAAAGTGATTTTTTCGTATCAGCCACATGCTAAGAATTATTAGTTCAACGTTGTGCTGCATACGGCATCCTTTTATTTTCTGATAATTTTAGAGCTTTAAGCGCGTAGTTTAATTACAAGTCTGTTAAATTTGTGTTTTATTTATATTATTATTTATTTAATCGTAGAGGAAGTTTTGTTTTTGTTTACGGAATATTAGTCGTAAGAAAATTATGAACACTTTATGTTGTTATATCCCTTTCAGGGGCATGGTACTTGTATTTATAACATGTTGACATAATTTCCTGACTATTTAGAAGGGAATTTATTTATAAACAAGTAAAAGCATATTTTCGCATATTTAAGAAATGTGAAATTTTCATTATAAAATTCCGGGGCCAATGTGCCAATTAGGGATTAAAATTATGTAATGCCGTGACGGCATCACCGCCCTTCAAGGGGTTAAGGGCAAACGGATTAATCTTTCTTAATCTAGCTCCACGCGATAGAGATAAATTTAAACATTAATCTATCATACCCGCAATCACCCTTTTTAAAAAATTGGTATTTTCACGTGATCATTTCAAAATCATTTTAGCTCAAAACGCGAAGTCACGATTGTCAGCGATATCATTGCATGTGAAAAGTCGCACTCTTAACCCGAGATTCTAATCTCAGTACCAGAGAGAAAAAATTGCCGTAATTTAATGTTTTTTTGACGCATTTGTGTTAAAAAGTTTAGTTTAATCTAAGATCGTTTTCTTTTAAATATGACGTCATTTTCACTTACTTAAGCACTTCACCTAGTGTCTGAAACTTAATACACATACAGAAGGGAAAAAATATGGAAACTTTATGAGGAAAATGCGCGTTTTCAAAAGCGGTACGTAATTTCCATTCAAATTATAATGTCCCTAATGGAATTTCGCGCCATTAAACCCTATACAACATTTTTTATCAACAATTTTGAATTTTTATCAGATAATCACATGAATAAAAATAAATAAACCCGATTATTTTTCTCTTCTCTGTAATAATCATTACCATCATTTTGAAGAAGTTTCAGAGAATACTGTTAAAATTAAAATATAATAATGGGATATTAAAAAAAGAAAAAAAGCTAGTGCGGGCACATCTACACATGAACAGCTTTCAGCATTAAAAAAATTATTAGTAAATTTGGTTCAGCAGAATGCTCAGGACAGATGACTAAAAAACATTGTTATGTCTTAAATATATAGATTATATAAAATTAAGAACAATTAATTTAACCCAGAAGAACGCGCGCATATCCAGGGTTAGAATGGTTTTTACTTTGTCACCAATAAAGACAAATAATAATCGTCACCTTATTTCATCGGAGGCAATTTTGTGATAAATGTAGTCGAAGATTATTTTTAAAAAGATAGTGGTGGCAATTGTAAAAACTGTACGCACTCCGGGTCTCTCAAGCCCGGCATGCGTCCTCCCGGGTTAAGCAAATTACGTTATTTTGATAAAATTAGAGTAACATGCCTTAAAGAATAGCAATAAAAATTTTATTAGTGGAGAGAATTTTGGACAAAAACTTGGGGAACCTGGTATTATTTAAACCTCTAATTATAGCCAAGATCTTCTTTGATTGCTCGGTGAAGCGAATTCATCCAAGAGAGAATCATCAAGTTCTGTAACATAAATCACTATTTTTCCGACAAAGAGCATGCACACTGCATGTCACTGCTCTTCCATAAAGTCACTCTAAATGTTTGTAAATCATTGCGTTTTATCAGTATGTGATTTCTATTACGCTATTTTCAGAGATAAAGCATTTTCACCTGTGAAGAATTTCAAAGCAGTTGGAGTGAAAGTGACGCACTTCTACTAAACATATTTTAGTTATGAGAATTAAAATACGCGTTTTTTTATAAAATGACGTCAATTGCATGCGCTATAACATTCCACTTTTACAGTCCCGTCTTAAACAACATCTATAGAACAGTATGCCAAGGACATCATTATCGCGGAATAATACACAAACCCAACAGAAAGCAATGACGTCATTTAAGAAGCTTGGCAAAACAATCTTGGATATCTAATTATTCATATGACATCATTTTTTTGTTTATAATAACTCCGTGTTTTATCAGAAGTCATTCACTTATATTTTTTCAAAATTCGGAAAATGTAATTAAATACGGATTAGTAAAATTGCATATTTTCAGATTTTTGATACGATTTAAGTAAATGCGGGGAAAATATTCTTTAAAATACATTTTTGCAAAGGGAATGTGTTTATCGCTTGTAAAGTTAAATTGCAATAAACTAAAAATCATTTAATTGATAAACAAAAAAGAAATAAAGCCAAAACTCACCGGGTTTTATAACAGACGATATTCTTGACATAGCACATATTTTAATTTCATTTTTTTTTCACTATTTATGAGAAAATGGCAACAAAAATATACAGCAATCTACTATTATCTTTTTTCCCCTTTACTTTCAACAGAAATGGAGTTGTCACGATTACAAAAAAGTAATAAAAACTACAAAAAAATTAATATTTTTAAATTAAATTAAGATACAACTTTCAATCAAATTGCATTTAAAAGAACAATTTTTTTCCTTATACGACTGTGTAAAAATTTAAAATGTGTGATGTTTAGAAGTTTAAAAATTTGTAGTAGAAAAAATTGCAAAACCAAAATTTTATTTCAAATTTCAAAGTGCAAGTTTCATTAGCAAAATGACGTATGCGTTACATACAGATATGTTTATCCTTTATAATATAGATAGATATGAACTAAACAAGAAAAGGGATTTCCACTTTCATACTATATTCAAAATAGAAAAAATGCAAATATGTTTTTATAAACTATCTGCATTTAAAAAAAAATCCGAAAGAGAATAAAATTTCAGGATTTTAAAGTAATGTTATCCCTTAAAGGAAGCAAATATTACAAATTTTTTTTTCTAAAATGAGTGCAATTCTTAAACGAATTAAAAAAAAAAATCAGGAAAATATTCAAAATAGAATCGGGTCAATTAAAAAAAATATATGTGGTAATTCAACCCAGACTGCAATATATTCCATTCCTAAAAAATAATTTTCTTGCTTGAGTATACTGTAAAAAAATCGTTTGCAGTCAAATAGTTTCTTTTGCACACATATATATAATGCGATCTTACTTAAAATTTCCTCCTACTGATTTGTCAATTAAAAAACGCAAATCGCAAATGTATGCAAATTATGATTAGAATATGTTTATAAAGGTTATGTCTTAAAAAGACAATTCAAATCTTAATAAATAAACTTTGCTTCGTTCAATTAACAAAACAGTAGGTGGAAATCGTAGGTATGTTCCTTTTAAAGATATCTGTGCAAAAGCAACTATATATCTTCAAAATATTTTTTTAGTGCATGTAAATAGCAAACACACAGTTTTTAGAAAAGCTGACGAACCATTTAAAACCAACTGTAATCTGTGTTAAAGTATACATTTTCGGTATCAGATTGACCTGATTCTAATTTTAATAATTTCATGCGGTTTATTTTGCTTGATGAGAATTGCATTGGTTTTTAAAAATATAAACACAAAAATAATCAATTTGTTGAAGACTTAAACTAATATCTCCCTTTAATAGATAAATTAATTTAAAACAAGGAATAAAATGAAGACAGAATAGTAATAAAGAAATTAATTAATAAACCATATAGATTTATTACAAGACCAGCACAGAGAAAATATATTCACAACAGCTATACCATTCATAGTATATATTTAAACTTTAAGAGTGAGTTAAAAATGTATAACTGAAACATTATATATAATCCATAACTTTAAGTTATTTAGCTTATTATCAGGTTTTACTTTAATTTCCATGTGCAGCAATACTTTATTTTGTATACATCGTTCATATATTTAAAAGCATTTTCATTTTGTTAATGTTTTCTTTATTTATCTTTAAAAAAGCCTTAATGCCTTAATAATAAGTCTTAATGCAGCAAGCATAATAGTATACATCTGAACTTATGATGAATTTAGTTAACTAGAAAAACATTAGGATAAGACGAAAGAACTATGAATGTTGGAAAATAATATAGTAAGTTATATATGAATTTTAGAACTTTTATGTTTTTAAGGATTAAATGAAATTGAAACTTTTAAATAGACAAGAATGGAAAATAGGATAATGTGTTAAAAATAACTTATAAAGGAACGAACTTTTATAAAAAGATACTTAGAAGAATTGAAAATTTTTATTATGGAAAATTGAAGAGATTTTATAGACTTAAAAACTATATGCACAATTTGGAATGAATTGAACTGTAAATTTATGAAATATTTGTGAACGGACGAAATACAAAATATATAAATGGTTAGTAAAGGAGAATACTAAGTGAAGTTAAAAGTAATGTTTTTTATATAGAACTGTAAAATAATATATATTTTTAAAAAACAATTTAAAATGATGTGGCTTTTTTAAAGATAAATAAAGAAAACATTAACAAAATGAAAATGCTTTTAAATATATGAAGGATGTATACAAAATAAAGTATTGCTGCACATGGAAAATAAAGTAAAACCTTATAATAAGGTAAATAACTTAAAGTTATGGATTATATGTAAAATACAGGTTTTAAATAAACAGATTTATCTGTGAATAACTTATTAATGAAACATTATAATTAAAAATAAATTTTAGATAAGAATTTTAATAGCCGAGATTAAGGTCTAATAAAGTAATATCTATCAGACAAAACAGGTTGTACGTAATTTAATCGAAAGTCCAATTTTAATAAATCAATTATTTTACAGGAAGTAATCAGAATAGTTTTGTTTGTACATTATTATTTAGAAAACTCGATTCCTGAATATCTCGAAACTTGCAATTTGTTAGTTACCTTGTTTTACACCCAATCTCTTCAAGTCTCAACTATGCTTTACTAAATAAGGCAGTAGAAGTAATAAATTTTGAAGAATTTGCATGTAGTAATGACATGTTACACGCAGAAATTCTCATATCTTTCCCTCCTTAAAGAAAACAAGAAAGAAAAATCTTGCGTACGGCATAGATTATGAATCACTTTCCAACACTCCCTGAAAGCTTTAACAAAATTTCGTTATTTAGGGAAATAAGGTAAATAAGATAACTAAGTAAACATTTAAAAAACTGATTTCAGCATTTACCGTCCATAGCCAAATATTTATTCCAATTCTTCTTTTGCCCTGTATATCATTTTATCTATATTCTACAAATATTTCTTAGTAAACTAAATGTAGTTTATCGTAAAAATGTATAACACATTTAAAAACCACCTTTCAGCAATTTACGGTCATAATTAGTAACCTTTACGAATTCTTTGCGTAGCCCTGTATATCAATTATAGCATTTATACACACCATATACTATGCATAAATATAGGGAAACTTAAGAGCGCATATCATAATTAAAAAAGCATTTACACCCATCACCGCTAATATACAGCACTTCGGATAGAATATACTCGTCTGAAATCTTTTGTGTGTCCCTGTAAATGCTATGTACTTTGTATTATGCATGCAGTGACTTTCAGTAAGTCTCACCGACGTATATTAATTTCATTATATATGAAATTGCATAATTAAAATACGCCGCAAACAATTTCCTCTATACCATTATGTAATGGAATTCTTTTGTGCGGCCCTGTAAATGAATAGTAAATATTCGTTGCACCGCATATTCTACAGAATGCATATTTTAGTGCACTTCCTAAATGCCCATGATTTGTTATGTTTGAAAGGGTATAACACCTTTAAAATTCATTTGAAACGATTTTTTCCCACCGGCCGTAATGTAACGGAATACTTTTGACTGTCCCTGTAAATGAACTAAACATGCTACAAACTTTATTTGAAATAGGGTTCGTGCTAGGCTAAATGTCAATAACATCCAAAAATTCCAGGGTGATCCGAGTATATTTACGAGAGTTAGAGCGCGGATAGACGGACAGACAAAACAAAGTCAATAACACTTTTCAACTTTGTTGGTAAGTGTTAAAAATGGGAGATCAAGTGAAAATAGTGTTCATGTTGTGCCTTCGAACTATTATTGAAAATGTTTTATTACCTTTAGATTTGTGAAATATATTTTGACAATTTTTTAAACACTGTTGGTGAAATGTAAACGCATTAATATCGGGATACAATTTTATGTCAATGAAATCAATATATCTGAACACATTCAGTGGGCTAAAATTAGCTCTTAAATATTATTTTCAAGTATCAAATATTTCCTCTACAAAATATTACCTCTTTATTAACGCTTTCCAGCAAAGTTGAAATGTGTTTATGACTTCGGTTTGTTAACACTTTCCAATAAAGTTGAAAAGTGTTTATGACTTCGGTTTATCAGTCCGTCTGTCCGTATGGTCGTCTCTCCGTTTGGTCGTCTCTCCGTTTGGTCGTCAGGCCGTTTTTCCTCGTTCTAACTCCCGCAAATATACTCGGATTGCCCTGGAATTTTTGGATGTTATTGACGTTTACCATTGCACGTTTCTTATTTTAAATGAAGGTTGTAGCATGTTTAGTTCATTTACAGGGACAGTCAAAAGTTTTCCGTTACATTATGGCCTATGGGAAGAAATTTTTTAAAAGGATTTTTAATGATGTTACACGCTTTCAAAAATAAGAAAATTGACATGCATTTATGAAGTGCATTAAAATATGCATTCTGTAGAATATGCGGTACAAAGAATAGTTATTATTCATTTACAGAGCAACACAAAAGAATTCCGTTACATAATGATATAGGGGTGGAGGGAATGGTTTGCGGCGTCTTTTAATTATGTTAAATTATTTCATGTATAATGAAATTGATATACGTCGCGGAGGTTTACTGTAACTTATTTCATGTATAATGTGCATCATGTATTAAGTGCATAGCATTCACAGGGACGCACAAAAGATTTCAGGTACTATATTACTGTATTGTATCCGAAGTACTGTACAGTAGCGATGATTGCTGGATATGCATTTTTAATTATGTTATGCGCTTTTATGTTTCACTATATTTATGCATAGTATATGGTGTGTATAAATGTCATAATTCATGTAGAGGGCTACACAAAAGAATTTGTGATGGTTACTGGGTATGAGTGCTTAAAAGTGGTTTTTAAATGAGTTATGTATTTTTACGCTGAACTGCATTTAGTTTACTAAGAAATGTTTGTAGAATATAGATAAAATGATATACATGGTCACGCAAAGAATTGGATATATGACCGTCTATAAACAATAATTTCTGTAGATGTGATTTCAGTAGTTTTAAGTGTGTTTTAGTTTGAATTAAATTTTAGATAAATAGTGGCGTGTAATTAAAGTACTAGGTTAAATGCAGGGTTGTACAAAAGTATGCAAGTATGTTTCCATGTATTAGTATAAATTACAAAAACAGAATTTTCAACCTGTTATGCGTTTTCTTGTCACGTAATTGAAATTATTTTTTGTGTCTAAATGATAAATATACGGGGCATTCTCACAATGTTTTGACTTTTGGGGGAAACAATCTGACAAAATTAAACTTGCTAAAATAACACTTTAATCTGATAGACGAATGCCTTAATGATTCAAAATAAAGAAAAAATGGTCAGCAGCGAAATTTTTTTTATTTAATTGAGGTTTAAGTTAAACTTGCGAGTTTAATTTTACTTACCATTTTACCCCTACAACTTTTTATTTTCTTCTAAATTTTTACTTATAATGAATTTGCATAGTACCCACAGGACATTCAAATAAGAAATAATAACAATTTAGTACTTTTAATTCAGAATTTTTGTATAAAATTGTCTTAAAGGGGTATTAAAGAAGGAATGGTAAGGTAAAAAAGGGGGATGGTATTGGAATAAAGGGACGAAATGGTAAAAAAAAAAGGGACGGTAAGGAAAATTACCACCTACTTTTAGGAAAATCATGTTAATACTAAGTGATAGCCACAATGTTCATTGATTTTTAAAAACAGTTGTTAACATTGCATTATATTAATTTATTTTTTAATTTACCTCGAAAAGTGCAGGAATAAACCTTGGGGACGGTGAGACTAGCAATAAAGCCACGATGCTCGAAATTGATATTTAAATGCTGATTTAAATTCTACAGTAAATTTCCTTCCAAAGAATTTTAGACATTATATCTCTAGCATACTTTTGCATGAGAAAAAGCTTGAAAAAAATTCTGTGGCTGCATCTGAAGTGATTTTCTGTATAATTTTAGAAGAGGGATGGTAAGGAATCTAAAACCCAGGGACAGAGTTTAAAAAATAATAACAACCCTAAAAATGTGTGCAGGTTAATTTTTAGCTACATATTTATATAAAACAATAGTTCCAGTTTCAGAAAAAATTACATTGAATTATTTTTATTGAAACCATTTTCTACAGACAGCTCCAAACTTAAAAATCAGCATCAGGGACAAGGGACGGTAGATGAGTTTTCCTGATTTTTGGACCCCCAACATCGTCCAAAACTTATTTATCTCGTGAATATTGTTATGCAATCACGCAAAGGGATGTTTCCCAGTATATGAAATAAAAAAAAAAAAAGTGTATTAAATAAAAAAATATTATTCAGGGACATGAAAGTCAAAAGATTGTGAGAATGCCCCAGATACGTTTTTGACTATTGATATTAGGTCCCAGTTGAAGATGGGTATATTTCCCCGTGTAGGGTGTCACTTTGTCGATTTTGAAGGACCGTATTTTGTGCGAGTTTCTCAAATTTTTAAAGTTAAACGAATATTTTATGAACATGTTTTGACGAAATTTTATATTTAGATGTAATGTCATAGGTCGATGTTTGTATAAAATTTTGTAAAAAATGAGCCTGATGGCAATTCAGTAATAGCAAATTTAGGTGCGATATTTGTTTTGAAGTGAAGGAAGTTACGGATAGAATTGAACAAAACTTCTTATATACTAGTCGCTCTTGGCGCCCAATTTAATTAATATAATCCTTTAAGCTAATATTAGTTTTTGTTGCATTAGAATATCTCAATTTGTTGGTTTTCTGTAAGTAAGTAAACCCTATTGGTTTACAATGGAAGTCTATGGAAATTTGGCGAAATATTAGAGATATTGTCAAGTTGGCGTCAATTTTGGCGACTAATTTTGGTCGCCAAATTTGGCGATATATCGCAAAGTTGGACGCAAATTTGGCGACAGAACAGGGTCCCCCTCTTGTAAACCCCCTTATAGGTATGGAGATGCATTAAATACTGTTCAATAATCAATGAAATGCGTTCCATTTGGGCCTTGCCATTAAACAATTAACAAATAATCGAAATTTCAGTGCCACGTACGATAGCGTAATATATATATATACTAGCAGGAATGACCGAGCTAAGCTCGGTCAAAATTAGCTTTCTGTTTATCTCGATATATTTTTCCCACTGAATCAGTCTTGCTGTTTTAGATGCAATTAGCTTGACCATGAAACATAGTGACCCAAAATGACCCACTGATAGAGTTTTTTCGAACATCCGACCTATCACAATGTTCTTCTCGAGCCTGAAAACGATGGAATACAAAATTTAGTAAAAATCGTTAGTCATTTTCTAGGTCAAATAAGATTGATCCACGTTGTTTAAAAAAACCACTAACCGAAATTCATCGACAGATGTGAGCTATTTCAATGGTCTTTTTGTACTGTGAAACGGTATAACAAAAAAAAATTGGCAAAATTGTTTGAACCTTTTTGAGATGCCGTTTGCTTGACCCCGACCCATTATCACCAAAATGACACGCTAATAGAATTTTCTTGAGCATGCGACCCAGCTCAATGGTTTTATCTTGTCCAAAAACGGTGCAGTACAAAGTTTTGTCAAAATCTTTTGAGCGGTTTTTTAGATACAGTTAGCTTGATCCTGATACATTAGGACCAAAAATGGCCCATTGATTGAATTTTCTTGAACATGCGACCCTGCACAATGTTCTTATCATGCCCGGAAACGGTATTATACAAAATTATGTCAAATTGTTTTGAAGCGCTTCTTAACAATTAGCTTGACCCTGATCCATTGTGATCCAAAATGACCCACTAATAGAATTTTTTTGAGCATGCGACTAAACCCAATGGTTTTATATTGTCCAGAAACGGTGTAGTACAAAGTTTCTGTCAAAATGTTTGAGCGGTTTTTAGATACAGTTAGCTTGATCCTGATCCAATTGGAACCAAAATGACCCATTGATTGAATTTTCTTGAACATGCGACCCTGTACAATGCTCTTATCATGCCCGGAAACGGTATTATACAAAATTATGTCAAATTGTTTTGAAGCGCTTTTTACATACAATTAGCTTGACCCTGATCCATTGTGATCAAAAATGACCCACTAATCAAATTTTCTTGAACATGCGACCTAGCCCAATGGTCTTCTCGAGCCCGAAAACGATAGAATACAAAATTTAGTCGAAATCGTTTAAGCCGTTTTTTAGATACAATTAGCTGGACCCTGACACATTGTGACCCAAAATGACCCACTAATCGAATTTTCTCGAACATGTGACGTAGCCCAATTCTCTTCTCATGCCCAGAAACGGTATACATAATATAAAATTTGGTCAAAATGTTTTGAGCATGTTTTTAGATTCAATTAGCTTGACCCTGGCCCATTGACCCAAAATGACCCACTAATTGAAATTTCTCGAACATGTGACTTTGCCCTATGGTCCTTTCATGACCAGAAACGGCCGTATATTAAAAAAAATTGTGAAAATGTCTTGAACCGTTTTTTAGATACAATTAGCTTTACCCTGACCCATAATGACCCACTAATCGAATTTTCTCGTACACGTGACCCATTCCAACGGTCTTTTCGTGCCCGAAAATGGTTAGATACAAAATTTAGTTAAAATCGATTGAGCCGTTCTCTAGATATAATTAACTGGACCCTGACCCATTATGACCCAAAATGACCCACTAATAGAATTTTCTCGAAGACGAGACCCATTCCAATGTCTTTTTCGTGCCCGAAAACAGTAGGGTGCAAAATTTCGTCAAAATCGTTAAAGAAGTTATCTAAATAAACTTAGCTTGACCCACGGTGACCTAAAAATGACCCACTAATCGAATTTTCTCGAACATGTGACTTAGCCCAATAGTTTTCTCGTAATCCAAAACTGTAGAATCTAGAGTTTAGTGAAAATTGTTATAGCCGTTTTTTAGATAAAATTGGCTTTACCCATAGTGACCCAAAAATGACCCACTAATCGACGTTTCTTGAACATGTGACCTAGCCTAATAGTTTCTTCGTGTCGAAAAACGGTTGGATGTGAAACTTGGTCAAAATCAATTGAGCCGTTTTTTAGATATAATTAGCTTGACCTTGACCCATTACGACCCAAAATGACCCACTAATCGAATTTTCTCGAACACGTGATCTAGCCCAATGGTCTTATCATGCCCGAAAATGGTAAAATACAAAATTTCGTCAAAATCGATTGAGCAGTTCTCTAGATATAATTAACTTGATCCTGACCCAAAATGACCCACAAATGGAATTTTCTCGAACACGAGACCCATCCCAATGGTCTTTTCGTGCCCGAAAACAGTAGGGCGCAAAATAGCTTCACCCATGGTGACCCAAAAATGATCCACTAATCGAATTTTTTCGAACATGTGACTTAGCCCAATGGATTTCTCGTAATACAAAACTGTAGAATATAGAGTTTAGTGAAAATCGTTAGAGCCGTTGTTTAGATAAAATTGGCTTGACCCATAGTGACTCAAAATGACCCACTAATCGAAGTTTCTCGAACATGTGACCTAGCCCAAAAGTTTCTTCGTGTCGAAAAACGGTAGGATGTGAAATTTGGTCAAAATCGATAGAGCCGTTTTTTAGATATAATTAGCTTGACCTTGACCAATTACGACCCAAAATGACCCACTAATTGAATTTTCTCGAATACGTGACCTAGCCCAATGGTCTTATCATGCTCGAAAATGGTAAAATACAAAATTTCGTCAAAATCGTTCGAGCCGTTTTAAAGATAAAATTTACATACACACACACACACGCATACATACACACACAATTTTTGCTCGCATTATAGTATCTCTCTATTCTAAAAAAAAGTAACTACCGCTGTCACCGCCGCCGCCGCCGCCGCCGCCGCCGCCGCCGGTTTTGAATTTTGTGAGACCGGAGGCCTTTCTTCGTTAATATTAAGCAAAACAATGCATACAAAAATATGAAAATCGGTAGTATTATACAGAAATGTCTGATAAATACGCTGATGCAGACAGTTTGCAGATCGAAGAATTATTTTAAGAGATATTTAATGCTAAAGTTGGACAAAATCGTTCCACTAAAAAAGTTTTATAGGAGCAAAAACTGTTCATAGGAATTTAATCATATTTAGATCATTTTATGCGTTAAAATTTGCCGGAGTGCAGATTGCATTAATTTTTTTATTTTGACTAATTTTTTGAGGTTTTATTTCTATTTTAAATTCCGATTTTCAGAATTTCTAGAAATATTTTTAACAGATTTTAGAAAGTGATATTAATTTAAACTGTTGCCAACTGTATAAACAGCGGAAGCAATAATGTTTGCTTAAAAAAAATATTTATACGTGTAAATAAATTTAAAAAATATTTACACGTGACTATTATAAACAGAAAAAAACATTTGGAATGAGAATTAAATAATTATGTACAAAAAGAAGGAACTTATTAAAAATTATGTCATAAAAACTATAATTACACCTGAGTTTTAAGAGAGAAAGGAATTTGTAAAGCAATAAATTTATTAACATGCGTTAGAAGTCTTAAATAGGAGATATTACGTCATATTTACGTCACATTACAGTTATTACATAAAATGAACACAAAATAATATTGCAAAACGGTTTAAATTTAGAAATTGTGCTAGACATTTATTTGATATTTTAAGAGGATACTTTTCAACTATTTTTGTTAGGAAAGCGCATATAATATTTAATTTCTAACACAAGTATTTTCATGTGAATATTAAAAAGTGAAAGAATAGTTTGGTCAAAATTACGTCAGATTAAAAACGATTAATTTAAAATGTCTCATTTAAAAGAACTTTTTTTTTCAGTTTGTTAAAAAATACCAGGAGACAAAGACTCTGTTTACTTAATTCCTTTTATATTAGCTTATTTTGAAATGTTGTTACACGTGTCTATGTCATCAAGTTATTTTTATTTCGACGTTTTATTTGTATTTTTATTAATGTTGTACTAATTTATTTGTTTTTTCGTTATTTAAAATAAAAATTATGTCAATTTGTATAATTTGGCGAGTGATTTGGCGATTTATATAATTTGGCGAAATTGGTCGACGGGATAATCAAGTAGTACCGCAACGGATTTGGCGTTAAAATTCCCCAATCAAAGAGAAATGAATAGAAATCCGTTTATAGAGAGATCGCCACTGTTTTTTAAATTATAATTCAATCTTTCGAAATCTTTTTAAAGCCGATCAAATTAGCATGCATTTAGAGTCTACAGTGTCTGGACGGGGGTTGGCGAGCGTAGCTCGTAGGGGGCCGAGCCCCCTAGTAAGATATATATATATAGATGTTTTTGACTATGGATATCATATTATGGTTTAAAAAGGGGATATTCATCCGGAACGGGTTACTGTAATAGTTGTTTCTGTGCCATTTTCTCGATTATTAGTTATTTAAGGGAAGAATTTAAAAACGTTTTCCAACGATTTTTTTTATTTAGATGCAATGTAATAGTTTGTATAAAATTTCTGTGAAAATCGGCCTGAAGGTGCCACTATGAAAGCGAACTTTGTTCAATTTTCAGTACGTCTGTTTTGCTACTGTTGAAAAAATAAACATTCTGAATCACCAAACTATCGAATCTAGGTCATATTTGTAGAAACCGTTGATTAGACTTTATTATAAAATATTTTATTCCCCCTTTCTTGTTCCAAAACATTTATAGACAAAAAAATTAAGTGCAATAAAAAAAAAAATAACAGATCTATTAACTTATTGTTTGTTTCTAAAATACATAGTTAAAAAATTATGCGCTTTTTTAAATATTAATGAAGTATGTACGAGATATTTCATTAATATTTCAAAATGAATTCAATAATTATTGAAATTGAATGAATTAAAATAATAAAAATATGTATGAGACACAAGAATGTTTTTCGATTAGCACGCCCGATTATTTTGAATGCAATGTCGGTTTAACATTGGAGAAAAATTGGTTTTCAAATAAAAATTTTATTGAACGATAAAAAATGAGAAACAAAATAGCTATTAACAATCAGCATGAAATATAAAAAAATTAAAGCAAAACAAATTTTATTTATCTTTGAAAATAAAGTGTCTGTATTACTCTATGTTAACTATGAAAACTATATGTTACTTTTTCGCTTCCCTCTTTCAAATGTCTGAAATCAAATAACTGTACGTCTGCGAATAATGCTGAAATGAATTCATTTCAATATTTTCAAAATATGTTAATTAAATTTAAAAAAAATGAAATCAAAAGGGAACTCAAATATTTCGTAGATTTTACAGAAGTACATTACAAAAAGTAAAAAGCTACCTACAGCATGTAAAAGCTGCTTAAGTAGCAGCCGTTCGGAGAAAAGTAATAAAAAAAAAAATTCGGTATATTTTCACTGATCATGATCCCCGCCACCGCCCCACCGCAACCACCCTCCGTCCAAATGTTGATTTATATCCCTCTCGCTATATATATATGCATCTGATTTAAGTCATACGATAGCACTAGCATTTATGAACAAATTTGGATATCACGAAGCATGTTTATTAGAATTACCAAGATCACGACCGAATTCATTGGCCAGCTTGGTCCGCTAACATGTATCAAAATGGTGGCCATTTACAGATTTAAAACTGAAAAATAATAAAAATCCAAACTGGTTTTTACTTAAGTGTTGGGATTTAATACAAGGATTTCGGAGTAATTTTTGTTTTCCCTCTATCTTAAAAAATGGCTTACATATAGAAGTTCGAAATTCTAGGTTCTTGACATTTTAAACAACAGGTTAAAAAATAAAGGATTATTTTAGGAGTTTAGTGAACGTGATTCCTGTCAAATTATCTTTCATTGTTATCAACCATTGTTGCAATCATACACATAAATATTATATTCATATTCATTAGCGTCCAGTTCTAGCCAAGCTTGACGCCACTTGGTGAAATATCGGTAAATTTGGCAAATTAAATATAAGTCACAATAAATGAAGCCAACTTGGCTATAGCTGATTAATTCGGGAATATCTCATTCACATTCAGTATTGACGAATGGCCTCTAATCAGGTTCTTCATAGTTTAGTTTCGTGCTTTCGAGTAATATTATTTAAAATCTAAAGACCAAGGAATGGGGAAGCTACGCCTTCCACCCGGCAAAGGCCGGAAGGTCTTTTAAAACTATGAAGGTAAAACAATCCAGACTTCACTTTTATTCATATAGTTCTTTATTTACACACATGCGGCGCTCCTTGAGAAGTAGAATCCATTTTCTAGAATATTTGGATAGAAACTCATAAAATCAAATAAGTGTACTACTGCAAATAATCTGTAAATAAAAAGGAATTTTTTTTTCAATATTATTTAAACTAGGGGGCTCGGTCCCCTACGAGCTACGCTCGCCAACCCCCGTTCAGACACCTCAGTTTCTAAAAGCACGCTAATTTGATCGGCTTTAAAAAGATTTTGAAAGAATGAATCATAATTTAAAAAACAGTGGCGATCTCCCTATAAACGGGTTTCTATTCATTTCTCTTTGATTGGGGAATTTTAAGGAAAAATCAGCTGCTCTTAAAAGATATTTTGGCTGTTTTCTTCTTTGATTAAATAAAACCAGTTAAACATTTCAAAATAAGTTAATATAAAAGGAATTAAGTAAACAGAGTCTTTACCTCCCGGTGTTTTTTAACAAAGCGAAAAGAAAGTTCTTTTAAATAAGACAATTTAAGCGGCTCTCATGTCAAGCACACAAGTCGTATGTTTGTTCTTCAATAAATAAATGAAAGACATTTTAAATGTATCGTTTTTAATCTCACGCAATTTTCACCAAACTTTTATTTCTCTTTTTAATATTCACGTAAAAATACTTTTGATAGAAATGAAATATTATTTGCGCTGTCCCAACAAAAATAGTTGAAAAGTTAATCTCGAAATATCAAATGAATGTCTCGCGCAATTTTTAAATTTAAACTGTTTTGCAATATTATTTTTTGTTCATTTTACGTAATAAGTGTAATGTGACGTAATTTCTCCTATTTAAGTCTTCTAACGCATGTTAATGAATTTATTATTTTACAATATCCTTTCTCTGTTAAAATTCACGTGTAAATATAGTTTTTATGAAGTAATTTTCAGTAAGTTCCTGCTTTTTATACGTAATTATTTAACTCTAATTTGAAAGTTTTTTTCTTGTTTATAATAGTCACGTGTAAATAAATTTTTAATTTGAAGCAAACATTATTGTTTGCGCTGTTTATACAGTTGGCAACAGGTTAAATTAGTACAATTTTCTAAAATAAGTAAAAAATATCTCTCTAAATGCTGAAAATTTGAATTTAAAATAGAAATAAAAGCTCAAAAAATAAGTCAAATTTTAAAAATAAATGCATTCCGCACACCGGGAAATTATAACGTATAAAATGATCTAAAAATGATTAAACTCCGATGTATAGTTTTTGCTCCTATAAAACTTTTTTAATGGAACGACTTTGTCCAACTTTAGCATTAAATATCTCTTAAAATAATTCTTCTATTTGAAAACTGTCTGCATCAGCGTGTTTATCAAACATTTCTCTATAATACCGCCGATTTTCATATTTTTGTATGCAATATTTTTCTTAATATTAACGGAGAAAGACCTCCGGTCACAAAAAATTCAAAATCGGCGGCGGCGGTGACAGCGTAAGTTACTTTTTTTTTAGAATAGATAGAAACTAAAATACTTATTTATTCGATATGTGGGATCTAATATTGCTTCATAGACAACGTATTTTACGCATTTCGAATTGAGTTTTCTAAATATTTTAAATTTTATTTATAAATTATTACAGAAAATCCTGCATAATCCTAATCAGGGACATTTTTTATAATTTAATATTAACTGATTCAGCATTTACTAGGAATAGAAAGAAATTTTATTCACTAGGATCATTTAATATTGACGATAAGTTAGTAAATGATTATATGTGGATGTGAGTTTCAAAACTCAATTTTTCCAGAAAGTCAAATTTTGAGAAATCGCAAAAAAAATCTGACTGCATCCATTGGTTTTCATTGTAAAGCAAGATTTTCCAATGCTAGAAATATGCGATAAAAATAGTTTTCTTTTCAGATTATAGTATTTTTTCAATGCCGGTTCACCAATACACCAGACTCATAGAGAAAACTCGATTTTTTAAATTTTGTTTAATCCTCACATTAAATTACGTTTTTAAAATTCAGATTGCTAATTTGCCCCCTATTTTTGGAAAAAAGAAACATCCACCTTATTTAATGACAGGTAAAATGATACGAGATAAAGCCAATTACACAATTTTTAGGTGCGTTCGTAATTATATAAATACGTAGCAGTTATAGTCGTCCTTCAATCCGTCTGTCTGTCTGTCCTTACGTCCGTCCGTCTGTCCGTCCTCCGTCCATTCTGCCGTCTGTCCGTCTGTCCACATATAACAGAGCAAAAACTACCCAACCGAATGGTCTGAAATTTTAAATATATAATTGTTGCAACATTTTGTCGAGTCATTTCAAATTTTATGAAAATCGGATGTATAGTTTAATTACAAGGACAGTCAAAATTTTTCCTTTACATTACGGCTAAAGGGAATAAATTATTTCAAGTGCATTTTAATGATGTTACAGCCTTCCGAATGGTCTGAAATTTTAAATACATAAATTGCTGAAAAATTTTGTCGAATCGTTTCAAATGTTATGAAAATTGAATGCATAGTTTAATTACAAGGACAGTCAAAAGTTTTCCGTTTACATGACGGCCAATGGGAAAAAAATATTTCAAGTGCATTTGAATGATATTACAGCCTTTCGAATATGGATATGCACTTATTGAATTGCACTAAAATATACATTCACTACAATATGCGACCAAAAATATTCATAAAACTAATATTACGAATGCACCTGATTTGCTAGCAATTTCCAACTTGTTCAAAATTGGTGGGAATCAAACAATCTGAATAAAAAACACAATCCGTGAATATCACGGTAGCGAGAATTAAGAGGTTAAAGCGAGTTTTGAAACTCTGGTCTTGATATGTAAAAAAAGTAATTTCATTACTAAGTCAATATTTTAGTAATACTTCCGCTATCTTTCAAAGACATTTCTAAAACACCCAATTCAATTACATTAATTTTAATATATTGGTGCCAAATAGCATTTTCACTGTAAAAGAACTGAATGCAAAACATTTTAACATTGGGAATATTCTCTTAAATCTTTTCTTAAAAAACAAAATAAAAAATTTTAAGACAAATGATTTTGACAATCGAAACGAATAACGAAAAAAACTAATACGAAATACCTTTTAATGATCTCGCAAAGTAAAGTTTTTGAATTATTTGAAGAATATTTCACTTCATTTTCTGCTCCATTTCTCTCAAAAATTCTCATATCAAATAACTATACCTCTGCAAATAATCCAGAAACAAAATGTAAAATTATTTTTGTACTTTTTAAACTTAACTTAAAAAAGAAAATGAAAAAGAAATTGAAAGAGAACTCAGGTATTAAAATAATACGGATGAAACTATCTAGACTTCCCTTTCTATTTTGTCTAGTTCGTTATTTACCCACACGCGGCGCTTCTTGAGAAGTCGAATCAATGTCCTAGAAAACTTGGATCATTGAATCGCCTAAGTTCAGTGCCGGGACGGCGCTCAGAAGAACAGATTCCAGTTTCCGATGGAATTTGGGAAACGGATGAGTTCATGACTCTCTTAGTGATTGCTTCGTTTTCGTTGGCTCTATTGCCGGGTAAGTATTTGAATAATTTATTTTATAACAAGATATGATACACAATAAAATGATTGACTGATATTATGAAATGTAGAAAATGGTTATTTTAATTTTTTTCGTGATGACAAAAATTGATAAGAAGATTGATTCAATTAATAATAATACGCATACATAATTTTCATTTAAGAAAAAGTAGTGTATAAGGAATGTATTTTTTTTTGTGTGTGTGTGTGTGTGTGCTTTTATGAAATATAGAAAATGATTATTTTTATTTTAATCGTGATGACAAATATCATAAGAAGATTAATTCAATTAATAATAATACGTATACATAATTTTCATTTAACCCATTGAGGGGCGGTGGGATATATTATATCCCACCAACGATTAATGAAGATTTGCACCAGAAAAATTTTATTAAATTTTACTTTTCTATCTTTGGTAGCAAAAAGTCATAAAATTGCTTTTGCTTATTTTCCAATAAAAGTTTTTGTAGATTCCGGTGTGAATACTTTATTACAGAAACACAATTACTTGCTCCTGAAAGGGTTAAAAAAAAGTAGTATAGATAGAATGTATTTATCCTTTTTTGTGCTTTTATGAAATATAGAAAATGATTATTTTAATTTTATTCGTAATGCCAAATATAAGAAGATTGATTCAATTAATAAAAAAACGTATACACAATTCTCATTTAAGAAAAAGTAGTGTATAAAGAATGTAATTATCAGTTTTTTTGCGCATTTATGAAATATAGAAAATGATTATTTGAATTTTATTCGTGATGAAAAATTTCATAAGATGATAATTAATAAATATACGTATACATCATTTTCATTTAAGAAAAAGTAATATACAAAGAATGAAATCATCTTTTGCGTTAATATAAAACCGTATATTTTAAAACTATTTAATTTAGATATTGATAACTTTTTATTAGATTCAATACGCATGGAACAACGTTATTTTCATATAAAGCATTTGCTTTCTTTATTATATTTCCAGAAGATCTAAGAAAATATGAGATAAATTTATTCATTCGTTTATTTATTCATCATTTATTTATCGTTATGGATAAATTATTCGTCTGTGAAGGGTTATGATACACTGATAAAAGAATGGTATGCTAAATTTACAAAATGTATAATTTCATTTTGTCCGTAATGACAAGTAAGATAATTAACGATAACATATAGTGATAACTATTGTAAATATAACTAAAGCTTCAAAAATCTCTTAAAGAGATTTAATTGTATTCAAATTTATCAATGTAAGAAATTACAAATAAAAATTTTTAATTTACGTGCAAAATAATATCTTATTTTATAATTATTTGTGTAATGTTTCATATTTTAAGATTTTAAGATTACGAAAGAATACCAAATTCTTTAATTTTCCTTATCATTCCATAAAATTTATTACATTTATTTATAACACATACATGCTTCTCTAATTGATAGCCTCGTTATTGTTGGTTCTATTGCCGGATAAATGTTTTGGATTTTTTCTTGTTTTATATAATGTATGATACGTGATAGAAAGATTGATTGGCATGATAAGGTTTAAACGAATGTTTAATTTATTGTTACTTGTGATGTGAAACACAATATGAAAGCTTGAAATATATATGAAAATACATTGTCTTAATTTTTTTAATATCACTTTATATTAAAAATCCCTTGAATTTGCTATAGGGTTATTTCATATATTTTATTGGTTGATTCGTTATCATTGACTCCACTAAGGCATTAGTTTTGTGGATAATTTGTTTTTAATAAATAAATATATGATACGTGATAGAAAGATTGATTGGCATGATAAGGTCTAAACGAATGTTTAATTTATTGTTACTTGTGATGTGAAACACAATATGACAGCTTGAACTATATATGAAAATACGTTGTCTTAATCATTTAAATATCACTTTAAATTAAAAATCCCTTAAATTTGCTATAGGGATATTTCATGTATTTTATTGGTTGAATCGTTATCATTGACTCCACTAAGGCATTAGTTTTGTGGATAATTTGTTTATAATAAATAAATATATGATAAAACAGATTGATTTACATGATAAAACTTATAAAATGTTTAATTTATCGTTATTTGTAGAATCAAACACCTTAAGAAAGTTTGAAATGATGAAATAAAAGGTTTTTTTTAATATAAATGTCGCTTTAAATTAAAAATCCTTTAATCTGCTTTGGGATTATTTCATGTCACTTAGTGGTTATTTTCGTTAACGTTGCCTCTACTGCTATGGTAGGGTTTGGGATAATTTCTTTTAGAGAAAAGATATGATACACAATAAAAAGGTTAATGTCATAATAAGCATTATAAAATGATTCATTCAATATTATTTGAAATACCAAACACGATAAGAAAGTTTGAACCAATACATGATAATTCGTAGAATTTTTTTTTTTTTCAAAATATCAGTTTAAACTAAAAAAAAAAAAAAAAAAATTCTTAAGTTGCTAGGATATTATTTCATGTATTTCTTTGTGGTTGGCTCTTTATCGTTTGCTGTACTGCAGGTTGAATTTTTGTATAGATCATTTTTACAACTTTCGAACATAGTTGAAAAGTGTTAATTCGGTTTATCTGTTAATCTGTCTGTCTGACTGTAGGTGCCCTAATTGGCGTAAATATCGTTTGATTGCCACGAAATTGATATGTAATATTGGAGTTTACTATGTTATGTTCGGTATTGAAAATGAAATCTGCAGTATTTATGATTCATCTACACGGACACTCAAAAATATTCCGTTACATTGCGGTCTATCGGAAAAAAACCGTTTACGGTGTAATGATATTATAGTATTTTAAACATTTTGAAATTGATATATATCACTGAGGTGTATTACAATGTTCTTTTTGTAGAATATGGCAAGCATTGAATTTATCGTTTATTTACGGGGACACACAATAGAATTTTGCTACAGAAGAAAATGGACAATAATTGAACTACTGAAAACTACAATAAATAATTGTTGCTAGTGCTTTTCATTTGTAGTATGCGTTTTTTAATTTAACTATTAGTTAAATAATTCTTGGTGTTTATGAATTCTACGGATCATATACAGGTCCGCACAACGAGATCCATTTATTGGCTGAAATTCCCAAATGGAAATTCTCAACTGTTCTATGCGTTTAATTGAACTAACTTATTGTATACTATGTAGTATACAGACATATCTACATATCATATACAGAGCTGCACAAAAAATCGTATATTTTCTCGATTATTCATGGTAATAACAGAAATTTGGTTTTCAAATACGTTATGGTTATGCGTTTTCCAAACTGCTCATTCAGACATCGTCTTTCCCCTTAGTAAACTCTCAAATTTTCATATTGTATTCAGAATGTGTCAAAAAGTGTTTCATAATCTACGCTGTATGCATGATTTTTCGTTCTTGTTTATAAATAGAAAAGATACATTTTATTTTCAATTTTGATTGATACCTGTTGAATGACTATTTTATATAATAAATTTATTTGAAAAGAGACATGACATATTATAAAAGGAAAGCTTTATTGTCAAATAAAGCTCTCGGATAAATCATTTATTGTAAAAATCATACAGTATATCAAATTAAGATATTTTCAAGCAAGATTATTAAATGACCAAAATAATTATTAAATAAGTGTAAAATAATTTTATTTAAGTATTTTATTTTTGTTAGTTCTTAAGCTGTGAAAGAGTTTGAGATAACATTGTTCATTTGAAAATATGATGCGTTTTAAATAGAGATATTTTATTTTTATGTACGACTCAAAATTGTGTGCTTTATTAAATATTAACTTAGTGTTATGTTTATATTAATTATTTCAATTTCGGTTGTTTTGAGCTCGCTGATTTTTCAGATTGCCCATTTATTTAAAAAAATATCATATACTGAAATAAAATTTTACATAATATAATGATAATTATTTGTGCTAAGAGATATGTTAAAAAGCATTAAAATGAGCTTATATTTCTCAAATTTATGCATTAATGTAAAAGACCATTCTTTTAATTTACTTACTTTCGATATTGATATCTTTTATTAACTTCATCTGCATAAAAAAAAATGTTTCGTATAAAGCAATTTGTTGGCTCTGTTTTCCCAAAATTGATTTGGTTAAAATATATTTTATAAAAGGATATGATGAATGAGAAATTTTAATCTTACGGAGAAAAATAATTCCTTTGATTTTCTCTTATAATCCATAAAATATATTTTATTTATTTACGATAGAGTGCATTATATAAGTCAATATAATACATTCATATTTCTCAATCGTTTTAAATAAGAAAGACTATTCTTTCAATTATTTAATTTAGATATTGATAATTTTCCATTACCCACTGTTTGCATGAAAACAATTGTTTCGTATAAAATATATCATTTCTGTTAAAACATTTTAACGTATTGTTATGTAATTGATTTGGTTATATATATTTATTTATTCATGAAATGATATGATGCATGGCAAATAATTAAATTTAATGTAACGGACAGTCACAGTTTCTTTTATTTAAATTTCTAGGCTATTAAGAATATCATTTTTTTGATACGTTATTAAGGAAACGACGTTACGGTTATAGATCTAAATTTTTTAGCTAATAGAAAAGAGAAGGTAATAGAGCTATTTAACTTAGATAGAAATATTATAAAGCTATTTAATACTAAATATGTTTTATTTTTTCACTACAGGGTGCATTGTATAAGTCAATATAATACATTTATATTTCTCAATCATTCTAAATGTAAAAGACGATTCTTTAAATTATTTTGTTTACATATTGATAATTTTCCATTATCCACTGTCTGCTTGAAAAAGTTATTTCGTATAAAAAATCAATTCTAAGTTTTTCAGTATATTGTCACGTAATTGATTTGGATATATTTATATTTACTTATTTATGAAAGGTTATGATGCATGAAAAATTATTAATTTTAATGTAAAGGATCATCACAATTTCTTTTATTGAAATTTATATGCTATTAAGAATATCATTTTTTTTAATACATTATTGAAGACAATACGTTATAGTTAAAGATCTAAATTTTTATAACTAATAGACAAAAGAGGGTATTAAAGTTAGTTAACTTAGATATCGATACGTTTTCATTTTGAGCCGTCTGAAATGATTATAGTATATATAACAATAAAATAGGTATTTTATTACTTATGTATATTTTTGTATTACTTTGCCAGAGAAACGGTTTTGTAATGTGTTTGTTGTAAAAACTTTAGGTAATATATAAATTGTATATGATTACAAAGTAACAAAGTTAATAAAGATTATTTAGGTGTGATTTTTTTTATCTACTTACGGCCTTTTGAAGAACAAAAAATTGTAAAAATATAAAACATAAAGTAAAATCTCAAGCTATATTGCCGGATAAGTGTTTTGATAAATTAGCTTTAAAAAGAGATATAACACACCATGACAAAAGAAATATTTTAATATTAAAAACGATGATACGTGATGATACGTGATACGTGATAAAGACGAACACATTAAGAATGTTTCTCATTTGTTGCCCTATTTACCCGACTACCAAGAAGGGTAGTCGTGAACAACCGCCGCGGCGAGCGGCCCATCTTCGTCCGCAACCCTTTATTCTTCCACTTATTCCGACTCTTTTGCGGAAGCAAGTTTCATAGATCCCCAGCCACGTCCCGAATGAAAGACTCTCTAGCAAAAACGAGATTGAAAAAAAAAAAAAAATCAAAATTTGAAACCGGACAAATTTAAAAGGGAAATTACACAAATTAAAGACACCGAAAAGCGGGAAGGGAGGGCTCGGGGCGATGAAGCTACCCGACGACGCCTTGCTTTTTCTAGCTTATTATTAGTCTCGGCGGCGGTTGGGGGTGGGCGGGGGGGTCAACCGCCGCGGCGAGCGGCCCATCTTCGTCCGCAACCCTTTATTCTTCCACTTATTCCGACTCTTTTGCGGAAGCAAGTTTCATAGATCCCCAGCCACGTCCCGAATGAAAGACTCTCTAGCAAAAACGAGATTGAAAAAAAAAAAAAAAAAATCAAAATTTGAAACCGGACAAATTTAAAAGGGAAATTACACAAATTAAAGACACCGAAAAGCGGGAAGGGAGGGCTCGGGGCGATGAAGCTACCCGACGACGCCTTGCTTTTTCTAGCTTATTATTAGTCTCGGCGGCGGTTGGGGGTGGGCGGGGGGGTCAACCGCCGCGGCGAGCGGCCCATCTTCGTCCGCAACCCTTTATTCTTCCACTTATTCCGACTCTTTTGCGGAAGCAAGTTTCATAGATCCCCAGCCACGTCCCGAATGAAAGACTCTCTAGCAAAAACGAGATTGAAAAAAAAAAAAAAAAAAAATCAAAAATTGAAACCGGACAAATTTAAAAGGGAAATTACACAAATTAAAGACACCGAAAAGCGGGAAGGGAGGGCTCGGGGCGATGAAGCTACCCGACGACGCCTTGCTTTTTCTAGCTTATTATTAGTCTCGGCGGCGGTTGGGGGTGGGCGGGGGGGTCAACCGCCGCGGCGAGCGGCCCATCTTCGTCCGCAACCCTTTATTCTTCCACTTATTCCGACTCTTTTGCGGAAGCAAGTTTCATAGATCCCCAGCCACGTCCCGAATGAAAGACTCTCTAGCAAAAACGAGATTGAAAAAAAAAAAAAAAAAAAATCAAAAATTGAAACCGGACAAATTTAAAAGGGAAATTACACAAATTAAAGACACCGAAAAGCGGGAAGGGAGGGCTCGGGGCGATGAAGCTACCCGACGACGCCTTGCTTTTTCTAGCTTATTATTAGTCTCGGCGGCGGTTGGGGGTGGGCGGGGGGGTCAACCGCCGCGGCGAGCGGCCCATCTTCGTCCGCAACCCTTTATTCTTCCACTTATTCCGACTCTTTTGCGGAAGCAAGTTTCATAGATCCCCAGCCACGTCCCGAATGAAAGACTCTCTAGCAAAAACGAGATTGAAAAAAAAAAAAAAAAAAAATCAAAAATTGAAACCGGACAAATTTAAAAGGGAAATTACACAAATTAAAGACACCGAAAAGCGGGAAGGGAGGGCTCGGGGCGATGAAGCTACCCGACGACGCCTTGCTTTTTCTAGCTTATTATTAGTCTCGGCGGCGGTTGGGGGTGGGCGGGGGGGTCAACCGCCGCGGCGAGCGGCCCATCTTCGTCCGCAACCCTTTATTCTTCCACTTATTCCGACTCTTTTGCGGAAGCAAGTTTCATAGATCCCCAGCCACGTCCCGAATGAAAGACTCTCTAGCAAAAACGAGATTGAAAAAAAAAAAAAAAAAAATCAAAAATTGAAACCGGACAAATTTAAAAGGGAAATTACACAAATTAAAGACACCGAAAAGCGGGAAGGGAGGGCTCGGGGCGATGAAGCTACCCGACGACGCCTTGCTTTTTCTAGCTTATTATTAGTAGGTTATTAGTAGTGTTTGACTCGTATCTGGGTATGAGGATTACTTTATACCCTCGAAACATCTCAAAGGCTCGATGGACTTCAATGAATGAGATCTCTATAGAATCGTCTTAACCGTCCGATAGTTATAGGCTATGTTTTGGTTTTATAAATTCAAAATAGTGGTCGTAAAATACAAAATGGTGGTAGAGACGAAAAAAGTTTTTACGCCCCCTATTGGATGGCATATCATTGGAGAGATCTTTCAAAATGAAGACGATGTTTCATTTACTATTTTAGAGTCAGAAGTTCCGTTTAAATATTACTCAACCTGAAAGTTGTGTATGTTGGATCTCTAGCTTTACTGTAACTCTAACCTTCAAGGACATCTATAGGCCTCACCCAAACAGTTTTTATAGATAGGAACCAATAATTAAACACAACTTAAAAGTCATCAATACAAGTAAAAAAAAAAGAAATAATTAAGTAATATAAAAAATAGTTTCACTTTGGTGAGAAATAATTAATTAGTTCGCTTTTTATGCAGCTATTTGATTTTTTAAATTTAATTACTTGTTTTAAACATCATTCTGTGAAAGATCTTTTATTGATAAGTTTTCGTCAGCTTTAGCTTGCATGAAAAAATATATTTTACTTATATTTTCGTTCGTTCTATTGTAGAATAAATTATATTAAGAAAATCGCCAGTATATCATAAATAAGAACATTGTTATGCTGCATACATATATTCAATATCAGAATGAAAATAAATTAATTATGCATAGTGTACTTATATTTGATCTATTTAATTAATCCAATTTCGTCAGCCCTGTTGCTGCATACGTGTTCCAAATCAAATTATTTATTGCTAGCTGACAAGCATGAGTTGGGATTACAACCTTAAATATACTTAAAAAGTTTTGGATTCAGATATTTTCTCTATGAAAAATTTGGTATTGGGAGAACCATTGCCGGATCGCCTTCCAACATGCAAGACATGATCGAGTCTGATTTTGCAGATATCGCTCGAATTTGTATGAGTTTACATTTTAAAGAGAAAATCTTTCCAAACGAACCTAATGTTGGAGTGCAACATCCTTCGATAGCGTACACCCTGGTATTTGTATGACTTTATATTTTATACCAAAACACCGTTTGAAGGATCGAGCCTCGACCTCGCTCTCAGCGACCTGTTTTTGTCCCCACGGATCAAGAAAGACCTGAAGTAAGCCATTCGACAAGATTGCAGCGATCCAGGCAGCTTCGACGAGGTCCCTTAACCTCCTTGCGCGCGAGGACTTCCAGGGAGCCTATGAACAACGAAAATAAACGCTGGCAGCGGTGTGTTGATGCCCAAGGGTCATATTTCGAAGAATTTTAGTTCGCTATACAAAAATGTTTAATAAATTTTGTATTCTCAGACCAGTCTTGAAACTTTGTGAACACACCCTGTATTTATAAACATATATATATCTATATATATATATAAATAAATAAATAAATAAATATATATATATATATATATATATATATATATATATATATATATATTCATCGGGGGCGACACTAAATTCTGAAAAAGCAGAATTCCTGTTTTCTAGTTTTTTATATGTTCTTTTGTAGTTTACCGCATGGATATCAGTGGATTTATAGTTAAGCATATCTTTGTATAGCATCTATCCTAACCTTAAAAGAATTATTACTTCTGCTTTCAACCACATTAACATTTGTTGAAGAGTTCGGATAATACTAAGCAAAATATAAGCTGCTATCCAACGTACACTTTATTGATAAATTAAGAGATGATATAAAACAAACACATGAATCAAATAAATCTCAACGCTTCGGTTTACTCTTTAAAACCATCATCAGGAGTAATTTTCTAAAATATAAATCAGCAGGAAACAATCAATATGCTAAATCCTTAAATATTAATTTAAGACTGGAAAAACTCTACGGAAACATAAAAAATACTTTAAAAATACTTAAAAATACTCAGAAGCGACATCTGTTATTCAAAATAAAAAGATTGAAGGGCTGGGCAAACGTCGAAAATTCATAGTTCTTTCAAAATACAAAGCCAGATTTGCGGAATGAGAAAGAAAAAATTATCTGTAAATTCGTTTAAGGAACCAAGAAATACGTAACGATAATGTTTCTTTTCTTATTCCGGAAATCTGGCTTTGTATTTTGAAAGAAATTTGAATTTTCGACGTTTGCCCAGCCCTTTAGTCTTTCTTTACTTTGAATAACAGATAGCGTCACTGAATTATTTAAAAATATTTTTTTTTATGTTTCCGTTGTATTTTCCCTAGTTTGAATTTAATTTTTAAAGATGCACATTGATTGTTTCCTGCCGATTTATATTTTGGAAAATTTTACTCATGATGATAGTTTTAAAGAGTAAACCGAAACATTGAGATATATATTTAGTCATGTGTTTATTTTATATCATCTTTTAATCTATGAATAAAGTGTACGTTGGATAGTAACATACATTTTGTTTAGTACTAGATATCACAACGTAAAGTCCTTAATTATTATGTGTTCGGATAATATCTCGTGTCATAAGAATGATTATATAAATATAAAATACTATTACGAGACTTATATCTAATTTAGACGTCCAATGTTTTTATAATTTTTATTCGAAAAAACTGTTTTGGTGATCATTCTATTCAGTGGCGTGGCGTGAAAATTTTCGGTGGTCATCGCAATTATTTAAGTTTGTGGTGAAAAATTATTAATTCTAATATTCAATGGTTGAATGTTCAAAAAAGAAACTTTAAATCTTACCTTCACTTATACATGAATTCCAAATGTTCTGCTAAAACTGGATCGTAGAGTTTTAAAAGCTTATTAAGAGTTTTAAAATATTGCTTGGTCATCGCCGCATCCAGCGATGACCGGACGCCACGCCACTGATTCTATTATATTTTTAAAAATAATTCTCACTGAAAAAAATCCTCATCTTTTTAAACAGATAAAGCATCTTTTTTTTTTTTTTCAATGCATCTTTTGCAACAGAAAAAGCATACTAAAACCACCCGAAAATAGGCAATTGTGCTAATAAAATACATTATCAGAATAATGTAATTTTCTTGGATTTTATTTTTAATATTTTTCAATATAATTGAAAAGTGTTTAGGATTCCGGTTTGTCTCTGTTTGCATTGTCGCAAATTTACTTCGATTGCTTTGTAATTGGTATATGTTATTGAGGTTTTCTGTGGTGCGGTCGCAATGTGTACCATTTATATCTCGTTTTCTTCGACATTCAAAGAATTCCGTTAATTTATGGTAAATGGGGGAAAACATTTGAAATTCAAATGTTAAGCAACAGTTGAATGAAAGAAGGAAAAAAAGAAGTCCATTGGAAAATTTGTAAGAATTGAGAAAGTACATTGCTTTATATTTCTCGAACAGACGCATAAAATTTGCCAAAAATTGAAATAATTGTTTTTGACGCACTGCCAAATAGATAAATAATAATGCCTAATAGACGCAATGTCAAATTTTCAAGCCGATTTGTGTAATTTAAAACCTTTATGTCGAAAATTTATCATCCAAAATTTAAAGTTCAAGTCTATTCTTCATATGTGCCATTTTCTTTTCAATAAACAATGTATTTTTAAAAACTGAATTCCTATGAAAAAGCATGTGAGAATTAATGCAAATGAAAGAAAAGTTTATTTATTATTATTTTTGAAGAATTGAATCAAAGTAACATATAAATTATACGGATAATTCTAGGAAGATCCCCAATGTACCTATTACACTAATCTACATTATATCAGATGATTAAAAACCAATCACTGCCCTTAATGCATGTTTTTATGCTGCTTAGAGAACTGTTCTTAATTTTCTTCGATCACATATAGTTTGTTTGCAATCGACCTGTGTTGATTTCGAAGATTCATGGCGGAGAACAAGCATTACGTGGTAGTGATACATAACGTAAATGTACTTCTGGATACTTGCCAACTTATCTAACGACTTTTAGAAGATACTGTTAAGAAATATTGAGTACGAGGTACACAAATGGCTTATCTGCTATGACTTTAAAATTATAGGAATACTGCTACGACAACAAGCTGCGTACACAAAAATGTCTTGCTTTCCATGTTAATGGGACAGTCCGGCAAAGCAAAAACATTGGATTGTGAGGGTTTGGCCAAAGCGGAAAGAATTTGCTCCAGTGACTAAAAACATCGCGCATGAACCACTCGTAAACCCCACAAAAATCTTGCTTTTACCATTACACATCAAATTAGGATTAATGAAGCAATTTGTCAAGGCTCTGCCGCAAGATTGTATTGCTTGAAGTACCTTACTATGAAATTTCCCTACATCAAAAACGAAAAATTAACAACTGGAATTTTGTTAGTCCTCAAATTAAAACACTGATGAAGGACAAAGACTTTGAAAAAAAACGATGAATGAGATAGAAAAAGATGCATGGACTGCCTTCAAAAGTGTTACCGAAACTTTTCTAGGGATTAAGAAAGGTCGAAATTACAGGAATATTGTTGAAACAATGTGGAAATTTTCAAGAAGTTGGGCTAATGCACTTTCTGCATTCCCATATCGACTAGTTTCCAGTAAATCTGGGACATTACAGTGATGAGCACGATGAGCGCTTTCACCAGGATATCAACGACATGAAGAATAGGTATCGGGGAAGATGGAATGTAAATAAGATGTCAGACTACTGTTGGATGTTGAAGAGGGACATAAATGATGAAGGAGAAACGGCAAGAAAGACAAAGCGAAAGTTTAATTGAGCACTGTTTGCTTTTCGTTTTATTAAAGAAAAGTCATGAACTTATAAGGACATTTTTTACAGTATTTTTAACGTGCTTACTGAAATACTTTGTACGAAATTATAATAAATTTTTGATTGCATTAATTAAAATGTTGAAAACACAACTTTTTATTTTTTGTAAAATCCTAACGTGATAGAGAAAAATAGAAGTCATTTCCGGAATCAACATCAAAAATTGATTCAGAAAAACATGTTTATAAGAAATCACCTGACAAAAAGTTTAAAAATGCAGACTGCTGTTATACAGCTAGAGAAACAAACAAGCAGACATAAAAAACATTTCGTGTTTACACGGTAAAGCTTATTTTCTTTTTGGCAATTAAATTTACACTCACATATCATTTAATCATATATAACAAGAACTTACTAGAATGACTAGAAATGATATTTAACACCTAATACGATTTCTCATGATATTGTGTATTTCACACGTTGTATTCAATTTGGAAGCTATAAAATCATTAAATTACATGAACTTGTCATTTCACAGACGCATTTATGTATTATTCTCGAAACAAGACACTTTATACCATAGAAATATTTCGAAACGAAATAGTTTAAGTTTTACAACTATTTCGAAACAATGATCTGTTTATTATACACGTTTATTATAAGATATATAAGTGTAACTCGCATTATTAATGTTTTTGCAAATATTCTTTCAATTACTTTCAACATGGCATTTAAATAAAGGTGTACATTTGAGTGATTCAAAAAGATTTGAATTTCTTTTCCAGATTAACTTCTAATAGAACATGAAACTTGCCTTTTTTAATTAGAAAAATAGCGATTTCTTTAAAATTTGGTTAATATCTTTAAGTATGATTTTTTAATGATGAAAATTAATATAATTCAGAGCTACTTCTAATTGAGTGAAAAAGCTGCGTTTCAGAAATTGAAGAATAACACAAAAAGATGAATAGATATCCTTTAACTCTTCAGGTGGCACATAGCCATTGAATTTAGGAAAATATCAAAACTGACAGAGTTTAATATAAATGCTGAAAAATATTTTTTTTTCACATCAACGTCTAATAATGTAAAAATATTGCTTTATGTGCATAGAAAGGTAACATGAAAGCAATTTTAGAATTCGTTATTATTTTTCGATCGTGAATTGTCTTTAAATTATGAAAATATTTACAAAAAATATATTTTTCAAGTAATTAATTTATTTCAATTTAATAATTATGTTGAAAAAAAAATTAAAACACTGCTTATTATAACACTTTTGAAAAGACTTGGTTGAAACAATATTAAACAAATTTTATTGAAACAGTTTTGCACAATGTGCAGTGACGCAATTTTATCAAATTATTATTGTTCTAGCTTACGAACATTTTCTACTAGAGGTTAGAACTAGCACTGAGATTTGTTGTCAAACTTTGGCATTAGTGATCGCGAAAGCAAAGTTTATTTAACATATCTGTCTCTGTTTTTAGGTACACACAGTTTTTGAGAAGCCTCAGTTACAAGTTTTACTCATCGTTCCGCAGATTATTTGTGTCACGGAAACGCCTTTATGTTTTTCAGCTCCAATTCTGAGAAAATTTCTGAATCAATGATCATGAAAATGCTCCTTGAGTTGATTATATGCAATATATGTAATATATCCAAGTCCACGTTTGGGGTCGTTCCATAGTTAAAAAACAATAGTTATTGTTGTTATATAGTTATTTGCAATTTTTATCGGTAATAGATATAACTGTGTAAAAATTTCAGGGAAAAATACTGATAACTAGAAAAAAAATATGTTTTCCTTCTCGCTTTATGGCCCGACCAGTGGCTCACAGGTTCTGCTCTCGAAGTTGGTAGACGGGAGGTGCTGGGTTCGAACCCAATCGCGCCCGTCGGCCAAACCGTTTCGGAGTTTTCGTGGTTTTCTTCGAAACCTTGGATTTTCCATGCGTAATACGGATTTGGTTCCCTTAGAAAGACCCCCACGAAGGGCAATCCCCCTAGGGCCTATATCCCTCGAGTAGATAATCGGCCGTCAACAATCAACCCAACCCAACCCAACCTTCTCGCTTTATTTATTTTTTCCTTTTTTGCGTCGAATTCATTAAATATTACAATAAAAAGTTCTTATCGTCCGATCTCTCTGAAAAATTAATAGGATTTTTATACAGCTGTATCCAAACCTTTATAAAATTTCATGAAATAATATCAATATTTAGTATTAAAAATATGAGATGAAGCAGAGAAAAGCGCACGAAACAGTACGCTTTTTAGCGTTTTTGTCTATTTCAAAATTTTTGTAGGTGAACTAAGTCCGATCTTATGAGGTTCTCTAAAAATAGTGTGTCAAAATGCAGACGTTTAGTTATCTTAGCGTAAAAAACAAATTTTCGGTGTAAAGCGCGAAGTCACCTGCATTCCCGAAATTTTGGACAGAGTTCAAATTCATATTTATGAAAACCGACTTCATCGTCAATTAGAAGATTATATCAGCTTTAATAGGGAATTTGTTTATCGGTACCTTAAAGTTGCACCCTGGGAAAGCGTTGCCACAAAGGAGACACATCCACCGCGAAAACACTATTAAAATAAATAAATAAATAAATGTTTAACAACAATATATTTTTGAAACAATAGTAACGTTTTTTAAGTAATAGCACGGACTTTAAAAATATGACAAGAATATGTTAAGAATATACAATACGTTTTTCAGTCTTACGAACGGTTTGGCGGATGGATGTTAAAATATAAGGCCAAAAATAAAAGCGGCATTTGGTTTATCCTTCTTTCCGCTCTGAACTCAGGTGCTTGGCCTGTTATATTTGTCGTTCAGATTGCAGGTTCGAAACTTCAAACTATTCCATAGTTCGTCGAAAAATAAGAACTTAATTTAGTTAGTTCTAAAGTATCAAATTCATGATAACTATATTAAATGCACACACACTACAGCTCGAATTAATCAAATTCCTTCTTTAAAAACGTATATACATCCTTTTGCATAATAATAATATTAAAATATTATTACTCTCATTTTTGGAGTTTCATTATTACCGACGGTCACGGTTCAAATAAAATTTTACATCATCCTGGAAAAGTAAATAAGAAAAAAACAATAAAAGGAGGTTGAAATAGCAACACCTCACAGAATCGGCAAGTATCACCATAGAGGCATTCTCAACACACTGCCCCCGGCTGAACAATTAACTCAGTAAGATGCTGAGGATACTCTGAAATAAACAATTTAGCAAACAACACAATTAAAAAAACAAGCAAACTCTGAAATAAACAATTTAATAAACAAAACAATATACTTCTATACATGACATAATTCTTCGATAACATACTTACATAAAGCTACAGATCCAAGAAAATTAATAAGAATGCTGCAATCTAACAAAGAAAATAAAACACATGAAATGAATGCAAATTAAACAATAATAAAAGTGAATATGAGCTACAAAGAAACTAAATGTTTGAGAATAGTTTTTATTTTTAGTGCCCAAGTTTTTAGTGTATTCTTCATAGTTAGTCTACCAAGTCTAGTTAAGATTATATAAGAGTTGCACAGGTCGTTTGAGATCGTCCTTTGCAGTCTGTAATACACATGATCTTATTTTAGAGTCACGACCATGTATAAGTTTTTTAACACGACCACATTTCCACATATGTTTTTGGAGCTTTTCATCATGAATTATCACTACATCGTTAACGTTGAACTGAGGCGATGAATTTATGTTTTTTACTTGAAAAGCAGATCAAAGTTCTAACAGGTATTCATTTCTTCATCTATTCAAAAAGTGGTCAGTAATTTGTTGCTTATATTTATATTTTTTCGTCAACAGAATCTTATTGGATTTCTCTTGTGTACAAATTGGTAATCCATAAAAAGGTAAGGACATTACATTAATCGTTTACCAACCAAAAAATAAGATGGCGTCAGAGGTGAAGGTTCAGCATTTTCTTCATAGAGATAACATAAGGGATGTGACTTGATCACAGCTTAATTTCAGCAAATATTTTTTCTAGCTCTTTATTACTGAGACAAGTTTTGCCTAGAACTTTTTTCAAAGGTGTTTTGACTGATCTGACCATATTTTCCTATAAGCCGCCCCACCAGGAAGCCCTGGGAATTATAAACTTCCATGTTATATTATTCTTTCTCAAATAATCAAAATTTTCTTTTTTAGAAATTCTTTTCCAAGCATTTGTTAACACCAAATCAGCCTTAGGCAATGTCACTGTATATTATTTTGCAGAAACTTCTTCTAAAGAAAAATCATTGTAGTGCTAAGATAAAGGTTTCAGTACTTATATTGGTAAGTAGTTCTAAATGTATCACTCTAGTTACAGCACAAGTGAATAAGCCTTCCCAGTACCTTCAATAGTTTTATAATAAATCGGACTAGCAAAATTGACGCCAAAGGTCTCAAAACTGATGTTTTGATGATTCTGTCTTTCCGCAAAGGTGCTATTTCTACCTTTCCAGGAATAGCGTTAAGTTTTCTGCATATCATGCACGATCTTAAAACGAATTTTACAAAATGTCTTCCTTTTATTATAAAATACCTTTCACGAAGGTGAGCTAAATTGACAGCTAACAACAAAATGGTACATTCTTTCATGAACATCCTTAATGAGTAATTCTACAAAATATGATTTATTAGAAAGTATCCATGGATGTTTTTCCTGCTCTGTAACTTCAGAAAATTGAAGTATTCTAGATAAAACAAGTAAGCAATTTTCATCTAATTGTGGATTAAGGTTGTTTAAAGAAGAAACTTTATTAAGTTGGGTTTTTTTGTTTGTTTAAGTGCTTCTATTTCAACTTTAATTGAAGTTTCCTGAGTTTGTTTCATCCAGCATTTTTCTGCTATTTCTATATCTGAAGCAGTTAAAGGTCCTAGAATTTTAGGATTTTTCGAATTGGCATTTCGAATAAAACGCATTATCGAAGCAGTAATATTATACACACGAATTAAACTACTAAACATTGTCATATAAAATACTGGTTTAGGAGTAGAGTTTGATTCATTACGCAATATAGTTAAATTTGGCTTTGCTTTTATTTCATTAAAAGCTTCGGGATCAATTTCTATAGACCTATTTGAAGGCCACCTATTTTCCGGTAGTGATAACCAAGGTAGGCTACACAACCATACATTATTACCCATTAACTTCGACAAGTTTTCCCCTCGCGTAACCAGATCTGCAGGGTTTACCTTTCCGGGACAATAATTCCAGTCCTTTGGAACTGTCAATGACTGAATTCCAGTTACACGATTGGAAATAGAAAGTTTCCAGTTTGTAGTAGAATCCCTAATCCAACTAAGAAATATTTCAGAGTTTGACCATAACATTATATTTAAATTTGGGATATGTAATACTTGTTTTAGATATTTCCACATTCTAGCGGCAATTACTGCACTGATCAATTCTAGCCGTGTAATGGTTAACTTCTTGAGGGGTCTATTCTACATTTACTCCAAACAAAACTTGTTTGAATTTCACTAGTTAATGAAATACATCCAAATAAGCAACTGATCCATACCCTTTAGGACAAGCGTCACAGAAAATGTGAATTTGTGTTTTTTAAGAAATGTTTATCCCATTAGGAAAATACTTTCGGGGTATTTCAAATTTTCGTAAATGTACGGCTTGTGAACACCAATTGTAACCACTCGCATTTCAAATCTTCGGGTAATTTACTGCCCCACTCTATTCCTGTTTGCCATGTTTCTTGCAACAAGGCTTTAATACGTATTTAATACGTAAAAAATCTTAATGAATGATAAATTTTTAGCAATATTTTAAGCACTGTTGGCTTCGTGGGAATATCGATATAACATTCTTCAAAGGGCTGCGCATCTAACATCGAAGCATCAGATTCAGTATTCCAAATTAGTCCTACCACTTTTAAGATACTACCTGTGTTTTTCCCACTTAGACCTAAGTTATAAGATTCCCGCATGTCCCTAAGTTTAATAATTTTTTTTTAAATTTTCGCAAATTCATACCAACCTCTTTAAGAATTTCAGAAGCTGTAGCTGATCTGATAAATAATATGCTTCGTTTTCTAAATCTGATCCGGATTAAATCATCGACATATAGGGAATTATCTAACATATTTACAACACTTGGATGTTTATCTCGATATTTCTTTATATAATGTTTAATTGTAGCAACCAAAATAAATGGTGAGCATGAAACGCCAAACGGTACACGTCTAAATCTTAAAATTTTGAAAAATTAATTTGCATCATTATCGAACCAATTAAATTTAAGTTAATCTCAATCTTTTTCGGCTACGAAAATTTGAAAAAAGGCCTTTTCAATATCTGCACAAAAAGCAGTGTTGAATTTTTTTTAAAATTAATGATAATTTTTAATAAATCTAGGTTCAGATTTGGGCCACTGTACAAATAATTATTTAATGATTTATCGTTTTCTTTTGAGGACGAGAGTGTTTTGTGAGTTCATCACCTCGCAAGACAGGTCGATGAGGCATAAAATAACCGCTATTTACAGGTTTATTAGAGCATTCTTCCACTATGTTATTTAATTCCTGTTCAATCACAATTTTTTTTTTTATATTTCTACAATAATTCCTTATCTGTAAGCAATTTTCGATTTAAGTTAATAAATCGGTTTTTAGCATTGTTATAATTACTTCTTAATCTCTTTTATCATCTTTCCATAACAATTTAACTTCGTAACGGTGCTCCAGAAATGTAAGTTATTTTCGAATTTTTCGATTATCTCTTTATCTAATTCAAAAATATTTTCTCCTGTATTCAGCCCTAAAGCTTCTAACTCCCACAATGTTTTCAAATCAGGTTCTTTAGGTTTCCTAACATGAGTAGATAAGACTCCAGCTTGTTTACTCTCACTATTTTTATTTATGTCAATTGTCCCGCAGCTCAAATCAATTTTCACAGACGAATAATTATTTATTTATGGGATATGTTCAGTTATTAATTTGATATATATAGTCAGCTCCTATCAATATATCAGCATCACGATTTTCAAAACGTTCCCACCTGTCAAGGCGAAATTTAGAAAGTTTTCTCGGGAGGAATTTGTATCAAAGAATTGGTTATTAGCGGTGTGACTAATGCTTCAATTATTATACTACGTTTTCTGCCCGTCTAGTGAATTAGCTTTAGCTTAACTACATCATAACATCGTTCTTTAGATTTTTTTTTAACCGAAAGTATAGACAATTAATTTTTCATTTCTAATGAGCTCAGGTTTTAATTTTGCAGCTAAATATTCTGAATTGAAAGTTCGGTGACTAGCAGAGTCAAATAAACAAAGTGCAGTTTCTGAATTTTCACCAGCTTCTACTTTTACATGAATTGTTTGCAATATTACTTCTCAACTGATGTTATTTATATTGCTTTTACAATGAGAAACGGGGAAAATAATACTATCTGAATTTTTTGATACTTCTGTTTTTTATTAGAATACAAAGTATAGTATTGTGATATGTTTTATCACAAACTTTGCAGTTTTCATTCGACAATTTACATAGATTGGCGATGTGAAATTTACAGAAGCATCTGAAGCATCTCCCTTCCCTTTTCAATTTTTCGCGCATTTCCCGAATGGTAAAAGACCTAAAATTTTCAGTATTGTGGTTAGTCTGGTTACAAAAAATACAGTTATTCTTAATATTCGTCATTAAGGCAGAAGCTGATGGAACGAATATTTTATAATTTTTCTTATAATATTCCTGCTTGTCAGGTATTGTTTTTTCAAAATAGTTTAAATGGACAGTGGCCTCGCGAGATTCAATTGAGTCTTTAATGAAATTTATCAGCTCATTAACGTCCCAGTCAGTATATTTAATACGTTTTCTATTAAATTCGTGTGCAATATCTGGTGGGATAAATTTCAGAAGAATCGGGCATAACAAGTGCGTATATAAACCTGATGCAACAACTACAGAATTAAGATTTCTTATTTGAATTTCGCATTCATCATATAAATCTCTGATAGCTTTAATATTACTAGAATTTCTTACAGGTTTCAAAGTTAGTAGTTTAGTCATGTGACTATTTATCACCAGGTCATTACGACCAAAACGATTTTTCAATAATTCTATAGCATGAGCATAATTTTCCTTACTCAGCGTAATGCCTGCTATAGTATTTGCAGCACTTTCGCCTAAAAGTGACTTTAAGTAAGAAAATGTGTCAATCGCATTCGAAAATTGACTCTAAAATTCGAGCCTAAACATTAATCACATAATATTTAGATATATTAAGTTTGGGAAGTTTTACGAAATTTTGATTCAGAATTTTCTGACTTTTTAGTAGAGAACTATTTTTATTACTACTATCACTTTCATTGTCTGAAGAATCTTGTTTAGTTTCAGGATTAACAGTGTTATCATTTATAAATTTGGAAATTTTATATTTCCATTCAGTAATATTTTCATTATATGATTCAGACTTCTCGGTTTCTTTTTCAAATTCAGTACCTGGAACCAGTGATTCAATATAAGAATTTAATGATTTTAAAGTTTTCATTTTATCATTTAACTGCTGATTTAAAATATCCAGCTGTGTTTTTCTATTCTCAAGGCCTAATGCTTGTGTATTATCTAATAAATCTTTTATCTTATCGAATATTTTCGTAGTTTTACTACGAATCGTAACTCTTTTTTTTTCTTAAGCATGTCGAGATCCATCGTAAAATAATTTAATATATTAAATAAGTTCAATCAATCAATATATATATATATATATATATATATATATAATGTATTTCACTTTATTCAATATAATTTAATTTGAGGTACTTACCTCTTTCGATGATAAATGCAGACATGAAGAATTCAAATCCTGTCGCGGACGCCAAAAAAATGATATTTGTCGTTCAGATTGCAGGTTCGAAACTTCAAGCTTTTCCATAGTTCGTCGAAAAATAAGAACATATTCGAGTCAGTTCTAAAGTATCAAATTCATAATAACTTTAATAAATGCACACATATTACAGCTCGAATTAGTCAACTTCCTTCTTAAAAAACGTATATACATTTATTTACATAAAAATAATAATATTAAATTATTATTGCTCTCATTTTGAGAGTTCCATTATTACCGACAGTCACAGTTCAAATCAAATTTTACATCATCCTTGAAAAGTAAATCAGAAAAAACACTAAAAGGAGGCTGCCACAGGAACGACTGTCAGCATCGGCAAGTATCACCATGGAGGCATTTTTAACAGCATGCACGCGAGCTTCGGCCGAATTTTGCAGAAAAATATTGTATATTTGATGAGCTTTTAGTTAATATGTCGGCAAATTATGGCTAATTATAACAAAAACTTAAAGTTTGAACATCAGCTACATCAGGACCAGCATTAAACTATATACTCATCCAAGTATTCAGATTTCTGCATCAGCTACATTTCGCTGACCGTCGCCGAGACACAGACACAGAGCGAAATTTTCTTTGATTAGTATAGATATTTATTTTATTGTTAGAGAAAAAATAATGTAAAATAACATACATAATCTACTTAGGCCACTGATTTCGCTAAAAGTGTGAAGTTTGTTTTTGTATATGTGGTGTCGACCGCTTAAATCTTGTTTCATTTTGTAAAAACTATATTGTGTGTTTGAGTTTATTGCCTTTAAAATGATCTATTTAACAATTTTTTTTGACATTCAAAAAGGATCAGATTACAATTTATGAGCATATACTAGTTTTATACATGCTAATTATGTTACATATTTTGCAGATTTTCTTTAGGTTAGATCATTTTCTAAGAAGGTATTTCTAAGGGTACAAAGGACCTTAAAATTCATTTTTTTTTTCAAGTTTCACTTTAAATACTGTTCAAAGCCATACTATACGCATTATGGCATATATAAGGTGTGTCTATTAAATTTCAGAGCTGAGGCTAATACAACGGAATGAATAATAAAAAAGAAACATACCTTTAATAGTCCTAAAAATAATCACCTCCGGTACTCACACACTTTTGTGCACGGCCGGTGGTACAAATTTTGGAAACACGCTTCGTAGTCCTCTGAAAATTTGCTTCGAAGTTATGCGGCTACGTTTTTCTTTTTGTCCTCTATGTCCTGAAAACGGTGCCCTTTCAGAGCAGTCTTAAATTTTGGGAACAAGTTAAAATCAGGAGGTGACAAAACCAGGAGAATACAGAGAATGATTAACCTCTACGATGTCATGTTTGGTCAAAAAGTGCTTTTTTTTCCAATTTTGAAACAAAACTTGATCCATCACCGACCGTGACACGCGCTCTAATTAACCACTTGCGCTTACCTTCTCCAAATCGAAAATGCTGACGCAATCACTGCACATTTGTTCCGCCTTCTCACCTCATTGGTTACGCTATCACATCGGCATGATAACGCATTCTTACACATTTTCATTCATTAACTACGCCTACAGTCCTGGAATTTAATAGACAAAACTTGTATTTATCACACAAGACAAAAAATGAAGAACAATAAGGAATTTTCCTGAATAATTTAGACGATACGAAGAACTTTTCAAAATGCCCATGCACATTCCATAGCAACTAAAATTCCCAATATGTTTGATTATATATACAAATAAAACTGCGCATAGAATTTTATACATTTGAATATAAAGGTAAGAATGTTTTTATGGAATTTTTTAGCATTTTTTAATCAAATTTCTGCATTTAACTGCATTTAACTTTAGCAATTATATTTAGTTTAAAAAAATCATGCATAGTTTTACAAAATATTTAATGAGAAACAGCTATAGAAAATTTCAAAGCATTCAGAGGAAAAGTTATGTGCATGGAGCATTTTGAAATAATGGATAACGAAGAATTTTGTAAATTGAGAAAAACAAATTTTAAGATTTAACCCGAATTTTAATTGAAGGGCAAGCAATTGCGTTTGTGTAATGCTGAATTCCCACCGGAAATTTAGAAAAATTGTATTTCAAAATAAGGAAAACAATTTTATGTATTTTTTCCCACCAAAGTTAGGAAAGTAAAATTTCATAACTTTTTTCTGCTGTAAATCTTCATTAATCGTAGGTGGGATAAAATATATCCCACCGCCCCCCAAGGGCATAATACCAGCACAGACATTAAAATATACCGTTTAATTGACTAAATTCAAATATAAGGAACCTAAGATATAGTTAGTCGACGACAAAAAAATTGCAGCGAAAGAACTTTTCGAAAGGTTTCATACGCGTTTCGTGTCAATTAAAATATTTTTTATGCAAGTTTTTTTGTTACATATACGAATAAAATTGTGCATCGAATTTTACATATTCGAATATGAAGGTAAGAAAAAAAATGCAAAAACTGATGAAAATTTCAGCATTTTCGCATCATATTGTTGCAATTAACTACCTTTAACTATTGCAATTATACTTACTTTCAAAATCCATGTTTTGACATATTATTGACGTTTTATAACATATATTAGATAATGACAAATAGCTACAGAAAATTACAGAACCTTCAGAGGAAAAATTAAGAAGGAATGCAATTGCAAACATTTGTGAACAAAGATCAGCTGATAACAGGGCCCTTTTATTAATTACTAGCAAACCCCGCGGCTTTGCTCGCGTAATATTTGAAATATGCCACGTGATATTTATATGACTAATTTTTATTAAAAGGTACTAACTAAATTTTTACTTATTACTTTTAAGAATAATTCAAAAATTACTATTTAAAACACAGTTTGATTAAACATCATTATTACACTGCATTAAGCAGAAATGAGACTTAAATTAATAAAACAAAATAAATGATAATTTAGAAAATATTTTGAAACCTTTATGCTCATTTAATACGCTCATTTCAGTATTCATTTGAAGTTTTGAATTTTATAGAAACCATCTTCTTACATCTTAAAATTAACTATCATGTCAAATTCCAAGTCCTACCATCTCTCTCAACAGAAAGGGATATGTTGAATTAGGAATTGTGACCATTAATTTGCCAACATTAATTTTGAAATCGGTTTGTTATTTTTAATATTTCACAGAAACGTAATTTAGAAAGCTTTTAAAGGCCTTTTATAGAACGTTTGTTGTTCCTGTAAGCCCCAGGTGGTAGAATCATCGGCCTGTGTAGGATAAGAGACTGTTACCACCGATTCGCACCTATTACTTTTATAATCGATTTATATCCCCTGAAATTGCATGGATATCGTAATTTAGAACTTTTTTAGAATGCTTTTCACACCTCCCCTTCGCTTCACTCTTTTTAAATTTGAATTTATTTTCGACAGTTCTTCGAGGGCATTTATATTTTATAAGTACCTACCATGCCATATTTAAAGTTTCTAGCCTTTTCAGTATCACAGGAATCGCAATTTAGAAAGTTTTTAGCTCCTGCAACCCTCTGGTGGTAGTGGCACAGATATAAAATATAGCTTATATTTGAGCAGGTTATAACACCAACAATTTGTCATCATTATTTTTTTAATCGGTTTAGTATTCGAGAAGATTGCATAAAAATTGTAATTTATAACGCTTTTCGCTTACTTCATCTTTTTAAATTTGGAATTTTCTTTCGACTGTTCTTAGAAAGCAGTTGCATCATGTAAGTAAATACCATGCCATACTTCAAAGTGTTAGACCCCTCAGTTGTGCAAAAAACGCAAATTACAACATGTTTTGCTTTTGCAACCCTCAGATGGTAGTGACAGCAACATAAAATATAACCTATGTTATAGCAGGGACTGTCACCATTGATTTGTAACCATTACTTTTGAAATAGCTTTGGTATCTCCTGAAATGGAGTAGAAATCGCAATTTAGAACGTTTTTAGTACGCTTTTCGCGAATTTTCACCCCTTTTTAAATTTCTAATTTTTTCGAAACTGTTCTTAAAGAACATTTATATCTAATAAATATGTACCTTGCCTAATTTTAAGTTGCTAGCCCGTACCGATCACAAAAATCGAAATTTAGAACGCTTTTTTGCTCCTGCAACGTCTAGGTGATAGTAATACCGACATAAAATAGCGTCTATGTTAGAGCAGAGTCTGTCAGCATCAATTTCCTACCATTTATTTTGAAATCAGTTTGATTCTTCCTGAGATATCGCTATAAATCGGCATTTAGAACGTTTTTAGAACGCTTTTCGCGCATTTTGCTCCTGCATCTCCTCTATGGTAGTGGAAACAGATATAAAATATAGCCTAACTTGGAGCGTGATTTCTCAGCATAATTTTTACACCATTATATTTGAAATCGGTTCAGTACTTCCTAAGATTGCATAGAAATCGCAATTTAGAACGTTTTTTAGAACGCTTTTTACGCATTTTGACTCCCTTTTAAATTTCGATTTTTTTTAGGAAATGCCCTTAGAGATCATTGATATCTTATAACTAACTACCATTCCAAATTTCACGATTCTAGGCCCTTCCGTAACGCAAAAACAGCAATTTCGAACGTTTTTCCCCTGCACCCCTTTTGGGGTAGAGTCACCGACATAAAACATAGCCTATGGTGGAGCAAGTGTTGTCACCGTCATTTTGACACCATTATTTTTTAAATCGGTTTGGTATTTCCAGAGATTGTGTAGAAACCACCATTTAGAACGTTTTTTAGAACGCTTTTCGCGCATTTTCACCCCTTTTAAATTTCGAATCGTTTAAGGACTTTTCTTAGAAATCCTTTATACCTAATAAGTAGCTAATATTTCAAATTTCATATTTCTAGGCCCTTCAGTAACACATAAATCGCATTTTTAGAACGTTTTTTGATCCTGCACCCCCTTTTGGGTAGTGGCTCGTCATAAAACATAGCCTTTCTTGGAGCAAGCGTTGTCACCATCATTTTGACACCAATATTTTTTAAATTGATTTGATATTTCCTGAGATTATGTAGAAACTACCATTTAGAACGTTTTTATAGAACGCTTTTTGTGCATTTTCACCCCTTTCAAATTTCGAATTGTTTAAGATCTGTTCTTAGATATCATTTATATCTTATAAGTAACTAATATTCCAAATTTCATATTTCTAGGCCCTTCAGTAACGCAAAAATTGCGTTTTTAGAACGTTTTTTGCTCCTGCAACCCCTTTGGGGTAGTGGCAGCGACATAAAATATAGTCTATGTTCTGAGTTGGACTAACACCATCATTTTGATACCATTACTTTTGGAATCGGTTCGGTAGTTCCAGAGCTTACCTCCTACAAATAAACAATTTTTACCTCTTTATAATATGAATATAGATAAAAATATTTTTAACATATGCTAAAAAATCACTCGATTGCGAGAATTCGACTTGGACATGAATGCTTACATGAAGTTTAATCGTTTGGGGACAAAAAGTATTTTGCGAGAAATTTCAACGATTTTGTTGATTTTGAAGGTCACTTGTCCCCGTAAGCGTGCATCAATTTTTAGAATAATTCAAATTTTACATTATTACTTCGTATTTTTAAAATTACCATATGTAGAAACATCCTGTGGATTTATTTGAAAATTTGAAATAAAAGAGGTTAGCGAAAAAAGGCCAAAATGCACATAAACTTCCAATAAAACAAAGTTTACAATCATAAAAAATATGTCTGCACTGCCCGAGTACTGTTTGGCTATATAAGTGGAATTGTTGCACAAATGTTATTAAAAAAGGAAATTTTGTATTTATTGTATCATGGTATTCCAACTGCTGAGGTATACCTGATCTTTCAAATAAATCACTGTTGACGCAAAAAATATATAAATAGAAAAGCACCTAAATTCATATCATTTTCCTGCATTTAAATGCAATTTTAATGTATTACAGAAATTGGCATTGTTTCTTTTTAGCATTACAGATAAATTTTATATGTTTCCATACCTATATTACTCAATTCTGTTTGCAAGAATGGCTGAAAAAAACTGTAAATATTTTATTTAGTTGTAAATGGTTTATAATGTTTCAAAATCCCTTATAGTATTATGAAACACATCACTTTCTTAAGTTATTAGCACTAGATCAGTTCATTGCAATGCACTGTCATTAATTATATTACAAATAAATTTCTTTAGTGAATTGCAGTATATAAAAATTGCACAGAAATCTTTTTTTCACAAATTTATGATGTATAAAGAAAACATCTTACACTTGAAACCACGATAACAAAAATGAAATATATTACAAAAATAGATGAAAATGCAAGCATATATATATATATTTGATAGTTGTATATTTCAACTATAAACTTTTCAAATGTAAAAAGTTTGATTTTCATTGTTCTGAAAAGTAGAATTTTTTTTTCCTGCCATTTATATTAAACACGTAAAATTGAAAAATATCCTTTTTGTCTTATGGCATATTTACTGACATGAAGTTCAGATAAAATTACATACCTGAGAGTAGACTGAGCGTAACACTGATTTATAGCTTTAGGTTTGTTGTAAAATTCTTTCTCTTGGATTTATGTCAATATTTCTGCAATTTCATATATCTTGGATTTAAAAATATAAAGGGATTTTTCATCCTGAAAAAAATATTTTGAAAGAAAGTATATGGCTAATTTAAAAACAGATGAAGTGAGGGGTTGTATAAAATCACATTTTGAACAGTCACATAGAATGAAAAAAATGTAGAAGAGGTGGGGGTGAACGGGAAATTTTCACAAAAATATTTTTTTTAAATATTTTTTTTAAATTCATTACCAATATTATATATCGCATTTCATACATAAGGTATTTTAACTACATGTATGCACAATATATATTCTAGATTATTATTATACCGTAAAATATTATAAAATAACAAAGAGCTTCTCTTTGTCCCAATCATCCCCTTAGCAGGGATGTATGGGACACAAATATTTTAATCCCTGTATTTAACGTTGTTTAATAAAAATTTAAAATTATAAACTTATATGTAATTCTATTTGTTATTTATGATCTTATAATATGGCCGTTATATTTCCGCGTTGGTAATCACTACTTTTACTGCAGTTTTAACTTGTAATGCAAACTTGGGCTGTATATCTCTTCTTTTTTTTCCCACTTACGAGATATTTTTTGGTTGTGAAATAAAAGTGAAACTTTTCTTTGAAATACGGCTTAGCTAATAATTTCATTCACAACTTATTAATTAATATTAATTAAATGTATCTTAGATATCATGCACAACTGTAATTATGTTAGGGAGAGTGGGGTTTATTTAAACAAAAGTTCAAAATTCAGTATAATTTCCCCACATTTTACCAATAAAATATACTACATATAACAATTTTATCTATTTTGATAAAGTTTAAATAGAAATTGTTTTCAACAGTATATATACATATTATACAGACAATAAGTACAATAAACCCAACTGGAGTGAAAAATTAGCCATAGCCAGGAATAGAATCCGGGACCACAGCATTCCATGCTGTCGCTCTTACCACTGAGCTACCCCGGCCGATACCTGGGTCTGAAATTTTTCACAAATAAACAATGTTGGAGAAGTCACCAGCCATCTATACGACAGCCTTGGATGACCGGATAACGATGAATAAATTTTACTATTATATCGATCTACAATATACAATAAAACACACATACTACAATATATAACACACAAATAACGCCCGCATTCAACAGTTAACAGTATATGTAAATATTATGCAGACATACACACAATAAATACAATAAACCCAACTGGAGTGAAAAATTAGCCAGAGCCAGGAATAGAACTGTTGAATGCAGGCGTTGTTTGTGTGTGTTATATTATACATTGTAGTATATGTGTTTTATTGCATATCGTAGATCGATGTAATAGTAAACTCTATTCATCGTTGTCCGGTCATCCAAGGCTGTCTTATAGATGGCTGGTGACTTCCCCAACATGGTTTATTAGTAAAAAAATGCAGGCCCAAGTATCGGCCGGAGTAGCTCAGTGGTTAAAGCGACAGTCTGGAATGCTGTGGTTCCGGGTTCTATTCCTGGCGCTGGCTAATTTTTCACTCCAGTTGGGTTTATTGTATTTATTGTATGTATGTATGTATAATATTTATAAATACTGTTAACTGTTGAATGCAGGCGTTATTTGTGTGTGTTATATTACATATTGTAGTATGTGTGTTTTATTAGAATTTTTTTAAATAAAATATTTAACCTTTATTACAATACAATAATTAAGATAATTTTTAATAATCAATATCATTTTTAATAATAAACAATCTTATATGATACGAAAACTGTTTAATACTATTAATTAATATAAATTATTAATTTATCAACCTATCCAATATTATTTATTGATAAATAAATTTTTTCACATCCCTAGGGGTGAATGAGACTGTCCCATTTATCCACATTTGCAAATTTCCGAATCATCCCCATAATGTATATATTCAATTGTCAACCATTTTGCCTCAGAAACTATTTTGTCATAATGGCTAATATTCATTAATTTTAACTACCAATATTGAACCTTTAAATAAATAACTACAGCATATCTTAATTGTTTATTTTATATAAGATATTTGACAAATGTAACCAAAAAAATTACTTTTAAGCAGATTTTCAGGAAATGCAACTTTGACGAAAAATGAAAACAGCCATTTCCTTTTGGTTCTAAATCACGCTGTGTGGTAGTGCCATATATGATAATAGGACGCAACATTAAAAAATGTTTATTACCTGAAATATTTAGAATGTACTATCCACCCCTTGTCCCATTCATCCCCCAGCTCCCCTACATATATATCAAATTTAAACAAATTCAAAGTAAAACTTAACGTGCATCTCGATGTTTAATGCGCTCAAAAGGATAACACGCACCTACGATTTGAGAGTGTATTTTTTACTTTTAAGTACATTTGCCTTATTACGCGCATCCCGTTTTTTCAAGGAAAACTTCATAAGATATGTAGCATGAAAAAAAATTATAACTAGTACAAACATAAAGAAAATAATTAAATGCAAAATGAGGACTTATGCTAAGGAAAAGCTATCAACTTGAATACCTAGAAAGCTCTAGGAATCGTACTTACTAACGCTTATTCAAATAATAACAAATTAATAATTAATGATAACAAATAAATCTTCTTCTCTTCTGCATTAATACAGAAATCTCAATTCTTATGCTTCATTTTTAATCTTTCAGTTTTATAGCCGGGATATAACGCGCAACTGTAATTTTTTATCAAGTTCCTTGCTTTAAAATTGCGTGTTATGTGCCAGCATATTCTGCTTAGTCAAAGCATGTGCCAGCAGCTTTAGAAAAATGCCTTAATGCATATTAAATTAAATTTTTTTGTGTTACAAAATACGCAATATCAACATTAAAAAGTTCACCGTTCTACTGGAAAGGTCTCGGTACAATAAATAACTCTGTCGCATTGCCCCGCAGTCCAGGTACACTGTAAAAAAAAATCTGTAAAGTTACTAAAGTTTTTCTAGGAAACTGTGATTCCTAGAACTTTTTATGTAACGTCAACAAGAAACATTCCTGTAACAGACACACTTTTGTGACGAAAATCAAAAAATCTGTTACAGGAATTTTTCTTGTTGACGTTACATAAAAAGTTCTAGGAATCCCAGTTTCCTAGAAAAACTTTAGTAACTTTGCAGATTTTTTTTACAGTGTAACATTAGTTTTAGCGCATATTAATCGTTTCAGCATTTGTTGGAGAGATAAAATGGCTTTTGTGTGGAATTCTGGCATTTAATCCAAATCCATTCATTCTTCAGTGAACAGTCCTTGCACTCAACATCACATTGGAATGCACCATTTCAACCTGTACACTGTAAAAAAAAATCTGTAAAGTTACTAATGTTTTTCTAGGAAACTGGGAGTCCTAGAACTTTTTATGTAACGACAACAAAAAAAATCATGTAACAGACACACTTTTGCGCCGAAAATCCAAAAATCTGTAAGGTTACTAAAATTTTTTTATGAAGCTGGGATGCCTCGAACTTTTCATGTAACTGCAACCAAGGTTACAGATAAAATTTTAGTAAGATTACTGTAATTTTAGCAGATTCATTTGTAAAGTTACAGATTTATGTAGCTTTACAAAAACTAGTTATGTAGATTTGCAGCTTTTTTTGTACAGTTACAGATGAAAGTTTAGTAAGCATGTAACTTTACATCTGTAGAACTACAGATTTTTTTTTTTTTACAGTGTATACATCCATATGATTTTCTTCTGTCACTTATACACAATTTTTCTATTATCACTTTCTGCTGCACACCTTTTCCTACCTTTGCCAATTTGGTTTTGTAGCTTTGTATCACTTCAAAAATTTAGAAATGAAATCTTTAGTTACATTTCAACAAATTTTTTATCTAATTTCTTCTTAACCGCAAACTTGTTAACTTAATAGTACTATTTATTATCGCATTCTATGCGGGGTTCGATTAATCATTGAAGCTATGGAAAGCATAGTGTCATTTCGGGGCCCATTTTAATTAAGAAGAGTTTTCTAAATATGACATATCCAGAAACTCACGAATGCTACAAATATTATTCGAAACAGTGGCTCAGTCAAACTCACGTATCTTTCATTAAACATCCTTTTTTTATGTTCTCCTATATATGTACACAAAAAGTGGATGCAATAAAAAACTATGCAAAAATGATTTTGCATAGTTTTAGTATAAAAATCTAAGTTGGATAAAAACGTTGAATTCAGAATAAGTTAATAATTTCAAAAGAAATCAGATAGAATTTTGGAATGGATGTAATTCAATATAAAATTTGGGACTCCTGTTTTCTTAATTTCGGACCTTTTCAAGATTTCCTAAGGGATGCACGTGCTTTTCGTGCCTGATTGTGTGTGACCAGCATCTCTTTGTGCCATTTCTTTAATTTTCCTATATTTTGCGTCCAACTTTAATAACAGTCATTTAATCCACTGGCAAATGTACCACTCACAGTCATAAAATTTTCTCCGAAACTTGACAACAACAGTCGAATCTTACTGTTACCTGATTGTGAAAAAAGGATTACTCTTGAATCGCTCTCTGAATACTCGAATTCATTGACGGCATTACACAAATATATCATTAAAATCGTTATCTAGGCTTTCAAAGCCGAAGGTACATGGAGTACGCCGCCCCTGTCATTATATATGTCCAAACCGCACGTGCCTTTAAGGGTTAATATCTCGGCCAATTACCGACTATTTTTTTCAAAAATCATTATTAACAATGGTTTTATACTTCTGCTACGATAGGTACGTCCAGTCCTGAACACCTTTCCTGAATGCCCGCAAATCGAAATTTGTGTGTAACGGAAAAATGCGCTTTTCTCAAAAAATATGTGACCTAGGGTAATCGCTATAGTTTTCCTGCAAGGTATAAATTCACTACATCTAATTTTAACATAATTTTAGTTTCAGTAGATTCGGAAATAGATGGGAGGGAACATATTTTTGCACAGCATTTTCGACGATATCTCTGAAAATATAATACCGAAAATTAAAAGGAATTTATTTTTGAGTTCAGCCTTAAAAAAACTTTCCCAAGTTACCCCAAATGATATACAAATATTTTTTTCCAAGTAAATTAATTAGCCCCTCTAATTTTTTTAAATATATTTGTGAATGTTTAATAATCTGTAAATATGTGGGTGAGCAGTCTTTATTACTTCCCTCAATTTGAACTTTCCATGTTACACATTTTACGAGTAAAATGGCTGTGACAGACACACAGAGACAGGAGGGATCTTATAATGGTTCCGTTTTTACTTTTTAAGTACGGAACTCAAAAAACAGTAATTTGTGGCAGCCGTGCAAATGGGGAATTGTTGCTTATGTATTTGTGTATTTTTGAATCGAACGAAACCATCCGCAAGTCGATACGATCACTTGTTATAAAGTTACAACAGCTTTTATGAATAGATGGTCGAAAATGGTACTTTACGCACGTAAAATATGTTTTTACAATAAAAATTGATTGCCATTCACGAAAATTTTAGAAGAAAATTTTTTTGGCATTATAAATGAAGACCCGATGGTTCCCCAGAAACTAATGTTGTAGAGTTTTTATTTTATTTTTATTTATTTTTTTTTAGGGGAGGGGGCAAAAGGGGGGCATTCTAACTCGGAGGGGGGGGGGAGAATCAACTTTTTTAATTAGCTTAAGTGAGGTCTAGTTTGTTATGTGTTTTTTAATTTTTAATCGAACAACATAATCCGCAAGTCGATACGAACATCCATGATAATGTTATGGTGGCTTTATGAATACAAAGTGGAAAATTATACTTTAGAGTTAAACTTACACTATGTGTAAAATTACTTAAAAGATGACACAGTATTTAAAAATGTTAAATTATTTTAATACCTTAGAACTTTCAACTATAAAAAACATAGTCTTCTTCAGAGGAATATAAGAATTACAACAGTTATTGACGCTTAATTTTCAAAATCCACGTAGATGGTGACGAAAGGAGTGAAAGTGGAAGTTAATTTATAGATCCGGAAACATTGCGAAAATAAAACATGGATATAGGAAAGTGGAAAAATTACACGTTTTATCATTCTTTAAGTAAACTCAGCCAAATTCAGCCCAGAACAACATACCCAGAATTTGGCTCAGTTTACTTAAAGAATGAGAAAACGTGTAATTTTTCCACTTCCCTATATCCATGTTTTATTTTCGCAATGTTTCCGGATCTATAAATTAACTTCCACTTTCACTCCTTTCTTCACCATCTACGTGGATTTTGAAAATTAGGCATCAATAACTGTTGTATTTCTTATATTCGTCTGAAGAAGACTATGTTTTTTATAGTTGAAAGTTCTAAGGTATTAAAATAATTTAACATTTCTTAAATACTGTGTCATCTTTTAAATAATTTTACACATAGTGTAAGATTAACTCTAACTTTTAAAGATGAATTAAGCATTTCTATTTATTTATTTACTGAAATTACACTTTATTATTAAGCACAGCTTTGTCACATTTACGTTCAAAACATTTTCTTTATATCATATGAAGTAATCCAAAATATATGAACTGTCCTCAAAATAACAATAATCAAAATCAGGATCATCTGAGTCTACTTGAAGTTCATTAAATATTTTTATATCCTATATATTCATAATTTTGTATACATAAAACCGTTCGTGACTTTGCATTCAAAGAAATTGCCGTAACTTTATAATGACGATCGTATGAACTTGCGGATGGTGTCATTCGATTCGAATTTAAAAATATGTAATAAACGATACCATACTTGACGTAATTAAAAAAAGTTTATCAACTCCGAGTTAAAATGCCCCTTTTCACCCCCAAGGAAAAAAAAATGATAAAACAACTTTATTGTTCGAGGACTCATCGAATCTTCATTTGTAGTTCCGAAATGATGTTCATCTAAAATTTTTGGGAATGAACCCCAGTTGTTACTTTAAAAACCTATTTTACCTGCATTAAGTATAATTGACGACTTTCTATTCATAAAACCTGCCGTAACTTCGTAAAAAAATATCGTATCGTCTTCTGAAATGTGTCATTCAATTCATAATTAAAAAAATACATAATAAACGATATCCCACTTGACCTATTAAAAAATAGATTTCCGCTTCCTGAGGTAAAATCTCCTATTTCACCCCATAAAAACAGGATAAAACAACTTTATTTTTTGGGGGTACTCATCGGACCTCCATTTTTCGTGCCAAAACAAATTTTTTCACAAATTTTTCTGAATGGCCATCAGTTGTTATATTTTACTCTGTATTTGGTCTTTTTTAGCTGCACTATCTCGTAAAGTGCACAATTGTTGTAGTTCATTAAAAAAGCAACGTGAATCTAAAGAAATATTTTTACCAAAATGTCGAAATAAAGGAAAACTGAAAAGAAATTAATTTTTTCTTGCAATCTTAAACATGAAATTAAAAAAAAAAAAAAAAAAAAAAAAAATCATATAGAAAGTTGAAAAGAAATTAAATTAAAATCGCTATTTCAGAAATGTAATATATAATAAAATATACAAAACGGAACATCTAAAATTAATATATTTTTATGGTATTCCGAGCATGATATTTTTTAAATTAAAAATTTAGACTTTCATTATTGTGGAAAAAAATAATCTTTTTTCATATCTTAAACTGGTAAAACTTAAAAATATCATTTCATCGTACGGCACATTTACAGATATAAATTTCAGATAAAATAACATTCCTAGAAGTTGACTGAGTATAACACTGATTTAGAGCTGCAGGTTCTTTGAAAAAATTGTCGTCTTAAATTTATAGCAATATATATCTCTTATTTCTTATTTCAAATATTTAAAAATATAAAAGAATTATCCTTTCTATAAATTTTATTATCAAAGTAAGAATATAAAATACGGAAAAGTTTAAAAGTCATAATTAAAAAAACATTGTAGAATTGTGAAAAATCACATTTTAAACAGTTAAAGGAAGTAGATGAAAATGATATATGTGACGGAGTGTTCAAATGAATAGGTACGAAACTCGTAACAACCAAACCGGTTGAAATTTTAATATATCGCTTTGAGACGACGTAATGAGACATCGAAGGACGAAATTGAAGTATCCGGCGTGGTTGTGCGCATGCATGGGCGCCCGCACATGAAGGAGTGGAGAAGCAGGCAGTTATGTGTTCCGTCCAAATGACGCGGCGTGTGAGGACATCATGGCTTTCCCCGAGGCTAACGAAAAAGACAGGTCACCGCGGTGCATTCCACGAGTGTTTTTTTACAGACCGCTAGAGTGACGTGTTACTCTTTTCGTACAACTGCATTGGTGCATTCGAGAATCACGTGATTCCAGCGGTCTGTAAAAAAGATACGCGTAAAACAACACGTTAGCCTGTCTTTCGTTAGCCTGGAGCTTTTCGATTGCAAAATTCGACGACTGAAGTGCAGCGAGGTGTCAGATTTCTTGCTGCACCAGACTTTAATCAGACACCTCACTGCCCCTCAACTGTCGAATTTTTCAATGGGAAAGCCATGATCAAGTGTGTGGTAAAGTGTATACGGAGGTATACGACGTATACTTTCTGCATATTTTTAAGAAGCTCTGTATACCCTCTATTTCCAAAATAAAGATATAACGTATACTCTAGTCATGAACTTCATGATTCTAGCATATACCCTCTGCCGATGGCGTATTCACTCTGCTTTTTTACGACAACAACATTGGCCATAATGTCCTCACACGCACTGCCACGCCGTGCCAATTTGACGGAACACACAACTGAACTGCCTGCTTCCCTCCTCCTTCATGCGCGTAGGCAATCGAGCATGCGCACAACCATTTCGGACACTCGATTCGCGTCCATTGATGTCTCACTACGTTATCCCAAACTGACAAATTTCAACCGGTTTGGTTTTTAAGAGAGCGTTTCGTACCTTTTCATTTGAACACCCATAGTATATTTCATTTAAATTAATTGAAATTAGCAGTTAAAGGATTTGCTGCAAAAAGGTTGTAGCTTCAATTTTCACTTCTGAGAAATAAAAAAAACCCCTCTTAATATGTAATTTTTAAAGTTTCGTCAAAAGCAGTTTTGCTACTTATGCAGTAGCATATTCATATAAGCAGTAAAAACAGAAAAATGTTTCTTAATGTTGAAAAATATAATATAACTACAAACGAAAATACACTTTAATCACTTCAGAGTTACCTAAGATCCCGGAAAACGTCCATTCTCTTTAGAATTCTGAGAGACCAATATGTTTTCGAGATTTAAAGAAAGCATTTTTAAAAACAAATTTTCTTTTGCTGTCACTGATTTTCTGAAACGTTTCGGAGTAAGTTTTATAGTCCATTAATGAGTTTTCTGAACCCGAAATATAGATTTTTAGGATGCTATCAATCCTGAATTAAACATTTTGAGATGCGTAACGCAATTTATACGTGCCAGAGTAGCAACATAATATTACTTTTAATGTCATTATTAATGTTGTCAATTTATAATGTTTGTCTGCAAAATATTCTTGTTGAACATGAACATGTTTATTTGAGAATTGAGAAATTCGAAAAAATATACATTACTATACATGAAAACAAATTAATGCCCTATACAAAGTATTCAGAAACGTTTCCGAAAAACAGTGGGAGCAAAAGAAAATGCTTCTTTAAATATAAAAAATATATTTGTTACTGATGCTTCTAAAGATAAAGAACGCTTTTCGAATTCATGGATAACAACGGAAGAAGTTGTATATTATATTTTTGTATACATTTACGTTCATAGTTATATTGCGTTTTCGCAGATTAATAAACATTTGTCTTTTTGGACAATTAATGAATGTTTTGCCGCCAATAATTTGCATCAAGAACGAGAAATTTGCACTACTTGCTTATCCCGTCGACCAAAAAACTATCGCCAAACTATAAGATTAAAAGACATTAATGGACGATCGTAAATGTAACATTCAATTGACATTAAACCCGTGTTTGCGACGTCATCAAGTGATTTTTAATTCGACTTTTTATTTCTATTTTTATTAATCTTTTACTAATTTACTTGTTCTTTTGTTATTTAAAATAAAAATTATGCCAATTTGTATAATTTGGCGAATAGTTTGGCGAAATTGGTCAAAGGGATAATCAAGTAGTACTGAAAAATCATGCACCCCGCATAGATTATATAAAATGTTCCAGCAAATTCAGATTATTGTGACAAAACTTCGCTGATTATTAAGGTGAAACGTATAAATAAACAATTTGAAAAAAAGTATAACGCATTTGAAAACCTAATTTCTGCTATTACCATTAGTAGTTGGAAAAATATCTGATTTTGTTTGTGCAGCTCTGTGTATGATCTATAGATTTGTATATATACTACATAGTATTGAATAAAGGTAGTTCATTTAAAGGAACAGCATAATTGAAAATGTCCATTCAATAATTTCAGTGAATAAACGAAAATATTACTTGAGAACTTTTGTGGAGCCGTGTATATGACCTATAGAATTTATACAAACCAAGCAATATTTAGAAAAAAGAACAGTTTGATTTAAAAACGCGTAGCACAACTGGAAACGAACTTCATGCAATTATTGGTCTTTGGCTTTAATAGTTCAATTATTGTCCAAATTCTGCTGTAGCCAGATTCTTTTCTACGTCCCTGCCCTGTGCAGATAATATTATAAACCACTGTGCCTTGTAGTACACCTTAGTCATTTATATAAAATTCAGTATGTTTAAAATCGTTTAATTTCATTAAAATACACCGCAAACGATATTTCCCGTAGACATTAATGTAACGGAATTATTTTGAGTGTCTCTGTAAATGAACCTTAAACGCTACACACTTCATTTTCAATACTGAATATGCCTTAGTGATATCCAATATCATGTTTGAATTTCATGGCAATCGGTCCATAATTACATGACTTGGACCGCGGATGGTCGGCAAACAGACGAACAGACAGACATACAAACGGAATTCATAAACACTTTTCATATTAATTGGAAAGTGTTAAAAAATATCTATTCTGAGTGACTTTGTTTTAACAAGAAATGAACATCTGAAGATTGTCGAAAATGGAGCTACATCTTTTTTACAGCACACCCTTCAATTAAGGTTAGAATAATCTTATAATCCAGACTATATTCGAATCATTTTCAGAACTTTTGTAAAGCCCAATTATTATGCAATTATATCGAATAATACAAGTTTTAAATACGTGCATTAGAACTATTTTTGAATTCTTATCTGCCAAATGACAATTTGTTACCCCGCATAAATAATGAAGGTATGAAGGAAAAAGACTGTGTAGTGTCTATCGGCTGCGAAAGAAGTACTGTTTGTTTCCGGAAAACAGGGATGAGCGGAGTTTGTTTAGCTACATTTGACTGAGCGCCAATCTTAATGACAACGTACAAGTGAATGCCGAAGTAGAACTTCGGAAAATACCCATCTCAGCGTAACACCTTTTTGGATAGTAGAATCGTATCAGTGTTCTAAGCGCGGCTTTTGAAAACGAACAGTAAATAAAGATGGAGTCCAAGTTGGTGGCTGTTTTTTGTTTACATCGAATCAGAACCTGATTATAGTTGGTCAATCTTCCACCAGTAAAAACAAATAAAAATATTTGCCCTAACTATGACAAAAATTCTGCATGAATAAGGTGGTGAACACTAGAACTGCAGGAAATTTTACATAAGTTTTATAAAATTATATTAAACCAGAAAATTTATTTAAAATTATTTATCTTATTTGTTACACTTATTTTAGCGTCATTTATATTTAGCTTATTTTATGTAGAAATATCCGGTTTGAATAGGCAATTAGTTCATTGGTTGGTATCTAATTGACACAGGATCTAATTAATTTGAGTGTTCTAGTATTAAATAAAGCAAAATTTTCTATTTAACTTTTGGTGTACCTTTTTACACAGTGGTATTCAATTTCAGTATCATTGACAAGAGGATTGTTTATGTAGTCACAATATGGCGGAACCGCAGGTCTTGATTATCACGTAGTCAAATTTCCACAAGGGAAAAAGAATAGACATTTTTGTTTTAATTTTGACAGAAATTTTTCATGAACAAAGCGATTAATAAGGCAGAAATTTGTATTCAAAGTTACTGATGGAAATTTTCCCTGGCGGTAATCAGCCCTTGCGGAACCGGTTGCAGTTGAAGCTACACTATTTTGAGGCCATGTCAATTCCTCTTTTATATAACATCTACTAATTGTCGATTTGTAGGTAATAAATAAATTATTTAGTTTCATCATACAATAATTATTTTTAATGTTTTCTATTATTAATGCTTCCCTATTATTCTATAGATAATTTTTCCAAATTACGAACAGTACAAAAATTTTATATAAAAAAAAATACTCCTTTAACCTTAAAAATATATTTTCAGCCAAATGTCGAAATAAAAGATAAGGGAACAGAACATATTTCTTGTTACATAAATTGAAAATATAATATAAAAAAATTATATGTTTCATTGAGAGTTAAGAAAAGTGAGAATGTTTGTCAGAAATATAATAAAATAAACAGAAAAATACGAAATCTAAAAAATATATTTTATTGTTATATCTTCATAACAACATTTTCTAAATTTTAAAATTTCTAGTTCCATTGTTTTCGAATGTATGTCTTTTCCTGTCATATTAAACAGGGAAAATTGAAAAATATCCTACCGCCGTATATGCGTTATTAATTGATCCAAATTTCAGATAAAATTATATTTCACAAAGTACACAGAACGTAACACTGATTTATGACTGTAGGTTCTTTTAAAAAGTTTTTCTCATGACGTTATATTAATATTTGTTCAATTTCTTATTTTGTGCGTTTAAAAATACAAAAGACCCTTTCATCTTAAATATGTTATTCTTAAAGCAATGACAAATGTAGAAAATATTTTTTTTTCAAACAAAAGAAGTAAAGAATTTTATAATAAAAAATAAATGCAAAATTAAATAATCAGAAAAATCTAAAAACCGAGAGTTGCAAAAGGTGGAAAAAATCTGGATTTAAGCCTTAAAATAACCAATTAAAAAAATTTAAATATTTTTGCTTGTTTAGATTTACAACATACATATTACATAAAGAATAAGTAGATTAAGTCGAACAATCCTGGCGTACTTTTTACTACATCTGCTGGATTATTATTAAATACTAATCAGGCATTTGTTAGGTAGTATACCATTCGTACCACTTAGTGCAAACATCGCCATTAGAGGTATCAATATGCTAAAATGTTAGCATATGCGGACAGGTAGATTACTTTCAGTTGACTGATTTAATCCACTCTATCGGCTGTTTATAGTGATGAGATTGGCTCAGTACAATCGAAACATCAGCTATTTTTTATGCAATCAAATGCAAGTGAGGCCGCATGAGTGGTCAGTAATATATTAAGAAATACGGTAGTTTTCCCAATAAAACAGAGGCGAAATTCACTTGAAACTGCTTATTTAACTATACACATAAACCTGAACAATTCCCACAGTGCGAGACTTTATCAGAGCCTTCAGGCCAGAGCACGAATTAATATTTCATGCGAGAAAGATGTTAGTGTCAATGTAGATATTCTACGCGACTTAAAACACCAGGTAACAGATCAGATAAACAATCGAACAGCACATATATATTGTCTCTGAGCTCATGCTCGAGCGTTTTGTTAGAATACGCGGAAAAATGCCGATTGAAATGTAAACTTCAGACGAACTAAACAAATTCATAAACGAGACACGGAAGAAAATGCGATCCGTCACTCAACTAATGGAGGGTGAGATAGGAGCGTAATAGAAATGACTCCCGGATCGTCTGACGGAAGAATTTCAATGTAATACGGTTGACGTAGAATGGTTGGCGGAAAGTTGAAAGGAATAAAATAAAAATAGTAAAATGGGAAAAAATAAGTAGCTGCGCTCAGAATGTACAGTTTTGGTAGCTGATAAAAATTAATGAAGGGATTAAAAGTTTAGATTAAAATTTTGAATAAGATTATTATTAAGATACGCGTTTTAAGTTCATAGGAATTTAACTAGAAATAAATAATAGAGAGCATTAAAGAATAGGGAAATAATGAATACGCCTGCAATTTAGAACAATTTAAATGAATGTTGCAAGCAAACGTTTTATATAACAATATCACCCCCCCCCCCTCTGTAAAAATTGATGAACTTGTAGATCCGTGAAGTTCATTAATGAAAAGCATGAGTTCGGATTACAATAGTGTTAGCAAGTAGTCTAAAATTTTCTCCAATTCTGTCAAAGTCAAATCAATAATTTATTTCTTAAACGCGAAGTGTAGTAATTGATTTTTTTTTAAATTACCAGTACAATGTAAATGTTTTTCTAACATGGAGTAAATTATATTCAAAATAATTTTCTCTTATTTTACTAACAACTTATTATCATAGAAACTCGACAGATTTTCTCGTCAAGCAAAAGAAACAATAATGCAATGAATCGTAAATGAAACAAATTTCCGCCAATTGATGCGAAACAATTTTGCATTTTTTTTTTTTTTTTCTCTGTGTAGTTTATATTTTCCGGGCTGACCAAAACGAGGTTTTCACACATCTATACCTTGAGTTATATTTATGGTAAAAATAAAATTCTTGTTTCTATGGAATGGGGTGTGCCACGTGACTCAGAAAACAAAAGTCAAGTGGAATTAATATATAATTTCATTTTAGACCGGGAACCGACAGAACAGACAATCACCTCATCGAGTTCACGGATGAAATTCTAGGATTAGTTAAACATTAATTTGCATATTAAAACGCAATCGTTCTGAAAAGTCATATCTTGATGGAAAACACGTAAAAACCCGATTTTAACTGCTGACTCGTAGGTTTACCATTGTGTTTTCCTGCTCCCAGTCCTCCAGTTTTCATACCTTTTGGTGCAAGAAAACACAATAGTAAACCTACCAGTCAGCCGCTAAAATCGGGTTTTTAGGTGTTTTCCACTAAGATATGATTGGCAAACCGATTGAGTTTTAACATGCGAATCAAGATTTAACTAATCATCGAATTTCATCCGTGAACTCGATGAGGTGATTGTCTGTGCTGCCGGCTCCCGGTCTATTACTGACCTTTCATGCGGCCTCACTTGCATTTGATTGCATCAAGAATAGCTGGTGTCTCGATTGAACTGAGCCAATAATCACTATAAAAAGTCGATAGAGTTGATTAAATCCGTCAACTGGAAGTATTCTACCTGTCCGCATCTACTAACATTCCACTAACATTCCACCATATTGATACATTTACTAACAAGGGAACTACTTTTGATGCTACTCGCAACTAGCATTGAGACCTGGTGCCTTTTAAAGCCCTATATTACGAACTTTGAGAATAATATTTCATTTTACAGCAGCATAACTTTCTGAAAATCCAATTTTCGAGACTACTTATCGGACTATTAACATTGAAGTTTTTTAAAGAAAAGCATTTAAAAATAAAAATTAGTTAATGATAAGCATAAAATATTGTAAAAAAGTTTTAAAATTTCTTCAAGAACCCATGAATTTGATTTTGGAAAATTGCAACATTACATTCACATTTTTGGCGGGGGAAAAGTTGGCGATTATTTTCAAATGTAGACCTTTCCGGCAACCCTAGCCAAATGTGATATCTGTTTGTCTTGTGTGAGTTAACTTCAGTAGAAATTATAATGTCCAACCTAATTAGCCACAGTAAATTTTCTAAATTGTGTAAAAATATTAATTTAATTTATGATTACTTTTATCGAAAGACCATTTAATAGAGCAGCATTTGATTTTCAACATTCGAAATTTTACTCCATTCGATTTCAAAAGAAAAAGATTGCTTATTTTGTATTTCACTAAAAAATAGTTTTCCATGATCTTGAACGCTTGTATAGAAATATATTTACTATTTATATATTTATCGTCTGGATAGAAAAAGATTAAAAAAACTAATTCTTGTTTCTTATGCTATCAATCCACAAACAAATCGTAATCTGATATAATTCTAATATGTACTGTAATGTACTGTACATTTATTCCCCGGATAAAGCAGGCGCATAAATTGTAGCTCCCTATTTGGCGACTTTACTCACTTTTGGCGTGAAATAAACAAATAAAAATGTAATAATAAAAAATTAAAACTATAAAAAAAATATATAACATATAATTTTAACAGAGCAATTTTATCGGTTCTCTATGTTTGTTCTATAGTGCTACAAAATGCACCAGGTCTCAATGCTAGGTGTGAGCAGCACCAAAAATGGTTCCCTTGTAAGCGATACGAATGGTATACTACCTCACATATGACTGCAGGATTATATAATAATAATCTAGCAGGATGTAGTACAAAGCACTACAGGATTGTTCGACTTAATAGACTTATTCTTTTCGTAATAAAAAGCCGGTCAGGATGTCTTTACCTACTGTGCACCACCTTATAAGGAGATCTCTGATAAAACAAAATGTGTTCTTGGTTGATGAAGCTAATATTAACAAGTTGGAAATTGCTCGTCAAACGTGGCAAATGAGGTGCGTTCGTACTATAGCTAGTTTTATCATTATTTTTTGCACCCATATTGTACTGAATGTATATTTTTTTGCACTTCATAAGTGCATAGTCTGTAACATCATTAAAATGAACTTGCAATATTTTTTTTTCCCAATCCCCGTAATGAAACGGAAAATTTTTGACTGTCCCTGTAATTAAACTATACATCCGATTTTCATAACATTTGAAATGGATCGACAAAATTTTGCAACAATTATATATTTAAAATTTCAGACCATTCGGAAGGCTGTAACATCATTAAAATGCACTTGCAATAATTTTTCCCCATAGGCCGTAATGTAAAGAAAAGCTTTTGACTGTCCCTGTAATTAAACTATACATCCGATTTTCATAAAATTTGAAGTGGCTCGACAAAATTTTGCAACAATCATATATTTAAATTCTCAGACCATTCGGTTGGGTAGTTTTTGCTCTGTTATATGCGGACGGACAGACGGACGGGCGGACTGAACGACAACTATAAGTGCTACGCATTTATATAATTACGAACGCACCTAAAAACGTACGAAACGTTTCTTTTCTTCAATGGCACCCGGTAACAACGATTTAGAGTTCTACACCTTATCCTGATTGTGAGTCTTATCTTTTTATTTTTCAAAATAAAAATATTTATAGGAAATAAAGACAGATAGCTACGATATTTGTGGAACCAAGGTCGTAAGTTTTGAAAGATTTATTTATTATTTATTTGTTTATTGTGTTATAATTCATCAGATTCTGTTATTTATATTTGTTATTTTTATTTTTATTAGAAAGGATTTCATATTTACAAATTATTTTTAAATTAAATGCTTCATCAATACCGTATATGACCTGATTTGGTCATTGAATTTCAAAATATATAGAAAATCGTTAGTTAAATTTAGTGTTCTTAAATTTATTAATGAAGAATGTTATGATATTTCTTATTTTGAACGGAATTAAATGTAAAGTTATGATAAAAATGAAATTGAAAAGAGTAAATAATAACAGTTGACGATTATAATTTGAAATTAATAGGTTTATTTCAGAATATTAAATATTATAACTTATTTATTTTTGTTAGTATAAATAATTAATCTCAGAATACAATATATTTATGCTAAAAAATCCTAATAATAGATTTTTTAGTCAGAAAACTGATTGATTGTTCATTTTGGGTAGGTTAAATTTCATTAATTGGTCTAAAGCTGTATACTTTGAAGGTAACTAGGAAAGTTAAGTTAACATTTTGTATTTTATTTTGTAGAATTTCTGATTAATTTTACTTTGTTCCCCAATTTCTTATAATTTCAATAAATTCAGTGGGAAAAGATTGAATTGAGCGAATATTTTACTAGGATTTTGACGTATAATATATAGATTAAAAATTAATCATTGATAATAGGAATTAATTGTTAGTTTATATGCTTTTAAATAATCACCTTAACTAAATATAGTAAAGTTTAATAAACTTCCTTACTGATTGATAATTGGTAATAATTATTGATGAAAATTATGTAAAAATGTTCTTTATTTTAATTAATCTTAATGTGTTATTTATTTATTTATTTATTTTGTTGTTGTTAGTTTATTATGTGGTGCACTTATTTGAAATTACTACCATCTAAGAAGATATCTTTCAAAGATTAAAATAATGATACTGTTATCTATTTTACTGAATCAATCAAACAAGAATTGATTATGAATTTGGAAGATGATACTTATGGAGATGATGATCATTTGGGTATTATTAAGATAAAGTGCATCCATATATGAACGGTAAACAACTAATTTAAATTATTGTAAGATTATTACTACAAGGAGTTTAAGTTAAATTGAATTATTTAGTTATTATTTCTTTGTTGAAAAATGTTTTATTGTTTTTTACAAGTTTTGCACTAGAAAATAGATAATTCTAATTACTTCTTTATGGACCACTCAAGACTTACTCCCTACCAAATTCTTAATAAATTATCTGATGTCTACTTTGAAATTGATTGTCAACTTCAAAATTGAAATACGGAGATTATCCAGATTGACCATGTATCTAAATTAAGCCCTACTGTCCACCAGATCAATTAAAATTATCTCATGAGAAATCACAGCAAACTAATGTTAAATCTCTGGCTTAAATTTAAATTGATAATAGTCATAAAAATAATAAAAGTAACTAAATAAATTATACTTAATTAAACAATGCTTTTCTGTATAACAGTGTGTTCTTGAAGGATCCACGAGAATATTATTGCTGAAGTTCATTACTGCTTGAAGCTTTACTTGAATTAGCTTTTTACGCCGGCGTAAAATGAGTTGATTTGAGTTAGAAATTTCTTATACTGAATTAAATTAGATTATAATCTATTTATATAAAATCCAAGTCTCTGTGTGTCCCTCACGATTCCGGTAAGACCGCCTCATTGAAATGAGTAATTGTTGAAAAAAACTAATGCAGGGTTACCACAGTAGCGCCAAATGTTAGCCAATTTGGTGATAGCTGGCTAATTAGGCGTAATTCCCATTTAAAACCATTAATCTTTCATAAAGGAGGTCACTGAAATTTAATTTAAACTCCGCTCTTTTAAGATATTTTTCAAAATCTATGAGTGAGATTTTAAAGAACATCTTTACATCTTCCTCCCGATGCTACTAATAAAATAACCACCAAAAGACGACGCTGTACTGTGTGAGCTCCTAACTGCGCGATTTTAATGTGCTTTAGGTACTTTTCCAGTATAGGTGCCTTGGCGAAAAAGGAAATTTGGCAACATATTTTCCGGGAACCTATCCACTGTTTCATCTTATATACACACGCTTTTTTTTTCGATATTTATACGATTTATTTAATATAAAAAAGCCGTTTCTCTAATTTTATACAGAAACAGATGTAATTTGTACCGAAAAACATCAATAATATACATATAAAATAAACATATAAAACAAACAAAAACGCTCATCAAGTTTGTTTTCATAGCTGTTTATATGATTTGACAACAAATCTCGATATTTTTCCGTTATACGGACACCATGCCAAAATGTATGGTAATGCGCCAATTATTTCAAAATGCTAAAAGATATTTGTAATTTTATGCCAGCAGTTTAATATGAGTTTTATTTTATTGCTTTATTTTATAACAGTTTGTTCACTTATTTTAAGTATATATTTGTGATTTAATGAAATAGTTCGTAAAAGTCTGGAATTTTCAAATGTTATATTTTTTAAATGCTCACTTCAGTATTGACAAGGTTTTTTCTTTTATTTTTCAAATGCTTCAATTCACGTGATTTTCATTATGCGTCAACTATTATGCTTGGCGACAATGGTATCCATATAACGGAAAAGTACCCAAATCTCACTTTCTAATGCCCAAATTACACTAAGCTTTTTTTAAAAAACGCCAAAGCCCCTAGAGTGGAAAAGTACCAAACTGTCTATTATTTTGCGCTATCTGTGTTATAGTTTGTACTATATGCAAGGGGTGTAGAGTGAAGAGTTTAAAAATTAAATATTAAAGTTTCGGCACAGATGTCATATATTGGCGCGATTTTTTTCTGACGCCAATGTCATATACACAACAGGTACTTAACTGGCGGCAAAGTGTCCTTATTTTGCTTGATATGGTAACCCGGATGTTGTTGTTTATGCTCTTGATGTTTTCGCCAAATTGGCGTATATGACAACTGTGCCAAAGTTTCTATAAAACAGTATAAGACTAAAAAACTAAGAATAAAATAAATGCAAAATAAGACTTAAGAAGAAAGAAAAATCATGCGCTAAGCATAGAATATGAAGCACTTTCCAACACATCCTGAATGCTTCAACAAAACTTCGTTATTTGGGGAAATAAGATAACTAAGTAAACATGTTAGAAGACGCATAAAAAATTTAAAAAATTGATTTCAGCAGTTACCGTCCATAGCCAATAGTATCGTTATTACATGCCACTATTTAGCCAAATTTTAATTTAAACTACTCTTAAAACTACAGCAATCACATTTCCAGATATTATCATCCATAGACGGTTATGTATCCAGTTCTTTGCGTGACCCTGTATATCATTTTATCTATATTCTACAAACATTTCTTAGTAAACTAAATGCAGTTCAGCGGAAAAATGCATAACTCCTTTAAAAACCACCTTTAAGCAATTTACTCTCATACTCAGTAACCCTTACGAATTCTTTTGTGTAGCCCTGGATATGAACTGTAGCATTTATACACGCAGTATAGTATGCATAAATGTAGTGAAAAATAAAAGCACATATCATAATTAAAAATACATTTCTAGCAATCATTGCTTATGTACAATACTTCGGAGAAAAGTTGCTTGGCGAGAAAGAAGTTTGCCAACGTATTTTCTGACAACCTATTTACTGATTCATACTCACAAGCAATTTTTTCCATATATATGCAATTTATTTAATATAAAAAAAGCTATTTACCCGTTTTTTATAATAAACAGAAGTAATTTTTGCACAGATGTCATATACGCATCGGGGTTGGCGTGATTTTTCTCTGACGCCAATTTGGCAGAAATCTCGCTTTCGAATATCAGTTACTTATATATTTTTAAATTATTTGCTATCATTTTGAAAAGGAAATAACTATAAATAAATAAAAGTTTGAATAATAACTATAGAAAAAAAACAGTTTACATAATTAAAAAAAGAAAATAAAAGTAAATAAACAATTTATTAATAAATAAAAAACAATAGCTGGGTTACCATAGCAGGCAAAATAACACCATTTTGGCGCCAGTTAGGTATCCCGGTTCATATATGAAATCTGTGCCGTAATTTGTATACATAAAAAAATATTATATATATTTAGAAACGATTTTTTATGTATATAAGTGCATATATAAACAAAAATAAAAGTTCATTAGATTTGTTTTCATAGTTGTTTATATATTTTGGCAACATATCTCACTTTCTGATGCCCGAATTGCGCTAAGCTTTTTTTTTTAAATGCGTTATAATGGAAAAGTACCTAAATAAATAATTAACAGAAATAACCAATTATACAAACTAAAACTTTTTATTTTGAGATCAAAGCATTATTTTTAATTTCAATTAAAAATGCGTATATCCTTGGATAACTTTAGTTGAAATTAGGTTCACAGCTTAATATCTCATTCCATAAACACAAGTGATTCATTCATCGTGAAACTTAAAAAAATTTTAAATCATTGAGGTAATCATTCACAAATTAAGTTCTCCAACAGTCAATGGACAATATTCTAATGACATCATAGTAGGTAAAATGGTGGCGGTATCGTTTGAAATCACAAAGATTTAATTTTGCAACGTCTCTTAGTTACATTATTTTATTGTCATATTTATGAGCTCAGAACAAAAGCATATTTTTTCATTACTTAGTTATTAAAGACGGAAAATATTATAAATGCATGATTTGAATATTTTAAATAATTTTCTTTCTTAATAATAAAAAATAACATCGGGAAGTAACAGCGGGTTTAAATTAAATAAGTTTAACTCTTTATTTCTGTTGTAATATTCAAAATAACTGTACTTATTAGATTTCAGTAAACAACATCAGGACCCGATTAAACTTTGAAGTTAGAGGAATTACAATGTTATTTCAGGACCTTTCTTTTCGAAAAGCTTTTCTAAATTCCACATGTACGTGGAAACTCGTCAGTGTTAGAAATATTATTCTTAGGACTGACATAACATAGGAACGGCCTGCAATTTTACACAAGTTTTTGAAAACTACTTTATATCAGAAATTTTACTAAAAACTGGTTACTTTTTTGTTATAGCGGCCCACACTATTAGGATTATGACAAGTTGCAGCCAATTTCGCCAACGTTGGAACCAAGATCGTGAAGCACACACATATAATACCATATAATACCATTTCATGAAATCGTATACGATAATTTAATAGTTTTTACCTTACTTCAAGTGTGAAATTTATTTATTTTTAAGGCTTAACAATCTAAATTGTCTAATATATGAATTAAAAAAATGTAAACAAAGATTGAATAGACATGACCGCAAAAAGCCTCAAATCTGCATAACACTTGGAACCAAACTGTGCAGATTAATGGTCTTCTACTGTACACAGTTTTCCATAAATGTGTTTCGTTCTTAAAATGTGTTATTGGCACAGATGTCATATTGGCGCGATTTTTTTCTGACGCCAATGTCATATACGCAATGTATACTTAACCGGCGCCAAAGTGTCGCTATTTTGCTTGATATGGTAACCCGGATGTTGTTTACGGTGTTGATGTTTTCGCCAAATTGGCGTCGGAAAAAAATCGCGCCAATATGGGGCGAATATGACATTTGTACCGTGTTATTTTCATCTATCACTGCGGAACAAGCGAGAAAACTCATATTCTTGCACATGAGTTGTATATCCGTCATTTTTGACGGGCTACCTTTCTAGTAGTAAATAAATTTCAATAAATTTAAAATTACTAAAAAGTAACTGGATTAAATTAAATTAAATATAACAAACATTATAGAATTTATGTGAATAATTGTTGATTATGAAAGTATCCTGTATTTTAATTCCAAATCTGTTTTCTCTTATTTATTTATTATTTTTTTACTGACTGCGTAAATCTTCGCATATGGAAAATGAACTAAAGGTTCGACACATATTGGAAAACATCTTAAGATTTTGTTTCAGTGATATTGCTGGAGAATTTTAAGAATTTATTATCTTATTTTTTCTTTCGACTAAGTATAATTTCATTTCTTATGGAATCTAGTACTGGTAGGAGATTAGTTTTTATGCTATGTAATATTTTACCCAGTCAACGTCGTTGCAATAATCTCTTGTTATTACTTACTGAAGTTATGAATTAAAGTATAAATTTAAAGTTGTTAATGAGAAATTTGAATTATTGTTCATTATAATTGAATTAATTTTACTATTGTCATTTATTGTATGATAGAAATAGAATATATTATTATTGAATATTAAGATAAAAAATTTGTGAGAGAGAATTTTTTGAAGACATAAAGTGTTATAATTTAATAAAGTCAGCGTATGAGGTGTATGAGTTTACTCATAAATTAAATTTATTCTGTTTATATTGTGATAATATCTGAACATAATGAAATTAGAATACTTACTAGAGAATTTATAGGAAATTGGTAATAGTATGGTACCACTATTACCATAGGGCAATTCCATCGAAACTGACGTAACATTTTATCATCGAATTTGTTTTCAAATCTATCTAGAAAATTGACTAATAAAGCTAGAACAAATTTTTACCATTTAAAATATTTCTTACCAAGGTCTTAATAGCCAAATAACTGCAGATTATTTCAATTTCTCTTTGAGCACCAAATATTGCAATTCAAACTGTAACTGACGTAACATAAACTATACAAACATTTTTACTGCCTTCATTGAAGTGTAAAAATGATCAAAACTATCCAGTTAAAAAAAGAGATTTAATGTTCTCAACAACACTAAGTAATGCCAAATTAAAACAGTAACTTGTTTAATTAATTTCTGAAAAATTAAAAACAAAAAAAATGGCATTTTCATGTGTAACTGACGTAACTTTTATTGTGTGACTGTTAAAATGACATTATGACACTTTACAAAGACAATAATGGTATTTAACTTAGTTTGTAAACAGTAATTTATAATACCTTTTTATTAGAACCTTTCTATAGAATATAAAAATATCAAGTTTTCCAATCATACCGTTAAATTAAACATATTATAAATTTGATCCCCCCCGCCCCCCCCCCAAAAAAATGATGATTTTCTGTGGAATTGTCCCATAACATGGCAATACTATAGAGCGCACATAGCACTAGTTTTTTTTACAGTTTCACTTGTGTCAACAATGATCAATTTTGAACTCATACTCGAATTTCAATGGACTGTAGCATAATATAAGGACAATATATCATCCCAGTTATAAAACTGAAGGAGATCAATATGCAGTTGAAATTTTTGTACATATTTTTAAAATTAAAATTTATTAGTATTGTTGCTTATGTTCATGCTTTTTTTTATTTATATTTTTTCATGTTTATTAGCTTATTATCTAACTTATGAATTGTAAGGAAAACTTCTAAATTATGGAATTTAAGTTACAGAGATTAAACTAATGTTGAATCATGATGTGGAAAGAATGTAAATTCCTAAAGAAACTCGTCGGCAATTCTTAATATTGTCAGTATCTGGTAATACTGTAAGTAATTTAGATCTAATCAAAAACAAGTCGTTATAAAAGATTCCGCCAAGTCACAAATCTAAAACGTCAGTCATAAAAAGAAATGATATCACATAAAAAGAAGCAATATAGAAGTGCATACTCCGAGTGCCGTATAAAAATCTATCACTACTCATAATGATTCAAAAGGACACGGAGCGAGGCACAGTATGTGAAAACTGCTTGGCGACCTGCATACTTTTATCATGTTTGTTCTTCCTTCACTTACATATGACAATTTCTTAACCAATTTTCTTCTTGTATTACTGTTAAACTGTGAAAAGTTGAATATTCTGGTATTTACATGCCCATTCTTATTTAACATCATGGGATCGATTTCTTGATTATATTTACCATTATTTGAACAGGAAAGACCACTTTTATGAGGAGGATTTTATAAGTAAACATATAATAAACATTTTGAGTGTGTAAAATAATAATAAAAAATAATGATCATATGAATAATACTAACAATACACCTAAAAATAGACGTTAGCTAAAGTAAGACATTGGGCATTCTCAAAATCTTTTGACTTTTATGTCCCTGAATAATAATTATTATTTTAGTACATATTTTTGTGTGTTTTCCTTTCATATACTGGGGAACATCCCATTGCATGATTGCATAATAATATTGACGAGATAAATAAGTTTTGGACGATGTTGGGTGTCCAAATATCCAGGAAACTCCTATACCGTCCCGTGTCCGTCCCTGATGCTGATTTTTAAGTTTGGAGCTGTCTGTATAAAATTGTTTCAATAAAAGTAATTTGATGTAATTTTTTTCCGAAAGTGAGATAATCGTTTTATATAAATATGTAGCAAAAAATTAACCTGCACACATTTTTACGGTTGATACTATTTTTTGAACTCTGTCCCTGGGTTTTAGATTCCTTACCATCCCTCTTGCTAAACTTATACAAAAAATCACTTCAGATGGGGCCACAGAATTTTTTTTCAAGTTTTTTCTCATGAATAGTCATATATAGTCTCATATATAGTCTGATATATATTCTCAGTATGCTAGAGAAAGAATGTCTAAAATTCTTTGACAGGAAATTTACTTCAGAATTTAAATCAGCATTTAAATATCAATTTTAAGCACAGCGGCTTTATTGGCATTCTTACCGTCCCCAAGTTTTATTCCAGTACTTTTTGAGGTAAATTAATTTTTTTTTTAAATTTAATCCAATGTAAATAACTGTTTCTAAAGCAATGAACATTGTGGCTATCACTTAGTCTTAGCATGATTTGCCTAAAAATAGTGGTAATTTTCCTTACGTCCCTTTTTTCCCCTTTACCGTGCATTTTTTTCCTGTACAATGCCCCTTTTTCCCTTCCGTCCCATCTTTAACACTCCTTTAAGACAATGTTATACCAAAATGTTGCACTAAAAATACTACATTCTTGTTATTTCTTATTCGAATGCCCTGTGGGTACTATGCAAATTCATTATAAGTAAAAATTTTAGAAGAAAATAAAAAGTTATAGTGGTAAAATGGTAAGGAAAATTAAACTAGCAAGTTTAACTTAAACCCCAGTTAAATAAAAACATTTTCGCTGCTGACCATTTTCTCGTTATTTTGAATCATTAAGGCATTCGTCTACCAGATTAAAATGTTATTGTAGCAAGTTTAATTTCGCCAGATTTTTATTCCAGTAAGTCAAAATATGGTGAGAATGCCCCATATATTGCAGTAAAGCCTGCGTAAACAGAATTGCACATGACAGGGGATAAATCTGTTCTAGGAAGGCTTCTCTTACAATAGTATTATATAATATTAATTATATTGGAAACACGACATTTTTCGTTTAAGAAATAATTCTTTCGTAAAAGGATCCATTTTATGAGTTTTCCCTTTAATTTTGAATGAGTGTATTTATGTAATTAAAAATTATGTTTAAAATATTGAAAAGTATAATTGTAATATTAAGATTATTACCACAATTATATCCATTTACTGCTTCTCTTACAAATCTTTCTGATTTATTACAGATCTTCCTCCAACAAATATTTATAAGAGTGATATAATGAGAATTTAAAATTTAATCTTTTCGACTTTCACAATTTTTCGAAATTGATATGGGTACTGCATATTTTAAATGTACGCCTGCAGGTCGCCCAGCAGTTTTCCCATACTGTACCTCACTCCGAGTCCTTTTGAAACATTATTAGGAGTGATAGATTTTTACACGACACTCGGAGTATGCACTTCTACATCGCTTCTTTTCTGTGATATCACTTCTTTTTATGACTCACGTTTTAGGTTTGTAACTTGGCGTGATCATTTACAACGAGTTGTTTTTGATTTGGTATCACTTCTTTTTGAAAGGTATTTCACTTGCATTATACGTATTCAATTTTAATTCAGTTAAGAAAAGATAAACATGATAGAAGTAAAATAAATAATTTAATAGTAATGCTATAAACTTTTCAAAAGTGTAATATATCTAGTAAGACATAACGTTGGACTTTTTAAAAATAATTCAAAACCATTTTTATCCATCCTTACAAATCTCAGAAGAAATCGTTTATTTTTTAAAAAAGGATAAAATGTGTCGAACCATCAATATGTTTTGCTGTTGTTCTATAAGCTATATGGTGATTCATTAATTAATTCAGCAATGATTTTATCCTGATTACTTTTGAAAAACTGCCTACGTTTAAAAACAAGTAAATATTTATTTGTTTTTGAGGAATAAGTATCGGATAAAAAAATCTGTCCAGATATTATTCACCTTAATTGTGCATAATTACTTTATTTATTTCAATTTGCAGTTTCAATCAGCATAGTTGCATTTTTGTTTTAAAATGTCTAATTTTACAAATATAAATACGTTGTAAGGAAAAAAGCTTATACACATTTAATTTTTTTAGAAAAGTCCTTCCGGCCAGTGCCGGGAGGAAGAGGTAGCTTTCATATTCCTTATTTTTAAAAAGCCAACATATATTATTCAAACACACGAAGCTCAATTTAGTGAAAACCGAATATAGAAGTTTCAATTGTAATTTTTATCAATACTAAATCATTTTGAATTAGAATTTCGCGAAATTAGTCATCTTTATCCAAGCTGCTTTTATTTAAAGTAACTTATATTTGGCTGCCAAATTCGGCGATTTCTTAAAGTGCCTGCCATTTTAAGACAACATGGTGGATGAGGCTAACCAGTGAACTTGGTCGAGACTTTAGTAATTACTGTGCACATACTCACTCACATCGGAATCGGTTGATATATACGAGTGCTGTCGCAGGCAAAAAATCAGATTTTTCAAAATGTCACCCACATTAGAAATTGAAACTGACATATCTGAGCCATTTTTTAAGATAAAGGCAAATAAAAAATGCTCCTGAATCCTTATATCAAGGTCAAATAAATAAGAAAGAAACCTATTCCAATTTCTAATTTTTTTGCACCTCACTTTAAATATAATTTTTTTTTTTAATTTAATGACCGCCATTTTGAAACAAGATGGCTGGTGAAGCTGGCCAGCGAACTTTTTCGAGATATTGATGTATACTATCCACTTGCCTTCTTACATCGAAATAGGCGAATACGTGTGTTATCGCGTGACAAATACAAGATCGTTTCAAAATGCTAGCCATGCTACAAATTCAAACTGCTATAATTCAACCATTTTTTAAGATATAAACAAAAGAACAAATTTTCAGAAACAAAAACTGCTCCGGAATCTTTGTATTAAGGCCAAACACATAAAAAAAAAAAGTTTTTCATTTTCCAATTTTTTAATACCTCATTTTAAATTTTAAATTTAATTCTTTTTAAATGGCAACACTTTTGAAACAAGATGGTGAATGAAGCTGGCCAACAAACTCGGTCGAGACATTGGTATGCACTATGTACAGACCAAGTTACATCCAAATCGGTTCATAAATACGCCTGTTATCGCGTGACAAAAATCAGGTCGTTTTAAAATGTCAGCCACAATAAAAATTCAAAATGCTATAACTCAGCCATTTGTTTAGGTATAGACGAAACAAAAACGATTCCGAAATATTTGTATTAATGTCAAACACATACGAAAAAAATCTTTTTCATTTTCCAATTTTTTGGTATCTCATTTTAAATTTTAATTTTTTTTAATTTTTTTAAATGACCGCCATTTTGAAACAAGATGGCGGATGAAGCTAGCCAACGAACTCGGTCGAGATATTTGTATGTACTATGTACACAATAAGATACATCCAAATCGATTCATAAATACGCCTGTTATCACGTGACAAAAATCAGGACGTTTCAAAATGTCAGCCACGCTAGAAATTCAAAATGCTATAACTCAGCCCTTTTTTAAGATATAGACGAAACAAAAACTGCTCCCAAATCTTTGTATCAAAGTAAAACACATAAGAAAAAAATATTTTTTCTTTTTTCAATTTTTTGGTACCACATTTCAAATTTAAATTTTTCTTAAAAATTTAAATGGCCGCCATTTTTAAACAGGACTGCTGATGAAGCTGGCCAACAAACTCGGTCAAGACATTGGTATGTACTATGTATAAACGAAGTTACATCCAAATCGGCTCATAAATACGCCTTTTATCGTGTGACAAAATTCAGGACGTTTCAAAATGTCAGCCACGCTAGAAATTCAAAATGCTATAACTCAGCCCTTTTTTAAGATATAGACGAAACAAAAACTGCTCCCAAATCTTTGTATCAAAGTAAAACACATAAGAAAAAATATTTTTTTCTTTTTTCAATTTTTTGGTACCACATTTCAAATTTAAATTTTTCTTAAAAATTTAAATGGCCGCCATTTTTAAACAGGACTGCTGATGAAGCTGGCCAACAAACTGGGTCAAGACATTGGTGTGTACTATGTATAAACGAAGTTACATCCAAATCGGTTCATAAATACGCCTTTTATCGTGTGACAAAATTCAGGACGTTTCAAAATGTCAGCCACGCTAGAAATTCAAAATGCTATAACTCAGCCATATTTTAAGATATAGACGAAACAAAAACTGCTCCGGAATCTTTGTATAAAGGTCAAATACATAAGAAAAAAGTATTTTTCCATTTTTAATTTTTTGGTACCACATTTCAAATTTAAATTTTTTTAGAAATTTGTAAATGGCCGCCATTTTCAAACAAAATGGCGGATGAAGCTGGCCAACGAACTCGGTCGAGACATTGTTATGTACTATGTACACACCGAATTACATCCAAATCGGTTCATAAATACGAGAGTTACAGTGTGACAAATGTCAGATATAGATATATATATATATATGGATATATATATATATATGGATATATATATGGATATATATATATATATATATATATATATATGTATATATATTTCGAACGGAGGGTGGTTTCGGGGTCTGGGAGTCATAATCGATGAAAATATACCAAAATGTTTTGAAATCGCTTTCCTCCGAACGGCTGCAATAGGTAGCTTTTTGTAATGAAAGCTACCTAATAAATATAAGGTAACGATTTCTGAACATATATTATTCTCTTTATTTGTGTTAAATTACCTTATTTATCTAACTTTTCAGTTTTAGTCAGCATAGATAATTTTTTGTTTAACAGTGCCAGGTCTTACAAATATCCATAAGTTTTTTTAAAAAGTTAATAATATGTATATTATGTAAAAAAAGAATACATCCTCGTAGTCGTCATGCTTTATTATATAAAAAAAGAATGAAGGCAGCGACATTAGTCCTAATACAAACTTAACGTTGAAATAGCATTCGCCTGATGGCTTATATCGTAGCATGTTAGATATTGATGTAAGTCGTGCGGTGGTTTGAGAAAAGACGTAAAAGTAAATCGTTAGGCGATTCTCCATGATGAAAGAAAGAGCCCAATAAGAGCTCCACGTTCTTATTAAACAAACATCACCAAAGTGGTTCTCCACATTTTTGTAAGACATTGCGGTCTAGCAGGGAAATGACTTCACTGCATGATCGTAATAATATTAGAATGAAAAATTTTGAACGAATTATATCTAAAAATGATCAGCCAGGGAGCTGTGACGATAGCAAGCTCGAACAAATCTCTCGAAAAATCTGAGGAAAGATGCTTTTGTGACAATGCGTAGAAACACAAAATCTTGAAGCGGTTTGGACAATGCAAGAATAAAGGGTACGCGTAAAGCCTACATCACGGCCAATTTATTAGATTTCTTCTTTTTCGTCAATTATAGATTGATAATTGAAATTATATCTTTTGTTTAAATTGATAGTGAAACAATATTGAGATTAAATTACGTTGTTCAGGAAAATTAAAAAAATAAAACTTTTTTTTTTCACATTTCGATCATACAGAATCAATTTATTATACAAAATAAAAATCGTCTGTCAATTTCGAATTCAATAGACGGAATAAGGGTTTCCTTTTCAATTTAAAAGAGAAAATGACATCAATGATCTTAAAAACAAAAAGAAAATTTTAAAATAAAAATTTAATCATCAAATGTTAAAAGCAGAAAAAAAGAAAGTTAACGTCAAAATCTGTACACATGAAGTACAAAAATTATCATACGCAAAACGCACTTAAAGGTGAAAATTACGTCATATGTACGAGGTCCAAACATTAAATTCGTAAGATTAAAGTGCCTCAATTTAAAATGCCTAAAAAGATTAAATTGTTACAGGTGAAAAACTTTTAATGGTGAATATGTGGTCATATTTAAAAAGCTCAAATAATATTTCCAAATGTTTTTAAGTTAAATAATATATGGACCCGTGAATCTTAAAACAGAAAAAAATTTAAAATAAATACATAATTACATGATATATTCATTTAATAGGGAAAATTACGTCATATATTATAACGATACATTTCAAACGATTTTTATTCCGGATTATTTTAATCTTTACGTCACATGGTATAAAATTATTGCGGCAATTTGTCTATATATTAAATCTCTTGATGCAGCATAAATACAAGCAAACATATACGCAAAAATACTTTCGTTTTATTTTGTACGAATAACTATTCAATAAATACAAAATTCGGATATTCTTATTAATTAATACAAACGGTGCTACTTGATTATCCCGTGGACCGATTCAACCAAATTATACAAACATAAATAAATATATATATATATTTTAAATAGGTATAAATACGAAAAAAAAACCTATCTTTAGATGTTTTCATTAAAATGTATAAAAATGTAGATTTTTTTTTAATGCAGTTAAAAGTAGAATTTGAAATTTCGCCAAATTAGCTAGCTACCGCAAAGTTGACTTCATACATAGCAATTTAATTTGTCGCAAAATTTGACGATATTTCTCCAAGTGTGTCAAAATTTAGCGCTATCGCGGCAACCTTGCCATTAGCAATTTTCAACAATTACTCATTTTGAAGCTGATACTGATTTCTCCAAAGGAAATCAACCATTTTCCTCTCTCCGTTGACCCCCATAGGGATAGAATTAAAAAAGAATCAATGTCCAATTCATGTATTGCCTTCAGTAATACACATATATTTCGAATTTTCAAAGCTCCATGTAAAAAAGAAGTGGATAAAAAATGAGTCACAAGATTTGATTGCCACACACAAACATAATTGTAAGTTCACTGTAAAAAAAACGGACTAAAAAACGGAAATACTACTGGCAATCTAGACGCCAGTACTATTTCCGTTTTTTTTACGGGAATTTTTACCCATACATTACAGAAATTTTTCCGTTTTTCTGATTAAAAACGGAAACTTTCTGTAATTATGGGTAAAAATTCCCGTAAAAAAAACGGAAATAGTACTGGCGCCTAGATTGCCAGTAGTATTTCCGTTTGTTAGTCCGTTTTTTATTTTACAGTGTTGCAATAATAACGAAAGAACGAATAAATTAGCAAAACATTAATGAAAATAGAAACAAAAAGTCGAATTAAAAATCACTTGATGACGTAACAAACACGTGTATCGTGTTTAACGTCAAGTGTATGCGACATTATTGATCATCCATTATTGACATATAATCTTATACTTTGGCAATAGTATTTTGGTCGACGTGATAACCAAGTAGTAACCATACAAACAACATAAATTGTTAAATTAACTTGAAAATATTCTTGATGGCGTATTAAAATAGAGAAAAAGAATTCATGAATAAGCTATACCTATTCTAGAAATATCTAAAACTCGATAAAAACATAAAATATAAGCATAAAATTACAAAACACAATACTTTTCAATACGCGGATCTGAAAGCTATTCCCAAGCAGACAGAGTTTTTTAATTCAAATTTAAAAGAAGAATATTGTCCATAGCGCCATTATAAAACTGAAAAAAATAGCATAATTTATAACCTAATCGTTTTATTGAAGCTAATTTTCAAATGTGTAATTGCTCTTACTTATCAATCCAAAAACAGACGCAATTTATTACTCCAGCGATGGAGGCCATGGTAACCGAAAATTGCCTATTCAAACGGAAAAGTATGGCAACGCGATTGCAGAAGATAGCCGCTGTTATACTGATAATATCCTTTAATCTTCCGTAGCCTGGCAATATTTTTTAAACACGGCACGTTATTTTATTTTTTAGAGACTGCGAAGACTTAACGGGGGTTGGCGTGCATAGCTCGCAGGGGGCGGAGCCCCCTAGTATAATTCTATGAAAAAAAATTATAGTTGCAATTCCCATTTTTTCGCATAATAATTTCATAACTCATAATTGATATTATATATTTTTTTTAATTACAAATTCAATGAATTTATGTTTGGGTTTATTAGCATTATAACCACACAAAAAAATTATCACATCAGGATTATAATTTTAGGGCATATTAATAAAAATATGAAAATGTAATTTAACATTAGCAGCTCTAAATTTTAAATGTTTGTAATTCAAAAACTTATCATCCAAATAACTTCAAATTTAGTTTCCAGGCATAGTTTGAACAGAAGATTTAAAATATATTGTCAAAATTGGGTGTTACTATTGGAAAGAACAAAGTTTGCTTTTATTTTGATTTGTAGATGGCCCCCTAAGCAAATTCTATATACATCATTCAAAAGTAGATTTTATTTCCATTCGTTTGGTACCAGTAACTTTCTTCTATTACACAGGGCTCGCACCGTTCCTAAAATTTTCGCACATTCCTACCACAATTTTAAGACGATAATGTTTATTCTAGAATTTCTATTGTAGATGTTAAAGCAATCTTGCACGAAGATTTTTCATTTAAAATACTGGTAGCAAAGTGCGAAAATTTTAGGAACGCTGCGAGCCCTGATTACATTCAGTTCCAGTGATAGTTGGGGGTGTTTACTTTTTTCCCACGACTGTACGTTCAAGTGAGAAACCATTGCCTGTGATCGTTGGTTGTGGTGAACAATATATAAAGTTTCGGAACCATTAGTTTAGGATTTATTCAAATTTAAAATTTTGAGCTCCTAATTGTAAACACCCTTTTAAAAGTTTTAAAACAAATTGCATGTTGCTAGTGTTTTAATCATAAACTCAAAATCTATTTGGTGATTTGAACTGAAATTTTTCATATTTGACATTTTTTAACACTAAAAGTACCGCGAAGGGTCAAATGACTCTTTTTGATTTTTTTTTTAATTTCTTAAATTAAAACATTACGAAATTTCTTTATATTTCACTACCTATATATGATCATTGATCTACTTATATTTGATCATATTGAAATATATGATCATACACTATATGACCAAAGGTGACCGATCACTTGCGATTTTTGACGTTTTGTTAAATATCTACAAAAATACAAGAGGAATTAATCTGAAACTGCAGGTGTATAAACAGTACAGTATAGGTCATATATTTTCGCAAAGATTATTTCCCGAAATCTCATAGGGGACCGTCAAAAAATTGAAAAAATAAACGAATATCTTTTGGATAACCATGTAAAAACTAATGGAGCAAAAGCGTTCAAACTGGAGATTATTAATAAGCGGCATATTGTAATATACTTTATTTATTTTTATGAGGATAGGATGTATACTCGAGAAAAAATTAAGGTTTTCTTTAAAACAGTCCCAAATTTCGCCAAATTTTTAGCTTATAATTTGCAGAGTTCTAAATATAAAAAAAAGTTCTTTTCAGAAAATATGACGAACAACATTGTACACAATATTCTGCAGTCAGAATTTAAAAAAATATTAAAAAATGAATGAAAAATGAGCAGGTTTACTACAAAATGTTTCACTGCGCATGTGCGAAAGCAATCAAAATATAATGTGCATAAAGTGTTAGCTAAATGTATAAAGCAACTTTTGTAAGAGTCTCAAAAACTTAGTTTGAAAAGTCTGATAATAATCGTTTATAGAATAAGCTCAAAATCCGTTGTTCCCAAAATGAAGCAAAAAGATGAGGGATTGTATCCAAATACTTGCAATATTGTACGTGCAATATCGAGTATGCTAATTGGCACTAATCAATGGATATATGGATACAACCCCTCATGTTTTTGCTTCATTTTGGGTACAACGGATTTTGAGCTTATTCTATAAACGATTATTATCAGACTTTTCAAACTATGTTTTTGAGACTTTTATAAAAGTTGTTCTATACATTTAGCTAACACATTATGCACATACAGTTTGATTTCATTCGCGCATGCGCAGTGAAACATTACTTAGTAAACATGCTCATTTTTCATGCAATTTTTATTATTTTTTAATTCTGATTGCAGTGTATTGTGTACAATGTTGTTCGTCAAATTTTCTGAAAAGAACTTTTTTTATATTAAGAACTCTGCAAATTATAAGCAAAAAACTTGTCGAAATTTGGGACTGTTTTTATAAAAACCTTAATTTCTCTATGACTATACATGCTATTCTCATAAAAATGAACACAGTATATTACAATAAGTCACTTATCAATAATCTCGAGTTTGAGCGCTTTTGCTATATTAGTTTTTACAGGTTATCCAAAAGATTTCCTTTCTTTTTCAATTTGTTGACGGTCCCCTACGGGGTTTCGGGAAAAGATCTTCGCGGAAATATATGACCTATATTATTCTGTTTACACACCTGCAGTTTCAGGTTAATTCCTCATGTATTTTTCTAGATATTTAACAAAACGTCTGAAATTGCAAGTGACCGGTCACCTCTGGCCATATAGTGTAGTTCCTATTACAAAAACGTTTCAAATGAAGTAAATATTCATACTGTGGTATTATTTAAAGTAAAAAATCGATTTTATAAAAATGACGAAATCTAACTTTTTATACTTGTTCCCAGTCCCTATAATTATACACTGGCTAACACATTATGCACGTATAGTTTGATTGCATTCGCACATGCGCAGTGAAACATTTTTTAGTAAACCTGCTCATTTTTCATCCAATTTTTATTATTTTTTAATTCTGACTGCAGAGTATTGTGTACAATGTTGTTCTTCATAATTTCTGGAAATAACTTTTTTTTTTATATGAAGAACTCTGCAAATTATAAGCAAAAAATTTGGCGAAATTTGGGACTGTTTTTATTAAAACCTTAATTTCTCTACAAGTATACAGCTATCCTCATAAAAATGAACACAGTATATTACAGTAAGCCACTTACTGATAATCTCGAGTTTAAACGCCTTTGCTCTATTAGTTTTTACAGTGTTATCCAAAAGATATTCGTTCTTTTTCAATTTTTTGACGGTCTCCTATGGGGTTTCGGGGGAAAAATCTTAACAGAAATATACTGGTGGACAAAATTAAAGGATGAGTCACAAAATGCCAATTTTCATTTACGCGAATACTCAAAAGGAAGTAATATAATTCGAATAATTACTATCCCTGCAGAACAGCTAGTCTATATAACATCTTATTCAGGTCACACATGGTCACAAGGGTCACAGTCTCTATGGCGAAACAAACAATAGGAAATTCCATACGTCTTTTTATGAGTCTCAAACGACTACTATATGTGACTCCACTGACAGGTCACTGTGACTGCTGCTTTGTGGCGAGTCACCAGGTGACTTTACAATGTCGTTTCCTTGAGACTCTCGTGTGACTCTCATCTGCAGGCTCAATTTCAAAGTCATTGTAAACGTTGCATTATGATAAATCACCAAATAATGTCACATTAAAGTCGCATGGTGACTTTCTGTCACATGACTTTGTCAAATGGTGACAGAGACCCTACTGTGAAGTCACCACTGTGAAAAGTCACCATGTGGCTTATTTGATAATTTATCATAATGCAACGTTCACAATGACTTTGAAATTGAGTCTCCAGATGAGAGTCACACGAGAGTCTCAATGAAACGACATTGTAAAGTCCCCTGGTGACTCGCCACAAAGCGTCAGTCACAGTGACCTGTCAGTGGAGTCACATATAGTAGCCGTTTGAGACTCATAAAAGAGACGTATGGAATTTCCTCTTTTTGTTTCGCTGTAGACACTGTGACACTTGTGACCATGTGTGACCTGAATGAGATGTTATATGGACTAGCTGTTCTGCAGGGATAGTAATTATTCGAATTATATTACTTCCTTTTGAGTATTCGCGCGAATGAAAATTGGCATTTTGTGACTCATCCTTTAATTTTGTCCACCAATGTATATGACCTATACTATACAGCTTACACACCTGCAGTTTCAGGTTAATTCCTTATGTGTTTTTGTAGATATTTGACAAAACGTCAAAAATCGCAAGTGATCGGTAACCTTTGGCGATATAGTGTATTATCTATCTATATATTTAAAACGCAAAACGTTTTCTTTCGACAGCCTGTGAGAAGAAATTACTGCATCAAATTACACCAATCTTTTTTTTAAATGAAAAATATTTGGCCACAGATTTGTTATCGTCCATTCGTTTGTTCAAATATTTTTTTTAATTAGCCACAATTTTAAATTAAAATTCTACCGTTGTGCATGCGCAGTTATAAATTCAACTCTGCCTTTAGAGTGACGCTCTGTACATGCGCAAAAATGCGCACTCAGTTGAACTATCACATCACAGGTCAAAGTTGTTTTAAATTCGTCTGTTATTCGATCTTACCGTAAACAAGCTTTTCTTTCTTTCATAAAATTAATATTATTTGGCCCTTTCAGCATTATTAACAATTAAAACATTTATTGTGTCTATATTAAGAACTAGATACAGTTTATTTCGGGGGTGTCATATTGTGTTGGTCATATTACACACAGAAGACAAACACATTGATTTTGAGGCTAAAAGTTATGTCTGGCGATACGTCTTATGAAATGGTGTAATAGTTAGACACGAAGATTGAGAAAGTGGCATATTAAGTTGTAGCTACTTCTTTGAAGAAATAATGTACAGGGTGATTTTTTTTTTAAAGTCGTGAAAGTAAAACCCTATAATAAAAGAACCACTGATCCAAATGACCTGAAAATTCACCAGTATACTCCCAAAGCAATGGGAATTTTTTTGGCGTGGTTAAAAAACCTTAAAATCACACCGACAGATGGCGCTGTAAGTTAACAGAAACAAGAAATATCGTCTGTGGGAGGAAAACAATGGATGGTACTTCAAGAAAAGAAAATTTTATTACGCATATCAAAAACATACAGAATGCAGTAATTGGGTAAAGACACTGCGAACATCTTCGCAGAAACAAAACGAAATAAAAATATGGAGAAAAGCATTCACGGAACTGCACGACTAACACAAGAGATTTCCAATGTGCTTTCCCCTGTATTCAGCTACGAGTTGAAAAGGTGAAACCGCATGTTCCACAACAAAGCAAAGAATATCCGGCTGGATGCTGTGGATCTGGTGCACAATGCGTGCTTTCAGGCAGCGTAACACCATCACAATACAAAGCATTCTTGGGTACCGCCAGAGCCAGAAATAGCAGAGATTGAGATCAGAATAATGAACACGAGGTGTGCATGCTTCAGGATTTTATTGCCACTGTGCGTGTGTCGTGCGCAAGCTCGTCTCCCGACTTTACTGCATATACAGCACCATCTGTTGGTGCGATTTTAAGTTTTTATTTTTTACCACGACTAAAAAATTCCCATTGCTTTGGAAGCATACTGGTGAAATTTCAAGTCATTTGGATCAGTGGTTCTTTTGTTATAGGATTTTACTTTCACGACTTTAAAAAAAATCACCCTGTATCATAAATAATAAAACGCAAAACTATTTCTGTAAGATCAAAATTAAAATTCGAGACATTCGTATGTTTTTCAAATCTGTTCTATTTAGAAGGCAGCAAAACGAGTTTTTGCTAGCGTAGCGGGTTAACGCAGCAATTTAAAGCTCTGAATTTTTGTAGAGAACGCAGGTTCGATCCCAAGCATGGAAAAATGTATAATATTTTTGTCGATAATTCATTTCAATAATGATATATTTCATTAGGAAATGAAGTTATAGGATTTTTATTTTTTTCTGATTATTATTTGAATGATTTATAATTAAATAAAATTTAACACTCAATAATATTTTAAAAAATATATTGATTTTTTATTTAAAATAGTTAAGCTAAAATATTTTACATATAATTATCAGTTAAATAAATTGAGCTGATCTAAAATTTTCGTTATATTTTCTGACCATTATCAAGATCATATATGTGTGTATGTCAGAAAGAAAAGTCTGTCACTCATTTGCGTAAAAAATAAAACGAAAAAAAAATATATTAGTATAAGACCTATAAATGAAATTACCTTCATATCCAGGTTTAATATTTAAAAAAATTATAAAAATGTAAAATAAAATTCAAGTAATAAAAAATATATATTATAAATCCTTAGCTGCATCAAGTTTCAAATTTAGGCTTTCAGAGAATGAGACAGATAAAAATAAAATTCATGGCAGCTTTTAATGGCCATGTAGTTTAAATAAATAAATGAAAATAGATAATGTTATAAAAAAAATGAAGTTGTAGTAAGTAAAAATAAATTCTCTATTCGGTGTTTTTAGGTAAATGTCTGATAAAAAGCAAGCATAATTAGTTGTAAATTATAAACTTAAAATTCTTTCACTTCATTGAATAGGTTTGACTGGCAGCACCATCTATCCGTCTTAAAGAAATAAGAATCACTTATGCAGTATAGAAATTCGTCATGTAATTCGTCGTTGAATAATTATTTTAAAAGCAACTAATTAAAATTTCGAGAATTTTTCTAGTGAAACATTCAAGTTATTTACCGTCAAATCTTGACGGGCATTAACTAGTTTCTTAAAATACCTCATCTCCGAACTACTTGTTTTGCCTAGAAAAAATATTTTAGGCTTAACTAGAGTAAAGTAGGCATAACTAATGCAAAAAGACTGCTAACAAAATCGAATCCTAAAAACTTTGTTTTTTAAATACCATCAAATTTGAATCTTTAATCATTTTTCCTATGTAAAATGAAACTGTATTAATTTAATATTTTTTATTGTTAACTTGCGAGTGTCTTTCTGTTATTTAGCATTTTTAAGAGTTTAAATTTTATTTGAAATATTATGTGGGTTTCTGTTATGAGAATATTTTAGCAATAGTGTACTGACGGTACTTTAAAGTACCACTTAATTAATTAGTTAATTAGAGATAATTAATTATTTATCTCTAACGAATTAAATTTCTCGCGGGTAAGTATTTTTTTATATATATATAATTTAATTTTCATTGTAGTAACTGGAAAAAAAATTACATGAAAAAACTTGCACTAGATCATAATGCAGTAGATAAGAGTTAAATTATGAAACTGTTACTTATTTTACAGCGTTCTTTGAACTCTCATTTCAATAACTATTAAAGAAAATGGAAAACATTTTTTTTAAGTAGAGATAAAAGAGTGAAGTAGTTAAGTAGTTTTAAGAGATTAAGTAGTTGACCTCTAGAACGCAGCACATAATTAGAAAATCATTTATATTTCTTTGTCTCATAATAAATAGCATTATTTCCAGATAGCCTGTGCACTTAGGTCAGTTTCTTCTATTTTGTCACTTATACCACTTGGCTTCTGGGGTCTTCATTATTATTATATACAAACTTTATATTAACAATCATATTTAGTTGCAGAGTTAGTTGTGGGTGTTTATTTTTCTTCCACGACTGCACGTTCGAGTGAGGCACCATTGTCAGTTATCGTTGGTTGTGGCGAAACAATATATAGCTAAGTATAATATCTAAGTATAATATACAAAATGCAAAATTGTGGACATAAAGCTGAAGCGAATTAGGTTTTACCTGTAACAGAAATAGTTAAAATATTAATATCGTATTATAATAAGAATAAATTATGCATTATTATTTAAAACGACAAAAGCATAGAACGACCATGTCATGCAGAAATACTTGGTATTCATAATTCAATAACAAGCATTCTTGTCATCTCCAATAGTAATTGTCATTAATGAAAAATTTACATCCATATTAGATTTTAGAAATTCTGTATGAATTTGTATGTATAAAATTTGTTGCAAGCATTGTAAGTTATTTGATGCTGAAAACTCGTAATTTCTAAAACTACTATACATATAAAATGCAAATTCGAATTTTGTTCCGTCTGCTTATAAGTTGAGTTCTGCTAAATGGATTTTGATAGAACTTGCACTGTTATTTAGATTATTTTTCAGGAAATGTTTTAGTTTATAACATATCGTTCCACTTGCTTAGTTATATACCTATGGGGAAAAGTTCTATAATCAGGTTAACTCGATTTTGAAATATTCGCCTTTCTAAAAAGTTCTACTGGACAGATTTCAATGAAGCTTGTATTATTAGGTAGATAATATTAAAGGGATGGTTTTACATTATTGCATATCGCTCAGCTGTGTGTATTGCTTATCTATATATCTTATTCCATATATACTGCTGTCAACATGTCTCTTGCTTAGTTTTATATTTCTGAAGACATGTTCTATAATCAGGTGAACCCGATTCGGAAGAATTAACTTTTTTGAAAAGTTCTTCTGAACGGACTTTTGTGACAATTACATTACTAATTAGATACTTTATCAGGGATGGTTTTAGCACATTGCATATCGTTCTCCCGTTCTTGGCCACCTACTGTACATAGTGAACAAAAAATGTTGGTTCTTAACAGACCAAATTTTGTTTGCACATTAGAAAATATAATATCGTAATGGCGTTGTTATCATTTTAAACAATGTGGAAGAAAGTTTCTTGTAAAAGTCCCTATGAATTTAAAACAAAAGTCAAAAGCACCGATATATTTCATTTGATTCAAGATTAGTTTGGAGAAAAAACGACCAACGTAGAGTACGAAGCATGCGAGACCACTACACTGTGTCCCAAAAGCTTAGACAATCAATAAAATTTGAATTAACGTAAAAAGTTATAAGGTACAATTAAAATTCGTGAGATAGGTAATAAATAAAAGCAATTTTGCTGATATACACATATAAATTATGATCAAAGATTTTAAATTATAAAATCTACATTAAATTATATAACAATGTGCTGTCCCAAAAGTATAGACACATGTAATTTTTTTTTGGCTTTACATTTATAAAAGTAACTAAAAACTTACTCTTAATATTTAATTGTATTGCCACGATACTTTATAACATGAAATACACATTGTTCCATAGAATTAACTAAGCATTGCTTAACAAAAAGAGGTATTTCATACCAAGCTTTGTCAATTGCTATTTTAAAGCCATTTACACATGTATATTGCTTAACATTTTTATATATTTTACGAGATAAGATCCCCCGTATATCTCCATCGGATTCAAATTTCGACTAAATGCTGGCAAGTCTAATAGTGTTATATTCTTTTGCCTAAACCATGTTTTTGATGACCTGGAGATATGGATGGATGATCCATCTTGTTGTAAAACACAGTCAGACCCTGGTATCAAATCCATAATTGGCAGTAAATTGCCACGTAAAATATCCTGATAATCCTCTGGTTTCATTTTTCTGTCCATAAATCCTAGAAATGTTTGGTCATTCAAAGAAAATTCTCCACAGGTCATTACGGATCCTCCCCCTTGTTTCTTGCTGAAACAATTCTTGGGTTCTTTTCTTAGGTCGTTTCAGTAAAATTTATGACCATTTATGGCCGTCTAAATTCCATTTCTTTTCATCACTGAAGATGACAGAAATCCATTTTTCACCGTATGACATATGCGTTCTAGCCCACTTTAGACGTGCATCTTTATATCTTATCAAAGTTTTGCTTTCATTTTCCTGTAAACAACATTTGTTGAAGTTTTAATTCTTCTGTGTACAGTATTTTTTAAAATTCTGGAAACTGGTGCAATTTCATGCACAGATAAATTGTCAACTGAAGCCATTTTTACTTAAGTTCTATCATCACGTAAAATCGTTTTCTTTGGTATTCCGACTCACTTTCTTTTATTACATGTTCCACCTGATCTCAAAACTCTATGAATATTGCTCAACAATTTCTTTACTCTTCTCGATATTTGTACAGGATTTTATCCTTGCGCTTTTAAATGTAAAATCTTTAATAATTTCATCTTTAGAAATTTCTTTAGAACGCGGCATTTTTATCAGAATACGCACACTGTTAAAAATTTGATGCATTCTGTCCAGTCATTTGACAGTTTCTGTCGAAATTGGTTACACAACCATAATTTAACACTATTCTGACCAAATTATTGGCCATTTTATGGTCAGAATGCAATTAAATTACGGATATGAAACAGTATTTTCAAAAAATGGTCGAATGACTTGACAGAATGCTGCAAATTTTTAACAGTGAAGGAAATGTCTTTTCCAAATCACAAACAAAACAATACATTGTACTCATTTGATTTCACAAAATTTCAAAAAAATTATTATGCTAAAAATACAGCAGATGGTATTTTAATTAAAGTGAAAAATTATTCTGCATTTATAGAAGCAGAAGAAAATAAAAATATTTTATTTTGTGAACAAAAATGTAAAACAAAACATGTAATGCTGTATTGTGTCTGTACTTTTGTGACAGCACATTGTAATATAGTTTAATGTATATTTTATAATTTCAATCCTTTGATCATAATTGATATGCGTATATCAGCAAAACTGCTTTTATTTATTAGCTATCTCACGAATTTCAATTGTACCTTATTACTTTTTATGTTAATGCTAATTTTATTAATTGTCTACATTTTTGGAACACGGTGTATAAGACCCAAGTGGGAATTTTGTTCCGGGGCTGTTTACGGCTTGAATTCTGCTGAATAGATTTTAATGGAACTTACACTGTTGGTTAGAAAATTTTTAACGGCGGGCTTTAATATATAACATATAGTTTTACGTTGCTTTTTTATATAGTTATGGGGGAAAGTTCCATAATCAGATGAATCCGATTTTGAAAGAGTTGCTTTTTAAAAAGAATCCACTGAATTGATTTTGATAAGACTTACAGTGTTAGTTAAATTCATTTTCATAGAAGGTTTTTGTACATAATATACTATTCTACGTTGTTTAGTTATAGAAGTATGTAGGAAAATTCTATTATCAGATGAATCTAATTAAGGAAGATTATTTTTTTAAGATACTGCTGAATGGATTTAAATAGAACCTGCACTGTTTGTTAGATAATATTTACAGAATGGCTTTAACGTGTTGCATATCGTTCCACGTTGCTTAGTTTCACACTCATGGTTGAAAGTTCTATAATCACGTAAATCCGTTTTCGAAAGATTAGTCTTTTTAAATGTTTTACTGGGTAGATTTTGATGATACTTGCATTGTTGATTAGACTCGCATTGTTAGCTGTGTCTGAGGCCAGTGGCGTAGTTGTCAGTGCGTCTGGGTACCGCGCAACATGTCCACCGTTCGTCTCCGGGCTGGACATGGTTCATTCAACCTTTGCTCCCTTCACGGAAGATTAAATGAGAGTTAACATTGCTTGGAAACTAAGCAGTGATGTCCAGCATTAGGCCGATCACCTGACAGGGACGTATGTTGTATCGCACATCATGGCCCAATGTCAAGAACACAGGAGCACTCTATCGCCTGATTATTAATGTATCGTATTGCCATAGGTTTTGTCTTTAGCTGCGTTCGTGATTATATAAATACGTAGCACCTGGGGCATTCTCACAATCTTTTAACTTTCATGTCCCTGAATAATAATTTTTATTTTAATACGCTTTTTTGTGTTTTTTTTTTTTAATTTCATATACTGGGGAACATCCCATCGCATGATTGCAAACATTATTAACGAGATAAATAGGTTTCGGACGATGTTGGGGGTCCAAACACCTGGAAAACTCCTATACCGTGCCGTGTCCCTGACGCTGATTTTTAAGTTTGGGGCTGTCTGGATAATATTGCTTCAATAAAAAAATTCCATATAAATTTTTTCTGAAACTAGAACTATTGTTTCATATAAATATGTAGCCAAAAATTAACCTGCACCATACCTCTTCTAAATTTATACAGAAATTCATTTCAGATGCAGCCACAGAATTTTTTTCAAGTTTTTTCTCATGCAGAAGTATGCTATAGAAATAATGTCTAAAATTCTTTGGCAGGAAATTTACTGTAGAATTTAATTCAGCATTCAAATATCAATTTCAAGCATCGTGGCTTTATTGGTAGTCTCACCGTCCCCAAGTTTTATTCCAGCATTTTTCGAGGTAAATTAAAAAAAAATTAATTTAATCCAATGTTAACAACTGTTTCTAAAAATCAATGAACATTGTGGCTATCACTCAGTCTTAAAATGATTTTCCTAAAAATAGGTGGCAATTTTACTTACCGTTCCATCCTTACCGTCTCTTTTTTCCAATAACATCCCCTTTTTTTTACCTTACCGTCCCTTCTTTAACACCTCTTTAAGACAATGTTATACAAAAATTCTGTATTAAAAGTACTACATCGTTATTATTTCTTATTTGAATGTCCTGTGGGTACTATGTAAATTCATTATAAGTAAAAATTTAGAAGAAAATTAAATATATAGGGGTAAAATGGTAAGAAAAATTAAACTCGCAAGTTTAACTTAAACTTCAGTTTAAAAAAAAAAAAATTCGCTTCTGACCATTTTTTCTTTATTTTGAATCATTAAGGCATTCGTCTATTAGATTAAAATGTTATTTTAGCAAGTTTAATTTTGTCATATTTTTTCCCCCCAAAAGTCAAAAGATTGTGAGAATGTCCCAACTATAGTCGGCGTTCAGTCCGCCTGTCCGCATGTAAAAGAGCAAAAACTACCCAACCGAATGGTTTGAAATCTTAAATATATAATTGGAGAGCTAAGTGGAAGAACATGTTAAGTACCAAAAATTACATTTCAAGAAATTTGAGGTGAAAGATTTTGCTGTAAATTTTAATGATTTATTTTCCGTTTGATACCATGTGTTTAAAATATTACCAGGTATGGTACTAAACTCTCTCAAAAAAACTTATTCCTATTTGATATTCAAATATTAAAAATTATTAATATTATTGACATTATTAAATATTAAAATATTAAATATTAATGAATAATGTCTTAAATCTCCAAGACTAAATGGAATCTTAGTATTTTAGCTTCACCATGTGATAGGATACATCATAACGCTTTCATCTAAAAGATAAAAAAAAAAAAAAATAGAAAATTTTGCATAACATATTCATCCGCTCAGCTCTTCAATTGTTGCAAAATTTTGTCGAGTCATTTCAAATTTTATGAAAATCGGATGTATAGTTTAATTACAGGAACAGTCAAAAGTTTTCCGTTACATTATGGTCAATGGGAAAAAATTATTGCAAGTGCATTTTAATGACGTTACAGGCTTTCGAACAGAATGAAAATTATATGTGCTGATGAAGTGCACTAAAATATACATTCAGTACAATATGCGGCGCAAAAAAATATTTCTAAAACTAATTATAGTACGAATTATTGATATTATCATTTGCCACGTTTGACGTGCAATTTCTAACTTGTTTTAGTTTGTATTGTTAGATTTTTGTGCAGGGATGGTTTTTGTGTATTGCATATCGTCCTATCGATTTTTATCAATTCCTATTGTAAATAATCAATTAAAACCGTTGATCCTGAATGGCTCAAATTTTGTCTGACAAATTAGAAAGTATAAGAGCGCAATGGTGTTTACATCGTTTAGAGCAATGCGGAGAGAAATTTCAGTTAAAAATCCATATTGCTTTAAAATGAAATGTCAAATTGACCGACATATTTTGTTTGGTGCAAGGTTCGTTTGGAGAATACAACCAGCAGAGCGGGCGAAGCCTTCTAGTAACAAAAAAATAATTTTATCAGTTTAGGTCAAATGACTGTATTCACATTTATGAAAATGACGCAATCTGCCCGGCAAAAATGTCTATATATCATTAATTTATGCGTAACATAACTTTTGGGGGTACTTGTTACTTATCCCGTCGACCAGTTTCACCAAATTATATAAATCGCCAAACTATACAAATTGACATAATTTTTATTTTAAATTACGAAAGAAGAAATGAAATGTATAACATTAATAAAAATACAAATAAAACGTCGAAATAAAAATCACTTGATGACGTAAACACGTGTTGTCAAGTGAATGTGACATTTACGATTAACCATTATTGGCATTCAATTCGGCGACAGTATTTCGGTCAACGGGATAACTAACAAGTACCCTTTTTTGTTTTCAAAAGAGTACTGCATTTATGTTAGTTTTGGAAAAATATGAGGCTACAAATCGAAATTAAAACTTACATATAAAGTATTTCGCAACTTGGAATATACATTGAAAGAAAAAAATATAACACCTTCATCTAGAATAAATAGGTAGACATTTTCTAAATCCCTAAACTAGAAATATAGATTTCCAAGTTATAGGAACAAGGTAAACTAATACACTGAATAGCCGAAATAATTGAAAATTTGTAGTCTATAGTTTTCTAGCCGATGAAACGATACATTATATTTCGAATAGTTTGAATTGCGAGAAAATATCACTTGATTTTCAGAGATTTTTAAAGTTTGACCACGATAATATAGTAAAAACCCCTTGAATTTTAACAGGTATAACTAGAACTTTCTATCAAAGAATTTAAAAGGATGATATGGAATTATTTTTTATTCAGCAACAATTTTTTTTTTAGATGTCAGTGGCATAATATTTTTTTCAGTGTGTAATTCGAATGCTCTTGCACACAATCGTATACTTTTATGACCACACATTTGTATGTTAATCTTTTAAAATTTATTTTTTTACACCGTATTGATAGACTAACATTCGTAGTATTTATTATAGTATGAAATATATTTTTATTTGCCTGCGCATAATATTTTCAATACTTTTTTGTAATAAAAAAAATATCTAAATTCTCTGCAATTTCCAATTAGCTTTCAATAATTCTTTGTTCAGTGGCTGTGCATATACAGGGTGATTTAAAACTTATAGTTCAAACTTCGTTGGGAGGTAAGGAATAAGCCAGGAAGCCGATTTTACATAGGAAAGTATGCCCTCAAATGCACGCATACGTATGTAGAGGGCTCTGTGTACCCAACCTTCCATTGCGTCCCAATCATTGGTTTGTTTTTCCTAAAGCTAATATTATTTCTTCTCCTATTTCTACTTCGCATTTGGATTCCACGAATCCTTTTACATCTTCAAAAACTCAAAAATCTTGTTAATAACCTTTATTCAACGCCTTCATTATCTGACGTCTAGAAACTTCACGTTTAATTTTGTTCTTTGCGGTTCGTGTAGATGACGTTTGCGGACATACTTTCCTATGTGAAATCGGTTCCCTCAACTATTTCCTACCTTCCCACGAAATTTGAACAATAAGTTTTGAATCACCATGTATAACGTTATTACCGAAACGTCAGTGAAGGCTTACTGTGGAGACACGAAAAGTTTTGGTTTCCGTTAGTCTGTCTGTCTGTTAGTCTGTCTGTCTGTTCCGCGATAACTGCCGTAAAAAGCATCCGATTATCTTAAAATTAAGGATGCATGTTGATGGAATCCCCGGATTTAGCTGTATAGTTTTTGGTTAAATTTGGTTCATTTGTTCGGAATATATAGAACATTTTATTTTGCGACTTAATGCTTTCCTATAGCAATTCAGACGATTTTTCCATTTTTATTTGTTGAAAAGAAATGGCTCATATGATTAAAGGATTTAAATGCTAAATTAAGGATGATGAAATTTCCTAATTAGAACCATACATTATTCATATTAGTTTGAAATTTTGTGTATACATTTGTCAGAGTTTTTAAATTCGGTGTATAACTTTTATGGAGGGATTTTATATATGTGTTTCAATAATATAAAATATTTTTTTTTATATAAATTTTCTTTTTAAGCACATATTTAATTGTTGTTATTATCTTTTAACTGTTACCTAGCAGCGAACTACACCTAAAAATATCGTAAATGTGAAAGTATGTGTAATTGTTTGAAGTTAAATCAAAGTCAAAAGGGACGAATTAATGCCTTTGTGTCTTTACATATAGATTGAATTTACCACAGGAATCAAGAAAAACTATGTTCTATTTATTTTGTTCAAATATTTTTCTTTTAAATTAAAAAGTTCATTATTTTCATAAGGAATAAATCGACATTTTGCTATGAAATTTAACAATCATTTTTTTTTTCTTGCCGTTGCCACGAAAATTCAATCCCGGAATAAAAAATTATCCTAAACAGTTAATTCTGATTTGAAAGATTTTTATGTGCGAGAGGAAAATGAAATAAAAAATAGACATGAATACGCCTTCATATTAGAAATAAAGTGAAAATACGAAAAGAAGGTGAATTTGATCTCATATATCAAAAATAAAACGAATACGCTATGAGATTGAAATAAAAGGGGCTTGTGTTATGATATTAATTCTTATTATTAAAAAAAAATGTTACTAATATCTCATGGTTTATCGTCTGCACACAGCTAACAGAAAGGTTAATTCTTAATCGAAAATTCCAATGAGGAAAAAAAAACTTTTGAAGAGCAAATATATAGTAAATATCAAAATTATGCACCGCAAAATTATCGCTGTCGAAAATGACGTCATTGTATCGGGAAATAAATATTTTCATCCTTAAAAACCAAGCATTAACTAGATTGCCTGAAAAAATGTTTTTTCACGGGTGTTACTTCTTAATGCCGCCTCATTTCAGAAAATATGAATGAAAATTATTTTATTTTTAAAGGAAATTACATTTTCATTCATAAAACTTAAACGTTTAATATAATTGCGTTAGTGTAAATCATTTTCTGTGTTACCAGTATTGAAAAATAAGGCTCGGAAGTGTAAAAAGAAATCTAAGATTTGTGCTAACCATTAGCGCAATCAATAAAAAGTTACGCATGTAAATTAATAAGACAATGGGGGGTTCAGGGGGGCGGAGCCCCCCTGAAGAAATCTACTTTATTATTTAAAAAATATACCAGAATTAACAGCTCGTGAAAATTTCGAAATATCCTTCCATAACGTTTTTAATTTAATGCTTCTAATGTCTGAAAACTTCGTATTTTTTATTCTTATAAATAATTACATAATTTGAAAACTTTAAATTGCGGTTTGCAGGCAACTGAATATTACCAAAGTGAGTCTAAAAACAATGACTTGCAGAGCTGACGTTGAGGCTCCTGATCTGCAGATTTACTAGTCACTTTAGGGAGGAGAGGGGGGGCGGTCTGTCGCTTGATATCGTAAGATATCTCTAGGATGAGGAGGGGGTTGACTTTTGATATCGTTATCATTTTTGATCCAACCAAAGTTTTCTTTTCTGTGTTGTGTATATTTTTCTTTACATCAAAATAACCTCGTTTTTTAGTTTTTATATATTTTATGAAAATACAAAGTTATTATTAAAACCATTAAGGGGACACTGTACCTTTTAAACTACTTTTTCGATTTTGAACAATACTGTAATATACTTAAATATAATGTCACTACAGATATTAGGTACTATAAAGCAAATATAATTTCATATAATTTAAAAAAAAAAATCGTGTAGAACAGCCAATTTAACTAAAACTTAAATTAAAAAAATAAAAATTTTTTTAAATCCCTTCTACTTTTTAAAATATGGATATTTTTGCTTCAAATTTTTTTTCCATATTCCTTAGATTATACTACATAAAACTGTGCATGGATTTTTAGATGTACGGAATATTACATTTAATATCAATGTTTTTCTCTTTTGTATAGTAAAAAATCAAGGAAAAATAATTGAAAAAAAAAACTACAACCTTGAATGTTAAATCCATGTAAAATTTTATGCAGTATGTTTTTAGGATTATGGAAAAAAAATTGAAGCAAAAATATTCATATTTAAAAAAGTAGTAGGGATTTTTTTTTTAAATTTTAGTTAAATAAGCTGTTCTTCAAGTTTTTTTAAAAAAAATTATATGAAATTATATTTGCTTTATAGTACCTAATATCTATAGTGACATTATATTTAAGTATATTACAGTATTGTTCAAAATCGAAAAAGTAGTTTAAAAGGTACTGTGTCCCCTTAAAAGATTATAATAATTTTCATTCCAAAATGCGGAATACTCCAACATTTGGTATTCCTATTCTTGCCATATGCGCATATAATCCGCTGTTGTAGAAACGATTTACGAAGTATGTTTGAAATGATATTTTGTTCTCTTTATTCGAAAAGAAAAGATAAAGAATGTTCTCAATCTGTTTTGTTGAGTGCAAGAAAAAATATTATTCGTCAATGCATTATGTAACAAAAGCTATTATTAAATACTTAAAAAACGTATATGTCAATTTAAAATTTTATTTGATATAAAGTTAGTTGATGTATAATAGTGATATTTCAATGGCTTCTCCTGTTTATAAAAATATATATGATAATCACATATAACTATTCTTTGTAGGCTATTATTTATAATACAATAACCGGAATATAAATTTTCTGTTTGCTATCAATTGTCAAATAAGCAGTTTTATGTTCAATTATTGCATTAATCCACGCTCAAAAATATCCAATTTCATTTTATTTTACGTTTTGAACTGATTTTCATTATGCATGAAGTCTCGTGACATTTTTTACAAAGTTTACGAAAATATTTCTATCAAGAATGATTTTGAAAATGTCGCGGTTTCTGCGATGAAACGTACGTTAATCTAAGTAAAGTATTTTATCACTTTTGCAGCATTTTTAACTTAGTTTGTTTCTTCTGTTTCATTGAATAAATAAAGTATGTGAATGTTAAATGTGTAATCAGATGTGTATATCACTGCTAACGTATAAAAAGAAAATAAATAGTAAAAAAAAAAAATCAGACACTGATAACGGTATTATTACGGAGGGGGGGGGGGTAGTGGGGTGAGGATATCCTAATAATAATTTTAATAAGGTATGATATCCTAAGTATGGGAGGGGTTCCATAACACAAACAAGTTAATAACATTACATATATATACAGCCTCGCATTTTAAACTTCGCATCTCTTTTATTATAAAGTGGCAATATTGTATGTTTATGTGAAGACTTAAATTTTCTGTGCTATGTTTTTTTTTTAACAACCATAAAATGCACTTAGGGTAATTTGTCTTTACAATTATTCATGCACAAAAGTTTCTGCTCTATTTTTATCGGAAACATTTCCCTACTAATATATTTTGAAGTCATTTAATTAGTTTAAATGAAGTCCATATAGCAACGTAATAGCATAAACTAAATTTGTTCCTGAAACATTCATATTTTCAATAAATATTCATTGAAAAGAAAGAACCTCACCTTATTACTCAGAGCACGTATCGATTAATATTTCCATTCTGGCACGCACGGTAGAAAATGTTATGTTTTAAAATGACTACATGTATAAAAGTAGCTATTTCTCTTAAAATTTACAAGTAGTATTTCCTAACAAAATAATACAATTTAATTTAGTTAAATCTAATCACGTAATGCATTTGAATTCAGTTTCCTTTTTTTTTTTGTTTGTTTGTTTCTAGATTTAGTATAATTTGATTGAACTATCAAAATTATTATATTTTAAAGAAACGCAATTATATACTCTAAAAAACAGAAATGTTTCGATTTCTAAATGAAATATGTGTAATCTATATGTAATATTTTTCTTAATAAATCAAAGTTAAAATTCTAGTGCTATATTCACCTTGAGTTAAATAATAAAATACATATAAAAGCACAAATAATTGTACAAAATTTACTTTCAGGTGCATAAATATAATATAAAGATATCTAAAATACAAAATTAAAAAAATCTTAAAATATATCAGAAAAACCTAGAACGTTTTCAACCATTACAAAGCCGTCATCAGTAGTAGGATTTAAATGTTGTGATTATATTCTTTACTTGCAGACCCGCCCGGCGTTGCCCGGAGTCCGTAAATAATAACCTTAAACAAAACTCAAGTTTGTATGATTTTATATCTTTTGAAATTCTTTTAAATGAACTTAATTACGGAGGCATTCATTGCCTTCTGCATCGTCTAGTGCGTTCCCAACAAACTTCTTTCCGTACGAACCTGTAACCTGGGTCCACGTTACATAAGACAACATGTACCGGAAGTGCGCCGCACGTGCTGGAGACAATCGAAAACCAAGTTGAGTAAGCCAAACCTCGTAGTAATCAAGCGCATAAAATCGAAAAAAAAGAATGCATCATGAATGTTAGAAAATGTTGGTAACTGAAGTCTATGATAAAATTTCATAATACAGAAAGTAGTTGTAGTTGTAATCTTAGTTGAATGAACCAAATCCCGTTGAAATTAGGTCCTTAGAATTGGAGGAAAGAATGAGCCCCCAAGCGGTAGAAGATGACCTCTCCCCTTGTAAATTTCATGAATTACTTTTAACATTAACACGATATTTATTAAACTGATGAAATCCATTTTCTAAAGTTACCTTTAAATTAACTCGATTTTTAATGTACGGCTGTAGTGAGTAAACGTAAGTTGATGCTAAAAAAGGAGATTAATGTTCGAAAAAAGTAGTAACTGAGGTATAAAGAAAGACCGGGTCCTGGCAGCCAGAGTGGTGCAAAAACTTCAAGGAGGGCCAGGGACATAACTGGCATGTAGTTGGGCATAAAGATATTGTTAGTAGCTTTTACAGTAATCGGAAGACGCTACAACTATGTTAAAGAAAATTGCAAGCAATTCAGAAAATTTTTAAAGAAGCTGCAACAAGGGCCCCAAGAAGGCGATTAATATTCAAAATTGGTGGTATCTGCAGCCTGAGAAATTTTTTTTGTCTCTCATATAGTGTCTGGAGGACCTAAGAAGTTGTTAGAAAAAAAGCTTCTGAATTGGACCATTTTTAAAGAAACTGTAAAAGGGGGCCCAAATGGGGCCAATTGATATTTAACAACAGGGCACTAACATGAAACATGTTAAAATGACTTAGTACTTAGCGTTTTAGATCTTCAATTAGTTAAAATTAAGCATAGGGAATAATATGAATTATTCGTTAAAATAATATTTTAAAGAAATGCACAAAAAGGGGGTAAATGTTATTTTTTTAAAGGTCCCTGGGCCTCAATAAAAATATGAGGGTATTGGTCTGGGAAGAAGTCTCTAAGACTCAACTTTAAAATTATGCACTGAGAAGCCTATAATAATATTCTTATATAAACCTGAAATTTGTATCGCAGGTCGGTACACAATGGGGCGGGGGAGGAGGTAGAGACTTTGCAAATTAACAGAGCCCGACTCATGTTCAGTTGAAAAGTTGTGCAAAGTCAGTGGTTAAGGTTTTGAATTTTTATTTATCTCACATTTTAAACTCTTTTATTCAAAATTAATTTGTCAACTCAATTAAAATTTAATTATGTTTTTAATATTTTAAATTTTTATTTAAAATCTTTAGATGAAAAAGTAATTACAAATGCATCCGAAACTGTAATACTGAAAAAGAAATAACAAAACTCCAATCAAATATGCTATGTAAATTTTTAAAAAAGGTACTATCCAGCAAATTTATTTTTTAACAGAGTAAAGCCTGTTTAAAACGGAATCGTCGGAATATTTTTTCACTTTAGATACCCATAAAAAAAAATAAAATCCTTAAAATAGAAAAATTCTACTAATTCAAATGTGCCCTATCTAGTTTCGAACCTGGGTCTGTTCGAAAAGAAAACAAACGGTTTAAGCCACTACACCACAACTGCCACGAACAGTTTAGTAAATTAACGTTCCATATCGGAGGGTAAATAGTTTCTGCCTTTATTTTTTTTTTCCGCGTCGTGTCGGTTTCATTAGCATAATAAAATAAATGATAATCGTTGTCCGAATTGTCTTAAATTTTAATAGATGGTAAATATTACTAAAACCAAGCCCTTTTAAAAATTTCATAAAAAAATATGCATATTTTAGGGGATAAACATTTAACCGAAATGCAAATCATCTTTATGAGGCGTAAAGTGACCTGCATTTGGCTGTGTATTTGAAAGGGTTAAAATTCAAATTTTTAAAACCAATTACACCATCGTTTTGAAGAAGGAGTCAGCTTTAGAATAATATATTTGACTTGTCAGTACGTTTAAAATTGCATCCTGGGGAGGTGTTGTAATAAGGGAGAAAAACGTTTTTCAGAAAAACGATCCTTTTTTAACTTTTTTTTTTCAAGGTGTTAATTGCGATATATTTTTTAATTGATCGCAGCATTTGAGACGTAAGAGTATAATCTTTCAGAACATGTCTTCCATTTTAAACTTTACTAAGCTGTTTGGACGATGTTAGTTAATAAATAATGACAAAATATCCCCGAGATATTTTTTTCCGTTCTTCATTTGCGTATCAGCGCCTTCAGCGCATGCGTCAGAGATTTTGCCTTCCGAAATGGATTTTTAATCAAAGTGAGTGATGGTTGATAATTAATAACTCAGCTGTTAATTAGAATTTTGAAATTCTGAGAGCCAGGTATATCAGGAGAGACATTGGGCTATTCTCAGAAAACTTTTGAACCTCATACGTGCAGTAGATTTTCCTAGCCATCGTACAAAGACAGACACACAGAGCGATTTGTTCTTTTATTAGTACGAGTTGGAACCCGTCGAAATTCGACGAAGTAAAATGTTTAGAAAGAAACTATTAGATCAAATTTATGATAAACCTACAAAAGTAATTACAATAAAAAATTCATCTTATATTGGTTGTCTAACTGTTAAAACAAATAATATTTTAAACCTAAAATTATCAAAATGTTATTTCCACAAACTTCAGCTGCTGAAATTATTGAAAAATTAAACTGTATTAGAATACGTAATACAAACTTTAAGTTCTAATCTCAGTACCCGCGAATAAAAAATTCAGAAATTTGCCTTTAGTCGTCATAGCATTGGCCAAATATTAAGTTTTATCAAAGAAAATGATCGTTTTTTCTTAAATATGACATAATTTTTACTCACTGATTCATTTTGCCTGGCGTCTCAAATTCAGTATCAGTGTAATGTAAAAAAATATTGCAATGTAACTGATTTATGAAGAAATATGCGTGTTTGTTTTTTTAATAGCTATGTCATTTTCTGTTCAAAATTTATAAAAAAAAGTTACTTTTAATTGTAATGTGAAAATGGCATCAATAAGGATAAATAAATCATGACTATTTTCCCTTTACTTTTAATAGAAATGGTGTACTTCAGTTGCCACAATTACAAAATTGGTACTAAAAACAATAAAAAAATTAATGTCTCAAAAATAAATTGAGATAAAGCTTTCAAACAAATTGCATTTCAAAGTATATTTTTTCTCTGTACGACGGTGTAACAATTGAAACTGTGCGATGTTTAGAAGTTTAAAAATTTGCAGTAGCGAAAATTGCAAAACCGAAATTTCTTTTCAAATTTCAGAGTGCTGCCATTCGCAGAATGACGTATACGTTACGCACAGATATGTTTGTCCTTTACAATATAGATAGATGTTTATTCGAGATTATCCAGAAAAAAACATTGTAATTTAAATGTTGTACGTCAGGTGTGATGCCAGATAAAGGTATTCAAATTTTCAACAAAACGAGCTTTCATCTATTATGCAGCAAATATCTCCATACTCCGTGGATATCATATGATAGTGCATCGTTACAAGCTGTATCTTTATTAGCAATTATTTCGATTGATTCTCTTATGCTAGCTGATTACGGATTAGCACAAACTCAAACTATAAATGTAGATTTTAATAAATCAAAAATTATCTTTCGTACAAATAATTATTGGGAAACCATCTTAAGAGAATCAATTGAAATAATTGCGAATAAAGTTACAGCTTGTAGCGATGCACTATCATACGATATCCATGGAGTATGGAGATATTTGCTGCATAATAGATGAAAGCTCGTTTTGTTGTAAATTTGAATAACTTTATCTGGTATCTCGTCTGACGTACAACATTTAAATGAAAATGTTTTCTTCTGGACAATTCTCGAATAAGCGCAAAGAAAATAATAACAACATTTAAATCCTACTGATAACGGCCTTGTAATAGCAGAAAGGTAGTCTAGGTTTTTCTGATGAATTGTAAGATATTTTTAATTTGTATGTTATTGTTTGATTTTGAATTGTTTTTATTTAATATAGTGTGTATGGTATTTATCTTAAATGTAACACCAGATTCCTAGAAATAATCTAAGAGTAATTGGAACTTAAGGTTGTCGCTAAAAAAATCTTAATCAATTGAGTTTTATTTCACGAAAATTTCATTTTTTTTTATTTAATCGTCAAAAATTTAAATTAATTGCAAATGTAATTTGAATTAACTTTTAATGAAAATTAAATAAAGAAATTGAGAAATTCATGATATTAAATACCTTACCGACATTTTGGATTCATTTTGTTTATCTGAAAATTGAAAACTAAACAGAATTACAAAATTCCAAGGCCTAAGGCGATGCTGGACTTCCAAATTAAGAATTTTTCAAAATCACTTAAAAATATTACTGATACCAAACAAGCATTTTATAAATGCATGCAGCATAATGTTAAATAAATTATATAAATTTTCTATGCAAAATCTTTAATGAAAAAATGGGTAATATTTTCTTCATATTTAAAAATGCTCCATGCGACTTCTAAATGATTGGAAACAAATGATTACTTTAATATAGGCACAACTTCTAAACATATATAGTTCTGTATATTCGTTTTGATATACATCATATATTAATAAAATCACAGCCTTTGAAGCATGTTTTCCAAGAATTTGCGATTTTAGACCTGAATTTTATTGCTTTTGATGACTATAATTTTCGAAATAATTCTTTACTATGCAAATAGTGCCCACATATTTGAAAAATAAAATCAATATCGGGCTTGTGAAATAACAAAGCTATTGATCGAAAATTTGTCTGCATGGGCCATTTTAACCATTCGATACAGCTACGAATTTAAGCCAGTATAGAATTGGTTATAAACTTGATCAAATTGAAAATATCAATCGTACTTATTTAAGGGGAATCTACATAAAGGTTTATATATGTTAGGTGTATAACAGTTGAATGCAGGCGTTATTTATGTGTGTTTTAACTTATATTGCAGTATGTGCGTCTTATTATATATATGAATCTACATAATTCATCAATGGGAAATTAAAATCAAACACTGATTTTTGTTGGTTTTGTATTTAATTTTTTGTTGTTAATATTGTTGTTAATTTTCAAAGCCCACCATTTACTCAGCAATGTTTCTCACTAGTAAAACATTTTTTTTTTTAAATTTACAGTGTTTATTTCCAAAGAGAAGACTTCCTTTTATCAACTTCAGATGTGCTGGGTATCTTTCTTTTTTTATTTTGTGCATTTTGAAAGTCAAACACACCCTTATAATGTTTTTCACAATAAAACACATTGTTTTTTAATTTACAGTGTTTATTTGTGTAACTCATACCAACTTCAAGGGTGCTTGCAATCTTTTTTTCTTTCTTTTTTCTTTAATTTGTTCATTTTCAAAGTTCACCAGCAATTTAGTAATGCTATTTACAAGTAACACACATTTTTATTTTATTTACAGTGCTTATGTGTGAAGAGAAGTGTACCTTATACCAACTTCAGAGGTGCTTAGAATCTCTGCAGTCAGTCACTCAAGGCAATGATTTGGCCCTTGTCACCACACGATTGGAGCTTCTTGCTGTATGCAGGTATAAAATCACGTAATTGAAATTATTTCTTGTGTCTAAATGATAAATATATGGGGCATTCTTACAATCTTTTGACTTTTGGAATAAAAATCTGGAGAAATTAAACTTGCTAAAATAACATTTTAATCTGATAGACGAATGCCTTAATGATTCAAAATAAATAAAAAATGGTCAGCAGCGAACATTTTTTTATTTAACTGAGGATTAAGTTAAACTTGGGAGTTTAATTTTCCTTATCATTTTACCACTATAATTTTTTATTTTCTTCTAAATTTTTACTTATAATGAATTTGCATAGCAATCACAGGACATTCAAATAAAAAATAATAAAAATGTAGTACTTTTAATACAGAATTTTTGTATAACATTGTCTTAAAGGGATGTTAAAGAAGGGACGGTAAAGTAAAAAATTGAGACAGTATAGGGAAAAAGGGACGAAATGATAAAAAAGGGGACGGTAAGGAAAATTACCATCTACTTTTAGGAAAATCATGCTAAGACCAAGTGATAGCCACAATGTTCATTGTTTTCTAGAAACAGTTGTTAACATTGGATTAATTTTTTTTTATTTATTTACCTCGAAAAGTGCAGGAATAAACCTTGGGGACGTTAAGACTATCAATAAAGCCACGATCTTGAAATTGATATTTAAATGCTGATTTAAATCCTGCAGTAAATTACCTGTCAAAGAATTTTAGACATTCTTTCTCTAGCATACTTCAACATGAGAAAAATCTTGAAACAAATTCTGTAGCTGCATCTGAAGTGATTTTCTGTATAAGTTTAGCAAGAGGGACGGTAAGGATGAAAAACCCGGGAACAGAGTTCAAAAAATAATATCAACCGTAAAAATGTGTGCAGGTTAATATATTCAGAAATTTTATTTCAAATTGAATAATTTTTATATAGATTATTTATCCACAACAGCATTTTTTCAATGGAAAATAATTGTGGTAGCATTCATATGTTTTACAGGGTATCACAAAACATTACTGTTTTTTTAATATGATTTTATTTTATTTTATTTTATTTTATTTAGGATGTCTACCCAAATTTGTCTAGCAATTCTGAGTAGACAAAAATACAAAAAGAAATGAATATTAACTTAGATTTGTGCATTAAATTGTTTTTTACTTAATTGTAAAATGAGTATGTTTAACGCATTATTTGTAATGCATTATGCAGGGTGCGCACTAATGGCCTTCCCACGCTATTAATTGCCGAACGGTTGGAGCTATAGTCATAAAATTGGTGTCCAGCTATAGTAAAGTGGCTACGCGCTACTAGATGAGACCGCTTCCAGCACCACCTGGGGCAAAACAGCTGAGTTAGTATTCCTATCTCGAAAACGAGATTTATATTCAGAACGAGATTCATTTAGCATTCATGTTCACAAGGTGTCGACATTCAATTTTATCCCATATTTCGAACCGTTTTCGCGATAGGAACGCTATTTGCCGCCATTTTGTACCAGGTGGTGCTGTAAGTGGCCTCATCTAGTAGCGCATAGCCTCTTTACTATACCTAGACACTACGTTTATGAATATAGATGCAGTCGTTCGGCAGTTAAGATGGAGGGAAAGGTTTTTAACGGGCGCCCTTTATTTTTTTAAAACTTTGTTGTTAAATAACCAAATGTTTATCACTGTTTGAGTATTTTATTAGTGATGCATTAAAAAAAAAAAAAACAGCAAAAACTAATTAAACTTCAACAAAAGAATTTTGTCTACCTAGATCGTCAAAACGTCCCACTGTGCCCCGTCTAGGCCCCGAAGGTTCTAAAAGATGTTATTCGTTTCTATTTTTAAAATATTACCTGATTGCGGGATATTGAATGATATTATCACGACCAGTGGCAATATTCTGTAATCGGGTTGTCAGTCACTTCCGTCTGAGTGGGGGATTTGTTGGTGCTCAAGGCCGCATCTACCGCTGTCGGGACAGATGGCTTCTGTTTTTTCAATTGATTTAAAGAGATCGATTACTCATAAAAATATCAACTTGTAACAAATGTTTTAGTGAAAATTGTGTTGTTTCTACCTGGACATTTTTAATGACATTATGAACAATATCTTTACTTTAGGTTCAAATATACAAAAATTCGCCTTCTTGGGAATAATATTCAGAACAACGCCAGTGAAATGCTCTGTGGTTAAAAAATCTACTCTTATATTTTATCTTTATATCGAGTTTGACATATTTTAAGGAACATGTATGGGTTATACATAATTTCTTTTCTTTGTCCGAATGCAACTTCATGCACATTTTTCTGGTTATTTATAAAATTAAAATTGTATTGATAATTAAAATGTATATATGAATTTCTAATATGTATTAATAGCATAGCAATTATGCGTACAAACTAAAGTATGTTACGCATGCATTTACCTGTATTTATACAGCATCAAATGATAAAATATGTAAACAGAATCGTAGCTGCTACTTTTACGCCACGTGATTCCTACTTTGACGTCATATATATATTGCCCATAAGAAAAACCTTAAAAGTGGAACAATGGAACAATGTGATCTGTTTTTTAGACTGCCTAGTTGCGAGGCAACTTTACATCCAGTTGAGAGGTGATCGTGTTGCAAGGGCGATAAGGAACCTTAAAAAAAATTATGTTTAGACGTGGCTGGTAACCACAATAAGAAAATAACTATAAAAAGTTAAGAAAAGAATATCATTATAATAAGCACATAAAGTACTCAATGTTTAACAATGTAAGAGAAAAAATAAGTGAAAGAAAAAAGAGAAACTTTTGAAAAATTAAAAAAAAAAAAAAAAAAAAAAAAGACTGTATTAGTTCCAAAACTGACAGGCGTATGTGTTGTTTTAAAATACAGTGTAATTTCAGAATTAAATGTTTTCCGCGCGCAACAGTTTTATTATTTTAAAGTTCTCTTTTTGCTTCTACAATCGTTTGTAAATATGTATTTCAATTAAAATCGCAGTGTTTAGAAACGCTTTAATGAAATTTTTAAACAATACTCCTTTTAGACCATTTAATGCTTTTGGCATTTAATAGCTTTATTATTCAAAAGGTTTTTTTTAATTCACTTGTAAATTTATTTTTTAATTGAGAATGTGGTAAATACAATTATAATTTGGTCTTTTTAAAGTCTGAGAAAAATTGGTAAAACTTTCTCAAACTATGAATTAAATCTCTATTGAAATAATGAAATCTTCAATAAACAATCGAAAGAAAAACTTCAAAAAATCGTTACATTAAAAATATAATTACAGACTGCACACAAGAAAATAGTCAAGCATGTGCTGCGAAAGGTGGTCAAATGGGTATGTATAGTTTCTGATCCTCTAAAAGTTTTTTAACTGAATACATTTGTCCCACTTTAACATTAAATAGCTCTTAAAATAAATCTTCATTTAAAAAAAAAAAATGTCTGCTTTAGTACAGTTATTTTTTTAGACTAGAAAAATTCAAGAATCACATAATTTTGAACACCTAGATATAATTTTTATTGCAAATTTACCTAATCTTATCAGTCAGAATATTCTTATTGTAATTTAACACAGTTATTCATCTGCATGCAGATATTTATATTTCTGGTGGCTTTTTATTTTTATTAGAATTCAAAATAAAAAGAACATTGTTAAATTGACATGTTTTATGTAAAATTCTCTAGATGTTCACAAACTCTCTACGCCAGTCTCCTGGAAGAGATCATTGAAGAGCTGAGATGATAAAAATTATATGTGACGACAAAAAAAAAAAAAAAAAAAAAAAAAAAAAAAAAGGTATTTGACAATAAAAAGTGTAATTTTAGTTGATAAATGTATTCTAAATGTGTTTTCCAAAATTAACGATAGAACCTTTATCATCCGAGTTCTTCAATTCATAGAGTGATAGTTTTCCGTAAAGATAAAAATTCCTCTGTAAAAAAATTATTATTCAAGAAAAGATTCTATAAGATCATTTTATGGTGATGAAATTCGTAGAGACAGCACCGACCTCGTTTTGAATTTATGTTAGGAAATTTTAATTTCCTACCTATGTAATAGACCATAATCTATGATATTATATAATTATATAACAGGACTTATCCAAGAGATAGACACAACATAGCCCAGTGGTTACGGGGTTGAATTCCGAATTAATTAAGGGAAAGCTGAAAATTGTTTTAATCCCTTCAGCTTAGGTCTAGAATGAATATGCTATTTTTTTCCCTCGTACTAGGTGACCGTTAGGAAACATGCATAGATTTATAGTCAAAAAACACGTTTTTTTTGCATACCATAACAGTATCTCCAAACAGCTAACTCTGTCAAAACCATTGTCAATACAAATGCTGTAGAGCTTAAAATTCTGAGTAAAATGAGTACCTACACTTAATATTTTTGTTGCACATTAAGGTCACAATTCAGTTTAAAGTTTTAGACCCGTGGATAGGGGTTGGACTCAGAATTAATTAGGAGAAAACTGGAAATTGTTTTAACCCCTTCAGTTTAGGTCTAAAATGAACGTACGATGTTTTCTTCCTCGTACTTGTTTGAATGTTAGAAATTATGTACATATTTATTTTTGAAAACCACGTTTTTTTTAATTACCTTAACAATATCTCAAAACAGCTAACCTTATAAAAAACATTGTCAATACAAATGTTGTAGAGCTTAAAATTCTGAATAAAATAAGCACCATCATTAATATTTTTGTTCAACATTAAGGTCGCAATTCTACTTCAAAATTTTTCGAATCATGAGCTTGAAGCCAGGAGAGACCAAGTTAACTTAACAATATCTCAAAACTGCGCCCTTAAACAGCGTTATTAAACAAAAATATTAAGTGTATGTACTCATTTTACTCAGAATTTTAGGCTCTACAACTTTTGTACTGACAATGTTTTTGATAGAGTTAGCTGTTTTAAGATATTTTTAAGATAACTTGGTCTCTCCTGGCTTCAAGCTCTTGATTAGCGATTAAGGCAAAATTTTGAAATAGAATTGCGACCTTAATGTTGAAGAAAAATATTAATGATGGCACTTATTTTATTCAAAATTTTAAGCTCTACAACATTTGTACTGACAATATTTTTTATAGAGTTAGCTGTTTTGAGATATTGTTAAGGTAATAAAAAAAAAAAAAACGTGTTTTTCGAAAATAAATATGTACATATTTTCTAACATTCACCCAAGCACGAGGAAGAAAACACAGTACGTTCATTTTAGACCTAAACTGAAGGGATTAAAACAATTTCCAGTTTTCTTCTAATTAATTCTCAGTTCAACCCCCTGACCATGGGTCTAAAATTTTAAATTGGAAGTGTGACCTTAATGTACAACAAAAATATTAAGTGTAGGTGATCATTTTACTCAGAATTTTAAACTCTACAACATTTGTATTGACAATGTTTTTGACAGAGGTAGCTGTTTGGAGATACTGTTTTGGTATGTAAAAAAACGTTTTTTTTACTATAAATCTATACATATTTCCTAACGCTCACCTAGTACGAGGGAGTACATAGTATATTCATTCTAGACCTAAACTGAATTGATTAAAACAATTTCCAGCTTTCCCCTAATTAATTTCGAATTCGGCTTTTTTTTTTTTTTTTTTTTTTTTTGTTCCCCTACCACTGGACTAAACAAGCCTGTTAGGAAATAAATGATAGTTTCCGTTATCCAAATAAGTGTAATATTATTATTGCGAATGAAGTGCCAAGAACATATGCTAAAGCTATAGAAGATCTCCTAAAATGTCACGGAATTTCTGCGGATATTTTCTTTTTTAAAAAGAAGAACGAATACTCTTTTGAATGTTTCACGTTGAAGAAGTTTGTATGCTTCGGTTATTAGCTCACAGAAGTAGATTCATGTCCTTATCACCGATCAGACCTTATATTGAACGGCACCAGAGTTTTGTGATTTGTCTCTTGACGATGATTTGCATCTTTTGGCTCGTATCAAGTGTGAACATACTGTACTCAAAGATAATATATGTTTTGTGAACATGCGAAAAGCGATCAAAAGAACATCTTTAAAACGCCATAAAATTAAAGAAATGTGCAAGGCATTTCAAAAGAACCTTTTATTTCGTCATCAGACGCAAAAAAAACATGTGCTGCTACTTTGAAAGCAGGATCAAGAATGAAAAGCAATGGAAGGGAAAGGGACAAGATGAAGAAACAGCCAATGGGAAAAGAGAAGGCATCAGCAAATCAGACAAGCGCATTACCCAATCAGAAGAACACAGAATAGAAATAAAATTAGGAAGTAAATAAAATAAAAATACACTAAATTAACCCCTTTGTAGACGAGCGACCGGTATTCGTGCCGCGTAAGGTGCTCAGAATCAGTGATTATTCTCATCAGTAAATTTTATTGTAAATTTGCCTTATTTAATCCGAGCATTTCCCCGATTCAATTAGGCAAAAAAATTTTGTTTTTAAAAACCGGTGATGAAAGATTAAAAATTCTGTAAAAGACGCTCTTCCCGAAGGGGTTAAAGGAAATCACACGAATATATAAAATAAGTATGTAGAAAAAAATATTGAAAAAAGACGAATTTCTTTTGAAAGGTCTTTCGCATTTATTTATTTTGATAGGGGTTTTAAGAAGTTCTTTTGATCTTATTGTTCACACCTGCTTATATCAACATTAAAAGGTGCTAAAATTGATAAGTACGCAGGATTTGCAGATGCTCGTAAAGTACAGTTTATCGTACGAATGTTAGCTGACGGTTGTTGGATTTCACTATTGGAGATCCACCAAGTGATGATAGGGTGCTTGGCAGGATGGTTTGAAGATATAAATAAAGGTTTCCATTTAAGCCAAAATCTTATACTGGTGAAGCTCGGAAAGAACAAGGTTTACAAGGTTTACAAAAATAATATTTTTTTTTTGTTGTTGTTGTTGATTATAGGTGTTGCACCAGCATCTATTGCTTCTGCTCAAGACCTAGGAATAAATCAAGAAATATCTGATATAGATATGACTCTTTGTAGATTAAATCACTTTCGAAAGTGCAACCAGCATGCGAGGGATAGCTCATACAAGTTGACAGGATACTGTAACATATCATCTAAAATGTTTAATCCCTTGAGGGGTGGTGGAATATATTATAATTTTAATTCTAACCTCACCTAATTTTAATCAAGATTTGCACCAGAAACATTTAATTATTTTAACCTTTATAACTTTGGTGGAAAAAAGTTCTAAAACTGTTTCTCCTTATTTTGAAAGAAAATTTTTCGAATATTCCGGTCTGAAGTCAACATTACAGAAACGCAATTATTTTCCCCTACAAAGGTTAAACTATAATTTTCATTTTTAGTGTTTAGGTCTACCAAATGCAACAGAAAGAATTTTTATGTATTTTTTTTTCAATTTGAACGAACAACTGTTTTCTCTTTATAAATGTTATTGACATCACTGTGAGAAATCGTATAATATGCAACCTGTGACGTACATTGTTTATGAAGAAGAGAGTTATTAAAATATGCGCCTTAACTAAAATTCTAAATCTTATTGATCCATTTTTATTCCCCATGACATCTATGTTACAATATCTAAAAAAAGATTTCAGTGAAATATTTATAAGTTCTTTTTGTGTGCATTCTATAAAATTTTTAATATATCCGACTTGTCTGTATTTATTATATTTGTAGTTTAAATAAATATTAAGATTTGCTTTAAAAGGTATATATTTCTGCCTTTTACAGCAGTTAATATATTTTAATGGTAGTCTGGCACGAAATAGAAGCTATAATGGAATACCTCACTTTTGACAAATTAATCGGAAATACAAAAAGGAAATTTCCCTTTCGCGATAATTAAATTCTTGTATAAATAAATACATATATTGAGCTATAAAGTGTTACAGTGTGCTGTTACTTTCTGCAATCTTAGAAATGTTTGAATAAATATACTGTTTCACTGTTCTATATGAAAATAAATAGATTTTCAAAAATAAAAGGAACGAACGTTGAAAATTAAAATAAATTTACATGTAATCAAGCTTGCAAGAAGAGAAAAGGAAAACTTTCTTATTTATTTATGTAAGATACGCATCACACGTGTATGTGCGTATGGGGGATTCTTAATAAAAAAAATAACAATGTATAAAACGTGGAGAGAGAGATATGCAAACACATTGATAGATAGATAGATACTTAGGTAGTTAGAAACTTACAACAAAAGTGGTAAAATAGTACAAAAAAGTGAGAGAACAATGCCGCCAAGTATTATATAAAAGACTGACTAGTGCCAATCTCTTAGTAATAAGTAACATCATAGTAAAAAAATTCCTATGGGGTCGGCGCCAATCTCTTAGTAATAAGTAACACCATAGTAAAAAAATTCCTATGGGGTCGTCTACAAGTTGAAATTGTACCAAATATTAATATTTTCATTTCTAATACATACTTTTGGCATCACATATGGTTTCTGCATTACATCTTATTTTCGGATACCAAACAAGAAGCCATTCGAATGAACAGTTTAAGCATTAAGAATATTTATAGTTTGGAACTCATAATTTTTTTTTTACAAAACAAATTGCAATAAAGTAGTTTTTTCATAACTCAAAAACTACTGCTATTCGCGTATATGTAGCTTCTAAAAATCGATTTCAATTATACAAATTCCTATGTTTCATACTGAATTCATATTCATTCCTATTTTGTTCGAAAATTTATTTCAAATATAAATAATTTTTGGAATTAATTTTCGAAAAAAATTTGAATTACAATCGATGAACTTTTTAACAGATTAATTGAGATAGGTTTAAATATGTAACTACAAAATTACAGTTTATTGAGCCAAGTAGTTTTTAAATTATGTTTAAAATACTACCCGCATGACAATCTCTTTTCCTACGGTTTAAAATGAGTTTAACATTAGGAGTTCCAAAAATATTTTAAAAATAACTTGATCGAATAACTTCCCGTTTAATGTCTGAAAAAAGCAAATAGCTAAGTATCTAAATACGGTATCAAAAACAAGTGTTAAAATTGAAAAGATAAAATTTCATACTATCTCTATATGTAGACGATTCTCTGAGGAAAATTTAGGTCTAACAAATATTAGTAGATGTTATTGCAAATTGACTGGCATCAATCATATTTCTGTACGATTATTTGCGGTAGAGTTGGTGGAAAATGTTCTTTTTCTTTTGAACTGTACACTATTAAATAGAAAAGATTAAATAAATAATATATGAATCGTGTGACTAGGTAAGGGGTCTCAGGACTCTTAAAGCTCTAAAATTTTCGAAATTTTAATTTTTTTAGATGTTAAACTTCTATGTTTTCTGAACATTTTGATAAAATTGTTATCCTGAAATTCCCATTAGAACAGAAGTTATGGCATTTAGAATTATACTCGCTCAATAGCTGAAGCGGTGTTTCCAAAACTTTGAAGTCATTTTTCTCCAAATGACGTTTTTGGGCATAACGCGCACGATATCTCAAAAATTTCTGAATATTCTTTCATGAAATTTTTAAAGCATATGTTTCATGTTAGTCTCTATAAACTGAACCTAAAATTTCCTGTTTATTAAAAAAAAAAAATTTTTTTAAGGGTTTATATTGTTGAAATTTTCTAAATTTTGTATTAGCTAAATACAGCTTTGTATTAAAAATATAAAAATGCTTTAAATACAAATTTATTTAGGTTCAGTGTAATTATTATAATCTGAGGTTTAAGTAGGCACCAAAATTTTCATTCTAGTTCAAAATTTATTTTGTAATCGTGAGCATAAGCTGTTATGCCGATTTTCTGCTCGTCAAATATCTGACAGTTTGGAGCCCCCTGTAAATGTTAATTCTGCATCTTGCAATTTTTCAAATATTTGAAATAAAAGAACATACTAGTATCTTTCATTTCCATTTAAAATTGTGTCTTAATATCAAATATATTTTATGATATTAAATGTTGAAAATGGTCCTTTATTTTCCCTTTTTCCTATTTTAAGAGTCCTCAGACCCCTTAAGTAAAATATATTTCCAAAAAGGGTAAATGATCAGATTTTGATCAGTTATATAAAAAAAAAAAAATCTTAAAATTTTAATGTATCATTCGGCACTAAAATGTAAAATACCCTTTTTTGGACCATAAGCGAGGAAAATTATTAAAAATCAAAGTTTTATAACACTGCAAATATAAAAAATGTCCTTTTTAGTTTGTTAATGTTGCAATACGACGAAAAGTTTCCCTAATACAATTTATAGGACACGGGGATCGTATAAAAATATAGTTTTCGTAAATCTTTAAAATATAATTATTTTGACGCAAATGAATATTCATACGGCGAAGTAAAACATTTAAATCATATTTGTTGTTGGAACCAAATATCCCAAACTAACGATTTAAGAATTAGCTATCAATCAACGATGAGAAGAGATACTATGTGTAAAAATATCCTTTTCCGATAACTATTACAATAGTTTTAAAGTTATTGTATATTCAGTTTCAAATTAATTCAAATGTTGTTCTCCCTCATCTTAAAAGCCATTTACATAAGAACAGTTATACCGGGTGTCCAAAAAGTCTGAAAATGCTCAATAACTGGAGAAGTACACATCGGATTGGAAAACGTAAAAATGCGTGTTAAGTACTTTTAAAAAAGCTATTCAGTCATACCAAAGTTAACGCCCAACCCCAACTTCCAGCGTGTCATATTGGGTCCAACTTTGAAATCTAGAAACTCCATTTTGTGTTGCAGATTAGGATTCTACCGAAAAAAATTACGCAACTTTTGTATTTAACATTTTTTAGGGGGCGGGCGGGGGGGGGGGTCCTTTTAGCTGCCGATGTAATGGAGCAAAGTGCAGCCTTAAGCTGCAGCCCGAATCATGAGAGGCAAAGAAACTAACATTAATGAAGCACACCGAGGGGAATAGGAAGCTACTAAACAAAAATACCGAGTTGTTCTTCGGGAATGCTTAAAGAAGCGCATTCTTTTAAAATTTAAGCGTTAACCCCCTTCATACAAATGATGTAGGAATGGAAGCAGCATTTCTCTGTTTAGTTCCTAATTTTTCAAATTTCAAAATCAAAACTTCAATAAAAAATAGCGTTTCATTATCCCCAAATAAATCTGATAGCATATTGTTCGATTACAGTGCTATCCACGTTGAACCGGAAAAAAAAAATGTTGACTACAAAAGTTACGTATTTTTTCTCATAGAATCGGAGTCTGAATAAAAATGGGTGTTCTCAATCGAGATTTCAAAGATCACCTATGACCACCAAGAGGTCGGGGTGGTCATCAGCTTTGGTAAAAACTTTGGTAGTTTTTTAAAAATATATTTAACATGTATTTTACCGTTTTTCACCTTAGTGTATTTCTCAAGTGAATCGATCGTTTCAGACTTTTTGGACACCGAAACCCGGTATTTCTAAAAAATACGAAATGAAAATTTTTATAGAGTTCGTTGTTCTTATAAATGATATTTAGAATGTGATTCTCAGTGATTTAAAAGTAAATACAAGAAAATTTAAATTTTAGACGGCCAAACACAGTTATATTTTGAATTTTATGAATTTTTACACTTTATCGACCCTGACAATAGTAAATCTCGCTTCTAGCTAGTTTCCATTTCGTTGAGTTTAAAATATTTTTGAGGAAAAATAATTCAAATGTTTACTTATAAAAAAGGAAAGTATTTAACCCTTAACCGGAAACATTAATATCCCGTGCACAAACGGAAACGTGCCGTCTGTGAGAAAGCTAAATTAAAAAAATTGATATATAATTTTAAAAGAAAAATAACTCTTAATAATTTACCAAATAGTGAACTTAAACAATTAATATTTAATAATAATGCATTAACAAGACCAATTTTTTAATATGTCAGCATAAAAATAAGTTTTGAATGGCGGAAACAGAAAATATTTTGAAATTACACATTATTGTTCGAAATATAAAATTTTCGTCATAATAATTAAATAAATGCTAATATTTTTATATATTTCGATACGATATGAATAAGAAAAAAATATTACGGAGTAAAATTAACAAAACATTTAATAGTAATTATTGCAGCATGTTCTAAATATCTGCATTTTTTTATGCATTTTTGACAATGTTGAGTCACTTTCGTGTTCAGAATTTTTATATTCATCATCTGAAATACTTTCAATATCGCTTATGTCACTTACTACTTCATCAAACAATCTCAAAGCAGTTTCTTCAGTTTTTTTTATCACTGTAGCGTACCCACTTTCAGGGCTCCTCCATATCAATACCCCAGAGCAAAAAAATACATAAACGGAAACATGCCGTATCACAGACTGCGTTGAAAATAAAATAATTTTTCTTTTAATAACTAAAAATGCGCAGGTGTTGCAAATGGGTGGGGGAGGCAGAGGACCAGTAGCGCAAGGATTAGATTGTTTGATAAGATTGGGGACGCGTTCATTTTTGTGTAAAGGGTAGATATGTAGACGCAACCGTCTCACAGACGGCACGTTTCCGGTTAAGGGTTAAAATAATATACAAAGCGAAATTTTATGTGTCAATAACTTTTTAATATATCAATAACTTTATACAAAATCATCACATTCACCTGATAAATTATTGCTAACAAAATGTTTTTATGTAATTTTTTGAGGATTTTTCTAGTGAACAGGCAGCCTTGAAATTATACAAGTTTCCGTTTTCTTCCATAGCACTCGCAGGTCCGCTTCAAAAAGTTTGCACAATAACCACCGCGATAATGAACGCCTCTACAATGTTTGTGGCAGGCCATTTGCTTGACTGGGCATCCAAATCCTCCCTCAACGTTACTAACAGCTGCGGGAAAAAAAATTGCAAAGTAATCCATTTCAGTATTTCAATATAAGGGTAAAAATGATATTTATCACACATAAACATACCTAAAACACTTTATGCAGAAAATAATCACATATCTTCCAAACTTTATTTTTTTTAAATCAATTATATGGATATTGAACCAGAAAATGCTTCTAGTAAAAAATTAGCTTCTTTATATTAGGTTTATATTTTCATTAATTAAATAAAATTTCTGGTTGAAATATGTGTATTTACCTTGGAAAAATCCGGAAGATTAGCAGCGATGTATTTGGGTCAATCCATTTCAAGTGGTCTATAAAATCATTTATTGGTTGCTTGACCATTTTTAAAAAATCTGATTTTTCTTCTACAACAACCCTAACACGATGGAAGTTCAAAATTACTATTATTTTAATTTTATTAATTTTTGTTTGTACATGGCGGCCATCTTTGTTTCATCGTCTGCAGCAATTTGGGCTAAACATTTGGTAATAGCGTAGTTTCCGAAAATAAGTTCTTATTGGTGAAACTTCAGCATAAAGTTTGTTTTTTTTTTCAAAAATTTGTCCGTTTACAAGAGGAAATTTTTCTAGCAAGGAAAACTGTCAACATGACATAACTTTTTTACAAATAATCCGAAAGTACTTCTACTCTCACTCCAAGTTCCAGATTTGGGACTTGCTCTCTCTTCGCTAAAAAAAAAAAAAATTCCAATTTTTTCAAAAATTTCAAAAATCGCACCTTTGAGGCTTTGATATCTCTGGTGGGGCACGCGATAAAAATCTGAAATTATGGCTTCTGATAGTATTTTATGGTAATATCACGCAAAAATATTTAAAGATGGAGATTTGACTGCAAGCTGTGATATAGCATGGGAAACATATCAATAAATACTATTAAGAGTACCTTAGGATGATTTAGATTTATCTCTTTTATAACAATATTTACACGCGAAATATGGTTTGTTGAAAACAGTATAATAGCAAATATTTAATTTACTAAGAGACTATATATATATATATATATATATTCAACAAAGATCTGAGAAATATCTTCACAGAATTTAGGAAATATGTTATGCGTTCAACTAGTTACTGTTGTCAGTACCATAGAATTTCTCAAAATTTCATTTGTAGGAACCAAGTCTTGTCATCTCTTAATAACTTGATTCAAGTTCTCGCCCCTGCTGGCTCATAGAAATGAACTGTGAAAGAACTATGTTCAAGTCTCACTTCATTAATAATGCCTAGCTTACTTCTTATCATGAAACAATGTCATTTATCTGCAGTATAAATTTTGAAAGGGCTTTGGATATCTTTCCTTTCTGAAACTTATTTGAGGTTGATGCATGGTAACATCGTATAAATATTTCATTTACAAGAATACACTTATGGTAGGAACAAGTTTAAGGGATTGGCAAGTAGCATAGAAATTGTGATATTTTAAACCAACAAGCAGGAATGTATTTTGACACGTGTGATCATATCTCAACAAATATGTCAACATTAACAGCTTTTATGTTTCCCTATTCTGGTTTTGTCTCATTTCTTGTATAAAAATATTATTTTCTTTATGTAAAATTATTGAGGTTTATTTTAGTTACTAAAATTACTTAAAACAAAAATTACTGAAACCATACAAAATGTAGGCCTTAGGCATAATTATTTAAAAAAAATAATTGCTAAGCTTTGCAAAAGGCTTTAAGTTCTATTACTAATATTTAAAGATAATAAAAAAATGAATTTAAATGGCACTCTGAGGTAAATACTTTCCTGTGACTACAATAAAACAACAATTTGACAGTATTGTTTTGACACATTGCCGTTGTCATATCTCAGATTAAAGTCAAATCTTCATCCTGAAATTTTTTGTGCATAACACTACCATAAAATAATATCAGAAACCACTAACCAGAACTTCAGATTTTTATCTTGTGCCCCACCAGAGATATCAAAGCCTCTAAAGTGCCATTTTTGAAATTTTTGAAAAATATGGGATTATTTTTAGCGAAGAGAAAGCAAGTCCCAGATCTGGAACTTGGCGTGTGAGTACAAGTACTTTCGGCCTATTTGCAAAAAAAAAAAAAATGTCATGTTGACAGTTTCCCTTGCTAGAAAAATTTGCTCTTGTGAATGGACAAATTTTGGAAAGAAAACTTAAACTTTATGCTGAAAATTAGCCAATAAGGATTTATTTTCTGAAATTACTCTATTACCAGATTTTCAATCTATTTTATTTTGTACAAAGTATTTTAAACCGCATTTGAATTGGAGAAATAAACGGTGGGATATTCACAATTCCGTAATCCCTTCATGTGAGAAAATTGCTGCAGACGATGAAACAAAGATGGCCGCCATGCACACATTTTTTTTTTTTTTTTTTTTTTTTTTTTTTTTTTTTTTTTATAAAATTAAAATAAAAGCCATTTTGAACTTGAATCATGTTAGGGTTCTTGTACAAAAAATTTCTGATTTTTTAAAAATCGTCAAGCATCCAGTGCTGGACCACTTGAAATGGATTGACCCATTTCTTTCTTTCAGACAAACGAAACTACTATTACAAGATAAAAATGTAATCTAGTTTTTTACATAAATAATTTTATCATACTATAGCTATATGAATTAAACAGTATTCTGATTGGACTGCATTTCATATGCAGTGTAAGTCCAATTATCCGGAGTAATCTTTTCTAGGCACGATCCGGATTCGCAGATTGGGGCATTCTTAAATAAAAGGTTATGTTGTGAAATAATTTTTTTTTTTTCGAAAATCCCTTTTGTTTACTAAAAATTTAGAACTTATTTATGCTAAAATAATATCTCTTTTACTACAAATAATAGTATAAACAATACTATACACTACGTATACACAGTTATGAGTTCAGCATTCTAAATAATTTATGTACAAATCATGGTGAATGTGTTAGTACTGATGTGACCATTATATGTATTACAATTTAATTGTATTTAAATAAAAAAGTACTTTAAACGTAAATAGCTGTTTATTTCCCGTGCATTCAATTCAGTTATACAAGGTGTCATATCTCTACGGTGTCCAATAGTTAATTCCTAAAACGTTTGTTATAGACATATAGTTCCAATTACAAAGATGTCTTAAATGGGGTAAACAAATATTTTAAAAGCGATTTAGGTCAATATAATCAGTTCTTTAAAAAAAATATGAAATTTAAATTTTTATACTGTCTACCGGTCCTTAAGTTATATTTAGTAAAATTTTCCTATAACACTGACAAGTAAAACAAAAAAAGTGTCGCTCATATAACCTAAAATTGACCGAGTTATGAAACTTTAAAAATGCATGACTTATAACACTGTTCAGCATCTGAACACAAATGAGTTCAGCCATACTTTGAGGGGTCATATACCAAGTGCTTAAAGTATTCGAAGAACTTATTTCATGTGTATCTGCGCTTTGAAAAGAATTGTGCAAGTATTAAGATTGTGTTAAATTTTGTTAAGTTTCAGATTGGCTTAAATAATTGCATTTTAACATATGTTTTATTTTGTAAGGTTTTGAGACTGTTTCTTTTCATGATTTCTTTTAACAAAAATTATGTTATTTTTGCAGGTTTTTATTTCACTTCAACCATCGTATGTATGTTTTTCCAGTTCAAAATTTGTACTCGAGTTTTAACTCACATTCAAATATACGATCGAGATTAAATTTTACATACTGACGTAAATACGATGACAATCTAGTATTATTATGATTTTCGGTGGTTACCATTTATACTTATTTTACAGGATAACACAAAAATATTGGATAGATTGCCGCCAAGAAGTTTAAGAAAAAGTTTTAGATTAGGCATCACAAAACTACAATTGTTTTGTTAACTTTGATGTATTTTTCAGCACTGAATCCGAAAAATACCTTAATTTTTAACTATCATGTCAGGAATTTTTGTAGATCATAAATTCTCAAAGTTAAAGAATAACAAAAATCGGATACTATAAAATAGAGGAGATAGCTGCATTTTTTAACTATTGATAATTGATTTTTATTTACTTTTTAGCACTGAATCTTAAAATTACCTTCATTTTTAACCATCACGTAAGAATTTTTTTGCAAATCATAACTGTCAAAGTTAAAATATAGCGAAAATCTGATATTATTAAACAGATGTAAAACTTTTTTAATTTAATGTAATTTAATTTAATTCAATAATTTATTCAATTGTTTCGCTTGCTGCGATTTTTACAGCTAAACAGCTGAGGAGTCCAATGGTGTGGGGGTAGTAAGTTGAATTTTAACTTTGAAATTTACAATTTTCGAAAAATCCTGACGTGATGGTTAAAAATGAAGGTCAATTTCGGATACAGCTGTAAAAAAATATATAAAAATCAATTGTCAAAAGTTAAAAACACAACAATCACATCTATTTTATAGTATCAAATTCTCGATATTTTTTCTTTTTTTAACTTTAAAATTTACGATTTGCAAAAAAATTATTATGTTATGGTAAAATATGAAGGTCAATTTCGGATTCAGCGGTACTGCATACATAAGAATCAATTATCAAAAGCTAGAAAACATGGCAAAACCCAACTTTTGCAGGCTATTGTAATCTACAACATTTTAATTTTTTTTCTTATTATATGTTTATTAAAAATTGTATATTTTTTATTAATATGTCAGAATGATTAAAGATTTCAAATTTATATTGCAATGTTAATTTTACTCTCAACCATTTTTTAAATATATCTGACGAAATGATATTTCTACTAAATTTGCGAAAGACCCCCAATTTGCATCAAAAAATATGCTCCAAATTTAAACAGCAATTACTAGGTCAATTTCAATCGTAGAAAAGCGGGACTTTTTTTTGTCTTACTTGTCAGTGTAATAGGAAAATTTTATTAAATATAACTTATAGGACCGAGGGACCGTATAAAAATTTTAATTTTTTAATTTTTTAAGAAATGTTTTATTGGCCCAAATCTCTTTTGAAATATTTCTTTACCTCATTTAATTTTTTTTTTCTAATTGGAGCTATATGTCTATGACCAACGGTTTGGGAATTAGCCATTGGACATCGTTGAGAGTGGACACCCTGTATGCACGTATGGTATATATGGTATATATGTAATAAAACCATTTGTAATCGTAATCGGTATCCATATGGTTAATTACATACATGATATATGGATTGTAAAAGAATTAAAAATCGAAATGTATACTGTGCACTAGCTGTACCAATGTATAATAACTTCGAAGTACAGGTACAGCACAAACTCATTCCTGAAAACATCCCAAAAGTGAAAAAAGAGGTCTCTGTTCGGGGTAACCTTCTAAGACATTAAGACATGCACCATTGCCAGATAGGCACGAATCTAACCCAGTAGTAGAAACATATATTTAAACATAGCTTTTAGATTAAATTTATGGGAACGGAATATTACATTAGAAATTAAGATAACAATTAGCGATTATCTATCAGCAAACAGTTATTTTACGGTATAACTGACGGGTACTTTTAAAGTGGTAAATACACAATATTATAAATATACTACTTTAATGTACTATAAAAATATTATACTCGTCAGTAACGACTGAAAATGGTACAAGTACAGCAAAATTAGTGAACAAATACGGAAATTTTACAATTTGTTTTACTGTGTATAAATTAGCTGTATATTTGGCATATATTTACAAAAGAACAGTTTTTACAATTACGCATAAAAATCTTTTCATTTAAAGTGGTGCATATGCTGCATTTTAAAGTTAAATATACCATTGAAATGCAGTACTGATATCACAAGAACTGAAAAAAATAAATATATTGTAAAATTTACTTTACAAATACTGAAATTTCACGAATTTTATTTTACACTGTAGTCAAACCTCTTTGTCGCAATAAGAAACTAAATGAGTGTTGGCATTTCTTTGTCCATATTTTTCACTGCATCGTTCTACATATGTTAAGAATATTCAACACTAATTGCTTTAAAAAGTCCATTTACAAATTTTAAAATACATGTGAATTCTTAGAATATTTTTAAAGGGTGTCCGGGACACAAAAATCTCCAAAAAAAAAAAAAAAAAAAACATTTATTGCATAAAAATTTTCTCTGTTTTTACTCTGCTTAAAATAACGTTTAAATCATGTTTCTATCTTAATTAGAACAGGAAATATTAAATTTTTCGTTTTGGTTTGTTTTCAAAATCTAGCTTTCAAGCAATGGTTGTCATCGAAACGACTTCTTGTGAAAATGCGTTTTTCTTCATGATGGCATTATTCACCATTTCTCGTATTTAAATCGTTATAAGTCCGGAAGCGTTAAAGATAAATGGTTCAAACTTGGAAAATGTCTTAATTGTTTTACTTTAATTTTGATTCAGCAAATTAGAAAAAAATATTTACTTTTGAAAATATGATTTTTTTTAAGTTAAACCATTTTTTCTAAAATTATTACTTTAAATATTTTTATTAATAATTTTTTAAATGATGAATCAAAATTAAAGCTTATATATTTCTATTTATATAAATGAAAAGAAAATGAAATTCTATAAATAATGTTTTGAGTTATAACGATTTTAAATTACCCCACCTTTAATAAATTTAAAATTTTTAGATGTAAAAAAATGTATGAAGTTTTAGCATGTGATTTTGTTTATAATAACATGGTTAACCATCACATAAAATTCAAAATTTTAACTCAATAAATAGAAATTATTTTAAATTGTGTCTCCGACCTCCTTAGTATCAGTATATAGTATCTACAATATTAGTGAAATGTCACCATAAAATTATCCAAGCTTAGAACACGAAAATGGCAATTTAAGTGCATTTTAACGTTGTTTGAAATAGGAGTAAAAAAGAAACTAGTGAATCCAACATTGACTTCTTCCCGTGTTAAATAACATAGATAAAAATAATTTGTTTTATTAAAAATTCTAATAGATTTATTTACATTTAATATATAAATTTTAATTTCAAGCTAATAATACCAAAAAGCATTTTCATATGAAAAATATCAATACTGTACACATAAAACGTTTTAAAACATATTTAAAGCAATACTTTCGTAATAGCAGCATATCAGGCGTTAATAACTAAAAAAAAATCACCACTGCTTTTGCTACTTACTGCAACCCTTTTCATTGTGATGATTTCAGCGGATGAAACGAGTAATTCGATTACGTGTGTGATAAACTTTTATTTATATTATTTTATTTTTATATTTAGAAAGGGAGTTTTAATGTTGGTATGGCCTTTTAGCTGGCAACAAATGCTGGATTATCATAAGATTCATCTGTTTAACCAATTTACTACTGGCATTAAAATATACTAAGATACAGTAATATAAATACACCAAAAGATAGTGTTGATGTCAAAAATTCATAAATACACATACTCTAAAACATAAATAAAATATCCGTACAAATGTAAATTGATTCAAAAATATTTCCATCGTTCTTACCGAAGAATGTTCAGTTAATGTTGTTTTTTGTCTCATTTCTCGCTAGTTATTGTCTTTTAAATATCCCCCGCCACTTTTCCCTACATTTAACATGTGTCGCCATCTATTGTCAATTGTTGTGGGAACCATATCATTACATATTTCAGATTTTGCTGTGATTATTTCCATGCCTTCTCTTATTAATGCGTAATTTAAACTATTGTAGTTTGCTAATTTTGCAACATTTTAAAAATCTATTATGATGGGATACCCCTCAGCAAACTACAAAAGTTTAAATTACGCTTTATTAAGAGAAACCATATTTTATTTATGTTTTAGAGCATGTGTGTTTTAAAACTTTTTGATATCTACGCTATCTTTTGGAGCATTTTAAATTACTGTTTCATAGTATATTTTAATGCTACATAATGACTGTAATAGATTAGTAAAACATATAAATCTTATGATTAATATATGACATTATAAAAGGATACATTTAAAAAAAATGCTGGACTATATTTACTGTTTTAAGTGCAAACGAATTAATCTTTCGTAATCGCGTTGCACGTAATTTAATTTTCACGCTTAAAAAATTCATCGTTGAAAAAATATTTTATAAGCCATTAAAAATAAATAAATTGAAAAACAGTTTTCCAACAAATTGCATGTGAAAGAACATTTTTTTAACCTATTCGACGATGTAAAAATTGAAAGTTGTGCAAAGTTTACAAATAAAAAAGTCTTTGTGGCTTGTACCGGGAGGAAAAGGTAGCTTTCATATTACCCGTTTTAAAAATCTCATTTGTTTTATTCAAACACACGAAGCTAAAATGAGTAGAACCCGACTATAGAAGATTCAATCCCAGTTTTCCTCAATAGTAAATTTGAATGAGTCGTTTGCTTCATTTAGAGTGATTCATGTTTGGTAACAGAATGCGACAATAGCTTTCAGTGCCGCAAAGCTAACCAATGAAAGTGTTAAAGGCATTGGTAAGTCCTGTACACAAGCTAAGTCATATCGAAATCGGGTAATATATATTTGTGGTGTCGCATGACAAAAATCAGATAGTTTCAAAACGTCAGATACCCTAGGATTTCAAACTACTAAATCTCAACCATTCTTTTAAGATGAAGACGAAACAAAAACTGCACTTAAATCCCTGTATCAAGTTCAAACACGTAAAAGAAAGCTTTTTCAATTTCTAAATTTTTTGTACTTCTTTTTGAATTATTCTTTTTAATTACCTCCATTTTGAAGCGAGGTGGCGGGTGAAGCGACGAGCTCTTTCAAGACCTTGTTATGTCATGTACACATGTTCTATCACATCCGAATTCGTTCATAAATAGGAGAGTTACAGCATGACAAAGATTCGATACAAATATATATATATATATATATATATATACATACTAGAGGAATTTTTAATTCCTGTTGTCATACCGGTCTCCTTTCCCTACAAAACTCTACTATAAATGATCAACTACAACAGTTGCTCCTTAATATCCCAAATTTTGTCCAACACATAAGGTAATATAATATCGCAATGACATTCGTATCGTTTTCAACAATGCGGAAGGACATTCCATCTGGAGGTCCATATTGCTTTACAATTCGAGATGAATTCACCATTTGGTTTGATATAAAATTTGTTTAGAAAGATAGACAGAAGCAGCGGATGTAAACTGCAAGTTTACCAATATTCAATCTTCATGTATAACTTCAAAAATATTTTTCTGTGAAATAAATCAGGTTTAGCTGGCGTCGCCTCTAAGTTTATGTTTACTGACAGGGGAACGACTTTTGGTGCTGCTCGCACCTAGCATTGACACCAGGTGCATTTTGTAGCCCTATACATAGAAATTAAAGAAATTTCTCTGTTAAAATCATATTTTATAAATTTTTTTATACTTTTCATTTTTCATTTTTCATTATTTTATTTTTATTTTTTTATTTGACATGGCGCTAAAAATGTTTCGCCCGCTTTATTCCTAGAGTATATGTACCGTATGAAAATTAAATTTGATTGGCGATTTGTTTCATAGTTGATAGCATAAGAATGAAGAATTAGGATTTTTTTCTATGCAGACGATAAATGCATAAATAGTAAATATATTTCTGTTTAAAGCTTTCAGGATCATTGAAAACTATTTTTTGAGTGAAATACATAATACGGAATACCTTTTGAATTCGGATGGAATAAAGTTTCGAATATTTAAAATGTTGAAATATTCGAATGAAATATTGAAATATTGAAATGTTGTTGTATTAAACGTTTTATCTTTTGATAAATGTAATCATAAATTAATATTTTTATACAATTTAGAAAATTCACTGTACCTAATTCGGTCGGATCTCGGTCAATATCTAGTGAAGTCCAAACAACTGCTCACACACGACAAGCATCTAGGACATTCGGCTAGGGTTACCGGAAAGCTCTATTTTTGAAAAAAAACGCCAACTTTTTCCCCGCCAAAATTTGAATTTAATGTTGTAATTTTTTACCGTCAAATTTTTAGGTTCTTGAAGGAATTTTCAAACTTTTTCAACATTTTATACTTATTATTGACTAATTTGTATTTTTAAATGCTTTTCTTAAAAAAAACTTCTATGTTAATAGCCCGAAAAGTGGCTTCGAAAATTGCATTTTCAGAAAGTTTTGCTGCTGTAAAATAAAAAAATATATATATGAATTTAACAGTATTTTTTTATCGATTCTCAAACTTCGTGATATAGGGCTTTAAAATGCACCAGGTCTTAATGATAGGTGTGAGCAACACCAAAAGTGGTTCCCTTGTGAGGTAAATACGATGACTTATTCGCATGGATCCAAAGGTCGCATAATAACTCTTGTAACAAATATTTAAAGATTGCTACACTAGATGGCAGCACACAACAGTACCTAATTTTAGCGGCCTGCCAAATAGTTTTTCCCATGATTCCATATGGATTAGCTTTCCCTCGGGGTCGTTCATGAGACACGATTAGAATACGCAGAGTGTTTTGAGACGCACAATATATAGGTTTAGAAATGTAGGCTGTCTTGCTTGTTTTTTTCCTCCGGAGTATTGTGAGAGGCGGGAAATAATGAAATGTTTTTTCGAATCAGCGGATTTCTTCTGAAATTCCTAAAGCCTGTACATATGTATTATAGTTGTACATAGTGGTGTTAAATGACGTATGCTTGTATCTTTTATATGCTCTATTAAAAGTTTTGTACTAAATCTTAGAGTGGCGGATCTAATTTTGGAGTGATGAGTCCATTTTTAGGTGCGTTCGTAATTATATAAATACGTAGCACCTATAGTCGTCGTTCAGTCCGTCCGTCTGTCTGTCCGTCCGTCTGTCCGTCCGTCTGTCTGTCCGCATGTAACAGAGCAAAAACTACCCAATCGAATGGTTCTAAATTTCAAATATATGATTGTTGCAAAATTTTGTCGAGCCATTTCAAATTTTATGAAAATCGGAATAGTTTATTTACAGGGACAGTCAAAAGTTTTTCTTTACATTACGGCCAATGGGAAAAATTATTGCAAGTGCATTTTAATGATATTAGAGCCTTCCGAATGATCTGAAATTTTAAAGATATAACTGTTGCAAAATTTTCTCGAGCCATTTCAAATTTTAGGAAAATCGGATGTATAGTTTAATTACAGGGACAGTCAAAAGTTTTTCTTTACATTACGGCCAATGGGAAAAATTATTGCAAGTGCATTTTAATGATATTACAGCCTTCCGAATGATCTGAAATTTTAAAGATATAACTGTTGCAAAATTTTGTCGAGCCCTTTCAAATTTTAGGAAAATCGGATGTATAGTTTAATTACAGGGACAGTCAAAAGTTTTTCTTTACATTACGGCCAATGGGAAAAATCATTGCAAGTGCATTTTAATGATATGAGAGCCTTCCGAATGATCTGAAATTTTAAAGATATAACTGTTGCAAAATTTTGTCGAGCCCTTTCAAATTTTAGAAAAATCGGATGTATAGTTTAATTACAGGGACAGTCAAAAGTTTTTCTTTACATTACGGGGAATGGGAAAAAAATATTGGAAGTGCATTTTAATGATGTATCAGACTGCACTTTATGAAGTGCAAAAAATTATACATTCAGTACAATATGGGGTGCAAAAAATAATTATAAAACTAGTTATAGTACGAATGCACCTCATTTGCCACGTTTGACGAGCAATTTCCAACTTGTTAAAGATTGTAGCGCCTACTTATGGAAAGTAAGGTTAGCTATAAATGGCTTTCGCAACCTTGGGCCCTGAATTTACGACCGACCGAGTAAAGAAAGTTGGTCTTTAATACACAGTGTCGTATTCTAAAAATGGTATGCTACAATGGCTGGTGTTTAATACACATTGTCGTATTCTACAAATGGTGTGCTACAATGGGTGGTGCTTTGAGGAAGAAAAAGTAATGTTTTAGCATCTTCTGATCAGACGTCGCCGCTGTGATATCAGCTAAAGCATGATTAAAATACAGGGATGCCGTGTATTCTCAATGGTCTTGAAGGAGAATATGTTCTGCGAACGATCGTTGTTCTGCATGAGCTTCATGTATATGTGACAAATAGTGGTGTGAAAGTGTTCTAATACTCTGCTAACCGAACGTCGATCTCGGTAACAGAGAGTACATTATTCTTAAATAAGTTTTACTGCTTGAAAGCTTATAAAAATATGGATGCGTGTAGCAGTTATCAGAAGATAATTTTATTTTAGTAAACTTTTTTTTATTGCATTCTCATATTGTTTATTTTATGTTGTTAAACTTTTGATGTTAAAATTGTTTAGGATAGTATTTGAAAGTATATAATTTTCTCTTAAAGAAAATAAATTGTGTCTGTTTTGTCATGACAGACAGACGAGGTAAAAATGTTCTGATTTCATAATAAGTTAGAAATCTAGATATGACGTAAACGTTTTCTGTAAGAATTTAAATTATAAAAGTATAAATCTTTGATTAATTTGGATTAAAAGAATAATTTAAGAACAAAGTTGTTCATTAAAGTATATTTTTTTTACTGATGTAAAAATTATATGTTGTGTTCTAATTTTAGAAAACTTTTCGTTTTGATTTTAATAAACTGTATTTTATTAAAATGGTATCGTTTGACAGATATTTACGATAGAATATTTTTTTTTCTTAGTAAGTTGAGTTTCGTTTTAAATATCGAAATAATTTGAATAACGTTGTTTTATGAAATGACGAAATTAAGTCCTCAATAGAACTTTTATAAGAATAAGTTTTCTTATAGGTTAAACATTTAAATTTGAATTTATTTTAAAAGGTTAAAAAAAAGAGAGAGAGAATTTTGTTTTCCGGAACAAAAGTAAATTGTGTTCTTTTGAGAACAATTTTGAATTATTTTGCTAGTAAAGTAATTTTAATTAATTTTGAATAATCGTTTTCTTTGAACAAAAAATAGAAAGTGTTCTTTTGAGAAGAAAAGTTTTTAAATATACTTGCTCAACCTAATATTATTTTTCTTTCTTCTTAAAAGAATTTGAAAGTTAAGAACTGTGTAGTTATAATTTAGTTTTGTTTTATTTTGAGAGTTAATATTGAAGTTCATGAATTCTTTTTTTTTGTGTTTTCTTAAAAGTATAGTAATATCGTATTACGTAACGATAAATTGAAATAGTTCAATTTTGGTTTACCTTCCGAAGAAAAGAGTTAAATAAATAAAATTTTATATTTCATGATATTATAGTAATTTGCATTTATATTTATATTGTATTTTGAATATATTTTGTGTTATGATTTCTGTAAAGAAGAAATCCCTGAGTATGATAGATTTACGTAGAAAATTCTAAAATTTTGTTCTTGAAATTTTAAATTAGTTTTGTTAAACTTAACAAAATGGCGTTTTTTGGAAAGGGCAAAAAAGAGGATCTACGTGTCTTTTGCGATGAGTTAGGCTTAACAGCCACTGAAGAAATGAAAATGTCGATTTACGTAATTTAATTACTACCCACGCTGATTACGAGTTGGACTATACAAAAAACTTACTTACCACTATAATCGAGAATAGAAAAACTGAACAAGAGCGCTCAGATTTAGAAAATCAGCGTAAAATCGAACAAGAAAATTTAGAGCGGGAACGGACTTTCGAACTCGAAAAATTACGCCTTACCCATTCGACTTCGGCATGTAATGCAGGGGTAGAAAATAATAAATGTACTTACGAAAAGCCGCGAATCGATCTACAAAAATATATTCCCTGTTTTCGCCCAAACGAAGATGATATGAACATCTTCTTAGTGTTGTGTGAGCCACAGTTAAAGGTCCCAGGGTACTGAAGAAAATTGGGTTACGTACCTCATAAGCGCTTTACCTAATGATATTGCTAGACTCGTTGCTACGGAACCGGAAGAAAAGGACCAGGACTACCAACACATCAAGGCGATGTTGTTGAAACGATTCAAATTGACCGCTGAAAAATTTATAATCCTGTTCGTTCAGCACAAGAAAATTCCATAAAGTTCCTGGAAAGACTATTTTTTCGAGCTTAGAACCTACTTTGAAGGTTGGCTATCTGAGCTCAACATAACTTCATTCGAAGATTTGAAAAGTCTTAATTTATCGGAAAAATTAAAGAGAAGGTGCTCCCCACAGCACAGAGAACATTTCTTAGACGTTTGGACTAATTTAAATGATCCAAATGAATTAGTAGAAAAGCTAGATTCTTACGATTTTCTAAGGGTAAATCCCGTAAAATCCAAAGTAGCGGAAATCCCCCAGAAAAATAAAAACTGGTCAAAACCGAAAGAAATCGTACCATCGAGCTCTTTAAATAAAACGTGTCCGAATAAATCCTTCTACTCAAAGAAGACAATCCAGTCAGACAAACCACAGATTGAAGATCGCCCAACCTTGAAATGTTATGGTTGTGGTGCTCCCGGATTTATTCGTGCTAAGTGCCCTACTTGCAACACTATGATAAAAACTGAATCTTCTCATTTTGAGGAAATCGAAATATACACATGCTCAACCACTACCACACCTTTAACCATAGTAAACCTGTGCATTAATGGAGTCTATGGCAAAGCCTGCGTAGATACCGGATCCTGTCACGTTCTGGCTAGTGAATCATTGTATTCTGTGTTAAAATAAAAAAGGTGTAAAGTTTCAGAAGACCTCTCTGAACATGTCTTTGGCAAACGGCCAGTGGTCAAAAGAAGACAGTTTGACCACGACTGTAACTGTAGAAATTTAAGGAAGAAAATTTCGATAGATTTTATAGTGTTGCCTGAAGCTAAAGGAAACAGAACCCTTTTAGGAAGAGACTTTCTTGATAAGTCAGGGTTTGTACCAGACGTTAAAAACAAACGTTGGTATTTCGGCGATATGCCTCATATAAAATATGGTTTGTAGATCCTGTTCCCAAGCATTTTGAATGTTCTGCTGATGACACTGTTTTAAACGCATGTAACTTTTTTTAAAATGAAAGAAAAGAGCCGATTCTCACCCAGAAGTCACAATTAAATTACTTGCTGAAAAACAGTCTTTCAGCCAGGAGGAGAAGCCACCCCATTTATTGAATATCACATAAACACCGGAAACCACCCACCAGCGTCGGTTCCACCTTACCGCATGACTCCTGCAAAAAAGAAAGTTCTAAAAGCAGAATTAAATTACCTTTTACAGAAGGGAATTATTGAAGAGTGCAAATCTCCTTTGCAGCTCCTGTTCTTTTGATTCCAAAACCAGATGGTACCGTACGTCTCTGTATTGACTACCGGAAGTTGAATGCCATCACCCAGTTGAATCTTATCCACTACCTCGGATAGTCGACTTATTGCATGAAGCTAAGCATACAGCTTACATGTCAATAATTGATTTAAAGTCTGGTTGCCATCTGGTAAATGTTCATGCACCGGACAGGGACAAAACTGCTTTTATTTGTCATTTTGTCACCTTCCGCTTTTTGAGAATGCCGTTCGGGTTGACCAATGCTCCAGCCAGTTTCGAATGGTTAATCGATCGGTTTCGAAGTGGTCTACAGATTCTAATGCTTTCCTATCTAGACGATATAATTGTTTTATCAGAGACTTTTGAAAAACATTTAGCAGATTTGACGGCAGTTTATGACAGACTCTTGGAATTCAAACTCCGTGCAAATTGAGAAAAGTGTAATTTTGCCTGTTCTCGTGAAAAATATTTTGGAAGAAGAAGACCAAGAAGAATGCCTCCTGGAAGTGGGAAAAGGAAGAACAAACTGCTTTCGAAGCATTGAAGCAGTTATTGACAAATCCTCCTGTATTGAAACAGAATGATGCCGCAAATCCATACATCTTATGAACAGATGCCAGTGGTTATGCCCTTGGTGCGGTACTTCTTCAAGGACACAAAGAGGAAGAGCACTCAATTGAATATGCAAGTCGTTTGTTGAATACTACTAAAAGAAATTACTCTACAACAGAACGTGAAGCACTTGGAGTTGTTTGGACCTTAAACAAATTTCTTGGATACATAGAAGGACAAGAGGTAACTGTTTCCTCGGATCACCAACCACTGAAATGGTTGATGAGTTTGAAGTCGCCATCCGGCAGATTTGCTCGATGGGCTCTACAAATCCGCTCTTATAAACTGAAGATTGAATACATTCCTGGCAAACTTAATGTGGTTGCTGACATGCTGTCACGTCTAAATTGCAGTCACGAGGAACCCTCCTGTGAAATCTGTTCAGTATCGATTGAGATACCCGAAAGATCTCCAATGAATATTCGAGAAGAACAGTTAAAAGATGATGATTTAAGAAAAATCATGGAAGCTTTCTAGACCTATGAAAAAGGCACAGACTATGCAAATTCGACTGAGCGAGGATATCTTTTAAACCAAGGAGTCTTGTATCGCTATGCTCCAGATTCCGATTCTGAAGAAACCCAACTAGTCGTTCCTGTACATGAGTGAAATGAGATTTTAAAAAGTCATCACGATTTACCAACAACCGGACACTACGGAGCTGAAGGGACATATCACAGAATATCAAAAGATACTATTGGATGGTATGAGGACTTTCATAACCAATTATGTCAAGAATTATGCAGATTGCCTTCGTTGCAAAGCTAGTAACACAAAACCTGCTGGACTCTTACAAACACCTACTTACTGTCAACGGTTCGAAACCCTTGCCATTGACTTGTTTGGTCCCTTACCTGAAACCACTGACGGTAAGAAATGGATTTTCATAGTGGAAGATTGCTCTATAAAATGGGTAGAACTTTTCGCACTGAATGTTGCCACAGCCAAAAAATGCACTGTAACTCTTCTAGAAGAAGTTTTCGGTCTTCCTAGAAGGTACGGTCTTCCTAGAAAAATAATTAGTGACAACGGTTCTCAGTTTGTCAGTGAAGTAATTCAGCAACTGTGTTATCTTCTGGATGTGAAACAATCTTTAATTCCAGTGTATCATCCTCAAGCAAATCCGGTTGAACGAAAAAACCGTGATCGGCCAAACCTCGTTTAGCTATTCTCGTTGGAAATGTACATTCTTCATGGGCAGAAAAATTGCCTACAATTAGGTTTGCTATGAACACAGCCAAATGCGACACAACAGGGCAAACGACTGCTTTTCTACAGTTTGGTCCCGAACCTCGCACCATTGATGACATTCATCATGATATAAGACCTGTCTGTAAAAATGATAATGTTGTGCGAGAGGTAACTCCTTATTTAAAGAAATTTGCTAACTTTACTAAGCAAGTGAAAGACTTGGTCGAACAACGCCAAGACAAAAGAAAACAGTATGCGGACAGAAGCCGGAGAGAAGGACCTCAGTATTCTCCTGGTGACCATGTATTGGTAGAAATCCATCCCGTTAGCAAGGCTGGTCAGAAAAGAACCGCCAAATTCTGTCCTCGACGCGACGGACCCTATGTAGTGATCACACAGAGCTCACCTACTTCCTATGAAGTTGCGAGTTTACAAGTTCCTGAAGTTCCCTTAGGAACTTACCAAACATCTGCCCAAAATCTTTGTAACAATCTTACCGACCAACCAGTTACTCCACTCAGGAAAAGTGGTAGGTCAAAGAAAAATGTTCCTGGTCCCTTGCCGAGACATCTAAGGAACCAGAGGAGGAGGATGTAACAAATATTTAAAGATTTCTACACTAGATGGCAGCACACGACAGTCCCTAATTTTAGCGGGCTGCCAAATAGTTTTTCCCATGATTCCATGCGGATTAGCTTTCCCACGGAGTCGTTCATGAGACACGATTAGAATACGCAGAGTGTTTTGAGACGCACAATATATAGGTTTCGAAATGTAGGCTGTCTTACTTGTTTTTTTTCCTCCGGAGTATTATGAGAGGCGGGAAATAATGAAATGTTTTTTCGAATCAGCGGATTTCTTCTGAAATTCCTAAAGTCTGTACATATATATTATAGTTGTGCATAGTCGTGTTAAATGACGTATCCTTGCATCTTTTATATGCTCTATTAAAAGTTTTGTACTAAATCTTGGAGTGGCGGATCTAATTTTGGAGTGATGAGTCCAACTTTAAAGATTATGGCGCCTACTTATGGAAAGTAAGGTTAGCTATACTCTTAAAATTTGTAAATTTAAAATAACAAAAATGAATATTATTGACATATTAATTTTAAAGCACATAAATTAATGTCTGAATTCCAATTTTAATTATTAAAGGTACATATATATTTAGACAGAAAATAAATACAGTGGCCCCGTCAAATTTTTCACTCCAGTTGGGTTTATTGTATTTAATTGTATTTATTGTCTGTCTAAGTATATGTGTATATTTAATGACAGATTAATTTGTTTGAAATTTTTATGGAATTTCTATAATAGCGCAAATAATTTTTCTCGTTGCTGTAGATAAGAGATAAAAAAATGTAAAATATCACATTTCTTAATTATTGGTGTCATGTTCTCATTGAAATTGAAAAGAAAACTGAAAAGGAAATTTTAACTTCTTTGCATTTAGTTGGACAGTTAGTATTCATTTTGTTCGCGTCATATATCGAAATTAGTCATTTCATAAAATTGTTTCATAAGTTCGTTTGATTAGGATTATATATATGTTACCGGCCAAACCCGATTTCAGGCCAAACTAGATTGGCCTAGGCCAAACTAGTTTATCCTAACGCGCATAGGATAAACTAGTTTTTCCTAGGCCAAACTAGTTTATCCTAACGCCCATAGGATAAACTAGTTTTTCCTAGGCCAAACTAGTTTATCATGTCGCCCATAGGATAAACTAACTTTTCCTAGGACAAACTAGTTTGGCCTAACGTTCATAGGATAAACTAGTTTAGCTTGCTATTAGTTGGTATAGTTTATCCTAGACGGATCTAGTTTATCATAGGCCAATTCAATTTGGCGTGATTTTATTGATCCCAAAGATCACCCCGGCACCAACCGTCTAGTTTATCCTAGGCCTATCTAGTTTATCCTCGGAAAATGCAATTTGACGTGCTTTTATTGATCCTAACTACCACTCCGGAGCAAAGCTTGTGCAAAGTAGTATTGCCGTCACCCCTGTATAATATGTTTTATTTGATGGGGAGTGGGATACTGTTCCCTATCTTCCCGATTTCACTGCCGACGATAGTTACAAAATATGTTCCACATCACAAATTGTGTGCTGGAAGACCAAACAATGGGATGAGAGGTTATCATAAAATTTAGGAGAGGAAGAGTTTAGATTCTTTTTTTTCTCACATAAATATTACTTGGCTTTGAATTATTTATGACTAAATGCGCCATTAAGAATATCAGAAGTACATTTGATATTCTTTCAGAAATCTGGAATTTTCAAAAATCGGGCAAAGTGCCGGTCCCAGTTTGCTCACAATTCTGATTTCAAATAACACTTGATTCTATAATACACTCAAATCCGTGCAGGTGGAGCAAATTTTTTTTTCGGGGGGGGGGGGATCTTGTGATAAGCCATTGTTTTATTATAATAAAAAAGATTATTTTATTGTCAGTCATAACAAGTTTCTTTTAATATCTTAATCTTTTAAAGGCAATTGAGAAATATATATATAGGCTATTTTAAGCTATCATTATTCCACGATTAAAATTCTCTTTAAGGAATAGTACATATACATTTATACGGATGGGGATACAATACTGTAAAACTTGTTAGAAGAATATGTCTGACGAAATCCTGTTTTAAACGGTATTTTTTTTTTTTAATCGATGCGAATTCGATGCAATAATCCGTTTGAAAAAAAAAACAAAAACAATTCATTTGCTAGAGACGACGGACCTGCTAAAAAAGAACTTAACTATAACGAAGTTTTCTTCTCTCCTATGTGATTCCGTCTTAGAAGTTTTTTCTATATAAATTTTTTCAGATTTTCAAGTCGCCAAGCCGTGTAAAAAAAATTAATTGTAATAGTAATTATTCAGATATTTCCATACAAATAGAGATTCATTAAAAAATCAATATAGTTTGCAGCAGAATCATTAATATTTTTAATCGACATTCTATGACTTGGCGGTTTAAAAATTAAAAAAATTCTATGCAGTAAAAACTTTTAAGATGGGATTGCATAGGAAAAAAGAAGAATCCGTTATAGGCAGGTTCCGTTATTAGAAGGTTCACCGTATGTTATAAATGCGTTATATTCTTTTTACAAGTACTAACATCCTCATCTTACATAGATCAACATTTTTTTTTGTTGTTGTTGTTGTTAAACACGGGATTCCGTCATAGGCAGGTTATTTTTCTAAGGTTTTACCGTACTTTAATTTTATTACCTAAAAATGCATCTACTCACCTTAAAACTAATCGGATGTACCAATCCTAAAACTGTCTTCTACCTCAAACATGTTAATACTTCAACATTCGCTATCACAGTGAAACATTAAATGGCAATCTATGCTCATCATGAGGATTCTAAAGATATGAAATTCCGTTAGTTCTTGAGATATAACTATCGCTGAAATCGTTTAAATCCAGAAAAATGCAACATAGTAACGCTATATGTTGAGTAATTTACGCCAATACCTAACCAAAAACAACTTATGTCAACGTCTACTTGAATCTGAAGTTTGGTGAAAATCCGTGCATTAGTTTTTGAGGTACACCTACTGCGAAAATCGTGAAACATCCAGCATAGCAGCGTTACCTGTTGAGAGCTTAACACCGCAACATAATCAGCAGCAATATTAAATCAAGGTATACTTGAATCTGAAGTTTTATGAAAATTCGTGCATTAATTCTTGAGATAGAGCTACTGAGTTTTACTGAGTAGACCAGTGATCCTTTCGGTCCAAATGATTTTCATATGAGCTGGTTTGGAAATTCGACTAAGAATTTCTGTCTGTGCAGACCTCGAGAAGAATGCAGTCCAGTCCCGCCTTAAGCCGAAAAAAAATTGAGTCCCGGTCCGAACCTCTCAAAAAAAGTAATCCCCAAACCAAGACCGGTCTGAGTGCCGGGAAGGAAAATTAGGCGGGCCCGTAAAGACCCTTACATCGAATAACCAAAAGACTAGCTCACAAATTTTTGTAAATTTGGACGCTAACCTTCCATTGTATTAAAAAAATAAATACATAAACGAATATTTAGTGAACTATGTTCACTTCTATAGATTGTTTGAGTTCAGCGGATTCTTTTGAAAATTTTCGAATTTGAGCTTGAACTTGACTCATTTTTGAGAAATGAAATTTGAATTTAAATTAGTTCTTTTTTTGTGAGCGTGCTCAACACTAGTTAACATCAATAAAAGCACCGCAAATTGAATTGACCTAGGATAAACTAGATCGGCCTAGGATAAACTAGTTCAGACCAATGAATTGCAAGCTAAACTAGTCTATTCTATGAATGTTAGTCCAAACTAGTTTGGCCTAGGAAAAACTAGTTTGTCCGATGCGCGTTAGGATAAATTAGTTTGGACTGAAATCGGGTTTGGCAGGTAACATATGTATCAACATTTGAACGGTGGGTGGTTTTGGGGTCAGGGTCATAATCTGTGAAAATATACCAGCATTACCCAAAAATGTTTTCCTCCGGACGGCTGCAATAGGAAGTTTTTTTATTTTTGTAAAGCTACCTAAAAAGGGAAGTTAATGGACATTTATTGGCCAGGTATTGTATTGTGAATATGACGCCAGCGACATGTTTTTTCTTTATAATATAGATTAAAGCTTTACGAAAAAAATGCCTGTTAATTTGTTTCAATACATCTATTTTTAATGGTTATTATTTTTATTTTCTAATTTTGAACCAGCTATTTTACACACCGGATAACTGGAGTTCGTGTAGTTGCTGTATATTGTTCAATATAATCAGTTACACATGAAACAGCTGTTAAACGAGTTGTTTACTTACCGAAGGTAGCCAGCATTACACACAGCAGCAAGACAACATGAACGACCTTCATAATTCTGAGTGGAAATATAGAAATTATAAAAATATTTTAAGGACATTGTTTTAATGTTTTGTAAATGAAATATAGAAAGACAAAATAGATAAATAAAAGGCTAATATATAGGGAATACATAAAAGTTCATTTAAAAAGCCAAAAAAAAAAAAAAAAAAAAAAAAAAAAAGCAATTTAACAAATTACAACGACCATTTGTAAAATGATTTTTTAAAAGACTAAAATTTAAGACATTAAAAATCTCACGGAGTTGATCATACATCACGTACGCCATGAATTAAACATTAATAGTGTTATTACACGTAAAAATTCCAAGCGACAAAAATCGCCTGCGACTCGTATTTGGTGTGAAATATTTATATGTATTCATTCCTGTCCTATTTATATATTTTTTTATTTTTAATTGTCTTATTACATTTTCCTTTTGCACGTGAAAATATTACAAATTAAAATTAACTCTTTGGCAGAAATTGCTATTCATTTTCTTTCATTTTCATTAGTTATTATCCACCTGAAACTTACGTATTATCCAAGCATTTCATTGGCTGTTCGGGAAAAGGATTTTCCATCGTCAGATTTCCAAGAAATCTGACTACCAATTTTAAATGAAATTTCATTCTTAAACTTCTAAACATCCGACAATATTACTTTTTACACCGTCGGATAGAGAAAAAAATGTACTTTTAAATGCAATTTGTTTGAAAGCTGTATCTCAATTTGTTGCTGAGTTATTAATTTTTTTGTAGTTTTAATTACTTTTTTGTCATAGTGGCAACAGAAGGTATCCATCTCTGTTGAAAGTAAAGGGAAATACAGATTACTGTATAGACCAATCAGAAAACAAATAAAATGCGGATTAAACCAATAAAAACCTTCAGATATGCTTTTGATTTCCTACCCTGACGAGAACAATAACCATTTTTCCAAATGGTTAATAAATAAATATAAAAAATTAAATAAATAAATGTCTACTCATGTGATATAAAAAAATATATATGCAGTTTCCATCTAATGTAAATTTTACGTATTACTATGGGCTGTTCGTATTTTGTTTTTTTTAAGTTGGATTTTGGTAGCCAACCAGAAGTATGTCTTTTATTCTATTTGTTTATTTATTTTAGAAACTGGGTCGTTTACTTCTGTCACAATCGATTCACTCACGCCGAAATACAAGTCATTTTGAACGAAGATTAACCCCTATATTTAATCTTAACAACAACGAGAAAATCGTAATGATATTTTCAACAGAACAAGTTTGCTTTCACAGCAAAGTCATGAAAATAAGAGAACCAGCGGAATTAATCACTATTCACGCGTAAAAATGACTGAGCTAATCGCTACTAAATTCATAATATAGCTAACAATCCATACACAAAACCACTGGAAAAACACTGGCTGAAGTACAGTATACATATTTCTAAGACTTATCGTGATAGTAACAAATTTCATACAAAGCAAAGCTGTCTGTTAGAGATGTTTAAAATACATCTTTATTCTTGTTAAGGGGGCAAATAAAAGTTTGAAATGACGGAACAACCTTATTTTTTATGTTATAATCTTTAAATATAGCGTAGAATTTGTCTGATAAAAAATGATATAATTTAAGGTCATGCGAGCCGTAAACGTTGAATTGCTTTCACTGGTTGTAACTGGGGAGGTAAAACTTTAAACTCAGTTAATCCGAAAGACATTTTTAATCGGTAATTTGTCACGATAACGTTATAAATGTTAAAGGATTCGAGTGTTTAATTTTTTAATAAAAAGGCATTTGAATTCTCTACAAACTATCTCTCTATTCTAAAAAAAAAAAAAAAAAAAAAAAAAAAAAAAGAATTAACGCTGCCACCGCCGTCGGATTTGAATTTTTTGTGACCGGATGTCTTTCTTCGTTAATATTACGAAAAATATTCCGTTCAAAAACATGAAAATCGGCGGTATTATAGGGAAATGTTTGATAAACGTGCTGATGTAGGCAATTTTCAAATCGAAGAATTAATTTAAGAGATATTTAATATTAAAATTGACCAAAACTGTTATATTAAATGAGTTTTATAGGAGCAAAAACATGGGCATTTAATCATTTTTAGATGATTTTATATACTAGAAGTTTCCGGTGGGCAGAATGTATTTATTGTTTTAATTTGACTCATTTTTTGAGGTTTTATTTCTATTTTAAATTCAAATTTTCAGAATTTCGAGAGATATTTTTCCAACATTTAGAATAGGGTATTGTTTTAAAATGTTGTCAAATTTTAAAACATCTCAAAGAATAATATTTCCTTCAAATTAAAAATTTATTTACACGTGACTATTATGAACAGAAAAAATCTTTCAAATGAGATTTAAATCATTTTGTATTAAAAGTAGCAAAATATTGATAATTACGTCATAAAAACTATATTTACACACGAATTTTAAAAAGAGAAAGAAAACTGTAAAATAATAAATTCATCAATATGCGTTAAAAGTCGTAAATAGAGGAAATATCGCCATATTTAAAATTACCAAACCATAAAATTGCCAAACTGTTTAAATTTAAAAATATATTTGCGCGAGACATATATATCGTATTTTGAAATAATCTTTTAAACTATTATTGAGAATTCTAAGACAATGCAAATAATATTTCCTTTCTAACAACAAAAGTATTTTCACGTGAATATTAAAAAGAGAAAGAAAACTTTAGTGAAAATTACGTCAGACGATACATTTAAAAAACAATACATTTAAAATGTCTTATTTTTAAAAACTTTCTTATAGCGTTGTTAAAAAATGCAGGGAGACAAAAACTCTGTTTACTTAATTAATTTTTTATTAGACCATTTTCACATGTTTCACTGATCTGATTTAAACAAAGACGAAAACAACCCGTTAAGAGGGAGATCGCCACTGTTTGTTTTTTTATTATTATAATTCATTCTTCTGAAATTTTTTTAAAGCCGATCAAATTAGCGTTCTTTTAGAGTTTGCAGTGTCTGAACGAGGGTTGGCGAGCGTAGCTCGTAGGGGGCAGTGCCCCCTCGTACTAAAAGAAAAATAGATTTTTTTTTCAAAAAATACCGAAAATATAAACAATTTTGATAAATATTGAATTTTTTATTCCACTTCTTAAAAAATATTTTACAATTATAAAGCAACTATATTCTGAAAATAATACAATACTGAATTTTGTAATATGTAATAATATATTATGTCAATATAGTTTACAATTATTTTTATTTTAGGTATAATAAAGAGACAACGTAATAAGCAGAATGCAAAACGCAATGACGATTCAAGATCATTGGCTTTGAAATCATAGCAAAACTAGTCTTGAAAGATTAATTTTTTCGTACAGTATTAAAAATACTGTGATTGTTTTATAAAATTTAACAAATAAGTTTTAGTTCTGTAAAAGAAAAATTAAATAATAGAAAAAAATAATACTCTGAACTAACTGCTGACATTCTAATGCACGATCAGCATTAAGTCGATTTTGGTTATTTCAAATATTTCTGGCATCTTTAAAGTTGTGAACGAAAATCCGGATTCGGTCAAAGATAGAATCATTACAGTTTAATCCGAACTAGTGGTTTATAAATCTGCTTCCTACATAGTTATTAGACTTGGTATATTCTGTTACCCCACTTATCTTATTGCAACAGATTACGAACACCTTGTATGCATATTATGTATACAAAGTGATAAATTTATAAATTCTGATCGAAAGAAAGCGTAAAGAAAGAGTTAAAGAAATATCTTTCTTATCAAATTTATCGATATGTATCTTTCACCGCTACTTGAAAAATATAATTAAGGATACGCGACGAGTTGACCGCGAATAAAATCGGGAAGCATTTCAGACCAGTCAATAAAGTCAAAGGAAGTGGAGGGGAATTTTTATCGAAGGGGTAAAATAAATCTGGTCATTTTTCATTTCCACTTTAATGATAAATAAAACTACACAGAAATAGAGAGCAGATTTCTCTACTTTAAAACTTCTGATTAAAAATATTGAAATAATTTAAACTTTAATATAAGATTCATTATTATTTTTAAATTATGAAACCTAGAGGAGGATCAGCCCACCTTGCTTCTATTTGGTTTCGATCCTGGAATCATTTCCTGTGGGTTAAGAACGAATGAAAAGCTCCTTCAATAGAAATTACAAATACATAATATTTATACTAATTGTTGAAAATTTTTAATGTCATATTATCCGAAATGAAAGTCGAAAGGTACAATGAAGAGGCAAAAAATTTATGATGGTTGTGTCTCACGAAAACCTCAGCAAGAAGTGCATGATTAGTTTGAAATTTAAAGGGTGTGTTTTTGAGGTAGAGCAGACGGTGACTTGTCGAAAATATCAAGCATTTTAATTTTCTAAAAAATAAGAACCGTTATATTATAATAAATATTTCCAGTCGAAACTTTTGTACTTCGTATGCGTTTTCAGAAGCTTTGTCAATTGCCACCATTTTTTATAGAAATCAATTTTTTTTTTTTTTTAAATTTTAGAAATTGTATGAGGAATTGCTCTGTTATGGGTTGGCTGTCACATTGAACACATTTTTAGTTTCAATATAAAGAGTCACTTTGATTTAAAAAATAAAATATACATATATTTTTTTTTCTCATTATACAACAGAAGAAGATTCGAAGTTGCCACAGCTGCGAACTACTGCAATTTTTTGTCCTCAAGTTTTCCAAATAATTTTATTTGCCTCATTTAATCACATATATTTTTTTTCAATTCTTCAGAAAAGTGTTGGAAAAAAAGGTTGGCCGCGATGGAAGTTCTACGAGAATATATATTTTTTTTTCAAATAACACCTTTGGTTCGGAATTGATTTTAAATTTTGAGAAGAATTAATTATATGCTGTAAAAATTTAAAATAAATAATACACACCATTTAAAATAATAAATGCACACCAGCCAACGTCTACGATTTTTTATATCAACTAGGGGGCTCGGCCCCCTACGAGCTACACTCGCCAACCCACGTTCAGGCACCGCAGTCTCTAAATGCGCGCTAATTTGATCGGCTTTAAAAAGATTTTGGAAGATTGAATTATAATTTAAAAAACAGTGGCGATCTCCCAATAAGCGGGTTTGTATTCATTTCTCTTTGATTGGGGAATTTTAAAGAAAAATCAGCTGCTGTTAAAATTACAATGGCTGTTTTTGTCTTTGATTAAATAAAATCAGTTAAACATTTCAAAATAAGCTAATATAAAATGAATTAAGTAAACAGAGTCTTTGTCTCCCGGTATTTTTTAACAAAGCGAAAAAAAAAAGTACTTTTAAATTAGACATTTTAAGTATATCGTTTTTAATCTGACGTAATTTTCACCAAACTTTTCTTTCCCTTTTTAATATTCACGTGAAATACTTTTGTTAGAATAAAATATTATTTGCGCTGTCCTAACAAAAATAGTTAAAAAGGTCATCTAAAAATATCAAATAAATGTCTCGCGAAATTTTTAAATTTAAACTGTTTTGCAATATTATTTTTTGTTCATTTTACGTAATAAGTGTAATGTGACGTAAATGTGACGTAATTTCTCTTATTTAGGACTTCTAACGCATGTTAATGAATTTATTATTTTACAATATCCTTTCTCTTTTAAAATTCACGTGTAAATATAGTTTTTATGAAGTAATTTTCAATAAGTTCCTGCTTTTTATACGTAATTATTTAATTCTACTTTGAAAGTTTTTTTTCTGTTTATGATAGCCACGTGTGAATAAATTTTTAATTTGCAAACATTATTGTTTGCGCTGTTTATGCAGTTGGCAACATTTTAATTAATACCATTTTCTAAAATAAGTAAAAAATATCTCTCGAAATGCTGAAAATTTAAATTTAAAATATAAATAAAACCTCAAAAAATGAGTAAAGAAAAAAAAACGCAATCTGCACACCGGGAAATTCTAACGTATAAAATGATCCAAAAATAAATTAATTTCCATGAATATTTTTTGCTCCTATAAAACTTTTTTAATGGAACGATTGTGTCCAACTTTAGCATTAAATATCTTTAAATAATTCTTCAAAAACTGTCTGCATCAGCGTGTTTATCAAACATTTCTGTATAAAAGTTTAAGAAATAAATTTCATTTAAAATTGGCCGTCAGATTTCTTGGACGACGAAAAGCCTTTTCCCGAACAGCCATTGGCCAATGCCAATGGACATCAGCCAATGCTTGGATAATACGTAAGTTTCAGGTGGATAATACGTACGAGTCGCAGGCGATTTCTGTCGCTTGCAAGTTTTACGTGTAATAACACTATTAATGTTTAATTCATGGCGTACGTAATGGCGTACGAAAAAATCATTTTCCTAATAATCGTTGTAATTTGTTAAATTGCATTGTTTTTTAGTGTATTGCAACAATTTGAATTAAAATTATTTTATTTTATTTTGAAAAACTAGGGAGCTCGCCCCCCTACGAGCTACGCTCGCCAACCCCCGTTCAGACACCGCAGTCTCTAAAAGTACGCTAATTTGAACAGCTTTAAAAAGATTTTGAAATATTGAAATATTATTTAAAAAACAAAGGCGATCTCCCCATAAACGTGTTTCTATTCATTTCTCTTTGATTGGGGAATTTTAAGGAAAAATCAGCTGCTGTTAAAAGATACAATTGCTCTTTTTGTCTTTGATTAAATAAAATCAGTTAAAAATTTCAAAATCGGCGAATATAAAATGAAATAAGTAAACAGAGTCTTTGCCACCCGGTATTTTTTTAACAAAGCGAAAAAAAAGTCCTTTTAAAGAAGACATTTTCAATATATCGTATTTAATCTGACGTAATTTTCACCAAACTTTTCTTTCCCTTTTTAATATTCACTTGAAATACTTTTGTTAGAAATAAAATATTATTTGCGCTGTCCTAACGAAAATAGTTGAAAAGTTCATCTAAAAATATCAAATAAATGTCTCGCGAAATTTTTAAATTTAAACAGTTTTGCAATACTATTTTTTGTTTATTTTACCTAATAAGTGTAATGTGACATAAATGTAACGTAATTTCTCCTATTTAAGACTTCTAACGCATGTTAATGAATTTGTTATTTTACAATATCCTTTCTCTTTTAAAATTTACGTGTAAATATGGTTTTATGAAGTAATTTTCAATAAGTTCCTGCTTTTTATACGTAATTATTTAATTCTAATTTGAATTTTTTTTTCTGTTTAGAATAGTCACGTGTAAATAATTTTTTAGTTTGAAGCAAACATTATTGTTTGCACTGTTTATACAGTTGGCAACAGTTTAAATTAATACCGTTTTCTAAAATCACTAACATATATTTCTCGAAATGCTGAAAATTTGAATTTAAAATTGAAATAAAACCTCAAAAAATGAGTCAAATTAAAAAAAAAAAAAAATTAAAGCAGTCTGCATACCGGGAAATTCTAACGTATAAAATGATCTAAAAATGAATTAATTCTCATGCATAGTTTTTGCTCATATAATACTTTTTTAATTGAACGATTTTGTCCAACTTTAGCATTAAATATATCTTTAAATAATTCCTCGATTTGAAAATTGTTTGCATCAGTATGTTTATCAAACATTTCTGTATAATACCGTCGATTTTCATATTTTTGTATGCAATATTTTTTTAATATTAACGGAGAAAGACCTTCGGTCACAAAAAATTCAAAACTGTCGGCGGTGGTGACAGCGTATGTTACTTTTTTTTTTAATAGAGAGATTGTTGGGTTACTGTAGAAATAAAATGTTGGGGCACTAATTGAAAACAAGGGCTGCGTTGATAAATCGAATATGTCTTTTTGGTCCCTTCTTACTACTCTCAGCACAACATCAAGCGGGATTTTCTAGCATTTCCTTAAATTCTCCATCTTAAGAAATGAATTTACTTCACAAATTTAATTATTAGGACACTTCGTTATAAGACTTTATTCTCCTATTCGTTTAATATTTTGTTCAATTCTCAATATGTATAAAGACACTCTCGATACAAACTCAAATGATTTTGAAATAAGGAAAAATTGATCAAAAATATGATTTTTTCCATTCCTGTTATTTTTATCATAAACTAATTACAAAAATAAAAACACAGTTAAATAACTTAGCAATTTAAAAATAAATAATTACAATAACACATCTTAATGTATTTCAAATGCATTTTCCTCGAAATTAATTTTTCTCATTTTCTAACTCCTAAAACACTCCATGCGTGTTATTTTTTGTTCGATTCTCAATATGTCTAACGAAAAAATTCACACTAAGACATGATGTTGAATTTAGATGTTTTTCGCAGTGAGGTATTTCTGCTGCTCAGGAGGGAGAGAGGATTTTCAAGAGATCCAATGGGAAAATTGCACTTTTCCCATTAAAAATCATAAAATTTGACACCTTCCGGGATTATGTCATTTCAATGATTCGGGGAGAGTGTCTACCTCGGACCACCTGCTGAATTCAACACTGCTAAAACAAATATAAACAACTGTAAAATGAAAATGGATGACAAACAGTACAATTTTTTCTTTTCAGTTATTATCTTAATAAAATGAAAACAATAAACACATTGTTTGTAACCATTTACTGTGTTTTTTCATGCGTCTAATAAGTAAGTAAGTAATAAATAATTAATGAAAATAACATAAATTTTTGCATTCCAAATGCACTTTTCTCGAACCATTGTTTGGTACTCACTACTTCTTAAAGCGTTCCATGCATTTTAATTTTGTTCAATTATCATTGTCTAATCTTGATACGCACTAAAACAGCGCATACGTTTTGAAAAGTTGTTTTGTTTTTGACAATTGACATTTGAAGTCCACCGAAGTGGATATTGCTTTGGGACCTATAACTACAATGGCTGTCGCCTCGAATGATCCTTATTATACAGAAACAACAACAAGTCACAACGATTTTTTATTTTTCCATTACATATATTTATATAACTACAATGGGAGATTCACAATTACATCCATGTCTTACCCAGGGGCTCGAACCCGGGCCCTCGGGGTGACAGCAGCCTCCGCTTACTGACCACGCCACTGGGCGACAGTTGTTTTGTTAGGGTCCTTAAATTAGCAGTGACGTAGGGGAGAGTAGCCATATTTGGACCGCAGCTTTTTAGAAGAAGCAGCCGCCTACCACGTTCTGTTTTTCAGGCAATTTAAAAAAAACCTAAAGTTAGCTGTTTTGATCTAATTTTTTCCTACTAAACGTAAGCGAATATTTTAAAACTAAGGTTAGTTGATATGTTTTCATATACATATATGGATTCATCTGTTTATTGCGCCTATTTTTCACGCGTATTTGTTTGATTTCGTTTTTGTTCTTCGTCTTGAAATTAACTGTTTAAAAAAATGGCGCAGTTGCCGTAATTGGGCCAATTTAAGTTGCTTAAATTGTACCAGATATGCGATCATATATTTGAAAAGTAATTAATGAATTTCGAGGACGGCACGCTTTGTACACTATTTTTTTTTTTAAATATTTTATAATGGATTACTATTTCCATGCAAGTTTTTTTGTATATCTGGATTAATTTTTATATACTGTTTAGGTCTATATAAATATAAAAATATTCCTACATGTCTATGTAATAAATTTTGTTTGCAATGTCTTTTATCTTGTATGTAATTGTATTTATTTTCTTTGATTTCTTTATTCCTTGGGCATATTGGATTTACAATCGAACCCGGGCACCTGGAATAGCGCTCCACTGCTCTACCACTAAGCCACGAGGACGATGCCCAGCTTGGCATCTCTCACTCACTTAAGCCGGTAAGAGTGCTACCGCAGCTATTATATGGAAATTCTCCATGAGCACACAATCTTGAGGCATAACGTGAGACGCAAACGAATCCAGCATCGGTGAATATCCAATTTTAATTAATTTTTTAACTACTTTTCAGCAGTGAAATTACGGTTGAAATTATTGAATATTAAAGACGTGAATTACCACATTGCTAACTAAGCGTAAACCAACTGAGTGAAAAAGTCCAAGCCGGGAATCGAACCCGGGCCCCTGGAATATATGAGTGAGAGATGCCAAGCTGGGCATCGTCCTCGTGGCTTAGTGGTAGAGCACTGGATCGATATTCCAGGAGCCCGGGTTCGATTCCCGGTTTGGACATTTTTCACTCTGTTGGTTTACGCTTATTTAACAACGTGGTAATTCACGTCTTCAATATTTAATAATTTCAAGCGTAATTTCACTGCAGCAAAGTAGTTGAAAAATTAATTAAAATTGTATTTTAATATTTTCATTAATATCTCCTGAAATTATATTCCTAATGTGCTAATTTTTTGTGTAGCAATAATACTAAAATATTCAAACATAAATACGTTGAATTTGCAATTTTTATAATTTTATGATATATTCATATCATAAAATTATAAAAATCTTCAAAAAATGAATTATGAAATTAATATTCGAAAAATTTTTAAATTGCAACCTACGATTTTTTGATGGATTTAGATTTATTAAGTGATGCTTTATGGAAATTCAACATTTCACATTTTTCTTCCAAGTAGTTTTCAAATTATGCTTAAAAAACGACAAAATGATGGTATAAGGGGCAGTCTATGTTAGCAGTGTTTAGATATTTTGAAATTTTTTATGCTATGCCGTAATCTAGCAGTCTTCAATGACTGCTTGAGAGGCGCTTAAGTTGCTTTCAAGAAGGGGGCTCTATCGGTCAACAATCGGTACCAAACTTCAATTTCGATACAACCCCTAAAATACGCTCGTTTTAAAATAATTATTTTCTCAAAAATTTATCGTATGAATTGCATAAAAATTTGTTTTTAGGCTAATTGAAAGGTTTAGAGTTCATTTCTGCTGTTGGAATTGTGTACTGCTATTAAAAAAAACAAAGTTATGGTTCGTTTTAATATGTTAATATTGGCCCCTTAAGCAAATTTTATATACGTCATTAAAATTAGACTTTATTACCAATCGTGTGGTGCCAGTAACTTTCTTCTACGATAATTTTTTGCAGAGTTAGTAAGGGACATTTACTTTTTTTTCCCACGTCTGTACAAAACTGACTATTTCTGTGAGATTAGTCAAAGGCCTCTCCTGGTGCATCTGAAACTCAGAACTTTAAATGCCTAATGATTAACAAAGTTATTAATTAAAAACAACGAAGAACTCTCATTAGAAACTCATATCAGCCCTTCCGAAAGGGAAACGCGCTCGTGCATGCTCAGAAACTGTGTTTATACGCATCGCCAGGTAATGAAGAACTAAAAGGGCGGATTTTTTGGGGTTTTTTCCTCGTTTCATTTAATCTATATCGATCAAACCTCTCTGTACAGTTTAAGTTGGAAGACATATTCCGAAATACCGCACTCTTAAATCTCAAATGCTGCAATCAATTTAAAAAAAGGCAGTTAACCATATGAAAAAAAATAAATAAAAAAGATCGCTTTTCCCCGAAAAACTCCCCCCCCCCCCTTATCACAACGTCTCTTCGGGGCTCCAACTTTAGAGGTACCGACGAATCAAAAATATGCTTTTAAAGCTCAAATTTTCATCTCTTTGATGGTGTAAGTGTTTTTTTAATATAAATTTAACCCTTTCAAATACACCAGCGTATGCACCTGCATACTATGCAGGTCACTTCGAGCCTCACGAAGAAGATATTTTTTCTACGTTAAAAGTAAGTAAGCGTCCGTATTTTAGCGAAATCCTTTTAGAACATCTCGATTGACCAGATTTACACCACCTACAAAAATTTTGAAACGTTCGGACGTTTGGAAATATCTTTTATAAAATAAAATGCCTGAAATTTTGGATGAAATCAGTAAAAACATGAGCGCTTCGTCCCGGTTTAAATAACAAATGAGCATATACTTTCAATTCAATATTTTTTCGCAATTTTTTATTTAAAAATATAAATTTAGAAATAATGGTGTGAAAGATATAAAATCATATAAATTTGAGGTTCATTTAAGGTTATTATCCCGGGCACGGGCAATGCCGGGCGGGTCAGCTAGTACTAAGTTAAGATCAGATAGTACATGCATAATTCAATTTAAAATCTCTCTTGGGTATTTTACGTCGATATATTAATGCTTAACAAATCTTTTGTGTATCCTGCATATTATCTATAGAATGCATATACACATCGTAGTGTGTAAAAAATTCATTAGCTTGAAACGCATACCACTACTAAAAACGTATTTCCAGCAAATATCGCGCACAGATCGGGAGGTGGTAGTACAACTAATCACCCCATCGAATTCACGGCTGAAATTCCAAATTCAGTTAAATCTCGATTTGCATATTAAAACGCAATCGGTCTTCCAAATCATATCTTTGTAGAAAACACCTGAAAACCCGGTTTTAGTGATTGACTCGTATGATTGCCACTGTGCTTTCCTGCTCCCAGTACTCCATGTTTTCATACCTTTGGGTGCAGGAAACACAATGATGGACTTACGATTCAACCGCTAAAATCGGGTTTTCCGGTGTTTTCCACCAAGATATGACTTGGCAGACCGATTGCGATTTAATATACGAATCAAGTTTTAATTAATTCTGGAATTTCAACCGTGAACTCGGTCAGATGATGTCTGTGCTGCCGTCTCCCTGTCTATCATGGAGAGTACTATAAACGAAATATTTTGTATGTCCTTATTAAAGAAAAGGTAAATGCTTCGCACGACATATTCTAGAGTAGGCATTTTGTAAAGAAACCTATTAACATATATATAAATTTCACTATTCTTAAAATAGTGTAACACTGTTAAAAAACGCTGCAAAATCATTTTCTCTTTAGACAACTATGTAAGCATTATTTTGTCAGACCGTGTAAGGGAATAATATTCTACAGAGAGAATTTTTTTGTGCACCTCCGAAGATCATGTAAATTTTATTACGTTAGAAATACATTTAACATCATTAAAATGCACCGCAAATGACTTTGCTTCTTTTTTAGTATCCCTGTGAACAAGCTATAGGCATACTTCAATATAAATAACGAACATGCCATCATGAACTTCAATATCGTATATCAATTACATGACAGTCCGACTATATTTACGCGAGTTACAGCATGGACAGATGGCAGACAGACAAACCGAAGTCATAAACACTTTTCAACTATGTTGGGCAGTATCTGCATATATAAAACGCTAAAGTATGTGGCAGCGAAAAGGCAGTTATTTCTGTTTTGCCGATGGCAACGAATATTTTGTGACAATAAAAATGATGACAATTTTCACCAGTTGGCCACAATTACGTGAACAATTCAAGATATCGATTTGAAATTTTCAGATCAAATGTAGATTTTTTTTTTTTTTTTTTTTTTTTTTTTTTTTACATCCGAATATCAATTTATTTTTTAATCCTGTCGGTATTTTTTCTTAATTTTTGCAAAAAACTGAAGGAGACAGTACCAAAATTAGGAGAAAGAAATGAGACAGTGACGAGCATCTATATCATAATAGTCCAAGTCCCGCCACTGTCGTAAACAATTGCGGGCTGATCGCTTCGCTTTTTATATGCAAGGTGGCCATTTTAATCAAAATTATTTTTTTTTCGAATAAAATTACATAAAATTTGACATTATCAGATAGAGTTCTTGGTATTTTTATGTTAGCGGGTTGCAAATCTCGCCAATAGCAAATTTTAACTCGCCAGTACTATTTTTTATTTTTCGCTTGGTAAATTAAAACAATGTTTTGATGTTTAAATTAAATATCTTGGTTTACAGTATTACTTAATATTATTATTTTTCTTCTATCATTTCTTTCCTTTTTTCTTTTTTGAAACTAATACGTGAAAATCATGAATTTAAAAAAAAATCAGTTTTTAATTAAATTTATGTATTTTAATGAAAATAAGTGAAAGGATTTTATTTTAAATGAAATTAATGAAATACAAAAAAATTCGACGAAACAATGTTTCGTATTTTATCACCTGCGCCTATCTTACACAACATTACCGGGTTGTTTATTTCTCATTCAGAATCTACCGATTTGGCAAAGGATTATGAATAAAAGTAACATGATACAATGCTTGGCATATATCTAATGGAGACCAAACTGGTCGTCATGGGTGCCAGTTAAAAATACGTAAATACATAATTTTTTTAATCCTTTTAAGTAACGAAATAAATAAATAGATACAATATGAATGACAGAGAGAAAATATTCTGAGAACTGAAGCACATGGATTGTTTAATATTTTAAATTAATTAATAGCTCTAGAAGCTTTTAATTTTCAATAAATTTAATTTTTTAAATATATATTAAGTTATGACAGGAAACACTTCCTTGTAGAATTTATTGTTATAATAAGATAACTAATAAAAAAAAATTAAAGTCCACATTCTGTATTAATAAATGGCAAAATACTGGCAAATAGAGAAATGTTTCTAATACATCTAATGTTAAAAATTGAGAATATTTTTTCTTCTTCTAAATATAGGAGTTTAATTTAAAAGATAAAAATAGAATAAAATGCATATTTACTTGAATAAAACTGAAAATCTACGACGAATACAATCTAGTTTCTCACACAAATTAAAACTTGTCAAGTTATACCGTATCGAGTACTTTACATATAGTTCAAAGGCTTTATAGATAACCAGATAACATTCGGAAAAACCTACTTCAAGTATATTATCAAAACAAACATAAATAAAACATAAAATATCTTTTTATTGGTGATAACGAAGTGGGAAATGTTTTGAAATTACGTAAACTTTGAGATAACAAAATAATTTTAAGAAATTTTCCAGTGTTATCAACATGAAAAATGTTCTTACAGAGAAATCTAATATTTGTTTTCGTCAATGATTTCGTATTATTTAAAATTATGAAGTTTTCTTTTTTTCATTTTAATAAAATTTTAGTATATTGCTTATCAGAATATTAAAAACGCTCTATTGAAAATGTTTTCTTTATTCATAATCATTTTTTATTAACTCTTTCTACCATAGTTGAAAAGTTTTTATGAATTCGGTTTGTCTGTCCATTCTTTAAATCGCATAAATTAATTCGTTTTTAGCGAGGCTCAGTAAAGAATATTTGCCATTAATAATAAAGTGCGTAGCGATTATAATTTGTTTACAGGGAGATACCGAAGAATTCCGTTGCATTAACGTCTATGACAAAAAGCATTTACGAATTATATTTTACTTTAATTTGAGAATTATTATTATTTAAATTGATTTAACTACATCATATCATTTTATGAAAATTAAGTTTTTTAAAATTATTATGGTTAGTATTAAAAGTGTTTAATAATATATTCCTTACGTATGAGATTTCTGTCCTGTTTAATTTATTAATCGACTCCTAACAAAGCAGTTTATACATTTAGTTATGTTTGTATATTTTGCTAACGTATGTCATGTACACGAATAGATTTTCAACGAACACTTTCGTTTGATATCTCTTTTTCTTTGCGAGCATATATTTTAACAAAAGTATCCTAATCACGATTTGTGCGTGTGTGTGTGTAAGTGAAACCGATAGATAATTCCAAAACGACACTTCTTATTCAACCTCTATTCGAGAATCTGTTATAGATCACATGTTCAAAAACCATAGCGTGTAAATTTAAAATCCTGTATGTATAGTACACTGGTGTGCAAAAATTAAGGACCAATCACAAAATGCTAATTTTCAAATACGCGAACATTCAAAAGGAAATAATATAATTCGAGTAATTATTATCTCTACAACGCAGCTAGTCCACATAACATCTCATTCATGTCACACATGGTCCCAAGTGTCACAGTCACTACGGTGAAACAAAAAAAAGAAAAAAAAAAAGGAAATTCTGCACATCTCATTGTGAGTCTCAAATGATCACTATAGGTGACTCCACTCAGGCATCAATGTGACTGCTGCTTTGTAACGAGTCACCAGGTGACTTTACAATATATTTAAATTGTCACTCTCATGTGACTGTCATTTTTAGACTCAATTTCAAAGTCATCATGAACGTTGCATTATGATAAGTCACTAAATAATATCACATTATAGTCACATGGAGACTTTTCCCAAAAGAGAACAAAGGTGACTTCACAGTTGTCTCTCTGTCACCTGAAAGTCATCATGCGACTTTAATGTGACATTATTTGGTAACTTATCACAATGCAGCGTTCACGATGACTTTGAAATTGAGTCTACAGATGACAGTTACATGAGTCACATTGTAACTACATTGTAAAGTCACATGGTGACTCCTCACAAAGCAGCAGTCACAATGACGTCTCAGTGGAGTCACATATAGTGATCATTTAAGACTCAAAATGAGATGCATGGAATTTCCTATTTTCTTGCTTCGCCGTAGTGACTGTGACACTTGTGACCATATGTGACACCAATGAGTTATTATATGGACTAGCTGTGTTATAGAGATATTAATTACTCGAATTATATTATTTCCTTTTGAGTGTTCGCGTATTTGAAAATTAGCATTTTGTGATCGGTCCTTAATTTTTGAACACCAGTGCATATGCCCTGTATTTTTACGAAACATAGTAACGTAAAAATCGGCCGACGCATTACATATTTAATCATTTTTAAACCATTTTTAAACCATTTCAAATCACTTTGCGACCTACTATAAGGCGGTTCTTAAAAAATTATTTTTACCCCGCTTAACCTCTTAATCACCCGATTTATTTTAGTGATAGTATGCTGAATATATTAAATTTCATCCAAAATTATTTTATGTTATTATTTTTAATTACATGTGAATTATTTAATTACATGTAATGTGAGGAGATGAAATAAAGGTTTATTTATAATATACGAACTGAAATAATGTTCCAAATTAACAACGTAAAGTTCGTAAGTTTTTCGAATTATTGTTACATTACAATAAAGCGAAGAAATGCAGAAAATAAAAAAAAATAAGCTATGTATGTTTATGCTATAAAGGCAGTACAAAAACAATCACAATAGCAATTAGCTACGCAAAAAGCAGATGTTTAGAACGTTGCAATCTGGACTTAATATGAGTACGTACGCACGTACGTCCTGGTATTGTAACAGAAGAATTCATGACGCACGCAGGTAGGTCGAGGTGCTTAAGGGGTTAACAATGCGAAACTTTTTGAAACATATTTGAGTCATTTTAAAACAGAAAGGCATGACGCCGGAAATAATAATGAAGGGATTTTTAATTGAACAGTTTTTTTCAATTTCTTATAAATGAATTGTATCTTTTATTAAAACTGACAGTTGTCTGGGGTCGGCAGTTTTTCCCCTTTCCTCTGTTGTCGCGTCCGAAAATTCGGTTCAAAACGACAACTTTAACATCATTTACTGTTTTTTTTTTTTTTTTTTTTTTTTTTTTTTTTTTTTTTTTTACCGGAAAACAAAAAGAAAAAAAATAAGTTAATGCCTGCAATTTTCATAGACTTGCGAACTAAAATGAATTAATGAGAAAGCATAGCCAGTTTGGATTTGAGAACAGAAAAAAGTAAAATAACTAAGGAAAAAACGACAGAGAAACGTAAGCAATACTGCGATGTTACAAGCAAGCATTAGTTGCGCAAAAGTAACATCTACACATTCAAAACTGAGACCCATCGTTCGTATTGAGACAGTTGATATTCAGATATCAGAAATTTATAAAAAAATCCACCATCCTTTCTTTCTTTCTTTTACTTCCTAAACATGTACATAGGTGTTCGGGAAGTCGATTAGACTCTCTCCAGATTTTATTCTTGCTTTTGTTCGAAAGGACTCTATTAGATTCTGCAGATAATCTAACTATATAATAGTCACGAAGTAAGTATATGTTATTAAACTTTTAACCTACGATTTACGTTTCAACAGCCTGGATCCAAAACTTAAACAAGATCGCGCAGCCTTCGAGCCTTCCACGGTTCGGCAAATCGGTCGTAAGTTGTACCAAACGAGGGTTGTTTGTTTGGTACAACTCAGGTCGGCCTCTACTTTAATGAAAAGAACATCGAATTCACACAGGAAAATTTGAAAGAATAATTTTTACTTTAATTTATAATGTAATGCCTGTCATTAAACAAAGAGTAAAATATAATAGGTAATTTCTAGTGTGAATGCGAAATTTTGGAATGAAAAAAGTCCCAATTGGCAACCCTTTATAACGTTTTACCTTAAAATCACGTTTTAACCGTTATAACCCTAAATAACGTTTTTTCTTTCCTTTTGGCTTATTTTCAAAAGAATCAAAGATGGGAAATGTTTTAATCTGGTACCGCCTGACTAAACAATAAGTTTAGAATAATTAAAATAATTTAATTTTTGCTGCAATATAAAAATGTTTATTTCTCTATTGACATATGTAATGGATTTTTTTTTTTAAATAATTCATTAATTTGTGCTTTGTGTAAAAAAAGCGATGAAGCTCCCATAATCGAGATTCATGCCAATATCACATATTGTAGCTGAAAAATTTTTGGAACAACATGAATTTAAATCATGAAATTAGGCGTGTTTTTTTTAAAAAAAATATTGCATACTTGCAAAAGAGTGTTTTTTTTTTTTATCTGTATATGTATTTATTAATTTGTTTTAAGATACAATATAATAAGCAGAAAAATTTCCTTTTTTTGCACGGCCAAAACTTAGTGATAATTGACACTTTAAATTTTATTAATTGTTTTCAATTTTATTGGACAGAAAACGCATTTTGTCGAATTTAGTGAAAGAAAAACCAGAAAATTCATGAAATTCAATATATCGTCTTAAGAACGGTTTAGTCGCAGAGTTTGGAATTTTTTATTGTTTTGCATATTGGAAGCATGAAGAAAGATTATTTAACTATAACTTATGGGAATCTAGGTCCGTTAAAAATTCTAATTCGTAACTTTTTTTTAAAAGACTATTTTAATTAAAAAGAATTTTAATATTATGAAGTATACAACAACAGTTGAAATTTATTTGCAATTGGAACTATACTTCTAAAACTGACGGTTTATTAATTAGCTATTTGTCAGTCATTAGAAGGGCCATTCTGTATATAAGATTTTATTGTAAATGTAAAGTGAGTATGCGTAGAAAAATTAGGGAATTCATATAACTTAATTAATATCTTGCTTTAAAGTAATGTTTTAACATTTTGAAATGTAGCATTATTTCACTTTTTGATTTTTAGTTTCGTGGAAAATCGATATTATAAAGCAAAACCATGTCCGTGAGAGTGACGCTGGTGTCATATAGAGGTCGGCAAAGGACTGGGCAATCAATATAATTTTAATCGGAATATTATTAATTTCTAAATACCACAAAATTTCATCTTTTACATCGTCGAATAGGCTTTCAAATGCAATTTGTTTGAAAACATATCTTAATTGACTGATTTTATACAGATAAATAACTGCCAAGCATAATTTTTCGAAAAAACTCTATCGCATGCAGATTGTTTATCGAGAATTAATCCGCTTGTAAGTAAAAAAAAAAAATACCATTAATTCAGCGTTTCCAGTTAAAATTCCATAACGAATCTAACGCTTCTCCAATAAGTAAAAAATATATATAATACTAGGTTGAGCAAAAAGTTCTGTGAAATTTGTGAAAGTTGCGTTGTTATGCACAAATTAACAACAAAAGCAACAAGGACTATTCTTCAAAGTAGAGACCATCATAGTCCATGTTTTTATGCCATCGTTCTGCCAGATTCCGGATTTGATGGAAGTACCATGGCGGCTCCTTGGAATCGAAAAGCTCTTGACATGCTTCTTCGACTTCATCAAAGGATTCAAATCGACGGCCCTTGAAAAAGCGTTGCATTGATGGAAAGAGGCCATAATCGGTTGGAGTCACGTCTGGACTGTAGGCGGGGTGTGGAAGAATTTCGACGCCGTCCAACTGTTTCAAACTCATCGACGGCTTTCAGAATAGTTAGACCTTTTCTGCAATAATGCCGGATCAACACACGCAAATCATACTGTTCAATATTCACTTTTGAGCCGAAATTCCTGAACTCCTATAGATATACCACTAGTACTCCTATATATGATACAAATTCAGGTAAGTATTAGATTAAAAATTTCCTAGAACTTTTTGTTCAACCTAATATAAATTAAATTCATAATTTAACAGGCATGTATTCAAGCTACGTGTTGAAACATTGAAATAATCAGAATCAAAACGGCTGTTGTAAAAACAAATCTTGATTTCTTTGGATATAAATTTATGGTATACAGTTAACAGAAAATTATTTCTTTTAATAAATTTCAAACTTTAAATACATAATTACCATTTTCATATAAAAAATTCTATTGTGGTGTTGTTAGTAGATAATTAAATAGATATACATTATATTTTAAAAAGTCCGTTAGAGGTTTCAAGTAAAAAAACCCCTGCCTGTTCGGCCTACAGGCGCAGGTAGGTTTCAAAGTTAAGTACTAATTTCACCATTAAAAATTAAATCATGATTAGAGATATACCCACTTTAGCAATTTTATCTGGCCGCTTTTGACGAGCTTTTCATTTCATTTTTATATAAGAGCTGGTTTTATCAGAATCATGTTAAGGCAGTATTCAAAAAATATTTTTCCATGCTCAACAACTCGGAACTTTCTAACACATTTTCAGATTAATTTTTAAAAGGAAAAATATGAAACTTGTTGACGCGATTTTTTAAGAGATTTATAAGCGACCTATGTTCTTATTTTTCGTTAACAATTATTTTCTTAGTATAACAATATTTTTAGTTTCCAACACAATCGCTTCGAGAAATTCGGTTCAAACTGCCCATTTTGGCATCATTTTTTGAAATATAATCTGCCTCTATCAAAAAATCGACTTTTACGGCACATTATATAGTTTCTGAATAAGAGAACCTACCAACTGGATGTGTTGGAAAGCAAAAATGAATTTAAAAATGAGTCAGAAAATAAGCACTTTGAATTTGAGTAATGCGATATTTTTTTCTTCCACTTCTATGTATTTTTAATTTGATTTTGTTGTAGGATTTAGTCCTATAAAAAAGTTGTAGATAATATTAAGAAAATATATAATATACTTAACAGAATGGATATCTTGTGAATTGATGAAGTTATGGATTTTTTTCTTTTTCAATACCCCCCTTTTTGTTTTCGTTTTTAATTTTCTTTTGCGGTAAGAATAGGTCCTATCAAAAACACGCCAATATAAAAATTGTAGATAATATTAAGACAATTTATAATAAATTTAATTGGATTTGATATCTTGAGAATTGACGAAGTTAATTTTTTATTCTGCCCAAAACCCTATTTTTTTCGCCCCTTGAGCCCATTTTTAATTTATCAAAAATCTGGCCTACATAAATTTTCGGCCCTTTTTTTAGAAGTAATAAAAACTTCAAACTGAGTTTATATGTATTATAATTAAGAAGTTATTGTTTTTTTTCTTTTTGACAAAATCCGTCCCTATTCCCACCCCCTTCGTCCGATTTTGCTCATTAACGAACTTGACCGAGATTTTCTGCCCCTTGATTTTATGTATCAGTTTGATAAGGATTTGTGCAGAATTATGGAAGTTATTGTGTCCACAAAAAGTGATATAGATACATAGTCCACAAAAAGTGATATAGATACATAGTCCACATAAAGTGATATAGTTTTCCATAAATAGATATAAAGTTTTTTACTTGGGATTGGATTTGGGTTCTAGGAGTCATGATCGGTGTAGATCTGCAATTTTTTTTCCGAAATTCCAACATAGGGGAGGATGTGATAGGTAGTATTACACACGAAATCTACTTAAAAACTTGTTTTCGCTTATCTTCTTTTCACCGGACAGTATGTTCTGCCTGGGAAACCGGATTAACACTTTATGTACTGAATTGTGAATTCATGAAAATTTTATCTTCTAAAGCATTTTTCGTGAATTGTTTAAACTACATTAGAAGATTTATATAATCATTTAATAAATTTTAGAACGATTTTAGAAGGACTGAAGGATTTAGAAGGATTAATTACATTTGAATTTATGGGGATTTTGTGCAACATTTATAACCCCACTCAAATCTTTCATTTTAAATATTTTTCTTAGTATTTTGTAGAATGAGGAAATGTACAAATATAATGTTCTTAAATAGATATATAGAAACATTTCCGAATTGAAAAATCCTTCCCCCCCCCCCATAAAACCAAGACGGCTGAAAAGATGAAAAGGCAAAAGAAATAATCCTTTAAAAAATATTTTTGTTTTGTGTAAAACATAATGCTTTTGGAACAAGATAAAGTAATGTAGCTATAACTAATTCTAAATTATATTACAACTAATCCATGCATTAAATGAACTTTATAACAAGTTATTTTAATGGTACCTGTAATTACCGCCAGTAGATAAAGGGTTAAACCTCTGCTGCTCTTAAATGAAATTCTTTTTATATATTTATAGTTGAATTTATTTTTAAAAAGTGTAAAACATTTTAGAAAAAAAAGAGTATATTTAATCAATTTTTTGCTTTGTGAAGTTTAGAATTCTATTTAATCATATATTGTCTCTTATCTTAGATTATATTACTAGGGTAGATTCCATAGTTTAAACAACGGAACATCACGCAAACAATGGTCCAGCAAACGTTATATTTTATAAATTAAAAACAATGTTTACTGAAATGGGAAATTCAATTTAAATTTCTCTAGATAAAACGTTAAAATTTTCGTGTAAGTCAAATTTTAAATCCCGCATGTTTTAAAAAGAATATATTATAAAAGTAAAAAAAAAAAAGTAATTAGAATAACAATTGTATTTAAAAATCTTTAGAAAATTATTCGATTATTTTGCTCTGAGGAAAAAATTACATGCAGACAATACTATCTTGAAAGAAAATTGTGTAGGAATATTACATGAACAGATGGCACAGATTTTTCTAAATCTTTTTTCTTCCCTTTTTTTTTCTACGTCGTAAGATACGTTTATTTGCTATTGTTGTCAGAATAGTTTTCATGTTTTGGTAAATGAATTTAGCTATTATTTAAAGATGCATTTTGCTATGATAATATAAAATGTAACTTTTTTTAAAGGTTAAAGAATGAAAGATCTTGAAAAATTCTAAACAGTATATCGGTTCAAAACATGGTGCAACTTCATTCATCTTATCACATAATTTCTTTGACATAATCAAATGCATCTAAAAGTCAGCGATGGTGGCATATATTTGAAGAATATTGATTTGAGAATTTCCAATACCATTGTTTCCGAATAGTTCGACCATTAGTTCCGATTCAATCTGGCTTATTTAATCACAAAATGAATAAATTGAAGATTCCTATTCGGAAATATCAGCATTCATAAACAAAATTATCCTGGACACTATTATCTCTATACAATTATGCTTGAGTATTAGAGATTGTCTCATTTGCACGCGACTGCATTTTCAATATTTGCGCATTTTTTGAAGTCGAGAACAATTGAGACGCCCCTTTCCAGAATTTTATTTTAATTGACTATAATCCATAATTGAATATAATCCATTTCTGTTTTTAAATCCATCTGACTATGGAATGTATTCAGCTTATAATTCTGGATTTCGACAATAGCGGTATCATTGGAAACGTCTTGTAGCAAGGATCAGGAAAATATAGAAACTACATTTCCTAATCCTTTCCATTCAAGAAATAAGTATCATTTTCATTTGGGAAGTCATACCTAGAGAAAATAAAGTAATCCCGCTTTCGTGAAAAGTGGCATTGTTGGACAGTTCATACCATAAGTATTAATTGAAGTTTAACTAACTAATGAGAGGATAGCTTCAATTAAAAATTAGTCCAGCATGATTAAAAAGGAAATCTAGCTTGATGCAATTTTCTTCTTACTTGTAGTTCTTTTTTACGTATGACATCACTGATGAAATTGGTCCTATCTTGTCAACGGTTCTTTTCGGGGGAGAGGGATGTTGTTCCTATGTTTTTCCTGACCCAAGTGGCAAGATCTTTCTAACAATAGCACCCTTGACGAAATCCGGAACTATCAAGTTAATATGTTACTTAGTGAAACGACGCTGATCATGGGCTAGTTTTAACAATTTCCAGTCTCAGTTCTCAGGCATGCAAACCAGGATTATTTTCCAAATTCATCTCATATGGTTTTGCATGGAGCGTAAACTTTTTATAAAATCATATATCTTAAAAAAAAAAATCAGTTATATGAGTTGCATTTTCAAATTCGTGAAGAATCATAAAATAAAACTTTTTAATAAAAAAACTAACTTTTTAGTCATTAAAATATCCCCAACAATGAGACTTGTTAAAGCTTCTGCGTTCCAGTTAAAAAAAGTCCTATTAGCATCTGCTGGAAGGAAAAGGTAGCTTTCATATTCCTTGGTTGTTGTTTTTTTTAATATAGCTTACTCTATTCAAACACACAAAGTTAAAATTAGTGGAACTCGATTAGATGATTCAATAAAAAATCCTTATTTCTTGGTTTTAAAATTTTGCAAATTTTACTCAAATTTTAAGAAGCTAAAATGCGACGAACCCGATAAAAGAACGTTCATCAATTCTGAATTTGAATGAGAATTGCGAAAATTAGTAAGATATAGCCAAGTTGGCATCATTTATGGTTTCTTAGTTTGGGCCGCAAAATTTGGCAATATTTCGCCAAATGTCGTCAAGCTTCGCGAGAATTTGAAGCTTATGTTCACTAACACTTATAAATGAATACCTGATTTTCTTTAATTGTGGTCTGGTTTCTAAATGTCATCCACCCTAGAACTTCAAACTACTATATCTCAACAATTTTTTAAGTTAGGGACGAAACAAAAAATACTCCGGATCGTTGTATCAAGGCCTAACACTTAAACATAAAATAAATTTGTATTTCGAAATTTTTTCTGTATTTTTTTTAGTTTTAAATATTTAAATGGCCGCCATTTTGAAACAAGATGGCGGATGAAGTTGGTAAACGAACTCGGTTGAGACATTTGTATGTACTACACACACAATAAATCTCATCCAAATCGGTTTATAAATACCAGAGTTATCGCATAACAAAAATCAGATATATATATATATATGTGTGTGTGTGTGTGTGTGTGTGTGTGTGTGTGTGTAAGTTACATATGAACGGAGAGTGATCTTGGGGTCTGGGGGTTATGATCGTTGAAAATAGACCAACATTTTTTGGAAGTGCTTGCCTCCAGACGGCTGCAATAGTAGCGTTTTACTTTGTGTAATAAAAGCAACTTAATATATTGAAAATAATAGCTTTCATTAACTCTATAAATTGAGCTTTTCATGCTGAGATACTTAGCAATGGGTTCTAATAATTCATTTATTTATTTTTGGCAGAATTTCGGTTGACAGTTTTCCGTTTCTTCTATCACAGGTTTCTAGTTGGGTAATGTGTGCGTTAAACAAAATAAAATAGAAATTAAAAATTACAAAAGCTTTTAAAAATGCATATATTGGGTGTATTCTAATTATTGTGTATTTTTTCAAGATATAGAATCCGATTATGTCATCTGTGGTATGTATGGTGTACCGTGTCCGGTTATTATCACGGCAATAGATGTCTAGATTATATGATAAATATTTATCAAGAAATATTTTTAACTAGCTGTTACCCGTGACGTCGTTCACGTAACACAAAAAGAAGAAATTAATTAATTAAGCATAGCATTTCCCTTCCGATAATTAAAAACATATATAATAAACCAATTCTTTATCACATTTTATAGAAGACAATCTCTCCATATATATATTACGCTATCGCACGTGGCACAGAAAGCGCAATTATTTGTTAATTGTTTAATGTCAACGCCCAAATGAAACGCATCTCATTGGTTATTGAACACCATTTAATGCATACCCATACCTATAAGGGGTTTACCATAGGACACGCTGTTCTGTCGCCAAATACCGGCACGTTTGTCGCCAAAAGTGACGCCAACTTGGCGATATCTCTAATATTACGCCAAATTCCCATAGACTTCCAATGTAAACCAATAGGGTTTACTTGCTTACAGAAAATCAACAAATTGAGAAATTTTAATGCAACAAAAACTGATATTAGCTTAAGGGATTATATTAACTATATTTAACCCTCTCTCTGCGTAATTTTTAAAAAAATCAAAATAGGTTAAAAAATTGCGCATTTTTTTATTACATGTTTCAAATCTATATATAGCTTAGAAGCTTAGAGTTTAAATATGTAAACATTTTTTGTAAAAGAGTTCAGGATCTTAGATAGAATAGGATATTAGAAATTAGGCGAAATCAGGGCTGTTTTTATAGTCTCGCACTACTATTGTAAAAAAAAAAACCAATTTTGTTATCTTGCAGATGTTGTTAAAGTCTATATGGAATTTTTGTATTTAAAAAGTGATCTCAGTTGAATTAAAAAATAGTCGCCAGTGGAAAAAATGAATCCCCAAGGAAATCTCGGATTGCGCAAATTTTGCTACTTTTAAGTTGCCCGAGGAAATCTCGGGTTGCGCAGCGAGAGGGTTAAGGGAGTCCAAGTAAATTAAATTATGAATAAAAGTAACGTGATGCAATGCTTAGCATGAACATAAATTTTAAGGGAGACCAAACTGGTTGCCAAGGGCGGCTAGTATGAGTAATTTAAGGTATTTCTTTATTATAGGATCATTGACATAACTCAGGTTTATACTCTGAACCGGGATGTCTGTTTACATCATGAAGTAATAAGAAAATAGCACAGATGTCATATACGCACTGGGGTACTTAATTGTTGCCAAAATAGATTATTTTGCTTGACATGATAAACCAGCTAATGTTGTTTATTTATTAATGAATTGTTAATTTACTTTAATTTTCTTTTAAAATTACATAAATTAATGAAACTTTTTTTAATTTATTGTTATTTCCTTTTTTAAGTAATAGAACATAATTTAAAAATATACATGTAATTGGTATTCGAAAACGATTCTTTCGCCAAATTGGCGTCAAAAACAGATCGCGCCAAACCAGGTGCGTATATGGCATCTGTGGCAAAAAAATTATCGGATGATACTTTTTCATATGTTTTACAATCATACTTGGCATCAAAGGTGGGCGAAAAAATGATCACCTAGAATATTATTAAGTCTTTACTACACAAAAAACATACTTGTTTACAACAATGTATTTATTTTTGCAACAAATGTCTTTCTCTAAAAAAGCAAATTGACTACGAACCCGATTACAGAACATAACCTTTCTATCTAGTTGGTTTTTTACTTTTTAAGAATGAAAATACATATTTCCTGCTAATCATTGCGTCATTTTCGACATTGATAATTTTACTGTGCGTATTATTGACATTTGCTATCTATTTGCTCTTCAAAAGATTTTATTTTTATTTTTAAATGTTAAATTAAAATTTAAATCTTTGTTAACCGTGCGCAGACGATAAACCGTAAGCATTGATAACAATTTTCATTAAATAATAAGAATTAATACCATAACACAATCTCATTTTATTTCAACATCAAAGCATATCCGTTTTATATTCCATATATGACGTCACATTTGCATTCATTTCGCACATACTCAAAATTCATGCACCTTGTATTATTAAAAATACTTGAAAATTTCCGTTTTACTCTTTCAATCAGAAATTAAATTATTATTCTGGGTTTTTATCTTTTGGCAACGAAAAAAGGAAGATGGTTGAATTTTATCGGGAAAATGTCAATTCATTGCGTATGAAAAATAATGAAATTTTGGATTATTAAGCAAAATATTTGAATAAAATAAATTAAACTTAGCCTATGTTCATTTCCAGGTTGTAATCCATCTATATCCAAAAAATACAAAAGCATTAATTCATCCGTTTAGACGCAGGCTTCATTCAAACATTCGGACACACATTGGCATTTATAATATTATAAGGATTGTGCGGGTTTCATATAAAAAAGTAACATTTTTAAAAATTATTAGCTGCTTATGGTTAAGTTATTAATTCATTGTGACATTTTATGAAATAAAATTTAAGACTTATTACGACTTTCATACCTTTCCCTCCTCAATCATGAATTTAAGGCTTTTTTTCCTGATTTTCTTTAAGAAATGCAAAGTGTTTATGAAAATCCATTTACAGTATATTTTTTTTCTTATATTAACTTAAAAATCTGCATTTTTTTTGTTGGTATATTTCAAAATGACGAGTTTGAAAGCTTCTGAAAAGGAGGGTAAAGGAGTGGGTACGACAATTCATCATAGACTTAATCTAGAACAAAATGTAACAAAGAAACCGGGTTTTTGTTCTAGTGCGGGGTTTTTTTTTCTAATGTTAAATAGTGCCGTATCTGCCGCGTCGGCCTGGCTGGTGGTTGGCTCTTCGCTCATGTCTGGCAAAGACTTTCTCGATGCAGTTCATATTCGAATTAATAGTCTTTTCAGTAGGGCTCGTGCAACTCGGGTACGAGAGGATTCTGGTCTCTGTTCACGCGGTTGCCGAGTCCCTGAAACCTTAAATCACATCCTTCAGCAGTGCCATTCTACTCATGGAATGCGCATTATTAGACACAATGCCATAGTCAAGTACCTCTCTATATCAATGCAGAATAAAGGCTATTCCATCCATATCGAACCAACCATCCGTTTACCAGACGGCTCCAGATTGAAACCATATCTGGTGGGTTACTCAGTAGATCATGTTCATGTTGTCGATACGCGGGTAATTAATGATCAATACCCGCTCGACAAAGTTCATGAAGCAAAAGTAAAAAAAATATGATGTCCTCGAGCCTCAACTTGATTAGCTAAGACCAAACGGAGTGACCTTTACGAGCTTCAAGATGAATTGGAGAGGCGCGATCTCTACAGATTCGATGCGGCTATTGACCGGTTTCCATATACTAAAGCAGTCCGAGTTCAAAGTCCTTGCAGCTAGAGGTTTCTATTGGTCATCGGGCATGTGGCGGGTATTCCAGAGTGTGACTTTTGGCGGCCCCAGAAGGAGGACCTGGGTCGCAGACCGTCTGGTGCCTTGAATTTTATGTTTGTGATGTGGGTGAGCACTGCCCTCTCAGTGCTAATTGTACATATTGATGTTTATTCGCGGTATTTGTGTTGTAAATTCTCAATAAAATGTATTTAAATAGAACAAAATGTAACAAAGAAACCGAGGTTTTTTTTCGTAGTTCAAATTCTGTGAAATGTTCAGCCGTTTTAAAACATATGTATTTTTAGTGAAACGACACCAGTATAAATTAAACTATAAATTTCTAACCAATTTCGTTATTTGAAATTATATAGAAAAATGAAGAATAGTTCTTTCTGGAAATTCCTATAAATTTTCTTAGAAAAATGTTTGACGAATAATTCTCAAAAACGTCGAGTGATTAAAAAAAAAAAAAAAACTGCACTATCCCAAGCTGTATAATTGCGTAGCTTGTTTTTTTAAACCATTTATTTTACGTCATAATTTCATTTTCAGAATAACAGTAATGTGATTATGTACGTCCATGTGAAAAAATGCATAAAAGGAATAGAAAAGTTGTCCACAAGTAAAATCAACAGCAAATTTCCAAGTCATAAGCTGTACATTAGGGTGGAGCGAAAAAAATTATTTTTTTCAAAAATTGAAATTAGAAGGGAAAAAGCACGTGGACAAAGGTTTTCCTATTGGTCCGGTGAATCCCTGTAGGTTAAAATCTAATTTTTACCAACGATCTTGTCTAATAAATGCTGCAGAGAATATTCACTAGACTTGGAGGTGGCATATGATCAATTGTAATGGTTCATTCTAAGCATGCCCCTCGCAGAATGAATGACAACGACTATCATAATTATCCGCCTTCAAATGAGCACTCACTGCCCATCAGTCTCTAAGTTCATTCAAAAAGTACTGTGTTATCCAAGTTTGGCCCCAGGATAGTTTACAATAAAATATAATCCACAGCTAAAGAAGGTATCTAAAAACTCGTGGGAAATTTCTCGGCTACTAAACAACACGCAAAACGGAATAAAACAACTACTAAATAAAGGTTATTTAGGACAATGGTTGCTTTGCAAACGCAGAGGAAATTCTTAATTCAATGCTCTCTGACGATTTCCATCACATTAAACAACTAGCTGCTCAGCACATAATAGTTGAAAGATGTGAGTAAATGATTGCATACTCAAATATGAAATATCGACAATCAACTTTGAAGCGGCTAATTATATAAATCTAATTCATTGGAAAAGTGTTGTGGTAACAGAACCTCTAATAAATATGCATTTATCGGGTGCAATCTTTGTGAAGATAATAGACGGCTGAATAGATTACATTAATATCATCCGCATTGCATTACACTCTTTATCTTCTCTTACACAAACAGCAGAAAATTACGTAAAGGAGATCCCAGCAGCAGCATGCAAAGTCTGTGGATCCATAGAAGATATGTACTAGGTTGATACATAGAAAACTTAGGCCAGTCTTTGATAAAAAAACACAATTCAATGTATAAATAAAACATTGAGTTCAGATGGTAGGGTGGTCGAGCTATGCACTGTTGTGACATGAAATGCAGTCACCTCCACGTGATACCTCCTGGGTAGTTTTGAAAGCAACTAAGTAAGAGCTGTATTCTAAACAACAATTATTTGTGTGACACAACTGAGTGGCAACGCCTTTTTTGCACCAAAAGTTGTCAGTATTATTCCAGTTATACGGAACAAAGATATCATTTTATCGTTTAAATATGTTAAGTCATTAATAATAAAGGGTTAAATAACACTTTTAAATAATAATCATCTCTGTAGCATTTTTTAAAATTTTTTGAAAAAATGTCAAATTTTACGCAAAATTTCGACATTTGGACAGAAAGCGCAGACTCAAGCCATTTTTTTTTCAGCGGTAATATTGCACGCAGATGATGTACTAGTACAAATTCAACTTTTGGCACCTACCCGTTTTTGATTGTAAAAAATTAATTTTTTTCGCTCCACCCTACTGTACATGGTAGTCAATAATGAAGATAAATATACCAGTATTAATGTTAGAAAGTCCTTTTTTTATGTGTGTGAAATTTACATGTATAAAAAACCACTTAATGTTTAATCAAAGGAATAAACAATACATATTGTTAGATTTTGGCGTTGCGTTGCTGCAGAATAATATTTTACTTATCTTAAAGCTCAGTTTACATATCTGTTGTTTCTGTAAAAGATATAATAGGAGGGAGCAGGGTATTTAATAAATGTTTTATTATTATTATTATTATTATTATTAATCTACAAACATACCTCTCTGTTACACACTAAAATACAATTGCACCAAAATTACATTAATCAAATGTTTGTTACTGTTATCATGGATAAGACCAGAATTTGTTCAATTCATCTTGAATTTTTGTATTACAGCACACTCACGGAAAGCGTGGGATGCGTGGACGAACACATGAAACACTGCTTCACACCCACGCAGAGAAAGGTGTTCAATCATGTCGTGGCGGGTGCCAGACAATTCCTTATCGAGCTTTGTGTTCCTGGACCAATACAGGAGGGTAAATTATATATTTTTTTTATATTTACTTTATTTTATTACGCTTTGCAAGTGGAAGTCTGTAATCATAGCCCTAAATAGAATAAACTTAGAAAGCAGGAGACTGTGATCGTAGTTCTAAGTAGAATAAACGTGGAGTAAGAATAAGAACAAAAGATCTTCTTAAAACGCCATCAAAAACTTTTAAATGATCTAATCCTTTCGAAAGATCCGAGTCTTTCTTTGCCAGGCATTAAGAAGACGTGCTTCTATTAAGAAAGCAGCAGGAAAACTGAAATGAGATATAAGGGAAACGAAACAAGCTGAAGAAACAGCCAACAGGAAATTAGAAATCAACAGTCAATAGGAAAGTACACTGCTCAAAAAAATTAGGGGAGCAAGCAAAAAAGGTGAAGAGAACAGTGCAAGCCAACCATACATGGGCATAAAATGGATAGTACACGCGTATCAATGCGTAATACAAAAAAAAAAAGACGCAAAAAAAGTTGTAAGGGAACTTTTATTCTTTGAAAAGATGAAAAGAACATGAAAAGATGGTTTAAGGCAATAATTTATTTTCATGTAAATGATAAAAAAAAGTATTGTTTATAAATGATGCAAGATTTTTAATATGACGTGTGGTCTCCTCGAATAGCTAAGACTGCTGCACACTGTTTTCCATGGATGCGATGAGGTTATCGATAAGATTTTGAGGAATACTGTTCCACTGCTCAAGAATTGCAATCTTCAAGTCCCGGACAGTAGAAGGAGGCTTCGGTCTCACAGCAATGTGTCGCCTGAGTATGTCCCAAACATGCTCGATCGGATTTAGGTTAGGAGATCATGCTGGTCATTCTATACACTGTATTGCTTCAGCTTCAAGCATGTTTTCCACTAGACGAACTCTATGAAGTCTGGTATTATCATGCATGGAAAAAAAGAAATCACTAATTTCTGCAACATAATATACAACATGAGGTCTCAGTATCTCGTCTGTATAACTTTGGATCGTCAAATTGCCATTCCGAATGATATACAGGCCCGTACATCCACCTATGCTGATTCCAGCCAATAGCATCAACCCACCTCGTCTGTAATGTGATACTTCACGAACGATTGTGGGATTATTTTGAGTGCCGCTTTCTCTCCATGCCAAAATACATCAGATGTCACATCCAGACTGAATCGTGACTCGTCTGTAAACAGAATTTGACTCCAACAACGTTGCCTCCAAACTCGATGTTCAGTACCTCAAATTTTTTGGGCCGCACAGTGGCTTGAGGTCAACGGAATACAGACCATTGGCTTACGTGCATAGAGACCACCCTGATGAAGCCTATTTCGGACTGTTTGGCTGGACACCCTTCGTCCTGTGGCCAATAACAACTGTGTTTGCAGCTGAGTAGCATTGTCCGTTCCGTCTCAACGAGCTGTTAACAGGATATATCGGTCATCAGTTTCTGTGTCATCACATTTTCGACCTTGCATTTGTCCATGACTACCATTCCATGTGTCTTGGAGTCGATTCCAAAGCCTTTCATGGACACTTCTTGCGACTCCAACAGCGTCCACTACACTCCATTGTGTTTCCCCAAATTCAACTGTCCCGATAACACGCCAAGCCATGAATTGCGGTAAATCATGTTGTTGTGACATTTTCAAGCCACCTATTCTCAAAGCACAAGCTGAGCAATTAAATTTTACAACCTAGGCAGTGAAACACATTTCTGCAAAATCCCGAATTCTGCACTTATCTCCTTTTTCAAGTTTTTGACGTCAAAAACTTTAATTTACATGTGAAGTTTTCTTTATCTGTTTTCTACAACACTTTAAATTATGGATGTTTTATTTTACGTTACTTATCAGTGTAAATATTTTCGTAATTTCGTTAAAACCATGTGCTCCCCTAATTGTTTTGAGCAGTGTAAAAGAAAAGAGTCAGTCATAGAACAGTATAATCAAAACAAAAGAACACAGAGTAGAAGGGAAATAAGAAAGCAAATTGAGAAAAACACATATTTAAATAAGGGAACACATTAAAATAAATAAAAATAAATAAATGAATGAAATATAAAAACAGAATAATATTAATTTAATCAATACAAAAATAAATTATATGGTAACACTGAAAAGTTTTTTCTAAGCTGCAGAGAGCATTGTGGAATCAGATGTTTCATTAACAATAACTTCACGATTAAGATAAATAACTAAATTTTCAAGAAAATTCAATTAAAATATACTATTTGGCATTAAAGAAAATTTCTAGTATTTTCAAAATTAAAACTATGGCCGGAATTTCAAGAGTTCTTATAAATAGAAGATTTAGAAATTTCTTGATTAATTACATAAAGAGAGTGTTTTTTTAAGCGGATTTCGAGATTTCTTTTAGTTTGACCAATATAAGATAAATCACAACCATTACAAGGAGAATTATAAATTCTTCATTTACGAAGAATGTTTATATTGTTTACACCGATAATTAAATTATTATTATTATTTTAATTTAAGAATTAGATTTAATATAATTTTTTTATTATTAAATCTGATTAAATTTAAATGTTAGATGCGTTTTGTCAACGATACTTTTGTTTTAGTTGATAATCCCTTTCATATTTCTACCAATCTTCATACTATCAATTCTACCGATCCACATATTCAGTTTACTTTTGAGTTAGAAAATTGTAATAAACTTCCTTTCCTCGATGTTTTAGTTACCAAATATGATTCTTCTTTCAAAACTTGTGTCTGTAGAAAACCTTTTTCTGTTTCTAACCCACCTCGTGCTCTCTCAAGTCATCCTGTCAACCAAAAATCGGTCTTTTTTACATGTATGTAAATTGTGCTCTCAAAATTTGTTGCAACTCTGCATTGCTTAAGGATGAAGTTAATTACTTAAAAACTGTTGCTGTCAAAAGAGGTTTCAATCCTTCTGTTATCAATAATGCTGTGAAGAAATTCAATCGACCGTCTAATAAATCTACTTTTTCCAAATCTGTCAAAGCAAACCTGATAATTTGGTTGCCCTCCCCTTTTATCCTCCTTTATGTTTCAAATTAGCTAAAGTTTTACGACGTTCAATTTTTATGTTATCTTTAAACCTGGCAATAAATTCAAATTCTCTTCCACTATATCTCCTGTTCCTGATCTTCGTAAATGGGGAATTTATAATGTTCCTTGTAAAGGCTGTGATTTATCTTATATTGGTCAAACTAAAAGAAATCTTGAAATCCGTTTAAAAGAACACTCTCTTTTTGTAATTAATCAAGAAATTTCTAAATCTTCTATTGCCAAGCACTCTTGGGATTCTGGCCATAGTTTTAATTTTCAAAAGTCTAAAATTATCTTTAATGCCAATAGTATCTCTGAATTGGCCTTTCTTGAAAATTTAGCTATTTATCTTAATCGTGAAGTTATTGTTAATGAAAAATCTAATTCCACAATGCTCCTTGCAGCTTGGGAAAACCTTTTCAGTACTACCATATAATTTATTTTTTTTGTATTAATTAACATTAGTCTGTTTTATATTTTATTCATTTATTTATTTTTATTTCATGTGTTCACATATTTTAATATGTGTGTGTGTTTTCCCTTTATGATAATTTATTTTTATTTTTATTTTCATGCTTTTTTTGCCCCCAACTTGCTTCTTTTTTCCCCTTCTACTCTGTGCTCTTCTATTTTGATTATACTCTTCTGTGATTGATTGTTGTCTTCTACTTTCCTATTGGCTGTTGATTTCGAATTTCCTATTGGCTGTTTCTTCAGCTTGTTTCCCCTTCCCTTATCTCTCATTTCAGTCTTGCTGCTAGTTTCATAGTAGAAGCACGTCTTTTTTGCGCCTGACGAAGAAAGAGTCAGATCTTTCGAAAGGCTTAACCCATTTAAAAGTTTTTGATGGTGTTTTAAGAAGATCTTTTGTTCTTATTCATTCACACCAGTTTCAAACTATTTTCTTTTTGTTTAGTTGAAGCAAGAGACTGTCAATCATAGTTGCATGATTATTATTCCAAGTTCATGTCAGAAAATTCGGAATAGTAGTTTTTTTATTTTATGCAGGAACTACCTATCTTTATATAAATCTAAAATAATTATTCAAACTTTCTATTGAGTATTCCGAAGGTATGAATGAAAAAGTTGCCAGGTTTGGCAACACTGCTGATAAATTATCAGATTATTCTTATATGATCGTAAACTCTCAGATTGTGACAGTAATTACTCAAAGGATATTGATATTTTTTTTCTGAGTGATACAACGCCCTTGTACTTATTATTTGCTAAGAAGCGACTGAGAATAAGGTTATTATTTTGATCCACGTGCCCAATAACTGTATTTGCCCTCTACACGTTCAAAAACACTGAATGAACTGCCCGTCAAGAAAGTGTTAACATATAAAATTCATTTATTACTTGATTCATTTATTTTTTTAAATTACAAGGGTTATTCAAATGGTAAGTTCAGAGATTTTGTAATATCTGCATTCTAATGATAAACTTTCCGGACCAAGGGGTATGGTGTCCTCGATACCTGAAAGTGTGCCACACTAATCCGTTTGTATAAATATGCAACGAAATCTGGATATCCGAGGAATGTTCAACCAACAGAAATCAACAGCTGTTTTTGTGAGGTGTTATGATTTATAGACTGATTAAAGGATGAATTTTATTGCTCACTTCGGGTGAGGAAGCGATAAGTGGCAATTGTAGAGTCTCAGTTGAAAAATGAACTTCATCGTACAATTGTCCAACATAATGACTCCTCCTTTTACGTGGAGATGTCCTTGGAATAGATTTTGATAACAATAACGAAGTGGAAAGTGTCGTAACGCATGCTAAACTCACAAGTGGATACCTACATTAATGCTGGTAATCAGGCACTATATGTCATTCCGCCAAATGTCTTTCAAGGAGAGGTTCGGAGGTCGGGAACGCGCAATACGGTAAATGTTGGTGTGTCGATATAGTATAGTTAATGTATAAATATATGAAAGCCATAGAGTGCAGTAATCAGGGTTCTTGAAAAAATTAAGCGTCAAAGTTTAAGTAACGGTTTATAATCAGATAACTTACTTCCTTTGTCAATCGGTTCAGCTGCGAACTTAATTTTTGGTTTTTTTGTTCGAATCCCAGTCAGAATTTTATTTTTTACTACAGAATTTTTTATAATTTATTTTTGAACCACAATTGAATAAATATGCATAATCATATAAATGTACGAAAATATGTAAAAAAAAAAAAAAAAAAAAAAAAAAAAAAACTTACATTTTGTTGAAATACAATTACAGTTTTAACTATGAAATTTTACATGTTTAAAAATTTATTGAGAAGTAACAGAACAAGTGGGTAAGTGTGATCATACATCGCACAGAGGGTTTCGTTTAAAATCTTTTTAAAAACACTTTATACTTAAATTAGTAAATCAAAATTGATAATTTATAATTAATAAATCCTTACATAAATGGCAGCACCATTGCACTTAATTTTAAAATATTTAAAAAAAATATTTAAAAACAAATCGTAAATGTTCAAGTAAAATTATTTAAATTAAATTTTTAAAAATACGACTTTTTCTAAATTTTGCAATTAAAAAAATTTAGCGGAAACATGACTATAATTTAAAATTTTTAAATGCAAAAATTTGTTTAACACATATTTAAAATGCTGAAATAATTCAGAAAAAATCCATATTAGTACTTTCACTATCCAATACTCACTAGGTGGTGCCATAAAAGCATGTCAACATTTATTAGAATTCGAAATTAAAAAAAAAAGCAAAAACTTTGAATTCCTGAAAAATGCTTGTAAAGATAAATTGAAAAAAAAAGTTCATAGAAGAATTTAAAAAAAATTCCAGTAGATGGCAGTAGCAAACAAAAATATTCCAGATGACAATACTTGTATTCAATTCATCATTAAAAACTAGGAAGTTTTTATATTAAATGTGAATTTGAAATGTGATTTGAAATGAAGATAATCTGAAATGTTAAACATTAATTGTTATAAATGTGCATTTTTTTTTTTTTTTTAAATATAAGTGAATAATTCTCCGGATTTTGTTTTTAATTGAAATTACGGAATTTTTCTGTCTGAAGGAAAAGAGATTTTTAAAATTAACTCTGGGCAAAAAAGAAAAAAAAAAGCTTTTAAAATGACGAGAAAAAGGGAAATTTCTTTTAATTAAATCCATCTGAAGATGATGTTTAAGAATAATAAAAATCAAAAATTGTAAGTTCCGCCTGACAGGTTTGAACACATAGCCTTCCGAATAGAAGACGAACGCTTAAACACTGTGCTATGTACTCTGCGTGGTTTGCCCTGAAATTAAGATTATTTTTTGAAACCGAAAAAGAGCGAATTCATTTAATTAAAATAATATAAGACTTTTTAAAAAAATTATGGTTTTGGCAAGGTTAGTGGGTATTCAGTTCTACGTTAAAAAAAAAAAATCAAGTCAGTAACTTAAATAGTTTGCGAGTACGAGCGCTGTGACTGACGGACAGAGACACCAGAATATAAGGGTTTCGTAAGATGAACGAAACACTAAAAAGGTTGGTTGGTTGGTTGGTTGGTTGATTTTGTGACGGCCGATTATCTACACTAGGGATATAGGCCCGAGGAGGAGTGCCCTTCGTGGGGGTCTTTCTAAGGGAACCTAACCCGTATTAACGCATGGAAATCCATGGCTCGAAGAAAACCACGAAAACTCCGAACGATTAGGCCGACGGGCGCGATTGGGATCGAACCCAGCACTTCCCGTCTACCAATTTCGAAAGCAGAACCTCTCAGCCACTGGTGGGGCGAAACACTAAAAAGGAGTGGATAATTTGCACTTCTATAGCCCAGAATTTTTTTTATGATATTTAAAATTATTTTTAGTTATCTATTGAATAATCTCCTATTTTTCAAGGCGAAACAAATTAAAATACGTGATAAATCTATAATATATTATTTTAATCATGTTCAATTATTCAAAATTTTCAAAAAGTTCATGTTTTTTTTTTTTTTTTTTTTTTTTTTTTTTAACAATATTCTATTGCATTTTTTCTTGTAGTTTATTTTTAAAACTCGGATTCTTGTTTATGTAGTTTTGCCTATATAATAACTATTTTTAGGAACTCCATATCTTTTTAGATTTTATTTTTAGGTACAGTTATTCTTATAAGAAACATGATAATTCAGATTTTAAAAATTCAAGAATTCAAAATTTAAAAGCTAGTTGTAAAAAAATATGCATAACTTTAATTTTTTTTGAAGTAATTTTACTTTTTTTCAAATAATTTCCCGGCTTGGGTATTTTGCACTCTGTTGGTTTTACGCTTAGTTTGCAAATTGATAATTTATGTATTTAATATTAAACAATATATTTTGAAATGTTATTATGATAATTAAAAAAGTTTCAATTTAATACATAATACAAGCAGCGTGATTTAATATTTTGTAACTTATTTTAATTTATTTCAATGTGAAAAATAATAATTCATTTATGCAAATAAATTTTTAAAACAGCAAAGGTAGTAAAATTTTCAGATTTTTTCTGTTATACAGGGTGTCCGGTCTCAACGGTGTCCAATGGCTAATTCCTAAACCGTTACTCATAGACATATAGTTCCAATTACAAAAATGTTTTAAATCAGGTAAAGGAATATTTTAAAAGCGATTTGGATCAATAAAAACATTTCTTAAAAAATTACGAAATTTAAATTTTTATACGGTCCCCCGGTCCTATCAGTTATATTTAGTGAAATTTTCCTTATACACTGACAAGTAATACAAAAAAAGTCCCGTTATTCTACGATTAAAATTGACCGAATAATAGCTGTTTAAAGTTGGAGCATATTTTTTGCTGCATATTGGGGGTCATTCACAAATTTAGTCGAAATATAATTTCGTCAGATATAAAAAATCTTTGGGAGTAAAATTAGCATTACAATATAAATTTGAAATCTTTAATCATTCTGGCACATTAATGGAAAATATACAATTTGTAATAAACATTTAAGAAGAAAGAAAAAACAGAATTTTTGTTAAATAAAATTATTCTAAATTAACAGCCTCAATTCTTTACAAAATGATACGTATTTTAAAATATTATTAGATTGCAAAAGCCTGTAAAAGTTGGGTTACGTCATGTTTTTTAGCTTTTGATAATTTATTCTTATATATTCTGTACCGCTGAATCCGAAATTGACCTTCATTTTTAACTATCATATCAGGATTTTTTGCAAATTGCAAATTTCAAAGTTAAGAAGTTCAATGTTAAAATTGAATTTCCTCCCCCATCTCATCTGTGACCACTCAGCTGTTTAGCTGTAAGAATCCCAGGATAAGCAAAAATATCGAATAAAATTTTTAATAAAATAAAATAAAATAAAATAAAAAATGTTTTACATATGTTTTATAGTATGAGATTTTCGCTATATTTTAACTTGCACATTTGCGATTTGCAAAAAAAAATTCTAATGTGATGGTTAAAAATGAACGTCATTTTCAGATTCGGTGCTAAAAAGGGTGTAAAAATCAATTATCAAAAGTTAAAAAACACAACCATCTCCTCTACTTTATAGTATTCGATTTTTGTTATTCTTTAAATTTGAAAATTTACGATTTGCGAAATATCCTGACATGATGGTTAAAAATTAAGGTAATTTTTGTATTCAGTGCTAAAAAATACATAAAAGTTAAAAAACCCCAACAATCGCAGTCTTGTATTATCTAATCTAAAACTTTTTCTTAAACTTCTTGGCAGAAATCTATCCGAAATTTTTTGTGTTATCCTACAAAATAAGTATAAATGGTAACCACCAAAAATCTTAATAATATTTGATTGTTATCGGATTTGCGCCAGTATGTAAAATGCAATCTCGATCGGACATTTAAAAGTGGGTTAAAGTTCGAGTACAAATTTTGAACTGGAAAAACATACATACGATTGTTGAAGTAACATAAAAACTTATAAAAAAATATAATTTTTGTTAAAAGAAATCATATGAGAAACAGTCTCAAATCCTGACAAAATAAAACATATGTTATTTTAGCAGATTTGAGACTTAATCATAATACTTGTAGGATTTTTTTTTTCAAAGCGCAGATACACATGAAGTAAGATCTTCGAATACTTTAAACACTTGGTATATGATCCCTTAAAGTCAAGCCGAACTCATTTGTTTTCAGAGTAGAAAAGTGGCATAAGTCATGCATTTTAAAAGTTTTACAACTCGCTCAATTTTAGCGTTATATGAATGGGACTTTTTTTGTCTTACTATGTTAGGAAAAAAATATATAGGAAAATATATTATAATTATTATAATATTTATATAATTTAATAATTATATAAATATTTATTTAATTATTTAATAATTATTATAATTATTATAATTATTATAATAAATTATATAGGAAAAAAATACTAAATATAACTTATAGGACCGGGGGACCGTATAAAAATTTAAATTTCGTAATTTTTTAAGAAATGTTTTTATTGACCCAAATCACTTTTAAAATGTTTCTTTACCTGATTTAATACATTTTTCTAATTGGAACTATATGTCTATGACTAACGGTTTAGGAATTAGCCATTGGACACCGTTGAGACCGGACACCTTTTATATGTTTTTTCTTCACTGTTCATTAAAAATGTAAACATACAAAATTTCATATTTGAAACGCTATTTATGTACGGAAAAACATATTAAAAGAAAGAAGAATTTGAAATGCAAAAAATAGTTACTACTTAGACAGCTATTGCATTTACAATATCAAGAATTTGAGACCTTAAAATGTCATATTAAAAGAAGTTAAGTACTAATTTCACCAACATAAACTAAATCAAGATTAGCGATAAACTCAGTTTAACAATTTTAACTGGATCTTTTGACAAGTTTTTAATTTTATTACTATGTAAGATGTGGTTTTATGAGAAGCGTGTTAATACGAAATTTTTTTCTTCAACCACCATTATTATTATTATTATTATTATTATTATTATTATTATTATTTTATTTATTTATTATGTTTTTTTTTCTGTAACAGTTGGTCCTTTCGTAAGCAGAATATAAAGTAAGCGTCCTATCCTAAATAGAAGAGGTAATCGCAAGATTAAGGACGAGGTTATATAAATCAAGGTCACACGCCACGTAGTGGACGGGGTTGAACTACAGAAATAAACCTAACTGTTTTCTTCATTGTGGATAATCTATTAAATGTAGATCTATGAAATAACTGCGCAAGCGTAAAATGTTTTCATTTGTTTTTAATATTTTTATTCTGACAGTATAGAATATTCTATTCATTTTCATTCGTGATTATTTAATTTATTTATCATAGATAATTATTTAAATAAAAACAGTTCTTTTTAGAATTAATATTATGTGTTAAAATTACAAAATGTTGGCCATCTAATAACTATAGTTTTCGAAATTGTTCTTTGTTGTTGAAAATTCTTTTTCTGATGGAATTCATCTCTGGCCTTTTTCATAGAGTAAAAGAAGTTAGTTATGTGTTTTTATTTTAATTTATAATAAAAGGTAAAATATTATTTAATATATATTATCAAATGTTGCTGAGTTAAATACGCTCAATTTTAATTAAGTTTTTTAAATGTATTAAAAAAATGACGCATAAAAATTAGTAAGCAGTTAATATGTAAAGGCAGAATTTTGTAGTCTCATTTTATACTCAATTCTTATGTGCTAAAGTTATAAAAAACGATATACACGGTTGTATTCCTGATGAGAATACAACGTTTATGAATGTTTAGAATATGTATAGAACATAATTATGAATAAAATATTCAATCTTAATTCTTTTTTTCATTAATCGAGCACAGACGACAAGTTCCCAATATTCTCTTGAACGCATTGCACTTATGTTATTTAAGTAACAAGTATTTCATTCATTTAATTTGAAACGCATTTCATTTTATATTCGGAATCACTTTAATTTAAAATCCATGCATTAAATGTTGTGCTATTAAACAAGCAAGTATTGTTCATTTATTTGTTTAAATATTTTACGATTCCAGACAATAGCTTCAATAATTATCCTAAAATCGTCAGATTATATATGTATATATATATTAAAAAAAAAAAAAAAAAAAAAAAAAAAAAAAAAAAAAAAAAAACAGACAAGCCATTTAGAGAATCCATGTTCAAAATTGAATCACGAATTTCAAATCGTTACTCCCTTATTGAAAATGATTTTTTTTTTTTTTTTTTTTTTTTTTTTACCAGATTTATTACAAAATATTTTTGTTGCAGCTTGTTTTGATAAAAATATGTGTATTTAAAAATAGTCGCAGTGTCGTTTTAGTTTCACGGCAAATGGCAATAATGTTTTCGTAGCATTAGTGCTTCATCCGAAATTAAAATGATATTGTGACTATTTTTAAAATGTACATAGTTTTATCAAAACAAACTGTAACAGAAATATTTTGCAACAAATCTGGTAAACAAGATTCATCTTCCATAAGTGAGTAAATATTCAGATATGCGCAAGAGATGCGCAGATGGTAGATATTCTGTCATATATGACGTCATACTAAAACCCGAGTTTTTTCGTTATTAGCCCCGTCAAAAAGTTGGCGTAGCGGTGTCGATTTACGGTAGATTTCAGTATTAACATTGTACGCTTAATATATATGCAGTTTTGGATCCTATCAAAAACATATCAAGGTAAAAGTTGTAGATGAAATTAAGAATATTTATAATAAATGTAAGCGGATTTGATATCTTGTGAACTGACGAAGTTATGACTTTTCCCTTCACCCCGCTCCTTTATTTTATTTTATTTTATTTTTATTTATTTATTTATTTTTTGTTGTAAGTGTTGGTATTATCAAAAACTTTTCAATATGAAAGTTCTAGATAAGATTAACCCTTTGTAACTCAACAACTCCGATTTGAAAAATTCTTACTCATATATTAAATTGCATCATTTAGCATGGAAAAAAAAAATCAGAACAGAAAAATAAAATTTTATCTGGAAAACTGGGTTTGTTGCATATCTCCAACATCTTGCCAAATGGCACAAAAACTGAAAATATTTAAAATTTTAATTTGCACGAATTTTTTTTTAAACAGTTGTTAGTTTTGTTGTAGCAAAGCCCCACACCACATTTCTCACAAACAGTTTGATTTTTTTTTTCAATCGGGGTATTTACAACGTATTCTTTTTTCTTACCAATTTCATCTAGGCGCACTTGTTTTGATGGAATAAGTTGAGCAGGCGCTCTATGCTTTTTCTGTTGAATTCTATTTTTTACGAGACCTTTCCCTTTTTGGACTGGAAGTTAATTTTACAGAGGGGGTGGGGGGGGGGGATCGCTAACTTACCCTATAGCAATTAAATAATATAAAAACAGACTAATGTTTTGCCTTTTCAATAATTATGCTCTTCTGAAAAAAATGCAACTTAAATAACCATTAGAAGATATTTTCGATGCTTTTCGATATTTTTAAAAATCCATTAAAAGGTAAGTTATGGTGCGTTGTTGCAGATCTGCAACAAACAAAAGTTTACGTTTATCTTATACATATTATAAATTTCCTAACTCGAAAATGGTCTTTAAATAAAGAATTTAAACTCACCTTCGAAAACAATATACTTGTAGACGTCTGGAGAGTTTTTTAACTCTTATATATCAAACCTTAATTCAGCAAAAATCATGTGTAGTTGATCAAGCGATAAATCAAACTTTGGCACGAAAAAAAAAAAGAATCAGTATCGACATTTGTTGCGGATTTAATGAAATAATTATTTTAATAGTAGTGTAATAGAATAACAACAATCAACAAAATCGTCTTTTGAAATTTAGTTTTGAAATAACAATGACGTTTTGGGTATGTTGCAGATCTGCAACACAGTTATGCAAAGGGTTAAGAAGATTTATAAAAAAAAAAAATTGTGGATTTGATATCCTGTGTACTGACGAAATAACTTTAAACTGATTTGGTAATTATTATAATTAAGAATTTATAGTTTTTTCGGTTTCCATGAAAAAAAAAACCCTCCCTATTTCCACCCCTTGGATCGATTTTGCCCATTAACGTAGTTCATCGAGATTTTCTTTATCAGTTTGTAAGAAATTTGTGCAGAAGTATGGATGTTATCATATCCATAAAAAATGATATATAAACTTATATAGATAGACATATAGATGAACTTTTGAACTGGGTGTGGTTTTGGATTCTATAGGTCATGAACGGCGTAGATTTGTAAAATGTTTCAGAAATTCCAACATAGAGGAGAATTTAATAGGTAGTACCTACTTCTTACGAAATCTACCTAAAAATCTAAAATTATGTATTTAAAAAAATCATGACATTTTATAAATATTTGTCTAATGAAACGGAATTTAAATAATATACAATAGTTTTATACCAGGTATTTTATTTTATTTCTGTGTGTAAAATTGGAAATTATTCATTTAAAGAACTGTGTATAATTTAAAATAGCAGCAAAATTCTGGTCTATTGATATACAAATTGCCTATATTCTATTTCTTTTTATTTAATTAAATATTAAACATGCAAATTTTCATAGTTAAAACTACTTATATACTAGAAAATACATATTTATTATATATTTTTCATAAGTTTCAATGATTATACATTTTTTTTTTCAAAATGATTCGTGGTTCGAAACTAATTGATAAACGTTTTCACAGCGAAAAATAGGAGTCTAAGTTAGATTCAAACTTAAAGAAAAAATTCCGAAATCCAGCGTTTTGAAAACCATGCTGCTGAGCTGCTTGTTAAAGGAAGCATGTTATCTTTTTATGAACTGCAACGTCTGAGGCCTATTGTCTCAAGACTCATTAGCTTTTGCACTATATGACTTTCTTTATGTTTATACTATTTTCACTGTATCGTTTCACCAACGTTCAACGTATTCTGTGTTCTCGACGTCGGAACCTACCCTCGTTAAAGCGCTAGCTGACGATGAATTATAAAATTATTGAAACTTTTTTCGTTACTTAACCTTTAAATGCATGATTTTTTTATTTTTTTTGGTTTCGAAAAATATATATATATATAATTCTAAGAAAGTTTTGTTACACAGGAAATATAATGAAAAAAAATCAGAAATACATTTTTCGTATAATACGTTAACTTTTTCTTATATTGCACATCTGTAACGCAAGCAAAAACTACTGTTCTAACTAAAATAGTGCAAAATTAATAATTATTTTAATAAGAATCTATGTGACTTATTTTATATTAATTTTATTTTGTAAAACTTATCCCTTAAAATTATGAATTATTATTCTTTAAGAATTGTGTTTTATATTCTCATAGTAAGAATTAGGCACCAGAAATTTTAAGAGAGATTTTTAACTTTATTTAGTAGCATATTTTTGTAATTTTTACAGGATTAATATTTCTAATTAAATATAGTGGTTGCCAAAAGTTAAATAAAAAGTGCTGCAGATATGCATCACTATGCATTTAACACTAGAATCGCCATAGCGGTCATGTTGACCGGTACCAAATAAAAATATTTCGATTAGAGCCAGAAATTTCTTTCTAAAATAAGTTAAATGTGTACCACACAGAAATAAGTTTAAATAAATAAGTTGAATTGTATTAAATAAAAATTCTGGTGTAAAATATTTTCATAACATTTGAGTGAAATTTCCGGCGGTTCTAGTGTTAAGTGTTAATGAATCTGAATCTATGTTCACACCTGTTTTCTATAACTTTTAAATGTCACAAAATGAATTTTCTAAATAATACTACTCATAAATAAAAAATTATTTAATTCTATACCCAAGCTCTATAGGAAATTTTCTTAAAAAAATTGTATAAATATATATTGTTTTCGTTAATTTCAAAGACGCGTTTGTACAAAGACATTTGAATGAATGGAACAGGTTATGCTTCTTGCTTTTCGTAATGGAAGCTCCTAAAACACAATTCTTTCACAAGAAAAACTCACCGAGTTATGGTACGTTGAAATTTTAGTAATTTCTAAAAACAGAAAAAACTTGCGTTTAGAGCAAGAAGACGCTCAAAATTCATAAAATGCAATGCTTGATAGGATTTGGTCGTAAAAAATGGAATTTTTATTGCTTTACTTGTTTGTAGTGACCTGAGCATACAGAAAAAAATTCTTAATAAAACGCATAATTTCGCAATATTAAAAAAATATATACAAATGTCTTATAATACGACAAATCACAACATTTGACACATGACTATGACTTAGATGATACCTGTAAAAATAAAAGTTTAAGAATTAGTTGCTATCAACAATTTTGCTATAAAAAGAACATAAAAGTATTAAGACATTAATTGAATATTTTTTATAGTTATCTCATAAATGTATTTTGGATTTCAATATTGGAGTCCTCTACTTCTTTTGTTGTATTTTCTATATCCATGCAAAATTCAATCTTGTTTTTATTACTTTTTCACAGGATATTTGCAGCATGCCTCTTGTTACAGAAATGTTTCCACTTCAGAAGAGAAGTGCGCTCCTATGTATCGACGTTTAATTAAAATTTCGGAAAACGTTGATCAAAAGAGGAACGTAGATGAAGGTTTGCGAGAGTCCTGTTGGTAAGAAATAATTAATCAATCGTCTGAATACTATTAAATACATAATAAAAAAGAGACAAAATTTTCTTAATATGCGAAAAATAATATAATTACGAACGAAAATATAATACAGAGAGGTTCAGAACTATATGTCAAAAATGTAACGGCAGGTAGAAGTGGCCTGCATACGCAGATTTCATATAGGAATGTGGGTGCGGATATGCAGTGTTGAGGCAGTAGAGGGCGCTGTTGAATGCTGCAGATGAATGCTTCACGTTGACTTGAATCGCAATTTCTCGCACGGATTCCGCGCAACATGGATTATTACACCAATGCAGAGCTTGCCGACATGCATTTCATGTACGGGATTGCGCAAGTAAATCGATTGGCTGCTCAAAGGATTTAGTTTCAACGATTCTCGGATAGGATTCTGCGGGATCCCCGAACATTTCAACGTCTTCTTTGGAATTTGTGTGCGGGGGGATAGTTTTCTGCTTCCAGGTGTGATAAGGGCACTGTACAATATCGCAGAATTCCTGAAGTGGATGAAGCAGTATTACGCGCAGTAGAGGATAGTCCTTCGACAAGACCAAAAGCTGTTGAACGACCGTTGGGTGTAAAGCCTTTTCTTTCGCCCCATACATAAAATGCATGTCTGTCAGACCCGCATTGGTGTAACGATGCATGTTGCTCGAAATCCGTGAGAGAACGACGATTCAAGCAAGCGAAGCGCTTTCATACACCGATCTTAACAGCGCCCTTTACTGCCTCAACGCTGCACTTCTGCACCCACATTCCTATACAAAATCTGCTTATTTAGGTCCCCTCTACCTGCGTTTACATTTTTGAGGTATAGTTCTGAACCACGCTGTATAACCACAAACGAAAATATGCATTAACCTCTTCCGAGTTACGCATACCTCTGAAAAGCGTTCTTTAACTTTAAAAAACTTAGAAATTAATATATTTTAGAGATTAAAGGAAGCATTTATAAAAACAAAGTTTCGTTTGTTACTACTGATTTTCGGAAACCTTTTTGAGTAGTTTTTTGAAGGTACTGATCAATTTATTCAAAGCGGAATATCGGTTTTAGGATACTACCACTTCTCATTTAAACATTTTCAGTTGTGTAACCTAATTCTAACATAAAAAACAAAACAAAATAGTATTAATTTAAATCTGAATGTTAATTATGTTAATTTACCTGAAAAACACTTTTTTAAACATAATATGTTAACAATATACATACACTGAACGTCTGAATTTAAAACTTTTAAAAGACTAAATAAAATAAATAAAATAAGATAGACTTGAATAGTGTTTTACTAAAAACATTAAAAATACATTCAGTAAATGTTTCGCCAAGCAACTGCAAGTCCTCATCAGTACAATTTAACCATTGTAAAAATAAATAACAGAATAAATCAAGTACAGTTAAAGTTAAAGTTATTTAAAGAAAAACAATATTCATCAGGAATGGAACAGGCTTCATTCAATGTTAGCGGACGTAATTGAGTAAACCGTCCTTTAAGAAACAATCTACCATGATAAAAATATGAATAATATGTTTACTTGGGATCTTACAGCATCATAAAGACTTATATTTCAGACTGAGAAAATTTATTAATACCAGTTAAAAACTACTCGTTAGCGATTCCGAAAATTATTAGCAACAAAAGAAACATATTTATTTTTTATAAATGTTTCTTTAAATCTAGTAAATATATTGGTTTAGGAGGTTTCTACAGATAAAGAATGCTTTTCGGAATCGTGGGAAAATCTGAAGGCGTTTTTGTATACTTTCGTTTGTGGTTATATTTTATTTTCCTATTTTAAGAAAATTTGTCTTTTATTCTGTGTATTATTTACTTGCTGCCCAGAAAACCGTTGCGTTGCATTTCTGTTTTTAAAATACTTTCGAGTGTTTCGGAAAGTGACTTATCATTTCAGTTCGTAAATTAAAATATTTAAGGAGTCTCAGGATTCTTAAAGCTTTAAATTTTTTGAATTTTGCATTATTTATTTATTTATTTTTTTAGATGTTAAACTCCTATCTTTGCTGAACATTTTGATATAATTATTTTCCTTGAAATTATCATTAGAACAGAAGTTATGGCTTTTAGAATTGTACCCGCTCAATAGCTGAAGCGGCGTTTACGAAACGTTGAAGCCATTTTTCTCCAAATGACGTTTTTGAACATAACGCGCACGATATCTCAAAAATTTCTGAATATTTTTTCATGAAATTTTGAAAACGCACGTTTCGTGTTAGTCTGTATAAACTGAACCTAAAGATTCCTTTTCATTGTTAAAAAAAGTATTTTTTAGGTGATTATACTGTTAAAATTTCCTAACTTTTGCATTAGCTAAATATAACTTTGTCTTAAAAGTATAAAAATGCTCTAAATACAAATTTTTTTTAGGTTCAGAGTAATTATTAAAATCTGAAGTACAAATAGGCACCAAAATTTTTATTCCAGTTGTAAAATTTATTTTGTAATCCTACGCGTAATCTGCTATTCCTATTTTCTGCTCGTCAAATGTCTGGCAGTTTGGAGCCCCCTGTAAATGCTAATTCTGCATCTTGCAATTTTTTAAATACACGAGATAAAATAACATAATTATATCTTTCATTCCCAATTAAAATTGCCTTTTAAAATCAAATACATTTCAAGATATTAAATGTTGAAAATGTTTTTTTTTTTTTTTTTTTCCAAGTTTAAGAGTCTTGATAACCTTTAAGTCATAGACTAAAAACGCAACTATTATTAATTATAAATCTTAGATACTCTATTCAACTGCTGTATGAGTCCTTGAAATTGTTCAATTATTTGAGATTAACTTTTAGCACAGTTATCAATTGGTAAATAAATCATACGTGTTGTAAATTTCCAAGTGGGTAAAAAATGTACGGGCCAGGATCCGAACCATGGATCTCTTGGCTGAAGCCGCTAATGTTCTGCCAACTGAGCCATCTCGGAAGAATCTGGAGGACATAATTCACCCAGCTAACATTAATTATCACAGCATCTAGTCTGATATCTGAATCAGCTGAACAGATTAAATCACAGCTCATTTATGTTGAACTACTCAAAGATCAGACCAGATGCCGTGATCTTTAAGGTTAGCTGGGTGAAGTAGATCCTCCAGATTCGTCCAGGATGGCTCAGTTGGCAGAGCATTGGCGGTTTCGGCCAAGAGATTCCTGGTTCGAATCCTGGCCCTTACATTTTTCAAACATTTGGAAATTTACAACTCGTATGATTTGTTTACCTATTGATAATTGTGTTAAAATTTAATCTAATACAATTATGCATATTGAGATTAATGCAGTTCCTTAACCAAAGATTTTTCTGTTGAGCTGATTCAGATATCAGACTAGATGTTGTGATCATTAAGGTTAGCTGAATGAATTAGGTCGTCCAGATTCGTCCAGATGGTTCAGTTGGTAGAGCATTGTCAACTCCAGGCAAGAGATCCCTGGTTCCAATCGTGGCACGGACATTTTTAACCCATTTGGATATTTACAACTGGTATATTTCTCGAATTTTCTATCATTGTAAGATTTGCTCAATCAGTTTTTTCCTATTTCCTTAAAAACTATTTTATATATCTGATTGCGACAAACTGTAGTTTGTCGCCAGAAATATTTTCTATCTGACAGACTCAATTTAGTGGTTCTTATGCAACCATTTTTGAGTCTACCAATCATAAACAAACAGACACAGAGATAAAAAAATATGTTTTATTTTATATATCATTTAAATAGTTGAATGAATTTAGAAATGTGTTTTTTCAGGAAATCACAGATAGACACCTCAGTTAATTGAAATAACAATGTTAATGAAAGTATTTCATTCAAATTTAAATTATAATTTAATTTTAGAGTGAAATAAAGCAGTTATTACTTGCAAAAAAATTTCTGTGTTCTACGAATTTTAACATAATATGATAAATGTACGATTCACTTTTATCGAAGTATATTCAAATAATAGGAATTTCAGAAAAAATACATACATATATTAAAAAGATGTGCATGTACCAGTTAAAAAGGTAAATGAAATATATTTTAATGTAAACAGCTACCCTAAACAAACTCTTTAAATTGCATTAACAATTTACAATTGATTTAATTAAAAAAAATCCTTTTATTTAATTCTTTATTATGAATATAAGCACAATATTATGTATAAAGTTCAAATGTCTTAATTATGCATATAACTCGATAAATATTTATTTAACGACATTATTATTTTTTATTCCTTTCATTGTTATTTCTGGCAGTCTGCATTGTCAGATTTTACATGTGTAACAACTAAACAACATAAAAACGTAATAATAAAGCTGTAATGTTTGTTTAAATAAAATAGAGAATTGTTTTTTTTTTTCATGTATAATATGATATTAACAAGTTTGCTATTGTAGCATGAATAAAAAAAACTATTTTGTAGAAATAACCTTTTTTTACATCTAATCTACAATATTTAAATATTCACATTTACCTTAACTAATAAAAAAAATCAAACAACATGTAGAATAAAATGTATTTTTGTAAAATAATCTTATTTTTGCAACTATAAAATATGATTTTTATCTTTTGTAAATGTATAATTCATGTTTTCTATTTTGATTGCGAAAATCATATAAACATTTCTCTAATACTATGTAAATTTTCTTCTCAAATTACCACCCCTTATTGCTATTATAAAATAGTTTGCAATTGTTAGAGTATATAAAATATATTCCCCCGAGTTAAGCATGGCTGCGAAAAGCGTTCTTTAAGTTTAGAAACATCAGAAATCAGTATATTTTACAGATTTCCAGAAGCTTTTATAACAACAAAATTCCTTTTTCTGCCAACGATATTCGAAAATGTTTCTAGAAGTGTTTTAGTGTAGGGGAGGGTAGTACACAGTGAGGCAAAAAATATTATTACTTAAAAAAATTCCTACATTTTTAAGCTACACAAATACACTACACATTAATGTATAAATGGCTTTAAAAAGTTATTTATAAAAGCACAGAAGTAGCATAACGGAGTATCGGAAATTGTCTCATTGTGCATCACTTGTGGTACACAGTGAGACAATGTATATATTTTCATAAGTCATACATTTTTACACTTTATCAATCATTTTCTACAATTTTTTTATTTCTAATTAATATTTCTAGATTTTCACAATGTTAAAAATGTGTGCCTCGAGTGGACAATTGCAGATCTTGGGCTACCTTCATGCAAATTTTCAGCCTCTTACGTTTAGTAGATTTCCCTACCCCCCCCCCCCCCACACACACACATACACACAGAAAGAGAGAGAAACCTTCTTTTATTAATAAATAACTTTTTTTTAACATCAGAACCGCACAGTAGGTACACAATGAGACTCGTCTCACTCTGTACCACAACTGTGTGTTTCACTGTGTATCTTCGTTACGTTGTAACAATATGGATGCCACATCTGTTACATTAATTTCATCGCTTTAAAAACTTTATGTGGTTTTGCCGAAATAGTCTATTATTGTACATAGCTAGGTTTGGTTAAGTAAATATACATCATATTGAAAGAAATAAACTCTAAAATACACGTTTATGTAACTTTAACCACTATAAAATAAAGAATTATTTACTATTTTCTCGGACGCGTAACTGAAGTGCCGAAACTACATCCACGTGTTGCATGAGATGAGGTCGTTATGTATGTGTGTCAGCTTGTAGAAAAATGTACAACTATATGTCAAAGTGGCTGCTGTCTCACTGTGTATTACTCTCCCCTATTAATCATTTTACTTAAACCAGAATTTCGATTTTTAAGATACTACCAGTTCTCATTTAAACATTTTCAGTTGCTTAATTGAAATTATACAATCTGTATCAATAAAAGAAAACTTTTTATTTATTTATTTATTTTATTTTATTTTATTTTATTTATTTATTTTTTTTTTGTAAATGTGGAATTATCACAATTTTTTGACTTTTGAGGAATAAAAATCTGGTGAAATTAAACTTACTAAAGTAACAATTTAAACTTATAGACGAATGCCTTAATGATTCAAAAGAAAGAAAAAACTTTTTTTTTATTTTAACTGAAGTTTAAGTTAAAGTTGCGAGTTTAATTTCCTTACCATTTTACCACTATAACTTTTTATTTTCTTCTGAATTTTTACTTATAATGAATTTGCCTAGTACACACAGGATATTCAAATAAGAAACAATAACAAAGTAGTATTTTTAGTACAAAATTTCGGTATAACATTGTCTTAAATGGGTGTTAAAGAAGGAACGATAAGGGAAAAAAAGAGGATGGTATAGGAAAAAAGGGACGGTAAGGAAAAAAAAGATGGTAAGGATGGGGCAGTAAGGAAAATTACCACCTATTTTTAGGCAAATCATGTTAAGACTAAGTGATAGCCCCAGTGTTCATTGCTTTTTAGAAACAGTTATTTATATTGGATTAAATTTAAAAAAAATTAATTTACCTCGAAAGGTGCAGAAATAAACCTTGGGGACGGTAAGACTACCAATAAAACCACGATGCTAGAAATTGATATTTAAATGCTGATTTAAATTCTGCACTAAATTTTCTGTCAAAAATTTTTAAATATTGCATCTCTAGCATACATCTGTACGAGAAAAAAGTTGAAAAAAAAATTATGTGGCTGCATCTGATGTGACTTTCTGTATAAGTTTAGCAAGAGAGACGGTAAGGAATCCAAAACCCATGGACAGAGTTAAAAAAATAACTACAACCCTAAAAATGTGTGCAAGTTAATTTTTTGCTACATATTTATATAAAACAATAGTCCCAGTTTTTCAAAAACGTACATCGAATTGCTTTTATCGAAACAATTTTATACAGACAGCTCCAAACTTAAAAATCATAATCAGGGACATGGGACGGTATAGGAATTCCGTGATATATTTGGTCCCCTAACATCGACCAAAGCTTATTTATCTCATCAATAGTGTTATGCAGTCATGCAATGGGATATTTTCCAGTATAAGAAATACAAAAAACTCAAGAATACTAAAATAAAAATTATTATTCAGGGACAGAAACATATAGAAAAGTCAAAAGATTCGGAGAATGCCCCGTATGCGTCTTAAATGTCAAAAATATATTGTTTCTAATGTTTCTAAAAATAAACAGTACTTTTTCTGAATCGTGGGTAAATCCAAGGATGTTATCGTATATTTTCATTTGTGGTTATAGTCCGGGAACTTGTGACATCGAATGCTCCATGATCGCGCAATTGAAAATGCGTTATGTAAATTGATATTAAAAAGGTAATATAACAAAATGAGCTATGTATGACTATACTAGATTAATTTTTAAACAATTAATTGGTAAATAAATCATATCAGATCTAAATTTACAACTGGGCGAAAAATGTCCGTAACAGGATTCGAACCAGGGATCTCTTGGCTGAATTGTGTTAAAAATAATTCAGCCAAGAGATCCCTGGTTCGAATCCTGCTCCGGACATTTTTCGCCCCGTTGGAAATTTACATCTGATATGATTTATTTACCAATTAAATTAATTGTGTTAAAATTAATCTAGTGTAATTATTTATCCAGCGATTTCTAAAGTTCCATTACCTGTGATTTATTCTGTTGAGCTGAGCCAGATTTCAGACCAGATGCTATAATCAATAAGGTTAGCTGGGTTAAAAAGTTCCACCGGATTCGTCCAGGATAGCTCAGATGGTAGAGCATTGGCGGCTTCAACCAGGAGATCTATGGTTCGAACCCTGGTCCGGACATTTTTCGCCCAGTTGGAAATTTACTTCTGATATCTATGACTATGTTTGACAAGCTGAAAGTAGGTTTAAATAAATGGATTATATTTTTTTAAAAAAAACTATAATGTTTTAGCGTTACCGAGGAGATTGATCACTCTTCGAACATTTTATTGGAAAATTTGCGCTCATTTAGAAAAATAACTGAACAATACACTAAGGTTTTAAAAAATAAGGCGCCCGCCCGTTCCTGAGTAAATTATAGTATGCCCACTGAAGAGTTAATTTAGCTTGCATTATTATCAAACTTTAGTATATAGATAAAGGATATGTTTTACAATATTATTAGTAAATATTTTTATGAATAATTAGCAGGATTCTTCAACTACGCTGGTCAGTTTCTTGAAATGAACCATGAATTCAGCGAAATATATAGTTAAACTGGCCCTTTAGATGTCCTTCCGCATTCCTGTAAAACCATTGCGCATTAAATATTTCATAATGTACAAACGACATTTGAATTGTTAAGGCCTAACTCTTTTATTTGACAGTTTACAGTAGTATTTGGTAAAGAACGGTATAACGATATGCAGTAAACTAAAATTATTCCAGGAATATTTTATAAATAACAATGCTAACTAACAAAATCCATCCAGCATTTAAGAAAGGATAGTTAAAGTTCGGATTCACCTGATGAAAGAACTTTTCTTTATAAATCTACAGCTAAGCAGTGTTGAATGATATGCAATATACTTAAACAATCCCTAACAAATTATCTACTGCTTAACAATGCAAATATCATAAAAATTGGCAGAGTAGAACTTTTTAAAAAAGCTTAATTTTTCATGATCGTATTTGCCGTATTATAACTCGTCCCTCTGTAGCTCTAAAATTAAAAAAAACGTAAAATGAAATGTTATATACTAAAACTTTTTCTTAAAAAATATCTAACTAACAGTGACAGTCCATCAGAATCCATTTAGCGCGCTATAATCTGCAGGAACGAAATTCGAATTTGCATTTTATTTATATAGCAAACTAGGACGGGATCACCTATTTTGCGCTTATGCGACTTACGTTATGTGCTTCAGCCCTGACTCTATTCTTCTTATGTTCGAGGGCTAGAATGACAATATTAAAAAGAAAATAATAAGCAAATAATAAGGCCCATCGATTTCATGAAATTCAAGTTTTGAGAAAATGAAAATAAGTAACGTTTAAATCTGCGCACCACACGTCTATACATTATTACAAAGTACTACAATCTTCTGCGTCATATATATGTTACCGACCAAATCCGATTTCAGACCAAACTATTTTGGCCTAAGTATAACAAGTTTGAACATTAGTTAACATTAGTTATTTTTTTATTGAACTAGTTTGACCATTAGTTTTGAAAATACTATGGAGCATTATGAGCTTTAAAATATTTCAATAATTATATAGAACAGGTTTCATTAAAAATAATCACTTTGTGTTATATTTTTACTCAAATAAAAAAATAATTAAAAAAAGTGCATTTTATTTAATTTTGATTAAAGGTTAATAGCAAGCTGGCACTAATTGAATTTCAGTTTAATTCAATTGCAATTAGTTTGAATAGTAAATAACATAATTTAGTTGTATAGAGGCGAATGGGGCACAGTAGACCACTTTTGCACTTTTTTTTTCTCTTTAACGGAGAGACCAATCTGATCAAAATATTCTTGTATATTTTTTAAGACATTTAAATGCCTCAAAAGTTTCTCAGAACATACTTTTCAATGAATTTTTCAAAATTAAAATATTTTTATGCACTCATAAAGCGGACTGGTGTGGCCAAGAGGAGGGGAATAGTGGACCGCAATTTGGTGTTATCTGAAATACAATATAAATAAATTTTTCATTAATGTACTTCTTTATTTCCCCTCCTTTACCTCCAGAAAGCATATTAAAAATTTGCAAGTAACATTTTGAAACAAAAGGCAAAAACACACGCACAAAAATGTATATATATGTAATGATAAACATTTTCGCCTTTTACCTTAGTTAAATTATTCCAAATTGTTATGTTATCGACCTTTTTTACTTAGCTTTAATAATATCTTAAATATCTTTTATTTTTTTTCCATGCTTTAAATGCGTTTTCTTCTATTATTCTAAAAACCTTAATTCCATTCGTAGTTTACTCTTAAAAACCCATTAAATTACTTTCTTTCATTTTATTCTGAAACTAAATTCTTTTTGTTTCGAATGTATTTAATATCATTTGTTCTATTTGTTCGATATCCCATAATTCCTTGCCAACTCCCGTCAACATTTTGATTGCGTTATAAATCTACCGCTGAGAGTAAATTCTTAGCTCATCCATGTCACGCTTTCTCCACCTTCTGATCTGGGGTTGTCCAATCGCTGGCATGGCTTCCCCTCGCTCGCGAAAAATAAACTTATTTCCATTCCGTTTGCGTCTCATGAATATTATTTGGAATAGAATCATCATCAGTTGGCTACACTTACACTTTTTAAAGACAGTAAATACACAAACTATTTCTTGCTATTAAAAGGAAGAAAATCAACGTTTATAAATGCACAAATAATACACAAAAAGCAGCAAACAGCTGTTTCGAATCTACAAGCGAGATTCTTGTTCAGCTGCTTGTTCTTCTAGAAAAAGTAAGGCTGGTGCAGCCTTACTTTTTCTAATACGAGAGTAATACGAGTTTAACGAGAGTTGCTTTTAATTGCTCATATGAGAATTGCTTTTTCTAATACAAATCGAATACGAGAAAACTGTCTAATTAGGTCTCGACATCTGAATTATATACATATACATACATACATATATATATATATATATATATATATATATATATATATATATATATATATATATATATATTTATTTAAGTAATTTTGGAAATTTATCTTCAGTAATCAGAACTCTCGCTAATAACATTGGTCATTGATCAGCAACACGATTGTGGGTGATGTTGAAGACGATTTAACGATTCTCTGGTAAGTTGGTATCTACACTGAACCGACCTTAATAAAATGGTCTAGCTATGTTCCTAATCCATGAAAATTTGTTCTCAAGTGATTTAAAAATACTAATGTAAATTTTTAAATTGAAAACATTTGTGATTATTTGGATGACTTTAACCTGATATACTAAATGAAGAACGGGTAAACCATGTAAATAAGACTTCTACTAGACGGGCTTTCGTGAGACACGGAATCTTAGTTAGATATTTTTCAGGGAACGCTTTAGTTTATTTTATATCGTTCTACGTTGCTTGGTTATATAACTATGAGGGAAAGTCACGTAAAAACGATTATAAAAGATTAGATTAACCTTTTAAAAAGTTTTACAGTATTGATTTTGATAAGAAGTGTTTCATTAGATAATTTTTAGGGATGGTTTTAGTATATTGCATATCCTCAATCAATATTGCTATCATCCTCAACCAAATCCAACTGTAAATGATTAACAAAGGAATGGGGATTAACAGCCTAAATTTTCTTTGATACATTAGAAAATATAATATCTAAATAAATTTTGTATCGTTTTAAGTTTCTACATTCCAGGTAAAAGTTATTATTATTTTAATTCAAATTCATTGATATATTTTGTTTTATTCAAGGTTCTTTTGGAGAATCACTTTCACCGCACGGCGATTGAGCAAAATCATAACTCTTTTATATAGTACGCTACTATATTTTCACCCCTTTAACATCTTTTTAATACTTTTGAGGGAATTTAAATAACGCCAAATTTCTTCCCATGTTTCACAAATTACTTAAAAAAATACTTTAAATGCTTAGAAAATCATTGTTTTAAACGCTTCTTTTATTGGAAGTGATTTCTTCTTATACTTTATTCTCGTTTCTTTTAGCGCCTTCGACGAGTTTGTACTTTGTAAGTTCATTCATGTTACTCGAGACTGCGGGCAAGAAGCAGCAGACTTCCTACAACAACACTTGGATCGAATATCAAGCCCACTGATCCACGAACACTGCGCCCATTACACATATGCAGAAGATTCTTGTAGAGTTTCATCATCTACTCGCACCCATCTTATATGTCTACACGTGATACTTCTGGCACTTATTTCGTTGTTGCCGTTTTTTTCAGTAACAGATCGACAGATGTCCGGAAATACAAGAAATTAAAAGTATTTTTTATCATTTTCAAAGAAACAAAATCTATATACATTGTGAAAATATTTCTTATTGAAACCCTGAATGCCTAAAATTATATTTGGAAAAAGAAACTAAATAAAGTTACATTCAAAAAATTTTAATATAAGTTTGCCTTTGATTTATTTTGTAAGATTTCGTCGTATTTTCAATGCATATTCTATACAAGAATATGAAGGGTCACGGGAAAACAAGATGATGTTACTTCTTTGCTATAGGTAAACAGATAGCATCATCTGTTCGGTTAAAAAGAGTGCACTCATTCACTAAACTTAGATCAAGCCAAAAATAAAGGCTGATCTTAAAATAACACTGTTGAATAAAGGTCGATGGTCATTTTCACGCGCGTTAAGGGTAAGAAAACGTATAACTAGTTTGTGGCTATCATCTTTTATCCTCTCCCTCAACCGTCGTATGATCTTAATTCTTTCATACTGGGTAAACTTTGATGCAACGTGCTTAGAAGATAAGCACGGTGTTCTATCATAAATTTCGCAAAACAAATGTTTGCAAGTTTCTCCAGTGTAACCCTCTAGTGGTTGAATGCTTAGTTAACCTTAATTCCATGGAAATGTTCTCTGTAAATTTCTCATTTGCATTTATATCGTTTTAAGTGATATTTTTATAAGATATCTGATGTTGAAATATAACGGGAATATTTGTACTCTTTCGATATATTTTCTATTAGCATTTTGAGCTAATCATAATCAAATATTCCGAGTGCTTACTCTAAATGCATTTTCCGAAACTGAAAGTGTATACACTTTAATTTTACACTTCAACTTTAGATACCTTATACCAAAATATATCATTTAAAAATATTGAAGTATGTACTACAAATTAGAGAGAACTTTTTCACCGGTTTAAAATTAATTTGCAAATGCTGACGTGCGTTGTCTGTGTTGTGACGTGCGTTAATTTTATTTGCCCTGACAGACTCGTTATACAAATGAGTTAGGATGTTAGCGTAGTCACTTCTATAAAGACATTGTCTAAAATTTAGAGAGTGGAGTGAAAAATTTAGTATTGCCCAAACTTAATACTAAATTAATACCTGTAAATAATAGCAGATAATTAAGTAAGAGTTAATTGCAGATTTTTCTTCTATAATAAAGGGAATTTTGATTATACAGTTGGCCAGAAAAATGTTTGATGAGTCAAAACCTATATTCAGAAAAAGGTTTTCTCTTTACATCGAATATCTGTATCATTTTAAATGTGACACTTGTTAAAGTATCTGAAGAAAACAAAAAGAGCAAAATAACGTTTTCTTTAGCATGCTATATTTTTCCATATCATTCAATTTTAATGCATGAAAGTGGATTCACACGATGACGGTGAGAAGATTATTTACACATGGAACACAAATTATATTAACAATAGAAAAATTCATAATTTCATGATTCTTTCTGATAAAATTAATGTATATATATATATATATATGTATATGTACAAGATTAAATCACAAATATATGAACAAATTTGTAAATTTCTAAAGATGAACAAGATATGAACATTTGAAACCAATATGTAAAATAAGGAACTGTGAATAACCTACATAATCATCAGAGGAGCTTTCATGTATAATTCATAGTGAAGATGCGATATTTCACCCAATTTCGTGGGCATAAATCCTAAAGTGACAAAATTTAACTCTTATAGCACATCAAAAAAGAAAATAAATGATAACAAACCAAGAGATCTAAAGAAAGATGCACCTCACACAAGATATCAAAAATTGAAATAAGATTAGAGCACAATACATCAATTATAGACAAAAATCCAAAACACCAGAATATCGGCCCTCAAAATTGTAACATGTCAGGATGCAATCAGATTTAAGACTATTGAAACATGTGGCATGGATGAAAGTGTCCACTAAACCAGCAGATAGTCCATGAAAAAAACCACTGCTGCCATCTGGTGTGAAAAAGGAAAACTATATGGTAACTAGATTTTTACCAAAAATGTCTTTTAGTGCTGCCATCTATACACATAGAAAAGAGTGAAATCAAATGAAGAAATCAAGAAATGAGTTAAATTAACATTTATTTAAAGTGGAATGAAAAAGTAGGTATAAACTTAATAAGTACTGAGTAAATAAATAAATAGATAGATAAAAGGGCATTGATATTTAAAACTCCAGTTAAGAAAATTAACACTAATTACACACCATAACTTAAAAACAAACAACAATAATACAAATAAACTCTAAAAACTATCATAAACAATAACCTGTTAAATAACCAAACGGAAGAACAAAACCAGTAAACAACAAACCAGAAGACGGGCGGCATGGCTCACGACATGTACATTGTACAGCAGTGTTAAATCAAGATTTTACGCATGCAACGTCCCCCTTCTCCAGCCAAGACCAAAAATAAAAATAAAACAAAAAACAATTCAAAGATACAATCAACGCACAACAAAATATCATACTATCTTATAACATCAATCAAATTATCCAAACCACCTCTTGCATCAAAAGTTGAATTCAGCTCAATTCGATAATTGCTACCCCTTATAACATCAATCGTTATTCTTTTCAAAAAATTCCTTGGGTAAACACGCATCCAACTTTGACTACACTGATTTATAATATCGTGCACATATCTTTAACCCCTGAGCTTAGTCTTTCAATACGAATTAAACCATTTTTAAAGACATTTCTTTTAAGTGAAATGTGAACATTTGATTGAAGATACAGTAACTTTAAAGTTTTAAAATTAAAATCATTTATTTAAAATTAAAATCATTACTCCGTAACCATTTTTCACTATCTATTTCCTTATTTATGTCCAGAAAACTTACGAGTTTAGAATCCGTATATGTGTATATATATATTAAATGATAAAATAAAATTGAATTTTAACTGCATGCATAAAATTGTGATTCATTACATTAAATATATCATTTTTTTTAAAATAAAGTAGTGTTCCCGTTTAACACTTTTCAAAGTACAATGGGCTTATTTTAAAAGATTCTTAAAAATATATGATGATTTCAGCTTACCTTGATAATGTATGCCAGTGATGAATTCAGAAAGTGGCTTAATGGGAATATCCCCCCCCCCCCCCCCTTGCACTGTACATTGAAATCCCTATATAAAATTTAAGACAATGGTCTTTAATGGTTTAGAAGTGAAATCCCTGATTTCAACACCGATTTATGTTACACTGACAAATAACAATCCAATTAGAAGTCTAGCCGACCTAATTTTAATTCCAAAACTGACAAATGGCACCAAGAATATTTTAATAAAATTTTGTTTTTGTAATGAAAGTGAAAAATATCGGGTTTTTATTTTCTAAGACAAAATTCTTCTGTCTCTGAAAGGGTTAAAGAAGGCTAAGGTTCCAAGTAGTTAAAAAAGATCCATGTGGAAACCCAGCATATTTATTGAATTTTATTTGTTTATTATAAGTTATCCTCATTATTTTGATGTTGGCACAATCGCGATATTCTAGAGGATGTGCTTATTTAAAATGCTGTCACTCAGAAGATCATCATTCGTGTAACGCAAGTGCAAAATAAGCTAATAATTGGAGTTTGTATGTTTAAATTCTTATAAAAGCTACATTCTAATGTGCTTTTCTTCATATTTTGAAAAATTCATTTGTTTTTATTGTTCTGTGTGCATTTTTTCAAATTCTTTAAAGCCCCAGCAATTATAATAGTAAAACAATTAAAATGGGCTGTTGCATGCATAAAATAGTAAAACTAGTCGGATGTGCCAATCCCAAAACTTTCTTCTATCTTATACATCTTAATATTTCAAAAACTAGTTACACATGATAATATTTCAATATTATTAGTTCAATACTATACCAACTTTGATTTTCATCCTAAATTTCTGCTTCAGTCAATTAAACGAACTAAAAACAAGTTAATCTATATCATGATATTTGCTAAAATTAATAGTTTGTGCTTATTCTGTTGTTATCAGATGTTTGCGAATAGCCGGCTTAGCAGGAAGCGAGTTCCCGCCTTTGCACGAGCCGCCGATGGACAACAGAACTACAAAAACTCAAGAAGAGTATACAAAAATTGCTATCACAGAACCCCTTTACTGTGCAATATTTCCAAATTAAAGGAGAACCTGTTGTCCAAAGCCAAAAACATGCACAAAAAATTAGGTTCAATTGTATGCATAACTTCATACACTTTTCGATTGTACAATAATGAAAATGCACAGAGATCGCAATTATAGCGCCCCCTTCTGGCGGAATTTTTTTAAGTTCAGGGATGACTTGCTTGCCATAGCCAGAAACATACACAAAAAATTTGGTTCAATTATATACATAACTCCATACACTTTTCGATGGTAGAATAATGAAAATGGTACAGACATCGCAATTATAGCGCACCCTTCAGGCGGAATTTTTCCAAATTCAGGGAGGACCTTCGTGCCATGACCAAGAACAAACACAAAAAATTTGGCTCAATTCTATGCATAACTTCATACACTTTTCGATGGTACAATATTCAAAATGACACAAAAATCGCTATTACAGCGCCCACTACCGGCGATTTTTTTCCAAATTAAGGAAGGACCTGCTTGCCATAGCCAAGAACTTTGAGTAAAAATTTTGTTCAAATCTATGCATAACTTCATACACTTTTGGATGGTACAATATTCAAAATCGCACAAAAATCACTATTACAGCGCCCCCTACCGGCGAAGTTTTTCCAAAATCAGGCAGAATCTGCATGCCATATCCGAAAACTTAAAATAAAAATTTGGTTCAATTCTATGCATAACTTCATGCACTTTTGGGTGGTACAATATTCAAAATCGCACAAAAATCGCTGTTACAGCGCCCCCTACCGGCGAATTTTTTCCAAATGCAGGAAGGACCTACTTGCCATATCCGAAAACTTAAAATAAAAATTTGGTTCAATTCGATGCATAACTTCATACACTTTTGGATGGTACAATATTCAAAATCGCACAAAAATCGCTGTTACAGCGCCCCCTACCGGCGAATTTCTTCCAAATTCAGGGAGGACCTACTTCCCATATCCGAAAACTGAATATAAAAATTTGGTTCAATTCTATGCATAACTTCATACACTTTTGGATGGTACAATATTCAAAATCACACAAAAATCGCTGTTACAGCGCCCCCTACCGGCGAATTTTTTCCAAATTCAGGGAGGACCTACTTCCCATATCCGAAAACTTAATATAAAAATTTGGTTCAATTCTATGCATAACTTCATACACTTTTGGATGGTACAATATTCAAAATCGCACAAAAATCGCTGTTACAGCGCCCCCTACCGGCGAATTTTTTCCAAATTCAGGGAGGATCTGCTTGCCATAGCCAAAAACTTAAAATAAAAATTTGGTTCAATTCTATGCATAACTTCATACACTTTTTGATGGTAGAATGGCGACAGACAGACGGACGGACAGACGGACAGACGGACGGACGGACAGACGGACAGACGGACACACAGACAGACAGACATTTTCTATAAACATGTTTTTTGGGATCTCTGACCCCTAAAACGTGTAAATCCGTCGAAAATCGGAAGTCGAAAAAAATTTCGATTACAATACTTTCTTCTATTGAAGATAGAAGAAAGTAAAAAGAAAAAAAAGAAAAGAAAAGAAAAGAAAAAAGCTGCAGAATGATGCAGTTTAAAATTGATGACACTATGCCCCTTGAAATTGTCGTAAACATTTGTATGACAGATTCCTCATTATAAAGCAGGGCTCGAAAAATCTATTGCCCGACATGCCCGGGACATGTAAAATTTCCAATCGGGCATGTACTTTTGGTGGCATTCGAGATTCAATAATGATGTCGGGCATGTAAATTTGTTTATTCGAGCACCAATTTTTTCTACCACATGCCCGCACAGGCATGTAAAAATGTTCAATTTTTTCGAACTCTGTTATAAAGTAGTAATTTTTATCTCAGCATCAGCAAAAAAATGTGAAATGAAACATGAAAAAAAATATGAAAAAAAAAATTCGAAAATAAAAAATCAAGATTTTTTGTGTGATTATAAATGAATCATTTTTAAAAATGACTGAGATAAATAACGATTCACATTGTTTGGCATAGTTTGAAATAAAAATATTTTGCATGGCCAGAGTCGGAAAAAAGATCCACATTATGTGGAATAATGTTTATATAACAAAAATAATGGAATTACTTTTAGGCTTTTGAAATTAAAAATAGTAAAAAAATGTATGACAAATATAAATTTTAATTTACTGAAAGTTAATAAATCTCTTTTACTAAAATCTAAAAAATATAGTCATTTTTAGTACTTTTAATACAGCAATACGCTTAGGAATAAAACAGATATACATATATTTCCAGTCCCTTTGAAAAAGTGTAAAGACAGAATGATTACGTAGAATAATAATAATAATAATAATAAAAAAACCTGAATACAGCCATTAAAAATTTTTAAAAACAATATTTAAAAAATTAACTTTCAGCATTATGATGCACATATATATGAACACATAAGTATATAGCCAAGGATGGGAAATACATCTATTTTTAATAGCTAGCTATATTTTCAACTTTTCATATTTACCGGAATGTAAACATGTTAGTACTAAATTCTACAAGTCACGTACATTTTCTCGTAACAATAATTAACTGTACGTTGCGTCTAGCTGGTTGGTAAAATAAATCTTCGGCTGGTAAAGTTTTCTGAAAATTTCCAAGTCCTAAACGTAGATATTATAAAAATTTCAATATACAAACTCCAAATTTATCAACAATTGCATTACGCGAGAATCAAGTCTGATCATCTCACTAGCAGCATTTTAAATGAACAAAGCAAATATCATTAGTTAGAGCATTGCAAACATTAAAATAATAAAGCTTTGAGATGGATATCTCTACCACTTATGATAAATAAATAAAATATAATAAATACCTTCTTTTTTTATAAGCTGCAAACTTGGAAATATTTTTTTTTCGTAGCACAACAGCGATGGAACCCGCGTGTCTGCAGACAGGAATGTCTTTAAATTCCCATTGGTGCGATGTGATTACGTCAAACCTACTCACTACGAGGCTAACGTTAGCCTCGCACCCACTAATCACAGACGAGAAAAGAGTACCAATGATTAATGATTGACTGGGCATTAACGGGAAACGAAAATGAATGAATTTAAAACGAGTTTTCCTAAAAAAAAAAGGAAAGTGTATCTTAAGTGTACTTAATCTTAATCAGATTCATATTATATATCAATTTAAAGAAAATCGCCCAGACCGTTTCCTAGAAATTGACATTAGGAATTTGTTCCATAGCTTTTGCTTTAAAAATGGGTATTATAAAACAGATATACATATATTTCCAGTCCCTTTGAAAAAGTGTAAAGACAGAATGATTACGTAGAATAATAAAAAAAAACCTGAATACAGCCATTAAAAATTTTTAAAAACAATATTTAAAAAATTAACTTTCAGCATTATTATGCACATATATATGAACACATAAGTATATAGCCAAGGATGGGAAATACATCTATTTTTAATAGTTAGCTATATTTTCAACTTTTCATATTTACCGGAATGTAAACATGTTAGTACTAAATTCTACAAGTCACGTACATTTTCTCGTAACAATAATTAACTGTACGTTGCGTCTAGCTGGTTGGTAAAATAAATCTTCGGCTGGTAAAGTTTTCTGAAAATTTCCAAGTCCTAAACGTAGATATTATAAAAATTTCAATATACAAACTCCAAATTTATCAACAATTGCATTACGCGAGAATCAAGTCTGATATATCAAGCAGTATAGATCTCAAAATATACTGCACGTAGAAATGTAAAAATTTAAGAATAGGATTAGACTGCAGATATAAGACTGTTCTAAAAAAATCAGAGCAATAGGACCTATATCTGCTGAGTTATTAAATGGCAGCTTTTCGCGTTTTCTTTGATGTCGAGTTAGCCATATATATGAGTTCCGCCATCTACGAATTTTACGATACGATTTTAGGCTTAAGGCTGCGTCACTCGGAATACTATCGTCTTCCATGATATATATATGTATATATATTTGCTTTCAAACATAGAAAAATTTATAAATTCAGCAGAGTTGGCGCACCAAAATTTAAGGAGATAATAGCCTGAACTATTATAGGACTGCCAGAGGCGACTATTTTTATATTCTATTCGCACCACTATTTTAAGAAAATAAATTTTGTTGTATATTTCTCTTTCAGATGTTGTCAAACTATATGCGAAAAATTCTTGTGGCAGCCCTGTATTATCAAATGTATAATTAAAAAAAAACAGCTGCTATAACCTGCTATTGTACATTTCGGCTATGCTTCTTCAACATCAAGTAGAAATGTCCCTTTTTTAGTCCCTTTAAAATCTCTGAAATTAATTACTTTTCACATTAAGTTAGCTGTGGAACATTTTTGGAATTTTTACATTATTTACTTTTCTAATAGATTGTTACATGTTACATTACAAATAAGTATAATAATAATAAACATAAATGAATTTGATAAGCAAGTATAGCGACAAAAAACAAAAAAATAAATAAATAAATAAAGCCAAATAATTCTCAGTCATTGCTTCCAGAAAATAACATTTTCTTATCATTAGAAGTAACATATTTATTTAGTATACTATAATTAGAAGAATTATGTTGCAATTAGGCAAATGTCGGAAGTCGCACAAGAATCGCGAAACAAATTGATTAACTCTTTATCTACTGACTACTGACTACCATTTAAGTAACTTGTTATAAAATTCATTTAATACATCGATTAGTACTAATATAGTTTACAATGAGTTATAGATGCATTACTTTATCTTGTTCTAAAAACATTATTGGTTACACAAAACAAAAATATTTTTAAAAGAATGATTCCTTTTGCCTTTGAATCTTTTCAACTTTCTTGGCGTTGGGCGGGGGGGGGGGGGGGGATTTTCAATTTGGAACTATTTCTATATTTCTATTGTAAGAACATTATATTTGTACATTTCCTAATTCTACAAAATACTAAGAAAAAGATTTAAAATAAAAGAAGGTTAGAAATATTACACAAAATCCCTATAAATTCAAATTTAATTAATCCTTCCAAATCCTTCAATCCTTCTTAAATTTGTTAAATGATTATATAAATCTTCTAATGTACTTTCAAATATTCACGAAAAATGCTTTTGAAGACAAAATTTTCTTGAATTCATAATTCAGTACATAAAGGGTTAAAAGTTATCGAAACGATTTCTTGCGAAAATGCAATAGAACGAATACGATGGGAGATGTCTTTTTACTTCTTTTAATTTAATCAGACCCCCCTCATTTCGAGTGTACGTAAATTGCGTAATGTACATGTACATAAATTACTTCACGCAAATTTGTATGAATAAATTATATTAATTACATAATTGTTGTTGGAAATTTTAACTTTTGAATCTTATTTAGCAACCTCAAAAGCACCTGTATACGAAGTTTTGTACAAATCGAATAACTTTTGAAATTTTTAAATTTTTAGTCGCCATAATGGATATGCTATTTTATATTTCGAATTTCAACATTTGAATCGTAATCATTATCATGAAAAATACCTGTATGGGAAGTTTCATGCAATTTGAACAATCTTTCATATTTTGGTTTGAATTTCATGATTTGGCCCAACTGGGCATCGTGAAATGATGGACTGAAAGTATAATTTCTTATGCGTTGTTATTTCCCTTTAATATATTTAGAAGAAGTATGACTTATACTTATTATTTAGAACTAATATTTCACTCATAGTATGGAAGTTTTTAATTTGCCTTCACAGACGCGGAGAAATTTTTGATTAAGTATTTTATAGTAAATTAGACCCTTATAAAAATATAGTTTCTGTTTTTAATTCATATGTACTCCATATAAAACAAATAAGATATCAGAAAGCTACAATAATTTCCAAAGTAGTTCGCAATTATACAGACGTTTTTGTGATTTTAAAACACCATTTTTATATCCTTGATTAACATCCATGTGAGTCTATTTATATTCATTCTATATAAAAGCAATCATATTTAAATATCAAAATTCATGTAACATTTTAAAAAATATATTATCAAAATAAAAACTGAACATAGACTATTAATTTTTTTTCAAATACAAGTTGGTAAGAAAATGTTGCTTACTTTTTTACTGACATTTGTGCAAAAAGTTAATTTTTATAACACAATCTTAATTTTAATGACTAAATTACTCCCCAATAAGTACCCAAAGAAATTCCATCTTATTAACATATTAATGCAAAATAACAACGCTTTTTTCAACAATAGAATTTTGTCTTATATGAGGTGTTTAAGGGGACAGTGGATACTCAAAATCACGAAATTTTACTAAAAAGTCGTTTTATTTAATTTGAAGAATTATGAAAACAGATGCTCAAGTTTATATGATGCAAAAAGATTTTTTTTAATTCTAACGCGCCTTCGAAGAAACATAAGCTTTTATATTACTCCCCAATAAGTACCCAAAGAAATTCCATCTCATTAACATATTAATGCAAAATAACAACGCTTTTTTCAACAATAGAATTTTTCTTATATGAGGTGTTTAAGGGGACAGTGGATACTCAAAATCACGAAATTTTACTAAAAAGTCGTTTTATTTAATTTGAAGAATTATGAAAACAGATGCTCAAGTTTATATGATGCAAAAATTTTTTTTTTAATTCTAACGCGTCTTCGAAGAAACATAAGCTTTTATATTTGTAATAACTGTATATATTTATACAGTCTTTTTTTTTTTTTTTACTTAAAATGCTAATTTCTCAAATTTGAAAATTTCGCACATTTCTAACTTTTAAAGCGTTCTATGCGCATTCCTAATTATCAGATACTTTTGAAATTTATAGAGTATATTCTCTATAAAATATGAAATAAATACTAGCATAAACAGTTACATTTCAGAGCTATAGTTTAGTGTTGAAATTTATATGCGTATGAAAATATATAGCTACCTTTTTAGAAAAAAACAAAGTATAATTAGAAAAATATATTTATTCTGCGTATTCATTCAACGAACTTTTACAATTCATACCAACTTCTATTGCAATATATAATAATGCATCTCATAAATAAATATTGTCGTATTTCATGCAAAAGAAATGCGTATGGGACATTTTAAAATGCGACAATTATTCGTATTATAAAATTTTAAATAGTGAATAATTACAAAACTTCTTATTATTTTAACACAAAATTTTGTATATAATTATTTGAGTATGCTATTAACAAGTCTTCCAATTTTGAAATGAATCCATTGAAAAATGGAGTATTTGATTTTTAGTGTCCACTGTTCAATTAACCCTCTCGCTGCGCAACCCGAGATATACTCGGGCATGCATTTTTTTTGTCTAATTAATACTATTTGGTTATTCCCACCAGTTATTTTTTAGCGAAAACATTGTCTGATTTATGATTTATTCAGGACATTTTCCACGATTACGATTGTCAAAAATTTCTGCTTTGTAAAAGACACTCATCGCCAAGAATTACTTACGCAGCGAGAAGGTTAAATGCAGAGTGGTATAAGAAATTAATTGTGAAAACTTATGTTAAATGCATGGAATGCATCCGGACATATCGCTCACCCGCAAGAACAGTGACGCTTCTCGACAAAAGTAAATTTCACATGAGAGGCAAAAGAAAAGTTGCATGATTTTAGTGTAACATGAAATTATAGCACTTAGATCTTCCAGGAATAAAAACCTACCTAAAAGCATAAAACCCTTAAAAATGAATACGTCGGATGCAGTTTGGAGGTTTGGATAATTTTACCTCCCCACACAATCCACCCCTCTTCTGTGGTCAAAAATCGACATATAGCGTAATAAAGTATTTTTCCGTATAGCTACACTTATGAAACTTTTTGTGTAGCAATACGTACCTATGATTGTCATTTTTCTTGCAGGTGAGCGATATAAGTATACAGAGTAAAATCTCTATAAGAATAGCAAAAATTTGCTTGTAATTAGATATTTGTGGTTCGTCAATAAAACATAAGACACGTGGTTTAAGATATTATGTGAGCGCCTACCTTAATTAAAAGTAAACAATTTCTGGGCATAGATTACAGAACACTCTCTTAACAAGTTATTACACAAATTACATCTAATATCTGCATGGAAAAGGAAAAAAATCTGATTGAATATGGCCTTTGGAATTTCTATTTAAAAGGGAAAAAAGATTGTGGAAGAAATGATTTAATTAAACATATTACGTACTTTACTGTGTTGAATTTCTTCAAAAGTTTGATGATTATAATTATTAAATATCCTTTAAATGTCTATGGTTTTTTTTTTTTTTTACTTTTTGCTGTAGCGTGAAAAAAGGACAATTTAGTATATAAAAATATTAGACAAAGGGCATATTTAACAGAAAAAAAGTGTTATTATATACTACCAAATCCATACGGCGTTTATCCGTGATTGTTTTAAATATATATCGCTACTGTGATTGATTTTTCCATACAAACCTAGGGTTGTGGTCCTTCGGAAGAGTACACGCAGATTTTACTTTGAAACCCAAGAAAAGAAAATCATTCGTATCTCATACCTCGTCAGAGTCTTTTGAAAAGAAGTAAAAACCGCCCGCACCTTTGGTTATAAAAACTACCATATTATACTTCTCCGTTTTGCTCGCGATTGATTATAAACATGCACGATCGACACACATGGTTGGAAGAAGAAAATACATGAAAAAAGGATTCGGATTTTCATTTTGTGTATTTATTTTTATTTATTTTATTTTATTTTATTTTTTGAAATCGTAAGTATAGATATTTTAAAAATAGAACGTACCATCACAAAGACGAAGGTACCATATTTTCCTAGGTAGTCTTACTGATTTTTGAAGTTAATCCTGGGTTGCACGACCACAATTTCCAGTTGTAGAAAGAACTGATCTTTTTCTTATCTTACGGTTTGAAGAATTACGTTTTTACTGCACATGGGTTGAAGCAATTCTGACTTCAGGGAACAGAGGACAATCGAATCTTCTTCATATGAGCTCGTTGAAGTTTTCAGGTGCGTTCGTAATTATATAAATATGTAGCACCTATAGTCGTCGTTCCGTTCGTCCGTCTGTCTGTCCGTCCGCATATAACAGAGCAAAAACTACCCAACCGAATGGTCTGAAATTTTAAATATATAATTGTTGTAAAGTTGTGTCGTGCTATTTAAAATTTTATGAAAATCGGATGTATAGTTTAATTAATGGGATAGTCACAAATTTTACGTTACATGACGGCAAATGGGAAAGAATTATTTCAAGTGCATTTTAATTATGTTACAGCCATTCGAAGAGAATGAAATTGATATGCATTTATGAAGTGCCTAAAATATACAATCTTTACAATATGCGGTGCAGAAAAATATTAATAAAATTAATTATATTACGAACGTACCTCATTTGCCACGTTTGACGTTCAATTTCCTACTTTTTTAATTTATAGATAGGTTGATTATCAATATAACCAAAATCTCAGGTACATTGGGATCCGTCTTCGTCTACACTTATCCTAAATTGCAGGCGTGCACGTCCGATAAATTTATCTAGGCATCGCAACAAACAAACAGCATTCACAAAAAATTTCCTTTTATTAATTTTTTTTCAGTAGCATTTCCAAAAATAATACTTTTAACACTTTGTAATTTTCGTTAAAAAAATATGACGTATGGTATTAGATATTATTTAAACGCCCACGTTTTGCCTTTTAATTCAGTTAAATTTTTTCCACGGATAGTTGAGGAAGCATTTTCAATTATGAATTATATAAATGAAATCTGACATCTCCATAGAAAAGATTAAAAAAAAAAAAAAAAAAAAAAAAAAAAAAAAAAAAAAAAAAGCAGACTGAATAAGACAAAAGCACATCAACATTTGGAATTTGCATTTTAAACAAAAATGATCGGATTATGGAAAAAAGGAATGTCTTAATTAAATCAATACCACACTGTTGTTTTTTGCTTATGAATACCTTAATCATTTAAATTGTTTTACATTTTTTAACATCATTTTCTTTACATATAATTTCTTTATACAGGGTTTCCACTCTCAAAGGTGTCCAATAGCTAATTCGTAAATCGTTAATCATAGACATATAGCTCAAATTACAAAAATGTTTTAAATGAGGTAAAGAAGTATATTAGAAGCTATTTGGATCAATAAAAATATTTCCTAAAAAATTACGAAATTAAAATTTGTATACGGTTCCCCGGTCATATAAGTTATAGTACCTGGTTAACCGAGCCTCGCTCTGTAGTTTTTTATTTTTTTTTAAACAATTTTAATTTTTTTTTGTTTGATTATTCAACTTAACCTGTTTTTTTATGCATAGAATTTTGCAATCGATTTTTAACCTACTTCCTGATAGGCTAGAATTTTATAAATTATGTACAAAAGTGTGTTTCCGCTGACAATACAACATTTTACTATTTTTACAAATTAATTATAAATTAATATATTCATTTTAAGGCATTTTTCAATTAGGCGTCACAGATGGTAAATTGCCAAATATCATCTATAACTCGTGCAATTGTATGGGAGTTGAAAAAACAATGTATTTAATTATGTGGCAATAAATGCTCTCGCCAAAATATTCCAAAGCACTTGGTAATTAAACAGAGGGAAAAGTATATATTTTTAATAAATTCACTGCCTTGAGCTTTCTAGCAAACGTGAATAAAAGCAGTGAATTTTTTATAATCGAGGTCGTTGTCCAGGCCAAATTAACGTATTGTAATAGATATATTTTGGAAAAAATATGAATTGCAGTTAAAAAATTTGTCGGTATTATCAAGAGGACCATTGGTTGCTTATATAAGAGAGTTTTAAAAAAACTATTTTTGGTACTTCCCCATTATCCCGTCTATCTAATTCCATAAAACAAACTCCCGTCAAACTAATTGTCATACTCTAATGCCAAATAAACTAATGGATGAATGTTGGCATTGGAATCTCAAAAGAAAGAAAGAAATTGGAAAATCCCCATTTACTCAAGTGTCAACTATCAATATTTTTATAAAATAAATTTTAAACTATATTAATGAAAACAGAAAACAAAATCCTGAATATTTATTTATTTACATTATTTTTCTTAATTATCGTTCTCGTCTGTTGAATGTTTGTGACGTCAGTAGAAACTGATCTATTGTATGTAACCATGGCATCGTTTTTTCAATGCTTCTTCACTTTTAAAATTATATCGTCGCCATTTAAGAACAGAATTGTTATTTAAAAGAGTTACTTTACTCACGCAAAAGCACCCACTCGCTTACTTTAGTCCTATGGAACATATTTTAAAAAAATATCTCGTTTGCATTTCAATATTTATGAATGTTTTGCACTGGATAGCTAAGGTCGATCTGGACAAAAATCCTCTTTTACCTTTTCGATTTTGTTTCTAGATTTTTTTTTTAAATGTAAAAATTCTTTTAAATTCGGAATCTGTTTTGAAATTGAAAGTGCACTCATAAAAAAATAACTTGCAATCGAAATAAATAAATAAAATAATGGCAATTGTAGAGATCTACCTCAGCTATCCAATACAAAAAAATTAAATAATAATAATAATAATAAAAAAATAAGTAAAACAAAATATCTAAACCCAAACGAGATATTTTAAAAATATGTCCCATAGGATTAACATTAGCGAGCGGATATTTTCGCGTGGGTGAAGTAGCCCCCGAAATAACGAAATAACAAATAAATCAGTAAAACATCATTAAAAATACAGATAAGCGTCGAATTGAAAATGAATAACATAACAAACACGTGTAACTCATCTGACGTCAAGAAAATGTTTACGCCACGATCATGCAATTGTTGTGTAAAAACAACAATGACATTGTAAATTTGGAGGTAGCTTTTTTTTTTCTTTCTTTTGTGGAAAGTAGTCGACGGGATAATGGAAAAAAGTACCCTATTTTTACTTATATTCCACTGTAAATATAGAAAAGTTAAAGTTAGTACACGCAAAAATCAATAAGTTATGAAGGATAGGTATTAGGGTGGGTCGAAAAAACCGAAATATTTATAATCGAAACATAATAGCGCGGAAAAGTTGCCTTTTGTAAAAAAGATAAAATACGTAAAATATTACACCGATTGGTTAATATCTTTTACCGCCGCAAGGGGTCCAAATTTCGAAAAAATCGCAAAAAACATACTTTTAGCAATTTTTTTTTAATTATCCAAACATACTTATTCAATTTCTAATAGAACGCAATAGCCACGCCAAGATATTAGTAATGTAACATTAACATTTCATTTTTGTGACATCGTTGCTTTTACCGCCACAACAGGGCCAAATTTTCTAAAAAATGTTAAAAATTAAAGTTTTTCATTTTTTCAATTTTCATAACTTTTGTAATGTTTTCAGATTTTTTACATTTCTAATAGGCTGGGAAAGGCATTTTATGTTGTTAATTTCATGCACATTGTTAACCATGATCACTGTAATTCTATAAAAAGAAAATTACTCAATGATAGAAACACCTGCAGCTGCCTGCACGTAAAATTAATTTCTCGCTGCTAGAGGGCCACGTTTCACTTTGTTCGTTTTGTTTTTTTTTTGTAATGTACTCCTTTTACTCTATACTTTGATGGCCCTAAAGATGGAAATATCTGCCAGGTTAAAGAGGTGGCAAAGTTTCTCTTTGCGAAGTCAAGGAGGAACATATCTCTTTGTACTAGAACCAGGTCTGAATTATTTTCGTCATTTGATCCCATCGTCTGGCAAGGCGACTTCTATATGCAATGACATTATAGATTTTTTGAAGAAAAATGAAATTCCGACTGCAATAATAATTGCAGTTGAATTTCGCGGAACTGTCTTCAAAACAGGATGCAAAGGTGGTGTTATAGTAGGATTAGTTGAGAACAACTTTAAAAAAAACCACTTTATTGGCTTCCTTGACCTCACTTCAATGAGCTTCCACTGAGACATCTTTTCAAGTATCTTGATGACAATAAACTGGTTCTCTATCATATTGTGGCCCAATTGGTTGATCTCTTGCGATTTGCGAATTATTACCAATTGCAAAATTTAAGTCAATTTAATCTGAACACCTAGCTGTTGATAAAGATGATTTGTCAACTGACGAGAAGTATATGTCTGAAATATTGCAAGCTCTTTCAACACGCGTGTATACAATTGACCTTTTTTGCTGAGTCCCTGGACAAATATTTCACGCAAGGTGGATCATTACTGCTATTCGAATTTTGAGACTCTACGTTGGAACAAAGAAGCCCTCTTCTTAACTTGTCATACTCTTTGAGTACATCCTGAAAATGTGCTGCATCAGTTGGTTCAGAATTAAAATGAATCACTCATGTTTTCCAGATTCTGTGCACTATAGTTTATAACTTACGTTACTTGACAGATAATCTACGAAAGATTATAGTTCCTGTATTTTCACGAAATGACTATTTAGGAAATCATACAAATAGCCCCTTCGGAATGATAGCATATGAAGAGGAGAACATCAGGGCCCCAGCCATGAAGAAAATTGCAATAGCATGAAGTTCTGTGGACTAGAATAGTGCCATCCGTCACTTTATCATAGCATACTTCAACACTGAAGCTTAAAATTGTATGGCTTTAGTCTACTGACAAAACTGAAAACTAACGGAACCACGTGTTATGGTTTCTTTATCGACTAAAAACGCTGGTGAGTTTAAAATGTTCGATTAAAGATACCAGCTATTATAACTTTCCTTGTCCCACTCAATCACTAGAAAGATGCGTGAAATTATTCATTGAAGCACTGATAAAGTTTGTTTACTAGAACAGAGGGAGGATCACATCTGATCAGTTTTGGCCTCTCGAGAAATAATGGCTTCATCTGAAAGCAAGTTATATTATAAAATTCATTTACATTAAATTCTTCTTCATTTTAAGTTTATTTAACCCGTTTCGGTTAAACATCTCTATATTTTAATTAATAAAATACTAAAACATTTTGCTCATTTTATGTAATTTTTGTGGCATGAATTGGCTGTTATGAAGTAAAACATCAGTAGATGAAGCGATCGTCAAGAAAAATGAATGATTAACTTTATTTTCAAGTCTATTACAAATAGTTACAAAAAATTATGATATATTAATAGATATAAAGTAAAATTACTTATTTCTAGACATATTATAGAAATTATAAAAATTTAGAAAAAAATGAAAAACTGAAATTTTTGACATTTTTTACAAAAAATATGGTCTTTTTGCGGCAAATAAAGATATGATTTCATCATAATGAACATTTACCGGGACATTTCTCATATCTTCATGTAGCTATTGCGTTCTATTAAAAATTGCTTTGGTATGTTTGGATAATTTAAAAAAAATGATAAAAAAACCTGTTTTTTGCGATTTTTTGAAACTTTGGCCCCCTTGCGGCGGTAAAAGATATTAACCGATCGATGTAATATTTTAGAAATTTATTCTGTATTACAAAAGGCAACTTTTCCGCGCTATTACATTTCGATTATAAAAATTTCGGTTTTTTCGACCCACTTAATAGGTATATATATACGGCTCGTAATGTTAGCACGATCGAAAATGAAAGACCAGTGAAAATGATGTCGTAGGGGTGCAAAAGTGATGGCATATTTAAGTTTTAAATATAAAAATGCTTGTTTTCATTTAAATGTAATGCCGTTTAAACAATATATATATATATATACTTTAAATAATGTCACTTATTCCTAGAATGAGAGCGCGCGGGGGGGGGGGGGGGGAGACGTGGTAGAACTTGATTTTGAATTCAGAAGGGTGTTCATTGGAGTACGTAAAAAGCAGATTTTAGTGAAAATAAGAAATCTTTCTATCAAGCAAGAAATTTGGTTTGTTATTTATAAAAATAAACGTTTTTATATGAGTGAGATAATCTCAGACATATCCTGAGTGATTTTCAATGTGTTATAAATATTTAAATGATTATTCTTTAACAATCGTTGTCCAAGTCAATTATTGGCGTCAAAAACGAGCTTTTTCGGGAACAACTAGGTAAATTTGGCAGAAAATTTGTCTTGATTTTAAAATTTTGTACCAAGGTGTATCGCTATTGCATCAGTCTACGAGTGTAGCGATATTTGTAACAATATGGTAGTGGTTTCAAACATAACAAAAGTATAAGCACAGTTACCTATAAAAAAATATTAGCATATTAAACAAATGTTACTGAAAATACTTAAGTTCACAAAATCAACAGTTGGTAAAATCAATTAATTTTAATTTTTCCAGCTAGTTCAAACAAATTTTACCATATGTTTGACTTGCATATAGTCCTTTATTTAGTGTTCGATCTAGTACAGACTGACAGTTAGTGCCACCTTTTAGCTGATTTTTTTGCATTTATGATAAATGACCATTAGTATTGGCACGAATTCCGATTACGGAAGATTGAAAATAAAAAAAAACCGCTTAAGACTACAAAAAAAAAAAAAAAAAAAAAAAAAAAAAAAAAAAAAAAAAAAAAAAAAAAATCGATATTGAGACTTGGATAGATTGTTTCTCATAATCAAATAAATCATAATTCATAAAAATCGTCAGAATTATTTTCAATTGATACCACCTTTTTGAGTAATGAGCCTGTTTTAATCACAGAGATCGATTTTTCTCGAATAGCGACCTAGCTAGAGAGATTTGTTGAGCTCGAATTAGTATAGGCGTCAAGTTTTGGGAAAATCATTAGATCCGTTTTCCATATACAGCAACATTTCCAGTGCTGAGTTTGTTTTAATAGCTCAAAACGAATTTTCTGGAATCCGAAACCTTGCTGTATGTGTTTCTCGTGCTCGAATTTGTATAGAAAACACCTTTTTGTGTAAATTGCGTGAGCATTTTTTCGATTTATAGCAAGCAGAAGTTTCAGCTCTGATCTTGTTTTACCCTGTAAAAACGAATTTTCTTGAATTTGGTACCTGGCTAGATCTTTTTTCTCGTGCCCGATTTAGTATAGGACGCAAGTCTCGTGAATATCTTTCCAGTCGGTTATGATATCATTCATAATCGGGAAAGTTGCTTGCTCGTTTAATATATATGATTTAGTAAAATTTTCCTGTTACACTGAGAAAGAAGACAAAAAATAGTCCCATTATTCTACGATTAAAATTGACCAATTAATAGCTGTTTAAAGTTGGAGCATATTTTTTGCTGCAAATTAGGGGTAATTCACAAATTTAGTGTAAATATAATTTCGTCAGATGTAATAAAAAAATGGTTGAAAATAAAATTAAAATTGCAATATAAATTTGAAATCTTTAGTCCTTCTGGCATATTAATTCAAAATATATAATTTGTAGTAAACATATAAGAAGAAAGAAAAACAGAAGTTTTGCTAAATAAAATGATGAAAATTAACAGTCTCAATTCTTTACAAAATGATAAAATCTTCTAAAATGTTATGAGATTACACTAGCTTGCGAAAGTTGGGTTATGTTATGTTTCCTAGCTTTTGATAATTTATTCTTGTGTGTTCTGAATCCTAAATTGACCTTCATTTTTAACCCCCACGTACAGATTTTTTGCAAATCGTAAAGTTCAAAGCTAGAAAAAAGAAAAAATAGCGAAAATTTGATACTATAAAATCGATGTGACTGTTATCTTTTTAACTTTTAATAATTAATTTTTTTTTTTTTTTTTTTTTTTTTTAGCGCTGAATCCGAAAATAACCTTCATCTTTTACCACCACGTCGCGATTTTTCACAAATTATAAATATCAAGTTTAAAAAGTTCAAAATGAACCTCCTCCGCCACCTCATCGGGCCCCTCGGCTGTTTAGCTGTAAAAATCCCAGTATAAGCAAAAAAAAAAAAAAGAATAAATTATCATATTAAAAAAAATGCTTTACACCTGTTTTATAGTATCAGATTTTTGCTATATTTTAACGATTACTTACGATTACTCGACACTTACGATTTGCAAAAAAATTCAAACGTGATGGTTAGAAATGAAGGTCATTTTCAGATTTAGCGCTAAAAATACATAAAAATTAATTATCAAAAGTTAAAAAACACAGCCATCTCCTCTTTTTTATAGTATCCTATTTTTTTTTCTTCTTTTTACTTTGACAGATTATAATTTGCGAAAAAACCTGACATGATCGTTAAAAATTAAGGTAATTTTCGGATTCAGTTCTAAAAAATACATAAAAGTTAAAAAACACAACCTTCGCAGTCTTGTGTTATCGAATCTAAAACATTTTCTTAAATTTCTTGTCTATTCGAAATTTTTTGTGTTATCCTGTAAAATAAGTATAAATGTTACTCACCGAAATCATAATAATATTAGATTGTCATCGGATTTACGTCAGTATGTAAAATTTAATCTCGATCGGATATTTGAAAGCGAATTAATGTTCGAGTACGAATTTTGAACTGAAAAAACATACATATGATTGTTGAAGTTAAATAAAACCTTATAAAAATAACATAATTTTTGTTAAAAGAAACTGTCTCAAACTCTTACAAAATAAAACAAATGTTAAAATACAATTATTTTTGAAAATCTGAAACTTAATAAAAGTTAACTCTATCGTGATACTTGTACGATATCTTTCAAAGCGCAGATGCACATGAAATAAGTTCTTCGAATATTTTAAGCATTTGGTATATGACCTCTCAAAGCATGGCCGAACTCATTTGCGTTCAGATGCAGAAAAATGGTCATGCATTTTTGCATTTTTAAAGTCATTCATTTTTAAAGTTTCATCACTCGGTCAATTTTAGTGTTATATGAACGGGATTTTTTTTTCTTACTTGTCAGTGTAAAAGAAAAATTTTACTAAATCTAACTTAGAGGACCGTGGGACCATATAAGAATTTAAATTTCGATATTTTTTAAGAAATGTTTCTATTGATCCAAATCGCATTTAAAATATTTCTTTACCTCGTTTAAAACATTTTGTAATTGGAGCTATATGTCTATGACTAACGTTTTAGGAATTAGCCATTGGACACCGTTGAGAGTGAACATCCCGTATATATTTTAACATCCTGTCTGACATTTTTTCATTACATACATATTTATATGGGTATTTATTTTGCATAATTTTATTTATAAGGATACAAACAGGGTGTCTTAAAATTAATAAAATGTTTTAAAAATTCAATTTTGTCGAAAATAATTGTGTAATCGATTCAATTAAAAATAATCGTGTGTCTCTCGTACGATAAGTTAATGTAGTTCCATTACCTGCGGTTTATTCTGTTGAGTTCTCTATATGACAAACCAGAGGTTATTGCAAATAATGTTATGTCTGTTGGTTTTCAGCCCATGTAGTTCAAACGGTAGATCATTGGCAATGCAAAAGGTTTTGGGTTTGAATCGTGGCATCGGAATTTTTTCGATCAGTTGGAAAAATTCAATTACTACTAAAATTTTCATTTAAAAAACTGAAGGATAAAAAGTCTTTATACGAAAATTTCTAAATGTTTTTTATAAGATAAATACAGAAGTGTTACAAATATTCAGTTTGAAAAATACATACAGAAGTGTTTTTGTATGTTAAAAGAATAATCTAAAGAAGTAAAGAAATTTGTTTCTGTGTTTGTGTACTTGTGTGCCTATGTTTCTCTGTACAGTTTTTGTAGAGGCCCCTACGTGAAGAGTTTTCATTTATGCAAAAAGAAGCCAAAGTGTATGAAATTATGCGCTTCCAATTAGGTTTTACGATTTTTTAAATTATTTCTGCACCTTATTAGTTAAACAACTGAAAGTTGCACTCAGTTAATGTTTTTACAATCTATAGAGATAGATGGGTCAACGTATAAATTCATTAAAATTATTCAAGAGGAGTGAATATTTTTAAATTGCGATTTTTGTTTCGTTAATAAGTAAAATAAAACTTACAAAATAAGTTTTCGAAGTTTTCCAAATATAGTTGCTGATGGTTTACATGTATATGCTGTAGATTAAAATAAAATCTATGTCAGAGTAGTGCTCAAAATTTTAAAATTTAACAAAGACTTTAGTTGAGTTGTTCCTAAATTTATAAATAGGGGAAATAAAACCGTTACCCAGAGGAGAATACCTTTATAAACGAGTGGCGACATGCGTTCAAGAAATGCACCTTTTTGGCGAAAATGGACAAAAACGGAACTGTGGGTGGCAACGTTTTCTTCTTTGTGACTGTGGAAGTACAAATGATGTAGATAAGAACATGTAAAGAAAGAGACATGTTACATAAAGGTCAGTTTAAAAAATTTTAAAGATGAAAAAGAATTATTATTTTTAATTGCGTATTAAAAATTCAAAATACAATAATTAAACAAATATTTCAGCAATTTGAATGGATATTTGCCCCTTTTTTATTAAAATAGAGGAAAACATCCAAATAGGTTACATAAAACCTCAAGAGGAACTTGCGAGAGAAGCCCGCCAAGTATGCCCAGAAGAAGTCATTGGAATTCACAAATCTAGGTTCTTTTAGAAATACTTTCGTCTAAAAAAAATCTCAATAATTCGTCGGTCGTTTGACTCAAGACCAAAGATGGATGTGACCTGCCCTGGCGTGTGCTTCTGTATGCAGTTGGGACCCCAACACAAAACTCGATTGGAAAAACTTTTAAGGGAATTTTCTCCAGTTTATAAGAATCACAATGTATATTTCAACGACTCAGATATTAGCATGAATTTTTATCTTTCAATGATTCAGCTACAAAATTATTGTTTTCTTTTTTTCGTTTGAAAAAATCGATTTATCTTTTAATTTTTCTATTCCCTATAGTGAGTAGGTTATCCTCGTAAAACGATTCGACGGAACTGAAAGTATTTAGTAGTTATTTAAGGGGGCTCAGGGCTTGAAAACTTTTCAAAAAATCGATTAGTTTTTATGATCTATTTTGATTATTCAATTATTTCTTAACACAGCACAAAAAATCTTATAAAAAATATTTGCATTTTTAATGGAGTTATAGGCATTTATGGAACAATCACTTTCAAAGTCACATCCATTTAATTGCAACTTTAAGCCGCATTTTCTCAAAACTTGATTTTTGACGACTATCCGTAAGATAAAAAAAAAAAAAAAACTATTTGATGGAATGGCTTAAAATTTCTTTTGCATGCATATAACATCATTGTCTATAGAATGAATTATGAATATATTTTAGAAAGTTTAATATTTTGATTATTTTTAATGAAAAAAATGTATTTTTTAGGGGTTTTATTTTTTTTTTAATTTGAGAGTTTTTTTAATAAGTCTTCCTTTGAGTGATAGTTACATCCTTAATTCATTCTATAGAGTAAAGTTTCCTCATCATTTTAAAGCAAAAATTAGGTTCTTATGTCAATTCAACATTAAGATATCATACGGGTGGTGATATGACACCAAAAGATCATTTTCGAAAATTGTATTACATAAATTTTGATATATTTTTATTTTATTACATTGAAGTACTTCTTTTTATAAGACTATAAAACATACCTTAAAAATATCAGAAAGTTTAAATTAGTTACATTGAATACATCTACTTTTATATGGACTCGCAACAAGAGCTCTGTTTACCTGTTTTTCGATATCAATCAAGTCCTGAGCCCCTTTAATGATTGGGTGCAAAGCGTCCGCCGGGTGGAATCATTCCCAGATTTATCTGTTGAAAAAAAGAGTGCATTGGACACGTTGAAAACAGGATGGGCACACTCCTTATAAATGCCAATAAATAACATAAAGATTTAGGCGACAAAGGCCAAGGAAATCTGACAAATAATATAATCAAGCATCTGACTATTTACTACATTCCTACAGTCTAGTGAATAGAAGAAACTCCACATCATAGGAAAACATGAAGAAAGCAATAAGGGTGACTTTTTACCACAAGATTTTGATTAATGATGAAGCGTTCTTGTCACGACTACTGCCTGGTCAGCGAATATAGTTGACTTATTTGGAGCACCTTGAAAGAATTGAACAAATATCAACGGAATCCACCTCTCGCACATGCATTCGAAAACAATTTGGACAATTTGATAGTCAATTTTCAACGACTATTTGCTTCACAGGTGCATAGTAGAAACTCAAATAATTCAAACGAAATTAAAATCAGCCTAAACCATTGAAAATTCAACATATATAGCCGTGAGTATCTTCAATAAAAGCTATATTTTAGTTTTAAAGATGAGGACTTCAATCGGATTAACTACTGGATCGAATGCACATTCAATTGCAACAAACGTGGACGACCAATGTATTGTCCAGACTGAACGAAATATAACCCCGGCGGACATGAGCGGCTATTTTGAAGAAACGATCGAAGCAAATCCAAAAAAATTTACTATTTGAGAAAGAAAAGAGGGTCACAAATGGTTCTGGAATAGCTAACGGAATATAAGTCGCATTAAACATTTGTCCCCACGTTGAAATATTTGTTAAACTATAAAAGCATTTTACTTAAAATGGCTTTTTTCAAACTGGATGGGATCAGAACGCAAAAATCTATTAATCTGACTCTTGCTATATTCGTTTTTTTTAATTAAATGGAACATAACCATTGAAACTTAGACCACTTCCACCCATTTTTAAAAACAATATTTAGAAGCACGTCAAAGCCTTTAAAAAGGTGAAAAAATATACCTGTTTTTTTTAAATGGCCGACACTTTGTTGATTTTCCAGTTCTTGACCTTAAAGTTCTTGAAGCTCCAAACAATATTATTTATTTGCATAATCCAAACGAAAATTAATTGTAGACGTCTCTAATGATCTATTGGATCATACCCGATTGGAAGCGTACGGCGCGAATGCTAGGATATCCAACCACGCAACTTGAACCTCGTCGTCCCTTTCAGATTTTTTTTTTAAAGTCCTCTCCAAATGATAATAAATAATTTGCAAAAAACCTAGAGCTAAAATCTGAAATACTATTTCGGAAAAGAAAAATGCCAAAAACACCCTTTTTGGCTTTCTATATCCAAATCTCCCCTTAAAAAATCCTTACGTAAGCGGATAGTAATATGTGACATACGAGGGTATATCAATAAGTTTTTGTCCTCATATAGAAATAATTGAGTGAAATTTATGAAATTGCTACATTGAATTAGTACATTTCTATATAGTCACCGTGCACAGTAACACATTTCTACAAACGGTATTTCAAAGAGAAGGGGGAGGATGGATTCCAGGAGGCGCTATAGTAGACCCAATGGTGACATTTTTGCTGATCCCTATATGTGACATATTGTTAGAAAGACCTGTGAACACTTATTCATGCTATGTACCATCCGAGCACCCTCCCCCAAATTTGACCCGCGGGGGCATAAATGATGTTAGCAAAATTTAGAAAAGTGCCCCCCGGAGGGCAAATTTGGGTGGAGGGGCTTGGGAGGTGCATAGCATGAATAAGTGATCACAGGCCGTTCCAACAATATGTGACATGTGGGGTCGGTAAAAGTTAGAAAAATGCTAGCCTTTGGATCTACTATCACGCCTCCTTGAATGCATCCTCCCCCTGTCATAGACATACCAGTTGCACAACTGCGTTACTGTGTACACGGACTATATATAAAAGCACTCATAAAAGTAGCAATTCCATAAATTTCATCCAATTATTTGTATGTGAGAGCAAACACTTATTGATACTCCTCATATGAAGTATTATTGTGGAGAACATCTTTTTACATTCATACTTAGGTTCCAGAATTTCGAAAATAATTATCTTTGCGAAAGGTAAAATAAATGTTTTCAGGCACAATTTTGGAATTCTGAGGAGTAATTTAGAAAATTGATACAAAACTAAAATAGTTTTTAAATGGTACAAAAAGAAGTTCTTTGTATATTTTGAACTTCTTAGTGCCGTGAAAATGTCGCTTGGAAATTTTAGGAAAACAAATCTGATTCTTCCAGTTTACTGTGAACACCTATACTTTAAACATTTTCGAATATTGTGAACAAGCGATTATTAACAAAAAAATGCTGCTTTATGGTGTACCGACTTATAATTATGAGCAACGACATATAAATTTATCTGAAATTCTGAAAAATATGTATAAAAGAAATCGGAGACTCTTTTTAAGGAATTATCTAAATACCTTTACGAAAAATCAATAAAGATATCTTTTGCTAAGATACGTAGGCTGAAATGTACCAAATACCCAAATTAAAAAGTATGTACAGAAATTCTTTATGTTCCACAAAAATAATTTATAATAATCGTAAATTAAGTTTTAAAAACTGAGTTATTAGTATGCACTTTTCTATTTCACCAAATCCCCTTCAGAGAATTCAAAAACATAAAGTAATAATAACACGTGACATTTTATGAGCAGCTGTCTTGAAACTATTTCTACAATCGTACTTAGTTTCTAGAGTTTCGAAACTAATTTTCCTTTTAAGTAAAAAAATAAAAATAAATAAATAAAATGTTTGCGGTTTTTTTTAAGAGTTTTTAAGACTAATTTAGTAAATTTCTATACATGCTTTTTTTCAAATGGTACAGAATTAAGAATTCTTATATCTTTTGATATTTTTCTTGTTAAATAGAAAATATTGAAAAAAATCGCTTGGAAATTTCAAAAAATAATTGTATACTTTGAAGAAAATCTTTATTTTTCTTTTGAAATATCTTCAAATTTTAAACGTTTGCTGTCTGAAACAATTCATTTCTTTATACGGAATTTTAACTTTTCGACTTAAGTTGAAAGATAATATATAAACATTTTTAAAAACTTAAAAAATAAAATGGGTAGTATAGCTCTGTGTTATGTGTTAAAATCATGCAAAATCATTTTGCATTTCATACAGATTAAAAGAAGATAAAAGTTTCCTATATTAATAGTTTCATGTAGAATAATTTTTTTAATAAATAGTTCGAATTACTCGCGCTTCAAAAATCATTATATTTAATGAATATTCTTGAAAAAATGTAAATTCTGTAATATGTCTAAAATCAAAATTTGTTTCAAGAAGTTAAGGCCATCCATAAAATTCCATTAATTTTTTGAAAGTTTTTTTCGTAAAACTACAAATGTCTTTTCGTCTTTTGGTCATAAAAAATGAAATTTCTAATGTTTTAATTGTTAGATCACGTAGGAAAGTTTTCTACGCATGACATGGGACTTAGGCACCGTATAAAAACAAAACGTCTTTATTTTTACGAAAATAAGAATTTTGACGTAAATCATACCATTTATGACGGAAAAAAGCATTTGAAACATTTTTGTAACTAGAACATTAACTCTAAAATTAGCAGTCTATGAATTAATTAGGAGACAACGATAAGTGGGAATTAAGTCTATCTATGGTGAAACGACTATATGGATCAAAGTGTGTAGAGCGCCCTAGTAGTGATAATCGGGCGTTATCAACTCTATCTAGAAAATTATGAACGATAGAGAATAAATATCAATAACAAAAATGTAGAGGGTATCTGATTTAGTTTGATATGGCGCCTTACATGAAAAAAAAACTTTATTATAAGTCTTAAAATGTTGATTTTTTGATTACTAATCACCTGCTTAAATACGTTACTAGTCGCTTGTAGAAGTGTATCATTATAAGGTAGATTCACATTTAGTAATAAAATTATTACATGTTAGGAACGTAAATTTTATTATAATATGTAGTTTAGCTTAAAAAGGCTAAATGTAATATCTATATGTCTATAAATGTGAGTGCATGTAAAGTGATGTCGATTTGAAATTCATTCAGCATACCTAACGATGACGTGAGATAAAGTCATCAGTCATGGGTCACTTAAGGACATTTATATAATTATTATTAAAGCGTTACTGAATTCCAAAACATATATAAAGTAATTCGGGGGAAGACGTCACATAATAGGATGTTTTGCTTATTAGAGCCATGATTGAAATGATAAGATAAAGAGAAAATATATCACCATGCTCTTTAATATTTAATTGGATATGTACACTGATTAATTCCTTTTCCAGTGTTTAAATGATTGAGAAATTTAATGTTAAATAAACTCGTGTAATTGTGGCATATTTCCACATATATACGGAGAAGAAGCCACACAACTGAAAAAATCCCTGCCGGCCCGGCCTACAGGCAGAGGTAGATTTCGAAGTCAAATATACTAATTTCACAAACAAAAACTAAATCATGATTGGAGATAAATCCACTTTAACAATTTTATCTGGCCGCTTTTGACGAGTTTTTATTTCATTTTTATATAATAGCTGGTTATATAAGAATCATGTTAGGGCGGTATTCAAAAAAATACTTTTCCATGCTCAACAACTCGACATTTTCTGGCATAATTCCAGATTCATTTTTAATATTAAAAAAATATGAAACTCGCTGACGTGATTTTTGAAGAGATTTATAAGCGACCTGTGTTTTTATTTTTTGTTCAGTTAATTAAAACTTGATATATAAACAATTATTTTCTCAGAAGAACAATATTTTTCGTTTCTAACACAATCGCTTCGGGAAATTCCGTTCAAAATGCCCACTTTGACATCATTTTTTGAAATATATTCTGCCTCTATCCAAAAATCGATCATTGCAGTACATTATATAGTTTCTGAATAAGCGAATCTACCAATTAAATGCGTTTGAAAGCAAAAATGAATTTAAAAATGAGTCAGAAAATAAGCAGTTTGGATTTGAGTGACAACGATTTTTCCAACACAATCTACTTCGGTAGATTCGGTTCAAAGTGCCCTTTTTAACAGCATTTAAAAAAAATATATTCTGCCTCTATCAAACAATCGACCATTACGGTAGTTTATATAGTTTCTGAGTAAGAAAACGTACCAATTGGAAGCCTTTGAGAGCAAAAATGAATTGTAAAATGAGTCAGAAAATAAGCAGTTTGGATTTGAATACACTCTTACTAAGATGATTTTTTTTTTCGTCAACCGCTATGTATTTTTAATTTGTTTTTCTGTAAGAATTGGTCCTATCCAAAACTTGTCTATATAGATGTTGTAGACAAAATTAAGAAGATATGTGATAAATTCATGGGAATTTTATATCTTTTGAATTGACGGAGTTAGGGATTTTTTCTTCTTCAAACCCTCTTTTTGTTTTCGTTTTTAATTTTTTTTGCGGTACGAATTGGTCCTATCAAAAACTTGTGAATATAAAAGTTGTCGATAATGTTAAGGAGATTTATAATAAAATTAATTGGATTTGATATCTTGAGAATTGACGAAGTTATGATTTTTTTTCTCCCAAAAACCCTATTTTTGCGCCCCTTGAGCCCATTTTTAACTTTATCAAAAATCTGTGATACATAAATTTTTGACCCTATTTTTAGAAGTAATAAAAACTTTAAACTGATTTGATATGTACAAAAATTAAGAAGTTATGGGGGGTTTTCTGTTTTCACAAAACCTTCCCTATTTCCATCCCCTTGGTTCGATTTTGCCCATTAACGAACTTGACCGAGATTTTATGGCCATTGATTTTATGTATCAGTTTGGAATGCAGAATTACGAAAGTTATCGTGTCCAGAAGAAAGTGATATATATATATAGATAGAATGATAGATACATATATAGATAGATAGATAGATAGATATGTAAAGTTTTTTACTGAGAATGGTTTTGGGTTCTAGGGGTCATGATCGGTGTAGATCTGCAAAAATTTTCCAGAAATTCCAACATAGGAACGATCCCAATAGGTAGTATTTCATACGAAATCTATCTAAAATGAAACATAAGACTAATATTGGAAGATTATCTGTGAATTAGAAATAACTATGGTCAAACTAACAAATCTGTAAACTGAAACAATGTTTTTCAAGTTCACTTTGCTAAAACTAATAATGCTACAAGTCTGCATGACATTTCGTTTGATGCAATTGATCATCACTCCAATCTTCGTGCAATCATTTCTTGTGTTTGATGCACAGAATCCAATCACACTTGAGACCTTTTTTCATCGTTACATACTTCGCAAAAATCATCATCATTATAGTCATCGAAACTATCACCATTGGTATCCAGAGGAATTTCTTCACTCGTGGAAGATGCGCTTACACGTCTCTGTGGTTTCTGTTTTTCCGAAGACTTCTTTTTTTCTTTTATCATTTCCCAATTTTTTCTAACCTTTTCCCGCATAGTTTTTCTTCTTTCTGATGCAGTTAAGACCGCTGCTGCTTTTTTTCTTACGTCCAAATGGTTCCGGTTTTCTGACCTGAGGAATAGGACTGATTGGTTCTAGACAGGAAATCACATTTTCTGTGCTGGTGGAGGCAACTGATGGTTACTATCCATTGCCACTAGACCTGTTGTTGGAAGCAACTGCTGGTGTAGACCTATTGTCACATGCGCTGATTTTGGAAGCAACAGCTATATCATTAATTCATTAATGGAACCCTAAATGATAGCAAACATATGTTCTGTGATTGCTCGTGGGCTATAGCGATAAATTCCAGTAACTGAAAACCCAGGAATGCCATTTCCTACTGTGGCTGCCTTGCTCTGGCTGTATTCAAAAGAGATCAAAACTGAAGCCTTGAAAGTTTTCGATATGGCTTGCTGTGGATCCAGGTGTCGTCTTGTCGTCAAGATGCTTATAATGGTTTGAAAAATGAGTGATGAAATGTCTGTAAGTACTGGGTAATGAGATTTAGAAGACAGAATGAATGAATTAATTTTTGTCTTCATTTTAGCTTATGTCTGAACCATGTTGCGTCTTCACCCAAGTACAGGGGGAAGATGCCACACACACTTATTTCCGTATTGCTGCAAGATTATGACTGCTTCTGCTTGCCTTGTGTGTGTAAGAGAATGTGGAACTCACTTATATTGCTAATATCCCATTTAAAATAACACATCCGTTTATAAACTTTAAATATGAGCAACGGGATATTATGAGGGCTTTACGCACCCGGTTTAAAGCTCACAAGATCAAACAATAACGGCAATTAAAGGTGACAAATTAAGATAAATTTACAAACCACGTGCACACTGGGACAAGACGCTTCACACAAGCCGGTCATTATTGCCATCTGTTGACACGTAAAAGTACTAGGAATAAATTTGCTTGTTTCCACAGCTTGCGTCTTCCCCCGAATTAGCTTATGTACATATATACTTATCCTAGTTCTAACCTTCATATAATAAAAAACACATTCAAAGATTTAAAATATATTCTTCTGAAAGAATGAAAAATAAGAAAAAAAATGTTACCTTCCTGTATGCTCTAGTAGTGAGCCTAGTACATTTCTGAAGCATGAATTTTTAACTTTCGGCTTATTCAATAAATTATTTATAATCTAATAGAGTATCGCAACAGTTGTTTAATTTAAAATACAGGGTGCGACAGGTATTTGGGAACACGCATTATAGGCGAAATATCACCCTGCATATCATATTTACAAATCTTTTTCTGTTACATGTAAACATGTCATATCCTAGAATAACTGAGGAAATTAAGAAGCATGCTATCGCTGGCTCTTTGTCTGAAGAAAACTTTGATTTAGAGATGCCACATTCTTGAAACTCGTCCGGTGGCTTGTCTTTAATGCAAGGAGAGAACTGAAGACTGTCAGGTTTCATGTGACAAACGTTTCATGCAATAAACAGCATTGTCAGAAATAGAAAATCATCATAACGCCATAATTCGTTAGTCAAGTCGATGAAAATCCTACGAAGTCGATAGGAGCACTGAATAGGGAAATGAAGTTTGATGAGGCCAAAATCTGATGTGTGATTCACAAGAACCTTCGTTAGAGGTCGTAGATGATGAGGAGAGTTAAGTTCATGCTCGAGAGAGCCAGGTGCAAATGCCGGACCAGAGACAAACGCCTCATTAACAAGCTGAAACATCAACATCAGCTAGGAATGCTCTTGTTTGTTTCCAATGAGGAAATTTCTCCCAGGTCAAAAACGGGAACTGCAAAAAGAACGATGATGTTGTAAAGACCCCGAAGAGGTACTGGCAGAAACTCGTGATTCTGGGGAGGGGGGAGGTCCTGAGAAGCGAAGATCACCTGATGCATCGATATTTCTTTCTTGAAGGGGCCAGAGTGGACGCTGTTGCTTATACCGAGGTGTAAAAGCACTAAATTACTTAGTAACACGTGGGAGGCCGTACGTGTTTTTTAACTTCACACTATACCATACGGCCGAGAGAAACCAAAAATGGAGGGCAAAAGCCTACATGACAATGGCATCAGCATCTTCTTGCCTCCCAATTCCCTTCACCAGCTACACAGATATTAACCGAATGCCCTATTACGTATGGGGCGTAGATGAGAGAGACTCCAATAGTCATGGACACAGTGATGTTGTGGCCCTCAAGGCAGTCGTTTTGTATGCAGTGGCAAATGGTCCCAATACTCATCTGATCATTACCTGCAGACAGTTTTGACAGCCTGTAGAGGCGGATATTGCGGTTGGCAGTGGTTTCAATGAATAATGTCATCCAGTGTGTGTGTGTGGATTTACAGAGTACGTCAAGTATATGAGAACAAATAAACGCATGCTTTCAAACAGGAATATACACTAGAGATAGAGCATTCTTTTTTATTTTAACGTTCTGTACATGATCTGAGTGGTGCACCACCTCATTGGGGTACCATCGTTTGTACTTCTTTGAATGACCATTTTCCAGGAATATGGAGTGGGCGAGGAGGTCCAATTCCTTGGCCACCCAGATCACCTGATATAACGCCGCTGGACTTTTTCCTTTGGGGATTTGTAAAGGACAATGTTTACAGGAGGAGAGTGTCGAACATTGATGAATTAAAAGCCAGAATTACAACCGCAATAGCCTCTGTAAATGCCGACATGCTTGCCGCTACCTGGCGTGAAATTGACTATCGACTTGATATTCTCCGTGCGACGAAGGGGGCACGCGTGGAAGTTCATTGACAAGGGTCATGAAAATTTTTGAGTCTATCTAAACATTTATGTTATTAATTTTAATCTATCTTTATTATTTTATGAGTTATTAAACATCAAAATGAGTCCGAGAGTTTATAAACACCCTGTATTTTAGAAAGTGGTAATCCGATTATGAAATATTAAACATGTTTTGCTTGAAAGGATTGAAAACAGAGTATAGTTGTTTTTTTTTTTGTTTTTGTTTTTTTTATGCATGCGAATACATAGGTATCAACATTTAATTAAGTCATTATAATCTTCGAGTAATTTGATACGAAAATAAAAATTAATCGTATAAAAATGATTGTTTTTAGGGTGCTGTGAATAAAAGATCCATTATAATACAGTTCAGATGCAACATTTAATTAAAAATTAATAAATATTTTATCTAACGATAAATAATATGTTTGAATTAATGTTTAAAATCTGAAAAAATAATTACTAATTTAAAAGCAAAATTAGCTGCAAAGACAATATTCATTATAATAAAGTTAATTTGCAACATTTGAATAATAATTAATAAAATAATAATTGATTTACGTTAAATAATGTTTTTTTTAATTAATGTCTAATATTTTAAAAATAATTACTAATTTAAAAACGTCGTGTTAACGTTAATAGTTACTTGTTTTCGATTCGATTTTTATCCAAAGAAATCTTCAAGGATATGAAAATTCGTAGTTGCAATTTTATATGTTATTGTAATTTTTTGGCGTGGCATTTACGTAAGACGTGTTTATAATGAAAAAGACTTGCATTTGTAAATATATTTAAATTTAAATGTGAAAAGTTATGCAATATATACAAAATAACTTATTTATTTATAAATGTACCGAAGTTAAAATCTTTTCATTCTTTCAACAATGGCGCAACGTCATCCCATGAGAGTGCATTTGACATGCATTGACGTGCGAAGATATTTACCGAATTCTCTGAACAAGTATGTTTTGGACACGTTCTTAAAGTTAAATGTTTTTGAGCTGAAAAATAAAAAGCTCTTATCGTACAAAACATTTCTGAAAATATATTTATGGCAAAGAAAATAATATTGATTTTAACTTAATTTTTTTAAATAATAACTTTTTTTTATTGTGATTGTGAAACTGCTATTCTTTTCAAAAGAAAATAACAACAAAATATTTCCCCTTTGTTCTGTTTAGAATATTCACTATTTATTATTAATAAACATTTTCCATAATACTTTGCAATATTGAAATAATCTATTTTTCATATTAATAATTTCACTTGATGTATAAGGTAAAAATAAGCACATGCTTAATAAGAAAGTTTCAGTAAAAATATACGTACTCACGAAAGAAAATTTCAAAACGTTCAACTACTAACGATATATAACTTATTTTTGCTCATTAACTTACAGTCTTTCTTTAAGTTAACATTATATCTAATATCTTTTCAGCACATTACCCACAAATCCATAAAAACTAAAACTTAATTTGAAAAATAGTATTTTAAAGATTAAAACAATTGTTTATTTAAAGAGAAAAGTTTGTCTTATGTATAAGATGGTTTTTCCGCCAAGGAGGAAAGGGAGAAATAAACTAATTGAATGTGCCAATCCTAAAACTTTCTTCTATCTCATATATTTGAATATTTCAATATGTTGTTACAAATGTCAATATTCCATTTTTAATAGTTCAATAATATAACAACATTGACTTTCATCTTAAATTTCCTCTTCAGAACATTAATAGGAGTGGAAACGTTCGATCATGATATTTATTAAAATCAATAGTTTTCCGTTATTCTGTTGTATATCAGCTGTTCGCGAATAGTCGGCTTATCAGAATGAGAAGTTCCCGTCGCTTCACGAGCCGCCGGTGTACAATAGAACTACAAAAAATCAAGAAATTTACACAAAAATCGATATTAAAGTGAGTGCACCTTTCAGCGGAATATTTCCAAATTCATGGAGGACCTTCTTGCCTTGCCGAAAAACATACAAAAAAATTTGGTTCAGTTCTATGAAAAACTTCATACACCTTTGGATGGTAAAATATTCAAAATGGAACAAAAAATCGATATTACAGCGCCGCTTTCCGACAGATTTTTTCACAGTTAAGGCAGGACCTGCTTGCCATAGCCAAAAACTTATAAAAATATTGGTTTAATTCTATGCATAACTTCAAACACTTTTTGATGGTACAATGGCGACATACACACGAACAAACAGATATTTTCTGCAAAAATGTTTTTGGGGATATTTCACTCCTAAAACGTGTAAATTCGTCGAAACCGGGAGTAAAAAAAAATTGTTGATCACAGTACTTTCTTCTATTGAAGATAGAAGAATGTAAAAAAGTGAAAATACAGAATCACTTTAAAAACTCTACATACAATATCCAAGGGCAGAAGGGCAGAGCAAACAACTTTTATAAAAAGAAACTAGGTTACAATCCAACTATTCAGTCGAAATCTCAGAGTCTCTCCTTTCAATTTGAAATCGCACTTTTGTTTTTGCACAACTTTAATAACCATCGGATTTCCGGGTTAGAAAACATACCGACCGGTGTCACAACTTAAGTGAAAACCATTTTTTTAAATACAAACTGTAACTTTTTTTTGTTTTACATTTTGCACATATTTCAATCGATTACCAACTAACAACATTTAAAAGCACTTTATAATAAACAGTATAAATTCTGTAATCAAATGAAGTTTTGCCGAATACCAGCCGGAGAAATTGTGAGTGATTTCTCTTTTTATAGCAGCTGTTTTCATTATGATTATTTCTGTGTTCAAGCACGCTGTTCGATTACACATCTAAGCTTGTGTTATATTTTATTAATTTTTTAATTTATTTTTGAAGTTTTAATTTCGTTTTTAAATATGTGGTGAAAACTAACGCTGAAACAAATGCCGCATTGAGATAGAGTAATAAAATCATTCTTGAAAATTATTTTAACATGAACGAAAAATCATGCGTCATGCATAGATTATGAAATACTTTCCAACACGTTCAGAATACTGTAACAAAACTTTACAGTTTATGAAGGTAAAATATGATGCGCAAATAAACAATTTGGAAACATATAACGCATTTGAAAATCCAATTTATATAATTACAATCAATAGTCGGAGCAACAAATTATGATCAACCCTGTATATGATCTATAGATTTATATGTTTGCTACATAGCATCAGGGTCGGATTCAGCCTTTAAACCTTTCCGTGCAAAAGTAAAAAATTGCGCCCCTACATAATAAACATAGTAAACATTAAAAAAGGATATATATTATTTTTTATATTTTTTATCGAAAGTCAAAACAAAAAGTGTAACTCACACTCAGTAAATGACACAAATAATTATAATAGCTTTTCACTTAAGAAACTTTACTTTATTTAAAAAAAAATAGTTAACAGGAGCAAAATTCAGACGATTTTTTAACGAGCTTCTAGGTCAGAGAATCCTTTAATTCAGAAATATCTAAACTGTTAATGAGTTCATATTCAATTCTTAAAATAGCGAGTCAGACAATCCTGTTTGAAACGATGCTGCTCGAAAATAGTTTTTGATAATTTTTAGTTTGGAAAAATAGTGTTCCACGAATTGAACAGTTGTTGTAATAGTTACTAGTAAAATTCTTAAAGCAATGCTCAAATTTCGAGCAAAATTCCTTTTTGTAATCAATCTCAAAACTTCCAAATATGGTAAATCTTTACCTGATAGAGAACACACCACTGATATTTCATCTCAGAGTTCCAGGCTGTTTATATCCGATGATGCTCCATCTGTTAAAATAGTTAACAAATCCTTCAAATTTTCCAAAATTACAGAACAAACATCTTTTAGTTCAGGTATATTGTGAAGGACATTTCCTTCACATATTCTTTTAATAGTTTTTCCCGTTTCGCCCCCCCCCCCTTTTTATGTACAGTTATTTTACTAAACTACTTATTTAACTCTTATTTTGATTCCGTCTCAAATCATAAATTAAATTTATTTTCATCACTCATTTCATTTCGAAATACATTCTCGCTGCGCGTTTTATTTCTCAAAAAACAGTAATTGATTATGTAAGTCATGCTTTTTTTTTATCTTGCATTGAAATATTTTACCCATTCCTTGTACGCAGTTATTTCGGTTGATAGGCCGTTATTTCTCTTTATATTTATTTATTTATTGAGTGTGTTTCTAAAGCTGCACCTTTTTCCATAACGTATTTTTTTCTTGCCATAAATTTAGCTTGCAATATCTTTTATTTCTTAATTTCACGTGCCTTGTGTCGTCTCTGCGGCGCCTATTAACATGGGCTTACCATCCCCAATCAATTGCAGCTTTGTGTTTTCTTTTGACGCTTCATATTTTGCTGTTTATCCGTTGGCGTTAAAATTACATATGTTGCCCTTTTCCCCCTCCACATTGATAATACATTAACGGTTTTTGAACACGTGTCTCATTTCAATTGTCGCCAGATTGCTCCTTGTACTGTATATCATTCTTTTATACTCTTTATGCTCTTCAGTTTGGTATATGATAAGTGTGAATATGTGTAGGGGTTCCGGAGATATAATTCATTAAACTTTCTCTAACTTTCTTTTTCATATCTCCAATGAACCAGGCATTAGCCACCTATTCATTGTTTCCTGTGCTTTACCCTGTATATAAAATGTAATTAACTGATAAATTAGGACTCTATAGACTGTTAGTTTTCCAAAGTTACCTATTATGTGTGATTATCTCAAATACTTATGATGTTTTAAACATATGAAGTTCATGTACATTTTATAGTATTGGAGCCATTTTCAATAGTTACCATATTTGACATGCATTAAAATATACTATAACTTACTATTTTCTTAAAATGATCAGTCGATTTGTGCACATTGACTCCTGTAGATCAGTTTTGTATGTGGGTTTTTAAGTTATCTCAAAGTTTTCTCATATCACCGTGCATTTTAAAATGTGTTCTTTTCGACTTTTTGTGACTGAAACAAGATGGAGGCTCCATGGGATTAGCATTGCAGTGTTTACATTTTTCTTAACGTTTAAAGATATTAATTCAACTTTTTTTCCCCCCTACTGCTTAGTCCGGTTAGTCTGAACATTAAGCTTCCCCCGTTTACAATTATCTTAATCCCGTGGGGCCCGCAACTGTAATTAATAATTTGTTATTTGATTGTCACTTCTCGATTTTTGCTTTTCATTTTCCCATAGGTTTTCATTAAGTTGTTTACTTTTTTAAACGTAATTTTTAACTCTTAATATTGCTCTTTTTGAAGACTTTTTATGCTTTTTATATAGTTTTAAATTTCAAATTTATTAGTTGTGGAAGTTTTTTTCATTTATCTTATCTTTAAGTATTTTTAATTACCATTTGTATTTTGGAAATTATTATTCTTTCGCGTTTGAATGGTTGGTGGATGACTATTATCACAAAAGGCTATTTGATTTCTGAAAGTTTAGTTGCAACTGTAAGAATAATTTCCTAGATTGCCTCTATAACGGAGTTAGACATATATGTTCTGCTTTAAACTGTGGTTAGAAGTGGATGTGATTGGTTAAAACTTTCAGATTTTACTGTCTTGAGTGTTATAGTACCTTTTAAAGTTAATAATGAAAACATAAGGTATGATGCATTGTGGGTTCGACTTGGCTGTCGGATGGTATTGTCCGACACCTATTATAACTTTTATTTAATGATTAATTTTAATTGATTTTGGATACTTATCTTACATTGTGTTATGGATATTTATGGATGTCGGATAGCACTATCAGGTACGGGGTTGTAGAGCCTATTTTGTAGCATGAATGTCTTAACGTTTATTTAAACGTTTTGTCGGATGAATGTTTCAAGCATCACTGTAGCGCATTTAAGTAATACTTTTATACCAGTTATTTCTATAAACCTTTTATACTCCATCAGTATTGTCACCGTTGCGCACTTAGTAGCCATTATTATTAGTTTTTTTTTTTTCTAAATGTTTCCACAATTTAAATATTTTGATATTTTTATCCCTAGTGGAGCATTGTGGGTATCTCCTTTGATTGCTAAGTTTTTAACCCTTTGTGAGCCAATTTACTTCCCTGCACCAGTTTTTTTTTTTTTTTCTTTCAATTGCATTTCTCCCCCTTAATCTCGTGTTTAGGCTCTCGCCTTCCCTATTCGGACTATTTTGTGTACAGGGTTTCTTTTGGCAAGCCCCATTTTATTCTATCTTTATCAGGGGGGGCGATGGAGGAGGAGGGGGGAGGCTTTCACAAAAAGTTTTACCATTTCCATAGTGTGAGATGTCATTTTAAAGGTCTCGGCCTGTGCTTCTCAATTCCGGTATCCTTTTTTTTTTTTTTTTTTTTTTTTATCTAGCTTCATCTTTTGGCCTGTAGGTGGCACGTTTCAATTTTTTTTCATATTATATAGTATAATTCTTTAAGGTTACTTGAATTATATCCGCTTGATGGGCTTGACAGAGGCTGCTCAATTACATCATCATCTATTGCAATGCTACCTTTTATAAACAATAGGGGGCGCTATCTTCCTAAATTTTGATTTCTCTTACTAAGTATCCCTTGTCACATATCTTTTTAAAGGTCTGGGAATAATCTCTTCATTTTTAGAAGTAACTCTCACTTTCATTCTCTTTTTAGCCACTAGGGGCGTCCCCAGGGCAATTCCACATCTCCTTTGACTATTACAATATAGGTATTTACTATTACTGGTTATATATATGTATGTGAGGAATAAAGGGAGGAAGGGAAAAAAAGGGGGGGAAAGGGAAGAAATATATATATATATATATATATATATATATAAAAGAAAAAAGGAAAGAAGGGAAAGGGAAAAAAAAGAGAAGTAGATAGATGATTGAATGTGAATAGGGGGAAGGAAAGAGAAAGAGAAAAAAAAGGGAAAAAGGAAAAGAGAGAAGGGATGGAGGAAAGGTAAAAAAAGGGAAAAGGGGAGGAAAAAAAGAAAAAAAAGGGAAGAATAGGGAAAAAAGGGGAAAATTTTGAAAAGAAAAAAAAGAGAGAGGGGGCGATATAGGGAATTATAACCTATTCAATTATGTACATCATTCATACTTTTCTGATTAATTTAGATATCCAGTTCCTCCCAGCTCTTCTCCCTCTTTTCGTGCCGGGCTCCCACAACAGTCTCTTATAGCGTTTTTAGCTCAAGTGCGGCCAGGACTTCAATTTACGGTGGAGTATCTCATATTTGTTATAACATGCTATAAAGTTTCAAGTTCTTGTCCACCAACTAAAGCTCTAACTGCAGTTCTGGTCGCTGCTCACTAATTATATAATTACATAACAACTATTATTTTATTTGGGTTGGGGGGTTTTGGGAACCATTCTGTATGGCGCGCATTTTTTTTTCTACCAGCCATTCATTTTCTGCCTATGGGAGATGGATCGGTACTCTAAGTGTATCATTTTGTAATTAGTGAATAAAAGTTTTGTGTATGTGCTCCAAACTAATTTTTAATTATCTGGTATACATGTGTAGATATTATAATCTACTAGTTTAATATTTATATATATTTATATCTTCATTCTACATGTACATGAGCTTCAATAAGCACAGGAAACCATCCTCTTTTTTCCCCCTTCTTCATTTGGCAAATAATAGACTATCACTATCAATTACTTATATTATTTTATTTATTTTAATATTCAAAATTGTCCTTCAGCAAAAGTGTCACCTTCTTTTCACTAAGTCATTTACGATAGTCAAGGCTATTGGTTTTTACTTTTTCCTATCTATATTCCTTTCTTTCAACGATATACGGTGGGGACCTAGTGATACCTCAATCTATCGTTTACTTTTACAATAATCTATTATACAGAACGATCCGTTAAAATAATATCAACTATCTTTATTACTTGGGCTATATGTTTTAACATAATATAAAATGAATGACTCTATGTTATGATACAAGTTTACATATTTTGAATTGTTCTATTGTGGTGACTTAACGAACTCAAAATAATATATAGTCACAAGTATGGTCTAGTAACCGGCCTGGACATGGAAGAAAATGATAAATATTTGAATAACTCTTCCAAAACAGAAACTTTGTATGAAATTAAAAGTTCACTAAAAAAATCATCAAAACCGAGATCGAATTCGACACCGGACAAACTTCCACTATTGAATCAGGAGACAAAGTGGTCAAATAAATCCACTCAAATGCGTACACGACAAAACTCCAGTCAATCTTCACAAGCGCTAAAGTCAACCCCAACAAATAAAAATGTAATGAAGTTTAACCTAGAAGTAGCGAAGACACTTTCAATAACAGAGCTGCTTGAAATTCACAATGGTCTTCTAAAATCACACGAAACAGGATCCAGTAAAGAAGTCGACAAATATTGGCAATTAATTCAAAAAAACATCCAAATCTTTGAAAATCAGCTACGAAATGCATCTCAACAATCCCAAGACCTAAAACAAATAACAACCGAAAAGGAAGAGTGGTACAACAAGGCAATCGACCTGGAACAAGAATTAAAAGACAGAAAGCAACAATTTGAAGTTTATATACAACAAAAAGACAATAGAATTCAAGAACTAACTCGGGAGATAGATTCTCTGAAATCATACAATGAATTGTCCAACAAGGATGAAGCAGGAATTTTGAACTTAAAAGAGAAAGAAATTTCTAATCTCCACATAACGATAGAAGAAAAGAATCAACTAATTAAAGAGTTAAAAGAAAAATTATATACCCAGTCCCAAAAAAGATCACAAGGAGGACTCCCTTCATTAAGAGAAATGGTGATAGATGAATGTATACTTCAAGATATCAACCAAAAATTACATTCATTTGAAGCAAATACAGAATTCTTAAAAAATTCGTTTCAAAGCCCATTAGAAAAAATCCCAACGGTCAGTCAACAACATTCACTATCATCAAAACCTCTGTATTCAGAGAAAATCAGTGCGGTTTATAAAAATCCAAAAACCACCTCTGAATTCGCCATACTTTTAAAGAAGACACAGGCAACAAAACTTCACTCCACACAATTAGAAATCTTCTTAATACGGAGACAAAGAACATTCCGGACCTCCCTAAAATCTACTGTGAAACAGCTCGTGATCGAAACACCTTAATTATAAGATCCAACAGTGAAGAAAATACTGAAAAAACCCTCCGAATAATAGAATGAATTGAAAGACTTAAAGATATCACTGAATTAACGTACAAAACTATAAATTTTAAGAAGATAATTGTTCTTGGAATCCCTTTATTTACTCAACCAGAAGAAGTCACAGAGAAAATCTTGAAAGATTATGATCGAGAAATCCCAATAGCGATACATAAAAAAATTCACCGAGAAAAATCACAAATTTACCATTTGGTCCTGGATTTAGATATCAATTACGCCCGTCATCTGACGAAGCAAGGCCGTATCCTGATTGGATTTAATTCCTGTAAAGTTGCGGATTATCGCCCAATAATCCGCTGCTCGCAATGCCAACGATATGGCCATACAGGTAACAACTGTAGATTTGAAGCTGCCTGTGCTATTTGTGCGTATAATCACACAACAACAACTTGCCCAAATAAAGAAGATCCTAAGAAAATATGCTGCATCAATTGTCTGAACACAACAAAACATGATTTCCCACACAGAGCGGATTCAAATGAATGTCCATTATTTAAACTTCGATTCAATCGAGGAAAACCTTCATAAATGTATCTGCTCCACATTCAACCAACTAAACAATACAAAAATCGTTTCATCAAATACAAACAAAAACTCAAACTCACCTTCATTTCCAAATTCTACTCAAATTTCTCATCTCTAGGACTCAAACTCTTCTCCGCAAGGACAACATCAAAACATGCAAGTACCTTCAACAACTAATCAAATATCATCATCCTTTAAAATAGCACAGATTAATCTTCAAAAGAATAAAAGTGCAACAGCTTCACTCCTCCAATTCGTAATTCAAGAAGACTACAAAATAGCATGCATACAGGACTCCAATATAGTCAAAGGAAGACCACATGGCCTTCCCTCAGGACTTCCTTGCTACTCTTCAAAAAAAAAGAATTGCCAAATAATAATCATAGATACATCGTTACAACATATAAGAGTTCAACAAAATGATAACTCAATCTTCGTGAATATCTCCTCAACAGAAGGACAAATAACTATAGGCAGTCAGTATTCCGCACCATCGGCTAATTTAAAAGAAGATCTACAAGATTGTGCGAACACGTCGGGTATGAGTTCAAAACTTCTCTTGCTGGGTGATTTGAATGCTCATAATGTCCTGTGGGGGTATGAGAATGATAACGAAAAAGGACAACACCTCATCAATCATCTCAATATGATGCACTTATTAGTCCTAAATGATCCTTTCTCAAAACCAACATTTGAAACCACGCATTTGAAAGGTTGGCCAGATGTATCACTAGCATCCTTCCCACTGTTCCTAAAAGTTTCCTTATGGACTGTTGAGGATGATATGCACTACGGTGACCACAGGCTGATAACCTTGTATATGGATATCCAAACCCCGAAGCTTCCAAAGCGTAGATATCGGACAAAGAATGTCTCATTGAAAAAATTCAATAGAAAATTATCTAAATCATTGCAAGAAAATAATATAACTTTCCAGGATATAAAAACGACGGGGGCATTCGAAAAAGAGTACGACAACTTTATAAATATAATAACACAAACCTGTGACCATACTTTAAAGAAAAAAAACTCCACATTTAAACCAACAGTTTCTTGGTGGACAGCGGAACTTAGGAAAATGAGAAGCTTTGTTAAAGCACTTTATAGGAAAACAAATCTTTTGTCTGCATCAGAGGAAGACATGATCAAATTAAAAAAGTATAGAGCACTCTATAAAAAGAAAATTCTGGAAGCAAAGAAAACAGCGCGGAGTTCTTTTTGCTCAAATACCAAAGACCCCTTTGGGAAACTAAAAAAGACGGCATTTAGAGATTTTTACAGACAGGAAGTCTACGCTCTTTCTGATTCCACTACAGCAACCCACTCAAGACAATCTTTTTATGCAGAAATTGCCAATTCAATATTTGGTCCTTCGGACTTGCAACCGCATCAAATTCATCCGCGCTCAACCCAGCCAGTTAATCCGTTTATACTCCAAGAACTAAAAGCTGCCATATTCTCGTTCAATCGGAATAAAGCACCAGGTCCTGATAATGTTGACCATCTGATTGTACGAAATATTTACCACTCACATTCATCTCTATTACTGAATATTTACAATACTCTATTAAACTTAAATTACTTCCCAAAAAGTTGGAAAATTGGAGAACTAGTCTTTTTTCTAAAGGCAGGTAAGGACCCACAATCTGCTCAGTCATACAGACCAATAACTCTACTCCCAATTCTGGGGAAAATTTTTGAAAAATTATTATTAAAACGAATAAATTATCATTTTCGAAATTCGACAGTTCTACAGAGTTCTCAACACGGATTCTTAGAGGGTAAATCGGCTGAATCAGCGATACAAGAAGTTCTCTCAACAATTGACTTACTTCAACAAGAAAACAACTACATTTCATTAATATCATTAAACATCCAAAATGCTTTTGACAACTTACCTTGGGACGCAACAATCCAAGAACTGGAATTTTTGGGGTTGGAGGAGCCATATGTTAATATCCTGAAATCCTTTTTATCTCACCGAGGAGCGAAACCAAATTGGCTAGCACAAGAAATTCATTGGTTTAGGAAGGGGTGCCCACAAGGTTCATGCTTTGGGCCCTTCCTATGGAGAATCTTCCTAAACGCTCTCTTACGCCATTTAAAATCGTTAGGTTACATAATAATAGCTTATGCAGATGACATTTTAATTATATTAAATGGTAAAACAAGGCGAGAATTAGAAAAATTAGGAAAAGACATCTTAGATTATATTAGTAGGTGGATGTCAAATCACAACATGAAAATATCTTACAATAAATGTAACGTTCTCCACCTTAGAAGACCAAAATTTTTGAAAAGAGCTCCAACACTCAAAATTGACAACCATTCATTAAAAAGTGAGCCAACTTTAGAATACTTAGGTATCGTTCTGGATAGTACGTTGTCGTTTCTCCCCCATTTACGAAAGAAAAGGCAGGAAATCACACAACTTTCGCAAGACCTATTGAAGTTTGCCTCAGCTTACGGAGGGGTAAACAAATTAATTCTGAAGATTTGGTACAATAGTATCTTGGAGAAGAAAATCACGTATGCTGCAGCAACTTGGTTTCACCGGATAAGCAAAGCCCATGGGCTTCGTCTGATTTCATCAATACAATACCAATGCCTGTTATTAGTTTCACGTGCCTACAGAAAAACTTCGGCGGATGCCCTTTGTGTTTTAACAGGTATTCCGCCCTTGGCACTTCAACTTGAATAAATAGCAACAACAGGAAGAGTCTTACGTCTTGGAATCCCGACAGGAAATCAAGAACCAATATTTTACCAACCAAAAATGAAGTCAGATCAAGTTGAACCATTTAAAGAATATTTCTTTCAAATAGATCCAGAAAATACTCCACATGTAGAAATAAACATTTATAGGGATGGTTCCAAGATGGAAGATGAAACGGCATATGCCTTCTGTGTGTATCCACGAGCATCAAACTAAGTTAAGTAAAGAAAATACTGTTTTTCAGGCAGAACTCCTGGCCATAGAAGAGGCTGTGCTGTGGATTAGGAACTCCCCTCATAAAGAAGTATTAATACACTCGGACAGTCTCTCAAGTCTCTTAGCAATAGAAGATGTTTCTTCAAAAAATCTCATCGCAGTACAAATTATCAAACTACTCCAAGAAACAAGAAAAAAGATCTTCTTTAAATGGGTCCGTGGACATGTGGGTAATGTGGGGAATGAGCATGCAGATTCTTTGGCAAAAGAAGCAACCAAAGCCACATCACATGCCAAATACAAATTCTTTCCCAACCCTCCTTCTTACTTGAAGAAGCTTCTAAAATCACCTCTACACGAACAATGGCAGACTCGCTGGGACTATGGTACCACAGGACGGTACACATACGCTTTAGCCCCAAAAGTCTCGGAAAAGAGAATCCTGCTGCATAGAAATCTTTTTCTGTTTGCCACTAACCACGGCCCATTTTCATCATATCTTTATAAATTCCTTCTCCATTATGTGTATGCGGTCAGCGAGCTACATCATTGCATTATATCTTTAACTGTACCCTTACATCATATTACCATATAAGAAAATCTCAAAAATTTCTTTGTCTCAGTGGTTCTCAGTGGTTTTGTCAAATCCATCATTTTGTCAAAAGATAATTGAATGTATGAAAGTTTTAGAAAACAACCATTATTTGTTTCAAAATGTTTTGCCATTTATAGATGATGATGAGAACGTATCTTAACAAATAGACAGATACCACCAATTCAAAATAAACTCTTAGCCACAAACAACACGATTGAACTATAATTGAACTGTTGCAAGAACAATAGACTTTTGAACTTTTGTGTGTGTATATAATTATACAGGGTGATTCAGCTCGTCGGTGACAAACTTTAAGGATCGATAGAGCACACCTAGACGAACATTTTTGAATAGGGAATGTAGGGTCCCTGACGCGATGGTAAGGCGCTAGGCGCTTTCGAAAATTTGGGTGCCGAAATTCGAAACGTCATAAAAACTAGGGAAATGGTTAGATTTTCTTGCTTGTTGCGTCGAAATGATTCTGTTTGTTTAGACTTTCTTCAGTACCAATTTGATAAGCGTATCTCTTAAAACATGGATAGGGGGCGCTGCAGACTTTGGAGAGCTAGACAACAACTTTAAGCCCGTTATTTTGATAATTTAACACATGCTCGCCAAAGTTTATACTCTAACTTAAAGTTTGAACCCAAAAGTAGAGCCCTGCAAAAAACGTAAGAGCCGGAATAAAATGTCAAAGTACAGGGTGGTCGAAACTCGAAGGCTCCTAAGAGATAAACAAACAGATTTCTTGACTTATGGCATGCATTTTCATGATTCTGTTTGCTGGGGCTCTCTGAAACTCAGTTGAACGGTACAAAAAGAAACATCGATAGGGGGCGATAAGTCTACAGCGCCCCCTATCCATGTTTTAAGAGATACGCTTATCAAATTGGTACTGAAGAAAGTCTAAACAAACAGAATCATTTCGACGCAACAAGCAAGAAAATCTAACCATTTCCCTAGTTTTTATGACGTTTCGAATTTCGGCACCCAAATTTTCGAAAGCGCCTAGCGCCTTACCATCGCGTCAGGGACCCTACATTCCCTATTCAAAAATGTTCGTCTAGGTGTGCTCTATCGATCCTTAACCCTCTAAGTGTTTGGGGCGTAATATTCCGTTCACTAAGCTGCAGGTTTCACAGCAATGCAAGCAATATTTAAGATAATATAATTCTATAGATTTAATGAATTTTAAATACCTTGAAGAATGATTAGTACTCTCAAGGATTACATTCACATTTGTAATTGAGTTTATTTTATAATGTTGAAAAAATCATATTTTCTTAGCATTTAAAACAAAATGCAAAGAAAACAACATTACAATTTTACCCTTTTGCAAGACGCTCGGAGGGTTAAAGTTTGTCACCGACGAGCTGAATCACCCTGTATAATATTCATCATAATTATTCACTATTTTACCTATTTTTTATATTCTACATTATTTTTAAAATTATGAATCTCTTTCTAATTTAGTATACATATACGTAGCTTTTATTGTATTTTTGCAGAACGCTCAGCTTTACAGAGTAATTGAGCTTTTGCCGCTCCAACAAGTTTAAAAATCCTATTATCTATTATCTCATGATCTTATTAATTACAAATATCTAAATTTCTCTCGTAAACGCCTAGTAAAAATTGGGCTTTCCATCGTGTATATATTGTACTTATATTGTATTTAATCTTAATATTCTCAATTGGCTTTCCTGTAGGTCCCTTCGGGCCTTTTATTTATTATTATTATTGTTATTATTATTATTTTTTGTGTGTGTGTGGTGACAGCGGTAGTAGATGGAAACCGCTGGGTGGGGCTTGTGAGTGCTTAAGCCATTTGGTAGGCCTCCCCATCTAGCTGACCCTTGTCGCCAGATTGCTACTGGCTTGCTTATTTTGTAAATTACTGCTCGCCAATAACTCAACGCTCTAAAATGTGGTTATGACATCATTCTGTTCCTGATCGTGCATCTGTAAACATAAAATATAGCTTGTCCTTCTCCAGCACCGGTCGTTCGGCTGGTATCCTCGATATGTACGAACCTGGAAATAAAGCACCCTTTACTGGACTTTCTGAGTTTTCATCTATAAACTGGCTATATATTCTTTCTCATATTAAAAAGGTGAATATAATCCTGCTTCAAAAATCACCGATGCTACGTGAAATAATCATTTTAAAACTGTTTTCAGAGATATGGAGTTTAAGACGACAAAAGATGCCACAAGACTTGGTGCATCAGGGACTTATCGAGAGATTGCTGGAGAGGGACAAATAATTGATTTTTGCAATAATTAATTGTTGCTTAGCCTTTCAAGGAATCACACGAACTCAATTCCTCTTCCTGTAAAAAGAAAAGATACAATATCGAACTTTCTAAAACTGCATTAATGCCATCCCTGTGTTGAATCGCAGGAATTCTTCTAATGGATATTTCCAGCGTATGGAATTTTGGGATTTAACTCTTTTTGACACAAGTGTTCTACAGAGATATTATAGGTTTTTGTGATACTATTCCAGAACAAGCGATCCATCGACGACCGTCTTCCCGTAAATGTGGTTTGCGTACTCCCGGCGAAAGGTTCGAGTCTGACCGAGGGCCTCACACCGCGTCATGCCGCAGATCTCCGTATTCCACTCCCGCCAAAGCACGCCTTTTCGTACTGGCAAAAAGAAAAAAAAGGAAGAAATAATTTTTGCTGCTTTGTCATGACTCACTCATACTAGAAAGAGACTTCAGTGCACTGCAGTGAATTGCTCCTATTCGAAGCGCATGTGAAAACATTTTTATACTTTATCAAGGACTTAAGTGAACGTGTTATTTTCGCTCAAAAAAAAAAGAATCATGAAATACGTCCAAAGAGAAACCTTTTATAAATAAACTAAAACGGCGTATCCAAAGTAGTGTTATTAAAACGCAATATTTATGAAAGCATTTATTTTGGAAACTTATTCTCTCAAAAAAAAGAGAGAATCGCCTTTTACGTATCACTATGGTTATTAGTATTTTTTTTTTTTGTCCAGTGCCTTATTTTTGAGTAATTTTTAAGTAATGTTGTTTCTTTAATGTAAGTTTATTATTTTATTAACATGAGTGTATTTTTAATGCGGCATAAACTAGTCGCAATATACATCTATATAAAATATATATATACAAACTAAAATTTTGCTTTATATAGTGTTTTCCATTTAAGTGTATTTTTATGATAGACTTCTTAATCTTAAATTTACTGTTGTAAAGTTTTTCAGCAGTTTGCTTTTCAAAATAGATACTATATGCAGTAATTGTATTGTGGATAGGCATAATAGATATTTTGCGGTGTTTAAATCTGTTGTAAAAATAGTATTTTCTCCGATTGAAAGAAAGCATTTATAACACACTCACAGAAAAAAAAAAAAGTTTTTTGTTTTTTGCAATTTTTTTCGTTTTTTTTTTCTGTCCTGTTTAGCGTTGAAAAAAAGAAACAGAAGAAAGAATTGCTTAGATTATCTACTATAATGAGGAGGTGGCATAAATAAAATATAATTCCTCATTACTTAAGAAAAACTATAATGGTAGAATTATTAGTTTATTGTACATTTTCATTTATTTTTTATTGTTATTAAGGCTTTAATATTTATCTATGATGCTCTATAGATTTCTTTTTAATGATGTGGTCTGGTAAAAAAATGAGGGAAAAGCATCTAACTTCATTTCATTTAGTTTCAGGTTCAAGATAGTGTTAACATTGTAACTGTGACACACACATCGAGGCAACTCACAAACAATTTTATTCTTTTACGGCCGTGAATTGCTTCCAAATTAGGATGATTATTTAAATGGGAACGGTAATAATAATGCGGGTACATTGATTACTTTTTTTTGTTTCGCAATTCTTTTAATCGATTGTGTCTGTCACATTACATTTTATTTAAAACTTCTTTAAAGGCAATATTTTGGTAATTTGTATTTGAGTAATTATACATCACTACCATATTTTAAATATTTTTAAGTAACACAGTTTCTATTTCTCATAAAAAAAGGAATTGCTATATTATAAAGTTAACTTTAAAATTAGAGAAAATCAGTGCTATACATTGATGTCTGCACAACAATGAATGCAGGAATTATAAGAAAAGTTAATCTTACAGACACTTTTTATTATAAGTGCATTCACTCTTATTATTATAATTTGTCCTTTTTCTCAAAACAAAGAAGTGGAGAACATTTAAATAAATTATTCTGTGTCTTCTATTACGTATATACAGGTAATCAAGTTTTTGTTTCATTTTATAATTTGTGTGTAGATATGATAAGATTTTTTTTGAAATATTGATAAGAAATAATGTACAACAATTGGTACATCTCCTTGTACCATTATAATTAAAATAAAACTTATGTGTTGCACTGGTACAATTTGGAGAAATCATGAATGAGGCAATTAACTTAAGTTTTTGTTTGCTGATGGTAAACTTTTCATTTGATTTTACTAAAGTTTTGAGACATTGCTTAGTTTACATTTTACAATACTTTCGTAAATACATTACATTTACATATTGTGTAATATCTTGATATTTTATCTCAACCTGTCACATGTTATCCTCTTAATAGTTTTAATGCATGATCGAGTCATCATAGATATAGATTATAATATGAGAAAATATAATTTTAGTTCTCTTTCGTCGTTTTAAAATGCATAAGATTATCAGTAAACATTTGAAATCAATTGTATGCCGCTCTTTTGCATACATTCACACATTTCTTGATGTGAGAACACAGTTTTGGTTTATAATGAAATGGGGCTATTTTTTTCTATTTATTTTGAGTTTATTTTCATAACCTTCATTTGTGCATTGTGCTATTTTCTAGAGATAGCACGGTGTCATATTTTTTTTTCTTTTTCTTTCTTTCTGTACGCGGCAAGATGGCCACTTCCGTGTGTAAAAAGGGGGAAAGTTTTTATTGTTCAATTACAGATTTCATAAATTCATGTTTTTATGTATATCATTATTCCACACTTTTCTTGTTTTATTTTAATGTTGGGCACTACTAATTTTATTTACTTAGATATGACATTAATAAAAAGCTACACTACCTCGCGGTTTTCACATTACTTCTATATGCGCATATAAATTCATAATAAGTTCACTGCATAAATTGTTTACAACTCTTGTACATATTTGTTGTCTTTTTATATTCGACCTGGCTTTACATGCATACACATATTTACAATTCATTTTGACAAGAATTATTTTGCCTAGAGTTCAAAGTTAACACTCGCCATGGTTGGATTTAATCATGATTTTATGTGCTTCTCGTAGTTTTTTTCTACATACTTGCTCACGGTTTGTATACATTGTCATTAGGATAGAAAGTGGCAGTTCTATTTTATTAGGCAATTTTGTTTTCTTCTAGTTAAATTTTTTTAAGTAATTATTTTACTTACATTTAATACACTTTTAAAGACACTGCTTGCACATGCGTTCAGTATTTTGTCACATGAAATAACTCAGATGTTGTACATTATGTTTCACATACATTTTGCATTACTGATAGAATTTGATTGTTTTGACGCGGATGGTGACTCGATGCATGGTTTTTTCCCCCCTCATGAAAGGTGACAGGATGTCTTTAAAAATTGACATTTTGGGGTATAAAATTATTGTGATAAATTATTTTCACTGGTTCGATTCATTTTTTTTTTTATGTAGACACTAGAATTGGCATCATTATTGCAACAGTTTCACTTTTCTTCTATTTTAAAATTTTTATATGAAACTTGCTATTTTTTTTCTTACACGTAATCTGTTATAGATAAATACACTTTGTATCGTTTCTTGTGATCACTACTTAGAGCTAAAAATTTTTTTTTATGTATTTACATTTTTCACGTTTGTTTTAACATGATTCTAGCCTAAACATCAAGTGTATAGTAGCCTATTAAGCCAAGTTTTACAGTTTTGTATTTTATTATTATAAATTTTTGTCACAGCACATTGAGCTATATTTTTGTGCGCAATCACTTACATTTCTTTTAACCCTTTGCTTACGATCTATTCGACAGCATATTATTTATTTTTCAACACAATACAAGTAGTTCATGTGAGTATATTTACACAATTTTGTTCATGTGAGATTACACTTAGTTCATGAGTTTATTTACACAATTCTTGTTCATGTGAGATTACAAGTAGTTCATAGCGTATAACACTTTAGTTCATAGTTTATAACACATTAGTTCATTGTGGCTTGTTTGGAGGATAGAAGGTGTCTCTTCACACATATACTGTCTGTTTAGTCTGTTGGCAGCCTATTTTTGAGTCATGATATAAGTTAATAATTATTATGACATGCAGCATGATTCTATTGCTAGCCTGTTTTTTTTTATTAAATAGAGGTTGCTTGTTTCTTTATAAAAAAAAATAATTTCCTTTAATTTTGTTTTTCCACAGTATCGCGATAGCCCTGCTTAGCATGCGACAAGTTCAAAGTTTTTATTTACAACGGTCTTTGATTTTACAAGGGTTCTACTGCTTCACTGTGGCAGCATGCTACGTGAATGCGATTGTTATCTGTGGACAGTTGTATAGAAATACACATTTTTTTCTTCTCTCGCATAAATTACTTTCCTTGTGGTACAAGGCAATTGATGTGAATATGGGTTTCCTTTTCACGAATTTTTCTATTACACAATGCACAGGTGTACATTTTTTTTCTCCCTTTCACTCTATTACAGCCATGCAGCCTTCTCCTGGTGTATACCAGTTATATCTTCAAGAGATGTTAATTTAGGCTGCGCTCGCACATACACAATGCCTTTCTCTTATGTAGCAAATGTTGTACATGCGTCATTCATATTAAATTTCATAATTTGTTTCATACATTTTCATTTGTATGGCTACATGATAGGTTAATTTACTTGATTTTTTTTGTTTTTGTTTTTGCTTTAAGGTATAGAAGTAAAAACTTATTAGATTACAGGTTATTCTATGGTGGTTTTTTTAACAATACACATACACGTTTTATTCAAGGAGTCAGGGCAGTGACTACCTACAATCTTCAACAATAAATTGCGCCTCATTTCTCATTATTTTTCTCCTTCTGTTGTCATTACCATCACTTTTATAAAAAAGTGAGTTTCAAGTACAGTGCTTAACACTTCCTGTTATCTTATTACATATATTTAAGTGTTGTTTTGTCTTTATTTACACATCATGTCCCAAAGTTGTATTTGAAGTTGGAGTATAACCAACTCATATAGCAATCACAAGAATTGCTTTTTATTTGAATATTTATTTCAAATATTATTGAACTATGACCTTCTGGAAATTGAATTAACAAAAAATGTGTGCACGCTTATTCACAGCTATCCAGAAGTTAGACTGAGCTCAGGTAATTGACATTGAAAATTTATTGGTACCAATTTTTCTAAGGCATGCTTGCATGCATGCGAAATGGAGACATGATATATATTCGTGCTTTATTTACTCATTTATAATTTATAGCATAATTACTTTAAAACCAGGTTCCTACTGAAAATAATTTACTGTATTTTTATGTGTGATGTACTTGAGATGAGACATGTGTTATTGTTTTGTTTCTTTTGCTACCGCAATCCTCCTTATTCATCGTCGGTCAAGGGGGAGATATATGTGAAGGTCATTTCCTTCACATATTCTTTTAATAGTTTTTCCCGTTTCGCCCCCCCCCCCTTTTTAATGTATAGTTATTTTACTAAACTACTTATTTAACTCTTATTTTGATTCCGTCTCAAATCATAAATTAAATTTATTTTCATCACTCATTTCATTTCGAAATACATTCTCGCTGCGCGTTTTATTTCTCAAAAGACAGTAATTCATTATGTAAGTCATGCTTTTTTTTTATCTTGCATTCAAATATTTTACCCATTCCTTGTACGCAGTTATTTCGGTTGATAGGCCGTTATTTCTATTTTTCTTTATTTATTTATTGAGTGTGTTTCTAAAGCTGCACCTTTTTCCATAACGTATTTTTTTCTTGTCATAAATTTAGCTTGCAATATCTTTTATTTCATAATTTCACGTGCCTTGGGTCGTCTCTGCGGCGCCTATTAACATGGGTTTGCCATCCCCCATTCTATTGCAGCTTTGTGTTTTCTTTTGGCACTTCATATTTTGCTGTTTATCCGTTGTCGTTAAAATTACATATGTTGCCCTTTTCCCCCTCCCCATTGATAATACATTAACGGTTTTTGATCACGTGTCTCATTTCAATTTAATTGTCGCCAGATTGCTACTGGCTTGCTTATTTTGTAAATTACTGCTCTCCAATAACTCAACGTTCTAAAATGTGGTTATGACATCATTCTGTTCCAGATCGTGCATCTGTAAACATAAAGTGTAGCTTGTCCTCACTGGCCGTTTGGCTGGTATCCTCGATATGTACGAACCTGGAAATAAAGTACCCTTTACTGGACTTTCTGAGTTTTCATCTATAAACTGGCTATATATTCTTTCTCATATTAAAAAGGTGAATATAATCCTGCTTCAAAAATCACCGATGCTACGTGAAATAATCATATTAAAACTGTTTTCAGAGATATGGAGTTTAAGACGACTATATATGCCACATATATGATATAAAAAAGAGAAGTAACTGTTGTGATGAAGAATTTATTGCAGTATCACCAACGTAGTAAAATAATTCAATTTTGTATTTTTATTCTGCATCGATTATAAGTTTATCCCAATTTTCATAATTAAATTGTCTTTTTCGCCGACGAACTCAATATCTTGAATCTTTGAATCAATCATCGATTCAAAATTTTTATCTGCATCTATTTCGAATACCATTTCGCCAGCATCAACAAGGATGGCATTAAATTGATTGTCCGATCTCAAATTCCTAAAAAAGGGAAATTCCAACAGTTTTATTGCCAATGCAATGCCGTATTTCCTCCCCCTCCCCTGCATAAGTTTACTAAGGGGAAAGACATGATTTAAAACCACATACCAAATCACTCAGAATAAAGAAATGTGAATCTTTCTATTTGCGTAAGTAGCCCAGATGCTTTATCTGTCATAGAACTATCTAAATCTTTGTTTTCGTAAATGCCAAACAATGCATAATATATTTTACCGATTTTAAAACTCAGTGGCTTTGTAGCATCAATTTGAATTTACCACCTGCTGTCTCCAAGAGGTTTTTAGGTTAGTTCTTCAACCTGCTTCAAAAGAATGGCTCACCAGAAAGACTGTGAAGAAAAAAATAAATGCAATTTCCGGACAATATTAAAGAAGTTGGATAATTCTAATGATGAGCCATATCATTTCCCACTAGGTTAAAGGAGTGGCAACGACATGGCATAAAGATCCACGAGGGTTGGTGTTTCTAATCATTGTTTGCACCCCCGTACGTTCTCCTTTTATATTCGCGCCATTATCTTATACTTTACCTTATAGTTTACAAAGGCACTCACAGATTTTACAGCTCTCGAAGCCTCACAGATTTTCCAACATCGAAACTTTTTTGGCTTGTTGATGTTTGTGTTGGAAGAAAGCCAAAGCTGGTGTCTTCTTGTTCAATGGATAGATTTATAACGAAGGTAATTTGTTCTATTTTACTGATCAGGTGTGCAACAGAATACAATTGAATGATAGTTTGATTTTTTTTCACTTAATATAATATATCTTTTTTGACATTACGTGCAATTAGATGAATAACTTCATTTTGAATGGTTTTACTCAAGTATGTGTTTATATTATGTTGTTTGTTCAACGCCCCCCATGACAAGATCAGCTGCAGCTAATAGTTGGACTATCTTTAAAAAGATTACATTATCATATTCGTGACAATTTCGTTGCTATGTCTAAATTACAAGCAACTTTCTCCTAAAATTTTGACATTCGAACTGAACGTTGAAAAACGGCGTTCCATTGCTGTGTTTCTGTATCCTAAAATCTTTGAGAAAAAGCATCTATTGCTTGCAAAGTTTTTAAACAAATACTCAGTTCAAGCAAGGACTTTTGCGCTTCAAAATGTTTATTTGTCGTTTCGTGATTTTCGAGGGTTTGTATTCTATGCCGTCAAACTCTATCTACACCTTTTGCTAAAGAAGTTGTAGCCGTTGAAAAACTTTTGTTGTAGAATCAGAAATCTCAACCAATTTCTATGAATTTTCTTTCCATTGCTGAGATTTATTCTAAAGTTGTTTGAGTTGAATCTACATCCTCTGGTATTAGTAGGGAAATCAAAGTTGTTCATTAGGGATGCTGGAGCTGCTTTCGAAATATAAATTATTTCTGAATCAGAAATACATTCAGTCAATAATCTTGGATCAGAACTCAAAACCAAACTTACAGGACGATCTTCATCTGTCTCTGTCTCCACCTGCAAGTGCGATGGATTTTCTACCTCTTTCGCTTCATTCTATTTTCTTCTTGTTGTTGCTGAACACGATCAGGCACTGCATCTACAGAGACTGCTTTTTTCTCATTTCGTTTTGGCATTTTTGCGCTCCTTGATTTTTTTTTACTCCGTGCCGGGGCACTGACTGACGGAGTCTTCGTCCGGTCCTGATAGCATGTTAAAAGTTAGATTACTTAAACGTGTAGTACAACTGAAAATTTCAATTCAGCAACTTCTGTCAATAAACGGAAATGTACTTGAGAACTTTTGCGCAGGCCTGTATATGATCTATGGAATTTATAGACGCCAAGTAATATGCAGACAAATAGTAAAATTTAAAAACGCGTACCACTACTTAAAACTAACTTCCAGCAAATATTGTTCATAAGAAGTGGTGTAACCGAATTATTTTCTGTGTCCCTGTAAACGAATGATAAGTTCTATGCGCACCATAATCTACAGTTAGCGTCTTGAATTATACCTCAGTGACATATATCAATTTCAATATGTTTAAAATAGCATAATATCATTAAAATACACCACAAACATTTTTTTTCCCAGAATTTGTAAAATAACTGAATTCTGAGTGCACCTGTAAACGAACCGTAAGTGCTACATACTTCCTTTTCAATGCCGAACCTTCCATAGTGAACCCGAATAAGATATATCTATTTCATTGCAATCGGAATGTATTTACTAGTTTTCAAACAAATTGCATTTTAAAGTAAACCATTTATCCTATTCGACGGTGTAAAAATGGAAATTATGCTATATTTTGAAGTTAAAAAAATTGCTTTGAAATGAAAACATTGGTCCGGTGCTGCTACTACCGATATGACGTCAGAGTTATTTACGAACATGTTTTTGCCTTATAATATAGATGGATTTTTTTTAACAAAATTGTCCTCCAACATACCTTTCTTTGTGGAAAAAGTAACGCTGTAACAAGTTTTGTTGGAACTGTTTACCATCTACATCCAAACATTAATAAAATAGGCATGCCATATTTCAGAATATTAAGGGTATCTTATAATGGGCTGACTGTCTTTAAAATTCGATGACTTACAAACGCTGACAGCTGTTAAAGAAATTATTTCAAGAGACTAATGTAGGATGTCAGAAGTTTTTTTTTACTTTTCTTTTAGTTTTAGTTAGAACTTTTAGTTCTTTTAGTTAGAAGTTTAAGTCCGAAATAGCAGCAATAGATCGCACTGCAATGAATATGTGCTCAATCAAGTCCAAAACCGAAATTACCCAGCATTGATGCAAAGGAAGGAGGTTAAATATATGGAATGGGTCCTTAAGAACAAGACTGTATTGGCTAATGACACCCACTCTATATAATTTAATCTCATTCCTTTGCATAAATGCTGGTAATTTCGGTTTGGGCCTCTACGTAACATATATTGCTTGTAGCGCCGTCTTTCGCTGCTATTTGGAACTAAAATCAGGAATAGAAATAAAGCAAATTCCAGACATCTTACATAACCCTCCTGCAAGAATTTCTTTAATGGCTGCCGCCATTTGCAAGTGATTAATTTTGAATAAAGCTTGTCCATTTTAGGACATCCTGCAGTATTTACGGTCTCACAGGCTGAAATAGTGCGTTCTCCCAGCACTTTTTCTGATGTCATTTCGTAAGTACAAAACAATCTAGGTCTTTCGAAAATTGCCCTAAAATACTAGTTTTTGTCCAAGTTTGAAATGTAGTCTGAAGACCTCCATTTATACTGAGAAAATGGTTTGCTACACTAGTTTCGTATATAATAATTCTAGTGTGTGCCTTTCCCTGACATTTTGTTCATGGTGTACCGAGAAATCTGGTATCTTACTAGAAAAACTTTATGAGAGAGTAGAGTCATGCAGTGAGTAGAATTTAATTGGTTGAAAGGACTTTAGACAAAATAAGTCACACCTATAGAGTGGCATAATAGAAAACATGCCATGTGATTTGCTGTACTTTCTATAAACAGAAGATCAATATTATTGTAGGATTAAATATTTTATCTATCTAAATATTCAATTAGCTTATAGCTACAGGTGAAATCATCAATCCGTTGTTCAGGTATTTACTTAATGTATTACTTAGATGAACAAATATAGGTTATGGAAATCCATTTAACATTAATGATATAGTATGAAATTTTCACACTAACAAATATAAATGTAGGGAATGATCTAGATTCCTCATTCAAGCCTTTTATTCAGCCATGGTCTTTAAAACATTCAATTAATATTCCAACTATGGGACTTCTAAAACATAAACACCTCTTGACATTATTCCATTCCTCTTTTAGGCGTCGCCACATCCCTTGTGCTTTTTTCACGCTCTTCGCGTTATGCTTTTTGTTTTCTACAATATTGCGTGCTAATTAAATAAACCCTTGAGTCTAACAAGTTGCATTGTTGAGAATATTTATAATCCCACATTCGGTCATCTTGACAGTCAGGTGACCCAACGGAACTTATTTTCAAATCTCGTGCACATAGTTAGATACTCAGGCTTTGAATTTCACATTTAAAACGGTTTCACTTTACACGCATAACTTTATATAACAGGCACTACACAAAATGACCTATCACATGACGCACAACATTTAAATCTTCCGATACATGCTAACTCATATGCATTTCCTTTACGAAAAGAATAACACTCGCATCTGTCTTCTCTATTCGCATCCACCTTGAAAATAGAAGAACTGTTACACTGCTTGGTTCTATTCGCGTATTTATCATATCCTCTTTCAAATTTAGCTTCAAGTCCTCTATAATAAAAAATATTAGCGACACCCGATGACTGTTCATGCCTCCTACAATTACTAATATTCGAACCGTATATATTTAATTGCGGACCATGAAAATATCTTCTAATGCTTATTTTCTCTTCCAATTTCATATGGCTTATTTTACACTGTTCAAACTTTTTTCTTTCAAAAATGTCTTGTTTTCTTTCTATTTGCTGTACATCTAAATATTTTCTCCGATCTTCATGATATCCGTGACGTTTACCAACAAAATTATTTCTCAGATAATATTTCCTTTCATCTCTCGTGTTTTTTTTTATAATATTTTTCAACTTTCTTCCTTTCATTTTTATTTTCATTTGCACATGCACATAATTCGCGTTCTTCTTTCAGCTTGCTCGATCGTGCTAATTGCAACACCTTCTTTCTTTCATTCAATTTTTCCATACTCGTTGCATTTCATTTTTCTTCGCGAGGTCTTTCTGTTATATTCATTATTGCATTTTTATTTACTTCATTGCCACACATTTTAAATTTTCATCGGTATTCCTTAGTGCTCTAATACATCTACAATACATTATGGTCTTGTCTTTGGCGTTTACTTCCTTGGCGATATTTTTTTATTTTGACAACTTCTTCTGTGACTGTTGAATTGAATCCTGATAATACACTGGCACTTAACAATATGTCACATTCTATACCTGATATTACATGAAAGTTATCCATTAACTTCACGCCATCTATTTGTATTTTGTGCTCGAAGAATGCCATTGACTTCATTTCTTTTCCGCCAAGTCCAATAAATCTACCCAGATTTTTTTGGTATAATTCTATTTCGTCGTAGTATTCTTTATCAGACTCACATCACTTGCTGTGTCGATGATAACTTTAATGTGTTTCTCATTTATTGGAATTATACGCATATTTTTTGATGATTCGGCGATGTTTTCAGCTTTCGATAAGTTCATTTCGATAAGTTTGTTTTCTTTATCTGGTTACCATAATACCCTTGTGTGTTCATTTGATCCCTATTTATACATTTGGCGGCAATACGACCAAGCAAATTACAGGAATAGCAGTTAATTCTTGAATTAATAGCTCTTTTGCCTCGTCCTATATTATTTCGATGAGCATTTGGATGTAACTGGCTATCTATTTCTTTCCTGTTCACGCTATTTTGCGCCTTATGCAATTTGGCGGTTTTTAATCCTCTCAACGATATAACAAAATTATCTAGTTTTTCAACTAATACATCTAATTCTTTTATCCTTGGAAATTCCTCAATAAAACGTTCTCTAGTTTCTGGAGGCATTGTTCACTTAATTTGAGCAGTTGCTAATAACTCATTTAATCCATCAAAAGTTGTTAGTTCATTCCACGTACCCATTCATTAAAGTACATTTTTAACTGAAAACCAAAATCGCGCTAATTATCTATTGGCTCCTTCTCATGAGTCGTGAACCTCTGTCAGAATTCATCCGGTGACATTTTGAATCTTTTCAACAGTAAATCCTTTATATATTTGTTATTATTTACCTCCGGTTCCCTTTCTCTTGTAATTATGCTAGCTATTTCAAACGGTAATAAACTATCGCATTCCACCTTGTCTATTTTCGTTAGAGATACTTGTCTCTCGTATAATGTTAAGAACGTACCAGTATCACCGTTTGCACTGTCATAACGATTAAGTAATTTCAGCATATCAAAATTTCTACCTGTTCCCGTTCTTGGAGCTAGTATTTCTACTTTCTTCAGAGAGTCTATCTCGGCTAGCATTGTCAATTTTTTACCTCAAATTCCCTCATTTTTTCTTTATCCTCTATCTCTAACATCAATATCTTCTCCTCTATCTGTGTTTGCCGTCTTCTCTCTTCTGCTTCAAGTTCTCTCGGTCGTCTTCTTCCTTCCTCTTCACTTTCTGTCTTTCTCCCAACGCTATTCTCTTCTCCTCTTTCTCATTCTCTGCTTCTATGTGTCTTTGTTTTTTCGCTTTCTCTGTTTCTATTTTTCTTTGCTCTTTCTTCTTCTCTACTTATGCTTCAAGTTCTAACATTCTTTCTTCCAACGCTAATTTTTCCTTCTCCTTGCTAGCCGATGATATTCGTTCAGGACGGTCTTTTATAAAGTCTTCATCAAAACTTTCCCAACTTTATATTGTTTCAAACAATCACAGAATAGTTACTTTCTCTGGAACGTTTATTGCGCACTCCTCACATACTTCAATCAAATCGGTTTTTGATCAAAATCGACATAATGATGTGTTTTTTCCGTAATCGTTTCAATTTTTTATTCAGATCCCGGCATCGAGTACCCAAAAATTGTAGTACTTTAATGTTTTACCTATCGAAATATACAATTAGCTTATAGCTACAATTGAAATCATCAATTAGTTGTTGAGGTATTTAATTAATTTATTACTTAGACGAACAAAAATAAGTTATAGAATTTCAGTTAACATTAATGATGTAGTATACAAGTTTCACATTAACAAATATAAATATAGGAAATCACCTAGATTCCTTATTCAGCCATGGACAGCTCTTTAACCTTCCGTCTACCAGACGGGTCCATTGGACCCGACATGTACATTCAAAATATTTATTCAAACCAGAAATTTCTTCAAAACAAACTAAATGTATAAATCAGACAATAATAAGTTAAATAAACAAATTAAATAGTTTTAAGTAAAAATTCTGGTGTAGAATGTTTTTATAAAACTTGAGTAAAATTTCCGGTAGTTCTAGGGTTAAAACATTTTGTTAATATTCAAACTAGGGGCTTCTAAAATATAAACACCTCTTGACATTATTTCATTCCTCTTTCAGTTGTTGCCACATCCCTTGCGCTTTTTTCACGTTCCTTCTGTTATGCTTTTATTTTCTACAATATTGTGTATTCATTAAAGAAACTCTTGAATCTGTCAAATTGCATTGTTGAGAATATTTATAATCCCACATTATTTACTTCAGTAAATAATATACATTTCTTTACTTCTTTGATTATATATTTTAATTCTGTTCATAAACATATAAATAATTTTAATAGCAGAAATATTAATGAAAAGTCGTATATTGAAAAATGGTAAAAAAAAGGACAATACAGACTTCAATGTATTTTTAAAAATTTACAAAAATACATTTTTATGTACATAAATGCAATGCAAGTAAACTACTTTACGTATTAAATACAAGTGATTTTAAGAAAATGAAAAATTTTAAGAAGTCATACTACACTATAGTACAATAACATAATAAATAATTTTGACTAATAAAATTACAATTTAAATTATTTTATTCAGAAATAAATAATTGTGCCGGAATTTTTATTTCTGTTATAAATTTAACAATAAACAGTACATGCGTATTTTTTTTTTTTTTGCCTCGTTTGTTTTATTATTTAACTTTTATTCATAAATATATAAGCATTTTAATTAATGAATTTCTAATCAAATGTAACATTTCTTCAAAATGGTTATAATAGGCTAATGCAGACTTGAATATATTTTTCAAGTTTTTTAAGAATACATTTTTATGCAATGTAATGAAACTAGGTTTATTTCGTATTATATACAAAAGCTTCCAAAAGATGGATATTTGTATGTGGTACTGCACTACAATACACTGCAATAAATTTGAATAAATATATTATGACTGAAATTCATTTTTTCAATTATAAATACATTGCACAATACTTGTAACTTCTGTTCACAACTGTAACAATAATATAGGTGTTTAAACGAAATGTTCATTAAACTTACCCTGGTCTGTGTGTAATACGATGACATCACGAAATCGCGAAAAGACCTGAATTAGTATTGCAGTTGTGCCAGTGACGCGATATGTAATATAAAATACTTATTTATCGTAAAAAAAACAGCATATGCATTAAAAGATTATTTTTAACTTCAGCCCAACCCAACCTTTTTCCTGGCCTCTCCATGCATATTAAGAAATTGTTTTTAACTTCAGCCAAATCCAACTTTTTCTCGAGGACCACAAACTTATATTTCCTATGTTAGGTGAGCCGCAATACACTATTAGGGATAAATAAAAATTGGCTCTCTGCCGAGCAAGCTACCACTATTTTAATACGGAATAGTTTGCATTATTTATTGTGAGAATCTTTACCAATTTCATAACACAAATATTACATTTTGAAAATTGCGATAGCAAACGATTTTTAGGCAAAAACATTGTGCATTCTTACACTACACTTATATGATAATATAAAAACAAACGTAACTAAAATAGTTAAATAACAAAAGTAATATAACAAAGCAGTGTAACTGAATTAATATACTCAGCATTTAATTGTAAGTAAAAAATGTAATAATATAATAATGGCAGCAATTCTAAAATGTAAAGATAGAAACACAATGGAGATTTTCTTTAATAAATCAAAATGTTACTCATCGCAAAAAAAAAATGAATGCATATCACGAAAAGTTACTTTTAAATAACATTTGACAAATGCTCTAGATTAAAAATATATATACACCTCTGCAAAGTAAATAGCACTATGTGTAAAAAGAATTTTTGACAAAGTATATGACATTTTCGAGGTATTAGCATATTTTCTAATTAATCCAAAATAACAAGAACAATTTTATCTTCTCATAAAAATACGGAAGTCAGTAGTGAAGGTTTTAAATAACTTTTATGTGCGCCCTTGAATATAAGAGTTTTCGATTCGGTCTTGTGCCACATATAAAACGTTGGCGGGCCGGAGGTCGAGTATCGTTTAAATTAGGGGTGCACAACCTTTTTAAGAGAAGGGCCACTTACAAAAATGTTTGGGTTGTCGAGGGCCACATCAGTAGCACAGAGAAAATTCAATATCAGAGTAGGGGGGGGGGATAAGTCTTTATTCTTAATGAATAATTATTTTTTGTTTGTAACAAAAAGAAACAAACGGAAATAAATTTGTATGCAGGGATGCAGGGCTTCTTCGCATCTGTATGAATAACCATACAACACTTTATGAAGACTAACGGTTCCTTCTTGATAAATGGTAACTTGAAGAAAAAAAAAATATACAAAATTTCTAAATAGTTGAACGTTATTGAAAATTAAAAAAAAAATTTTAATCGAAGAATAACTTCATTTAAAATAAAAGGAAACTTATTTTTGAAATAGCAAGGCATGATGGGCTAATTATGCTATTTTTTCTGCGGATTATTAACAAAACACATTTTTTTTCCCTTTTGTCAATCAAGTGCGACTGATTGACGAAATTCGCGATTTTTTATCAACGACCAATACACAGATTTCGCGGTAATTTTCCATTGCCGATTGGCAAAATTTGCAATCATTTCAAACAATCAATTTGCGATACCTGAGATAAATTTTCAAAATTCGCGATTATTTTTCCACAACGGATCAACGAAAATTGCGATTATTTCCGCACCCGATCGAATTATTTCGCACCTTTTTTGTTCTGCGATCGGTCTTCGAAATTTAAAAGTTTTTTCCAGGAATGATTGATAAAATTCGCGATTTTTTTTTCATGAGTGATTGGGGATATTTGCAATATTTTAAGTGACCGATTGACAATATTTTCAATTTTTTTCCCAGCGACCAATGGACGAAACGTGATTTTTTCCCCGATATACATTAATGTAATTTGCGATTTTTTTCGCGCAATAAATTGGCGAAAGTCGCGATTTCTTTTACACGCACAATCAATGAAATTTGCTATTTTTTTCCTGCGACCAATGAATTTCTATTACATGATATTTTTTGGGACCGACACACAAAATTTGCAATTTTTTTCCATGAGCTATTCACGAAATTCACGAATTTTTGAGAAAATTCACGATTTTTTTTCACGAAGTTTCGCAATATTTTTGCGACCAATTGACAAAATTTGTAATTTTTTTTTTCTATCAATTGTCAAAATTCGTGATTTTTTTCCGCGACAGATTGACAAAATTCGTGATTTTTTTTCTCGCGATAAATTGATAAAATCGCGATTTTCACCCCAGCCGATCAACGAAATTTGCAATTTTTTGTACCTCATCGACTAAATTCGTGATTTGTCTGTGCCCGATTAACAAAATTCACAATTGTTAACCGATTCTGACGAAATTTGAAAATTTGCCTGCGGCGAATTGACGAAATTTCCGATTTTTTTCTCGCAATAAGCTGGTGGAACTCACGATTTTTCCGCAGCTATCAAGAAAGTTTGCAATTTTTCCGCAGCTCATCGACAAAATTCGCGATTTTTCCGCGACAAATTGATGAAATTCGAGATTTTTTTCTCGCGATAAAATGACGAAACTCACGATTTTTCCGCAGCCGATCAACAAAAATTGCAATTTTTCCATACCTCAAATTACAAAATTCGCGATTTTTCCTCTCACGATCAACAAAATTCGAAATTTTTACGCGCCCGATAAACGAAATTTGCGATTCCTAACTGACTCTGACGAAATTTGTAATTTTTCCCGCGTCAAATTGACAAAATTCCGATTTTTCTCACTTTAAACTGACAAAATTCGCGGTTTTCCTGCAACCGATCAACGATCACATATTCGACAAAATTCGCGATTTTTACCGCACTGACTCTGAGGAAATTTGACATTTTTTTCAGTAACAAATTGTCGAAATTCGCGATTTTTTTCTAGCGATAAACTGATAAATCTCGAGATTTTTCTCGAACCGATCAACGGAATTTGAGATTTTTCTGCGACTCATTGATAAAATTCGCGATTTTTATTCGCGATTTTTCATCGCGAACTCGATCAACGAAATTTGCGATTCTTAATTGACTCTGGTGAAATTTGCAATTTCTTCCCGAGGTAAATTGACGACATTAGAGATTTTTTCCTGCGACATATGGACAAAAATTGCAATTTTTCCAGTTATAAATTGCCGAAATTGTATTTTAAAAAAAAAGAAGAAATTGTATAAATTGTGATCGCGGGCCACAAGTTAACCCATGACGGGCCACTTTTGGCCCGCGGGCCACAGGTTGTGCATCCCTAGTTTAAATAGACTGATTTTCAGTGACGACTTTCATATATCTCCAGAAATACATAAATCGTCTAATAACTGAAAAATGTTTCAATATTTTTTTAGTTATGGGCAGTAATGACATTTGTAAGGTTTAGCCAAATATTTCTTGAATGGTATATTTAATTTAAAAAATACTTATTAATTTTACAATGTAACTCATGGCCATTTGAAAGAATAAGTACGCCTGAATGAGTTTTTTTATAATAATGAAATCTTCAAGATTTAGTTGTTCGAAAGATCAAGGGGTGTCGCACTGTTTCCTCCGCAAATATACAAATTTAATCATAATAATCTTTTACCGTATAAAAACTTAATTGCCCAAACATTTTAAATCATGAGTGCCAAAATCTTTTTCATTAACTTCTTAAAAATATTAATAATTTAATGAAATATTTTGTTTATGAAAATATTTATATTTTCGTTTTATTTTCTTTTTCATCTAGAATTTATATTGTTCCAAGAAAACTAAATTCAAAGATGCCTTTAAATGGAACTAAATTATATACTGATTACTTTCTTCAAAATTCGATTAATGATAATGAATGAATTTGCAAAACCTGACATTTTTGTGAATTGTCGCTTTTCCAAAAAAGAAATAAAAATAAAAGTGAAATTTCAGCCTCCATTTTCTATTAAATCCGTTGATTTAATTGAAATTCCATGATTTCTGTAATGTGACTGTCCAATTCTTAATTTAAACTGAGACGTTCTCATTTTACTACATATACGGTAAATAAAATAATCAGTTCATAGATTTAAATTTCTTTTAAAATAATCCTTTATAAATGTAAAAATGCATATAATTTTAATATTTTTAAATAGGATTAAATTAAAATGACAATTCTTTTAAATAACTAGTGCCCCTTATCAGAAAATTAAGATTAATAAATGAATCTATAAGTGAAATCATTATAGTTAAATAATATTTTTTACAAAATACTCTCATATATTTTAAATTACTCTATGTCTATACTCAGTAGTTTTATGTATATTTTAAAACAAAATATGACTGCGTGAATTTACTTCACCCAATTTTAAATAGGATTAAAGAAATGCAATTCATTTAAATAACAAAAGCCCTTGTCAATAAATGAACATCAATAAAGTAATCTATAATTGAATTTAGTATAATTAATTAAATAATATTTTTTACAAAATACTCTATTGAATTTTAGATTATTCTACGTTTATACACGGTAGTTCTCTGTCTATTTTATAACAAAATATGACTGCGTGAATTCACTCCTCCCAGGAAATAATCAATTAGATTTGAAAAGAACACCGATCAATAGTCAGAATCCTAAATTTTCGTAACAACATTCAAATTATTGAAAGTTAAATTAGTTTCCAAGTTATTAATGGATTTGTAATATCTATTGACATATCTGTAACAGTGCAAAATAAACTACTCCATCCACGTAAATAAAAGTGATAAAAAGAGAGATAATAGTGATTCTTATTTTTTTTATTGACGTAATTTTGTAAATAATATTGCAAAATTTATATATTTGTTACAATATTAGATCTATCTCCGCGATTTCTCTGTACTATTCTAAATTACTACTCTATATTCACTAAATCCTTACTCTTAAATAATCACTATAACTAATTCGCTTAAATTACCTTTAATTAAATGTCTCACTTGTCTAATTTACTTAATTATTACGTTTTTAGTATTCTTAAATTAAATGTTCCATTTCCGATCTTTCGCGATTTAGAATATTCTTTGGTAGCCATTTTATTTTTATTCCAGCCAAAATTTAGTTTCCCTCGCTTAATTCCGGGGTTTCCTTTTTGCTTTCTTATTCATTCGCTGCTTTATCTGCTCTCTTTTCATGGCGTGATATCGTTACATCTTAATTGGTTTAAAGCGCGTTCTATGTCAAAATTGTATTCTTACGCTTAGGAAGTAAAAAAAAGTTACGCACGATTATCCATCAGATTTTGAGTTTTCGAAGAGAAAACTGTTCCTGGCTGTGTGTCTGTCAAAATGCCGTTCGTTCTAAAGATTTTACCCTTTTATGTAATCAAAATTATTACTATCGATTATAGATGTTTTCTGCATCGAACTTATTGATGGCATTGCGTCGTCAATTTTGAGAGAATTGCCGCCCGTTATTATTAAATAAAAACCTGTGAACAAAAATGCTTTCGTTACTTGTCTCCTGGAGAACTTCCAATCTTCAACTCCATTGTTTTTGCCAGTAGCCACTCGACTGCCAACAATCTTTAATGAGAAATGATGATCGTATACAAAGTAGATCGTAAGAAAGTTTAGCTAACCTGTTTTTGGTCTTATCTAAATTCCCATGTTAATGTCCCGTAATCGGTTTATATTACACATAATCGGAGAATACATCGATAAATCCCAACTACAAACTTGGCATAGTCATAATTGTGGAGGCCACTATACTAAAGAAATACCATATATATCGTATATACGTATTTATATTATATATATATATATATATATATATGCTACAATATTAGGTCTATCTCCGCGATTTCCCTGTACTATTCTAAATTACCACTCTATATTCACTAAATCCTTATTCTTAAATAATCTCTATCATTAATTTTGTTTAAATTCCCTTTAATTTAATGTCTCACTTGTCTAATTCACTTAATTATTACGCTTTTAGTATCACCAAATTAAATGTTTCATATTCGATCTTTCACGTTTTAGAATGTTCTTTTGTAGACATTTTATTTTTATTCCAGCCGAGATTTACTTTCTCGCGTTTAATTCCGGGGTCTCCATTTTGATTTCTTATTCATCCGCTGCTCTGTCCGCTCTCTTTTTATGGCATGATATCTTTACCTATTAATTGGTTTAGAGTACGTACTAAGTCAAAAATGTATTCTACGCTTAGGAAGTAAAAAGCAGTTAAGCACGATTCTCCATTATATTTTGCTGAGTTTTCTTAATGTAAACTGGCCCCTGGCTGTGTGTCTGTCAAAATGTCGTTCGTTCTAAAGATTTTACCCTTTTATGTAATCAAAATTATTACTATTGATTGTAGATGTTTTCTACATCGAACTTATTGATGGAACTGCATCGTGATTTTTGAGAAAACTGCCGCCCGATCTTATTAAATAAAAACCTGTGAACAGAAATGTTTTCGTTACTTGTCTCCTGGAGAAATTCCAGTCTTCATCTACATTGTTTTTGCCATTAGACACTTGACTGCCACCAACCATCTTTAATGAGAAATGATGATCGTATACAAAGATTAAGCTGCTCAATTAAATAGGTGATGCTGTTGATCTATTTTCACTTACTACATTTTCTTACATCGATGCTCCAACTCCATGCTACACCATATAATGTAAAAAAGATTACATCTATCACGGCTAAATCAATTATGTAACAGAAAGATTATGCTACATTCGTCTTCTTCATCTACATCTCTACTAGATCGACAAAAATTTTTCCAGTACCGCGATACTTTACAAATATGATTTCCATGTCGGGAATCGAACCCGGTCCGCCTGGGTAAAAGACAGGAATCCTAAATCCAATAATCCTTCCACTCAAAAAACGAATGAACTAGTATGTCCACATGACTTACAAGTTCATTGGAAGAAAAGCAGCTACTCGGATTTCAATACCGTCACCTGGTTGTCATTAAAATATTTTCAAATCTCTGTATTATTTTTAGCAATTATTTTTAAAAGAATAATTAAAGAATCGCGGCTATGTGAGAACTGCTTTAAATTTTTTACAGTCTTCAAGAATAATAAGTTACAGAAATTTTTGATAATACTTAGCATAAATTTTTCTTTCTGTTAATAAATATAAATATGACAATATTAAGATAATTTAATTGCAACAGTAACATAACATGGTTCAAAAACATCTCGTTTTATATCAATAAATCAATATGAATTAATCAGCATCTTTCACTAATTTAGAGTTCTCAAGTTCAGTGAAGCCCATACTGAAATTTTATGTCCATCATTGTTGAATAAGGATTTATGTTTACTCAAATTTTGTTATCGCAATATATGTTGCAATAAAAATTCTAATAATAAATAATAATAATAACAATAATAAATAATAATAACAATAATAAATAATAATAACAATAATATGAATAAATAATATATCTAATAACAATATCAATCTATAACAACTATACAAATATTTTTACTTTTTGTCTTATTTAGCATTGTTTAGCCTTTTAATGCTTAAAATAAATAAATAAATAATTTGTCTATTCAAATAAATAAAGCATTTCATTTAATTTGTTATCTTATTTAAGTAATCAGACAATCTTAGACTAGTTCTGCCAGCGCCTTACAGGTAAAACATCATTTTAAAAAAAATCAAAGCATAATGACTTGCAACTTTTCTTTATCTCATTTCCTCTTTGAATTTTAACTTAAGTAGCTTTATGAATTAGTAAAGACCATTGACCTTGAATTAGGCGGAATGAGTTGTAATTTCTCCCCATCGGTCATTCCAGGAGTTGAATCAATCAATATAGTTCGGCAACTCTTGTTAATACCAATCAAGTAATGGACACTAATTCCTCGAATATGGACGGTATTAGTTGTAGTTTCCTCATAAGTCATTCTAGGGTCTAATTATCCATCACCAATCTTTCAACTTTTGCCTAGTTAATACCTTAATTAAATTCTATCCATACCGAATAACAAATCTTCATCTTAAACAATCTTAAAACTTTAATATACCGTATATACTCGCGTATAAGACGAGGAATTTATGACAATTTTCAGCAAGCAAATTGGAGAGGTCGACTTATACGCAAGTCAATTACAAAACAAAAAATAAAACTTCGAATACTGCAAAATTCTGACTTTTTATGTGTATGTATAATAAAATATCACAGAAAATGTACAAATAAAAATAATTTACCATTAAAAAAAATTTCAATGATTTATTTTTTTTTACTTACTACTTTTTCGCATTGGCAAGTGAAATATTTGGTTTAACTTGTGCTAAATTGAAGTAAAAAGTTAGGGGGTCGACTTATTCGTGGGTTTTTGATTTTTTGAAGAATTTGCATTCGAAAGTTAGGGATCGACTTATACGCGAGTCGCCTTGTACGCGGGTATATCCGGTACTAACTTTCTATAACTTTAATCTTTAATTTATATTTAAAAAAATTCTATTTTGTAACAAATAATAATAATAATAATAATATATTTCACCAATTCATAGTACATTAATATAATATCACAGTAAACATTCCATACTAGCATCAATAATATTCTCCAATAATATTAACCTTCAATCATATTAATCCTTCAGTGAAAACATAAAAAAAAGAAAAAAAAAGTCGTCACCATCGAAAATAATGAAAATATTTTGCAAAGGGAGTAAAGAAAATAGCTGAATTATGCAATATCTCATTTTTCATTCCTGCAAGAAATTAACCCTGAATAGCTGTTGTAGAGCTTAAGCAATAGCCTCATATTTTTCGATACGGCAAATTAAACTATGAAACAAACTTTTCTCTCCCTCTCTCTCGCTCTCACTTTATTTTTTTTTGTTGTTGTTTTTTGTGTGTGTGTAAAGGTTGATAAAAATTTAAGTCGTTTTATTTTAGATAAAATTAAGCTAGCTATTTTCAAATCTATTTAAATCATTTTATAGAATCTATTACGTTTTTATTTTAGTTTTTATTTGCAAATAGCATATTAAGCATTTATTTACAAGTAATAATTTAAGTAAATTTAAGTTTTATAAATTAGGTTTAGATTCAACATTAATTAGAACTCCAGATAAATCAACCAATTTATACCGCATAACTAAGTTATTCTGAATAAAAGTCCAAACAGATAATATTCTTGGGACGTCTCTCAACAACTCATCCGTAATGCTGAAAATAATAAATTTACTTTAAGATTTTATTTGAATATTAATTAAATTACAAAAAAAAAAAAAAAAAAAAAAAAAAAAGGAAATTTAAGATTAACTTTTGATTTAACTTATTAAATTAACTCTGGAGATTTTTAGTAAGTAAAGAATTCAATTCAACTCAAAGGATTATTTTTTTAACAAGAAAACAATAATATTTAACACAACTTTTAAATTTAGACTCCCTGAAGATCAAAATTTTCAGCATAAATGTAATACAAGAAAATACATTAGATAATACACATTTTATAATAATATATGAATAAATCATTTTAATAATTGAGTTGGTTGGTTACCTTATTCAAGTTACTAATGGGTGCACGTAGGTCTACTGGTAATCAATAGATATTTTCATTTTTGTAAATTATTTTTGAAATCTCAAAATATATCATCAAGCAATCATCTAATTATAATCATCATATATCAACATCAAGTAATATTATCTAGCTTTATTTAATAGTATCATCTACCCACTCTCACAGTATATTTCCAGGAGTGCATGGCTTTTTACATACACTGGGAGCTCTGTGATAAGTAAACAGATAACAGTTATTAATTTAATCCATATTGTAGTAGCAGTCTGATAAGTAAACCTGCATAACTGCTGCAAAAAGCATCCTATCGGCTTGAAATTCACTGGGCATGTTAATCAGGTACCCGGAATTAGCTGTATAGTTTTTGGTTAAATTTAGTTCATTCGTTCGGGAAATATGGAACATTTTATTTTTCTCTATAATGCTTTTCAATGGCAAGTCAGACGATTTTCAGATTTTCATTTGTTGAAAGAAATGGCTCATATGAAAAATGGATTTAAATAGTAAATTTTTGATGCTGAAATTTGTAAATAACATTATTAAATTATTCCAATAAATTATGTCAATATATTTGCGAGATTTTTTTTAATTAGGTTTATAATATTGGGGGGAATTTTATGCATGTTTTGCAGTAATATAAAGGATTTTGTTTTATCAATTTGACATAATGCATATTTTATTTTTTTCCTTTTCTTTCTCTGTTGCCTAGCAACATATTTGGTCCTAATAATATTAGTATAATTGCGTGTATAATGCTTGAGTAAAGCCAACGTCAAAACAGATGAATTAATAAATTTGTATCTTTGCATATAGAAGGATTTTAGCCCAGAAATAAATATAGGCAATATTTCTTTTATTTTATTTCTTTTATTGAAATATTTTGCTTAAAAATTCAAAAGTTCATTATTTTCATAGAGAATAACGTAACATTTTCCCATAACATTTACCAATATTTCTTTAATTGTTGCCAAGAAAATCAAAACCCGGAATAATATTTTCTTTTAAACAATTTTCAATTGAAATGTTTAGTCGTGAAACAGGAAAATGAAAAATAAAATTAAGAATAGAAAAATTAATATGGCGGCATATTGGAAATAAAAAGAAAACTCTCGAGTATTTCTTAATATAACAAGATGAAAAGTTTTGAGTAAGTAAGCATAGCAGGTGAATTAGACGTCATTTATCGAAAACAAACATGCTGGAATAAAAAGATCTTGGGTAAAATAAAATTAACTATTATTCACGGAGGAAAGAGATAGATGGAGATGCAGTATGCCGTAAAAACAGTTTGCAATACGATGTGCGTTATCGCTCAGATTTAAATGTCCTCATTCGGCCCAAACAAAACAAGCACGTGGAACAGGGACCAAATTCTTTGACTTCATCCTTTTTTTTTTTTAAGCACGTCGTTGTGTTGTGCCGAATGTAGCTGATTTTAGGGTAACATTTTTGGCGTCACTTCAAGATTTATTGTCTGTGTACGGTTAACATGAATATTTTATTTAAAATTTAAATTTTATTAATTTATAAAAAAAACTTATGCTTATCCTTATAAATCACAGCGTAAAAAAAAAAACTAAGATATACTATAACCATCCGCACAATCAATAAAAAATTACAAATGTAAATTTAAATAGACTACGGGGGGTTCAGGGGGGCAGAGGCCTCCTGAAGAAATGCAATTTTTGATTTAAAAAGTTACCAGAATAAGTAGCTCATCAGAATTTCAGAACATCAATGTACAACCACTTGTTTAACACTTTTAATTTCTGAAACTTTACGAAGTATCTTGTAGGCTCATAAATATTTATGTAATTTAAAAACTTTAAAAAGCGATTTGTAGGAAGTTGAATATTATGCAATGAGTGTTAAAAAACAATGACTTGCAAAGATGACGTTGAGGCTCCTGATCTGCAGATTTACTAGTTGCCGAAACGTCAGTGAAGGCTTACTGTGGAGACACGAAAAGTTTTGGTTTCTGTTAGTCTGTCAGTTAGTCTGTCTGTCTGTTCCGCGATAACTGCCGCAAAAAGCATCCGATCGGCTTGAAATTCACTGGGCATGTTGATGAGGTACCCGGACTTAGCTGTATAGTTTTTGATTAAATTTGGTTCATTCGTTCGGGAAATAGGGAACATTTTTTTTTTTTTTTTGCTCTATAATGCGATGGCAAGTCACACGATTTTCAGATTTCCATTTGTTGAAAGAAATGGCTCATATGAAAAATGGATTTAAATGGTAAATTTTTTGATGCTGAAATTTTTAAATAGGATTATTAAATTATTCCAATTAGATTGAAATTTTGTTAATATATTTGCGAGATTTTTTTAATTAGGTTTATAATATTGGGGGAAATTTTATGCATGTTTTCCAATAATATAAAGATTTTATTTTATCAATTTGACGTAATGCATATTTCATTTTTTTCCTTTTCTTTCATCTGTTGCCTAGCAACGTATTTGGTCCTAATAATATTAGTAGAATTGCGTGTATAATGTTTGAGTAAAGCCAACGTCAAAACGGATGAATTAATGCATTTGTATCTTTGCATATAGATGAATTTTAGCCCAGAAATAAAAATAGGCAATATTTCATTTATTTTATTTATTTTATTCAAATATTTTGCTTAAAAATACAAAAGTTCATTATTTTCATAGAGAATAACGTAACATTTTTCCATAACATTTACCAATATTTCTTTAATTGTTGCCAAGAAAATCAAAACTCGGAATAATATTTTCTTTTAAACAATTTTCAATTGAAATGTTTTGTCGTGAAACAGGAAAATGAAAAATAAAATTAAGAATAGAAAAATTAATATGGCGGCATATTGGAAATAAAAAGAAAACTCTCGAGTATTTTTTAATATAACAAGATGAAAAGTTTTGAGTAAGTACGCATAGCAGGTGAATTAGACGTCATTTATCGAAACAAAGATGCTGGAATAAAAAGATCTTGGGTAAAATAAAATTAACTATTATTCACGGAGGAAAGAGATAGATGGAGATGCAGTATGCCGAAAAAACAGTTTGCAATACGATGTGCGTTATCGCTCAGATTTAAATGCCCTCATTCGGCCCAAAACAAAACAAGCACGTGGAACAGGGACCGAATTCTTTGACTTCATCCGTGCATTTTTTCTGTAAAATGAAGATGATCTGCTTATATTTAAGCAATAAGCAGTCTAAGGCAGCATTTCATTGTATTGTGAATTAAAAACTGTATTACTAAAAATATTATTATTATTATTATTATTGTTTTTTAAGCACGTCGTTGTGTTGTGCCGAATGTAGCGGATTTTAGGGTTACATTTTTGGAGTCACTTCAAGATTTAATGTCTGTGTACGGTTAACGTAAATATTTTATTTTAAATTTAAATTTTATTAATTTATAAAAAAAAAATCTTATGCTTATCCTTATAAATCACAGCGTAAAAATCTAAGATATACTATAACCGTCCGCACAATCAATAAAAAATTACGAATGTAAATTTAAATAGACTGCGGGGGGTTCAGTGGGGGCAGAGCCCCCCAGATTAAGTAGCTCATCAGAATTTCAGAACATTAATGTATAACCACTTGTTTAACACTTTTAGTTTCTGAAACTTTACGAAGTATCTTGTATGCTTATAAATATTTATGTAATTTGAAAACTTTAAAAAGGGATTTGTAAGAAGTTGAATATTACGTAATGAGTGTTAAAAAACAATGACTTGCAAAGATGACGTTGAGGCTCCTGATCTGCAGATTTACTAGTAAATAAAACTTTTAGCATAGACTTAAGAACATATTTACACAATCTTTCTAGTGGTTATGATAATATCAGTTTAACTTGGATGACCAGAATTTTTACTCAATATATTTTTACCATGGTCCATAAGCTTCTTATTTACCTTCAACAGTCCGACATAATATTTTAATAAAGAGAATATCAATTTAACTTTTAAAATGCGTTTTCAGTAAAAATATCTTACTTAAACTTTTTTCCTTCGTTACTTAAAGGATTCGAGACAATAGTTACACATTATGTTCTTATCCACAAATTTGAATAAACATTTACAACAATTAATATTATTCCTATTATCAAAATTTTTGTCATAAGTATCAGGATCGATTTCATCCTTTAGGTCTCTTATGATAAAACTTTCTGTCGTACTGTCAAACTTAAATAAGTCATTTAGAATAATTGTCCTAATTTTTTTTTTTTTTTTTTCGTGATGTCTTTATTGGGACCATTAAATTTCGAGTCACCAGAAAGTCTACCGGTGTACTGTCGATCAATTAAGGAGCCCATTATATTTTTTATGTTCATCAGAAAGATATGTGACTTAATGCTTGTCAGAGTGATCTCGAATACATTCGTTTACTGCTCGTATTTCAACTAAAGCATCAGTGCTTACACAAGAATACATTTTAAGTTTAATCCTACACAATTATATTTAAAAAAATAAACCAGTATCATAAATATCTCTAACACAGTACTTAAACAGGTAAAATATAAATAACAAATAATTAAATTTTAGTATATCTTTTCATAATAAAAATAATAATAAATAGTAATATAAGAACATAAATAAAAATTTTAGAATTCAAAACATTGTCACTTAATATGCAATAAATAAACACAGATAGTTCCGATTACGTAATAATAAGTAAAATTTTATATATGAAAATATTTGTCACTTGGTTTCAGATTATGTAAGAATAAAATAAATGAATTGCTGTAGGTAACAGGTGCAAATACAAATTTTCAACAGAGAAAAAATATCATTTCGTAAAATCAACTTACGTAACTGCTGTCTTGTTTTTGGCGAGAATATAACAACATTTTTTGTTGTTTTTGAAATCTAATATAAAATATTAGTTTTTTGTTCGTCTAAAGATTTCTTCCAGCTGAGCATCATGGATAGGGGTTTGACTTGTTTGAGCGAAATATGGCTTTCGATCCTTGATTTCTCACTCTCGGTGTAGGGTCCCTGATATTCTACCCGGCTTATTTGTAATGATATCGGGTTACTGGAAAACAATTTCGTCGATCTAGTAGAGATGTAGATGACGAAGACGAATGTAACATAATTTTACCTTGCTTGTATGTAACGATTTCTGCTACATAATTGATTTAGCCGTGATAGATGTAACCTTTTGTTACATTATATGATGTAGCATGGAGTTGGAGCATCGATGTAAGATAATGTAGTTAGTGAAAATAGATCAACAGTTTCATCTATTTAATTGAGCAGCTTAATCTTTGTAAATTATCATCATTTCTCATTAAAGATGGTTGGTGGCAGTCCAGTGTCTAATGGCAAAAACAATGGAGATGAAGACTGGAATTTCTCCAGGAGACAAGTAACGAAAGCATTTCTGCTCACAGGTTTTTATTTAATAAGATCGGGTGGCAGTTTTCGTAAAAATCACGATGCAGTGCCATCAATAAGTTCGATGTAGAAAATATCTACAATCGATAGTAATAATTTTGACTACATAAAAGGGTAAAATCTTTAGAACGAACGACATTTTGACAGACACACAGCCAGGGGGCAGTTTACATTAAGAATACCCAGTAAAATATCACGGAGAATCGTGCATAATTGCTTTTTACTTCCTAAGCCTAGAATACATTTTTGACGTAGTACGTACTCTAAAAGAATTAAGAGGTAAAGATATCATGCCATGAAAAGAGAGCGGACAGAGCAGCGGATGAATAAGAAATCCAAAAGGAAAACCCCGGAATTAAACGCGAGAAAGTAAATCTCGGCTGGAATAAAAATAAAATGGCTTCAAAAGAACATTCTAAAACGCGAAAGATCGAATATGAAACATTTAATTTTATGATACTAAAACCGTAATAATTAAGTGAAATAGACAAGTGAGACATTAAATTAAAGGGAATTTTAATATTTATAAAGATAATAATATTTAGATATAATAGAGATATAATATAGATATAGATATATAGCTATAATATATATATTAATATAATAGAGATTATTTAAGAATAAGGATTTAGTGAATATAGAGTGGTAATTTAGAATAGTACAGGGAAATCGCGGAGATAGATCTAATATTTTAACATATATATATATATATATAATATAAATACGTATATACGATATATATGGTACTTCTTTATTATAGTGGCCTCCACAATTACTACTATGCCAAGTTTGTAGTTGTGATTTATCGATGTATTTCCCGATTATGTATAATATATAAACCGATTACGGAACATTAACATGGAGATTTAGATAAGACCAAAAACAGGTTAGCTAAACATTCTTAATCGGGTCATAGCCAAAATTGGCGTCAAAAAATAACATTTTTGGCAGCAACATTGATTAAATTGAATGTGTAAAAAAGTTAACTTGCAGTCACTGATTATTTGATTATTGTTTAAAATTTTCCACATAACTGAGGGTGTTGCAACTAAAACGAAAGTGGCCCATTAAAACAGCCGAATCGAGTGATGTCGGACTGGACTCAGGCTAATATTTTGCCATGGAACTCGTGCAGAATTGCACTGAAATAGGATTAAATTAAAATGGCATTTCTTTTTAATAACTAGTGCCACTTATCAGTAAATTAAGATCAATAGACGAATCTATAAGTCAAATTAGTATAGTTAAATAATATTTTTTACATATGTTTAAAACAAACAGGCTAATATTTTGTCATGGAACTCGTGCAGAATTGCACTTAAATAGGATTAAATTAAAATGGCATTTCTTTTTAATAACTAGTGCCACTTATCAGTAAATTAAGATCAATAAACGAATCTATAAGTCAAATTAGTATAGTTAAATAATATTTTTTACAATATGTTTAAAACAAACATGTGGAGCCCAAAGGGTTAAATGTACGACTTTTTCAAAATTTTATGATTTGTCGTATGATGTGTGGTGTACAGTTATAATTATGCAAAATGTCAAGTCTCCAACATGTATAGTTTCTGAGAACGGGCTCCGTGACAGCCGTACAGACAGACAGACAGACAGACAGAGGAGAGAGACGAATAGGGTTTCGTCAGATGAACGAAACCCTAAAAAAGCGCATATCATATTTAAAAATGCATTTCGAGCAATCATTACTAGTATACAGTAATTCGGATACAATATAGTATCTGAAATCTTTTTAAATACACCAGAAACAATTTCCCCTATACCATTATGAATTGAATTCTTTTGTATGGCCCTGTAAATGAATAATAACTATTCTTTGCACCGCATATTTCAACAGAATGCATATTTTGATGGGCTTCATAAATGATTATCAATTTTACTATGTTTGAAAGAGTGTAACACCATTAAAAATCATTTGAAACGATTTTTTTTCCATTGGCCGTAATGTAACGGAAAATTTGACTGTCCCTGTAAAAGAACAAAACATGCTACAATCTTCATTTGATATAGGGAACGTGCTATGGTAGAGGTCACTAACATCCAAAAATTTCAGAACGATCCGAGCATATTTACAAGAGTTAAAGCGTGGACAGACGGACAGACAAACCGAAGTCATAATCACTTTTCAACTTTGTTGGAAATGTTAAAAAAGATAGTGTTTCACAAATATTCCTTGTAACCTCCTTTGCACACGATGACACTTTGCATGCGGCAGATGGTGGTTAGCAGTTAAGCGCGTATCATGGCACGAGGAATCTTAAATCTGAGATCTGACAGAATCTTTTATATCAGATGAAGTTAGTGGATTAAATACATCCACTTTGAATTTCATGTATCCCTACAGTCAGAAATCCACTGGTGGGAGGTAGGGTTAGATTCGCGGCCACGGAAATGAGAAATGGTGGGAGATATACTCTGTCACCAAACTGTTGTGTTAAGAAGCGTTTGATGGGGAGCGCCAGCTTTTATCCACACGACGCGACGTCATATTAAGCATTTCGCTGTAACAAATTGTGAATTATGTAATTAGTCAACATTTCTAGATAGCGAGCAGTACTTACCTTACACATTTGTAAACCTGCGTTAGTAACCTTTTCCAGGGGTCGTACTTGTCCTGATATTTCACGTCCGGAAAATTTTTCGGTAGCAGTATTTTCTTATGAAAAATTATCTTCTTAAATAAGGCGAAATTTAACGCGTTTAAGCTAGATTTATTTTTCTATAAACAAATAGTGATATTTGTCCTGAAAAAATCCCTTAAGCGTACAACCCCTGCCTTTTCAAAAAAGTAAGTGCCGAGCCTGACGGTGCTTATTATACCGCATAACACCGTTACTTTTCCTTCGTGTAACGAATGTGCAACCGCATCATGCGGATTATTGTCTGCCCAGTACATGCAGTACTTCAAATTAACATTACCACTCAACGGGAAGTGGGCTTCGTCCGTCCATAGGATGCGTAAAGGCCAGCTGTCATCCTCGTCAAAACAGATGAGGAATTCATTCGCAAAATCTCACCGTTGTTGCTTATCATCCACTTGCAACATCTAGACATGCTGGGACTGATAAGTAAACTTATGGAGAACAAAGCGCATAACCTTGCGGACTGTAGAATTTGGCAATTGTAGTACGCATGAAACACAGCATGCATTCGCAAGAGGAACTTCGCTTATTGTCCCATAGATCACCTGCACAGGAACAGAAGGTCGTCAAGGTCACATATGCAACCAGTTACTTCAAAATTTCGTATTAAGTCCGTTATAGCTTTTATAGTACACGTGCCTCGGTATACCTCATGGTTTCTGCGGTAGCCACGCTACATTTTGTCCAATCAGATAACAAATCTTTACAATTTCCACACGAACTTTGTAAGGGGTATGTTGTTCAGAGTACAAGAAACAAGATACTCGGCAAGCGTTTCTCTGTACCTTTGTTTTACTTGGTGCGACGACGTCAGTCATGACGGTGTCTTACGCAGAAGTAGGAAATCTGAGAGCCTTGGTGTCTTCTTCTCTGGATTTCGAGGAAGATTCGGCGATTTTCGTGCTACAGGTACCGTTCCCATGCTATTTATTGTTTTTCACCATGGAGATCACATTCCAAAAAAAAAAAAAGTAGGTGTTGCCAAATAAAATTTTCGTAATTGCGAAAACTATATTTATAACCGTCAGAATTTAAATGTTGTTTTTATTATTTTTCTTGAGCACATACCTCAAAATACTTTAAAGCAAAATTTCATTCAATTACTGTGAATTATATGGAAATGGGGGGATGATATAACGGTATATTTTCTTTATAATCCACCTATGTGTTGGAAATTGTTAATGAAAAACGCTGTGAAATTCGAAGTTAATGTAGTTTTGAAAATACATGCTGATTCTCACATCGCACATCATTTTCGATTATTGATTATAACTAACTTATTTTCGGAAGCTGTATTACAAAAAGAAGAAAACATCTTTAAACGCTATAAATATTATAGAAAAAGTAAACAAAACCCAATTTTAAGAAAAGAAAATAGTTTTATAAAGTCATATACGTGTTTTAGATATTTCAATTTTATCTACCTCACAAAAAAAAAAAAAAAAAAAAAAAAAAAAAAAAAAAAAATCATTACAGAATTCTAGGAGAAATTCATGAGATAATTTAGAAAATTGTCATCATTATTTTTATTTTTTTCTGAATAAAATTCCTTGTTTAGATTATGGCATTTGAGAACACTGAAAAATGATGCTAAAACACGTAAAAAAAACTAAATTAATTTTCACATTCCAGGAAATTCCTTAAAAAAAGAAGAGTTTTCTTGAGTCATATTTCTCAAGTTCATGCAGTATCGAATTATTTTTGTCCTTTTTGATTTTCGAAATGTGATATGCGAATTTTTAATATTTGGAAAAATACAATTTTGTCGGTTTTACTTATTTTAGAAGATTTAATATGTAAATATTTAATTCTTGTTGTATTTGTTAAAAATATATAAAACGTAACACAAAGTTAAATCATAATATCTTTTTAAAAAGTTAATTCTAACAATACAATATAAAAAATATTTATAAATAGGAAGAAAATTACTATTCGAAAATACTAGTGGATGTTTACCTCCGCTGTAACCAGGCTGTAATACCGCATAGGTAATTTTTTATTCATAAAATTTAATAAGTTAATTCTTAGGAAAATGTATTAATAAAATATAAAAATTATTTATAAATGAGTAGAAAATTACTATTCAAAAATACTAGTTGAATTTTACCTCCGCTGTAACCGGACTCAGGTTCTGCCTGTGTAATTTTTCTTTCAAAAATAATAGTAGATTTTTGTAAGAACAAATGTGTATTTATATCATACGAATGGAACCGTATGAAATTCGATGATATTAAAAATTTAAATTAAGAACTTTTAAATGAACTTATAAAAACTTCCTCAACTAAGTACAAAGTAAAAATCAGTCGCATACCATCTAATTTGATTTAAAAAACAATAATTTTTCTAAACCATATTTGCCATAACACTATTTGTGTTAATTTTAACATTTCGCACTATTGAAACATTGGATTTCTTCGCCCAAGCTATTAGACCAAGAGACGATTGCACAGACCATCACATCATCGAGTTGATGGCTGAAATTACAGGATTAGACGGAACTTAATTCGCACATTAAAATGCAATTGGTCTGTCAAGTCATATTTTGGTGGAAAATACCTGCAAACCTGATTTTAATTGTTGACTGGTTGGTTTACCATTGTGTTTTCCTGCTACCATCTCTCCACGTTTTCACACCTTTGGGTGGGGATTCGTACTGAAACGTGCAAACCAAGTTGTCATATGCTTTTAAGGATATACAAATGCAGAATAATATCATTAGGGTAAGGAGGGGGTAATTATGATCACATTTTACATTTTCAACATCGTTATTATTTATTTATTATTTTTGTTTATTTTTATTTGGAAAAGTGGTGTTTTTTGTTCATAGGAAGTAACTTTCATCCTTTAAGAACACATTTTAAAAGTTTTAATTCTCATAGTTTTTTTTTTTTTTTTTTTTTTTTTTTTTTTTTTTTTTTTTTAAGTTAAATGAATGGTCATAATTACCCCACCAAAAATTCACAATCACATGTTTAGTGTAATTAAGACCACTAGTGGGGAAATTATGACCACTATATTTTCTCTTTATACTTGTCAATACACATTTGTTTGGGGTAATTGAGACCACTTTGAACTCCAAAGTGACAAATCCGTTTATCAAAAATTTTATAGACTTAGTTTCAAATTGCTATTCGGATCTCAAAAAGGCTTCAGACTAGTAATAAAGAATATCTAAGATGAAATATACATTATGAAGTTAATATCTAAGCATGGAAATTGTTTTTATCATACACAGTTTTCTCCAATATGGCGGCGGTCAAAATTACCCCCTGATCATAATTACTCCATCTGACCCTATTAAAAGAATCGTTTTTGTGTATATTACGGTGTACGAAATCCGCTAAAACAGCTCAATTTTGTATGAAATCCCCTAACGTTGTACCTAGGACCACATAAGTTCCTTAAATGAAGATCCATGGCACAGATCATGGCACAGAATAGATTCAAATTGCTATTCGGATCTCAAAAAGGCTTCAGAGTAGTAATAAAGAATATCTTAGATGAAATATACATTATGAAGTTAATATCTAAGCATAAAAATTGTTCTAACCATACACAGTGTTCTCTAATATGACGGCGGTCACAATTACCCCCTGATCATAATTATCCCATCTGACCCTATTAAAAGAATCATTTTTGTGAATATTACGGTGTACGAAAGCCGCTAAAACAGCTCCAATTTGTATGAAATCACCTAACATTGTACCTAGGACCACATAATTTCCTTAAATGAAGATCCATGGCACAGATCATGGCACCGAATAGTTTAAAATTGCTATTCGGATCTCAAAAAGGCTTCAGTCCAGTAATAAAGAATATCTAAGATGAAATATACATTATGAAGTTAATATCTAAGCATAAAAATTGTTTTTACCATACACAGTTTTCTCCAATATGACGGCGGTAACAGTTACCCCCTGATCATAATTACCCCATCTGACCCTATTAAAAGAACCGTTTTTGTGTATATTACGGTGTACGAAATCCGCTAAAACAGCTCAATTTTGTATGAAATCCCCTAACGTTGTACCTAGGACCACATAAGTTCCTTAAATGAAGATCCATGGCACAGATCATGGCACAGAATAGATTCAAATTGCTATTCGGATCTCAAAAAGGCTTCAGAGTAGTAATAAAGAATATCTTAGATGAAATATACATTATGAAGTTAATATCTAAGCATAAAAATTGTTCTAACCATACACAGTGTTCTCTAATATGACGGCGGTCACAATTACCCCCTGATCATAATTATCCCATCTGACCCTATTAAAAGAATCATTTTTGTGAATATTACGGTGTACGAAAGCCGCTAAAACAGCTCCAATTTGTATGAAATCACCTAACATTGTACCTAGGACCACATAATTTCCTTAAATGAAGATCCATGGCACAGATCATGGCACCGAATAGTTTAAAATTGCTATTCGGATCTCAAAAAGGCTTCAGTCCAGTAATAAAGAATATCTAAGATGAAATATACATTATGAAGTTAATATCTAAGCATAAAAATTGTTTTTACCATACACAGTTTTCTCCAATATGACGGCGGTAACAGTTACCCCCTGATCATAATTACCCCATCTGACCCTATTAAAAGAACCGTTTTTGTGTATATTACGGTGTACGAAACCGCTAAAACAGCTCCATTTTGTATGAAATCACCTAACGTTGTACCTAGGACCACATAAGTTCCTTAAATGAAGATCCATGGCACAGATAATGTGCAATGATTTTGTAGTCCTTCTTAACGCATTCCAACATATTAGAAAAGTATTTATAAATTCAGTTTGTCTATCCATCTGGCTGGCAGTCTGCCCGTGCTCTAACTGACGTAAACATAATCAAATTGTCATGTAAATTATATGCGTTTTGAGGTATTACAAGGTATCTTCTGTATTAAAAATGAGTGCGCAGTATGTACAGTTTACAGAGGCACTCAAAAGTATGCTGTTACATTATGGTGTATGGGGGAAAAACTTTTGAGGTTTATTTTAATGATGTTACACTAATTTAAAGATAATGAAATTTATATTAATTATTGAGGTGAACTACAAGACGGCTACTATTAAACTTAGCACTTTCGATTACAGAGGCATTTCCGTTATAATATGGAATATGGGGAAAAATCGTTTGTGACGTATTTAAATGATGTTACTCTCTTACAAACTTATTTAAGATAATAGGAATTTCTGAGGTGCACACATGAGTTCGGTTATATAATAGTCTACGGAAATAAAAATTATTTCCAGCTTACTTTAATTATGATGCACTATTTCAAGCATGACGAAATTGATATACATTACTGAGTTTTACCACAAGATGCTTGCTGTACAATTTGATTTGCACCGTATTAATCGTTCATTTACAGGGACAGATAAAATATTTCAAATACCGCAGTCTATCCGAAGTATTGTCTGTTAGTGGTGATTTCTGAAAGTCAGTTTTCACCAATGGTTGGACTTTTCAAATTTAACTGAATTTTTGCATACTACTTTGTGTAACTTAATTCTGTAAATCATATACAGGGCTAATCAAATGAATTCGTAAGCAATATTGAGGATAAGGCTGAATTGCTTAAAGGCGATTTTTAATTTGAGTAATGCAATTTAAAGTTCAACTATATTCAGTATAATACGAGATACTTGTAGAATAGAAATAAAATTGCACATACACCCATGTAGAGAACTGTATATAATATCATCTATGAATAGTAATTCCTGGAACTTTGATTTCTGTAGATTTAAGCGTGAATTTAGACAGGACTAAATGTCAGCCTAATATGTGGTGCGTATAAAAATCTGTAGGTAATGCGCAGGAATGTACAACAGAAGTCGAGTACGTTTCCACATTTTGGTAGAAATTGCTGACGGTGAATTTTCAACTGTGTTATGCGTTTTCGTAGTAAACTAAATTTTGACGTACTATGATAGAATATTTTCAAATCTATTACAGATCATATGCAGGGCTTCACAGAATAATTGGAGTGCCTTTCCCGCTATGGTTGGTAATTGATGAAATCTGGTTTTCAAATGTGATATGCGTTTTATAAAATGTTTACTTATGTATATTCTTTAATTCAATGTTTTATTAAATTATTCTGGAACAGTTTTACAAAGTTTCATAATGTACGATTGATGCATGATTTTTCTTTTTTCTTTACTTCATTTCGAATGTCTGAATAATAATGAAGAAAACTGCAGCTTTTGATTATGTAACATTTTCTTAGATTTATTTATGCATTTAGTTTCTTTAATCAATGTTGCTAAAGGGATATAGCTAAATCTTTCCACAATAACATATTAGTATTAGAACATTTAGCTCATTATATACCTAATATTTCTAACTATTTATCTTTTCAAAGTTCTTTAAAATCCATTACGAATTACATAGTACAAAGGATTATAGGAGATTTAAAACATTAATGGCGAGAGCTTATTTTTAGAACAAGCTTTTGAAGTGATAATACTTTATAAAAGTGCTTTCTGAAAAAGCTTTTCGAATTGCAATAACGTAGAAATGTATTTTCATTTTATGCACAAAGCTTACATGCTAGAGTTTTGCAAAAATTTTGGAATTTAAGTAATTCCTTCATGATGCATTAATGATCTGTTAATTTTCCATTTTCCGCATTGTAAAGAAAATCAATTTTCAGCATAATTTAAATCAGTGGATTTTTACTCTTCTATAATCACATAAGAACTGTTTGTGCGTTATAACCTATTAATGTATTTTTCTTGTTTTATAGACGGTTTAAATTAAAAATTTCAGGAGAACAACTATTGCTCCTGTATATTGGTATTCTTGTACTTCGATCCATTTGCACTGTTTTTAGAAAACAATACTATTTGGAATAATTTCCAATTGTATCTATGGACGATACTACCAATTAGAATTAACTAGTATAAACATGCACGGACATCAATTTAACTGTTTTAAAAGTAGTTAGTAGCTCAGCTTTGCTGCTTCAAACTGATAATTTTAACACATTGTTTGCATAAGTTAAACACTTTGTACGAATTTTAATACAAGCTAAAATCTTAAGCAACGATTTAATGCGACAAATACGTACAAACATGACACAAAAAAATCACATACGATCGTTTCGAGGATTTCCGGATGCCTTCCTCAGTAAGGGAAAAAATTTAAAATGGGTTCGAATAACCCCTCGGCTATAGCCCCGAGTACTGACTAATAGACTGATTGAAAGTTCGAAAGCAAGAGTGCATAAATATTTAAAAAAATACGTAATTAACCTCAAATAACTGTAAAAAGGAATCAATTCGCAGGGAGTTGTGTGAAAAGATTAGTTACACTCCAGACTAGAATTGAACAGAATTTGAACTGGTTTTAAACGCTATTTATTATTTTAATATGTATTCTTTGTTTACAAACATTCGAAATGGCCATCAATTATATTTCTACCCATTGTTAAGTCAAATGATATCTGTTTATCTGTTCATTTTCGGAAGATCTGTTCTGAAGAAGAGGATCGAATAGATGGAGTCGTCATAAATGATATCACTGGAAGCAATCACTGAAAAATCACTTGAGAAAATCACTGGAAGCACTGCACAATCCTGCGTCCACCATAGAGGGTGTCCATAATGAAACGACACTACTTTAAAGTTGCTAAAGTTAGACATTTTGGGAAAGACATATTAAAGGATTGGTTGGTTGGTTTATTTTTTGACTGCTGATTACTTACTCTAGGAATATGGGCCCGAGGGGGAAGTGCCATCCGTGGTGGTCTTTCTAAGGGAACCTAACCGGTATTTACGCATGGAAATCCATGGCTCGAGAAAAACCACGAAACCTCCGAACGATTAGGCCGGCGGGCGTGATTGGGTTCGAACCCAGCACCTCCCATCTACCAGCTTCTAGAGTAGAACTTCTCAGCCACTGGTGGGGCGACATATAAAAGGAATGGAAATTTGTTTATGGGAAAAAAATTAAAATATCGCCACCAGACGGCAATTTTTAATAAATTACGAAAGTTCTGAAATTTTATGTATTAACTTAAACTGATTCTAAAGACAGCATTTCACGGCATGTTCCTAGCATTTCCCGGAACATACTGCGGTCAATTGAGGAACATACTATCTTACGATTCCAGATGGTATCTGAAAATGATGAATGTCATGCGGATCATGTTTGGTAATAACAAAATTTCTTAAAATATCTTATATATATGCTAAATGTGTAATTCATTAAAAAGCGGCCTCCTACATTTTTTTGCGCTCAAACAAATTCCCGAATCTTTAGTATGTCCTCCACAAAATTTCACAACATTCTGAATAATAGTTTCGTGTGTAGACAACTTTAAAAGAAGTCGTTTAATTATATACACCCTGTAAATAAAATTTCTAAACTATCGTAATGTTAAAAGTGTAATTTATTAAAAATCGCTCTCTGGGGGGGAAATTTTGAACCATTTTTTTCTTAAACAAATTTTCATCCGTTTATTATGTATCTCTCTATTCTAAAAAAAAGTAACTCCCGCTGTCACCGCCGCCGCCGCCGCCGCCGCCGCCGGTTTTGAATTTTTTGTGACCGGAGGTCTTTCTTCGTTAATATTAAGAACAATAATGCATACAAAAATATGAAAATTGGTAGTATTATACAGAAATGTTTGATAAACACGCTGATGTAGACAGTTTTCAAATCGAAGAATTATTTTAAGAGATATTTAATGCTAAAGTTGGACAAAATCGTTCCATTAAAAAAGTTTTATAGGAGCAAAAACTATACATCGGAATTTAATACTTTTTAGATCATTTTATACGTTATAATTTCCCGGTGTGCAGAAATAATTTATTTTTTTAATTTGACTCATTTTTCGAGGTTTCATTTCTATTTTAAATTCAAATTTTCAGCATTTCGAGAGATATTTTTTTACTTATTTCAGAAAATTGTACTAATTTAACCTGTTGCCAAACTGTATAAACAACGGAAACAATAATGTTTGCTTCAAATTAAAAATTTATTTACGCGTGACTATTATAAACAGAAAAGAAAAACTTTCAAATTAGAATTAAATAATTACGTATAAAAAGCAGGAACTTATTGAAAATTACTTCATCTATAATTACACGTGAATTTTAACAGAGAAAGGATATTGTAAAGTAATAAATTCATTAACATGCGTTAGAAGTCTTAAATAGGAGAAATTACATCACATTTACGTCACATTATACTTATTACGTAAAATGAACAAAAAATAATATTGCAAAATAGTAGTTTAAATTTAAAAATAGCGCGAGACATTTACTTCATATTTTGAGATGAACTTTTCAACTATTTTTTTTTTTTTTTTTTTTTGACAGCGCAAATAATATTTCATTTCTAATAAAAGCATTTTCACGTGAATATTAAAAAGGGAAAGAAAAGTTTGGTGAAAATTACGTCAGATTAAAAGCGATATATTTAAAATGTTTTATTTAAAAGGACTTTCTTTTCGCTTTGTTAAAAAATACCGGGAGACAAAGACTCTGTTTACTTAATTCATTTTATATTAGATGATTTTGAAATGCCATTGTATCTTTTAACAGCAGCTGATTTTTCCGTAAAATTCCCCAATCAAAGAGAAATGAATAGAAACCCGTTTATAGGGCGATCGCCTTTGTTTTTTTTAATTATAATTCAATCTTCCAAAAAAAATTCAATTAAAGCCGATCAAAGTAGCGTGCTTTTAGAGACTGCAGTGTCTGAACGGGGGGTTGGCGAGCGTAGCTCGTAGGGGGCCGAGCCCCCTAGTTTAACAAAATTTCATAACTTTATGAACAATAGATTTGTCTATAGACAACTTTAAAGTAGAGTAGTTTAATTATGGAAACCCTGTATTTGGCTGCGTCTTGCATTGGAGACTATTGATTGGACAGCTATCGGTCAAATTCGAATATGGGGGAAGCAGGAGATGGGAAAGAAAACATTGGCCGGTTTCAAAACTTTCTCCAGGGGAAAAGTAATATGGGGCATTCTCACAATCTTTTCACTTTTAAGTTCCTGAATAATAATTTTTAATTTAGTACATATTCTTGTGTTTTTTTATTTCATATACTGGGGAACATCCCATTGCATGACTGTAAAAATATTAATGAGATAAATAAGTTTTGGACGATGTGGGGAGTCCAAATACCAGGAAAAATCCTATAGCGTTCCGTGTCCCTGATGCTGATTATTAAGTTTAAAGCTGTCTGTATAAAATTGTTTCAATAAAATGAGTTCGACGTAATTTTTTCCCAAAACTGGAACAATTGTTTTACATAAATATGTAACAAAAAAATAATAACCTACACGCATTTTTATAATTGATAATATTTTTTTTTTAACTCTGTCCCTGGGTTTTAGATTCCTTACCACCCCTCTTGCTAAACTTATACAGAAAATCATTTCAGATGCAGATACAGAAACTTTGTTAATTTTTTTCTCATGCAGAAATATTCTAGAGAAAGTATGTCTAAAATTCTTTGACAGGAAATTTTCTGCAGAATTTAAATCAGCATTTAAATATCAATTTCAAGAATCGTGGCTTTATTGGCAGTCTTACCGTCCCCAAGGTTTATTCCTGCACTTTTCGAGGTAAATGATTTTTTTAATCCAATATAAATAACTGTGTCTAAAAATCAATTAACATTATGGCTATCACTTACTATTAACATGATTTGTCTAAAAATAGGTAGTGATTTTCCTTACCGTCCCATCCTTACCATCTCTTTTTTTTTCAATTACCGTCCCTTTTTTCCTATACCATCCCTCTTTTTTTCCTTCCGTCCCTTCTTTAACACCCCTTTAAGAAAATGTTACACCAAAATTTTGTACTAAAAATACTACACTGTTATTATTTCTTATTTGAATATCCTGTGGATACTATGCAAATCCATTATAGATAAAAATTTAGAAGAAAATGGAAATTAATAGTCGTAAAATTGTAAGGAAAATTAAACTCGGAAGTTTAACTTAAACCTCAGTTAAATAAAAAAAAATTTCTCTGCTGATCATTTTTTCTTTATTTTGAATGATTAAGGCATTCGTCTATCAGATTAAAATGTTTTTTTTGCAATTTTAATTTCACCAGATTTTTATTCCCGAAAGTGAAAAGATTGTGATAACGCCCCTTATGTTTACTTCTCTCTTTTTTATTCTCTTAGGTTCCTATCCCCTCTACTTCGCGAAAAAGGTTGCGTGGCGGAATAGAAGGTCCCTTTACTTCACTACTAAATATAAATACGTTTAAGACATCGACTATCACGTTCGGATAGACCGGGGTGTTTATTAAATTTTTCGAGATCATTATTGCTCTAATAGTTGATATCAATATGAAGGAGGAAATGACAGTGTAACATTATTTTTTCTAGAACCAATCTTATCGAGTTATAATGCTCCGAATTTTATGCATTTCCAACGGTTTACGGCGTTAAAAATAAAGCAGATGCGCCTTTTTTGTGCTGAAAAACCGAAAAACACAAATCATGGTATTTCAGGTAGTTATTGTCTTAAAAGAATTAAATTTCTTTTTTTGTTGTTTTATTTGCTAAACCATGCATATGAAAGGCGTGAGTGATCGAGACCCTGAGTTTTTATATATATTATAACAGTTTTAAAAAGAATAAATTCAGGTAAGAAAATGTGTTGCCTCACCTTTTACAGAATCACCTTTTATAATACATAGGTTTTGACCGAATATCCAAAGAGGCACTATTGCTTGAAGGCTGAAAATGAACTTCTATTACATTTTATTAATTTGAAGATGTAGAATAATCCAGTGACTACTAGAAGCTTTCACATATTTAATGATGAAAAATAAAAATAAAAAATATAACTTTGAAAATTACATATTAATTCAATTATTTTAACAGTTAAATAAATGTTTAAATGTTATCACGTTTTAGTGTTTTTTAAGTTCAGATAATATAAATACCGGAGCTCCATGAGCTTCCGTTTTATGAGTTGATACCTCATGAGTGATCTGACGTAATGAAACATTTTATGCAGATTGGGAACGCAGAAATATGATTCAATTAAGTGACGAAAAACATATCAGATTTGCATCAGACAAAGTTACTTCAGAATGCTTTTGTGCGGAGAAGTTTTTGGTGGTGCTATTATGTTGGTGGTTCTTTTTGGTGGTTCTATTATCAGTCTTTGAAAACAAATGTTCAGCTCTCCGTTCTCACTAACACCCCAACTTTTGGTTTCAAAGCTGTAATCTCAGCTGCAATTTTAATCTTAATTGTTCAAATTGTGTTTAGCTAGGAGATTACTAAGAATGTCTGCGATCATTTGTTTTGTAGAACAATAATGTAGAACAATAGTTCCACATTCCACTAAGTGTTTAATGTTATTGAATTTGACGTCAATATGATTGCTATGTGACAAGTGTTTCTCATTCGTGGACAGTTTTATGCATGACAAATTGTCCTCATACACTACAATGGGAAAAGTTTTTTGTAAGTCAAGATCTTTAAGTAGCATGAGTAACCACTGTATTTCCTGACCTGCACATGATGCAGAGATATACTCTGCTTCAGTTGACGATAGAGCAACACAGGTCTGCTTTTTCGAAAACCATGAAGTCAGGTTAAAACCTGATTTAAATAGATTACCCGTTGTTGATTTTCTATCAAATTTATCACTTCCCCAATCACTGTCACAGTAGGCTGTTAATATTGGTAGTTTACAACAATGAATCACAAATTTTAAATGTTTAGTGGTTTAAAAATATCTTATTAGCTTCTCAAATGCTAACTAGCCCTTTTCTCTAGGTTTTTCATTTCTTCTTACTAGAATATTTACACAAGCAGCTACATCGGGTCGGGTGATAGTGGCTATATACAGTTATGCCCCCACTGCTTGCCTGTATTTGGTATTATTGCTCATTAATTTGCTGTTGGTGTCTAAATTAAAATAATCTGTAGTCATGGGAGTATAGGTCGGTTTAGAATTAATTAGATTAAATTTTCGTACAATTTCACCAATTTTATTCTCTTGATCTGTTATCAAACTTCCGTTGTTCGAATGTTTCATATTTATCCCTAGGTGCTGCGAGTCTTTACCTAATGTTTTTATATCAAATTCCCATGACAGTTCATTGTATTTTTCGACCGTATCTTTTTCCTTTTCCTCAACAAAAATATCGTCTACATAAATTTTAATATATGACATATTACTATTTTTATTTCGTTTGAGTAAATATAAATCCTATTCGCATTGATTAATTCCCCTTTCTCTTCGAGTTTTAGTTATTTTTAGGTGCCAAGAGTGTAACACCATTAAAAATCATTTGAAACGATTTTTTGCCGTTGGCCGTAATGTAATGGAAAACTTTTGACTATCCCTGTAAATGAACTAAACATGCTACAAACTTCATTTGAAATAGAGATCGTGCTATGGTACAGGTCACTAACATCCAAAAATTTCAGAACGATCCGAGTATATTTATGACAGTTAGAGTGCGGAGAAGCGGACAGACGGACAGAAAAACCGAATTCATAAACACTTTTCATCATTGTTGGAAAGTTTTAAAAATGACCGCGATAGGTGGGAGGAGGGAAAATACCCTAAAGGGCCAGTAAGTGCGACGCGAGATATCACGTCTATCGCAAAAACCTTTATTGTCTATTGTTCATCATTATTTTCATGAAAACATTATTGTGATCGATAACTCAATAACGGGATTATCAAAGTATCACTACGGCCAGTTTCTTGCCATATTAGTTTCTGTCCATAAGTCTCATCAATCTATCATTCATCTTTATTTCCTCTCTTCCGTCAAATCGTTAGTATGATCAGTAGTTCGACAGAAGAATTATAGATTTATCCTCCCCACCAATTGAATCTATTTTCCAGGTAGTGATGGTGATAGATCTATAATTCCCCTATGAAACAATTGATCACACTGACGATTTGAAGAAAATAAAGATGAACGTTAATCAGAAGTGTAGATTTCTTCTGTATTCGATATCTCAGCTTTTATAGGTCTGATCCTCACACAACTTGAACCATTCCATATGATTTGTCCCCTGTCTCCACAGCCCCGATTTAAGTTCTTGTTCTCACTCCTAGAGTTCGCTGCTACATAGCGTACATTTCTTCGCTATTCGATATCTCAGATTCTATGGGTCCGATCTTTCGCAACTTGCACCATTAGTCTTGGTTTGTTCTTCCCTACAACGACAGGCATTTTCTAGAAACAGTGAAATCGTATTCAGGACTTTCTAAAATATATAAAACAGTCGAAAACTGGAAGTCGAATTTTTTCACGAATCCAATACCTTCTTCTTGGGAAGACAGATGAATATAAATATAATAGTATTAAATAATATTAAAGTTGCTATATAGTAAAACAGTATAGATGAAATATTAGGGGAAAATAGAGCACGGTGTGCAAAACATATCACCCTTTCAAAATATGTGCTATGTATGAGGAAATGCTAAAGAATTTCAGTAGCATTAAACATCGTAGTGCATACATTTCCTTGGAGAGTAAAATTTGATTCTGGATATAGACGAGTTGAACTTGATTGGAAAATCAAACATTATACTCCAATATTATAAAACCAACTCGAAATGGCAGATAATATCAAAATACACAGCTCTGTTAGGTTATTTAATCAAGTTATTATCGTTATATACAATTCTTTTACTATAACTATAATTATAACTAACTTTACTATAACTATTAATGTTTTCTTAAAGTGTACTTATAAATAAACAAAAAAATGTAATATAGATTTTGAAAATATCGTGAAAAATTCAGCATAGCAGCGTCACCTGTTGTGCGATTTAAACCAAAACCTAATCAGTAACATATTACGTGAACGCCAAACTGAATCTGAAATTTGATGAAAATCCATGCATTAGTTCTTGAGATAACTATTGCAAAAATCGTATAAAAAATAGCATAGCAGCGCCACCTGTTCGGCGATATACACCAAAACATAATAGGACCAACTTAAGTAAACTTGTAACTGAATTTGAAGTGTGAACAAAAATCCTGTGTGTTATTTCTTGAGATAGGGCTATTTCAAAAAACGAAAAAATGCAGCACAGCAGCGCCACCTGTTGACCGCCGACAAAATTTTATGTCACATACAGACAGACTCATATAGTGACAGACACACTCACAGACAGCAATTTTCTAAAAATCACCCAACCGTGTTCAGGACCTTCTAAAGCGTATAAATTCATCTAAAACCGGTAGTCGAAAATTTTCACGAATCTAATTCTTCTAGTTTAGATAGAAGATACTAATTAAAATATTTCTTTTTTAAACTAAATCTCAAATTCCAGAAACAGTGCAAGTATGTCCTAATTTTATTTAATCTAATTTTTCCTTAAATAAAAATATAACTGATCATCATTTGTAAAGGCTTTTACTTAAAAAAATAATTTTGATAAAATTGGAAATCGTAGGAAATTATAAAACGAATAAAGAAAGAGACATTAAAACAATAGGAAAAGACTTTCATGTGCTCTACCAATGTTAATGGTATGCTTAAAAAGGTGTAATTTTCAGTGTTCTGAAAGCGCATTTGTAATTTTATGATATCTTGTCACGAAACGCAATATAAGTTACAAGAGCATAATTTTGATGAATATACGGGAAATACAAAATAGGGTTTAATTTCAAAGAAATAAATCTGTAAAATAAAGAATTTTAGTCTTAAATGATAATGTTAGTCGCAAAATATGTTTCTAACCAAAAAATACTTGACATTTTATCGTGAAGATTTCAGTAAATATATTCACCTAAGTCAGCTTAATTATAGGTTTAAATGTCTGTGAAAGGTAACAAAGTCGTAAAAAAAATAATTGCCATAGATTTTGCTTGAAATTATGATAGAAATATATAGCAAGGAAATAGAAAACATGTATTATATATATTTTTTGAAAGAATATAGGACCACATTTGCATGTTTATATTTCTAATATTTATTAGTTACTGAAACAGTTAATTTTAACATAATAAAAGAACAGAGCCATAGAGGGGAAGAAAGAGACAGAATCTGGAACAAAAACTGTTATCCTGGTATTCATATTTATGGACGATAAGGTGAAGCACACAGAGCTCACATTTTTTTATGATTTTCTTGCAGAAGAGGATATTCGCCGTATGAATTGGCCCTCGGGATCTCCGAGTCTCAATCCTATGGAATATGTTCTGGATGGTCTAAGGAAGAGCCATTGCCACAGGGTAACCCCTCTCCCAGGACCCGCCAGAAATTAAAAGCCGCGTTTTTGGAAGAATGGGCTTTGTTGCCACAAACATTTATTGGCATCATCATAAACAGTATGATAGATCTCGTGTTGAGGCTAGCAGTGCACGGTGGTCAAACTCCATATTAGACATACTTTTCCCGAGATAAATGCTTTATCTCTGATTTATAATTTAACACTTTTTGATATACCCTGTTTCTTAATTCGCAATTAAAATATTTTCCATATTGTTATGTTGCTATATTCTTGCCCCCATCGTAATATACCTCTGTAACAAATTTCGTAGCAACACAGTGAATAGTTACTCAGTTTTCACAGAGTTTATGTTTGTGAACTTAATTTTGGACATTAGTGTAAATATAGTGAAAAATGTGCAGTGCTTTAGAAACCTAATTATTCTGTACATGGTCGTTCCACCAAAAAAAAAAAAAAAAGAAATGTTTACAATTATTTAACATGATTTCTAATTCATTAGAGTATGATTTAAGTGATTTAAGTGCATTCAGTTCATCACAGGCTATATAGGTACATTAGATTAGCGTAGTTGTTTGAAATATCGCTTATTTTACAATTTTAATTTTAATTTCAAGCCTTCTTTTTCATGAACTTAAAAAGGAACTAACCGGTTAAGAGGACATCATAGCTTCTTCAACTTATCCATTTGTAAAAACAAGTAAGTAATTTAAATAAATATTTCAGTAAAAATATATTTAAGTTTATTTTGTTTGTTATACGAAAAAGTGTTATCTCCAAACATTTTGTTTTAATCAAGCGGTAGACAGAATATGTCATAAACACACGATAAGAAATGTATGTGAAAAAGATTACATTTCCTAATGTTATTTATCTTTAAAACTGCCAAGACATTTTTCCAAGAAAAATGGATAGATTTCGAATTTTTATTTGTATCATTTTATTTTTCTTCTTTTTGAGCAATAATTTTTAAGAATAAAATGTATTGCTTTTTTACTTTAAAATTTTATATTTCGTATATTTTTAAGTCTCGATTTAAAAAATTATCATCCATCGTACATCAAAAAGCTCATTTTTTATTCTGTTTACAATAGTTTAGTTTATTTATAAATATTTTTTAAAATCTATCGGTAAAATGCACAACAATTTAGTTTTATTTTTAAATATTTTTGAAAACCTGTTAGTAAGAGTGTAAATTTTAAAAATAAATTAATATATAAATTTATTTAGCCGTTTCTTTTAATTGTTTTCTGGATATTTTAAGAATAAATTCTGGATCTAAGATAAATTGTAAATATCGAATAGCCTTGAGTATATTGGAAATTCTTTAACTGTATCTATCATATTCAAGCAATATTTCTTTAATCACAGATGCTGTTTTATCCAGAAAATATAATATTTATTTTAAAGTATCCCAAAAATAATTAAGAAGTGTATTCTTCTGTTTCTCTATAAATATCATAGCTTTTTTTTTGTTTTGTTTTTTAAGAGGAATTATAACTGACGATATTTAAAAATTCATTATTTCTTTTAATATTTTAATTGTAAATTATTTTTAATAAAAAAAATATTTTATTTTATTCGAAGTGCAAGACAAATTATTAGTTTTTTCAGATAAAATCAACTTTTAACAAACATCAGGTTACTGTTTAAAATATTTATAAGGAAACGTTTGCAAAGATTTAATTTTAAACGGCGTAATATGTTTGTAAAATGCTTTGTCAACCATACGCTAACAAGTACACATTCATTCCATTTTATAACTAAAGGAAAAGCTAAATTAATTTTAACACAATTATTGTATTAGGTAAATAAACCAAATTAGATGTAAATTTTGAACTAGGCGAAAAATATCCGGACCAGGATTCGAACCAGGGATCTCCTGACTGGAGCCGCCAGTGCTCTACCATCTGAGCTATCCCGGACGAATCTGGTGGAACTTTTTCATCCAGCTAACCTTAATGATTATAGCATCTAGTCTGAAACCTGGTTCAGCTCAACAGAATAAATCACAGGTAATGGAACTCCAGCAATCGCTCGATGCGTAATTACACTAGATTAATTTTAACACAATTATTCTAATTGGTAAATAAATCAAATTAGATGTAAATTTCCAACTGTGCGAAAAACGTCCGGACCAGGATTCGAACCAGGGATCTCCTGGCTGGATGCGCCAGTGCTTTACCATCTGAGCTATCCCGGACAAATCTGGTGGAAATTTGTCTAGTGTAATCACCTATCCAGCTATTTCTGGAGTTCCATTACCTGTGATTTATTCTGTTGAGCAGAACCAGGTTTCAGACCAGATGCTGTAATCAATAAGGTTAGCTGGGTGAAAAAGTTGCACCAGATTCGTCCGGGATATCTCAGATGGTAGAGAACTGTCGGCTCCAGCCAGGAGATCCCTGGTTCGAATCCTGCTCCGGACATTTTTCGCCCAGTCGGAAATTTACATCTAAAGGAAAACCATTAAAAAAAATTAAACTGCTAAATATATACATTTACACACATGCAACATTTTATAAAAGGGAAACAATATTTCGGGCATAGTTTAATATAAACAAACGATAGTATTTAGAGGATGAAAAAGTTTATTTTCTTTTGTATATTAAATTTCTCAGAGCAGTTCAGGGTTTCACTGCATCAGAAGTATGATTTAAATTAATACAATTCTACACTTATAATGCAGCTCATATTGAGTAACGGTTAATATTCTCAAGGATTATGTTCATATACGTAATTAAGTTTTTTATATCATGTTGTAAAATAACATTTTTTTAAATTTTTTAAATAAACAGAGAGGAAATTTTTTTTAATTCTGCCATTTTGATGTACTTTCAAGGAATTATTAAAATAAATTAAGTCAAAAAATGCAATTTAAAAAGCTAAGTGAGAATACAAGAATTATTAGTCTGGATAATAATAGTCATCAGTAATATTTTGATTTGTTCCTACCATAATTCGAGTAAACGTTAATATTTAAAAGTAAATCTATATAAAATACTTCAAAAAGTAACTTAAAAGAACACAATAATCACAAATAAGTTACAAATAAAAACCATTACAAATAAATTAGTTCATGAAATGAATTCCATACGCATGGTTGTCGTAAATATTTGTTTCTGATATGTGAATTTCTTGCAGCGTAAATAGTAGTGTAATAACTTAATCAACAGAAATGAAATCTGAAGTACAGTTAATTGAAGATATACTCTCGAGATTGTGGTAAACAAGAAGAATGGATCCTATGTAGCTAAGGTAGTGAATAAATTTCGAAATTTTCGAATGGGAACAGGCATTTTTCTCATCCCAAAATAATCATCCCATTGAAAAATCATAAATAGTGTTGGAACAGTACATTTAGCACGAAAATCGGTGACGTAAGGGCTCATGCAAAGAATATCATTTTAAACAACCAGCAGCTATGGAGAGTAGACGGACTGCTAAAAGTTTCTAAATTGCTTTTTATAGGTTTTCTACAAACGAAGATTTTTGCATGGCTTTGCTAATTGATGCTTGTGCGCCTCGGCTCTCTGTTGCTATTGGTTGTTTACAGTACTGTTGTTTGCATGCGTCCTGCTACTCCAGTTTGCTTTCTACATGTATCATTCCAATGTTATTTATGGTTTTGCTGTGCGCTTATCATTTTTGGATTTGAAAAAATCGATGTTTCCTTTCGAAAGTTTCGAAGTTTTTTTTTTTTTTTTTTTTTTTTTTTTTTACTGTAACCTTAACCTTGCATGCTCTATTATTCTTTTCAACCAGAATCTAGAGTGCAGTGCAGACCTTCAAATAATTATATCCCACATTTCATTTTGGTCGGTTGGAAGGAGCGACCTCTAAGGATTGATAAATCGAGAAAGTTCTTTACGGCCATCCTGTACTTTATATAAATATATTGGAAACTGTTTATCATAAATATAAAAAGGTAAATATTTTTCCGTCTAATTATTGTGTATCCATCTTTGCATGGATTACAGGTCAGGATTGTGCATATTTTTGCAGACAAAGACAGACCATCAATCTCTGTATATCTGCTAGCATGCATAAAGTAAATTTATCTATATTTATGAATGTCTCATAGAACTGGAGTGAATTAAAAAAATTAATATAAATATGAAATAATATTTCAGCATGTTACAATAAAGATTTGTAAATTCGAGATCGTGAGTGCTTGTATAGTCAATCCAATTGTTCAGTTTCCAGGCGAAACTTTTTTTAACGTACTAGAATACTCTTGTCAAAAATTACAGGTTCAGAATTAGCAGTTATCTACAGCAAAAGTGCTTGTAATAGATGGACTGGTAACAACTGGGGGAAACGATATTTTTGTAGCAAGATAAATAGTAAGAATTGGTTCATTAAAATTACATTGCCACGGGATTACGATTTGCGGTCATTTGTAAAGAGAATTTGGGTTTCAGAAAACACCGACCGTGAACTTTTGCGCTTGTTTTTAAACTTTAAAATTTGATGGCCCACTACTGCTACAGCCGTGGAAAAAAAAAGTAGTCACCTCTTAATAACTCTGCAAAAAATTATTGTAGAAGAAAGTTACTGATACCACACGATTGGTAATAAAGTCTACTTTTAAATGATGAATATAAAATTAGCTTAGGGAGCCTTTACATAGTAAAACGAACCATAACAATGTTTTTCAATAGCAGTACACAATTCTGACAGCATAAATGAACTCTACGCCCTTCAGTTAGCCTAAAAACAAATTTTTATGCAATTCGTACGATAAATGTTCAAAAATTAATTAATTTAAAACGAACTTATTTTAGGGGCTGTATCCAAATTGAAGTTCGGTACTCGAATGTTGACCCAGAGAGTTCTTGATCAAGGGAACTTAAATGCCGCTCAAGCAGTCATTGAAGACTGGTAGATTACAGAATAGCATATTAAATTTCAAAGTATTTAGTCACTTCTATCATACTTCTATCATCACTTCTTTCATAATTATCCTTAAACCACCATTTTGCCGTTTTTTAAACATAAGCTCAAAACTACTTCGAAGAAAAAGTGAAATTTTGGATTTCCATAAAGCAGAACTTAATAAATATAAATCCATCCAAAAAATTGTAGGTTGCATTTCATAATTTTTTTTCGAATATTAATTTCATAATTCATGTTCTAAAATTATAAAAATTGCAAATTCAATGTATTTATGTTTGGGTATTTTAGTATTATTGCTACACAAAAAAATAGCACATTAGGAGTAAAATTTCAGGAGATATTAATAAAAATATGAAAATGTAACTTAACATTAGAAGCACTAAATTTTGAATGTTTATAATTCAAAAGGCTAAATATTGGTGTCTAGGCATAGTTTGAACCGAAGTTTTGAAATATCTTGTTAAAACTGTGTATTGTCATTGAAATAAATTAAAATTTGGGTTTGTTTTAATATGTAGATGACTCCATAATCAATTTTTATATACATCATTTAAAAGTAGACTTTATTTCCAATCGTTCGGTACCAGTAACTTTCCTCTAGAATAATTTGTTGGGTAGTTAGTAGGGGTGTTTACTTTTTTCCGCGATTGTACATGAGCCACTATAGGAGAATTTATCTTGAAAATCAGAGTGTTCGAAAAGCTGTGTGTTAATGAGCATAGTTTATAATAACATTAAAAATAATAATATTAACATTGACAAAATTATTCTATTTCCGATTTAAAATCAAGTGTATTATTTACTTAAGTTCTCACAAAAACATGATTAATAAATATTGAATCATGATGCCAGTAACACAATCCTTCACTTCATAAAAATCGACCAACCGACTATTGCTCTCTTTTTAAATATATAACAACAACGAACACACAATCCACATATTGATCTATGATTAAAACTAGAGGAACTTTTAATTGAATTTTCTAGACAAAGTTTGGAGTATTACATCTGATGAAATCAGATATTCGGAAACATATAATTGGAAATGAAATTTGCATGAACAGGAATTTCATGTTATACTCGCGTTAAATAATTGGTTTTAACAGTTTTATATTTAGCATTTATTCATTATATTCATTTTGTACATTTAATAATTGTAATAAAATAGTCTGTTTTCTAATTAATAGTATAAAGTTATGCTTCTGGTTATAAGAATAAAACAGCTCTTATTCATATGTCATTTTCATAAAAAAGAAATATAATATCACATTTCAATAATTATATAAATTTGAATATATGTTAAAAATTTATAACACAATGATGACAAAAATACTAAATTAATATGTTTTAAACTTTCTAACCTTTAACATTATTTGGTCTACTAACTATTTAACATATTAGGGGGCTCTGCTCTCTACGAGCGATGTTCGCCAACCCCCGTTCAGACTCTAAAAAACCGTTAATTTGGTCGGCGTTAAACAGATTACGGAAGTTTGAATTATAATTAAAAAGCCAACGGCGATCTCCCTGTCAACGGGTTTCAAATAATTTATCTTTTACTGAGATATTTTAAAGCAAAATCAGCTAATGTAAATTGCTGTTTTCGTGTTTGATTAAATAAGATTAGTTAAACATCTGAAAATTAACTAATATATGAAATGAACTACAAGTAAATCAACAGTGTCTTTGCTTCCTGCTATTTTTTGTTAGAAAGGAAATATTATTATTTGCGCTGTCTTAGAATTGGAAACAATAGATCATATAGAAATATGGAACAAATCTGTCGTGTACCTGTAAATAGTATATTTTAATTTAAGCTGTTTGGTAATGCTATTATTTGGGTATTTTAAATAGGACATATTTTCACTCGCATTTATTACTTTTAACACATACTAAATAATTCTTTATTTTATAATTTTCTTTCTTTTTAAAAATTCACGTGTAAAAACAATTTTTATGACGTAATTTTCAATATTTGACTGCTTTTAACACGTAATCAATTCTAATTTCACATTTTTTTTTGTTTATAATATTCACGTGTAGATATTTATTTTATTTAAAGGAAATATTACCTCTTGTGAAGCTTTAACAATTGGCAACCATTTAAAATAATAACCTTTTCTAAAAGATGTAAAACATTTCTCTGGAATTGCTCAAAATTTGAATTTAAAATGGAAATAAATCATCAACAAATTAGTCAAATAAAAAAAATAAATGCAGTTTGCACACCGGGAGCTTCCAATGTATATCCTTAGAAAAAAAATATTAAATTCCTATGTATAGTTTTTGCTCCTATAAAACTTTCTTAATGGAACAATTTTGACTAACTTTCTCTTTAAATATCTCTGAAAATAATTCTTCGATTTAAAAACTATTATCTGATTCTGTGTGTTTACCAAAGATTTTTCTATAATGCCACCAATTTTCCTATTTTTGCATGCAGTAGTTTTCTTAATATTAACGAAGAAAAAACTAGTACAAAAAATTCATTTACAGCGGAGGTGAAAGCGTTAGTTACTTTTTTTTTAGAATAGGCAGAAATTTGTTAATTTTAATAACATCATCATTGACTAAATGATTGTAAATCAAACTGAAAATCAAGAATACTATTGAATAGAAATTCTGTTGCAATCAAACTATTTAAATGTAAGTCATCATCCCGTTAATACAATACTTCATATTATAAAAATTCAAAAACCAACCACCTGCCCTTCTATAATTGCATAACAACATAAAAGACATAATACACATATTGATCTGCAATTAAATTATGAGAAACTTTTAAGTGAATTTTGTCAACAAAATTTCGACTTTTACATCCAAAGAAATTTTATTTTCGATGACATATAGTTTAAAATGAAGTTTGCCTCAAAAACGAGTTCATATTATTCTAGTGAATAATAATTAGTTTGAAAAGTTATTGCTATTTATACATTTCTGAGAATTATGTAATGAAATAGGGTAATTTATTTTTTGTTAATAGCTCACAATTAGGGTGCTAGCTATAGGAGTAAAACAGGGTTTATTGAAATTTATTTTTCTTAAAAACTAGAAATAATATTACATCCGAATAATATTCTAAATTAGAAAGTATATGAATTTCTTGCATAACAATGGCGTCAAAAACACTTAATTATTTAATTAAAAAAGTTTCAACCCAAAACAGGACCTAGGATAATTTCATTTATAGTAGTTAATTTGTAGACTTAGTAAAATCATCAGTGAGTAAATAATTCAAAATCAATTTAAAAATCAAGTATTTGCCTTTATTTGTGGGATGTATTTTTTATGCATTTTATGCATTTTTATGCATTTTTTATGCGTTTAAATATGCATTTAATACCACCAAAGAGAAATTAATAACTTCTAATTTTGAAACAGGCATTAAGATTACTCTACTTGTTGACAGAAATTATGTCATCGAGCATTCAAAAACACGGCTTTTCATATTTGCACTAAGATTTTAGCGCGTTTCAGATTATATGTTTGAAGGTGTCTTGAATATTTGCCATCTCTGCATCTTAAAATTCGATTCCTATGTGGTATCCCTGTAAGACCCGATGTATTTGTAAACAAAGCTAGCCATCCCTGTAGAAAGTAAAACATGGACTGCAACCGCTACCTGTTGAAAAAAAAAAAAAAAAAAAAAAGATATTTTTCTCTATAAGCAAACCAGAACTATCGTTCGATTCGAGTTTTTAATACATACGACTCAGAAACAAAAATTTAAATGAATGTCTAAACCACAAAATCGTGCGGGTTGGGTCTTAAAGGGATATAAGATGCTTCCGGTGTCACCAACCGATCTTAGTTTCAACGCAGTGACATTGAAACAATCGCTCCGGAATAACCCTAACAAAATTCATGGTAAGCAATTAACTTCCCAGAGTTAAACTCCTACACGAAAACAGAGTTGCTGTTAACATCGCCCTATTTTTGATTCAGTATATTAACAGCAACAACATATCATGAAAAATTTTGAAAACCTCTTTGCTGTCTGTTACAGCGATCAACAGTAAGAAAATCGGAATCTTTCATGGACAGATCCATCTGCATAGTAACCACCGAACAGTATCTTCTCTTGTGCTAACGTCTCAGCCAACAAATTTTCAGAGCTGTTTAAAGCGTGAAAATAATTAACTTGAAACCAGTGCGCGTTTCCACGCTTATTTTATGGAACGTATTATCATCTAAATTATGTAAAATGATTGAATTGAAAACCTCGCGTGTTCTACTGTAGTGCTTAGGAAAATTATGATCAATAAATGTTCCACAAGGATACAGAAATTATGTCGTTCATGCAACTTTCACTGTGTTGAATATAAAGGGCATTGGACGAAAAATTTAAGAAGAGTAGAGATACAAAAAGGAAAAAAAAAATCCCTGCCGACTCGGCCTTCAAGCGGAGGTAGATTTCGAAGTTAAGTAATAATTTCACCAACAAAAACTAAATCAAGGTTAGAGATAAACCCAGATTAACAATTTTGACGAATTTTTAATTTCATTTTTTCTGTAAGAGCTCCTTTTATCAGAATCATATTAAGGCGGTATTAAAAAAAATATTTTTCCACGCTCAACAACTCGAAATTTTCTGATACATTTTCAGACTCATTTTTAAAAGTAAAAACGTGAAACTTGCTGACGTGATTTTTTGAAGAGATTTATAAGCGACCTGTGTTTTTATTTTTCGATCAATAAGTAAGAACTTGATTTACAGCTATTTTCTCAGTACGACCATTTTTTTTTTCGTTTTCAGCACTATCGTTTCGGGAAATTCAGTTAAAAATGCCCACTTTGACAGTAATTTTTTTAATTTATTCTGCCTTTATCGGAAAATAGATCAATACAGCACATTATATAGTTTCTGAATAAGAAAACCTGGCAATTGGATGCGTTTGAGAACGAAAATGAATTCGTTTGGATTTGTGTACACGCTTAATATGATATCTTTTTCGTCAACTCCCCCCCCCCCCACTTTTTTGCCGCTAGAGTTGATCTTATTAAAAACTTGTCAACATGAAAGTTGTAGATAATGCGTATAATAAATTTAAGCGTTTTGGATATCTTGTGAATTGAGAAGTTATGATTTTTTTTCTTCTTCAACACCCCCCCCCCCCCCTCCCTCGAAACCCTTTTTTTTCAGTAAGATTTGGTTCTATCAAAAACATGTCAATATTGAAGTTGTAGTTACAATTAAGAAGATTTATAATAAGTGTAAGTGAATTTGATATCTTAAGAATTGACGAAGTTATGAATTTTTATTCTCCATAAACCCCTCTTTTTTTCGCCCCTTAAGCATATTTTCAATTTTATCAAAAATCTGTGATACATAAATTTTTGGCCCTTTTACTAGACGTAATAATAACTTTAAAGTGATTTGATATGTATAAATATTAAGAAGTTATTGCGTTTTTTCGGTTTGCACAAAAAACCTCCCAATTGCTCCACCCTTGATCCAATTTTGTCTATTAACGAAGTTGACCAAGATTCTCTATCCCTTGATTTATGTATCAGTTTGGAAGAAATTTGTGCAGAATTACGGAAGTTATCGTGTCCATAAAAAAGTGATATATGTATATATATATATATATATATAGATAGACAGATAGATAAGGTTTTTTACTGAGGGTGGTTTTGCGTTCCAGAGGATTGAAGTAGATCTGCAACAATTTTTCAGAAATTCTAACGCTGGGGAGATTGCAATAGGTAGTATTTTCATACTGAATCTACCTAACAGCGAAATAGACGTAAAAATCGTTTCCCTAGTTTAGTTATAGTAATTAGAAAATTTTAAATTGTTAAAACCAACTATTTAAACCTGTAGATTTTAGTAACACAATCGTTGACTAAAGGATTTTTAATGGAATTAAAAGTCATGCATAATATCTGCTATTGATTCTATCGCAGTCATGCTTGATAAATACTGAATCGTCCATACCATTACCAGAAAACTTAATTTCATTTAAATCCATCAAACAACCGCCTGCCATTATATATATTTATAATAACGAGACATAATCCACATATGTGACAAAGGAACTTTTATTTGAATTTTGAGGAAAAATTTAGATTCTTACATTTGATGAAATGTGATATTCGGTACCTTATAACTGGAAATGGAGTTTGCATTTTATTAATTATTTTATATTATTCCTAGCGTAAAAAAATTGGTTTAAAAAGGCTGGAATTTTCAGATCATAAATTTTCAATATTTAAACACTCAAAGGAAAGTATATATAAAGAAAAAGTGTAATGAGCGGGATTTATGAAAACCTTAATAAATAATAATAATACATTCTTTGAATAAATTATTTTAAATCTGATTAAAAAACCCAAACATTTTATTCACCAAAAATTCTATCGAAATAATTCAAGATAAGTTCTGAATCACAATGCCGTTATCATTTTTTTTCGTTTTTTTAAAATTCATCTATCGATCAGATGTCTTTATTGTTATAATAATATAACAACAATGAGCACATATTCCACGTATTCTTCTGCGATTAAATTCCAGGAAATTTTGATGGAATTTCATGGAAAAGTTTAGAATATAAATTATGATGAAATTTGATGTTCGGAATCATAAAATTGGAAATAGAGTTTGCAGGAATAACAATGTTATATGTATAATGTCTAAGTAATGTTGCTATTTCGTAAAATAATATTGATTTGAACAGTTTAAAATCATACAATTTTGTTATTTAAACGTTGTAGTACAAGGTAAAAAAAAATATAAATGATCTATCTTTATCTAGGGAAATAAAAATTATAATAATTGGTGAAAATATTATATAATCTCGTCCGAGTATCAAAAGATTCCGAAAAACATTCGTTTATATTTAATAAACTCAGAAGTTAATCGATGCGCAATGTTTTGCCATTTAAATAAGTAAAGTTTGTTTTGTTGCTGCAATTTTTGGAAGCGTTTCCAAGTAGCTTTTGTGCATTAATCAGTTTTCTACACACAATATATTGGTTTGTCTCGTACTATTAATTCAGACATTTCATTATCATCTATATTAGTTCAGACATTAGTAAGCATTTTCAGCTGTGTAACACAATTAAATACATGCAAAAGAAACAACATAATATTAATTTTAATATTAATTTTAATTTAGCCTGTTTGTCTCTTTAAAAATGCTTTTTGAACATGAAAGTGGTAAGGTGAGAAATGATAGTATCCGAAAAATCTATAATCTGATTTGAGAAAACTGACAAAAACACTCTAAAACTTGTTTGGAACGTTTTAAAAAATTTCGGGCGCAAAATAAACTTTGGTTTTTAGAAATTCTTCTTTAAAAGTCAAAAATATATTGGATTCTTACGTTTCGAAAGATTGCGGTTCTAGACCGGGAAGCGGTTACACAGACCATCAGACTGCTGATATTCCAGGATTAGACTGAACTCAATTACAATATTAAAATTCAACTGGTCTGACAGTTCATATCTGGTTGAAACCATCGGCAAACGTGATTTTAATGGTTAGTCGGTAGGACTATTACTGTGTTTTTCTGCGCCCAAAGGTATGAAAAGGCGCTGTTTAGGATGCAGGAAAAACATTGCTGAAAAGTAGAATTACATCGGCCATCCAGACTATTGATTCTGCAATAATTCATGGAACGTTGTTAAAAATCTCATATAGACCTGATGTACTGCACGCGACTAATGGTCCGCACATTGAAATATGGGAACAACACATTGTAAAAGAAAACTTGGTATTTTTATGGAAGATAAAAAAAAAGTCAGTGCATATCTTCATATACAGGGTGACCAGCGAATAAAACACTGATTTCAAAATTAAATATCGCAAAAGAAAGAGCAATAAAATTCTGCGGTAAACGGTTTCTTTATCAGCTAAACTGTAAAAATGTTATACAAAAGTTTCAAAATTTAGTTGCAAAAAGCGCTAACCGATGGTGGTGTAATCGCAATACTTGTAAACTATTCTTCGAAGTCCAGAGCACTAGCGTCTCATTCCTAGATGGCTCCCTACGGAAGAACGAATATTGGGAAAGTCCACTTTTTCATTTGTGTGATGTGCAGAAGGGGAGACATGTGGTCACGGAATTATTGCATCAGCTTTAATTTCAGAAAATTTCAGTTAATAGAATTTTCAATAAAAAGTTTATAAATCATTATATAAGAACCTATTAAAATATTTTATTAAATTCAATTTTTAATGCCATAAAATTATTTACGTCAAAATGCATATATTTAGAAAAATAATTTTGTACTTTTTGTTTATTTTTTACATTTATAAATTACGGCATAATATTTGGGTATTATTGTTTATACCTGAATTATCTCTCTATTCTAAAAAAAAGTAACTACCGCTGTCACCGCCGCCGCCGCCGTTTTTGAATTTTTTGTGACAGGAGGTCTTTCTTCGTTAATATTAAGAAAAATAATGCATACAAAAATATGAAAATCGGTAGTGTGATACAGAAATGTTTGATAAACACGCTGATGCAGACAGTTTTCAAATCGAAGAATTATTTTAAGAGATATTTAATGCTAAAGTTGGACAAAATCGTTCCACTAAAAAAGTTTTATAGCAGCAAAAACTATTCATAGGAATTTTATGGTTTTTAGATCATTTTATGCGTTTGAAATTCCCGGTGTGCAGACTGTTTTTCTTTTTTTAATTTGACTAATTTTTTGAGGTTTTATTTCTATTTTAAATTCAAATTTTCAGCATTTCTAGAGATATTTTTACAGATTTTAGAAAGTGATATTAATTTAAACTGTTGCCAACTGTATAAACAGTGGAAACAATACTGTTTGCTTAAAAAAAATATATTTATACTTGTAAATAAATTAAAAATTTATTTACACGTGACTATTATAAACTGAAAAAAACATTTGGAATTAGAATTAAATAATTACGTACAAAAAGTAGGAACTTATTAAAAATTACGTCATAAAAACTATAATTACACGTGAATTTTAAGAGAGAAAGGAATTTGTAAAATAATAAATTTATTAACATGCGTTAGAAGTCTTAAATAGGAGAAATTACGTCATATTTACGTCACATTACAGTTATTACATAAAATGAATACAAAATAATATTGCAAAAAGGTTTAAATTCAGAAATTGCGCTAGACATTTATTTGATATTTTGAGCGGATACTTTTCAACTATATTTGTTAGGAAAGCGCAAATAATATTTCATTTCTAACACAAGTATTTTCACGTGAATATTAAAAAGAGAAAGAATAGTTTGGTCAAAATTACGTCAGATTAAAAACGATTAATTTAAAAAGTCTTATTTAAAAGAACTTTCTTTTCGCTTTGTTAAAAAATACCGGGAAACAAAGACTCTGTTTACTTAATTCCTTTTACATTAGCTTGTTTTGAATGTTGTTACACGTGTCTACGTCAAAGACAAAAACAGCGATTGACATATGTATTTTTGGTACTACTTAGTTATCCCGTCGACCAAAAATCTATCATTCGCCAAACTATAAGATTAAATGCCAATAATGGTTGATCGTAAATGTCACATTAACTTGACTTTAAGCAAGTTACACGTTATCAAGTTATTTTTATTTCGACGTTTTATTTGTATTTTTATTAATGTTGCACTAATTTATTTGTTCTTTCGTTATTTAAAATAAAAATGATGTCAATTTGTATAATTTGGCGAGTGATTTGGCGATTTGGCGAAATTGGCGAAATATTTATATTTGGCGAATATAATTTGGCGAAATTGGTCGACGGGTTCATCAAGTAGTACCGCAGCGAATTTGGCCTTAAAATTCCCAATTCAAAGAGAAATGAATAGAAATCCGCTTACAGGGAGATCGCCACTGTTTTTTAAATTATAATTCAATCTTCCGAAATCTTTTTAAAGCCGATCAAATTAGCGTACTTTTAGAGTCTGCGGTACTTTTAGAGTCTGAACGGGGATTGACGAGCGTAGCTCGTAGGGGGCAGAGCCCCCTAGTTATAAATAAAAAAGTAATTTTGCACTTTTCATTTATTTTTAAATCACGGCATAATACTTTGATTTTAGCACAACACATATATTTCTTTTCTTTGTAAACAAAGTTTTAGAGACAGAAATTATGCATTAAATTATTTCTTTTTTAAAAGGAATTGATGATAAGTCATATTATCAACGTCAAAGCAAAAGTATTTTGGATACTGCATTCCTTTCCAACACTTCGGATCCTATCGCTAGAAGCTGAGCCATATTTCTGTGCTCAATGATAAACAAATAAAAACAAGTTTTTAAAATTAATTTTTTTTAACTTAATTAAGTTTTTAAAAATAGAAACTTTGTATTTCTTCATTCAAACTATTCTCTACAATTAAAAAATAATGATTTATGAATCATTATTATAAATGCTCAGTTATTTTTAAAAAAGGGGTTTCTTTTAGCTTAATCAAATTTTAAAAATAGAAACTTTGGATTTTTTTATTCAAACTTTTTTCACAGTTTAAATAAATATTAAAAAGTAAAGATTTCCATTTTTTTCAAGTCCTCCTCTACTTGGATTCGATTCCACGATCTACCAATTAGGTGAGGAAAGACATACCGCAGAGATACTGGTATCCGGACCAAAAGAGTTTTATAAAAAATTTCAAACAAATCTGAATTCTGTCAACACATGGCTTTTGCACATTACCCAAATAAAATATTTTAATAAGTTCTTATATAATGATTGCTAAACTTTTTATTGAAAATTCTATTAATTGAAATTCTCTAAAATTGAAGCTGATGGAATAATTCTGTGTCCAGATGTCTCCACTTCTGCACAACACCCCAACGAAAAAGTGGTCTTTCCCAATTTTCGTCCTTCCATAGGAAGCCATCTAAGAATGAGACGCTAGTGCTCTGGACTTCAAAACACAATTTATAGGCATTGCGATTACAGCGCCATCCGTTAGCGGTTTTTGCAACTAATTTTTGAAACTTCTGTATAACAATTTTACAGCTTAGCTAATAAACAAACCGTTTACTGCATAATTCTATTGGTCTTTGTTTTTAAGATATTTAATTTTGAAATCAGGGTCTTAATCGCTGGACACCTTGTGTATTAAAACGCAAAGGTAAGAATTTTTGTGGGTGAATATCACAAAATGTGATATTTTGAAAACAAAAAAAAAATGACAATTTTAATCGTTTTAAAGCTTCTGATTTTTTTTAAATGTTGGTTGAACAGCTGAATAAAGGAATTTATATGTAAAATTCTTAAAGTTTGAAGAACTTAAGTTCATTTTTATGTAATTATATTTATGTGTCATTTTCTTGGCATATGTATGCCATGATAATGACCGCCAGGATAGTGACAATTTAATTCTAAAACATTTTTCACATTCATGTTTTAAGTCTAACATTTTAGTTTTGTTTAAAGAAATTTGTTTCCTCTATAGTACCTCAAATTCAGTGTAATGTTCAGTTTTATTTGTAATTTATTGAAGCCAGGAAAATGACATAATAAAAGTCTACTCAATTTTTACAAAGACTAAACACATTATTTTCAAAGAATTATCTAAAAGATCTTGCTGGTAGGAATGATTTTACTACTTCGAACTTGAACTATGATAAGAACAAGAAGACTTATTCTACAGCGCCATCTTTATACCCCGTGAAAACTCAAATGAGCAGGCCAGGACAATGACATTCATTTTCAGTGAAAATCATATTTTAATTATGGAAAATTATTTTTAAAATACAGAACTTGTTACCTTCCACATATATGTTTTATATAAGGTATAATTATTAATTAGAATTTTAAAAAAAAATAGAAAAATATATTTGTACAGTATAGCAGAAAGCCTTTTATTTTGCACACATCACCGTGTGACATGCCAGGAAAATGGCAATACGAAATTTTAAGTCTCTTAATTACTTTATTTTTGTGTTATTGTGAATATAATATATCTTGAAAATACTTCTAAAAATATTCTTTATTAGGATATAAAAAAAGGAAATTGCATTATATAACATTAAATAGAAATTTTATTGTGCGGACTGCAATTTCCGTATTTTGTGATATTCACCCATGTAGACCAAAATCGAGACAGATACTCATGCGTCAGCTCTTTTCTGAACCTCTTCAATTTAGAGGAAAATACAGCGAGTTTCGATTGGCGGCCCCGCGCAGCTGTCTAACGCAGCATCTCAAAGCTATTTCCTTTATAGATGACTCAGGTTCGAGTCCAATGCCCGTCAAAATGATTTCTGTAATATTTTTGGAGGTAATTCATTTCAATAATGACATATTTTATTAGGAGGAGAAATTATGATTTTTATTTTATTATTATTAGTAATTGAATGATTTATAATTAATAAAATTTAATACTCAACAATATTTAAAAAATAATAATACTAATTTTATATTTAAAATATTTAAGAGAAAATATTGGGCATGTAATTATCAATTAAATAAATTGAGTTGATCTACAATTTTTGTTATATTTATGACCATTATTAAGAATATATTTGTGTGTGATTCAGAAAGAAAAGTTTGCCATTCTTTTACGTGAAAAAAAAGAAAAAAAAAAGAAAAATATTTATATAAGAACTATAAAAGAAATTACTTTGATATCCATAAGTTTAATATTTGAAAAATGTGTAAAAGTGTAAAGTAAAATTCAAATAATAAAAAAATATATATTATAAATCTTCAGTTGCATCAAGTTTCAAAATTAGGCTTTTAGAGAATGAAACTCATAAAAATAAAATTCATGGCATCATTTAATGGTCATGTAGTTAAACAATAATAATAATAATAATAAATAAAGTAAAATATTGTTTTAATAAAATAGACTGTGTAACGCTCGAACAATACGCACTCCATCATATTTGTTCTCCTTTACTTATTTTTTCTTTTCCTTCAAAAGAACTGACAAGCTGAGTAAATTAGACTTTACGAGAGAGAAGAATGTTTACAAAGTGGTTGCCGACAAGGCATTTGGGCTATGCCGTATTTTAAATTAACTGAGTTATTTTGTAAATAGTAACATGTAAATATGTTGTAATTATTAAACTTATTAATCTATGATAAGTTATTCAGTTTTATTTCGTAACATAAGAATAGTTTCCACCCCGGATTCTGAATAATATGTTACAGAAGTGGCTCCCCAACGTCTGGCACGAATGGAAGCAAGATATGAAGATAAGTATTATTTTAAATTGAGTTAAACTGTTTTAATAAGAAAATTTAGATACTAAAGTACAAAAATTTATACAAAAGTACTTTTGATTCATCCGGAATCTGATGATTTTTGAAAATTGTATTTGATTCGTCAAGAATCGAAATATTTTGGAATTGTTCTATTTAGCTGAATGATATTTCCCTTAGAAACGAAATACGAAAAGTCGTCTGCAGCTTCAAGTATTTTAGTATCTGAATTAAATGAAGATATTCATAAGAGAAATAATTCTAATAATTATTATTGAAAAATAAAAATCGTTTGCTTTATTTTATACATTTATATAGTTGCACTGAGCTATTTATTATGAAGTTGTTATTGTAAATGAGTGCTTGGCATTATTTAATTATTATATGATTGATATTATTGTGTAAGAAAAAAAAAGGCAAATAGTTGGTGTCATTATATTGAGTTTTGAAAGATATTGTATGTTATTTATGTTCTATATATGTTAAAAATTACGTATTTTGCTAAGAGTTATTCGTAACACGAATTAAGTTTGAAGTTAGCTAAAACATATTTAGTTCAAATGATGGCGTTTCTTTCAAAGGGTAAGAAAATTGATTTAACCCTAGATCTACCGGGAATTTTATTCAAGTTTTAATAAAACGTTTTACACCAGAATTTTTATTTAAAACTATTTAACTTATTTATTTACCTTATTTTTGTCTGGCTTATATACTTAGTTTATTTTAAAGAAATTTCTGGTTTGAATGAATATTTTGTATGTACCTGTCGGGTCCAATGGACCCGTCTGGTAGACGGAGGGTTAATCACATTAGCTTCAGAATTAAAAGTAGAAGTAAGTAGCGATGATAAAGTCCTCGAATTACGTGATAAAATTGTAAATAGTGAGGCATTTAAAGATAACATAGATTTTGTACAGGGAATTTATGAAAATATCGTAGAAGATAGAAAGACTCTTGAGGAAGAGAAACGTTTAGCCGAAGAAAGAGAATTTGAGCTACAGAAGCTCATGTTAGAAGCAGGAACAAGAGATGTTGTTGCAAATACAAGCAACCCTCTAGAAACTTCTTCAATACGCGTTGACTTAAAAAAGGTTTTACCCGATTTCAATCCTGAAAAGGATGATATGAATTTATTTTTAATAACTTTTGAGAGGCAAATGAAACTTTTAAAGGTTTCTAAAGAACTGTGGATTACGTATTTAATTGGAATCCTTCCAAATGAAATCGGCAAATTAATAGCGCGTGAACCGGAAGAAAAATTTGAGGATTGTTCTTATATTAAAGATATATTGTTGCAGAGGTTCAAGTTAACAGCTGAAAGGTTTAGAGTTTTGTTTAGTCGACATCCAAAGCGAACCGATATTAGCTGGAAAGAATATTATTTTGAAATCAGAAGCTATTTTGAGGGATGGCTATCCGAATTAAATATAAATTCCTTTGAAAAATTATCGAAATTAATTATTGCTGACCAATTAAAGAAAAAGGTTTCCCCTGAGTGTAAAGAACATTACTTAGACCAATAGGAGAATTTAACAGATCCTGTTGAATTAGCTGAAAAGTTAGATTTATATGACAATTTGAGGTCACACAAAGTAGAAATAAAGAGATCAAATAAAATCAGTGAGGTCGGGAATTCTAATCGCTTTGAAAAAACGCCTTTAGGTTTTAAAAGAAATGATTTTGGTAAAATTGGCAATCAAAAAGAGTCCAAGAGAAATAAAATTAACTATCTTTCGAATTTAAATCGACCAATGTTAAGTTGCTATGGTTGTGGAAACCAGGGAGACATTAAATCCAAGTGTCCAACCTGTTCTCCGAAAAATGTATCGGTGCACTTTCAATCACTAGAATTTCGTACATGTAATATGCAAACATCACCAACATTATTGGTAAAAATAAGCATAAATGGTCTCTCTGGCACAGCTTGTGCTGACACTGGCGCAACACATTGCGTTGCGGGTGAAGTTTTGTATTCTTTATTAAAAGACCAAGGTGTGAAGTTTGAAAAAACTCAAATGATCATAGTCTTAGCAGATGGGCTACAAAACACTACCGAAGTTTATAAAACAGAAGCTCATGTTAAAATTGAAGGTCGTGACATTAAAACAACACTTTATGCTCTGCCGAATGCCAGAAATAATCGTACAATTTTGGAAATCGATTTTTTACGCAAAGCATAAATTGTTTTGGATGTAGTAAATCAAAAATGGTTCTTCGCTGATAGATGTAGATGGAAGTATAGATTCGCTGAAGATACATATAGACCTCCCAGTGAATTAGCGATAAAATCCGTTGAATTAGACACCGTTTTTCTTAGAGAAGATGAAGGTAGACATTTCACTTCAGAGCAACAAGTTAGGTTGAATGAACTGCTTGAAAAATTTACTAGTAGCTTCCAACTAGGGGAAGAGGCTACACCTAAAGTTAAACATTATATTGATACAGGATCACGGATGGGCATAATTTTATCTGATGAAATTGATAGTCCTGCACATGATAGAAAAGGCTATGTAAAAGATTGCCGTAGGAATTTCGATTATAGGGGTAAGAGCAGAAATTTTAATAGACCAATTGTTAACAGAAGCAATAATAGATATGGCCAAAAATATGTTAAACACTCATTTAATCATGGAGATTACAATAAAAATAGTTATGAGAAACATGGTTCAGAGAATTCTTACCAAGATGAATCAGAGATTCCTCAAAATTTTGAGACTAAAGATTCCTTAATATCTCAAGATATGACAGAAAGTGAAGGTTTGGTGAATAGTTCATCGGATATGGTTGAACTTAATGATGCATCTGAAACGCTAGAAAGTGCTTCACTTACTTCAAAAGTAAAGTATAATCCAAATTTTTCTCCTAGCTACAAAAATAGAGGCTACTATCATGCTCGAAATAATTATAATTATGATGGCCGACGATCAGGTAGAGGTAGCTATCAGGAGCAAAGAAATTCCCAACCATCACACAGGTATAGTGCACGGCGAACTGCAGATTCGTCTAGCAAATTCGAAAAGAGATATGAAAATGATCTTAGAACTAATGATCAGGATAATTACAAATTGTATTATAGGTCTGGAAGTTACAGACGTGATAATGGGTACTATGGAAAACAAAGATCTCCTACTTCTTATACCATTGCCACTAAAGAAAACCCCTTTTCTCCCTTAGAAAACTATCATATATCAGCTTTCTGTCCTTACACGCAAGATGATGGTGGAGGTTCTAAAGGCTTTATTCGTCCTAGAGGCAGACCCGGGAAACATCAGACGCCCAGCCAGCAAATATTTACGAAAGGACCACAAAACACGAGAGCCATAGAGAATTTTAGGCACCAGAAAGCATCCCGAAGGAATCCACCCAGGAAATGCACACTGCATCTGAGGGACCAGTAATGCAGTGTGAGGAAAAGAGTGTAACGCTCGAACAATACGCACTCCATCATATTTGTTCTCCTTTACTTATTTTTTCTTTTCCTTCAAAAGAACTGACAAGCTGAGTAAATTAGACTTTACGAGAGAGAAGAATGTTTACAAAGTGGTTGCCGACAAGGCATTTGTGCTATGCCGTATTTTAAATTAACTGAGTTATTTTGTAAATAGTAACATATAAATATGTTGTAATTATTAAACTTATTAATCTATGATAAGTTATCCAGTTTTATTTCGTAACATAAGAATAGTTTCCACCCCGGATTCTGAATAATATGTTACAAGTTAGTATGTTAGTAAGTAGAAATAAATACTCTACCCAATATTTTTAGGTAAATTTCTGATTAAAAGCAAGCATAAATAGTTGTAAATTTTAAACTTAAAATTAATTCTCGTCATTTAAAGGTTAGACTGACATCACCATCTATCGTCTTAAAGAAAAAGGAATCGCTTACGCAATGCAAACATTTGTCACATTTTCAATATTTAATTTAAAAGCAACTAATTAAAAATTCAAGAATTTTTCTAATAAAAACATTCAAGTTATTTACCATGAAATCTTGACCAGTACTATCCTGTTGTTTGTTTATTTTTAATTATTATTATTTTTTTAAGTATAAAGTTATATTCCGGACACCTTGTAGTTTTTGTGATATCTTTACCAATTATATGATTGTGCTTCAAATAATACAGTAAAAATAACGTTGTTTAATATTTTATTAGATCTCAAAAGTATATAGGAAATTTTTAGAGTGTATATTCTATATATTTAATCAATTTATAGTATCTCAGAACGCACAAAATCTGATTATATTGTGCAATTAAAAGAAAATATTCAGTATCATTTAAGAAACTGTGTGATATTCTAAGTTTTTACAATAAATAAATGTAGCAACACAATTTTTACTAAGTGTTCTTTTTTTTTGTCGTTGTTATTTTACTTGTGAAAATTACGATAACGCAGATCTTTTATTTTTCACTGTGTAAATGATTTGTCTTTTTTTTTTTTTTTTTTTGCAAAATTCCAACAAATTAATTTTATTTTTTCACTATGAACAATTTGAAAATAAATATAAAAAAATGTTAACATCTAAATTCAAAATTTTAAAAAGAATTTCGTCAGACATAAACGAAACGAAATGTTATAAAAAAGGTAAGTTTGCGATTTAATTAGATTCATTTTATTTATAATGCCCAACTAATTGAAGGATATAGGAGAGATATTTGTTTCAGAAAATGAATGTTTTTTTCAACTCTTGTAATTACATTCTCAGCCCATTTTTAAATCTATTGTGTAATCCGGTATTTCAAATAAATTTTAGATTAACTTATTGAATCATGCACTAAGAAACTTTTAACTGAATATTTAACAGTAATTAAAATGAATTTTTATTTAGGGGAGAGAAAATGCATTTTACTTTTACAATTATTTTTGTGCTATAGATTTGTTAAAATAAAAAGTATTCGATTAATTGAAATGACATTTCAATATTCTCCTGTTCAATACTGTATGTTTCCTTCAATTTCAAGATATTTGTTGCCAGTACATCAAAGCTATGCATGCTGTAATTATTAAACGAACTAAATATAAATCATTTTTTAATTAAAATATATTTTGGAAGAAGTTTTATGTAAAGTTGTGTTTCTTGATCCACAATAATAAAAGTATGTTGTGGTTTTAAAAAAATATAATTTAACACAATAGTACTTAATACAAAAAAATGTACGGATCATGTCATAACATAAATATGTAAGCACAGATTAAAAATAAAATTCAGATATTTTCTTAGATATATAAATTTAAAACTCTTTTGAGAGATAGTATTAAAATACAAATAATTTCAAGTTACTTTGGTACTACACTGTGAAAAAGAAACGGATGTTTTTACGAAAATGTACAATAATCACGAACGCAAATATATAATAACCTCTTCCAAGTCATCCATCTCTCCAAAAAATTGTTCCTTTGTCTTTAGAAACCTCAGAAAAAAAAATTATTTTCGAGAAGAATTTATAAAAATAAATTATTATTAGCTGCCCGCAAATTTCGGAAAGGTCTCCTAGATCCTTTTACAGTGCATTAATTAGTTCTCTGAACTCGGAAAATCGGTTTTTTGGATTCTATCAATTCTCAAATAAACATTTTCATCTGCATAACTGAAATTGTGTATACCACTGTAACAAAGTAATGTTAGATTTCATATTAATGTTAATGCTGTTAATTTAGTATGTTTGTGTATTAAACATGTTTTCTGAATAGCAAAATATTTACGAAGAATCGATATAATTCAAAAAACTGTTATTCTGATTTGAGAAAACTGATTATTGCAGTGTAAAAGCTTTTTGGAAACGTTACTGAAAGTTACGGACAGCTAATAAAAATTTATTTTTATAAATTCTATTTTAAATTTCGAAAATAAATAGCTTTCTGAGGTTTTTAAAGGTAAAGGAAAGCTTTTTGAGATCTTCCGTGACTTGGAAGGGGTTATTGTATATTTTAGTTCTTGATTACAGTAAATTTTTGTAGATTAAAAAACATCCGTCTTTTTTTTACAGTGTAATTTTTATTGTGCATTACATAGTTTCACTGAAATAGATCTAAAATCAGTGAAATAATATTTCAATTTCCTTTATTCTATTTTTATTCACAAAAGAACACCTTTTTTTTCAATTAAGACCTTCTGTTATTGCAAATTTAAAAGACACGGGGTATTTTCATGATTTCAGAAAATTTTTAAAGTATTTAAAAACGCGAATATAGACAAAAAATTTCTGGCAAAGATTTAAAATTAAAGTGATAGTCGAATAGTTTCAGATTTATTTGTTTTTCAAAGTGCTTCATGTAAACATAAGCTGCGGATCGAAAGATACATTTTTCCCCTTTTTCCATATAGTCTTATTCCGTAATTACAAAAATTTGTGAAAGGCATGGTATAAACATTTCTAAGTGAAAAATAAGCAATATCATTCATCGAAAAGGAAAATCCTGTCAATTAGTATTTCTACATGGAAAACAGACTTCAAATAAACAACCAAAAAAGTGTGAACTGTTCCTAACGTTTATAGAGTGATATCGCTGGTAACAAAAGAAAATCCGCAGACGCAGAAATTCATTGCAAGTTCTTTAAATAGATCTGTAATAAAAAAAAATAATTAAAAAAAAATTAATAATGATAAATGGCGAATTACATCTTTAAAAAAAACATAATGTTTACCTCTTTTTACGAGGCGTGTGGCAGAGGAGAATCCAACACATGGAGTTTTCACGAGGCTAACGAAAAAGACAGTTTCCCGTGGTGCAGTCCTCATATCTTTTTTACAGACCACTAGTGTGCCTGCCGTCATACACCTGCATTGGCACATTCGAGCATCACGTGACTCCAGTAGTCAGTAAAAAAAGATACGCGTAAAGCACCGCGGTAGCCTTTCTTTTTCGTTAGCCTCTAATTGTCATAAATGACATATGACATCACTAGAAATTGAACCTACCCCCTCCTGACTCCGCCATATTTAGACGCATCTTGCACTGGAGATTGATACTTTTGTCCCCTTCTACTTTTTTTTTTTTTTTTTTTTTTTTTTTTTTTTTTTTTAAGGTAGATTTCGTAAGAAATACTACCTATTGCAGTCGTTACCATGGTGCGACTTTTGAGAAATTCCTTCATAACTTTTCATTATATGACCCCAGGAACCCAAAACCACCCCCACCTAAAAGTTTATATAGATATATACAGTGGCGGTCAAAAGTTTCCGGCCAGCATAAAATTTTTCGTTAATTTGTAAGTATACCCATATGAAGAGGAATCTCAAAGTGATACTTATACACTTTATTGACTTGACAGTTAAGAAATTATTTATCGAATAAAAATTAAATATTAATAAATTTAATTGACAAACTTAATTGAAAAAGAAAACGCATGTTCTCAAAAGTTTCCGGCCACCTTGGCAAGATTGGAAAAAAAATGGTGTCATAAAAGAAAATAACTGTGATCAACAACATTTACAATTAGTATTTTGTATTCATGCATTTAGCAATATGTACTGCGGCGCAGCAACGTGGCATTGATTCAATGAACGGTTTTAGATCATCAGTGTTAAATTTTGTGCACAGTTCTGGCAATTTTTGTGAAAATGCTGCTGAATTGGAATATTTATAATTCCACACACGTTTTCAAGTTAGTTTCAAAGATTTTCTATTATATTCAGATCGGATGATTGGGCTGTTCATTTCAAAAGCGAAGTTTTTTTTGTGCGAAAGCCACTGCTTGACGAGCTTGCATGTATGCTTTTGGTCGTTATCATGATGATACAAATAGTTGCGACCACAGTTGCGAATTTTTCCTCCAGTAAGGCAGCAAATGATCTTGCAAGATATCCTTATGCATTGCACTATTCATCTTGCCGCGGATTTCAAACAACGGACAGGCGCATTTTCCAGAAAATGCTCCCCACAGCATAACGTGTCCTCCACCGTGCTTCATTCTAGGAATAATATATCTAGAACCTTATCTTTTGTTTTTAGGCAATCGGTTGTAATGTTTTTTATCACTCACAAAAAGATTGAACGTCGAATAATCTGAAAATAGAACTTGTTTCCAGTTTTCAGTTGTCCAGTCTTTGTATCCCTTGGCAAACGCCATTCGGGCCCTCTGATTTTTTTTATTTATGAAAGGTTTTTTAACACCGACTGTTCTATAAAGTTCTACGTCACATAAGCGTCTGGACACTGTAGATAGACTTGTTTCAGCAATAACCATAACACCATAAATCGCTTTTAACACCATAAATGGCGTGGAATTGCAGCGGCATTTTTCGCGGGTCATCAACTGCTTTTCTTCTGATAATTCTGTCCACAAGAATAGTCGTTTTTTCCGGGGTCCCCCGGACCGTGGCAAGTTCCGAAGGCCATGACCATCTTTATATATTTTTTTTAAATATCGTTTACAGCAAAATTTCCGATCGACAACTTTGCCGCAATCTCACGAGAGGATTGCACCTTTAGCGACAAACAAATCACTCATTTAGGAACAATAAATTGTTAAACTTTTCATTTTTGAATTTCAAATACATTATTCACCTTGATTAATTAACAAACATGGCCAAAAAAACACTTTTGCGATAGCAAAAACTAATGAATGACGAATGGCCGGAAACTTTTGCACTCGCGAATTTTGAATTCCTCCCCTTTGCATCAAGTATCTTAAGTAACCAATCAAAATGATCACGTGGTCAGAGGTAATTTACTTATTCCTAACTTTTGGAGCAATTGAACTTCTTCGCTAAAACGTTCTGTCAAACAAATAAAAAAAAACTAACTGGCCGGAAACTTTTGACCGCCACTGTATATATGTATGTATGTATGTACTAAATTTTATCCGCACGATAAAAGTTGCAATTATGCCCGGATCGTCTTCAAACTCGCCAAAAACTTTGAGATGGCTAATATCTCGGAGGGGATTGAAAATGGGTAAAATCGGCCCGAGGGAATGGAAATGGGGAGGGTTCAAAATTTTGAATACCGTCTTAACATGATTCTGATAAAACCAGCTCTTAAACAACAATGACAGGAAAAAATAAATATTTTCCGTTATAGCAGTTGGCAATAATTGAAAAAAAAGCAATAAAATTCTCACCACAGCAATTGCTTTTCAATTGAATGTTTTTCACGTGAAAAATTAAATTAAATAAATAGTTTGACGAATTGAAAACAAATTGAATATTACGTCATAAGTTTTCTAGAGTAAGATTCCCGCATGAAAACTCAAAATGAAATAAACAGTTTGACGAATTAAAAACAAAAACAAAATATTGCGTCATATTGGAAATAAAATGGACCTCAGCAGGTGAATATGTAACGTCATGTGAGTTTGAAGAAACGTATTAAAACATGGTAAAAATCCGACTATGGAAATATTAACTTATTTTAACACTTTGAGGTTCTCTGAATTTGTTTTAGGTATTTTTTAAACCTATTCCACATGCATGCGTGTGTGTATCCGTGTATATTATAATTTTCACAAAATGTTTAGTTCCCTAGAGCTCATTTGTAGTGAAGTAACTGGGTTTATCTCTAATCTTGATTTAAGTTTTGTTGGTGAATTTAGCACTTAACTTCGAAATCTACCTCCACCTGTAGGCCCGAGCCGGCAGGGATTTTTTTTTTTTTTTTTTTTTTTTTTTTAAGCGAGTCTTAATGATTTTTCAATACGATTTTTACCGTTTGTTTGAATCACACGGAGATTTTTCATATTCGGAAAAGGAATTTTGTTTCAAACTTTTAGCTTAATATAGTTAAATTTTTCGTCTAATATTTAGAATTTTACCTATTTTCGATTCGTTTTTTAGTAATTTTTCGAGATCTTTTACTTCCGCCTCGATTTTTTGTAATTCTTGACAATTTTCCCATTACAGCTTTTACCCTATTATAGTAAATTTTAACAACAGCGACTTTTGAATATTTAGCAATTTTTAATACGATTTTCAATGCGATTATTAGATATTTTTTGAGTATACGGTGTTATATTGGACATTTATAAAAGGAAATCGGTTTCGACATTTTAGTTGAAGGTAGTAAAATTTTGTCCTCTATGATTTTGAATTTTAGCAATTTTAAATATGATATTTAGAGATTTTTTAAGAATTTTTAAGTTTCGAGTCTTTTTTGGTTATTTGTGAAAGAATTCATATTGCAATATCTTAAAATTGCAGTGTTATATTAAATTTTGTCCCTTGGTATTTTTGAATATTTAGCGAATATTTGAATATTTAATGCATTTTTCAGTACGATTTTGAGAGCTTTTTCAAGTTCTTCAGCGATTTTTTGACATTCGAAAAAGGAATTTGATAAAAAAATTTTATTCAACGACAGTGAATTTTCTCCTCAGAGATTTTTGAATTTTATTGATTTTTAATGCGATTCTCAGCGATTTTTCGAGCTTTTCGGCAAATGTTTAACATTGGTAAATGAATTCGGTTTCTAACTTTTACCCTAATACAGTAAATATTGTCCTCTATGCTTTTTTTTCAATTTTAGAAATTTATAATGCATATTAAATGATTTTTTTAGCGATTGTTAGAGGTTTGTAGCGTTCCGAAACGATTTTCTATAATTCATGAATAATTTCCGTTTTTTAAATGTTTTACCCTTTAATAGTAGATTTTTATCCTCTGTGATTTTTTGAATTTTTAGCAATTTTTAATGCGATTTTCCCGTTTTCACGACGATTTCATGATATTTGTAAAAGGAATTACGTTTCAAACTTTTATCCAAATAGGAATTTTGTTTCAAATCATTAGCCTATTATGGTAAATCTTCTCCTTTACGATTTTTGAATTGTAGCAATTTTCAATGCAATTTTTTTAATGCGATTTTCGGCTTTCACGACGACTTTTTGATATTTGTAAAATGAATAATTTTTCAAACTTTTAGCCTAATAGGAATTTGGTTTCATACCTTTAATCTATTATGGTAAATCTTCTCCTGTACGATTTTTGAGCTTTAAAATTTTTAATGTGTTTTTCATGAATTTTTTTTTTTTTTTTTTTTTTTTTTAGGAGCTACGCGGCAATTTTTGAGATACGGAAAAGGAATACGGTTTCAATATTTTAGCCTAATATAATAAATTTTCTTTTGTGCCATTTTTGACATATTAGTGCTTTTATCGCGATTTTTTGCATTTTTTCCTATTTCACAGTGATTTTTTTCCATTTATCAAAAGATTTGGATTTCAAACTTTCATCAAAATATAGAAGATTTTGTCGTTCGTGATTTTTAAACTTTTTGCGATTTTTACGTTTCTTTGCGATTCGCGGCGATTTTTTGACATTAGATTTTTGACCTAATATAGTAAATTCTGCCCGCTTTTCAATAAAGTTTATACGGATTTCGTTCCGGAATTTTCATTTTTTTTTTTTTTTTTTTTTTTTTTTTTTAACTTGCAACGATTTTTCCACATTAGTGAATGTAATCCAGTTCCATATCTTCTATCCCAATATAGTAATTCTTTTTCTCTTTTCGATGAAGTTTATTCGAAATTCATATAGCGATTTTTTATTGTAATATTCGGAGATTTTTCGTATTTCGTGTTATTTTTCTACTGACCCGATCAGTGGCGGGCGAATCAGCTGGTAAATAACATAAATAATAACATGAGTGATGTCATAAATATGTAAGCTCATATTTTGATTGCTTATGAAAGGCGCTCGAACCTAGTACTGCCATATCAAATGTGCTATATTTATGATTATTCAACTGCAGTTTGATTAATCAAATATTTGATTCTTCTACGTGAAGATGTCTGAGTCCGTTTTCTTTCTGAATAAACATTTAACTATATAATTAAATTTTTGTCACATTATTCCTATATACTTGAGAGTGAGAGGTATACCTTTTAGTACCCGTAATGGTATAATAAACTTTAAATACTTTCGTTTAACCATGATCTGAATCATCTTTCAACTTTCAGTATTAAGGTGTGACTTCTAGTCATGTGGTAGAAAAAGTGCTGTTTTTCACAACTTTTTTTTTTTTTTTTTTTTTTTTTTTATTAAGCAATCATTATTTTTATTATTTTTACTTTGTTTAAGTTTTACAATATATTACTTAAATATAATTTGAATATATTTTATTCATTATTACATTTATATATATTTGCAGTTATTGCCGCTCTTCTAGTGATATTTTTATTATTTATTTATTTATTTATTTTATTATTATTGTGTCTTGTGTGACCATTGTAACTTAAATTTTGCTTATCTGAAATTAAAATAATTAGAGGTTGTCAGTTAAATATACATTTTTTCTAGCGATCAAAAGAAAAAAAATATATATAAACACATTATTTCCTCTTTATATCAAAATGACAGAAGTTTGAAGAGAAGAACCAATTTTTATAGCAAGAAACGAAAGTTCTTTTATTAGTGAAAAAATAGAAGTCAAATCCACTTTTGCGAAAAACGATTTTAAAACTTTGTACTATAATTATAGTACAATACTTATTATTATTAATAATAATTATAAAGAATCTCTATTCATGCATGCACCATAAAGTAATCTTTTTTCAGAAGATCAAGCTTCTAAAACAAAAAAAAATTGATTTTTTTGAAATTTATAAACTAGTTGTAACCGAGTAAAATACAAACTTTTATTTATCTGAAGGAAATTGCATTTTTTAAATAAAATCATAAGACGAAATGCAATATTCCACCTTGATTAAATCACAAAATACACAATATGAACTTTAAAAAGCTCACCATTTTTCTTAAAAGGCGACAAAGATAATAATAATATAAATGTTACAAGTTAAAAATATACATTTTATTTAAATTTTCTAGTATTTTCGGCAGCAATCCCACGGCCATCGTCAGAGAATATCTTTTTTTTAATTACTGTTCCATTCATTCAAATACTTCACTTCGTTTGAAATGAGAGAATCTATAATTATTAGGGCAGCTGCAAGTATAAGTAGAAGTACCTTGGATTAAACTTATGTAGAGAAAAATATTTAGCTGCCGTTCCATTTATTTTAACACGTCACTCTTTTTCACATACGTTACTTTAACATTATTAGACGCATTTAAAATGAAAGTGCACTGCTATGTCTACTTCCAACTACCCTAATAATTATAGACTCTCCAATTTCAAATGAAGCGACGTATTTGACTGAATACAATTAATAAAAACATTCCCGGGCGATGACCGCGGGATTGCAGGGAGAAAGTACAAGGAATTTTAAATAAAATGTATATATCTAACTTATAATGTATATATCTAACTTATAACCAATATTATTATTGTTATCTTTGTCGCATTTTAAGTAAAACGGTGATCTTTTTAAAGTTTTAATGTATTAAGTTTATAATAATGAATTGTTTTTACTACTAAATTTTCGAATAATCAAGTGTGACTCACCTGTAGTACACGCCTTCTATGGTACAATCAAGTGTGACTCACCGGTGATGCACGCCGCCTGATGGTACAGTCGAGCGTAACCCACCGGTGATACACGCCGCCTGATGGTACAGTCGAGCGTGACCCACCGGTGATATACGCCGGCATGAACGTGTTAAGTTATAGTTTGCGGGAAAAGAAGAACGAATAACAAAAAATTGTATTTTTATCTATATACAACCCATAGTTTAAAAATGTCACATGCTAGCCTATAGTTTAAAAAAAAATGTCTATATGATTGGAATGTATTCTTTTTTAATGGAAAGTACGTTTCTACAATAAATAGTTTTAAGCATATTTACGATAACCTCTATTTTAAATCACACGGTATATTGCACCATTAGAAATACGAACAGAGTAAAAATGGAAAATATTTCAGAAAATTATATTTTTAATTTGATATCTTTTTCATTAATTTTTTTAATTTTTTTTCTTCATTCTCTATTTTCTATCCAAAAATGTTGAAATCTTCAGAAAATAAGAAAAGATTACTTCTATTTTGGGAAATGAAAGAGCATTTTAAAGGACTGAGGTAAAATTTAAAAATATTTTACGTTTGTAAAGATTTAATTTGAAATTTTATATCAGGTTTGTAAAGTTTTTAAAATTGTTAACTCAGTGGGTATTACATAAAAGCAATGCTGGCAAATATATTTTTTCCTCCTTAAAAAAAAAAAAAAAAAAAAAAAAAAAAAAGCAAATGATATTTTAAAAATAGAAGCAGAAATTTTTATTTTATACTTTACAGATGATTCATAAAAAAAATATTAACTTTTACTTAAAATTTATATTAACTACATAGCTCCATTCATTCTCATCAAATTGTTTAAAGTTTTAATACAATGCAAGATATAGTGATTTTAAACAAGTCTGAGTAAGTATTATTTCCTTTCACAAAATTAAATTTACAGATAATAATGAAACAATTAGGCGTTTGATTTCCCAGTATAGCATTGGGACGCCACATTGTGAGTTTTTGGCCATCGATTCGACGGCAAGTAATGTCGATGTGAAGTCACATTAACGTCAATATAAACGTTTTTAACTCTTCTGGCCCGTTACCGAGGCTAACAAAAAAGACAAGTTACCGTGCTGCAATCCCAGGTGTTCTTTTTTACAGATCGCTAGAGTGACGTGATGCTCTTTTCGTACACCTGCATTGATGCATTCGAACATCACGTGACTCCAGCGGTCTGTAATAAAAGATCCGTTGAATGCACCACGGTAGCCTGTCTTTTTCGTTAACCTCGGCACATCACATATTGACCTATTTCAGAAGTTACAAAGATCAGAAGTTACAGTATTTCAGAATATGAAAACTGTGACATTTGTGATGATTCTGGGGAATTTAGATTTTACACGAATACGGCATGAAAACTTTTTTTCCACACATCGGATGCGGATTATAATTCCGCCTCGGGTCAAGTAACCTGACTTTGGAGGAACACGACCCGGCTCAAGTCTATACCTTAGTATTTTTTCTGCAAGGGAGCTCGGTTTAGAATCTTGTACAAGGTAGAAATACCGGATTTCAGCCGAATCCGAAACCACTCGGTCGATTGTATTTTTTAGAAATTGATTTATTTATTTATTTCACTTTTTACTTGAACTCGAATTCAGATATGAAGTCTTGAAGAACTTTTTTCTCTGAGGTTCGATTTGTATAATAATCTTGCATCGTGTTAGATAAATAAATTTTAATCCAAACCTGACCCGAATCGGGTCATACTTTTTTTTATGGTTACCGGATTAGTATCAGAATCCTGCAAGGGACGGGAAACTATATTTTAACGTATTTTCTTATTTATTAGTTGCAGGTTGTATTTGTATTGAAATCCTGCCATTGAATCAGGCAACCTGGTTCAAAAAATTTGCTTAAACAATTTGGATACACAAAAAGAAAAATATAAATATGCATAAATTAAAATTTATTTTTAAATAATTTCAGATCGGTATTTTACATTGTTACAGACATGTTTTCAATACAAATGTTTAAACCCTATGTGATTTTGCTGTTAAAAAGAACGATACTCTCTTAAGGAGACCCTGGATCTTTATTTGAGAAAAAATCGAAATTTCTTTTTGTATGTATTATTATTCTTTCATTTATACGGAGTCATTTTGTGAAAAACCGCATCCAGATTCGATATCTTTTCACAAAGTTTACCCATGTTCTAATTTTGTACACAAACAAATTTCAAATGTATTAATATTTTATAATATAAATGCAAAAGTTTTACATAATTTCAGATCGGTATTTTACATTGTTACAGAAATATTTTCAATACAAATGTTTAAACCCTATGTGATTTTGCTGTTAAAAAGAACGATACTCTCTTAAGGAGACCCTGGATCTTTATTTGAGAAAAAATCGAAATTTCTTTTTGTATGTATTATTATTCTTTCATTTATACGGAGTCATTTTGTGAAAAACCGCATCCAGATTCGATATCTTTTCACAAAATTTACCCATGTTCCAATTTTGTACACAAACAAATTTCAAATGTATTAATATTTTATAATATAAATGCAAAAGTTTTACATAATTTCAGATCGGTATTTTACATTGTTACAGAAATATTTTCAATACAAATGTTTAAACCCTATGTGATTTTGCTGTTAAAAAGAACGATACTCTCTTAAGGAGACCCTGGATCTTTATTTGAGAAAAAATCGAAATTTCTTTTTGTATGTATTATTATTCTTTCATTTATACGGAGTCATTTTGTGAAAAACCGCATCCAGATTCGATATCTTTTCACAAAGTTTACCCATGTTCTAATTTTGTACACAAACAAATTTCAAATGTATTAATATTTTATAATATAAATGCAAAAGTTTTACATAATTTCAGATCGGTATTTTACATTGTTACAGAAATATTTTCAATACAAATGTTTAAACCCTATGTGATTTTGCTGTTAAAAAGAACGATACTCTCTTAAGGAGACCCTGGATCTTTATTTGAGAAAAAATCGAAATTTCCTTTTGTATGTATTATTATTCTTTCATTTATACGTTGTCATTTTGTGAAAAACCGCATCCAGATTCGATATCTTTTCACAAAGTTTACCCATGTTCTAATTTTGTACACAAACAAATTTCAAATGTATTAATATTTTATAATATAAATGCAAAAGTTTTACATAATTTCAGATCGGTATTTTACATTGTTACAGAAATATTTTCAATACAAATGTTTAAACCCTATGTGATTTTGCTGTTAAAAAGAACGATACTCTCTTAAGGAGACCCTGGATCTTTATTTGAGAAAAAATCGAAATTTCTTTTTGTATGTATTATTATTCTTTCATTTATACGGAGTCATTTTGTGAAAAACCGCATCCAGATTCGATATCTTTTCACAAAGTTTACCCATGTTCTAATTTTGTACACAAACAAAATTCAAATGTATTAATATTTTTATAATATAAATGCAAAAGTTTTATATAATTTCAGATCGGTATTTTACATTGTTACAGAAATGTTTTCAATACAAATGTTTAAACACTGTGTGATTTTGCTGTTAAAGAGAACGATACTCTGTTAAGGAGACCCTGGATCTTTATTTGAGAAAAAATCGAATTTTTTTTGTGTGTGTGTATTTTTATTATTTCATTCATGTGGAGTCATTTTGTGAAAAACCGCATCCAGATTCGATGATTTTTCACAAAGTTACCAGTGTTCCAATTTTTTGGCCCTTTAATATACTTTAAATCAGTTTTTTTTTTTTTTTTCAAAACTAATTTTTGAACGTTTGAACGTTGAACGTTGAACGTTTGAACGTTGATATTTGAAATGCTCCATTCGTCTTAATTTTTTTATCAAAATTCATGAAATTGATAAAGAAGAATTCTGATATAGCATATGAAAAAAACTGTGCTTGTAGTTGAAAATTCGACTTCATTAAGATAATCAAATTTGATTTTTAACTTATTAAAAAGCAAAAATTTGAGGAAATTTGATATGAAATTCAGAAAAAATCTCTAAAAAATTAACTATTCAAGGGATGAAAACATTGATGCACAGATTTGTTTGTAATAGTGTTTTAAGTGATTAAAATGTAAAATCGATGACATATCTGAAAAATTAAGACGCATGAAGCATTTTAATTTTTTTTTTTTTTTAAGTCTTAAAATTATAATAAGAATAGAAATTTATTTTAAGGTGTTCTGTATACTTTCGGTGAAATGTATACTTGCACAAAATTTCATACCTATATAATGAAAATTAAAAAAGAAATATTTTAACGTCCACCGTCCTCTTAAGAGGCAACTTCACTAAAACTCCCCGATGGCGAAATACTATGATTTAAAAGCACTATTGCAGATTATGTAATATAATATTTAAAGTACGGTAACTGCCATTTGAAAATAGACGTCATAAATTTTAATTATTTAAAAAATCTGTATAAACTATGAAGTTTCCACATGATGAAATTTTTTCAGTTTTTCAAAATACTTAAAATTTAGGAAGGTAATTTTTTAAACGCACAGCGTCGGCATCTGGCGCATACTGTCATATGGAAAAAACCATATTTTAATAATTATATTAGGTAATGAACCATTGCGCAATTAATTTTTCCCGTACGTTAACATGGAATATAGCGTTCAGGTAATTTCAGTGAAACAACATTATAATACCTTTTTTTTTTTTTTTTTTCAAGAATTATCATAAAAATATCTTTTGCTTTACATTTTAATATTTATAATCGTAAGTAAAGTATGTGTAAATGTTTTCTTTGCGTCATAGTATCCAAACTAAGTGAAAAGTACGCAAATGGATAGCATGATGCAAAGAAAACTAGTTAAATGTTTTTGTACTGATAAGTTTAACTTACGATTTCGGATAGAGGGACACAAAATATAAATCAACTTATTAAAATAAATAGATTTCAATGTGTAATATAGACACAGTGAAAGTGTGAATATTTAACAGTGTATTAGGAAATTAGAAGTATTGTTTTTATGTATAAATATACTTATATAACTTATATAAATATACTATATAAAGACAAACCAAATATAATTATAATTGAGTTTCTAAACAAACCTTTCAAAGTGACATTTTAAACCCATATCTTGAATTTATGTGAGATGTGGATGAAAAGCAACGGTGAATATTTTTTTTATATTTTTTCATGTTGATAATAATGTTTACATATGTGAATATAAACCGAACAAAAAAGAAACTGGGGGGAAAAATACATATTTTTATTAATTGCATATCGTTACTCAAAATTTGATATCAATATTTTTAAGCTCAGGATTTAAAATTCTTAGATCTATGAGGTTAAGTGCTGCATAACAAACTTTTAATGACTTAACGATTTGTACTCATGCCTTTATTTTGCTGTGGTTAATCATAAAAAATAAAAATTTAAGGACTACGTCAATGAGTTCACAAACATGGTTCTTTTTCGTCTTTCGTACTCCCGCAACCCCCCCCCCTTCCACCGCCCGCCTTCTCACCCCCAAAAAACAATCAAATCCTATACTTCAATTTAAAGTACCGTCGTGTTAATAAAAATACTTTTGTAAGAAACTCCTTAGTAAGACATTAAAATAATGTTAAAAATTCATGTTTTTAATGAGGATTTTTTTGTGTGTGTTATATCACAAATATAAAGAACAGTGTTAAATTTTACTAAGCAAAAATTTTGCTTTGTGAGGAAAAATAGCAAGAAATGTTGCTCTTTAAATTTTTTATTAAAAAAAAAAAATCTGTAGAATTTACTGATCGCTAGTAAATAAATAAATAATCATCTAAATTACACACATAACCTCAAGTAGGAAAACACACATACTCTCAAATTTTTTTCAATGTGTATATTCCGTTTTTTTCTTCTATATTTACAAGAAGAAAACAATAGATTCGTGAAAATTTTCGAATTCCGGTTTTCGACAGATTTACACGTTTTAGGGGTTAGAGATCCCAAAAAACGTTTTTACAAAATGTACGTCTGTCCGTATGTCTGTCTATAAGTGACAAAAATTTTGTGGGCGTTCTATCTCAAGAACTAATGAACAGAATTTAATAAAACTTTAGATTCAAATCATTTTCATAAATAATGAAAAAGGTGTTAGTTAAAAATATACATTTTGTTTAAAATTTCTCAGTACTTTCAGCTTTCCAAGATCATCATCAGAGAATATTTTAATAACTATAATAACCATATTTATTATAGTCTTAGCCATCGTTATTAGCGTAACATGGGTAGCTTATTTAGCTTTAAGCTTTGCTTAGTTTAACATATTTAGTTTATAACCGTAGTTATTATAGTCTTACTTAAAAGGTGACTAAAATAAGGAAAATGATGTTACAAGTAACATGTTTTTCCTTGTTTTAGTCGCCTTTTAAGTAAGACAGAGAACTTTTTTAAAGTTCACATTATATATTTTAAATCACGGATTTTCATCTACCTTCAGGTTCATTTAGAAGTTGACATAAGTTGTTGCCGATTAGATCTTAGTGTAAATTACCTAACCGGTGGCCCTACTATGCTGCATTTTTCAGGAAGTATTAAAATGTATGAGATGAAAGAAAGTTTTGGGTTTGCCACATCCGATTACTTTTTAATCCTTTTTATGACTAAAAAATTTAGAAGATATTTATTACATGATTTACTTATATGTACTATATACTAATCTGTAGATCTTATATCAAGCTGCACTAAAGAATTTGTGTATTTTTCCACCTATAGTTTGTAATTGCTGAAATTTAGTTTTCAAATGCGTTTTCTAAATAGTTAACTTAGAGATCTTCTTTCCTCGTACTAAATAGTGAAGTTTTGTTATGAGTATCCTGAAGGCGTTGGGAAGTGATTAATAAACTACGCTTGACGCATGATTTTTCTTTCTTGTTTAATACTTTAAACAGTTTTTCTCCACCTGTATGCCGCGACACACTAGTGTGTTGTGATAGAACCGTAGTTGTACAGTCGTGAAAAAAAAAAAAAGTAAACTCTGTACTAACTCTGCAACACATTATTGTGAAGAAATTTATCGGTAGTAAACGATTGGAAATAAAGTTTATTGCTAAATGATGTATATACAATTTGCTTAGGTGGCTGACTACATATTAAAGGGAACCCAAACTTTTTTTTTTCAATAGCAATACCCAAGTTTGACACCATAACTCAATTCTTCACCCTTCAATTAGCCAAAATCCAAATTTTCATGAAATTCGTACAATTAGTTTAGTTTCCGATATATATATATTTTTTTTAATGAGCATATCCTAGGGGCTGTATCCAAATAATTTTTTGGAACTCAATTGTTGAAATGCTACAGAATGATTTTGCCTATTATTTCTTGTTTTATTATCACCATTTCATTCGCTTAAAATGTTTCGACCATTGCCATACCAAATGTTTCAATAAAATGAGCAAAATATGTATTTTTTATTATGAATTTCTGCGCATCATAGAGGGCCTTTTAAACCATATTTTTGAAGTTTGTTAATCATAATTCAAAAACTACTTGAAAAAATAAATTAAATTGAGAATTCGCATAAAGCAGGACATAAGAAACATTAATCTATCAAAAAAAATTGTAAGCTTCTATTCATATGTTTTTCGAATATTAATTCATAATTCATAATTATTCTTATAAAACTTTTAAAATTACAAATTGGATGCATTTATGTTTGGATATTTTAGTATTGTAACCACTCACAAAATTATCGCATTAGGATTATAATTTCGGGAGATAATAAGAAAAATATGAGAATGCAATTTAACATTAGAAGCTCTAAATTTTGAATTATTATAATTCAAAAACCTATCATTCGAATGAGTAGAAATTTCGTTTCTAGGCATAGTTTGAACGAAAGATTTAAAATATATTGACAAAATTGGGTGTTGCCATCGAAAAAAACAAGTTTGGTCTGTTTTTAATTTGTAGATGGCACACTAAGCAAATTTTATACGCATCATTTAAAGTAGACTTTATTTCCAATCGATTGGTATTAGTAACTTTCTTCTACTATAATTAGTTGCAGAGTTAGTAAGAGCTGTTTACTTTTTTCTCTCCACGATCGTACGTTCTAAAAAAGGATATTTTTTCCCCTATTTCGATTTTAAATAGTGGGTGAATAAATTTACACATTGCAAAAAAGCAGAAATTCACGAAATTCACTTTCCGAAATGATTTTTTTGAAAGTGATAGCATTATTAATTTTTGAAACCGAAGTTGTCGTTTTGGAGGAAAATAGATGTTTTTTTTTTTTTGTTGCTGTTTTGTTTTGTTTTTTAAGATTTACGAAGACAATGTATCATTTTAAACATCGCAAAAAATTCGCGAAATGGACTTTCGGATTCAATTTTTTTTTTAAAGAATAGATATTGTTTTTGTTTTTTTTGTTGTTGTTGTTGTTTTTTTAACGGATACAAACTTTAAAAGGAAAATGAACGTAAATATGGTCTGTATTTTTTTTTCTTTTTTGATCAGAAGAAAGAGTGCCTATTTTTAAACATCGCAGGAAAATATGAAAACACTCAAACGGCATCCGAAAAAGGAATTTTGATAGGGTTAATATTGATAATTTTTTAACTATTTATGGTTCGACGGTACTTTAAAGCACCATTAAAATAACTTGTTATAAAATTCAATTAATACACCGATTAGTAGTAGTATTACAATTTAGAATGAGTTATAGACACTTTACATTATATTGTCCCAAAAGCGCGGAAGCGACTCAAGAGTGAAAGGTTCCATTCTCTCATTGGTTGACCAGAAACTGGTCTTGGTTTGCTTCCCGCCTGTGATTTGGCGATGAAATGCAAGCACTTTGAGAAATATTGCACTTGGTTGATTATGCTGTTTTGGTGAAAATTAAGTATGAAAGAGCTTGTCCAGTGGTTAAGGCCACTGGTTTAGTACACATAAGTAGGCAGGTTCAATCCTCCCTGATACTTTGAGTTTTGTTTTGATCTTTATTAAGTTTGTTAATAAAGCTTAATCGACTTTTATTATCAATTCATTTGTAATGTTTTATTGTCAATTAGATAATTAAATAAAATGTTAATTAAATAAAGATTTAATTGTAATTAAGTTAAAGAAAATGAAATTGTAATTATACCAAAGTAAATTAAATTTAAATTTAATTTTTATTAAATAAAATAAAATTTATTTTTAAATACATTTTAATAATTAAATTTTAAAATTCATATAAGCTATTTTTATGAATTAAAGTGAACAATTATTATAATTTAAAAAAAAATCTCCTAAACTTACATACATTAAATATATTTTTATATTATAACTTAAGTATCAGATAAATATTATATTAGCAAATTTAATTTATTAAATTTTTCTTGTTTTACAGTTAATTAGTATTCTTCATACATAAAAAGAAAAATCTTTATTAATTTATTATCAATTGCTTTTTAATTTTTTATTGTATATAAAATACTGTTAATGAAATTAATTTTTAAAACTCATATTACTTATAATAAACTGATCATTTTAATTTATTAAAATGAATATTTTTAAAAATCTAATATTATTTTTTACACTTTCATAAAATATTTTTGTTAGGATTTAACAACATATTTGAATACGTAACTATATTCGGTTTATTTTATTTTAAAGTAAAATTTTATTAATTTATTAATTTATAGATTTATATTAATACTATTCTTACCTTAATAAGTAATTAGTATTTAAATCAATTCCTAACAGTTAATTGTTAAATAGTTTTATTAAATTTTTTTTCTTTTTTTTTTTACTGATTTTATTAAAAAATTCTGACAAACTGCTTTTCAAAAGTAAAAAAAAAAAAAAAATGTATTTATATTTATTGGAAAACCCAGTTAAAAACATAAATTCTTTTTATTAAAAAATTCTAAGAAATTGCCCCCCCCCCCCTACACCATATATCTATATATATATTTGAAAACTAAGTAAAAGTTATTAATCCAAGTAATCGTTAGAAATATTTAATGCAACAACTACAAATACATTAAAACAACTTCTTATACTTTTAGGTAGGTATTTCTCAAATTTTCTTTTCATGCTCAATATAGCTTATAATTTAGAAAGAGCAAGATACTTTATATTTAAAGAAAAAGGAAAATATTATAAAATAAATAAATAGCCTATTTAGTATTTACCGTATAATAACTATTGAATAAATTATAGAATAGTTTTTTTTAAAACGGGTAAATGATAAAATTTCAATTTTATTATTAATTATATTAATAAGTAAGCTAATTATTAACAATTTTTAATGAATAATAATAATAATAATTAATTTAATAAAGATAATTTTATTTTCAAGAAACTTTTGTTTAAATTTCTTGTTTTTGGTTTTAGTTTCCATTTTTTTTTTTTTCGTGTATGTGTGTGTGAAATAAATGGTTTTTTATTTGTTATTATTATTTAATTTTTTTTCATTACATTTCAATGCAAGTGTGAACTATAATTTATTTTAGCTTGATCTTTTCATTCACTAGCATTGTCTACCATATACATTTTAAACTTTTGAAACACTTTGTTTTCAGATTTTTTCCCCTGTTGTAGTAATAATAAATAGATATTAATATTGCAGATTATTATGGAGGCGGGGGAGAATTTAGATGATAAAAATCCCTCTCTGACACTCTTGATCATTTGTTAGTTTGGTCATTTAACTACTGACTGACTTTTTTAATTTATTTATATTTATTCATACAAAGTCCCAGTGAAAAAAAAAAAGGTTGCATAAAATTTGACTGAGTATGATTATGAATTGTTTTTTATATATTTATTAAAAAATAAAAATAAATAAAAAATAAATAAAAAAAATTAGCAATCAAGAAAGGGGGGGAGTGTGTTTGAGTCTACTGTTGCCTTGAATAAATACAGCATACAACACACAGATAATTACAATGCAGTTGCTTAGCAAGATATTATTTTGGGGGTGGGGGTGGGGGCAGACTAATCAACCTAAGCCTCTGATCTACTGATGAAAAGCTGTAAATCAAAAACAACTAGTTTTACTTTCAGTATAAGTATCAATGTAGACTTTTAAAATACAATATAAAAATCTTTTTTTTTTTTTTTTTTTTTTTTTTTTTTTTTTTTTTTAAGTTTAGACCCACACACATCTGTGTATACAAAAGGAAAATATAAGTAATGTGTAGTTTAAAAATGAGTTAAAAAATAATAAGCCTAAAATAATTAAGTTGATTATATTATTAAAAGAAATTCAGTTTTATCGATTTTTTGCAGGAAAGAAAGGATATTTTTTAAAATACCATATCGTTGTTTTTAGCGATTAAGTTTATATTATTTTACATGAGAAATGAGTTAAAATTCCTTGTATATAGCAGAGAAAATTTGATATGATTACAACTTAATACATAAATTTAGCTCAAGTCACTCTTGGCGAAGTTTTAAAATTCTTCTTTTGGCGGGGAAATGAGACGTGTCCTCTGATTTTTAGTATGATGTGTCTACCCTTGCTCAATTATCAAGACTTGCAACCTTTAGAAGTAATCGAGGGATTCTTGTTTCATGTCAGACAATGGGAGAATGGAACCTTTCACCCTTGAGTCTCTTCCCAAAAGCGCTACTGGTTTTACAAAACAAAAATATTTTTAAAACGATGATTTCATTTGCCTTTGCATCTTTTGAGCTTTCTTAACTTTGAAAGGGGGGGGGGGGGTATGTTTCACTTCGGAAATATTTCTATATTTCTATTGTAAGAACATTATATTTGGCCATTTCCTAATTCTACAAAATACTAAAAGAAATATTTTAAATAAAAGAATTGAGTTTAGTTATAAATATTGCACAAAATCCCCATAAATTCAAATTTAATTAATTAATTTTAATCGGCAAAATCTTTTTTAAATTCTTCAAATGATTGTGTAAATCTTCTAATGTAGTTTCTAAAATTCAGGAAAAATACTTTAGAAGATGAAATTTTCTTAAATTTATAATTTGGGATATAAAGGGTTAACTGAAGACATCGTTTTAAAGGAAAAAGTACGCTGGTCCAATTATTCATGATATTTTATTAAAGTGAAACATTTCAATACGAAGGGGGTATTTTTCTTTGAGGTGGATAATAATTAAAGTTTCTAGCGTGAGTTTAATATTAGTTTCCTTAATTTTTGACAATTCAACTCAATGATAGAGAGATTTATTGAAAAAATGCATAAAAATTATATATTACCAGATGGATTTGTTCCAATGAAGCTAATGAAAATGTCAAAAATGAATGTTACCGTTTGATAACCGAAAGCTCATATACTGAAAATTCACATAAACTAATTCTTTTTTTAAAATTTGCATGCAAATGCTCAAAGAAGACATTGTTACCTGTCTAATTACACATTTGTTGTAAATGTAAAATACGTCTAGATATAAAATATACAAAATTAAATATTAAAATTATTAATTATTAAATTAAGTTTTATGATATGTATTTATTCTTAATCTAATGCAAAATCAAACGCAACACTTAATTGATTTTAGAGAAGGTAAATGTATTTTGCAAAATAATTCATTACAGACAAGTAAAATCCGTACTTTCAAAAGTACATTACACATATTTACAAATTATATTGCTATATTTTTACAAGATTTTTAATTACTTTGACAGCTGTAAATGATTTAATTACTATTAAGAAAACGATTGAAAAATAATATAGTAATTATTTGCACGTAAATCAAAGTATGGTTGTCCATTTTTATAATATTGTTTTGAGAAACCTCACACATTTGATAGTATATACCGGGTGTTTCAAATGTTCAGTGCGAAAGTAAAACGCCATAAAAAAAAAGATCTATGGATCGGAGAGACATGCTATTCGAAGATAAATATTCAGCGTGGGAAGGGACTGTGTATGGCACCAACAAAAAAAAATAATTAAAAATCTGGATAACAGAGGGCGCTACTGCAGTTAATTTCATGGGATAATTCCATTGCTCACAAAACGCAAAATTCGTATACTAAAAAGTCTGCATGTAGAATTCTCTAATGTTTTTGGATCCAAATCTTATGTTGTGTGAGCAATACGAAAATATTCTATGGAATTATGTGCAGTAGTGCCCTCTATTGTCGAGATTTTTAACTAATATTTTTGTTGCTGTCATACAAAATCCCCTACCACGCTGAATATTTATAGGCAAACCGCATGTCGCTGCGACCCATAGATCTTTTTTTAACGCATTTTATTTCGGACAGAACTTTTGAAAAATCCGGCAAATATGTCAACTCAATTGCAAATGACAAAAATTTTACATATTTAAATATTACAAATACCTATAAAACACCTGAATTTAAGGGGATAAGCACGTGCAACGGCCATTAAACAAGGTACATTTTTGTATGTTTTAAGGGCAGTGGGAAATGGCAACTTGTTTGCGGACAAAATAGACCTATAATCAGCATTATACATTACAAACTTTAAATTACAAATTCCACAAAGAGAAACAAGAACGAAAAATCCTCTGCCCAGCAGACATTATGAAACACGTTCCAACGCATTCAGAATACTATGACAAAAACTTCACATTTTATTAAGATGAAAGATATCAAAATAAACAAATTAGAAAATACAAAGCGCTTTAGAAAACCCAATTTCTACAATTGCCATGAACAGTACGAAAATATCCGAATTTTTCGTACAGCCCTGTATATGATTCATACCGGGTGTCCTAAAAAGGACTGACTGATTTTAAAAATCAATAACTTGTAAACGGTGACAGATATTTAAAAAAATCTTGCAGGAGGGTTATGCATAAGGTCAAAAGTTTTTTTTACAGTGATTTTTAATTTTAGTTCGAATTACAAACAATAGATGGCGCTGCGATCAATAGACTCTAAATTCAGGCTCGATTTTTGGTACTTTGTGGCCCGGATAATACATTTCCATCTCCTTTTTCCGCATGAAACAAGAGAAAGGACCAAAAATCGAGCCTGTATTGAGCGGCTATTGCTTACAGCGCCATCTATTGATTGTAATTCGAACTAAAATCGAAAATCACTGTAATAAAACTTTTGATCTTATGCTTAAACCTCCTGCAAGAATTTTTTTAATATCTGTCACCGTTTGCAAGTTATTGAATTTTAAAATAAGTCAGTCCTTTTTAGGACACCCGGTAATATGCAAAACAGTAAAATTTTGAAACGCGTATCACAACTGAAAACGCGTTTGCAGATATTATTATTACAACTCCAGATTCTACAGTGTTTTGTAGAACACATTAATGATATAGATAAATTTGAATATATTTAAAATAGTGTACTATCATTAAAATACACAGGAGACGATTTTTTCCCATAGGACGTAATGTAACGGAATTTTTTTGAGTGTCCTTGTAAATGAACTGTAAATTCTACACGCTTCATTTTAAATTCCGAACATGCTACAGTAAACGCTAATAACATATATCAATTTCATGGCAAATAGACAAAACTTAAGCTAGTTAGAGCACGGACAGACAGACAAACCGAATTCATAAACACTTTTCAACTACTTTGGAAAGCATTAAAAAACTCACTAATGCGAGAACAAGAAAATGGCTCGCAGTGTGCCTTCGAACTGGTACGCAGCAAAAAAAAAATCTTAAAAATACAGAAATATTTTAGTAAACTTTACGGAATAATTTTATGTTTCTATTGGAAAAAACAATACATTTTATGTAATTCAAATATTACAACTACAAATACGTAAAATGCAGGAATTTTCTAGTAAATTTTTGGCGGAATTTTTCCGCATAATTACCTTAAATAGCATTTAGAATTAGCTTTGTTTGGAATGCAAATTATTTGATTCATGTAAGCATTACTATTTGGTAACGTTGGCTCTGAACCACCTAAACAAGGGTTACTGAATGAGGTAAATTACTGAACTATTAATTTTCAGAAAATATTATAATATTGAATTATTTAATTTTAAGGCGAATTTTTGTAATAAAACAGTCAAAAGATTTTCTTAGAGGCAGTTTTGTAAAAAATTATAAGTGAAAAGAAAAATTATGAATAAAATTTCAAGGATTCACATTGTAAGTACATTTATCATGTAGATTTATACCAATTTTAAAAATAATTGGCTTAATTACTAAGTTTTCTACGACGTCTAATACTTCAAATATTATCCTGTTGAAAAAAGCGATTTTAAATATTGTGAAAGTCGTAATAACTAGAAATACAACATGGTATTTTTAACTGGGTTTTGAATAACACATCCGTTGTTGAAAATGTAAAAAAACATAAAGTCTCAATGCTCTTTTATTTCACTAAATTTAGTTTTTAGGCGCGTTCGTAATGGTATAAGTGCGTTGCACCTATAGTAGTCATCTGGTCCGTACGCCTGTCTGTCCATCTGTCATCTTATAACATCGTCAAAATTACCAAACCGAATGGTTTGAAATTTAATATATAGAATCTTTGCAAAAAATTTATTGAGTACTTTCAAATTTTATGAAAATCGAATCAAAACTAAAAAAGGTATTAATAAAAGTTTTCTTCAGTCTATTAAAACCTATCATACGTTATTAATTCAATCATATCCCATGATAGGTGATGTAGTATAAAGTCTAAGTTCCCATGGTGATTATGTCTTATATCAGATGGAGTCCTATTATTTCCATTTTACTGAATTTAATGCATACAATCGTAATAAGTTTTGTTTTCCTTCATTTTTGCATACGAGTGCAACAACTATTGCGCCAAGATCTGAATATTTATAAAACTAGCTATAGTACGAACGTACCTCACTTGCCACGTTTGACGTACAATTTCCGAAAATTCTTTTCAGTAAGTAAAGATGAAATTTTGTGATGAGTTTTTAAATCACTTCTTGATATCCTTGAAACTATACGAATTATGTACAAAGGTGTGACAATAAAAAAATTTAATATTTTTAGAACTGAATTCTAAATTATTAACATAATTTTAAGGTAGTTTTTCGTTTGTGACACAGGTGATAAATCGCCAAATATTCGTTTTGATTACAAATGTATGCGAGATATAGCACCAATGCATTGAATTATGCGCCAAAACCACGTCCGCCAAAAAAGGACAAAAGAATGAGAAGCTGAAACAACGAAATATTTTAATATTTAAATGCAGAAAATACAAAAAATAAATAAATAAAGGAATATTTTTTTTTTTTAATACACTTTAATCAAAAGTTTCAGATTAATTAAATTGTGAGTATCCAATTTATGCCTGAATATTTGTCTTCTAAAATTTGTTGGTAAAATTACATTTATATGTTGCAAAATGAACTGGAAAAATACTAAAAAAATTACACTAAAATATTTTTGTATTTATTTGGTACAATGTAAATGTACTAAATATGGGAATATCCATATGTGAAAAAAAGCATAATTATATGTTTTGTCTAAATTTATATAAATAAAGCTTTTAAGTTGTATTATGTATATTATAATTAGTATTTTTAGGAACTATTAAAAAATATATTTATTTCTTTATAGAGACTAATAACATTATAAGTATAATTAATAATAAATTAAGAATAATCGTATTTGAGGCTAAAAAACAGTTTATATCAAAATCATCTTGAAAAGGACTTTACATCATTGACCATCCCCTAAATGTGTAATAGAAATATATACCCATTTGCGCTTAGCGATCTATATTTTGTACATTAGAAACATGTATAAAACATAGGCTTGAACATATAATTTCGCAATTTAAAAAAAATACATATTTCAAAGAAATCTACAAGCTAAGATTATGATTTATTTATTTGCATCCTTGATAAAAAAAAAAATACAAATAAACTTACTTTTTGCATTTCGCTATCTTTAAAAATGAAAAAATTTATAAACACCGAAAAAATGCCTTCATTTAAGAAAATAAATATCAATCTTATGCTGCCTTTTCTCTGTAATAGATAAAGACATTTATAGACAATTACTTCATAAAATTTTCATGCTGTGAAGAAGAAGAAAATTATAAAAAAAAATTAAAATTCGAAACGTCCAAAAAGTGGGGCGCTAAATGGGTTATAAACTTAGAAATCATTTTAAAAATTCAAAAGAGATCGTTTCTTTTTATTATAGTAATTTAAAAAATAATCAGAGTAAAAATTATAATTTTTTAAATAAATTCTTTAGCTCGTGTTTCTTAGAAGCATAGAAAAGGTGAATTTTTCATTATCGTCTATGTTGCCCACGCCAAATTAACGTATTACATGGAAATCAGGAAATCAAGTCAAGAAATTAGACGTTATTTTCAAGATAAACATTGATTGCTATTAAAAATGTGTATTAAAAAAAAATTTTTTTTTAGTTTTACATTTATTTTTAAACACTTATATTTATATATCTTCTAAGGTCCTACACTTGCATTACCTTAAAACTTAGAAGAATATATATACATATTATGCTATCGTACGTGACACAGAAATTGCAATTATTTCTTAATTGTTCAATTGCAAGGCCCGAAGAAAACGCATCTCATTGGTTACTGAACAGCATTTAATGAATCTGCATACCTATAAGGAAAGTTACCATAGGGGAGACCCTGTTCTGTCGCAAAATTATGCCGAGTTTGTCGCCAACTCGGCGATATCTTGGCGACCAAATTTGGCGACAAAAATTAGTCACCAAAAGTAACGCGAACTGGGTGATATCTCTAATATTTCGGTAAATTCCCATAGACTTCCATTGTAAACCAATAGGGTTTACTTGCTTTCAGAAAATTAACAAATTGAGATATTTTAATGCAACAAAAACTGATATTAGCTTAACGGATTATATTAATTATATTTAATCTAAGTAAATTAAATTATGAATAAAAATAACATGATGCAATGCTTAGCATGCTTGAAAAATATAAATTTTTAGGGAGACTAAAGTGGTCGGCAAAGGCGAAATGTCTCTCTCTATATATATATATATTACGCTATCGTATGTGGTACAGAAATCACGATTATTCGTTAACTGTTTAATGGCAACGCCCGAATGAAACGCATCACACTGGTTATTGAACAGCATTTAATGCATCTCCATGCCTATAAGGTGGGGTTACGATAGGAAGACCCTGTTCTGTTGCCAAATTCCGCCTAGTTTGCCGCCAACTTGGCGATATCTCTAATATTTCGCTAAATTTGCATAGACTTCCATTGTAAACCCTATTGGTTTACAATGGATCAGAAAATCAACAAATTGTGATATTCCAATGCAACAAAAGCTAATATTAGCTTAAAGGATTATATTAATTAGATTTAAGGGAGCCCAAGTATATTAAATTATGAATAAAAGTAGCATGATACAATGCTTAGCATGCCTTCCCAAACATAAATTTTAAGTGAGATCAAACTGATCGCCAATGGCAGCTAGTACTATAAAATCTTCCAGATGCGTGTATTTTTAAACTTTCGTTCAAAGTTGTTTTAGATTTTCCATAATCTGAGCTTAGATTTTTTTTATTCCAAAAATTTTTTTTTCAAATATAATGCATTTGAAATTACTGGAAAATCAATTTTTCTTAATTTTCAAACGTTAATTATTTGAGAAAATAAATTATGTTTTAAAACCTTTTATCTTTACAAATATTAATTTTTAATTAACATACGTATTTTTGACTTTCTTGATCACAACAGCTCAGACATATGCATTAGACATATGCAAACACTTTTTATCCCAGAATCTTCGACGCAAGATTATATAATAATTAAAAATATAATTAAAATTTAGCAATCTAGCATTGTAGTACTAAGAAAAATGATAAAATTAAATTTTAAAACTTAAGAAATTTGATGTAAATTTTTAGTAGTTTGTAGAAAGAATGCAAAAAATTTTCACACAAAATATTAAAAAAAAAACATTAATTTACTTAGAATCAAGTAATAAGAACTATATCGAAATATCACATTTTCTAAAATTAAAGTACTTGAGAAAATATGCCATAGATTACTGATAATGTTTATTTTATATATAAGGCAATAAGTAAAATTTAACAAGCTTAGTCATACGACAAATATCTTTCATTATTTCAGAAAAATGCTTAATAATCAAATACGAAATTACTCTTTATGCTGATTTTTTTTTTCATTCTTTGCAAAGAAGCTTTTAATTTTTGCCGTAATACAGGGTGTCCTAAAATGATCTGTACAACTTCAAACTTTTATTAAAAAAATAAGATTTAAGTTATTGAAAAACTGCGGATTCCCTTATAGTATAGTTCTGTACTTTAACCCTTAAATACCTGATTTTTTAAAAATCATTGTAATAATGTTTTTCGGCTTTCATTTTTTAAATAAATCATGGGAAAAATACTTTAAAAAATCTTATTTTGTTTTAAGTATAGTTTACGGCTAGAAAACAGTCTCTTATTATTCGGCAGTACTGGTGTTTAATTGAAAAAATAATCTCCCTTGATAAAATTCTATAATATTAAACACACAAGTATTTTAGGAACTATAATAAGAAATAAATTTTACTTGCTCACTGTAGGTCAAAATAGGGTATTTCGCAAGCTCCCAAACAAAACAAAAAGAACAAGTAGCAACAATTGAAAAAATAAATATTTCTTTATTCTTAAACATCATAAGTGTTGCCATCTACATATTGAAGATCGATTTAATAATATTTTCAGAATGTATTTAATTGGCAACATTAGGCATTATAGCTTCAATATTATTCTAATAGTATTTTAGGGCCTAAATTGGGTATGTTGCCGAAAAGCAACACGAGGCATTTAAGGGTTAAAGTATTTGACGATCGTAAATATTGACCAGGTTCAGTTTGTATGCATTCACTGGAGTTTATGAATAGCTTTAGGCAGTGCTAAATTAAAAAATAAATGTTTTTAAATTGTTTTTTACGAAATCTGTTTATTTGGAGTAGAAATGAAAAATTAAAGCATTTCATACAGAAATGGATAGGGATGGCGCATGAGGGCATTTTTAAGAAATATTTTCACTTCACTGAATTCATCAAGCAAGAACCCGCAATTGAATTAATCATTCTGTGATACACACATTGGCATCACGCAATTGGCGAAAAAAGCACATGAAAAATCAATGATATATGACCAAAAATTATCTGTTACGTTTTGGACAATTAGAATAATTTTGAATTTCGTGAAAGGGTAACCAGAAAAGCTGTCCTAAATATAAGCCAAAAAGAATTCGAACGTCAATTCGTATGTTATGAGCAACGTTTTGGGAACATAGTGTGAATAGACAAAACAGACCGCATGTACTAAAAATAATTATGATTTAGCGAGGAAGTGAATCTAAAAAATTAAGCAGAGCAAAGAATTATTTCTACTTACTGAAAGCAAAGTTGCTCTTTATTCTTTACTTATATATATATATATATATTGAGGGTGAATAATCATCCAAATATATTTCAAAACATTATTTGAACACATTATTGCTGTTTTTCATATAAAAATTATTTTTAGCATTGTTAATTGACATTTTACAAAAATGTATTAATTGTAAAAAATATATTATAGTTTATATTTTTCTTTAAAGGAGCAGTAGATCCGTATCAGACTTTTGCATTGCAATTAATGAGATTATTTGTTAATATGTTTTTTCATTAACTGTAATTTGCTTTATCAAATTAGGCTTTTTAACGATAGATAAATATATTACCTAAAAACATCTTGCAGAACCTTTCGAATAACACCTCCTTCATTGCTGTGTTTTTAGTATGTGCGTGTAAAAATGATATTGACATCAGAAATAATATATACGATGGTTTTTCACTTACATTCTGTTACCCGGGAAGCCCGGGTTTATTGCCTAGTATTAACATAATTTTAACGCATGTCGTTTTCCCTACAAATCACGAAAATTCGCCGACCTAATTTTAAACTTTCTTATAACTCCCCATAGACCGGGAAAAATGAAAAAAAAAAAGGGGGGGGGGTTACTTTGCAAAAGGTCGGGTAGAAGATTTTTTTTTATGAATTGCTTATAATGATGCCAACATGGAAAAACCAAGTTTTCTAACAAAATTTCTTAAGGCTAAATTTTCTGTGGCCAAAAAACAACAAATTTTTTGGACCTTTTTTGGCTTTTTATAAATATCTCGAGAACCGTTGCCGTAGTATATTATTTGTCAATTACAATATTAAAGAAGATAAAATTCTCTAAAATTTTCATATTTACAACTTTTTTATACACTAAATAGCAACCGTAGTACGCTATTTCAAAAATAGAACTTTTTTCTTAAAAACCAAAAAGGACGTAGTTATGCCACGATTATTCAAATGTTTCCCTGGGATTTAATCGTGTATGTAAACTTCTATATATTGGTAGCAGTAAATTATGTATTTCAGGAACAAAACTAGCCTTTTTTGCACCCGTGGCAAACATGGATTTTGCCTCCCCCCCTTAAAAATAAAATTTACCACGAAATTTTTAATAAATCCCTTATAGCCGGATTTTGAAAATTTCAAGTGCGTAATCATTAAATACATAATTCTGAACTACGTAAACAGTTTTGTCAAAAACTGATTCATTAAAACCTTGAAAACCGAACCCAAAGGAACCGAAATATATTCCGCTTTAAACAGATTTCCATCTTTCTTTCTCTTGAAAATATATACTTTTTTCTTTAAAGACCGGATTCCGTATATACAGATTCCATTTTCAAAGATTTTACGGTAATTGTAGTATTGAGGCGTTTAAAGTCACAGTAATATAAATTATGAGACTAAATTAGTCACACGAAGACATTCGGAAGGTAATATTAAACATATGGCGTTCTTGGAAAATATCTCGCTTTCATTTTATTACTTTTAAATGTCTTTTTTTCATGGGATACCTGAGATCAGTATCTAATGTTGTGCTTTTGGACTTTTTGGGGTTTGGTTTCATTTTTTTTTTTAAATATTCCGACACATTCATCTTTGGAAAACTGTTTGGAAGGCGTTCTGAAATTTAGAGTATCCTGTTTGATCTTTAAAACAATTAATAGATAATAATAAAGTTTTATATATTTTTGCATGCTAAAATGATATAATCTCTTGTTATATTTATTGATATAAGTGGGAAAAAGAAATTGACAATATTTTTTTAAACTAATCTTTTAAATATTTTTATGAAACTAATGATTTCAAATATTTTATTGACAGAATTTTTAAATTTTACAAGAGATAAATGCATAACATTAGTTACTGAAATAATCTGTTGTCATTTTTATAGTAGCTATTTTATAAGGTAAAAGTATTTCTTACATAATATATATTTATTTTTTGAATCCCCCCCCCCTTTCATACGGAACTACAATCCAATGTTTGCTATCTTTTAAACCATATGTTATCAATAACTGGTAAATATAATGTATCATTATAGCGTTGAAAAAAATATGTTTTTCGCAAATTTCCATACCCATCTCATTAATACCTGGAAAAATTAATGCATTATGCTAAATTAATTTATTAATGTGTATGCATTGCAAAATTTATTAAAATTATAAAATTATAACATTTATTAAAATTAAACAAGAATTCTTTCTTAATTATAATTATTGTGCCATTAAGTTATTAAATATTAAAGTATTTTGCTAATCAGTGTTTTGAATTTAGTTTTCTATACACTTAAAATTGCTGTCTAAACATGAAAATTGTCTCATTCATCTACAATCTGTCCTACTTTTAAAATTATACAAATTTATTGAATATAAAATGTCTGTTGAGATGAAAATAAAGATGTGAGTTTGTAAATAATAGAGAATTTACTGCTACCAATTTTTAAAAGTCTACATATATTATTAAATCTGCGGGGAACATTTGAATAACCGGGGAAAACTACGTTTTTCACGATTTTTAAGACAATTGATAAAATTGTATTATTTTTGAAATTGCGTACTGCGCGTGCTATTGAGTGTATAAAAAAGTTGTATGTATGAAAGATGTAGAGAATTTTGTCTTCTTTAATATTTTAACTGCCAAATGATATGCTACGACAACGGATCTCAAGATATTTAAAAATATATAAAAAGTCCTAAAATTTTGTTGTTTTTTGGCCGCAGAAAATTTAACCTTAAGAAATTGTGTTAGAAAACTTGGTTTTTCCATGTTGGCATCATTATAATCAATTCAGAAAAAAAATCTTCTACCCGACCCTTTGCAAGGTAAAATGTACATTTCCCCTGGATAACCAGTCAAAAGACTGAAGTTGCTTCAAACACCACAAAAATGTGTCCAATCACAGGGGTGTTCCGGTAATTAGATGCCTGTATTTTTTGCGTTTTTTGATGAAAATATTTTTTGCAATGCAATAGTAAGCGCAAGACTAGGATTAATGAAATAATTAATTTGCATTTATCACATTCTAGGATTTAAAGGATACAGCAAAAGATATGGTTATTAGATTATTAACCCTCTTCCCTTCGGCTTTGATTTTTGACAGTTTCCAGCCCGGAAATACTGGACGATTTCTTTATATACTCTTTAGCTACATACTTAGAGGTCTTAGAAATCTAACATGGAAGTTATTGTTTATGATATACAAATTATTAAAAAGTAACCCCCAGTACCAAACCTTTCACAGGTTTATCACGTTAACTGTAGTATCCAACGAAAAATTATTTCTTATGCAATTTCGTGTTTCGCTGAAATTGAATTGAATTTCATTAATTGAAATGCCATTTTAATTTAATTTATTCAATTTCCGTTCTCAAAAATACTTTTCATCGAATTAAGACTCCGTGTTGCCTGCACATATGAAATATCCGTACTTGAATCACTACGTCATACACTGTATAAATTTATTTTATAATTAAAGTAACTTTCGAATAAAAAATCCTTTCGTAATATCCAGTTGTAATCACCAGATTATTGACTTTCAAAAATATCTTAATTGAAAATCTCAATGCAATTTAAATTATTATATTTAATATTTTATGAAATATGCACATAAAGACACTTGAACAAAATAAATTATTTTTTTTTTAATCTATATTATGTAAGTAAGAAAAATTCATATATTTTAATGGCCTTTTAAAATATTTATTTTGTCCTAACTTTAATTGTAACCGTTAGTTGTAAACTTTAAATGTCCTTAACATTAACTTCAACAGTCAGTTACCTGCATATGTTCGATATCTATACTTGAAGTATTAAATTAGATATGCTGTGTTGTTTTATCATTAAAGCATCATTTAGAAAAAATCCAATTTCAAATTTTATTTCGTGTTCTCTAGTAGACTATCTCTAACAAGTTTTCTCTGATGATTATTCTCTGAATCTGATGACTGTTACGAGTCTCTTGATTTTCCAATAAAATAATCTTTTCAAAAAATATTAACCGACTTAAAAAAAAAAAACACTAAAAAGAAATAATTCTTTAAACTTCTCTAATGACGAAACGTTATCCATTAACTGCACATCGGACTTCATTTATCGGCATAAAAACGTTAAATTCAATATATAGGATTTAATATCTACCAAACATGGATTTTCTAGAGAATATTTTTTTTACAAAAGATTAATTTACATATTTATGATTTAATTTACGAATATATACATATAAAAAGTAATCAATTACTTTTTGAAGTTGGTGCAAACCTATCTTAAGTATAGTAAAATTGTGAATATATTGTAGCTATTACCATGAATAAAGTGATGATGGAAAATATGATACAAAATTTAAAAAATGCTCTATTTCTTCAGCAAATTATTTGTTTAATCATTATCGATTGTGAATGTTTGGCACCAACTACAAAAAGTAATTCATTATTTTTATATGTATATATTTGTAAATTAAATCATAAATATGTAAATTAATCTTTTGTAAAAAATATTCTCTAGAAAATACATGTTTGGTAGATATTAAATTCTATATATTGAATTAAATGTTTCTATGCCGATACATGATGTCCGATGTGCAGTTAATGGATAACGTTTCCTCATTAGATATATTTAAAGAATTATTTAATTCTTTTTAGTGCTTTTTTTGAAGTCAGTTAATATTTTTTTGAAAAGATTATTTTATTTTCTACTTTTTAGTTATTCATACTATAACACATAATTATCCGGATTTCAGCATCTGCTGAATAAGTAAATTATTTGTCAAATAAATTATAATTTAGAAAAAATATTTATTAAACAAATAGTTTTTAATAAATTCTTTATAATTTCATTAGAAGTATTGATTTTATTAGCATTGAAAACTTATGATATCTTTTTAAACAAGTACATTGTAATCACAACAGTCAACATTCATTTATTTATTGATCACATATGCTGTTTGTTATGTTTGTTATTTGAGCTTTGAGGTAGGTGCTGCGGCTCCGGCCGGCATGACCTCAAATGATCACATATACCCAAACCAACGAAACATAAAGAAGACCAGTTCACCACCAGAAACAAAGTGGGACAGCCCACATAACAAACCACGAACTGATAACACCAACAAATCACATATACACCTGATTTGTTTGCTTGACATAAGAGGCCCGCTTAAAAGTCATCGTTAATATACAAGGACGAAATAGCACAAGGAATTTGAGCTTTGAAGTGTGTGTGTGTGTGTGTGGGGGGGGGGGGGTTCTAGATAGCACAAGGAAATGTACAACACCAGAGAATTACATCTGGGAGCTCCACAAAGAGTGTGCAACGGAGCCAGCGGAAATTGAACCCTCACCCCAACTACGTTCTCAAGCGATTAGTGGTGTGTTGTCTTAACCATTCAGCTATAGCGACGAGAATACACAGTGTGGAAATCGGCTATCTCTTTAATACTTTAAAAAAAAAAACCGCTAAAATATTGTATCCGTTAAATGTGCAATGATGCTGCTGCAATATGCAGATCGCAGAGACATCTGCAGGATAACAGAGGTAATTTTGCACCATGTTTTTAACAGTGTATTACAATGAAAATCCAGCAGATGTCGCTGCGATCGACACTTTGGATTTTAGCAGTATCGTCGCACATTTAAGGGATACAAATTTTTAGCACTGTTTGGATAACATATTTCCACACTAGGTATTCTAGACGTTGTAATTCAGCCACGGTCTACATTCAACAATTATTTTTTGTAGGACTCCGTTGTCAAGAAGCAAAATGCAAACTATGTAGCAATATTTGTATTGACTCATCAAGTATATTGACCAGGACCCATACATATTTTTCGCTGCTAGCGAAATGAGATTGACCAATCAGAAGTCTGCCTTTTTGTGAACTTGGAATTTTTATAGAGTGTGTCCTTTTAAATTAAAAAAATTTTTCTATGACATTCTTCTATAATAAAACAAAATTTTCTGTACTAAAATACTGGCATCCAAAAGGCTGTAGACTTGCCAGGTTTGAAAATGTGGTCCAGGGCCCACCGTGGCTGAGTGGTCAAGGCATCACGCCGCTATTCGCTTGAGAGCGTACACTGTTAAAAATATCGTGAAAAATTACCTCTGTTTTTAAAGGCTATCTATTTTCTGACCAATGAGAACGCTGCATAAACACCTATGGAGTATTCTCATTGGTCAGAAAACAGATAGCCTTTAAAAACAGAGGTAATTTTTCACGATATTTTTAACAGTGTAGGTGGCTGTGGGTTCGAATCTTTGCGGAGCTCCCGGGTGTAATTCTGTGGTGCTGTAAATTTCCTTGTGCTATTTCGTTCCTGTATATTGACGATGACTTATAAGTGGGCGCTTGACGCCAAGCACACAGGTCAGATATACATATTCAATAAACCAATCATCTAGTCCATAATTCTACATTATTCTTTTCCGATAATCTCCATCAATTGTTTCCTCATGTAAGGTGCCTCTATTTGAGAGTAGTGACTTACAATGCTCAGACTCTGTTTATACATACGTGTTTGCTTACACTACTACAGCGCCTAGAATACCTAGTGTGGAAATATGCTATCCAAACAGTGCTAAAAATTTGTATCCCTTAAATGTGCGACGATATTGCTAAAATTTCAAGTGTCGATCGCAGCGACATCTGCGGGATTTTCGTATTTCTAGTATTACATTGTATAGACTAGCAATATCTTGCAATTGTAGAAAATATCCTGCAGATGTCGCTGCGATCTTCATATTTCAGCAGCATCGTTGCACATTTAAGGGATACAATATTTTAGCTCTTTTTTAAATATTACAGGTATAGCCGATTTCCACACTATATATTCTAGGCGCTATAACACTACGGCTACAGCGTCTAGAATACCTAGTGTGGAAATATGCTATTCAAACCAAAGACTTTTAAGATACATACACTGTTAAAAATTCGCAGCATTTGCTGCATAGTCACTCCATCGCTTTTATAGAATATCTTTATTATGACCAATGAGAATGCTCCATAATATAATCAAGTAACAGGTTCCTATAAAAGCCGTGGAGTGACTATGCAGTAAAAGCTGCAGATTTTTAACAGTGTAGACCAGCAAACTGTCAGTTTAACTCAGGATTTTTGATCGCAGCTGTTGTACGGCAGTATATTTGTTTTATATTTTAATTTATGTAAGAAAATATTTTTATCAGCGTATTTTTTCATTGTGGATCATTAAGTATTAGTCTACCCTATTTCATGTAGGACTTTTTAAAAAATAATACCTTATTATTCGTCAATTGTTTGGTTTAGTTTTCGTATAGCAAGTAAGTATTTCAATAAACATCCTCCAAGGATAAAAATATAGCGCTACTTTCGTTAATATGCATTTTTTAATTACTTTTTTGCATAAAATTAGTTTAAAAAATGTAGACTTCTTTAAAGGTAATTTAAAAATTTGTAAATTTATTTAGGTTTATTTAAATTGCCTTTATTTAGGTTTATAAGGCATGTTAAAATTAGATACTCTTTTTCAAACTTACCATCCATAAAATTATTAATAAATTGCTTTATTTAACTTTATTATTGAAAATTCAGTATTTATAATGGATATTTATATATAAAAAATAGCTTCATGTAAACAAATATGCCATAAATGTCATATATATTGATAAAAAATAATTTTTAATCTCATTCTAGCGTTCAACTATTGGTACGCTAATTCCTAAAGCCTACAACTAATCGTAACTAGCCCTTCACTTAATGGTAAATAACCACAGCTGACGTACAAACCTCGCGGTTCAGGTGTTTCAATTTACTTCAGATGGCTGCCATGATTTCGCATGCTTTTGAATGGGAATTGCCGATCTATGTATTTTAAAAGTCTTTGATTCAAACAGTGCTAAAAATTTGTATCCTTTAAATGTGCGGCGATAATGCTAAAATACCAATTGTCGCTCGCAGCGACATCTGCGGGATTTTCGTATTACTAGTATTACATTGTATAGACGTGCAATACGAGCCGTTAATTCCCAAATTGGCTCATCCGACCTCAACAATCTAATCCTTTGTTAATATTAATATTTTGGATTACTTTACTGGGATTTTGATTAAATTTAACAAAATAAATCAATTTAAGTCATTATAATTGCTATCTATTTTACATTACACAATTACACTACTTCATAAGAAAATAAATATAATTATCTACTATATAAATATCAGTTTTAGCCAATCAGATTGCTGGGCTCGGTTGAGCCAATTTGGGAATTAACGGCTCGTACTAGCAATATCTTGCAGTTGTAGAAAATATCCTGCAGATGTCGCTGCGATCATCATATTTCAGCAACATCGTTGCACATTTAAGGGATACAATATTTTAGCGCTTTTTTAGGTATTGCACGGATATCCGATTTCCACACTATATATTCTAGGCTCTATACTACGACTATAGCGCCTGGAATATATAGTGTGGAAATTGGCTATACATGCAACACTTAAAAAAGTGCTAAAATATTGTATCCCTTAAATGTACAACGATGCTGCTGAAATATGCAGAACGCAGCGACATCTGCAGGATATTTTTTACAACTACAAAATATTGCTAGTCTATACAATAGATTAATCACAAGATGGGACATTTGCGGCAAAATCTGTAATGAAAACAGTACTAGCGTCACTACCGACAATGGGGAAAAATTAACAAGTCTCCAAAATTTACCTATGTTGATGAAATATATTTACTCTCTATGTATGAATGTCTATTCTTTCCTAAACGAATCAGAGGCCGACGATATTTTATTTATGTTTGATTTATTTAGCTGGGTCACTGTTTTTTTTTGTGCTTGTTCGTTCATCTTTAACTCACAAAATGATAATTATAATATAAAAGAAAACCCCCGGGGAATATTGTTGAAAACGTAAATATGTAAGTTAATCAAATAAAATTGTAAGAAATTAAATTCGGGTATTGTGTTAATTTGTTCACATCGAATACAATTTTATCAGTATTTCTATGTTTTGCTTTATTTGTAAAAAGGAATTTCTCGCTATCTATAATTTTATTATTATTTCTTATATGTTAATATCATAAATATTATTGAACTGATGTATGTTATTTAGATTAAAAACAATCATTTTATTTTATCTGTGAGAAAGTGAAAATGCGTAAATTTTTAAAAATTATTGCAATGATTGTTAGTATTGCTAAATACAATAAACTTGATAATTTAATAAAACATCATCTGTAAAAAATTTTCTACCAAATGGGAATATTTATGAAAGTTTCTGGGATTTGTAGAGGGCAATATTTCGTATATTTTTACATTATACCATCGCTTTATGTAGCTTTAAATGCAATTATATCATTTTTACTTGACGTATAATATTCAAAATGAAATTTTTATCTTGTTTTTCGTTGCACTTAAATCGTTAACCCATCATGTTCGAAATATATATATATATATATCAGTGCACGAACATAGAATAGATATTAGATATATAGAATAGAATATCTATTCTATGTTCATGTATTTGTGTAACATTCTGTTGAAAATGTAAACATGCAACATTAAAAAAGAAAGATTACAATAAGGTAGACGCTCAATAACGAAAATATTACAAGAATGGGAAGTTTCTTCCCCATTGTCACTAAAGGCACTGCGATCGCAATCGCATTACCATCGAGGATATTCCAAATATGGGTTCGAGGCTGAAAAAAGTCACAAGATACCGGTAATTTACCCAAGGAACTTCTAACTGATAAGAAGGGAAGCTACTACTGCTTTGCCTCATGAACTGTTTCATTGGCCAGCGGGGATTTACATTACACATCTACGGAGCCTTCTCTTCTTTACGGTAGGAGTTTTTACCTTGATCACGTGATCATGGCGTAGATACACTGGCGTAGATTCACACTTCACACATGGCGTAGATTCGCACTTCTGAAAGTTACCGCATCCAGTAAACTATAAGATCCATATCGATACCTAAGGACATCGAAATTGGGTGTGGAAAAGCTGACAATCCATAAATAAAATTTACACATCAGAGCGCGGCAAAGTGCTTTAAGAGAAAGTTATGTTCAAAGTATCGCAAACCTAGGCATTTTCTATAGCATAGCTACAACATCTAGACTATATAGTGCGGAAATCGGCTATCCCCGTAAAATTAAAAAAAGATCTGAAATATTGGATCCCTTAAATGTCAAACAATGCTGTAATCCAATGAGTCGATGACAGCGACATCTGCAGGATATTTTCTAAAACTGAAGACGATTTGGTCTAGACACTGTAATAATACAATGTTTACTTTTAAATCTGAAAATTTATCGCAGATGTCGCTGCGATCGGCACCCTTGATTTCAACGTCCTTGCACATTTAAGGAATACAACTTTTTAGCGCTGTTTGGATAGCAGATTTCCCCGCTATGTATTCTAGATGCTCTAATTTCGCCCAGCTCTAAATGCTGTAAGCATGTTCACAATACCTACTAGGTTACGATCCTGAACTGTCCTCATTGGTTCCTCAGATTCAAATATCCAGAACATATTGACTGACTATCGCATTAGTACAGCATCTAGAAAACATAGTGTGGAAATCTGCTATTCAAACAGCACTAAAAGTTGTATCCGTTAAATGTGCCATGATGCTGAAATCCAGGGAGCCTATCGCAGCGACAACTGCGATATATTTTCAAATTTCATAGTAAACATCATCGTATTATTACAACATCAAGACCAAATCGTCTTGGAGTTACAGAAAATATCCTGAAGATGTCGCTGTGATCGACTCATTGAATTTTAGCATCGTTTGACATTTAAGGGATCCAATATTTTAGGACTTTTTAAAGAATTACTGGGATAGCCGATTTCTACACTATATATTCTAGACTCTGTAACTACAGCGTCTAAAATACCTAGTGTAGAAATATGCTATCCAAACAACGCTAAAAATTTGTATCCCTTAAATGTGCGACGAAACATCTAAAATCCCAAGTGTCGATCGCAACGACATCTGTGGATTTTCGTATTACATTGTGTAGACTAGCAATATCTTGCAGTTGTAGAAAATATCATGCAGATGTCGCTGCGATCTGTATATTTCAGCAGCATTGTTGCATATTTAAGGGATACAATATTTTAGCACTTTTTTAAGTATTGCAAGGATAGCCATTTTCCACACTATGTATTCTAAGCGCTATACTGTAGCAGTAGTACTTAGAAAGTGGGGCCTCTGTGGCCGAGCGGTTAGGACATCGCGCTCTCAGCCGCCAAGCATTGAGAGCGGCAGAGGTCTACGAGTTCGACTCTCGCTGGCTCCATTGCACACTCTTTGTGGAGCTCCCGGATGTAATTTCTCTGGGTTGTAAATTTCATTGTGCTATCTCGTCCCTGTATATGGACGATGACTTATAAGCGGACCTAGATGCCAAGCACGCAAGTCAGATGTATCTGTTAACAACAACAATAACAACTTAGAAAGTATAGTGCCTAGAATATATAGTGTGGAATTCGGCTATCCCTGTAATACTTAAAAAAGCGCTAAAATGTTGTATTGTAACGCTCGAACAATACGCACTCCATCATGCTCGAATAATACACACTCCATCATTTTTTCTCTCCTTTTCTTTTCTTTCAAAAGAACTGACAAGCTGAGTAAATTAGACTTTATGAGAGAGAAGAATGTTTACAAAGTTGTTGCCGACAAGGCATTTGAGCTATGCCGTATTTTAAATTAACTGAGTTATTTTGTAAATAGTAATATGTAAATACGATGTAAATATTAAAACTTATTAGTCGATGATAAGTTATTCAGTTTTATTTTGCAACATAAGAATAGTTTCCACCCCGGATTCATAATAATATGTTACAGAAGTGGCTCCTCAACGTCTGGCCCGAATAGAAGCAAGATATGAAGATAAGTATTATTTTAAATTGTGTTAAACTGTTTTAATAGGAAAATTTAGATACTAAAGTACAAAAATTTATACAAAAGTACTTTTGATTCATCCAGACTCTGGTGATTTTTGAAAATTGTATTTGATTCGTCCAGAATCGAAATATTTTGGAATTGTTCTATTCAGCCTGAATGATATTTTCCTTAGAATTGAAATACGAAAAGTCGTCTGCAGCTTCAAGTATTTTAGTATCTGAATTAAATGAAGATATTCATAAGAGAAATAATTCTAATAATTATTATTGAAAAATAAAAATCGTTTGCTTTATTTTATACATTTATGTAGTTGCACTGAGCTATTTTATTATGAAGTTATTATTATAAATGAGTGCTCGGCATTATTTTAATTATTATATGATTGATATTATTGTGTAAAAAAAAAGGCAAATAGTTGGTGTCATTATATTGAGTTTTGAAAGATATTGTATGTTATTTATGTTCTATATATGTTAAAAATTACGTATTTTGCTAAGAGTTATTCGTACACGAATTAAGTTTGAAGTTAGCTAAAACATATTTAGTTCAAATGATGGCGTTTCTTTCTAAGGGTAAGAAAATTGATTTAATCACATTAGCTTCAGAATTAAAAGTAGAAGTAAGTAGCGATGATAAAGTCCTCGAATTATGTGATAAACTTGTAAATAGTGAGGCATTTAAAGATAACATAGATTTTGTACAGGGAATTTATGAAAATATCGTAGAAGAAAGAAAGACTCTTGAGGAAGAGAAACGTTTAGCCGAAGAAAGAGAATTTGAGCTACAGAAGCTCAGGTTAGAAGCAGGAACAAGAGATGTTCTTGCAAATACAAGCAACCCTCTAGAAACTTCTTCAATCCCCGTTGACTTGATAAAGATTTTACCCGATTTCAATCCTGAAAAGGATGATGTGAATTTATTTTTAATAACTTTTGAGAGGCAAATGAAACTTTTAAAGGTTTCTAAAGAACTGTGGATTACGTATTGAATTGGAGTCCTTCCAAATGAAATCGGTAAATTAATAGCGCGTGAACCGGAAGAAAAATTTGAGGATTATTCTTATATTAAAGATATATTGTTGCAGAGGTTCAAATTAACTGCTGAAAGGTTTAGAGTTTTGTTTAGTCGACATCCAAAGCGAACCGATACGAGCTGGAAAGAATATTATTTTGAAATCAGAAGCTATTTTGAGGGATGGCTATCCGAATTAAATATAAATTCCTTTGAAAAATTATCGGAATTAATTATTGCTGACCAATTAAAGAAAAAGGTTTCCCCTGATTGCAAAGAACATTATTTAGACCAATGGGAGAATTTAACAGATCCTCTTGAATTAGCTGAAAAGTTAGATTTATATGATAATTTGAGGTCACACAAAGTAGAAATAAAGAGATCAAATAAAATCAGTGAGGTCGGGAATTCTAATCGCTTTGAAAAAACGCCTTTAGATTTTAAAAGAAATGAGTTTGGTAAAATTGGCAATCAAAAGGAGTCCAAGAGAAATAAAATTAACTATCCTTCGAATTTAAATCGACCAATGTTAAGTTGCTATGGTTGTGGAAACCAGGGAGTTATTAAATCAAAGTGTCCAACGTGTTCTCCGAAAAATGTATCGGTGCACTTTCAATCACTAGAATTTCGTACATGTAATATGCAAATATCACAAACATTATTGGTAAAAATAAGCATAAATGGTCTCTCTGGCACAGCTTGTGCTGACACTGGCGCAACACATTGCATTGCGGGTGAAGTTTTGTATTCTTTATTAAAAGACCAAGGTGTGAAGTTTGAAAAAACTGAAATGATCGTAGTCTTAGCGGATGGGCTACAAAACACTACCGAAGTTTATAAAACAGAAGTTCATGTTAAAATTGAAGGTCGCGACATTAAAACAACACTTTATGCTCTGCCGAATGCCAGAAATAATCGTACAATTTTAGGAATCGATTTTTTACGCAAAGCAAAAATTATTTTGGATGTAGTAAATCAAGAATGGTTCTTCGCTGATAGATGTAGGTGGAAGTGTAGATTCGCTGAAGATACATATAGACCTCCCAGTGAATTAGCGATAAAATCCGTTGAATTAGACACCGTTTTTCTTAGAGAAGATGAAGGTAGACATCTTACTTCAGAGCAACAAGTTAGGTTGAATGAACTGCTTGAAAAATTTACTAGTAGCTTCCAACAAGGGGAAGAGGCTACACCTAAAGTTAAACATTATATTGATACAGGATCACGGATAGGCAAAATTTTATCTGATGAAATTGATAGTCCTGCACATGATAGAAAAGGCTATGTAAAAGATTGCAGTCGGAATTTCGATTATAGGGGTAAGAACAGAAATTTTAACAGACCAATTGTTAACAGAAGCAATAATAGATATGGTCAAAAATATGTTAAACAGTCATTTAACCATGGAAATTACAATAAAAATAATTATGAGAAACCTGGTTCAGAGAATTCTTACCAAGATGAATCAGAGATTCCTCAAAATTTTGAGACTAAAGATTCTTTAATATCTCAAGATATGACAGAAAGTGAAGGTTTGGTGAATAGTTCATCGGATATGGTTGAACATAATGATGCATCTAAAACGCTAGAAAGGGCTTTACTTACTTCAAAAGTAAAGTATAATCCAAATTTTTGTCCTAGCTACAAAAATAGAGGCTACTATCATGCTCGAAATAAATATAATTTTGATGGCCGACGATCAGGTAGAGGTAGCTATCAGGAGCAAAAAAATTCCCAACCATCACACAGGTATAGTGCACGGCGAACTGCAGATTCGTCTAGCAAATTCGAAAAGAGATAAGAAAATGATCTTAGAACTAATGATCAGGATAATTACAAATTGGATTATAGGTCTGGAAGTTTCAGACATGATAATGGGTACTATGGAAAACAAAGATCTCCTACTTCTTATACTATCACCACTAAAGAAAACCCCTTTTATCCCTTAGGAAATTATCATATATCAGCTTTGTGTCCTTACACGCAAGATGATGGTGGAGGTTCTAAAGGCTTTATTCGTCTTAGAGGCAGACCCGGGAAACGTCAGACGCCCAGCCAGCAAATATTTACGAAAGGATCACAAAACACGAGAACTATAGAGGATTTTAGACACCAGAAAGCATCCCGAAGGAATCCACCCAGGAAATGCACACTGCATCTGAGGGACCAGTAATGCAGTTTCAGGGGAAGAGTGTAACGCTCGAACAATACGCACTCCATCATGCTCGAACAATACACACTCCATCATTTTTTCTCTCCTTTTCTTTTCTTTCAAAAGAACTGACAATCTGAGTAAATTAGACTTTATGAGAGAGAAGAATGTTTACAAAGTTGTTGCCGACAAGTCATTTGAGCTATGCCGTATTTTAAATTAACTGAGTTATTTTGTAAATAGTAATATGTAAATACGATGTAAATATTAAAACTTATTAGTCGATGATAAGTTATCCAGTTTTATTTTGTAACATAAGAATAGTTTCCACCCCGGATTCATAATAATATGTTACAGAATCCCTTAAATGTGCAACGATGCTGCTGAAATATGAAGATCGCAGCGACATCTGCAGGATAATTCCTACAACTGCAAGATATTGCTACAGCGTCTAGAATACCTAGTGTGGAAATATGCTATCCAAACAGTGCTAAAATTTGTATACCTGAAATGTGCGACGATACTGCTAAAATCCCAAGTGTCGATCGCAGCGACATCTGCGGGATTTTCGTATTACTAGTATTACATTTTATGGACTAACAATATCTTGCAGTTGTAGAAAATATTCTGCAGATGTCGCTGCGATCATCATAATTCAGCAGCATTGTTGCACATTTAAGGGATACAATATTTTAGCGCTTTTTTAAGTATTACAGGGATAGCCGATTTCCACACTATATATTCTAGGCGCTATAATATTGCTAGTCTATACAATGCAATACGAAAATCCCGCAAATGTCATTGCGATCGAAACTTGGGATTTTAGCCGTATCGTCGCACATTTAAGGGATACAAATTTTTAGCACTGTTTGGATAGCATATTTCCACACTAGGTATTCTAGACGCTATATTAGAATGTACTAAAATATTGTATCCCTTAAATGTAAAACGATGCTGAAATCCAAAGAGTCGATCGGAGCGACCTCTGAGGATATTTTCTAAAACTCCAAGACCATATGAACTAGACGCTGTTATAAGGCAATGTTTACACTGAAATTTTGAAATGTAACGCAGATGTCGCTGCGATTGGCTCATTGGATTACAGCATAATTGTACATTTAAGGGATAAAATTTTTTAGTACTCTTTGGATAGCAGATTTCTACATTATTCATTCTAGGCGTTGCATTTGTGCTCTGATACTTGAGAAACTTTAAAGGTTGATTTTCAATTTTTCGACACCGACTTCCGATATGGGTTTGTGTCTTCTTGCGTCTTCCGGTTTGATAGATGACATAATGGCCGGGATCCAGATACATTTTTCTCTCTTAGCGAAACGAGATCGACCAATCAGAAGGCTGCATTTTTTAAAACAGCGAAGAGTTCGCAAAACTGCAGGCTTCTGATTGGTAAATCTCGTTTCACTACCAGCGAAATATCTATCTGGATCTCGGCCCTTGTCCAGCTAAGTTTTCGCACTTTGAAAAATATCGTATCTCTGTAAGAGTAACAGTATGAAAGATGAGTGCTTATATATGGGAGACTGCTTTAAAAAGGATTTGAATTTTAAAGTTTTTATTTAAAAAAAATGTTCTAATCATCAGATTTTGATGAAAGTGGAATGGGACCAATTGGGTGACTTACACTTTCAAACAAAAAAAATATCAAAATCGGTTCATATTTAAGCAAGTTATGCTTGAATATGGCCAAAAAATGCATACAGGTCGAATTGATAACCTCCTTCTTTTTGAAGTCGGTTAATAACCTCCTAAGTCGGTTAAAAATATTTTCCTTTTAAGCCATTTTAAAATTTAGTATTTTATGATTTCAAAACACATGGGTACTGCCTTTTTTCCTAGTTAGTGAAGGTGGCCCCAAGGAAATAACGCCTTTTTGTGATCATTTGAGGTCATGCCGGCAAAAAGCTGTAGCGAATACCTCATAGCTTAAAACTTAAATTTAAACTTAAAACACATGCAGATAAATAACACTTTAGAAAAATAAGAATAATAAAATTGTTTTTATTTTCGATATGCAACGTAACTAATAAAATTTGATCTTCTTTGACGGTCTTTTAAAGACATTTACCTCGTCTTAATTTAGATATTCATATCTGAATATCTGAAGAAAAATTTAAAAAAAAGTGTAACTCTGAAAAGACCGAAGAATGTAATATATTGAAATATTCTTGCATAGCATCTTCTGTTATGAGGAGTCATCAAATTTTTATTTTCAAAAAATTGATTTTCTTCATATCATAATTTTAAAAATTTTATACAATTTTGAATCGACTAAAAAGTACCGCATGAAACAATTTCAATTTTAACTTGGTCTTTTTGAAATTGATACACTCTAAAAAAATGTGTAAATTTACACAAAAAACAGGTATATCGATGATACAAAAGCGATTTGTCTACAAGTGTAAATTGGTGTGTAAATTGCCAAAATACACGCCTAATGTGTAAATTTGAAGATACACATTTTAATGTGTAATTTGATGATAACAATAAGTGTGTAAATGTTATCTGATCACTCTTAAAATACACTCTTTAATGTGTAATTTGCAGAAGAATACACATATTTATGTGTAATATTCTTACAAAAATACACAGCTTTTTGTGTAATATCTAAAATACACACATACTTGTGTAATATGCAAAATACATAGATTTTTGTGTAACATTCTATTCTTACAAATATTTCTGCATAATATGCAAAACACAGATTTGTGTAATAATCAAATTACATAGATTTTTGTGTAATATTCTAACTAAACATATTTTTGTGTATTGAGTTTTAACAGTATGTTTTAGTATGTTTAAATTGTGAATTAATTGTTTTTATGATGAAAAAAAATTGAATAAAGAACAATCTCATATACTAAATCAGATTATATTTTCTGCTAGCTTTGTTAACACAGATTTGTGTAATAATCAAATTACATAGATTTTTGTGTAAAATTCTAACTAAACATATCTTTGTGTATTGAGTTTTAACAGTATGTTTTAGTATGTTTAAATTGTGAATTAATTGTTTTTATGATGAAAACAAATTTAATAAAGAACAATCTCATATACTGAATCAGATTATATTTTCTGGTAGCTTTGTTTGATGACCAGAAAACAGTATACCCATAATGTATTTTGGCAATTTACAAACAAATCTAAATACATAGACAAATCATTTTCTTATCATCGATATACCCGTTTTTACATAAAACAAGATAATCTGAAATTTTAGCTACCAGAACAATCTTTCTTTTATGGTTTGTTTGTAATTTTAAAATCGTATCGTCACAAATTATGCGCAGACTCTGCATAATTTCAATCCCATACATAAAGTGAAGACTGTCTTTAAATTAAAGTTATAAAAACAATTTCCCTCACTCAAAAGAATTTACGTATAGTTTATTTTGATTGTATTTTGAACAAGAAATTAATGAAAGCATATTAAAAAACAAAATAGAATTTCAAAAATTATTTTCAAATAAATTTAACAATTAAGATCTCATTAGAAAAATAAAGTTAAACACGCAATACGCAACATTTCGCCTTATTTAAGGGGGTCCGGGGCTAAAAATTCTAAAAAAAAAAAATGCATTTTTTGATTGGCTTAAAAAAATACTGAGTTTTTAGCGTTAAATACCGCAAACCGCATGCTTTTATCTTCATTAGATCCAAACACCTTTTACCCTGAGAAGCGATACATCAGCTGCCCACCTGACGAGAACTTTAGCTCTGTTTATCTCAGAATGAATTTTTTCACGATTTGTCAACTTTAAAAGAATATGTCTGAAGTTCCTCGCAAAATATATGTATGAAATTTTTAACAGAGATTTTATGCTATATTTACAGCAAATTATCTTCAGGATTTTTAATTTTGAGTGATAATTGTGAAAATATGCTAATGAATGCAAAACTCATTCATAAAAAAACTTTATTTTTTACTTAACAGTTTTTTATTAAATTCCTAATCAATATTTTAAGAAATCCTGAAGACAAATTAAAATTACACATTTCCTGTACACATTTGTGTAAACATTTTGTAAATCGAGTAAGTATTTCCAGAGTTATATCAAAAATTAAATATGTTTAAAATTTTACAATTTAAATAAAAAAATATTTAAAAATTTTCAGATTTTTTTTTGGATGCAACATTCTTATTATAATAAAACATATTTCAGAGAAAAATGTCATAACAAAATCTCTATAAATAAAAAAAAAAATAGAATTTTCAGCCCCGGACCCGCGGTTAAAAAGATATTTTCCGTAAAATATTAGTACCGAAGAATTTCCTGGCCTTGAAATCTCAGGACAAGTACGACCCCTGATAATTTTTTATTGTTTATTTTTTATAAACAAAAAAACTTTGAAGAACGTCCATTACTGGAACTTCTATCCTATATATTCACAGAGAAAAAACACCCAGTTTTATAAAACTATGAATTATATCTTATTAATTTTAAATAATAATAACAATATTAATACTTAACACCATTTTTTTTATTAGATCCAAATATCTGCATACCTTTGTAATGGTTATCCACTTTTTTCCTGCCGATGAACGGCAAAGAATGTAATAATCCAATTAAGAACGTAATGAGCACTACACTATTATAAAAATACTTCATGATTATCCAGCTTTTATTATTATTACCTTAATATATAATTTTTTTTTAGAATTTCGGCTGATAAAGCAGATTTTGCACTTGTCTTCCTTTATCTCCTATAAAAACGTGGCTGCCTGCTTTTGTGACAAGCAGATGTTTTTTTTCATTGTTCGCCAGTAGTTCCGACCAGAGCAGACGGTTTTTCTATATTTACACACTTATGTGAGTTTATCAACCAATAACAACTGACAGATTTAATGTCAAACAAAATACACATTAAAACAGGTAATTTTTTGTACAACATGTGTAATTTTTATGACAAGTGTGTGATTTTAGAAATTTACACACTTATCTGTGTATATATAATTATGTGGAAATTACAATAACACATCAATTTGTGTAAATTTAGGCCTTTTTTACATTTACACATTTATTTGTGTTTTTCAAGGGATAACAAATTAGACACTTAGTTTCAGAGGCTAAATACACATAAAAACAGGTAAATTTTTGAAATAAATGTGTAAATTTTATGACAAAAGTGTAATCTTAGAAAATTACTCATATATATGTGTAAAATTACCAAATTTACACATTTATTTTTTAGAGTGTATGTGTACTTCAACAAGGACTTCAGTTGTTTATTAAACTTTATTTTTCATTTTCTGTTAACTTTATTTTTATAACTTTTGCATACTAAAAAATAAGCTTTTGTACTAGACCTTTATTATTATTATTATTATTATTATTTTGTAAACAGATGTAAAATGTATTAGATTTTCAATCTTCATACATTGTTTTATTAAATTACTCGATGCTCTTTTTTTTATTAAAATGTGCTACTTAACGCAATACATCCTACGAAACACAATGTAACCGGTCAATCGAAAAAAACGGTCAAGCGCTAGTATTACACGCGCAAAGAGGTGAGCGCACATAGAATAAATATATTAATTAGTAACTGAGCATTGCATTACATAAATATATCGTTAAAAGTTTTTATGTAGGCTTTAAAAACCGATGGCGCATAGAATACGCCTCCCGTATCCTTATGTATGGTCAAACCGTCCGTGTCAATAAATGTTAATATCTCGTCTAATGACCGACAATTTTTTTTCGGAAATTATTATCAACAATCCTTTTATACTTCCGCGATGATAGATATCTCGAGCTCCTGCAATGTGAAATTTGCATGTAACGGAAAGATGCGACTTTCTCAAAAAGTATGTGACCTAGAATAATCGTTATAGTTTTCCTGCAAGGTTTAAATAAACTTCTTTTACCCCTAGCTTTTGCATAATTTTATTTTAAGTAAACTCGGAAATAGAGGGGAGGGGGACATCTTTTTGCAATACATTTTCGAGGATATCTCTGGCAATATAATACCTAAAATTAAAACCAATGTATTTTTTAATTCGGTGCAGCAAGAGCTTTCACACGATACACCATACGATATCATATAAAACATTTTTTTATTTTCAAGTAACTTAATTAGCCCAACATAAATTTTTCCTAAATATATTTGTGAATGGTTAATAATCTATAAACATGTGGGTCAATAACCTTTATTACTTCTACCAAATTTGAACTTTCCACGTTTCGTAGTTGACGAGAAAAACGACTGGGACAGACGGACAGACAGACATACGAGTGATCTTATTATGGTTCCGTTTTTACTTTTTAAGTACGAAACCCTATAAAAACTTACTTCATTTAATTGATAAAAGAGTAGGTCGCGATTGTAGGACTAATCATTTTACATGAATCTGTTTAAAAGACGTTATCCGTCTGCAAACGATTTTTTTTTAATCTGAGCGTAAGTTGAAAAACAGTTACAAAAAGAGCAAGATAAAAAGCAAGCCTATATTTAAAGTACATATATAAATTTAAAATTAACTCATTTCTTATTGGAATACTTCCGATGATTTTTTTAAAATCTCAGATCAATAATTATGCAAATTAAAAGATATGCATATGAAAAACAAAAAAATCGATTTTTTCTAAAGCTTCTTATTGATTACATCCCTTAATCATAACCTTTTATATCAATCATTCAGATATCTCGCTCTTTTTCCATGTGTCACAAAACGTAACAAAAGTTCTATCTTGGGATTTGATCGGTCACGCGTATATCTAACAGACATACGCGGGATATATTCTGCGATTTTTCTCTTTATGTGATTCTGCAATCTACAATTATATCTTATCAACATTTATGATCACGCCCTACAAAGAAATGATACGGTATTCATATATTTTTTCTGGTATGTTTTTTGTTTATTAGTACAATTTTTCGAGGAAAAAATATAATTATTTTTATTTCAGAATCTGCTTTTGGAATAACTAATATTTCTTATGCAAGAAAAACCTCTAAAAAGGCACAACAACACGTACCTACAACAGCACGAATATACAGGGTGCAATATGTTATCTATCGCGGACCTTTAATTTCTCAACCATTGGTCGTAGACATATAGTTCTAATTACAAAAACATTTCAAATGAGGTAAATATTCATGCTGTGGCATTATTTCAAGTAAAAAATCAATTTTACAAAAATTACGAATTCTAACTTTTTATAGGGTCCCCCAGTCTCTATAGTTATATTTAGTCAAAGTTTACACATATCATAACAGAAATAACACAAAAAGTTTGACATCTGTACTACAAAAATTGACTAAGTTATGTAATTTCAAAGTTTGTGATTTTTGCACATGATTTTGTCTTTCACTGAGGCATTAGTTAAAAGAAGAATTAAAGTAATTCGAGATTAAAATCAGGGTGCAATGTCCTTTTTACGGCGAAACCACCTTTAGCCGGTATCGCCAAATTGGGCTATCACCAAAGAGGGTTATTTCATCTAAAAATTTGAGCTAACTTTTACGGGTCGTATGGAAAGCGATGCAGGAAATATTGAAAATAAACAGAAAAATAAATATCAATTTATTATAATATCAGAAAGCGGTCTAGTATAAAAATTGTGCATTGCCACCAACGGAGAACACTTTGAGCAGTATCTCTAATAGTTTCCGGCGTTTTATGTACTCATTTTTTGTAGTAGATTGTTTTCTGATATTACAATAAGTTGATATTTAATAACACATATTGGACAATTGCACCATAAAATCTAATATATACCTAATATAAAATCTAATATTGTGTCTTTATTTATAAGTTGATATTTATTTTTCTGTTTAATTTCAATATTTCATTCTTCGCTTTGTATACGACCTCTAAAAGTTAGCTCAAATTTTTAGATGAAATAACCCTGTTTGGTGATAACCCTATTTGGCGATACCGGCTAAAGGTGGTATCGTCGTAAAAAGGACATAGTACCTAGATTTTGATTTCGAATTATTTTAATACATCTTTTAATTGATCCATCAATGAAAAACAAAATCATGTGCAGAAATCTCAAAGATTGAAATTTAATACTTATGTCAAATTTTGTAGTGCAGGTGTCAAACTTTTTGTGCTATATCTGTTATGATATGAGTAAACTTTTACTAAATACACTGGTGTCCAAAATTAAGGACCAATCACAGAATGCTAATTTTCAAATACGCGTATACTCAAAAGGAAATAATATAATTCGAATAATTGCTATCTCTACAGCACAGCTAGTCCACATAACATCTCATTCATGTCACAGATGGTCACAAGTGTCACAGTCACTACGGTGAAGCAAAAAAATCGGAAATTCCATTCATCTAATTATGAGTCTCAAATGATCATTATATGTGACTCCACTGAGACGTCACTGTGACTGCTGCTTTGTGACGAGTCACCATGTGACTTTTCAATGTAGTTACATTGTGACACTCATGTGATTGTCATCTGTAGGCTCAATTTCAAAGTCATCGAGAATGCTGCATTGTGATAAGTTACCAAATAATGCCACATTAAAGTCACATGATCATTTCAGATGACAGAGAGACTACTGTAAAGTCATCATTGTGCTCTTTTGTGGAAAGTCACCATGTAATGTGATATTATTTGGTGACTTATCATAATGCAACGCTCATGGTGACTTTGAAACTGAGTCTAAAAATGACAGCCACATGAGAGTCACAATGTAACTACATTGTAAAGTCACCTGGTGACACGTCACAAAGCAGCAGACACATTGACGTCTCAGTGGAGTCAAATATAGTGATCATTTGAGACTGATAATGAGACGTGTGGAGTTTCTTATTTTTTGTTTCACCGTAGTGACTGTGACACTTGTGACCATGTGTGACATGAATGAGATGCTATATGGACCAGCTGTGCTGTAGGGATAGCAATTATTTGAATTGTATTATTTCCGTTTGAGTATTCGCTTACTTAAAAATTAGCATTTTTTGACTAATCCTTAATTTTGGACACCAGTGTATAATTATAGGGACTGGGAACTAGTATAAAAAGTTAGATTTCGTTATTTTTATAAAATCGATTTTTTACTTTAAATAATACCACAGTATGAATATTTACTTCATTTAAAACGTTTTTGTAATAGGAACTACACTATATGGCCAAAGGTGACCGGTCACTTGCAATTTTAGACGTTTTGTTAAATATCTAGAAAAATACATGAGGAATTAACCTGAAACTGCAGGTGTGTAAACAGAATAGTATAGGTCATATATTTCCGCGAAGATCTTTTCCCGAAACCACATAGGGGACCGTCAACAAATTGAAAAAGAACGAATATCTTTTGGATAACCTGTAAAAACTAATATAGTAAAAGCTCTCAAACTCGAGATTATTAATAAGTGACTTATTGTAATATACTGTGTTCATTTTTATGAGAATAGCATGTATAGTCATAGAGAAATTAAGGTTTTTATAAAAACAGTCCCAAATTTCGCCAAGTTTTTTGCTTATAATTTGCAGAGTTCTTAATATAAAAAAAGTTCTTTTCAGAAAAATTTGTCGAACAACATTATACACAATACACTGCAATCAGAATTAAAAAATAAAAAAAATTGCATGAAAAATGAGCATGTTTACTAAATAATATTTCACTGCGCATGCGTGAATGAAATCAAAATATATGTGCATAATGTGTTGGCTAAATGTATAGAGCAACTTTTGTAAAAGTCTTAAAAACATAGTTTGAAAAGTCTGATAATAATCGTTTATAAAATAAGCTCAAAATCCGTTGTTCCCAAAATGAAGCAAAAAGATGGGGGCTTGTATCCATATATCCATTGATTAGTGCCAATACAGCATACACAATATTACACGCACTACTGTATTTAGATACAGCCCCTCATTTTTCTGCTTTATTTTAGGAATAACGGATTTTGCGCTTATTCTATAAACGATTATTATCAGACTTTTCAAACTATGTTTTTGAGACTTTCACAAAAGTTGCTCTATACATTTAGCTAACACATTATGTAAAGTATATTTTGATTACGTTCGAGCATGCGCAATGAAGCATTTTTTTAGTAAACCTGCTCATTTTTCATACAGTTTTTATTGTTTTTTCATTCTGATTGCAGTGTGTTGTGTACAATGTTGTTTATCATATTTTCTGAAAAGAACTTTTTCTATATTGAGAACTCTGGAAATTATAAGCAAAAAACTTGGCGAAATTTGGGGCTGTTTTTATAAAAAACCTTAATTTCTCTACGCGTATCCATGCTATCCTCATAAAAATGAACACAGTATATTACAATAAGCCACTTATTAATACTTTCGAGTTTGAACGTTTTTGCTGCATTAGTTTTTACAGGGTTATCCAAAAGACATTCGTAATTTTTCAATATGTTGACGACCCCCTATGGGGTTTCGGGAAAAAATCTTCGTCGAAATATATGACTTATACTCTTCTGTTTACACACCAGCAGTTTCAGGTTGATTCCTCATGTATTGTTCTAGATATTTGACAAAACGTCTAAAATTGCAAGTCACCGGTTACCTTTGGCCATATACTTTATATGTCTACGACCAACGGTTGAGAAATTAAAGGTCGGCGATATATAACATAATGCACCTTGTATATGCAACCTACAGGGATTAACAATGTTTACTAGTTTTTATGTGAATTCTATAATACTGTTTGTTATTTTAGAACATAATTTTCCATAATAACATTATTTTTATATGAAAAAGATTAATAAACAGGGAAGAAAATATTAAATTAAATTTATATAATAAATAAAATCGTGGCCTACTCGTTTCTCAAATAAACAATGCAAGATTTGTTTTTTCAATTATAGTGTCTTTTGTATCACGTTAGAGTGCACGTTCAACAACAACAAATATACGTCATATTATGCAAATTTCAACATTTTATTAGATACATTTATTTTTGTTTAATTTTTACTAATTAATCCTCTGATATTTAAAAAAAATATTAACTATTATGTATTTCTGAAAACAAATAGAGACAGTTTATCTTTTAAGGGACAAATATTTTCACGTTTCTGATTTTAACAAAAAAATGTAAAGACTGGTTTCAAATGATTGAAAATTTTAATTCAAAAGTATTTTTACATAAATATTTAATTTTCTTAAAATGAAATGTATATTTACAGTTCAAAAACGTTTTAATGCATTTAAATCTTTTTTTTTTTTTTTTTTTTTTTTTTACTATACGCGTTGAATAGTAAAAAACAACAAAAAAAAGTTTATATAATAAAATTATAATTTTTATTCTTCATAGTGAATATATCTGGTATCTTATTAAAATAAATACAAGTTTTATTACATTTCCTGAAAATATGTCATATCTTTATACATTGTGCTTAAAAATAATCATATTTTAATAATTATTTATCTATTTCTATAATGGATATCCTTTGCTTTTTTTAGACTGTTAAGCTGTGTGATAGTGCAGGCTGTAAGCCAACAAGTTGTTTCAGTGCATTTTGTCAACCACAGTCGAACGCTTTGTTGTTTCAGCACATACTGCATCAAAATGGCATTTTTGCAGACATTGATAATGCATTTTGCAGCGTTTACCAATTCCTTTTACAATTCCCAATATCGGCAATTTTTTTTTATATACAAAGTGTTAATTTCATGAAATTTAAAAGAAATCTGTCTAACTTAAAGCAGCTGTTTTGGGGGAAATTTACGATTTTTTAAAATTATTATTGATTTATTTTAAGGAGCAATCTTTTTTTTTTTCCAAGTCTGATTTAATTTTACTTCAAGGGTTACTAGGAGAGGATTTATAATCCGTTTAACACTAAGATGACTGAAACTTAGTTTATACCTATATTGCCCAAAAGCAGTCAAAATGACTGCATTTTGAAAGATTAACTAATGTGTAAAAAATTTCGTTTGAAATTAATTTTTATTTTCTTTTTATTATTTACAGTTATATAACAAGTTATTAGTAAGTATTAACAATAAAATAATCTATGCATTATTATTTGTACATTTTATGCAAATGAAAGTGGAAATCTTTTTATTTGTACATCTTCCGCAAACAGACATTTTTCACATATATTATTTGTTTTGTTGTTGTGGCAAAGTCGTACTTGACAAATTTTCCATTTGTTAGAATGGGTTGTATTTGATGATGTTGCAGTAGATCTTTGTGGTTCATCATGTTCTGATGAATTTTTCTGTCTTGCAGCTCTGTGTTCGGTGGAAAGCTTTCTAAAAATTGAAACATGAACTCTTTTCGTTGTATTTGTATTCCTGTCATTTCTTTGTAAAGGATCCAAGCATTTATAGTAGCCAAATTTAAAATATGGAAAAATATTTGTAGGGGCCATCTACGAGAACTAGCTTTTACTGTATATTTTCCGGCCATTTGTTCCGCCATATCAACTCCAAATTTTGTGCTGTTATAAAAATGAATAGATATCGGTAACATATTTTATTACTATTATCAATTTTCATAAATTTATGCTTATAATTTAGAATAGAACAGCTACTCTTTTATTTTGTTTGTTTTTATATATTGTAAAAACACAATTCTCTGATTTATATAGCAGAGTGGAAAAACGAGGCATGTTATCGTTCATTTGTTTGGCTGCTTTGAGTCTTTTGTTTCCCCTAATAGCTCCAACTAGAGTTATTTGTTTGGCCAATAATTTTGTTGAGAGTGACATGCTAGTGAAAAAGTTATCGGTCGTGATATTTCTTCTACAGCTTGTATATGGCTCGACAAGTTTCAGAACAACGTGTTCACTGAGAAGCATTGACGATGGTCGTTTTTACTCTTTTCTCAAATAAAGAAAACCATACAAAACATATTTGCTACTAACACCGGATGCAAGCCAGAATTTGATGCCAAATTTGTTGGGTTTATTAGACATATACTGTGTAAACCTGCATCTGGCTTTTGACGGAGATAATTGCTCGTCAACTATTATATTTTGCCCTGTTCGATAGCAAGCTTGACTATTTTCAATGAACTTGTCCCATATTTCCGAAACAAAGGCAAATTTATTTTGTTTGTAGGCACCTAATTCTTTCTGTTCTTTTGTCAAAACGAATAAATCGTAGGATTTTCTTGAAATTTTCTCTGGCCATAGTTTTTCTAAAAAATTCGGGACCTCACTTTGCTGATCATAAGTAAGTCAGTTTTAATTGTTTTGCCTCGTAGGCTCCACAAGCATGTGAAATCCCAATAAATGCACGTATTTCCGGCAATGCTGTTATCCAATCGTTCCTCAAAATTCGGCGGCCTTCTTCTTCTGTGCACTTTTTTTATATGTTTGATAATATAGTTATCTATTATCAACGAGAATGCACTAATGGGATTATCTGCCATAATGTTCCTTTTTACGTAACCTGTTGGCCCGTTCACACCCTTGAAAATACAGGTAGATGGTAACCTTCCAGGAATATCACCTTTGTCAAATTTTGACCACACAGTACTATCGGCACTGTGTGGCACTGTGTTTCGGTCTCCTGAAAGGTGTTTTCAGTTTCTCCATTAGAGTCTGAACTACTTATCACCCTGTTATCCAATCGTTCCTCAAAATTCGGCGGCCTTCTTCTTCTGTGCACTTTTTTTATATGTTTGATAATATAGTTATCTATTATCAACGAGAATGCACTAATGGGATTATCTGCCATAATGTTCCTTTTTACGTAACCTGTTGGCCCGTTCACACCCTTGAAAATACAGGTAGATGGTAACCTTCCAGGAATATCACCTTTGTCAAATTTTGACCACACAGTACTATCGGCACTGTGTGGCACTGTGTTTCGGTCTCCTGAAAGGTGTTTTCAGTTTCTCCATTAGAGTCTGAACTACTTATCACCCTACACCTTTTCAAGGGCATATTGATGACACTTTCATTTTCATCATTGGTTATCGACTCTTCATCGCTATCTTCAGTGTTAGATGTTTCACATTGTGTATAATCCGCTTCCTCTTCAGATGATAGTTCAGAATTTGTTTCATCTGATTCTATATCGGAGCACTCTTCACTTATATTCATTAGCTTTTCCAATAACTCACTTCTATTCGACATTTCTTTGATGAATTTAGGGCGCAAAAGAAAAAACAAAAAACTTGTTAGAACAAGTATCACTGCATAAAGACACGAATAACAAGTACTACTTTACCTTATTGAGCAACTGCAACTTATCAAGTATACGGCCACATCGATAATGTATCATGTGATGGTAATCGAAAAAAATGAAAACTGTTATTTCAATACAGAGCCGAACTGGTCATATAAGAAATTTACTCAATTCAATAATAAGAGTCATTCGATTATTAGAAATTTCCCAAGCAGTCAAAATGACTGCTTTTCGGCAATATAGGTATAACACGTATGTATATACAGGAAATGAAGGAGGAGGAGATGACTACAATTATTAATAAACGCATTTATATGTTACACAAAATTCTAAGAAATTGTGTCATTATACACGTAATTGTTTTTGTAATTGAAATTAAAAAGCAGTCAAAATGACTTCCTTGGGCAATCTAGTGTTAATAAACAGTAAGTAATGTGTTAAATTCCGGAACTGAGGAGGGGAAATGCAAACAATGTTTCTATGCATGATTTTCTTACTTTTTTTTACATAAAAACACTAATACAGCATAACGGACACTTCTAGGTTAATTTTAGAGTAAAATAGTAATATAGATAGGAAATCTTTAAATGGAATTTCTGGAAAATCAATATAAATTACTCCGTTATTTTCATGTTCGATAAACTTCATTAGATAATTTTTTTTAAACATATTTCATTGAAAACTTATCATAATGTTTTCCATATCACTCACTAAGTTTTGAACTAGAGTCTAAGTTCTACATGTCAATTTAGTTATTACTTTATAGGTACTTGATTTTAAAAAAATGAATTTTTAATTAAAAATAATGAATTTTCCGACATATTTTGACATATTTGAGTTAATTTTGAAGAAATTGTAAATTCCTATTTTCGGTACACAGGTATGTACACAGTAGTATGTAGTATAAATTATATTGAAATATATTTAGTTGAATTGAGTGTACGCTGTCTGGCGTAAGCATCAAAATCTTGCTAACAAAATTGCAATATATATATATATATATAGCGGAGAGTAGCCTAATTTGGACCACTTCGCTTATTTTCAAGTGTAACTCACTTAATGTTTGGAATATCTGAAAAATTTCACTACACGGTGTCAATCAATTCATCCACTAACTAAATAAAATTTTAGATCATTTTCTTTTTGGAAATCTTAAATTTTATTTTAATTTGAAAAATTTGTCAAAAGTGGTCCAAATTCAGCAACTGGTCGCCTAAGTTGAACCACCAGTCTCCTAAATTGGACCAAATAAAATCAGGTTGTTTTAATGACTAGGGAATATAACTAATTTTATTAAAAGCAAAGATTGCGGTTACTGAAACAATCAAACAAAATAACAGCAATGAAATATAATGAAATCAAATATCTGAAAATAAGTGTAATTGTTTTAAATCAAAATGTATTCAAAATATAAATCAAACTTATCAGTAATTAAGAATAGAAATTGTGAAACTAATTGCCAGTTACTTGAATATCATTTAAGGAGTGATGCAAAGCTTATACATGAATTTCGTTTATTGATTTTTTTTGTTCCAGCGCACACAACTTGGAACCGTATTTGGCAATATGAATACTGAATCATTTCTGCTGTTTTATTTTCTTACAAATCAGGCAAAACCAATCACCACTATTTAGATTTTTCTTTTTAGATTCTGAAATTCATTACTTAATTTTCAAAATTTATGATCGCATATCTGGTCCAATTTAAGCAACTTAAAATGGCCCAATTATGGCAACTGCGCCATTTTTTAAAACAGATTATTTCAAGACTAAGAACAAAAACGAAATCAAACAAAGCCGCGTTAGAAATATGTGCAATTAACAGATGAATTTATATATGTATATGAAAACATAACAACTTACCTTAGTTTTAAAGTATTCACTTACGTTTAGTAGGAAAATAGTAGATCAAAACAGCTAACTTTAGATTTTTTTTAATTGCCTGAAAACGACACGTAGTAGGCGGTTGCTTCTTCTAATCTTGATTGACGTCCTTCTGATGAGTAGGATTTCAGCGGTAGATGGCGTCTCTTCCTGTAATTAACGGCAGAATGGCAACAGTCCAATTAAAGCGGCGGTCCAAATTAGGCTACTCTCCCCTATACACACACACACACACATATATATATATATATGTGTGTGTGATATTGCTAAGATTTTATATATTCATCATTCTGAATTACAACTGAACTAGAAATATTTATTTTTATTCAATGTTGTACCTATTTTAAAAGCGCTCCGAACTTAGGCAGTTACCTTAATTCAAAAATATCAACTTTTACGTATTACTTTCTTTTATCTTCAATAGAAGAAAGTATTGTCGTCGAATTTTTTTTCGACTTGCGGTTTTCTGCGGAATTACACGTTTTAGGTGTCAGATATCCAAAAAACAAGTTCAAGGAAAATGTCTGTCTGGCCGTGTGTCCGTCGTCATTGTACAACCAAAAAGTGTATGAAGTTATGAATAGAATTGATTTTTTTTTTTTTTTTTTTTTTTTTTTAGTTTTTGGGTATGGCAAGGTGGTTCTCCCTTAATTTGGAAAAAATCGCCGCAAGAGGGCGCTGCAATAGCGATTTTTGTGCCATTTACAATATTGTACCTTTGAAAAGTGTATGACTTTATGCATAGAATTGAACCAAAGTTTTTGTGTATTTTTTTTTGTCATAGCAAGAAGGTCCTTCTTGAATTTTGAAAAATTCCGCTGAATGGGGACGCTATAATAGCGATTTTTGTGCAACTTTCAAAATTGTACCATCGAAAAATGTATGAAGTTATGCATAGTATTGAACGGAGTTTTTGCGTATGTTGTGTATGTTATCTGTGGGCACTATAATAGCAGTTTTTGCGTAATTTTCTTGATTTTTCGTAATTCTTTTGTACACCGGTGTCTAGTGAATCGACGGGAACTTCCCAAACTGATAAGCCGACTATTCGTGAACAGATGATTTACAACAGAATAACAAAATCTATTGATTTTAATAATTATTATTATCGAGATTAACTCGTTTTTACTCCGATTAATTGACCATGCGCATTGGGTGGAGCTCGCAATGTTTCCCACAAGCATTGGGGTATTTGATTGGCTTTTGGTGAGCGCTTGTGGGATAAATCGAGAAGCTGATTGGCTATAATCCATCGTGACGTTGTATGACGTCAGTAATGCTTGTGGTCCATTGACTGAAGCAGAAATTTATGATGAATGTCAAAGTTGATATAATATAGAACAAATAAAAATGAAATATTGACATTTGTAACAACATTTTGAAATATTATATTATATATGGGACAGAAGAAAGTTTTGGGATTGGCACATCCAACTGTTTTTTTTTTTAATTGAAAAAAAAAACATATATTTTTTAATGGGGTTTATGATTTATCTCGATTCCATGCTTGGACATTTTTCCTTCAGTTGGAATTAATAAAAAAAGTGATGAAATCTTAAATCTAAAAAAAAAAAATAAATGATAGAAGTATTTCGAAAAGGAATAATGATTCAGATCACTTTGTGAAACTTGCTTTAATCATTCAACTTTAAAATATTAATCAACCTGCATCGTCTTTCCCTCAAATTGTATCGTATAATGTATTTACGGCTATACATTTTGTTCGTGAATTCTAGCAACAAAATAAGAAGAATGATACTAATACATGAAAAAAACTGGTATAGGAAACAAGGGACCCATTCACTTGTTCTGTCAAAGCTAGACAGTATTTTATTTCAAGACAAATCTCGGTTTTTCTTCATAACCAGGGATGAGAGCGCTCCGACCCAAATGACCGATTACTACCAATAAATTTTAATACTATACTTTTCTTTCTTAAATCTCAAAAATTCGGTCATTAAATAATATGAGAAATACTATTAATATTTTGTGGTACTAATCGGTCATTTGGGTCGGAGCTCTCTCATCGCTGATAACATTAAAATGCAAAATGGAGGTTTATTTAAAAAAAAAATCCCATCAGAATTACTTTCAATGAGATAGATGCAAGAAATATGCGCTGTAAAAACATGTGGGAAAGAGTGATCGAAGATCCCACATAAAGTTTCGTTTAATATTTTTTAAAACACTTTATTCATTAATCAATGAATCCAAATCGGTAATTTGTAATTTTTAAATCCTTAGGCTTTTTCAATAAGAACATAGATGGCAGCACCATTAAATTTAATTGCAAAATTATTACAATTGGAGGATATTTTTAAAATCAAATTAAAAATTTTCAAGAATTGCTTTCCAGACAGCTGTAACAGCATGTGTTTGTATACCTGAAAAGCATATCTAATTACTTTAAAATTGCAAACAAAATAAGAAAGTTTTTTAATTAAATCATTGGTCAATGAAAAGTAGTAAAGTTAAAATTTCTTAATTTCTCAGAAAAATATTTCGAATTAAAAAAAATATTTCATAAAATATTTTACAAAAACTTTTGACCTTAAATAGGCAAAAACAAAAGACCTCTAAAATTAAATCTATTAGATATTGAACTCTACTCCACAGAAAAAATGTCAAACTCCGACGCTGAGTTTTGAGACGGGGGTATTTTCATTAGCAGGCAAACGCGATATAACGGAGCTATCAATACTGTCTGAATTGGACTGAAAGTAAGGTTCTATTATAAACTCTGAATTGCAAAAATGCTCGGATGCCAATAAATCAATTCATTTAATTAAAATAATGTAAGTCTTTTTCAAATTTTATGATTTGTCATGTTTTCGGAGGAATTCTGCTATAAGTGTGCAGAATTTCAAGTCTTTAACTTATGAAGTTTCTGAGAACGTGCTCTGTGACGGACAGACAGAGGAGTGAGAGGAATAGGGTTTTGTCAGATAAACGAAGCCTTAAAAAGGCAAATGCTTCTGATGTACGAAAATACAATATAATAATGAATGCAAATATACGATAAACCACTTCCTAGTTACCCACGATCCTGTAAAGCATTCTTTAGCTTTAGAAAGCTCATAAACCGATATATGCTCGAGATATAAAGATGTCTTTATAAAAAAAAAAAAGAGTTTCCTTTGCTGCCACAGATATTCGAAAAATTTTCAAACTAGTTTTTGCAATGTATTAATCTGTTTTATCAAACCAGAATATCATGTTTTTAGAATTCTATCAATGCTCAATTAAACATTTACAGCTGTGTAATTGATAATTATACAAGGAAGAGTTACAAAATAATATTTTTTTAATGTACAGTTAATGCTGTTTATTTATCATGTTATTCCGCAAAACATGTTTAATGAACATGATAATATTTACTTGAGAATGTATAGAATCCGAAAAACGTATATTCGGAGTTGAGAAAATTGATTAATGCACTAAAAAAAACTACTGGAAAACGTTTCGGAAAATACGCGTGAGGAAAACTTCGTTTTTATAAATGCTTCTTTAAGAGTTGAAAATACATTGACTTTTGAGATTTTTCATGAAGTTGACCATTTTTCATAATCGAGGGTACCTCGGAAGTGGTTAGTGTATATTTTCGTTTGTTATTCACGTTATATACATATTCCTAGATTAAGAACTTTTTTTTCTACTCTGTGGTTATAAATCTCTATGAAACCGCGCTTAATAAATCTTTTCTTATTTCGAAATGCAATTGACATGTGTATAGTTACTACAAATATATTTTAGTGATTTTGTCTCAGTAAATAAACTGCGATTCTCATTTTTCTCTACAAAATCATTCTTTACTTGAATTATTGTATAATCCCTGTTATTTTGTTGGTAGAAATACCTGTATGGATAAAAAAACATTTTACATGATGGCATACAGAAAGAGGATACATAAAGTCAAAAACTTTGTTGATATCATCATTAAAGTAGTTGGATGTCCCAATCCCATAACTTTCTTCTATCTCATATATTTTAATATTTCAAAATGTTGTTACAGATGTCAATATTTCATTTTTATAAGTTCAATACTATATCAACTTTGACTTTCATTTTAAATTTCTGCTTCAATCAATTAATCGAAGTAAAAACAAGTTAATCTCGATCACGATATTTAGTAAAATCACGAATAGTCGCGAATAGTCGGCTTATCAGATGGGAAGTTCCCGTAGATTCACGAGCCACTGGTGTACAATAGAACTACGAAAAATTAAGAAGATTATACAAAAATTGCTATAACATCGCCCCCTTCCGGTGGAATTTTTCCACATTCAGGGAGGACCTTCTAGCCATGGCCAAAAGCATACACAAAATTTGGTTCAATTCTATGCATAACTTCATACACTTTTTGAAGGTACAATATTGAAAATGGCACAAAAATCACTATTACAGCGCCCCCTTCCTCCGGAATGTTTCCAAATTCAGGAAGGACCTTCGGGCCATGACCAAAAACATACACAAAAAGTTTGGTTTAATCATATGCATAACTTCATACACTTTTCGATAGTTCAATATTCAAAATGCCCCCAAAATTGCCATAACAGCGGCATTTTTCCACATTCTTGCCACGACCAAAAACATACACAAAATATTTGGTTCAATTCCATGCATAACTTCATACACTTTTCGAAGGTACAATATTGAAAATGACACAAAAATCGCAATTACAGCGCCCCTTCCGGCGGAATATTTACAAATTCAAAGGACATTTTTGCTATGACCAAAAACATACACAGAAAATTAGGTTCAATTCTATGCATATTTTCCTACACTTTAGATGGTACAATATTCAAAATGGCACAAAATTGCTATTACAGCGCTCCCTAGCGGTGGATTTTTTCCGAAGTAAGGGAGGACCTGCTTGCTATAGCCAAGAACTTAAAAACAAATTTTGGTTCGATTCTATGCATAACGTCATACACTTTTTGATGGTACAATAATCAAAATCCCACAAAAATCGCTATTAAAGCGCCCCCTTCCGGCGTACTTTTCCAAATGCAGGAAGGGTCTGCTTGCCATAGCCAAAAATTAAAAAAAAGATTTGGTTCAATTCTATGTATAACTTCATACATTTTCTGATGGTACAATGGCGACAGACAGACGGACAGACAGACATTCTCTATAAACATGTTTTTGAGAGCTCTGACCCCTAAAACGCGTAAATCCGTCAAAAACCCGAAGTCGAAAAAAATTTCGATTACAATACTTTCTTCTATTGGAGATAGAAGAAAGTAAAAATGGTACAATAGACACATCAGGTTAGCTTCGAATCATATAAAATTGATTCTTCATCAGGTGTAGAACCGACAAGTGTAAGGTTCTAAAATAAAAAGTGTACATGTAAATAAATCACTCGAGTTCCACTTGAGTCCGACTTAGAAGTAAAATCGACTTAGAATTTACTCTGTTAGGTGCATTATAAAAAATGTCAGTATCTTAAATAGTATGTTAGAGAAAATATGTTATGTATAGGTTTGAAATACTGTTATGGCTTGTTATGGTCTATGACGCGCCTTCTAAATTTGTATGATGCAAACTCTTGTAAAACAGCTTGATATTTTATTCTTCATTTGTGACAAAATAATGGGTAGAACTAATTTTGTTGTACTAAAATCTAAGAATTAATGCAAAATTTGTATATTATTTAAAATGCAATTGTCATAAATAAAAAAAAAACAATTGCCGCTCTTTGATGTTTTGCGTATCGATGTCACATATAAAGAGAGCAGTCAAGTCCAGTACGGTAATATCGTAAAATTTTTGTATTTGGGTATTTACCAGAATATCTGAATAGCAAAAAAAAAAAAAAAGACTTTTTAATGGCTAGTAAGACGATTTCTACTAATTGGAAATTCCCGTGAATTCCATTTTAAAAAAATATCCTAAAATTGGAAACGCTAGTAAAATGTCGAATTCTCTGATATCACGCATATACTCCGTATTTGAATTGCAATTTCGGGGAAAAACCCAATCGGCATACATAAAAAATATTTTATTTAAGCAATTTTTAAGTATGCTTAAAATATTGAAGTTTTAAAGTTTTAAAATTAATTTAGTTTAAAGAATTAATCTTTATTTGAATGCCAAATGCATATTATTCATAGAATATGAAATATATTTAGTTTCAGAGGACTATTGCTTTCACGATCAGAAACAGATACGAAACTATAAAATGAAACTATATTCCACTTGTCTACTTCTACTTCAATTTAAATTGTCTAAAGTGGACATGCTCTATCTTAACACGTAGTATAAATATAAATTCCTAACTGTACAGACTCTTCATATGACACAAAAAGAGCTCTCACGAGAGAATACTTAACACGTAGACACATATTTTTCGAAAACTCTTCTTAAATTCTTAATAAATATGCTTTGTATTTTTATTTATTATTATTTTTTTGTTAAATAAAACAACTTGTGATATAAAATATTTATATTTACAAAGTTTGAAGTGATGAAAACCCAAAAATAGGACATTTCTATTTTATTATCAAATAATTGTGATAGAAATACAAGTATACAGCAATGAAGAGATATAAACTGGTAACATTTTATGAATAATTCTTTCAAGTTTGAATTATTTTAAAATAGATGTACAATTATTTTGTACCTAAAATTGATTTTAAATTGATTTTGAAGAATATATAATGAAGAACATTTTGTAATAAATCATATACTACGGGAGGTAACGGCACATTTTTTTCAATCCATTTTAGCATTGATGATTTTGGTATATATGACAGGTGTGTTGGTACAGATAAGCATTCTGTCAGTCAGCTGGTGTATCAGTGACGGGAGTTAACATAGCAACATCGCACAGCCTGTCGCAAAGCAAAATGAATGGCAAACCGATTAATGATTTTACTCGGATTCGGAGGCATCATTAATAATGGGGTGGCCATTCATTTCACATTGCAGCGGAAAGTACTATGTTAATATAATACCCTCTCCCGATCCCGCCGGTATCCCTGCTGACCGGCAGTTTGCTTATCTTTAAAACCAAATCTTTCATTCATACCTAAAACATCTACTTTATCTTATATGTTGGAAGATATCGCGTAGTGTTGCGACCTACTGAGTCAATATCAAACTTCTCTCCCCTTAATTTTTCAGGTGGTAGGAGCTCTTTTGATTCATTTATATCTTCTAAGTATCTGTGGAGAAGAAGATTAATTATTTTTTACCGATTAATTAGCATCAACAATGGAACTACTGGGAACAGATGATTTTGGAAGTATTAAATCATAATCAGCTGTTTTAGGGCATTGTGTATTAGGATTATAAGAGTCAGGTGTTATAGGGCCTAGAGTATGTGCGTCAAAAGAGTGACCTCTGTGGTACTAGGTTGCATTGGTGGAGAATCACTTTGTTTCACCGTTGGATTTTCTCTTCAGAAATTTCCGGTGTCACTATCTTCAGAATTCGTATCACTAACTAAAGAAATCTCATTAAATAAATAAATAGAATTGCTTAATTCATCTTTAAAATTTAAACTTAAAGTTACACGATCTGCAAAACTACTTAAAATATGAGACAATATTAAAAAGATGTAAAATTATTTTAATACCTTAGTACTTTCAACTATAAAAAACATAGTCTTCGTCAGAAAATGTGTGTCTGCGATTTATAAATCTAATAATCTTATAAATCTAATTAGTGCCAAAATAGACCCGATCCCGGAAGATAAAGTTTCTGGAGTATATATAATTCCCCTGAAAATAGAAAATATTTATCTCGAATACACAGGAATGACTTCACGTAAACTTGAAGTCCGTATTAAAGAACATTTGAGAGATTTAAAGTATAACCGACCTACAACAGCCCTGTCAAGACTTAACCAGAAGCAGAATATACAAGTTAATTTCGAAGACGCAAAAATTATATATCCCTCAAAGAATTGCCATGATTTAATCATCCGCGAACCAATAGAAATTATTACTAATGAAATACTGTTTGCAAGACGTTTTATCCTACAACATACCCAGAATTTGGCTCAGTTTGCTTAAGTAATATTTCACTTCCCTATATCCATGTTTTATTTTCCCAATGTTTTCCGGATCTAAAAATTAACTTCCACTTTCACCCCTTTCGTCACCATCTACGTGAATTTTGAAAATTAGACGTCAATAACAATTGTATTTCTTATATTTCTCTGATGAAGACTATGTTTTTTATAGTTGAAAGTACTAAGGTATTAAAATAACTTAACATCTATTTTATATTGTCTCATCTTTAAGTAGTTTTGCATATAGTATAAGTTTAAATTTAAAGAAATCTCTTAGCCTAAATTAGTCATTCGATCAAAATATCTTTTACAAATACTCGAACCAAATTAAATTCTATAGTGTAATTTTCTTTTTTGTTCTGGTTAATTTGAAATTCTTTTATTTTAACTTTGGACTTTTTGTAATTTTGTTTATAATGAACAAAATATGTAATGCTTAGAACTATTAAATCTATTTTTATTTCTCATATGACACTTTATAAATAATGATGGAGGACTCCCTCCCGTTGTAACATGAGGCATCTTTCTATATTGCAAAAGGGAGTTATTTAATTTCATTTGCAATGCACCAGATTCTGAATTTAAGGCTTTTAATCCACGTTTGAGAGTTTGTTCATATCTCTCAGCTAGTCAGCCTGTTCATCATCTCTCAGCCAATCAGCCTGTTCATTTGTAGCTGGATAGTGGAGCTCGCAACAAATGTCTTATACCCTGATTTTTCAAGAATATCTTAAATTATACAGAACTAAATATAAGGATAGCCGTATCTGGCAAAAAGCGAAAAAAGATAAGTAATTGTAATTTTTGCAGTTGTACTAGAGACAATAAAAACTTAAGGCCATTTGCTATGGGAATTAATCACTAACAGAAGCATTTTTCCCATAACAGGACGAAAATAATCAATTTTAGTTCTTTGCCATGGAGCTGTAGACCATTCCCAATTATGTGTAACTACTTCAGGGGGATTAATTTTAAATTTACACAAATGGTGCAAGTTCGTGCTAGATCTTCAATAACATCGTCTGTTCCTGGCCGCCATGCAATACTACGGTCTAAAGACCTCATTTTTACACTACCAAAATGTAATACTTTTAATACCTGTTTTCTGTGAATTTCTGGTATAACTACGCTACATCCTTTTAAAATACAACTATGTTGAAGAGTAAATTCTTCTTGTTTACCGCCAAAAAGTATACTTTTAGGAATTTGAGAAACATAAAGGATGTGATGAAGAATTTGACGTAGTAACGGATCAGATTTTGTAGCTCAAGCAGTAAATTTAGAAATTAAAGGCAAAATAGAAAGTTGATTAATTTGAACAAATTCAAATTTATCAATTACGTTACTCTAATTAAATTCTGGAGCTGAATCTTCACTACGTAATGAGAGACGTAAAGAGCATCAACATTTCCGTGTTCAGTGATTTTCTTATAACGGATATCATATTGAAACGTTTGTAAATAAATTGCATATCGTGCATTCTAGCAGCTGATAACACAGGAATATTTTTAGAACGTGAAAAAAATAGACACAAGAGGTTCACTGTCAGTAAATAATATAAATCTGTTACCATACAAATACTGAAAAAAATTCTTAACACAAAATATAATAGCTAGTATCTATTTATCAATTTGACTATACCGTTTTTCTGCATTAGTTAAAGTTCTGTATACGAAACCGATAGACTTTTTAGTGTTATCTGGCATCGCATGCGAAAGAACTGCAAAGATACCATAAGAAGAAGCATCAGCTGCTAAAATTAAATGTAATTTGGGATTAAAGTGAATAAGAACCATTTCAGAAATAATTTCTTTTTTTATACTTTTAAATGCATGTTTACACGCAGAAGACCATTTAAATTTCCCATTCTTCTTGAGCAAATTATTTAAAGGATGGGCAATTGTAGACAAGTTTTACTGGTCTTGGAGCATTAAAAAAAGCATCGATTTTATCTGAGGTTTTATGAATACCGTGTTTTATCAACTTTATACCCAGAATAAGTAAATTCATTACCCATAAAAAATTATCTTTCTTTATTTATTGTAATATTGTCTGCACGTAATATTTCCAATACTTGTTTTAGTCGTTTTAAATGAATTTCATATGTTTTGCCACTAATTACAGTGACATCTGTAAAAATTTTAACTCCCTCATTTCCACATAAAATATGCTCAATTTTATTCCCACATAGCTGCACTGTTAAAAATTTTGCAGCATTCTGGCAGGTCATTCGACCGTTTTTTGAAAAAACGGTTTCATAACCATAATTTAACTATATTCTGATCATAAAATGGCCAATAATATGGTCAGAATAGTGTTAAATTTACTGTTGTGTAACCGTTTTCGGAAAAAACGGTCAAATGACCTGCGAGAAGGCTGCAAATTTTTAACAGTGTGGAGAGCTACTAAAGCCAATATATCGCTTGTAAGCGAGTTTCTATATTGATAACGACAGGTTCCAATGATCATGGTTTGTATATTTGTGATATTTTAATTAAACTTTTTTATGTTCAACACGTATTTTTGCAATTTTTTTAAATCTCCTGAAAATTTCAGGAAGACGTAAGAAAAATCCGAATTAAATTTTTTAGAGCAATACATTGCTTTTTATCCTCTCTGCAATTAATTTTTTTTTTGAAGATTTTTCAGAAATTTGACAGTTTTTACGTTTATTTCTTGAAAAAGTCACTTTAAAAGGAATGAGAAATTTCATTTTTAATAAACGATTTCTATAGGAATAGTTACCATCCTTTCTTATGTTTTATATACTTTTATTAAGACAACATTAAAAAAACATTAAAAATGAATTCTTTTTTCAAATTAAAAAATAATAATGATGATTCAACTTTGCCGACACGTGAATGAAAATAATGTGTAGATTTTTCTCTGTCTCTGAAAGGAAAAAACAGGTTACTATGTCAAAAAATACGTTCCTTTGGACAAGTACAAGAAAAAAAAAACAGTGGACGACAAGCATTTCTGAAGTCATACAACTTCATGATGGGTTATAGCTAATCTGCTTCTCGAGTTAGCCCACTAGCATTCACCAAAAGCCAATCAAATACCGTAATGCTCGTGGGAAATTTCCCACTAGCATTGCGAATCCCGCCATTGCGTGTGGTTCATTGTTTTAAAAAAATTATTTTTTATTTTTGCCTTTTTAATGTTGGTATGAAAATTATTTTTTTTTCGATAAAACTTATATTAACTGAAGTAACATAATCATATTTTGGATTTATATTGAATGCGGGCTATAATTGTTTAGAAAATATTTTAATGGGAATAACCATATTCCTTTTCCTTACTTATGTGACGATTTAAAAAAAAAAATCAATTTTATCACATAGCCTTACGTTTATTTTGCATTATCGCTATAATGCGTGCTGTTTTTTATTGTGAAATCACAGTTTTATTCTGTTGAATTTAAGGGAATTTTTTCTTTTCAAAACCGTATATAATATACAATTTAAGATTTTCTAAATCAAATATCTAACCCTTAAGATAATTCTTGGGAACACTTAGAGTATCTGATTCTACATTATAAATTAATATATAGCATTAAAAATAGTATTTAAAATTGACTTTGAGTCTTAATCTATAACATTTTGTTTTTACCATACGGCTTCAATGTATGAATTTCTACTTCTATTTTCAATTAATTATACAGGGCGATTCAATTAAACGTATACAAAATGACATGGCAAATCAGGAATACCACAATAATAAAAAATTACATAGAACATAAGGTCGCAAACCACTTGTCTAGTGCCAAATACAGGGTGTTTCATCGGAACTCAATTTGGGTTGACGGTAATAACTTTCGGAAAACTGATATATTTTATAATAAGACATTTAAATGACATTTTCATCTTTGTTGTAAATGTGATAGCACCAAAATAAAGTTGTAGAAGTTTGCATTATATGCGCCAGTAGTATGCACTTGACGCACCACATTTTGGACTGTGATTATCAATTCATATGGTATCATTTTTTGCTTGAGCAGCATATTTTTCCTGATGTTTTTCTGATGTTATCACATTTCACACAAAGCCAGGTGCATATTGTTGCATTTTCATTGCAATATTTGAATTTTTCTAGAAATTATGACCGTCAACCTGGGTTCAGTTAGGATGAAACACCTTGTATTTATGACTCAATAAGTGGTTTGTGACCCTATGTTCCTATGCGATTGTTTATTCTTGTTGAATGCCTGATTTGCCACGTCATTTTGTAAACGTTTTATTTTTTTTTCACTCACCCTGTATAAAAAAGACATCAACCACACTTCTAAATAGCGACTACATTAATAAAAGATAACACTGAAATGAAGAACATTTGTCTCTAATATAGTAGAACAAATACATTTTATCTATGCACATATTAATCTAGGTTCTCTTTAAGTTATATCTAACGTTGCCCGTATTATAGACACTATTTTAATATTGAAATTTCAAATAATGGTATCTCTTATATACCATTATTTAAATATATAGGTTCGTTTTTGTAATTTTCTAGAAACTAAGTCATCAGTCTCTCTCAAAAGAACTAAAACAACAAAGACATATATTTCAGACTTTAGTCCCAACGCTACGCGTCAAATAGCATGAATACGAAATTCGATTCTAATTAACATCTTACATAGAAATTGTAATAAATATAACATCGTGAATTATTAGCTATATCAGTGTTTTCATTGAAAAAAAAACCATGTTTTAATGATATTCATACTTTATTCCGGGTTTTCATTACCCCATCTATATATTAGATACATAAATTTACATTTAAAGGCACATATATTTTAGTTAATTAGTTTTAGATAATTTTTATATCAATCTAATAAAAAGAAGGAAAAGACATCCTATTCCAGTGAGAAAAACTCGTTAAAATTTCAAATATGTATATATTTTAATGGCATACATAAAGCTATATATATTTCTTTATTTTAATAGATTAATATATGTTGTAAAACAAAACGGCATTGCAACAATAAACAAGAATGAAAAATCATTCGTCCAGTATAGGTTATATAACACATTCCAATAAATTCAGAATACAGTAACAAAACTTCACAGTTCATTATATACAGTTTATCAGTAGTGGTTGAATGACACCAGGTTTTACGAAAAAAATTGTTTCAATATAAGTAAATGATTTTTCTTTGCGCACATTACAAATGCAAACTTTTCTTTAAAAAGTCTGGTGCCATTGTGGCATTCTGTAATTAAGGTGACAGTGGGCTTTCAAAAGAACGAAATTTGACTAAAATAATCTGTTTTTCATTTTTTCAGAATTGTGAAAATAGATACTCAAATTTATCTGATTCAAAAACATTTTTCAAGTCCGACACGTTTTTGTAGAGAAGGAAGCTTTTATATCCGTAAAAACTCTATGTAATTACAGTTTTTTTTTTTTTTTTTTTTTTTTTTTTTTACTTAAAATGCTGATTCTCAAAATTGAAAATTTTGTACATTTCTAACATTTGAAACATTCCATGTGCATGCTTAATTATCAAATTCTTTTGAAATTTATACCGTATATCCATTATACAATACTAAAAAATGCTAGAATAAAAAGTTGCCTTTCAGAGGTATTTTAATGTTGAAATTTATATACACATGAAAATACCTGTATATCGTTACTTTTTTAGAAAAAACAGAGCATAGTTATAAAAATATTTTGTTTCTATTTATACATTCAGCAAACTTTTACATTTCATGCCAACTCCCATTGTTATATATAATATGTATCTCATAAATAAATATTTTCATATTTTATGCAAACGAAACGCGCATGGGGCATTTTAAAATCTGTCAATTATTCGTTATTTAAAAAAAAAAATGAATATTGAATAAATCAAAACCTTTTTATTATTTTAACACAACATTTAGAATATAACTATTTGAGCCATTAACAAGTCTTCCAATTTTCGAATGAATCAATTGAAAATTGAAGTATTTGAGTTTTAATGTCTACTGCTCCCTTAAAATTAAGTGGGACGTATACATCCCATCGCCTTATAAAGTGTCAACATACATGCTGCACACATACAATAGACTCGCTTTATACACAGAAATACATCAGCCATTTCTATTTCTATAAGACATTATTAAGGTGAAACATAATGTCTAAATAAACAATTTGAAACACTCATAATGCAATTGAAAGCCTAATTTCATCTATTACAATGAATAATCGGAAAAATATCATTACTTTTCTTTTTTGTGGAGTCCTGTATATCATCTATAGATTTGCATGCATACTACATATATGTAGTCTACATATATTCTCTAAATCTTAATTTTCTTAAAGTGTTACTAATACATTATGAATTGAAATTTTGTGGTCAGTAATAAACAGTTTAAACATATTGGTATTAAATTTGCAGATTTCATATTGCACATGATAAATTGTTTGTGCAAACTCTTTAACTTTAGGAAAATTATTTTCTCAATTTGGTAATATCCAAAATAGCTTAAAATTGTTATTTATAATCATTTTTTAAGTTATAAGTGAAATTTTTAAGTTGTAAGTTGTAAGTTGAGTTTCTCTTTGTGTAATGCGACTTTGTTTCTTCCACTTTTTACATAAAATTTAATATGTAATCAAATTAATATATTTCAATGCTTACAAAAATTGCTTAACTTTAGAATTTTTTTGCAGTGTTAAATTATAAAGTAACGAACATTAAAGTGTAGTACTAAGTAAAATATTTGGAAAATCTTCAAAATGTATGGATTAAATAATGTTAAAGGTTATTTTGAAAAAACTGTTCCAATTGTTGTACAAAATTTATCATTTAGTAAAGAAATTGTAATTTCTTTTCTTAGTTCAAATGAGTTTTGACCATTTATGGTCAAAATCTATTTTGTCCAGGACAGTTAAAACCAATACAACTCTTATTTTTTGTACTCTTAATGATTGACATGTTTTATAAAAAAAAGTCTGATACATAAGTTATTTCTATTTTTATTTTTGTTTCAAGATAGAGTAACTTATATATAGTTTCGAAAGTAAAAAAATTACAGTTTTCTTTAAAAAAACTCTATTTTAGTCAATTTCGGTTTTCAACAATTTAAAATTGTCATACACATTGTTTATATATGTGTTTATGACACTTTCAATGTCGTTTTATCTATTTATAGCGGTTTAATAAGTCAAACGTGGTCTTAATAAATAAGTGTTAAATAAGTCTTAATGGGAAAAAATATTATTTTAAATGCATTTACAAGACAAAAAATAAGAATTTTTCAAGTGCAAAATCTGACATTATCGACAATTTCAACATATTTCATAGAATTCTTGAAAATTTAGTGTTGGATCTAGAAAAAAAGGGTCGCTAGGCGACAATTTTTAAAAGGGGGCAGAATATTCACAAAAAAGTCACTCTTGTAGCTTGTTAAGAAAAAAAATAATTGATTTGCTTAGAATCCCCTTTTAACAGTATTATTTTGCGATATATTCTCGTATCTGATTGAATTTCGTGATTTTTCCCACGAAACGACAGTCAAATTTCGCGATTTAATCCTTTGAGAGGCAAGTAATTGTGTTTCTGTAATGTCGAATTCACACCGGAATCTTCAAAAAAGTTTATTGCAAAATAAGGAAAAGCAATTTTATTCCTTTTTCCTCAAAGTTAGAAAAGTAAAATATAATAAAATTTTCCTGGTGCAAATATTCATTAATCGTAGGTGGGATAAAATATATCGCACCGCCCCTCAAGGGGTTAATTCTTCGCGACAGCCCAAAAATTCACATTTTTTTCCAGCAACCGTTTGGCGAATTTCACTTTTTCTTTCTCACAATTGAGTGATGAATTTTACATTTCTTTGGGACAGTGTTAACGTTGGAATGGATAAGTTTACTTTATTATCAATAGAATCGATGATTTTCACTAAAATCAATGAAATTATAAATTTTCCTAAAATTAGCTACCAAATTTATAAAATCTTGTTAAAATTTGAATTTAACATAGTTTATATTCTTTTTAAGAAAAATTCAATTAACAAATCTCAAACATCCTATCGAGAGAATTTCACATTTGGGAATTTACAAGATATATTGCGAATGCAATAAAATGTACATAGGTCAAACGAACCGACGTTTCAAGGTTCGTTTGGTGGAGCATAAAACTTGTGTTAAAAATTGAAAAACGATCCGCTATTGCTAACTATTGCTGGTCTAGGAAACATAGTTTTATATTTTCCGAAGGATCTACAATGCAGAAATGTTCATCAATTTGCGATCTTGATTTTTGGAAAGCTTATCATTTATGGAAGAATTCTAACAGTTTAATGAACAAATTGTCCAGTACGCCTAATTTTTAGAAATTGTGGCTCCCATTTGTTTAACTTGCTCTCTTTCCTACCCCCCCCCCTTCTTTCCTTTTTGCTAGAGCTCACCCTGAATGGCTCAGCACATCTAATTGGTCTCCTCGTATCAGGGCTCGCAAAGCTGAATCTAGTTCGAAAAAACCCACAAAAATGTTAAAAACACCTTTAAGCAATTCATGCTCATTCTCTGTAATGGTTACGAATTATTTTGTGTAGCCCTGTGTATGGTCTTTAGAAATTATGCAAACACCGTAGTGTGCAAAAATTTAATAAAACTTAAAACCATGGCTTAATTTGCGCTGGAGCCCACCTCCGGTACGTCTCTGTTTTTATTAAATATTTAAATATTGGTCGGAATTAACCGGAGCTCATGAATACAGGGTTTCGGAGCCCAGTGCAATAGAGCTTCTCAAAAACCTCAGCCTAAATTACTTTTTCCTTTCCATCCTATCTCCAAGCTTTTGCATTCTTTTTTACCAAAACACTTGAATGACGTGACCAAAACACGTGACGAAATGTGCCACACACATAGGAGATGGAGATAAAATGGACTCAATGGATGATATTCCATCTACGTTATGATCACGTGGTCAAGGTAAAAACTTCTAGCGTAAAGAAAAGAAGGCTCCGTAGACGTGTAATGCAAATCCCCGCTAGCCAACGAAACAGTTCATGAGGCAAAGCAGTAGTAGATTCCCTTCTTATCAGTTAGAAGTTCCTTGGGTAAATTACCGGTATCACGTGAGTTTTTTTCAGCCTCGAACACATATTTGGAATATCCTCCGTTTTTATAACAGTTTTGGGGCTTGGACAGACTCGAGCTCAATCTGTATTACATTTAAAATTTTATTAATTCATGTATAGAAAAAAAAATCCTCCTTTAAAATTACGTATTATATTCTATTTCAAATCATTTTAATGCTATTTTGATCAGAATGAAGGAGAAACAGAAATCCTGTTTTTTTATTTCAAATTTATATCGGCGACATGCTGATACGGCGCCACTTAAGAGACTGAACAATAAATTTGCTTTCAGTTGATTTTCTTTTGTGACAGTAGGGTAGTTTTTTTAGCTGGGTTTTTTTCTAAATTTTATTTGGATATCTAACCTGAAAAGAATATTTTCTGTTTTAGCCAACGATCATAAGCTTGAGATTTTGTTTGTTTGAAGTTTTTTGTCTTCTACTGCGTAAGAGTATAAAAATCACGTTAGTGGTTTTTCTTTTTTTTTTCTTTTTTTTTTTCTTTTTTTTTTCTTTTTTTTTTTGTATCAGGAACAGTACCCATACTAAGTCTCTACTCTGCACACTTACGAAGTCACTTTCATTTGTAAATAGATGTAATTGCCATATATTGTTATTCTTATAGAAAGCAATCGAGCAGAGCAGTGTTTCCCCTTTTTCTATAAAAGCATCGATTCTTTCCCATAACGGTGTGAAATTTTTAATTTAATCTGCTTTTCAGGGACTCACCACAAAAGATCGTTATGTGGAAGGAATAGATTATAGTTTAAGATATGCCCCTTTTAAAGAAATTGTAAAACATTGTTTGTTCTATTCGTTAGCATATAAATATTAATTTCTGCAAATTTCATTCATTTTTTCTTAAAAATACATAACTGCGAACTATCCCTTTTTCGTGTTACCACAGTTCCCTAGTCATAATCCTTACCATATTTAATCGCAGAATTCTGTAATTAAGTAACATTAAAATTAGGCAAATATTACTATTCAGAATAACTAAAAAGTGGAATAGTTTACAGCTAAGTGTATGCTGATCTGATAGATATATTTAAAATTTATATTTTGCTAAGGAAAAAAAGGCTTTAAATTTTGCAAATAATGTAAAAAATATAAATATGTAGATTGGAGAAACAGGGGGGGAGGGGGAGAAAGGTACGGTTGTATTACCGTTGCCGCAGAATATTAGGGCCCCGGTACTTTTTTTGTTAGAAATAAGCCCTACTTAAAACGCATACCATAAAGGAAAATGCCATATCATACCATATCAATTTCATTATGTTTGTAACCGAGTGTCATCATTAAAATATTCCGAAACGATTTTTTTTTCATAGACCATAATATAATGGAATATTTTACAGTTTCTCTGTACGCGTACTGTGACGAATATCAATTACTTGCCAATCAGAGTATATTTACTTGAGTTAAAGTTCGTACAGACAGACAACTGACCGCAGACAAACCAAAGTCGTAAACACTTTTCAACTATGTTGGAAAGTGTTTAAAAAACAAAACGTGAAGGGGTTGAAAATATCTTTCTCTTTATGTGATGCGTAAAAGAATATAAAATAATTCTTCCATACCTCCATTTCTTTTTTTTTTCATTGCTCATTTTTGTTTTCTTCGCTTTAGTAATTTGAAAATCCCAAATGTAAATAGAAATATTACTCCTAAATTTCCAGTAATTTGAAGTTAATAGTAAAATGCGAAATTATTCTGCGCTTTAAGTTAATTATAGCAATTATTTACTTCCTTTTGTAGCAAAGATAGAGACGCTAACGAAAATAAATAAATAGAAATAATATCTGTTGTTCTTTTTTCTGCTTTTATTTTTTATTTTTTAGTAACATGGCACAGTTATTAATTCGTATAAATATATTTAATGATATTAATTACTATAATAAGAAATAACGTTAGTTTGATCAATAACATGTTAAGTCATGAAAAGTTACTTTTTGCTGGTAGAAAAAATTTAATTTAAACTGAAAATATTGGTATCACAAGAATATTTATAACTCTGACGGTACTTATTTGTGAAGGCGCCTACCTTCACATATTAATATTAATACATTTCTCCTTTCCCCCCTTTAAAATTACATTTTTTGAATTCTCTAAATTTAATTATCTGTCTGCATTCGGATTCATTCTGTTTTTTTAGCGCTCTTTTCCCTTCATAAATTCAGCAACCATTTTTCTGTATCTGTAATATTTTAACCGAAGCGCACTGCATTTAAAAGAAAAGAAATAATTTCCTCTTCTCGCCTATCAACTGGATTCTAATTTTCATCCTTCTGCCTTAGTTTTGATGATATGCAGAAATTAGTCAGACATATTACTTCTACATTTTTAGTCGTTGGTCCAGATGCAAGATTTATTAGTCATTTCAGTTATTAACCCTGTCTTTAATTTGTTTTATTTTATTAACGTTCTCTTGCTGGCGTTTCAGTCCCGTGGGATCTCTGGTAACCCCATATAGAATGTTAGGTCGCGGTTTATGAGCTATATTTTCTACGCAATCAGTTGGCGTTAAATATTTCTTATTACACTTTTACATCCCCCATTCAATTTCAATTATTGTACTTTGACCACATCTCTCTCTCTCTCTTTAATCTCGCCATATAGCATATGTATTTGGCGAAATTGTGTATGTACGCTTGCCAACACTCGAGCATTTCGAGAAAATGTAATTGTAACACTTCCTTCTGAACTCGCATGCTCTGAGCATAAGAATGTAACGAGACTCTCTCTCCAACGCCCGGCCGAGGGCTCACCTTGCAAAAAAAAAAACAAAAAAAAACATCCCGAACCTGGTGTCCGATTTGGTCTATAAAGAATTAGTTGTAACATTCGGCTTGTCTCTATCTGCAATATGGATTAATTCGTTCTGTTAATATTGCTTCCCATACTTATCAACACCAACTGTCATCCGGACTATTCAATACAAATGTACAGAAATCCCAAAGCTTTTGTACAGAAAAGTGGTGCCGTTCAGGCGCAAGCGAGATCCAGTTGGAGAGAGGAGAATTTTTACAGTATAATAGACTATAATTTGTCGATTTTCTAAAGATATTTGGTGGAAATTTTCGATGCTCATCAAGTACCATGACAGCTCTGTCTCCTGGTGTTGTCGTGTACAGGAGTACACAATTCGCAAAAAAAAACTGTTAAAATTTATGAACTAATATCAATAATTTTGCATAATTATGGACTATGCTCATTACAGTGGGTGTCTGCACGCTTATCTCGCCTGAAATGTCCACTACCCCAGTACTGAGACGCAATAATTATGACACCTGTAGTACCCGGTTATCCAGTTTGATTTTCGTGAGTGTGGTATCCAAAAAAGATGTCTGAAACTATTTTCTGCTATTCCTGAACAGATGTTCAGTGAATGTTGCCTGTTATACAAAAAAAAAAAAAAAATGGTTTCCGTGGTCCTGAATTAATGTGAAAATGAACGACGCCCTCGTGCAGCACTGTACCACAGATTCTCTGGTGGTCATCGGAAAATCCATGCATCGCCTTGCCGCGGGATGCCGTCACAAAGTCCGCCAAACACCTCCGTTTTTTTTCCGGCAAGAAGAGAGAGGAATAAAATTATCATTCAGGATGACTCAACGTACATTTTTTTCTCTCGCCGTCGAAGCAAGATTTTTCTGTTGTTGTTCTTGTTGTTGGATAGATGCCGTTTTACAAACTTTCAGCAGTCGCAAACTTTTTAATTATTCATCGCTTCTGTGTGTAGTATTTTAGGACATCTACAAATGAACGAAGGAATTTAAGAAAATCTTGAACGTACTTCGCAAAATTCGGTGGAATATGTAGATTAGGTGTACAAAAACAACTGATAGATTTTAGAAAATAAATATGAACGTTCATTGCTAAGGAAAAAGAAAAACTTTAAATACAGTTAAAATTCACTGGGGGCGCACACAAAATAAATAATTTTTTTCTCTACTTAATATGATGTGAAAACACAAAAAAATAATTGCAAAAAAAAATCATTTTCTTGTCTATAGTATAGCAGGTAAGCTATTCTAATTTTTTTTTCTTTTACAGTGTTCAAGATTAAGTCATTATTTTATTGCTCCTATGAAATGGAGGCATGCTATATTTAAGTAATTTAACGAACTCTTGACAAATATATAGTGCATAAGTTTTTAAAAAAGGGCAATGAAAAGAAAGTTGAAAGATTACTTTTAGTTCTTTAGTTCCTGTATTTTCTTTTAAGTATAAAATTTGATACTTAAATGGCAAGTTATATATAAATATTTACAGTGTAACTTGTAAAGTAGATTTTTTTTCTTTTACTTTTAAAGGTACTTTTTTCTCTCTCTCTTCTTATCATTTTTGTGATTGTGGTAAACGTAGAATTATTCTTTTATGGTAATTCCTAAATAATACAGTATAGATACTGTTTGGTTATTATTTTTTTTTTGCTACTCTTTTAGCAGTGGATATTGAAAAATATTATAGTATTTCAATTCATGATGATTCAGTTATGAGGATTGATTTTGCCATATATAGAGAGAGATAAAAAAATAAAATAAAATAAATCCTCATGACTGGATTATGTTGCTCTTTTAATATAGAGATATTTCTATAAATGGATTCTTACTAAAAATTAAGCATTTGGTTTTATTAAATAATATGCTAAGATTTTGTATGACTAGGGATGCACTTCATATCCAGTTCAATTTAAAAGTTTTTTATACACATTTCTTTTCCTTTCTACCTTTCAAAATTTTATTTAATACATAACATATATCTTGCGGTGTGACACAATGTTGCATTCCTGAGATGAGATGCTGTTTTTAGGTGCGTTCGTAATTATATAAATACGTAGCACCTATAGTCGTCGTTCAGTCCGTCCGTCTGTCCGCATGTAACAGAGCAAAAACTACCCAACCGAATGGTCTGAAATTTCAAATATATGATTGTTGCAAAATTTTGTCGAGCCATTTCAAATTTTATGAAAATCGGATGTATAGTTTAATTACAGGGACAGTCAAAAGTTTTTCTTTACATTACGGCCAATGGGAAAAATTATTGCAAGTGCATTTTAATGATATTAGAGCCTTCCGAATGATCTGAAATTTTAAAGATATAACTGTTGCAAAATTTTGTCGAGCCATTTCAAATTTTAGGAAAATCGGATGTATAGTTTAATTACAGGGACAGTCAAAAAATTTTCTTTACATTACGGCCAATGGGAAAAATTATTGCAAGTGCATTTTAATGATATTACAGCCTTCCGAATGATCTGAAATTTTAAAGATATAACTGTTGCAAAATTTTGTCGAGCCATTTCAAATTTTAAGAAAATCGGATGTATAGTTTAATTACAGGGACAGTCAAAAGTTTTTCTTTACATTACGGCCAATGGGGAAAATTATTGCAAGTGCATTTTAATGATATTAGAGCCTTCCGAATGATCTGAAATTTTAAAGATATAACTGTTGCAAAATTTTGTCGAGCCATTTCAAATTTTAGGAAAATCGGATGCATAGTTTAATTACAGGGACAGTCAAAAGTTTTTCTTTACATTACGGCCAATGGGAAAAATTATTGCAAGTGCATTTTAATGACATTACAGCCTTCCGAATGGTCTGAAATTTTAAAGATATAATTGTTGCAAAGTTTTGTTGAGCTATTTCAAATTTTAGGAAAATCGGATGTATAGTTTAATTACAGGGACAGTCGAAAGTGTTCCGTTACATTACGGGGAATTTGAAAAAATTATTGCAAGTGCATTTTAATGATATTACAGCCTTCCGAATGGTCTGAAATTTTAAAGATATAATTGTTGCAAAGTTTTGTTGAGCTATTTCAAATTTCAGGAAAATCGGATGTATAGTTTAATTACAGGGACAGTCAAAAGTGTTCCGTTACATTACGGGGAATGGGAAAAAATTATTGGAAGTGCATTTTAATGATGTATCAGACTATGTGCTTTATGAAGTGCAAAAAAGTATACATTCAGTACAATATGGGGTGCAAAAAATAATTATAAAACTAGTTATAGTACGAACGCACCTCATTTGCCACGAGCAATTTCCAACTTGTTCTTATCTCTTTTGGCCTAGGATTGGCGATATGGTTGCTCTCGCGTAATTAGGCGCTGGTCACCTTTTTAGACATTGTGCGTCTGCAACACATATGTGTCACATTGCATCGTATGTAAAAATGTTATCTCTTGTGATCACAGACAATGTTTTCATTGTTTTGGTTTGTGTAGCTTTTAAATCTTAGCAATACTGTTGAAATCAAGCAGTCTTTCACAATGAAAGATAAAACATACTTAGATTTTAAAAAAAGGGGGGCATATTGTAAAAAAAATAAATAAATAAGGTAATATAAAATTTTCTCTCACAGAGCATAATGTAATGTTTATCCGATATAGATAAAAAAAGAGGCAAAAGATTGAAAAGCTTATATCGATACTGGTATGATCGTATTATTATTATTGATTTTCTTTCTTATTGTGCTTAATATTTTTTTTTGTTGTCGTTGTCAATTTCATACAGGTAATTTCTTTTTATTTTATATTCTGTGTGTATATTATATGTTTTTCAATAATTCATATCAATAAGATATGAAACTTTTAATACTCTAGATTACTATAAATTTAAGTCTTGCAACTTGTATACTTAAGGATAGGCACTAGTGATATATAAAAAAAAAGAGAGAAGAAGTGACAAGTAATGTTATTTAATTTTGCTCATTTTTTTTTACATTTTTCAGTTGGTTGATACTAATTTGAGAAAATTAAATTTGATATCTATACAGTACATTGTTCTGTTTATATAGATCTCTCATATTCCAGTTTGCACGGATTTTATACATTTTTATTCACGTTTCATTAATTTATTTCTATAACATAAATTAAGCTCCTTTATTTTAAATATAGCTCGAGTCATCATGTCGTCACTGTAAAAAAAATTCAGAAACGTTTCTGAATATATGGGGCAGCTACGGTGCATGTAATTTTCAAAAACGTTTCTGAGTATTTCGGAAACCTCTTTCCGACATACTCAGAAACGTTGTTGACTATTTCAGAAATTAAAAGGTTTTCTGAAATAGTCAACAACGTTTCTGAGTATGTCGGAAAGAGGTTTCCGACATACTCAGAAACGTTTCTGAAAATTACATGCACCGTAGCTGCCCCATATATTCAGAAACGTTTCTGAATTTTTTTTACAGTGATTGGTCCAAATTTTTTTTCCCTTTTCATTCTCGTTTGCTTTTACAAAGGAAATGGGATGTATAACATAGGTTAGGATATTTTTAAACAGTTTTTTATTTTTATTTTTATGCGTCTCAATAACATACATTCACACAATACATTATTATATTTTTGTGTAAGGTTTATTACTAGTACTTCTGTCATGTTTTATGTAGGATACTTCAGTCATTGCGCTATTTTCCATGGGATAGCAAAGTGTCTGAGGTGTGTATTTCGATCTATGGTTAAGCAAGTTGGCCGCTAGCTTAATCAGGGATCAGATATGTTTCCTTACTTAATTCATGGAGTTAACACTAATATTAATTCCACAATTTGACTATTGTTCACATTTTTTTTAAATTTGCTAAAAATTCATCAGTAACAGTTTGCTAATGCTGAGTATAAATACCACTTTTACACTAGTTTACACTTTTATCTCTAACTTGCTATGGGCAGATAGCATTGTTAGGCATTAATCATACATTTTTTAACTCTCAAGCACATGTTTGATGTGATGTCATGTTTAACCTGGTTCTTCATACACACACATTTACTCTTTCATTTCAGCTTATGTAGTTCTATAACAATTAACACTCACCGTAGTTCAAGACATTCATAACTATTCTGTGCATGTATTGGTTTCTTTTTATCAGCATTGGTGTTTAGCTAAAAACTGCATTTTTTTCACTGCATTCACAACTTCGTATTTTCAGATAGATTTGTCTTAAAGTAAGGTGTTTTTGGTTGGTGTGTTTAAAATGTTTGCAGAAATTTTGACATAATTTAACTATTGTACATTGTTTGCACAAACATATTAAATTTTATGCAAGGAATAATTAATTAGGTGCACATTTTTTTACACATACAGTTAATGTAATATTTAATGCCATTGTTTACGCATCTATGATTTTTTTCATTATTTTTCATGTGTAATAAACCTTTCAGAGAATCATATATAATTTTTTCGAAAGAAAATAAAAAATCTCGAATTTAAGGGTTAAGCTTAAAAACAGTAATTGTAAAACTTAGATATTAGTTGGCCGGAAATTTGCTCGTAAATCGTGATAACGAGGATAAATTTATAGCCATTTTCATAGTAATATATATGTATTCATTAACACATGCTGGACAATTGCACCATAAAAATATAATAAAGAAGCATGCATTCGTTAAAAACGCTTAAAATTGCTTAACGGTACACATAAACAAGAACTTCTACAAATAATATTAAAGGGGTCCGGGACACATTTAAAAATAAATTTTATTTAATGTGTTAAAATTCTGAATTTTTTTTTGTGGTGGTTAACCTTATCATTGGTAAACAAAATAACATGATAAAATTTCTTATATATATATTTTATATATATATATTTTTTAAAAAATTTTAAATTTAAAGTTTATTAAAAAAGTGGGGTAATTTTAAAATCGTTATAACTCGAAATATTTTTTATAGAATTTCAATTTTTTTTCATTTAAATAAACAGAAATTTATAAGTTTTAATTTTGATTCAGTATTTTTAAAAATATTAATTTATAAAAAAAAATTAAAAATATTTAACGAAAAAATTAAAAAAAAAGTGGTGCAACTTTAAAAAAAATATCATATTTTCAAAAATAATTATTTTTTTTTCAAATATTCTGGATCAAAATTAAATAAAAATAATTGAAAAAGATATGTTCCTAGTTTGGACAATTTATCTTTAACAGTTCTCGAGTTATACGAATTTAAATACTCGAAATTGTGAAAAAACCTACCATGCACTGTTAAAAATTTTGCAGCATTCTGGCAGGTCATTCGACCGTTTTTTGAAAAAACGGTTTCATAACCATAATTTAACTATATTCTGACCACAAAATGGCCAATAATATGGTCAGAATAGTGTTAAAATTACGGTAGTGTAACCGTTTTCGGAAAAAAAACGGTCAAATGACCTGCCAGAATGTTGCAAATTTTTAACAGTGTGAAGAAAAACGCATTTTTACAAGAAGAAATTTTCATGACAGCCATTGCTTGAAAGCTAGATTTTGAAAACAAACCAAAACGAGAAAATTTATATTTTTTGTTATAATTAAGATAGAAACATGATTTAAATGTCATTTTAAGCAGGAAAAAACAGAGAAATTTTTAATGAAATAAAATGTTTTGCAAAACTTGAACATTTTTCTGTCTTGGACCCCCTTAACGATAAAAACATAAAATCTATGTTTCGAACTGCTTTTGCATTCGTCTCTCAGGATAAAATATTACGCTGAAATGAATAAAAGTTTAGAGAACACAGCAAGCTTTCGTCTCTAAACTTTTATTTTATTTAACATTTCATTTTCCTACATTTTAACATTATCCTGAGGACGACTACAGAAAAAGTTCCAAAAGTAGATTTTATGCATAAGTTCACATAAAAGTTCTTGTTTATGCGTACTATTAAGCAATTTTACGTGTTTTTTAACAAATACATTCTTATTTATTAGATATGTTTTCTTTAGATTTTACTATTTTAGTGGCATAGCTTTGCTCAAATTTCATACAAGGGCCTTGTTCCTTTCAGATTAAATTGTTATATTTGTAGTTCAGAATCCTGATTTACTATTCAGGAATCATACCCTTATCTTAGAACAGTAAAGTTTGTCTTATTTAGAGACGAACATTTTTGGTAAAATAAAGAGAAGACCTTTTTTTTTCTTCTATCTTTAGAAATAGAAAGTATTGGATTCATGAAAAATTTCGATTTCCGGTTTTCGGTGTATTAATAGGTGTTAGAAGGTCCTAAACATGATTTAACTGTTTTTTAAAAATGTCTGTCTGTCAGTCTGTCTGGTTGACTGCCTGTGTGTAGAAATGGATGACGATGCTGTAGATGACAAACATTTTGTGTATTAAGAAGGAAGTTTCAAGAACTAATGCACGGAATTTAATAAAACTTTGGATACTGTTAGACGTTGACATAAGTTGTTGCTGATTAGATTTTGGTGTAAATCGTCCAACAGGGGGCGCTGTCATGTACCGTTTTTCACGATTTCCGCGATATCTCTATGTCAAGAAGATATGCGCAGATTTTCATTAAACTTCAGATTCACTTAGATGTTTGACATAAGTTGTTGCGGATTAGGTTTTAAAGTAAATCACGCAATAGGTGGCGCTGCTATGCTGATATTATTATTTTTTTAACTTACACGTATATATCGGTAGCTATACCTCAAGAACTCATAAACGGAATTCCATCAAACTTCATATTCCGTTTGACCTTGACATGCGATGGTACTGATTAGGTTTTCGTGTGAATCCTATAACAGGTGGAACTACTATGCTGCATTTTTCTCGATTTTCATGATTGCTATATCTCAAAAACTAATGTACGGAATTTAATCAATATTCTCTTACTTTTTCCCATAAATAACTCCTTATGAAGCTTGGGTGCTCGCATTCACTGTTTTCCCCATATAAAAGCTGGAAGTCAGGCTTAGCCCCAAAATGCTCTGCCATCTATCGGTGACAATTGACATTATTTTTTAAAAACCTACAGATAAATAATGTAAACAAAAGCTGTTTTGAGAATATTTAAATAGGAAATTTAAAAATAAATTAGCTTAACAATAAAATTTGTTAATTTATTTTTTCTAAAATTTCACTTTTTTTTTTCTCTTTTCGTATTTACTTAAATTGTTGTAGTAAATGATATTTTTTCCATAAAATATTTGAAAAGAGAAATGCTTTCATAATTTCTCTTCAATTTCAAATGATGAATGATAAAATAATGCACATCATTTATTTTGTTACATGAATATTAAATTATATGTTCTTTTTTAAAATAAATTATAATATATAAATTAATAGCACATACATTTACTTGTAAATAGTTTTCCATCAAAAATATAATAAAGAATGTTTATGAAGTGAAAATATTTATTAACACTATACAATGGCACATGAAATTTATTCAATGGATCAAAAAATATGAGCAACTTTAAAAAGGTTATTACAAAACATAAAAGTAGTTGATTAAATTAAAATTTACTAAATAGTAAGACATATATTTCTTTCAGGCAAAATAATAATAATAAACAAAATTAATGTGGGGTGAATGTGTCAGTAAAGGACATTAAAATTTACTTCTAGAAATATAATTACTTGACACTCCAGTACTAGTACCACAAAGTGCCTCAAATTGATAGCAGTATTTTTCTGAAATTCCCTATTTAATATTTTCTGTCTAAAATAATTAAATCATTGATATTGTGATAATAATATTATAAATATCAATTACCTTTATCATAATAATAAAACTAGCAAGTTTTTTTTAAGTGTTTTAAACACTTAAATTAACACACATATTTAAATCAAAGTTTCATTTCTTTTATATTTGTATTATTAATTATTTCAAGTAATAATCAAGTACTTTCAGGAAATTTAATTAGTTGGAAATAAGATTCTATTCATTGATGTTCCAAGACACTTTATTTTTCTTTTTTACTCCCCACCCCCCTACACACATACACACATACGCGTTGCCTGAATAAATTGGTAACAGTGTTTTTCTGAAATTCCCTATTTAATATTTTCTATCTAAAATTATTAAATTATTGATCTTGTGATAATAATACTATAAATATTAGTGACATTTATTGTAATAATGAAACTAGCAAGTCTTCGGGTCAGGACCTCAAGCGTCAATTCTGAAGTTTTTTATTCATTAAGTTTTTTTTTAAGTGTTTAAAGCAGTCAACACACAGTTTCATTTCTGTCATATTTGCATTATTAATTATTACAAGTAATATATCAAGTACTTTCGGGAAATTTAATAAATTGGAAATACGATTCTCTGCACTGATGTTCCAAGACACTTTTTTCGTCTTTTTTACTACCCTCCCCCCCCCCCACACACACACATATACGCACGCACCCGTTCCCTCAATAAATTGATAATAGAATTTTTCTGAAATTCCCTATTTAATATTTTCTATATAAAATGATTAAATTATTGATAGTGTGATAATAATACTATAAATATTAATTACATTTATTATAATAATAAAACTAGCAATTCTTCGGGTCAGACCCTGAAACGTCATTTCTGCATATTTTTTTAAAACATTTAACTCACAGTTTCATTTCTTTTAAACAGTAGCCTCCCTCTTAACCAGCCTCCTCTTAACCGGAAATCCGCTTTAACCGGTCCATTCTTTTTCCAACGTCAGACAAAATTCAGGGATGACGGCCTCGAGAACTCAGCTTACGCTTTCGAGTTGAAGTTCAATCCCGAGGGGGAGGAGGCAGCAATGAGAACGTCGGTTCTAAATGGATAGGCGTTGAAATTCACCAGTGTTGAATTCAGAGTGTGACCCGGGAGGGGAAACATTCCTTCCCAGGAATAATGAGATGTCCCCCCGGAAGATTTGAAATTTTGTGTTTTTAATGGTCAAAAGTGCAATCTCCACCCACCCACTCCTCCTGGATATATATAATGTATGACCTATCTGCAAACTGCTTTGAATAATCATTTTAAAAACTTGAGGGATACAAACGGATTACCGTAGAAGATGTATAAGAATTGTTTGAGTCTGATAGAGATCTCAAGCATGAAACATAATTTGACGAGGATATAATTAAGACTGTAATTGATGTTGTTTAATATGAAGACGATCCTGATTATAATCCAGTTGCAGTTGACACTGCTAAAATTCCTCATACGGAAGGTGTAAAAGAATTAAAGTTGGCGTTACGCTATCTTGAGCAGTGGCTAACAGCTTCCTCGGTTATACTTATGATGTTAAAGAGATGGAGAGATTATTCTGTAAAATGTTGGACATCTTGCCTTCAACAGAAGACGGTCACTTATTTCTTTATGGTTGATTAACTTAAATATACACAATGTAGAACAATTTCAACTTCTTATAAAGGTGTGTGACACGATTTTCAACAATTTATTTCGTGTTAAATATTTTTTAGTATTTGTTATCAGTGATAATTTTTCTTTCAATTCAGTTAATTATAACTAGTATTCATTTCACAAAATATAGAAAATGTGTACTTTTTTAAAACTACACAAATTGAAAAACTAAATGAATCATACGGGTTTAACTAATAAATTACACAGATACTTATGTACTATTTTTTGCTTCTCCGCTTTTACCGGTTTTTCCCTTGACCGGCTAACCCTCGGTCCCGTTTAGGCCGGTTAAGCGGGAGGCTACTGTATTTGTATTATTAATTAGTACAAGTAATAATCAAGTACTTTCAGGAATTAAATTATTGATATGTTTTATTTACACAATATTGATATTACTTGAAAACACAATATAAAGCTATGAATATATATTTATTTTAATCGCATTACTAATTCGTACTCGATTTCATCTTGTATCATTTTTATTATTAATATTATTTTGCATGAAGAAATTTAAATAATTTTGAATGTTATTGTATTTTCACATTCACCAAGAAAAGGCTTTGGATAATTGTTTGATAAAAAGAAATATTTTTATCAACCATTTTTATTATTAATAGTAACAATATTATTTTAGATTTTTTTTTAGATCAAGGTACCCTTATAAGACATTGTAAACTAGTAAAAATACATCATATTAATAGCAACTTTACATGAATTTAATTTATTATTATTCAATGGAATGTTACTACAAATATACAGATAATATTAAAAATATATATTTGTATTTTTAAAAATGCAAAGAAAAAAGTTAAAAAGACTCATCGGCTGTCTTCTACAGGAATTTGCTGAAAAGAAATATTTTCATAAAATAAATAATGTGAAGATTAAGGAGTTCCACAGTCTTACTTAAAAGGCGACTAATGTAATGAAAAAGATGTTACAAGTTTAAAATATACATTTTATTTAAAACTTCTTAGTACTTTCAACTAACTTCTATAGCTACTTCTACTTTCAATTCTAGTAATTATTGGCCCTCTCATTTTCAAATAAAGTGACGTATTTGTATAAATAAACAACATTTAGTTATTAAAATATTCTCTGATGATGAGCTTGGAAGGCTTGAAAGTACTAAGAAGTTTTAAATAAAATGTATATTTTAAACTTGTAACATCTTTTCCATTACATTAGTCGCCTTTTAAGTAAGATTGTGGAACTTCTTAATCTTCACATTATTTATTTTAGGTTGAATCAAGGTGAAAAATTACGTTTCGTCTTATGATGCTATTAGAAATATTTTCCTTTATTTTGCTGGATGAACAGCGGTAAGGTAAACAGCAATATGGCATTTTACAGGGGATATATTAACTTCATTAAAAGTAAACTTTCTGTTTATAAAAAAAATCACAAATTACAGCAAAAAAAAAAAAAAAAAGCTTTCAAAGGCACATCTATGAGGCGATCTATATATATAAATCAATAACATACCCCAAACAGTAGCGCCATCTACAAATTTTGCTGACTTCCATTTTTGAGTCAAATGCAAGAGGCATCTAGTATGTAGTGGGTAAGTGGTACTACTCAATCGTGTCGTTTTTATACTCTCCCGGTTAGGAATTTTGGTTGCAGACGTCTAAGGGGGCTGTGAGCCGAAATCCAATGATTTGTTTGCAAAATACGACACTTATATCTCTTTTCTAAATGCACACAATTCAACGAATCTGTCCCTTTAGAACCCTCTTTAATGGTCATAGATTGTTATTTTATTTTGGCACTGTGATAGCGAATTTTTAAGGATGGACATGTATGAAAATAAAAATTTGGGATTGGTGCATCAGACTAGTTTCATTAGTACCGTCCACCATGCTTTGGGCCACTTTTTCCTGGTTCTACTCACATTTTCATTATTAAAAAATATTACATGTGATTTTTCAACGTCGAAATGCAGTTGTAAACAATTAAGATGGAACAATGAAGCAAACTGTAAGGCTTCAAAGGGACAATTTTTTATTTATTTTTTTTTAACTATTTTTAAAATTTTGGGACAAAGTAGACCCTGCTGGGGACTCCTTTGGTCCATTCACTTAGTTTCATATAAAATGAATGCATTTTATAGATAAATGTAAACATTTTTATCGAAACTGCCTTGTAATAGCATTTCCTAATAAATTAACACTGCAAATTCGATAAACAAATGTTTTTTATTAACATTTAAACTTAATAAACCAATTGTCAATATAAAAGAAACGAGAAACAGTTTTCGTCAAGTAATCCTCAGCAACTGGAACAAAAACAATTAATGTAACATTTTGCTACAGTAACATTTAGAAAAAATGTTACTTAAAACATGTTTTAAGAGATTTGGTTATATAAAAGGCATTTCCAAGTAATTGGTGATATTTTCGGACTAAAAAATGTCTGGCACAAATTAGCCCCGAAATACTAGTTTTCATGTTAGCTTTATGAAAAGGCAAACATTTCTTCTCAAAATAAAATGTTAATGGAAAATCTATGAACACAGAGGTGTTACAGGTTACTAAAGGTAATATTTTGACGTTTACCTTATTTGTAGCTCTTATCCAGATTATTTCACTATAGAAAGTTTCGAGAGTTAAAATTTACACATGAAAACAGTTGTTTACACAAACATCCAGTATTGCCACTAAAAAAATTAAATTACCCCAAACTATTCAAATACTCTATAGTAGGGTATAAAATATTTTTCAAGGGCAAAAACTTCAAATTATCTTGAATTGTTTGTTCAATACGAAGATTAAAAACTTTTTTTATGGGATGGACCAAAGTAACCGCGCAAGGACCAAAGTAGCCCCGGTTGACGGTAAAACTTAAAAGACAAAACAGGGCGAGTCCTATTTTTTCACCTATGTAATAGCGACAGCCATTCATTTTCTTACTTATTTGGGTATCGCCACTGTTACATTTAGTCTGTGTTTTCATCATTAAGTCTAATTAAAACATAATAGTAAATAATAGTAAAATATTTCTTAATCTACGAATATACAGTACAACCCAAAACGAAAACATACAATAATAACTTGCCAGTCAAAAAACGTTCATTCATTCGTTCACGATTCCGCAAAACGTTCATTATCGTTAAAAACCTCAGAAATCAATATATTTTAGCGATTTAAAGACTCAGTTAGAAAAAGAGATTTTTTCTGCTTCTGATTTTCGAAATCATTTCCGAGTGGTTTTTATAGAGTATTCATATGTTTTCTAAAACTGGAATATCGGTTTTTACGATGCGATAAATTGTCAAGTAAACATTTTCTGCTTCGTAATTAAATGCATACATGCAAAACTACCAGAATAAAAATAAAATTAATGTCAATGTCAATGCTGTTAATTTATCATATTGCTCTATAAAACATGTTTGTTGGAGATGTTAATGTTTACCTGGAAGTTGATAGCATCCGAATAACTGATATTTTCGCTGTGAAAATTGGTTAATGCATTATGAAAGTTACACACTTCCGAAAATGAGTGGCAGCAAAATAAGCTTTATTTTTATAAATACTCCTTCAAATCTTTTATATATATTGGTTTCTGGTATTTCATAAAATAAAGAACTTTTTTTAATCTTGTGTAACTCGAAAGAGATTACTGTACGTTTTAGTTTGCGGTTATAATATATTTTACTTGATTCAGAATCTTCTTTATTTAACTTTCTTCCATCTTTACAAGAAAGAAAGTATTTGACATTTATTTGAAAGTTTAATTAAAATATTTATATTATTTAAAATAACTTCCAGTTTTCGACTGATTTATACATTTTAGAAGGTCCGGGACACGATTTGACTATTTTTAGAAAAAGTCTGTCTGTATGTGTCAAACATTCTGTAGGCACTCTATCTAAAGAACTAATGCTCGGAATTTTAAAAAGCTTTCGGTGCAGTTAGGCCTTAATATAACTTGGTGCTGATTAGCTTTTGGTGTAAATTGTCCACCAGGTGGCTCTATTATGCTGCATTTATCACGATATCCCCCCCCCCCCCCTCAATAGCCCTATCTCAAGGATTTCTGTAAATCTCCATATTCAGTTACAGGTTGACATAAAATATTGTTGGTTAGGTTTTAGCGTGAAACTCCCAACAGATGGCGCTGCTAAGCTGCATTTTTTCACGATTTTTGCAATAGCTCTATCTCAAGAACTAATGCATGGAATTTCATCAGACATCATATTCTGTTAGAACCTGACATAAGTTGGTGCTGATTACATTTTCGTGTAAATCATGTAACAGTTGGAGCTGCTATGCTGCAATTTTCAAGATTTTTGCGAAGCTATATTGCAACAACTAATGCACGGAAACTAATTATACTTCATATCCTGTCGCACTTTCACATATATCGATCTTTATTATGCTTGGGTGTATACTGTCCAACAGTTGTCGCTTCTATTCTCTTTATGTTAGCAAATTGGTTGCAGACATTTAAAAGGGGGGGGGGGGTCTGCTGAATTTCAATGATTTGTTTTAAAAATGCGATGTTTAGATCTCTTTTTTTAAATGCACACAATTTAATGAACCTGTGAATTTAGAATAGTCATGATGTCTATAGATTGTCATATAATATTGGCACTACGATAGCGAAATATGAATTATTAACAAGCAAAACATGAATTATTAGAAAGTAGAAAGTTTTGGGATTGGATTCAATTCAAGGATTTGTTTGAAAATGCGATTGCTTAGGTATCTTTTTTTAAATGCTCATAATTACGAACACATACCTTTAGAATCCTCATTACGGGCGTAGATTGCCATTTAATTTTGGCACTGAATAGCGAAATCTAAGTATTAACATGTATGAGATAGAAGGAAGTTTTGGGATTAGCACATGCGACTAGTTTTACGCTGTAGTTTTCGAGTTGTCCCACGATCTTTCATGTTATTCGTCTTTGCTGTTCCACTACTGCCAAGATCTCCGCCTAGGCAGAAGAAGAAGAAAAAAGAATTAGCAGTAATTACAAAATAGATGCCAAGTAAGTAGACAGACATGAATAATAAATAACAGAGATTAGAATTGCATATTTAAGTGATACTCTTCACTTTGCTAAAAATGACGAAGTTGTCGATTATCCAATTTTTTTAATTAAACTGTATTCAGATTTCCCTAGTAAATACTGGTGAAATTTCATAAAGGTTCGTTGATTATAAATATCTGAAAAATGTTTTTTACCACATCCATTTATATTTAAATGTATCAAATAAAAATCGACGAATATTCGGTTTAGGCCCAAAATCTGAATTTCGCCTAACTTTCGTTTCGGTAAAAATGATGCCGAAATATCGACCTGGACCAAAACTATCTATATTCTATAAATCTTGTTTCTGCTAACGATAATTTTCAACATTATTCATTGATTTGAGCTCTATCCGCTCAAATGTGACACTCTTTATATGTTGATATGAAATATTTATAATTGAGGACATCAGCAGCCAGGGTTACAAGTGACAAAATTTCGATTTGGAGTAAATTGAGTTCAAAGATAATTGACGTTAAAGTTGAACATCAATATTAATTGATTGAATTGAAATAGGAAACTGCTGCTTGTTTCACAGTGGTCTTTGAACTCTTATTTCAATAAATGTGAAAAAAGGAGAGTGCGATTTTTTTTAAATTTATAATTAATCAAAATTGATCATTATTCGACAAAAGTGGTTGATCTCTAAAACACAACACGTAATTAGAAAATCACTTATATTTCTTTACCTGAAAAGAAAAAAGCATATTTCCAGGTCGTCTGTGCCTTAGTTCATTTTTTTTCAGTTTTGTCACTTATATCCCTTGGCTACTGGGGTCCCCAATTATAGTCATCGCTGACTCAAGACGTGCGTGTAAATTATAAAAAAAAGCTATTCATATATGACTAAACTTTGAAGATGATTTCCACGTGCTCAATGAAAGCTGCAGACTGAACAGTAATAGAAAATTTTCAGTTTAAAATCCCAGAAGAGTTTTAAATGCTCTCTAAGAAGGTGTAGTAATACAGATGAAGATCAGTTACAAAATTCATTATAAACGATAAACCGAGGTATGCATACCTAAACCATTTTTTAATTATATGAAATTCGTATAATTAGAAACGAATTCGGTGTTGTTGATGAACTAATTACATTTTATTTTATATGAAAAAAAAAGTCTTTTTCAGAGGCAAAGAGAACCAATTTGGGCCCCGGAGATATAATTTCCACACTGTAAAAAAAAAAAAAAAAAAAAAAAAAAAAAAATAATAATAATAATAATAATAATAATAATAGGACCAGATTTAATGTAGGAATTGGAAAAATAGTTGCCCTTATCGTACCGGAAAAATTTCCGAACCAGCTCTTAATAAAATCAGTAAAATCGGAATAAAATCCGTAAAATTCGAATAAAATCCGTAAAGTACCGTTTTAATGAATGTTTCCTTTTTTTTACGGATTTTATTCCGAGCTGGGTCGGAAAATTTTCCGGTACGATAAGCGCAACTATTTTTCCGATTCCTACAGGAATACTGTTCGGATATTTTTACAGTGCAAACAGTGTGACATTTCAAAACTTTCTCATGAGATCGGATGGGGGGGGGGGGGAAGTGAGCAAATATTTATTTTGATCTTGTTGTGCACGTCTGAGAAAAAATCGATACATTATTACTCTTACATATAATTTTAAATTTAACTGAAATCCTCAATATTATTAAATATGCTCTGTTCAGTTTGAGAAAGCTGAAATAGTATAAAGATATATCTATATTTAAATCTCCAATACACTACTAATAATTATAAATTATAAAATGTTATTTTTTGTAAAATATATTCAATGTTATTTTCCTTAAAAAAATTTTAAATAGTTTATTTTAATTAATTTAAAAGCAACATATCAAAGAACTCAAAATATGTGCATATTTAAAAATTAAATATTGATTTTTGATTTTCCCTGCATTATTTTAACTATATTGTTAATTGATTATTGATAAATGCCTATGGTTATTGTAATAAAGTAATAAAATATAAATTTTTTATTATTATTTATGTTTCGTTTTCGTTTCAAACTGATACATACACATACATATATACATATATATGTATGTTTATTAGAAATGCGTTTCTATAAACGTATGATTACTTAATAATTATACATATTTATGTATGTATTAATCACTTTGCATTTTTTGGATACCCATGTTTTCGTTTTTGGTTGAAACTAGCAAGATTCCGGAAATTCGGTTTCGGTCTTAAGAACCTATTTCCGTAGAACACTAGTGTCAGAACCAGCGTTGCCAGATTGGAATTTTTTTTAATTCAGATTATTTGACTGTCACCACTTTTTTAAAATAGTATAATTCGCCTTAATTTTCAGAATTGTTAATATATTTTTAAATAGGCTAAATATTTCTGTTTCAAAAAAAGAAAAAAAAAGATGACAGTCAACAATCTGGGGACAAAAAAGTCCCCAATCTGGCAACACTGATCAGAACTCCTATTTTAAAAGTCATCTTTCTCAATTCGAGTTTTTTGCTACCTTTTAAAATGAATAAACGTCAACATTTTCTGGCATCTATACTAACAAAAGGAATCTTCTCTTTGTGACTCTCTCTGTCTCTGTGTGTGTCCCCGCGATGGCTAGCAATATCTACGGCACGTACGAGGCTGAAAATTTGTGTGAGCGTAGCTCAAAGTGTTTCATGATGCACCTGACATTCAGAATTTTAAATTTCTAATAATTAGTTTAATTATTAATTAAACATCGCAATTCACTCTCATTAAAAAGTCATCTATTTGATCCCCAGTCAAGGACAGTGCTTGCGCACCCGCACAAATCCATTTACGCATCAGAAATTAACGAAAAACCGACTTTCGATTTTATTTGTGTTTTTTTAAATAGTGTTGTTTTACGGTAAATCGAACAAACCGCTCGCTATGTACAGTTAAAATGGAAGGACATATTCCAAATGATCGTACTATTACATCTCAAATGCTGTAATCAAGAAATTATCGTATCAGAAATTAACGAAAAACCGACTTTCGATTTTATTTGTGTTTTTTTTAATAGTATTGTTTTACGGTAAATCGAACAAACCGCTCGCTATGTACAGTTAAAATGGAAGGACACATTCCAAATGATCATACTATTACATCTCAAATGCCGTATTTTTTTTTTTTCACAACCTTCTGATCGATGGCGTAATCTGTTAAAAAAATATTTGAATTTTAACCTTTTCAAATACACTAGCGAAAGCAGGTCCCGTTGCGCCTAACGGAGGCGATTTTTTTTTTTACTATAAAAGTAACTAAACGTCCGTATTTCAACACAATCTTTTTCGAGCATCTCAATAGACCAGATTTGCATCACCTACAAAAATTGTGAAACGTTCGGACGGGTAGAATTTTTTTTTTTTCTTTGCAAAATAAAATGTGTGAAAATGTCGACGAAATCAGTAAAAACCTGAGTCTCTTCTCGCGGTTTCGATCGCTTTTGGTGCGCATACACTCCAAAAATAAAATTACGTAGAAAACAAAATGTCAAATAGAATATACTTTCAATTCAATATTTTTTGCGATTTTTTCATTTAAAAATATAAATTCAGACAAATAGCAGCTAAAGATATAAAATCATACAGATTTGGTGTTCATTTAAGTGTCATTCATCATGGCCCCGGACAACGCCGGGCGTGTCAGAGAATATATTTTTTTTTACATAAGCAAATTCGTATATTCGATAGAATTAGTAATAGATTTCACAATAGAATGAATACAAAATTGTTAAGAAACATAAATGTGAATAAATACGCGTTCTGCATTAATTGTTTTTCCTGAATAAGAATGTTTAATTTTTTCTCTGATAAGTTATGACGGTTATTCCTGTGAATAAAGAAAAAAAATGTGAATCAAAGTAATTTTTTTTTCGCGAAAATCATTTTGTTTAATACTGTATAAAGGGGATACAACAACAACAACAACAACAAAAAACGCATAAAAATAATTAAAGGCAACGAGTTTCCTTTAAAATGCATAAATTAAAAGAAATAGTTCTCGGAACAAGAGGACTAATTACATTCAATTCACAATTTCACGTAAAATCTTTCTTTATTCGAGAAGCTCACAAACTTTTCTTAGAATTTAAATCGCTTTAACGTTTCTTACAATTACAGAGTTAAGCTTAAAAAACATAATCGAATTATAGGGAGGCTAGCTTTTGTAGATTTCTGTTTATTTTCAGCCCCTACAAGTACTTACAGTAAAACTTCCTTAAAGCGACCCTGTTCCGTTCCAATAAAAATTGGTCGCTCCGAGAGGTGGTCTCTTAATGGAGGTGATGTTTAAATCTAGATTTTAATTGTTGAAAAAAGGTAACAATTAATGTTACTAAAATTTATTTTTCACATTAGGAAAAAATATGAAAATTTAAATATGAAAATAAAAGTTAATTACATAAGTTAATTACTGAAGAGTTTAAAAAATCAATACATTGACGTTTGCTTTGATTTTACGGTTTTAGCTTTTATAACTTTTATTTCCAAGTGCTTTCGAAGTTCAGTAAATAAATGCAATTTTTTTTTTTTTTTTTTGACGGAAACAAATAATGACGATTTCATTAATTTATCTATTTCTTTGAGAGTTTCCTGACAGAATTGGCAGGAGAGTTTATTAACCGTCATATTTAATTTGTCATCAGAATTAAATTCATTACCTAACTAGCCCAGTAGCAGAAAGTTATGATTGTGTCTGCGACAGCAATTTAGTGGGATGAAAATTGTCTGCGGGAGTAGCGTGTTACGTTTTCTTATGTACAAACATTATGAGTGTTAAAATAAACAGCGTTCTTACTAATTAATACCATGGGTGATTCTGAGTAAAAAAAAAAAAAAAAAAAGAAAAAATTCTGAAATTCACAGCAAAATTTCCGAAAGGTTACAACAGGGGGGGGGGGGGCGAAAATCCACTACCGGCACTAATTATGTGTTTTTCTTGCGCACTTTTGATGAAATTTGGGTTTATTACCCTCATAGCATGCATGGTCACGGTGACGTCGTTGTGACGTCACTGTAAGTCACTGTGGTCACGTCACATCTGTGACCAAAATGCCACCCCTCAGTGATGTCACATTGTGACTGAGATGTGAACTTCTTAGAAAACTTTAAAAAATTACGAAAATTCTTTAAAACATGTTATTTACTGTAAAATTATGTTTTCCTGGCAATTAAAAAAAAATTGTGAGGTCACTGTTATATCACTGCTATGTAACGTACGTCACGTCACATATGTGACAAAAAAACCACCATATTGTAAGTCACAGTGTGACAAAAATATGAACTTCAAAAATCTTTGAAAATGAAGAGAAATATTTTAAACAGTCACGAGTTACATGGCATAAGGAATAAAATATATTAGTGGATAGCAAATGGTAAATTCTCTCACTAAAGGGGAGAGGTGGGGGGGGGCATAATAAATAAAGTGCACGATACAATCATTAATAAACTAAATTTTCAGGCTATATTTTATCAATTTGATATCTAAGATAGTGAATGTATACTTTTTCATGATTTCAATTTTATCTAGCATTTGGATAATATAATTAGAATTAGGAATATTAAATTTATACACTTTACATATTTAGTTTGCTGGGAGGAAATTTATTTATTTATTTCTTTTTTTACCGACCAGGATTATTTGAAACACTTCTGTGGTTTCAAAATAAAAATTTTCTATTACAGTTAAATCTGCACCTTTTAATGAGCACGTAGAAAGAGTCTTCAGAGTTTAGTCATCTATGCATTTATTGCTTTAGAATATTTTTATAATTTGTATTCAAGTCATAAATTCTACTTCTTTCAGACTTTTTAAATAAAATTAGCATTTTCCGAAAATCAAAGAAATATACAAAATTTGTGCAAAACAAACTTTACTTTAAAAAAAAAAAAAAAAAAGAAAAAAAAAAAGGGGGGGGGGGCTCGTTATTACCATTAAATTTATTTTTACACCTTTTGAAAATTTAAACAATGGTATATCTAATAAACTCTAATTATGAATATTATTATTATAATTATTTAGAAAAAATGAACTTTACAATACATTTTAACTTGTATTATTTGGTACGGATAAAAAGAAAAGGTTAAATACATTGGAAATTTCTTCAAATACAAAATTTTAATTAACCATACTTTCAGAAAATTACTGCGCATTCAAGTTTCATATCTCTTGCATGCAAAAACAAATAATCTGTACCAGACCATCTGCTTGAAAATCGTCTGCCCACAAAAAAATAAACATGAGAAGACGCGGGAAATAAATAGTTCACTGTTTTTAGAACATCACCTTCACCACGTCTACAACACTTTAAGATAAGAAAATGACCATTTTTGGATACACGGATATTAATAGAACGTATATGTAAGTTTTATTTAATTTAAATATTTTATTCCTGATTTGTACATATGAGTTAAATAGTTTTATGTTATATTTGTAAGAGACTGATCTTTAAACTGTTAGAAGCGATATTTTAAAATTCGATAACTGTAAAGAAAAATATCTTAATCTGCCATCGCTTGAATAAAAAACTGCGCAGAGACTGTGCATGCCTACATTCATACTGGAATTAATATAAACATTAATTTACTCTTACTTGAGATTGAAAATGTATGGAACGACAATGATTTGGAATTATTTTATCGGCTTCTTACTATTTTTTGATTACTAACACTTATAGTTATTATTATTTTGGGGTTAAATATGATGTTCGATTATCATAAGATTACGAAACTGTTTCAGATTAGAAATTAACATTATACTGGGAAAATGCATCTTTACATATTACAGTAATGAAACATTTGAAAGAATTTTCTTTTAGTGCTAATAATATTTTAAATTATCTTTCAAAATCCTAAATCTTCAAACCAATGTTTTCAGATTTAACATTTGCCGAAATTATAAAATAATAGGAATTCCTTATACCATATCGAAATATTTTTGAGATATTGTTAAATCTAATAAGGCATTTAATTTATCTATTGAGTTTGCTGTTGTTTAATAGTACAATTATAAATCCTAATTATTATTTTTAGTATTTTTCAAATTGGTATATTTATTTTTTTAAATTGTATGTAAGCATTTTTTCTTTTCTGTTTGTGATTTTAATCAAACATTTAATTATAGACATTCTGAATCGGTTATTAAATTTTCTTCTATTGTAAATTCATTTTCTACGTTTATGATACGCGTAATTATTGGCACTAAAAAGTAAAATATGATACTTAAGCATTGAAACAAAGTGTTTTTCATGCCTGATGGGAAGTTATAGATTAAACTGCTTTAGTATATATTTTTTAAAAGTTCATATAATACAGGATACATATTATAGGACACAAGTTGAAAAGTGCTTATGACTTCGGTTTGTCTGTCCGTCTAGCAGTCTGTCCGCACTCTAACTCTCGAAAATATACTCTGATTGCCCTGAAATTTTTGGATGTTATTGACGTTTACCATAGCACGGTACCTATTTGTAATGAAGTTTGTAGCATGCTTTGTTCATTTACAGGGACAGCCAAAAGTTTTCCGTTACATTACAGCCTATGGAAAAAAATCGTTTCAAATGATTTTTTATGATTTTACGCACGCTTTCAAACAGAATAAAATTTATATGCATTTATGAAGTGCACTAAAATATGCATTCTGTTGACTATGCGATGCAAAGAATAGTTATTGTTCATTTACAGGGCTAAAAAAGGAATTCAAATACATAATGATATAGGGGTGGAGGGAATTGTTTGCGGCATACTTTAATTATGTTAATCTATTTCATATATAATGAAATTGATATATGTCGCTGAGGTTTACATACTATAAATTATTTCATGTATAATACGAATAATACGTATATAGCATTTACAGGGACACACAAAATATTTCAGATACTATATTGTATCCGAAGTACTGTTCATTAGCGATGATTGCTGGAAATGTATTTTTAATTATGATATGCGCTTTTATGATTCACTATATTTATGCATAGTATATGGTGTATATAAATGCTATAATTCCTATACAAGGCTACACAAAAGTATTCGTAAGGATTACTGGGTATGGGCGCAAATTGCTTAAAGGTGGTTTTTAAATGAGTTATGCTCTTTTTTGCTGAACTGCATTTAATTTACCAAGAAATGTTTGTAGAATATAGATAAAACGATATACAGGATCACGTAAAGAATTGGATACATGACCGTCTATAAATTATAATTTCTGGAAATGTGATTTCAGCAGTTTTAAGAGTGTCTTAGTTTGAATTAAATTTTAACTAAATAGTGGCGTGTAATAAAGATTCTAGGTAAACTACAGGGTTGTACAAAAGTATTCAAGTATGTTTCCATACATTAGTATAAATTGCTGAAAAAGAATTTCAACCTGTTATGCGTTTTCTTGCTAAACTAAATTTTCCCATTATATAGTATATATGCACTTAAAAAAATGGGAAGTCAAAATTGAGTAAAAAGTACTCAAATTTAAATGCGTCACATACTCAAAATAGCTCCGATCCAAATGTACTCAAAGTTGAGAAACACATGTACTCATTTTTTATTCATTGGTTGTGATCAAATATGAATCATTATGTACTGCCCCCCCTCCCCCCAAAAAAAAGAAAAACCTAAAATTTAAAGTAAAAATGTACTGACATTTATTTCCCGTTCAAAGTTCTTAACAAGAAATGTTTAATTGATTATTTATTAAGAAAAATAGCAAAATTCTTAACAAGATACTCAAATCGAATATTTTTATGACAAGAGCATTATTTCCAAGCACTTTTAAATTATTTTTAAAATGCTGTGCATAATTTAATATTTACATTAATAAACATCATTTATGCCGCCATAAATGAAATGAACCATTACAGGGTACAAAACTATTCGTTTGTTTGGGTTTGATAACATGTGATGTTTCAAAATAGAGAAAGCATGGGTTCATTTTTGATCCAAAAATATTCAATTCGATATGAGTACGTCGGTTTACTTATTTCTGAGTACTTCATTTTTCTCAGTGTATCAACCTACAGATCAAATACAGGGTTGTTTAAAAGAATTGGAAAACATATATGGCTATGGACGGTAACTGCTGAAATCAATTTTTCAAATGTTTATTTAGTTATCTTATTTACGTCATTTCCCTAAATTACGATGTCTTGTTAAAGCATTCAGAAAGTGTTGGAAAGTATTTTATAATCTATGATTAACGCATGATTTTTCTTGCTCGTTTTTTTTCTATTTCCCAGATCAGTCTTTTCCTATAAAACATACCAAATCTATTTAGCTCATATTCACAAAATACAATATACACGGGAATAAAAAATTTAAATAAATATCGCTTATCATGCCGCTCTATAAATAATAGTTGTATTAATATCCGTGAGTCTCCATGTTCGTATTTAATAAAGCAATGACAAATCACAACAAATTAAAAAATTTACACATTCTAAATATCAAGCTTGAACTCAATATCAAGCATAGAACTTAATATCAAGCATAGAACTGAATAAAAAAATATGTCAGTTGATAAGCATTGTTTTTTAAGTGGAAAAATTTAAAATGATTTAGAAGAATAGGACTCCAAAATAGCGATATTTTGCTAAAAAGTACGGTAAAAAGATAAGATTTTATATTTACAGCAAAAGGTTATTTCAAAATTCATCGCTGTATTAATACTTAGAAATTTTTCCAGAGAGAATCCTTCGCCTTATATACAATATTTCAAATGAAAATCAAATATCAAATTAATTGCTTAAAAGGCGCAAATAGTGAAAAAGATTCCAAGCCGGGACTCGAACCCGGGCCATCAGTATAGCACACTGATATTCTACCGACTAAACCACATGGAACGACGCCCAGTCTGTAAAATTTCTCACTATTACAGGTTGGCAAGGCTACAAACGCAGCACAAGATGGAATATTTATCGTGAGCCACCGACATGCGGTAAACACGAAACTTAATGAAATCCAGCATCGAAACTATATTAATAATTGGAAATTTTTCCAGGGAGAAACATTCGCCTTCCATACAACATTTCAAATTAAAATTGCCTTTTAAGCAATTAATTTGAAATTTGATTTTCATTTGAAATATTGTATGCAAGGCGAATGGTTCTCTATGGAAAAATTTCCAAGTATTAATATAATTTCAATCGATACTGGATTTAATTAAGTTTCGTGTTTGCATCATGTTGGTGGCTCACGCTAAATATTCCATCTTGTGCTGAGTTTGTAGCCTCGCCATCATGTAATAGTGAGAAATTTTCCAGCCTGGGTATCGTTCCATGTGATTTAGTCGGTAGAATGTCAGTGCGCTGTACTAATGGCCCGGGTTCGAGTCCCAGCATGGAATCTTTTTCACTATTTGCGTCTTTTAAGCAATTAATTTGAAATTTGATTTTCATTTGAAATCACAGTGTTTATGACAAGTTCGTCACAAATGACCCATATTTCACAAATTGGTCACAGTGTGACGTCAAAGCATTGTCGCTTTCGTCACAGGTTCGTCACAAAGTTAATGCCAAAATAGTCACAAATGACACACTTTTCACAAATTTGTCACACCGTGACTTCACAGAGTGGTCACAATGTGACGTCACAAACGACCTCTAAAACGGCCATAACGACCTCGCATTCTAGTCACTGTGACGTCACATCGACGTCACGTGACGTCACATCGACGGTCACAAAATCACAGTGTGACTTCACAACGACGTCGCCGTGACGTCACCATGCCTTACGGGTAGCGATCTTTTGACGAAATATGCCGTTTATCTCGATATTTTGACGAAATTTGAAGTTTTTGGCGATCTTTTGACGAAATCTGCTGTTTTTTGCGATCTTATGAGGAAATTCCTCGTTTTTTTCGCGATCTTTTGACGAAATTTGCCGTTTTTTCGCGATCTTTTGACATAAATGAGCTTTTTTTCGCGATCCTTTACGAACATTGTATTTTATTCTCGACTCTTTGACGAACTTCGTGTTTTTTCTGCGATTCTGTGACAGAAATTTGCGTTTTTTCGGCACCCCTGTTACGAAATTCACGTTTTTCCCGGGATCTTTTGACGAAAATCGCGTTTTTACAGCGATCCTTTGGTAGAAATTTGCACTTTTTGCGATTTTTTGACGAAATTCCGCAAATTTAATTCCGATCTTTTGGCATAAATTTTCCTTTTTTCGTGATCCTTTGACAGTAATCAGCGTTTTTCGTGATCCTTTGACAGAAATTTGCGTTTTTTCGCGATCGTTTTACAGAAATTTGAGTTTTTTCGCGATCGTTTTACAAAAATTTGAGTTTTTTCGCGATTGTTTTGCAAAAATTTAAGTTTTTTCGCGATTGTTTTACAGAAATTTGCATTTTTTCCATGATTTTGTGACAGAAATTTGCGTTTTTTTTTTGCGCCCCTGGAACGAAATCCACGTTTTTTCGAGATTTTTGGATTAAATTCAAGTTTGTACAGCGATCATTTGGCAGAAATTTACGCTTTTCGAGATCTTCTGACAAAATTCCTCCTTCTTTCCGCAATCCTTTGACATAAATTTGCGTTTGCTCGCGATCGTTTGACTAAATTTGCGTTTTTCCCACAATCGTTTGTCTAAATTCGTGTTCTTTCCGTGATCCTTTTATTAAATTCGCATTCTTTCGTGATCCTTTTATTAAATTCGCATTCTTTCCGCTATTCTTTGACGAAATTCGTGTTTTTTCCGCGATCCTGTGGCAGAAATTTGCATTTTTTCTACAACCCTGGGACGAGATTCATGTTTTTTTTCCTGTCTCTTTTGACGAAATTCGCGTTTTTACAGCGACCCTTTGGCTATAAATTACCAATTTTTTACGCGAACGATTGCCGAAATTGATATTTTTCGGCAACCATTTGCCGAATTCGCGATATTTTTTGTCAGAATTTTCGTACTTTTTTTTTTAAGGAAATACTTTTTTTTTTTCAAGTTGGCAAATTTATCTGCAAGGTCCAAAATAAATCTGCGACGCACGTCGCGCGTCTCGAACTTTCTGCTACCGGGCTAACTAGTATGTTGTGGTCATCACAAAACTTTCTTCTATATAAATCACGTCAATTAAATCCTTTAAATAGTACAAGAAATAACAACGATTTAGCACCAATTCATATCAAAGTATATCTGAATTTGAAGTTGGATGAAAATTCGTGCATTAGTTCTTGAGATAGAGCTATAGCGGAAATTCTGAAAAAATGTAGCACAGCAGCGCCACCTGTTGAGCGATTTACACTAAAAGTAAACAGCACTAAACGATACTAAGGTATACCTGAATCTGAAGTTTGTTGAAAATCCAAGCATTAGTTCTTGAGAAAAAGCTATTGCGGAAATCGCAAAAAATACAGCATAGCAGCGCCACCTGTGGAGCGATTTACACCAAAAATTAAACAGCACTAATTTATACGTCAATTCATGTCAAGGACTAACTAAATCTGAAGTTTGATGAAAATCCGTGCAATAGTTCTTGAGATACAGCTCTTGTGGAAATCCGGAAAATGCAGCACAGCAGCGCCACCTATTGGGCGATTTACACCAAAAATTAAACAGCACTAATTTATATCAGGGACTAACTGAATCTGAAGTTTGATGAAAATTCGTGCATTTTTTCTTGAGTTAGAGCTATTGCGATAATCATGAACAATGCAGCATACCAGCGCCACCTGTTGGGCGATTTTCACAAAAAAGTAATCAGCACCAAACTATATCTTGGACTAACTGAATCTGAAGTTTTATCAAAATCCGTGCAGTAGTTCTTGAGATATAGCTATTGCAGAAATCGTGAAAAATGCCGCATAGCAGCGCCACCTTTTGGGCGATTTTCACCAAAAACTAATCAGGTCCAGTTTATATCAAGGTCTAACTAAACATGAAGTTTTGTGAAATTCCGTGCATTATTTCTTGAGATAGAGCGCGCCCACAAAATTTTTGTCACATACAGACTCACAGACAGAGTGACAGAGTGACAGACAGACTCACAGACAGACATTTTCTAAAAACCATCAAATCGTGTTCTGGGCATTCTAAAACGTATAAATCCGTTGAAAACCGGAAGTCGAAATTTTTCACGAATCCAATACTTTCTTCTTGTAAAGATAGAAGAAAGTAAAAAGGCAGAAAGGTGTTTAAACACTTAAAAGTTACCGGAATAAATAAAAATTCTAAACGTAGTTTAGAAGTTTGATGAATAATGCGATCTCCGGAATTATTTTTCTAATAAAAGCTTCGTCAAGCGACCAGGAAAAAACGGAATTTGTTTCATTGAAGTAAATTCAAGAAATTGGTCGCTCATGGAGAGAGTTCAACTAGGATGGTCTCTGAATAGAGGTAAAATTACTATTGAGGCAAAAGGGATAAATTTCGTTCCATGAAAAAATGGTCGTTCAGGGAGGTTTTCGCTTAATGGAAGTGGTCGCACAGGGAGGTTTCACTGTACTTTTTAATTTTTTTTTCGAGAATACAAAATATAAGAAAGTTTTGCGTTTAAACTAAACTATATGATAAATAAAGAATCCGTAAGTCTATTTTCCAAATGTTGGTGTTGAGCATGTTGTCTTTTTCATAGGAAATCTCATTGTGTTTTATTTAAAATAAATCGGAACTATAAGTATTTTTTAACAAAATGTTTGAAATTTTCCTGGAATTGTTTTTTTAGGATGCAGACAAAAGATTTTTTTAATTAAATTTGATTTTGCAATAAAAGTTATTTGCTTCATTTTAATGATTGTGAATACATGTGACCGTCACAGATTTTGCGTGTATTGAAATTATTATTCAAAGATAGAGACTAGTTTCTTTCATTCTTTGGACTGATTTTTTTTTTTACTTACTTCTCTCCGTACAAGAAGAAAGTATTGGATTCTTGAAAAATTTCGTCTTTCGGTTGTCGATGAATTTACGCGTTTTAGAAGGTCCTGAACAAGATCTGATGTTTTTTAGAAAATGTCTGTCTGTGAGACTGTCTGTCTCTCATTGATTCTGTCTGTATTTGACAATATTTTGGGCGCTCTATCTCAAGAACTAATTCAGGGAATTTCACAAAACTTTAGATTCGGTTAGACCTTGATATAAAGTGGTGCTGATTGCTTTTTGGTCTAAATCATCGAACAGGTGGCGCTGCTATACTGCATTTTCCATGATTATCGCAATAGCTCTATCTCAAGAACTAATGCATTAATTTTCATGAGACTTCAGATTTAGTTAGTTCCTGACATAAATTTGTCCTGTTTAGTTCTTTGGTGTAAAACGGGCGAAAGGTGGCGCTCCTATGCTGCATTTTTTACGATTTCCGCAACAGCTGTACCTCAAGAACTAATGCATGAATTTTCATCAATCTTCAGATTCAGTTAGTCCCCAATATAAATTGGTCTTAATTAGTTTTTGGTGTAGATCGCCCAACACGTGGTGCTGCTTTGCAGAATTTTTTACGATTATCACAATAGCTCTATCAAAGCTTTAACAAGAAATAAAAATCATGCTTCAAACATAGATTATGAAACACTTTCCATCACATTCAGTATACTGTAACAAAACTTCATCGTTTAATAAGCTGAAATGTGGTAGTTAGTAGATAATTTGGAAAACCCATAGAGCATTTAAAAAACCAATTTCAGTAAGTAACATCATAGTCGGAAAGAATTTAATTTGCTTTGTGAATCCCTGTATATGATCTATCGATTTGTAAATATGCTAAAATTTAGTTCGTTAACACTTTATCTACTGACAGTACTTATAAGTACCATTAAAATAGCTTAAATTCATTTAATACATAGATTATTTGTAATACAGTTTAGAATGAGTTATATATACATTACATTGTCTTATTCCCAAACCATTATTGGTTACACAAAACAAAAATATTTTTAAAATTGTGATTCCTTTTGCCTTTGAATCTTTTCAACTTTCTTGGCGTTGGCGGGGGGGGGGGGGTTCAATTCGGAAATATTTATATATTTCTATTGTAAAAACATTATATTTGTACATTTCCTAATTCTACAAAAATATAAAAAAAAATATTTAAAATAAAAGATTTGAGTGGGGTTATAAATATTGTACAAAGTGCCTTTCATGCCAAAAGCCAGTGTACATGAATGTACACGACAAATATGTGCTTACTGCAGTAATTATATACAGTAGAACCTTTTTTAGCCGACACTCTTTTAACCGAAGCTCTCGATTAACCGAAATCTATTTTTAAAGTTTTTTAAAATCACATTCCTTGCGTGCAAAATCCATTTTGAAAGATTTTTTTAAACTATCATATTCCTTCTGTGCAAGCGGTCCTTTCCGAACTACAAGTACATATATTTTCGATCTCCTTTCTTAGAGAATCAAAATCTCCTTTGAATTTAACTTGTCCTGAAAATCTCCTTTGAATTTAACTTGAGCTCCCGTAAGCTGCAGAGTGGAACGAAGAATGCAAACAAATTAGCAATTCCGAAGCTTTTGAATGTTTTCCAAACGGTTTGCCATGGCTGGAGCAGCAGAAAGACTGTGATACTGGTGAACTAATAATATTAAAATACTCCGTGAAAGAGATTCAAAGCAAAGACAATCGAAACTGCGACAAATAAAAAAAAATTCAAAACCTTGTGGGGTAGGTACTTAATTTCAAAATTAGAATTCACATAATTTATTCTTGTTTCTATTTTGCTGTTGCTTTATTTTTATTAAGCACTTGTTACTATAATAAGAAATATTGCATATATTTCTCTTTAATCTTGAAATTGAAGCATTCTTGATTATCCGAAAATTTTGATTTTCCGAAAGATGGTCTTTTCCATTTATTTCGGATAATCGAGATTCTACTGTACTTTGACTCTTGCATATTCATAGGGTAAATATTATTTTTGTAAAATAAACACTACATTTGAATTTTCATAGTTTGTTGCAACGATAATTTGCAAAAAAAAAAAAAAAAAAATTGTACATGATTAATTTTTATATTTAATTAGCAAAATTAACAAACCACCGTTTATTTGAGGGAAAAAAGTAATAGTTTTTCTGTACTGAAGTTAAATAATATGTATAAAATACTTTTCCCAAGCAATTCAATTCACATTCTCTTAAGAGAAGTACAAAGAACTTGTTGGGAAAAAAATTAAGTAAATTCAACCACTTAAGTTGTTTTTTTTAATTAATTTTATTCGACTCACGATTCGGTCATGTTTTTCTACATATGTTCAACTACTGCCTGATATATTTTGTTTTATTCAACTGTGGTGCTGTTTTGAGATAGGGCTAATTCAAAAGATGCAGATTTTGAAACTTTTGAATATTTAACAGATTATATCTGCTAACAGCATAGATATCCCGGTAAAGTTCTATATTACTTAGCTTGTCCTAATAGTAAATTTTAATATTCTATAAGAAAAAATTTGGGGTACTATTGCTTAACTAAGATAATAAGTGCGGAATACGGCCAAAAATGTGATTTTGATTGCATTTTGTGGCAACATAGCAATGAAAATTAACAATGTCCCATGGAACCAAATAAATTTTACTAAGCATGCAGTGTTATACTAACAGTTTATGACAAAAGAATTTTGGGATATTGTTGCTTTCCAGATATATAGAAATCCAAACGTACTGGCATTTCAATTTTCATGAAAAAAAGTATCCATGATTTTGAACATTTTGTACAGGAAACAGGAAATTTTTTCAGGGCTTCAAAATTGCATAATATACATTCAATATGATCTACTTCAACATAAAAAAATCAAGCCAATTAAAAAATACAACTATCAAAATATCACTTTTTTATCTGAATTTCAAAATAATGGCTCTTAATAAGCAATTTTTAAATACTGATCCCAATGTATGGTGTATAAACCTTATTGGGTATAAACCTTATTTGAAAGCAAATATATATATTACTATTCCTAATAAATTTAATTATCCATATTTAGTACTCATTCCAAAATTTCATAAGACACAACTTAAATTCAGAACAGTTACAACTGGATATAATGCATATAATAAATATGCTAATAATATATTATAAAAAATTCTAAGTCAAATTTATAATCTTACAACAGAAATAGATAATCAACATTGTATAAAAATAGTTATCAATTGGTTAATATACTGAAAGACATTAAATGTGTAAAAAATATACGTACATATGATTTCAAAGATCGTTTTAATAATATAAATCTTAAATACCTGCATAATATAATTAATACACTATTTAACACATATAAAAGTAAATTAACTCTTCCTATATATATGGATATAAAATATTTTCGCACTCTAACTAATTTTATAATATACAATAACTATAGCTTACAAGATAATATTATTTATCTACAAATAGAAGGAATACCACAACGAGGATGTATGTCCAGTCTGTTGTCTGATTTATATTTATATCAATATGAACGTAATTTCTGTGATGATAATATACTAACGTATCGATATATTGATGACATAATTTTAATTGACACTAAACTATCAAATATTCCTCAATTTCCAGTTGAATATCCAACTAATTTAGAATTGACACAAAAACATTTAACAAATAATACTATTAGCTTTTTAGATCTAAAAATCATAATCGCAGAAAACAAATCAATTACTGATCTTTATGACAAACGTAAAGACTTTCAATTTAAAGTTAACATATTTACTCATTTTATATCCTGTCTATATATTTCAGTTTACCGTAATATTCTAATTAATCACTTGTATAGAATCAAAAGTTCATGTTCATCACATCTTATCAATAAAAACATAAAAAAATTAATATTTGATGCATTAAATTATGGTTTTCCTAAAAAATTCATATATTCCTTAATCTACAATTAATTAATAATCTAAACAATGGATAGTAGGGCGGTAACTTGGTAACTTGTATGTTACTATTAACATTTTGCGTATCAATATATATATATATATGTATATATATAAACTAAAAACTAAAAAAAATAAAAAAAAAATAAAATAAATAAAATAAAAAATACAAAAAATATAAAAAAAATTAAATAGGTTGGCTGGGTGGGTAGATGTTAAATTATGGAAGAGGGAGGAATTGTCTGGATAATTTATACGCCAATGCTAATTTAATATATAACACATATATATATATATATATATATATATATATTAAAAAATAAATAAATAAGTACAAAAATAAATAAATAAAAAAGGGAATGGTACGTTAATTTTGTAGTTTCTATGTTTATTTTGGTCCTCAGGAGGTTTCTGTCCTTAGTACCGTATAAAAATATTTATATTATATTGATATAATTTTAAATCACTTTTATTGATTTACTTCAAGATATTTCGATTTATAATGGCGAACGTTAATACAGTTTATGATATTTGTATTTATCAGTATGAAGAAATGTTGTAATTTGTTTGTATATAACCCCCCCCCCCCTCCATTTTGTAAAGAACGTTTTTTAAACGTTTAAAACATTAAATTTCTTATATGCTTAATAGAAACATACTTTTATATTATTATAATTGTAACTTAATTGAAATTATTATCAATTTACTTAATATTTAATAAAATAATTAAAAGTAACTATAAAACATTATAATAAAGATGCTAAGTGATTATTATCGATATTTAATATTGCTTTTTTAGAATGTTATTGTTGTGCTATATTAAAGTGATTTAATCGTTTCTAATATAAGATAAATTTTAAATTTGCAATTTTTCTGCAATTATATCTGGTATTTACAATAGATGGCACCACTACAAATTATTTTTATTTCAGATGTGATTGTGTTCAATTATAGTCTTTACTAACTTTGATTTTATGAAGTTCCGCTAGATGGCAGTATTAAATAATTATTTATTTATTCTAAATATTTTGTTGCCATAATTTTTTTATATTTTATTATATCTCTTAATTATTACCAGTTTAATTAAAAGAAATTACTTCTTTATGTACAATTTAGTAATAATTTATTCCAGGATCCTTTAAATTTATATAATAATGTTTATTATAAAGACTATATTTGCTAATTATAATTATTATATTTATAAGAATGTGATTATTATCTGCACGCTGTGATGATTTGCAACCGTAAGGATTCGATTTTAACTGCACCATTAATTAGGCGGGACTTTTGCTGCGCTAAAATAGGATACGTGTTTGAGTTGTAATTAGGTCATTGCAATTCTATTGCAGGTTATGTCTTAAATTTAAATTTTCTATGTATTCATATTGTTCATTATTACGGATCTTGCACTGAATAATAAAATTTTTAATTCAATTTATCTGTCATGGTAAATTTATGCGTTTTGGTGTGTGGTCGATTGGGTACATATTGAATTCAATTTTTAGCTTAATGCTGGATTTTATTACAGAAATGGACTATGCTTTTGCTTATATTAGTATATCATGCACCCTTGAAAAAGTGAAATGCTATATAAGCTTCCGGCTACATCCATCCATTTTATCTATTATTTGTTTACGATACGTCTTTTAATGGTTCGACATTATTTTGCTGGTTATTTATTTCTTTTGTCTTTAATAGGTTATTTTTCAAAATTTGGTGGTTTTTCATATGTTTTATATGGATTAATCGTAGGCAGTGTGCTAGTGAATTAAGGGATTTTGATTGATTTGCATTACTTGTTAAAAGTTCCATCTTAATTTTGTATAATATCACAGTTATGATTTGCTGCTAAATTTATTAATTTATTGATTTAATTACAGTAATTGGAACTAGAGGATTGTTAATTAAAGTGTTCAAAAAAGATGTTATTTCAACAACCCAGCTTTCAGAATATAGTGCGGATGTCAATTATGAACTTATGAACTTAAAATGTACATAAAGAAATCAATTAAAATCTTAAAACACAAATAATTTATTTATCGGTAAAGCTTTTTACATTCTTCCATGAAAATATTCAAAACATACAATTTCTAATTCACGTTACATGATATATAAAAGGTATCACGAGAATAAAAGATGAGAGGATAATAAAAAATAAATAAACATGGACAATAGATTTAACATCCTCCCACCTTTTGATTATATATTATAATCAAAACTTCACATTAATTAATATAACATTTATATAAACATCATAAATCGAGTCATTCTAGAATCTTTTTCATTCTACCATATCTCGTCTTTTTAATTTCTGACTCGTCTTTTGGAGGCTCAGCCTGATTTTCATTCAAAGTTGGTTTAGGAAAAATGTTTTCGGTACAATTCACTGATGACACTTCCAAAGGGTAGATTCTTTGAATAGGCCGAATAATCTGCGAATAAGACGTTTGTAACTTCAAAAGGCGAACTTTTCCCTCTTTGCCCCGAATGAGCTCTGTAACTCGTCCTAATGTCCAATTGACCCTTTTCTTGTTATCTGCTCCCACCAAGACTATATCTCCTACAACAATTGAGCATTGCAATCGTCTCCCTTTTGGTCGTTGGATAAGGAGACACAAATATTCCGATCTAAATAGATTTCTAACCTCTTTTTGCTGTTCTTGCCTATATTTAAGACTTCTAGTGAGAAAACATCCCTCAGCCGCATCAACGTCTGGTAAACCACATTCATGAATTTCTTTCAGAAACATCTCCGGTGATATGGATTTGATGGACTCTTTCTCAGACATGTAAGTTAGTGGTCGCGAATTTATAATGTATTCGCAGTCAGCTAATACATTTATCATATCTTCATAGTTCAAACAGGCTTGTCCTGAGACTCTTTTTAATAGATCTTTCATCAATCTGATGAGCCTCTCCCACCAAGCAGCAGTAGGAGGGTTGAATTTCCATTTGATAGAATTTATTGCTCTATACTTCTGTATGCGATTCCAGTTCAATCTTTTTTTTAAAATTGGATGCACCAACAAAATTGGAACCGTTGTCGCAATATATAATAGAACATCTTCCTCTACGAGATACAAATCTTCGCAATGCCATTAAAATGCCTCTGTAGAAGCTGAAGTCACAAGCTCCAAATGCACAGCTCTGTAGATGGCACATGTAAATAAGATAAGCCAACTCTTCTGTTTATTTTTAAAAAACAGAGGGCCAGCCAGATCAATGCCAATAATCTGAAATACTGCTGCATCTTTCACTCGATTTTCTGACAGAGAAACTGGAGAAGAATATAAATTCTTCGAATGAAATCGCTTGTAAATGGTACATTTTGATAGAACAGAGCTCACAGTTCTTCTTCCATTCAAAATCCAGTATTTTTCTCTAAGCAAATTTAGAAGAATCTGAGGAACTGCGTGACAATTTTTGCGGTGGTAATGTAAAATTAATCGTTTGACAACTTCATGGTTTGAAGGAACAACCATAGATGTGAGGAAATCCATATTGTCTTGTCGATACATAATCTTAGTCTTTACACGTATTATGTCTTGTTCATCCTTAAACGTTTCCAGAGTTTTCAATATCCCTTTACTTTCATGGGAAAAACATTCCTTTAGTATCATCCAAATTATATTCGTTTCTGCTCTCTTAAGTTCAAGACTTGTAAGTTCTCCTTTGATCTGTTTCTCTGGATTAAAGAATTACATCCGAAACGAAGTATCCAACCAACAAGGCTTGCGATTTTCTCATAACTGGGAAAATGCTGGTAGTACCAGTTTTCTCTGCACTTTCATCAACATTTACCAATAATTTTGTAGACTTAATTTTTTTTTCCAATTTCTTCTTTGTTTATGTATTGGCACTTGAAATCCTTATATTTATACTATTCTTTAGGATCTTTAAGCCAAAATGGACCTTCCCACCATTTGAGAGATACCAGGTGTTTTACTTTACACCCTCTAGATCGCAGATCTGCTGAATTAATTTCACCAGGCATATGTTTCGATAAAAGAGGATCACTCAAATTTTTTATTTCTTGAACTCTGTTTTTAACAAAACAGAGCAGTTTCCGTTTTTGGATATCCACGCAAGCACTGTCGTGGAATCTCTCCAAAAATATATTTCCATATCTTCCCAGCCCATAGCGTCAGTTACTGATTTAGCCAATCTAGCACCAATCAAAGCAGCTAAAAGTTCCATTCTAGGTATAGTTTCGCATTTTAAATGACCTATGCGGGATTTCGCAGCAAGAAGAAATAACTCTACATGATCTTTATTTGCTATCCTCAAAAATATAGCAGCAGCATACGCTTACTGACTTGCATCACAAAATGTGTGAAGAAGACAACCTTCCCAATTATCTGAGGTGAACTGAATATATCTAGGAATCTGAATTTCTTGTAAAATATATAATTCACGAAACCATTCAATAAATTCATTTTTTATATCCCTAGTAACTTCTTCATCCCCGGTGATTCCTTCTTTCCATGTTTTCTGTAACATCATCTTGGAACATATCATAACTAGAGCAGTAAAACCAATTGGATCAAAAACTTTATGTGCAACTGATAGCAGGATTCGTTTTTTTTCTATATTTATATCTTTCGTCCAGCTTACATTAACTTTTAAAACGTCTAGAAATCTGTTCCTTTGTAATCACAGTACAGCCGTATCTTCGCTATTTTAGATATTGTATCTTTCTTCTGTCTGTTCCCATCCTCTCAAATCAAATCCATCTTTTAGCCATAAGAGATTTAGAATCAGTTATAAATCTTTCCAATACACTAGCAATGACATTGTGAACATAAAAATTCTCAGAAAATGCTGTTTAAGATTGGGGTCGCATTCTTCATAGTTTTTAATATGATATTCTATGACGGAACCGAGAAGAAAAGGAGAACGTTTGACTCCAAACACACAACTCTAGTATTCGAAAAATTCTAATATTTCTTTCTTCTGGATCACTCCACCACCAGAGACGCAAATAGTCCCGATCTTCTTTACGAAGAGCTATTTGTAAAAATGCTTTCTTGATATCAGCTAAAAGACCAAGTTTATTTTTTCTAAATCGCAAGAGAATGTCAGGAATTAATTCAATAAGATTTGGTCCACAATGCAAACATTGATTCAAAGATGGATGGTTCTGCATTCTAGCTGATGCGTCAAACACTGGACGAATGGGAGTTGTACTGCTTTCTTTTATCACTGGTCGAGGAGGTAAATAATTTCCATAAATATAAATTTCAGACTGCGAAATTCCTTCTATAATTTTATCATCAAGCCACCCTAAAATCACTTTTTCATACTTTTGATAAATTTTATCGGAAAGCAACTTGTGAAGTCAATCTTTTCTTGGCTAAGCTCAAATTATCAGTTAAAGGTGGTGAATCTTCTGACCATGGCAAAGAAACTTCATAACGATCATCTTCATTAATTTTTACTGTCTGTAAAAAATGCTCTTTAACCTGACGATCAATCTCCATTTTAGATTGTTTTTCAATCGAATCATTAATTCCAAGCAAATGCAATTTCGATATATCAGCAATCTCTGCTTCCTTTACAAACATAGACGTAACTGATAGAGCTAAATTTTCTTTAGACGCATTATCTTGAGGCACTTTTCCCATTAAGGCCCAACCTAAAAATGTTTCCAGGGCTACTAATCCCGACGAGAGTATTTCTCTACGACCTGTCAGTAATTTTTCCAGTAGATGAGCTTCAATTAATATTTGAATAGATTCAGGATTTTCTCCAACATCCGTCAACGTGATGCCTTTTTCCGATAATTCTTTAAACCAGGATCCTTTTCCTACAGGCATAACATTTTCACATACAATGTTTCGATCCAAAACTTCAAAATTAAATTTAAAATTTTCTTTCAAATCGCTTAATCTTACCTTGTAGTAATGATGATTACAATCCTTTGTTATGACTCCGCTAAAAAGGGAATGAGAAACTTTTTCTTGTCGAAGAGGTAATTACTTCATTTCTTCGGCTAAATGTTTTAAAATATACGATCTCTAAGAACCTGAGTCCAAAATTAGTCTAACATCATCCTTTTTGTTTTCGGAAAATATTTTTGCCTTTAGCGTCTGAAGAAACACTTTAGGACTTCTATTGAAATTGGCCATATTTACTTCTTTTCCAGACGACTATTCTGCGTTTTCCTCTTTCTTTTCATTCAGCTTATTCTTATCGAGCGTTTGATACATCACATACGCATGTCTTTTATCACAAAAGAAACACTTCAAGATAGTTCTACATTCCTTTGTTGTGTGACCTGTTGCCAAACATGAAAAACAACATCTTTTGTCCTTCAATATATTCTGCTTTTCATTAAAACTCATCTTCCGCGCCAAAAAGCATTCTGAACTCAGATTTCTTCCTTTGCAAAAATCACAATTTTTTCTTAAATCTGGTCTTGAAGAAGTTGTTAATAAAGTAGCAGCAGTTGGTAAAGGTTTAATAACATCGTTGTAACTTTTGTTTTTTCTAAACCTCGCGTCATCTTTTCTCACCAAACCAATACCTGTCACTGCCAAATTAATTCTTTCATCTCCTTCAACTTCAGATTTGAGAAACGCCATTAAATTATCCAGGCGTTCTTTTGCATCAGAGCTAACAGAATTCGTATGTGTTCGATTCCATGCTTTCAAAAATTCAGCAGTAAAACAAGATTCTACCGTTGGATATAATATTGAAGCACATTCATCCGTTGTGACTCCGAACGTCTGAAGAGCTCGTAAATACGACTCAAATTTATCATACAATGATGTAATAGAAAATTTTCCTTTTGATTGCACAGATATAATTAATTTTAATAATTCTCACACGTACACTTCAACTAAAAGATCTTCCCTACAGAAACGAGGCTGAAGACTCTCTGTAGCTTAGACATAGTTAGCGCTAGTTGGTGGAAAACTAACAACAACTTCTCGCGCTCCAGATCCAATGACAGTTGCTTTGTTAAATACTAGAATTTATTTTCTGGCGCAATATCTTGATCATTGTGAATTTGTTCAAACTGACTCCAAAATGGCAACCATTTCTTTAAATCACCATCAAATTGGCGAAATTCACCCTTGGGCAACGTAAATTTCCTTTTAGAATTATTAGTTTCATAATCATTTGAAATGTACACACCTTGCATTTGTCCCTGTGACTGAATTTTTGCTAATTCTAATTGATGATTGAATTCCAACTTTTTAAACTTTACTTCTTGATCCAGCTTATCCTTTAATTCTAGTGTTTTAATTCTTCATCCGATTTCTCCTTTTCTAACTTCTTAGGTTCGTTTTCTTTTTCCTTTCTTTCAGCAACAGCGTTGGATAAAATTTCTTGTACAAAATCAGGATCTTGTTTGTATTCTTTACTATTCAAAATAATTTCCTTTACTGTTCCGATCCTATAATCTTGCGGAATTATTTCCCCAAGCTCTTCTACTACGAACTTTAAATCGACCTTTTTAAAATTTTTTACGGCTTGAAAATTTTTGCTTCAAAAAATCTGGTAAACTGTCCTGTCGCGGAGGATGCCAAAATGTTAATTAAAGCGTTTAAAAAGGATGTTATTTTAAAAACCCAGCTTTCAGAATATAGTGCGGATGCCAATTATGAACTTATGAACTTAAAATGTACATAAAGAAGTCAGTTAAAATCTCAAAACACAATTTATCGGTAAAGCTTTTTACCTTCTTCCATAAAAATATTCAAAACATACAATTTCTAATTCACGTTACATGATTTATGAAAGGTATCACTAGAATAAAAGATGAGAGGATAATAAAAAATAAGTAAACATGAACAATAGATTTAACAATGATGATATGTAATTTTATAATTGTTATATATATGTATATATATATATACACACACATATATATATAGTAAATTGTTTTAAGTTTGTCAATGACACAAGGGGAATAAAATTAATCCGAGATTTCAATTCCTATTTAACAAAACACGAAAAATAAAAACAGTTTCTGAACGTAGAAACACTTTTCAAGACTTTTCAAAAGCCACCTTATCTAAGCCATTACCACCTTAAAGTGTCAATTGTAAAGGATAATAATTTCTTTTCTTTATTACGCTTTTTTTCTTGTAACACAACTTTAATAATAAAATGCATTTGAACATTATTTTTTCTCATTTTTATACTTTCTTTGCCCTTTTTTTTCTTTTAATTCTTTCAGTTTAAATTTCGATTTTTTTTCATTTTCTTTAAGATTTGCTTTAGTCAAACCCTTTATTATGTTTAAAGAAAAAAAGAAGAACCAAAGGTGGAAAACAGACGAAATGGGATGTTACAATGCTTTATTCGGCTTTTCATAAGAAGTCAGTTTTTAGAAGTTGGGTAAATTCTGGTCCTGAAAAATGCGCATATGTTTCAATGTATGCATTTTTACAAAAACCTGGCGTGTGATTCTTCAAGCTCAATGAGGCACGGGCTAACATTATCCAAATGAGGTGAAACTTTGCCAATCTCATTTTCTAGCCAATTGGCAAATTTTTGGAGGGTCCCCTAAAAAAAATTCGAAAACTGGTTTCTTGTGACCACCCTATTCCACCGTCAACTATCTGTATGTTGTTTTTTTCCCCTTTAAGATACTCGTTTAAGATGACTCGTTTGTACGCTGCCTGGGGCAGGAATCGAGGGTAACAATTGATTAGGCCTAAAAACATGCATAAATCTTTTAGGGTTTTCTGTTCCTTAAAATCTAATACCGTTTTGATATTTTTTGGCAAGAGTTTGGTCCCATCCCTTGAAACCATATGGCCTAACAAAGAGACTTCAGGGAGCCCGAAGACACATTCAGATGTATTTAGTTGTTTCCCGTAGTCTCTGAGTCTCTGAAATAGTCGCTACAAATGTGCTTCGTGCTGCTCTTCCTTGTCAGAGAAAACTTAAACATCGTCCAAGTATGCAAAGCAAAATGCGATATCCCTTAAAACTTCATCGATAAATCGCTGAAACGTTTGAGCGGCGCACAGTGGTCCCAAATGCGATTAAGTGGCCAAAAATCAAAAAATCGAAGTTTCGTATTTCGAAATGAAATAAATTCCACAATATTTAGAAATATCTGAAGATTTATATTCTTTAATATTTTGGTTTTATAAGCTCACATGAATTTGCATTGCTTATGTGAAGTTAGGAGTTTTGAGCGTTTTCAGTTAGTGCGTGAATTTCTGGCAAATTCCCTGCATTCACACCCTAACTAAAACCTTTTCAGATAGTTTGTCGCTATTTTCTTTGCACCTCTCTGAAACAACATTAAATTACATATGTAATTTGATTTTTCGATTGCAAAAATCTCAAAAATTAAAAAAACAAGATTTTAAAAAATATACACAGTTTTAAGGCATTTTTATACATAAAAAGTGATATATAAAAAAAGTCCTTCCGAGTTCTTTGGACTTTTATAGTACAAAATGTAGAATGAACCTACTAAAATCATATCCCTAGAGATTTACTGAGACTTTTTGCGACTTTGAGAGAACCAGTAGTTTGCAGTTGGACATTGGATAATGCCAATATTAGTACAAAATCAGTAATCGTGTTTAAAGTCAATCTAATTTTCGCACTGACACAAAATTGTTTGTGTTTATATAATGCAACATTCTAAGTAACGTAACACTATGAATTTCATTTTATTTATTCGCGGAGGAGGAGGGGGGGGGGCTTAAGAGTTGGAGATATTTTTTTTATATTTATATAAATTTTTTTGCTTTACAATTTTTCCCTTGCTTTTTTCCTAAAATTTTGAAAGTAACATAATTAATTAATATAATTTTATTAATAATTCATAGTAAATAGATGTCAAAAACTTAAAAAATAGTAATAATATTTTTAGATTTTCCTTGTTATAGGGCAAAATAGAAAAAATGGGAGATTTCACGTTTGTAGAGGGGGTTGCAAAATTTACTGATTGATTATTTATGTATTAATTTCAAATGCTACAAGGTGTAAATTAAATCTTTAAAACCAGTAAAAATACGTTTATTTCGACTGTTGACATGTTTCGACTCACCCCGAGTCATTTTCAAAAACAAATAAGTAAAGCTATTCTAAATTTGTACGGTCTATGACAAGCGCACATCATTCAGTTTTCAACGTATTCTTTCATATTATGCACGTTGCATTTTTATTTTATATGGATTTTATTTTATATGGTTTATTTTATTTTATTTTCATACTCATTGAATAGCTCGAGCCATATTTCTGGTAAGTGAAATGATGCTGCATCATTACATATTAAGTTTTTGGCACGTTACCTCTATGGTTTCTCTTATAATTCATGGATAGCATAGACTGGACGGGAAAATTATTTTTCTTTTATTGAAATTTACTTGGATGGTTTCTTCTTGATGAAATCTTGCTTGGGCTGTGATTTTTACATTATATTTAATATCAGCTATATGCTCCTTTTTTTTCTATACTTAAATTTCCTCCTAGTCATACTAATACAGTAATTCTTTGATCCGTCTGCTCTAATAAATGGTATTTCATACACCCCATAATAATTCTTAAAGCTAATTGGGTCAATTTTAGCGCAAATGATATTATCAAATTTCGGAAGTGGTTTTGCTACTAAGGAGATATTGAAACATTTAAAGCTATACTTTAATTTCTCAAAAAAGCTTGGAGTATACCCAGTAGCAGAATTTTCTGTGTTAGTCTGAAGCAAACCAAAATTTATCTGCGACCCAAGAATACTGGGCTAAGCTTACTATCATAAAAATTATAGTAGCCCATAAAATAAATAAAACTTGCATTTGCAAAAGAAATATAAGAAGAAAATAAAATAAATCTAGAGACAAAAATTATATTTTAGTTAATTTTATTAGCCCAGATTTTTTGAAAGTTGTTAGATTGATCTGCAAGGTATAAAAAATTGAGTATATTGAATAGTATAAAGTTTGTATTTTTGCGACTTAAATTTACATTCAGGCTTCTTATTATTGCCAATCATATTTATTCAGATCATATCATATTCCTATTCATATTCATATCATATCATATCATATCAATATCATATCATATTCATATCATATTATATCCTATTATTTATGTATTTTATTGATTGCTTATTTTATTGACTGCTCGTTATTGTTACTTTTCAATAACATTAAAAAGAGAAAAAAATAAGACTTTAACCTGTATACTTTCAGGGAGGGAGGGAGAGGGGGGGGGGTAAAATTTCGGGGGAGTCTAAATTAGATGATTTTTCTTAAAAAAGTGGAAATATTTATTATAATCAAAAGTGGAAAATTCTCATTCCTGTAAAAAAAATCCTGTAAAAAAAGAAAATTTAAATTTAATAAAACCCTACCCCCTCCATTGCGCCCCCCCCCCAATCTCCTCCCCCGGCACCCCAATTACATTTAATTTAAATTCACAATGTAATATCGTTTAGAATGTTATAAAATTAAAAATTAATCATTTACAACCACTAGGAAAGCCAGAAATGATTTTTAGCCACTTGATCGCGATTTGGGACCACTGTGCGGCGTTGCAAAGAAAAAAATTTAAAAAGGGAAATTCGAATAGGCCGAAAGGTGTTGTTACTGCTGTTTTCGGGATATCCTCTTCATTTACCGGAATCGCCCAAAAAAATGTCTAACTTTGAAAAAATAGTTTTGCCATACAGACAGAGCAGAAGAGAAGTCCTGCGAGTGGAGGATTGGATAGCGATTTGTGACAGTTTTTGCGTTTAAGCGCCTACAATCTTCAACAGGACGTATACCACATATGGATTTAGCCACAACATGAAGGGTCGAAGACCAGGGGCTCTTGGATGGGCAACAAGTACCTTTCTCGGTCATACATTCAAATTCTTTTCTAACGGCATCGATGGTTTTTATTTTTGATTTATTTGCTCCGTCTAATTTTAAGGAGTCAGGGATGTGTTGGTAACCGTGTTGATTTCTTTTGATTGCTATTCATGAAACATCGCTACCGATATAAAAAAAAAAATTAATATTTGTAGCACCATCATACACACAAAGGTGGTTATTAGTTTTGTAACCGAATCCCTTCTACCGTCCAAGGCGAGTGTTTGGTTGGTATCTCTTACTCGTTTATCGAATGGGAGAAGGAGCAAGGCTTCTACACTGCCTAGAAAAGGGACCAAACTGATTATGGTAGTAGCAAAAATTTTCATTGTTGGTTTAGGCCGTATTTCGATTTACATTCATAGATTTGCTTCGGGATGCGAAGCTTCGACACGAGACTAATGAAAAAGACAGGCTACTGCCGTGCATTCGACGTATCATTTTTTACAAACCGCTGGCTGCTGAATGCACCATTGCAGGTATTTCCGAAAAGAGCATCACGTCACTCTAGCGGTCTGTTAAAAAGACACTCGGAATGCACCGCGGTAACCTGTCTTTTTCGTTAGCCTTGCTTCGACCCGCTGAGTGACATCTATTCCTTTCTTGGGAAAATTTCTCGACATGCAATGTCAATCAATTTGTTTTTGCAAGTTTAAAATAGATGGCTGGGCTATTGCCGAACCGCTTTTGTATTTGTAACAGAATACATCTGTGCACTATCGGCTGTAATGTCGTGTGCTTTGTCGTCTAAAACCGCATGCTGGGGTAAATTTTCTTTGGAGGTCATCAAGATGGCTTTAATATTCGTTGGTAATCTGTGTAACCACAAGTTCTACAAAACATCTTCATTAAGTTTGCCTGCGGCCAGGTCGCGCATTTGGCGGAGTAATGTAAACGTTTACCGTCTTCCAAATGTAGTTCACTCAAATGTTTTTTAAGCGTTATCCATCACAGTCTGCGAACTCAGAATGAAGCCTGCGCTTTAAACTATCATATTTATCTTGCTGTGGATGACTGTATATATGATCGCGGACATAGTTTAAACATTAAGAGTCAATTGACGAAAGGAGACTAGCAAATTTGGTGTCATCGTTCATAATTCCAGATAACTGGAACGCGGATTCTACTTGCGCGAACCATAATTGAATATTTTGTTTCCAAAACAGAGGCACGCGAAGTGTAATTCTATTAACTTCATTGCCCTGCATATCACTGTTTATAATTTGCAATGAAAAATAGTACTTATATATAATATATATAAATGTATAAATTATATGCAATTACAATATGAATGTTTGTTTTAAATACAGTAATGCTAAAAATAATACGAGTTAAACACGTTAAAAAAAATACTCCTTCTCGAATGTACAGAAAATAGAACTGACCTTTATTCCATATCTCTCAGACGCATGATTGGTTTACACAAGGTTTAATCGCCTAATCCTCGTGGAATACAGCACTATATGGCAGCTTTGAAAGTAATAAAAAACGTTTGCAGTAATATCAATGTGTGGAGAGCATTTCACTGGAGAATAAATATCTCCAATCTGGGAAACATATCCGGCAGACGATTCCAAAAGTTCCATCAAATCTTTTCCATCGCTGAGCAAAAACTTCGCGAACGAATTTTAAGATTTCTGAGTCACCACTAAAGTATTAGTTAACGCAGAACTATAATCATTTCTACTAATACTTTATTTAATTGTAAAATATTACATCATCTGATCTTAGTTGATATTACAATCGATGGAGTTTACACTAGGAGAAAATGTTAGTACTACTTATACAAGCGTCTCGTTCGAAAAGTCTCCGGGTTAAGTGGAGTGGAGAAATTTTTCCTGAATAACGCCGGTCACCGTTAACAAATTACCAGAGATTGCAACTTAATACAGGTGGTTACAGTTAAGGCGAAATAAAATCTCCACTAATCTAATAATAATTATAAATTACGAAATTCTTATTTTTTTAAACGCATTTAATGTTATTTTCCTAAAAACAAACTGTTAAGTAGTTTCTTTTAATTAATTTAAAAGCAAAATATTAAAGAACTGAAAATATGTGTATATTTAAAAATTAACTATTGATTATTGAATTTGTTTTCAATTTTATAAGTATATTGTTAATTACTTATTCGAATACCTATGATTATAAATTGTCATAAAGTAATAAAATGTAAACGTTTTATTATTATTATTTATGTTTTGTTTTTGTTTTAAACTTACACATACATACACTTATATATATTTATGTTTGTTTGTTAGACATGTGTTTTTATGTATGTATAATTTATTAATAATTACATATATTTATGTATGTATTAATTACTTTATATTTTTTTGTTTTCGTTTCAAACTAGGAAGATTACCGAAATTCAATTTATTTATCGCTTACGGACTTTAAGAATCTGTTTCGGTCAAACACTAATATCAGATTCCCTATTTTTAATTCATTCTTCTCAATTCGAGTATTTTAGCTATCTTTTAAAATCTTAAATCTCGACAGTTTTTAAGAAATGACATATATATATATATATATATATATGTATACTTTACATAATAACATTCGTATATTCAATAAAATTAGTAATGGATTTCACAAGAGAATTACTACAATTTTTTAAAGAAATGTAAATGTGAAGATACTCGTTTTGCATTAAATTTTTTCATGAATAAGAACGTCAATTTTTTTTCTGATAAGTTTTGATGATTGCTCCTGAGAATACAGAAAAAATGTAAATATAGAAAAAATAAATGTGTAAAAATATTATGAATTTAAAATTTTAATTTTTTTTTTACATTTCTTAATTTTTTTTTTTTAATTTTTTTTTTATCTAGCATTGATGGAATCATTTTTGTCTTGAAAATCATTTTGTTTAACGCTATGTGAAAGAGATTAAGAAAAAAAATCGCATACAAATAATTAAAAGTACGAAGTTTCTTTTTAAATGAAAAAAAATGTAATATATATATATATATTTCTCTGAACAAGTGGGTTAAATTCAATTCACAATTTAACTAAAAGCTTTCTTTATTCGAGAAGCTCACGCATTTTTTTTTTTTTTTTTTTTTTAGATTTTAAATTGCTTTCATTTTTCTTACATTTACAGAGGTAAGTTTAAAAGACATAATCGGATTATAGGAGGGATTAACTTTTGTAGATTTTAGTTTATTTTAAGTCCTCACATATATTTACTTTTTTCTAGTTTTTTTTTCTTATTTTTAGAATACAAAATAGCAAAAGTAAGTTGTGTTTAAACTAAAGTCTTTGATAATAAAAAAAAAGAATCTGGTAATCTATTTTGGAGTGTAGGCGTTTTGCAATACTTTTCATAAAATACCTCATGCTTTTTTACTGAAATTGAATAAGAATTATAAATAGGTTTTAACATGGAGAAAAAATGATTTTTAAATAATTTGATTTTGCAATATCAGTTTATCGCTTCCATAATGCTTGTCAATCCATGTGTCATAAAACCCTGTTAAATGGAAACAATGTTTAATTTTATCACCAAACATGCATCGGTATGTAATAAGAAATGATATTTTAAAATGCCAAAAAAACATGGTTAAAAAACAAAACCGGTTTCTTGCCAATGCTCCTTTAAAACAATTAATATCGTCTAAAATTTTAATTTATAAAATTCGTTAACCTTTTATTGGCGCGTACTATGCTTAGTTTATTAAGTTTAATAATTATCTATTGTAATTGTTATATGCGTGGGAAATATTTTTCTTATAAACTATGTAATTAAATTTCTGTTAAGTAGTGGAGACATGACAGATGGCATACCACAAGGATGTCCATCACGTAGAATGCGGGTCACATCGGTCCGGTGATTGAAGTAAGGCAGCCCTTACATAACTGAGAATTTCATTTAAGAATTATTCCTTAATGTAGTTTATTAAATATTAGAATAGTAAATTCGTACGTCAATGGGATCCTAAAAATCCAATGCTTTATCACACAAAACAGGATTTGCCTACTAATAAGCTTTAAAGGATATAATAATGAATTTTATTAATAACATGTACTCTTAATTCATAATAGTTCAATAATTCTTAATTAATAATAGTTCAGCATTTTAGAAAAAATGTAGCGCCTATATTTATATAATAAGCTGAGACTTGCCTCAGCAACTTATTACGGACTTTCATTCCAAAAGAAATGCCAAATGATTTTAAATATTTAAATTGGATCAACAGAATATTGTAAATATTGTGTACCTAATTATACTATTCTGGATGATGTACTCAAAATTTTAAATGCATTTCAAAAAATAGAGAAATTAAACATTTTTTTCTTCGATATTTGTAGCGTTTTTATCGCAGTATTAAAGCTTCCTTAAACTATGTCAGCATTAGTGCAGAAACAAAGATATTTCTATTTTTAATGTCCTCTCATATGAGCATTTGTTTATAGTTACGAAGTTTTTCATAATTAATATTTAAAAAATTCATTTTTTAAGATTTACTTACATCGACGGACATCCAAATGAGTTGTAATGGAAATAAAAAAGAAACATGCTTGCAAATTTAAGCTAACCATCTAAATGCCAGTGTAAATTGCTTAGAAGAATAGCATAACCCGTAGCCAAAATCACGGATTACACAAGCCTGCGATGGTTATGTTTTTGAACTTTTAATAATTGATTTTTATGTATGTTTTAGCGCTGAATACGAAAATGACCTCTATTTTAAACCGTCACGTCAGGAGTTTTCGTAAATCGTAAATTCCGAAGGTAAAATATGAAAGAATAATGAAAATCTCATACTAAAAAATAGAGGAGATGGTTATGTTTTTAAACTTTTGATAATTGCTTTTTATGTGCTTTTTTGCCCTGAATCTGAAAATGACCTTGATTTTTAACCATCACGTCAGAAGTTTTGGAAATCATAAATTTCAAAGTTAAAACATGGAGAAAATCTGATACTATGGAATAGATGTAAAACTGTTTTCTATTTAATTCAATAATTATTAAATTTTTTGGCTTATGCTGCGGATTCTTACTGCTAAACAGCTCAAGGGTCCTATGAGGTGGGGGTGGGGTTCAATTTTAACTTTGAAATTTTCCATTTGCTCAATGTCCTGACGTGATCATTAAAAATGAAGATCATTTTCAGATTCAGCGGCAAAAAATGCATCCAAATATATTATCAAAAGATAAAAACAAAACAATCACATCTATTTTATATTATCAAATGTTCGCCATTTTTTGACTTTAGACGTTGAAATCTAAAATTTGCAAAAAATCCTTATGATAGTAAAAAATGAAGGTCATTTTTTAATTCAGCGCTACAAAATACATAAGAATCAATTATTAAAATCAAAGAATTTAGTCATCCATTGTTAATGATGCAAAAGACTCCCTTAGTATGATAGACATTTTTTTACGAAATCATAAACATCTAGCTTGAAAAAAGATATAGAAAGGGGGGGGGGGGATCTGTAATTAGAAATCGTTGGGTTAAAAGTAGCTGTTTAATTTGTGTGGAGGTAAATGGTCCTTTTGAACATGGAAGCAATTAACAATAAATTTTTACATTGACGTTGTATTAAGCATCTTTCTAACATTAATATATTTATGTTTAAGTATACTCATTTTTTATACTCATCACATTTTATATTTACTACTCTTTCTTATTATATTGACACTTGAAATTCAAGTATCTTCTCATTAGCTATCTTTTTCTGAATATTTTGCATAAAAATAAAAATTATTTGTTTATTAATTGGACGTTAGATTTAAGAAAAATCACATTTAAGAACGGAAAGTACATAAAAATGCTTAAGAAAATGCATCTTATTACAAAATTTAATTAGCATGCTGCAAAGGTTTAGACTTTTTTTTCCGTTTGCGTATAGTGTGACAGAAGGTTTAATGATGAGGAGGCAAAAAAGTCTTCGTTGTTTCATCATACCTTTTCATATTTCAAAAAATATTTTAGTTGTAAATCTTTTTTTGATCTTTAAAAATGGTAAATAATGATTTAGTAATCTAAAAAAAGAGAAGTTTTAAAGAATAATTTTTCACCGATATCATTGTTCAATTTAAATTCTAATTGAAATATATATGTAATAATAAAAATTTCCGCCCTTTTATCTTAATTAAACTATTCCAAATTATTATAATATCTACCTTTTATACTTAGCTTTAATACTATCTTAAATATCATTTATCTTTTTTCCATGCTTTAAATGCGTATTCTTTTATTATTCTAAAAACCTTAAATTCATTCGTCTAATCTCATAAAACTCAGTAAGTTACATTTTTTTCACTTTATTCTGAAACTAAATTCTTTTTGTATCGAATGTATTTCATACCATTTGTTCTCTGATGTTCCATATTTATCCCATAATTCCTTGCCTTATTTATCCCTTAATATCCTATAATTCCTTGCCAAGCCCGCCAACATTTGTTTACGTTTTAAAACTGACGCCGAGACTAAAGAGTTCATCATCGACGTCACGCGTACTTCCCCTTTCCCCTCGGAGGTCCTATCGTGGCCTGCCTCTCGTCACGTCCTTCCGGCTATTTTTACGGGGCTGGTTCTTCACTAATAATGTATTTGTAAGCGTATTTTTTCGCAAGTATTTAATCTGTTGCATTCGCTGGGATTGAGAGAATATTACGATTATTGATTTGCTTAAGTAACCCATGTCACCTGGAGAGCTTTGTTTACTGTATCTTCGTCATGCTGTTCTAATATTTAACATCTAGTGTTTCCTATTTACGACGTAACAACGGCCCGAACATGGGTAGCATATTGCTGGTGGAGTTTGGTGCATTTTATGATAATCTAATAAATATTTGATGAATGTAAAGGCTTCAGTTATTATTTCCGGGAAACTATCAATGGACGTCGGCCTGATCTTCCACTCTTAACCATGATTTTACGACTGCAAAACTTTGATTTCTCGATAACGAGTTACTGTTATACTGTTACTGTATAAGTGTGATATAGTTAGATAATGACTGTATGGCTGCTGCTTAAGACCGATATGTTTATATCATACAGGCGAAAACGTATCATATATGTGTATAACATTCGAATAAACTTCTCGACAAAATAATGGAAAGCTGTAGATCGAAGTAATGAATTCATAATTTAATGGCAGCTGGTGTAAGTTCGTAGTATTTTGATGTTGACAAATTCAGTCAGCTTACCGGGTGTCCCAAAAATAATTGATTGATTTTAAAATTCAATAACTTGCAAACGGTGACAGATATTTAAAAAATTCTTACAGGAATGTTATGTAAGTTCTCAGGAGTTTGTATGTTGCGATTCTCAGTTTTAGTTACAAATAGCATCAATAGATGGCGTTGCAAGCAATAAACGCTAAATACAAGCTCTATTTTCGGCCTCTTTCTTCTTCCATGCGAAAAAAGGAGATCAAATGGAATTGAAAGGATCCCGAAGTACCAAAAACCGGATCGGGACTGAGAACCTACTGCTCTCAGTGCCATCTATTGCTTAAAATTCGAACTAAAATCAAGAATCACAGTTAAAAAACTCCTGACATCATACCCTCCTGCAAGAATTTTTTTAATATCTGTCACCGTTTGCAAGTTATTGAATTTCAAAATCCTTCAGTCATTTTTGGGACACCCGGTACATAGATTTATTGGTTGTAGCTAAGATAAGTGAAAACACAATAATTTCTTTTTTGCAGTTGCATCATTTATTTGATCGTTCGAGGTAATAACCAAAAGGCAATGATGATTATTCCTGTAATTTCCCAAGGAAAGAAATAGTCAGTTGATGTTCGAAGAACTTTTATTCGCAATAAACGGTCAAGTGCGAGTATTACTCGCGCTCAGAGGGTTCCGTACAATAAATAGCTGAAATATTAACTGTATTATTAAAAAAGATCGTTGCTAAAAGAATAATATGACATTGTACAAAACTATACAAAGTAGGGTTGAGTATAGTTGTATATACTAGAAAAGTATGAATGGGTATGTCATAAAAGTTCAAAACGATATGAAGATTAAATAATATAAAATATTGCGATTCGGTATAACTCATTTTTTTAACCTTATCCTAATCCGTTTAAGATGAACTTATTTCAGTACTGACAATAAAAGTAGTGTACATTACATCACAATAAAAGTAGTGTACTTCATTTGGCATTTCATAAAACTAAATTCAGCGTAGTAATAATCTTTTCTTTTTACAGTGTAGTTAAAGCAAAACCCTTGTTCAAAGTTTAAACCTGATATTGTGCTAAGTGCGCTTCGAAAGGAGGTCGCAAATATGCAAAGCCGCCTTGCTCCGTGCCGCGTTTTTCCAGGCACGTTTCTAATTAAATTTTAAAGACACGGGAGGAGTATAGAGAGATCCACTCAATGCAAACTATATAACTATAGCGAATTCAATAGTATTTATGTTATTAATTCTAGTTAATTTAGTCTGTTTTTAATAATTTGACATTAATTGCTTTTATACTGCTACTGGGCATTACATTACACAAATATATCATTAAAAGTTCTTATCCAGGCTTAAAAACCCGATAGTAAATAAAGTAGGCCGCCCTTGTCATTATGTATCTCCAAACCGTCCGTGTCTTTAGGGGTTAATATCGCGGCTAATTACCGAGGATTTTTTTTTTTTCAAAAATCAATACCAACTTTGGTTTTTATACTTCTGTTATGATAGGTACCTCCAGCGCTACTCAATACCTTTGCTGATTGTCCGCAAATCGGAATTTGTGTATAATGGAAAAATGCGCTTTTCTCAAAAAATATGAGACCTAGAGTAATCGCTATAATTTGCCTGCAAGGCTTAAAGTAACGTCTTCTACCTCTACTTTTTTTTTATAATTTTAGTTACAGTAGATTCGGAAACAGATGGGGGGGGGACATAATTTTGCAATACATTTTCGGCGATATCTCCTAAAATATAATACCTAAAATTAAAACAAATGCATTTTTGAGTTCAGCATTACGCAACCTTTCACAGGATATCCCACACGATATACAAAGAAAATATAGTAACTTATTTAGCCTCTGTACATTTTTTCTCAATATATGTGTGCATGTTTAATAATCTGTAAATATGTGGTTCAATAGTTTTTATTACATCCCCCAATTTGAACTTTCCATGTTTCAAAAGTTTACGAGTAAAATGGCTGTGACATACAGACACAAAAGTGATCTTATAATGGTTCCGTTTTACTTTTTACTTACGGAACCCTAAACATGGATATGGGAAATAATCCCCACCTATCTACATCGTGCTAAGTTCTTAAAGTAAAATTGAACCCTACAGGACTTGCAGAACACCGGCTAACTTCTTTGAAGCACTCGAAAAACAAGATAAATCCGACAAAATCATCTCTCCGAAATAACTCTGGCTGTTTTTATTCGCATTGCGTCGATATACCGATTGGAATGCAACGCTCAGGAACGAACCACTCAGTGAGAGGCGCAAGATTACTCAGCCAACGCCGTGTGAGAGAAGAGCGTAATATGAAAACAGTTCCATAACTGCTCGCGGAAATATTTCAGTGTAATACGTCCGACGACTTAAATGCGCAGGAATTTGATTCGTGGAATAAAATTAGAAATGAGGACGTGAGTTTCAAAACTCGCCTTATCCAAAATTTAAAAAATTGAGTTTTCTCTACCAATCTATTCTATTGGTAAACCTGCACAGAAAAAACACTATAATCTGTAAAAAAAATATTTTTATCCTTAATTTTATTGGTTCTTAAAATATTGATTTGGCGTCAAAACTAGCCTTATCCACTAGGGAGTTGGCAGCAAAACCAGCTTTATCCCTGCGCATGCGTAAGACCAACAGACGACTAGCTTATCAGTTACAGTAATTTTCCTTCATTTCTCTGCGATATGTTGCTATTTTCGTTTAAAATTTTTACCTGTTCTATTCATACAAACTAATTAAATAAGTTTTACAACATGTCTTATGTATAACGGACAGTGAATAAACTCTTGCATTTTGTGGGATAGGGGGAAGAAGAGAAAAAGAAATACGAACACATGGGTTAGTAAAGAATACACGCGAAAGAAGATTAAAATGTAAGTTCAAAATGGAGAATCGCTTTCCATAATTCTTACTGTCAGAAGGTGTTAAACGATTTAATTTTTATTCTCAGGCATAAACCTAAGACATTTCCAGTCCTCTCAAACTGCACTCACAAGAAAGAAAACCTCGAGTATTCAACTCTCTCAATGCAAGATATATAACGGTTCCACCAAGCTTTCTTTTTTTTTCAAGCAAAGACAAAACTGCATAAGATAACTTTATTTTGAAGTTCACATCTCAAACATCTCCTTCAAGAAACCGTCCAGGTTTCTTTCCTTTCATGAAACATCCAGAAAAGAAAAATTTTTACCTTGAAAGTTTTTTTCACGTGCATCTCAGTGCACTTTCAAATGCATTAACATAAGTTACTATATAAAGACTAAGAACCATGACCATCTTCAAATTTGTGGAAGTGTATTTCGGAAGAATCGTAGAATATCAAAATTCAGAGAGTAAAAGTTGTGCTAGAGCCACCTAAAAACTGGACTTTCTTTTTAAAAAGAAGGGGGAGGGAGACCCCGTGAAGCAAGAGAAACTTAAGGATGTCCACGGATTGTTAAAAAAACATTTTGATGAAAACTGGTATGAAATGGAGGTGCTTACTTTCTGAAAATAGAAACTATTAATTTCTTTCAGCAAGTATGATATACGATTGACAACAAAACTCATCTTATCCATAGGTTAGCAACAAAATTTTTCTCATCCGAAACTTTTTTCAATTAATTAATTAAATGAATTAAAGAAGATTTTCCAAATTAACACAATGATATCCCAGGGCAACTAGCTATAAGTATACAAAACATTGGAGGTATTCGATGCACGGGGTCGCAGTTACAGGTTTTAAGCGATTTCACAAAATTTGATTTTTTGGATAAGGTGAGTTTTGAAACTCACGTCCTCAAATATTAAAATGGCTTTTATAAACATTTAAAAATAAAAAGTAGTTTCTCTCAGAATGTTATAGATTTGGTTGCTGATAAAATTAATGAAGGGATTAAAAGTTTAGATTAAGATTTTGAATACGATAATTATTAATATACGCGTTTTAAGTTTAAAGGAAATTGACTAGGAATAAATGATAGATATTATTAAGAAATAGGGAAATAATGAATATGCCGTAAAACTAGAATAATTTTGATGAATATCGCGAAATAAAAATATTATACAACATATATATTCTTGCACATAACACACATTTTTAAGACAAAAAATGTATAAAAGAGAACCCGAAACAGACAAAATAATTTCTCAACTGGAATCCGAAATAAAAAAAAAAAATTATTAATCAAGATTTTAAATAATTTACGGGGAAATAATCCATAATTACTTATCTAATACCAATTCTTTCTTTTATGTAGAAATATAAAACTCATATTTAAAGATATCATTTTGATTTTATTACATGTTTATATTTGTGGTTCTGATTAATATTTCTGAAATACGTGCCTAGGAAATACGTACCTTCAATGACTCTATAATTTTTGTCATGTTGCAGTTTGTGTGAAATCAATTGCTGACAATTAATTGTGAGAATATTACATGGTTCTGGATAAGCTTTAATAGAAAATGCAATGACCACAACGTTGAAAATATTTATGTATAGTGGCATTTAAAGGAGCGCAGTTTCATTTATTACCATTCCCTGGTTAATAAAGAGATGATGGCTGCAACATAGACATATAAATAAATTCTGGAAAAGGAGAAAATAAAGAGAAGTGTGAATTTGGGTATTTGTGAAAAGAATTTGTTAATTCAACTATGAAAACTTTTAAAGGGCAAATTATCGATGTAAAACATTTTAATAACGCCTTAAATCTAATGTTTCATTCATGTTCTACAATTAAGTTAGTTATTGGTGCTGTGAGGTGCTAAATATGTACCTAAATTTGCTTGTTCATAATTTGTCCAGATGTTCATACTGTTTAAACTTAACGCTCAGCAATATTTAAAATATATACTCATTTTGTACAAAAATATTTAAATTAAAAGCTTTGGCATCTAATTATCGATTAAATAATTAATCTGATCTACAATCTTTAGTATATTTTTTATTGTAATGATCAAGATAATATATATAGTAAGAAAACTAAGTGAATATTTTCAGTATTAAAATAACAAAGGGGAGACCAAACAAAAAAATAAGGAAAAATATTTATATAAGAACTAAAAAAAGTTTTCAATACTTAATTAATTAACAAAAAAAGTATAAAAAATTAAACCTTTTGTTCTACGGAAAGCTAAAGTTGTTTTTCATCAAATTTTGGCAGGTACTATCCAGTAATTCTAAGAAGTGAATAGTTGACAAAGATTTTATTTTATTTGGTTTTTCTTTTGTAAAGGTATTTTTAACGTTTTTCTTGTGTTAATTTAAGCTATGAAAAATATAAAAAATACAGTTTCACGAATTTTACTTTTGAAACTTAGTGAAGTCTTTTTTTTTATGTTCCCCCCCTTCCCTCCATATTCTCTAGTAGTTGTCTCCTCAAAAAATGCGAATGACAATTAAAAAAAAAAAAACAGCTAGGTGAATCCCCAGACCGCCGATAAATATAGTTACGTATAGGACTGTAATTCTAACTTAATGTATTAAAACTATATTATATATGTAGAATTATATTAAATTGAGTAATGTATCTCTTGCACTGAAACCTTCAGATGAGCGGCGCTGATAAGGTTAAGTTTACCTGTTAAACTATTCAAGAAATTACATTAATAAAAGCTTTTCAAGCAGTTGTTTTCTTTAGAACTTTGAGATATCTCCAAAAATGCTCATGACAATCTCGATCAGAAAAAGTATGCTTATGTATACACTATATGGCCAGAGGTGACCGGTCACTTGCGATTTTAGACGTTTAGTAAAATATCTAGAAAAATACATGAGGAATTAACCTGAAACTACAGGTGTGTAAGCAGTATGGTATAGGTCATACATTTCGCGAAGATTTTTTCCCGAAACCCCATGGTGGACCGTCAACAAATTGAAAAAGATCGAATATCTTTTGGATAACCCTGTAAAAACTAATGTAGCAAAAGCTTTCAAACTCGAGATTATTAATAAATGGCTTATTGTAATATACTCTATTCATTTTTATGAGGATAGCATGTATATTCGTAGAGAAATTAAGGTTTTTATAAAAACTGTCTCAAATTTCGCCACGTTTCTTGCTCATAACTTGCAGAGTTCTTAATATAAAAAAAACACGTTCTTTTCAGAAAATATGACAAACAACATTCTGCACAATACTCTGCAATCAAATTAAAAAATAATAAAAATTGGATGAAAAGTAAGCAGGTTCACTAAAAACTGTTTTACTGCGCATGCGCGAATGCAATCAAAATATAATATGCATAATGTATTAGCTAAGTATATTGAACAACTTTTGTGAAAGTCTCAAAATCATAGCTTGAAAATTCTGAAAATTATCGACAATAGAATAAGCTCGAAATCCGTTGTTCCCAGAAAGAAGCAAAAATATAAGGGGTTTTGATACATTAAGGGGATTTGGATACAAACCCTCATCTTTTTGCTTCCTTTTAGGAACAACGGGTTTCGATATTATTCTATCGACGATAATTTTCAGAATTTTCAAGCCATGATTTTGAAACTTTCACAAAAGTTGCTCTATATACTTATCTAATCATCATACTAGTTCTAAGCATCCTGAGCATTACTAGTTCTAAGCATAAGCATCCCAGTTTCGTAAAAAACTCTTAGTAATCTTACAGATTTTTTGATTTATAGTGCAAAAGTGTATATGTTACATGAATTAATGTTACTGGCGTTACATAAAAAGTTCTAGGAATAACAGTTTCATAGAAAAGTTTTAGTAATTTTACAGTTTTCTTACAGTGGGGCAATACTATTCCGGACGCTGCACATTAGATGGCGCAGAAATTGCATTCGCATATTATCAAAGTTAGATCAGGAAAGAGAGCTAGAGTGAAAGTAGAATTTGCTATTCACGATGCGAATGGGAATCTGATCATTCGATGTTCTAAAAGAAGAATATGCTGAGAGTAATTTGAAAGACGTTAGGGAAGTAATTTGGTTCATCCTTATCTTGATGGCGACCTATAGTTTACTGTACATTATGTGTATAATGTACAGAGTATTTTTAAATAAATTAGAAAAAATTACACACAAAATTTATTTTGTAGCGATCAAAGGAGACCCCGTAGAGTCCAAAAGAACTATACGGCGCTGGACCTAATCCTCCATACATTTTAGTAAGTATGATCCCCAGCTCCCTCAGAGAATTTACTTGAATGGCTTCAATTTATTCAAAACACCTTCGTCGAAGTGGTAATTTTAGCTTCGGCAAAACAGGGAAAAGTCACATGGAGGCATGTTAGGCGAATACGATGCTTGCTCGATGAGATTCTTTACATTTTTTACTAAGAATTCTTGAACAAGGATAACTTTGTGCGATGTTTTCTTTCTGTAGAGCAAAATGCACAGGAAATTTTGGTGAATTTTAATATGTTCGATACACAAAATTTCCTTTGAAACACCAAATTTAAGCAAATTTTTTGTACAACTTACCTCTCCATTGTGAAACATAGCAGAGCACTCAAAAGTTATAACTAAAACTAAAACTGTTGTAACACACTAAATGACTAATGAAGCTCAAAATCCCTATAACTAGACAACGTAATACCCGCTTACAGAAAAACAATTGTTCTGATATCTTTTATTGGCGTCTTTTAAATGATAAATCACGAGTACCTTTTACGCAGAATGTATATTACATGTTTTATTTCTTCATTTTGCCTCTGTCTGCGCTCAATAAATGTCTTCGCTATGAAAGTATGATGTTCTTCTTGAGTATTAACCCATTTACGCCTATCGTCCCATTTTTGGGATTTTCGAATTTTAATATTTTTTTATAATTTTCTTCTTCTTTACAACATCAAAATTGTAAGAAATAATTGTATATAAATGTTTTTATCTATTACCGAAAGATGATGGCATAAGATTGACATTTATTTGTTTAAATGAAGGCCTTTTTTTGGTGTTTATAGATTTTTCATTTTTCAAGAAAGCGAAATATAAAAAGAAAGTTTATTTGTATTTTTTGTATCAAGGTTCCAAATAAATATTTTGAAACACGTATTTTTATATATTGCGAAATTATATTTTCATGCCTATATTTTGAGCACGTTTGTAAGTTACAAAATATAAGGCGCTAGGCGCAAATGGATAAATATTTCTATTAGCCATTTAGGGGATGGTTATTGATGTGAAGTCCTTTTCAAGATAATTTTGAAATAAATTGCTTTTTAGCTTCAAATACTATTATTCTTAATTTATTAATAATTATACTTATAATGTTATTAGTCTCTGTAAAGAAATAAATATATATTTTTTAATAGTTCATAAAAACACTATTTATAGTATAGTAAAGCGAGGAGAGTTCGCGAGGTAGGAGAGATTGCGCACAAAGAGATTCAACGGGAAGGAGTAGAGTGCGCGCCCAGCGACTCCAGGTAGTTGTACAGCAGCATTAGTGCAGTGTCTACATGAATGTACATATTGATTGTTCCAAGCGTCTTGGATAAAGCAGTGCTATTTTGTTTTTTTCCCAAAGTAAGTGCTTGAATTTTCATAACTGTTCGTCAGAATTTTTATAGAGCGTCAATAATGCAAAATATTTTGAACTTAAACGATTTCTTATAAACTACTAACCTGGACTAAGTATGCGAACACCAAAAATTCATTTTAGAAGTGGCCATATTTAAATAACAGACCGCGCAATCTCTCCTACCAAAATAGGAGAGTTTGCGCATCTGCTACTTAGGAGAGATGCTAGTTTAAGCTAGTTTAAGCTTAAATGCTAGCTTAAGCTAAGTGCTAGTTTAAGCTTATTGATATATTTGCATGAATTGCAAATTACGTGTAAAACATATGAATGAATCAATTTTGAAATAATTTCGGAAAAACACATAATTATGAAAACTAAATTTGGCAACAAATTAATTTGCAAAAAAATACTTTTGCAGATAAAAATTTTATTAGTAAATTAATAATACAGTTGTTGTTAAATAAATTTTATGTAATTATATTTTTTAATAAATTAATAATATATTTTTTAATAATGTAATTAAATATTTATATATTTTTTTAATTTATGAGCAATCAATTTGCTAATAAATTAATTTTGTTTACTAAAATAAATTTTCTAATACAATGTTTTGGAAAAGCTTTCACCTATTCCAAGTAGTGTAATGCCATCGAAATCAAAAGGAAACAGAGTGCAACTAATGTTACTGATCAACAAAATATACATGAAAAAAAGACTTAAGAAGGATGCCGCTACAAAAAAACTGCTGAAGATAAGGTGCTTCCACAAAAAGTGGGATAAAAAAACTCAAGGAAAAGAACCGAAGGTCAATGAGGATGAGTGCACTGAATGTCTGTAAGCGTGTACCAGGAGACAACTTCGACAACTAATTGGATTCAATGTATTGCTTGTTGCAAGTGGTTGCACGAAAGATGCACTATTTACAACAATAAGTGCATCGATCGTGGACGACGACAACTTCGGTTTGCAAACAAACTTCGCAATGAAACTGTGGAAATGGAAATGAAGTAATTTTTAAGTTAAACATATTCAACTAGATTAATGTTATTTTGTAATTTTAGTAGGGCTTGTTTTTCTGATATTTTAATCTTCTTAAATTAAAATTTTTAACTGTTGTTAAAATAATTCTTTCTTTTATTTATTATTTAAACATTTGGTTGAAATATTCACTCATAATACAATGATATTTACTCACAAAAATCTTTCAACAATGTCGATTAAGTGTAATTATTATTGTCAACAATTTAATTTTAGTTATTATTAATAACAATCTCTTCTACCTATGTGCGCAATCTCTCCTACCCATGTGTGCGTTCTCTCCTACCCTGTAAGGAGAGATTGCACAAAATAGTTTTCTTGGATTTATTACTGCTGTTCTATTAAATTACAGTATAACAACAAAATAACAATGGAAATGCATAAAAAACAAATGAAGTCAAAATTATTCATGCATAGTTTAGCAAAATATTAATATTTAGATTTTTTATTATTATTCTTTTGAAATGTGCGCAGACTCTCCTCGCTTTACTCTATATAATATACAATTTAAAAGCTTAATTTATATAAATTTAGACAAAACATATAATTATTCATTTATCCACAGATGGATATTTCCATATTTAGTAAGTTTACATTTTATCAAATGAATACAAAAATATTTTAGCGTAAAATTTTTTAGTATTTTTCCAGTTCATTTTGCAACATTTTAAAGTGATTTTACCAACAAATTTGAGAAATCAAAAATTCGGGCATAAATGGGTTAAGATGCTTTTCCTTTTTTATTGGAATTTAATAATACATGTGTAGCAAACCATATTAAATTAAAAAATAATAGAAATTTTTAAATTATATAAAACAGTTATTCTCAACCTACGGAAAAATAATGAAAGATATTTTATAAATAAAATTTTATGTCATCCACTAAAATCTGTCAATAAAAAGTCTGTACATTTCATTTAATATTTCAGAGAGTTTGGTATTATATTTTAGAAAATATCACAACACGAATATAGAAGCAATTACATAGATTTAAATTTTACTACCTGTACGTTTCATTAAATAAACTTTTTAGAAAATAATTTCTTACAATAAATTTTATAAAATCCTTTAAACGTGAAATTTTATTTATTTTTTTTCTCCAGAAAATGTGAATCGCATGTTGAAATAAATTAAAAGTGTCATATACTTAAAGAAAAAACAGTAATATTAAAAATGGATTACAACCAAACATCCAGAATAAAAGAAATTTTTTTTTCATCGTATTATCTGAACAATATGTCTTTAAATTTAAATTGTGATGATTTACTTCACATTTTCTGATATAACTTGTATATTGAAATTTAAAAATACCATTACATTATTTATAATTAGTTAATTTAAAAATAAATTTATAGGTATGATATTAAATTCTGTATCCATTAATTCCATATTTGAATGAATTTCAATTTTATTTTATTTGAACATAGGTATATTTTCATATAATTCATCCATAATTAATACGTATTTGAAGAAATATACAAAAAAATTATGTTATCGAAATTTTATTACATTTGAAATATTCCCGCTACATAATCATTACATAATAAAGAATTATTTTTTGTGCTAGGAAAAACGTTATTTGAAAATCAATTTAATTAGTAAAATATTCTTTAAACAATATTTAAATAATATTATAATAGAAAAATAAGATAATAATAGAATAAGATGTAATAGAATATATATAAGATTATAATAGAATATCACGAGTTCAATCAAATTTATTTCTTTTTTTCAAAATATTGAAATGGAATAAATATAAGTGTATTTACAGAAATTCCCTGGGGCAGTTTCAAAAAAGTTCTGCACCCTGCCTGTTGTTGGTTTACAATACAGAACGCTTCTTCCCTGATTAAAAAAGTAGCACCCTTCTTTCTCCTCAGTCAGAAAACGTGTCCTTACAACTTTTTGTATTAAAAAATTACTTGCGTAGAAAAACTGGATTAAAAGTGCTTTAAAAAGACTTCCATCAAGAATCTGAAAAATGACCTTAAAAATTCAAAATGTGCCCTTAAGTATAAAAATAATGCAATTAAGAATACAAAATGTATCATTTTCCCACCAACAACACACTGTTCGTTTTTAAACATGTGGTAAACTGTCATTTTTGAGTAAGAAAGCTATAAATATATACGCCCCAAAAAAACATTATTTTTTTCCAAAAATTGAAAATTTGTTCAACTATTTGTGTAATGAAAAATTAAATTATATCAAATAGTTAAAGCAAACTTTACTTTTCCTAAGTATCGTATATATACTCTTGTACAAAATTAAGGGAATTTTTAGATTTGGTCGATTATCTTCAGAACTACAGGACAGATTTTAATGAAATTAGGTATGTACGTACAGTACATAGGTTGTTATAAGCCAAAAAAATAAATTAATTATATTATTAATTCTAATTGTTTTCTGTAAGTGTACAGGTTTATAAAAAGTGTATTGGTAAAATATTTTTGGTAGGACATGTTTAAAATATAGGCAAAAAAGGGGTAGTTATTTGTATAAATTGTGGAAAATTTCAAAGACAGTCGAACATAAAATCAATGAAGGAGGTGCTTTCTGAATTCCTTTCTTGAAATATTTAATGAATATTTACAGATACATGATTCTATACATATTTACAATAAGTATTATCAAATACTTAATCGGGTTTTTCGAAAAAGGGAGGCTCAGCCTCATCAACAAACTGTAAAAAAAATTACAGCGATCATGCCTTTGAAATCAAAACATCTCTTCCTATCGTTCCAGCAATAAAAGCCGAAGTTGCATTCTAAGGTAAGATGCGCGCGCATCGCGCGTCCTTCGTTGCCATGGGGAGCAGAGAAAAAGTTTCTCTTCAAAATGTTTTGTGCTGCATGTGAGCCATTCATTTGTTGTGAGCCACTATATGTTTCCCGAATATTCTGTCCTACGGCCAAAATATTATTTAGAGGGACGGAGAGCGATTGCACAGACCCAGAATATTACAATATTCCCTATATAAAAACCCGAAGAGAACACAGACTCTCAGGATTGGAACTGCAATGTGTTTCAAAGAAACAACCAAGTGCTAATCAAAGTCCACTAATCCGTCGGGAACATTAGAGCAAACGTTACATCATAATCAATTATAGATGCTCGACAGTCTTTTACAGGCACTTAAGTGCAAGACCACCGTGAACCACTTTGGATCTCCCGACAAAGTGAAACTAGAAAATATTGTCGTTTAGAAGGCATTTCCTACAGGAGTACAGCATAAGAGAAGGCGGGTGATATGAAAACTCTAGCGTGCCATTCATTGGAGAAAAGGGCAGAGATTGACCAAAGTCCTGCACAAAGGTTGCCAGGGCAACTAATATGTAATAAATAGGGATACAATAATTAAGAAAGTTAGTTAATAATTCCTCGAGACTTGGGAGAGCAGAGATCGGTTGGACCGATGCTTCGCCTCTGAATTTTGACGAGGAGTCATCCTGATCCCAGGGAAGAAGCAAGGCTTCGTCGGCGAGCGAACCGTGCGGCCCGGAGACAGTGATAGTCAGCGAGACGCGACTCAGCCAGAGAAAGGGACACTTACCCTTTGGTAGAACAATTCAGCAAATAGACACATTTTGATCCTAGAGACAATTAAGTCAGTGAACTTTTCATCTCCTACATTTCGGACTTGCAACTTATAGCTGCCACCTCGTGACTGTACATATTTTCACCAGTACTCAACTATAATTATTATTGTTGTGTTTGTGGTATTTAGTAGCGTTAGTCAAGAAAGTTATCTGTTTATTTTTATCTTAATAAAATAATTTAATATTTTCTGCAACTGAGTTATAGTAAATTTCACACCTTCGAAGCATATTTACCATTCTCGCTACCGCACTTTGAAGACTCGGCACATGTGTATCTATTATTTTCTCCACGAGCCAGAGACGGACAAACTTTTATGAAATATTCTGGGACTTCTAGAGTGCAATATTTTGTATATTTTTAGATTATACCATTGGTTTATGTGGCTTTGAATCCAATTATATCGTATTAGTTTATGTGGCTTTGAATCCAATTACATCGCATTTGCTTTATATATAACTAGCAGACCCGCCCGGCGTTGCCCGGGATTTGTAAATAATAACCTTAAACAAAACTCAAGTTATGATTTTATATCTTTTGAAATACTTTTGAATGAACCTAATTTTGGAGTAAGCATTGCCTTCTGCAGCATCTAGTGTGTTCCAAACAAACTTCTTTCCGAACGAACCCTTAACTTGAGTCCCCGCTACGTATGGCAGCATTTACCGGAAGTGCTCCGCACGTGCCGGAGACAATCGAAAACCAAGTTGAGTGAACGAAACCTCGTAGTAATCAAGCCGATAGAATCCAAAAAAAATGCACCATTAGTCATTAATGTTAGAAAATTTTGGCAACTGAAGTCTAAAGATAAAAATTTCATAATACAGAAAGTAGCTGAATTGTAATTTAAGTTGAATGAACCAAATCCCGTTGAAATTGGCTCCTTAGAACCCGAGTGAAGAATGCGTCCACAAGCGGTGAAAGATGCAAACCACCCCTAGTAAATTTCACGAATCACTCTTAACATTAACAGGATATTTAATAAATGGATGAAATCCCTTACCTAAAGTTACCTTTAAAGTAACGCGACTTTTAATTTACGGCTGTGGTGAGTAGACGTAAGTTGATGCTGAAAAAGGATATTAATGTTCGAAAAATGTGGTAGCCGAGGTATAAAGAATGACAGAATAGTATTTTTAAAAAATGCGCAAAAAATGGGGTAAATGCATAAAAATGGCCCTAGGAGCCCAATAAATATATTCGGGTGTTGGTCTAGGTAGAAGAGTTCGAGATTTCATTTTAACATTATGCAATGAGAACGTGATAAAATTAGGGGGTGAAAAATACATGGCACACAAAAAGTTCAAGACTCTGGGTTGCCCCAAGATTTTAACTGGAATATAGAAACGGGAGAATAACTAAATGGAAAAAATGAAGCGGCCAAAAATGAAGATTAAGAGGGGCAATTTATTGACAATTTATACTGAAAAATCATCAAGGAACCCCACATGTAGTTTGGTAAAAAGATACTTTTGAGTAATTTTTAAAGTAATCAGAAGACGCTAAAACTATGTTAAAGAAAGTTGCAACCAATTCGGTTCATTTTTAAAGAAGCTGCACCAGGGGCCCAAGAAGGCGATTAATATTCAAAATTGGTGGTAGATGAAGACTTAAAATTTTTTGTCGTTCATGTAGTAGTTGGAGGGCCTAAGAAGTTAGAAAAAAAAAAGCTTGGGAATCGGAGCATTTTTAAGGTGGCTATAATAGAGAGCCGCCAACTGATAGTTAAAAGCAGGGCCCTAACATGGAAACATGTTAAAATGTCTCAGTACTTAACGCTTTAGATCTATAGATAGTCAAAATTAAGCATAGGGTGTTAATTTTTCGTTAGAATAATATTTTAATTCAATGGGTAAAAAAATGAGTAAATGCTTTTAATAAAGGCTCAAAAGCCCCAATAAAAATATGAGTGTGTTCGTCCTAGAAGAAGAGTCCAAGACTCAACTTTAAAATTATGCACTGAAAGGTGAGGAAATTAGTTGGCGCAATATGCATGGCGCACAAAAAGTTCAAGGGCTCTGGACCGTGCCCTCGGCCCCTACGGGACCATTGGGGCCCCAGGGTCTTAACTGGAATGCATAGACCTGAACTAAACTAAATGGAAAAAGTCCTTCCGGCCAGTGCCGGGAGGAAGAGGTAGCTTTCATAATCCTTATTTAAAAAAAGCCAACTTATATCATGCAAACACACGAAGCTCAATTTAGTGGAAACCGAATATAGGAGATTCAATACTAATTTTTATCAATATAATGAATGAGAATTTCGCGAAATTAGTCAGCTTTATCCAAGCTGCTTTTCTTTAAAGTAACTTATATTTGGCTGCCAAATTCGGCAATTTCTTAAAGTGCCTGTCATTTTAATACAACATGGTGGATGAGGCTAAGCAGTGAATTTGGTCGAGACCTTAGTAATTGCTGTGCACATGCTCACTCACATCGGAATCGGTTAATATATAGGAGTGCTGTCGCATGCAAAAAATCAGATTTTTCAAATGTCACCCACAATAGAAATTGAAACTGCTATATCTGAGCCATTTTTTAAGGTAAAGACAAACAAAAAATGCTCCTGAATCCTTATATCAAGATCAAATACTTAAGAAAGAAACCTTTTTCAATTTCTAATTTTTTTGCACCTCACTTTAAATATAATTTTTTTTAATTTAATGGTCGCCATTTTGAAACAAGATGGCTGATGAATCTGGCCAGAGAATTTGTTCGAGGTGTTGATGTATACTATCCACATGCCTTCTTACATCGAAATAGGCGAATACGTGTGTTATCGCATGACAAATACAAGATCGTTTCAAAATGTTAGCCATGCTAGAAATTCAACGTGCTATAAATCAACGATTTTTTAAGATATCAACAAAAGAACAAATTTTCAGAAACAAAAACTGCTCCGGAATCTCTGTATCAAGGCCAAACACATAAAAAAAAATCTTTTTCATTTTCCAATTTTTTAATACCTCATTTTGAATTTTAAATTTAATTTTTTTTAAATGACAGCCCTTTTGAAACATGATGGCGAATGAAGCTGGCCAACGAACTCGGTCGAGACATTGGTATGTACTATGTACAGACCAAGTTACATGCAAATAGGTTCATAAATACGCCTGTTATCGCGTGGCAAAAATCAGGTCGTTTTAAAATGTCAGCCACAAGAGAAATTCAAAATGCTATTACTCAGCCATTTTTTTTAGATATAGACGATTGAAAAACTGTTCCGGAATCTTTGTATTAAGGTCAAACACATACAAAAAAAAATCTTTTTCATTTTCCAATTTTTTGGTATCTCATTTAAATTTTTTAATTTTTTAATATTTTTAAATGGCCGCCATTTTGAAACAAGATGGCGGATGAAGCTGGCCAACAAACTCGGTCGAGATATTTGTATGTACTATGTACACACCAAGGTACATCCAAATCGGTTCATAAATACGCCTGTTATTACGTGAGAAAAATCAGGACGTTTCAAAATGTCAGCCACGCTAGAAATTCAAAATGCTATAACTCAGCCATTTCTTAAGATATAGACGAAACAAAAACTGCTCCCGAATCTTTTTATCAAGATCAAACACATAAGAAGAAAATATTTTTTCAATTTTCAATTTTTGGTACCACATTTCAAATTTAAATTTTTCTTAAAAATTTAAATGGCCGCCATTTTGAAACAAAATGGCGGATGAAGCTGGTCAACGAACTCGGTCGAGAGATTGGTATGTACTATGTACACACCGAATTACATCCAAATCGGTTCATAAATACGCCTTTTATCGCGTGACAAAATTCAGGACGTTTCAAAATGTCAGCCACGCTAGAAATTCAAAATGCTATAACTCAGCCATTTTTTAAGATATAGACGAAACAAAAACTGCTCCGAAATCTTTGTATAAAGGTCAAATACATAAGAAAAAAATATTTTTCCATTTTCAATTTTTTGGTACCACATTTCAAATTTTAAATTTTTAAAAAAATTTTAAATGGCCGCCATTTTGAAACAAAATGGCGGATGAAGCTGGCCAACGAACTCGGTCGAGAGATTGGTATGTACTATGTACACACCGAATTACATCCAAATCGGTTCATAAATACGCCTTTTATCGCGTGACAAAATTCAGGACGTTTCAAAATGTCAGCCACGCTAGAAATTCAAAATGCTATAACTCAGCCATTTTCTAAGATATAGACGAAACAAAAACTGCTTCGGAATCTTTGTATAAAGGTCAAATACATAAGAAAAAAATATTTTTCCATTTTTAATTTTTTGTTACCACATTTCAAGTTTTAAATTTTTTTAAAAAATTTAAATGGCCGCCATTTTGAAACAAAACGGCGGATGAAGCTGGCCAACGAACTCGGTCGAGACATTGGTATGTACTATGTACACACCGAATTACATCGAAATCGGTTCATAATTACGGGAGTTACAGTGTGACATAGGTCAGATATATATATATATATATATAGATAGATAGATAGATATATAAATCAATTTTGAACGGAGGGTGGTTTCGGGATCTGGGGGTCATGATCGATGAAAATATACCAAAATTTTTTGAAATCGCTTTCCTCCGAACGGCTGCAATAGGTAGCTTTTTTGTAAAGAAAGCTACCTAAAAGGGTTCCAAAAATGAAGATTCCTTGAATCAAACGAGATTGTGAATTTAAACTTCTATTTTAAAGCAGTAAAGACCATCACCTGGAATGTCCTTCCGCATTGTTGAAAGCAATGCGAATGCCATTGGGATATTATACACTCTTACGCTTTGGACAAAATTTGGGCAATTAAGTTACAACCCTTTTAGTTGATCATTTAAAGTAGAGTTTGGTACTGAAATGATACAATTATGACAACAGGAATTAAACTTTCTCTAGTCATATCATAACACTATTAAATTAGAGAGCATTACAATGAATGCACAGATTGATTATTGAACTTTAAAAACATTCGGACCGTTGATTTTCATTTGTTTGTTGTTGAACTCCCGGCCTCTCAACTTGCACTATATGAGATTCTGGTAGCTTAAATTCAATCTCATTACATGTTGCATTAATATTTTTAATAAACGTCCTCTTCTGGCAGGTCTGCTGCTGTTTTCAATCTGTCGATTCGAGCAGATTAAATAGAATCAAAAACATAGGACAACAAACGAATAGGACAATAGGACAACAAACCGACGTGTTTTTACCGTAAAGCATATTGAAAAATATTTGAAATGTCTGAAACTAAATGATTTAATCATATGTGCGAGAGGCGGTGGGGGGGGGGGGAGGTTCACATTTAGCCTAAAATTTAAATATTTTACTTAACAATCATAATGTTAACTGCTTTTTATATAATTTACATTTGAATATAAAACTTTACTTCGAAATGTGCTCATATGCTTAAAAAACACTATTATTGTGAGCGTTGTTCGGGCCTATGTCACTCTTCTGCCTTTTTGGCTTAAAATCTCAAAAAACTGTTTGGCGACCAAGGTAATAAACGAATAGAATGCAACTCCCAAGTATATCCATTTTACAATTACTGCTGCCAGTTTCTCTTGTAAGACACACATACACACACACATGTATATGAAACATTTTATTTAAATATTATTATTATTATTATTATTATTATAAACAAATTAGGTACTACTTGATTATCCCGTCGACCAATTTCGCCAAATTATTATCCAAATTATGGGAAGGATATAATTTTTATTTTAAATAACGAAAGAAAAAATAAGTTAGTAAAACATTAATAAGAATAAAACGTCGAATTAAAAATCATTTGATGACGTAACAAACACGTGTAAAGTGTTTAATGTCAAGTAAGTTTGACATTTACGATCATCCGTTATTGGTATTTAATTTTATAGTTTGGCGATACTTTTTGGGTCGACGGCAAAATCAAGTAGTACCAAAAATTATTTCTGTTCGAATTTAAATGCAGGTAAATAGCTCTTCTTTATATTAAATAAATATCATAAATATTGAAAATAATGCTTACATGTATATGAAAAATTAATAGGTTGCCAGTAAATATAAAAAAAAAAAAATCCCTTCACTCGCTAAAGCCATTTTCTCTATCTCGCCAAAGTCCATATAATAAAAATATGCCAAATACTCTTCAATATGTTGTCTGATACTAAGTAATCACAATAATGTAACTGTTAGGCACAGATATCATATACATACCGGGTTTGGCGTGCTTCTTTTTCACGCCAATTTGGCGAAAACATCGTTTTCGAATACCAGTTACATATTTATGTTTAAACTATTTTCTATTATTTTAAAAGGAAAAAACAATAAATAAAAAAAAGTATAATTAATAGCTATAGAACAAAACAATTTATATAATTGTAAAAAAGAAAATAAAAGCAAATAAACAATTTATTAATAAATAAACGACAATAGTCGGGTTATCATGTCAGGCAAAATAACGCCATTTTGTAGCCCATTAGGTACCATGGAGCGTTTATGACATCTGTGCCAACAAAACTTCCAATAATATAGTAAATATTACATTTGGCGGTGACTTGATTATCGGAGATTATAAAATAATCAATAATAATAAAAATAATAACAGTTAATAAATAAGAATAATAATAATATAGAATTGAAATTCAGACGTCAATTTATGTGCTTTTACGTATCTATGATTAGTCCAATATCTTTTAAAATATTACCTAACAGAGTGGAAAATATGAAGAAATAACAAATATAAAAAGATTTGTAATTTTTTTTTTCAGCAAGCAATTATTATTTCAAAATGTTGAATATTTTTTACAGTAATAACACATAAATTTCCTTAAGAATAATTTTCAGTTCCTAAATTTTGAAATTGTGAATTTTCCGTACTACTTAGTTATCCCGTCGTCCAATTTCGCCAAATCACCAAACCACTCGCCAAGTTGTACAAATTGACGTAATGTTTATTTTAAATAATGAAAGAAAATATAAATTGGTATAACATTAATAAAAATACAAATAAAACGTCGAAATAAAAATCACTTGATGACGTAACTTGCTTAAAGTCAAATGATTGTGACATTTACGATCAACCATTATTGGCATTTAATCTTATAGTTTGGCGATAGATTTTTGGTCGACGGGATAACCAAGCAGTGCCGAATTTTCCTATACGTGAAACTGGCGTTATCAAAAAAATAAACAATAATATTTTCTAAAAAAGAAACGAAAATAAGGGATAATATTCGTTGATCTGAGTTGGAATGTATAAAAATCACATGCTTCCGTAATTACGGCGAATTTTTTTTTTTTTTTTTTTTTTAAAGTATGAAATTATTTTACAATATGTATGTGTGTCAGAAATTCACACTAAAATTTAGACATTTGATTCCATTTTTAAAATATTAACTGATATCTATATAACTTATAATTGAATATATAAATGCACTCCAAAAATGCCAAAAATGATCTCGGTCAATTGAGAAAAACACTATTATTGCGAAAATCCTCAAGCTAATGCATTTTTGGCTTTAAAAAAAATGGCTAAACATTGTTTGGCGACAAACGCAAATGAGAAATCGTAAAGAAAGAAATAATATATAATTCACAATTTTAGTAACTTTTACAGTTACATCTGTTTGTTTATACTGTAAATCACATGATGTGGAGTTAGATAAAATTTTTAAAAAAAAATGTAATTCAAAATTAGTCTAATCATTTTTTCAGATTCATTTTTTTAACGTAACGCAGGCGATAATTCGCCAAATATTGTATCAATTGTAAAATTTCACAATAAATTATATTTCAAGCATTAAAAATGTTTATTTCATGTTTAAATTAATTATTTTCGTTTTATAATATTGTGTCTCATTAAAACTTTTTTTGTCTTTTTTAATTAAATATCAGTATTTTTTTTCATTTATTTGCGAGGTATTTGTATTATTTTCTAACGAATTGTCTAATCAACAATTCAATTGTCTAATCAACAAACTTTTCGCCAAAATATAATCAGTGGCAACCCTTTCGTTAAAAATATCAATAAAATACGAAATTTATTACCAAAAATCATAGTTATCCCTGTATATTTTACTCATAAACCACCACGTGAATATTCTCCATCGAATGACACTATTTGCAAAAAACTCCACCGGGTAGTTTTTGAAAACTTTCGGGCGGAAGTTTTAGATCTTACTGCTTTATAATATATATGAATAATCAAAAGTGTTTCGTTGCACTTATATCGTTTATCCTTCATGTTCACCAAAACATGTTTAGTATTGTATATCAAGTATATAGGATTAATAGTTCATTTGCAGGGGCACTCAAAAGTATACCATTACATTATGGTATATGGGGAAAAATTGTTTGCAGTTTATTTTAATAAAACACTCAAAAGTATTCCATTACATTATGGTATATGGTCGAAAATCGTTTACAGTTTATTTTAATAACATTATGCTATTTTAAATGTCTTGAAACTGATATAGATGCCAGAATTTCACTACAATCACATTAGAATAAGGCATTAATATCATTTTTTATTCAGTTACAGGGACATACAAAATAAATCGGTTACAGTACTGTCTTTGAGTAATAATCGCTGGAGTGTACGGTTTAAAATTCGGTATGCGCTTTTAAAATTAATTAATGTTTTACATGTTACTCGTTATAAATAAATTCTATACCTCATATACAGGGCTGCACAAAAGTATTCACGTACAATTCTTCTTATGAGATGAAATTGCTGAAAGGGAATTTTCAACTGAAGTACATGTATTTCCTTAGTGAACTAAATTTTTGCATGCATTTAGTTAATAGATACAAATCTATATATCATATACAGGGCTTCCGAAAAAATTTCAATAATTTTAGGATTGTAGATGGCAATAGCTGAAAATAGGTTTTGAAATGTGTTATGTGTTTCTATATGGTTGGATTAGAAGTAATATTTTAATTTTTTAAACGGTGCAGTTTTGCCACATAATTCTGAATGTGTTGGAAAGTGTTTCATAATCTGTGCTTGACGCATGATTTTTTTCTTGTTTTTTTCTTTTATTTCGAGGCTACTGGTGAATAAGTAATAATTTTGCATACATATGCTTTGTAATTATTTTTTTTTTAATTTATAATTTTCAGAGTTTTTTTAACCATATTTTTCTGTAGATGTAATATTACGTAAACATTTTTTTGTGCATTTTATATATTTTAAGGTGTACATAGCATAAAGTTTATAATATAATGACATTTTTTAATTTCACGTATAAAATAAATATATAAAATATGAAATTATATATATATATAATAAAGTATTTATTTATAAGTATGAATAATATGTATTTACATATATAATATATTTAAATGTATAATTACATATATAATATATATATATATATAAGTAATACATATCTAATATTTATAATATAAAAGTATAGATAAAAATAGCAAATAAAGCCTTTGTGCAACAATATTAAAAAGCAGAAAAACCAACGTTTAAAATGCACAAATAATATATGAAAAGCAGCAAACAGCTGTTTCGAATCTACTAGCGAGATTCTTCTTCAGTGCAAAAGGAACAGCGTGCTAGAAAAAGCAAGGCTGAGCAAAATCATAGACAGAGACGCGCTGGCTTTTATACCCTATGCGGGTGGCGAAGGCGCCGAAACAACCAATGAGGGAGAAGCAGTGGAAACGACTGGGTGGACAAGTAGCGACATCTACCGGAGAAGTAGAGAAAAGAAACCAAAAAAGGGGAATTAAATTAACGCTTTCCAAATACTTGGAAAATCTGGAGTACTAGAGAAGTCATTGACTAAAGAGTGAGAATTTTTAATGATATGGTAAGCTTCCCAAAAATCAAGATCAAGGTTAGAAGAACATTTTTGGATAATGATGGCTGAGGAAAAATCGAACCTATGTTGAGAAGACCAAGAATGTTGAGCAATAGAAGAACGTTTGAGCTCCTGATTTTTAACATAACCTTCATGCTCTTTTAAACGAAATCTAAGAGCACGTTTAGTCTGACCAATATAAGAAAGACCACACTGACAAGAGATCTGGTAAATGCCCCAATTATCTAGGCGATCAACGGGGTGTTTGAGATTTGAAAAAGGGATTTTATTAACAGGAGAAAAAATAACTTTAAAATCAAACCTTCTTAGGATTTTAGCAACTTGCTGACTGATTTGAGGAAAAAATGGTAATACAACTGAAGTATTAGAGTTGGAATTAGAATGCTTTTCAGAATGGTCGGATTTCGTCAATTTCTTATAAATAGAATCGATAATATTAGAGGAATAACCACGATCGACAGCAATAGCTTTGAGGTAATTAAGTTCAGCACTAAGTAACTGAGGAGTGGAACAAATATTAGTCTATTGCGCATTGTGCCAGGTTTTATGCTTTACCTAAGGTCCATAAACCTGACATTCCTTTTAGACCTATTGTCTCTAGTATCGGTACAGCTTCTTATAAGCTTGCCAAATATTTAGTTTCTGTTTTTTCCCCACTTTTGAGCAGTAACTGTTTCACTGTTAAGAATTCTTTTGAATTTGTTAATAAACTTCATAATTTTAAGCCGCAGGGTCACAGGATGGTTTCTTTTGATGTTAAATCATTATTTACGAACGTTTCGGTTGAAGGGGCTTTAGATTGCCTCAAGAAAAGGCTTTGTGAATTCCATTTCTCTTATTTTGAAATCGAGGAACTTATACTTCTCACTCGCGCTTGCTTGTCTCAAAATACTTTTGTTTTCAATGGTAATTTCTTCCGTATGATTGACGGTTTGGCTATGGGTAATCCTCTTAGTCCAATTTTATGCGATATTTATATGCACTATTTTGAGGTCAAGCTTTTTGAAATCTTAAAATTTCCGTTCTATGTTCGTTATGTTGATGATGTTTATGTCCTGATTGAAATGAATTCGGATATTAATCATATTCTCTCTATTATGAATTCCATTGATCCCTGCATTCAATTTACCTCTGAAATTGAGACCAATAACTGTCTTTCTTTCCTGGATGTCCTTGTTATTCGTTGTGAAAATGGCTTTCAGACTACCGTCTTTCGTAAACCTTTTGCTGTCAGTCTCCCACCTCACAGGTATTCTTCTCATCCCCCTAACCAGAAATTCGCTGCTTTCAATACTTTTGTTTTTCGGGCTACTAATATTTGTTCCACTCCTCAGTTACTTAGTGCTGAACTTAATTACCTCAAAGCTATTGCTGTCGATCGTGGTTATTCCTCTAATATTATCGATTCTATTTATAAGAAATTGACGAAATCCGACCATTCTGAAAAGCATTCTAATTCCAACTCTAATACTTCAGTTGTATTACCATTTTTTCCTAAAATCAGTCAGCAAGTTGCTAAACTCCTAAAAGGTTTGATTTTAGAGTTATTTTTTCTCCTGTTAATAAAATCCCTTTTTCAAATCTCAAACACCCCGTTGATCGCCTAGATAATTGGGGCATTTACCAGATCTCTTGTCAGTGTGGTCTGTTTTATATTGGTCAGACTAAACGTGCTCTTAGATTTCGTTTAAAAGAGCATGAAGGTTATGTTAAAAATCAGGAGCTCAAACGTTCTTCTATTGCTCAACATTCTTGGTCTTCTCAACATAGGTTCGATTTTTCCTCAGCCATCATTATCCAAAAATGTTCTTCTAACCTTGATCTTGATTTTTGGGAAGCTTACCATATCATTAAAAATTCTCACTCTTTAGTCAATGACTTCTCTAGTACTCCAGATTTTCCAAGTATTTGGAAAGCGTTAATTTAATTCCCCTTTTTTGGTTTCTTTTCTCTACTTCTCCGGTAGATGTCGCTACTTGTCCACCCAGTCGTTTCCACTGCTTCTCCCTCATTGGTTGTTTCGGCGCCTTCGCCACCCGCATAGGGTATAAAAGCCAGCGCGTCTCTGTCTATGATTTTGCTCAGCCTTGCTTTCTCTAGCACGCTGTTCCTTTTGCACTGAAGAAGAATCTCGCTAGTAGATTCGAAACAGCTGTTTGCTGCTTTTCATATATTATTTGTGCATTTTAAACGTTGGTTTTTCTGCTTTTTAATATAAAAGTATAGGTTTATAAAATACATGTTTTTCTGCAATCTTAAAAATTTTGTTCAGGATGTTAAAACGGCCTTTTAGCACCCTTTGGGTTTCATTCGCCAATCGCGCTAACCAGAACAGGATATGGAATTCTTCCCATTTAAAATTCACATATTTCTTTAAAATACTACTACTACTAATAATAATAATAAATAATAATAAACCATCACATTTAACTTCAGCATCAAAGGATTGTTTTAATTTGCCATATGAAAACTAAAATTTGCTAACTGGCGAGTTTAAAAATTTTGCGAGAAGTGCGCCCAGCTAACATAAAAGTACTAAGAATTATTTCCGATGGTGGCAACTTTTTTGTAGTTTTATTCGAAAAAACAATTTTGATTAAAAACGGCCACCTTACATATGAAAAGCGAAGGGGTCAGCCCGTAATTGTTTGTGACAGTCACACGACTTGGACTATTATAATATAGATGAAATGATGGCTATGGAACATCACCTGCGCCCTGCTAATATTAAGGTACCAAAATGGTCGCCTACATATAAAGAGCTAAGTGGTCTGCCCGGAACTGTTGATGACAGTCACATGATTTAGACTATTATATGTTTATCTATTATTGAATCTAATTCCCATTTAGGATTCGTCATCAACTTTTCCTTAAGTTTCTTGTTTCACTGATTTCTCATTAGTAGACACTTTAACTATCAATGTCTATAATCACCTTACTTAATCTTTAGCATTAAAATTAGGAAGCAATTTCAAAATATGTATGCTATTCTAAATAAAATTTAAAAAAATTACGAGAACCGATCGTAGTATGTCCAAAACGTTTATTTTCTCACATAATGATACAAAAAAAAATTACAAATGGCTGATTGGCACACTCATAACCTAAATGAACGATCGTGGTTCTATGGGTGTATTACTGCGCAACTGTTTGTAGAATCCGGGCATGAAAGACCCCACACGTGTACTAGTGTTTTAAATATTCTTGTCATATTTTGCTATAAGGTTTTACAGTAAGATTTTTATTGTGGGGGGGGTGGGATATCTATTTTCGATTATTTTGATATTAAAATATTATTTTTCTTTAATCGAAATTTGACAAAAGCGGAAACCATGTCATGTGTTTCAGATACGGTCGAAAAATCGTATGATATTTTTTATGTACCGTAAAAACAATTCTGAAGAAAATAAAATGTGAGACATCAAATATGTGTATGTAAAAATGACTGTGCTCAAATAAAAATTATACAAGTTTGAGGTAGATTAAGTTGCGCGACGTTTAGTTTCAGGAATCAATGGATAGAAATTAAATTAGCGTATAGCACAATAATGACTATACCATTTTACTCGTGAATATATTACACGAATTTTAATTAAAAAATGATTATAGGGAGAGACATGTATACACATATTGTATCACTGCAAATAAACGAAACTTAACAATTAACATTTTGCTCAGGATAAAAAATGTTTGTGTGCTGTACTTTTAATAATCATTAGAAAAAAAAAACCTATATGCAAATTTAATTAAAGGGCTGCAATGTTTTCATAATAATAAAATTAACATACTAAATCTGATAATTCCGGATACTTTTAATGAAGGTTTTTAACCGCTTTCTGTTCCTTGTAAATAATTGTACATATTTATGAGTAAATGCATATACTAAAATGTATTTTATTTAAATTAATTAATTTACCTGATTAGATAAATAAAGCAATTAAAGCTGCTGTTTTAAACAATATATATTTATTTTACTAGTTAATTAAAGATTTGTGTAAAAATATAGAGAGACAAGAAAACGTGGATGTTAGCTTGCTATATCGAATCATGCTTATTAATATTAATTATTCTAAATAATAATTAATAATTATCTAACCTCTATAATTATATCACTAATAATTATATTAGCTGGTTTATTTAAATCAGTAATTGACTGTTGCATGTTATTGCATTAAAAAAATTGCGGCCAAATTTGTTAATTTTAATTTGTTTTTGAGAAATATATGATTTCAAATAAAGATTTATAAAGTAATGATTGTGAAATTCAAATTAAATCTTTTAACGAATAATATAAATTTACCCTGTCGCTAAAACATTTTCAAAAATATCAATAAATAATCAAATAAAAATAAATATAAATTAATTAAATTATTAATTGAATATAAATAAATAAATAAATGACTTATTTAAAAAAATCCTTCAATCCTTAAAAATGACAATTGTTTTAGATTTTATTTTTTTTAAATACATTATAAAACCAAATGAAAGGATTTTTTACTTTGTCGAAATTTAGATATGACTGGTATTTAATTATAAATGATATTCCACGTTTAAAAACATTTATTATATTAACCTACTTCATATGCAGAGCATCCTACTTGAAGCCAAAACCAACTTTATATGCTATAATCTACATATTAATAAAAGAAAATTTACTTTGCTAGGAAAATCTATCGCACGTTGCGGCCTGTATATTTGGTTCCGTATTGGGATATACGAAGACAGGTCCGAATCCACCTCAACTCCAGATTTTGAGTTTTTTAATTCTTTTTTTTTTTTTTTTTTTTTTTGTAATAATTTTGTTGAAATTCGCTATTTCACAGATTTTTCAACTTCGCCGCCGACTTTTATTCCCTCATAACATGTTCAATCTTCAAGATCAATACAGTAAATTTTGTTCTTTTTCTATAAAGTTTATTCCAAAATCCTACAGCAATTTTTGAATTTCTCACAATTTTTTTTTTTTTAACGTACCCATTTTTCCGAAAATGAGGAATTTGTTTTTATCAAACAATATTTGTTCACTTCTGTATGGTACGAGAATTTTATTTTTCCAAATTTTAGGAAGCTTTATGGAGGCTGGATCATTGCATATATTCTCACTGCGTCAGAAGATTTCTATTGATTCTCGGATAATGGATGGCAAATAAAATCTCGATGGATAAATTATTCTACTATTTTAAAATGATCTGTAAAGGTTCCTTGTTATATAGTTTGGATAAAGCTGTAGTTATCTTGCTGTATTTGATGTTATTAAATGTTCTTTGATCCTGCTTTTAAGCTTTCTGTTTGTCATTTCTATATAAAATTGCACTATTCCATCTTCTTTGTGCGAAGGTATTTCACTTATCCCTGATAATTGGTTTGGTTCTATTGGGTCTATTTTCTTATATACTATATTTTTCTAATTTTACAGAAGGTTTTGCAACAATAGAGATACTGTATTTATTGAGTTTATATTTCAATCTTTTGAAGAAACCCGGAAAATATTGTAAAGAGTATGCATTGGAAATTTTGTACATTAGAATTACATTTCTTCTTATTCATTATGCTCATAATTAATTTATTTATTGTGCTTTCTTAATTAAATTATAATTTGTCGTAAAATTAAAACGCATAGTATGTAAAAAAAAAATGTCCGATAGAATCCAATCAATTTTCAGGGGTATATGAAATACCTTTCAACATAGGAGATGGATTTGTTCAATTTTATATAGGAATGAAAAAAAGAATGTTAAAATCAGGATCGAAGGACATTTAGCAGATATCATATACAACAAGAAAACTATAGACTATATAATAAAGAATAAAACTATTTTCGTTCACAAATATCCATTTCTAATATTACAGTTAATTTCATTATGCATGAGTTCGCATGATTTTTGTTTACCATTTTTAATTTAAAAAAAAAAATCGAAAGTTCTTGTATCCGTTTAGATCTTGAGAATGTTGCCTTCAGAGCACTGAAACTGGTCGATGTGAATAAATAAAAGTATGTATTTAACCTTTAAATGTAATTTTATTACTTTTAGCAAATATTAAGTTAATTAAAGGAAATAACACCATAAAATTATAAAATGCACGATGAATTGCGGAAGAATTCCACTTTTCTTCATCAGGAACAAAGATTACCTGTTACCACGTAGAAGGAAGTAGCAATACTGAGAGGAAATAAAGAAAAAAAGGTGAGGCTAAAGAAAACAACCAAAACAGTTGGAATTAGCTAATGGCACACAGACCATTAGCCAATGAAAAGGAGACGGAACAAAATGAATATGATGTAAATAGAATAAACAGAATAAGAAAGGAAAAATATGCGATAAAATATATAGTAAATATAAAAATAATAATAATGGTTTGATCAGGGAGCAAAAATTTGTAAACAAACATCTATTTAATTAAAATAAATATTCAATTGTACATTTCATAATAAGGTATTAATGTTATGATTTATTGTTTTATAATAACACTCATTAAAATAATAAAAACAATAAGAAAATTTTCTCCGAAATTATAAATATGCAGCAATAATTTAATTTAAATGAATTTTCTCTCATATTCTGGAAAACATTATTCTGAAAAATAGTTTGAACAATTGATGAAGGCCAACAAATTTAAATTTGTTAGATAACGTCCCCAAGCCTCTATTGGATTTCAATAATAATGAAAAAAACATTTTCTGCGGCATTGTTAAAAAAAATGTGTTTTTACTTACAGTATGAAAATTTAACAATAGATAAATTTTAGAAAAATACTTGAAATATTTTTTTTAAAATAAAACAATCACATTTATAAACATTCACTGAATTATCCAAAAGAGATTTCTATTTGCGTAATTTCTAACCTACATTATTAAATTCTCATTATTTTTCTTATTGTATAAATAAATTATATGTATGTTCTTCGCAGATATACATACTACATTTCTGAGAAAATTGTTTTATCTTTCAAATTTGTTTTATTGTACAAAAACGATACTTTTCAGATTTTGGAGATACGGCAATTTTTTTACTGATTCCCACAAAATTCTCTTCTCTCTTTTTTAATGGTTTGGCAGTGTTATTGTCTGTTTTCTTTCATTTATATGTTCCGGTAATAAATGGAAAGCCAGTTCTTACAAATAATGATGATGATCTTCCCTTTTTTTTCCATATTTAAACGATTATCAATTTGAGAATTTATTCGCGCAATATTTGACAATGAAAAAAAAATGTAAGTGACCATCCATCAGTTTTTTGTGCGAACTGACTTCACAACTAATATAATAAAACAATTTTAAGTCACATTCTAAAAGTAAAATAAGTACTCTATGAACGTGTAAAATAGCAGAAAGAAAGACGAAATAACAACAGACAGAGAGTGCGTACTTCGAAGACAGAGAGTGCGTACTTCGAAGAAACTTTCCCCCACAGATTTCGCGGAAATGGGAAAGGATGAAAACGAGGGAGAAAAATTCAACTAACGCAAGTGGTCGCAACGCGGTCATTTAGACCGATTGAAACTGAAGAATGCGATAAAATGTTAAGAAATAGCTGGAATGACTTGCAATTTTACTACACAAGAGTGTGAACACTCAAGGTCAGCTACACGGAATTTCGCTATCGTAACTTTAACGGGAAATGAGTTACAGGAAGATAACGAATTTCGGGCGGGGAAAAGACCAACGCGCGACTACTAACGGGTTAATAGATTAAGTTTTTATATGTGAATTACACTTGCTAAGTTTGTTATGTTTCTCGGCGTCATCCAGTTCTAGTACCTAAAATAGAAGGCCATGTTGCCGGGTAAAATGATCCGTTATGTGATCGTTTACTACCATTTCATTGGCTGAAGAAAATCCAGTACCGCGTCCTAGCCATCATGGGAGCCAAATATGTGACTGCCCCAAATCGTTCTCTTTGAGTCCAGGTGTTATCCTGAGATCATAATTTTCAAATATTTTATTTTATTGTTTTTTCAGAATTATGTGTGACACTTTTTTATTTTAAAATTTACATAAAATAAATTATGTATGTCATTTGTTGCAAAATTTATTTTATTTCATTATGTATTGTCATAATTACTTTTATATCCTTTATTTTACCGATAAAAAACAATTTACAATTGTTTTTAAATGAAGGATCATTTTGCCCTTGGGTAAGAGTAAAATGATCCTTTGGACATTTTTTCAAAAATCTAGTTTTTTCATTACTCAATTTGGGTTTAAAATAATATTATATATGTTTTGAGTTATAATATGTTTATAACTCAAAATAAAGTGTAAATCATTGTGACATAGTACCCTTCTCAACAGATTTTTGACTGTGGGGAAGCAACAAGCATTTCCATGGAGGACAATAGTCTTTTGTGTTAAGGTATGCAGGGGGAGATACTTCATGCTTATTTGTGTCCTTGGGATCTGATGAATAGCGTATTTCTACTTTCGAAGAATAGTGGCGGACTGAACAATGTGTGGCAATGAAATCGTTCGTCCCCTAGTGAAAAAAAAAGTTTAAGGACGTGCTAGTGCACAGTTTTGGACAGTGGACACGAGAACGTGGTGAAGATGTTGTGTTTTGTCAACGTGAGAGATTTGGTACGAATCGTTCACTCTTGCTGGGGTGTTCGAAGTGTAGATATGTTTATAAAAAGTGAGAGTGTCTACCTATGAATGGTAAAGTTTATTATTGCATTTTTCAAATTAAATTTAGTTTTTGTAATAAAGAACTTTTGAAAGAAAAATGTGTTATTTTTGAACTATAAACCTACACGAGCTTTGAAAATCAAAAAGCTCTAGCCCACTTCATCACAACATATTAGCATAGGGCTAAAGTTTCATTTAAGCATTTGTGTTATTTTACGCAAGTTTTCCCCTTAAGGGGATCATTTTAGGCTACCTTCCCATAAGTCATGAACAAATAGCGTTGATAAGAACAGTTTAAATTTTTAAATCCTGAAGATGGCTTTGTATTGGAATAAAGTACTCGATTTTTATCATATTTTTAATTATTTAATCATCTTTTTAAGTATTGAATAATTTTTGTAATTTTATATAATAATAATAATAATAATGTGAACTTAAATAATAAAATAGAGATTAAAAAATAATTATATTTACAAATATAAGAATTAACTAAAAACTGGAGAAGTTTTTCAAAGCTGCTGAAGTGGAGTAATTTTTTTTTAGAAACTATAGCATCACGATTAAAATTAGTTGAGAGTAGTCGAATTTAGACCACTTCACTTATTTTCAAGGCATAACTCACATCATTTTTGGAATATCTACAAAATATCACTACAAGAGGTCAATCTATTCATCTACTAAATAAATTAATTTTTAGAACTGTTTCATTTTGAAAATCTTGAGTTTTATTTTAATTTGGAAAATTTGTCAAAAGTGATCCAAATTGGAGACTGGTTGTCTACGTTGGACCCCCAGTCTCCTAAAATTGGACCAAACAATATTAGACTGAATTAATGAGTAAGGAATATAAATAATTTTATTAAAAGCAAATTTTGCGAATAATAAAATAATCAAACTAAAACAACATCAATGATATATAATGAAATCAAATGTCTGAAAGTAAGAGTAATTGGTTTAAATCAATATGTATTCAAAATATAAATCAAACTTATAAGTAATAAAGAATAAAAATTACAGTACTTATTGCCAGTTACTTGAATATCATGTAAGAAGTGATGCAAGGCTTACACATGAATTTTTTTCGCTCATTTTTTGTTCCACAACACACAACATGGAACTTTATTTAGCAATCAGGACACTGAATCATTTCTACTATTTTATTTTTCTCACAAATTAGGCAAAACTAATCATCACTGCCTTGATTTTTCTTTTTAGATTCTGGATCATTAGACTTTTTTTTTTTTTTTGCTACAGAAGTTTGCTTTATGTAATGTGTGTAGGTCTTCCCTTCCATCATTTTCTTTCCCATTTAATTAAGCCGTTACAATAGCTTTCTGCTTTTAAAGCTTCCTTTTTTGTCATTTTTTTCCATTTGAAGGTTTACTTTATATGGAGAAGAAGTGAACCAGCAGTGTTTTGGCTCCCTCTGTACTTTAGTTTAACTGATATTGGCAAGAACGATAACTTTCCTAGAGATTCTTTGACTTTATGTTGGGGGAGGAGAGGGGGGGCTGTAACTGCAGACTTCTTGCGTTTCAATCTCTTCACAACTAGACTTTCCTTTTCGTTACGTATATATTTAAGGACTTTTGCTGCCACTGATGTTTTTCGTTAGAGACTGTTTGCCTGTGTCGTTTTCATTTTTTTCCGCTCTATAAATTTTAATAAGTTTGATGATTACTGACTCTGACTCCGAGATCTCACTAGCAGGAGAATCAACGGATCTATATGTAGTGCCTATCTCCTCGTCAAGAATAAGTTCAAAAACAGCTGTAAAATGATGACTGTTAAAAACATGGCTGTTAAGAAGACAAATGCCGCTTCCTTTAAACCTTTCAGGAGCAAGTAATTATGTTTCTGTAATGTTTAATTCACACCGTAATCACCCTAAAATTTTAATGCAAAAAGCAATTTTACCAATTTTTCCCACCAAAGTTACAAAAGTAAAATTTCTTTAAATTTTTCTGGTGCATATCTTCATTAATCCACTCAAGGGGTTAAAAGCTTAAACAGCGGTTTCCTAAAAATAAAAAAAAATATTGTCCAAAGCGTACAGCCCACAAAATTTACTACTTACTTTTCAAAATTATTATCGTATTTCTGGTCCAATTTAAGCAACTCAAATTGGTCCAATTAAGGCAACTGCGCCATTTTTTTAAACCGATAATCTCAATACTAAGAACAAAAACGAAATCAAACAAATCCGCTTGAAAAAGATGCACAATGAACAAATGGATTATGATATGTATGTGAAAACATAACAACTTATCTTAGTTTTTAAAGTACTCTCTTACGTTTAGCAGGAAAAGATTACGTCAAAACAGTTAATTTTAGATTTTATAAAATTGTCTCAAAACAGCAGTGGAAGGCGGGTGTTTCTTCTAATCATAAATGACGTTATTCTGATGAGTAAGATTTCAGTGATAGATGACACCTGTTTCGGTAATTGATGGCAGAACTGCAGCGGTCCATTTAAAGCGCCGATCCAAATATGGCTACTCTCCCCTAATAGTTTTACTGACGAAAAAAGAACATAATTCTTTTTTTTTATTCCGATGCGTTTCATTAAAATATACCTTAATCTGTGATCGATGAAAAATTTAGTTTTGGAAAATTATGAAAATTTATAAATTTCTTTCAGAAAAAAATCTTTTTTAAAAGTTCATGAAAATTATTATGTTAATTATAATTGATTTGTTTCTTTTTCAAAAAAAAAATTCTATAGGGGAGAGTAGCCAAATTTGGACCACTTCACATGTTTTCAGGTGTAACTTACTTAATTTTTGGAATATCTGGAAAATATCTCTACACGGGTCAAACAATTCATCTGCAAACTAAATAAAACTTTATATCATTTTCTTTTTGAAAATCTTAAATTTTATTTTAATTTGAAAAAAATTGTCAAAAGTGGTCGAAATTCAGCAACTGGTCGCCTAAGTTGGACCACCAGTCTCCTAAATTGGACCAAATAAAATCAGGTTGTTTTAGTGACTAGGGAATATGACTAATTTTATTAAAAGCAAAGTTTGCGGTTACTTAAACAATAAAACAAAATAACAGTAATGAAATACAATGAAATCAAATATCTGAAAATAACAGTAGTTGTTTTAAATCAAAATGAATTCAAAATATAAATCAAAGTTATCAGTAATTAAGAATAGAAATTATGAAACTAATTGCCAGCTACTTGAATATCATGTAAGGAGTGATGCGAAGTTTACACATGAATTTAGTTTATTGATTTTTTTTCTTCCAGCGCACACAACATGGTACCGTATTTGGCAATCTGAACACTGAATCATTTCTGCTGTTTTATTTTATTACAAATTAGGCAAAACAAATCATCACTATCTAGAATTTTCTTTTTAGAATCTGAATTACTAGACTTTTTTTGCAACAGAAGTTTTCTTTACATTATGATTGCAATTCTTCCCTTCCATCATTTCCTTGATAATTGCATTACGCCTATTTTTTTAAAACTTGATGTTCCAATTGTTTTTATGCTGTGATAGCTTCCTTTTAGTCGATTTTTGTGTTTTTTCATTTCAAGGTTTACTTTATATGGCGAAGATGTTAACAAAACTGCTTTTTGGCTCCCTCTGTACTTTTATTTAACTAAATTTAGCAAAGGATATAACATTTTTAATGATTTTTGGTTTTTGAGGAGGATTTGTAGCTGCAGCCTTATTGCAGGTCGATTTCTTCGCAACTTACTCTCTCCTTTTTGTTTCCTATATCTTTAACAGTTTTTGCTGTCACCTGTTTTTTTTTTTATTTCAGACAGTTTGTCTTTGTCTTTTCCAACATTTTCAACATTATATTATAAAAGTGTTTAAAAAAATATGCTCTATTGAAAAATACGCTACGATTAATTATATGGAAACATTATATATTAAACAGTGTTGAATTCAGCCCCTGCCCCGAAAGGTTCTAGGTTTTGTGCATTTTAAGGGCAAAAAAGTGTAATTCCACCCTCCAGAACTGTAAAAAGTCTGCTCTACCTCACGGAATCTCAAATATCCTAATGGAGGAAAATGTTTGAATTCAACTCTTTAACTCATATAAGCCGTAGGAATAAGGAGTTCAAAGAAAATAAATACAAATACACACAAGATAAAAGAAATTGTAAACAAAATTTATTGCATAAACATGTAAAAATATTTTTATGTTTATATAGGCCAAAATTGCATAAAAAAATTAATACAAATATACCAAAAACAAAACTTACATGGCGATAGTAATCCATTATAAAATATTAAAAAAAAAAAAAAAATAGTGTACAAATCGTACCGTCATCGAAATTCATTACTTACATTTCAAAATTTATGATCACACATCTGGTCCAATTTAAGCAACTTAAATTGGTCCAATTACGGCAACTGCGCCATTTTTAAAAACAGATAATCTCAAGACTAAGAACAAAAACGAAATCGATCAAATCCGCATGAAAAATATGCGCAATAAACAGATGAATTTATGCATGTAAATGAAAACATAACAACATACCTTAGTTTTAAAGTATTCACTTACGTTTAGTAGGAAAAAATTAGATCAAAATAGCTAATTATAAGCTTTTTAAAATTGTCTAAAAAGAGCACGTGGTAGGCGGCTGCTAATCACGAGGCTAACGAGAAAGACAGGCTACCGCGGTGGGTCCGATTCTTCTTTTTTTACAGACCGCTCGAGTCACGTGAGGCTCTTTTCGCACACCTTCATTGGTGCATTCGAGCATCACGTGACTCCAGCGGTCTGTAAAAAAAGAAGAATCGGACCAACCGCGGTAGCCTGTCTTTTTCGTTAGCCTCGTGCTAATCATGAGTGACGTCATTCTGATGAGCAGGATTTCAGCGGTAGAGGGCGTCTCTTCCTGTAATTAACGGCAGAATGGCAACGGTCCAATAAAAAGGGGCGATCCAAATATGGCTACTCTCCCGTAATGACTCGATAGGGGTCTCAGGATTCTTAAAGCTTCAAAATTTTCGAAATTTAATTTTTTTATATGTTAAATTGAAATATTTTCTGAACATTTTGAAACAATTATTTCCTTGAAATTCCCATTATAACAGAAGTTATTGTTTTTAGAATTGTACCCGCTCAATAGCTGTAGCGGTGTTTCCGAATATTTAGAATGATTTTGGCAAAAAAGGCGTTTTTGGATACAACGCGCAGAATATCTAAAAAAAATCTCAATATTTTTTTATGAAATTTTCAAAATAGTTGTTTCATGGCAGTCTGTATAAACTGAACCTAAAATTTCTTTTATTGTTGAAAAAAATATTTTTTTAGTGATTTTATTGTTACAATTTTCAAAATTTTGTATTTGCTAAATGCAAATTTGTATTAAAAAACAAAAATGCTATGCTTTAAATACAAATTTATTTAGGTTCAGCTTAATTATTAAAATCTGAAGTATAATTAGGCGCCAAAATTTTCATTCCAGCTGCAAAATTCATTTTGTAATCTTGCACGTAATCTGTCATACTAATTTTCTATTCCTCAAATACCTTACAGTTTGAAGACCCCTAAAAAATTTACAGCATTTTCTAATTTTTTTAAATATATGAAAAGAAAGAACATATTTATATCTTTTATACCACTAAAAACTGTGTTTTAAATTAGTATAATATTTAAGATATTAATTGTTCAAAATGGTCAGTTTTTATTTCTTTTTTTCCAATTTTAAGAATTCTGAGACCCCTTAAAAACCAGCATATTTTTTTCTTGATGTTATTTGCAGTTGAAATAACGGTGGAGAATATACAGATTTTTTATTTATATTTCAAAAATTGTTGTAATAATTACGAAACTACACTGACAGGAAAAAATAATAACAGGAGTTCGACATTTAAGAGGATGGTTCATTTAAAAAATTTATATTATTCGTATGTGCAAAACAACTCATGAATTTTCAATCAATGCTTTTTTTCCCTTCCCATTTACATTTGTTTTGTTTATTTTTGAATAAAAAAAAAAAAAAAAAAAAAAGGCAACAGTTTTTTTTTTCTTTTTTCTTATTATTATAAAAGTGATAAGGTTTGTTTTATTCCGACTTGTTGTTTTGAATAAAGCACGCTCGGCATTATATTTCATATGTGGAAATGAAATAAAAAAGATTATAAAGAAATATTTACTGTATATTTTAAAAGTATGTATATTTCTTTATAGTTTTCAACAGTATGTAGTTAATAAAACATCAAATTTGAAAGACGATTCCAAAATAAAATATAACTTGAATTCCGTAAATTGAAATTTATGCATTATTTAATATTGGACAATACATATTTCAGTTTATGCAATAATAAACGTTATTGTAAATTGTAAGATAAATTCTTCAGTATTTTTAGAGGCATGTTTTAAATAAATTATGCAATAAATTTTAAAACATATTCCAAAATGCAATATAATAAGAATTAAAAAAATATATATTATTATTTTTCATTGCTAGGCAATGCAAATGTCAGTAGTGTGCATTAATAAAATACATTTTAAATTGCAAAATAAATTCTAATTTTCTTCTCAAAATTGATAGGCTACCGTTTACCTTACGATTTTATAAAAAGTCTGTAAATAATATGATCATTTATAGTACATTTCATAAATGTGAGTTTTTGGCGTCATTTCCTCAAAGATTTAAAAAATTTTAGGTGAAACATTTGGACTTCACGTTAAAAGGAAATTCCACAAGGAAATTAAGGGTATTTTATATTATAAGAAAATACGTAATAGAAGAAAGAAAACGTTTCATATTTGATCCCTTTATCTTAAGTTTAATTTTAAGGGCATTTTATGAAAGTCGAATTGAAATGTATTCAAGAGTTTAATAGTATAACTCTCTAATGCCCATGGTACCATTTCTGCTACCATATGTTCAGCTTTAATTTTTAGCACGAAATTTCATAAATAATGTATATTTTAAGTCATTAACAGAAATAATTTCACCTTTAGGTAGTATTGGTTATGAATTTTGAATGCAGATTGAGCACTAAATAAGACAAAAATTAGTTTGAAGAAGCATGTCTAACAAACAGGACAAAATTTCGTTGACAGTGGTAAGTTTTTGCTCAATTTTTCAAATATTTTATTGAAATAAAACAAAATACGTAAGATATATAGTTATAAAAAGAGTTACTTCTATTATCTGTACAAAAAAGTTCAATGTGAGTTTTTTTAATGGTAAAATGATTAATTAAAATCAAGGCAGCTAAGATCTGCAATCAAGATCTGCTAACACGGGGACGGGCATTAGTGATCAGGAGTCCATGGTAGCATTTTTGCTACCATAATATTTTCCAAGGAAATTTGTACTTCTTAGCGTTTGCCTTGTAATTAAGATACTTGTTTTACTTTTAATTCGCGTGCTCATGTTATTGAATAAATCCGAAATAAATTCCTTAATTTATAATTTCCATAAATAATAAAATGAAATTATTTTTGTCTTTTACATTTTTGAACAAAATATAGAAATTCCTTCCTATATATAACTAGAGAACATTTTGAAGTAAATTCGTAATTAATATTTTGAACTTTATATTTCTAAGTACAATTATAAGCATAAATTCTAAGTTTTAAAAATTCTAAGCATAAAACGTTTTTTATTAAGCCGTATCACTCAAGTATATTATATTTTGTATGTTTGTACTGTGTGTTATACATTAGATTAACTGTTCCCGCGCAGATCAACTGCGCTGTAGTTTAATATATTTTAATTAATTGCTGTGTTTATTGTACGTTTTGAATTTGTGGCAACAAAAAATCTTATGGGAAATGGCTGTTAACCTGTCGTTTTATTATTAATTAAAAATAAACTGTTATTTATTTAGAATCATTATTGTCTTTTTAGCTTCCAATATTTTACTTCACATGTATGTAAAATTTCACGATTTTAGCTTATTAATTGTATATATTTTTCGAAAGATAGACAGAGGTAAAATTTTTATTTTATATGTTTTAGATAAACAAACCACTCTTTGTCATCGGCAAAAAAATAAGAGTTATTTTTGCCCTACATAATATATTAGTGTTATATATATATATGATTGTACACAAAATCAAAAACTAAAATGAGGTTTTCTATTTCTGTTATTATGTAAAATTGAATGAATGATGGAAAAATAAATTTATATGAAAAAATTGGTTATATGTATATTGCATGATGTGTGTTGGGGGGAACTGTATTTTTGTCAATTTATTAATGTCATTTTATTCATAATTTCACAGTTTTTCTTGGTGGTCGGTAATGTTTAATGAATGGTTATATATTAGCATTCAAATTATTATACTGCATTTGCGTAATTATGAATGTAAGTTATTTCTGATGTTTTTATATTATGATATCTATTCATTTTGAATGTCAACAAGTCATTTTGAACTATCTCCTTATTAGTAATGTTATCTTATATATTTTTTAAATATATGACCACGGTAACTAAATGTTTCTATCAATCTTTTAAATATTATACGATTTAGATCTCTGTCGCAATTGTGCATAATCAAATGTCATTCTATTCATAATTTCACATTTTTTGTTGGTCGACGGTAATGTTTAGTTAATGGTTATTTATTTATATATATATATATATTATATATAAATGTGCGTGTGTGTAACAAAGAAAGAAATTGTTTTGTTTTAGGTCATACCACATGTAAAAATATAATTATATTCACAAAATAAAATACTTTTGAAATATGGTTAAACACTTCATATTTGATCCTAATCTGCTCATGGTAGCATATATGATACCGTACAGAGATCCTATAAAATATAATAAAATCTCTTTTTTTTCATATTTTTACTTTATTTGAACCACAACAGCATAAATTTCCCCTTGCAACTTGGCTTCGGATATACCTGGAAACTTTTTGCACAGGTATTTGAAATGATCGCAATCTTTTGGAACGATACAATTTTTGGCTCAACTGAGCTGTTACGAATCACATTCTTGGAGCCTGTTTAATGATTTTGTCTTTCCAGCTATTATTTTTTGACCCGATGAAATTTTCATAAAAATCCAAGTAAAATTGGATTTTTCAAGAAAACGTGACGTGATAGAATTTTTTCATTATTTTTTTTTAATTTAGCACCAAAAATACATTAAGTTCAGCTATAAATTCTCTTGTATTTTTTTCATCTCAGGCCTGTGTAATCGGTCAGGTGCGAGTATTATTTGCGTACAGATGGTTTCGTACAATAAATATATCAATTAGTCACTGTAATACAAAAACTCGTTGCTAAAAGAATAATAAGACTTTGAAAAAATCTAAACAACGTAAGAACGCTTCGAAAGGGGGTTGCAGAGTTGCAATTCCGTCTTTATCTGTACCGCGTTATTTCCAAAAGTTTTTCAGTTAACCTTTAAAAACACTGGTGACGTATTGAGAACGCTATTCAATGCAAACTAGTAGAGAATCCTCATGTAATTACGTGATTAAATGTAATTGAATTAGTCTGTTTTTAACGATTTGACTTTCATTGCTTTTATACTACTAGGTGGCTCTGCTCCCTACGAGCTACGTTCGCCAACCAACGTTCAGGCACACCAAAATCCAAAAAGCACGCTAATTTGATCGGCTTTAAAATTATTGAATTAAAATTAAAAAAAGAAAAAAAAACAGTAGCGATCTCTCTGTAAACGGGTTCTCATTCGTTTTCCTTGGATTGGGGATTTTTAAGACCAAATCTGCTGATGTTAAGAGATACAATGGCTGTTTTCGTATTTAATTAAAAAAAATTAGTTAAACATTTGAAAATAAGCTAATGTAAAATGAATTAAGTAAACAGTGTCATTGTCTCCCGGTATTTTTTAACAGCGCTATAAGATAGTTCTTTTAAATAATTCATTTTAAATGTATCGTTTCAAATCTGACGTAATTTACACCAAAGTTTTATTTCTCTTATTAATATTCACGTGAAAATACTTTTGTTGTTAGAAGGAAATATTATTTGCGCTGCCTTCGAATTCACGATAATAGTTGAAAAGATTATCTCAAAATATCTCACGCAAATATATTTTTCAATTTAAATTGTTTTGCCATATTTTTTGGCCATTTTAAGTATGACGTAATTTCCTCCATTTACAAGTTTTAACGCATAATAAGGATTTTTTTATTGTAAGATTTTGTTTCTCTTTTAAAATTCAAGTGTAAATACGGTTCTTGTAATTTTTCTGCTTTTAACATGTAATCATTTAATTCAAATTTTAAAGCTTTTTTTTCTGTTTGTAATAGTCACGTGTAAATAAATTTTTAATTTGAAGTAAACATTATTGTTTGCGGTGTTTATACAACTGGCAACAGTTTAAATTAATAATATTTTCTAAAATTTGTAAAAAATATATGTCTCGAAATGCTGAAAATTTGAATTTAAAATAGAAATAAAACCTCAAAAAATGAGTCAAATAAAAAAAAAATAAATGCAATCTGCACACCGGGAACTTATAATGTATAAAATAATCGAAAAATGATTAAATTCTCATGTATAGTTTTTGCTCCAATAAAACTTTTTTATTGAACGATTTTGTCCAACTTTAGCATTAAATATCTCTTTAAATAATCCTTCTATTTGAAATCTGTCTGCATCAGCGTGTTTATCAAACATTTCTCTATACAAATATTGTATTTAAAATAAAATACACTTTGCTAAATGGTACACAATAAAATATACATTAAAATATCAACGTTTCGTTTCGCTTCTGCGAACGTCTTCAATATGACACACAAGTTTACATATCACATACAAGTCTAAAAGTTTTTCAAGAATTAAGTCAAGAACAAGTCAAGAGTTTTTCAAGAATTTCTTGAAAAACTTTTAGACTTGTATGTGATATGTAAACTTGTGTGTTATCCTGAAGATGTTCGCAGAAGCGAAACGAAACGTTGATATTTTAATGTATATTTTATTGTGTACCATTTAGCAAAGTGTATTTTATTTTAAATACAATATTTTTATATATTTCATGGTGAAATCGTCCAATTTCTAAAATTAAAATTTCTCTATAATACCACCGATTTTCATATTTTTATATGCAACAGTTTTTTTAATATTAACGATGAAATGTCATGCTTAAGCATCCAGATTGAAGTCGATATACCCGAAATATCTACGCAGATTTTCATTGGTCCATTTCCAAATCAAAACTTTTTTTTTACATATAGAAGAATTACTGGGCATTGCATTACACAAATGTATCATTAAAAATTGTTATCCAGGCTTTAAAAGCTGATAGCGTATAGAGTACACCGCATGTGTCTTTATGCATGTCCAAACCGTTCGTGTCTTTAAAGGTTAATATATTGGCTAATTACCGACATTTTTTTACGAAAATCATTGGCAACAATCCTTTTATATTTCCTTAATGGTAGGTACATTGAGCACCCTCGATACCCTTGCTGAGCTCCCGCAAAATGAAATGTGTGTGTAACGGAAAAATGATGTTTTCTGATAAACTATGTGACCTAGGGTAATCGTTATGCTTTTCCTGCAAGGTTTAAATAATATCCCTAATATCCCAACTAATTTTTTCATAATTTTAGTATCCACACATTCTGAAATAGAGAGGGGGGGGGGACATAATTTTGCATTACATTTTCGACGAAACCTCTGAAAATATAATATTTAAAATAAAAACAAATGTATTTTTGAGTTCAGTGTTCCACACAATATAAAAGAAAATATTTTTATTTCCAAGTAACTTCATTATCCCCCCCCCCCCAATATTTTTCCTAAATATATTTGCGAATAATCAATAAATATGTGAGTTAATAGCCTTTATTACTTCTGCCAAATTTGAACTTTCCCCGTTCCATGGTTTAAGAAAAAAGAAAACGACCGTGACAAACAGACAGTCAGACACAGAAGTGATCTTATAATGGTTCCGTTTTTAATTTTTAAGTAAGGAACCCTAAAAAGTAAATTAATATCTTATTAAAAAGTAAATCAATATATTAATCTATTCAAGAGTTTAATAGCTTAAGTTTTCTTGTCGTTCGCATCTAGTTCTGTGAACCGTATCACGAAAATACCCAGCAAACACAGAGCTATCGGTAAGCAATCGGTCGACAGTCGCTTGCCACTACCGGCGGTATTGACACGATACCGGTTGCCGCTATCGGTTCCGTATCTTTTTTGATACGCCGCGCGAATGCGGCCCGATTCATGAGGCACGCAGCCGGTCCGGTATCGGCAAAACACTATGCCGACAGCACGCCGATAGCTATCCATATGAACGCCGGCCGCAGCCCGACACCAGTATAAATTGAAAAAAAAAACTGTTTTGATGGCGCCATCTATGGACCACCGTCGAATGTATATTTGAAAGGAACGCCCAAAGGACAAAGGTGTTTCGGCGATAGATCCTACGAACCCCAGGACAGGAAGTAGATGCCCTAACCACTTGGCCACAGAGACTTGATCAGGGGAGGATTACAAGGCTATAAGGGGAAGAAGTATTTGTTTGTCGTTGAAGGTAATTGGTAGATGGGAAAATTTCAATTTTGAAGCGTTTTTATTTTATTTATTTTTTATTTTTTTATTTGTAATTGTCTTACGCGCGTGTATTTAAAAGTTAATTTAATATTTAATTGGATGAAATAAATATCTTAGCTAATTCGTTAAAGCAAATGAATTGTTTTTCTTATAAATTTAAGAATAATTAAGTATAAGAAATATTTTTAGAGGTTTTGTTCAGTTAATCTAATTTTCTTATTAGGAATTATAATGCAATTACATGCGTTGCGTTAATTTATAAAATTTATATTTTTAACGTGGAAAAATTTATTTTAATAAATAAAAAGTTGATAATTAATAACTTTAAATTAGAATAAGAATTCATTTTATGTCGTTTTGATGATTTAAAGTGGAACATATATTTAATGAGTATGTTGCAATATTAATTTGTTACTTATCAATATCTTTAATTTAAAAATAAACTAAAAATATTAATTTACATATTTTTTTTTTCTTTTGGAAAATGATTTTTAAATGGGAGATATTTCTGAATTTTCTTATTAATTTAAGAATGCTTATTAAATAAAATAAGTGAATTTCAGAGGTTTTTCTGTTAATGCAATTTTCTCTTTGGGAATTATAATGTAATTAAATCTGTTAATTCAAGAAATGTATATTTCTAACATAGAAAAACTAATTTTAATAAAAAAATAAGTTGGTAATTAATCACTTTTAATTGGAATAAGAGTTCATTTTTTGTCATTGGGTGATTTAATGTAGAATATATTTTAAGTGATTATGTAGCCATAATGATTCTTTTACTTATCAACATTTTTTAATCATCAAATTAAACAGAAATATTAATTTATCTTTTTTTTTCGGGGGGGGGGGGGCGGCGGTTAATAATTTTTTTGAAGTGGGAGATTTCTGAATCTTTCTTTTAAATTTTAATGCTAAAAAGTTGGGGTTTTTTTATAGCTTGTAAAATAATTTTAAACACGTTTTAATAATTTGATTTTTAAATAAAATAAGAAACATAGCTACTTTTTTTTCTACGATTAAGTTTACAATGAGTAGTAATTTTAAGGAGCGATTTAAAAAACTCTTTTGATGATTCAAATAATTGTAAGTCCTTTTAAAATGAATTCAATAACAACTTTTTAAAAATAAATAAATGTAGGATATTTTTGACATTTTTTTTGTTTATCACTGTTAGAATTTTATATGAAATATATGAAATATACATATCTTATCAAAACTCAAACTCAAACAAAATTAAGAAAAAGTAAAAAAATGTCGGCTACAACTAAAAATTCCGAATTCGGACCGATGTTTGCAAATCTAATCGGGCCACTATCAGAAATCACATACCGGTCCTGCGTCTCTTGCCGGTGTAAGTCGCTTGCCGATACATAACCATAAGCTGACCGATTACGGTAACCGGCAGCCGAAAAAGCAGATTCTTGAGTTTCAGTTGCCGACATGCCGCCGACACTTCACCGAAACCACTGTGTCCATACCGACACTTAACCGACACTGACGGCGGCGGTCCGATCGTGTGCCGAAAGGTATGTGTTTGCTGGGTACATAAAGAAATAAAAATTTCTGTCTCGTTGCATTACACTTCGTGATTTCACACATCCGCCCCTTTAGAAAGAAAAACTAATTAAATGTTTTAAATGTATTCAAGAGTTTAATAGTTTAAATTTTCCGGTGGTTCACAACTCGTACAGTGAACCTTATCTCGGGATTAGCAGTAAGAAAAAGTAAATAAATGTTTACAAAAACAACCCATATAAAATATTAATAGTAATACATAAATATACATGAAGATAATTTACAATATTGTGTAATTTTTATGTGTTTTTGCTATTTATTAGGGACACTTTTTCTTTCATTAAGAACTTTTCTGTTGTCATCGGAAATTAGTTATCCACTTAATATTAGAAATGTATCGTAAAAAGTAGTACGGTACACCGATAACACAGCTAATTCGGCATCGGTTGGCTGGTAGTATCGATATTTCTTTGATCGGTCATAATTTCTCATCTAAATATTGCACAATTTTAATTTTTACACCACTGAATAGGCAAAAATGTACTTTAAAATTAAATTCGTTTGAAATAGCATCTCAATATAAAAAGTTTTATGATTTTTTAATAAATTTTCAAGCGTCATTTTTGAGAAGCAATCTCAAAACTACAAAAAATTAAAGTAACTAATAAGAAAACGCAGGATCTGATAATCACAGGAGCGCATCTGGAAAGTGTCCCGGGTCCATATTTTCAGGGGCTCCGAAATACATTTTGAAAATTCAATTTATTACAAATTTTCATTTGTAGTTTAATGAAACGAAAGTCCATTTTCCCCATTCATTTAAAATGTAATACCTGTCTCAGTATTTTTAATTAACAACAACGAACTGTAATGTAAACTACGAAATTCTGAGAAGAACGAATAGTATATCTAAGATGTTTTATTCTATCCTATAGGTTAGAGTTTTGCTAACATTAACAAGTTGGAAATTGCTCGTCAAACGTGGCAAATGAGGTGCGTTCGTACTATAACTAGTTTTAAAATTATTTTTTACACCCCATATTGTACTGAATGTATAATTTTTTGCACTTCATAACGTGCATAGTCTGATACATCATTAAAATGCACTTTCAATAATTTTTTCGGAACACTTTTGACTGTCCCTGTAATTAAACTATACATCCGATTTTCCTAAAATTTGAAATAGCTCAACAAAATTTTGCAACAATTATATCTTTAAAATTTCAGACCATTCGGAAGGCTGTAATATCATTAAAATGCACTTGCAATAATTTTTCCCATTGGCCGTAATGTAAAGAAAAACTTTTGGCTGTCCCTGTAATTAAACTATACATCCGATTTTCCTAAAATTTGAAATGGCTCGACAAAATTTTGCAACAATTATATCTTTAAAATTTCAGATCATTCGGAAGGCTCTAATATCATTAAAATCCACTTGCAATAATTTTTCCCATTGGCCGTAATGTAAAGAAAAACTTTTGACTGTCCCTGTAATTAAACTATACATCCGATTTTCATGAAATTTGAAATGTCTCGACAAAATTTTGCAACAATCACATATTTGAAATTTCAGACTATTCGGTTGGGTAGTTTTTGCTCTGTTACATGCGGACAGACGGACAGACGGACAGGCGGACGGACAGACGGACGGACAGACGGACAGACGGACGGACAGACGGACAGACGGACGGACTGCGTGACGACTATAGGTGCTACGTATTTATATAATTACGAACGCACCTAAAAAGCATATACTAGTGCAGAAGATGTTACCTTCCTATATTTTTTATGTATTTTTATACGTGTATATAATATTTTTTTTTTTGTAAAGCTATGGTTTAAAGCTGCTTGTCAAGTTTATAATGCCTGGAGATATTTTTTTTTTTTTTTTAGAAAAGTAGGCTTGACACAGCCTGTGTGGCCCAATAAGTAATTTAAGGCCGATGCTTGTTGAGAGCAAATTAACCTTTTCCCGTGGGCTTCCAATCCAGCATAGAGTTCTTGTGAGGGGCTATTCGTCTCGCGGGGGTCGAAAATACTCAGCCTCGTTTCTCTCTAAAAGATTTCTGAAGGGAGGCAATTACAAGAGATTTCTCCTCTCTTTTCATTCTTATCAGCAGCTTCTGTAATGCACCCTCTCTAATTCTACACCAGTTGGGGTTTTGTAGTCTTCCCGATCCAACTGAAAATGATGCTTTTTGAATAAAAAATAAGTTGTTGAAAAATCCTAAGGAAAGCCCCCCCTTTTTTTTAAAGCATTATTTGTAAGTTTTAATTCACACAATTCTAAGAATTTTTTCAATTTTATTCTCAAATTAAAAAAATTAATTAAAAATAATAAAATGATTCTATAAAAAGAATAGATTAGTATTAAAATGGACAGACTTTTCTATCTATATTCCAGCTTATTGCCAATGTAAATTGAAATTCCTTGAAAATCATCTTGTGTTACGAAACAATACGAAAAACAAGTGCATTGTCAGAAATGTCCTGTTAATATGCCTTTTAAATAATTAGAAATTGCATGTACATTTTCATGTTGATTTGTTTATTTTTAACACTAGAACGGCGGCGAGGGGTCATTTTGACCCCTGCCAAATGAATACATGTCGATTCGAACCAGAAAACTTTTTATAATTTAAGATTAATATATGCTGCACAAAAATAACTTAAATAAGTAAGTTAAATAGTTTTAAGTAAAAATTGTGATGTGAAATATTTTTATAAAACTTGAATAAAATTTCCCGCCGTTCTAGTGTTAAAAACTATTATTCGTTAAAAACGCGATTCTAATATTGCACTGAAAGCTAAATAATCTTCAAAACATGACATTTGTCATAATTTGTATTAGTAAATTGCGTTTGGATGAAATGAAAGCCAGAGGGTAATCTTCGGTAATGCGTTTGTTTACTTTTAAAGTAAATGATTAATATTGAAGTTTTCATAAAAATATTTTAATATTTTAAAAATAACGATAGATTTTTAGACCATCCAAAGTGCTACATAGTTAAGAGACAGTCCCCCCCCCCCACTTCCTACCTCCTTTTTAATAATTCCAGCATATTATTTCGTATATGCTTATCAATAACTTATTCACACGCGTTAAACTACACAGAAAGTTAACTTTTCAAAATGAACATATCAAATTTATAAAGAAAAAATACTGAAAGTGTCTGCAACGCTTGATTGAAAGAATAAATTATTTTTCTCAGAAGCAACAACAACTATTGAAGAAGAGGGCTCCTTTTATGAAGCCTTGAAAAATCTGGATGTGACCCCCCCCCCCCCCCCCTCTTTTCAAATTAAAGATCCTATGTGTAGATAGACACATTGGAGACACACTGGGGAAAAAAAAAAAAAAAAACCTTACATATTGAATGCCTTATAGTCACAACTTCAATAAGAATCCGAAATGTAGATATTTATTGAATACTAAAATAATAATAAGAAAAAATAGTTTTTTAATTGCTTATATAAATTATATCTTGAATGTTGAACAAATTATTTCTACATTCACAAAAATACAATTATCGGTAAAAAAAAAGATCAATTGCTATTATCTTTTTTAGATCATAATTATTTCTTCTGAGTAAACGAATCAGTCCCTCTCATTCTACCTCTTTTCTTTCTTTCTCCCCCCTCCCCCCCACCCCCGCTTGCGAAAAAAATAATAAAAAAATAGGATAGAGAATTTCCACAGACGTTTCATGATATTAATCTAAACACACAACCTACTATGTATATACACAGGGCTTAATGCGTAATAAAAAAAAGAACAAAAACAATACTCTAATATTTTTCAATAATAATAATAAGCGTAGAGCATATACACCCTACCTCTGCCTCTTCGCCCCGTATATTTTGTTGTTCATACATTATCTCCAATTTTTTTTTAAATTTTAATTAGATCTATATAAAATTATATATATATATATATATATATGATCTAATAAATGAATAAAATGAATAAATAAATAAAAAATGAATAAATGAATAAATAAAAAATCCTCTTTTTTGACATTTGGTAATCCAAATAAAACTTAAAAATATGTCGAAAGCAAGGCACTAACAAAAAAATAACATATGCATAAAAGAGAACTATTACCTCAACTGGCGTGTGATTGAAAGGAGAATATCTGGTCATTCTGAACTGAGCGCGTGAAGTCATTACTTACGGATTTGACACTTTTACGACACTAATCTCCGCCCTCCTCCACTTTCGTTTTCTCTACCCCTGTTCCAAGAGAAAGTGTCACGAGCCCCTCAGAAGATCCTTTTCTTTCTGGACACATGCTGTCACAGCCCCCGAGAATAGGTTAAGAAGAAAAAGAAAGAAATTTTTCTTTTGCAATCGATTAACTTTCCATAATTATGGGTCTATTCCCAAGCGTTTCCATTATAACTATAACGCACTTTAAGGTGAATATTTACACCAATTTTGCGCGTTTTCTTAAATGCTCTCTTTGGATAAGGACCTCATTATGGAAAATTTGATTGTAAGCAACCTATTTTTTGCGCTAAACTGAAATCTGTCAACGAAACAAGGGATTTTCATTTTATGGGAACATAAAATTAATATAAATTTTAGTTGCACTGGGTAAAATATACGTTTTTTCTTAATATGCAAAGAATTGGTTCTTTTTTTTTTTTTTTTTTTAGCCTCCGGTCCGGTATGCTATTTCTTTCTCCCAGCTTATTTTGTGTCCAATAAATAACGTTAGCTTACCAAGGCTAGCTGCAAAACAAATCATTACGATTAAATACTCTTTAGCAATTTTTTAAACTTCTAAGCATCGCACACTTTCAGTTCTTATACCGTCGTATTGGAAAAAAAACTTCTTTTAAATGCACTTCGTTTGAAAACTGTATCTCCATTTGTTTTTGAAATATTAATTTTTTTGTAGTTTTTGGAGCCATTTGCTTAATATTGGCAACGGCATTTTATCCATTTCTGTAGAAAGCAAAGGAAAAATAGTTTTAAAATAGTAATTATATATTTTCGTTCTCATTTTCTCATAACAACCGAAAGAAAATGTCATTAAAATACGTGCTATTTTGAAAAAAATATAAACGAATGATTTCTGTTAAAACAATGGAGCTATTATATACTATATTTAATTGTAAGTATCTATGAATCATTAGATAGCCGTTTTTTTTTCGATTTGCTTGAATGACGATATCTTTTTGCTGCATTTGTGCATTATTTCGCGATAGTGATGTACTATGCATGCTTTACTGTCGGTCTGTGGAATTCTTAAGCGGATGCGAATGATGTCATTTTACATAAAATAAAACGTGTGCCTTAAACGTAAAGTCTTAAAATTTAAATATGTTTTGTACTGCAGCAGAGTCCCGCTTAACCGAGTTATTTTCTTCTGATGGACTGGTGGCTTCTATTATTATGAAACAGCCATTATAAACGAAGTGTTAGGTGAAGAGGAAAGAGAAGCCGTAAAAAACCATTATGGACATTTCTTCCCCCCATTCTGACCAGAAAATCAGAGTTCTAACTTTTTAAGGCTGCTCTTTCATCTTCACCTAACACTTCATTTATAATGGCTGTTTCATAATAATAGAAGCCGTCAGTCCATCAGAAAAAAATGAAGTAATGGAAATGCCGGAGGCGACACTAAATTCTGATAAAGCAGAATTCCTGTTCTCTAGTTTTTTGTTTCTGTTGTTGTCATTTGTTCTCTTTGTCGTATTTTCCATTAAATATAATTTATTGATTTATTCATAAAATGAATTTTACGATCTCATATAATCCAAATTGAACTTTCAACCATTTTCTATTTTAACTCATTAATTAGTATTTAAATTCTGCGTCCATATACTCTGTAACTTCGAGGTAGTGGAGTAATAATAAAGTACATAATATCAGCTCAATTCTACTTTTAAATTACTGGATTACTTTGCATCTGGAAATGTTAAATTTAGTTCAGTTAATAAATTTAATTAAAATTTTGTTTACATTAGGTTTCAAGAGAAGGCTTCTCTTAGGTGCAATAAATCTGAATAATGAAATAAAAAAATAAATATGATAAGGAATTACGTACGGAGCTCAACAATGGAATTAATGAATCGTTCTTTAATTATAGTAAAAGCACTGAAATAATTTTCATTTATATTGACATGATCCGTGTTTTCTATAAGGTTTTAAAAATTGTTTGAAAATGAAATTAAGATTTTATCTGTATAGTCTTATATTAAATAAAATTAAAATAACTTAATTTCAAAATAACCTTTTAAGCCTCGAGAGAGATTGCTAAAATAATTGCTTTTAAAACTTGATAAAAATTTTATTTTAGAGTTGCTTCAAAATATTCATTTTTTTAATTCACACAAGGTTCTAAAACAAAATGAATAAAATTGTTTCTAAAATATTATATTTAAAAAATGTTATATGAATGAAAAAAATAACTATAATAATTTCAAGTTACGTCGTATGTAATATATATATATAGTATGAGATTTTCTGTGATTAAGCATAGACTTTTCATTCAAATTTATGGAGGCCAGTATCAGGTCATAACATGTATATAAAATCTTTTGAAAGAGCACTTTTTAGGTCATTCGCATTTCCCTTTCCAAAAAAGGGGAGGAGAAATTTATTTATATTTGCAAACAATTAGAATTAATTCCGAATTACGGAGACTTTTTTATGTAGATAACAATAAATTTCCCAAAATAGTAATAGAGATCTACACTGTAAAATAAATCAGAACCGTTACAGTCATAGCGGAAACGTTTCCAAAACTGTAGTGTAAACAATTAATTCTCTAGAGTTACTGAAGAAATCGGAATCGTTACGCCCATTTCTGTGTAAAGTATTTAAAGTGATTACATTGTAAAAAAATTCAGAAACGTTACAGTCCATAGCGGAAATGTTTCTGAAAATGTAGTGTAAACTATGAATTCTCTTGAGTAACTTATTAAATCGGAGACGTTATTCTCATTTTCATGTAAATTATTTGATGTGAATATTCGAATTTTCAGCCCATGCCCAATACATTCTACAATCTTCATGATCACGTGAATTTTATTGTTCTGAGGTTGAAAGTAACGAAGATAAATGACTTATATTTTAAGGAAAGTAAGAATTTATGTTTTGTATATACATATTTTTTAAGAAAGTAATACTCTTTTTTAAAAGAATTAATATTATTCGATTGAATTCTGTTGAATAATGATGTTAGAGTTGCTGTTTCTAGTTTGTTGCAGATACAAAGTTAAATAACTCGTTCAAAATATATACTCTTGTCCATGAATCTACGATAAATATAAGATACTAGATATTTGATTAACGAATAATAACAGGATTCGTACGCATCAAGCGATTCAGGGGATTTTAGGTGTTTTCGTACCAGAAATTTCGTAAAGCACTGGTTGGTACATCTGAAGTTAGATTTTTTTTCATTAAATAAGGAAAATATCACTTTACGAAAATTCTGGTAAACGGTCTTTGGAAGTCATTGAATCATATGAACTCTGAATAATGTAGTACTGGTGTTAGGGAAGTACATTTAGCACTGTTTATAGGTTTTTATCATCTTTTCGTTTTGAACTTAAGTTCCGATTCTCAACTTTTGCAATGATGAAATATATTGTTTATGTGACTGAAGAAATTCATGGTTTCACTTACACGATACGTTTTATCCTATTTGTTTTTGAATCATACATTTGTAAAAAAAGATCTTATTTAAAATTTGATTTATAGATCTATAATAAGTTCTTTTTTAAAATTCGATTTCGTGAGCTCCATCCTGCAAATAGATATACTTTGGAAAATTTAATTTCCCTACGAATATAGATGGATTTTTTTTATTTATATTTATTTTTTTATCTTATAATTATACAATACTATTTAAAAATATTTCATACCTGTTGAGTAATTAATTTATTTTCGCGATCATAATACTTGTAAATAGATATATTTTTCAAAATGCTTTGTCTATTTGTAAATACATGTTTAATATATCGTTTTACAATTATCATGCCTCTAAATATATTCCTTTAAAAATATTAATTTTATTTATATAACTTAAGTGCTGAGATAACCTGAGAAAATGTATCTATTTATAAGTATACAATTTATGAAAATAAAGCAATTAATAACAGATATTAACTGTATTGAAATTGTGTATCTTTTTATACGAATAAAATAATTACTTAAAGGTATAAAAAATCCATCTATTTATATGTACTGGAATTAAACGTTTTCTTTACAGGATAGAGCTCACGAGACCACATTTAAAAAAAGTAATTATTTTTAAATATATGAACAAAATTTTTAGTACTATCTTTTTACAAATATGTAATTTATAAACGAGGATAAAACGCATTAGTAGAAGTGACATTACCAATTTCTTCGATCATATAAAACAATGCATTTCATTTTACAAATGTTGTTAATCAGAACATAAGTTCAAAACGAAAAGATAAAAAAAAAACGTATAAACAGTGCTATTTGTACTTTACTAATACTAGAACTACACTATTATTCATTAACCAAATATCTAATCACTATCATAGATTCATGGACAAGAGTATGCATTTCATATGATTTATTTAACTTTGTATGTGCAACAAATAAATAACAGTAACTCTAAAATTATTATACAATAAAATTCAATCGGATAATATTAATTATTTTTTTAAAGTTCAATACTCTCTTAGATGAAAAAAATATATGACATATTCAGAAAGGATTCCTAAACTCACAGAAAACTTTACGAAATAAACACAAACATATCCAAAATATACCAAACATATCCAAAATATACCAAACATATCCAAAATATACACAATCATATCCGAAATATACGCAAAAATATAAAATATACACAATCATATCCGAAATATACACAAACATACCCGAAATATACACTAACATTTAAGAAATATCCAGAAACATATCCGAAACACACAGAAACGATTCCGAATATTTTTTCCGAAATATGCGGAAACGTTTCCGAATATCTGACCAAAATATGCGGAAACATTACAACTATCTGACCAAAATATGCGGTAACATAACGGAACCACATTGCTGCCCTACCGGTTTGAGTAACGTTTCCGAATTTGGTTTTTACAGTGTAGTTCAGGATTCGAACGCGGCACTCCTCGGTTTAAACTAATTTAAACCAAGTTTAAACCTTTGTTTCGCAGTAGATATATAGTCTGACTCAATTCACTCACATGATGGTATCACAAGATTTGCAATACCACAGCTTCTCTACTGGAAACACGTTACATATGGGGAATTTGTTACTCCGTGGAAACAAGTGCATGTAGAATTCAATTGCTAAAATGTCCTTCCGGCCGGTGCCGGGAAGAAGAGGTAGCTTTCATATTCCTTATTTTTTAAAAGCTAGCTTATGTTATCCAAACACACGAAACTCAATTTGGTGGAAATCGATTATAGAAGATTTAATACTAATTTTTATCAATACTAAATCCTTATGAATGAGAATTTTGCGAAATTAGTCAGCTTTATCCAAGCTGCTTTTATTTAAATTAACTTATATTTGATTGCCAAATTCGGCGATATCTTGAACCATTTTCAGACAGCATGGTGGATGAGGCTAAACAGTGAACTTAGTCGAGACCTTAGTAATTCCTGTGCACATGCTCACTCACATCGGAATCGGTTGATATGTACGACTGCTGTCACAGGCAAAAAATTAGATTTTTCAAAATGTCACCCACATACAGAAATTCAAACTGCTATATCTGAGCCATTTTTAAAGATAAAGACAAAACAAAAAAAGCTCCGGAATCCTTATATTAAGGTCAAATACTTAAGAAAGAAACCTTTTTCAATTTCTAATTTTTTTTGCACCTCACTTTAAATATAATTTTTTTTAATTTAATGGCCGCCATTTTGAAACAAGATGGCGGATGAAGCTGGCAAGCGAACTTGGTCGAGACATTGCTATATACTATCCACCTGCCTGCTTACATCCAGTTAGGTTAATAAATACATGTGTTATAGCGTGACAAATATCAGATCGTTTCAAAATGTCAGCCATGCTAGAAATTCAAAGTGCTATAACTCAACCATTTTTTAAGATAAGGCGAAACAAAAACTGCTCCGGAATATTTCTATCAAGGTCAAACACATAAATGAATCTTTTTCATTTTCCAATTATTTGATACCTCATTTTAAATTAATAATTTTTTCAATGGCCGCCATTTTGAAACAAGATGGCGGATGAAACTGGCCAACAAACTCGGTCGAGACATTGGTATGTATTACGTACACACCAAGGTACATCAATATCAGTTCATAAATACGCCTGTTATCGCGTGACAAAAATCAGGACGTTTCAAAATGTCAGCCACGCTAGAAATTCAAAGTGCTATAACTCAGCCATTTTTTAATATATAGACGAAACAAAAACTGTTCCGGAATCTTTGTATTAAGGTCAAACACATAAGAAAAAAATATTTTTCCATTTTCAATTTTTTGGTACCACGTTTCAAATTTTAAATTTTTTAAAATTTTTTAAATGGCCGCCATTTTGAAACAAGAGGGCGGATGAAACTGGCCAACAAACTCGGTCGAGACATTGGTATGTATTACGTACACACCAAGGTACATCAATATCAGTTCATAAATACGCCTGTTATCGCGTGACAAAAATCAGGACGTTTCAAAATGTCAGCCACGCTAGAAATTCAAAGTGCTATAACTCAGCCATTTTTTAATATATAGACGAAACAAAAACTGTTCCGGAATCTTTGTATAAAGATCAAACACATAAGAAAAAATATTTTTCCGTTTTCAATTTTTGGTACCACATTTCAAATTTTAAATTTTGTAAAAATTTTTAAATGGCCGCCATTTTGAAACAATATGGCGGATGAAGCTGGCCAACAATCTCGGTTGAGACATTGGTATGTACTATGTACACACTAAGTTACATCCAAATCGGTTCATAAATACGCCTGTTATCGCATGACAAAAATCAGGTCGTTTCAAAATGTCAGTCACAATAGAAATTCAAAATGCTATAACTCAGCCATTTTTTTAGTTATAGACCAAACAAAACCTGTTCCGGAATCTTTGTATTAGGGTCAAACACACGAGAAAAAATTCTTTTTCATTTTTCAATTTTTTGGTACCTTATTTTAAATTTTATTTTTTTTTAAATTTTTAAATGGCCGCCATTTTGAAACAAAATCGCGGATGGAGCTGGCCAACGAACTCGGTCGAGACATTGGTATATACTATTGGTATATACTATAATTGGTTCATAAATACGAGTGTTACAGTGTGACAAAGATCAGATATATATATATATATGGATATATATATATATATATATATATATATATCAACTTTTGAACGGAGGGTGGTTTGGGGGTCTGAAGATCATGATCGATGAAAATATACCAAAATTTTTTGAAATCGCTTTCCTCCGGACGGCTGCAATAGGTAGCTTTTTGTAATGAAAGCTACCTAAAACCAACGTTTGAACACACAGTATATAAATCAAGCACTGTGAAAATAGCAAGACGTATACGTTTCTGAGTACTGGAACTCATATCATCAGTGTATAAAATCAACACCCCGCCCCCCCCCCCCAAATACATGAAAGACGAAAACCCAAATATCTGTAAAAAAAAAAAAAGCACCGAAAGACCATCATGTTCCATCAACCAATGAGATCAAAGCGGAAGTGAAGCATCGAGACACAACAAATCCACACTGAAAGTTGAGATGTAAGGTACATAGGAAATATCGTTAACCCAGGAGTTTCTAAATTTATGAATATGAACAGCTTCAAAAAAGTCTAAATCTAAATGAGTATTGCATTTCATGATAATAGTGGCCGAATCAAAACTGAAATTATGTACTCCCCCTAACAATGATGAGCAATAGAGGATTTTTGTAATTCCCCCTTTTTAGCTAGTTTATGTGTCATTGACTCTGAAACAGAATTTCCATTTAGTTTATCCAATATAAGACAAACCATATTGGCACTGTATATTGTAAATACAAATTTTGAGGAGGGATTTTATCTTTTAGCTGTGAAAAATTTAGTTATTGACTGGCTTAAAAAACAACTATAAAATTATAATGTCTTAAGACATTAGCTATTTTGAAGCTAATTCTTTTATAAAATGTTAAAATGACGAGGTTATAAAAACAAACAGAAGCAACAGAAGGATCAGGATTATTAACACATTTATTAAGACTATGAGAAATTAAACGGTTGATATAAGATAAACTAAAACTACTATTGATAGCAATAGATTTAATTTAATTGAAATCTGCAACAAGGGAATTTTTATCTGAACAAATTAAGCATGCTCTGTTGACTAAAAAATGAAAAAACAAAGTTTTTGGGAAGGAAGGTGACATGAATTAAAATGTCGGGGTCCAGCATTTTGAAGCTATTCATATTCAAAAATTTTGAATCTCCTTGGTTAACAATTTTCCCAGTGTACTTTGCATCTCACTTTTCTGAGTAAAATTTTTGTGTCAGGATGCGTCACTTCCTCTTTGATCTAAATCAGTGGTTCCCAATGTTTTATTGGCCACGCCCCACTGAAGCTTCTGTAAAACCACTATTGCCCCCCTCACTACTCCCGTACTACACATTCTGCAACATATTAACTAAAAAGGGAAACCTATTCACCTGAAAGAAGCCTGGTAGAGCCTTAACAACAACTATTCATTTTATCTTTTTTTAACTTATCAATTAGATTACCTTTCTCTCACAGATGTGATTTTAACGTAATTCTATAAATGAGTCGATAAATCTTCACTTTTATACCAAAAAGTGTTTTGTTGTGTCTTTCCAACTTACCTGAATATTTAACAAACATGTTACATAATTTGCATTTTTATTTTCACAAAATGCTTGAAAAAACTACTACATTTTGGATTAAAATTGATTACATAGACAAATTTTATAATTCTTAGTAACTTATTAAAAATTGGCGATTTTTATTTTGTATGGATAACAAAAAGCAAAGGCAGAATTTCAAAATTATGACTTTTATCAAATTCAAATTGTCATTAGTTATTATTATATTAAACACATTTGTAATTTTTCCCTTCATGGTTATCATTAATTGACTGCCATATAATATCTGATTTTAAAATTTAAATTGTGTATATTTTAAATTTATTTACTGTGTAGGATGACCTTCACCACAGTCATAAATAGTTACGCCTTACCTTTTGAATGTTATTTAAGATTTATATATTTTATAATATTGCTAGTGCCGAATTTACATAATCCCAATATTTTCTAGGTTAAATATGTTCAAGACAGTAAAATTTAGATTATGCCCTTAAGTAGTTTTACATACAAAACTTTCTTTATGTTAGATACAGCAGAGCAAAAAGTAATACAAAACTAATTTAATAAATAATCGGAAAAAATGAGAAAAATTAATTGTAAAATTGAAAAGAATCCAGAAAAATTATAAAAATTTTAAATGTAACAAAAGATGGTTAAAACCTTTTTAGAGGCGGACCATATAATTATTCTAGTGATGAACTTATTTTAAGCTTTTGGGATTTCCTTTTAATAGAAAAACAAAAAAAAAACTTTTTTTAATAGTATTTCTTAAATTTTACAATATTGTTAGTGCCGAATTTACATAATCCCAATATTTTCCAGGTTAAATATGTTCAAGACAGTAAAATTTAGATTATGCCCTTAAGTAGTTTTACGTACAAAACTTTCTTCATGTTAGATACAGCAGAGCAAAATGTAATACACAACTAATTTAATAAATAATCGGAAAAAATGAGAAAAATTTATTGTAAAATTGAAAAGAATTCAGAAAAATTATAAAAATTTTTATATGTAAAAAAAGATGGTTAAAACCTTTTTAGAGGCGGATCATATAATTATTCTAGTGTTGAACTTATTTTAAGCTTTTAGGATTTTTTTAAATAGAAAAACAAAAAAAAACTTTTTTTAATAATATTTCTTAAATTTTACATTTATTACTTTTATTTTTAGTCTAAAAGATTACTTTCCAAAAAACCTGACAACGAATGGGTGAGTTACATATTTGAAATCGCCCCCCCCCCCTAAAATGTCAAATTTCCCCCCGGGTGGGCTTACGCCCAACGTTTGAAACCACTAATCTAAACGGATGCTGGAACAAGATGGTCTTTCCATGCTTTGTTTATGGACATTTGGGTTTTCATCTTTCGTGTATCTGGGGGATGATGTTGATTTTTTACACTGATGATATGAATCCTAGTACTCACGATACATATACATCTGGATATTTTCACAGTGATTGATTTATATAATGTGTGTTCAAACGTTGGTTTTTAACGATTTAGTTTTTCACACAAGTTTTCATTTATTATCTTTGGTTGCGACGGACCTACCTGGGGATTTTATCATGTCTCTTTTTAATCGGCTGTCTTCGCCCCCCCCCCCCCCCCCACATTTTACTTACTGTCATCTCTCCTTCCCAAAAATCTTTGACTTTTCATTTTTTGATCAATAGAGCATGCCAAAATTTTTCAGATTACAATTCCCTTGTTGCAGAATTGAATTATATCTGTTGCTATCAATCGTGGTTTTAGTTTATTTTATATCGTTTAAGTTCTTATAGCCTTAATAAATGTGCTAATAACCTGATACTTCTGTTGCTCTGGATTCTTTTCTAACCTCATCATTTTACCATTTTATAATAGAATTAGCTTCAAAATAGCTAATATCTGAATAAATATGATTTTAAAATTGCTTTCAAGTCATTCAATAAACTAACTTTTTCGTAGCTAAAAGATAAAATTCCTCTTCAAAACTTTTGGGGTATTGAGAATACATTATGCAAATGTAATTTTTCCTACCTTGGACAAACTAAACTTTGGACAAACCTTGGACAAAACTCCATTTCAGAGTCAATGAACACAAAAACTGTGTAGAGAAAGGAAATTACAAAAATCCTCCATTACTTCTCATTGTTGGTGGGAGGTACATAAATTCAATTTCGATTCGGCACTATTATCAAGAAATGCAATACTCCTTTAGACTTAGACTTTTTTGAAGCTGTTCATATTCATAAATTTAGAAACTCCTTGGTTAACGATTTTTCCAGTGTACCTTACATCTCGCCTTTCTGAGTGGATTTGTTGTGTCCCGATGCTTCACCTCCGCTTTGATCACATTGATTGCTGGAACATAATTGTGTTGTGGTGCTTTGTTTACTGGCATTTGGGATTATGTCTTTCATGTAAATGGGGGATGTTGATTTTCTAAACTGATGATGTGAGTCCCAGTACAACCGAAACGTGTATATCTGTCAATTTTCACAGTGCTTGATTTATATATATCGCTCACCCGCAAGAAAAGTGACACATCTCGCAAAAATTCATTTTGCGTTTTATTTCACTAAAAGTTCTGTCATACAAGCATCTTGCTACAGAAGACGTTTCATAAGTGTAGTTATACGGAAAATCAATTTATTACGCTATATGTCCATTCGTAACCAAAGAAGGGAGGTGGATTGTGTGGGGAGGGAAAATTACTCAATCCTCCAAACCACATTTACGTCTTCATTCTTATGGGTTTTAAGCTTTTATGCGTATTTTTACTCCTGCATGCAGAGCTAAGTGCTATAATTTCATGTTACAGGAAAATCATGCAAATTTTCTTTGCCTCTCCTGTGAAATTTACTTTTGTCGAGATGTGTCACTTTTCTTGCGGGTGAGCGATATATCGTTTGTTTAAATGTTGTTTTTATGATTTAGTTTTCTACTCAAATTTTTATTTATTATTAGAATTTAACTTCAATTGCTGAGTTTTTAGGTGGAGATCAAATTTAACCTATGTTCCTAATATCTTGGAAAGATCCTGAACTCGATACTTTTCACTTTCGGAAAAATGTTCGAGTTTAAAGTCCACCTAAAACGGATCTCTGTAATTAGGGTTGAATTCGAATGGTTTGTATTGATAGCTGTTATCCATGTAGTAATAAATTTCAATTCGTAACATGTTTTTACCAGTAAAACTGCGACATCAAAATTCCAATGTACCAACATGTGAATAAATCTTGTCTGTCAGGATATCGTGCGGATAGTTGAGGGGGGCGAGCATCGGGATAATAGCAAAGATCTCAGGTTCCAATCTGTGTCTAGATATCTTTCACTTTGTTCGGATAAGTATTCAGTTTAGCCCTTCAACTAAAAGAATTAATGTAATTCGTATTTTATTATAATGGCTTGCTTGCATAATTGTTATCTCGAGTAATTGTTTTTCCAAGTGTATCGTATTTTCACAGATAAAGCTCTGTGTAACATGATAACATGGGAGTGAAATATGTCAGACCAGATAGCGCCAAATAATGCGAGAACCAGAGAAATGACGCTTATCGCCAAAATTGCAAGTTGCAATCCTGCACTAGATAATTTTCGCTACGCTGGGAACATTTGTCCTACTTTGAATTTCAGTTAGAAAAAATCTCAGGAACATGACTACTGTTCTCCACAGTACTTGGCTGCGTTACAGTGAATGTTTGTACGTTTTATTGGCGAATACAACTTTACTTTATTGGGTGATTTCATCATACACTTAACTTTCCTTTAAGTCTTGACTGACACAATTGTGTAGATAATCTAAAAAAAAGAAAAAACGATTCCTCTCTTTGTGCGGTTTAAAGTCGAGTCTGCACCCACAGAATTGCGTGGATCCTCCCTTGGTATAGTTTGATTTCGGTTACTTTTAAAAACATTTTTTCAATAAAATATGATCCTATTAATTAGGGTAAACGAACAAAACCTTTCGTTTCTGCCAAAATTCTCCAGGTCTTAAAGGGCTAGGGTATTATACGATGTGTTAGCATATAGCTTGAAATGTATATGCCTCCCAAGTTCAGTATTGTTTATCTTTCTGCTTTACTTCTAATACCTTTCATTCATTTTTATAATAATTTCCTTTTACCTAAGCGAGTCCTCCATCATCATTGTTTTTAACCTGTACAATCTCATTTTAAAGCCCCATTCCATCACGCGTATTTAAGTAATGTTCCGGAGCATCTATCGGTGTTATCGTAATCGGACCTCTGACATTAGGATACTCTCTAAGTATCGACAGTCATCAATCAACCGGCGTTTGTAATCGTTTAACACCAGATGGCTTTTGTACTAATATGCAAATTACTCATATGCAAATTGAGTGATGCACTGATAGCACTCTATGCAGATCGACTAGCGGATATACTTCCGCGGCACAGAGCCTTGCCGGCAGTTTCGTAAGTTTCATATCCGAGTGTTCCGTCGGAGTTAAGGTGTTTTTCGTAGTCATCAATGTTGAATTTATTTTAAAGTTTTCGCTAACTACCGTGACACATATTGCTAGTGGCTATGTATTATAAAAGAAGAGAAATTCGCAAAGAAGCGGAATAATGAAAAGCTGGTGTGTATTTATCTACAATGTTTCATCAAATGAAGTCAAGTAACATAATGGCCAGAGGGCATTATATGTCTGAATAACAAACGCCGACGTTGATGGAATGGGAGTAAGTTCTTTTCCCCCGGAGTCAATAGTACTTATGGCGACAGTGCATGTTCAAAAACATTTTCTGCAGTTTTTGCTAAATTGTTTTGAAATTTGAATTGTTTTGAAATTTGAATTGTTTTGAAAACTTTCTTTAAGCACACACAATTAAATTTATTGTTCGAAAATTAACATTTTTTGTCTGCTGCTTATGTTAAATAAACCAGTGTGCCTTAGAATCCAGGCAGATACTTTATGTGTTTCCTCAATTTCATTCATTAGACAATAATGAGGATCATCATCTGTATATGCACGGAGTCTAAATCTTTTTTCCAGTATAAAATACCTATGCCAGGAATGAATTACATTTAAAGGTTTGTTCGTTGATAGGTTTTAGTGGAACGAAGTTCGCATTTGATCATGCTTCACCAAACAGGAGTCAAAATATAAAGATTCAAACAGAAAGAAAGCAACTTGTATATAAAATTACGGCCTAAAGATCATACAAACAACATACAAAGTTTGTAACACAAACAAATTTATCTGGGTGGCCTACTCATCCAGTTATATATTCCGCTTTTATAAAATTCCCTTTTTTTTACATTTTTCATAGATGCATAATTTAGATAAATTTAATTAGAAAACTTTTCTTATGTTATCTTTCTAAACTATGTACTATTCTGATCTATGCAACTGTTAATTCTAAACTATGATTTTTATTATATTTTCTGAATAAATTCATAAAAACTTTTGGGCTTTATGAAAATCAATGTCATCGAAGGTTGAGAGTACGTAAATCTTTTTATACTAGTAAATTAATTTTTTGCTGTCTATCAGATTTTATCAAACTAGGGGGCTCGGCCCCCTACGAGCTACGCTCGCCAACCCCCGTCCAGACACCGCAGACTCTAAATGCACGCTAATGTGATCGGCTTTAAAAAGATTTCGAAAGATTGAATTATAATTTTAAAAACAGTGGCGATCTCCCTATAAACGGATTTCTATTCATTTCTCTTTAATTGGGGAAATTTTAACGCCAAATCCGCTGCGGTACTACTTGATTATCCCGTCGACTAATTTCGCCAAATTATATAAATCGCCAAACCACTCGCCAAATTATACAAATTGACATAATTTTTATTTTAAATAACGAAAGAACAAATAAATTAGTACAACATTAATAAAAATACAAATAAAACGTCGAAATAAAAACAACTTGATGACATAGACACGTGTAACAACATTTCAAATTAAGCTAATATAAAAGGAATTAAGTAAACAGAATCTTTATCTCCCGGTATTTTTTAACAAAGCGAAAAGAAAGTCCTTTTAAATGAGACATTTTAAATTAATCGTTTTTAATCTGACGTAATTTTGACCAAACTATTCTTTCTCTTTTTAATATTCACGTGAAAATACTTGTATTAGAAATTAAATATTATTTGCGCTTTCTTAAGAAAAATAGTTGAAAAGTATCCTCTCAAAATATCAAATAAATGTCTAGCGCAATTTCTAAATTTAAACCGTTTTGCAATATTATTTTGTGTTCATTTTATGTAATAACTGTAATGTGACGTAAATATGACGTAATTTCTCCTATTTAAGACTTCTAACGCTTGTTAATAAATTTATTATTTTACAAATTCCTTTCTCTCTTAAAATTCAGGTGTAATTATAGTTTTTATGACGTAATTTTTAATAAGTTCCTGCTTTTTGTACATAATTATTTAATTCTAATTCCAAATGTTTTTTTCTGTTTATAATAGTCACGTGTAAATAAATTTTTAATTTATTACACGTATAAATATTTTTTTTTAAGCAAACATTATTGTTTCCGCTGTTTATACAGTTGGTAACAGTTTAAATTAATATCACTTTCTAAAATCTGTAAAAAATATCTCTAGAAATCCTGAAAATTTGAATTTAAAATAGAAATAAAACCTTAAAAAATTAGCCAAATTAAAAACAGAAATACAATCTGCACACCGGGAACTTCAAACGTATAAAATGATCTAAAAATGATTAAATTCTCATGGATAGTTTTTGCTCCTATAAAACTTTTTTAGTGGAACGATTTTGTCCAACTTTAGCATTAAATATTTCTTAAAATAATTCTTCGATTTGAAAACTGTCTGCATCAGCGTGTTTATCAAACATTTCTGTATAATACTACCGATTTTCATATTTTTGTATACATTATTTTTCTTAATATTAACGAAGAAAGACCACCGGTCGCAAAAAATTCAAAACCGGCAGCGGTGACAGCGGTAGTTACTTTTTTTTAGAATAGAGAGATTAGTAAAGCTCTGATTAAGAGTATTAAAAAAATCTGTAAAAACGGTATGTTTTGTAAAGGTAATACGCCAACAGCACAGTCAGACGATGTTATTTATCACTCACTTCTTATTATACAGTCACAAGTGTCAAAATCACTAAAACAAACTGAAATATGATATCTTTCATTCCTCGCATTCTTACTCTCATTTGGTCATTCTAAAGAGAAGTCACAGTGACATTTGCTTTTTGGCATGTAACTAGATCAATTTACAATTAAGTCAAATAGAGACTGCAATATAACTGTGATTTGCGGACTCCAATATAAAGATAAATTGATAACCGTTTTATGTCGAGCCCTCAAGGGGCAGCAAAATAAAGCTATCTGGTGACTTGTTACAAAGAGAGTTCATAGTGACTTTACAGTTGCGACTCCAAATTTCGGTTACCTCTGAGTCACAATAAGCTTTCATTTTAACGTTATTTGAAGATTCATCACACTACAAGGCCCATGAAGACTTTCTAATCAAATCTCCAAATGATGGTCACGATGGTTATGAATTAGCAGCGGACTTCATTATAACATCACATGATGACTCGTCACAGAGCAAGTGTCGCAGGGACTTCTGACTAACATTTTTTATCAATTAATCCCTTAATTTCCGCACCCTATACATTCACGGTGCAAATTGCACGTAAAATGAAAACCGCGATTATTAAGAGTTTATTAGAACAATGTTTATCAAAATTGTCTATGGAGGAAAAAATCTACGAATTTAAAAAATTACTTTTCCTACATTAGGAAATGTAAAACTTATCCAAAGTCTTAAGTCTCCAATACTATTTTTACCACATTGCATCGGAAATATTATTATATTTCTTTGTTATCGTGGCAAGATTTTGTAATTTTAAAAGTATATAAACATAATTATTGTGTAAGTAATTACAACCCGTTTACATCATGATTTCTATTTAGTCACGTTTAATAAAGAAACAACGTATTATAATATTGCATTTCTGAAATTGGTCTCAATTATGAATTTCATCAATCATTTCAATGTAATTTTATTGCAAAAATATTTTTAGAATTATTTCATGTTCAGCATATTAAAGAAAATAATTGGAAATTAATGGCTCAATTTCTTTATTCCATTAGTAAAAGAGACAAAATTTGATAAATTACCTTTGTGTCCTTTTTCTTTTTATTTATTTTTTCTACTCAAAACTTTAAAATGCAAATAGCTATATGAAAGATTTTCTTTTATTTCTTTTTCTGAAAAATTGCACTCTTTTAATGAAATATGTTTATAATATGTTCTGTTGTTATAAAAAAAGAAAATCCAATTTGTTAAAATCAGCTTGATGTAAAATAAATTATTTCTTCATTATTTTTTTTTCTTCTGAAAACACATTGTAATCCTAACAAGTTTTATGCTAATTCAGACGGAATTTTACATCTTTAACATATTAATTGCATGAATTATTCTTTTAGAATTGTGTTTTTTATTTTTAAATTAAGGATTAGACACCAGAAATCTTAAGATAGATTTTTAACTTTATTTAGTAGCATATTTTTGTAATTTTTAGAGGATTAATATTTTTATATAAATATAGTGGTTGTAAGAACTTAATTTATGTATTAAAAATTAAAAGGTGATGGAAATTTACATCACTATGTAATTAAGGGTTAAACAGCTTAATAATAGTAGAAGGCAGAAAAAAGTTTGTTTTCATTTTTTTTCGTGTTTTATAATTCTTATTTATTTAATTATTTTTTAATCATTTTTTCATTTTTTATATTAAGTTTTCATAATAACACTAAAAGTCACTATCATTTAATAACACCGTTTCATGTAATAAAAATTAATCCCGTGTAATTAAACAGGAAAATTTAATTAATATTCTGGCTGAATCTTTAATTTTTTATTACATTTTTGTGTCGATATTTATATATGGTAATTTTAATTGTATATATTGTTTCACTTAAATATATTTTATTTTATAACTTTAATTGTGTGATAATTATGGGGATTTGTCTTAGATTTAAATAGACTAGTATTATATTTCTAGAAAAATAATGGATTAATTTCATAATTAAATTAATTATCATGTCCGTTTGAATCTATTTAATAAACTTCTAAGATTTCTAGGTAATGTATGTATTTTAACAATAAATCTACTATGAGGGGTGGAATAACGATTTAAAACTATCTGTCAGAATTTTTTAGATACAAATTTATCACATTGTAATTCACTTTATGTTATAATTTACTTCCAGTGACTTTTTAAGTCTATTATTTATGTTTTTGATTTACTACTCGCGATGGGTAAATATAGATTCCGGATTCGTAAGAATATAAAGAAATGAATAAATTAGAATAATTTATTTGGAATTTTTTTGCAAAATATATTTGTACTAAATGAGATAGATTGGCTTTACATAAATCGTCAAATGCAAGGATTTCTTCAGACGTATTATTTGACCTGCCGTGGTAGGATCAACTACACATGAAATATAGCTAGGTTTGGTGTTAATGAACTCTAAATCAAAATAAATATGCTGTGATTAAATTTTTATCGGATTTTTTTATTAGAGTTTATACGTAAAACATCTCTCTATATATATATTTCTCTTATGTAGCACGAAAGAAAGGCTGTATTTGTAGCTCGCTAATTGGCAACAGCCACAGCAACGATTTTCAGTGGTTAAGTTGTCCCAACCAATTCAGCAAATCAAAATCCAGACATAATCTCTCTTTTAACACAAACTGTCTGACCGTTGCATGAATGACAATTGCTATTGTTCCGTTTTACGGTGACGTGAGGAATTCAGCGAATCAGCTTTTTGATCCAATATTATATTCAGACACAGGCGAAAGCGTTTAGTTTACAGTTCGTTAGCGTGATACGCAGCATTTTTATAGCATCTTATCACAGTTTTAAATGAATTTAAGCCGTGATTTTCACTATTAATTGAAAGGAGAAGGACCCCATCTGGCACTAACATGCCATTTAAAATTAACCGGCGCACAGTGGAGTATTTCTAAAAAAAGCTGGACAAAAGTCGCAAAATGAACTTCGTTAAAAACCGCAATACTTTCTGTTTGTATAGCTTATTAGTCAGTGCTTCCGGTAAATAATGTCTTAGGAATGTTCGGTAACACTCCCCGTCGCGTTATCAGTCTGAACACAGCTGTCGTGCATAGCAGATTTCTCTTTTCTCAGTGATGTGGTGAGAAGCGCATTATTTAATTGCAATTATTATTGCATACAGTGGAGATCTGAATAAAATCCTTTATGGACATAGAAGTGGGAGGTATGTAGCTTAAATTACTGTATTTAGTTTTAGTTATAAAAGAATATAATCATGAAAATAGCCATATTGTTTTATCTTTAAAAATAAGTGTAATTTTTACTATTTCTTTTAAATTTTTAGTGATTTATGAATGCTTGTCGCCCGTTGTCGGTCAAAAATTTTTGTTGGAATATAAAATATAGACATTCCTTATTATATTCATAAAATATAATCTTGCCCCAACTTGCCCCAATTTTTTTTTTACCGTTTTATAAAAAAATGGTATCAGAAGATGATGATATTTTGAAAAAGAAAAATCTTCGTTTTTCTTTTAGAAACTCCAATAACAGCAAAAGATCTTTCAAGAAAGTTGCTGTTTGACCTTAAACAAGATTGTTCTAATACGAAAACAGATGAAAAATTATGTTCCATGGAAAGTAAAGTTACAAAAATGATGAAATATCCAGTAGATAAACAAATATCATTAATACGTTCGTTAAGCCGTTTCAAATCGGATTTTTTTTAAAAAGGGGAGGCTGCCAATCGGGCAAAATGGCACTTTCTTAAGGTAAATGAACATTGGCTTAACAGTTCCATAAAATTAACTGTAGAATATACTATCTGAACAATATAAAAAAAGGTAGACAAACAAAAGATTTCACTGAACTGTGTGACAGAAGCAATTGACAAAAAACAAGAGGTTTAAGGGAGCAAGTTCCTCTTGATCAATTAACATATGCAGCTAGTACAAATCAACGAGCTGCTGCTAATATTGATGCCTCGACACTCATAAAACTCTAAGTCAACAAGAGATACAAAAACACAGAAAAATTATAACTTCAGCAAAAAAAAAAAAACCCACTATTAAGAAGCATACACCATCAGAAGCCTTATCAATTTTTGTAGAAGCTGATCTAGCGAGAATGCAAATGGAAATTATTCATAGTGCAAATAAGAATATTTACTAATTATTTTCTGATTAAGAAAGCTAAGAAGGTTTACTACATAAGTGAGGAGTCGGTGAATGTGACAGAAACAAGCGCAGAAGTTAACCTACAGATCTTCTTGATCACACTTCTGTAAGACTGTGTAAATATTTAGAAGAAGTTATTCTAAATAATACAGAAGAAGAAAACCACAATTTCGAACAAATATCTAAATGGTGTTGCGATGGCTCCCAACAGATCGCAATTTAAACAGATATTTCAGAATACTTCTGATAGTGATGCAAATATATTGCAGAGTTTTCTTGTTCCTTTACGTTTAGAGGCACTGTCCAGTGGACACAGAGTTGATGTTAAAAAATTTCAAATTACACCGAAGGAACTGCAAATCTTTATGTCGAATTATATGGGTAGCACCCAATGTTACCAAAAGTACATAAAGTTTTAGCACATAGGGCCACAGTAATTAAACATGCAGTATTGCCTATCGATCAACTTTCGAACGAGGCTGCTGAAGCTAGAAACAAACATTTCCGCCAATATAGGCAAACTGTTTCCCGAAAATTTTCTCGATAGCAATGTAATAAAAATGTTTTGAACAGACGTTTACTAAATTATGATCCTTTTATAAGTAGTTCAAGGCCAAAGCTTAAAAAAAGGCCTTTTTCTAGCCAAACAACTAAAAACACAATACGGACAACATCCAAAATAAGAGGAAGATGAGGATATAGATGAATATGATTAGAATAGTAAGTTACAGAAAGAACTTGTTATAAATATGTTAAAAAACCCCGGAATATTTCATTAAATATCATAAATGTTTATTCTAAACTGATTTAAATAGTAGTTTACCTATTAAAAAGCAAAGATTTTTTGTAAATTCGAAAAAATATATATATATTTTTTAAAAATATATATATTTAATGACGCTAAATAGCTTTTTACAACATTTCAACTAGATACAGTTCATAAAATAATTTTGTCCACATTTTTCAGAAAATACTCCTCTATGCGGCGTACAGGGGAGTAGTTGACCTAAAAACCTGGCCAAAAATGCAAAAATTAAAATTTCGTCAACAATTGTAAAAATAATATTTTTTATTGGCTAAATAATTGGTGCATCGATCTATGTCTATTTTAGGAACCTGAGGTATATCCGGTGGCTCCTGGCCTCAGCTGAAGAGGAAGTTTCTTACTGAGAAGACGTGGTTTATTGTTGTTGTTTTTGGCATTGTTGATATGTTTAAATATAATTTTTTTGTGGCTCAATGAATTGTTGAATTGAAAATAAACAGGGCTTACGTGTTTAACAAAGGTCAGAGCTTAGTGTTAAACTATGTGTTAATTTAAATAGTTTTGTTTTTAATGTAATAAAATAACATTAAATGTGTAAAAGGGTTATTTTTAAAGCGTTTTTGTCTCTAATTTATACATATCGAAAGCTTTTTAAATATGTGCCGCACTTTGACCGGCCATGTTTGAATTATAATCGTATTAGTTATAGTCTCGAGTGTCAATTTCTGCAAGAAATTCTTCCGCATATTGTTGCCATTTTTTTATAAAAAATTTTCAGGATGACTATTTAAATGCTCTATTTTGCGGCCACCGAATTAAAGAGATGAGAACTATATATTTACTGTCGTATTGCAGGTTTTTAGCTCACAGGATATTACCAGAGAGCTTTTGCACCTACATATTCTATCTGTATGTAGGTACGCACGTACATATGTACGTATGTAGGTACGTACATACGCACGCAACTCGATATCTTTCGATAGAAATAACCGATCGCCTTCAAATTGCATATACCTATTTATTGAAAAGGGGTTCCCTAATTAGTTCTTGAGGATCATGTGTATAACATAAGGAGTGAAAGGAGGAAATTAACCCTTTCGAGGGCGGTGACATTAAAAAGGGACATATAATTTGAATTCCAAATCTGAGAAACGGCACCAAGAAAATTTAATTAAAATTTTCCTTTTATAACCCAGCTAAAAATGAACTGTAGTTTTTTTACAGAAATGATGTATTTTTCAAGTTTTTCTACGGTCAACTGTAGTTTTTTTTGTAGTGCAATATCAACAGTAAAAACACTTCAGTTATTTTCCAGTTATTGACAAGTATTTTTTCAACCCAAAATTTAAAAAATAGTAAGACTTTATGTCTACAGTAAAACGGCAGTAAATTTCAAGTAATTTTATAGCAATTAATTCACAAAAATTTTCGGTGATGTATCTGCAGTCTGACTGCAGTTTCTGAAGAACTTTACAGGTCTTAATTTTGTAAGTATGATTATTATAATAATAACTATAGTATAACAGCAGTTACTGTAAGATTCTTTTGCAAGACACAATGTGGTATGATTGTGTGATAGTTTCCGAAGTTTCTAAAGTGTTTAAAAATGTTTTAATTTTGTGAGAGTTGCATGTTATGAAACACACTTTTTAAATACTAATGATAATTAAAACTCTTTCCAAGACTTTTAAGGACTTAATTGAAAGTCACATTCCTACCTAACGCAAAATTTTTAGTTCCTCTTTCATTTTAAGCTAAGATAAAAAAAAAATTAAATTTCACTATGATTTTCAAAATCAGAGAAAAAAAATTAGTTAAATTTCAAAATCGAGGGAGGGGCAGTGGCATCAACCCACCTGTGCCCCTGCCCACAACGGAAAATTCTTAGTTTTTTTTTTTTTTTTAACTTACTCTAAACGAATAAATTTTGCTATTTTTTTTTTCAAAATCGGAGAAAAAAAATATTGATTAAATTTCAAAAGCCAGGGGGGGGGGGCGGGAAATGAGAAATTTCTTCATTTTTTTAATTGTAAATTACTCGAAAAGTATACATTTTACGATGTTTTTGAAATAGAAGAAAAGGAAATTTTAATTAATTAACTTTTGAAATCCAGGGAGGGGCAATAGGTTTCTCCTACCCCCTACCCTATCCCTAACTGAAAATTCTTAATTCCTCTTTTATTCTAAGATAATTTAAAAAAAATTCAGTATGTTTTTCAAAAGCGAAGAAAATAATTAACATTTAAATTCAAGGGAGGGGCAATCGCTCAGCTATGCCCCTTCCCCTAACAGGAAATTCTTAGTTTCTTTATTTTTAGTTAGTCGAAAAGAATAAATTTTACTACTTTTCAAAAGTGGAAAATTTTTTTTATTAGTTACATTTTAAAATCCAGGGAGGGGAGGGCAATGAACCTCTCAACCCCCCCTCCCTCCCTCTTAATGTAAAATTTCTCATTTTTCTATTCAGAGTTACTCGAAAAGTATAAATTTTACTATGTTTTTGAAAACAAAAGAAAAAGAATATTTAATTAATTAAATTTTTAAATTTAGGGAGGGGCAATAGCTCTCTTCTAACTTCGTTCCCATAAGAGAAAATTCTTAGTTATTCTTTTATTTTAAGATAAGAGAAAAGATCAAATTTCACTATGTTTTTCAAAAATCAGAGAAAAAAAATAGTTACAATTTAAAATCGAGGGAGGGGCAATGACTCACATATGCCCCCTTCCCCTAACAGAAAGTTCTTAGTTCCTTTATTTTAAGTTATTCGAAAAGAATAAATTTTACTATGTTTTTGTAAATTGGAGAAAAAAATTGCTAATTAAATTTCAAAATCCAGGAAGGGGCAATGAGTCTCCCCCCCCCCCACACACACACTCACACCACCACCAACACCACCAACACCAACACCAACACCCCTTAACTGAAAATTTCTTATTTATTTTCATTTTAAGTTACTCAAAATATTTACATAATGTTTTTGAAAACAGAAGAAAAGAAATTCTTATTAATCAAATTTTAAAATCAAGGGAGGGGCAATAGGTCTCCCTTGCTCACTGCCCCACTATCTTCATAACTAGTTTTTAGTTCCTCTTTTATTTTAAATTACTCGAAAAAAATTTACTATGTTTTTCAAAATCGAAGAAAAAGGAAATTTAGTTAGATAAATTTCAAAATCGAGAGGGACAGTGGCCCAACCATTCTTTTACATGTCGCCCATGATTAGAAATTAGAAACACAGGTGGGTTTACTCATTGCATATTGCATAAATTGTCTTTCTTCCATATCGGACATACATATAACTTCCAATTTTCCACTTTTACCTCATAAAAACAAAGAAGAACAACAAAAGAATAGTATAATTTTCTTCCTTTATTTTATTTAAATTTCTCATTTGGACATATGATTTATTTTTCAACCCCTTACAGCTGAATGTCTAACCCCATGGTTTCGTTGCAACTGCAGGAGAAGCATTAAAGAAACACCTCAACTCACGGAAACGCCGGCTTGTTTATGAAAATCGGCGCGGAGTACCACGTTGATTTGCTAAAAGAAGTTCATTTATTTTGCAGTTTGGCGAAAAATATCACCACTGTTTATTGAAATAAAGTGGCTGTATGGGTATTTTTACATTCTCAATCGAAAGAAATTAATTTCAGATCCACACGATTGAGTTAATTTGAATAAAGTGATAACGATTTATAAACCGTCGCAATTTTTGTACAATCATCGTTAGTATTTCAAATCTAGATGAGATTGTACTATTAACGGTTAATGCATGCGAAAAAAAAAAAAAATAGGTCCATTTCATATTAACAGGATTAATTAAATTCAAATGTCATCCAAAACATTTGATAAAATTTTGTTTCTGACAATCCAGATAGTTATCCAGATAGTTCGATTTTACTTGATTTAGTGCACTTATCTATTTATAGTAATTAAGTTTTATTTCAGATTTACACTTGCTTCAATCAGTATGTTCTTTTAGATTAAAAGTTTCAGAATTTTTAAATATCTTACACAGATACTTATCTGTGCTTTGTATTAAAGTATGTTTTGATGTTCAGTTACACAAAAAATCAATACTGAACTTCAAATTATAAATTGATGCCTGCCTAGGATACCTACAATAAGTGCATAACATTTCACAGGTAAGTAACTTATTTTCTTTTTAGGAATGAAACAGTTTTATGTAATAGGTACAAAGCGGTTTGACACATTGTGTTAATAACATAACATAGTATTAATAATAATTTTTATTTAATGAGTACATACTCACTAATTATGTAAAATATTAAATTTTTTAAATGAAGCAATCTTTTTTTACTGTCATATGAATTGTGTTATTTTAAAAAGAAAATTTACACTTCTGAATGGTAATAGGGCCAAATTAGTTTTTTTCGTCAATTATGACACTTCTCAGAATCAAATAATAAAGGCAATATTTTGGAATATTATATTTCTACCCACTGTTAAAATTTAGTTTTTTCTTGATACTGATTTGTGAAACTCGTGGGATCTTTATCATATGGTCGATGAATGAATTTAGACTTTCAGAGCACTTTTTCAGATTTTCCCTGCAAGCGATCGAAGAATTATTTTTTTTCCCACATGACAGAGTTTTCATATGAGTTTAAATTTTTTAAATGATTTTTTCATTTATTAAGAAGGATATTGAATGAGCTTGGTACACCGTCATGTTACAATACACACAAGCTAATGTTAAACCACTGAAAATATCCTTAATTATTTTAAATGTTTTTTTTTTTGTGCATAGGAGGACATTGAATGAGCTTAGTAAACTGTCATGTTACAATACTCACAAGCTAATGTTAAACAAATGACAATATCCTTAAATTTACGTTAACACTTTGGCTGCCGCCCATTTTTCAAAATCTGTTCCCAGGCACCAAATGCGTGACTTAGAGATCTGCACGGGCAGACCCGTGGCCCCAGAGTTGATTTCAGGGGGTGGTCCGGGGGGGGGGGACATTCCTTCTAGAGCAATGAGAGCACCCTCCCCCCCGGGCCACCCCCTGAAATCAACTCTGGGGCCACGGGTCTGCCCGTGCAGATCTCTAAGTCACGCATTCGGTGCCTGGGAACAGATTTTAAAAAATGGGCGGCAGCCAAAGTGTTAAGGTAAATTTTTGATCAAAATCCCCGACTAAAGAATTTCTCTTTTTTGTCCAACAATCAACTGGCAAATTTCACGAATTTTTCTGATGACTTAATGACTATTTTCAGTTTTTTTTTCATGCAACTGATTGACAAATTTTGCAATATTATATTTCTACCCACTGGTAAAATTTAGTTTTTTCTTGATACTGATTTGTGTGAGCTTAGTACACCGTCATGTTACAATACACACAAGCTAATGTTAAACCACTGAAAATATCCTTAATTATTTTAAATGTTTTTTGTGCATAGGAGGATATTGAATGAGCTTAGTACACTGTCATGTTATAATACTCACAAGTTAATGTTAAACCAATGACAATATCCTTAATTTTTCTTTTAAATGTTTTTTTTTTTTTTGCATAGGAGGATATTGAATGAGCTTAGTACACTGTCATGTTACAATACTCACAAGCTAATGTTAAACCAATGACAATATCCTTAAATTTATGTTAACACTTTGGCTGCCGCCCATTTTTCAAAATCTGTTCCCAGGCACCGAATGCGTGGCTTAAGAGATCTGCATGGGCAGACCCGTGGCCCCAGAGTTGATTTCAGGGGGTGGTCCGGGGAGGGGACACACACATTCCTTCCAAATCAATGAGAGCCCCCCCGTCCACCCCCTGAAATCAACTCTGGGGCCACGGGACTGCCCGTGCAGATCTCTAAGTCACGCATTCGGTGCCTGGGAACAGATTTTGAAAAATGGGGGCAGCCAAAGTGTTAAGGTAAATTTTTGATCAAAATCCCCGACTAAAGGATTTCTCTTTTTTGTCCAACAATCAACTGGCAAATTTCACCAAATTTTCTGACGACTTAATGACTATTTTCAGTTTTTTTTTTCATGCAACTGATTGACAAATTTTGCAATATTATATTTCTACCCACTGGTAAAATTTAGTTTTTTCTTGATACTGATTTGTGAAACTCGTGGGATTTTTATCATATGGTCGATGAATGAATTTCGACTTTCAGACCACTTTTTCAGATTTTCCCTGCAAGCGACAAGGTACAAGTGTGCTGTTTTTTAAACATTTCCGCCCAGTGGCCCTTTTTATCTAGAATCAACACTAGGATAGTGATGATTCTGGAAAAAAGGACTGCTGTGTGCGAATTTTTAAAAAAGGGCACTCGCAGAACAGAAGTGTAAAAATCTAGGCGCCAGCAGGCAGTTTCTCACCACTAAATTTTATTAGTTCTCTTCACTTAAATTCTTACAAAAAATTTAGGTGAAATATTAGACAAAAAATAACAAATAAAATTTAGTGGTGAGAGACTGCCTATTGGCACCTAAATTTTTTTCTTGCATTCGTGTACCTTGTTCACAAAAAATAATTTGAATTGGTTTTCTTAGACTCCTTTTTTATTAGTGGTGTACCGAGTAGTACTTTGGCCGAGTACCGAGTACTCGGCCACTGACTACTCGACCGAGTACCGAATACCGAGTAGTTGTGTAATAAGAAAAACTTACTTTTATTTGTATGTGTGAAACTAAATTTTAATCTTGAATTATTTTATGAGGGGTTTTTGCTTAACTTTTTCTATATTTTGTACACATATTGTTAAATACTGAGTAAATAGTTTTATGAATTATTACATATATTATACATTGATATTCGAATAACTTTTTACTGATCAGTTTGAAATTCTTACAACTACTCGGTATTGGCCGAGTACTCGGCCAAAATTTCGCCGAGTATGCCGAATACTCAGTATTTACCGAGTACTCAGTACAGCTCTATTTTTTATCAATAAAATTTTGCAATGTTTTCCTGTGACAGATTGAATTTTGCGATTTTTCCCCTATTTAATGTTATTATGCATTCCTTTTTTTAAATATTAATGTTCAATAACTATTTTTCAATTATCAGTTAATGTGACTTATTTAGCAGTTTTTCAGCTGCAATCGGTCGACAAATTTCACATTTTTTCCTGCCACCAACTGAAGAATCTTGTGAGTTTTGTCTCGATTGATGAATTTCACGATTGATTTCTGCAACAGGTTGACAAGTTTCACAATATTTTAAAGCAGCCGACTGAAGAATTGTTCTTTTTTTTTTTTTTTTTTTTTTTTCAGTAATGGTTGTTGGTTGCATTTATGATGGCCTGTTATCAGCACGAGGGATATAGGCCCTAACGGGGGGAAGTGCCCTCCGTGGGTGGTCTTTCTAAGGGAACCTAACCCGTATTTATGCTTGGAAAACCAAGGTCCGAAGAAAACTCTGAAAGATTAGGCCGACGGGCGCTATTGGGATCGAACACAGCACCTCCCGTCTACCAGCTTCGAGAGCAGAACCTCTCGGCCACTGGTGGGGCTTTTCAATAATGGACTGGGGAATTTCATAAATATTTTCATTGAGTGAGTAATGATTTTTGCAATTTTTTTCACGGTACCAATTCTCGAGTTTTGCAATATTTTATTTCTACTGATCGGGGAAATGTGCAGGAGCTTCCTTGCGATTGATTTGCAAAACTCGTGCGATTTTTTTCATATTGTCGATGAATGAATTTCACAGATTTTCACCACGGCCGATCGAAGAATTTCATTATTTCTCTTACTCTTTGAACTTTTTTAATATTTTCATCCTTTTAGATTGGATTTTTTTACAGAGCCCTCCGATAAATGTCATTTATAATATATAAAAATTTCATAGAGGAGTGAGGATGTATTCCAGGTGGTGCAACCCCCACTTTTCAAAATTTTGCCGACATCCCTCATGTAACTTGTTAGAAAGGCCCCATCACCACTTATTTATGTTATGCACATCCGGCTTACCTCATCCGCTTTGCCCCCCCACCCCCTCCAAGGGGGAACTTTTCTAAATTTTGCCATCATGCCTTGTGACATATTGTTGGAAAACCCTGTGAGCACTTATTCATGTTGTGCACATCCGGTTCCCCCCCCCCCCCTAGGGGCCACTTTTCTAAATTTTGCTGTCACCCATAATGTGACATATTGTTGGAAAGGTCTAATACCACTTATTCATGTTATGCACATCCGGCTTCCCTCTCCCCACTTTGCCCCCCCCCCCAAGGGGGCACTTTTCTAAATTTTGCAGTCACCCATCATGTGACATATTGTTGGAAAGGCCTAATACCACTTATTCATGTTATGCATATCCGGTTTCCCTCCCCCCACTTTGCCCCCCTCAAGGGGGGCACTTTTCTAAATTTTGCAGTCACCCACTATGTGACAGATTGTTGGAAAGGCCTAATGCCACTTATTCATGTTATGCACATCCAGCTTCCCTCCCCCCACTTGCCCCCCTCAAGGGGGGCACTTTTCTAAATTTTGCAGTCACCCATAATGTGACATATTGTTGGAAAGGTCAAATACCACTTATTCATGTTATGCACATCCGGCTTCCCTCACCCCACTTTGCCCCCCCAAGGGGGCACTTTTCTAAATTTTTAAGTCACCCATCATGTGACATATTGTTGGAAAGGCCTAATACCACTTATTCATGTTATGCACATCCGGCTTCCCTCACCCCACTTTGCCCCCCGCCCCCAAGGGGGGCACTTTTCTAAAGTTTACAGTCACCCATCATGTGACATATTGTTGGAAAGGCCTAATACCACTTATTCATGTTTTGCACATCCGGTTCCCCCACACTTTGCTCCCCCCCTGAGGGGGCACTTTTCTAAATTTTGCCGACACCCCTCGTGTGACCCATTGCTGGAAAGGCCAATGGCTACTTATTCAAGTTATGCACATTTGGCTTTCCTCCCCACACTTCCCCCCCCCCCCCAAAGGGGGGCACTTTTCTAAATTTTGCAGTCACCCATCATGTGACATATTGTTGGAAAGGCCTAATACCACTTATTCATGTTATGCACATCCAACTTCCCTCACCCCACTTTGCCCACCCCCCCTAAGGGGGGCACTTTTCTAAATTTTGCAGTCACCCATCATGTAACATATTGTTGGAAAGGCCTAATACCACTTATTCATGTTATGCACATCCGGTTTCCCTCGACCCCACTTTGCCCCCCCCCAACGGGGCACTTTTCCTAAATTTTGGAGTCACCCATCATGTGGCATTTTGTTGGAAAGGCCTAATACGACTTATTTATGTTATGCACATCCGGCATTTCTCCCCATATTTTCTAAAAAATTTTTAAAAGTCTAGAGTCAAACTGCAAAGAAAATGTAGTTGGGAGACTGCGGTGATTTGGCACAAATCCCTGCAGTTCTTTTGAAGTCGACATAACTATAAATTTACTGCGGTGAGTGTGTAGTTATCAACTACACATTTACTGCGGTTAATTTATAGTTATGTCGACTTCAACAACACTGCAGGGATTTGTGCCAAATCACCGCAGTCTTCCAACTACATTTTTTTTAAAGTTTCACTGCAGTTCCTTTTTAGCTGGGAATGTACGTGAAAATAAGCAACTTCATATTTTCTAATAACTCCGTTTATCAACTAAAAAGAGTGGCGAGACCCTACAACTTCTTCTTGATCTTGCAGCAAGGTCAGATGGTAGTCCCGATAAAAGCCAAGAAGAGAGTGATGAAGATGTTCTGAAGAATCATTTTGAAACTTGTAATATATTAAATACATTCAAAAACTAGCAATCTATACTATATAGAATTCACTTTACTGAACTTACTATTAAATATAACACTATTAAATATAAATTAAATGCGATAATTTTTATTAAATGTAATTTAAATATATTAAGCATTATTAAATGTAAATAATAAATTTTATATATAGTAAAATTAAATACATTTAATTAAACATTAATAGTGAATAAGACAAACCTATCAACAATTACTTTCCTCTTAAAAACAGTAAATAGTTAAGGTTACAAGTCGCTCAACTTCCAAACTCCCTTCGGTAATGTTAAGTCAATGGACATGTGATTTATTCGTATTTTTAAAATATCTACTTAGTAAATTAATATTTTAACTTCTTTTTTCATTGTGCTCTTCTTAAATGATGACTCTTTTTTTTCTTAATTGTCAAAATATTTATAAAATGTATATTTATTATTATGTGAAGCGTTAAAATCTTACTTACACTTCGTCAGCTTTTAAGATATAAAATATTAAACTAAGCTATGGATTTGTATGTATACTTCATAGTATGCTAAAAGTTAGTTCAGTGAAACGCATAGCACAGTTAAAAATATCCATTCAGCCATTTCCGTGAATAAACGGAAATGTACTTGACAAACTTTTGTGCAGCCCTGTATATGATCTATAGAATGTATGTACACCAAGTAATATTTTAAAAAAATGTTCTATTTTAAAACGCCTATCACAACTACAAACGCACTTCCAGCTATTATTGGTCATAGACTTCAATAGTTAAATTTATTCTTCAGCCATATTTTTTTGTGTGTCCCTGTAAATGAACGATATATTCTATGCACATCATATTCTACAATAAGTGCCTTAGTACACCTTAGTGATGTATATTAATTTCAGTACGTTTAAAAATGTGATATCATTAAAATACAGAGCAAACGATTTTTCCCCCATAGACCATTATGTAATGGAATTCTTTTGGGTGTCTCTGTAAATGAACCGTAAAGGCTATAGACTTCATTTACAATACAAAACATTCCATTACTGATACCCATTAACATCTAAAAATTTCAAGCCAATCGCACTATATTTACATTGAAAAATATTTTTGACCATTTTTTCGGATCAAATACTCCACTGTGCGGCCAGTTCGCTTTCCAGTTCGCTTAGCTTTTTCAATGATGATCAACAAGTCACAGGGCCAAACTTTTGATAAATGTATTTTTGTTTACATTTTCAACAAAATTTTCAATTACTACTTTTTTATGGATTATTTTTCCTTTCAAAAATTTGTAAATTTCATAACGTTAAAATGTTTTATACCCACATTTTCGACAAAGTTTTGCATGACTTTTTATACATGAAAAATGTTTGTAAATTTCATATGCTGCTTGCTCGGATTGCATAGCGGACCAACTAAAAATATTTTTTACTGTGTTTTCACTAAGGTTTTAAATTAATTCTGTTTATAAAGTTTTTTTAATACATTTTTATTTACATTTTCAACAAAGTTTTCCATTACTTTTTTATACATTGAAAATATTTGTAAATTTAATACATTATAATGATTTATGATAGCATTCATTCTGGCTAGAGTTGACACCAATGTGAATTGCGTAGCAATTCACGGGGGTTGGTGAGCGTCAGCGAACAGGGGGTTGAGCCCCCTAGTATACCATACTGTTTTTATTTTAAGATATGCTGACCAGTACGAGTAAAAAAATATTATTTTTGTGAGAAAATCATCTAAGAAATCAGTTACTGATTTGAAAATTTTTATAAATTTAAAAAGTGAACAATAGTGAAGAATCTAGGGGAGTTATCAACCAAAATTTGCGTTTTTAGATTAGGTTTACATACACATTCAGCAGCATTCAGGTATATTGATACTGATGAAACCATCTCAAAATGGTTTCATACATATCCTGAGATCAGAAAATGTCCGTGAATAAGCTTCATGAATTTATTTCGAGATTCTAAATAAGGATAATATAATATTACAATGCTTCCTGACACCAAACACAATCTCACGGTGATGCTGAAATTTTCTTTATAACATAGAAAGTTTTAGTAAACCGAGCACAAATGCATCAAAGTATGGAGATACTCTTTGAAAATGACGTCTGAGGTTATATGGTAGTGGGTCTTGAAGAAAAAAGGTAGAGTAATTCCGGGATTTATGATGCACATTTTTTTGAATTTGTGTATAAAGTCCCATGGTGGACATAAAAAAAAAAAAATCATGCTGTGCTATTTAATGTTAAATATACAACGCGTTTAATGCGACAAAATAATTCAAAACAAATAATTAATATTTTTTAACATTTTTTTTTAAACATTACACTGCGGCGCGTCATCCGTACATTCAGGCTGAGACCCCGCACTTGTGCGGTAATTATGCCACGCTTGTAATGAGAACAAAATGAAACTATAAATAAAAATATAAAAAAAAAAAAATATTCATATCTGGGCTATAATTAACGATGTAATAACAAAATGAAACTAAATGAGTACAATGAAACGTATTAGTAGATTCAAATTAATAATTGTTTGCCTACTTTCACTATTAAAATTACCGACTTTTTTTTTACATTAAATTTTAATTGTTATTTCAGCAATAACGTAACATCAATGTATTAGAGAGGAAAAAGAAAAAAAGTAAAATTGTTTTTACATAATTTATTTGTTAAACCTTTCAGGATAGGTGGCTTTTACACAAATTTTATTCTTTTGGCACCACTTTTTAAAAAGATGTTACCTTTACTTAAATAATCATGAAAACGCTCTATTTAAAGAAAGCAAATATCACTTTTCTATTTTACTGGTGCCAGATACGAATTTTGCTTGCTCTTTATAAAGGTGCTTATATGCACCTATGGTCCCGAATGGGTTAAGAAACCTGTCTTTCGACTGCAATCTACAGAAACTGTGTCGAAAAAGCACAGCCTTTATATAACTACATTTGACACATGATGCAACGAATCCAATTACACTTCCTCTTTTTTGGAGTAGTTTTCTAACCAATCCTTGCAAAGAACGTCTGCGTTATGCGTAATCCAACTTTTCATTATTATCATCTTGACTTGTATGTTTCTTGTCCTTCTTGGTTTTTATTTTTTATTTTTTCTCCTTTGGTATTAGTAAACTTGATAACATGCCTAACATGGTTAGCCTCTGCAAAAAGAAGAGCGAAAGTTAATAACACTTAATCAGCCCGTACAAATGAAACTGCGGCATGTATACCGGAATTGCAGTGCGTAATGTATCACATTTTGCATGGTGCAGATGTCGGCCATCACAGTTACCTGCCATCGCTAAGGCGAAAGGCGTAACCATGCACACAGTACTCTATACATACGCTACACTTAGTTTTGACTTCGAAATCTTCCATGCCTTTCATAATTAGTGTATGAAAAGTATTTAAACATAACGCGTTTAAAAATTTGGACAGTGAAATTACGCACTTACGTCAAAATAAGGATTGTACTACTACAAGTAAACATCGAAATGGGACTCACGCTATACACTTGTTCAAGTAATCTCATTGCGCAACTATACTGTGAGTTTGACGACCATCTATCGATAATTACGAGAAATACAAGGGGTGCGGCATCTATCCCGGAGGCGGCGACTCTCTCGAAGTTACCCTATGGGCTTGTCAAACATTATTCTGCTGCAAACATTTAATTAGGTAGTGGTTTATAATAAGACGCATTTGAAACTACGACATTGCTATTAAAGTTTTACAGAATATGTTGATTTGTAAACCTAACAAGCACAATGTGTACACTCTAAAAAATAATTTTGTCCAAACATGTAAAAAATACTGCCATCAAGTCTTAGGAAAACCACGGTAAGTTGCAGAAATATTTCTGTAACTTGATGACATTTCCGTCTTTTGCCTGTTAAGTTTCAGAAAATTTTGAGCTCAGATTCGCGAAATTTCTGAGATTTGAGGGAGAAAGAACAATGTAAAAATTACGTAAACGAAAAATACTCCTAGCGGAAAACCCAAGGGATTTGACGAAAAGGCAGCTTAGATCGGAGGATATCAAATACATCTTAAATTAGATTAGTGAAATTTCATTGTTTTGGCGAAACATGAGCAAGTCAAAGCGAACATCTTCCGGAATGAATGGCACATAATCAACGGAAAATAACTTTTAAGTATGAAGAAAAATGAAAGTTTGATTCATTTATAACTTTTTACGTTTCTCTTTATTAGGCATTTATTCTTGTGCTTTAAATATGTGAATCTAAAATTACAGCGGAATCCGTTATATAGTTCTTGATTTATGCTTCAATAACATACTTATATTGCAATCTCTTTTGAATCGCTTACAAATTAATATAAAATTAGGAATTCCTAATCTTAAATTGGTAATTCCTGAACAACTTAACATATCGACTTCCCATTTCTGGGACACCTTGGTGATTAAAATGTTTAGATTGTTCTCTTATTTTTATAACCAGCAGTACATATTGAAAACATAATTGAGATTCAGGGTGTATCGGTACAGCGGTTACAAACATTCAGGACAGATAGTGTCCACCTAACAATCGGAAATCACACAGCAATGCATGGTCGGAAACGCTTTCTTGGCGCGATAGTGACGTCACAAAACACAAGAAAGGAAGGACACGAACAGGGAGAAAAACATGTTTATTACTCTTAGTGCTGCAAAAATGCCGGGACAATGCTGGAAAGTGCTGAGTAACTTGTTGCAGTCATCGGGGCAGCTGTTGGGAAAGTCTGGGACATGCATCACGGCCCGGGATCGTAATTTCGAACACCTACTTTGATGACGATCGTTGTCTCTTTAATTTTGTTTTTTCTTAGTTTTTTGCAGTAGTAAGGATAATTAACATGTTTTCTCCTCTTAATAGTGTCCTGTCTTTTTCGAGTTTTGTGTCGTCACTATCGCGTAAGGAAAGCGTTTCCAATCATGCCTTGCTATGTGATTTTCCATCGCCTAGGTTTACTCTATCTGTCCTGAAAGTTTGTAACCACTGTACTGATACACCCTGTATAAAAAATGCGTACAATTAATTTCAATTAAAAATAGTGATGCGGTTTCAAAAAAGGGTATAAAGAAACATTTATAAAACAAAAAAGATGAAATAGTGACGCAAATATTTTCCCTTCAATATAATTTTCAAATTAATTGGTTCTATGAATTACCATAAGGCTGCAAGCAATTTGTGTAATTATTTACACTTCGTTCAGTTTCTTCTGTTAATATATTCTCCTCATTTTATGGTTCTTTCATCTAAGATTAAAACAAAAAGTTATGTTTCTGGTAAATAACATCTTCCAAAGGAATGCTAAAATTTTTATAATATTTCCATTTCCATTTAATAATTAATGTGCATCTGAAATAAAATATTTATTCCACTAAAACAAAAAAAAAAAAAGAGGGAGTCCTCTAAAATTGATAGTGCTTTACCGAATTCGTTGTGGCATGTAAATATATGCTTTACTTAATTATTTTAAATATATAAAAAGAGAAGATGCGAATGCATAAGGAATTTTTTAAGCTTCCTGTGAGTCAAATAATATGCAAAAGAATGCAGATAAAAGACGATGATATCAGACATAACATATTGAATTATTTATTTAAAAAATATATTTACATCTTATGAAACAAGAATCGTAGGAATAAATAAGCAAAATACTAACCAAATTAAAATTTCTATTTCATGGAATTTTTTATGATACTTCTGCTTATTCTGGAAGACAAATTGTATGTAAAAGGATGAATGTATAAATTGAAAATGTAGACAAATAATGATGAATTATTTACAACAAATGTTGTGTTTTTCATCATAGGAAAAAAAACTGTAAAGTAAATCAGTAAAATATAAAATTAATTTAAAATATTTATTCATACGAGTAGTAAACGAACTCCAACAAACAAACTAATTAAATTTGTAATTATTTTTAACAAAATCCATAATTTAAAACACACAATAATAAAAAAAAAAAAAGAAAAAAAAAACTCATCCATAGTTTTTTCATGTTTCTTTACATGCGGTTCATTATGTTGAGTTGTTTCAAATAACAGATCAGGTGTTATTACCAAAGGTTATCAGAGCGAATATTGTCTTGGCTAATATGTCGTACAGATAGCTCAATTGGAAGAGCATTGAAAATTGAAGCCGAATGTTCTGGTTTCGAGTTCCAGACTGGACACATTTTCGCTCAGGTGCAAAAATTACTACATGTATAACCTGTATGGATTATTTACCAATCAGGTGATTGTGTTAAAAATAATTAAGAGTGTCAAATATTTATTTCTTATTATTAAGTTTATGTTTGTGCAAAAAATATCACAACAGCAAAATTTTTTTCATAGACACCATTTGTAAACTAATAATGAATTGAACTTTCAGCGTTATTTTATTTTTTTCAATAATTAATTGCAGAAGCTGTTGCCTAACACCCATTTACTATTAATAAATATTGAGCTGCAAATTTCAGTTTTAAGATAAAATTCAACTGTATCATATTCTTCATTTTCAAAACGAAAAATATTTAATCAACATTGGAAATAAAATTTAACTATTAAAAGTTAATCCACTATGTCTACTATCCACTATTGCTGAAAACTCTTTTTTTCTTATCTATTATCTATATTATAAAGGACAAACATATCTGTGCGTAACGCATACGTCATTTTGCGGATGGCAACACTTTGAAATTTGAAATAAAATTTTGGTTTCGCAATTTTCTCTACTGCAAATTTTTAAACTTCTAAACATCGCACATTTAAAATTTTTACACCGTCGTATAAGGAAAAAAATGCTCTTTTAAATTCAATTTGTTTGAAAGCTGTATCTTAATTTATTTTTGAGATATTAATTTTTTTGTAGTTTTTAATACTATTTTTCTTATCGTGGCAACAAAAGTACCCCATTTATATTGAAAGTAAAGAGAAAATAGTCATTGTTTATTATTTTTATTGATTATATCCTTATGGATGCCATTTTCACATTACAAATAAAAGTAACTTTTTTATAATTTTTGAACAGAAAATGACGTCAGACATTTAAAAAAAAAACACGCATTCTTCTTCATAAACCAGTTGCATTTCAATATTTTTACATTAAGCTGATACCGGGTTTGAGACGCTAGCAAAATGATTCAGTGAGTAAAAATGATGTCATATTTAAAACAAAACGATCATTTTTTGATAAAACTAAATATTTGACCAATACTAAATGGCCAATACTATGGTAACTAAAGGCAAATTTTTGATTTATTTCTTTCGAGGGTTCTAATATAATTACTTATCTTGAATGCCTATTCTAATACTGTTTAATTTTTCAATAATTTAAGCAGTTGAAGTTTGTGAAAATAATATTTTAATAATTTTAGGTTAAAAATATTATTTGTTTTAAGAGTTATACAACCAATGTCAGATGAATTTTTTATTGTAATTATTTTTTTAGGTTTATTATATATATTCGATCTGACAGTTCCTTTCTAACATTTTAGTTCGTCGAATTTCGACGGGTTCCAACTCGTATATATAAAATCCAAACGGAAATTTTGTTCCGAACGCCGAGATTTTGAGTTCTACCGCATGGATTTTTACGGAACTTATACCGTTAGATAGGTATCGTTCCAGGGAAGGTTTTAAGCTATAACACATCATTCTACCTAGATTAGTTATAGAATTATTACGGAAAATTCTATTATTTTGGACTTTGTTACTTCATATTTCCTTAAATATCTGGGCTCCTATTGGTCGTAGAGCTTAGATCTCGCGCCAAAAGTAGCTCCGAGGTAACCAAGCAAACTTTTCCCCGCGATTATTTTGCCGTCTTCCGATTTCCTCTAACTCTATTAGGGGCCCGCGTAGAGCCCCTTTAAAATATTTTTCGTAGTAATTTCAGCAATTATCTTAAATTATTGGTTAAGACCGCCACCCTCCCGATTCATGTATCTACGGAAAGATTGCATGAAGGAGTTTCGTTCAGATACGCTTTCGTTAAGAATAGAGTGCGCTCCCTGGTGGTGGAATGTGGAACTAACATAACGCGATATTGTTAAAATTAGGAAATCTAACAATGCGATCTGTTTTAAACTTTGAGATAGTTCATAACACATAATCTATTATCTATTCTATTATATATATATAAAATCTATTATCTATTCTATTATCTATTTATATATATAAAATCCAAACGGAAATTTCGTTCCGAACGCCTAGATTTCGAGTTCTACTGCATGGATTTTTACGGAACCTATACCGTTAGATAGGTATTGTTTCAGGGAAGGTTTTAATCTATAACACATTATTCTACCTATATTAGTTTTAGAATTATGACGGAAAATTCTGTTATTTTGGGCGATAAGGTTACCATTTTATTTCTTGGCGAAATTCATCGTTGATAAAAAAAATTGAAAAGGCTGTTAAACCTCGAAAAATAAAAGAAAAACTGTTACTAATTTTATTTAAATGAAAAAAAAAAGAAAAAAAGAAGAAGAAAATCCATTTTAATGAGTGATAATATTAAACAAGTTGGAAATTGCTCGTCAAACGTGGCAAATGAGGTGCGTTCGTACTATAACTAGTTTTATAATTATTTTTTGCACCCCATATTGTACTGAATGTATAATTTTTTCCACTTCATAAAGTGCATAGTCTGATACATCATTAAAATGCACTTCCAATAATTTTTTCCCATTCCCGTAATGTAACGGAACACTTTTGACTGTCCCTGTAATTAAACTATACATCCGATTTTCCTAAAATTTGAAATAGCTCAACAAAATTTTGCAACAACTATATCTTTAAAATTTCAGACCATTCGGAAGGCTGCAATATCATTAAAATGCACTTGCAATAATTTTTTCCATTGGCCGTAATGTAAAGAAAAACTTTTGACTGTCCCTGTAATTAAACTATACATCCGATTTTCCTAAAATTTGAAATGGCTCGACAAAATTTTGCAACAATTATATCTTTAAAATTTCAGATCATTCGGACGGCTCTAATATCATTAAAATGCACTTGCAATAATTTTTCCCATTGGCCGTAATGTAAAGAAAAACTTTTGACTGTCCCTGTAATTAAACTATACATCCCATTTTCCTAAAATTTGAAATGGCTCGACAAAATTTTGCAACAATTATATCTTTAAAATTTCAGATCATTCGGACGGCTCTAATATCATTAAAATGCACTTGCAATAATTTTTCCCATTGGCCGTAATGTAAAGAAAAACTTTTGACTGTCCCTGTAATTAAACTATACATCCGATTTTCCTAAAATTTGAAATGGCTCGACAAAATTTTGCAACAATTATATCTTTAAAATTTCAGATCATTCGGAAGGCTCTAATATCATTAAAATGCACTTGCAATAATTTTTCCCATTGGCCGTAATGTAAAGAAAAACTTTTGACTGTCCCTGTAATTAAACTATACATCCGATTTTCCTAAAATTTGAAATGGCTCGACAAAATTTTGCATCAATTATATATTTAAAATTTCAGATCATTCGGAAGGCTCTAATATCATTAAAATGCACTTGCAATAATTTTTCCCATTGGCCGTAATGTAAAGAAAAACTTTTGACTGTCCCTGTAATTAAACTATACATCCGATTTTCATAAAATTTGAAATGGCTCGACAAAATTTTGCAACAATCATATATTTGAAATTTCAGACCATTCGGTTGGGTAGTTTTTGCTCTGTTACATGCGGACAGACGGACGGACGGACAGACGGACGGACAGACGGACTGAACAACGACTATAGGTGCTACGTATTTATATAATTACGAACGCACCTAAAAACGGAAACATTTAATCAAAACCTGAAAGAAATATTTGTAATGCTTAAAAATTAATTTAATAAGAAATATTACACTTGATACGCAATATTTGGCTCTTTATCGCTTGCGTTACATTTTCTTTCTGTTCTGTTCTTTTCTTTTTTTTATATCTAATTGTCCCATCACATGACTTATAGAAGAAACAAGCAGATGTAATTGTGAGTCACATGTGTAATTACTATTTGTTTCTTTACAATTTTTTATTTTTCTTTTGTCGCCAAACAATGTGATTTTAAGCCAAAAATGCATAAGCGTGATATTAGCTTGAGGATGTTCTCACAAATGGTGTTTTTTTAGGGGAAAAAATCGAATATCAACATTATGCGTCAAATGATAGCATATTTTAATGTAGTTTTGTATGCTGAATTGAATGCTACCAAATAAATTCTTATAAGTCCAACAGTTCATGACACATTTCATATTTTTCTAATTTGGCGGTGTCTTTGGCATCTAAACCTCAAATATCTATCATTACATCCGTTACTCTAGCAACGGAAAAAATTCAAATCAACCCTTTTGGCTAAAAAATAAAAACGGCTCTATGAGTTTGAAATAAAAATGCAAGCATCTTAATTTTTTTTTAAAAATAGTGATTTTATGTAAAATAAAAGGGAAAAAATTAATGAGAATTTAGCGTTATAAAACAAAAATGGAAAAGGTACTACTTAGATATTCCGTCGACCCTCCGTCCGAAAAATCTATCGTCAAACTATAAGATTAAATGCCAATAATGGTTGATCGTAAATATCAAATTCACTTGAATTTAAACAAACTACACGTGTTTACGTCATCAAGTGATTTTAATTTCGACGTTTTATTTGTATTTTTATTAATGTTATACTAATTTATTGGTTATTTCGTTATTTAAAATAAAGATTATGCCAATTTATATAATTTGGCGAATGGTTTGGCGATTTATATAATTTGGCGAAATTGGTCGACGGGATAACAAGTAGTACCAATGAAAATATTTAAGTATGAAAGCAATGTTTGTAACGACTTAAAAATTATTTTCATATATATAAACTCGGTTTATGGCGTCAGATGCCGTCATCCAAAGAATCTACAAGAGTCTTTTTCCATTTTTTCCGGTCATAGGTTCCTCAATGAAAGAAATTGGAATTGGAATAATATTGTGCGATTTATAAATTGCTCCTCGATAAGAAGAAAAAATGGGTACATTTATAACAACCGTGCGTACATCTCGCTGATAGCATTTTAGGTAGCTTTCTTTACAAAAAAGCTACCTATTGCAGCCGTTCGGAGGAAAGCGATTTCAAAAAATTTTGGTATATTTTCATCGATCATGACCCCCCAGACCCCGAAACCACCCTCCGTTCAAAATTGATATATATATATATATATATATATATATATATATCTGACCTATGTCACACTGTAACTCCCGTAATTATGAACCGATATCGATGTAATTCGGTGTGTACATAGTACATACCAATGTCTCGACCGAGTTCGTTGGCCAGCTTCATCCGCCGTTTTGTTTCAAAATGGCGGCCATTTAAAATTTAAAAAAAAAATTTTAAACTTGAAATGTGGTACCAAAAAATTAAGAATGGAAAAATATTTTTTTCTTATGTATTTGACCTTTATACAAAGATTCCGGAGCAGTTTTTGTTTCGTCTATATCTTAAGAAATGGCTGAGTTATAGCATTTTGAATTTCTAGTGTGGCTGACATTTTGAAACGTCCTGATTTTTCTCACGTAATAACAGGCGTATTTATGAACCGACTTGGATGTACCTTGGTGTGTACATAGTACATACAAATATCTCGACCGAGTTCGTTGGCCAGCTTCATCCGCCATCTTGTTTCAAAATGGCGGCCATTTAAAAAAATTAAAAAATAAAAAAATTTAAATGAGATACCAAAAAATTGGAAAATAAAAAAGATTTTTTTTGTATGTGTTTGACCTTAATACAAAGATTCCGGAACAGTTTTTCTTTCGTCTATATCTAAAAAAAAATGGCTGAGTAATAGCATTTTGAATTTCTCTTGTGGCTGACATTTTAAAACGACCTGATTTTTGTCACGCGATAACAGGCGTATTTATGAACCTATTTGGATGTAACTTGGTCTGTACATAGTACATACCAATGTCTCGACCGAGTTCGTTGGCCAGCTTCATTCGCCATCTTCTTTCAAAAGGGTTGCCATTTAAAAAAAATTAAATTTAAAATTCAATATAAGGTATTAAAAAATTGGAAAATGAAAAAGATTTTTTTTATGTGTTTGGCCTTGATACAAAGATTCCGGAGCAGTTTTTGTTTCTGAAAATTTGTTCTTTTGTTGATATCTTAAAAAATGGTTGATTTATAGCACTTTGAATTTCTAGCATGGCTAACATTTTGAAACGATCTTGTATTTGCCACGCGATAACACACGTATTCGCCTATTTCGATGTAAGAAGGCATGTGGATAGTATACATCATCACCTCGAACAAGTTCGCTGGCCAGATTCATCAGCCATCTTGTTTCAAAATGGCGGCCATTAAATTAAAAAATATATATATATTTAAAGTGAGGTGCAAAAAAATTAGAAATTGAAAAAGGTTTCTTTCTTAAGTATTTGATCTTGATATAAGGATTCAGGAGCATTTTTTGTTTGTCTTTACCTTAAAAAATGGCTCAGATATAGCAGTTTCAATTTCTGTTGTGGGTGACATTTTGAAAAATCTGATTTTTTGCATGCGACAGCACTCCTATATATTAATAGATTACAATGTGAGTGAGCATGTGCACAGCAATTACTAAGGTCTCGACCAAGTTCACTGCTTAGCCTCATCCACCATGTTGTCTTAAAATGACAGGCACTTTAAGAAATTGCCGAATTTGGCAGCCAAATATAAGTTACTTTAAAGAAAAGCAGCTTGGATAAAGCTGACTAATTTCGCGAAATTCTCATTCATTATATTTATAAAAATTAGTATTGAATCTCCTATATTCGGTTTCCACTAAATTGAGCTTCGTGTGTTTGCATGATATAAGTTGGCTTTTTTAAAATAAGGATTATGAAAGCTACCTCTTCCTCCCGGCACTGGCCGGAAGGACTTTTTAAAATTCCCAGTAGCAGTAGTTACATTTTGCGTATGTAAATTAAAAATATTTTTTTGCTTTTAATTATGGCATTATTTCCTGTTATTGTTTATCTCTTCAGTTTTTTAAATGAAATTAGTATAAGGCATGCATTTTAAATTAAATGAGTGAAAGGTTTGTGTTTTAAATGAAAATAATAAAATAAGAATATGCTATGAAAACAATCTTTATTGATTTATTACCTGCGCCCGGCTGACATAAAAGTATCACAAAAGCCACATATTCACTTTTCTTTGAGTAGTTGCTCATGAGAATCCAAGTTAACCTTCCGTAATCGGATACTTCACATATTGGTGTATTAGCTTTAATGTTGAAAGCATCGTTTTTGTTTAAAGCGAAAACTTTACTATGAATTCTATTACACAAAATCGCATCATCATCATCTACTATATATTTACAACGGAAATTTTATTTCATTCCGATTGTTTATAATACTTTCGTTGGATATACCACAATTAGTTAGGTAATAATTTTGGAAAAGTTTTAGTGTATACATATTGTTCAAGGGTACTTAGTTATAGAGCGACAGTAAAAGTTCAAAAATTAAGTGAACCTGATTATGAAAGTTTAGCCTTTAAAAAAAAATCTACAGAACATATTTTGTTACAAGTGGCCCTGTTGCATGACTTTTAGGAATGGTGTTAGTATATACGATTTCATTATATGTTGATTAGTTACAGAGGTATTAATTCCTGATGTCATAACGGTCTCATTACCCGACCATAAGTGCGCTGTTTATAATCAATTAAAACAATTACTTCTTAATTGCTAAATTTTGTTTAACGCTTAAGATAACATTATATCGCAATGGCGTTCGCATCGTTTTCAGTAATGTGCAAGGTCAAGCTGAAGATCCATATTGTTTAAAATACAAGTTCAAATTCACCATTTAGTTTAATCCAAGGATCATTTAGAAATATTGACCAGCGCAGCGGGCATAGCCTGCTAGTTTAAATATAAAATTTGTAATATAGCGTGTTCCGAAAACATAGACGTTTCTGAGTATCATAGCAATTTTTTACTCTCGCGTAACTATGTTTTGGATGAAATGCCCCAAACATCTTTAAATATTTCGAGAACTACACTGTAAAAAAATGGCAAGGATTTTTAAATCCATGAAAATAATAATGTAACCGCGAATGAAAATATACATTAAATTCTTCCGATTACCAACGATTTGAAAACGAGTTCTTGATATTTAGAAACCTCAGAAACACACATATTTTCAAGATTACGGAAGTAGTTACAAAAACAATGTGCACTTTTCTACCACTGATTTTCGGAAAGGTTTCCGAAAGTTTTTCATGGCGTATGCAATAAGTTTTCTCATACTGGGATATCGGCTTTTTGGGTGTAATCAATTGTCAATTAAATATTTTCATCTGCATTATTGACTTTATACATAGACGAGTAACAAAATAGTATTAATTTGAATGCTATTGCTAATGGTGTTAATTTACCCTTTTTCTGTAAAACATGCTTTTGAACAGGAAAATGCATACTTCAGATTACTATATTATTACTTTCTTCTATCTTTAAAAGAAAAAAGTATTCAATTCGTGAAAAGTTTCGACTCCCGGTTACCGATGGATTTTTGCGTTTCAGAAGATCCTGAACACGATTTGATGTTTTTTAGAAAATGTCCATCTGTGAGTCTGTAAGTCTGTCTGTATGTGACAGAAAATGTGTGGGCGCTCTACCTCAAGAACTAACCCCTTATGGACGGGAGCTTTTTACCAAATTTTTAATCTTTTGTCACCGTTTTTTAAAAACAGAAATTTGTGTCTTCTTGAATCGAGAAGATGCACGAATTAAATAAGGCAAATTTTGCTGTAAAATTTTACTGGTGAGTAAAAACAAGGATTCTGAGCGCTTCATGCGGCACGTATACGTGCCGCTTGTCCCCAATGGGTTAATGCACAGAATTTCACAAAACTTTAGATTCAGTTAGATCGTCATATAAAATGGTGTTGATAAGTTTTTGGTGTGTATCGCCCAACAGGTGGTGCTGCTATGCTGCATTTTTCACGATTTTCGAAATAGGTCCATCTCAAAAACTAATGCACGGATTTTCAGCAAACTTCAGATTCAATTAGACGTTGACATAAGTTGTTTCTGACTAGCTTTTGGTGTAAATCACCCAACAAGTGGCACTGCTATGTTGCATTTTGCATAATTAAGACGATTTTAGTGATAGTCATATCTCAAGAACTAATGCACGGAGTTTCATATCTTTAGAATCTTCATGATGGGCACAGATTTCCATTTAATTTATGGACTGCGATAACGAATTTTGAAGTATAAACATGCATAACATGTTTTGGTATTGACACATCCGACTAGTTTACTATAACATCAGGAAAAGGTACTGTTGTTTTTTAAAAAACTGATAATTATGCTATCTCCTCAGAAAGAATTACGAAAACCATTGGCAGCAACAGGAACTTTATTTTTATGCTTCTTTAAATCTCAAATATTATATATTGGATTCTGGGGTTTCTAAAGATAAGGAACACTTTCCTGAATCGTGGATAACTCAGAAAAAATTTTAAGTTTTTCCTTTTATGGTTATATTATATATTTTTTTTTTTTATCATTTTTTGCAATTTTGCTGAAATGGAAGTAACAGTAGAAATACATAGAAAGATTTTAACACAGATAACGGTAAATTGGTATTTTATTTGACAACTGTTCTGAAAAAAGGGATCATATCACATTGGCTTCCTTTTTCAACAGGCTAATAACCATGCTCTCTAAAAAAAGCTAGAAATATTACAGAGAAATAACGGCCAGTTGGTTAAGCCAAAACATTTTACTGAAGAAATTCTAGTATTATTTTTAAATACACACCTCATCAAAATTCCAAACAACAGTATGTGAATGGATATTTATAAAAGTTTCATTCACTTTCGAGAAAAGTTCTTTGAAATATCTGTGTTATCTACCCTTTATATCCCAGAAAGGTTGCTGGATTTTGAGGTAGCTTTCGTAAGAAACACTATCCTTTACATTCTCTCCTGTCGGAATTTCTGAAAGATTTTTGCAGATCTACGCCAATCACGACCCCTTGAACCCAAAACCACCCCAACTTAAAACTTTATATACCGGGTGTTGCAAAAATGACTGATGGATTTTAAAATTCAATAACTTGCAAACGGTGACAGATATATTAAAAAAATTCTTGCAGGAGTGTTGTGTAAAATGTCAGGAGTTTTTATTCTGTTTTTCTCAGTTTTAGATACAAATAGCATCGATAGATGGTGCTGCAAGCAATAACCGCTAAATCCAGGCTCAATTTTTTGCCCTCTCTCTTCTTCCATGCGAAAAAAGGAGATTAAAATGCATTGAATGGATCCCGAAGTACCAAAAATCGGGTGTGGACTGAGCACCCATGGCTCTCAGCGCCATCTATTGTTTGAAATTCGAACTAAAATCAAGAATCACTGTAAAATAACTCCTTATATCATAAAATAACACTCCTGAAGGAATTTTTTTAATATCTGTAACCGTTCGCAAGTTATTGAATTTTAAAATCCATCAGTCATTTTTGGGAAACCCGGTATATAGACAGATAAATATATATATAAATAGATACATAACTTTTTATGAACACGATAACTTTCATAATTCTGCAAAAATCTTTACCAAACTGACACATAAAATCAAAGGGCATAAAATCTCGGTCAAGTTCGTTAATGGTCAAATTTGGACCAAGGGGGTGGAAATAGGGAGGGGTTTTCTGAAAAACGAAAAATCCCCATAACTTCTTAATTATGATACATATCGAAGCAGTTTAAAGTTATTATTACTGCTAGGAAAGGGGCCAGAAAATTATGTACGACAGATTTTTTATATCATTAAAAATGGCCTCAAGGGGCAAAGAAATGAGGTTTTAAGAAGATAAAAATTCATAACTTCGTCAATTCACACGTAATCAAATTCACTTAAATTTATTATAAATCTTCTTAATATTATGTACAAATTTTATGTTGACAAGTTTTTAATGGAAACAAACCTTACAGCAAAAAAATATATAAATAAATAAAATAAATAAATAAATGAATAAAAACGAAAAAAAGAGAATGTGAAGAAGAGAAAATCTCGTAACTTCGTAATTCACGAGATATCGAATACGCTTAGATTTATTATAAATCTTCTTATCATTATATGCAACTTGATATTTGTAAGTTTTTGGTAGGACCAATTATTACAGTAAAAAAATAAATAAATAAATAAAAAGGAGGAAAGGGGCCGTAGAAGAAAAAAAAATCACATCTCCGTAAATCCGCCACTAAGGCGATAAATAGTTTCATTGGCGTGATGGAAATTTTTGACAACCCTCAAAGATGCTGTATGTGTAAATGTAATAGGGTTGCATAATGACGCGCGCGTCTCAATAAAAAGGACGTCATAATTTAAAATATAGTGTGTGGTTTATTTGTTGAAACAATCACCACATGCTTTAAATTTATTATACAGGGTGTTATGTTATCTATCGCCGACCTTTAATTTCTGAACGGTTGGTCGTAGACATATAGTTCCAATTACAAAAACGTTTCAAATGAGATAAATATTCATGTTGTGGCATTATTTAAAGTAAAAAATAAATTTAAAAAAAATTACGAAATCTAACTTTTTATACGGTCCCCCAGTCCCTATAGTCATATTTAGTAAAAGTTTACGCATATCATAACAGATATAACACAAAAAGTTTGACATCTGTACTACAAAAATTGACACAGTTATTAAATTTCAAAGTTAGCTATTTTTTCACATGATTTTGTCTGTCATTGAGGGATCAGTTAGAAGATGAATTAAAGTAATTCGAGATCAAAATCAGGGCGCAATTCCGCTGCCGTTTATCTAGTCCTCAGTGAGTATGTTTTATTTTCCGGTTGTCGATTCTACCTACCTCTACGTTTGAATGTTCTTCGACCCCTAAAAGTTAGTTCAAATTTTTAGATGCCGGCTAAAAGTGGTTTCGCCGTAAAAATGACATTGCACCCTGAATTTGATCTCAAATTACTTTAATTCATCTTTTAACTGATCCCTCAATGAAAGACAAAATCATGTGCAAAAATCTCAAACTTTGAAATTTAATAACTGTGTAAATTTTTGCAATACAGATGTCAAACTTTTTGTATTATATCTGTTATGATATGTGTAAACTTTTACTAAATATAACTCTAGGGACTAGGGGACCGTATAAAAAGTTAAATTTCTTAATTTTTATAAAATTGATTTTTTACTTTATATAATGCCACAACATGAATATTTAGCTTATTTGAAACGTTTTTCCAATTCGAACTATATGTCTACGGCCAACGGTTGAGAAATTAAAGGTCGGCGATAGATAACATATTGCACCCTGTATAATTCTTCTTAATAGTACCTGTAACTTTTGTAGCAATAAGTTTTTGGTACGATGAACTTTACTAATGGATGATATTACTAAACATATTCTGAAGGTATGAAAAAAATAGAGATTGAAGAAAACGTTATCGTATTAACACGATTCTTATAAAGCCAACTCTTACAGAAATATGAAATTAAAAACTCGTTAATAGCACCCAGATAAAATTGTTAAACAGGGTTTTGTTAGTGCGATTAGTAGTTAACTTCAAAGTCTACCTGTGCCTGTAGGCCGAGCCGGCAGGGATTTTATTTAGAATTATGATTTGTGTGTGTTTCTATGTACAGTAGAAGTTCTTTAATCCGGCACGTTCGGGACCGCAGCTATGCCGAATTAGCGATTTTGCCAGATTATCGAACGTCTGTTCTATTTGTGTGTGTGTGTGTGTGTGTGTTCACTTGCATTATCAACGTGTGCAAATTGTATAAATATCTGACAAATACTGTTTTATATTTCGTCATTCTAACAACTGTGAGCATTAAAGAAAAGCATAGAATACAAACTTAACATCCAGTTATTTGATATGTACTGTATATGTACAATGTAAGGTACATATAGGGCACAGGTTTATATACATTACATTGTACATGTAATTAAAAATTAATATAAACATTACATTTTTAAAAAGTCTCTGATATCATGTTGTTTCCGCGGTTCGGATTTCTTCTTCAAAAAATCGTTACTGATTATACCCAGATTTATGTGTTCAGCAGTGTTGTAACTTTTGTTCGATTAGGCAAATTTTTTGAATGTATATAATGCAGCAGAAGCCTGTTTCCAAGAAACTTTAGATTCATCTGCCACGGCTCTTTCTTCATCCGATCCTACCTCCTGAATCCGAGATTCTTGTGGATGCTTGCATCCTAGCAATCCCAGTCGTAGAAAAAAAAAAAAAAAATTAAATCCGCAGACACGCGTGCCGGATTATAGAATGTGCCGAACCATAGAATGCCGGATGAAAGAGCTTCTACTGTAGTTGCTCATTTAAAATAAAGAGAGAGAGGGAGAGAAATTTTGTGGTATTGATTTGTAGACAGTGGTTCAGTGAGTTATATGGGCATTGAAGATTTTGTAAGGTGAAGGTAGCCCATGAAAAATCGTCCTTTCAGAAATATGCAGAAGTAATCTATTCAAGAACAATACAAATTAACATAACTGCATGTACCTTTACAGTAAATGTTTAAAAATCCTCCAACAGAATCTCACACTTAGACATAGTTTGCGTGCCTTGTGGATATTCTAAATTAATCATTTAACCCTGTTTTTCTTCTATTCTCATTTCTCCACAATATTCCGGGGCGGCCTTTTTGTGGCAAAGAGTACAAAATTTATTTCTACTATATGGGCAAATTTACCGGACACTTTCGATTTTAGATATTTTGATCAAACAGTAATAGAGGAATAATTGATAAATTCTTCTGCAGCTTCAGGAACATAAAGTACATGTTTGAACTCATATCTTTCAGCGAAAGTTTGTACACAAAGTTAATTAGGACAACAATAACTAATTAAATAGAAAAATAATATTTGGTATCACTCTGTAAAATGATTGTAGCGCATGAGTAGGCAGAATTTGTGCAAAAATTGTGCTCATTTCTGCAAGAATAGCAGGCATATTCAGGAAAATATAAAGATTTCTTTTAAAATTTCAAGGAATTTAAGCATATATTTTGCATGCAGCATACTAAATTTTCAACAAATTAAATGCTAATGTTAGGAAACTAGATAAGGTGCAGTAGGAACAATATGTCAGAAACTGAAATATAAATATTTATATTAAATAGGTAATAATACTTTGACGATTTGAATGCTATACTTTTTAACTGCGCATGCGCGATCGACTATAACTTTGTGTTTTCCTAATTTAGGGTCTACCGTGTAAGGCAATACATAAGAAAAGGCCAGTCCAGAGCGCAATTAATTATTCAGAAGGAGATCGGCGTATTGAGACCTGAATTCTAGTTTCTTTCTTGAAGTAGCTTGATGATAAGTGATTTTTTATTATTTTTCATAGTTTATACTTGTTATTTTAATTTTTTTTATTGATGCTTTGGTTCCTCTTGGAAGAACGAGTCCATTCAAACAACAACAACAACAAAAATAATTATCAAAATCAAAGCATTCATTTCAAAGCTACGAGAAGGTATATGTTAAATACTAAGGAAAATACAAAACGGGTGAATGTTTTGATGCTCTTTGCCCCACCAAAACAGAGAGTCATTCTTCAAATCTATCTTTTTATTGGCTTGCCAAGTTCGAGAAGAAAGCTTATTACTGCTCTCCATTCTTTCGTGTAACCCGATTTTACCAGACCCAAGACGCGATTCGGGTCAAGTTCATTGAGATTTCAGACTACCATGTCCATTTATGGATGAGATTTCACTCTAGCGTGTGATATTCGGATTAACATGATTTTTCCAGGAAGTCTAAAATATTTTTTTGCAAGAGAAAAACTCTATATGTGAACATTAATGAGTACAGGGTGATTATAAAAAAAAAACAATACCGATATATGAGTAGCTAGCTATCATACAGTTCACAGAAAATGAAGGACATTTTGGTTTAAAGTATTTTTATGTATGGGCTCAAGAATCATATAGAAGCAACAATTAAACTCTAAAAATTACGGTTACAGTGACGACAGTTCAAAAATTTCAAATGGCAACACATACTTTTTTTATTGGAATGTTATCTCCATAGTGAAAACCATAAATAACGTTGTAATGGCATCTGTAGCACGAAAATCGCCGGCGCTGACAGGAACATTGACAGACACACTGAGCAGGAAAAGGAAAACAAACAAAAAGGACAGAGAAGAAACAGAAAGTAAAACATTTATTTTGTTTCACAAATTTTCCACGTGGTCTCCTTCACACATGATGACACTTTGCACGCGGCATGTGGTGGATAACACTTAAATAGGTACTGTGGAAAGAAGAATCTGTTGAACCCTTGGCATCTTTCTGATGGCATCTTGCAAATAAGATGCAGTTTACGGATTAAAGCCATACACTTTGGATTTCAGGAATTCCCACCGCCCTAATTCCATTGGAGAGCTATCGGGGGACCTATGCGGCCATGGAAGCGTGAAATGTCGACAGATATCTCCGTCACAAACTATTGTGTTGAAAAGAGTTTAACAGGGGACCAGACATGTGAGGTAGCACCATCTTGCATCCACACGACGCAGGATAGAGCATTTAGCTCTTGCAAATTGGGAATTACGTAATTAGTCAACATTTCTAGATAGAGAGCACACGTTACTGTACTGTACACGTTTGTAGACCTGCGGAAGTAGCCTCTTCAAAAGCGTAAGGACCGAGGATGAAGATGCTTGTTATACCGCACCACACAGTCACTTTTTCTATTTGTAACGGAAGTGTAACCATTTCATGGGGATTATTGGTTATTATCATCACAGTTCCTCGAATTAACGTTACCAGTCTACAAGAAATAGGTTTCGTCCGTCCACAGAATGTGTAAAGGCCAGCTGTCATCCTCGATATACCAGATTAGGAATTCATTCCCAAAATCTAGCGTTGTTGCTTATCACCTGCATCCAACGTCCAGACACGCTGGAACAGTTGCGGAAACATGTACAGAAGAGAGCGCAGGATCGCGAGGACCGTGGGATTCGGCAACTGCAGAACACGTGAAACACCGAGTGCACTTGCAGGAGGATATTCATCGTCTCCTGGACTACTGCAACAGCCTCAACAGAAACGAAAAGTCGTCCGGACCAAGATCGATCGCATGTACTTTTACAACAAGTTTCTTCTAATTTGTGTATTGAGTCCCTTACAGCTTTTATAGTACTTGGTCTACGGCGTTGCCCACTGTTTCTGTGGTAGACACGCAAAATTCTGTGGAATTTTGTCCATTCAGGTTTTCCCCACGTTATTTTCCTGTAAGTGGTATGTTGTTCAGAGTGCAAGAAAGCAAGAAACGGGGTGCGCATTTTATAGTGCTTTTCTTTTACTTAGTGGGTCGACGTCAGTTATGACGATATCTTAATTAGCTTTAATAAGCTTTAAATCAGAGTTTATAATTTTCTTTATAATTCTAATAGAGCTCTTTCAAGATTTTGCTATAGAATTTTTTTTCTTCGGGTGGGGAGGGGAGTGATTTTCTTTTAAGGGGTCTCAGGTCTCTGAACAATGGGGGAAAAAAGACCATTTTAACATTTAATATCTTAAAATATATTTGATTTTAAGACGCAATTTTAATTGGGATGAAAGATATAAGTATGATCTTTCATTTCATGTATTTCAGAAATTGCAAGATGCAGTATTAGCATTTACAGAGGGATCCAAACTCTTTGACATTTGACGAGCAGAAAGTCGGCATGACAGATTACGCGCAGAATTACAAAATAAATTTTGCAACTAGAATGAATATTTTGGTTCCTACTTTTACTTCAGATTATAATAATTACCCTGAACCTAAATAAATTTGTATTTGAAGCATTTTTATATTTTTAATCAAAGTTGTATTTAGCTAATGCAAAATTTTGAAAATTTCAATTGTATAATCACCTAAAAAAAATTTTTTTGGAACAATAGAAAGGAAATTTTAGGATCAGTTTATACAGACTAACATGAAACGTATGTTCTAAACATTTCATGAAAAAATATTGAGAAGTTTTTGAGATATTGTTTGCGTTATGCCGCAAAACGTAATTTGAAGAAAAATGGCTACAAAGTTTCGGAAAAGCCGCTTCAGCTATTGAGTGGGTATAATTCTAAAAGCAATAACTTCTGTTCTAATTAGAATTTCAAGAAAACAATTATAACAAAATGTTCAGAAAAGATAGAAGTTTAACATCCAAAAATTTTAAAAATTAGAAAATTTTAAAGCTTTAAGTATCCTGAGACCCTTAAAACAGCAGATTCAATTTTAGATATACTAAACGGTGTACGTATCTTTGTTGGGTATGTATTTACGTTTTTCATGGTGAAATGTAATTCTCAGGTTCCTATTCTATTTATTAATTGTGTCGCTTGTATGTATTTTACATGTAGAAATATTAAAACCATGCTTTCCGCACGGTTTATTAATAATCGAATAAAAATATTTTTAAAAGTAACATTTTTAATCATGTAGACGATAATTAAATCCTATTCCGAATTGAGGTCATATAAGTTTTTTTTTCTTTCATTTAAATTTAAATGCTAAAGAAGATCAAACTATACAAAAAATGTGTGGACACCCTCTGTATTATTTGAATTCGTGGAAAAATAATGATAGGGATTGAGTAGACAGATTTTGTTTAAGATGTCATAATTTAGTAACTTATCATCTATCTAACCGATTTTGATGATATTTTTTACTAATTTTCGCTATTGAAAGACAGGAGAAAAGAAATTTAGTTTACATTGTTTTTATTCTATATTTATTTGCTCTGGAACTTCTGGACAGAATTGAAAGTGCAATATATCTAAACGCCATAAACTAAATTGTCAACCACTTTTACGTCCCTTGGTTCATTTGGAAAGATTTCCGTTGAAAATATAATTTCATATAAATTCGAGGTACAATTGAAAAGAGACACCGAAATGTGCATAACACGTACAGGTGTACGCTACCAAAGGCATTGGAGCCTCCAAAATCTGGTTTGTGTGGAAAGATTTTTGTTTGAAAATGTAAAATCTTACGCATTCGGGATTAATTTACAAAAGAAGGCCGAAGCGTGCATAGGAAACCTGTTTGTGCGCTGCCGAATTCAGTGGGGTCTATAACTCTAGCTTCATTTGGACAGATTCTCGTTTAAACATAAAAAAAATATACAAAATCAAGAGTTTACGCTACCGAAGGCAGAAAGTTACCGCAATAAACCCTCCCATTGAAAAATTTTATGTATATTTAACCTTATTATTCAGGGCCTTGCAACGCCGAAAATGTAAGTTAAAATTTATTATAATTTTGTTGTATTTTATTGCAATGTTTCTACTGTAATTTATGAAACTTTTTTCAACTAGAGTTAAATTTTGTTGAATATCCTGCATGCAATAAGTAAAAATTGCACAAATTATTTGAATTTTTTTATGAAACATGTATATTTCTCTAAATATACTGGCTATTTTTTAACAAATGAAACCAGTTCTTGTACAAGATCCACATATTCAGCTGCTATAGCTAAAGATCATTTTAAGGATTTTACTTTACAGGGCTGGTTGCAAATATTATTTTGCAAATACTATTTTGCAACCAGCTAATATTTGCAAATATTCTGCTAGTCCCTTAATTATAATCAATCCTTCGCCGAAAATATTAGGTCAAACATATACTTCAAATTTTTCAAGATCCAGAAAAATTTGTGAAGTATTTTTTTTTAGATATTCGTCAACATGTCTGAAATCGAAGGTGCCTTGTGACTTTTGGCTATATTGTTTATGTTCATCGATTCTTACAAACAAATTTTTAATAGTTATTTTTAAAGAAAACAATTTACTTTCCTATGTTTCAATGTTACCGTTATCTTTTGACTGTTTATTACACTAACAATAAAAATATTGTAGAAATAATCTCAAATTTTTAGGAAAATTAAAATAAACGATTCTAACAAATCTCTTATAATGATGTTCAAAATATTTTACACAATCACAACTTAGTAATCACCATTCGCAAACTTCCTACACACATCATTATCTTTATTTCAAGTTTCCCCATTTATGCCTGGGTTCCATTTTTGGGACGCTTCGAATTTTAATACATTTCTATTTTCTTCTTATTTATAGCATGAAAACTGAATGAAGTAATCGTCTATAAATGTCTTTATCTGTTACCGAGAGATGACAGCATAAGAGGGATATTTATTTGCTTAAATGAAGTCTTATTTTTTTTGCTGTTTATAGATTTTTCATTTTTCAAGATGGCGAAATGTAAAATGTAAGTTTGTTTACATTTTTTCTATTAAGTATCCAAATAAATAAGTCATAATCTTAGCTTGTAGATTTCTTTGAAATACGTTTTTTTTTTTTTAATTGTGATATTATATGTTCAAGCCTATTTTTTATGTATTTTTGTAACGCACAAAATATAGGTTGCTAGACCCAAATGGGGACATATTTTTGTTAGCCATTTAAGAGACAGTTATTTATGTAAAGTCCTTTTCAAGATGATTGTGAAATAAATTGTTTTTAAGTCTCAAATACGATTATTATTTTTATTTTGTTATTAGTAATACTTATAATGTAATTAGTGTGTGTAAAGAAATAAATATAATTTTTTTGCACATCATATAAATACTAATTATAGTATATAATACACAATTTAAAAGCTTATTTTATTTAAATTTAGACAAAAAAATATAATTATGCATATAATATTCTTATAAACTAGCCGTCCTTGGAGACCAGTTTGGTCTCCTTTAAATGCATGCTAAGCATTGCATCATGTTACTTTTCTTCAAAATTTATTTTACTTGCTCAATCCTTCGTCAAATTGAAAGTTTCTGATAGAGAAATCATGAACTCGGTATTTTATATTACGTGGGCGCAGGTGATAAATAGTTAGCATTGTTCCCGTCGTATTTTTTTCGTATTTCATTAATTTCATTTAAAATATAATACTTTCACTCATTTTATTTAAAAACTAAAATATTTAAAATTTAACATTCTCAATTATTTCTTTAAATCAAAGAAAAGAAAAGTAATAAATAATACCATGAACCATGGCATTTAATTTCAACATCAAAGCTTTGTTTTAAAAATTCTTTACGACAGTCGCATGAAATAGACTATTATAATACTGATGACATGATGGCGATGAAGCAATATTTGGCGATTTATCACATGCGCGCGGCTAACATTAAACTACCAAATTTGCCGCCTGGTATGTAAAAAGCGATGCGGTTAACCCGGAAATGTTGATGACTGTCACATGACTTGGGCTATATTATAGAGATACTATTCATGTACCCATATTCAGTAAGTTTACATTTTATCAAATAAATACAAACATTTTATACCGTAATTCATTTTAGTCCAGTTCATTTTGAAACATTTTAAAGGGATTTTACCAATAAATTTGAAAAAACAAAAATTCAGCCACAAAAATGTTAAGGGCATATTGACATATTCTTTAATTGAAGTGGGAAACACTTATCTTCTGATGCAATATATAATTCGATTCCGTTATGAACTGTAATCTTTTGGAAATTCTTAAATGCCAGGTTATTTTTATTTGAATTTTGTAGAATTTTATTAATAAAACATGAAATAAAAATCCCCTTCTAATTCCTTAAAAAATCTGTTTCAAAAGTTAAGAATATTATAAATATATATGTATAAGTATATTTTAATGTTTATTGAATGTTGTAATGAAGAACAAAAAAGAAATTTTGACTATAATCATTCAGTCTAATTTTTGAATTTTATCGTTCATAGCATCCGTACAACTTATCTATTGGAAGCATTTTTGCAGTTATGATACAAAACCCTCTCTAAATATTTTAATTACCTTAAATTTGAAAATTTATTCATAATATTTTATTCTATTTTTAAGTATGCGTTATCAATTATATATATACATTAGAAATGTGACCAATCACGCCTGATTCACACTTCTATATATCTCGTAAAAAAAAAAAAAAAAAAAAAAAAAAATATATATATATATATCAGCAAAATCCTTCTGTTTTTTAATCAAATAAAGTAAAACACAAAATATGTAATATGAACTTTAAAAAAAGTACTGTTACTTAAAAGGCGACTAAAATAGTAAAAGAAATGTAAAAAATTAATATATACATTTTAATTAAAATTTTTTTAGTACTTCCGGGCTTTCCCAAACCCTTCATCGGAGAATATCTTAATAAAAGTACTTAAGGGCTTTCCCAAGTCCTTCATCAGAGAATATTATAATAACTTCACACTATGTACATCCAATGGATTCTCTTCTGTCACCTATACACAGTCCCTAAATTATTCTATAACCACTTGATGATGAATACCTTGCCTGACTTTACCAGTTTGATTTTATAGTGACATAGTCTCCTTATACCTCTTCAAAAAGTTAGTAATGCCACCTTTGGTCTCACTTTCAACAATGTTCTATCTATTTTGATCTTATCTGTAACATTGTGCACATATTAATACTATTTTAAATCACTTTCTATGTGACCAGTCCCCTCGTTGTGCCATATCTTTAATTCTCTTGTGATTTAGCATTAATTTTCTTATGTATTAATTCTATTATCAATCACATAAATTACTGACAAATATTCTTCTCCTACAATCTAAATGTAATTCGAAACATGACAACAAATATACTGTACCTGACTGACTTACTCTCAAAACAAGATGACACTGGATTGGATCTGTAAAAGCTTATATTCTCATTGGCTGCATTTAAATGAAAGAAAGGTACTTGATGTTAACCTAAGCAAGCTGTGTTTCTTCTTACCCGACTGCCAAGAAGGGTTATGTGTTTCATGCGAATCTGGACATGTGAAATTATTTATACCCTCGAAACATCCCAACGGCTGGAGGGATTTTAAAGAATGAGGTTTCTATCGATTCGTCATAACAGTCCGATGGTTATAGGCTAGGTTTTGTTTTTATAAATTCAAAATGGTGGCCATAAAATACAAAATGGCGGTAGACACGAAAACAAAATTTACGCACCCTATTGAATGACATATCGTTGGATAGGTCTTTCAAAATGAAGACGATGTTTCATTGACTATATTACAGTCAGAAGCTCCGTTTAAATATTACACAATCTGGAACTTGTGTAGGTAGGATGTCTAGCTTTACAGCAACTCTAACCATCATAGACATCTATAGGCCTCATCGAAACAGAGTTTATAGATAGGAACTAACAATTAAACACAATTTAAAAGTCATCGATACAAGTAAATAAAAAAATAGGTAAGTAATATAAAAAAATAGTTTCACATTGATGAGAAATAATTAATTAGTTCGCTTTTTACGCAGTCGGGTTTTTTGATTTTTTTAAATTTAATTTATATATTTGTCTATAACTTTTTATGGACTATTTATACAGTAGAGTCTCGATTACCTGAGTAATATGGATCAAGCTCACCTTGGATAATCAAAATACTCGGATAAACCGGATTTACTCAAATCGTCACGAACTAAGGAGATGAAATATAAATTTTCACTTAACTCATTAATTTTTATGGTAATGGTAACATTTCTTTGATGCACATTTCCGTTACTTTTAAGAAAAACGGGGAATGAAATTGTTTATTTCAAAAAGCCCTTGATAGATTTTTGTTTGTTGAATGTCTATTTTGCTGCAGTTTTATTTATTTATTTATTTTGCTGCAGTATTACGCTACTGCATAGCTACCAATTTCTAAGATTTTTTTATTGCCACTAAAACTTACCAGTAAATTTTGCCTGATTGAATCGCCGAAATCTAAAAATTTTCAACGATTATGGCAAAAATTTGTATTAAATTTTAGAGGTAACGAAACCGTACAAATTAGCTGCTATGTGATTCTATTAGTGTCATGAAAATGGAAGGTATAGCCTCTTCATCTGCTCAAAGTATTACATTGTTTTTTCAATCGAACTTATACCATTGGAATGGATCATTTTCATCTGATGGACTGTTGGATTCCATTATTATGAAACAGCTATTATAAATGGAGTGTTAGGTGAAGATGAAAGAACAGCCGTAAAAAAAATTAGAACTCTAATTTTCTGGCCAGAATGGGAAAAAAGCGCCATATTTAAAAAAAATGGCCTATCTTCTTCTCATTCTAGCCAGAAAATTTTAGTTCTAAATTTTACGACTACTCTTTCATCTTCATATAACACTTCATTTATAATGGCTGTTTCATAATAATGGAATCCATCAGTCCATCAGAAGAAAATAACTCGGTTAAGGCTCCTGTCCCTGCCGGCGATGGCACTCACGAGCTAATGCTAATCGTATAGGGAAGGATTTTTCTAATATTTCGTTTGCATTTCGACACTTTTTAATAATTTTTTTGCATTGGATAGCCGAGATCCGTCTCTACATCGCACCTTTTTTACTTTTTCAATTTTGGTTTCAGATATTTATTAGAATGACACTTTCATTTTCAGAATCCGTTTTGAAAGTGAAAGTAACTTTATAAAAAATATCTGCGACCAAAATCGAAAAAGTAAAAAAGGTGCGATGTAGAGATGGATCTCGACTATCCAATGAAAAAAAAAAAAAAAAAAAAAAAAAAAAAATTAAAATGTCAAAATGCAAACAAGATATTAGATAAATCCCTCCCTATAGAATTAGCATTAGCCCTTGAGCGTCTTCGCCGACAGGTAGAGGAGCCTTAATGCGGTAACTCGGTTAAGCGGGACACGGATAATCGGGACCTACTGTTATTTAAAAAAAAAATCATTACATTGTTGATTAAATTCTCTTTGCAGGACATGTAATTTTATGGTATTACTTAAGGGGTCTCAGGACTCTTAAAGCTCTAAAATTTTCGAAAATTTAGTTTTTTTTAGACGTTAAACTTCTATGTTTTCTGAAAATTTCGATATAATTGTTATCTTTAAATTTCCATTAGAACAGAAGTTATGGCATTTAGAATTATACTCGCTCAGTAGCTGAAGTGGTGTTTCCATATCTTTGAAGTCATTTTTCTCCAAATGACGTTTTTGGGCATAACGCGCACAATATCTCAAAAACTTCTGAATATTTTTTCATGAAATTTTCAAAACATATGTTTCATGTTAGTCTGTATAAGCTGAATCTAAAATTTCCCTTTTATTGTAAAAAGAAAATATTTTTTTAGGTGTTTATATTGTTGAAATTTTCTAAATTTTGCATTAACTAAATACAACTTTGTATTAAAAATATAAAAATGCTTTAAATGCAAATTTATTTAGATTCAGTGTAATTACTATAATCTGAGGTATAAGCAGGCACCAAAATTTTCATTCTAGTTGCTAAATTTATTTTGTAATCGTTCGCATAATCTGTTATGCCGATTTTCTGCTCGTCAAATGTCTGACAGTTTGGAGCCCCCTGTAAATGCTAATTCTGCATCTTGCAACTTTTCAAATATTTGAAATGAAAGAACATACTTGTATCTTTCATTCCCATTTAAAATTGTGTCTTAATATCAAATACATTTTAAGATATTAAATGTTGAAAATGGTCCTTTTTTCCATTTTTTCCAATTTTAAGAGTCCTGAGACCCCTTAAGGGTAGTGATGGGCGATTCTCGAAAATTCGACAATCGAGAAAAATCGTCATCGTAAAAAATAACAATCGATACAGCCATCGATTAATTCCTAAAATGTACAATCGAGATGTTTTACAATCGATTATAACGAGAGAAGCTAAAAACAATTGTTGGAAAACTTAGCTATTATTCTGGCCGAAACTTTCATAGTAGTGATAAGGTTTGCTCGATAATTCTGCTATCGCAATTATTTTCTCCTGATTTAGGCTTAAGGGGTTACTTCAGTCAAGTGAAAAGATCTGCTCGCTAATGCTAATCTTATGGAAGAAATTTATAAAGATATCTCATTTGAATTTCAGTATTTTAAAATGATTTTCTTTGCATTGGAATAAATTCCCCTTTCTTCTCTATGAAACTGCCATGTCCAAATCGCGTAACTATGGCGCATTTGATGAATCAAATAAACTTTCTACTACTTTTTAGATAACTCCAAAAAGTTTGATACAGTTTAAAGTTCCCCTAAATGTCAAATACTGTTGAATTTCTCCATTGATCGAAAACAAAAGTTTCTTTCAAAAAAACGTAAGGATAGTAAGATAAAGATACCTGCCAAGAAAGAACCTGCCTAACACGGAAACTGTTTTCCAGTACCTAGCGATTCCAAAATGACTCTTTAAGTCTGTATCGAAATCCAAAGTAGCTACTTTATGACACATTTAAAAACTCATTTTTTATTTTAGGCGCATTAGCTAGAATCGATTAGCATTTCCCTCTTTTCGATAAAGGAAAAAGGTTTGATACAAATTAAAGTTCCCTAAATGTCTAAAGTGTATCAAATGCTGTGGAATTTCTCCGTTTATCGAAAACAAGACATCTTTATCGAAAAACGTAAGGATAACCAGACATATATAACTACTGAGAGGGAACCTGCCTAACACGGAAATTGTTTTCCAGTGCCTAGCGATTCCAACATGATTCATCAAGTCTGTATCGAAATCCAAAGTAGCTAGTTTCTGACACATTTACTAGCTCATTTTTTATTTTAGGCGCATTAGCTAGAATCGATTAGTATTTTCTTCTTTTCAATAAAGGCAGAAGGTTCGATACAAGTAAAAGTTCCTTAAATGTCTAAAATGTGTCTAATGCTGTTGAATTTCCCCGTTTATCGAAAACAAAGGAGTGGTATCGTAAAATAGAAAAGTAAACAGACAAATATATCCGCTAATAGGGAATTCTATAACTAAAATAAAACTTCAATGGACTTCATTTTTGGTATTTTGGATAATTTTAATTTTCCAATCCTTACCAACGTGGTATTAGATGATGAGTCTGGAAAAGGTAGAAGAAACGCCCCCCCCCCCAAAAAAAAGGGGCATTAGGCCCCAAATTGACAGTAGGGCAGACCAAGGATGAAAGTTAACTTCATGTAAGAGAGGACTAGGGGAAGTTGAGAATGATAAAAAAACTAAATCATTGAATAAGAAAAAATTTGAAGAAAAAGAAAAATGGTAAAAGAACAAGTGAAGCGTATGATTAGAGCCGGACAAATGAAGAGGGCCCCGATGGGCCACAGCTGGTCCAGAATGAGTGCCCAAGTAGTCAGAATGGGTCAAGAACTTGGAGACAATGAAGAAATCTACAATGAAGAAAAACAATGTATCTACATATACAATAGGTACAATAGGTATCGACAATGAAGAAAAACAATGAGACAAAACATTATGAAAAACAGATGAAAAATACCAATAGCCTGAGGCTAAAAGTAAAATGTTTCACTGGGCGGCGTCCCCTGGTGGTAGTAAAAATAAAATTGATACGAGAAGATAGGGGAGAGTAAAAAGACTTTATTTTGTGAATTTTATAATTTTTGGACAAACAGTATACTAAAGGTTTGAAGAAACAAAACTTCCTCTTGAGGCGAAGAAGGGAGTTAAAATTAAGAAACATATGTCCATATTTTTTATTCGATTTTAGACACAATTTGATGTTAGTCTCATAATTTTCCTATGAGTGCAAGATACCGTACCAGAGTACGAAAAAAACCGCCGCTAAGTATATTCCTTTAGAGTATTTTAAGCCCAGGGGCTTAAAATTAACGGTGGATTGACAAAAGAAAGGTAGATTTAGAAAGGTTATGAGATTACCCTTATTTTAATATATTACATGAGTGGGGGAAAATAATTTTGAAAAATCCTGTTTCCTGAGGCGACACTTAAAATCTTGAAAACACATAATTTGCAGTGCAGTTTTTTTTTAACAATAGCATTCTAATATTAAGAGATATGGGACAGCTATGAGGGCTAAAATAAGAGAAACATTGAAAATCAAGACAAACTGGCGCCGCCAAATTCACTAGAAAACTTCTATATCAACAACAGAAACCCGAACTGATAACTTAAACCACTATGCCTCCTAACCCATATCGGTTAATAACAAAAGCGAATGGAAAAGAACATGTACTCCTTTGGGAAATCATGACTTACACCAGAAGCGCGGTAAGTTTGACTCTTCTGAAAGCTTCCTTTCTCTCGTCCTCTCTCTCGCATTTCCAGATGTATTTTCTGCTGCTGCAAACTGTTCGTTTATCTCGAGGAGATGGCAAACCCGAGGGCAAACCTCTCGCTTACTTCGAGATATCTCATCGATCCCATTGCTTCCCATTGCCATTCTCGTTTCTCGCTCTCGGTCACTGTTCAACATTTCATATGACATTGTCGAGAATAAGAAATCAGTTTTCGTCCTTCCTCGAAATGTTACTCTCGAGGATTGTCATTTCACGCTCGGCCAAGAAGGGCCGAGATGAGATATCGAGGGGCGAGCTGGACAGAGCTGACAGGCATGACAATGAGCTGTGAAATGAAGCTTTAATTTTCAATGTTTTTCTTATTTTAGCCCTACCAAGCTGTCACATACCCGGAGCCCTCCGATAAATATTATTTATTAAATATAAAAATTTCAAAGAGGAAGGTGGGTCGGGTGAATTCAGAGGACGTGAGAGTAGGCGGGGAGCAATTAAAAAAATTTACCGAACTCTTCCTGTGACATATTATCGAAAAGTCCTTTGACAACTCTTTCATATTATGAACCTTTCTTCCCCTGAAGGTGAAATTCGGGGGGTGGGGAGGGGGCGAACAAATTTTTAAAACCGTAGCCGATTTCTATAATAAATTTAAATATAATTTTCGATGTGGGTTTTTTGTGCAGTCTTCCGGTAAATATTATTTATTGAACATAAAATTTTTAAAGTGGGAGCTGCGTAAATTCCGGGGCGAAAGAGTGGACCCAAGTGGGGGGAGGGAGGGGGATCAATTTTCAAACTTTTTTTCGACCCATGATGTGATATGTTATCGGAAAGCTCTCGAATGACTCTTTCATATTATGAGACTTTCTTCCTCCCCTTCCCAATTTCGCCCCCACCGCGGGGGGTAGTTTTTTCCGTTTTAATCATTTTAGATCGGATTTTTTTATGGAGCCCTCCGATAAATATTATTTACTAGAAAGGTAGCCCGTCAAAAATGACGGAAATTTAGATATAAAGATATATACAACTCATGTGCAAGAATATGAGTTTTCTCGCTTGTTCCGCAGTGATAGATGAAAATAACACATTTTAAGAACGAAACACATTTATGAAAAACTGTGTACAGTAGAAGACCACTAATCTGCGCAGTTTGGTTCCAAGTGTTATGCAGATTTGAGGATTTTTGCGGTCATGTCTATTCAATCTTTGTTTACATTTTTTTAAATTCATATATTGGACAATTTAGATTGTTGAGCCTTAAAAATAAATAAATAACACACTTGAAGTAAGGTTAAAAACTATTAAATTATCGTATACGATTTCATGAAATGGTATTGTGTGGTATTATGTGTGTGTGCTTCACGATCTTGGTTACGAAGTTGGCGAAATTGGCTGCAACTTGTCATAATCCTAATAGTGTGGGCCGCTATAACAAAAAAGTAACCAGTTTTTAGTAACATTTCTGATATAAAGTAGCTTTCAAAAACTTGTGTAAAATTGCCGGCCGTTCTCGTGTTATCTCAGTCCTAGGAATAATATTTCTAACACTGAAGATTTTCCATGTATATATGGAATTTAGAAAAGCTTCTCCAAAAAAAAAGGTTCTGAAATGACATTGTAATTCCTCTAACTTCAAAGTTTAATCGGACCCTGATGTTGAGTACTGAAATCTAATAAATACAGTTATTTTGAACATTGCAACAGAATTAAACAGTTAAACTTATTTAACTTAAACTCGCTGTTACTTCCCGATGTTATTTTTTAGTATTAAGAAAGAAAATTATTTAAAATTTTAAAATCTTGCATTTATGTTTTTTTCCGTCTTTAATAACTAAATAATGAAAAAATAGGCTTTTGTTCTGAGCTCATAAATATGACAATAAAATAATGTAACTAAAAGACAGTGCAAAATTAAATCTTTGTGATTACAAACCATAAACAAACGATACCGCCACCATTTTACCTACTATGACGTCATTAGAATATTGCCCATTGATTGTTGGAGAACTTACTTTGTGAATGGTTACCTCAATGATTTAATATTTTTGACGTTTCACGATGAATGAATCACTTGTGTTTGTTTAGGTTTATGAAATGAGATATTAAGCTGTGAAACTAATTTCAATTGAAGTAATCCAAGGATATATGTATTTTTAATCGAAATTAAAAACAATGCGTTGATCTCGAAATAAAAAGTTTTGGTTTGTATAATTTGGTATTTCTGTTAATTATTTATTTAAGTACTTTTCCATTATAGCGTATTTTTAAGAAAAGCTTGGCGCGATTCGGGCATCAGAAAGTGAGGTATGTTGCGAAAATATATAAACAGCTATGAAAACAAATCTAATGAACTTTTATCTTTGTTTATATATGCACTTATATGCATAAAAAATCGTTTCTAAATATATATAATTTTTTTATATGCAAATTACGGCACAGATTTCAGATATGAACCGGGATACCTAACTGGCGCCAAAATGGTGTTATTTTGCCTGCTATGGTAACCCGACTATTGTTTTTTTATTTATTAATAAATTGTTTATTTACTTTTATTTTCTGTTTTTTAATTATATAAACTGCTTTGTTCTATAGTTATTATTCAAACTTTTATTTATTTATAGTTATTTCCTTTACAAAATGATAGCAAATAATTGAAAAATATATAAGTAACTGGTATTCGAAAGCGAGATTTCTGCCAAATTGGCGTCATAGAAAAATCACGCCAACCCCCATGCGTATATGACATCAGCGCAAAAATTACTTCTGTTTCTTTATAAAAATGGGTAAATAGCTTTTTTTGGTACAGATGTCATATTCGCCCCATATTGGCGCGATTTTTTTCTGTCGCCAATATCATATAGGCAACAGGTACTTAACTTGCGCAAAGTGTCGTTATTTTGCTTGATGTGGTAACCCGGATTATGTTGTTTATGCTGTTGATGTTTTCGCCAAATTGGCAACCGAAAAAAATCGCGCCAATATGGGGCGAATATGACATCTGTTCCCTTTTTTATATTAAATTGTCGGCACAGATGTCATATACGCCCATATTACCGCGATTTTTTTTTTTTTTTTGACGCCGATGTCATATACGTACCGGGTACTTAAGTGGCGCCAAAGTGTCGTTATTTTGCTTGTAATGGTAACCCGAATGTTGTTTATGCTGTTGATGTTTTCGCCAAATTGGCGTCGGAAATAAATCGCGCCAATATATGACATCTGTGCCAAATTGTATACATATGGAAAAAATTGCTTGTGAGTATGAAGCAGTAAATAGGTTGCCAGAAAATACGTTGACAAACTTCTTTCTCGCCAAGAAACTTTTCTCCGAAGTATTGTACATAAGCAATGATTGCTAGAAATGCATTTTTAATTATGATATGCGCTTTTATGTTTCACTATATTTATGCATACTATACTGTGTGTATAAATGCTACAGTTCATATGCAGGGCTACAAAAAAGAATTCGTAAGGGTTACTGAGTATGAGAGTAAATTGCTTAAAGGTGGTTTTTAAAGGAGTTATGCATTTTTACGCTGAACTGCATTTAGTTTCCTAAGAAATGTTTCTGGAATATAGATAAAAGGATATATATGGTCACGCAAAGAATTGGATACATAACCGTCTATCTATGATAATATCTGGAAATGTGATTTCAGTAGTTTTAAGAGTAGTTTAAATTAAATTTTAGCTAAATAGTGGCATGTAATAACGGTACTATTGGCTATGGACGGTAACTGCTGAAATCAATTTTTAAGTTTTTTTATACGTTTTCTAAAATGTTTACTTAGTTATCTTGGTACTTCTTAGTTATCCCGTCACCCAGATTACTGTCGCCAAATTGTAAGATTAATTGCCAATAATGGTTGCCATTAATTAATTAATTAAATGCCAATAATGGCCAATAAAACCATTAATTCGACATTTTATTTGTATTTTTATTAATGTTTTACTATTGATTTGGCGATTTATATAATTTGGCGAAATTGGTCGACGGGATATCTAAGAAGTAACGTTATCTTATTTACCTTATTTCCCTAAATAACGAAGTTTTGCTAAAGCATTCAGGATGTGTTGGAAAGTGTTTCATATTCTATGTTTAACGCATGATTTTTCTTTCTTCTTTAGTCTTATTTTGCATTTATTTTATTCTTAATTTTTTAGTCTTATATTGCTTTACAGAAAATTTGGCACAGTCATATACGTTATCATATATTGCCGCGATTTTTTTCCGACGCCAATTTGGCGAAAACATCAACAGCATAAACAACAACATCCGGATTACCATATCAAGCAAAATTACGACCTTTGGCGCCAGTTAAGAACCCGTTGTGTATATGACATTGGCGTCAGAAAAAAATCGCGCCAATATGGGGCGTATATGACATCTGTGCCCTCCCCTTGCATATAGTACAGACTATAACACGGATAGCGCAAAATAATAGACAGTTTGGTACTTTTCCTCTGTAGGGGCTTTGGCATTTTTTTAAAAAAAGCTTGGTGTAATTTGGGCATCAGAAAGTGAGATTTGGGTACTTTTCCGTTATGAGGACACCATTGTCGCCAAGCGTAACAGTTGGCGCAAAATCGTGAATTGAAGCATTTGAAAAATAAAAGAAAAACCATTGTCGATACTAAAGTGAGCATTTAAAAAATATAACATTTGAAAATTTCAGACTTTTACGAACTATTTCATCAAATCACAAATATATACTTAAAATAAGTGAACAAATAACTGCTATAAAATAAAGCAATAAAATAAAACTCATATTAAACTGCTGGCATAAAATTTCAAATATCTTTTAGCATTTTGAAATAATTGGCGCATTAGCATACATTTTGGCATGGTGTCCGTATAACGGAAAAATATCGAGATTTGTTGTCAAATCATATAAACAGCTATGAAAACAAATTTGATGAGCATTTTTGTTTGTTTTATATGTATATTATTGATGTTTTTATGTACAAATTACATCTGTATCTGTATAAAATTAGAGAAACGGCTTTTTTATGTTAAATAAATCGTATAAATATCGAAAAACGTACGTGTGTATATAAAATGAAACAGTGAATAGGTTCCCGGAAAATATGTTACCAAATTGCCTTTTTCGCTAAGGCAACTATACTGGAAAAGTACCTAAAGCACATTAAAATCGCGCAGTTAGGAGCTCACACAGTACACCGTTATCTGTTGGCGGTTATTTTATTAGTAGCATCGGGAGGAAGATGTAAAGATGTACTTTAAATTCTCACCCATAGATTTCGAAATAATATCTTAAAAGAGTGGAGTTTAAATTAAATTTCGGTGACCTCCATTATGAAAGATTAATGGTTTTAAATGGGAATTTCGCCAAATTAGCCAGCTATCGCCAAGTTGGCTAACATTTGGCGCTACTGTGGTAACCCTGCATTAATATTTTTCAACAATTACTCATTTCAATGAGGCGGTCCTACCGGAATAGTGAGGGACACACAGAGACTTGGATTTTATATAAATAGATAATATATGAAATTTCAGGACACTTTTCTAAATTTAGTCAAGACACCTCGTGTGACATATCGTTGGAAAGGTTTGTGACTACTTATTGATGTTATGCACTTCCAGTGTCCGTCCCCCCACTTTGACCCCCCGGGGGACACTTTTCCAAATATAGCCAAGACCCCTCATGTGAGATATCGTTGGAAAGGTCAGTGACTACTTATTGATGTTATGCACCTCCGGTGACAGTCCCCCCACTTTGCCCCCCCCGGGGGGCATTTTTCCAAATTTAGCAAAGACCCTTCATGTGAGATATCGTTGGAAAGGTCTGTGACTACTCATTGATGTTATGCACCTATCGTGTCCGTCCCCCCCCACTTTGCCCCCCCGGGGGCACTTTTCCCACATTTAGCCAAGACCCCTCATGTGAGATATCGTTGGAAAGGTCCGTGAGTACTTATTGATGTTATGCACCTCCGGTGACAGCACCCCCCACTTTGCGCCCCCGGAGGACACTTTTTCAAATTTAGCCAAGACCCCTCATGTGAGATATCGTTGGAAAGGTCTGTAATTACTTATTGATGTTATGCACCTCCGGTGACAGTCCCCCCCCACTTTGCCCCCACCACGGGGACACTTTTTCAAATTTAGCCAAGATCCCTCATGTGAGATATCGTTGGAAAGGTCTGTAATTACTTATTGATGTTATGCACCTACGGTGTTCGTCTCCCCCACTTTCCCCCCCAGGGGGGCACTTTTCAAAATTTAGCCAAGACTTCTCATGTGAGATATTGTTGGAAAGGTCTGTAACTACTTATTGATGTTATGCACCTCCGGTGACAGTCCCCCCCCCCACTTTGCCCCCACCACGGGGACACTTTTTCAAATTTAGCCAAGATCCCTCATGTGAGATATCGTTGGAAAGGTCTGTAATTACTTATTGATGTTATGCACCTACGGTGTTCGTCTCCCCCACTTTCCCCCCCAAGGGGGCACTTTTCAAAATTTAGCCAAGACTTCTCATGTGAGATATTGTTGGAAAGGTCTGTGACTACTTATTGATGTTATGCACCTCCGGTGACAGCACCCCCCACTTTCCCCCCCCCGGAGGACACTTTTCAAATTTAGCCAAGACCCCTCATGTGAGATATCGTTGGAAAGGTCTGTAATTACTTATTGATGTTATGCACCTACGGTGTTCGTCACCCCCACTTTCCCCCCCAGGGGGGCACTTTTCAAAATTTAGCCAAGACTACTCATGTGAGATATTGTTGGAAAGGTCTGTGACTACTTACTGATGTTATGCACCTCCGGTGACAGTCCCCCCCACTTTGCCCCCACCACGGGGACACTTTTTCAAATTTAGCCAAGATCCCTCATGTGAGATATCGTTGGAAAGGTCTGTGACTACTTATTGATGTTATGCTCCTCCAATGACAGTCTCCCCCCCCCCCCACATTGCCCCCCCGGGGGACACTTTTTCAAATTTAGTCAAGAGTCCTCATGTGAGATATTGTTGGAAAGGTCTGTGACTACTTATTCATGTTATGCTCCTCCGGTGTCCGTCGCCCCACTTTGCCCCCCCCCCCCCGGGAGACACTTTTTCAAAAATATAGCCAAGACCCCACAAGTGAGATATCGTTGGAAAGGTTTGTGACTACTTATTGATGTTATGCTCCTCCGGTGTCCGATCCCCCACTTTGCCCTCCCGGGAGACACTTTTTCAAATTTAGCCAAGACCCCACATGTGAGACATTATTGGTAAGGTCTGTGACTACTTATTGATGTTCTGCACTTCCGGTGACCGCCCCCCACTTTTCCCCCACGGGGGACACTTTTCTAAATTTAGCCGAGACCCCTCATGTGACATATTGTTGGAAAGGCCTATGACCACTTACTCATGTTATCCATCTCCCGCACCCTTCCCCCCTCTTTGCCCCCTCGGGAAAGGCATTTTTATAAATTCAGATCCAGACCACTCATGTGACATATGGTTCGAAAGGCCTAAAGACCTGTGACGACTTATTCATATTATGCAGCTACTGTGCCGCTCCGCTCACTTTGATCCCTCCCCCAACACATCTGGTCCGAGGTTCGTTCGTTTCGAGATTATATATTTTTTAACAAGATTTTGTAGTGCGTGCACACCACGCCTGCTATACGGTGTCGTATATAGCGGGTAACCTGTTCGTGATTTCATATTACAAGATTACGTATAACTTAGGGGCCCCGATTAAAGGAGGGGCCCACTAGCGGGCGAAATCACCTAGTCTTTATTAACGCCGACTCATTCCAGTTCACCCGCAGACGATTCTTGATAAATGTATGACGTATATAATATATAATATATGATGTATAAAAGCAATTGGCAAACTGGAGTCATCGAAAAAAAAATTACACAATCGAAAAGTATCGAGATGTCCATACAATCGAGAAAATCGAGAAAAACATCTCGTTATCGCCCATCACTACTTAAGGGGTCTCAGGACTCTTAAAGCTTTAAAATTTTCGAAATTTTAATTTTCTTAGATATTAAACTACTATCTTTTCTGATCATTTTTGTATAAATGTTTCCTTGAAATTCCTATTAGAACAGAAGTTATGCCTTTTAGAATTATACACGCTCAATAGCTGAAGCGGCGTTTCAGAAACTTTGAAGTCAATTTTCTCCAAATGACGTTTTGGGGCATAACGCGCACGATATCTCAAACTTCTGAAATTTTTTTCATGAAATTTTCAAAACATATGTTTCATGTTAGTCTGTAGAAACTGAACCTAAAATTTCCTTCTTTATTGTTCAGAAATATATTCTTTATAGGTGATTATACTGTTGAAAATTTCTAAGTTTTGGATTAACTAAATACAACTTTGTATTAAAAATTGAAAAATGCTTTAAATACAAATTTATTTAGGTTCAGAGTAATTATTACAGTGTGGAGCATAAGTAGGACCTAAAATTTTCCTTTTACTTGCAAAATGTATTTTTTAATCGTGCGCATAATGTGTTATGCCGATTTTCCACTCGTCAAATGTCTGACATTTTGGAGCCCACTGTAAATTCTAATTCTACATCTTGTAATTTTTCAAATATATGAAATGAAAGAACATACTTATATCTTTAATCCCAATATAAATTTTTTTCTTAAAATCAATTACATTTTAAGATATTATATGTTGAAAATGGTCTCTTTTTTTCGATTATTCCAATTTTAAGAGTCCTGAGACCCCTTAAACCTGTGGTCACTACTTTATGACATACCATGTAATATAGGGTTAACCACTCTAATGTGTGAATTAAAGGCACTAGAGAAGTTTGAAGTAACGAAAAAAAATATTTATTTTAATAATAATAGGGGGCTCTGCCCCTTACGAGCTACGATCGCCAACCCCCGTTCAGACACCCCAGATTCTAAAAGCACGCTAATTTCATCGGCTTTAAAAATATTGAATTATAATTTAAAAACCACTGTCGATCTCTCTGTAAACTCTGAAGCTCTGTAAATCGTTTTCCTTTTATTGAGTAATTTTTTTAATGATTTTATATTTAAAATTAAAAATATTGTTCATTTAAAAAATATGTTAAATTTAAAAAGCAACAAATTTATTAAAGTTATTTGGATTTTTTTCCTTATCTTCCTAATGAAGTCGCTATTTTGTAGTTACAGTAAATAATCTTATCATATAAATCTCCTCTCCTCTGAAATTTTCATTTCGTCGCCTCTTTCTGCCAACATATATGTAAAATTATATATAGATACTGGTACGTATATTGTAAATAGTTAGTGTTTGTGCTTCAAAATAATATAAATAGTTCATTTAACCTCTATTCATAAACTAATATTAGTTTTTGTTGCAATGAAATATCTCAATTTGTTGATCAAGTAAACCCTACTGGATTTCAATGGGAGTCTATGGAAATTTGGCGAAATACTGGAAATAGCGCCAAGTTCGCGTCACTTTTGGCGGCTAATTTTGGTCGTAAAACCGCCAAGTTTTGGCGGCTTTTGGCCACAGACCCGGGTTCACCCCCCCCCCCCCCTTGGTAACCCACTTATAGCGTCAGAAAGTTCTAAAACCAATCAGATGCGTTTCGCGGTATCTACGCAGATTTTCATTGGTCCATTTCCAAAGCGTTACTTTTTTTTATATAGAAGGATTTTCATAAAGTTTGAACTTTTAAGAATGTCAGTTGAGTTGGCCAATACAGTTGTTCAGAAATGAAAATTCCTAAAATTACGGACGTACGAGCCGTAAACATTAAGGCGCGCGGACAGGCGATACCTGCATAGTGCGTAGGCATAATTTGAAACTCAGTAGTATTGAAATGTCTTTTCGGAAGTTTTGCTACGATAAATTTTCAGAAATTTAACGAAATTGCATTTATTATTATTATTATTATTATTATTATTATTATTATTGTTATTGTTATTATTATTATTGTTGTTGTTATTATTATTATTATTATTATTTTATTATTATTATTGTTATTGTTATTATTATTATTATTATTATTTTATTATTATTAAGGAAATTTATTCTCTACAAACAATTCTTGAAAAACAAACAAAAGAATTTCCAAGATATATATATATATATATATATATATATAAAGATACATTTTTATGGGTTTCGAATTTTTTATTATATTTTTAATTTTTTTTACAATTTCTTTTTCAGGTTTCATCTAGAGACGTCGTAACAATCCGTATAAAAAAGAAAATACGACTCAAAAGTATTGAACCTCGACTTGAAAATCGTAGCAAATGTAGTTTTGCAAGATTAATTTTATCGAAAAATATTCACACATTTGTTATTGTTTTAAATTAATTAATTTTTTTGTTATATAAAACATGAACAAATAAATACAAAAAAGATGTAATAGTCTAAAGCAAATCCACGATCAAACTTCAGACAATTTTCGAAATTTAATTTTTTTCTGGTTCCCTTAATGAATTAATATAAGTATAAAAATTACGTACACATTTTCTAAAAACGCTACATATATTTTCAAAAATCCATTATTGAATTCCACTGCATTCTCAAAAGATTTATGATAAAATTTAACTATTGGAAAAGATAGAATCTTATTACATTACACTTTTATTTAGATAATTTTTTTTTCATTTTGCACAACAGGTATTTCGTGTCTGAGTACCATTAAACTATAACTGCATATTTGTAAGACAAAATATATATTATTAACTTTCGGGTTTATTTCTTTTTTCATTTCCAGGAAAAGATATTTAGAAGCTTATTTAATATATTTTTGCTGCTTAATATATTTTGCTTTTTGGAATACAATATTATTTTGGTCGTTTCCAAATTGGATTTCGACATTTCAATATTTAAACTTGAATGGGAAATACTGCTTACACTTATACTGAAGTGCTCTACATTGGATTTTAAAAGAATGTAAGGAATGAAAGTTTAAGTAATAGTTTTGGAAATAAAAATGCAAGTTCATTTTTGAAAATTTTCACATTAAAATAGAGTGCTATGACGTATTACTTTTAAATAAATTGATAAATTCTTTTACTAGTTCTTGATTCACATTAAATATTTATGTTTGCGAATTTTTTCTAGTGTTTTTTTTTAAATTAATTTCAAAGAAAGCAATGCAAAACAAATTTATGAATAAAGTAAAGCACATTTATTTGGACGAGATCTATGATTACAGTAACAAAATAAAAGAAACAAACCTGCAAAATTTTTCATCTTTGAGAAGTAAAATTTTATTTACGGTATTTCAGAGAAAAATATTGTAAAGCTACACAATAAATATTTTATATAATAAGATTATTAATCGTTTGTTCTGCGTTGTATCTGGTAAAAAAATACATGTATTTTATGGTTAAGAAACATTTTTATCTTTGTTGGTACATCTCTGTAAGACTATATTTCTATTTTTAATCACCTAATTTAGATAATAATAAATTATTGATTTTTTATTATGCTATAATGCGAATTACCCTAATGAATGTACGCAAGTTTTGCTAGTCTCAGAAATACTTTCTTCAATTCATGGAAATATTTCTGGCTGCTCTGCTACCGGTGTATATACGAGAATTGAAGAAATGTCCGGTTTCTTCGGTTCTAGGACAGAAAATTTCAGTAATCTGAAAAAAGGAGTTTTTCAAAAAATACGTCTCCCGTTCTTCCGTGGATCCACTGGATTTTGAACCTGGGATCGCCCGTTTCGAACCGAGCATCTTAACCATTCGGCCAGCGGGCACTTGGGTGGAATCCCATTTTAAAATGAAGATACAGGTGTTCTTCAAATAGAGGATTGGAAAGGCTTGTTTATTATTTATATTATGTTATAATGTGCATTACCGAATGAAACTAGGACGTGAAAACATGCTTTCTTTTCTTAAACTGTACGCAAGTTTCGCTACACTCTCAGCAATACTTTCTCCAATTCACGGAAATATTCCTGGCTGCACTGCTACCGGTACATATCCGACAATTGAAGAATTTTTCTTTTTTTTCGGTTCTAGGGCAGATAATTTCCTCAATCTGAAAAAAGGAGTTTTTAAAAAATGGACTCTCAATCTCCCGTGGATCCAATTGATTTTAAATCTAGGACCACCCATTTCGAATCGAGCGTCTTAACCGCTCGGCCAGAGAGCACTTGGTGTCCCACAAATAATTTCTTCAATTCACGGAAATATTCCTGCCTGCTCTGCAACCGGTATATATCCAAAAATTGAAGAAATTTCCGGTTTTTTTTTTGTTCTGGGACAGAAAATTTCCGTAATTGTAATAAAGGAGTTTTTTTTTTAAATACGTCTCGCGTTCTTGCATACATCCACTGGATTTTGAACTTGGGACCGCCCGTTTCGAATCGATCATCTTAACCATTCTTCTAGCGAGCACTTGGGTGGAATGCGTGTTTAAAATGAAGATACGGGTGTTCTTCAAATGGAGGATTGGAAAAGCTTGTTTGTTATTTATATTATGTTACAATGCGAATTACCCGTATGAAACTATGACGTGAAGATTTCCCTTATTTTCATAAAATGTATGCAAGTTTTGCTACACTCTCAGTAATATTTTCTTAAATTCACGGAAATAATTCTGACTGCACTGCTACTGGAATGTATCCGAGAACTGGAGAAATTTCAGTTCTTTTTTTTCGTTCTAGGACAGAAAATTTTTGTAATCTGAAAAAGGAGTTTTTTTTTTTTTTTTTAAATACACCTCTCCTTCTTCCGTGGATCCACTTGATTTTGTACCTGGGACCACCCGTTTTGAACAGAGCTTGTTAACCACTCGGCCAGCGAGCATTTGACAGAGTGTGAATTCAAAATGAAGATAAGGGTGTTGAAATGGAAAATTGGTAAGACTTGTTAGCTTTCTTGTTCAGAAAGCTCGGACATTTAAACTTAATTGCACGCACATTTAGTCGTTATAAAAAAATGGTTGGTGTTTTAACGCTTATAGAATATTAGAAGATAAAAATATTACATACTAGACATTTTTAATAAGACATACTTTGATTGTTAGATGTAAAATATGAATATTATCATTTGAATTAACTTCGAGAAGAAATATTTGCTTTTTTTAATGAAATCGATTTTTTAAAACTTGATTGAACTACTATATATTTTATAAAAGTGTTCGTTTAGAATATATTTTACATACGATTATGTTTCTTTAATAACCTAAAAGATAAATTGCGAATAAGTGTAAGAGAATGGCAAAATTTCTACTTTATTAAAAACTGGAAAAGCATGTTTTCTAAGAGTACGGTATTTTTTTTTTTTTTTTTTTTTTTTTTTTTTTTTTTTTTAATGACGAATAATTTAGTGTATAAAGACGAATTTTTTTGACAGTGTATAAATACCATCATCTTGTTAAAATTTCTTGACTTGGCTCAACAAACTCTTCCTAAACTTATTTCATATGAAGCACTGGCAAAATAGTATAGATTTATGTTTCAGCACTTGTCACCATGATCTAGAAATAACAGTCCATTTTATATTTTAAAGTGTACATTTTAAAGAGTTTTAATTTTTTATATACTGGTTTAAAGAACCATAAATGTTTCAAGTAACAATAAAATGCATTTATTATTGTTGTTGTTATAATGTTTCAACCTTTAACAATGTAAAATTCCCAAACTTACTGCCGTATGAACCATAACGTTAACAGATGACTCCAGCGAAGAGCGACATTACACTGAATTTTATCAAAACACTGTTTTTCAACGATTTTGACATGGTAACTTTTCAACATATTTAGACATTTATTTTTTTTTTAACTAAATGAGACTATTTGCCATAAAATTGTCATAAAACGTTTTACAGTTTCTATTAATTATACCTGAAAAACTAAAAAAAATTTCAACTTAAAAAAATTCATGAATTTTTAAATTTTTTGAATTTTTTATTACATTTTATTATTAATTTAGATTGTTTTAGGAAGGGGGTAGAGAGTATGGGATCTAAAACTCCTTTTTCTTTTAAAATCTGTGGGTTTTTCATGAGATTACAGATTTGTCATTCTAAAAAAAAAATATATATATATATTTACGCTACTCTCTTACTTCTTACCCACAACTGGCCCTCTTCTTTTAAAGTTTGTGTATCCCTACGCTGTAATAACAACCCCTTTATATATAAAAATCTTTATTTTAATTTTGAAATCTGTAGAGTCCCAAGTCAACCCCACTGAATTCTCAAAAATCCTCACAGCTTTGAACCAAAGGCTTTACAGATTTCAGATCATCGTTTTGTTTACATTTTAAAACTTCATCAAAATAGTCGCATTTTTTGCAATAAATGTGCTACATATAATAAATGCTAATAATAATCAATATATCTAATAAAAATATAAGTAATTTATTAACATAAACTGACCATTTAATGAAATTTTTTATCTCTATTACTATTTGATCAATCGTAGTTCAAGAGCCATAATTTTATTTTGTAAAATTATTTTAGCACCCTAAAAAAAGTCAGCAGTTTTAGTCAGCAGTAACAATTCACTTTTGAATAATGAAAATTAAATTTAAAAAATCAAAAAATCCGACTTTGTAAAAAGCGAACTAGTTAAATATTCCTCCTCAATGTGAAACTATTTTTTTATATTACTTACCTATTTTTTCTATTTACTTGTATTGATGACAATTAAGTTGCGTTTAATTGTTAGTTACTATCTATAAACACTGTTTTGATGAGGTCTATAGATGTTTATGAAGATTAGAGTTGAAGTAAAGCTAGGGAACCTACCTACACAACTTCCATGTTGCGTAATATTTAAACGGAGATTCTGACTGTAAAATAGTCAATGAAACATCGTCTTCATTTTGAAAGACCTATCCACTGATATGCCACACAATACGGTGCGTAATTTTATTTTTTCTTCTCTACCGCCATTTTGTATTTTACGGCCGCCATTTTGAATTTATAAAAACAAAACCTAGCCTATAACAATCGGACGGTTATGACGAATCGATAGAGACCTCATTCATTAAAATCCATCTAGCCGTTGGAATGTTTCGAGGGTATAAAGAAATCCACATACCCAGGTACGCGTGAAACACGTAACCCTTCTTTTCAGTCGGGTAAAAAGAAACATATCGTACAAAGGAATATTATTTGTGAATTTTACAAAAATCTAATACTTAAAGTGTATTTTTAAGTGATATTTGCATTCGGTTTATATCTAAATAAACACCATTTAAACTTTTGAAACAGACGGTATAATTTAACACGTTCGCCTTCTCAAATGATCCCTACAATAATCTTCTTTAATCAATTTGCTATTAGATCAATATTTAAGTTTTAATTTAACATTTCTTTCGTACTATTTAGTTTCTAGAAGTTGGTAGTTTAAATATTAACAAACCTTTGATGTATAATTTGGAAATGTCAATAGTATATGCATGTCTTAAGACTTCTTTAAATATGCAACAAATTTTATGTGAGTTTTTTTTTTTTTTGATAGGATATATTTCATGTGATTTTATTACTTTTTTCTTGATACCTATATGTCAATCAAAGCGGGAAATGCATTTGAAATAAGTTTTGAAATGTAAAGAATTAATTTCTTGCATGCATATATAGTATTACGTTGAGTATATTAGTAGTTTTACTAGAACAAGGATACCGTTCAAATACAAACATTTGATAATACGATTAAATATACAGATAGTAGTTAACCCTTTATGTACTGAATTATGAATTCGTGAAAATTTTATCCTCTAAAGCATTTTTCGTGAATTGTTTAAACTACATTAGAGGATTTACATAATCATTTAATAAATTTTAGAAGAATTGAAGGATTTAGAAGGATTAATTAAATTTAAATTTATAGGGATTTGGTAGAATATTTGTAACTCCAGTCACATCTTTTATTTTTAATATTTTTCTTAGTATTTTCTAGAATTAGAAAATGTGAAAATGTAATATAAAAATATTTTTGTTTTGTGTAACCAATAATGCTTTTGGAACAAGATAAAGTAATGAATCTATAACTCATTCTGAACTGTATTACAACAAATCGATGTATTAAATTAATATTATAACAAATTATTTTAATCATCATGCGTATCGTGATTTCATAATCGTACTTGCATGCATCTCGTGCCTGCTATTACTTTATGCAGTTATTGAGTTTGTACAAATGTGGTTGATGATCTTCAATCATTCACACATTCTTGGTCATCCTGACGATATTGGAGACCTCGTCTACTGTTATGTCTTCTCTTAGAATTTAGACACATTTGTCATCTTCTTATATTTCCTCCTGAGATCCAAGCAAAATGTAATGCATATTTTTTTTAAATATGTGTTTTTTTCAAAAAATGACGTTTCTTTCAAAAATGACGTTTTTAAAGAAATTAATAAGTTTCGATTTTCTAATTTTGTTTTACAGCACATCCATCTAAATGGATGTTCAGGCCATAACTCGCTTTAAAGTAATAAAAAAGTGCGAGAAGTATTTGAAAGAATAGAATTTATTATAAAAAAAACATAAGGCAAGTATTAATATCTGATTTAAAATTGCAAAATAAAAACCGTTTAAACAAATTAAAATAACATAAAAACAAATATTACCAGCAGAACGTAGAAATCCAACTTGACTCATTTATTACGCCATTTTGTAAACAAAGTAGTTACCGTTGCCAAAATTCAAAAGCTGAATGTTGATTTTTGATTCATACATTACCAAAACCACCTGGTTTTAGATTGCTACAATGAAATTTAATGCAATAGAAGGAGAAAGCATAAGGTCTCAGGTCTCAGGAGGATATAATAGACAGTAAGAAGACATGGTAAAAAACACAAAGAATATTAATGACGAACACTCCAGACAAAATAGATACAACACTCCTAATACAAACCAATCCGGAACTACATATCAGCATCCGAGATGACGTAAGCAACGATTACGATACAAACGATATATAACGACATAAATTTAGATACAGTAACTAAGTACAAAACAAAATAATGCATAAAGGGTGTCCCAAAATTTACGCAAGAACTTTGATACAAAACACAGGTTTATAATTAAAACTTGTAATTTTTTTTTATTGATTCATAAAGTATGCAGTATAGGGATGTGTATAGAATAGCTTACTGGGTAAAAGATCTCCACGGCTTTGGACATACGCACTCTATTGTTGAAAATTTCCATGACAATTTAGCGTAAAAATGGCTGAATTTCGTTGATACTGCGCAGATTTTTCTCCTTCAAGGCGTGGTTGTCTTAGACTTTCTAGCATAAACCTTAGACTTAAAAAAAAACAAAGAAATAGGTCAACGCCGTTAAATCTCATGATCAGGGCGATTAATTCTGATCCCCAAAACGGGAAATTACACGACCAGTAAATATCTCTTGCATTGTTTCTCGGGCTGTATGCAATGTGGCACCGTCTTGTTGAAACCACATGCCGTCCACATCGATATCTTTCAATTTGCGCACATATGGCGCAAAATTCAAATCTTGCGTGAATTTTCGGACACCAAGCACAGCTGTGGAGGCCATTTACCCGATATACTACTCGATACGTAACACTATACTTAAATGAATCGATAAAAAAATTACAATTTTTTAATTATAAACCTGTGTTTTTTTATCAAAATTATTTCTTGCGTGAATTTTGGGATACCCTTTAATTCAACACTCTCAGTGAGAGCAGAGTCTATTTACACGTGTAATGGATTTCTGCCTTTTCTATAAAAATAATAAATTCATGCTTGGCTTCTTTATGCCCATAAGCATTGAAAGCATGTGGCATATGGATGCTTTTGCGCCATTAACAAATTTATTATTTTTTCTGTTATATATGGTTTTGTATCCTTTGTAATCAAACTTATTCGTATAATCTAATAGCTGTTCATATGGTTCGCGCTTCCTTTCACGACTGAAGTATAGATTTTTACTAAGACCATAAATACTTCTTTTATTATATTAGATGTCAATTTCCAACTGGGCGAAAAATGTCCGGACCAGGATACGAACCCGGGACCTCCTGGCTGAAGCCGCCAGTGCTCTGCTATCTGAGCTATCCCGTACGATTCTGGTCGAACTTTTTCACCCAGCTAACCTTGATGATTACAGCATCTGGACTGAAACCTGGTTCAACATTATAACACTTCTTTTATTATTTCCTCTGTCTTTATGACATATGCGATATCTGTCAACAAATTTTTTCTTGTATACGTGATTTCACTTAATTTGAATACTTGCATTCACATTTCTTGAAATTTTCATCAACTCTTTTTCATTTTCGTTTTTTCTTTCTATATTGATTTCTATTATCGTGTTTCTTGGATTATGACATTTCTCAATTTTCTTTATTTCCTTTTCATTTCGGATTTGGTACCGAGAATAGAATTGACTTTCACAACACGCGCTAAATTGATTACATTATTTTTTAATTTTCTTTTATTTATGATCCGATTTCTTTTTTGCTCACGCGAGTAATTATTTATTTCCAAGGTTTTCAGTTTGGTAAAAGGACTGTCAGCATAATTCAATTTTATAAGGGACTTTTCTATAATTTTAATCAGATCTACTTGAAAACATTTACCAACAAATTGAATTCCATCTTCGTATTTTTGCCAAATTTAAACAGCTGATCACATCATTTCCCGACACCGTGTCATATGCAAATGACAGAAAAACATAACATTTTGTGAACCGTCTGTACTGAATTCATATGGAAAATATCCTTCACATCGCACAACATCTTCAGCAAGGGCAGACACTGAGACACCATCAGAAAGTAATCTTGGCGACCCAATCTTAGCGTAGTATTCGCAACTCACGAGAGTTATATCACTCCTTGTATCGATCATGTTCTGTATCTTTTCACCGTTAATGTCTAATATTCTGAACGTCTTGGCGTTATTTTTACTTCTGGCTACAACACAGTTACTTTCTATCCGATTGGTAAATCGTGAGTTCTTGCTTCGATAATTTTGGCTAGCATGTTGGCTCAAATTCTTTATCTGACCAATATTTCTGATATTACACTACAAAGATACGTGTCCATGACCTTTACATTTAAAAGATCTGAGATTTGTTTCGTTTGTTTAATTAAAAAAATTCTTCGTTGACGCTGTATGAACTTTTATTTCTCACTTTGACATTACGTCTTGCAGCACCATAATCATCTAATTTGCTTACTAATATATCAACATTTTTAATCTTTAGGAGATCACCAATGAAATGTTCCTTCACTTTTTTTGGTCAACTGTGGGGGCACTTAAAGGGATAACTTTTATTTTTAGGCTTTAAAATTCTGTAGCCCTTATTATTCATAAATACATGTCACACTCTTTAATCAGCAGTTTTGATAAATACTGTTTTAATGTTTTAGATTTTTATTATAACATGATTTTCTTTAAATAAATAACACAAGTGACTAACAGTGTTTTTTTTTCATGTATTACAAAAATTATATTAAGAAGAAATTAATTCCATTGTTATTTGAATTGTTGTAATAATATGAGACGGATTGTTTACGTTAAAAATAAAGCTGTAAATCTTTTTTAAATGTCATTTCAATAAGAACTAAAACACAGCATTCTTTTTTAGTAAAATAAAAAGTCTTTCTCAAGAAGAGCTTAAAGTCTTCAGAATAATGCTAATATATTTATCTTTTTAAAATTACGACTTTATTAAAAATGTATTTTTCTTAATTTCAGCACATATTAAGTGTGGTACTCTTTTTCGAGAAATTTATTTCGAAATATTAATACGTTTTAAAAAGATTATTCAATTTATAAATAAAAATTCTAGCTACTATATGTTATTTAGATTAATATATTAAGTGAAAAATAAGTTTTAATCTATGCTTTCGTCAAATAAAAAATAATTCATTGAGTTTTATGAAATATCTTTGTTTATTAAATTTCTTAATATTTTGAAAAAGTTTTCAATTGAAAAATCAAATCTATATTGCAAATTATTATTTGTTCTATATTTTTAAATATTCAGGGAAATTATGCATCAAATAATAATTCAAGATTGAATTAATAAAAAAAGCAGTGTATAAGAAGCCTGAAATTTTCGTATGCATCTTTATGAAATATTTCTCAGAAATAAAATACACAAAATTTCTCTTTTTAAAGAATACCTGTATTTAATTTTCCAAAAAAGTTATCAATAAAAATTTTTTTAAATGATTTTACACTAATTTGAATATGCATATACGAATTTTAAACTTTGGGAACAATTCGAAGGCGGTCTGATTGAGCATCGCCTAATTATTTGCAGATACTTTGCCCTCCAAAAGTTAAGATAGAGTGACCTGATAGTTTCGATTATCTACAGTTTGCCGAATATCTACTGATTTTTTTTTATTGTCCTTGAACTTCGAGGATGTTAAAAACATGTTTGAGCTCGTATTTTTGAGTAAATTTTTGGTCGAGGGGAGAATTTGGGTGGGAGGGTGCAAAAAAGGAATGAAATAACAAAATAATGTTTGTGATCACCCATGCAACAGAAAATGCTTACAGCGATCTGTAACTGTAGCAAATGACTATTTGGTCCATTTTTAACGTTTGTGTGCATTTATGTAAGCATAACATGCATATTCGCGAAGGTGTTAACATTTCTGTGAAAAGCACAGATGGTTTTTTCCTTATAGAATAGAGTTTTCCATGAAATTTGACACCACTTTCAGAAAATGTAAAAAAAAAAAAAAAACAGTAGAAACCGTCTACTGCAATTAGCACATAAATATATTGAGTAATTGATGAGATATGGGCATTTGTATCAAATAACGTTTAACTTCGCATGCGTGAAATATTCCAATTTTTTTTTGTTTCATAATGTGTAGTCAGCTGTTTAAAGCAAATATTGTGCAAACTCAGAAACATACAGTGGGCCGATTTACAAAATGTGGAAAATACTTTATAATAAAGCTACTTTTAGAAAGCTCACTATATCGCCACTATCTTTCTGAATTTTCGCGATGTTTGACTGGACTGTTGCTTTAAATAAATAAATACCAAATTATGAAATAAAAGATCTGGAATTTGTTACGCATGCCCAGTTAAAAATCGTTGCATACGAATGTCAATATTGTATCAAATATTCAATATATTTATATTTTAATTGCAGTATATTGTTTCTACTGCTCGTTTTCAAGCTTTCGAAATATGGAGTTAAATTTGGTTGGAAACTATTTATACTATACACAAAAACATTTGAATTTTACCCAGAAACGTAAACGCTTTCACGAATGTGCGTGCTACGCTTACACAAATTAGTACAAAAGTTAAACAGGATCCACATAGTCATTTGCTACAGTGGCACACCATTTTGAGAATTTTATGTTACATGGGTGATAGCAAACATTATTTTATTATTAAACTTATTGTTGGACCAAAAATTGTGCCCGCGACTAAATCTTTTCCGAAAAAGATAACCAAACATTTTCTTTACATCCTCGAAGTTCAGAGACGATACGTCAAGAGTTCCAGTAGATATCCGACAAACCGCGTACAATCGAAAGCACCTGGTCGCCCTTAACTTTTGGAGGACACTGTATTTAAAGTCATTCTTGGTTATTTAAAAATATGATTATCTAAAAATTCCATTTCCATTATTTCCAATCATTTCATGGGGCTTTAGTATTTATGCACTCAGAATTAGAGAGTTTATATTTTTTAAATCTTCTAACAATTTTAAAATGTAAAAAACTTTTTTTTAAGAAAGTTACAACTCGGTGGGTCTAATTTGGATTTATTGTTAAGTATCGGCCACTTTTGACCATATCGTTGTAGGAGATGTGCCTTCAAGGAGAACTTCTTTAGGATATGTGATCAGAATTATCATCCTCGTACAAACCATCAAAGCTTTCAAAACCTTACACAGTCCATCGCCTATACCACCCTGGTTTCTAAACTGCGAACATCGGCTTAGGGGGGTTCCCCCGTGTGACAGCCTGTATTTTAAGCATTTTTGGGGAATACATTTTGACGAAAAATGAAAAAATAGAACTTTGAGTTTTTATTATACATTTGTTGCTATTTTAAGAATACGTAAAACAAATTTCAAACAAAAATCTTTATTAGAACGTAAGTTACACCACTCTGAAGAGGCATGCCTCCAAAAAAAGGACTCTTATATCCTTCACGATTTCGGCTGATTGGTTTATCTAAAAGGTGAAAAAACGGCGTTTTAATCTGTATGCCTAAATGCATGAAATGAACTAGAATAATTTGAAAATATTGAAAATTGGGTTTTTATCAGACTTTTGAAAAAAAAAAAAAAATCAAATTTCATGAATTTTTTTTTTTCGCTACGAAAAAAAAAAAAAAAATAGAAATATTCGGAATTTTCTGATTATCCTAGTTCACTCGTTTGCATCTGTATGTGATGAGTCTATTCTATAGAACCGGTCAAACCGTTCTCGAGATATGATGGAGGAAAGTTTGAATAACAACGTTTTGATAAAAACACTTTTAAAGATTTAAGTACGGTTAAAACGATGAAAATCTCAACTTACCATCAATCTGCGATACCTGGTCCATAGAGCATTCCTTCTTTTCCCTCTTGGAGGACTTTCAATGCGTATTGATCTGCTCTTGCTTCCATGCTGGCATTTTTCGCAACGCCACTCGTGCGCCGTTCGGAGCGAACCCATTACACGGGGAAACCCATTAAGCTCTCATTTCGCTTCTAGCATGTAAATCACAGAATGGGTGGTCCCCCAGTGAGTGGAATAAACATGGCGTTATTTACTATTACTTTAGTAATAAGTTTAAACAAAATAAAAGGATAAAAGCGTTTTAAAATAGAAATAAATATTTCTAAAAATATCTATTTATTTTTAAGACTATATTAATGTTTTAAAAGCACTGCACTAAACAGCAAATGTTAATTAACAATTTATATAATCCTCACAAAATGGTACATACAGGGTGTCCCACAAGGTACGCAGTGTCTAATAGGTACAGATTCGGATAGAGCACGTCAATATGAGTATTTTGAATCGTAACATATGGGGTCCCCGAATATAGCATAATAGTGTAAGTAAGGTGTGAAGCTTGTCATATGAAAACACAAGAAATGAGAAAAAAATCAAGTGAAAATCAATGTTTGTTGAAAACTTTCAATACAACAGACTTTCGAAATGTCCGCCGTTCGGCAAATAACACTTTGAAGTCTGTAATGGAAGTTCGTAATTGTTTTTTGCAATGGATCTCGTCCAAATTCCTTCAGCTTGTTTCAATTGCTGCTCTCAAGTCACCTAATATTTTAGTCTGTGTGCGATATACTGTATCTTTCAGATGTCCTCATAAAAAAATCACACGGATTAAGATCCGGGCAGTACGGCTGCCACTCCATACCATTTTCTGTTTTTCTAATGGAGTCCAACCCGATGATTCTATCGTGAAAATGTTCCGTTAAGGGGTCGAACTTGCACTGAGTGCGGTGAGTTCTAGCACCATCTTGCATAAACCAATAATCGCTTTATTTAACCATACCATGCATGAATGGGATGACACAGTCATGCAAAATGTCAAAATAAGCGTCACCGATGATATTTCCCGTGCACAAAATTGGTCCAATGATGCCTTCAGCAGATAACGCACACCAAACTGTGAGCTGAGTGTGTGCAGTGGCCGAACTATTGCATGAAGAGGGTTTTCATTGGCCCAAAACCTCCAATTCTGTTTGTTAACATATCCTTGGAGGTGGAACTGCGCCTCGTCACTGAACCAGATCCGATTTAAACCCATTTCGCCATCTTCAACCTTGTTAATCATAGTGTTTCCAAAATCAAACCTCCTTAAACCAAACAATTCTGTCAATGGATGATTCATTTGAATTTTGTAAGGGAACAAAGCCACATCCCTCCTCATTAATTGATGCACCGTGCTTTTGGACAGTTTGAGATACCCGTCATGCCGAAGCTGATGGACTTTCTTCGCACACTTCTGTAATTTTCTTAACATTAACTTCGGTTCGTGCATTCATCTCTTTGGTCCCCATCGCTAGCACATTGCCCAACACACTGCTGGTCTCCTTAAATTTGTCGTAGGTTCGTTTGATCGTCGTGCCGCTTATGTTGTGGTGATTGCGAAATTTTTCTTGAATTTTCTGATCATAGCCGCTGGGGATTGCAATTCATGATAAGTCAGTACCATGAAAACACGATGCTCAATGGAATATTTGCTCATTTCAGAACCGAAACGGTAACACAACAAAAACGAAACGATCACGATACAATCCTACTTTCCTAGCGAGTAACGCCGAACTCATTCTCTTCAAACCTCTTTTCCAGCTTTATAGTATGCCGCAGAGGGATATTGCGTATTCACTGTCAGATGCGCTTTTCCTCTCATTGGTTGCCACAAATTTGCATAGTCATCTGGGGAATCTGTCATGTTGTGCATTCGTCGTACACATTGTCATTGGGAATACCCACTATCGGATTCGTAAATACAAAGTTCATCCTGTAATTAGACTATCATGCTACATTCGGGGACATAACATGTTACCATGTTACCACGTTCAAAATACTCATATTGACGTGGTCTATCCGAATCTGTACATATCAGACGCTGCGTACCTTGTGGGACACCCTGTACACATTATGTGACATTTTTAAATAACACCTTAGCTATTCAGACTTAGAATAAAGTACAAGGTGGCTCTAAATAAACTGACAGTTTTCAGCGTGTTCATTAGAGTTTTTTAATTCGAAGAATGGAGCCAAAATTTGTAGAATGATACGGTGACAAACAAGACGGGACACGAATGAATCCGCGAAACAAAATATTTACAATAGTCACCTCGAGAGATATGCGACGCTGTGTAATAGGAAAAAAACATTTAATAAGAATCGGAACGTTAGTAAAATAACCTTTTATTAAACTATTAAATTCAACTTTTATGTGGCTGTCGTTTTTGTGTACCACATATTGAATCCTGTGCCGCCTTGAATTTAGATAACCCTACACCCAAAAGTCGCTTAAGTTAAGATCATACGACCGAAGCGACCATGTAGAAGGAAATCAGCGACTGATGACTCTTTCTGCTGTGAGCATCTGTCTTAGCAGCTGATGTACTTTTCAAAGAAATGAGCGGGGGAGCTCAATTACGTATGAAAATGATTTTCACAGCCTTTTTGGGAATGATAAAGTTATTTAAATATGGTATATATCTCTCTGGTAACAGAACAGATTACTGGCCCTTTCAGTGTAATTTTCTCAAAGAAGTATGGACCTATGCCCATTTCTTCAGTGAAACTACACAAACAATAATTTTTGGGTGCTGTAAGGGAAATCTTTTGAATGCACTTGAGGAATTGTAATACTAAATTCGGCAGTTTTTGGTATTTATACATCGGTTGATGTAAAGGTGGGCCCCGCCTTCCCATAAAACCTTACACCATCAAACATGATCCACCTCGATTCCAGTACGAACGGTGAAATCAAAAGTTAATTGCTTATTGTGATCGATATGACGTAACTCTTGTACACACTTGATCTTGCAAGGATAGAAGTGCATACTTTTTCGTATAATTTACTATTTTGTACAATAAGGCATATTCACAATCCACTCTATACCACAAGCTCTCAAACGGCCAGCAACATTGTCCAACGCTCTTTCTACAGTCGCCGTTACAACATCTTTGATTGTATCCTGTGATAGGTTTGCACTGTTTGAAGTAAAAGAATTTGAAAAGTAAAGCACGATCGGCTAAAAAAGGAAATATATTGCCAATCATTTTCAATGAATTTTTGTAAATATTTTAACTTATTGCCTTTTAAAGACCAACAACCTGAACTGTAGCAATGTATGTAATATGAAATTTAAATAAAGAGTGTTCTTCTTCTTCTTTCTCTGGGACTCAGTAAACGAAATTCTAAATAAAGAGACATTATCAGTGTTGCTAAAAAAAAAAGGGTAATTTTATTTCATTATTGATTCCGAATTTTTAAAAAATCTCTTTTCTACGACAAAGTGTCACATATCCCCTAGTTGTGACGTTTGGAACTATTTTTTTTTTCTCGCGCAATCCTTCGTCCCTTATTTTGTTCAATCATCCTACAAAAATTTGGCTCCCTTCTAGCTATTAGACAGCGCAACCGAACGCGCTCAGTTTTGCAAACACCTGAATAATTTTGTAATTAGTTACATTCTTTTTAATTAATCAGGTAAGAAATGGATCAAAAATTCTCGTATGGAACATTATCGTCTTTTCGTGTATTGATTCCAGTTGTTACGGAAAATAACTCTTGAGTTTAATTCAGATATATTCCTTTAGATTACCGGAAATATTTGAAATGACGAAAATGTGTATTTTTGAAATTATTATTAAAAAAAAACAGTGAAAACTCCATGCGCGACCACCTCCCTGAACGACCATTTTTTATGGAACGAAATTTATTCCCATAGTCTCAATACTAATTTTATGTCCATTAAGAAACCATCCCAGTTGAACTCCCTCCATGAGTGATCAATTTCTTCGAGAAAAATGAAACAAATTCCGTTTTCTCCTGGCCGCTTGAAGAAGGTTTTATTAGAAAAGTAATTCCGGAGAGCGCATTATTCATCAAACTTCTAAACTAAGTTTAGAATTTGTTTTTATTCCGGTAACTTTTAAGTGTTGTGCCTTTTTAGGCAATGAATTTAACTTTGATAACAAATTAAGAATGACGGTCAATAAACTGTCCTACTCTATTCTGTCAGAAAACTGTCAAAGAAATAGATAAATTAATGAAATCTTCATTATTTGCTCTCGTCCGAAAAAAAATTACATTTATTTACTGAACTTCGGAAGGACTGGGAAATAAAAGTTATGGAAGATAAAACCGTAAAATAAAAGTAAATGTCAATGTATTCATTTTTTAAACTCTGCAATTTTAAACTCTTTGTAATTAATTTTTGTTTTGATGCTTAAATTTTCATTTTCTTTCCAAATGTAAAAAATAAATTTTAGTAACATTAATTGTTACCTTTTTTCAACAATTAAAATCTAGATTCAAACATGACCTCCATTAAGAGATCACCTCTTGGAGCGACGAATTTTTATTGGAACGGAAAGTGGTTGCTTTAGGGAGGTTTTACTGTATTTAAATCCTTAAGACTGTTAAAAAATTGCAGCAAACTGTCCAGCCATTTGACAGTTTGTTTAATAGAAAACGGTTACATAATCGGACCATTAACTCTATTCTGACCATTATATTGTTAGTAATTGATGCTGAGATTTTCAACAGTTAAGAATGTCGTACATTGGTCCGATAGGAAAATTTCTAAATATTTTATATTTATAACGTAAACATTGAGCTGCGCAGACCAGTTATACATGTGACGGCAAAACAGAATATTTTGTGAATCAATAACTCCGATTTGAAACATATTTTCTCAGATGTTAAAATACAGCATTTTAAGCCTGCAAAAATAATTAAAAATACTTAGAATATAAAAAACATATATTGACTAAAAGGAACTTTTCACATCTCTAAAATACAGAAAATTACGAACTTCCCATAAATATTCCACATTTTCTAAAATTAGTAAAGTATACAAACTTACCTGTGTAAAAATCCTATTTTTGGATGTCTCCAAACTTTATAATTCAAAAACTTTTATGAAGTTCATACTAGAAATAACGGGGCAAAACTTCTCAATTGATAAATAAATCTCTGAAAAAAATCAACCGAGTATCGTCGACTGTTCAGAATTCTACGAATAATTTGTGTTAACTGGTGTGCTGGGAGATAGCACAAATAAATTAAATCATCTTTTAAAGCCTACTGTATACGTTATAATGATTTTTGGGTATGTTGGAGATATGCAACGCGGTGATACAATTGGTTAAACTGAATTATCTCGAAATACTGTTTCTCAGCAGTTTTAGCACGATGACTTTTGAACAAGTTAACGGATTTACATCTTTTTATTAAAGAAAACAAAATTCTCTAACAAACTACACCAGAAAATTATGCAATAGTATTTTTCAGGTTAAAAAAACGGTCAAATTATATAGGCTTTAAAAATTTTATTACAATTTTTAACTTTATTAACTTTTTCTTTTTAAATATTTTGAATGAAAAACGAAGTAAGCAGTATAAGTAAACCAACACGACTTCAAAATCGTGAAAAAATTAGTTGTGCAATATAAATTTTGTCGTACGGTATTAAAACTTTAGTTTTTGCATTTTGCAATTTAACAAACATGTTTCATTTACTTATTGTTTACTTAAACAGATGAATGTAAGAAGAAGTAATAGACTAAATTGATTAAAATGTTCCTAATACACGACCAAATTCTCTTCATTACAAACCTTTCTGGGTTCAAAAAGAATAAAATACCATCATGCCACCCATATCATCCTTTTGATACGATAACATTATAGAGCAGACAGAAAATTTTGGGAAAAAATATAATAATATGATTTTGAAAAATTGTTTTCCCTGTAGGGGAGAGTAGCCATATTTGGACCGCCACGTTAAACTGACCGCTGCAATTCCGCGTTAATTACAAAAAGAGATGACATCTACCGCTGAAATCCTACTTATCAGACTGACATCATTTATGATTAGAAGAAGTACATGCCTTCCGGGTGCTGTTTGCATATTATTTTTAAAAAAAAATAACTTTAAATTAGCTTTTTTGATCTAATTTTTTCCGACTAAACGTAAGCGAATACTTTAAAACAAAGGTCAGTTATTATGTTTTCATATACATATCTAAATTCATGTGCTTATTGCGCATACTTTTCACGCGGATTTGTTTGCTTTTGTTTTTATTCTTATCCTTGAGATTATCTATTTTTAAAAAATGGCGCAATTGCCTTAATTGGGCCGATCTGAGTCGCTTAAATTGGGCCAGATATACGACCATAAATCACACACAAACAGACTGGAAGAAAAACGTCAGTGACAGCAAAAGTTGTCAAAAAAAGGAGGAAACGAAAAGGAAAAACTAAATTGTAAAGAGATTGACCTGCAAGAAGACTGCAGATATAAATAGTGCAGTAGAAATAAGGGAAAAAACACCTTTACCTGGAATTAATTGGAACAAAAATTATTCTTGTTGTAAATGGTAGTTAACGCTCTCGTAATGTACAGTCGTGGAAAAAAAATGTAAACAACCCCTACTAACTCCTCAACAAATTATCGTAGACGAAAGTGACTGGTACCGAACGATTGAAAATAAAGTCTACTTTTAAATGGTGTATATAAAATTTGCTTAGGGGGCCATCTACGTATTAAAACAAATACAAACTTCATTTTTTTCAATCGCAACACCCAATTTCAACGAGATATTTCAAAACTTCGGTTCAATCTATGCCGAGACACAAAATTTCAAGTCATTTGAATAATACGTTTTTGAATTATAAAAATTTTAAATTTAATACTTCTAATGTTAAATTACATTTCCATATTTTTATTTATATCTCCTGAAATCATGCTCCTTATGTGCTTATTTTTTGTGTAGCAATAACACTAATCCCAACAAAAAGTTTTCGGTAAAAAAAAAAAAAAAAAAAAAAAAAAAAAGCGCCAAGTTCTCTTTAATGTTTAGGTCAGAAAAAGTAGTGATATCTGAAGTTCGCACAAGTTAAAAGCCAAACATCCCAAATCTTTCATTGAAAATGGCTTCCTGCGACTTGGCCGTTAATGCCTTCTATAGCATTTCAAAATTAATGATTGGAAATTACGCATTTATGAATTATTTAAATATAAAAGTAATATTAGAATGCAAAGAGGCAAATTCACATAAAGACATTATAAGTAAAAGATTTCTGATAACTACCATTCAGTTTCAACAAACATTAGTTTTGATTACAGATCATTTAGTCCACTTGTGGTTTAATTGCCATTTTGTACGGTCTAAAGCTAAAATCATTAACGTAAAACCCAAGAAATGAAACAAAATTTACTTACTTCAAATCTCACAATATGTTACATTATATTTTATTGTATAATATTGAAATTTTGTGTATTGACGAAAGAGATTTTTTTCGTTTGAACATTTATTATAGTTTGTTTGCATACAGTAAGAGGTATTCGATTTATAAACTGTTAAAAGCTAATACTAATTATGTTTTAGCAATTAGGGATATTATCTCCTGAATACAAGTATTTTGTTATTTTTAACTTCTAAGCATTTAAATATACTGAAGTTGTTTAAATGCTTTTTTCAAATGTGCATTTTATTTCTGTACTCTGTGCCACAAAATGCCTAAAATAATCAAATAATAATCAATAGTAGTTGGCATGTAGCTCATTTGTACATATTTTAAATTTTGAAAAACTCTCTCGAAGGCATTAACGGCCAAGTCGCAGGAAGCCATTTTCAATGAAAGATTTGGGATGTTTGGCTTTTAACTTGTGCGAACTTCAGATATCACTACTTTTTCTGGCCGAAACATTAAGGAGAACTTGGCGCTTTTTTTTTTTTTTACCGAAAACTTTTTGTTGGGATATCACTACTTTTTGTATGTTTTTTCAAGTTTGTTATTCTAAACTATACTAATATGAAAAAACTTAAATTTCGGTACTTTTATATTAGCGTGGAGCAAATCTCCTCATTAGCCTTTTGTTTTTTCGCCAATAGCAGTTTTCATTTTTCACATGTGTAAATTAGAAACAATGCTTTGATTTTCAAATAAAATATTTTGGTTTATGTTATTATTTCTTATTTATTTATTTATTTATTTCTATGTTAAATATTCTATTAAATAAAATGAGGGAAATGCATCTATTTTAAATGAGATGAGTGAAAAGTATATATCTTTAAATGAAATGAATGCAATATAAACAATGGAGTCGGGAAGAGTATTTGGCGATTTGCCACTTGCGCCCGGCTAACATAAAAATACCTAAATTTATTTTATTGAGCTTTACAAATTTATACTTTATTTCTTTTTATATTAAAGTACTAGCCGCCTCTAGCAAGCAGTATTTTTCGTATTAATTCCATGTTAAACGTTGCATCATGTTACTGTTATTCATAATTTAATTTACTTGCCCATTCTTTCGCAAAGTCGGAAGCTTTTGATAGAGAAATCAAAAACTCTTTACGATCATGGAAGCACATCATATATTTTGTGTTGTTATGTATTTCATCTTTCGTGACAATTATCTCTTAACTCACTTATGCATGTTTCCTTAGCAGTTACGATTCGTTCTCTAATGCGGAAATTTTTAATTCTATTAAGTAATATTTTCTAATTGGGCTCACTTCCAATTGTTGTATTTTAACTGATACGAATGGGTACAAGTGAAATGGTTCTTATGCAATCCTTTGACAATATCTGCATTTGCATTAAGCCATATTGATGCTAATATCATTTTGTTTCACGTTAACCTTTTCAATAAAGTCGATTACGGAAGAATAGAAGGTCTACCGGCTCATTGCCATGATCCATTTGAAAATCTATCATTCTTCTCATCTGATCGTGTTGAAGAATTAGTCAATGTGCCATGGTTTTAAGATTTTAGCTAATTTTATTCGAAACCTGAAAACTAAAATGCGAGGAACCGGATTATAGAAGATTCATTCTAACGCACATATCGATTAATAGGTTACATATTATAGAATTATATTAATCATAAGGAGAACTGGCAATTTCAATGCTTTAATAGTTTACGTAAATTCTCTTTATATAATACAGAAGTTTTAGCAGTGTAAAGATTAACAACATAGTCACAGTAAGTATAATAACAGTACAATATAATAACAATAGAAGAGGTTTTGGGCAGTGACGAAACTCTTAACACTTTGGAAATATTAGTACGTTATATCATTTAACTATTCAGATGATATGCGGAAAAATAAAAATAGATGGCTCGCATTAATAATTAACTCATTGAAAAATAGCCACTAGCTTCAAATATTCGCCAAGCTTGGCGACCTTTAGCGTGTCGCCAAAGTTGTTAATATACCATGTCAATTCTCAAATCTGGCGAAGAAAAATGTTATGTTTATTCTGACGTCATAATGATGCATATGTATTATGTATTATACACATACCTATAATATATATGAATCAAATGTATTACGTATTATATGCATATGCATAAGTTCATTAACATCACTAAAACGCACTTAAAGGAGTAGTGTTCCATAAATAGTAGGGATAATTGCCAGATTGACTAGAGTGCTATTGAGATTAGAATTCCGACATTTATAATAGACCGGAAGGCGTCTGCACACACCATCACCTCACCGAGTTTACAGCTGAAATTTTAGGATTAGTTAAAACTAGATTAGCATATTTAAATGCAACTAGTCTGTTAAGTCATATCTTACTAGAAACCACCTGAAGACCTAAATTTAGTGGTTAACTGATAGGTTTACTATTGTATTTTCCTGCAACTAAAAGTTTGGAAACATGGAGGAATGGGTGCAGGAAAACACAATGGAAAATCCACCAATTAATCCGTAAAATCGGGTCTGTAGGTGGTTTTCAGAAAGATATGACTTGGCAGACCAGTTACATTTCAATACGCTAATCGATATTTAACTAATCCTAAAATTTCAGCCGTCAACTCGATGAGGTGATGATCTATGCAGACGCCTCCCGGTCTTTAATAAAATTTATGGTACTTGTTAGTTATCCCGTCGACCAATTTCGCCAAATTATATAAATTTCCAAACCACTAGCCAAATTGTACAAATTAACATAAATTTTTATTTTAAATAATGAAAGAAAAATTAAAGTAGTATAACATTAATAAAAATACTAATAAAACGTCGAAATAAAAATCACTTGATGACGTGACGTAAACACGTGTTAGTCAAGTGAATGTGGCATTTACGATCAATCATTATTGACATTTAATCTTACAATTTGGCGACAGTAATTTGGTCGATGGGATAACTAACAAGTACCAAATTTGTTTTAAGGAAGTAAAAGATAGAAAGATGGACAGATAAACTGAAAGATTTGCCTTATTAAGATTTTTGTAAAAACATATAAAAATTCATTCAGCTTGAAATCATGTAACACCTTTATAACTCAGACTAATTTTCTGTAATCGAGTTTTGGCGACCGACATATCTTATCTATAACTATAATCTTTCTTTTACAGATTTTAAAATATATAATAACATTAGAAGCGGACTTCAGACGCCGCATCTGTCGCACATCGTTAAAGACACATCGTTAGTTACACACTTCATTTAATTAAAAGGAGATTTTTAAATTTTCATATGGAATTAGGATATTTTTCCACTATAGGGACCTTTAAATTTTTTTAAAATCTTGGCGCAATACGGACTTCAGAAACTGAGATATGTTGCCAAATGATATAAACAACTATGAAAACAAACCTGTTGAACTTTTTTGTTATTTATGGTATTTATATACATATAAACATTTTATTTATACATGTATAAAATATTATTTTTTATATACAAATTATTTATGTTGGTATATAAAAATAAATAAACGGGTTCCTTACATTAAATAAATTGTATACATAGGGAAAAAATTGCTTGTGTATATGACACAGTAAATAGGTTGCCAGAAAATACGTTATTATCAAATTTCTTTTCTCGTCAAGGCTATTTTCTGTATTTCGCCAAGGCTACTATATCGGAAACGTACCGAATTGCGGTTTATATTTTATTAAATGTTTTATTGTTTTAATATCGTAAATATATCATAATCTATACTGATTAAAATTTTTAGGTATATTCATTTTTTCTACTTAACAAACATCTTTGGAAAAGCATATATATAAAATGTTATTCTGCTTGAAATCACGTGATTCTCTTCAAAACTCTGTTAATCGAGTTTTTGCGACCAACATTGGCACAATTGAATGTGTTAAGGAACTGTTTACAGCCAAATGAACACCCCCTGTTTGAAGGGTTTAGAGGCGGAAATTCTGTGTTTTCAGATTTTTCTGGTTAATTGTGCTACAAACCCGACTTACTTGTGAAATTTCATGATTCTACGACTTTTAGAAGTACTTTAGTTATTTGATGATGCGAAGTGAGTCAGTGACAAAAAAGCGCTTTTTCGGAATTTAATATTTCGAAAACTACCAAATATAGAAACATGAAATCGTGGAACCTTAGTTCAGTTTGACCATACGAACATGTGTATAAAAGAAAAATTTCTATATCTCTCTCTAAACCGGAGTTATGAGGGGGTGAAAAGTATGCCGAAATGGTTCAGGAAAAGGTAGCTTATGGCTTGTGCGAACTTGGCGGACGCACTGCCGTGCTCCCAGATATGCCGAAACATAAATACGTTGAATCTGAAATTTTTAAAATTTTATGATATGAATTATGAATTATGAAATTAATATTCGAAAAAAATATGAATTGCAACCTACAATTTTTTTTATGGATTTAAATTTATTAAGCCCTGCTTTATGGAAATCCAAAATTTCACATTTTTCTTCCAAGTAGTTTTCAAATTATGCTTAAAAAACGGCAAAATGATGATTTAAGGGGCTGTCTATGATAGAACTGACTAGATATTTTGAAATTTCTTATGCTATCCTGTAATGTAGCAGATTTCATTGACTGCTTGAGTGACGCTTAAGGTGCCTTGATCAAGAAGGGGGCTCTCTTGGTTAAGAGTCGAGTACCGAACTTCAATTTGGATACAGCCCTTAAAATTCGCTCGTTTAAAAGCTAGCTTATGCTCAACTGAATGTATGTTCATTTCAAAATTTCCTGGTCACTTAGCCGAAATAAACGTTTTTACAATTTCCATCATGTTCAGATACAACAGCCATTCAAGAAGATTCTTCCTTTCATGAATTATCTTTTTTTTTTATCATGTGGAAACCTAGAAACATTAAGTAAATGCGAAAAAAAATAATGTGGAATACGCGAAACCGATCCTTTGGAAATTTGGAGATAAGAGCATTTTGATATCTTACCTTACATACTGAATAAATTATTTTGAAATTATAAAAGTTGATTAATAATTATGTGACAATAATGTTGCAGTCGCAGTTGTCAAATAACAGTATCAAGTATAGGTGTAATGTAATCTTGCATATATATATTTAAGGTTTACCTACGGAGTCATGTAGGTATCATTTTTCTAAAATTCCCCTTAGTTGATTTTTATAAACATTTTACTTTTAAAAACCAATATCATACTCTTTTTAAGTATTAAATTTCATGTAATTTGATACCCCACATGAATTTTTATTTTTAAATTTTAATTTTTAGTATTTTTTCAAGATGGCCGCCAAAAAGCACATTTTGCGCAACAGTATGAATGTATACTTTTAGGATGTTCATTAGGAGCGTGTTACCTAACATTTACAACAAGTATAATTTTTGTTCCAATTAGTTCCACCTCTAATGCTATTTCTACTGTACTAAAACCCCCAATAAAGCCAAAGAACCGTTTGAAATGTTATCTCCCTTGCCAAAATCAGTTAAGTCAAAGTACAGAGAGAGTAAAACAAGTAGGAAATTGCTCGTCAAACGTGGCAAATGAGGTGCGTTCGTACTATAACTAGTTTTATAAATATTTTTTACACCCCATATTATACTGAATGTATATTTTTTTACACTTCATAAAAGCATAGTCTGTAACATCATTAAAATGCACTTGCAATAATTGTAACGGAAAAATTTTGAGTGCCCCTGTAATTAAACTATACATCCAATTTTCATAAAATCTGAAATGGCTCGACAAAATTTTGCAACAATCATATATTTAAATTTTCAGACGATTCGGAAGACTGTAACATCATTAAAATGCACTTGCAGTAATTTTTTCCTATTGGCCATAATGTAAAGAAAAAATTTGAATGTCCCTGTAATTAAACTATACATCCGATTTTCATAAAAACTGAAATGGCTCGACACAATTTTACAACAATCATATATTTAAAATTTCAGACCGATCGGTTGGGTAGTTTTTGCTCTGTTATATGCGGACGGACAGACGGACAGACGGACAGACGGACTGAACGACGACTATAGGTGCTACGTATTTATATAATTACGAACGCACCTAAAAACAACCGTGTTGACATCTTCGCCATATAAAATAATCCTTGAAATGAAAAAAAAAATAAATAAAAATAATAAAAATAATAAAAAATGACAAAATGGAAGCTTTTAAAGCACAAAAGCAATTGGAATAAAGTAAAAAAAAATAAGCTCAATTCAATTGGGAAGAAAATTATGGAAGGGAAGAAATACAGACATAAGGTAAAGAAAACTTCTGTTGCAAAAAAAAAAAAAAAAAAAATCTAATGATTCAGAATTAAAAAAAAAAAAAAAAAATCCCTGCCGGGTCAGCCTACAGGTGCAGATAGATTTCGAAGTTAAAAGTTAAATTTTTATTTTAAATAACGAAAGAACAAATAAATTAGTATAACATTAATAAAAATACAAATAAAACGTCGAAATAAAAATCACTTGATGACGTAAATACGTGCAATTTGCTTAAAATCAAGTGAATGTGACATTTACGATCAACCATTATTGGCATTTAATCTTATAGTTTGCCGATAAATTTTTGGTCGACGCGATAACCAAGTAGTACCAATATTAGTTTTTGTTGCCTTAAAATATCTCAATTTGTTGATTTTCTGTAAACAAGTAAACCCTATTGCTTTACAATGGAAGTATATGGGAATTTCGCGAAATATTTGAGATATCGACAAGTTGGCTACAAACTTGGCGGCATTTGGCGACAGAACAGGGTCCCCCGTAAGGTAAACCCCCCTTAAATGTATGGAGATACTATAGCGTAATATATATATATAGATTTTTAGTTTTCACGGGGAAATCTTGCAACTGAAAAGTGATTGTTGTGGTAAGAATTTTATCGCGTTTTTGTAATTGTTGGCAACTGCTATAACGAAATTTTTTTTTTAATTTTCCTGTCATTTTAGGTATATTTCGTAAGAAATACTACCTATTGCAGTCGTTACCATGGTGCGACTTTTGAAAAATTCCTTCATATCTTTTCATTATAGGACCCCAGGAACCCAAAACCACCTCCAACTAAAAAGTTTATATACAGTATAACTTCAAAATTCCGGCATGATCGGGACCAAGACTATGTCGGATTTTTGAAAATTCCGGATTTTTGAAGGAATGTCAAAAGTAGTACTATATTCTTAATGATACCTTTAGCCATAATTTAATTCATTATTAAGTGATAATTATGTAAGAAAAAGAGAAAATTAAATATAAAAATAAACTTACATTAATTGATATTTTCAATGTTAAAGAAAAAAAATCTAATAAAGAATGGAATTATTTCTTCTCGTGTAATTTCGGAAACATCGATGTCAATTTTATTTGTTTCAATTTTTTTGGCCATTATTTAACAAGTTTTTCTTGTATTTTATAAAAAAGAAGAATCTCTATTTCGGAAATACAGTGTTATTTTTTAAAGCAGATATTAATTCTCCAGTAAAATTTATGCATTTTTCTAGTGACACTTTTTCTTTTGCCTGCTGTTCCTCTACGTCTTTGAAACTGCTACTACTGTTATCGCTGGTTCTATTTAGCACAGCATCGGAAGAGAGACTCCAAAGAATTTCTCCCAAAGAACTTGTGTACTAATCTCCACGCAGTTTATGAACAACGATGCAGCTCCCAGAAAATGTTTTCAGAAAGTAATCGCCTCTGACAAATGAGAAAAATGTCAAACATTATTTTTTTGCATTTTTACTTTCGATCTTGAAGTTTTTAATTCATAAACAATTGCTATTTTTCTTCTACCATAACTTGAAAGTGTAAAAGAAAAAAGAAGGGAAAAAGTTGGTTTTGATGCCGGATTTTTGAAATTGCTGGATTTCTGGATGCCGGATTTTTGAAGTCATACTGTATATATATATGCCGGGTGTCCCAAAAAATACTGATGGATTTTAAAATTTAATAACTTACAAACGGTGACAGATATTAAAAGAATTCTCGCAGGAGAGTTATGCATGATGTCAGGAGTTTTTTACTGTGATTCTTGATTTTAGTTCGAATTTCAAACAATAGATGGAGCTGAGAGCAATAGGCGCTCACTCTAGACCAGATTTTTGGTACTTCGAGATCCATTCAATACGCTTTAACCTCTTTTCTTCGCATGGAGGAAGAGAAAGGCCGAAAAATCGAGCCTGCATTTGGCAGTTATTAATTGCAGCGCCATCGACGCTATTTGTAACTAAAACTGAAAGCGCAACATAAAACTCCTGACATTTTAAATAATACTCATGCAAGAATTCTTTTAATATCTGTCATCGTTTACAAGTTATTGAATTTTAAAATCCATCAATCATTTTTGGGACACCCGGTACATATGTATGTATGTATGTATTAAATTTTGTCCGATAAAATCCACAATTATGCACGGATCGTCTTACAACTCACCAAACACACTGATATGGCTAATATCTCGGCGGGGATTGCAAATGAGAAAAATCGGTCCAAGGCAGTAGAAATGGGGGAAGGTTAAAAATGGTAAATACCGCCTTAACTAGATTCTTATAAAACCAGCTCTTACAGAAAAATGACAGAAAAAAAAAAAATTCGTTACAGCAGTTGCCAGCAATTAAAAAAAGCACAATTAAATTCTTACCTCATTACTTTTCTATTGCAAGATTTACGCGTGAAAAATAAAAATCTATACATATATTACGCTATCGTATCTCCATACATATAAGAGGGGTTTCTGTTCTGTCGCCAAATACCGCCAAGTTTGTCCCCCACTTTGCGATATATCGCTAAATTTGGCGACCAAAATTAGTCGTCAAAACTTACGCAAACTTGTTGATATCACTAATATTTTACCAAATTCTCATAGACTTCCATTGTAAACCAATAGTGTTTACTTGCTTACAGTAAATTAACAAATTGAGATATTTTAATGCAACAAAAACCAGCGTTTGCAGAAAAATGAAATTAAAATCTCATCAAAAGCGGCCAGATAAAATGATTAAACTGAGTTTATTTCTAGTCTTCATTTAGTTTTGGTGCAATTAGTACTTAACTTCGAAATCTACAAGCGCCTGTAGGCCGAACCGGCAACATTTTTTTTCTGTATTAGTTGGTTTTAACAGAATCATGTTAAGGCGGTATTTAAAATTTTTAACCCTCCCCCATTTCTACAGCCTCGGGTCAATTTTTCTCATTTGCAATCCCCGTCGAGATATTAGCCATCTCAATGTGTTTGGCGAGTTTGAAGACGTTCCGTGCATAATTGTGACTTTTATTGTGCGGACAAAATTTAGTACACACACATATATATATATATAAACTTTTTAGGTGGGGGTTGGTTTTGGGTTCCTGGGGTCATATAATAAAAAGTTATGAAGGAATTTTTCTAAAGTCGCACCATGATAACGACTGCAATAGGTAGTATTTCTTACGAAATCTACCTATAAAATCAAGACAGTGATGACTGGTTTTGCCCATTTTGTAAAAAAAATAAAATAACGGAAAAGATTCAGTGTTCATATTGCTAAAAATGGTTCCATATTCTGTGCATTGGGATACAAAATGAACAATAGAAATTTGCGTGTAAGCCTTTCATCCGTTCTTACATGATATTTAAGTAACTGGCAATTAGTTCCATAATTTCTGTTTTTAATCTTTTGTAACTTTATTTATATTTTGAATATATTTTGATTAAAACAATTATTGTTACTTTCAGACATTTGATTTCATTATATTTCATTGCTGTTGTTTTGTTTGATTGTTTCATTAAATGCAAAGGTTGCTTTTAATAAATTAGTAGTTATATTCCTTACTCGTTAAAACAGCCTAATTGTTGTTTGGTCCAATTTAGGCGACTGGGAGTCCAACTTTGGCGACCAGTTTCTGAATTTGGACCACTTTTGACAAATTTTTCAAATTAAAATAAAACTTAAAAATTTCAAAAAGAAATTGTTCTAAACGTTTATTTAGCTAGTAGATGAATAAACTGACCACGTGTAGTGATATTTTGCAAATATTCCAAAAATGAAGTGAATTACACCTAAAAATATGTGAATTAGCCAAAATTCGGCTAGTCTCTCCTAAATTATTACTACTCACAAAAACAAAATTAGCTTATGTGGCTGTTTAATTTTAAAATTCATTTTCATTATAATCATGATCAAATTTTAATCCATCCATTTCTCAATATTATTTTCAATTTGCAAATACTCTGTATGACAGAAGTATTTATAACTGGAAATGTTTTTATTATCAGAAGATGCAGTATTTCCTCAAAATCATTCAATTTAGTAAGATCATTATTTTATTTGAATTATGCGTGAAAATTTAAAAATAATAATAATCATCAGACTAGCAAAATACGGATAAAATAGAAACAAGGACGAATAATCAAGTAAAAAGCATGGAATATGAAACCCTTTCGAACACAAAAAAATGTAACAAAACTTTACACTTAATTAACCCTTCGTGCCACATCTGGCACATACTTAAAAACACTGTAATTCTTATTATGTGCCATGAATTTGGCCAATATGATCTCTATCCCTGATCAAGACCACTCCAAAGCATGGAATAAAACTTATTTTGTCCATGTCAGACGGCTGCATTTAACAAAAAAGTAGAATTTGTTCTTCGGAAAAAAAAAAAATCGATAAAGCTATTAAGGTAAAATTTACTTTCATTATTTTTACTGAATACTTAAAAATATTAATATAAAAAAGTTGCAGAGTGTTAAGCAGATAAAATTAATTAATTTAAGCTCATTTAGATGTAAATTATAATAATACATTATTTTAAAATCCTAATTGTGTACATAGGGTACACGACATAAAGTATCAAATTTTAGCTGAAATTTTGAAATTTATTTTTTTTTACTTTTTTTCCCATTATTAGACCGATATATAGATTTCAAATAATGTTTTTTATACAAATAGAAAAAATCGTGCAGTGAAGGGTTAAATGGTGATGTTTAAGTAAATAATTTGGAAAACACATAGCACATTTAAAAATTTCATTAATTACCCTTAACAGTCAGGAAAATACACATTTTTTTGTGCAGCACTGTGTAATATCTATAGATTTTCTATACAGGGTGTATCAGTACAAGTAGTTATACAGTAGTTACAAGTAGTTACAAGTAGTATTCAGTTATCAGTACAAGTAGGAAATATCAGGGCAGATAGTGTACACGTAGATGATGGGAAATCACATAGCGATGCATGGTTGGAAACGCTTTCCTTTCGCTGTAGTGACGACACAAAACACAAGAAAGACAGGACACGAATAAGAGGAGAAAACATGTTTACTATTCTTAGTACAGCAAAAACTAAGAAAAAATAACATTAAAGAGACAACGATAGTTATCAAAGTAGGTGTTCGAAATTATGACCCCGGGCCGATGTGTATGGAAGCTCATCTCCGACCGACGCACGGAAGATCTAATGTTCGCGAAAATATCAGGAGTGTCTTGGACTCGTCCAGCAGCTGCACGATGCGTGCAACAAGCTCCTCAGCACATTTCAGCATTATCTCGGAATTTTTGCAGCACTAAGTATAATAAACATGTTTTCTCTCCCTGTTCGTGTCCTGCCTTTCTGGTGTTTTGTGTCGTCACTACCGCGCCAGGAAAGCGTTTCCGACCATTCCGGCTATGTGATTTCCTACAGTCTATATGCGCTCTATCTGTCCTGAAAGTCTGTAACCGCTGTACTGATACACAGTGTATATTGAATAGTAAGTTAAAATTTAGTTCAGTTAGTTTGCGCAAAGCACAGTTGAACATTCTCCTTAAGTAATTGTCGTCAATGAACAGAAATGTATTCGAGATCTTTTATGCAACCTTGTATATAATATATAGAATTTATACATATAAATTAATATGAAAATTAGTTAAATTTTAAAACGCGAATTACAATTGAATACGCACTTCCATCATTCAATTTTCTTAGACAGTGCTATAACCGAAATTTTTGTGTATCCCTGTAAATTCACTAAGCACACCATGTTCTATCATCTAGTGATATACATCAATTTCAATATCTTTTAAAGAGTGTAATATCAATAAAACATACCGCAAACGATTTTTCACCATAGTCCGTCATGCAACGGAATTCATTTTAGTATTCCACTAAACAAACAATTAAATGATATAAACTTCATTTTCCCTACCAAACATCGCACATTAAACCTCAATAACGTATATCAATTGTCATTTCCATTGAGTATACTTACGCGAGGAAGACATACAGACAAACCGAATTCATAAATACACTCGTGTCCAAAATTAAGGTCCCAAACATAAAATCTGTGAAAACTGATGAACTATTCACTGTGTTGCAGCGAAATTTGCAACAGATGTATATTACAATGGGAGAAAGAATATAGCAACATAACAATATGTAAAAAAATTTAATTCCGAATTAAGAAACTTGGCATATCAAAAAGTGTTAAATCATGAATCAGAGATAAAACATTTATCAAGGGAAAAGGCTGTCTAATATGGAGTGTGACCACCGTGCACTGCTATACAAGCCTATAACAACGAGCTCTGATACCATTTATGAGGTGTCAATAAACGTTTGGGGCAACAAAGCCCATTCTTCCAAATGCGCAGCTCTTAACTCCTGGCGGGTCCTGGGCGGGGGGTTACGCTGTGCAATGACTCTTGTTAGACCATCCCAAACATGTTCAATAGGATTGGGGTCCGGAGACCTCGAGGGACAATTCATACGGCGAATAACCTCTTCTTCAAGAAAATTATCAAGAATGTGAGCTCTGTGCGGCTCCACATTATCGTCCATAAACATCAAGTGAGGGCCTACAGAACCCCGGAACAACCTCACATAAGCGTCAAAGACCTCATCCCTAACGCCCGGTGTCAAGTCGTGAGTGTCTCTTTCACTGCATCCAACAGGAGAGACTGCTTGCTGTGGAGCCGAAGAGATCAGTCTTGGACACAGCAAGAATGGGGGCGTGTTCTTTTCAGTGATAAGTCGAGAATCACAACGCAGAGGGTCTCTCGTCAAATTTACATCTGGAGAGAATCTGGAGCTTGCTATCATCACTCCTATGTGAAAGAAATCGACAAATTTGGTGGCAAAGGAATCCTTGTCTGTGGCGGCATAATGTTGGGCAGTCATACACCATTGCACGTCTATGATGCGGGTTCTGTCAATGCACATCGCTGTAGGGATGAGGTCCTTTAAGCCTACGTAAGGTTGTTCCGAGGTGCCGTAGGCCCAGGAGTTCATGTTTATGGACGACAATGCGCAGCCACACAGAGCTCACATTGTTGGTGATTTTCTTGAAGAAAGAGATATTCGCCGTATGAATTGGCCCTCGAAGTTTTCGGACCTGAATCTTATTTAACGTGTTTGGGATGGTCTAGGAAGAGCCACTGCAGAGCGTGACCCTACTCCTTGGATCCCGCAGGCGTTACAAGCCACGCTTTTGGAAGAATGGGGTTTGTTACCACAAACATTTATTGGCACCCTCATAAACAGTATGCGAGTTCGTTGTGAGGCGTCTATAGCAGTACACGTTGGTCACACTCCATATTAGGCAGACTTTTTCCGAGATAAATGCTTTATTTCTGATTCATGATTTAACACTTTTTGATATACCCTGTTTCTTAATTCACAATTAAAACCTTTTCCATATTGTTATGTTGCTATATTCTTTCTCGTATATTAATATACCTCTTTGTCAAAATTCATGGCAACTTCATTAGTTTTCACAGAATTTATGTTTGTGATCTTAATTTTTGAAATGTGTGTATTTTTCGAATATGTTGCAAAGTGTTTACTGTTGTGTGAGAATAGTGATGTGTAAAAATAGCGATACAGAATAAACGTAAAAACAAGCACTCTCAAAAAAAAAGAATGTACTTTGTAAATCTGAAGTGTGCCTAGGAAATCCAAATTGTAAAAGCAATTCCCCAGAATACTGTTCTCGAGGGAGATTAATTTTAGCCACGTGGTTCTTCCTCCATACTATCTTTGTGGAGTACTAATAATTAATAAAATGTAGCTCTATCGAATTATACTACAATGAACAAAAATTAACCTATGAGCTTAAACATTACACCGGTAGTAGAAGGTTATTAATTATTATGTTTTATAAAAGTGGATTTACTTGCATAATTAATTATTTTAGATTATTTTTAAGGCATTACTTTTGATGTAAGATGAATATGTGGACGGAAAAAAGGCTATCGATGGGTTTTGATTTGCGATCTATCGATTTGCGACAGATAGCGAAAAAATGTTTTACTTATTATATTAACTAATGTTTTATTCCAATATACTAATTCATTCCCATACCCAAACGGTAGCATATATAGTCGCCTAGGCACCTAAAGATTGGCTGTTTTCAATATTAAGTTACAAGTTTCTTTGTGAGTCCTACGAAATTTGCGGAATTTTGAAAACTCCGCTGTTTTACCTGCTTCTATCTATAATAGTAAAAAGTATTGAAATCGAATTTCTTTCAACTTTCGGTTTTCTATGGAATTACACGTTTTGGAGATTAGACAAAATGTCTGTCTGTCCGTGTGTACTCTTTGTATCATCGAAATGTGTGTGAAGTATGAACGGAATTGAACCAAATTCCGTATATATATTTTGGCTATGAATAGCTGTTGCCAGTTGAATTTGAGGATATGTCGCCGGGAAGGGGCGATGTGATAGCAATTTTTGTGCCATTTTCAATATTGTATTATCGGAAAGTGTATCAAGGTATGCATAGAATTAAAGCAAACTTGATATATATGTTTTTGACTATGGTCGTCGAATACTTTAAAAATGGGTATATTTAACGGGAATGTGTCTATGTGATAGTGATGTCAGCGCCCTTTTGCGTATGTAATTATATAAATACGTAGCACATATAGTGATAATCAAGTCCATCCATCTGTCAGGTCCCGTCTGTCCGCATATAACAACGCAAAAATTACCCAAGAGAATGGTTAGAAATTTAATATATATAATAGTTGCAGGATTTTGTCGAGTCAGTTCAAATTTTGAGAAAATCGAATCAAAACTCAAAAAGATATTAATAAATTTTTTTTTAAATTCTATTAAATTCTATCATACGTAATTAATTCAATAATATCCCATGGTAGGAAATGATTCTATGCTGCTCTGAAGATTCCGTCCTATTTAAAATAGTCATGTTATTTCCGTGTTACAGAATTGAATATATATAATCGTAATAAATTTTGTATCCATGCATTTTTGCATAGGAGTGTAACAGCAATTGCACCAAGACCTGATTATTTATAAAACAAATTACAGTACGAACGCACCTCATGTGCCACGTTTGACGAACAATATCCGTCTTGTTTTTATTGTATCATCGGAAAATGCAAGAAGTTAAGCATAGAATTTATCCAAATTTCATATATATGTGTCTGAGACAGAAAAAAGTTTTGGATTTGTACATTGGACTAGTTGCCTATAAAAATAGAATAATAAAGAAATGCGTTTACACATAGACTAATGATATGATTTAAAGTTAATTGATAAAGCATTCAATCTTTATTCACCACAAACGTACCATAGATAGACACAGTTATATACTTACTGTGAATACGGCAAAGTGACGCATAGGAAAAATAAAAACACACCATTTCCTCAGAGGAAATGTACAAGTTCTATCTGATAAAATGTGTTAATAATAATAATTAATAATGTTGTATATTGAAATTCAAAATTTTTATACAACTGCATTCTAAAAATAACATCTAACCGTTATGTAATCCGTACCTAGACGCTACAATTTATACATTTTATATATATTTTTTTTCTAATAATAATCTCAATGCTGATAGTTTATTCGAGAATGATATCTATTTTCCAAAAACACTATGCAACATGGATGAGTATTTTCAAATGAGATACAGATGTCTTCTGCATGAAACATATATTTACGCTTGTAAAAATGTACTTGTTAGCTGTATTAACACTTTATGAACTAAGTGAAGCTAATATTTTCCATGTATTTAATAACTGTATTTAGTAAAAGCCCAACTGTTAAATGATTATTACAAAAATACCACTTTCAACCATTCAAACTTCTATAATTTATGTGGCAATTGACAACTCATGCCTACTACCTCATGCAACAGTTATATAACGAATTGGATACCTTTCAAAACAGGTACAGAACGATTAGCTGATGTAAAAGGCTAAAGATGCTTGTGTTCATTGCTCCATAACAATTTATACAGGGTGTTATAAAATGCGCAATTATCAAAATTGGATAAATGTTTGCTAACATGAATAAATTGCTTATCACGAATTAAATAATTTTTTTTTATTTTAAATGATTAATCAAACAAACTGAGATTATTTCTATCTACATGGATATACATACACCATTGTTTTATATGAGATTGAGCTTTTTTTCGGTCTTCAATTTACTCTAAGAATTCCCTTAATGTTTAAACATTTGAATGTAAATTGCTTGGTTTTACAAAGTCGGGATTAAACGCAATACTATAATCACTTTAATAACTTTAGTTAAGTGACTATGCCTTAAGTTAATAATAATTTTAATTGCAAACTTTTTTATAAATAAAAAAAACACCAGTATAAATTTTTATGAGAATATTATTTTTGATTGGAAATAAACTATTGAATTCGAATTAAAATATTCAGTGATATTCTGCTGAACTCGGAAATAACCAAGTTTATTAATAGAACTGATGAACAATTTTAGGATTCCGTACTTAAAAAGCAAAAACGGAACCGTTATAAGATCACTCCTGTATCTGTCTGTCCGTCTGTCGCAACCATTCTACTCGTAAATTATGGAACATGGAAAGTTCAAATTGGGGGAAGTAATAAAGACTATTGATCCACATATTTACAGATTATTAAACATTCAAAAATATATTTAGGGAAAATGTAGAGGGGCTAATTAAGCTACATGAAAAGAAAATTCTGTTCTTTGTGTATCGTGTGAAAGCTTTCGTAACGCTGAACTCAAAAATACATTTATTTTTATTTTAGGTATTATAGTTTCAGAGATATCGTCTAAAATTAAGTGCAAATATATGTCCCCCCCCCCTGTTTCCGAATCTACTCAAACTAAAAATTATGAAAAAAATAGAGGTATTTGACGATAACTTAAACCTTGCAGGAAAATTATAGCGATTACCCTAGGTCAGATAGTTTTTGAGAAAAACGCATTTTTCCGTTACACACAAATTTCGATTTGCTGGCATTCAGCAAAAGTATGCAGGAGCGCTGATGGTACTTTTCGTAGCCGAAGAATAAAAGCATTTTTGATAATGATTCTAAAAAAAAATCGTCAGTAATTAGCCGAGATACTAACCCTTAAAGACAGTAAAAACAGCACTATACACACTGAATGACAAGAAGGCCCCAGGGCCGGACTCAATTGATTTCCGGATACTAAAACTTACTCTCAAACAACTTCCACACATATTCACGCGTTGGGCTAACCTCTGCCTCGCCATGAGGTACTTTCCTTTAGTACTCAGGCAGGGAGAGGGGGTTTACTTTCTGAAGCAAGGCAAGTCTCCTTCTGAACCTAAGTCCTACAGACCCATCTGCTTTCTTCCCACTCTAGGAAAGCTTCTGGAAAAACTTCTGGTTATCCGGTTGACGCACTTCTTGGAGTCAAACAACCTTCTCCACCACAGACAATTCGTTTCCGCGAGGGCCATTCATGCGAACTCGCACTTCATGCCATAATGGCTGCCTGTACTAAAAGCATAGCCCAGGGCAACGCAACATCACTCGTCTCACTAGACATACAAGGCGCATTCGACAACGTAGAATGGCGAGACATTCTCATACAACTACAAGCACTCAAGTGTCCGGGGAATATAGCTGGTCTCATCGGCTCCTACCTCTCACAGAGGAGCGTCCTAATTAATTGGGGCGCTGGCACATCTACCCACCGATTTCAGAAGGGTTGCCCCCAGGGCTCGTGCCTTGGCCCAATCCTCTGACTGCTGGTAGCAAATGTGCTACTAACAGAACTAAATCGGCTGAGATTTATGCTATTTGCCTTCGCCGATGATTTCAACTTCATTTTCTCTGGTCGTTACAGACGTCATCTGGAGGAACAGTTTGCCAAAGCTTTTCCTATTTTCTGCCGGCTCCTGGATTCACTGCACCTCACACACTCACCAAAAAAGTCTCAAGCACTAGTATTCACCAAACCACACAGATATGATCCTAAACGCTCTCCAGTGATGATGATCAATAATGTCTCCTTTCGACACGTACATTCCATAAAACTCCTAGGCATAACCATTGACGCAAACCTTAACTGGATCCCACACCTTAACGACCTAAAGCTTAAATTGACAACATATCATAACAATTCATTAAGACTAGCTTCTAAATTGGGGGGGGGAGGGAAGACAACAAAACACTAAAGATCTCGTACCTAACAATAATCGAAAGAATAATACTTTACGGGGCCTGTATCTGTGGGGGGGTTAATTATCACTCTTAGCAAAACCTAAACTAAGATCAATACAACGCACTTTTCTCCTACAAATATCAAGGGGCTAGCGCACAATCTCCACAGATGCACTACATATACTCACAGGTATTCCACCCATTACACTTCAACTAGAATACGAATACGCCAAATCCTCAATCCTACAGCTAAAACGTGACACAGTAATATATTCTCTTTTTCCAAACACAACATTACAATAAAAGTCAGGAGCTGGCAGCTTCACCCCACTGAGGAGACTTCGCACTTTCAAGTAAACACAACACGCAACAGCTACACAACTGCCCTTAGCACCACACTCTTCACTGATGGAACAGGCACGGAGACTGGCGTCTGCGCAGCTTTCTGCGCCACGGAAGGCACGGTGGTGGTCCATCAGTGGTCTGCAAGGCTAGATGATAATAATTCCGTTTTCCAAACGGAGCTGTTCACAATACTAAACGCATTAGAGTGGGCGGAATCCCACCCTAGCAATAGTATTACCTTCCACAGCGACTGCCTTTCTGGCCTGCAGGCAATACAGGCACACAGGACAAAACATTTTCTAGTACTGCGAATAAAACTAAAACTTAAGAATCTCCTACATCGAATCGCGCTAGGTCACGTCTAGGCTCACAAAGGTACCTTTGGCAATGAACTAGCAGACGACCTAGCGAAGAAGGCCACAAAGAAAGAAACAATAGACACACACCTCCCAATGCCCCAGTCATACGTTAGAAGGGTCCTTAGAGCAGGGATACTGACACGATGGCAGGAACACTGGGATGCTTCATTCAAGGGCAGGCACACATATAAACTAATTCCTAAAGTATTTCTCACATTATATAACTTAACACCGTACACCACCAGCTTCTTAACAGGACATGGTCCTTTCAAGGCATATATGGACCGCTTCAAGATAAGACCCACTGCCACTTGTGAATGCGGTGAACTTGGCACTGTAAATCACCCGTATTATAGTTGTACTCTCACGCAACGCTGGCACTTGAGGCGTCCAGATATACTTCCAGTCAATTGGCTCCAAAATGTGCTTTCACGCACCCTCCTACTCAACAAATTAAAACACATTCACAATTTCCTTACTTACCTAACAAACTTAACGTACGTCCTGGTTCTGCTTATCCAGTCTCACTCCCACCACATCAAGCTTCAAACAACACCAGAATCCAGTCCTCTTTATAGCCTCCAGTAATTTCTCCTATCCATCAAGTATGTGGTCTCCTATGAACGCAAGAGCCTCTGCTCGTGCTTCCCAACATTCCATCAAAAGATACATCTCCAATGGACGCTTGAGTATTTGCTCGTGCCATCTTACTTGTACCAGGAAAATCATTACATCTCCAATGGACGCTTGAGTGTTTGCTCGTGCCATCTTACTTGTGCCAGGAAAATCATTACATCTCCAATGGACGCTTGAGTATTTGCTCGTGCCATCTTACTTGTGCCACGCCAATCATTCTTTTCCCTTCCTGCCTCCCCTTGTCGCGAGAGGCGTTCGTCCCCTGGCAGCCAGGAGCAGTGATGTAATTTTTTTTATTATTTTATTATTATTATTATTTATCTTACATGTTCTTATTATCCCGCCCTCTGACGCGAGTAGGCGTTTCCTGGCGGGCAGGCATTCGCCTTTTTTTGTAAACTCACTTTGTTTTTTCAAATAAATTCTGGGCTCTTGGTCGGTGGTGCGTGGACGCCCTTGGCGGGTGTGCGTCGCCCCTTGCACCTCTTGTGTATTTCCGTCTGCATACGGCCAGACAGGGCATGATTCACTAACGAGCCCCAACGTGTCAGGGAACATACCGGGAGAGGCGTTAAGCTCTAAGGGGCAGGCCTAACCGGACCTGAGCAGTCTCTCTTAGGCCTAACCCTTAAAGACACGGACGGTTTTGAGTTACATAATGACAGGGGCGGCGTACTCTATGTACCATCTGCTTTTAAAGCGTAAATAACAACTTTTAATGATACATTTGTGGAATGCAATGCCCAGTAGCAGTACAAAATCAATAAACGCCAAATTGTTAAAAACAGGCTAATTTAATTAGAATCAATCACATAAATACTATGGGATTCGCGACTAGTTTGCAATGAGTGGATCTCTCAGTACGCCTCCCAACTCTTTGAAAGTTAATTAAAGATTTATCTAGAAAAACGCTGTACGGACCAAGGGGCATATAAACTTTGCGACCTCGTTTCGAAGCGCGCTTAGAACAGTGCGAAGTTTAAATTTTGAAAACGTGTTTTGTTTTAGATACACTGTAAAAAGAAAAGATTATTACTACGCTGGATTTAGTTTTATCAATTGCCAAATGAAGTTTAAATATGCACAACTTTCATTGTCAGTACCGTATTAAGTTCACCATGAACATATTAGGGTAAGATTAAAAAAAGAGTTATAGAGAATAGCAATATTTGATATTATTTAGGCTTCATATCTCTTTGAATTTTTATGTTATACCCATTCATATTTTTCTATTATATACAGCTATACCCAATCCTACGTTGTATAGTTTTTTTTACAAAGGTATATTATTTTTTTTAACAAAGATTTTTTTTAATAATACAGATAATAATTCACATATTTATTGTACGGAATCCTCAGAGCGCGAGTAATACACACATACTTGACAGTATATTCTGATGAAACTATTTTGTCAGAAATGTTCAGATTATTTGAAATATTAAGCTGATAGAAAGACAAATTTTTAATATTATTCAGAAAAAAATGTAATCTAACAGTTTTATATTCGATAAAGCCTTCATTAATCATTATTTTCAGATTTTCAGCAGTGTTGAAATTGTTTATGACAAAATAAAAATATTTGTGACAAAAACTTAATTTCTTATGTTGATTTTTTTTTTTTTTTTTTTTTTTTTTTTTTTTTGCCAAAAATAAACTTTAAGAAACTAGATTACAGTGTAATACAAATAGTCACATAAAACAGTAAAAAAAAAAAAAAAAAAAAAAAAAAAAAAAAAAAAAAAAAAAAAAAAAGACATTGAAATATTATAACTATGTTATAAAATTTTAAAGTAAAAAAATTAGTTATTAATTATGAAACGTGTAAGATAATATAAAACATTTTACGAAAGATTACTTTTAACTCTGCTCTAAAAGTTTTAAATTACATTTAAAACACGATATAAAGTTTTTAACTGCTTGCTTTTTTTCTTTCGTGTGTGTAAAGGGAAAAATTTATTAATCGTAAAACCGTCTTATATTTCTAAAAAATAATAATTTTATCGAAAGGCTTGAGAGATTTAAAATGCAATCGTTATATGAAAATCAGTATATCAACTTACTTAAGGGGTCTCAGGACTGTTAAAATTGGAAAAAAAGAAAAAAAATGACTTTTTTTAACATTTAATATCTTAAAATGTATAAGATTTTAAAATACATTTTTAATTGGAATGAAAGATATAAGAATTTACTTTCATTTCATGCATTTGAAAAATTCCAAGATTCAGAATTAGCATTTACAGGGACTCCAAACTGTTACACATTTGGAGAGCAAAAAAATCGCATATCAGCTTACGCACAGGATTACAAAATAAATTTTGCAACTAGAAGGAAAATTTTCGTCTACTTATACTTCTAATTGTAATAATTACCGTGAACCTAAATAAATTTTTATTTAAAGGATTTTCATATTTTTAATACAAAGTTGCATTTAGATAATACAAAATTTTCAAAATTTCAACAGTATAATTGCCAAAAAAAAATTTTTTTTGAACAATAAAAAGACAATTTCAGGTTCTGTTCCTACAGACTAACATGAAGCATATGTTTTGAAAATTTCATGAAAATATATTCAGATGTTTTTGAGCTATCGTACGTGTTATGCCCAAAAACTTCATTTGGAGAAAAATGACTTCAAAGTTTTGGAAGCGCCGCTTCAGTACTGATCGGGTATAATTCTAATAGACATAATTTATGTTCTAATAGGAATTTCAAGGAAACAATTACATCAAAATGTTCAGAAAAGATAGGAGTTTAACATATAAAAAAATTAAAATTATTTAAAGTTTGAAGCTTTAAGAATCCCGAGAGCCCTTAAGGAGATGTTTAGACATTAAAATCACTAAAATTCGACCAAAAATATTGTTTTTTGTTTATTGTGTTAAAATTTAAAAGAAATGTCACAATGTAGCATATACGTGGCAGAATATGTGTATTCATATTTCTTAAAAATAAGTACTTAAAATAATCTACAGTGTCCGTCAAAATGAACCATACGCGGGTTTTGATCAATAACTTTATTTTTACTTTCGTTTAGATTAGAAATTTTAAGGTAAAAATAATGGTTAGGATAGGTATAACATTATAAATATTTTTCAATATGTTCATCCCTCATTTCAACAACCATTTCAAGCCCTTTTTTAAACCTCCAATAACCTCAAAAAAAGTCACTGCTGGAATGTTTTCTTGCACCACTTGAATTGCTTTTCCTAATTCATAGGGATTTGGTGTGCATTTTGATAGCATTTATTTCTTGTGTATCTCCAGAGGCAATAATCATATTAAGATCAGAAAATAACGTGTGATGAAAGTATTTTTCAATGATATCGTGGCTTTCTTGAGAATGTTGAGGGTCTGCTCCATCTTGCATAAACCAAGGATCACCTTTTTCGGACATGGAAGTAATTAAAAGAATGCCATATTCCAGAAGCATCGAACAGTTCCTTTCTAAATAAACTGTGTTTCTGAAAGTAAGTACGCGACATGTGCCCATTTTGAGCAGATGATTATCCAAGAAGTCATCTTTTGGGGATGTAATATACTTTCAAGAGACTCGTGGGAATTATCTTTATTCCACTAAGGCTAATTTTTTTTCTATTAATGTGCCCGTTCAGATGAAAGCGAACCTCATCACTAAACCAAAGGTTTGGAAGCCGGATTTAATTACTTCGCAGAAGCCATGCACCCTTTTCAGCGAAAACAAATTTCTTGTCATTTACATTTGCAGTCATACTGTGTACAATTTGATTTTTATATGGTTAAAGATGCAGTTTACCGCTTGAGATGCGGTGAATAATTGCCTCAAGTTGCAAGATCGCCGAAGAATTCTAGGAGCGCGGCGTTCCACGTTTCCGGCCGAGGTCCCTATGTACGTCCCTTTTGCCGAGACTCTAGCGGAAGCCTGGAAAAAAGAAAAGAAAAGAAAAAAAGAAAAGAAAAGAAAAAAGAAAAGAAAAGAAAAAAAGAAATTGAAAATTTGAAACCAGACAAATTTGAAAGGAAAGTTGATTAAATCAAAGACATCGTAAAGCGGGAAGGGTTGAGCTCGGGGCATTGAAGCTAATGGACGACCGCAGTGACTTCGTGCTCATTATTATCGCTTGAGCAAGTCTCGAACTTAACAGATATGGGTATTGATTGAGACGTTCATCCACTTTCTGGATAATTTCAGCTGTCCTCGGAGAACGTGGTCTTCTGGTTAAATTTCTCTTAGGATCGCAACACTTTCTCCCTCTTTAAATTTGACAATTTAATTTTTTACCGTTTGCTTTGTTGCTACACTGTGTCTTCCATAAGTTTTTTTAATAAACAGTAGACAATGAAGAAGGTGATACACTACACAAATCGTATTGCATGGCGATAAAAAAGTTTTGCTCCAACATCAAAGCTTGGTGAATTTCGGTCCAATTGACTAAAATTTCAAAATTAAATAACAACCTTTAAAACTGCAAATAATGAAATTTTCTGTTAACCTAAAATTCCAGCTTTAATTTGACATCTAAATAACAAAATATCAAACTTTTGGTACACAATGTAGGGTGATTCAATTGAAAAAACTCCTATCTTTGTCACAAAATTTTGAAAAAAAAATACACAATTGAAAAGCAACAATGCTTTTTGCTCTAAATTTCTTTACGTATGCATGCTTTGAATTTAAGTTCAAAAGGAACATCACTTCATCACTGCTCTATTTTCCGCGTATGCGCCCAAAAACAGTGTTTGTTTTATTTGGACGGGCCCTGTATACATTTCAGATGTATTTTTCTAAAACGCCAACTTTTTTAAGACTATGAATCATTAAAATGTTCGATTCGTGTTTATTTTTCTTCAAGATTCATAATATGTCTATATGTTAACAATCATAGTATGTATACTACAAAAAATTTGTAGGCCCCTAGTTATCTAAAACTAAATTACATACTACCGATATTTACATTTATTAAAATTATTTATAACTGCATTTAGGATGAAATTTTTAACAATGATTAAAATTAATAATCATTAATCAATTATTTATAAGGCAAATAAGGTTTATTTATAGGGCACAATACATAGAGAAACCATTCAAATTCTGTTGACGTTAGATTTTATTATTTCTTCACGTCATCTTAAACATTTAGAAAGTTTATGATTTTAATCAATGAATTTTTTTAAATCCGGTGATTAAAATTACGATTTAATCTCTGATTTAAAGTATCTGATTCAAATCGTTGACAAGTTAGTTAATACCGAAGAGTAATTTAAAACAATGAACAAACAACCAGGCATTTGGCCGCAACGGAAAAGAACAGATATCTTACCCCAAGAGAAAACAACCGGCATCTTATCCGAAAAAATTTTCGTTGACGAACCCCAATGTATTGGACAAGGTCCACCATTAACGTGAAAAAGCGGCAACCGTCCGCCATTTATGCTATCCACAAAGGCGAGGTACAAGTACTTTCTAAAAACATCACATGTACTTCTCTGGTGTTTAAACTATGACGTATACAGGCAAATCAAGAAGTCACGTAAAATATTTTGGTCACTTACCTGAAGTGTTAAGACGAGACAGCAATAAGAAAGCACCACTTAAAAAAATGAACGAAAACGGGAATTAAAGTATTAATAGGAACCCTCTTTCTTACAACTGGTCGGTGTTTCCCTACAGTGACTGCGCATGTGAAAACTACGTGGCACGGCATCTCACCCCAAGTTACCCTAATATATATTTTTAAATATCCAACTAACAACCTAAAAGAAATTTATATCTTAAATATCATTTATGTATTAACAAAATGTTTTGAAATATATCAAAATCGATATTTTTGTTATAAGACGCATACCAGATATTAATATCAGAAAATTTCATTACTTACTTACAACAGTCTTATTTATTCTGATTTTATTTCAGTTTTGAAGTATGTACTTCCATTAGATATCAGTTAATTTTGTGTTTTATTTATATTATTTTAACTATTATTTATGAAGTGTTAATTTTCGTTATGGAATTTTAACTGGAAACCAACGTGAAATATTTATATTGCTTTCAGTACAAAACAAGTTATTAGTAATCGAGCTGCGCACGATAGCAATATATATATATATATATATATATATATTTTAAATCCTACTTGAAAATTATTTTTAATACCGTAAAAAATCAGTAAATTAAAATACGTTTTTCAAATTGCATTTGAAAGTACATTTGCTTCCATAATCGACGAAACTGTCGACGAAAATTTAAACTATGCTATGTCTAGAAGTAGATAAATTTACGAGAAAATGGAAACCTATCACTTACATTTTTCCACCAGTGATATCATAGTTAATCACGTTCATGTATTTCCCGCATAATATAGATTTACTTTGAATTAAAAAAAAAAAATCCTTAAATGTTTCTATAAAATCATTTATTTAAAGTAATATCTAAAATATTTTTTTAGTACAGATTTAGAAAAAAGAATTAAGTAGACTTAGAACTTGCTTGCATTATAGCTATTCTGTTGCTGGATAACATGCGTGACAGTCACAAAGCACAACTTTCGCTTACAAGCAAATTCCGCCAACTATTCTATTTTTTTGCTCCAAGCTTTTGGCTGCGCTGCCATTATGTGAAAACTCCTGACTCTATTGTCTTGAAAACCTACAAATGTAGAAGTTTTGGAGATGCTGGAACTAACCTTTCTGTTTCCCTCAATCATGCTGTATTCACAATCACTAAAATGTCTCGTTTTCACCTCAAACAAGTGAATGCCACATTCACTTGTGGTTCTGACGAGAAGAAAGATTACAGAGATAATCCGATATATTGCGACACAGCACGTGGTTCACAAACATGTTGAAATTTTATTGAGGTGTGTACCTATTATTTTGGCGAGTGCACTACATTGAAAACATTTATTTGTGCATTTTTAAAACGATAAATCAATCAAAAATATTTATTCAAGTTGCGGATTTGCCAAAATATCGATTTCATTTAATTAAAGATATAATTTCTACCAATTACAGCTTTCAACAATTTATATATACATGCTTAAAAGATGTTTACCATTTTTCAACGATATAATGGAGAATGTGAATTTATTTATTAAAAAGATTTTTTTTTAAATTTAGATCGTTACTAATAATTTTAAAAAATCATTTGAACGCAATTTTTTCCTGTAAAATAAATAAACATCTACATAAAAGTAATCTTGATAAACAATTTTCAAACTTGAATAAATATCGCTTGCTTATTTAAATTTTCTGTTCGGCAATAAGAAAGGATTTATTTTAAAAATTGCATATAAATTAAGGCATATTATTTTGTTAAAAAGACCTAATAAATATTTATTGAACTGAAAATGAACAAGATCATCAGACAAAAAAAATTAATATTTTTAAGGAGCTTTTTTAGTGTTTACGTTTAAGAGAAATAACAATTTTTTACCCGAATATAAGTAATAGTTTATTTTCGCTGCTTTTCAAGATAAAATCTCTTTGTCGCTATTTTCAAGCCGCTTCAAAAATACATTATATGAACATATAAATACACAATATTTTTAAATGCTTCTCAAAAAGTATTTGAAAAACAGATCACGTATTTTAAAGAAAAAATTTTGAATTTAGGATTTCAAATGTTTTCTCTTTCTACATATAAACAAACCTACCTTAAAGTATAGAGTAGATTAAAAATATATTATTTCAAAGAAAATGCAATTTTTTTTTTGTTTTTAACGTAAAACTATCTAACATAACTAACTATAAGTAAATGTTTAAGTTTTTTTTTCGTTAAAGTCTTACGTTTGAAAAAGTATTTCAACGAAATTTTTGGCTTTTTTATGAAAACTATTAATTTGGCCCTTAAAATATATTTAAGAAAATTTTTTAATAAGCAACGTATTTGACAAATTCTATGATGAGTATATTCTATGATAAGGAAAGCAGTGTCCATTCATTCTGTCATAATTTCAATCCATTGAAGAAGGTTTAACGATTTAAAATAGGCTTATTTTAATCATAGAACAAGACTTGTAAGCTTTTTGCAATCACCATGCTTTTGTTGAATTAGGGTCACAACGAATGAGGGCCGATTAACAATAAATAAGAGTCGATAAAAATGTGAAAGTGGCTCCTTTTGAATTAAATAAAAATTCTTTCTAAAATTTTTCGTAGATTTTGTTTCATTATTTTTTTAATAAATTATATTACTTAATATTTAGTTTCCCTGTAATTGTTAAACAAATATTTTTGGTATCTACAAATGCCTATTTTTTATATTTTTGAGTAATTTTCACTTATTTTCAAAGTTTACATATTTATTTCACAAACAGGAAACGGAAGTACCTTTTCTATTTCGTGGTATGATTATATTAAAGATATACTGATTGATAAAATATTAATGTAAAATTAATACCTTAATTCGCTATTACAAGAAACAAAATATATCGTTTACAAGTTAAATAAACCTGTTTGTTGTAAAAAATATTAGTGAACTTTAATAATCAATTATTAAATATTTTTATACACAACTCTTGAATTAGTTATTTTTGAATATTTCTGAAGTATACAAATTTGAAGTTACCCATGTCGTAACCGAATCTTCTACTAGAAATGATCTAGTAAATGTAATACACGCGCACACAAGAAACTGTAACAAAAATTTTTAGAAAGTATTTTTATGTGCACCTTCAAAAGGACCAATTTTCATAGTCTTTACGATCTGAGCCATTTCCATTTGAAACAATTTGCAACTAAAGAATTAGGATATTCTGAAATATGGATCCATTAAAATTGGACACTATCTAAAAAAATCTATGCACATGTCAAGTTTGCGCATGGTGCTGGTGTAAGTGCTACCTTTTCCAGGATATTCTTAAATATTTTATAGTTCATTAAAATAATTCCATAAAGTAATATTATTTTTAAAAATAATATTATAAAATTTTCTGTAATATTATAAGACCAAATAATAATCACCAGATACTTCTAAAAAAAATCTAATTTACATTTTCTTTAAGTTATACGGAACTTATTAGTACGAAAAAAAAACGCTACCATGTCGGAAGTACAGAGAAACGAAGGCAACAACTTGATACGTGCTGCCCATGGTCGTTTATATTATAAACGACCATAAATGACCAGGTCATTAAATTATAGGCCATCCTGCCGTTTTTGCAAAGATACCGCCATCCGTTTTTTTTTTTTTTTTTTTTACGAGCAGGAGCCCTGAAACGTTTTGAATGCACTGTGTAATATATATGAAGAAAAATAGTGCGATATGTTTTTTAATATTTTATTCATTAAAGTTACTCATTTGTAAGTCAAAATTGTACTCTAGGTACCTTTTTTATTCATGTCGATTATAAAAGAAACACCTGTTTATATCATTATTGTCACTAAAAGAATTCATGATGATTTTCAGATTTAATTTTTTAACGTCTATAGCCGTAATATTTACAGAATTGCAGAATGTATTAATGAATTGCGAAATACATTGAGTAACATACATGACTGATAAATTTACAAAATTAATTTAAATAAAAGTTTTGATTTATTCATAAGATTGGGTTTAAAAATATTCTTGAAAAACAATCCTCAAATTTCAAAAAATTAATTTTTACGATTTGTTCTGAAGTAAAAAAGAACTATAATGGAAAAAGTTCTTGGAAAAATACTGAATAAAGGTGAACATATATTATTTTGTCAAGATATATAAGAAGCATCTAAAAAGTTGAAAATGAACAAAATAATCATTGGAAAATTTGTTCATTAATTTTAAATTACACGACGAAGATTCGTTCCTGAAAATAGGTAAAAGAATCTCTTGAAAATAAGTAACACATAACTTGTACCCATGTATAAAAGTCAGGGATGAAAGCGCTGCGCCACAAATGATTGATTTTCACCACTAAATTCTAATAGTTTTCTTCCGCTTTTAAATCTCAGAAATTATGACCTTAAATAAGGCGAAGAATACTATTAAAATTTAGTGGTAACAATCAGTCATTTGTGTCGCAGCGCTTGTATCCCTGAAAAGTGCAAAAGGTTTTGTGTTTATTTGTCATATGAAAATTCCAAGCGCACTCAAAAAAGGAACTACATTTTTCATAGTAACAGGCATTTGTTTGTTAGTGAAAGAAGTGGAGAAAGAAGTATGTGAAGGGCGATTTTTTTAATAAATTTTCTTCATCTTTTGATTATTTCATGAATAACAGAATAATCAGAAAAAAATTCCAGACCAAAAAAGATCAACCTGATATCGATTTTTGGATTATTTGACGATTTGATTTATTGACGAAAAATCTGTTGATTACTAGAACTGTATTCAAAGAAACAAAAGCAAACATTTCTTCAAGGGAAAATCGCATTATATCAGAAGAGTATTACCGAAAAACAGTATGTGTTCACAATACTTGCAGCGCGTATTGACAGTAATTATGATTGATAGATCTAAGGTAGGCAGGGTCCGATTAACTCTAAATGGAACCCAGGGCAATTGGCTGTGTCAAGGGACCCCTTTCTCAAGAAAATTGCATTATACTAATGGCGAACAGCTTTATGTGCAGTTAAAAATTTAAACGATAGCTTTATATAAAAAATAATACATTATACACACACTTAAAAATTTATGAAAAATTTATCGGAAAGTCAAATCGTCATCGTTATATACTATTTAGAGTGAGTAAAACTCTAAATCTGACGAACTGAAGGAAACATGTTTGATGTAATATCCGTTTAACTCGGAATTTAAAAATTTACTTTGCATTTTATTGTTGTTTGTGAATAAGACTGCACTAGTTTAGTTTGCATGAATGGTAAAAATTATTTTCTCCTGTGAGGAAATTTGCATTAATTTGTATCTTCAGGGAGTGGAGAAAATATATTTTGGTTCCCCCTGAAAAAGTAGTACCTGGGCACATGCCCTGTGTGCCCCTGTTATAACCAGGCCCTGAGACAGGATATTGTTCTCTGTTTAAAGTACCTAAGCTCTGAAATTAAACTGCATTTTAAAATCATTGTTATAAACTTTGAATTTTAAAATCTTAAAATACAATATGAATTTACTCAGTATTTATTACTTATTTTTGATTCTAGAAAATTTGCATTAATTTACATCTATTTTTTATAAAATTGATTTGCCATAATTATTGATTTGTAACTTTCTCACTTGTGATTTCAAATTAATATTCCTTTTTACGACAGTTAAGATATCCAGGAGAACTTTATACAGTTATTTTTCTAAAAAATATTAAAGCCAAACAAATATTTTAGATTTTTCTATCACCGTGTTGCAGCCATTCATTAAAACAGTTATAATTTACATTTTTGCGTACAATATATTTCTAACGCTCAACAAGAACACATGAAAACTGATCAAAATTTACATGTGCGCGTTAAATATAAAAATGAAATCTTCAAAATTAAGCATAGGAATTGAGATCTCTATATTAACTAACAAGAGTAGAGGGCTCGATTACTTGAATGAACGAGAGTATCTTTCAAAATGCTTTTGTAGAGATTCAAGCAGAAAGGCTTGATAGTAGAGCATGTCCTCATCCTCACATTGCTTTTGTTTATTTTCTTTATGCTTATACTAGTTATTTTAAATGCTCGTTATATTTTCAGGATAAAAGGCATCCCAAAATTCACGCAAGAAGTAATTTTTATAGGAAACACTGGTTTATAATTAAAAATTGTAAATTTTTTATTGATTTATAAAGTATACTATGTGGGGGTACGTATGAAATAGCATATCGGATAATACATACAGGTCTGTTTTTATAAAAATGTAACCTCAAATTAAATAAACTACATCCCTAGCAAGAAATAATGTAATAACTCATAATTATTAAGATGCTACTTGGCGCAGAATGATATAAATTTAAAAGCAACGTTAAAAACGCCAGAATAAGCAAACAATCAGCAGACTAGTTTCGGTAGCATTTAGTTTACCGTCCTCAGTGCAAAGAATAACGGAAATTTGGTCATTTATATAGAGGAGAAGCGAATTCAACTGAGAAGTTCATTAACCAATGGAGAAACAGGAAAATGCGGGTACCAGCCAATGGAAGAATAGTATAGGTAATGCCACCAGAAATGTGAAAAAAAATTGTAGTAATTAAGCAAAAGAGGATTTTGTGAAACATTTCCAGCAATCTGATAAAGGGGGGAGAGCAAATTCCCTATTAACAATATTGTCATAATTTTTGTAGATAGGAAATGCTTCAAGAAAGTTAAGTTCGTGTATAGAAGTGGGTTTAGAAATGATTTTGGTTGAATTAAAATCAAAAGAGTGGTTAATCTCCCAAATAGCCTTCGCGGCTTTGCTGTGTGTTCCAAAATTCACGGAAAATATTTGAATTTCGCGCTACTTGATCTTAAAAATTTTGTGCCTAAATTGCAAGATATGGATGTATACGAAATGTGGTTTGAACAAGACGGTGTCACATGCCACACATTCCGATAAAGCAATTTCGCATGCGGCATTTCCTGGACGTGTAATTTACTGTTTTGCTGATCAGAATTGGCCGCCCAGATCATGTGATTTAACGCCATTTGACTTTTTTCTTTGGTGTTTTTTGAAGTCTAAGGTTTATGCCAACATGCCTACTACCACCCACAACATTATGAATCAATGAAAAATTTACATTTTTGAATTTTAAACCTGCGTTTTCTATCAAAATTACTTCTTGCGTGAATTTTGGAATGCACCTTACATATTTCATAGTATTTTGGCAAAAAAAGGGGTGCGCATAATACGGCGAATGTACTAAAAATAAATTTAGAAGAATATGAAATTGTAGGTGCGCGGTATACGCCGGATGGCAATTTTTAAGTAAAATTTGGAATTATTATTGCAGTACCATGTTGAAGTAAAAAATTTTTACTTCTATACTTTTTAACTAAATTAAAAAATAGGCTGATTCAGCTTCCAATAATTTACAAGGAGTGTAAAAATCACTACAACTACAAAAGGATCTTTATGCAGGAAACTAGGCAACATATTTATTCAGAAATATAAAAAATTGAAGCATTAGAATTTAAATACTGTTTTTGTTCGAATCACTATCACGAGAAGGTGTGGAATTGGACACCATTTGCATTCAAATAAAAGGCAACGTACATGACATAGGGTGTCACTGACCACATTATTATATTCGTCTAGCACACTTTAAAGTGCTATCATATATTAAAGAAATAAAGGTAAATCTGAAAAAATTTTCATTATTGTTGAAGTTGAAAATTACGGCTTCAAATTGGAGTGATGAGCCCTGCATTTTTGACTGAATAAGTTAATTGTGACTCTGGTTTATTAAAATAAATTGGAAATTGCACTTCAAACGTAGTAAATGATGTGCGTTCGTACTATAACTAGTTTTAAAAACATTTTTTGCACCGCATATTGTACTGAATATATATTTTAGTGCACTTCATAAATGCATATCGATTTAATTCTGTTCGAAAGGTTGTAACATCATTAAAATGTATTTGAAATATTTTTTCCCATTGGCCGTAATGTAACGGAAAAATTTTGACTGTCTCTGTAATTAAACTATACATGCGATTTTCATAAAATTTCAAATGGCTTGCAACATTTTGCAACAATTATATATTTAAAATTTCAGCCGTTCGGTTGGGTAGTTTTTGCTCTGTTATATGCGGACAGACGGACAGACAGACAGACAAACGGACCGAATGGCGACTGTAGGTACTATGTATTTATATAATCACGAACTCTCCTAAAAAAGGGAAGAAAAAATTATTTGCTATTTTTAACAGTTTACCTGAAACTGACTGTATAAGGGAGATATTTAAAATGCATATGGGAGTTTTTAAATAAGCTGCATTATCATCAATTCTATGATCATTACTTTACTTTTATCAGACTTTTGATTTTTTTTAAAAATTCTTAATTACACATAGGTGATTTGCAGAAGAAGTCTGAATTTCTCATCTTTAATTAATAATAGATTAATGTAATGAAATTTACATATTTCATCACAGTTTTACTGGATAATAATATTATTATTACTTTGTAGCGATGTTTTGTAATATTTAATACACTATGAGCATTTTGCCGTTGGCACTCTCTACTGTGAAACAAAATATTTATTTAAACATTTTTAAACATTCCCATGCACTGTTATTCACGGGAATCGTTTCTTCATGTACTGCAAAAACGATTTGAAAATATTATATTATAAAAAAAAAATGCAAAAAGAATTTCAAAGAAACACGAAAACACGCTTAAAAAATTATTATTTTTGTTTTGTTTGTAATATGAATAAAAAAGTGTCATATATTCCAATGTATTCTTCTTCCGAGTCTGTTTTTTATTTTGCCTGTTTTCTGTCATATTGTAGTTGCATTGTGATTATTTATAAAAGAGTTTTTGCGCAATCTTCTAGCAAAAAGTTCCATGTATTTTAAAAACATACTATGCAAGTTCTATTTACATATGATTTTGAGTGTGTGGAGAGAAATTGCTAGTTGTTATTTTCGATAGTATTTAATTAATTCCATTTTAAAGTAAAATAATAATGATTCCCATTTAAAAATTAATTCCTAATCGTTCCTAATCGTTCCTAATTATATAAATACGTAGCACCTATAGTCGTCGTCTGGTCCGTCTTTCTGTCTACCCGTCCGGCCGCATATAACAGTGTAAAATAAAAAAACCCGAACAGTTTAAAATTTAATATATGCCGGGTGTCCTAAAAAGGACTGACTGATTTTAAAATTCAATAACTTGCAAACGGTGACAGATATTTAAAAATTTCTTGTAGGAGGTTTATGCATAAGGTCAAAAGTTTTATTACAGTGATTTTCGATTTTAGTTTGAATTACAAACAATAGATGGCGCTGACAGGCTCGATTTTTGGTCCTTTCTGTTGTTCCATGCGGAAAAAGGAGATGGAAATGTATTATCCGGGCCACGAAGTTCCAAAAATCGAGCCTGAATTTAGCGTCTATTGATCGCAGCGCCATCTATTGTTTGTAATTCGAAATAAAATTGAAAATCACTGTAAAAAAAACTTTTGACCTTATGCATAACCCTCCTGGAAGAATTTTTTAAATATGTCACCGTTTACAAGTTATTGAATTTTAAAATCAGTCAGTCCTTTTTAGGACACCCGGTATAAGCGTTGCAGAATTTTGCTGAGTCTTTTCAAGTTTTATGAAAATTGAATCAAAACTTTAAAAAGCTACTAATAAAAGTTTTGTTCATTCTATTAAATCCTACCTTGCGTAATTAATTCACTGATATCCTGTGAGAGGTAATGGTTCTATGATGTCATGATGATTACTTCCTATTTAAGATGGAGTCACATCATTTTCGTATTACTGAATTTAATATATATAATCCTATTAAAGTTTCTATCCATGCATATTTTCATAAGAGTGCAACAGCTATTGCATCAAGATCGAATATTTATAAAACTAATTATGGTACGAATGCACCTCATTTTCCACGTTTGATGTACAATGTCCTACTTTTTTGATTTTGTTTTCAATGCAGAAACTCCTGGGAGGTTTGGCCCTAAATGCGAATCCCCCCATCCAAAAAAAAAAAAAAAAAAAAAAAAAAAAAAAAAAAAAAAAAATTAAAAACTTACTATTTTGGCATTTTAGTCCAGGCAATAGGGAATTTTACTTAGCAAAATTAATGGCAGTACTGGAAATCGGCTTTCTAGATGTTTTTTGGGTCGCTGAATACGAATTTGTAACTTCCCACTAAAATTTCCCACGGCAACCACCCAAATTTTGGTAAAAAGCCCCCCTAGTTGCGCACATCCACTTAACCACTCACACGTTTACATTCGCCCTCCCATCTCCCCTCCTAACTTTCTCTATAAGGTTTACTTTAAGATTTTTGGGTCGCTGAATCCGAATTTATTTTTCCCCCAAAAATTTCCCCCTCGAATCCCTCCCAAAATAGTTGTTTTAAACTTAAATTTCTTATTGTTTTAGGGGAAAAGCATTACGAAATTCAGAAACTAGACAAAACTTTCAACAAATATGATACATGACATTATGACGTAGGATGAACGGGGAGGGTGAGGGCTGCCTCGGAACATGCACTGCGGCGCTACGTGCACTAAATGATGAAGTCCAGGCAGGGGATTTTACCTGGCAAAATTAATAGTAGTACTGGAAATCGGCTTTCTAGATGTTTTTTGGGTCGCTGAATCCGAATTTGTAACTTAACACCAAAATTTCACCCGGCAACACCCCAAAAAATTGATTTTTTGAAAAAATTTGGTTTTTGAGAAAAGCGCGCGGGGAATTTTCCGAGGCAGCCCTCTCTCTACCCGTTTATCCTATGTCATAATGTCATATATCCTATTTGTTGCAAATTTTGTATAGTTTCTGAATTTCGTAATGCTTTTCCCCTAAAACAATAAGAAATTTAAGTTAAAAACAACAATTTGGGGTGTGTTTCGGAGGGGAAATTTTTGGGGGAAAGTTAAAAATTCGGATTCAGCGACCCAAAAATCTTAAAGTAAACCTTATAGAGAAAGTTCGTAGGGAAGATGGGAGGGGTAATGTAAACGTGTGAGTGGTTAAGTGGATGTGCGCAACATAGTCCACACAGAACTGCGGCGCATGTTCCGAGGCAGATGCCCCCTTCCCCTTCATCCTAAGTCATAATGTCATATATCTAATTTGTTGCAAATTTTGTCTATTTTCTGAATTTCTACCTACTTTTCTTCTAAAACAATAAAAAATGGAATTTTTTAATAAAAACATTTTTTGGGGGGCTTTTCACCAAAATTTGGGGGGGGGGGGGTTGCCGGGGAAATTTTGGTGGCAAGTTACAAATTCGGATTCAGCGACCCAAAAAACATCTAAAAAACTGATTTCCAGTACTACCATTAATTTTGCTAGGTAGAGTCCCTATACGGTCTCTATTGCCTGGACTATTTACAAAGAAAAGTGAGTGGCTATTTCCTGAAGTCATGCCAGTAACAATTTGCAGCCAAGAATATCATTCAGATTCTACTCCTTTCTGTCGTGAATAATACGGCACCGTGTCCTTAGGACATGTACTTTAGAGCCTAATCAAGGCAGGTCTATTTATGGTATAATTTTGCGTGTGGCTCGCAACTCGCAAAACATTTTTTTTTTCTTTTAATGAATGTCCACGCAGTCTCTTATGCTTCTGCAGTGGTGGCCAAAGTTGTGGACACTTTTAGGTATCTTTCATTACAAAAAGTAAAAAGCTACCTATTTCAGCCGTCCTAAGGAAAACACGTCGGGAAATTTTGCTATATTTTTGCCGTTCATGATCCCCAGATACCAAAACTATCCTCCGTTGAAATGCTGACTTTTATATATATATATATTGACTTATTTATCTACCCTATATATATAATCCTAATGAAACGAATTTATGAAATGAAGGTATGAAGCGAAAGTATGAATCGACTGATTAAACAACTGATTATGTTTCACGGCGATTTCACCTAAAATTTGGAATGCTTTGCGATGAAATTAACACCAAAAATCAATATTGATCCGCAGATTTCAAAACTGGCATTAGAATTTTTAAATTCGAATTAGTTTTCGAAATATTAATTTTTTTTCTAATTTTATATACATTTTTCTAATGATGGCAACTCAAATTTTAATCAAACAGATATATTTTATAAAAAACATGGAAACATTTAAAATGCTTCATTTAAAACACATTACTACATAGGTGTGATAAAAAACATACAAATGTTTTCTAAAATTAAAAACACTAGATGTTACCATTACTATTAGCAATTGACTTAATTTTATTAAATTAAGTCAATTTCTAATAGTAATGTTTTTTCCACTAAGTTTATTGATAAATTAATTTATAAGTTTAAGCACGCAGAACCAGCTAAAATGGGGTGTATTAGTAAAAATGAAGTTAAATTTATAGCAGTTGATTACATTCCTCGTTTATATGAAAAATTAAAATACATCCTAAGGAAATATAGTATAACGTTAATAGCTAGAGATAGCACCAAATTAATTAATCTTATACAAAAAAGAGTTGATCCTATTAGTATGGAAAATAAGTCAGGAGTTTATATCATCCCATACAGAAGTAAAGAAACAAATAAAATATTCAATTACATTGGTATGACCACAAGAAAATTCCAAACAAGAGTTAAAGAACATATGCAGGATATTAATAAAAATAGACCGGCTACCGCCCTCTCAAGGCTGTTTCAAACTAAAGATATTGACATCCTTTTCAATAGAGCAAAAGTCATTATCCAGGTTTCTGATTTTAATAGTTGTGCTATTTTAGAGTCTTTGGAAATTTTAACGCAAGCAGAAAATTGTTGTAATGACGTATTATCATACCAACTTCCGCGTATCTGGTTTAATTTACTTAATATTACTGGAGAGTTCGGTCTCTCGGAGGAATGAGCTTTCTCTACCTTCCCCCTCCTTCATTTTAATGGATACGACCACCTGCGGGCTTCCTGAATTGAGTTTCCGGTCAATCTGTAGCAGTGAACATCGAGCGTCGAGTGTTTTTATCAGTCAATTCTCTTCTCCTTGACAAAGGCTTAAGGTTAGCCGAAAGCGCTCGGAGTAGCTTTTTATCATTTTAACATCTAGTGTTTTTAATTTTAGAAAACATTTGTATGTTTTTTATCACACCTATGTAGTAATGTGTTTTAAATGAAGCATTTTAAATGTTTCCATGTTTTTTATATCTATATCTGGCGTTCAAGATTGGACTATTTTATTAAGTCAATTTATTACAGATATATTTTTTATATTTCAAAAAAGGGTGACATGGTAACCCGGCTATTGTTCTTTATTTGATAATAAGTGTTTATTTACTTTTATTTTTTTTTTACAAATTATATAAATTATTTTGTTCTATGATTATTAATTTTTTTTATATATTTTCTTTACAAAATAATAGAAAATAATTAAGTAATACAGTACTACTTAGTTATTCCGTTGACCAATTTCACCAAATTATATAAATCGCCAAAACACTCGCCAAATTATACAAATTGACATAAATTTTATTTTAAATAACGAAAGAACAAATAAATTAGTATAACATTAATAAATATACGAATAAAACGTCGAAATAAAAATCACTTGATGACGTAAACACGTATAACTTAATTAAAGTCAAGTGAATGTGACATTTACGATCGACCATTATTGGCATTTAATCTTATAGTTTGGGGATAGATTTTTGGCCGTCGGGATATCTAAGGAATACCAAAAATGCATATGTAACTGGTATTTGAAAACGAGGTTTTCGCCAAATTTTCGTAAAAAAATAAAAATCACTCCAAACCTGTATATCTGTAACCTGCATAACCGTATCTGGCCAAATATTATCACTCGAAAAAAAATGCTAACTGGCGAGTTGAAAAAAAGCTATTGGCGAGATTTGCATCCTGCTAGCATAACAGTACCTAGACTTCTTTGCGACCATGGCAAATTTATGTAGTTTTATTCGAAATAAAAATTTTGATTTTTTAATCAAAATGGAAAACTTACGGCCCCATATTGGCGCGATTTTTTTTCTGACGCCAATGTCATATACGGAACGGGCACATAACTGGTGCCAAAGTATCGTTATTTTGCTTCATATGGTAAGCCGGATGTTGCTGTCTATGCGTTCCCCAAATTGGCGTCGTTAAAAAAATCACGCCAATATAGGACGTATATGACATCTTTGCCAAACTTTCATATGAACGGCGAAGGGATCAGACCGTATTTGTTTATGGCAGTTGATGACTTGAACTATTATAATATAGATGAAATGATGGCGATAGAATAATATTTGGCGACTTATCACCTGTGCCTGGCTAACATTAAAGTACCAAAATGGCACCTACAGCATAAAAAGTGAAGTGGTCCGCCTGGAACTGTTGATGATAGTCACATGACTTAGGCTATTGTTATAGAGATTCTTTTAAAATACCCGGAGACAAAGTCTCTTATACTTAATTTATTTTATTTTAGCTTCTTTTCAAATGTTTAACTGATCCTCTTTAATCAAAAACGAAAACAAACATTGAATGGCTTAACAGAAACTGATTCGCCCTTAAATTTTTGCAATCAAAGGGAATTGAATGGAAACCCGTTTACAGGGAGACATGCACAGCTTTTTTCAGTATTATTCAATCTTCTCTAATATTTTTAAAACCCATCAGATTAGCATGTTTTTAGATTCTGCGGTGTCTGAATGGGGTTGGCGAGCGTAGCTTGCAGGGGGCAGAGCCCCCTAGTTTATTTATATTTATATCTGAATTTTGTCATGCTGTAACTATTGAATTTTTGAACCGATTTGGATGAAATTTTTCATATGCATAGAACATACTAATAATCTCGATCGAGTTCGTTGACCAGCTTCATCGGCCATCTTGTTTCAAAATGGCGGCCATTTGAATTTTGTGGACACTTTAGGAAATTTTTAGGTTTCCTAACTTACTCTTTAAAATGACCTATGTTGTTAACTTCTACTATGTGACTCTTTAAAATATCTTTTAATGTTTCTCACATTCGGTTTAAAATGATACATAAGAGTTTGCATTTTCTGAAATGTAACATTTTCTATAAGTATACAATGTTAGAAAAAAAAATAAATAAAAAATTCAAATGGCCGCCATTTTAAAACAAGATGGTTGATGAAATTGGCCGACATTAGTATGTACTATGAACATTAAAAATTTATTCCAAATCGGCTCCAAAATTTCAGAGTTACAGCATGACAAAGTTCAGATATAAATCTACCCTATATATATAAAATCTTAATGAAACGGATATTATGAAACGAATTTATGTAATGATTCTGTGAAACGACTGACTAAACAACTGATTATGTTTCACGGCGATTTCTCCTAAAATACGGAATACTTTTTGATGAAATTAACACCAAAAATCCGTATTGATATGTAGATCTCTAAACTGGTATTAGAATTTTAAAATTCGAATTAGTTTTCGAAATATATTTTTTTTTCTAATTTTATATACTTTTCTCTAATGATGGACACTTAAATTTTAATCATAACAGATATTTTTTTCTCTTCAGATTTTAGAAAAGGTTATTATTTTAAACTAATTTGGCGAGAAGTTTGGCCACCCTTAAATGTATGCTAAGAAATGTATCATGTTACTTTTATTCATAATTCAATTTGTATTTCATTATTATTTTATTCAATACAAACTGAAACATTTAAAATGAATGGCTGTCACTTCTTTAATTTTTTTAACGAAATGAAAAGAAAAATATTAGGCACAGATATCATATACGCACCGGGGAACCTAATTGGCACCAAAATGGCATTATTTTGGTTAACATGGTAACCCGGCTATTGTTGTTTATTTAATAATAAATGTTTATTTACTTAATTTTCTTTTTTTAAAATACATAAATTATTTTGTTCCATAGTTAATTATTTTTTTGGATATTTTCCTTTAAAAATAAAAAATAATAGAAAATAACTAAAAAATACGGTACTACTTAGTTATTCCATCGACCCATTTCGCCAAATTATATAAATCGCCAAACCACTCGCCAAATTATACAAATTGACGTAATTTTTATTTTAAATAATGAAAGAACAAAGAAAATAGTATAACCTTAATAAATATACAAATAAAACGTCGAAATAAAAATCACTTGATGACGTAAACACGTATAACTTAATTAAAGTCAAGTGAATGTGACATTTACGATCAACCATTATTGGCATTTAGTCTTATAGTTTGGTGATAGATTTTTGGTCGACGGGATAACTATGTAGTATCAAAAATACATATGTAACTGGTATTCGAAAACGAGGTTTTCGACAAATTTTCGTAAAATTAATCACACCAAACCCAGTGCGTATATGGCATCTGGCCAAATATTAAATGATGTAACAAACGATGACATTTAATTTCAACTTCAAAGCAATGTTTTAATTTACCACTCGAAAAAAAAAGTGCTAACTGGCGACTTGAAAAATAGCTATTGGCGAGATTTGTACCCGGCTAGCGTAACATTACCAAGAATTCTTTGCAACCATGGAAACATTTATGTAGTTTTATTAGAAAAAAAAATTGATTTTTTAATCAAAAGGGAAAACTTTCGGCACAGATATCATATACGGACCCATATTGGCGCGATTTTTTTCTGACGCCAATGTCATATACGCAACGGGTACTTAACTGGTACCACAGTATCGTTATTTTGCTTGATTTGATAAGCCGGATGTTGCTGTTTATGCTGTTGATGTTTTCCCCAAATTAGCGTCGGAAAAAAATCGCGCCAATATGGGCCAAACGTTCATATGAAAAGCAAAGGGATCATAGCGTATTTATTTATGGCAGTTACATGACTTGGACTATTATAATATAGATGAAATGATGGCGGTAGAATAATATTTGACGTACCTATCACCTGTACCTGGCTAACATTAAAGTACCAAAATGGCACCAGGAATATAAAAAGTGAAGTGGTTCGCCCGGAACTGTTGATGATAGTCACATGACTTAGGCTATTGTTATAGAATTTTTTTTTTAAATACCGGGAGACAAAGACTCTGTACACATTTAACTCACGTCTGTAATTCATTTTATTTTAGCTTCTTTTCAAACGTTTAACTGATCCTCTTTAATCAAACACGAAAACAAACATTGGATGCCTTAATAGCAACTGATTCGGCCTTAAAATTTTGAAATCAAAGGAAATGCACTGGAAACCCGTTTACAGGGAGAACTGCACAGCTTTTTTCAGTATAATTCAATGTTCTATATTATTTTTAAAACCGATCAGATTAGCGTGTTTTTAGATTCTGCTGTGTCTGAATGGGGGTTGGCGAGCGTAACTTGCAGGGGGCAGAGCCCCCTAATATATATATATATATATATGGATATACATATGTATAGTATATATATATATATATATACATATATAGTAATAATAATAATAAATTTGAAATCACAAATATATGAAGAAATTGGTAAAGTTCTAAAGATGATTTAGAAATGAACATAGGAAACCAGTATGTATAATAAGGAACTATGAATGACTCACAGAATCGTTAGAGGAGCTTGTGATTTCATTCATAGAAGATGCATTATTTCATCCAATTTTGTTGGCATTAAGCCTAAAATGACAAAATTTAGCTCCTTATAACGCAAACATTACAGAAAAAAGATAATAAAAACTAAGGGTTGGGTTGATTGTTGACGGCCGATTATCTACTCGAGGGATATAGGCCCTAGGGAAGAGTGCCCTTCGTGGGGGTCTTTCTAAGGGAACCTAACCCGTATTTACGCATGGAAAATCCAAGGCTTCGAAGAAACCCACGAAAACTCCGAAACGGTTAGGCCGACGGGCGCGATTGGGTTCGAACCCAGAACCTCCCGTCTACCAGCTTCGAGAGCAGAACCTCTCAGCCACTGGTGGGGCAATAAAAACTAAGAGATCTAAAGAAAGATACACCTCATACAGGATATTAAAAATTATTAGAGCACGATACCTGAATACATTCTAGGAGACAAAACTACAGCATATCAGGATGGAAAAACATAGTTAAGACTATTTTAACATGCGAGCTACAGTTGAGCATCCGACAAACCCATAACTGTGCTGCATCTGGTGTGAGAAAGGAAAATTCCGAATTGGAACTAGATTAATAATTAATTTCTTTTTAGTAATATACGATAATTAGTGTTTAGTGTTGCCATCTTTAGCCTCAAAAAATATAAAATAAAAAGAATGAAATTGATTGAGGAAATCAAGAAAAGACTTAGATTAACTTTTAGTTAAAGTAAAATTAAAAAATAGGAGTAAACTTAATAAGTAAAGAGTGAATACAAAATAAAATAAAGAATAAGAATAAATTAATACAAAAAAGAAAGAAAGAAAGAAAGAATTATATAAAAAAAATAAAAGGGCAAATGATTAAATTAACTATTTTAAAGGCAAATTATTGTTATATAAAAAAAAAATGAAAATATAAATAACATTTAAAAATATAAGGAATATTTGAGATAGTAAAGTATAGCCTTGTATTATGTAACTAACAAGGGAACCACTTTTGGTGTTGCTCGCACCTAGCATTGAGACCTGCTGCATTTTAAAGCCCTATATTGTGAAGTTTGAGAGTCGATAAAATTTTTCTGTTAAAATAATATTTCTTGATTATACAGCAGCATAACTTTCTGAAAATGCAATTTTCGAGACCACTTATCGGACTATTAACATTGAATTTTTTTTAAGTAAAGCATTTAAAAATAAAAATTAGTTAATAATAAGTATAAAATATTGAAAAAAGTTTGAAAATTCCTTCAAAAACCCACGAATTTGATTTTGGAAAATTGCAACTTTATATTCATATTTTTGTCGGGGAAACAGTTGGCGTTTATTTTCAAAAGTAGAGCTTTCCGGCAACCCTAGCCAAATGTCATAGCTGAATTTGTAATAGCTAGATATTGCAATGTCCGACGCTATTTCGCCACAGTAATTTTTCTAAATTGTGTAAAAATATTAATTTATGTTATGATTACTTTTACCGAAGGACCATTTAATACAGCAACATTTCATTTTAAACATTCGAAACTTTATTTCATTCAATTTCAAAAGAAAATAGTTTGCTTATTTTGTATTTCACTAAAAAAATAGTTTTCAATGATCTTCGAAGCTTTTATAGAATTATGTTTATTACTTATATATTTATCGTCTGCATAGAAAAAAAATAAAAACCTAATATTTGTTTCTTATGCTTTCAATTATAAAAAAAAAAAATCGAAATCTGATATAATTCTAGTAATATGTTCTGTACATTTTCTCTTAGGATAAAGCGGGCGGAAAAATTGTAGCGCCATATTTGGCGACTTAACTCACTTTTGGCGTGAAATAAACAAATAAATATGTAATAAAAGTATAAAAAAGTATATAAAATATTATTTTAACACAGAAATTTTTTCGGTTCTCTAACTTTTATGTATAGGGTTACAAAACGCACCAGGTCTCGATGCTAGGTGCGAGCAACACCAAAAGTGGTTCCCTTGTAAGTGTGAAAATTTAAAAAGCAATGAGGAATATTGAGATAGTAAAAGATATCCTTATATGATGAAACAATATGTGAAAATTTATGATGTTAAATGCATGATACCCCGTATTTTTTTTCTTTTTTTAATATATGTCCATACAATATATAAGCATATATACATACACATATACAGGGTGTCTCAAAAGGTAGTTTACAAACTTCACATGCTGGTCTGTCATATCATGAGGAACAAGATTTACATAGGAACTTGTGTTCGAAAATGCAAACTGCGACCGCTAGAGGATGATGTGCGCAGGTATCGATAGAAAGAAAGAAAGGACATTGAAAGAGGTATCAATATGACTTTTATTAAAGAACATGGTTTAATTAACAGAAGGTGTTCAAAATTCCTTCTATTCACCGCAATGCATGATTCACAACGGCGACGCATGGATTCTCGGACCCGTTTAAAATGGGCTGGTGTGTCTGAGACACGTGTCGCCGCATCCACTATCCTGGCGACGAGATCCATGTCCGATGTTACTGGCATCTCGTACACCATGGACTTCATGCGTTGCGTATCGGCCAATTCTGCGTTACTAAACCGATTCATCGTTCTCCTGCAATGCCCTTGCCTGAAATTATTACACTTTCCACTCTTCCGTAAGCCTGCTTTCATCGCCCTTTAACGGTCGCAGTTTGCATTTTCGAACACAAATTTCTATGTAAATCTTGTTTATCATGATATGACAGACCAGCATTTTAAGTTTGTAAACGACCTTTTGAGACACCCTGTATACGCTCACACACATAAAAACATATAAGGTTTTTTAACTTTTTTTAGCATTCCCGACCTAAACCCTCCGTAATGATACTTTTTTTTTATGTTTTTTAGTGTATAATGTATGGAAAAACGTACACAAACACCAATTTTTAAAAAAAAAAAAAAATATATATATATATATATATATATATATATATATATATATATATATATATATATATATATATATATACATATATTATATATACATACATATAATTTTTTGTGTGTATGATATTTTATAATTTTTTCAGCAATCCACATCCCACCTTCCATAATAGTGTTTTCGATTTTTTAGTTTTTTTATAAACATATTAAATGCCTATACTGATAAGAAGTAGAAAAAAATGAATATTAAGATTTGAGCCATGCCGATATAAAAGAAATGAGATAATTATAAGACAATTCTAATTGCTTTAATTTAAAAATGTTAGGCTGTAAGAAATGGGAGGATCATAAACGTTTGATACGAAGAATATGATTAAGCAGAATATTTCTATATACTGAAATATGTAAGCAGGAATTGAAGTTGGTAAAATTAATTACATTAAATGAAAATTCATTGCGTTTATCATAAATGTTGAATGTTAGGGTGTTATTAGGGAGAATATTAATTTTAAAATCCATAAAATTAATACTAGAATTATTTGAAAAGGTAGTACTAAGTTCTAGATTAGGGAAGTTCTAGATCAGGAAGAGATATAGAATGATTATCTTTAACAGAAAGAATAATTATATCATCTGTGTATCTGTGGAGCAATATATTATTAATAATAAATTACATTCATAAAAGTAAAGATATAAATCAGATAACATGCTTGATGAAGGAGCTCCTTGAGGTTGAATAAAGAAAGCATTGTCTTGAAAAATAAAATTATGAAATAGTAGAAATCATTTCGCTTCATACTTCCGTTTCATAAATTCGTTTCATTAGGATTTTATATATATAGGGTATATAAATAAGTAAATATATATATACAAGTCAGCATTTCAACGGAGGGTGGTTTTGGTATCTAGGGGTCATGAACGGCGAAAATATAGCAAGATTTTCCAAAACTGTTTTCTTTCGGACGACTGCAATAAGTAGCTTTTTACTTGTTGTAATGAAAACTAACTAAAAGTGTCCACAATTTTGACCACCACTGTATGTATTCTGTACTAATTTGAGACATCGACATCGAGATTATTTTTTATTTACCTTGTGGACATCTTTCGTTTCGGCACAAATCTTCTAATTTTTCCATCAGTCTGAAAACTTCTTACACGTAGTCGTCGTAATCTTCATTTTCGGTCGAAATTGCTATTTTTAGTTTCCTAGTACGAGAACTAGGTACTAGGTAGAGAGAACAATTAAGAATTCTCGGAGTTTCATTAACGGATTCAACTTTATTCATTTCAGCTTTAAATTTGTCTATTTTGAAAATACCATACCTTTCAGCATCTTAAATAACAAGCATAAATTAAATATTTGCTGTTATACTGCCCAGAAAAATAATTGATTTGTTAAAAGAATCGAGAATATTTAAACGTTTCTATAATGTTCCTAAACTTTTTAGACAGAAGTTAAAAAAAAATAATAAAAATGCGTATACTTTGAATACACGAATATCGTGCGCGAGTAAACATTCTAATATTTTAGCTCAATTATAAGTATTTATTGTGAATTTTTTTTCATATTATTCTCATTGCAATTTTTCCTTCCTATTATAGTTTGTGCTTAAATTTTTTAGAAGGACTGCATTATTGTCTAGCTTTATGCGAAAAAACTTGCAAAAAAGTTTTTTGTTGTAAAAATTTTTTAACTGATAACCTCTACTGTTATATAAAATAATTATTTAAATCTCTTCAAACTCAAGTCATTATAAATATGTTATGTGATATACTCTTTAAAAAAAACTGTAAAAGGTACTAATTGCGAAAACAATTTCGGAGACACGAAAAAAATTATAAAATGTTTTTTTCTGTTGTTGGTTCTGTAATATAAATAGATTTATTTCATATTTTTCATTCTCTCTCTGTTTTGGTTTTATTATTCCCTCTTTCTTTTCGTCAGTTCTACTTTCAGATTATAATTACATTGACGCTATTTTTAAACAGGTTTTTTTCAACTTATTTCTAAAAATTCCGTGTACTTTAATTAAAACAGAAATATAAAAGTTGTGTCGTATAAAATAGTCGTTTTTTGTGGTTGAAAAAAAGTTGCAATTTGTTAACGTTTTAATATAAGAAAATTCCAAAGCAAATAAAAAAGAATTTCTATTTATTAATACTTTCCCTACATCCTTTGTTAATACTTCAATGACTACAGTAAAAAAATTGTTTTCATTAATGTTTGCTTCTTAATTCTTTTGTACTTAATCAGAACATAGTTGAAACTACGAGTTATTTTATTTCAGCTACGAAGCATTTTTATTATATGAATAGGGATAGGGATGAAATTTTAGAAATATTAACAAAACAAAATAAGCAGTTAAACCTGACCATTTAATGATATGTTTAGTGTTTCAATTCTAAATAGGAATAATGTTTATATGTAAAATATCTACAGTTTTACTATTTTTGTAATATTGAACGTTTGCATTTCTAAATTTTTAGCGACAAAATCCTTATTTTTTCATTAAAATCTTTATTGTCGTTTCCAAAACCCCAAGGTCCATTTTTGGACAGCTCTCAAACACTGTTGCTAGTTTTGGAAATGAATAACGAGGGTGGAAAAGCCAATGCTTTGACTTTTGCTTTTATTGGTCTTACACGACTTCTGGTCTTACACGAGTCTGAATTTCTGATTTTTTTGTGTGGTGTACCAATACAGTCGAAATTTTTATCCTTGTTACTGAACGAATGTGTCGCCTTACATGTTCAATCGCAGCATTTACATTGCTCTATTTAAATAAATACTGACTCAACGCAAATTCAGTTTAACAACAGCCAAAGACGAAGAAAGGATTATGCGATAGGTATTTCTCAATTGTCAGTTAATCACTATCTATGCGCTGGCGTTCACTCTGACACTCTGTTCTCATTCTCGGTCACTCTGACAGAGTACTTTCCATATTACTCACTATGTTCTGAACTACAATCTAAGCTGTAAGTGTTAATGTACTTATTTTATTGGCACTCGAATATAAAAAAATGATAATTTTTAATTAAAAATTATGCATTTATTCACATATCTTGAAATACTTCAGTTAATTTTGAAGATATTGTAAAACTTCTAATTCAGTGCACATGTAAATTTAACAGTAGTATATAGTAGTACAAAATAAATTGAAATATATTTAGATGAATTGAGTGTACGTTGTACTGGCGTAGGCAGGACATTTTCATAAAAAAGGCAAAAAAGACCCTTAAAAAAATGTTATGAAAATATTGCTAGAATTTTATGTTTTTTCATCATTGTGTATTAGAATTGAACTAAAAATATGTGTATTTATTCAATAATGTACATTTTTTTAAGTTTTCGGAACGCAGGCGTATATCTTAAATGACACATGCATAATCTTGAGAAAACAATCAGGATTGCAATTATTTGTTCCGGATAAAGAAGAGCTAACTGTTATCATATTGAAATATTCGCCATCTTTTATGTTTTAAGGCATTTACATACAAAGGGTTCCCCCCTTGTCGCTCACATATGGGGCATTCTCACAATCTTTTGACTTTTGGGGAAAAAAATCTGGCGAAATTAAACTTGCTAAAATAACTTTTAATCTGAGAGACGAATGCTTTAATGATTCAAAATAAAGAAAAAATGGTCAGCAGTGGACATTTTTTTATTTAACTGATGTTTAAGTTAAACTTGTGAGTTTAATTTTCCTTACCATTTTACCCCTATAACTTTTTATTTTCTTATACATTTTTACTTATAATGAATTTTCATAGTACCCACATGACATTCAAATGAGAAATAATAATAATGTAGTACTTTTAATACAGAATTGTTGTATAACATTGTGTTAAAGGGTAGTTGAAGAAGGGACAGTAAGGTAAAAAAGGGGATGGTATTGGAAAAAAGGGACGAAATGGTAAAAAAAGGAACGGTAAGGATGAATTGGTATGGAAAATTACCACCTATTTTTAGGAAAATTATGTTAAGACTAAGTGATAGCCACAATGTTTATTAATTTTTAGAAACAGTTTTTAACATTGGATTAAATTATTATTATTTTTAAATTTACCTCAAAAAGTGCAGGAATAAACCTTGGGGACGGTGAGACTACCAATAAAGCCACGATGCTTGAAATCGATATTTAAATGTTGATTTAAATTCTACAGTCAATTTCCTGCCAAAGAGTTTGAGACATTATTTCTTTAGCATACTTCTGCATGAGAAAAAACTTGAAAAAAATTCTGTGGCTGCATCTGAAATGATTTTCTGTATAATTTTAGAAGAGGTATGGTAAGGAATCTGAAACCCAGGGACAGAGTTTAAAAAATAATAACAACCCCAAAAATGTGTGGAGGTTAATATTTAGCTACATATTTATATAAAACAATAGTTCCAGTTTCAGAAAAAAAATTACATTGAATTATTTTTATTGAAACTATTTTATCCAGACAGCTCCAAACTGAAAAATCAGCATCAGGGACACGGGACAGTAGATGAGTTTTCCTGGTATTTGGACCCCCAACATCGTCCAAAACTTATTTATCTCATTAATATTGTTATGCAATCATGCAATGGGATGTTCTCCAGTATATGAAATAAAAAAAAAACACAAAAAGTGTATTAAATAAAAAAATATTATTCAGGGACATGAAAGTCAAAAGATTGTGAGAATGCGCCATAAACATATCTCTTAAACCATTAGTTTTAGAGGCATTGTTTCACTTGCAAAAATGGCTGAAGTGTTGCTCGTCATCGAATTAATTCCATTTATCTCAAAACAGTTAATTTTGTAAAATAACGAAATCGAAGTTTTAAAAGCTTCTCCAGGTTCTTAAAAATATATTTGGAAAATTATCTACATGCTTTATCAAGTAAAGAAAAAAATCAATCTTTGCGCTAAAAATGATTTTCACCAATTTGAAATAGAACACAAACATTTTAGATAGCAAACTCTTTTCCTCGTATTACTCACAATTTCCTGGTATTATTCATAAACAGAACAACTTCTTATAAAAACAAAAATGTGCAATAAAACGTGAACGAAGGAGTGGAATAGATCCTCGTAATTTCAGGGTAGGATATCATTATACTGTAATGTTTATATTTAATTCATCGAACTCATTCTCTTAAAGATATTTAAAACTCATTCCTAGGCTTTATACATAAAAATATGCAGTTGAATTTTAATTAAAATTATTATTTTTAATATATTTATTATACTTTTTTTTTTCAATAACTGTTTATCATTATTTCCATTAATCTTCTAAGTGCACTGTTACTACTCTTTCCAACATAGATGAAAAGTGTTTATGAATTCGAATTATCTGTCTGTTTGTGAGTTGATTTGTCCGTCTGTCCGTTTTCTAATTCGCATGAACATACTCGAATTGACATGTAATTTTTGTATCTTATGACGTTCAATATAGATTGTTTGCCTTTGAAATTGAAGTGTGTGGCATTTATAGCTCATAGTGAATACAAAAAAATATACAAAAAAAAATTCCGTTACATTATGGACTACGAGGAACTATCGTTTGGGGTGCATTTCATTTAAATTTCTTATTTAGATATCTCATTTCATTGTATGAAAAGATTTAAATTCGTAAAATATTATGTTAGTGTTGGAAAGTGTTTCGTAATCTATGTTCGATGCATGATTTTTCGTTCTTTTCTTATTTAGAGATACGGCAGTTATATTTTTGACAAAATGTAATCGATTAAGCATAATTAAAAAATAAAATATTCATAAAATAGTGCAGAGTTTTACCAATTAAAAGAAGCTTTTATATAACTTTTAATGCTTATTAAAAGCAAAAAAAAAAAAAAGACATGAGAATTTTCTCAAAAAAAAAAAAAAAAAAAAACCCTCATTCTGCGATTGCGTGTCCGAAAAAAATGTCACGTAATTCCCACAAAGAAAACAAAAAGAAAAAGTGCTGAAGCTAGCAAAACAAATCTTTTTTTTTTTCGCTTGTTCCATGTAAAGCTGAACACAGGAGTGTCAACTGAAACGTGATTTAAAAATACAAAGTTAGACATTACTTTAGAAGCCGAAAATACTACTGATGAAAGATTGAGAATTTCTGAGACTTCAGTGAACGATGGATTTTAAATATGATCTTTCATTATTTCTATTTTTCTTGTAAAAAATTCTACCAAAAAGTTCGTTTTATCCAGAATTCAATAAAAATTTCAATTTATTGAAATTTAAAACGTTATAGAATAAAGTTAATTAGCTTTATGATTTAAAAAAGAAATTGTCTATGCGTTCCATTTTGAAATAAATTTCTCTTTTTTTTTTTTTTTTTCATTTTATATTATAAATGCATTTTATTAAATCAATTTAAATATTTTTTTTTTCTGCCTGAGAAATTATTTATTTAAAAATATAAATAACTGATATGAGTCATAATTATTATTTTTTTAATCACATATTAGTGTACTTTACTCCTAATTTGAGGACCAGCATAACAACATGGATTCGCGTATTCGTTGCAGCACATATCAAAACTACGACTTCCCTCAGGGGGATTAGTCTGAGCGATGTTAGTGAGACCGTAGATTTAATAATAACTCGTGACAAGAATAGAAAATGAGATGCTATCTTTAATTGACAATATGTGGCCTGTCTGAAAAACTTTTAAACAAAACTTTTGAACGAAAAAAATGCATACGTTACCTGACAGGATTGGTACCTTTATTCATTTCGAGGTAGGCCATTTGCGCCTCCACACATTTAGCACACCGTTCTTTCCACTGCAGAAAATAATTCTGGCAGGCTTTTTTGGAATGATGTTCAACTCCGCCGTCGCAGTCTACATATCTCATATCTACTCTCAAAACGGGATCCTTTTAATGGCACCTTCAATTTCGGAAGGAAACCAGAAGTCGCAAAGAGTCATATCTGAAGAGTATGGAATTTGGCGAACACTGGAATTCTACATTTTGCCAAGAAAGTCTGAATCAGGTGCGATGAATGAGGTGGAGAATTGATGAATCTTGCGAATTGTTTCGCTTTCAGGATCACCAAGCTTTGACAAAATTTGATACAGTACCTTTTTTTAACCCGTTCAGTCATCTTGAGAGAAATCAAAATCCGACGGACATGTATAACAGCACCTCACTCGGTGGAAGCAAGCAACGACTGGCTCACTCGAATTCTTCGAAAAAACTGAGGCATGCGCATTAAGCTGTCTATTTCCAATATGCACAGTAGGATGGGTCGAAAAAAAGAATTTTTTTATTTTAGAAACGCTTTAGAGCGGAAAAGTTGCCTATTGTAATATGAAGAAAAACGGCATAAAATTTTTAAAAATCGGTTAAGATCTTCCATTCGCGCATCGTACTTAAAGTTCATGAAAAATTGCAAAAATCGCGCCTTTTTTCTAATTTTTTTAAGTTAATTAAAACATTAAAAATAAACACGCTTTAGCTTTTTTATGCTTGTTTCATCGTTTACATAACCTAAATAAATTAAATTCCGATCAATAATCTAATTTATTTTGTTCGCACAAGAAATTAGAAAAAATATAAATTTACCAATTTTTCGCAATTTTCACCGTGCAACTGTTACTTTGTTTTGCTAAAACAAAACGACACAGAAATCACCACGTGGTGGTGGTTGCACGTTGCGTTCCACCCACATCCCACCTAACCGAACGTACAATTGTTGGGTGTGGTATTTATATTATATTAAAAAGACCACATGCATGTCAATGTGTAATTATAATTAAATGCTTATGTAAAAAAAAAAATCCAAATAAAATTCGTGTCTTTGAGTTGAGGTTCATGATTCATCAAAGGAATTACAATTTGGGGGAAAATCGGATGTATTCACAAAACAGTTAAAAAAAAAGTTAAATGTAAAGGCCGAGCAGAAAGCTCGTGATCTACAGCAAGCACTGAGTTATCCCTGAAATAGTTTTAAAGTTCCTAAAGTGGCAGTGTATTATGAAATTGATGAACTCAAACACACTTCTTTTGAAGACTCGGAGTATGAGGAAGATACATACAAACCGAGTACATCGACTAAAAGCCCAAATGGCAGATGAGAATTAAAATTAACGCAACAGCGCTAAACAGCGATCGTTTCGCAGTTTCTGATCGGCCAAAAGCTGTCATAGCGTCAAGTGTTCTGGATAACAGACACAGATTTTCTGGATGTGGTTTATAAGTGCAAAATAAAATGAGACAAGAGCAGTTTTAGGACGAATTTGAAAAGCCGATTCACACCCCTTGAGGAAAGTTCGAGTCACTTTGACAGACCAAAATGAGATACTTTGTTCGTCGAAAAGTTTAATGCCAACCAATTTCACAGGAATGGGAAATAAGAACACTATTCTCTTATCCAGGAATTTGGATCAACTTATATTGGACACATATCTCCTTCCTCGAGTTCATTAAATGATATAAGTCAAAGCATTATTTCTTGTTTGTCTGAATTATTAATATCACTAGAAAAACTAGAAGTGTAGGGTGTGATGGTACTGTAACAAACACTGGATGGAATAACGGTGCTTTCCACCGACTAGAAAATCATAAAATGTGGAGCATTTTCATCCGGCATTTTTATAAGCTTTCTTACCGCCAAATTTTTCAACATATTCACGGTCAAACTGCAGGGCCTAAATCTTTTAGTGCGTCAATCGGGTAGCAGCTCACTTGCTGTGAAAAAGCTCCTTTAGTCGATTGCAAACCCGCAAATTGTTGGATTCCTGATATAGACAGGACTTTTTTGAGCGAAGAACACCAGTATTTTTGGGACATTTTGAATGCAATCACCTTGGGACATTGTCCAGGAGACTTGGCGGATTGGGACCCTGGTATTTTGTCCGATTCCTGGTGACTAACTGCTCGAGTCCTTACATTCTCAGATTCATCCGAAAACTTAAAAGAAATAGTTGGCTTTATCATAAAATCATACATGCCTGTGTAATTTGCCATAAACTAAGCAAACATTTTACTGACGGAGCAAAACATGTATTTCAAGCAATCTAAACACCACGCTATTTATCCGACAAACTACTACAAGATGTCTATCCAGTAATAGAACGAAATGCGTTTTTTGCGTGCCCAGAGAATGTTCTGTTGGCAATGATTGTCCATTAAACAAAACATATTCGGGATATTGGTTACAGAAGGATCGTAAAAGCAAGACAAACAGTCCCAAAGAAAAAGACTGTTAAAAATGTAATGTCACCGAATGGAAATTTTCACACTTCCGATTATATAGAAATTATTAATTGTAATTTTTATGCGTTGTATTCTTTCCCAATACTGCTGGACCTAAGTGAAGTTGATGTAAAATCTTTCACCACTTCTGACACTACTCTCATCAGAGAAATACAAATGTTTCCCTGTCACACCGAGACCGTTAAGATGTGCGTCAAACTTGTGACAGAGACCTCGGATAAAGTATATGAACATGAAGCTACAGATGTCTATATCCGAACAACACTGAAGTCTAAATCGGTTATGCCTCATTTTCCCAGAATATCGGACTTTAAATGTGTAGCAGATATAAAAGTAAAAATGTAAAAAACACAGTAAGCCAAAGAATGCTACTCTATGGAAAACCTTTGTAAATAATTGCAAATATAATGTAAATGCCACACCCAACAATTGGATGGTTGCTTGGGTAGGGTGGAGGTGAAACTCTACGTGCAACTACCTCTATTTGGTGAGTCTGGGTCGCATTGTTCTAGCAAAACGAGCGAAGAGTTGTACGGTGAAATGTGCGAAAAATTGCTAAATTTATGTTTTTTCTAATATGTTTGCGCGAACGGAAAAATTAGATTATTGATTCAATTTAATTTATTTAGGTTATGCAAACCATGAAACAAGCATAAAAAACTAAAGCGTGTTTATTTTTAAAGTTTTGTTTATCTCAAAAAAAAAATTAGAGAAAAAGCGCGATTTTTGCAATTTTTCATCAACTTTAAGTACGATGCGCGAATGGAAGATATTAACCGTTTTTTTTTTTTTTAAATTATGTCGTTTTTCTTCTTATTACAATAGTCAACTTTTCCGCACTAAAGCGTTCCGAAAATAAAAGATTTCTTTTTTTTTCGACCCACCCTAATGCACAGTACAGTCAAATCATTATTTCGCGAGGGAAAGTAAAAGTCGGATACTTATCAAACAGATCTGCTACAAATTCAGATGATGAAAATGAGCAAATTGAATGGTAGAATTACAAAACACTGTAATAATATAACATACACTGTATACACTATATATATAATATACACTGTTTGAAAAAAATGGCAAAGAAAACCTACAAGACAACCGTGCATGGGTATAAAATTGGAAGTGCGCAATATATTAAAATTAATAGAGAAAATAAAACACTAAAATATATTATATCGGAATTTTTATTTCTTGAAATGATGTCAAAAACATAAGCAGGCGTTCTACGCGAATTTGACTACTTCAAAATGACAAAAAATTATGTTTGAAGAAAATGAAGGACTTTTATAAGGTGTATGGCCCACTCGAATAGTTAATACTCTTTAATATATGTTTTCATGTATGCAATGAGGTTGTCGATAAGAGTTTAGGGAATTGTCTCTTAAAAAGGTGAAATATCAAAGTCCCGATGGGTTCTATCCCAATCGCGCCCGTCGGCCTAATCGTTTGGAGTTTTCGTGGTTTTCTTGGAACCTTGGTTCTCCAAGCGTTAATACGGGTTAGGTTCACTTAGAAAGACCTCCACGGAAGGCACCCCCTCCTTAGGGCCTATATCCCACGTGCTGATAATTGGCCGACATAAATATAACCAACCAACCAGCAAAGTCCCGAATACGTCAACGGAGGCATGCAATGCGTCGTTCGCGTGTGTTACAGATATACTCGATCGGATTTAAATGATGAGTGCATGCTGGCCACTACATACGCTGTATTGTTTTGTTTTCAAACATATTCTCGACAAGATGAGCTATTAGCATCATTAAATAAAACAAATCGGCATTGACTGCAGCTTAATTTATGACACACCTGGAATATTTCGTCTGCATAACCTTTGAGGTCTGAAAATGTCATTTCGAGTAATTTACAAATCCGTACGTATTTTTCTAACAAATCATGCTAGCTAAAATACATCAATATGAACCCGATTAAAGAAAATTACCCGAATAAGTTACTATATAAAAAATCGTATAACGGTAATTGAGAAAATGACCTTATGATTAAATCTCTAGATTAGAGAAACTGAGAAAAAATTGCATATCAAATTTAAACAGACATTTACCTCTATTAGTGCATTTGGCGAGAGAGAAAAAAGCCCAGAAAAGTAACATATTGACAAGTACTTTCGTGTAAACTATTCGCTGTTTCATACCGACATTTATTCAATATTTACACAACTTATGCAATGCTAGATAAGTAGCTACACGTTTTGTTGGATTTAACTTGCATATTTTTTTTTTGTGTGTGTGTGTGGGGGGGGGGGGGTAGTTTTATTAAGTATTTAAAGTGTCTATACCTAAAAATGCAAATGAATGGTAATTTAGAACGGTTTTCGTTCATTTCATCTTTTAAAATTTTATATTTTTTAGAAGCCATTCTTAGCCATTTTACCATTTACATCTTAAAAGTATCCCGTAAATAAATATCAAACCGTTAAAATGTTTTTATGTCAGCAGTGGCACAGAAAAGAAAAATCGGAAGTTTTTCGTTCCTGCATCATTTTACATAGCGAATCATCTCAGAATTTCAGAAATTGTTCTATTGCGAGTATTTCCGTCTTAAAATCAACATTCATGCAAATTTTAATCTTTATATTCCTAATAATTCCATGTACTTCGTTACCTTTTGAACATTGTCTGCTTTATTTTGTCTTCTTAATTTCGATTTTTTTATAATTCGTCGTAATGCATGCATCGCAGTTAGAATTCTTTCTATAACCAGCATTTAGATCTTATAAGTTACTACCATGCCAAATTTTAAGTTTGTAGACCCAACAGTATAATAGAAATTGCAGATTAGATTTTTTTTTTATGTGTGCATCCTTTTATTTTATTTTTTAACTGACCGGCATTTACGACTTAAAAGTAATAGCCATGTGAAACTTTAAAATTTCTTTCTCTAACAATTCCAAATAAATCGTGATTTAGAAACTTTTTAAAACGTTTTACGTTTATTTCTAACTTTAAAATTTCGAACCTTGTAAAAGCGTTCGTAACGAGTATTTACATCTTAAGAGTAACCACAGCATAAAATTAAAAATTTTTAGCCCAAACAGGCATTTTCAAGTGTATTCGTTAAAAGTACAAGGGGCATGAATATCAATGATCTAATGAAAATGCATATTTTCTTTGCTCCATGTGCGGTAATCCGATTTTCTAGGAAAACATCCAGCCAATGAAAATGACATACACTAAATTTCCGTGACGTATGTAGATAAATTTTGCTTTTTCATCAGTTTTTTTAATATAATTTTTTAACGGTTTGGAACTTATTTTTGTAGTAGGTGCACTCAGTAGGTTATCCTAATAGGTACCTTCTGGGGCAATCAGAAACGAAATCCGACAAATATTTTTTCAGCTATGCTTGACGAAAGGCAAATTATTAGGCATTCTTTTAATAGGCCATGGCGTTAATATCCATCCTAGCTGTATCCGGAAAGTAATATTGCGCTGTGTATTAGCGTTCGCTTCGCTCAGACAATTATTTCTTTACACATATAGAGTAGTTAAAACAAAAATCAAAACGCTTGGTGCATTTAATTTCAGGAAATACATTTATAGTAATTTTCGATATGTATTTTTAATCTTTAAAGTTAAGACGTACGAAAATAATTTTTATGTAAATATATGGACAATATATTTATTTTATCAAATTTAATAATTTATTAGCACAAAAGCAAAAGTTCACACATCTCAAAATCTATCTCTATCCTAAAATAAATGCATGAAATAATGTTTCCAAATAAAATCATAAGACAAAACGCAATTTTCACCTTGACTCAAACATAAAATATGTAATATGAACTTTAAAAAGTTCACTGCTTTACTTAAAAGGCGACAAAAATAATAAAAGAGATGTCACAAGTTAAAAATATACATTTTATTTAAAAATTTCTTAGTTCTTTCAGGCTTTACCAAGCCCTTCATCAGAGAATATTAATAATAACTAATTGCTGTTTAATTGTTTAAATACGTCACTTCGTTTTGAAATTGAGAGAGCCGATATTTACTAGAGTTGAAAAGTAGAAGTAGCAATTTCTTGGAATGAACTTAATTAGAGAAAATATATATTATTATTAACTGCATCTCCATTTATTTTATTACATCACTCTGTTGTCATACCTCACTTGCATTTTAAATGTGTAGCTGGACAGTCAAAATAGCAATGTTTCAGATTAAATTTGTGTCGAAGAAATATTTAAGTGCCGTATTAAAATTTGTGATAGGTTATTTAAAAGAAAAAAAAAACGTTGATGTCTTTTAAGTTTCAGCTTTTATCAACATTGCACCCTAATTCTATTTCCTAAAACAATGTGTGTCAACTCAATCAGAACTCTTTCTTTGCTGTGATAGGTTGTCGAAAATTTAGTTTTTTTTTTCTTTTAAACAACGTCAATTTTGTTGAACATCCTCGGCTTTTCATTAAAATACTGTAAGTGCTTTTATTAAACAAACTTTTTTTTAAAGATTAGGCATATAACTATATTAATATTATTATTAGGTAGCTATACATATTCTCTTCATGTTTCAAATGAAAGGCCGGCGTCCCAATTACCCCATAAATATTTCAAAAATAAGGTAACTGTGACATGTATCAGGGGTAACTGGACCATGCTGTATCCAGTTACTAGTTATAAATAATTTTGTTGAGCTTCTCATACTACTGGTAATAGCTTTTTTGTTTACAATGAAGGAACTTATAGAACACCTTATTAAAATTGCATAGTAAAATTTAAAATAAAACATATTGGGGGTGAGGGGTATCAAAGTAAATTTCTTAAGTGAGATAGCCAAACCTTGAAATTTTTCGATGCAGATGAATAATAAGACATAAGACAAAGTGACATTATTAGAAAATTATCAAAACCAATAAAAATAGTTCTGTTCGATATAAAAACCTGGTTACATTCTCCAGAGGTTTATTGGACATATCGCACTTTTATTGGGGTAAACAAAAAAGAGAATGAGATTTTTACGTACTTACGTAGCCATTTGCTCATAGATTTATGTTGTTATTTTTTCCATAAAATACCCATGTAACTTTAATATTTATCCTAATTTGAAGATCTCCTTCCTTCTCACGGGGTTGTAATTTTTGGTGTGTGTAATGTAATTTTTCACGGTTTAAATCCTGCTGTCGTGTCCGGTTTATCGTTAAATACAAAATATACCCATGTGATCTTATTAGCGGATACCTCATGATTCATGTTCTCTCTCCAAATTAATGTGGCATGAGCCAGTTTGCTCACTGCGCGATGATCGGGTCACATGGATATGTTTCTTAGTTTCAATTAACTGTATTTAATAAAGCTATAGCTTTTTTAGCCTAATTTCTTTTATTTTCCAGAGGGAATATGTATGCTGCCGAACCTGTTTTAACTAACTACGCTATTGACATTTACATTATTTCACGGAAAGTTATTAAACGAAATTTTTATCACAGTATTGGAATTATCTATCCTTAACATACAAGTGGGTTCTTCTTCCTACGGTCTACGCTCTTCAACCATCGTTCAGACACCACAGACTCTAAAAACACGCTAATTCGATCGGCTTTAAACATATAAATAAGATTGAACCAAAATTTAAAAACCAGTCGTTTTCATCCTGTAAACGTGCTTCCATTCATTTCCGTTTTATTAAGGAATTTTAATGCCAAATCAGTTGCTGCTAAGACATCAATATTTGCCCGCTTTTATCATCCAATCATTTAATTCTAATTTTAAAGGGAGGTTTTCTGTTTCTAATAGCCAAGCATACAGAATTTTTTTTATTAAAATGAAATATTATCCTTTTCGCTGCTTTTACAATTGGCAACAATTTAAAATAATATTTTCCTCACATGTACGAGATCTTTTCAAATACTGAAAATTTACATAAATATGTAAAAAAAATAGTAAAATAAAAAAATAAATGCAGTCTGCACACCGCAAGTTTCTAATCTATATCTTTAGAAAAAAATTAAATTATTATGTATAATTTTTCCTCATATAAAACATTTTTAATGGAACGATTTTGACCAACTTTAACAATTAATAGCTCTTAAAATAATTCTTAGATTTAAAAGCTGCCTGCTTCAGTGTGTTTATCAAACATTTCTCTATAACATTACCAATTTTCATATTTTTGTAACCAATAGTTTTCTTAATATTAGAGACCTGCGGTCACCAAAAAATCATTTACTGCGGCAAGTGACAGTGTTAGTTACTTTTCTTAGGATAGAGAGACAATATACTAAAATGCACAAAACTTAAAATGAGAAATAACATAAATTATTCTTTCTTGTTTTCCTAATTGATGAGTCCAGTGAAATGAAATTAATACCGTATTTAAATATTCAGTCTTTGAATAATTTATTCCTTGAACAATTACTTTAATTATGGTTGAAAACATAAATATTCAAATTAACATTTGTAAGGCTTTTATTGTGAATTTAAATGCGCCAATACGTTGAGGTATAACCATTTTGACTAATTAAAATAATATTTTGTTTGTTTCTCTTCTTAAATCACACTATAACGATGAAAAATGAAACTTTCAATCAGTTGAAAGCAGTTGAAAAAGTTGTTTAATAAGAAGATATTTGAAAATATTTAATTTTGTAATTTGCATATGCGAATGCAAATATTAGTCGATGCCTCTTGTGAATAACATAAAACGTAGAAATTGTTCTTTCTTTTTTTCTGCTGTTATTGTAAGAGATATGTGCGTTTTGATTTCGCTATTTAGTTTCACAACGATCTCATTTTAACTAATTAAACGTCTTCAATTGATTTCTTTAATGTGAGGTTTTCCTAAAAATGATTAGAATCACCTTTGTTGAATGAACTGAAATGCTAATTTTATTTAAGTGCCTTTTTTTGCACCGGGCAATATGGGAATATGCGTTGTTTTTTTCCTCTTAAACACTATTGTTCACTAAGTTGCAAGAAATTAAGTACTTGACAATATAATTGTTTTTGATTAAATTGTGTTTTTAATTAGTTTTGGGATTCTCTTGTTACATTTTAATTTATGACTTGTATATCACTCTTTCCCCGTCAAAAATTAAGGAATGTAGATCTGCGTTTCATTTTCAAAAGGCTTCATACAAACAATCAGCATGAAGACTTTATTACTAAAAGGGTTATATTGTAGAAAAGTAGATTTAAAGGATGAAAAATGTTTTCTCCAAATACAAATGGTGAAGTTATTTCTTTTACTTAACTACATTGTAAAAAAAATGCCATTTTTGCAGTACAAAGTACTGTTCATCTCGCGCACAAACTCGATCACAGCGAATGTGCTGTATCTTTCTTTGGTTTCCTGACTATATTAACATGGAAAATACAGTAGTTGCGTAAAATTATCAGCACAATGTGCGGGCAATTTCGACGCCAGCAGTTTGTGCTGTAAAAAATGCGTCCAAATTGCTAGCACATTGTGCTGTTAACTTAACGCAACTACTGTATTTTCCATGTTAATATAGTCAGGAAACCAAAGAAAGATACAGCACATTCACTGTGATCGAGTTTGCTCTGGCAAATTTACAGTGGTTTATTTACAGTGTACGGGCTAACATTTCTCTACAATACTGCCAATTTGCATATTTTTGTATACAGTAGTTTTTATAATATTAGCCAAGGAAATACCTCGATTACAAAAAATGCATTTACGGCAGTGGTGACAGTGTTAGTTACTTTTTTTAGCATAGATATATATTCAATTTTTGAAATAGTTCAACCATCAATAACGGCTCCAATTCCAATTTGTAAAATTGAGAAATGAATAATCCGTGAAAAGTATGCCATGTATCATATCAATTTCTTTCCTTTGTTTATTAATGTAAAAATACACTTAATGCTAAGCATAACCTCACACGCGCAAACGTTTCAAACATACATTATATACGTACTTTTATGCTTAATCACAGTATATTCAAATAGGAAAATTCTATTTCTATTTATTTGTAATGATAAAAGATGGAAAAAAAGCTAATAAAGTCATAATGCAAACAGATAAAATAAACCCAATAGACAATATTCTCGTGATATCGCAATAAATATGAATTTTTATTCACTTATAAAAATAAAGTACACGTGCGTAATTATTTTTCCGAAAATAACTTAGAATGAAACAAAGTCCAAAAAGTCAAGTGTCTGAATATTTTTCATTATTCCTCTTTTACCAGAAACAATGGAAGTATTAAAAATATAAGGTAATAAAGTCAACCATTTTAAAGGAATTTCATAATTATTTTAATTAAAATTTAAAAACGGTATTTATTTTTTTTTTTAAATCCCTGCCGGCTCGGGCCTACAGGCGGAGGTAGATTTCGAAGTTAAGTATTAAATTAACCAAAAAAATTTAAATCAAGATTAGAGATAAACCCAGTTCCTCCACTAAGAATGAGCTCTAGGGAGCTAAACATTTTGTGAAAATTTTAATATACACGAATACACACACGCATGCATATGGAATAGGTTTAAAAAATAGCTAAAGCAAATTCAGAGAACCTCAAAGTGATAAATAAGTTAATATTTCCATAGTCGGGTTTTTATCATGTTTTAATACGTTTCTTCAAACTCACATGACGTTACATATTCACCTGCTAAGGTCCATTTTATTTCCAATATGACGCAATATTTTGTTGTTGTTTTTTAATTCGTCAAACTATTTATTTCATTTTGAGTTTTCATGCGGAAAGTTTTCATGCATCTAGAAAACTTATGACGTAATATTCAATTTGTTTTCAATTCGTCAAACTATTTATTTTATTTAATTTTTCACGTGAAATTCTCGCAAAAGAAAAGCAATTGCTGTGGTGAGAATTTTATTGCTTTTTTTTTTAATTGTTGGCAACTGCAATAACGAAAAATATTTATTTTTTTCTGTCATTGTTGTGTAAGAGCTGATTTTATCGGAATCATGTTAAGACGGTATTCAAAATTTTGAACCCTCCCCATTTCCATTCCCTTGGTCCGATTTTACCCATTTTCAATCCCCGCCGAGATATTAGCCATCTCAAAGTTGTTGGCGAGTTTGAAGACGATCCGTGCATAATTGCGACTTTTATCGTGCGGACAAAATTTAGTACATACATACATACACACACACACGCATATATATATATATATATATATAAACTTTTTAGGTGGGGGTGGTTTTGGGTTCCTGGGGTCCTATAATGAAAAGTTATGATGGAATTTTTCAAAAGTCGCACCATGGTAACGACTGCAATAGGTAGTATTTTTTACGAAATCTACCCAATAGATAGTGCGAGCACATCTTCAAGCTTTCATTCAAAAAATTAATTAGCAAAATTGGTACAGTAGAAATCTCAAGCTAGATGACTAAAAAAACAACTTCGTGTTTCAAATATATACATAGCAATGTTCGCCCCTGAATGGTTATCTATGCTTTTCTACACTGGTAAATAGATATAGCGAAACGTAGATAAAATAAAGACTATAAATATATATTTTTTTTTTTCCTTTGATTGATGATCTATACATTTAAAACATAAGGCTGTTTTTTAGTCACCTGCCCTGTGTTATCTACAGATCCGATTTTGCTAATTTCTGTTTTAACTGAAAGCTGTTCATTTGCAGATGTTCCCGCAGTAGCTATTTCTAAAACTATTCCCCTTTTCATAATTGAATTTTAAATTAAAATGTTTCTTATGAAGTTTCGTCAAAATGGTGGCAATTGTACTACTAGTAAAATTCATATTTACTGTGACACCACGAGAATACTTATCTATATATACTAATATTATAACGAGGAAAAAATTGTTTATTTGTAGGAGGTAAGCTCTGAAACTACCGAACCGATTCCAAAAGTAATGGTATCAAAATGATGGTGTTAGTCCAACTTAGAACATAGGTTATATCTTATGTCCGTGCCACTAGCCAAAAGGGGGTGTAGGAGCAAAAAACGTACTAAAAATGCGATTTTTGTGTTACTGAAGGGCCTAGAAACATGAAATTTGGAATGGTAGTTACTTATAAGATACTAATGATCTCTAAGGAAATTTAAAAAAATCGAAATTTAAAAGGGGTGAAAATGCGCAAAAAGCGTAGGAGGTAAGCTCTGAAACTACCGAACCGATTCCAAAAGTAATGGTATCAAAATGATGGTGTTAATCCAACTTAGAACATAGGCTATATCTTATGTCCGTGCCACTAGCCAAAAGGGAGTGTAGGAGTAAAAAACGTTCTAAAAATGCGATTTTTGTGTTACTGAAGGGCCTAGAAACATGAAATTTGGAATGGTAGTTACTTATAAGATACTAATGATCTCTAAGGACATTAAAAAAAAATTTAAAAGGAGTGAAAATGCGCAAAAAGCGTTCTAAAAAACGTTCTAAATGGCGATTTTTATGCCATATCAAGAAGCACCAAACCGAATTAAAAAATAATGGTTTCAAAATGATGGTGGCAACCCTTGCTCCAACATAGGCTACATTTTATGTCGGTGCCACTACCCCTAAAGGGGTTGCAGGAGCAAAAAAAAAACGTTCGAAATTTCGATTTTTGTGTTACTGAAGGCCCCAGATTCATGGAATTTGGCATGGTAATTACTTATTAGATATAAAGGATCTCTAAGAACATTTCTTAAAAAATTCGAAATTTAAAAGCGAGGAAAATGCGCAAAAAAACGTTCTAAAAAACGTTCTAAATGGCGATTTTTACGCAATCTCAAGAAATACCAAACCGATTTTAAAAATAATGGTGTCAAAATGACGATGTAAACCCTTGAGCCAATATTGGCTACATTTTATATGGGTGCCATTACCCCCAAAGGGGGTGCAGGAGCAAAAAAACGTTCGAAAATGCGATTTTTGTGTTACTGAAGGGCCTAGAAACATGAAATTTGATATGGTAGTTATTTATAACATATAAATGATGTCTAAGAACATTACTTAAAAAATTCGAAATTTAAAAGGGGTGAAAATGCGCGAAATCGTTCTAAAAAACGCTCTAAATGGCCAATTTCTACGCAATCTCAGAAAGTACCCAACCTATTTCAAAAGTGATGGTTGGAAATTGATGATGGCAGCCCTTGCTGCAACATAGGCTCTATTTTATGTTGGTGTCACTACCACCTAGGGGTTGCCGAAGCTAAAAACGTTCGAAATTGCGATTTTTGTGTTACTGAAGGGCCTAGAATCCCGAAATTAGGCAGGGCAGTTATTTATAAGATACAAATGATCTGTAAGAACATTTCCTAAAAAAAACGATATTTAAAATGGGTGAAAATCAGCGAAAAGCGTTCTAAAAAACTTTCTAAATTGAGATTTCTACGCAATATCAGGAAGTACCGAACAGATTTAAAAATTAATGGTATGAAAATGATGGTGACAGCCCTCGCTCCAACATAGGCTGTATTTCATGTCGGTACCACTACCCCAAAGTGGTTGAAGGAGCTAAAAACTATCTAAATTGCGATTTCTGCGGTACTGAAGAGGCTTGAAACTTTAAATATAGCATGGTAGTTACTTATAAAATATAAATGTCCTCTAAGGACAGTCGAAAATAAATTCAAAATTAAAAAGGGGTGAAGCGAAGGGAGGGAGCGAAAAGCATTCTAAAAAAGCCCTAAATTACGATTTCTATGTAATCTCAGGACATAATAAACCTATTAAAAAAGTTATGGGTTGCGAATCAAGAATGATAGTTCCTGATCCTATACGGGCTATATTTTATGCCAGTGTGACTACCCTGGTTGGCAGAAACAACAATAAAGCGTTTAAAAGCATCTAAATTCCGTTTTCTATTGAATATTAGGAAAATACCAACCGATTTCAAGGTTAATGTTGGCAAATTAATGGTGACAGTCTCTGGTTCAACATTTTTCGAGACATTCTATTTCAACTCTGTTTCGGCATTTTATGTTGGTGCCACTAACACCAGAGAGGTGGCAGACTGTTAGACAAGAAGCTTGGAATTTGACATGATGGTTAAATTTAAGATGTATGATATATGTATATATGTTAAGATGGTTTCTAAAAAAATCAAAACTTCAAATGAATAGTGAAATGAGCATAAAAGTCTCAAAATACTTTCTAAATTATCATTTATTTAGAATTAGTTTTAGTTCTCCTTATTAATTAAAATCTCATTTCTGTCTATTGCACTTTTATAATGAAGTTTAGTCAAACTGTGGCTTAATTTGTATTTTTGAATTATTTCAAAAAGTATTCTAATAAAAAATATTGATGCAAATATCAATTGGCATGTTTCAACTATTACGCGAGCAAAGCCGCCGGGTTTGCTAGTAATATTATAAGTGCGAATGTGTTTCCGAAAGTTTGAATGAAGTCAGCGTCTAAACGGATGAATTAATGCGTATGTATCTTTGGATATAGATGGATTACAACTCAGAAATGAACATAGAGTGTATTTAAATTATTTTATTCAAATATTTTTCTTAATAATTCCAAATTTCACCATTTTACATACAGAATCAATTGGCAATTTTTCTATAATATTTAACCATCTTTATTTACCGTTGCCAAGAAAATCAAAATTCGGAATAATACTTTTTCCTTGATAATTAATTTTCAATTGAACAATTTCCACAATAATATAACAGATATTACATTTTTAAACCCATTTTGGCTATGTTAGGATTCAAAAGGCAATCTTGATTTTTTTTCAGCATATCATGGAGTTATTGATCTTTATGTCTGTGCAATATTGTTAATGTCGGACCTTTCCTTTATTTATATTTTTACTCATACATAAGAGGAAAATTTATGATTTTGTAATTTTTTTAAAGTTTCTAAGTTATTTTTTTTTCTTTTGAAGAAGAAGGAAATAAACGGCAACTTTCAAACTTGGGGAATTTGATCTTCATTTGGAGTACTACATCAGACATCAATTTCAGAGGTGTTTTTGAATTCCTTTGATTTTTAGAACGTTTCTAATTTTCTCAAAATTCACAAATTTTCAATTTTTACAACCAATTAAAGATTAATCATGTTGTTACCAGATTATTATTACTCAATAAATTGGTGGATAATTTTTCAGAAGTTACAATATTGCAAAAAAAAAAAAAAAAAAAAAAAAAAAAAAAAAAAAAAAAAAACATTTTTGTTAATTAGTTTTTATGATACAGAACTTCAAACTTGCAACTTTTGACGATTGCACACACGTCATTCTTTATGACAAGTTTTTTAAATGTCCAAAACTGCTAAAATAATTTAATTTTTGTGAAGCTATTTTGCATAATTCTATTTTAATATGAATTGAACATGTGTATCAAATTTTATTAAAATCGGTTACTATGTGGCCACGACTTTTTTTTTTTTAAATTTTTGCTTAATTTACGACCCAATGGGGAAATGTTCGGTTCAATTCAAGTCGTATTGTATTGTCGAATGGTATGTAAGTCGGGTTTTTTGATTTTTTAAATTTATTCTATTAATGTTTTAAAAACAAGCTTGGGTGGGATGGCCGGATTTCCTCAATTCGCAGCAAAATCTGTAATTTTTAATACGAACACCCAAATTTCACAGAGAATTTGTAGTTTTTGATACATTTAAACCCCAGATGCCGAACCATTCGGTAAAACTTTAGGAATTATGAAGGTTTTAAACTTATTTTTAATCGTTGCAAAACAGATTGCAATGCGGTTAGTTTTTAAAAGATAACTAAGAAAACGCCATTTTGGAATGCACAAATACTTTAGATTCATATATTTGAATCTTCTAGAAAACCTATTCCTGTAAAAGAAGGCACAGGTTACATCTAATAATTTTTTGAAATGTTTTAAAACTGATTTTCGGAAAAATGTAAATCGCAATCTATGATTTTTTTTAGCAAAAATAAATTTCTGGATATCTCAAATTCCCGAATTCAAAATTACAACTGTTTCTTCAAGTCATTGTTGAGGTATGCTTTAAAAACTAGCTCCCTCCCAACCTACTTTACAATCATTAAAATGAAAGCATTACGAGTTTTAAATATAAATCTTCAAGATTTATTAATTGTTTCAGCGACTATCTTTTCCTTTGTTATTCGAAGATACCTCAAAATCAAAACATACTGTCAAAATTAAGTGTTCGTATTGTAAATTTCAGAATTTGGTACAATTTCAGTAGGAAGACGGCCTCGTGAGCTTATTTTTTAACATAAAGTGAAAAAGGTGTATTCTGAAAAAATGGATATTTCTTTTTCTTTGTGATTGTTTTACAATTAAAATGTATGGGGTGAATCGATTATTTTTTATTCACGGACTGTGCGTATTATAGTAGAATGCTTCCTTTGTTTTCCCTTAAACTAATTTGTTTTAATATGTTTCAGTAAATTAAATATTTTTCTGCGTTCAATTATAAACATTCAAATTAATTAAAGTAATACACTTTTTGTTTTGTCTTATTAAATCGTATTATTACAATGAAAAGTACATCTTTTATTTAGCTCGAAAAAAATAATAATTTACAGCACGATACTTAAAAAAAAGTATTTTCTAATTTGCGTGTACCAATACAAACATTAATCGATTCATATTCTAAATGAGTAGCGCAAAAACTCTTTTTAAGAACATTATTTTAATGAGGTATGAGTTTTGTTTCCACTATTTGTATATTGCACGGATTTTATTTGGACTAATTAAATGATTTCCTTTGATTTCTTTAGGGTAATGCTTTTTTTCAGATTTTAGCATTACCAATTTTGCATGTTTGGCTAGAAAGCTAATTTATTTGAAGCACATTTTTTTCATAAATAATGTAATAGAATGATGTTTATTTTCTCTTAATCGCTATTATTTTACTGTGTTGCAACAAATAAAATACTTGGATATAATAGTCGTTTAATTTATACATTCAGTTTGTGCTATAAATTAGTTTTCTGACTTGTTTATTTCTAAAAATACGCGAAAATGTACGCTCAACCAAGACAGATACACGAAACCAAAATGATTAAGATGGAAAAGTAATAAATTGTGTTTTCGGGGACGGGGAATTTGTTTAGAAAGAGACTCACAAATTCGAAATTGATTAAGCAATTTATGAAATAAAATTGAATTTTGTGCTAATATGTACTACTGTTTTTATATTTCGCTGTTTTATTTAGTCAATTGGTCTAAAAATGTTTGAAAAAAATTGTCTGACGTTAAACAGTGCATTAGGTTATTCTGTGATTAATATTAGACGATTACTTCTTTTTAGCATTTAATTATTTGTGAATTAAAATATCAAAAAATATTTGTTAAATTCTAAAAAACAATAACAATAGTTTTAATATTGTACGACAAAAACATTAAAACAAAACTAGTTTTGTCACAATCTTGAAGTCGAGGTTCTTCATTTAAGTCCACATTTTTTTCTTTATACTGTTCGTTACATTGTTAGATGTAGACCAAAGGTGTTACTGGTTGAAAAGTGATTTTTCAGGATATATCGATATTCATCCTTCAGGAATCCAATTGGAACACTCACCTCTGTAAATATGGAGAAAATATTTATTTACACCAGCAAACAAGAACGTTCCACTTGCAACCTGTTATTTAGACAAGTCATACTCAAGCTTTTTAGGTAGCTATAATTACAAAAAGGAAAAAGCTAACTATTGCAGCCGTTCGGAAGATAGCACTTCCGGAAAATTCTGGTATATTTTCACCGATCATGACCCCCAGACCCCAAAAGAACCCTCCATGCAAATGTGACCTATATATATATATATATATATATATATATATATAACCATTAATTAAACATTACCGACCATCATCAAAAACTGCAATATTGTGAATGATTGACTACACGCCATAAACCAACAATATAGAACTGTATGTGTATATGTATATATATCTGATATTTGCCATATATATATATATATATATATATATATATATATATATATATATATATATATACTTCGGGGATCTACCCCCTGCAAGCTACGCTCGCCAACCACCGTTCTGACACCGCAGAATCTAAAAACACGCTAATCTGATGAGTTTTGAAAATATTAGAGAAGATTGAATTGTACTGAAAAAAACTGTGCAGATCTTCCTGTAAACGGGTTTCCATCCAATTCCATTTGATTGCAAAAATTTAAGGGCGAATCAGTTGCTGTTAAGACATCCAATGGTTGTTTTCGTTTTTGATTAAAGAGGATCAGTTAAACATTTGAAAAGAAGCTAAAATAAAATAAATTAAGTATACAGAGTCCTTGTCTCCCGGTATTTTAAAACAATTTCTATAACAATAGCCTAAGTCATGTGACTATCATCAACAGTCTCAGGCGGACCACTTCGCTTTTATACTCTAGGTGCCATTTTAGTACTTTAATGTTAGCCAGGCACAGGTGATAAATCGCCAATTATTCTATAGCCATCATTTCATCTATATTATAATAGTTCAAGTCATCAACTGCCATAAACAAATACGGGCTGATCCCTTCGCTGTTCATATGAAGGTTTGGGACAGATGTCATATACGTCCCATATTGGCGCGATTTTTTAACGACGCCGATTTGGCGAACGCATCAACAGCATAAACAGCAACATCGGGCTAACCATATCAAGCAAAATAACGATACTTTGGCGCCAGTTAAGTGCCCGTTCCGTATATGACATTGGCGTCAGAAAAAAATAGCGCCAATAGGGGACCGTAAGTTTTCCATTTTGATTAAAAAATCAAAAAAAAATTTCGAAAAAAACTACATAAAATTTGCCATGGTTGCAAAGAATTCTTCGTACTGTTACGCTAGCAGGATGCAAATCTCACCAATAGCTTTTTTTCAACTCGCCAGTTTTGGTAATATTTGGGTATAGTTGGTAATATTGGCCAGATGTCATATAGCACAGCAGGTTTGGCGTGATTTTTTTTTTCTTTTTACGAAAATTTTGCGAAAACCTCATTTTCAATTACCAGTTACATATGTATTTTTGGTATTACTTAGTTATCCCGTCGATGTATATTTATTAATGTTATACTACTTTATTTGTTTTTTAGTTATTTAAAATATAAATTATGTCAATTTGTATAATTTGGCGAGTGTTTTGTCGATTTATAGACTTTGGCGAAATTAGTCTACGGAAAAACTAAGTAGTACCGTATTTTTTAATTATTTTCTATTATTTTCTAAAGGAAATATAAAAAAATAATTAATAATTATAGAAAAAAAATAATTTATATAATTTATAAAAAGAAATAAAAGTAATTAAACATTTATTATCAAATAAACAACAATAGCCGGGTTACCATGTCAACCTTTTCTGAAATATGAAAAAAAATATCTCTTTGATTAAAATTTGAGCTGCCATCATCAGAAAAATGTATATAAAATTATAAAAAAATTAATATTTCGAAAACTAATTCGAATTAAAAAATTCTAATACCAGTTTTGAGAACTGCGGATCAATGCTGATTTTCGGTGGTTAATTTCATCGCAAAGTATTCCATATTTTAGGAGAAATCGCCTTGAAACATAATCAGTGGTTTAATCAGTCGATTCATATATCCGTTTCATAAATTCGTTTCATTAGGATTTTATATATATAGGGTAGATATATATGTATATATATCTGATATTTTTCATGCGATACCTCTAATATTTATAAATCGATTAGCATGAGATTAATTGTATGCATAGTACATACCAATGTTTCGACCGAGTTTGTTGTCCAGCTTCATCCGCCATCTTGTTTCAAAATGGCGGCCATTTAAATATTTAAAACTAAAAAAATACGCAAAAAAATTAGAAATCCGAATTTATGTTATGTTTAAGTGTTAAGCCTTGATACAAGGATTCTGGAGTATTTTTTGTTTCGTCTTTCACTTAAAAAATGGTTGAGATTTGAAATTCTTGGATCAAAATCCTTTATTCCTAAAAGGAAGCAAAAAGATGAGGGGCTGTATCCAAATACAGTAGTATGTGTAATATTGTGTATGCTATATTGGCACTAATCAATGAATATACGAATACAACTCCTCATCTTTTGGCTTCCTTTTGGGAACAACGGATTTTGAGCTAATTCTATAAACGATTATAATCAGACTTTTCAAACTATGTTTTTGAGATTTTACAAAAGTTGCTCTATACATTTAGCTAACACATTGTGCATATTATATTTTGATTGCATTCGCGCATGCGCAGTGAAACATTTTTTAGTAAACCTGCTCATTTTTTATGCAATTTTCATTATTTTTTAATTCTGATTGCAGAGTATTGTATACACTGTTGTTCGTCAAATTTTCTGAAAAGAACTTTTTTTATATTAAGAACTCTGCAAATTATAAGCAAAAAACTTGGCGAAATTTGGGACCTTAATTTCTCTACGACTATACATGCTGTCCTCGTAAAAATGAACACAGTATATTACAATAAGCCACTTATTAATAATCTCGAGTTTGAACGCTTTTGCTACATTAGTTTTTACAGGGTTATCCAAAAGATATTCGTTTTTTTCAATTTGTTGACGGTTCCCTATTGGGTTTCGGGAAAAAATCTTCGAGTAAATATATGACCTATACTATTCTGTTTACACACCTGCAGTTTCAGGTTAATTCCTCATGTATTTTTCTAGATATTTAACAAAATGTCTAAATCGCAAGTGACCGGTCACTTTTGGCCATATAGTGTATGATGATTTTTAATTTCATGGTATTATTACTGACAGGGTATATGATGATTATCAATAAAGTAGTTACAAATGAAACCCACAACATGCATCGTACAAAGAATTACATTAATTAAACAATGATGCAGGAGAACTTGTAAGTGATATTACTCATAATGACGATTATAATTTATTACGTTCAGTAGCAGAAACTTAGAAGTTACAATGTGAACAGTGGATGGTTGTCAAATATGATGATTTTAAATTTCGTGGTATTATTACTGACAGGGAATACGATGATTATCAATAATGTTCTTAGTGCTAACTAAAGTAAAGGGAATTCTCAAGGTTTAACCTGATGACCACATTATATGTGATAGGAAAAAAATCGAATTGTGGCTAGCATTAAAGTTCCCATTTATTAACTCTCCAGAGTTTCACAAACTTTAATAATATTTATAAATTTTTATGCATTTTTTATATTATATTTACCCTCTCTCTGCGTAAGTAATTCTTCGCGATGAGCGTCTTTTACAGAATTTTTAATCTTTCATCACCGGTTCTTTAAAGCAGAAATTTTTGACTATCGTAAAGGGGGAAAAGTCCTGATTAAATTAGACAAAGTTTTCGCTAAAAAATAACTAGTGGGAATAACCAAATAGTATTAATTAGACGGAAAAAGGCATGCCCGAGATATCTCGGGTTGCGCAGCAAGAGGGTTTACTGTAACCTCTATTAAAAATTGTTTTGTATGAAAAAAAAAATTGTTAGAACGCATTTTATTTTATTATTTAAAAGGAGTTTTTGGTGATATTCCAATATAGACAAAATATCACAAGACCTAGTATAACAGATAGTATTTTATAAAACCAAATATAGTTAATACATGTTTTCTCAAATGCATTCAGTGATTATCCTTTTTCAAAATATATATTTACCCCACTATAATCTGTATATTTTAGTTCTATATTCTGATATAATTCACAGTATTTCTATGTCAAACAAAACTTTTCAATATTGCATTTTTCAGTGCTCACAAGCGGAACAAATATTTTATTTATGAACTATTATATATTCAAATAAAAGTTTTTTATTGCAAATAATATATGTTATATATGAGTAGAACACACGTGTTTTTTAATGAGTTATATCAATTTTATCCTTAATTAGTATTTATGAATATTTGCTCTGGTGGCCACAACATTAACAATGGATGTACAGTCGTGGAAAAAAATAATAAACACCCCCTACTAACTCCTCAACATATCATCGTAGAAGAAAGTTACTGGTACCGAACGATTGGAAATAAAGTCTACTTTTAAATGATGTATATAAAATTTTCTTAGGGGGTCATCTACATATTAAAACGAATGCAAACTTCATTTTTTTCAATAGCAATACCCAATTTTAACGAGATATTTCAAATCTTCGGTTCCAACTATGCCTAGACACCAAATTTGAAGTCATTTGAATGATAAGTTTTTGAATTATAAACATTCAAAATTTAGTGCTTCTAATGTTAAATTACATTTTCATATTTTTATTTATATCTCCCGAAATTAGGCTCCTAATGTGCTAATTTTTTTTGTAGTAATAATACTAATATACCCAAACATAAATAAGCTGAATTTGCAATTTTTATAATTTTATGATATAAATTATGAATTATGAAATTAATATTAGAAAAAATTATGAATTGCAACCTACAATTTTTTTGATGGATTTAGATTTATTAAGTCTTGCTTTATGGAAATTCAAAAATTTCACATTTTTCTTCCAAGTAGTCTTCAAATTATGCTTACAAAACGATAAAATGATGGTTTAAGGGGCCGTCTAATGTGGAAATGAGTAGACATTTTGAAATTTATTCTGCTGTACTGTAATCTAACACGCTTCATTGACTTCTTGAGTGGCGCTTAAGGTGCCTTGACCAAGGAAGGGGCTCTCTCGGTTAAGAATCCAGTACGGAACTTCAATTTGGATACAGCCCTTAAAATACGCTCGTTTTAAAATAATTAATTTCTCGGAAACTTATGGTACGAATTGCATAAAAATTCGTTTTTAGGCTAATTGATGGGTGTAGAATTCATTTATGCTGTCAGAATTAGGTACTGCTATTGAAAAAAACAAAGTTATGGTTTGTTTTAATATGTATATGGCCCCCTAAGCAAATTTTATATACATTATTTAAAAGTAGACTTTATTTCCAATCGTTCGGTGCCAGTAACTTTCTTCTACGATAATTTGTTGATAAGTTAGTAGGGGGTGTTTACTTTTTTTTTCCCACGACTGTACCATGTACCCATATATATCACTGAGCTCTGAAGTAATACGGTGAGCTAACTCCCCGCTCCATTTTCTGCCGCAACCGCATCACACTTTTAATGCGCGCAAGTGATGAGTCCTGCACTTTTCTTAATATTACAAGCATTTTTTCAAACTTTTCCGCATACTTTCTATCAATTTTGGTGTTTTCTACATGTTTTTGCTATTTTTATGAGCAATAATTCACAAATTTTTCATTTTTTTTTCATTGAGCTTACCTGAAATTTCATTTTTAACTGATATCAAACTAAAATAATTCGATTAAATTAAATAAAATCTATAGTTTTTTTTTCTTTTTTATAAAAAATATATATCAGTGAAACTTGTTGCAACTTCGTAAATTTTTTAAAAGAAAATCAAATTTGAAAATATCAATAATGCCCTATAATAATAATAATAATAATAATAATAATAATAATAATAATAATAATAATAATAATAACAATAATAGCCCTATGGAAAGAAATCCATGTTTTACCAAAACTTTTCCTCGGAAATTTTTGGGCATTGGCAATCATGGGTGGACACCGCTGGATTCAATGTATTAGAATAGAGAGTTAGCCCACCGTTATATTGTTGAGCTCAGTGCCATATATAGGATGTTTTTACATAATTTTAAATTAATTACAAACAAGATGGCAGATTTTTTAATCCCATTAAATTTATGAAACTGCAATAAAAGTCTTAAAATTGTTTTATATGAAATTCAAATTTTCATAATTATGGACTAATGGTTATATGTTTTGTACCAGCCATAAAAGAACTGCCGGGCGCATGTTCACAATATCTACTCGGTTCAGATCTCAAACTGTTCTGATTGGCTCGCCAAATTCAGATATCCAGGCCATACTGACGTCGAATGTTTTGAAAGTAGCGGTCAATGTATTGCAATTAATTTAGTAAATTTTGTTTTACGCTATTTCCGAGTGAGAGCCTATAGTAGCTATATAGTACGTCATCTGTATCCTTTGCAATAGAAAAAAAGCATAGGAGAGTTTTAAAAAGTAGATATTTTAATTTTTCCATATTTAATTAACTAATTAAAAGAAATTGACTGATATAATAGAAAGTTTGTCTTTTCAATATTTATTTTAAGTTATAAAAAATATTTGAATAAAAAAATAGAAAGTTTCTATTTTTCAATATTTAATCAACTGATAAAAATAATTTTAAACACTTATTAGTAATTTGTATGACGAATTTTATTTTAATACCCGTTATAGCGATTGCTGTTTTAATGAATTTCGTGCATGTTTGAAGCTTCTGCACAACGATGTTGACACATTCAGTGATAGATTTCTTTCTTTCATTGGCGCAAAATTCTCATATATGACCAAAAAAAGAAAAAAGGCAACTGAAATCCTAAGTTATACAAACCTCGCATAAATAATACTAACATTATTAAAATAACATGGTGGACACATTTTGCTTTACTGCGTTTGTAGAGCTTGAAAAAAAAAATATTGGATTAATGTACCTAAATTATTTATGTTCCTATTTACATATGTTTAAATAAATCCTGAATAATCATTGAATTGAATTATAATTGAACTATGTGCATAGAAGAATCGTGTTGCAGGATGCAGTCTATCTCCACTTCCAAGACATTAAAAATAAGTATGTCTTCAATCTAGAGAGCGAATCAAAACGGCTGCGGATCTGAGCCGAGTAGGTATTGTGAATATAAATGCCGGGTCACATGCGAACCGTGTGCCACTGGTTGAGTATCGCTGATTTAAACCAGTAGCCACTAAAATTTTAAGGGGACGGTGTATGATTAAAAAAATTCATTTGATTTCATAATAGAGATTTGAATTTTTGTGCAAATACACCTTTCACCATAAGTATATAAAACACTTTTTAAAAAAATTCCAATTTTATTAAAATTTTAAGACCTTTTAAAAATTTAAAAATTTTTAAACGAAATTTTAACCATTCATTTCACTACGTTCCACATCTGGCACATACCTAAAAATACCGTAATTCTTATTATGTGCCATGAGTTTGGCCAATATGATCTCTATAGCTCATCAAGAACAGTCCAAAGAATGGAATAACACTTATATTTGTATTAGAATTTGTTCTTCGGAAACAAAAATATTTCGATCGAGCTATTAAGGTAAAATTTGCTTTCATTATGTTTACTGAATATTTAAAAATATTAATATAAAAAAAGTTGCAGAGTGTTAAGCAGATAAAATTAATTAATGTAAGCTAATTTAGTTGTAAAATATAGCAATACAATATTTTAAAATCCTAATTGTATACATAGGGTACATACCATAAATTACCAAATTTTAGCTGAAAATTTGAAACTTAATTTTTTTTTTACTATTTTTCCCATTATTGGACCGATATATAGATTTCAAATAATATTTTTCATAAAAATAGAAAAAATCGTGCAGTGAAAGATTAAAATGCTCCTTGCGCCTTAACTTTTAATATATTTTCTCGATTTTGGATTTTAATCACGTAAAACTCTATTACAAACAAATCTATGCATCGATTTTTTAATCCCTTAAATAGTTAATTTTTTAGAGATATTTTTCTGGATTCCGTACCGATTTTCATCAAGAATTAGCCTTATAATATGTTAAAAATCAAACTTAATTGTTAATGAAGTCGAATTTTAAAATGCATAAACAGTTTCTTAATATCAGGTTTCTTCCTTGTCAGTTTCATGAATTTTGATCAAACATTAAGTAGAAAGGCGTATTTATTTATTTATTTATTTTTTTAAAGCTGAAACATCATTATTGAGACAGCATATTTAAAGTATATTAAAAGACCAAAAAATTTTTTATGAACAAAATTTAAACACTTGTAACTTTGCGTAAAATAATCGCATCTGCATGAGTTTTTCCACCAATGATGTTATTACAAATTAGTGAATAATAATATACGCAAAAAAATGTCTATTTGGGGGTCGATTTTTGCTCAAATAAAGGTCCGTGGCTCCCTTAAATGAAGTGATAACATTAACGTTCGGAAAATTCAGGCAGCTATAGGCCTAACTTATTCCATGAAGACACAATATTTTTTTCAAAAGGAAAAACAACACAAATTTACTTTAACTTTTTGACGTAACAATTAAAAGATTGGATTCAAGGTTAAAAAAAAAAGATTTTTATTTAATATTTCAACAGTACCACAAAAAACCACTCTAAAACTTAAAATTGACACGTCTTTTACAAAAAGCAATAACAAAACAAGTAATATAAAAATTTGGTTTTTAAAGTCAATTCCTACTTAGGTCATCAAATTAAAATTTAATATAATCCCTTAAGCTAATATTAGTTTTTGTTGCATTAAAATATGTCAATTTGTTGATTTTCTATAAGCAAGTAAACCCTATTGGTTTACAATGGGAATTTGGCGAAATATTAGAGATATCGCCAAGTTTGCGTCACTTTTGGCGACTCAATTTGGTCGCCAAAGTTGGCGACAAACTCGGCGGTATTTGGCGACAGAACAGGGTCCCTCCTATGGTAATCCCACTTATAGATATAAAGATGTCTCAAAAATAGTTTTATCTCAAAATATAAAACTAAAATTAATTAATTAAAATTTAATTAATGAATTAATATTTGAAAAAACTGTATTAACACCAATTGTCATCCAGTACAAGATTTAAAAAAATTATTTCAATTTGATAGGATGAATAATAAGTATTTCATTAACGGTTGAAAATTTGAACAAGATATATATATATATATATATATATATATATATATATAGCGAGAGTGTGAACTATTATTGGGAATTGAATAAATACTCATCTCTAAAAATTTTATTAAAGTTTATCGCTGATGCAGTTAAAAGTATTATACAAACTTCATTGTAATTTCTATACTTTCTCAAAACATTTACCTATATTTTAAACTTCCACCGAATTCTTTTTAAAGCCTTGACAAGTCTAAATTAATTTAAAATTCAATGTATAAAAATATGGTGTATTTTATTGCCTCATCCATATGTTTGTGACATTATTAAGCCCCATAAATCCACAAAAATCAGTGTCTATTACATAATACTGGTTGAATGTGCTTTTGAAAGAGAGTTTGTTTACTTGCATATATTCTTTCATTATTGCCTAATGCTGATTTTGAAGGTTCCGTTTACCATTACATTAATTCATAAATGTTTTAATTGAATATAGGGGAGAGTAGCCTAATTTGGACCACTTCGCTTTTTTCAGGTGTAACTAACTTAATTTTTGGAATATCTGAAAAATATCACTACGCGGGGTCAATCAATTCATCCCCTAACTAAATAACACTTTAGATCATTTTCTTTTTGAAAATCTTAAATTTTATTTTAATTTGAAAATTTTGTCAAAAGTGGTCCAAATTCAGAAACTGGTCGCCTAAGTTGGACCACCAGTCTCCTAAATTGGACCAAAGAAAATCAGGTTGTGTTAATGACTAGGGAACATAACTAATTTTATTAAAAGGAATGTTTGTGGTTACTGAAATAATCAAACAAAATAACAGCAATGAAATATAATGAAATCAAATATCTGAAAATAAGTGTAATTGCTTTAAATCAATTTGTATTCAAGCTGTAAATCAAAATTATCAGTAATTAAGAATAGAAATTATGAAACTAATTGCCAGTTACTTGAATATCATTTAAAGAGTGATGCAAAGCTTACACATGAATTTCGTTTATTGATTTTTTTTCCAGCGCACACAACTTGGAACCGTATTTCGCAATATGAACACTGAATCATTTCTGCTGTTTTAATTTCTGATAAATCAGGCAAAACCAATCATCACTATTTAGATTTTTCTTTTTAGATTCGGAATTATTAGACTTTTTTTTGCAACAGAAGTTTTCTTTACATTATGATTGTAGTTCTCCCATTTCATCATTTCCTTGATAATTGCATTACGCCTATTTTTTTTAAACTTGCTGTTCCATTTGCTTTTATGCTGTGATAGCTTTCTTTTAGTCGTTTGTTTGTGTTTTTTTCATTTCAAGGTTTACTTTATGTGGCGAAGATGTTAACACAACTGTTTTTTCTTTGTGTTTTTTTGGCTCCCTCTGTACTTTTTAAAACCTAAATTTAGCAAAGGATATAATATTTCTAAAGATTTTTTGGCTTTTGGGGAGGATTTGTAGCTATAGCCTTATTGAAGGTCAATTTCTTCACAACTTACTCTCTCCATTTTATTTCCTATATCTTTAAGTGCTTTTGCCGTCACCTGCTTTTTTTTTTCCAGACAGCTTGTCAGTGTCTTTTTCTACATTTTTAACATTATACTATAAAAAAGTTTAAAAAAATATGCTCTATTGAAAAATACGCTACGATTAATTATACTCAAACATTATATATTCAAAAGTATTGAATTCCCCCTCCTCCCGGAAGGTTTGAGGTTTTATGAGTTTTAATGGCAAAAAAGTGTAATTCCACCCTCCAGAACTGTAAAAAGTCTGCCCTTCCTTAGGGAATCGCAAATATCCTCCAGCAAGAAAAGGTTTGAATTCAATTCTGTAAACCAAATACACCGTAGGAATAAAGTATTCAAAGAAAATAAATACAAATACATACAAGATAAAAGAAATTGCAAACAAAATTTATTTCATAAACATGTATAAATATTTTTTTGTTTATATAGGCCTGTATAAAAAAATTAATCCAGATAACCCCCCTCCCCCCCCCCAAAAAAAACCCTTGCATGGAGATGGTAATCCATTATAAAATATTAAAAAAATTTAAAAAATAGTGTACATAGTGTACCGTCCTCGAAATTCATTACTTAATTTTCAAAATTTATGATCGCCTATCTGGTCCAATTATGGGCGCCAGTTTTTAAAACAGATAATTTCAAGACTAAGAACAAAAACAAAATCAAGCAAAGCAGCGTGAGAAATATGCGCAATTAACAGATGAATTTATATATGTATATGAAAACATGACAACTTACCTTAGTTTTAAAGTATTCACTTACGTTTAGTAGGAAAAAAGTAGATCAAAACAGCTAACTTTAGGTTTTTTTAAATTGTCTGAAAACAACACGTGGTAGGCGGTTGCTTCTTCTAATCGTGAGTGACGTCATTCTGATGAGTAGGATTTCAGCGGTAGTTGGCGTCTCTTCCTGTAATTAACGGCAGAATGGCAACGGTCCAATTAAAGCGGCGGTCCAAATTAGGCTACTCTCCCGTACTATATAATGTTTTAATTTAATGTCACACTAATTCTTGCATCTGTTGCCTAATACAACTTCTGAATTAAAGTTTACTGAATAATTTTATCGAAAATTCTCTAAGTAAATTTTCCGATGTGTAAATACGATTATCTGTCACTTTTTAATTATAAGTTTAGATATTTATAGAAGCACAAGTTTCATTAAAATAGCCTCAGTATACCAACTACACAGACATCATTACATACTAATTACAAAACATCTTACCAGTTAATCCCATTTCATGATCTTATTTTACATAAATTCGATAATAGATTATATTTTTTGCATCTTTAAGTTCTTAGTACACTAGCATATAATATACTTACCTCTAATGAGTTTAAAATTTCATGCGTCTATAACATGTTTATCATTGAAAATTAACACCATTAACATAATGTCACCTTTAATCCAACAATTTAATTAATATGTTCAATGTTTAAAATCAAATTTACTTCCTAATTTACATGTTTGGGAAACAATAAAAATTAATTGTAATTACTGTCGAAACATAGATAACATTTTTATTACATATTGGATTTATTTAAGTAACGGGTATTAGATTAGTGATTCATTAATGAAAAGTAGAGACCAAGCTCCTTCAAATTAGTTTTTAAATTGATTATGAAACTCTGCCAGGTGATAAAAATAAATCTTTTATTCTGCCACGGCAAGACCGTAAAAGCGGAAAAATTCAATAATTAATCAAAATAAAGACATTGTAATTAAAAAAATTTCTTTCATTAGTACTATTATTCAGCCGAGTGTACACGTACAGTATATATATCGAAAAACTATATTATATATTATGTAATAAAAGAAAGTTCTCTGACTGTGTGCGATGGCTAGCAAAATCTATGGGACTTACGAGGCTGATAATTTTTGTGAGGCTAGCCCAAAGTGTCTCCTGACGCACCTGAGGCTCAGAATTTTAAATTTCTTATAATTACTTGAGTTATTAATTAAACATCACAATTTCGCACATTCACACTCATCAAAAAGTCATCTATTTGATCTCCGATCAAGGAAGGTACAGTCGTGGGAAAAAAAAAAAGTAAACACTCCCTACAAATTCCTCAACAAATTATTGTAGAAGAAAGTTACTGGTACCGAACGATTGGAAATAAAGTCTACATTTAAGTGATATGTATAAAATTTGCTTAGGGGGACATCTACATATTAAAACGAACCCAAACTTCATTTTTTTTCATTGGCAATACCCAATTTTAACAAGATATTTCAAAACTTCGGTTCATACCATGCCTAGACACCAAATGTTAAGTCATTTGAATGATAAGTTTTTGAATTATAAACATTCAAAATTGAGCGTTTTTAATGTTAACTTACATTTTCATATTTTTGTTAATATCTAAAGAAATTATACTCCGAACCTGCTAATTTTTTGTGTAACAATAACACTAAAATACATAAACATAAATACGTTGAATATACAATTTTAATAATTTTATTATATGAATTATAAGTTATGGATTTAATACTAGAAAAAAATATGAATTGCAACCTACGATTTTTTGATGGATTTAGATTTATTAAACCTGTTTTATGAAAATCGAAAATTTCACATTTTTCTTCCAGGTAGTTTTCAAGCTATGCTTAAAAGACGGCAAAATGATGGTTTAAGACAGGGTTGTGCAAAAATTTTAATTAGATTAACGATTGAAAGTTAACGATTATTTTTTTAATCATGACTAAAGATTGACCGATTAAATTTAGTTTCAATCAAACTCATAGACTAACGATCAGTGATTATTTTAACGTAATCAATGCTTTGATTAACATTAAATCAATTCAATCCTACCCATAGACTAATGACCAATGATTATTTGGATATAATCACTTGCTTTTTTACGATTAAATCAATTCTTAATCTAAATAGTCAACCTAATGAAGGATTTATGATAAAAACCTTCATGTATTGCTCTGGATTTGGGGCCTTTATTTTATCTTTTTATCATGTTTCTTCTGGTTTAATCACCCTTGATCGCTGCTAGGGTCTTGCATCGGGTCTTGTCTTGGATCGGATTTTCTTTAAATATTTTGGATTTGGTTCGGTTTCGAGTAGGTTTTGACTCTCTCTGGTCGGCCTCGGTGGGACTTGATTTTTTAATAAAAAGTTCTGAATATTTTCAATTGATGAAAACTGTATATGAATACAATGAAGCCGAGGCATGCCAGTCATTATTTTATTTAGTCTTAATAATGTTCTCCTAAATCATATTTTTTTTCTCTTAGTCACTTTTATTCACGACACCCGCTCTATAACACTTGATACATACAACTTCGAGTAAAGTTTATCTAAATGATACTAGAAGATTAATAATTAAATACTAAGCATTGATTAAAAAACAGAAAAAATAATAAGTAATAAAAACTTCTTAAATTTAAATTTTTGACATTATCCAACATTCTATATTCTAGGAGTACACAAAGAGTACAAAAATCTAAAAACGGACAGGCAGATATTAATTCAATATCGGCTGCTTATCAACTTCATATGTTGCATGTGTACAGTATAATTAGACCTTTCAATTTTTTCTGGAAAAGGAAATCTGATTGTATTCCTCTTTTTACAACATTTATAATATTAAAAAAATATATTTTACCTTTTAAGTAAGAGGTTAAATTTAAAATTTCAGATTAACTGAAAATTATGAAAATTACGTTATTCAAATTCTGTTACTTTCGTAAAATTATAGTAGAATGCCATTCAAACAGAATAGAAACATATAGACAGTACAATTTCATAGGGAATTTTAGACAAAAACTTGCTAATCCTAGCATTAATTTAACCACTTAACTGTTTTGCCCGGGTACCGCTCGGGCAGAAAGAGTTTGCTATCTTCGATACTACAAGCTTTTGGGTACCATTTAATTTTAACTGTAATTAGTTTCTTAAATAGCATACCTTCTTCGATTGTACAAAGCCAAATATTTTAGTAAAAAAGGTGGTGCCGGGTCCTTATTTTTTATTTATTGCGTCAAAAAAAAAACAGTTAAGGGGTTTTAAACCTAGAAAAAGTGGAGGTATCTCCAAGTTAATTTTCGTTTGCTCGACTAACTCGATGAAGCAAATTCAACCAAACGAGACAAATCAAGTTCTATAATGTGGATTGCTAATTTTTTGACAAAAAGTTCCGATCTGAGTCAGCAAGCTGAGCATGTGTCTGCGCTCTACTGTAAATGCACTCTAAAATTTAGTAAAATTTTGCATTTTATCACTGTGTGATATCAATGGACTTTATTCCAAACCTGGGTTCGAGGTTGAAAAAAGTCATGTGATACCGGTAATTTACCCAAAGAACTTTTAACTGACAATAAGGGAGGCTACTACTGCTTTCCGCATGAAGTGTTTCACTGGCTGGGTAGGGTTTTTCATTTCGTGTACGGAGCCTTCCCTTCTTTACGGTAGAAGTTTTTACCTTGACCACGTGATCAAAACGTAGATGGAATATCCTTCATTATGTTATCTTCAAGTGATGTCATTTCTCAGAAGTATTTCCTCCTAGGAAGACTTCAAAACCTGTTGGACTAAAAATAGCGCACGTCTACAAAAATTATTTCAGTTTTAAGAATGGAGGATATTCCGTCTACGTCATGAACATGTGGTCAAGGCAAAAACGTCTAGCGTAAAGAAGAAAAGGCTCCCTAGGCGTAATGTAAATCCCCTCTAGCCAATGAAACAATTAACGATAGAAAGCAGTAGTAGTTTCCCGTTTACCTTCTTATCCGTTAGAAGTTCTTTGGGCAAATTATCGGTACCACGTTACTTTTTTCAGTCCCAAAACCATATTTGGAATATCCTCCATTTAAATGTACTCTTTGCTTTATAAAATGACGTCACTTGCATCCGCTAACGCATTTAGCTTTTAGGATCTTGAGAACAGTCTTAAATAACATCTATTGAAATGTATGGGTATGAAGTCAAGATTTTGCAATAGAATACACAGCATACACACACATGTGATGTCTTCATTCAAAAAATTTTGTGAAATGCAAATGGATAGTCACTTTTTAATATAACAGATTGCAATCATTGAGGTATCTAGTGTAGCTCTTCTTTTACACGTAGTTTATATTCAGTATTAATAATTTTCTTTCTACTAGCTTCAACCAATAGAAATTAGCATCAGGCCGATGACGTCAGTAGATTTCAACATCAAAAGATCAAAGTATTTGCATAAGTACTATTTAGTCTGATTCGTTTGATCGTGTACGTGAGTGATCGAGTAATGAATGATAGAAGATTAGTAATTAGCAGTAAAGTTCATATATACTATTCGATTATCTTGTTAGATTTAAAGTGGAAAATGTTATAGGCGTATGATTTTTATCGTTTTATACTTTTATAAAGTGATGTTGTTATTTACTGCCTTAAAAATGGAGGTTGATGAAGCATGTAATGATTTATTGAGAGCTGAAACTGAAACTTTTCAACAGTCGTTGTCTTTAAATTCTACAAAAGAAGCTTCCGATAGTTACTCAATACCAGCACATATGCCTTTACTTAAAGGAATATTTTTCAAATACATTCCAGAAATCTACAAAAAAACTTTTATTGGGCTTTGTATGAAATGCTTGCCCCAAAAAAGGGAAATAAAGGGATACATAAAATGCACTTCTAATTTTGTGAGCCATTTAAGACGGATACACGGACCTGAAGCTATTCAACAATACCGGGAATATATGCAGAATAATGGCACGAAAAGCAGAGTTAAGCACGACTCTGTCAATGTTAACAATGTCGCTGGAAATTCTAAGCATGTCATATTACAAAAGGAATTTCTAGATGATTTAACCAAATATTTTATTCACTCAATGATACCTGTACGAACAGTAGAAGATCCATATTTCAAAAAATTGTTCGAAAATTTAAACATAAGCGACCAAAGTCTTAAAATCCCGAATCGACGATCTCTAAGAAATGCTATTTTAAAGCGATTATTTGAACAAGAATCTGAAGTAAAAGAGAAGTTGACATCTGCCAAATATGTTTGTATTACGACAGATATTTTATCGGGGAAAAAAGAAGCTTTCTGGGTGTAACCGCTCATTGGATAAGTGCATATTTACAAAGACAATCAGTCGCACTTGCTTGTCGGCGATTTAATGGTCACATACACATGATCGAATCAAATATATTTTTCTTGAAGTGTATTCGGATTTCAGTTTAGACGTTTCAAAGATAGTAGCATCAGTTACAGATAACGGTGCAAACTTTGCGAAAGCTTTCAAGATTTTTGGAGTTAAAACTAAATCTCTAGAACTGGAGACAGACGTGTTTTTAGGCTTTGAAACCAGTGATGCCGAAGATGGATGTGAGAGTTCGCCGATTGACAAACATCCGTTGATTGAAAAAAATAGCCAAACGGTAATAAACAAAACCACACATAATAATATCGTTGATAATTTGTTATCCCTTCATTTCAGATGTTGTGCTCATACTCTAAAGTTAAGAGCAAATGCAGACATAAAAGATTTATTGAATGATAGTAAAACTGCATTAGGCAGACTGCATTTGGAAGTTATCAGGAGGTGCGATGCATTCTGGAATGCGGTAGGGCGATCAAAATTACCGGAAATTATATAAAGCATTTTAGGACATACGTTACTCCTTCCAGGACCCACGAGATGGGAACAGTTTTTACGATAGCTTAAAACAAATTTCAGCAATAAGAAATAAAAATTTCATACTAAGTCGCACTTAGGGGCACAAAAATCTGATAACAAATAATGAGTATGATTGTATTGATGAATTCATTTAATGTGTTACACCAATACCAGATGCAATTGATATCTTACAAGGCAGTAAAACGTTTTATGGTGTTGTTTTGCCTGGTCTATTCGCTTTTAAAAAGAACCTGAAGAAGCTACTTAAACGGGATCTCAAGAATTGTAGACCAGGATTAAACAATTACATTGACAGTATTGAAGAGAGGTCTTCTGAATTTTATGGTCTTTCCGGTAATGTTGCTGTAAACGCTGTAATTTCAGCTTTAAGTAATCATAAATTTAAAAATAAATGTTTTTCTTGTATACCATTGAAGAGGCATAAAAGGTGTATTCGATTATTCATAGCTTCAATAAATAATGCAAACGTGAAAGATCCTTTCCTTCAAACCTGTTTTACTAAAAAATCAAAGGAAATTATATATTTTGATTTCGGTTCAGATTCTGATAGCGAGTGTGAGGAATTGGACACTCCTAAAAAAATGTCGAACCGGAGTCAAGAAGTAAACCTCCTAGAACGTTATCTATACTAATATTAAAAAGAGGTAAAAATTGTTTATTTGTAGGAGGTAAGCTCTGGAACTACCGAACCGATTCCAAAAGTAAGGGTATCAAAATGACGGTGTTAGTCCAACTTAGAACATAGGCTATATGTTATGTCCGTGCCACTGGCCAAAAGGAGGTGCGGGAGCGAAAAACGTTCTAAAAATCCGATTTTTGTGTTACACAAGGACCTAGAAACATGAAATTTGGAATGGTAGTTACTTATAAGATATAAAAGTTATCTAAGAACATTTCCTAAACAATTCGAAATTTAAAAGGAGTGAAAATGCGCAAAAAACTTTATAAAAAACGTTCTAAATGGTGTTTTCTACGCAATCTCAGGAAATACCAAACCCATTTCAAAAGTAATGGTTGGAAATTGATGATGACAACCCTTGCTCCAACATAGGCTACATTTTATGTCGGCGCCACTACCCCTAAAAGGGGGGGGGGGAGCAGGAGCAAAAAATCATTCGAAATTGCGATTTTTGGTGTTACTCAGGGGCCCAAATACATGGAATTTGGAATGGTAGTTACTTATTAGATATAAATGATCTCTAAGAACATTTCTTAAAAAATTGGAAATTTAAAAGGGGTGAAAATGCGCAAAAAGCGTTCTAAAAAACGTTCTAATTGGCGATTTTTACGCAATCTGAAGAAGTACCAAACCGATTTAAAAAATAATGGTGTCAAAATAATGGTGACAACCCTTGATCCAACATAACTACATTTTATGTCGGTGCCACTTCCCCCCCCTAAGGGGGCACAGGATCAAAGAAAACGTTCGAAAATGCGATTTTTGTGTTACTAGGGCCTAGAAACATTAAATTTGGAATGGTAGTAACATGGAAGATATAAATGATCTCTTCGAAATTTAAAAAGTGTGAAAATGCGCAAAAATTGTTCTAAAAAACGTTCTAATTGGCGATTTTTACGCAATCTCAAGAAGTACCAAACCGATTAAAAAAATAGCGGTGTCAAAATGATGGTGACAACCCTTGATCCAACGTAGACAACATTTTATGTCGGTGCTACTACCCCCAAACGGGGTACAGGAGCAAAGGAAACGTTCGAAAATGCGATTTTTGTGTTACTGAAGGGCCTAGAAACATGAAATTTGGAACGGTAGTTACTTATAAGATATAAATGATCTCAAAGAACATTTCTTAAAAAATTCGAAATTTAAAAGTGGTGAAAATGCGCGAAAAGTGTTCTAAGAAATGTTCTAAATTGTCGATTTCTACGCAATCTCAGAAAGTTTCCAACCGATTTCAAAAGTAATTGTTGGGAATTGATGATGACCCTTGCTCCAATATAGGATCTACTTCATGTCCACGTCGTTACCACCTAGCGCTTGCATTTTAAAAAGTGTTCTAAATTGTGATTTTTGTGATACTGAAGGGGCTAGCAACTTGAAATTTGGCATGGTAATTACTTATGAGATGTAAATGCTCTCTGAGAAGAGTTCCTTAAAAATTTGAAATTTAAATGGGGTGAAAATAAACGAAAGCGTTCTAAAAACGTTCTAAATATCGATTTCTACGCAGTCTCAGGAAATATAAACCGATTTCAGGAGTAATGTTTTCAAATTGATGGTGACAGTCCCCGCTCCAACATAGCCTGTATTTTACTTTCTTGTCACTACCACATGGGGGTTACAAGAGCAAAAAATATTCTAAATTGCGTTTTTTGTGTTAAAGAAGGGGTCAAACATTTTAAATTTGCAATGGTAATTACTTCAAAGATGCAAATGCTTTTTAAGAATTGTCGAAAAAAAAGTTCCAAATTGAAAGGATGAAGTGAGCGAAAAGCGTTCTATAAGCGTTCTAAATTACGATTTTTATGCAATCGTATGAAATACGAAACCGATTTCAAACATAGTGGTTGCAAATTTATGGTGATAGAACCTGAACAAACCTAAGCTATATTTTATGTCGGTGCCACAACCCCTAGAGGGTTGCAGGAGCAAAAAACTTTCTAAATTGCGATTTCTGCGGTACTGAAGAGGCTAGAAACTTTCAATATAGCACGGTAGTTACTTATAAAATATAAATGTCCTCTAAGAACAGTCGAAAATAAATTCGGAATTAAAAAGGGGTAAAGCGAAGGGAAGGAGCGAAAAGCATTCTAAAAGAGTTCTAAATTACGATTTCTATGGACTCTCAGGAAATAATAAACCAATTACAGACGTTATTGGTCGCGAATCAAAAGCAGTGTTGTAAGTGGGCTACTTTTTTAAAATTTAGTTTTCTTGATTGGCATACTACTTTTTTGAAATAGTAAAATTCGCCGTATTTAATGACATATTAATTAAGGCGAAAACAAGGGGAATTTTACCATTTCTGAAAAGTGGTGCCAATCAAGAAATCCGAATTAAAAAAAAAGTAGCCCACTGGTAACACTGATCAAGAGTGATTAGTCCCTCATCCTATACGGGCTATATTTTATGCCGGTTTCACTACCACCTGGTTGGCAGGAACAACAAGAAAGCCTTTAAAAACATCTAAATTCCGTTTTCGATAGAATATTAGGAAATACCAAGAGATTTCAAGGTTAATGTTGACAAATTAATGGTGACAGTCTCTTTTTCAACATTTTTCGAGACATTCTATTTCAACTCTGTTTCGGCATTTTATGTTGGTGCCACTAACACCAGAGAGGTGGTAGCCTATTAGACAAGAAGCTTGGAATTTGACATGATGTTTAATTTTAAGATGTAAATGTGTTTTGATGGTTTCTAAAAAATTCATTACTTCAAATGCATACTAAAATGAGCATAAAAGTCTCAAAATACTTTCTAAATTATCATTTATTTGGAATTGGTTTTAGCTCTTCTTATTAATTAAAATATACCTTTCTGTCTATTGCACTTTTATAATAAAGTTTAGTCAAACTGTGGCTTAATTTGTAATTTTTGAATTATTCCAAAAAGTGTTCTTCTAATAAAAAATAGTCATGCAAATATCACTTGGCATATTTCAACTATTACGCGAGAAAATCCGCGGGGTTTGCTAGTCAGTTGATAAAGAGAGTATTTGTGAAATATAATACCGCAATGCCATCATCTGGAGCTGTAGAAAGGATGTTTTCTTTCGCCACGATCATTAATTTATCTACATCTCAAAATTTATCGGATGATAATTTCGAAAAGAAAGTAGTAATTAAGAATAATTTTAATTACTTCAAAAAATAACCATATGCTGGCTAATTCTTAGAGTAGAGCTAGATAACTGGAAGGAAAAAGTAGTTAGTGTTTTTTCATTATTTTCTCAGTTCAAACTTGAAGACAGGATGTTTAAGGTATGTTATGTCTTGTTATAAATAGTATCCCTTATTTTAAATGTCAAACAAAATTAAATCATCTTTGTATGACCCAAACATACTGAATTATATTTTGAATTCGATGAATTTTCAGCCTCCTCTTTTTGGCATTTCCGTCTCCCAATAGTTAGTATAAACTCACATTTTGTCATTTTTAACAGAGTTATCAAGATTTAAAGAACATACCTCCCAATTCTTCTGTTCAACTTTATTGTTATTTCATGATTATGAATTTTATTTACACTATTATCAAACATGCATTTAATTTAAAGAACAATTAAAACATTAATACATACTGGACAATTGCACCATAAAATATAATAGATAAAGACACAATATTGCTTAATGGTACACAAAATACGAACTTTAATAAGCTAAAAGCAAAGTAATACCACACAGATTTTTTTTTTTTACTTTAATTCATTAAAATAATTGAAAAGCTTTTAGCTTATTAAAGTTCATATTTTGTGTACCATTAAGCAATATTGTGTCTTTATTAATTAAAACATTGTTCGATTTTTTTTTCACATTAATGAAATTTTATGAGTACATTATTCGAATTAACTGGTTTGTCAGTACATTTTGAAAGATTCTTTTTGGTAAAAAAGGGGGGTGGAGGTAAAGAGCAAATCCATTGATTTATTTCCATAATTTTATGATGTAAAGTCAACATCGAACTGTTAAATTTTGATTATACAATGTTCTTTTTTTCTTCTGCTTGTTATAAATTTCTTATGCTGTACAACAATTTAGTACGATTATTTGCACAAAATTTGCTGCAAGAAATTAGTAATTCCATACAGATTTTTTTTTTACTTTAATTCATTAAAATAATTGAAAAATGTAAGAAAATATGTAAATGTACTATGAAAATATTCCTGAAATTTTTTGAGTATTTTAATGAAATTAATTTTCCCTAAATATGCTACAAAAATTTGCTTTGGCGAGTATGGATGGAGATGTAAAGCACCCCTTTGATTTATTCTTACACTTTTATGATGTGAAAATGACATCAAACTGTTGCATTTTGCTTTTACGACAGAGTTTCTTCTTCAGTTTGTTACAAGTTTATTTTTTATGATGTAAGCATAAATTAGTAATTTACCGTAATGTCGTATGTTTAGTATTATTTAGTACGTTTTGAAGCTACAAATCAGTTATCTGATGCAGAATCTTTTTTTTTTCTTTCAATCCTTTAAACTGTTTAAAAATTGTTTAAACATATGTAAATGTGCACTGTAAAAAGCCTAATAAGTAATATTTATAGATCATTTCTATATATTTAATTAAATTAAATTTTCCAACAAAAAAAAATATATGTATATATTTTTTTTCAAAGTGTAAATGAGTTGCAATTAAGGGAAATACTCTTGGTACACAAATCTTAAGATTTTATTTATAGTCATTAACAGTGTTTAATTCAGGCACTTTTTTCCGGCGGGATTTGTGTGGCTCCGTAAGGGGGGGGGGGGGGAATCACTTTTTGACCATTGTAAATACAAAATCTTAAATCTTTTGGGAGGGGACATGTCATCGGTACGAGGAGGGGGGTGTCACCCCCTGAATTTAACACTGGTCATTAAGTATAGTTAAATATATATATAGCTCGATCAAAAGTAAATGATTTATGAAATCCATGAAAAAGGGGATGCAAAACAACAATAAAAATCAATGAATATTTATAACTAAAAAACAATAAGCAAGCAACTCTTTGCTCGTCTGAAAGTGGGAGGAGTAAAAAAAAACAGGTACCAAAAAATAGAAATTGTATCCTCACAGGTTTCGCAAGATATGGCCAACCCACATACTCCAAAAGTGTAAAAATCATCAACTAAACTTAAACTTTCAAAAACTTAACGAAACAAAACTGCTTTAAGAACATAAACAACCAACCAATTCAAAATCAATAGAACTAATTTTAACTTATAAAACATAAACAAATAAAAATTCTTATATAACTAAATCATTAAGCAATTAAAAACATTGAACATGTGAGAAGGCCATACCGCACCTTGACCCGTGAAGACTTGAAAAACTTGCTACCTTTAAAATATACACTACACTGTTAAAAATATCGTGAAAAATTACCTCTGTTTTTAAAGGCTATCTATTTTCCGACCAATGAGAACGCTTTATGGTTTTTTATGTGTCGTTTTCATTGGTTAGAAAATAGAGAGCCTTTAAAAACAGAGGTAATTTTTCACGATATTTTTAACAGCGTACTCTCCACATCTCTCTAACAGCAGGAGTTGCAAGCAAGGCCATAATCCAAGTTAGACCAGCGTCATCCAGTCTTGTCTTTCCGTCATTTTCATAATCATAGACATCATTCCACATCACCTCAGTTTCTCCTTAACCCATTTAAAATGGAAAATTTTGCTGGATTTGTGTATTAAACCTAGAATATCTGAAATCATATAGTCAACTTTATCTGTGTTTTGCAGGGCCATTAAACCTGAGAGGCTATCTGAAGTGATTAGGAATGATTTGTAATCAAATGAATCCGCCCAAACCACAGCGTTTTAAATGGCAAAAAGTTCAGCTTGGAAAACGGAATTCTATACGGAAAGACGAGCATTCCACGCACGTATTAAGGAATTCTCTTTAAATGCACAAAAAGCGGATCCTGTCCCTTGATCAGATTTTGAACCGTCTGTGAAGATATGTATTGTGTCGTTGTATTGAGATAAGTTTCCTTCCTTGATATCATCCCATGTCGGATCAATGACATACTTTGAGCATTTACCGTAAAATTGTGGCGCAAAATAATTTGAGTAGAGATCCCCAGTCTAATCACCGATGAGAATTCTGCTTCGCATTCCAATTGCATATCTAAAGGCGGCAGGTTGGTTAAGGTCTGAAGTGCTGAAGTTGATGTTTTCTTATACGCTCTTGCAATAAGTAACAATACTTTTCGTTGTGCTGAAAGCAGATATATTCTGCCATGTGATGACCACATATTTGGAAACCAAACGGAGCACGCGTATGCTATTTTACGTAACAAAATCTATTTGTACCATGTTACAAAAAAATGCGTCGGAAGTCTACCTTGAATCGATGAAAATCTGTAAAGATTTTGCGTTATTTTTTGAACTTCCAATCGCTTTTTTCTTAAATATGGCAGGAAAGGAACATATAAGTCAAGAGTCACTCGTAAATATTTTAAACATTTAACGTTTTTAAGATTCTAGTTGTAAATTTTGAAAATTGGCGAACGTTTCAGATAATTAGGTTTACCAAAAGTAATGTAATGTATGTTTTATCTATAGATATTTGCATTTTATTTAAAGTAGCCCACTCTTCAATAACCTTAAATGCGGCGTTCCCTTCATTTTTTTTAAAATGGAGCGCGATGAACCCCAGATAACTAAAAGAAGATCATCCGCATATGCTACCAATAAACAGTTAGCACCAAGATACATTGAAAGCAGAGTTTCAAGTAATGCCATCCACAGAAATGGTCCTAGACATGAGCCTTGTGAGCAACCTTTAGTGAAAAAATGCTAGATATGCGGATTCAGCCAATCCACCTTGCCTCGTCTGTCTGTGAGAAAAGAGGATATTAAATTAATATACTGTTGCGGAATGTTTAGTCTATGTAAAGAGAGAATCGAGTTTTCCCAGGAAAGATTATCAAAAGCGCCTTTAAACTCAATTGAGAGTATTGATGTATAGTTTTTTGTTTGTTTGTTTAGTTTAACTAGTGAAATTGCAGGGAGTAAGGTTGTTTCTGTAGACCGACGCTCAACGAACCCATGTTGTTTACCTGAAAAGGGTTGATATTGATGTAACATGTAATTTATTCTTTTTAGCAGTAGTTTTTCAAATACTTTTCCTAAAATTGGTAGTAATGTGGTTGGACGATATGAAGAGGCCAGAAATGTGGGTTTACCCTCTTTTCTGAAATAAACGATTTCGCCAATCTTCCAGGCTGTGGGGAAATAATTCAACTTTAAAAGAGTGATGAAGATACTTTAAAAAGTACTGGGAAATTTTAAAAACATTGCTCTAACCATATTGTGATCAATTTCATCTGGGACGGGGGCTATTTTTTTGTTAAATGAAAAAATTCCTTTGCGTATTTCAGAAAGAGAGAAGGGAGATTGATCGTTAATGGGAGTTGGCAAAAATGTATTACAAACTTGAGTTGAACGGCCGAAAATTTGCTCTGTAATATCTTGAAGAACGGTAAGCCTTGAGATAGGTTGAGACACATCTGCATTGGCAAGAGGGTAACTGTTTTGATCTTTATACTTACCGAAAGCAAGTTGCTTGATTTTCCCAAATGGATCAGATTCTTTTTTGCACATGTTAGTCCACGCAATTTCCCTCTCTTTTTTATTACTTTCTTATATCGGGCGATTTCATTTTTATATTTTAAATGGTCTGCTAACGTAGATAATGTTTTTTTTTTTTTTTTACTTTTTATATAAAGCCGCATCTTTGTTTCTGAGAACCCTAAGCTCAGGGGTCCACCAAACTAATTTTGAGGTGAAAAAGCTTTTCCGTTGTTTTAAGAAGCGTCTAGCGTTTTTTTTATTATTCCGAGGTAAACTGCATACATCTTATCAAATTCTAAGATTGTACTTATTTCTTTAAAATTTGTAATTTGGAAGTCCAAGTCATTTTTTATTGGGGTTACAAATTTTGTTAATGGAACGCCTTTTGTTCTAAACCTTCGACGAGGTACGTCAACGATATTTTCATCAAGTAGAATTTCTATTTTCCTGTGATCCCCGAATTCTAGAGTGTCAATAACAGACCATGAAATTATCTGTGGAAACACTGAAACTCAAAAGTTGGTTTAAAGGGAAGATCGTTAAGAATAATTAGTTGCTACATGGTTATGAAGTCGAGTAGAGTCCTACCACGCTCATCAGCATTATCATAACCCCAAAGGCCGCTGTGGGCATTCAGATCACACAACAGAATGAAAAATTTACTAAACGTATTGGTATTTTCCCAGTCGTACAGGTCGGCTTGCAGATCAGCACTGTGTGGAGAATATTAACTACTGATAGTAATTATTTTATTTTGAAACGTGAACAAAGACTGAGTGATCATATTGAGCTGAAAAGCAGTGTATTAGTGAGGGAGTCAGAATGACTACTTGAACATTTAAGATTGTGAACTGTAATATGTCGCATTTTTGGGAAGTCCTATTGGCATTCCATTCTAAAGATTGGCATCGTGGATGCAGGCAACATCCACACCCTTCTCGACAGCAAATTTAAAGAAACCCTCTATTGCTGAACGTTGTTTATTTAAGTTTACTTGTACTAATCTGAATTTTGGTGATTTCTATAGTACTTATATTTCAAATACCTAAATTTATCTTTAAAAATTGTACAGTGGGAATCAAAAGCTGAATGATTATCTTTTATTTTACCTTTATCGGTGTTCCTATCATCTGCTGACAAGTTAAGTAAAGATTAGTGGTAATTTATGCATGTAAAAATGTTGCGGCTACGATTATGAGTATTGTCTGATGAGTGTTTTTCACTACAGAAGCCACATCTGATGCAGTCTTTACAATCTTTAGACATAGGCCCGTACATGTGACACTGAAAACACCTGAGTACTGTTAAAAATCTGCCAACCCAGCAGCTATTAAAACCAATGAGAATCTTATCTGAGTATTCAAGCTAAATATGCATCCCTCTCATTAAACTGCAAGATGATATTGACAGTATTGTTTTTCCTTTGATTGCATGGCTGAATTTATAGTCTATGTCCATATTTAGTACTTTCTACACAGCTGGTGTCACAAAGTCCTGTAGGTATTCTTTGAGTTGGTCGTCGATGGGTTCTTCTTTCTTGACTTTATGTGGAAACTGCTACAGGTGGCCTGGGTACACCAAAGAAAATGTGTCTCGGTGTTCTTGGCTGGCTTTCATTGATGGTGACTGATGTTTTTAGGCCCTCATTTTCTTGAAGCTTATTCATTAATGAGTTCTTTTTGTCTTCCGTCTCGCAAAGAACCACTATCTGACCCGATTTTGTAGTTTCGCAATGTAGAATGCCACAGTCCTTTGTTGGTCTACTGTTCAGTTTTTCTTTGATTTCATTTGGTTTAAAAATTTTCTCTGTTGAACTAAGAATTAAAGCTGGTTTACTGGGTGATGGTAATGGCGGAAAAGTAGTCATTTGTTCGTAGGACATAGAATATGGAAATTTGTCTGGTGTATCGTCTGTTCTACTTTCCATCGGTTGCAATTATTGAAATGTTTCTTCGATTTTTTTTCAACAGACTCGTTTATTTCTTTACAAATCTCAATTTTTAAACAAATCTGTATTCTTTGACTGGTTTAACATCTTTTCATACTGTGCATTTAATCTGTCATTGTGTTTTTCAGTTGCCTTCAATGTTGTGTTAAGATCATAGTTTTCGGTTTTGGTTTCTTCCAGTTCTTGTTTTAAATTTCTTATAAGTTCTAATTGTTTTTTGTTTTGTAGAGCATAATCTCGTAGTAAGTGACCGATTTGTTTCAGTTGATCCTCTTTTTCGGGTTTTTTTATTATCTGACTGCAAAGACGTGCGTTTTTTCTCTATTTGAATGATTTCGGCTATTGTCGCCGCTATATCTAATTTTAGCAGATCGTCAAGTGCTTCTGTGAACTCAACAGTAGAATCTTGCCCTCTTCTGTCACTAGTTGATAAATTCGATGTTATTGTATCGTAACTCATGTTTAAGAAAAATAAATTATTTAAAAAAAAAAAACTCAGCGTTAGATTAGCTACACCGATAAGGCTAGCTACCAACTTTGCTACTCGTAACGATTCGTTACCAAAACAAGGATTTGACAAATAATTTTCTTTTATCCCAAATAAAAGACCAGGCATCACTGGTCCCTATCATCATGTCTCATAGAAAGAAAGGGAAGATAAATAGGCGATAGCAAAAATCAGTTGCCTAGGCTGCTGTAAATGGCTAAGAGAAATAATTAATGGGAATGACATAATGATGGGGTAAATGAATGAAAAAATTAAGAAAATACACAAGGCGATCATATTTAATTTTTATCTATGTAATTAATGATCAAATTAATCACAATTAAATTAATCCAGATTGAATTCATACAGATTGAATGAATCATAAAAAAAAAACTTTTTAAAGAACAATTACTTTTTCACTTTCAATCATGATAAATTGAATTAGGCGTCAATATTGTAGGATCAAATCTTTAATCGACTAATCAACCGATTATAAAATAATCGATTAATGCCAACCCTGGTTTAAGAGGCCGTCTATAATAGAAGTGACTAGATATTTTGAAATTTCTTATGCTATCCTGTAATCTTACATTCTCCAATGATTGCTTGAGTGACGCCTTGATCAAGAAGTGGGCTCGATCGGTCAACAATCGAGTACCGAACTTCAATTTGGATACAGCCACTAAAATATGCTCGTTTTAAAATAACTAATTTCTCGGAAATTTATCGTACGAATTGTATAAAAATTTGTTTTTAGGCTAATTGAAGGGTGTGGAGTTCATTTATGCTATCAGAATTGTTGTACTGCTGTTGTAAAAAACAAATTTATGGTTCATTTTAATATGTAGATAACACCCTAAGCAATTTTTTTACGCATCATATAAAAGTAGACTTTATTACCAATCGTGTGGTACCAGTAACTTTCTTCTACAATAATTTTTTGCAGAGTTAGAAAGGGGTGCGTGCGGGGTTTTTTTTCCACGACTATACACACGCACGCGCACAAACTCATTTACGCATAGGGAGACAGAGTGATATAAGTTTTTTGACTTTATTTTTTTTTAGCTCACAGTCTAGCAAAGCCTGAGAGCTAATGTGCCCTCGGTTCTGTATGTATATACGTACATACGCACGTATGCATGTATGCACGTAACGTGATAACTCTTGATAGACACATCCAATTTGCTTCAAACATTTTTTTCTAGGTTCATTTTGATAAGGAACTTCTCTGATTAGTTATAGGGGTTCATTGGCTAAGTATAAAGGGGAAGGAAAGGGCGGATAGTCCCTCCTTAATTTAGAGAAATGGGATTTTCATGCAGAATTATTTGATTTGCTACAAATTTTGTATACCGGTTTGTTACGTGAAGAAACTACCTTCATTAGATTTGGAGGTTCATTAGTTAAGTATAAAGAGGGGAACGGGGGCTAGATCCCTTTAATTTAGATAAATGGGTTTTTCATGCAGAATTATTCGATTTGTTCCAAATTTGGCATACCGGTTTGTTATGTTAAGGAGCTTCCCTGATTAAATTTGGAGGTTTATTGGTTAAGTATAAGGGGAAGAGGGGCTAGCACACCCTTAAATTAGATAGGCGGGTTTCTCATGCAGAATTATTCGATTTGCTTCAAATTTCATCTACCGGTTTATCCGATATGGTGCTTCCTTCATCAGATATGGAGGTTCATTTGTTAAGTATAAAAGAGGGAAAGGGAGGGCAAGTTCCCTCCCCTTAATTTAGATAAATGGATTTTCATGCAGAAGTATCTAACTTACTTTAATTATTTTTTCTATGTTCATTCTAATAAGGAGCTTTCCTGATTAGATTTGGAGGTAGTGGCGTAGCCAGGATTTTGTTTCAGGAGGAGTCCAAAATTTTCTCTTCGGGTTATATATCTCTCTATTCTAAAAGTAACTTACGCTGTCACCGCCGCCGCCGATTTTGAATTTGTTGTGACCGGATGTCTTTCTCCGTTAATATTAAGAAGAAAAATATTGCATACGAAAATATGAAAATTGGCAGTATTATACAGAAATGTTTGATAAATACTGTGATGCAGACAGTTTTCAAATAGGAGAATTATTTTAAGAGACATTTAATGCTAAATTTGGGCAAAATCATCCCATTAAAAAAGTTTAATAGGAGCAAAAACTATACATGGGAACTAATTCATTTTTAGATAATTTTACACGTTAGAATTTCCCGGTGTGCAGGTTGCATTTGTTTTTTTAATTTTACTCATTTTTTGAGGTTTCATTTCTATTTTAAATTCAAATTTTCAGCATTTCGAGAGATATTTTTATTTATTTTAGAAAATGGTTTTAATTTAAGCTGTTGCCAACTGTATAAACAGCGCAAACAATAATGTTTGCTTCAAATTAAAAATTTATTTACACGTGACTATTATAAACAGAAAAAATCTTCCAAATTAGAATTAAATAATTACGTAATAAAAGCAGGAACTTATTGAAAATTACTTCATAAAAACTATATTTACACGTGAATTTTAAAAGAGAAAGCATATTGTAAAATAATAAATTCATTAACATGCGTTAGAAGTCTTTAATAGCAGAAATTACGTCACATTTACGTCACATTACATTTATTAAGTAAAATGAACAAAAAATAATATTGCAAAACTGTTTAAATTTAAAAATTGCGCGAGACATTTCTATTTTGATTTCATATTTTGAGATGATATTTTCAACTATTTTAGTGTAAATAATAGTTCATTTCTAACAAAATTATTTTCACGTGAATGTTAAAAAATGAGAGAAAAGTTAAGTGAATGTCACGTCATATTAACAAAGATGCATTTAAAATGTCTTATTTAAAGTAACTTTCTTTTCGCTTTGTTAAAAAAATACCGGGAAACAAAGACTCTGTTTACTCAATTCATTTTATGTTAGCTTATTTTGAAATGTTTATCTGATTTTATTTAATCAAAGACGAAAACAGCCATTGTATCTTTTCACAGCAGCAGATTTTTCCTCATTCTTGGTGAAGAAACTGGGTTTATCTCTAATCTTGATTTAAGTTTTGTTGATGAATTTAGTACTTAACTTCGAAATCTACCTATGCCTGTAGGCCAAGCCGACAGGGATTTTTTTAAATTTATAATTCAATTTCCAAAATCTTTTTAAAGCCGATCAAATTAACGTGCTTTTATAGACCGCGGGTTGCGAGGGTTATGGTTAGGAAGGGTTGTTAGAGGGGGTTGGCGAGCGTAGCTCGTAGAGGGCCAAGCCCCTTAGTATAGTAAAAGCTGTCAAGATGAAAATGCAAATGTTGGTTAAAATTTCCGTTTTACACAGGTGTTTGTGTTAACAGGTGTAATTGTATAGTATTCTTTTCGATAGCACTATTGAACATTTCTGTTTAAGACATAATCCGTTATAGGCAGGTTCCATTTTTAAAAGTTTTGTATATTTATATAAGCCAGCCCCTTGCGATCGCGTCCTGACATTATTGTCTGAGTATGTATAATAGAATTGTTTCAATTAACTTTAAGAATTTAGGTTTATCCTTATTTAATATTTTTATTTAAAAAAAGCATGGATAAAAAAGTAATTGAAGTTACATTGATATTTGCCAATAACAAAGATTTTACAAGCACTATGGTGTATAAAACTGATCGCATATTGAAGAGTTAAATTTATTTAAATCAAGTTTCATATTACGTAACATTTGCCTACAGTAAAGTTAGGATCAAGTGGTTAATTTTAAAACAGCAATTTCCGTGTTTAATTTCTTGCCATTGGATTAAGAGCTTGTGTAGTAATATATATTGGATAATGGTTTCACATGTGTCAATCGCGTGAGCCGTTAACTTCCCATGGGAGTTTTTGAGATGAGATTTTATTCTTTAAGAAATATATCTTGCAATTTCAGCTACAGAAACTAGTATTGTACGAAGCACGCGCATCAAATATAGTTCATGCTGGAAAAATACTTTTGTTACAATTGTCTAAAACAACCATAACTCTTTTGGCGTTTCTATGTTTTATGTCTCGCCCTTTCTGATACCATATTCAGTAGGGTGGGACGAAAAAAATAAATTTTTAATTTCGATATGTAATAGAGATATAAAGTTGTCTAATGCCTTTGTTAAGACAATGTTAAAATATTTTAACAAACATAATATATTTAGAAGTGCCGCAAAAGACTTGAATATGTATATTTTTAAGCAGATTTTACGAATTTTGATAAATTTGGTTTAGTAAAAAAAAAAAAAAAATTAAATACCAAATGCCTGTTTTCAATTTTTAAATAATACACATAAACTACATTACAGTAGGTATTTACAGTTTTATACTGCATACCTTTAATATTTATGCTACTAGATCTTGCATCTTTTAATTTCCATTTTCTATGATTTTAACAGTATTTCGTAATAACATTTAGATTAACCTTTCTTTTAACTTAAAAACGCGGCAAAATATTTTATAGTTCTGAAAATTAATAGACAAACGGAGAACAGTACTTGTTTTGAAGTGAACTTGATTCAGGCGGAATATTATTGCCTGGTGTAGGGTGGCGGAGGAGGAAGAGAAGCATGTAACTGTAGCAATGGTCTGGTCACATGTTTCTGTCGTCAGTCAGTGCAGGCAAACGAATCGTTTGAGTAACAAATGTTTTTATGCTATTCTTTACTGGATTTTGTTTTGTTTATGAATATGTCAGTTTGAATATTTGTATAATAATTTATTAGTTAATACTTTATCTTTAGAGTGATGGCAGTGTCAAGACCAGTTCAGACCAGACAAAAGTTAGAATGCCAATTTATGGGTACCATAAACAATTATATGATATAAGATTTTCAACTTATTATGACAGTATGGAATATTATCTTTATATTCGACATGAGCTGAAACCAGACAAAGCATCAAAAGAACGGACCACGAGTGAAATACTTGATATGATTAAGAAAGTTGAATCTATTTGGTCGCCAGCATCTATTCCTGTAGTATTGCGACCTCGCATGTTAGAAATTTAAAAAAACTTATCACGATAAATACAGAAGTATTTTAATATCAAAAGGTAGGAAAGGTATAGAAAAATATGATTTGATTGCAGTAAATGTTTTAAATGAAAGCAAACGTCTTTTTTATGTAGCAACCTGTAAGTGCAAAGAATTTTTTGTCTGTAAGTGCGAAAAAAGAAAAAAAAGTACCTAAACTTGCAAAAGATTTTTTACTTGACCAATGAATAGTGAGAAAAATGTGTATAAGTGGAGTTTATACAGTTATTTCCAAGATTTTAACACAAAGAGAAGAGAGGAAGCAACAGGTAATACAGTAAAAGTATAACTACAATCAGAAATTAAGAGTTAAGGCTACTAGAAAAGCTGAAAATGATGCCATTTAATCATATCCTGAGCAAACATTTAAAGGAACCTTATATGCAATCCCAAAAATTCCTCTACTTTTTTTTTTTTGGATTTAACTACAAGCGAGCAAATGCGAGTAGCACTTCCAACAGTAGCAAGTGCTTGTGACCGAACTGGGGTTTCAGACAGAGTTGCTGCGACTATCGCAAGTGCTGTTCTGAAAGATGTTGGGATGATTACAGATGAGAATAAGAGTAAGGTAATTGATAGGATGAAAATTCGAAGAGAGAGAGCCAAGAATCGAACAAAAGCGATAGTAAGAAGCCTGAACCAAGTTGGAGATAATATAGGTTTGTTTTTCGATGGGAGAAAAGATAAAACAATTGTACAAGATAAAAAAGTAAACGCATCTTACAAAAAGACGGTCATCGAAGAGCATATGCCTTTAGTAAAAGAGCTGAATTCATCCTTTCTAGGACATGTAACAGGGACAGGGATTTTGGAACAGGTGAAGCTTAAAGGAATTGCCTTTGCACCACCTGTTTCGTGAATTAGATGGAAAAACAAAGGGTCCTAGGGAGTTTGGCGGGGTTTTCGGCAAACAACTTGAAAATTGTAACGAACTTCCAGTGGTTAAATTCTTGTCACTAAAATTTCAAAAATTCCAATGGCCACCATTTTGAAACAAGATGGCGGATGAAACTGGCCTATGAACTTGGCCGAGACATTAGTATGAACTATGCATATGAAAAATTTCAACCAAATCGTTTCAAAAATTCGAGAGTTACAGCATGACAAAATTCATATATAAATATATATATAATATATATATATAATTTTATTAATATTATTAATATTTATTGTTAGTTTATTAAAATTAAAACATTGAATATTGTTAGTTAAAATAAATTATTGTTTTTTGTATTTTATTATTCTATTCAATTAAGTGAATTATTATCATTGTCAAAATACTTTTGAGCACTACTTTATTAAAAAACTGTGTTTGAACAACTATTTGTAAGCAAAAAAGTAATTACAACAGTTAAATTCAAACTGATATTACATCTTGATTTTTTTTTTTAAAAAAAGTTCATTTATTTCACTTTATCAGAAGATTAATGGATAAATTTACATCAATTAAACTTAATATTATTGTTGTTATAGTAAAGAAGCATCTATAAATTGCTGTTAAAAACAATATTTGATTTTTAAAATGTGAAAATAAAACAGTGAAAAAAAATTATAATTTTATGTTAAATTTGGACTTTTTGAATTTTTAAAAATCCTTATTTTTAAGGCTCTTGCGGCACCTCAAGATATAAATTTAGACGGAAAAAACTTAGTAGTTTTATTGTTAACACACAAATACAACTTTTAATTGCTATTAGAAAATTATTTGCTGAAAAAAATATTTTGCTTTATACTTTCGTTCCACCCTAATATTCAGTCTAATAGTTGCTGCAATATCTTGTTGCCGCTAAGGTAGTTAAATTTTTGTAACAAATGTATTTGTGATGGATTAGCACTGTTTTGGTTGTATTATGATGTATAAAAAATAATGATGGTTTCTGTTATTGCACTTCCTAACTAATTTATTTTAGATGGTCCGAAACAGTTTTACAGCATTCTCCAAGTTCAGCAGTAGACTCCGGATTTTGGAACATGGATTAACTTCAATTTATTCTTTCGATTTCCTATTGTTAAAGACAAAATGTCACCCAGGATCTTCTCCATATACAAAACTCTTATTGTTACCATGAAATTTCTTGAAGCAATGTTAAGCTGGGCGTTCACAAATAATAATTGAGTTCAAAGGTAATGTTGAATCCAGACATTTTTTTCCGGTTGGGATTTCTGCAGCTCTGGAAGGAAACACTTTGGAGTTTCGTGGAGGGTGTAGCACTTCTAGACCATTAATAAGCATGAAATCCCAAATTTTACTATTGCACCCTTAAACAACTTGATATGAGGATCAAGAACCTCATCTCTGTATATTTAAGCATTCACAGTTGCACTGCATAAAAGGTGTAGGTTTGTGTGGCTATTCAAAATGATGCCCGCCCATACTGTGATTCCATGACTTTTGTATCGATCTCTTTCACGGATGTTTGCAGCCTTATTGCGTGTGTTTTTTTCCATCTATATAGTAACACGTCTGTAAGAAAATCAGGATTCATCGGTAAAGATAACTCGGCCCCAGTCCGTGGTACTCCAATGGCGAAGATCTCTGCACCACTTTAGCCTGGCGCATTTCGCTGCCGGAGTTAGGTGAATACAAATAATGAGTTTCCTTGCATGCAGCCTGTCACTCACTGTAAATCTGGATAGTCGAGTTCCGCTGTACCGAACTCCATTGCAATCTGATCTGACGTCATCGCCTATTCCTTTTAGCAATCGTTGCCAAATAACTATCCTGAGAGTCTATTGTGGCACGTTTTTTACTTTGACTTAGTTGTCTGTAACAGTACCGGTGTCTTTAAATCGTCTCCAGATTCTTGACAAAATGCTTTTGGTTATTTTTAAATCTTTACAGACCTCTGTCAGTATCGGTCTTTCTTCCATTCTCCCTATCACACGCCATTTCTCACAATTGATCAAATATCTTCTGAATGGAATATTCCGCCAATTACAAGTGAAAATTTTATAACTATACAATCTTTGAAATTGGACTTCAAGTCACCCACATGCAATCATTTTCATACGTGAACCAAATGAACGGGCTGAAAAATTTGCATGTTTTTCTGTTGCGAAGGTTAATTTCATTGGACTACGTGATAACGTTGACATTGATTTACCAACCAATCACCTTTCATTGAAGGTCCCTTAATAGAATTACCATAAAGTAGATCTATTTTTATGGTTGTTCCTTTAACTTTTCTCGCCAGTGTATTTTGAAAGTGGTAACAAATAACCAGTCCAAAAAATAAATTTACTAAATTCAGGCAGCAGATTTAAAGTAATTGAAAATATTATCCGTTATTAAACTGGACAAAGGATAAGGGTCACGAAACTAAACCAATGTGCCGTTATTGCGTTGTGTAAACTTGTCTTTTCCCATTAGTGTCGGCAACAGTTAGTCCTAACGAAGTCCAAGATAAAAAAGTTTCACGTTTAATCTAATTACAGTACATTTGTGTAAAGGAATAGCAGGTAAACTTGCATAGTTATCTTTCCGTCTCGAAACATTAAAATGTTCCCGTTTTTACGAGAGGATTTCAAGAAAACCTGCCAAGAAGGAATCACAATTGGGACAAGTTTGAATTCAAATAGGTTTGACAAGTTAGCCAGCATAAATATATTCATCGAATGTTGAATTTTTTTTTTCCTTTAAGATAGGTCATCTTCACAGATTTCACTATAATACATTTATACTCTTCAGAAGTGTACTATGTAGAGTGAATAAGTTTTAGCAGTTTTAATGTATATTGTGAAAATGGAAAGTGTTTATAACGAAAATCTGTCTAATATGGAAAAGTTCATACTCCCGACGAAAGACATACCTTTGAATTATACCTTCTAAGACTGACACCTGTTTAAAGAGGGAATTTTCATAGGTTCTTTGTGTTTTAACTGTTGTGTCGTTTTAACTGTTGTATTCATGATTCAGTAAACCAACCAGAGTTCTGATTACGGGGGGAGGGTCCGGACCCCTGTACCCTCCGTCCCCTTGGCTACGCCACTGTTTGGAGGTTCATTAGTTAAGTATAAAGGGGGGAAAATAGGGTTAGACCCCCCCCCCTTAACATAGCGATATGGTTTATTTATGCAGAATTATCTGATTTCCTTCAAATATGGTGTACCGGTTTATTATGTTCAAGAGCTTCCCTGATTACATTTGGAAGTTCATTGGATAAGTATAAAGGGGGGAAACGGGGGCTAATCGCCCTTCATTTATTTTTTTCAGGGGCATTATTCTTTGAAATACGAGTGTAGTATACAATTAATGTGAGTAGCCTGTGAGCTCAATGCCATCAGTTTAACTGGACACTTTTCTTTTTATTTATTGTTTTGTTCTAATCCAAATCAATTAAACTGCCCGGTACAGTTAAAAATTAAAGACATATTCGAAAAGATCGTACTCTTGCATCTCAAATACCGCAATCAACTAAAACAAATGACACAGTTAATCGTTAAAAAAAAAAAAAAAAAAAAAGGTGTTGTTTTTCCCCAAAACATTTTCCCCTTATTGTAACGCCCTTCCAGGGCGTAATTTTACAGGTACCGAGAAATAAAAAAATGCTCTTAAAGCTGGAACTTTCTTTTATTCGATGATGAAATCAGTTTAAAAAAGTATTATTTTTAACTCTTTGAAATATACTGCCGAACGCAGGTCAATTCACACTTCACGGGGACGATATTTTCTCTACGCTAAAAATAACTACACGTCTTTATTTTAAAACAATATTTTTGACCATCTGAATAGACCAGATTTACATCACCTGCAAAAATTTGAATCGTTCGGACGGGTAGAAGTATTTTTTACAAAATAACATGTGTGAAAATTTCTACAAAATCAGTAAAAACCTAAGTTTTTCGTCGCTCCAAAGCGCAATTATAGAGGTATTGACAAACCAAAATCATGCTCTTATAGACGAAATCTTCTTCTAATTGATGGTGTAATTGGTTTTAAAAAATGTGAGTTTTAATCATTTCAAATACACCTGCGAACGCAGGTCACTTAGCGACTCACGGAGTCAATATTATTTCTACGCTAAAAGTAGCATAACCAATCTTTTTAGAGCACCTAAAGAGAACAGATTTTCATCACCTATAAAATTTTTTAAACAATCGAATGAGTAAAATATTTTTTACAAAAGCAATGTGCAAAAATTTTGATGAAATCTGTAAAAACCAGAGTTTTTCGTCCTGGTTTCGCTCGCTTTAGGAACGCATAGACTCCAAAAATAAAATTAAGCAGAAAATAAAATATCAAATAACACATACATTCAATTCAATATTTTTTTCGCAATTTTTTCCTTTAAAAATATAAATTCAAACAAAATGGAGTTAAAATATAACATTATACAAATATGAGGATAATTTAAGAGCCATTCATCACGGGCCCGGACAACACCGGGCGGATCAGCTAGTTAATAATAAATTAGTCTTTTAAAAAAGGAGATATATTAAACCCCAGATTTTCTATAAAACCTCTTTAAGATTATACTTCATATAAATTTGTTTTATACTGTTTAAGTTTTTCTTTATATACTGAAAAATAGTTGGAGCAAAAATATAAATGAACACCACTTTGTCAGGAAGAATTTATTCTATTGTAGATATCCTAACTACAGTATTACGTTCAATAAACTTTAATTTTTAAAAGGTAATTGTACATATTGTCCAATAGATTCACAAAGATGTGTCTCTATTAAACGGGTTGTCTATTAAAACGGGTTGAATTCTCTTATTTAACACTTTGAGGGGCGGCCGGTGGGATACATTTTAACTCACATATTTTAAGCAAAATTCGCACCAGAAACATTTAACTAAATATTATATTATTAACTTTTGGTTGCTTATCAAGTTATATTAATTGTATAAAAACATGGAAACATTTAAAATGCTTCATTTAAAACACATTACTACATAGGTGTGATAAAAATATACAAATGTTTTTTAAAATTAAAAACATTTGTATATTTTTATCACACCTATGTAGTAATGTGTTTTAAATGAAGCATTTTAAATGTTTCCATGTTTTTATATAATAAACAAAGGTGAATCTGGCGTTCAAGATTGGACTATTTTATTAAGTCAATTTATTATATTTATTGTATGGTCTCTGAATTGAGTCTCTTTTTTTATGAGGCTTCCTTTGGTAGCTTTTTCGCCTGTCCTGGACATTTATGTGGATCATATGGAAAATTTTGTTTTCTCTACTAGTTATACTAACAATTTTTTCTTTTGTCTTCGATTGTATCTTCTTTCTTATTGTCTATCTTCTTAGCTTTTACTCTCTCTATCTCGTGGCTACCAGCCGCGTTTAAACGCTCTTTTTTCTATGGCTCCCATTGCATTGTAACACGATATATTCTTAGCTTGGATGTAAAGTTGCCAAGCAACTAGGGAATTCACACACCTGCTTTATTGTTCCATTGTTCCATTGAAAAATTGCTTATTCTTATTTAAAAATAAAATGTTTCGATTATTCCGGTGATAATTCAATATTAAAGAGACATTATTGTTTGCCCCTCGAAGGGTTAAAAGCCTAGAGACGAAAGCTTCCTGTTGAATCTTGATCAAAAATATGAATTAAAATCTGCAGTGTGTTCATAAGAAAATTTTTAAGTGAAGCAAGTTCAGACGAATCGAAAGTTCACTTGAATATTACGTAGTGTCACCAGCTATGAAGAGGAACGGATTACATACATAAAGGTCATGGTAAAAGAAGGAAAATTGAAATATTTCGAACATTTTAATAATTAAGACTTTTTCATGATATCAGGCCAGATTTTTTGGAATATATTAAGACAAATTATCATTACAGAAAATATGCTCACGTGCACACTGGAAAAAAAAAAAAAAAAAAAAAAAAAAAAAAAAAAAAAGGACCAGATTTCCTGTAGGAATCGGAAAAATAGTTGCCCTTATCGTACCGGAAAAATTTCCGACCCAGCTAGGAATAAAATCAGTAAAATCAGAACAGAATCCGTACAATTGGAATAAAGTCCGTAAAGTACCGTTTTAATGAATGTTACCTTTTTTTTACGGATTTTATTCGGAACTGAGAAGGAAAAATTTCCGGTACGATAAGGGCAACTATTTTTCCGATTCCTACAGGAATACTGTTCGGATTTTTAGGTAGCTTTCATTACAAAAAGCTACCTATTGCAGCCGTTCGGAGGAACGCTATTTCAAAAAATTTTGGTATATTTTCATCGATCATGACACCCAGACCCCGAAACCACCCTCCGTTCAAAAGTTGATATATATATATATATATATATATATACCTTTGTCATACTGTAACTCTCGAATTTATGAACCGATTTGGATGTAATTCGGTATGTACATAGTACATACCAATGTCTCGACCGAGTTCATTGGCCAGCTTCATCCGCCATTTTGTTTCAAAATGGCGGCCATTTAAAATTTTTTTAAAAATTTTAAATTTTAAATGTGGTACCAAAGAATTGAAAATGGAAAAATATTTTTTTCTTATGTATTTGACCTTTATACAAAGATTCCGGAGCAGTTTTTGTTTCGTCTATATCTTAAAAAATAGCTGAGTTATAGCATTTTGAATTTCTAGCGTGGCTGACATTTTGAAACGTCCTCAATTTTGTCACGCGATAAAAGGCGTATTTATGAACCGATTTCGATGTAACTTCGTTTGTACATAGTACATATCAATGTCTCAACCGAGTTCATTGGCCAGCTTCATCCACCATCTTGTTTAAAAATGGCAGCCATTTAATTTTTTAAGAAAAATTTAAATTTGAAATGTGGTACCAAAAAATTGAAAATTGAAAAAATATTTTTTTCTGATGTATTTGACCTTTATACAAAGATGCGGGAGCAGTTTTTGTTTCGTCTATATCTTAAAAAATGGCTGAGTTATAGCATTTTGAATTTCTAGCGTGGCTGACATTTTGAAACGTCCTGATATTTGTCACGTGATAACAGGCGTATTTATGAACCGATTTGAATGTACCTTGGTGTGTACATAGTACATACAAATATCTCAACCGAGTTCGTTGGCCAGCTTCATCCGCCATCTTGTTTCAAAATGGCGGCAATTTAAAAAATTTTAAATTTTAAATGAGGTACCAAAAAATTGGAAAATGAAAAAGATTTTTTTCGTATGTGTTTGACCTTAATACAAAGATTCTGAAACAGTTTTATTTTCGTCTATATCTAAAAAAATGGCTTAGTTATAGCATTTTGAATTTCTATTGTGGCTGACATTTTAAAACGACCTGGTTTTGTCACGCGATAACAAGCATATTTATGAACCGATTTGGATGTTACTTGGTCTGTACATAGTACATACCAATGTCTCGACCGAGTTCGTTGGCCAGCTTCATTCGCCATCTTGTTTCAAAAGGGTTGCCATTTAAAAAAAATTAAATTTAAAATTTAAATTGAGGTATAAAAAAATTGGAAAATGAAAAAGATTTTTTTATGTGTTTGGCCTTGATACAAAGATTCCGGAGCAGATTTTGTTTCTGAAAATTTGTTCTTTTGTTTATATCTTAAAAAAATGGTTGAATTATAGCACTTTGAATTTCTAGTATGGCTAACATTTTGAAACGATCTTGTATTTGTCACGCGATAACACACGTATTCGCCTATTTCCATGTAAGAAGGCATGTGGATAGTATACATCAACATCTCAGCCAAATATAAGTTACTTTAAATAAAAGCAGCTTGGATAAAGCTGACTAATTTCGCAAAATTCTTATTCATAAGGATTTAATATTAATAAAATTAGTATTGAATCTCCTATATTCGGTTTCCACTAAATTGAGCGTCGTGTGTTTGAATAATATAAGTTGGCTTTTTTAAAATAAGGAATTTTAAAGCTACCTCTTCCTCCCGGCACTGGCCGGAAGGACTTTTTTACAGTGCAGTGATTTCGACTGATTCACTGATCGCGATCATGTTTTCAAATGGTTTATTAACTTGGAACTAGGATTTTCATCTCCTCAAAATTAGTATCGTAGCATTCTATCCAAATAGATTTATCGATATATTGTCTTATAATATACCACAAATCTTTCTTAATTTCATAAAAAAGTCTTAATTATTTACATTTTCGCAATATTTCAATTTTCGCTCTCAATATCCTTTTCCTTTCTTTACCATGACCTTGTTTTAATGTAATCCGTTTCCCTTCATAGCTGGTGATACTCCATGGTCCTCAAGACAACTTTCAATTCATCTCAACTTATTTCATTTTAAAATTTTATGACATACTCACTGCAGTTTTCTATTCATATAATTCATCAAGAGTCGACAGGAAGCTTTCGTCTCTAGCCTAAACAATTCAACATCACGAGCCGCCCTTGGTGACCAGTTTAGTCTCCCTTAAAATTTATGTTTGGGAAAGCATGCTAAGCATTGTATCATGTTACTTTTATTCATAATTTAATTTACTTGGAAACTCTTCAATATAATTAATATAATCCCCTAAGCTAATATTAGTTTTTGTTCCACTAAAATATCTCAATTTGTTGATTTTCTGTAAGCAAGTAAAACCTATTGGTTTACAATGGAAGTCTATGGAAATTTAGCGAAATATTTGAGATATCGCAAAGCTGGCGTCACTTTTGGCGACTCATTTTGGTCGCCAAATTTGGCGGTATATCGCCAAGTTGGCAACAAGCTTGGCGGCATTTGGCGACAGAACAGAGTCTCCCTATGGTCACCCCCCTTATAGTACAGAGTTGAATTAAATTCTGTTCAATAACCAAATAGGTACGTTTCATCAAAGCATTCGGGCGTTACCATTAAACAAGTAACAAATAATCGCGATTTTTCTGTCACGTACGATAGCGTAATGTATATAGATATTAATCCTGAAGACCACTGCAGAAGCCGTTCGAAACGTCGATATTATGCTTTATTGTTAATTTTATTTATACACGTTCACATAAAAGTTCTTGTCTATGCGTACCATTGGGCAAGTTTATAGCCGGGATCCACATAGGTTTTACAATGTCAGCGAAACGAGATTGACCAATCAGAAACCTGCATTTTTTCGAAACAGCGAAAAGTTCACAAAAATGCAGACTTATGATTGGTAAATCTCATTTCACTAACAGCGAAAAATCTATTTGGATCACGGCCTATGTGTTTTGACGTAAAAATATTATTTATTCTATTTTTGAAGCTTAAAAATTGTTTAGAATTATTATGGAATAAACAATATACTATGGTTCACGATTAAACATTTTACATCTTTTTAGGCTGGCGGCTAAAAGACTATAGCTTCTAAGCAAAATCGGTTTTAGTGTGGTGTGAGTACAGAAAAAAAAGTTGTCTGAAAACAGGAATACTCCTTAGAACAGAACTGTCCAACCTTTCAGTAATCAGTGGTTTACCTCAGCAAAAACTACCCAACCGAATATTTTGAAATTTAATATATAAGGGCTCACAACCATAGTAGACCAATTGCATATTGAAAAAATGAAATTGTCCATTAAGAAGGTACATAAAATCAGTTTTATCCACTCCCACAGTGAACCAAGTCTGTTTTTTGATACTTTATCATCTATGTCATTAGTTTACAGACTTGGTTTACTGTGGGAGTGGATAAAGAAGATTTTATGCACCTTCAAAATTGGCTATTTCATTTTTTTTTTCAAAATGGATTTGGCCTACTTCATATATAATCGTTTTCCTTCATGTATAATCGTGAGTCATTCATAGGTAATCGTTGCAGAATTTTGTCGAGTCATTTCAAATTTTATGAAAATCAAATCAACACTTAAAAAAATATTAATAAAAGTTTTCTTCATTCTATTAAATCCTATCATACTTAATTAATTCAATGATATCCTACGATATCTGATGATTCTAGGTTGCCATGTTGATTAAGTCCTATTTAAGATGGAGTCCTATTATTTCCGTATTATTGAATTTAATGTATATATAATAGGGTGGGCCGAAAAAAACTTTTTTTTTATTTTCGATGATGGGTAGTGCGGAAAAGTGGCCACTAGTTGCACCAAGTTCACACAAAAAATTTGAGATTTTTAGGACAATTCCTATATTTGCCGCTTTTGGCTTGAAGTTTTGCTAAAATGCTGATTTTTTAACTTTTTTAGCAAAAATTTAAAAAATGTTAAATTAAACTTATTTTAATCGTATTTACTTGAAAAGGCATATTTAATGTTCCAAATGTATAAATATCCTCTGATAATGTATTATTTAATTGCTATGTGTATTTTAACTTAGACGATTTTTATAGCCTTTTCGTCTTTAAGTGAGCAAAAGCTGCATGTATTGTTTGAATCTTTCAAGAGTTTCTCTCCTTTGTCTTGTTTATGTCCCTTGGTCTTCCTTATTTTTTTCGATGCTTTAAGGGTCATATATTTGGGTGACGGACAGCAGAATCTCCCAGAAACAGATCTGCAGGGAGAGAAGGGGGTGAGGCGAGAACTTAAGCGAACGCAGTGACTCATCGGGATGTTGGGGGAGTGAAGGAGGAAATACAAGAGGGGAGAAAGTGCGATAAGGGATATATTATTTTTCAGTGCTCGGTTTCCCTGTGACATTTGTTCAGTGTAAAAGTAAAACCTTTTTCTCGTGCAATACATTACTTTTTGGATCGTTTAACGTGACTTTACTGTGTTTTGTGCGTTTTATTACGACGAGTTTAGAAATGGCTAGTGCGAAAGTTCATGATCATGTAAAGACATGTGATAGCGTGAAAAGTACCCATTTTGGGGCACCATGCAAATTGAAAGACTTGCAATTGCCAACTATTGCTGACATCATGCGCCACTACTATTGGTTGCGAAACGATATAGAAGAAAATCGAGATATTTATCTTCAACCAGTGGATGATATTATTAAAATGGCAGGTGAAAAAGTTTCCGAAATCTGGATAAAATCTTCCATACCAGTGGTTTCCCAACGAACAATTAACGGAAAGATTAAAAACTATTACAATGAGCGTAGATCATTGGAGAAATCTTGTAATCATACGGGCGTTAAAGGCAAGGCGATCTGCGAAGATTTCGTACGAAATGCGGAAACCTCTCTCTTTGACATCGCAACTTGTAATTGTAGAGGCTTGAACAAGTGTAGCTGCGACTTCAGACGTAAAGTTCCACATCGGGAGGTGAACTTCTTGAAGGATCGAAGAACTGTTCGAAAAATGTTTATCGGAAATATTGATTTAAAAACAAGCAAAACCCTTGCAAAGAAAATATCGCGGAAAATGAAGAGGGATACAAGTTCAAAGATTAATAGTGGTTCTGCGACAAAGCCTTCAACGAGTGGAGTTAGATCCAGATGGAAGACAGTTATATTGTTGGAAGATTCAAGTAGTGGGAGCTTTCAAGCAAGCAGTTCGACTGAATCTGAATTTGAACCATGCCCTTCAAAGCCAAGCACTCCTAAACGCATATTCCTGTCTCACAAAGCGTCCGCCATGTCTCAGGGAAACGGAACACTGAAAATAATAAGCATCCCTTATCGCACTTTCTCCTCTCTTGTATTTCCTCCTTCACTCCCCCAACATCCCGATGAGTCACTGCGTTCGCTTAAGTTCTCGCCTCACCCCCTTCTCTCCTTCCAGATCTGTTTCTGGGGGATTCTGCTGTCCGTCACCCAAATATATGACCCTTAAAGCATCGAAAAAAAATAAGGAAGACCAAGGGACATAAACAAGAGAAAAGAGAGAAACCGTTGAAAGATTCAAACAATATATGCAACTTTTGCTCACTTAAACGCGAAAAGGCTATAAAAATCGTCTAATTTAAAATACACATAGCAATTAAATAATACATTATCAGAGCTTATTTATACATTTGGAACATAAAATATGCCTTTTCAAGTAAATACGATTAAAATAAGTTTAATTTAACATTTTTAAAATTTTTGCTAAAAAAGTTTAAAAATCAGCCTTTTTGCAAAACTTCAAGCCAAAAGCGGCAAATATAGGAATTATCCTAAAAATCTCAAATTTTTTGTGTGAACTAGGTGCTACTAGTGGCCACTTTTCCGCACTACCCATCATCGAAAATCGAAAAAAAGTTTTTTTCGGCCCACCCTAATATATAATCGTAATAAATTTTGTATTCATGCATATTTGCATAAGAGTGCAACAGCTATTGTACCAATAACTGATTTTTTATAAAACTAGTTATAGTAATAACGCATTTGCCACGCTTGACGAACAATTCCTGACTTGTTAGTAGGGTAAAAGTACGGGGTGTTTCTAAATGAATATTGGGGTTTTAACACTTGGTAGTATTTATTACATAAAACTTAAAATTATAATTAATACATAAAAGGAAAGAGCAACTCAAACAGTTTTACCTACAAGACTACAAGTGTTCAGTGTGAGCACCTATCGTTACACGGTACGCATCAAGTCGATAGCTCAGTTCTTCCCAAACGTTGATTAGTGCTTGTGGGGGTCAATGTTGCAACAGCTGTAATGGTCAGCTTGTAGGAGAGGCACATACAGACGAGTCTTTATGAACCTCCGCAGGTAGAAATCGCATGGCGTCAGATTTGGTGAGCGTCTGAACAGAACTTCTTTGCTAATCAACGTTTGGGAAGAACTGACTATCGACTTGATGTGTGCCGTGTGACGAAAGTTGCTCACACTGAACACTTGTCAGCTTGTAGGGAAAACTGTTTGAGTTCCTCTTTCATTATATATATTAATTATAATTTAAAATTTTATGTAATAAATACTACCAAGCATTAAAATTCCGATATTAATTTAGAAACACCCCGTATTTAGACAGATGCTAGACGGCGGAAGAACATTTTGCACGCTAACCATCGATGTCGCCTGGCATAATGTGGAACTTCAATTCACTTTCAGCCTGAAAGTTATTACAAAGGCTTTAAGTAACAATACAGTCCTCGGCAAAAGTTTAGACACTGGTGTTAATTCACCTTTAAATAAAAAATAAGAACACTTGAATTACACAAATGGCTGTACTCATTTTTAAGTATATTTTAAACGTTTTAGGACGGAAATAACGGTTTTAATATAGTATATTATTTAATTTAACTGAAAAAAGTGAAATTTGCATATTGCAAAAGTTTAGACACTTTCTTGATATTTCAAATGAAAATCAAATTTCAAAGTTATTGCTTAAGAGGCGCAAAGGCCAACATACTTTGAAATTTGATTTTCGTTTGAAATATTGTATGCAATGCGAATGTTTCTCTCTGGAATAATTTCCATTTATTAATATACTTACGTGATTTTTGGCAATTGTTCACGGAAAAACGCAATTTTCAAACTTATGATGTCAAATGCATGAAGTATTCGAGATAGTATCTGTTAGTGAGGATGCCTCGAGCTAGAAAATTTCAGTCAGATGAAGTAATTAAAGCATGGAAGCTAAAATCGAAAGGGAAGACTGCTACAAAAGTAAATAAGTGCGAGTAACAAGTCAAAATTATGTCCATTACTAAGCATATCACAATATTAAAATATTTATTTGCTTAAAAGACATTATAAAAACACATTGAAAGTAAATAAAAAAATAATTAATAATAATAAATAATGAATTTATGGGTTGAATGGTTTGACAACTTACGGCGTCGCGACATAGAGGGAACACGCGTGATCTCAAAAATGTAGGGCGCGTTATATGATTGCTTATTTATATTGGATGATTTTTACATTTTTCATATGCATTGTATTTGTAATTTTCTGTTATATATTTTGATGACGACTCAGTAAAGGAGTTGAAACATGTAAATATAGATTTTTAATTTACTTTTAATTTGTTTTTATAACGTCTTTTAAGCAAATAAATATTTTAATATTGTGGTATGGGAAGACTGTTGCAGAAATTTCAGCTATTTTGAATCGTCCAAAGAAGTCTGTCTGTCAAGTACTGTCCGGGGTTGACGCTTTCAAAGCAAAACATATATCTGGAAGGACTCGTGTGGCTAGAAAACGAGATGGTAGAAGAATTAATAAACTGGCATCAAGATAAATGATGATTGCTAGTCGCATTAAAAGTAAGTTAGAGCTTTCTGTGACAACGGATACTTTCATAGATAAATTACAGAAAGATGTAAATTAGTTTACATGAAAATGATAAAGCAACCAGCCTTGAAATCTTACAACAAATTGACAAGAATACAGCGGACTCTTTAACCCTTCCCATCGCAGAATAATTCTGTTTATAAACTGTTGAAATAAGGGACTGACACCACAATTTATAAACGAATTTATTAGAAAATATGAACTTGCTTATTTCCATGCACATTATAAAAGGAAAATTTTAATTAAATTTTCTTGATGCCATTTGTCAGTTTTGAAATTAAAGTTAGGTGTCCTTTTTCTAAGGACACCGCCTTCGAAAGTCTTAAAAATTTCAAAATCATATTTATCCTGAAGACGACTACAGAAACAGTTCGATACGTCTATATTATGCTTTATCATTAGTGTTATTTGTACAAATTCACATAAAAGTTCTTGCGTATGTGTGGCATTGAACAAGTTTATGTGTTTTAACGTATAAAACTTATCTATTTTATTTTATACTGCAACTGTCCTACCTATGTTGATGTTCAAATAGACATTTTAAAAAAGACACTAGCACAATAAAAATGTTATATATTAGTATTACACAACGCAATTTAAATGCGTGAAAAAATGCATCAATAGGGTTAAATTTTTATGGAATATATGATAAAATATTATTCTCAAAAACATTTTCTAAAAATAAGTTTGGCAAAAAATCTTGAAATCGATAATTACGTACTATTATTTTAAACTAAAACATAATATTCATAAAGCAGGGCTGAAGTAACTTTGAAACATTAATGTGTCAACCTCCATTACAAGGATAAAAAAATGATTTATAAAGTATTATGTATTTTTCTGCGACAAAAGCTTCCTCGCGAAAGAAGTTTTAATAAGAATCAAATGTTTACAAACACAAACGTGACCCAGATTGTAAAACTTGTGACAGGGAAATCAAAGCTGTTAAGCTTGTGATTTATGAGAAGAGATGCCTTTATGGCAGTTCTTCTTTTTATACAAACACAAAGAGTGTAAAGAAAATATTTATATATTTAAGTAGATATTTTATAATTAAGTAATTTTATGACAATAACAATAACTTTTGTGTAAAATTTTAATAAAATAACCTTATTTGTTGTAATAATCTATAATAAATTTTCAGTTACAAAATATTTAAATCTGAAACATATTCCAAGACTTTTTTGTGAAGAACTGTTCATAACCTCCAATAACAGTGCAATTTTAATATTTATTGAAAATTTTAACGTATACAAAAACTTAAATTAGTTCTAAAAAAAAAGGGAATTATACGTACTTTAAAAATTAAATTTATAAATTATGATTAAAAAAATATATCACTAATATCGAAACGATTAAAAATTAGCTACATTTTTAATTTCTTATTTTATAAACTTTTGAGCATTACGCATTATATATCTTTTATTGTCATTTACATTTATTTTCAACTTAAACAATGAATATATTTTTTTTGATAAAATAATTTTACATAAATATATGAAAAAAGAATATATATGTATATATGTGTGGTTAAGATATTTTAAAATTTTAACATATCTTAAAATCTATTCAAAAATCTTTATCCAATTTATAATTAAATTTATTCCCTTTTAAATTATTTATTTCTATTTGCAATGCGTATCACTCTTTCTATTTTTATTTTATTTTTTGCATTTCGTTATTCAGAGTTCGCCTTAGACGGACGTCTATAATATTTTTCTGTATGTTTTTAATTCGATTTCCAAACATATTTTCTATCCCAAATTTTCTTTTCTCGCCAAAAAAACTTGCCGTTTTGTAGTATTTTGATGTATCTGCAGTAATACATTTTATCATTGGAAATTAGCTGTGTCATAATGCAATTATTTGTTCTCCTACGTATTTGATATAAAATTCCTCTTCGTAAGCTTAGATGCAACTATACGCGAATATTTTAGGCTAGTGCAGCCCAGCACCCTCTATGCTCATAGAATACAAACATCTGTGATTTCTGAAGATTTTGTATGATATTTTCTCATGTTTGGACTAAATAAATTTGTGTCATTCAACCTGGACTACTTAATATGATAATTATAATGGTGTTTACTCCTATTTTGGCCCGGAAGATATTATGAACGACTGCCTTATGTCAATTTCGAACTGCTGATTCTATAATTCGACCAATATTTGGCTAAATGAATTAATATCGTTAGAGTTTTTTTTTTTTTTTTTTTTTTTTTTTTTTTTTTTTTTTTTTAATCCAGCCACAGGGCTCGCACCGTTCCTAAAATTTTCGTACTTTGCTACCACTAAATAAAAACGATAATAACTTGTTGTATAGTTCTATTATAGATTTTAAAGGAATGTACCACGAAGAATTCTTATTTAAAATACTGGTAGCAAAGTGCGAAGATTTTAGGAACGGTGCGAGCCCTGCAGCCAGTTATATATAGACTCGTGATTAATTTTGAAAGACATTTTTTTTTCTGGCAAACATGTCGGGAAGTATTGAATTTTGACAATTATTTTGAAAGAAAAAACCTTTCGGAGATCACGTCCTTCAAATAAACATTTTGCATACAGAAGTGCTTAGTTAAAATGTTATGTCGTAATTATGTAATAATTGATCGTTTTGCATACAACGTTGTGTAAAGATAATTTGAAATATTATTCTTTAATTTCTGCAAGACAAACTTTATCGTGGTGATAATGTCAAAGTTATTGCAACTTCAGTGAGTTATTTTAATCCTAATCTGCGAATTACATGTTTACTATCCATGGGGTATTACGTCATTATTCACTGGAATGCCATTCTGATTTAATTCTGTGAATCTATGATATGTTCATACTTTCATGTTAAAACTAATATGTTAATAGTGATACAAACCATCTCTGGAAAGATTGAGGATTTCGAACGGGTGGAATTGCTATTATTTGCGAATATCCAAAATAATTTTGAACAAGCTACAGAATTAGTGATCAACCTCTTAACAGATTTGCCCGTACATCGTGAGTGCAAGAAGAATTTTTTTCCCCGTTACTCAAAAATGTTGGAGAGAACTAATTTTTAATTTTAATCTTCACTGTATTTAATGGCAGAAAATTTTCGATTAAATAATCGAATATTTTAGTTAGAGAAATGTGATGTTACGCACGTACTTTTAGTTTATTACGCTAAAAAAGAACCTGTTAAGGGATTAAAAGTTGCAAAAATGCGGGATTCTGTAATACATACACTGTAAAAAAAATCCGACCACTTTTCCTGTAGGAATCGAAAAAATAGTTGCACTTATCGTACCGGAAAAGTTTCCGACCCAGCTCGGAATAAAATCCGTAAAAAAAAGGAAATAGTCAATAAAACGGTATTTTACGGATTTTATTCCGATTTGAGTCGGAAATTTTTCCGGTACGATAAGGGCAACTATTTTTCCGATTCCTACAGGAAAATTGGTCGTATTTTTTTTTTTTTTACAGTGTATCTTAAAGGTACTACATAAATCTACATTTTATTATAGAATATCTCCATCTGTTCGACAAGATGTTTGCAAGTTGCTATAATACCTAATATCTAAACTAAATCCTGTAATTATTTAGGATGCAAATGCAGTAAATGTTTTTAAACTGTACAATTGAAATATCAATAAAATTTGAGATGTAATTCTCATATTGTAAAAAGGTTGATTAGTAGTAAGCATTATCTTAAATTTTATTGAATTTTAATGTTTTTGTTTTTCTATATTTAACTGTCGACATTATTAATATGATTTTATTGTTCTTAAAAAGGAATTAAAAATGTACTGAAAGTACTATACAGTTATTAAAGTATTGCCAAGTTATTTTACTGGAAAAAAAATCTCAGATATGTTGGTAAAAATTAGTATACTATGTTATTCAAATGACCACTGAACGCTATTCCATTAAAGCTTTGTAAATAATGGGACATTAAATTTTCCTTATAAGGATAAGTAAAAGTTCTAAGATAGAGGAACCCGGGGAACAACGGGGTACCGGGACGGAATGAATTTTGAAGTTCTTCGTTGTCAAGGAGTTGCTGCCAGCGAGCGGCAACAAGCAGAATTAAGAAAACATGTTGCCGTTCAACTTCGGCAGCCATATTAGTTAAGTTATCTCGAGCGTTAGTGCGTAAATTTTTCATTGTTTGATTTTTTGCTCTGGTATTGTAATTTCTGATGATTTTATAACCAATACATATTTGTTTATATTACAACTATAGTTAGTTAATGTTTGAAGTTTGTTTAATTGTCTTTAATTTTTTGTAGTTAAACGTTTGTTTGTGTATCTTGCTCGAGTGATCTTTCCTCCCTAAAATAAATCGAAAAATATCTTTAACGAACTTGTTCTGACTATGAATGTTTTTATTGCGGTGAATTTTAATCAAAGTTAGTTGAAGGTTGGGTCACTTGTTCCTTGTACAAAACATGGACACACAATTCATGTCCAGCAGTAGATAGAGAAGATGACGAGAGTGTCCTAGTGTGTGAATTTTGTCAGTAGATTTAAGAAAAGGATACAATCAATGAAAATAGTAGTTAAATGTTCATAGTCACGTAAAAGTATAACCTCTTCAGACCTGAAGGTAAAATAACATTACAAATGCACATTCATTGCTTTTGCATAAACAAAAAGACACCCTAGTTGACAGAAGAATCCCCTTTACTGAAATATGTACTTTAGGGGACGCGTCAGTTAGGTTCACAAACAGGGATCTAAAATGACTAGCCTCCTTAAAATATCAATTTAATGATCAATAACCTAAATTCACGCAATAAAAATCTTTAAGCAAGTAAATAATCTGCAAATCCTTTTTTTTTTTTTTTTCTGGAAAGCGTTTAAGATAAATAATTGTGAAATTGTTTTTACTTTATTCGCCGCACTGTCTTGAAGGCATTTTACAAACTCAGATAAAAATAACATTTATTTTATGAGGAAATAAGCATCAATGCTGCCACTGATTGGATTTGTCCCACAGCCAAAAACATTCAGTTACTTAAAAGTGACTAAAAAAAAAATACAGTGGAACCCGCTTAAGACGCTCACGGTTAATACGCGGATTTTTTCCGGTCCCTTGAATATCGCCCATAAGGCTAATGCTACAATATCACGTTTAATACGCGAACGGTTAATACGCGATCCCGCTTAATACACGAAAGATTTTCGGTCCTTTGAAGCAAAAAATCACGCTTAAGACGCGAATTCATTGATCAAGATGCGAATTCCTTGTCTCCTCTTCAATGTTGCCAATTTACCAGATTTTTTTTATTTTATTCGAATAAAACGCACTGCTTATACGAATAGTAATATTTATTTTATTTAATAACAGATTAATTAAGGCGAACATTACTAATCGGAAATAGTGCCAGATATTTGAATTTAAAAAACCCCTAAATTAGCAGCACTACAATTCTTGTTTGATCCCGCGTCCTAACATTATTTTGTCTCTCGTTTCGTGTATGTTTTTACTGTAGCATAGAGCGATAGACGAATTCAGGATACTCAGATATGTCATGAAATTATTATGATTAAAGATTAGTATCTGGGAGCACGGCAGTGCGTCCGCCAAGTTCGCACAAGCCGTAAGCTACCTTTTCCTGAACCATTTCGGCATACTTTTCACCCCCTCATAACGTCGTTTTAGGGAGAGATATAGAAATTTTTCTTTTATACACATGTTCGTATGGTCAAACTGAACTAAGGTTCCACGATTTCATGTTTCTATATTTAGTAGTTTTCGAAATATTAAATTCCGAAAAAGCGCTTTTTTGTCACTGACTCATTTCGCATCATCAAATAACTAAGGTACTTCTAAAAGTCGTAGAATCATGACATTTCATTAGTAAGTCGGGTTTGTAGCACAATTAACCAGAAAAATCTGAAAACACAGAATTTCCGACTCTAAACCCTTCAAACAGGGGGTGTTCATTTGGCCGTAAACAGTTCCTTAACACATTCAAGTGCCAATGTTGGTCGCCAAAACTCGATTAGAGAGTTTTGAAGAGAGTCACGAGATTTCAAGCAGAATAACATTTTATATATATGCTTTCCTAAAGATGTTTGTTAAGTAGAAAAAATGAATATACCTAAAAATTTTAATCAGTATAGGTTATGATATATTTACGATATTAAAACAATAAAACATTTAACAAAATATAAACCGCAATTCGGTACGTTTCCGATATAGTAGCCTTGGCAAAATACAGAAAATAGCCTTGAAAGAAAAAGAAATTTGGTAATAACGTATTTTCTGGCAACCTATTTACTGTTTCATATACACACGAAATTTTTTCCATATGTATACAATTTATTTAATGTAAGGAACCCGTTTATTTATTTTTATGTACAAACAGAAATAATTTGTATATAGAAAACAATATTTTATACATGTATAAATAAAATGTTCATATGTATATAAATTCATATATAAATAACATAAAAGCTCATCAGGTTTGCTTTCATAGTCGCTTATATCATTTGGCAACATATCTCAATTTTTGAAGTCGAAATCGCGCCAAGATTTAAAAAAAATGCCAAGGTCCCTATAGTGGAAAAATATCCTAATTCTATATGAAAATTTAAAAATCTCCTTTTAATTAAATGAAATGTGTAACTAATAAACTGTCTTTAACGATGTGCGACAAATGCGGCGTCCGAAGTCCGCTTCTAATGTTATTATATTGTATTAATAGCCTACTTACTGTTAATTTATTGTTAATTTTAAATCTGTAAAAGAAAGATTATAGTTATAGATAAGATATGTTGGTCGCCAAAACCCGATTACAGAAAGTTAGCTTGAGTTTTAAAGGTGTTACATGATTTCAAGATGAATGAATTTTTATATGCTTTTACAAAAATCTTAATAAGGCAAATCTTTCAGTAATCTTTCTATCTTTTACTTCCTTAAAACAAATTTGGTACTTGTTAGTTATCCCGTCGACCAAATTACTATCGCCAAATTGTAAGATTAAATGCAAATAATGATTGATCGTAAATGCCACATTCACTTGACTAACACGTGTTTACGTCATCAAGTTATTTTTATTTCGACGTTTTATTAGTATTTTTATTAATGTTATACTAATTTAATTGTTCTTTCATTATTTAAAATAAAAATTTATGTTAATTTGTACAATTTGGCGAGTGGTTTGGCAATTTATATAATTTGGCGAAATTGGTCGACGGGATAACTAACAAGTACCACAAATTTTATTAATGACCGGGAGGCGTCTGCACAGATCATCACCTCATCGAGTTGATGGCTGAAATTTTAGGATTAGTTAAATATCGATTAGCGTATTGAAATGTAACTGGTCTGACAAGTCATATCTTTGTGGAAAACACCTACAGACCCGATTTTACGGGTTAATTGGTGGATTTTCCATTGTGTTTTCCTGCACCCATCCCTCCATGTTTCCAAACTTTTGAATGCAGGAAAATACAATAGTAAACGTATCAGTTAACCACTAAAGGTCTTCAGGTGGTTTCTACAAAGATATGACTTAACAGACTAGTTGCATTTAAATATGCTAATCTAGTTTTAACCAATTCTAAAATTTCAGCTGTAAACTTGTTGAGGTGATGGCGTGTGCAGACGTCTCCCGGTCTATCATAAATGTCGGAATTCTAATCTCAATAGAACTCTGGTGAATCTGGCAATTATCCCTACTATTTAGGGAACACTATTCCTTTAAGTGCGTTTTAGTGATGTTAATGAACTTATGCATATGCATCATACATATTATACATATGCATATAATACGTAATACATTTGATTCATACATATTATAGGTATGTGTATAATACATAATACATATGCATCATTATGACGTCAGAATAAACATAACATTTTTCTTCGCCAGATTTGAGAATTGCCATGCTGTATTACCAACTTTGGCGACACTTCGCTAAATGTCGCCAAGCTTGGCGAATATTTGACGCTAGTGGCTATTTTTCAATGAGTTAATTATTAATGCGAGCCATCTATTTTTATTTTTCCGCATATCATCTGAATAGTTAAATGATATAACGTACTAATATTTCCAAAGTGCTAATAGTTTCGTCACTGCCCAAAACCTCTGCTATTGTTATTATATTGCACTGTTATTATACTTACTGTGACTTTGTTGTTAATATTTACACCGCTAAAACTTCTGTATTATATAAAGAGAATTTACGGAAACTATTAAAGCATTTAAACTGCCAGTTCTCCTTATGATTATTATAATTCTATAATATGTAACCTGTTAATTGATATGTGCGTTAAAATGAATCTTCTATAATCCGGTTCCTCGCATTTTAGTTTTCAGGTTTCGAATAAAATTAGCTAAAATCTTAAAAAGCATGGCACATTGACTAATTCTTCAACACGATCAGATGAGAAGAATGATAGATTTTCAAATGGATCATGGCAGTGAGCCGGTAGACCTTCTATTCTTCCGTAATCGAGTCTATTGAAAAGGTTAACGTGAAACAAAATAATATTAGCATCAGTATGGTTTAATGCAAATGCAGATATTGTCAAAGGATTTCATAAGAACCATTTCACTTGTACCCAGTCGTATCAGTTAAAATACAACAATTGGCAGTGAGCCCAATTGGAAAATATTACTTAATAGGATTAAAAATTTCCGCATTAGAGAACGAATCGTAACTGCTAAGGAAACATGCATAAGTGAGTTAAGAGATATTTGCCACGAAATATGAAATACATAACAACACAAAATATATGATGTGCTTCCATGATCGTAAAGAGTTCTTGATTTCTCTATCAAAAGCTTCCGACTTGGCGAAAGAATGGGCAAGTAAATTAAATTATGAATAACAGTAACATGATGCAACGTTTAACATGGAATTAATACGGTAAATACTGCTTGCTAGAGGCGGCTAGTACTTTAATATAAAAAGAAATAATGTATAAATTTGTAAAGCTCAATAAAATAAGTTTAGGCATTTTTATGTTAGCCGGGCGCAAGTGGCAAATCGCCAAATACTGTTCCCAACTCCATTGTTTATATTGCATTCATTTCATTTAAAGATATATACTTTTCAGTCATCTCATTTAAAATAGATGCATTTCCCAATTTTATTTAATAGAATATTTAACATAGAAATAAATAAATAAGAAATAATAACATAAACCAAAGTATTTTATTTGAAAATCAAAGCATTGTTTCTAATTTACACATGTGAAAAATGAAAACTGCTATTGACGAAAAAACAAAAGGCTAATGAGGTGATTAGCTCCCAGCTAACATAAAAGTACCGAAATTTAAGTTTTTTCATATAATTAATATAGTTTAGAATAACAAACTTGAAAAAACATACAAAAAGTAGTGATATCCCAACAAAAAGTTTTCGGTAAAAAAAAAAGCGCCAAGTTCTCCTTAATGTTTCCGCCAGAAAAAGTAGTGATATCTGAAGTTCGCACAAGTTAAAAGCCAAACATCCCAAATCTTTCATTGAAAATGGCTTCCTGCGACTTGGCCGTTAATGCCTTTGAGAGAGTTTTTCAAAATTTAAAATATGTACAAATGAGTTACATGCCAACTACTATTTTTGATTATTTTAGGCATTTTGTGGCACAGTGTACAGAAATAAAATACACATTTGAAAAAAGCATTTAAACAACTTCAGTCTATTTAAATGCTTAGAAGTTAAAAATAACAAAATACTTGTATTCAGGAGATAATATCCCTAATTGCTAAAACATAATTAGTATCAGCTTTTAACAGTTTATAAATCGAATACCTCTTAATGCATGCAAACAAACTATAATAAATGTTCAAACGAAAAAACATCTCTTTCGTCAATACACAAGATTTCAATATTATACAATAAAATATAATGTAACATATTGTGAGATTTGAAGTAAGTAAATTTTGTTTTGTTTCTTGGGTTTTACGTTAATGACTTTAGCTTTAGACCGTACAAAATGGCAATTAAACCACAAGTGGACTAAATGATCTGTAATCAAAACTATTGTTTGTTGAAACTGAATGGTAGTTATCAGAAATCTTTTACTTATAATGTCTTTATGTGAATTTGCCTCTTTGCATTCTAATATTACCTTTAATATTTAAATAATTTATAAATGCGTAATTTCCAATCATTAATTTTGAAATGCTGTAGGAGGCATTAACGGCCAAGTCGCAGGAAGACATTTGCAATGAAAGATTTGGGATGTTTCGCTTTTAACTTGTGCGAACTTCAGATATCACTACTTTTTCTGGCGGAAACATTAAGGAGAACTTGGCGCTTTTTTTTTTACCGAAAACTTTTTGTTGGGATATCTATTGTTAGTGAGATTTGAAATCTACTTTATATCCCTACTATGTTTTATGATACATATTATAAGCAAAGAATTAAACTCGTAAAGATTAAATAAATACGACTGCGGTTGTTTAGTTCTTTTATGTTTTCTTTGCTTACTTTTTTCTAAGCTAACAGTGTTTTTTACACAAATACTATTAAAAAGGATAGTTTTTTTCTTAAAATGAAAAGAAGGACAGATTATAATTGTACTCATTATCACAAGTACTAAATGTGATTTTAACAAATGCTTCAAAGGTTTAATATTTTTTTACCTCTGTTAAAAAAATTAGTCTGGCAGGAAATTATTATTCTTATTTTTGGTTGCAACATATTAATCCATAATAAAGCCGTTTGAATTTACTTTTTATTTTCAGTTATTATTCCATTTGGTTCTATAAAAAGAAACAATGAATTAAATTGAATTCAATTAAACTTTAATCTAAATATACCTAAATGATACAATTTTCTACCGTAAACATATAAATGAAAGTTCTGCAATTCATTTAGACGATTAAATGTTGTAAATAAGCCCATTTCCTGCAGCATTATACAAATCACGTTTAATACGCGATCCCGCTTAATACGCGACTTTTGCTCACTCCCTTGAAACGCGTCTTAACCGGGTTCGACTGTACTTTGTTCAAAATGTAGCAAAATCAAACAGTTTAGTTTTTATGAGGAAAGGAATAGAGGTGCACATTTGTGTACCTCGGGTCTGAAGAAGATATAAATGCGGACTTGGCGGACGCACTGCCGTGCTCCCAGATATAGAGCAAACTTCTTTTTTTTTGCATTTCCATTAGTTTTGTATGTTTTTATAATTATTTGTCTTTACAACCCCATTCTGCCCCAGGTATGGGGGAGAACGAGGCAAATGACATAATGTTCTGTTTCTGAAAAAAAAATTGCTATTTTGTTTTCTTACAATATTATTAATTTTTTATGATTTTTACATTATAGTGTGTTCATAGAAAATTTTGCAGCTCTCTAATTAACCCTTTTGCATTTTTAAAACATATTTTTAGCTTGGTACCCCGTTCTAATCCGGATTCCCCTACAAGCTGAAGTTAATGATATAGTTGAAATTCCTTTGATATGATTTATTTAACGAAAAATTAAGTTTTTTTAAGTAAAAAGTACTGAAATTTATATTTATTTAATATTATTGTTGTATTGGTCTAAAGATATGTACAGGGTGTAACATAATTAAACGACCCTACTTTAAAGATATCTACAGACAAAACTACTGGTCAGAAAGTTGTGAAATTTTGTGACAAACATAATGAAGAAATGGGAATTTGTTTGAACAACAACAAAAAAAAAAAAAAAAATCAAAATTTCGCCACCAGAGGGCGTTTTTTTAATAAATTACACTTTTTTAAAAGTTTTTACGCTTTATTTTTTTTCAGATTAAGTAAGATAAATATAAAGACCGCCCCCTGAAAAAATAAAGCGTAAAAGTTTTAAAAAATTATTGGTGTTCGAATTGAACGGACCATACAAACTCTGAGAAAAAAAAATCCACCTACGACAGCCCCCATTTTTTCTCAGAGCTCAGACCTAGTATTCAGTGGGCGGTGGCTAAACGTGTAATTTATTCAAAAACGCCCTCTGGTGGCGAAATTTTGAACTGATTTTTTTTCGCTCAAATAAATTCCCATTTCTTTATTATGTCTGTCACAAAAGTTCACAACTTTTTGACCAATTGTTTCGTCAGTAGACAACTTTAAAGTAGGGTCGTTTAACTATGGACACTCTGTATTATTATTATATTTAATGCCATTATTTAAAAGTTTATTGTGGTATTTTTTTAGTAGAAGCGGATTAAAAGTAATATTAAAAAAAGTTGTTAATAAGTTTATTTGACGGATAAAACTTTAGATTTTGATTAAATTTAATGCGGACTATAAATTTTTTAAGGCAATATCAAATATTTTGAATGTTTAGAAGTTGAAAGAATTTGAAACAACTATGAAATTATTTTTAATTTAACATGGTATATTTTACTAAGTTAATTGCTGTTTGAACTACTATTTCTGAACTAATGATTTTTATAATTATAAAATTCAGTACGAAAGTTGATTTCGAAATATTCTTGACGGGAAGTTTAGAATTAATATATAGTTATAAAAAGTTCATTAAATTTTGTAAACTAGATTGAAAGTTGACTGAGAATTTTAAAATTTGAATCAGCTTTTTGTCATTTCAAAAAGGTTATGGAATATTTTGTATTAATAGAGAAACTACAATCTTTAACGTAATATATTTTAACTAAATTGATTGTCTGATTGGGATTAATTCTAATCCACCAATTCTTATAATTGCTATATTCATTAAGAAACGATAGAGGTAGAAAAATGTTCCGCCAGAATATTAAGAAGTAAAACATGGTTAAACAAATTCAGATGAAAGTTAAATGTTAGGGCATATGCTTTTTAAAGCCATCTTCTTAATTATATATAGTAATGTTAAAGTTTCATTTCTTATTTTCAGTTACGTTTAAAATTCTTGCCTTTTTTTGCACAATGTTCTGGTGATATTTTTTCGAATGCATGTAGAAATAATTCCTAGCTTCCTAAATTTACTGATGCATTTTTTGTGTGTTTTGATTTTCTTATGCTGGAGTGGGACAAATTTTAGAAGAACTATTTTAATTTTAGAGTTTGTTATGTATAAGAGTTTTTCGTAATAATTTAAACGTTAATTGCTTTGAGATATTTTTATATTTAGTTTTAAAAATTTCTGCTATGGATTTAGCCTGTTGGCTAAATCTCATTCAGGTAAAGTATTGTCATAGTTATCCATCTAATATGTATAATTATATTCTTTTTTCTAATAATCTCCGGCAGTAATTCCTAACAATATAAATATTAACTTTATTTTAGTTAGTATTAAAGTGTTTTATTTTATTTTATTGTAATATTATATGGTGCACACATTTAAATTCATAACTATTTAAGAAAATATTTTACATAAGTACTCTTGAATGAATGCTAGTATCTCAATTTTGCTAAGTCTAAGGTAGAAAAAAGGTATTTTATAAAGCTAAAATCACGGTGAATAGATAATGTCATTCATCATGGCTCCTTTAGTTAAAATGTCTTCTATTTTTGTCCAGTAATGAATGTTATGAAACCGAAGTTTGAATTTTGAAGAAATTTATACCTCATATTGTCTTATTCAAGGTAATAATAGTTCACAACTCGTATCAAGAAAGACTTCGTATTAATAAGTCTTCGTATTAATAAGTAAAAAATTACAAAGAGATGAATTAGAGTAAATAACATGATAGTAATAATAATAACAAAGAAGCTAATTTTATGAAGCTACTTATAAATTAAATATTTGTGATTATTGAGAATGAATGCATCAATAAACAGCTATGGAAAAGATGCGCAACATCATACATCGGTAAATCCAGGGTTTTCTATTTCTATTATGCGATTTTAAACAAAATAAACGCTTCACTTCTTTCTCCAAATTTATTGAGTCTTTCCTTGATATATTTTGGAAATAAAACATATGTTTTGCTCACGCAGCTGAAGGTAATTTTTCGCTCAAGTAGTTCGTTTTTCGTCATCTATAACAAGAAAAATCCCTTTTCGCTGTAGTGAGGTATGAAATGCAAATTAATTTGTTTCGCTTAAATGGCTGAGAAAAGGAAAATAACTTAAATCTTGGCATCAAAAGAAAGTACTCCTGAATAAAATATTTCGTGCATTGAAATATTGTAAAGAATAAAAGAATACCTGTGTAGCAGAAACATCTCTTTTTGGAGAGGTACAATAGCATAATTTTGTAGTCCTATTCTTTCCAAATGTTAATTTAGATGCATATGTATGAATTATTCCATTAAAATGGCATTCCTTTTAACGATACTTACGCCGTAAAAAAAGGCAAATATTTCCTACAGTCTACCAAATAGAATATAATCATTATCAAAAATGTACAATGCTCACTTCCCAGCATATATCTATTCTGAAAAGCGTTTTTTATCTTTATAAATCTGTGAAACCAATATATTTTCGAGATTTAAGGAGACATACATAAAAATAAATGACTGTTTTTTTTTTTGTCCCTATTGATTTTTAAAATATTTCTAAGTAGATCTTATAGTGTATTAATGAAGTATATATGTTTTTAGGTGCGTTCGTAATTATATAAACATGTAGCACCTATATTCGTCGCCTGGTCTGTCCGTCTTTCCGCATATAACAGCGCAAAAACTACCCAACCGAATGTTTTGAAATTTAATATACACTGGCCTCCAAAAGTTAAGGTGCAGGAACTGGATGCTTTCGATTGCACACGTATTGTCGAATATTTACCAACATTATTGGATAATTGTTCTTGAACTTCTAAGATGTAAAGAACATGTTTGATTTTATATTTCTCGGTGAAGATTTATCTGCCGGGGGGGGGGGGGTACGATTAGGGGGCTAATAATAAATTTAAAAATAAAGTAATATTTGAGATCACCTATGTAACAGAAAGGTCAGGAAATGGTTTGTCACTGTGGTAAATGACTATTTGGGTCCTGTTCAACGTTTGTATGCATTTGTGTAAGCATAGCACTCATATTCGTGAAGATGTTAACGTTTTTATGAAAAACTCAAAAGTTTTTGGTTTATAGTATACAGAGTTTTTAACCAAATTTAACACAACTTTTCAAAAACCTGACAAAGAACAGTAGCAACAGTATACTGCAATTAAAACATGAATATATTGAATATTTGATGAGATATGGGCATTTGAATGAAATAATTTTTAACTCCGCATGCGTGGACGATCCTAAAATTTTTATTATATAATTGGGTAGTCAGCTATTTGGGACAACTTATATAAAAAGTCTAGTCAAATATCGCGAAAATTCGCAAAGATTAGGATCGATATATTGAGTTTCTTCCTAAAAATAGCTTTATTATAAGGGATTTTCCACAACTTTTCAATCAGTTCATTATATCTAAGTTTTCAAGACATTTGACTGAACTTTTTATAGAAGTTGCCTCAAAATACTGGCTACCAAATTATGAAATAAAAATTTTGAAATCTTCCACCCATGCGCAGTTAAAGATTTTTCATAAAATTGCCCATATCTCATCAAACATCCAATATAATCATGTTTTAATTGCAGTATACTGCTGCTACTATTCTTTGGCAAGTTTTCGGAAAGTTGTGTTAAATTTGGTTCAAAACTCTGTATGCTATAAGCAAAAAACTTTTGAATTTTTCACAAAAACGTTAACATCTTCACTAATATGAGTGCTATGCTTACACAAATGCATACAAACGTTGAACAGGACCCGAATAGTCATTTACTACAGTGACAAACCATTTCCAGCCCTTTCTGTTACAAAGTTGATCGCAAATATTATTTTATTATTAAACTTATTATTAGCCCCCTAATTGCGTCCCCCGATAAACCTTCACCGAGAAATATAAAATCGAACATGTTTTTTAGATCCTTGAAGTTCAAGAACAATTCGCCAATAATGTTGTTAGATATTCGACAAAACGTGTGCAATCGAAAGCATTCAATCCCTGTACCTACACTTTTGGAGGCCAGTGTATATAATCATTCCAGAGTTTTGTCGAGTCATTTCAAATTTTATTAAAATCGAATCAAAACTTAAAAAGATAATAATAAACGTTTCCTTCATTCTATTAAATTCTATCATATGAAATTAATTTAATGACATCCCATGTTAGGTAGTGACTGTAAGTTACCATGGTGATTACGTCCTGTTTAAGATGGAGTCATATTATTTCCGTTTTAAGTGAATCAGAACTTAAAAAGATAATGTTAAAAGTTTTCTTCTTATATAAAATTCTATCATAAGAAATTAATTCAATCATATCCCCTGTTATATAATGATTCTAGTTTGCCATGGTGATTACGTACAATTTAAGATGGGGCATATTATTTCCGTTTTAAGCGAATCAAAACTTAAAAAGATAATATTAAAAGTTTTCTTATATTAAATTGTATCATTCGAAATTAACTTAATGATTTCTCCTGTTATGTAATGATTCTAGTATGCCATGGTAATCACGTCCTATTTAAGATGGAGTCCTATTATTTCCGTATTACAGAATTTAATATATAGAATCGTAATAAATTTTGTATTCATGCATTTTTACATAAGAATGCAACAACTGTTGCACGAAGATCTGAATATTTATAAAACTAGTTTTAGTACGAAGGCACCTCATTCGCCACGTTTGACGTAGGGTAAAGTGTCCCTATTTTGTCCCCGTTATTAATTTCGTCCCCTTTTACTTCTCCGCTTCTGTGAAAGTGGCGCCACTTCAGACGCAAGGCACAGGGAACGGAAGGTAAAAGGGATCAGTATTGAAAACTTTCGTTCGCCAAAACGCATACATAAATTAAGGACACGTAATTTCTATTTTTTATGTCGTTTGCATAACGTTATTTACTGCAGTATAAGTGTTTATTTCTTATTTGTTGCATGTATTTTACATAGGTAAGATGCTGACAATATCCTACAATGAGTTTTAGGACGCCCAGTTCATCTTACGGGAACTAACGCTTCGCCATATCGGGAAGTAGCGTGGTCCTAATTTCGTTTCCCTTGTTTTTCTTATTTTCGTCCAGGGGACAAAATTAGGAAATTTTTTCATTTCAATTATTTCCTCATGTTTGGATGGCTAATGTTTCGTTATGTTATTTTTCCATTGATAATTAGTGCATTCCTTTGTGCTTTAATTTAATGTAAATTAAATTACTTACTCATTTAGAAATAAATTTTGATTTAGTTATATGCTAAGCCTCTGCATATTGGATTATTTGGGGAACAAAATTGTGACCATTTTTTTTTTACTTTTGCATTTTTTAGATACTTTTGAAAAAGCAATTTCTCGCATTGTTAAAATTGATTTGTACGTTATTTGTCTATGTTTCTATGTGCGTGGGTAGTTAGTATATGTAAAATCCAAATTTGGCAGATTTTCACTGAAAATTACAACATTTAGGGCCTAAAAGTGAATGGGGGGAATGATGATAGGTAACTTATCTTACAATTTCCGACTTGTTTGGATATGTTATCGATTCTTAATTAAACCTTTCCAGCTGCGTAACTGGATTGAACACAATAATAATTCTTGGATACATGGAATACAGTGCATCTTATAAATATAAAGACACGGATGTTATGAAATTACATTTATTAATTCAGTTGTAAGAAATTAAATGTTATACCTCATATTAAGAACAATGAAATGAATATTTTATAGGGTATAAATTTAAATAAAATTATTTCGACTCGAATAATAAAAAAAGACGCTGTCTCATAAATATAAAGAGAAACTTGAAACTGCTTCATATGCAAACTGTTTTCGAATGCGCGCGCACAGAAATACACTTTAAGTTACCCAAACGGGCAAAGTTGTTTGGCTTGTTTCAATTGCAAATATGCCGCGGAACATTGAAATTTTTAAAGATGAGATTTGTAAAATACGTGGATTTAAATCTAATGGCTTAATAGTTTCTCAAATATGTAAAAGAGCTGGGAAAAGCACAGCTGCACTTTATAAAGTTTTATCAAAAACTTACAATTTATATTCGAGAAAATGATCTCACAGGCCGAGAAAGAATAGTGAAAGATTCGATCGCAAGATCATGCGACATCTTTCGTCGCAAAAAATGTCACCCCGATAAGTTTCTCAAAGAGTTTGTGGTATGGTTGTAAAGGACACAGTTGATCGTCGTAGAAAAGAATGAAAAATATTGTGTGCCGGCATATGTGCAGATTTCCTTTACTGAAAAATAACACAAAGAACGGAGGTTATTCTAGGCTAAAGATCATATGCATTGGAAGGGCGAATGAATGCAAGACATTTTTCCAGACGAAAGGAGATTGAACTTGGAGGATCCATTTGGTTGGAATTCCTACTCGCATGATTTAAGACGTGAACCTTGAACTCTATTCAGCAGGCAGAAAGGGGGGGGGGGTTCTGTTATGGTTTGGGGTGACTTCTCTCTTAATGGAACTACAGATATTGCTTTTCTGGAAGGTAAACATATATCTAAAGAGTATATAGAACTGCTTTATAGTCACGTGTTGCCAATTTCTGAAACTCTTGGTGGTCGGAATTATTTGTACCAACAGGATAATGCATCAATTTACACATCAACACTCACAAATAAATGGCTTGCTAGGACCAATGTTTATGTCATGGGGTGGCCCGGAGGTAGTCCTGATTTAAATCCGGTGGGAATCTTTGTGGCATTCTCGTTCGCAGTGTATATGTATCTAGAAGGCAATTTTAAACGTCCTTGAGATGAAAAAAGAAATCTAACGAAGTTAGTTTGATATAAAGCCAAAAAACTTATGCAACTTAATCAACAGCATGGCAACTAGAATATTTGCTGTCATTAATAAGAATGGTAAGAATGGATGTTTTATTGGACAATAATTGAAAAGTATGTAAAATATCTTTATATTTATGAGACAGCAAATTTAATAGCATTTATCAATTTTCGAGTTGAAAATATTTAATTCTAAATTAATTTACTGTAAAATGTTTTCTTGGTACGTACGTTTTGTTATATGCATAAACATAATTTTAAACACCGAATTATTAAAATATTACTTCGAAAATATCAGTGTCTTTATATTTATGAGACGCACTGTAGTAACAAATTAATAGTAATTTTAATGCTAATGTCAATGCCGTTAATTTATCATGTCTGTTTGTGAAACATTTTTATTGAACATGAAAATGTTTATTCGAGAATTGACAGCATTTGAAAGACCTACATTTCGGGTTTAGAAAAATGATTAACACACTATAAAATCAACTGGAAAATGCTTCCGAAAATCAGGGACAGCAAAAGAAAATCCGTTCTTGAGAATATTTCTTTAAATCTTAAAAATCTATTAATTTCTGAGTATTCAGAAAATAATGAACGCTTTTCGCGATCTTTGGCAACTCGAAAAAGGTTATTGTGTATTTTCTTTTGTGGTTATGTAATATTTTCCTAGACTAAAAAACATCTGTCTTTTTAATTAATGCTTTCCATCAAAGTTGAAAAGTGTTTATGCATTCGGTTTGTCTATCCGTCTGTCCATACTCTAACTCCCATAAATATACTCGGATTTAAATGCAATTGATAAAGGTTACTTAGGGTCACCAAAGCATGTTTGGTATTGTATATGAGTTATGTAGGATTAATAGTTCATTTACAGGGGAACTAAAAAGAATTCCATTACATTACAGTATATGGGGGAGGGGGAATCCTTTGCAGAGTATTATAATGACATTACGCTATTTCAAATGTATTGATACTGATATAAATCACTGAATTTCACAACGATCACGTTAGAACAGTATATTCATAGCATTTTTAATTCATTTACAGGGACACACAAAATAAATCGGTTACAGTACTGTCTTTGAGTAATAATTGCTGGAATGTGCGTTTTAAAATTCGGTATGCGCATTTAAATTTAACTAATTTTTTGCATGTTACTCGTTATATATAAATTCTATACTTCTTATACACGGCAGCACAAAAGTATTCACGTACCGTTCTCCTTATTAGAGGAAATGGCTGGAGGGAAATTTTCAACCGAAGTATATGTATTTCTTAAGCGAACTAAATTTTGGCATGCATGTAATTAAGAGATACAAATATATATATCATACACAGGGCTGCTGAAAAAATTCGGATAATTTTCCGATTCCAGATGGGAACAGTTGAAATTGGGTTTTAAAATATGTTATGCGTTTCCATATGGTTGAATTAGACGTAATATTTTAATTTTTTAAACGATGAAGTTTTGTTACATTATTCTGAATGTGTTGGTTTCATAATCTATGCTTGATGCATTAATTTTTCTTTCTTGTTTGTTTCTACAAAGTTAAAATTTTCGTAGTGGGGAGTTAATGAAAACTGCTTATAAGTAGTAAACAGTACAAAGAAACATGCAGTAGTGAAACATATACAGGGTGTTGCCAAATTCGAACGACAAATTTGGAAGGGTAATATTAGGCATCAAGATGAGGAAAAATTACCACAGAACATTGGGTCGCAAACCACGTATTTAATCAAAAATGCAGGGTGTTCTACTCTAACTCAATTTGTGTCCACTGTTATAACTTTCAGAAAACTGAAGTATAGTATAATAAAACATTTAACCCTTTATGTACTGAATTATGAAGTTATGAAAATATTTTTGTCTTCTAAAGCATTTTTCGTGAATTGTTTAAACTACATGAAAAGATTTATATAACCATTTAATAAATTTTAGAAGGATTCAAGAATTTAGAAGGATTAAATAAATTCGAATTTATAGGGATTTTGTGCAATAGTTATAAACCCACTGAAATCTTTTATTTTAAATACTTTTCTCATAAGTATGTTGTGGAATTAGGAAATGTATAAACATAATGTTCTTACAATAGAAATATAGCAATATTTCCGAACTGTAAAATCCCCCGTCTCATCTTCCTGCTAGATGATTACCTGAACGGAGACTAATGTGATATAAAAATAATCACATTTAAATCATATAATAAAGGTAAGGGAAATCATCTTACCTTCTACTTCAGGATCGGCCACGGTAATTTTCTGATTATCCAGGTAAACTTGGATTAATCCATTAAATATCTGAAATATCTATAGTGGTTTCATCTGTAAAGAGTTTGTAATTTTGTTTATTAAAATGTGTATTTTTTTATTATTTGTATCCCAGGAATTTTGCAGCCCTTTTGGTTTTAAACTAATATTTTATATATCTAAAGATACATACTTTAGGATTTATTTTTGCTCCCGTCTAGGTTAAAACATTTAAAGAAACTAAAAGATAATAATGCAAAACATTATTTAATCTTGATTAATAACATAAATAAATTCAAGGTTATTTATATTAATAAAACATTCATTTCGTTTAAAGTTAATAAATTGTTGATATAGTTTTCATAATGTCAGTACTGAAGCTCTATTATGCAATTGTTTATAAAATTTTGATTGACAGTTCAAAAGATGAAACAGGAAGTAATCTTCTAATTTCGAAAGATGATGGGTGTATGAAGTAAATAGTTTCACTTACTGCAGACATTAAGTGTTTTTGAAAATCAATTAACTTGATATATGATAAGTTTTATCTATTTCTGAAGAGATTAGTATTTTTAACACTTCCAACGCCAAGAAAGCTGAAAAGGTGCAAAGGCAAAAGAAATCATCCTTTTAAAAATAGTTTTGTTTTGTGTAACCCATAATGCTTTTGGAACAAGATAAAGTAATGTATCTAAAATTCATTCTAAACTGTATTACAACTAATCGAAGAATTTTATAACAAGTTATTTTAATGATACTTATAAGTACCGCCAGTAGATAAGGGGTTAATATACATTCGCACCTTTATTGTAAATGTGATAATTCAAAAAAGTGCTAAAAGTTTCCATTATACACGCCAGCAGTATGCACTTGACGCTCCACATTTCGGATTGCGATCACCATTTCATACGGTATCATCGATTGCTGGAGCACCTTGTTTTTCCAGAACTTTTAGTGATGTTATAACCTTAAACTTACACAATGTGCAAAATTACTTAAAAGATGACACAGTATTTAAAAAATGTTAAATACTGTGTAACTTTAAAGTAACACAGAATAATATAATATAATAGTTAAAACAGTTTAACTATTTATTTATTTACTGATGTTATAACCTTTCACACAAAAGAAGATACACATTGTTGCATTTTTATTGCAATATTTTTATTTTATTTTTTTCAAAATCATTACCGTGAACCCAAGCTCAGTTAGGATGAAACAACCTGCATTTGTCACTAAATAAGGATTTTGGAATAAGAAATAAAAGAAACAGTAGCCAAATGAAAAAAAGTTAGCAAAATAGATTCGGCGTGAAACACTGAAAAATCTATCTTCAACCCCTTATTGTATCCCCTTTTTTCAATAAATTCTAAAGTAACGTAACTTTTCGTAATTGCTTATAAAATAGAAAATCCACTATCCGCTACAGAAACTATTAAAAATAAGTAACTTCTAAATGCCACCTAAATGTGTAAATGTTTCAAGCATTCTTTTATCAGTCTAAATGAAAATTCAAAACAGCTATCTTTAATTTAGCGTTGTGAAAATATACACTAAAAATTGTTATGAGATTTCGACTCTAACCGGAAGAAAAATTTGACCGGTCAGTGATACATTGCAGACAGCTAATTAATGGTACGATAAATGACTAATTTCAAAGCCGTATTCTAGCAAAATTCCTCTCTATTGGCGCTTGATGCGAGTAATTTTGTTTGCGTTTTAACAGGCGCGAGGCCGACGCATACACTATATGGCCAAAGGTGACCGATGACTTTCGATTTTAGACGTTTTCTTAAATATCTAGAAAAATACATGAGGAATAGGGTGGAGCGAAAAAAATTAATTTTTTACAATCAAAAACGTGTAGGCGCCAAAAGTTGCCTTTATATTAGTACATCATCTGCATGCAATATTACCGCTGAAAAAAAAAGGCTTGAGCCTGCGCTTTTGGTCCAAAAGTCGAAATTTTGGGTAAAATTTGACATTTTTTCAAAAAATTAAAAAAAATTCTATAGAGATGGTTATTATTTAAAAGTGTTATTTAAAACTTCATTATTAATGACTTAACATGTTTGAACGATAAAAAGATATGTTTGTTCTGTATAACTGGAAAAAAACTGACAACTTTTGGTGAAAAAATGGCGTTGCCACTCTGTTGTGTCATACAACTAATTGTTGTTTAGAATACAGCTCTTACGTAGTTGCTTTCAAATCTACCCAGAAAGTATCACGTGGAGGAGGCTGCATTTCATGACACATCAGTGCATAGCCCGACCACCCTTCCATCTAAGCGCAATGTTTTATTTATATATTGAATTGTGATTTTTTATCAAAGACTGGCATAAGTTTTCTATGTATCAACCTAGTCCGTCCTTTCTTTATATCCACAGACGTTGGGTGATGCTGCTGTGACACTCCTTCACGTACATTTCTACTTCTTGTGTATGATAAGGTGAGTAGAGTAATGCAGTGGAATTAATGGAATCTATGCAGCCCTCTAGTCTTCACCAAAAATGCATCCAGTTGCAGCATAGTGATTGGGAGTTCTGTTCCTACAACATTTTACAGCATTTAGGTATTTCATCTTTGAGTATGCCATCCTTTACTCTACTTCTTCTATTTTTTATATGTTGATAAGCTTGTTGTTTAATGTGATGGCGATCGTCATCAAAATTGCAATAAGAATTTGCTCTCGATGTGGAAAATTTGCTCTCGATATCCTAAATAAATTTTTTTAGTATTTGTTTTTTGCCGTTTTCTATGATGTTTAGTAGCCCAGTAATTTCCATTAAGTTTTTAGATCAATTTTTGAGATGTGGATTATATTTGGTTTAAAAAATCCTGCGGCATAAACTTGGATTACATACTTTGTGAGTGAACCAGACTCTGATGATCAATCAGAGCTTATATAAAAGAGAATAATTTTATGCGACTTTGTGAGCCATCTTGCGTAAGAGAAGTTTCTTGGGTTCCTATTTGCTAGTTTTTCTGAGCCATATCTTGATGAAATAACTTTGCAAATGTCTAGCAGGTAATTCTGGTATGTGCTGAGTACTCTTTTCTCGATTTCAGGAAATAATGTTTGAAAATTACTCTCTATGGCTTCGAAAATTGAAATTAGAAGGGGAAAAGCACGTGGACAATGGTTTTCCTATTGGTCCGGTAAATCCCTGTGGGTTAGAATCTAATTTTTGTCAACGATCTTGTCTAATAAATGATGCAGAGAAAATTCACTTGACTTGGAGGTGGGATATGATCAATTGTAATGGTTCATTCTAAAGATGTCCTTCTCAGAATGAATGACAACAACTGACAGAATTATCCATATTTAAATGAGCACTCACTGCCCATCAGAGTCTCTACGTTCACTCAAAAAGTACTATGTTGTCCAGGTTTGGCCCCAGGATAGTTTACAATAAAATGTAATCCACAGCTTAAAGAAGGGATCTAAAAACTCATGGGAAATTACTCGGCTACTAAACAACGCACAAAACGGAATAAAACAACTACTAAAAAAAAGGTTATTTAGGACAATGGTTGCTTTGCAAACGCAGAGGAAATTCTTAATTCATCACATTCTGAATTCCATCACATTAAACAGCAAGCTGCTCAGCACATAATAGTTGAACGATGGGAGTAAATGATGGCATACGCAAATCTGAAATATCGACAATCAAATTTGAAGAGGCTAATTATATAAATCTAATTCATTGGAAAAGTGTTGTGGTAACAGAACCTCTAATCAAGATGTATTAATCGGGTGCAATCTTGGTGATTAATAATAGATGGCTGAATAGAATACATTATTATCATCCGCACTGCATTACACTGTTTGTCTTCTCTTACACAAACAACAGAAAAATACGTAAAGACGATCACAGAAACAGCATCCAAAGTCTGTGGATCCAAAGAAGAGGTGTACTAGGTTGATACATAGAAAACTTAGGCCAGTCTATGATAAAAAATCACAATTCAATGTATAAATAAAACTTTGAGTTCAGATGGTAGGGTGGTTGAGCTATGCACTGTTGTGACATGAAATGCAGTCACCTCCACGTGATACTTTCTGGGTAGTTTTGAAAGCAACTAAGTAAAAGCTGTATTCTAAACAACAATTATTTGTGTGACACAACAGAGTGGCAAAGCCTTTTTTCCACCAAAAGTTGTCTGTTTTGTTCCAGTTATACTGAAAAAAAAATCATTTTATCGTTTAAATATGTTGAGTCATTAATAATAAAGGTTTAAATAACACTTTTAAATAGTAGTCATCTCTGTAGAATTTTTTTTAATTTTTAGAAAAAATGTCAAATTTTACCCAACATTTCGACTTTTGACCAAAAGCGCAGGCTAAAGCCATTTTTTTTCAGCGGTAATATTGCACGCAGATGATGTACTAGTATAAAGACAACTTTTGGCGCCTACCCGTTTTTGATTGTAAAAAAAATTTTTTTTTTCGCTCCACCCTAATGAGGAATCAATCTGAAACTGCAGGTGTGTAAACAGTATAGTATAGATCATATATTTCAGTGAAGATTTTTTTCCCGAAACCCCATAGGAGACCATAAATAAATTGAAAAAGAACGAATATATTTTGGATAACTCTGTAAAAACTCATGTAGTAAAAGCGTTCAAACTCGAGATTATTAATAGGTGGCTTATTGTAATATACTGTGTTCATTTGTATGAGGATAGCATGTATAGTCGTAGAGAAATTAAGGTTTTCTTAAAAACAGTCCCAAATTTCGCCAGGTTTTTTTGCTTATAATTTGCAGAATCTCTCTATTTAAAAAAAAAAGGTAACTACCGCCGCCGCCGCCTGTTTTGAATTTTTTGTGACCGGAGGTCTTTCTTCGTTAATATTAAGAAAAATAATGCATACAAAAATATGAAAATCGGTGGTTTTATACAGAAATGTTTGATCAACACGCTGATGCAGACAGTTTTCAAATCGAAGAATTATTTTAAGAGATATTTAATGCTAAAGTTGGACAAAATCGTTCCACTAAAAAAGTTTTATAGCAGCAAAAACTATACATGGCAGTGTAATCATTTTTAGATCATTTTATGCGTTAGAATTTTCCGGAGTGCAGATTGCATTATTTTTTTTATTTTGACTCATTTTTTGAGGGTTTTTTTCTATTTTAAATTCAAATTTTCAGCATTTCTAGAGATACTTTTTACATTATTTTAGACAATGGTATTAATTTATACTGTTGCCAAATGTATAAAAAGCGCAAACAATAATGTTTGCTTCAAATTAAAAATTTATTTACACGTGGCTATTATAAACAGAAAAAGCATTTGGAATTAGAATTAAATAATTATGTACAAAAAGCAGGAACTTATTAAAAATTACGTCATAAAAAGTATACACGTAAATTTAAAAAAAGAAAGGATATTGTAAAATAATAAATTCATTAACATGCGTTAGAAGTCTTAAATAGGAGAAATTACGTCATATTTACGTCATATTTACGTCACATTATAGTTATTACATAAAATAAACACAAAATAATATTGCAAAACAGTTTAAATTTAGAAATTGCGCTAGACATTTATTTGATATTTTGAGAGGATCTTTTCAACTATTTTTGTTAGGAAAGCGAAAATATTATTTCATTTCTAACAAAAGTATTTTCACGTAAATATTTAAAAGAGAAAGAATAGCTTGGAAAAAATTACGTCAGATTAAAAACGAATAATTTAAAATGTCTCATTTAAAAGAACTTTCTTTTCGTTTTGTTAAAAAATACCAGGAGACAAAGACTCTGTTTACTTAATTCCTTTTATATTAGCTTATTTTGAAATGTTGTTACACGTGTCCACGTCATCAAGTTATTTTGATTTCGACGTTTTATTTGTATTTTTATTAATTTTGTACGAATTTATTTGTTCTTTCGTTATTTAAAATAAAAATTATGTCAATTTGTATAATTTGGCGAGTGGTTTGGCGATTTATATAATTTGGCGAAATTGGTCGACGGGATAATCAAGTAGTACCGCAGCGGATTTGGCGTTAAAATTCCCCAATCAAAGAGAAATGAATAGAAATTCGTTTATAGGGAGATCGCCACTGTTTTTTAAATTATAATTGAATCTATCGAAATCTTTTTAAAGCCGATCAAATTAGCGTGCATTTAGAGTCTGCGGTGTCTGGACGGGGGTTGGCGAGCGTAGTTCGTAGGGGCCGAGCCCCCTAGTTCTTAATATAAAAGAAAGTTCTTTTCCGAAAACATGACAAACAACATTGTACACAATACTCTGCAATCAAAATTTAAAAATAATAAAAATTGCATAAAAAATGAGCAGGATTACTAAAAAATGTGTCACTGGGCATGTGCGAAAGAAACCAAAATATAATGTGCATAATGTATTAGCTACGTATATAGAGCAACTTTTGTGAAAGTCTAAAAATCATAGCTTGCAAATTCTGAAAATTATCATCGATAGAATAAGCTCAAAAACCATTGTTCCCAAAAGGAAGAAAAACATGAGGAGTGTATCCAAATATTGTAGTACGTGCAATATTGTGTACGCTATTTTGGCACAAATCAACAGATATTTGATATAACCACTCATCCTTTTGCTTCTTTTGGGGAACTGCGGATTTCGAGCTTATTCTATCGACGATAAGTTTCAGAATTTTCAAGCTATGATTTTGAGACTTTCACAAATGTTGCTCTATATACTTAGCAAATACATTATGCATATTATATTTTGATTGCATTCACACATGCGCACTGAAACATTTTTTAGCGAACATGCTCAGTTTTCATCCAATTTTTATCAGTTTTTAATTCTGATTGCAGAGTATTATGAAAATGTTGTTTGTAATATTTTCTGAAAACAACTTTTTTTTTTTAATATTAAGAGCTCAGCAAATTATAAGCAAAAAACTTGGCGAAATTTGGGACTGTTTCTATAAGAACCTTAATTTCTCTACAAGTATACATGCTGTCTTCATAAAAATGAACACAGTATATTACAATAAACCACTAATTATTAATCTCGAGTTTGAAAGCTTTTTCTACATTAGTTTTTACAGGGTTATCCGAAATATATTCGTTCTTTTTCAATTTGTTGACGGTCCCCTAGGGGGTTTCGGATAAAAATCTTCCCGGAATTATATGACTTATACTATACTGTTTACACACCTGCAGTTTCAGGCTAATTCCTCATGTATTTTTCTAGATATTTAACAAAACGCCTAAAATCGCAAGTGACTGGTCACCTTTGGCCATATAGTGTAGATAGTAATTAACTGACAATAGAGAAAAAACCCATAGCATAATCCTTTCTGTGTCTTTGATTGTTACTAAACTGAATTAGTGTTGAGTCAGTATCTCGATATTGAGTACTCGCAATTCGGCGAATCTGACTGTATGTTTACTCGCCAACTGAAGCATTTTATAGCAATTTGGCGCAATGGCGAGCAGCCGCGAAAACCCTGTTTGCGACCCCATGTTCTATGGCAATTTTTCATCCTCTTGACTCCTACTATTACCCCTCTAAATTTGTCGGTTGAATGCCAAAACACCCTGCATACGATGAATGTTACTTGGATTATCTGTGAAAAAGAAAGAAATTATTTTTTATGTTTTATCACAATTTTTTTTAATTACTGATAAAAAAATTGTTAAACAATTTCCAGCTTAATATTAAATATAATATTTTTTGTTAAATCTTAGCCGATTTTTTTTTCAAGACTTAAACACTTTACAATAAAAAAAATTGAGGATTTGTAAATCATTCAATTGATTAAAGGCCTTTAATTTGTTAGTGTTTATTTAGGTTATTGATAATTAAATAGATATTTTAAGGGTGTTAGTAATTTTAGATCCGTATTTGTGAACATAAATTACCGGGCCCCTAAAGTACCAATTTCAGAAAAAAATCTCCTTCTGTCATCTATGGTGTCATTTTGTTTGTAAAAATCAATGAATGCGTATTCGAAGTGTTATTTTACCTTCGGATATGAAAAAGGATAAAGAACATGTTGAAAAATGTTAAAAGTACAGAAAAAATGCGTATTATAAAGTTTGTGTTTATGGATATACAAGATTACACCTATCAAATTTCATCAGTACATATGTGTATATTTCTATAAAATACGTTTACATGTTTTTGCACAGATTTTTAAGATTGGACTTACGCTTATATTATACACGATTAAATGCAGCAGACAGGAAGATATTTTAAATTTACCAGACGCTTTTAGTTTATGACAATTTCTAATATTTCAATTTGATTTTGCAGGTAATCCGTGGGAGCCAATAATTTACATTTTAAAATTAAAAAAAAAATTAAGCTATTTCAGGCATCTTCAGACATATCTTTGGAAAAAATTGGCTGTAAATTTGGCTGGTATATTAAATATTTACATAAGTGATATATTATAATTATGAACATACATTATTATTTTATATATGTGTTATTGATAGTTTATTTATGAGCATACAGAAAAAATTAATTTAAACGCTGATTTATTTAATCGAACATTTTAAACTAATATCTGCCTTTTTTTTCAATATAATTTCTGAAATGTTTTCACGACACTTAGTTAATACATGTAGAAATACATTAAGAGATACTTTCAATTAAATTATATTCAAAACATTAAGCATTTTTTCAGGCTTTAATAGAAATATTGTAAATTTCCTTATTAATACACTACTTTAAATTATAATTAATTAATAAGATTATAAATATTTTATATGATAACATTATTCACAGCTGTTTTTAAGTTATTAAAATCATCAAAATGTAAAATTTATTTTATTTTCTGTTAAAGAATTTAAATAACATTCCGTAAAATATATTTACAAAAAAATTTTCAATTTCTTTTAGCATTTAAAAATTTAATTATTACATTTCAGAAATTTTTTCTAAAATTTCAGGAAATTTTACTAGAAGTTGCATTAAAGAAATATTTTTAAAACGCAGAAAATTTAAGATATAGAGAAATGCATAAAATTCTGATTATTTACAAAATACATTTGCAGTTTTTAACACAGAGTTTTAAGCACATTTAAATGTATTAACAATTTTTTTATATATTGTACGATGTTTAGAAGTCACAAGATAATCAGATGGCAGAACTTTCACATTATTAAAAAAAAAACACCTTGTCATTTAAATTTAATTAAATTATTCTTCTCTGTTTGAGCATTGAATTTTGTAATATATTAAATGTTTTTCTTTCTTTTAATCGTAAAGAGAATATTTTTAATAATATTATAGCAGACGATGCACATTTAGGACGATATATTTACCAGGTGAAGCGTACCATCGATCTGTATTGTAAAGCACAAACGTGTCTGTGCGCAACACTGATGTCATTTTGACGTTGGCAACAGCAGACGAGTAAATGTAAATTTTATTAACTTTTATCTATATTATAAAGGACAAACGTGTCTGTGCGTAACGCTGACTTCATTTTGACGGTGGCAACAGCAGATGATTAAATTTTATTAACTTTTATCTCTATTATAAATGACAAACGTATCTGTGCGTAACGCTGACTTCATTTTGACGGTGGCAACAGCAGATGATTAAATTTTATTAACTTTTATCTCTATTATAAATGACAAACGTATCTGTGCGTAACGCTGACTTCATTTTGACGGTGGCAACAGCAGATCATTAAATTTTATTAACTTTTATCGTTATTATAAATGACAAACGTATCTGTGCGTAACGCTGAATTCATTTTGACGGTGGCAACAGCAGATGATTCAATTTTATTAACTTTTATCTTTATTATAAATGACAAATGTATCTGTGCGTAACGCTGACTTCATTTTGACGGTGGCAACAGCAGATGATTAAATTTTATTAACTTTTATCTTTAGTATAAATGACAAATGTATCTGTGCGTAACACTGACTTCATTTTGACGGTGGCAACAGCAGATGATTAAATTTTATTAACTTTTATCTCTATTATAAATGACAAACGTATCTGTGCGTAACGCTGACTTCATTTTGACGGTGGCAACAGCAGATGATTAATTTTTATTAACTTTTATCTCTATTATAAATGACAAACGTATCTGTGCGTAACGCTGACTTCATTTTGACGGTGGCAACAGCAGAGGATTAAATGTTATTAACTTTTATCTCTATTATAAATGACAAATGTATCTGTGCGTAACGCTGACTTCATTTTGACGGTGGCAACAGCAGATGATTAAATTTTATTAACTTTTATCTCTATTATAAATGACAAACGTATCTGTGCGTAACGCTGACTTCATTTTGACGGTGGCAACAGCAGATGATTAAATTTTATTAACTTTTATCTCTATTATAAATGACAAACGTATCTGTGCGTAACGCTGACTTCATTTTGACGGTGGCAACAGCAGATCATTAAATTTTATTAACTTTTATCGTTATTATAAATGACAAACGTATCTGTGCGTAACGCTGAATTCATTTTGACGGTGGCAACAGCAGATGATTCAATTTTATTAACTTTTATCTTTATTATAAATGACAAATGTATCTGTGCGTAACGCTGACTTCATTTTGACGGTGGCAACAGCAGATGATTAAATTTTATTAACTTTTATCTTTAGTATAAATGACAAATGTATCTGTGCGTAACACTGACTTCATTTTGACGGTGGCAACAGCAGATGATTAAATTTTATTAACTTTTATCTCTATTATAAATGACAAACGTATCTGTGCGTAACGCTGACTTCATTTTGACGATGGCAACAGCAGATGATTAATTTTTATTAACTTTTATCTCTATTATAAATGACAAACGTATCTGTGCGTAACGCTGACTTCATTTTGACGGTGGCAACAGCAGAGGATTAAATGTTATTAACTTTTATCTCTATTATAAATGACAAATATATCTGTGCGTAACGCTGACTTCATTTTGACGGTGGCAACAGCAGATGATTAAATTTTATTAACTTTTATCTCTATTATAAATGACAAACGCATCTGTGCGTAACGCTGACTTCATTTTGACGGTGGCAACAGCAGATGATTAAATTTTATTAACTTTTGTCTTTAGTATAAATGACAAATGTATCTGTGCATAACGCTGACTTCATTTTGACGGTGGCAACAGCAGATGATTAAATTTTATTAACTTTTATCTTTAGTATAAATGACAAATGTATCTGTGCGTAACACTGACTTCATTTTGACGGTGGCAACAGCAGATGATTAAATTTAACTTTTATTATCTTTTATCTATATTATAAAAGACAAATGTGTCTCTGCGTAATGCTGACGTCATTTTGGCAGTACCAACAGCAGATGATTAAATTTTATTAACTTTTATCTCTATTATAAATGACAAACGTATCTGTGCGTAACGCTGACTTCATTTTGACGGTGGCAACAGCAGACGGTTAAATTTTATTAACTTTTATCTCTATTATAAATGACAAACGCATCTGTGCGTAACGCTGACTTCATTTTGACGGTGGCAACAGCAGATGATTAAATTTTATTAACTTTTGTCTTTAGTATAAATGACAAATGTATCTGTGCATAACGCTGACTTCATTTTGACGGTGGCAACAGCAGATGATTAAATTTTATTAACTTTTATCTTTAGTATAAATGACAAATGTATCTGTGCGTAACACTGACTTCATTTTGACGGTGGCAACAGCAGATGATTAAATTTAACTTTTATTATCTTTTATCTATATTATAAAAGACAAATGTGTCTCTGCGTAATGCTGACGTCATTTTGGCAGTACCAACAGCAGATGATTAAATTTTATTAACTTTTATCTCTATTATAAATGACAAACGTATCTGTGCGTAACGCTGACTTCATTTTGACGGTGGCAACAGCAGACGGTTAAATTTAACTTTTATTAGCTTTTATCTATATTATAAAAGACAAATGTGTCTGTGCGTAATGCTGACGTCATTTTGGCAGTACCAACAGCAGATGATTAAATTTTATTAACTTTTATCTATATTATAACTGACAAACGTAACTGTGCGTACCGCTGACGTCATTTTGACGGTGGCAACAGCAGACGATTAAATTTAACTTTTATTAACTTTTATCTATATTATAAAGGACAAACGTGTTTGTGTGTAATGCTGACGTCATTTTGGCAGTGGAAAGAGCAGACGAATAAATTTAACTTTTATTAACCTTTATTCCAATTTTTAAAACTTCTAAATACGGCAGATTTTCACTGTGAAATGCAATCTTTTTGAAAACTATACAGTAATTTGTTTCAAAACTGTATCGCAATTTTTATTGTTTTTAAAATAATTTTCTAGTATGAGTTATTTTTCAAATATATGTCTGTCGTGTTCAGATTATTACGGTAGATAAATCCGTTTGCACTTACATTAACATAAATAGCTCATGATCTGTTTTAAGCTTATATTCCATAATGAAATTAAATCATGCATTAATCAATAAAGAAAATAAATAAAATATAAATAAAACACAAATTAAGAAATGTAATCGGTTATGTATCAGAAAATGAACATTAAAAAGATCGATATATTTATCAGGTGGTCTGTACTATATTTTCATAAATTTCACTGGAGAGGAATTTTTTTCTGCATTTTTAATAACATTGTTTTCTTTTAGATTCACAAAATAGTTCTGCATTGAAACGACTGTTTTATTGAAATATATAAATTAGATACATTACGTACATTATACGGATCGATTAATTACATATTTTAAATATAACGAATTTCATTTGATATCTACATGGATGTATCTCATCCGTGTATTTTAAATATAAATAAATAAAAAAGAAAAGTGTCCAATTTAACTGATGGCACTGAGCTCACAGGCTATTCACACTAATTATATATTAAACTCTTATTTCAAAGAATAATACCCCTCAAAAAATAAATTAAAGGGGAATTTAACACCCACCCACACCGTTTCCCTCCTTTATAATTAACCACTGCACCTCCAAATCTAATCAGTGGAACACCTTATCAGAATAAAACTCAATACGAAATTTGAAGCAAATCGGATAAATCTGCATAAAAAACCCATTTAACTAAATTAAACGGGGGATTAACTCCCCCATTTCCCCCTTTTGACTTAACCAAAGAACCTCCAAATCAAATCAGGGAAGCGCCTTGTCAGAATAAACCGGTTTACCAAATGTGAAGCAAATCGGATAATTTTTCATGAAAACCCATTTATCTAAGTTAAGGAGGGGTGGGCGGGTTAGCCTCCCGTTCTTCCCTTTATACTTAACCGAGGAACCCCCAAAACTAATCTGGGAAGCGCCTTATCGGGAACCTAGAAAAAAAATTTGAAGCAAATAAGATATTTCTATCAAGACTTATTGCGTTACGTACATACTTACAGAACCTGCGGGCACATTAGTTCTCAAGGTTTGATTACCTGTGAGCTGAAAAATGATCTTTCTGTTAGCAAAAAGTCATATTATTTCTATCACTGTTCTTTATATCTAATTCATTAGAAGAGGGATTCTCTTCTACTCGCTACGGCCTACCAAACCCATGCAACATGTTTTAAGCGCTACTACAAAACAGATAATGTGCGGAAATATAGAAAATCTTATTATAAATGCGTTTACTGATAAAGAATGTATTTGCACACAGTATTATTATTTTTATTTTTTATATTCACTTGAAAATATGCATACGAAATACACATCAGTAACTGTTAAGCTATCAATAATTGTCCCTTTACCTGCAGAAATAAAACCCAAGTATATGATGTTTCCAAAAACATTATTTAAGCAAGCGAAGTCATTTCTCAAAAGCACCTCGTTCTTTTAATATTTTAATCTTATTATGATTTAATACTTTAACCTTATGGTACTTCAGAATGGGTACTTACGTAACATTCCATTACAAACTGTTGAAAATCGCAAATCTATAAATAGCTCAGTCACCCCGTCGTCACGAGAGGAGGGGGGGTGTCGGAAGAAAAAACATTTCTGTGTATAATTTGTGAAATAAAACTGTTGAAAGGAAGAATACTTTTCCCATTTCAGAAAAGAATGTTCAACTTGAAATGAAAATTCGTGTGAGTCACAAAATAGAAAATAATGAATATAAGTCATCATGGAATTTGATTCAAATGTTTGTTCTGTTTCTGCGAAAGATAAACTGCGAAAGATATGCTATATAGAAAGATTACTGCGAAAGATAATTTAGAGCAGTAAAATATGAAATCTCCACTTCAAGTTTGCAAAAATTTCTGACAACAGAACTCATCGATCACATTGTTGAACAGACTTTTCTGTATGCCTCCAAGAAAAATGATCGCTTAGAATTTCTCACAAAGGAAAATATTCTCTGCCTTCATTGGAATTTTATTAGTGTCTGAATATAACAAATTACCTAACAGGAGACTCCATTGATCTCTTTCAACTGATCTGCACAACAATTTAATTTCACATTCGTTGAGAAGAGACACTCTTGATGCGAGTTTGAGATCAGAGCATTTTGCAAATAACATGGAAATGGCCTATGATAGATTATATAAATTCGGCTCCCTTTATGAGCACTTCAACACAGCATGCATAGATTTAGACATCCCAGAATATTTCGGTGTGGATGGGTCTGTAGTCCTTATTATGGACACCGTGGACTTCTATTCGATTTGATTACAAACTTAATGAATTATCCTCCTCAGACGGACTTCACGCGGAACCTTATTGTGGTGCATCAAAGAACTTTTCCGATACTGGTTTAGGCAAGGAGCTGATGCTGTCCTTGGAGTATTAGAAAAATGCAAAATACCAGACGAAACTTATGTCGTCATGGACAATTTTTTTACTGGTATTCCCTTACTAAAAGAACTGTCTAAAAGGGGTATTGTGGCGACTGGTACATTGAGAGAAAATAGACAATTGAATGCTCCATTTAGTCCCCGAAATATAATGAAAAAATACCCAGAGGAACATATGAACATGCTTGAAATAAAATTATTGTTATTGTGAAATGGATTGACTATACAGTAGTAGCGGTTGCGTGCAATAAAGTACGCACAACATCATGTGAATCAGCTAGTATTAGAATATCCTCTTTAGACGGACTTCACGCGGAGTTCTTCTTCAGATGCTTTTTCAAATGGAGTGCTTCCGAAAAAAGAAAATATTAATTCCTATGCCACAGCAATTGAAAACTTAGAACAAACACATGAGACATGTGGACCTTTTGATCGATCCGTTGCGAATTACCGTATCAGAATTCGTACAAAAAATGGTGGTGGTCACTTTTTTCATGGATACTTAGTGCAAGCGTTGTAAACGGATGGCGAGTGTACAGAAATCTCGGCAACAATATTTCATTACTTGATTTCACCTGACAATGCGCACTAGAACTATTAAGAAGCTGCGTTACACTACCCAGTGGCCCTGGTAAACCTCTTAGAATAACGCATAAAGCTAAGAATGAACAAAGATGTAACCAAAGAAACAATTGGGCAGCCAAATCAGAGCAGAAACATGCCCGATATAAAAAGTGTGGCGGAAGAACTGGTTATAAGTGCGAAAAGTGTAATCAACGCCTTCATCCCGAATGCCATAAAAATTATCATGTTGATTCTAATGCACAAATATTCATTTTAATAAAAATATGATACTATTTTTAAAGGTAATTATAATTTTTAAATCTTTTCTTTTCCTAAGTTTTAGAATTTCTAAATTATATATTTTACAAAATTTTATATTGGAAATTGAATTGCAGTTAATTTTTTTAAAGTATTTTTAATTAAAAAAAACGCTTATTATACAATTATGAGTAACATTTTACTAGTATGTAAATATTGAACCTATTATTATAATTATTAGTAATATTGTTGCAATCAAGCAATAAATTAAAAACTTGCATAAAAAAGTGATTTCATATTACGCAAACGCCGGTTCGTACAAAAATCTACCATTAGAAAAAATTTAGTAAATACAAAGGGAAAAATAAAAATTATGTACGATGTACTTAATAGACACAGAATGAACAAATGTGAAAAAAAATTTCAAAATTGATCGTGTATTTCGAAGTTGGCATTAATCGGTTAATAAATTTTGAAATTTTATATCAATACACACAGGGTGAGGCAGGTATTTGAGAACACCTCAATGGCTGTTTTTAAATAGGAATATATACTAGAGATATATCATTTTTTTAACCTTCTGTACAGGGGAACACATACACACTGGAGGGCATTAATCATTGAAACCACTAACAGCCGCATTAACCACCTCTACAGGTTGTCAATACTGATTGCAGGTAATGATCAGTTGAGTGTTGGGAACATTTGCCACTGCATACACAACGGCTACCTTGAGAGCTGCAACTTTGTTGTGTGGATGACTATTGGTGCTCCTTTCAACTACGCCACATACTTAATAGGTCATTTGGTTAATAGTTGGAGTATGAGGGGTCAACGAGTTGCCAATGATACGCTCATGAATGCTTTGGCCATCCATTTTTGGTTTGTATGGGCTGTATGCGATAATGGTTCTTGTTTAAAAACATACGGCCTCCCACGTGTTACATAAGTAATTTAGTGTTTTAACACCTCGGTATAAGCACCGCCGTTGACTCTGGCACTTTGAAGAAAGAATTGTGGAGGCATCAGACCGTTATCGTTTCTCACGACCACCCCCCCCCCCCCCCTCAAATTATCAGTGAGGGTGAAAATTTTCTGCTCATGTCTGTCAGAATCTATTCGGGAATTTCACACCTTCACCGATCTTTTTTTGGTTCACTTTTTTGGTCTGGGCAAAGTTTTATCCATGGTTTTCTCGGGCGAAAACTGTACTCACCTTATCACGTACGACCTCTAACGAAGGTTCTCATGAATCACACTTCAGATTATAGCCTCATCAACTTGCATCTCCCTAGCAAGTGCGCACATAGACTTCGTAGGATTTTCACCAAATTGACAAACGAATTCCAGTGTCTTGATGATTTCGCATTGCTGGCAATGTTGTTTACTGCATGAAGCGTTTTCCACATGAAACCTGGAAGCCCTCAGTTCTCTCCTCAGTTAAAGATGAATGACCGGCGAGCTTCAAGAGTGTGTCAATCTCTAAATACTAGTAAATCTGCAGATTAGGAGCCTCAACGTCATCTTTGCAAGTCATTGTTTTTCAACACTCATTGCGTAATATTCAACTTCCTACAAATCGCTTTTTAAAGTTTTCAAATTACATAAATGTTTATAAGCATAAAAGATACTTCGTAAAGTTTCAGAAATTAAAAGTGTTAAACAAATGGTTATACATTGATGTTCTGAAATTCTGATGAGCTACTTATTCTGGTAACTTTTTAAATCAAAAATTGCATTTCTTCAGGGGGGCTCTGCCCCCCCTGAACCCCCCGTAGTCTATTAAAATTTACATTCGTAATTTTTTATTGATTGTGCGGATGGTTATAGATATCTTAGATTTTTTTTTTTTTTTTACGCCGTGATTTATTAGGATAAGCATAAGTTTTTTTTTATAAATTAATAAAATTTAAATTTAAAATAAAATATTCATGTTAACCGAACGCAGACAATAAATCTTGAAGTGACGCCAAAAATGTAACCCTAAAATCCGCTACATTCGGCACAACACAACGACGTGCTAAAAAAAAAAAAAAAAAGAATAATATTTTTAGTAATACAGTTTTTAATTCATAATACAATGAAATGCTACCTTAGAATGCTTATTGCTTAAATATAAGCAGATCATTTTCATTTTACAGAAAAAATGCACGGATGAAGTCAAAGAATTCGGTCCCTGTTCCCCATGCTTGTTTTGTTTGGGCCGAATGAGGGCATTTAAATCTGAGCGATAACGCACATCGTATTGCAAACTTTTTTTACGCATACTGCATCTCCATCTATCTCTTTCCTCCGTGAATAATAGTTAATTTTATTTTACCCAAGATCTTTTTATTCCAGCATCTTTGTTTTCTATAAATGACGTCTAATTCACCTGCTATGCGTACTTACTCAAAACTCTTCATTTTGTTATATTAAGAAATACTCGAGAGTTTTCTTTTATTTCCAATATGCCGCCATATTAATTTTTCTATTCTTAATTTTATTTGTCGTTTTCCTGTTTCACGGCAAAACATTTCAATTGAAAATTGTTTAAAAGAAAATATTATTTCGGGTTTTGATTTTCCTGGCAACAGTTAAAGAAATATTGGTAAATGTTATGGAAAAAGGTTACGTTATTCTCTATGAAAAAAAAAATTAACTTTTCTATTTTTAAGCAAAATATTTGAATAAAATAAATAAAATAAATGAAATATTGCCTATTTTTATTTCTGGGCTAAAATCCATCTATATGCAAAGATACAAATGCATTAATTCATCCGTTTTGACGTTGGATTTACTCAAACGTTATACACGCAATTATACTAATATTATTAGAACCAAATACGTTGCTAGGCAACAGATGAAAGAAAAGGAAAAAATGAAATATGCATTATGTCAAATTGTTAAAACGAAATCCTTTATATTATTGGAAAACCTGCATAAAATTCCCCCCAAGGTTATAAACCTAATTTTAAAAAAATCTCGCAAATATATTAACAAAATTTCAAACTAATTGGAATATTTTAATAATCTTATTTAAAAATTTCAGCATCAAAAATTTACCATTTAAATCCATTTTGATATATGAGCCATTTCTTTCAACAAATGAAAATCTGAAAATCGTCTGACTTGATATAGAAAAGCATTATAGAGCAAAATAAAATGTTCCATATTTCCCGAACGAATGAACCAAATTTAACCAAAAACCAGACAGCTAAGTCCGGGTACCACATCAACATGCCCAGTGAATTTCAAGTCGATCGGATGCTTTTTGCGGCAGTTACCGCGGAACTGACAGACAGACTAACAGACAGACTAACAGAAACCAAAACTTTTCGTGTCTCCACAGTAAGCCTTCACTGACGTTTCGGCAATAAGTGTTCGTCAGCCAATTAGCCAATGACAGCATGCCTCTTCGTTTCCTCAGTTAGTTTAGGTTCTCACATGTTTACATGTAAGAGAAAAAGATTTGTGACTATGATATACAGAGTGATATTTCACTTATAACGTGCATTCTCAAATTGTACTTGATTGACAAATTGTCAATGTGATCAAATTGTCTCAACGTATACTTGATATTTTTTATGGAAAAATTCTTTTTGGCGTATGTTAGAAGGTAATCTAAAAAAGTGTATTAAATGTGAAAAATATTGTAAAGTTTTCAAAAAAAAAAATACGTTTCAGCAATATTTTTTATTCCATCTGGATTCAACAGTAATCAGAATAATGAAAGTTTTCCTACAAACTATTCACTTGCAAAACTTCTTGTAGAGAAATAAAAATGATACATTTTGAAGATAATTTTAAAAGATAGCGTGTATTTGAATTTCATTCATAATTTTTTATAACCTCGATTACTTTTGTAATAATCTCCTTATATTCGTGAATAAACAGAAATACATCACCTTCAATGTAAAAAAATTCTTGAGAGTAAATTTTCATACGCTATATTAATGCAAATTGAAGACAATTTCCAATTGATTTTTTGTTTGAAAATACAAATGTATGTGAGCCATATTTTAAGAATGATAAAAAGCATAAGCTACAAATTTTAATTAAATGTCTTTGATACTTTCGTATTAATAAAATTAATATACATGAAATAAATCAGAAATTTTCAGATAATATTTTTTAAATGGCTCACAAATATGTAATGTATAAAATTGCAATATTTGTTTAATGATATTATGTTAATATATCAACGGATACATTAATAATCGATATTATTAAATCTGATACATTAATTAATAAATTTTTAACCGAAAAGGAACAGTATTTATAAAAATGCTACTTATTATGTTAAGAAAATGCATTTATGAACGGTCTCAGATTTTATAATACACTATCAATAGAAAAATTATCATTTAATTTATGTTTATTCAACGGTAAAACTATTTACTTTTTTATACAACAAACATTTCGTGTCAAGGTATCATTAAATTATATGGCTGCAAATTTGTAAGATAAAATATACCTGTTTATAATTTTGCCAGTTTTCTACTATTACTTTGAAATAATACTTATAAGCTTTTAATAAACAGTTACATTTAATATATTTTCCGGACTGCAATATAATGCTATTTTCAACATTCAAAAATTTTATTTTGAAACATAAATATTTAAAGTGGATATGTAATTACTTCTTAAACTTATATTGTAGTACTGTTTACATTTATACAATTTAAAAAAAAAAATGTAGGCAACGAAATATTATGTTATAGCTATTGGTATAAAATATGCAAGTGATATTTTGTATATTTTATGTTAAAGTAAAATTCAAATTAAGTTTCTTTTGTATAAATAAATTAATAAATTCTTTTAACATTTCTCTTTTTCCATTGAAATTTCAGCTATCAAAATTTTTATTAGTGATTCTTTTTCAAATATTTTAAAGAAAAATAATATAAAATAAGTATGTTTATTTCAATGTTAATGCTCCAAAATAAAAGAACCATGCAAAAATTTTTCTTCGTTAACCAGTATGTATAAATCCATCATGCGAAGAAAATTCTGTAACATTATGCATTTGCATTCTTTCCTATAAATTATTTAAATTCTTGAAGAAAGAATAATGTTCTCTACTCATTCATAAATATTCACAAAAATCGAAAGAGTTGTAGATTAGTTAATTGTTCTTAATAAAAATATGCGAACAGGATATAAAATTTGTTTTGCTCTGTTTTAACAAAGAAAAAAAAAATCTAAAATCGCAAATTGATTTCAGTAAATTACCAAAATTATTTGAGTATTACAAAGGACTTTGGAAACAAATTGAAAGATTACTTTTACGACATTATACGTTATCTAGATCACAGAGAACCAAATTACATCAATTTAATTTTTATTAAAAAGCAGAAAACCAACGTTTAAAAATGCACAAATAGTACGTGAAAAGCAGCAAACAGCTGTTTCGAATCTACTAGCGAGATTCTTCTACTGTGCAAGATAGAGCGTTCAAGACATAGCGTGCTAGAAAAGGCAAATCTGAGCAAAATGACAGACTCGCGCCGGCTTATACACCCGATACGGGTAGCGAATGCGCCAAAAACAACGAATGAGAAAGAAGCAGATGAAACGACTGAGTGAACAAGTAGTAACATCTACCGGAGAACAAGAGAAAAAAAAGAAACCACAAAGAGGAAATTAAATTAATGCTTTCCAATTACTTGGAAAATCAGGAGTACTATATAAGTCATTGACTAAAGATTGACAATTTTTAATGATGTGGTAAGCTTCCCAAAAATCAAGATCAAGGTTAGAAGAGCATTTCTGGATAATGATGGCAGAGGAAAAATTGAACCTATGTTGAAAGGACCAACAATGTTGAGCAATAAAAGAACGTTTAAGCTCCTGATTTTTAACATAACCTTCATGCTCTTTTAAACGAAATCTAAGAGCACGTTCAGTCTGTCCAATATAAGATAGACCACACTGGCAAGAGATTTGGTAAATACCCCAGTTATCTAGGCTGTCAATGTGGTGTTTAAGATTTGAAAAAGATATTTTATTAACAGGAGAAAAAATAACATTAAAATCAAACCTTCTTAAGATTTTAGCAACTTGCTGACTGATTTTAGGAAAAAATGACAACACAACTGAAGTATTGGAGTTAAAATAAGAATGTTTTTCAGAATGGACGGGTTTCATCAATTTCTTATAAATAGAATCTAAAATATTAGAGGAATAACCACGATCAATAGCAATAGCTTTGAGGTAATTAAGTTCAGCACTTAGTAACTGTGGAGTGATGAAGGAATGTGGAGGTTTGGATGATGAAAAGAAAGTTGGTTTTCTGCTTTTTAATATGCCTGCACGAAGTCTTTAATTGCTATTTTAATTAATTTTTATGTTTAAACGAGTTTGAAGTAAATTTATGATACATAGAAAGTAATTTATTTGGTATTCTAACAAACCAACTCCTATGTCGAAAATGTGAGCAAACGGATATCGCAAATTTCATGCGATATTCAGTAATTCAATGTAATAAATAAATTTTCCTCTAAGTATCTCTAGATGAGGCTTGTTGAATATGATCCAACGTTTTATAATAAATCTTTCTTATGTATCCCTTTGATACTGAACGACCCATTTAAATTTGAATTAAAAAATTATGATGGCATCTATAGTACTACAGAAAGGTGTTGTGTGTGTGAGAGAGAGTAGTATTACGATGAAATCGCAGGGAGAAAAGCTACTAAATTTTAGAGGAAGATACCTATATTCCTGTATTTATGCACCTCAAAGCCCGAATTTGCAATTTTGACGTCCATAAAGGGAGTTTAAAACTTTTATCCCAATACAGTAAATTTGCCTTGCTACCATTATTTTAATTTTCAACGACTTTTGCTGTGATTTCTAACGATTTTGCTTTAATGGGATTTTTAATACGGCGTTTTTTTTTTTCTTTCGGCACGTTTTATTTTTTATATTAGTAAAAGAAATCCCGTCTTAATCTTTTAGCCCAACATAGTAACTTTTGTCCTCTGCGATTTTCGAAATAAATTTTAGCAATCTTTATACGACTTTTAGCTAGGGTTTTTTTTTTTTCGTGATTTGCTGTGAATTTCCAGTTAGTAAAAGCAATGTGGTTTTAATTTTCTAGCCTAATATTGTAATTTTTTTTTCGGAAATCGCGCAGTAATTTTAAATTTTATTTTTGCGTTTCTTAACAACATTTTCCAGGGTTTTTTTTAGTTTCGTGCTATTTTTTTTCAGCCTGACCCAACACCGGCCGTGCTAACTAGTTTTATAATAACTGCTGTTTAGTTAGGATTATAATGAGAGATTGTACACCTCAGGACCTCAAGAGATGAAGGGGATTTAAGGAATTTGTAAAACAGATTTTTCGTTAAATATTGGTTTCCATATCTAAAAACACAGAATTTTTTTCGTAAAATAAGGTAAACGTTACATTATGAAATTTCTGGTATTTTCTCTTGACGCATACAAACCCTGATAATGATAAGATTGTGAAAAACTCTAGTTTTCCGTGAAATTATTATGCAAGGCATTTTAATAATTTGAAGATCAGTAATTTCTGAAGTGGCGTAAAGAAAATTCTTATTAGAAATTAATTGCGAGTACTTTGAATTATCTATTAAATACCAATAATATTAAGCTTATTCTTTTAAAGATATTTCCATTTTTTCATTTGAAATTGAAACTGTAGAATTGTTCTCTCTTTCTAAGAAATGCTTAATAATGCTCAGGAGCAGTGGTATTCAAAGTAGCATGATGCTTAAACGTTTCAAACTGTTTTAAATTAAGTTAAATCTTGATGTAGCTTATATTTTTATTTAAAAAATCTTATAATTAAAATTAAGCATTTTTAAGTTTAATAAATGTCACAAAAGGTGTAATGATGCATAATATAACTTATGGGTATTTAAAAAAAAATTTCAACTGTATTCATAATATGCTTCTTTTGGGATTTTAATTAGAGTTGGTTTCATATCTTCAATATAGCATATAAATTCATCTTTTAAATCTTAATACTCTAAAAAGATGTTATCTCTTATTTTTTGTCTATGCTCCAATCATACAAGTTAAGGAGGTCCGTCTATGTGTTTTAAAAAGTATTATGTAATATCAGCAAAATATTTAAAGTGCTAAGTATTTTTAATGTTTTGCAAGTGCTTTATATAAACTAACCATGCAACAAAAAATAAGTACATAAAATACACTACACGGTTCAAAGACGTCAGATATTTCACACACACGTGCAGCATAACCGGATATTCGAAGGAGGAGTTCTTTTCGGGTTGCATAAATGGGCATCCGCAATCCATCGCGGCCCAAAAGTGGCATCCAAGCAAAAGTGCTCACAGCAGTGCAAAAACGGGCTGGCACATGATCATGCTGAAACCACAGTCGCTTACGAATGACGGTCGAAACAAATTGAAGTGGATCTGGTAAAGCCTCTTTCAGAAAAATAAGATAAAAACTGCCAGCCTTAGTGTGCTGTATCAATATCTTGGCCACCCGGATCTCCTCATTTATTGATTATTTGTTGAAAATTGAGGAATAATTTAGTATAAATTGACGGGTTTTTCTGACTGTGTACTCAACTATAAAGGGTATCTCAAATATGAGCAGCAGCCGAATATCGTGAAATTTCAGAAAGATATCAGCGATACAGTTAGTTGATTTTCAGTTGATATATGAAAGCTGGATAATGAGTAATTTTCTAGAAATTGTCATTTTTCTTTAGGACGATTCCATGCGGAGAGTCACACACGTAACGCAGGCTTTAATTTGCATTTATTCAATTATTTATTAAATTTTAATGTTAATTCTGATTTTAGGTGGTATGGTAAATAAGTTATTAACATATTTTTTAGTTTAAATGTGTGTAAGTAAAACTCACAGAAATATATCATTTAATTTCATACTCAAAATGTGCTTTTCTTCTGAAGTAGAAAAAAAGCACATTTTGAGTAATGAAATTAAATGATATACTTCTGTGAGTTTTATTGCCACACATTTAAATTTAAAAATATGGTATTAACTTATTTACTATACCACTTAAAATCAGAATTAACATTAAAATTTAATAAATAATTGAATAAATGCAAATTAAAGCCTGCGTTGCGTGTGTGACACTCTCCACGGAATCGCTCATTAACTGACTTCGAACAAAGGAGTTAATATTTAAAGTATGAATAAGTATAAAAAGAACTTCTTAAAACACCATCAAAAACTTTTAATTGCGCTAGGCCTTTAGAAAGATCCGAATCTTTCTTTGTCAGGCGCAAAGAATATGTGCTTCTACTATGAAAGCAGCAGCAAGACTGAAATCAGAGATAAGGGAAGGGGAAATAAGCTGAAGAAACAGCCAATAGGAAATTATAAATCAACAGCCAATAGGAAAGTCGAAGACAACAGCCAAACACAGAAGAGTATAATCAAAACAGAAGAACACAGAGTAGAAGGGGGAGAAAGAAGCAAATTGGAAAAAAACCCGCATAAAAATAAAATTTAAAATAAATTATCATAAAGGGAAAATACACACACATATTAAAATATGTGAACAGATGAAATAAGAATATAAAAACAGACTAATGTTAATTAATACAAAAAAATAAATTATATGGTAGTACTGAAAAGGTTTTTCCAAGCTGCAGAGAGCATTGTGGAATCAGATTTATCATTACCAATAACTTCACGATTAAGATAAACAGCTAAATTTTGAAGAAAGTACAATTCACAGATACTACTGGCATTCAAGATAATTTTAGCATTTTGAAAATTAAAACTATGGCCAGAATCTCAAGAGTGCTTGGCAATAGAAGATTTAGAAATTTCTTGATTAATTACATAACGGGGGTGTTCTTTTAAGCGGATTTCGAGATTTCTTTTAGTTTGACCAATATAAGATAAATAACAGCCGTTACAAGGAACATTATAAATTCCCCATTTACGAAGATCAAGAACAGGAGATTTAGTGGAGGGGAATTTGAATTTATTGACAGGTTTAAAGATAACGTTAAAATTGAAACGTCGTAAAACTTTAGCAAATTTGAAACATAAAGGAGGATAAAAGGGGACGACAGCCAAATTATCAGGTTTGCTTTTGACAGATTTGGAAAAAGTAGATTTATTAGATGGGCTATGGTTTATGTATATGATTATGGTATATGGTATCTTTATAGTTACACGTAGTGTTAGGATCGATGCTTCGTTTCTAAAAATTCCTCTTTTTTAAGAATGGGCTAAATTCTGATGATTCTTAGAATTTTTTGTAAAATTGTATTCTAAAAATAATAAGAATATATATATACATATTTTTTAAATGAATGTTTTCCGGATTTCTAAATCCTTGTTTGCTTCTGGTCCACTATTCCGTAGCAAAAGGGCAAATCATTAGACAGGAAACAAACACAATTACTTTTTAATTCTCAGCTTCCTGATGAACAGATTAATTTCATTTTTATACATTTTGAATTTCAAATTTTAGTCACTTGATAGTTGTTTTAAACAGAATTACAGACATCCGAAAAATCGTAATCGACGTTTTAAGTTGAATTTCAGACTTCAGTTGGAAAATCTATCGATCAAAATGTAATAATCTGTAATATGGTCTTTTTTCTATATAAAACTCGGCTAAACCAATTCGTACCACTTGAATTTATTAAGGAAATATAATTAAAAATATAAATAAATTAATAAACTTTGAAGGAACTAACACATAGTCCTGTTTTATAGACCATTGAAAAGACTTCTGCTTAAAAATAATATGTAGTTTGACATCGTTTCTCAAACTTCCCAGTTTTTGACCAGTCCGGTTCTCGAATAAGAAATCGCATCGAAGTTTCATCGAATACTCGAACAGAAATTCGGTTATAGAAATGTCAGTGTGTCGTCGCAAAATGGGCAGAATAAACAAATGTAGCAAAAGAAACTGAATTTTTCTTTTTGCTGTTTTTTTTTTTTTTTTTTTTTTTTTTTTTTGCGCAAAACGCGGAACAGTGTTCGGAGCATTGACTAAATTAATGCATTTTCAGATTTTCTTTCAACACACCTGCTGAACCAACACATGACATTTGAGTTGACATATGAGTTTTTCTTGCTGCTACTTTTTCTTCTTTTCATTATTTCTTCCATATGTCCAAAACACATATAAGTACGAGGGTCACTCTGAAATTTTTGAGATACAACTAGGTTTTTAAAGTTATACTTACAAAATTTTAGGTGTGTTCAAAGTAGTCTCCTCCAGCATCAATGCACTTTTGTAGACGAATTTTCCACAGACTAAATGCCTCAAGCCATTCATTTCTTGGAATAGATGAAAAAATGCATTTATAGCCACATCAATCTCTTCTTCTGAATGAAAACGACGTCCATGTAAGTTCTTTTTTCGATTCAAGAATAACCAAAAGTCACACATAGCTAGATCAGGTGAATACGGCGGATGTTCTATCACTTTAATTCGTTTTTGTTTAAGAAACTCAACTGTTAATCCGGCTGTATGTGAAGATGCATTGTCATGGTGAAGCATTAGTCCTCTAACATTCACTTCTTGTAGAATTTCTGGAAGACATTTAGTGGTATACCAGTTTGCTGTTACTGTCTTCTGTCCTTCTAACTTGATGGCTTTGACCAATCCCGTACTTCTGAAGAAAACGGCATACATCACTTTTTTCATTGCGCGTTGTTTTTTCACCATTGTCGGCGTGGGATCATCTTCAAAGACCCATACTTTGCTTTTTTGACGTGTTGGAACGTCAAAAAACGGTATGTACTTTTCTTCACCCGTTACAATTTTAGAAATGATGGGCCACCATCATTTAGCAATTTAAGAGTTTCTTTACTGATTCTGACACCCTCCTCTTTTTTGGTGCTCAGTTAGATTATGGGGAACCCAACGGCAAACTACTTTTTTATATGCAATTCTTCATGAATAATTTTGTTTATGGCTGCGGATCCAATGTTAAGTTCCTTCTGTACCATGTGATAGGTACAGCGATTACCATCCATTAACATTTTTCGTATGGCGGACACATTATCCGGGATTACTGCCGACGGCGGCCTTCCTGTGTTTTCTTCATCCTGAAGAAAATTGCGACCTCTGCTAAATTCTTTAAACCATCTAATTACAGTAGCACGAGCTGGAGATTCATCACCAAATGCTAATTTCCACCGTTGAACGCATTCTCCTTGATTGATTCCTGCTTTAAAATCGTAGAAAATCATAGCGCGAAAATGTTCTCGCGTCAACTCCATTTTCTCTTCTGTTTAAAATTTATTCTACGCAAAACAATTTGAAGTAAGTCGGTAAAAAATCGTCTGCTGTGTTAAAATACTTTGTATATTAAAATGAAAGCGTTATTTTTATTTTGTAAATTCTCGTCTGCGCGTATCTCAATAATTTCAGAGTAACCCTCGTATATGCAATACAGTCATCATGGTGGAAACGAATTTCATGCATTTTCAAATAAATGTATATGTATCAAGATATTTTATTTTTCTTATTGATGTAAAAAATCAATATTTTATACAATACTCGGTACCATACATTGTATTTCTTCAAATAGATAAATACAATGAATAACTTGGGAGGTGGGGGCCAGATAATGGAATTTTTCGTTGGTTCTTCTCTGAAAACAAAATTCCGTATAATACGGGTGATTTTATGAGAAATTTCTCTCTTTTAACAGAAACTTTCAATTTTGAGTAGAAATCGTAAATTTTACCGGAATAAATAGAAAATTTCCATTTTATCTTTTACTCGCGAATGTTAAAAACAGAAATATTCCTTTCAAGACAGGCAAACGGAAATGTTCTATTTCACTTGAGAGAAAAAATCGGCAAAATTCACTTTAAATTTTCGCAAGTGATGTTTTGGCCTATAAGTAAGACGTTAGATGAGGCCAGTTTGTGTATCGGACAGAACATTTATCCACTGATGACGAGAACCAAGGTTCGAATCAAGGCAAGACGGTAAATACTGGTAATAATATTCAATAAAAACACCTTTAACTTGCTTTTTTACAACTTTTCTTTAGCAATACCTTTCAATAGCAAAACTATTTCTTGTGAACATCTATCAGTATATATAATTCTTATTTGTATATATATATTTTTTTAACTATTGCATCATTTCTTACATTCGTTTCTAAAAATAAAAATTTTCAGTCTTGTATAGTGAGAAATTTTCATTTTGAAAACGAGTAAATATTAAAACAGAAGTTTTGTGTAAAAAATGGAATATAGACAAAAACTTTGCTGCCAGTACTTTTTTATTTTAATAGTATATGGCAATATTTGATTAGGTTCGCGAACAATTATTTTTAACAAATTATGTTAGATAACCGAGGTACCATTCAATATCAAAACTAATTCAACAGAAAATTTTGAAAAGCAGCTTCAAATGTGTTCGAATTGATTTATATAAAGTAATTGCTGTAGTATGCAAGTATGTATAACACATTTCGTCGTAAAAGAACCACCATTCTGTTTCTCTTTAATAAGTATAACGTTGGAGCTAATGAGTCACTTTTATGTATTCACAGCTCCCTGATGTTTTGAATAAGAGTGAAAGGAAGTCCTTTTAAACTTCCGAATAATTTATTTATGCCTCGTTAAAATATTAATTCAGTCAAGAGACTATTCAGCAATCTTTATGAAGCCAATATGGATTTAATTTGGTGAAAAGACATTTTACTTCCTAAAACAAACTTCATCAATAATTTATAATTCTATAATTGAAAATATATTAATATTTACTGTAATATAATGGTGTATCTGGCTTCATTTCCCGTTATCAGATTTTAAAAAACTAGTTCGTTTCTAATAATTTTAAATTAATTGAAGTGTTTTCCTTTCTTTAGTTATAAATAAGCACTAATGGTAATATATTTTCTAAAAGCTATTTCCCAATTTTAATAAATATCTCTTCATTTTTTAATTGTTTTTTCGGCGTTACGGAAAATTTTATGAATAACTACTCTAATATGAAGCTTCTTTGCATACAAATACTTCTACGCATTATTTTGTTAAATGCTATTGATAAACTATCAACGAAATTGATAATTAACAAAAGAAACATGAGCAAACAAAATTTGTATTTTTAAAAGTTTAATTACATTTTTACGTAGTATACATTTCATAGCTTGATTTAAAGTATTTCAATTTTTCAGTACTATGTAATATAAATGAATAAGATTACTTACAGAGGAGATAAATATCTAAAATTTATTTTTCATTATTATGTTTTTTAATTAATTTTTTCATTTAGTATTGTGAAACAGCTGTAAAAAACTAATTATGAGCATTAAAAAGAGATTACTATTAATCTCTTTCCACAAACGAATTTAGATACTTATCTGGCATTTAATATCGAAAAATATATTAATTTAGGTTTGATATACGTTTATTGTACGCATATACGTTGCGTCCATAATTAAAAGACCCTACTTTAAAGTTGTATGCAGGCAAAATTATTGGTCCGAAAGTACTGAAATTTTGTGAAGGACATAATTAAGAGATGGAAATTTGTTTAAGAGAGGAAAAAGTTCAAAATTCCGCCACCAGATGGCATTTTTAATGAATTACAAATTTTGCATACATTTACGATAGTTTACTTATTTTAATGCAACAAAACATGTTCCACATGATGGCCATCATCCATGGTGAGTAATTGTTAATAAAACTAAATCATCTAAAATGAAAGTGTAAATACGTGTGCATGAAATACCAGGTTAAACATGGTATCATAATAACCGTATGCTTGAGATGGAAACAATGTATGAATAGTGTCTAACATACTATCTGCTCATAGTAAGCTAGTGAGAAAGCGCGAGCTCACGCAAGACTGGTGCTTATAAGCAGCATTTGCAAACTGCTACTGGTGAATTTTACAACTAAAAAAAATGTATGTAAACAATACAAAACGTGTGAAACTCATGTCAGTGTTATCTCCATGAATCATGCAAAGAAACATATTCGAACTGTGATCAAGTCAATTGCCAACTCGCTTAAACATAGATTGAAATACACACCCCATACATTATGCTATCCCATGGAAAATAGCGCAATGATTGAAGTATCCTACATAAAACAGGAAAGAATTAATAAAATCACCTTACACAATAACTCACATGTATAACGTACAGTGTGAATGTATGCCAGCGAGAAGCATACGAAATACAAATAAGTGTTTAAAACATGTTCCTAACTTATGTTGTATCTTCTTTTATTTGCAGGACACGAGATCAATAGGTGAAATATATATATATATATATATAGATTTATAACTACAGCTAATAAACATTTTATAATGCATGTTGATTCGATGCTTTTATATGTTTATGATGAAGTTATATTTATATTTCAATTCATATTAAATTTATTCAGCTTCATTAATATTTAATCAATCTAGTTAACAATTAAATTGTATTTAATTTTTAGTCGACTCAGGACAATATCATATTAATTTCTAATAGTATACCATCTTTATAGAGAATAATATGCATAATAAGTTTATTTCATATTGCTATGACAGTTTGTATTAAAATTAGGTTATTAGTTTTTTATTATTCCTCTATCCTTTTCAATCTTATTTCATTTTGAACTTAGTGTTCAATGAGTAATTCTTGGTTTTTTGTGTCTGTTAGTCCCAAATTCATATTCTTTAGCTTTTTTTAATGGCTAATATGAAAATAAACCACACACTTTATTTGTGAACTTTAGGCATTTGGGAACTGAAGTTTCTGACTAAGTTCTACAAACATCTATTTTTCTTTTCCTGTTCATTTTATTAATTAATTATTTTTTATGTTTAATAGTAATTCTTAACTTTTTTTGTAAGTGTCATATTTATTTTTTTATTATATATAATATATTTTATACGTTTTAGCATATTGCTATGTAATATTATTAATGTTATAAAATTATTTAAATTCTCCGTATAGATTAATTGAGTGTGGTAGTAATATATATTGTATGCATTATATTAACATTTATATTTATTTAATATTTTTGTGAATAATGATATATAATATGGTATTATTTATTTATTAGGATATGTGGGGTAAAGAAGATGGTAAAATTTGAAAGCATTAGCTTCAATACGGTTACTCTTATGACATTAGATCATAACAGTTTTAATTTATCATAATAGATGGCAGCACCAAAATTTAATTTACATTTTGTCTGTAGCTTCTATTAGTGTAATGTTTTCAATTTTCAACACTAGGTGGTCCTAATGATGGTTATTGGCAATATTGTAAATTAATTGTTTTGGGATTTTTTACTTTAGTTAAGAAATTTAAAAGTGTTAATAGTTATTTTAAATACTAATATTGTAATTATAATCTATTTATATTATATTAATTGCATTTATCAAGGTATTTCAAAATGGATTAACTACAACCATTAGGTTTTAATATCTGTGTTAACTTACCTGCAAAAATAACCTTAAAGTTATCCCGCTTTCGGATACCATGTGCAGGAGTGTATTTGGATTAAATGAAACTGAGATTATATTTGGTATGCTGTGTAATATTACTGTATTTCATTGCTATAAATTAAATATTTAAAAGGTCCCCACTAAAAATAATCTTAAGATTATCAGAAGAAATCTCTAGTTTCTCCAGAAATTCTCCAGAAATTTGAAAAAATTTTGCAGGTTTAGCTCTACCTTCAAAATAACTGCAGAATATCTGCAGATATTCTTAGAAATATCTGCAGAATGGGCCAATTACCTACAGAGTGTTGGGCAAATTACCTACAGATTTTCTGCAGATTTTTTTTAGTGGGGGTTGTATTGTTATTTCCATTTCATGGCATTTAATATTATTCTGTTTTCATCTTGAATCTATTCTTTTGGTCATATTAGTCGTTTGAGTACAGGGGAAAAAATTTCAGCTTTTAGATTTTTTTTCTCACAGAAAACGACTATTATGCTTATATAATTGACTTCTCTACTCTTGATAACGTAATTCAATATATAAGATTTTCAATTATTTTTATCGGAATTTATTTTTTTCTTTTTTTTCTTCCATATTAATTCTCATAATATAGTACAAGGACTATATTTTATACATAACAGCTGGTATATTCTATGTTTTTGGTATCCATGTAAGGTGTGTTTGGGGAAACTGTATTATTGTCATTTCATTCATAATATCACACTTTTTGTTGGTGGTCGGTAATGTTTCTTTAATGGTTATATATATATATATATATATATATATGTATCACTTTTGTTTTTGAAAAAGTGACAATGACTCGAGCTATATGCAAAATGACTAAACTAAATTTATGCCAGGATAAACTAATCTAAGAATATTAAATATTTTGCCGAAGTTCTCAACCCAAAAAAATATATAGTGTGCGAAATAGAAAAAAAAGTCTATTTTTATTTATTATTATTATACCTACTGTATGTATGTAATTTCCTAAACAAGTGCAAACATTAAAATACTAAACAGCAACTTACTGTTAAGCTCCCCTTTCTCCTTTATAACTTTGTTTTAAATTGCCACCAGTGTACAAATCTAAATCATTTCATATTACCATGAATCATTGCTTAAAATTTATAATAAGCACATAAAACATAAAATTGTCACCTAAAGAAATTACCTGTCTGAATTATCAAAAAGCTAGCAAGAGCATGTTCAAAATTTAATTGTGATAAGATGGTATAAAAGCAAGTGCTCTCAATATAAGACAAATATATACAGACATTTTTTATAATATCTTAATTTTTGTGAAAGGCTGAATGACAACTTTCTTAACTGAAAAAATAGAATTATTTAATAACTACCAATACAAATCGTAAAAGAGACAAATCAAATAAATGCAATGAAACATGTTATTCAAATCTAACTATCAACAGGCACATACGAACCAGCGTATTTATGTCCCCAACACACCATAAGAAACACACGGATACACTTCCTGGAAAAGAGAGATAATAAAAGGAACATATTATCTCTGAAGTGCGTCAATGTGTCATTGCAAGACATTCACTATGTATCTTATACGAATCGAACGAAACAAACTAACTTAAAAATCGCTTTTTTCTCAACAGTAAAGTTTCTTACCCATTCTTAAATTCTACATTGCACTTCAAATGTTTACCTGTATCTAACAAATTACCTTTTTAAAAGCATATGAACTATTAAATAATAAAATAACTATTGCTACAGTTAATTACAATGCCATTCATAAGTGCCAATAAAACATTACAAAAAATGTGCAATGGTTAAACTGAGATAAAATCTAAAAAAAAAAAAAATGGTTTGCCAACCGGCGACAAGGAATGCCACACTAGTATCTTTAAAGATAAATATTAAATCAAGAAAAATTCCTTGTCATGCATGATTATATTAAAGTATTTAAAAAGACTTAAAATAAATCAGTACTGGGATTAATTTTAACGCCTACCTTTCAAAATATAGCTTGAAAAGAGAAGGTTAGAATTACAACTGCAACTGCAAAACTTTAAATTACAATACTTTTTTATTTAGCTACGATCAGCTATATTCAGGTTACCACATATTAAAAAGAGCAGTAATAATAACTATTATACTATAAGACACTATATATAACTATAAGAAAATTTTTAAACAAGAAGAATGAACAGGGAAACATATTTATCATAGTTTGTAAAGAGATAAAAAAACTGAAAAGGTAAAAAGTAAATTACTGTATTAATTAAAATTAAGTTTTAAAAGAAAAAGAAAAAAATTTCAGGCATCTGAAATTAATAATTTTATCTTATATTGTACAATGTAAGTGTCTTCTCTTTTTTATTTACTCGACATAACTATGTATTTAGTGTACTTTTTGTATATTTTCATCACATGGCACATACGATCATTGACTGAAAATAGAAGTAGTGGCAGTATGAAATTATTTATTTTTTGCATGGTAAGAGTCAGCAGATTTTATCACTATTGGCACATCCTCATTTGGGAGAAGTAGACATAACTCACAAACAAATTGAAATGCAGTAATGAGCCTGATGAAAGATATCTTCCTTTTTTTAGACTTTTGAAAGCAGACGTATAATGCAGCATAATACGCACACCGAGATACACTAGTAGATTGCTGGCTTTATGCAAACTGTGTGCTTATATTAACTATATTTCCTTTAACACATGGATCACCGATAAATTACTTTAGTATGACAATCAAGACAGAAATTATTTTGTAGCGAAACACGATCAATTTTTAGCATATTTCACATCCTTACGTCCAGAGGTTGGAGGCGACGGAGTAGGCGACAGACAACAGAAAGTTTTATTCCAAAAGCACCAGTGTAGTAGCAGGATTGAGCATCGAGTAACCATTTATCACAAGTTTCTCACATCCAGAAGGTGAAGCGAAAACCAATTGGTGGAGAGGATGAAGTAGGGTGACTGACAACAGAACTTTTTTTATTCCAAAATCACCAATGTAGTAGCTAGATTGAACATCGAATAAGCCCATTTTTTAATTAGAATTCAAAACATGATTTTGAAGAATCATTTCTGGTATTTAACGAATAGTCAGGAATGCGCTGGAGACATCGAAAAAATTGTCCTTTTAAAATGCAGAAGGAAAACTTCAAAAAGACAGCATAAAACCATTTTAAGGGGAGGGGGATTTCTCTCTAACAAATATGTATTTTTTTTAGGTTGGAGAACCGGCCGATGAAGCCAAAGTATGTAATGAAGTTCAGTGGAACGGGTGTTTGAAATGCAAAAACACCAACCTTTAATTACAGGAACCAACAATTTTATTTAAGCATTTCTAACAGGTTACAAAATTGGAATTATATTTTTAGTTACTTAAGGTAAGAGAGAGAAAACCCCTGCATAAAAAGTGCGCCGAGGCGCATTCCAATATTTACTTTTTTACATCTAGGAAAGCAGAGATGAAAGTGATAGATTTCAGAAGAAGTTTATATCACTTGGCGTTACAATTTATCACCAATTCAAAGCGTTAGCACCTTGAACGAATGGCAGACAAAGGTTTTGGAGAACACAATTGATTACCCCACATAATCTGGCTATCCACGAAACGCGTGATGCAAAGTTTACCAAAAAACAGTTCTTCATATTTAAGTATCAGCGACGCCAGGAAATCTGGCCATGTTTATCTAACACAAATGAGTACGTTCAATGATCGCCACGTATAATTGCGTAATGCCGAGAAAATGCATATGTTTTATACAACCCATAAATCAAGTTAACGTTTACGAAAATGATTTAAAGACTGCATTCGCATAAATCTCTTTTACTTTTTTTTGTTATTTTTTTTTGCAACGCCTCAAAATTAAGCAGTGAATAAGATTATTTCCCGCGTGGACGAACCCAAATATAAAAAACTGCCATTCTAATATAAAAGACATCTGCATATATCTATTCTGTTTTATTTAATGGCCCGAATTTTATTGGAAAATAAATTACTTTTGCGAGAACAGGTTACAAATCATAAACTGAAAATTAATGCTTTGATTTAAAGGGGTTAGTGAAAGAAAAAGAAAAACGAACAGTTAAAATTCCGTACGGATTTAAGCACTGAATTAAATTACAAATTTTAGTTAGGGGGAGAGAACACACCTTTTAAAAGCGAAAAAAATGTTTTATATTAATTTTGAAGAAAAAGTGATATGGATAGAAAATCTAACACATATCTCACGGGGACACCCGAAGAAAGCTGTGACGTGTACGTCGCAGCTTTATACGGACTTATGCCCTTTGGGCACCTTCGCACTTATAGATTTTGTACATTAACAAGATAAGGAAATAAATATTTAAGTTGATATCTAAAGAGAAACTATTTAACTTGTATCACAAACTATTAAACATTAGCTCCTGTAGAATATGTTATACAACAATAAGTAAGTAGACAAATACTTTTTTGTTTCGAAAACAATTCACAAAAATTGTATTTTCTTCATGAGCGCTCATACTATTCAAAATAAATTTTTTAATTAAATATTCCACAAAATAAGAGTGCCACATTTGTTGATGATATAGGATTCTATAATATTTTAAATTGTTTGTAGCACTGTTTTTGTGGCGCTGGTACCAGCTATTTTGTCATGGATATTCATAAAAAGAAGTGTTCACATTAACTGTGTCTACCACTTTACAAAATTTGATCTTACATGAGATCATAATATCATAAAATGCAAGCAAATAAAAACAAAGAACAAAAACACACCAGTAAAAAATTTTGTAACTTTAAGGAAAGGTGAATTTCTTTATAAAATTGAAGATTATCTGTATTATCTTAGGTTATTTTGTAACCGGTATATGAAACAAAATTTGTGCCTAATGCACAGGACTACCAAAAAAATATGCAAGCAGCACGCTTACAAACAGGTGTAACCCAAAATCGTGTGAAGACGATCTTGTGCTTAAGATTCTGCATCAAATGAAGTAACTGTGTACTTACTAGAGTGATTTTTTTAACTCCTTGCAAGATTTAAAAAAAAAAACATTTAATAAGAAATTGCATACAATTTTTATGTAATGTAACAAAATATCTTACTGGATGATCAAGAGATCTTACTCTTGCTACCTTCAACTAAGAAGTATCTAATGAAAGCATTAAAAAATTTTTACATGTTAAAATTCAAATGGTTCGAAATGTATGTGTAGTTTAATATGTCATGTGACAGATAACTCCATGTAACTTTAATATTTTTGTACATAGACAAAATAATGATGTCATTGATATGTTATGACATTACGCAAACAAATAAAACTAACCTTGTTAAAATTTCAAAATTGTTAATAAAAACAGAATGATAGAATATTTTAATACTGAAACATGACTTTAAGTTTCATAGATAGAAATGTAACAAAAAAATGAGCTGTATGTATGTGAATAGAGGGAAAAATATCAAACTCTTGAACTACTTGTAATATAACGTATGAACAAGTGTGTACGCAAAGCATACACAAGGTGTAAGTAAACATATGAACAAATTTTATAAAATGACATGAACTACGTGTAATAATGTCACAATGAACTAAATTTTTATGTATTTGCCCACAAAATAAACAGACAGTATATGTGTAATAACCCAAAACACTTGCATACGAGTGAGATTCAATTACATAATTAATGAATTATAATCAGCAAAATGTAATGAATAAGGGTTAATATAGCCAAATGAACTACGTGTAATGTGCGAATAAACTCTGGTTAAATTCTAAACCAGCAACAGTGAACTAGGTGTTGTACTCAATGAACTACTTGTGACAAAAATTAAATAAAGAAAGAAAGAAATACTGTCGAATACACCATTAGCAAAGTACAATGTAAAAAAGCAAATGAACAAAATATGTAAATCAACTCATGAACTAATATGTGTATATCTACGAACGAACAAAATCATATCCCAAATAAGCAAATTGTGTAACAACTTATATCCAACAAATGAACTATTCGTAGAGAAAAAAAATACCGTTGAATAAATGGTTAACTAAGAGTTAAAATTAAAAATAAAACTGTATGTCCCAAAGTTATTACTGTATTTAGCTAAAAAAGTGTGTGCCTAAAATGCACAAGTGTTCAACAGATTGCATAACTCCACGCTAAAAAATGTAGAAATTATGCCAAGCCAAACATGTTCCAAGTAAGAGCGATAAAGGAAAAAAAAATGCTTACTAAAATAACAAGTTTTATACATAATATCATATAAGTGTATGTATCCATCATAAGACACCTCTGAGACTTGAACTCACTAATTAAAATTTTTAAAATGAGAGAAAATACCAAATATTTAGTTTAATGAGTATATGTGAATATCCTTTTAAAAAAGTGTACCTAAGAGCTCATATTATGAATTTTATAAAAACAATTCTTAAAGATATGCGATATCATTTCAGTTATAATAAAATTACCTTATGTCCTGAATAAAATAGCAACGAGTCACTAGCCGCACGTATACAATGAAATTAAACGGTACATTAAGTGTATGTGTCGAAAAACGTACACCTAATTAAATATCTCATGCATAAAATTTAAGATGCATGTACAAACAATGTACAAAATTTAAATTATGTCATAATTTCTCCAAAAATTTTGAACACCAACCAACAAAACATTTAACTTTTAAAAAAAAGTATTACCTAAAGAAAATACCAGTTGTAAATTAAGTGAAAAAATCGCTTTTAAACAAAACAAAAATGTTGATAAAAATAAGGATCCTGTACACGCACAGAAGAGTGATGACTGTATTTAACCAAAGTCAGTGTTAATTGTTTTTAAAACGAAATCATCTAAAATGAATGTGTAAATTTTTGTGCATGAAATACCAGGTTAAACATGACATCATAACAACCGTGTGCTTGAGATGGAAACATTGTATGATAAGTGCCTAACATACCATCTGCTCATAGTAAGCTAGTGAGAATGCGCGAGCTTGCGCATGACTGGTGCTTATAACCAGCATTAGCAAACTGCTACTTGTGAATTTTACGATAAAAAAATTGTGTGTACATAATACACAATGCGTGAAACTCATGTTAGTGTTATCTCCATGAATCATGCTAGGAAACATATTCGATATGTGATCAAGCCAGGGGTCAACTTGCTTAACCATAGATTGAAATACACACTTCAAGCAGTTTGCTATCCCATGGAAAATAGCGCAATGTCTGAAGAATCCTACATAAAACATGAAAGAACTAATAACAAATTAACCTTACAAAAAAATAAAGCTTCACAAAAATAAAATAAAACAATGTATTATGTGAATGAATGCCATTGAGAAGCATAGAAATTACAAACAACCGTTTAAAACATGTTCCTAACCTATGTTGTGTCCTTTTTTTTTTTTTTTTTTTTTTTTCAAATGGAAATGAGATCAAGAGGGGAATATATTATATATATATATATATATATATCGCTCTTTTTTGCAAAAATGACATGATGACTCGAGCTATATGTAAAATGACCTAACTAAATTTATGCCAGGATAAACTAATCTAAGAATATTAAATATTTTGCCGAAGTTCACTATCCAGTGTAACATATGTGTGAAATAGAAAAAAAATCTCTTTTTATTATTATTATTATTACGCCTACTGTATGTAAATTTTTAATAAAGGGCACATATATAAATAGAAAAAAAAAGTAAATGTTAATCTCACCTTCCTCCTCTAAAACTATTTTAAATTGCCACAAGTGTACAAATCTAAAACATTTCATATTGCTATGAATCTTTGCTCAAAATTTATAATAAGCACATAAAACATAAAATTGTCTACGTAAAGAAATTACCTATCTTAATTATAAAAAAGGGCTAACTAGAGCATATTCAAAATTTAATTGTGATAAGGTAATTTAAAAGCAAGTATTCTCAATTTAAGACAAATATATATAGACTTTTATAATATCTCAATTTGTGTGAAAGGCTGAATGACATCTTTCTTAACTGAAAAAAAATTAGGAGAATTTAATAACCACCAGAGAATTAATCATAATTGAGACTAAATTAAATAAGTTGCAATATGACACAAAAGAGAGTGTGAAAAGAGAGATAATAAAAGCAACATACTATCTCTGAAGTGCGCCAATGTGTCATTGCAAGATATTCACTATGTATCTTATACGAATAAAATAAAACAAACTTTTATTTTTTTTTTTATTTTTTTTTTTTATTTTTTTTTATTTTTTTTTTTTTTTACAGTAATGTATCTTAACCACTCTTGAATTTTACATTGATTTCAAATGTTTACCTGTATCTAACAAATAATCTTTTTAAAAGCATGTGAACTATCAAATAATAAATTAAATATTGCTACAGTTAATTACAATGTCATTCATAAGTTCCAATCCATCATAAAATAAATGTGCAATTCATAAGCTGAGAAAAAATATCAAAAAACGTTTGTATACCAACCGGCGACAAGAAATGCTACACTAGTATATTTAAAGATAAATATTAAATCAAGAAAAATTCCTTGTCGTGCATGAAAATATTAAAGCATTTAAACAAACATAAAATAAATCTGTACTGGAATTAATTTAAACACTTACCATTCAAAATATTGCGTGAAAAGAGAAGGTTAGAATTACAACTCCAACTTTAAAACTTTAAAATACAATATTTTTTTTTATTATTTAGCTACGATCTTCTATCTCCAGACTGCCACATTTTTAAAAAGCAGTACCAATAACTATCTGAAATTACTTAGTGCAAGAAAATTTTTAAACAAGAAGAATGAACATGTTTATCAAAGATTAAAGAGATAGAAAAAAACTGAAAAAATAAAAATTAAATTGCTGTATTAATTAAAATCAAGTTTTAAAAGAAAAAAAAATTCTGCATCTGAAATGAATAATTTTATCTTGAATTGTACAATGTAGTACAATGTGTGTATGTCTCCTCTTTTTTTTAACTCGACATAACTATGCATTTAGTGTACTTTTTGTATATTTTCATCATATGGCACATACGATCATTCACGGAAAATAGAAGTAGTGGCAGTATGAAAATATTTATCTTTTGCATGGTAAGCGTAAGCAAATTTTATCACTATTGGCACATCCTCATTTGGGAGAAGTAAACATAATTCACAAACAAATTGAAATGCACTAATGAGCCTGATGAAAGATATTTTACTTTTTTTTTAGACTTTTGAAAGCAGGCGTATAATGCAGCATAATACTTACACCGAGATACACTAGTAGATTGCTGGCTTAATGGAACTGTACACTTATATTAACTATATAGTATTTAACACATGGAGCACCAAAAAATCGCTTTAGTATGAGAATCAAGACAGAAATTATTTCGTAGAGAAACACGATCTTTTTTTAGCATATTTCACATCCTCATGTACAGAAGGTGAAGAGAAAACCAATTGGTGGAGAGGACGGAGTAGGGTGACAGACAGCAGAACTTATTTTATTCCAAAATCACCAGTATAGTAGCGGGTTTGAGCATTGAATAAGTTCAGTTTTTAATTAGAATGCAAAACATGATTTTGAAGAATTGAAGCATCGCTGTTCTGGCACATCGGTAGCCAACATGTACGGGTGTTTAACGAGGAGTCAGGAATGCGCAATAAACATCGAGAACAATTGTACTTTTAAAATGCAGCAGGAATACTTCGAAAAGACAACATAAAACCATTAGAAGGGGGGGGGGGGGATTTCTCTCTCTCTAATATGTTCTTTTTTTTTAAGGCTGGAGAACCGACCGATGACGCTAAAGTACGTGACGAAGTTCAGTGGAATGGGTGTTTAAAATGCAAAAACTCCAACCTTTAATTACAGGAACCAACAATTTTATTTAAACATTTCCAACAGGTTACAAAAGTGGAATTATATTTTTAGATACTTAAGGTGAGAGAGAGAAAACCCCTGCATAAAAAGTGCGCCGAGACGGAATCCAAATATTTGCTTTTCTATATCTCAGAGAGCAGAGAGGTAGGTAATTGATTTCACAAGAAATTTATATCACTTGGCGTTACAATTTATTGCCAATTCAAAGCATTAGCACCCTGAACGAAGGGCGGACAAAGGTTTTGGCGAACAAAATTGACTACCCCACATAATCTGGCTACCCACGAAACGCGTGATGCAAAGGTTGCCAAAAAATCAGTTCCTCATATTTAGATATCAGCGACGCCAGGAAATCTGGCCACGTTTATCTAACACAAATTATTACGTTAAATGATCGCTACTTATAATTGCACAATGCCGAGAAAATGCATATATGCTTTTATACAACCCATAAATCTAGTTAACGTACATGCAAATGTTTTAAAGACCGCATCCGCATAAATATCTTTTCCTTTTTTTTTTATATTTTATTGCAACGGATCAGATTTAAGCAGTGAATAACACTGAATTATTTCTCGCGTGGGCGAACACAAATGTAAACAAACTGCCATTCTAATATTAAAGGCAGCTGTATGTATCTCTTCTGTTTTATTTAATGGCCCAAATGTTATTGAAAAATAAATTGCTTTTGCGAGAACAGGTTAGAAATCAGAAACTGAAAATTAATCCTTTTAATTAAAGAGGTTAGTGAAAGAGAAAGAAAAACAAAGAGATAAAATTCTGTATGGATTTAAGCACTGAATTAAATTACAAATTTTAGTTTAACGAGGTTGGGGAATACACCTTTTACAAGAAAAAAAAATGTAGGGTTTAAATTAATTTTGAAGAAAAGGTGATATGTGATAGATACTCTGTCACAGTCTGTATAAACTGAATCTAAAATTTCATTTTTATTGTTCAAAAGATATCTTTTTATATGATTATACTGTTGAAATTTCAATTTTCTTTAGGTAAATACATCTTTGTATTAAATTATAAAAATCCTTTAAATACAAATTTATTTGTTATTCAGGGTACTTTTTTGCAATCTGAAGTATAATTAGGCATAAAAAATGCATTCTAGTCGCAAAACTTATTTTGTAAACCTGCGCGTAAGCTCTGTTATACCAATTTTCTACTCGACAAATGTCTGGCTGTTTTAGCCCCCTGTTAATACTATTTCTGCATCTTGCAATTTTTTAAATACATGAAATGAAAGAACATACTTATATCTTTCATCCCAATAAAAATTGTGTTTTTAAATAGTATGCATTTTAAGATATTAAATGTTGAAAATGGTCTTTTTTTTCATTTTTTCGAACTTTAAGAGTCCCGAGACCATTTAATGAAAAGAAATACTTTATTTTGATTGGATTAAATTTTTATAACGGCACGCGCTAAAAACGTTTCATGATAATTCATCACTGTAAAAATGCGCAATATTTACTTCATATGTATAAATGTACTTAAAAAGTATTCTTTAAATATTAAAAAAAAAATAACTGATTTATATACGTTATACCAAAAAAAAAATCATTTGTAATAAAATGACTTAAAAGTTTAGAAAACGCCGCATCAGATATTGATCGCGTATGATTCTAAAAGCAAGAACTTCTGTTCTAATAGAAATTTCAAGGAAACAATTATATCAAAATGTTAAGAAAATATAGGAGTTCCACATCTAAAAAATTTAAATTTTCGAAAATTTTGAAGCTTTAAGAGACCTGAGATCCCTTAAATCTTATTATTATAATGGAAAATGATATGAAAATATTATTAAAGAAATCATATTCTGCTTTGCGTGATTGAATAAAAATATTACGCCTAAATATCCAGGCTAAAACACTTTTCATGAGTCATTAGATTAAGCATATATGAGTTAGTCACAGCGATCTTATTTTCCTTAATTAAGGGGTCTCAGGACTCTTAAAGTTTCAAAACTTTCGAGATTTTAATTTTTTTTATGTGGTAAACTTCTATCCTATATGTTCAAAAATTTACCGTCAAATTATTGTGTATTAATATCTTGACATGGAATGCATGTTATGGGTGTGCATATTTTTGGCAAATGCAGACAGATTATAAATCTATGTATTTCTATTTCTATGCATAAAAGTAAAATTATCTAAAAAAATAAAAGAAAGAACGAAACCGGTATGTATCTATATTTATAGAATATTTCAAGGAACTGGGATCAAATCGTGCATCCAAGTGTTTAGTTTCCAGTTGAATCTTTGTTAACTTACTAGAATATTAGTGTCTTGACGTAATTTACAGGTTCAGAGTTGGCACTTATCTGCAGGAAAAATACATGTAAAGCTGCTATCAGATTCACCAACTTTTCGAGCAATTTTTGAGCCAACTCTTGATTTCCTCCAACGTTTCGCAAAATATTGTCTCAACACCCATTTTGATAACAAACAGCAATATCACCAACATTTATCCGCAGCTCTAAAATAGTCTGCGACGTCATCGACTTTCCAACCGAACTTTCAACATTTCAGTCAATCTGAGATAAGCAATTTATATGAATAGACGATAAATATTAATCGCTGCTACTAGTTGTACTGGTTTACCTCCAACATTAGCAACGACATTTATAACCTTTTCCTCCCTTTGAACGGGAAAAAGTTGGGGTTCAAATCGGTAGAAAAGTTGGTTGCTCAAAAAATTGGTGAATGTGATAGCGGCTTAGCAGATGACTCTGCGACAACCTGGAGAATCAGCATTTTCCCAGCAAAATAAATAGTAAGATATTGATCATTAAAATTACATTGCCACAAGATAATTGATTGGCGATAGTTTTAAAGCGAATGTGGGTTTCATGGAACACAGACTGTTAAAACCTGATATATTGAACTTTTAAATAAGTTACCAGCTGCAAAAAAATATATGCAATTGAAAGCAGCGAAAAAGGATGTTACAGTTTCCAAGGACATTTCGATAACCGCAATCCGTAAAAATAATTAAAGATTGCGATTAAAAGTCATGTGTGATTTAAAAAGATAGAAGTATATAACATATTTTTGTAATTAGCTGAAGCATAAATTCAGAACAAAGAGTTTAAATTTATTTTATTTTATTTTATTAAGGCACAATAAATGAATAATGATGAAAGCACTGTGACATGCACTTTAATGGGTCTCAAGACTCTTAAAGCTTCAAAATTTTCGAGAATTTAATTTTTTTATATGTTAAGCTCCAAATTTTTCTGAATATTTTGATATAGTTGATTTCTTAAAATTCCCATTGGAACTCATATCATGGTTCTTACAATTATACCCGCTCAATAGCTAAAGCAACGCTCCGAGCTTTGAAGTCATTTTCATAAAATGACGTTTTTCGGTATAACACATACGATATCTCAAAAATTCGCAATATTTTTTTATGAAATTTTTAAAATATGTGTTTCATGTTATTCCGTATAAATCAAACCTAAATTGTCCTTTCCATTGTTTAAAAAAGTATTTTTTAGGTGATTATACTGTTGAAATATTCAAATTTTTCCATTAGCTAAATAGAACTTGGTATTAAAAATATAAAAATGCATTAAATGCAAATTTATTTAGGTTCAGGATAATTGTGATAATCTGAAGTATAATTAGGCACAAAAATTTTAATTCTAGTTGCAAGATATATTTTGCAATCCTTGCGCGTAAGCTATCATACCAATTTTTTGCTCGAAAAATGTCTGACAATTTGAAGCTCTATATACATATTATTTCTTCAGCTTGCAATTTTTTAAATATATGAAATTAAAGAATATACTTATATCTTTCATCTCTGTAAAAATATTGTTTTAAAATCATATACATCATTCGATATTAAATGTTGAAAATAGTCATTATTTTTTCATTTTTTCTAATTTTTAGAGTCATGAGACCCCTAAACGATTTGAATAGATTTCTGCAGGGTAATATATAAGGGAAGGAGAAAGTTTACAATAACGTTTTCACATAAATAAGTGAAATACTAATTTATTTTAAGTATATTTTTGTTGCATAAAATTTAAACGAATGCTCTATGTGTTTGCTCTTAATCCCAATTGTTTTAATAAGTTATAATCCAGTGAATACTTGTTTTACAACTTTTAATGAATAATGTTCGTATATTCCACGAGCTTCAAGTTGTAGTCAATTAAATCACAGTTCATGAAAATTATTGGGAGAGCAAAGTTCTAGATTTCACGATTCTACTTATATCACATATCACGATGAATAAGTTTTTTTCCCAAAATTCAGAATCACTTCAATAATTACAAATTTTATGTTTATATACGATACATAACTACTTACATTTAAATTGTACAGATATTTACAAAGAAATATTTGAGTAGTACTTGAAAATGTCTTGCTCCACTCTTGGGAACCCAAGCTAATAATCGGTAACTCCGAGAGAGTCGCCGCATACGGGAGAGATGTCGCACCTCTTGTATTTCTTGTAATTATCGATAGATGGTCTTCAAACGCACAGTATAGGTGCGCAATGAGATTATTTTAACCAGTGTACAGCGTGAATCCCATTTCGATGTTTACTTGTAGAAGTACAATCCTTAATTTGACGTAAGTGCATGATTTCACTGTCCAGACTTTTTAACACGTAATGTTTAAGTACTTTTCATACACTAATTACTAAATGCATGCATGATTTCGAAGTCCAAACTAAGTGTAGAGTTTGTATAGAGTACTGTATGTATGATTACGCCATTCCCCTTAGCGATGGCAGGTAATTGTGATGGCCGACGTCTGCACCATGCAAAATGGGATACATGCCGCACTACTATTCCGGTATACATGCCGCAGTTTCTTTTGTAATGGATGATTAAATGTTATTAACTTTTCCTTTTCTTTTTGCACAGACTAACTATGTTACTCATGTTATCAAGTTTACTAACACCAAAGGAGAAAGAGGGGAAAATAAAAAGTAAGAAGGGCAAGAACGATGCAAGTCAAGATGATAATAATGAAAAATTGGATTACGCGTAACGCAGACGTTCTTTGCAAACTACTCCAAAAAAGAAGAAGTGTAATTGGCTTCGTTGTATCATGTATTTAAATGTAGTTACACAAAGAGTGTACTTTTTGACACTTTTTCTGTAGATTGTAGTCGAAAAAACAGGTCTCTTAACCCATTCGGGACCATAGGTAAATATAAGCACCTTCATAAATAGCATACAATTTTTTCTGGCACCAGTAAAAAAGACAAGTAATATTTGTTTTGTTTAATTAGAGCATTTTCATGATTATTTAAGTAAAGGTAACTTCTTTTAAAAAAGTGGTACCAACTGAATAAAATTTGTGTAAAAGCCACCGGTCCCGAAAGGGTTAACAAATAAATTATGTAAACACAATTTTACTTTTTTTCTTTTTCGTTTCTAATACATTGATGTTACGTTGTTGCTGAAATAACAATTTAAATTTAATGTAAAAAAATAAGTCTGTAATTTTAATAGTGGAAGTAGGCAACAATTATTAATTTGAATCTACTTATACGTTTCACTGTACTCATTTAGTTTCATTTCGTTATTACATCGTTAATTATAGTCCATATGTGAATATTTTTTTGAATATTTTTATTCATAACTTCATTCTGTTCTTATTACAAGCGCGGCATAACTACCGCACAAGTGCGGCATCTCAGAATGAATGTACATGTGACGCGCCACAGTGTAATGTTTTAGAATTTTTTTTAAAAATATTAATCATTTGTTTTGAAATTTTTTGTCGCAGTACACGCGTTGTATATTAAACATTAAATAGCACAATTTGATTTTCTTTTATTTTATGTCCACTATGGGACTTTATACACAAATACAAAAAAAAAAAATGTGCGGCATAAATCCCGAAATTACCCTATATATAAATCATTAACATTTATTTTCTTCCGCTTTTGGAAGATCAAGAAATAATCTGCAGCGTACATGATGTTACCGAATTTTTTTTTCATTCTAAAATACTAAAGAACAAATGTTTTAAAACAATTCTCTTGTAGGTCACTTGGCCATTGGTGCCCTGTTAGTCTACCTGTAAGAGGGCTGCTTAGGGAATTGCGAAATATTTTACAACGTTCGATTAAATTGTTACATTTTCAATCGTCTTTAAAATCTTTTCTTTTCTTTTACTCTTGTTAGTGCTCAAAATAGGGTAATTACGGGAGAGATGCGGGTTTTTTTTCTTCTCGCTCTAAAAGCCATATATATATAGAGTAACTACGTGAGAGTCGCTGCATCCGGGATAGATACCGCACCCCCTGTATTTCTTGTAATTATTGATGGATGGTCGTCAAACGCACAGTATAGGTGCGCAATGAGATTATTTTAACTAGTACTTACTAGTGTACAGCGTGAATCTGACTTCGATGTTTACTTTAGAAGGACAATCCTTATTTTGACGTAAGTGCATGATTTCACTGTCCAAACTTTTAAACACGTTATGTTTAAATACTTTCCATACACTAATTACTAAATGCATGCATGATTTCGAAGGCAAAACTAAGTGTAGCGTTTGTATAGAGTACTGTGTGTATGGTTACGCCATCCCCCTTAGCGATGGCAGGTAACTGTGATGGCCGACGTCTGCACCATGCAAAATGGGATAAGTGCCGCACTGCAATTCCATTATACATGCCGCAGTTTCTTTTGTACGGGATTATTAAGTGTGTTTACTAAAACGAAAGGAGAAAAGGGGGAAAATAGAAAGTAAGAAGGGCAAGAAAGATGCAAGTCAAGATGATAATAATGAAAAATTGGATTACGCGTAACGTAGACGTTCATTGCAAGGAATGTTTAGAAAACTACTACAAAAAAGAGGAAGTGTAATTGGCTTCATTTCTTCATGTGTCAAATGTAGTTACATAAAGACTGTACTTTTTCGACACTTTTTCTGTAGATTGTAGTCGAAAAAACAGGTCTTTTAACCCATTATGGATCATAGGTGCATATAAACACCTTCATAAATAGCATACAAAATTTGTTTCTGGCACCAGTAAAAAATAACAGTAATATTTACTTCCTTTAATTAGAGCATTTTCATGATTATTTAAGTAAAAGTAACTTCTTTTAAAAAAAGTGGTGCCAAACAAATAACATTTGTGTAAAAGTCACTGGTCCCGAAAGGGTTAACAAATAAATTATGTAAACATAATTTTACTTTTTTTTCTTTTCCCTCTTTAATACATTGATGTTACGTTGTTGCTGGACAATTAAAATTTAATGTAAAAAAAAAATAAATAAATAAGTCGATAATTTTAATAGTAAAAGTAGGCAAACAATTATTAATTTGAATGTACTAATACGTTTCATTGTACTCATTTAGTTTCATTTTGTTATTAGATTATTAATTATAGTCCAGATATGAAAATTTTTTTGAAAATTTTTATTTATAATTTTATTCTGTTCTTATTACAAGCGTGGCATAACTATCGCACAGGTGCGGCGTCTCAGTCTGAATGTGCGGGTGACGCGCCGTAGTGTAATGTTTTAGAAAAAAATTGTTAAAAATTATTAATTATATGTTTTGAAAATTTTTTGTCGCAGTACACGCATTGTGCATTTAACATTAGATAGCACAGCATGATTTTTTTTTATGTCCAACATGGGACTTTATACACAGATTCAAAAAAATGTGCGGCATAAATCCCGGAATTACCCTATTTATTTTACTTTTCTCAGTATACTAGTATTGTGTATGATGTTTCCTAAAAATATCTAAAAAGTATGTAAAATAGTCCTAATGCATATCTTTATATGTATATTCATATCTTTAAAAGAATTTCTATTATATATATATATATTAATTTTTTACTATGTGGTTCATATAATGGTCCTATGTGGTGATATGCACCACAATAAAATATTGAAATAATCGCACATATATTAAATTTATAAAACTATATTTTCATTACATGAAAATTCAATGAACTTTTTTACAATTAAATTACTGAACATTAAGATTACATGAATTATTATTTGACCTTTTAATATATACCTATGAAAATTAAATTTGTTTCTTGAAATCTTAATATCTTAATACATTTATACAATATTTATAAAAATGTCTTATATGCTATGTTAAGATTGTTTTGCAGTAATTTCTTTCTGGCTATTAGGTGGCTTTCATTACAAAAAGCTACCTATTGCAGCCGTTCGGAGGAAAGCGATTTCAAAAAAGTTTGGTATATTTTCATCGATCATAACCCCAGATCCCGAAACCACCTACGTTCAAATGTTGACCTATGTGCTATCTTATGAGTATTACAATAGAAGAAAAAAAGAAAAAATATGGATACCGATATTAATACATGGAAATTATTCCAGAGAGAAACATTCGCCTTGCAAACAATGCAGTGAAATCCCGATTTAACGTAACCCGTATTTAACGATTTCTCGCATATAACGTCATTTTTAGCTAGTCCCAATAAATTTCCTATACTTGTAATGTTAAAAAATCCCGGATTTAACGTCATCGTTTTGACTTATTTCCCGCATTTAACGTTTTTTTGAGCAGTAAAATCTCAATGGAGTTTCTCTAAAATAGTCAGAATTTGTAACTAAAAAAAAGCATTTCTTATCAAAACGTTCAAAATTTGAAATCTATCTCTCTCTTTTTTCTCATCCTTTTTTACCAACTGTATGTGCAATATTCAAAAGCCCACCTCTTTTTCACCCGCAAATTTTTATTTTATTCAATTGTGCTTTCTGTACTACAACGCAAGGTTACCTACAACGGAGTTGATAGCATTCGTCAGAGATTTTTCATTAGCTTTAGATTGTATGGCGTCAAAAAGAAAGCGATCTTCTTTACTTGAAAAATTGGAAGTTATCGCGAAAGCACATCACTACAATTAATATGTTTAATTTGAGTTCCGTATTCAAATTTGTAAACAATTTTACAGTAAGTAGATTTAATGGAGCAAAATTGTAAAAAAATGAAAAAACAGGCTAAAAAAAGAAAAAAAATTGAAATCATCACCGTTTAAAGAATTTGAAAATTGGAAGCTATTAGAACTTTCGTAACACTGAAAACATTCTTTTGAAATACTGAAGACCAAGAAAAAAGCTTACACAAGCTCATATACGTTGAGAAAGCGATTTGTGATGTAGCTGCTAAAAACAGGACGCAAAGTAAAATAAAATATTTCTTTAAAACATAATTTAGAAACCTGATGTCTAAAACATTGTAAAGCAAGAAATGAAATGTATCTTACGTAAATTAGTCTTTATTTTATGGTCAGTGTCTTGTTTTCGTCTTTCTCCGATTTAACGTTTTCCCGCATTTAGCGTTATTTATTTATGGTCCCTTGAATAACGTTAAATCAGGGTTTCACTGTATATATAAATATATTCTATATAAATGTCCCTATATATTCTATATAAATATAAATATATTCTATATAAATGTAAATATATTCTATATAAATGATTAAGGATTATATTACGATATACAGAATTATGAAGACATGGTTTAAAAGTAGTAAATGTATTAACTTTGAATTTAAATTCTTTCCGTTTATCATATAGATCAGTTATTGTTTTGTTTTCTCTTATTGTAATTTTAAGATCTAAGAAGTTAATTGTATTGTTAGATAAGAGGTTTTCCGTTAATTCTAAATTAGTGGGATAATCTACTGGAAATTGAGAAATATTAGTATGATCAGTGGCAATTAAAATTATGTCATCAATATAACGATATAAATGTAGATTAATGTTAGTAAAAGAACGTTCATAGTGATATAAGTATAAGTCTGATAATAAACTGGATGTACAACCTCCTTGTGGTATACCGACGTGCTGTAAATATAATATGTTATCTTCCAAAATATAATTATTATAGATAATGAAATTTGTTAAAGATTTAAAATAAGTTATATGTATATTAAATGGTAAATCCAGTTTATGATGATACTTTTTAAATAATGCATTTATAATATTATGTAGATCTAATAAATCTATAATATTAAAAAGATCTTTGAAATCATATGCCGTTATATTATTTACAAATTTAAGATTTTTCATAATATTGACCAGTTGATAGCTATTTTTTATACAATGTGTATTATCAGTGGTAGTTGTCAGTGTATATATTCCACTGAGAATTTTTAATAGAAGTTTATTGGCTATATTATTATATGTATTGCATCTACCGTATTCCCCCGCATAGCCCGCATGCCGCAAAATTCGAGGGAGACCAGATTTTTTAATATTAGTCCCTGGTCTTTCCCGGCATGCCGGAAAAAGCGAGGATAGTAATTTCAACAAATATCGTAAATCGTTGCTAATAAAATTTTTTTAGGGGGTGCAATCAAATATTTAAATCCGTTCCGTTTTCTAACGTTTTAGATGCGGATTTTCGATAGAGTCGATAGGATAAATATTACTTATTTAAAATTTAATATAAAATTTCAAAAGTGTATATACTACTATTTTGAATAGTAATTTCCACAAATATCTTAAATTCTTGCTTAAGCCCGCCACCCCCTTGACTAATACATCTACAGGTAGGTTGTTTAACGGAGTTTCGTTCAAAAACAGTTTTATTAATAATATAGTCCGCCTCCTGGTGGTGGAATGTGGAACTAAAATATTAAAGAATTTTATTTTATTTTTTGGCAAAATTTTGCAGTGCGTGAGCAGAACGCTTGCTAAACGGTACTGTAGGCAGTGGGGACCCGTTTCAAGGTTCGTTCGGTTCGAGATTGGGTCTTTTTATGAGATTTTGGAGTACAAATTTCATGTTCATTTTAGCATATTATTACGGGGCCGGATAATGCCGGGCGGCTTAGCTAGTAAGATAAATAGAATTTAATATTCAAATAAATATAAAGGAATATATATATATATATATATATATATATATATATATATATATATATATATACAGAGAGAGAGAGAGAGAAATAAGTATCGATTTTTTACCTTAAAAGGAAAAATGTTGTTAGAAAAACCAAAATAAATCAGCCGCCCGTCCTCCAGTAGCGAAACCTCATATTTTCCGGCATGCCGGTAAATACGAGTTTTTCCGACATGCTGGTGTACCTCGATTTTTTCCGGCATGCCGGCTAATGCGGGGGAATACGGTAATAGCTACAGTCATAAATTTAATTGGTTTCTTATGAAATTTGGGAATAAGAACTAAATAAGGATAATTAAAGTTAGTGGAGAAAATATTTAATAGTTTATAATAACTTTGAATTTTACTATTACATTTTCATCAGTTTTTTGAAAAGATTTATTGGAAGAAATACAGGATGTAAGAAGTTAGTGATAATAAGCTTTACATATGATTGCATAATTATTAGGAGATTTGTCTACATATGTAATAACGTAGATTTTTGTAATTTAGTAATTTGCTGGAAAAAATGCTTTGTGTTAATAGTAACCCAAACGGAAATATTATATTTTAAAGCCATAGTTAATTTTTCAATAACTGGTATTTTCCATTGATTAACCCCTAACCGCCGAGCGAAAGGGCAAAATTGTATTATTGTTTTATCTGCAGTTTTTTTTAAATGCTAAAAATAGATGATTTTTCCAGCATGATATAATTTTTTTAATTATGTATAGGCATATCAGCCTTCAAAGTATTAATCATAACTTAGTTTTTTTAAATTGATTATATCTTTAGAACTATATTAATTTAAATAATGCTTCTACCGCAGTGAAACCTACAGCTTAGTGAACGGATATATATGTTCGTGGCGGTGAGAAGGTTAAAATATTCAATGGGTTTATTGTATAAGATTGAAATTTTATAAATAAAAATATCTATATCATATGTAAAGTGCTTTATGATAGATTTTACGTTAAATTTAGATGGAAGTCTATATTTATTACAATAACCCAGTAGTTTTTTCAATTTAAAATTATTAACAATATTAAGATTTCCAGTGATTATATGTCCATGGTCATTGTTTATGTATTTTTTTTCTAGTAGGATCATTGCATTTACACGGAAAAGTACTTGCTACAGATGTATTTTATGAAAATGTATTATAGTTAAAAATCTTTCTACCAATTGTATTCGGATATTTAAAGGTTTTTGGTATGTGAAAATTATTAATTGGAAAATAACAGTTTTTATCATTATTTATAGAATTAATGTTAATTTTATGAAATATTTGATTGGAAAAAGTTATTATCATTTGAGTATTCGTGTTTTTTTTCTTTTTTTTTTTTAAATTAATGTTGAAAAGATTAACTCTAGTCATAATGAGATAAAAAAAAATATCAGAGAAATGTTTAGAGAAAGATTTACGTAAAAAAAGATTTAAATGTTGTACAATCTGTTTCTTTTTAATAGCAAATATGTATTTTCGAATTAATAACCAGTTATAATTCTTTAAATAGTTATTTGAAGATTATTTATTTGTTTAGTATTATATTTTTTGGAAACTACAACTGCTAAAGAGCACTTTCCTCGCTCTATTCGTGTTGTTTTACGATTTAAATTCTGATTTAGAGTAGGATAATTTAGAGAATAATCAATAGTATTATTGATAGATGAAAACACTTTAACAGGTCTGTTAAATATTTCACTATTAATTCCATATGCATAAATGGCGTTGTAATATTTCATATATGATGACTTCATATAAAGACGTTCTGATTTATTTTTTAGAATTTGTAGGATTTCAATTGTCGTATTTTTAAATTGATGTTTATGAAAATGCTGAATTTCAGCTGTAGACTGTATATTTTTGCTTTTTTGTTTTATTAGAGCCTGAACGATGCTGGTTGATTCGTTTATTTATTGGACCTGATGTTTCACCTATATATTTCAAGTTATATAAGTTGCATTTTATACAATAAATTACATTAAAAGCTTTAAAAAATTTGAAAAATTAGTATCTGAGACAATTTGTGACTAAGAAGAGTATGGACAAATCTTGCATGTAGCATCTAAACACTTGCGAAAAAATAATGGACGAGGAGGAGAGCATAAATGGTCACTGGATGACAATCCAGGAACAACCCTATTAGTGTTCCTGTACCGGACACTAGATTGCATAGATGGCGAGTGTAACTTGCCAGGATCGAGATTTTTAGTAAGAGCTCTGCCATTTTATAAAATATATATATATATACATAGAAAATGCCTCAAAAATTGCAAAAATTATATAAGTAAAATAAAATAAAAATCAATAATAAAAGAAATTTAGTTATCTAGATAAATATAATTAATTTAATAATATTAAAATGTCTTGAGTATGAAATATAAATGGAAGTATATACAATATGTACAAATCAGATAAGCAGTGCTAAAAAACCTCCATTAATAAATCCATAACCATAATAATGATAACCCGCAGTGCAAAAACTACCATAGCAAAAAACCAATGGACTTTTTTGTACAAAAAAGCCATAAATAACAACGTCAGAAATTCAGAACCACGAATGACAATAACCTTGCAAAGATTACCATAACATTATCTCAATGGACTTCACAGTACATGTTAATATAAATTATACATATTACTAAAGCATTATGATCATTTAAACTATTATTATAAATTATTTTTGCTTCCCAATATTTATATATAACTAAAGAATAACTTTACTTAAAAAATTATGAAAGCAATAGATGAATAGTTAATTAAAACTTTTCAATAGATATAGGACAATATCATGGAATAACACGAAGAAAATACATATATCATATATAAGGAGATTGGTTAAATTCATTAATTGAATCTTTGCGATGATAACACTGCATAATTTAAAGGAATTTCCTAAGAAGAGGTAACAGATAACTACAGAGTAGAAAATCAAACAGTAACTCTCTTATTTATGAACCGATTTGGATGTACAGTGTGTGTAAAAACTAAAAGGACAGCAAAAAATTGTAAAACTTTTGATAAATTGAAAATGCGACAAGTGAAATGGTAATTTAATGTTGATCATTAAGTAGAAATACTAATATAAAAGTCAACAGAATGTATCTTTGTCCTTTTTATTGTGAAAAAATCATAATTATGCAAAAAAATGCTATTATTGACTGTGTAAAAACTTTAAGGAAACCTGTATTTTTTTATAGAAATGATATATATAATTATTATTAAGGATCGACCGAAACAGGTTTTTAATGTCGAAACCAAAACCGAAACCGAATTTTGGAGATCTTCCTATTTTCGGCCGAAAACGAATACGTCCAAAAACTTTTTAAAAGTAATTAAATTGTATGTATTATAGTAATTAATACATACACAAAAATATTATTAATTAATTACACGTACTTATTAAATATGCATAATAATTAATTAATTATGCGTATTTATGAAATATACATAATTATTAATTAATTATACGTGTGGCCGAAGTCTCCGTGCCTTATATTCAATTTTTTTTTCATATAAAATAAAACGTAATTAATTCATCAACTACACAGAAAGATTTTCTAATTATACGAATTTCATTTAATGAAAAAAATAGTTTAGTTTTATGTACACACACCTCGATTTATCTTTTATAATGATTTCTGTAAATGATCATCTGTTATACTTGAACCTTCTCAAAGAGTATTCGTAACTCTTCTGCGGTTTCGAACTGAAAATTTTCTATTACTGTTATGTCTGCAGCTTCTAATGAGCACGTTAAAAAGTTTAGTTATATATACATTGCTCGCTTTATAATTTGAATTCAAGTCTTGAGTCAGTCATGACTGATAATTACAAACAACGAAGTTCGTAGCAATAAATAGTCTCATTTGAGCCGGCCGACAAAGCTCAAATCGCTGAGAAATGTTAAAAATTTCCGTCGGAAGAAACGAGATTTTCGGAATACTGATATTTTCGGTTGAGTTTCGGTCCAAAATCTGAGTTCCGTTTTCGGCGAAAATCAGATTTTGGATCTAAGGCACAGAGAGGCAATTTGGGCCACACGTATAATTAATTAATAATTATGTATTTTTCCATAAATACGCATAATTCATTAATTATTATGCATATTTAATAAATACGTATAATTAATTAATAATATATTTATGTATTTATTAATTACTTATAATACATACAATTTAATTACTTTAAAAAAGTTTTTGGACATTTTCGTTTTCGTTTTCGGCCGAAAATAGGAAGATCTCCAAAATTCGGTTTCGACATTAAAAACCTGTTTCGGTCGATCCTTAATAATAATTATATATGCCATTTCTATAAATAAATACCGGTGTTCTTAAAGATTTTACACAGTCAAAAATAGCGTTTTTTTGCATAATTATGATTTTTTCGCAATAAAAAGGACACAGATACATTCTGTTGACCTTTATATTAGTATTTCTACTTTATGATCAACATTAAATTGCCATTTCACTTGTCGCATTTTCAATTTATCAAAATTTTTACAATTTTTTGCTGTCTTTATAGTTTTTACACACACTGTAATTTTGTTTATACATAGTACATACTAATGTCTCGATCGAGTGCGTTGGCCAGCTTCATCCGCCATCTTGCTTCAAAATGGTGGCTATTTATTTATTTATTTATTTATTTTTTATTTGAAATGTGGTACCAAAAAATTGAAAATTGAAAAACATTTTTTTCTTATGTGTTTGACCTTGATATTAAGATTCCTGAGAAATAAATTTTCGTCTATATCTAAAAAAAGTCTGAGTTATAGCATTTTGAATTTCTATTGTGGCTGACATTTTGAAACGACCTGATATTTGTCACGCGATAACAAGCGTATTTTTGAACCGATTTGGATGTAACTTGGTGTGTACATAGTGCATACCAATGTCTCGATCGAGTTTGTTGGCCAGCTTCATCCGCCATCTTGTTTCAAAAGGGCTGCCATTTTTTAAAAAAATAATTTAAAATTTAAAGGGAGGTACAAAAAAATTAACTTAAATTTAAACGAAAGTATAAAAAAATTCGAAAATGAAAAAGATATTTTTTCCATGTTTTGACCTTAATACAAAGATTCCGGAACAGTTTTTGTTTTGTCTATATCTTAAAAATGGCTGAGTTATAGAACTTTGAATTTCTAGCGTGGCTGACATTTTGAAACGACCTGATTTTTGTAATGCAATAACAGGCGTATTTATGAACCGATTTGGATGTACCTTGGTGTGTACATAGTACATACCAATGTCTCGACGGACTTCTTTCGCCAAACTTCATCCGCCATCTTGTCTCAAAATGGCAGCCATTTAAAAAAAATTAAAAAATAAATAAAATTTAAAATGGGGTACCAAAAAATTGGAAAATGAAAAAATATTGTTTTGTATGTATTTGACCTTAATACAAAGATTCCGGAACAGTTTTTGTTTCGTCTATATCTTAAAAATGGCTAAGTTATAGTATTTTGAATTTCTATTGTGGCTGACATTTTGAAACGACCAGATTTTTGTCACGCGATAACAGGCGTATTTATAAACCGATTTGGATGTAACTTGGTGTGTACACAGTACATACCAATGTCTGGGTTGAGTTCGTTAGACAGCTTCATTCGCCATCTTGTTTCAAAAGGGCTGCCAATAATTTAAATTTAAAATAAGGTATGAAAAAATTGGGAAATGAAAAAGATTTGTTTATGTTGACCTTGATACAAAGATTCCGGAGCAGTTTTTGTTTCGTCTGTATCTTAAAAAATCGTTAAATTATAGCACTTTAAATTTCTAGTATGGAAGCGATAATTTTGAAACGATCTGATATTTCTCACGCGATAACACGCGTATTTATTAACCTATTTCGACATAAGAAGGCATGTGGATAGTGTATAGCAATGTATCGACTAAGTTCACTGGCCAGCTCCATCAGCCAACTTGTTTCAAAATGGTGGCCGTTAAATTAAAAAAAAAATTATATTTAAAGTGAGGTGCAAAAAATTAGAAACTGAAAAGGTTTCTTTCTTAAGTATTTGACCTTGTTATAAGGATTCCGGAGCATTTTTTGTTTTGTCTTTATGTTAAAAAATGGCTTAGATACAGTAGTTTGAATTTCTAATGTGGGTGACATGCTGCCTCCGACAGCACTCGTATATATCAACCTATTCCGATGTGAGTGAGCATGAGCACAGGAATTACTAAGGTCTCGACCAAGTTCACTAGTTAGCCTCATCCACCATGTTTTCTTAAAACGGCAGGCACTTCAAGATATCGCCGAATTTGTCAACCAAATACAACCCAACAAACACATGACTTCGGACCGCATGGCGTATTCGTCGCGGCCAGGGTGAGTTAAGGCCATTTGTAGCCAAACAATACTGTGCCGTAAGTGACGCGTCGCTAATTACGGCAGCTATCACCAAACATATTACGGATCGGAAGCGAGAAAACAGTTGCGTTTATTTTACCGGTCAATCATTGAGGGCAATTTGTGGCAAGCATCTAATGTCCCCTCATCGTTTAGACAATAGAGCGCTAATATTAACTAACCGGCATATTTATTTAAAGAAAGGAAATGCATTTTTTCTTCGTTTCTTTTAAATTAATCTTAATTACTTTAAATGTGGGTTTTAGTAAAAATATAAATACGTTCTGAGATTTATATTTAAAGCAGTAAAATAGATTAGATATTTTTATTTAGTTTTAACATATTTTTACAAAATGTAAAATAATATTTCAAAACTAATCTTCGATATATTTGCATGGATATATTTTTTATCGTCATACTGAAAACGATGAATGTAAAACAAAATACTATAAGATTTAAAGTTCTGAATTCAGTGTAAAGGTAAAAAAAAAAGATACATTTCCTTGCCTCTATTAAATTCCTAATGATTTATGCATATTTATTTGCTTTATTATCATTATTTCACTAATAAAAGTTATAGTTAAAGCCATATATATTTTTTAATATACATAAAATTAGTTAAATCAATGCCAGTTACATGAAAACTAATGTTAAGTAAAACGGAAGAATTACGTAACAAATTTAGATAAAAAAACAATAAATAAATAAAATATCAGTTACAAGTGCTATTTGTTTAATAATAATAATAATAATAAATAAATAAATAAATAAATAAATGAGTTTGACTGTATATTTTTGCGAGAACGAAACACATATAAAGTGTTTAAGGTTTTTCTCAAATCCGTATTGGCTACTTTTTGACACATTTTTAAAATTAACTTTTTTCACCAGACGGATAAAATTAGAAACAGCTCTTAATAAAAAACTGTGTAATGGAATTATTTCCCCATATTGAATTATTTTCTCCTTGGTAAAGACGAAAGTTCTGTCAGAAAATGCCCGAAGTTGACGTTTAAACGAAATATCCGGATGTGACAGCGCGTAAAAGTGGAAAAAATTAAATCATAAAATTACAGTCGTTTACAAGATGTAATTCATATATAGTGACAAACTGAAATAGTGAAAAAAAAATTTCGATGACAAATCGCTTCTATAATTATTCTTTCATGTATCATATTTTTACGTTTAAAAATGACTTACAAAATATGTCAGTAAATTTTACGTTTATTTAGCGAAATATATATATATCATATACACATATACATTAAATAAATCAAAACTGTATAAAAGTGGGTTATTAAATTTTAAAAATTAAATCATCAGTAGTATTTAAATGTTTTTTTCCCTCCAGTGAATTAAATATATAACTTTCATAAAAATATTTTATCGATACATATATTTGTATATTTTACTTAAATCAGAATGACATGGCTCTTATTTCTTTCAAAAGGATTACATATATGGATTACATATAATGATTATATACATTTTACAATTTCAGATATCCACTAAATATAATTCTATAAAAAAATCATCCTTTTTTTAGGTAGATTTCGTATGAAATACTACCTATTGGGATCGTTCCTATGTTGGAATTTCTGAAAATTTTTTGCAGATCTACACCGATCATGACCCCTAGAACCCAAAACCATCCTCAGTAAAAAACTTTATCTATCTATCTATCTATCTATGTATCTATCTATCTATATATATATATATATATCACTTTCTTCTGGACACGATAACGTTCGTAATTCTGCACCAATCTCTTCCAAACTGATACATAAAATCAATGGCCATAAAATCTCGGTCAAGTTCGTTAATGGGCAAAATCGGACCAAGGGGATGGAAATAGGGAGGCGTTTTGTGAAAACAGAAAACCCCCCATAACTTCTTAATTTTTGTACATATCAAATCAGTTTAAAGTTTTTATTACTTCTAAAAATAGGGTCAAAAATTTATGTATCACAGATTTTTGATAAAGTTAAAAATGGGCTCAAGGGGCGCAAAAAATAGGGTTTTTGGGAGAAAAAAAAATCATAACTTCGCCAATTCTCAAGATATCAAATCCAATTAATTTTATTATACATTTCCTTAACATTATCTACAACTTTTATATTCACAAGTTTTTGATAGGACCAATTCATACCGCAAAAAAAAAATTAAAAACCAAAACAAAAAGGGGGTTTGAAGAAGAAAAAAATCCCTAACTCCGTCAATTCAAAAGATATAAAATTCCCATGAATTTATCATATATCTTCTTAATTTTGTCTACAACATCTATACAGACAAGTTTTGGATAGGACCAATTCTTACAGCAAAACAAATTAAAAATACATATTGGTTGACGAAAAAAAATCATCTCAGTAAGGGTGTATTCAAATCCAAACTGCTTATTTTCTGACTCACTTTACAATTCATTTTTGCTCTCAAAGGCTTCCAATTGGTACGTTTTCTTACTCAGAAACTATATAAACTACCGTAATGGTCGATTGTTTGATAGAGGCAGAATATATATTTTTTAAATGCTGTTAAAAAGGGCACTTTGAACCGAATCTACCTAAGTGGATTGTGTTGGAAAAATCATTGTCACTCAAATCCAAAATGCTTATTTTCTGACTCATTTTTAAATTCATTTTTGCTTTCAAACGCATTTAATTGGTAGATTCGCTTATTCAGAAACTATATAATGTACTGTAATGATCGATTTTTTGATAGAGGCAGAATATATTTAAAAAAATTATGTCAAAGTGGGCATTTTGAACGGAATTTCCCGAAGCGATTGTGTTAGAAACGAAAAATATTGTTATTCTGAGAAAATAATTGTTTATATATCAAGTTTTAATTAATTGAACAAAAAATAAAAACACAGGTCGCTTATAAATCTCTTCAAAAATCACGTCAGCAAGTTTCATATTTTTTTATATTAAAAATGAATCTGGAATTATGCCAGAAAATGTCGAGCTGTTGAGCATGGAAAAGTATTTTTTTTGAATACCGCCCTAACATGATTCTTATAAAACCAGCTATTATATAAAAATGAAATAAAAACTCGTCAAAAGCGGCCAGATATAATTGTTAAAGTGGATTTATCTCTAATCATGATTTAGTTTTTGTTTGTGAAATTACAATACTTGACTTCGAAATCTACCTCTGCCTGTAGGCCGGGCCGGCAGGGATTTTTTTCTAATCGATTAGTAGGTAAAGGATAAAGGGAAAAAATAACTGGGAAAGAGTTTAAATTATTTGTAATTCGAAAGTGTTATCGTTAAATTCGGAAAAGTCGCTTTAAAATAGGAATCATTATACACAGAAATTGAGAGGATGAATCCGATGATTAAGACGTTTTTCAAGTCTCTCTCCCGCTTTTTTAATTGACGGAGGGAATGATTCGTTTCGAGGAACTGTTCAAGGCCAAAACCAATGACATATTAGTCAAGATTTCGCTGTGTCATGATATGAAATCACTTGTCACTGTTGTTTGACGAGGACAGGACGACTGTTTCTGTTTATTTTGACTTATGGCACTGTTTGTACAAGATCTATTTAGTGGATGTCTGCGGTGGGAATAGAATTTAAAAAATTGTAAGTCTGAATATTTTGTTTGCCTAATCATTAAATCAGTTTAATTCGAAATGTTTCTGTACCATTATATTATACTCATTTTTATAAAAGAATTATATAAAAATGTAAAGTTAAATGTTGACATTACTAGTTGTTATTTTATAAATGAATACGACGTAAAATGTTAGAATTTGCGATTTAACTCTGATTTTTAAAGGTATTTTTGTTTAAACAAATGTAGGACAATATCTGTTTTTTTATTTATTATTCTTTGAAAATTTTCATTTAGTAGTTTCGTTGAATGTATTCTATTTTAAGAATATTTTTTCCTATTATTGAGGCTGTATAAAGTAATTTAAAAAATTGTGAACTATTTATATCACTTTCATAATTCCTCTAGTTTATTTAAAATAAATTGATTTAATGTCATAATTGTTTTTTTAGATGTCATTTTGAAAAGAAAGATTTTTTTTCTTTTCCTCTGATATCGGATTATAATTTGTCCTGAGAGAAAATGTCATCAAATTAAACAACTGAATAATTTTGTTACAATATAAGAAAAATTAGAGAGAGAAAGAACTCTTTAAAATATTTAAGATATTTTGAAATATCTGAAAATAATTTTCAGAAAAAAAAGGTTGGAATACATATTTTAACCTTTTTTAAAAAATATATATAATTATTATAATTTTAAAATTTGATTATTCAACTTTAATAGGAAAATGTAGTGTTATCTAATGTTAAACAATATTAAAAAAAATTATGAGAACGATAAATTATTATTTTTAAAAAAATGTCATTTGGGACATGTATAAACATAAAACGGCATTTTTTATTTCTTTATTTTTTAATAATACTTATGTGAAAACTTGTGTTTGTTAAATGAAAATGGTTTAGAAATATTTCACTTGTTCATCTGTTCTGGTTGAAAAAGGTTTTAATGAATGGGTATCAAATTTTGGCAGCGGACTTACCAATAAGTGTAAAAAAATAAATAAAATCACTAACATATTTAATTTTAATAGAACATACATAACATACGCTAATATTATATACATTATTTAGACACAAATTCAAAAATTGTTCTATAAAGAATACTTGTTGGTAGATTGTTTAAGTGATAAAGTGTTTCTGCATGAAAAATAATGTATTGATAATCATTTAGGTTAACTTAAAAAAAAGGATAATTTACTTATCTTGAACTTGTTCCAAATTTTTTCACAGGCAATGCTTGGCATAGCGAATTGATTAATTAGTTTATATTTTCAATTAATAATTTTAAATATATAGGAAATGAAACTATTTGAAAATCACATTACATATAAAATTGAATAAATAAAGAAATTAATAAATTCAATATGTCAAGTATTGTGTTTTGGAATAATAATAATAAAAAAATAAGATAAGTAAATTTATACTTTTTTTCAAAGTGTACTAAAGGATTATTAATATATTAGTTTTTCATGTAAAAACGCTTTATCGTTTAAACACTTTTCAACACGTATTTTTTATACAACAAATTATGAATTTATGCTTAAATAATCTTTATGGCAGGACAGTGGCAGGCATTTAGGTAGTTTACGTTAAAAAAATCACAAAAGTCTTTTTCGTGGGCAGCTTTGGGCTAGATTTAATTATTGCAAACACAAATGGCTGGTCTAGGGCGAGCTTCTGGCTATCCATTATTTTTAGTGGCCATTAAAAGAATAAAAACGCCCAGTTTGAGGCTATCCAGAATTATTGGTGAAAAGTTAGCGGCATGATTGTGGGCATTTTCTTGTATTTACGGCCAATTATCTTGTGGCCATATTATGTCCGGCGTGACATTTTTTTGACGGAGCCGTAACGACCAATGATAACGGGCCTCAATCAAACACTTGGGGCCAAGGCTAACGTAGCCGTGAGCGGCTCAGAAGTTCTGTGCTTGTTGGGAAGTTACTCTAAATAAAAGCAGTTTGGATAAAGCTGACCAATTTCGCGAAATTCTCATTCATAATGATTTAGTGTTGATAAAAATTAGTATTGAATCCCCTATAATCGGTTTCCACTGAATTGAGCTTCGTTCGTTTGAATAATACTAGCAGGAATGACCGAGCTAAGCTCGGTCAAAATCAGCTTTGTGTTTATTTCGATATATTATTCCCACTGTATCATTCTTGCTGTTTTAGATGCAATTAGCTTGACCCTGAAACATAGTGACCCAAAATGACCCACTAATCGAATTTTCTTGAACATGCGACCTAGCCCAATGGTCTTCTCGAGCCCGAAAACGATAAAATTCAAAATGTAGTCAAAATCGTTTAAGCCGTTTTTTAAATACAATTAGCTGGGCCCTGTCCCATTGTGACCCAAAATGACCCACTAATCGAATTTTCTCGAACATGTGACTTAGCCCAATTCTCTGCTCATGCCCAGAAACGGTATAATATAAAATTTGGTCAAAATGTTTTGAGCATGTTTTTAGATTCAATTAGCTTGACCCTGGCCCATTGTGACCTAAAACGGTCCGCTAATAGAATTTTCTCGAACATGTGACATAGCCCAATGGTCATCTCATGACCAGAAGCGGCTGTATATTAAAAAATTTTGTGAAAATGTCTTGAGCCGTTTTTTAGATATAATTAGCTTGACCTTGACCCGTAATGGCCCACTAATCAAATTTTCTCGAACACGTGACAAATCACAATGGCCTTTTCGAGCCCGAAAACGATAGATTACAGAATTTTGTCAAAATCGTAGAGCCTTTATCTAGATAAACTTAGCTGGACCCACAGTGATCCCAAAATGACCCACTAATCAAATTTTCTCGAACATGTAACTTAGCCCAATGGTCTTCCCGTAATACAAAACTGTAGAACATAGAGTATAGTGAAAATCGTTAGAGCCGTTTTTTAGATAAAAATAGCTTGACTCACAGTGACCCAAAAATCACCCACTAATCAAACTTTCTTGAACACACCCATCCCAATGGTGTTTTCGTGCCCGAAAATGGTTAGATACAAAATTTAGTCAAAATCGATTGAGCCGATCTCTAAATATAATTAGCTTGACCCTGACCCATTATGACCCAAAATGAACCACTAATCTAATTTTCTCGAACACGAGACCCATCCCAATGGTCTTTCCGTGTCCGAAAACAGTAGTGTGCAAAATTTCGTCAAAACCGTTAGAGCCGCTATCTAGATAAACTTAGCTTGACACACGGTGACCCAAAAATTGCCCACTAATCAAATTTTCTCGAACATGTAACTTAACCCAATGGTCTTCCCGTAATCCAAAACTGTAGAACATAGAGTATAGTGAAAATCGTTAGAGCCGTTTTTTAGATAAAAATAACTTGGCTCACAGTGATCCAAAAATGACCCACTAATCAAATTTTCTGGAACACCTGACCCATCTCAATGGTCTTTTCGTGCCCGAAAATGGTTAGATACAAAATTTAGTCAAAATCGATTGAGCCGTTATTTAGATATAATTAGATTGACCCTGACCCATTATGACCCAAAATGACCCACTAAACAAATTTTTTCGAACACGAGATCCATCCCAATGGTCTTTTCGTGCCCGAAAATGGTTAGATACAAAATTTAGTCAAAATCGATCGAGCCGTTCTCTAGATATATTTAGCTTGACCCTGACCCATTATGACCAAAAATGACCCACTCATCGAATTTTCTCGAACATGAGATCCATCCCAATGGTCTTTTCGTGCCCGAAAATGGTTAGATATAAAATTTGGTCAAAATCGATTGAGCCGTTCTGTAGATATAATTAACTTGACCCTGACCCATTATGAACCATTATGATCCATTAGGACCCACTAATCGAATTTTCTGGAACATGAGACCAATCCCAGTGGTCTTTGCGTGCCCGAAAATGGTAGGGTGCAAAATTTAATCAAAATCGTTAGTGACGTTTTCAAGATAAAATTTATATACACACACACACACACACAATTTTTGCTCGCATTATAGTTTAAGATAAGCTGGCTTTTAAAAAATAAGGAATATGAAAGCTACCTCTTCCTCCCAGCACTGGCCGGAAGGACTTTTTAATTTCTTCCCGCAATTATATCATGTTACTTCAAACCGTGAACATCCTTCATGAAATCAACGCAAACAAAAAATCACTATATCCAATCTACTTTTTGTTTTCTCTCATTGTAATTTTCACATTCTAAACCCCATTTAATCCGCATCCTATAGATTCGTTCTCATTAGAATCTTCTAAATAGTCATCCTCATCATCACATATTTCTTGAATGTTTATATCCATATCAGAGACTAACCTTTTCTAATGTAGGCATTCGGCATTTTCCGAAAACAGAAATATACAATTCCTTAATATTTTAAATTCAGATCTTATAAAGCTAAATTTGATATTCAAGATTCTATGGTAAATTCCTCCCGACAGAAAACTTGGTCCATCTCTCCCGTCTACAAATGTTCATCTCTCTCGATCGCCTAGGTGAGAAGTAACCCACCTTGACTCTACGCCGTAGATATTTCATCGCCATTTTAGGTTTTTTATAAGCCTAAATGTTCCCCGAGATTACATCATTAAAACTAGATAGATCACATATAAACAAAAACCTTTAAATGATAATAATATACCATAATAACTAAAACCATATGAAAAAATTATTTGACATATCAAAAGCAACAATGATTTTTAGCTAAAAAAAATGTTATATTTTTTGAGAAGCAAAAAGTTGCACGCCATACACAATATCTTTAAGTGTCGGACCAAGATAGTTGCACTCCTGTGGGACGTCGCATTAACGAAATATTTGACTGGTCCATCTCACACTGTGGTCCATCTGTCCTGCAATTATCCCATACCAAACTGTACGCAAAAGAGAAACCGGAATATAAATATACTATTAAATTTTCCGATAATTTTTTACAATTTTAGATTATAATTTTACAATTTTAAAATTATTGTAATATGTTATTGAGCTAATGGTTTGGAAAATTATTCTAATTATTAGACAAAATGCTCCGAAAGTTTGAAAAAATGAATGATATCGAAACGAAATGCAATATATATATATATATATTGCATTTCGTCGCCATTTTAGGTTATTTATAAGCCTATATATTATAATTATAATTATATTATAATTATTATATTAATTAATATATAGCCTATTTATTATAAGCCTATATTTAGGTTATTTATATATATATATATATATATATATTACGTTTTACATTGATATAGAAAAAAGAAGATGCGTGGTACTAAGAGGATATCAAATCTTCAATTAGAAATTTAACCTAACCAGTAATTCTTACCGTCATCTTCGAATCATAATAAAGCTAATCCGTCGGTGACATTTGGTATAATAATAACGAATTACACTCAAAAAATTCCTATCCATGCACATTAAACATGTGTAAGAATAACGGTAATAACTGGTACTACGTGCTTGCTGTTGCATTTAAAAAACTGTTAATCGATTTTATGTGCTCCTGTATCTCGGGTTTTGGGGTCATTAGGGGTTTTGGTCAGTCAGGCTCTCTAATTCTCCTCTCCAATATTAAACCTATGGGTGTGAAATGCATTCATATTTTTAAATATCTCATCAGTAAATTAATATGTTTAAATTTATTTTTGAGTCTAATCTTCTTAAAGGATATGTCTTAGTTGACAAACTATTTCTAAAATATATGCTTTATTTAATACTTTATATATTTAAATATAGCTGACGAACTGTAAGTTAGATTTTAGCACGTTAAATATGTTTAAGTATATAATTCAGATATGGTATGATAACAAAAAAAGAAAAAGACAACCTTTAAGAAGTATACGCAGGAAAAGAAGTTAAAAATATTTGGTATAGCAGATATGAGTACATTAGTATGAAATATATTAGTAGAGGCTAAGCTCGGTCAAAATAAGCCTTATATCCAATTCGATATTTTATTCTCACAGTATCATTCTTGCTGTTTAGATACAATTGGCTTGATCCTGAGACATAGTGACCCAAAATAACCCGCTAACCGTATTTTTTCGAATATGCGACCTAACCAATGCTCTTCTCGAACTCGAAAACAATAGAATACAAAATTTAGTCAAAATCGTTAAAATCGTTTTATAGATAAAATTAGCCTGACCCACGGTAACCCAAAATGGATCCATTAATCTAAATTTATCGAACATGTGACCTATCTCAATGATCTTCTCGTGCTGGGAAACGATGTAATAAAAGATTTTGTCAAAATGTTTTGAGCCATTTTTTAGATACAATTATCTTGACCCACAGTGACCCTAAAATGACCCAGTAATCGATTTTTTTCGAACATGCGCCTTAGCCCGATCGTATTCTCATGCCCTGAAACGGTATAATACAAAATTTTGTCAAAATTGTTTGAATCATTTTTTAGATACAATAAGCTTGACCTACAACCCAAAAATGACCAACAAATCGTATTTTCTCGATCATGTGACTCAGCCCAATGTTTTTCCCATGCCCAGAAACGGTATAATACAAATTTTTTTCAAAATCGTTTGATTCGTTTTTTAGATACAATTAGCTTGGCTTACAGTAACCCAAAATGACCCAGTAATCGATTTTTCTCGAACATGTGACTTAGCCCAATAGTCATCTTATGCCCAGAAGCGGTATATTGCAAAATTTAGTCAAAATCTTTGAGCCATTTTTTAGATTCAATTAGCTTGACACCTAACCAATTGTGACCCAAAATGACCCACTAATCAGATTTTCTTGAACAGGCAACACAGCCCAATGGTATTCTCGTGCCCGGAAACGATAAAAAACAAAATTTCGTCAAAATCGTTAGAGCTGCTTTCTAGATAAACTTACTAGACCCACAGTTATCCAAAATGACCCACTAATCGATTTTTTTCGAACATGTGACTTAGCCCAATGACCATTTCATGCCTAGATGCGGTACATTACAAAATTTTGTCAAAAGGCTTTGAGCCTTTATTTTGATTCAATTAGCTCGACACTAGACCCATTGTGACCCAAAATGACCCACTAATCGAATTTGTTTGAACATGCGACCTAGCCCAATGGTATTCTCTTGTCCAGAAACAATAGAAAACAAAATTTCGTCAAAATCGTTAGAGCTGTTTTCTAGATAAACTTAACATGACCCACTCTGACCCCAAAATAACCCATTAATCAAATTTTCTCTAACATGTGAATTAGCCCATTGGTCTTCTCGTAATCCAAAATAGTAGATTACAAAATTTAGTCAAAATCGCTAGAGCCGTTTTTTAGATAAAATTAGTTTGACCCGAAATGACCCAAAAATGACCCACTAATCGAAATTTCTCAAACATGCGACCTCGCCCTATAGTTTTCTCGTGCCCAAAAACAGCTCAATATAAAATTTAGTCGAAATTGATTGAGCCGTTTTTTGATATAATTAGCTTGATCCTGATTTATTATGACCCAAAATGACCCACTAATGGAATTTTGTCGAACACATGACCTTGTCCAATGGTCTTCTCGTGTCTGAAAATGGTAAAATACAAAATTTTGTGAAAATCGTTAGAGTCGTTCTCGAGATAAAATTTACATTCACACACACACAAAATTTTTGCCTGTATTATAATATAAGATTAACTTTGTAATAAATATCTTTTCACTAAAAAAACAACATTGAAGTCCTTCCTTATCCAAATTATCTTCTCGCTTTTATTTCTTCTATACTAGATTAATTATCTTTATTTCATTAGACCTTTCCGAATTCCATACTTTGGACTTAGGATATGAAATTTCAACGTTAGTTAGGCTTTACATAACAGTAACGGGGTCTGTAATTATTTGTTCCTTTTCTATTCCTGAGCCACTCACATGATTGTATTAATCTGCGAAAAGTTATTAAAAAAGTTAAAATCATTTACAGCTTCGCAATTAAAAGTCAAAAGATATTTAAACTGATGGGTTTAAGACAGCAAATATAATTGGATTTCCTGTTGTCAAAAATAAAAGTTACCGGCTTTAAGACTCTATTACAATATTCCTAGAAAGTATCTCATTTGCCGTGCAATGAAAATAATTGGGCAACATATGGAAAAACGACATCAAAAGACTATTATTAATAACTTAAAATGGCTGCAAGAGAGCATTACATGTACGATTTTGAAGAATTACAATCATTATTTCCTATCTAAGATCTTTTCACGTTCTAATGATACAGTAGAGGATTGTTTCTGTACTCTTATTAGTAAAATTCCATACCATGTGGCACACCCTGTATTTTTAACAGAAGAAATAGATTGTGAATCCCGATTTAGATAACAAATATTATTTGATGTAATAGGAACTCCCACCTCTTACAGTTTGTCCAATCTTTTGAAAATCACGCTATATTTTACTAGCGACTGTTAAAAAAAGGAGGAGGTTATCAATTCAACGCGGAAGTATTTATTTATTTATTTTTATATATATTCACCGATTACTCCGAAATTACGCGACCGATTTATATGATTTTTTTTTTTTTTTGAATGAGGATACTCTCGAATTGGTCACATTTGACTTTTATCAAAATTGGTTCAGCTCTGTTTTAGAAAAAAATAAATAAATAAATTAAGCATCTTTAACATACTTCATTTTCAATTATTTTCTCCAAGTGATGTATCTGTTCGACGAGAGAATCACTACCCAGCGATTTTCTTCTAAGATTTTAAGGGATTTTTTCTAGGATTGTTATAGTTAAAACCATCGAGTAATTTGCGTCGTTTTTGTTTGGTTAAAAAGGTTACATTAACTAATAATTTATCGTAAAAGAATTTTTTTTCAATTTTAAATTTACAAATAAGTAAATTTTTAAGTGCTTTAAATTTCAATTTGAAATGTTTCATTATTAAAAAAAAAATTACATGAATTAGTTATTTTCTGAATAATTTTTAGGATATATCAATTTTCTATGCCTATACAAAAGTCGCACACGGTTTTAGTTAGTGATAAGGCTAATATCAGATGGACGTCTTTTTGCACGCTTTTTTACTTACGTACGTATTATCTCTACACAATTCCGCTAGCATTGTATAGGGATAATACGTAAGTAAATAAGCGTGCAAAATGATGTCCGTCTGACATTAGCCTTATGCATCAGAATGCAATCCTTTTTTATGATCATCCATAAGCCTTAATGTACAACCATTATTATTTCTATCTCAGTACTGCTTCTGAATTACAGTATCATCCCCCCCCCCCCTCCCGAAAAAAAAAACAGAAAATATAAAAGATGGCCATTACTCTAATTTTTTAAATGTTGTAGAAAGAATCAGATTGCACCAAAGCTTTTTTTTTTCTTTCTTTCTTTATTTATTTACAATCCTGTAGAAGCGAAATTCATTTAAGCTGTTGTATACTGTCAAAAATTGTATTAAACTCTACATTTTTTAACATTAAAACCTAATTTTGATATCGTATTTGGATTATATGGGGAATTTTGCCTTCAGATACAAAACGGGGAGTCATTCGGTCACGTAGTTTAGTAATTATGCATACTTAAAGTCTGGAGCATTATTATTCAATTCATTTTCAATCGCTGCAAAACAGATTGCAATGGATGTAGTTTTCTCAGCATAACTCAAAATCTATTTGATAGAGTGAGCTGTACATTTGGGTTCGTACGTTTGAATATCCTAGAAATCATTTTTTTTTAAATTATAGTTTAATGTTCATATTTTTCTGAAAATTAATTGCATTTTATAAGATTTTTTCGAAATTTCATCAAACGTTAAAATTTTCTTCACTAACACCTAACTTTGACATCATATTTCGATTAAACGGTAATTTTTTCTCCGGATGCCAAACGAAACGGAAATCGGGCGAGTAGTTTAGAAGTTATGCAAATTTCAATTTGGAAGTTCTAATGCTACAAATGAATTAGGAGTAAGATTAGGAGTTCCAGCTTTAAATATGTATAATTTCTAAACCATTCGTCTGAATGACTTTGTCTTTTGTGTCCGGGTGTAAAATACACCGTGAAATCCAAATATGATGTCAAAGTTATCGTGTTAGCAAAGAAATTTGAAAAAAAGATTGTACAATTTCAGTATGTAAATGCCCGTTTAAGGGGGACCGGGACACAAAAATCTTCAAATTTTCTAAAAAAAGTTTATTGCATTAATTTTTTTCTGTCTTTTTCTGCTTAAAAAGGGCGTTTAAATCATCTTTCTATCTTAAATAGAACAGGAAATATAATTTTTTTCGTTTTAGTTTGTTTTCAAAATCTAGCTTTCAAGCAGTGGTTGTCATGCAAACGACTTCTTGTGAAAATGCGTTTGTCTTCATGATGGGTTTTTTCACCATTTCTGATATTATAATTGTTATAAGCCAAGAACCGTTAAAGACAGGGTTGTATCGGTTTTAACCATGGCGGTTTAAACCAGTGGTTTAAACCTGTTTTAACCGTCCTGGTCAAAATTAATTTTGAGCATTTTGACCACTGAAATTCACTATTCAATTTATTTACTGCTAATCAAATGTGTTTTACTAGTATATGTTAAAACTAAGTTAACATTTATTAAAAATGTCATAATATAAGTAACATAACACCAGCAAATACCAAATTAAAAAAAGTCATAACATAAATAACATAGCACTAAGATACACTGCCTTCCAAAGGTACAACATGTTTTTCAAAGCTCACCATTCAAATTAAGGCAGTGCAATCAAGCTCACGGTGTCTATGAATGGTAGCATTATCTTTAAGAAAATTTATGCAAAAAATGCTTCGTCATTACTTTTAAAGAAATTTTCATTTTTGTAGGAGTAAGAGAAAATGTGATAAAATCAAACTTTTCTCGCTTTGTTTGTAAATATCGTGCATGATTGTTTATTTTCAATTGTTGTTGACAGTTTCATTAACAGTACCTAGAAGAGTCTAGCAATGTCAGAGAAGTCGTTTACCAGATTCATTAAGGTGGCTGACGATTAGATCGATGGAAATGGGATTGTGACAAGCCGATGCTGCTGATTTTTAACAGAAACTGATGCTTTATGTTTTTAACAACTTATGTTTTATGCTTTTATACATTTGGTTTATATTTTTGAAATTCCATGGTCCATTTTCAAGTTTAACTTTCTTATTGTATTGCATAAGCATATTTTACTAATGAGCCTAATTAACTTGTCAGTGTATTATTTTTTTAACTGCACTGTTACTTTTATTACTTATTAAGTTACTTTTAATTGCAAAGAAAAATTAATTATTAAAATTGAGATCATTTTTAACAGTTTTTACCATTTCTGACCACTTTTGACCAATTTTGGAAGGTGAAAACCATTTTTATTCAGTGTCCTGGTCAAAATCAATTTTGACCGGTTAACACCCTGGTTAAAGATAAATGGTTCAAACTTGGAACATGTCTTTTACAATTATTTTACTAGCTTTGATTCAGCAAATTTGAAAAAAATATTTACTTTTGAAAATATGATTCTTTTTTTCAAATTTACATAATTGAAAAAATTAAATTTAAATATTTTTAATTTTTATTTAAAATAATATTTTTAAAAATGGTGAATCCAATTTTCAGTTATATATACTTCTGTTTATTTAAATGAAAAAAAAATGAAATTCTACAAATAATATTTCGAGTTATAACGATTTTAAATTACTCCACTTTTTTAGTAAATTTTAAATTAAAAAAAAAAAAAAAAAAAAAAAAAAAAAGGAGAAGATTTATCATACGATTTTGTTTACAAATGATATGGTTAAATAATATTCACAAAAAATTACGAAATTTTAACTCAATAAATAAAAATTATTTTAAAATTTGTCCCGGACCTCCCGGAATAGTTATACAGGGTGGTTCAGAACTATATGTCAAAAATGTAAAGGCCGGTAGAAGGAACCTAAATAAGGAGATTTCGTATAGGAATGTGGATGCGGAAATGCAGTGTTGAGGTATTAGAGGGCGCTGTTGTGTTCAGTGGATAAAAGCACCTCCCTTGCTTGAATCGTCATTCTCCGCTCGGAATTCGAGTAACATTCTTTGTTACACCAGTGCGGAGCTTGTCGACATGTATTTCATGTATGTATGTACGACATGTATTTCATTGCTGCACAAGGAAATGGAGCGGTTGCTCAAAGGATGTATATGGAACGATTCCAAAGTAGGAATCTGCCGGATCTCTAAAAATTTGAGCATCTTCATCGGGAGTTGTGCGCGAGTGGATCATTTTATGCTTCGGGGCATGATTCAGGTGTTGGAAGATATCGTAGAATTTATGCAGTGACAGAAACAGTATTACGCACAGTAGAGGATAATCCTTCTGCAATCTCGAGAGCTGTTGGACGTATGTTGGGCGCAAGCCATTTCCTTGAGCAAATCTATATGTCGTAGGCTAATTCAGAAATCCGGCTCTTTGCAAACAGCCTAGGCTCTTTGCAAAGAGCCGGGCTAATTGGAGAATCCATCTCCCTTTTTCCAATTAGCCTGATATTTTTCAGGCTTATTGCAAAGAGACTAGAAAGTGTTAGGCTAACTGAAAAATGACCACTTATTATCTGATCAGGGTGACATTTTTAGCTCATAGGCCGTCAAAGCCTGAGAGCTTATGTGCCCGCCGATTCTGTATGTACGTGTGTACGTACGTAAGTACGTATGTACGTAACACGATAACTCTTGATAGAAATATCCGATTTGCTTCAAATTTTTTTTCTAGATTCATTCTGATAAGGTGCTTTCCTGATTAGTTTTTGGGGTTCATTGGTTAAGGATAAAGGGGGAAAAGAGGGGCTAGTCTTCCCCTTAATTTATATAAATGGGTTTTCATGCAGAAGTATTCGATTTGCTCCAAATTTGGTATACCGGTTTATTGTGTTAAGGAGCTTCCCTGATTAGATTTGGAAGCTCATTATTTAAGTATAAAGGGGGGAGAAGGGGCTACCCCCCCCCTTAATTTAGATAAATCGGTTTTTCATGATGAATTATTCGATTTGATCCAAATTTGGTATACCGGTTTATTAAGGTAAGGAGCCGCCTTGATTAGATTTGGAGGTTCATTAGTTACATATAAAGGGAGGAAAGGGGGCTACCCCCCCTAATTTAGGTAAATGGGTTTTTCATGCAGAAATACGCGATTTGCAATAAATTTGGTATACCGGTTAATTATGTTAAGCAGCTTCCCTGATTACATTTGGAAGATCATTATTATGTATAAAAGGGGGAAAGGGGGGCAATTGCCTCTCCCCTTAATTTAGATAAATGCGTTTTTCATGTAGAATTATTCGATTAGCTCAAATTTGGTATACTGGTTTATTATGTTAAGGAGATGGCTTGATTAGATTTGGAGGTTCATTAGTTAAGTATAAAGGGAGGAAAGGGGGGGGGGGGCTAGCTTCCCCTTAATTTAGGTAAATGGATTTTTAATGCAAAATTATTCGATTTGCTCCAAATTTGGTATACCTGTTTATTATGTTAAGGAGCTTCCCTGATTAGATTTGGAGGTTCATTAGTTAAGTATAAAGGGAGGAAAGAGTGGCTAGACCGCCCCCCCCCCCTTAACTTAGATAAATGGGGTTTTCATGCAGAGTTATTCGATCTGCTCCAGATTTCGTATACCGGTTTATTATATTAAGGAGCTTCCCTGATTAGATTTGGAGGTTCATGAGTTAAGTATAAAGGGAGGAAAGAGGGGCTAGACCCCCCCCCCTTAATTTAGATAAATGGGTTTTTCATGCAGAGTTATTCGATTTGCTCCAAATTTCGCATACCGGTTTATTATGCTAAGGAGCTGCCTTGATAAGATTTGGAGATTTATTGGTTAAGTATAAAGGAGGGACAGGGGCTAGTGTCCCCTTAATTTAGATAAATGGGTTTTTCATACAGAATTATTCGATTTGCTTCAAATTTGATATACCAGTTTATTACGATATGGCTTCCTTCATTTGATTTGGAGGTTCATTGGTTAAGTATAAAAGGGGGGATAGGGGGGCAATTGCCCCTCCCCTTAATTTAGATAAATGTGTTTTCATGCAGAATTATCTAATTTAGCTTAATTTTTTTTTCTATGTACATTCTGATAAGGAGCTTTTCTGATTAGATTTGAAGGTTCATTGGTTCAGCATAAAGCGAGAAATGGGGGGAACTAATACCCCCCCTTAATTTAGAGAAATGGTTTTTTCATGCAGAATTATCTGATTTGCTTCAAATTTGGTATACCAGTTTATTATGTTAAGTAGCTTCCCTGATTAGATTTGGAGGTTCTTTGGTTAAGTGGAAAGTGGGGCAACGGGGACTAATACCTTCATTTATTTTCGAGGGGCATTATTCTTTGAAATAAGAGTATAATATACAATTAGTGTGAATAGCCTGTGAGCTCAATGCCATCAGTTTAACTGAGGAATTTTCTTTTTACTAGGTTTATTAACGCATAACCCTACCTAAACCCGAAAAATAAATTACAACAGAACGTACCCCGATCCGAGCAAAACAAAATAATTTCAGTTTACATGCAATCCGACCCGAACCTGAGAGTTCCATTTCAAAAAAACTCTAAATCCCAAACCAAATCTGATAACCGACAAAAAAATTCCAAAGATCCATAACCGGATCCGAACAAGACAAATTAGTTTCCGTGGACACGCATCGCTACCAGAACCTAAAAATTCCATTCGAAGTCAACCTGAAACCCGTCGCGAACCAAATATTAACCGACAAAAATATTCCGAAGAACTATAACTCGACGCAAGCCAGACAAAATAATCTCCGTGCACCGGCAACCCGATCCGAACCTGAAAGTTCTAATTGAACTCAATCCGAAACCTGGATGTGGTCGGTTTTCGGGTTGACTTCAAATGGATCCTTCAAGTTCGGATCCGGTTGAAAAAAAAATTAAACTAAATCAGATAATTCAGCATGAAAACCCATTTATCTAAATTAAGGGGAGGGGCAATTGCCCCCCTTTCCCCCCTTTTATACTTAACCAATGAACCTCCAAATCAAATGAAAGAAGCCATATCGTAATAAACTGGTATATCAAATTTGAAGCAAATCGAATAATTCTGTATGAAAAACCCATTTAAATAAATCAAGGGGACACTAGCCCCTGTCCCTCCTTTATACTTAACCAATAAATCTCCAAATCTAATCAAGACAGCTCCTTAACATAATAAACCGGTATACGAAATTTGGTGCAAATCGAATAATTCTGCATGAAAAACCCATTTATATAAATTAAGGGGGGGGGGTCTAGCCCCCCTTTCCTCCCTTTAAACTTAACCATGTGAACCTCCAAATCTAATCAGGGAAGCTCCTTAACATAATAAACCGGTATTCGAAATCTGGAGCAAATCGAATAATTTTGCATTAAAAACCCATTTACCTAATTTAAGGGGGGGATAGCCCCCCCCCCCTTTCCTCCCTTTATATTTAAATAATGAAACTCCAAATCTAATCAAGCCATCTCCTTAACATAATAAACCAGTAAATCAAATTTGAGCTAATCGAATAATTCGAATTCTACGTGAAAAACGCATTTATCTAAATTAAGGGGAGAGGCAATTGCCCCCCTTTCCCCCCTTTATACATAATAATGATCTTCCAAATGTAATCAGGGAAGCTGCTTAACATAATTAACCGGTATACCAAATTTATTGCAAATCGCATATTTCTGTTTGAAAAATCCATTTACCTAAATTACGGGGGGGATAGCCCCCCTTTCCTCCCTTTATATGTAACTAATGAACCTCCAAATCTAATCAAGGCAGCTCCTTACCTTAGTAAACCGGTATACCAAATTTGGAGCAAATCGAATAATTCATCATGAAAAATCGATTTATCTAAATTAAGGGGGGAAGCCCCCCTCTGCCCCCTTTATACTTAAATAATGAGCTTCCAAATCTAATCAGGGAAGCTCCTTAACACAATAAACCGGTATACCAAATTTGGAGCAAATCGAATTTTTCTGCATGAAAAACCCATTTATATAAATTAAGGCGGGGGGACTACCCCCCCCCCTTTTTCCCCTTTATCCTTAACCAATGAATCCCAAAAACTAATGAGGGAAGCACCTTATCAAAATGAACCTAGAAAAAAAATTTGAAGCAAATCGGATATTTCTATCAAGAGTTATCTTGTTACGTACATACGTACGTACGTACACACGTACATACAGAATCGGCGGGCACACAAGCTCTCAGGCTTTGATCGCCTATGAGCTAAAAATGTCACCCTGATCGGATAATTAGTGGTCATTTTTCAATTAGCCTAACTCTTCCTAGGCTCTTTGCAATAAGCCTGAAAAATATCAGGCTAATTGGAAAAAGGGAGATGGATTCTCCAATTAGCCCGGCTCTTTGCAAAGAGCCTAGGCTGTTTGCAAAGAGACGGATTTCTCAATTAGCCTACGACATATACATTAAATGCATGTCGGCAAGCTCCGCATTTGTGAAATAATGCATGTTGCTCGAAATCCGTGCAGTATATGCCGATTGAAGCCAGCGAAGAGCATCCATCCGCCGCATTCAACAGCGCCCTCTACTACCTCAACACTGTATTTCTGCACCCACATTCCTATACGAAATCTGCTTATTTAGATACCCTTACATTTTTGACATATATTTCTGAACCAACCTATATAATTATATTTACCTTTTTCTGATTATTATTATTATTATTATTTTAACATTTACAGAAGCTCGAATGGCTTTTAAATATAAGTAAATTTATTTAGTAGATTCGAAAACAATTTTTTAGGGCAATTTTAATTTGATAATCTATTGTATGTTTCTCAATTGTCTAAATTATAGTAGATTATATAAAAAAATATTTTAAGTCTAATTTTAATTAGAATTTTCAATTTTGAAATAGCAAACACCATTTTAATTTAAAACTCAAACCGTTATAATATACTTTAATTTAGTGTAAATTAATTAATAACATGTCCATTGCATAAAACCAAATTCAATTTAGCTTCACATGTTTTAGGAACAAAAGAATTTAAAATTAATTAATGTCATGACCTCGATAACATTTTTTTCTATTTTACGGGATTACTAAAATAACAACTCTTAGATTAGTAGTTTCATTAATGAAGATTAGAGGCTAAGCATATATAAATTACTTTCGAAATTTGCGATGAAAATTTGTCAGGTGATGAAAATAAATCTTTCTTTAGAAGCAGAACAAAAGAAGAAAATGCGTAAAATTTCATTAATTAATCAAAATAAAGACATAGTAATTAAAATTATTCATTTGTTTAATGTTATTATTCGGCAGAAATGTTTCAGTTATTTAAAAGCTCTTGCATCGACTTTGGAGAATCTAATTTATTTCATTAACCGAAAAATTTATATCGAAAATTGAATTTTTTAAATATTTTTTTTAATAATTTTAAATACATTTTACCTACTAAATCTCTTATGTATTTAAAGAGATAAAATTAATTAACTTGACTAAACTTCCTTTTAAATCAAAACTTAAAATTTATCGTAATAATTATCTAAAAGTTTCATTTTTTTTTTCATTAGAAAATACAATATTTTCTATAAGAATTTCTGAAACTGGTAAGAATTTCTTAATGCAACTGGTACATTCACGGAGAAAGTAACAAAAGAATACCACCCCGTGGTATTTGCAACACGATTAAGTAAAAAGAAAAAAAAAAAAAAAAAAGGATGTTATTTCATATGGAATAATGTTTCCTATTAGGAGATGGGGATGAATTAAGTTTTATTGGGGGTGGCTTCCACGGAATAAACTTTAAATTTTTAAATAACAACATACAATTTTCACAAAAATTAGAAATAGAAAACACCGATTTTCAAAAACAGATTTATGAAAAACAGAAAATACAATTCTCAGGTTTCTGACGTTAAGGAGAGTATGGCTAATTACGATTACTGTTAATTAATTTAATTTTTTTTATTTCATTCATTGTGTTTTGTGTGAATATCACTTTTTATGTACTTGTGCTAGAGAAATATATTTTCTTATATTGGGGATTGGAATGAGCTATTATATTCATATCACTACTGCATGAAAGGTTTCATTGCATAAACAAAATACCAGTATTCCTTTTGTATATGAGAATGTGGATAACAATGGGAGTAGATAAAGGGAATAAAAGAGATCCTTGTTAACCTCTAGCCAATGATCAAGCGAGTAAGCGAGGTGCAGGGAGTTTATCTGGATTCCTTGATTTTACAGAGGATGACCCCATGTGTTTTCTCTAAAAGTAGAATGTGTGAGAAAGAGTGAGTTATTCTTGGCTTCTGTGTACAGGCGGTAGTGTTGAGTCACACGCTGGAAATGAAAGTGTTCCTTAGAAAGTACAGACTCCTCTGGGAAAAAACGTATATACAAGGGAAGTTACCCGTGTGGTTACCCTATAAGTTTAGCTGAGTACGGTAAGATGAGAAGGGCAGAGCGTAGTTTAATAATGTTGCCCAGTACGTAGAAAATAATTTAACGTATAACTTAGTGTTGGACAGGATCTGGTACAGTGTGATTTTAAAAATCCGGCATTCAGTAATCTGGCAACTTCAAAAATCCGGCATCAAAACCATCTTTTCCCTTCCTTTTTTTTTACACTTCCAAGTTATGGAAGAAGAAAAATAGCATTTTTTTATGAATTAAAAACTTCAAGATCGAAATTAAAAATACAAAAAAAAAAAAAAAAAAAAAAAGAATGGTTGACATTTTTTACATTTGTCAGAGGCGATTATTTTCTGAACAAATTTTCTAGGAGCTGCACTCTCGCTTAGCAACGGGAACAACTTTGGCGAATGCATGGCAGAATATCTGGCTGGAACGAATTTTCGGCAACAGCGACATGAATGATGGGGACGAATGTTCAGGCTTTTAAATTTGCTGTGAAAAGGCTGCAATTTATGAACTGATTGAAGATATAAAAGTTGAAAATCCATTAAGTGTCGAAAAAAGGGATACATAAGATTGGATAAGCATTGACGAAAATGCATCGACAACAAAAAAATTTAACGGGCAGCGAGATCGCTGACGCAGTGCTAAATAGAACCGCTGATAATTCTAGTAGCAGCTCAGAAAACGAGGATGAGCAACTGACAGAAAAAAGGTGTCACTAGAAAAATGCATAAATTTGACTGGAAATTAATATATGCTTTAGAGAAACAAGACTGTATTTCCGAAATAGACATTCTCCGTTTATATAAAATACAAATAACAATAATAATAATAATAATAATTGTTAAAAAACGGCCATAAATATGGAAGCAAACAAAGTTGACATCGACGTTTCCGAAATTACAAGAGAAGAAATAATTGCAACCTTTATTAGACTTTTTTCTTCTGTAACATAGAAAAAAATCATATAAAGTAATTTTTTATTTAATTTTCTCTTTATCTTAGATAATCATCACTTAATAAAGAATTAAATTATGGCTAAGGGCATCATTAAGAATATAGTACTACTTTTGATATTCCTAGTTACTACTTTCGATATTCCTTCAAAAATCCGGCATAGTCTCGGTGCCGATATTTCCGGATTTTTGAAGTTATACTGTATATCCGAACCTATAGACGTAAATAATGTCCTTTACTAAAATTATTATTATTTTTTAAATAAATCATTCTTTAATATTATTTGAATAATCTTAGTAGTTAATGATAAACGTTCTCACATTGTGTTCGATATCACGTACTTATATCAGTGGTGGCAGCCTATAAACGAAACAATGGTTGTTTGGAGTCTTCACGAGTAGTAAACTGGATCATCATCGTAACGACGACGAAAAGAGTAACAACAATGTTTTCTATAAGAATTTTTCAAAATTAAAAAATGTAACTAGTGTAGTCTTCGAAAAATTATCAAAGAAATACCACCCCGTGATATTTTGAACACCATTTAAGTTTGAAAAAAATAAAGATATTATCCGATATGGAATAATGATCACGGAATAACAGTCACGAAAAAAGTAACAAAAATATACAACCTCATGCTATTTTTAATACCATTTAAGTTAGACAAAACAGATTTTATTTGATACAGAATAATGTTTCCTATTAACAGATGTCGATGAATTAAACTTTTTTTGGGAGGGGGTGGCAGGCTTCCACATAATAAGTTTTTAAATGGCAACACACAATTTTCACAAAAATAGGAATAGAAACTAAAATAGTTTCTATTTCTGATAACAAAAAATATAATTGCCAGACATAAAATATATTATATGAATTTTAAAAAGTTCACTGTTTTACTAAAAAGTTGACTAAAATAATAAAAGAGTTGTTACAATTTAAAAATTATGCATTTTATTTAAATCTTTTTAGTATTTTCTTGTTTTCCCAAGCTCTTCATCAGAGAAAAGCTTGAAAGTACGAATATTCTCTGATGAAGAGATTGGAAAAGCTTTTAAGTACTAAGAAGATTTATATAAAATGCAAATTTGATAACTCGTAACATATCTTTGATTATTTTAGTCATCTTTTAAGTAAAACAATGAACTTTTTAAAGTTCGTATAATATATTTTATGTTTGAATTAAGGAGAAATATTGCGTTTCGTCTTATGATTTTATTTACTATTGTCAAGTATCTGATGTTAATGAGCGTGTGACTAATTACGATTACCGTAAATGAATTTAATTTTTTTAATTGTATTTTGTATGTAAGTAGTAGGAAAACAAAAGTTCTGGCTCAGCCGCAGGGGGTACAGGGGCACCGTGCCCCCTGCGGTCCCTCCTCCGTCCCCCCTCCGACCCCACACCCCCTGCGACACCGCACCCCCCTCCGCCACCGCCCCCTAGCGGGAAAAATGGCGTTTTTAGAGTATTTTTCTGCTATAACATGAGAGTTGAACGTTAGATCGACTAGATTATCATACTATAAGATGAAGATTTAATTTGCATTTGAATTTTGAACAACCTTTACCTTAATGAGTATTATTAATTAAGCAAAATAATGGAAAATAACAATTTTAAAGGAAAAAGCTGATTTCTGTAGATTTTCTTTCAACTGCAAGATCAGAATATCAACTTAAATGGAGAAAGTTAAACATATATTTGAATTTTGGATGGATTAACATCTTAATGAGCATTATTAATTAAGCAAAACAATGAAAAATATCAATTTTTAATGAAAAAAGATGATTTTTTTTCAAGTACAAAATCAGAATATACTCTTAAATGGGGAAAGTTAAACGCGTACATTTGAATTTTGAAGAACCTTTACCTTAATGAGCATTATTAATTAAGCAAAACAATGAAAAATAACAATTTTAAAGGAAAAAAGCCGATTTCTGTACATTATTTTCTACTACAAGATCAGAATATCAACTTAAATTGAGAAAGTTAAACATATATTTGAATTTTGAACAATCTTTACCTTAATGAGTATTATTAATTATGCAAAATAACAAAAAATATAAATTTTAATGGAAAAAGCAGATTTATTTATTTATTTATTTATTTTTTCCAACCATAAAATGAGAATATCGTCTTAAAATGGAAATTTAAACATACATTTCACTTTGAGAACAACCCTCACCTTAATTAATTTTGATTAACTGAACAAATAACAAAAGTTAATATGGAATAAAAAGATGAATTTTATTAACTTTTATACTAGTTTGAGATTTTAACAGACATTTAAACACTAGTTATGTAAGATTTAAAACCTTAAACAAATACGTCCTAAGAGTTAAGACATATATTAATTAATCAAAATAAATTCAATTTTCAGCTTAATCAATAACTGGAAATTTATCATTAAAAATATATATCCTTCTATAGATAAAGAAAAGTTTTGATTTGGAAATCGACCAATGAAAATCTGCGTAGATATTCCAGATAGAACTCATCCAATTTAAATGCTTAAGCCAAGGCCTCCTTATCGAAATAACAGACCTCGCAATCGCTAAGTTTCCTTTGTCCGCTGTACACGTGGTTAGAAACCGCATGATTTCCCGTGACTAGGGCTATTTAACGTGAGAAACAGAAATATTTTTAAATTTGTTTTCCATTTGCCTTTTACCATTTTCTTTACGATGTGTTTTGTAGTTTGCAAATGATAGTTGTTAATCTTAAAATTTTCATATGTTCTAGACATTTTATTTAAAAAATGAACTTATTTTACTGTTAAACAAAAAATGTTTACTGCTGTATTCCGTTATGTAAATAAATGATGACAATAATAATAATAATAATCAGGAAAGAAAATTATTTTACCATGAATTTCTCAGTGATATTAGTTATTGAAATAGATGGATAGCATCTAGATCCGGAAAATGTAAAATATTTCATTTTCTCTTTTATATTTTCAAATATGTGATTTATTTTATTTCTGCTATTTATTTTATTTTCACAATTAATTTCACCTTACAGTATTAATTTAACATCGCTCCTTCAATTTGTTTCAATGCACACGCACAGTCTCATTTATTTATTTATTGGCCTATCATTTCTTTTATTTTTGAAGGTATGGGGGATCATTTCAGTTTAACATACTTTAGATGAAAGCTTCACTGTTTTTTCATATAAAGTTTGTATGTATTAATCTATGGAAAGTTTCATAATTGGCTCCATAGCCAATTGGCATATCTTGGCGGGCACAGTTTGGTGCGTAATTAATTTCCTTGTTTTAACTCACATATCTTATGTAAGTTTTACTAAAATGTATCAAAGTATTTTAGGAAAGTAAAAACACGCATAGATACACAAAAAAAAAACAGACTGAAGTCATGAACACTTAAAAAATTTGAAAAATAAAGTTTAATAATCACTTAAATTTATACATGTCCCTCAACTTTCCGCAAATACCGTATTCTTGTCATGCTACGATTTTGGTGTTTGTAAATCTTAATTTGAGTATTCTTCCTTAATCAGACCTAGAGCCGATTGGCGTAAGTGTGGTTTGGCGCAAAAATAATTTTATTTTTAAACCGTATACTTGATACCACATTATTCCAGCATCGCGTTTTTGCAATCAACTTTGACTGTGGAACAGATTACAGAACATTAGCTAATACTACATTATATAATAATAAATCGGTATTTTTCAAGTATAGGGGCCTTGGCGAGAGAAGAAAATTTGGCAACGTAATTTCTGGAAGCATATTTACTGTTTCACATAAAGAAGCAATATTTTACAATATTTGTACAATTTATTTAATATAAAAAAGGCATTTATCTATTTTATATACAAATATAAACAAATCGTATATAAAAAACAATAATAATATCTAGAAACTAAATTTATACATGTAAATTCAGCACAGGTGTCATATTGGCGCGATTTTTTTCTGGCAGCAGTGTCATATACGCACCGGATACTTAACTGGCACCAAAGTATCGATATTTTGCTTGATATGGTTATCCGGATACAGATGATATGGTAAGGAGGTTTTCGCAAAATTGGCGTCGGAAAAAAATCGCGCCAATATGGGGCGTATATGACATCTGTGCCGTAAATTCTTATAAAACAAGCTGACAGTTATAAGTTTTGTTTTCATAACTGTTTATATCAATCTTCAACAAATCGCTCTTTCCGAAGCCCAAATTGTGCCAAGATTAAAAAAAAAAATAACCCTCAAAGTTTTATATACTGAAAATGGTACTTGTTAGTTATCCCGTCGACCAAATTACTGTCGCCAAATTGTAAGATTAAATGCAAATAATGGTTTGCCATAAATTAGTTAATTTTAAGATTAAATGCCAATAATGGCCAATAAAACCATTATTTCGACGTTTTATTTGTATTTTTATTAATGTTATACTAATTTATTTGTTTTTTCGTTACTTAAAATAAAAAATTGTGTCAATTTGTAGAACGTGGCGAGTAGTTTGGCGATTTATATAATTTGGCGAAATTGGTCGACGGGATAACTAACAAGTACCCTGAAAAAATATCAATAAATCTTATATTTAAATCTTCATTTTTGATATGTTTCATTTTTTAAAGCCAGAACATAATTGTGCGAAATATTTTTTTTACGCCTTTATTTTACTGGAATTCGAAAAACATTTTATACAATTTTGTCAATAACACAACATTTTCAATTTTTTACTATGCATTTGTTTATGGAGTATTACCAGGATTATACACCAGGTGGCGTAACTTACGGGACAAAGTCAGCTAATAAGTTGGCGATTATCTGTGACATTTTCACCCATAGACTTTCTCCGGATTGTCAAGTATGTTTTAATGTAAGGGAGTCTTGGCTTAAGCATGGGCATAGCCTACTATGATATATAACGGCCCGCGCATTTCGCCGAAAAAGTGAAGTTGGATCCAACTTCAAACCCTGAACCAAAACTTCACAACGTGCTTTTGTTTACATTTATACCCTGCCCAGATAGAAGCTTGTTTCTCATCGTCGAGGTTTCAGAATCATTGATCGTATTTTCATGTAATAAATTAAATATTTATATTCTTCAATTTCCTTCGATTTAAAAGGCCATTTTACACAAATTGTAGCATTTTAGTGTTACACATACTTTTAAGATTAGCTAAATTATTTATTGTTTACCTTGATCGTTTGGTTCATTCATGAAAAATGTCGGTTCTGTTATTCTTTTTTGAATGTCCCGTATTTATATAAAAATAGCTTGGTTTCATATACACGTTTTAAAATTAAAATTTGATTTTTATCAAACTACAGTTCTCATAACTGACTTGAAGCAGCTATTTTTGATTTATTTACTGTTACCGGTAAAATATTTGTTTTTAATATCGACCGAACCAAGAAGAAGAAGAAAAAAAAAAGCCGATCTTCCTTAAATATTAAATATTCTTATTTTTAATCAGAGAAAGAAATGGTGATTACGGATTTAAATATCGTTGCAATATTCTATGTTATCCAAGCAATTTTGATTAAATCATGTAAGGGTATTTGTTTCTTAATAAATTACATTTATTAATTATTACAAGGAATTTCATGAGTATTTTAATATATTAATAAAAATTTCCATCAGTTTTATTGTTTCAGCAGTGAAAATAGTAAATAAATGGTACTTAGTTATCCCGTCGACCAAAAATCTATCGCCAAACTATAAGATTAAAAGCCAATAATGCTTGATCGTAAATGTCACATTCACTTGACTGTAAGCAAGTTACACGTGTTTATGTCATCAAATGATTTTTATTTCGACGTTTTATTTGTATATTTTTAATGTTATACTAATTTATTTGTTCTTTCGTTATTTAAAATAAAAATTATGTCAATTTGTATAATTTGGCGAGTATTTTAGCGATTTATATAGTTTGGCGAAATTGGTCGACGGGATAACTAAGTGGTACCAAATAAATTTGTGACATTGATGTTTTAGACTAAGCATGTGTTTTTTTATTTATATATTTTTATGTGTGTTGGTTTAACAGTTTTAAAGAGAAACACATTATAATAACCCTTAACAGCTGTATTCGAATTAGCTGTCGCTTCTAAGCTTGATTGGAATGTCATCAGAAATGTAAACGTAACCATGGCGACATGACGTAATTTTGGTGTTTGTTTACATATCTACCGTTCCCAGGTTGTTTCAGTTACTGTTAGAATCAAATTTTAATTTTGGGCAGGGTATCAGAGTCCTCTGGCGAGCGACTTCATACATTAAACGCAAATCAGTCTGCCTGTAGTAGTATCTAAGTATGCCTTGAGCATGACCTTTCTTCGTTAATATTAAAAAAACTGTCGTATACAAAAATATGGAAATCGGTGGTATTATAAAGAAATATTTGATAAACACGCTGATGCAGACAGTTTTCAAATCGAAGAATTACTTTCAGAGATATTTAATGCTAAAGTTGGACAAAATCGTTCCATTAAAAAAGTTTTATTGGAGCAAAAACTATACATGAGAATTTAATCATTTTTAGATCATTTTATAGGTTATAAGTTCCCGGTGTGCAGATTGCATTTATTTTTTTTTATTTGACTATTTTTTGAGGTTTTATTTCTATTTTAAATTCAAATTTTCAGTATTTCGAGAGATATTTTTACAAATTTAAAAAATGTTATTAATTTAAACTGTTGCCAACTGTATAAACAGCACAAACAATAATGTATACTTCAAATTAAAAATTTATTTACACGGGACTATTGTAAACAGAATTTTTTTTTAAAATTAGAATTAAATGATTACATGTTAAAAGCAGGAAAATTGCGTCATAAGAACCATATTTACACTGGAATTTTAAAAGAGAAATAAAATGTTAAAATAAAAAAATCATTACCATGCGTTAAAACCTGTAAATGGAGGAAATTACGTCATATTTAAAATGGCCAAAAATATGGCAAAACAATTTAAATTAAAAAATATATCTGCGCGAGATATTTACTTGATATTTTGTGATAATATTTTCAACTATTATCGTGAATTCGAAGACAGCGCAAAAAAAATTTCCTTCTAACAACAAAATTATTTTCACGTGAATATTAATAAGAGAAATAAAACTTTGGTGTAAATTACGTCAGATTTAAAACGATACATTTAAAATTAATTATTTAAAAGAACTATCTTATAGCGCTGTTAAAAAATACCGGGAGACAATGACACTGTTCACTTAATTCATTTTACATTAGCTTATTTTCGAATGTTTAACTAATTTTTTTAATTAAATACGAAAACAGCCATTGTATCTTTTAACAGCAGCATATATGGTCTTAAAAATCCCCAAACAAGAAAAACGAATGGAAACCTGTTTACAGAGAGATCGCTACTGGTTTTTTTTTTTTTTTTTTTTTTTTTAATTTTAATTCAATATTTTTAAAGCCGATCAAATTAGCGTGCTTTTTGGATTTTGGTGTCCCTGAACGGGGGTTGGCGAGCGTAGTTCGTAGGGGGCAGAGCCCCTTAGTATATTTATATTTTTTTTTTCATGATTGTACATACAAAAATAAGAGTTTACAAGCTAATTTCCTTAATTTTTAGAAGATTCAACAGAATATTTTCAACAAGTCTGGTATAAGAAAAAATAATTTCAACCCCTATTCACTATCGTCAACCGCTCACATTCCTTAAACTTGGGGGACCGCAACAATAGAGTTTTGACGTCACAAAAGCATATCAGAAAATGTTTACATCCAAGAAAAATATCAATTTTAATGCTTCTTTTCAACTGTTAAATGAAAGATATAAACTTATATCTTTCTGTTTTGAACAATCATTACCTTAATGACTAGTAATAATTAACCGGAACAATGGAAAATATTGCTTTTTTAATGAAAAAACGCATTTAAACGAACTCGGTAAACTTTACACTACTTTGAGATTTTATCGTGCTTTTTAGACGTTAGTTATGTAATATTTAATTCGTTAGATGACGATACCCCAAGATATATTCAATCTAATTTCCTTAATTTTAGCAGATTCAACAGAATTTTTTCGATAGGGCTAGTAATAAGATAATAATTCCAGATCGCATTCGCTGCACGCTACCCCTAGCATTCTTCAAACTTGGGAAGGAATCACAAACCTTCTCTGACGTCATATTCGAACTAATTTTTAGTTCGTGTTTACTGCACATGGTGAACTACAAAGCATAACAGAAAATGTTCCCATTCAAGAAAAAATATCAATTTTTAGGTAAAAAGAGACTGAATTCTTTACAACTGTTACATGAAAGATATAAACATTTATTTTAGTTTTGAACAACCATAACCTTAATGAATTTTAATAATTGAAAAATAACAAAGGAAAATATTATATTTTAATGAAAAAGACAAATTTAAACGAATTTGATTAACTTTTACACTAGTTGAGAACTGGAAATGAATAAAATTGTTTTATGAGTTCATTTGATCATTGACACATTCGAGATTTTGAACATATATCTGAATTTTGAATGAACACCGTCTTAATGAATATTAATAATTAAGTAAAACAATGGAAAATATCAATTTTTAAGGAAAAAGATCAGAATATCAACGTAAAAGAGGAAAGATACGAAGATTTCAACTTAAAAGGGAAATTTAAACATTTATGTCGGTTTTTGAAAAACCATTACCTTAATGAATTTTAATAATTGAACAAATAACTAAGGAAAATATTATTTTTTAATGATAAAAGACAAATTTAAACGAATTTGATTAACTTTTACACTAGTTTGAGATTTTGTCATCCCTTTAGAATACAATATAAATAAACACGTCGATAAGTGCAGACAAAAGAATATTTATTATAACAATTTAAGGAATACATTATGAATAATATCCAAATTCATTGTGGTTACGAGAATCATGGGTAACAAAAATTTCTTTACATCCACTGTGTGCCTTCGAAATTTCAATTTTGGGATGTTGTGGTAACTCTTATGCAAATAGGTTGAGTACATAGTCTAAATCTCTTCCTTGATTGTTAAATTCTTCAAACGTCTGGTTATTTCTTGAATATCTTCACAAAGTTTACATACAGCTGGTGATAGACTATATGATGTAGTATGCATTTTTGATTCATATTTTCTTGAAAACGGCTTTTGGCAATCTTCACAAGTATAGGGTTGTTCATCTGTATGGATCTGTGTATGTTCTTTTAAATTCCATTTACTTAAAAATTGTTTGTAGCAAATAGAACACATCTGTGAGAGAAATAAATGTAAACAATTAGAATTCTCTTCAATGATATGGATAAAAAACATTTGTTAAAGTACAAACAATAAAATATTTTATTTTAAATTTACTCTAATTACGTTTCATATATGAATTATAGTATTTCATATCGAAGTACTTATATATTTATTATACTTTAACTTTACATGTGCTAAGAGCGAATCATTCAGATCATCCATTTCTGTTAAAGAGGATTGCTGCTGTTTTGATTCATCTTGCTGCAACATCTGTACAATAAAAGAAATATATTTATATAATTAGGAAAGGTTTAATATATAAGTAATCATTTATTTATTTATTTTTATTAATACATATATGTTGTAATGATATACTAAAACTTACTTTATTCACTAACAAAGAAATCGATTCCTCACTTGAATTAAAATCTGGAAATTTATCAGAGTTGCGCACTTAAAGTCACCTTTTATTCCAAGTTTAACAGTTGAAATGAGAAATACTGCACTGCTTTTCGAAAATGTATATTATTCTCAATCGTTTTGATCACGTGACAACTCACTCATGCGAACAAATCAGCAGCATAATATATGTTATCAAGAAATTATGTTATAAGAATCTGATAATTATTAGAAAAGTGTGAAGCATAAATCGTTCTGTGATATTGATAAGTGATGTAGTAAAAATTCATATAGTTTAGTTTTGAAAATAGGTCATTTAAAATATGAAATTTTAAAATTAAAGATTATATTCATGTAGGCTATGTATCAATAGAACTATAAACACAGTATTAATATTTTAAGCAACTTGATGGATGATAATTCAGAAATCTTAGAAGTGTAAGATGAAACATATGATAATTTGATTAATAATATAGACTGAATAACTCGAACTAATTTTAATATATCAAATGATTGTAGCAATAAGAAATGTCATGTAGGACCAATTCATATAAGGTGAAAATTGAGTATAATCAATTTTTAACTCTATTGCTGTCCTAAGTCTATATCTATCTTAATTGTGTAATGTAAAAATATACAAGGGAAGAATCAAGTCCAATGTCGATAAATATTGTGGTATTGGTTTCAAAAATGAAAAATCATCGAATTTCACTGAATCAGAAAGTATAAAAATTTTATTAAATAATGTTTTGAGTATAAAATTAAGTTCAAATGTGATAAATTATGGAAATTAGTTTGTAAACTCTTATTTTTATATGTACAATCATGAAAAAAGAAAAACATTAATGTGAAATTTCCAGTTAAATAGTAATGTTTGCTAATAAGAAGGGATTATAGAATTTAATTGGGTAGATAAAATTTAGACGGAACATAATAAAATTATATGGAAAACGTTAGGTTTTTTATATGAAATTAATAAAATATAGTTAACTCATGTTTCATTCGATAAGAAATTAAAAAAAAATTATAAACTTAAAAAATATACAATATGTATTTTAAAATTTTAGTAAAATCGTTTTGATTTGATGAGATAGAGTCAAGAAAAATCACAAGTTGATATGGCAAAAATAAACGACAAAAGCTTTTTCAGTTAAACAATATTTATTCATCATTTTGAACAGTTATAGGAGGACATATACATTTTTAAAATATGCAGATATTCAAATCAAGTTTATAACTTAACAAAGTTTGCATTTTTCATTTATGCATATTGATCAGATGATGAATAAACTCCCTCTGGAGATAAAAGATAATTTTACAGTGTTTACAGCTATATTTCTTAGGGTGAACTTTTTTATGATGTAAAAATTTAACTTCATCGTACAATTTAATGTTGCAGTATTTACATTCATATTCCTTGGGATGAACTGTTTTATGTTTAGTTAAAGCAGACTTTGTTAAAAAAGAGTTGGAACATTTATCACAATCATAAAACTTCTTATGAGATCTCTTGTGAATTGTTAACAGAAACTTTTGTAAATAATCTTTCCCGCATTGATCGCATTTGTATGTAGTAGATGTCCTGGAATGAGTTACACTATGTCGTTTTAAATCACTGCTTTGAATGAATGTCTTTGAGCATATTTCACATTCAAAGGGTTTTTTCTCCAAATGGGATATTTGATGTCTGTTTAATGCATTCTTTTTTGAATAGGATTTCTTGCATTGATTGCAAGAAAAAGCAGGTTTTAGTTGTTCTGGTGAAGATGGTAACATTTCAATGTTCGAAGCATGTGCTTCTTGACTGGGTATAGCTGAATTCATATCCTTTACGTAAGATTGACTTGAATCTTCCTCTGCTAAAGACATTTCTTGCATATTACTCATTTTAGTTAAACTAGAGAATATAAGCTGACGTCTTCATATAACAAAAACAGCAAACAGTATAAAAAATTCGACTCGTTTCACTCAAAGCTATAAAATTATAGGAGGCGCTGTTGTTTTTTAAGTCATAGTATTGGTTTGAAAAGTGAAAAATCGCTGAATTTCGTTAAATCTGGAAGTACTGGATTTGATTAAATAATGCTTTGTGTATAAAAATTAAGCTTGAATGTAGAAAAATTTAGTTAAATGTAATAAAAATAAGAATATTAGTTTGTAAACTCGTATTTTTATGCACATTCATGAAAATATTTTTAAAATGTGAAATTTTCATTTATTGATTAGATTAAAATTAATTTATTTTGTTTAGCAATGAATATTTGTTCAAGTGTGTCTCGTTGAAAGGTTATAATTCTACATAGGTAGCATCTAAAAGGATGACAAAATCTCAAACTAGTGTAAAAGTTAATCAAATTCGTTTAAATTTGTCTTTTAGCATTAAAAAATTATATTTTCCTTAGTTATTTGTTCAATTATTAAAATTCATTAAGGTAATGGTTTTTCAAAAACTGAAATAAATGTTTAAATTTCACTTTTAAGTTGAAATCTTCGTATCTTTCCTCTTTTATGTTGATATTCTGATCTTTTTCCTTAAAAATTGATATTTTCCATTGTTTTACTTAATTATTAATATTCATTAAGATGGTGTTCATTCAAAATTCAGATATATGTTCAAAATCTCGAATGTGTCAATGATCAAATGAACTCATAAAACAATTCTATTCATTTCCAGTTCTCCACTAGTGTAAAAGTTAATCAAATTCGTTTAAATTTGTCTTTTTTCATTAAAATATAATATTTTCCTTTGTTATTTTTAAATTATTAAAATTCATTAAGGTTATGGTTGTTCAAAACTAAAATAAATGTTTATATCTTTCATGTAACAGTTGTAAAGAATTCAGTCTCTTTTTACCTAAAAATTGATATTTTTTCTTGAATGGGAACATTTTCTGTTATGCTTTGTAGTTCCCCATGTGCAGTAAACACGAACTAAAAATTAGTTCGAATATGACGTCAGAGAAGGTTTGTGACCCCTTCCCAAGTTTGAAGAATGCTAGGGGTAGCGTGCAGTGAATGCTATCTGGAATTATTATCTTATTACTAGCCCTATCGAAAAAATTCTGTTGAATCTGCTAAAATTAAGGAAATTAGATTGAATATATCTTGGGGTATCGTCATCTAACGAATTAAATATTACATAACTAACGTCTAAAAAGCACAATAAAATATCAAAGTAGTGTAAAGTTAACCGAGTTCGTTTAAATGCGTTTTTTCATTAAAAAAGCAATATTTTCCTCTGTTCCGCTTAATTATTACTAATCATTAAGGTAATGATTGTTCAAAACTGAAAGATATAAGTTTATATCTTTCATTTAACAGTTGAAAAGAAGCATTAAAATTGATATTTTTCTTGGATGTAAACATTTTCTGATATGCTTTTGTGACGTCAAAACTCTATTGTTGCGGTCCCCCAAGTTTAGGGAATGTGAGCGGTTGACGATAGTGATAAGGGTTGAAATTATTTTTTCTTATACCAGACTTGTTGAAAATATTCTGTTGAATCTTCTAAAAATGAAGGAAATTAGCTTGTAAACTCTTATTTTTATATGTACAATCATGAAAAATATATATATATATATATTAGGGTGGTCCTTAAAAAATTAACTTTTAAAATTTCTATGGGGCACCCTCCAATTTTGTTCTATGTATAAAATAAAGCCTTCCACAAAAATTTCAAATTTTGAAAACATTTTTCAAGGGTCGCTACCAAGGTTTGAATATTAAGAAAAAAATTCAAAATTGACATATTTTGTAATTTAATAGTTTGTTATTAATACAAATCCATAGTCATTTCCAAATTGAATCATGGCATGATATTAGGTTATAAAGACTGTCATTTGTTTCAAGTTTCAACATATTTACGCGGTCTATTGTCCAAACACAGACAGGAGTATTTCATGTCTACACTCTATTTCACCTCAACTTGGAGGCATTGTGAAAGGTAGAGAATCTAACATTCCGCCTTGAAAAATAGTTCTCCATTATTTTTTAATTTTAAATAGCTAAAATGCGTAGGAATTTATAAGATAATGTTTATAAATTATAGAATTCGATTTTTCTATATTTGTAAAATGACGCACTAAATGGCCATATTCGTATCAAAAGCAGAGCACAAAACTTAAAAAAAAGTTTTCGGCAAGTGTTCCTTTGACTGTTCACTGGGGTTGCAAAATTTTAGAAGACATTTCAGGATCTGAAACTGTAAACAGATTACCCATTGATATTTCAGGTAAAGGTATTGAGCAGTTACTTGCTGTTCCAAAATTTCAATCAAGAACAGTTGAGGCAATAGCTTCTGCTGTTAACGAAACATTGGAGTTGTCGAGATTACAAGCAAGTAAAATGTATGACTTTTGATATAACCTTTGTTAGACCCAATTATCAGCAGAAGCTTGTGCTCATCTGGATTAGAATATGAACAAGGAAATGATTTGGCTTGCCATCATCACATCCTTGAAATTATACTTGTGGAAGTTGTTGTTAAGTCTCTCGGAGTTCCGAGTGGACCAGATATGCTGTTATTCAAACGATTTACAATTTCAGGTATATCTATCGATTATGGCATATTTCAGACTCCCATAACTGTCAGTTTAATCAATGAAAAAAATAACACATAACTGGTCAGAAATTACGGAATTTGTTCAAAATCATCTTAATGATTTTACAACAAAGGGATGATTACAAGGAACTTATAGTGCCTTCCTTCATTTTCTTAGGAGTAGTACCCGAAAGAGGTTTTACATTAGAGCACCAGGTGGATTGCATTGGGTTCCATGGATGGTGAAGGCCATATACTCGCTCAAGGTTTATTTATTTAGAGATCAGTTTAAATTCTCTAAGCAGGAAGAATCTGGAGTTCGTCAAGTTTGCTCGTTTGTAGTGAAAATCTACATTCACAGCTGGTAACAGGCCCAATGATTTATCACTCCTGAAGAACTTGAAAAAAGACGATAATGTAAATGAAATCATTTCTTTTTGTGCTTTGAAGAAGTTCCTAGGTTATTTCTGTACTTCACAGAAGAACTAGTTGCTTTTGAATTTTTCGATGATTATGTCTTTTTTGAATGTAAAAGAAAAATGGTGCATGCTTTGAAAAATTAAGGAAATTATGAACCCTTGAAACGTACACGTGATGATCCTGATCTCATTCTCCAAAATGACTGGCAAGATTTTCTTGCAAGCAGTTCTTACAAGCTCTGAGGTTTTTTTGTTAAATTATGGATTTACCTTCAGACTTTTTTGAAACAGATGTGACTAACTGGAATAAAAATGAATCCTATAAAACATGTAAGGCACTACCGACATCAGTCAAAGTTGTTAATGATGTAGCCGAAAGTGGGGTAGCACTCATGGAGTTATACAATAAACTTCATACAAAAGATGAAGAACAAAAACAATATTTCAAGGATGAGATGATGGCAATCCAAATCATTCCTTTGTTCATGTTCTGTTACAGAAGAATACAAGCTTCTCTTGATAATCCGGTATTAACAGAGTTTATATCAAAACTCACACATTTTACTTGCTAGGTACTCCACACGACTACAATATTTCGTTAACAGCAGAAGCTATTGCCTCACCTGTTCCTGTCCAACCCCAGTGAACAGTCAAAGGAACACTTGCCGAAATTTTTTTTTTAAGTTTTGTGCTCTGCTTTTGATACGAATATGGCCATTTAGTACGTCATTTTACAAATGTAGAAAAATCGAATTCTATAATTTATAAACATTACCTTATAAATTCCTACGCATTTTAGCTATTTAAAATTTAAAAAATAATGGAGAACTATTTTTCAAGGCGGAATGTTAGATTCTCTACCTTTCACAATGCTGCCAAGTTGAGGTGAAATAGAGTGTAGACATGAAATACTCCTGTCTGTGTTTGGACAATAGACAGCGTAAATATGTTGAAACTTGAAACAAATGACAGTCTTTAAAACCTAATATCATACCATGATTCAATTTGGCAATGACTATGGATTTGTGTTAATAATATATTATTAAATTACAAAATATGTTAAGTTTTAATTTTTTCTAACTATTCAAACCTTGGTAGCGACCCTTAAAAAATGTTTTAAAAATTTGAAATTTTTGTGGAAGTCTTTATTTTATACATAGAACAAAATAGTAGGGTGCCCCAGAGAAATTTTAAAAGTTAATTTTTTAAGGACCACCCTAATATATATATATATATATATATATATATATATATATATATTTAATGATAAATTTCCTGTTATTGATTAAGCTGAAAATTGAATTTATTTTGATTAATTAATATATGTCTTAGGACGTATTTGTCTAAGGTTTTAAATCTTACATAACTAGTGTTTAAATGTCTGTTAAAATCTCAAACTAGTATAAAAGTTAATAAAATTTATCTTTTTATTCCATATTAACTTTTGTTATTTGTTCAGTTAATCAAAATTAATTAAGGTGAGGGTTGTTCTCAAACTGAAATGTATGTTTAAATTTCAATTTTAAGATGATATTCTCATTTTATGGTTGGAATAAATAAATCTGCTTTTTCCATTAAAATTTATATTTTTTGTTATTTTGCATAATTAATAATACTCATTAAGGTAAAGATTGTTCAAAATTCAAATATATGTTTAACTTTCTCAATTTAAGTTGATATTCTGATCTTGTAGTTGAAAATAATCTACAGAAATCGGCTTTTTTCCTTTAAAATTGTTATTTTTCATTGTTTTGCTTAATTAATAATGCTCATCAAGGTAAAGATTCTTCAAAATTCAAATGTACGCGTTTAACTTTCCCCATTTAAGAGTATATTCTGATCTTGTACTTGAAAAAATTCATCTTTTTTTCCATTAAAAATTGATATTTTTCATTGTTTTGCTTAATTAATAATGCTCATTAAGATGTTAATCATCCAAAATTCAAATATATGTTTAACTTTCTCCATTTAAGTTGATATTCTGATCTTGCAGTTGAAAGAAAATCTACAGAAATCAGCTTTTTCCTTTAAAATTGTTATTTTCCATTATTTTGCTTAATTAATAATACTCATTAAGGTAAAGGTTGCTCAAAATTCAAATGCAAATTTAATCTTCATCTTATAGTATGATAATCTAGTCGATCTAACGTTCAACTCTCATGTTATAGCAGAAAAATACTCTAAAAACGCCATTTTTCCCGCTAGGGGGCATTGGCGGAGGGGGTGCGGTGTCGCAGGGGGTGTGGAACCGGAGGGGGACGGAGGAGGGACCACAGGGGGGACCGCAGGGGGCACTGTGCCCCTGTACCCCCTGCGGCTGAGCCAGAACTCTTGTTTTCCTACTACTTATGTATATCACTTTTTAAGTACTTGTGTTAGAGAAATATTTTTTCTTATATTGCGGAATGGAATGAGCTATTATATTCATATCTCTGCCGTATGAAATGTTCCATTGCATAAACGAAATAGCAATATTCCTTTTGTATTTGAGAATGTGAACAACAATGGGAATAGATAAAGTGAACAAAGGAGGTCCTTATTAACATATAGTCAATGGATATGCGAGCGAGGAAGAAAAGTTCAGGGACATTATCTGGATCACTTGATTTTACAGGGGATAATACCATGTATTTTCTCTCAAGGTAGATCTGAGAGAGAGGGTGAGTTAAATGTTGCTTGTGTGTACAGGCTGGAGTATTGAGTCGCGCGCTGGAAATGAAAGTGTTCCTTAGAAAGTATAGACTCCTCTGGAAAAAAAGCGTATATACAAAGGAAGATACCTGTGTGGTTACTCCGTAAGCCGAGCTGAGTATGGTAAGGTGAAAAGAGTAGAGCACAGTTTAATAATATTACCTAGTATGTAGAAATTAGTTCAACGGATAACTTAATGTTGGGCAGGATCTGCAATATCCGAGCCTAGAGATGTAAATAATGTCTTTTAAAAAATATATTATTATTATTATTTTGTAAATAATCATTCTTTAATGTTATTTGAATAATCTTAGTATATTAATACACGTAACTTATTCTAGAGAGAAACATTCGCCTTGGATACAATATTTCAAATGAAAATCAAATTTCAAAGTAATTGCTTAAAAGGCTCAAAGGCCAATATATTAAAAAGATTCCAAGCTGGGACTCGAACCCTGGCGTTCAGTATAGTGCACTGACGTTCTACCGACTAAACCACTTGGAACGATACACAGCTCGGAAAATTTCTCAATATTATATGTTGGCAAGGCTACAAACGCAGCACAAGATGGAATATTTATCGTGAGCCACCGACCTGGGGCTAACACGAAACATAATTAAATCCAGCATCGATAGAAACTATATTAATACATGGAAATTATTCCAGAGAGAAACATTCGAATGTTTCCCTCTGGAATAATTTCCATGTATTAATATAGTTTCTATCGCTGCTGGATTTAATTATGTTTCGTGTTAGCCCCAGGTCGGTGGCTCACGATAAATATTCCATCTTGTGCTGCGTTTGTAGCCTTGCAAACATATAATATTCAGAAATTTTCCGAGATGTGTATCGTTCCAAGTGGTTTAGTCGGTAGAACGTCAGTGCGCTATACAGATGGCCCGGGTTCGAGTTCCGGCTTGGAATCTTTTTCACTATGTTGGCCTTTGCGCCTGTTAAGCAATTACTTTGAAATTTGATTTTCATTTGAAATAATCTTAGTAGTTAATGATAAACCTTCTCACATTGTGTACGATACACTTATATCGTACTTATATCAGTGGTGGCAGCCTATGAACGAAAAAGTAGTTGTTTGGAGTCTTTACAAGCAGTGGATTGAAAGTTGTGTGATAATCATTATTGTATTGCTGACAAAAAGAGTAACAACAATATTTTCTATAAGAATTTGTGAAAATTAAAAAATGCAACTACTATAGTTCTGTAAAAATTACCAAAAAAAAATACCCCTCCCCCCCATAATATTTTGAACTTCATTTATGTTTGATAAAAATACTATTCGATGTAGAATAATGGTCATGGAATACCACTCACGGAAAAAGTAACAAAAATAATATAAACCGTGTTTTTTTCAATGCCATTTAAGTTAGACAAAAAAAAAAAAAAAAAAAAAAAAAAAAAAAACAGATGTTATTTGATATAGAATAATGTTTCCTGTTTACGGATGTGGATGAATTAAACTTTTTTTGGGAGCGGGGGGCAGTCTATAGTAACACACAATTTTCACAAAAATTAGATATTGAAAATACGATATTTTCGCTTTCTGAAAAACAGAAAATACAATATTTTCTATTTGTCAAACTTAAAAAATGCAACCGCTACAGCCATGGAAAAAGTAACAATAAAGCTGTTTTGAACACCATTTAAGTTCGACAAAAATAAAGATATTATTCGATTTAGAATAATGTATTGTATTAACGAATGCGGATGAATTAAGCTTTTTTGGAAAGTTTGGGGAGGCATAATAACAATAACACCTATTTTGAACACCATTTAAGTTAGACAAAAATAAAAATATTATTCTATTTAGAATAATATAATACATTAACGAATTCGGATGAATTAAGCTTTTTTGGAAAGTTTGGGAAGGCTTCCATATAATAAAATTAAAATTTTTAATAGCAACACCCAATTTTCACAAAACATACTTCTAATTTTCGTTGAAATTTATGGTGAAATACAAACTTTCATGTTGTGATGCAGCGAAAGTTTCGCAATTAAAATTATTCAAAGTTTTGATAATGTAATGTTAAATTAATTGTACGTATTTTATTCTATATGTATGACATTATAATAAACTGACTGCTTAAAAAATAAATATAAATGACTTTTTTCTTCTTCGTAATTCTCGTAATTTATTTTACATAAAGTAGGAACTACTACAGGAACCGATCGAGAAAATTGTTTGTTATAACTTATAGAAGTTTTATTTTTAAATATATTGATTAATGGCCGCCATAAACGTATAATAAAATTTAGCTTTTTCTACAAGTGGTCTAAACTTTAAAAAAAAAAATTATAAAAAAAGATTATTCGTTACAAATAAAGATAACTAGATAGGAATAAGAATTATCTTTTACAGATTTTTCATAAATTTTGAAAAATATATTTTTAAAGGTTAATTTTACATGTTTATTTTGTTAGTGATCATTTAAGATGTTGAGTACTTATGTGGTAAAAGATAATACATCTTACCTAAAACTCTATTTCAATTCTTTTCTTGTATAGGATGTGAAATTCTTCCCTGCGCCCTTCCTTTTATTCTGTTTTTATTAATTTTGGAGTACGGCGTGTTTGAAAGGCGCCAAATGTGCGAACAGGTGCACCAATTTTGGGGTGGTACACATAGGCCTCTCCTTTGTCTCTTTTTCCCCTTAAGATTACCTTTCAAGCACGACAAAACGATATAGTTAGGTATAATTCGGAAAAATTAGTTTTAACAGGATAAAAAATATTGGATTGTGATAATTGATTGTGAAATGATACTATAAATTAAAAACAATTCCGTCAATTTTCATAAACTAAGACTTATCTGTATGCGAGAAAGCCATCCAACTCATTATTGACATCGAAAAGATTCATTCTGATTGGTTTAAGCATTTTTTTTTACAATTAATCTTCCTTAATTGGAATTCTTGCCAATACTATTGGCCGTTGATCATCAACATGATTAAGGATGACCTCAGGCGATTACAATTTGCCTTCTATATTAAATAGAACACGGGAAAATCATATATCTAGGTGCTAATTCCAGTAAAATTCGTTTTTACAGGCTAGGACAAGCACCGAACTGTAATTATTGCATAGATAAATTTCATGGCTTAAATATTATGCCGTGAACATCATTCAAACATGATTTAAACAGATTTAAACATGAAAAAATAAAATCTAAATAGCTCTCAATTTCAAAAATATGCACTTTGAAAGATTTAAAGAATTCTTTTTGTCATTACTCTTCGTAATCGGATTTTTCGCTGATTGGTTTTGTCAACGATCAGCACCACGATTGTACAGAAGATTTCTACTCTGTAGGAGATGTAACATAATTTGAAATTGAGGTCGTTGTGGTTTATGTGCCCAGCTAAATCACTTGTTTCGTTTTCCACAGACAACTTTGTCTTCCGAATGCTCGAAGACACAGATTCACCTGTGGTCACCTTCCACTTTAATTTAGTCCATATGTTAAAGTAAAACGTGCCCGTGAAAAACGCCGATGTAATCACTACTCTGACAATCACCTGAGCAAATAATTCCTTTTCATCATAAGTTTTATAACTTCTAAATATAGCGTTACTTAAAATTTTACGCAATCGAATAATTTTTTTTTAAACATATTAAAATATATCTCAAAAATGAATGCGCAATCCAATTACGGAAGTTTAACCAGTTGGCTCTTAACACAATGTAAATATTTCAGCGTCAAACAAAAGTCAAACTTCTCAAATAAATACATAATGTACGAATTTAACAGGCATGTAATCGAACAGCGCGCTTAAATACTGAAATAATCAAAATCAACAGTTTATAAATGGTTAAATCTTTCCAGATTAACCGTTGTCATGCGGATACTAAGTAACTAAAATGTTTTCTTGCCTGGAAATCTAAAAACATATACTAATTGTAAAAACTCAATTAGACTCTTCAACTAAACGTTATTTTTACACATTTTCTGAAAACCGGTTCAAATCGGGTATAAAGTTTAACTCTGAGGTTTAACTTCATATGTGGTTTTGCAGCTGGTGGAATGTTCTGTGAAACGGGAAGCCTATGTTGGGCCCCTTGTTTACTTAAAACAAGACTTATGTACTGATTCGAGCGCGGGAAAAGGATCGGCAAAATATCGATTTCATCAAAGCTTATTTTGAAATATTAAAATAATAATAGAACTGTTAGAACCGGCAAAGAAGATCGAGAAACGCTAAAATTAACTTTATGTTCAACTGGAGGTAACAATAAATCCTCGCTTTATTCTTCATATAAAGCATTTTATTTTATAACAGTACTAAACAATCAATATTAAAACTATGTACATATTTTTCAATTTTACATTACTTACAGAGTTACATCGAAAGGGTATCTTTCCAAACTACATTTTAGTTGGACTTTGATTGGTTAAATGATGTATCTCAACTCCTATTGGAAAATTCTAAAAAATTCCTTCTGATTTTGAAAGCTAATTTTTTTGCTGAATGTTTCCAAAATGTCGCATAATTTGGAAACATGATATCATTTAGCTCATATCATGATATCATTTAGCTTGTGTTTCGGTATTGATAATCTTGAAAGTGAATTTTCCTGCCAAATCTAACCAATGTTGCTAATATTTCGCTAAATATCGCTAAATTTGGCGAAATATTGCCAACTTTTCAAACTCTTTTATTGCTAACTATTCAACAACTTAATAACTGTTTGAACCATTTTCATGGAAATGCATTAACCCGTAGCAACGCCAAACAGATCCAGTAATCGAATTTTCTAGACCATGTGACTTAACCCAGTGGTCTTCTCATATCCCAGAAGTGGTAGGATACGAAATTTAGTCAAAATCATTTGAAGAGTTTTTTAGATTAAATTAGCATACACGCACACATACATATACACAACATTTGCTGGTATTATAATATATGATAACATACGCTGCTGACGTACTGCAATTTACAATAGAGATAAAGGCTGTAGACACTAATCAATCACTTTGTGCGTGTTTTAAGTACATAACCTAAAACATTTTACAACGTTCAAAAATACGAACAATACCATGACACAAAAAAACACATGCGGCTGTTTCAAGGATTCTTGGATCCCCTTCTTCAATGCAAGGGAGAAAAATTAAAGACTAAAATGGGTCCAAAGAACACCTCGGTTATGACCCCGAATACTTATTAATTAATGAGTTGACTGAAGTGGCGAAAGCCACTTAGATGCATAAAACCTTTCTTTCGCAACTTCAGTCAGTACAATAGCCAGCACTCGAGGCTATAACCGAGGGATTCTTTGAATCCATTTTAATCTTGAAATATTTACTTTATTTTTATTTTTTCCCTTGCACTGAGGAATGGGAACCAAGAATCCTTGAAATTGCCGAATGTGTTTTTTTTTTGTGTGTCATTGTATTGTTCGTATTTGTGCGATTGAACGTTGTAAAATGTTTCAGTTTATGTATTTAAAAGTTATAGAACTTAAAATTTGAAGACACTGTGTTTATGGGTGACAAGGTAATGTGACAGAATGGTATTCTGTTAAATGTAAATAATCTTATCAGCTATGCTTATAAAAACTGCCTATTTCAATGCTGAAGAAAGTTCTACAAGCAGATATGTCGATAATTTAGAGCTGCCACTGGCAATCATTTGTTAATTGTACCTCGCACGACTTTCTTAAAACAAACACTTTTCATTTACAACCTGACAACTTCTTTAAGAAAAATCTGCTACAAAATTTTCTTTTTAAAGATAGCGGTGCATATAATATGAAAATAGTTGCTAGTGTCAGCACTCGTAATTAATTTTTCTTCTTTTTTAGCCTGGCCTGACGCAAATCTAATTTTCTTGTAATTTTTTGTAATTTTGTTAATCTAATTTTGTTGTCTTTTGTTTTTCAGGTGAATATATCATAAATGTTCAAATTAAAATATGTATTATTTTAAATTCGAAATTTATTTTAGTGGTTATAAATGCAATACATGTTTTGATACTATAATGTCATAGTTTGGTGAGAAATATGAAAATAATAATTACAACATTTTTTAAGCAGAAAAAAACATCGTTTTCTTTTATATGTTTCCAATATTCTATGTAAAATTTATTTTGGCAAAATCTATTTGTTGGAAATTATCGAATTTATTTGGTGAACTGAAATATTTACTGAAACATTATGTAAAAATTTTCTAATATTTCTCGATAGATAACTGCTCTTGTAGAAGAAAAGATGTGAAAATGGCACAGGTATAAATATAGGCACCCCTCCCGAAGTGGCCATTGCAGGTGCTGACGATTGACAGCCAAGATTGTATATGATGCCATTTGTTGATATAATATAATAAAGAGCTGTTGGAACCATTTTTTTGTAAATAGTGTTAATGCAGCGTGAGTTGTTGTCCAAATTGGTGTTTTTTCGGAGCTCCAAACTTTTGACAGGTATCTGTAATCGCTTTATTTTCATGTCCTTATAGTTAGTCTAAAATGATTTCAGAGTAATATAGGGAAAGTGAAGATCCTAAGATACTTTTAGAAGCACGCATTTATTCATACACATCTTTAGGTTACATGTGAAATTGCCCATATTTCTTAGTTGGGGTTTATGTAAATATGGGCACCCTTTCCTGGTGTAATTATGGGACCCCTCTTTTTCGAATTATATTGATATGCAAGCACATTTAACTCTGGCTATGTTAATTGATGAGGCTGCTGAAACATCGCAAATTTCCCCGAGAACTTTAAATGTAGTTTCTTTGGTCGACATATCCCCTGTCCTCAAAATGAAGCAGTATTCGTGGACGCAAAGTAGCAAGGTTCAGCGTCATCACTGGATCACCATGCAAGTCACCACCAAGTCGCTTGACAAAAGTTCTCTCAAGAAGACTACCTTGAGATTTCCCGGAGTAAGAGACAGGTCAGGGGGCTGGGGTAGGAAGACCGAAGGCCTTCAAAGAAAAATCAGCCTACGAAAAATACGGCTTATCCTTTGACTCATCACTGACCCTCCCCTTGTAGACAGTGACGATGATATGAACCTAGATATGAACGATGGGACCAAACCAGTCTCGAGTGATGCAATTTGCATCTTTTGTGATGGAAAGACACTCGCAGAGAAGTGTGGGTTAAATGTGCTATGTGCCAAATGTAAGCACACTTTGATTGTGCCGGGCTGAAAGAGCCAGTTATGTTTTCGATTTCTGAAAATATGTTTTTTTTTTAATAAATAAATTCTCTACCATTTTGTATTGTTTTACCTTGTTTTAAAACATTTTAAACTAGTTTTTATGACCTTTTTTCGAGAGGGCCCATATTTGCACCCCATTTTTTCTGGTGCTTTTTTCAAAGCTTTTTGTAAATCTTCTTTTTTGAATTGAAATATTTGATATTAATCATCGTTTTGCTTCCTTTAATTTAGTAAACTTGTTATAGTTATTGATGAAGCTTAAAAATCTAAAAATATTGAAAATGAAAGTCACTTTAAGTCAAAAACAAAAGAAGATGCCCATATTTACACCTTCTCCTCTACTTTTGCTGCTTTTAAATCGCTGACATATTGTTGTTTACATCTTTATTACTTTATTATCATACGTAGTATAACGTAAGTCTTGTAATCGTTTTAGAAATCGAATTTTTTTTTATTTGAAGGATTTACATGTTTCAGACACTGGAGATTCCGAAAAACATATTTTTAGAAAAAAAAAAAAAAATCCATCCGTCTGTTAGTATGTCTGTGTGTCTGTAAAAGTTCTATCTCCCGAACAAATTGAGATTGAGACTTGAAATTTATTGGGTACTTATTATGTAATAATGGGAAGAAGTCTATTGAATATAAATAACCTCGATTATTCAGAACTATTTTTTTCGGGCTCTGGAAATATTCGTTCTGATAAAAGGTATATAAAAATTTATGAAATTGTTTATTTTAAGAATTGAACATAAAAGACAAAAAAACATAAATTTTGCATAGAGAATGAAGTCGATTGGATAATTAGTTACTGAGATATTTGTAATAATATTTTCCACACTCTTCGGTTTTTCATGACAAATTAATTCAAATTTCAATTCAATGATATATTTTAACTGGAAATGAGATGCCTAATCCGACGCCGTAAACTGTTAGTTAATATGATTAACCTTTTTAGAGTTATAAGGATGTTTCTTTTACGCAATTCAGTACTACTTGATTATTCCGTCAACCAAAAAACTATCGCCAAACTATAAGATTTAATGCCAATAATGACTTATCGTAAATGTCACATTAAACACGTTACACATACTTGTTACGTCGTCAAATGATTTTTAATTCAATGTTTTATTTGTATTTTTTTTTATTCTTTTGCTAATTTTTTGTTCTCTAGTTATTTAAAATAAAAATTCTGCCAATTTGCATAACTTGGCGAGCATTTTGGCGATTTATATAATTTACTAAAATTGGTCGACGGGATAATCAAGTAGTACCCTGAATTCAGTAATAGAGCATTACTATGTATTAGAAATATTTAAATATACGATTAAATTTTATTTTGGAATTGCAATGCATTTTAAAAATAGTTTACACATGTTTTATTTTCATATTTTATTTTACGGAAATTCTGAAAAATGTAGCATAGCAGAGCCACCTGTTGAGCGATTTACACCAAAAATAAGCAGCACTAAATGATATCAAGGTATACCTGAATCTGAAGTTTGTTGAAAATCGAAGCATTAGTTCTTCAGATAAAGCTATTGCGGAAATCCAAAAAATACAGCATAGCAGCGCCACCTATTGAGATATTTACACCAAAATTAAACAGCACTAATTTATACGTCAGTTCATGTCAAGGACTAACTAAATCTGAAGTTTGAGGAAAATCCGTGCAATAGTTCTTGAGATACAGCTCTTGCCGGAATCGTGAAAAATGCAGCACAGCAGTGCCACCTGTTGGGCGATTTACACCAAAAATTAAACAGCACTATATCAGGGACTAACTGAATCTGATGTTTGATGAAAATTTGTGCATTTTTTCTTGAGTTAGAGCTATTGCGATAATCATGAATAATGCAGCATAGCAGCGCCACCTGTTGGGCGATTTTAACAAAAAAGTAATCAGCACCAAACTATGTCATGGACTAACTAAATCTGAAGTTTTATGAAGATCCGTGCAGTAGTTCTTGAGATATAGCTATTGCAGAAATCGTGATAAATGCCGCATAGCAGCACCACCTGTTGGGTGATTTTCACCAAAAAGTAATCAGATCCAGTTTATATCAAGGTCTAACTAAATATAAAGTTTTGTGAAATTCCGTGCATTAGTTCTTGAGATAGAGCGCCCACAATAAGTTTGTCACATACAGACTCACAGAGTGACAGAGTGACAGACAGACTCACAGACAGATATTTTTTAAAAACAATCAAATCGTGTTCTGGGCATTCTAAAACGTATAATTCCGTCGAAAACCGGATGTCGAAATTTTTCACGAATCCAATACTTTCTTCTTGTAAAGATAGAAGAAAGTAAAAAAGGTCATAACAGATTCCTGGACAACAGTAAGAAAATGGATATAGAATGATAGATAATAAAAATGAAAAAAATCATGTGTCAGGCATAGATTATGAAACACTTTCTAACATATTCAGAATAATGAAACAAAACTTCACTGGTTAATAAATCGAAATATGATTTAAAATTACACCATTTTGAAACGCATAACACATTTGAAAACCCAATTTCAGCAATTCCCATATAAAGTTGGAAAAATATCCGAATTCATTGACCAGTATTGTATTTAATGTAAGTATTGCGCGGCAGCACAATACTTATTTATTTCCAATTTGACTACTCAATGTTAATTGAACATAGTAAAACCTATGGTACTCTTAACTTTTTGCACTTCTTTCCACCGTTTTGTCCCTAATGCCACACAATTTTTACTCTTTGCTAATTCTAATAATATTATAAATTTAAAGTGCGAAAATGACAAAACGAATGATAACATGCCTTTGCATATGGGCGAATTATCACCCAGAGATTAACATAGGCTATGTTTTATTTGCTTTATTCAAATGTAGTTCTTAATAATTCCATTTGCGTTACTTTCATTTTTGCTATAAAATTGAAATTTTTTTTTTATTCTTTTAAAAATTCAAAAGCCGTTATAACAATTTATATTTTTTTATTGTTTTAAAAATTCAAAAGCCGTAATAACATTTATTTTACTGTAATTAGTTTTGAATTAAAAAATTTCTACGTGAAAAATGAAATGGCAATAAGGTAAAGCCAGGAGAGATCACGCACAAAGAGATTCGACGGTAAGGAGTAGCTTGCGCGCAACTACTCCAGGTAGTTGTACAGCAGCATTAGTGCAGTGTCTACATGAATGTGCACATTGATTGTTCCAAGCGTCTTCGATAAAGCATTGCTATTTTTTTTTTTTTCCAAAGTAAGTGCTTGAATTTTCATAACTGTTCATCAGAATTTTATAGAATGTCAGTAGTACAAAATAGTTTGAACTTAAACGTTTTCTTATGAACTACTAACCTAGACTGAGGTTGGTTGTATTTATGTCGGCCAATTATCAGCACGTGGGATATAGGCCCTAAGGGGGAAGTGCCTTCCGTGGAGGTCTTTCTAAGGGAACCTAACCCGTATTAACGCTTGGAGAACCAAGGTTCGAAGAAAACCACGAAAACTCCGAACGATTAGGCGGACGGGCGCGATTGGGATCGAGCCCAGCCCCTCCTATCTACCAGCTTCGAGAGCAGAACCTCTCGGCCACTGGTGGGGCCCTAGACTAAGGATCCGAATACCAACAATTCATTTTAGAAGTGGCCATGTTTAAATAAAAGGCCGCGAAATCTGTTCTACGAAAATAGGAGAGTTTGACCATCTGCTACTTAGAAGAGATGGAGCATTTCGCCGGAAGTTTCAGTGCTAGGAGAGATTACACAGCATATTGATAAATTTGTATGAATCTCAAATTACGTGTTAAGCATATGAATGAATCAATTTTGAAATAATTTCGGAAAAACACATAATTATCGAAACTAAATATAGCAAAAAATTAATTTCCAAAAAAGAAAATACTTTTGCAGATAAAAATTTTATTAATAAATTAAAATACAGTTGTTATTAAATTAATTTTATGTAATTATTTTTGTTAGTAAATTAATAATACATTTGTTAATAAATTATATATATATATATATATATATATATATATATATATATATATATATATATGAACAATTAATGTGCTAATAAATTAATTTTGTTAACTAAAATAAATTTACTAATAACACCTACAATGTTAAGGAAAAGCTTTCACCCATTCCATGTAGTTCAATGCCATCGGAATCAAAAGGAAACAGAGTGCAACTAATGTTACTGATCCCCAAAATATACATGAAAAAATACTTAAGAAAACTTTGATTCCGTTCTAACGAAATCGAATCTTATAAGGAAGGTCTCCATACGGGCATACTCCGAAAAATCTGAAAATATTAGCGAACGTTCTTCTCATGAGGATATAAATGTCTATGAAAATTTTTCGGCGGAACCTCGATTGAGCGTCCATAAAAAAAATAATGAACTTTTCGTTATTTGGCGATTTTTTATCGGTTGGCAATGGAATACATTTTCAAAATATACTTTTTTATGTCAAATATACTTTAAGGAAAAATGTTTCATGTTGAACTTGTTTAAATTTTAATTTAAATACTTTAGTTTTGTCAGTTTTAGTTTTTTTTTACTTATTATTTTGTCATATCGATATTTATATGTATTTATATTGAAATTTAATGATCAAAAATTACGATTTAAAACGAAATTTAAAATTTAAATTAATTAAAATTTAAGTCCAACTGAGCATTGTTGATTCGATTTTGTTGCTATGGAAGCGACTTCTAGATATTAAAATGTAAAAATGCAGCATTCTTCATCTGGCTTTTATTTTTGAATACGCTTAAATGTATGAAAATAATTTTTCAATATGAGTTTTTTTTATACACAATGAAGATATTTTTTTCAGTGATAACTAAAATAACTACAGCAACAAGCAATATATACATATGTAAAACATTATACCGGATGAGGCAAAATATCGTTAAAACTTTAAAAATTCATAAAAAGTAAGAAATTATGATAAAGCAGTGCGGTTTGCAAGAAAGGGCTCACAAGGTAATCGGATTTTTTTTAGCAGCAAAAAAATATTTAGTCAAAAAATCGCACCAAGACCCGAAACTCAATGTGCAGGACAACAGTTGTGCCGTAGAATGTTCTGAAGGGCAAGTTGAACATTTTTTATTGGACGAACAAATGGATAGAGCGTATTTTTGTTCTGTTCATTTTTTTCGAGTCGCCAGCGCCCTCTACACGGATTTTTTATTTTTTATTTATTTATTTATTTATTTTTACTGCTAAAAATATCCGACTACCTTGTGAACTTTTTCTTGCAAACCGAACTCCTTTATCATATTTTTTTCTTTTTTTATGAGTTTTTAAAATTTTAACGAACATTTGGCTCACCCGGTATTGCATATGTGTGTATGCGTATTAAACTCTCTCATTTTTTTAAGTTTAATTTCATTAAATACCATTTACCCGCATTCTAGAAATCTATTAATAAACAATATTTCAGGTGCATTAAAATCGTTTGCTTTTGCCGAGGAAAAGGGCTGCTCGCCACATCACGTGACGCTTTCGTCTTTTCACGCCAAATATATGAAAGTATTTTATTTTTTTACAGACTTTATACTGTATTTTCGCTGCTAGATTTGACTGATCCTTTATTATATACATAAGTAGTTTAATTAGTATTTTTTTTTTTTACAAAATATTCTGAATATGCCCAGTAAGGAGACCTTCCTTGTTAGACTTTTTCCAAATATTTGTATTGCAGATTTTGTATTATGTTTACTTTGGGTGTAATCTATAATACAAACATTTAAAAAGTCTAACTTTTATTTTGATTTCGTTTGAACGGAATCTAAATTTTAGGTACTTTAAGCATCTTATTGTTTGAATTTTATTTTCATTTTTTAATTTTCAATTGGTTTAAATTATTTGTTACAAAGGTTGAACAGTAAATGTAGAACTAACGGAATAAAATATTTTAATAACTGTCCCTTCTCGGGATTAAACACTGTAGGAAATATATATATACATCTTGTAATTTGTCCTGTAGATTATCTTTTTGTTTATTATGATATATAGATTTGGATCTAAAAATAACATGCATACAAAAATTTTGTTCAGTTCGGAAATATATAACACAGTAGAAATTCCCTTCAGCAATTTCCGCAAATAAGGAGAATGGTATGTGAATTCTTTTGTGCAGGCATGTATACAAGGTATAGAATTTATAACCAACGGGTAACATGCCAAAAAATTAGTCAAATTTAAAGACGTATACCAAATTGAAAACATACTTCGAACAATTACTGCTCAAAGACGGTACTGGGACCGATCTATTTTGTGCGTCCCTGTAAAGGCACGATAAACGTTATGAATGCCCTATTCTATAGTAATAATCTTCTAGTGAAATTCAGTCTTTTACATCAACTTAAATACATTTGAATAGCGTTATGTCATTAAATTGCATATCAAACGATTTTTCCACATTGAACATAATGTAACGAAATTATTTTGAGTGCCCTGTAAATGAATGATTAATGCTACACACTTCATATTCAATATGAAATATTCTATGGTAAACCGCATTAACATATATAAATTACATGCAAATTCAAGTATATTTACTCGAGTTAGAGTGTGGACAGACAGGCGAACACACAACCCGAATTCTTAAACACTTTTCAACTATGGTGGAAAGTGTAAAAAAAGATCAATAAAAACGAATTGTTGCAATTTGTTAGGATGAGTGAAGCGAATCCCTTACTAGGCTACAAAAATTACATTTTGTTGTGCACTTAACAATAAAGACTATTCAGTATTTTGACTTAAACATAAAAATAAACTATGATCGGTAGATATGCGCAATATTATTATTATTTTTTTTTAGCAGATTAACCTTAAAAAATTTATTGTTTTAATTAATTTATTTTACATGTTTTTTCATTACGGAAGCATTTTTGCAAATAAAATATGAAACACGTATATTTTCAGAAGAAAAAATGAATCACTGAGTTAGTGGTTATAGATAGAATCATGATTAATTAAATAAATAAAATATATTTTCATTATTCCTCTAAAATATCTGAAAAACTGTTTTTTAAATTTAATTAAGCAAAGAAGTATTTTTGGACTTGATGGAAATAAAATATGATCTGTAGATTCTGACAATATTATTTTCTTATTTGTGAAAATTCTATTATTTGCATTCAATTATAAAAGTATTTTTCGGTGTTAAGAATTCGAATACACAATTTTTTCTTAGTATGTGAAATTATTTACGCAGACGATACTTACGCATTTTAAAATAATTACATTACGATTTTTTTTTGTAAAATGCCAACAAAAGAATTGTAAACAAAGAAAATTAACTGTTAAATTCGTTATATAAAGTGTTATTCGAATTCGAAGGTTGAAAATTGAACCAAATGAAAAATATTTACTATTAAGAAGTAATTACTATTAGTATTATTTTTTTACATGTTTGCCGTTTAAAAACAATTTAATGAATGGATTAGTTCTAATATAAAAATACCGGAAAAATGTACACTTACTGGTCGAAAAGAATAATGCTTCGCGAATCCAAACAAACCATGGCTTTTGCTAGTTATTACTACTTTAAGAAACTAGCAGTGATATTTTCATCAAGAAGTAAATATACTTAAATAATAAATTAATAAAAGCATTTTTTCAATACAATGCAAATTGTATCGTGAATTTTGTTACATTGCAATTTTACCCCATTGACCATAATTTAACGCGAATATTTCATCGTAAACATCATTAACTTACATCAATTACATGAAAATTCGAGTTTTTTTACATGCGTTAGAACGTGGACAGATAGACAGACGGCAAGACTGTCTGACCAACAGACAATCCGAATTCATAAACCCTTTTCAACTATAATAATAAACACACATACTACAATATATATTAAAACACACATTGACACATAAATAACGCCTGCATTCTGGTTTATTCTTCACTTCAGTTGGGTTTATTGTATTTATTGTATGTATGTCTGTAAAATATTTATGTATACCTTTTCAACTATGTTGGAAATTGTTAAAAAAAGACTAACAAAATCGAATTGATGCAATTTGGTATCATTACTTTTGAAACAAGAAATGACATTTTCATGTAGCAATAAATATACTTAAATAATCTATATATATAAAATAAGAGATGTCTGTCTGCCTGCCTGACCGCGGAAAGCTCCGAAATTATAACACCTAGACCTCTGAAATTTTTGTCATGTGTAGATGCTGTTACTGGAAAGCGTACTTCGCTGCCGGATTTTAAAATTTCAATTTAGATATTTTTAAAAAAATTAAAAAGTAATTAAAACGTTATGTGTTAGAGGTTATTTACAGCTCTAAGCCAGTCCGCTGCAATAAAACGTTATGGGTTTCAGGCTATTTGCAGCTCTAAGCCAATCCGCGGCAAAGAAGAAACCAGCCAATGAGAGCAGGTGGTAAATATGAGATACAGCGGCTGCATTTCCTAGCCTATCTGTAGCGGGAAATTGCACTGTTTATTTTTCATGCTTTATTTATTTTGTTACTATAAGATTTAATCTTATTGACATTATTTTATAATGTTTATAAGAAGTGATATAATACAAATCACGTAAGTTACTTTAAATCGTATTCGTTCTTCGTATTAATATCTATTTACATACGCGTAGTCGCCCAAGAATGAAATAGTATAATGTTTCTTGAACTTTCTGGAATCTTAAAGTAATTTTTTTTTTCAAATTTGCTGATTATTTTTTTTTTCAAATTTGCTGAATCAACGCTTCACTGAATGTTTTCATTTCTTAGTAAAAATAGAACTGTACATTTTATAGTAAAGTGTAAGATGAAAACTGTACTTTCTATGAAATGGAAACATTCAGTAAATAATTTCCGTTCTCGGGTGATTAAGAGATGTATGTTGTCATCGCCCAAGAATAGGAATAAAACAAATATTGCTTTTCAGGGGAAATGAATGAAGTTATTTGGGTTTTACTTTTATCTTTTTTTTTCCACTTCCCCATATATTATGAGTTTCATAACAAATCCCAATGAAAACATATTTTTTACACTTTACTGAGTGTTTTCATTTCTTATCAAAGTCATGATATGTAACAAGCACAGGGATCTGTTTAGGAAAAATTGGGTTTTTTAAAGGACCCCTCACAAAATTTTTCATTTCAAAACAGGACCCCTCACAACATTTTTCATGTCAAAACTGGACCCTGCACAATTTTTTTTCGAATCAAAGCAGGACCCTTCACAAAATTGTCATAAAAGTAGGCTTTTTACAAACTTTTTCACCTGAAAACTAAACTTTTCACATATTTGCTGAATCAACGCTTCACTGAATGTTTTCTTTTCATTTCTTAGCAAAAGTATAAGATGTATGTTTTGATTTTAAGATTTGTTATTGAACTTTGTTTCATTTAAGGAGGTTCGGGACATACCTATTTTAAAATAATTTTTATTTATTGAGTTACTATTTTGAAATTTTTTGTGATGCTTAACCATAACATGATAAAACTTATTAATCGGTATAACTCGAAATGTTATATGTAGAATTTAAACTTTTTTTCATTTAAATAAACAAAAATATAAGTTTTAATTTTGATTCTGCATTTTTAAAATTGTTATTGAACTCAGTTTGCTTCATATACAAATATTCAATGTTTTCATTTATTATTGTTGACATTATTGGGCGATGGCAACGTACATTTTATACCTGACTGCATGTCCATTCTTGGACAATTATTCTGAAACTCCAAATTTGTCTAATCGCCCCAAGAATCGAATGTTTTTTTAAAACATTCAGTAAATAATTTCCGTTCTTGGGCGATTAAGAGTTCATTCATGTGCGATTCTTATGAAACTCCATGTCACAAAATGCACATCTTAACTATTTTACGCACTCAGAATTTTCCATTTTCAGTTCTTTTCCTTTTGTTAATCTTTTCTCTCCACTTTCCCACTGATAAGAAATCGTAATGAAAACATATCTTGCACTTTACTGAATGTTTTCATAGTGCCAGGTCCAGTAGCAGAAAATTCAAGATGGGAGACAGGCGTCACAGATTTTCTTATCTCTTTTGCAGATTTTTTTCTCCATCAAACCTTTTATTATTTCACTTTACAATTATGTTTAGCTCTTTATTACTTCATACAAAACTAAGATTATTATCTATAAAAATTAATAAAATGCTTAAAGACATTGCAGGTAAGTGGTGGTTTGATTAATTAATGCTTCAATTGTAAAATATTTTACCAGCAGATTATTTTCTGCCACTGAAGTATCTGTCACAGGCACTTGGAGAATTTTCTGCAACTGTGGTGCCAGGCATAGCAGTTTAAAGCTTGGGTGTAATTCAGTGAAGAGAAACTATGATTTTTTTTTGTTCTGTCGCCATTTGTCAAAGTTCCCGACATTTCTCAGCGACAGAATGGAAAAATTCAGCTTGTGCTTCTGCACTCATTTGTCAAAATTTGCTATACATTTCCGCGATCTTTTGATGAAATTTGCAATTTATTCCCTCGACTGTTTATCGAATTTTGTGTTTTATTTTTATAGTGATTGTTTTTACAAGATTTTTCATGAAATTCGCTTTATTTTATTTTTTTATTTTTTTAGCGACCATTAGCGAACGATTAGACAAACTTTGCTATGCGTTTCTGCGATCTTTTGATGAAATGTACAATATCTTTCTTCGTTTACTGAAATTCACGTTTTTTTTCAGCAATCGTTTCACAAAATGCATGACCTCCCCCCCCCCCCCCAAATCGTTTCACGAAATTTGCAGGTTTTATATTTTCACGATATTTTTTAAACGATCAGTGACAAAATTTGTTTTTCTTTTCCGTGGCCATTTGTCGAACTTTCCTATATTTCTCAGCGACATATTGGCAAAATTTGTAATCTGCACTCTTCAAACAAACTTTGCTATGCGTTTCTGCGATCTTTTGATGAAATTTGCAATATTTTTCTTCGTTTACTGAAATTCACGCCTTTTTTTTCAGTGATTGTTAATGCACGATCCCCCCCCCCCCCCAAATCATTTCATGAAATTTGTGGGGTTTTTTTAACGATCAGTGACAAAATATGTGTTTTTCTTTTCCGCAGCCATTTGACAAAATTCGTAATGTGCACTCTTTAGACAAACTTTGCTAAGCGTTTCTGTGATCTTTTGATGAAATTTGCAATATTCTTTTTTGTTCACTGAAATTCACGTTTTTTTTTTCTGCGATCGTTTCACAAAATGCACAATCCCCCCCCCCCCCCCCCCCAAATCGTTTCATGAAATTTGCATTTTTTTTTTCAACGATCAGTAACAAAATTTGTGTTTTTATTTCCCGCCTCCATTTGTCGAAGTTCTTGATATTTCTCAGTGACAGATTTGCAGAATTGGCATATGCTTCTGCACTTTTTTGACGAAATTTGCCATGCATTTCCGCGATCTTTTGATGAAATTTGCAATTTTTTTTCGATTGTTTACTGAAATTCGCGGGGTTTTTTTGCAACAATCGTTTGACGAAATTCACGTTTTTTTTTTTTTTTTTTTCAACGATCTATGATGAAATTTGTTATTTTATTTATTTCTTTTTGGTGACTATTTGCCAAAGTTCCCGATATTTCTCAGCGACAGATTGGCAAAATTCAGTGTGCGCGTCGGCACTCTTTTGTCAAAATTTGCTAAACATTTCCCCGATTTTTTGATGAAATTTGCAATATTTTTTTTCGATTGTTTACTGAAATTCGAGGGCTTTTTGCAGCGATCGTTTCACAAAATGCATGATTTTTTCCCAAGATTGTTTGGCGAAATTTGCATTTTTTTTTCAATTATCTGTGACGAATTTGATTTTTTTTCCTGCGACTATTTGTCGAAGTTCCCGATATTCCTGAGTGACAGATTGGCAAAATTCAACATGTTCTTCTGCGATCTTTTGATGAAATTTGCAATTTTTTTCTTCGATTGTTTCACAAAATTCATGATTATTTTTCCAAGATCGTTGGATGAAATTCTTTTTTTTTCTAATGATCACTTCACAATTTTTTTCAACGATCTATGACAAAATTTGTGATTTTTTCTTAAATATGTGACAATTTATCGCATGTTATGTGTTCACCGTTCATGGGTGTCTAAAAATGTAGTCAACAATTTTAACAGGAAGATAGATTATAAATAACGAACACTCAAAATTTTCGCTTTATTGAATTATGCCTAAACTTTACACTGCACTTTCAATGTGAAAACATTCAATAAAATATAACATATGTTTTCATTAGGATGAGAAAATATTAACAAAAGAATAAGAACTGAGTGAAAAATCCTTGTGTTCATGAAATACTTAATATGGTGTGCATTTTGTGATATATTAGGAGTTTTATAAGAATCGCATGTGAATGGACTCTTAATCGCTCAAGAACGGAAATTATTTACTTCATAAAAAGTTCAAGAAACACGTTCCATGCTTGGGCGACTATGCATATGTAAATTGCCATTAACATGAAGAACGAATACAATTGAAATTAACTTACGTGAATGATAACACTTTAAAATTTTAAAGAAGGTGGGAGAGTTGAATTTCGAATTTGGAAGGCGGTTGACGATAATTGTCCTTACAACTGTAGCGTTTTCTTCGATGAGTATCCTTTATATGTTGTTTTCTGACAGAGGTCGTTTTAAAGCTTTTGGCCTGTACATTACTAAGCGCTCACTCCTCTCCTCTTAACTAATTTTTTCATCAGTAGAGGGTGTTTTAAAATTTTAATTTGTTCATGACTATGGCATACAATTTTACAAAAAAATATGAATAAAATTTGCATAACATCTCAACAATTTGCAACTGCTTCTCCCCCATTTTCACACTGTGAGTGGGTACGTATTTCAGACAAAATCGAGTTACATATAAAATCACATAAATTAAAGTTTTCTTTATAAATATTACCACGGACCCGGGCAACGCCGGGCGGATCAGCTAGTACATTAATAAAAGCATTTTTTCAATGCAAAATGAACAAAGCAAAATACTTCCGAGCTATGTTCTTTCTACTTATGTACTCTTTTCCTAATTGGGCATTAATAACTGGTTCTACAAAAAATGTAAAATGCCTAATAGAATGCCTAATTGAACCATTTGAAACGAACATTTGAAAACCCAATTTCAACAATTCCCATCTACAATTGGAAAATTATCCCATTTTTTTGGGCAGCACTTTATAGGATACATACAGGGTGCAATATGTTATCTATCACCGACCTTTAATTTCTCAACCGTTGGTCGAACACATATAGTTCCAATTACAAAAACCTTTAAAATGAGCTAAATATTCATGTTGTGGCATTATTTAAAGTCAAAATTCAATTTTATAAAAATTACGAAATCGAACTTTTTAAACGGTCCCCCAGTCCCTATAGTTATATTTAGTAAAATTTTACTCATATCATAACAGATATAACACAAAAAGTTTGACATCTGTACTACAAAAATTGACCCAGTTATTAAATTTCAAAGTTTGAGATTTTTGCACATGATTTTGTCTTTCATTAAGGGATCAGTTAAAAGATGAATTAAAGTAATTCGAGATCAAAATCAGATAGCTATGTCCTTTTTACGGCGAATCCACTTTTAGCCGGTATCACCAGATCGGGGAATCACCAAATAGGGTTATTTCATCTAAAAATTTGAGCTAACTTTTATGGGTCGAACAATATTCAAAAGTACCGACGATACCGGCTAAAAGTGGCTTCACCGTAAAAAGGATATTGCACCTGATTTTGATCTCAAATTACTTTAATTCATTTTTTAACTGATCCCTCAATGAAAAACAAAATCATGTGCAAAAATCTCAAACTTTGAAATTTAATAACTGAGTCAATTTTTGTAGTGCAGATGTCAAACTTTTTGTGTTATATCTGTTATGATATGTGTAAACTTTTACTAAATATAACCATAGGGCCTGGAGGACCGTATAAAAAGTTAATTTTCGTAATTTTTATCAAATTTATTTTTGAATTTAAAAAAGGCCACAGTATAAATATTTACCTCATTTGAAACGTTTTTGTAATTGGAACTATATGTCTAAGACCAACTGTTGAGAAATTAAAGGTCGGCGATAGGTAACATATTGCACCCTGTAGATTTGTATCTATAAATTACATGCATGTTAATATTTAGTTAGTAATTATGTACCACAGTTGAAAATCCCCTTTCACCAATAACTAAGGAAAATGTAAGCGAATTCTTTTGTACAGCCCTGTAAACGAGATATCGAATTTATAAGTAACGAGTAACAAGGAAAAATTAGTTAAATATAAAAGAGTATATCGAAATTGAAAATGCACTTTCAGCAATTATTGCTCAAAGAAAGTACTGTAACCAATTTATTTTGTGTGTCACTGTAAATGAAAGATAACTGATATGAATGCCCTATTCTATAGTAATCGTCTTGTAGTGAAAATTAGAGACATATATTAATTTAAATGCATTTGGAACAGCATAACGCTATTAAAAAAAACAGCAAACTTTTTTTTACCATAATATAACGGAATGCTTTCGAGTTCTACTCTATTAGAACTCTAGTAGAACTCTTAATGCTACACACTTTGTATTGAATACTTACTATTCCATGGTAAACATCATAACATATATCAATTACATGAAAATAAGAGTCTATTTACACGAGTTAGAGCGTGGACAGACAGACTGACGGACATACATTCCCAATTCCTAAACATTTTTCAACTATGTTGAAAAGAGATTAAAAAAAAAAGACTGAAAAGCGAATTCTTGCAATTTGTTATTATTACTTTTAGAAACTAGAAAATACATTTTCTTGTAGAAGTAAATATGCTTAAATGATAAATTAATAAAAGCATTTTTTCAATACAATATGAACAAAGCGAAATACCTCCGAGCTATGTTCTTTCTACTTACGTACTATTTTCCTAATTGGGCATTAATAAATAACTGTTTCGACAAAAAATGTCAAATATATAAAAATAATTAGAGGTATTTGAAAAGAAAAAACTACTATGATTACAAAAAAAAAAAAAAAAAAAAAAAAAAAAAAATCCATAATGAACAAGGCCCTTTTATTTTTCTTTTATTCGCTGTTGAGGAGGAAAACACAGTATATATCTTAAGATTCAGAAAAAATTCGTTAAAAATATGTTCTGCCACAAACATTATATCAGGTATTAAAAAACATTTTAAATGTGCAAATACTTATTTCGTAATTGATTTGATTGAACACATGTGAAAATAAAGAGTTACAATTTAAAAAAAGCAAAGAAAAAAAAAATGCGCATTTTTACGAATATGCAGCACAGTTTCAAATAATTTGTAATTTTCTTAATTCAGCATTAATAAATAACGATTGTAACATAAAATATAAAATACATAAAATTACCCAGAGGAATTAGAAAAGAAAAAAAACTATTATGCTTACAAGAAGAAAACTTTTCCATATTTAACATGTTTTCAGAACGTTAATAAATCTGGCTATTTTTTTATACTTTTAGCAGATAGTTTATATGAAAAAATATATATATATACACTTTTTCTATAAATTATTTTTATTATTACTATCATTTTTGTCTTTTTAATTAAAAATTCAGTTATACTTCTAACAAAAGTAAATGTTTTGCAAAAAATATAATTATACTTCCTGGTGATGATAAGTGTAGAGAAATTTATTTGTTTTTATTCTATCGGAAAAATGTATCTACAATTATTGTAGAGAAAAAACTGACTAAATAAGCTTTTAAATTTTTTTTGTGTTTTTTATGTTTTTGTTTTCGATAGTTTAATAAAGATAAAATATGATAACATTGAATTTAAATATGTTTGATTTCTAAAAGCTGTGGTGTCTTCAGACTCTCTGTCTTTAGAAATTTTTTTCTCATGTTATTGATAACAAACAAAAACAATATGTAAATGAACAAAAAGACAAGCGCCTAGCAATAGAATGTTACTCGTGAACGAATAAATAAAGTATATCAACAAATTATCGATTCGTCAAATTATACGTGAGAAGGAGACGTTCAAAACAGTCTACCCTAATACTATTTTTAAGGATTTAAAATACACTTTTTAAAAGATTTCGATTTGTGGCTACTATATTTATAATTTTTAGGTTAACGCATTATCTACTGATGGTACTTATAAGTACCACTCACTTTAAACTTTCATCCCATAGTGAATAATACTAATATTCTAATGGTACTTTGCAAAAACACTCTTTTAACACCACTTTATCAGGCTACATGGCAGCAGCAGTTCTATGTTTGTTATTATTTAGTGAGGAAGGATGTTATCTTCGAAACAGTGGATGTGTTTTGTACCGACATTTTGTATAGATCGTCACGCTCGTCTTTTTATTGCTTTAAACACAGTAAAGGATCTAAGATAAGTGTGGGATTTTTTTACGTGTTTATTATGATCTTAGAATACAATTTGTCTAGCTATTTTAAGTGGATTCTTTTTTAAGTGGTTCCATCTGGAAAATAACTCTACATCCAATAATTATTTAACTCATCTTTTACCAGCTTAGCAACTCAACATGGTTGAAAAAAAACTTTAAACTCTAGCACGAGCAAATCGCAACACATAGAAAGAAAACAACTCTACTTCTACCAGGTAATACGCAAAATTCCGAAGTAAACACGTCAATGTACAGCAGGAAAACATCTTAACAGATAGAATATAAATAACGCAGCATAAGCAGATATTGAGCTCTCTAAACAGGAGAACCACAATGTAGACAACTTTTCCGAATTGTATAACTTTTGCTATTAAAGTGCGTATACTAATTCAACTGTGAGTATTTGATTTAACAGTTGAATTAGTGGTACTTATAAGTACCTCCAATACAAAGGGTGTTGGAGAAAAATGTCTTGTTTTCTTTTCGTTTGTGTAATTATCCATCGTTTTTATCTGTTTTATAATGTAATTACTAGTAATGTCATTGCCTAGTATAGCAATGATTTTGCTTATATTTCTTTTCTGTTTGATTATTATTTTTTATAAGAAATCGAGAAAGCTGTGGCACCGGTTCTATTTTGCTATACTAACAAATGGCATATACAAATTCATATATTGCATATGTGGAGATGCCGGAGAAAATATTGTTCCTGGATTATAGGCGTCGCATAAAAAAAGGTCTGCTCACAAGATCAAATTCTAAAAAAAAAAAAAAAAAAAAAAAAAAAAAAAAAAAAAAAAAAAAAAAAAATTAATGCCATCAAATTTCAATTTTTACTCATTTTTTATGTGTAAAGTAAAACTATGACAATTTAATATTTTCTTATTGTTAACTTGGATGTGTCTTCTTGTTATTTAGAATTTTTAAGAGTTTAAACTTTTTTTGAAATACCTTGTGGATTTTCTGTTATTAGAATATTTTAGGCATGGTGTACTGACAGTACTTTAAAGTACCACTTTAATTAATTACTTCTAACGAATTAAATTTATTTCTCACGGGTGATTATTTTTTTTTTTTTGTATTTCCTTTAATTTTCATTGTAGTAACTGAAAACAAAATGCAGTAGATCATAATGCAGTAGATAAAGGATTAAATAATTGCTAAAAAATTTACTTACACCGAAGACTTATTTTTATGTTTAATAGCTTTCACAGTTACAAGTAAAATATTAAATATAAATCAAAAGCTTAAAATGTGTCATTTAATACCGGTAGAAATAGTATTAAAAAGCCAAAGTCACAGCCAGTTCAAGATTGTTAGAACAACAATTCATGCATCGTTTTACCTTTTAACACGTCTAGGGTAATTGAAGTTCCGTTAACTCCAGAATAAAATTTGTAGAATCATCCTAAAGCTTACCATTGCAGATGACCCTCTCACGCGTTTTCGAACAGAATTTTATGAGGATACAAAAGTCCACGACAGCCAGCAAAATCAGCTCGGTAATTAGAGATTTTCTATTCAAGACGAAGGTACAGTGCAATAATTATCTCTAATTGGTGAAGACTCCATATTATGTATTAAACAAACAAGTACAGTACTAATTAACATAAAATTCTCAAAATATGAACAATACTCTAATTCCATTAATTGCTTTCACATTTCGCGGAACATAAAAGAAAAATGCAATGATTTAGCTTTCACAGTCATGATTTAGCTCTCTAGATAACAGATACACACTCAAAAATTGAATCAATCACAGAGTTCATTGATTACAGGTCATGCTACAAACACAACAAAAATTATAAATTCTTTTGCGTTTGCTTTATTTTTACAACTTTTAGTGCAAAATTTAATTTTAATATGTATAGAAAAAAGTTATTCACTTCTTGAGAAATAGCAAATGCTTTGATTAATTACTAAAATTTCTATCAACTAATCAAGTACTGTGAATGAAGATCTTGCTCTTTATGGAAAAATGAAATGCGTTAAAGTCACAAAAACTTTTCTTTTCGCATGCAGGTTTCTGTAACGAACAATGATATTTAATATTGTCTGACATTTTCTAATGAAAGTAATTTTGAAGATTGCACGATTTTTATATTTATCTATTTTTAATAAATATTGGCATATTTTGTACATATTTCTCGGAATATAGTAAAAAAATAAAAAATAAAAAAAAATCATTCAATATCCAAATTACAAAATAAAAAAATAACAAAAATATTCCTCATTTTAATTTTTCATTCAGAAAGTATTAAGAATATTTAGAAATCTAGAGTATACTGCGTAATAGTTACAAGTGTATGTGAACTAAGAAAAATAAACTTTACTGCAAAAGATTTTTTTTATTTGTATATGTAAATATTCTATTATCAATAAGAATGTACTTATCATAGTGAATGATTTGCAGAGCAAATTTAAAATATGCGATTTTTAGAAGTTTAAAAATTTTCTATAGAGAAAATTGCAAAACCAAAATTTTATTTCAAATTTCAAAATGTTGCCATTCACAAAATTACATATGCGTTACGGAGAGATATGTTTGTTCTTTATAATATAAATAGTTATGTTTTTATGACAACGAATATTGGTTAAAGAGATTTTATTAGTAAATATTTTAAGGGAAGTGGTTAATAATAGGTCACTTCAGAAATGACCTTCATTGATTGGAATAGTCGAAAAATGAACGGATAACATTATGTTTCTATTCCAAAACATCACATCTTGGGGGAAAAAAATCAATCATGGTGAATCATAAAAGTTCAAATATTGATAATAAAAGTACGAAAATTATCTATAACTTTCAAATGTTTATTACATTTTCAATTCACAGTACCACACTTTTAACAGCTGTAGATCTACCAATAATATCAAAATGTTTATCACGCTTCAACGACTCTCAAGGTTTAAATGCTTATTTATTAAGCATTGGAGTTTCTTTATATTAAGCAATGTAGTTGCTTATTGCTTTAAACCGCGGAGAAAATCTGTATATGGATAAAGCACATAATGATAAATAACACAAATAAACATTTTTGTATCGATTTTTGCGTTGTGATTTAGGATTGTGAAAGCTTCGAAATTTGCAGGAAAGTGCTACAATGGGGAGAAAAGATTATATTTCAGATATATTTTTAACTCTAGATTTAGATATTTTAAAATCGAAAGAAATTTCAGAAAATGAAAACTGATTATTACCGGGGTTTTTTATTGTTTTTTCGTTAATCATGGTACCTTTAAAAATTAGAGAGGTGGAGGGAAAAGGCGAATTTATTGCTTAATTAATGGCATATGCTCTTTACATTTAAACGATGTCACATATAAAGCCTAATCTCCAATTAAAATTACTTGCTAAACATTTTTACATAGATTTTCATATACTATTTATTAAATTTTATAGAAACCGGCATTGTGGGAGATTGTACTTTAAATGTATGTTAAACATGCGTATTTGCGAATGATAAATTATGTGAAAATCCCACCATTTTATGTAACTACGTTAAAATGCTAATATTTTCTGTATGAAAACCGGTTAATGATTTAAAATATGGTGACACTTTTAACAGATTATTTTTTTGCTACAGAATGATAATTGTCGAGATAAAAAAAGAAAAAAAATATTTCACTTCATGAATAAACTCTCATTTGTATGTAACGTATATATTCAAACGTATTAATCAGGATTATAATAAGTTATTTATGTTACTAATTTTAACTATGACGTCATTATTTATTTATTTTCGTTATTTACTGATATTTATGCTCATTGTATTTTCAATGAATACGTGAAAATGCAACTTTTATTTCAATTATGAGGTCAATTTTTTCCAAGAGAAATATTTTCTTTATAATATAATTCTTTTTCATTCTTTAACCTTCGAATTACTACGCCATTTTTGATTTAAGTGTCTTATTAATATATATGATACATTAAATTTGCTTCAAATATGGCTTCATTGTTATTTTCTTTTGAATTCTTTTTATTTTCCTTTTTCAATCGGAAATTGTCCAATTGTCAGTTAATCAAAATATATATAAAAGACACAATTAAATGTTCTAAAATTACTTTCAGGTGCATACAACTAATATAAAATTAATTCAACTACATTAAAAACCGATGTACAACCTTGGTTGTAAATATAAATATGTTGCAGACGATTTTTGTTTCTATGAAATAAATTGATTCATGAATTTTTTTTTTTTTTATGGTATTTGTAATGTATTTTAAATAATTTTATATTATATGTATACGCCTGGGAGCAAGTGCAGTTAATTTTGCTTGTGCTTTTTATATTAATTTTAATTATTTACTCAAGATGAATTTAGCCCTAGAATTTTAACTTTCCTTTATTGAAAATTAATTGCCGAATAGAAATCATTTTTCGGGATTTGATTTTCTTAGTAACGGCGAAGAAAAATTGTCATATTTGATAGGAAAAAATATCTATTTATTCTGCATGAAAATAGTGAAATTTTGAGTTATTAAGAAAACTATTTGTGAAAAATAAATAAAACAGAGCTTATGTTCTTTTCCGGGTTATTTTCCATCCATATGCAACGATATAGAGACATTAATTTATCGGTTTCGATGTTGACTTCAGTCAAACTTTCGGACACACACTCGCATTTATAACATTTTAAGTATTAATTAATTTTCTCAACAGGAAATACAGTTTTTTTTTTTCGTGCTATTAATTCTAAAGTAAACACTTTAAGTGCGTGACTGAATTAATACACACAGGAATAACAAAAAAAAAAAAAAAAAAAAACTGAAAAGTAAAAGAATTGGAAAAAATGCAATTTAACAAATTACATTGACCATTTGGAAAATGATTTTTTCAAAGACTAAAATTTAAGACATAAAAAATCGCACGGAGTTGATCATACATTATGTACGCCATGGATTACATTTTTCGATACTGTAAATTTTTTAACTTCTACGGAGCTGGTCCTTCATTACGTACGCCATGGATTAAACGTTAATATTCCTGGGCCAATTTTAAATGAAATTTCCTTCTTAAACTTCTAAACATCCCACAATATTACTTTTTACACTGTCGTATAGAGAAAAAATGTACTTTTAAATGCAATTTGTTTGAAAGCTGTATTTCAATTATTTTCTCAGTTATTAATTTTTTTTTTTGTAGTGTTTATTACTTTATTTTTACAGTGGCAACAGAAGTATCCACCTCTGTTGAAAGTAAAGGGAAAATACAGATTACTGTATAGGTCAATCAAAAAACGAATAAATTGCGGATTCAACCAATAAAATGCTTCAGATATGTTTTTGATTTCCTACCCTGACAGAGGACATTAACCATTTTTCAAATGGTTAATAATATTAATTCTACCAATATAACATTAATTGTGCATAGCGATGATGAACTTTGATATAATATATAAGAATATATATACATTGATGTATCTAGGAGATATATATATATATATATATATATATATATATGAAGAATTAAAAAATATATATACTCTCCCTTACCTAAAAGGTGTAAGGTTAAACCATATCTCAGAAGCTATCAGTGTATATGTCGTAGGCTAATTGAGAAATCCCGCTCTTTGCAAACAGCCTAGGCTCTTTGCAAAGAGCCGGGCTAATTGGAGAATCCATCTTTCTTTTAAGGACCACTTATTATCCGATCAAGGTGATATTTTTAGCTCACAGGCTATCAAAGCCTGAGAGCTTATGCGCCCGCCGATTCTGTATGTACGTGTGTACGTACGTATGTACGTAACACGATAACTCTTGATAGAAATATCCGATTTGCTTCAATTTTTTTTCTAGGTTCATTCTGTTAAGGTGCTTCCCTGATTAAATTTGGGGTTCATTGGTTAAGGATAAAGGGGGAAAAGGAGGGCTAGTCCCCCCCCCCCTTAAATTATATAAATGGGTTTATCATGCAGAAATATTCGATTTGCTCCAAATTTGGTATACCGGTCTATTGTGTTAAGGAGCTTCCCTGATTAGATTTGGAAGCTCATTACTTAAGTATAAAGGAGGTAAAGGGGGGGTACCCCCCTTAATTTCGATAAATCGGATTTTCATGATGAATTATTCGATTTGCTCCAAATTTGGTATACCGGTTTGTTAAGATTAGACTGCCTTGATTAGATTTGGAGGTTCATTATTTACATATAAAGGGAGGAAAGGGGGGGGGGCTATCCCGCCGTAATTTAGATAAATGAGTTTTTCATGCAGAAATATGCGATTTGCAATAAATTTCGTATACCGGTTAATTATGTTAAGCAGCTTCCCTGATTACATTTGGAAGATCATTATTATGTATAAAGGGGGGAAAGGAGAATTGCCTCTTCCCTTAATTTAGATAAATGCTTTTTTCAAGTAGAATTATTCGATTAGCTCAAATTTCGTATATTGGTTTATTATGTAATAGATGGCTTGATTAGATTTAGAGGTTCATTAGTTAAATATAAAGGGAGGAAAAGGGGGCTAGCCCCCCCCCCCCCCCCGCCTTAATTTAGGTAAATGGGTTTTTAATGCAAAATTATTCTATTTGCTCCAAATTTGATATACCGGTTTATTATGTTAAGGAGCTTCCCTGATTAGATTTGGAAGTTCATTAGTTAAGTATAAAGGTTGGAAAAAGGGGCTAGACCCCCCCCCCCCTTAATTTAGATAAATGGATTTTTCATGCAGAGTTATTCGATCTGCTCTAAATTTCGTATACCGGTTTATTATGTTAAGGAGCTTCCCTGATTAGATTTGGAGGTTCATTAGTTAAGTGTAAAGGGAGGAAAGGGGGGCTAGACCCCCATTAATTTAGATAAATGGGTTTTTCATGCAGAGTTATTCGATTTGCTCCAAATTTCGTATACCGGTTTATTATGTTAAGGAGCTGCCTTGATTAGATTTGGAGATTTATTGGTTAAGTATAAAGGAGGGACAGGGGCTAGTGTCTCCTTAATTTAGATAAATGGGTTTTTCATACAAAATTATTCGATTTAATTCAAATTTGATATACTGGTTTATTACGATATGGCTTCCTTCATTTGACTTGGAGGTTCATTGGTTAAGTATAAAAGGGGGAAAAGAGGGGAAATGCCCTTCCCCTTAATTTAGATAAATGGGTTTTCATGCAGAATTATCTCATTTAGTTTAATTTTTTTTCAACTGGATCCGAACTTGAAGGTTCCATTTGAAGTCAACCCGAAAACCGGCCACAACCAGGTTTCGGATTGAGTTTAATTAGAACTTTCAGGTTCGGATCGGGTTGCCGGTGGACGGAAATTATCGGGCTTGCATCGGGTTATAGTTATTTGGAATATTTTTGTCGGTTAAGATTTGGTTCGGGACGGGTTTCAGGTTGACTTCGAATGGAATTTTTAGGTTCTGGTAGCGTCGCGTGTCCGCGGAAACTAATTTGTCTTGTTCGGATCCGGTTATGGATCTTTGGAATATTTTTGTCGGTTATCAGATTTGGTTCTGGATTTTGGGTTTTTTTTTTCTCTCAGGTTCGGGTCGGGTTGCATGTAGACTGAAATTATTTTGTTTTGCTCGGATCGGGGTACGGTCTGTTGTAATTTATTTTTCGGGTTTGGGTATGGTTATGCGTTAATAAACCTAATAAAAAGAAAATTGCCCAGTGAAACTGATGGCATTGAGCTCACAGTCTATTCACACTAATTGTATATTATACTCTTATTTCAAAGAATAATGCCCCTCGAAAAATAAATGAAGGTATTAGTCCCCGTTACCAAAGAACTACTTAACCAAAGAACTTCCCAATCTAATCAGTGAAGCTACATAACATAATAAACTGGTATACCAAATTTGAAGCAAATCAGATAATTCTGCATGAAAAAACCATTTCACTAAATTAAGGGGGGGATGGTATTAGCTCCCCCATTTCTCCCTTTATGCTGAACCAATGAACTTTCAAATCTAACCAGAAAAGCTCCTTATTAGAATGAACCTAGAAAAAAAATTAAACTAAAAGAGATAATTCTGCATAAAAACACATTTATCTAAATTAAGGGGAGGGGCAATTGCCCCCCTTTCCCCCCTTTTATACTTAACCAATGAACCTCCAAATCAAATGAAAGAAGCCATATCGTAATAAACTTGTATATCAAATTTGAAGCAAATCAAATAATTCTGTATGAAAAACCCATTTATCTAAATTAAGGGTACACTAGCCCCTGTCCCTGCTTTATACTTAACCAATAAATCTCCAAATATAATCAAGGCAGCTCCTTAACCTAATAAATCGGTATACGAAATTTGGAGCAAATCGAATAACTCTACATGAAAAACTCATTTATCTAAATTAAGGGGGGGGTCTAGTCCCCTTTCCTCCCTTTATACTTAACTAATGAACCTCCAAATCTAATCAGGAAAGCGCTTTACCATAATAAACCGGTATACCAAATTTTGAGCAAATCGAATATTTTTGCATTAAAAACCCATTTACCTAAATTAAGGGGGGGTTCCCCGCCTTTCCTTTCTTTATACTTAACTAATGAGCCTCCAAATCTAATCAAGCTATCTCCTTAACATAATCCAAATTTTAACTAATCGAATAATTCTACATGAAGAACGCATTTATCTAAATTCAGGGGAGAGGCAATTGCCCCTCTTTCCCCCCTTTATACATAATAATGATCTTCCAAATGTAATCAGGGAAGCTGCTTAACATAATTAACCGGTATACCAAATTTTTAGCAAATCGAATATTTCTGCATGAAAAACCTATTTATCTAAATTCCGGCGGGGTGATAGCCCCCCCCCTTTCCTCCCTTTATATGTAACTAATGAACCTCCAAATCTAATCAAGGCAGCTCCTTAACTTAATAAACCGGTATACCAAATTTGGAGCAAATCGAATAATTCATCATTAAAAACGGATTTATCAAAATTAAGGGGGGTAGCCCCCTTTCCCCCCTTTATACTTAAATAATGAGCTTCCAAATCTAATCAGGGAAGCTCCTTAACACAATAAACCGGTGTACCAAATTTGGAGCAAAACGAATATTTCTGCATGAAAAACCCATTTATATAAATAAAGGGGGGGGGGGGGTAGCCCCCTTTTCCCCCTTTATCCTTAACCAATGAACCCCAAAAAAGAATCAGGGAAGCACTTTATCAGAATGAACCTAGAAAAAAAATTGAAGCAAATCGGATATTTCTATCAAGATTTATCGCGTTACGTATATACGTACGTACGTACACACGTACATTCAGAATCGGCGGGCACATAAGCTCTCAGGCTTTGATAGCCTGTGAGCTAAAAATATCACCCTGATCGGATAATAAATGGTCATTTTTCAATTAGCCTAACGCTTTCTAGGCTCTTTGCAATAAGCCTGAAAAATATCAGGCTAATTGGAAAAAGGTAGATGGATTCTCCAATTAGCCCGGCTCTTTGCAAAGAGCCTAGACTGTTTGCAAAGACTCTGATTTCTCAATTAGCCTACGACTTATATACCGGATATTTCAAAAGTTTGTTGCGAAAGTAGAACGCGATAAAAAAAGATCTATGGGTGGGAGAGACATACGGTTTAGAGATAAATATTCATCGTGGCAACGGTTTTTTTATGACATCAAACAAAAAATTAGTTCAAATTCTCGACAATAGAGTGCGCTAATACAGATAATGCTATGAAATATGTCCATATTGCTCACACAACGCAAGATTTCTATAGAAAAACATTCGTAAATACTGCGTATAGACTGATTTGTACCCGAATCTCTCGTTGATTGACCGATATGGAATTATTCCATGGAATTATCTACAGTAGCGTCCTCTATTTTCGAGATTTTGAATTAATTTTTTGTTTGATGTCATAAAAAATACCACTCGAGGCTGAATATCTATCTGCAAACCGCATGTCTCTCCAATCCATTGATAATTTTTTATCGCCATTTAATTTCGCACCGAACTTTTGAAACTCCCGGTATATATACATCATAATATTTAGCATAATGATGAATCTCTGACCAAAGAAATGGGTAATAAGAAAGTTTAGGAAAACCTCCCTTGACGTACACTGTAAAAAAAAAAAAAACGACTTTTTTTACAGTACAACGCACTGCTCATCTCGAGCAAAAACTCGATCACAGTGTGTGTGCTGTATCTTTCTTTGGTTTCCTGACTATATTAACATGGAACATACAGTAGTTGCGTAAAATTAACAGCAGAATGTGCTGGCAATTTTGACGCCAGCAGTTTGTGCTGTAAAAAAATGCGTCCAAATTGCCAGCACATTGTGTTGTTAATTTTACGCAACTACTGTATTTTCCATGTTAATATGAAATTCTACTGTATGTATCTTAATTTCCTTTTTACACTTCATATTTATGACATTGGTGAAGGCAATGAACTAAAATCTAAGCGATTCTTTATGTATTTCAAAACTTATAGCATATCGCACCTGTTTACATGTGAATTTTCATAAAATTCATCGATGTCATTCCACAAAAACATCCATAAAACAAAAAAATATTTATTCTAACTTTAAATATTTAGTTCATTGCCTTCACAATAGTGTAAATAACATATATTTTAAATTTCATAGTGATATTCCAATAACTTTTTGAGAAATCATGTTTTGCGATTGGAATTTTCACCGAAAATTACATTTTCCAAAAAATGCATTTAAAGTTTAGATTTATGTTTTACTACAAGAATTTACAGTAATATACATCTAAATTTCATGGAGCATATTATTTACATTTTTTAGTATTAAACAAATGCATCCAAAATTGCGAAATTTCTCCAAACATACGACCCTTTAAAAGCAATTTAAAAATTTTAAATTTTAAAGCCCTTTAAACAGCACTTTCGGTTTGAGTGACAGGTGTTGAATAGTTTTAAAACTGCTATCATTCCGGATCTATTTATCGTACAATAAAAACAAATACAGATTTGGAAAGGTAAAGAGTTGGTCTTTAATAAAATAAAATAAAATAAATTTGACAATTTTGGTCGAAAATTGCAATTTCAACGTAGTCAGATACCTTAATATAGTCAGGAAACCAAAGAAAGATACAGCACATTCACTGTGATCGAGTTTGTTCTGTCAAATTTACAGTGGTTTTTTCTTACAGTGTACACATACTCTTGGAAGACGAAACCATATCAAACAATGTGTCTGAACTACAGGTTGTGCTAAAATTCAGAGAAACCTCTTTAAAGTTCATTCATTGCAATTTGAAAAATTATTCTTTATGAACTAAAGTTTTGTTTAAGAAAATTAGGAAAGAAATTAAAAAATTGTTCATAGCACTTCATATCTCCAAAAAAGCATCGAAAACGCAATAGGTATCTACATTTACAGTCTAGTTATTATGCAAAGTAAGCTGGGCAACTGGACCCACGAGGTAACTGGGTCATAGGCTATTTTATAAAAAACCGTTGATGTTTTTAAGGTTTAGCTTTTGTCAACATTTCATCCCCATCACTATTTCTTAACCTCTTTTTTCTTAACCTCCTCTTAACCCCAAACGGGAATCTCTGTTCATTTCCTTATTTAAAAAAATGTCCATTTTTTTTTTTTAAATTTGCACATCACTGCTTAATAGCTGAATGTTTTTGCGTTCAAAGCAAACGAAAAAAAGGCAGCATCTAAGCTGATTACCACCTAAAATAAATGTTATTTTCATCTGAGTTTGTAAAATGTCCAAAAATGCCTAAAAGACAGTATGAACAAGAAACTGAGAAATTTTCATAAGTATTTAACTTAAATCTTTTTCAACAAACAATTTTGAGTATTTGTGGATCATTTACTTGCTTAAAGCTCTTAAATTTGTGATTGCGTTAATTTAGGTTAATGGTTATAATTGGTGTTTTTAAGGGGGTTTGTAGTTTTAGATCCCTATTTTTGAACCTAAATTGCTAAGCGGCTAAAAGATCAATTTCAGAAAAGATATTTTTTCTGTCATTTACGATGTCATTTTGTTTGGAAAAAACCAAAGAATAATCATTTGTAATACTATTTTAACTTCGGAACTGAAGAGGTTATAACAACCTGTGTAAAATCAATCATAACTCTGCCTTTGCTGTGATAGGTTACCCAAAATTTTGGTATATTTTTTTTAAAACAACTTCCATTTGGTTGAATTTCCTCGGCTTTTTATTAAACTACGGTAAGCACTTTTATTAAACGATCTTTTTATTTAAAGATTAGACACATAAATAAATTAATATTATTAGGTATCTATACATATTTACGTCATGTTTCAAATGTAAGGCCGGTGTTCCAGTTACACCATACTTTTTGTAAGAATGGGTAACTGGACATGTATCAGGGTTAACTGTTCTTATGGGATCCAGTTACCCCAACAGTTATAAATATCTTTTTGAGTTCCTCTTACTACGAGAAATTAAATTCTCCATTTTTTTTAACTTGAAATAAAATAAATTACACAATACCTTATTAAAATAACATAATAAAATTTTAAAACAGAATGTTGGGTTTATCAAACAACATTTCTTAAGTATGATAGCTATAGCTCGAAATTTTACGATATAGATGAAGAGACGTACATAAGGCAAAGTGAGATTATTAGAAATTTATCGAAATGAATAAAAAATAGTTCTGTTCGATATAAAAATATGGTTGCATTCTGTACAGGTTTATTGGACATATCGAACTTCCATTGGGGTAAATAAAAAAGAGAATGAGATACTTAAGTACTTACGTAGCCGTTTGTTCATATATTTATCTTGTTATTTTTTTCCCTTAAAATACCCATGTAACTTGCATACTTATTACCTATACTAAAGTACTTAAGTACTTACTTAATTTTTATGTTTTTGGTATAAATAAATCTAATATTTTCACTTTTAGCGCTTTTTTAGATACATTGACAGTAAAGGTTTCCATTACAACGCCCTTTATTTGATATATAATGTACATGATCTGCCTGGTTTAATTTTTTTTTAGTTCTCTACACTTTTCCAAACAGGATCTGATACCCAATAAATAAAGTAAAAAATAAAATAAATAAAAATAACGCGTGTGGAACATACACCCTCCTGGTCCACTTACCCCATTTGCATGGGGCAACTGGACCCACGGGGAAAGAAAGATGACATATATATATATTTATGTATATATATATATTTTTTAGATATTAAAATGTAATTTTGAACATTTCTGGATTTATTATTATTCATTTCATTAGAGGGAACCTAACTAAACACATTTACAAAAGTTCAGACTTTAATTCAAATGAATATTAGTCTTTTGAAGCTGAATTCCCAGAATCTCTAGAGTCCCATTGTAAAGTCATGACCCAGTTGCCCCACGTAACCTTATAATCTAGCAAAATATTTCAATTACTGGAATCTTTATATATCGAACCACATCCATAAGATACTAGACTTCATTCCACAAATTAAAATTTGGCAATAGATTGTACACAATAAATCGTCTCTAACATATTATTTTGAGTTTTCTATGTTTGTTTGATTTTTAAATCTGAAGGTACAGTCGTAGAAAAAAAAAGTAAACACCCCCTACTAACTCCTCAACAAATTATCGCAGACAAAAGTTACCAGTGCCGAAGGATTGGAAATAAAGTCTACTTTTAAATGATGTATATAAAATTTTCTTACGGGGCCATCTACATATTAAAACTAATCCAAACTTCATTTTGCTCAATGGCAATACCCAATTTTAACGCAATATTTCAAATCTTCGGTTCAAACTATGCCTAGACAACAAATTTCAGGTCATTTGAATGATAAGTTTTTGAATTATAAGCATTCAAAATTTAGTGCTTGTTATGCTAAATTGCATTTTCATATTTTTATTTATATCTCCTGGAATTATGGTCCTAATGTCCTAATTTTTTTTGTAGCAATAATACTAATATACCCAAACATAAATACGCTGAATTTGCAATTTTTATAATTTTATGATATAAATTATGAAATCAATATTCGAAAAAATTATGAATTGCAACCTACAATTTTTTTGATGGATTTAGATTTATTAAGACCTGCTTTATGGAAATCCAAAATTTCACATTTTTCTTCCAAGTAGTTTTCAAGTTATGCCTTAAAAACGGCAAAATGATGGTTAAAGGGGCCGTCCATGATAAAAGTGAGTAGATATTTTGAAATTTATTCTGCTATTCTGTAATCTAACAGGCTTCATTGATTCCTTGAGTGGCGCTTCAGGTGCCTTGATCAAGAAAGGGGCACTTTCGGTTAATAATCAAGTACGGAACTTCAATTTGGATACAGCCACGCTCGTTTTAAAATAAATAATTTCTCGGAAACTTACGGTACGAATTACATAAAAATTTGTTTTTGGGCTAATTGATGGATGTAGAGTTCATTTATGCTGTCAGAATAGTGTACTTCTATTGAAAAAAAAAACAAAGTTATGGTTCGTTTTAATATGTAGATGGCCTTCAAAGCAGATTTTATATACATCATTTAAAAGTAGACTTTATTTCCAATCGTTCGGTACCAGTAAATTTCTTCTACGATAATTTGTTGAGGAGTTAGTAGGGGGTGTTTACTTTTTTTTCCACGACTGTACATCAAAATTTATTAAAAAATCTCGGTTTAAAAAAATCCGATTAAACAAATCTTTTGAATAGGAACAGCATTTTTATTCAATCATCAGATTCATATTCGAATTATTTCATTTTTAATTGAATTTGAAATTATTTCAACGACTGTTGACCAACCCTGTATACATATAAATTTTGAATTGTGGCAAATATCTAAATTTTAATATTATCCAGGCAATGCCGTATGAGTTTCCAATTAAAAAAATATTTTTTTAAACATTTATCCATATTTTCACTTTTTCACAACTGTAAAGAAGTCGTTGAAAGGTACAGAAGATGCCTAATATAAGAAAAAACAAGTTGGAAATTGCTCGTCAAACGTGGCAAATGAGGTGCGTTCGTACTATAACTAGTTTTATAAATATTTTAATCGCCGCATATTGTACTGATTGTATATTTTAGTGCACTTCATAAGTGCCTATCTATTTCATTCTGTTCGAAAGGCTATAACATCATTAATTTGCACTTGAAATATTTTTTTCCCATTGGCCGTAATGTAACGGAAAACTTTTGACTGTCCCTGTAACTAAACTATACATCCGATTTTCATAAAATATGAAATGAATCGACAAAATCTTGCAACAATTATATATTTATAATTTCAGAATATTCGGAAAGCTGTAACATGATTAAAATGCACTTGCAATAATTTCTTTCCATTGACCGTAATGTAACGGAAAACTTTTGTCCCTGTAATTAAACTATACATCCAATTTTCATAAAAATTGAAATAACTCGACAAAATTATGCAACAATTATATAGTTTAAATTTTAAACGATTCTGTTGGGTAGTTTTTGCTCTGTTATATGCGGACAGATGGCGGACAGACAGACGGACTGAACGACAACTATAGGTGCTACGTATTTAAATAATTACGAACGCACCTAAAAATGAAAACACAGGATAAACAAGCTAAAATGTTAATTAATATACACGATATCTGACAAGTTTCCTTTGTGAAAGCGGGCTGTCAACGTAACTTTTAAGTTTGTTTTGCTAGGAACTTGACATATATATGTTGATTCTACCTAAAAGTAATACATAACAATGAAAGCATGTTAATTTATAAGAGGTTAATTATGAAATATTGAAGATATTAATTCAATAAAAATAAACAAAGCAATCTTCAGCAGGAAATTATCCAGTGTTTCAAAGTTTTTCAGCCTTTGGTTTAAAAAAATATATATTAAGTAACATAAATTAAATATTAAAATAACATTAATAATATAAAAACGAAATAACTATTTACAGCTAAAACATTTTTTCAAAAGTGTAAACTGATTATATAAAAATATTGAGAATTTCAATTGACATGAAACTTTTTAATTGTGATTTTTTTTTTTCTTTCCGGTGTTGATAATCCGTGATCAGGTCTGAGGAACAAACCTCCGAGTCGGCCGTAGTCCGCTACTTCGCGGAAAAGACGACGTTGCGAAGCGGAATCGGGGACCCTTTATCTCAGTTACTGACTGGAACTGAAGCAGATCCAATCACAGAAGTTTATATCTGAAAAATCTCTAGTTACAATTCGCAAATGAAAATATTTGACAAAAAAAATTATCAGAAATCAGGTTAATTGTGTGTCTTTCAATTTCTTTAAACATTGCAAAATTGTTTTAATAAGTACACGTTAAAAGCGGTTAGTCGTTAGACGCGGAAAAGGAGGAATTGTGGCTCCTTCAAAACTGACTGACAGGTACGCCGATCACGAAAGAAATCACCGTAAAAATTTAAATGCTTTCTTCAATAAGTTGCAGTTATCAACTATCGAGTTCGGGATTGTTAGCGACCAACAACATATACGACCAGTTCATGGCTTTTAAAACGTCACACGGTGTGGATCATCTTTACACGGCGATTGGCATAAAACAATGTGTGCGCCGCTTTTTACCAGTCACCTTGTAAATGTGACCAATCTGTGTGATATTTTTAATGTCACACTGATGTATGAACTGGCCTAGTATGTCGCTGGTCGCGGATAGCTGGAGTATTTAAATACATTGGACGACTTACGCGCCTTCGAGTTCATTCATTGGTAAATAAAACTGAATGCATAGTTTAACTTCGGCATAAAAACATTTCATAAAAACTTAAAACCATGTAGGCTACAAAGGTTAATAAAAATGGCTTGGTGTTTTATTAGTTGCTTCATCAGCTTTTATTCATACTATCTTTTGCGCGCGGTACTGCTCACCCCGAATGTAAAATTTGCAACTGGAATTCTTATTTTAGGTATATAATGTTCACTAAATCCTTCCGTCAAAAGTTACATAATTAGCAATGTAAGTCCCATAATAATTTGTTTAGCAGATTGAGAGTTATAATCTTTCGGAATTATATTCCCATTCATAACCGGTTTGGCCGGATTACATAACTTTCTCCAATAGCTCTATGATTAAGCAACGATCTGTTATACACTAAAACATTTCCTTAACAATTACCTAACTGACAATATAGCATAATATGAGTAAACAGCGTTTGGAATTAAATTCAATTTTATAATAGGTTTGATATAATTATGGAAGTTTATCCCATAGCTCTGTAACGAAACAACGTAGAACAATGTGATTTACACTAAAATTTCAACGCCCGCCCTGACAATTACATGAGTGGTCAAAAAATTCCAATTAGATGCATGATATATAAGAGTCCGGAATAAAATTCTTATTTGCATTTATAACATAGAATATTGTCCCATAAAAATCCGTTTTGCAGAACGTGAATTATACGTGTCCGTAATGGAATTCTGTTTCATGATCGAATTGACGTAATTATGGAACTTTCTCACATAGATATCGGGCTAATCAACATGAAATGTTGTGTTATAAACAAAACTTATATCTGACTAACAACGTAAGTCCTTTCAAAATACATTCAGCTGAAAGTGAAATAGGGGAGAGTAACCATATTTGGACCGCCGCTTTAATTGGACCGTTGCCATTCTGCCGTTAATTACAGGAAGAGACTCCATCTACCACTGAAATCCTACTCATCATAATGACGGAACTCATGATTAGAAGAAGCAGCCGCCTACACGTGCTGTTTTTCAGACAATTTAAAAAAAAACCTAAAGTTAGCTGTTTTGATCTAATTTTTTAACAATCAATCTAAACCTTGAAATGAAAAAAAAAAGACAAAAAGGAATCTTTCACAGCACAAAGGCAATTGGAACATCGAGTTTTAAAAAATAGGCGTAATGCAGTTAGCAAGAAAATGATGGAAGAGAAGAACTACAAACATAATGTAAAGAAAACTTGTGTTGCAAAAAAGAAAGTCAAGATTTAGTCAAAGAATCGTCAAAGAAGTGAAAGATGAAAAGTCAAAGAAGAAAAGTCAAGATTAAAGTCTGATAATTCAGAATCTAAAAAGAAAAATCTAGACCGTGATGATTGGTTTTGCCTAATTTGGAAGAAAAATAAAATAGCAGTAATGATTCAGTGTTCAGATTGCCATATACGGTTCCCCGTTGTGTGCACTGAAAAACAAAACAATAAACAAAATTCATGTATAAGCTTTACATCACTCCTTACATGATATTCAAGTAACAGCCAATTAGTTCCATAATTTATATTCTTAATTACTGATAACTTTGATTAATATTTTGAATGCATTTTGATATAAAACAATCACTCCTATTTTCAGATATTTGATTTCATTATATTTCATTGCTGTTATTTTGTTTGAGTATTTCATTAATTACAAACTTTGCTTTTAATAAAATTAGTTGTATTCCCTAGTCAGTAAAACAACCTGATGTTATTTGGTCCAATTTAGGAGACTGGAGGTCCAACTTAGGCGACCAGTTGCTGAATTTGGACCACTATTGACCAATTTTTCAAATTAAAATAAAATTTAAGATTTTCAAAAAGAAATTGATCTAAATATTTATTTAATTACTAGATGAATAGATTGAGCCTGTGTAGTGATCTTTTGCAGATATTCTAAAAATTATGTGAGTTACACCTGAAAATATGTGAAGTTGTCCAAATTCGGCTACTCTCCCCTATTAGCGTTCATGGTGAAATTGTCTTTCATAATCGAATTGATCTAATTATAGAATTTTCTCCTTTTCTCTATAACTAAGCAACGTATAAAGATATGTTACGTACTAAAACTATTCCTGAAATATTATCTAAGAAATTGTGCAAATGAAATTGAAATCCATTCAGAAGAATCTTTTATAAATGCTAGTCTTTCATAACCGGGATCATATGATTATAGATCTTACTCCCATAACTATATAACTAAGCAACGTAGAACGATATTTTATATATTAAAACCTCCCCTGAAAACTTATTTAAAAAAAAAAAAAACATCAGACACTACTATCAAACTCCATTTAGTAGAACTCAAGTTTTAAGCTGCCGGAATGAAATTTTCATTTACATTATGTAATTACACTAGCAAGCTACGCTCCCCTCCCTGGTCGATATTTCCAAACGATCCTGACTCAAAATGAAATACATCGGTGAATTTAACCTTGTGTTTTAAAACAATGTGGGCATTTATTTAGAATGCCTTTCTGTACTGATGAAAACGATAAGATTTCTATTGCGTTATTATATTTTCTAACATGTAAGATAAATTTTGGGCTGTTAAGAATCAACTGTTTCAGTTGACAATTTACAGTAGGATTTGGGAAAGAACGATAGAATGATATGCAATATACTACTAACAAGGAAAGTCTCCATACGGGCAGACTCAGAAAAATCATAAAAAATTACAGAATGTTCTTCTCATAGGGATGTTTAAAAAATTTTTTTGGCGGAGGCCCGATACAGCGTCCGTAAAAAAATAACGAAATTTTCGTTTATTTGTCGATTTATCACCGGTTGGCGATGAAAAAAAAATACGCTTTTATGTAGGAAAAAACTTTTTATGTTGAACTTGTTTATATAAGTTTAATTTAAATAACTTTAGTTTTGTCATTTATAATTTGTTTTAACTATAGTTTTGTCATTTTAAGTTTGTTTTAACTACATTTTCTCAAATATATTTATATGAATTTATAATAAAATTTAAATATCATATTTTACGATTTAAAGCAAAATTTAAATTGATTTAAATTATTTCAAGCTCAAAAATTAGGCAGATAGAACACTGTCGATTTGATTTTGTTGCTATTGAAACGACTTCGTCTTTGGTATGGAAATGTATTATGACAATCAAATGTCAGCTGATTATAACTTAAAATAAAAATTTGCAACTTGCAAAGCATAGAAAATATTTTTACGGTGATAAAATTAAATAACTACAGCAACAAGCAACATATATATGTAATATAAAAAATATAAAATAACCCCTTTCATTGATTAAGTTTAGATTCATTAAAAACCGTGCATTCTAAAAAACTATTAATAAACAATTTTCAGATGCGTTAAAATCGTTTGCTTTTGGCGAGGAAAAATCCTGCTCCCCAAATCGCGTGTCACTTTCGTATTTTCGCGCCAAATATTCGAAAGTATATTATTTTTTTTAACGACTTTCTACTGAAATTTCGCCGTTAAATTTGACTGATCCCTTATTACATACATGAGTAGTTTCACTAACATTTTTTTCAACATATTCTGAGTATGCCCTGCATGGAGACCTTCCTTGTAAAACCACTCCTGAAAAATTATTTACTTTACAATGCAAGTCTCATCAAAAATCCGTCTTGAAGAACTTTTTAAAAATTCCGACCTTTCATAATAGGGTTCACTTAATTATCCAAATTTCCCTCATAATTCTATGATTAAGTAACGTAGAACGATAAGTTACGCACAAAACTTTTCTGAAAAATTACGTAACTAACAGTGCGCGTCCCAGCAAAATTCATTTAGCAGAAGCTTTTAAAAAATACTTAACTTTCATAATCGGATTCATCTGATTATAGAACTTTCCCCCATAATTCTATAACTAAGCAACGTAGAAAAATATGTTACATATACTACTAATACATAAAAATTATTTAGCCAACAGTACAAGTTCCATCAAAATCCCTTCAGCAAAACTCAAGTTATAATCAGCAGCCGGAATGATATTCCCATTTACATTTTATATAAGTAGATAACGCATCGCAACCAAAACTAAATATCGAATTTCTTTTCACTTAATCATCCTTAATGATTTATATCGTTAGGGTGAGAAAATGTAACGAAATTCCCAAAAGAAAATTAATAACAACAATTTATGTCATGAATGACACTATAATAATTGGGAAAGTGGTCGTATTTCTCCAATTATTTCCTTGAACGTAGCACATTTTTACAAAATCATCTGAAAATAGAAAAGCGGCTTATATCAAATTTATGTAACACATGAAATGAAATACACTTATAAATGAAATACACATAAAAACCAAAACTCTCAGCGACATAAATTACTCCATAATGTACTATTCTAAGAATCATTAACGTTACTAAAACTGAATGAAGGTGCAAAATAGTTTTTATCTGACCTGCTTGAGAGGAATAAATTATAAATAATATGTAATACGGAAAAGTAATAAAATTGTTTAGAATAAAATAAAATAGAATAAATAATAATAATAATAATAAAAGAATAGTAATAAAAGAATAATAATAAAAGTATAATAAATAATAATAATAATAATAATAAAATAATAATAATAATAAAAGAATAGTAATAAAAGAATAATAATAATAAAAGTATAATAAATAATAATAATAATAATAAAATAATAATAATAATAATAAAATAATAATAATAATTAAATAATAATAATAAAATAATAATAAATAATAATAATAATAAAATAGAATAAAATAGTTTTCATTGGTTTCATAAAAACAACTTTGATATATTTTTTATTGTTTATCAATTTAAGTTACAAAGTAGTATTTTATAAAGGAGGTTACAAAAGTTTCGCACGAATCTGGTTATACCTGAACAGAACACCAAATTTATATTTCAAGTCAACAAGAAAACTAAAAAGAAATATTTGATAATCCAAAGTCTAACCCGAACAAAATAAAATAGTTTTCATTGAACCAAAACCCGAGTCACATAATCCAAAAATCACCTGAAACTCAGAAAAAAAATGTAATGCATATTTTAATGCAATTGTGAAAAAAATATCTATAATCATATGTCTAATATAAATTTTATCATTAATGTAAAATAAATAACGCTTTTTTATATTGCAAAATATTTTTTCATAAAAACAGTGGTCTTAAAAACGGGGTTACTCCGTATTGCCTGCAACGGGGTGACCTGCAACGTTAAAACGTAACATGAGACTGATTAGAACAGCATTTAGGTAAAATCTTGATACTCGACCCGTTACAGAACTGTATATACAGTTACGGGTCGTATTCAAACTAAGAAAAAAATGTTGGTAGTTTTAAGCAAAATATTTTTTTACAGTCAGTTATCTAATTAGTGTTTCTAGGCAAATTTCAGTAAAATAAATGGAACATCAGAAACGTAGGCATCATTATTGTTTCAAGAAAATTAACAGTTGTTTTTTAAAGTTACTGTTATTGTGAAATGACGTATAATAACTTGTTTCAAAGATAAGGATGATACAGAATCTATATATTTAAAATGCTAAGCGTTTTCTTTCGACAGTCCGTGAGAAGAAACTACTGCAGCAAATTACACCAATCTTTTTTTTTTTTTTTTTTTTTTTTTTCTTTTAATGAAAGATATTTGACCACAGATTTGTTATCGTGCCTTCGTTTGTTCAAATATTTTATTAATTGGCCGTAATTTTAAATTACAATTCTACAGTTGCGCATGCGCAGTATATAAGTACAAGTCTACCTTTGGAGCGACGCCTGCACATGCGCAAAGATGCTCGCTCAATTGAACTACACTACAAATAGAGGCGTCTTAAATTCAGACACATATGTGACTGAAAAAGAAATTCAGACACTTAAGTGTCTGAATATGAAATTTCAGACATCATAAGTGTCTGAATTTAAGACCCTTAAGTGTCTTACTGTGATCATGGTATAAATGAACTGAGAAAAATGTCTGAATAATGATCATGTGTCTGAAATTAAGACATGTAGAAATTCAGACCCTTATATGTCTGAATGTAATACAATTGTATCATATGTATGATGAAACGCCGATTGTATATGAGGACCCTGCGGCCAAGGGATATAAGTGAAAAAATTTAGATTTGGAATAAATTGAATTTAACGATTAACATCAATAGTAAGTGACTGACTTAAAATATTAAGCTGTTGCTAATTTCATAGCGGCCTTTCAATTCTTATTTCAATAACTGTGGAAGGAAAGTGAAGTACAATATATTTTTTAAATTTTAAGTACAGATTAAAGAGGTTAAGTAGTTTATAGAGCTTAAGTAGTTGACCTCCAGAATGCAACACATAATTAGGAAATCTCTTATATTTTGCTTTTTAGTTTAGCAAACAAGGCAGGGGACTGCAGGCACATCTGTCCAACGTTTCCCCTCCCTATATTTTTCTTCTGAGAGTAATCATAAAAGAAATAGCCTTATTTCCAGATAGCCTGTAACTGATCTCAGTTTTTTCAATTTTGTCACTTATAGCCTTTCGCTTCTGGTGTCCTCATATGCAATTGTAACGCAATATATCTGGCAGCACCGTCAGAAAACGTTTTCGAATGGATGAAATGCTTTGCCATCCACTAAATTTGGTATTAGTGTATAAAATAAGCAACTTAATTTGACCATGGGGACGTCTGCCAAAATTGTAAATGCCCGTTTACTAACTTTCGAACTAAATTATTTTTAGTGCAAAAGTACAAGCTAAAGAAACTTTGCCCAAAATATAAATTTCTCAAAAACTACTTCCACTCATAGGTATGCTCATGGCCCAGTCATAGGCCGTTCCCTAAATACAAAGAGATATGATTGCTCTTAGAAAAAAATGTAGAAAGGGGAGAGGATGGACAGATGTGTCTGGAGTCCCCTACCTAGTTCGCCTAACTAAAACGAAAAATATAAATATGAAATAAGCAAAACCAAGAATCTTTTGTGAGAACACCTTGTACAAGATAACTTTAATATAAAAAGGAATATAAAAAAATTAACAAGTAAGAAGTATTAAATATTAAATAGATATATAAAAATAAATTTATAACAATATTTTTCAAAATGCAGAACATTTCTTTCCCTCTAGTGAAGGGTTTTGCCCAACACCCCTTATCTAAGATAAATTTTAAATATACGAACGTCAAAAGGAAATATTTAAAAATTGATTTCTATTAGTGGTTTAGGAAGGGAGGGGGGGGGGGGCGGTGCTCCTCTTACGAAAATTTCTTAGTTCTTTTTTCTCTTAGTGTTCAATTATGTAATCATTTCGAAGAATAAATGTTATTTTTTTAACTAGCGTTACGACGATTTTTTTAATTTATAATATGTTTTTCACCCTCTTACTGAAAGAATAAAAACTGTAATAATTATATTCATATAATTTATAAGTGTAAACATTACGAAAAACGCCAAATAAAGAAAATAAAATGCTTCTGATTTCTTCTTATACAACGTTCCACTTTTCCCGCTGATAAAAAAAAAAAAAAAAAAAAAAAAAAAAAAAATTAACAACTTATCATACTGTAACCCGTAGACTGACGTAATGAATAAAGCCATCTGTTTCCAATGGAAATGCTGACTCGCAGCTTTTTTTTTCTTTGTGAAGCGAATCTGTGTTGTGAGTCCGGAGTCCGTTGTCGTATTCAAATTTAAACGTTCTTCCACAGTTCGCATCTTTGACCGCTCCGGATTTTTTACTGTGAAAAATTTTGTAATTATGTTATTACTGCGGCTGCGTTATTAGTGGAAGCGTTATATTTAGAAGTTTCTTGCATTCTGGATGGCTGGAGGGATCTTATGTGCTTCATATATGGATATAACGACTGAAATTACATCCGGATGACTCTACAAATATTTCTCAACAGAGACAGTATTACTTTTCATTGCCTTTCGTCAAGAATATAGTTATTCATCTCGTTAAACAAGAAAACTAACCCCAGACCTACAAACTAGTCCCGCGGGTTCTGTTTTCAGAATGGAATATTTCCATTATTTTAACAGAGCTAGCAGGATATAGGAAGGGGTTTTCTTCAAAAAAGAAGCAAGTTTTTGTCTCTCATTCACTATGACAGTTATTTTAAATCAAGTCATATCGATATCAGTAAGTGTTTTTGATATTTTGTTTATAGTACCACATAAAATGTTGCATGAAATATAACTTAGGTTTGAATTTGTTTGCGAAAAAAAAACAGCTAATTCTAGAAATATATATTTTTACATACTTGTAATTCTAGAACTGCAGCTCCAGAATTATATATTATATTTTTTGTGTGAGTGTAGGCTAATTTGATTATGTAAAAATATCAGTAATATTATGTAAAAAATTGTTTAATTTAGAATGTCTATAAAAATAAAGCAAAAACGTAAAATTGTCGAAACTTTTGTTGAAGAAGAAATACTTTGTTTGGATTTAAAAGAAGTAAAAAAAAAAAAGCTTGTTTTTTAAAAGGTTAATTTAGCGTTTTGAGGAACATGTTGAATTCCTTGTAACGTTTTCTATCGCAGTTATAACCACATTTTATTTTAAACTTACTTTTAAATTAAATGTTTGTTTGCTATGAAGGATATGCAATTCACTCGAAGTTTAATATTGGATAAAAATTGGAAAATTAACAAACATCTATCGTGATTTATTTTTTATATTTTATAATTAGAGATGTATAATTTTCGAGGAAAACCTTTTTAGCCAAAAATCTGTTTTTGGCAAAATTGATTTGTGCTTTGAAATCCGATTTGTCAAAACTTTTTTGTGTCACCTTAAATATATATATATAGATATATATTCTGCATGATATTATTTGGTTTCAAAGCAATTTTTAATTATATGGCACACCCGTATATTCTCTAAACTATACAGTTGAAATGAAAAAAATTACTGCAATTTTGTGATTATTATATATAAAATCAGTTTTCGAAATTTTCATTTTTTAATAGCACATTGTATAGAATATAAATTATTTACAGCTATAATTCCATTTCCTCAAAAAAAAAAAAAAAAAAAAAAAATCATTATTTACTTTGATTTTTTTTGTTCAAAATTTTAAATTTTGGATTTGCAAAGCATGAGAAATTGAAAACTAAGCTTATTTTATTTTAAGGCTGTTCTCAAATCCAAAAGGCAACTTTATGACGCAAGTTTTAATTTATTTTTGTTGGGAAATGCATGAAACTGGCTGGTGTTGTTGTTCAGAAACTATGTTATCGAACTGTTTTTTCCGTTTTTTTTTTCAAACCCAACAGGTCTTTCAGAAAATAGTGTCCAAGTGGGCGTTTTGAACCGAATTTCTGCGTGAAAGAAAAATAACCACTCAAGAAAGGGCGAAAAACGTATTTGTCATGTGATCAAATTCGCTTATAACTCAATAGGTAATTTATGGATCAAAAAATAGAAAACACAGTTCGATTCCATGCTCGGGCTTTCCAATTTTATACCTTTCCGTTGAAAAATGAATTTGTAAATGTGTCAAAACGTTTTGTGCTTGTTGAGCAGAGCAGTTGAGAACAGCTTTAAGTTAAAAGGTTATTACAAGTTTAAAATGGAAATTAGAAAACAGCTAAAGTTTTGTATATTTCCATGCATAACTACATTTCGCACAAAAAATTGCGGTTTTCCTCAAAGTTCATTTATACAAACAAGGCAAAAAAAACGTATATTTAGGCAAAATAGGTTTTGAAACTAGAAATGACTTTTCATGTATGTTATTATATATGTGTGTGTGTGTGAACATGAAAACAAATCATAGAAGCGTTAGAATGAAGCTATCGTGAAATTCTGAATATTTTATAATTAAATTCTCAACTTTTCTTATGGTAAATAAACCCCTCTTAAAGAAAAAAAAAATCGAATTTACTCTTTAAATGAAGAGTTTAATACTCAATTTTTTTTGTTAAATATTGGTTTCTCATATACTGCAAATTTTGGGGAATCTAGTATTAGATTTTATTTAACACGGAAATAAAAATGCAAAAAATGCTTAAACTGGGAATTGCACTGGGAATATGTTATTTAAATAGGAAAAAATTGAACTACAAAGCGGGGATGGAATTCTTTCTGAAGGAGTGAATTCTTTTTTATAAATGGGAATAATTTGTTACCACAAAGCGGAGCTGATTACAGCATGGGCAAACTGGGCTGTTTCTATGGGCCTTTAGCTTTACGGGCCCCTAAATTCTGTATGAAATTTCCATAAAGCTGATATTTTAAATTTGTTTTGATGTTATACTTATTTTACTAAATATTTTGTACTTTTAGAACATGATTAGGTTAAAGAAAATGATATATTTATCCAAATATGTAATTGACGACATCGAATAGACTTTTTTTATTTATTTTTTTTTTTTTTTTTGTAACAGTATACGAAGGCAGTGGGGGAAGGGGGCGAATGAATACTAGGTCTTCGGACTAGAATTAATCTGAAGTTCACTAAAAGTAATAAACATTTTTGATGCCGTAGGGCATATATATCACATAAATACATATTTATATATATATATATACATATAATTATCCTATTCTAAAACTACAAAATACTGATTACAATCCTCATAAGGTCAAAACTGATTTAAAATATCAGCTTTATGAAAATTTCATATCCAATTTGGGGTACCCTAAAATCAGGGGGTAGATAAGCACCCCATTTTTCCCACGCTGCAATCAGCTCTGCTTTATGGTAACAACGTATTCCCATTTATAAAAAATGATTCAATGGGGTCAAACATGGCTGCGTATATGGCTTAGAAAGGAAAGTGGTCAAAGATGGCTTCATATTGGGCAAAAAAAAGGGGGGTGGGTTCAAAGATGGCCGCAATTAAGACATTTGAAATGTCTGAAATTCAGACGTAAGAAGTGTCTGAAAAATTTAAGACATTTTAAAACGTCTTAAAATTGAACACTCTTGTTTCAGACACTTAAGTGTCTGAAATTCAGACACAAGAAGTGTCTGAAAATTTTAAGACATTTTAAAACGTCTGAAAATTGAACACTGCGTTTCAGACACTTAAATGTCTGAATTTCAGACATTTCAGTTTACAGTGTATCACATCACAGGTAGAAGTTGTTTTAAGTTCGTCTGCAATTCGATCTTACTATAAACAAAGTTAATATTATTTGACTCTTTCAGCATTATTAACTGAAATTCAAGACAATTGCGTATGCGTCAACTGTTTTTAGAACCCATTCAATTTAGAATTCAATTTAGAAGGAAGGAAAACGAGTTCTTTCTAGCGTAGCGGGTTAAAGCAGCAGTTTAAAGCTCTGAATTTTTGTAGAAGACGCAAGTTCGGCCCAAGACTGGCAAAATGCATAATATTTTTGTCTATAATTCATTTCAATAATGACATATTTTATTAGGAAGAGAAAGTAGGATTTACTTCTTCTTATTATTATTATTTGAATGCTTTATAATTAAATAAAATTTAACACTCAACAATATTTTGAAAAAATAATAATTTTATATTTAAAATATTTAAGCTAAAATATTTTGCATATAATTATCAATTAAATAAATTGAGCTGATTTACAGTTTTCGTTATATATCCTGACCATTATCAAAAATATTTATGTGGCTGTGTCAGAAAGAAAAGTTTGTCATTAATTTGCGTAAAATATAAAACGGAAAAAAGAAAATATTCGTATAAGAGCTATAAAGGGAATTACTGTGATACCCAGTTTTTATATTTTAAAAAATGTATAAAAATGTAAAATAAAATTCAAGTAATAAAAAACATATATTATAAATCGTTAAACGCGTCAAGTTTCAATTTTGGTTTTTAGTTTCAATTTAGGTTTTAAGAGACTGAGACAGATAAAATATAATTCATGGCAGCTTTTAATGGTTGTGTAGTTTAAAAAAATAAATAAATGAAAATAAATATTGTTATTTTTTCAAAAAAAAAAAAAAAAATGAAGCCGTAGTAAGTAAAAATAAATTTTCTACCCGACATTTTTAGGTAAATTTCTGATAAACAGCAAGCATATTTGGTTGTAAATTATAAACTTAAAATTCTTTCACTTCATTGAATAGGTTAGACTGATAGCAGCATCTATCGACTTAAAGAAACGGGAATCATTATGCAATATAGAAATTCCTCACGTAATTCGCCACTCAATAATTAATTTAAAAGCCACTAATTAAAAATTCAAGAATTTTTCTAATGAAACACACAATTTTTTTACCGTCAAATCTTGACGGGCACCATCTAGTGTTAATTTAAGTAGTTACATGGTTTTCGAAGGTTAAAAAAAGCTTATACTCTGTTATGTCATAAAAGCATAACATATTTTTTCCCTTTATAAAATAATTTAAATATTTTAACTTAATAATAATTACCCGCTAAAATTTTAATATTTCAAATTATGGAATCGCCTATGACATTATTTATCTTTCTAACGGTCTTTATTTACTTTTTAAATTCAAAGTTTCGTTTTCGTGTTGCCAATCTTTAAAAAGATATTTCAAATATAATTTCTAAACTTTTTCAGCTATCAAAAATTAAGTAATAATATCTAACTTAATTTATATTATAAATTAACAATGATCTTCCTAATTCAATAAAAGATTTATTTTCCATATCAAGATCGTTGGGAAATAAGAGATAAACTATCAGAACTAAAATAATCATCTGAATTCATTTATAAAATAAATATACATTTTAAATTAATTTTTACAATTTATAATAAATTTTATCACTTCAATTTTCATTCAAAAACAATTTATTTTGATTCATTTTTCAAATAATATTCCTTTTGAGTTGATTCAGCTGGGAAGGAAGAAGGACGTACAGGTGTGCTGTGTTATTAAATTGGCATATCGGTCGGCGAGTCTTCCTAAATCATCTTTGTTTTGTAATAATAAAGAGATAAGATAATTATGTTATGATACGCAATATTTAAATTCAGTAATTTGATGCCAATGACAAGACCGAGAGATTCTGAAGAAGATGAGCGTTTTCGCATTCTCAACGTTTGATGCCGGGCGGCATGGAAATAACAGGCCTCTTGTTAAGAAACAGAAGAATATTTCTCTTGGAATATAACAAGATATAAAATGAAGGAGGTATAATTCTATATTTAAAATCGTCAGTCCAAGCTTGGAGGTGACAATTTATCTTTTGTATTCATTTTCGTGGAACTTCGTTTTTTTTTTCTTCCATAATTGGAACTTTGAAAGGAAGAAGAAGAAAATTATTAAACAATCGCAATTTGACCTTTATTCACAATTGACTGAGTGAAACAGAATTATTAATTTTGATCCTCTGAAAAAAGGCAAACTGCCTCTAGCTTAGAACTGATTAGTTTCTAATAACTGACTTTTAATGGATCTGGAACTTTGTAGCGTTTCAAATACTGATTAGTATAATTTTAACATATAATCATAATTTAAATATGATCAAAGATCTTATCTATCCTGTATTCTTAAATGATGTGTTTTTTGGAATCCATGAATTGTATGTTTTAGTAACCTTAAATTTCATTATCATTGAACGATTGGTGAGCATTATGTTAATGCCGTGAAATGTTGTTTTTGATCTGCGCAGATTCTTTCTTCCTATATATATATTTAAACATAAACAATAATAAATAAATTTGCATTAAATTTCCATGCTTTGATGTGTTTATTGTGTTTGTGTATATTTGTTTAAAGATTGTTATTTCAGGTATATCCTGAAGATCGTTGAAGGGTGAGATTAATTATCTTAACTTTCTTTATTTCAGCTCGATTTTCAGATTAGATAAATAGATTAATTTTAAATATTAATTAGAGTGTTGATGGGATTTTAATTTAAAATAGAGGGGTATTAATATTAATTGTAATAACTTTAAATTAACTTTTCATGGCGCGATGTACCGCTACTTTTTCTCCGGTCAAAGTGTGATGTTGGGTGTGTGGGTTTTGAGATTTCAGATGTGAGTTTGGGGTAATTATATATGAATTAATTATCTTGAATTCATTTCATACTCTCGGAATTCACATACCCAGCACCTAACTTAACATACTCTATTTTATTATACAATAAATAAATTATTTTAATCACAATTTTAAGCCTATATATAAGAGCTACATTTAAATAATATTTTATAATATTTTCATTCAAATTTTTTTTTAATTCAGCCGGTGGGACCTGGTTTCCGGGGACCCGTCAAAACAGTGTCCTCATGGTGGTCAGGATAACTCATGATAGCTTTATCTGAAACTACAAAAACAATTTTTTTTCTGTTAGAAGATAAGTATAGCTAGTGATTTAAAGAAGGATTGAAATAAAAATTGAAATTTGAATTTTTGGCAGAGTTGTATGCAAAATGGTACACTTTTTGGTACAGTTTAAACTACGTAGTATTAACTTGTAAAATTAGTTGTAATCGGAAAAACAACAACATAAAATAAAGCTTCGTTCAATCACATCACTAGTTAATCCTATTTTGAAGATTTGTACAAAGTTTCAATAAGATTGGTGCATTAGTTTTTGAGAAATCGTGACCAACGATTTCAAAAAGAGTGTTTTTAGAAAATAAGAGATTAAAGTATTATCTAGGAATAAAACGAAAATTTTTTTTTTAATACTTGCGTAGAATCGTTGATTCCAGCTCTATAAAGCAAAGATCCTACTGCATCTGCAATGTTCAGGGAATCCTTTTGCTCCTGCCTGTGACGAATTCTTGCTTCTCGAATCCCATTCTCATCTTTTTTCTCAGCTATGAGTATGTGATGTTCATCCTCTTTCCGCGCGTATTCGTGTCTGTTTCGGCCAAGTTTTATATCAATACCGGACTCCAATTCAGAAGGAAGTCCTGTTTTGCATCTTATGGAGTATCCAGAGTTTATTTGGGATTTCGCATCATCAAATTAAATCCGTTCCAAATGAAAGTATTTTTTCAAATAAATCTGTGTCCAAGGGGTTAAACTAAAATATTTAAAATAGGTGACCTAGAAAGTGAGAGAAGCGAGCGGGAGAGAGAAAATGACAAACAATGGTTAGGCAGCTGCCTTAATACGAGTATGCCTTGGGAACTTCCAAGCGATATATAGCCTAGAATTTTACTCCGATTGACTTGAAATTTTAGGAAATGTATCTAGATATATTGTACTATTAGATGAAAAAATAATAAAAAATGAATTTTTTTTAATTTTCAAACCCATGTAACCCCTTAAGTAAACAGGTAAAACAGCGGTTTAATTTTCTAACTACTTTTCAGTTTAAAAATTTAATTTTAGTAAAAATAAACTCACGATTTTTTTAAGTTTTATAACATTACTTAATTGCAATGTTATTAGAAGTAGTTTCTTTTTAAAAGCCATATATTTTGGTTACGTTACTGCATTAAAAATTGATATTTTTAAATATAGCTTTCTCCATTTATTATACAAAACTGTTATATTTTTTTCGAAAATAACTGCAATTTTTCTTTATTGATCTACTATAATAAAAATTTGCTTTAAAATTCTATTTAAACAATCATTCCAAAAAACTTCATAGCACAAGATTTTGAAGCATTTGGTACTCCAATTTAGGAATAATTTTAGTAGAGCTATGAGATGATAAATTATTGAGCCACAAAGTGAATATAATTATAATTCAAAACAGGGGGAAATTAGATCGACGCCTCACCTTAAAATGAAGTCCGACAACAACATAAAGGTCAATCACAGCATCTTATGTACTGTAGCCATCGGCTTAACCAATAGACAAGAAGACGAATACCATTGCCCTTTAATGATGCAAACTAACTGAGAATAACTAAACTATTTAACTCGACTGCCTGATACACATTGTCGTTAGATAGTGAAAGTTGAACTATTGTTGAAATTTCACCATAATCAAAATTTCTAAAAGATCATATGAACCATATTTTGGTATTTTCAGCTTTTTTCTGCAGTCCATTAACATAAAACGTAAAAGTTTTTACAATCATCGTTATAACTATTTTTTTAACAGACTTTTAATAATCTTTATCTGGTTATTGCCGTTCCTTTAGGTTATAAATTTTCTTTCAGGCGAACGATATATTATAAAAAAAATTATCTGCTATAAAGTGTGAAGTTATTTGAAAAACCACATTGTTATAAGTGAAATGATAATTAATAAAAAATAATCTGAACTCTATTAAACTTACAAATTATGCACGTTCGCTATAAATTAACAAAGGAAAGTTCGTCGGTAAATAGCATCGCAATTATTTTTTCAAACAGACATTTGATAAGTATTTCCTATTATTGGTTTGATATTATTCAAAGGCATAAAATAAAAAAGATATTACATTTAAATTTATTCATCTGTTAAACATAAATTCCGCAATAAAACTTGAATAAATAACATACCATGATGCGCATAATTTTTAAACCATAAACTCTAGAAATGAAATTTAACCAAACAATGAATTGAATAACCGAAGTTTATTACCACTATCAAAATTAAGATTATCTGAATGATTCAGAATTCGCAAATTGTATTTAATTCATTATCATGAAAACCTCTATCGACATTTAATTAAATTTTCCAGCTGATATGTTCAGAACTCTTAAACAAATAGTATCAACAAATTATATCTTCATTCAATTATTTAATAGGTTTCATTTATTTAGGCTTGATCAACATGCGTGTAATTTTAGGAGTTTTTTTTAATTAAGATATTCTTATATTTATTCAGGTGTGATATGAAACTAATATGAAATAAATCATGAATATTAATAGTGGAAAATAAATATGACATCATCTCTAAAAAATTATCTCCTACGTTCCGTTCTTAATAGAGCTCATTAAATAAATGAAGTTTATTATTTGGTTTACTGTAAAGTGTAAATTACTTTTGAATTATTTGAAAATAAACACGCATATTTTGGCTAACTAGTAAAGAATTATTTGAAAATAAACACGCGTATTTTGACTAACTAGTAAATCTGCTGACATGTCGCCCCCACTTACTTTAAGCACCACTGCATTTAAATATGTTCTGGAATTGCTTATTATTGTAATAATTTAAAAACATTTTTTCAGGGAGGGCAGATCTCCCTGAACCCTATTTGTGTTGTAAGTTTTATGTTAACAATTTTCAAAAAAATTATAATTTTATGATAAAAACTGTAATTTCATTAACATAAGAATATCATTGTAAAATATTTTTTTTCGTTATCCAGTAAGCAATATTTACTTAAAATTAAAATTATACTTAATGTGCTTTTTACTTAAAAGATGTTAAACTATATGAACATTATCACAATGTCAATTATTTCCGAGTACTTTCAGCTATACAGATAGTCTTCATCAGGGATAAAAATACAGAACTGCTGTTACAAACACCCTGCTTTCAAAATTTCTCTCTCTTGATCCGTGATCTATGTACAAACTATTTCTTCATCGGCGCTAGTTGGGCGTTGCCAATTACATTTTGGTTTATGGGTGCGAGGAGAAAATGTAGGGATGATAGGGGAGGGGGGCGTACATTACTATTCATTTTCCAACTCTTTAAGAAAATATAACCATATACTGGGTATTTTATATGATAAAACGTCATTACAAACTCTAATCTCTTTAGTGATAATTTCAAGTGATTTATGGATAATTAAATCATGATATTTTTTCAAGATATATATAATTTTCGCCTTTTCAAAATTAACTTCTGTATTCTTCTTCTCCTGATTAAGTCTTGACAGGGCTCTTGCTGAACGGTTATACTTCAGTTCTCTCAAATGTCTTTATTACGGCCTTTAAATTTACGAGAAGTCATTCGTATGTATTCAAGGTAAGCATCATTTCCGATTTTCAGCTGAATCACGTACAACCCAGAGACCTTATCTTTTATCTTTCTGGATACAATCAATTTTGTTACTAACTAGATCTTTCAACACTGCTAGAGATGAAGAGGTTAGATTTACGCTAAATCTGAGAAGAAGAGGTTAGATTTACGCTAAATCTGAGAAGAAGAGGTTAGATTTACGCTAAATCTGAGAAGCGCATCTTAGTTTCTCGAATAGTACTTACTGGATTTTGTAATACTTTGAATTACTAGCTGTAACTTTTGGTACTCTCGTACGGTTTTGCAATGAGTTGATTAGATTATTATATTCACGAGGCAAATATGGTAGTCGACAACGATAAACTTATAACTGCAAAGCTCATACGGAAACTGAATTTAATCAAAACATTTTTTTATATAAACTCTGTTTATGGCGTCAGATGCCAATCTGAAAAGTCTAGAAGAGTCTATCCCAGTTCTTCCGGCCAAAGCTCCATTCCTCCCCCAGACCTCTATCTCTCATCGCCTTTACAATATCATCCACCAGTTCTTTCATGGTCTTCCTTCGTTTCCTTTTTAACCCTTTCCAACAAAGTTGAAAAGTGTTTATGCATTCGGTTTGTTTGTCAGTCAGTGCACTCTAAATTGAAATGTCTGAAATTCAGACACACTGACTGAAATGGAGTGTTCAATTTTCAGGCATTTTAAAATGTCTTAATTTTTTCAGACACAACAAACATCTGAATCGCAGCCGTTTCTTTTTGCAAGCATGATACGCAGCCATGTTTAACCACGATGAATCCTGGAAAAATATTTGACCATGGTCCTGCCCCTCCACCCCCATACAGCCTCATTTTATGGGCTCTCAAAATTGGTATGCCATTTTCGTAAAGCTGATAATTTAAATCTTTTATCGACATTGTACTGATTATAATCAATATTTTGAACTTCTATAGTAGAATAAGATTAAAAACAAAAAAATGTTTATCTAAATACAATAAAACCTCTCAATAGGGGCTACTACGGAATTTGTCCGCCATTCGTTGCCGAGGTGCTCGTGATTGAGAGGTTTTACTGAATTTAGATTTTTTTAAAATTTATTTAGTTTATAATCTTATTCTACTTTAAAAGTTCAAAATATTGATTATAATCAATACAATGTCGAAACAAATTTAAAATAAAAGCTTTACAAAAATTGCATGTTTAATTTGGGGCCCCTAAAACCGTAGTGAGAGGATACTGCCCAGTTTTCCCACGATTTAATCAAGTGCTTCATCTACAAAAAGTCCAACCCTGCATTATAAGTTCGGTAAATAGAGGTGTCCGGTATTCGGGAGTGTCCGTTATGAAGGTTAATGGATATTCCCTAATATCGGACACCTTTATTGAGCGACAACCTTTCTTAATCCACAACACAGACATTTGTTTATTTTTACTTTACAAAAGCAGACACCTTTGATTATCGAACAAATTCCGCAGGCCCCAGGTGTCCGCTGTTAAGAACTTTTACAGTATTTCGATAAATATATATATTTTTTGTTTCTAATCATGTCCTACTCTAAAAGTTCAAAATATCATTATAATCAGTGCAATGTCGAAAGATTAAAAAAAAAAAAAAAATACGAAAATTTCATCACAATTGCGAAAAAATTGCTTTACGAAAATCGCATGACAAATATCCCCTCCCCCCTCCCAACACACACACACACACAAAAAAAAAAAAAAAAAAAAATCATATTATGGGATGCACGAACTTTGAATATCTCGAAACGATAAAAAACAAAGCCTTTTTCAAAGTACCAAAACGCAAATAATATGCAATTAAGATCTTTTTTTCCCCTTTCTGCCTCAAATATATATTCATAACTATAATATTATCCAGAAAAATAAATATTGTATATACAAAATTAATATTTAAATTTTAAATGTAAGCCGTCATATCACTAATGCTTGAATTAAAATCTAAGTGCTGCACGCATGATGAAATTCTAAATTATGCATATAGAAAACAATTTTTGAATAAAATAGAATCATAACACACCTAATATACACATTAAATAAAAAATATATGCAAAAAATTTGGTTTAAAATTCAATTTCAGCACAAAATAAATAAAAAAAAGTAAAATATTTCAAGTTTTTCAAGTTCAAACAAATAAATAAGCAAAATATGTTTGGTTTTTTTTAGCATGTAGTCTATAAAGAAACGCATATTTGTTTATTTTTTAAAAGCTGAGCTTACATAGTTTGAAAGAAACAACAAAAGCACAAACTTCAAACTTGCTAATCTGAGAAAACGCTTTTTAAAGTTTCGATATCTAACGGATCTTCAACTCTCCGTCTATAAATGATTATAACTCAATTTTGAATGGGGTTTTTTGCATATTGTTGAAAATTTTTAAAACATTCGGAATAAAACAGAAACAGAAAACTGATTTTTTGAAAAGTTAAAAAGGTCCTGTGCCCTCTTAAAAATTAAGTTTTCTTTAAAATTTATATTTACACATGGGCAATTTTTTAAAAATATAGATCAGATGATAATCACAAGAGCTATTTAACTATCAATAAATAAATATTATATTTTAATAAGATAAAGAAAAATTTATTTCCAGTTTCAAACTTTGTCTTAAATCTGCACATTATCACTAAAGTTTAATAAAATAGCTAAAGAGATCAAGTGTAATCATTCTCTAAATCATTAGAGTGTTATTGACATTATATATTTTTTTCTCCTTCCAGTGTAGCGATGCCAGATGAATCATCGGCGGGCTTTGCTTACGATAGGAAAAATCGAATGATATGGTTGAATAACGGCGTTGAATGGATGTTCAAACTGTATTCTTTTAAATACTTATAATTAAGCATACATAATATAATAATTAAAAACAGTTATTAAATTGGGATGGTTGCTATAAAGACATGGGCATTCCAGTACATATCACATAATAAACCTTTGAAAAATATAGAAATCGAATGAAACCAAAGTAAACATTAACAAATGCTGTTCGAGAAGAAGGCTTAGTATTGCGTAAGTCAATAAATTCAATAACTGCAAAAAACATCCTGTAGACTCATTAAAACTGATTTTAAGGATAACATTGGTTAGAAAATAATATAGAAACATGATTGCAGATGTTTTTAAGAACAGAAACTTAATTATTAGCAAGATAAAATTTTAACATGGAAATTCAACAGACAAAATGCTTTAAACAAATTTTGGTATAACTCAGAAACTAATAAAGCTAGAGACTTGTGTAAGGGTTCCATTTAAAGAGAAAACATTTACGGAGAGTTTGCGATACATGGTCTAGGTCCCACTTACCTGGAAAAAGGTGTAAGGTATCCAAAATTATACCCGCACAGGGGACGTCAATTTCAACTGGTGGCTAGGTTAATGATCCGTGAGGGAGAAATACTTGGATCTTTTAAAACGAAAATTCCTGTATACATCCGGCTAACTATATTAAAAGGGTGAAATATTTTCACTCTTAAAATATAATCTGCCAGACAAAAGTTTCTATTTATCAGATTTGACGAACTGAAGACTAATAACACTGTATTATTGATAAAATGATTACGAATAAACACTAAGTCGATACAAATTAATCCACAGAACTTCACAATCCACAAAATATGAATAAAGTCAAAATAAACTTTCAGTTTGAAATTGAATTACAACGTACATTAGAACGAAACACATCTAAAACGCATGCGCAACTGAGAGTCCTCCTGGTGGTTATAAGGAAGAACTGAAGAAATATTTTTCCTCTCAGTATAATGAAATTGAATCAATTATGTTTTCTTTATGTCTGATCATTAAAAATGAATGATATTTCTTTGCTTACAAATGGCTATCGAATAATTTTACGTTAAGGGAAAATGTTACTAAGAATTTTACTTCAGAGAAACCCACCCTCCTTTGAACATTTCGTAGAAGAAAGATTCTTTTCTTCTTTTGATGTTCATATATTTCAAATTTATCTCAAACGGTGTTTGTGTGTGTGTGGGGGGGGGGGGGGGGGGAGAGTCCATTGAGAAAAAAAAGTTCTCTATTTTCAAAACTGTCGTTTGAAACTTATTTTTGAACGATTACTATCTCTTAATTGTTAAATTTTTAGATGCGTTCTTAATTATATAAATACGTAGCACCTATAGTCGTCGTTCAGTCCATCTGTCTGTCCGTCTATAACAGCGCAAAAACTACCCAACCGATTTGTTTGAAATTTAAAATATATAATTATTGCATAATTTTGTCGAGTCATTTCAAATTTTATGAAAATCGGATGTATACTTTAATTAGTACAGTCAAAAGTTTACCGTTACATTACGGCCAATGGGAAAAAATTATTTCAAGTGCATTTTAATGATGTTACAGCTTTTCAAAAAGAATGAAATTGATATGCGCTTATGAAGTGCAGTAAAATATACATTCAGTACAATATGCAGTGCAAAAAATACTTATAAAACTAGTTATAGTACGAACGCACCTCATTTGCCACGTTTGACGTGCAATTTCCAACTTGTTATATTTATTTTTATGTTGATATCTTTAAAAATTTCTTGCACAAGGAGTTTTGACAAAATATTCTTAGTTTGCCTGTTTCATGTTTATGTTCTGCATTTTAGAAAAGCAGATTACGCTGTTGACCCCAGGCACACCTGTTCCAAAATTTTGTCCCTCCCTAAATTTCTTTCTACCGGTACATCTCTTAGTATTTAGAGGGGAGGGGGGTTGACCCTTCCTTGGAAATAAATATATTTTGTGAAAAGCAATTACTGATTTATTTATTGCGTCAAAAGTAACTTAGTCCCAAAACTTTAGTAAGCGATCTATTTTAATTTTCCAGATGTCCCATGATCTAATCAAATTACTTTTTTTAAATAAAATAATACCAAATCTAATGGATAAAAATATTTTAAACATCCTTTATCCATTCGAAAACAATTTTCTGGTAGTGCTGGCATACAAATTGCAATACATTTATACATACAGTTATCACACATATGATACAACTGTATCGCATTTAGACACTTAAGTGTCTAAATTTCTAAATGTCTTAATTTCAGACATATCACCATTATTCAGACATTTTAATCAGTTCATTTATGCCATGATCATAGTAAGACACTTATGTGTCTTAAATTTAGACATCTGTGATGTCTGAAATTTCAAATTTAGACACTTAAGTGTCTGAATAACTTTTTCAGTCACATATGTGTCTTAATTTAAGCCGCCTCTATTTGCAGTGTGCGTATGACCATCTGTCTACGCTTTAACTCCCGTGAATATACTCAGATTTTCATGAAATTGATAAAGATTATTTATGGTCACCAAAACATGTTTGATATTGTATATGAAGTATGTAAAAATAACAGTTCAATTACAAGGGCACTCAAAAGTATGCAATTACATTATGGTATATGGAGAAAAATTGTTTGCAGAGTATTTTAATGACGTTACGTTATGTCAAATGTATTGAAATTGACATCACTGACAAAATCACTGAATTTCATTACGATCACGTTAGAACAGGGCATTAATGGCATTTTTTATTCATTTACAGGGACTCATAAAAGAAATTGGTTGTAGTACTGTCTTTGATTAATAATTGCTGGAGTGTACGGTTTAAAATTCGGTATGAGCTTTTAAATTTAATTAATTTTTTGTATGATACTCGTCATATATAAATTCTATACCTCATTTACAGGGTTGCTCAAAAGTATTCATGTACCATTCTCCTTATTAGAGGAAATTGCTGAAGGGAAATTTTACTGAAGTATATGTATCTCTTAAGTGAACTAAATTTTGGTATGCATGTAGTTAATAGATACAAATCTATATATCCTATACAGGGTTGCTAAAAGATTATGTTAATTTTCCAATTGTAGATGGGTTCAACTGATATTGGGTTTTGAAATGTGTTATGCGTTTCAACCTTGTTGAATTAGACATAATATTTTTGATTTTTTAAATGGTGCAGTTTTGTTATATTATTCTGAACGTGTTGGAAAGAGTTTCATAACATGTGGTTGATGCATGATTTTTCCTTTCTTGTTTTATTTGTTTTATAATTAAATGCGTTTCTGGGTAGTCTTTCATCACCCATAAGTCAAAGGTTAGCTAAGAAAAAAAATTATGATGATAATGGTTAGAAAGACGATGAGACCAAATGTTGAAAAAACGCTTATAAATGCGTAAATGAGGAAAATGTTCGAAAATTTGAAGCGAAATGTACAATCGCTTATAAAATTTTCAAAAGCAACATAATGTATAAAAAATTCATTAATAATATGCTGTAAGCACACAAAATTCTGCCATTAATTTTTTTTTTTACTTTTTTTAAAGTCTTCATATTATTAAAATTTACATGTAATTCTCTTAATAAAACTGGATATTTACATAGAGTAATATTTAGCTAAGTCACTTATCGTTAACAATCGGATATTGTTATCATATACTTGCGGTCTCGAGATGATAACATTAAAGGATGTCTACTGTATCTGACACTGTATCTACACTGTAAAAAAAAATCTGTAATCCTACAAAACTAGTTTTTGTAAAACTACAGAAATCTGCATGTTTACTAGAATTTTATCTGTAACCGGGTATAATATTTACCACTCGCATAGTAGAAATACATGAAATATCTTAGTCTCTCATGTCAGCCAATGAGAAAGGACTTCAATGATGACGTAATGACTATTCACGCAACCACAGAGGTGTTCAAGGTATCCATCTTGATTATGATTTCAAATTAGGATGTAAGTAAATATTTCGTCTTTATGAGTTAAATTTTGTTATATTTCCATTCTCCTTGATTCCTAATAAGTAAAAATGAACTACACAGTAAGACCGTTTGATTTCGAATTATAATGTAACATGATTTTAGCAGGTATTAATGCGTAATCATCCTATTATTTTATTGTTAAATATTTATCGTTCAGTCAAATGACTATTCTTTACATCAGTGTTTACTGCATGCGTGCAATTTCCAATATTTTATGTAAAAAATAATATTTTATTGCAATATGGTTAGCAGATTAAATATTTTATTTTAAATTAGTGATGCAATGAATAGTAACCCCCCCCCCCTTTGACTGATAATGAAGGCTAAATATTCCACTATTCTTCTGCAGAATACTTAAAATGTATACCAAAATTATCTTTCTTAATATTAGAGTCGTGCCGTGTAATCGGTATTTATTGTACTAGATTCCGGCATCGGGTCGGGTTTACCTTACTTTTTTGGTTCGGATCGGGTCGGTTTGGGTTTTGAATCTTGTGTGTCGGGTTCGGGTTGACTGATTTTTCAAAAGAATGTCCAAAATATTTTTTTTTCAGGTTAAAAATCTAGGTATAGGGCAGATGTGCCAGCAATGGATAAAATTCAAAGTTTTTTGTTTATAAAAAAAATTTATACAATAAAAATTTTACTTTAAAAATTTTCATCATAACACCCCCCCCCCCCTCACGCTTACATGTTTTATAATCTGTGTTATTGTTGATACTCTTAATCAAACCAATTAGGAAGCAAAAAGTGATCCTTCGAAGTTCCACTATTTTTCATTTATGTTGGCGAACATGCAAAGAGCTGGTTTAACTTAATAAATTTTATATATTCTTTTACTTTCCTGCAAAATTTCCTGCAAAATTTGTTTTTGTTTTGGTAGTAATAAAAATTTTTGAATATGATCATTCTAGACATTTCATCAAACGCACACTAGATGAAGCAATGGTAGCCCAATCTCCAGTTGAAAAAAGTTGCATAAGATTTCAATTGTATAAAGTAAAAGATTATTTCAAGATCAGAAGTGATTTTGCTTCATATACTTTTTATGCTTTCTGAATATTAATGACTTGATTATGCATAGATGTAATAGTTTCCCTATTTATGGAACATTATACTGTATATTATCCATAATATAAACTAAGCCTTCAAGCATGGATTAAACTAAGCATGGGACAAATTTTGAAACTTGCAATTTCTTTAATTGTAAAATTGTTTCTGAAAATTATGTTTCTATATTGTTCAGGGACATTAGAAAGTGTTTCATTTGGTATTCTATAAACTGAAATATTGTTTTTGTGTCAAACAAAGTTCATTTTCTTATTTTTGTAAAATGTGTCCCATTCCTCCATACTCTCTCCTATGCTTCTAACTCTGAATATTGGGCACTTTTCTATCTATACACACGTATCATGGGTATGTGTTTTAAAACTATCAGAAATATTATACATATGTTTGCGTGTATATGAAAAATGAAATGTTGGTAAAATTTTTCTATTCCTAGAGAAGGATAAATGGTTCTTAACTGTGCCTTAAATAAAAAGAATTTGTCACATTTCTTATATATATATTTTTTTCTTAACTTTTAACTCATGTTACCGGCCTCTCAGACCTCAGCTTTTTTTTAATTTTTATAGTTTTGCAATTTTTTATGTACTTGCAATTTTCAGTTTAACTACAAACACTACCGAAATTTTGTTCCGTTGTGAACTTTAGTACTATCACCAGAAACTTTTGAATAGGTGAATTTTAATTATAACAGTCCTGTACAAAAAGTTCAGTACAAAAACACCATCCTATGAGTTAATCGTGCCTTTTATTCATCTTTCGATAAAGCGGTCTCACAGACAACTTCACATTAGTTGACTTCACACTAGTTGTGACAATTTCTGTGACATCAGTTAAAGGTTAAGGAGTAAATTTAATAATAGCTCATTCATATTGAAATATGTATTTATTTTATCTGAAAAATTGTTCTGCTCAAACTTTTTGTGAAAATCTTAGACTTGGAAAAAACCTAAATATAAACAACTGCATTTTAATTTTACGTGAGTTTCTGAGCGATAAAATGCCGAGTTTTTACTTTCTCGTGCAAAGAGAGATATAGGGTAGGTAGGGGTAAAGATATGAGCGGGGCAAAAATACGCACCTGCTGATTTCATATGAAGCAACATTTCGGCTCTCATGACTAATAGGTGGCAGTTTTGTTTCAAGTGTACTAGTCATTTGTTTAAACCTTTGATTAAAAGTAGCAATTTGTGCTAAGAAAATGAGGTAAGTTTAAATTTTCGAATTTTGATCTAATATTTTTTAAATTTCACTTTATTTTTTAGATGATAGTACCTGTAATTTTTACAAATCCAAAATTTTAGTGGAGATCGAAATATTTTTAGCTTCTAAATGCCGTAGTTTACCTCGATCACATTTGTTTATACTTATAGGTAGCCGGTTAAGCAAAATACTGCAGAATAGGGTAAAAGTACGCATCCTTCTTGGGACAAAGATACGAACATGTTTAAGATATGGGACTTTGCCCTATCATTTTAGCTAGATTCAAAGCTTTTCACAATTTCTAAATTTATATTATATAAAATATAATAGCTGCTTAACTAATATAAGTTAGTAAACTAAATTTTCCTTTTTCTAGTTAAGTTTTTTTTTTAATATAGAACGTAGGTATCTACCTACCTACTTTTAAAAATCAATATTGTTTCATGAATCGCTTTTGTTTTAAACCTTAATCCTTAACTCCTGTTAACGGTCTCGCCGATTGCTGCAATATTCAGTTTTCACAGTTTAACTTGTAATTTTCAATTTAAGTAGTTATGTTAGTTTAATTTTGATTCGTTTGGTAAATTAGAAGTATAGCTGAAGACTTCTGAATGCGGGAAATTTTACTATAATAGCCCTTTGCATAAAGTTTAGCGCAGAAACCGCCTCTTATGAGTCAGTCAACCATTTCATTCAATCAACGATTAAGCGGTCTCGGAGACCGCTTACAGTATTTATGAAACGATTTTTGTCACAACAGTTGGAGGTTAACTGCTATTTGCGATCTCGCAGACCGCTGTTTTTTTCATGGTCTAGTTTAGAATTTTCAGTTTAAATATTATCAAAATTTACAAATGCTTTTACATTACTCATTCATTTTAGTGAAAATAGGGGCAAAATCCGGCCGTAATGGGGGGAAAAAATGCGCACTGCGAATATTTTGCCTCATCACTGCGTACTTTTAGCCCAACGAATAGGGCAAAGATACGCAGAGCAATTTTTTTTTTAATTACAATTTCTCACGGAATTATAATTTGACAAAATGTCGTTTGATAGTGGTCGTTTGATAGTGGAACGTGCCTAAGGTTTTAATACAATATTTTAATCAGTCGTCACATAAGTTTAGATCAATGTGCTCGTTAAAAATCAAAATTAATGATAAGTGCGTAACTTTAGCCCCCACCTATCCTACATCACTTAGGTGTGTCATGTGATTGTGAGCCATGTTGTGGACAACTTGTCAGCAAGCGCCATTGAGATCAACCATGATGGTGAATATCGATGGCGCTTTTTAACAAGCTGTCCTCACTTCAAATACTTGTGGGCATGATACCCACATATGTTTGAATATTAAAGCATATACATTTGTCCATTTTCCTACATAAAACATAAATTGTTATTAGAGATGTAATTGTAGATTACATTTCATATCATAATATCAATAAAACCGGATTTCCTTTCCTTTTATTTCGGGTTCGTGTTGAAATAGGCCTGGGTTGAGTTGCAGGTTGCCGGAAATTATTTTGGCTGATTCTGGTCAGGTTGCGGATCGAGGAAATATTTTTGGAGGGTTCAGGTCGAGTTGCGGGTTGACTTAAGTATAATATTCGGTTTTGTGTCTGGTGCAACTTGACCCGTGCAGGACTACTCTGTAGTCGGAAAATTTTCAATATATCAGGATTCGTACGGTCCTTAAAAGTACTTTCATTTTTCAAAAGGTTTTTTTTTTTTTTGTACTTGAAAGTGCTTATTTTCATACAAATTTTTTTAAAAGCCCTTTAAAGTGCTTTACTGTCATATTATTTCTTAATCGGGGGGTGGAACTCTTCTTTTCATTTCTTTTCATTTCTGATTTAAAAAATAAAGATAAAACCGCCATTGCTAACCTTTCTTCTGAAATTTCACCTCCCCTTTTTACTCCCTTCTCCACAATACCAAAGTTTAAACTGTTTAAAACTTTTTTTTTATTCTTTAACTGATGTTACCGGTCTCACAGACCAGTGCTTTTTTTCAATTTTCATAGTTTAACTTGCAAATTTCAGTTTATTACAAACACTACTGAAATTTTGTTTCACTTTAGTACTAACACCACAGACTTTTGAATAGGTGAATTTTAATTATAACACTCCTGTGCAAAAAGTTTAGTACAAAAACAACATCCTATGAATTTATCGCGGATTTTATTCATCTTTCGTTGGAGCGATCTCACAGACCGCTTCACACTAGTTATGTGACAATTTCTTTGACATCAGTTAATGGTTAAAAAAAAAATTGCTCTACTGTATTTGTTACTTTAAGTGAAAAAATAATCAGTCCTAAATTTCATTAACTATTCATTCCATCATATCCATTTCATTAAAATTTTATCTGAATTTCACATTCAAAATTTCGTTTCCCCGTTTTCTTCACATCTCACAGTAATAATACTTAAAAGTTTCAAAACTCTTTAAAACTGCTTAAATTAAAAAAAAAAAAAAAAAACTGTTCTGTGCCATTTTATTGTCACAATAAATAATCAAGATTTTTCTTCCCACTCGAAATTGGCATCCCCCCCCCCAAAAAAAAAAAATAAAAAATAAAATAAAAAAAACTTAGAGCACATAGAATTTTAAAGTCTTTAAAACTCTTTATAGACCAGTTTTAGGGGAGGAAAAAAGGGCCGCATTTGGAATTAATTAGGGGAAAACTGGAAATTGTTTTAATAATTGCCGAAACGTCAGTGAAGGCTTACTGTGGAGACAGGAAAAGTTTTGGTTTTCGTTAGTCTGTCTGTCTGTTAGTCTGTCTGTCTGTTCCGCGATAACTGCCGCAAAAAGCATCCGATCGGCTTGAAATTCCCTGGGCATGTTGATGGGACAAGGTTCTTCCAGTATTTTAAATTCTTAAAGTTTGTCGTTATCATCTAAACTCTTTGAAATTTTTAGATGGTAAAAACATAATGCTTTCGTATCCCGAGTGAAAAAATATTAATATTTTCTGGGGAAAAAGGCTGGTAACCCGTAAGGCATGGTGACGTCACGCTGTGACATTGTGACTGTCGATGTGACGTCACGTGACGTCGATGTGAAGTCACTGTGACTAGAATGTGAGGTCGTTATGGCCGTTTTAGAGCTCTTTTGTGACGTCACATTGTGACGACTTTGTGAAGTCACGGTGTGACAAATTTGTGAAGAGTGTGTCATTTGTGACTATTTTGGTATTAACTTTGTGACGAATTTGTGACGAATGTGACAATGTTTTAAAGTCACATTGAGATCAATTTGTGAAATATGTGTCATTTTTGACGAAATTGTCTTTAACACTGTGATGATTCTGTGACGACAGCGACACTGCTTTGAAGTCACATTGTGACATTTTTGTGAAAATTGTGTGATTTGTGACAATTTTGTCATTAACGTTGTGACGAATATGGGACTAGCGGCAATGTTGTGAAGTCACACTATGACATACTTGTACAGTTGTAAACACGTATGCATGTCACACATAGTCATAATTATGCATGTTGTAAAATCATTTACATCTATAACGTTAATATACTTCGGCGATACATCGCAATTAAAACTTGGGGGCCGATATAACAAGGGTATACCAAAAGAATTTTATTGAATCAAAATGCAATGCCCCGCAGACTTCAATTTTTGTTGCACCTTTCTTTCTTATTGAAATAAATGAGAATATTGAAGACAACTGAATGATCGATCTATCACATTTTTTTTTTTCAAAATTAGCTATTTGTTAAAAGCATTAAAATTACCAAAGAAACAATTTGTTTAAATTTTCAAATCTTTATCAAGATAAAATTTGTGTTGAAAATATAATATTTTATAATATATACAGTACTTTTTATATTCTTTAAACTATAGAAAATACTGAATGAAATTAATTTATTTCGTTTAATACGCATTATAAACTCGAAGTCACTGGTGAGGTTGAATTTTTTTCGATTACACAACATTTATAATAAAAAAAAATGAAAGATAAAAAGAAATACCGATATTAAGTAATTAAATTTTATGTTTTATGATATTGATTACAATAAAAAAAAATATATATATATGATTGTAATTCAAACAAGTTGGGGCTGAGAAAATAGGAAACTTCTTTGTTATAGAGGCCCCTATAAATTTGATTATGCAAAAATTGCAGTAACGACATTGCTAAGATCATTGTGAAGTTTATGCATGCGTTATATACATATATATATATACACTCGAAACGCTCATCATGTGCCATATAGTCATTATATATGTATTGTTTACGTCTTTTATGCCCCATACATGCATTACAAAATTTCCGAAGTACATTTTAGCAATAACCATTTGAAACTACTCAAACGAAAAATACAGCTTTGGTATAGAAAATTAACTGAGTATCACCAGTATCATTATGTTGAGAATTCTAAGAACAGTTTCGGCAATAATCGTTATGTTGAAAGATAGCAGCAATAAATAAAATCGTATTTTTATGCTCACTGTAAAAGTAAATAAAACTTTTAGGTATGCATAGAACGGTGATACAAAGGGTTAATTTATTTTACATCAGGGTTTGCTTGGAGTAAAATCCATATATAAAACAACTTTTTGATTATTAAAAAATAACTTTAATAATTGATTGCCAAAATTAATTTTTATTTATGAAATTATATATTATAAAAATAACTCTTACTATCTATGATTTTTTAAAACAATAATACCTTATTGTATATAAAACACAGCACCGCAGTTCTATTTTGCACTATTTAGCACTCTATTTTGCGTCTAATGTGAAAGTTTTTATGTTTTGCCAAAGATCTATCTGGCTGGATATATGTTGCCATGACATCTATAACTCTGATAGTGTCATAAATAGTACAAACAGATTAGAATCTACAACGAAATTTTTAGAATAAAGTCTGGTGAAAGTTTTATAAATACAGTAGAACGCCGATTATTGGAACTCCAATTAACCGAACTTCCAATTATCCGAACAGCATATTTCTCTCAAAGAATTCTTTTTAACCGAATTTTCAATTATCCAAATATTTGTCTCTCTAAAAAAGAAAAAAAAACACCTAACTTCCAATTTATTTTTTGCTTAAATTATAATCTCTGAAGTTTAGAAAATGATAAAAGAAAAAAAAATTAAATAAGTAAACAAAAAACAATTAAAAAAAACAAAACAATTTTTAAGCACTCCAGTACTAACTGGTGCTGTCAGTCCTAAACCTAGATAAAGTGTGAAGGTTTTAGAATAGTCGGGAACATCCCTTAAACTGTCTGCCCATTTATCCGAACTTTTGTTTATCCGAACTAGGGTCGGTCCCGACTTGTTCGGACAATCGGCGTTCTACTGTATATATTGTATTAGAATTACAAATAATCATATTTATTTTTATATGACACAATAAAACAAAATAATGAACTCAGTATCAAATGGTTAACTACTTTTTAATGTAAATAAAGTATAAAAATTGAGCCCATAAACACAAAATAGAGCCACACATAGGTTCATTATTATTATTAATATTTTATTTACAAGATTATGGTAATTATAAATAAGAAATCCATTTTAATCACGCTGTTTATAAAGAGTGTATAATATCGATACTTTGAAATTTATCTCGATAAAATCATTCAGGAGATAAAATGATAAAATTATCCAGAAAAAAAAGTAAATAATAAAAGATGATTATTACATTTTAGATTCATACCGTTCAAGTATTTGCGTTATTTTTAAAGTAAAATCATATTTAAACACTTACTGATTGCGTAACTTCTATATTTTCATTTGCCAACAGACTTCTAGTTCACTTTGAAAACATTTCAGTAAGAATGTTTAACAACTGAAAAGCTTTCACCCGCTATGACTATTTCTTTATAGATTTTAAAACATTTCTCAGGTTGAATAATACATTAAATAATTTTTTTTCTTAACATTACATATCTACGATCTCTTTTAATAGTATACGTTTCCGTTGTGTCTTATTTTTTATAAATTCCTCTTCTGAGCAGATGCAATTTTTTATTAAATAAAAACATGCAATTCAAATTGTTTAAGACCATCACTTAATACAAAATTAAAAAATTATGTTTGCCAATAATTTTATTCCATAAAAAGACATTTTTTAAAAATAACTTAATTATCTTTAAATGTTTATTAATTATATTAATGACTGATTATAATACTTATCCATATACTTTCATATTTAGGACACTATGTGGTTTTAACCAAATATTTAAATAAGAATATAAACCAGATTAAAATGCAATTTAAATCACTAATTTTAATAATCTGATCAAAGCTGTTGAAAAGGAAGTTAGATATTTTAACAAAATAAAAAATAAATGTAATGAAATATTTGTGTTCTATAACATATTTATTAGAAGATAACTAAAATCATTGTAATTAAAAAAAAAAAAAGCAAACAGGGAAAATAATATTTTAGATATTTCAACAAAATAAAAAATAAATGTAGTGAAATATTTATGTTCTACAGCATGTTTATGAGAAGCTAACTAAAATTGTTGTGGTTAAAAGAAAGCAAGCAGGGAAAATAATATATTTACTTACCTAATTTCATTGACGTTGTACGTGATACTTTGATTTTGGGGAACCAATTAAATCCGATAATAAGTACCATAGCAATGACTTGAATCATCTTCAACAAGTCAAAGCTACCGTAATTTTCTCGGGTTTATATTTTGTTAGCTGAACTAACTTGGATCCTGAGAACGTTCTTGTTTCACTTTTTAAATCCGTGTCAACACGTCTATGCTGTCCAGTGTCCACATAACTTCCCGCGTTTATTCTAAAAAGCTTCACTGTTACTTTTATCCGTTATTCTGCGGTGAGTCCTAACAACTGAAATAGTGCAGATGCAGACGATTTTTAAGTTTCGAAGTTCGAAGCAGATGTTTTTTCGGTTTTATTTGTTTTTCTATACAAAAGTTTCGGAAGGAAATTAAATGCGTAATAATTTTATCAAATTGTCTCTAATTCAATTTCCTGTTTGAAAATGTTTTATTGTATTTCACCTTTTATTTTTATCAGTTTTATTGAATTGTAAAGTTTCATTTACGTAAATTATAATAATATTATCCATAATTAGAGTTTACTAGATAAAATATTGCTTAATTTTTCAAAATGTGTATAAATTAATTTAATGGTAATAATGATGACCCCCCTCCTTTTTTTAAAAGTAAAATTTATATCACAGGTAATATATACAAATATCTTCTTAAAAAATACAACAAGATTATCGAGAAGAGATGAGAATTTCTTTGCCAATCTCTCATTATCTTAATATTAATTTTCTGTAAAATAAAACATCTTATAAAATAATTTTTAAAGATATATTTTGAAAATAAAAAATAAAATATGAATAATTAATTATGTCATGGGCTTTGCCTAAATTTTGTACATTAATTTTACATTCGGAAAATGTCAATTTTATTTTAAACGTCTGAAAGAAGTAGAATTAAAAAAAAAAAAAAAGTTACTTAAAATAGTGAAACACTAAGAGGAAAAAAAATGACTTGAATGCAAATTATAAAGCAAGAAATGCATATATGACTAAACTTTGAAGACGCTTTCTGCGTGCTCATTAAAAGCTGCAGACTTAACTGTAATAGAAAGTTTTTAGTTTGAAACCACAGAAATGTTTCGACTACTCTTTGAGAAACTTCTACTATAACAGATGATCATTTACAAAAATCTTTATAAAAGATAAGTCGGGGTCTGTTTACCTAAACCATTTTTTTAATAATATGAAATTCGCGTAATTAGGAAATATTTTTATGTCGCTGATGAATTAATTACATTTTATGTTATATGAAAATAAAAAGTTTTGGTTAGAGGCACAGAGGCAACTTGGACCACGGTTTAAAAAAAATTTAAATCCGGCAGAAAAATATTTTTTACAGTAAATAACATGATTTAATAATTATTGTAATTTTTTAAAGTTTTCTAAGAAGTTCACATCTCAGTCACAATGTGACATCACTGAGTGGTGGCATTTTGGTCACAGATGTGACGTGACCACAGTGACTTACAGTGACGTCACAATGACGTCACTGTGACCATGCATGCTATGAGGGAAGATTTTTACCACGATGTAACTCAGGTTTTTGCTTATTTTGTCGAAGTTTTTGCACATTTTATTTAGTAAAAAATATTTATATTTGTCCGAATGTTAAGAAATTTTCGTAGGTAAATCTAAATCTCGCCTGTTGATTTGCTCTAAAAAGATTGTGTTAAAATACGGACGTTTAGTTAGTTTTATGGTAGAAAAAATATAGTCTTTGTGAGGCACGAAGTGACCTACGCTCACCAATGTATTTGAAAGAGTTAAAACTCATGTTTTTAAAAATCAATTGCATCATCAGTTAGAAGATTTTAACTTTTAGAGCATATATATATACATATTTGCCGATACTTCTAAAATATCATCCTGGAATAAATTGCTACAAGCTTTCGGAAAACTTTTTTGATCTTTTTTTCAGAACTTTAACTGCTAGGTGGGGAGAATATCGTAAATTTAATATCGGAATATATCAACGTGTTAATATTGGTGATATATCGCGATAACTACCGTAAAGTGTATGCGAATAGAAAAATTGCTTATTTTAAAAGATAAATGGCATGTTACCAAAAATTTTGGTAGAAACAGATGTAGGAAGGAGCTAATAAATGTTTCATGCTATTTTCTTCTACAGCATCCTTTAAATATATGTAGGGAAGCTGGGGCAAAATCGGGTACCATAAAAGTTGTTAGTCTCAAATGCTGTGAAATGGGAAAACAAACTTTGAACACTGTTTTTAATGTAAAATGAATCCTTGGCTATAATAAAACGTTCTTTTCAAACAAAAAAAATATATATATAATTATTTATATTAAAAAATAGCTTTTTTCAAACGTATGCAAAAATCTGGTTTTACCTCGCTGGTTGGGTAAAATTGGGTATTCATTTAAAACTACTGGAAACTCATTTTGGTCAAAAAGATCTTGCTTAATATAGTAAAAAATACATTTTAATTATTTTTAACAAAACGAAATTGCACATGTGTTCTTCCATGTGTAAAAAAATAATCCGTTGGCAAATTTTCTACGTTGTATAGGCTTGCTTACTTTACACTGTACGTTTTCGAGTTCTTTTAGCTTCAAAAATCACAGATGAATTTGTCATCGTATTCTTCTGCATTACTACATGCTTCGTGTGCCTAATCGTGGAATTTTAAACATCGTATTTGGATTTAGAATTTAAGTAAAGTTCATAGCAAAACATACAGGTTTCATTATCCTCTTCTTTTGAAGATGTGTCCGCAATCTTTTTTGGTTTCTTTTTTTCTTTTAAAGAAACTTCTTTTTTCGTCTTGCAGTTTGTTTGGCGTATTTCTCCTTAATATCTGCTTCGATCTGTAATTTATAGGGAGAAGAAATCAAAATAAGTTTTTCCCTTTCTTTACTCAATTCTAAAGCCTTCCTTAGAAGGGGATAATAACATTTTAGGCGAAATTGGAAATACAGATTGCTGGGCTACATAGTCTGAAGATGTCGAATGGATAATTTTAATAATGTATTCTGTTGATGTAACATTTTGAATGAGTGATGACGCCTGTGATTGTGATGTTAGCTGCTGCATCTGGAAGCAGCTCGACGTGAAAGCTGCTGGATGTTGTCAACTCGTTTATGTTCGGAAGGTTGAGCTCCATTATCCTGTGATGACTTTCATGGGTTTCTCTGTCACTTCCGAAGGAGCAAAAAGATGGTCTGGAAAAACATTATTGTAGGGGAAAATCCCTGTTTTCTCGAACCTTCTGATTGCAGTACTTACAATTGCTGCTCTCGAAAATGCAGTTTTAAATAATTTTCCAACTTGGTAAATTGTTATACATCGCGCAGAGTTGGAAAATAACCACTTTTTCACCTCTTGTTCTTAGTATGAGCTTAGAGATGCTTGAAAGACACATCAAGGGGTTGAAATCGATGCGTTGCGTAAGGAAAGAAGCATATATAAATACATTGCTTTCTCTTACTAGATTAACTGGATTCTTTTATATGAATTGAACACCTATTAAGGATTTAAAGAACGGACTTTTCAGGACAAGGATTGGAAAAAATCTATACATTTTTTAGCCAAATAAAATGAAGACCTCTTTCGTAATCCATCCACTCCTATTATATACAGCAAATGAGTCTGGGGAAAGTTTCATTCATCAAGAGGGTTTTTTTTTTGCTTGTTTAATATTTGATAAAAAAAATTCTGCTATGGATTATATAGCCTAGTTATATAGGATTGGGATTTTTTGGATTATTTGTCAATTTGGGCAGATTATTTTTTTTAGAGAAACAAGTCACGAAATATATTTGCATTTTAAGTGGACCCATAACGCAAGTTATTACACCTCAGATTAGAAAGTTATTTATTAAAATGTAATAAGCATAATATAAAATTATGCCTTAATTAGTACCATTATTTTGTTCATTAATAATTGCAAATTATTTAATTTCATAAATGTAAGTTAAAAATTAGACCCACTTTTTAATATAAAACAAAATCAAAATTAAAGTTTTTTCATTATAACTAGATAGATTTAGAATTATATTATAACTTAACAGCATTAAGAATGCAATTTAAAATTCCATGCTAATTTATTAACGTTACTAAAAATACATTCTATGAGTGTCGGACAAAATCGGGTATACCCAGTTCTGACCCACTCTTAAGTACCCGGTATTACTTCAACATAACAGAGTTTAAACATAGCGTCACTACTCTTAATGCTATAAGCAAAAGATCAGTAAAAATTTTAAAATATTATCAGGAAAGGAAATAATTAGATATAGTACTCTGGAATATTTAATATGCTGAAAAAACGTGGTTATACGCGTAAAATCTAGAATCAAATAAAACAATTTTTTAAGAGTAATTGAAACTAATTCCTTCACACTAAAAAAAACCGCACACAGTAACGTTTCAATCAGCTGTAAATGCCATAATGGTTACCGAAAAGTTATTTCTCGTGTTGGCTGATAGACAGAAGTACAACTGAAGGAGGGATCTGCGCTACCCGGTTTAACCCACCTACCCTGTTTTTTACAACTCGCCCATATGTATATATATACACACATACAAAATAAAAAAATTTTTAAACAAGAACGTAAAATAATCAAGCTTCAACGACAGATTATAATTTTCCAACACATTCAGAATTATGAAAAAAAAAAAAAAAAAAAAAAAAAAAAAAAAAAAAAAAAACGTTTAATAAAGTTAAATATGATGGCTAAGTAAGCAAATTACAAAGCACGTAACACATTTGAAAATTAAAGTTCAGCAATTATTATCAGTCATCGAAAAAATATCCGAATTCCTTTGTGCAACGCTATATATGATCTATACATTTGAATATATACCAAATAGTATGCTTAACATTAGTTCATTTAAGAAACGCATTTTCACAGTTGAAAATTCCCCTTCAACATATTTCGTCAATAAACGGAAATATATACATCTTTTTTGCAGCCTGTATATGATTTACAGATTTTATACATACGAAGTAAATAAATTAGTTAAATAAAAAAAAAAAAAAAAACTCTTACCACAACAAATAACGAACTTCCAGCAATTATTGTTTATTTATACAATACTATAAGCGAATCCTTTTGTTTCACCCCATAAATAAACGATTAATGCTATGCTCATCATGTTCTATAGTAAGCATCTTTTTGTACATTTCAGTGATGTGTATCAATTTCTATATGCTTGAAATAGTGTAATATCATTCCAATATACTACAAATGATTTTTCCCTACATACCATTGAAATAGACCATAAAAAGTCATTGATTAAAATAACAAATTTTCCAAAAAAAATCAGTTGATTAAAATCATGATTTAATCGTTGATTAAAATCGTTAACACCCTATTGCAGCCAAATGGCAAGCATTAGTTTTTGTTAATCACGATTGATTGACGAATTTTTTCCCTCAACCAACTGACGCTTTTTGCAATATTTTTTTACATTTAAGAATTTCACAATATTTTTCTTTTACCTAACAAATGGAGAATTTTGCAGCTTTTTCTTACAAACTTTCTTTGCAGTTATCCAAAATTTTTAGCCTAATAAAATATAAAATTATAACTAAAAATTAAATAAACAGCACATAAAGAAAAACTATAAAATTATTTAGATATTTTAATTCCAATATTTCAATTGACTAAGGTTTAATGCAGTTTTATTTTTTAAAATAAATAAAATTGTGTGATTTGTGTTAGGTTGCCGTTTTCTCCGAGACGGGAAAATTTAAGTTTACCTATGACCTTTTAGAGAGGGGGGGGGGGGGGGTTACTGTTCCTGCTGACCATTAAATTTTCAAATAAGTGGTTCAAATGAATTTTTGGTGTTCTTGGGCCAGCGGACCACCAATGATTTCGAACACTGATTGATTTTTTAAATGCTGAAGATTTCCTTGTAAAAGAGATTTGAATTGATATACTGTTTAATTTTTTTATTAATTCCCCTGTGTGAAATTTGATTATTGTTATGTTTGCACAAGAAATATTTTATGTCTTAAAATATTTACTCTTTCATTTAAAACAGGTGGAGAATTTAACCTGATGCTTGGATCTATTCCATTTTATCAGACTTGAAATCCTGATTTAGAACATACTAATCTTCAAGAATTCTTTTTATTTGATGACCTGAATGGTCAGAGAGGGGGTGCAGCACCCTCTTAAAACTGTATGTAAAATGATATTATATTACAGTAAATATTAGTCTGACATACTATACATATAATTTAATGATTATATAATTTGTATTTTCAATAAATGGAGCGGCATACCGCAAACCAACTTAAATGTGTTGCTATTTAATAGTGTCTGTAACCATTTCTTTTTCAGCTATTGCAAGGCTGCTGATGATGAATATTTTTCTTTTTTACGAGTATAGTTAAAAAATAAATAAATCGTCGTCATAGATTATCATTTAGGAATACTGAAAAAATACTTATATGTAAGAATAATTAGTCGCTTGGTGGCGACACTGCTGTTATTAAATTAACCCTTCAAAGTAAGTATTTAATATGTTGTAGAAATACATTGCGTATTTAAAAAAAAGCTTTAAAGTTTAAAGTAATACTTTTGTATTAGCTGATATTAGAGGTTAAATGGATTCTGCTACTTATAGCTGCCTTTTTAATTAAAACAATAATAAAAACAGGGTATGTATTTAAATCTAAAGAAAATTATTATTATTATTATTTTTCTTTGTGAATAAGCAAACACTAAATGGAATATAAGTCTAACTGAGTGCGAAGAAATATTCCAAAATGTAAAAGGACAGAATGGTAATATTTGTGGGGAAAAAATGTAATTATTTTGTTAAATTAGATCAAAATGGTTTACATTTGTTTTTTAAATATATTTCAAAGACAATAGAATCAATAATTAAAACTTAAATAATTTTCGGTTTAATGAAAATAAAAAAAAGCTTTCCTACTGCAAGATAATCTCGCATAATCTGAAATTTTGTATTTTATTACACCATAAAATGATAAATTGAAAACCAAAGTGAGGGGGGGAAAAAAGAGAGCTACAATCCGGTGTAACCATTCCCCATAAAGATGAGAGAAAATCCTGAATCGTGATTCAAACTTTTAGCAAAAAATTGGAATAGAGAAAACCTTGAATTGTGATTTAACCTTTCACCAGAAAATTGGATTTAAAAACAATCCTGATTCGTGGTCCTACCTTTTACCAGAAAATTTGATTAAAAAAAACTAAATTATGGTTCAAACTGTTACCAGAAAATTGGATTAAAAAAAAAACCTGATTTATAGTTAAACCTTTTATCAGAAAATTGGATTTTAAAAAAATCTTGATTTATGGTTCAACCTTTCACCAGAAAATTTAATTTATAAAAAGCCTGAATCATTGTTTAACATTTCACTAATATAATGGTATTTGAGAAAGCACCAATAAACTGGTAAAACTTATCGCCAATATCTTGTTTACAGCTAAATTTCAGCGACTTTTCACCATTTTCTTGGTGAAACATCACACTTTATTTTTAACAGTGTATCGATAACATTTTTTAAAAATTTAGGCATATTTTATAAACTCAGTAATGATACTTTACTTTCATTATTGTTTCTATTCGCTTTTTTAATTTAACTAAAAACCATAAGATCTACTTTTGCTTATCTGCTTATTTACTGCTGTTGTTATAATGCTCATTTAATATGGAAATGATTTTGTACCTATTTGAATATCTACAGTGAAGCTTCAGTCAGTTTTTTAATGCATAACATACAAATATTTCTGGCAATTGCTGTGGTATTACTGAAAAACACGTCAGGCCATATTACTTATTTTGATCGAAGGATTTTGATTTTACTGCAATATCTCTTGCACGGTTACAAAAAACTTTCTGGCGAGAATACAAAAACTGTTTTAGACACAATACTAAAAAATCATTGGTAATTTTTCTGACGGTACTTTAATAAAGTTACCAACAATTTTTTGCTAATGTATATGTAAAATTTTGGGTGCAATACTAAAAAAATTCATAGTAAATGTACTATGAAATCCTTCGCAAATTTACAAAAAAAATTCTTAGTCAATGTACTAAAAATTCCTTTGTAAGTGTACTAAAAAATCATTAGAAAATTCACAAAGTGTTCTTTAGGAAACTACCTAAAAAAACGTTAGTACCTTGACTAAATAATCCTAAGTAAATTTACGAAAAATTCTTTAGTAAACTCCCTAAAAAATCGTTAGTTAGTTTACTGAAAAATATTTAGTAAACTTACAAGGAATTCTTTGGAAAACTCTCTAAACAATCCTTAGTACGTTTACTAAAGTATCTTTCGAAAAATTACCACAAATTCTTTAGTAAACTCCCTAAAAAATCGCTAGTAAGTTTACTAAGAAATATTTAGTAAATTTACAAAAACTAATTAGAGAAACTCTTGAAAAACCGTTAGTAAATTTACAGAACAATATTTAGTAAATTTACGAAAAAAATTTTAGAAAACATCCTAAAAATGGATAGTACGTTCACAACATATTCACTGATAAATTTACTAAAACTTATTTAGTAAACTCCCTAAACAAGCATTAGTAACTTCACTAAACAATATTTAGTAAATTTACAAGAGTGTTTTTGGGAAACGCCCTAAAAAATCACTAGTACGTTTACTAAGCAATATTTAGTAACAGTTACTGAAGAAACTTTTGTAATTTTACATGATTATCTTTCGTTGTGGTTACATAAAAAGTTCTAGGAATCCCAGTTTCCAACAAAATTCTTAGTAACCTTACAAATTTTTTTTTACAGTGTACTGTATCCGATATCTGTTTAATCATAATGATACAATCCACAAACAAGAATACTGAGCTGAAATTTGTCAAAACGTTTCCAAAGAAAAGCAATATGATGATAATGATTAGAAAGAAGATGAGACTAAATGTCGAAAAAAACGCGTATAAATGCGTAAATGTGTAAAATGTCTGAAAATTTGAAATGAAATGTACAATCGTTTCGACAATTTTTAAAAGCAACATGTGTACCACAAATATTACTACTTTATAATCACACAAAAATTCTAAAATTCTGCCATTAAAATTTTTATACATTTTTTAAGTCTTCATTTTATAAAAAATTACATGTTATTTTCTTAATAAAACTATATACTTACATCAAATAATAGTTAACTAAATCTATTATTGTTATCAATCGGATATTTTTATCATATACCTGCGGTCTCGAGATGATCACAGTAAGTGATATCTACCGTATCTGACACTGTATCTACTTTATCTCTATATACGTTTTATCATAACTATACCTTCTGTAAAAAAGAATATTTAATATTTAAATTCTTTATTAATACTTATACTATTGTTTTCTAATTATCTGACACCGAAAGAGCCGTAAAATTTAAAATACGAATTTTACAAAACAGTCCATTAATATACAAACATTTACTATAATTTAGTAAAAATGAGAATAAGATAAAATGTTAGTACAGTAAATGAAGAAATGCATTGGATTTATAAATTTAAATTTTGCGAAATCTTAACTGAACTCATATTAATACAAGTTTCGTCTAGTCCTTTAAATCAATTAAATATATATAACGGCTAAGATTTAAAATTCAAATTAAATAAAGCTGAAAATGTGACTTTTACAAAAAATGCATTTAAATAATCCTATTTATTTATATGTTCAAGATAACAACTACGAAATTAAATTATATACTATCTAGAAGAGAGGCCTTTATTTAATCAAGCGATAACTTAAAAATTAAAAAAATATATAAATGAAATCTTTTTTCTCTGCAAGAGAGATTTTGTGATCTTAACTGTGAAAGGTAAATTTTGCGTCAGATATTTGACATGAGATCTCTGAATAGTATTCTTTCTCTTCAAGCGTTAAATAATATTTTTTAAACCCTAGTTAAATATTCCAATTTACTAGCTTATATTTTTTATTAAGTATAAGTTATATTACTTCTAAAAATGCATTAGCATTATATTCAAATGTAATCTCTCTCAACTAATTTTAATTTTTCACTGTTATTTTGTAAATGGTATATTAATTTTTATGAATAACCAAACACTATAAGTGGTTTGCCCGTTTGTTTCCGTTTCCCCAAAACTACTTAATTCGGCAGTAGACAAAAATAGTTTTAACATAATTGTATTTTAAGGTATATCTAAAATAAAATACAAAGTGTATTTTAAAAACAAAACAGGAAAAGAAATTTTAAATTACATTATTTTTATGAAATGCAGACGCTCATAAAATTAAAACTTATAATTCGGAAGTAACTGAATTAGAAACTAGTTGGATGTGCCAATCCCAAAACTTTCTTCTGTCTCATGTATATTAATATTTTAAAATGTTGTTACGAATATCAATAATTCATTTTTATTAGTTTTATTAGTATTTTTATTAGAATTACACATAACTTAATGCACTTTTCGATGGTACAATATTGAAAATTGCACAAAAATCGCTATTACAGAGCCCCCTTTCCTATGGAATTTTTCAATATTCAGGGTGAACCTTCTTGCCATGGTCAAAAGTATACACAAAAAATTTGGTTCAATTCTGTGCATAACTCCATACACTTTTCGGTGGTGCAATTTTGAAAATGGCACAACAATCGCTATTACAGCGCCCTCTATCGTCGAAATTTTCCAAATTCAAGGAGGACCTTTTTGCTATGGTTAAAAACATACACAAAAAATTTGTTCAATTCTATGCATAACTTCATACACTTTTCAATGGTACAATATTCAAAATGCACCAAAATCACACAAAAATCGCTATTAGAGCGCCCCCCCCAACCGGCGGAATTTTTCCAAATTCACGGAGGCTCTTCTTTCTATGGCCAAAAACATTCACAAAGAATTTGGTTCAATTCTATGCATAACTTTATACACTTTTCGATGGTACAATATTCAAAATGCACAAGAATGGCTATTACAGCACCCCCTACCGTCGGATTTTTTCCAAATTATTGGAGAACCTGCTTGCCATAGCCAAAAACATACAAAAAAAATTGGTTGAATTCTATGCATAACTTCATACAATTTTTGATGCTACAATGGCGACACACAGACAGACGGACACGGGGACAGACAGACATTTTGTATAAACATGTTTCTTGTGATCTCTGACCCCTAAAACGTGTAAATCCATCGAAAACCGGAAGTCGAAAAAAATTTCAATTACAATATTTTCTTCTGTTGAAGATAGAAGAAAGTAAAAATGAACTGTTTGAAGTTCATTTGCATTAAAGACCTTTTTTCATTTTAATTTTTTCATTTGGTGAAAGCACTTACATTTTGATGTAAATTATTTAATTATAAAAAATTAAGTTCATTAAAGAAAAATATTTATATTTCTGTACATTTAAATATGACGACATTATCCACTTAGGATAGTGTATATTCTCGTTTCTGTTATTTTTTTAATACATATATTTATTATTATGTTATATACACCAACATTATTATCAATTGCAAAAATATTAAAACCATTTGAAATATACAAAGGGGGAAAAGATTAAACCATTATTGAAATTATTCAAATATGTTTAAAAAAGGGGGTAAATTTATCATTAAACTATAGCTGAAACATACTTAAGGTATTTTAGTATTTTTAGATTTAATTTTTATGATAATGTAATTTTTTTACATAATTTTATAAAATTTATCATTATTACGACGAAAACAAAATTTATAAATCCAAAATAAAGTATTATTTAAGACAATGACATGTTTGAATAACTTTTTAAAATACCTTAAAACTCTTCTATTATTAGTTATAATCTCTGTGTAGGGTATTTTAAATTTTAAGAAAGAAAACAAAATGTTATTCTAATTTTAGTATTAATTTGTTCCCGGAGAAGATCTCTGTAATATTCCTATATCTTAATTATTCTGGAATAATGGAACTCCTTTGCAGTTCTCAAAGTAAAGAAAATATAATAATTTAGTTTAGAAAAAGTTTGGTCATTATCCTATTATTGGAAAAGACGGTTAAACAAATTTGATCATTTAAAAATCACCAACATTAAGAAATAATCAAGGTATTGGGGCATTTTTGACTTTGGAATGATCAGTGGAAATTTGTTTGATAAAATGAATTTGGATTAAATAGCATTTATATAACAAATCTAAATACCCATAAACAATACACTTAATCAAATGCTGCCAGATTTTATATCAAAATATTTGAAAATATATTATGCATATATTGTATACCTAATTATTAAGATGCTACTTGGCGTAGAATTATAAATTTAAAAAGGTACACTAAACGCTACCGAAACTAGTCTGCGGAATTTTTGCTTATTCTGCCGTTTTTAACGTAGCTTTTTAAATTTATATTGTCTACATATTTTGTCTTCACTGAACCCTTTTAAAGGCAAATGAGAATTTTCTCTTTTCACATTATATAAAGATAGATAGATAGATAATCGAATGTATTATAATTTGTCAATTTCTACAGAAATCAATCTAAACATTAGTTAAAACGGTTTGGAAGATGAAATTTTTAACAATTCCTAGTAAAAATTATAAAAAGTTAAAAAATGATATAAAGCCTTTTTTAAAAGTTCTGTGTTACATCTAGAGGAAATATGTTAAATAAAAATAGTTTGTGTTTTTAGAATTTGTTTGTTTACCTTTGATTAATCAAACATATTACACCAAAATATAAGTATCATAATTTATGCTAAGAATATCCTTAATGATTTAGATTAGTAAAATATGAAAATGTTGCAAAAATTGCCAAAAGAAAATTCATGACGACATTTGCGTCATAAACGAGGCTAACGAAAAAGACAGGTTACCTCCTTATATCTTTTTTTACAGACCGCTAGAGTGACGTCATGCTCTTTTCGTGCACCTGCATTGGTGCATTGGATCATCACGTGACTCCAGTTGTCTGTACAAAAATATACGCGTAAAGCACCATGGTAATGTTTCTTTTTCGTTAGCCTAGCGTCATAAATGACACTGTAACAATGAGGATTTTAAGGTATCTACTTTTGAAGCGCTTTTTTTTTTTTTTTAAAAAAGCACAATTTTGAATAAATGCACACATTTCTAGTTCAATTATAATACAGAAAGATTTAAAAAAACATAAAATCCTAGTAACATCTTCATAACATTTTAATAAATCGGTTTTTTTAAGTCATTCGTTTAACAAAATTTCATGCTTCCGCCAAAAATCGTACACTCGATTCAACTAATAATTAAATATATTTCAATTGCCTTTGTACTACATATTACAATTAGGCTTGAATTGTTTCTGTGCACTGAACTAGCAGTTTAAAAAAGTCTTCAAGATTAACTGGAATATTTCAAAATACGTCAAAAAGACATAGTTTCGATTGAAAATTACCATTTTTTTAATATTCGAGTAGTTATAAAATAATTACAGTATCATATAGATCTTAGATTACAATTCAGAACATAGCGAGTAATATGGATAGCATTTTGACAAAATTTCACTGAAATGTGTTTAAAACATTTTATGGAATGAAGTTTATACACCATGTAAATAAGGGGAAAATTTATTTTTCAGTAACCATATCTATATTATTTCTTATTTGGGAAATTAATGTAGAAGTGTCAATTAAAGTTAATTAGTATTTTTATGTACTAAAGTAAGAAAATCATGCATAGAAACATTGTTTACGTTTCTCCTGGCCTTTCTGCTTACCTCCTATATTTGGCTCATTACTTCCTGTTTATTATCAAATTAAAACACATTTTTAATTGTAAAAGGTTTTTCTTTCAAATAAGACAATAAAAAAAATTACAAATTTTAACGGCCTTTTTAATGTAGGCTGGTAATTTAATGGGATTTATTACTTATTTATTCAACGCAACACTTATCTGAAAAATCATCTGAAAATAGTAATATATCAAGTCCCTGTAGTAAGTTTAAAAATTAAATACGCATATAAAATAAATATGCTTGTATAAGAGAACTAGTTCATTCTATTATGGAATATTCCGAGAATCATTAATGTAACTGATAGACGTAGCTATACAATAGATGATCTCAACGGGGTGAAGGAGAATAATTAAAGGAAATTTTGCAATTAGAGACTAGTATAAAGACTAAATATGCATTGTTTTCATAAACGCAATTTTTAGAAAATTATAGACATTTTATCGATATTTAAATTTCAAAATATTTTATGTTAAAGCCACGAAAGTTTGATACCTACAGTCGGCAAAAAATAAATAAATAAATAAATAAATAAATAAAATAAAACAATTAGAACACCCCATATATGCAATTCTCATGAAAAGTAAAACAGAAAAATTTATTGGTTGGAAATTATGTCTTTTTCGAATTTATGATAACAAATGAGCTTAAGTGGTCGTCTCCATACTGAAATTGTGCTAAACTAAAAAAAAAATATAATAATAAATGCCAGGACCTAATTTCACATAATATATGACTTCTTGGCAATTTTTACTTTAGAATAACAAACAGAAAGTTATTTGGCCAAGTATGTTAGGAACTACGAGGGTTTAAAGTTTGGAAATTTTAATGTTAAATTCATTTATAACCGTTGCAAAGACAGAGGGAGCATGATAAGGAAAAAAATACTATTAACTAACTAAAAGATTATAGATAACTATATACACAAAACTCTGGCAAAACCGACATATAGGTGACCGTAGCAGAAACGTTATCTTTCTCAATTGAAATTCGAGGAAGGCCAGCCTCGAGTCAGCTGACCCGATTTTATAAGATCCCGACCCGGTCTAGCCCGATCAAGTTGAAGCTAGTGTTTTTCATTTCGGTTCGGGTACCGGTTAGGTTGACTCTAAATATTTCAGTATCGGATTGACCCAATTTTTCATTGAACCGTCTTAATATTTTCCAATTAACAAAACTATATATTTGAATATTACTAAGTGTATGTATCTTTATTTTAAAATAAAAAAATAAAATTGATATTAGAAACATATTTGTGGACTACGTTAGTTGCTTGCATGGATTTTTGCATTACTAAATAGGTACGTAGTCAACAGAGCGAAAAATTGTCCAAACCGGATTTACACTCAGTCATTTGTAAACTGCACAAACGGTTCTACCAACTGAACCACTCGAACAATACCCAACCTGTTGGCCCTCACTCTGATATGTCGGCAAGGCTATATCCGTAGCACAAGATGGAATATCTTCACGAGCCACAACCGTGTGATGAACATGAGACGAAAATAATCCTAGCATTCGATGTAGCCTTGCCGAAATATAAGAGTGAGGTTTGCCAGGTTAGCATTGTTCGAGTGGTTCAATTTGTGGAACGCTGGTGCAGCATACCAATGACCCGGATTCGACTCCCAGCTTAGATTCTTTTTTACTCTGTTGGCTGTAAACTTGCAAAAAGTGGTGCAAAAAGTAAAAAAAAAGTGCAAAAAATGATGAAATTAAAATATTAAGTACTTCCAGCGTAATTCGTAACTACAAAAATATTGCTGTATCTTAGTTGTATCAAAACAGCAATATAAATTTATTTTCCTCCATTTCAGGTTCGGGTTGAAGTATGGAGTCGTGTTTTGGACAGAAGAATTTTTTTGTCGTGTACGGGTTGGGTTTCGAGTTGATATTAAAGAGAATTTTCGAGTTCGGGTCGGGTATAAACGACCCGTGCAGGAATCTGATGTGAAAGTGAGTGTGGGACGGGAAATAGGTTTAAATATTTTTAAATATGAGTTAATTCACATCTTGTAATGCAGCACATTGTATAATTTTCTTTATTAAAAACAAAGCTTGAAGAATTAATTGGGTCAATTTGTCAAAACTATTTTTCTACAAACGAATTTTTAATTCCCTTTTATTAATAATTTTCGTTTTTTATTGGCGTGTAAACTTTCTTTCTGGAGAGTCATGTTTGAAATAAACCTACATAACTCTTCGAAAAGGGAAATTGTCTGGAAAGCCACATTTTCCATATGTACCAATAAGAAGTAAAATGAATTTACTTCTTATTGGTACATATAAGAGTGAACACATACAACATCAAGTAGACTGTATCTGTTCGCTGTAAATTAAATAAGAGACTTTTATCGGTAAGTATTATTGTTATTATTTTTGAAAACGACATCTTTGTTATTTTCCAAAATTGCTTCGATATTATTCAAGTATATAGATGGAAATTTTATTGCACTTAAACTTATTGATATTTTAACCATACATTCCCGAATCAAAATAAATGAACTACCATAATACACATATCTTTTAAATGAGGAGCTTCAGCATCAAATATCTGTAAAATAAACCAAAGAATTATAAAACTGGGGCATATTACCCCTATCTTAATTAACATTGTTTGAATAAATCCGAATTCATAATTGGTATTTAACTTCTTTATTACGAAAACAACTGTCGGCATTTAATTAAGCTTCCCAGCCTATATGTTTTCTTAAACAAATAGTACCTTTCTTGTCCTTATTTAGATATTCGATAATTTTCATTTATTTAGACTTGAATAAGTTGTACGTAATTATGCGAAGATTTTTTTTTTTTTTTTTTTTTTTTTTTGATATATTAAAAAAAATATTTACATTTAATCAGGCGTGAAATGAAACAATTAAAAATAAAATTATTAATTATTAATTATTACAACAAGAAATAAATATGTCAAATTTTCTAAATCATTATCTCACAAATTCAGTACATAATGTAGCTTTTATTTAAAAACAATAGATTTCAATACAACTTTACAGATTTTACTGAAAAATACTTAAAACATAGTTGTTCTAAATTATTTGAAAATAAAAAATTGTATCCGAGTTAAACCCCTCTTTAATAATCTCATGATAATATGGTTCGTGAGCTTTAATGAGATCGCGATGTTACGACAACAGGGAACTATTGGTAAAAACAATTCGTGCAGACAATGCATTATTTAATTACAAACTAAACTGTTATATATTGTGTGCTGGGTTGAACATATTTTTGGTACTGGAACCATAAAATGGCGAAAACTCACTCCAACATTTGTGGCTACAGTGGTTGTCAAAAGTTTCCGGCAAGCATAAAATTTTGGTTAATTTGTAAGTATACCCATATGAATAGGAATCTCAAAGTGATACTTATACACTTTATTGACATAATAGTTAAGAACATATTTATAGAATAAAAATTAAATATTAATAAATTTAATTGACAAAATTAATTGCAAAAGAAAACACATGTTCTCAAAAGTTTCTGGCCACCTTGGCAAGTTTGGAAAAAAAATGATGTTATAACAGAAAATGACAGTGATCAACAGCATTTAAAATCAGAATTTTGTATTCATATCATTAGCAAAAAGTACTGCGGCGCAGGAACATGGTATCGATTCGATGAACCGTTGTAGATTGTCAATGTTAAGTTTTGTCCACGGTTCTCGCAATTTTTGTGAAAATGCTGCTGAATTGGAATATTGATAGTTCCACACACGTTTTCAAGTTAGTTTCAAAGATTTTCTATTGGATTCAGATTGGGCTGTTCATTTCAAAAGCGGATTTTTTTTTTGTGCGAAAGTCACTGTTAGACGAACTTGCATGTATGCTTTTGGTCGAAATCATGATGAAACAAATAGTGTCAGCCACAAATCTTCCTCCAATAAGACAGCAAATAATCTTGCAAGATATCCTTATACATTGCACTATTCATCTTGCCGCGCGTTTCAAATAACGCACAGGCACATTTTCCAGAAGACGCTCCCCACAGCATAACGTGTCCTCCGCTATGCTTCATTGAAGGAATAATATATCTGGCATCTTATCTTCTGTTTTTAGGTTTTCGGTTGTAATATCTATCATCAGTCCCCAAAAGATTGAACGTCGATTCATCGGAAAATAGTACTTTTTTTCAGATTTGACTTGACCAGTCTTTGTATTCCTTGGCAAACGCCAGTTGGGCCGTCTGAATATTTTTACTTGTGAAAGGTTTTTTAACATCGACTGTTCCTTAAAGCTCTGGGTCACATAAGCGTTTTGACACTGTAGACAGACTTATTTCAACAATACTTTACACCGTAAATCGCATAGAATTGCAGCTGCATTATCACGCGAGTCATCAACTGCTTTTCTTCTGATAACTCTCTCCACAAGAATAGTCGTTTTCCGGGGTCTCGCGGACCGTGGGAAGTTCCGAAGGCCATGACCATCTTTGTATATTTTTGAAATATCGTTTGCAGCAAATTTTCTGATCGACAACTTTGCCGCAGTCTCACGAGAGGAATGTCCCTTTAGCGACGTGAAAATCACACTCGTTTAGGAACAATAAATTGTTAAACTTTCCATTTTTTAATTTCAAAGGCGTTATTCAGCGCATGGCAAAAACTAATGGATGAGGAATGGCCGGAAACTTTTGCACGAGCGAATTTCGAATTCCTCGCCTTTGCATCAATTATCTTATGTATCCAATCAAATTTATCACTTAGTCAGAAGTAATTTGCTTATTCCTAACTTTTGGAGCAATTGTGCTTCTTCTTTGCTGAAACGTTATGACAAAAAAATCAAAGAAACTAACTGGCCGGAAACTTTTGACCACCACTGTAGGTTTCAACAGGATTTCCAAACGTTGGAACACGATTTCACCATGTTTTGGTAAGAGCTACTGAAGTACGAATAATTGGTTCGAACAAGCACAGATTTTTTAACAGTAGGCTCCCTTGTATCAAATAAATGTATAATCATCATCTTGTATCATAATCAAGTAAACGTTTAGAAGATAATCTATTAACTTTTTTAGCAAAGTGTTCAAACAATTGACCTAAGTCTTTAGATGCTTTAGAAAAATGATTTAAATTCATTCCAGAGTTTTTTCCATCTAACGGCTTTTTTTCGGAACCCCGCTCTGGTGAAAAATTACACTTTTGTGAACACGAAAGCGTAAAAAATACTAGTCGCATTAACACCAAAATTGAGCTTGACCTCTGTAATGCCAAAATCTCTCCGTGTAGAGGAAAATGTCCAAATAACGGCTAGAGTCCAAATACCAGCTACTAGGTGTTCTGAGAACTGAGCGCAGCGCAGCCTAGCGGTGATAGACAGCGTTTGTAGCTTTAATTCAGAGGAGAAAGTTACGAAAAGTACGTCCTTGAAGTCTGTCTCATTTACAAATAGTAAATACAAAAGTGTCGAATCGACGTAATCTGGTACATCAAAAGTTTTTCACATGTGTGTTTCTCATTTTTTAAAAATATACTGATTGTATATTGGCTTGAATTGTTGATGAAGTTATTTTCTAATCATATTTAGTTCTCAATTGCCACACGTACATTATTGGTATTTTATTATATGAATGAGTAATACCGGTTTTAACTTAAACAGAACAGTGGTCCGAATACCGGCTACCTAGAGTGGTCCAAATACCAGCTAGCCGGTATTTGGACCTCTCTCGGTTACTCTACATGAAGGCGAGGAAAATAAATTAATTTAAATAGTTCCATAATTAATAAATTAATTTAAATGGTTCAAAAATAGTTCTAGTCCCATTTCAAAATAAGAAATAAGCAACCGTGGCCATAATTCTCCAGGATCGACACTGGTTATCGAATCATTTCCCAAAAAAGCTCTGTCGGATACTCCAAAATTCCTTGTAATAAATGTGAAGAGAAAGAAAAGAAAATGGCAGAGTAAACCAGGCGAAAGAGGCAGAAATTTGATTTTAACCCTCTTGCTGCGCAACCCAAGATTTCCTCGGGGATGTAATTTCTTCCGTCTAATTATTCCTCCTTGATTATTCCCACCAGTTATTTTTTTATTGTAAATTTTGCCTTATTTAATCGGAGCATTTTCCCGATTAAATTAGACAAAAATTTTTGTTTTGAAAAAAAGGTGACAAAAGAATAAAACTTCTTAAAAGACGCTCGTCGCGAAGGGGTTAAATACGCAATTTTTGAAGTTATTTTGATAAAACAATTACAAGGCGAGAGGGTTAAAAAAGTGAAAAAGGAAAATATCCAACAGAGGAAGATGATGCAATTTGTGTCTTCTGCATGGGTGTTTTCTCTGTGGACGAGGATGGGGGAGGGGATTATGCGTTACAGTTAAGAATGCGATATGTGGGCTGATAGGGACTGCACCGAAGCTGAAAGCGATATTATGTTTGTGATTTTTTCGGATAAATTAATTATCATTTCAATCAGCAACCTTTTTTTTTTTTGTTTTACACGTTAAAAAACAAAACTAGAAACATTATGGGAAAAAGACTGTGAGAGATAATCGTAAAGAATTTTATAAATTTGACAAAAATACTTGTTTATTAAAAATTGCGTACTTTTTGTGCATAAGAAATGTTATTAATCAATAAAATTTATTAAAATAACATTCTTATTTCTTAATAATTGTCATTAGCTCTATGTGTGTGGTCTTTTGGAAAAAAAAAACTTAGGTAGCCGGTATTTAGACCCCATTTTAAAAACTCAAAATTCGAAGACTTTCGGAATTTTGCTTTTTATAAACAGAAAACGCCTTTTAAACTGATTTTTTTTCTCTAAACATACGTAAAACATGTCAAGGTACCCTGCTGTCATATTTTCTTTTATTAATTTTGGAAATTGTATGATCTAGATTGAAAACAAAAGTGGTAGCCGGTATTTGGACATTTTCCTCTATTGAAAATGAAAAATATTCATCAATTCTAACGACAGAAACGTCGCACAGTGGGACGTTTTAATGATCTAGGTGGACAAAATTATTGAGTTGAAGTTTAATTAGTTTTTGTTGTTTTTTTAATGCATCACTAATAAAATACTTAAACAGCGATAAATATTTGGTTATTTAACAACAATGCCTAAATATAAAAATACAGGATGCCACTTAAGTCCGTTCTCACCCCCTTAATTGCCGAACGATTGCAACTATATTAAAAAACGTGGTGTGTAGGTATAGTAAAGAGACTGTGCGCTACTAGATGAGAGCGCTTACAGCGTCACATGGTGCAAAATGGCGGCATTAGCGTTCCTATTGGGAAAACGGTTGGATATATGAGATAAAAATGAATGAAAAATTTGTAGAGCATCATCGATTTAGTTAGAAAGTACACCTTGTGAACATGAATGCTAAATGAATCTCCTTCTGAGCATGAATCTCGTTTTCGAGATAGGAATACTAACTCAGCTATTTTGGACCAGGTAACGCTGGAAGCATTGTCATCTGGTACAGCATAGCCACTTTACTGTACCTAGACACCCGTTTTATGACTATAGCTGCAACTGTTCGGCAATTAAGAGCGTTGGAAGGACTTTAGTAGGAACCCTGTATAATGCATTACAAATAATGCATTAAACATACTTATTTTACAATTTAAAAAAAAGCAATTTAATGCACACATGTAAGTTAATATTCATTTCATTTTTGTAATTTTGTCTACTCAGAATTTCTCGAAAAATTTGTGTAATCATCCTAAAAAATAAAATTTTAAAAATGAAATCTTATTAAAAAATTTTTAATGTTTTCTGGTACCCTGTAAAACATATACATGCTACTAAAATTATTCTCGGTTGAATAAATGCTGTTGTGTATAGCTTGAAAAATGCTGTTGTGCTTTTACATAAATTTTATTCAACTTGAAATAAAATTTCTGCATATAGACGGTAATTTTTCCGAATTTTTTATGTGTCCATGCAAAAGAAATACAACTGCTACGCACTTTGTTTTCAATTTTAAAAATACTATTGTGTATCTGAATAACCTATAATAATTTTGTAGAAATTTAATTAAAATTTCTGCTTTTTAGCAATAATCTTTCCGCGATTTTTTGTGTGGCTCTGTAAAAAATGCATAATTTCTACTTTCGTCAAATTTTAATTTAATAGAATTGTCATGTAGAACACATGTAGGCAACTTTTCAGCTCAATCAGGTAATTGAAAGTGGATTAAAATTGACTTGCATGAATTGAACTAATCTTTTATGTGGTCCTGTAAAAAAGCGTAACTTCTACGTTCCATATATTATAATAATGTTGCATTGTCATCCAAATTACATATCCTGAGTAAAGTTTCAGTTCCATCAGATTATTGAAATTGGTTTAAAATTAATTTGCAAGTTTTAATCTAAATTTTTGTGAAGCCCTGTAGAAACAGTATTCTAAACAAGCTTCCACGTTCTTTAAATCATATTAATATTGTATTGTCATTCAAATTGCACATGTATTCATTGTTTCGGCTCAAGAGGATAATTTAAAGTGATTTAAATTATACTTGCAAGATTTGAACTAAACATACATACATGCACTGGAAGTTAATCTGATGCTTGTCTTTTAATAAAAACTTAATGATGTGCAGCTATCTGCAGGAGTTTGTTTAATTTTTCAATAATTTAGGAATGGCACTTTGATTTAAAAAAAAATGTTTATTGCTGAATAATGCTGAATAATTTGTTAAAAGTCAAGATGACATTTGTAAACAACATCAAGGATCATCAAAAATTTCAGCCTTTGAAAAAAAAATGGTAAATCGGGTTTAATATTGCTTATTTTCAAACAAAAATGGATTAAATCCGACCTTGATAAAGCTGTGACATTAGATCAGCAAACTCGTGCTTTCAAATAAAACAGACGTGCTTTCAATCTTAGAGGAAGATAGTGCAACTTTTGAAACTCCCTCAAACCAACTGCGCAAATGTCTACTTTACAGTCGCAATTAATCGACATCTCTGATTTTTTTACGATAAAACTAGTATGGATTTGGAAAATACAGACATTCAGCTATCAGTACATGCGGTTTTTTTTAATTCCGAAATAATAGAAAAAATGGATTTTGTCCACCTATACCATCAAAACATCCCACTGTGCGTCTGCCCAAAATTTTTCAATATTCCCATGGAGATAACATTGCGATTCTTTTAATTATTAATTTAAATATGACCTACATTTTTGCAACTTATGTAAATTACCCTCAGTTATGTAAAATTTTTTTATGACTTCAACTTTACTGGCACATACATTTGTCATTTATGATACAGATTGAGATTTAAAGGTTTTATTTCTGACGTACGTAACGACCATGTTTTTTTATTATTATTGTGCGAACTGATAGGTAGCTGAATTAGACCTTACATTTAATCTTTAAAATGAATGTAACTTGCTTTGAATTTTATATTTAAGAAAAAGAAAAGAAATCGAGATCGAATACTGATAATACGAATTTCGGTACTTCCGTATTCGCCGTATTCCAAGAAGTAACAAAGAAATCAAGTAAAATATAATGTTATATATGTATTCATTTTAAGTATGTATGTATGTATAAATATGTATGAATGTATGTACTAATATGTATGTCTGTATGTATGGATATGTATGTATGTATTTATATGTAGGTATGTTTATATTCACATGTACGAGTATGTACGTTTGCATCGGGAAATTTCCGTAATCGATTTCGGAGACAATGGGCGTATTTGTGTGAGCGTCGTTTGACGTGAGTGTCGCACAAATTTAATTTCATTAAATTTATTTGTTTTTGTTTCATTTTTTATGCACATACATTATTGCAATTATGATAAAAAAAACAGGATTATGGAAACATTACCATATATTTAAACATTTTGAGATTATTTGAATTCGTCTTCGCGATTTAAAAATTTATTCTACTTAATTGTGATATTATCTACGGCCCAGAACTTTAGCCACTGGGATCGCCATAGGCTCTGACAGTTGATTTTCATGATTATCTTGAGCCATTTCTGACTAAAAGTCTTTTCCTCGCCACACCTCTAAATTTTAGAAATGAAACAAATGTACCATGCTCACGAACTCAATAGCAATTAACAGCTGCATACGCAGACATCATGCAGAAATCCCAGGGTTTAACATTGTCAATAATTGTTGTGGACATTGCTCCAAAGCAGTTGTCAGAGCAAGATAATGGCGCTTTTAGTAGAGTTCGTAGTTTATATTATGTTATCATTTCGCAAGGGATAGGCTCAAGAAAATTAGAGCAGGTAATATAAAAAAAAATTAAGACAATTCCTACCTAGGTTGAATAATATGTATTTTATTAACGATTGAAAATTTGAATAAGAGATTTTTTTTTCTTCCATATAAAACTAAAATTAATTAATTAAATTTAATTAATGAATTAATATTTGAAAAAAAAACTGGATTAACATCAAGTGTCATTCACTACAAGTTTAAAAAAATGTATTTGAACTTGAGTGGATTAATGATAAGTATTTTGTTAACGAATCAAAATTTCAATAAAATTTATGAGTTAAATTTAATTAATGAATTAATATTTTAAAAAACTGTATTAACATCAAGTGTCTTCCACTACAAGTTTAAAAAAATGTATTTGAACTTGAGTGGATGATTAATAAGTATTTTATTAACGATTGAAAATTTGAATAAGAGAAATATTTTTCTTCCGATAAAAAACTAAAATTAATTATTTAAATTTAATTAATGAATTAATATTTGAAAAAAAAAACAGTATTAACATCAAGTGGCACTCACTATAAGTTCAAAAAAAAGGTATTTGAACTTGAGTGGATGAATAATAAGTATTTTATTAACGATTGAAAATTTGAACAAGATATATATATATATATAGGGAAAGTGTGAATTAATAGCAGGAAATGAAGAAAAATGGTTGCTCTTGCTGGTATATTAGTACCTGCGCATTTCCTAAGACAACCGACGACTGAATAAATACTTGAAAATGAATATTCAACAGTTGTTCGTTCAAACTTGCTTTTATACTATTAAATAGTAAACATATTTTTTTTTATGAAATCCTTTAAATTTATGCGACTCAATGCTCCAACATTTCGGCCTGACGGATGCTAGTCGAAGAAAATGTATAAATTCATAACAATAAAGCATTATGAGAATAGTTTAATCACTATCAAAATATGTGAGCATAAACAAATACCCCCAAAACATCTGCATTCTTACATATTGACCAATAAATCAGGAATACTAAGCTTTATTTTATCCATCGGAAAGTGAAGAGGGAAAAAAATACAATCCATATTTAGCATCCAATCGGAATTTTGGTGATTTACTATTGTTATTAATACATTTTAATGATTCCTCTTTCAGTTTTAATTTTATGAAATAATAAGAAAAAACATTAAAAAACAACACATCATCAAAATTATAATAAGAAATGTATATTTTTTAAAAATGTTTAAAATGAATATCATTTACGATTAATCATAATTGAAAAATGATGATTTTCCATTAATAGCCTACACTAGTCATGCGAAGAAACTCGAAAGCTAATGTTAAACCAATGGGACAGTTCTTCTCGCTTGCTTTGAATATTTAATTTTCTTTTAACAGGACAGCTGAGGTAGCTTAATGAGGCTTAATGAGTCAGTTTCACTTTTGGAACCAACTGGGAAAGTCAAAGTAATTTTATTTAAAAAAAGAAATGTGAAGCAAAAATTTAAAAAGTAAAAGAGAATATCACAAAATACGAAAATTGCAGTGCGCTCAATAAAACTTCTATTTAATGTTATATAATGCAATTTTCTTTTTTACATTCTAATAAAAAAATATTCTTAGACGTATTTTCAAGAGATATTATATTCATAATAACAGATAAATAAAGCAATTAAAAGACTTAAAATTTCAGATTGTCATTTTCCTTGCATGTCACACTGTGATGTGTGCAAAGTAAAAGGCTTTCTGCTATCATCTACAAGTATATTTTTATAGCTTTTATAATTTCTAATTTCTAATTATACCTTATATAACACATATATGTGGAAGGTAACAAGTTCTGTATATATCTAACAAATAATTTTCCAAAATTAAAATATGATTGTTACTGAAAATGAATGTCATTGTTCTGGCCTGCTCATCTTAGTTCTTTATGAGGTATAAAGTTGCCGCTGTAGAGTAATTCTTCTTGTTCTTGACATAGTTCATGTCAGAAGTAGTAAAATCATTGCTACTAGAAAGATCTTTCAGATATTTCTTTGAAAATAATGTGTTTAAAGGATGTTGTGTAAAAATTGAGTAGACTTTTATTATGTCATTTTCCTGGCTTCTATAAATTACAAATAAAACTGAACGTTACACTGAATTTAAGGTACTATAAGGGAAACATGTTCCTTTAAACAAAACTATAATGCTAGATTAAAAAAAGGAATGAATTTTTTTTAGAATGAAATTGTCATTATCCTGGCATGCATATGCCAAGAAAATGACATATAATTATAATTACATAAAAATGAACTTAAGCTCTTCAAACATTAACAATTTTACATATAACTTCCTTTATTCAGCTGTTCAACCAACATTTTAAAAAGAATCAGAAACTTTGAAACGATTTAAATTTTCAAAATTTTTGTTTTCAAAATCTCATATTTTGTGATATTCTCCCCAAAACGAGCCATCTTAGAGATAAATCTCAGCTGTTCTATGCGAAAAATGCATTAAAAACATTAAAATGCAAGCGAGGAATATAGAAAAACCACCCACAGGTTTAATTGCGAGTTTTTTCGCGTGACTAGTATAGTCTCTTAAGAAACCTCATATGAAAACAAGTATAAATGTTGACACATAATTTGACGTGAAAGGGGAAAGGTAAAACATATTAAAATTATTCTCTGATGTAAGAAACTTTAATGAAGGTAAATTTCCTGTGTATCTAAAAAATATATTAACTCTAAGTAAACTGCTATTTTTTTTTTTTTTTTTTTTGTAATACTTATGCATATTATATGCTTATATGAATATTTATGCATATTTTATGGATATCACACATTCAAAAAAAAAAGTTACCGAATATTTAATCGCCCAAAAATTTTATGTACTATTTATTATTTTTTTTTTAAATAACTTAGGTTTGTCGTATATGATTTGACTTTTATACATTTAATTTATTTAATAATTTAATATTTTAATATTTTAATAATTTAATCATACATTTATTTTATATTTTATGCATGTATAATAAAATCAATGCATTCTGTAAAAGAGTCTGATTAATATGTAAAAGTTTTAGTAGAACTTAATTACGATTTCGGATTTTTTGCTGCCAAATAAATAATAAAATGTTAAGTTTATGAACTTACAAAATAGCCCTTAATATATAAATATTTTGACAGATTTGAAGCCTTTGAGATTAAAATAAATTGCTATTAAAATAAAATAAGCATCTGTAACAATGTGTTCATTTTACAGTTTTAAAATGTGGACAAATATGATTCCACTTACTGTATGAATGTTATTACATATTCTCAGTAATCCTCTAAACAAAATAAATATACACAGTGCGTAAAATTTTAATTAAATCAAAGCAGAAAATGCGGATTTCTACAACAAATGCATTTTAAAAATCCTATTTATTTTTTCAATTAAGGAAAAATGTATGATATTAAATAATATATAATCTGGAAAATATTTTAGTTTAGTGTAAAGAAAAAAAGAAAGATGTGTCATAATCTTTTTTGCTTTAAAATTATGAAGCACAAGATTTAATTATGAAAGCACAAGAGCTTTTGATGGAATTTTGAAATAAAAAAATTTTCCTTAACTTTGTTACAAATATTTTTTTAATCCTATTTTATTATTCAATTCTGCTTGTAATCTTATTACATGTGATATATTAAAACTAAGAATTTATTATTGCTATGCTAAAAAGTATTCTTTCTCTCCTATTTTCAGGTGCGTTCGTAATTATATAAATAAGCAGCGCCTATAATCGTCCTACCTATAGGACCATAGCACCTATAGTCGCACCTAAGTCGGTCCGTCCGTCCGTATATAACAGAACAAAAACTACCCAACCGAATGGTCTGAAATTTTAAATATAAAATTGGGTCAAAATTTTGTCTAGTCATTTCAAATTTTATGAAAATGGGGTGTATAGTTTAATTACAGAGACAGTCAAAATTTTTCCGTTACATTACGGCCAATGTGAAAAATTATTTCAAGTGCATTTTAATGAGGTTAACGCCTTTCGAATAGAATGAAATTCATATGCACTTATGAGGCGCACTAAAATATACATTCAGTACAATATACGGTGCAAACAGTATTTATAGAACTAGTTATGGTACGAACATTTGGCGCGTTTGACGTGCAATTTCCAACTTGATAATTTTGCACTAACATTGTAAAATTGTGATAGTACATAAAAGGTTAAAAAATATAACCTATTTCAAATTAAAAAATAAAATTGAAATTCTAAATTTACAATTAAAATTCCCAGTCTTTTTCTTTCTAGCTTTAAATTTTATATTCAGAATCATTTTTACACCTTGTAAGTTTATTGCACGGTATGACATTTTTCACGTTCCATACTTAAATTTGCAGATGTTTAAGGTATCCACACACCTTCGGAAGTGATTTTTTTTTCTTTATACCAATTTTTTACAATAACATTTAAGTTAAATTTTTGAAAAATATGGAAATATTTTAGCAAATTACATAAAAATATCTTTTTAAAACGCAAAATAGTGAAAATCATGGTGAAAAAATGACATTTCCACAAAAACAAACCCAAAAACAAACCAATGTATTGGTATTTTTTAAATGTCATAATAAAAAGAATAAATTTCTCTAGGACATAGACTATTCGCATTATAATATCATCTATATCTCAGATTCCGTGGCAGCTGAAGTACTGGTGTAATAAAAACAAATTGGAAATTGCACGTCAAACGTGGCGAATGAGGTACGTTCGGACTATAACTAGTTTTATAAATAGTTTTTGCACCGCATATTGTACTGAATGTATATTTTAGTGCATTTCTTAAGTGCATATCAATTTCCTTTCATTCTAAAGGCTGTAACACCATTAATATACACTTGAAATAATAATTTTTCACATTGGCCGTAATATAAAGGAAAACTTTTGACTGTCCCTGTAATTAAACTATACATCGAATTTTCATAAAATTTGAATTGATTCGTCAAAATTTTGCTAAATTTATATATTTAAAATTTCAGACCATTCGGTTGGGTAGTGTTTGCTCTCTTATATGCCGACGGACGTATAGACAGATGGACGGACCGAGCGACGACTATAGATGCCACGTATTTATGTAATTACGAATACACCTAAAGAATGTAAATTTCGTTCAATCTTTATCACTTAAACCACAGTAAATGTGAAACTAATTAATATATTATCATGAGCGTAGTCTATTCCCTCAATAAACATTTTCAAAAGAAGTAAACAAAATTTCAAGGCGCTGAAAAATTTACAATGTTTTAAGTAATTTTTAAGAAAGTATAATCTTGTAATAAATAAAAGGTAAGTACATTTTAAATAAATATTCAGTAACTACTTAAGACAATATATATATATATATATATATGTTTAATTTTATATAATATTTATTTAGACGTCAGTCATGGGTGAATGACGCGTTTTAAACGGAAAGTTCATTGTCAATCACCGGTGACTGACGTGGTGCTTAACGATTTAAATAATTTTCTGCTGTAGTATGTTTGGCTTATAGTAAGAATTTGAAAAACTTCATTTTAGAAAAAGCTAAAAATAACTTTTAAACACAATTCAAAAGCTGTAATAGGTTCTAACTCTGGTTCTAATTAAAATACAGACACAATTTAACCCATTCGTGACTAGTGTCCCGTTGTTGAGACGTTGCAAATTTTAACAAATTTGTATAATTTTCTTTTCATTTATAGCATGACAATTGTATGAAATAAGTACTTATAAAGTCTTTATCTATTACCGAGAGTTGACAGCATAAGGTGGATATTTATTTGCTTAAATGAAGGCTTTTTTCGTTGTTTATAAATCTTCAATTTTTCAGGATGGGGAAATGTAAAAAGTAAGCTTATTTGTATTTTTTCTATCAAGGATCCGAAAACGCAAGTCAAAATCTCAGCTTATAGACTTTTTTGAAATAGGTATTTTTTTACTGCGAAATATCTGTACCTTTGAACAAAAAGGGTCAATCTCCAAAATTGAGAAATTTGAGTTAAATGCACGAATGAATTCAAGATGCTATATAAAGTAATTGTTAAAAGTGTCAAAGTCCTCCTAATATTAGATCATTGGAAACAAAATATTTTGTCAAGGCCAATGCTACTTACTTTTAATGTAAAAATGGTCTATTTAAAATGTAAAAAAAAAAAAAAACTAAATCAATGTAACATTAGATTGTAGTGAGGAAAACATTAATGAATTGCAAGGTACAACTTTGAAAAATAATAGTACAGAAATCGTAGCAAGATTCTTAAAATTCCTCAAACTTAAATTGGGTTTCCTGCCATTTGAGAAAAAAGGACATTGGCCCTTTTGTTCCAAGGTACAGATAAGTTCAAGCCTATTTTTTATGCATATTTGTAACGTCCAAAATATACTGTTCTAGGCACGAGTGGCCAAATATTTTTGTTACACATTTGGGACACAATTATTTATGTAAAATCCTTTTGAAGATATTTATGAAATAAATTGTTTTTAAGTCTGCAATACGATTATTCATATTTTATTATTGATAATAGTTCTATAAAGAAATAAAGTAAAGAAAGTAAATGTAAAGAAAGAAATGTAAAGAAAGAAATATTTTTTTTTTTACTAGTTCATACAAATACTTATTACAGTGCATAATATGTAATTTAAAAACTTTTTAAATATAAATATAGACAAAACATATAATTATATTCATTATTCTAATAGAAATACTCATATTTAGTTCTTTAACATTTTATCAAAATGAGTAAAATTTTAAGCGTATTTTTTTTAGTATTTTTCCCGTTCATTTTGTAATATTTTAAAGGGATTTTATCAAAATATTTGAGAAAATCAAAATTTAGGAAAGCATAATTCGACAGTTAAAAGGTTCGATATTAATATTATTGCAAAAATGAAAAATTAATATTTTGATCGAAAATGATGTTTCAAATGTATGCGGATACCTTAAGTGAAGAAATTGCTGATCTTATCACATCACGCAAGCGTTACGATTAGTGGTTAGATACAAGCCAAGATATGTTTCGTCCCATAAACCCAAGATATCAACCCAAGGCTGATTATACAACTCAGTAAAAGCATCTACCGATTTTGAAACTTTCAACCCAACACCCCAGCCCCCCTGTTGAAAAATATTGCAATGAGGTAAATTTAAATAAAACTCATGAGAAGAAGACAAAAAATTGTAAATTTGTGGTGTCTACAAAACCTAAGACCATATATGTCACGAAATTCATATTTTACGTCTGCCAAAGCCTCCTCGGATATCTTAATAAAGCTGTTCAGTAAAACAGCGAGATTCTGAGTCCAATTATTTGCTTTTCTTTTATGAATTATCTTTGAATTTAAATCCAACAAAAACAAAATCAGGAAAAACTTTTCAAATTTCATCGGTATTAAGGGCTAATATCCAATGTTCTTTTTGTCATTTAAAATATATATAAACAAATATTTGCATTGAAAATAAATAAAATTTGTTAAAATAATCTCAGTTATTTTATAAAAATTGTACAAATTTCAGTGGTTTTTTTTCATGTTTTTTCCTATTTTAGGAAAAGCAAAATTATTTTTTTAGTTTTAATTTTTTTCATGAAATTATTGATTATGTCCCAGTCCTTTAACAGTATTATTAATTGCAAAAATATTAAAGCTATTAAATCTATATAAAAAGAAACATTAAATCATCATTAAAATGCCTAAAAGTAAAAAGCATATGAATGATTTATCATTATTACAATGAACGTAGAAATATAAATTCAGAAAATAAAGACAGATATATATAGAGATTAGAAAATATTTTTACAAAACCAGATTTTAATATCTAATGAATATTACATATTAAATATTAAAATATCTACGGCAATGACAATTGTGAATAACTACTATATATTACATATTAAATATTAAATATCATAAATATTAAATATTGCTTTTAGCTCTTGTAACTCTTGTTTAAACTTTTCTGCAACGTGTCCAAAATATCTAAAATATTCGAAAAATAGGAACACTTTTCTAATATTACACTTAAACTGATATTTTAAAAGAACTTATTAACATAGATTTTATTTCGGATATCAAAATCATAGGAAAAGCTTTTGAACAATGTTTTGACATAGTGCACACATATTTCGTTAAAACGCGTTGTTTCATTAAAAATTGCAGTTAATTAAAAATTAATGAAAAAAAAAAACATATCTAAGCTTAAAGGTGTAAGCTTAAAGGTTTTTGTGTGAAAGCGTCACAAGATTCAAAATGTATTCTTTTATTTTAATTCTGTTTCAAAGCATTCAGGAAATGTAGACGCTTTTGCATGTTTCAAAATACAAAAACTTGTAAAAATTGAGCTCAGAAATAGGTTAAGTATTATAATAATATTGCCGTAGTTTTTGAATTAATTATTTTAAAAATCGCCTGTTGTTTTATATTTGTTATTCATTAATTTCTTGTTAAAATTTAGAATCTTATGTATTATTTAAAACTTATTTCATTTTACAGATGTTATAGAAAGTATCGAAACTTTTGCATTTTGGCATCTTACCCATATGTATGGGTAAGATGGCCAACTATCTAGGGGTATGATGCCTTATGGAGTTTCAATGTAAACAATAATTTTTGTGAAGCAGTTTAACATAATGGGACGAATAAAAGTAACGTTAATATTTTAGACATACTAAAGTTGTTAACATGCTTAATATTAGAAAATTCCAAAAATATGAATGTAGCAAACATTGGCAATATAATAAAAAAAACAAACTAATATTATTTTGTTATATAATTATTTGTGTTATATTAACATATTTGTTTCTATAATATTTATTTAATATATTATGTTCTACTTTACATTTAAAAGAATTATGGCTCTTAAGTATGACTATTTTTAAACATTATAAGAAGTTTAACTACGGTAAAGCCACTGTGATAAAGTGTTTTAGAGTCAAGCTTTTTTATTAATGTTTTCAATATGTCCTGTTTAGCAATATCTCAGGTCTGCCACAAACTGCACATTTGTTTAGGAACTAAGGGCAGCTTTTATATACCCAACAGTTTAACTGAATGCACTTGATTCCATCACAATTTCCCGAAGTTTATTGCACTCTGCTAGACAATCTGAACAATCATTCTTATTCACTTAAAAAAAAATCTTCGTCTTCTGAATCTTGTTAGGGAATTTAATCATCATACAAATCATCATCAGTTGAAGATTCTGTCTTTCTATACTTTGACCTCTATCTAATCCCTTTTTGGAAAGGCTTGAGACACCTGGAAATTCGCAGTTGCGATTATCTCATCGATTTAGTTTGGCTTTTATAGGCCTTTAAAATTATTTTTATTTAAATATTAAAATAAGAAAAAAACTTTGATGAAAATTATGTCATATTTAAAACGATACATTTAAAATATATTTCTTATAGCGTCTTTATAAAATTATTTATTAGCTATTTTATACAAGCTAATTTTAAATTGCTGGGATGATCTTATTTAATAAATCACGAAAGTAGCAGTTAGCTGTCTCGACAGCAATTGATTCTATCTTAAAATCCCTCAGCCTAAGGGAAATGAATGGAAACCTGATTACAGGAGATCGCCACTAGTCGTTTAATTACGATTTAATCTTCCGTAATATTTTTAAAGCAGATAAAATTAGCGTGTTTTTAGATTCTGCTGTGTCTGGATGGAGGTTGGCGAGCACAGCTCGTAGGGGCCAGAAACCCCTAACTATCTAAAACTATATTATATACTACCGATATTTATATTTATTAAAATTATATATAACTGCATTTAACATCAAATTTTTAACAATGATTAAAATTAATAATTATTAAACAATTACTTATAAGGCCAATAAAGTTTATTTATAAGGCAGAATATATATAGAAACCTTCCAAATTATGTTCACCTTAGATTTTAATAATTCTTTATGTCATTTTAAACATTTAGAAAATTTATAATTTTGATCAATGATTTTTTTTAATCAGTTGATTAAAATCACGATTTAATTACTGATTTAAATTATCTGATTAAAATTGTTGACAAATTAGTTAACAGCCAAGAGTAATTTGAACAATGAAAAAGCAGCCAGGCATTTGACCGCATCATTAAATAACCGACATCTCACCCCAAGGGAAAACAACCTGCGTCTTTCCCCCAAAAAGTTTCGTGTACTCGCCCCAAAGTATTGGGCACGACGCCGGTGCCCCCCACTGACGTGAAGAAGCGGGAACCGGGTACCATTTATACTTTGCAGAAAAGCCAGGTACCAGTACTCTCTGAAAACATCATATTTGTTTCTCTGGTGTTTAAACTAAGAATTATATAGGCAAATAAAGAATTTATGTAAAAGATTTTGGACACTTACCAGAAGTTTTAAGACGAAATAGCAATAAAAAAGTATTACTTAAAATGTTTAAAAAAGAACGCAAATAGAAATTAAAGTATCACCAGGGAACGCTCTTCCTTACAACTGAGCAGCGTTTCCCTATGTGGACTGAAAACTACGTGATACGGCATGGTGTACCACACGCCATCTCACTTCAAGTTACCCTATAGGATTGGTTAAAATATATGAAAGCATTCAAAACCCGAATGCATCAAGTTATTATTATTATTTTTTTTATTTTAACCAAATTTTCAAATTATATATTGTTTTAAGGACAATAATTTATTCAACGTCGTAACATTTAAGTCCTAGATTGAAAACGTGAGAAACAAATGCAGATCATCTGCTGTTATTCTTCTGACTTTTTATGAAATTCAATCAAGTTTACTCAAAACATTTCTGTATAAAGTTTTGTGGACTTCATAAATTTTGATTCTGAATGACTCAATTAATAGGGCATGTGCTTTTCTTTCAATCAGTGACAGCAGCAGTATAGTTAAGATTACTTTTGTATTAATGGATAATCTAGCATAGATAGCAATTATTTTTCAGAGTAGTGCATTCGCCTTTATGCATAATGAACAACGCATAAGACTCAACTGTACGAGAAGAAAACATGAAAATTACATCTGAAACAAAGCAAATTTCGCGTAAGATGTGAAAGTGTTAATTGGAGGAGCAAGTTGAGTCGTACTTGAAATCCATCCTTAATGGTGCTGATGTGACTTTTTTACATTATTGTAATACTGAAAAAGAAGGCATGGACAGAAATAAAATTGAAGACCTGAGTAGAAAAAAAAACTCCTGTTACATTGTTCAAAAAATATTGTTTATTTTGATGATGGAGGTGATATAAAATAACATATCATATCATAAATCGAAAATAAGATTCTGATTAATTAATCGCATATAAAACAATATTTTTTATATGTAATTTTTATATTTAAAAAAATATATATATATACAATAACTAGCTGGCCCAGTTGGCGTTGCCGGCCAGTGATAATAGCCTTCAGTAAACTTAAACTTAATGTTGAATGATTTTATGTATTTTAACGATAATTTTTTCAATGGATCCTAATGCTGCAGCTTACACCTCTCGGAAGCGTCCACTCTCGAATTTGTAGGATTTTATATGTTTAAAGAAAAATATATCTAAACAATGTAATTTATTACAAACTTTATTTATTACAACAATGTAATTTATTACAAAACAACTTGGAGTTGAAGGACCAACAGCCTTCGGCAGCGTATACCGGGAAGGTTCAGGTCTGTTTTGATTTTGCATTATTAAACGAGATACCATAATAGATCCATGATAATAACCTCAAATATACCTAAAATATGTGTTGAATGAATTTATATATTTAAGCAAAAGCTTACCAAACGAACCTACTGTCGCAAACTCATAACTTTCGACCGAGTAAATCCTCTATTTAAATTATTTTATTGATGAAAATCTATGAAAACTATGCAAGGGCCCTTGTTATAGTTATTGCAGGGTTCAGCTGCAGGACACCAACCTTGTTGCAGCACCTTTCGTAGCTCCTATGTTTGGCGGCTAAAACTCCGTAACCAGGTAAGCTAGAAGCATGATTCCGGTCTCATTCTCTTCCTCTTCATAAAATGAAATTTTTGATATATTGTGGGCTTATTTTCATGAATTTATTCAAAAGATATGGTTTTTTAAAGTTTCTGTTAATCTCGCCCCAGCGATTTTCGCTTTTCTGACTTCTCGAGCTTTTAGTACTACATACACTTGTGTTAATATTTTTATGTTGTTTTATTATTGTTCTATACTTAATTACGAGCATTTTAAGCTATTATACATGTCTCTACGACTGTTATTAACCCAGATACAAATTTTTGAATTTTTGCAGTTGTAGTGCAAAATAGCGCCATTTTCAAAAAGCCACTTTTTCATGTACTTATTGTGTATATATAACGTATTGTTAACTATTTTTTGTTGCATGATTTGTGTTCATTAGAGCTTTGTCTTTCATTTAGTACTTATTTCATCAAGTTATCTGCAGTATTAAATTTTGTATGAGCATTTGATTAAGCATCACTTTTCTACTTTGGCAATTTTTTTTTTCCCATGGTGGCGTCACCTCTTTTGCTAAGTCTGTAAAGTTGTCATATCTAAATATATTTGACAAACAAATGCCACGGCACTAAACTTTGTAATGTATTCTTTCTTCCGTGACCACTTTTGTATAGTTTTGAGCACCCTAAGTATTTTAAATAAATTTTTCAAAAAATGCTGTTTTGACACCTGTCACGTTGGCGTTTCCTATGCAAATACATGGGAAACGGCCGTTTGTTTACCTTTTTGTAATAGCTTAAAAGTTATCAAGATTAACTTTTTTTGTCTAACAAATGCCATCTCTGATAACTCTAGACCTTCTAGTTTGCTCCGCCGTCACTTACGTTATTCTAAGTTAACTTTTAATATTTTTAAAAATTCTTTGAAATTGTGTCGTTTTGCTATCTCAACATTTTGATTTCCTCATAGGTTAACATTAGGAGTGACCTTTTTTCAAAAAATCAAATAAAATACTTAAAATTGAGTTATCGTTTAGTGTAGTGGTTTTTCGGAAAGATAAGGCTCTATTTTTTGCTCCGCCTCCATCCTCGTATTTTTAAATTGACCAGAAGTATTTTTAATTAGCTCTTAAACTTTTATATTTTCTGAAATCTCAAGATTGATTGATTGATTGATGCAAATACCTAGATTTATATCCCATATCTGAAAGGAGTTTTATTCGATGGAGTGGAGCATACGCAACTTAATTATTTTAAAGAATAAGAGTATATTCACGAATACCAAGTGTCACATTAAAGTATTTAAAAAAAAAAAAAAAAAAAAAAAAAAAATTCATAGTGGCGGTTACCACTTATTAAGACAGTTTTACAGTAAAACTGAGCATTTATAGTCTGTATTTACGGAGTCTCAATCTAAATACCTTCCCACCCTTAGATTCTTAGCCCTTTGAAGGTCTGCGGGTTTCAGAGCATCACGTCATTTATTTATTAATTATTGTGGTTTATCATTAAATTTTTAAGATTGTTTTTTTACCCTTAAATAATGACTTTAGAGGCTCGTCTTCCCTATTCGGACTAATTTGGGCACGCCGCGTCGAATGGCATACATTGTTTTTCTCTATCTTTGTCGGAGGGGGGGGGGGGGGGTTTCTTTATTTTATTTTATTTTATTTTATTTTTTAGGCACTTGTAATAACTTGTTGGAAAGATCTTGGTCTAAGCTTCTCGTAACAGTTATCAATTTTAAGTTTAATTTACTTTTGTGCCGTTAGGGGTACCCTCTGATGAATTGCGGGCCAGTGCAATTAATTCACATTTATTTTGCTTTTTTATTAAAATTTTAAAATTGTTTTTTCACCCTTAAATATTGTGTTTAGAGGCTCGTCTTCCCTATTCGGACTATTTCGGGCACGCCGCATCGATTGACATGCATTGTTTTTCTCTAGCTATGTCCGGGGGGGCGGAGTTGGGGGGGGAGGGGGCATTTTCTTTAAATTTATTTTTATAGGCACTTGTAATACCTTGTTGGAAAGGTCTTGGTCTAAGCTTCTCGTAACAGTTAACTTTTTTAAGTTTAACTCAATTTTGCGCCGATAGGGTGCGCCATAAGCCTTCATTTCTCCCCTTATTACTCTTCCACCACATGTGCAGGGATTAATAGTTTTTTTTTTCTTCATTTATTAGCCTTCTAGGATCCCTTGTTTTGCCTTCCCACTCTTAATTCCCTTCCCCTTTGAAGGCCCGCAGGTATTAGCGCAGCTTCAGTTTTTTTAGACTTATTCCTTATTATTTATTTTTTTATTTTTTTATTGTTTTTTCACCCCATTTATTGTGATTAGAGGCTCATCTTCCCTATTCGGACTATTTGAGCACACCACTCGATTGGCGTTTCTAGTCTTACTCTAGCTTAGCAGGGGGGAAATAGGGGGGAAGGGGGCTACTTCTTTAATTGTTATCCAAATTGGCACTTGTAGTACCTTGACGGAAAGGTCTTGGTCTAAGCTTCTCGTATCCGCATTCTATTCTATGATTACCTCACTTTTATGCCAATAGAGGGCACTTTCTGCTTAATTTTCGACTCTCTTGTTCCCCCTTCACTTACATTACCTGGCAGGATAGGACTAGGACTAAGCTTCCCGTTTCTTGAGTCATTGCTAAGCTAACTTCATTTTAGTGACAATAGAGGGCGCCATAAGCCTTAAATTTCCCATTTTTATACTTTCTTACTGCCCCAATGGGGATTACAGCTTACTCAAGCGCAGCATGGAACACAGACTTCAGTGGTGAGTCCTAATTTTACTATAATTTCCCGTATCTATTATAGCTTTAGATTAGATTATTACTTCTTTATATAGGCTATTACTACCTTCAAAATTCTTCTCACTGGCTCAGAAACCCACTCACCAGGTCCACCCAATGTCATTAACTTACTACAGTGATTGTTTAAAGACTAATGTCAGTCAAAGTGTTATAATAACATTTCACATGAAAGCATAGTTGCAATTGATTTGATCTATTCACCATATGGTTTTTTGTAAATATTATTGTAAAAATTATGTAAATTTCTTTGAGTGTACACATTTAAGTGTACATATTATTAAAGCATTAACAGTACTTCCAAGCTCGGGAAGCCAAGCCCACAATATATCCTGCCCCTTTAACTTTAAGTGTATCCCCCCGTAACTTATTATGTATTCCAAACTTCTGTACTCACTCTCCACATTAAAATAAGTCTCACTCCTTTATCTTCCATAATATCCATCCACTCTAAGTAATATCAATAACTTTAATTTTTTTTCTCCCTCTCAAAAGTTTATTAGTTCAGTTTCGGCAATCATCTTTTTTCTTAGTCATTTCGATGATCTAGTTTACTGGTTTTAGCTATTCCCTTTACTATCTTTCCTTTCTTTCAACTAGACCGGAATGTGCTCTAGCAATGCCTGGTATCTACTATTAGATAGCATTAACTCCAAATTTCTAAAAGCTAGTAAACAATTGTTATTTAAATAATCATCTCGAAGGAAAGAAGTATAGGCACAAACGCTGAGAAAAAGTATCTGGGGCCACTATTTCTGTACTCAGCTTGAGCTAATACAGTAAAAATGAGTATGTCCTCAGAAAATGAAAATGAATTAAATATGTCTAATATTCAATCACTGACCCCAAAACGCCTCAGAAATCGCAAAGGAAGATTATCAAGATCTTACCCCTCCTCCTCAGTGGAGGATCTAACAAAAAGTATAAAAACACCTTCACAGTCAGTCATTAAAAGGAGATCGAGAAACCGCCTACACCTATACAAAGCAACAAATTACAAAATTTTGACACAGCAATGCAAAAAATCATGAGCATTGAGGAGAAGATAGAAATGATGGACAGATTACTACGAAAACATGATAGAAAGTGCGAGATAGAGGCAGCAAAATATCGAGAAAATATCCTCCAAGAGTTAAAAGAAAACAACATTAAGTATGAAAAAGTAAAAACAAATTTAGAAAATGAAATATTCGAAGCAAATGAAGCCCTAGAAAAGGAGAAAAATTTGACACTTAAACTACAACATTTAATAATGGAGAAAGAAAAAGAAGTAAATCACTTGAGGGAATATAGTGAAACCTTGAAAGGAGAAATGGAAGAAAAAATAAACAAATTAAAAGGAGAGCTCCATCAGCAAATAACAGAAAATCAAGATACCATAAGAATGAAGGACCAGGAAGTGCAAATGCTAAAAGAAAAAGCACAAAACTATATTAAATCCAGAATAGAAGAAAACTTTGGAATATTGGAAACCGTAGAAACAATACTGCAAGAAAAGAATATAACCATGGAAAAATCAAACATTAAATTTATACAAGATGAAATAAAAAAGCTCTTGTATACGTTAGAAATGCAAACAGAGAAAATAGAAGAAAAAGAAAACCAAATTAAACAGCAGCAAGTATATATAGAAACGACTCTCCACTCCCTGGCGAGAGAGGAAGAACTAAAGCATGAAATACAAACGAACTTTCAACAGCAGGAATTAAAAATCCAACAGATATTAACGTTGATAGGAAATCAGAAAAGTGATGAAATCTCAAATCAACAAACACCATCAATAATCTCCCAGGATGATGCTGACGCTGCCAACTCAACCTCCTACTCAAAAATAGCACAAAAATCAATTCCCCAACATAATCAAGCCCATCAACAAATTTCAAGGAAAATGCCACAAATGTCTAAATCGGCAATATTATTAACGAGGATGAAAGAAACAAAAATGTCAATGAGCATATTAAGGGGGATTGTGGATAGAGAACTAAAAGGAGAAGCAAAACTACCAAAGCTCTCCTGTACAATCTCAAGAGATAAAAACTCCTTTATAATAAAAGCAACAACATCAAAAGAGGTAGATGACACACTAAATATCTTGCAGAAAAACGAAAAATTACAGAGCTTATTAGAAATGAAATTCTTAGGGGAAAAAAGGAAAAAGATAATCATACTTGGTATTCCACAATATGTACAACATGAAGAAATACAAGATATACTGAAATCGGAATTAAACCACGACATAAAAGATAATACTCAAAAGGTAATTTCACGACCAAAAAACAAATTCTATCAATTAATGATAGAACTAGAAGAACGAGAAGCATTTCAGTTACTAACACAAGGTAGAATCTTTATCGGCTTAGCATCTTGTAGAATATCACACTACACTCCACTCATAAGATGTAGTAACTGCCAGCTCTTCGGACACCCAATAGAAAGATGTCGAAGAAAACAGACATGCGAATATTGCATGCATAACCACAAATCAGATTACTGTCCTAAAAAGCGTACCCCAGAACAGCACCAGTGCGTAAATTGTTTCAACTCAGTGGACAATTTTGGTAACCGCTTTGAATACAGGCATAGTGCGTCGTCGAGCCAATGTCAAGTTTTTCAAAACCTTTATTATAATAGAAACCAACGTCTAAACCTTTCACAGGCGCAATATTCAACATAGAGAACATTTCCGATATCTCCAAACCCTCTTCTTCAGCATCATCATCAAATATCAACAATAACACCAAACAGCCAATTTCCATAAATACTTTAACAATAGCCCAGATTAATCTGCAAAACAGCAAAACGGCGACAGCAGATTACATACGTCATGCAATAAAGGAAAAAATAGATATATCCTGCCTCCAAGACTACTATATCTCAGATAATCGCCCTTTAGGACTACCACTTTCAACACCGTATTACTTCTCAGTAGCAAAAAATTGCTGCATTATAATACTAAACCCTTCAATTAGCCATATTCAAATTAAGAAAAACAACCATTCAGTCTTCATCAACATTCAATTAATAAATAATTTATTAACAATAGGATCACAATATTCACCCCCGTCAACAGATTTACAAAATGATCTTAATGATTGGCTAGAAGTAAAAGGCTCCAGCAGTTTATTCTTATTGGCTGGAGACCTAAACGCACACAGTGCCTTGTGGGGTTACAAAAAAGATGATGACAAAGGACAAAAATTAATATCGCATATGGCAACGAAAAGACTCTTGTTACTAAACGATCCCCATAGTTTACCAACGTATGAATTAATTAATAAAAAGGACAATACAACTTTAAGAAAAGGCTGGCCCGATGTTACACTATCATCAATGTCACTGTTCCCTTTACTGGACAACTGGATGGTACACCCAGATATGGACTTTGGAGATCATAGACTGATCACATCGAGCTTTAATATTGAAATCCCGCAGTTACCAAACAGAAGATATCGAACAAAACAAACATCATTTAAAAAATTCAACGATAAAATTAAAAAAGAATTAAACCAGCAAAATTTCAACTTCAAAAATATAAAAACCACTGAGGAATTTGAAGAAAAATATGAAGAATTTTACCAACTACTTAAAAGAACATGTGATCAGACACTCAAGAAAAGAAAAAGCACTCACCAACCGAAGATAACATGGTGGAACGATGAGCTACGCACAAAACGTAATTTAGTTAGGGCACTAAGAAGAAAAACAAAGCTCCCGACGGCTACAGTACAAGATATAATTAAATTTAAATCACAAAGAGCCATGTATAAAAAAGCAATTTTGAACGCGAAAAAACAGGCATGGACAAGATTTTGTACACAATCCAAAAACCCTTATGGAAAAATAAAAAAAGTAGCTTTTAAAAATTATCATAATCGAGAACTGTATTCATTAGAAGAACAAGAGGAAGAAACGGAAACAGCAGAAGGATTTTACGAAACTCTAACCACAGAAATATTTGGCCAATCAGAAATGCCAGCGGACTCAATATTTAACCAGCAGAAGGCAGAGGCAATTGAAAATTTTACTTTAAAAGAACTTAAAAATGTCATCTACTCATTCAACAGGAACAAAGCCCCGGGGCCCGATGAAATTGATCATAACATAGTACGACAATTATTCAAGCATCATAAGTTTCTCTTACTAGAAATGTACAATGTTCTGCTATATTTAAATTACTTCCCCAAAACATGGAAGATTGGAGAATTGGTTTATTTCATAAAGCCCTCTAAAAAACCAAACATCGCATCTTCGTATCGGCCAATCTCCTTACTGCCAATCTTCGGTAAAATATATGAAAAACTATTATTAAAAAGGATAAACTTTAACTTATGCAGCAAAAAAGAACTACAAAAATCACAACATGGCTTCCAAGAAGGTCGTTCGACGGAGTCAGCGATAGCCGAACTTTTCTCATTTATAAATCTGCTCAAAGAGAAAAATAATTATATTTCCCTAATATCCCTAGATTTCAAGAATGCATTTGACCGGCTACCCTGGCCAGAGACCTTAGAAGAATTAAAATTCCTAAAACTAAAACAAGCATTAATAAACATAGCAGCATCATTTCTTTCAACAAGAGGAGCAATGCCGAATTGGCTGTCAAAAAAGATCCACTGGTTTAGAAGAGGTTGCCCACAGGGGTCCTGTTTTGGACCTTTTTTTTGGAGAATATTCCTGAATAAATTACTGAGAATATTAAAGAAACATGGCTTTAAGATAATAGCATATGCCGATGATCTTCTTCTAATTATTTTTGGCCAAACAAGAAGACAGTTGGAGCAGATGGGAAGAGAGGTACTACAAATAATAAGTGATTGGGCGAAACAAACGGATATGAAGTTCTCATATGACAAATGTGTAGTGTTAAATCTTCGAAGACCACGTTTCCTGAAGAGAGGACCAATATATAAATTGGATGGGCACTCCCTTAAATCTGAAAATACAATAGACTACTTGGGCTTAACATTGGATAAAACACTGTCTTTTCTTCCGCACCTGAATAAAAAACGTATAGAAATTAATCAAATATCACAAAATCTTCTAAAATTCGCCGCTGCATATGGAGGCCTTTCGAAGCAAATTTTAAAAATCTGGTACTTACAAATATTAGAAAAAAAATATCATATGCCGCTTCATGTTGGTTTCCACACCTACCAGTCTCACATGGCTACAGGCTACTATCGGCAATTCAGACACAATGCCTTTTGCTTCTGTCGAGAGCTTATAGAAAATCATCAACGGCAGCTTTGAATGTATTGTGCGGCATTCAACCATTGGCGATCCAATTAAATACATTAGCAATTTCAGGACAGGTCCTACGTCTGGGGATTCCAATAGAGGACAACTTTCCAGTCTTCTATCAACCGAAAATATCCTCATCCATACCTTCCCCACATCAAGATTATCTTTTACTACAAGAAGGAGTTCCATCCACTTCAACAATAAATATATACACTGACGGCTCAAAATCAGATGCTGGCACAGCGTATGCTTTCTGTGTTTATAAAGAAGGGAAATGCATCCATACTCATCAAATAAAGTTACAAATATCAAATTCAATCTTTCAAGCTGAACAACTCGCCATATTAGATGCAATATTATGGGCAGACTCCTCAGGGGACGGGAACTTCGTCATTTACACAGATAACCAGTCAAGTCTTGCATTATTGGAGAACGTTTTTAGTACAGATTTTATCACATCAAAAATTATAATAGCCTTACAGAAAACATCTAAATCAATTAAATTTCAATGGGTTCGGGGACACACAGGTGTTAAAGGAAATGAACATGCAGATCAACTAGCCAAAGATGCAATAACAAATATTAAAGTACGAGAAATATTTCATCCATACCCAGCTTCACACCTTAAAAAGAAATTGAAAAAAGAAGCCATAGACAAATGGCAGCAACAGTGGGATTATGGTACCACTGGCAGATTTACTTACAAATTATGTCCAAAAGTATCAACAGACTTCATGTTAGTACATAGAAACCTGTATATCTTCTCAACTAATCATGGACCCTTCCCGTCCTACCTATTCAAAATAAATAAAGCTCCGTCGCCACTGTGTACCTGTGGTGAAATTGGTAACTCTCTTCACTATGTGCTCAGCTGTCCATTAACATCAACCCTCCATATCCGTAAATCAGCCACAATAGAACACCACCATTGGTTCAAATTTGTGCTGAAAACACCAATGCTATATACTAAAATAATAGATTGTGTGCGGTTACTAGAAAACAATCAATAAATTTTTCAAAACCCACAAATGCCAATAGATGAACAAGATTAGCACTAATGAACAGAAACATGAACTTCAGGCCAAACAGTGCCTAACTAAATCGAGAATATAAAATTTAGAAAACTCTTGTACATAGAACAGCCATACACCCAGGTTATCCATAACCTTAAAGTTATCTCACAACAAAACACTTGAACTCATGATAATAACTATTAAACTAATGCACCTGAGAATATGTAGAGCTTAAGAACATCTTATTCATCTGCTGCTATTTGTAATTAATCAATCATATTCGTGTTGAAAATAATACACATTTTCGTCTGTAAAGCGCTCAGCTCATCTGTTCTATTATTACTTTTATTATTATATTTATAATTACTATTATTATTATTTGTACTATTACCTTTATTTCTTATTGTTAAAACTATTGTTAAATATTGTAATTTTTTTTTTTTTTTTTTTTTTTTTTTTTGAATAAATTTGCAACGCGGGATCTGGAAGCCTATGCCAATGGTGGGTTATCCCGCGTTGTAGAAAATGTAAAATGTTATAGTTATTGCTAATTTAATTTCATAAGTTTAGAAGATGCATTAAACTTTCAATTCCGAACAGAACTTCTGGATGAAGACCCAAATAATAAAAAAACTCCCCCTCTCATTTTTAAACTCAAAATAATATCCAAAATAATATCTCTCACTGTTGAAGATTTGTTTTTTAAGGGCATGCACGCAAAAGAAAAGCATTCAACAAATATTCTACAGCTAAGAGATTCAGAAAAAATACGCTCGGGAATGGTTGAAAGGAGTTTCAAAAGTGACTTCCAGAAATGGATTTTTTAAGACAGTAAATATTAACATATTTTTAAGCAAAGACATCATTATAAAGGAGAAGGTACTACCTAAGAGGTAGAGCCAATAAATTCCCGGAATGGTTGCCTACATTCACGCAGGTGTTTGTTGGAGGGGAAATAACTTTTTCGGAGGTTGGCAGCACTGATAATGAAAACACAGATACATCTGGAATTCATTTCCGGTACTATAGGCGTTAGCTGCGGATAATTTCTGACAAAGCGAATTTTTCATTCGTCGTATTTTGAAATTTCGTCTTTAATGCAGCATACAAAAATCAAATTCTGCGTTTTGCTCAAGAAATTACAATCTGAGAGGCTGTATAAAACATACGGAAACGACGGTAGGAAAAAAACGGCTGTGTATGAGTGGCATAAGCGTTTTCGTGCAGGTCGCTCAAACATCGAAGATGACCTTCGAACTGCGCGCCCCTCCTCTTCCACTGCAGTTGAAAATGTTGAACGTGTACGAGGGCGTCATTCACTACGAACTTATTCCTGATGGCCAAACTGTCATAAATCTCGGTCAATTCTAAATGAAATCTGAGGTTTTTACTGTTATCTCGTTCCCAGGATCAGAGATGCAAAAAATATGCATCAGCAAATTAATCTAAACTCCGGTCGTTACTACTCGTGGGAAAATTCTCTATCTACTTGTTGCTATGTGAATGTTGTGAAAACGTTTAACAGCAATCACTCTCGGCCATTCGACAGCTGGACGTCCCCGTACGTGGGTAAAATGAGCCACAATTGGGAAGAGAAAATGTTTTTGCCTCGTCTAAGTAAAAGTGATGGGTTTCCCACAGACATGGCTTTCTTTTTTTCCTTCACAGCCAGCCACCCCTGTAAAAAAGTTGGGAAAGGTAAGGTGGGAGATAAAACACATACATATATATAGCATTTCAAGATAAAGTTTAAACATAAATCTACAATTTTTTTAAATATCAATGCAATAAATGATACAGAGGAAATGTTCAAATCTTCGATGTTTAGTTTTTTTCCACAGCACAGTCAAGTGAAATTAACCTATAGTGTATGGTAATTTGAAAATTCAGAAATAATAATGTTACTTTTCAGCCGATAAAAAAGCATTGGCTGAGTGTTTTCGAAAAAACTATGCGTCCACTAGACAATAAATAAAGCACTCTAGTGATGCTAATAAAAAACGCGCTACATTGTGTATATTTCACAAACATTGGCGAGACAAAAAAATCACTTGTCTCGTAGTCCGATAATAAATGCTTGGAATGCGATAACTTCTTTTAAAAAAGCACTAGAAAATTATCGCACCCAGTAAGGCATAAAACAAAACAACAACAAAAACATGTTCCTTGTACTAAGAAGTCACCCTGTTAGAGCACTAACCCTTATTGGTCCGCTGTCCTACAAATAGGACAGCTAATAAAACAGTTTTTAAATAAAATTGGTAAAGATTTTCTGGATTCATTTTGTTATGAAGCCTTTAAAATACATAAAAGTATAACATATAAACAAAAAAATAAGTAACCAATTTAAATTTAATTGAAAAAAATTATTTAAAAAAACCTTTAAAATTGTGATCTTATAATCTATAATTTTACAGTTATTATTATTTTTTTATTGGAGAAATCATAGAGTTTTTTTGTACTACAAAAACAGTACATTTAGAGTAAGATAAAATATTTTCTCATAAAATTAGTTTATGCATGCATTTTATGTATCCTTACTAGGTGTCCTAAAAATATGACAACGGTCCAATCCCCTCCTTTCCTCCTTCTTTGCATTTCATTCAAAACACACATTCCTTTCTTATCCTTTGATGAAACACTCTTACTCCAAACATCCTGAAACAGACTGGTCACATTTTTTGGTACGTGGCCAATCTGTTTAGCGTCAGTAGAGTATAGGAACATTCCATTTGTGAAAATAGGGGAGTTGAAAGGAGGGGAGAAAATAGAGGAAATACTAAATTATTCTCTGTTGTGTGAATTTGCAGTGTTTTTTGCAGCTTTATTTTGTCTGATAATTTATTTTTTTTTTATTATATTTATAAAATGGCACGCAAATTTTTAACAGCGGAAGAAGCACCGGAATATGTGAATTCTTGAAGTGATGATGAAATTGATGAACTTGAAATGGATATTATTCCTCCTAATCAAGTTTCTGTTAGTGATGAAGAAGAGATCAACGAGTCTGATACAGAACGGAGAGTGGCGTGCTACGAACGTGACATTCCAGATACCGCAGGAACAAATCAAATTTTGGTAAATGACAGCAAAGAATTACACCTTCAATTAAAAAACCAAAGTTGGTAAAACGTGAACCAAAATTTGAACTTTCGAGAGAGACTATTTGTCATCGAGAACATGAAAATATAGTAAGTATGATTTTGGGAAAAACTCCCGTTTAACTCTTCCACATGATAGCTGATGATATGATAGCCCATACTGTTATAGAAACAAATTGGTATGCAGCACAAAAAAACTGTCATTCTTTTAGCATCACTGAAGCTGAACTCGAGAAATGTTTGGGTGTTATACTCCTTAGTGGATATTATATTTTGCCACGCGAAAAAATGCATTGGAAAAATGCACCAGACACTGGCATCTCTTTAGTGAGTAACGCTATATCTAGTTTCTATATACGTTTCTATAAAATTCGACCGCTTATTGACAAGCTCTCCTTACACGCTGCACAGTGGTACGTTTTGGTGATCTGGGTGGACAAAATTTATTTTTCCGATTATCTCTGAATTTAACAAAACCGCGTGTACTGGTAGCTGAATGTCTGTATTTTCGAGATTCGTACGAGTTTTGTAGAAAAAAAATGACAGGTGTCGATTAATTACGACCTTAAAGAAGTCATTTGCGCAGTTGGTTTGATGGAGTTTCAAAAGTTGCACTAACTTCCTCTAAGTTTGAAAGCACGTCGTGACTACTCTGTTTTATTTCACAGCACAAGTTTGCAGATCTAATACCACAGGTTTGGTTTGTCAAGGTCAGATTTAACCCATTTTTATTTGAAAATAAGCGATATTAAACCCGCTTTCCCGCTTTTTTCAAAGGTTTAAATTCTGGATGATCCTTGATGATGTTTATAAATTCCATCTTGACTTTTACAAATTATTCAGCATTATTCAGCAATAAGCATTTTTATAAATCAAAGTGCCATTCCTAAAGTACTGAAAAATTAAAAAAACTCCTGCAGATAGCTGCAGATCATTAAGTTTTTATTAATAAACAAGCATTATATTGACTTGCAGTGCATGTATGTGTGTTTAGTTCAAATCTTAGAGGTCAATTTTTAACCACATTTAATTAACCTATTGCGCCGAAGCAATGAAAACATGTGTAATTTGAAGGACAGTACAATATTATTATAATTTAAAGAACATAGAAGTTTGTTTAGAATACTGTTTCTACAGGGCTTTACAAAAATTTAGATTAAAAACTTGTAAGTTAATTTTAAACCAATTTCAATAATCTGATTGAACTGAAACTTTGCTCAAGATATGTAGTTATGATGAGAATGCAACATTATTATAATTTATGTAACGTAGCAGTTACGATTTTTTTACAGGGCTACATAAAAAATTAGTTCAAATCTTTCAAGACTATTTTAAACCACTTTAAATTATCTGATTGAGCTGAAACATTTGCCCACATTCCGATGACAATTCTATTAAATTATAGTTTCACGAACGTCGAAAATATGCATTTTTTACATGGCCATACAAAAGATCGCTGAAAGATTATTGCTAAAAACCAGAAATTTTAATTGAATTTCAACAAAATTACTATAGGTTATTGAGATACACAATAACATTTTTTAAATTGAAAAGAAAGTGAGTAGCAGTTGCATTTCTTTTACAAGGACACATAAAAAGTTCGGATATATTACCGTGTATATCCAGAAATTTTATTTGAAATTGAAGAAAATTTATATAGATTATTTATACACACAACAGCATTTTTTCAACCGAAAATAATTTTGGTAGCATTTATATGATTTACAGGGTAACACGAAAGAATAAATTTTTTTAATATGTTTTTATTTTAAAAATTTTATTTTTATGGATGACGGCACAAATTTCTCGAGCAATTCTGAGTAGAAAAAATACAAAAAATAAATGTTACATGTAATAACTTACATGTGACATTAAATTGTTTTTTCCTTAATTGTAAAATAAGTATGTTTAACGCATTATTTGTAATGCATTATACAGGGTGCCAACTAAAGTCCTTCCCAAGTTCTTAATTGCCGAACGGTTGCAGCTATAGTCATAAAAGTGGTTTCTAGGTATAGAAATGTGGCCATGCGTTACCAGATGAGAACGCTTCCAGCGTCACCTGGTGCAAAACAGCTGAGTTAATAATCATATCTCGGAAACGAAATTCATGTTCAGAACTAGATTCATTTAACATTCATGTTCACAAGATACCCTTTCGAACTAAATCTATGATGCTCTACAAATTTGTCATTGACTTTTATCCCATATATTAAACCGTTTTCGCGATAGAAACGCTAATGCCGCCATTTCGCACCAGGTGGATCTGTAAGCGGTCTTATCTGGTAGCGCCTAGCCTCTTTATTATACCTCGACACTACGTTTATGAATATAGATGAAGTCGTTTGGCAGTTAAGTGGTGGGAACGGTCTTTAGTGGGCAACCTGTATTTTTATTTTAAGACATTGTTGTTAAATAACCAAATATTTATCACTGTTTGAGTACTTTATTAGTGATGCATTCAAAAAAAGCAAAAACTACTTAAACTTCAAAGAAATAATTTTGACCACCTAAATCGTCAAAACGTCCCACTGTGCGCTGGCAGAAGTCTTCTATGTAAGGGGAGTTTGAAAACTCGCCCATCCTGTATGACAAATGTGTAAATCTTCACAGTGATTATGTAGAAAATTAACTTGGTATATACTTGACTACTGGCAATGAAACCATTTTGTTATTCACACATTTTCTATTTTTACGCCTGATAAAGACGCAAATATAGGTTAAAAAAATATCTCTCGTATATAAATATGCGGGACGATTTTCGATTCATAGGAAGGGAATCTGCGAAAACTCTTGTAGACATTGGTGCTGTATTGACACTGGGATTTGGTAAAATGACTACTAAATAATGGGTCGAAAAATCGAACGTAATTTCCTCAAATCCATCTGAAAGTAATTTTTGTACAATTATTTCTGCTTTATATGTATTTTTATTATTTAACTCAAGATGTAGTATTGTGTTAGCAATAGAGTGGAATTTGGTGACTTATTATCAAGTTTTAAAAATTTGATTTCAATCACATTATGTGTTTTGCAGAGTTATAAAAAAACAGAGTTGACTGCTGAAAGAAAATGCAGCCAAATTCTGTGGGGATTCGGTATTAAAGGAATAGTTATAATGTCAGGATAATAACTTTATTTAGGAAAACAAGTTAATCTTTCAGTTGCGAAACTCATCCGTACCAGTAACATTTTCTGTGAGAATTTAATATGTCGTTTTCAGTTAAGAAATTTTAAAGGAGTGATAAAACCAACAAACACATTTTCCAGCTGAATCTGTAATCTCGAAATAATTTATTCACTCAAAAATACAGGTCTTTTTCACTTTATCTGAATTTTGGTTTTTGCGAATAACTTTGAGAGAAGAGGAGATTTTGAAATAAAGATTTCGAAATACTTACCTTGTTTTGTGCGAAATGTTGTAACATTCACAGAAATGATAGAAATTTTCAATATCCACAACTAACCTTCAAGAACTTAACGATACAAGTTTAGGAATGTTGTTCCGAGTGCAGGCAGTATCATCGTTCTTTTGCCATACTTTTCAAGATTTTATCACATTTCTCACAAATAAATGTAAGACTCTTCAAATACTCATTGCAATACAGTCCTCAGCAAAAGTTTAGACACTGGTGTTATTTAACCTTTAAATAAAAGATACGAACACTTGGGTTATACAAATGGCAGTACTTATTTTTAAATATATTTTAAACATTTTAGGACAGAAATGGTGATTTTAATGTAGGATATTATTTAATTTAATTAAAATAGTGAAATTTGCATATTGCAAAACTTTAGACAGTTTCTTGATTTTTGACAACTGTTCTCGGAAAAATGCAAATTTCAAAATTATGACGTCACATGCATGAAGTATTTAAGTAAATCTCGCGATACCATCGGTTTATGAAGATGCTTCGAGCGAGAAAGCTTCAGTCAGATGAAGTATTTGAAGCATGGAAGCTGAAATTGAAAGGGAAGACCGTTGCAGAAATTTCAGCTACTTTGAATCGTCCAAAGGAGTCTGTCTATCAAGTACTGTCTAAGGGTGACTCTTTCAAAGCAAAACATAGATCCGGAAGGTCTCGTGTGGCCAGAAAAGAAGATGGTAGAGGGATACATAAACTGGCTTCTAGATAAATAATAATAGCTAGTCACATTAAAAGTGAGTCAGAGCTTTCTGCGTCAACGGCTACGATGCGTAGATGAATTACAGAAAGATATAAATTAGTTTACATGAAAATGATAAAACAACCAGCCTTCAAGTCTCACAATAAATTGACGAGAATGCAGTAGGCTCGCAAACGTATGTCATGTGGACCCAAGTGGTGTACTGTGATATTCAGTGATGAAAAAAAGCAGACTTTGGATGATCCAGATAGGTGGGGATACTATTGGCACGACTTGCGTAAAGAGCCTTTCTTTAGTCGACAAGAAGGAGGCGACTCTTTAATGATTTGGACCTCACTTTGTTTTAATGCTCATGTATCTCTGGAGTTTCTTAATGGTCGCCAAGCAGCATAATACTACATACATATAATGAGAAACAATTTACAGCCATTTGGGTGAACTTTTAGATGTTTCAAAGTAGGTATTTGAGCAAGATAATGCATCCAGTCATGTTGCATATAAAACAAAAAATTGGTTTAACTCTCCAAATATTACTGTTCTCGACAGGCCCGCGTGTAGCTCTGATCTGACACCAATCTAAAAAAATTGTGGTATCATATCTCATAAGATTTACGCAATTTTTTACAATACTCCTCTGTTAATGAACATTGAGCTGCTGTCGAATGTGTTTGTTACGAAATAGACCCCCAAATGATGCAGGATTTATTTTATTGGATGGAAAGTTACATTTTTGCACGAATTGCTGATAATGTAGATGCAGTTCAGTTTTAATTTATGGTTATTTTTCTGTAAATAGAGATATTATTTATACTTTTGCCACAATATTAAGTTTGATTTTTTGTCATTATACATTATATAAATTGTGTGTAATTTAAAATTTATTGTTTGTGAATAAAGGATAAGTTGCCAGTAATATATGACAGTTAAGTTATGACAATTCGCTACATACTTCTCAGTACAGAATCATAATCGATCATTGACTAAACTTTTGTTGCGCACTGTATCTCCGCTTTTCACAAAATTATTGACGGAAGATCTTGTCCGGTAGAATAGCCTATATTTATGATTTTAAAATTTTCAGTACACGTCACCAAAGACCAGGGACTTCACCCTCCTCATATTTGAATGTAATTGCGAGTGCAGATCACTATTTGAATAAATTTGCTTTATCAACACTTTTTGTGAAGTTATCACGTTCCACGCAAAGTAACGTACTCGTGACGTTAGATCAAAGAATAAGCTTGAAGCCACCACAGAAGCGGCACTTGCTTGCTCATAATTCTCAAATATAATATATTCATTTTTAATCTTTCTGCAGTAAAGTACGTAAGCGCATATATACGGTCATACCCCCTAGGTCTAAGAATAAAACATGCAAAATTCATCGCACTATTGAAAAGTTTAATAAAAAAATACTAATTTATTTGATATAATTGCATTCGGAATTTATAATTTGCAAAGTACAGTCGTGGAAAAAAAAAACTAATCACCCCCCTACTAACTCCTCAACAAATTATCGTAGAAGAACGTTACTAGTACCGAACGATTGGAAATAAAGTCTACTACTAAATAGAATCGCAAAACCTACTTTTAAATGATGTAAAATTTGCTTAGAGGTCCATCTACATATTAAAACGAACCCAAACTTAATTTTTTTCAATGACAATACCCAGTTTTAACAAGATATTTCAAATCTTCGGTTCAAACTATGCCTAGACATCAAATTTCAAGTCATTTGAATGATAAGTGTTTGAATTATGAACATTCAAAATTTAGTGCTTCTAACATTCAATTACATTTTCATATTTTTATTAATATCTACTGAAATTATACTCCTAATGTGCTAATTTTTTGTGTAGCAATAATACTAACATACCCAAACATAAATACGTTCAATTTGCAATTTTTATAATTTTATGATATGAATTATGAATTATGAAATTAATATTCAAAATAATTATGAATTGCAACGTACACTTTTTTGATGGATTTAGATTTATTACGTCCTGCTTTATGGAAATCCAAAATTTCACGTTTTTCTTCCAAGTAGTTTTCAAATTATGTTTAAAAAACAGCAAAATGATGGTTTAAGGGGCCGTCTATGATAGAAGTGAGTAGGTATTTTGGAATTTCTTAAGCTATCCTGTAATCTAGCAGTCTTCAATGACTGCTTGAGTGGCGCTTAAGATGCCTTGATCAAGAAGGGTGCTCTCCGGGTCAACAATCGAGTACCGAAGTTCAATTTGGATACAGTCTCTAAAATACGCTCGTTTTAAAATAATTAATATCTGGGAAACTTGCCGTACGAATCGCATAAAAATTTGTTTTTAGGCTAATTGAAAGGTATAGAGTTCATTTGTGCTGTCAGAATTGTGTACTGCTATTGAAAAGGAAAACAAACTTATGGCACGTATTAATATGTAGATCTCCCCCTAAGCAAATTTTATATACATCATTTAAAAGTAGACTTTATTAATAATCGTGCAGTACCAGTAACTTTCTTCTACGAAATTTTTTTGCAGAGTTAGTAAGGGGTGTTTACTTTTTTTTCCACGACTGTACATTATTCAACTCAAACGGCATATACAGTTTTTGAATGGAGTAGATGTAATAGGAAATACAGGTTAGCCATAAATTAAATAAAATTATATTTGTAATTTAATATGTACAAAGCACTCTTTATATGGAATGATTATGCTCTATTTTATTTCATTTTGGTGAAAATTTTAAATGTTCAAACTCAAATGTCACACAAATTTTTTTGATTATGTAGCTATAATAAAGAATATTGGTTACTCGTACATTAGATAAAATTACACTTCTAATTTATTATTTGCAAGGCATTCTTTATGTGACGTGATTATTCATTTATTTTGTATGATTTCGGTAAAAATATGAAATATTCAAATTGAAATGGCATAAAACAAGTTTTAGATTGTATCCCTATTATTAGAAATCAGTAGATATTATATGAATATACATTTGCATAAATAAACTAGATAAAAATCTTTTATACAAATAATTTCTTATTAGCAGCGATACAGCTAATATAACGATGATACTCGCAGAATAGATTAATGAAAAAATGCAATACATTTAACGAATAAATTTGACTTGAAATGGAATATTTTAAGGATTGGGGATACGGAAAATAATAGATTCTAACATCAAATATCTTCTAATGTATCTGCTAATGAGTACACTTGAAGTATATTGGTTCCCTAACGCGTCATTAATACTCAACAATACTTGTAAGTAGAACGTAGATGAGTAGGAACATGCAATGAATATGGATGAATTTTTGAAAACTACAAAAGAATTTAAATGTATAAAACGAAATAAATTTTTCTCTTTATGATATTTTGAAATAAATAAACATTATACTATTTAGAGAAAAATAACTTATTATACCGAAGCATCTTTAAAACTATATATTATGACATTAACATGCAAAATATTTCTTTAAGTTATTTCAGATAATTTATATGGATTTAATTTGTAAATTTTAATTACACACACACACACACACACATATATATATATATATAATTAAAATTAAATCTCATGTGCGGAAATAACCGACAAAAATATATGTAGATAATGAAAAAAAATATTATGATATGGAATGTTCAGTGGAATTTCATATCGATACTTCATGGTGAGGATATGATATTTAACCAAATAATTTTCATAAGAACATTCATAACTTCATAAGAACTAAAAAGGACAATGCAGTAGACGCTCGATTTTACGAACCCGAACCTCTTTTTTACGCATTCTTCGTTTTTACGAACTGATGTACTGGCCACGACCAGCATCCCATTGAACTAATGTTATTTCCATTTACGAGCTTTCGATTTTACGAACGCGTTGTATGAGTTCGCTCTGGTTCTTAAAATCGAGGGTCTATTGTATTAAGCTCCTTATAACATATCGAAACTAGTATGTTGTGGCCATCACAAAACTTTCCTCTATCTCATACATGTCAATACTTCAAAATTCCCTATCTCAGTGTCAAATTAAATGGCTGTGTTAAAAAATCTGTGTTCATCATGAGGATTCTAAAATTATGAAATTCCGTGCTTTATTTCTCGAGGTATGACTGTAGCTGAAATAGTGTAAATCCAGTAAAATACAGCATTGCAGAGCCACCTATTGGGTTATTTACACCAGAACCTAATTATCACCAACTTATGTCAACGTCTAACTGAATATGAAGTTTGAGGAAAATTGGTGCATTAGTTCTTGAGATAGAGGTATTGCGCAAATCATGACAAATGCAGCATAGAAGCGCCACCTGTTGAGCGATTTGCAACAACACATAATCAGCAGCAATATTAATCAAGTTATACATAAATCTGAAGTTTGATGAAAATTCGTGCATTAGTTCTTGAGATAGAGCTATTGAAGAAATAGTTCAAAATTCAGCACAGCAGTGCCACCTATTGGGCGATTTACACCAACACGTAGTTAGCATCATTCCATATGAAGGACTAACTAAATCCAATGTTTGATGAAAATATGTACATTAGTTCTTGAGATAGAGCTACTGCGAAAATAGTGTAAATCCTGCAAAATGCAGCATATCAGCAGCACCTGTTGGGCGATTTACACCAAAACGTAAACATCATCCATTCATGTCAAGGACTAACGGAATCTGAAGTTTTATAAAAATCCGTGCATTAGTTCTTGAGATAGAGCTTTTTCGGAAATCCTGCAAAATGCTACGTAGCAGCGCCACCTGCTGGGCGATTTACACCAAACACTAATCAGTACCAAATTATATCAGGGACTACATGAATATAAATTTTTATTAAATTCCGTGCATTAGTTCTTGAGATAGAGCGCCCACAAAATTTGTGTCACATACAGACAGAAAGACAGACAGACATTTTGCAAAAACATGTTTTTTGGAATCTCTGACCCATAAAACGTGTAAATCCGTCGAAAACTTGAATTCGAAAATTTTCATGAAACCAATACTTTCTTCTGGTAAAGATAGAAGAAAGTAAAAACCAGGAAAGAATTCAGTATTTCTGTGTTAGTTTTATATAACGAAGTAATGAATGAAATATAATATATATGAGGACGTGAGTTTCAAAACGTGCCTTATTCAGAAAATCTAATTTTGAAGAAATCGAGAAAAACCTGCGACTGCGTCCATTGGTTTTTATTGTAAACCAAGATTTTACAATGCCAGATATAAAAGATAAAACTAATTTTTTGCGGATAGCAGTACTCTTTCGATTCACAAATAGAATAGTTTAACAGAAAAAATTTGATATTATTTTTATTTTTATTTATTTATTATTATTTTTTTTTCTTTTTTGATAAAGCGAGTTTTGAAACTCACGTTCTCATATATACATACTGTAACATCTAGTTAAACTGTTTAAAAAATTACTTTCCCAATGGTTTAAAAAATTCTTCCGTAGTATATTTTCATCTTAAAAGTACTCATAATAACTATAATGGTAAACTTTCAGTAATTGGTGCTATTTGGAAAACTATTATCTTACTTTTTATATCTAAAAGTAATTTTTCCTTATAAAAAAAAAAAAAAAAAAAATTCAAAAGTTTTAAAAAGAATCCATGACACCCCATTTCCCCGTCCCATTTTATTTACTTCATCATGCACATGCTTAGTATCATTCTCGCTTATTTGGAAATGTGTTAATTATCATTTAAAATTATCAAAATTATTTGTTTAATTAATGGTGTGTAACTTCTCCCTTTAAGTAGCTTCTAAGAAAATATCATTAACGCATGCAAATTATTAGATAATAGCAAAAAAAATCATAAAATTATGCGTATTACTGCTTATTAACATTACAGAAAATCCCTTCTTTTGAAGACAGCTAACACAATTAAAATTTTTAATATTTTTAAGAGCACTTGTTTTTAATCAAGCGAGTTTTGAAACTCACGTTCTCATATATACATACTGTAACATCTAGTTAAACTGTTTAAAAAATTACTTTCCCAATGGTTTAAAAAATTCTTCCGTAGTATATTTTCATCTTAAAAGTACTCATAATAACTATGATGGTAAACTTTCAGTAAATGGTGCTATTTGGAAAACTATTATCTTACTTTTTATATCTAAAAGTAATTTTTCCTTATAAAAAAAAAAAAAATTCAAAAGTTTTAAAAAGAATCTATGACACCCCATTTCCCTGTCCCATTTTATTTAATTCATCATGCACATGCTTAGTATCATTCTCGCTTATTTGGAAATGTGTTAATTATCATTTAAAATTATCAAAATTATTTGTTTAATTAATGCTGTGTAACTTCTCCCTTTAAGTAGCTTCTAAGAAAATATCATTAACGCATGCAAATTATTAGATAATAGCAAAAAAAATCATAAAATTATGCGTATTACTGCTTATTAACATTACAGAAAATCCCTTTTTTGAAGACAATTAACACAATTAAAATTTTTAATATTTTTAAGAGCACTTGTTTTTAATCAAGCGAGTTTTGAAACTCACGTACTCATATATACATACTGTAACATCTAGTTAAACTGTTTAAAAAATTACTTTCCCAATGGTTTAAAAAATTCTTCCGTAGTATATTTTCATCTTAAAAGTACTCATAATAACTATAATGGTAAACTTTCAGTAATTGGTGCTATTTGGAAAACTATTATCTTACTTTTTATATCTAAAAGTAATTTTTCCTTATATATAAAAAAAAAAAAATTCAAAAGTTTTAAAAAGAATCCATGACACCCCATTTCCCTGTCCCATTTTATTTACTTCATCATGCACATGCTTAGTATCATTCTCGCTTATTTGGAAATGTGTTAATTATCATTTAAAATTATCAAAATTATTTGTTTAATTAATGCTGCGTAACTTCTCCCTTTAAGTAGCTTCTAAGAAAATATCATTAACGCATGCAAATTATTAGATAATAGCAAAAAAAATCATAAAATTATGCGTATTACTGCTTATTAACATTACGGAAAATCCCTTCTTTTGAAGACAGTTAACACAATTAAAATTTTTAATATTTTTAAGAGCACTTGTTTTTAATCAAGCGAGTTTTGAAACTCACGTTCTCATATATACATACTGAAACATCTAGTTAAACTGTTTAAAAAATTACTTTCCCAATGGTTTAAAAAATTCTTCCGTAGTATATTTTCATCTTAAAAGTACTCATAATAACTATAATGGTAAACTTTCAGTAATTGGTGCTATTTGGAAAACTATTATCTTACTTTTTATATCTAAAAGTAATTTTTCCTTATAAAAAAAAAAAAATTTCAAAAGTTTTAAAAAGAATCCATGACACCCCATTTCCCCGTCCCATTTTATTTACTTCATCATGCACATGCTTAGTATCATTCTCACTTATTTGGAAATGTGTTAATTATCATTTAAAATTATCAAAATTATTTGTTTACACTGCAAATGAAAATGTCTGAAATTCAGACATTTAAGTGTGTGAAACGCAGTGTTCAATTTTCAGACGTTTTAAAATGTCTTAAAATTTTCAGACACTTCTTGCGTCTGAATTTCAGACACTTAAGTGTCTGAAACAGGAGTGTTCAATTTTAAGACGTTTTAAAGTGTCTTAAATTTTTCAGACACTTCTTACGTCTGAATTTCAGACATTTCAAATGTCTTAATTGCGGCCATCTTTGAGCCTTTTTTTTTCTTTTTTTTTTCTAGCCAATATGAAGCCATCTTTGACCACTTTTCTTTCTAAGCCATATACGCAGCCATGTTTGACCACATTGAATCCTTTTTTATAAATGGGAATAATTTGTTACCATACAGCAGAGCTGATTGCAGCGTGGGAAAACTGGGGTGCTTCTCTGCCCCCTGATTTTAGGGTACCCCAAATTGGGTATGAAATTTTCATAAAGCTGATATTTTAAATCAGTTTTGACCTTATGAGGATTGTAATCAGTATTTTGTAGTTTTAGAATAGGATAATATATATATTTTTTTTTCACCTAAATATGTATTTATGTGTTATCATATATGCCCTACGGCATCAAAAATGTTTATTACTTTTAGTGAGAACTTCAAATTGCTGCTAGTCCAAAGACCTAGTATTCATTCACCCCCTCCCCCCATTGCCTACATATACTGTTACAAAAAAAAATTAAGCCTATTCTATGCCGTCAAATACATATTTGGATAAATATATCATTTTCTTTAGCCTAATCATGTTCTAAAAGTGCAAAATATTTATTAAAATAAGTGTAAGATCAAACCAAATTTAAAATATCAGCTTTATGGAAATTTCGTACCAAATTTAGGGGCCCGTACAGCTAAAGGCCCATAGAAATAGCCCAGTTTGCCCATGCTGCAATCAGCTCTGCTTTATGGTAACAAATTACTCCCATTTATAAAAAATGATTCACTTCTTCAGAAAGAATCCCATCCCTGCTATGTTATGCAATTTTTTCCCATTTAAATAAGATATTCCCAGTAAATTAGTTTAAGCATTTTTATTTCTGTGTTAAATAAAATCTAACACTGGATTCCCCCAAATTTACAGTATATGAGTATTATATTGTAATATTTATTAATCAATATTTATTATTAACCAATATTATGAATTTCTAGAGTAGAATAAGGTTAAAAACAAAATATATTTGTCTTAATACAGTAAAACCTGTCAATAGCGGGTACCTCGGAACCGTGGAATTTGTCGACGTTCGGAGGTGTCTGCTTTTCTGAGGTATAAGTGTATAAAAATTTTGCATATTTTCAATAAAAAAATGTGTTTCCTAAATAGTGGCGTCCTTTATTTAGGAGTGTCCGTTATGGAGATTTTACTGCAAAGCCTTCATACGAACAGTTGTCTTTAGCGAACACTCACCTTTATCAATATACAGGAAAACCTCCCTAAAGCGACCACCTCCGTTCCAATAAAAATTGGTCGCTCCGAAAGGTGGTCTCTTAATGGAGGTCATATTAAAATCTAGATTTTAATTGTTGAAAAAATGTAACAATTAATGTTACTAAAATTATATTTTTGAAATTAAGAAAACATATGAAAATTTAAGTATCAAAACAAAAGTTAATTACATAAGTTAATTACTGCAGAGTTTAAAAAATGAATACATTGGCGTTTGCTTCGCTTTTATGGTTTTATCTACTATAAATTTTATTTCCAAGTCTTTTCGAAATTCAGTAAATAAATTCTTTTTTTTTTGGTCTGGAACAAATTAAGACGATTTCATTACTTTATCTGTTCCTTTGAGCGTTTCCTGACAGAATAGGGCAGGGGAGTTTATTGACCGTCATCCTTAATTTGTCATCAGAGTTAAATTCATTGCCTAAAAAGGAACAAAGCGGTTTAAACACTTAAAATTTACCGGAATAAATAAAAATTCTAAACTTAGTTTAGAAGTTTGATAAATAATGCGCTCTCCGGAATTATTATTCTAATAAAACCTTTTTCAAGCGACCCGGAAAAAACGGAATTTGTTTCATTTTCTTCAAAGAAATGGGTCGTTCATGGAGGGAGTTCAACTGGGGTGGTCTCTGAATAGAGGTAAAATTAGTATTGAACCTATGGGAATAAATTTCGTTCCATGAAAAAAATGGTCGTTCAGTTAGGTGGTCGCACAGGGAGGTTTCACTGTATGTAGACAACCTCATAAAAGCTAACACAATCGAATAGCAGACAGATTCAGCGTTCTGAAGGTGCCCGCGATTAAGAGTTTTTATTGTATTTAAAATTTTTTGTACTTAACTTTTAATCTTATTCTACTTTTTAAGTTCAAAATACTGATTATAACCAATATACAATGTCCAAACATATTTAACGTATAAGCTTTAAAAAAATTGCATATCGAATTTGGGGCAGCAAAAATCGTAGGTGATGGTGGTGGGGGCGGGGGTGGGGGACATGCCAAAGTTTACCCGTGCTTTCATCAAGTCCTTCTAGAAAAATCCCAACTCTGCATTGTGATTCGGTAAATATAGAATAATTCAGCTTTAAGTGCAAAATCTAGTAGTTATGCTCAAGTAAATATAGTATAAAATTCTATCTTTTTACTGATATTCATTTTAAATTTCAGATTTCTTTTTTACTAAAAATAATCAAAAAATCAATATTATAATTGATTTCAAATGAAATATAGCTGTATATATTTACCGTATTTTTACAATTATGTTAACAGCACATAATTACATGAATTTAAGAATCTACAAATAATCATGACTAATACAGAGATAAGGCGAGAACATTTTCTAAATCGTTAAATAAAAAGATTTATTGGCGACGCCAACAAAATTTTCTCCCCTTCTACGTCTACAGATTTCAGACGATTTCTGATGAGTCTTCAAATTGTGGTGTGAATCACCGGGCTTGAAAATGAAAACATCTGAAGTTGACTACTTTCAATATAGCAAATAGAATAGTTCTAAAATGCTCGGAAACAACAAAAGTATATAGCAGAAGGAAAAAACAGATTCCATGACCGGATTTAATGAGTTTTATCAGTCAAAACAGTTTAAAATAAATAAATGAACACAAGTAATTCGCTGTATGTATGCGGGAATTAATGATATGGGTAAATGGAAGGATTTTCGAACTATATTCTTTTAAATAACTTAAAATTTATCGCGGTGTATAAAATATGACACGCAAGAAAACGTCATCAGACATGAAAAGCATACATAATAAATAAAAATTAAATAAGGATGTTTACTATAAAGAGTTGGGAATTTCTGTACATATCACATATTAAACCTATGGGAAATGTAAAACCAATGTGAACGTTACAAATGCTGCCGCATTAAATGCTTATAAAAATATTGTATTCATAAATAAAATCCATATAAAAGGTACTCCGGTGTAATAATTACTCTAAAAAAACACTGTTAAGATAGTCTTGATGGTAGTTAAGAAATTATGAGCCAATCAACAGGTGCTGTCACTGCTATTTTTAAAGTAATGGCGTGCGAGTATACAGAGAAAGAAGGCTTAGGATGGTGTATCTCAGTAGATTCAGTAACCACTAATGCACCATGCAGACACGCCAAAACTTATTTTAAGGATAACATTGGATGGAAAATAATGCAGAAACATGATTGCAGATGATTTGAATAGTAGATATTTAAATTTTAGCAAAATAAAATTTTAACATGGAAATATCATAGGCAAAATGATTTGAACATATTTTGGCATAACTCAGGAACTAATAAAGCTATAGACTCGTGTGAGGTATCCATTTAAAGATAAAACATTTACAGAGAGTTTTAAATACATAGTTAAGACCCCACTTACCTGGGAAAAGGTCTGATTATTCCAAACGCACATTCGCCCAGAGGACGTCCGGATTGGAAGCTATGTACGTTAGTATCCGTTAGTTAGGCAGAGTTTGATGTTTAAAAAATAAAATCCCCTTGCACATCCGGCTAGCTCTGTTAAAAGAACGGAAAATTTCCATCCTGAAAACATAGCCCGCCAGACAACAGTTCTCTTTACAAATTTGACGAGATGAAGAACACTATATTAGTGTTATAGATAAATATTAATACGGAGTACCACTATGTCGATAGAAATTAAATCCCGGAACTTCACATTCCGCAAAAAACAATCAAGTCAAAATAAATTATTAGTTAAAATGTACGCGTACATAAAAACAAACATTCAGTTTGAATTACAAACGAACATCGAGTTCGAAAGGAAGACGCATGCGCAACTGAGAGTGCCCCCTAGTGAATGCGGAGCGGAGTTACAAAGTGTCTTAAAATTAGACACTTGCAGATTTTTTAGACACATTTCTCAGTTCGTTTACACCATGATCATAGTAAGACACTTATATGTTTTAAATTAAGACATCTATCATGACTGAATTTTCAGATTCAGATACTTAAGTGTCTTAAATTCCTTTTCAGTCACATATATGTCTTAATTTAAGATGCCTCTATTTGCAGTGTAGTTAATGCTGTGTAACTTTAATTAGCTTCTAAGAAAATATCATTAACGCATGCAAATTATTAGATAATAGCAAAAAAAATCATAAAATTATGCGTATTACTGCTTATTAACATTACAGAAAATCCCTTCTTTTGAAGACAGTTAACACAATTAAAATTTTTAATATTTTTAAGAGCACTTGTTTTTAATCAAGCGAGTTTTGAAACTCACGTTCTCATATATACATACTGTAACATCTAGTTAAACTGTTTAAAAAATTACTTTCCCAATGGTTTAAAAAATTCTTCCGCAGTATATTTTCATCTTAAAAGTACTCATAATAACTATAATGGTAAACTTTCAGTAATTGGTGCTATTTGGAAAACTATTATCTTACTTTTTATATCTAAAAGTAATTTTTCCTTATAAAAAAAAAAAAAATTCAAAAGTTTTAAAAAGAATCCATGACACCCCATTTCCCCGTCCCATTTTATTTACTTCATCATGCACATGCTTAGTATCATTCTCGCTTATTTGGAAATGTGTTAATTATCATTTAAAATTATCAAAATTATTTGTTTAATTAATGCTGTGTAACTTCTCCCTTTAAGTAGCTTCTAAGAAAATATCATTAACGCATGCAAATTATTAGATAATAGCAAAAAAATCATAAAATTATGCGTATTATTGCTTATTAACATTACAGAAAATCCCTTCTTTCGAAGACAGTTAACACAATTAAAATTTTTAATATTTTTAAGAGCACTTGTTTTTAATCAAGCGAGTTTTGAAACTCACGTTCTCATATATACATACTGTAACATCTAGTTAAACTGTTTAAAAAATTACTTTCTCAATGGTTTAAAAAATTCTTCCGCAGTATATTTTCATCTTAAAAGTACTCATAATAACTATAATGGTAAACTTTCAGTAATTGGTGCTATTTGGAAAACTATTATCTTACTTTTTATATCTAAAAATAATTTTTCCTTATAAAAAAAAAAAAAAAAATTCAAAAGTTTTAAAAAGAATCCATGACACCCCATTTCCCCGTCCCATTTTATTTACTTCATCATGCACATGCTTAGTATCATTCTCGCTTATTTGGAAATGTGTTAATTATCATTTAAAATTATCAAAATTATTTGTTTAATTAATGCTGTGTAACTTCTCCCTTTAAGTAGCTTCTAAGAAAATATCATTAACGCATGCAAATTATTAGATAATAGCAAAAAAAATCATACAATTATGCGTATTACTGCTTATTAACATTGCAGAAAATCCCTTCTTTTGAAGACAGTTAACACAATTAAAATTTTTAATATTTTTAAGAGCACTTGTTTTTAATCAAGCGAGTTTTGAAACTCACGTTCTCATATATACATACTGTAACATCTAGTTAAACTGTTTAAAAAATTACTTTCCCAATGGTTTAAAAAATTCTTCCGTAGTATATTTTCATCTTAAATGTACTCATAATAACTATAATGGTAAACTTTCAGTAATTGGTGCTATTTGGAAAACTATTATCTTACTTTTTATATCTAAAAGTAATTTTTCCTTATAAAAAAAAAAAAAAATTCAAAAGTTTTAAAAAGAATCCATGACACCCCATTTCCCTGTCCCATTTTATTTACTTCATCATGCACATGCTTAGTATCATTCTCGCTTATTTGGAAATGTGTTAATTATCATTTAAAATTATGAAAATTATTTGTTTAATTAATGCTGTGTAACTTCTCCCTTTAAGTAGCTTCTAAGAAAATATCATTAACGCATGCAAATTATTAGATAATAGCAAAAAAAATCATAAAATTATGCGTATTACTGCTTATTAACATTACAGAAAATCCCTTCTATTGAAGACAGTTAACACAATTAAAATTTTTAATATTTTTAAGAGCACTTGTTTTTAATCAAGCGAGTTTTGAAACTCACGTTCTCATATATACATACTGTAAAATCTAGTTAAACTGTTTAAAAAATTACTTTCCCAATGGTTTAAAAAATTCTTCCGTAGTATATTTTCATCTTAAAAGTACTCATAATAACTATAATGGTAAACTTTCAGTAATTGGTGCTATTTGGAAAACTATTATCTTACTTTTTATATCTAAAAGTAATTTTTCCTTATAAAAAAAAAAAAAAAAAATTCAAAAGTTTTAAAAAGAATCCATGACACCCCATTTCCCTGTCCCATTTTATTTACTTCATCATGCACATGCTTAGTATCATTCTCGCTTATTTGGAAATGTGTTAATTATCATTTAAAATTATCAAAATTATTTGTTTAATTAATTTTGCGTAACTTCTCCCTTTAAGTAGCTTCTAAGAAAATATCATTAACGCATGCAAATTATTAGATAATAGCAAAAAAAATCATAAAATTAAGCGTATTACTGCTTATTAACATTACAGAAAATCCCTTCTTTTGAACACAGTTAACACAATTAAAATTTTTAATATTTTTAAGAGCACTTGTTTTTAATCAAGCGAGTTTTGAAACTCACGTTCTCATATATACATACTGTAAAATCTAGTTAAACTGTTTAAAAAATTACTTTCCCAATGGTTTAAAAAATTCTTCCGTAGTATATTTTCATCTTAAAAGTACTCATAATAACTATAATGGTAAACTTTCAGTAATTGGTGCTATTTGGAAAACTATTATCTTACTTTTTATATCTAAAAGTAATTTTTCCTTATATAAAAAAAAAATCAAAAGTTTTAAAAAGAATCCATGACACCCCATTTCCCTGTCCCATTTTATTTACTTCATCAGGCACATGCTTAGTATCATTCTCGCTTATTTGGAAATGTGTTAATTATCATTTAAAATTATCAAAATTATTTGTTTAATTAATGCTGTGTAACTTCTCCCTTTAAGTAGCTTCTAAGAAAATATCATTAACGCATGCAAATTATTAGATAATAGGAAAAAAAATCATAAAATTATGCATATTACTGCTTATTAACATTACAGAAAATCCCTTCTTTTGAAGACAGTTAACACAATTAAAATTTTTAATATTTTTAAGAGCACTTGTTTTTAATCAAGCGAGTTTTGAAACTCACGTTCTCATATATACAAACTGTAAAATCTAGTTAAACTGTTTAAAAAATTACTTTCCCAATGGTTTAAAAAATTCTTCCGTAGTATATTTTCATCTTAAAAGTACTCATAATAACTATAATGGTAAACTTTCAGTAATTGGTGCTATTTGGAAAACTATTATCTTACTTTTTATATCTAAAAGTAATTTTTCCTTATAAAAAAAAATTTTTCAAAAGTTTTAAAAAGAATCCATGACACCACATTTCCCTGTCCCATTTTATTTACTTCATCATGCACATGCTTAGTATCATTCTCGCTTATTTGGAAATGTGTTAATTATCATTTAAAATTATCAAAATTATTTGTTTAATTAATGCTGTGTAACTTCTCCCTTTAAGTAGCTTCTAAGAAAATATCATTAACGCATGCAAATTATTAGATAATAGCAAAAAAAATCATAAAATTATGCGTATTACTGCTTATTAACATTACAGAAAATCCCTTCTTTTGAAGACAATTAACACAATTAAAATTTTTAATATTTTTAAGAGCACTTGTTTTTAATCAAGCGAGTTTTGAAACTCACGTTCTCATATATACATACTGTAACATCTAGTTAAACTGTTTAAAAAATTACTTTCCCAATGGTTTAAAAAATTCTTCCGTAGTATATTTTCATCTTAAAAGTACTCATAATAACTATAATGGTAAACTTTCAGTAATTGGTGCTATTTGGAAAACTATTATCTTACTTTTTATATCTAAAAGTAATTTTTCCTTATAAAAAAAAAAAAAAAATTCAAAAGTTTTAAAAAGAATCCATGACGCCCCATTTCCCTGTCCTATTTTATTTACTTCATCATGCACATGCTTAGTATCATTCTCGCTTATTTGGAAATGTGTTAATTATCATTTAAAATTATCAAAATTATTTGTTTAATTAATGATGTGTAACTTCTCCCTTTAAGTAGCTTCTAAGAAAATATCATTAACGCATGCAAATTATTAGATAATAGCAAAAAAAATCATAAAATTATGCGTATTACTGCTTATTAACATTGCAGAAAATCCCTTCTTTTGAAGACAGTTAACACAATTAAAATTTTTAATATTTTTAAGAGCACTTGTTTTTAATCAAGCGAGTTTTGAAACTCACGTTCTCATATATACATACTGTAAAATCTAGTTAAACTGTTTAAAAAATTACTTTCCCAATGGTTTAAAAAATTCTTCCGTAGTATATTTTCATCTTAAAAGTACTCATAATAACTATAATGGTAAACTTTCAGTAACTGGTGTTATTTGGAAAACTATTTTCTTTCTTTTTATATCTAAAAGTAATTTTTCTTTTATAAATAAAAAAAAAAAATCAAAAGTTTTAAAAAGAATCCATGACACCACATTTCCCCGTCCCATTTTATTTACTTCATCAGGCACATGCTTAGTATCATTCTCACTTATTTGGAAATGTGTTAATTATCATTTAAAATTATCAAAATTCTTTTTTTAATTAATGCTGTAAAACTTCTCCCTTTAAGTAGCTTCGAAGAAAATATCATTGACGCATGCAAATTATTAGATAAGAGTAAAAAATCATAAAATTATGCGTATTACTGCTTAATAACATTACAGAAAATCCCTTCTTTTGAAGGCAGTTAACACAATTAAAATTTTTAATATTTTGAAGAGCACTTCTTTAATGATCACTTAATTAACGTCAGCTGTGGAGATTCAAGATAATAAGACAGTTCTATACTAAGTCACTTCTTTAATTAAAACAGACAAATTCTTTAAAATGTTTCTATTAAGTGACAAAAATCTTTCAGTGAAAGATAAAAAAAGGCTTTTGATTTAGAGTCAAATCTCAAAACATATGTTAATTGGTTCTATTTTGTGTGTGTGTTGTAAGAAATAAAGGCGTCCACATGATACCACATGTTAATTGTACAGAAACTAATTGAAACCGAATTTCGGTAATCTTCCAATTTTCGGCCGAAACCGAAAACGAAAATGCCCAAAAATTTTTTTAAAGTAATTAACACATACATAAATATACGGAATAATTTATTAATTATGCGTGTAATCATACGTGTGGCCCAAGTTAGTTCTCTGTGTCTCTGACTAAAACTTTTTATTTTCATATAAAATAAAATGTATTTAATTCATCTACAACACAGAATGATTTCCTAATTATTCGAACTTCATCTAATTAAAAAATTTTTTAGTTATACATATCACAATTTATCTTTGATAATGATTTTTATTAATGATCACGTGTATAATACAATTTTCACAAAGAGTACTCGAAACACTTCTGATGTTTTAAACTAAAAAATTTCTTTTACTCTCAAGTATGCAGCTTTTAATGAGCATATGAAAAGCATCTTCCCAATTGACTCTTACAACCATTGCTTGCTTTATAATTTGCACTCACTTCTTGAGTCAGTCATGACTAATAATTATAAACAGTAAAGTTCACAGCAATAAATAAAGAGTGTCTGATTTCAGCCAAAAAGCTCAAATTAATAAGAAATGTTGAAAACTTTCTAAGGAAGACGCAAGATTTCTGGAATACAGATAGTTTTTGTTTCGTTCCAGCCGAATTTTTGGCAGCATTTTCGCCGAACATTCGGCGAAATTGAGATTTTGGGACGAAACCGAAACCGAATTTTCACTCTATCTGTAACGGAAACTATGAGCCCTAGAGATTTGTGATTTGCGGTATCATGAATGAGCAACATAAGTTTATTTTGCTGTATTTTTTAGAAACAGTTAATTGTTGTTGTATGTATTATTCATAAGTCAGACAAGAAATTTATTATTCTGTAAAACGTTCATCTCTCTGAAAAAGGGACAATTTTGTCTCAGTGTGCATTTCGATATGCACTGAAAATTCGTCCAACACTTTTGCAACACTAACTGAACATAATAATTAATACTTCTAACTAAAATCATTTTCAGTTGTGTTGTGAATGTATCGCGAATGTGTTGTGCCAAATAAAAAAGATTGTGCAAAAAGTGTTGTTAAAAATTACAAGAGGAGAAAATATTTTTTCAAAACATTCATTTTTAAAGTGTTATAAATGTTTAATAAATAGTATGTTTTAAGTGTGTGTGTGTGTTATTTTAAAGGCACCATGTAGAAAGTGTTTTGAAAGAGTTTTACGTGTGTTATTTTATATTATCTAAATTGTGTGGTGTTTACAATGTGTTGTTAATTTGATGACAAAGTGTTGTGCAACAAAACACTATTGTAATAAAATATGTTCATGAACACTGTTTACAACACAATTAAAAACACTAATTTAGAACACATTTTTAGATAGCAACACTTTTACAACATATTAGGAACACATTTCTAGACAGCAACACTTTTGCAACATATTAAGAATACAATCACAACACAAAAAGTATTTTGTATATTAAGTTTTCTAATTCACAACACATTAACGTGTTGTTAATTTGGGGACAAAAAATGTTGTAAAATGTGCTTATTTTTGTGTTTCAGAATTTGCAGTGTGGGATCCGCTCGTAGCTCTTAGAATATTCAGTCGATATTCAATTTCAATCCAAGTGTGCGTCAACACCTGCAATAAAAGAATGGCTATTACATAACGTATGAATAACACTGATAAACAAGAATTTTTTTTCCTTGGAAAATTTTAACAGATTTAAGTAGCCATACCCTTGGGAATTGGGAAATATTCACAAAAAGGTGAAGTTGGTTTCCTTTTCAGAGATATCTGTGTTTAAATATATCTCATTATGTTATTTTATTGCCTTTTAAAGTAATTTGTTTCTACAGTCTAATGACCCAGAAAGTGAACAAATATCTGCTTCTTATAATACATCTAGGCGCCAATAAGATGTGCTTCGTCCATGAGAAAAATGCAGCACAGCAGCACCACCTGTTGGGCGATTTACACCGGAATATAATCAGCCCAAATTCATTTGAAGGACTATTTTAACTTTGTATACTTTTTACAGGGGAAGGGGAAAGCAAAAATATATATAGATAGATAGATACAGGGTTCGCACACATTTCTTTAAATAAAATTCAAGGACTTTCAAGGACAAAAAAATGTAAGGACCTATAAATTAAATAAACTAATAAATTATAATATGCATTTTTTAATAAACGGTTTCAGTTTTGTAAATCAAAGTTTAAACATTCAAATGGACGGGAAGGGAAGGGAGAGCAGAATTCAGCGTGTGGCAGTAGAAATTTAGAAAACTTTAAAATAACAAATACAGCAGACGAAAAAACTAGTCGTAATCAATCACAATCGATGTGCCAATTCCAAAACTTTCTTCTATCTCATACATGTTAATGCTACAAAATTCACTATCAGAGTGCCAACATTAAATGGCAATCTATGCCCATCATGAGGATTCTAAAGATATGAAATTCCGTACATTAGTTCATGAGATATGACTATTGCTAAAATAGTGTAAATTCTGCAAAATGCAGCATACCAGCGCCCCTGTTGGGTAATTTACACTAAAGCCTAATCAACAACAACTTGTGCTAAAGTCTGATTGAATCTGAAATTTGGTGAAAATACGTGTATTAGTTTTTGAGATAGAGCTATTGAGAAAATCGGGAAAAATGCACACACTGTTAAAAATTTTGCAGCATTCTGGCAGGTCAGTCGACCGTTTTTTTTTGAAAAAACGGTTTCATAACCAGAATTTAACTATATTCTGACCATAAAATGGCCAATAATATGGTCAGAATAGTGTTAAATTACGGTGACTTTGACTGTTTTCGGAAAAAACTGTCAAATGACCTGCCAGAATGCTGCAAATTTTTAACAGTGCACAGCGGCGCCATTTATTGGGCGATTAATACCAAAAGCTTATCAGGAACAACTTGTGTCAACGTCTAACTGAATCTAAAGTTTGTCGAAATTTCGTGCATTTGTTTTTGAGATAGAGCTATTGCGGAAATCATGATCAGCATAGCAGCGTCACCTGCTTGCCGATTTACACCAAAACATAATCAGCCCCTGTATTTATCAAAGTATACCTGAATCTGAAGTTTGATCGCTTTCATTTGCTGGAAAACACTATCTAGCAATAGTCAGTTTCCGCAACATTTAGATCAAGAAACAGAGCATTTGCGTGATTTCATGAAATGGATGTACAAATATATTTTTGTAAAATAGAGTGATCAAATGTCAATTGTAATAATTATATATATGAATAAAATAGGAATAAATGTTCCTATAAAAATTATTAATTTAATTATAAAAATTAAATATGTATTTTTAAAAAATGGTTTTATATTAAAATACATATCAGATTTCGAATATGCAAGCTTGGATCTCGGTAAATAACTAGGGGTGGTCCTGCTAGACGCAATGGCGTCGTGGTATGGATAATATAAGAAAGAGATGTTTACGACAGGATGTCGTAAAGGCATAAATGTGTCGGAATTAGTTTATGGCTAGGGAACACATAGATTTTTATGGGCATGAACTTTGACACAGGGAGGAGTCTTAAAAAAATAAAGAAATGTGTATGGGACTGTGAGGAGACGGTTTTATAGGTCGAGCCAAGCAACATACAATTTATCCCACAGCCAATTAAATAGGGGATCTGTCAAAATGGATACGCCTTCCAGCAAGGGATATTTTGGTAATAGAATTTTAAAGAAATCAACCTGAAAAAGTCTCTTGGTGATATAGGTCAGTCTTGAAAGAGCTCTAAAAGATGTAAGTCCCTCGTGAGTCAGCGGAGCTACAACACGAAGGAGGATGGTGCCAGTACCAAGGATGACTCGATAGCGATCAATTCTGAACGAGAGGATGCCACCCGATGACCATACGGGATTTATGTTAAAGATCATTCGAATTGCCGCAAAGTTGAGTGTTTCTTCATCCATTACTGGAAAGGTGTCCCATGCCCCTCGACGGCTCTGGAGTTCAAAGTTGGAAAGCAGATGAAACCTCTAACACAAGGTACATCAATTTATTTATTTATTTATTTATTTATTTATTTTTACCACAAGATCTATATCAAAACTTATTTATTTTGAGCTAAAAAGTTATATGGTAATTGATGTCAGATGAGATCCAAGCTACCCCCAATTAAGGTTTATGAATAATTTAATTAAAAATGTAAAATTGGAATTCTTACAATTTTTAATGAGAAAATATGTTAAACTATTTTAATAGAGATAAGAAAAACTCAGGTTTAAACTTAAATATGAAAAAGCAGTCTAAAATTCCTGCTTGTATTATTTTAGTAAATGAATGTATTAAAGAGTGTTTGTAAATATTTGTTTTCTTAATGTAAATAAAATTATTTATTCAAGAGTAAATTCTCTGGTAATCTTTTAGAGTTAAAAATTTAATGTGTGTCTTTTGCTTTTCAGCTTAATTTGAGCATACTTCATATGTGCAAGAGCCGCCTTAAATATTCACAACGCAAGCTTTTAATTATTTTGTAATTAATTAATTTGATAATTAAAAATTTTACGTGAATTTTATTTAATTTTAAGATAATTATTCGCGTTGCTCTTGCACTAGAATTAATATTAAATTACGATCACTTGTTTTATTTTGAATAATTTACGGTATATAAATTTATATACCAAGTACAATGTGGTAGCGTGGATGGTTTGGATTGAATAATAAATTTTGTGTGAGAAATAGATAGGAGTTAATTAGGTGTAATTATCTGTCCAGCATCATTCAAGGACGTTGTGCATAATTTATTAGGGAATAACAAAGCTACAAATTACAAGTGTGTAGTTCAAAATATAGTAAACAATTTTAAAAAGCTAAATTATCATATTCACATGTCATTAAAGCTTCATTTCGTGCACTCTCATATTGAATTTTTCCCAGGTAATATCCTCCTGAGACCTGGTATCCATTTAAATGGATGTTTTGCTTTCTCCTTCTATTGCGTTAAATTTCATTGTAGCAATCTAAAACCAGTTGGTTTTGGTAATGTACGAATCAAAAATCAACATTCAGCTTTTGGAATTTGGCAACGGTAACTACTTCGTTTACAAAATGGCGTAATAAATGAGTCAAGTTGGAATTCTACGTTCTGCTGGTAATTTTCGTTTTTATGTTATTTTAATTTGTTTAAACTATTTTTATTTTGCAATTTTAAATCAGATGTTAATACTTGCCTTATGTTATTTATAATAAATCCTATTCTTTCCCATACTTCTCGCATTTTTTTTAATTACTTTAAAGCGAGTTATGGCCTGAACATCCATTTAGATGGATGTGCTGTAAAACAAAATTTAAAAATCGAAATTTATTATTTTCTTTAAAAAATGTCATTTTTAATTCCTATTTGTTGAAAAAAACTCATATTTAAAAAAAAATTAGGCATTACATTTTGCTTGGGTCTCAGGAGGATATGGGAGCAATTAGCAACGAGCATGGTGAATGATACCACCAACAAATTTCTGCTCTGGGGTCTCGATTATCGATCGCAATGGAACGCAGCAATATTTGTCGATTACTGTTGGTTCATCAAGAGAGAAGATACTGAACATAAATATAAACACAAAAATAGGTACTAATATACTCAAACTGTGTTCAGCTGAGTAAAATGTCTGGAAAATGTGTATAAACAATGTACAAGTATACTGCTGGTAAATTTAACATTTACGTATTATTATTATGCATTATTGTACAATCTCCTAAATTGTGATATATCGTAATATAGGCTATAAATGCATGTCCTTCGTTTAAAAAAAATAAGAACCAAGAAAAAATTTCTAATATCATTTTTATTTTCTCAAGCGTGTATATGATTGGAATATTAGCTTTAAATTTAAGAAGAAAAATAAAAGGTCAATTTTTGTTTATCAGTGGAATGCATACAACCAAAATTAACTGTTTCGAAAAAAATGCAGGAAAATAAACTTGTTGTGTTGCTATTTAGGATACCGAAAACTGCATATCTCTAGGATTTATAGCTTCCGTATAATGAACATTTGAAATCAGGAAGGTTTCATGTGTTCACCCTAACTGAACCTACAGAACTGGGTGTTTATATTATGAAATTTTAGCAATTAAGAAACATTTTAAGGGGGGGGGGGGGGAGATCATCTTCAGCTGTTCGATGCTGCTTGATTTTAACACAATATGAAAAAAATATCTGCAGCTGTAAATATGTTTTGAAATTAAACAATTATTTTATATCAAATTGTACAAATCTTTGTAGATGTATTCCTTTAAATAATTTTGATGATACATAATTAGAATTTAGTTTAATTAAGACATACTAATTTAGGATTTTCAATGACTTACATGTGTTACGCACAGGATTACAAATAATATATTCGCTATATCCACTTAATATTACATATATATGTTATAAAAAAATTTTAGTCGCGATAATTCTTAAATTATTCTATTTTTATATTTCCCTACTTTAATAATACTATCATTTATTCCTATTTAAATTCCCCTCAATGTAAAACGCGTATATCAATGATATTTTATTATAAAACCTTTAAAGCTTTAGATTCCTTTATAAATTTTATAAACTACCCTATCCATCATATTCAGAGTAAAGTTAGCATTTATGTTCGAATGTTTTCAAAAGCCATTTCCCTTTCTTTCCTAATTTTCATTCTACGAAACATCTTTCCTGCTCCTTACTTTTCACCCTAAAAAGCTTCCGATCTTAACCCGGCAGGACCAGCTCGGGGTGTTTTGACACCCCACGCCCGAAAATATTCGTCTGCTGTCTCTCTCTATAAACCGAAGTGGTTGGGTCCATCAGTACCTGCTTCCAAGGTCACCTTCCGTGTGTAGCGTATGAAAACGGCGAATTCAGACCCGTTTTTTGTTTCACAGAATTATAGAAAGCCTTATAGAAATTGAAGCTTTATGTAAAAACTGCAAAAAATCTAAAGTTTCTGATCCATGTACACCCAAATAATTATGAAAATTCATAAATCTCAGTATCTTTATCCACAATAATGTATAATTTTATTGTAAAAAAAGATAAAGTTTTTCGAATAAGGAAAATAAAGGTGAGTGCTTTTAATTTACTGGTTATTAATTTCTTTAATTAACGATAATTTCACATTTAGTGTAAACATTTTTCACGAGAAAGGGTGTAATTAACATGAATTTCACTATCAGATAGAATTCTAAGGATTTTTTTCGTATTTATGCCATTTAATACGTTTGGGGTGTGCTGACACCCCATGGCCCTTCTCGTGTTACGTTTCACGGCGCTCGTCTTGCCTGGTTAAATCTGGAATTCTTTTTATGTCAAGCCTCGAACTCGATTCCGATTTGTTCAAGACAATCGTCTGAGAGCGGCCACCTTTTTAATTCGTTCATTTCGCGTGCTATGTAATATATCAACCTACCTTTACGCCGACTTAACAAAACCGAGCTGCACGGCTTCGGAGCGCAGATTGCAGAGAATTACGCAGAATCTCGCCGGTCCTAAAATGATCTAATAGCTATCTGGTGTTTTCTGACTTCGTAGAATATGAGGATTGCGTAACCAAATCTTTTGAATGTCAGCATGCTGTAAGACGTTTCTGCCGACTATAATGCACGGGAATTGTGAGAGGTGCTGTTATCAATAAAGAATTGTTCACTTTTAATGATGACTGCGTATTCTTTTGGGAAAATGCTCACTGTGATCAATGCCTCCCACTTTGCTAATTTCGACTGCATAACTGTTCTTTAGTGATCGTTGCTGGTCACTATAACATGGTCTTCGACTGCAAAAATCTTCGACTGTGTTATTTTCTACAGATAACAGTATCCCAATGGCGGATTATTTAAACGGCCATGTGCCAATCTACCCGAAACTTGCCAAATCACGACATATCTATTCTTACAATATCGTACTTTAACTTCAAAATAAAATAAAATTCAAGTTACTGATGAAAATATTTTTTTAAACTTGCAATTTAACCATAAAGCACAAAATCTATGATAAAATTTCAATGAAAAGGGTATATTACAGGTACTTACTTAAAAATGGGTAGAGGTTATACAAATATATAAAATGTAACATAACTTTCTATGTTACTTAGTTTTAGAAATATGAAGCGCGCAATGTCAGAAATATCTGATTTGAGAAAAATGACTTTAAAGTTCAAAGTTACCTCGATTTGGATAGGTATCGCTCCACATATTTATAATAAAACCGGTTTAATTGAAGTATCAACATGTTTTGTTTTTTTAAAGCTCCCCGCTTTATTTTGAATTCTAACAGCCCATCAAGTATAAATGATTGAACGACCTCTGGGTTTTAATGATTTTAACCCAGATGATGAGCACGTCAGATGCTCGAAAATACTTGGATTTGATATTTTATTTTTACAATGTATGTATTTTAATAAAACATATTTAATTAATTTAAATGGAGTTTTTTTTCTTTCGTTTTTATGAAATAATTTATATGAATATTAGTCGATCACAGCATTTCAGAGCTGTTTGTTGTCCCGTTAAGGTACATTTATATGTTATTGATAAATAACTCGTATTTTACTTTTCAAAATTAAAGAAAAACTCTCAAAAGTGTTGTTTAATTTTTTTTAGAAATTAATTAAAAGAAATTATTTCTTACAAGTACTGTAATTAATCAAGTAACATTATGTCAAACATCGTATTTTTTCGTTAACAAATAAGATAGAAAATATTTATATCAGTTTTTATATAAAATCTTTCTAAAGTTTTTTTTTTTTTTTTTTTACTCAAGTTTGATAAGCACTTTCCGGATTTGATAGGCACTTTAAAAAATCATTTATGCTCACTAATTAGAATCAGGTAGATACATTACATTTATTGCAAAAAGTATTGGGAAATATAACTGAATTTTTAAGTATAAGGATATCAAAATTAAAACAAGAAAAAACCCACAGAAAACAAATTCCATATCAATTAACTGCTAAATGTAGAAGAAAATTCTGTATATTTATATTCTTATTATGCGAACAATTTGATAAACAAACTGACAGTTTCGTCTTAAAGGGAACAAAAGAAAAAAAATTAAATGAGCAAATTTAAATAAATGTATATTGTCTAAGTGAGCTTAGAATATAAATATGTGTCAGTGAAAAGAAATGTCGCATTTCTACTATGATGAAATATTAAAATAGAAATCAACATTAATAACAAGTTTGTAATTTGAACGCTTTTTTAATACATATTATTATTGCTGTTGCGGTAGCAAATTCTTTTTAGTTCTTGTCATTTTTTTTTTAAATCTTTAAATACGTAATATGTTTTCCCTTTCCTTTTTAAACATGAATAAATCAGAATTCACCCTATTATGACAATTCATATAAAATAGTTCATAAAAACAAAAGAAAAACAAAAAAAAAAAAAAAAAATTCACTTAAATTACCTAAAGATGTTTCATTAAAATACATGCACTATAGAGCTAAAATATCAAACCCAAGGTCTTTCGAGCATCTAACGTGCTCATCATCTTGGTTAAATTCGTTAATCAACAGAAGTCGAGTTCATCCACTTATACTCGATGGGTTGCTCCATAATTCAAACTGAAAATGTCGGGAGGTTATGTTGTTTGGACTGTTCCAAAATTAATCAATAGTAGGGAGGTTTGGTATAGTATACCAGGAATAACACGAACTCCCTCCCAGGTTCATTTTGAATTTTGAAACAGCCCATGAAGTATAAATGATTGAAAGCGACCTCTGGATTTTAATAATTTTAACCCAGATGATGAGCACGTCAGATGCTCGAAAGTACTTGGATTTGATATTTTAGCTGTAGAATGTATGTATTTTAATAAAACATATTTAATTAATTTAAATGGAGTTTTTTATTTCTTTCGTTTTTATGAAATAATTTATATTAATATTTGTCGTTTTCCACAGCATTTCAGAGCTGTTTGTTGTCTCGTTAAAGTACGAGATTTATATATTATTGATAAATAACTCATATTTTACGTTTCAAAATTAAACAAAATCTTTCAAAAGTGTTGCTTAATTTTTTTAGAAGTTGATTTAAAAAAAAAAAATTCTTACAAGCAATGTAATTAATCAAGTAACATTAGGTTAAATATCACAATTTTTCGTTAACAAATAATATAGAAAATGTTTATATCAGTTTTTATATAAAATCTTTCTTAAGTTTTTTCTTTACTCAAATTTGATAAGCACTTTCCGGATACAATAAAAACAAAGGTTTATGTTCACTAATTAGCGTGAGGCAACATTACATTTATTGCAAAAAATTTTGAAATATAACTGAATTTTTAATTATAAGGACATCAAATTTAAAATAAGAAAAAAATCATAGAAAAAAAATTCCATATCAATTAACTGCTAAATGTTGAAGAATATTCTGTATATTTATATTCATATTATGCGAACCATTTGATTAAAAAAACTGACAGTTTTGTCTTAAAGGGAACAAAAGAAAAAAATTATATGAGCAAATTTAAATAAATATTTATTCTCTAAGTGAGCTTAAAATATAAATATGTGTCAGTAAAAAAAAAAAATCTCAATTCTACTATGATAAAATATTAAAATAAAAACCAACATTTATAACAAGTTTGTAATTTGAACGCTTTTTTAATACATCTTATTATTGCTGTTGCGGTAGCAAATTCTTTTTAATTCTTGTCATTATTTTTAATCTTTAAATACATAATGTGTTTTTCCCCTTCCTTTTTAAACATGAATAAATCAGAAAAGAAAAGAATCTCGTTAATTATAGAAATATTTACTTCTTGTAAGCATAAAAAAAATTATTTTTTTCATAGGACTCAATATAGTTTGCATTTTTTATAGCAACTCTGTTATTATTTTATGCCCTATTAAGAATTTTGTAGAATTATTTGCAACTATGATACATATTTATAAAAATGCACGCTTTTCCTTTTCTTTTCTTCGATCAATTATAATTTATTCCCATATAAGCTCTAGAAGACAATTTTTCATTTTTCAGTCGTTTTTGTTATCCGGCGTGTTAATAAAATAAATACCTTTCATCTAGTTTTAAAAAAATCCTTCTTTTCATTACGTTTTATCTCCGTTACATTGTGATTCATTGTATTATAGTTATACAGGATATTTCATACCTTTACACGTTTTCATGATGTAAAACACTATTATTATATATCAGTTGAATGGAACTATCACTGCAATTCACAACCATGTCCAAAAAGTAAGAGTGAATTATGTATACCATCTATCGCCCGGGTAGCTCAGCAGGAAGAGCAGGGGCACGGCACACTAACGTACCCAGGTTTGAATCCTGGGGTGTAATTCTTTCTCACTGTTCGAATAAACCTCAGCTATTCTACTCCAACCTTGAAGATGATTTATCTAGTTGAAAAAAATTGCTTCTCTTTATTATGACCTAATTAAATGTTAAGCGGAGTTTCAGCATTTTCCCGGACTTCCATCAAATAAAATGATACAGTTATAGCTCGTATGAATGAAATTAGCGCTGCAGTTCCCAGTTATGACCAACAAATAAGGATGAATAATGTCAACAGTGTATCGTCCCGGTAGCTCAGTAGAAAGAGCATTGACACGGCAAGCCTAGCTATCCAAGTACTGGCTTGGAAATTTTCCGCTCTGTTGGAATAACCCTCAACTGTGCTACTCTAACAATGAAGATTATTTACCTAGAAGAAAAAGTCCTTTCCTTCATTATGAAATACCTGCTCTTTTAACGCTTTTGTAACTTTTTATTTTTTCAAAACAGCACAATACAGTGTAAATTCTAAACAAGATTAATAAATACTTGAGAAATTTTAAACATGATATTTTTAAGATTTAAAAAGAAGTCAGTGCCTACCTTTCAAAAGTCCTGGTAAACACAAAATTTAAGCAACATCAAATATCGACAGTTAAAAGGGCCATTGAATTTTCAGAAACATACAAAAAATATCTGTTTACGACTGTTTAGTTTCACAGGATGTTTATAAATTGGCCTGAACTTAACTGCCGCGATTTTACCGGGAATTGTGGAGCAGGAAAGGGGCACACACTAGAAATTGCATTAACAACTAATAAGTTTAATCTCAGCTTAGAAAAAATATCGCAAGCATAAAAAGGGAAAAAGATAAGTCTTCGTTTAGTCTTATTTTGGCAATCAGCATAAATAATAACCAAAGATTCGTAACTATTGTATTACAGATATTATATTAAATAAAAAACATTTTATCGTTGTAAAACAGAAATAATAAATGAAAACGCGGAAATAGAAACAAAACATTACTAGTCAGTTGTTGACAGATTATGGATAAAAAGACTAAGAGAAAATAATTATACTAAAAGGCAGCAATTTGTTATTCCTTTTTTGTCAGTAAATAATTTTATAAACAGGAGCTACTTCAATCGAGGCAACTAAAACTGTACACTGCTTAAAATATAATTCAACTATCTGCGATATATTTTCAATGCCTCAAATCACAGTACTTTGCATTCATGTTAAACAATTTTGATTAATAGAATACATAATTGTATCCAATTTTACACGAGCGTTCACATGATTTTACATTTATTTATTCATTATACACTGGTAGACAAAACTCCAAGACGAAGGTCCAAGAAGAAGTGTCTATGTAAATAAAAATCTACGTGTAATTGTGGATCAAGAGGCAAACAATAGTATTGACAATATGTTCGGCAGAATTTAATATAAAAATTTAATTCAAACGATGTATCCCGTAATACAAGAGGTTGTTTTTCTGAAACGTGCACATTGTCCGAATACATGACTGTACAAAGAAAGCAAATTACAGGGTGATTCATAATGGATGGGACAAAAAGAAAACATGATTGTGAACGTTGTAATTAATATATTTAGAAAATTCAAATTTACCTCAAAACTACATGTATTCAAGTTTCTACAGGTGTTCAATATGTGCCCCTCCGGTGACACGACAAATGTCTAATGACTGATATCTGTACGACTTGAATTGGAGACGCTTCCGTAAAACACGCCACACCGTTGTAGGAGGGACAGCCAGTTCTGCACCTGCACGACGCGTTGATTTTGAGGGACACCGTAAAAACGAATCACGAATTCTTTCAACCATAATTATTCGATTTGAAAACTGTCTGCATCAGCGTGTTTAACAAACATTTCTCTATAACACCGCCGATTTTCATATTTTTGTATGCAGTGTTTTTCTTAATATTAACGGAGAAATACCTCCGGTCACAAAAAATTCAAAACCGGCGGCGGCGGTGACAGCGTAAGTTACTTTTTTTTTAGAATAGAGAGATTCTTCTTCTTGTGAGATTAATTAAAGCAATGGATACTTGTCAAAAATACTGGTATTAAAATTAAAGGAACCGTAGACACGCTAAAGAGAAAAAATATCCGCTAACAACAGCCACCAGTTTTATGTCAGCACGTAGACATTGTGTTCATGTGAGGGTGCACCTAATCTATTATATAGGGGAGATGGGGGCACATGTGAACAGATCGCATAAATATAGCTTTTTCTCATGGCTAGATTAATTTCTATAAACAAAACCTACTCAATATAGTAAATAGAACTTTCTTTTATACATGGTAATTTTTAAAAATCACCTGTATGGTTCTTCTTACATATTTTAATAGTTTTATAAATTGGAAAAATTGTTCACATGTGCCCCATCTTCTGGGTAGTTGTGAACACACGTGGAGCACATGTGAACATAAGGAAAGAGTATCCTTTGACATGCCTTTTATTCAGTTATTCATTTGTCACCGTAAGCATATGCTAATTACCTGTGAAATTCACCGTAAAGAAATATATATATATATATATATATATATATATATATATTTCTCTAGTTTCTGGGTGATATGTTTAAGCAAAAGACTATAAAATGAAAATAAGTAGATTTGGGGGGTGGAGGCTTGGATGATTCATTAAGTATTGCTGAAATAAAATAAAAAAAATAAAGCAGCAATTTTAAAAAAGAAATTAAAACTTTTAAATTTTGCTTAGGGGTTTTTGTTTTGGGAAAACTTTAGGGGGGTGACGTTTACATACTATTTATCTCAAATCTGCCGAAATACGAAAGATTTTCACTGCTGTATTTGCCTTATTTACTTGTAAATTATAGATGAAGAAGAGTTTTTTAATGATTTAATAAAAAATTCTAGACTATAACCCCCCCCCTTCCCCTAACTTCTTTTGCTTTTGAAAGAGGGAGGGAGTTACAATAGAGATTTTATGGTAGTTATCAGTTTAAATATTTTACTTTCTTAAAATATTACTTATATCTATCTCCATTCAAAGCAACATATACAAACTGTTTTAGATATGGAAGTAAGCCATCATTGCAAGTTTAGAACAAATGTAATAGAAAAATTTGCAAAGTTGTTCAAGGTAATACTTTTGTATTAACAATACATAAAAAAATATTGTTGTAAACTGGTTAGTAAAATAATATACAACACTTACTGCATTTTAGAAAACATTAAATTTATTTAAAGTACAATTGAATGTAAACGAGCTTGTTGCTCTTTATGTATTTGCTGAAAGATGTATTTAATGAAGTTTCAAAGCAAAATCAACTTTGTGTGAGGAAAGTATCTTCTATTTCAGGAAAATTATAGATAATGGAACTGACATTATTTATCATTAAGTTAAGGAATAGAATCACAGAATGATTATTGGGGAACTTATGCAATGTTCATATCTGTTCCAACTTGTCTGTTCATAAGTGCTCACATTGCTGCTTCTGTTAAATTGATAAATCATTAACATTTCTGGATTTAAGAAGAAAAAGAACTTTATCAAAAATATTTATTAGTATTCATAGTATATGATAAAGCACTCAAATTCAAATAAATGAATAAATAAATACAGTTATACGCTTATCAACTTGGAACAAATATTTTACTTTTGAGATTTAAAACAGTGTTTTGGTTACAGAAGACAAACAAAATGTCAAACAGCTTCAGAAATTTTTTTACCATATTTCTACAGGTGCTGTCATCTTTAGTAATTTTTTAAAAATAAAAAAAACTTATAATAACTATTGAAAAATTGCGATGTTCACATCTGCCCCCTGTTAACATGTGCCCCCATCTCCCCTATAGTGAAAGTTATGACGCCAAACTTGGTCACAAAAAGTCTGACGCTGTCTCAAAGACTATGATACATACTAACGAAAACATTTCCTAGAAAAGAAATCTTGTGACATTTTCATTTTGTTACGTTACTATGATTTTAGTTGTAAATATTTTTTTAAATAAAAATGTTTATATATTTTTTATGAGCAATCAACGATTTCTGGTGGAAAAAATGATTTATTACTGTTGTACAATTACAGTAGAACCTCGATTATCCGAGGTAATTGGGATCGACCATTTTTCGGAAAATCGAAATTTTCGGTTAATCAGGAATGCTTCAATTTTAAGATTAATGGGAGATTTATGCAATATTTCTTATAGTAACAAGTGCTTATACATGTTATTATTAATAAAAATAAAGTAATAGCACAATAGAAGCAAGAATAAATTACCTGAATTTTAATTTTGAAATTAAGTTCCTTTCACATATTTCACAAGAGTTTGAAAAAATGTTTTGTTTGTCATAGTTTCGATTCCCTTTGCTTTGAAGCTCATATGACAGAGTTTTATAATATTATTAGTTCACCAGTATCACAATCTTTCTGCTGCTCCGACCATGCAAACCCTTTTGGAGAATATTCAAAAGCTTCAGAGTTGCTAATTTGTTCGTTTTCTTCGTTCCACTCCGCAACTTACTGCAACTGAAGTTAAACTCAAATGAATTCTAAAATAGGGGAATGAAAATATTTATAGGTACTCGTAGTTTGGAAAGGATCGGAATATGAATAGCCGTAGTTAAAAAAAAAAAAAAAAAAAAGTTTCAAAATGGATTTTGCACACAAAAATGCGATAGTGAAAAAAAAAAAAAGCTTTAAAAATGGATTTCGGTTAACCGAGAGTTTTGGTTAAAAGAATTTCGGATAAAAGAGGTCCTACTCTATTGAAGATTAAAAAAATATTAATAATCTATAAAATGTAATTTTTGTCCGGTCTTGAGGTAAATGTATTTTTAGTAATTTCTGTTGCTCTAATTTACGTTTTAAATATTTGTTTTAAAAATAAAATTTTCTTACAAATTTATTAAGAATAAATAATCAAAGTTATTATAAATAAAAGATTTGTTTATTTCTGTACGACTATTGATGATAGAATTGAAAATGAAAAGCGTAATATCTGTAACAATAGTTTAATATTTTTTACTCTAAATACAGCTTTAAGAGGTCGAATTTTAAAATTAAATATTTTCGTGCTGATGCATGTTTTAAAAGAATATAAAATTATTTTTAAAATATTGATGTTATTCAGTAAGATCTGTATTCTAAAACAGGATTAAAAAAAGTTGGGTATTGAAGTAAAATTTGTTTTATAGATATACATAGCTAACCCACTTACCCCTCTCGCTGCGCAACCCGAGATTTTCTCGGGTAACGTAAAAGTATCAAAAATTGCGCAACCCGAGATTTCATAGGGGATGCATTTTCTCCATCCAATTAACCCGCCCTGATCATTCCCACCAGTTACTTTTTATTATAAAGTTTGCCTTATCTAATCGGAGCATTTTCCCCATTAAATCAGACGAAAATTTTTGTTTTGAAAACCGGTGGCAAAAAAATAAAAATTCTTAAAAGACGCTCGTCGCGAAGGAATTAAGTACGCAATTTTTGAAGCTATTTTGATAAAACAGTTACGCAGCGTAGTACTATGTTGAATTTAATGTCAATTTCATTGATTTGAACTTTTCAATTATGACTTCAGATTGTTTTAACATGCGTGTTTATAAAGCCGTTTCCTTATCATCTTCTATAAATCTTGCAATAATAAAAATTCTTTAGCGTTTATAAATTAAATTTTGTAAAAATATGACAGTGAAGACTGCCCTTCTGCTAAATGTAAAGATATCTAGCATTCACAGTACAAGTCAAACCACTTTTTTTTCAATTATGAAAATGATGAAAAATATTAATCACAGGTACTTTTGAAAAATGTGAGTATACAACATTGTAAAATATATCATAATGCATATTCTATATTGTAAAATCTAGTGATTTTGGGAATAAATTCAAAACGAGAAGATCTCAGATTGGAACAAAAAACAAAGTAATCAAATAAATATAAAGTTAATGCGCCTAAATGTGATAATCATATATATTAAAACGAAGGCTATTTCTATAAGTATAGATTTTTCGGGCATATGCCCATGCGCCAAAACTCTTTTTCGCACTTCTTCAAGTTAGAGGAAAGTAGAATGAGTTCCTGGTGGAGCAGGGGTCTAAGGTACCAGTTTAAAGCTTTGAATTTTTGTAGAGGACGCAGGTTCGAATCCAGCGCCCGGCAAAAAGGCTTCTGTGATATTTTTGGCGATAATTAATTTCAATAATGACACATTTTATTAGGACGAGAACTTATATGATTTTAATTTTTTATTATTTGTATTATTTGAATACTTTATAATTAATAAAATTTAACGCTGAACAATATTAAAAGAAATAATAATAATAATAATAATAATAATAATAATAATAATAATAATAATAATAATAATAATAATAATAATAATGACATATTTTACTAGAAGGAGAAGTTATATGATTTTTATTTTATTATTAGTATTATTTGAATGCTTTATAATTAATAAAATTTAACACTGAACAATATTAAAAGAAATAATAATGATAATCATAATGACATATTTTATTAGGAGGATAAGTTATATGATTTTTATTTTATCATTAGTATTATTTGAATGCCTTATAATTAATAAAATTTAACACGGAGGTATTTGGAGTATTTGACGCAAAAAGACGAACACGCCAATGATTGGGCAAACCGCACGGTTCGTCAACAAATGCAAACGATTTCAATGTATTTGGAAACTGCTTGTTAAAAGTGTGTTTAAATGCGCAATATTTAAGGAATTTAAACGATAAAATAGTTTATTCAAATTTACATAGTTTCATAGATTGAATAAATTTTAAGTGAATTTTTAAAGTAAATCAGAAATAAAGAATTTTGTCGCTATATATTTCAATATCAAAGAAGTCGTTGTTTTCAGGTAATAATATTTTTCTATTGTTGTCACCGACACTAACAAAATCAAAATTGAATTCGCAGATCTCAGAATCGGGCACTGAGTTTGAATAAATTTTGATCAATTTAATTTTGTTCTAACTGCTGTATTATGATCGTTAAATTTCATTAAAGATTCATATAAATGCATACAACAAATCTGTAGTTATATAAATGTATTTATTTAAGCTAAACTTACGTAAACAAGTTTAGTACGAAGAGTTAGGCTAATGTCAGACGGACGTCTTTTTGAGCGCTTTTTTACTTGCGTATTATCCCTTCACAATGCTAGTGGCATTGTGTATGGATAACACGTAAGTAAAAAAGCGTGCAAAAAGACGTCCGTCAGACATTAGCCTAAGAAAGTTATACCATAAAAACATATTTAGCATAAAAGCGCATACAGTCACCTCTCTTTTATATGCGTTTGAAGAAATTGATAATAAAATCGCGGATAATTGAAAGCCGCGCGTAACTGAAGAATGGTGTATGTAGTAATTCTTTATACAAATTATACACATTATGGGAAGGAAAAACATTTTGAAATATAAGAATAATCATTATTAATATTTGATAAAATAAAAGGGGTTTCATATTAGTATAGTGTACTTAAAAAAAATCCTTACACTTTCATTATAAAATTTTGTTTAAAAAAACAATAAGCGTAAAATGTCATTTTACGTAGAAGAAGATATACTTACATGAAAAATGTCAGTTAGTTCTGTTTTAAGAAGTCATCAATGTCAGTTTTTTTTTCGCTTAGACCGCATTTGTACAATAACCTTTTGAAATGCATTCAAGTCCATTATTGTATTTATGCTAAATCAGTATTTTGAAGGTAACATCTGAAAGTGTTCAAGGTTCCCAAAGCAGTAGCATAAGATGGGACAATTACAGTATCAGTTTCACCATTACCACCATCTTCATTTTCTTTATTAGCTGTCACGCCATCAAAAACAGTTTCAATATCTCTTATTGCCATTGATGTTAAGATTTCATCAACATTGACGAAACCTTGAAAAGAAAAAGAATCTTGCCTTATGCTGTTCCATTCTTCCTCGTCTATGTTAAAATGATTGCTGTTGATTTTATTTTCTTGTAATGGAATAACTTCACCGTCATTTGAATGGAAAAAAAAACCCGCTCTTCTAAAGCTGTTAGAAATTGTTGTGGCTGTTATGTTATTTCAATAAGAAACCAACATATGCATAGCATCCTGAATCCAAAATTTCTTGAATTCCTATTACTGCTCTAGTGATATAAACATTCTTCACACCAAATCTTTCCTATACTGGGCTTTAACTGAGCTTATTATACCGACATCTAATGGCTGGAGTCTGCTAGTACAATTTGCAAGGAAAAATATACTCGTGTATGTGTCAGCAATGGAAGATGTGAAAGAAGGATGGGCGTGACTCTGATCGATAAATAACAGAATTTTTTTTTAACCATCTTCATATCAAATTCCTTCAAAAGTCTAAAAAAATTCTCGATGTCATCCTGGTTTTCGTGCTATTTGCATAAGAACGTAGCAATTTCTTCACATTTTTAAACAGTGGTTTCTTGGATTTACCAATCACTATTGGAATAACTTTACTTATCCGTCCGCATTTCAACATAAAAGCTCAGTCACTCTTTCATTGCTGTGTTTGACACCAGGACATGTTTCTTCCATCCACCGTTTTGTTTGGCAAAAGACGATAAAATAAACCTGTTTCATCACGGTTAAAATTTTTCTAACATCGAAGTTTTGAATTAAATTTGGAAGGTCTGAGATCCATTCATTAGCAGTTGAATCTGAAACAGCTGCGCTTTCACCACTAACAAGGAGAGGGCCAACCTTGTTAATCACAGATTTTGATTATTTTAATATATGTTGTAGAATAGAGACCCCTTAGTCTCAGGTTCAACAGATTTTATCCAACGCTCCTTAGTTCTTGAGAAACCGGGAGGTCTAATAGTAGTACAAAACTTAAATACTTAATATGTAACAAGAAGAATAGGTTGGTCGTAGCGCAATTGGTACGGCGTTTGCTGGCTGATCTGTGGGGCCCGGATTCGGAACCCGAACGCGCTACATTTGTTTTTCTCACTTTTTGTTTTATAAATGTACTTGTAATTTAATAATTTAAATTAAAAATTTTAATATCATACATTAATTATAATGTTAACAAACTTAAATTTATCATTTTTCATTTTTAAACTATTATTTCTCATCCTTTAAAGAGGTTTAAAAAGAAATTGGATCTATTATTGAATGATGAAAATTCCAAAATCGTGACAAAACCTGTTGTGGCGACATCTAGTTATGATAAAATAAAAGAATATTCAAATAAAATAAAAATAAAAGCTGAAGGAAGATAAAGGGGAAAGCAAAATAATTGAAAGTGCAAGCATACGTATTACAAATTTAAAAATCTTTAATATTAAAAAAATAGGTTGTAATTTAATTCTGATGCTAATTTTTAATATAATTATGCTTGTTACTTTAAAAACAGAATAATAGTATTATCACTTGACTTTTTTGTTAAAAAAATGCGTAAATGATGTTCCTTTAAAATCACGAATTGACACAATTGCTCAATATCATTGCATCGATAAAGAATATATGAAATACATTTTAAAAGTGATTTTAAAAAAATTAACAGTTTTATGATGTTTTATACAACTATTTAGTTAAAAGTAAAAAATTAAATAGGTTAAAATTATAATTGATATACAACATTATAAATTTTAATTGACAATGAGATTATTAAGTTATACTTACAAATATATTTGTAAAACAAAAAAATGAGAAAAACAAATGTAGCGCGTCCCGGTATCGAAGCCGTGCCCTCGGATCAGCCGGAAAACACCATACCAACTGAGCTACGACCAACCTATTATGTTTGTTACAAAGTAAGTATTTAAGTTGTGTCTATTAGAGCCCCCGGTTTCTCAAGAACTAAGGGGCGTTGGATAAAATCCGTTGAATCTGAGACTAAGGGGTCTCTACCCTACAACTGTTGACAGATATTGTGAAATATAATCTCCAAACAAGGACATTAAAACAATCAAGCTAAGTAAATTGTTTTTCATGTGTCAAATGGGATTTATAAAAGCAATCATCAAAAGTGATTATGATCTAAAGGAAGGAAGTGAAAGTGATTGCACAATCGTAAACAGACATTTTATTATAAACATTTTTTATTATAAACATTTCGCGACACTCAAGAACTATAGACTCTTATTTTAAATTACTATAAATATAAATATTGATACAAATAATTTGTTATTCTGATTTATGGCACTAATTTCCTGTTTTTTATTGCTGATAATATTTTATACATGTTCTCTATTTTCACTTGTAATCTTGACTCTACAAAGGAGAGATGTAACTTCTAAAGCTTTATTAAATATTAATTTTTCTTTCTTTTTATAAGTTTCCACACAGATTTAAATTTTATAAGTCACACAAAAAACACGTGTCTTTTAAATGACCTGGATGATCATACGTTTATTAAATGTAGATTAAATCAGAGATATGAGAAGATGAAGACATAATTACCCTTCCGGACGCAGATTACCAGATGATAAACGGATATACATAAATACAAGGTAAGCTGAATTTATCTTACCTATGTTTTGTTTTATATTGAGAAATAAATAGTTTATTTTTGAGGATAAAACCGAGCATCACGGAAGTACTGATAGCAAAGTTTAAATATTGCTATCAACAACATATATGAAAATAATCAAAATCTGTGATTAACAAGGTTGGCACTCTCCTTGTAAGACAAGGATGTGTTAAACCTCGTCTTTTCTTAAATTTTTCTAGCCATTTCCAAGAAGCCGAAAAATTGTATTTGAATAATTCACCGCTAATGGGTAAATTAGAAGTTCTCATTTCTCTGAACAACTGAAATTTGATGTGCGAAATGTGACTTTTTAAATCTATAATTTCCCATTCTGAATTCTTGATTATTTCTTCGTTTGTGTAGAATATTCATCATTCCTTTTTTTTCTTTTTTTTTTTTTTTTTTTTTTTTTTTGATCGATACATTGTTCTTTAAAATCTCTCCGAGTGTTTATTTGAATCGGATAATGCGAATCGAATTTTCGAACTAAACTTATTTTTAACAGTTTGGTATCATTTTCTGCTGCTTGTGTAACTTCCAGTTTCAATGAAATTGTTAACTTTGTTTTTCTCACTTTATTGAAAAAAAATCCAGATGCTACCGTAAAGTAAGGAGGAATAGGAACACGCCCGTGGTTTGATAAAAATAAAAGAGAAATTAAAGAAGGAACCATTAGAGCTGGGGAAATATGGAGAAAAGTCGAATTGCAATACCTTCTAAGGCACTTTGCGAAACGGTCTTTTGATCTTTACAGTTGAAGTAAATTTTTTATAGGTAAAAAAATTTTGTACTTAACTCAGAATTTGTGAATTGCGCTGTTATTTTCGGGTATAACTGAGAGAGACAATTCAAAGTGTCGTTTATAAACGAGACATCTATAGCATTATTATCCTATTTCTCGTGACGGGACCTTAGGAAATTCGCATATAACTGAGAGGCGCATAAGTGAGAGGTGACTGTGTTTTAAAATTTCATTGTGCCACCAAGCGGCTTTAAATAGCTCAAAAAACAAAATTTTTATACTTTATTTACGGACGATAAATATAAATTATTTTTTATAAGCATATACATCCTCATAAAAAGAATAGTCTGCATTCTTTGCAATATTTTCTGAGTATGTGCTACTGAAGAATTTCTTTCGGATGAATTCAGACAATCGGATGAATTATTTTTTTAATTTTTCTCATGATTTCTAATTTCTGTTTCTTCACTGGCGCAACCGTAAAGATAATACAAAAGTAAATGCTTGAGGCATTCTTTTTTGTATTAAAAAACTCTATCTTTTTTCTCTTTAGTTATGTTCAATATAGAATTACCCAGTTTCAATTTTATATTATAACCTTTTTATTTAGACTATTTACAACAATGCATACATACAATTGAAAGTAAACTAGCGTAGTTTTTATTATAAATGCTTAGTATGTGCACCTTTAGTTTTATGGCACACATCCAACCTAAAGTCCAATTCTTCCCACACTTCGGTTTACAAATCCGGAATAGTGGAAGCAATAGCCTCTTCAATTCTGAGTCTCTACTCTGAAAAATCTTTAGGAAGCGGCAGACCGTAGACACGATCTTTGATAAAGAGACAAAGGAGAAAATTGCATGGCTCTAAAGGCTTTTAAATGTTCAGCCCAGCAATAACACTTTACGCTCAGGAGTCCTTTCTCATATGTGGCACTGAAAGCGAGTCAATAACAAAGCAGAACTCGCGCATGCGCTTCTCTAAAACTGACCAAGTTACTCTTTATTGCTGACCTTGAACCAACACTCTACAAGGCTTACAGTAGATATTTTTAAAGTTTACAACTGGGGCATTCTTTATGGACTCCCTGTATACACAGTTAGAAGTGTATCTTATTGTTTTCTGCTTATATTTTGTTTATATTATTTTCTTTTTCATTTGAGATATTATTTAATTATGAAAGTAATGTACTGGAAAATTCAGAAAGAAATTTGAACGAAATTATTGCTTGTTGTATAAGTTATTTTCCATAGTAAATATACATGCGACATCTCATTAATTTCTAATCAAATATTCGTTAAGGGTGTATTCGAGAAAGTATTTTTCCATCCCCAATAACGCGAAATTTTCTGAGACAGTTTCAGACTCATTTTCAAAAATAAAAACATGAAACTCGCTGAGGTGATTTTTGAAGAGATGTATAAGAGGCCGTGTGATTTCACTTTTCGCTCAATTAATTAGAATTTGATTTTTAAACAATTATTTTCTCAATATGAACATTTTTTTCATCCCTAGACATTTGGCATCGGAAAATTCGGTTCAAAATGCTAACTTTGACAGCCAATTTTTTTTGCAATATCTTCTGCCTTTATAAAAAAAATCGACAATCACGGCACATTACGTAGTTTAATAAATAAGGGAATTTGCCCCGTTTGATGCGTTTTAGAGCAAAATTGAATTTAAAAATAAATCAGAAAGTAAGCAGTTTGGATTGGAATACACCCTTAAGTTGACTGCGTATTTCCAGATATTCTATCGTCTTATAAAAGTTGTTTCACGCATCTTAAAACCCTACAGATTTAAAAAAAATATTTTTTATGAATAAATACATATGCATAATTCTATCTAAAATTGATTACGTCTTCGATACAAACAGTGTAAGTATTTGAATAAAATTAGCAAAATTTTTATGCGTTTTAGATTTAAATCATTCAAATTATAAATTAAATTACTTCATAATTACATTATACGAATATTGCTGTTCTATAAAAATGTATTCATGTTTTATAATAAATAAGTTATAAATTCATAAAAAGAGCCGTGCTTTATTTCATACTGTATTTGTTATTTGTGATAATGAGGAAAATAATGTTAGATAAACACGTTTCTTCTGAAGTTATAAATATGACACAGACACACAAAATCTGTCTTACAATGAATAAAGTGCTGTTATCCTATCGGTGCAGTGAACAATACATAAACGGCACACATGAATATATTTAACGAAATGATTTGTCCTGAAAAATATGTATGAAGAATCTATAATGAAGCAAGCACTACATTGTGGATTTCAAAGAAATGTATTGTATTTTCAGATAATGAGGATTTTTAATAGTAACATGTCAACTTCGACTGACTTTATTGAAATATATTTAAAATAAAAATATTCGAAAATATATTAATATGAATTATTATGTAATAGAAATGGTTTATTTCATAGAATTATATAATATATCTGCTTCTAACGATATAATATATTACAACAGAATATAAAAATATTTCTATGCTGTTATTCTTGATATTTCCTTACGTCGGTTTTAGCAAAAATATAATTTTCATTTGACAACTTTCATAATCACAACTATTTTTTATGTATTTACATTCGTAGGAAGTTTTTTTTCTGACTTCATTAAAATATTAAAATATATATTTAACATTCAAGATAAAATTCCTACATTTTAATGTACTGAATATACAATCGATTAAGGATTTTGTCGTACACTGACCAGCCCTCTTTTCTTGACCATGACGCCTGAGGTCATATACATCATATCTCTCCGTCAAGTGGTCAGAAAAACAGAGTATCCTCAATGTTTATTTCCCAAACGAGCTTGGTACTCATTTTATCGACCGTGAAAAGATGAAAGTTTGAAAGGAAGTTTAAATATTCATTCTAAATTCAGCAAAGTTTTATGATTTTTTAAGTACATGCTCATCAAGCAAAAAATATGGAAATGTTTTCAGTTTCTGAAAAACAACAGATTAAATATACCGGGGCATCAAGTTCACAAACATATACTATATTTGATAGACTTATTCAGATTTCATCTTTGAATTTAAAAATGAGACTACTGCGAGCTGTGTATACTATATTCTAAATTATAACAAAACGTGATGGCAGACCGTAAAATTAATAAAGCTTAATAAATGTATTTCGCGTAAACTATCAAAGTTCTGAATTCCTATTCCTAAATTAGAAATGTTCACTTAAAAGCAACCCGCGACATGATACCATTAAAAAGTGGTCGGATGTTGCAATCCCTAAACTTTGTTCTCTCTTACACATGTTATTACTTCGTGAAAAACGCAGCACATCTACGCCACCGGTTAGGTGATTTACATCAAAATCTAATCATCAACAACTTATGTCAACTTCTAACCCAATCTGAAGTTTGATGAAAATCCGTGCATTATCTTTCGAAATAGAGCTATTGTAAATCGATAAAAATTTTGCATAGCAGCGCCACCTATTGGGCGATTTATACCAAAAACCAATTAGGGCTAATTTATACTATGGACTAACTAAATCTGAAGCTTGGTCAAAATTCGCGCATTAGTTCTTGAGATAGAGCTATTTTGACAATCATGAATAATGGCGCATAGCAGCTGCACTTTTTGGGCGATTTTCAGTAAAAAGTAATAAGGACCAATTTCTATCAAGGATTAACAGAATCTGCAGTTTTATGAAATTGAGTGCATTAGTTCTTGAGATATAGCCATTTCAGGAATCGTAAAAAATACAGCCTAGTAGCGCCACCTGTTGACCGAATTACACCAAAGAGTAATCAGAACCAGTTGATATCAAGGTCTAACTGAATGTAAAGTTTTGTGAAATTCAGTGCATTAGTTTTTCAGATAGAGCTCCCACAAAATTTTCTCACATACAGACACACAGAGTGACAGACTCACAGCCAGGCATTTTCTAAAAACCATCAAATCGTGTTCAGGACCTTCTAAAACGTGTAAATCCATCGAAAACCGGAAGACGAAATATTTTACGAATTTAATACTTTCTTCTTGTAAAGATAAAAGAAAGTAAAAATAGTATTATTTATTATTGTAGCAATACCATTGATTCAAAGTTTGTGAATTGATTGTAACTCGTACTAATACATTTTAACAATAATCGCAAATACCATTACGTAGCTGCCTAAAAAATATTTACATATAGGGTGGTTATAATTAAACTTCCTCTATAAACGGCATCCTACAGCTCAAACGGGTGAACGGGATGCAGCGAAATTTGGTATATAGACTATACACGAAATGCGTTCACGGAATTTCGAAAAAAAAATTTAGTTCCAAAATGTCTACCAGAGGGCGCCTTTCCCGAAAAAAACATTAAATTTAACGCAATAAAGGGCCAAAACAGCCGGCTTTACATTTTATTACTCCTAACTGTTGTTCTGGATTGTTAATATTGTTTCTGTATTCCGTTTTGGTCGTTTATTGTGTTAAATTTAATGTTTTTCCGGAAAAAGAGCTTTCTTGTGGGCATTTCGGAACTATTTTTTTTTTCGAAATTACGTGAGCGTATCTCGCGTATAGTCTATATATCAAATTTAATTGCATTCCGTTCACCGTTTGCGCTGTAGGATGCTGTTTATAGGGGAAGTTAAATTATAATCACCCTAAATTTATGTAACACTAGCTTTTTTTTTTTCCTAACAACATTTTAAGTTCTCCAGCTATTACATGAATGACAGAAAATATTTCAGCCTTCAACGACCACCAATTTTGAATATAAATCGTCTTCTTGGGGCCCTTGGGGCATCTTCTTTAAAAATGATTCGAATTCCTTGCAATTTTCTTTACCACAATTCTAGCGTCCTCAGATTACATTAAAAACTACTAAAGAGTGTATATATACCAAACAACATGCCACTTAAATCCCTTCCCCCTTGGGGCTCTGTGCAAGGACCCTTGAAGCTTTTGCACAATAAATTATTAATAAGTTTCCCCTCTTAATCCGATCTTCATTTTTGGAACCATATTTCCATTTGGTTATTCTCCAGTTTCTATATTCCAGTTAAAATCATGGGGCACCTTAGGGTCCTGTAGGGCCCGATCCGGGGCCACTTGAACTTTTTGTGTGCTATGCATTTTTTACACCCTAATTTTCTCACCTTCTCATTGCATAATTTTAAAATTGAGTCTTGGACTCTTTCCCCTACATTAACACCCTCATATTTTTATTGGGGCTGTAGTACCCCTTTTTAAGCATTTACCCCATTTTTTGCGCATTTCTTTAAAATATTATTCTAATGATTATTTCATACCCTATGATTAATTTTGACTAATTGAAGATCCAAACGCTAAGTACTAAAACATTTAAACATGTTTTCCTGTTAGTGTCCTACTCTCAACTATCAGTTGGGCCCTTTTGGGCGCCTGTTATAGCTCCCTTAAAAATGGACCGATTCACGAACTTTTTTTCTAACAACTTCTTAGGTTCTCCATCTACTACATGAACAACAAACAAACAAAAAAAATTGCAGACTTCAGCTATCACCAATTTTGAATATTAATCGTCTTCTTGGGGCCTTTGTTGCAGCTTCTTTAAAAACTATCCTATTCTATTGCAATTTTCTTTAACATAGTTTTAGCGTCTTCCAGCTACTTTAGAACCCCTAATTTTTTTTCTTATACTCAACTACATTCCAGTTAAGACCCTGACCCCTAGGACCCTGTCTTTCTTTATACCTCAGCTACCACCTTTTTCGAACATTAATCTCCTTTTTCAGCATCAACTTACGTCTACTCGCTACAGCCGTAAATTAAAAATCGCGTTACTTTAAAGGTAACTTTAGATAAGGAATTTCTTCCGTTTATTACATATCGTGTTAATGCTTACAGTAATTCGTGAAATTTACAAGGTTGAGGATGTATCTTCCACCCCTTGGTGGTGCGTTATTTTCTCGGGTTTAACGGCCCAATTTCAACGAGATTTGCTTCCTTCAACTTAGATTACAAATCAGCTACTTTATGTATTATGAAATTTTACCTTAGACTTTAGTTGCCAAAATTTTCTATCATTAATGGTGCATTCTTTTTTTTTATTCTGTGGGCTTGATTCCTACGAGGTTTGGCTCACTCAATTTTGTTCTCGATTGTCTCCGGCACGTGCGGGCACTTCCGGTAAATGCTGTCATAGGTAGTGGGGATCTAGATTACAGGTTCGTTCGGAAAGAAGTTTGATGGGAACACATTAGACTCTGCAGAAGGCAATGGGGCCTCCGAAATTAGGTTCATTTAAATGAATTTCCAAAGATATAAAATCATTACAAACTTAAGTTTTGTTTAAGGTTATTATTTACAAACCACGGGCAACGCCGGGTGGCTCTGCTAGTGTTTAATATTTTTTTTTCATTATTTCTAGAATACTAAATACCACTGCGAGTTTAAAACGAAAAAGTCCAATTTAAAAAAAAGCTTTTTTTCTTTAATTCAATAATAAATAACTGATTATCGACAAATATGTTTAAAATTTTAAACTCCAACACTTCCCAGGTTACAGAACATAATTAGAATTCTTTTCTTTTTAAACTCTGATAGATATTTTACATTTAATATATGTATTTTTTTAATTTCTCATTAACAATACCAAGAAGCATTTCTTATATAAAAAATATCTATAATGTAATTCATATAAAGTGTTTATATGCATTAAAAGCGACACTTTCGTATTAACCGCATGCCAGGAGACAAGGAAATTGCGAAAGATTTTGCTACTCACTGCAGCCTTTTCAATTCTGATAATTTCAGCAGTTTAAGCGCGCATTTCGATTACACGTAAGTTAAATTTGTATTGTATTTATATTAGATTAGCAAACCCCGCGGCTTTGCTCGCGTAATAGTTGAATTATGCCAAGTAATATTTGCATGACTATTTTTATTCGAAAAACGCTTTTTGGAATAATTCAAAAATTACAAATTAAGCCACAGTTTGACTAAACTTCATTATAAACGTGCAATAGACAGAAATCAGATTTTAATTAATAAGAAGAACTAAAACTGATTCCAAATAAATGATAATTTAGAAAGAATTTTGAGACTTTTATGCTCATTTCAGTATTCATTTGGAGTTTTTAATTTATTAGAAACCATCTTAACACATTTACATCTTAAAATTAACCATCATGTGAAATTCCAAGCTTCTTGTATAACAGTCTACCACCTCTCTGGTGTTAGTGGAACCAACATAAAATGCCGCAACAGAGTTGAAATAGAATGTATCGAAAAATGTTGAAACAGAGAATGTCACCATTAACTTATCAACATTAACCTTGAAATCGGTTGGAATTTCCTAATATTGTATAGAAAACGGAATTTAGATGTTTGTAAAGGCTTTCTTGTTGTTTCTGCCAACCAGGTGGTAGTGACACCGGCATAAAATATAGGCCGTATAGGATCAGGGACTATCATCCTTGATTCGCAAACTTCTGTAATCGGTTTATTATTTCCTGAGATTCCATAGAAATCGTAATTTAGAACACTTTTAGAATGCTTTTCACTCCTTCCCTTCGCTTCACCCCTTTTTAATTTCGAATTTATTTTCAACTGTTCTTAGAGGACATTTATATTTTATAAGTAACTAACGTGCTATATTTACAGTTTCTAGCCTGTTTAGTACCGCAGAAATTGCAATTTAGAAAGTTTTTTGCTCCTGCAACCCTCTAGGGGTTGTAGCACCGACATAAAATATAGCTTATGTTTGAGCAGGTTTTATCACCATCAATTTCCAAGCATTATGTTTGAAATTGGTTTCGTATTTCATACGATTGCATACAAATCGCAATTCAGAACTTTTATAGAACGCTTTTCGCTCACTTCATCCTTTTAAATTCGGAATTTCCTTTCGACAATTCTTAGAAAGCATTTGATCCTGAAATAATTACCATTCCAAATGTAAAATGTTAGACCTCCCTCAGTAACACAAAAACGCAATTTAGAACATTTTTTGTCCCTGTAATCTCCAGGTGGTAGTGACAACAACATAAAATATAGGCTATGTTTTAACGGGGACTGTCACCATCAATTTGAAACCATTATTACTGAAATCGGTTTATATTTCCTGAGATTTCATTGAAATCACTATTTAGAACGTTTTTGGAACGCTTTTCGTTCATTTTCACCCCTTTTAAATTTCAAATTTTTAAGGAACTCTTCGCAGAGAAGTAATCTCATAAGTAATTACCATGCCAAATTTCAAGTTGCTAGCCCTTCAATATCACAAAAATCACAATTTAGAACGTTTCTTTTAAATGCAACCGCTAGGTGATAGTGACGCCGACATTAAGTAGATCCTATATTGAAGCAAGAGCTGTCATCATCAATTTCCAACCATTACTTTTGAAATCGGTTGTGTTCTTTCTGAGATTGCGTAGAAATTGCCATTTAGAACGGTTTTTAGAACTCTTTTCGCGCATTTTCACCCCTTTTAAATTTCGAATCGTTTAAGAAATATTCTTAGAGATCATTTATATCTTATAAGTAACTACCATTCCAAATTTCATGTTTCTAGGCCCTTCAATAACACAAAAATCGCATTTTCGAACTGTTTTTGCTCCTGCACCTCCTTTGGGGGGTAATTGCACCGACATAAAATGTAGCCTATGTTGAAGCAAAGGTTTTCACCATCATTTTGACACCATTATTTTAAAAATCGGTTTGGTACTTCTTGAGATTGCGTAAAAATCGCCATTTAGAACGTTTTTTAGAACGCTTTTCGTGCATTTTCACCCCTTTTAAATTTCGAATTTTTTAAGAGAGGTTCTTAGAGATCATTTATATCTAATAAGTAACTACCATACGAAATTCCATATATCTGGGCCCTTCAGTAACACAAAAATCGCAATTTCGAACATTTTTTTGCTCCTGCACCCCTTTTAGGGGTAGTGGCACCGACATAAAATGTAGCCTATGTTGAAGCAAAGGTTTTCACCATCCTTTCGACACCATTATTTTAAAAATCGGTTTGGTACTTCTTGAGATTGCGCAAAAATCGCCATTTAGAGCGTTTTTTAGAATCCGCTTTTGCGCATTTTCACCCCTTTTAAATTTCGAATTTTTAAGAAATGTTCTTAGAGATCATTTAAATATAATAAGTAACTACCATGCCAAATTCCATGTATCTGGTCCCTTCAGTAACACAAAAATCGCAATTTTGAACTTTTTTTTTTTGCTGCACCCCCTTTAGAGGTAGTGACACCGACATAAAATGTAGCCTATGTTGGAGCAAGAGTTGTCACCATCATTTTGACATCATTATTTTTTATATCAGTTTTGTACTTCCTGAAATTGCGTAAAAATCGTCATTTAGAACGCTTTTTGGGCATTTTCACACCTTTTTAATTTCAATTTTTTTAAGAAATGTCCTTAGAAATCATTAGTATCTTATAAGTAACTACCATTCCAAATTTCATGTTTCTAGGCCCTTCAGTAACACAAAAATCGTATTTTTAGAACGTTTTTTGCTCCTGCACCCCCTTTTGGCCAGTGGTGCGGACAAAAATTATAGCCTATGTTCTAAGTTGGACTAAAACCATCATTTTGATTCCATTACTTTTGGAATCGGTTCGGTAGTTCCAGCGCTTACCTCCTACAAATAAACAATTTTTACGTCTTTATAATATTAGTATAGATTTTAGAACGCTTTTCGCGAATTTTCACACCTTTTTAATTTCGATTTTCTTAAGAAATGTCCTTAGAAATCATTAGTATCCTATAAGTAACTACCATTCCAAATTTCATGTTTCTAGCGCCCTTCAGTAACACAAAAATCGTATTTTTAGGACATTTTTTGCTCCTGCACCACCTTTTGGTCAGTGGTGCGACAATAATTATAGCCTATGTTCTAAGTTGGACTAACACCATCATTTTGATACCATTACTTTTGGAATCGTTTCGGTAGTTCCACTCCTACAAATAAACGATTTTTACCTCTTTATAATATTAATATAGATTAAGCAACCTAAAATCGTATGACTTTAAATATGCAATACAAAAATTTATTTGAATGGCCACCATTTTGAAACAAGATGGCGGATGAAGTTGGCCAACGAAATCGGTCGAGACATTCATATGTACTATGCACATACTTAATTTTATCCAAATCGATTTATTAATACGAGAGTTACAGTATGGTAAAAATCACATTGTTTGAAAATGTCAGCCACCATAGAAATAAGGCAGCAATATCTCAGCCATTCTTTAAAGATATACAAAACAAAACATGCTTCGGAATTCTTCTATTAAGGTCAAACTCTTAAGAAGAAAATATTTTTCAGTTTTTAATTTATTTCCACTGCTTTTTAAATTGTTATTTATTTTAAATTTTAAATGACCGCTATTTTGAAACAAGATGGTGGATGAAGATAGCCAACGAACTAGTTCGAGACATTCTTATGTACTATGCATACAATTAATTTCATCGAAATCGGTGTATAAATGCGAGAATTATCGCATGACAAAATCGGATGTATATATACACTATATGGCCAAAGGTGACCGGTCACTTGCGATTTTAGACGATTTGTAAATATCTACAAAAATACACGAGGAATTAACCTGAAACTGCAGGTGTGTAAACAGTATAGTATAGGTCACATATTTCCGTGAAGGTTTTTTTCCGAAAACCCATAGGAGACCGTCAACAAATTGAAAAAGAACGATTATCTTTTGGAAAACCCTCTAAAAACTAATATAACAAAAGCGTTCAAACTCGAGATTATTAATAAGTAGCTTATTGTAATATACTGTGTTCATTGTTATGAGGATAGCAGGTATACCCGTAGAGAAATTAAGGTTTTTATAAAAACAGTCCCAAATTTTGCCACGTTTTTTGCTTATAATTTACAGAGTTCTTACTATATAAAAAAGTTATTTTCAGAAAATATGAAAAACAACATTGTACACAAAACTCTGCTATCAGAATTAAAAAATAATAAAAAGTGGATGAAAAATGAGCAGGTTTACTAAAACATGTTTCACTGCGCATGCGCGAATGCAATCAAAATATAATGTGCATTATGTATTAGCTAAGTATATAGAGACACTTTTGTGAAAGACTCAAAATCATAGCTTGAAAATTCTGAAAATTATCGTTGATATAATAAGCTCGAAATCCGTTGTTCCCAAAAGGAAGCAAAATATAAGGGATTGTATCCAAATATAGTAATGTGCAATATTGTGTACGCTATCTTGACACTAATCAACAGATATTTGATACAATCCCTCATGTTTTTGCTTCTTTTTGGGAACAACGGATTTCGAGCTTATTCTATCGATGATAATTTTCAGAATTTTCAAGCTATGATTTTGAGACTTTTACAAAAGTTGCTCTATATACTTAGCTAATACATTACGCATATTATATTTTCATTGCATTCGCGCATGCGCAGTGAAACATGTTTTAGTAAACCTGCTCATTTTTTATCCAAGTTTTATTATTTTTGTAATTCTGATTGCAGGGTTTTGTGTACAATATTGTTTATCATATTTTCTGAAAAGAACTTTTTTATATATTAAGAACTCTACAAATTATCAGCAAAAAACTTGGCCTAATTTGGGACTGTTTTTATAAAAACCTTAATTTCATTACGAGTATACATGCTATCCTCATACAAATGACCCCAGTATATTACAATAATCCACTTATTAATAATCTCGAGTTTGAACGCTTTTGCTACATTAGTTTTTACACCGTTATTCAAAAGATATTCATCTTTTTTCAATTTGTTGACGGTCCCCTATGGAGTTTCGAGAAAAAATCTTCGCGGAAATATATGACCTATACTATATTGTTTACAAACCTGCAGATTCAGATTAATTCCTCATGTATTTTTCGAGATATTTAATAAAACGTCTAAAATCGCAAGTGACCGTTCTCCTTTGGTCGTATAGTGTATATATAAGTCACATTTGAACGGAGGGCGGTTGGAGGTCGTATTCGGTGAAAATATACCAAAATTTTTCTGGAAGTGCTTTTCTCCGGACGGCTGCAATCTGTAGCTTTTTACTTTTTGTAATAAAAGCTTCTTAAAATAAAAATAGTGGTATGTGCCAATCCCAAAACGTTCCTCTTTCCGATAATGCTAATATTTAAAAAACATTGTGACAGATGTTAATCCTTTTATTACTTCAATACTACACCAACTTTGATTTTTAACTTAAGTTTCTGCTTTATTTTACTAATCGGAGTAAAAACGAGTTAATCTTGATCATAATATTTAATAAAACTATATTTCTTGTTACTCTGCTTTACATCAGCTGCTTTAGAATCGCTGCGTTGGCCATCTACATGCGAAATGGTCATCACTGAATGAACAGCCAATGTACAACATAACTATGAAAAATCGAGAAAAATCGCTATTGCAGCATCCCTTTCGGCGGATAGTTTTCAAATTCACGTAGAACCTGTTGGCTATAGCCAAAATCATACACCTGAAATTTGGGTAAATTCTATGCATAACTTCATAAACTTTCCTGGGACACAATATTGAAAATGACACAAAAATCGCTATTATAGTGCCTTCTTCGGATGAAATATTTTAAAATTCAAGGAGGACCTACTTGCCATTGTATTTCATACACTGTATGTTGTGCAATAATGAAAATGGTAAAAAAAATCGCTATTACAGCGCTTCCTTCTGGTGTAATATTTTCAAATTCAAGAAGAACCTACTTGCCATAACCAAAAATATATACATGGAATTTTGTTCAATTGTATACATAACTTCATACACTTTTAGATGGTACAAAGCAGGCATACGAACACGCGGTCATATGGACGGACGGCCAGACAGATGTTTTGTATAAACATATTATTCGGAATCTCTGACTCTAAAAAGTGTAAATCCATTGAAAAACAAATCTCGATAACAATACTTCCTTCCTTAGAAATAAGAAAGTAAAAAATAGAGTTAATAGAACGCGGACAGTTTATAGTAACATAAAAACTCGGACTGCGTATTCCAAGCATCAAAACTTTCTAACTCCTAAATACCAGCTTATGATACTAAAGAAGGATAGTGTCTAATGTCCAGTAACATAACATAAATAATAGATATCACATTTATTTAAAAAAAAATTAAACTACTGTTTGTTTTCGGATAGCAAAACCCTTCGCGCTATTGTGCAAACGCCAGGTCGGTTTTGATTTTATCAAAATAGTAGGGGTGAGCGGTATTTATTTAGCTACATTTTTTAAGAATGCGCTTTTGAAGAAATAACATCGATTTATCTAAAAACGTTTATATAGTTAATATTTATAAAAAACGAAAACGCTTAAAAATTTTAAAAACTTATACAACATTTTTGCTTTTCGCGAAACAAAATTCATTTTTTTTTTATTTATTGATCGTTTCTTTTAAAACAGGAAGCAATTTATGCAAAGACGGGATTGTTTTCTCCTTGACATAAAAATCGTGTACTGTTTGTCTAATAACGCTGCAATCGAATTCATCAATACCTGTTTTTTCAAAGATATTCTTTGTTTAGGTGAACAAAAAACAGGATTACGCTCATCTCCTGCTTCTAGACGAATCTTTTTAATAGTACTACTAGAAACCCGGACAGTTTGACTTGCTCGTTTTGTAGAATGAGCTATCGAAACAATTAATACTCCTTTTTCTGCTTCTTGATCACAAAATTGGATGATATTATGCATAATTTTCTTACTACCACACCTGAAATATTCATTTCTACTCGGACTAGCCATTTGAACACTAAATATAGAATTTTTAATTTCAATTAAAACAAGAATTTAAACACAAAAACAAACTTTTATATAACATGTTTTGATCACATCGCTTTAATTTGAACAAGAACTTTTCAAGAAAAAAGGATGTCAACTTCTTATCCTCACAATTTGCAAATGAATGGGAGCTTCTTTAATTCTATTAACTTCTCATTTCGTAAATTTTTATTAAATGTCTATTTCTCATAGATGCTCAAGACAAAAGAAGAGATTTTAGCTTTATTGAAAACTTCTTTCAATTTCAGATTTTCATGCACATATATCTGTCATGCGAAATGTTCTCACAAACTACTAATATAGGGTAATGAATTATTACATTTCTAAAATTTTAAAAAATAAACACATTTCGTAAAAATTACATTAAAAAATCACTACCCCCAAAAAATTACAAGTCCTCAATCCACATAAGTATCAAATTAATTTGGTTTCTTTTTACAAAAAAGAATAACAATAAGTCAGCAGAATAGGTAGATGCATAAGTAATGAGGTCGGGTATTGTTATTTAGTTTTACGCATCACGTTTCTGAGCTTATTGTAAATAACTATTTTGATAAAGTTAAACTTACACTATGCAAAATTACTTAAAAGATGACACAGTATTTAAAAATGTTAAATTATTTTAATACCTTAGTATACTTTCAACTATAAAACATAGTCTTCTTCGGAGGAATATAAGAAATACAACAGTTATTGATTGAACGCCTAATTTTCAAAATCCACGTAGATAGTGAAGAAAGGAGTGTAAGTGGAAGTTAATTTATAGATCCGGAAACATTGGGAAAATAAAATAAAATAAAACATGGATATAGGGAAGTGGAAGATTACTTGTTTTTTTTTCTTTCTGTAAGCAAACTGAGCAAAATTCTGGGTATATTGTAGGATAAAACGTCATTACAAACTGTATTTTCTTTAGTAATAATTTCTATTGATTCGCGGATAATTAAATCATGATAATTCTTTGAGGGATATATAATTTTTGCGTTTTCGAAATTAACTTGTATATTCTGCTTCTGTTTAAGTCTTGACAGGGCTGTTGTATGTCGGTTATACTTTAAATCTCTCAAATGTTCTTTAATACGAACTATAAGTTTACGCGAAGTCATGCCTAGGTATTCCAGATAAATATCTTCAGTTTTCACTGGAATTACATATACCCCAGAAACTTCATCCCTCGAGATCGGGTCCACTTTGGCACTAATCAGATCTTTCAGTTTTGCAGGAGGAGTGGCGACCAAGTTTACGCCAAAGCGAAAAAGTGCATGTCTTTTTAGCTTTGGTGTAAACTTGGTATAACAGAATATGCAAGTTAATTTCGAAAACGCAAAAATTATATATCCCTCAAAGAATTATCATGATTTAATTATCCGCGAATCAATAGAAATTATTACTAAAGAAAATACCGTTTGTAATGATGTTTTATCCTACAATATACCCAGAATTTGGCTCAGTTTGCTTAAAGAAAGAAAAAACAAGTAATCTTCTACTTCCCTATATCCATGTTTTATTTCATTTTATTTTCCCAATGTTTCCGGATCTATAAATTAACTTCGACTTTCACTCCTTTCGTCACCATCTACGTGGATTTTGAAAATTAGGCGTTCAATCAATAACTGTTGTATTTCTTATATTCCTCCGAAGAAAACTATGTTTTATAGTTGAAAGTACACTAAAATATTAAAATAATTTAACATTTTTAAATACAGTGTCATCTTTTAAGTAATTTTGCATAGTGTAAGTTTAACTTTAACTTTTAAAGATGAATTAAACATTTCTATTTATTTATTTACTAACTATTATGATATACACCGTTTTATTTAGTCTATAAAAGTGTTATCAATACGAAATAAAAGTTTTTCTTTAATCCAAAGATTCGTAAAATCATGATATATTAAAATTTCTACATGAAGTGCACGCCTTGATTACTTCGTATGTATTTCATAAATCTTATTAGACATGTTGTAATACCTTATTTGAAAACAATGGTAAGCTAACATCCTTTTCAACAACTCAATCTATGTAACTTTATGCGACTCAAATACAGCATTTAAACAATTTATTTCATAAATTGTGTAACATAAATTGTTAAAAAACATTTAACATAGAATTTTAAATTTTGACTTAAACGACCATAGGCGTATTATTAGTCTTTATCACTAATATTTCTAACTGTTACAAATCTAGGGTTTTTTCTTTTATAAAGAAAGCATCTATATGTACAGATATTAGCTTCATATATTCCTATACTACACAGTATGTATGTGGGATTGTAAAATTCTCAACAATGCAACTTGACTTACTCAAGGGTTTATTTAATGAATATGCAATCTTATATGAATTAAAAAAGTAAAACACGAGGAGCGTGGAAAAAAGCTAAAAATGAGTGGCAACGGCTTGATTGAAAAATAAGTAAATTCAAGAGATGTATATGTTTGGAAGTTCCATAGTTTTTATCTCAACATGAAGGTTGAAGATTCGTTAAATGCCAAATAAATGATTTGAGCAAGAATTCTAGGGAAATTCCAGTATATATGTTTACAAATATATTATATTATTGATGTGGATGATATGTTGGGATCTACTAAGCATATTATTTGTTCGAGTGAATAATAAATACCGTATAAAATTGATAAAATAATAGATGCATTTATTTGTAGTTATAAGCCAACTGAATCTTTAAGTAATTTTCAGAGTAAATCCTATAAATTAATGGGGCTCGGTGCCGGGATCTGAGTAAATAATTGAAACGATTACGGAAAAAATACATCATTATGTTGATTTTGAACACAGCGCGACGAAGTGATTTGATTAAACTATGCGAGGAGTGCGGAATCAATATGCCAGAGAAAGTAACCATTCTGTCATTAATTGAAGCAATAAAAACATGGGAAAGTTTTGATGAAGACTTTATGAAAGACCGTTTTGAAGTAATATCATCGGCTAGCAAGGAGAAAAGAAAGTCAGAACTTGAAGAGCAAGTAGAGAAGGAGAAATAGCAAAGAAAAATAGAAGCAGAGAAGAAGAAAGTGCAGAGAAAAATAAAAGCTGAGAAGGAGAAAGAGGAGAAGAGAATAGCGTTGGGAGAAAGAAAGTTAGAACTTGAAGCAGAAGAGAGAAGGTGACAGGCAGAACTTGAAGCAGAAGACAGAAGACGGCAGATAGAGATAGAGGTGAAGAAATTGATGTTAGAAATAGAGGATAGAGAAAAAATGAAGGAATTTGAGTTAAGAAATTGACAATGCAAGCCGAGATAGACTCTCAGAAGGATGTAGAAATTACTAGCTCCAAGAACCGGAACAGGTAAAAAATTTTATTTGTTGAAGTTACTTAATCGTTTTGACAGTGCTAATGGTGATATTTGTATGTTTTTAACATTATACGAGAGACAAGTACCTCAAATGAAAATAGACAAGGATAAATAGGTATCATACTGTTAAGTTTATTACCGTTAGAAATATATAATTATAAGAGAAACGGAACCGGGTGTAAATAATTACGAATATATAAAAAAATTATTCTTGAAAAGATTCAAAATGTCACCGCAAGAATTTAGACCGAGGTTCATGACTCATGAGAAGGAGCCAACAGATAATTGGCGCGATTTTGGTTTTCAGTTAAAAACGTACTTTAATGAATGGGTACGTGGAATGAACGTAACAACTTTTGAGGGATTAACGGAGTTATTAGTAACTGATCAAATTAAGCGCAAAATACCACTAGAAACTACAGAACGTTTTATTGAGGAATTTCCAAGGATAAAAGAAGTAGATGCATTAGTTGAAAAATTAGATGATTTTGATACGGAGTTGAGAGGATTTAAAACCGGTAAATTGCACAAGGTGCAAAATAGCGTGAAAAGGGAGGAAATAGATAGCCAGTGGCATCAAAATGCTCATCGAAATAATATAGAATGAGGAAAAAAGAGCTATTAATTCAAGAATTATCTGCTATTCCTGTAATTTACCAGGTCATATTGTCGTCAAATGTACAAATAGGGATCAAATGAGCACACAAGAATATTATGGTAACCCGATTACGAAAACAAACGAGAATAACTCACAGACAAGAAACGTAATGAACTTATCGAAAGTGGAAAACAAGCACTGAATTAACACAAAAGATGCGTATAATTCCAATAAATGAGAAACCCACGAAAGTTATCATCGACACAGCAAGTGATGTGAGTTTGATAAATAAAAAATACTACGTTGAGATAGGCGCACCTGAATTATCCCATGAAAATATGGGTAGATTGGTTGGATTTGGCGGAGAAGAAATGAAGCCAATAGGATTCTTCGAGCACGAAATACAAATTGACGGCCGGAAGTTAATAGATAATTTTCATGAAATACCAAGTCTAGAATGTGACATATTGTTAGGTGTAAGTGCAATATCAAGATGCCTTTTAACAGTCACAGAGAAGATGTCAAAATAAAAAATATCGCCAAGGAAGAAAACGTCAAAGGCAAGACCATTATGTATTGCAGATATATTAAAGCAAAAGGTATACCGATGAAAATTTAAAATGTGTGACCAATGAAATAAATAGAAAAGCAATAATGAGAAAAACGGAAAGGTCTCGTGAGAAAAAAAAATATATTCAATTAGTAACAACAATTTGGATGAAAGAAATGAGGTATCACAAATAGTACGGATGAGTAACCTAAAAGTAAAACGCGAATTATGTGCATGCGCGAATGGAAATAAAAATGAAATGAAAAAGGTTGAAAAATATTATAAACGAAAAACACGACAGAAGAAAGGAAATATTATCCGAGAAATAATTTTGTTGGTAAACGTCACGGATATTACGAAGATCAGAGAAAATTTTTAGATGTAAGACAAATAGAAAGAAAATAAGAAATTTTTGAAAGCAAAAATATTGAACCGAGCAAAAGAGACATAATGGAATTGGATGATAAAATAAGCATTAAAAGATATTTTAATAGTCCGCGGAGAAATATATACGGTTGGAGTAATAGTAATTATAGAAAACATGAACATTCATCGGGCGTCTCTAAATATTTTGATTATAGAGGACCTGAAGCTAAATTTGAAAGAGAATATGATAGATTCACGAATAGAGCCAAGCAGTGTAATATTTTTTTTTCCATTTTTGATGTGGATGCGGATAGAGAAGACAGATGCCAGTATAATTCTTTTCGTAAAGTAAATATTAATGAGTTAGCATGTATCCAATGATTTAAATGATTTGCGTCATGTGATACGTCATTTTATGTAGTGTCCGTTGTACAATATTATATGCGTAAATTGAAACCGTTTCAAATGTGAAATTCAAAGCCTATATAACCATGTGGACGAGATTTGAAAACACGTTCCGTTGGGTCACCGGACTGTCAGGATGACCGAATGTGGGATTGTAAATATTCTCAATAATGCAACTTGACTAACTCAAGGGTTATGCAATATGCAATGTTATATAAATTAAAAAATACAACACGAGGAGCGTGGAAAAAAGCTAATAATGTGTGGCAACGGCTTGATTGAAAAATAAGTAATTTCAAGCGATATTTATGTTTGGAAGTTCCATAGTTTTTATCTCAACATGATGGTTGAAGATTCGTTAAATGCCAAATAAAAGATTTGAGCAAGAATTCTAAGTGAATTCCAGTATTTATGTTTACAAATGTATTATATCATTGATGCGGATGAACTGTTGTGATCTACTAAGCATATTATTTGTTCGAGTGAATAATAAATGCCGTATAAAAATGATAAGGTAATAGATGCATTTATTTGTAGTTATAAGCCAAGTGAAGCTTTAAGTAATTTTCAGAGTAAATCCTACAAATATAATATGCACACACATATGAATTTATTTATATAAATTTGTCAATAAATTAGCATATTTATTCTTCCACATATTCTTTATCTTTATTTTTGCTGTTCTCTTATTTAAATCTCTGTGATAGTATTTATACTTAGTTTTTATGTGCACGACTATTATGTGCTCATACATGATACAAAATCATCATTCAGAAACTCTTTCTATTATTTTTAAGCTAAACTCATTTAATAAATCTATCGACTGTCTAATTTAAAAGAACAAGTAGTTTAAATATAAGAAACATATAAATGCTTGGCATTCAAGTTTAAAAAAAATATATTTTACTTTCATTTTGACCATTATGTTTACATTTCAAAGCAACACTGTAAAAGAAAATTTGTAGTTTACAACAAAAGGTGCAGGCACGCCGACTGTCAAGATGGTTGCTATAAAATTCACAAGCTTCTGTCTTTAAGAGTGATGTAACATTTCTCTACTCTGAGGAAAATCGTGTTGTTATTTGAAGAGAGGTGCACGCGCCAGAAAGAATTCGATTTTTTCTTCACTTGTTGCATGAATTCGATTTCGCAGCATCGGTGCTGGAAAAATTGCAACATAAAGCGGTAGAAAAATCACAGCATTTTTTTAACGTGAAATTATTGGAAATGAGTAAAAAGTTACAGTTTCCCCGAGCTATATTTTTATTATTTAAAATTTAGATGTATTGCAATTTTTATTATCTTATTAATTTTTTTTTAAACAAAGTGTTTAATTTACAGAAAACTTTATTTTACAGATGTTATCACACGTGTAGTTCAGTAACTTTAAAGATAAATATTTTAGTATATGATTCTAATCATGCGACACTACATTCAATGTACTAAATATAGATGCATATGAACTACAACTATGACAATAATCATATGATGCATTTGTCATCCAAAAACTACTTTTTTTAATTTAAAAGATACAGTTCAAAAATCTTTCATTGTTTTTTCACGTAACTTTCTATAAACGTAAACCATTATCTGTCCATTAACAAAATTTTACAGTCAAACAAACATATGAAATTTAAAATGCTTGTTCTCAAACAGGAAATTCACATCACTTAACAAAAAGCATTTGAAAATCAATGAAAAAATGAATTTAACGTTTTTAAATATGATAAATACTATACTTCTGAAACCCTGTTCTATTTGTAATAACGTATGCGGCAAAATTCCAGAAAAGTAGACAAACAACTCTTCTTTGAAAATCTATAGCGGAAATGGCGAAAAAAAGAATAAATATTAAAACATATAAATGTTAAATGTTAAGTGACTTGGCACACATTCAGTTTTCTAATATAAATATTCGTAGTTTCACTTTACCTAAGAAAATTTATTGGGTGCTTTCTACGGTATAAAAAGCCAAACTGTATTTTTCATTATTTAATTCATAGTCTGTAAACATACAATTTATAGTTTAGAAAAAGTATTGTTACGGCTAGGAAATTTTTTTATGATAGATAATTATAAATATACATTAAGAATTGCGTAAATAGTTGATAAATGAAGCGCAAAAGGTAAAGAATTACATATTTATACAAATTGAAAAATTAGTTTCGGTCTAAAAACAGCAATAATTTTATTTTATTCCTTTATTGACTTTGAATCGAAAATGAAGTCAGTTTTTCTCCAATTCAATGAACTACAAAAGGTAAACAATAATATATTTAAGACAAAAAGAACTTCTTAAAAACACCATAAAAATTTAAATAATATGTTAATATGTTTAATATAATTACAAATAACCAATATAATGAATTGTAACAACATAATAAATTTTATGGTGTTTTTAAGAAGTTCTTTTTGTCTTATTCTGTCACACAGCTTATTTAATCATTTAATTATATGTTTATACGAATTGAAAAATAAGTTTTGGTCTAAAAACAGGAATCATTTTATTTTATTCTTTTGTTGACACTGAATCCGAAAATGAAGTGAGTTTTTCGCCAATTCAATAATGTGAAAAATGTAAATAATTATATATTTATCCAAATTGAAAAATTACTTTTGGTCTAAGAACAGCAATATTTTAATTTTATTCATTTGTTAACTCAGAATCCGAAAATGAAGTCAGTATATGCCAGTTTGCACCACATTTTGCGCGATGCAGCATTGAAAAATTACTGTAACATTAGAAAACTAACAAAAAAAAACATATATTTGAAGCTTCATTAATTGACTAATATCAATTAAATTTGAGTAACCGAACGAAGTATAAATTACTTACTCAACTTGAAGAATTTAAGACGGAAAGCTATTCTTTGAACATCTGTGGTTTTTTATATGATTTCCATATATATAAAGAAAAATAAACTGTGACACATGTTCATTATCTAAATATAGGGCAGAGTTGTACAAAACCGTGTAGGCGGGCAAAACCGGGTAGCACTGGTTCCTCCTTAATTTGAACTTTTATCTGTCGGCCAATAGCAGGAATTGCTTGTCGAAAGTCATTACGGCATTTGTAGCTGAACGAAGCACTATTGTGTGCGGTTATTTTTGTGTGAAGGAATGCGTTTGAATTTCTCTTAAAAAATTATTTTGTTTGTTTCTAGGTTTTACGCATATATAAACTGTTTTCTAAAATATTAAATATTGGTAAGTACTATATTTAATTATTTGCTTTCTTGCAAGTACTTTAACAGTTTTACTGATCTTTTACTATAGGACTGAGAGTAGTGACGTCATGTTTAAAAATTGTGTCACGTTGGGTAAAACCGGGTACCTAAGAGTGTGTCAAAACCGGGTATACCCATTTTTTGTCCTACATACATGGAATGATTTTTTTAGGATAGTTAATACTTTAGCAGGGAATTTTAAATTGCAATTTAATGCTGTTCAGTACTGTTAGCCCTTTGATGTGTTATTCATAGCGCCTCTAAACTTGTACTACAAACAAGAGGTGAGGAAGTGGTTACTTCCAATACTGGGCGATCTGTAACGATTTACTAAGTTAGAAAATCATTCAAAGCTGTATTTTTTAGGGCAGTAGTTATAAATACTCCAATCAAACGGTTTAAGAAAACAGGGATTTTTCCTACCAACAACGATGTTTTTCCTGGATCTATTTGCTCCTTCGGAAATGACAGAGAAACCCATGAAAGTCAATGATGAAACACCTAAGTCTACGCAGCCATATGTTGGCATAGCTGCAGCAATAAATATTTCTGAAATATCACAGGATAATTCCGCTCATCTTTCCACATTTAAAAGTGTCGGCATCACACATCAATTAGTTGACAACATCCAGCCTATTCTATCGAGATCTTATATTGTGTAGCCAGCAATTTGCATTTCCAAATTCAATTAAAATGTTATTACTCCTCCACAGGAAGGCTTTAAGATTGAGTAAAGAGCTGGCAAAAAAAATTGAAACTGTTATTTTAACTACTTCGCCCTATAAATTGGAGCTCGAAACAGATATTAAAAAGAAAGAAGACAAACAGTCTGCAAAACGAAAAAGGAAGATTCTTAAAAAGAAAATAAGAGTCAACAGGAAAAGAAACCAAAAAAGGTTGATGAGGCATCCTCAGAAGATGTGGAAGATAATGAAACCTGAATGTTTTGCAATGAGCTTTACTCCAATTCTAAATCCAAAGAAAGTTGAATACAACGTGTGAAACGTCACAGATGGGCACACGAAGCATGTAGTATGAAAGAGAATGTGATAATAAATTTGTTTGTGATTTTTTGCAGTTAAAATAACTCTAAGACTTCCAGCGTAAAATAAGTCAGCAGATACAATGTAGATAATTTGCTAAAGATTTATTTTTGACACGTGACAGAACACATGTGCAATTTCGTTTTGTTAAATATAACAAAAATGTATTTTTTTACTATATTAAACAAGATTTTTTAAAAAAGAAAATGAGTTTTCCACGAGTTTTATATGGGTACCCGGTTTTACCCAACCAGTGGGGGAAAACCGGACATTTGCATATGTCTGAAAAAAGCTATTTTTTTACATAATCAATTACATTTTTTACTGAAAAGAGTATGTTTTAATATAGCCAAGGATTCATTTAAAATGAAAAACGTTGTTGGGAGTTTGTTTTCGCATTTGCGTGCATTTAAGAACAACAAACATTTATTGTACTCAATTTGCCCCACCTTCCCCTATAAGTTTAATTTTTAAACTCACCCCGATACCTGTTGCAGACATAGCTAAACAAAGGTTTAGATACTTTAAACATATCAAATTTTTGCTACGAGTTGCTATAAAAATCAAAATGACGTAATTCACTTTTAAAATGTTGCAATATAAGTCTAAAGGAAGTTTTTCTTGTAGTTGCTGACATCTAAATCACACAAATATTAAACGTTTCTGTAACATTTGTGGGTTTATAATTAATTGTTAAGCTAAAATTACATGACCAACAATCCCCCCATGCTGGATATTATTCACCCCATGTTGCTCAAAAGTCATCACATGTATATTGGGTGATGTTTAGCCCTCTATTTCAATAATTTATATTCCCATGCACCATTCATATACATATATATTATATCAATATTTCTCTTTCTATATAATCATTCTAGATCATCATATAGCTGAATTTCTTATTGAAGCTGAATTGCAGCCATCTTATAAAAAAAAAGCACGACTTTCAAATCTTTTACTTTTTGATTAAGTTTCATACAAATGTCTAATTAAAATATTTTTTCTCATCAAATTCTGTTTTGAACCAAAAAGTTTTTTGAATAATCATGAATGTGTCTATCACCCAGTGTTTTTTTCTTTTGATTCTATCATTAGTATTAATAAAAATTTAATTGACCAACAGAACTAACCTGCAAAATTTGGGTAAATTTTTTTCAAATGAATTTTAACTTATCTTCGGTGTAAGTTTCCACATACAAAGTTTGGAAAAATGGAAAATGGGGTGAGAATGAAAAAATTCTGCCGAAAGAACTAGTTGTTCCTTGAATTTTACCGTTATTGAATTTCATGAGAATAATATACGACTGTTACACGATTAAATATTGAAAATCTTTTTGAATTTTTCATTTATTTTCATTAATTGAAAAATATGCATGATTATATAAACCTTTTAATTGCAAAATCACAGTTTTGACGCCTCTAATTAAGAAGATTTTTAAGATAACATTTTTTGCAAATGAATTTTAACATATTTTCGGTATAAGTTTCCACATACAAAGTTAGGAAAAAATGGAAAATGGGGAGAGAATGAAAAATTGTACCAGTTGTTCCTTTAATTTTCCCACTATTGAATTTTATGAGAATTCCAGATTAGATTTTGCCTTTAATTTGTTTTTTCCTCAACAAGTATATTACAAAAAATATGTTAATTATGTAATAAAATGTGATAGGTTTCAATATTACGTTAATTAAAAAAATATATAACCATTTAACTACAATAAATTAAGTAATTTGCTTGTACCGTCACCAACGTTGGTCCTAGTGTTACCTAGTGTTGGTCCTAGTGTTGGTCATCTAAACAATAAATTACAAAAGAAAAACAATATAATTTTTCAAAGCATAAATTAGAAAAATTATTTTAGTTAAAGGGTAAAAATATTAAATATTTCAAGAAGCTTCTCGAAAATATCTAAATGCCATAAAAATAGTTAAATAGTTTGCTTTTTCCTAATAGTTTTTTGTCAAAAACATTTATTTATAGAATATATGTGCGCGTTTTTTTTAAATAAAATAATAATTAAAAAAAATGTCAAAAACGTATATACAATATACTGCGTAAAGAAGAATAATTATTTATTTCCCTGAGAATGCAGAACTTGATGTAATATTTTTAAAACGATAATTTTTTTTTTAAGATAAAATATTGAAAGTGAATTCTTTTTAAATGAGAAAAATTATATTCAAAATTAATTTTAGCTGTATCAATAAACTGTCGTTGGCGAGATTCCAAATAAATATACATTCCTCAGGAAAACCTTATTAAACAAAAAGAGCTTTAAAGAAAATAAATGTGAATATGTACAAAAGTTAAATGGTATTTTGGCTTGCTTCCCTTTTCACGAAATAAATGTAGGCACTTGAATGTCACCTTCGGAATATATTTTAAAGACACTTTTGTGACGTAAAATTGTAATCTATATAAAGATCTTCTACATAAAATGTAGAAATTTATTTAATTCGCATAACATGTAAAAAAAAAGACAAATGTTTCTTAATCTGGAAAGATATAATACAACCACAAACGAAAATGTACAATAATATCTCCCGAGTTACCCGCGATTCTTAAAAATATTCTTAATCTTTAGAAAACTGAAAAACCAATATATTTTCGATATTTAAAGGAGCACTTAAACACTAGTTTTTATTGCTGCCAGTGTTTTTTGGAAACGTTCCCGAGTGGTTTTTATAGTGTATTAACACTTTATATCATGACGGTACTTTTAAGTACCATTAAAGAAAATTCAATTCAAAATTTATTTAATTCGTCTACTAATAAAAGTAGATTGCACTTTTCATTCAAAATAATTTGCTCAATCATATTTAGAAAACACAGTGAAACAGTCGAAACTAAATATTTTTAATGTGGATATTTTCTGAACCATTTATGTAGGTGTGTCTTTAATCCTATTAAAAAAATTTATACGGAAAATTTGCATTTACAAAACACTTATTCTCCATTACAGCTAGGATCACATTCATTTACCCTGTTCTTATAAGAATTCTGAGATTTTCATAACAGTATTTTTTGTTAATTAATCAAATTATTCTTGTAAATATTTTGCAAAAATATCCCTGACTATCGATTTATTAAATCCGTTTTAATAAAAAAAATTATCTGAAAATCAAATTATTTTTATACGTTAAAAAGCAGGAAACCAACGTTTAAAAATTCACAAATAATACGTGAAAAGCAGCAAATAGTTGTGAAGAATCTACTAGCGAGATTCTTCTTCAGTGCAAGATAGAGCGAGACACAGCGTGCAAGAAAAAGCAAGGCTGAGCAAAATGGTTCGAAGATGATTTGGTCAAGAAGTCTGGGGCCACTTGCCCCACATCCCCGTTACATAAGATTGTGCGGGTTAAATGGAATAGCAAAATCATAGCTGGCAGCAGCGAGAGAATAAAAAATTAAAAAACCTAACTGAGCTTCCATGTGAAAAGAGATCAAATAAAAAGTAAAAATAAAGAAGGAAGAGTCTAGAAGAAAATTTAAGTATAGTATTACAACAATAATATATATTTTTGTATTTTCTAAAATTTTTTGTAAGTTTTTCAAATATTTTATAATTTTATAAGAAAAAGTAGAAAAATCAAAAGAAAGTGAGAGTGTTAGCATTAAAAAGGAAGCCTAGGCGTAATAGCCGGTGAAAGTGTGATTTGGATCCGGTCTGGGTGCCGTAACTTTGCTAGAGCATGTGCCGTCCAAGAGTCGAGGTAATGCCGGAAACGACGATACGCTTTCGCGTGGCCCTGACAACGGCCCGCCCTTCCGGATTTACATCGCCGACATATGGGAAGCAGCTACTGGAGTCATGTAGGAGAAAGACACAGCAGTGCCGGATGCAGCGCTTCGGCAATTGCCGTAGGTCCTGAAAAGGACCGGCACATCCGCCCTGTACACTGCGTGGAAGCTGGAGTCCGACTGAGTGAACTCTTTCTGAATCGTCCTCTTAAATAGGCTACGGAGAAAAAGTGAGGAGCCAAAGGCGGGGTTTGCCTGCAACTGCAGGTTGACAGAAAAGATAGAAGGAAATGCAGTGAGTTAGTAAAAATTCACAATAATAGGATAAAGAATTTAAATTTAAATATGCGTATCTGAAATAATTCCCATTCTAGGACGTTTATGGTTGTTCGGGTCAAAAATGTCGTATGTTGGTAAGGAATTTAGAGCAATATTATCAGAAACTTCTAAGTGCATTGTGTACACCATGTATCCAATTTTTGCAGAGCCCTGTATATGATTCTGAGCAAAATGACATAGACGCCGGCTTATATACCTGATATGGTAGCGAATGCACCAAAACAACCAATGATACAGAAGCAGATGAAACGACTGAGTGAACAAGTAGCGACATCTACCTGAGAACGAGGAAAAATAAACCAAAAAAGGGAAATTTAATTAATGCTTTCCAAATACTTGAAAATCAAGAGTACTAGGTAAGTCATTGACTAAAGAATGAGAATTTTTAATGATATGGTAAGTTCCCCAAAAATCAAGACCAAGGTTAGAAAAACATGTCTGGATAATGATGGACGAGGAAAAATTGAGCCTATGTTGAAAAGACCAACAATGTTGAGCAATAGAAGAACGTTAAGCTCCTGATTTTTAGCATAAACTTCATGCTCTTTTAAACGCAATCTAAGAGCACGTTTAGTCTGGTGAATATAAGATAGGCCACACTGGCAAGAGATTAGGTAAATACCCCAGTTATCTGGGCGATCAATGGTGTGTTTGAGATTTGAAAAAGAGATTTTATTAACAGGAATATTAATTTTTAATATTCCTGCACAAAGGCTTTAATTGCTATTTTAATATTTTTACATTTTTTGTTTTTGATATCTTAGACATTAAGGTAAATAATTATTCCGATGAAGCAATTTTTTAAATCAAGATTCGGGACATAAAAGGTTAATCAGCTTTATTAAGGGGTGTCAGGCCTCTTAAAGATTTAAAACTTTCGAAATTTTGATTTTTTTATTTGTTAAACTACTATCTTTTCTGAAGATTTTGGTATTTGCATCTTTGAGCCTGACGAAGAAAGACTAAAATATTTCGAAAGGCCTAGCGCATTTAAAAAAAATTGTGGTGTTTCATTTCTTACTGTTTATTACTTTGGACATAACCCCTTTTCGAATAATGCTAGGAACAAAATTAAAACAGATTTGGAATTGTAAAAGGTTGCTCTTTCAAATAAAACAACAACAACAACAACAAAAATAAAGTCAACAATTTTCACAAAAACGAGCATTTTTAATGCATTAAGTGGTCTCAGGATTCTGAAAACTTTAAAATTTTCCAAATTTTAATTTTTTCAAATGTTTAACTCTTATTTTTCTGAACATATTCATATAATTTTTTATATAATTTTTTCCTTGAAATTTCCATTAGAACAGAATTTGTGACTTTTAGAATTAATTATACACGCTCAGTAGCTGAAGCGGCGTTTCCGAAACTTTGAAGTCATTTTTCATCAAATGACTTTTTTGGGCATAACGCGCACGTTATTTCAAACACTTCTGAATTTACTATCTTTATGCTATTTAACTATTTTATTATCTTTAAAGCACATTAAAGCTATCTTAACTGAGTATCTTAATATATATTTTATCAAAAAATATTTAAATTCTTTTAAACCGCACTTATATTCAATGTACAGTAACCTGTCACTTGTATGTCGTGTAAGGGACTGACTAAAAACGACATATAAAAGGTAGAAACGCACAAATAAGATTCAAGTAAAAGTTAAATATGAAAATGTTAAGAAACTATTAATCCTTAAATTGCTAAATAACATTCAGAATAATAAAAAGTATATACGAATTGCTTAGATTGTTAAAGATTTACTAATTTAAATCTAAAATATGTACATCTCAAAATTTTAATTACATACCTTATTTTTTTTCAAATTGTCAGAAATTGAAATTTGTTTATAAGCTTCATACGTGTCCCTAAAAATAGCTTTTTCAAGTTCATTGAAACATGAATATGTAGAAGCAGATGCATCAGTTAGTTGGATGTTGTGATGGAGTGTTTCCAGATCATATATTGCATTTTCAAAAGTAGGCCCCACCATTGGCTGAGAGGTTCTGATCTCAAAGCTGGTAGACGTGATGTTCTGGGTTCGAACCCAGGGCCCCTTTGGCCTAACAGTTTGGAGTTTTCCGTGGTTTTCTTTGTCCTTGAGTAACCTTGCTTAAATACGTGTTAGGTCCCCTTAGAAAGACCCCCACGGAGGGCACCCTTCTGCCCTGTAGATAATAGGCCAGTATAAACAACACCAACACATTTTCAAAAGTGGGTGGATGTTTTTCTATGTTTCTTCGTAAATCTTGTTCATCTAGATTGGAATCATCTTGAATTTCTATGGCAGTTTCTTATACGGTTCGCATTTCTGCTGTTATTAAATTTTCAGCAATGTCTTCAAAATCGTTAAAATTAATCATTCCCCCAGAAACGACGTTAAATTTTTCATCTAATAGTGATTTATCTTTGGCAAAAGATGGATAATTTTCAAATTCCTTCAGAATAAATCCTGCATTTTTAAACAGTTTTGAACGCATGTTTCACGGACCCTTTGCCATGATGTAAAGAGCAAACTTATTGGATCAAGTACGTGAACTTTGCTTAGATTATTTACTGGGCTTTTTAATTCAAATGAAGCAGGAATTCTCCAGATAAACATTTTTCTGTAATTAACTTTTACGCAACGAATAATTTCCCAAATCCAACGGCTGAAGTTTCCAAGGAACATAACATTCGTAACGCGCGCTGAGCTTTGAAAATTCAGAAGAGTGAGCAGGGTACTGGTCAATCAATAAAATAACTTTCCGTCTTTCTTTTACCATGTTTTACATAAACTCTCTGAAGAAATTTCAGATAGATTTCAGTATTCATTTACAGCTATTATTGTATTCACATGGTAGTTATTTACGTTTTTCAAAACAATGAGGATTTCTCGATTTTCCAATAACCAAAGGAGATAATTTTTCAGAACCATCTGCATTACAGCAAAGTAGAACTGAGTATCTCTACACTTTTTTTACCACCGTGACACGCTTCACCTTTGAAAAATAGAGTTTTTATCCGGCATCCTTTTCATAGAACTCCAGTTTCATCTCAACTAAAGGTATCACATAGCTTATAATCTTTCAATTAAGATGACAAATCGATTAACCACTACTCTTTCTTTTCTCTATTCTACTCTTCTATTCTTTATTTTCTTCTACTCTTCCATTTTCACCACTAGCTAGTCACGCATAGTTAATCCATGCTTACTTTTAAGTTTTCGATCCATGCGTGGCATGCAGAAAAATTTTCTTTTCCAAAAGTCTGTGGTAAGGCAATCCCCTTTTCTCTCAATAACTGACAATTGACCGGTGCATTCGAGGCACGAGTTTCTGTAAACCACTGCACTAAAGCCTTTTCCAATTGACCAAATTTTCCACTTTCTATTCTACTCTGTTTCTTTGTATGAATTCCACCTTTTTCGTTGGCTGCCTTAATTGCACTTCATTTTTCAAAATGCCTTTTAAGGGCAGTTAGAAGCCCCTATACCTACCGTGTTAAATTAATGTACCTTTTCTCAGAAACTACCAAAGACATTCACTTGAAATTTTTTATATACATAATATGAATAATTCCTAATAAAGTGAAGTCAATTTTATAAACATATACGCTTTAGATATTTTTTTAAATATATAATGAAAACCACTTTTAAATAACAAAAAACTTGCATTTTTCTAAAAAAAAAAAATCTTTTTAGAAAAATTTTGTACAAATGTTTGTAACAAAAGTTCACTTCAGATCGATCAGGGATATGTGAGAAATATTCTGGCAATATTGCAAATAATAATGTGCAGTAGTTTCTATAAAAAGGTACATCAAAGTTCAAAAAGCAACATTTTGAGAAAATTCAGTTTAAAGTTTACGCATGTAATGTTTATGTATGATGTTAACAAACTAAATTATTTAAATTTATTTAACTTCTTGTTGTCATAGAAACAAAATTAATTTACCATTCTAAAGGGAGAAATTTAGAGGACTCAAAATATTAAAAGAATAAGGAAAAAACTTTTTTCAAAAATTTTACTTCCAACTGCCCTTAAAGTTGTAACAATAATTTTGAATTATTCTGCTGAAGATTTCTTCGTTACATCAGGCATCTCTTCTGAGATTTTAATAGTCTCCATTTTACAACTAATCAATAATTTCACTCATTTACACACTTTCAGTACGTAATGAAAAACAGTACTTGGACGTTGCGAGCAAGGACAGAAATATTAAAAAAAGGTTTCATATGCGCATTGCGCAGGCTTATCAAACAGATTTCCATTGTTTCATTTCTAAGTAACCCCCCCCCCCCTTCCAAAGACATAGCAGGAGGGAAGAGGCGTGGTCAAGGAAAATAACTTTCATTACTGTCCAGAAAACAATTCAAAAGACATCGAATGGGCTTTCCCTTTTCAAGCTGTTGTGAGTTTTTTGTTTTTGTTTTAACACATGTGTAAAATATAAAGAAATGTCGAGGGAAACTTGACATTTTTCCGACTCACAAGTGAGAGATACAATTCACGTTGCAATGCACAAACGCAAAAAGAAAAAAATAAATAAATAAAAATCATTGCATAGCTGTATGTTCAGCCGCGACTACCGAATTCATTAAAGAGGGAGACGCATAAAAGAGGCGACGTATAGTGGAGGATTACTGTACTATCCTTTTAAAATACATTGAAATAATTCACATGAACAGTTGCTGGTGTCTTTGGAAAATTGGGTTTTTTGCAGGTGTGTGGTTTATGAAAAGTTTATATTAAACATACTACAAAACTCTCAAATATTTGTTTTATAAACACACCAAAGTCTCATAAATATTTCTACAACTAAGTTATTTCCATACTAAACAAATAAAGATGGCCTTCTAAAAAATGTAGAATAAATCTAAATATACTTAAATTACTTGAAAAATGTTTTTGAGCTTTAACATATCAAGGTAGATGTCATGAATGATAGAAAAGTGAATGCTGTAATAATTTAAATACTTGACAAAAACCCGAAACATTATCTCTAACTATAAAACTTTAAAATCTCCATGACATTTTAATTTTTTACAATAAATCGAATGAGAATGCAAATAATACAAGCCATTCATTTATCAAATAGATGTCTAGGTTAGTGATTAATTAAAGTCTTTAAATAGGAAAAAAATATGAATAATATTTCGCTAATGATTCCTGAATAAATAAAATAAGACATAATATTCAAATTTTAACTTCTGCTGTGCTGTGATTCGCCTATGATACGTGATTAATATAAAAAATTTACATTTTCAGAGTGCAAATACAAAAATATCCTGAATAAAAATGAGTATCTTTCTCTTTCCAAATAAATGATTTTATATTATTCAAATAATCCAAAATTTTAATATTTAAAATTTTGTGCATTTCATACAACTGTAACATAAATTTCAAATTTTCTTGACAATTTTACTGCAAATTTAAGAAAAGAAGAAGAATAGTGAATATTTCATTATAACTTTGACTTCATTTATAATTATCTTATATTTAAAGAATTAATATATTTAAAGAATTACCAATTATTTTTAACGAACAAAGCAATATTTGTCGCTGAGAAATTTCATTTTTATTTGATAAAATGTACGCTTGAAAAACAAAACTACAGAATTAATGCCACTTTAATAGAAGTAACTTCGTTTAAATATTTATTATACTAATATTAATATTAATAATATTTTGAAAAATGAAATGAATTTCCGAAATTTCATTTCACAGATAAAAAATGTTGACATTTAGTAAATCAGTTTTTTCGAAGAACATTTTTGAGGTAGGTAAAAATTCTACCTCAAGTGCGAATAATTTTATACGGTAAATATTTTAAATACATTTTTTTAAATATATGGCATAATTTGACACATCAGAAAATCCAATAATTCTGTAATGAAGCGTAAATGAGGCATTCTCATTAAATTTAACTTTCAGGAATAACAATCTGGTGAAATTAAACTTAATAAAATAACATTTTAAATTTATATACGAACTCCTTAATGATTCAAAATAAATAAAAAATGGACAGAAGCGACGATTTCTTATTTAAGGGGGCTGGTCATTCAGCTTTGGAATTCTCTTTCGTAATTTTAAAGTATGGACTTTTGATGCATTCGTATTAAAATATTTTCTCGGGAAATTCATATTTTTAACATCTTTTACTGTGTACTCTTCTTTAAGTGTGTCTCTTTTCTTCTTTGTTTTCAAAATATTTCTAAAATTTATGCTGAATTTAATATTTTAAGTGTTGAAAGCGGGCTAACTGTGAGTAAGATTTAACATTTCATATTAAGTTAAATCTATACTTTAGAAATATTTTCGAAACAAAGAAAAAAAGAGACATCTTTTAGGAAGTGTACACAAAAAATAGAAATAAAAAATATTAATTTCCCGAGGAGATATTTTAAATATACGAATGCAACAAATGCCCATAGATTTTGCATTGGTGAGGGGAAATTGGAAGCTGAGTGACCAGCCCCCTTAACTGGAGTTTAAGTCAAACTTGCGTGTATAATTTTCCTTACCGTCCCCTTGATATTTTATCTCTCTCAGTTTTTATTTTCTTCTAAATTTTTACTTATAATGAATTTGTATAGTACCCATAGAACATTTAAATAAGAATTAAAAACAATGTAGTATATTTAGTGGAAATTGCTGAATGGAAATTTTCAACTGCGCTATGCGTTTAACTGAATAAACTTTTCGCATATTATGTACTATACACACATATCTATAGATGCTGTACAGAGCTGCACAAAAATGTATATTTAATCCACTATCCATGGTAATAGTAAAAACTGGGTTTTTAAGGGGGTGCAGAACACAAAAATCTCCAAATTTTCTAAAAAAAAAGTTTATTGCAATGAAAATTTCTCTGTGTTTTTCTGCTTAAAAAGACGTTTAAATATGTTTATATCTTAATTAGAACAGGAAATATTAAATTTTTCGTTTTGGTTTGTTTTCAAAATCTACCCTTCAAGCAATGGTTGTCATGAAGACGATTTCTTGTGAAAATGCGTTTATCTTCATGATGGCTTTTTTCACCATTCCTCATATTTAAATCGTTATAAGTCAAGAACCGTTAAAGATAAATGGTTGAAACTTGGAACATATCTTTTTCAATTGTTTTACTTTAATTTTGATTCAGCAAATTAGAAAAAAAATTACTTTGGAAAATATGATTTTTTTAAAAAAAGTTACACCATCATTTTTTACATTATTACTTTAAATATTTTTATTTTTTTTAAATTAATATTTTTTTTAAATGTTGAATCTCAATTAAAACTTAATTATTTCTGTTTATTTAAATGGGAAAAAAGGAAATTCTACAAATAATATTTCGAGTTATAACGATTTTAAATTACCCCACATTTTAATAAATTTTAAATTTTAAATTAAAAAATATATATATGAGAAATTTTATAATGTGATTTTGTTTACAAATGATATGGTTAAACATCACAAAAAAATCAAAATTTTATATCAATAAATAAAAATTATTTTAAAATCTGTCCCGGACCCCCTTAATAATGTTTGTCTACCGTCACGTTAGTTTTCCCGGGTCCCGACTTTGATCGGGTCACTTTGTCGTGGCTGATGGATGGTTGATGGACCAACAGCAATAACATTTGCGGTGATTCTGAAAAAAGATATCGTTTGCTGATTGTGGCTATTCAGAATCATAAACATTTAGAAGATGTTAAATTACAAATATAAATGATCAATGAAATTAATTATTTTGATATATCATATTAAGATAGTTAATTTGTTATCCACTGTGAATACCTTCTCATCGCAACTATGAAAACCTAAGTCCTCATCTATTGGTATAAATTAATTTATTGTGCAACACGTACTACATACGGTCTTAAACCCCTGCACATGGCATCATTTAGCATCATTTTGCAAACACGTTGAAATTCTTACAATATCGGTCATTGAGGAAAATTAGATAAACCATAAAGTACTTATTAGATCATTCATTAGTAAAAAAATGTAATTTAATTTTCAGATAAAAGTATGTTACAATTATTCAAGCGTCATAACGAACAAACTGTAATTAATGAATAAGAAATGATCCAGATTATATGAAAAGTTTTATATTATAGTTTTCTTTGAAACTGCCTTGTTAACGAGGGTGTTCAAGAAATCGGGAAGACCATATTTTAGTGCTTGAAAACACTCTCATAAAACTCATTATATCATAATTTGGTGAGTTTTTAAAGTACAAGAATGTTATTTTTTTATTTAAATGTCCGTTATAGATGGGTGGGGGGGCAACATTTTTCTAAATAAAACTTATAGCGTAAAAGTTATAGAAAATTTAATTTCGTATAGAAGAAATAACACTATTTCGAATCACGTGATATAGATTTAAACACATATATTATATCTTTTTCAATTCCTACTATTAGCTCACACTCTCCCTATATTTATTTATTTATTTACTAGCGAACTTGCCCGGCGTTGCCCGGGTATGACAAAAAACAGCAGGAATTACGAAAAAGCTCTGAAAATCACAATAAGATATCGCAAAAAAAATTTAAATCGCTTCTCAAATTCTGAAAAGAGAAAATATATATATATATTATGTTCGAAGATTGCAAGTTGATTCCTTTCACTAATGTGGAAAAATAGTAGCAAATCGCTAAAATACACTAAAAATCACATACAAAATTCCCGAAAAATTCGAAAATTGCTATACGAAATCCGAACAAACTTTATTGAAATGAGGGCAGAATGTACTTTAGGTCAAAAATGGAATGTCAAAAAATTGCAGCAGATCGCGAAGAAACGTAAAAAGCTCATTAAAAATCAGAAAATGTTCAAAAATCACGAAAGTCAAAATTTACTATAATTGGATAAAAGTTTCAAATCTAATTCCTTTGACCTGTGGGCTCTCTTAAAATTTATCTTTTGGGAATCATGCTAAGGATTAGATGATGTTAGATTTATTCGTAATTAATTTAGTTGGACTCCCTTAAATATAATTAATATAATCCCTTAAGTTAATATTAGTTTTTGTACCATTTAAATATCTCAATTTGTTGATTTTCTGTAAGGAAATAAACCCTATTGTTTTACAGTGGAAGTCTATGGGAATTTGGCGAAATACTAGAGATATGGCCAAGTTGGCGTCACTTTTGACGACTCATTTTGGTCACCAAATTTGGCGATATATCGCCAAGTTGGCGACAAACTTGGCGTTATTTGGCGACAGAACTGGATCCCCCCTACGGTAACCCCCTTATAGGTATGGACATGCATTACATCCCGTTCAATAATCGCATAAAAATATTGCTATAAATTCAAAAATCGCCGTACGAATTCCGAATAAACTTTTTAGAAAAGAGAACAAAATTTACTATATTGGGTTAAAAGAAAGAATCTGTATCCTTTTTCCTAATGTGGAAAAATCGAATTAATATAATCCCTTAAGTTAATATTAGTTTTTGTTGCATTAAAATATCTCAATTTGTTGATTTTTTGTAAGAAAGTAATCCATATTGGTTTACAGTGGAAGTCTATGAGAATTTCGCGAAATATTAGAGATATCGCCAAGTTGGCGTCACTTTTGGCGACTCATTTTGGTCGCCAAATTTGGCGATATACCACCAAGTTGGCGGCAAAATTGGCTGCATTTGGTGACAGAATTATGTCCCTCTACGACAATCTCATTATAGGTATGGTAATGCATTAAATGCTGTTCAATAATTGCATAAAAAATTCGCTAAAAATTTAAATATCGCTGCACGAATTCCGAATAAACTTTTTTGAAAAGAGAACAAAATTTACTACACTGGGTTAAAAGAAAGAAACCATATTCTTCTCACTTATATGGAAAAATACCCTCGAAACATAAAAAAGCGCTAAAAAGCGCATAAAAAATTAAATAAAAAAATCTAATCAAAAAATCGAAAATCGGGCTTCGAGGTGCAAAACTTCATATATAGACGTACCTTTTCCCCAAATTGTGTAGCTCTACGTGCAGTGGTCTCTTCAGAACACCGTCGACACACTCACTCACCCACACACAAACTTCTTTCTTTATTATTATTGTCTGAGCGAAGCGAAGGCTAATACTCAGCGAAATATTACTGTCCGGACACATTACTACTACGATAGATATGAACGCCATGTCCTACTAAAAAAAAGCCTAATAAAAACATTTCGTCAAGCATAACTCAAAAAATATTTGTCGGATTTCGTTTCTGATTGCACCCGAAGGTGCCTATGAGGGTCGCCTACTGAATGCACCTACTATGAAAAATAAGTTCCAAACCGTTTAAAAATTATATAGAAAAAACTCTTAAAAAAGCACAATTTATCTGCATACGTCACAGAAATTTGGTGTGCGTCACTTTCACCGGTTGATGTTTTCGTAGACAGCTGGTTTGAACACATGGAGCAAATTAAAAAAATACGCACGCAGTAATATTGAATAGATCAGTTTCAACCGCGTGATCACAAACCTTGCAACAACCCGTGGCAACCAGTTTTGGAGGGCAAACAAATAATAATACAGTATTCCGTACCACGGTGACCGTTTTTAGCCTGTTGTATAAAATCTGGGATGTTGTATGACATACAATTGTGGATGATTAAAACAAAAGACATAAGTGTTTATTGATCCGGGAGGTTATCTTTCTCTGGATGTCTGTCTGGGTATCCTACAGGATGCAATTTTCTTGTAAAGAATATTATGCATATTACTATGCAGTAAAACCTCCATAACGGACACACCCGATTAGTGGACACCTCTATTTAGCGGGCATTTTTTCGATTACCAAACCTTAAATAACTGTACATTTTTTAATCTCAGTATCGAACACCTCCAAATAGAGGAAAAATTCTGCCCTCCCGAGGTGTTCGCTATTCAGAAGTTTTACTGGTAAAACCTCCATAGCGGACACACCCGATTAGCGGATACCTCTATTTAGCGGACATTTTTTCGATTAAAAACTCTTAAATAACTGAACATGTTTTACTCTCAGTAGCGGTCACCTCTAAATAGAGAACAAATTCTGCATTCTCGGGTGTCCGTTATTCAGAGGTTTTACTGCATATAATATTGATAATTATTTTACAGGGCCGCACAAAAGAATAAGAATATATGAAACGAATATAAACTAAATTCGGGATTTGTAGATCGCTGATGGTAATGTAATTTTAGGATGTTGTTACAGACATCCGCGGCATGTTTTTAGAGTTTCGTCCATCTAACGAAACCCTACCTGTCTCACTCCTTTGTCTGTTTGTTTGTCCGTCTGTCACAGAGCTCGTTCTCAGAAACTATATATATCGGAGACTTGGAAATTTGCATACTTATAGCTGAACACCACATATCAAACGGCAAATAATAAAATTTTGAAAAAGTCTAATATTTAACCCCCTGGGCTCTAACTTGTGTATTTTAAGCAATTTTTCTAACTCAGCCCCTAATTTAATTAAGTTGGAGACATGAAATTTTGCATACTTATAGCTGAACATCTCACATCAAACGACAAATAATAAAATTTTGAAAAAGGCTTAATATTTAACCCTTTGGGCTCTAACTTGTGTATTTAAAGCAATTTTTCTAACTCAGCCCCTAATTAAGTTGGAGACATGAAAGTTTGCATATTTATAGCTGAACACTTGCAATAACACGATAAATCATAAAATTTTGAAAAAGTCATATTTAACCCTCCGGTCTCTAACTTCTGTATTTTAAGCAATTTTTCTAACTCAGCCCCTAATTAAGTTGGAGATATGACATTTTGCATACTTATAGCTGAGCACCTCACATCAAACGACAAATAATAAAATTTGAAAAAAGTCTAATATTTAACCCTCTGAGGTCAAACTTGTGTATTTTAAGCAATTTTTCTAACTCCTAACCTAATTAAGTTAGAGACATGAAATTTCGCATACTTATAGCTGAACACCTCACATCAAACGACAAATAATAAAATTTTGAAAAAGGTCTAATATTTAACCCTCTGGGCTCTAACTTGTGTATTTTAAGCAATTTTTCTAACTCAGCTCCTAATTTAATTAAGTTGGAGACATGAAATTTTGCATACTTATAGCTGAACACCTCACATCAAACGACAAATAATAAAATTTTGAAAAAGGTCTAATATCTAACCTATTGCTCTAACTTGTGTATTTTAAGCAATTTTTCTAACTCAGCCCTTAATTAAGTTATAGACATGAAAGTTTGCATACTTATAGCTGAACACTTGCGATAACACGATAAATCATAAAATTTTGAAAAAGTCATATTTAACCCTCCGGTCTCTAACTTCTGTATTTTAAGCAATTTTTCTAACTCAGCCCCTAATTAAGTTGGGGACATGACATTTTGCATACTTATAGCTGAATACCTCACATCAAACGACAAATAATAAAATTTTGAAAAAGTCTATTATTTAACCCTCTGGGCTCTAACTTGTGTATTTAAAGCAATTTTTCTAACTCAGCCCTTAATTATGTTGAAACATAAAAATTTGCATACTTACAGCTGAACACCTCACGTCAAACGACAAATAATAAAATTTTGAAAAAATCTAATATTTAACCTCTAATATTTTGTCTCGCGCAATTTTTAAATTTAAACTGTTTTGCAATACTATTTTTTGTTCATTTTGCATAATAAGTGTAATGTGACGTAATTTGTACTATTTCAGATTTCTAACGCATGTTAATGAATTTATTTTACAATATCCTTTCTCTTTTAAAATTCACATGTAAATATAGTTTTTTATGGCGTAATTTCCAATAAGTGCTTGCTTTTTATACCTAATTATTTAATTGTAATTTGAAGGGTTTTTTCTGTTTATAATAGTAACGTGTAAATAATTTTTTTTTATTTGAAGCAAACATTATTGTTTGCGCTGTTTATACAGTTGGCAACAGTTTAAATTAATACCATTTTCTAAAATATGTAAAAAATATCTGTCAAAATGCTGAATATTTGAATTTAAAATAGAAATAAAACCTCAAAAAATGAGTCAAATTAAAAAAAAAAATTAATGAAATCTGCAGACCAGGATCTTCTATTGAATAAAATGATCTAAAAATGATTAAATTCCCATGTATAGCTTTTGCTCTTATAAGTTTTTTTTAATGGAACGATTTTGTCCAACTTTAGCATTAAATATCTCTTAAAATAATTCTTCGATTTGAAAACTGTATGCATTAGTGTGTTGATCAAACATTTTGCTATAATACCACCGATTTTCATATATTTGTATGCAATAGTTTTCTTAATATTAACGAAGAAAGACCTCCGGTCACAAAAAAATCAAAACCGGCGGCGGTGGCGGTGACAGCATTAGTTACTTTTCATAGAATAGAGAGATATATAGAAATGAAAACTTGTCTATCTATCTGTTTGTAATTCTATAAAAAATCCACAATTTGGAAGCCAAAATTGTGAAGAGATACGTACATGTGTATTAAAACATGGCCGAGACAACTAAAGTAATCCGGAATTGAAATAACTTATAGAAATAACTTAATCGAAATAACTTAAAAAACCACCAATTTAACAGCAATTTCTTATCAAATTTAAACATTTTTCGTTATAGCAGTTGCCAACAATTAAAAAACACAATAAAATTATTACTACAACAATTAATTTTCTACTGCAAGATTTCCACGTGAAAAATGAAAATGAAATAAATAGTTTGCCGAATTTAAAAAAAGGTGAATATTACGTCATAACTTTTCTATTGCAAGACATTCACGTGAAATATGAAAAAGAAATAAACAGTTTGACGAATTTAAATGAAAGTGAATATAACTTCATAACTTTTCTATTTCAAGGTTTCCACGTGAAAGAGGAAAATATTACGTCATATTGGAAATATAAAGGGCATGGTGGATATAGTATAACGTCATATGAGTGTGAAAATGTATTGAAGCATGATAAAAACCCGATTAGGGAAATATTGGCGTATTTTAACATTATTGCTCCAATTATAAATTGAAATAAGTTCATTTATAGCTGTATTCTTTTGCGTCTGTTATATACATTTATACATTTTTATATAGCGTTTTCATATGATTCATTCAACAACATTTAGACTGCTTTTTTTTAATGTTTGTTTTGTGTTGTATGATAAATTTTGAAATTGATTTTTCAGAACACACATCCTTCAAATTCTGAGCAACGCGGGCACTTTAGCTTGTAACAGATAAATGGCTTTTGTATCTGTACATCTAATGCTAATATTATAAAGCGTTATAATATTATAAAGTATATAATATTATTAATGCTTGTACGTTTGTGAGGTGTTATATCTGAAACTACATAGCCAACTTTAAAAAAAGTTGGTGGCCATCTCTGCTCCGAAAAAAAAGACTATTTTATGTCAGTGCAAGAACCTACATCGCTGCAGGAGCAAAAAAGTTCTAAAATTGTGATTTCTGCGATATTGATTGGGTTAGAAACTTTAAATTTTGTGCGGTAGTTACTTTTAAGATGTAAATACTCGTAATGAACGCTCTCTAAAAGGTTCAATTTGACGGATAAACGTAAAAATTTCTAGAAAGGTTCTAAACTATGATTTATTTGGAATACTGAAATTTTTGGGATACTGTTGGGGGTTAGAAACTAAAACTTTGGCATGGTAGTAATTAATAAGATGTAAATGCTCGTTGTAGAACGAATTCTAAAAAATAGAAAGACTAAACAAAGCGGAAAAAGATTTAAGATGATCTAAGTAATGAAGAACATTGAACTGTTAGGAATATAAACATGAAAATTGACATGGCTGTATTTATCATGACGTAAATTCTCGCAATAGAACAATTTCTAAAAATGTCGATATAAAAAACAGTGCAGAAACAAAAAACTTTCAAAAATTTTCTATTTCTCTGTTACTGCTGAGCCCAAAATCTTGAAATTTTGCTTCGGGCTAGTTTTAAAATATACAATTGTCTCTATGAATGGTTTCTAAAATATTTAAAATTTAAAAAGATGAAATTAACGGAAAGCGATCTCAATTACCATTAATTTAAATTATTAGGTACAGAAACTTTAAATTTTTCATAATGCTGCATTTCCTCCGCAAAACATGCGATTTAAATGCAACAAAACTGATAGATACCCACCTAGCATTAAATAAATTGTGTAAATATTGAACAAAGACCTGTATGAAACAGTGAGTAGGTTGCCCGAAAGTACTTGTTAAAGTGTTCCTTCTCTAGGCTTTTCTCTCTCTCGCCAAGGCCACTAACAGAGGGAAGTGCCGTTTTAAATGTGATATGAATTTTTTATCCGATTCATTTTTCTAGACATTTTATCATAAGGTCATATTCTCAATTATCATTAGTACATTTTTTATATATTAACTTATTTTGGTGAAATTTTGTAATCGAGTTCATATTGCCGTATGTTAGCTTGCATGATTTGCTGAATAAATATGTATGGATTTGTAAATTACTTCAAATGACACTTTGTCAGGTCAAAAGTTATGCAGACGATATATTCAGATCTTGTGTCATACTTTATGTTGTAATCATTGCCGATTTCTTTTATTTAATACATGCTAAATACGGCTCAACTTGTGCAGAATATGTTTGAAAATAAAACAATACAGCGTATGTAGTGGCCAGCATACACTCATCATTTAAATCCGATCGCGCATATCTAAAACACACTCTAACGAAGCATTGCATGCCACTTTTGATGTATTCGGTACTTTGATACTATATTAGATTTTGAGAAGAGAATTCCTTAAATGTTATCGACAGCCTCATTGCATCCGTGGAAAACAGATATTGTACAATATTAACTATTCCGGGGGAGCACACACCATATAAAGTATAGTCCATTCTTTTTAAACATCATATATTTGTCATTTAAAGTTACTCAAATTGGTGCGGAGCGTCTGATTATGCTCTTGACATCATTTTATACAGTTAAAATTCCGATATAAGTAAATTAGTGTTTCATTTTCTATTTTACTTTTAATATATTGCGTACTTTAATTTTTATATCCATGCATGGCTGTCTTGAATAGTTTGATTTCCCATTTTTTTAAACAGTGTATACTAATTTATATATAATATTTTGTAATTCTACAATTCGTTTATTTTCATCATTTCAATTTTTCGCAGTATATGGACAATTAAAGATAACATCTCATTTTCTTTGCTTCCACATGTTATTATTAAATCTATGTTCTCAGTAATATCGCTCAGACTAATCCCTCTGAGGGAAGTCCTAGTTTAAGAATTGCGCTGCAGCGCAATACTTATTTATTTCAAGTTTCAATTCTCAATGTTAATTTAACATAGAAAAGCTTATGGAGATCATAACTTTTTCATTTTTTCTTCCACCTTTTTGTCCCTGATGCCACTCATTTTTTTATTCTTCGCTAATTCTAATAATATTATAAATTTAAAGTGTGAAATGTTTGCCTGACGCGAGGGACAAAACGAATGATAAAATGACTTTGCATATGGGTGAGTTATAACACAGAGAGTAACATGGGGTAATTTTTATTTACATAATTCAAATATTTTCCTTAATAATTCAAATTTTGCATTTTTCACTGAGAATCAACGGACATTTTTCCAATAAAATTTAACTTTTTTTTTTCATTGTTGCCAATAATTCAAAGGCCGTAACAATAATTTGTCTATTTTTAGTTGAATGATTTTCACGCGAAAAATTAAACTGAAATAGTTTTTTTTTTTTTTTAGAATTAAAAAGAAGTTGAATATGGCGTCATAGTGGAAATAAAAATGACATTTTCAAACAGATTTTTCAATTCCTACTATTAGTTCACACTCTCCCTATATTTACTTATTTATATATCTTGTTCAGATTTTCAATCGTTAATAAAATACTTATTATTCAATTCATCCTATCAAGTTGAAATAAATTTTTTTAACTTTGTACTGGATGTCAATTGATGTTAATACAGATTTTTCAAATATTAATTCATTAATTAAATTTTAATTAATTAATTTTAGTTTTATATGGGAGACAAAATGGCGGCCATTGGTTATTGAACAGCATTTAATGCATCTTCATATCTATAAGGGGGATTACCATAGGGGACCGTGTTATGTCGCCAAATACCGATATGATTGTCGCCAGCTTGGCGATATATCGCCAAATTTGGCGACCAAAATGAGTCGTCAAAAGTGATGCCAACTTGGCGATATCTCGAATATTTCGCCAAATTCCCATAGACTTCCATTGTGAACCTACTTGCTTATAGAAAATCAATAAATTGATATATTTTAATGCAACAAAAAATAATATTAGCTTAAGGGATTATATTAAATTTTTCTTTGATGACCTAAGTAAGAATTGTAAAAACAAAATTTTTATATTACTTGTTTACGTTCAGATTGGAAGTTTTTGCCCAAAGTACAGCGATTTGCATGACTGCACTGGTGAAACACCTTGAATTATACATAGGTAAATTGCATCACAAATTGTGATATACAATACCGCATAAATGAAAGCCTGATGATGGCACCCTCCATTAATTTTGAAATGTGTTCGTCTGAATGCAGTAGTTATTAAAAAACTTGACATATTAAACAAAAACCTAATTTGAAGAACAATTTAAAAAAACAAAATTTATTTCCTACATTGTTTAAGCCCGAGAAGGGACAGATATTAAGATATTTCATTCAATTCGTTCTACATTTAATGTTAAATTTTTGTAACAAATAAGTTAAACCAATTGAACACTAAAAAATAAAAATAAAATTCATACAGCATACTTAAAATACCCTAAAAAATTAGATTCCGCTCAAATGAAATCGAAATAAATCTTAGACTTTTTTAAAGTTTTTTATTTTGCATGCATCTTATAGAGGTCTGCACGGTCCCGGGCCGGCGGAATGAAGGCGAATTTTCAAACGGGCCGGGCCGGCAGAATTAGGACAATTTTTTTAATCGGGCCTATCGGCCCGATATAAGAATTTAAGCGAAGCAGATAAAATACGAGCCATTTTCAATGAATATGATTTTCTCGAGAAGTATAAATGTGCGTCACGAGCCGATGCGAGTTTAACAACATCAATGCAGAAATGTAACGTGTCCATCGTAGAGATCGGCATCGTACAGTTACAAGATGTCTGATTCCGAGTTTAATTTTTTTTCAGCAGACTCGTGCCGGGAAGAAAGTGGTCTTAATCGATCTCAGGATGTGTAGAACAGTCGTTTTGTTTTGTAATATTAATAGTGATAATGAACTTCTCTTAACAGTATCTTTGGAAATTTACCTTAAAGTGGTTCTCATATTCACTGCTCAACAATGCAAAGCTTTCAGACACATGTTTCTGACAAAAACTTTAACTATAAAGGCATAAAATTGACAGGCCTGGCTATTGAAGGCATTTGGAAACGAATAGCTTTTTCCATATTTAATAAATTACTTACAGAGATAACAGCGATTCCTGTCACGTGACTGTACGTTTTTCTCCTTTACTGTGCCATCGCTTCCGGAAATTCGATTCAAAACGCTAACTTTGACAGTATTTTCAGAAAGATATATTGCTTTTACCTATGAAAAAAACGACATTTACATAGCTTTTGAATAAGAATACCTGCCAATCTTACGCGTTTCCGAAAAGAAAAGACTTCATAAATGTGTCGAAATGTAGCTCCTTTGGATTTGAGAAAAGTCTTAAAAATGAGAGACATATTTTCACAAATCTACTTTTTATTATACAGCTTCAAATGTTATCTTGTTTTTAATCCTTTATTCTGAACTACATTAATCTTTTAATGAATCCTTATTTCCATTTTGAAATGTCTGTAGACACGATGACTGTAAGTAATCGTTAATGTTTATTATTGTGCATTTTCTGTTTTGCGAACATCATAGTAATGTAAAATATACTGTAAAATGTTCCCACAAATATGTATGTAGGATTCATTAAAAGAATCTTAATTGTATGTTGAGAAAAAACGGATTTTTTTTTTGTAGAAATTGTATCTGACTGGGCCCGCTTTCATTGATTTTTGTACGGGCCGGGCCGGGCCGAGAACTGTAATAATGCAAACGGGCCGGGCCGAGAACTGTAATAATGCAAACGGGCCGGGCCGGGCTCGGGCCGAACTTCCAATTTTTACAACGGGCCGGGCCGGGCAAGATAGCTTTCGTACGGACCGGGCCGGGCCCGGGCCTGAAAATTCCGGCCCGTGCAGACCTATAGCATCTTATCATTTTATGCACAATTGCCATAAACTTAATACAAAATCTGCAATACAAATATTTACAACTTAAAAATGGAAAAGTCTAAGATTTCATTTGAACGGAATGTAAGTTTTTAGGGTGTTTAAAGTATCATGTTGTATGAATTTTATTTTTATTTTTTAGTGTTCAATAGGTTTAACTTATTTGTTACAAAAATTTAACATTAAATGTAGAACGAATTGAATGAAATATCTTAATATCTGTCCCTTCTAGGGCTTAAACAATGTAAGAATTAAATTTTGTTTTTTTAATTTGTTATTCAAATTAGGTTTTTGTTTAATAGATATATTTATCTTGTTCAAATTTTCAATCGTTAATAAAATAATCATTATTCATGCTATCAAGTTGAAATAAATTTTTTTTAACTTGTACTGGATGACAATTGATGTTAATACAGTTTTTTCAAATATTAATTAATTAATTAAATATTAATTAATTAATTTTAGTTTTGCATGGGAAACAAAATGGCGGCCATTGGTTATTGAAGTTCAATGAAAGTATTTTCAATAAGGGGTTACCATAGGGGAGACCCTGTTCTGTCGCCAAATACCGCCAAGTTTGTCGCCAACTTCCCGATATATCGCCAAATTTGACGGCCAAAATGAGTCTCCAAAAGTGACGCCAATTTGGCGATATCTCTAACATTTCGCCAAATTCCCATAGAGTTCCATTGTAAACCTACTTGCTTATAGAAAATATACAAATTGAGATATTTTAATGCAACAAAAACTAATATTAGCTTGAGGGATTATATTAAATTTTTCTTTGATGGCTTACGTAGGAATTGACTTTAAAAACAAAATTTTTATATTACTTGTTTATATTATTTTCAAATTTTAAAAATGTATACTGAAAATAACTCTTAATGTTCGCCGTGTAATTACTAAATTTTCATCACACAAAGAGTAAGAGAAAAAGAAAAAGCTTCCTTTAAATAATATAATAAGCTAAATTACTTTGAGCATAAAATACTTTTTCCGATTGTATTCTTTTAATAATAATACACTTGAAATTATACCTGGTAATATTGAAACATTCTCATAAGACCCTTTATTCGAATAAGTAATACAAAAATAAAACCGTATTTATAATAAGTATTACACGCTTTATTTTTTATTTTTATTTTATTTTCTACTTTATAGAATTTAAAATATTTCAACCTTGCAGTTTTTCCCGGCAATGCACTTTTCCGTTAGCTAGGTGCAAATCACGCGATTAATTTTTAGCTCACAGGCTATCAAAGCCTGAGAGCTAATGTGCCCGCCCGTTCTGTATGTATGTACTGTACGTACGTATGTATGTATGCATGTATGTATGTATGTACGTAACGCGATAACTCTTGATAGATACATCCGATTTGCTTCAAACATTTTTTCTAGGTTCATTGTGATAAGGCGCTTCCCTGATTAGTTTTGGGAGTTCATTGGTTAAGGATAAAGGGGGGAAAACGGGGTTAGTCCAACCCCTTAATTTAGATAAATGGGTTTTTCATGCAGAATCATTCGATTTGCTCCGAATTTGGTATACCGGTTTATTATGTTAAGGAACTTCCCTGACTAGCTTTGGGGGTTCATTAGTTAAGGATAAAGGGGGAAAAGGATGGTTAGTCCACCCCTTTTAATTCAGATAAATGGGTTTTTCATGCAGAATCATTCGATTTGCTCTGAATTTGGTATACCGGTTTATTATGTTAAGGAACTTCCCTGATTAGTTTTGGGGGTTCACTGGTTAAGGATAAAGGGGGAAAAGGGAGGTTAGCCCGCCCCTCTTAATTTAGATAAATGCGTTTTTCATGCAAAATGATTCGATTTGCTCCGAAGTTGGTATACCGGTTTATTGTGTTAAGGAACTTCCCTGATTAGTTTTTGTGGTTCATTGGTTAAGGATAAAGGGGGAAGGGGGGCTAGTCCACCCCCCTTAATTTATATAAACGGGTTTTTCATGCAGAATTATTCGCTTTGCTCCAAATTTGGTATACCGGTTTATTATGTTAAGGAGCTTCCCTGGTTCGTTTTGGGGATTCATTGGTTAAGGATAAAGGGTGGCTAGTCCACCCCCTTAATTTAGATAAATGGTTTTTTTGCAGGATTATTCGATTTGCTCCAAATTTGGTACACCGGTTTATTATGATAAGGAGCTTCCCTGGTTCGTTTTGGGGATTCATTGGTTAAGGATAAAGGGTGGCTAGTCCACCCCCTTAATTTAAATAAATGGTTTTTTTGCAGGATTATTCGATTTGCTCCAAATTTGGTATACCGGTTTATTATGTTAAGGAACTTCCCTGACTAGCTTTGGGGGTTCATTAGTTAAGGATAAAGGGAGAAAAGGATGGTTAGTCCACCCCTTTTAATTCAGATAAATGGGTTTTTCATGCAGAATCATTCGATTTGCTCTGAATTTGGTATACCGGTTTATTATGTTAAGGAACTTCCCTGATTAGTTTTGGGGGTTCACTGGTTAAGGATAAAGGGGGAAAAGGGAGGTTAGCCCACCCCTCTTAATTTAGATAAATGCGTTTTTCATGCAAAATGATTCGATTTGCTCCGAAGTTGGTATACCGGTTTATTCTGTTAAGGAACTTCCCTGATTAGTTTTTGTGGTTCATTGGTTAAGGATAAAGGGGGAAGGGGGGCTAGTCCACCCCCCTTAATTTATATAAACGGGTTTTTCATGCAGAATTATTCGCTTTGCTCCAAATTTGGTATACCGGTTTATTATGTTAAGGAGCTTCCCTGATTCGTTTTGGCGATGCATTGGTCAAAGATAAAGGGGGGCTAGTCCACCCCCTTAATTTAGATAATTTTTTTTTTGCAGGATTATTCGATTTGCTCCAAATTTGGTATACCGGTTTATTATGATAAGGAGCTTCCCTGATTAGATTTGGAGGTTCACTGGTTAAGTATAAAGGGGGAAACGGGGGCTAATTCCCCTTCACTTATTTGTTTGAGGGGCATTATTCTTTAAAATAAGAGTATAATATACAATTAGTGTGAATCAGTGCCATCAGTTTAGCTGGGCACTTTTCTTTTTTCTTATTAATAGCAGCTTTTATTTTTGAGTGTGTAAATTAGAAACAATTCTTTTGAAGTAAAACACTTTTATTTTATGATAGTATTTCTTATTAAATTATTTTTCTGCCTTATAATTTAAATGAGTAAAAGATGTCTATTTTACATGTATTTAATTTTTTAATGCATGTACATTCAAGTGAGACCCTGATTGGATCAATATTTGCGCCTGTTTATCGTTTTTCTTTAAGCTACGTTGGACTAAAGGAAAAATACTTTAAAGCTAATTCATTAATTTATAAATAATTTATAAAAATATTAAAATGTTGTATTGTCATCGAAACTATACCCGCGTACATTATTTTTATAATTCTAGTACATGCGGAAAAGTGTGAAAATTGCATTTTTTCATACATTAACAAAGTTAAACAAAAAGAATATGAATACTTCTTTCTTGGAGTATAATTTTTTTATTCAATAATCTGGAATATTCTACTAAAAATAAAGAACCTCATTTTGATTCATGGCTTTTTCTTTTTTGTTAACGTATATATATAAAAAAAAAAAAACGTAACATATTTCTAAAAGTAACACAGTTAAATGAATACAAGTACATTTTTAATGCGGAATGTCAATACATTTAATAATTAGAATAGTCATACAAATTAAACATATTTTGTACATAGGTTTTCAGCTAAATTTTATAGTACCATAAAATTAATGGAAATAACCTTTATTTACACATGCACAAATTTTTCTATAACATCTTACAGGGTGACCAGCGAATAAGACCCTGATTTCAAAATTAAAAATTTCAAAAACAAAGATAAATAGAATTATGCGGTAAACGGTTTGTTTATTAGCTAAGCTGTAAAAATATAGTTATATGGAATATGTTATAGAATATATGTGTTATATAGAATATAGAATATATATGTTATATAGAAGTTTCAAAAATTTAGTTGCAAAAACCGTTTACAGATAATGCTGTACTCGCAATGACTATAAAATGCCTATAAATTGTACTTCGAAGTCCACAGCGATCAGTTTGACCGTTGAATCGTGAAAGGATGCTAGCGTAGAGGTTTCATGTACTCCATTGAACAACGTGTTTTTCTCGTACTGGAATATCACATATTAGAACGCAGTCCTACGGCAACAAGGCGCAGGTTTCGAAAACAATTTAATGTTCCCAAAGGACCCGATGCGAAAATCATTCGCAAGCTCTTTCCAAAATTCGAACGAACCTCAGCGTGGATGATAGTCGAGTGGAAAATGTTGGACCCTGGCAAACTGTAGTCATTCCTGAAAATCTCGCCAAAGTTTTTGGAATAGTTCAGCAAAATACATGGAATAGTGTCTGAAGAATTACATCAGAGACTGGATTAAAGCGTTTCTGTGCGCAAAAAAATATTAAAAAACAGCCTACGGATTTTTCTATACAAAATCCAAAGTCATGAGGCCATACCCACAAGAGCTTTGGGACAAAGGCTTGACTTTGCGAACGAGATTCTCACTGAGAGATCTGCTTGCAGAGAACGAGATTTTCGGCGTACAGCGCCATCTGTTAATGGTTTTTGTAACTAAATTTTCGGAGCTAATAAACAAACCTTTTACCGCATAATTGAATTGATATTTGTTTTTGAGATATTTAACTTTGAAATCAGGGTTCTCTGGACACACTGTAAAAGGAAAACTCTCTCCTAAGATATGCTTTAAAGTCCTTTGTTGAAATAAATCAATGTATCAACTAATTTTATAAAACATAAATAGACATCAAATACAAACTTTAGATTTAATATAATAATCTTTCTTGTGATCCTTTAATAGCAATTAACATTATTTGTTCCCTCGAAAACTGTTAAAAGCTATTTAAATGTTCCTAGGGACCATATTCTCATAAACATCAGTGCATTAACGAAGAATAAACATTCTATTATAATCTATTCCATTCTATTTATTATTAAATGTTATTATAGAAATAACAATATATTTCATCAGGCAGTTTTCGTTCAGGAATTAAATTTCGAAAAGCGAACAGGAGTTTTAAACCAATAAGTAAACACAACTTTATTATTCATTTAGATTTATAAAAATTTTAATCCCCTCCCCCCCCAAAAAACATCTATTACGAAGATTGAGTAATTTTATTTAAATTTTTTCTATTTTAACCAACTGAGCCCGGAAGATAGCTTGCTCGCCATTTTAAGAGCTTAAGCAACTTGTGGACAATGACTACATGAAAAACTGTTAGTTTTATCCAAGTAGTTGGGTCGTAGCCGCTGCGACTCGAATGTGAACATCGTCTACGGCCACCTTGGTTAAAAGCCTTCTCGATGTCTTTTACTTGGTGAATATTCCATAAGATAATCTGTTCTTGGGTCAAAAAACAATGAAATATTCATCAACAATAACATCCCTTAAGTTGCAACGCCTCTACTGTGGCTGTATACATATTGAAGTGCTCTGTGAAATCTACACTAATAAACGAAATTTTAGCTCTGTCTGTCTGGGTGTGTGTGAGTCTGCGATGTCTAGCGAAATCTATATCACGTAGAAGTCCGAAAATTTGGATGAGGATAGTGCGAGACAGATCCTGATGCACCTGAGGCTTAGATTTTTAATTTTTTAATGGCCGGGGACCTTGGGCCCCTTTAAGTTTTTATGTCAAAAATTATTAATAACTTGCCCCCATTTTATTCGATCTTCTTCGTTTTTGATTTTTTTGCACCCTAAATTGTTAATAAATAGTTACCTATTAATCCGATCTTCAATTTTGGATCCCTTTTCTAATTAGTTATTCTCCCGTTTCTACATTCCGTATAGGACCCTGGGGCCACCCGTGGTCAAGTAGGGTACGGCCTAGGGCCCAATTAACATTTTGTGCGGCATGCATTTTCACCCCCTAATTTCCTCACCTTCTCAGTGCATACTTTTAAAGTTAAGTCTTGGACTCTTCTTCTAGGACTAACATCCTCATATTTTTATTGGGCCCCTAGGACCTTTTGTGAGAATTTCCCTCTATTTTCGCACAATTCTTTAAAATATTATTCTAACAAATAATTCACAACCTATGTTTAATTTTGACTGATTAAAGATCTAAAGCGCTAAGTACTAAGACATCTTAACATGTTTTCATGTTAGGGCCCTGCAATTAACTATCAGTTGGTCCCTTCTAAGCCCCCCATTATAGCTCCCTTAAAAATGGTCCAATTCATTAGCTTTCTTTCTAACAACTTCTTATGTTCCACAGCTACTATATGAACCGCGAAAAAATTTTTTAGATTTCACCAACCACCAATTTTGAATATTAATCGCCTTCTTGTGGCCTTTGGTGCAACTATTTTAAAAATGATCCGAATCGCCTGCAATTTTCTTTAACATAAATCTATCGCCCTCACATTACTTTAAAAACTACTAAAAAATATATTTATACCCAACTACATACCAATTAAGTCGCTGGCTCCTTGAGCAACGGTATAGGGCCCTTTGAAGTTTTTGCACCATAAAGTATTAAGGAATTGTCCCCTCTTAATCCGATGTTCATTTTTGGAACCCTTTTCTATTTAGTTATCCACTTGTTTCTACATTCTAGTTAACAGGGCTGGTTATCCAGCTTCGGAATTCTCCTCCGTAATGTTTAGTCTATGGACTTTTGATGCATTCGTAAATTTAAATTATCTTCTCGCGAAATTCATATTTTTAATATCTTTTTTCTGTGTACTCTTCTTAAAGGATCTCTCTCTTTTTCTTAGTTTTCAAAATATTTCTAAAACCGATGCTGAATTTAATATTTTATTTGTTAAAAGCGGTAGAACGGTGAATAAGATTTTGACACTTCATATAAAATTAAGTCTATACTTTAGAAATATTTTGAGAGACATCTTTTTGGATGTGTACACAAAAAATAGAAGTTAAAAACATTAATTTCCCGATAAAGATATTTTAAATATAAAAATGCATCAAATGCCCACAGACATTACATTTGTGAGGGGAAATCGGAAGATGAGCGACAAGCCCCCTGAAGACCCTGGGTCTCATAGGTTCCCGTAGGACACAGTTTGTGGCCCTTTCAAACTTCTGTGCACAATGCATTTTTCATCCCCTAATTTTCTCACCTTCTCAGCGCATAATTTTAAAGTTGAGTATTGGACGCCTCTTTTCAGATCAACCCCCTCATATTATTATTCCGGCCCTACGACCCTTTTTTAAGCATTTATCCAATTTTTTGCGTATTTCTTTAAAATATTATTCTAATGATTAATTCGTACCCTATGCTTAATTTTGACTAATTGAGTATCTAAAACGGTAGATAGTAAGACATTTTAACATGTTTTCATGTTAAATGCCCTAGTCTCATTTGTCACTTGACTCCGACTCCTTTTGGTCCCCTTATTAGAGTTCCGTTAAAAATGGTCCTATTCACTAGATTTTTTTCTAACAACTTCCTAATTCCTTCAGCTGCTACATGAACGACAAAAAAAAAAAAAAAAAAAAAAAAAAAAAAAAAATCTAAAACATCAGATACCACTAATTTTGAATTTTAATCGCCTTCTTTGGGTCCCTCTGTGCAGTTCTTTAAAAAATGATTCGAATCATTTGCAATTTTTTTAACGTAGTTCCTGCGTCCTCCTATTACCTTTAAAACTACTGAAAAATATCTTTCTACCCAACTACAGTCCATTTAAGGCTGTGTCTCCTAGGAGCCCGTACAGGGATCCCCTGAAGTTTTTGCAGCCTAAACTGATAGTTACTCAAGGGCACGTTTTTGCTTTATAATAGAGGTTTGTCTACAAATTAGATGGTCAAAAAGAATGATTTATTGAATGGAATTAACAGGAAAAATTAAAGTGCATATTGTTGTAAGATAGAAAAATAGTTCAAGTTTAGCATTATAACAAATGTTCGATGTGACTTCCTTTCGTGATTCTGCAAACGTGCCATCAGTAAATCGTTTCTTACCACAGATTTGTCAGCATATTTTCGTCGATCAAATTAATTAAAGTGCAGATTCTTGATTTTAAGTCAGGAATGGATGGAGGAAGTGGCGGATTGTACACTTGATCCTCTACAAAACCCCATACACCGAAATCAAGAGGTGAAAGATCTTGTGACCTTGGTGGCCATTGAATAGCACATCCGCTCGCTAAGCGATAGCGTCAGTTATGACACCTAACGCCATCTATGAATAAACTTCGGCCATATTACTACTAGTCTGACTTTCAACTATTTAATTTCCTTTAATATTTCAGAAGTTCTTAACTTACGAAATTACCCAACTAATTTGTAGACATCCTGTATATGTATATTTTTTGATGATATTAAAGTTATTTGCACTTTTAAATGAAAATAAAATTTGAATTTCAATAGATATCGGACGTATTCTTAGAAAGTAACAGAATGATTAGTGCTGTTGCACACATAGAATGCTTCAGTTTAAAAAAGATAAAATGCTGCCCTATATACCTACAAAATTGTTTAATTGCATGAATAAAAAAATATAACTAGAAAACAGGAATCCTGCTTTTTCAGAATTTAGTGTCACCCTCGATGAAAAAAAATATATGTATATATAAATAGTATAAAATCTATTTCAATTTTAAGGCTTAAAGCGTACACTTTTATTTTATGTAAAATGACGTCATTCGCATCCGCTTAAGAATTCCACATTTACGATCTACTCTTAAACATCTACAGTAAAGCATGCATAGGACATCACTATCGCAAAACAATACACAGATGCAGCAAAAAGATGCCGTTATTCAAGCAACTCGGCAAAAAACGGCTATCTGAAGATTCATAGGCCGTCATTTGTTTGTAAATATAGTTTATAACAGCTCCATGTTTTAACAGAAATTATTCGTTTATATTTTTTTTAAATAGCACGTATTTTAATTACATTTTCTTTCGGTTGTTATGAGAAAATGTCAACAAAAAGATATAATTGCTATTTTTCAACTATTTTCCCTTTACTTTCTACAGAAATGGAGTACTTGAGTTACCAAAATTAAACAAATGGTGCTAAAAACTACAAAAAAATTAATATTTCAAAAATAAGTAGCGATACAGTTTTCAAACAAATTGTATTTAAAAGTACTTTTTTTTCCAATACGACGGTATAAAAATTGAAAATGTGCGATGCTTAGAAATTAAAAAAAATTGCTTATAGAGCATTTAATCGTACAACGAAACATCTGCTTTGTTTTACGGCTGGCTTCTGTAAGGTAACGTTATTTTTTGGAGACGGCACCAAATAAGCTGGGAGAAAGAAATAGCATGCCGTACCGGGGGGGGGGGGGCTAAAAAATATTAATAAATCAACTTGAGCATCTTTCAAGAATTTCAAAGTTTTATTCAAAAATTTGTTCAAATATTCTCACAAGCAGTTAAAAAAATTCTACTTTTTTCGACTTAATCTCATATCTCTCACCTTAATCCACATTAATTCCAAAATTCCGAATATTGATGACAGAACCATCCAGAATTTGACTCGCATTTTCTTAACTTTTGAAATTTATATACATTTTCCATTTTTTGAAAATGGCAAGTTAATTTTTATCACACGACACAATCAATAACAATTTCGTACTTTATACATCCAATCTTTTAGTTTATACCACTGTAGATCTTTGTTAATTGTTTTAAAAAATTTCAAAATATGGGAAATTGTTTTTTTTAATTAATTTTTAAAAGAAAGTAAGGCCATCGAGTATTTTCTGAAACACAGCGGAATTCCAATTTGGAAGGTTTTCTTGTGTTGGATTACTAAGTCACGCCAAAAAGAAATCCTATAACAATATACGGAGAGCACTATTATTTTATTCGAAGAGTAAAAAGAGGCTCGTTTACGAAAATAGAGCAGCGTAGCCTGGAATGTTAAAGTAATCCAAGGAAACGGTAAAGAAATTTACACTGTAAAAAAAACGGAGATTCTACTGGCAACTGAGAAGCCAGTACTATTTCCGTATTTTAACGGAAATTTTCCCTCATAAATTTCAGAAAAACGGAACATTTCTGTAATTTATAGAGAAAAATTTCCGTAAAAGTACGGATTTCTGTAATTTATGGTTGGGGGGGGGGGGGTGGATTTCCGTTAAAATACGGAAATAGTACCGGCGTCTCGATTGCCAGTAGAATCTCCGTTTTTTAGTCAATTTTTTTTACAATATAGATACAGTTAAGGTTCTCCGCTACTAACAGGCATTTGCTTGATTTTTCTGCTAGTTTTGTAGTAACCCATTTTAAAATACAAATAAGCAAATTGATAAAAGACACAAATTAATGCATACTCAATTTAAAATATTTTTAAAGTGCTTATTTGTATTTTATTATATTGTCAAAATGTTTCATCCATTTATTTTAGGTAAATCAATTTACAACCAAACGACCTTTATATTAAAGCATTTTGGGTCTAATTGTTTTTTTTTTTTTTTTTTTTTTACCGGGAATAATAGAGATACACATTCTAAATTATGCAGTAATTTTTTATATGATATCGGAAAATCATTTAAAATTATTTTTAGTAGTACGACCATGTAATTAAAAAAATCATTATCATTTTAACGATTCGCTGAACTAGAAAAAGAATTTCTTGTTTCAAATTAAAAATTCCTTTAATGCAAAACTAAGTTCAGCTTAAAGAGAAGAAAAATATTTTATTTATAATGGATATTAAACATGATTTTAATGATTCTGCCATTGCAATATAACATTAATTATTTTTGAAAATTTTGTATGTTTATGTTAAAAGTGAGTGATATACTAAAATAAAAATACTCATAAAAAGTGAAAGATTAAATTATTCGAAGAACTCCAACTGAAATAAAATGTTAGCAGAAGGTTATCTAGTTTACATATCAAATGGAATTTGGATTTTTGAATTGATATGCTATGTCTTGGAAATGTAATAATGAAATATAATTTAAAAAATCGTTAATTTTTGACTTAACCCTTAAATGCCGGGTGTTGCTTTTCGGCAACATACCCAATTTAGACACTAAAATAGTATTAGAATAATACTAATGCTATAATGCCTAATGTTCCCAATAAAATACATTCGGAAAATATTATTAAATCGATTTTCAACATGTAGATGGCAACACTTGTGCTGTTTAAGAATAAAGATAGATTTTTTTTTTTGCAATTGTTGCTACTTGTTCTTTTTGTTTTGTTTGGAAGCTTGCGAAATACCCCATTTTGTTCTACAGCGAGCAAGTAAAATTTATTTTTTATTATAGTTCCTAAAACGCTTGTGTGTTTAATATTATACAATTTTATCGAGGAAAATTATTTTTTCAATTAAAGACCAGTATTGCCGATTAGTAACAAACTGTTTTCAGCCGTAAACCATACTTAAATCAAAATATGATTTTTTAAAGTATTTTTCCCAAGATTTATTTAAAAAATGAAAGCCGAAAAACATTATTACAATGATTTTTAAAAAATCAGGCATTAACGGGTTAAGGAATAAAATGTTTTAAAGCGTCTCTAACTAAAAAAAAAAAAAAAAAAAAAATATTAGTGACATAAAGTACATCATCCACAAATTACTGATATTACAATTGATTTTGGAATCAGTAATCTAATAGATTGCTGAGGAAGTGATAGCTTTTTTTTTTATATAAAACTTTTTTTTCATATTTGTTATTTGTAATTTTTCTAAAAAAAAAAGATAAAGCCAGACACGTGAATAGCAAGATAAAATTAGACTGTCATCGTTCCAAAAAAAAAAAAAAAAGTAAAGGAAATAAAGTTTATGATGCAGTTAATGATACACATTATCATACCATGTGGATCACAAATAAAAATGAGATGCAATTTTCCATTTCAGTTTAAAATTCAAAGTCAATAATACAGAAAAAGTACATCTCGCTAATAAAAAAAAAAAAAAAGGAACGGATGATGTTGCTGCTGGTGACAGGGACTCTCTCTCGCGGCTTATATAAAGAAAACTATATCACATAAAGATAGGAAAGCTGATAGTTTTACTAAAAAATGTAACATAAATGCGCTGAAGCAGGCAGTTCTTAAATCGAAGAATTATTTTAAGCAATATTTAATGTTAAAATCAGTCAAAATGGTTGAGTTAAAAAAGTTTAATAGGATCAAAAACTATGCATAGGTATCTCTAAATAATAAAACGCAGTGTAACGCAGGCGGGGCGAACCCATCAATCTTACCAGTCTCTGTTAAGCTGTCCCACCCCTGATGCGTGACGTCAGCAGCGGGTAAACAGAAGAAAAACAGCAATAGGCGTGAAGAACACTTTAACAATTCTTCCCCTTCGCTCTTCCGGATGGGGTTCAACCCCAGATACCTACTTATTAATCAATATGCATATAAAAAAAATTGGAGGGGGGGGGGGGGGACGATAAAAATACAATTTCAAAGTGTTATTTAAAAAAAAATTATTTCAATAGTTGCAGCAAACTTTTTAATTACGCAGTTTTATTGCATATTTGTTAAATTTTTGTTTTATTAAGAAATCTTTTTTTTTTTTTTTTTTTTTTTTATAATATATTAGCCGGAAAACCCGGCTTACCCAGAAATATTGTAAATTATAATTGTGTGTTTATTAGAACATAAACTAGCCAAACTTTGCTCATCTAAATGCTTCCATATTTTCAATTATTTTTTATCAGTTTTTCAAATTTTAAGTGAAAAACACAATTTTTACCCACCGTCCTAGGACGCGCATTAACTCTAGTTCAACCATATTTTGCAGGCACATACTGCAAAATGTTGCAGTGTGCACGTGCAGTGTCCAATCATTTTAAAATTTTCTCTAATTTTTAAATGTCTTGTTCAAATTTTTTATGGAAAATTTCATTTCCGGAATAGAGATTTATTACATATTTCGAAAAACTCTTTTAAATATCTATTATTGTCAAAAAAGCACAAATATATATACTCATCAGTATTTAAAAAAAGGAAACTTTAATGTAATTAAATTATTAAATACGAAAAGCATTAAATGAGAGGAATTTACGTCAATCAAGTCCAAAAAAATAATATTTCTAAACACTTTTTCATTGAAAAATATATTTAAGCGTGAATATTACAAAAGAAAAAACATAAAACAAATAAATTATTCTGTTTGAAATACTTCGAATAGGATAAATTACGTTACATTAAAACAATATCTTTAAAATATCTTTTTTTATAACAATTTTCTTTTAGCGTCTTAAAGAAATTTTTATTATAAAAATACGAGAGAGATCGACATATTTACTTAATCATTTTAAGTAACATCATTACACTGGGGAACACACATTTTGTTGACTTAGATCTGGCACTTGTTTTTCGCTAATTAATGGCATCTAAATCCAAAAATGGCCCCAGTTTTTTTCTATCACGTCAACTTCTTAAGCTACAGGATACCCCCAAAATCATACTTAATGTGGATACAAAGGAAAATAAAGAAAAAAAATACCAAATATGTTATTCATACAACGGCTGTATATACTTACTATACACTACATTGTGCTCATACAAGTAGTATAATCCTTTTACAAAATGAAAAAATGTACATGTTAAGGCAAAATGTTTCTTTTATAGCTTTTCCTGGAGTGTTCAATTTGTGGACAATCTCGCTTGATGCTCGAACAGCAGTCAGCCATCATATGTTCATCCCATCTGCCTTGATACCGTTCTTAAATGAGCTTCGAATCTTGGTGGAATCGCTCACTCTGCTCATCACTGACTGCCCCCCTCGGGATTGCACTAACACTCTAAAGCGAAAGCTGAGTTCCCGAGGTGGTCATCGCTGTCATCACTGACTGCACCAAGATTTTCCAGGAAGTCATCAAGATGGCTATGCAGAAAATGAAGTCTGATGCTCATGTTGCAACCAAGCCTTTTGAAGTTCTCTAAAAGTTGCTGGACAATTTCGGTGTAATTTTCTACTCGCGTATTTCCAAGAAAGTCTTTGAGAAGGTTTTTGAATGCCAAATAAGCATTCTTTTGGAGTTCTGTCATTGCTCCTATGAAATGTTCATCTCTAATGAGCCGACGAATCTGTGGACCGTCAAATACACTTGCCCTTATTTTTCCAAAAGACAGGTTTGGAAATTTTGAAATGAGATACGTGAAACAGTCACCTTCAATTGACAAAGCTTGCACGAACTGCTTCATTAGATCCAGTTATATGCAGAGGTGGAAATGCTCTTTCTGTTGGCAAGTGGCTGATGCAAAATATTTGGATCTCCTGGTGAGAGGTGGGATCTTGAAAGCCAAATCGACTGGAACCAATGCTTCTCATGAGCTCTACTGTCTCACATACACAAAAAACATGGATACTTGGTATATCCACGTTGCTGGCCAAGAAGGAAGCACACCATTTTGAGGTCAACACAGATGATCCACTCGTGAATGTGATAGTGCAATAAATCAATGGCTCTCTTTATGTCCTCATATTCTTCACGCAAATAAACTGAATGGCTTATTGGGACTGTCCCAAATGAATTTCCGTTGTAAAGGAGCACGCATTTCAAACTCCTCTTTGAGCTATCGATGAACAGTCGCCATTGAGTTGCGGTATAGGATGAAATTCCTAACTCTTACATTAAACCATGTATGCTATGGCAAAAAACAAATCCACCGTTATTTCGAAAGTATTGAAGAAATTCACTTTCTTTTGATCAAAAGTAGGATACATAAGCTCCCCTTTTTAAGCAAAAATTTCTTGCGCAGTCTTGATGCTAAGAATTAGGAAGCTTTTTTCTTCCTTTGCCTCACGCCGATTCAGCGTAGAGTGGTCACATTAATGTATGCTGTAGAAAAAGAAAACTTGACGTGATAGAAGAAAACCAATTGAAGTGTTGTGTGTCCCTGTAAATGAACGACAAATGCTATGAATGTCCTATTCTATCGTAATCATCTTGTAGTGAAATTCAGTGATTTATATCAATTTGAATACATTTTAAATATCGTAATCTCATTAAAATATTCTGCAAAAGATTTTTACCCTTGTACCATAGAGAAACAGAATTCTTTTGAGTGCTCTGTAAGTGAACTATTAACCCTACATACTTCATATACAATACCAAACATACCTTAGTGTCCCTAAATAAAGTTTATTAGTTGCATGAAAATCCGAGTAAATTTACGCGAGTTACAGCGTGGATAGACGGACAGACAAACCGAATGGATAAACACTTTTCAACATTGTTGTAATATGTTAAAAAAGACATTGAAATTCCCTCTGTTTTAACGCAATCTTATTAACACTTTCAGCACCAAATTATTGTACATTATTGTATAGTGTGCTCCTATACCAGATTTTGCAAAAATTTTACGTTTCTTTATTTTCTTTATTTTGGCAGTTATTTACCATCAAATAAGACACTACCACACACTTCAATATTATACATAACGTACGGGTTGTACGTCTGGAAAGAGTGAACGACGAAACCTTTGACTTACGAAATGTACATCTGGTGCTGAAGGAGTTAATATAAGGAATCATGAAATGATATATCAATAAAAGTGTATTTCTTTCTTTTAACCCTTTAAAAAAGCGGTAGTATTTTCATACAACTTAAATTTCAAAGTTATTCCAGAATTTTAAAAAATATATTTTTTTATAACTTTGAGAACAAAAAAGTATACAATAGCATTTTCTTATTTTTAAATGAAATTTTACGAAAATTCTGATGTAGATTCAACATTACAGAAACACAAGTACTTGCTTTTGAAAGGGTTATACATGGTGTCATTATTTTTTCGAGAGAAATGTTTCGCCTTGTAGGAACCCATGGTTATAGAGAAGAGAAAATAAAATTGTAAAAACTTATAGTTCTATTTGTCTGTGCGGTAACTATGAAATGACCATGCATTTTCGGAAATTATGCTGCTAGTATAATAAAATGTTACACCTTTTTTAATATGGGAGTGCATTAATTTTCATTCTAATATGCAGTAAATAAATCACTGTAAATTGTTGTGCATGTGAAAAAAAGATAAAAAATGGACATTCCCTCAAACGAAGCCCTAATGCGGTATTTTATAAGAAAATGAATAGAAGATTTGGTCTTTTTTTTTTTTTTTTTTTTTTTTTTTTTTTTTTTTAAGGCGTTACATTATTTTCCCAAATAAAGAGACGGTGTATTAAAAAAATAACACAAATATATAAATTAAAACTATTTTTGTTTGTGTAGTGCAAGTTGCAATTAATGTAAGTTAAATTAAACATCTTCAGTTTTAGAGTCTATGGCTTTTGTATCCAAGTTCCAAAATACAATTCCCTAAAACAAAACGAATCAGCAAGTCAAGTGACTTTCTTCATATAAGAACTTGAGTTTCAAAAGTCGCCTTATCCAAATTTTAAAAAAATGAGTTTTCTCTATAAGTTTATTCTATTGGTAAACATGCATCGAAAACATACTACAATTTGCAGAAAAAACTAATTTTATCGTCCTTTTCTGGCATTATAAAATCTTGGTTTACAATGGACACTAATGTACGCAGTCCATTGGTAGACTTCGTATGGGTCCTGCAATTTCCAGGCCAGGAAATTCTTCGGTACCAGCATTATAAAAAATCTCTGCTTAAATAAGGAAAAATTTCGCGCGTTTGAACTAGATTTATTTTTTTATATAAAAAAATACTAATATTGGTCCTGGAAAATAACGGTACTCGTACGAACGCTGAATTGATATCCAGTAATTATTATCCAGTACAGTAATGGTAACAACCTTACGCAGTAATTTGATTTTCTGGATAAGGCGAGTTTTGAAATTCAAGTCCTCATATGTACTATGGAATAAAACATACTACACTGTAAAAAAATGACTAAAAAACAGATATTCTACTGGCAATCTAGACGCCAGTACTATTTCCGTATTTTTACGGAAATGTTCCCACCATAAATTACAGAAAAAATTCCGTTTTCCTGATTAAAAACGAAATTTTTTCTGTAATTTATGGGGGAAAATTTCCGTAAAAATTTGGAAATAGTACTGGCGTCTAGATTGCCAGTAGAATGTCCGTTTTTTAGTCCGTTATTTTTTTACAGTGTATTGTATCCATTTATTACACTATCTCATTTAACTTAACTTGGTTTTTGTAGTTAAAGATGGAATTTTGTAACCGGAATTTAACTCATTTCCTGATCGTCAAGAATTATAAAAAATATGGAAATAGGAATATTTCAGATGACAATACAACGTTTTAATATTTTTGGAACTTAATTATAAAGAAATAAGTTAATTTTAAATATTCTTTTCTGCAGTTCACCACAGATGATAAATTTCTAAATATTCTTTATGCTATAAATTTTTTTATGAGTTACAAAAAGAATGGGTTTATTTCCACGCCAAGGAATGGTCTCCAAAAGAGGCCAATTGGCTGTAAAGCTCTAAATATAGTATATATAAAGTATAATATATATTATATATCAATAAAAAATATGCATTAGTCGATTAATAGTTTCATATTAGTTTTTATTATTATTATACGTAGAGAAATCAATTTAGAAATCCTAAAACGATAGTTTAAATGATATTATTTTTCTCTTTTGTTGCCCTAATCTTTAAAAAGATGAAAATAAAAATGCTTATTATTTATTAATGAATTCACTAGTTCATTCATTCTATTAAAAAGACAGTGAAATTCCCGTAATGAGGTTCGATGCTCACACCAAATTAATGTCTTATAACAGATATCTTTTGGAAAAATCATAAAATGCAGTAATGAAATTAAGCATGATTTCTCAGCTAAACAATGGATGTTTATAAAAGACTGTGTTAAAAAAAAATAATGTTTACATTGTAAAACAATTTTTAAAGAAACGAAATGTATTTTTGACAGAAAAAAAAAAACTATTTTGAAGAAAAATGCTTTTTTTCAGTAAAAGTAACTGAATTTTGTAATTTTTGCAGAACAAATCTATATTTCCTACAGAAAAAACTCTTTTAATGAAAAATTACAGCTTTTTTCTGTAACGGTTCTTTACTGGTTGCAAAATTTACAGTTTTTTCCTGTGTTTTCATCAAAGTGTACTTTTATACTTAAAACTATAGCCTTAAACTGTGTGATAGGTAATGTATAAAAAGCCATTTAGATATTTTCTCAGAGATACTGATGTCAAACTAAACTTCATTCATGATTTCTTGCATCAAGGCCATATCCATACCATCTATACCATATCCATAATATAGTCATAATAAAGAATTCGTGTGCATTAATTTTATATGCAATATTTATTTAAAGCATGCGTTTAAATTCCGTACTTCTAATGTTAATTATTCAATGAATTAAGTGCATTAATAAAACAGATATTTAAATTTCTTCTGAAAATAATCCATTTAAACATAAAATCAAATTAACATTAAAATTAGCAGATGGAATAATTAATTAATACTAATAATACGAACTAATAAATACGAAAATAAAGGTTTATGAATATTAATAATATGAAACCAATATTAATTTGAGATAAAAAGGATTTTATAAACGTGTATTTTAGATTTATTAATGTACTGAAAACTAAAATACTCTTCTGATAAATTAATCAATAAGCCAAAATAATTTTCTGAAAGATAAATAATTCCAAATGAACTCCTTGAGTTTTAATCTTTTCATCGCTAATGAAATAGTATTTAATGAAACATTGCTAAGTAGAATTTTCAACATCCTTCCAGGCGCATTTCATCAACATGATTACTTTATTAAAGAAGTATATTCTTTCAAGTATTTTGCGCAATAAATAATTTAACGGTTTTCAATTTAGCGAGGTTCCATTTTAGAAGATATTTTCAGTTTACCTGTATAAATTTCTTTTTACAATTTCTCTTATTGGAAATAATTCTGTAATCATTCAGTATTAAAAGTAACGAAAGAATATTAAGCGAAAATGCACTAATTTTTTTTTTTTAATGTGTATATAACTTTTTATTAAATGGTCCGGTTGAAATATTTTTATTAAATGGGTTACGTTAAATGGATCCAAGCAATAGTTTTTTCTAATTATGTTTTAAATAATTACGTTTTATAAATTATGAAAATAAATATTCATATTAAAAATTAAGAAATTGTGACAGAAATTTATTTTTAAATAAAAATAAAAAAAACTCATCATAAACATAGCAATGTGAATTTTTAGGTCATTCCTATCATTGCTTTTCCAGATTTAGTGAAAATTTATTCTCTAACGAGACAGTGTTAACGAAAAAACAATTTTAGAAATTAACAGGAAACGCTTCATGAAATTTCATTTTATACGAGGATTGATCCAGAAATAAGATTCCCATCAAATTTACAAATAGACAACATTGTTTATTCTCATAGAAATTTACATCGTTGGAACGAAGAAAGTTTGCTCTATTTCTCTACATAATCGCCATCTTTTTCTAAGCATTTTTGTAGACAGTGCTCCAATTTCTTTATCCCAATGTCGTAGAACTCCGCCGCCAACCCGTTGATAAGGCTCCTATAATCCGGGCTGACTCACGCCGCCATATAATTGCCGGTAGGAGAAGAACGATTGGCCACGCCACGTGGGCAACAATCGCTCATTGGTCTAAGTGGGAAACAAAATGTTTGACGATTTAGCCTGTATTATAGGAACCCTACCCGTTGAGGAAGCGTTTCACCTCTTCTTTGACGTCATTGTCTCTCCGGAAGCATTGGCCGCTCAAGTGTTCCTTTAACTCTGGGAACAAGTGATAATCACTAGGTGCGAGGTCCGATAACCGCCTCCGAAACTGACGGTCTTCCACTCCGTTCTTCACCGTGGACTTCCTTTCGATCGGCACTAAACTCCCTGCACCAATTTCGGACGTGTTGAACGGACATACACTTCTCGCCATACACCTGTCAATTGACGACGAATATCCACGGGTGGAGTCCCTTTGGCATGCAAAAAGTGAATTACAGGACGAATCTCGCACTCGGCAGGATCAACAGTGCAAACCTCCATCTCAGACGGCTGCTGAGACAAGAATGAGCGGCGCAGCGAAGCGTGGCCAGGGGAATAGGGAGTACGGGAACAGCCGCGCACAGTGCTGTTGCCGTATTTCGCTTCGTACCTTCTCGTGGGGCTAGAGCTCTTTGGGAACCTTACTTCTGGATCGACCACCGTATATATATATATATATATATACTTAGGAGTATAGGCCTGAATTTTTTTCCTTTATAACTTTTAAAATATTAAATAGAAAATGCCTAAACTATTTAACTTTCTTCTAAGATACTTAAATGAAGCGACAAAAGTGGAGGTTCTGAAATTTCAGACACATTTTTTAAATTATTTTTGTTAGGAAAGTCATGAAATTCGGAGATATTGTTAATTAGAAATTATTTAATCGAAATAAGTTTTCCATTTTTTGGGAGGGAAAGAGTTTTTAGAAAATTTACTCAAAATTGGCGTTTTAAACCGAATTTCTAGAAGCTAAAAAAAGGAGAAATCCGGTCATCACGTGAAAAAGTTGCTTATACCTCAACAGCTAATTTATTTATGAAAAAAAGGAAAACGCATTTACATTGCAAATCTCTCCAGTAGTCAGGATAGTTAATTTTGTGCCTTTACGTTTAACAATTGGCTTCAAATTGTGCCAGAAAATTTAGCGCTTGTTTAGCAGGGAGTTCGGAAACAGCTTTAAATAATTTCAATTTTTCAATAATAATTTTTTTTTGTAAGAATTAATATTATAGTTCAATTTCTCGTTAAAGTTCATATAGGAACCATGTGTTATATTTAATTATCACTGTGCTGCCAGAAAAGTTATTATTCAGTTCAAATAACGGAATTCCAAATCGCACTGGTATGAATGCCGTAATCTTCGAGATAAAAGTCTGTATAAGTAAACAAAGATGACGGACGGTACCATCCTACGATGAACTGAAAAACGGCATGAATATTTCGCTCAAGAACTAAACAAAAATAAACTTTTATACAAAATTAGCAAAACCCACGGCTTTGACGCGTAATAGTTGAAATATGCCAAGTGACATTTGCGTGACTATTTTTTATTAGAAGAACATTTTTTGGAATAATTCAAAAATTACAATTTTAAGCCACAGTTTGACTAAACTTTATTGTAAAACAGCAATAGACAGAAATGATATTTTAACTAATAAGAAGAACTAAAACTAATTCTAAATAAATGATAATTTTGAAAGTAATTTTAGACTTTTATGCTCATTTCATACGCTCATTTCAGTATTCATTTGGAGTTTGATTTTTTTAGAAACTATCTTAACACATTTGCATCTTAAAATTAAACATCATGTCAAATTTCAAGCTTCTTCTTTAACAGTCTACCACCTCTCTGGTGTTAGTGGCACCAACATAAAATGGCGAAATAGAGTTGAAATAGAATGTCTCGAAAAATGTTGACTATTACCATTAATTTGCCAACATTAAACTTGAAATGGGTTGGTATTTCCCAATATAATATAGAAAAGGAATTTAGATCCTTTTAAAGGCTTTTTTGTTGTTCCTGCCAACCAGGTGGTAATGACACTGCCATAAAATATAGCCCGTATAGGATCAGGAACTATCACCCTTGATTCGCAACCAATAACTTCTGTAATCGGTTTATTATTTCCTGAGATCCCATAGAAATCGTAATTTAGGACTCTTTTAGAATGCTTTTCGCTCCTTCCCTTCGCTTCACCGCTTTTTAATTTCGAATTTATTTTAGACTGTTCTTAAAGGACATTTATATTTTATAAGTAACTACCGTGCAATACCGGGAAGGCCCCGACGCTGTTCCGGGCTGAGCCGAACGGATCGCTCCGACAGCCTCGCCCAGTCCCGGTGCAGTGCCACACGCGCTTCGGACCCCAGCCCGACGGGCCCGGCCCTCAGAGCCAATCGTTGTCCCGAAGTTAGGGATCGAACTTGCCGACTTCCCTTACCTACATTGTTCTATCGACTAGAGGCTGTTCACCTTGGAGACTTGGAGTTCCTAGCCTCTTCAGTACCGCAAAAATCGCAATTTAGAAAGTTTTCTGCTCCTGCAATCCCCTAGGGTTTGTGACACCGACATAAATTATAGCTTATGTTTAAGCAGATTCTATCACTATTAATTTGCAACCATTATGTTTTAAATCGGTTTCGTATTCCATACCATTGCACAAAAATCCTAATTTAGAAAGCTTATAGAACGCTTTTTGCTCACTTCATCGTTTGAAATGTGGAATTTTCTTTCACAGTTCTTAGAAAGCATTTGCATCTTTGAAGTAATTACCATTCTAAATTTAAAATTTTAGACCCCCTCAGTAACACAAAAAATAGTGACAACAACGTAAAATATAGGTTATGTTGGAGCGGGGACTGTCACCATCAATTTGAAACTATTACATCTGAAATCGGTTTATATTTCCTGAGATTGCGTAAATGGAAATTTAGAACGTTTTTAGATCGCTCTTCGTTCATTTTCACCCCTTTGAAATTTTAATGTATTAAGAAACTGTTCTCAGAGAACATTTACATCTCATAAGTAATTACCATGACAAATTTCAAGTTGCTAGCCCCTTCAGTATCACAAAAATCACAATTTAGAACGTTTTTTAAAATGCGACTGCAAGGTAGTAGTGACGCCGACATGAAATAAATTCTATATTGGAGCAAGGGCATCATCAATTTCCAATCATTACTTTTCAAATCGGTTGGGTACTTTCTGAGATTGCGTAGAAATCGCAATTTAGAACGTCCATTTTCACCCCTTTTGAATTTTGAATTATTTAGGAAATGTTCTTAGAAATCATTTATATCTTCTAAGTAACTACCATGCCTAATTTGAAGTTGCTAGCCCCTTCAGTATTACAAAAAACGCAATTTAGATCGTATTTTGCTCCTGCACCCCTCTTTGGATTAGTGACACCGACATAAAATACAGCCTATGTTGTAGCGAGGGCGGTCACCATCGTTTTCACACCATTATTTTTTAAATGGGTTGAGTACTTCCTGAGATTCCGTAGAAATCGCAATTTAGAAAGTTTTTTAGAACTCTTTTCGCTCATTTTCACTCCTTTTAAATTTCGATTTTTTAGAAAATGTTCTTAGAGATCATTTGTATCTTATAAATAACTGTCCTGCCTAATTTCAGGATACTAGGCCTTTCAGTAACAAAAAAAAATCCCAATTTAATTTAGAATGTTTTTTGCTTCTGCAGCCCCAAGGTGGTATATACCGACATAAAATAGAGCCTATGTTGGAGCAAGGGCTGTCATCATCAATTTCCAATCATTACTTTTGAAATCGGATGGTACTTTCTGAGATTGCGTAGAAATCGCAATTTAGAATGCTTTTTAAAACGCTTTTCCCGCATTTTCTATCCTTTTGAATTTCGAATTTTTAAAGAAATGGTCTTAGAGATCATTTATATCATATAAGTAACCACCATGTCTAATTTCAAGTGCCCCTGCAGTATCACAAAAAACGCTATTTAGAACGTTATTTGCTCCTGCACCCCCTTGGGTATTGGCATTGACCTAAAATATGGCCTATGTTGGAGCAAGGATATCGTCATCGTTTTCACACCATTTTTTTAAAAATGGAATCGGTATTTTCTGAGATTGCGTAGAAATCAGAATTTAGAACATTTTTTAGATCGCTTTTCGCGCATTTTTACCCCTTTTAAATTTCAAATTTGTATAGAAATGTTCTTAGCGATCACTTATATCCTATAAGTAACTACCATGCCTAATTTTAAGTTGCTAGCCCCTGCAGTATCGTAAAACCGAAATTTAGAACGTTTTTTGCTCCTGCGCCCCCTTTGGGGTAGTGGCACTGACATAAAATATGGCCTATGTTGAAGTGTGTTGGCCTGTCGCCATCGTTTTCACAAATTTTTAAAAAAAATCGAATCGGTACTTTCTGAGATTCCGTAGAAATAGCAATTTAGAACGTTTTATGCTGCTGCATCCCCTTTGTGGTAGTGGCACCGACATAAAATATTGCGTATGTTGAGCGAAAGCTATTGCCATCGTTTTCACAGAATTTTCTAAAAAATGAATCTGTGCTTTCTGAGATTGCGTAGAAATCGAACGTTTTGTAGAACGTTTTTCGCGCATTTTCACCACTTTTAAATTTTGAATTTTTTACGAAATGTTCTTAGAGATCATTTATATCTTATAATTAACTACCATTCCAAATTTCATGTTTCTAGGCCCTACAGTGACACAAAAATCGCATTTTTAGAAAGGTTTTTGCTCCTGCACCCCCTTTTGGCTAGTGGTACTGGCATAAGATATTGCCTATGTTCTAAGTGGGACTAACACCATCATTTTGATATCCCTTTAAGACCGGGAGATTTTTCGGTAGAAATTTAAAGTTTGGGTGGCTCCCCTTACCGATAGGACCGTATTTGATTGAAAAAAAAAATATTTAAAAAATGTCAGGTTATGCCAAAGGAGGACCCACACAATTGTGTGGGTTCGGGCTTAATGTAGCCGTTTTTGGGCTGTATCTACACAACTGTGTAGTTTGGGATTACGTGTGCAAATATCTAAAAATAAAAGTTTAAGCAAAAAAAGTTGTTGTTTATTGAGATAATTCTCATCAGCCACAATGAAAATGTTTGAAACAATTTTTGTTTTAGGACAGACCACTACAATTCCATTTTCTGAGATGTGCTCAATGCTCGCACCCCTCTTAAGAGCCGTTTACAAATGGTATGCCCTTCACTCCGTTTGGATTGTGCCTGATCCTTCACATTTCTTTTTTTTAGTTTTTCCAGCAGCGGTATTTTGTTGAAATACCGATCGAAGTACATAAAACTAGGTCTGAACCAGAGTAAGGACTACAGCAAGTCCCAAGCCCAGATCCTTGTGGACTAGGTGTGTACTTTCCCACTGGTAAACTACAAAATTTAAAACTATCCCAGGTTATACTGTTACAACAGAGTGTGGTTTGTTTTTTACATACTGCTTTACTTAAGCACGTCCTAAAAAAAAAGGAATCGTCTGCTCATCTATGGAAAATTTTCCCTGATCTCCTGGTAAATTCAAGCAGACACTACGGAATCTGTCGAGAATTTGCTGAACTTTCCACAATTTATTATTTATTCCTTGTGGCTTACTTGCTGTGTCGACAAAATGGAATGAATATATCAAACTTAAAAATCTAACTCGTGATATGCATATAACTCATATAAAACTTATAAATCATATATGACATCTATAACTCCGAGCAGAAACATACCGTTCGTTACATGTGCATATTATATATATCTAATACTATCAATTTTAAATAGAAATCATGAATATTTTAAATAGAAATCATGAATGGTACAAACCTATTTAAAGTTAATCTGGTTTAAAAATGTAATTAATAAAAAATAAATTGCTAAAAACATAAGTTTTAAAAAAATCACTTAAAAATAAAAATTTTATATATTACGAATTGTACCCATTTTGGAAACGCTAAAACCCGGACCCGCGCAATTGTGTGGGTCATTTGTTTTTCAACATTTGTAAAGCCTGATTAAATTTATCAAAGACAAAATCAATTAAAATCATGAATAAAGTATATGAAAAGAAAAATTAAATCTAAGCAAACATTAAAAATCATATTTGAAAGAAATTACGACAGTACATACTTTTTGTCTATTGCTGTCAGATGATATAGTCTTTTTAAAAGCAGAAAATCTAACCCTGTATTTTAGTTAGTGCCCCCTAGTGGTGTCTTATCAAAACGTCTGAAGCGAATTAACTCATATAAATGTGCAGATTTGGTTTTACATCTAAAAAAAAAAAACAGGAAATTGTCATTATCTTTTACTTTAGTATGACCCCCACAACTATGTGGGTCAGGGCTTAAAGGGATACCATTACTTTTGGAATCGGTTCTGTAGTTCCAGAGCTTACCTTCTACAAATTCAAACAAACTTTACTTCTTTATAATATTAATATAGATAACTTATAATAAGCATACAGTAATTATAATGAATATCTTCAAATATATTTCTGTATGCACTTTTATGTATGTTGTAATTAATATATCCAATTAATCAATTATAACGATTGTTTAATTTTGATACTTTTTACTTTCGGCTGAAATTCCTTAAATTGATGATATTTTATTATAAAAATTTTTGCATTTATGTTTTTAAAACAATACAAAATTTAGTCTCAGGAAAATAAGAAAATATTCCGAATATTCATTAAGTACTGGTACAGTAAATGAAACAATAAGAAAATATACTCAAATTTACATGTATGTTTTTTACAGTTACCTAAATTCATTTCCTCCAAACATTTGCATATCAATGGCTTAAATTTTATACAAGCAAAGAACAAATAAAAGGATTTCTTTTCCAGATATTAATTGAGTAAGTAAAATGGTAATAATAAAATAATTTCAGGTATGCTTTTAGCATTCATTTATAAACATTTTTTATCGAAATTTTAAAGAAATGACTTCTCGTTATTATTCCAACAATGATTATTTTTGAATAATTACAATATAAATTTTTTAAGCTTTTTTCTAAATATTTTATACCATTGCTTTGAATCTTAAACAAGTAAAATACAAATTGACAATTTTTTTCATATATTAATGCAGCAAGTAAAATTATAACAATTAAATAATTTCTTGTATGTTTTTAACATTCATTTATATATTTTTTTTCCCAGAATTTCAAAGAAAAATTGAAAATATCAGTTTTTAGAAGATCTCGATTCTCAAGTAAACATTTTCAGATATGTGACAATATTTATGCATTCAAGAGTAACAGAATAAAGATACATTTAATGTGTTATTCAATTAAATAATGCTATTATTATTTATGTTTATGTTAATGCTGTTAATTTGGCATGATTGTTGAACATATAAATATTTTAATGTTACTTGATAGCGCCCCAAAAAACTAATATTTTGGTTTGAGAAACTGATTCATACACTGTAAAACTACCGGGAATTTCTGGCTGGAAAAATAAAATTTTTGACATGAATGCTTCTTTAAATCTGGCAAATTTGTCCGTTGCTGATGTTTCTGTAGGTAAAAGAACGCTTTTAGGAAACGTGGGTAATTCAGAGGAGGTTATATTATATAATCGCAAACCTTCAGAAATATAAGAGCTTGATTAAAACATATTTTTTTCCTTTCTTACAGTGTATGTATCAAAGAAATACTGTTAAAAGAGCCAAAATTTATAATTTTTTGTTAGCCTTTCCCTCTACCCACTTACAACAAAAGTAAATGCTGAACAAACCAAACACAATAGAAAAGATGCTGGCTGTAAGTGAACACAATAACAAAGATGAATTTAATATCAGTCCAAGTATTAGTATACACAGCTGTAAATTAAAAAAAGAAAAAAAATCAGTACAATAGTTAGCTTATTTTATAGATGTAGGGAAAATAATAATTTACATCAGTGTAAATGTGTAAAATATCCTACATCAACAATGGCCAATTTTTCGATATTTATTAAATTCGTATATGAAATTATACAATAGTTAGCTTATTTTATAGATGTAGGGAAAATAATAATTTACATCAGTGTAAATGTGTAAAATATCCTACATCAACAATGGTCAATTTTTCGATATCTATTAAATTCGTATATGAAATTATTTAACATGCACCCATTTTACACAAAAAGTAGCATTTATAATTTAGGTGCTGAGAAACATTAAGAGTATAGTAACTGTTTAAAAAAAAAAAAATGTTTCTTAATTTATTATACGAAAAAATAATATAACCATAAACGAAAATATAAAATAACTTCTTCTGAGTTATCCACTATTACGAAAACGTTATTTATTTTTTTATTTTTTTTTTATTTTTTGAAATCTCAGAAACCATTATATATATATTTTTATATTTAAATAAACATTATTATTAGCTTTTACACCAAGTAAAAATAACATCATTAATATTTACACAATGCTTATTTTGCTGCCGCTGATTTTTAAAAATATTTTCGAGTAGTTTTTCTAGTGCATTAATCAGTTTAACCAAACATAACTGCGCAAATAAATTTATATATGCAATAGAAACAAAATAAATTAATTTTAATGATAATACCGATGCTGTTAATTTATTCTGGTTAAGGTAAAACATTTTTATTTAACTTTAAAGGTCTACTTGAGAAATGATAAAATTCGTAAAACCCATATTTCGGATGCAGAAAACTGATTAATACTCAATATAAATTACTCGGAAACGTTTAAAGAAATAAATGACAGCAAAAGAAAGGTCGTTTTTATACATGTCTCTGTAAATCTTGAAATTATATTATTTTCCAAGCCTTTTAAAGATAAAGCATAGTGGGTGTGATGTAAAAGGTTATTGTATATTTTCCTAAATTAAGAAATATCTGTCTTTTTTTTTTTACAGTTTTTCATAACGGTCCATTTTTCGATATTTATTAAATTTGTAGAAACAGTGATTGAATAAAAGTTTTTTTTTATAAATCATAAAATATATACCACTCTTTTATATAAAAATAAAATTCATCATTTTGTGCTGGAGAAACATTGAAAGTATAATACTCCATTTTTTTATTTCAGGGACACAAGAAAACTAATATTTTTCTTTCCTTCTGTATCAGAAAAGGTTCAGGAAAACTTTTTATATAAAGATCAAATGTTTACAAACAACACATAAAAGTGACCCACTTTTTACAAAATTTGGACAGGAAAATCCAAGCTGTTAAGATTGTGATTTATGATACAAAATACTCTTTTGGCAATGTTTCTTTTATATAAAAGCACAACGCTTGTATAAAAGACATTTATAAGTATAAGTAAATTTATATGTTAACTTTAAGTGGATATTTTATGATTAAGTACACATTTTATGACAAGGATGGTAATTAGTTTTGTGCACCAGCTAAAACGTAATAAATTACTTTTTCTTATTTATCGAAATATTCAGTTACAAAATATTTAAATCGAGAATATTTTGTCAGGTTTTTTTTCTATAATTGTTTTTGATCCAAAACTAAATGTAATTTTTGTACACTTTTGAAAAATTTATATATAATAAAAGTTTAAATTAATTTAAAAAATGAATTCAGCAGAAATTATTTAATTTTCATTAAATTACATTTAAAATTGTCAGAAGAAAATATTTAAATAAAAGCTCTCAGTGCGTTTTAAACATTAGTGTAAAAATCTTCTACACAATGAGTATTGCTTACATTTTATTTCTTAACTACTTTCATTCATAAATGAAAGAATGATAAATTTGATTTATTCATAAATGATTTCAAAGCTGATTTATTTTATAACAAACATTTCAAATCTTTTAAATAAGTTATTTTGCAATTGATAAATAATGTTGAATTTCTGAAAAAAATATTACACTAACCTTTAAAATCAATGTTAATGTTATAGTTTTAAACTTTAGTTTACTAGAATTTTACGCATTAAGTATACTTACATTTTTATTTCTTATCTACTTTAACCGAAACAATAATCAATTTCATTTATCCATAAATAATTTCAAATCGGATTTCTTTTATAAGATACATTTCATGTCTTTTAAATAAGTTCTTTTGTTATTCACAAATGATGTTGAAATTCTAAAAAAGAAAATGTTACACAATCCTTTGAAATTAATAATAATTTTATTATCTTAAAATATTTTGCAATTTTTAATGTGAATTTTAAAAATTTGCAAATTTTAATCCTAGATTTTAATCATCTTGTTATCTTTCAGTTCAAATTTATATGAATTAAGAAAAATACAACCACAATCAATTTCTTCCTTAATATCTGAAGGTATAATTAAACTAGTATGTTGTGGCCATCACAAAATTTTCTTCTATACAAATCACGTAAATTAAATCATTTAAATAGTACAAGAAATTACATCAATTTAGCATCAATTCATATCAAAGTGTATCTGAATTTGAAGTTTGATAAAAATTCGTGCCTTAGTTCTTGAGATAGATCTATAGCGGAAATTCTGAAAAAATGTAGCATAGCAGTGCCCCCTGTTGAGTGATTTACACCAATACATAAACAGCAATAATTGATATCCAGGTATACATGGATCTGAAGTTCGCTGAAAATCCAAGCATTAGTTCTTGAGATAGAGCTATTGCGGAAATCACAAAAACAGCATAGCAGTGCCATCTATTGAGCGATTTACACCAAATTGTATAAAATGTCAATTCATATCAAGGACTAACTGATTCTAAAATTTGATGAAAATTCGTGCATTAGTTCTTGAGATACACCTATAGTGGAAATTCTGAAAAATACAGCATAGCAGTGCCACCTGTTGAGCGATTTACACGAAAATGTACAAAATGTCAATTCATGTCAAGGATTAACTGATTCTTAAGTTTGGGGAAAACTATTGCATTAGTTCTTGAGATGCAGCTATAATGGAAATTCTGAAAAGTGCAGCAATGCAGCGCCACCTGTTGAGCGACTTGCGCCAAAACACAAACAACACTAATTCATGTCAAATTATACTTGAATCTGAAGTTTGATGAAAATCCAAGCATTAGTTTTTGAGATAGAGCTATTGCGGAAATTGTAAAAGATGCAGTATAGCAGCGCCACCTGTCGAGCGATTTACACCACAATGTACAAAACTTCAATTCATCTCAAGGACTAACTGAATCTGAAGTTTGATGAAAATCCGTGCATTAGTTCTGCAGATTGAGCTATTGTGGAAATCGTGAAAAAGGCTGCATAGCAGCGCCATCTTTTGACTGATTTACACCAAAAACTAATCAGCACCAATTTATATCAGGGACTAACTTAATATAAATTTTTATTAAATTCCGTGCATTAGTTCTTGAGATAGAGCGCCCACAAAATTTGTGTCACATACAGACAGACAGAGAGACAGACTCACAGATGCACAGACTCATAGACAGTCTTTTGTAAAAACATGTTTTTCGGAATCTCTGACCCCTAAAACGTGTAAATCCGTCGAAAACTGAAAGTCGAAAATTTTCACGAATCCAATACGTTCTTGTAAAGATAGAAGAAAGTAAAAAATAAAAAACAACAACAAAATGAATATAAACGTTAAAACACTCATCTAATTATTTAAAAGGTACAAAAAACATATAAAAATATTAGTTTGCTTTCTTCTATTCTAGCCAGTCATCTATCCCTTTGAAAATGAAAGCGTGTGCGTTTGAAAGATCTCCATAATAACAACAAAATGAATATAAACGTTAAAACACTCATCTAATTATTTAAAAGGTACTAAAAACATATAAAAATATTAGTTTGCTTTCTTCTATTCTAGCCAGTCATCTATCCCTTTGAAAATGAAAGCCTGTGCGTTTGAAAGATCTCAGGGTTATATTAAAACTAATATATTTATATGCTTTTGAGCACCTTTTAAGTGATTACATGTACGTTTTATATTAATAACATGGTGAAAATTCCTTCACGACATTAGTTTTAGTACAGTGTTTGATTCTATTCAATAAAATAAAATTTAGAAATGTGTTATTCATTAACATGACTTATAATTTCCATAATAATTGGTGTTTGCTCCTCGGTGGTGTCTTCACCTTACTGAGTTGGTATGGACTTGCGTCATACACAGTAGAGATCTGCACGGGCCGGACTCGGGCCGATTTTCATTCACGGCACTCGGGCCTGACCTAACTTATTTTTCTGTACAGAACGATTCCGGTTTCATTCCTAGTCTTCACGGCACAAAATTTTCAGTCCTAGTTTTGACCTAGCCCGTATAAAAATCGTTGTCTCAACGTGGCCTGGTCCATTCAAAGCCAAAAATTTTGGAAAAAAATGCATGCATTTTTAAATCCCGATTATTCTAAACTTAAACATTAAAATTTATTTTTTTTAAAGAGTAGTGGATTTCTACGCTTATTGAAATATAGCTAAATTAAAATCTAGTAAAACGAGTGAAAAATAATCTGCCTATGACCGAAATCTGTTTTAAACTGAAAGACGTGTTGATCTATGCAAAATAAATACACTGATATGTAAGAAAAGAATATGTATAATACATTTACACTTGTTAAGAAGGGAACTTGTCTACACTGTAAAAAAAATCTGTAGTTCTACAGATGTAAAGTTACATGCCTACTAAACTTTCATCTGTAATTGCACAAAAAAAAGCTGCAAATCGACAAATCTAGTTTTCGTAAAGCTACAGAGATCTGTAACTTTACAAATGAATCCGCGAAAATTACAGTAATCTTACTAAAATTTTATCTGTTACCTTGGTTGTTGTTACATAAAAAGTTCTATGCATCCCAGTTTCCCAAAAAAGGTATTAGTAACCTTACAGATTTTTTGATTTTCGGCGCCAAGGTGTGTCTGTTACATGAATTTTTGTTGTTGCTGTTACATAAAAAGTTCTAGGAATCCTAGTTTCCTAGAACAACTTTAGTAACTTAACAAATTTTTTTTTTACAGTGTATAACGCATTTTGTCCCTTTTCTATGCAATCCCGTCGTAGAAGATTTTGCTGTATAGCATTTTTGGGATTTTTAACATACATGGAATATGAATTAACAATATTAATGATAACTGAAACATTTACATTAACAACATTACAAGAAATAGAGACTCATTAAAAAAATAAATATCGCAAAATGCGGCACTTCTCTAAAAATGAAGATTATTCACATGAAAAAAGAAATCCCTGCCGGCCCGCCCTACAGGCGGAAGTAGATTTCGAAGTTAAGTATACTAATCTCACCAACAAAAACTAAATCATGATTAGAGATAAACCCACTTTAACAATTTCATCTGGCCGCTTTTGACTAGTTTTTATTTCATTTTTATATAAGAGCTGTTTTTATCAGAATAATGTTAAGGCGGTATTCAAAAAAGTACTTTTCCATGCTCAACACCTCGAAATTTTTTGGCACATTTTCAGATTCATTTTTAATAGAAAAAATATGAAACTTACTGGCGTAATATTTGAAGAGATTTATAAGCGACCTGTGTTTTTATTTTTCATTCAATTAATTAAAACTTGATTTATAAACAATTATTTTCTCACTAGGACAATATTTTTCGTTTCTAACACAATCACTTCGGGAAATTCGGTTCAAAATACCCATTTTGACAGAATTTTAGGTAGATTTCGTATGAAATACTACCTATTGGCGTCGTTCCTATGTTGGAATTTCTGAAAAAGTTTTGCAGATCTACACCGATCATGACCCCTAGAACCCAAAACCACCATCAGTAAAAGACTTTATATATATAATACTAGCAAACCCCGCGGCTTTGCTCGCGTAACATTTGAAATATGCCAAATGATATTTATATGGCTAATTTTTATTAAAAGTAATTATACTTTTAGGAATAATTCAAAAATTACTATTTAAAACATAGTTTGACTAAACTTAATTATTACACTGCATAAATTAGACTTAAATCAATAAAAAGAAATAAAACTAAATAAATGATAATTTGGAAAATATTTTGAAACTTTTATGCTCAATTAATACGCTTATTTCAGTATTCATTTGAAGTTTTGAAATTTTCAGAAACCATCTTCTTACATCTTAAAATTAACCATCATGTCAAATTCCAAGTCCTACCACCTCTCTCAACATAAAGGGCTACGTTGAAATAGGAACTGTCAGTATTAATTTGCCAAAATTAATTTTGAAATCGGTTTGTTATTTCCTAATATTCCACAGAAACGTAATTTAGAAAGCTTTTAAAGGTCTTTTTTTAGAACGTTTGTTGTTCCTGTGAACCCCAGGCGGTAGAATCAATCGCATAAAATATAGCCTGTGTAGCATCAGAGACTGTTACCATTGATTAGCAATTATTACTTTTATAATCGGTTTATATTCCCTTAAATTGCATAGAAATCGTAATTTAGGACATTTTTAGAACAATTTCGCACCTCCCCTTCGCTTCACCCCTTCGCTTCACCCCTTTTTAATTCGAATTTATTTTCGACAGTCCTTCGAGGGCATTTATATAAGTAACTACCGTGCTATATGTAAAGCTTCTAGCCTCTTCAGTACCGAAGGATTTGTAATTTAGAAAGTTTTTTGCTCCTGCAACCCTCTAGGGGTTGTGGCACCGACATAAAATATAGCTTGTGTTTGATCAGGTTCTATCACCATCAATTTGAAACCATTATGTTTGAAATAGGTTTCGTATTTCATAAGATTGCATAAAAATCGTAATTTATAACGCTTATAGAACGCTTTTCGCTCACTTCATCCTTTTAAATTTGGAATTTTCTTTCGACAATTCTTAGAAAGCATTTGCATCTTTGAAGTAATTACCATTCCAAATTTAAAATGTTAGATCCCCTCTTTAACACATCAGTTTATTTTTCCTGAGATTGCGTAGACATCGCTATTTAGAAAGTTTTCAGAACGCTTTTCGTTCATTTTCACCCCGTTTAAAATTCAAATTTTTAAGGAACTCTTCTCAGAGAGCATTTAAATCTCATAAGTAATTACCATGCCAAATTTCAAGTTGCTAGCCCATTCAGTATTACAAAAATCGCAATTTAGAACGTTTTTAAAAATGCAACTGCAAGGTGGTAGTGACGCCGACATAAAGTAGATCCTATATTGAAGCAAGGGGTCTCATCATGAATTTCCAAATATTACTTTTGAAATCGGTTGGGTACTTTCTGAGATTGCGTAGAAATCGCCATTTAGAACGTTATTTAGAACTGTTTTCGCACATTTAACCCCTTTAAATTTCGAATTTTTTAAGAAATGTTCTTAGAGATCATTTATATCCTATAAGTAACTACCATTCTAAATTTAATATTTCTAGGCCCTTAAGTAACACAAAAATCGCATTTTCGAACGTTTTTTTGTTCCTGCACCCCCTTTGGGTAGTGCTACCGACATAAAATGTAGCCTATGGTGTAGCAAAGGTTGTCACCATCATTTTTACACCATTATTTTTGAAATCGGTATGGTACTTCTTGAGATTGCGTAAAAATTGCCATTTAGAACTTTTTTTAGAACGCTTTATGCGCATTTTCACGCCTTTTTAATTTCGATTTTTTTTTTTTTAAGAAATGTTCTTAGAGATCATTTATATCTAATAAGTAACTACCATGGCAAATTCCATGTATCTGGTCCCTTCAGTAACACAAAAATCGCTATTTCGAACGTTTTTTTTTTTGCTCCTGCACCACCTTTAGGGGTAGTGCACCGACATAAAATGTAGCCTATGTTGTAGCATGGGTTATCACAATCATTTTGACAACATTATTTTTGAAATCGGTTTGGTACTTCTTGAAATTGCGTAAAAATCGCCATTTAGAACGTTTTTTGCGCATTTTCACCCCTTTTAAATTTCGAATTTTTTAAGAAATGTTCATAGACATCATTTATATCTAATAAGTAACTACCATGCCGAATTCGATGTATCTGGTCCTTTCACAGTAACACAAAAATTACATTTTCGAACGTTTGTTTGCTCCTGCACCCCCTTAAGAGGTAGTGGCATCGAAATAAAATATAGCCTGTGTTGGAGCAAGGTTTGTCACCAACATTTTGACACCATTATTGTTTAATCAGTTTGGTACTTCCTGAAATTGGGGAAAATCGCCATTTAGAACGTTTTTTAGAACGCTTTTCGTGCATTTTCACCCCTTTTTAATTTCGATTTTTTAAAGAAATGTCCTTAGAGATCATTAGTATCTTAAAAGTAACTACCATTCCAAATTTCATGTTTCTAGCCCCTTCAGTAACACAAAAATCGCATTTTTAGAACGTTTTTTGCTCCTGCACCCCCTTTTGGCCAGTGGCACGGACATAAGATATAGCCTATGTTCTAAGTTGGACTAACACCATCATTTTGATACCATTACTTTTGGAATCGGTTCGGTAGTTCCAGAGCTTACTTCCTACAAATAAACAATTTTTACCTCTTTATAATATTAGTATAGATTCGTATAGATATCTATCTATGTATCTATTTATATATATACTAGAAAGGTAGCCCGTCAAAAATGACGGAAATTTAGATATAAAGATATTAGATATTAGATATAATTTTAGATATAAATATCTATACAACTCATGTGCAAGAATATGAGTTTTCTCGTTTGTTCCGCAGTGATAGATGAAAATAACACATTTTAAGAACGAAACACATTTATGAAAAACTGTGTACAGTAGAAGACCACTAATCTGCACAGTTTGATTCCAAGTGTTCTTCAGATTTGAGGATTTTTGCGGTCATGTCTATTCAGTCTTTGTTTACATTTTTTTTTTTAATTCATATATTGGACAATTTAGATTGTTAAGCATTAAAAATAAATAAATTCCACACTTGAAGTAAGGTAAAAACTATTAAATTATCGTATACGATTTCATGAAATGGTATTATATGGTATTATATGTGTGTGCTTCACGATCTTGGTTACGACTTTGGCAAAATTGGCTACAACTTGTCATAATTCTAATAGTGTGGGCCTCTATAACAAAAAAGTAACCAGTTTTTAGTAAAACTTCTGATATAATGTAGTTTTCAAAAACTTGTGTAAAATTGCAGGCCGTTCCCATGTTATGCCAGTCCTGGGAATAATATTTCTAACACTGAAGAGTTTCCATGTGTATGTGGAATTTAGAAAAGCTTCTCTAAAAGAAAGGTCCTGTCAAAGTTTAATTGGGCCCTGATGTTGTTTACTGAAATCTAATAAATACAGTTATTTTGAATATTACAACAGAATTAAACAACTAAACTTATTTAACTTAAACTCGCTGTTACTTCCCGATGATATTTTTTAGTATTAAGAAAGAAAATTATTAAATTTTTCAAATCATGCACATTTATTATTTTTTTCCGTCTTTAATAACTAAATAATGAAAAAATATGCTTTTGTTCTGATCTCATAAATATGACAATAAAATAATGTAACTGAGAGACATTGCGAAATTAAATCTTTGTGATTTCAAACCATAAACAAATGATACCGCCACCATTTTACCTACTATGACGTCATTAGAATATTGTCCATTGATTGTTGGAGAACTTACTTTGTGAATGATTACCTCAATGATTTAATATTTTCTACGGTTCACGATGAATGAATCACTTGTGTTTGTTTAGGTTTATGGAATGAGATATTAAGCCGTGAACCTAATTTCAACTAAAGTTATCCAAGGATATATGTATTTTTAATCGAAATTAAAAACAAAGCTTTGATCTCGAAATAAAAAGCTTTAGTTTGTATAATTGGTTATTTCTGTTAATTATTTATTTAGGTACTTTTCCATTATTAAAAAAATTATTTCCATTTTTAAAAAAAGCTTGGCGTAATTCTGGCATCAGAAAGTGAGATATGTTGCCAAAATATACAGCTATGAAAACAAATCTAATGAACTTTTACTTTTGTTTATATATGCACTTATATACATAAAAAAAATCGTTTCTAAATATATATAATATTTTTTTATATACAAATTACGGCACAGATTTCAGATATAAATCGGAATACCTATGGCGCTAAAATGGTGTTATTTTGCCGGCTATTGTTTTTTATTTATTAATAAATTGTTTATTTACTTTTATTTTCTGTTTTTAAATTTTATAAACTGTTTTGTTCTATAGTTATTATTCAAACTTTTATTTATTTATAGTTATTTCCTTTTCAAAATGATAGCAAATAATTTAAAAATATATAAGTAACTGGTATTCGAAAGCGAGATTTCTGCCGAATTGGCGTCAGAGAAAAATCACGCCAACTCCGATGCGTATATGACATCTGTGCAAAAATTACTTCTGTTTCTTTATAAAAATGGGTAAATAGCTTTTTTTTTTTACATTAAATAAATTGTATACATGTGCAAAAATTTGCTTGTGAGTATGAAACAGTAAATAGGTTGCCAGAAAATACGTTGGCAAACTTCTTTCTCGCCAAGAAACTTTTCTCGGCACAGATGTCATATTCGCCCCATATTGGCGCGATTTTTTTCTGACGCCAATATCATATAGGCAACGGGTACTTAACTTGCGCCAAAGTGTAGTTATTTTGCTTGATGTGGTAACCCGGAATATGTTGTTTATACAGTTGATGTTTTCACCAAATTGGCAACCGATAAAAATCGCGCCAATATGGGGTGAATATGACATCTGTGCCCTTTTCTCCACAGTATTGTACGTACATAAGCAATGATTGCTAGAAATGCATTTTTAATTATGATATGCGCTTTTATGTTTCACTACATTTATGCATACTATACCGTGTGTATAAATGCTACAGTTCATATGCAGGGCTACACAAAAGAATTCGTAAGGGTTACTGAGTATGAGAATAAATTGCTTAAAGGTGGTTTTTAAAGGAGTTATGCAGTTTTACGCTGAACTGCATTTAGATTACTAAGAAATGTTTGTAGAATATAGATAAAATGATATACAGGGTCACGCAAAGAATTGGAGGAACAGATGTCATATTCGCCCCATATTGGCGCGATTTTTTTCGGTTGCCAATTTGGCGAAAACATAAACAGCATAAACAGCATAATCCGGGTTACCACATCAAGCAAAATAACGACACTTTGGCGCAAGTTAAGTACCTGTTGCCTATATGATATTGGCGACAGAAAAAAATCGCGCCAATATGGGGCGAATATGACATCTGTACCGAATTGGATACATAACCGTCTATGGAAGGTAATATCTGAAAATATGATTTCAGTAGCTTTAAAAGTAGTTTAAATAAAATGTTAGTTAAATAGTGGCATGTAATAACGGTACTATGGGCTATGGACGGTAACTGCTGAAATCAATTTTTTAAAATAATTATGCGTTTTCTAAAATGTTTACTTATTTACCTTATTTCCCTAAGGCACAGATGTCATATTCGCCCCATATTGGGGCGATTTTTTTCTGGCTCCAATGGCATATATACACCGGGTACTTAACTCTCGCCAAAGTGACGTTATTTTCCTTGATATGGTAACCCGGATGTTGTTGTTTATGCTGTTGATGTTTTCGCCAAATTGGCGTCGGAAAAAATCGCGCCAATATGGGGCGAATATAACATCTGTGCCTTCCCTAAATAACGAAGTTTTGTTAAAGCATTCAGGATGTGTTGGAAAGTGTTTCATATTCTATGCTTAACGCATGATTTTTCTTTCTTCTTTAGTCTTATTTTGCATTTATTTTATTCTTAATTTTTAGTCTTATACTGCTTTATAGAAACTTTGGCACAGTTGTCATATATACCCCATATTGGAGCGATTGGCACAAATGTCATTATTCGCCCCATATTGGCGCGATTTTTTTTCGGTTGCCAATTTGGCGAAAACATCAACAGCATAAACAACATAATCCGGGTTACCACATCAAGCAAAATAACGACACTTTGGCGACAGTTAAGTACCCGTCGTGTATATGACATCTGTGCCGAAACTTTAATATTTAATGTTTAAACTCTTCGCTCCACTCACCTTGCATATAGTATAAACTATAACACAGATAGTGCAAAATAATAGACAGTTTGATACTTTTCCACTGTAGGGGCTTTGGCGTTTTTTAAAAAAAGTTTGGTGTAATTTGGGCATCAGACAGTGAGATTTGGGTACTTTTCCGTTATGCGGATACCATTGTCGCCAAGCGTAATAGTTTGCGCAAAATGAAAATCACGTGAATTGAGGAGGCATTTGAAAAATAAAGGAAAAAATATTGTCGTACTAAAGTGAGCATTTAAAAAATATAACATTTGAAAATTCCAGACTTTTACGAACTATTTCATTAAATCACAATATACTTAAAATAATTGAACAAATAACTGTTATAAAATAAAGCAATAAAATAAAACTCATATTAAACTGCTGGCATAAAATTACAAATATCATTTAGCATTTTGAAATAATTGGCGCATTAGCATACGTTCTCCGTTATACGGACAACATGCCAAAATGTATGCTAATGCGCCAATTATTTCAACCCTGATCGTAGATTTTTATTGTAAACCATGCGAAACATTGTGATTTGTTATTTATGAAACGTGAATCACGTGAATGATTATTGTTTAACCTTAACCTTGGAAAGCTTTTTAATCTGCTATTAATCGAATTAAAAATGCTTTTTTTTAATAAAGTTGTAGTTTACTTTTACTGCTGATGCTGAGATAGATTTTATCATTTGGCAATTACCCGATGATGAGAAAGTTGTAATAAAACTGTTTCAAGAATTTGGAATTCTGCATAATAAAAGATTGTGTTCAAAAAATCATGAAATGAAATTATGGATGAGTTCACGAAATCCGAAATTGAGTTGTAGCTTACGATCATGCGAAGAAACCGTAGGAATACGACAAAAAACTTGGTTTAAAGGATCGCGGGTGACTTTTCTTAATGCTTTGAGGTTTATATATTTATCATGCAAAGAGTTGACATCGATTGAGTTTGGTGAGCTGCAACTTGATATGAACCACAACACAACAGTGGAATGGAATAGTTATTCGAGGGAAGTTTGTGCAAATCTTTATGCTCACGACCAAATAGAAAAATCGGTGGACCTAATAAAAATATAGAAGTAGATGAAAGTCTTGTATTTTTTATACAGATTGCCGGAAAGGATATAAAACAGATGAACTGCTAAGTGCTGGTTATGATCATTTCACAGTAAATCACAAATACAATTTTGTCGACCCTAATACTGGATGTCATACTCCAAATGTTCAGAGAATATGGGACATCGCAAAATGGCGCAATAAAAGACATCGGGGAGCTGTTCGTCATCATTTAGAGTCGTATCTCATAGATTTTATGTGGCGACGCCTTCGTTCAAAAAATGAAATGTTTACTGCAATGCTGAAAGATATTTATAATTTTATGGCAGCAGTTTAATATGATTTTTTATTTTATTACTTTATTGTATAACAGTTATTTGTTCACTTAATTTAAGTATATATTTGTGATTTAATAAAATAGTTCGTAAAAGTTTGTAAGGTACAGATGTCATATTCGCCCCATATTGGCGCGATTTTTTTCTGTCGCCAATATCATATAGGCAACAGGTACTTAACTTGTGCCAAAGTGTCATTATTTTGCTTGATGTGGTAACCCGGATTATGTTGTTTATGCTGTTGAGGTTTTCGCCAAATTGGCCACCGAAAACAATCGCGCCAATGTGGGGCGAATATGACATCTGTGCCGTTTCAATTCACGTGATTTTCATTTTGCGCCAACTATTGCACTTGGCGACAATGCTGTCCGTATAACGAAAAAGTACCGCATACATTTTGGCATGGTGTCCGTATAACGGAAAAATATTGAGATTTGTTGTCAGATCATATAAACAGCTATGAAAACAAACTTAATGAGCGTTTTTTTTTTATATGTTTATTTTATATGTATATTATTCATATTTTTGTGTACAAATTACATCTCTTTCTGTATAAAATTAGAGAAACGGCTTTTTTAATCGTATAAATAAATCGTATAAATGTCGAAAAAAAATGCGTATGTATATAAAATCAAGCAGTGGATAGGTTCCCGGAAAATGTTGCCAAATTTCCTTTTTCGCCAACGCACCTATACTGGAAAAGTACCTAAAGCACATTAAAATCGCGCAGTTAGGAGCTCATACAGTACAGCGTCGTCTATTGGCAGTTATTTTATTAGTAGCATCGGGAGGAAGATGTAAAGATGTACTTTAAATTCTCACCCATAGATTTTGAAAAAATATCTTAAAAGAGCGGAGTTTAAATTAAAATTTGGTGACCTCCTTTATGAAAGATGAATAGTTTTAAATGGGAATTTCACCAAATCAGCCAGCTATTGCCAAGTTGACCAACATTTGGCGCTACTATGGTAACCCTGCATTAGTATTTTTCAACAATTACTCATTTCAATGAGGTGGTCCTACCGGAATCGTGAGGGACACACAGAGACTTGGATTTTATATAAATATATATATATATACATATATATATATATATATATCACTTTCTTCTGAACACGATAACTTCCACAATCTGCACAAATCTCTTCCAAACTGATACATAAAATCAAGGGGCATAAAATCTCGGTCAAGTTCGTGAATGGGCAAAATCGGACCAAGGGGATGGAAATAGGGAGGGGTTTTGTGAAAACAGAAAAAAAAACCATGACTTCTTAATTTTTGTACATATCAAATCAGTTTAAAGTTTTTATTACTTCTAAAAATAGGACCAATGATTTATGTATCACAGATTTTGGATAAAATTAAAAATGGGCTCAAGGGGAGCAAAAAATAGGGTGTTTGCTAGATAAAAATTCATTACTTCGTCAATTCTCAAGATATCAAATCTAATTAATTTTATTATACATCTCCATAATATTATCTACAACTGTTGTATTCACAAGTTTTTGATAGGACCATTTCGTACCGCAAAAAAAAAATAAAATAAATAAAAACGAAAACAAAAAGGGTGGTAAAGAAGAAAAATTTCTATAACTCCATCAATTCACAAGATATAAAATCCCCATGAATTTATCATATATCTTCTTAATATTGTCTTCAACATTTATATAGACAAGTTTTTGATAGGACCAATTCTTACAGCAAAAACAAATTAAAAATACATAGCGGTTGAAGAAAAAAATCGTCCTATTAAGAATGGCTTCAAATCCAAACTGCTTATTTTCTTACTCATTTTTAAATTAATTTTTGCTCTCAAACGCGCCCAATTGGTAGATTCTCTTCTTCAGAAACTATATAATGTACCGTAATGATTGATTTTTTTATAGAGGCAGAATATATTTCAAAAAATGATGTCAAAGTGGGCATTTTGAACAGAATTTCCCGAAGCGATTGTGTTAGAATCGAAAAATATTGCCCTACTGAGAAAATAATTGTTTATTAATCAAGTTTCAATTAATTGAAAGAAAAATAAAAACACATGTCGCTTATAAATCTTTTCAAAAATCACGTCAGCAAGTTTCGTATTTTTTCTATTAAAAATTAATCTGAAAATGTGTCAGAAAATTTCGAGTTGTTCAGCATGGAAAAGTATTTTTTTTTTTTAATACCGCCTTAACATGATTCTGATGTACCCAGCTATTATATAAAAATGAAATAAAAATTCGTCATAAGCGGCCAGATAAAACTGTTAAAGTGGATTTATATGTAATCATGATTTTTAGTTTTTGTTGGTGCAATTAATATACTTAACTTCGTAATCTACCTCCGCCTGTAGGCCGGACCGGCAGGGATTTTTTTTTAATTATATTCTGCCTCTATAAAAAATATCGACCATTATAGTACATTATATAGTTTCTGAATGAGAAAATCTACCAATTGGATGCGTTTCAGTGCAAAAATGAATTTAAAAATGAGTCAGAAAATAAGCAGTTTGGATTTGAATACACTCTTAACAGGATGATTTTTTCTTCGACACCTATGTATTTTTAATTTGGTTTTGCTGTAAGAATTTGTCCTATCAAAAACTTGTCAATATAGATATTGTAGACAATATTAAGAAGATATAAAATAAATTCATGCGGATTTTATATCTTGTGAATTGACGAAGTTGTGGATTTTTTCTTCTCCAACTCCCCATTTTTGTTTTCGTTTTTAATTTTTTTTGCGGTACGAAATGATCCTATTAAAAACTTGTCAATATAAAAGTTGTAGATAATATTAAGAAGATTTAATATAAATTTAATTGGATTTGGTATCTTGTGAAATGGCGACGTTATGAATTTATTTCTCCATGAAACCCTATTTTTTTGCGCCCCTTGAGCTCATTTTTAATTTTATCAAGAATCTACGATACATAAATTTTTGGCCCAATTTTTAGAAGTAATAAAAACTTTAAACTGATTTGATATGAACAAAAATTAAGAAGTTATGGAGTTTTTTCGGTTTTCACAAAACCCCTCACTATTTCCATCCCCTTGGTCCGATTTTGCCTATTAACGAACCTGACCGAGATTTTATGCCCTTTCATTTTATGTATCAGTTTGGAAGAGATTTGTGCAGAATTATGGAAGTTATCCTGTCCAGAAGAAAGTGATATATATATATATATATATATATATATATATATATAACCATTAATTAAACATTACGGACCATCATCAAAAACCGCAATATTGTGTGACAATAAAAATAGATACCACAAACCTATAATATACAACTGTATATATAAAATAAAGTGCTTTATACTTAATTACAAGAATTAATATGGAAGAAAAAAAGAATAATATGGATACCGAAAAAATTAATTGAAAAACTTATATATTGAATTACGTTTTCAAGAGTACAGAATTCAATGATATAAGCAAATCGGTTGTTTTCTGTGAGAAAAAAAGCTAAAAGCTGAAATTTTTTTTTCCTGTACTCAAACAACCAATATGACCAAGAGAATCGTTTCAAGATGAAAACAGAATAATATCAAACGGCTTGAAATGGAAAAAAATAATACAACCTTTTAAATATTTAATTTATAGCATAAAGAATAGAAATATTACACAACATACCGAATAAAATCCCAGTTGTTTTCAAAATATCCTCCTGCACATGGTAGCCAAAAGCACGACAAGATTAAGGTGAATTAAACAGTTAAGTTAACACAGAAATTAAAACCTATGGATTCAGTTATTTCATTTTGAAATACCGTGATAAATTCAATTAATATAATCTAAATAGAAAATAATTACATTATTAAAACACCTAAAAACACTTTTAAATTGTTTAATTTCTATTTTACAATATTGCCAATATGCAGCTTTCAATACCACCTGGTGTAAAAAATTAAAATTATTACTCTAATAGAAGCAAAATTTTGGTGCTGTCATCTATTATGTTATTTTAAAACTATTATTATTATTCAAATGTCACAAGATGAACCTAATAAAAGCTAATGAATTTAAAATATATCAGCTGTATTACCACACAAATCCTAATATATAAATAATACCATACTATATATCATTATTAAAAAAAATTAAATAAATTAAATGTTAATAAAATGCTTTCAATATATTCTATTACCTTACCCATTTAATCTGCACTGAGAAATTAAATAATTTTATAACATTGATAATATAACGAATATATCTATATGCTATAACATAAAATAAATTATATATAATAAAAATATAAAAAACTTTAACAATTACTATTAAATATAAAAAATAATAAATTAATAAAATGAACAGGGGAAAAAAATGGATGTTTTTAGAAGATTGTCAGATTCTAAAATTTCCAATTGCCTAAAGATCACAAATATAGTGTTCGGATTATCTTCATATTAGCCACAGAAAAGCTAAAAAATGATTGTGACAATCAAACACATTAAACCGATAATTAATCATGGAATACAAAGTTTAAAATAAAACAATATTAAAAAGCATAGAGGAATAATAATAAAAACTAAGTACTCTATTTTAATACATACAGTATAACATTAGTTATATCAATTAAACTTATATGCATACTAGCAAACCCCGCGGCTTTGCTCGCGTAATATTTGAAATATGCCAAGTGATATTTATATGTCTAATTTTTAATTAAAAGGTACTAACTAAATTTTTATTTTATTAAATGGTAATATTTTATTTTATTAAAAGGTACTTATTACTTTTAGGAATAATTAAAAAAATTACTATTTAAAACCCAGTTTGATTAAACATCATTGTTACACTGCATAAGGCAGAAATGAGACTTAAATTAATAAAACGAAATAAATCTAAATAAATAATAATTTAGAAAATATTTTGAAACTTTTATGCTTAATTAATACGCTCATTTCAGTATTCATTTGAAGTTTCGAATTTTTTAGAAACCATCTTCTTACATCTTAAAATTAACCATCATGTCAAATTCCAAGTCCTACCACCTCTGTCAGCATAAAGGGTTATGTTGAAATAGGAATTGTCATCATTAATTTGCCAACATTAATTTTGAAATTGGTTTGTTATTTCCTAATATTCCACAGAAACGTAATTTAGAAAGCTTCTAAAGGCCTTTTTTAGAGCGTTTGCTGTTCCTGTGAACCCCAGGTGGTAGAATCATCGGCATAAAATATAGCCTGTGTACGATCAGAGACTGTTACCTTTGATTCGCAACTATTACTTTTATATTTGGTTTATATCCCCTGAAATTGAGTAGAAATCGTAATTTAGGACTTTTTTAGAATGCTTTTCGCACCTCCCCTTCACTTCCCCCCATTTTAATTCGAATTTATTTTCGACAGTCCTTCGAGGGCATATATATTTTATAACTAACTACCATGCCATATTTAAACTTTCTAGCCTTTTCAGTATCACAGAAATCGCAATTAAGAAAGTTTTTAGCTACTGCAACCCTTTGGTGGTAGTGGCACAGACATAAAATATAGCTTATGTTTGAGCAGGTTCTATCACCAACAATTTGTCATCATTATTTTTTTAATCGGTTTGGTATTTTATAAGATTACATAAAAATTGTAATTTATAACACTTTTCGCTCACTTCATCTTTTTAAATTTGAAATTTTCTTTCGACAGTTCTTAGAAAGCAGTTGCATCTTGTAAGTAAATGCCATGCCATACTTCAAAGTGTTAGACCCTTCAGTTATGCAAAAAACGCAAATTAGAACATGTTTTGCTTTTTCAACCCTCAGATGTTAGTGACAGCAACATAAAATATAACCTATGTTATAGCAGGGACTGTGACAATTGATTTGCAACCATTACTTTTGAAATAGCTTTGGAATTTCCTGAGATTGAGTAGAAATCGCAATTTAGAACGTTTTTAGAACGCTTTTCGCGCATTTTCACCCCTTTTTAAATTTCCAATTTTTTTTTAAACTATTCTTAAAGATTATTTATATGTAATAAATATGTTCCTTGCCTAATTTTAAGTTGCTAGCCCCTACCGATCACAAAAATCGAAATTTGGAACACTTTTTTGCTCCTGCAACGTCTAGGTGATAGTGATACCGACTTAAAATAGCATCTATGTTAGAGCAGAGGCTGTCAGCATCAATTTCCTACCATTACTTTTGAAATCAGTTTGATTCTTCCTGAGATATTGGTGACAAATCGGCATTTAGAACGTTTTTAGAACGCTTTTCGCTCATTTTGCTTCTGCATCTCCTCTGGGGTAGTGGAAACAGATATAAAATATAGCCTATATTGGAGCAAGATCTGTCCCCATCATTTTTACATCATTATATTTGAAATCGGTTCAGTATTTCCTAAGATTGCTAGAAATCGCAATTTGGAACGTATTTTACAACGCTTTTTGCGCATTTTGACCCCCTCCTCCTTTTAAATTTCGACTTTTTTAGGAAATGTCCTTAGAGATCATTGATATCTTATAACTAACTGCCATTCTAAATTTCACGATTCAAGGCCCTTCCGTCACGCAAAAACCGCAATTTAGAATGCTTTTCTCCTGCACCCCTTTTAGGGTAGTGGCACCGACATAAAACATAGCCTATGTTGGAGCAAGGGTTTTCACCATCAATTTGACGCCATTATTTTTTTAATCGGTTTGGTATTTCCTGAGATTGTGTAGAAATCACAATTTAGAACGTTTTTTAGAACGCTTTTCGCGCCTTTTCACCTCTTTTAAATTTCGAATTGTTTAAGAACTGTTCTTAGAAATCCTTCATATCTAATAAGTAGCTGATACTTCAAATTTCATATTTCTATGCCCTTCAGTAACACATAAATCGCATTTTTAGAACGTTTTTTGCTCCTACACCCCCTTTGGGGTAGTGGTACCGACATAAAACATAGCCTATCTTGGAGCAAACGTTGTCACTATCATTTTGACGCCAATATTTTTAAAATTGGTTTGGTATTTCCTGAGATTATGTAGAAACTACTATTTAGAACGTTTTTAACGCTTTTTGTGCATTTTCAACCCTTTTAAATTTCGAATTGTTTAAGAACTGTTCTTAGACATCATTTATATCTTATAAGTAACTTATATTCCAAATTTGATATTTTTAGGTCCTTCAGTAACGCAAAAATCGCATTTTTAGAACGTTTTTTCTCCTGCACCCCCTTTGGGGTAGTAGCACCGACATAAGATATAGCCTATGTTCTAAGTTGGACTAACACCATCATTTTGATACCATTACTTTTGGAATCGGTTCGGTAGTTCCTGAGCTTACCTCCGACAAATAAACAATTTTTTCCTCTTTATAATAGGAGTATAGATTAATCACTATAAAGATGGTAAACTATTATTAATATGATATTGTCCTGAGTAGACTAAATGTTAGAAACAAGTTAATTTTGAATTTGATTAAATATTAAATAAGCTAAATTTAATATGAATTGAAATAAAAATGTCACCAATTACATATAAAACATCAAATCAACATCCATATAAAATACGTACGAGTATTAGAAATGTAGTTATAATACAAAAGCCACATCATTATTTTTTTTAAATTAACCATTGCGTATTATCCAGGCAACTCCACCCTCTTCCGTACTCTAACATCTACCCACCCAACCATCCTATAGTAATTGTTTATTATTATTTTACAATTTTTAATTTTTTATATAAATATTTTTTTATTTTATATATATATATATGTTTGTAATTTTGTTTACGCATGTGTTAATTTTTTTTTTTTTTTAAGATCATGTAAGTACTAATTGTATATTAATGAATATATGATGTTTTTTTGGAAAACCATGATTTAATGCATCATATATTAGTTTTTTAATATTATTGTTAATTAGATGAGAAGAACATAAACATTTTATTCTATATATATGATTATGTATTATATTTCGATATACAGAATGATGAAGACCATATTTAAAATTTGTACATGTATTAACTTTGAATTTAAATTCTTTACGTTTATCTTGTAAATCTATTATTGTTTTGTTGTCTTTTACTGAAATTTTAAGATCTAAGAAGTTAATTGTATTGTTAGATAAGAGGTTTTCCGTTAATTCCAAATTAGAGGGATAATCAACTGGAAATTGAGAAATTTTTGATTGATCAGTGGCAATTAAAATTATGTCATCAAAATAACGACATAAATGTAGATTATTATTAGTAAAAGTATAATCATAGTGAAATAAGTATAAGTCTGACAATAAACCTGATGTACAACCACCTTGTGGTATACCGACGTGCTGTGAATATAATGTGTTATCTTGCAAGATATAATTATTATAGATAATGAAGTTTGTTAAAGATTTAAAATAAGCGACATCTATATTAGATGGTAATTCCAGTTTTTATAATGCTTTTTAAATAATGCATTTATAATATTATGTAAATCTAATAAGTCTATAATATTAAAAAGATCTTTGAAGTCATATGTCGTTATATTATATACACAATTAAGATTTTTTAAAATATTGACCAGTTGATAGCTATTTTTTTATACAATGTGTATTATCATTGTTTGTAGTAAGTATATATAATTGATTAAGAATTTTTAATAGAAGTTTATTGGATTTATTATTATATCTATTGCAACCAATAGTTACAGTCCTAAATTTAATTGGAGTTTTATGAAATTTGGGAATAAGAACTAAATAAGGATAATTAAAGTTAGTAGATAGAATATTTAATAGTTTATAATAACTTTAAATTTTACGATTATTTACAATTTCATTTTCATTAGTTTTTTGAAAAGATTTATTAGAAGAAATATAGGTTGTAAGAAGTTGGTGATAATAAGATTTACATATGATTGCATAATTATTAGGAGATTTGTCAACATATGTAATAACGTAGTTTTTTTGTAGTTTTTTTGTAATTTAGTAATTTGTTGGGAAAAATGCTTCGTGTTAATAGAAACCAAATCAGAAATATTATTTTTTAAAGCCATAGTTAATTTTTCAATTACTAATATTTTCCACTGATTAAAATATTCAATAGGTTTATTGTAATAGATTGAAATTTTATATATAAAAATATCTATATCATATGTAAACTGTTTGATAATAGATTTAACAGCAAATTTAGATGGAAGTCTATATTTAGTACCATAACCCATTATTTTTTTTCAATTTAAAATCATTAACAATATTAAGATTTCCAGTGATTATATGTCCAAGATCATTGTTTATATATTTTTTTAGATTGGGGTCATTGCATTTACAAGGAAAATTACTTGCAGCAGATGTATTTTTTGAAAATGTATTGTAGCTAAAAAACTTTCTACCAATTGTATTCGGATATTTAAAGGTTTTTGATATATGAAGATTATTAATAGGAAAATAACAGCTTTTATCATTAATTACAGAATTGATATTAATTTTATTATATATATGATTTGAAAAAGTTATTATAATTTGAGTATTCGTGTTTTGAATTTTATGTTTTTTTTTTTTTTTTTTTTTTTTTTTTTTTTTTTTTTTGTAAATTAATATTTAAAAGATTAACCCTAGTCATAATGAGATCAAAATAAATATCAGAGAAATGTTTAGAAAAAGGTTTACTTAGAAATACATTTAAATGTTGTACAATCTGTTTCTTTTAAATAGCAAATATGTATTTTCGAATTATATATATATGAATTTATATATATATATATATATATATAGATAGATAGATAGATAGATAGATAAAGGTTTTTACTGAGGTGGTTTTGGGTTCTAAGGGTCATAATTGGTGTAGATCTACCAAAATTTTTCAGAAATTCCAACATAGGGGAGAATGTAACAGGTAGTATTTCATACGAAATCTACCTAAAAGTTAAGATAAATATTTCTGAGAAGAACTCCTCGTACGAGACAATTTTTTAACGAAATCGACGTAAAAATCAATGTTTTGTAGAAAATCACTCGGGCCAGACCGGGCCGAACTTTTGAGTTTTTTACCGGGCCGGGCCGAACTCGGACCGAACTGTTAATTTTTGTATCGAGTCGGGCCGGGCCGAACTTTATTTTCTATGAATCGGGCCCGGCCCTGGCCTGGAAATTTCGGCCCGTGCAGACCTCTGTTACCAAGTTCCTTGAAGCTATGCTGGCGAAGTAAATGCTCCTGGTAGGTTTAATAATAATGGTTTGAAAAAAAATATATATATATATAATATTTTTTTTAATATTTAATCCTCTTAAAAATTAAATATTATATTGTGAAATACATACATTGTGAGTTAATGAGATATTTTGATGGGTGTAATACTTTACACAATATATCTTTCATCATCACAAGACTAATTTAGAAGGTATTCATTTTTAAATTTAACTTGTTAAATTTGGCTTCGTTCTCTGAACTTTGTAAAGATTTTGCATGGCATATAAAATATACCTTTATTAACCTTTTTTACATATTAAAACTTTTTTACACAACTTTTTTTAATGACACTATGTAACGCACAGTTAAATTATAAAGGGATAATAAAAATTTTAACCGGTCAATCATATAAGACATTTTTCATTTAATGGAAAGGCAAATAGTTTATCGTATATTAAAAAAAAATCTCCATTTAATATTTTTTACAATAAAAGATGAAGTGATTACAAATAAATGCTTCTCAGATATAGAAATATTCTGACCGGAAAATCAAAACCGCTAAGATATGTGATATATGAGATCATCTCATGGAAGCGGCTATTTTATATATCTCAAAAGTATTTATGAATGATTTTGAATGCATTCTTTTTTGTGAATCTGTATACAATTGAGAAGAATTTCGCAACTTTTTGAAATTTATTGCAACGAAAGATATGAATAAAATAAGGAAAAGTAATTTGGAAGCAGATACAATTAGAAATTATACCTGGGTGCCTCTCTTACCTTCGTACTTTTGATACCCAAGCGGTTTTGTCACTTTCACTCAAGGAGTAACACTAGTGACGGGTTGTGTGAAAATCACAGAATTAACGTCATTGTACTCTGTCTATTGTTCCAGGTGAATTCTGTTTACCTTCTGCTAATTTGGATGCGTCACATTTCTTGCGATGCAGACACCCTGGTGCAAACGTATCCCTGAAATTCGGATTGAATCTCCAAATATTTTTAAATGGATAATTTATTTTTATTTTTCAATTATAAATGTTCATGTTTCTTGATGCTAAAAGACAAATAAAGGTTATATATCTTATGTAATAATAAAAATTTTCGCCCTTTTATCTTAATAAAACTATTCCAAATTCTTAATATTTACCCATTTTTTACTTAGCTTTAATAATATTTTAAATATCTTTTAGCTTTTTTTCATGCTTTAAATGCGTATTCTTTTATTATTCTAAAAACCTTAATCCATTCGTCTAATCTTATAAAACCCATTAAATTTCTTTTTTCATTTTATTCTAAAACTAAATTCTTTTTGCTTCGAATGTTTTTAATAACATTTTTTCTCTGATATTTTACTTCCCATAATTCCATGGACAGCCTCCCGCAAACATTTGTTTGCGTAATGATTCTGACGCCGAGGGTAAATAGTTCACATCGTCGTCACGCGTGCTTTCCCCCTTCCCCCGAAACTAAGTCCTATCGTACTCTGCATCTTATCTCGGCCTTCGAGCTACTTTTACGGGATTTGTTCTTTCACTAGTAATGTATCCGTTCGCGTTCTGTTTCTTTGAGGATTTATACTGTTTCATCGACGAGGAGCGAGAGATTTTTTACGTTTATCGGTTGTTTAATAAATCCACGTCATTTGGGGTGAATGACTTTTAATATTTTGATTCGAATAGTTTTAACATCTTAAGTTTATTATGAAGTGGATCAGCGATTATTCGAGAGTTGATGGATAAGCTACTGGAAATGTTACGAAATGTGTCTGGCAAATAAACAACGTTTAAATTACGATGCCCCTCTATTAATTATTCCATGGGAAATTCTTTCAATGTTTATGGAGCCTGCCTTCTAATTCGCCACCACGATTGCACTCCGGTTGTCTCATGATAACGGATGGTTGGCCTTGATTACTATACTACATTTACTTCGATATATACGAGTATCTCCGGAATTTCACAAAAGTCAGCAGCAACATGCAAGATATATATATATATATATATATATGTGTGTGTGTGTGTGTAGGAAGATTATATGTGAAATGTTAATGTTATAATTAAAGCAGAGTTATAAATACGCAGTTTTTAAGGTCATTTGGTGTGGCGTTGAAGTATAAATCACAGTCGACGAAACAGTTCATTTCAAAATAACAGTTCATTTATTAAATTCAACTTGAATTTTAAAAACTTAAATAATAAAGATATATACATACACCTCCAGCTTTTGCTGGGAATTATATAGACATATTATAGCTGTATCAAGGAGTAAGTTTAAACTCCAACTCAATCGTCCTTCCATTCCATTACCTCCATCACTACACTTCATACTCCATGGAGTTGTTTCACACTAAATATACTTACTGAGTACATCAAAACTAGAATAAAAATATGCATACAGTTACAGTTAAAAGAGAGTGCCTTTACGACCGAAATGGAAAAATAAAAACTGGTTCGGAACGATATAACTTCCGAACAAACCAAACGACAAATTTTGGGGGACAAGACTTTGTCCAGATTTCCAACATGCGGCCCCATCGGTCGTAAATACCTCCTCTTTCTTTTCATAAACAAAATCAAAAATATTACAAATAGCTCTTTGAAATTTTACATACAGAAGAGGTTTTGTCAGAAAGTCTGCCTTATTATCTTTAGAACTTACATGTTTTAACTCAAAAACATTTTCATTAATTAACTGACGAATAAATTGACATCTTATGTCAATGTGTTTCGTTTTAAAATTCTCTTGTCTATTTTTAGAAATATAAATGGCAGATTCATTATCACAGTACTGCATTGGTTTTATCCTATCGTATAAATTAAGTTCATTTAAAACTCTTGAATACCAAGTTAGTTCCTTTACACTTTCAGTTAATGAGATAAACTCAGATTCCATAGAACTGAGTGCAATACATTTTTGCTTCGATGATTTCCAAGCAAACGGAACGTTACTAAAGTAAATTATATAACCACTACTTGAATGGCTTTTAGTAAGTTGACATCCCCAATTAGCATCAGAATATGCATACAAACTTAGTGATTTTACATTAGACAGATTTATTTTAAAACTTTTAGTAGCAAAAACATAATTCATAATATCTACTACTATTAACCAGTGTTTATATGTATACCCATTACAAAACTGTGACATTACATTTACAGAAAAACTAATATCGGGTCTTGATCTATTTGACAAAAATGACAGACACCCGATTAAAGATCGGTATCGAAATTTTTTCATTAATTCATTTTCGTTAATTTCATTTTCGTTAACTTTATCTGGTAAAACAAAGCCAATTTTTAAAGGTAATTGTCTGAGCGAAGCAAAGGCTAATACTCAACGCAATATTACAGCTACGATTGATATTAACGCCATGTCCTACTAAAAAAAAAGCCCCAATAAAAACTTTCGTCAAGCATAACTCAAAAAATTTTTGCAGGATTTCGTTTCTGATTGCACCAGAAGGTACCTATGAGGGTCGCCTACTGAATGCACCTGCTATGAAAAATAAGTTCCAAACCGCTTAAAAATTATATAAAAAAAACTGATAAAAAAGCAAAATTTATCTGCATACGTCACAGATATTTGTTGTGCGTCACTTTCACTGGTAGATGTTTTCGTAGTGAATTGGTTTGAACACATGGAGTAAACAATAAAAAAAAAAAAAAAACGCTGTAATAATGAAGTGCCATAAAAAATTTATATTTAATCAAACAGGAAAAGAAATCTGTTTGTTATTCCATTAAAAAGAAAAAAGGCATAAAAACTTTGATTTGAGATTTTGCGATAATCTTTCAATAGCAATTTTTAATCGCCAAAAGTATATTTTATATTTCGCGTGTGAAAATTAGAAACAATTATATGATGTTTAATAAAATATTTTGCTTTATAGCATCATTTTTTCTTACTTTCTTTATTTTTTAGGGTTTCGTACATCTGACAAAACCCTATTCGTCTCGCTCCTCTGTCTGTCTGTCTGTCCGTCTGTCACAAAGGCCGTTCTCAGAAACTATACATGTTGTAGACTTGAAATTTTGCATACTTATAGCTGAACACCACATATCATACGACAAATCATAAAATTTTGAAAAAGTCGTACATTTAATCCTTTAGGCTCCCCGTCCACATGTGTATTTTAAACAATTCTTTCCAATTGAGCCTTAATTAGGTTGGAGGCGTGAAATTTTGCATACTTATAGCTGAACACCTCACATCAAATTACAAACTATAAAATTTTGAAAAAGTCGTTACCCTTTGAGCTCCCACAGATGTATTTTAAACAATTCTTTCTAAGTGAGCCCTAATTAGGTTGGAGGCGTGAAATTTTACATACTTATAGCTGAACACCTCACATCAAATGACAAACTATAAAATTTTGAAAAAGTCGTACATTTAACACTTCGGGCTCCCACATGTGTACTTTAAACAATTCTTTCTAAGTGAGTACCTAATTAGGTTGGAGGCGTGAAATTTGGCATATTTATAGCTGATCACATCACATCAAACTACATATCATAAAATTTTGAAAAAGTCGTACATTTAACCCTTTGAACTCCCACATGTGTATTTTAAACAATTCTTTCTAAGTGAGTCCTGATTAGGTTGGAGGCGTGAAATTTTGCATACTTATAGCTGAACACCTCACATCAAATGACAAACTATAAAATTTTGACAAAGTCGTACATTTAACCCTTCGGGCTTCCACATGGGTACTTTAAGTAATTCTTTCTAAGTGAATACCTAATTAGGTTGGAGGCGTGAAATTTTGCATACTTATAGCTGAACACCTCGCATCAAATGACAAACCATAAAATTTTGAAAAAGCCCTAAATTTAACCCTTTGAGCTCCCACATGTGTATTTTAAACAATTCTGTCTAAGTGAGCCCCTACTTAGGTTGGAGGCGTGAAATTTTGCATACTTATAGCTGAACACCACATATCATACGACAAATAATAAAATTTTGAAAAAATCGTACATTTAACCCTTTGGGCTCCCACATGCGTAATTTAAGCAAGTCTTTCTAACTGAGAAATTGGAGATTTGAAATTTTGCATATTTATAGCAGAACATGTGATACTAGGCGACAAATCATAAAATCTTGAAAAAGTCTTACGTTTAACTCTTTGAGCAACCACTTATGCATTTTAAGCAATTCTTTCTAAGAGAGCCCCTAATTAAGTTGGAGACATGACCCTTTGCATACGTATAGCTGAATACCTCAGACCACACGGCAAATCATAAAATTTTCAAAAAGTCTTATATTATTTACTCCTCCGGGACTGGGGTAGTTTAAGCAATTTTTCTAACCTCCACCCTTTTCACCCGGGGAGCACTTTTTCAACTTTTGCCGACACCCGTTTGACGATTCTTTCATATTATGTACCATAGCCTTACATATTTTAGTCCCACTTTTTACAGACGCCTACTTATCTCGGGTGCTATCGGCCCAATCCCCTCGACTAATATATCTACGGATAGTCTATAAAATGGAGTTTCGTTCGGATAGAGGTTTGTTTAGAATAGAGTACGCCCCTGGTTGCGAAATGTGGAACTAAGAGTTTTTTCAAAAGGATAAAGTGTTTTGAAAGGAATATTAAACGAAACCCTCTGTGCGATCTGTGATCACACTTACCTACTTGTTCACTATATTTATGCATACTATAAAGTGCGTATAAATGTTATAGTTCATATACAGGGCTACAAAAATGAATTCGTAAAGGTTACTGAGTATGAGCATAAATTGCTTAAAGGTGGGTTTTAAAGGAGTTATGCATTTTTAAGCTGAACTGAATTTAGTGTATTAAGAAATATTTGTGGAATATAGACGTGGAATATATGGATAAGATGAATTTCAACCTGTTATGCATTTTCTTGCTAAACTAAATTTTCCCATTATATAGTATATATATCAACATACAGATCGAATACAGCTCTGTTCAAAAGAATTGGAATACATATTTGGCTATGGGCGGTAACTACTGAAATCAGATTTTTAAATGTCTACTTAGTTATCTTATTTACCATATTTCCCTAAGTAACGAAGTTTCGTTAAAGCTTTCAGGGAGTGTTGGAAAGTGTTTCATAATCTATGTTGTACGCATGATTTTTCTTACTTGTTCTAATGTTTGTTTTATGTTGTATGTTAAGTTTTGAAATTAATTTTTCAGAACAAACATTCTTGAAATTCTGGGCAACGCCGGAAACTTTAGTTTGTAACAGATAAATGGCTTCTGTATTTGTACATCTATGCTAATATTATAAAGCGATATAATATTATAAAGTGTATAGTATTAATAATGTTTGCGCGTTTGTGAGGTGTTAAGTCTGAAACTACATAGCCAACTTTTAAAAAAAATGTTGGTGGCCATTTCTGCTCCGAAGAAAAGTCTATATTTTATCTCAGTTCAACAACCTACATCACTGCAGGAGCAAAAAAATTCTAAAATTGCGATTTCTGTGATAGTGATTGGGTTAGAAACTTTAAATTCGGTGTGATGGTTACTTTTAAGATGTAAATACTCGTTATGAACGCTCCCTAAAAGGTTCGAAAATTCAATTTGACAGATAAACGTAAAAATTTCTAGAAAGGTTCTAAATTATAATTTATTTGGAATACGGAAATTTCTGGGATACTGTTGGGATTAGAAACTAGAATTTTGGCATGGCAGTAATTTATAGTATGATGTAAATGCTCGTTGTAGGATGAATTCTAAAAAATCGAAAGACTAAACAAAGCGAAAAAAAAAGATCTAAAGATGATCTAAGTAACAAAGTACATGGAATTGTTAGGAATATAAACATGAAAATTGATATGGCTGTATTTATCCTGACGTAAATTCTCGCAATAGAACAGTTTCTAAAAATGTCATATAAAACACTGCAGAAACAAAAAACGTTCGAAAATTTTCTATTTCTGTGTTACTGCTAAGCCCAAAACCTTGAAATTTTGCTTCGGGTTAGTTTTAAAATTTAAAATTGTCTCTGTGAATGGTTTCTAAAAAACTTTAAATCTAGAAAGATGAAATGGATGGAAAGAGTTTTCAATTAACATTAATTTGGAATTATTAGGTATAGAAACTTTAAATATTTCATAATGCCGCATTTCCTCCAAAAAACATGCAATTTAAATGCAACAAAAGAGATAGATACCCACCTAGCATTAAATAAATTGTGTAAATATTAAATAAAGAAATGTATGAAACCGTGAGTAGGTTGCCCGAAAGTACTTGTTAAAGTGTTCCTTCTCAAGGTTTTAAACTATCTCGCCAAGGCCACTAACAGCTGGAAGTGCCGCTTTAAATGTGATATGAATTTTTTTTCCGATTCATTTTTCTAGAGATTTTATCATAAGGTCATATTCTCAATTGTCATTAGTAGATTTTTTTATATATTAACTTATTCTGGTGAAATTTCGTAATCGGGTTCATATGGGCGTATTTTAACTTGCATGATTTGCTGAAAAAATATGTATGGATTTGTAAATTACTTCAAATGACACTTTGACAGCTCAAAGATTATGCAGACGATATATTCAGATTTTGTGTCATACTTTATGCTGCAATCATTGCCGATTTCTTTTATTTAATACATGCTAAATACAGCTCAACTTGTGCAGAATATGTTTGAAAACAAAACAATACAGCGTATGTAGTGGCCAGCAAGCACTCATCCTTTAAATCCGATCGAGCATATCTAAAACAGACTCTAACGATGCATTATTGCATGCCATTATTGATGTGTTCGGTACTTTGATACTACATCAGATTTAGAAGAGAGAATTCCTTAATTCTTATCCACAACCTCATTGCATGCGTGGAAAACAGATATTGCACAATATTAACTTTTCCGGGGGAGCACACACTACATATAAAGTATAGTCCATTCATTTCAAACATCATATATTTGTCATTTAAAGTTACTCAAATTGGCGCGGAGCGTCTGATTGTACTTTTGACATCATTTTATACAGTTACAATTACGATATAAAATAATTTAGAGTTTCATTTTCTATTTTACTTTTAATATATTGCGTACTTACAATTTTATATCCATGCATGTCTGTCTTGCATGGTTTGCTTTCCCATTTTTTTAAACAGTGTATACGAATTTATATATAAGATTTTGTAATTCTACGATTCGTTTATTTTCATCATTTCAATTTATCGCAGTATATGGACAATTAAAGGTAACATCTCATTTTCTTTCCTTCCACATGTTATTATTAAATCTATGTTCTCAGCAATATCGCTCAGACTAATCCCTCTGAGGGAAGTCCTAGTTTAACATAACTTTTAGGTAAATCTTTATATTTTAATTCTAATCTCTCAGTATAAGTTCTTTTATGAACGAATAATGAATCTTTAATCTGTTCAAAGTTAACACCTAGCAAATACATTGTTAATCCTATTTCAGTAATTTCCAAGCTCTTTTTTAACATATTAGTTACAGATTGCAATACATTTTCATCTTTAGCAAACAAAACTAAATCATCTACATAGACAACTAAAATTGCGTTACTATTCAGTTTATACACACAGTTACACCATTTTAATTTACAAAATCCAAGATTATGTAATATATTATCTAATTCAGAATTCCATTCGCGGCCACTTTGCCTTAATCCATAAATTGATTTATTTAACAAACAAACTTTATTCTCAGCACCCTTCATTTCAAATCCTGGAGGTTGTTTCATAAACACAGTTTATTTTAAAGAACCATATAAATATGCTGATTTTACATCCAATTGAATATGATACCAATTTAACATAGAAACTAATAAAATAAACATTAGTTTTATAATTGAAAAATTTACAACAGGTGAAAATATATCATTAAAATCAATACCTGGTTTCTGTTTAAAACCTTGAGCTACGAGACGTGCCTTGTACTTTTTACCATTTTTTTCCGTGTTTTTTATATTATAAACCCATTTACTTCCTACTATTGTGGAATTTTTCGATGGATCAACCAACCGCCAAACTTTTCTCTTACTCATCATCTCAAGTTCTTCCCTCATCGCAGCATTCCATTTCTCCCTTTCAGGATTTATTTTGCATCCTCAAATGATTTAGGGATTTCGGTATTGTAAAATTCATGTTGAAATAATTCAGTTAAATATGGATCGTCCGAATCAGTAGTTGAGGGTTCACTTAAAGTTTCAGTATTAGGATGAGTAGTTTTAGGTTTAAAGTCAAACTTATCTGGCTCAAACGGGATTTTATTTTCCTTACAATATTTTTTAACATCATTTAAAGATATCTCAGTCTCGTATCTGTTATCGGGGTATAATAATATATGTCAATTCTCTTACATTTCGTTCTCGGTCTTTCAATCCTTTTCCACTCTGAAATATTTATAGAACTTACAGTTACCTTACCCCCCCCCCCCTTTTCTCTTCATCTTCGTTTAAGCTATCTCCTGGTAGTTCATGATTAAGATCTAAAGTTGCGTTACTTAAACCGTTTGTTTTAATTTGAGATTCATTAAAATTCAATATCAAATCCTTATATTTGTTTTCTCCCCCAAATAATGTTTCTACACCCTTTTTGGATTCATCTATACGCACATGAATAGTCTCCAGAATTGGCCTTTCTTTTGGAATGTAAATTCTATATCCTTTAGTTTTCATGGCATAACCAACTAGGATACCTAGTAAAGCTTTCGGTTGAAGTTTATTTCGCTTAACTATAGGAACATGAACAAATGCTAAAGAACCAAAAATTCTTAAATGTCTTACCGAAGGTTTGAATCCCGTCCATAATTCTTGCGGTGTAGGACCTTGGGTTAAACTCTGTTCAGTCCTATTTTTTGTATGAACAAACGCCAAAAGAGCTTCCCCCCAGAATGACTGTTTTAACCCGCTATCGTGTAGCATTGCTCTAACTGCATTCATTGCTACTTTATTAAAATTTTCAGCAACACCCACCTGCTCTGGAGTATAAATGGAGTATCCTTCGATTCTTATACCTAAATCAGTTAACAGTTTCTCAAATAATTTATGGGTAAATTCCAGCCCATTATCAGTTCGTACACATTTTAACTTTTTACCACTTTGTCTCTCAGCTTTAACTAAAAACTTTTTAAAGCATTCAAACACTTCTGTTTTATCCTTAATTATATAAACCTCAGTCCTTCTAGAATAATCGTCAATTACAGACAAAAAGTATTTCCCCCCTCCTAACGAGTTAACAGGGCTAGGACCCCACAAATTCATATACACCCTATCGAGGATTTGATTAGAAATGCGTTTATACAAATAATTTCTTTTAAACGATTTTCTGTTAGATTTTGCAATTACACAAGTTTCACACATCTTATTTTTGTTTTTACAGTTAATATTTTCAATACCTTTAACACAATTATTTTTACTCATTTTTTCAAGTAAAGGTAAGTTTGTATGACAAAATCTACGATGTACAATCTCTGAATTTAAACTAGTAGAATAAGCAAAATTTTCACATTTTGAAGCATAACCTTTAACAATATACAATTTATCAACTCGAGGTACAGTAAAACAATATCTATTAAATTTATCATACACAATCATTTTATTATTTCCCCATTTAATTTGGTTTCCTGCGATTTCTATATTAGACCCACCAATTAAATTTCTCCTCATGTTAGGAGCATATAACACATTTTTTAAAGTTATTTCTACATTGCCTGTTACATCTAGGATGGTAAATTCAATATCACCAATACCCAGTATTTCCGACGAACAGTCCTTGTCTCCTATCAGCACTTGTTGAGGGGGGAGGTTCCTATATGTTACAAATAGACTCCTGTCATTCGTAAAATGAGAAGTAGCCGCTGAGTCCAGAAGAAATTCCACGAACTTTCTACCATTTGAAGATATTAGGGCGAATTCAGATTACTTTGTAGGTTCACTGTAGAAAACTTGCTTTTTCCCTATAGAGTTCTTTTTGAAACACCTTGTATCTGTGTCACCAGGTTTCTTGCAATAACTGCAAATTAAACTCGGCCCCATACGATTAGCTGGTGAAGTATACGATCGTCTGGTGGTGTCCAGGTCGCTTCCACTACGTGAAACCCATGGCTTTTTACTGCTTCCGAAATTCTCCGGTGGAATGGTTGGTTTAACGGTAGGGTTTTTAAACTTAGTTGCATAAGCATCACCTACAGCGACAGCCTCTTTACCTTCATCTTTTCGTTTTAAACAAATTCTGCCATATTCAGTTATTAAATGCTTAGATACATTTTCTAATTTAAATTCTTTATCTTCTAATCTATATAACACTTGAACTAGATTATCATATTCCTCAGGTAATCGACGGATTAGTTGAAAACATACTAACAGTTCTGGCATCTCAAATCCAGCATCTTTAATCTGAACTTTCTTTTCTTCAATTTTTTTACAAAATAAAGCTATAGTTTCTTCTTGCGAGTTTAACTTCATCTCGAAAAATTCATCGACTAATCCCGCTAAGCGTGCTCGTGAAGTTGGTTCGAAGTTTAACTTTAAAATATCCCAGGCATCTTTGCCGCTTTCTGTTTGAGCAATTAGTATCTGGAATTTCCGTTCGATGGATTGGTAAATTGTTGTATAAGCTCTTCGTTTACGCCATTCAAAATCGCTTTTCTCACGATCAGAGGCATCCGATTTACATGCGATATCTGGCTTTGTAATAAACTCCCAACAATTTCGGTCAATCAATACACATTTAACGTCGAGCTTCCAGGAAGGATAGTTATAATCCGATAGTTTCGGGAAGGAATAAGTTAACTCTGGAACTTGTGCCATTATGCAGTATATATTTCATCTAAATCACACCATATTTTATCTATTTGACCTTTAGTTTATTTATAGATGACATGAATAACTAGACGTTGGAATAACAACACATACACTTTAACACAATTCTATAAAGATAATTTTACACCACTTCGTTGATACCTTTTTTTAAATAAAGTTCATTTCTCACTTAAAACCTATAACATACTTCTTTCGAACAATTTGATTATGTCTAACAGTGCCTTCCTTGGAATCTCATAAGCCAATGCTTCAGGAAAAATATTATTTTATAGACTGACTCTTTTCTGATTTTGAATATGTCTAAACCTTGATCTCGTGATCGTGGATTATCATAATTCGTGCTTTCAAATCATGGATAATAAAAATACCAGAGCGTCAGTTAATTTGCTGCTAATGCACGTCATAAAGAAAATAAAGTATGTTTAAATTCAAATCCTACATATAGATATGCATATTATAAATGGAAAACTGCAATCTGTGTCTTTTATGCATAGCTATATTATTTCTTTTGTACAATTTTTAATTATAAAACAAAATGAAAACCCTATTTTGACATAATAATTTTAGTTGTAAAAATTCCATGAATCTTCTATAAATAATGATTTTTGTAAAATTAATTCTTAGAGGTGAAATCTTACTGAAAATTTATTTAATGATTGCTCTAATCTATTTTTTAAAAAAATCAAGAAATGTGTTTTGGGAAGGTAAAATTTTAATTCTTAATATGATGCATAGTGGGTAAAAATTTCCCAGTAAAAATACAGCTGTTATTATAGTGTCACCAAACAAATTAAATAATAAAAACCAACATTTTATTTGCATTTGGCTATTTAAAAATGAGTGTTCTGATAATTTAGATTAAAAAAAATGAAAAATTATGCCTCAGGCATAGATTCTGAAACATTTTCTAACAGCAAAAGGATACAATTAAGAAATATCATTTTTGATACGCTGTAATGAGATTTCTAAATAATCAATTTATGAAACTTATAATACATTAAAAGTCCATTTTCAGCGATTGTTGTCGATATGCGGAAATATGTACGAAATGAGTCGGGCTGACCGGTGTAAGATCTATAGAATTTATACACTAAAAATAGGGAAAAATACACCACGTAACGCACTAAAAAATAAACGTTTAAAAATGCATACAACGTCGAAAAAAACTCTTAAAGCAATTATCGATCATAATGAGACATGTAACAAAATTCTTGTGTGAATTTCTGTACATGAAAAATAAATGCTACCCTCCCCATGACCTATAGAAAACTTGGTGTAGTGCATCTTAGGGCTCCTTTTTAATTTAATAATGTTTGAAGTATCATAACATCATTAATATACACCTGACCGATTTCTTCCCATAGATCATGATGTAATCGAGTTCTTTTGGACGCCCCTGTACATTAAGTGCTACTTATTTTTACTTTTGAGAATGCATATTGTGGCCCCGCTCACGGATCACATCAATCCCATTATGTTTACAATATCGTAAGACGAATAAATTGCACAGTAAAGGATTTTTTCCATACATCATATTGTTACGGAATTCTTTTGCGTGCCCCTGTAAACGAACTGTAAGTGCTACGCGGTTCACTTTCAATACGAAACAATTTACACTAAATCTCAATAACCAAAAAAAATTACATGGCAATCCGAATATATTTATGAGAATAAGAACACGGAGAGACGACCAGACGTACAGACAGACAGTGAAGCTGAATTCATAAGCACTTCTCATAGTCATTCATAAACATTAAATATTTTAGCTCACAAGCTATCAAAGCCTAAGAGCTAATGCGTCCGCAGGTTCTGTATGTACGTACGTATATATATATATCTATACTAGGGGGCTCTGCCCCCTGCAAGCTACGCTCGCCAACCCATACGTATACGCTCGACACTGTATACAGTGTCTGATTCTATAGAATCAGATTCTTTAGATTCTATAGAATCTAAAAGCACGCTAATCTGATCCGTTTTAAAAAGATTAGAGAAGATTGCATTATACCGAAAAAACCTGTAGCGTTCTCCCTGTAAACGGGTTTCCATTCAATTCCATTTGATTGCAAAAATTTAAGGTAGAATCAGTTGCTGTTAAGACATCCAATGGTTGTTTTCGTGTTTGGTTAAAGAAGATCAGTTAAACATTTGAAAAGAAGCTAAAATAAAATAATTTAAGTAAACAGAGTCTTAGTCTCTCGGTATTTTTTAACAGCGTTATAAAACGATTGACATAATACAATTACTAAAATTTGCTGCTTTAACCCCTTCAAGCGCGGTTGTTCATTTTTGGACCACTTAATTTTAATTCTTAAATGCCACATTAGCATCAGAATATTGGGATCAAAATTTCTCTTTTATTAAGTAAATGAACAAAAGCATTTTTGTGTTTCGAAATTTGTTTGTAAATTCTGGTGCCATTCACTGATTTCAAGATTTTACGAATAGAAGTGCCTTGTCCGTGAAAGGGTTAAACGCATATTAATGTATTTATTATTTTAAAGTTTCCTTTCTCTTTTAATATTCACGTGTAAATACAATTTTCAGGACATAATTTTCAATATTTTCCTGCCTTTAACACTTACTCATTTAATAGTAATTTTAAAGTTTTTTTTTTTCTGTATTTAATAGTCACGTGAAAATAAATTTTTAATCGTTAGGAAATATTATTCTTTGCGCAATTTTTAAAATTGAAAACAATCTTTATAATAATAGCCTAAGTCATGTGACTATCATCAACAGCTCCAGGTGGATCCCTTCGCTTTTTATATTCCAGGCGGCCATTTTGGTACTTTAATGTTAGCCAGCCACAGGTGTGATAAGTCGCCGAATATTATTCTATCCCCATTATTTCGTTTATATTATAATAGTCCAAGTCATGTAACTGCCATAAACAACGGGCTGATTCCTTCGCTTTTCATAAGAAAGGTTTTCATTTTAATTAAAGAATCAAAATTATTTTTTCGAATAAAACTACATAAAAGTTGCCATGATCACAAAGAATTCCTGGTACTTTTATGTTAGCCGGGTGATAATCTCGCCAATATTTTTTTTTTAACTCGCCATTTAGCATTTTTTTATTTTTCGAGTGGTAAATTAAAACAGTGATACTTGGTTATCCCATCGACCAAAAATCTATCGCCAAACTATAAGATTAAATGCCAATAATGGTTGATCGTAAATGTCACATTCACTTGAGCTTAAGGAAGTTACAAATGTTCACGCCATCAAGTGATTTTTACTTCGACGTTTTATTTGTATTTTTATTAATGTTATAGTAATTTATTTGTCCTTTTGTTATTTAAAATAAAAAAATAAGTCAATTTGTATAATTTGGCTATTTATATAATTTGGCGAAATTGGTCGACGGGAGAAGTAATAACATTAAAACGTTGCTTTGAAGTGGAAATTAAATCTCATGATTTGTTGCATTGTCACATACACACGGGTTTGGCGTGATTTTTTTTCTTTACGACAATTTGGCGAAAACCTCGTTTTCAAATACCTGTGACATATGTATTTTTAAATTATTTTCTGTTATTTTTAAAATGAAATAACAATAAATAAATAAAAAATTAATTAATAACTATAGAACAAAACAATTTAAAACATTTTTTGTAAATAAAAAGAAAATAAATTCAAATAAACATTTATTAATAAATAAGCAACAATAGCCGGGTTACCATGTCAGGCAAAATAGCGCCATTTTGGCGCCTATTAGGTACCCCTTTGTGTATATGACATCTGTGTCTAATATTAGGTAGCTTTCAATACAAAAAGCTACCTATTGCAGCCGTTCGGAGGAAAGCGATTTCAAAAAATTTTGGTATATTTTGATTGATCATGACCCCCAGACCCCGAAACCACCCTCCGTTCAAAATTGATATATATATATATATATATATATATATATATATATATATATATATATATATATATATATCCATATATATATATATATATATATATATATATATATATATCTGACCTATGTCACACTGTAACTCTCGTATTTATGAACCGATTTGGATGTAATTCGGTGTGTACATAGTACATACCAATGTCTCGACCAAGTTCGTTGGCCAGCTTCATCCGCCGTTTTGTTTCAAAATGGCGGCCATTTAAAAATTTTTTAAAAATTTTAAATTTGAAATGTGGTACCAAAAAATTAAAAATGAAAAAATATTTTTTTCTTATGTATTTGACCTTTATACAAAGACTCCGGAGCAGTTTTTGTTTCGTCTATATCTTAAAAAATGGCTGAGTTATAGCATTTTGAATTTCTAGCGTGGCTGACATTTTGAAACGTCCTGAATTTTGTCACGCGATAAAAGGCGTATTTATGAACCGATTTGGATGTAACTTCGTTTATACATAGTACATACCAATGTCTCGACCGAGTTCGGTGGCCAGCTTCATCCGCCATCTTGTTTAAAAATGGCGGCCATTTAAATTTTTAAGAAAAATTTAAATTTGAAATGTGGTACCAAAAAATTGAAAATTGAAAAAATATTTTTTTCTTATGTGTTTGACCTTGATAAAAAGATTCGGGAGCAGTTTTTGTTTCGTCTATACATTAAAAAATTCCTGAGTTATAGCATTTTGAATTTCTAGCGTGTCTGACATTTTGAAATGTCCTGATTTTTGTCACGTGATAACAGACGTATTTATGAACCGATTTGGATGTACCTTGGTGTGTACATAGTACATACAAATATCTCGACCGAGTTTGTTGTCCAGCTTCATCCGCCATCTTGTTTCAATATGGCGGCCATTAAAAATAATTTTAAAAATTTTTAATTTAAAATGAGATACCAAAAAATTGGAAAATGAAAAAGAATTTATTGGTATGTGTTTGACCTTAATACAAAGATTCCGGAACAGGCTTTGTTTCGTCTATATCTAAAAAATGGCTGAGTTATAGCATTTTGAATTTCTATTATGGCTGACATTTTAAAACGACCTGATTTTTGTCACGCGATAACAGGCGTATTTATGAACGGATTTGGATGTAACTTGGTCTGTACATAGTACATACCAATGTCTCGACCGAGTTCGTTGACAAGCTTCATTCGCCATCTTGTTTCAAAAGGGTTGCCATTAAAAAAAATGTAATTTAAAATTTAAAATGAGGTAATAAAAAATTGGAAAACGAAAAAAAATTTTTTTGTGTGTTTGGCCTTGATACAAAGATTCTGGAGCAATTTTTGTTTCTGAAAATTTGTTCTTTTGTTTATATCTTAGAAAATGGTTGAATTATAGCACTTTGAATTTCTGGCACGGCTAACACTTTGAAACGATCTTGTATTTGTCACGCGATAACACACGTATTCGCCTATTTCGATGGAAGAAGGCAAGTGGATAGTATACATCAATATCTCGACCAAGTTCGCTGGCCAGCTTCATCAGCCATCTTGCTTCAAAATGGCGACCAATTAAAAAAAATTATATTTAAAGTGAGGTGCAAAAAAATTAGAAAATGAAAAAGGTTTCTTTCTTAAATACTTGACCTTGATATAAAGATTCAGGAGCATTTTTTGTTTGTCTTTATCTTAAAAAATGGCTCAGATATAGCCGTTTCAATTTCTAATGTGGGTGACATTTTGAAAAATCTGATTTTTTGCCTGCGACAGCACTCGTATATATCAACCGATTCCGATGTGAGTGAGCATGTGCACAGCAATTACTAAGGTCTGGACCAAGTTCACTAGTTAGCCTCATCCACCATGTTGTCTTAAAATGGCAGGCACTTTAAGAAATCGCCGAATTTGGCAGCCAAATATAAGTTACTTTAAATAAAAGCAGCTTGTATACAGCTGACTAATTTCGCGAAATTCTCATTCATAATGATTTAGTATTGATAAAAATTAGTACTGAATCTCCTATATTCGGTTTCCACTAAATTGAGCTTCGTGTGTTTCAATAATGTAAGTTGGCTTTTTTAAAATAAGGAATATGAAAGCTACCTCTTCCTCCCGGCACTGGCCGGAAGGACTTTTTTTCTTTTCGTTTTGTTTAAAAAAAAGAATGAGGTAAAAGCTATTTATTTTAAAGGTTTCAATTTTAAATGAAAGTTTTGTATTAAATAAAATTATAATGAAATACAAATTGAATTCGGAATAAAAGTAACATGATGCATTTCTTAGTATGCATTTAAGGGAGGCCAAACTCGTCGCCAATTTAATTTAAAATAACCTTTTCTAAAATATGAAAAAAAATATCTGTTATGATTAAAATTTGAGTTGCCATCATTAGAAAAAAAGTATTTAAAATTAGAAAAAAATTAATATTTTGAAAACTAATTCGAATTTTAAAATTCTAATACCAGTTTTGAGATTTGTTGATCAATACGGATTTTTGGTGTTAATTTCATCGCAAAGTATTCCATATTTTAGGAGAAATCGCCATGAAACGTAATCAGTTGTTTAATCAGTCGTTTCGTAGAATCGTTCCATAAATTCGTTTCAATTCGATTCATTAGGATTTTATATATATAGGGTAGATATGTAGAACGATAACTCTTGATAGAAATATCCGATTTGTTTCAAATCTTGTAAATAGGTGCATCATGATAAGGCGCTACCCTGATTAGTTTTAGGGGTTCATTGGTTGAGACTAAAAGGGTGGAACGGGTACACCCCCCACACACACCTTATTTTAGATTAATGGATTTTTCATGGAGAATAATCCACTTTGCTTCAAATTTGGTATACCGGTTTATTTTGATAAGGGTCTTCCCTGATTAGTTTTTGAGGTTGAGTGGTTTAGTATAAAGAGGAGGGAGATGTGCTAATCCGCCCTTGAGTTTAGATAAATGGGTTTTCACACAGAATTATCCGATTTGCTTCAAATTAGGTATACCAGTTTATTCTAATAAGGCGCTTCCCTGATTATTTACCGTTTTGATTAAGAAGAGGGAGTTATATTTTTTGAATAATGGACATAAATAAGAGTATAATATACTGCTAGTGTAAGTTCATATTTGAGCTCAATGCCATCAATTGATACTTGGACACTTTTCGTATTATTATACAATAATTTGTATGTTCAACTTTATCAAGATATAAGAAGTTACCCATATACTTTCGTGCTTATAAGCGTCAACAGTAATATTAAATCAGCACATGAATATCAATATATAAATAGGATTTGCAGAGAGGCTTATTTTTAAGAAACATTATTTCTGATTAGCAATTTTCACCTTATTAATAGATTACTATTTGAAAAGAGAGGTATAGGGAAATAAGCAATTTTCCGCTGTCTGATAAAGCTAAAGATAAATCCTTAAAATAAATGTAAATCGTAATGGAACATTAAATTGTAAACTAATATTTTTTTATGAAGACTTATTAAGATTTTCAGTTGTAATCGTAGATCAAAAATTTCTGAAGAAGAAAATACTATACAAATAAATAGAAAATTTAAATTTTGTCCATTTGGTTATAAGTGAATAAAGATTAAGAAGAATAGCTCGAAGTTTTTCTTATAGATCAAGAATAAAAATCAACCTAACTTTCATATTATTTTGTTAGGCACTTAAAATATACGTGTTAATTGTAACTTGTTAATTGTAATTTAATCATGCATAATACTTATTAAAAAATTTTAAAACGATTTGAAATATTTATTCAGAGATAATAATAAAGTCCAGCAAAAAATAACTACGGCCTAAAAATTTACAATTTCTAGATCTAAAATTCTCCTTTCCAAAATTCTTTTCAACAAAACATTTGTGTAAAAAAAAAAAAAAAAAAAAAAAAAAAATCAGCAAATTCAGATATTGCTTAACATATTATATGACAGCATTATTTTCAATGGTGAAATTTGTGATCTTAAGTTTATATGAAAATGTAAAAGAAATGTGCAAAACAAAACATTTAAATACAATAAGAAAAAATTTATTTGTCAAAATCTAGGATAGTTATTCATATAGCCAGTCAAAAATACAGGACATCTTACATCAATCTAAACTCGTATTTTTTATAATAACTTTAATAATAATAATGTAGATATTCATGGCAGCTTCTTTTTATTGTGTTAAATGTAACTATCCAATTAGAAAATATATAAGTGGCCACTATCCACTTCCAAATGGCGTTGAATTAGACGATTCATTCTATCAAACGTAATTGACAGTACATATTTATTTACTAATGAAATATTATACACTTTCCTCAGTTTTGGTGATAGCATTCAATTTCATACACATTCTTGTCGATTTGTTTAGTTAATTAATTAGTTTATTTATTTATTTGTCCTGGAATTTATGAATGATAGTTATGTTCATATTGGAGTGAAGCATCTTGTGATCCTCAGTGAGACACTGGGTTATGAAACTGGTTTCCTAATACAAATTCTTTATTATAGTATATTCAAACTTCTATGATCCCCTAGAGTTACGTAATCTAAAACCCCTCAAAATCCTAAAATATTTTTTAATCACCTTGTATTTTAAATCTGCTTCAAAATTGATCCGTATTTCAAAATTGGAAAACAATTTATTTTTAAAACATTGTTCTCCAGTTAGACTATGAAATTGCTTGCCATTATTTAATTTCGTGATTTTATTGTTCACATTAGATTCATCAAACACGTTAATTCATAAACAGAACAGCTTCTTTTTTTTCCTAAGTATACCTAACCAATCACATCAGTAACGAATAAAAATGTTAACTAAATTCTCGAAAGAAACTTTCTTAGACCAATTTCTGTCAAGAATGGCGCTGTGATAATGAGAATATTGGTGAGATTTCTCCAATTATCTGTTTGAATGCAGTTCTTATATGCGAATAACTTCACAAAATAGAAAAGTAGTTTACATCAAATCTATCTAACGCATAAAATAAAGTACGCTTAGCGAGCTGATTTGCTCCATTGTGGAATATACAGATAATCATTAATCTAACACAGGTTTAAAATAGTTTTTATCTGACCGACTTGTGTTGAATGATGAAGTAGCAGTAATAAAACAGATATATGAAAAGTAGTTATTTGGCTTTTACAAAGATATTTGAGGATATATTAGACAGTTGAATAATATTTAAGATTCAAATATTTTATATTAACACTACAAAAAATTTTATGTATCTACTGACATAAATTTTTAAAAATAATGCTCAAAGCTTTTAGTCATGATTACAAACAAATAAAATATTTTTGTTTATTTAGCTACGTCATTCGGTTTTTTAGAATGACGTAGAATGAATGAAACTTCTATTCCATTGAAAATTTCAATGAAACTTCAATTAAATGAAGAGCATTTTAAATGTTTTTCATGAAAATTAGGTATTGATTTTTATTCTGAACTGTAAAAGATATATAAAAATATATTTTACTAAAATGTATTTATCTGCTAGACATACATTTCGTAATTTAATTACAATGCTATAACGTACTGTAATCTATGTATTTTTATGTCATAAGCTTTGGAAGTGTAATGGATATAAACAAATAATTACGAAACTGAGACATAGCTTCCTTATCCTAAATAAATTTGTCTGAATAATTCGAAACTTATGAGCAGTGTGTAATATCATTATTACAGCATCCACATCTGAAATTTAATCAAATTTCCAACTAGATATTACTATGATCCTTAAACAAACAGCACAAACAAATATTGTCTTTATTCAATTATTCATTAATTGTCTTTTATTTTTGCAAGTTCAAAATGCGTACAATTTCAGGAGGGTTCTTTTTTGTTAAATTAAAATATGGTATTTGCATTTATTCACGTGTGAAATGACGCCAATGTAAAAGAAATCATGAATATTAATATAAGAAAATAATTAAGGGAACATTTCTCAAACATCATCTCATTAATTCTGATTATAGGTAGATAAATATTCTAAAACCACTTGTTTTTAATACAATTTTACTGATTTTGCAAAAATATATACTGTTTTTTTCTTCATTATTTTAGAATAAGTGCTCGCTTTTTATCGGTTGCGATTTATGTTTTTTAGCACCATTTCTGTCTTTTAACATTGCTTTGAAATAAAAACGTAACTATAAATATAAAACGTGCTAAAACGAATGTAAAAATATATGATTATTAAAATCTGATTAAAATAATTACAATAATATAATGGTTTATATGACCCTCTGTAACATAAATGCCGTAGTATATATAAATACAGTACTTATTTATTTGAAAACGTATCTCATTTAAACATGGGCATTAAAATACGAATAAAATGAATGAAAAAAATTACTTCAGAAATGAATTAGTACGATTCTCGTTTTTTATTTAAAAGAAACACTTATTTTATGATTATATGAAAAACTTTCTTTTTGTGACAAGCTGTGCATTTATATCCCATGACTTAGGAAAAATATCATAAAATATCCATATCAAATGACAAAACCACTTTTACTTTATTGTCTTTATCAGGAAGTCAGCTAATATTACATGAACATTCATTTCCATAAATAAACTGCGCGTGACTATTTATATAAGTAATTTCTTCTAATAACGAACCTGCTGACATTACACAGCTATTCGCAGGTTAGATTAATGGAAAAATACAATACACTTAACGAACTTATTTGTCTTTAAATAGAATATTTTGTGAATTGATGATAAGCACCGAACATTGTATTCTAACCTTAAATATAAGTTCTATTTATTTTGAAAATGTGATTATTTGATTTATTTTGGTTAACCTAATGCATATGCATTATATCTTAATGTCCAAAATGAAGAACAAAATTTTGAATAAAAACATTTAAAAATATGAAAACAATTTTAAGAATACAATGTGTTGTTAAACACATAAACCTAATCACAGTAAACCTCCTTTAATCCGGCACGTTCGGGACTTGAAGCATACCAGATAACGAAATTTTCTGCATTACATGATGAATGTTGGGAAAAACGAGTATATATTAGACGTAAACAAAAAAAATGACAGTAAAACAAGTTTTTTAATATTTAGACAGCTTGAATAGAATTTAAAAAATACTCAATAATGTAAAGTACAACATATGTACATGACTATAAAATGAAAACGTGCACTGTGGCCTACACAGTAGGCCTATTAGTAGAAGCCATCTTAAACAAATCTCGAATATCAATTTGCTTCGTAGTAGTCTTTTCTCTACTTTTTAAGGAATTTATTTCTTATGATGTGAAGTTTCATAAATTCCGCACTGTTGAATGAATTGCTGCGCTCAGAAAACTTGATAAATGTACTCAAGGAATCAGTTGCTTGATTTCAACTGACGTTGTTTGTATCGTCGATCTCCATCAGAACCAACATCTTTGGAAGCTGTTAGTTGATAAACTCTGAATGATGTCCTCCTCAGTAAAAATTTCTTTTGTCTGCTCCTCCAAAATCTGCTTTCACCCACTCCTTTATTTGTTCTCCATACAGTTGTGTTTCCGGAAGTCATGCCGGATTATCCAGCATGCCGGACCTTAGGATGCCGAACCAGATGATGTTTACTGCACATTTAATTTACTTCATTCAGTTACTAGAATTTTTGAACGAAAAGAAAACTATTTTACTGAAGAAAATATCTTTTATGATTAAGAATCAGCATTAGAATAGCATTTTAAAACCTTTGTGTGTAAAATTGTATTTTTTTTAGAATAAGTACTCGTATTTTAGTAGGTTGAGATGTATATTTTCAGTGGTAAATAGAATCGTTTCCAAAGACTGACCGAGATATTAGATGCGCTACAGAATTTCACTGCGCGTTCTGCTGCGCAATTTCTGCCTCCTAACGTTGTTTAGAAATAAAAAAATAACATTAAGAATCAGAGAAGCTGAAACTCATAGAAAAATATCTGATTATGAAAATAGTGTATCAAAAATTATATTAATAAAATGGTTTTTATGTATATCTGTAACATAAATGCCATAGTATAAATAAATATAGTACTACTTATTTATTTGTAAACGTATCTTGTTTAAACATGGTAATTCAAAGATAAATAAGATAAACAATGGAAATACTTAAGTAATAAAATACTACCATTCCGGTTTTTAAATTCATTAATACACTTATTTTATGATTATAAGAAAAACAATTATTTTATAACATGATTGCACATTTATACAGGGTGTCTCAAAAGGTCGTTTAAAAACTTAACATGCTTTTCTGTCATATCACGAGGAACAAGATTTACATAGAACTTGTGTTCGAAAATGCAAACTCTGACCGCTAGAGGACGACGAGCGCAGATGTGAAGGGAAATAAAGAAAGGATGTCGAAAGAGGTATTAATATGACTTTTATTAAAGAGCGTGGTTTAATTTACAGAAGACGTTCAAAATTCCTTCCATTCGCCGGAATGCATGCTTTACAACGTCGACGCATGGTTTCACGGACCCGTTAAAATAGGCAGGTGTGTCACGGACACGTGCCGCCGTTTCCACGATCTTGGTGACGACATCCATGTCTAATGTTACGGAAGTCTCGTACACCATAGACTTCGTGTGTCCCCACAGATAGAAATCCAGGGAAGTCAGCTCGGGAGATCGCGATGGCCGTGCGACTAGTCCGCCTCTGCGAATCCAGCAATTAGGATATGTCCTATTGAAGTATTCTCGCACAGGGTAGCAGGCGCTCCATCATGCTGAAACCAGATGATTCGGCGTGTAACGGCTGGATTGTCAACCATCAGATATGGAAGGCTCTTTCTAAGAAATTGCAATAGGTATTCCCGTCGAGGCACTGAGGTAGTAGGTAAGGACCAATTAACATTTCACAGACAATACCAGCCCAAACGTTCACGGCGAAACGTTGTTGATGTGCATGGACAAGTGTAGGCCTTGGATTTTCATGTGCATGTTGTGAAGGTTCAAAACACCGTCCTGTGTAAAACAGGATTCATCCGAAAACAAAATCCACGATGGAAAATCCGGCTGTGCGACCCGTGTTGCAAATACCAGCGTGCGAATGCAACGCCTTGGGGATAATTATCAACGCACAATGCCTGTACTCTTTGTAAGTGGTAGGGGTGTTGCGTGTCCTCATGCAGTATGCGCAAAATGTGCAATGATGTACACCCAAGACGCGTTCGCTTGCTCGGAGACTTGCTTGCGGGTTCCTGCCAAATTCCCGTAGCACGGTTTCCTCTACGACAGGCGTGCGTGTAGTGCGTTCTCGACCGATGTGGCTACGTACTAGGAAAGCTTCTGCTTCATGCAATCTGCGGTGCAATTTTCTAAACAAAAAATAATTTGGCTGGCGTCTGCTTGGGAAGCGGTCAAGGCACACCTGTACCGCGGCTCGTGCATTTCCATTCGCGACGCCGTATACGTAATGCATATCAGCCAATTCTGCGTTACTAAACCGATTCATCCTTCTCCTGCAACGTCTTCGCCTGAAATGATTACGCTTCCCACTCTCCCGTAAGCTTGTGCTCATTGCCCTCTAGCGGTCGTAGTTTGCATTTTCGAACACAAGTTCCTGTGTAAATCTTGTTTATCATGATATGACAGACCATATTATGTTTTTAAACGACCTTTTGAGACACCCTGTATAGGATGAGTAAAGAGTAATATAAAATATCCATATCGTATGACAAAACAATTTTTACACTGTTAGTTTCTCTAAGAAGTTAGCTAATATAAGATGAATATTTATTTCCATAAATAAATTGCGCGTGACTATTTATATAAGTAATTTTTTCTAACAACGAAACTGCTGTTATTACACAGATATTCGTAGATTAGATTAAAGGAAAAATACAATACACTTAAAGAAAATTTGTCTTTGTTTTTGTCTTTAAATAGAATATTTTTAGAATTGATTATAAGTGCCGAACAACGTATTTTTACATTAAAATTAACTTCTGTTTGTTTTGCTAATGTGACCATTTGTTTTATGTTGATTAATCTAATGCATCTCAATGCCTAAAATATACTTATGAGCACCAAATTATTGAAAGGAAACATTAATGATAAACGGAAAACTTTATAAGAACACAGTGGGTTGTTAAATACAATAAACCGAATTATATTAAATTATATTCAATTTACTTCATGCAGTTACTGGTATTTTTGAACTGAAAAAATATTATACTAAAACGAAATATTTTATTACTACAAAACATCATTAAAAAAAAAACTTTAAACATTTATGTGTAAAATGTACATTATTTTTGTCGTTTGTATATTGATTCATTTTTTAACTCTCAGCGTAAAATGGTTATCTATCAATTCTATAAAAACTGAACAAAGCCTTCCTTAAATAATACAAATTAGACTTCATGATGATAAATTTCTGATGATCTCCAAAATGAATTAAAACGGTTATGGGAAATTTGGTTTACTTTTTACACAAATACATTTAATTTGTATATGATTGTCAGCAGTATCTTTATTTCTCTCATACAAATAATTTATTTTGTAAATGTATCTTTTTTACGGCATGTTAACTATGAAAAGAGGAAAAATGATATTTTTAAAATTAAGCTCTATAAATCTGTAAATTGTGTCAAACCTCCCTACTTGACAGGGAGATTTCAATTACTAATTTAAGTAAATATGTTTTCACAAAAAATGCTTTATTTCAAAATGTAACGTATTTTTGAGCAGCAAAAGTTTGTAATTAAATAAAATTTCCGGTTTGCAACATGTTCATTTGAAATAGCCGCTGTGTAATGATAGTCTTTAACATATTAATATAGTAAATCAATATTCGAAGAGTTTAGAAAATGGTTTAGTTATCAAACAGAATAAATGGCAAGAAAATATTGTATCTCACGTAATTCAGTCCTAATTCAGTTCTACAGTTTCTAATTCACTGGGAAAACATCTTTATCTAAACGAAAATATTTATCTCGGAGGTCAAAACATATTTACATTCACGACGAACACCATACGCACATTCTATTTACATAAAAAAAAAAAAAAAAAAAAAACGTAAACAACAACCTCGTAGTCAACAGATCTGCAGTCAGCAGCTCAACGCACTTAGCGCCATCTGCTTGCCTTTTTAATTTCGCAACAACTTCCGCCAGGCGACTAGCCCTTCAATGACAAACTCCCTCCCTATGAGGCAGGATCATTCCATTTTTTTAGCAGGTGGGGAAAGGTAGGGAGTGATCGCGGCGTGCGGTACGAAGGGAATGAATGTAGTAGGAACCGATAGGATCCGTATTTACCTCGTTTTGATATTTTGATTAAGCCTGCGCTATGTCTAATGATTTTATAACCAAAAGGCCTTTTTCAATGCCAACTTCGACTAATTTTGATGACGACTCGGAACAGATTTTGGCTAACGATTATAGGAATAAAATATTGACCTCAAAACATAATGAGGGGGGAGGGGAGGCACAAATGACACAATTTAAAGATAGTTTAAAGTTAAAAAATTATGAAATCTAATGCAAAAAAAAAAAAAAATCAGTAATATGGCTTTAGATACGTTACTTACTTTTATTTTTCACCAATTTTAAGATAGTTTAAAGTTATAGAATTATGAAATCGAATACGAAAAAATATTAGTAATCTGCTTTAGATACTTTACTTACTTTTATTTTTCGCCAAAAAAGCAAAATTTAGCTAAATCTTGCTCCAATAGCATTTCTGTAGTTACATAATTTTAGCAAGGAGACGCTATCACTGCAGCTAAACTAGATAACATTAGTGAGATTTGAATTTTAAAAATCCGATTTCAATAATAATAAAAAAAATGATTTCCTCTTATTTTATTTAATAACCAAATAATAAATAAAACAAAACAAAAGTGATATCTTTAATGTTCCGCTATTGTATTTTAATTTGAAATTGATAGATGGAGCCACCATTTCAATTGACTGCTCTGCCTTTCCCCACCTGCCAAAGAAATGGAATGATCCTGTCTCATAGGGAGGGAGTTTGTCATTGAAGGGCTAGTCGCCAGGCGAGGTTCGTCTGGAGACTAGAGGGTTGAAAGTTCAGGAGGGCAAACAAGCTGCACCAGTCTTCTGGTAACGGCTCCGGTTGGCAACCTCACTGTACCTTCGCTTGTTCGATCATCAGATTCAGGATGAGTTTTGGATTATTACATCCATTTTCCAGAAGAGTCGTGGGTGGTTTTTCTTAATGAGAACGACGATGTTTCCTTCAAGTTCGCTTTGTCGGTCATTCTGTTGATGCTGGTGAGCTGATTTCAATTCTAAAAGATAATTAGAGTTCCATCACTCCCAAATTTGAATAATTTTCTCGATATTTTCTTCATATTTCTCGACTTTGAAGTGCAGGAATCTGGTTGACAAGTTTAACACGAAATGTTTCACGTAGCTTGCATCTTAATGTCAATCTAAATGTCATCACCACTTTTTTCGGACTAAAATATTCAATTTATAGAATCAATGTATGTCTGGTGAATATTGCCGTTTAAAATTGGTTGTGGCGAAAATTTTACAAACGAAACAAGCAAACTCTTCTTATAGGTACGATGTATAGTCAAACCTGTTAAGGGGTAAATAAATCTGTAAGGTATACGGTGATGCAGTTATGAGTAACAGAATGATTAGAAAACAAATTTTAAGGTTTAATTCAGGCAGAACATGAATACACGATGAAGCAAAAATTGGCTGGTCATCTTTGGTGAATAATTAACCTGCTTTGAGTTGTTGATCTGGTGTTTTTCATTTGTTCTTGTTCTTGAAGAAATTCTTGTATGACCAGTTGAAATTATAGTTAAGAATTTCTTGTATGTCTTTGATGACAATAACGAATTGCAAGATACTATAATATCATGTCTAAACTCATTGGTGACCATTTTCTTCTATATTAGAATACAAACACAAGTATTTGGTACAAGGTGGTTGTGTATAAAATTAGTATACAGCATATACTCACGTATAAGTAGACACCTGCATTTAAAAAAACATATGCTGAACACCAATATTTTCGACTAGTTATCTTCGCCTTATTTAATCTCAAAAAATTATCGCAAATTCAACAGTTCGATAAAACAAAGATAACTGTTTCAAATATTGGTGTCCTGTCTATTATTCTTCTCGAATTTGGGGTCGACTTATATGCGAGTATATATAGGGTAATTCGTTTGAGTACTTAATAAATATTTATTTCTGACCATATCTGAATCCTATTTAAGGGAGTCACTAAATTTAGTTTTCGAATAACGCTCGAATAAAACAATCATCTTTTTAAATAATATATACATGAATACTTCATCTGTTTCTGTAAATATAGGGTACATGTAGCTAGTACGGCTCTTTACAACAAGTTGGAAATTGCACGTAAAACATGGCAAACGTTCGTATTATAACTAGTTTTATAAGTATCTTTTGCACAGCATATTGCACTGAATGTATATTTTAGTGCACTGTATCAGTGCATATCAATTTCATTCTGTTTAAAAGGCTGTACCATCATTAAAATGCACTTGAAATACTTTTTTCCCATTGGCCGTAATGTAATGCAAAACTTTTGACTGTCCCTGTAATTAAACTATATATCCGATTTTCATAAAAACTGAAATGATCCGACAAAATTTTGCATCAATTATAAATATTTAAAATTTCAGACCATTGGGTTGGGTAGTTTTTGCCCTCTTATATGCGGACGGACGGACCGACAGACGGACAGACCGAACGACGACTTTAGAAGCTACGTATTTATGTAATTAAGAAAGCACCTAAAATGCATTATAGACGTCTATATTATACAAATGTTCTAATTCCGTAGCAACTCAATCCAATGACAGCAGAGAATTTCAAGAAATCGGAGCAAAAATAATAAGGGATTAAAAATAGATATATAGATCTTATAAACAGGGAATGTTAAAATTAACCTTTTATTGCGTCATGGGACTTCGTATAACACGAAAAAAATTTCAACTTTTTCAACTAACGTTATTTTTAGTAAAACTTAGAAAACAGGTTTTATCAAATGAAATAATACTACACAAAATTCGCAGACATTTCTAATCTTGAACTAACAAATTGTTCTTTTTTCATCATTTAATGGATACAATAACTTTATCATAAATATAATCGCTGTAAGCTTAGAAAACTCGCTAATCAAAATTTATCAAAACATTTCATTTAATCAACGAATAAAGTACTTTGAAAAGCTTTTATTTTAAACTGGCAATATTACTTGAATAGCTTTGCTTAGGTCACGTTTCATGTTACAGCATGAAAAATGGAGAATATCCGTTTTAGGATCTGTTATTTATCCCCTGCTTTGGAACAAAAATACTTTTTGCGGTTACTTATTTTTTAAAGGATAAAAGTTGATTTATAGCGTTATATATCAGACAGCGTTCTAAACAGTTTTATATGTAGCGTGTAGAAAATAAATTTTAAATGTTGTTTTAGGCATATATAATTCAATATATTCATTAAGAATGCCACAACGGTTCAGCAAAGTATTTCATTAACCTTTAAAGTTTATAATTAATAAAAAAAATATTATTTTTATTTTCTTCATCAAAATAAATCTGTATAAAATATTTATTACTAGCCGCGTGGCAACCCAAATTGCTGCATTAATATTGCATGAGATCTTTTGATATCTCCAGGAAAAAGAAATTCAATATTATAGTACATTTACAAAAAAAAAAAAAAAAAAAAAAAAAAAAAAAAACTTATTCATTTTATTAAATACTACATTTCGAATAATAAATCACATTTACAAAGTAATTTAAACAGAAACTGTGAAAATTACATCTTGAAATTATGTGATTTTTGATGAACTTTTGGTGATGATTGGCTATTTCCCTTTTTTACGAATTTTATTCCGAGCTGGATCGGAAAATTTTCCGGTACAATAAGGGCAACTATTTTTCCAATTTCTACAGGAAAACTGGTTGCATTTTTTTTACAGTGTTGTTATTTTAAAATTTCGTTTAAAATTTCGGAGCTGGTGAAATGCAAATCACTTCAGTTTGATAAAATAATGAAAGACAATTTTATAGCTTTTCTTAATGCTCTACAAAAAACAAAATTATGCGATTTTTACTTGATAAAACAATTATATAATAACTGATTTGATACAGCGCATTTTTGAAAAGTTTCAACAGTCATTTTTCAGAAAAAATTAACGGAAAATAACATATGCTTTTTCTTCAAATTCTATTCTTATGAATAGAGGTGCATAATTGTCCACCTAAATGCAAGGAGTTGAAGTTTTTCTCCTTGGCTGAGTGTAATGAGCTCTAAACCGCGATATGTTGACAGATGATTTCTGTTTCTTTTTGAAAAAATATTTTCATGAAGCTTGAATATGTAAGATTATGGTTTCAGTTCAGATCAAGATTTGTTTTCAACATCTATTTTGTGGGTGTTAAAAAAAGTCGGGGTTTGAATCAGGGTCCTACTGTAGAGACTACGTGCTCCGTAAGACGGAGCAAAAGGCTAGATCGATTGTTCCATGTCAGTGACTTATCATATGTTTATAAGCATAAATAAAACTTTGTGCGAATCGTAATAAAAAGCTAAAATCTTTAACAACGATTTTTACACACAAATAACGTACAGAACGAAAAAAAAATCCCATACGATTGTTTCGAGGATTCCTGGATCCCCTTCATCAGTGAGAAAAAAAAAAGAATTAAAATGGGTTCGAAGAACCCCTCAGTTATAGCCCCGGCAACTGGCTTATGTCTATAACTCAGGGCTATAACCGACGCGTTCTTAAAACCCATTTTAATTCTTTTTTTTCCTCACTGAGGAAGGGGATCCATGAATCCTCGAAACGATCGTATGGGGTTTTTTTTCGTTCTGTGCGTTATTTGTGCGTAAAAATCGTTGTTAATGATTTTAGCGTTTTATCATCATATGTTGTTTGTTGAACTAGTTCTCGCAACAGATGACATCTCTACACAGTCCACTTCCAGTGAAAGAGTCTTATTTAGATATTGGCTTGCGCTCTTTAGCTGTTTGCTGAGAGTCTTTGTCTATTGGGGTGAAATCGTTGTGCTGCTGCATTTTGTAGTGATAGCTGCATGTGTCTTTTTCGGGTTACCAATGTAAGTATCACGAAATGGCGTTCGCTGGTTTTGAACAAGGGACCTACTATAAAGATTTCGAGTGCCGTAACGCGGAACAAAAGGTTAATTAGATTGTTCTTGAGCCAGTGACTCACCGTATATTGTTTGCTGATGTGGTTGTTGCGAGAGATGACTTCGCTACATGTTTAAATTGAAAATTATTTCTCTCTGCAATTTGGATGCGAAAATGAGGTCAAAAAATTTAATAGTCTCTATCTTTACCCCTTTCCTCTTTTATTCACAAAAATGGAGTAATTGCTATCATTACAAAAAGGCGCACAAATTAAAAAAAAAAAAAAAAAAAAAAAAAAAAAAAAAAAAAAAAAAAATCTCGAAAAATACTTCTAATTTTAAAGTTCTGAGATATTTTATGACATCCTGGAATATGAGATACCTGGGGATAACTGGTTAATTTGATGATTTGATTCCCCAACCTTTCAATGTTTAGGAGGACAAGCTGTGAAATATGAACAGGCAGATTTTAATATAAAATACTTCCGAAGTTAAGAAAATGTTTAACATCAATATCATTTAAACGAAGGTAATAACATGAAATTTACTAAAAATAATGATCAAGGATTAAAAGTAAGTACAAAGTGGCAATAATTTTGAATCTCCTTCTTTCAAGTATTTCATATTAATTTTGAAAACAATCTTTTTAAGATTATGATTTAACATTTAAAAATAAAATAAACGTGCGAAATTCAGATGTCAATAATCTTGTCGAAGAAATTCCATCGTAATATCTTAACTACGCATAGGGCTCATTAATTACCATTAATTACTATAGAGGCAGCCCGTAAGGCATGGTGACGTCACGGCGACGTCGTTGTGAAGTCACACTGTGATTTTGTGACCGTCGATGTGACGTCACGTGACGTCGATGTGACTTCATAGTGACTAGAATGCGAGGTCGTTATGGCCGTTTTAGAGGTCGTTTGTGACGTCACATTGTGACCACTCTGTGAAGTCACGGTGTGACAAATTTGTGAAAAGTGTGTCATTTGTGACTATTTTGGCATTAACTTTGTGACGAACCTGTGACGATAGTGACAATGCTTTGAAGTCACACTGTGACCAATTTGTGAAATATGTGTCATTTGTGACGAACTTGTCATAAACACTGTGATTTCAAATGAAAATCAAATTTCAAATTAATTGCTTAAAAGACGCAAATAGTGAAAAAGATTCCATGCTGGGACTCGAACCCGGGCCATCAGTACAGTGCACTGACATTCTACCGACTAAATCACATGGAACGATACCCAGGCTGGAAAATTTCTCACTATTACATGTTGGCAAGGCTACAAACGCAGCACAAGATGGAATATTTAGCGTAAGCCACCAACATGATGCAAACACGAAACTTAATTAAATCCAGTATCGATTGAAATTATATTAATACTTGGAAATTTTTCCAGAGCGAACCATTCGCCTTGCATACAATATTTCAAATGAAAATCAAATTTCAAATTAGTTCCTTAAAAGGCAATTTTAATTTGACATGTTGTATGCAAGGCGAATGTTTCTCCCTGGAAATTTTTCCAATTATTGATATAGTTTCAATCGATGCTGGATTTAATTAAGTTTCGTGTTTACCTCATGTCGGTGGCTCACGATAAATATTCCATCTTGTGCTGCGTTTGTAGCCTTGCCAAACTGTAATAGTGAGAAATTTTACAGGCTGGGCGTCGTTCCATGTGGTTTAGTCGGTAGAATGACAGTGTGCTATACTGATGGCCCGGGTTCGAGTCCCGGCATGGAATCTTTTTCACTATGTTGGCCTTTGCCCCTTTTAAGCAATTAATTTGATATTTGATTTTCATTTGAAATATTGTATATAAGGCGAATGATTCTCTCTGGAAAAATTTCTAAGTATTAATACAGCGATGAATTTTGAAATAAACTTTTGCAGTAAATATAAAATCTTATCTTTTTACCGTACTTTTTAGCAAAATATCGCTGTTTTGGAGTCCTATTCTTCTAAAACATTTTAAATTTTTCCACTTAAAAAACAATGCTTATCAACTGACATATTTTTTATTAAGTTCTATGCTTGATATTAAGTTCTATGCTTGATATTGAGTTCAAGCTTGATATTTAGAATGTGTAATTTTTTTAATTTGTTGTGATTTGTCATTGCTTTATTAAATACGAACATGGAGACTAACGGATATTAATACAACTATTATTTATAGAGCGGCATGATAAGCGATATTTATTTAAATTTTTTATTCCCGTGTATATTGTATTTTGTGAATATGAGCTAAATAGATTTGGTATGTTTTATAGGAAAAGACTGATCTGGGAAATAGAAAAAAAAAAGAGTAAGAAATATCATGCGTTAAGCATAGATTATAAAATACTTTTCAACACTTTCTGAATGCTTTAACAAGACATCGTAATTTAGGGAAATGACGTAAATAAGATAACTAAGTAAACATTTTAGAAAACGCATAAAACATTTGAAAAACTGATTTCAGCAGTTACCGTCCATAGCCAAATATGCTTTCCAATTCTTTTGAACAGCCCTGTATTTGATCTGTAGGTTGATACACTGAAAAAAATGAAGTACTCAAAAATGAGTAAACCGACGTACTCATATCGAATTGAATATTTTTGGATCAAAAATGAACCCATGCTTTCTTTATTTTGAAACATCACATGTTATCAAACCCAAACAAATGAATAGTTTTGTACCCTGTAATGGTTTATTTCATTTATGGCGGCATAAATGATGTTTATTAATGTAAATATTAAATTATGCACAGCATTTTAAAAACAATTTAAAAGTGTTTGGAAATAATGCTCTTGTCATAAAAATATTCAATTTGAGTATCTTGTTAAGAATTTTGCTATTTTACTTAATAAATAATCAATTAAACATTTCTTGTTAAGAACTTTGAACGGGAAATACATGTCAGTACATTTTTACTTTAAATTTTAGGTTTTTCTTTTTTTTTGGGGGGGGGGGGGGGCAGTACATAACGATTCATGTTTGATCACAACCATGGAATAAAAAATGAGTACATGTGTTTCTCAACTTTGAGTACATTTGGATCGGAGCTATTTTGAGTATGTGACGCATTTAAAATTGAGTACTTTTTACTCAGTTTTGACTACCCATTTGTTTAAGTGTATATATACTATATAATGGAAATATTTAGTTTAGCAAGAAAACGCCTAACAGGTTGAAATTCTTTTTCAGCAATTTATACTAATGTATGGAAACATACTTGTATACTTTTGTACAACCCTGTAGTTTACCTAGAATCTTTATATAAACTATTTAGTTAAAATTTAATTCAAACTAAGACACTCTTAAAACTGCTGAAATCACATTTCCAGAAATTATAATATATAGACGGCCATGTATCCAATTCTTTACGAGACCCTGTATATCATTTTATCTATATTCTACAAACATTTCTCGGTAAATTAAATACAGTTCAGCAAAAAAAAACTCATTTAAAAACCACCTTTAAGCAATTTGTGCCCATACCCAGTAATCCTTACGAATACTTTTGTGTAGCCTTGTATAGGAATTATAGCATTTATATACACCATATACTATGCATAAATATAGTGAATCATAAAAGCGCATATCATAATTAAAAATACATTTCCAGCATTCATCGCTAATGAACAGTACTTCGGATACAATATAGTATCTGAAATATTTTGTGTGTCCCTGTAAATGCTATATACGTATTATTCGTATTATACATGAAATAATTTATAGTATGTAAACCTCAGCGACATATATCAATTTCATTATATATGAAATAGAATAACATAATTAAAATATGCCGCAAACAATTCCCTCCACCCCTATATCATTATGTATTTTAATTTCTTTTTTAGCCCTGTAAATGAACAATAACTATTCTTTGCATCGCATAGTCAACAGAATGCATATTTTAGTGCACTTCATAAATGCATATAAATTTTATTCTGTTTGAAAGCGTGCGTAAAATCATTAAAAATCATTTAAAACGATTTTTTTCCCATAGGCTGTAATGTAACGGAAAACTTTTGGCTGTCCCTGTAAATGAACAAAGCATGCTACAAACTTCATTACAAATAGGTACCGTGCTATGGCAAACGTCAATAACATCCAAAAATTTCAGGGCAATCCGAGTATATTTTCGAGAGTTAGAGTGCGGACAGACTGCTAGACGGACAGACGGAGAGACAAACCGAAGTCATAAGCACTTTTCAACTTGTGTCCTATATTATGTATCCTGTATTATATGAACTTTTAAAAAATATATACTAAAGAAGTTTAATCTATAACTTCCTATCACGCATGAAAAACACTTTGTTTCAATGGTTAAATATCATATTTTACTTTTTAGTGCCAATAATTACGCGTATCATAAACGTAGAAAATGAATTTACACTAGAAGAAAATTTAATAACCGATTCAGAATGTCTATAATTAAATGTTTGATTAAAATCGCAAACAGAAAAAATGCTTACATACAATTTAAAAAAATAAATATACCAATTTGAAAAACACTAAAAATAATAATTAGTATTTACAATTGTACTATTAAACAACTGCAAACTGAATATATAAATTAAATGCATTATTAGATTTAACAATATCTCAAAAATATTTCCATATGGTATAAGGAATTCCTATTATTTTATAATTTCGGCAAATGTTAAATCTGAAAACATTGGTTTGAAGATTTAGGATTTTAAAAGATAATTTAAAATATTATTAGCACTAAAAGAAAATTCTTTTAAATGTTTTACTACTGTAATATGTAAAAATACATTTTCCCAGTATAATGTTAATTTCTAATCTGAAACAGTTTCGTAATCTCATGATAATCGAACATCATATTTAACCCCAAAATAATAATAACTATAAGTGTTAGTAATAAAAAAATAGTAAGAAGCCGATAAAATAATTTCAAATCATTGTCGTTCCATACATTTTCAATCTCAAGTAAAAGTAAATTAATGTTTATATTAATTCCAGTATGAATGTAGGCATGAATTAGTCTCTGCGCAGTTTTTTTTTTTTTTTTTTTTTTTTTTTTTCATGCGATGGCAGATTAAGATATTTTTCTTTACAGTTATCGAATTGGAAAGCATCGCTTAAGACAGTTAAAGATCAGTCTCTTACAAATATAACATAAAACTATTTAACTTATATGTACAAATCAGGAATAAAATATTTAAATTAAATAAGACTTACATACACATTCTATTAATATCCGTGTATCCTAAAATGGTCATTTCCTTATCTTAAAGTGTTGTAGACGTGGTGAAGGTGATGTTCTAAAAACAGTGAACTATTTCCCGGCTCTTCTTTTATTTATTTTTTTTTTTTCTGTGGGCAGACGATTTTCAAGCAGATGGTCGGGTACAGATTATTTGTTTTTGTATGCAAGAGATATGAAACTCGAATGCGCAGTAATTTTCTGAAAGTATCGTTAATTAAAATTTTGTATTTGAAGAAATGTCCAATGTATTTAACCTTTTCTTTTTATCCGTACCAAATAATTCAAGTAAAGTGTATTGTAAAGTTCCTTTTTCTAAATAATTATAATAATAATATTCATAATTAGAGTTTATTAGATAAAACAATGTTTAAATTTTTAAAAGGTGTACAAATAAATTTAATGGTAATAACGACACCCCCCTTTTTTTTCTTTTTTTTTTTTTAAGTAAAGTTTGTTTTGCACAAATTTTGTATATTTCTTTTATTTTCGGAAAATGCTAATTTTATTTAAAAAGTCAGAAAGAAGTAGAATTTATGACTTGAATACAAATTATAAAAATATTTTAAAGCAAGAAATGCATAGATGACTAAACTCTGAAGACTCTTTCTACGTGCTCATTAAAAGGTGCAGATTTAACTGTAATAGAAAATTTTTAGTTTGAAACCACAGAAGTAAATATGTAAAGTGTATAAATTTAATATTCCTAATTCTAAATATATTTTCCAAATGCTAGATAAAATTGAAATCATGAAAAAGTATACATTCACTATCTTAGATATCAAATTGATAAAATATAGCCTGAAAATTTAGTTTATTAATGCTTGTATCGTGCACTTTATTTATTATGCCCCCCCCCCCTCCCCTTTAGCGACAGAATTTACCATTTGCTATCCACTAATATATTTTCATTCCTTATGCCATGTAACTCGTGACTGTTTAAAATATTTCTCTTCATTTTCAAAGATTTTTGAAGTTCATATTTTTGTCACACTGTGACTTACAATATGGTGGTTGTTTTGTCACATATGTGACGTGACGTACGTTACATAGCAGTGACATAACAGTGACGTCACAATTTTTTTAATTGCCAGAAAAATATAATTTTACAGTAAATAACATGTTTTAAAGAATTTTCGTAATTTTTTAACGTTTTCTAAGAAGTTCACATCTCAGTCACAATGTGACATCACTGAGTGGTGGCATTTTGGTCACAGATGTGACGTGACCACAGTGACTTACAGTGACGTCACAACGACGTCACTGTGACCATGCATGCTATGAGGGAGTAGAAATGGATGCCCTAAGGAGATCATGCAGGGCACCACAATTGAAAGTATAAGAAATGAAAGAATCTAGGAAATGATGAATATAAACGGAAACATATTGGATGATATTAAAAAAAAAGTAATTAATCTGGTATGGTCATGTTAAAAGAATGAATGATGAAAGATTACCCAAAATCACATTTAGTTATAAAACAAATAAAAAAAGGAAACGGGAAAGACCACGAAAGAACTAGATGGGCGATATTTTAAAAGCAATGAGGGGTAGACGTCTGGAGGAGGAATGGACCCTTGACCGGAAAAAGACTGTTGTAGATTCTTCTGATGGCGGCATCTGACGCCATAAACCAAGTTTATATATATATGATATATTTACTATTAAATTACTTTATTTCTGATTATGAGTTGATAACCACTTCACAGATCCAGCATATTCAGTTAAAAACTTTTTTTTCCCCTTTGCCATATCTCAGAAAAGAAAAACAGAGCAAAAATTATGTTCTTTTTAAAATAAATTCAATGCGCTCTTTCTATAAATAATAAATTAAAGCGGTGAATTTTTAATATTTGCATGGATATCACGCCAAATCAACTTATTATAGTGAAATTTTTTTGGAACTACATGAATTGCAGCCATAAAATTAGGCGAAATGTTTAGATAAAAATTGAATAATTATAAAAAAGTGGGTTTGTTATAACTGTTTTTACTTTCATGAGTTTTTAACTCAATGTGGTTAATGTATGTGAATATAGAATTGTGTAATCGATTGTTTTATTCATTTCCCGATATGTTAGAGTTATACAAATATTTACACAGGTGTGTTACAAACGATAATATAACATTCAATATTTTTATAAGATAATGACAAATAAATGAATGAATTTTAAGGAATTTTGCAGTTTGCCGTCGCAGGTGATAAATCGCGAAATATTCTTCAGGTTTACAACAGTATACAAGTTAGACCAGGTATGGAATTATATCTTCTTCAAAGCACGGTCTCTAAAATATGCCAACTGGAAGTGAAACTGCAATGAATTTCTTCAACATTGAATTCATGCAACAATGAATTTCTTCAAAATTGAAAATTAATTATACAATGAAAATTAATTGAAAATAAATTATAAGTAAAAAATAAAAATTACTTTATTTATATTATTATTATTATTATCACTTTTAGTAAGCTTTATATATGTCTATGCATTTTTTCTATGGTAAATGGTAACGACGGAAAATGTGCGTGAGGGCGAGTAACCTTAAAATCTAGAACAAATCTGTTCTACTACACTGAAAAAAAAATCTGTAGTTCTACAGATGTAAAGTTACATGCTTACTAAACTTTCATTTGTAACTGTACAAAAAAAGCCGCAAATCTACAAAACTAGTTTTTGTAAAGCTACAGAAATCTGTAACTTTACAAATGCATCTGCTAAAATTACAGTAATCTTACTAAAATTTTATCTGCAACCCTGGTTGCAGTTACATGAAAAGTTCTAGGCATCCCAGGTTCCTAAAAAGTTCTTTGTAACCTTGCAGATTTTTTGATTTTCGGAGCAAAAGTGTGTCTGTTTCATGAATTTTTGTTGTTGCCGTTACATAAAAAGTTCTAGGAATCCGAGTTTACTAGAAAAACTTTAGTAACTTTACAGATTTTTTTTACAGTGTAGAATAATATGACACATTTTTTTAAAACAATAGTATTTTCTGACTTAATTAAAAATCCGTTTAATTGAAACGATAATGAAAAATCATGCATCAGATATAGATTAGGAAACAATTTACACAAGTATTTGAATTTTTCTAAGAAATTTAATTTTTTCATGCAAAGAAATGTAATTAATTTTAAAAATACAAAACGCAGTATATCAGAAATTTCCGTCCTTACCCGGTATTGTGTGCGAGTTATTTCGTGCAGTACTGTATACGATCGACAGAGGTTAGACACACCACGTTATACACTAAAATGAAATAAGAAGTCATAAGAATTTTAGACCTTGAAAAAAAATATATTAAAGGATAATCATTTCTGAAACACTTCAAAACAAATAGGATGAAATTCTGAATAGTTGTTATTTATAGATTTTTTTAAAACAGAGAACTTTAAAGTCATTTTTTTTTTCAAATTGTGATTTTGGGCATTTCACATAAGTTAGTTAAAAAAACAATTTCGAAATTTTTTCATGGTACTTTCAGGAGATATAATGCATGCTGGGCTCTATAAACCAAAATCTAAATTTTAATATTTGTTTATTGAAAACTTATATAAACTTATATGTTATAGTGTTAAAACTTTGAAATTTTTATATAAGCATGATACAGTTTTGTTTTTAAAATATAACTTGCCATAAATAAACACTTTTTGTAGGTTCAGCGTAAGCACAAAGTATAATTAAATACCAAAAATTATGTTTTAGGAAGAAATTGCTTTGTAATCTTGCGCGCAAATTGTGATTAAATTTTTTACTCGACAACTTTAAAAAATCCCTGCCGGCCCGGCCTACAGGCGGAGGTAGATTTCGAAGTTAAGTATACTAATTTCACAAACAAAAACCAAATCATGATTAGAGATAAACCCACTTTAAACATTTTATCTGGCCGCTGTTGACGAGTTTTTATTTCATTTTTATATAATAACTGGTTTTTATCAGAATCATGTTAGGGCGGTATTCAAAAAAATACATTTCCATGCTCAACAACTCGAAATTTTCTGGCATAACTCCAGATTCATTTTTAATAGGAAAAACATGAAACTTGCTGACGTGATTTTTAAAGCGATTTATAAGCGACCTGTGTTTTTAATTTTCGTTCAGAGCACCTCATGTTAGGGCGGTATTCAAAAAAATACATTTCCATGCTCAACAACTCGAAATTTTCTGGCATAACTCCAGATTCATTTTTAATAGGAAAAACATGAAACTTGCTGACGTGATTTTTAAAGCGATTTATAAGCGACCTGTGTTTTTAATTTTCGTTCATGCGTTTGAGAGCAAAAATGAATTTAAAAATGAGTCAGAAAATAAGCAGTTTGGATTTGAATACTCCCTTAATACGATGATTTTTCAACACAACCCGCTTCGGGAGATTCGGTTCAAAAGGCCCACTTTGACAGCATGTTTTAAAATATATTCTGCCTCTATCAAAAAATGTACCATTACGGTACAATATATGGTTTCTGAGTAAGAAAAGGTACCAATTGGAAGCCTTTGAGAGTAAAAATGAATTGTAAAATGAGTCAGAAAATAAGCCGTTTGGATTTGAATACACCCTTACTAAGATGAATTTTTTCTTCGACCGCTATGTATTTTTAATTTGTTTTTGCTGTAAGAATTGGTCCTATCCAAAACTTGTCTATATAGATGTTGTAGACAATATTAAGAAGATATATGATAAATTCATGGGGATTTTATATCTTGTGAATTGACGGAGTTATGAAAATTTTTCTTCTTCAACCACCCTTTTTTGTTTTCGTTTTTAATTTTTTTTTGCGGTACGAATTGGTCCTATCAAAAACTTGTGACTATAAAAGTTGTAGATAATGTTAAGGAGATTCAGGATAAAATTAATTGGATTTGACATCTTGAGAATTGACGAAGTTATGAATTTTTTTCTCCCAAAAACCCTATTTTTGCGCTCTTTGAGCCCATTTTTAAATTTATCAAAAATCTGTGATACCTAAATTTTTGGCCCTATTTTTAGATGTAATAAAAACTTTAAACTGATTCGATATGTACAAAATTTAAGAAGTTATGGGGTTTTTTCGGTTTTCACAAAACCCCTCCCTATTTCCATCCCGTTGGTCCGATTTTGCCCATTAACGAACTCGACCGAGATTTTATGCCGTTTGATCTTATGTATCAGTTTGGAAGAGATTGGTGCAGAATTGTGGAAGTTATCGTGTCCAGAAGAAAGTGATATATATAGATTCATATATATATATATATATATATATATATATACAGCTTTATATTTACAGCATGTCGGTATACCACGAGGCGGTTGTACATCCAATTTACTCTCAGACTTATACTTATATCGTTATGAACGTAATTTTACTAATAATAATCTACATTTATATCGTTATATTGATGACATAATTTTAATTGATACTGATCAATCTGCAATTACTCGATTTCCAGTAGATTATCCCACTAATTTGGAATTAACGGAAAACCTTTTATCTAACAATACAATTAACTTCTTAGATCTTAAAATTACAATAAAAGACAACAAAACAATCACAGATTTATATGACAAACGTAAAGAATTTAAATTCAAAGTTAATACATTTACAAATTTTAAATCTTGTCTACATCATTCTGTATTTCGAAATATAATACTCAATCATTTATATAGAATAAAATGTTTATGTTCTTCTCCTCTAATTAACAATAATATTAAAAAACTAATTTATGATGCATTAAATCATGGTTTTCCAAAAAAATTCATATATTCATTAATATACAATTAGTATTTTTCTTACATGATCTTTTAAAACAAATTAACACATGCGTAAACAAAATTACAAAAAAATTATAAAATAAAAAAATATCTATAAAAAATTAAAAATTGTAAAATAATATAAAAAAATTATTATAGGTTGGATGGATGGGTAGATGATAGAGTACGGAGGAGGATGGTGTTGTCTGGATAATACGCAATGGTTAATTTATAAAAAAAGAAGAAAAAATTGGGGGCTTTTGTATTATTACTATATTTTTGATACGTATTTTATAAGGATGTTGATTTGATATTTTATATGTAATTGGTGAATTTCATTATTGATTAGCTTAATTATTGTTTAATCTTATTTACAATCATTTGTTATAAATTTTAATTTAATAAGGACAATATCATATTAATTACTAATAGAATGCCATTTTTATAGTGATTAATATACACATAAGTATATTTAATATAAATAAAGTTATACTGTATGTATTAAAATTGGGTAATTATTTTTATTAATATTCCTCTATTCTTATTAATATTTTAATATTTATCTATTTTCACTTTGTGTTTTAAAATTTATTTCGGTTTAATGTTTTTGAATGTCCCACATTCATAATTTTAGGATTTTTATGGATGTATGAAAATAATCCACACACTATATTTGTGCTTTTTAGGTAATCGGAATTTAAGTATGTGTTTACCTTCTTTATACTCCCATATGTTTTTTATTTCCTGTTTATTTTATAATTATCTTATATATAATAGTTTTTATTAAAGATTTTTATATTTTTAATAATTATTTATATTAATTATTAATGAATTTATTTTGTTTTATAGCATATAGCTATATGCTATATATTATCGATGTTCTAGAATTATTTAAATTCTTAGTGTAGTTTAAATAAGTTAGCTAATAGAATATTTTGTATGCTTTTTAAATTTTATTAACAATAGTTTTTTTTAAATACATTGTGTGGTTTATATTCGGTTTATAATTATCTATATATAAGGATTTGTTTGGTTTTGCTGTTAATAAAACAATTGTTACATTCAAATGCTTACAACTGTTTATCTTGTGACAATTGAATCATAAAAGTAATACTAGATGGCAGCACCAAAATTTGTATTTTTTCGATAAGATCTAAATTTTACTTTTTCCAGCTACATTTCAGTTATAATTTACTACACCAGGGGGAATTTTTAGCTAAATTTTGACAATATTGTTAAACAGTTTTTTAATTAATTTAATAGTGTATTTTAAATATGCAATTACTTTCTATTTATTTTATTTTATATTATATTAAAAGTTATTTAACATTTATTTCAAAATGTATTAACTGCATCCTATGGTATCAATTACTGTGATTTCTTAACTGTTTTATTCACCTTAATCTTTACGATATTTTGGGTGCCATGTGCGCGTGGATTTATTCTAAAATATTGAAATATTAATCGGTATAGTGTTTATTATTTCTATTTAATATCCTATAAATATTTAAATAGGTTTTATTGATTTTTCCATTTCATATTATTTGTTTCTATTCTGTTTTCATTTTTAATCAATTCACTTGATTTTAATGGTTGTTTGGCACAGGGGAAAATAACTTTTAGCTTTAGCTTATTTTTCTCACAGAAAACAACCATTTTGCTTATATCATTGAATTCTGTGCCCTTAACAACGTAATTCAATATATATGCATTTCCATTATTTGTCGGTGTCCACTTTCTTATTTTTCTTCCATAATAATTCTTATAATAAATTTTAAAAAAAATTATACTTACAGCTTTAATTCATAATATTACGGTTTTTGATGGTGGTAGGTTATGTTTAATTAATGGTTATATGTATATATATATATATATATATATATATATATATATATATAAAGTTTTTTACTGAGGGTGGTTTTGGGCTCTAGGGGTCATGATCGGTGTAGATCTGCAAAATTTTTTCAGAAATTCCAACATAGGATCGACGCCAATAGGTAGTATTTCATACGAAATCCACATAAAAACCCTATAACAACATATTTTCCCCATTATAACTTGAAAATATTGAAAATGAAAGAAGAAATATGTAACTATTACCACATTCAAAAAAAATTGTTTCATAATATATACTGTTTAAGATGTAAAATGACAAAAATGGTAATTTTTAGGGTTCCGTACTTAAAAAGTAAAAACGGAACCATTATAAGATAACTTCTATGTCTGTCTGTCCGTCTGTCACAGCCATTTTAATCGTAAACTGTGGAATGCGGAAAGTTCAAATTGGGGGAAGTAATAAAGACTACTGACCAACACATATACAGATTATTAAACATTAACAAATATATTTAGGGAAAATGTAGAAGAGTTAATTAGGTTACTTGACAAGAAATCGTTTCTTTGTATATCGTGTGGGGTATTGTGTAAATTAGCTTTCGTAACGCTGAGCTCAAAAGTACATTTTACTTAATTTTAGGTATTATATTTTCAGAGATATCGTAGAAAATGTAGGGCAAAAATATGTACCCCCCCCCCCCCCCCCATCTATTTCCGAATCTACTAAAACTAAAATTGTGAAAAGATTACGGGTAGAGACGATAATTTAAGCCTTGCAAGAAAATTATAGCGATTACCCTAGGTCACATAATTTTTGAGAAAAGTGCATTTTTCATTTACACACAAATTTCGATTTGCAGGCATTCAGCAACGGTGTTGACGAACGTTTGAGGTACGTATCACAGAAGAAGTAGAAAAACATTGTTGATAATGATTTTTAAAAAAATCCTCGGTAATTAGCCGCAATTTAAAGACGCGGACGGTTTGTACATGCATAATGACAGAGGCAGCGTACTCTATGTAAAATCCGACTTTTAAAGCCCAGATAACAACTTTTAATGATGTATTTGTGTAATGCAATGCCCAGTAGCAGTATAAAAGCAAAAATGTCAAATTCTTAAAAAGAGAGTAATTTAATTAGAATAATTCACATAAACACTATGGGATTCGGGACTAGTTTGCATTGAATAGATCTCTCAATAGGTCTCCCGTGTCATTAAAAGTTAATTAAAAACCTATCTGGAAAAACGTGGCACGGACCAAGCCGGCCCGCGATGCAATTTTGTGACCATTTTTTGAAGCGCGCTTAGCACAATGTCAAGTTTAAACTTTAAAAGAGGGTTTTGTTTTAGCTACTCTTTATAAAGGAAAGCTTATTTCTACGCTGAATTTAGTTTTATGAAATGCCAAATAAAGTTTAACCTCTTTCGCTCTATGACGTAAATAGCGTACGTCATGTTATTTTGGTCATTTCCGACAGTCATGATACATGGCTGATTTTTTAATTAGACATTCCGAATAATCACCAGAAAGTTTTAATTTATATTTTTGCTTTACAATATGATCCATTTTTCATAAATAAAGTAAATGAAAATTACCAATTAAATTTTTGTGGTGTGAATTCAAAATTTCTAAAATAATAATAAAAAAAAATCTATGAGATGCGACAACAGTGGTGGCTAGTGACATGCATCCGCTAACAGGGCAAGGGTTTAAATATGAACTACTTTTATTGTCAGTACCGAATTAAGTTCATCATATACAGATTAGGATAAGATAAAAAAAATATTTCTAGCGAATAGCAATATTTGATATTATTTAGGCTTCATTTGTCTTTGAACTTTTATGGTATACCCATTCACACTTTTCAAGTATATTCAGCAATACCCAACCCTACGTTGTATAGTTTTTTACAAAGTCTTATTATTTTTTTAGCAACTATCTTTTTTTTTAATAATGCAGTTAATAATTCATATATTTCTTGCACGGAACCCTCTGGGTGCGAGTAATACTCGCATTTGACAGTTTATTTTTTTAATTTTCGACATTTAAAAAGTATTATAACCCCTTAAGTGTAAAATTGCATACCAGATAGAAAAAACGCTCCTCCAGAATTTATTGATCACAAGGGAAAAACTCGTTCTTACCGGGTTACAGAATATATGCGAAAACCATCAAATATATTTTTTTCTGTTGTTAACATAATTTTTTTTTCTACAAATACTAAAGGCACGGCGAAGAATGAGGTACTTTTCGAAAGGTTCTGACATACAGTAAAACATCTTGTTTGTTTAAGAGTAGTTAATCAAAAATTAATGAAAAAATATATCAGCAGATAGATTGCGGCAAGAAAGAATCGCGCGGGTTTTTTTTTCTTTTTTTGTTAACTCTAATAGATTTTTTACATGATATATATTTTTTAGAATGCCCAATAACAATGCTAAAAATCATATTTATATGAAAAACATTAATAATAAAGTTTAAATAGAGTTTTGAAACTTATTAATATTGGCCTTGTGCCAAGAGTTACAGACGAAAAAATCGCTATGTACATTCAGCCTTTTTGATTCAGTTCATTTCAGTGGTTTAAGCTCGTACAGCTCGATTACATCACTTAAATTCCTGACTTATTTGTATTTATTGTTTTACTTATTGGTTGATGAATGTTTTAATTTCGCTATGGAAGATATTCGCTGGAAACAAATGCTGTGTTATTTACATTAATTTATGTGCAAACGGATTTATCGTCTCTAATCTTCCGCACTCGGTCGGGATATATTTGAAAAAAAAATAATCATGCTTAAAAATTATTTTAAAAATAATAAATTTGGGTAAATGGCGATGCAGTTTTCAATCGAAATCTGACACGATTTTCAAACAATTTGCATTTCAAAGTAGATTTTTTCCCTATTTGACAGTGTAAAATTTGAAAACGTGTGGTATATAGAACTTGGAAAAATTGCAATAAAAGTTAAATTTAATCATCTGTTTTTGACACCGACAAAATGACGCACGGAAAGGTTTGTCCTTTATAAAATAAAAGATAGATAGTCAGTCCTGCAACCGAATTATTTCGTGTGCCCCTGAAAATAAGGTATAAAGTATACGAGGGTAGTTCAATAATTTTTGTTCCGAGTGTGTATAAATTATTTGTACTGCGATGGTTGATGTGGAATATTGAAGGCTAATGTCTTAGATGCCTATATGCTCAATTTCAAAACCGTAGCTGCTTTATTAACATACTTTTTTTTTTTCGTTTTAGATGTGAAAGGTGATACCTAGCTCGAAAGGGGGTGTTTGGGGGGGGGGAGGCTGGTTTGGAGCTTATGGGACTAGACCTGAATCAGTTCTGAAGCAGATTTGTGACAGTGGATGAGACGTTGTCACAAATCTAGAACAGAACTGCTTCAGGTCATAAGCTCCAAACAGCCTCCCCCCCAACCCCCCCCCCTTTTCAAACTAGGTTCCACATCTCACACCTAAAACGAAAAAAAAAATGTTAATAAAGCAGTTACGGTTCTGAAATTGAGCATCTAGGCACCTAAGACATTACGCTTCAATATTCCACATCAACCATCGCAGTACAAATATTTTATATACATTCGGCGCAATAATTATTCGACCACCCTCGTAGTTACCCCACACACTTTAGAAAACATGTTATCATCCACCTCATTGATGTGTATCTATTGCATAATGTTTAAAGAGGTGTAACATTATATAGAGAAGAATCTAATAATAGAATAACGAAGAATTAAAATAAAATAGCAAAAGAAATAACAATAGCAAATAATCTAAATAATAGAAAATATTTTTTGAAAAATACACCAATGAAAAATGAAGACTGATACAAAACAAAACAAATGGATAAGATGTGGATATTGCAAATATTCAAGCCTTCAAGAGATTCACGATACTGTCTTCTTTTCTGTGTGTGTTCAGCAGTAAAAATTGGCTGATTGGCTGTTACATATTGCCACAGGGTGGATAAAAGTTCTTTTTCGTTTTACCGTAATCAGAACTTTTGAGAAATTAAGTGAACCAGTGTTTGGTACTTCTACCTTTTTTGAACCATCAGTTAATTGAGCTTTCACAGTATACAACATAATGAAAGTTATTGTAAACGCATTGATGAAAGGGATTTCTTATATATATGAAATGGTAGACATGTATTAGTGAAAAGAAATGTTTCTGTGTTTCATATGTATTCTATTTTGAAAAATAAGTTAAATAAGAATTTTAGTGCAAAATTATTTTCTATATTCTTTCTATAGTCTTTAAAATGCTTTCAAAATATATATATCATTAAAGGGACCTATATATCATACCAAATACAAGATCGACTGATCAACCTGATAAAATATGTAAAAATTTCGCAAATGTATTAATTCGATCACGTAATCTATAGTTTTTCAGTTAGCAACAAAATATTGTTCTTTTAATATTTCTCAAATTTCAGAAAAAGAAAAATCAGAAATTGAGAATATCTATCTATCAATCTATATATACACTATATTGCCATTAATGACCGGCAATTTTCAATTTTAGACATTTTGTCGAATATTTAGAGATATACTTGTCAGATTCTTCTGGAATTTCAGGATTAAAAAGAACAGGTATGACCTCATATTTAGCAATGTCGATTTGATAAAGGGGATAATTAGGGGGCCAACAAAAAATCAAAGAAAAAAAAATAATACTTGGGATCACCCTGTAAAATAAAATGCACGAAATGATCTTTCGCTACCGAATATAAATAAACAGACATTGTGCAATATGTGTATTCTTTTATGTAAGAATAGCACGTATATTAATAGAGATATAGCGATTTATTTTAAAAAATTAAAAAATTCTTGCATGTTTTTTGCTTATAACGTACAGGGTTTTCAACTAAATTTAAAGCCGATTTCAGAAAGATTGGCAAAATATAGTAAAAACAATATAATGCAATTGGAATATAAATATATTAAAGATTTTAGGAAATATGAGCAGTTGTATGAAATAATTTTTATCTGCGCATGCGTAAAAGATAAGAAGAATCATTTTACATAATTTAATAGTCAACTCTATGGAGCAACTTAAAAAAAATTCTAGTCAAATATCGTAAAAATTCAGAAAGATGTCGGCGTTAGAGTGAGCAAATTTTTAGTTGTTCTCTAAAAGCAGCTGAATGATAAGGGATTTTACACAAATTGTCATTTTTTATTAACTGACTTTCAGAAAAAAGTTAGTATTTAGTGACTATCAACGAGTAGATTTGGAAAAAAATGCATCGATTTTTATACTTCTTTTGATCATGGTATAGGCTCGTTCTGGTGGTTATCAGAGAAGAACTAAAGCATCAATAAAAAATGAAAATTTATAAAAATGTAAAATTAAAAATGACAATTTGTGTAAAATCCCTTATCATTCAGCTGCTTTTAGAGAACTACTAAAAATTTGCTCACTCTAACGCCGATATCTTTCTGAATTTTTACGGTATTTGCCTAGATTTGTATTAATAAGTTGCTCCATAGAGTTGACGATTAAATTATGTAAAATGATCCTTGTTATCGTTCGCGCATGCGCAGATAAGAATTATTTCATATAACTGCTCATATTTCCTAAAATATTTAATATATTTATATTCCAATTGCACTATATTGTTTTTACTATATTTTGTCAATTTTTCTGAAATCGGCGTTAAATTTGGTTGAAAACCCTGTATGTTATAAGCAAAAAAAATGGAAGAATTTTTTTAATTTTCTTAAATAAATCGCTGTAACTCTATTAATATACGTGCACGCACAAACACACATGTACTTACACAAAAGAATGCACATATTGCATAATGTCTGTTTATTTATATTCGGTAGCGGGAGATCATTTCGTGCATTTCATTTTACAGGGTGATCCCAAGTATTATTTTTTTTCTTTGATTTTTTGTTGGCCCCCTAATTGTCCCCCTTATCAAATCGACATTGCTAAATATGAGGTCATACCTGTTCTTTTTAATCTTGAAATTCCAGAAGAATCCGACAAGTATATTTCTAAATATTCGACAAAATGTCTAAAATTGAAAATTGCCGGTCATTAATGGCAATATAGTGTACATATATTCAAATATGTCCCTTAAAAAATAATCATACTGAAATAACTAGTACGTACTTTCTTTTTTAAAAATCAATATCACATTTTCAGGATTAATATTAAACTAATGTTATTTGATAAAATTTGGTGTATGGAAGTACTACACGCGTAGGTTTCATTTTTTATGATGAACAAAATTTTACACAAACCCGAAGTAAAATACAAAATATATATTTGTTAGTCATGTTTTATTTATCACCGTCATTATCACCAGTAAATTATATTACATGGAAAATGACGAAATATATGTTTTCTTTTAAAATTCGAAATGCATCTCCGACTTAAATATGATAATGTTTTACAAGGAAGATAATCAAATTTTATTTTAATAATACCAACGAATGTTTGCTATATTTTCATGATATATTTTGTTTTTTTCGACGTAATTTTCAAATATTATTATTATATACTATGCAATTATTTTAGAATACTTTTTGTTTAAATTCATCTGTAGACATTATTGCAAAAAATAAAAATACGTAAAAATTTAAATATATATATCTATATTAAAATATATAACTATAATTTTCTATAACATAACTATCATTATCTTTAAAAATCAACTTACATTACTCAATTCCATGTTATCCGATAAATGTAAATTTCATATTTAAAGTTTTATTTTATAATTAAAAACTAATACTTTTAAAAATGTCTCTTAATAGAATATTTCAGCTGTTATAAAATAATTTTATTTTTTCATTTCTTTATTTATTTTGTAATTTTAAAACGTTATTCATATATATCATACTTTTTTTTCAGCCGATTTTTCCATCCGTTCTTAAATTGCACATTAAACTGGGGATAATGACTGAGAACTAAGTAGGAAAACTTTCTCTTCGAGGAAATCAGCCATTTTTTAAGTGTTAAATTAAAATTGTCAAAATTGACTTTTATAATATTCGTAAAATATATAATGTTTTTAAAAGATTCAATATTCATTATGTTCTGAAATACTAAAATTGTTAATAAAATAAAAATATGGGTAGTAACCATTTTTTTCAAGATGATTTGTTTGGGTAAAGAAAATTCTAATTTCATTTTTGCTTACCAAGTTTTATTTCGTGAAAATACGTACGACAGTCACACACATCCCTCAAAAACACGTGAAGCAATTAAAATAATGTACTCAAGATATGTCGTCTTTTATATCCTTTAGTATTTTTATTATTATTATAACTAGCTGTTAAAGAAACATATGTTTATAACTTGTTGGATGTGCCAATCCCAAAACTTACTTCTATCTCATATATTTTAACATTTCAAAATGTTGTTAGACATGTCAATATTTCATTTTTATTAGTTCAAAACGATATCAATTTTGACTTTCATGTTAAATTTCTGCTTCAGTCAATTAATCGCAGTAAAAATGAGTTAATCTCGATCATAATATTTATTAAAATCACGAATAGTCGGCGTATCAGGATGGGAAGTTCCCGTCGATTCAGGAGCCAGCGGTGTACAATAGAACTACGAAAAATTAAGATGATTACGCAAAAATCGCTATTATAGCGCCCAATTCCAACAGATTTTTCCACGTTCAGTGAGGACCTTCTTGCTATGGCCAAAAACGTACACAAAAAATTGGGTTCATTTCTATGCATTATTTCATACACTTTTCGATGGTACAATATTCAAAATGGCACAAAAATCGCTATTACAGCGTCCCCAACCGGCGAATTTTTTCCAAATTAAGGAAGGGCCTTCTTGCCACAGCCAAGAACTTAAAAAAAACAATTGTTTCATTTTTATGCATAACTTCCTACACTTTTCGATGGTACAATATTCAAAATCGCACAAAAATCGCTATTACAGCGCCCTCTTCAGGCGATTTTCTTCCAAAAGAAGGAAAGACCTGCTTGCCATAGACAAAAACATTAAAAAATAATTTGGTTCAATTCTATGCATAACTTCATACAATTTTTGATGGTACAATGGCAACAGTTACATGGACAGACAGGCATTTTCTATAAACATGTTTTTGGGGATCTCTGACCCCTAAAACGTGTAAATCCATCAAAAATCGGAAGTCGAAAAAATTTTCTTCGATTACAATAATTAATTCTATTGAAGATAGAAGAAAGTAATAATGCACACATGTGGAAATCATTATGGATCAACAGTCACATATGTACGACTACAGGATAAAGTAATAACAGTCACCATCTGCATGTAAGCAGTATTAGGAATAAACGATACGCATGAAGAAAGCGCACGATGGATAAATAGGAGTTCTATAGTTTTGTGGCCAAAGATTTTGGTCGATCTTGGAAGGCTCAAGGCAGCTTGCGATGTATGTATTTATTGAAAAACAAAAAGTTGTTATTGATCATTAATAATAACCTACTTATACGTTGAATGTTCAGTTCTACATTTGGATGTTTATAAAAACTTATTGTTAATACTTGCTTTTAAAGAATCTCTGTTGAGGTGAAATTACACATTACTAGTCGTAATCCCACATAAATAATAATTAAAAAAAAGTAAAAAAAAAAAGCAATTTATCAAATTACAACGACCATTTGAAAAATGATTTTTTCGAAGACTAAAATTTAAGACATAAAAAATCGCACGGAGTTGATCGTACATTAGTAACGCCATGAATTAAAAATTAATAGTTTTATTACACGTAAAAATTCCAAGCGACAAAAATCGCCTGCGACTCGTACGTATTATCCACCTGAAACTTACGTATTATCCAAGCATTTCAGTGGCTGTTCGGGAAAAGGCTTTTCCATCGTCAGATTTCCAAGAAATCTGACGACTCATTTTAAAGGAAATTTCATTCATAAACTTCTAAACACCCCACAATATTATAGTCTAAGAGCTAGCAACGTTTTCGTCACCTGATTTTATCAAGGCTCATTTTTTTATATGTTCTTTCCTTTTATGGTGTAGTACGTTTGAAACCGGTCTGGCAGTCGGGAGACGTTGCGTTTAGGTGTGGCAGAAGAGGTTATGTAGGTCAAAAAACTTAAAAATTACGTCATTTTATCAAGCCTAATTTTTTTTTTTTATGTTCTTCCCTTTTATGGTGTAGTACGTTTGCAAACGGTCTGGCAGTCGGGAGACGTTGCGTTTACCTGTAGCAGAAGGGGTTATACAGGTCAAAAAACTTAAAAATTACGTCATTTTATCAAGGCTCATTTTTTATATGTTCTTCCCTTTTATGATGTAGTACGTTTGCAACCGGTCTGGCAGTCGGGAGACGTTGCGTTTACCTGTGGCAGAAAGGGTTATGCAGGTCCAAAAACTTCAAAATTACGTCATTTTATCAAGGCTCATTTTTTTATATGCTCTTCCCTTTTATGGTGCAGTACGTTTGCAACCGATCTGACAGTTGCGTTTACCTGTGGCAGAAGGGGTTATGCAAGTCAAAAAACTTCTAAATTACGTCATTTTATCAAGGCTCATTTTTTATATGTTCTTTCCTTTTATGATGTAGTACGTTTGCAACCGGTCTGGCAGTCGGGAGACGTTGCGTTTACCTCTGGCAGAAGGGGTAAAAAAACTTCAAAGTTACGCCATTTTATCAAGACTCATTTTTTTATACGTCCTTCCCTTTTATGGTGCAGTACGTTTGCAACCGGTCTGGCAGTAGAGTGACGTTGTTTTACCTGTGGAAGAAGGGGTTATGCAGGTCAAAAACTTCAAAATTAAGTCATTTTATCAAGGCACATTTTTTATATGTTCTTCCCTTATATGGTCTAGAACGTTTGCCAAATATTGCCATATCCAATAATTCCTTATACATTTGCAACAGGTCTGGCAGACAGGAGACGTTCCGTTCTCCTGTGGCAAAAGGGGTTATGCGGGTCAAAAAACTTCAAAAATAATGTCATTTTATCAAGGCTAAGTTTTTTATATGTTTTTTCCTTTTATGGTCTAGAACGTTTGCAACCAGTTTGACAGTCGGGAGACGTTGTGTTTACCAGCGGGAGAAGGAGTTATGTACTAGTAAAACATAAAAATTACGTCATTTTAGCATGATTTTTGTTTATAATATTTGTTTCTACTAATTATTTGTGATATTAATCCAATATTGCAAGACGATGCCAGTGTTGCTAAGATCCGCGAGATCCACATTTATAGGTAACATATTACTTTTTGGCCATCAGATAATCTATAATTAATTTGCAAGACACAATTTCGGTTGCAAAGTTAATGCCAGATGGCTTTAAATATGGCAACGAAAGTGCTTGTTTCAAGAGTGGTTTATAGTTCAAGAATTATAAGTCATCTTTCCGTCATTTTATCAAGCTTAAAAATTGCGAGATATTACTCTTTGGTTAGCAGACAACCCACAACTAATTTGCTAGACACAAATTCGGTTGCAAAGTTAATGCCAGACGGCTTTATATATGGCAACGAAAGTAACTGTTTTAAGAGTGGTTTATAGATTAAAAAATAAATCATCTTTACGTCATTTTATCAAGCTTAAAAATTACAATATATTAATTTTTGGCTATCAGACAATCTATAATTAATTTTCCATACACAAATTCGGCTTCAAAGTTAATACCAGATGGCTTTAATTATGGCAACGAAAGTGCCTGTTTCAAGAGTGGTTTATAGTTCAAAAGTTATAAGTCATCTTTACGTCATTTTATCAAGCTTAAAAATAACAAGATATTACTCTTTGACTATCAGACAACCTATAATTAATTTGCCAGACTCAAATTCGATTGCAAAGTTAATGCTAAACGACTTTAAATATGGCAACGAAAGTGCATATTTCAAGAGTGGTTTATAGTTTAAAAATTATGTCATCTTTACGTCATTTTATCAAGCTTAAAAATTACAAGATTATAACTTTTTGGCTATCTGCAATCTATAATTAATTTGGAAGAAACAAATTCGGTTGCAAAGTTAATGGAAGACGGCTTTAATTATGGCAACAAAAGTGCCTGTTTCAAGAGTTGTTTATAGTTCAAAAATTATAAGTCATCTTTACGTCATTTTATCAAGCTTAAAAATTGCGAGATATTACTCTTTGGTTAGCAGACAACCCACAACTAATTTGCTAGACACAAATTCGGTTGCAAAGTTAATGCCAGACGGCTTTATATCTGGCAACGAAAGTAACTGTTTTAAGAGTGCTTTATAGATTAAAAATTATAAGTCATCTTTACGTCCTTTTATGAAGCATAAAAATAACTAATATTACTCTTTGGCTATCAGGCAACCTACAATTAATTTTCCAGACACAAATTCGGTTGCAAAGTTAATGCCAGATGGCTTTAATTTTGACAACGAAAGTGCCTGTTTCAAAAGTAGTTTATAGTTCAAAAGTTATAAGTCATATTTACGTCATTTTATCAAGCTTAAAAATAACAAATATTACTCTTTGGCTATCAGACAACCTACAATTATTTTGCCAGACTCAAATTCGGTTGCAAAATTAATGCCAGACGGCTTTAAATATGGCAACGAAAGTGCCTTTTTCAAGAGTGGTTTATAGTTTAAAAATTATAAGCCATCTTTACGTCATTTTATGAAGCTTAAAAATTGCGAAATATTACTCTTTGGCTATCAGACAACCCACTATTAATTTTCCAGACTCAAATTCGGTTGCAAAATTAATGCCAGACGGATTTAAATATGGCAACGAAAGTGCCTTTTTCAAGAGTGGTTTATAGTTTAAAAATTATGTCATCTTTACTTCATTTTATCAAGCTTAAAAATAACGAAATATTATTCTTTGGTCATAAGACAACCCATAACTAGTTTGCCAGACACAAATTAGGTTGCAAATTTAATGCCAGGCGGCATTAAATATGGAAACGAAGGTGCCTGTTTCGAAAGTGGTTTGTAGGTAAAAAAAAAAAAAAAAAATGTTCGCGTCAGGTCATTTTAGCAAGCTTGAAAATTGCAATATATTATTCTTTCGCTGTCAGATTTAAAGCCATCGGGCATTAACTTATCAACCGAATTTGTGTCTTGAAAATAAATTATAAGTTGTCTCATAGCCAAAGAATAATATGTTGCAATTTTCAAGTTTGCTAAAATGACGTGAAAGGGACATATCTTTTACAGCTATAAACCACTCTTCAAACTGCACTTTCGCTGTCAGATTTAAAGCCGTCTGGCATTAACTTTGCAACCGCATTTGAGTCTGGCAAATTAATTATAGGTTGTCTAATAGCGCAAGAGTAATATCTCGTAATTTTTAAGCTTGATAAAATGACGTAAAGATACCTTATAAATTTTAAACCATAAACCACTCTTGAAACAGGCACTTTCGTTGCCATATTTAAAGCCGTCTGGCATCAACTGTGCAACCGAATTTGAGTCTTGCAAATTAATTATACGTTGTCTGATAGCCAAAAAATATTATCTTGTTAATTTTAAGCCTAATAAAATGACGTAAAGATGACTTATAATTTTTAAACTATAAACCCCTCTTGAAACAGGCACTTCCGTTGCCATATTTAAAGCCGGCTGGCATTAACTTTGCAACCGAAATTGTGACTTGCAAATTAATTATATATTATCTGATAGCCAAAAAGTAATATGTTACCTATAAATGTGGATCTCGTAGGGTCTTAGCAACATTGACAACGTCTGGCAATAATGGATTAATATCACACATAATTAGTAGAAACAAATGTTATAAACAAAAATCATGCTAAAATGACGTAATTTTGATGTTTTTTCACCTGCATAACCCCTTCTTCCGCTGGTAAACGGAACGTCTCCCGACTGCCACACCGATTGCAAGCGTTCTACGCCATAAAAGGGAAGAATATATAAAAAAAATGAGCCTTGATAAAATGACGTAATTTTGAAGTTTTTGGACCTGCATAACCCCTTCTTCCCCAGGAAAACACAACGTCTCCCGACTGCCAGACCGGTTGCAAACGTATTACACCATAAAAGGGAAGAACATATAAAAAAAACCGAGCCTTGATAAAATGATGTAATGTTGAAGTTTTTTGACCTGCATAACCCCTTCTGACACAAGTAAACGCAACGTCTCCCGACTGCCAGACCGGTTGCAAACGTACTACACCATAAAAGGGAAGAACATATAAAAAAACTGAGCCTTGATAAAATGATGTAATGTTGAAGTTTTTTGACCTGCATAACCCCTTCTGACACAGGTAAACGCAACGTCTCCCGACTGCCAGACTGGTTGCAAACGTACTTCACCAAAAAAGGGAAAAACATATAGAAAAATGAGCCTTGATAAAATGATGTAATTTTGAAGTTTTTTGATATGCATAACCCATTCTCCCACAGGTAAACGCAACGTCTCCCGACTGCCAGACCAGTTCCAATCGTACTACACCATAGAAGGGAAAAATATATATAAAAAAACTGAGCCTTGATAAAATGATGTAATGTTGAAGTTTTTTGACCTGCATAACCCCTTTTCCCACAGGTAAACGCAACGTCTCCCGACTGCCAGACCAGTTGCAAACGTTCTACATCATAAAAGGGAAGAACATATATAAAATTTAGCCTTGATAAAATGATGTAATTTTGAAGTTTTTTGACCTACATAACCCCTCTTGTCACAGGTAAAACGCAACGTCTCCCGACTGCCAGACCGATTGCAAACGTACTACACCATAAAACGGAAGAACATATGAAAAAATGAGCATTGATAAAATGACGTGTTTTATTGACGTTGCTAGCCCTTAAACTATTACTTTTTACACCGTCGTACACTCTTAAAACGAAAGAGCCAAAATAACTCAAGTTGAGCCGAAATCCACTCATCTCATGACTTGAAAGTCAGCTTCTCATAAAGAGTTGAAACAACTCGAGTGAATGAGTTGTTTTTAAGCAACTCATGATTGAGTGATCTCTATTTTACTCATACTTGAGTGAAATCAACTCAATGAAGGTAAAATCCAGTAGCACTTGAGTGATTTGTAACCAACTCATACTTGAGTGAAATTGAGTCATTTAAGACTAAATTTAGTCGCACTTGACTGATTTGTAATCAACTCATACTTGAGTGAAATGAAGTTAAATTTAAGAATAAATCAGGTAGCACTTGAGTAATTTGTAACCAACTCACACTTGAGTGAAATTAAGTCATTTAAGACTAAATCTGGTCGTACTTGAGTGAAATGGAATCCCTTTGAGACTAAATTCAGTAACACTTGTGTGATCTGTAGCCAACTCATATTTGAGTGAAATGAAATAATTTAAGCCTAAATCCAGTACCACTTGTGATTTATAATCAATTCAAACTTGAGTGAAATGAGGTCATTTCAGATTTAATCCAGTAGTTCTTGGGCAATTTGTAACAATTCATACATGGATTAAATCAACTCATTTAAGAGTTCATTGCATGAACTCTTAAATGATGTTCTTAAAATGCAAAATCCCGAGTGATTTTTAATAAACTCATTCATAAGAACTCGCTCAAAATTACAAAAAAAACCTTGAGCGATTTCTAATTAACTGATTAAATAAAATCATGTCATTTTAAATGAAATTCAGTAACCTGTGATTGATTTTTATCAATGAAGTTCAAAATAACACAGAATTCTTGCCACATTTTCAAATTATAAAATTTAGCCTTGATAAAATGATGTAATTTTGAAGGTTTTTGACCTACATAACCCCTCTTGTCACAGGTAAAACGCAACGTCTCCCGACTGCCAGACCGATTGCAAACGTACTACACCATAAAACGGAAGAACATATGAAAAAATGAGCATTGATAAAATGACGTGTTTTATTGACGTTGCTAGCCCTTAAACTATTACTTTTTACACCGTCGTACACTCTTAAAACGAAAGAGCCAAAATAACTCAAGTTGAGCCGAAATCCACTCATCTCATGACTTGAAAGTCAGCTTCTCATAAAGAGTTGAAACAACTCGAGTGAATGAGTTGTTTTTAAGCAACTCATGATTGAGTGATCTCTATTTTACTCATACTTGAGTGAAATCAACTCAATGAAGGTAAAATCCAGTAGCACTTGAGTGATTTGTAACCAACTCATACTTGAGTGAAATTGAGTCATTTAAGACTAAATTTAGTCGCACTTGACTGATTTGTAATCAACTCATACTTGAGTGAAATGAAGTTAAATTTAAGAATAAATCAGGTAGCACTTGAGTAATTTGTAACCAACTCACACTTGAGTGAAATTAAGTCATTTAAGACTAAATCTGGTCGTACTTGAGTGAAATGGAATCCCTTTGAGACTAAATTCAGTAACACTTGTGTGATCTGTAGCCAACTCATATTTGAGTGAAATGAAATAATTTAAGCCTAAATCCAGTACCACTTGTGATTTATAATCAATTCAAACTTGAGTGAAATGAGGTCATTTCAGATTTAATCCAGTAGTTCTTGGGCAATTTGTAACAATTCATACATGGATTAAATCAACTCATTTAAGAGTTCATGCAATGAACTCTTAAATGATGTTCTTAAAATGCAAAATCCCGAGTGATTTTTAATAAACTCATTCATAAGAACTCGCTCAAAATTACAAAAAAAACCTTGAGCGATTTCTAATTAACTGATTAAATAAAATCATGTCATTTTAAATGAAATTCAGTAACCTGTGATTGATTTTTATCAATGAAGTTCAAAATAACACAGAATTCTTGCCACATTTTCAAATTAAAATAATAAATAACTAATTTTATATTCCTTCATACTGGTTTATATAATTGTATTACTTTTTGATTGAAAAAAAAAATATGATTTATAACTAAAAATTACAATTAAACCAATCTTAAGTATTTAACGTAAAAAAAAAAAAAAAAAAAAAAAAAATTGAAAAAATATCCAAATGTAAACTTGAAATCACCAAGGAAAGGAAAAATCCCAATGACAACTTTTAAAAGCTGACTTCTCAAATTCAAAAGGGCAACTTTCTGACATAAGTTTTAATTTATTTTTGATCGAAAATGCATGAAACTAGCTGGGTGTTCAGAAACTATGTAATCAAGCTGCTTTTTTCATTTTTTTGCAAACGCAATACATCTTTCAGAAAATAGTGTCAAAGTGGATGTTTTAAACTTAATTTCTGCATGAAAGGAGAAAAAATACTCAAGAGCGGGCGAAAACATGTTTGTCACATGAACAAAATCGTTTATAACTCAATAGGTAATTTATTGATTTAAAAAAAAATGGAAAATTCAATTCCAAATAGCTTTCATAACCAGGCTTTCCAATTTTATATCTTTCCATTAAAAAATGAATTTGTAAATGTATCAAAACGTTTTGTGCTTGTTGAGCAGAGCCATTAAGAACAGCCTTAAGATCCTACACTAGTCGCTGAAAAAGTATAGAAGGGCGATTCCGTGCAGAGAGTCACATGTAATGAGGACTTTAATTTTCATTTATTTATCAAATTTTAATGCTAATTCTGATTTTAAGTGGTATGGTAAATAAGTTATAACCATATTTTTTAGTTTAAATGTGTGGAAATAAAACTCCCAGAAATATATCATTAAATTTCATTACGCAAAATGTGCTTTTTTCCGAAGTAGGAAAAAAGCACATTTTGAGTAATGTAATTAAATAATATACTTCTGTGAGGTTTATTGCCACACATTTAAATTTAAAAATATAACTTATTTACCATACCACTTAAAATCAGAATTAACATTAAAATTTAATAAATAATAAAATAAATGCAAATTAAAGCCTGCGTTATGTGTGTGACACTCTCCATGGAATCGCCCAGAAATGATGGTGTTAATCCTATGAAGAAGTTATTTTCAAATACATTGTTTGGATTTATATATATATATATACATATATTTTTTTTTTTTTTGGGGGGGGGGGCAGGCATAGGATCTTTATGCAGGCTTATTTTTAATTTTGCAATTTTGGTTAGTTTTTTAATACAGTAGACGATTTTACGAACTGGTGTACTGGTCCCGCCCAGCATCTCGCTGAACTAATGTTACTCCCATTTACGAACTTTTGACTTTATGAACACATATGAGTCCCATCGAGCATTTACTGTATTAAGATATCAATTTTAGAATCGGTTCCGAAAATTAAAGTATTTAAAATAAAATATAAAACCTAAGTTAAAAAAGTAAAAACTAGCCAGCATATAGATTGTCTTCAGCTATCATATGCAAAAAGAAGCCTGTACAAATATTAAAATCCAAGCAAGATATTTGAAAATAACTTCCCCGTGGAACTAACATTATCACAAGTGTTGTCACACTGCTATTGTTAGGCTGTAATAAGTAAAACAAAATATTTCAAAAAAGATAAACACTAACCCATTATATACTTTGTTGTAATTATCCCTTGATTTAATTCACACTACTTCTTAAATTGACTAACTTTTAAAGAAATATTAATTGTTAAGCTTTTTTATGCTAATTAATTAGCACTTGCTAAATGTCAATTTAAAGCAGTTCATATATTTACAAATAAATTATGCACCAAAATAACTTTAGAAATGGATCAACTTAATTCTTTATATCATTTAAAACATTTGTTGAAACTTGAAATTATGTTCAAGTATAACTTTAAAATTTAGCTACTGGGTTAGAAGGAACAATGTCTTGATTGGATAAATACCAACCTATTAGGTACTATCTTGCAGTTATTCTTTTTTAATCTTGTTTTGTTGCAATTGACCATTGATTTTATCCAATGTTTCTTAAATCTACTAACTTTTAAAGAAATGTAAAACTTTAAAATGGCATAAGATTATAGCTTTTTATGCCAAAAGCAGGAGCCAAATATGGAATTTAGAATATCGTTGGGGAAAGAAACAACATTATTTACTAACAATTTTATTGAACAAAAAGAAAAAACAAATGTAGCATTGATAGCAATTTTAACAACAGATGGAGTGTTTTGACAACACCTTTAACTGGACATGTAAATATTTTTATTTAAAATTTTCTTGTCAAGACAAGAAAATATGTATTATTCTCTGCTGAAGATCCTTGAGAGATTCGATAGGGTTGTTGAATTCCACTCCTCGCAGCGGAATTGCATTCCTCCATGAGGTCACTATTCTCCTGTGTTAAAAGAAAATATTGAAATTAAGTTAAATAGCAATAATTGTAATGCAAAGGATTATGAATCTTTTAAAATATTAGTTTTTAGATTAAAGTAAATATAAATAAATTCTTAAAGTCTTAAGCAACTTCTTAAAATATTGTTGAACATTCACCTTTGTTACCATTTTCAAAATGTATACAAACATATCTTTTTAAACAATAATTGGGCAATGGGGGGGGATGAAACTTTAAAAATTAAATTTATTCTAAATATGAATATATATATATAAGGGGTCGTTCCAAGCAAAATTTAGGGCCCTTTCACAAAAATCTAATAAAATAGGCCCCTTTGTAACATTCTTTTTCACACAAACTGTTTTAAAATGTGTAAATTGTAAATAAAACCAGCTCACTGAAAACAAACTTTACCAAGGGGATTTAAAGAAGTTTTGTGAAAGTCTTCATTTAAATTTGAGTAACATGAATTCAACTTTCATTACAAAATGTTATTTATCACAAAAATAACTTACTTTTCACAAAATGGGCCCCAAAAATAAAAACCTACACACACACAAAACCGCCTCCCCATGCATATTCTTAAAAAACATACACTAAAACTTTTAGCTTTATATAAAGTTACATCGCTGAAAATTCGGCTAATTGTGAATAAAATGGAAAATGAAACCATCTGTGCAATCACACTTACCCACTTGTTTATCATGTTACTTCTGATTAGGGTGTAAAAAAATCATGATTTTTTTTAAAAAAATAAAAAAAATCTGATTTTTTTTTAATTTAAATCTGATTTTTTTTATTTTTTTTCCCGTGTTAAAATATTAACATCTACCAAGAATTAAGCATTTCAAAAATGAATAACCCTCCAATTACTAACATAATCTATGTTTTTTTGCTTTAATTAATAAAATTTTAATTATGTAATTATAGAAATTACAAAAAACTGCAAATAAAAAATTTCTTTAGTAACATACAGCATTATGTGCATTAATATTTTATAATAATTATGTAAACCAATATTAAATACTGCTTATATTTTAAAGTTATTGATAAATTGCATTTAATTTTAAATTGATGATACAAATTTTGTAATTATTAAACAATTAACTGTTTAATTAAGAACACAATCTACATTTTTGAAAAAGTGGTTGAAAAAAGGTGATAAATAATAGTTTGATAAATTCATAAAGCAGCCAGTAATTTTACACAGGTTTTAAAGCGTATGTCTATCAAAAATTGTAGCAATGTATACAGCAAACTTACGCATAATTTATAAATAGAGTACAAAAATTGTATTTTTGAAATTTAAATCAGATATTTTTCCCCACAACATTAAAATATTTGAATAGCTACTAAATATTATAATGTATTAAAGCTATATAACATTTAGTTAGATTTTTTTAAATGTATAATAACATCTTTTTACACAGTTTAATATTGTTATAATTAACAATAACAAATATTACATTTTTTACAAGTGATTTAGTGATCGTTTTCATTATTGATTATCATGCTTTTTCACAACATTTTAAAAAATCAGAAAATATGTGATTTTATCATCTGATTTAAATCAATTGATTAAAATCATTGACACTATTGCTGTGTTTATTGTATATAAAATAATAACTTGATTATTAAAAGGAAATTATGACATTGAAAGTTATATTAGATTTAAATATTTTTAAATTAAATGCTTTTTATGTTTGTTAGATAAAAAAACATGGTTTTTACAAACTTACTGTACTTAAAATTTTTCACAATACTCAGGAATTATACTTGGAAACAATTATTTAAAGCTTTGTTTTGTGTATTCATAAGTCACAATAATTTGAATACTTTTTTATGTCATTTTAAACAGTAAAAAATTTTTGATTTTAATCAATGATTTTTTTTTTTTAAAATCACTTGATTAAAATCATGATTTAAATCGTTGACACCATACTTCTGATACAATCTTAAAATAAATTTCTATTTTAAAAACAAATTTAAAAGGTCTTAAGCAACATTACAAAATATTGTTGAAAATTCCCCTTTGTTGCCATTTTCAAAATGTATACATTGGAAGGGGGGGGGATGAAACTACATTTAAATTTATTCTAAATATGAAATGTTTTATTACAACAATGATGTTTAACCTTACCCCATAAAATCTAAGCAGTCAGGCGGCAATTTTCTTCCAACAGTCAAATGCATGTCATGTGTCAGAGATACATGTCTAATTTAATACAGTATAACCTCGAAAATCCTGTATCAGGACTAAGACTAGATTTATAAAAATTCTGGATTTCACAAAGATAATCAAAACTTTCACTGTTTTTAATGGTACCTTTAATCATAATTTAATAACAAAGTTATAATTATGTAAGAAAATGAAAAAATAATATTGAAAGGCTTACACTCTAAATTAAAATGTCTGAAATTCAGACACTTAAGTGTCTGAAATGGAGTGTTCAATTTTCAGACATTTTAAAATGTCTGAATTTTTTCAGACACTTTTTGCGTCTGAATTTCAGACACTTCAAACGTCTGAATCGCATCCATTTTTTTTGTAAGCATCATACGTAGCCATGTTTGACCACGTTGAATCCTGGAAAAATATTTGGCTGTGGTCCTGCCCCTCCCCCCCCCAATACAGCCTGATTTTTTTGGTGCTCTCAGTTTTGGTATACAATTTTCGTTACGTTGATAATTTAAATCTTTTACGACATTGTACTGATTATAATCAATATCTTGAACTTCAGGAGTAGAACAAGATTAAAAAACAAAAAATATTTATCTAAATATTAGATTTTTTTAAATTTATTTTGTTTTTAACCTTATTTTACTTTAAAAGTTCAAAATATTGATTATAATCAGTACAATTTCGAAACAGATTTAAAATATAAGCTTTACAAATATTGCACATCAAATTTGGGGGCACTACAGTCGTAGGGGGACGGGGCACTTCCCAGTTTGCCCTTCCTTTAATCAAGAAGTACTTTTGCAAAAAACGCAACCCTGCATTATAGTTGTCTAAATTGAGATGTCCGATATTCGGGAGTATCCGTTGTGGAGGTTAATGAACATTCTCGAATAGCGAACACCTCTATTTAACGAATACTTTTTTAATCAGCAGACATACATATTTGTATATTTTTACCTCAAAAAAGTAGACATCTCCAATTATCGGACAAATTCCGCGTTCCCGAAGTGTTCGCTATTAAGGGCTTTTAAGGTACATAGATAAATATATATATATATATATTTTATAATCTTGTCCTACTCTAAAAGTTCAAAATATTTATTATACTCGGTTGAATGTGGAAAAAGATTTAAAATATCAGATGTACGAAAATTGCAAAAATCCCCCCCCCCCCCCCCCCAAAAAAAAAATGAAAATATAAAAAAATATATTGCCACATAGGCAATTTTACATATACATCACTTGATAATCACAACAGCCATTTAACTATGAATAATGAAAATAAATAAATAAATATTCTACTTTAATAACATTGGGGAAAAAATGACTTTGGTATTTTGTTAAATATATTTGCGTTTTTAAACTTGTCCTACTCTAAAAGTTCAAAACTTTCATTATAATCAGTGCAAGGTTTAAGATATCAGCTTTACAAAAATTCATGCAAAATCCCCCCCCTCCCCCCCCCCAAAATAAAAATACTTATTTAAAAATTATGTTTTTAAAAAATTTATATTTCCACATGGGCAAGTTTTTATGTAGATCAGAGGGTACTCACAAAAGCTATTCAACTATCAATAAAAACAAATAAGTACATATTCTATATTAAAAACATGAGGAAAAAATAACTTATGATTTCCAAACTTCTTTCGTCTTAAATATATACAGTAACATCTGTCATTTTTGTATTTTTCGTATAAGTGCATATAAATAAAGTTACCACAATTTTAAATACGAAATCTAGTTAGAGGTTTTTACTTTTTCCCATTATAAATTTCAAATTACTTTTTTATTAAAAATAATAAAAAAATCAGTATTAGAGTTGATTGCAAATCAAATACATATGTATATTTTTACAGGCAGCTTCATATAATAGACGAGTCTCATTTACTTTATTTATCTTTTTTTAATCTGCGGTTTTATGCCAGGAAGTAAGAAAGCATTAGTTCATCTTTCAAAGTTTTTTTTTATCTTTACTTCCTTGTGGCCGTCATTTACTGCGAGATAAAAATTATCCATTGAAACTAAGAACTGACATTGAATATATAATTCGTAATAAAAAAGAACGTCATAAGTTTAAAAATATATACTTCTAGAATTAGTGGGGTTTTTTTTGCGAACAGATTCAAAACTAATTAAATTTCATGCAGGATTTTGTTTAGTACAATAAATAAAATCATAAAATACACTAATTTTACTACTATAAAGAAACTTACTTGAGTTGCTGCAAGAGGTAAGAAATATTCCTCGATTTGAAATTTTAAAAACTACCACAACCACAGTGAGGGAGAAAGACTTTCATCAGTTTAAAAGGTAATCCATAATACATCCGACTAGCCATATTTAAAGGATGAGATGTTTCATCCTAAAAACAGGACCCGCCAGACAAAAGTTTCTTTTTTTTGCCAGCTTCGACAGGACGAAGATGAATAACACAATATTATTGATATAAATTGATACGAGTTAACACTAAGCCCATTGCACACGCTTTGTAGAATTTCCGGGTGTAATCTTCAACCGTCGTCTACTTCTGTTCTGTGTCTATCCCGCCCTTGTATCGACGACAGCTTCTAAGAGACATTTGATGCCGAGCACACACGTCAGATGTATGTATTCAATAAATACATAATCCAAGTTAATACGAATTAAAATCACAGTACTTCACATTTCGCAAAAAACGAATTAAAATACACGCGTACATAAAAACAAACTTTGTTTGAATTACAACGTATACCACTTCGAACGAAGACATCTAAAACGCATGCGCAACTGGGAGTGCTAGTGCCCCCTGGTGGTTATTGCGTCGGAAGAATAAAAAATTAAGACACGTTTAAAGCAATGAAGTGTCTTAAAATAAGACGTTTGCGGATATTTTAGACATTATTCTCAGTTCGTTTACACCATGGTCATAGTAAGACGCTTATGTATCTTAAATTAAGACATCTATAGTGTCTTAATTTTCAGATTAAGACACTTAAGTGTCTAAAATTCTTTTTCAGTCACATATGTGTCTAAATTTAAGACGCTTCTATTTGCAGTGTACTTTCATTGAAATTTACGTTAAAAAATTTTCTATAAACAGTGAATTTTGAAAATTCAATTGCAATTTTTTTTTTTTTTTTTTTTAACTATTAATAAAAATGCTTTTCATATTAAATACATGTTTGGAATATCTATTTCAGAAATACAGACTTGTTTTTCTAACTTGCATAATGTTATGACAAAATCAAATTTTATATGCTGTTTTATGTTATTGGGCAAATGTATCTGACTGATAGACGATACTAAATAAATGAACTAAAACTCCATAGCACTGCATTCCAAACACATAGGAAACATGGTAGCAGAAAGTTCCTGACGGGTGACATGCGTTGCAGATTTTTTTTTTTCCATTGGATTTTTTTTCAACTTTATATTATGTTTAGTTCTTTATTATTTATTACTAAAACTTAAGATTATTATTAATAAAAATTAGTAAAATGCTTAAAAACATTAAAAGTAGATTTTCTGCTATTGGGATAGGAAAGATAGATGCTAGGTATGAAGTTTACTAATATGAAAACAGATTTTTTTTTTCCACATATGTATCTGTAAGGTCACACTGGCCCAATACAGTGTTAATTACTAAACACATACACACACAAAAAAAATGAAATTCCATGACAAAATCAAAACTTAAATATATTTAAGATTAATATGTAAATTTATACCTTTCTTGCTGATAATACACCTCTTCAGGATTATCACGTGTCTCTTTGATAGTCCTCTTTGTTGGTACTTCTTTTGGGCTGGTGTTAAATTTAACCTCATTGTTGCCATAACCTCCATTCAACCATAGCAGCTTGAGTGATAGGATCAAAGTATTGTTCCTAAAATGAAAATGTGCAAAAACAATGTTATCGATTTAAAACGTTTAAATGATTTTAACTTAAAATTTCAAAACAAACGTAATGATGAGTTCATACGAAAGTGCCTGAAACATACAAAAAACGGAAATTCATTTCCCTGCAATTTACCCAAGCAATAAATTGGGTTGGGTTGATTTTTGACGGCAAAACTCTTGAGTTTTGTGCAATCGAACAGTAAAATTCGCGATATCTTTATGTGACTAATTAACAAAATTCACTATTCGTCGCGACCTTTTGACGAAATTTGTAATATTCTTCACCAAATAAGTTTATCGATATTCCCGATTATTTTTTGCGCAATCTTTTGACGAAATTCGCAATTTCTTTCTGAACTCTTTACGAAAATAGCAATTTTATTCAACAACCAATTGAAGATAATTACCATTTGTTTCTGAGATATATGACAAAATATCTGGTATTTTTCCATGATCATTTGAAGAAATTCTCAATTTTTTTCCGCGACTGATTCATGAATTGATTTAGGGAAATTCGCCAAAGTGTTGCAGAAAAAAACAAATTTTGCCAAAGAGGTACAGAAAAAAATTTTGCCAAAGGGTTGCAGAAACAAAAAAAATTTGCCAAAGGGTTGCAGAAACAAAAAAATTTTTGCCAAAGGGTTGCAGAAACAAAAAAAATTTGCCAAAGGGTTGCAGAAAAAAAACGAATTTTGCAACAGGGTTGCAGAAAAAAACTAATTTTGCCAAAGGGTTGCAGAAAAAAACTAATTTTGCCAAAGGGTTGCAGAAAAAACAAATTTTACCAAAGGGTTGAAGAAAAAACAAATTTTACCAAAGGGTTGAAGAAAATTTTGTCAAAGAATAGCAGAAAAAAAACAAATTTTGCCAAAGGGTTGCAGAGAAAAAACACAAATTTTGCCAAAGGGTTGCAGAGAAAAAACACAAATTTTGCCAAAGGGTTGCAGACACAGTTGTATAATATAGACACACGCGCAGAAGATTTTCCAAAAATTCGGAACCTTGCAGAAAAATTTGTAGAAAAAAACTTATTTTTGTAACTTTTTTTTTTTTTGAATACAAAAAATTAAAAATATTCTCTATATTATAATTTCGTCAAAGAATCGTTAAAAAAAAAAAAAAAAAAAAAAAAAAAAAAAATTCTTAAAAGCATAGCGGAAAAAGCCCGAATTTGTCAAAGGATCGTGAAAAAAAAAATCCCGCAAATTTCGTCAAAAAATCACAGAAAAAACTTATTTCATCAATGGATTACGGGAAAAATATGAATATCGCTAAAGGCTGAGAAAAAAGCACGTATTTCGTCAAAAAATCGCAGGAAAAATGCAAATTTCGTAAAAATATCGCAGAAAAAACGTTAATTTCGTCAAAGAATCGCGAAAAAAAGCTAATTTCGTCAAAGAATCTTAGAAAAATGCAAATTTCGGCAAAAGGGCTCAGGAAAAAAAAAAAATTTTTAAAGCATAGCGGAAAAGCCCTAAATTTTGCCAAAAGATTCTGAAAAAATTCAAATTTCGTAAAAGAATCGTGTAAAAAACTACTTTCTTCAAAAAATCGAGAATTTCGTCAAAAGTGTTGTGAAAAAAGCGAGAATTTTGTTAAAAATGCATGAAAAAATACGAAATTCGTCAAAAGATCGTAGGAAAATGCAAATTTCGTCAAAAGACTGGGAGAAAACTGATTTCGTGAAAGAATCGAAGAAAAATGTGAATTTCATCAAAGAATCGAGAAAAAAAGAGAATTTTATCAAATGATCACAGAAAAAACGAGAATTTTGTCAAAGACAAAAGGAAAAAACATGATTTTTGTCAAAGGGGCACGGTAAAAACTCACCAGTCTCTTTAATGATGATACCTATGAATGGATACCTCTTCCTAGAAAAGATGATTTAGTTGTTTCAGTAGCAATGTCACATTATTTCTGCCCTTCTTATGCATTTTTAGCTGGGTTTTTTTTTTTTTACCAAAATAATTATTCTTTGATTAATACTAATTATTTTTAATTTAAATGGTAATTATTTTAAAAATACTCTTTTTAATTCATATTGTTAAAATAACATAACACGGTATTTTACGTTATTAAACATTAAATTAATGTGCAGATAGTTTTTGACCCAATATTTATGCACATAGAAAGTTTTTGGTTTTATACAAGTCTGGTTGCAGAAAAAACAAACTTTGCCAAAGGGTTGCAGAAAAAACGGAAGTCTCTTTAGAAAACAACATATACACAAATATCTACGTTTATTATAACAGGGATAAACTTAAAAAAATATACCAAACTAACTTTTGAAAATTTGGGTTTAACCTGAACCCAACTTGCAGGAATTCACACTCAGCCTCAAATCGACCTGAACCGATTTTTCTTCCAATTTTTCCACTTTTACTGTTTGATTTTAAAATGTTAATTCATAGAGGAAACCATTAAATTTAAAATTTCATTATTAATAAAAAGTCTTATTATCCTTTAAATAAACTCAAAGCAAGTTTTTTTTTCCAATATGAAATTTACTTATAAAGAGCTTATTTATCAAAATGTAATTGTTTTATTAAATATTATGTAAAGTTGTTTTAAAAAATAACATTTTAATACCTTAAACCTTGAAATAAAAAGTATTCGGCCAAACAGTTACTATTCGGCTAGCTCAATATTCAGTATTCGGCCAAAATCACTATTCAGAGCATCACTAAATCTGACTTGCTACTTTGAACAACATTCATAATCTTCAATTTTAATTTTTAGCTTAATTGTTTACATATCAAATACCTACATATATGAATTATGAATCACTGCAGGATTAGTATTAGTTTTTACCACTTACTGAAAGAAACTAGTTTCTGCCCTGATGATATGAAAAAGTAAAATGTTTTAAAATTTTACTGTTGTATGATATATTTCTCAAATCATTTTCATTTATTAATTTTTTTAGAATATGAAATTATGGCTAAATTGATAAGCTGGGGGGGGGGGATTGTGGCTTCATCATGAAAAAATACCAAAAATTTTAGCGAAGACAGTGTTGACTAGGGATGCACCGAATAGTGATTTTGGCCGAATACCGAATATTCGGCCCAGAGGTGAACCGAATACCGAATATTCAGCCAGCTGAATAGTAACTGCTAGGCCGAATACCGAATATTCGGCCTGCCGAATAGTAACTATTCAGCCGAATACCGAATATTCGGCTTGTCAAATACTTTTATATTTCAAAGTTTAAAGGCATTAAAATATTAAATTTTAAAACAATTTTACATACTATTCAATACAGAAACTTACATTTTAATAAACAAGAGTTACAATTACAAGTAAACTTTATACTGAAAAAAATCTGCTTTGAGTTATTTAAGAAGAGGATAGTTATAAAACTTTTTAAATTAGTAAAATTTTAAATTTCGTGGCTTCTACTGAGAATTAATACAGATAAATAAAATTTTCTTAAATTCTAAAAGAAACATTTTAAAATCAATGTTTAATAGTGAAAATATTGGAAGAAAAATTGTACAGTATCATATATTATTTGTTTGTCAGGAAGAAACTGAAGCAAAAGTAAACAAATATTACAAATCAATTCAAATTTTATATGGTGGCAACTTAGCAAGAATAATTGTTCTACTCCCTTTAATTTAAGCAAGGAAGTTTTTAAATACATCCTAGATAGGTGTCTGGAGTGGACAATCATTTTCAGAGATTCTAAAAATTGTTCTTAAAATCTTAGCAAGAAACAGATTATTTGCTAGACAAAATTTAGGAACTTGCATTTGTACATAATTAATTTCTATGAAAATCCTCGTGATTGGTTTATTTTCTTACATAATACTTAACAAACAGCAAATAAATAATGTAATAACATTCTCTTTTATTTAAATATGATTCTGTTTCTAATTATTCTGAATATATTTGTAAGTTGATTGTTAAATGTAGAAGTTGTATAAAGTTTTTAAAAATATGTTTAAAAAATTTTCCTTAAGTATTCGGTTTGGCCGAATATTTCAATATTCGACCGAATATTCGGTAACATGGCCGAATACCGAATAGATACCGAATATTCGGTGCATCCCTAGTGTTGACTAGAATAAAAGGACTGTTTTTACTGCAAAAACTTTAATGTCGTTGTCTCCCCCCCCCCCCTCCCGAGATCCTTTGACAAAATTTTTTTCATGATTCTTTACTGAAATTTTTTTTAGTTCTCTGGCGATATTTGCATTTTAATAAAATTAGTGCTTTTTAACTTTTGACAAAATCTGTATTTTTTTCCTGCCCCGTTATGTGAAGATACTTGCGAGTTAAGGCTATTCATATTTTTATGGGAAGGTTTTTTTTTGCTAATCTTATTTGCATTTCGACATTTTGAATTTTTTTTTGGTGGTGGTGGTCGCGCATTGTATATCTGAGCTTGATCCTCACGGCACCTGTTTACTTTTTCGATTTTGATTGCAGAGTTTTTATTTTTTTGAGAAATTACTTTTACCTTTCAGAATCTGTTCTAAAAGGGAAAGTATTGTCTAAAAAATAAAATAAAATTCTGCAATCAAAGATTAAAGTAAACAACAAGGGGCACTGTGAAGATCAACTATACAATGCCGCAAACAAATTGCAAAATGCAAATGAGATATTAGAGAAAAACCTATACCTATTTTACCCCGTGCTTCAGAGTAAAATGGATATATGCTGGTTATAGTTGAATTACAATATAATTAATGTGTAAACTATTTAAGAGTTTTGTACTTCCATCCTCTGAATCATATATGTAAACTGGGGTGAGGTAGGAAGACAAAAACCTGTCCCTTTCAGTTTGTTTACATTTTTTTCTTTACAAATAAAAACACTTATGAAACTAATAGAAATAAGATGCAAGTACAGACAAATCCTATCCTAGCCCCCTCCCCACCCACCCAAAACTGCTCCCAATTTTCACAACATCAGTTTACGTCCATGCTCTGAATCATGTTCCTAATAGTGCTTCATTTTTAAAGTTTTTTTTTTTTTTTTAATTTAATGCAGTTCAAAAGCAGATAGATATCAGCATAAGTATCTGTAGGAAAAAATGAGAAATTAATTAAAAAATATTTTAAATCAAAAGCAATTTATAAAGTTAACTAGCTATAAGTGAATGAAAATTTATATACAAACAATTGTATACAGCAATGACCGATGCAGCTTGGTTGAGAGACTTCCTAACAATTCAGGATGCCTGCACATCAGCAATGTCGTCTTTCTCAGGGAAGACATAAAATATTCCGGCAGATTACTTTGTTGCAAACTTTACAGTGTATTTATCTTCATCAGGGATATCAATAATAAGAACTGTAAATTCTTGAACAGACTTCTTTACACCGAATTTCACAAGGACCCAGCCACCAAACATTGGATTCACTACAGCAAGAACCTTTGGTTTAACTTCCATGGGTTGCTTCGATTCTTTTTACTATTTGTCCTCTTTTAATCCACCCAATTTAATAATTTAGTATAGTTAGAACATGTGTTTTAATTTAATTTATGGCTGAATATATGATACTTTAACGTGATTTTTGAGAAATTGTCAATTAACAGCGATTTTTAATGTTACTTACATTCCAACATGCAGCGCAGATAACAGATGTTCGCGACTAATTTATAGCATAATTTCACATTTAAGCATAGGATCAATAACAATTTGCTCTCAAAGGTCTTTCAATTTTGATCCATCTTCATACATTCATATTTTGACAAACTCTCATAAAAAAGATGGACTATAATACCTATTTTACCCTATGTGACAAGAAATCAAGGTTGGGTTTAAGCCGTCAAAAACCAGTTTTTGACGTGACATAGGTTTAAACTGCATTTTAAGCGTCAAAAACACCAATATTTAAATATGCTCAGAACAACAAAAAAAATTGTTAGTATAGCTAGATACAGCACCGCTTTTATTTAATGATAGACACTTTAGTTTTAGTATTTCTTTTACTGATCAAATATTAAATTATAATTTTTTTCTTTGTTTATGACTAAATTGCCAAATTTTTTATGTGGATTTTTAGCATACTTGGTTGCTTTTCTTATTTAATAAATATGTATATAGAGATAGACAAACTTTTTGTAATAATAAAGCATTTAACAAATGAAATCAAACAAGATTTTACAAAAATAGATTATATATCAGGGGTCAATCCAGGTGAAATTTGGGGCCTATTTAGGGCCCCTTTACAAAAATCTATTTAATAAAATAGGGCCCCTTCAGAAAAATAAATTTAATAAAATGGGTCTCTTCATAAAAATGAACTTAATTAAACAGGCCCCTTCGCAAAATTCCTTTTAATTAAAATAGGCTCTTTTGTAACATTCTTTTTCATAAAAAGTGTTTTAAAAATGTGTAATTTGTAAATAAGATCAGGTCACGAAAAAGAAAAACTGTAGCAAGGGGATTTAAAGAATATTTTTATTCATAAATTCTTGGTTCGAATTTGATTCACTGGATTTCAACTTTCATTGCAAAATGTTATTTTTCACAAAAATATTATAAAATTCACAAAATTAACTTACTTTTCACAAAATGGGCCCCAAGAATAAAAGCCGGCACCGACCCCTGTATATATACAGTCTTTAACAGAAATATTTTCTTTGCAGCATAAATGTTTTTTTTTTGGGGGGGAGGGGGAGAGAAAAAAGATACAGAAAAACAACAATAAAAATGATTTTATCATGTGTGCAAGAAGTCCATCCAAGCCAAGACTGAAAACTTTTCCGAATATTAGGTATAACCTACTGGCGATGGGCTAGACAATCTCAATGTCTTGATTTATGGCTGAAAATGGATTTTTTACAATAAAAAAGAACAATTAAAAGTTTTTGCTAGTAAAATTGCTATTATTTCAATATAAAATATAATTTACAACCAGCCAAAAATCTTTCCGAGACTGAAGGTCTTGCACCCATGTTTATAATTGTGAAAAGAATTTAGTGATTGGTTATACCAAAATTATCTTATTTTTTATTTAAATCTTTTGAAATGAGGGACAAATGAATAATTCACCATACCAGTAAGAAAAGAAAAAAAATAGTATGCTGCTAGTTTGTTTTTACAAAGTTTAAATATTGCCAGATATGTGACCATTTCATTCACACTTTTAATTTTTCAAAAAATTTTGTGTGGTAAAATAATAATAAAAAATGTACTCATTTTACCCCGGCTACCCATATTGTCAGGAAGGTAAATTGGAAAATATAGCTCTCGGAAAATTGAAAGGGAATTGCTGAAAAGTGATGGTGAATGGATGCAGTAGAACACAGTTTATGTAATTATTTGAATTCTTTTACACAAATAGTATTGTATAGAAATAAACTATTGTACTTCTAAGGAATAAAATTGACTTTTGAAAATATAATTAGATTGAAAAAAATGTATAAGTGAATATCAACCTTGAATTAAAATTCTGTATTTGGAGAAAGAAACAATTTTCTGGAAAAAATTAGGGAGGAATTCTAGTAATTTTTCACAAAATTATTTACTACAAATTATAAAACGTATTTTTGTTTGATATGATTTATCTGAAAAATTATTTTTACAAAATACTTAGAACTGTTATATCTAACAAAAAGTTTCGTCACACGAAAAAGTAAACTTTTATTATTTTCACCCCCCCCCCCCGACCCTTGCTTTAACATGACGCTATGATCAGCTTATTTATTTATTTCTCAACAAAGTAATAAACAGGACATTTTAAACGAAAATAAATAAGTAAAAAATAAAAAGGCAGAATAATTTTAAAATATAGAAGCATTTCTAAAATTAGCTGCCTGCAGCGTGACGGAGGGAGAATGTGTTACAACGTGCATTAAAAATTATAAATTTAAATCATTACATACAATTCCACTAAAAAGTAAGGATAAATTAAATGCTTTTATAAAACTTACCGAATAAAACAGACACATCCTTTCGTTCCTTCTTTAAGAAAACTTCTTGAATGTTTACATATTTATCTACACATCAGCGTCCATCTTGAAGCAGGCCAGAGACACGATAAGACGAGACGAACGATTCTGAGAACGACTCGCAAAAGAGCGGCAGGAAACTAGCTTGCTAATCAAGTTGAGCTGTTTTTCGGTCGCTCTCGTTGAGTAAAATAGAAGAATAAGAGCTTAAATCAAGATGAGTGACGCGTTTAAAAATCAACTCATTCACGATCCAATAAATTAGTGCTCATTCTTGAGTAGGCAAATCCACTCATTCGTTTTAAGAGAGTATAGAGAAAAAAAATGTACTTTTAAATGCAATTTGTTTGAAAGCTGTATCTCAATTTGTTTCTGAGTTATTAATTTTTTTTTTGCAGTTTTTATTACTTTTCTGTCATAGTGGCAACAGAAAGTATCCATCTCTGTTGAAAGTAAAGGGAAATACAGATTACTGTAAAGACCAATCAGAAAACGAATAAAATGTTGATTAATCCAATAATAACTTTCTGATATGTTTTTGATTTCCCATCCTGACGAGAACAATAATCATTTTTCTAAATGGTTAATAAATATTTTGTATATTGTTTTTAATATGTCAAGTTAAAATTAAACACTAATAATAATAATAAATATTATTATATAAAATAAAAAATATTAATATGTAATTTTTTTTTATTAAGCTATTGTTTTCCCAGATTTATACACTCAATTTTAAGTTTTTAAATACTTTTTTTTTTTTTCAGACCCACCAATCCAATGAGCAGCACCTACCACTCTGAAATGTCATTTGAAGGAGACTATAAAAATCATTTGTTTATTTTGAGCTTCCTGATGGTCAGATTAATTTATGCATATCGAATTTAATTTATAAAGCAAGATAATCTATGTATTAAAATATCTTCTTAAAACCTCACCAAAAACTTTTAAGAAGATATTTTAATACTTATTGATTCACAAGTGTTTTAATTTATTTTCTTAAGATAATCTAATGAAGATTTATGTTTGAAAAAAAAATTGAAGTAAAAATAAAAAAAAAGAAAAGAAACAGAAAATTAATCTTTATTTAATGTTCGGTACAGAATCCTGCACGCGTCTGGTGTACCCCACCCGAACCCGTCAAAAATAGGTTGTCTAGCCAAAACCTGACGGATCCCAAAACAGTTTACTCAAGTCCTCTTAGTCTAAGTCCGAAACCGAAAGATTCAAACTTGAAACATATTTAAAGATAATAATTCCATAATTTAACAGAATTATGAAACAATTCTCTACAATTATATCTCTAATATGTTTATCTTTTGTATAAAAACGAACACATATATATTTTTTACTTTCTTCTATCTTTACAATGAGAAAGTATTGGATTCATGAAAATTTTCGAATTCCGGTTTTCGACGGATTTTCACGTTTTATGGGTCAGAGATTCCAAAAAACATGTTTTTACAAAATGTCTGTCTATCCGTTTGTCTGTCTGTATGTATGTGACACAAATTTTGTAAGTGCTCCAGCTGAAGAACTAATGCACGGAATTTAATAACAATTTATATTCAGGTAGTCCCTGATATAAGTTAGTGCTGATTAGTTTTGGTGTAAATTGCTCAACAGGTGGCGTTGCTATGCTGCAATTTTCCCGATTTCCGCAATAGCTATATCTCAAGAACTAATGCACGGATTTTCATAAAACTTCAGATTCCGTTAGTCCTTGACATGAATAGATGCTGTTTACGTTTTGGTGTAAATCGCCCAACAGGTGGCGCTGATATGCCGCATTTTGGAGGCTTTTTATGATTTCTGCAATAGCTCTATCTCAAGAACTAATGAAGGCATTTTCATAAAACTTCAGATTCCGTTAGACTTTGATATGAAATGATGCTGACTACCCGTTTGTGTAAATCGGTCAATAGGTGGCACTGCTTTGCTGCATTTGTCATGATTTGCGCAATAGCTCTATCTCAAGAACTAATGCACTGATTTTCCCCAAACTTCATATTCAGTTAGACTTTGGCATATGTTGATGATGATTAGTTTCTGGTGTAAATCACCCAATAGGTGGCGATGCTATGCTGCATTTTTCAGGATTTACACGATTTGTGCAATAGCTCTATCTCAAGAACTAATGGATACATTTTTATCAAACTTCATTTTCAGTTACTCTTTGATATGCAATGATACTGAGTACGTGTTGGTGTAAATCGCCCAATAGCTGGCGCTACTGTGCTGCATTTTGCATTATTTCCTCAACAGCTCTATCTCAAGAATTAATGCACGAATTTTCATCAGACTTCAGATTTAAGTATAACATGATTAATATTGCTGCTGATTATGTGTTGGTGTAAATCGCTCAAAAGGTGGCGCTGCTATGCTGTATTTGTCATGATTTGCGCAATACCTCTATCTCAAGAACTAATGCACGAATTTTCCTCAAACTTCATATTCTATTAGGCGTTGACATAAGTTGATGATAATTAGGTTCTGGTGTAAATAACCCAATAGGTGACGCTGCTATGCTGCATTTTGCTGGACTTACACGATTTCAGCGACAGTCATACCTCGAGAAGTAATGCACGGAATTTCATCTTTATAGAATTCTCATGGTGAGCACAGATTGCCATTTAATTTGGCACTGTGATAGTGAATTTTGAAGTATTGACATGTATGGGATAGAACAAAGTTTTGTGATGGCCACAGCATACTAGTTTAATATTCAGATAAATAGATTTGCTTGCACTGAAAAACAAACAAGACTTTTGAAAAATATGGTCAACCCTAAATGGACCCAAGAGAGTCAGAATCTAACCCGAAGCCAAGACCCACCCCAAAACAATTGTACTACAATTCCTGATTCCCATGAAAATTTAAATATTTAATACTTTTACAAATTTAAAACTTCTATTACATTAGAAACTATCGCTGCATTACAAATTTTAAACTTCTGTAAATAACAATATTTTTACTTTCTTTTATCTTTACAAGAAGAAAATATTGGATTCGTGAAAATTTTCGACTTAAGGTTTTCGACGGATTTACACGTTTGAGGTGTCATAGATTCCTGAAAAACATGTTTTTACAAAATGTCTGTCTGTGAATCTGTGACTCTGTCTGATTGCCCGCCTGTCTGTTTGTATGTATGTGACGCAAATTTTGTGAGCGCTCTACCTCAAGAACTAATGCACAGAATTTAATAAAAATTTGTATTCAGTTAGTCCCTGATATCAATTAGACATTTTTATGTTTTAGCGTAAATCACTCAACAGGTGGCACTGCTATGCAGCATTTTTCCGAATTCCACAATAGCTCAATCTCCAGAACTAATGCACGGATTTTCTTCAAACTTCAGATTCAGTTATTCCTTGATGTGGATTGATGTTTTATACATTTTGATGCAAATCTCTCAACAGGTGGCGCTGCTATGCTGCATTTTTTGCAATTTCCGCAATAGCGCTAGCTCAAGAACTAATGCTGGGATTGTCAACAAACTTCAGATTCAGGTGCACCTTGATATGAATTAGTGCTGTTTATGTTTTGGTGCAAATCGCTCAACAGGTGACGTTGCTATTCTGCATTTTTCAGAATTTCCACATCCATACTGAAGTTCTACAATTCAACCATATGAAAATTATAATATTTTAATTATACGGATGTATCTCTACTTTATATGGCCCCATCCAATTGAGCACCTTTAAAATATTTAATGCTATGATTGTTTCTATGAAATCGACAAAAAGTTAACTTCAACTGTTAAAACAAAATTTGTTCATTGCGTTATATTTTTCTATATATATTTTTTACTGTTTATACAAATTAAAGTTACTGTTTATACTGTTATACACTCTCAGAAATAAAACTCTCAATTTTGACGATTCAGCAGTCCTCGAGCTATATTTCGTTGTTTTTGACAATCATTTCGTATCAAAATCACGTGACTTTTAACGACACGTAAACTCTCAAATATTTGACGAAGGTTTTTCTTCACTCACGGCCAGACCCAATGCATTTTAAGGAAACCGTACCTCCTCAAATCCTGCGACTTTAGCAAGCAAATATTTGCTTGTTTATGTTATTCCTGTCATAATTTATTTAAAAAATTTATGTTATTCCTGTCATAATTTATTTAAAAAATTGCACTCTTTAGCGCTTTTCAGAAAATTCTGAAACACAGGTAGTTATTGTTTCTGCATTAGTTATTTTTTTAGCTTTTAAAGTTTTTAAGAATGTTTATTATTATTTATATTATTATTATTATTATTATTTTACTTTGCTCGCTATGGTTTAATTCGAAAAGAATAAATTTCCTGTGTTTTACAAAATCGTTCAAAAAGAAAATTTGGTCAATAAAGTATCAAAATTCCAAGATCTCTTTTTCATTTAAGAAATATATTCATATAACTATCAAATTAAATATGCATAATTGATCCCTCTCCCTTCTCTTCTGTAAACAGTAATGTGTTAAAATCTTAACCAACTACTCAAATTGATAAAATCTCCCCCATATGTACTTTAAAATTCGTTATTTCTGAGCAACAAATTAACCAGACCATATTTTAATCATCCATCGAGCAAAGAAAATTTTCCTAATAAATTATATTAATCAAGCCGTATTATAATTACTCATATTATAATTATTCATATTAACCATAGGAAATAATAATAATAAATTAGTCTTACTAATTAAAACTTGCAAGAATTATAACACCATCGATAAAATTATAACCAACCTTATAAAAATATAAATATACAGTAGAATCCATTACATGCATGTAAAATCGTATCTGTTCGAGGACTCAATAGCGTAATAGCTAGAGTGACCGTCTCCCACACGGGAGGTCGTGAGTTCGAATCAACCGGAAGACCGAAGCTATTATTTTTTCTCCTGTCGATACAAGAGCTTCCAAACTGTTCAATAGGTGGCACCACCAGCCCTCTGATTGCACTTTTCAAATAAGCACTTTTGACGAAATTGTTATCCTCAAACAAGCGAAGAAAGTAATTTTCTCAATATGACGAAATATTCGCTCGGAGCATATCCCAGGAAATGGTTTCGTCAAAAATGAAGAAAATTTCGTGAAATCTGAGTATCCATTTCTGAGAGTGTAAGGTTACTGTTTATACAAATTAATAGTTCTACAAAATTCAATATATCTTTCACCGAATCATAAAAAACAGACTATACTTTTACGTAAGAAGTTCGCAAATCTCGTCAATAGTTTTGTTTCTTGCCAATGGCAAACTCAATTTTCGCGTTTGTGAATTAGAAACGATACTTTGAAAATGATTTTCTTTTTTGTTTAAGATATTAATTCTATTTTCTTATTTTTCTTAAAAAAATATTTCTTTTCTTATTTCTTGTTATTATTAAATTTTAAAAGAAATAAGTGAAAAGCATGAATTTAAAATGTATGTGACATAGGTATTTTAAATGTATATAATACATATTCGTATATATTAAGCGTACATAATGAATGTATTTTAAATTAAATTTTCTTTTAAATAAAATGAGTGTAAAGTTCAAATTTTAATGAAGTTAACGCAGCAGCATTGACTGCGAATTAACCCTTCCCTGCAAGATTTTTTCTATTTTTAGAAAAAAAATTATGTGAAATCTATACATCCGCCTAATAATGGGAAAAATAGTAAAAAAAATTAATTTTCAAATTTTCAGCTAAAATTTGATATTTTATGGTGTCTGCCATATGTGTACAATTAGGGTTTTAAAATATTATATTGCTATATTTTGCAACTAAATGAGCTTAAAATAATTAAATTTATCTGCTTAACACTTCGCAACTTTTTGAAATATTAACATTTTTAAGTATTCAGTGAAAAATAATGAAAGTAAATCTTACCTTAATAGCTTGATCGATTTTTTTTTTGTTTTGTTTCCGAAGGACAAATTCTATTTTTTTGTCAAATAAAGCCATCTGACATGGTCAAAATATATATTATTCCATCCTTTGGACTGTTCTTGATCATGGACAAAGATCATATTGGCGAAATTCATGTCACATAATGAGAATTATACTGTTTTTAGGTATGTGCCAGATATGGCACGTGGTACAGTAAAGGGTTAAATAATACGATTTATCACCTGTGATGGACCAAGAAAAAAGTACGGAAATGTCAAATAATTTTCTAAATTCATAATATTCCCTTTTTTTCAACACAAATTCAACAAAAAAGATTTATAGCTTATAGTAATCCTGACTTTTTGAATAATACATAGTTATATGTAAACTTTTAATATCCCTTATACAAACTTTCTCGACGTCTTAAACAATTACATTTCTAATAAGATTTCCAGAGTGCCTTTAACAATAACCATTCACTTAATGGGCTTACATTCATCACCAGTTAAACAGCTTTGATTACCTTGTTGAAAGAAATAAGAAACTAGGTCGAGTTTGTTTGTACTCGCTTCATCTTCATTGTTTGGCCTTTTTATGAATCACGTTTATACACTCAAAAGAAAAGTAATTTTAATACTTTATCCACATTAATTAAATGAATCTGTAGTAAAATCATTGTGATAAATATAAACAATTCTACATTGTGAATATATATATATATATATATATATATATATATATATATGTGTGTGTGTATATATATTCTTTTTTACGAAATCAGTGAATATTTTTTTTTAATTGAATAAATAAGATGGAAATTATTAATATAACTAGCTGCTCCTCTGCAGAACATCTGCGCTCTGGGCTCTTTTAAAACATACGCATAATAGAATACACGAATTTAAGCATTATATGTATAAGTACTAAGCATGAAAACTTCTCCGGGTACGTAAAAAAAAAAATAAAAAAAAAAAATAAAAAAAAAAAAAATTCACGGTAAGATATGCATACCATTTAGAATTGAGGAAACAAAAGCCTTTTTTCGTCATCATACTTATAAAATCATTTGTATGCATACAATTGTTACTGGATACTCTTTAAAATAAAACAAGTAAGAAAAATCATGCGTACAGCATAGATTATGAAACACTTTCCAACACTCCCTGAAAGCTTTAACGAAACTTCGTTACTTAGGGAAATAAGGTAAATAAAACTAAGTAAACACTTAAATATCTGATTTCAGCAGTTACCGCCCATAGCCAAATATGTATTCCAATTCTTTTGAGCAGCCCTGTATTCGATCTGTATGTTGATATATATATATATACATATATGTATATATAATGGTAAAATTTAGTTTAGCAAGAAAATGCATAACAGGTTGAAATTCATCTTTCAGCAATTTATACTAATAGATGGAAACATACTTGAATACTTTTGTACAGCCCTGTAGTTTACCTAGTACCTTTATTACACGCCACTATTTAGGTAAAATTTAATTCAAACTAAAACACGCTTCAAACTACTGAAAGAAATTTCCAGAAATTATCACCCATAGACGGTCATGTATCCAACTCTGTATATCATTTTATCTATATTCTACAAATATTTCTTAGTACACTAAATTCAGTTCAGCGTAAAAATGCATAACTCCTTTAAAACCCACCTTTAAGCAATTTATGCTCATACTCAGTAACATTTACGAATTCATTTCTGTAGCTCTGTATATGAACTATAGCATTTATACGCACTTTATAGTATGCATAAATATAGTGAACAAGTAGGTAAGTGTGATCACAGATGGCACAGAGGGTATCGTTTAATATTCCTTTCAAAACACTTTATCCCTTTGAAAAATCTGCCACAATTCCACATTTCGCAACCAGGAACGCACTCTATTCTAAACAAACCTCTATCCGAACGAAACTCAGTTTTATATATTATCCGTAGATATATTAGTCGAGGGGATTGGGCCGATAGCATCCGTGATAAGTAGGTACCCCTGGCGGTAAAAAATGGAACTATAATATGTAAGGCTATGGTGCATAATATGAAAGAATGGTCAAAGGTGTGTCGGCAAAAGTTGGAAAAGTGCTCCCCAGGTGAAAAGGGCCGAGGTTAGAAAAATTGATTAAAATACACAAGTTAGAGTTCGGAGGAGTAAATAATATAAGACTTTTTGAAAATTTTATGATTTGCTGTGTGGTCTGAGGTAATGAGCTATAGGTATACAAAAAAACATTTTTCCAACTTAATTAGTGGCTCTCTTAGAAAGAATTGCTTAAAATACATATGTGGTAGCTCAAAGGGTTAAACGTAAGACTTTTTCAAGATTTTATGATTTGTCGCCTGGCCTCAGGTGTTCTGCTATAAGTATGCAAAATTTCAAATCTCCAATTTAATAAGGGGCTCAGTTAGAAAGAATTGCTAAAAATACGCATGTGGGAGCCCAAAGGGTTAAATGTACGCTTTTTTCAAAATTTTATGATTTGTCGTATGATATGTGGTGTTCAGCTATAAGTATGCAAAATTTCACGACACCAACCTAAAAAGGGGCTCACTTAGAAAGAATTATTTAAAATACACATGTGGGAGCTCAAAGGGTTAAATGTACGGCTTTTTCAAAATTTTATGGTTTGTCATTTGATGCGAGGTGTTCAGCTATAAGTATGCAAAATTTCACACCTCCAATCTAATTAGGGTTCACTTAGAAAGAATTGTTTAAAATACACATGTGGGAGCCCTAAGGGTTAAATGTATGACTTTTCCAAACTTTTATGGTTTGTAATTTGATGTGAAGTGTTCAGCTATAATTAACGAAAATTTCACGCCTCCAACCTAATTAGGGCTCACTTAGAAACAATTGTTTAAAATACACTTGTGGGAGACCAAAGGGTTAAATGTACGACTTTTTCAAAATTTTATGATTTGTCGTTTGATGTGAAGTATTCAGTTATAAGTATGTAAATTTTCACGCCTCCAATTTAATAAGAGGCTCACTTAGAAAGAATTGTTTAAAATACACATGTGGGAGCCCAAAGGGTTAAATGTACAACTTTTTTTAAATTTTAGGATTTGTCGTATGATGTGTGGTGTTCAGCCATAAGTATGCAAAATTTCAAGTCTCCAACATGCATAGTTTCTGAAAACGTGCTCTGTGACAGACGGACAAACAGACAGGCAGACAAAGGAGCGACACGAATAGGGTTTCGTCAGATGAACAAAACCCAAAAAAAACGTATATCATAATTAAAAATGCATTTCGAGCAATCGTTACTAATATACAGTAATTCGGATACAATATAGTATCTGAAATCTTTTCAAATACACCGCAAACAATTTCCCCTATACCATTATGAAAGGAATTCTTTTGTGTGACCCTGTAAATGAACAATAACTATTCTTTGCACCGCATATTCAACAGAATGCATATTTTAGTGAGCTTCATAAATGAATATCAATTTTACTATGTTTGAAAGAGTGTAACACCATTAAAAATCATTTGAAACGATTTTTTCCCATTGACCGTAATGTAACGGAAAAGTTTTGACTGTCCCTGTAAATGAACTAAACATGCTACACACTTCATTTGCAATAGGGATCGTGCTATGGTAGAGGTCACTAACCTCCAAAATTTTCAGAAAGATCCGAGTATATTTATGAGAGTTAGAGCGCGGACAGACGAACAGACAAACCGAAGTCATAAACAATTTCAACTTTGTTGGAAAGTGTTTAAAAAGTGTATAGATATTGTATTGTACATATCTTTATTGTATTGTACATAATTTATGCGAAGATTCAAACCCAAGTCTTAGAAAAAGTAAAACAAAATTAAGATGTTTTGGAGGGAAGATTTTAAAACCGATTGGTTGGTTGGTTGGTTGGTTGTATTTATGACGGCCAATTATCTGCACGAGGGATATGGGCCCAGGGTGTGTGCCCTTCGTGGGGGTCTTTCTAAGGGAACCTAACCCGTATTAACGCCTGGAAATCCAAGGTTCGAAGAAAACCACAAAAACTCCGAACGATTAGGCCGACGGGCGCGATTGGGATCGAACCCAGCACTTCCCGTCTACCAGATTCGTTAAAACCGATTGGACAGGTTACTGTTATATGTTGAAGGAATTCAAAGATGTTTCCTTTGGATTTTAAAATTGTTAAATATAGGGAAAATCCACTATTAAGTGCAGAGGCTTGCCAAATGTTAAATTTATTAGAGATTAAGGCTGAGATAAATAAAATTTTTTCGAGTGTGTCATTCAGTCATGAACCATTGCTTACTAAATATAAAGAAATTTTTCAAGGATTTGGTTGTTTGGAAGGTGAATATCATTTACAGACCAGGCATGCTTCCGGTGAAGCAGTCTCCTCGTAGAATTCCTATTCAACTAAGACAAGAGTTAAAATTGAAATTACATGATATGGAAAGAAATAAAATTATTTGTAAAGTCACTCATCCAACTGATTGGATTAGCAATTTAGTTTTGATAAAGACTACAAATAAATTGAGAATAAGCTTGGATCCACAGAATTTGAATCAGGCATTAAAGAGATCAGAGTATCCTATTCCAACAATTGAAGAGATTATGCCCTTGTTAACTAATGCTAAAATATTTTCAGTGGTAGACACTAAGGATGGGTTTTGGAATGTTAAATTAAGTTCAGACTGCACAGATTTACCCACTTTTTGGACACCCTTTGGAAGGTATAAATTTTTGCGTCTTCCATTTGGATTATGCACAGCATCAGAGGAATATCAGAGAAGACTGCATGAAATATTTGAAGGATTGAATGGAATTATCATCATAGCTGATGATATACTTATTGTGGGATGTGGTGCTACTGAGGAGGAAGCTAGGAAAGATCATGATCATAATTTAGAGAGTCTGTTTCAAAGAGCAAGAGGGGCTAATATTAAATTCAATAAAAATGAAATAAAACTTATAAAAAAGAAATTAAGTAGTTGGCACATATTTTTACCCCTCGGGTATAAGGCCAGATCCTGAAAAAGTAAAGACCATTACTAATATGCCAAGACCAAAAGTTGTACATGAAATTAAGAGTTTTTTAGACTTTACAACATATTTGAGTAAATTTTTACCAAAATTGTCATCGATTAGTGAAACATTAAGAAAATTGATTAAAAAGAATGAAGTATGGGAATGGACAAAAGAGCTAGAGAATGCATTTGAAGCTATAAAAAATCTAGTAATTAGGGCTCCTGTTCTTGGTTATTATGACCCAAATAAGGAAATAACTATTCAATGTGATGCAAGCAAAGCTGGATTGGGTGCAACATTAATGCAGGAAGGACAGCCAATTACATACGTTTCAAGGAGTTTAATTAAAACTGAACAGCAATATGCTCAGATAGAGAAAAAGTGTTTGGCTATTGTGTTTTCTTGTGAAAGATTTCATCAGTTTATAAGTGAAAGAAGTGAAATAAATGTGGAAACGGATCATAAACCATTGGAGGCTATTTTTAAAAAAGAACTACTGAAAGCTATAAGGCGAACAGAGAATGCTTCTTCGTTTACAAAAATATAATTTGAATGTGTTATTTAGGAAAGGTGAGATGCATATTGTCGATATACTCTCTAGGGCTGCATTGTCAGAAACTTCACATGATGAGGTGAAGCAAGATATTTTTCAAGTAGATAATATTTATAAAGAACTCTCAGAGATTAAAATACAAGAAATTTTAAATGTATCGGATATGACATATGAAAATTTAAAAGTACAAACTAATAAAGATCCAGTACTTCTGGAATTGAAAAAGGTGGTGCTGGATGGATGGCCATTGGAAAAGGAGGAGATATCGCCCTTAATCACAGAATATTGGACTTTTAGAGAAGGTCTAACAATACAGGATGGAATTGTTTATAAAAATTATCGAATTGTTATTCCAAGGTATTTGAGACGAGATATGATTTCAAGGGTTCATCGGGGTCATCTAGGAATAAATGCATCTATTAGAATAGCAAGAGTCCTTCCGGCCAGTGCCGGGAGGAAGAGGTAGCTTTCATAATCCTTATTTTAAAAAATCCAACTTATATCATGCAAACACACGAAGCTCAATTTAGTGGAAACCGAATATAGGAGATTCAATTCTAATTTTTATCAATATAATGAATGAGAATTTCGCGAAATTAGTCAGCTTTATCCAAGCTGCTTTTCTTTAAAGTAACTTACATTTGACTGCCAAATTCGGCAATTTCTTAAAGTGCCTGTCATTTTAAGACAACATGGTGGATGAGGCTAAGCAGTGAACTTGGTCGAGACCTTAGTAATTGCTGTGCACATGCTCACTCACATCGGAATCGGTTAATATATAGGAGTGGTGTCACATGCAAAAAATCAGATTTTTCAAAATGTCACCCACAATAGAAATTGAAACTGCTATATCTGAGCCATTTTTTAAGGTAAAGACAAACAAAAAATGCTCCTGAATCCTTATATCAAGATCAAATACTTAAGAAAGAAACCCTTTTCAATTTCTAATTTTTTTGCACCTCAATTTAAATATATATATAATTTTAATTTAATGGCCGCCATTTTGAAACAAGATGGATGATGAATCTGGCCAGCGAACTTGGTCGAGGTGTTGATGTATACTATCCACATGCCTTCTTACATCGAAATAGGCGAATACGTGTGTTATCGCGTGACAAATACAAGATTGTTTCAAAATGTTAGCCATGCTAGAAATTCAAAGTGCTATAAATCAACCATTTTTTAAGATATCAACAAAAGAACAAATTTTCAGAAACAAAAACTGCTCCGGAATCTTTGTATCAAGGCCAAACACATAAAAAAATCTTTTTCATTTTCCAATTTTTTAATACCTCATTTTGAATTTTAAATTTAATTTTTTTAAAATGGCAACCCTTTTGAAACAAGATGGCGAATGAAGCTGGCCAACGAACTTGGTCGAGACATTGGTATGTACTATGTACAGACCAAGTTACATCCAAATAGGTTCATAAATACGCCTGTTATCGCGTGACAAAAATCAGGTCGTTTTAAAAAGTCAGCCACAAGAGAAATTCAAAATGCTATAACTCAGCCATTTTTTAAGATATAGACGAAACAAAAACTGCTCCGAAATCTTTGTATAAAGGTCAAATACATAAGAAAAAAATATTTTTCCATTTTCAATTTTTTGGTACCACATTTCAAATTTTTAATTTTTAAAAAAAATTTAAATGGCCGCCATTTTGAAACAAAATGGCGGATGAAGCTGGCCAACGAACTCGGTCGAGAGATTGGTATGTACAATGTACACACCGAATTACATCCAAATCGGTTCATAAATACGCCTTTTATCGCGTGACAAAATTCAGGACGTTTCAAAATGTCAGCCACGCTAGAAATTCAAAATGCTATAACTCAGCCATTTTTTAAGATATAGACGAAACAAAAACTGCTCCGGAATCTTTGTATAAAGGTCAAATACATAAGAAAAAAATATTTTTCCATTCTTAATTTTTTGGTACCACATTTCAAGTTTTAAATTTTTTAAAAAATTTTAAATGGCCGCCATTTTGAAACAAAACGGCGGATGAAGCTGGCCAACGAACTCGGTCGAGACATTGGTATGTACTATGTACACACCGAATTACATCGAAATCGGTTCATAATTACGGGAGTTACAGTGTGACATAGGTCAGATATATATATATATATATATATATATATTGATATATATATATATATATATATATATATATATATATCAATTTTGAACGGAGGGTGGTTTCGGGGTCTGGGGGTCATGATCGATGAAAATATACCAAAATTTTTTGAAATCGCTTTCCTCCGAACGGCTGCAATAGGTAGCTTTTTTGTAAAGAAAGCTACCTAAAAGACACATTGTTTTGGCCAAGAATGTCAAGTGAGATAAAAAATGTTATTCAAAGTTGTGAAATTTGTAACTTGAACCAAAGTTATTTGCAAAAAGAACCCATGCAGACACACAGAATACCAGAATTGCCATGGGAGAGAGCATCATCTGATATTTTTGAAATAAATGGTACTTATTATTTAATTTTGATGGATCATTACTCAGATTATTTTGAAGTTTATAGGTTACCAAATATCACATCTGAAAGTGTGATAAATAGATGCAAACAACATTTTAGTAGGCATGGTATTCCAAAAGTTTTGATTACTGATAATGGAAAAGCATCCAGAAGTTCAGAGTTTGCTGAGTTTGCACAGAGGTGGAGTTTTGAACAATCCACATCAACACCCTATCATAGTCAGGGTAATGGAAAGGCAGAATCGGCAGTTAAGATTGTAAAAAATATTATAAAGAAATCTATTAAAAATAAGGAAGATGTATGGTTGAATCTTTTAAATTGGAGAAATACTCCAACAGTTAATATGAATTCAAGTCCAGTTCAAAGATTGATGTCTCGAAGAACAAGATCTAATTTGCCTACATCTCAGAAATTGTTAAAGCCAGAAATTCAGGATTTGATTCCAGATAAGATATCATTAAAAAGAAGGGAAGCTAAAAGCTATTATGATAGAAAGGTTGAACAGTTGCCCCCACTTGAAATTGGTCAGATACGAAAACCACCTACATTGTCAAAGGAAACTGATAAGTGGAAAAGAGGCTCCGTCATTGACATTCATAACTCAAGATCTTACGATGTTAATAATGAGGGAGGAATTGTAAGAAGAAATAGGAGTTGGTTGAGAGAAGCGGCCACAGCATGCAATGACAAAGTGAGTGAGAGACGGGAAGATGGAATGGATCAGGCTGTTGAGGATAAGGAGGTGGAGAAGTTTGAGATGATTCCTAAACAGAGTGACTACAATGACAGTCCGGATCTGGGGCTATATTGCAAAAGAGTGAATTGCCTGTGACTGGTCCTCGAATGACCAGATCAGGGAGAATTGTAAAAACTCCACAGCGATTTTTATTATAAGAACTGTTGGTGCTGGAACTTTAATATGTGAAATATATGTATGTGTATAAAAAAAGGGAAGTTGTTAGGTATCTGTGTTTTTAACTGTATATTTTAGTTATACTGTGAGTGGCAACAGTGGATGATGAGATGTAAACATGAGTGATGTCCAGATGCAGCTAGTCATGTCTTGTGATAGTGTGGGGTAGTTGTGGCATGTTTTTAAATAAAGTTATCTTTTAATGTTGGTCATTCTGGTGATGTGTGGACTCAAACAATATACACAATTGTAAATTTCAGAGCTCGGGAGATGCTGCAATATCTGGATCAAAGGATCTAAAACCTGTAAGACCCGCATAAAACTGACCGTAGCTAAAAACTGGCTGTGAGAAATCTCAGCAATTTTTTAAATTTTGAATGCAAATTTTGAATGAGGGGCAAGATGTTTTCAATTTTTATTAAATGATTGGCAAGAAAGGTGCTATTTTGTAAACCAAAGAGCAGGTGGGATGCAGCACAACCCTGAAACTGCCTGCGGGAAACTCTACCCTATACCCAAAAAAAGTAGAACGATTGATGTTTTTATACCATAATTTGAAAGATAACGAATTTACTTATATAACTAATATGTTGTGTCCATCACAAAACTTTCTTCTATATAAATCACGCCAACAAATTACATCAATTTAGCATCAATTCATGACAAAGTATATCTGAATTTGAAGTTTGATAAAAATTTGTGCATCAGTTATTGAGATAGAGCTATAGTGGGAATTCTGAAAATTGCGGCATAGCAGCGTCACATGTTGAGTGATTTGCACCAAAACATAAACAGCACAAATGCATATCAAGGTATACCTAATCTGAAATTTGTTAAAAATACAAGCATTAGTTCTTGCGATAGAGCTATTGCGGAAATCGCAAAATATGAAGCATAGCAGCGACACCTGTTGAGCAATTTACAGCAAAATGTATAAAGCGTCTATTCATGCCAAGGACTATCTGAAATTCGTGCATTAGTTTTGGAGCCCGTGAAAAAGGCTGCATAGCAGCGCCACCTTTTGAATGATTTTCACCAAAACATAAACAGCACTAATTTATATCCAGGCATTCCTGAATCTAAAGTTTGTTGAAAATCCAAGCATTAGTTCTTGAGATAGAGCTATTGCGGAGATCGCAAAAAATGCAGCATAGCAGCGTCACCTGTTGAACGATTTATACCAATATCTATATAACGTCAATTCATGTCAAGGACTAACTGAATCTGAAGTTTGCTGGAAATCCGTGCATTAGTTCTGGAGATTGAGCTATTGGGGAAATCGTGAAATTTGTTGCATAGCATCGCCACCTGTTGAGCGATTTACACCAAAAACTAATCAGCACCAATTTATATCAGGGACTAACCGAATATAAATTTTTATTAAATTCCGTGCATTTAGTTCTTGCGATAGAGTGCCCACAAAATTTGTGTCACATACATACAAACAGACGGACGGACAGACAGACAGACATTTTGTAAAAACATGTTTTTCGGAATCTCTGACCGCTAAAACGTGTAAATCCGTTGAAAATCGAAAGTCGGAAAATTTCACGAATTCAATACCTTCTTCTTGTAATGATAGAAGAAAGCAAAAAAGAAAATACTGCATTTATTATATTTTCTATTTCTACAAACTGTTTCTTTACCCAAAATCGTAATTTTTATTTGTTTAAATATAAAATTAAATTAATTTTTATTAGTGTAGATTCTAGGCATATTTGGCTGGCTACAGCGCTCTGTGGCACTTTTTGAATAATTTATGCACCCAGCGGCCCTTTTTAAATATTTTGCATAATCAGGAGCCATTACTGCCCCTTTTTGATGCACCCTTTCAAGTTTCCGCCAATCACACGTAAAAAAAATTTAGAAATTTGTTAGTCAGTTTCTGAAAAAACCCGGAAATTCATCTATCGATCGTATGTAAAAGCTCATGAATTTTGCCAATGAGTATGTTATGGGAAAAATCCAGAAATTGACAAATTGTTCTCTGGAAAAAATTCTGAAATTCGTCAATCCGTCTTGGAAAAATCACAAAATTTGACAGCCAGTCGCAGGGAAAATATCCTGGAAATTGTTGTCTATCAAAAAAAAACCCCTCGAAATTCGACAATTGGTAGAATATAAACTGTAGCAAACATTTTCAGCCAGTTGGGGGAAAATGTTGTAGAGAACTTATTGCGAAAATTATAGTGAAATTCGTCAGTCGGTCATGAAAAAGAAATCTTAAAAAAGTAGTAACATGCAATGATTAGTAGAAGGAAAATATTAAAAAATTCTTCAATTGGTTGCAGCGGAAAAAAATCTCAAAATGCGTCGATCGGTTGTGGGAAAAGATCGCGAAGTTTGTTGATTGCTAGCAGGAAAATATTGTACCATTTGGCAATTCGTAACGGGAAAATATAGCAAAATGCGTCAATCGGTCGCTTATAATAGGGTACTTTTATCAAGCCATTACAAAAACTGTTTTTTGAATAATCTGCAACAGTTTCCTTTTTCAGAAAGATACTTTTTAAAGAATAAGTTTCCTTTTTAAAGGTTCCCACCTGATGGCCCCTCTTTTTCTAGGGTTTATGCTGTTAATTTTACATGGATTTTTTTTCTATATTTTGCTGATATATTTTTATGTACTGAGTGTGAATTACTTTACAGAATAGTTATAAATATCTTTGTCTTTAAATTTCTTAAAAAAATAAATTCTTACTACTCAGCCAAAATTTTCCTGAATACTGAGGATCAGTGTTGAATTCAAGGGATGTTCGGGATCGGGGGCTGGGAGATTTCCCCCCACCCCTGGAAGATTTGAGATATTGTGCTTTCAATTGTCAAAAAATGCAATTACCCATTCCCAGAGCCACAGAAATCCCTCCCGGAGAAAAGTGTCTGAATTACACTGCCAAGGAGTACACGGCAAATTTGCCGAGTATTCGATACAGCTGTATTATGCAATAAAATAAGTAATGCTATAAAAAATGTGCAAGTAATGATTTTCTGTACATAAATAAACTTAGGACTCTCTAAATAAATGTAAAGAACAAAGTAATGAGTGATCAAAAGGATACCTCAACAAATTACAATATCAACAATCTCAAAGCAGCAGCTACAATATACTTTATATATCAAACAGAATCCTTGGAGCATTTTTCCATTAACCGACACAATATGAATAAGTTGTACCTGATTGTTATTATATGACATCGTTTTTATGCAAAATGTACTTATATACGCTATAACAAAATCAACATCAAAATTGATAGGTAAAAAAGCAAGTAGCACATATGAAGGTATTTTGCATGCACTAATGTCAGATAGCGGCAGATTTGTACGATATATCAGAGTTCTGTCAGTTAATGGAAAGGCCTTTTTAAGGAAGTACATCAAATATATAGCAAACAAACTGCCTTCATGAGATATATAATATATATATACATATAGAACATTTATTATCACATAACATAAACTAACCAACACGATGCTGAGAAGTCGCACACTATTCCTGTTATCTGACACCGGTGCATACAAACTGTATTCATAATAGACTATGTTCTTTTCCCCATATCGCATAGATGATGATTTTGGCAAGCAGAAAAATTTACATTTTTATGTTCCTATTTAAAATAATTCTTATATTTTTTAATTTTTGTTAAGAATTTTCTAAAAATTTTTAACTTTTTTAAAGCAGCCATGATTTTTTTATATGGTACTGCCAAGTTTTGACGGGTTCCATCTAGTAGTTATTTGAAAGGCTAATCGGATAGGAAATTGTATACGCTAAAATGCAAAAGGCATATTATTGTCTGAGGGAATAAATGGTATTCAGGTTATGAGAGAAGTTTCGTAAATATTGAAATAATTTTTTTTACTTCAATCGTATTATTATGCAAGTTTCTAACTATAAATCCTGTACCTACGCACAGACCTTTAGAAGGTACTAAATTTCTTAGTAACATTATGATAACTCTGGCTTTGATTTTTATTTATGATGTGGCATTCCAGTTTGTATTAAACTGTTACAAAGTTCTTCAGTATATGCAAGTTGATCTTGCGAATCATCACTTATGATGGTGTCAATGCTATCATTAACCCTTTTAGTATCTGGCATCCTGTAAAACACGATTATTACTTTCAATTGAAAATTATTTTATCTCTGTTAGTATGGCTGGTTCTTTAGGATTTTGAGGTATCACTGTCTTAAAATCAATGTCTCTGAAAAGCTGCTGCACTGTTGCATATCTGGATAGCAAATTGGGGGGAAACTTTCCCACATAACACATTTAGTTTTCAGAAATTTTTCAGCAGTCTTGCTTTGCAAACCTGCAAATGTGCAACAAATTTAGCATGACAAGAAAGAAAGTTTACAACAAGACTGCAGCAAGATAACGCAAAAGCCGAAGTCACCACACTTTAAACTTGCAGCTAACTTCCCGTGAAAGTTAAACTCTTGCTGTATCAAATTTATTGCAAATTATTGGCAAACAAGTAGAAAATTTGGTTCTATTATAACTAATGTACTGCAATTTATTCGTAAGCTAGTAGAAAATTTAGTTTTGCCTTGTCAAAAATACTGCAAACTTATTGCAAAGTAGTAATCTTGTCATGTCACATTATCTGTTTACAACTGTCACACTATAAGTTTGATCTCTTCAGATCTATTGATGCATACACACTGATGTATACACACCGTCAGAAGGTTCGTTCTTGTCACCATTAACAAATAAATGTACTATGTGTACTTTTAAATTCGAGTCTTCTTTGGTATTTGATAAATAAAGCGATTTAAAAATGTGGTGCCAACCGAATAGAATTTGTGTAAGGGATGCAGTCCCGAAAGGGTTACAAATCATGGACTCGAATGGGGTTAATGCAGGGGTCGCAGCATATAGGACAAATGTTATTCTTCTTACCAGTATCTTTTATCAATAATTTTCAAGAGACATTTTTAAAAGAATTGCAATCGAGATGTATCATGAGGATTATTCATAGAAGATAAGAAGAAGGTAAGAACAATAGAATTTGTCCTATGTACTGCGACCCCTGGGTTAAAGGCAAAAATAAATATCAATTAAAATATTTTAGAAAAATCCAATAATATTGAGATTAATTCATTTAAAAATTAAAATTTTCAATCTAAATTTAAAATGGCTGAAGACGTAAACATATTTTAGTAAATTAACATAACTTCTTAATTTGTAAGAATTTTAATATAGGAATTCAAATAAGTTGTAGATTATAGATAAATTTTACTTTACAAAAATAACTACATTTGAACTGTTAAAATAATAAATACCTTCTTCTGAGTTCGTTAACTTAACAAATCAATAAAAATGAGTTTCCATAACGATAGCAATAATGTGTGTGTCTTGCCTTTGAGTAGCACCCAAATTTCTGCAATTTCTACACATGTGCTGATTGTCTATTCTCTCAACAGAGGGATTTTTCCCTTTCGTCACTTTCGAGAATTAAAGACAGTCTTGTCCCTGTTTCACAACCAACTACTCATACAATTGGGTGATGGTCTACCTTGTGATAGATTCGCTGCGAATATGTAATGTCATATTTGTCACGGCAAGATAATATCAGAAAAAAATCAAGCTTGATGTTAATGTGCATGCTATCTGTGTAATAGTTTCCCCACTTTGACTTTCGCCAACCTGCAACAGCCAACTTGCAAACTCTCTCTCTGTTTGAACGCCACGCATATTTTCTGTAAGTTTCATACTGTAACACAACGTTACATCAACAAAATCACTATAACATCAGCAGCAAATCATCGCATCGAAACATTGTATTCATAAGTAACTCATTTTTTGCGACAAATACCACAACAAATAATGAAACCGGTTAAACTTAGGTTTCGCAGATTTGATTATCTAAGCAAACCAACCATTGCCATCAGCAAAAGAGAAACAACCTTTTTTTCGAGGTTACGTACTGTAGCGTTCTATCGTATTCAACTATTTTAATCATAAGTAACTCATTTTTTTAGGGTTCCGTCCTTAAAAAGTAAAAACGGAACCATTGTAACATCACTCCTGTGTCTGTCCGTCTCTGTGCCTGTCACAGTCATTTTACTCGTAAACTATGGAAAGTGGAAAGTTCAAATTCGGGGAAGTAATAAAGACCATTGACCCACATATTTTCAGATTAATAAACATTCATAAATATATTTAGTAAAAAAGTACAGTGGCTAATTATGTTACTTGGAAAAAAAATCCCTTGCATATCATGTGGGGTATCCTGTGAAAGCTTTTGTACCGCTGAACTCAAAAACACATTCCTTTTAATTTTAGGTATTATATTTTCAAAGATATTGTTGAAAATGAAGCGCAAAAATATGTCCCCCCCCATCTAATTCCGAATCTACTGAAACTAAAATTATGAAAAAATTAGAGGTAGTAGATGTTAATATAAACCATGCCGGAAAATTATAGCGATTACCCTAGGTCACATAGTTTTTGAGTAATTAGCATTTTTTCTGTTATACACAAATTTCGATTTACGGGCATTCAGAAAAATCGTTGAGCATCGCTGAATATACTTATCGTTGCAGAAGAATAAAAGCATTGTTGATAATGATTTTCGAAAAAAATCATCGGTAATTAGGCGAGATATTAACCCTTAAAGGTACGGTGAGTTTGGACATACACAAGGACAGGGCGGCGTACTCTATGCCTAGTTAACAACTTTTAATGATATATATGTGTAATGTAATGTCCAATAACAGTATAAAAGCAATAAACGTCAAATTGTTAAAAACGTACTAATTTAAGGGGTCTCGGGACTCTAAAAAGTGGAAAAAATGAAAAAAAAGACCATTTTCAACATTTAATGTCTTAAAATGTATATGATTTTAAAATACAATTTTAATTGGGATGAAAGATATAAGTATGTTCTTTCGTTTCATGTATTTAAAAAATTGCAAGATACAGAATTAGTAATTATAAAGGGCTCGAAACTGTTAGACATTTGTCGAACAAAAAATTGGCATAACAGTTTACCAGCAGGATTACAAAATAAATATTGCAACTAGAATGAAAATTTTGGTGCTTACTTATACTTCAGATTGTAATAATTTCCCTGAACTTAAATAAATTTGTATTTAAAGCATTTTTATATTTTTAATGCGATGTTGCATTTAGCTAATACAAAATTTTGAAAATTTCAACAGTAAAATCACCTAAAAAAATATTTTTTTTAACAATAAAAAGAAAATTTTAGGTTCAGTTTATACAGACTAACATGAAATATATGTTATGAAAATTTCTTGAAAAAATATTCAGAAGTTTTTTAGGTATCCTGCGCGTTATGCCCCAAAAACGCAATTTGGAAAATAATGACTTTAAAGTTTCGGAAACGCCGCTTCAGCTATTGAGTGTGTATAATTCTAAAAGCCAAAACTTCTGTTCTAATGGGAATTTCCAGGAAACAATTATATCAAAATATTCAGAAAAGATAGAAGTTTAACATCTAAAAAAAAATAATAAAATTTCTTAAATTTTGAAGTTTTAAGAGTCTTGCGACCACTTAATCCTTTCCGCAACGGAGTAATTCTATTTATAAACTTATGAAAAAATGAACTGACACCAGAATTTATAAACGAATTTATTAGAAAATGCGAACTTTCTTAATTTCACGTACATTATAAAATGAAAATTTTAATTAAATATTCTTTCTGCCGTTTGTCTGTTTTGGAATTAAAATTAGGTGTCCGTTTTTTAAGGGCATCGCCCTCGAAAGATTTAATAAGAATGAATCGCATAAATACTGTGGGATTCGCGATAGTTTGCATTGATTGTTTCTTTCAATACGCCTCGAGTGACTTTAAAAGTTAATTAAACACCTATCTTGAAAAACGCGGCACTGACCAAGGCGGCGTTGCAACTTTGAGAACTGAATTCGAAGCGCGTTTAGCACAATGGCAAATTTAAACTTTGAACAAAGGTTTTATTTTAGCTACACTGTAGAAATAAAGGTTATTACTACGCTGAATTTAGTTTCATGAAATGCCAAATGAAGTTTAACTATGCGCTGCTTTTATTGTCAGTACCGAATTAAGTTCATCATAAACAGATTAGGATAATATTAAAAAAAGCGTTATTAATATTTGATATTATTTAGGTTCCATATCTTTTTGAACTTTCATGGTATACCCATTTATACTTTTATAATATATACAGTTATACCCAACCCTACGTCGTATAGTTTTTTACAAAGTCTTAGTATTCTTTTAGCAACTTTTTTTTTAATAATACAATTACAAATTCATATATTTATTCTACGGAACCCTCAGTGCGCGAGTAATGCTCGCACTTGACCGTTTATTTAGAGAAATAACCACTTTTTCTTCGCCACATACCTCAGCATTTAATTCACACCACAACAAATAAATAAACTGGTTAAATTTATATTTAGCAGGTTTGATTTTCTTAACAAACCACGCGTTGCTAGCTGCAAATGTGAAATAACCGCTATTTTGCATCACGCTCAATAGCTTTTTATGTAATACCATTGTGTACGGGCTAAAGGTATCCAAAAGTGATGGCTTATTTTTACGGAACTACTCATTAAATTATTTTAAAATATGTTTAAATCGAAAGACCATCTCACCAATTTTCAATATCAATACATTTTGATGTATGAAGATGTTAGATTTGGATGTTTGCCTGTTTCAGATGCCAAAGTTACATGTCTCCCCCCCCCCCCTTCTTTGCCTATTCCATTGGTAGATGGATTTTGATGTCGAGGATCGACATTGCATTTTGTTTACACCCGTCGCTGAACACGCTTCACAGATTTAAATTCCGTTAACCAAAGCACGCATTCAACCTTTTTCTGTGGCGCTCACATCTTTACTAATGAAACCCATGGAATAGGTTTTTCGCTATTCGTGGTAATTGCCGACTACTATACACATACACGGCTGGCAAACATCCTAATCTAACATCGCCACACATCGAAATCTCTTGATATTAAAACTTTGTGAGCTGCTCTTTGTATTTAAATGTATTGTTTTAAATTCTAATGAGTAATTCCGTAAAAATAAGCCATAACTTTTGAATGCCTTTAGTTCGGACACCCTGTATATAGATCACGAAATAAGAGAAAGCAAATTTTCCAGTAAACAACACTTTTTTACTCACATGTATTCACACACTCTCATATAGATTGCCGCGTGTGTGTAATACGTATTTCTGAAACAATTTTTAGAAAACATTCATGCAGGTTATCGTTATGATTTTAGAAAACATCATATGAATTCTAAATATTTACATACATAAATTATTCTAGCGTAAACAAACAACCTAAAGAAGCAAGCAGCATTTCTTTTTAAAAATAGCTAGTTCAGTTTTCGGTAATTTGCTTTTCATTAACCACTGTTTCAGCGTTTGAGACGGTGTATATTTTTATGATTCTTCACATACTGGATTTAAATATGTAATAAATTTATTGTGTTGATTTGAACTTTTAAAAGATAATTAATTGTTTATATGTAAACGATCTCTTACGGCAAAATAATTGACATAGTGAGTTTTAAAAGGAACTGTGGACTTCGAAAATGGATTAAAATTGGACAATGACAGATAATTATTATTAATTGTTTACATGTAAACGATCTCTTACGACAAAATAATTGACATAGTGAGTTTTAAAAGGGACTGGGGACTTCGAAAATGGATTTAAATTGGACAATGACAGATAATTATTATTAATTTTTTACATGTAAACGATCTCTTACGACAAAATAATTGACATAGTGAGTTTTAAAAGGGACTGGGGACTTCGAAAATGGATTGAAATTGGACAATGACAGATAATTATTATTCTTGCAGGACATTAAAGAATCAAGTCAAAGTTCCTTTGCGTATTCCTCTTGATTTGAGCAACAAATGTCATTTCCAGGTGGCCCTGCACTTAATCGAACTGTAATCATGGTCATAATAACTTTACAATTTCAAAAGTCTATATTCATGTCCGCATTTCAATAGTTAAACAGTATAAATGATAAAAGTCTCGGTGAACTTTGTACTTTTGTTTGAGTTTTCTTACATTTTGTGGCAGCGCTGTCTATGCTATTTGCCCGTGACACTTGGTATTAAAACAAGGATACATACGGGAGACCGGGGCTAGTTGGCTATAGGGGTAAGTTTGCGCAGTTCTCATAAATCGCATGTTTGTGGATAGATTGCGCAACCAGTCACAGAGTGCCTTTCTTCTTGCTTTTTACAATCCCATTGTAGTTTTGCAGCGTTACCTACGTGCAGTGGACATTTATTACGATTTTTCTCTTTTTTGCTCTCATAAGCAATTTTTTGTTGCTTCATTCTTTTTCTAATTTCCAATACTTATCTTAATAATTGCAATTTAACTTGTGCAGTTTTCCTTAGTGTATGATTCACTGTACCTACCCCATATGTGATTTTCTTGGATTATTTATGTTTAGAAGGTTACGTCTCCCTTTTGTGAAGAAATTTATTATGGGCTAGTAGGCGCATTGAACACGGGGTAAGTTGGCTCGGCGTCTGGTGTGTGCTGGTAGGTTGAAATACAACAAACACAGTTAAAAGTGGATGTAATGCAAGATTTTGGGCACATGGGGCTTGCCCAAATGGAGGCACTCGATTTTTTATTTGTGACAACTGTAACTCTGATAATGATATTGAGTAAGATAGAAGTTACTCAGTGTTAATGTTTTATTCATTATTTTTATGTCTGTATAATTTAGAATTTACATTGTACGGCGATAACGCCTTTGATTAAACCTACTGATAATAAGGAAATTGATTTCTCTTAACTGCGTGCCTTATTTGAGTTTCATAAAATTTTTATAAAGCGAGTGCCAACTTACCCCATAGGTAGTAGCAACTTGACCCGTGACGGGATAAGTTGGCACACAAGTTTCCTTTTACTTTAGGCTTCCGCTAAACATAAACTACAAGAACTACAAACTCAAAACTCCGGGTATTTATAGCCAAATGTCTTTTCTTTAAAACTGCAGTTAAAGTTTGTTAAAAAACTTAAATAAAAAATTTATAAAAATGAAAAACTAAAAACTGCGCCTACTAGCCCCGGTCTCCCCTACTAATGAAATTTCGGACTTCACCACGTTAATCTACCGAAAGAAAAGAAAACTACAGTTGTCATCGGTTGCTTGTTATTCAATTCCAGCTTGTTATTCAATTCGTATTTATAAAGAATCACGTTTAATGTTCTTTTTTCTCCAGGTTTATATTAAGATATGTAAATAAGTGTTTAACATCATGTTGAAATTGTCATCTTTTTTTTATCATTTAAAGAAATTACAAAGAAAACAATATAATTTCATATCTTTCCAGGGTGGTTTGAGGTTAATTATAACTAATGTCGCATCCTGCTTTCGAACTTTTTTTAATTCTTTTCTGGCGACATGTACGCATATTTACAGTTTAAAAAACCCTCAAATACATCAAAACAAAAATGAAAACGCTATGTAAATCTTCTAAATATAGAAAAATCGCAGATTAAGCGATTTTTTTTGTTATCTCACAGGCTTAAATTTATTTCTTTATCTAAATTCATTGTAATTCTTATTATATACTTTTTACTCCTTATATTCTTTACAAACAAAAACCAGATAATTTTTCCTACGGTTATTTGTTACTTTCATTATCTGCAAATCTTCTGGTTAGAGATAAAACATCAGAAATAAGTTTTTTTTCTTAGAGGAAAAAGATGTCAAACAATTTACCTTTTTGTATTCGTATAAGAAAAAAATTGCAAACTTAATTCCTTTTGCAATCTCATGCAGATTGGTTAGTCACGTCAAGCATAACATTTACAAAACGAAAAACTTTAAAAATTGAAAATGCTTTAAGGTGTGCCATTATGTTTGACACTCGTTTATTATAAATAAAGTAAAATAAATAGAATAAAATACTGATTGTTTCAAATTAAGTGGTATACAAAAAAGACAATTTCATTCGTTAAAGGAATTGTTTTTTTTATAGAGTTTTTATTTTTTAACGATTTAAGGACAGGAATATAATACAGGGCTATTACAAATGATGGAACCGATTTAAAAAAATCATATTTTCGGAACTACTGCACATATTACAATAACTGATACATGAATTTAAAGAGAAATATACTAAGTTTTTTTCAGTTACAAATGTTTGATGTGTGACCCTCTTGTTACACGGCGTACGTCCAATCTGTAATCGAGTTCGTTCCAAACAGTTTGTAGCATCACTCTGTCAATGATTCTGAAAGCTTCACAAATGCGTTCCTTAAGTTCTGAACACTTTGTTTTCGGCATTGGTGGTACATAAATAATGTCTGAATACTGTCAGAACTTAAAGAATGCATCTGTGCAGAATTTAGAACCACTGACAGAGTGATGCTACAAAATGTTTGGGGCGAACTGGATTACAGATTGGACGTATGCCATGCAACAAGAGGGTCACGCATCGAACATTTGTAACTGAAAAAAACTTGGTATATTTCTCTTTAAATTCACGTATCACTTATTGTTATATGTACAGTAGTTTCGAAAATAGGATTTTTTAAAATCGTGTCCATCATTTGTAATAGCCCTGTATTTTATAGTTACCAAAGATATTTTCACGGCAAATGTAATGATAGTCTATTGCCTTTATATATATATATATATATATATATATATATGCAATTTAAATTACTAAAAAGGTAATACACGTTAAAATAAGATATAAAACACTACTATCCTCTATACCCAATACATTATATGGCACTTAATCACCGGACACTTTCAATTTTAGACATTTTGTCGAATATTTAACATTATACGTGTCGAATTCTTCTGGAACTTCAGGATTATAAAGAATATGTTTGACCTCATATTTATCAGCATTGATTTGAAAAAGAGGAAAATTTAGGTGGACAATAAAAAAATATATATTAGGATCACCCTGCAAAATAAATTCCACGAAATGATCTATTGGAGCATACAAATAAGTGGATATTGTACAATATATCTATTCATTTATGTAAGAATTGCATTTATATTCATGGAGATAAATGTTGTTTTTTTTTTTAAGTTCAAAGTATTCTTGCATGTTTTTTGCTTATTTCATGCATGCTTTTCAATCAAAATTACCGACAGTTTAAGAAAATTTATCAAAATGTTGTAGATAAAATATAGTGCAATTGGAATATATGTATATGTAGTATTTGATGAAATATGAGCATCTGTATGTAATAATTTTTTTTTATCTACTCATGCGCGAACGATAACAAAGAATTTGTTTTTAGAATTTACTAATAAGATGGAACAACTCATATAAAAATCCAATTAAATAACGTGAAAATTCTGAAAAATATCGGCAATAGAGTGAACTGATTCTTAGTAGCTCTAAAAAAGAAGCTGAATGGTAAGGAATTTTCCATAGATTAACATTTTTAATTTATCTATATTTTTTTCATTTTTTATTGATGCTTTAGTTGTTCTACTACGAGAACGAGTCTATCTAAATAAAAAAAGTACTAAAAATCATGCTTACAGCATAAATTATGAATCACTTTCCAACCCTTTCAGAATACTATAACAAAACTTCAAATTTTAATAAGGTGAAAGATGACACATAAATGAGCAATTTGAAAAACGTTATAACGCTTTTGAAAACCGATTTCTGCTATTACCATAAATAGCCGTTAATATATACGATTTTTTGTGCAGTCCTGTATATGATCTACATACTACATACATACTACATATATGTATACATACTACATAGTTAATTCAGTTAAACGCATAGTACAGTTGAAATCTTCCATTCAGCAATTTCAGCCAGTAAACAGATGTTGTTGAGAAATTTTGTGCTGTTCTTTATATGATCTATAGAATTTATGCACACGAAATAATATTTAAAAAAAATTAAATTTAAAAAAACATATCAAAATTGAAAATGAAGTTCCAGCAATTATTGTTCGTAGATTCAATAGTTCAATTATTGCTCATTTTCTTCTTTAGCCAAATTCTTTTGTGTGTCTCTATAAATTAAAGATAAGTTCTGTACATACTATATTCTATCGTAAGAACTTTGCAGTACACCTAATTCATGTATCAATTTCAGTATGCTTAAATACTGTAATATCATTAAAATACGCGGCAAACGATCTTTCCCCATAGACCGTAATCTAACGGAATTCTTTTAATTGGCCTTGTAAATGAACCGAAAAAGCTACGCATTTCATTTTCAATACCGAATATGCCATAGTAAGCCGCAATAACATACATTAATTTCATGGCAGTCGGAGCATATTTACGAGAGTTAGGGGACGAAAAAACGGGCGGAGAGGCAGACTGAAGGACAGACAGACAGACTGACTGACGGACAGAAAAAACGAATTCATATACACATTTCAACTATATTATAAAGGGTTAAAAAGAAGTATCAAAATCGAAGCCTTTGTTCCAAATCTACATTTAGAACATTTTGGTTCGTTGACATTCCTTAAATTCTAAATACTTTGTTGAAAGTCAGTTAATAAAAAAGTTCCTATTTGTGGAAAATCCCTTATCATTCAGCTGCTCATAGAGAGCAACTAAAATCTCACTCTATCGCCAATATCTTTTTGAATTTTCACGATATTTGATTGGATTTTTATATGAGTTGTCCCATCTTATCATTAAATCCTAAAAAAATTTCCTGAGAACTAATGTGCCCACAGGTTCTGTACTATGTACGTACGCAACACGATAACTCTTGATAGAAATATCGGATTTGCTTCAAATAGATTTTCTAGGTTCATTCTCAAAAGGCACTTCCCTGATTAGTTTTGGGGTTTATTGGTAAAGTATAAAGGGGGTACATGGGGCTAATCTCCCCTTAAATTAGGTAAATGGGTTTTTAATGCAGAAATATCAGATCTGCTTCAATTTTGGTATACCGATTAATTCTGATAATGCGCTTAAGTTTGGAGGATCATTGTTTAAGAATAAAAAGGATCGGGGCGGTCCGATTTGCTTCAAATTTGGTATGTCGGTTCATTATGATAAGACACTTTCCTGATTAGATTTGGAGGTTTATTGGTTAAGTATAAAGGGGGGAACGGGGTTAATACACCCCTTAATTTAAATAAATGGGTTTTCTTACCCGATTTGCTTCAAATTTGGTACACCGGTTTATTATGATAAGGCGCTTCCTTCATCAGATTTGGAGGTTCATTGGTTAAGTATAAAGGGGGTACGGGGGCCTAATATCCCCTTAATTTAGATAAATGTGTTTTTTTATCCTATTTGCTTCAAACTTGGCTATGTCGGTTTATTATGATAAGATGCTTCCCTGATTAGATTTGGGAGGTCAATGGTTAAATATAACGGAGGGAATGGGGGCCTAATGCCTCACTTTATTTAGGTAAATGGGTGTTCTTTTCCGATTTGCTTCAAATTCGGTATACAGGTTTATTGCGATAAGGCGCGTCCCTGGTGAGATTTAGAGGCTCCTTGGTTAAGTATAGAGATGTGAAACAGGGGGGTTAATCCCCTCCATAATTCATTTTTCGAAAGGCATTATTCTTTGAAGTAAAAGACTAATATACAATTAGTGTGAATAGACTGTGGGCTCAATGCCGCCAGTTTAACTGGACACTTTTTTTTTTTTTTACATGAGTTGTCCTATAGAACACACTACTAAATCATGAAAAAAAAATCTTTGTTATCCTTCGCGCATACGCAGATAAAAATATTTCAGACAACTGCTCATATTTCATCTAATGTTTAATATATTTATATTCAATTGCATTATATTATTTCTACTGCATTTTGCCAAATTTTGGAAACTGGCGTTAAATGAGGTTGAAAAGCATGCATGATGTAAGTAAAATACATGCAATATTTTTTTGAATTTTTTATAGAGATCGCTATGTCGCCATGAATATACGTGCTATTCTTACACAAATGAATACATATATTTTACAATATCCACATGACTGTATGCTGTAACGTAAGAAAAAAAATCTTGGTTATCCTTTGCGCATACGGAGATAAAAATATTTCATACAACTGCTCATATTTCATCTAACGTTTAATATATTTATATCCCAATTGCATTATATTATTTCTACTGCATTTTGCCAAATTTTTTAAACTAACGTTAAATGTGGTTGAAAAGCATGCATGATATAAGTAAAATACATGCAATAGACTTAATAATATACGACTTAATAAATCATCTACGGCCATAGCAAGACTGAATAATAAATCTCCCATCACAGTAGATTTTTAAAATGTCGAGAAATTAGCAAAATACAATAGTTTAAATTACACATTAATAAGAGAAGCCACTGAAATCATCTCATCAAAATAAGAAACCTGCAATGATCAACTGCACGCATTTATAGACAATAGATGGCGACACATTCAAAAAATAGGGATAAATAGCAGGGAAAATTTGGAAGGCAAGGATTAGCGAGAGAGTGAGACGAAAAACATCAATAGTTGAAGTAAGCATAACTCGGTAAGAAAGAGGTGAAAATATTTTTTAAACCATCTTGAATGTTTTTATTAAAGTATATATATGTTTTAAACTTTTGACATGTACACTATTTTTTGGGTGTATATAAAACTATGAAATCTTAGTGTGTTTTTATGTCTGAAAATAAATTGGTAGAACAAATGAAGAGGCATAGATGCCGTATCTTCCCTCAGCCGTTGTTGTTTTGAATTGTTTGGCGATTTTTTGTTGGCGTGTTGGCGGTGTTTACGGATATGACAAACTCGATATGGAAACCCCGTATGACGTGTGTGTTGTGACGTGTCGTGTTCTGGCAACCCCTGAGAAGCTTAGAATTTTGTGGATGTATTTTGATATCGTGTATCGTGCTCTATCGTTGTATTTTTATTTTTATGTTAAATTTATTGGATGTATTTCATTGACTATAGTTTCTGTAGTCCGTTTAAACGCTCTTGCTGAATTTGAGAAATAAGAGAAAGTTTTGACAAGAAAGGGAGGTTTGTTTATAGCGTGTCAATGAGTATTAAGACTATTTTGGAAAGTGACGGTGGTGTTATGAGAGATATTTTGTGCTGGAGGTTTCAAGAAAGCAGATGTCTGTTAAGGTATGTTGATAATTTTATGTATATTTTGTTGCTTTAAGAGTTTTTTACATTTTGAGATTGCTACAAAACGAGAACTGCTGAATTTTGAGAATGCTATACCGCGAAAAAGGCTGAATTCGGCGATTTTTTTCGGTAAATGTGCGCGAAGCGCTCATACAACTATTGCTGATTGCCACTTTAGGGAGTTTCGTTTTTTATGCATATTTTGCTGCTTTAAGAGTTTTTTACGTTTTGAGATTGCTACAAAACGAGAACTGCGGAATTTTGAGAATGCTATACCGCGAGAAATGCTGAATTCGGCGGTGTTTTTTTTTTTCGGTAAATGTGCGCGAAGCGCTCATATAAGGATTACGGATTGCTAGTTTAGCGAATTTTGTTATTTACATTTTATTTTCGTTAAGCCAAACATGCGTATAAACCGGTGCTTGGCGACATTTACTACTTAGCGGAAAAGGAGTTTTCACGCCAAGAAGAATTCCAAGATGGCAGCCGGGGGGAACTTATGACATCTGTTCCAATGAAGATTACATGCAATAGTTTTTTGAATTTTATATAGAGATCGCTATATCGCCATGAAAATACGTGCTATTCTTACACAAATGAATACATATCTTTCAGAATATCCACATATCTGTATGCTGTAACGTAAGAAAAAAAAAATCTTTCTTATCCTTCGCGCATACGCAGATAAAAATATTTCATACAACTGCTCATATTTCATCTAATATTTAATATATTTATATTCCAATCGCATTATATTATTTCTACTGCATTTTGCCAAATTTTTTAAACTGACGTTAAAATGGTTGAAAAGCATGCATGATATAAGCAAAATACATGAAATAAGTTTTTGAATTTTTTATTGAGATCGCTATATCGCCATGAAAATACGTGCTATTCATACACAAATGAATACATATATTGTACAATATCCACATATGTGTATGCTGTAACGTAAGATCATTTCGTACATTTTATTTTACAGGGTGATCCCAAATATTATTATTAATCTTTGATATGTTGTTGGCCTAATAATTATCTTCTTTATCAAATAAATATTGATAAATATGAGTTCCATCCTATGCTTTTTTAACACAAATTTCCAGCAGAATCTGATAAGTACGTCTTTAAACATTAAACAAAATGTCTTAAATTGAAAGTTTCCGGTGATTAATGGCCATATGTGTAGGACGTAATTTGTTATATAAATATAACCATAATTTTTGCAAATGAACGTTTTTCATGATTGATTGTTTATGAGAATCAGGATTCTCAGAAAACGTACTTATTGTTAAAAATCTTATCGAAATGTTCACTGCCAAGGTCTTAGAATTCTCTAAAATTATATGTAGTACTTTCCAACCTCAATATTAGAAGTTTCTGTCTTTCATAACGCCCGTAAAACTGTAATAGAGCTGGAAGTGGTTGCACAGACTATCAGCTCTTCAAATTGACAGTTGAAATTCCAGGATTAGACATAACTCGATTAGCCTATTAAAATTCAACAGGTCAGCCAAAACATATCTAGGCTGAAACCACCTGCAGACACAATTTTTGTGGTTGATTGGTGGGTTTATGGTAGTGCTTTCCTCCCCTCAAAAGTATGGAAATATGCAGGACTGGGAACAGGAAATACACAATGGCAAACCTGCCGGTCAACCACTAAAATCGGATTTGCAGTTGTTTTCTACCAAGATATGACTTGTCAGACCAGTTGCATTTTAATTTGCAAATCGAGTTTTAACTAATCCCTGAATTTCAGCCGTCAACTCGATGAGATGATGGTTTGTACAACCACCACCCGGTCTTTAACTTTTAAGAGCCTAAACTCGTCACGGATGTAAATGTTCGAGCTAATGTTAATCCTATGGGAGATTTGTTTACAGATTTCCCGCTCGCATTTTAATATATTTAAATGATTTTTAGGGTTCCGTACTTAAAAAGTGAAAACGGATCCATTATAAGATCACTCCTGTGTCTGTCTGTCTGTCTGTCTGTCACAGCCCTGTTACTCGTAAACTATGCAACGTGGAAAGTTCAAATTGGGGGAAGTAATAAAGACTATTGACCTACATATTTACAAATTAATAAATATTCATAAATATATTTAGGAAAGATATACAGGGGCTAATTAAGTTACTTGAAAAATAAATCTTTTCTTTGTATATCGTGTGTGGTATTGTGTGAAAGCTTTCGTAACGCTGAAATCTAAAATATATTTCATTTAATTTTAGGTATTATATTTTCAAAGTTATGGTGGAAAATGTAGTGCAAAAATATGTTCCCCCTCATCTAATTCCGAATCTATTGAAACTAAAATTATGAAAAAATTAGAGGTAGTAGACATTAATTTAAACCTTGCAGGAAAATTAAAGCGATTACCCTAGGTCACATAGTTTTTGAGAAAATCGCATTTTTCCGTTACACTCAAATTTCGATTTACGGGTTTCAACAAAAGTGTTCAGTAGAGCTGGAGGTACCTATCGTAGCAGAAGTATAAAAGCATTGTTTATCATGAATTTCGGAAAAATCGTCGGTAATTAGCCGAGATATTAACCCTTAAAAACACGGACGGTTTGGACATACATATTGACCAGGACGGCGTACTCTATGCTCCATCGGCTTTTAAAGCCTAGATAACAAATTTTAAGTATATATTTGTTTAATGCAATGCCCAGTAGCAGTATAAAAGCAATGAACGTCAAATTGTTAAAAACAGACTAATTTAATGAGAATAAATCACATAAATGCTATGAGATTTGCGACTAGTTTCCATTGAGTGGCTTTCTCAATACACCTACTATGTCTTTAAAGGTTAACTAAAAACCTATATGGAATAAAAAATATACAGAATAGCTATATTTGCTATTATTTAGGTTCCATATATCTTTGAACTTTCATGGTATATCCATTTATACTTTTCTAGTATACAGGATGCAAAGGAAAGTCCCTTTAACCTGAAAATACTTGTGAACGGACAGAGCTACAGCTGTGCAAGTGAGTTAACGGTATAGTAAAGCGACTACGCCCGATATAATGAAAACGACAGCAGCGCCCCCTAGTGGTGAAACTTGGAAGATAGCCACTGCAAATCGAAAACGAAAAAAGATAGTGCAAAATTTTCAGTTAGAAACTTTTAGAGCATCAATTAATTAATAGAAAACGATATTTGGTTTACATGGATAAGATAAATCTTCGTCTGTTTACCCAAAAATATCCGAAATCGATGCACTTCATTTTGTGTAAACATTTGAATGGAATAGTCAGAAGTATGAAGAAATACGCGCAATTTATGCTATAAATACGTACTTATCTCAATACATTTTGATAACATCACACACACAAAAAAATACAAACTGTCTCACAGTGATAAAAAATTAATATTCAGTATGTTCGAAAACTTCGCCATCTCTCAGGATACACGTTTGTATTCGTGAGAGTAATTCTGCATGCACATTTCTCAGCATGGAACGTCTATTGCAAGCCTCTTCAGTACGACGACATAGATTTAACCCTTTCAAGGGCGGTGGCTAGACGATCTAACCATCTATTTTTAATTTCAAAACTGACAAATGGCACCAAGAATATTTTAATAAAATTTTGCTTTTGTAATTAAAGTGCAAATTAACGGGTTTTTGATTGCTGAGAAATCCGTTTGAATATTCTGGTGTCAGTCAATTATTTCATGAGATTACGAACAGAATTCTTCTTGCCCTGAAACGGTTATTCTAAAATTTTAAATGCATTGGAAATTAAATCTTTACAGACAGCACAGTACAAAGTGCTCATCAATTTCGGACATATTTGAGTATGCAGGCGACGATTTATCTTATCCGTGTGCACCAAATATCGTTTCGTTCTAATTAATTGATGCTCTAAAACTTTCTAATTGGAAAATTTGCTCTACCTGTTTTCGTTTTCGATTTGCAATGGCTATCTTCCAAATCTCGCCACTAGGGGTGCTGCTGTTGTTTGCATTAGGTCGGGCGTAGTCTCTTTGCTGTACCGTTACCTCGCTTGTATAGCTGTAGCTCTCTCCGTTCGCAAGTATTTTCAGGTTAAAGATACTTTCCTTTGCACCCTGTATACTATACAGCTATACCCAACCCTATGTTGTGTAGTTTTTACAAAGTCGCAGTATTCTTTTAGCAACGGTATTTTTTTAATAATACGCTTATTAATTCATATATTATTGTACGGAACCCTCTGTGCGCGAGTAATACTCGCACTGGACCGTTTATTTATTTTTAATATGATGGTAATTTTACCTTTGGAACCGGTTAGAACCGGTTCTGAAAATGAAACTATCTTCTCTGAAAACGAAACGATGTAATAAAAAATAAATTAATTTATCTGTGGTTACCAACGTCTATATAATGCTACCCTTACTCAGGGACATGCTTTTGCTTTATAATATACACTGCTCAAAACAATTAAAGGAACCATCTGTGCGCGAGTAATACTCGCACTTGACTGTTTATTTTTAATAGGTTATCTAAAGTTGATCAATTTTATTCTGGGTTTGTAATTTTTCGATTTTGGTTAATTTTTCTTTATATGCGGACACTTTCACTTTTGAAACAGTTTAGATCCGGTTCTGAAAGTTTAACTATCCGCATATATTCAGTGTATCTTATACACTATATGGCCTAAGGCGACCGACCACTTACGATTTTTGACGTTTTGTTAAATATTCAGAAAATACATGAAGAATTAACCTGAAACTGCAAGTATGTAAACAGTATCGTATAGGACATATATTTCAGCGAAGAGTTTTTACCGAAACCCCATAGGGGACCGTCAAAAAATTGAAAATAAATGCATATCTTTTGGATAACCCTGTAAAAACTAATGGAGCAAAAGCTTTTAAACAAGAGATTATTAATAAGTGGCTTATTGTAATATACTGTGTTCATTTTTATGAGGATAGCATGTATACTCGTAGAGAAAGTAATGTTTTTATAAAAACAGTCCCAAATTTCGCCATGTTTTTTTGCTTATAATTTGCAGAGTTCCTAATATATAAAAAAAGATCTTTTCAGAAAATATGACGAACAACATTATACGCAATACTCTGCAGACAGAATTAAAAGATATTAAAAATTGGATGAAAATGAGCAGGTTTACTAAAAAATGTTTCACTGCGCATGCTCGAATCCAATCAAAATATAATGTGCATAATGTGTTAGCTAAATGTATCGTGCAACTTTTGTAAAAGTCTCAAAAACATAGTTTGAAAAGTCTGATAATAATCGTTTATAGAATAAGCTCAAAATCCGTTGTTCTCAAAATGAAGCAAAAACATGAGGGGTTGTATCCATATATCCATTGATTAGTGCCAATTTAGCATACACAATATTGCACGTACTACTGTATTTGGATACAACCCCTCAAAAGAACTTTTTTTATATTAAGAACTCTGCAAATTATAAGCAAAAACTTGGCGAAATTTGGGACTGTTTTTATAAAAACCTTAATTTCTCTACGAGTATACATTATACATGCTATCCTCATAAAAATGAACACCGTATATTGCAATAAGCTACTTATTAATAATCCCAAGTTTAAACGCTTTTGTTCCATTTATTTTTACAGGGTTATCCAAAAGATATTCGTTCATTTTCAATTTGTTGACGGTCCCCTATGGGGTTTCAGGAAAAAAATCTTCGCGGAAATACATGACCTATACTATACTGTTTACACACCTGAAGTTTCAGGTTAAGTCCTCAGGTATTTTTCTAGATATTTAACAAAACGTCAAAAATCATAAGTGATCGGTCACCTTTGGCCATATAGTGTATCATCTTATGCACATCGTACTCATTTACTAATCAAAATGTAAGATCATAAATACTCACAACAGCCCCACCCACATACCCGCTCGCACAGCGAAATATCTTGGCTGTATAAAAAGACAGGATTTTTTCTTTCACCTCTTGTTTTTTAATGTAGGAAAATATATAATAACCTCTTCCGAGTTACCACGGCTCCGAAAAGTGTTCTTTAGCTTTAGAAACCTCAGAAGCCAATATTTCTTCGAGATTTAAAGAGGTATATATATACAACAAAAAATGTTTCTTTGTCTGTTACTGATTTTCGAAAACATTTCCGGGAAATTTTTATGGCGTATTAATCCATTTCTTAAAACAAAATAAACATTTAACGAATGCAATCCATTCTAAAGTAAAAATTTCCATGTGGAACAAATATATGTTTTACGAACAAACATTATAAATGAACAACATTAACATTAAACAACTAGTCAGATGTGGCAATCCCAAAACTTTCTTCTATCTCATACATGTTATTACTTCCTGAAAAATGCAGCATATCAGCACCACATGTTAGATGACTTACACCAAAATCGACTACTTTGACAACTTCTAACTGAATCTGATGTTTCATGAAAATCCGTGCATTAGTTTTTTAGATTGCGGAAATTGTAAAAAATTCTGCATAGCAGCGCCACCTCTTAGGCGATTTACACCCAAAACTAATTAGGACCAATTTATACCAGGAGTAACTGAATCTGAAGCTTGATGAAAATTCGTGCATTAGTTCTTGAGATTACTTTAGATTACAAAGAGACTAGTGCGGAAATCGTGAAAAATGCAACACAGTAGCGCCACTTGTTGAGCGATTTACACCAAAAATTAAACAGCACTAATTTATATTAGGGACTAACTGACTCTGAAGTTTGATGAAAATTCGTGCATTTTTTCTTGAGTTAGATCTATTGCGATAATCATGAATAATGCAGCATAGCAGCACCACCTCTTGGGGCGATATTCACCAAATTGTAACCAGCACCTAATTATATCCTGCACTAGCTAAAAAAAAAAAAAAAAAAAAATCTATAAATGTAAATAACGGCTAGGTTTATTTACTTATTTAAATTGCAGCGGGAATTAAATATAAAGACATTTTCATATACATTTATCCTAATATGTATATTTTATTTAACAAAAATAATTGATTACATATTCAATTGAAATATCTTGGTTAAAATTAGCATTTATCCCTCATAGGAGACGTAAAATGGGATTTTTTTTAATTTCATGTCAAGATATTTTTTACGTGATAATAGATATTTATTATTATTATTATTTATTGTATAATAGAGTCGAACCTCGTTATTCCGACACTCTAATGACCAGAAAAAAGTGTCGTCATAACCGGAGTTTCGCGATAACCGGAGTTGGAGAAAAATATGTTTATAATAAGATGTATTTTTAATTAATTAATGACAATTTTAAATTCATATCTATTCTTGCAGTTTTAAGAGATAAAACATTATTATTAAAAAAATAAACACAAAAACAAAATTGAAAATAATAAAAATCAGATTTATGATGAAATTTTTTTATTGTTATATGAAATATTGATGAATTATGGTTTGCTTCTCCCAAGATGTGCTTCCTACAATTCTTTTTTCAATATTATACAATGCATTGTAATCAATATTCGTAGTTTCAGAAATGGATGTTAGATAATTTCTGATCGTTTCAATGCAATGCAATGCTTCGGTTTTAGTCGGTTGAAAAACGCCGTGTAACCCCAAGAATGCGCCGCCTGACGAGAACAAAAATACCGCGAGTAGCCTGAAGCGTCTATCTGGAGCTTAAGTGGGTCATTCGTAGGGTGTGGGTTAATTTAGTTATAATATTAACCCACATATAAATATTAGAGTTTATTCAGTTATAATATTTATAAAAACCAAAAAATTAAAAGCAACACATTCATATTAACCTCTTTTACAATTGGCATTTCCTTTACTTACTGAATTAAACACAGCTTTGTCAAAAAAAAAAAAAAAAAAAAAAAAAGCATCAGCGTTCAATTCAAATAGACCGCCATCTTTGCTTCGAGTGCACATGCGCGATCGAACAACCTATGCACCGTAGCTAGGTTGAGTTACTGAAATCTAGTTTTGATTTATTCTCGGATTTCGGAAGGTTGGGTTAACGGAGAATTGGATTTCAGCTTCAACGGAGAGTAAAGCGCTTACCTCGCGGTTCAGGTTGACGGAGAATTACCAGTTAGTAACCCCACTTTTATTTGTAAGCTCTAATCGTGGGTTTCACCAAAAAGAGGACAGTGTGCATGTGTGGAGGGGAGGAGCAAGGGGAAGTCCGCTGCCCTTCCCTCAATTTTAGAACTTAACGAGCTAAATTTTCTTTTTCGTTAATTTTGAAAAACTTCGTAAAATTTATTCTTTTCGAGGAATTTAAAATAAAAGAGGAAGTAAGGAATTCTTTGATAGGGGATGGGAGCATGGGAGAGCCATTACCCCACCCTGCATTTAAAAATTCGATTGATTAAAATTTATTTTTCTCGTATTTTGAAATACAGTGTCAAATTTATTATTTACGAGTAAGTTAAAATAAAGATAAACTAAGAATTTTCCTTTAGGGGAAGGGGACATAGGAATGCCATTTCCCCTCCCACGATTTTAAAATTTAAAAAACTAAATTTTATTTTTCTCCGAATTTGAAAAACACAGTAAAATTTATTCTTTCAAGTAACTTAAAATAACAGAGGAACTGGGAATTTTCCGTTAAGGAAGGGGGGAGGATGTACGAGAGGTCCATTTTGCCTCTCCCTGGATTTTGAAATTTATTTAATTAAAATGTATTTTTCTCCGATTTTGAAATGCACAGTAAAATGTATTTATTTTGAGTAATTTCAAATTAAAAAGTAACTAAGAACTTTTCTTTTGGGGGAAGGGGTCATAGGAGAGCCATTGCCCCTCCCTCGAATTTCATATAAATTTTATTTAATCTAAATTATTTCGAAATTTTATTTTCAATGATTTTGAAAAGCATAGTAAAATTTTCTATTTTCGTGTAACATAAAATAAAAGATTAATTAAGGAATTTTCTGTAAAGTTAGAGGATTTTGGGTAAACCAATACTCGTCCACCAGATTTAAAAATTTAATTAATTAAAATTACTTCTTCTGTTATTTTGAAAAACATAGTAAAATTTATTCTTTTCAAGCAACTTAAAATAAAAGAGGAACTCGTGAAATTTCCGTTAAGGAAAGAGAAGCGGGGAGGAGGATCATTGTCCCTTCTTCCATTTTGAAATTTAAGTAATTAAAATTTGCTTTTCTCAAATTTTAAAAAACATTGTACAATGTATTTATTTTGTTTACCTTAAAATTAAAATGGAGCTGAGAATTTTCCTTTAGGGGGGGGGGGGGGGCGGGGAAGATCCTACCCCCTCAATTTTGAAATTACGTTATCTAATTTTGTTTTCCCTGATTAAGACATAATAAAATTTATTCCTTTCGATTATTTGTAAGTTAAATACAAAATTAATGTACCTTGAAAGATTTTAAAAGGGCACTATGCATGTAAATAACGAAAATTCGGAATATCCAAATTTTCACAGCCATAAAAAACACACATTTTTTGCAAAATTGGAATCTATCTTTTTTTTTTTTTTTTTTTTTTTTTTTTTTGAATAAAATTGCACATTTTTTGCGAACACGGAATATTCATATATTTTATGCAAAAAATATGTACAGATTTGACAGCATAGAATATACACTTTTTTGTATGTATAAAAAATATAGATAGTTTGCACAACAAGTGTATACTTTTAGAAGTATACAAAAATATTCAATTTTTATGCACAAATTGTGAACAATCTATATTTTGTTGCAAAAAAAAAAAGTGCAAACATTTTCTAGCTGGGTAAATTATTAAATGCAATATAATACAATACAATATAAAAAATTACAATATGAAAAGTAAAATACAATACAGAAAAGTACAATGTTATACAATACAATATAAAACAGAAATTTACAATATGATACAAAAATACAATACAGAATAATGCAATATGACACAAAATTGTGCTATATAATACAGTATAAAACATTAGGACATAGCACAATATGATATTATAAAATTCAGTAAAATACAATGCAAAATAATACGATGTGATACAATGAAATTGAGCAAAATACTGAAAATACAATATTATACAATACAATACAACACAAAATAATGTATGATAAAATGTATTACAGAATAATACAATATGATACCATACAATGCAGTGCAATTAAGAGTAAAATTTTAAGAAAAAATACAATGCTTTACAATACAGTATAATACATTATGATAGTGTACAATATGATACAATATAATATATTATATAGAATAATACAATATGATACAATAAAATACAGGATATAGAATACTACAATATGATAAAATACAAAATAATACAACATGATACAATACAATACAATAAAATACAATACATGATACAATATAAAACAGAATAATGCAATGTGATACATTACAATAAAATACAATATAATACAGAATAATAGAATAATGCAATATGATACCGTACAATACAGAATACTAATACATGACACAATAAAAAAAAATAAAATAAAATACATGATAATATATAATACAGAATAATACTACATGATGCAATACAATAAAATATATGATACTACTATATAATAAAATAAAATATGATACAATACAACACATGATACAATATAATACAGAATAATACAATATTATACAATACAATACAATGCAATACAGAATAATACTATACGATACAAGATAATAGAACACAAAATAACACAACACTATTAAAAAAATTTATTTTGATGATGTTTTTCGAGTATCAGGAACAACATACAATTAGCCTGAAATTGTAAATATTTTTTTCCAATTTTGAAAAAAGTTGCCGTATTATAGAAATTCTACTCGCGTCATCAACAACAGAACAATTTTTTCAAGTGTATCTTCTTTAGATGCTGCATTTCATTTGAAATTTCATGTTCAACTGTTGCTGTTCATGTTCATATTCATGCTGTCATGTTCAACATGCTGTTACAGTTTCAGGCAGCAGTGCACATGAGATTCACTGCATGTTCTCCATACGAATGCAGTCCATTCATTCTAACAATGATTCGAGAAATTTCTTTATGAAAATTTAAAGATAGCGACTTTTCATTTTAGTTTAATCTGTTTCGCAAACAGAATCAGTTTAATAACTGTTGGAAACAGAACTTGCGACAGCATAATAAAATGTTCGTCTAAGTGGATATCTCGTTGTTCCCTTTCTCTTCTCAGCTTCATTAACTATGAATTACTTCATAACAAAGAAAATGGCATTCATGAAGATGAAAAACGCAAGAAATGTCAGCAAAATGTGGCTAATTTTTTAAATGTAGAGTGAAACTCTCGATTTAATCATTAAATATAAAAAATATTCAGAAATGACTTTTTTATGAATAGAAAATCTAGTTCTAAATTAGACCAATGGCTCTCTAACATACAAGTTCGAAATTTTTATGTAAGAATAAGAAATTTGTTCATTATTTCAAAATTAATGGGTTCAACAATTGATTATTGTTGTTAGATATTTCAACATTACAGAATTAACTCATTGTTGTGTTTTGTTGACAACGATAAATTTGTATTTCATTAACAGAGAAACATGCAAACAATTCCACGAAACATTTTTGTTCCAAATACGTTGTTAAATGACAAAATTGCTGTATCATTTAAAAGCTTGGTTTTCATTTGCCGTTTTTTATCTATTTCTTTTTCTTACAAAAAACAATAAACAGATTTATTAAGGAAAATACTGCATTTTTCTGTAATTTTTGAAAACTGCTTCTCAATGTTTGCGCTCATATATTAATTTTTTTGTAGTATTTAGTGCCATTTCCCTAATAGTGGCAGCTAAAGAGCTTCATTTCTGTAAAAAGAAAAGGAAGGTAGTGCATAACTATATATTTTGCTGTCTTTTTACAATAACAACTAAAAAATTGTAATAAAAAAACGAGTCATTTTGAAAAAATATTAATGAATGATATTTGATAAAATATGGAGCTATTATAAAGTATATTCAATTTGAAGTATCCACATTAATATTAAAAACCAGTTAAAGCATAAAAATCATTAAATACAATAGGATACAATAAAATACAGAAAATTACAATATTAAGAGTACAACCCAATACAGAACAATACAACGTCATACATAAAAATTCAAACATACATATACAATATAATACAAAAAATACAATACAGAATTATGCAGTACGACACAATACAATGCTATACAATACAGTATAATACATTATGACATAGTACAATATGATACTATACAATTCAGTACAATACAATACAGAATAATACAATGAAATACAATAAAAAAGAGCACAATACAGAAAAATAAAACATGATACAATAATATACAATAAAATATAACGCAATAAAGGGTAATATAAAAGACACAATACAAAGCTATACAATACAGTATAATATATTATAATAGTGTACAATATGATACAATATAATACATGATACAATATAAATCAGAATAAACAATATGATACAATTCATTACATTACAAAATAACATAACATGATACAATACAATACAATAAAATAAAATACACGAAACAATGTAATACGGAATAATACAACAGGATACATTACAATACAATACATCATACAATATAGTAAGAAATAATACAATAGGATACTATACAAAGCAGAATAGTACAACATGATACAATACAATACAATACAATACATGATAATTTATAATACAGAATAATACAATATGATACAATAGAACAGAACACAAAATAACACAATGCTATACAATGAACATTAAAAAAATTTCTTTTCATGATTTTTTTCGAGTATGACGTACAACATTCAATTACTTGAAATTGTAAATATTTACCTAATTTTTACATTAATTAATAACAACAGAACAATTTTTTTCAAGCGTATCTTCTTTGGATTCTGTATTCCGTTTGTAATTTCATGTTTAACGGTCTGTGCTGTTACAGTTTCCGGCACCAGTGTGCCTGAGATCCTCTGCACGTTCTGAATACGAATGTAGCACATTAATTCTAAGCTTGAGTCCAGAAATATGCATATGAGAACTTCTAAATAACGACTTCTCATTTTAGTTTCATCTGTTTCGCCAACACAATGAGTTTCATAACTGTTGGAATGAGAACTTGAGACAGCATCATAAAAATGTTCGACGAAGGTTGCTTGAGAAAGCACGTCTTTGTGTATGTCTCGTTCTTCTCTTTCTCTTCTCAGCTACATTAAATCATTAACTATGAATTACAGCATAACAAAGCAGATGGCAAATATGAAGAGGAAAAAACAAGAAATATCAATACAATGTCCCGAAAAGTAGCAATTTTTTAAAATGTACATGTAAAACACTCGAATTAATAAAGAAATATTCAAAAATGGCTTTGTTATCAATAGAAAATTTCGTTTTAAATCAGTTTAACGGAACTCCAACACACAAGTTCGAAATCTTTATGTAAAAATGAGATATATGTTTATTATTTCAAATTTAATGGTTTCAGCAATTATTTATTGTTGTTAGACATTTCAACATTACAGAATAAACTCATTGTTGTGTTTTCTTGACAAGAGTAAATTAGTATTTCCTCAACAGAGAGACATGCAAACAATTTCACGAAACTTTTTTGTTCCAAACACGTAAGGACCATTGTTGTTAAACGAGAAAATTGCTGTAACGTTTAATAGCTTTGTTTTCATTTATCGTTTTTACTTCACCTTTTTCTCTTTAGAAAAAACAATACACAAATTAAATAAGGAAAATTCTGCATTTAACTGTAATTTTTGAAAACTGCTTTTCAAATTTCACGTTCAGATATTAATATTTTTGTAGTATTTAGTGCTGTTTCCTTAATAGTGGTTATTAAAGAGCTTCATTTATATTAAAAGAAAAGGAAGGTAGTGGGTAACTATATGTTTTATTGCCATTTTACAATAAAACTAAAAAAATTTAATAAAAAAACGTGTCATTTTGAAAAAATATTAATGAATGATATTTGATAATATATGGAGCTATTATAAAGTATATTCAATTTAAAGTATCCACATTAATGTTACAAAAAGTTAAGGCATAAAAATCATTAAATACAATATGACACAATAAAATACAGAAAATTACAATATGAAAAGTACAATACAATACAGAACAATATAATGTTACGCAATACAATACAAACATAAATTTACAATATAATACAAAAAATACAATACAGAATTATGCAATACGACACAATACAATGCTATATAATACATTATGATACAATACGACACAATACAATGCTATATAATACAGTATGATACATTATGACATAGTACAATATGATACTATATAATTCAGTACAATACAATACAGAATAATACAATGTGATACAATACAAAACAGCACAATACAGAAAAATACAACATGATACAATACTATACAACGCAAAACTATGCATGATAAAATATAGTACAGTATAATACAGTATGATACAATACAATATAATGCAATAAAGGATAATATTACAAGACACAATACAATGGTATACAATACAGTATAATACATTATGATAATGTAAGATATGATACAATATAATACATGATACAATATAATACAGAATAAACAATATGATATAATTCATTACATTACAAAATAACACGACATGATACAATACAATGCAATAAAATACATGAAACAGTATAATACCGAATAATACAACATGATACATTACAAAAGAAAAATACATGAAACAGTATAATACAGAATAATACAACAGGATATAATACAATAAAATAAAATACACCATACAATATAGTATGGAATAATACAATATTATACTATACAATGCAGAACAGTACAACATGATACAATACAATACAATAGGCTATAATATATAATTAAGAATAATACAATATGATACAATAGAATACAATGTAATACAGAATAATAATTTACGATACAACAGAACAGAACACAAAATAACACAATACTATACAATGAACTCTCTCTATCATGCATTTTTTTTTTTAACTAAGTTGGAGAAAAAATGTAGGCGATGCGCCAAAATTATATAGCATAGATTGAAGACCGGGTTCTAAAGGCTAAAAAAAACTCCAACTATAAAATTTACTGGACTTACTCTTTATTTAAAAGCATCGTTAGGTGGTTCAGTTAAAAAATGGGAGAGAGAGACCCCCATAAATACATAGGACGCCGAAGTGCCTTTTCTTTTAGACAACTTTACATCTCGAAAGCTGAAAACAGAAGTCCAGTTTTTTGCAAGAAGTCAAGAAATCTTGGCGTTGCACAGAATCGCCAATTTACAACTTTTGGTGACTGCGCGAAAATGAACAAAGGCTTTTGGCGATAAACATTACCGCAGAAATGTGGTGACACAATCGGACGGGTGAGGCCAAGATTGCAAGCAAGCGCTTTTAATACGATGAGAAATGCGTCAGAAAAGCGAAACTTGTTTATACAACAGATTTTACAAAGTAGACCGCTGCCTGAGAAAAATTCTGGAAATCACAGGCATCTGGCTTTTAGCTCGACCACAAAGCACGATAAATACATGCTTCCCATAAGATCTGTTCGTTTTTACTTTTTTATTTTTGTTGTTAAAATAATTTCAACGGTCAAATGTTAGCAGAGATAAAAATTGTTTCTGACTTCGCCGGGCGAACATCCGATGAAATTAATGAAGGCCTTGAAACCAGCAGCTGCGATTCTAATTTTTATTTATTTCTTTGAACTGGAAGCGGTAACAGACAGACAAGGAAAAGGGAAAAAGAAATGAATCTTTGAGGCTAGAAATAAAGATGTTTTTAGAAAGATAAGCTTTTAATAAAAGCTGGATGGTTTTGAGAAATGAATTTAATTACATATTTCAGCATAAGAAAGAGGGGGGGAGGATAATGTGATTTAAAAGTAAAAATTATGTTTTAAATTAATTTTGAATAAAAAAATTATAGGTATGGGACAGAAACGCTGTCACATAACTCACACCGACCACAGAAGAAAGCTGAAACGTGTACGTTGCAGCTTTATATCTACTTACAATCCTTTGTCCACCTTCGCACATACAGAGTATACAATCTACATAGAAATATAAAAAAATTTTGTATCCAATAACAGAAAAATGTTTGAACCTGTTTCTCTAAAATGCTATTAGAGCATCATTTCCAGTAATTTAAGTAATAAAATAGAAAGGTAGTATATAAACATATTTGCTTGCTTTCAAATAATTCAAAATAATAATATTTATTCATGACTGAGCGCTCAAATTTAAAACAAATCTTATTTATCAATTCAATATGCCACAAGAGAAAATAAATGTGCCACATTTGACGAAGAGTTAGGATCCTATGCTTTTTATGTGGCTGTTTGTGGCGCTGGTACAAGCTTTTTTGTTGTGTCATGATTCCAAAGAGAAGCATTTACATTAGACATATTTTATAACTTCTCACAATGTGATCTTACAATGAGATCATAATTTCATACAAAATGCAAGCAAATTAAAACAAAACACACCAATAAGAACTTTTTTTTTTTAAATGAAACAAAGAAAAGTATTGTATGTATATATATAAAATACAAGTTAAAATGTACTGTATTACTCTAAAGATGAATCGTATATGAAAAGAAAAATTTGTGCACAAGGCACAGGACTACCAAAAAGGGGTGCATGTAGCACACTGGCAAACAGGTGTAGCCCTAAATCTTGTGGAGACCACAAGTATTATGGCGTCAGCTTAGGGCTTCTGCCTTAGATAATAAGGGTATATATTTTTTAGATACCTGCACTATAACTAAGTTCCCAAAGTAACAAGAAGTCAAAGTATAATATAAGTTAGCATTTGATAAATTTACACACTGCCGTCCTGTATTTCTGTGTAATAATTAAAATGTCCCATCTTGTGTTCAAGATTCTGCATGATATGAAGTGCCTGTGTAATCACTAGAGTAATTTTTTTTTCTTTTTTTTACTCCTTGCAAGAATATGAAAAAAAAAAAAGGTAAGAAAAATGTATCTAAATGTTATATAATGTAACAAGATACCTTACTCGATCTGCCACTTTCAAGTAAGAAGTATCTAAGCAAAGTGTTAAAATGTAACATGTTAAAAATAAACAAATTCGAAATGTATGTGTAGTTTAGTATGTCATGTGACGGATAACTCCTTGTAACTTTAAAATCTTTGTACATAGACAAAGTGATGTTGTCATTGATATATTATGACATTATGCAAACACAAAAAAAACTATTAAAAAGTATATTAATATTGAAACATGGTGTAAAATTTAAAAGCTAGGAAAGTAAAGGTGAAACTGTATGTGTGTGGAGGGCGGGGTAGAAAAACTCCCAAACTCATGAACTACTTGTAATGCAACACATGAACAAAAGTGTACGCAATCATACACAACGTGTAAGTAAACACATGAACAAATTGTATAATATCACATGAACTCTATGTATTAATGTCTCAATGAACAAAAATTGTAATGTAATTGCCAACAAAATAAACAGACAGTATAACCCAAGACACTTGCTTACGAGTGAGATTCAATTACATAATTAATGAGTTATCATCAAAATGTAATGAATAAGGGTTAAAAAACAAATGAACTACATGTAATGTGTGTGTAAGCTCTGGTTAAACTCTAAACCAGCCAGTGTGTATTACTCAATGAACTACTTGTAAGAAAAAAAAAAAAAAGAAATACTGCCGAATAAATCGTTAGCAAAGTACAATGTGTAAAATCAAATGAACAAAATATGTAAATCAACACATGAGCTAGTGTATATGGATGCAAAAAATGTATTCTAAATAAGCAAATGTTGTGCAACATAAACAAATATGCAACACATGAACTGCTTGTAAAAATGACTTAATGGTTAACTAAGGGTTAAAATTAAAATAAAGTTGTATCTGCGCAAGTTATTACTGTATTAAGGTAACAAAAGTGTGTATAAAATGCAGAAGTGCCCAGTAGATTGCATAATTCTACGCTGAAAATGTAGAAGTTATGCCAAACCAAACATGCTCCAAGTAAAAAGAATGAAAGAGAAAGTAAAAATGCATAGAAAAAAAAAGCTAAATTCTTCATGTCCTATGAGTGTATGTATTCGTCACAAGACAACGTGAGACTTTCACTCACTAATTAAAAAAATTTCAAATGTGAGAAAATGCCAAAGATTTAGTTTAATGACTCTATTTGAATAGCTTTAAAAAAAATAACTAAAGTGTACATAACAGCTAGCATTATGCCTTTGACTAAACTTTTCGAAAAAAAACAACATGTAAGGATATCAAATGTCATGTCAGATAAAATAAAATTACCTTATGTTATAAATAAAAATAGCAACAAGTCACCAGCTTTGTGTAAGCAATGAAATTAAACAGTAGATTAACTGTATGTGTAAAAATGTACAGCCAATTAATTCTCTGCTGTATAAAAATATTAGATGTATGTGCAAACCCTGTACAATAGTTAAATTGTGTCATAATTTCTGCAAAACTTTTAAACACCTCAAACAAAAACATCCTACCAAGTATAATAAAAAAATACTTATAAACTGTATTTTACTGTGTGTAGTGTAAAAAGAGACCTTACTTTATATGCCACTTACAAGCAAGGAGTCTATAACAAAAGTGTTAAAAAAAGAACTGTTACAGGTTAATTGCCGCAAAATGAATGTGTCAAGTAAAAATGTCATGTGAAGGATAATTTCATGTAAATCTAAAAATAAAATCTGTGTAATTAAGAAAGTGATGGTATCATTAGCAAGTTATGACATAACCCAAACTGAAAAAAAATTAGTATATAGAGGGTAAGAGAGAAAAACAAAACAAAAAAAACTGTAGTGTAAAACGAAAACTTGACATAAGATGTAGAAGTAAAAAAATAACGGTACGTGTGTATAAACACAAAACTCCAAAATCCTTCTTGTGAATGTGATTTCAATTACATAATTAATGAATTAATATCACCAGATTATATAATGATACAGAGTTTTGCTTGACACCATGAACTAAGTGTATAAACATATGAGCAAAGTGTGAAAGTTTTAGATTATCTCAATGAACAAAGTGTGACAAACTCATGAACAATGTATGATAATATCTTAATGAACAAAGTGTATTCTCACATGAACTAAAATTGTGTAAATATACCCATGAACTAAAATAAACTCACATGAAGTAAATGTAATCTCACATGAACAAAATTGTGCAATTATTCTCATGAACTAATGTGTGTTTTCACATGAACTAAATTGTGTAACAAATCTCATGAACTAATGTGTGATTTCACATGAACTAAATTGTGTAACTAATCTCATGAACTAATGTCTGATTTCACATGAACTAATTGTGTATCTATCTAAAACTCAAGTGCAGCACATGAACTAATGTTGTCAAAAAAAAATAAAAAAATGTACCGTCAATTTTTAAAATAAATGTTAAGTAAGAGACAAAAATAGAAACTGTTATTAAATTATATTGTGAAAATGTACATTCCAAAACCAAAACTGAATGTAAAGAGTGAAATGTGATGTTTCCATCACTTGTATCTATCAAATTACCAAAATAGAAAAAAAATATCTAAAATCGTTTAAGTGTAACTGGTGCAAAAAAAAAGGAAGACACATCTGTACAGTGTTTGTGTGTACACCTGTACTACCAAAACCTTTACAAGCGAAAATAAAAAAACTGATGACCTGCATCAATGTATTTTACTCTCCCATACAATCTTTTAATCATCCGACCATTCCTGCAGTAATAATCGAATGACAAAAAGGTATACCTAACAGTACACACATAATTTCTAAAAAAACATATATTTAAATTTGCAGTTAAGTGTTAACTGCGAAATAAATTATCACTAATGCCATATGGTGAAGTATTAAGATGTACATAAATGTCTAACACAGTGAAATGTTTTTTATCTTTAAATGATTTTTTTTTTTTTTTTTTTTTTAAGAATCCTTCACACTACAAAATGCAGCAAGAGAAAAAAAAATATCTTGTAAAGAGGTTTTTTTTATATCTCTATAAAAAAAAGTGTGTTCAATGAAATGAATTGCAGTTGTCTAAGGTTTCTCGTTGCTCATTTATATATCTCTTAACAGTAGGACATTTATGTGAGAAAGCTGTATGGAAAACGTTAAATTTTGTGTTGTTTACCTCATTACATCTAATGCAATTAATGCATTTTGGGCTGTTTGAACAATGAGGATCCTTATGTGATAAGGCACATACAGGACACCTAACTTTATCTGTGCATGATTTTGCCTGATGAAGAAGATTTTGACATGTAAAACATCTTTTTACCGAAACGTATCTTTTTACAGGGTAAACAGTAGACTGAATTTTGATTTCGCCATGACTAATTAATCTTTTAGCTATCTTTGGGGGAATTAGAAATATCCAATTAAATAACTCAACATATTTCATTTTATATTTTTGTTGAAATTGAATAGAAGGTGTGGATATACCAGTTAAGTCAGAAATTGCCAAAAGAATATCAGGAATATTAAAATTTTCTGGCAACTGACAAATTATAACTGAAATTGGCTTCAAATCATGCCTAAAAGGGGACGAAAAGTTACTATTTATAGGAGAAGTGGTAACATCTTGTTGTGGGCATTTCAAATCAGAAATAATATTTGAGTTATGCTGCAAGGAATTTTCAGTCAGACTGTTGATTTCACAATTATCTATTTGTGTTGTTTCAATCCGCTTAGGTGATCGTATTTCGCTGTATGCCTCGGATGTGCTTTGATTTTGATAAGACGTCTCATTAATTTCAGCTTTATGTTTCTCTTTCACTGTGAGTGCGTGCAATCTTTCCAAAATTTTTGTATTAACAATTTGTAAACATTTGTTCTTATTCTGCAACCTAACATAATCATCCTTTATAACCTGAAAAAAATTACCCAACATTTGAAATTCCCATAAAAATTTCTTATGTATAGAAGATATATTTTCAACTAAAGTGTCATTGTTTTTACTACCAATTTGTTCCTGTAGTATAGGGAATTCTGTGTTTACCCTTTCCGCAAATCTGTTAAGTGCTTCCTCAAACATGTACGGCAGAGAACATTTTAATTCAGCCATAGATACTTCTAATTCTGGATGGCTATCGGCCTGTGACATTTTTCAAAAATGTTGGAAAAAGTAGCCAAAGAAGAATTTTAAAAAAATATAAAAGATGGCACAATAATTTAAAATTTAGTTACTGTATTAGAGCAAAAAGCAAGAAAAAGAATTCAAAACATATATTTTCTCTCCCTTTCTCTTTTTTTGAATGAGCAGATTAAAAGAGAAGAAAAAAAAATTGGAAGTTCTCAAAAAAAGATTTCTGTCTATTTTAAAAGTATGCAGTATCTGAAATATTCATACAGTAAGAAAAATTTATACACCCTCAGATACTATATAGAAAACAGCAAAAAATCACTGCAACATCTTCCAATAATATGCATGCAAAAATAATATTCACTTGCAAATGCTGAGTACAAGCAAAAAAAAAAAAATCAATAAATAACTATCAAATAATAGCCAAGAAAATGTTATACGGCACCTTTGGAAACGAGGGCAATAAATGTTAATATGCCTAGCCTATCACAAACACATTTTAACTGAATGACATTTTATTTTCTGTATGGAAAATAGTTAATCACCTAAATATCAATATAAAATAAATATGCACTGCAGTACTGAATTTAAAAAAAAACTTACCTTTCAAAATAAAGCAAGAAAAGAGAAGACAAAAAAAATTATAAGTGCCGAATAAAATCATTTAAAATATACATCGTCAATTTTGTAAACTTCTCTGTTCATGCTAACAAATATACTGAATAGTAAGAAGTCATCATTTTATATTTTTTTTTTTTTTTTACCCAAACAGCATGAAAAGGGAAAATTGATAAATCATAACGCATACCTACAGATAAAAATAAAGCAAAATAATAATAACTAATTTACTGTATTTACTACAATTAAAGTTTAAAAGAAACACTTGAATTTTCCGTGTTCATGCTTATGCAGTGAAAACTAGACACTTTTTTTTATGTAACTGATATACTTAGCCGTAGAATTTTTTTTGTTGTATTATTCGCAGACATACGATGGTACCTTTCTGCACGTTTTCCTTTTTTTATCAGGTGTACCACTTTTACTATTGCGAACATATTGGCACTGATTTTTTTACAAGCTAAGATGGCAGAAACCAGCAACAAACAAAAATCAATCTGATGCAAATTTGATGATGAAACTGAAGCAATTTTTTTTTATCTGATTTATGCACAAGAAGCTAATAGTTATCTGTCAACACATATTTTTTTTATTAATTTTCACTTGAAGACAACACATACTTGACGTAACACACGTAACTCATTGACGCAACACTTGGAAAAAAAAAACTTTTGAAGGCACTTTCCTAAAAAATTGTAGCATGAGATTTTACGTACACCTTTGCCGCAATGCACGCGAACCTTTTTACTTTTTCACATTCCACACGATAAATCTGCAGGCACCGTTGAATGCACACGCACATAAATGAAAACACACTAGGTCACAATATTCTGTCGAAAGGAGAAAGCAAAACGTCGACACAAACACACACAAGGCGAACCGCTAAAGTCACGTTTTTTTTCTATGATTAGTGACGATATAAGGTCAATTCGCCGGATAAATCCGATCATCTGGGGGAGGTGATGGTGAGCAGGAACGAAGAAACAACCGCACCAACATCGGGGAGGAGAAGGCATACAGGCGAAACAAGAGCGGCTCGAAGATGTCCAGCTGGTGAGCGAAGAAACACTAGAATGGGTTCCATCACTGTCCGTCGGAGAAAATTGCATCCATCCATCGAGCACAATGTTATGAGTGCAGGATATCACGGCACACCAAGAAGACACACTGTCCGGCATGGTTGAAAAAAAATATCCAGTCCAAGAATTTGAAGAAAATTACTGCAAGAGTACTTGAATGGGGTACTTGAATGATTTTAAGGGGGGGGGGGGTAATTTCTCTCTCTAACATGCATTTTTTTTTTTTTTTTTTTTTTTTTTTTTTTTTTTTTTAACTAAGTTGGAGAAAAAATGTAGGCGATGCGCCAAAATTATATAGCATAGATTGAAGACCGGGTTCTAAATGATAAAAAAAACTCCAACTATAAAATTTACTGGACTTACTCTTTATTTAAAAGCATCGTTAGGTGGTTCAGTTAAAAAATGGGAGAGAGAGACCCCCATAAATACATGGGATGCCGAAGCGCCTTTTCTTTTAGACAACTTTACATCTCGAAAGCTGAAAACAGAAGTCCAGTTTTTTGCAAGAAGTCAAGAAATCTTGGCGTTGCACAGAATCGCCAATTTACAACTTTTGGTGACTGCGCGAAAATGAACAAAGGCTTTTGGCGATAAACATTACCGCAAAAATGTGGTGACACAATCGGACGGGGGAGGCCGAGATTGCAAGCAAGCGCTTCTAATACGATGAGAAATGCGTCAGAAAAGCGAAACTTGTTTATACAACAGATTTTACAAAGTAGACCGCTGCCTGAGAAAAATTCTGGAAATCACAGGCATCTGGCTTTTAGCTCGACCACAAAGCACGATAAATACATGCTTCCCATAACATCTGTTCGTTTTTACATTTTTATTTTTGTTGTTAAAATAATTTCAACGGTAAAATGTTAGCAGAGATAAAAATTGTTTCTGACTGCGCCGGGCGAACATCCGATGAAATTAATGAAGGCCTTGAAACCACCAGCTGCGATTCTAATTTTTGTTTATTTCTTTGAACTGGAAGCGGTAACAGACAGACAAGGAAAAGGGAAAAAGAAATGAATCTTTGCGGCTAGAAATAAAGATGTTTTTAGAAAGAAAACCTTTTAATAAAAGCTGGATGGTTTTGAGAAATGAATTTAATTACATATTTCAGCATAAGAAAGAGGGGGGGGGGAGGATAATGTGATTTAAAAGTAAAAATTATGTTTTAAATTAATTTTGAATAAAAAGTTATAGGTATGGGACAGAAACGCTGTCACAGTTGCCATATTATACAAATTCTGTTCTTTAGTCCTTTTCCGCACTGCGTCATCAACTACAGAATAATTTTTCAAGCGTATCTTCGGATGCTGTATTTCATTTTTAATTTGATGTTTATCGGTCTGTGCTGTTACAGTTTCCGGCACCAGTGTGCCTGAGATCCACTGCATGTTCTGAATACGAATGCAGCACATTCATTTTGAGCATGAGTCCAGAAATTTGTTTATGAGAACTTCTAATTAACGTCTTCTCATTTTAGTTTCATCTGTAAAAATGCGAAATATGTTTATTTATTTATATTTAATGGTTTCAACAATTATTTATTGTTGTTAGACAATTCAACATTACAGAATAAACTCATTGTTGTGTTTTGTTGACAACAATAAATTACTATTTCATCAACAGAGAAACGTGCAAACAATTTCACGAAACATTTTTGTTCCAAATACGTAAGGGCCATTGCTGTAAAATGACAAAATTGCTGTATCGTTTCATTTACCGTTTTTTTATCTACTTTTTTTCTTTACAAAAAAACAATAAACAGATTTAATAGGGAAAATACTGTATTTAACTGTACTTTTTGAAAACAGCTTCTCAATTTTTACGTTCAGATATTAAATTTTTTGTGGTATTTAGTGCCATTTCCTTAATGGTGGCAATTAAAGAGCTTCATTTCTGTAAAAAGAAAAGGAAGGTAGTGCTTAACTATATCTTTTGTTGCCATTTTACTATCACAACTAAAAAATATTAATATAAAAGTGTCATTTTGAAAAAATATTAATGAATGATATTTGATAAACTATTGAGCTATAATTAAATATATTCAACTTAAAGTATCCACATTAATATTACAAAACCATTAAGGGATGGAAATCATTAAACACAATATGATACAATAAAATATAGAAAATTACGATATGAAAAGTACAATAAAATATAGAACAATACAATATTATACAATACAATACAAACATATATGTACAATATGATACAAAAAATACCATACAGAATTATGCAATATGACACAATATAATGCTACATAATGCAGTATATTTCATTTTGACATAGTACAATACGAATCTATACAATTCAGTATAATACAATACAGAATAATACAATGTGATACAATACAAAAGAGCACAATAAAGAAAAATACAACATGATACAATACTATACAATACAAAACAATGCATGATAAAATATAGTACAGTATAATACAATATGATACAATACAATACAATGCAATAAAGATTATTATTACAATACACAATACAGTGCTATACAATACAGTAAAATGCATTATGATAGTGTACAATATGATACAATATAATACAGAATAAACAATATGATACAATTCATTACAATACAAAATAGCACAACATGATACAATACAATACAATGCAATACAATACATGAAACAATATAATACAAAATATTACAACAGGATACATTACAATAAAAAACAATAAATCATACGATATAGTATGGAATTATAAAATATGATACTATACAATGCGAAATAGTACAACATGATACAATACAATACAATACATACAGGATAATATATAATACAGAATAATACAACATCACACAATACAATACAATGCAATACAGAATATTACTTTACGATACAACAGAACAGAACACAAAATAACGCAATCCTATACTATGGACATTAAAAAATTTCTTTCGATATTTTTTTCGAGTATGACGTACAACATTGAAATTGTAAATATTTACCTAATTTTTACTCCAATTTTGAAAAAAAGTTGCCGTATTACACAAATTCTAGTCCTTATTCCTATTCGCACTACGTCATCAACAGCAGAACAGTTTTTTTTCAAGCGTATCTTCATTGGATGCTGTATTTCATTTGTAATTTCAGGTTTAGCGGTCTGTGCTGTTGAAGTTTCCGGCACCAGTGTGCCTGAGATCCACTGCATGTTCTGAATACGAATGCAGCACATTCATTCTAAGCATGAGACCAAAATTTGTGTATGGGAACGTCTAAATATCGACTTCTTATTTTAGTTTCATCTGTTTCGCCAGCACATTGGGTTTCATAACTGTTGGAACCAGAACTTGAGATAGCATCATAAAAATGTTCGACGAACATTGATTGAGAAAGCGCGTCTTTGTGTATCTCTCGGTCTTTTCTTTCTCTTCTCAGCTTCATTAAGCCCTTAAATATGAATTACATCATAACAAAGCAGATGACAAATATGATGATGAAAAAAGCAAGAAATGTCAATACAATGTCCCGAAATGTAGCAATATTTTAAAATGTAGGTGAAAAGCACTCGATTTAATCAATAAATATAAAAAAATATTCAAAAATGGCTTTATTTTCAATAGATAATTTTGTTTTAAATCAGTTTAATGGAACTCCAACACACAGGTTCGAAATTTTTATGTAAAAATGAGAAATATGTTTATTATTCCAAATTTATTGGTTTGAACAATTATTTATTGTTGTGACATTTCAACATTGCAGAATAAACTCATTGTTGTGTTTTATTGACAACAATAAATTATTATTTCATCAACAGAGGAACGTGCAAACAATTCAACGAAACATTTTTGTTCCAAATACGTTAGGACCATTGTTGTAAAATGAAAAATTTGCTGTAACGTTTAATAGATTTGTTTTCATTTATCGTTTTTTTATCTACTATTTTTTCTAACAAAAAAGACTAAACAGATTTAATAAGGAAAATACCGCATTTCACTGTAATTTTTGAAAACTGCTTCTCAATTTTTACGTTCATATATTAATTTTTTTTGTAGTATTTAGTGCCATTTCCTTAATAGTGGTAAATAAGAGCTTCATTTCTGTAAAAAGAAAAGAAAGGTTGTGGGTAACTATATCTTTTGATGCCATTTTACAATACCAACTAAAAAATTGTAATAGAAAAACGCCCCATTTTGAAAAAATATTACTGAATGATATTTGATAAAATATGGAGCTATTTTAAAGTATATTCAATTTAAAGTACCCACTTAAATATTACAAAAAAATAAGGCATATAAATTATTAAATACAAGACGATACAATAAAATATAGAAAAGTACAAAATGAAAAATACAATACAATACAGAACAATACAATGTTATACAATCCAATACAAACTTAAATTTACAATATTACACCAAAAATACAATACAGAATTATTCAATACGATACAATACAGTGCTATAAAATAAAGTATAATATATTATGACATAGTACAATATGAATTTATACAATTCAGTACAATACAACACAGAATAATACAATGTGATACAATACAAAAGAGCACAATACAGAAATATACACCATGATACAATACTATACAATACAAAACAATGCATGATAAAATATAGTACAGCATAATACATTATGATACAATACAATACAATGCAATAAAGAGTAATATTACAAGACACAATACAATGGTATACAATACAGTAAAATACATTACGATACAATATAATACGTGATACAATATAATACAGAATAAACAATATGACACAATACATTACAATACAAAATAACACAACATGATACAATGCAATAAAATACATGAAACAATATAATACAGAATGATACAACAGGATACATTACAATAAAATACAATGTGTCATATAATATACTATTGAATAATACAATATGATACTATACAATGCAGAATAGTACAACATGATATAATACAATACATGATAATATAAAATACAGAATAATAAAATATGATACAATACAATACAATACAATACAGAATAATACTTTACGATACAACAGAACAGAACACAAAATAACACAATACTATACTATGAACATTAAAAAAAATTTCCTTCGATGATTGTTTCGTGTATGACGTACAACATTCAATTAGCCTGAAATTGTAAACATTTACCTACTTTTGTCTCCAATTTTGAAAAAAAGTTGCCGTATTATACAAATTCCGCTCTTTAGTCCTTTTTCGCACTACGTCATCGAAAACAGAACAATTTTTTTTTCAAGCGTATCTTCTTTGGATTGTGTATTTCATTTGTAATTTCAGGTTTAGCGGTATGTGCAGTTACAGTTTCCGGCACCAGTCTGTCTGAGATCCAATGCATGTTCTGAATACAAATGCAGCACATTCATTCTAAACTTGAGTCCAAAAATATGATTATGAGAACTTCTAAATAACGACTTCTCATTTTAGTTTCATCTGTTTCGCCAACACATTGACTTTCATAACTTTTGGAACCAGAACTTGAGGCAGCATCATAAAAATGTTCAAGGAAGATTGCTTGAGAATGCGCGTCTTTGTGTATGTCTCGTTTTTCTCTTTCTCTTCTCAGCTTCATTAAGTCCTTAAATATGAAATACATCATAACAAAGCAGATGACAAATATGAAGATGAAAACAGAAAGAAATGTCAATACAATGTCCCGAAACGTAGCAATTTCCTTAAATGTAGATGAAAAACACTCCATTTAATCAAATATAAAAAAATACTCATAAACGGCTTTGTTATCAATAGAAAATTTTGTTTTAAATCAATTTAATGGAACTCAACAGCGAAGTTCAGCATTTTTATGTAAAAATGAGAAACATGTTTATTATTTCAAATTTAATGGTTTCAACAATTGTTTCTTGTTGTCAGATATTTTAACATTACAGAATAAACTCATTGTTGTGTTTTGTTGACAACAATAAATTACTATTTCATCAACAGAAAAAGGTGCAATCAATTCAACGAAACATTTTTGTTCCAAATACGTAAGGACCATTCTTGTAAAAAGAGAAAATTGCTGTAATATTTGATAACTTTTCTTTTCTTTACCGCATTTTTTTGTCTACATTTTTTTTCTTTACAAAACACAATAAACAGATTTAATAAGGAAATACTGCATTTAACTGTAATTTTTGAAAACAGCTTCTAAATTTTTACGTTCATATATTAATTATTTTCTAGTATTTAGTGCCATTTCTTTAATAGTGGCAATTAAAGAACTTCATTTCTGTAAAATGAAAAGGAAGGTAGTGCGTAACTATATCTTTTGTTGTCTTTTTACCATAACAACTAAAAAATTAAATAAAAAAACGAGTAATTTTGAAAAAATATTAATGAATATTTGATAAAATATGGAGCTATTTTAAATTATATTCATTTTAAAGCATCCACTTTAATATTACAAAACAAATAAGGCATATAAATTACTAAATACAATACGATACAATAAAATATAGAACAGTACAATACAGAACAACACAATTTTATACAATACAATACAAACATAAATTTACAATATGATAAAAAAAATACAGAATTAAGCAATACGACACAATACAATGCTATATAATACAGTATAATACATTATGGCATAGTAGAATATGAAACTATATAATTCAGTGCAATACAATACAGAATAATACAATGTGACACAATACAAAAGAGAAAAATACAGAAATATACAACGTGAAACAATACTATACAATACAAAACAATGAGTGATAAAATATAGTACAGTATAATACAATATGATACAATACAATACAATGCAATAAAGAGTAATATTACAAGACACAATACAACGCTATACAATACAGTAAAATACATTATGATACAATAGAATACGTGATACAATATAATACAGAATAAACAATATGGCAGAATACATTACAATACAAAACAACACAACATGATACAATACAATACAATAAAATACACGAAACAATATATTACAGAATAAAACAACAGGATACATTACTATAAAATACAATGTGTCATACCATATACTATGGAATTGGAATAATAAAATATGATACTATACAATGCAGAATACTACAACATGATAATATAATATCCAGAATAACACAATATGATACAATACAATATCCAGAATAATACAATATGATACAATACAATACAATGGAATATAGAATAATACTTTGCGATACAACAAAAGAGAACACAAAACAACCCAATACTATACTATGAACATTAATAAAAAAGTTCTTTCAATGATTTTTTTCCAGTATGGCGTACAACATTCAATTAGCCTTAATTTTTAAATATTTACCTAATTTTTTCTCCAATTTTGAAAAAACGTTGCATTATTATACAAATTCTAGTCTTTAGTCCTTTTCCGCACTACGTCATCAACAACAAAACAATTTTTAAAACGTATCTTCTTTGGATGCTGTATTTCATTTGTAATCTCATGTTTAACGGTCTGTGCTGTTACAATTTCTGGCACCAGTGTTCCTGAGATCCTCTGCATGTTCCCCATACGAAGACAGCCCATTCATTCAAAGAATGAGTCCAGAAATTTGTTTATGAGAACTTCTAAATAACGACTTCTCATTTTAGTTTTATCAGTTATGCCAAAGATTCGGTTTTATAACTGCAGATCCAGAACTTTAGACAGCATCATAAAAATGTTCGAGGAAGCTAGCTTGAGAACGCGCGTTTTAGTAGATGTTTCGTTCTTCTCCTTCTCTTCTCAATTTCATTAAGTCCTTAACTATGAATTATATCTTAACAAAGCAGATGGCATACATAAAGATGTAAAACGCAAGCAATGTCAACAAATTCTCCCCAAATTTTCTGTTTTTAAAAATGTAGATTTAAAACACTCGAATTAATCATTAAATATATAAAAGGCAACAATGTTTTTTTATATGGATAGAAAATGTTTTAAATCAAATCAATGGCTCTCCAACATACAAGTTCGAAATTTTTATCTAAGAATGAGAAATTTGTTCATTATTTCAAAATTACTAGATTCAACAATTGATTATTGTTGTTAGATTGTTTAACATTACAGAATAAATCCATTGTTGTGTTTTATTGACAACAATTAAACATGATTTCCACAACAGAGAAACGTGCAAACAATTCCAAAAAACTTTTTTGTTGCAAATTATGGAGGTCCATTGTTGTTAAAGGACATAATTGCTGTAATGTTTGATAACTTTGTTTTTGTTTACCGCTTTTTTTTATCTACACTTTTTTTCTTTACCAAAAACAATAAGCAGATTTACATTTAGTTTTACATTTAGTTTTATTATTATTTACAGATTCGGTTTTATAACTTTGGACAGCATCATAAAAATGTTCGAGGACGCTTGCTTGAGTAAGCGAGTTTTAGTACATATCTCGTTCTTCTTCTTCTTTCGTGAGCTTTATTAAGTCCTTAACTATGAATTATATCATAACAAAGCAGAAGACATACATAAGGATGAATAACGCAAAAACATTCAACAATTTGTCACTAAAAGTTGCTGTTTTTTAAAATGTAGAGGTAAAATACTCGAATTAGACAATAAATATAAAAACATACTCAATAATGGCTTTTTTATGGATAGAAAATGTTGTTTCAAATCAAATCAATGGAACTCCAACATCCAAGTTTTAAATTTTTATGTAGGAATGAGACATTTGTTCATTATTTCAAAATTAATGGCTTTAACAATTCATTATTGTAGTTAGATATTTCTCCATTACAGAATAAATTCATTGTTGTATTTTATTGACAACAATTAAACATTATTTCAACAGCAGAGAAACGTGCAAACAATTCCAAGAAACATTTTTGTTGCAAATCTCGGAGGTCCATTGTTGTTAAATGACATAATTGCTGTAACGTTTGATAACTTTGTTTTTATTTACCTTTTTTATCTACTTTTTCTTTCTTTACAAAAAACAATAAACATATTTATTAAGGAAAAAACTGCATTTATCTGTAATTTTTGAAAACTGCTTCTCAATTTTTACGTTCAGATATTATTTTTTTATTTAGTGCCATTTCTTTAATATTGGCAAGTAAAGAGCTTTATTTCTGTAAAAAGAAAAGGAAGGTAGTGAATAACTATATTTTTTGTTATCATTTTACAATAACAACTAAAAATTGTAATAAAAAATGCGAATTTTGAAAAAATATTAATGAATGATATTTGATAAAACATGGAGCTATTATAAAGTATATTTTGGTTTAAGTATTCACATTAATATTACAAAAAAAATTAAGGTATATAAATCATTAAATACAATATGATGTAATAAAATACAGAAAATTACAATATGAAAAGTACAATATAATAGAGAACAATACAATGTTAAACAATACAGTACCAAATAAATTTACAATATGAAACAAAAAATACAATACAGAATTATGCAATATGACGCAATACAATGAAATATTATACAGTGTAATACATTTTGAAAAAGTAAAATATGATACTATACAATTCAGTACAATACAATACAAAATAATACAATGTGATACAATAAAATAGAACACAATACAGAAAAATAGAAAACAATGCATGCTATACAATACAAAATAATGCATGATAAAATATAGTACAGTATACAATATAATGCAACAGAGAATAATATTACAAGTCACAATACATTATAATACATAATGATAGTGTAATATATGATACAATATAATGCATGATAAAATATAATATTGAAAAAACTATATGATACAATCCTTTACAATACAAAATCACACAACATGATACAATAAAATACATGCAACAATATAATACAGAATAATACAACAGGATTACAATAAATTAAAATACATCATACAATATAGTATAGAATAATACTGTATGTTACTATACAATGAAGAATAGTACATCGGGATACAATGCAATACAATACAATACAATATAATACAATGCTAGATAGAATATAATACGGAATAATACTACATGATACAATGCAATACAATAAAATACAATAAAATACAATGCTTTATCGAATATAATACGGAAGAATACTACATGATACAATACAATACAATGTATGATACAATATAATACATAATTACACAATATGATACAATTCAATACAATACAAAGCAATACAGAATAATACAATATGATACAATTCAATGCAACATGAAACGATTCAATACAATACAATTTAAAATAATACATGGTACAATATAATACAGAATAATACAACATTATACATTACAATAAATGATATAATATAGTACAGAATAATGCAATATCATATAATACAATAAAATGCAATACAGAATACGATACAACAGGTCAGAACACAAAAAAACACAGCACTTTACAATAAACATATAAAAAGATCTTTTGATGATGTTTTCCTAGTAGGACAAACAACGTTCAATTAGCCTGAAATTCTAAATATTTACCTAATTTTTTTTTCTTCCAGTTTTGAAAAATGTTGCCGTATTATACAAATTCTAGTATTTAGTCCTTTTTGGCACTGCGTCATCAACAACAGGATAATTTTTTCAAACGTGTGTTCTTTGGATGCTGTATTTCATTTGTAATTTCATGATTAACGGTCTCTACTGTTACAATTTCCGGCACCAGTGTGCCTGAGATCCCCTGCATATTCCCCTTACGAAGACAGCCCATTCATTCAAAGAATGAGTCCAGAATTTTGTTTATGAGAACTCCTAAATAACGACTTTTCATTTTAGTTTTATCAGGTACGCCAACAGATTCGATTTTATGACTGTAGATCCAGAACTTTAGACAGCATCATAAAAATGTTCGAGGAAGCTTGCTTGAGAACGCGCGTTTTAGTTGATGTCCTGTTCTTCTCTTTCTCTTCTCAACTTCATTAAGTCGTTAACAATGAATTATATCTTAACAAAGCAGATGGCATACATAAAGATGTAAAACGCAAGCAATGTCAACAAATTCTGCCCAAATTTGCTGTTTTTTAAAATGTAGATTTAAAACACTCGAATTAATCATTAAATATATAAAAGGCAACAATGGCTTTTTATATGGATAGAAAATGTTGTTTTAAATCAGATCACTGGCTCGTAAGAATGAGAAATTTGTTCATTATTTCAAAATTACTAGCTTCAACAATTGATTATTGTTGTTAGATTGTTTAACATTACAGAATAAACTCATTGTTGTGTTTTATTGACAACAATTAAACATGATTTCCACAACAGAGAAACGGGAAAAAATTGCAAAAAACATTTTTGTTGCAAATTACGGAAGTCCATTGTTGTTAAAGGACACAATTGCTGTAATGTTCGATAACTTTGCTTTTCTTTACCGCTTTTTTTGTCTAGATTTTCTTTCTTTACCAAAAACAATAAACAGATTTAATAAGAAAAAAGTGCATTTAAATGTAATTTTTGAAAACTGCTTCTGAATTTTTATGTTCAGATATTATTTTGTTTTATTATTATTTAGTGCCATAGTGGCAATTAAAGAGCTTCATTTCTGTAGAAAGAAAATGTACATCGTGGATAAATATATCTTTTCTTGCCATTTTCTTATAACAACTAAAAAATTGTAATAAAAAAGTGTCATTTTGAAACAAATTTTAATGAATGATATTTGATAAAACATGAGCTATTATAAAGTATATTCAATTTTAAGTATTTACATTAATATTACAAAAAAATTAAGGTATACCTTAATTTTTTTGTAATATTAATGTGTTTTAATGTAATTTTATATTACACTTCAAAACTTATTAGATATAGTATTTTATAGAAAGGCTATTCTATATAAATTTTAAAGACTTCTATAGAATTCCATACAGCTCTATGAACTATTTTCGTAAGGGTAAGTGCTATTCTTACACAAATGAATACACCTATTGTATAATATCCATCCATTTGTATGCTGCAGGTATAGACCATTTCGTGCATTTTATTTTACAGTGTCATCCCAAATATTATTGCTTTTCTTTGATTTTTTTGTTGACCCCCCCAACTGTCTTCATTATCAAGTGGAAGTTGTATTTGATAAAATAAATTCAAACATATTCTTTATAATCCGGAAGTGTCAGAAGTATTCGACAAGTACGCCTTTAAGTATTCAACAAAATGTCTAAAACTGAAAGTGTCCGGTGATTCAGTGCCCGGAAAATTAAAAAAATATTTGTTGTAAAGTGATCTAAATTTCGGTTGCTTTCCAAAAGTAGCTGGATGATGAGGGATTTTCCACAAATTCTCATGTTTCATTTGTTTATTTTATTTTTTATTTTTATTCGAAATAATTCCTAATTGCGCATGCGCTAATTATAACAAAAATATTTTATAGTAATTTAGTAGTCAGCTATATAAAGCTACTCATATAAAATAGCCATGAATATCGCGAAAATTCACAAAAGTATTCGACTTAAAGTGTACTGAATTTCCGTTGCTTTCCAAAGGTAACTCGATGATAAGGGATTTCTCGTAAATTGTCATGCTTTATTTATTTTTTATATTTTTATTGATTCTTTAGTTTTCCTTCGAAGAGTCATCAAAACAAACTTATTAAAAACAAAAAAACCAGGAAACAGGAATTCTACTTTTCAGGATTTAGTGCAGCCCTTGACGTGAAAAAAACCCAAAACAATATCATTAATCAGAGGAGGAACCCGTCGATTCTCGATGAAGGAAAATGTTTCATTAATTCATAATAAATCTACAAAATTAGCTACAATAAAAAATGCAACTTATATTGGTTAGTCTAACTCTCAAACAAATATTATTTTAACCTAAAGGTCACTGCTCTCCTATAAAGACACTCTGAATTTGTAAAATCTTGCGTTTTATCAATGTGTAATTTCGATTGCGTTATATTCAAAAGTGAAGCATTTCCGTACGTAAACAATTTTAAAGCCGCTAGAGTGAAAATCATGCGCTTCTATAATACTTATTTCAGTTTTAAGACTTAAAATACACGCTTTTATTTTATACAAAATGGCGTCATTTGCAACCGAGGAAGAAGTCCACATTTACGATCCAGTCTTAAACAACATCCATAAAAAAATGTGCATAGGACGGCACAATCGCGAAATAATGCACAACCCCAGCAAACAGTAATGTCGTAATCTCAACATCATCGTCGTAATCATCTAATGGTTCATATATCATCATAGTTCATGTATCATCTAATGGTTCATACTGCTTTTTTTTATTAATTATAGTTTATAATTGCTCCATGTTTTATCAGAAATCAGTCATTTATATTTTTTCAAAATAGCATGTATTTTAATTTTTTATATTTTTTTTTAGAAAAGGGTTACAAAAAGGTATAGTAATCTACTATTTCCCTTTCCTTTCTACAGAAATGCAGTATATCAGTTTCCACCATTTCAGAAATAGCGCTAAAAATTAAAAAAAATTAATATCTCAAAAAAAAATGAGATTTAGACTTCAAGCGAATGGCGGTTAAAAGTTTTTTTTCTCCATACGAAGGTGGTGTAAAAATTGGAAATGTGTAATACTTAGAAGTTTAAAACATTTCAGTTGAGATTATCAGTATTTAATCGTACAATGATACATCTTCTTTGTTTTACTGCTGGCTTATGTAACGTAACATTATTTTTCAGTGTAGATAATTTAATTGCTTCCTGAAAGAAATAGCATATCGTGGGCTAAAAAAAGTTACAAATATGAAATTAAATTTGTGCGAAGCTACGTGCGCTTTTTACGCCAACAATATAGATTCGGTTCTCTCGTAGTTATTCAAATCTCGGTTGTACCTCGTAGAGATATAAAAACAAAGCTATCACACTTTACAGCAAGTAGGACATTTAAAAAAACAATGGACTTCAGCATCCGCAGCAAAAATGTTTCGTGGAAATGTTTGCTCGTATCTCAATTGTTTAAATAATATTTTATTGTTGTGAACAAAACGCAACACTTTCGCTAGAGTGTCTTCCACTCGGGACGGGGCCGGGGGACTCACGAGCCTTGCTTCCGCAAAAGAGTCGGACTAGAGTAGAAGAATAAAGGGCTGCGGACGAAGAGGGTTCTGTAATGTTCATTCTGTAATGTTGAAGTATCTAACAACAATAAACAGTTGCTGAAACATTTAATATTGAAATAATTTAAAGAAATTCTTATTCTTACAAAATATTTTCAAACTTGTAGGTTCGAGCGACTTTGAACGGATTTCAAACAATTTTATTCAGCAATAAAATAAGCTATTTTTGTGAATTTTTTATATTTATTGCTAAATTCGAGTGTTTCACATCTACATATTGAAAACAGCCACGTTTTTGGAACCTGTTGTTGGCATTTCTTCACGTAAGCCTTCTGCAATGTTGTGATGTGCGTCATAGTTAAGGAGTTAATGAATCTAAGAAAAGATACCAAAGAACCAGGCATCTACTACAATGCATTTTTCTCAAGCAAGCTATGTCGAAGATTTTTATGATGATGTCTCAAGTTCTGATGACAACAGTTGGGTAACTGGATCTAATTTTGTAATAAATGCACCTAAAACAAGAAGATGTTACCCAGAAGATTGCATGAACAACTTTCTTGACTTTCTGAGAAGGAATCAGCTGCATTCGTATGGAAAACGTCCGGTGGATCTCAGGCTCATTGGTGCGAGAAAATGAAACCGCACAGGCAGCTGATAATGAAATTACAAATGAAACACAATCTCCAAAATAGAGACACAATGTCAAGGAACGCTTGAAGAAATCATTCTGTTGTTGCTGAAGCAGTGCCGAAAAGAACTGAAGACTAGAACCTGTATAATTAAGTTATTTTATACAAAATTGAATAAAAAACTTTTATTTAAAAATGTACAGTTTCAGGCTCACAGTTGTTCATTATACTCGAAAAATATCATCAAATAATCTCTTTGTATTAATATTTCTTTTATAATACTGTATTATTTTTTGTTCTGTTGTGTTCTATAATATTATATTATTCTTTATTGTATTGCATTTTGTTGTATTATATTGTATTATTCTTTATTGTATCATGTTGTATTATTCTGTATTGTATTGTATCATATTGTATTTTTTATATGGTATTGTATCATATTGTATTAAATCTAATGAATCATATGCCATCAATTGCTTGTAATTTTAATATGGATACTTAAAATTAAATGTAATTTAGAATAGCTCCACGTTTTATGAGAGCCTGAGCACCAATGAGCCTGAGATCCACTGGACATTTTAAACGCAAATGCAGCTGATTCCTTCTCAGAAAGTCAAGAAACTTGTTCATGCAATCTTCTGGGTAACATCTTCTCATTTTAGGTGCATTTAGTACAAAAATAGATACATATTTTATTTAAAAATTTTTTAGTTCTTATGGCAGCATTAAGGTAAAGTCATCTACTCTTTTCCCTTCACTTTCTATAGAAATGGAGTACTTCAGTTCCCAACATTACAGAATAGGCAATAAGTACTACAAAAAAAATGAATATCTCAAAAATAAATTGAGATGCAGTTTTCAAATAAATTTGCAGTTAAAAGTATTTTCCATTCTCTATACGAAGATATAAACATTGAAAATATACGATGCTTAGAAGTAAAAAAAAAATGCAGTAGAATTTATCATTATTTAACCGTAGAATTATACATCTGCTTCGTTTTACGGCAGGCATACGTAACTTAACGTTATTGTTTTACTGATGATGCTTTAATTATTGCTTGAAAGAAATCATCGGAATACAATATCGGGGGCTAAAAAAAAAAGCTTACAACAATGAAACTAAATTTGTGCCAAACTAAATGCGCTTTTTACGTCAAAAATATAGATTCAGTTCTCTCATAGAGATGGAAATTAAATCTGTTTATATTTAATCTGTACTGGTAAACAACAGCAATGTATACAATAAACAATTAAATTTACAAAATCAAAAAACTCGACTACGTAAAAAACGAACTAATTAATTATTTCTCATCAATGTGAAACTATTTTTTTTTTCAATTCCTACTATTAGCTCATACTCTCGCTATATATATCTTGTTCAAATTTTCAATCGTTTATAAAATACTTATTATTCATCCAATCAAGCTCAAATATTTTTTTTAACTTGTAGTGGATGACACGTGATGTTAATCCAGTTTCTTCAAATATTAATTAATTAATTAAATTAAATTAATTAATTTTCAATAATCGAGAGAGCCCTCTTCTTGATCAAGGCATTTTAAGCGCCACTCAAGAGGAAAGAAGAATGGGAGAAAAAAATTCTCTTATTGACCTAAATAAGAATTGACTTAAAATAATTTTTTTATATTACTTGTTTATATTACTTACCTATTTTTTTTTTATTTACTTGTATTGATGACTTTTAAGTTGTGTTTAATTGTTAGTTCCTGTCTATAAACACTGTTTTGATGAGGTCTAAAGATGTCTATGATGGTTAGAGTTGCATCAAAGCTACAGATACTACATACACAACTTCCCAGTTGTATAATATTTTAACGGTGCTTCTGACTGTAAAATAGTCAATGAAACATCGTCTTCATTTTGAAAGACCTATCCAATGATATGCCACTCAATAGGGTGCGTAAATTTATTTTTTCGTCTCTACCGTCATTTTGAATTTATAAAAACAAAACCTAGCCTATAACCATCGGGTCGTTAAGACGAATTGACAGAGACCTCATTTATTAAAATTCATCCGGCTGTTAGAATGTTTCGAGGGTATAAAGAAATCCACATAGATGGATACGCGTGAAATACATAACGCTTTTTTTCAGTCGGATAAAAAGCGGAAATTGTAATTTCAAAATACGGAATTTATTTTTAAAGTTTAAAAATATAAAGAAAAACCAAATTCTTCCAGGTAATCACATAACTTCCAGGTTGTATAATATTTTAACAGAGCTACTGACTGTAAGATAGTCAATGAAGCATCGTCCTCATTTTGAAAGACCTATCCAATGATATGCCATTCAATAGGGTGCGTAAATGTTTTTTTTTTCGTCTCTACCGCCATTTTGTATTTTACGGCCGCCATTTTGAATCTATAAAAACAAAACCTAGCCTATAACCATCGAGCCGTTAAGACGAATTGATAGAGACCTCATTCATTAAAACCCATCCAGCCGTTGGGATGCTTCGAGGGTATAAAGAAATCCACATACACAGATACGCGTGAAAAACATAACCCTTCTTTTCAGTCGGGTAAAAAGATGAAACACACAAGAAAACAGTAATTCTGCTATTTCTGAATTTTGTGTCGCACCCGATGAAAAAATATATGCATATATGTATATATATATATATATATATATGAACATAAATATAGATAGTACAAAACACATTGCAGTTTTAAGACTTAAAACACACGCTTTTATTATATATATAATAGCATTAAGTGTATAACGCATCCGGAGTTAACTCATTCGGATCCCACTTCGCTTTATCGTATTCCATTCGGCCATTTTTACTCAAAATTTTTTTTTTCAAATAAAACTTCATAAAAGTTACATTATTAGAAAGATTATTCAAAATAAACTAACATTTCAGAGATGACTTTCATTCAGTTATGTATATATTCTGAAATAACTTCAGTTGAAATTAGTTTGGCAGCTCGATCTCCTCCTCCATAAGTAAAAATTCGTTTGTATCGTAACTTTGTATGTAAACTTTTGTGTTTTGTTGGCGTCATCTATCGGTAGTTAAAATAAAAAAGGAATTTATTATGAAATTCTTTGAACTCTGAAAACATTAGGGGAGGGGGTAATGTATAGTATTCCTTATAAAATATAATTAGACTTATTATATTATATATAGACTTCTAATAAATATTTAGACTTAAATTAGAAATCAGGAATACTTAATGCCGTGTATTATATATATATATATATATATATATATACACTGCTCAAAACAATTAAAGGATATTTGAAGTTTTATATAAAATAAAGATATAAACGAAATTTTTTTTGCCGAAAATAGAAGAAGAGAATCACAAATGCAAATTTTTCTGGTTTTCAAACTGTGGAGTGTGCAAAATTTGAGTTCGACGTCAAAAACGTCGCTTCAGCGGCAGCGAATGAAATTTGACTTTCAACTGGATAAATGAGAATGAAGACAAGGATGATCGGCATTCAGTGATTGCTTTGTTTCGATGAGCACGATGTCTCAGCGAAGTCATTTGACAGATTCAGAAGCTTTGAGAATTGTTGGTAGGTTAGAAGGGGGCCAAACTCAAGCCGAAGTAGCGCAAGCCATTGGAGTGTCCCAAAGTGTCATTTCCGGGATCTGGAACCGTTTTTTGGAGAGTGCATGTGCAGGCCTAAGACCAGGGCAAGGTCTTAGACGGGCAACAACGCCCAATGAAGATCGGTATTTAGCGTTAACAGCTCGGAGACACCGAACCATGAACGCTACTCTTCTCCAACAACACCTTCGCTCGGCTACAGGCACCACGATTTCAACTCAGACTGTCCGAAACCGGCTCCATGCTGTAGGTCTGTATGCTCGCTGACCGATTGTATGTGTTAGATTAACATCAAGGCATCGTCGCGACCGCAGGGAGTGGGCAACCGAGCATTTCAACTGGAGGAGAAATGAATGGAGCAATATTCTGTTTTCTGACGAGTCCGGTTTTCTGTGCATCCGGATAATAGGCGTATTTTCATCTGGAGGGACCGTGGCAGTAGGAATAATCCTGCGTTCGTGCACGAAAGTGTCAGATTTGGCGGTGGAGGAGTGTTGGTGTATGGTAACATCTCCATTGACGGGCGCACTGACCTCTACATCATTCGAGATGGAGCTCTGACTGGTCGCCGATATAGGGATGAGATCCTCAGACCTATTGTAGTCCCTTACGCTGCAGCAATCGGAGATAACTTCATTTTAATGGACGATAACTGCAGGCCACATCGTGCAAACCTGGTGGAGGATTTCCTTTTCGAGGAAGGAATCGTTCGAATGGAATGGCCAGCGTGTTCTCCAGACATGAATCAAATCGAGCACGTTTGGGATGCGCTAGGAAGACGAGTTTCTGGCCGCCAACAACCCCCACAAACTCTCCAAGAACTGGAAAGAGCTCTTCTGGAAGAGTGGGGCAGAATACCCCAACTCTTTATTAATAGCCTCATTGAGTCCATGCCTCAAAGGTGTTCAACGTTGCCGGCCGCCCGTGGAAACCATACCCCCTACTGAAAATGATTTTCTTTGAAGAAAACACCTTTTTTTATTCTTTTTTTCTCATATGCACAAATTGTGTTTTTTTCCTTTAGTACACAAATGCGCAATAAAATGCATTTTTTTCTGCCAAACATGTGTAATTTATTCTCATATAACCTACTATGTCTGTCGACCATGTATCAATCAGCTAAACAGTTTACCAGATACAAAATCCACCTAAAACTGCAATATCCTTTAATTGTTTTGAGCAGTGTATATATATATACATCAATGCAATTAAAATTTTGCATTTTTCTATTTTGTAGGGAAAATAAATTTGTAATTGAATAAAAGAATTTGAGAAAAAATATATGTTAATGCAATTAATAGTTGCAGTTTACTTAATTGATAAAGGATCATTTTTAATGATCAAAATTTATTACAGGTTTCTTTATGCATGTTTTAAAAAAATCAGGATTTAATCTGAGTTGAACTTTTTAAAATTTAAGTTATATAATTATTTTTTGACGTCAGCTATCGGCAATTAATCCGTAAAAGACTCTTTTTTGATTTATAAAAGATTGAAGGTTAGTGATTTTTTTTAAAGCAATGAACGAAGACGAAATTTAAATGACAATATATTTTAAAATAGCATTATTAGTTCTAATTTGCATGTTTTTGTGAAGTAGTTCTTCAAATTTTAGGAGCTAAGTTCTTTCTTGAAAATTAAGTTTCAATGATAAATGGGCTGTTTTTATAACTATTTTACCCCCACCTGATCGTTTTAGTCATATAAGATAAAATTTATGACTTCATAATTCTTTTTATAATGCAATGCTATATCATTCTTTTGAAAATGCGAACACGTCATTCTGAAGGGCTGTCTTCTAGTTATATATAAAATGGCGTAATCCCCATCCGCAGATGAATTTCTCATGTGCAATCCAGCATTAAATATCATCTACATAAAGTACTCATATGACGTCACTATCGCTAAATCGAGGCTAGCGATAAAGACAGGCTACTGCGGTGTATTCCACGTATCATTTTTACAGACCGCTAAAGTCGCATGATGCTCGAATGTGCACAATGCCGGTGTACAAGAAGAACTTCAAGTCATTCTAGCGCTCTGTAAAAAAAAAGATACGTGGAATGCACCGCGGTAGCCTTTTTTTTTTTTTTTTTTTTTTTTTTTTTTTTTTTTTTTTTTTTAATAGCCTTGCACTGAACAATACACAAATCCAATAAAAGAGATATCGTCATTCAAGAAACTTGACAAAAAAAAAGAAAAATTGGCTATGTAATGATTCAAATGCCTTTATTTGTATGCAATATTAATATATATATTTAAAATAAAATCTAAATTATAATAGCTCCATGTTTTATCAGAAATAATTCATTAATATTTTTTTAACGTAACACAAATTTTATGTACATTTTTTTTTTTTTTTTTTTTTGGGGGGGGGGGGGGGGGTAAATGTCAACAAAAAGATATAATTTCTATTTTCAACAATTTTTCCTTCATTTTCAATAGAAATGGAGTACTTTAGTTGCCAAAATTAAATAAATGTCGCTAAAAACTACAAAAAAAATTTAGGTCTCAAAAATAAATTAAGATGCAGTTTCAAACAAATTGCATTTAAAAGTACATTTTTTCCCAATACGACGGAATAAAAATAGAAAATGTGCGATGCCTAGAAGTTAAAAAAATTGCAGTAGAGCATTTAACAGTACAATGATACATCTGCTTTGTTTAACGGCTGGATTATACAACGGAACTCTATTTGCTGGGAGAAAGAAATAGCATACCGGGGAGTAAGAAACAAAGCTATTACATATTACAGCAATTACTTGGATTATCAACAATCGACATTGAGCATTTAGCCCAGTGGTAGGGAAGCAAAAAAGGCCAATTCGGAAATAATAAAGGGAAAGCTGGAAATTATTTTAATCCGTTCAGTTTATGTCTAGAATCAATATGCAATGTTTCCCCCTCGTACTAGGTGAGCGTTAGGAATTATGCGTAGATTTATAGTAAAAAAACACGTTTTTTTTAAATACCATAACACTATCACGAAATCACTAACTTTTTCAAAAACATTGTCAATACAAATGTTGTAGAACTTAAAATTCTGAATAAAATGAATACCTACACTTAATACTTTTGTTGAATATTAAGGACACAATTCTACTTTAAAGTTTTAGGCCCGTAGTCAGAGGGTTGAACTCAGAATTAATCAGGGGAAAACTGGAAATCATTTTAATCCCTTCAGATTAGGTCTAAATTGAATATTCTATGTTTTTCCCTCGTACTAGTTGAGCGTTAGGAAATATATATACATTTACCTTCAAAAAACACGTTTTTCTTTAATTGTTTTAGCAATATCTGAAATTGCGACCTTAATTTTGAACAAAAATATTAAAGTGAGTATTCATTTTATTAAAAAATTTAAGCTCTACAACATATGTATTGGCAATTTTTTAATATAGTTAGCTGTTTTGAGATACTGTTAAGGTAATCTGGACTCTCTAGCTTGAAGCTCTTGAATAGTGATTAATGCAAAATTTTGAAATAGAATTGTGACATTAAATTTGAACAAAAATATTAATGTGTGTGTTCATGTTATTCAGAATTTTATGCTCTACAACATTTGTACTGACAATGGTTTTGATAGACTTAGCTGTTTTGAGATATTCTTAGGTAACTTGGTCTCTCCGGACATCAAGCTCTTGATTAGCGATTAAGGCAAAATTTTGAAATTAAAATTGCGACCGCAATTTTGAACAAAAATACTAAGGTGGGTGATCATTTTATTCAGAATTTGAAGCTCTACAACATTTGTATTGACAATGTTTTTGATAGAATCAGCTATTTTAAGATATTGTTAAGAAAAATTAATGAAAAACATGTTTTTCGAACGTAAATATTTACATATTTCCTAACGCTCACTTAGTACGAAAGGGAAAAACAGAATATTATTTTAGGCCTAATCTGAAGGGATTAAAACGATTTCCAGTTTACCCCTAATTAATTCTGAGTTCAACTCTCTGACCACTGGGCTAAAACTTTAAAGTAAAATCTTGACCTTAATATTCAACAAAAGTATTAAGTGTAGGTACTCATGTTATTCAGAATTTTAAGCTCTACAACATTTGTACTAACAGTATTTTTGAAAATGTTAGTGATTTCGAGATAGTGTTATGGTATTTTTAAAATACGTGTTTTTGGACTGTAAATATATGCATAATTCTTAACGCTCATCTAGTACGAGGCGAAAAAAGTAGCATATTCATTGTAGACCTAAACTGAAGAGATTAAAACAATTACCAGCTTTCCCCTAATTATTTCCGAATTCAACTCCCTAACCACTGGTCTAATTCGCAATAAAATTGTTTCGTGTAACTGTTTGCACGTGTACCTATTGTCAAAATAATATTTTATTGCTGTCAACAAAATGCAACAATGAGTTTATTCCGTAATGCAGAAATAAATATTTAACAACAATAAACAATTGTTGAAACTTTTAATATTGAAATAATTAACAAATTTCTCATTCCTAAAAAAATATTTTCGAACTTGTAGGATGGAGTGCCATTGAACTGATTTTAAACTACATTATTCAATAATAAAAAAAAAGGAATTTTTTCATTTTTTTTTTGTATTTATTGATTAATTCGAGTTTTTCACATTCACATCTTTAAAAAAAAGTCACGTCTTGCGACTTTTTGGCGACTTTTCTTTCGCGATTCCTCTTCATGTGTGTCATCTGCATTGTTGTGATATATTTCATAGTTAAAGACTTGAAGCTACAACGAGAAATTGAATAACAAGACATCTACTACAACACACTTACTTGAGAAAGCTTTGTCAAAGATTTTTATGATACTGTGTCAAATTCTAATTAACAGGTATGAATCTGGATCTGGTTGCAAAACACATGAACTTAAAATGAGAAGATCTTATCCAGAAAATTTCATAGACAAGTCTCTTGACTCATACTTAGAAGAAATGTAACAGCAAAGACAGCTGATAATGCAATTATAAATGAAATACGGCCTCCATAGAAGAAACGCTTGAAGAAATCATTCTGTTGAGGCTGCAGCGGTGCCGAAAACTTCTAAAGACAAGAACCTGTATAATAAGGTTACTTTTATACAAAGTTAAAAGAAATTAAAAATAAAAATAGGTAAAAATTTACACTTTTATGCTAATTGAATGTTGTTCGTTATACTCGAAAAGCATCATAAAAAGATCTTTTTAATAATGTTTATTGTTTATCGTTATTTTTTTATCTGTTGTATTGTATCATATAGTATTATTAATTATTGCATTGTAATGCATTGTATCATATTGTATTATTGTGTATTGTATTGCATTGAATAGTATTAAATTATGCTGCATTATATTCAATTGCTCCGTATTATATTGTATCATGTATTGTATTGACTGTATTGTATTGAATCATATTGTACTATGTCAGAATGTAAAATACTGTATTGTATAGCATTGTATTGCATCATAGTACGTTATTCTGTATTTTATTTCATTGTATATATTGAAAGATTATGTTTTGTATTGTATTGTGAAACATTGCATGGTTCTATATTGTATTGCACTGTTCATATTCTATTTTTCTGCACTGTATTGTATTGTATGATAGTGTATTGTATTGTATGATAGTGTATTGTATTGTATGATTTATATGTAATCCTTCATTTGTTTGTAACATTGATGTGGATACTTAAAATGAAATATACTTTGTAACAGCTCCATGTTTTAAAAATAGCATTATTTTATATTTTTTCAATATGGCATGTATTTGTTGCAATGTTTTAGTTGTTATGATAAAATGGCTTCAAAAAGAAGTAGTTATCCACTGCTTTCCCTTTACATTTACAGAAATTATGTACTTTAATTACCACCATTGCAGAAAGGCACAAAAAACTACAAAAACATTAATATATCAAACAAAAAAAATTCAGAAGCAGTTTTCAAAAATTACAGTTAAAAGAACTTTATTTCTTTATACGAAAGTGTAAAAATTGAAAATGTGCTATGCTTAGAAGTTTATAAAATTTCATTAGAACTTATCAGTATTTAAACTTACAATGATAAATCTCCTTTGCTTTTACGTCTCGCTTATAAAACGGAGCGTTATCTTTTCGCGACGACATTTTAATTGTTGTCAGAAACAAATAGTTTATCGATGCTAAAAAAAGACTCAAAAAATGAAATTAAATTTGAGAAGAGCTACGCGCACTTTTTACGCCAGCAACATAGATTCAATCCTCTCGTACTGAGATAAATTAAATCTGTTTATAGTTTCTGGTAAAGGAAAAAAAACTAAAAGAAAACACGGAGAACAAAATGGAAGCTTTCAAACATTACAGCCTTTAGGTCATATAATAGCAATCGTCCTTCGGTATTTGAAACAAAAATGTTTCGTGGAATTGTGTGCATGTTTCTTTGATGATGAAATACTAATTTAATGTTGTCAACAAAACAAGGCAATGAGTTCATTCTGTAATCCTAAAATGTCTAAAAGCAATACACAATAGTTGAAACCATTAAATTTGAAATATTAAACAAATTTCTAATTTTTACATAAAATTTTCGAACTTGTGTGTTGGAGTTCCATTAAACTGATTTAAAACAAAATTTTCTATTGATAACAAAGCCATTTTTGAATATTTCTTTTGTATTTATTTATTAATTCGAGTGTTTTACATGTACATTTTAAAAAATTGCTACTTTTCGGGGCATTGTATTGACATTTCTTGTTTTTCCTCTTCATATTTGCCATCTGCTTTGTTATGATGTAATTCATAGTTAAGTATTTAATGATGCTGAGAAGAGATGTAGTGGATCTCAGGCGACTGGTGCCGGAAACTGTAACAGCGCAGACAGTTTAAGATGAAATAAAAAATGAAATACCTCCAAAGAAGAAACGCTTGGAGAAATTGTTCTGTTGTTGATGACGCAGTTCGGAAAAGGATTAAAGACTAGAAACTGTATAAAACGGTAACTTTTTTCAAAATTGGAAAAAAAAATAGGTAAAAATTTACAATTTTATGTTAAATGAATGTTGTTTGTTATACTCGAAAAAAATTATCAAAAGATCTTTTTTTAATGTTTATTGTACAGTATTGTGTTGTTTTGTGTTCTGTTATGTTGTATCGTATAGTATTATTCTGTATTGCATTGTATTGTATTGTATAATATTGTATTATTTCGTTTTATATTGTATCATATATTGTATTATATTGTATTGTTTCACGTAGTAATATTCTGTACTATACTGTGTCATGTATTGTATCGTATCATGTTGTACTATTCTGTATTGTATGATATAGTATTATTCTGTACTATATTGTATCATGTATTTTATTGTATAGTAATGAATCATGCTCTATTATTCTGTATTACATTGTATCATGTATTTTATCGTATTGTAAGTTATTGCATCGTATCATGTTGTGTTATTTTGTATTGAATTGAATTGTATCATATTGTATTATTCTGTATTGCAATTTATTGTATTGAATCATATTGTATTATTCTGCATTCTATTGTATCATGTAGCATTAGTCTGTATTATATATTATGATGTATTGTATTATATTGCATTTCATTGTATTGTATTGTATCATGTAGTATTATTTTGTATAATATTGTATCAGGTACTGTTTTATATTGTATTTTATTGTATAGTATCATGATGTATTATTCTATACTATATTGTATCATATATTGCATTATGCTGTATTATATTGTACATGTATCGTATTATATTGTATTTTATTTTATTGTATTGTATTGTATCATGTTGTATTATTTTGTATTGCATTGAATTGTATCATATTGTATTATTCTATAATATATTGTATCATGTATTGTATTTTATTGTAATGAATCATGTTGCATTATTTTGTATTATATTGTATCATGTATTTTAATGTATTGTATTGTATTGTATTGTATTGTATCATGTTGTAATATTTTGTATTGTATTGAATTTTATCTTATTGCATAATTTTGTATTACATTGTATCATGTATCGTAATGTATCATAATGTACACTATCATAATGTATTATACTGCATTGTATAGCATTGTATTGTGTCGTATAATATTAATTTGAGTATTGCGCAACAGCGCAATACTTATTTATTTCCAGTGTCACTTCTCAATGTTAATTTAACATTGAAAAGCCTATGGAGATCATAACTTTTTCATTTTTTCTTCCCACCTTTTTGTCCCTGATACCACTCATTTTTTATTCTTTACTAATTCTAATTACATTATAAATTCAAAGTGTAAAAACGTTTGCCTGACGCCAGGATCAAAATGAATGGTAAAATGCCTTTGCATATGGGTGAATTATAACCCAGAGAGAAACATGGGCCATTTTACTTCATTATTCAAATGTTTTTCTTAATAATTCCAGTTTTCGCTTTTTTCATTGAAAATCAACGGACATTTTTCATAGAAAATGTAAAATTTTTACTTCATTGTTGCAAAAATTTTAAAAGCCGTAATAATAATTTATTTATTTTTAGTTGAAAGATTTTCACCTGAAATATTAAATTGAGCTAGTTTTTTTTTTTTTTTTTTTTTTTTTTTTTTTTTTTTTTTTTCAAAATTGAAAAAGCTGAATATGGCGTCATAGTGGAAATAAAAAGAATATTTTCAGAATAAGTTTTTGCTTTGGTCAAGTTTATATTTTAGTAAAAAAATTCCAATGGATAGCTATTTTTACGCAGGTAGCGAACTTAGTGGGAAATTACATAACTTAAATTTTAAAATGTATTTTTTTTTTTCGAGATGAGAACTATTTATGCCCCAAGTTAAACTTAGGTAATAATTTTCTGATGTGTTTACATCATCCCTTGGGAGAGAATAAGGTTTAAAAATTTAAGTAAAACTTTTATTTCTTATTGTTTACTGTATCACATCTATAATATCGTTAAATATTAGCAGTAAGGATTTAACACAATTTATATCTACATTCATAGCGCTCCTGAGTGGGAAATAGGTATCTAAATTTAAGTGAAGTTTATTTTTTATGTTTTGTTTATAGATTTTTTACGTTCAGATTAGAAGTTTTTGTCCAAACTACCGCATCCTGCATTACTACAGTGGTAAAACATTTTGAATTACACATTGGTAAACTGCATCCCACATTGTGATGCAATACCGCATACATCAAAACCTGAGGATGATATTCTCTATTAATTTTGAATAGCGTTCGTTTGAGTGCTGTAGTTATTAAAAAACTTGACATATTAAACAAAAACATAATTTGAAGAACAAATTAAAAAAAAAAATATTTCTTACATTGTTTAAGCCCGAGAAGGAACAGATATTAAGTTATTTCATTCAATTTGTTCTACATTTAATGTTAAATTTTTGTAACAAATTAGTTAAGCCAATTGAAGATTAAAAAATAAAAATAAAATTCATACAATATGATACTTAAAACACCTTAAAAAATTAGATTCCGTTCAAATGAAATCGAAATAAATCTTAGACTTTTTTTAAGTTTTGTATTTTGCACGCATCTTATCATTTTATGCACAATTGTCATAAACATAATACAAAATCTGCAATACAAATATTTTCAATTAAAAATGGAAGAAGTCTGAGATTTATTTCGATTTGATTTGAACGGAATCTAATTTTTTAGGGTTTTTTAAGTATCATATTGTATGAATTTTATTTTTATTTTTTAATCTTCAATTGGCTTAACTAATTTGTTACAAAAATTTAACATTAAATGTAGAAGTAATTGAATGAAATAACTTAATATCTGTTCCTTCTCGGGCTTAAACAATGTAGGAAATAAATTTTGTTTTTTTAATTTGTTCTTCAAATTATGTTTTTGTTTAATCTTTATTGCATTGTATTGTATTGTATCATATTGTATTATTCCGGGTATCGTGTATAATTTTGTATTTTATTGTATTTTACCATGTTGTATTTTTCTGTATTGTATCACATTGTATTACTCTCTATGTTAATGTACTGCATTGTATAGTATCATGTTGTACTATGTCATAATGTATTATACTGTATTATATAGCATTGTATTGTGTCACATTGCATATGTTGTATCTTATTGTACATTTAAGTTTGATATTGTATTGTATAAAATTGCATTGTTCTGGATTGTATTGTATTTTTCTTACTGTAATTTTCTGTGTTGTATTGTATTCTCTTTTCTGTTTAATGATTTATATGGCGATTTGTATGATTATAATGATTTAATGATTTATATGATTATTTTAATAATTTATTTTTTTTGTAATATTAATGTGGATACTTAAAATTGAATATACTTTATAATAACTTCGTGTTTTATCAAATATCATTCATCAATATTTCTTCAAAATGACACGTTTTTTATTACAATTTTTTAGTTGTTATTGTAAAACGGCAACAAAAGATATAGTTATCCACTACCTTCCTTCGCTTTTTACTGAAATAAAGCTCTTTAATTGCCACTGCTAATGAAATGGTACCAAATACTACAAAAAAATTAATATCTAAACGTAAAAATTGAGAAGCAGTTTTCAAAAATTACAGCTACATGCAGTTTTTTCCTTATTAAATCCGTTTATTGTTTTTGGTAAAGAAAAAAAAGTAGACAAATAAACGGTAAACAAAAGCAAAGCTATCAAACGTTACAGCAATTATGTCATTTAACAACAATGGACCTCCGAAATTTGTAACAAAAGTGTTTCGTTGAATTGTTTGCACGTTTCTCCATTGTTGAAATAATGTTTAATTGTTGTCAATAAAACACAACAATGAGTTTATTCCGTAATGCGTAAATTTCTAACAACAATAATCTTAATGTTGCTGAAATAAAAATTTATTGTTGTCAACAAAACACAACAATGAGTTTATTCTGTAATGTTGAAACAACAATAATCAATTATTGAAGTCATTAATTTTGAAATAATGAACAAATTTCTCATTCTTACATAAAAATTTCCAACTTGTATGTTGGAGTGCAAGGACTAAAGTCTCGTGTATTCATACGTCATTTGTATAATACGGCAACTTTTTTCAAAATTGAAAAAAAAATTAGGTAAATATTTACATTTTCAGGATAATAGAATTTTGTTCGATGTACTCGAAAAACATCATAGAAAGAACATTTTTTAATGTTCATTGTATAGTATTGTGTTCTTTTCTGTAGTATCGTATAGTATTATTCTGTGTTGCATTGTATTGTATTGTATTATATTGTATTATTCTGTATTATATTTTATCATGTATTGTATTATATTGTATTGCAATGTATAGTATCATGTTGTACTATTCTGCATTGTATAGTATCATATTGTATTATTCCATACTATATTGTATGATGTATTTTCATTTATTGTAATGTGTCCTGTTGTATTATTCTGTAATACATTGTTTCATGTATTGTATTGTATTGTATTGTATCATGTAGTGTTATTTGTCATTGTAATGAAATGTATCATATTGTTTATTCTGTATTATATTGTATCATGTATTATATTGTATCATATTGTACACTATCATAATGTATTATACTGTATTGTATAGCACTGTATTGTGTCTTGTAATAATAATTTTTTTTTCAACTGCATTGTATTGTATCATATTGTATTATACTGTACTATATTTTATCATGCATTGTTTTGTATTGTATAGTAATGTATCATGTTGTATTTTTCTATATTGTGCTCTATTGTATTGTATCACATTGTATTGTAGTGTATTGTATAGTATCATATTGTACTATGTCAAAAAAGTATCATACTGCATTATATAGCATTGTATTGTGTCTTATTGCATAATTCTGCATTGTACTTTTTGTATCATATTGTAATTTTTTTGGTATTGTATTGTATAATATTGTTTTGTTCTGTATTATTTTTTACTTTTCATATTGTAATTTTCAGTGTTTTATTGTATCATATTGCATTTAATGGTTTATATGCCTTAATTTTTTTTGTAATTTTAATGTGGATACTTAAAATTGAATATACTTTATAATAGGTCCATATTTTATCAAATACCATTCACTAACATTTTTCCAAAATGACACGTTTTTTATTATAAATCTTTAGTTGTTATTGTAAAATGGCAAAAAATCATACAGATACCCACGACCCTCCTTTTTCGTTTTACAGAAACGAAGCACTTTAATTGCCACTATTAAGGAAATGACACTAAATACTACAAAAATTTAATATCTGAACGTTAAAATTGAGAAGCAGTTTTCAAAAATTACAGTTAAATGCAGTATTTTCCTTATTAAATCTGTTTATTGTTTTTGGCAACGAAAAAACAATGCAGATAAAAAAAACGGTAAATAAAACAAAGCTATTAAACGTTACATCAATTTTGTCATTTAACAACAATGGTCCTTACGTATTTGGAAAAAAAATGTTTCGTGGAATTGTTTGCACGTTTCTCTGTTGATGAAATACTAATTTATTGTTGTCAACAAAACACAACAATGAGTTTATTCTGTAATGTTGAAATGTCTAACAACAATAAACAATTGTTGAAACCATTAAATTTGAAATAATAAATATATTTCTCATTTTTGCATAAAAATTTTGAACTTGTGTGTTGGAGTTCCGTTAAACTGATTTAAAACAAAATTTTCTGTTGATAACAAAGCCATTTTTGAATATATTTCTTAATTTATTGATTCAATCGAGTGTTTTTGATCTACATTTTAAAAAATTGCTACGTTTCGGGACATTGTATTGATATTTCTTGCTTTTTTTATTTTCATATTTACCATCTGCTTTTTTATGACGTAATTCATAGTTCTTAATGAAGCTGAGAAGAGAAAGAGACATACACAAAGATGCGCTTTCTCAAGCAACCTTCTTCGAACATTTTTATGATGCTGTCTCAAGTTCTGATTCCAACAGTTATGAAACTCAATGTGTTGGCGAAAAAGATGAAACTAAAATGAGAAGTCGTTATTTAGTAGTTCTCATAAACAAATTTCTGGACTCATGCTTAGAATGAATGGGCTGCATTCGTATTCAGAAAATGCCTCAGATCTCAGGCACACTGGTGCCGGTAACTCTAACAGCACAGACCGTTAAACATTAAATTACAAATGAAATACAGCATCCAAAGAAGATACGCTTGAAAAAATTGTTCTGTTGTTGATGACGCAGTGCGAAAAAGGACTAAAGCTTAGAATTTGTATAAAACGACAACTTTTTTCAAATTTGGAAAAAAAATTAGGTAAATATTTACAATTTCAGGCTAATTGAATGTTGTACGCCATACTCGAAAAAAATCATCGAAAGAACATTTTTTTAATGTTCATAGTATAGTATTGTGTTATTTTGTGTTCTGTTTTGTTGTATCGTATACTATTATTCTGTGTTGCATTGTATTGTATTGTATCATATTGTATTATTCTGTATTATACATTATCATGTATTGTATCAAGTTGTATTATTCTGAATTGTATAGTATCATATTGTATTATTCCATCTATTAATATATTATATGAAGTATTGTATTTTATTGTAACGTGTCCTGTTATTTTATTGTGTATTATATTGTTTCATGTATTTTATTGTTTTGTATTGTATCGCATTGTGTTATTTTGTATTGTAATGAATTGCATCATATTGTTTATGTGTGTTGTTTATGTGCATTGTTTATGTCACATGTATCATGTATTATATTGTATCATATTGTACACTATCATAATGTTTTATACTGTATTGTGTAGCATTGTATTGTCTTTTAATATTACTGTTTATTGAATTGCATTGTATCATATTGTATTATACTGTACTATATTTGATCATACATTGTTTTGTTTTGTATAGTATAGTATCATGTTGTATTTGTCTGTATTGTGCTCTATTGTGTTATATCACATTGTATTATTCTGTGTTGTATTGTACGGAATTGCATAGTATCATATTGTACTATGTCATAATGTATTATACTGTATTATATAGCATTTTATTGTGCCGTATTGCTTAATTCTGTATTGCATATTTGTATCATATTGTAAATTTTTGTTTCTATTGTATTGTATAACATTGTAATGTTCTGTATAGTATTGTACCTTTTCATATTGTAATTTTTTGTATTTTTTGTATCATATTGTATTTAATGATGTATTGGCCTTAATTGTTTTGTAATATTAATGTGGATATTTTAATTTGAAGATACAGGGTGATTATAATTAAAGTTTAACTTTCAAAATGCTGTAAAAAAAGAACCACTGCTCAGTATGACTTCAAATTTGAAATGTGTATACTGGAAGAAGGGGAAAACAGTATGGCATAAGAAAAAAAAGTTCCAAAGTGTCTCAATAGATGGCACTGTAAGCGGCATAATAAAAGTGGATTCGGCGTCGAGTGACATTTTTAATCGAAATACGATGGTTTTGTCATGAGTTGCACTGTAAACCAACGTATTGTTCAATGTGCATGAGTGTTTTGTTTGTTTTACGGAAAAAATGAATTCCAAATCAGTCAACAGTTGTTGTACTGTTAGTGGAAAGCCTATCCACCACGGCAAGGTCGTACCACATTGGATGGGAAAAATCGGTTTTTAATTGTCCTTTGGCCAAAAACCACATAAAAAGCTAATAATGATTCTGTTTTTAATTATTGCTAGACATGCGGCAGACAGGTTCCATATGCTGTCCACCATTGTCCGCCACATGTTGAAACCGATAATCGTTATCGGTCGTCTCATCGCATGTCTAGCAATAATTAAGAACAGAATCATTATTCGCTTTTTATGAGGTTTTTGGACCAAGGACAATTAAAAACCCAATCATTAAGTGATTTTTATGCGTTTTTTGGCACAAGGACAAATAAAAACCGAATCATTATGTGCTTTTTATGTGGTTTTTGGCCAAAGGACAATTAAAAAAGGAATCATTATGTGCTTTGTATGCGGTTTTTTGCCAAAGGACAATTGAAAACCGATTTTTCCCATCCAATGTGGTACGACCTTGCCGTGGTGAATGGACTTTCCACTAACAGTACCACAACTGTTGACTGATTTGGAAGTCATTTTTTCCGTAAAACAACAGAAACACTCATGCACATTGAACAGTACGGTTTGTTTATTATGCAACTCATGACAAAACCGCCGTATTTCGATTGAAAATGCCACTTGACGCCGAATCCACTTTCGTTATGCCGCTTATAGCGCCATCCATTGAGACACTTTGAAACTTTTTTTTATGCCATACCGTTTCCCCCTTTTTCCAGTATATCCATTTCAAATTTGAAGTCATTCTATCCAGTGGTTCTTTTTTTACAGCATTTTGAAAGTTAAACTTTAATTATAATCCTGTACTTTATAATAGCTCCATATTTTATCAAATATCATTCATTAATATTTTTTTCAAAATGACACGTTTTTTATTACAATTTTTAATAACTGAAATTAAAATCTGAAAATATTATCCCAAATTAATATCTGAACGTAAAAATTGAGAAGCAGTTTTCAAAAATTATAGTTAAATGCAGTATTTTCCTTATTAAATCTGTTTATTGTTTTTTGTAAAAAAAAAAAAAAAAAAAAAACGTAGATAAAAAAACGGTAAATATAAACAAAACTATTAAACGTTACAGCAATTATGTCATTTAACAACAATGGACCTCCGTAATTTGAAAAAAAAAATATTTCTTGGAATTGTTTGCACGTTTCTCTGTTGTTGAAATAATGTTTAATTGTTGTCAATAAAACACAACAATGAGTTTATTCTGTAATGTTGAAATATCTAACAACATTAATCAATTGTTGAAACCAATAATTTTGAAATAATGAACAAATTTCCTATTCTTACATAAAAATTTCGAACTTGTATGTTAGAGAGCCATCGATCTGATTTAAAACTAGATTTTTCTTCATAAAAAAGCCATTTCTTAGTATTTTTTTTATATTTAATGATTAACCCCGGAGAACGTGCACATACCCACGGTATGAATGGGTTTTACTTTGTAAATAAATACAAATAATAATCGTCACCTTATTTAGTCGGAAACAATTGTTAAAAATTTTGCGACAAAATAAGTTGAAGATTACCTCTAAAAAGATAGTAATGACAATTATAAAAACCATACGCACTCTGGGTCTATCAGGCCCGGCGCGCGTCCTCCAGGGTTAAATCGAGAGTTTCACATCTACATGTAACAAATTAGCCACGTTTAGGGACATTTTGCTGGCATTCCTTGCGTTTTTCATTTCATGAATGCCATGTGGTTTGTTACGAAATAATTCATAGTTAATGAAGCTGAGAAGAGAAAGAAAAGAACGAAATATCTACTTAGATGAACATTTTTATTATGCTGTCGCAAGTTCTGTTTCCAACAGTTATTAATCTGAATCTGTTGACGAAACAGATGAAACTAAAATGAAAATTCGTTTTCTAGAAGTTCCGATAAACAAATTTCTGAACTCATTCTTGGAATGAATGGACTGCATTCGTATGGAGAACATGCAGTGGATCTCAGGCGCACTGGTGCCTGCAACTGTAACAGCACTGACAGTTGAACATAAAATTACAAATGAAATACAGCATCCAAAGAAGATACGCTAGAAAAAATATAGCTGTTGTTGATGACGCGAATAAAATTTGTATAATAAGGCAACTTTTTTCAAAATAAGAAAAAAAAATTAGGTAAATATTTACAATTTCAGGCTAATAGAATGCTGTTCTTCATACTCGAAAAATATCATCAAAAGAAATTTTTTAATGTTTATTGTGTAGTACTGTGTTATTTTGTGTTCTGTTAGCTTGTATAGTATAGTATTATTCTGTATTGAATTTGTATTGTATTGTATAATATTGTATTATTCTCTATTGAAATGTATTGCATTGTATAATATTGTATCATTCTGTATTATATTGTATCATGTATTGTATCATATTGTATTATTCTGTATTTGATTGTACCATGTATTGCAGTTGTACCATGTCGGCCAAACCTAAATTACAGAAGAATACGCCATGGAGGCGCGCGCGACAGTCAAGGTTAAGAGAAGCCGTAACATACCGGCCCCCGTTGACATGTGTCAACATTCAACATAATAATACTAAATATAACAATAAACAATAGGAATTAAATTTCTAAAAACAATATACACTAGTTTCCAAAAAAATTACAAATATGCTACTTCCAATAATATACACTTAAGTTTTTCAAAGATGAGAATTAGATAAATTATAATGCAAACAGTGGTTACACTTGAATATCATAAAAGACTATTATCAAAATTAGCACTCAATACACATAGCAAACTAATAAAATTAACAAAGTTTATAATATTTATTTAAAGAAAATATATAGATACGGTAACAGTTAGATTTAGATTCTATGTGAAAACTGAAGCAAAGAATTGCGTTCTGTTATCCCAATTTTAACTTGATATACATAATAAAATGTTCAAAATAAAAATATACAATAGTGATGATAATAATGCAATGAGTTAAATGTTTTAAGATAATAGAAATCAGCAATCATCTAATGGAAGAGAACACACTTTTGAGACGGACCTCGTAACTATACCTGTTGCTGTTTTGAGGTGTAAAACTCTGACTTTTTTAATCAGAGCCATGTATTACTTTAAGGACACGACCTAATGCCCATTTGCCAGGAGGTAAATTATCCTCCTTTAGGATGACCATACATCCTTCTTTTAGATTTTCTTTTTCAATGTACCATTTTGTGCGTTGCTGTAAATTAGCCAAATATTCCGTGTTCCATTTTCTCCATAAAAGTTGGGTCATTTGGGTTAATTTTTGCCAGTTAGACAACCTATTATCATTAATTTTGGTCAAATCCGGTTCAGGAATTGAAGTAATTGGTCGGCCTATTAAAAAATGGGCAGGGGTCAAGACTTCAATTTCATTTGGATCTGACGACAAAGGGACTAAAGGTCGCGAATTTAAAATTGCTTCAATTTCTGTGGTTAATGTCCAAAATTCTTCGAGTGTGACTCGAGAATTGCCTAAGACTCTTTTGAGATGATATTTAAAGGATTTCACCCCAGCCTCCCATAATCCACCAAAATTGGGTGAACGAGGAGGGATGAATTTCCAGTTAACAGCCTCAGAGGCCAAATAATTAGACAAAGCCTCATCGGGTTTACATACCAGGGCATGTAATTTCTTCAACTCTTTATTTGCACCTACAAATGTAGTTCCATTATCTGACATTATAGTTGTGCTTTTACCTCTTCTAGCGAAAAATCGTTTCAGGGTGGCAATAAAGGATTCAGATTTTAAATCTGTTACTATATCCAAATGAATTGCCTTTGTGGCGAGACAAACAAAAATTGCAACATAAATTTTATTATAATTGCCCTTTCTCTGATTTTTATACTTAATCATAAAGGGTCCACAGAAATCAATCGCACATTTTTTAAATGGTGGGCTAGGTTTTACTCGTTCTGAAGGCAAATTTCCCATTATTTGATTCGCACTTATTGGCTTGTTTCTGAAACAGGTTATGCATTTATGAACTATTTTACGCGCTAAAGATCGCCCATTTATTACCCAATATTTTTGCCTGACATGATGCAATAAGGATTGTGGCCCTAGATGGAAAAACTTGTTATGAAAATATTCAAAAGTAATTTCACTTAATTTATTATTATGGGGTAAAACAACAGGATGTTTGTTTTCAAAAGTCAGACTGGAGTTGTCTGGGCGACCTCCAACTCTGATAATTCCTGCAGAATCTAAGTATGCATTTAAAAATCTTAATTTACTTTTACCTGACAGGCTCTTTTCTCGTTCTTCAGTTGTTTTATCTCTTCAGAAAAGGTAGAATACTGTACCTGTTTAATCAGGACAACTTCCGCTTTTTTCAACTCATCAATTGTTAAAGGACCACTTTTTTTTTCTTTAACATTTTTACAATTTTCTATAAATCTAAAAATATAACTAATAATACGATTCAATTTCAAAAAATCATTAGTCAAAGTAAACAAACAATTATACAGTAAATTTTCAATCTTAACTGCGAGGTTAATGTCCTGAACTGATTTGAATTCTAACGCATAGTCATTATTTGTTTCTAGATCTACTGGATTATTTTCTGCATGCTGAATTTTGTCACGAAGAAAGTTCGGACCACAAAACCAAAGGTTGCAATTTAAAAGTTCCTTAGCGTCCAGTCCTCTAGATATTACCTCAGCTGGATTATTATCCGATGTCACATGCTGCCATTGGTAAGAGTCTGTAAGTTCTTGTATAGCAGCGACTCGGTTACTCACGAATGTTTTTAACAAATGGGGTGGTTTTCTAATCCAAGCAAGCGAGATCGTGGAGTCACTCCAGAGAACGATATTTTCTATTCGAATTTCCAGTGACGGTAGAACTTTATGAATTAGCTTCGCTAATAGGAGGCAAGAACATAATTCTAAGCGAGGAATCGACACTGTTTTTATAGGAGAGACTCTGGATTTGCTGCACAATAGTTGCGCAGCAGGAGATCCTTCAACTGGTAAAGACTGAACATAAATTGCAGCTCCATAGGCTAACGAAGAGGCATCAGCAAACCCATGTATGATTATTCGATCTTCATGAAAAACAAATCTAGAAATCTTTAAGTTCTCTAACTCTGAGAGGGTGGATAGAAAGTCATTCCATTCTCTCTCCAGAAAATCCGGTAATGGCTCATTCCAATCGATTTTGGCTAACCAGAGCTTCTGCATAAATATCTTAGCCCTTGTTACTACAGGCCCAATTAATCCTAACGGGTCAAATATTTTTGAAATTAGAGATAGAACATCTCGTTTACTATAAAATTCCTTGTTAAGAATTTTCAATTTATACAGAAAACAGTCACTCTGTGGTTCCCATATAACACCCAATGTTTTTACTGAAGTACAATCTGGTTGCTCATCAAAACTATATTCGGTGGCAACCCTAGTATGAGATTCAACTAATTCTCGATGATTTGCACACCATTTGTGCAATTTCATGTTTCCACGATTCAAAAGTTGAATTAATTGTAATTTAAGGATTTTAGCTTTTTCGAGAGTTGATTCCCCGGAAAGAAGATCATCTACATAAAAGTCCTTTAAGACGACTGACGATGCTAGAAGTAAGTTTTTTTGTTCATCTAGAGCTAATTGCTTAAGAGCACGAGTAGCTAAATAAGGAGCGTTAGATGTCCCATAAGTCACTGTATTGAGCTTATAAGTTTGTACTGGCGCGTCAATATTGTTCTTCCACAAAATTCGAAGAAAGTCTCTTTGCGAAGGATTAATTAGTACCATTCGATACATCTTCTCTACATCCGCAGTGAATGCATATCTATGTTTTCGAAAACGAATCATAATTAAGAATAACTCTTGTTGTGGAATTATACCCTTTAAAAGGAGGTCATTCAATGACAACCCAGACGTCGTTGGCGTTGACGCGTTAAACACAACACGCAAGCGTGTAGTACTTTTTTCTGGTCTGTAAACTCCATGATGAGGTATATAATAACAGTCCTTTACGGGTTCCGATTCCTCCACTAACTCCATATGATTTAAATTTTTATACTCGTCCATAAATTCCGAATACAGAGGTTGCAAGTTCGGATCCCTATCTAATCGGTGCCAAACTTGATCGAGTCTTTTTCGGCTAATTTTTTTGATTCTCCTAAAAATGTAGCATCCTCCATAGGCATGCTCACAACGTACTGACCAGTGGCAGTTCGATAATGCGTAGTTTTAAAATGATTTTCGCAAAATTTCTCTTCTTCACTAAGCAGCGGACTGGAATCATTTATATTTTCGATTTCCCAAAATTGTCGCAAGGATTGTTCTATTTTTTCATTTTGAGTGAGTAGACCACAATATTGAAAATCGTTTGCGGAATTACTCACAACACCGCTAGCTACATATCCAAACACGGTGTCTTGAAATAACAAGTTTTGTGATGAGCAGCGAATTTGACCGGATTTCAATAAATCAAAAAAGCATTGAGAACCCAATAATAAATCTATTTTTCCTGGTATATTAAATTAGCACCTGCAAATGAGATATTTGTGGGTATATCAGAAATGTCTACACGAATGGGCGAAAGTGGAGTTATTTCTGTAATTTTTGGCACTAAAAGAAATTCCAGTTCCCTTGTGAAATCTCTATTTTTATTTGAAATCACAGTTTCAATTTTATAATTCTGTGTCGTAGCTGTGCCATTCAGCCCAGATACAGGAGCAAAAACCTTTGTTTTCTTTAAACCCAATTTTTTTGTAAACTCAAATGATACACAATTAATTTGACTGCAAGAATCTAATAAACTTCTTCCCTGAATAAAATTCCCTTTACTCGTTTTAATTTCAATTATTGCAGTTGATAAAATGACGCTTTTATTCGAAGAAGGAAAACAATTTGAAAGACTTTGCGAAACTGCTACATCAGGCGCCGCATTTCTTTCCCCCCGGTCCACTGTCTGCTCTAGTTTCTGTCTTTTGATTTCGAGATTCATTATTAGAAACAATTGATTTATCTCTATGTAATAGAGTGTTATGAGATGAAGGCGATTTACAATGTTTACATATATGTTTTGACACACAATTAGAAACTAAATGAGAATCCGAAAAACATTCCAGGCAAAGCTTATGCTTTTTAACGATAGCATATCGTTCACCAAACTGCATATTAAGAAATTTCTTACATTTATATAGAGGATGAAATTGATCACAAATAACACACTGCCTCTCAGAACTCGAATTTACTAACAAAGATTTCGATTTTATTTCACTACTGATTTTTGATCTAGTTACGTTTTTATTTATACTTTCGAGCGATTGACTTCTTTTTTCTAAAAACTGCATTAAACTGTCAAAGTTTGGGACTTCAGATGTGTTTATTGACAATTCGTATTGTTTCCGAGACTCCTTATACAATTTGTCTAAAATTATGGTTGTAAACAAAATGTCCGAGAGTTTATTTCTCTCAAATCCTAAGTTGGTTAGAGCCCTGATATTTTTGTTTATAACATCTACTAATCACCTTAGTTCTTTAGATGACTCGTGTGCAATTCTTTCGAAATCTAATATAGCCTTTAAGTGTATATTCACAATAATTCGTTTATTCTCAAATCTATTTTCTAATGCTTTAAACAATGAATCAAATAGGTCTTCTGGAGTTTCTAATTGTTTAGCTTCATTTTTTAATGCGGAATGTAAATAATGTAATTTCTGAATTTCAGATAGCTGTTCATTATTCGTAACAATATTGTTAAATTCGATTTTGAACATATTCCAATCCTCATACTTTCCACTAAATTGAGGAAGTGGAATTTCTGGCAATTTGATCTTACAATTACTAAATTTTAATTCAGGACTTTTAGTTTCATTTTTATCAGAATTTAATAATAGATTGAAACTTACCTCTAGCTGTTCCACTCGTTCTTCCAACTCCATTAATGAAGAATCGATTTCCGTCATATCATGATCGTCAGGAGCTGTTGTGTAATAATCGGTACGTAACGAGTCGATATTATTGGAAACCTTTTCAAGAGTCTTGAGTTTTGTATCGATTTTGATTTTTGACCACGTAGCGGTCTCATCATTTAGTAGAGTTTCTAGCCTAGTGAGCTGAGCTTTTAACGAGCCCCTCGATCTGTTTAAGGACACTAATGTGACCATTTCAAATGGTAATTTCACAACAACTAAAATACAATACTAATTAAGAATCAAAAATGAAACCACCTCCGGCTCGACGGACCAATGTCGAATGTCGAATTGGTGCGAGTAACGAGATACCCATAGTCGCTGGTTCATTAACTTATTAATTTAATTTACTTTATATACAAGAATATTATTTACAGTTTATACATTATTCGAAGAATTATATACATTATTTGAAGAATATTGGATCCAGCGAACGCACCATTAGTCCGCAGAGATCGTCGAAAAACAAACAACTGAACTATTCTTAAAGGTTGCCAAACGGCCAAACCTAAATTACAGAAGAATACGCCATGGAGGCGAGCGCGACAGTCAAGGTTAAGAGAAGCCGTAACAAATATATATATATATATATATTAAGCAAACATTATTGTTTCCGCTGTTTATACAGTTGGCAACAGTTTAAATTAATATCACTTTCTAAAATCTGTAAAAAATATCAATCGAAATGCTGAAAATTTGAATTTAAAATAGATATAAATCCTCGAAAAATCAGTCAAATTAAAAAAATAAATCTATTCTGCACACCGGGAAATTATAACGTATAAAATGAACTAAAAATTATTAAATTCTGATGTATAGTTTTTGCTACTATAAAACTTTTTTAGTGGAACAATTTTGTCCAAATTTAGCATTAAATATCTCTTAAAATAATTCTTCGATTTGAAAACTGTCTGCATCAGCGTGTTTATCAAACATTTCTGTATAACACTACCGATTTTCATATTTATGTATGCATTATTTTTCTTAATATTAACGAAGAAAGACCTCCGGTCACAAAAAATTCATAACCGGTGGCGGCGGTGACAGCGGTAGTTACTTTTTTTAGAATAGAGAGATATATTTTAGTGTATTGTATCATGTAGTATTATTCTGTGTTATATGTTATCATGTATTTTATTATATTGTATTATATTGTATTGTATTGTATCATGTAGTTCTATTATGTATTGTACGGTATCATATTGCACTATTCTATATTATTTTGTATTTTATTGTAATGTATCATGTTGCATTATTCTGTATTATATTGTATCATGTATTTTATTTTATTGTATTATATTGTATTGTGTTGTACTATTTTGTATAGTATCATACTGTATTCTTTTGTATTGTATTGTATTGTATCATATTGTATTTTTCTGTATTTTCCTCTATTGTATTGTATCACATTGTATTATTCTGTATTGTACTGAATTGTATAGTATCATATTGTGCAATGTCCTAATGTTTTGTACTGTATTACATAGCATAGTATTGTGTCATATTCCATTATTATGTAATGTATTATTGTATCATATTATAAATTCATGTTTTGTATTGTATTGTATTGTATAGTACTTTTCATATTGTAATTTTCTGTATTGTATCATATTGTATTTAATGATTTCCCCAGCTAGAAAATGTTTGCACCTTTTTTATAAAAAGTATACATTGTACACAATATGTGCATAAAAAGTGAATATTTTTGTATACTTCGAAAAGTATACACTTGTTGTGCAAATTATCTGTATTTTTTATACATAGAAAAAAGTGTATACTCAATGTTGTCCAAAACTGTACACATTCTTTGCATAAAATAAATGAATATTCCGTGTTTGCAAAAATTGTGCATTTTTTATGCGAAAAAAATCATCGATTACAATTTTGCAAAAATTGTGTATTTTTTATGGATGTGAAAATTTTTATATTCCAAATTTGAGTTATTTCCATGCATAGTAAAATGTTTCCATGTCTTTCAAAATCTTCCAAGGTAAAATTTTTTAAGGCACATTGTTGAAATTAACTTACAAATAATCGAAAGAAAGATATTTTATTGTATCTTAATCAGGAAAACAAAATTTGTTAATGAAATTTCAAAATTATGGGTCGGGATCCCTGGAGAAAAACAAATTTTAATTATTTAAATTTCAAAATCGAGGAAGGGGCAATAGTCCTCCTCCTCCCCCCCCCCCCCTCTTTTCTTAACGGAAATTTCCAGAGTTAATCTTTTATTTTAAATTGCTTAAAAAGAATTAATTTTACTATGATTTAAAATAAGAGAAAAGGAAATTTTAATTAATTAGATTTTAAATCTGTGGGTGGGGTACTGGTTCACCCAAAATCCTCTAACATTATAGAAAATTCCTTAATTAATCCTTTATTTTAAGTTACTCAAAAAGAGAAAATTTTACTGTTTTTCAAAATCATTGAAAATAACATGGAAATAACATTTTGAAATAATTTACATTAAATAAAATTTATATGAAATTCGAGGGAGGGGCAATGGCTCTCCTATGACCCCTTCCCCCAACAGAAAAGTTCTTAGTTAATCTTTAATTTTAAATTATTCGAAATAAATACATTTTACTGTGTATTTCTAAATCGGAGAAAAATACGTTTTAATTAAATAAATTTCAAAATCCAGGGAGAGGCAAAATAGACCTCTCCTACACCTCCCCCTTCCTTAACGGAAAATTCCCAGTTGCTCTGTTATTTTAAGTTACTTGAAAGAATAAATTTTATTGTGCTTTTCAAAGTCGGAGAAAAATAAAATTTAATTAGTTAAATAAGAGGGGAAATGGCCTTCTATGGCCCCTTAAGAAAAATTGTTAGTTTGTCTTTATTTTATGTTAATCGTAAATAATAAATTTGACACTGTATTTCAAAATAACAGAAAAACAAATTTTAATAAATCGAATTTTAAAATGAAGGAAGGGGTAATGGATCTCCAATGCTCCCATCCCCCTATCACAAAATTCCTTACTTCCTCTTTTATTTTAAATTCCTCGAAAAGAATAAATTTTACGAAGTCTTTCAAAATTAACGAAGAAGAAAATTTAGCTAGTTAAATTCTAAAATCGGGGGAATGGCAGCGCACCTCCTCTTCTCCCCCCCCCTCCCCCCACACACGCACACTCTCCTCTTTTTGGCGAAACCCACAATTAGAGATTACAAATAAAAATGGGGTTACTAAATGCATCCCTTATCCCTTATCAAGCATAACCTCCAGTTATTATGAAAATTACTTCTGCTTTTAAAAATCAAATGAGAAATGTTTATTTCTTATTAATTTATTTCAAATTTATATATAAACATCTACATATATATTATGATAACGTACGTGGCACAGAAATCGCAATTATTTGTTATTTTTTAATGGCAACGCACGAGAGACACATCTCATTGGTTATTGTGAAAGTCCTTTGGCAGGATTTATATCGAACGGGTTGATCTACGTTTGCTTCTCAGATTTCGCACTTTCGCTGCAATTATGGTGCTTCAAAATATCACTTGAAATGCCCGTAAAAGATCTTGGCGAATGCTTGAAAGAGAAGAAGAAAACGAATTAAGAAGAAAAATTGAAATAGATTGGATCGACAACGCCGTGAAACACAGAGAATAATCGATTGACAAATTAACCTTCATAACCGTAGCATGCACGCTTTGCTTCTGAATGAGTGAAACGTGCAATTTCTGCAAAGCACTGCGCGTTAAACAACAGCAAGACGCTTACAAAATGTTGTCATGAAGTTAAAGTAATTTTGTCTCCCTTATAACTAACTCCCGATTTTTTAAAAGATTTTTTGTGTCAAAATTCGTACCTGGTAATTTGCATCGTCTCTACCCCTCTTTGTACGCACCTGCGATACAAATTTCAGGTTCATTTATGAATATTACGGGCCCACCAGAAGTAAGATACAATAAAACCTGCTTAGACGGAAACGAAAACAACCAGTGATAAATTCCGTTTCATGCAGGTTAATTAATTTGAACAAAGCATAATAGCATTTTTGGGGGGGAACTGGAACTTTTTTTTGTTTATTTCAGGATTCCGTTATAAACAGGCTTTACTCTATTAGAAAATAAATTCGCTGGATAGCACTTAAAAAAAATTTATATAGTAATATTTACTTACAATTTTATTAGTTCCTTTTCAGTATTACAGTATATGTTGTATTTGTAATTTCTTTTTCATCTAAAGATTTTAAATGAAAAATTAAATTATTGAAAATATAATTAAATTTTAATTGAATTCATCAATTAATTTGGAATAAAAAAGATTAAAGTATGAGACAAATAAAAATTTAAAAAACTTAGCCTTTCACTTTGCACAACTTTGGAACTGAACAAGAGTCGGGCCCTGGTAATTTGCACCGTCTCTAATGATTTCAAGTAACAATCCCCCCTTTTCACTCTCGTGTACTATGGTGGGACATTTCAGAGCTTAAAACAATTAGACATTTTTGTGAGGTATTGAAGTGAGAAAATTTGTGGTATCGTCGAAAAATATGTTGGAAGTGAGCTTTTAGGCCATACAACTGCAATAGACATGGCAAACAGCACAATGAACCCTGTGGCAGTTTTTTTAAGTTTTCTGCGACAAGTCTCATTAACAGCAAAATTTTTCTGCAACATGATATGTTTTAAGGGTAGAAATGAATGACAAATTTATACATAACACAGTTAGAGAGACTGAAGAACTAATATATAAAAATACAGGTATTTTATGTTTTTTTATATGTGATAGTCTTAGCTGTTTTTAAACTAGGCCAAAAGCCTTAATTTAATGAATCAGCATTAGAGGAATAATTTAGTATAGTAGTTAAAGTAATTTATAATAAGTAAATTGGGTCATTAGTTTTTTTAAGATTTGTTGATTGAGTGCGAGGTTAAATTGCTGCAATGTGTAGCAATGCACCACAGATTTAAATGCTATAATTAGACCACTTTGTTGAAGAGGGGTGGCAGACGTATTGTGACATGTGCTTAGTTAGTTGAAATAGTTAATATGAACACATACATAGCTAATTTGCTTCTTGCTGGATGTTGAGGATAAGGCCATTTTATTTTTTGTTATTTTTGCATAAATAAAAATACTTAACTTATGTCTTAGGAAATTTAATGACTTTAATACTTTTTACTTTAAATAAAAATAATTATTCCAAAAAATAATATTTCAATCAGTTAAATTTAGCGACTCGAGGATGGAAGTTTTGGCTACTTCCTTTGTGCGACAATGTCGCCGTGTCGCCTCAAGATAATAAAAAAGAAAATTTAAAATATCTCTCCCAAAGTCTTTTGCATAGGTATACTATAAAACAATTTTTTTTTTTTTAAGTACTACTTGCGTATTCGCCCGGAGTAGCGCCATCTTATTTCTTTGTTGATCATCGCCGTTATTAAATTTCCTTATTTGGATTTATTTATTTATTTTTGTTGTTGTTTATGTTTAATCTATAAATTTTCAAAAAATAAGCATAAAGTGGCTATTATTGACCAACATTAAAACAAGATGGCGGACTCCAGGCGAATTCACAAGTTGTTCCAAAAAAAATTAGTGATAATAAAATATTGGAAATTGAATGAAGAACAGTATTTTTAAAAATGTATATTTTGACAGAAAAACCTCGTAAAAGTACACTTTATAGTAACTTCATACATTTTAGTCTTATAAAAAGTGTACTTTAAAACTTTACTATAAGTTTCTTTATAAAAAGTAAACACTTCTATTTCAGTAAAAAGGGATTTTTTTCCTTTTTGATGATTATTCCTTACAAAAGCATTCTTAAATAATATACCAAAATTCATTACTACTTTAAAATCAATAATAAAAATTTTGGGGGTTTTCTTATGAATCTGCCTTAAGTGTGTATGATGTTTACATTCATTTTTGTTAAAAATTATCTCTCTTACTTTTTCTGCAAATGAAAGTGTTTTTTATATTAACTGGGCTATTTCTTATATTTTTAATGTTTGTTTGGTTATCCTAAATATTTTTATGCAGTTGATTAAAGAATTGTGAATGATACCTATTGATATACACTTACGCTGCAAAAATATTGAAGAAGCAAAATTAAAAGATTAAGTTGTTTATAAGTAAAGAAAGATCTTGGCTGACATTGAAGTCCAGACTCCCAAAAGCCGGAAGAAGCTACTGACTCTCCTAAACATAAAAAATCCAGTCTCCACATTGTAAAACAAACGCATAAAAACAATAGCACTTATATATGGGAAAAACTCAGAAATTCAAAGAGAAAAATAACTTTTTTAATATGTACACGTGTACAAAAAAAAAAAAAAAAAAAAAAAAAAAAAAACACTAATTGCATCAAATGTGTATATTTAATTTAGGCATAAAATTCTCAAAATTTAAATAATTAATTAAATACAAAATAAATATTTAAATATGTATAGTCAGAAGATAAATTTGAGCAAAATACAGTTAAAAAAATGTATATAAGCTAAGCAATCATGATAGTAGGGAATATTAGGAAAACAATATTTCTTATTTTGATTTTGTCATGTAAAAATACATATTAAAAATGTGACATTATTTTTGCACTTTATAAAAATCAAAATAGACTTTCAAACATTTGTTCTTCTACAGCACACATGCAAAAAAAGGTGAGTTAGATATTAAACTTAGTGGCCACAGAAAAAAAAAATGTGTTGCCCCTGGCAAGTGATGACCATCCATGAGTCTGCACCTACTGCTCATTTTTGAAAGCCGTGTCTAACACTCTGGGACGATTCTACTAACCAAAGGGGTGTTATGCTGAGTTGGGTATTTTCCGAAGTTGTCCATTTGTTGGTTGTCACTAGGATTGGCACAAGGGCAGAAACTAGGGGGGGGGGGGGTGCCAAATGATTTTGTTTGTCGTTTTATAAAAAAAATGAATATATATATATAGGAAATACAAAGAAACTCGCAAGCTAATGTTAAACCTATGAGAGCGTTTTTTTCAAATTTGTGAAAGTGAAAGTGACTTTATATATTAAAAAAAAAATCTGCAACCAAAATCAAAAAAGTAAACACTAATCCGGATAGAATTCAATCTAAGCTATTCTAAGCAAGAAAAAAAAATCTTTTGAAACTATCAATAAGCAAGTGAGAAATTTTTAAAAAGTACGCTCTCATATGTTTAACATTAGCGACAGTGTTCGAAATTAGCGATCGTTAGTCGTCAAATGCAACTAAATTATTGCATTTGACGACTATAAAATTATTTTTACTTTTTTAATGGTTATTTAACGATTAGCATAAAATAAATAAATAAATAAATAAATAATAAATAAAAATAAAATAAAATAGTGCACCTTTGAATTTCATGTTACTAGATTCAAATGTAGATAGATACATTATATGGCTTTTTTTAGCCCCAGGTACGGTATGCTATTTCTTTCTCCCAGCTTATTTTGTCTCCAAAAAATAACGTTACCTTACAGAAGCCAGCAATAAACAAAGCAGATGTATCATTGTACGATTAAATGCTCTATAGCAATTTTTAAACTTCTAAACATCGCACATTTTCAATTTTTATACCGTCGTATTGAAAAAAAAAAAGTACTTTTAAGTGCAATTTGTTTGAAAACTATATCTCCAATTATTTTTGAAATATTAATTTTTTTGTAGTTTTTAGCAGCATTTGTTTAATTTTGGCAACTCAAGTACCCTATTTGTATAAAAAGTAAAGGAAGAATAGTTGAAAAACAGCAATTATATCTTTTTGTTGCCATTTTCTCATAACAACCGAATGAAAATGTAATTAAAATACGGGCTATTTTGAAAAAATTAAAACGAATAATTTATGTTAAAACATATTTAAACATAATTAAAAACATTTTTGTTAAACAGCTATTATAAACTAAATTTAATTTTAAGTCAGACGCTTTCAGTGTAACGTCAGTCATGACGTTTTGGTTGAAAACTGACTCCAAACAAATGGTTGCTATGCGTCATTTCTTTTTAAATATAAATCTTGGACAATGTTACCAGTACATATCAAGTATTAAAACACTTAGATGTGAGATATAGGTATAAGATATAGCTGAAACACACAAGCAAAATAGAAAATATAACATAGCAACCGTTTGTTTGGAGTCAGTTTCAAGCCAAAACGTCATTACTGACGTCACGATTGAAATCGTCTTTGAATGCCTATGAATCATTAGATAGCCATTTTTTTTTGTCAAGTTACTTTACTGACGGCATCTTTTTTGCTGCATTTGTGTATTATTTTGCGATAGTGACATCCTATGCATGCTTTACTGCAGATGTTTAAGAGTGGATCGTAAATATGGAATTCTTAAGGGGATGCGAATGACGTCATTTTACATAAAATAAAAATGTGTGTTTTAAGTCTTAAAATTCAAATATGTTTTGTACTATTTATATATACACATAATTTTTTTTTAATCGGGGGCGACACTAAATTCTTAAAAAGCAGAATTCCTGTTTTCTAGTTTTATATATATATGTATATATATATCAGTGGCGTGGCGTCCGGTCATCGCTGGATGCGGCAATGACCAAGCAATATTTTAAAACTCTTAATAAGCTTTTAAAACTCTACGATCCAGTTTTAGCAGAACATTTGGAGTTCATGTATAAGTGAAGGTAAGATTTAAAGTTTCTTTTTTGAACATTCAACCATTGAATTTTAGAGTTAATAATTTTTCCCCACAAACTTAAATAAATGCGATGACCACCGAAAATTTTCACGCCACGCCACTGATATATATAACTAAATTCAATTGTAATTATCAACATTGGATAAAATTTTGTTTTTGACATCCCGTCAAGTTTAAATTTTGTTTTACATGATTAAGTCGATATATCTATTCACTTCTAAATATAGTAATAATTAAAAATGATTTATATCAGTTTTACAGTTTCTTCAATTATTATAATCTGAAGATTAAGAACTTCAATAATTTTAAATAAAAACAAGTATTTGTGCTTTTCTAAAAGCAGTATACAATATTCCAGTAATGTTAAAATGAATTTTAGAGTTTGCAACTAAAAATTTTAATTTGGTGCCTAACATATTTGCAGTAGTCGTCATTTGATGCCTGCCTTTTTTTCCCCAATTTCCATAACTAATTAGCGATCCAGTTTCTTATCGAGCCTAGTGTAGGCTCTTAACGCTCAAGCTAATATTAATCCTATAGGAGCGTTTTTTACATATTACTTGTTAGAATTTTAATTATTATTAATTTTTTTTAGGGATTTTTTTTCTTTTTTTTTGCATAGGGTACCTGCATTCAATAATCTTATTGGGCGTGAGGGGTGGGGGTGGGGGCGCCAAAATCCATGTTTTCCTCGGGTACAAAAAAGTCTAGCTTCGGCCCTGATTGGCACTCAGCCAAACGCTGCTAAACAAACTCCGTTCACCCCCTATTTTGACAAAATGAAAGAAGAACTGACGCATACGCAAAAGCACGGCGGGCTTTGCTATTCGAAAACAAACAGTATACTGACATGAATGTAAACATCACCCTTATTTTCTCCGATTCAACAAAACAAACAGCACAACTATCAGTTTCTGACTGCAGTTTTAGATTTGCCTTTAATCCTTTTTGTACTGGATTATGAATTCATGAAAATTTTATCTTCTAAAGCATGCACATCAGTGATTGTTTCTTGCACTGATTACTCGGCCGAGTACTTGGTGCACCGCTATAAAAAATATTACAAGCATTTACCTTCAGCTGTAATTAGAAATTAAAAAATTTCGAAAATTCCATCATAATGTTTTAAATTAAAAATACTGCTTAATCGTATGTTCCAAGGTTCAATTTAAGGTATTTTTGGTTATATTTATAGAAACCTCATTTTTGTGGATTTATTTCAGAAATATGTATATTAAATTTAATTATTATTATTTTTTAATTTCATGTATTATAATAATATATATAGCTCAGCTTTCTGTTGTGTCAATGTTTCGTTACAGGTACACCAATAAATTTATGTTTTTTTTTGCCTTAATATTAATTTTATGGTTTCAGTGTGAATTATGTATGATGTGATAGCAATATATTTAAAATGCAATAATTAAGCCCTTTTGTGGTAAAATTTAGATAGGTGAAAGAGTGTGAAAAGAAAAGTGCACAAAATCTGAGCGTATTTGCCACTTCTGATTGTGCATAAAAAGTGAACAATTTAGGTATGCAAAAGAAGTGTAAAAAAAAGTGACAAAATCTGAGCGTATTTGGCACCTCTGATTGTGCAAAAAAAGTGAACAATTTAGGTATGCACTTTTTGTGCACTATTCAGTTTGCACTTTTTATGCATTAACAGAGGTGCCAAATACACTCACTTTTTGTGAACTTTTTTTTTACACTTTGTTTTCAAACCTTTTTCGAGCTGGGTATTCAGGAAGACTATTCTTTAAACTTCATGGACGACAACTCCAATAATGTGCCGTGGGTAAAATCGGTTAAAATAAATGGAGTAACTATAAAATTTGAAATTGACACGGGTGTGGTTCATACGATTGTAAGTAAAAGTGTTGCAAACAAATTGTTCTCAGGAAAGCTGCCTTTAATTAAATCTAAAATAAAGTTACAAACTTATACTAAAGATTCTTTAACTGTTTTGGGGGAATTAAAAGTAAATGCTGTTGTTGATGAATATTGTATTCCGGATTTAAGAATATTATTAATTAAAGAGGAGGATCCGAGTCTAATTGGAAAAACTTGGTTAAAAGCATCAAAATTATTTTGGCCTAATGTAAATATGATTAAAAGCATTTCGAAAGATGATTTAATTAGGAATTTTCCTAATGTTTTTGCTGACGGGATCGAGACAATCAAGGATCCTCCCGTGTCAATAAAATTGAAAAAAGATGCAAAACCAGTTTTTCTTAAGTTTCAACCTGTTCCTTTTGCTTTAAGAAAAACCACTTATTTATTATTGGAACGATTAACAAATGAGGGTATTTTGAAACCTGTTGATCATTCAAAATGGGCTAGTCCTATAGTAATTGTTCCTAAGCCTAATGATTCTGTTAGAATATGTGGTGATTATAGAGGAACAGTTAATGATAACACTGAAAATGATAATGATCCTCTTCCTAGAATGAAAGAATTATTTTCTAAATTAGCGGGTGGAAAATGTTTTACCGGTTTTGAAACATTTTAAATTTTCAAATATTTCAATTTTTACAATCAACATTTTCACTTATTACTTATATTGGCCAAAATAAAATTTATTTAATCGGTATTTGTCCCCTAGTGTTTTCTTTCTAGTATATTATTGATGACATAGCTGATATAGCTTTAGGAAGGAATTTTTTTTTAAAATGTCAATGAATGAAACACGGAAACGTCTTTTTTTTTAAGTTGTTGAGGACAGGTTCTTAAATGCACCTGATGGCTCCACATTTTATTAAATTATCCAAATCTTCTATAAAAGCCACAGAAAAAAATACTTCTCTAATACACTGAGAGGTTAAAAAATTAGAGACAGTCCTTATTTGAAAGCAAATCAGTCCCGCATTGATGTAGAATGACGTAACAAAGCAGAGTTGCTTATATAAGGAAGTTGCTTATATAAGGAACTCTCAGCTTCGTACGACTTAGCTAATGCAGAAGTTACAATAACAATGGGTAAGACGAAAGGTTGAAGGGGCTTTGAATGAGAGATGATGGTCGATGCAAGAAGAGCTGGTGCCAGCATATCTGAAACAACGAATATTTTAGGATTTTCTCGCCCAACAGTATCTCGGATGTTTAGAAAGTGGCGATTGAGAAAATAAAACTTCAAGCGATAAGGACCATTCTGGATGAAAAATGGTGGTGAACGAGAGAAGTGAAAGGTGAAAATAACGGATAGATCGCAGAAACAGAAGGGCATCGACACGACCAATTACAGCTGAAATTTATGCTGGTGCATCTCAAAGCATATACCAACGCACAACAAGTTGGACTTTGCAAAGGATGGGTTTTAGCAGCAGGAGACCATCAAGAGTAGATTTGGCATCACAGAAAAATTAGAAAAGGCTCCAGCTGTGGGTAAAGGAACGCGAAATTGGTCACTTGAGGCCAGGATAAAAGTAGCTTGGTCCGAAGAAACTCGTTTCCTGCTCCATCATGCAGATGGCAGGCGCAAGCAGAACAAATTCATACATTCCTCCGGCCAAATCACAACTCCTTAGGCTGGTGTTGGTGGAATTATGGTGCGGGGAATGTTTTCCTGGAGTATACGGATACCTTGATATCTCTGTACGCAACTCTGAACAGCTCAGCTTGCCTCAACATCGTTGCCGTTCATGTGCACTCGTTTATGGATATGATGTTACCTTCTGGAGATCGTCACTTTCAGCAGGGTAATGTACCTTGCACCGAGCACGATCGGCCTTAAGTTGGTTTGAGGAGCATCAATCAGAGTTTAATTTGCTTCCATGCCAGCTCAGTTCCTGACATCAATACTATTGAGCATCTGTGAGACGAAGTCAAAAGAGCACTTCAAAGCTGGGAATCCAATTCCGAAGCCACCCTCCAATGTAACCCAACTTACAGCTGCCATTTTGTTAGTATGCGCCACTATACCTCAGCAACAGTATCATCAAATTGTTGAGTCCATGCTAAGAAACATATCGGATGTGATCAGAGCTAAAGATGGACCAACTCGTTATTAGAGGGTATCTCTAAAATTTTTTGGCCACTCAGTGCATAAAGATAACACTATTTACTCTACAGTCGTAGATTCTTTCTTGTGAAATGAAACATATGAGGCGAAAAACTTTATTTATTAGGTAACAATTTTAATGCAGCTCGAAGCAGACGCGATTATGACAAGGCCTCGAGGTTTACAGACCCAATGTGCTACCAACTACATCGTTGCGACATTTCTTCTATATCTTCATTATCTTCTCTAACTGGGAAGGTCGATACCAGGTCCTTACATATCCACTAAAGTATTCCAACTGCATTTGAAATTATATAGGAAGTATATCATTGTGTTGAAGATGGGTTAGAAAAAAAAACTTAGCTAAACATGTCAATTCTTGCATACTTATAACAGTAAGAATTTAGTGACATTCATACAATCAACATTGATTCATTCAATCCATTAAAATGAAACAATGAAATTAGTTTACGAACTAAATTAGTTATTATTTGTGTAAGAAACATCATACAAAATAAATTATAAATGACTGAATTATACCAGTAGATTAAAGCAAACTATCTTCAATAAACACTACATAATAATAATAAATACTAATAAATATATATAATATACAATAATATACATAATACTAATAAATAATTCGTACACTTGAAACTAGACTTAAGGAGCATAAACATGCTTTTAGAAATAAAAATTTAAATTCTAAAATTGTTGACCACGCCATGAAAACTGATCATTTTCCGAGTTTTGAGAATGCTTACATAATTAGATCAGGATGCAGCATTTATGCAAGTCGTATGTTTTTGGAAGCTTGGTACACGAGAACTGCTCATAAAGCAATTAACGAGGCTGCATCTCTACCAATAGAATATTCAGTTTTGTTTTAACTATAAATTTTTGGCAACTTGATGTAATGTTTTTCTATTTGTTGAACTTTAAAACCTAGTATGACTTTTACGTTAGGAATTAGCTGATGAGGGATTCAGAATGAATCCAAAACGTCCTTTTATATTGTTTTTAGTGTTTTTATCTTGTAATGTAATGTAATGTCTGTTATTTCGAAAAGTTTTTATGAATACTTTAATAAAGTCTAAATTAATATGAATAATTTGTAGTTCGTTTACAAGTGTTTTAACCCATTGAATTATCCACTCACAATTTGATACATATTGTTATAACTCGTGAATGTTTGAGCAATTTTAAGATAATCAGGAACCTAACGTTTCGACCTATCACAATTTGATTGATTATTGATGAATAATTTCCAACGCAATAATAGATCAAGGGAAAATGACTCTAATTAGAAATTGTTAAATCATGGTCAGCTGTCAATCTATTCAGTAATTTATAAACGTCAGATTAGTCAATATACTATTTTCATTACCTGTATTCGAATGCGTTTCACAAAAAAATCATGAATACATTTCATGAAAATCCAGAAGAATATTAATATTCACTTACTTATAGATAATAAATATGTTTACTTATCAACTTTTAGGTGTTTTATGAATGTCTTTTTCATTTTTAAAATATTTTTGTATGGATATTTAATTTCTGTTTTCGTTTCTATTTGAATTAATTGACAGAAAATTACTGAATAATTTTCTTTTTGTAAACAGTGGTATGGGATGATAAATATTGAACGGGTAGATTTTTATTTTGGGGGATATAAAAACTTGGTATTTTCAAAAAAATAATAATCTCGGCAAAAATTTTTTACTCACAGGTGATAGTGTTTCAAGTATGATAGCAGCTTTCCCATTAGTTAAAACAAATGCATGCATGCTGTCCCAGAGGGTTGCCATTCCCATCATTTGCTTTTACTGTTTTCTGATATTTTAGAGTTCAATTAAATAGAATATATTCTTACAAATACAGGGTCATTGAAAAATAATGCCTAGATTTTAGAAAAATCATAACATCGAAACCTTTTATGTTAAGTGAGTAATTCTTTCACTGCATGATAACTGGTGAACGCAAGTTTGGTTTTAGTTCACCAGAATTCGTTTGCATGTTTGTGTTATGCGCGGATTAGTTGCGCAGTCGTCAAGGTCAGCCGACGCACCAGACTGCAGCTGCTGAGTACGATGTTGACCGTGCAACAAAAAGCACAGCGTGTGATTTGGTATGTGGAGTCAAAGTCAATAGCCAGTGTACAGCGACTTTTCCGGAGTTTTTTGTTGCAAAGTCAACATCGTACTGAGCAGCTGCAGTCTGGCGCGTCGGCTGACCTTGAAGACTACGTAACTAATCCGCGCATAACACAGACGCGCAAACGAATTCTTGTGAAATAAAACCAAACTTGCGTTCACCAGTTATCGTGTAGTGAAAGAATTACTCATTTAACATAAAAGGTTTCGATGTTAAGATTTTTTTAAATCTAGGCATTATTTTTCGATGACCCTGTATTATTGACTTAGGGAAGACAAGCGCCTAATCGAATTAAAGTTTAAGAGAAGAAATATTAAAATTGTCAGTAAAAACTAGCTGGTGAAGTTATTAGCATTATTATAAATGCTTAAAAGATAATAAGTTTATATTAAAAGGTATGGCTTATTTGAAATGAAGACCTTTTTTTTTTTTTTACTCAGCTAAAAAAAACCTTCCAGATGATGATGTGTTTTGAATTCGTGTTTAAAAGAAGGGTCTCCGTTCTAAACCAGTGTTACAACTTTTAATCAAATGAACATAAGAATTATTTAATGTATAACAAACTTAAGACCTTGAAAATATATTGTTATACTAATTCCCATATCATCTGTTCAAACAATTAAAAAAAAAGTCACCTGTATAAAGTGAAGAAATTATTCTGGTTTTTCTCCTTTCCATATAGAAACACATATTTTATATTCAAAGACCCAGTAATGCTGGCTGATACCTGAAAACCTCCAAGAACCTCCAAATGTATTTGATGATTTAAGCTTTATATATGAAGATGATCGTCCTATGAATTTAGATAGGGCTTAGCTCAAGACGAAGGTAGTTAATTAACACATTCGGGGCTGTCAAAGGGAATTCTGTATTTTATTCAAAAAAGTTCATTGACTCAAGGGTGGTTTTTACCCTACAGAAAATGCTTTTATGTCGTATTATCCATATATATTTTTTTTAATATTGTAAGTCAATTTATATTAAATCCGTATATTGAAAGCTATTTACTGGTGCATAAACTTCAGAAACCTATCTAGTGAAACATATTAACGGAAGACAGTCAGATGAGGAAAGAGCTTCTTCTAGTTTAAAATCCATATTTCACAAAAAACACACAGTCCCAGATTTCTTAAACTCTTCAGACTTAAGACACATAAGTGTGGGCCTCTATTCTTTTCCTCCCGAAAACTATACTGTTTCATTATTTTACATTTTTACTTTACTATATAGCTGAATGTATGTTGGCTTTGGAACAAAACAAATAAATGCCAGCACTGATGTTTATTTCCTCATAAAATAAATGTTTTCATCTTAATTTACAAAATACCTTCAAGGCAGTATGCCATAGAAAATAAGTATTTTTCAGAATTATTTAAATTAAACCCTTTAGAATACAATAATTTGAGGACTTGTAGATCATTCACTTGTTTAAAGCACTTCAAATTGTTACTTCGTGAATTTAGATTATTGATACTTAAATTGATATTTTAAGGGGGCTAATAATTTTAGATCCATATCTGTGAATCTAAATTATCAGTTCCCGAAAGTATCAATTTAAGAAAAACGGCTTTTTCTGTACCATTTTCTGGTGTCATTTTTTACTTCAGTTCTGAAAATGTTAAAGAGAAAAAAAGTGATCGTCGAAAAAGTAGTGAGGAGGATTAAGGCCAGAAGCGTAGTGGTCAGTACGCCTGTCTGCAACGCTACAGGTCGGGAGTTCTGCTCCCGGCAGGGCAAGGTTCACTCAACATTTCATCTCTTCTGAGTTGATAAAATGTGTACCAAGCTTGCTTGGGAACTAAACACCGAGGGTCTCGCGTTGGGCTGATCAGCCGACCGGAGCACATGCTGCAGAGCACCTCTTGGCTGAGAATAAAGTAAAGAGAGTTGGGCACTGTAATCCTTGATCCTTCATGGATTGTACTGCCACAGGTTTAATTTTTTAGTGAGAAGGATTAGAGAATATGCCTCCTTTGTTTTGATGGAGAAGCTTACATGGTACTATTATATTAACTGCTTATGCTGCGTACACTTCTTGCATAGGCAGCGTCTGTAAGAAACTTCAACAACTGTAGATGTATCCACAGCAAAACATATACAGTCGGACCTCTATTTAACGAACCTCTATTTTGCGAATTTCTCCATTTTGCGAATTTTTCCTTGGAACCAAGAACATTTTGCGAATTTCTTCGCAAAATAACCTCCAAATAGCGAAGTGCATTCTCTATTTAACGAACTTTTTCTTGTGATCTAAACGTTTTTTTCTCCCTATTTCTCAAAATATTTCTGGACATTTCAAACTTATTCTTTCTTTTAACACATTTTATGATGTTCAATGGCCTTGATCTGGTTTTACCAGGCGCCTTCTTTGTTAGCAGTGAGAATTCTGTAAGTACGGAGGATGAAGACGATAGTCCCTTAGAGTAATTTTTAAAAAAATATGGATACAGCTGAGAAAAAAAAGCAGAAATTAACTATGATGTGCTGATTGATGATTGTATTTCATTTAATTCTGAAATTGAGACTTCGGAAGCTCTAACCTAATTGGATATTTTCGACAGTGTGAAAAATAAAAACAATACAGCAATGAATTGCGATGAAGACGAATATGATGAAGATGGAAATGATCATGATCAGGAATTAACAAAACTTCGTATGATGAAATGCCAAAATCATTTGAAACAATCCGACGCGTATTATAGTTTGAAGAAAATACGCATGAAGGGGTTTTTGGTGCATTGCAAAGATGCGAAACGTATTATGAGAGAAAGCACTTTTTAAAAGGAAAAACTCAGGTAAAATTAACAGAGTTTTTCAGAAATTAAATTTAAGGACGCGTGTGGTAATGTATGGTTAAAATTATTTGTTATAAAAATAATGAATACGATAATTTCATTAAAATTCGTTAGTTTTAATGTAAAACTATTTATATTATACTGAAAATACAATGTATTCCCGGAAAATGTTTTGTTTTCCTCGCAGATTTCAAAGATATAAACACATAGAAAATATGAATTGATCATAGGTATTGGTGGGTAAAATAAATAAAACAAATATAATTTATAAAAAAAAAGTATGATTAATTAATTTTATTAAAAATATTTAGTTTTTATGAATTTAAAATCTGTTTTTTGTAGTTTAAAATATTTTAAACGGTGAATCTCTATTTAACGAATTTTCCATATAACGAACATTTTTCCGGGATTTAGCGACTTCGTTAAATAGAGGTTCGACTGTATATACATATAGCTTGACTTATAAACGATCAGCTAAACGCGCATTATTGTCGCATTTTAATAAAGGCAACTGCATTACACAATGAAGAAAGTACAGTGATAGTTTCGTAGATGAACAAACAAAGCCTTCGTTTTCAGAGAAAAAGGGACTTTTAAAAAGAATTGCCAAAAATTCAAAATTTTTTGTACGAATTCCGAATAACTTCATTGAAAAGAGAACAACACTTGCTATTTGAGTTAAAATATTTAAACTTGATTTATTTTAGCAATGGGGAAATTTTTTCACGGTAAAAATGCTTAAAAGCGCATAAAAAATAAATTAAAAAAATCTATTAAAATTTTTATTTTTATACAATTTATAAAAATGAGAAGACAATTTTTATATTGGGCTAAAAGTTTGAAACTATATTACTGTTGTTAACGTGGATAAATTGTTGAAAAACACGAAAAAAACGCGTAAAATGTTTTGAAAACCAAAAGTATAATTATTTTTTTTTTTAAACCCTCTTCGAGTTACGGAATTTCAAACCTATAGATATCTAACTGGGTAATCGTGTAGCTATGCTGGCAGTGGTCTTATCAGAAAACTGCAGACAAACATGCAAGGACACATACACTTTCTCTGTATTATTATAGATTTTAAAAATTATTGTCACATTGTATATCAAATAAACAGAGGAACTTCTATTGCATCCGTCAATATGCGAATGCATAAATTTATAATTTAAGAGTATCTAGTTCATCACTTTAGATCCAAACAAAAATACAATTATTTATTAAAATTATTCATGTATCTAAACGACTGAAACTAAAATTTTGACTTAAGCACTGAATAAATGAATTTTTAATTGAATTATATCCCACTGAAATATGAAACTAATTACTCGAGAAACATGAAAAAATAAAAAATAACTGAATATTTAAACTTGAAAGCAAAAACATATAAACACCGAAAATATTTTCATATATAACTAATGTAAACAGCAGAGTTAAAAAAAGTAACTTAATACTTTTTAATAAATTAATTTTATTTATTTACTAGCAGCTACGCTGGTCGATTTCTCCAAACGAAACTTTAATCAAACGAAATATATCGGTGTATTTGATCTTATGTTTTATAGCAATATACATATTTATCTCCAATGATCTTTCACATTGCTGAAAACAATATGAACGTCATTAAGATTTTATATCTTCTAAAGTCTCAGACAAAATGGGGCTGTTAAGAAGCAAATCTTTTAGTTGATCCTTTACAACTCAGAATGGAAAAGAACGAAAGAACAAAATGTAGCATATTAAAATTCTCCCTGAAAATTAAAAAATGGAAATATCATCAAAATTCGTTCAGTAGAACCTTCTAATAAGAATAATTTTTAATAATCGGGTTCACCAGATTATAGAACATTCACCTATAATTCTATAGCAAAGCAATGTAGAATAATAGGTGTCATATACTAAAACCTTTCCTGAAAAATTATCTAACAGCCAGTGTTAATTCTATCGAACTCAGTAGAACCTTTTAAAAAGGCTAATCTTTCAAAATAATGTTCACTAATTAAAGAACTTTCGCACATAATTCCATAACTAAGCAACGTAGAGTGATATGTGTTAAATACGAAACTCTTTCTGGAAAATTTATCTAACTATTAATGCTAGTCTTCTCAAAATCCATTCAAAAGAACTCAAGTTGTAAGAGGTCGGACCAAAATTGCTCTTTGTATTTTATGTGTGAAGTAGATAGTTAAATATATCTTTCATAATCGCGTTTACGTGATTGTAAAACTTTCAAGAATGTAGCGTAGACTATACGTCGTAGACATTCTGGATATTTTTAGAAACTCTCCATATTCTCCATAGCTATAATATGTATACCCTCTACCTGTAGATTTTATCCTATGTTTTTTTACAACTATAAAACTGAGAACTTTCCTCATAGCTCCATAACTAAAAATGTAGAATGATATGTTAAATATTGAAACAGTCCCTGAAATATTACCTAACTGTGCAACTCCAATCAAAATACGTTCAGTAGAACTTTAAATAAAAGGTAATCTTTCACAATCGGGTTCACCTAGTTTTGGATCTTTCTCTTGTAATGTGATTTTCCGCAATCTGATTTGTTGTCAAGTTTGTGCTTCAGAAAAAAAAAATAGTAACCTAGAAGAAAACTTCTGTACAGGGAAGTACCATTCATGCAAGAAGTACCAACCATTCACAAAAAATTATCTAACTAATTAACTAACTAACTGAGTATTTAAACTTAAAAGCAAAAACATAAACACCGAAAATATTTTCATATGTAACTAATGTAAACAACAGACTTTAAAACGCGTCTTAAGTCATTTTTAATTAATTAATTTTATTTATTTATTTGTTTTTTACAGAAAATGTTATACGAATACAAATGGCACGTATAAAAATATTATAGTTGTGTACTCAGGGTATTTATAGATTTACAAGAATTTTTGAATAAAAACATTTCGTTTTATTTGAGCGCAGATAAATATTACAAATTCTGCTATTAAACGCAGAAAAATTTGTTGTCTAAATAAAAAATGATAGACAAAGATTTCTAATCTGAGAAAAAAAGGGCCAATGCTTCATGGAAAGTCCATAGAATGTACTTTTCATGCGCGTTACACCAGTATTTTTAGTTGTGCTATATTGTAAATTTATATAATTTTTTTTCCCTGTAAAAAAAGTGATTTTCAATACAATTTCCGAATTTGGGTTTTTTCCATCAAAGTTATTTTTTGAATGAGTTAAAAAATTGCAAACAGGGATTTCAGGATATCTTTGACAGTTTCTAAAGCTGTAGTATTTACTTTATCATTGCACTGCAAAAGAAAAAAAATCGTAAATAAACGATTAAATTTAAAAAATCAGAAAACCCGACTGCGTAAAAAGCGATCTAATTAATTATTTCTCATCAATGTGAAACTATTTTTTTTTCAATTCCTACTATTAGCTCACACTGTCGTTATATATATCTTGTTCAAATTTTCAATCGTTAACAAAATACTTATTATTCATCCAATCAAGATCAAATATATTTTTTTTAAACTTTTAGTGGATGACACTTGATGTTAATCCAGTTTTTTTCAAATATTAATTAATTAATTTAATTATATTAATTAATTTTCAATAATCGAGAGCCCTCTTCTTGATCAAGGCATTTTAATCGCCACTCAAGGGGGAAGAAGAATGGGAGAAAAAAAAATTCTCTTATTGACCTAAGTAACAATTGACTTAAAATATTTTTTTTATATTACTTGTTTATATTACTTACCTATTTTTTATTTACTTGTATTGATGACTTTTAAGTTGTGTTTAATTGTTAGTTCCTGTCTATAAACACTATTTTGATGAGGTCTATAGATGTCTATGATGGTTAGAGTTGCATTAAAGCCACAGATACTACATACACAACTTCCCAGTTGTATAATATTAGTTGTATAGCGAAAAACAAAAAAGTTTGCAAATCCAATCGCAATAGTGCGGAAAAGTTGCTACTCGTAAATACAAACACAAAGGAAATATATTTTTGAAATCGGAAAATATCTTCCGTTTGCGCATCGCGTGCAAACTTTTAAAATTTGAACAAAAATTGAACAGATAAACGAAAAATTGCAAAAGGTGTAATATTTTTCCGATCGAACTCATATTTTACCAACAGCATGTCCTTGAGGTGTAGAATGGATTGTAAAATACCACGCACCCCTCCTCTATTCCCTTTTTACCCGCTCAAGAGGGTGAAAATGGCCCTTTTTCGTAGAATTAACCCAAATTACAGAAAGTGTAAATATTGGCCAATCGACCTGATTTGTTTTATACATAAGGCAACCTTGAGGCTAAAAGTCGTACAAAATACCCCCCTCCCCTCCACCCATTTCCTGGTTGGGTACGAAAGGTCCAAATTGTACAGCTCTTGGCCAGTCTTTCTAAGGACTACTCAGGACTCACCACGGGAAGGGGGTGCACCGCCAATATCACCCACACACTACCCATCCAACCAACCAACCAACCAAAATGTTGGCGCGGAGAATTATTCAGATGCACATGCAAATTAAGGTACTGCGAATTCTGATTTAGTGTCAAATTTTAGCATGGTAGCATGAGAAGCGAGGGTGGCTCTTATGAAATAATCACGTCGCTCATGCCCATGAACTTTTGAGGAGACCTGTGCTGCCAGCTTGACACTGAGCTCTCTAAGACTTGCGTATGACATGGTATGTCTGCCAGATTTAATGGAAGTGTTCGCTTTCCAAAATTGGAAATGAAGTCTGCAATTTCAGGTGAGGAAATGTTTACCAAAAGAGGTGAACAGGTAATTTTAGTTTCAGACCAATTTATGATGTCATAGCAATCACTGGCGTACGGCAAACTTATGGCCGGAACTAGAAATATTCTGACGGATTTGTTCTTTGTGGGAGTGTCTTTCGATTTCAGTACCCGCCGAAGTACCATCTCTCAAATGTGCGGCCTATCATCCACTGCCAAAGAAAGGAGAAGCTTTTCTGAATGGGCAAAGAAAGCATTTGTTTAAAAACCATGCTTCACCACTTCTTGGACTTTTGTAGGTAAGCTTCTGCACTTCTTGATGCTTTCAAGAATATGTTTAGGTCCCACAACTATCGAAGATCTTTTCTTAGTTTCGAACCACAGAGGTACGTATACTAGCATAATATACGTGACAATGTTGATGGGATTTTCTCGTGGGGTTTCCAATAAAATATACAATGCAGTATCAGTAACCTGTTTGTTGTCATTAACCACCGACAGTGAGATATCTGTACTGGATCCTGATTCCCTGGGTCTAAGGAACAACGCCCAGCAGCAAACGGCAATGTCGAGCAGGTATCTGTGATCTTTACTCAGGATTTTTGGGTTAATATGTGGAATGTGGCATTCAATTCTCTTAACCCTTTCAGGGGCAAGGCATTTCTGCTCTAAAAATGTTCAAATATTTAATTCACACCGCAATTTAAGAACAAATTTATTTGCAAATAATCAAAAGCTATTTTTCACGTATATTATGAGATCGAAAGTGTACTAAAAAATTTCTGGTCCCATTTGTCAATTTCGGCATTAAAATTAACCGTTTGCAGACTGCAAACGGCGCCCCTCAAGGGGTTAAAGACAGCTACAGGTAAAGACTCGCAACCAGCTAGCTGGTTGCAAAGTCCAAGAAGTGGAGAAGAAGGTCATTCAAGCATTTTTTTTCTTTGCCCATCCAGAAAACCTTCCCCTTTCAATGATAGTCGATAGTAGGCAGCAAGTTCGAGAGCTGGGACTTCGGTGGGTACTGAAATCCAAGGATACTCCAACAAGGGACAAATCCGTCAGAAATTTTCTAGTTCCGGCCATAAATTTTGACGCCAATGATTATTATGACATCATAAATTCGTCATAAACAAAGATTACCTGTCCACCTCTTATGGTAAACATTTCTTCGGCTGACGTTGCAGGCTTCATTTCCAACTGGGAAAAGCTAACCCTTCCTTTGAATTTGGCAGAAATACTATGTCATACACAAGCCGTAGAGCACAGTATCATGCTGGTAACACAGGCCTCCTCAAAAGTTCATGGCATGATCGACTTGGTGGTTTTATAAGAGCCACCCTCACTTCTCTTGCTTCTATGCAAAACCTTGACATTAAATCAGAATTCGCAGTACCTGAATCTGCATGTGGATCCGGATATGCCTACACATCTACAATTTGGTTGATTGGTTCGGTAGATTGTGAGTGTGAGTCGCGGTGCTTCCTGTGGTGAGTCCTGAATCGTCCTTTGAAAGACGGGCCAAGAGTTGTACAATTTCGACCTCTCGTACACCTCCGAGGAAAAGGACGGTGGAATTTTTTTCGACTTTTATCCTCAACTTTGCCTTAAGTACAAAAAAAATCTGATCGATTGGTTAACACTTACATCTCCTGTAATTTGGGTTAATTCTACTAAAATTGGCCCTTTTCAACACCTTGTGGGTGTTGGAAGAGGATAAAGAAGGGGTATGTGGTATTTTTTTTCTCTATTCTACACCTTCAGACCATGCTATGTACAAAAACTTAGTTCGATCCTACAAAAGTTACGCCTAATACGATTTTTCTTATATGTGTTTAATTTTTGTTCAAATTCGAAAAGTTTGAAGGCGATGCGCGAACGGAAGATATTTTCCAATTTCAAAAATATTTTTCCCCTGTGTTTGTATTGACGAGTAGCAACTTTTCCGCACTATTACGATTCGATTCGCAAAACGTTTTGTTTTTCGCTCCGGTCTACTCAATAGGGTGCGTAAATTTATTTTTTCGTTTCTACCGCCATTTTGAATTTATAATAACAAAACCTAACCTATAACCATCGGGCCGTTAAGACGAATTGACAGAGACCTCATTTATTAAAATCCATCCTGCCGTTGGAATGTTTCGAGGGTATAAAGAAATCCACATACATAGATACGCTTGAAACACATAACGCTTCTTTTCAGTCGGGTAAAAAGCAAAAATTGTAATTTCAAAATATGGAATTTATTTTTAAAGTTTAAAAATATAAAGAAAAACCAAATTCTTAGCATAAATGACAGATTAACTAATCTTTTTTACACTGTTATCTGTAAAGTATATTTATAAATGTCCGTTCACAATTTCTAATACATTCACGAGATCATTTCATTTGAGAAATAAAATTCCGTAAAAATATAAAATTGGCTGTAATAATACTGGCAGTAAACGGAATTTATTTTACAGAAATATGTTTAAATGTGTAGTGTATACAAGATAATTCTTTTTAAAATAGAAAAAATAATAATATTTTTTTTTTAAATGTTTGGTCATTCAGAAAAGAAATACGTGCCAAAATGCCGCAAAAGTATAGTTAAATAGTCCGATTTTTAGATTATTTTTTAATCGTTTTACTTTATTTTATTTTACTTTTTTTTAAATATTATATGAACTTTTGACATACATTTGAAGGACACTTTCTATACATAAAAACATACATTTATTTACATCTAACTGCTTGTTTTAGACAAATATTTTTGTGTATGATCTTTTTAGGGTTTTATTCATCTCACGAAGCCCTTACAGTCTTGCTTCTATATCTGTTCGCCACAGCCCACGTACTCGAAAACTATTTAAGTTACAGACTTGACTTTTTTTTTTTTTTACATAGAGTTAAATACCCCTTTTCATACTCAAAATCATAAAACTTTGAAAAGTTATGTTATTTTAATTAAATAAATGGGATGACATCCCACCATTTTTGCGATTTCAAAACAAAATCTTAATTTCAACAATCATTTCGTGAACTCGATAGTGTGTGTTATTTCTAACCGAGAGGTCCTGTGTGGAAGCATCTCGGCGGAAGTTGAAATTTTCAATTTTTTACATTACATTGTCCGATGGATTTAATGAAAAGAAATTTCGTATCTGTTAACCACTTTAAGGTTTTATTTATTTACTTATTTATTTATTTACTAGCGGGTATGACCGAGCTAAGCTTGGTCAAAATCATCCTTTTGTTTAAATCGATATTTCATTCTCGCTGTATAATTCTTGCTGTTTAGATAAATTTGGCATGATTCTAAGCCATAGGTACCCACTAACCGAAATTTTTCGAACACACGACCTAACCAATGTTCTTCTCGAACTCGAAAACGATAGAATACAAAATTTAGTCAAAATCGCTAAAGTCATTTTATAGATAAAATTAGCTTGACCCACGGTAACCCAAAAATACCTACTAATCTAAATTTATCGAACATCTGACCTATCCCAATGGTCTTCTCGTGCAATGAAACGGTGTAATAAGAAATTTTGTCAAAATCGTTTGAGCCACTTTTTTGATAAAATTAGCTAAACCTTGACCCATAGTGACCCAAAATGACTGGTTAATCGAATTTTCTTGAGCATGCGACCTAGACCTATGGTCTTCTCGAACCCGAAAACTATAGAATACAAAATTTAATCAAAATCATGAAAAAATAACCCACTAATCGAATTTTACCGAACATGTGACTTAGCTCAATGGTATAATCATGCTTAGAAACAATATAATACAAAATTTTGCCATAATGTTTTGAGCCGTTATTTTAGATACACTTAGCTTGACCCACAGTGACCCAAAAATGACCTACTAATTTAATTTTCTCGAACATGTGACTTAGCCCAATGGTCTTCTCATGCCCAGAAACTGTATAATACAAAATTTTGACAAAATCGTTTGAGTCGGTTTTTTAGACACAAATAGCTTGGCTCACAGTGACCCAGTAATCGATTTTTCTTGAACATGTGACTTAACCAAGAGGTCATCTCATGCCCGGAAACGGTATATTACAGAATTTTGTCAAAATGTTTTGGGCCTTTTTTTAGATTCAATTAGCTTGTCCCTGATACATTGTGACCCAAAATGACCACTAATCAAATTTTCTTGAACATGCGATCAAGCCCAATTGTATTCTCGCGCCCCAAAACGATAAAATACAAAATTTCGTCAAAATCGTTAGAGCCGTTTTCTAGATAAACTTTGCTTGACCCACAGTGACCCAAAAATGACCCACCAATCGAATTTTCTCTAATATGTGACTTAGCCCATTGGCCTTCTCGTAATCCAAAACGACAGAATACAAAATTTAGTCAAAATCGTGAAAGCCGTTTTTAGATAAAATTGGCTTGACCCATAGGGACCCAAAAATTACCCACTAATCGAAATTTCTGGAACATGTGACCTAGCCCAATAGTTTTCTCGTGCCGAAAAACGGTTGGATATAAAATTTAGTCAAATCGATTGAGCCGTTTTTTAGATATAGTTAGCTTGACCTTGACCCATTTGACCCAAAATGACCCACTAATCGATTTTTCTCGTACATGTGACTTAGTCCAATGGTCATCTCATCCCCGGAAATGGTATATTACAAAACTTTGTCGAAATGTTTTGGGCCATTTTTTGGATTCAATTAGCTTGACCCTGACCCATTGTGACCCAAAATGACCCCTAATTGTATTTTTTTTTTAACCTGCAATGAAGCCCAATGGTATTCTCGTGCCCGAAAACGATAGAATACAAAATTTCGTCAAAATCGTTAAAGCCGTTTTCTAGATAAACTTTGCTTGTGACCCAAAAATAATCCTCTAATCGATTTTTCTCTAATATGCGACTTATCCCATTGGTCTTCTCCTAGTCCAAAACGACAAAATACAAAATTTAGACAAAATCGTTAGAGCCGTTTTTTAGATAAAATTGGCTTGCCCGATAGTGACCCAAAAATGACCCACTAATCGAAATTCCTCGAACATGTGACCTAGCCCAATAGTTTTCTCGTGCCGAAAAATGGTTGGATAGAAAATTTAGTAAAAATCGATTGAGCCATTTTTAGATAGAATTAGCTTAACCTTGACCCATTAGGACCGCAAATGACCCACTAATCTAATTTTCCCGAACATGTGACCTAGCCCAATGGTATTCTCAAGCCCGAAAATGGTAAAATACAAAATTTCGTCAAAATCGTTACAGCCGTTTTCTAGATAAACTTTGCTTGACCCACAGTGACCCCAAAATGACTCACTAATCGAATTTTCTCTAGTATGTGACTTAGCCCATTAGTCTTCTCGTAATCCAAAACGACAGAATACAAAATTTAGTCAAAATCGTTAGAGCCGTTTTTTAGATAAAATTGGCTTGACCCATAATGACCCACTAATCGAAATTTTTCGAACATGTGACATAGCCCAATAGTTTTTCCGTGCCGAAAAACGGTTGGATATAAAATTTAGTCAAAATCGATTGAGCCATTTTTCAGATATCATTAGCTTGACCTTGACCCATTATGATCCAAAATGACCCATTAATCGAATTTTCTCGAACACGTGACCTAGCCCAATAGTCTTATCGTGCCTGAAAGTGGTAAAATACAAAATTTCGTCAAAATCGTTACAGCCGTTTGTAAGATAAAATTTACATACACACACAATTTTTGCTCGAATTATAGTATAAGAAAAATATTTTATCAATTATTTTTTCAATTCAAAAAATCTTCATTTGAGAAATTGTTAAATTTTAAACTGACAACGTTTAATTTTCCACTGTATTAAAAGACTTTTTTTGCCATAGTTTTCGTTTTTATTGTAGCTAAAATTAAGCAAGTAATTAAAAATGCTTTTTAGATATACAAACATATGCTGTTACATTTATCGGAAAAGAAGTTCTTGAATAATTTTAAATTGACTTAAAAAATATCTTTCAAATGTAATAATTTTAAAAGTTGTTATAAAATATTTTATCAATTATTTTTTTTATTCAAAAATTCGTCTTTTGAGAAATTGTGAAATTTTAAGCTGACTACATTTCATTTTCCAATGTATTTAATTAAAAAACTTTTTACCCGACTGAAAAGAAGGATTATGTGTTTCACGCGTATTTGTGTATGTGGATTTCTTTATACCCTCGAAACATCCTAACGGCTAGATGGATTTTTATGAATGAGGTCTCTATCGATTCGTCTTAATCTTCCGATGGTTATAGGATAGGTTTTGTTTTTATAAATTCAAAATGGCGGCCGTAAAATACAAAATGGCGGTAGAGACGAAAAAAAATTTACGCACCATATTGAGTGACATATCATTGGATAGGTCTTTCAAAATGAAGACGATGTTTCATTGACCATTTTGTTGTCAGAAGCTCCGTTTAAATATTACTCAACCTGGAAGTTGCGTACTATGGATCGCTACCTTTACTGTAACTCTAACCTTCATAATAGACATGTATAGGCCTCATCAAAGGAGTGTTTGTAGATAGGAACTAATAATTAAACACAACTTAAATCATCAATACAAGTAAATAAAAAAAAATTAAGTAACATAAAAAATAGTTTCATATTGATGAGAAATAATTAATTAGTTCGCTTTTTACACTGTCGAGTTTTTTGATTTTTTAAATTTAATATATTATTACAAGAAATTAGAATTAAACATTTAAAATAAAACTCATTTACTTATACAATTATCTGGCGTATCTGTATTTTTATAAGTAATTTTTGCCGCGGAACTGCAACACGGGACCTGTTGAGCCCGTGATTATGCTAATGCATGCACAATTTGAGAACACATGATTTTGTTTTACCTTAAAAATGTGCTTTAGAAACTTCTGTTATTGTAACATGGGTTTGAAAATAACCTATGATTCTGAATATTTTAATAACTGATAATTTAAAAATTAAATTTCCTCATTCAGCCACTTTGAACGCGGAATAAAATTATTCTTCTGAAATTAATTTTAATTATCACCAAAATATTTTGCATATCTCGAAAAGAAATGTTTAAATGGAAACTTTTTAATTTTTTGGCTTTTACGGGAAAAAAAGAATATTATTAGCAAAATCTTCGTTTTGGTAGCGGTGCACTGCAAATAGAAGCGTCTTAAATTTAGACACATATGTGACTGAAAAAGAATTTTAGACACTTAAGTGTCTTAATCTGAAAATTAAGACACTATAGATGTCTTAATTTAAGATACATAAGCGTCTTACTATGACCATGGTGTAAACGAACTGAGAATAATGTCTAAAATATCCGCAAACGTCTTATTTTAAGACACTTCATTGCTTTAAACGTGTCTTAATTTCAGACGTTTTGATTCTTCCGACGCAATAACCACCAGGGGGCACTAGCACTCCCAGTTGCGCATGCGTTTTAGATGTCTTCGTTCGAAGTGGTATACGTTGTAATTCAAACAAAGTTTGTTTTTATGTACGCGTGTATTTTAATTCGTTTTTTGCGAAATGTGAAGTACTGTGATTTTAATTCGTATTAACTTGGATTATTTATTTATTGAATACATACATCTGACGTGTGTGCTCGACATCAAATGTCTCTTAGAAGCTGTCGTCGATACAAGGGCGGGATAGACACAGAACAGAAGTAGACGACGGTTGAAGATTACACCCGGAAATTCTACAAAGCGTGTGCAATGGGCTTAGTGTTAACTCGTATCAATTTATATCAATAATATTGTGTTATTCATCTTCGTCCTGTCGAAACTGGCAAAAAAAAAGAAACTTTTGTCTGGCGGGTCCTGTTTTTAGGATGAAACATCTCATTCTTTAAATATGGCTAGTCGGATGTATTATGGGATTACCTTTTAAACTGATGAAAGTCTTTCTCCCTCACTGTGGTTGTGGTAGTTTTTAAAATTTCAAATCGAGGAATATTTCTTACCTCTTGCAGCAACTCAAGTAAGTTTCTTTATAGTAGTAAAATTAGTGTATTTTATGATTTTATTTATTGTACTAAACAAAATCCTGCATGAAATTTAATTAGTTTTGAATCTGTTCGCAAAAAACCCCACTAATTCTAGAAGTATATATTTTTAAACTTATGACGTTCTTTTTTATTACGAATTATATATTCAATGTCAGTTCTTAGTTTCAATGGATAATTTTTATCTCGCAGTAAATGACGGCCACAAGGAAGTAAAGAAAAAAAAAACTTTGAAAGATGACCTAATGCTTTCTTACTTCCTGGCATAAAACCGCAGATTAAAAAAAGATAAATAAAGTAAATGAGACTGGTCTATTATATGAAGCTGCCTGTAAAAATATACATATGTATTTGATTTGCAATCAACTCTAATACTGATTTTTTTATTATTTTTAATAAAAAAGTAATTTGAAATTTATAATGGGAAAAAGTAAAAACCTCTAACTAGATTTCGTATTTAAAATTGTGGTAACTTTATTTATATGCACTTATACGAAAAATACAAAAATGACAGATGTTACTGTATATATTTAAGACGAAAGAAGTTTGGAAATCATAAGTTATTTTTTCCTCATGTTTTTAACATAGAATATGTACTTATTTGTTTTTATTGATAGTTGAATAGCTTTTGTGAGTACCCTCTGATCTACATAAAAACTTGCCCATGTGGAAATATAAATTTTTTAAAAACATAATTTTTAAATAAGTATTTTCTTTTTTTTTGGGGGGGGGGGGGGGGATTTTGCATGAATTTTTGTAAAGCTGATATCTTAAATCTTGCACTGATTATAATGAAAGTTTTGAACTTTTAGAGTAGGACAAGTTTAAAAACGCAAATATATTTAACAAAATACCAAAGTCATTTTTCCCCAATGTTATTAAAGTAGAATATTTATTTATTTATTTTCATTATTCATAGTTAAATGGCTGTTGTGATTATCAAGTGATGTATATGTAAAATTGCCTATGTGGCAATATATTTTTTTATATTTTCATTTTTTTTTTTTGGGGGGGGGGGGGGATTTTTGCAATTTTCGTACATCTGATATTTTAAATCTTTTTCCACATTCAACCGAGTATAATAAATATTTTGAACTTTTAGAGTAGGACAAGATTATAAAATATATATATATATTTATCTATGTACCTTAAAAGCCCTTAATAGCGAACACTTCGGGACCGCGGAATTTGTCCGATAATTGGAGATGTCTACTTTTTTGAGGTAAAAATATACAAATATGTATGTCTGCTGATTAAAAAAGTATTCGTTAAATAGAGGTGTTCGCTATTCGAGAATGTCCATTAACCTCCACAACGGATACTCCCGAATACCGGACATCTCAATTTAGACAACTATAATGCAGGGTTGCGTTTTTTGCAAAAGTACTTCTTGATTAAAGGAAGGGCAAACTGGGAAGTGCCCCGTCCCCCTACGACTGTAGTGCCCCCAAATTTGATGTGCAATATTTGTAAAGCTTATATTTTAAATCTGTTTCGAAATTGTACTAATTATAATCAATATTTTGAACTTTTAAAGTAAAATAAGGTTAAAAACAAAATAAATTTAAAAAAATCTAATATTTAGATAAATATTTTTTGTTTTTTAATCTTGTTCTACTCCTGAAGTTCAAGATATTGATTATAATCAGTACAATGTCGTAAAAGATTTAAATTATCAACGTAACGAAAATTGTATACCAAAACTGAGAGCACCAAAAAAATCAGGCTGTATTGGGGGGGGGGGGGGCAGGACCACAGCCAAATATTTTTCCAGGATTCAACGTGGTCAAACATGCCTACGTATGACGCTTACAAAAAAATGGATGCGATTCAGACGTTTGAAGTGTCTGAAATTCAGACGCAAAAAGTGTCTGAAAAAATTCAGACATTTTAAAATGTCTGAAAATTGAACACTCCATTTCAGACACTTAAGTGTCTGAATTTCAGACATTTTAATTTAGAGTGTGGGATTCGAACCCATGCGTCCGAAGAGACTGGTGCCTTAAACCAGCGCCTTAGACCGCGCGGCCACGACACCTCGATTGAAGAGGATGTAATATCTAGTGAATAAAAAAATCTATAAAACGATTAGATTCTATTATTACCCGACTGAATTGAAGGGTTATATGTTTCACGCGTATCTGTGTATGTGGATTTCTTTATACCCTCGAAACATCCCAACGGCTGGATGGATTTTTATGAGTGAGGTATCTATCGATTCGTCTTAATCTTCCAATGGTTATAGGATAGGTTTTGTTTTTATAAATTCAAAATGGCGGCCGTAAAATACAAAATGGCGGTAGAGACGAAAAGAAAAAATCTACGCACCATATTGAGTGACATATTATTGGATACGTCTTTCAAAATGAAGACGATGTTTCATTGATCATTTTGTAATCAGAAGCTCTGTTTAAATATTAATCAACCTGGACGTTGTGTACTTTGGATCGCTACCTTTACTGTAACTCTAACCTTCATAATAGACATCTATAGGCCTCATCAAAGGAGTGTTTGTAGATAGGAACTAATAATTAAACACAACTTAAAAGTCATCAATACAAGTAAATAAAAAAAAGGTAAGTAATATAAAAAATAGTTTCATATTGATGAGAAATAATTAATTAGTTCGCTTTTTACGCTGTCGAGTTTCTTGATTTTTTAAATTTAATATATTATTACAAGAAATTAGAATTAAACATTTAAAAAAAAACTCATTTACTTATACAATTATCTGGCGTATCTGTATTTTTATAAGTAATTTTTGCCGCGGAACTGCAACACGGTACCTGTTCAGCCCGTGATTATACTAATGCATGCACAGTTTGAGAACACGTGATTTTGTTTTACCTTAAAAATGTCCATTAGAAACTTCTGTTATTGTAACATGGGTTTGAAAATAACCTATGATTCTGAATATTTTAATAAATGATAATTTCAAAATTAAATTCCCTCATTCAGCCACTTTGAACGCGGAATAAAATTATTCTTCTGAAATGAATTTTAATTATCGCCAAAATATTTTGCATACCTCGAAAAGAAATCTCTAAATGGAAACTGCTTAATTTATTGGCTTTTACGGAAAAAAAAGAATATTATTAGCAAAATCTTCATTTTGGTAGCGGCGGGATTCGAACCCACGCCTCCGAAGAGACTGGTGCCTTAAACCAGCGCCTTAGACCGCGCGGCCACGACAACTCGATTGAAGAGGACGTAATATCTAGAGAATAAAAAAAAATCTATAAAACGATTATATTCTATTATTACCCGACTGAAAAGAAGGGTTGTGTGTTTCACGCGTATCTGTGTATGTGGATTTCTTTATACCCTCGAAACATCCCAACGGCTGGATGGATTTTTATGAATGGGGTCTCTATCAATTCGTCTTAATCTTCCGATGGTTATAGGGTAGGTTTTGTTTTTTTATTGTTGAAATTTTAAACTGACTACATTTCATTGTATGATGAATTTAATTAAAAGATTTTTTTTTTTTTGCCATTTTAGTGTTTTGTTTTTATTGCAGCTAAATTTAAACATTTATTTTAAAATGCTTTTCAGATATACAAATATTGGCTGTTACAATTGTGTGAAAATAATTTTTTGAATTTTTTTAAATTGAATTTAATAAATATCTACCTAATGTAATAATTGTAAAATTAAATATAATGGTGCTACAATCTATGTTCTTGTTGAAAAAGTGAATGATAATAATTATGAATTATCGATTTGGATTTATTAATTAAAGAGTAAAATGTTATGAAAGAAGATAGTTTGAACAGTAAAAATTCCACAATTTTACTCAAAAGGCGATTAATGTAATGAAAAGATGTTATAAGTTTCAAATATATATTTAATTTAAAAACTTCTTAGTATATTTTCAAACCTTCCAAGTTCATCTTCCGAGAATATTTTGATAACTAAATGTTGTTTATCTATACAAAATACGTCACTTTGTTTTGAAATCGGGAGAGCTAATAATTAGAGTTGAAAGTAGAAGTAGCAGTAGTTTCATGGATTGAATTTTAATTAGAGGAAATATATATTATTATTGTTATTTGCAATTCTATTTATTTTATGACACCATTTTGTTTTTCATACGTCACTTTCTATGGGTAGAAAAATATTAACTTTAAATTTTAATATTTTTATTACGTCACTTTGTTCAGGTTTTCAGGATTTATTTTCAGGATATTGAACCACAAACTGGGGATGTTGTACGATAGGGCGTCGTTACAAACTTGATTGCTTTTATACAGGATTTCTATTGATTCTCTTATAGTGGATGCATAATAATTGGATGTTGGGAATTTGATTTTTGCCTGATGAAAATCTATTGCGATATTCTGATTGAAACTTAAACGAGAGAGAGCTGTGGATTGACGACGAAATTTTATGTCAGCTTTATGTTCTTTTATTCTTGCTTTGAGTTTTCTTCTGGTCATTCCGACATACTCCATTAATCTATTGCTGCCAGTTCTAAAACGAATGGTATATACACCAGCTAATTCATCTTTCGGTGTTGGATCTATTTTCGTAGAAATTAACTGTTTTAATCTTGGTGGTGGACAGGCTATTAAATTTATGTTGATTTTCAGTAGAGCATATCTTAATTTTTCGTACAGACGAGGGAAATAGTTAAACTTTTTGTATATCATTTCTTTATGGTTTTCTTTTTTGATAGTGTCATGAAAATTGAATTCATAGATAAGTTTATTGATGAGGATTGTTGAAAAACCGTTTTCTTCTGCGATATCTCTAATGGTATTAAGCTCTTTTTGTAAATATTTTTGTGAACATACTTTAAAAGCTCGTCTAATATAAAATTTGTAAGCTGCAATTTTATATAAAAATGGTGATGAAGTATTATATGGGATCGTATTATTTGATCTGATCGGTTTTCTATATACATCTCTGTCAATGTTGAGTCTACCAACAAAATTAAAAGAGTTAATTTCTACGAAAATAGATCCAACACCGAAAGATGAATTAGATAGTGTATATACCACTCCTTTTAGAACTGGCAGCAATAGATTAATGGAGTATATCGGAATGACCAGAAGAAAACTCAAAGCAAGAATAAAAGAACATAAAGCTGACATAAAATTTCGTCGTCAATCCACAGCTCTCTCTCGTTTAAGTTTCAATCAGAATATCGCAATAGATTTTGATCAGGCAAAAATCATATTCCCAACATCCAATTATTATGCATCCACTGTAAGAGAATCAATAGAAATCCTGTATAAAAGCAATCAAGTTTGTAACGACGTCCTATCGTACAATATCCCCAGTTTGTGGTTCAATATCCTGAAAATAAATCCTGAAAACCTGAACAAAGTGACGTAATAAAAATATTAAAATTTAAAGTAAATATTTTTCTACCCATAGAAAGTGACGTATGAAAAACAAAATGATGTCATAAAATAAATGGAATTGCAAATAACAATAATAATATATATTTCCTCTAATTAAAATTCAATCCATGAAACTACTGCTACTTCTACTTTCAACTCTAATTATTAGCTCTCCCGATTTCAAAACAAAGTGACGTATTTTGTATAGATAAACAACATTTAGTTATCAAAATATTCTCTGAAGATGAGCCTGGAAGGTTTGAAAGTATACTAAGAAGTTTTTAAATAAAATATATATTTGAAACTTATAACATCTTTTCATTACATTAATCGCCTTTTAAGTAAAATTGTGGAATTTTTAATGTTTAAACTATATGTTGAATCAAGGTGAAAAATTGCGTTTCGTCTTTTGATATTATTTGTTATGAAAGAAATATTAAAGGAAACCTTCTGTGCAATCTTCGATTACAATGACCCACTTTTTTGTAAAGAGGAATTCTGTCGCAATTTTAAATCTGTACCTACAATAAACTTTATAAGCATAATGAACATTAATTTATTTATGTTAGCTTGTAATACAGTAAACTCTGTCTAAAGCGGAATAGATCGGGACCGACAAAATTTTCCGTAGTAGACAATACTCCGCCTTAGACAAATTTTACTCCATGCCTATGGATTCGCAGGGACATGAAAATCTTTTCGAGTTAGACAAATTTCCGTCTTACACAGAGTCCGCCTTACAGAGAGCTTACTGTACATACCATGTAACAATTTAAAAGTTTGCATTCTTATAAAATATTTGAATTAAAGTGTAATTCTTTTTACGTGAGAAAAAAATCTGTTGTACGAATTTTTTTGTTGCGCATATGAACATATGTACGTAGCAAGATGCCAAAAAGTTTAGCGAAAACCTTGCTAAAACAAAACGAATATAAATCTGAGTATGTACAAAAATTAAATCATTTGACTTGCTTTCGTTTTCTTGAAATAAATGTAGACTGCTGAGTGTCACCTTGATGAATTTACTTCGTCGGCATTTTCATGGGACAAAAAATCAACAAATCTGCGTTTTCTTCATACGATATAGAAAGTAGACAGCTTTTGATAAACATTGGGTTATAACGAAAAATGTAATTTTTTTAGGATAACAAAGATACTCGTATAATACATTATACAGATTTTAATATGTATAATACATTTAAGTATCACAATACTGGGTATCCCAGAGAGATTGAAATGCGTTTTAATTTTTTACATGATGTTGCATTTAAAAGTGCTCGCGGAATGATTTTTAATATAGGATTTAGGGATAAGATTCAATATAGGAACGATTTCAATATAATTCTTTTTTTTTTTTTTATCGCGGAATACTGGCTTTAACGGAGAAAAAATTTCCGCCAATATCAATTCCGCTTTAAACACAATTTATTACACAACGTAATAGAGATATCTCTTTTTGTTGATTTCAGTTTTCCGCCAAAATTTGGCAGGCAGTAGCTTCAAAAATTCCCATTAATACACAGATCTTTTTTTATTATTATTATTCAAGTCATTAACAATAAAAAATTGTATTTTTCAGCATTTACCAGTTTAACATCATTAAAAGTTCAAAAGACAATATTTTACATTACATTTATAATTTTCAAAGAATTTAGAAATGTGGTAAGGGATATGTAGTTTACATTTCGATAATGTGAAATTTGATTTAAGTCTTTATTGCAAACAGCAACTACACCAAAAACCAAACGGGATGGCTAAGGCTAATGTCAGACGGACGTCTTTTTGTACGTTTTTTTTCCTTATGTATTATCCCTACACAATGCTAGCGGCATTGTGTAGGGATAATACGTAAGTGAAAACGCGTATAAAAAGACGTTCGTCTGACTTTAGCCTAATCGTCTTTTATAAGGTCCAGTACCCCGATGGCGTATTTCAGAAACTGTGGCTTGACGATATAGTGTTTTTAAAAATCTTTAATAGCATTAATATTCATTCTTAAATATATTGCTGCCATGATATAAACGCTTGAAAGTGAAACCAAATACAATATAAATTGCAAAAGTGTACAAAATAAATCAGGGTTAAGGATTCATTAATGAAATAGTCCTTAAATTAATTTGAAAAAAATGTAAATTTTTAAAAACCTTATACAGTTCTTGGGTCTAATACATTATATTTAAGGGAATTTTAATCGTGCTCTGACAGATAAAACAGTAAAAAATCCCTTTTCCCCCTACCAAAACTCACTAAGTTATGATACTTTCATTTTTTATGAAATTTTGACGGTTTCTGAAATTAAAAATTCGTCTTTCCATTATATCACCAACTAGCAAAAAATAAGGGATGCCAACTGAAGTTTATTTGAAAACGCTAGCTCAATTTATATTTTTTTAATATTTTCAAGCATGAATTTTTTTAAAGGCATGTTTATTTCCTACAAAAATGCAAAGTTACTGTAAATAAAGTAGCAAAGCTACCACAATTGTCCATGATTGTCTATGCTTGGTGAAAGAAAGTTAAAAAATCCCTTCCGGCTCGGCCTACAGGCACAGGTAGCTTTCGAAGTACAATAATTTCACCAACAAAAAGTAAATCAAGATATGGGATAAACCCAGTTTAAGAATTTTATCTGGCCACTTTTGAGGAGTTTTCAAGTTCATTTTACTGTAAGCTTTGTTTTTATCAGAATCGTGCTAATACATTAATTTTTTCTTCAACCCCTGTTTTCTTCAACCCTTGAGATTATTTTTAGCAATGTCATCCATTAATAGAGTTCATTTTATAAAAAACTTGTTATTACAAAAGTTATAGGTAATATTAAGAAGATTTATATAAAAATTTAAAACGTGCTGTGATTGTTTCATTAAATAAACCACACATTATATTTGAAATTCTGACTTAAATTCCTAAATAATGCAACCCTACAAACATCACCTCTGAGGGTTGTCAAAATTTTCATCATGCCAATGACACTTTTTTATCGCCTTCGTGGCGGGTTAAAGGAGATGTGATTTTTTTCTACAACACCTACCCTTTTTTTGTTTTTGTTTTTATTTCATTTTATTTATATTTTTCTTTTTTTTTTTTTTTTTTTTTTTTTGTTTTGTTTTAGAAGCTAGTCTTATCAAAAACTTGTCAATATATATGTTGTATATAATATTAAGTTGATTTATAATACATTTAAGCAGATTTGATATGTTGTGTATCGATGAAGTTATGAATTTATTTTTTCTTCACCCCCCCCCTTTTTTTTTTCTTGCTGTAAAAGTTGGTCCTATCAAAAACGTGTTAATATAAAAGTTGCAGATAACATTAAGAAAACTTATAATAAATTTAAATGGATTGATATCTTGTAAATTGACGAAGTTATCACTTTTTTCTTCTTCAAACCGTATTTTTTTTTTTTTTTTTTTTTTTTTTTTTTTGCCCCATTGGGTTGTTTTTAATGATATCAAAAATCTGTCATACAAAAATTTTTGGCCGTTTTCCTGGAAATAAATAATAACTCTAAATTGATTCGATATGTATTATAATTAAGACGTTATAGGGAGATTTTTCTGTTTTCACAAAATCTCTCCCTATTTCCAACCCCCTTCCATAGATTTTGCCCGTTAACGAACTTGACCGAGATTTTCTGCCCCTTGATTTTTGTATGAGTTTGGACGTGATTTTTGAAGAATTATGGAAGTTATCGAGTCCATAAAAAAGTAATACCTATATATATATATAATATTTTGAACTGGTGGTGGTTTTGGTTTCTAGGGGTCATGGTCGACAAAGATCTGCAAAACATTTTCAAAAATGCTAACATAGGGGAGAATGTATAATAGGTAGTATTTCTTACGAAATCCACCTAAAAGTAGCCTTTCCATTCGTTCGTTGATTTTTTTTTTTTTTTTTTTTTTTTTTACATTTGATTAAATAAGATCGATTAGTCTTCGAGTAATCGGGTACACTTTCATTTGTTTACATCATGACAGCAATACATTTTAAAATCATTGCGAATACTATTGAAACTTTTAAAAATCTGTCTTGCGCCCAGCCACACTTGCTCAAATACGCCATCGGTGTATTGAACCACATTACTAAGAGTGATTAACCTCTCTGATAGGTTTTTTTTGTATTGTTGTAGATAGCAACGAATGGCTTAAATCTAAATTTCACATTTTCAAAATGTAAGCCAAATCAATCTTCGCTACCACATTTCAAAATACTTTGAAAGTTACAAACAATCATTCTGTTTTGAAAGTTAAATTATGTTAACTAAATGCTGAAAGTACGCACTCTTATTGTTAATGACTTGCAAAAAAAAAAAAAAAAAACTGTCTCTCAAAGGCAGTTTTAATGTAACAGCTACTGTAACCGCGTTTTAGCACAAAACTAAAATCAACATAAGAGATCTATTTATTATGTTGTATATTAAACTCTTTCCAAAGCGGAATCGGTCGTGGCGGAAAAAAAAATTCTGTTAAAGTCAGTATTAAAAGAATTTACAATATTAAAAAAAATTCCGAGGAACCATTAATTCTTAACCCATCAGACAAATTTCCGTCTTACAGACAATTAACTCTAGCTATTTCCAGAACCTCTTCCGCTTTCGTTTTTATGTATAAACACGTTTTTCTGAATAAAATATACAATTAACTGTTGAAAGTTCATTTACAGGTGTGGAAAAATAAGTAAACACCCCCTACTAACTCTGCAACTAATTATAATGGAAGAAAGTTACTAGTAATCAAAACACTGGAAATAAAGTCCACTTTTAAATGATACATAATAAATTTGCATAGAGGGACATCTACAAATCAAAACGAACCTAAACTTGGTTTTTTCAATGGCAAAACAACAATTTTGACAATATATTTTAAAACTTCGGTTCAAATTAAGCCTAGGACAGAAATTTCATGTCATTTCGGTGATATGTTTTTGAATTATAAAAATTCAAAATTTAGAGCTTCTAATGTTAACTTAGTTTTTCCTATTTTTAGTAATATGAAATTATAATTCAGATGTGATAAACTTTTCTGCGGTTATAATCTTAAATAACCAAAACATATATACAGTGAACTCGTCATTTTAAAAATTTTGTAATATGAATTATGAAATTAATATTCGAAAAAAAAATACATGAATTGCAATCAACAATTTTTGATAGATTTATATTTATTATGCCCTGTTTTATGCGAATTCTCAATTTCAAATTCCTCTTAAAAGAAGTTTTCGAATTATGATTAAAAAACATCAAAATGATTCTTTAAGAGGCCGTCTATGAGCAGAAAATCATAATTTGAAAAATATATATATTTTATTCATTTTATTGAAACATTTGGGCTGGCAATTAGTCGAAACATATTAAGCGAATGAAATGGTCCTATTGACTAAAAATAATACATTAATAGAAATAAGATGGTCATTCTTTAGCATTTTAATATTCAAGTACTGAACTTCAATTTGGATACAGCCCCTAAAATACGCTCATTTTAATATTATTCATTTCTCTGAAGCTAATAATAGGATATCATAAAAAGTTGTTTTTTAGGCTAATTGAAGAGTGTAGAATTTATTTATGGTGGCAAACTTCGGTATTGCTATTGAAAAAAAAAAGTTTAGGTTCTTTTTGATATGTAGATGGCCAGTTAAGCAAATTTTATATACATCATTTAAAAGTAGACTTCATTTCCAATGGTTTAGTACCAGTAACTTTCTTCTACAAGAATTTGTTGCAGAGGCGTTTACTAGGAGTAGGAGTAGGATTAGTAGGAGGCGTTTACTTTATTTTACGATTGTACAAAGAAGCAAGCACTTTAAACATGCGTAAAGATTTTCCAAAAAAGAATGTAAAATATTAGCCCCCGGTACGGTATGCTATTTCTTTCTCCCATCTTATTTTATGACATCTCCAAAAAATAACGTTACCTTACAGAAGCTAGCCGTAAAAGAAATCAGTACGATTAAATACTCTATAGCAATTTTTTAAACTTCGAAGCATCGCACATTTTCAATTTTTATACCGTCGTATTGGGGGAAAAAAGGTACTTTTAAATGCAATTTTTTTTGAAAACTGCATATCCATTTATTTTTGAAATATAAATTTTTTTTTAGTTTTTAGAGCCATTTACTTAATATTGGCAACGGAAGTACTCCATTTTTGTGGAAAGTAAAGGAAAAATAGTTGTAAAATATTAATTATATATTTTTGTTGCCATATTTCATAACAACGGAAAGAAAATGTAATTAAAATACGTGCTAATTTGAAAAAATATAAACGAATTATTTCTGTTAAAATAGGGAGCTATTATAAAGTATATTTAATTTTAAGTGTCTATATTAATGTTACAAACAAATGAAGGCTTATGAATCATTAGACAGCCTTTTTTTTTTTTTTTTTTTTTTTTTTTTTTTTTTTTTTTTTTTTTGTCGTGTTCCTTAAATGACGGCATCTTTTTGCTGCACTTTTCTATTATTTCGCGATAGTGACGTCCTATGCATAATTTACAGAAGATGTGAGTGGATCCTATGTGGAATTCTTAAGCGGATGCGAATGACGTCACTTTACATAAAATAAAACCGTGTGTTTTAAGTCATAAAATTGAAATATGTTTTGTACTATTTATATATACAATATATTTTTTTTCATCGGGGGCGACACTAAATTCTAAAAAAAGCAGAATTCCTGTTTTCTAGTTTATTATTTCTTTCGCAATAATTTTTTGAATACATGTATGAAATTATTACTGAAAAATAACCATCGAATCGCAAATAATTTTTCGTCTTGTATTTGTCTCTATATAAAAACTTTATATTTCTAAAAATAATAATCATCTGAAAGATTTTTGAATAAATTAGACAAAAGTTCTTTTGTGAAATTTTTTTAAATTCTTTGTAAAAAAACTTTTTTTTTAATTTCCGAACATATTTTTAAAAAGGTTTATTTATCACTGATTGTTTCACTTTAAAAAAAATGTAATCTATATTAAGTCCTGTATTAATAATGATGATTCTTTATTGTTAGAAAACAGCTAGTTTTCCAAGCATTTTTTAAAGTTCCATAAAAATGTAAATATGATAATTTTAAATAAAAGTTAAGACATTGTAAGCAGCAAGTAAAAATAAAAGTCTTCAGTTTTAATCTTTAAAGCATTAGTTAACATAAAATTTATTTCATGTTTATCAGAAGTTTTGAAATCTCAAACAAACATGTTTTTCATTAAAAACATTTTGTTTCTTTTCTTGAGAAAACAGAACACATATTTGGGTAAAAATCAAACGTATACAATACTTTAAATGTATTATATTGTAAAATACATATTAGAGTTCGCATTCACAATAGCAATTACATTTTACATATATTTAAAGACTTATATAAGACTATACATAGTTTAATATACATATTTAAAACATAGCAGCATAATAAATATAACAAAATGATTTATTGATAATTAATGCAAGAAAACTAAGTTTTAGATTATTATTTTTTTTTCAGGGTTCCGTATTTGAAAAGTACCTAATTAAATTTTAAAAAATCAAAAAACCCGAACTAATTAATTATTTCTCATTAATCTGAAACTATCTTTTATATTAATTACCTATTTTTACTTTCTTCTATCTTCAATAGAAGAAAGTATTGTAATAGAAATTTTTTTCGACTTCTGGTTTTGGATGGATTTACACGTTTTACGAGTCAGAGATCCCAAAAAACATGTTTATAGAAAATGTCTGTCTGTCCGTGTGTCCGTATGTCGTCATTGTACCATCGAAAAGTGTATGAAGTTATTCATAGAATTGAACCAATTTTTTTTAAGTTTGTGGCGATGACAAGAAGGTCCTCCCCGAATTTGGAAAATTTCCGCTGGTAGGGGGCGCTGTAATAGCAATTTTTCTGCGATTTTTGTGCATTTTGAATATTGTATCATCGAAAAGTGTATGAAGTTATGCATAGAATTGAACCAAATTTTTTGTGTATGTTTTTGATCATGGCAAGAAGGCCCTCCCTGAAGTTGGAAAAATTCCACTGTTAGGGGGCGCAGTAATCGCGAGTTTTGTGCATTTTGAATATTGTACCATCGAAAAGTGTGTGAAATTATACATAGAATTGAACCAAATTTCTTTTTTGTATGTTTTTAGCCATGGCAAGTAGGTCCTCCTTGAATTTGGAAAAATTCCGCCTGTAGGGGGCGCTGTAATAACGATTTTTGTGCGATTTTTGTGCATTTTGAATATTGTACCCTCAAAAAGTGTATGAAGTTGTTCCTAGAATTGAACAAATTCTTTGTGTATATTTTTGGCCATGGTAAGAAGGTCCTCTCTGAATTTGGAAAAATTCCACTGGAAGGGAACGCTGAAATAGCGATTTTTGGACCATTTTCAATATTGTACCATCGAAAAATGTATGAAGTTATACACAGAATTGAATCAAATTTTTTGTGTATGCTTTTCACCCTGGCAAGAAGGTTCTCCTTGAATATTGAAAATTCCACCGAAAGGGAACACTGTAATAGCGATTTTTGTGCAATTTTCCATATTGTATCATCGAAAAGTGTATGAAGTTATGCATAATTCTAGTAAAAATACTAATAAAAGTAATAAAAATGAATTATTGGTATTTGTAACAACATTTTGAATTATTAAGATACATGAGATAGAAGAAAGTTTTGGGATTAGCACATCCAACTAGTTTTTATTCTCTTGTATTGATGACTTCTAAGTTGTATTTAATTGTTAGTTCCTATCTATAAACACTGTTTTGGTGACGCCTATAGAAAATAGATGTCTATGATGGTTAGCATTGCAGTAAAGCTAGAGATCCTACCTACACAACTTCCAGGTTGTATAATATTTAAACGGAGCTTCTGACTGTAAAATAGTCAATGAAACATCGTCTTCATTTTGAAAGACCTATCCAGCGATATGCCACTCAATATGGTGCGTAAAACGTTTTTTCGTCCCTACCGCAATTTTGTATTTTACGGCCGCCGTTCTGAATTTATAAAAAGAAAACCTAACCTATAACCATTGGACGGTTAAGGCGAATAGATAGAGACCTCATTCATTAAAATCCATCCAGCCGTTGGGATGTTTCGAGGGTATAAAGAAATCCACATACCCAGATACGCCTGAAACACATCACCGTTCTTGTCAGTCGGGTAAAAATGGATCCATTATAAGATCACTTGTGAGTCTGTATGTCTGTCTGTTCGCCTGTCGCAGCCATTTTTCTCATTATCTATGGAACGTGGAGAGTTTAAATTTGGCAGAAGTAATAAAGGCTATTGACCACATATTTATAGATTATTAACCATTCACAAATATATTTAAGAAAAACGTAGGGTGCTAATTAAGTTTCTTGAAAACAAAAATATGTTTTATGTCATCTGGTGTATCATGTGGAAGCTCTCGTAACGCCGAACTCAAAAATATATTTGTTTTAATTTTAGGTATTATATTTTCAGAAATATCGTCGAAAATGTAATGCAAATATATTCCCCCCCCCCCTCCTCCCACTCTATTTCCAACTCTACTGAAACTAAAATTATTAAAAAATTTGGTGTAGTAGAAGTTTAATTAACCTTTGCAAGAAAACTTTAGGGATTATCCTCACTCAGATAGTTTTTGAGGAAATCGCATTTTTTTCCGTTACACACAAATTTCACTTTGTCGGCGCTCAGCAAGGGAGTAGAGGGCGTTCGAGATACAGTCGTGGAAAAAAAAAGTAAACACCCCTTACTAACTCTGGAAAAATTATCGTAGAAAAAAGTTACTGTTACCACACGATTGGTAATAAAGTCTAATTTTAAATGATGTATATAAAATTTGCTTAGAGGGCCATCTACATATTAAAACGAATCATAACTTTGTTTTTTCCAATAGCAGTACACAATTCTGACAGCATAAATGCTGTCAGCTAGCCCCTTCAATTATCCTAAAAGCAAATTTTTATGCAATTCGTGTGATAAGTTTACGAGAAATTAATAATTTTAAAATGAGCGTATTTTAGGGGCTGTATTCAAATTGAAGTTCGGTACTCGATTGTTGGCCGAGAGTGCCCCCTTCTTGATCAAGCCATCTTATGCGCCACTTATGCACTCCTCAAAGACTGCTAGATTACAGGGTAGTAGAAGATATTTCAAAATATCTAATCACTTCTATCATAGACTTATCTTAATATCTGACATAGATCATATCTTAAACCATCATTTTGCCGTTTTTTAAGCATACTTTGAAGACTAATTTGAAGAGAAATGTGAAATTTTGAATTTCCATAAAGCAAGACTTAACAAATCTGAATCCATCAAAAAAGGTGTAGGTTGCAATTCATAATTTTTTCGAATATTAATTTCATAATTCATATCATAAATTTATAAAAATTGCATATTCAACGTATTTATGTTTGGGTATATTAGTATTTTCGCTACACAAAATTTAGCAAATTTGGAGTATAATTTCAGGAGATATAAATAAAAATATGATAATGTAATTTAACATTAGAAGTACTAAATTTTGAATGTTTATAATTCAAAAACTTATCATTCAAATGACTTGAAATTTGGTGTCTAGGTATAGTTTCAACCGAAGATTTGAAAAATCTTGTTAAAATTGGGTATTGCCATTGAAAAAAAATGAAGTTTGTGTTCGTTTTAACATGTAGATGGCCCCTAAGCAAATTTTATATACATTATTTAAAAGTAGAAGTTATTTCCAATCTTTCGGTACCAGTAACTTTCTTCTACGATAATTTGTTGAGGAGTTAGTAGGGGGTGTTTACTTTTTTTTTTTTCACGACTGTACGTATCTTCACAAAAGTATAAAAGGATTGCTAATAATGATTTTTGACAAAAATTATCGGTAATCTGCCTATATATTAACATTTGTAAAGGCACGGGCGGCGTAATCTCTGCGCCATCGACTTTTAAAGCCTAGATCACAACTTTTAAATATATGTTTGTGTATGCAGTGACCAGTAGTAGTACAAGAGCAATAAACGCCAAATTGTTAAAAACACGGTAATTTAATTAGAATTAATCACGTAATTACTTTGGAACTTGCGACTAGTTTGTACTGAGTGGCACTTTTAATGCGTCAATAAATGTCTTTAAAGTTTCTCTCTATCTCTCTATTCTAAAAAAAAGTAACTACCGCTGTCACCGCCGCCGCCGCCGGTTTTGATTTTTTTGTGACCGGAGGCCTTTCTTCGTTAATATTAACAAAAATAATGCATACAAAAATATGAAAATCGGTGGTTTTATACAGAAATGTTTGATAAACACGCTGATGTAGACAGTTTTCAAATCGAAGAATTATTTTAAGAGTTATTTAATGCTAAAGTTGGACAAAATCGTTCCACTAAAAAAGTTTTATAGCAGCAAAAACTATACATGACAGTGTAATCATTTTTAGATCATTTTATGCGTTAGAATTTGCCGGAGTGCAGATTGCATTAATTTTTTTATTTTGACTCATTTTTTCAGGTTTTATTTCTATTTTAAATTCAAATTTTCAGCATTTCTAGAGATATTTTTTACAGATTTCAGAAAATTGTACTAATTTAAACTGTTGCCAACTGTATAAAAAGCGCAAGCAATAATGTTTGCTTCAAATTAAAAATTTATTTACACGTGTCTATTATAAACAGGAAAAAAACTTTCAAATTAGAATTAAATAATTACGTATAAAAAGCAGGAACTTATTAAAAATTACGTCATAAAAAGCATACACGTGAACTTTAAAAGAGAAAGGATATTGTAAAATAATAAATTCATTAACATGCGTTAGAAGTCTTAGGAGAAATTACGTCATATTTACGTCACATTATAGTTATTACATAAAATGAACACAAAATAATATTGCAAAAAAGTTTAAATTTAGAAATTGCACTAGACATTTATTTGATATTTTGAGAATTAATTTAAAATGTCTCATTTAAAAGAACTTTCTTCTCGTTTTGTTAAAAAATACCAGGAGACAAAGACTCTCTTTACTTAATTCCTTTTATATTAGCTTATTTTGAAATGTTGTTACACGTGTATACGTCATCAACTTATTTTTATTTCGACGTTTTATTTGTGTTTTTATTAATGTTGTACGAATTTATTTGTTCTTTCGTTATTTAAAATAAAAATTATATCAATTTGTATAATTTGGCGAGTGGTTTGGCGATTTATATAATTTGGCGAAATTAGTCGACAGGATAATCAAGTAGTTCCGCAGCGGATTTGGCGTTAAAATTCCCCAATCAAAGAGAAATGAATAGAAATTCCTTTATAGGGAGATCGCCACTGTTTTTTAAATTATAATTCAATATTTCAAAATCTTCTTAAAGCCGATCAAATTAGCGTGCATTTAGAGTCTGCGGTGTCTGGACGGGGGTTGACGAGCGTAGCTCGTAGGGGGCCGAGCCCCCTAGTTCTAAAAAAAGTAACTACCGCTGTCACCGCCGCCGCCGCCGCTGGTTTTGAATTTTTTGTGACCGGAGGTCTTTCTTCGTTAATATTAAGAAAAATAATGCATACAAAAATATTAAAATCGGTAGTATTATACAGAAATGTTTGATAAACACGCTGATGCAGACAGTTTTCAAATCGAAGAATTATTTTAAGAGATACTTAATGCTAAAGTTGGACAAAATCGTTCCACTAAAAAAGTTTTATAGGAGCAAAAACTATTCATCGGAATTTAATCATTTATAGATCATTTTATACGTTTGAAGTTCCCGGTGCGCAGATTGCATTTCTTTTTTTAATTTGGCTAATTTTTTGAGGTTTTATTTCTATTTTTAATTCAAATTTTCAGCATTTCGAGAGATATTTTTTACAGATTTTAGAAAGTGATATTAATTTAAACTGTTGCCAACTGTATAAACAGCGGAAACAATAATATTTGCTTCAAAAAAATATTTATACGTGTAATAAATTAAAAATTTATTTACACGTGACTATTATTAACAGAAAAAAACATTTCGAATTATAATTAAATAATTATGTACAAAAAGCAGGAACTTATTAAAAATTACGTCATAAAAACTATAATTACACGTGAATTTTAAGAGAGAAAGGAATTTGTAAAATAAATTTATTAACATGCGTTAGGAGTCTTAAATAGGAGAAATTACGTCATATTTACGTCACATTACAGTTATTACATAAAATGAACACAAAATAATATTGCAAAACGGTTTAAATTTAAAAATTGCGCTAGACGTTTATTTGATATTTTGAGAGGATACTTTTCAACTATTTTTCTTAGGAAAGCGCAAATAATATTTTATTTCTAACAGAAGTATTTTCACGTGAATATTAAAAAGAGAAAGAATAGTTTGGTCAAAATTACGTCAGATTACAAACGATTAATTTAAAATGTCTCATTTAAAAGAACTTTCTTTTCGCTTTGTTAAAAAATACCGGGAGACAAAGATTCTGTTTACTTAATTCCTTTTATATTAGCTTATTTTGAAATGTTGTTACACGTGTCTACGTCATCAAGTTATTTTTATTTCGACGTTTTATTTGTATTTTTATTAATGTTGTACTAATTTATTTGTTCTTTCGTTATTTAAAATAAAAATTATGTCAATTTGTATAATTTGGCGAGTGGTTTGGCGATTTATATAATTTGGCTTAATTAGTCGACAGGATAATCAAGTTGTACCGCAGCGGATTTGGCGTTAAAATTTCCCCAATCAAAGAGAAATGAATAGAAATCCGTTTATAGGGAGATCGCCACCGTTTTTTAAATTATAATTCAATCTTTCGAAATCTTTTTAAAGCCGATCACATTAGCGTGCATTTAGAGTCTGCGGTGTCTGGACGGGGGTTGGCGAGCGTAGCTCGTAGGGGGCCGAGCCCCCTAGTAATTAAAACTTACCTGGAAGAATGCGGCACTGACCAAGGCCATGTTATAACTTTGCGAAGGGCACTTATCACAATGCCAAGTTTAAACATTGAACAAGTTAGTTTTAGGTACACTGTAAAAAGAAATGTGTATTGCTACACTGAATTTTATAGATCATCAAGATGCTTAATGAACATCGCCATCGGATATATATAAATATTGTCATATTTAAAGCCATAGGTCAAGAAACATTATTTCAAGCAGGTTATTTCACTGTACACTTCAGAAACAAAACTAGAAATGAACTCTATATAGAACTGTATAATGAAGTGTGAATATTTTTTGTCCATTCATTCAAGACTCTACTACCAGGAAAAACACAATTAGTGAAATTATATTCACCAACATCCCCCTGCAATGTGACGTTATTCATTCCTTTTATATTCATCATAAACAGATTTGGATAATCTTTTTAAAATGTTATATAGAATAACAATATTTGATACTATATAGGCTTCATATCTCTCTGAACTTTCATGGTGTACTCATCTATACCTTTCTAGTATATATAGCTATACCCAGCCCTAAGTTGTATATTTTTTTTCAAAATCTTATTATTCTTTTAGCAACGATTTTTTGTAATATTACAGTTACTAATTTATATACTTATTGCACGGAACTCTCTGTACTCGAGTAATGTACTTGACCAATTATTTTCTTTATATATATTATCATGAACACTTCTTATCCGAGTGTATACACAATTGAGTCCTTTTTTTAAACCATAATTCTTTAAAATATCGCTACAGGCAAGTTCAGGGCCATCTATTGACATCTTGGGAAACTAATAAAGATGTTGATATCTAATTAACACGCTGTTATAATCATATTGCTTTTTATATTTTTTTAAATAGAAACGATGTAATGATAGAATAAATTTTCCATTTTAACAGCGGAATTTATTTTAAACAATTATTATACGAATAACTTCAGAAAATTATATCTAATTAGTAAACATATTTAAAATTGGTCGAAATACGTCTTAAGTCAAAAGTCTCATCAAATATGACTAGATAAACAGACCGCTAAAGTTTATATTTATAAAGTTATTCTTTTAAAGCCATTTTTTTTTCTAATTACTGTGTTCTTTACTCATGGCACTTGACCGTTGCCAGAAGTTTTCGATTCAACAACCCTCCTCGTTTTCGAATGAGAGATGTTAATTCTGCTTTAATAAGGCTTAATGACATTATAGTAATATTTATCACTTATAATCTATCACATTTCTTTTGTAATTTTCTCTATAGAATTAAGGATTAGCAATTTTATTAGACACAAAAGGGTCTGAAAATGGTTTAAAAGCAGATTAAGTTCCTTACCCGTCGGCCGATTTTTACCATAATCTTTTCAGGTTCACAAGATGAAATTGTTTTCAGAAAAGCAAAAGATTTAATTATTGCGATAATAGTTAATTTCATCTTAACGCATTTTGCGTGAATCACATAAAAGTATGTGTTCTGAGATACTTTGAACTCCACCTATGTTACATAACGATATTAAAACGGATTCTCTAAAAAAATACATAATATTTACATTCTTTAAATAAATATACTGTGTATAGAAACATATTGATAAGAAATAAAATCCATAAACGAGGCTTATTGATAAAATGACTATAACAAGTGGGTTAAAATAGGTTAAATCTGTAATACACATTTTTATTTAAATAATGAATATTTTACAGGTGACACGATTAAAATAACAAAAAAATCCCTACCTACAGACGGAGGTAGATTTCGATGTTAAGTACTAATTTCACCAAAAAAAACTAAATCAAGATTAGAGATAAACTCAGTTTAATAATTTTTTCTGGCCGCTTTGGCCGCGTTTTTAATTTCCTTTTTCTGTTCATTTGATTTTATCAGAATCATGATAATAGAGATAATTTTTTTCTTTAACACCTATTTTTGCTTAATTTGTTTGTGCTGTAAGAGTTTGTCCTAGCAAACACTTATCAATGTAAAAGTTGTAGATAATATTAAGATGATTTATAATAAATTATAGCGGATTTGACAAAGAGACTTGAGAATTGACTTGAGAATTGACAAAATTATGAATTTTTTTCTGGTTCAACCCTCCCCCCTTTTATTTGTCGTTTTTATTTATTTATTTATTTATTTATTTTTGCTGTAACAGTTGGTCCTATCAAAAACCTGTCAATATAAAAGTTGTAGATAGTATTAAGAAGATTTCTAATAAGTATAAGTGAATTTCATATCTTGAGAATTGACAAACTGGTCCGTTTCCTAGAAGTAATAATAACTTTAACCTGGTTTGATTTGTATTATAATTAAGAAGTTATGGGTTTGTTTTCGGTTTTCACAAAACCCCTTCCTGTTTCCATCCCCATTAACGAACTTGGCCGAGATTTCGTACCCCTTGATTTTATGTATCAGTTTGGAAGAGATTTGTGCAGAATGATGGAATTTAGAGTGTCCATAAAAAAAGTTATATATATATATATGGTAGTATTTCTTACGAAATCTACCTAAAAATCTATAAAAGTTAACAGTAATAAATTCACATAAAATTGTAGATTTACAAACATACGATGTGCATACAAATCTATGTTCATATATATTGAGAATGTCATTTACGGAGACTATTTTTGGCTATTTTTTTTTAATTTAAAAAAGGTAAATTAAAACTCCTAATATTTGTTTTAGGCAGCATAAAAATATTTTGAAGCTCAATCTTCCGATATATATGTTTTTACTGATACAGGGACAGTCAAAAGTTTTCCGGTACATTACGGCGAATGTGTAAAAAAATATTTCAAGAGAATTTGAATGATGTTATAGCCTTTCGAACAGAATGAAATTGATATGCACTTATGAAGTGTACTAAAGTATACATTCAGTATAATATGCGGTGCAAAAAATATTTATAAAAATAGTTATAATACGAACGAACCTCATTTGCCACGTTTGACGTGCAATTTCCAACTTGTTGAAAACATGATTTCATTAATTTGTAGCTTTCACTAACAAAAAGAAATGTTTCATAAAAATAAATAACTTAATTCAATTCTACATTAAATTTGTATAGGAATCATGTGCTATATACCATCAGTACTACATTGCCAAAAACGTTACAGGTACTTGAATTATGGAATCCTAAATCGAGCGATTGTGGAGCTGTCAGATGTTGAACCGAAGTGTAGAATCCACGGATTCAGTAATTTCAGAACACATATTTGAAACAAATCATCTACTATATGTATAAAATACAAAAGGGAATCTCGCTCCAAACGCTTATAACTGTAGTTCTGCTGAATGGATTTTGAAAGGATTTGTACTGTTAGTTAAATATTTTTTAAGGAAAGATTTTAGTATGTAACACAACGTTCTACGTTGCTTAGTTATAGGGTTATAAGGAAAAGTTCTATAGTCAGATGTTCAAGATTACGAAAGATTAGCCTTTTCAAAAGATTCTGTTAACCCATTAACCGCTGGTGTTGCGTTCACGCAACGATCAAAATAAATGCACAAATTTAAGTTATTTACATACCCACCACTATTTTTAAATTAAAAAATTGGCCTTACCTAAAGACATAAAATTTTAAGATCATATAAAGAAAAAAATATCTTTCAGAGTTTGTGGTGGCAAATAATGTTCAGCTAAAAAGTTTAAAATTTCAACCATATAGTTTTGGAGGTTAATGGGTTAAATGGATTTCGATGGAACTTCCACTGTTTGCTAAATAATTTTTCATGGAAGATTTTAGTACATAACACACCGTCGTCCTACTTTGCTTAGTTATAGAATAATGCTGGAAGTTTCTGTCAATATGGTCATGAAAGATTAGCTTTTTTAAGGTTTACTGAACGGATTTTGATGTGAGTTACACTATTAAAAAAGTTATAAAATTACAAAAAAAAGTAAAAATTATATGTGAAATTTTCCCTCCGAACTCCAAAATTTAAATTCTACCTGAGGGAAACCGCGGATAAATGTTATTTTATATATAAAAGAGGGATAGATGTTCCCTTAGTTATTGTTTAAAAATGATTTTTTTTCTTTTAACAAATAAGAATACTACTATTTAAAATAAAAATTCTTTGTGTGGTTTGATTAGCTCACGCTCAAACAAACTTTCTTCAATTCACGGAAGTTCTACTGGCAGCAGTGCTGCCGGAATTTTTCCATGAATTGACGAATGTCCGTTTTTTTTTCCTCCGTTACACCATCAATTGAAGATACTTGTGAAAAAGCGGCTGGCGTTGGATTCCAACCAACTATTTAGGAGACGAGCACGCTAGAACTGAGCTGTATTCGTACAGCTGCGAAATGCTTTCAAGTAAATATGTTCGCCTCAGATGGGTCATCTGATCTTAATCAATTTCTTTAAAAAGCTTTATATTTTGAAGTTCATTTCGGGAAGATTTCGTCTTTAATGAAATTTTGGCTGGGGTTTTTACACTTTAGTATTAATATAGTATAAAATATGAATTTAAAATATTTTTACGTAGATTGCTAGAGTTAAAATACGAATATTATAATTTTATTCGATAAGATTTTTTTTTTAATAATATCGATTTTTTTCATTTAATTTTCTTAATTAAAATATTCTTTAAATGTGTTCATTTAAAGTATATTTTAAATGCGAATATTTGTTTATAAACAACTTTATAAATTCAACTTTATTTAACTTTATTCAACTTATTCAACTTAAAAAAAATAAATTGTGAGTACTTTTGAATGAATGAGAAAAGTAATTGTTATTTATTTTTAAATTCTAAAACTGTTTGTCTTTTTATATTAAATTAGAAATCTTAATTCATAGAATTTTTGGTTTTTCTTTTTTAAAATTAAATCTAATTTATTAATAATAGACCCAATACGCATGCGTGCTAGGAATGAACGGAATTTCTCCCTCTTTTTTAGACGCTCGAGGGGAATTCACGGAAAAAACATGTTTTCTACGAGTACGGAAATTATTTGTTAAAAAATGAGGAACATTTTAGTGTGCTATTTCTGACGGTGCTGAGAATTGGCAAATTAACAACATATTTATTTTGATTGTCTAAATAATAAACATTTGAACTGAAAATTTACAACAAATACAAAAACAAAATTCTGCAACGATTTAATTAAATCTTTTGTTTTGATTTTTTTAAATTGTTTCGATATAATTATATTAACATTCCAAAAAAATTGCCATGCATATTTAACGAATCAGGTTTTTTATATTTGAGACACTATTTTCTTTGTCAAAATGACTGACTGGAATAGGAAAACTACAGACATAATGTCATTTAAACCCAAGTAACTCCGTTTAAATATTCATTACACGTGACATTAATATCTTCATTTTTATAAAAAAAATAAATGAAATTCCGTAATTTTACTTCCTAAATATAAAATGTTGACATTTTTGAAACAGTTAATTTCAAAATATAATTTATGTGGTAAAGAAAAATTCTATATAAAAAATAAATTTAGAGTATATTTTCTTTAAAATACCGTGTGTGCAAAACCCCATATCTGGAAATTTGAAAATGCCTAAAAGATATAAATGTATGATTAAATATGACAGTTCCCAATAAAAAGTGTTCAAAAAATATTCTCGAAGCATAGTTTAAATTTAATCAACATTTTATTTTTCATTTTGTATTAACTTGCTTACAGCAAACTAACTAGTTTTTAATGAATATTAACGAGTGGATTTAGAACAAATGCTTACATTTTGATACTTCTTTTTCTCATAGAATAGGCTCGTTCATGTGTTTTTCCATGAAGAACCAAAGCATATATAAATTAAAAACGACAATTTATGGAAAATCCCTTATAATTTAGCTGTTTTTAGAGAACAACTAAAAATCAGCTCATTCTATCTCCAATATCATTCTGAATTTTCCCGATATTTGACTTGCTTCTTTTTATGAGTTGCTCCTTAGAGTTGACTATTAAATCATGAAAAAAAAATCTTTGTTATCCTTCGCGCATACGCAGATAAAACATATTTCATATAATTGCTCATATTTCATCAAATGTTAGTATATTTACATTCCCATTGCACTATATTAATTCTACTACATTTTGTCAAATTTTCTGAAACTGTTGTTAAATTTGGTAGAAAAGCCTGCATGATATAAAAAAAAAAACATCCAGAATTTTTTTGAACTTAAAAAAAAAAACGATATATCTCCATGAATATACGTGCTATTCTTACATAAATGAATGCACATATTGTATAATATCCACATAATCGTAAGCTATAGCGATAAATTATTTCGTGCATTTCATTTAACAGTGTGATCTCAAATATTATTTTTTTTCTTTGATTTTTCGTTGGCCCCCCAAATTGTCCTTCTGATCAAATCACCATCGATAAATATGAAGTCAAACATATTTTTCATAATCCTGAAGTTCCAGAAAAATCCGACAAGTATATCTTTAAATATTCGAAAAAAGTCTAAAATTGAAAGTGTCCGGTGATTAATTTTTATATAATGTATAATGTATACAATAAGTTTGGTGATAACCTTGACAAAGTCGTAACGGCAGTCTCGTCGCAATCATAATCGTGGTGGGGGGGAGGTCTCTATTACAAGGAAGTGCCGAAATTTGTAATAGATCATAGATAGGTAAATAGATTATAAAACGTATAAAATTTTTAAACTTTGAATACTTGATCATGAACTATTTCTGTAATATAAACTTATTAGCTATTTTATTTTAAAATCATTTGCAATCATTTTTGTCTACTTATCTCAACAAGAGAAATATCAAAGAGCGTACCAACTTTTTTGTGTCACTCGTATAGCGCATTCATATGAGACATTGTCTCGATACATGATAAATCATACATACAGGTATCATACATACACATCGATACATACAGGTAAAGATACAAGACAAATACTTTTCGAAGATTTCGTCTAGTTTTATTAAGTTGTTTTATACGTACAGAAGCTGAAAAAAACATCCTGTTTCCTAAAGTAAAGAGAGGAAAAAAAGGGTGGCAAGATCCATGATCTTTTTTCTAATATTTCCTGGTAAATGGTTTTCGTATGGACAGAAATTGATGAAAGATATATTCTAATAGAAAACCCGAAAAAAAATCATAAGGGCTTGTCTTCCTTCCACAAACAGTAAAGTTACTTGGGATTTATGGAAATTTTCAGATACAATACGTTACTTTATGAAATAGTATCAGTTTTTATCAAGACAAATATTGACACAGCGTAATTCAGTCTCTTTCAACTTTGACACGAGTTTTCTTTAAGATCTACTGGGAAATAATATAAAGAAAAGATAAAATATAAGAATTCCCCCTATCATGAAAATAAACAAGTTATAATTAGTTGAAGGAAAGTTAAATTGAAATTAAATACATAATGTTGTGGAATGCTTTCATTGTTATTGCAATTATTATAACGAGAACTTCCCTCAAAACGATTAGTTTGAGAAATATAGCTGAGATTATAGAATGAACAATAACTTCTGAGAAGTAATGAAAATCAGATGCTGTCTTTAAATAATTACATAAGTGCACAAATTGAAGTAATGGAAATATATAAATTAAATTGTACTATTAAAAATACCATATAGAAATCCATATACGCAGTTAAAACAAAAAAAAAAATTAGGAAAGAAACAAACAGAGAAAAAATATGCAAGACAGCCATACATGGGCATACAATTAGAATTACACATATATTAAAGTTAATATGTCAAATAAGACACCCAAAAGTAGTGTATCGTAATTTAATTATTTGAAATGATGTCAAGAACATAAAGAGATTTTTGAGTGTACCAATATAAGTACCTGTAAATGACAAAAAAATGTGTTTTTTTAAGAGAATGAAAGATTTTTTATAAAGTCTATGGTTCGCTTGAACAGTTAAAACAATTGCAAAACTGTTTTTCTTGGATGCTATGAGGTTGCCGATAAGATTTACGAGGAATTCTGTTCCACTCCTCAAAATGTTCTATTTCAAAGTCACAAACAATCAATAAAGCCAATGCTCTTTCTACAGTGCGCCATCCTGTCGTGAACCAGACATGCTAAATCGGATGCAAGTGAGGAGAGCATGTTGACCACTACACGGGACATTTTCAAAATCTGTCCATGTTTTGAAATAGCAAAATCTGGTTATTGGAAATACTCATAAACTTTTAATTTTTTAAATAATTACCTTACCCCATAAACATTAATATGCAAGCATCAGCAGAGACCATATTTCTAATTTAACACTTTAAGCTAATTTTAAAATTATAATGATCAAGGTAAGGACATAAGTGAGCATGGTAATGACACTTTGTAATAGAAAAGTCAATATATCCATGTATATTATTCTATATTATTAAGCGTACTAAGCACAAAAACATTTTATTAATTTATTATTATTCCTTAAACAATTTATAAATATCGGCACTGTTTTCCACAACAAAAAATTGGGACGAAATAGGTACTCGTGGTTGATGACATTACACATAAAACATCACCATGTCCCAACTGTACAGAAAGTATTATGAATAGTTCTAAAATATTTTGTGTAGAGCTGAGACCATATCTCTTGATTTCATTTGATAGAAGATAAAATATTTTTTCGTGTCAATACTGTTTTATTGGACTATCACTTAGGAAAATAAACGCTTTTCAACAGTGGTATTTTGCTACGAATTTTGATGAAAAATAGCATAATATGTACCTAGACTGCAAAAACGTCATCTCTTAAATTTCTTGAGATGGTTAAAATTGATTCAATTTTTAATTTCTGTATTTCAATGCAAAATAATACTTAATAGCAGTATGAAATGTGATACCCATTCTATCAAAGACAAATGCTTGAGATTCTATCTCATATTTATATTTGTTATTTTCAATTAAATCTATATGTGTCAGTACGTCTTTATTTTTTAAATTTGTCTTTATCTCTTTATATGTTCTATACTAGTAAACATTTTTTCTTAAATTCATAATACATTAAAATTATTACTTTATAAAAATCTCAATAAATAAAGTTACTTCTTCGTGTTAAAAATTTCTTCCTTCACAGTCTTTTTCTTTATTTCTTTATTAAGTCTTGTCATTTATAAATTTTTTACCTTCGGTTGCTTGATTTTTTTCTACATTTGGATACTAAGCCAATAATATTTTATTCTATACTTTTCATATCCTTTTTCACAAATTTAGATTGTTGATCAAGCTTTTTACATCTTCAAACAACTGATGTCCAATCTCTTCTTACTCGTTTTCTGACTCTGGAAAACTAACTATTCACAGTACTCTCTGGATTTATCTCAAAACATTCTACAGAAGGTTTGCATTTAAAATTAGTGCATTGTTTCTTGGAGCATTTCCTATTATTTAAAAGTCTTGTGATGTTTGTTTCTTATGTTTTATCACCATTATTTTCATTTCAATCTTTGTTCCCTTGTGGTCATTTCTTTTACAGATGCGATTTGTCCTTTAGCTGTTTTCTGAAGATATCATTCATGTTCTTTTCTAGCAGCTCCAACTCGTAATGCAGAATTTTCTTATATTTTTTTCTTGATTGACCTGCAGCTTCTTTTGTCTCCCATTTTCTATATAAAAATCAAAAGAAGCCCATTGTAATGAACCACAGAAATTGTAAAGGGTTTTTCAGTAAATTTCTTTTCCTAATAATTCTGCACATTTAAAATTATAAAGAAAATTTCAGTACTACCTAAATTTATATTAAATTTGTGCTTAAGATTCCATTTAATAATTAGAAATATTAAAATGCATAATTTTTATTCATAAAATATTTATATTTATAAATGTAAATTGTTTTTCTATATGTGTTAAAAATATATCTTATTTCACATTATACCAACAAATTAAATTTTCAAACATATATATATAGCTTTATTAATATTCAGTATTGCTATTGCCAAGTAGTAAATCAGAAATATGTTAACATTATATATCCATATTACTGTGTAAACATAATCTTGTCATTACCATGGACATGTTGTCATTACCGTGGCAGAAAACAAACACGGCAATGACATCTATGGTAATGACAAATTAAGCAAACTGTTTTTATTTTTCCCCAGGCATTAATGGCAGCCATTATATCTTGTATCCCATATAATAATCTTCTGTTTTTTATATAATAAAAGCAGATTAAGAAATAAAAGTACCTTTAATTATCAATTAGAAGTTACACGGTAATGACGTAGAAAAAAAATACTCCCCAAAACATTCAAAGTCTTTGTTTGTTTTATTGAAACTATAAAACTATTTACTCTATTCACCTAAACATGGTAACAAGTTGACTTTTAAGGATTATTTTTGCCTTCATAAATGGGTATATACTGCGCTCTAAAAAATTACAGATGAGATTGGTAATGAAACTCGTTCTGAGGACACGGTTTAAAAAAAAAAATTAAGGATTACAGATAAGTTTGATTTATGAAAATAAATATTTTTTTAATTAGTAGCATCTTAATAAATAAAAATCTATTTAAAAAATTATAACAATCTGTTTTAAATAGAAATTAGTCATATCTTTACCTGATAAATTGCTCGTTGGGACAGTCTATGGTAATGGCATTTTGACCACAAAAGAATATATTTCTTATTTTTAAATTTTTATAAATAATAACATATCTGTAAATTATCATTAAAATAACATGATAGTTAAAATTCAATAATTAAAATTATGATATTTAACCATTTTTCTGTGCAAATGTGAAAAGACAGTAAAACATGACACCTTTTGAAAATGACCAACATACTTTATATCTTTTCCGTTTCAAACATATTCTCTACAAGTCGATCTGTAATAAATATTACCATGCATTAAAAGGAAGAAATTGACAACGCCTACAGCCTAAGGCATGACATGAGATTTGAATATGTAGCCTCCATACGTTTTCGCTGCCAAAGTACCGTTCCCGAAAATTTATAAGTTGGTGATATTTTCTTACAAATCCTGCTTGCTAACGTACGGCAAAATGAACCCGGTAATGGAACTTACCCCGGATAAATTACGATATGAACAATCTTCTAATGACAATTGAGAGAAAACGACCTGTTTATAACAGCTCTAGGTTATTGAAGCTAAAAAAAACAATACATATCAAAATTAAGCAAGTACTTCTCTGTGTTAAGGGCTTTGGCGAGATAGAGAAAACATAAAAGAAAAAACACATTTACAAGTACTTTCCGTCAATATTTTTTGCGTTTCATACGGACAAGCATTTTCCCAATATTTACACAATTTATGTAGTCTATCTGTTATTATGTACAAACAGAAATAATTTATATAATACGGGTGATTAGATGCAATTTTTTAAATATGTACCTAAACTAGCCTAAAAATTCACCAATTTGATTTTCATAGCTTTTTTATATCATTTGGCAATAAATCTCACTTCCTGACATCCGAATCGCGTCAATTAAAAAAATAAGTTCGAAATTGCACGTTAAACGATTCAAATGAGGTGCGTTCGTACTATAACTAGTTTTATAAATATTTCTTGCACTACATATTGTACTGAATGTATACTTTAGTGCACTTCATAAGTGCACATCAATTTCATTATGTTCGAAAGGTTGTAACATCATTAAAATGCACTTGAAATATTTTTTTTGCCATTGGCCGTAATGTAACGGAAAACTTTTGATTGCCCCAGTAATTAAACTATACATCTGATTTTCAAAAAAATTTAAATGACTCGAGAAAATTTTGCAGCAATTATATATTTAAAATTTCAGACCATTTGGTTGGGTAGTTTTTGCTCTGTTATACACTATATGGCCAAAGGTGACCGGTCACTTGCAATTTTAGACGTTTTGTTAAATATCTAGAAAAATACATGAGAAATTAACCTGAAACTGCAGGTGTGTAATGAGTATAGTATAGGTTATATATTTCCGCGAAGATTCTTTCCTAAAATCCCATAGGGGATCGTCAACAAATTGAAAAATAACGAATATCTTTTGGATAACCTTGTAAAAACTAATATAGCAAAAGATTTCAAACACGATATTATTAATAAGTAGCTTATTGTAATTTACTGTGTTCATTTTTATGAGGATAGCATGTATATTCGTAGAGAAATTAGGGTTTTTATTAAAAAGAGCCCGAATTTCGCCACGTTTTTTGCTTATAATTTGCAGAGTTCTTAATATAAAAAAAAAAAAAAATTCTTTTCTGAAAATATGACAAATAATATTGTACACAATACTCTGCAATCAGAATTAACAAAATAATAAAAATTGGATGAAAAATGAGCAGGTTTACTAAAAAATGTTTCACTGCGCATGCGCGAATGCAATCAAAATATAATGTGCATAATGTATTAGCTAAGTATATAGAGCAACTTTTGTGAAAGTCTCAAAATCATAGCTTGAAAATTCTGAAAATAATCGTCGATAGAATAAGCTCGAAATCCGTTGTTCCCAAAAACAAGCAAAAAGATCAGGAGTTCTATCAAATATCTGTTGATTAGTGCCAAGTTTGGGCGGATAAAGATTGCAATATCTTGGCGGATTGCCAAGATATTGCACGTATTGGGCGGACGGACAGACGGACCGAACGACGACTATAGGTGCTACGTATTTATATATAATTACGAACGCACCTAAAAACGCCAGGCCCTTATAACAGGAAATTACCATTAGGGATATTAGATATATGATACATTAATTATTCAAGTTGTGGAGGAAAGTTCAGCAATCAGGTTTTCATGCAATTGCATATTTTAGAAAGCATAATTTAATGACAATTTAATTTCATTGCTATAATTTTTCTTCGAAAAGAGGAGAGCAAATATTGAATTTAAATATTTGCCTCCATATTTATCTAACTGTTATTTGTACAATTAATTAATACCTTGCTGATAGAGCCTCACTCGAAACAAATGTAAAATATTCGTTCTGTGTTTGTTTTCAAGTAACAACTTCTATAATCGAGCCCAAAGCAAAGTGAAGCGTTTAAAATTATTATTATAACTCTCTTGCAGTTAAAATAATATTGTTGTTAAACTTACTCTTGCTTGTCGCAAACCTTGCCTGTGCATATTAATGAGGAATATTTGCTATTTTTCTTGTACTAATAGGGTCATTCCACACAATATGAGCAAAAATTTTAAAAAAAGTCGTGGCTGCATAGTAACCGATTTTAATAAAATTTGATACACAGATTAAATTCATATTCAATAGAGCATTGAAAAATATTTCGACAAAAAAAAAAAAAAAAAAAAAAAAATAGAAGTTCTGGACATTTAAAAAACTTGGGACATAGAATGCCATGTGTACAATCGTTCAAAGTTGCAAGTTTGAAGTTCCGTACCTTGAAAACTATTTAACACAAATTAAATCTTTTTGTTACATTGTAATCTCTGGAAAATTATCTTCATATTTATTTAGTAGTAATAATTTGGTAATGTCATGATTAATCTTAAATTTGTTGTAAAAATTGAAAATTTGCCAATTTTGAGAAAATTGAAAACGTTATAAAAATTAAAGGAATTCAAAAGCATCTGTGAAATTGATATCTGATGTAGTGTTACATATTAAGATCGAATTCCTAAAGTTTTTAAGTTACCATGTATTTCCTTCCCCTTTAAAAAATTTAGAAACTTTAAAAAATATGACAAAATCGTAATTTTTCCTCTTATTGATAGGCAAAAAAGATAATGACGGAAATGTGAGACATTACAGTTATTGATACCTGATGTAGTGTTACATATTAAGATCGAATTCCTAAAGTTTTTAAGTTGCCATGTATTTCCTTCACCTTTAAAAAAAATTAGAAACTTTAAAAAATATTACAAAATCGTAATTTATCCTCTTATTGATAGGCAAAAAAGATAATGAAGGAAATGTCAGACATTACAGTTATTGCACAGACATAAAGATCAATAAGTCCATGATATGCTAAAAAAATTCAAGATTGTCTTTTGATTCCTAACGTTACAAAATTGGATTAAAAAAGTAATATTTCTTGCATTCCAAGAGCTTTTCTTTGAAACCGCGCACTTTTTAGCTCACAGGCTATCAAAGCCTGAGAGCTAATGTGCCCGCCCGTTCTGTATGTATGTATGTATGTATGTATGTATGTATGTATGTACGTACGTACGTATGTACGTAACGCGATAACTCTTGATAGAAACATCCGATTTGCATCAAAATTTTTTCCTAGGTTCACCGTGATAAGGCGCTTCCCTGATTAGTTTTTGGAGTTCATTGGTTAAGGATAAAGGGGGAAAAACGGGGTTAGTCCACACCCCACCCCCTTAATTCAGATAGATGGGTTTTTCATGCAGAATGATTCGATTTGCTCCGAATTTGATATACCGGTTTATTATGTTAAGGAACATCCCTGATTAGTTTTGGGAGTTCATTGGTTTAGGATAAAGGGGGAAAAACGGGGTTAGTCCACCCCCCTTAATTCAGATAAATGTGTTTTTCATGCAGAATGATTCGATTTGCTCCGAATTTGGTATAGCGGTTTATTATGTTAAGGAACTTCCCTGATTAGTTTTGGGGGTTCATTGGTTAAGGGTAAAGGGGGGAAAACGGGGTTAGTCCACCCCCCCTTAATTCAGATAAATGGGTTTTTCATGCAGAATCATTCAATTTGCTCCGAATTTGGTATACCGGTTTATTATGTTAAGGAACTTCCCTGATTAGTTTTGGGGGTTCATTGGTTAAGGGTAAAGGGGGAAAAACGGGGTTAGTCCACCCCCCTTAATTCAGATAAATGGGTTTTTCATGCAGAATCATTCAATTTGATCCGAATTTGGTATACCGGTTTATTATGTTCAGGAACTTTCCTGATTAGTTTTGGGGGTTCATTGGTTAAGGATAAAGGGGGAAAAGGGGGGTTAGTCCCCCCCCTTAATACAGATAAATGAGTTTTTCATGCAGAATCATTCGATTTGCTCCGAATTTGGTATACCGGTTTATTATGTTAAGGAACTTCCCTGATTAGTTTTGGGAGTTCATTGGTTAAGGATAAAGGGGGAAAAACGGGGTTAGTCCACACCCCCTCCCCTTAATTCAGATAAATGGGTTTTTCATGCAGAATCATTCGATTTGCTCCGAATTTGGTATACCGGTTTATTATGTTAAGGAACTTCCCTGATTAGTATTGGGAGTTCATTGGTTAAGGATAAAGGGGAAAAAACGGGGTTAGTCCACCCCCCTTAATTCAGATAAATGTGTTTTTCATGCAGAATGATTCGATTTGCTCCGAATTTGGTATACCGGTTTATTATGTTAAGGAACTTCCCTGATTAGTTTTGGGGGTTCATTGGTTAAGGATAAAGGAGGAAAAACGGGGTTAGTCCACCCCCCTTAATTCAGATAAATGTGTTTTTCATGCAGAATGATTCGATTTTCTCCGAATTTGGTATACCGGTTTATTATGTTAAGGAATTTCCCTGATTAGTTTTGGGGGTTCATTGGTTAAGGATAAAGGGGGGAAAACAGGGTTAGTCCCCCCCCCCTTAATTCAGATAAATGTGTTTTTCATGCAGAATGATTCGATTTGCTCCGAATTTGGTATACCGGTTTATTATGTTAAGGAACTTCCCTGATTAGTTTTGGGGGTTCATTGGTTAAGGGTAGAGGGGGAAAAGGGAGGTTAGCCCGCCCCTCTTAATTTAGATAAATGGTATTTTCATGCAGAATGTTTCGATTTGCTCCAAAGTTGGTATACCGGTTTATTATGTTAAGGAACTTCCCTGATTAGTTTTGGGGGTTCATTGGTTAAGGATAAAGGGGGGAAAACAGGGTTAGTCCACCCCTCCCCCCTTAATTCAGATAAATGTGTTTTTCATGCAGAATGATTCGATTTGCTCCGAATTTGGTATACCGGTTTATTATGTTAAGGAACTTCCCTGATTAGTTTTGGGGTTCATTGGTTAAGGGTAGAGGGGGGAAAGGGAGGTTAGCCCGCCCATCTTAATTTAGATAAATGGGTTTTTCATGCAGAATGATTCGATTTGCTCCGAAGTTGGTATACCGGTTTATTATGTTAAGGAGCTTCCCTGATTCGTTTTGGCGATTAATTGGTTAAGGATAAATGGGGGGGGGGGTTAGTCCACCCCCTTAATTTAGATAAATTTTTTTTTTTGCAAGATTATTCGATTTGCACCAAATTTGGTATACCGGTTTATTATGATAAGGAGCTTCCCTGATTAGACTTGGAGGTTCACTGGTTTAGTATAAAGGGGGAAACGGGGGCTAATTCCCCTTCACTTATTTTTTTGAGTGGCATTATTCTTTAAAATAAGAGTATAATATACAATTAGTATGAATAGTCTGTGAGCTCAATGCCATCAGTTTAGCTGGGCACTTTTATTTTACTATATTGCACGATTTCAAAGGGGGGAAAATGTAGTGCGGCCATCTATAGATTGAAAGGATAAATATATAATTTTTGTTCAACGTAGTTATTTCTTTTTTTTTTACTATAGTTTAAAATAAATATATTAATAGCCCAAAATAAACTGAAAGCAAGAAAAAAAGTTTATATCTTGAAAATACAGTATACTCTCGTTTTTACGAACCTCTTTTTCACGAACACTTGCGATTTTACGAACTATGGAGTGGTCCCGAATACGCTCCCATAGAAGCAATGTAATTTTTCGCTCCCATTTACGAACTACAGATTATGAAAATCTCGTTTTTGCGAACTCAGTTTTCGTACTTCTGATTTTTTTTTTTTTTTCAAGTATTGGAATGCAGTGCCAACGTCAGTTGAACTCTATACAGGTACAATGAGACACAAGGTACATTCCAAGAGTGTGTTGTTTTTTCTCCAATCTCTTTCGTAGGGAGGGGGCATAGCAACAATTTCAAATAGTGGTTGTCAGGACTAAGGCACTTTTTTGAAGGGAGCAATAACAGTGAAAGGTAAAGGTAGTAAAGGTTTCCATAGATAAAATAGAAACATATATTTTTAAAAATGTGATTTTTTTTTTTTTTTTTAAAGGTAAGTGATTATTTCCATTCCTAATTTTGTATCTATGTTTTCATCTATGTATTTTCATCTACTAAGTACTAATACAGTCTGTGTTTTCATATGTAATATTTTCAAAGCATGGTAACGTACGTTTCTGTGTACTATAATTTTTTTTGTCATAAATTTGCATTTATTTCTTGTATATTTAAAAATACATGTATAACTTTATTAAATAATAAATAATCTTGAAATACTGCTTCATCCATGTAAAGGGGCAGTTTGATAAAAAGAGACATAAATAATGTACGTATTCATATCATATTTGTTGTTTTTCTATTTTACGAACTTTCTATTTTACGAACTATTTGGGTGTTCCCTACGAGTTCGTAAAAACGAGCATCGACTGTATATACTTTTATCTATAATATCATTTAAAAGTTTAATAAAGCTTTCCTTCACTTAAAAAGAAGTGATAGAAATATTGAATTTTACCCTCAACATTTTTTTCTATTAATTTTTTTTCATTGAGGAATAAAAAGGCAAGAATGAAACTTTCGATTTTTAAAATATATACTTTTAGCTATAAGGTCAAGCAATTTTCAAGTTGTCAGTGTTGTCCTTCGTGTGTAAAGGAGGAATAGAAATATTGCATTTTTACCTCAAAAATTTTCAAAAATAATTTTTTTCTCATTACGGAATAAAAATACAATTACTAACTTACGCCAATCTGTTAATTATTATTCATTCCTACTTATAAATAATTTTTAATATAGTCTTTGCATTCCTAAGGCTAATAATCAGAATTGAAATTTTAAGCATGTAGACAATATCTCGATTTCGCATCCACTTTTAATGTAAAATTTAATAATTAAATAAACAATCCTGAAATCCATTATTTTACATTTACTCATAAATAGATATAATCTGCTTATAGACTAATTTTCATTAAAATCTGTGACATATCTGCCATAGCTGATTTGCTCAATTTGCATGGAATGACCCAGGGGTCAATTCCACACAAAATGAGCAAAAATTAAAAAAAAGTCGTGGCTGCATAGTAACCGATTTTAAAAAAAATTGATACACTGATTCAATTCATGTTCAAATAGAGCATTGAAAAATATTTCGACAAAAAAAAAAATATTTTTTGGAAGTTCTGGACATTTAAAAAACTTGGGACATAGAATGGCATGTGTACAATCGTTCAAAGTTGCTAGTTTGAAAGTTCCGTACCTTGAAAACTATTTAATGCAAATTAAATCTTTTTGTTATATTGTAATCTCTGGAAAATTATCTTCATATTTATTTAGTAGCAATAATTTGGTAACGTCATGATTAATCTTAAATTTGTTGTAAAAATTGAAAATTTGTCAATTTTGAGAAAATTAAAAACGTTATAAAAATTAAAGGAATTCAAAAACATCTGTGAAATTGATACCTGATGTAGTGTTACATATTAAGATCGAATTCCTAAAGTTTTTAAATCGCCATGTATTTCCTTCACCTTTAAAAAAATTTAGAAACTTTAAACAAAATGACAAAATTGTAATTTTTCCTCTTATTGATAGGCAAAAAAGATAATGAACGAAATGTCAGACATTACAGTCATTGCACAGACATAAAGATCAATAAGTTCATGATATGCTAAAAAAAATCAAGATTGTCTTTTGATTCCCAACGTCACAAAATTGGATTAAAAAAGTAATATTTCTTGCATTCCAAGAGCTTTTCTTTGAATCCGCGCGCGTTTTTTTTTACTGTATTGCACGATTTCAAAGGGGAAAAAATGTAGTGCGGCCATCTATAGATTGAAAGGATAAATATATAATTTTTGTTCAACTTAGTTATTTCTTTGTTTTTTACTGTAGTTTAAAATAACTATATTAATAGCCAAAAATATACTGAAAGCAAGAATAAAAGTTTATATCTTGAAAATATATACTTTTATCTATAATATCAAATAATTTAAAAGTTTTATAAAGCTTTCCTTCACTGAAAAAGAAGTGATAGAAATATTGCATTTTACCCTCAATATTTTTACTATTATTTTTTTTTCTCATTAAGGAATAAAAAGGCAAGAATGAAACTTTCGATATTAAAAATATATACTGTTAGCTATAAGGTCAGGCAATTTTCAAGTTGTCAGTGCTGTCCTTCGTGTGTAAAGGAGGAATAGAAATATTGCATTTTTACCTCAAAAATTTTCAAAAATAATTTTTTTCTCATTACGGAATAAAAATACAGTTACTAACTTACGCCAATCTGTTAATTATTATTCATTCCTAATTATAAATATTTTTTAATATAGTCTTTGTATTCCTAAGGCTAATAATCAGAATTGAAATTTTAAGCATGTAGACAGTACCGCGATTTCGCACTCATTTTTAATGTAAATTTTAATACTTAAATAAACAATCCTGAAATCTATTATTTTACATTTACTCATAAATAGATATAATCTGTTTATAGACTGATTTTCATTAAAATCTGTGACATGTCTGCCATACCTGATTTGCTCATTTTGCATGGAATGACCCAAAGATGTCGAATGTACTTGTACTCTCACGTCAAGTCCCAGATCTGGGACTTGCATTCTCTTCGCTGAAAAAATCCCAAATTTTTCAAGAATGTCAAAAATCGAACTTTTGAGGCTTTGATATCTCTGGTGGGGCACGAGATAAAAATCTGAAATTGTGGCTTCTGGTAGTATTTTATGTTACTATTATGCACAAAAAAATTAAAGATGGAGATTTGACTGCAAGCTGAGATATAGCGAGGGAAAGATGTCAACAAATGCTATTAAGGGTGCATTAATATGAATTAAATTCATCTGTTTTATTACACAAGAAAAATGATTTGTTAAAAACAGTGTAATAAAAAGTATTTAATGTACTAAGACACTATATGGGGGATTCTCACAATCTTTTGACTTTCATGTCCCTGAATAATAATTTTTATTTTAATATACTTTTTTGTGTTTTTTTTTAAATTCATATACTGGGGAACATCCCATTGCGTGATTGCATAACAATATTAGAGAGATAAATACGTTTTGGACGGTGTTGGGGGTACAAACACCTGGAAAACTCCTATACCTTCCCGTGTTCCTGATGCTGATTTTTAAGTTTGGAGCTGTCTGGATAAAATTGTTTCAATAAAAATAATTCGATGTAATTTTTTTCTGAAACTGGAACTATTGTTTTATATAAATATGTAGCTAAAAATTAACCTGCACAGATTTTTAGGGTTCTTATTATTTTTTAAACTCTGTCCCTGTGTTTTACATTCGTTACCGCCCCTCTTCTAAAATTATACAGAAAATTATTTCAGATGCAGCCACAGAATTTTTTTCAAGTTTTTTCTGATGCAGAAGTATGCTAGAGAAATAATGTCTAAAATTCTTTGGCAGGAAATTTACTGTATAATTTAAATCAGCATTTAAATATCAATTTCAAGCATCGTGGCTTATTTGGTAGTCTCACCGTACCCAAGGTTTATTCCTGCACTTTTCGAGGTAAATTAAAAAAAAATTAATTTAATCCAATGTTAAGAACTATTTCTAAAAATCAATGAACATTGTGGCTATCACTTAGCCTTAACACGATTTTCCTAAAAATAGGTGGTAACTTTCCTTACCGTCCCTTTTTTCCTGCCTCTTGATCTTATACAGGGTGTCCGGTCTCAACGGTGTCCAATGGCTAATTCCTAAACCGTTAGTCATAGACATATAGTTCCAATTACAAAAATGTTTTAAAACAGGTAAAGAAATATTTTAAAAGCGATTTGAGTCAATAAAAACATTTCTTAAAAAATTACGAAATTTAAATTTTTATACGGTCCCCCGGTCCTATAAGTTATATTTAGTAAAATTTTCCTTTTACACTGACAAGTAATACAAAAAAAGTCCCGTTGTTTTATGATTAAAATTGACCGAGTAATACCTGTTTAAAGTTGGAGCATATTTTTTGCTGCAAATTGGGGGTCATTCACAAATTTAGTCGAAAAAAAGTCGATTTTTTATAATAGAAAAATTTACAAGAAAAAAAAATACAAGACTGCTGTCATATGAAATCAAGATGAACCTGACAGTCTTTAAAAGTGCATTTCAGGAACCTTCTAGAAATTTCACATACTTTTAAGTTTTCTAATAATACACACACACACAAAAAACAAACAATATTGCGCGTGAATTTTGGATATTTCATAAATTGTGATTAAAATAAAAATCTATTTGAACAACTCACGTTGAGGACAATTGTTGATAAACTGGTCTAAAGATTCGCTATACCCTGTGTAATTTCTATTGGTTTCTCAAGGACAGAAGTCTTTCCCACTTTATCATTTCGTTGACATTTGCCATGGCACTAGAAGGCGCAAGCCCTCCCCCCGGTCCTGTTTTTCCCATTTCTGTAATCGAACAAAAGACGAACCTTTCTACTGATCTCAGTAGGAAAGGAGAAAAAGAGTGGTAAGTTAGTCAAATGTGGTGTTACCATAGCTACTGATCTAAAAGAAGGGCCGAGAAATTGACCTTGAAAAGCCAAGTAAAATTACATAGAGTATAGTTAGTATAATAAATGAACAAGAAAAAAAAATCTTGTATCAAGCATAGACTATGAAACACTTTACAATACATTCAAAATAATGTAACGAAATTTCGCCGTTTAACAATGTGAAAGACATTATCTGAGTAAACAATTTAGAAGCCCATAACATATTTGAAAACCCAGTTTCAGAAATTACCATTTATACTTGGAAAAGTATCAGAATTTTTTTTTCTGTATCCGTGTATATGATAGTTAGATTTGTATACATACTCCATAATATGCGACAATTTAGTTCAGTAATAAAACGCATAACACAGCCGAAATTTTCCTTTCAGCGATTTCCACTAATAAAAGGAATTTTACGTCAGATATTTTGTGCAGTATCTATATATGATCTATAGATTTTATGCATACCAAATCTTAGGCAATAAGTTGGTTAAATTGTAAAATGCATACTTCAACTGAAAACGCATTTCCAGCAATTTTCGCTCATAGGCTGCAGAACTGAATATTTTTGCGTGCCCTTGTTTATGAACTATAAATTGTATGCACACTCTTTTCTATAGTAAGCATCTTGCAGTGCGTTTCAGTGATGCATATCTTTTTCATATGTTTGAAATAGTGAAACGTCATTAAAATACATTGCAAATAACTATTTTCTCGTAGGCTATAATGTAAAAGACTTTTTTTTAATATCCCTGCAAATGAACAATAAATGTTGTATACTTCATTTTCAATAGTATACATGCCGTAGTAAAATCAATGCCATCTATAAATTACATGGCAATCCAAGTATATTTACGTTTGTTAGAGCACGGCCAGACGGTGAGACAAACAGAAGTCATAAACTCTTTTCAACTATGTTGGGAAATGTGTTAAAAATGATATTATTTACAAGTGTTAAATATTTAAAGTGAATTCGTTTTAAATAACAAAAAATATGTTCTACGGAAATTTTTGCCATAACAATGACAAGTACAAGGCAAATTGCCAAACAAGCCTCATAAAAACTTTGATAAACCAAGAAAAGCTTTAAAGAAAGTAAATGTGGATATGTACAAAAGTTAAATAATTTGGCCTGCTTCCATTTTCGCAAAATAAATGTAGGCAGTTAAGTGTCACCTTTTTGGAATATATTTTAATAAATTCTTTATACCATAAAAACGTAATATATATACAAGCTAATTCCTAAACCTTAGTTTTATAAAGTACTTGGCGATCCAGCCCGATGCTCATGGGATACATAATAAAAGGGGAAAGCATATCTTATAATATTATATATTATTTAGATTGTTCACTAACAACACCAAAAAATATTTTTAAGTAACATTTTGGATTCAAATATATATATATTTTTTTAAAATTTATTAACGACGATACTTTCGTAAGAGATTGCCAAATATATCGTTACTTACAGCAGTCCTTTTTTATTCCGATCATTTCAGTTGTTTTAGCGCGTAGTTCGATTACATGTCGGAAAAAAATCTGTTTTATTTACATGATTTTATTTTATTGATGAAGTTTTAACTCAGTTTTGGAATATCAGCCGAACATCAATGCTGCACCTTTTGTATTAACATAAGTGCAAACGGATTTTTGTTTCATAATCGTCTGCACGGAATACAAGATACTTACAAGATATTTGGAAAGATACATTTTTTAAAAAATCATGCTTGAAAATCATTTTTAAATCATAAAAATAAGTAAATTGTGATACTGTTTTCAATCAAATTGTAATACAATTTTGAAACAAAATGCATTTATAAGTACATTTTTTCTATATTCGACGATGTAAAAATGAAGTTTAAAAAATTTCATTAAAGGCGAAGTTTAGTCATCTGCCGTTACCATAATCAAAATGGCGTTATCGTTACGGACAGACACCTTTGTCCTTTTAGAGACAGCTAGTTCTAATTACCAGAAAAAAAATTCAAATGTCTTTCTACACATGAAAATCCATTTACGCTGAAAGAGTTATTTTTTTAAAGGTACGAAATTTAAATATTTATACTGTACCTGGATTTTAAAAGTTCTATTTAAGAAACTTTCTTCATACTCTAATAAGTAAAACTTAAAAAATTACATTTCCATAAGTCGAAAACTTGCCTAGTTATTTTATATATTGGATTTTGTAAATTTCCCTCGTCTTTGGCACGAAGAACGAGAAAAGTGAACGAGAGATGAAGTGCTAAAAAAGGATGAGAATTCGTAAAATTTAACATAATTCGGCAAGTTTCGTTCGTACAAAAATGGAATTTGTGCTGTTTTACTTATAAGAGCACGAATGGGGCTTTTCTAAATATAACTTCTAGGACCAAGAGCCTGTATAAAAATTTAAGTTTCATAATTTTATGATAAAAAATATTTAATATGACGTAAATTGTTTTTATATGGTGAATAAGTGCATTTCAGACATTATTGCAATTGAAAAAATACCCGTAAAGCTAACGGTTTAAAGAATAGGCATTGATGAACGATAAAAATGAACACACTGTATATACCTACAGCGTAAACTGAATAAAACCCTTATCTGGTGTCCGTACTTACAAGGCTAGTGACTTTTTTTTTATGTAATGTTTTTAAAGCCTTTTTTAGGCGTATGTTATGTAGACGATTCAAAATACATAGTTAATGTTAACAGATTTGCCTCCTGTGACAATTATTTTATTATTTTGTCTACCAATTTTTGTAAACAATAATCTCCGTGGTAAATTTCTACTAATCTTCGATCTACATTATTTTTCTTTAGAAATACTTGTAGGCGATTTCCCCAAAAGTGAACCTTACCCTAAAAAAATAACCTATAAAAATTTTCTTTTTTATTTATGGCTAATTAACGTACATAGTCTAAAGTATTTAATTCATGTATTTTTTTGTTGTTGTTTTTACGTGGTTTGTTTCTATATGACTATAGAGATCAAAATTGATGTTTACAATATTGAAAAACACATGCATTCACACCTATACTTCGTTAATCTCTAAAAACATATAAACAGCCCTTTTATTCAATTTTTAGCTTTGCAAAGTAGCTGCAGGTATATTTCTATGTAATGTAATAAAAACTTACTGTCATTTTAATTTTTTCAAATTGTAGTTTGTGATTTATACTGTAAAAAAAATTCCGCAACGTTCATGGGAAAAAATGGGCAGATGAGTTGCCCATTATTTCCAAGAAACATTTCTTAAAAATGACTGGAACTTTACTGTATATGTTAAAAACTTTCTACAGAAATGCCAGTAAGTTTCCTGCGAAATACCAGGAATATTTCTGTTGACAGCAAAACATTACTGACATTTCACAGCATGCGGGATCCGCAGACCATTTTTACATTTCCAGTTGACAATTTTTGCTTTATTATCATTATTTGTTAGAATGAAAAAATATTTTGAAATTGACATCAAAATTATTATTTATAATTTACACGAAAAAATAAATTTTCAGTTAAAATTCAATAAAGTAAATATATATATGATATATTGTTTCTGAACTTTGCTTAAAATATAAAAATATATAAATGTAAATAATAATTAGAAAAAAAATCCAGACATAAAATATTTTGTATTTTCGTCAGTAATTATTTTAGTTTACAAATTAGATAAAATACATATAAATTTTCATGAAAAAAAAACCTAAACGTAATTGTATATTTTTTCCGAAAAAAAAATTTCAAATTTGCAGCAATTCAAAGTGTCAAATATATATCAAATTTAAATCAAATTGTAATAAAGTGTTAAAATATAAAATTAATTAAAAAAGAAAAAAAAAAGTCAAGAGGTAGCATCGAACTCGGGCCGTACGAGTGGCGTGCGAGCTTTCTGCGTCCACACCACGAAAGACACGTTGAGAGCTGCAAACTAATGGGTATGAATGAAAAATATGAATATCAAATTCACAATATATCTTTACTTAATAGGTGCTAAAAATACAAACGTTAAAAACATTTTAAAAACAATGCAGATGTTGAGAACATTGAGTCACATGATGTTTATAGTTTTTCATTTATATTTTAAGGTGAATCTGTCGTTCTTTGAAAATATAGTTTTTCTATATTTATTTAATTTAACTAATGGGTATTTGAAACGTATGCTAAACCTCGGCATCTAATTTCTCAAAATCTAAGACCCATTTGAAGAAATCCTTTCACAAGAATAATTAGAGATAAGAACTCTAAAACATACCTTAAATTAATCAAAATCGGTGAGAATCATGTTTGATGGTCCCCTGGTTAATGGAGATCCAAATAATAGGTGTATTGTTTTTACATGGTCTGCTCGTTAAACGTTCCACAGACAAGTACGAGAGATAATCTCTTAGCGATGTCACAGAGGTATTGTATTTTCATCTGAATTGTCTTGACAATAGAGACGTAAAGGATTATGTCGTCTATTGATTTATTTGCATTCCATATTGATTTTTTTACATTCATTTAAGGAATTCGTTTTCGACACTCGCGCGCGAGCAACGGATTATAGCAAAAAAATAATAAATGGCGGCCGCAGCGTTTTGCTGATTCCAACTTTTGTTCAGGAACGTTTCAGATAAGAAAACCAGAATTTCACAGGAAAGAGCTAAATTATTCTGAAAACCTGAGAAAAGGCGGAACGTTCCTGGATTTTACATGGAACGTTACCATTTTTTTTTACAGTGTAAGATACCTTAAAGGGATGTCCCGTGCATCACATTAAAACTGCTATAAGTTTAACTAGACATAGTAATATTTATTTTAGATGGAAACATTTCTAATTTACTTTGTACATTTAAAAAGAAAAGTATATAACTTGTTAAGATAAATTCATGTTAATAATTTTTCAAATTATAAGCATTTTAAATATTTGTCCCGTGCAACACACACCCTTATACTGTGCATGATTTATGTTAAATGTTGCAAAAAAGAAGAGACTAATTTAGAAATTTTAAAAAATAACATATTTTATGGTAAATAATAAAAAAAAAAGATTTCTAAAATAGTACAAAAATGTTGGTTTCAATTAAAAAAAAGAAACCACTCATCATCATGTTCTTTAACATAAATCTGCAAAACTGTAATAGATAGTTCTTTATTTTGCCTACATTTCATTCCATGTAATTTGGAAATGTTCAAAGTAGGCACAACATTAATCCATACATCATTATTTTGTGGAATATTTCTCTATACAACTAATAAAACTTTTGTTGCTGGCATCAAAATCTTTACAAGGCTGTAAAAATCAGAAGCAGATTGTGCAATTCCAGAAACTTGCTTGCTCATAATTTTTTGATGATTTTGATGATTTGTTTTTTAATGTCTGTCTAAATCACTTCTTCCAAATTTTTATTTTCATCTGAAAAGATGTTCCAGATCAGAGTAAAGTAATCCAATAATAGCTCTGACTGTATCTTTTCCTTTTCTTTTACATCCCCGAACAAATTAAAATGTTGAATAAATATCCTGAGAGAACATAGCTGCTGTGAATACAGTCATACTACTTCTAAACCAAACAGCACTTTGAATTTCATTTTGATATTGACAGGTATAATTCACAGCAAATTCTAGCTGAAGAACTTTTACATTAGGTTCTCTTTTATCATTCTGAAATTCTTCATTTGGAATTCGTTTAATATTTAAGTGGCAAAGTGACTAAATAAAAGGTTTCTTTTAAGCTTTATAAAACTTTGCCAATGCAACCTTGTTTCACATTACATCTTAACTTGCCTCCTTCGTCTTTTCCTTACTGTTTCCATATGACTGTATTTTCATCCCGCTCACCATTTTCAATCTTTTCTCCATGAGAACAATCACTACAAACACCTTGCTAACAGCGAGAATTCATAGTATTATTACAGAATGCTTCATCCCAAAACATTTCAGAATAATACGTTATCTTAAGACATTTTTACTTTAGAAAGAAAGTCTCACAAATCATACATTTGCATTGATCAATATATGTCAAAATAAAACATTTTTAAACACATTTAGAAAATTTACTTTTTTAAAAATTTCAAATTATGAGTACACTGGTGCCCTCTACTGGCAGTAATTTTAAATAATGATTAACTGCATCTTGTAGAATACATGATTAGTATCGTATCTATCATGTATTCTTGTAATTTGACATCTTAAATAGCTTAAGAAATAGCATAAACCTCAAGTGGTCATGCAAACAAGTCAGACTTGCCCGTGCATCACATCCATAAAATTTATATAATCTATTAATTAATTTTTTTAATTAACTTAATATCATACCAAATCAATCAACTAAGTGTTCTTTCATTACAAAAAAAAGTATAATCAATAAGTCCATGAAACATCACAAAAATTAACATTAACACCATATAATGTATGCATTTTGATTTTTTGTGAATCCCGTGCATCACGCATATATTTTAATTTTTTATTTTCTCAATTTTTAGTGTGGTAAAAAGAAAACCTGCGTGCCTTTCTGAAGTGCATGTTAAGGTCTTATATAATTATAAAAGCATTTAAATACTTTTTATTTTTTTTATTTTCTCAATTTTTAATGTGGAAAAAAAACCTGCATGCCTTTCTGAAGTACAAGTTAAGGTCTTATACCTCATAATTATAAAAGCATTTAAATACTTTATATTTTTTTATTGTCTCAATTTTAATGTGGGAAAAAAAACCTGCATGCCTTTCTTAAGTATAAGTTAAGGTCTTATACCTCATAATTATAAAAGCATTTAAGTACTTTTTATTTATTTTTTTTCTCAATTTTTAATGTGGGAAAGAAAGAACCTGCAAGCTTTTCTGAAGTACAATTTGAGGTCTTATACCTCATGATTATGAAAGCATTTAAATACTTTTTATTTTTTTATTTTCTCAATTTTTAATATGGGAAAAAAAACTACATGACTTTCTCAAGTACAAGTTAAAGTCTTGTACCTCCTAATTATAATAGCATTTAAATACTTTAATTTCTGTAAAATTTAATGATTTAAACACATGCAAATGTCCCGTGCATCACGTAAGAATCGCCTTTGTAGGCAAAATAATAAAAAATAATTCTCCGGTGCTGTATTTTTCAATAACTATGAGTCATTAAATCTGAATTTCTGTAAAATAATTACGTGGGAAAATCTACTGTTTCCTGATGCCTTGGTTCTCTTTAGTTTTGCGGGGCGGTGGGGGGGGGGGGGATCTGGCCTTTTAACGGAGTTTTTTTCTCAGAATAAATTGAAGGACCTGACTCTCATTTTCTCTATACAAGATAATTTTCCTGCCAAAAGAAGTCATAATTATCTTTCATAAATAAACAAACATGCCCAAACATTCTTGAATAATTTGGATATATTTCGCTTCTTTCCTATACAATTTTTCCATTTATTAAGTTGTGTCTTAAAAGTTTATATTTAAAATTAATTTCATACTTTGACAGATATCGGCCATACTTATTTTTTTATCAAAATTTACTTAGCAGAGAACACGATTCTTTATAATTAAAAGCACACAATTAACACATTTCTTTATAATTAAAAGCACGCATTTAACACAATTATTTATATTAAAATTAGTTCTAGACTACACAATTCTTTATAATTAAAAGCACGCATTTAACACAGTTCTTTATATTAAAATTAGTTCCAAACTACACAATTCTTCATATTTAAAAATATATTTAAATTCTTTTAAAGTCTACAATATTTTCCAAAAAATAATAAATCGGAAGATAAATTTTGAGCACGCAATTGCAATTCGGGGCAGTAAATTTTATGTATTAAGACAAATTTAATTTATTTCTTGAGTTATAAGGTACCAGCTGACACACCCCACGTTGTCCCATAAAAATAGTCTGAAATATACCTAATATAAGTGCTGAATTTTATATATTTTAAATGAATAATTTTAAAGTATGGAGGAAAAAGGTGAATTAGTTGAAAAACGGAAACGACGCTTTTGAAAGTGTTAATATATTTCAAAACTAAACGCGTAGTTGTAAAGGAGAATGAACGTAGATATAGTTTGATATGTTTGTAATTTTCGTATTTTGATTTAGGTAGCCGATGCAGAATTTTAAAGATTGCAGAAAAAAATGAATTCGCGAACGAATTGCAAAGGGTTAATATTCGAAGTTTTCGGGACGAATTGCGGCATTCAAAAATAAAATCAACCTAAATATGGCCTAGATTTTGTTGTTTATTTTTCCGTATTTTGATCAGTCACAAGCCAGTTGCTGATTTTAACAGATTGCAGAAATCGAGAAAAACATTTGAACGGCCCTCGGAATACTTTTGTTTTTAAATGGTTAACACTGATATTTTTTCAAAGAGATTACAGCGTTTTAAACCTAAAGTATGAGCTTAAATTTGCTGTAATTGGTTGTTCCGTCTGCTGTAAAGTTACGCCAATGCGGAGCTTCAAAATACGCGGGGAGGACGAGAAACACGAATTCGAGATTTCATGATTAATGTTTTTAAGAGGGTTAATTTTCGTATATTTCGAAACAGATTGCTTCGTTAGAAAGTTTAAAGAAATTACACGTGGTTGTTTAAAGTCTTAATTATTATTTTTTTAATTCCAAACCGTTCGGCCGATGCCCGCTTCGAAAGAAGGTGGATGGGGTGTGGGGGAGAGGTGACCGCTTTCGCGCTTTCGGATCCTCTCTGCATCCACACTTCAGAACGGAATTTTCGCACGTGACGCAGCGACGTTTTTTCGATCGATATTTTTAAACGGATGTTTAGTTAATATTTTGGCTATTTATCAAAAAATGAGAAATTTGAGGCTCATGTATTAGGACCTGTTTTAGACTATCCCTATCCAAATTTTCAGACCTCTTCATGCTGTCGATTTTCATACCATCGCACACACACAGAGAGAGACTAACACTTTTCTTTTATTAATATAAATAATTTCTTTATATCATCTATACTAATAACAGAAAGTACGTCTGTGTTTTTGTGTCTTTGATCGCTTGGAAAATCGACCTAGCGCAGAGTTTCAAAAATTTGTCTGAGAATAGTCCAAGACAAACCCTGATGCACCCGAGGCACAGATTTTTCATTTTTTGATAATGAGGCAAATTACTAAAAAAATATCTTAGAAAAAGCAGTCAGCAAAAAATATATGTAAAATAAATTGTGTTTAACTAATTCAGTATTGAATAATTTCCCATAAAAACTTTTGTGCTTTTGCTACAATTTTTTAAAGCTAGAATGCGGGGATGCAGTGGCAAATTATCTGAATAATGAAAAAATAGAATTTTTCTTGTGATCTTAATATGTGTAAGTATTTCTCAATAGTACGTTTATGTGTAACACAAACAGATAAATCACTTTTATACCCAACAACCAGTAAAAATTTATTTTTTCAAATGAAGAAAAATGAGCTGTTAAATGAAAAACCATGTACAATTTTAAAACAAGGGGTTTTATTGCACTTGCAAAGTATACTGAATTTATCTTAATGAGATTGTGATACAAAAGTAATTAACATTTTAAGTCGTTTATGTAATGTGGGAAGGAAAGATCTCTTAAAGAGCAAAATAATGTTCTACATTTAAATTTTAATTGTATTTGTTATGATTTGTTATGTAATTGTATTGACATTGCTATGCAGTTGTCACTAACATAAATACATATTTTAGGATTTAATAAAAAAATGTTTTATCCGTAAATTACTATGAAAGTATAAATGCTAAATTTAATGCTGATTAATTCGCAGCATATATTATTTTTATCAGAAAGAAAAGAAAACTCACATTCATTTCTTTTTTATTTCAAATAACAGTTATTGTGCAAAAATTTACTCATGCTAAAGAGTATATCTTCCAAAAACTGCTGTTATACAGCCCATTATTCTTGAGTCTGGTAAATGTAATAATATGCGAAATCTAAAATATTTGCAAATATTCTGCTTGTTTTGAAAATCACAGCCTAGAAAAGGTAATAAGGTATCAGTTATTTAATAAATTTATATATAATGCATAATTTAAAACTCAGACTATTTTAAATTTAACTAGCTAGAAAAACGGTTTGATTCCTGATATATGAGACATTCAGTATCAAACTGGATCAAGTGCATTTTTTCGTTCGTTTGATTTTGAGATAAAATATTGTTCTACAGATAATAATTTCCACGGTATTACAATAAAACTACGTTGAAAAAGTAAACAACGAAAATGGCTCAACGCTGTGAAAAATTACAAATACTTCTTAATCTACGAATGTATAATATAACATCTTGAGAGTAATTCACTATATTAGTAACCGAGATATAAAGAAACTTTTATAAAAAAAAAAAAAAACTTTCTTTTGCGGATCGTAATTTTTCAAAATGTTCACGCGTAGCTTTCAGGCTAATGTCAGACGAACGTCTTTTTGCACGCTTTTTTCCTTACGTATTATCCCTACATAATGCTAGCGGCATTGTGTAGGGTTAGTATGCAAGCAAAAAAGCGTTCAAAAAGACGTCCGTCTAACATCAGCCTTACAGTTACATCGGGAAGCGGTTGCACAAACCATTACCTCATCGAGTGGACGACTGAAATTCCAACATTAGACAGAACTCGATTCGCGTATTAAAATGTAACAAGTCTGTCAAGTCATATAATGGTAGAAAACACCTACAAACCTAATTTTAGTGGTTGACTGGTAGGTTTAGGCTAATGTCAGGCGGCGTCTTTTTGCACGCTTTTTTACTTACGTATTATCCCTACACAACGCCACTACCATTGTGTAGGGATAATACGTAAGTAAAAAAGCATGCAAAAAGACGTTCGTCTGATATTAGCCTTACCATTGTGTTTTCAAAAATCCAATGGTATGAGAACATGGAGGACTATGAGCAGGAAAACACAGTGGTAAATCTACCAATCAACCACTAAAATCGGATTTTGCAGGTATTTCCCACCTTGATATGACTTAACAGACCAGTTGCATTTTCATATGCGAGTTGAATTCAGTCTAATCCTGGAATTTCAGCCATCAACTTGATGAGGTGATGGCCTGCACAGCCGCCCCCGGTCTAAGTGCATTAATCAATTTTCTCAAATTGAAATATCGGATTTTCGGATACTATCAATTCTCAAGTAATTTTTTTTTAGCTGCACAACTGAAGTAATACATGCAGGAGAGTAGCAAAGTTAAATGAATTTTAATGTCAATCTTATGGCTACTAATTTAGCATGTTTGTCTGTAAAACATGTTTGTTGGATTCCTTTACATTTATAGGTAAAATCGTCTGCGATATATTTTATTGTAGGCACGGTTGCAAACACATTGAAAAAGATATTTAAAACATAATAAAATTAGCATACAAGACTGTGGTGAGAACAACATGCTTTATCCGGAATAGGCAACATACGATTGTTTTGAGGGGATACCCTGTTGTAATGCAACTTCACTCCCTGTGTATGAGTAATTGTGTAGGAGCGGCAGGGAAATTGTTTAGTCATAGTACAATAGCTGTACTATAATATAATTAAGAAAGGATAAAGAAAATATGTGTGTTTCTCTCGAGAGGTAGAAGATGAAGTGAAGTTTCAAAAGTATGAGAAATAGATAAAATATTACTTTAAAATTTAGTAAAATAACTAAAAAGTAAGCTAAAGTAAAAGTAATAACTAATAAGTAAGTTTAAGAGAAAATTAAAGATGTACACTGTTTCAAATTAATAATTATAACGACATAACCGGACGAAGCAAAAAAAGCTGGATGATAAATAAAACTGCCTATCTCTTAAAAAAAAAAGGTCAAATTTTAATTGCCAGCTATCTTCTTTAATAATAAAGAAAGAAGATTGTATGTGAGTGTGTGTGTCGACGGTATTCTGGAGAGACCACAGCATATAGAGCTACGAAATTTGATTGGAAGGTACCTCTATGTATGTAACTTTGCCTCCTGAAGCCCGATGTTGAATTTTTTTTATTACTTTATTTAATTTTTCTACGATTTTTAGCGCTTTTTTCGCGTTTCGCTGTAAGTTTTTCACCTTAGTAACAGGAATCCAGTTCCAATCTTGTATACTAATTTAGTAATTGTTGTCCTATTTTCAATAAGGTTTATTCGGAATCCGTACAGCGATTTTTGATTTTTGATTTATTTTTTTTTTCTTTGCCATTTATTTCCTTCACCACCAGGAACTTTTCCCCAGAATTCTTGATTGGTTCGTTGGTTTCGACTTCAATTATGTACGAAATCGGCATTTGTTTTCTCTTATTAGTTTGAAGATGGTTGATAATCCTTTAAAGTTAAAAAAAGCGTAATTTTAAAAAAGGCATTGCGAGTTATTAATTACATGATTTGGATTTTTTTATTACATTTTTTTAAATTTAATTTTTATACGTTTTTTTCATGGTTTGCGGTAATTTTAGTACATTATTAAAATGCCACTTTCAATCTTTTAGCCCCATGGATGGTAGCTTCAAATGACGTCACAAATCGTCCACTGGAAGTCAAACACCGTTGAAAGACAGTTGCGATTTGTAGCTGAGAGGATTACAGGCACGACTGGAGGTCAAACGGGCCGTTGTAATTGGAGGAAAAAAGGTCATCAGCTGGTTGTAACTTCCCTATAGTAAATTTTGTCCTCCTTTCGATAAAAATCATTTTGATTTCGAGCAGGGATTGTTGAGTTCGTCACAATTTCTTTTATGCGGTTTTCAGAGTTTTTTCATGTACGTGACGTCATTTATGGATTGATTTCAGAAATTGACAACGATATCTTACAGTATTTGTATGCCAAAACAAAAAAAAAGTGTCATTTATGTTCCTGTTTCAACCGCGTTATTTTGTTTTTGTTTTGAAATTTAACAATAATTACTATTGTTAAAAATCCTTGGAGAAATTCTGAAGAAGGAGGAGGTTGTCCAGCCGTAATTAAAGTATCGCATTAATGCTCTGATCGAAATTTCCTCTTTCTCCCCTAACTCGTAAATTAGAACTTTTTAACATTTTTCAACAAAATTGAAAAGTATTTATGATTTCGGTTTGTCTGTTTGTCTGCCGTCTGCCAGCCCGTGCTTTAAATCTTCTAAATATATTTGTATTGACACGTAATTGATATACGTTATTGAGGTTTGACATGGCACGTTTGGTACTGAAAATAAAGGTTGTAGCATGCATGGTTCATTTACAGTGGCACTCAAGAATATTCCGTTACGTTATGGTCTATGTTGAAAAATCAATTGCGGTGTATTTTAATAGTCTTACACATTCTTAAACATAATGAAATTTATACAGATTATTGTGGTTCATAAGAAGATAGTCACTATCTAATGTGCTATTTTTAACACTTATATTACTCGTACAGAGAACGTCAAAAATATTCCGTAATATTATAATCTATGAAAAAAATCGTTTGCGGCATATATTAATGATATTAATCTGTTACAAACCTAATGAAATTGACTGACTTTTTAAAGCTTTCCAACACAGTTAAAAAGTGTTTATGACTTCGGTTTGTCTTCCCGTCTGTCCGTCTGACTGTCTGTCCGTCTGACCGTCTGTCCGTATGTCCACGCTCTAACTCCCGTAAATACACTATATGGCCAAAGGTGACTGGTTACTTGCAATTTTAGACGTTTTGTCAAATATCTAGAAAATACATGAGGAATTAACCTGAAACTACAAGTGTGTAAACAGTATAGTATAAATCATACATTTCGGCGAAGATTTTTGACCCATAACCCCATAGGGGACCGCCAACATATTGAAAAAGAACGAATATCTTTTGGATAATCCTGTAAGAACTAATGTAGCAAAAGCGTTCGAGCTCGAGATTATTAATAAGTGGCTTATTGTTATATACTGTGTTCATTTTTATGAGGATAGCATATATACTCGCAGAGAAATTACGGTTTTTATACAACCAGTCCCAAATTTAGCCAAGTTTTTTGCTTATAATTTGCAGAGTTCTTAATATAAAAAAAAAAAGCTCTTTTCAGAAAATATGACATACAACATTGTACTCAATACCCTGCAATCGGAATGAAAAAATAATAAAAATTGGATGAAAAATGAGCAAGTTTACTAAATAACAAGTCACTGCGCATGTTCGAACGTAATCAAAATATAATTTGAATAATGTGTTAGCATAATGTATAGAGCAACGTTTTTGATAATTTCAAAACATAGTTTGAAATATCTGATAATAATCGTTTATAGAATAAGCTAAAAATACGTTATTTTTAAAAAGAAGCAATAAGATGAGGAGCTGTATCCAAATAGAGTAGTACGCGCAATATTGTGTATGCTATATTGGCAGTAATAAATGGATATATGGATACAACCCTTCATCTGTTTGCCTCATTTTGGGAACAACGGATTTTCAGCTTATTCTATACACGATTATTATCAGACTTTTCAAACTATGTTTTTGAGACATTTACAAAAATTGCTCCATACATTTAGCTAACATATTATACACATTATATTTTGATTGCATTCGCACATGCGCAGTGAAACTTTTTTTAGTAAATCTGCTCATTTTTTATTAAATTTTTATTATTTTTTAATTCTAATTAGTATTGTGTACGATATTGTTCGTCATATTTTCTGAAAAAAGCTTCTTTTTATATTAAGAACTCTGCAAATTATAAGCAAAAAACTTGGCGAAATTTGGGACTGTTTTTATAAAAACCTTAATTTCTCTACGAGTGTGCATGCTATCCTCATAAACATGAACACAGTATATTACAACAAGCCACTTATTAATAATCTCGAGTTTGGGGCCGTTCAAATATTACGTAAGCACTTAGGGGGAGAGAGGGAGTTAGCGATTTGCTTATTTTTGCTGACAAGAGGGGGGGGGGGGGGAGGTTTGAATGATGGTTACGTAAGACATTTTCAAAATATCTTAACTTGTAATAAAAAAAAAAAAACTCCTCAAAAATTTCAAATTAAAAAAAAAGAAATTGCAAAAGAATATTGAACTTGAAGTTCTGATGTGAGCTATTTTGACGGCACGAGGAAAACTTAAACGATCTCTTTTATCTAGAGGTGGCAGTTCATGTTTGATGCATGAGGGCTTATTATCTCTGAGAACTTACTACTATTTTCAATTGTGAGAAAAATATAAAATTGAATGGAACGATGCGATATGTTGTATTGTGAAAATACGAGTTTTCCCGGAAAGTTTCCAAAACGTAAGTAAAATTCCATCTTCTTTGTTTCCCCCCTCCTCTGTCAACAGCAGCCAATAAAAATCACACTATCTATTTGCATACTATTTACTTAGTTTAGATACTATGACGCAAAATAAACATTTACACAAGTTTTACGGATGGTTCTGGATATCGTGACGCAAAAGATAAATGAATTTATTGAATTAAATACATTTAATACATAACATCAGCTGAGAAAATGTATAACATATTTGATAGTGTATTGAAAAAAAAAATGTTTCAATTTCTAAATATATTTCAGAAGACAAAACATAAGTATGTGTAAAGTAATTTTTTAACTAATCTAAGTCAGATCACAGCGTCACTTTAATTTTGATATCATATCTTTTAAAACTCATATTTTGAATGAAAAAGTATCACTGATTAAAAATAAATACAACAAAAAAGAAAAATTAAATATATATAAATTCATTTTAATAGCACAGCGTCACTTAAAATTTGATATCAGAATTTTTAAGACCCATATTTCAGATTCATATAGCAATAAAGTAAAGTGCTGCGTCAAACTTTTAACCCGTTAAGGGTTTTTGTATTGATATATTTACACGACCACGACTGGGTCATCACTGAATGTCACAAACTTATCCCATCTGTTTACGCTGGTATTTTCATCGTTCCCGAAATGGCAGGCCAAAGTAAAGCCATAGGTTATTCTGGTCCAACGTTTATAGCTATAAGAAGTGGGAAACATATTTCTTTCACAGCAAATACTCATACTCAGGATTTTGAAACTCTATTAACACTCAAAGACTTTGAAAAATTTGTGAAAACAGAAGAGGGTTTCATCAAACCTGTAATCATAGTTACGGTTCATGGAGGTCCAGACGAGGATTCTCGCTACCAGAAAGTTATATCGTTTGCTATAACCATTTCAAAACGCATGATTTAAATGGAATTTTCATAGCGTGCAATGCTCCTGGAAGAAGTGCATATAATCGAATAGAAAGGCGAATGGCATCACTCAGTCGAGAACTGTCTGGTCTTATAGTCCCTCTTGACTATTATGGTTTCCATCTCGATGAGAACGGTCACACTATTTATGAAGAAATGGAGCAAAATAACTTTGCATATGTTGTTAAAACTCTCGCAGAAATCTGGAACTCATTAAACATTGACGGTTATTCTGTTACTGCCACGTATGTGGATTCAGGCGAACCGGACTCTCTTGGTTATGCCTTGGATTGGCATTCGAAGCACGTACAAGAAAGTCAATACATGCTGCAAATTGTAAAATGCGAAGAAAAGAATTGTTGCTCTCCTGCACGTAGTGGATTATTTCGTATATTAAAAGGACGATTCATTCCTCCTCCAATTAAAATGATACAATCCTCAAATGACATCATTACAAGTGAGGAAGCGGAATTTATAGATTTAAGTCTCCGTCTGGCCTTAAATCAGAATATTACAGCAAAGAGATTTTTAAAGATGCCATATGACTATTTTTGCCCTTCCATAAAGTCGCAATTATCCGCAAGAACTTGTGGAAGTTGTGGTCAATATCACGCATCTCATAACTCAGCAAACAGACACAAAAAAATTCAACACAGTGAAAAAAGCGAGAAGGCCTGCTTTTATACGACCATTAAGGATTGCTGCTCGTCGAGCAAATGAACTTATGTGCGTCGTAAAATTCGTGGAAGATATGGAAGATGTAGAGCGGATCAATGAAGATGAAGTTGATCAAGATTGCATACGAAAAGAAAGCAATGAAGATAACAAGTAAAACTGGAAACCAATATCATAACAGATATGGAAAAATGCCTTGAGCAGCCATGCTCAGCATCTGAATAATTTTGGACATGTTCAAATTAAATTTTTATAAATGGCTAAGTTTTTCTAAAATTGTGATCTAAAAAATTTTCTTAAATAGAATTGTAAGAAAATAAAATAAGCATTTTTCAATTTTTATGTATAAGTCAAGTACAGTTTTTTTTTAATTAAGTCCAAATTTTTTTAAAATAAAATTATTACTGTTAAAAAAAGTGGGGGGTTGCAATTTGCTTAGGTAATTATTAAGGGGTGGTGGGTTGCGATTTGCTTACTTTTGCTGACAAAGGGGGAGGGAAGGTCAAAAATTACCAAAAACATGATTACGTAATATTTGAACAGCCCCTTTCAACGCTTTTGCTACATTAGTTTTTACAGGGTTATCCAACAGATATTCGTTCTTTTTCAATTTTTTGACGGCCCCCTATGGGGTTTCGGGAAAAAATTTTCACGGAAATATATGACCTATACTATACTGTTTACGCACCTGCAGTTTCAGGTTAATTCCTCATGTATTTACGTGTAAGCAGTCATTTCTCATGTAAGCAGTAACTGCTTATTTTGACTTCTTTGCTCTTAATAAACTGTAAAGTTTTATTACACTATTCTGCACGTGTTGGAAAGTGTTACATAATCTATGCAGGACGCACGATTTTCCGTACTTTTTTATATTGGCCCGATTCAAACGAAACATTTTCTAACATTCTTCTTAGGCCGCTCAGGTACTAAATAAACATTGGTATATTTTTTTCAGCCTTTGGTTACCACTATTTCTGAATATTAATTTCCATTGGGGAGATTTATTTTCTCGGATTCTATAGGCCCGATTTCAACGAGAATCGGATCTTTCACGATAACAAGAAGAAATTAAGGTACAGTCGTGGGAAAAAAAGTAAACACACCCTACTAACTCCTCAACAAATCATCATAGAAGAAAGTGACTGGTACCGAACGATTGGAAATAAAGTCTACTTTTAAATGATGTATATAAAATTTTCTTAGGGGGTCATCTACATATTAAAACGAATCCAAAACTTCATTTTTTTTCAATGGTAATACCCAATTTTAACGAGATATTTCAAATCTTTGGTTCAAACTATGCCTAGACACCAAATTTCAAGTCATTTGAATGATAAGTTTTTGAATTATAAACATTTAAATTTTAGTACTTCTAATGTTAAATTACATTTTCATATTTTTATTTATATCTCCCGAAATTATGCTCCTAATGTGCTAATTTTTTTTGTGATAATAATACTAATATACCCAAACATAAATAAGCTGAATTTGCAATTTTTATAATTTTATGATATGAATTATGAATTATGAAATTAATATTCGAAAAAATTATGAATTGCAACCTACAATTTTTTTGATGGATTTAGATTTATTAAGTCCTGCTTTATGGAAATTCAAAAATTTCACATTTTTCTTCCATGTAGTTTTCAAATTATGCTTAAAAACGGCAAAATGATGGTTTAAGGGGCCGTCTATGATGGAAGTGGGTAGACATTTTGAAATTTATTCTGCCGTACTGTAATCTAACACGCCTCATTGACTCCTTGAGTTGCGCTTAAGGTGCCTTGATCGAGGAAGCGGCTCTCTCGGTTAACAATCCAGTACGGAACTTCAATTTGGATACAGCCCTTAAAATACTCTCGTTTTAAAATAATTAATTTCATAGAAACTTATGGTACGAATTGCATAAAAATTCGTTTTTAGGCTAATTGAAGGGTGTAGAGTTCATTTATGCTGTCAGAATTGGGTACTGCTATTGAAAAAAACAAAGTTATCGTTCGTTTTAATATGTAGGTGACCCCTTAAGCAAATTTTATATACATCATTTAAAAGTAGATTTTATTTCCAAACGTTCGGTACCAGTAACTTTCTTCTACGATAATTTGTTGAGGAGTTAGTAAGGGGTGTTTACTTTTTTTTCCACGACTGTACATATAGCTCATTAAAATACAGATTTGGCTACCCTGGCGCTAGAAAGTGGAAATAAAAGATTTTATGCCCGAGCAGGGCACAACTGCTATATCGTTCCGTAGGCAATGCGGGCATACGCCAAAGGTTCCGTTGGAATAGAAAGCGACCACTATCAATAAAGCTAATAGATCTTCATACACAGGCGCCAAAAATGGCTACTTTTATTGAAACCGCAAAACAGAACTACCAATTTCATAATCACAGACAAATAAATACCCTCGTTTTCGCTCATCCTCGAACATTATGAAAACTATTGGATGTATCGATCCGAAACTCACAGTATATTCGTACTTTGTTTGTCTGATTCCGAAAATGCAAATTATGTGAAAATCGAACGATAACGTTTTTTAATTTTCAGGTAGATTTCGTATGAAATACTACCTATTGGGATCGTTCCTATGTTGGAATTTCTAAAAGTTTTTTGCAAATCTACACCGATCATGATCCCTAGAATCCAAAACCACCCTCAGTAAAAAAACTTTATCTATCTATCTATCTATCTATCTATCTATCTATCTATATAACTTTCTTCTGGACACGATAACTTTCGTAATTCTGCACCAATCTCTTCCAAACTGATACATAAAATCAATGGGCATAAAGTCTCGGTCAAGTTCGTTAATGGGCGAAATCGGACCAAGGGGATGGAAATAGGGAGGGGATTTGTGAAAACAGAAAACCCACCATAACTTCTTAATTTTTGTACATATCAAATCAGTTTAAAATTTTTATTACTTCTAAAAATAGGGCCAAAAATTTATGTATCACAGATTCTTGATAAAGTTAAAAATGGGCTCAAGGGGCGCAAAAAATAGGGTTTTTGGGAGAAAAAAATTCATAACTTCGTCAATTCTCAAGATATCGAACCCAATTAATTTTATTATAAATCCCCTTAACATTATCTAAAACTTTAATATTCACAAGTTTTTGATAGGACCAATTCGTACCGCAAAAAAAAAAAAAATTAAAATCGAAAACAAAAAGGGGGTTTGAAGAAGAAAAAAAATACATAACTCCGTCAATTCAAAAGATATAAAATCCCCATGAATTTATCATATATCTTCTTAATATTGTCTACAACATCTATATAGATAAGTTTTGGATAGGACCAATTCTTACAGCAAAAACAAATTAAAAATGCATAGCGGTTGAAGAAAAAAATCATCTTAGTAAGGGTGTATTCAAATCCAAACTGCTTATTTTCTGACTCATTTTACAATTCATTTTTGCTCTCAAAGGCTTCCAATTGGTACGTTTTCTTACTCAGAAACTATATAATGTACCGTAATGGTCGATTTTTTGATAGAGGCAGAATATATTTTTAAAAATGCTGTTAAAAAGGGCATTTTGAACCGAATTTACCGAAGCGGATTGTGTTGGAAAAATCATTGTATTAAGGATGCACTCAAATCCAAACTGCTTATTTTCTGACTCATTTTTAAATTCATTTTTGCTCTCAAACGCATTTAATTGGTATATTCGCTTATTTAGAAACTATATAATGTACCGTAATGATCGGGTTTTCGATAGAGGCAGAATATATTTAAAAAAATTATGTCAAGGTGGGCATTTTTAACGGAATTTCCCGAAGCGATTGTGTTAGAAACAAAAATATTGTCCTTCTGAGAAAATAATTGTTTATATATCAAGTTTTAATTAATTGAACAAAAAATAAAACCACAGGTCGCTTATAAATCTCTTCAAAAATCACGTCAGCAAGTTTCATTTTTTTTTTTTTTTGTAATTGTGGGAATGGTGCTGAATTTACTACCTCTTCGGGATACGCTTCTCTATTTAATTTCCGAAAGACGAAAGGATTACCAGAGGAATGATTTCTTGCAGAAATTTTTAGAGTAATTTTGCGTTTCGTACTACTTTTTGCCCGGTCAGTCAATAAAAATAAAGAAAGAAGTTTGTGTGTTAGTGTGCGTGTCGACGGTTTTCTGAAGAGACCGCAGCACGTAGAGCTGCAAAATTTGGTTTGAATGTAACGCTATGTACGTAGTTTTGACCTCGAAGCCCGATCTCGGATTTATTTATTATTTTTTAGCTCACAGGCTATCAAAACCTAAGAGATTATGTGTTCGCCGGTTCTATATGTACATACGTAACGCAATAACTCTTGATAAAAATATCCGATTTGCTTCAATTTTTTTCTAGGTTTATTCTCATAAGGTGCTTCTCTGAGTAGGTTTTGGGGGTTAAGAGGGAAAAGGGGGTTAGTCCCCCCACCTTAATTTAGATAAATGTGTTTTTCTTTAAGAAATATTCGATTTGCTCCAAATTTAGTATACCGGTTTAATATGTTACGGAGCTTACCTGATTAGATTTGGAAGTTCGTTACTTAAGTATAAATGCGAGGGGAGGGGGCTACCCTTACCCCTTAAATTAGATAAATGGGTTTTTCATGTAGAATTATTAGCTTCCTTGATTAGATTTGGAGGTTCATTAGTTAAGAATAAAGGGAGGAAAGGGAGCCTATCCCTCACCCCCTTAATTTAGATAAATGGGTTTTTCATGCAGAATTATTAGATTTGCTCCAAATTTTGTATACCGGTTCATTATGTTAAGGAGCTTCCCTGATTAGATTTGAGGTTAATTAGTTAAGTATAAAGGGAGGAAAGGGGGCTAGACCCCCCCCCCCACCTTTAATTTGGATAAATGGGTTTTTCATGCAGAGTTATTCGATTTTGTCCAAATTTGGTATACCGGTTTATTATGTTAAGAAGCTGCCTTGGTTAGATTTGGAGGTTTATTGGTTAAGTATAAAAGGGGGACGGGGGCTAGTCCCCCTTAATTTAGATGAATTGGTTTTTCATGCAGAATTATTCGATTTGCTTCAAATTTGATATACCGGTTTATTCCGATATGACGCTTCCTTCGTTTGATTTTGCGGTTCATTGGTTAAGTATAAAAGGGGAAAGGGAGGCGCGTCCCCGTCTCTTAATTTAGATAAATGGGTTTTCATGCAGAATTATCCAATTTACTTATTTTTTTTCTATGTTCATTCTGATAAGTAGCTTTTCTGATTAGATTTGAAGGTTCATTGGTTAAGCATATAGGGAGAAATGGGGGAGCTAATAGCCCCCTTAATTTAGCGAAATGGTTTTTTCATGCAGAATTATCTGATTTGCTTCAAATTTGGTATACCAGTTTATTATGTTAAGGAGCTTCGCTGATTACATATGGAGTTTCATTGGTTAAGTATAAAGGGGAGAAACGGGGGATAATACCCCTTCATTTATTTTTTGTGGGGCATTATTCTTTGAAATAAGGGTATAATATACAATTAGTGTGAATAGCCTGTGAGCTCAATGCCATTGGTTTAACTGGGTACTTTTCTTTTTATTTACATTCTTCTATCTTTACAAGAAAAAAGTATTGGATTTGTAAAAATTTTCGACTTCCGGTTTTCGATGGATTTACACATTTTCAGGGTCACAGATCCCCAAAAACATGTTTTTAGAAAATGCCTGTCTGTAAGGCTGTGAGTCTGTCCGTCTGTATTTATATGACAAATTTTGTGGACACTATCTCAAGATCTAATGCACGGATTTTAACAAATATTTATGTTCAGGTAGACTCTAATATAAATTGATGCTGAATAGTTTTAGTGTAAATCGCTCAACAGGCGGCGCTGCTATGCTGCATTTTTTACGATTTCCGCAACAGCACTATCTCAAGAACTAATGCACTGATTTTCATAAAACATCATATCCAATTAGTCCTTGACATGAATAAATGTTGTGTACGTTTTTGTGTAAATCGCCCAACAGGTGGCGCTGCTATGCTGCATTTAGCAGGATTTTTACGATTTCTGCAATAGCTCTATCTCAAGAACTAATGCAGACATTTTCAACAAACTTGAGATTTAGTTAGTCTTTGATATGAAATGATGCTGACTACGCGTTGGTGTAAATCGCCCAATAGGTGGCGCTCTGGTACTGCATTTTGCACTATTTCCTTAATAGCTCTGTCTCAATAACTAATGCACGAATTTTCATCAAACTTCAGATTCAAGTGTACCTTGATTCATATATCTGCTGATTATGTGTTCATGTAAATCGCTCATTAGGTGATGCTGCTATGCTGCATTTGTCATGATTTGCGAAATAGCTCTATCTCAAGAACTAATGCACGGATTTTCCCCAAACTTCATATTCAGTTAGACTTTGACATATGTTGATGATGATTAGTTTATGCTATTAATCACCCAGTAGGTGGCTATGCTATGCTGAATTTTGCTGTATTTACACGATTTCAGCGATAATCATATCTCAAGAACTAATGCACGGAATTTCATCTTTTTAGAATCCTCGTGATGAATATAAATTGCCATTTAATTTTGGTGCTGTATAGCGAATTTTCAAGTATTGACAAGTATAAGATAGATGGAAGTTTTGGGATTGGTACATCTGACTAGTTTTATTTAACTTTTAGATTTTTTTTATTTAATTATTCAAGTTATTTTTAGCGCTCTTTTCACGTTTCTCTGCGATTTTTACACCTTAGTAACAGGAATACAGTTCCAATATTTTACACCAATTTAGTAAATTTTGTCCTTTTTACAATAAAGTTTATCCGGAATCAGTGCAGCGATTTTTTTACTTCGCCACAAATAAATTTTCCCCAGTATGCATGATTGGTTCGTTGGTTGCCTTCATTTCGGTTTCAGTTATGTCCAAAATTGTCATTTTCTCCCCCGTTTTTAGCTTGGAGAGGGTTGGTAATCTTTAAAGATACAAAATTGTAATTTTAAAAAGAAATGGCGGGTTATTAATTATCCCGATTTGTTTTTTTTTCTCACTAGATATCTTTTTTAATGAATTTTTTCATATTTTGAAGTGATTTTAATTAAAAACCCAGAGTGAACACAACATCATGCTAATCCAAATCACAAAACTCAAATGAATTCAGCTGCTTTGCATGTAGCACTATATACAGGGTGTTATCGACACACTCAGTCTAACATTATGCAGGCGCTCAGCAGTTTTTATACAAGCGAATCAAACACACTACCAATATAGGCTCGATTGCGCCTGAATAAGCAGAACTAGATTCCAGAAACCCTCGAAACACGCACAATCAGCAACTCTTAAGTGCAAGATCACTTTCATAGGAGTTAGGACTTATCCGCTGCTCTCCCTCCCTTTATCGCGCTTACGTAATAACAGAATCCTACGTCACGAATAAATCTGAAAATGAAATTTTGCTCGGACTAGTCACGTGATCAGCAAGCTGAAAAATTGGATGGATGACGTAAGCGTGACGTCATGTTCTGGACGTTTCAAAGATCACTTGGACGTTGGACGTCTTCCAACTAAGGCAATACTAATCTTAGTTGAAAGAAGGGGTCCAATCTGCTTATCAGATTCTGTAAACGTCCAAGATGGCGGCCGTCTATTACATTGGTCGTCCGGGGGATAAATAATCCAAGATGGCCGACGTCCAAGATGACGGCTGTCCGAAATGGCGCCCATACAGTTATTTATAAATATTAAACAAGTTTAAAGTCGATTCAAATCTGAAAATTAAAAAATTGTTAATTAATAAATAAACAAACAAATTTTAAGTTTCAAAGTGCTGGTGCACGCATTTATTGAAAATTATTATCACAGAGATATGAATGTACATGAAATTGGAGTAAATAAATTAAATAATTAAATAATAACAAAATGAAAGGGGATAACATAGGTTTTTTCACGAAAAAAAGCAGGCTTTGAGTGAAATAACTGGAGGCACGGGCGTACCGCATCTCAAGGCTCATTTCGGACGCTTTGAGCTCGGCAAGAAGCCGTCATCACTGTCGCCACTCGCACATAACACCTCTACGTCTACATCAGGCCAATGGGAACAACCAGGCTTGCTCGGGGAAGCGCTCGACAATTCAACTGATGAAGGATGATACATCATTCAAATTCATCCATTTTCGATCTTTTAATCCCATGGTATCTTCAAATGACGTCACAAATCGTTCATTGGAGGTCAAACACCGTTGGAGGGCAGTTGTGTTTGGTAGCTGAGAGGATTGTAGGCAAGGCTGGAGGTCAACCGGGCAGTTTTCATTGGTGGAAGAAAAGGTCATCAGCTCATTGCAACTTCCCTACAGTAAATTTTGCCCTCTTTTGAATAAAAATTATTTTCGAACAGCAATTTTTGAATTTTTCGTAATTTATTTTATGCGGTTTTTAGAATTTTTGCATGTAAGTGACGTCATTTTGTTTTGATTTCAGAAATTGGCAACGATAACTTACTGTATTTGTATGTCAAAACAAAAAAAGCACCATTTTAATCCTTTTTCAACTGCTCTCTTTTGTTTCTGATTCAAAAGTTAACGATATTTGCTAATGTTAAAGAACTTGGTTAAATTTTGAGAGGGGAGGAAAGTGTCCGACCGCAATTTAAATCTTGCTTTAATGCTCTGATCAAAACTTCCTCCTGCACCCTGTATACCAAATCAGAACTTTTCTAATATTAGTACGATTCAAACGATACATTTTCTAACAATCTTCTAAAGTCGCTCGGGTACTAAATGAACTTCGATATCATTTCTCTTTCCTTTCATTTTTATGACCACTATTTCTGAATATTAATCTCTATTGAGAGGATTTATTTTCTCGAGCTCTATGGATCAGATTTCAACGAGAATAGATTCATTCAGCTTAACATGAACCAGTAATAAAGCTATAAATTTGGCACCCCTGGCGGTAGAAAATGGAACTAAAAGATTTTCAGCGAGCTCACTGCACGCCTGCTATAGGGTGTCGTAGGCAGTAAGTGTCGGAGTTTCGTTTAGGGCAGAATGCGCCCACTGGCAGTGGAACTAAAAGATTTTCTTGCGCGTTCGCCGAAAATGGTTATTTTTATTGATTCCGCAAAAGAAAGTTACCTATTTGATAATCCCAAACAAACAAATATTCTCATTTTCACTCATCCTCGAATATTAAGAAATTTATTAGAAGTTTCTATTCGAAACTCACAGTATATACGTAGTTTCTTTGTCTGATTCCGAAAATGCAAATTTTGTTAAAAGTGGACGGTAACTTTTCTTAACTTTGACTAAAGCTGACCCGTATTGAACCAAATGACCGAGATATTTGTGATGGTGGTATAGAATTTACTTTCTAATCGGTGTCTGCCTTTCTATTTAATTTCCGAATGACGAAAGGATTACCAGAGGAACGGTTTGGTACAGACATCTTTAGAGTGATTTTGCGTTTCGTACAATTTTTTGCAGGCACGGGGCAACGCCGCACAATGAGACGTTTTGATGATCTAGGTGGAAAAAAATTCATTTTTTCGATTATCTCGGAATTTGACAAAACCGCGTGTACTGGTAGCTGACTGTCTTTATTTTCGAGATTTGTACGTTTTTTGTCGAAAGAAATTAGAGGTATCCGTTAATTATGACCGTAAGGAATCCATTTGCGCAGTCCGTTTGAGGGAGTTTCCAAATCTGCACTAGCTTCCTCTAAGATGGAAGCACGTCGTGACTATTCTGTTTTATTTGAAAGTATGAGATTGTTGACGACACGCTTGTCAAGGTCAGATTTAACCCATTATTGCTTAAAAATAGGCGATATTAAACCCGCTTAACCGCTTTTTTCAAAGGTTATAATTCTGGATGATCTTTGACGTTGTTTACAAATTTCATCTTGACTTTTAATATATTATTCAGCATTATTCAGCAATAAGCATTTTTTTAAAATCAAAATGCCATTCTTAAAGTATTAAAGAATTAAAAAATCTCCTGCAGATGTCTGCCGATCATTCAGTTTTTATTAATAAACAAACATCATATTAACTTGCAGTGCATATATGTATGTTTAGTTCAAATCTTGTTAGTCAAATTTAAACCAGTTTTAATTATCCGATTCAGACGAAACAATGAAAACATGTGTAATTTCAAAGACAATTGAATATTATTTTAATTTAAAGAACGTATAAATTTGTTTAGAATATTCTTTCTACAGGACTTCGCAAAAATTTAGATTAAAACTTCCAAGTTAATTTTAAACCAATTTCAATAATCTGATTGAACTGAAACATTGCTCAGGATATGTAGTTAAAATGGCAATGCAATATTTTTATAATTTATGGAACATAGCAGTTACGCTTTTTTTAAAGGGCCGCAAAAAATATTAGATCAAATCTTGCAAGACAGTTTTAAACCACTTTCAATTATCTGATTGAGCTGAAACTTTGCTTACATGTGTCTTTCCGATGAAAATTCCATTAAATTATAATTTGACGAACGTAGAAATTATGCATTTGTTACAGGGCCACATAAAAGATCGCGGAAAGATTGTTGCTAAAAAGAAGAAATTTTAATTAAATTTCAACAAAATTACTATAGGTTATTGAGATACACATTTGCATTTTTTAAATTGAAAACAAGGTGCATAGTAGTTGTATTTCTTTCACAAGGACACATAAAGATTTCGGATACATTACCGTCTATATTTCAAATTGAATAGAATTTATACAAGTTATTTATTCACAGAACAGCCTTTTTTCAACTAAAAATAAATTTATTAGCATATATATGTTTTACGGGGTACCACAAAACATTAAAGTTTTTATTTAATATGATTTTATTTTTAAAACATTCTTTTTTTTTAGGATGACGGCACAAATTTCTCGAGAAATTCTGAGTAGACAAAAGTACAAAAAAGAAATGAATGTTAACTTGCATGTGTATATTAAATTGTTTTTTACTCAATTGTAAAATAAGTATTTTTAACGCATTATTTGTAATGCATTATACAGGGTGACAACTAAATTCCTCCCTACTGTCTTAATTGCCGAACAATTGCAGCTATAATAAAACATTTATAAGTTGCAAGTAAAGCATAAAAGTGGTGTCTAAGTATACTAAAGTGGCTATGCGCTACCAGATAAGACGACTTCCAGCGCCACCTGGTGCAAAACAGCTGAGTTAGTATTCTTATCTCGAAAACGAGATTCATAGTCAGAACGAGATTCAATTAGCATCCATGTTCACAAGGGGTTGTCATTCACTTTTGTCCCATATTTCGAACAGTTTTCGTGATAGGAACGCTAAGGCCGCCATTTTGTACCAGGTGGCGCTATAAGCGGTCTAATCTAATAGCGCATATCCTCTTTACTATACCTAGACACCACGTTTATGAAATAAATGCACTCGTTCCGTTCGGCAGTTAAGGGAATGGGAACGGAATTTAGTAGGCATCCTGTATTTTTTTTTAAAGACATTCTTGTTGAATAACCAAATATGTATCACCGTTTGAGTATTTTATTAGTGATGCATTAAACAAACAGCAAAAACTTATTAAACTTCAACGAAATAATTTTATCCACATAGATCGTCAAAACGTCGCACTGTGCGCCGGCTGATCAGATAGTACATTTATATATAAAATGATAAATTTAAGTCTAGAAAACTTTACAAAGGTAAAGTAAATAATAGAATTTTTCTTTGTTAGTTTTTATATTTTAAGGAAAAGGGTAAAACAAGAAGTATTAGCCGAAGAGCGCACTACTCTTCTAATACAGTTGTGAAATGAAATCTTTTACGTTACGTTTTGTAGGACCGAAAACATCATAATTTTGGGAGTTCATACACTATTTCGATAGGTATCTTATATATATTTCATTGTGGATTTTTTTACAGAGAAATATAATACGGTTAACAAATGATTGGTTTTTTGGGTCACTTCTAATAGTTTTATTACGAAAGTATCTAGAGCCATTGCGTATAATTCTAAAATGTTTATTATGAAATTGTGACAGTTGATTCTTGCTGGATTTACAAGCGAAGCTCCAGACCGGGCAGCCATAAGTTATCATAGAAAGGATGCAGACATTGTAGATAATCATTTTATTGCGAATAGAAAAAGAGGGATCACGTAGAAAAGAAGAATGCTATTTAGAAACACCAGCGATTTTTCCACGAATGCTAAGGATATGTTTCGAAAAGAGAGGCATTTGTCAGTGATAACCCCCAGGTATTTAGCATCACCAGACCAGGGAACACTTAAGGGGGCACATGATCTTTAACTTTTCAGAAAATCAGTTTTTAGTTTTTGTTTTGTTCTGCATCTTTAGAATTTTGAACAAAATGCAAAAAATACCATTCCAAAATCTGCATTATTTCTTGAGGTATAATCATTTATACACGGTGCGTATAATTGAAGGTCCGTAGATTTTGAAACTTCAAAACGCGTTTTCTCAGACTAGTAAATTTGGAGTTTGGTCGAACAGTTACTTTCAAACTATGTATGCTACAGTTTAAAAAAAATAACCAAATATGCGTTTCTTTATAGTCTACATATTAAAAAAAATCACATATTTTGGTTATTTAAATGTCTGCACTTGACAAACTTAAAATCTTTTTTGAAATTTTTTAATTTTTTTGTATTTTGTGTTAAAAAAATATTTTAAACAAAACCTTTTGTGTATATTTTAGTTCTAATTTAGAAGTAGGTGTTTTGTCATTCTATTGTGTTCAAATAACGTTTTCTATATGCATAATTTAGAGTTTAATCATACGCTCAACACTTAATGATTTTTATTCACGCGTTAGTGAAATGAATTTTTAAATTTCAAAATTTAAATATTAATTTTTTATATGCAACTTTTATTTTTCTGATAATATAGCTAAGAGTATATACTTTAGGCAGAAACGTAAAAAATAGATCTTAATTCCGTAATATTTGTGGTTTGGTACTTTGAAAAAGACGATGTTTTTGATCGTTTCGAGAAACTCAAAGGTCCTGTGCCCCCTTAAATTGGTAATAGGAAATCTCTTGAGATAGGAAAAAGTTCGAGAAAAGTAAACAGCAGTAGTTTATCTTTCATTTAACTTTCTCAAGAATATTGAATAACTTGCATTCATAGTTTTTTTACTAGGACACACAACATAATTCTATTACATTATGATCTGTGGAGAAAAATCTTTTGTGGTGCATTTTAATGAAGTTAAGTTACTTCAAACAATAAACTACAAATGATTATTGGCAAGGGAACTACTTTTGGTGCTGCTCGCACCTATCATCGAGACCTGGTGCATTTTGTAGCCCTATGCATAAAAGTAAAAAAAACGATAAAATTTCGTTGTTAAAATCATATTTCATACATTTGTTTATACTTTTAACTTCTTATTATTCGATTTCTAATTGTTTATTTCACGCAACAAGTGAGTTAAGTTTCCAAATATGGCGCTAAACATTTTTCGCCTGCTTTATCACTCTAATGTCTAGTATATGTACTGTGGCAGATTTCTCTGTAACGTATCGGTTTCTGCCCTCCGTTACTTAAAATCTACTTTGAACAAGTAAAGTCATTATATTAATTCTTTTTCCTAAAACAATTCATAGTTCTACATTCATATATTTATTTTTTTTTCTTTCTCCTTTCACAATGAACTTAACTCAACACATATAAAGATTTATAATTTCATTTTTACTTATTAAAAATCTCATTCCCGCATATTTATTTTTCTTTCTTAAAGTTTTTTTGTTAAAAGCAATCGAGGACATATAAACCTTGGTGCATCTGCACTTTTTAACGTTTCATTTTCTTTATCGTATTTTATCTGCGTTTTAAATAAGCCACTCTTAATTCCTATTAGAATTTGACGGGTAAAAAGAAATAAAGAAAAAAATAAAAAAGTATTTTATGGGAATTGTGGTTTGAAATTATATTTCATTTATCGTAGCACATATGCCTTCTACATGTTACATACATTCGTTAAAGATTTCACAATCACATTTAAGCGCAATTTGTTGTTAATGCAAACAAAGCCAAACTTCCAGCCGCTCTTATTCTTGAAGCATGTAGGGTTGTTTCACATCCTGTGGGTGTGCTGAAAAAGGGGCTGCCACGTTATTTGTCTGCTAAACCTGCCGCCAATGCTTTGTCTCTGTAATTCCAGCGACAAAAACTTTGTAAATTGGTGATAATGTAATACGCCAAGTCATGTGATTCAGTACACATTAAGTGCAGTTGCCTCCTGACCCCTCTGCTGTAAGGTCCGTTAAAGGGCTTCCGTTGTTTTTTCCTATTTTGACTTTACGGAGCACATTGTCATGGATAATTATACGCCTACATAGCTTCATTTCTGATGCTCTTTTTACGAATTGTCTGTTTTCATTTTGAGAATGAATAAACATTCACTGTATTTTCTTTCACCTATAATGTTGGAGTATTTTTATCTCATAATACCTATGAACCTGTGAACCACTGCTGCATGGCGAAACAAACTCCTCCATAAGTATTCTCCTCCATATGTACCGTATTAGAATTAAATCAGATTGCGATTTGTTTGACAATAGCATTAGAATCAAGAATATATATATATATATATTATGCAGATGATAAATGTATAAATTGTAAATATATATCTGTTAAAAGCTTTCAAATCATTGACAAATATTTTTTTTTATTGAAATACAAAATAAGCAACAAAAATCGAAAATTGCATTTTCAGAAAGTTATGCTGCTGTAAAATAAAAAAAAAAATATGATTTTAACAGAAATTTTTCATCAATTCTCAAACTTGCTAATATAGGGCTTTAATATGCACCAGGTCTAAATGGCAGGTGCGAGCAACACCAAAAGTGGTTCCCTTGTGAGTTGCACTACAACGTGTTTTCTGGTGTTTAAGATTCATCGTTCATTTACAAAGACACACAAAATAATTCGGCTACAGTACTGTTTATGATCAAGAATTGCTGTTGATAGATTTTCTCCTGTGGATTGCAATTGTAAAATTATCTAAACCCATAAGCCAAAAGCGGGTTCCCAGGGTGGGTAAATACTTACTTACTTACTACTTGGTGTGTATAAATCATATACAGGGCTCTACGGAAGACTTTGCTTAGAAGACTGGATATTGACAGCAGCTGGTAAAAATAGTTTTTTTTTAGAGCTATGTGTTTTTTAAATTGTTAATTGAATATTGTATGGAAAAATGAAATTTTTGAGTAATACTTTGTTAGTGTTGGAAAGTATTTCATGATCTGTGCTTGATGAATGATTTTTAATTCGTGTTTAATATAATAATATCAATGCGTAAGTGGAAAATTCTTTTAATTTAAACTAAACAATTAAAATTTTGGCTATGCTTTTATATTACCATAATTAGAAAATCCGTTATTGATTCAAACTCAAAATTTAAAATTAATGCATATAATGAAAACATGCTTCTAAAATGAACTGAAAGCCCTTTAATTAAATTAATTAATAAGCCAATTAATTTTATTGGAGATAAACAATTCAGAATAAATTCTATCAGTTTCAATCCTTCAATGTTAGTAAATAATATTTGTTCGGAGAAGATGCTTAATAAATTTTAAAATTTCCTCCCGGCATTTTTGTAATACACATGAATCATCACCTTAATATGCGTTATGATGTTTCTTTCATAAATTTATTTCATCGAAGTAAGAGTTCTGAACTCTTTAAATATGTAAACCTTTCTTTCGAAACATAAAAATCAACAAACTCAATTCTGAAATTCAAGAATGGAGCTTTTGTAGTAATTATCATCGAAAAGATAATTTAATATTAAGGAAAATTTAATTAACCATTTTTTATTAACTTTTTTTCAGATTCAGAAATCTTTGTACACATTTTCAGAACAAAATGAATTGAATAATACGAATAATTGTTTTGCTTTTCGTTTTCCATATTAATTATTTTTGCTCTGTGAATTGAATCCCTATGTATTTTAAGAATGTAAGAAGATTTTAGAAAATCTCTAAAAGAAAATCTGGAGTGACTGCATTAAACTTTTCGAACACTAATATGATTAAGCCATTTGTGCCTAAATTTTTGTTTTCCCAAATTTGTTGGAAAAATCACTTTAAAATGTCGCAAAATGAATTGGAAAAATAGTAAAAAAAATATGCCATTTTTTTAAATATTATTTGACAAAATGTAAGCGTACTAAATATGAGACTATGCATAATATTTATAATACACTGGCCTCCAAAAGTTAAGGTACAGGGACTGGATGCTTTCGATTGTACACGGTTTGTCGAATATCTACCAACATTATTGGCGAATCGTTCTTGAACTTCTGGGATTTAAAGAACATGTTTGATTTCATATTTCTCGATGAAGATTTATTCGGGCCGACAATTAGGCGGCTAATAATAAATTTAATAATAAAATAATATTTGCGATCAGCTATGCAACAGAAAAGGCTGGAAATGGTTTGTCTCTGTGGTAAATGACTATTTGTGTCCTGCTCAACGTTTGTATGCGTTTGTGTAAGTATAGCACCCATATTCGTGAAGATGTTAACGTTTTTGTGAAAAATTCAAAAGTTTATTGTTTATAGCATACAGAGTTATCAACCAAATTTAACACAACTTTCCAAAAACCTGACAAAGAACAGTAGCAACAGTATACTGCAATTCAAACATGAATATATTGAATATTTGATGAGATATGGGCACTTGTATGAAATAATTTTTAACTGCGCATGCGTGTAAGTTTTTAAAATTTTTTATTTACTTGAAAATATTTATTTACTTGCCATCTTGAAAATTGAAAAATCTATAAACACCGAAAGCCTTTATTTAAGTAAATAAATATCCATCTTATACTGTCATCTTTCGGAAACAGATAAAGACATTTATAGGTAATTATTTCATACAGATTCCATGTTATAAGAAAGAAGAAAATTATAAAAATCTATTAAAATTCGAAGCTTCCCAAAAATGGGACGCTAGACATAAATGGGTTAAACGGGAAAAATGGAATGTTTGTAAATGTCTGATACAATGTAATCGGAACACAATGGATACGAACGCAAAACATTCTATTTTCTAATTGGAAACACTACCTCTCCTCCACTAATGCTTGATTATATCGGATTTGTATTTATCGCATATTATTATACACATCCTTGGTGACATTCTGCTATAAAAATTGCTAACGTACGTGGTTGGAAAATTCCGGTTATTTCTCTTTTGCTGATGGTAACGAGTGGTTTGTTTATAAAATCAAACGTGTTAAACCTAACTTTAGCCGGTTTCGTTATTTGTTGCGGTGTGAAATATTTTGCTATTTTTTTCTCGCAAAAATATTAGTTACTTATGATTGCAATATTTTGATACGATAAAATGTTATGGTACGTGGCGGTGAAAAAGCACCTATTTCTCTTTTGGCGATGGTAACGAGTAGTTTGTTTTTAAAATGAAATCTGTTGAACCATACTTTAGCCGGTTTCGAAATTTGTTGCAGTATTTATCGCAAAAAATTAGTTACTTATAATTACAACATTTTGATTAGATGATTTTTTGACGACGTTACAATCATCTTTTTGTTATTGTAACGCCGTGTCGAGGTGCGACATTTCATTCATGATTAGAGAAGGAGATACGTTAAGGTGTAAAAATTGCTAACTTTTCGCTAATCTTTTGCTAATTTTTACTTTTTTTTTTCGAAATAAGTTTGCAGTGTGGATTTTATAATTTTCGTAGAAGAGAATAGCGTGCCGCTGAAATTGTGGACGAAATGATTGAAATGAGATCTATTCGAAATAAAGCTGATAGACTTAGGCGAGCCACAGAACGTCCCGCTCAACAGCAAAATACATTTATCCAGCGAGGCAAAACTGTGTGAAATCACAATTTGAAGTGAACATCTCGGAGCATAGCTGCAGAAATATGTCTGAGGTGTGAGAACTTTAACTCAGACGTTGTGCGCGAGATAAGTTAGTTCTGCTACATAACTTATAGAATAAGTTGCAAAATGGTTTTAAAATATTTTAATGGATAAAATACCTACTCAGACAGTCGATTTTTAGGAAAATCTATACCGTTCATACGATAAATGTTTCTAACATAGTCACCAAATGGGAGCTCATTTGGTACCGTATCGTGTTCAACCAACAACACCTATAGACAATGCCTGCGAGCTCGATTTCGATGTCACGGCAGATCGGCCATTAGCTGATCATTCATTGGACACTATTCTTGTGTCGTTTCTTGTGACGTAGCAGTCACAAGTATAGGTGCCACTGAATGATAAGCTGATGGCCGATCTGCCGTGACGTCGAAATTGAGCTCGTCGGCATTGTTTATTAGTGTGGACCAAAAAAAGGTTTTTTCCGATTTTCAATAATGTGTAGTGTGGAAAATGTGTCATTGGTGACACTAAGTTCAAACAAAAAATTTTAGATTTTTAGGACAATTCCTTGATTTGCCGCAAATCTCTTAAAGTCTTGGTAAAATGCTGATTTTTGAACTTTTTTAGAAATTTTTTAAATGTTAAATTAAATTTATTTTGTATGCAATTACTTGAATGAAAAGTCATGGTTAGTGAGCCAAATGTTTAAATAAGATCTGATTATTTATTAGTGCTTATTTTAGTGCTATGTGCTTTTAACCCTTACCGGCGCGGAGTAATTCTGTTTATAAACTGATGAAATATTTGTCTGACACCGCAATTTATAAACGAATTTATTAGAAAATATGAACTTGCTTATTTTCATGTACATTATAATAGGAAAATTTTAGTTAAATATTCTTGGTACTGTTTGCCAGTTTTGGAATTAAAATTAGGTGTCCTTTTTTAAGGACACTGCGCCGGAAAGGGTTAAAATGTACTCTTTTTAGCTTGTTTAGCGTTCGAAATGAACGTGAAACAAACCTGAATAGCTATCATGAGGAGGTAGTTGCACGGTAAGTCTCACCAACTCGTTTATCCACAGAATTTTATATTCAAGATTTTTGCTGTTTTAGTCTACGAAGTTCTGCTTGGAAATCAATTTTGGCATCTTTTTTCATGCTTTTAAAAACTTGATGTTTTTCTCTGGTGAGGGTGATACAGTCATAGTACTTCGATGACTTAAAATTCAGCTTTGGAAACCGAAACTATCACACTTTGTTTATTTTCTTTTTTGAATTGCGGAATTTTAAAATCCTTTCCCATGCTACTCTTCTAATATCTTGGTTATCATCAGTTTCCATTACCATCAGTAAATTCTCGGGATGGACAAAGTATTCATTTGTTTGAATGACTGAATGCACAGTCTTCTTTAACTGATCTGGTAGCAGCTTTGAATGTTGAACAATCTGCAACAGATGTCTAGGTCCATCTGTGGAACCTGGCCGTTTCTTTACAGCAAACCACACTTGCGCATAAACTTGTGTCACTTGCTGCGCGAGATATTTCATAGCATCATTAGTAATGAAACTACTAAATTACAAGTGTAATATTCTGCAGGCAGTTGCGATCCATCTCGATTGCATGATTGGTCTTGGCTTTCTGTTTTAAAGTCCTCAAGAACACTGTCCGGTTGAAACCGGTGCACAAATATCAAATAAATACTTTTGACCTGTGTCTATAATTTTAGTCTTTTTCATTTCTGTTGTCCATGAAACAAGATTAGGCTCGAGCAAAGTCAAACATAGATTTTCACAATCTATTAGTCTACCTCCGATTGGACTGGCGAAGGTCTGATGTCCAGTGGTTGCATCATCTAGTTTAGACACTAGACAGGTGAAGTCAGTTTCGTGGTGGAAGTTCTTTTGTATGATGAATACATATCAAATGATAAAGTTTTCTTCTTATTTTTTTAAAGCAGGCTTTATTTTGCATCTAAAAAGTATATAATGATTTTGCTATTTCTTAGGCATGACCGGAATTAGGCGTCAAGTGAGCCAAATATTTCGAAATAGGATCAGACAACACGGTACTATCTATTTCATCCTTCTCTGGACGATGACGCTTCTCCATCCCCTCCCCCTAGTTTTTCTATGACTAACGTTTTATTTTTTCTATCATCAAAGAATTTTTTCGTAATTTTTCTTCCTTCAAGATCTTCCTTCTCCTGTATCTTCTTTCCAAATTTCTTTTTCTCTCTACTGATCTTGTTTTTACCGAGGCGAGATCCTTATCTTCTGTTGTAATAATTATTGCATCTTCAAGCACGGATGAAGCTCTCACCGCAACTTCCCTCTCAGATACTCTAGTTCTAAATGTGGCTAACACTGTGTCAGAATGATAAAGGGGTATGTGTTTGGAAGTGGTGCTTTGGAAGGTCCTGTTTCAAATTCAGGTTCAGTCGAACTGCCTTCTTCAAAGCTCCTATTACTTGAATCTTCCGATAATATCTGTATGTAAGATCAGAAAATAATTAACATCCCATCTTGCATCTCGCACGTTTTCCCATATCCTATTCCCTCTCTAATCTTCACGACGACTGATTAAGTTCTCATTGGTTTCTGCTCCACGTCCACCCACCCCTTTCCTTCCAGATTTCCTGTGGTCAGTCACTGAATTATATGAACCTTGACAAATACAAAAAAATAAAGGAAAACTAAGAAGCATGAAAAATACGCGAGAAAGAAACCGACGAAAGATTCAAACAATGCTTACAAATTTTGCCTGCTTAAAGGTTATAAAAATCACCTATATTAAAATGCACATAGAAATTAAATATCACATAATCAGAGCTTTTTTAAATATTTGGTACACTAAAAAGGACTTTTCAAGTAAATGCAACCAAAATAAATTTAACATTTAAAAATATTTGCTAAAAAACGTTCAAAAATCAGCATTTTAGCAAAACTTCAAGCCATTTGCGGCAAATCGAGGAATTGTCCTAAAAATCGCATTTTTTTGTGTGAAATTATTGGCACCAATAGCACCTTTTCCGCACTACCCATCAGTGAAAATTGAAAAAAAGTTTTTTGGACCTACCCAATTGTCTATAGGTAGCGTTGGTTCAAGTAACTACACACACACACAAAAACAAATCATGACTACATACTTTCCTTGCATATTTTTTTTCTCCAGAAAATAAAAACGATTTTACGGAAAATAGAATGGTTTTGTTGATGTCAGAAAGATGATGCTAACTATTTCGACTCTGTGAATCTTGAGTGCTGAAACTGTATAATGTTTTGCGGATTTCTTCTTGCGTAAGATTTAGAAGGGAATATCTTTCTATTCTATAGTAACTATCCCTGCTGCTGCCGCAATTGAATCCAATGTTACGTTTTTTCTTTCTCCGTTTATAATGCAAAAACAATTGCACATAAAAACGTGAAAAATAGTAGTTTTATAGACAAATATTTCATAAATACGTTTAGGTAGACAGTTTTAAACCAAAGAAATATTTTAATCGCTATTTAATGTTGGTAGTTCAGTTATATAAGTATGATAAGATCAAACTCTATGCATAGCAATTTAATTAAGTTTTGAAAGCATATAGATATGAACTGGATTGTGGTGTTCTATGTCGTATTATTATTTTTTTTTATGGTCTATTTTATTTGGTTTCTTTTCAAATTATTCATTCAAAATTCCACTATCTGTCTAATTTAATTCGTATTTCTACGTAGCCGTTTTTTTACCTGCTATAGCCATATTTTAAGACAGCCAATTTATAATTTTTCCTAATACTTTTCATTTGAAAAATGTATTTACACGTGAATATTGAAAAAGAAATAAAAGTATAAAATAATTAAATTGTTCTGTGAGAAAAGCGTGTAATGATGAAAATTACATTATATTTTAAAAGATATATTTTAAACGCCATATTTTAAAACGATATATTTCGAACATCATATTTAAAATTATTTTCTTATAGAGTGGAAAAAAATTTCTTATAGGCCGTACAAAAGTCCTGGAGGCACCTACATTTTTCGCTTAAAAATTTTATACAAACTGATTTTTAAATTTCTGATTGATCTTTCTTATTAGATCACGAAACCATAGGATGGCGGTGGATGTGAATTAGGGAATCAAATAATCCCCAATGAAAGGGAAATTAATGGCGACCCGATTACAGAAGTTCGCCACTGGTCGTAATAATATTCAATCTTTAATTTTTTGTTAATTTTTTTAAAACAGAGTAAATTAGTGTATTTTTAGAGACTGCAGTGTTTACATAGGGTTTGACGAGCATAGCTCTTACAGGTAGAGACACTTGGAGTTTTCTAAAAAAAATTCTTTGGGAACCTTTTGCACATGATGTTATAGTAGAAAGTAACTGGTGATTAATCGAAAGTTCACATTTCCTTTAGTTTTCATTGAGTGTTATTGAAAAATCTTATTTTTGGTAATTATTACTAGCCAACTATAAACATGAATACATCAAATGACTGATAGTTTTATAACTAAAATAGGTGTAAAAACAATTAAAAGTCTTTAAGACATTAAAACCAATTTACAGATGTTAAATATAAAAGAATTCGCTGGAGTGCCGTGCGCTTTCGACCAAACCCTGGTCATTATCGAGGAATGAAGTGAGATCCAAAGTCTGAGACAACTCATAGTATAAGTCCATAACTACCCTTGTTAAATGATCAATCAATTTAAATTTGATCCTAATATATGCTTTTAAAGCTATACTGCCCAATTTATGTCTGATCTTTTGAATTTTATCTTTTATTAATTTATTCTGATTCTTCAAAAATGTTGGAATGACATTATTTTCTTTACACAACTGTAAAAATCTGATATTGATAATTTCCCTGTCCAGTCTCATTATTTTTGCTTTAAATCTCTTTTTTAAGATACTGCGTTCCATTACAAATCCAAAATCGATGGAAACATTAAATATATAGAAAATCTATACGCAAAAGAACGTCAAACTCACATTAAAATTTTAATTAAAAACATGAATACATGAAATGATTCATAGTTTTATAATACACCTATTTTAGTAATAAAACTATGAATCATTTGATGCATTCATGTTTTTAATTAACACTTTAAGGTGAATTTGACGTTCTTTTACTTATGGATTTTCTATATATTTAATTATTACTAGCCTTCGATGGAAAAACTAAACGAAATTGTAGGACGATCTCACAAGACGTGTATTTAGAAGAGCCAATATAATGTTTCATGAACATCATCTATTCTTATTCTAAACGACTTATATCGTACATGCTTCTCGTAATGTACAGGTTAACTCCGGGAGTGTTGACGCAGCCGGAAGAGATACCGCACCCCTTGTATTTCTTGTAATTATCGATAGATGGCAGTCAAACGCGCAGTACAATTGCGCAATAAGATTATTTTAACCAGTGTATAACATGACTCCCATTTCAATGTTTACCTGTAGCTGTACAATTCTTATTTTGACGTAAGCGCATGATTTCGCTATCCAAACTTTCAAACGCGTTATGCTTGAAATTCTTTTCATACACTAATTTCTAAATGCATGCATGATTTTGAAGTCAAAACTAAGTGTAGCGTTTGTATAGTGTGTATGGTTACGGCATTTTCCTTAGCGAGGGTAAGTAACTGTGATGTGCGACGTCTGTACCATACAAAATTTGATACATGCCGCAGTTTCTTTTGTATGGGATGATAAAGTGTTATTAACTTTTCCTTTTCTTTTTCCACATACTCACCAAGTTAGGCATGTTATTAGTCGTTAATTGTAATTGATATGATTTTGCATTTTAACATCCTGGATTTAATTGAAAAATTGTTTTTCAAAACCAGATAAATTTTAAACTTGTTTACAGATTTTATTAGAAATGCCCACATTTTATAAAAGAAAAGAAGGTGTAAGCCTACCAGGACAATGGTATCTGTAAAGGTTAATGCAGCATGTTGGGCGTAGATTGACTTTGTATCAGATAAGGGCTTTAATCTGCGATGCTATGGAACAAATCGGCAACTGTTAGCAACACTATTTGTAACTTTAAGGCCACTGGGATCTTCCATTACAACAACAACGCTATCCCAGATCATTACTTTTCTGCTTTCGCGGATAGTGAAATGCCCTCACCAGAAAACACGACGCAAAAGGAGGCAAATCCATCAAGTAAAGTGCTAATCAACACAACTTAAATCAATCCAAAGCCTGCAGAACCTGGAACTAGCTGTGTAAAACCACCATCACCTACCAACAACCTACATAAAGTATCTCCTATTCCGAGACTTAGTCAGGGGAAAGCAAAGCACATAATTAAGAAAATGGGAGTAAACTTAATCTCTATTGACAATTGGAAAGAGCTTAATGTAAATTTAGAAAAAAAAATAAAAAATGTAAGAAAATTAACAAAAAATATACAAAACTACCAAGGGAAAATTTAATTTTGATTCATGTTGAGGATCCAGAGACAGTCCATCAGACATTGACGAATATTCAAACAGTATAAAGTTTACTACACCAAAGGAGAAAAAGGGGAAATTAAAAAGTAAGAAGGCGAAGAAAAATGCAAGCCAAGATGATAATAATGAAAAGTTGGATCACTCGTGACGCAGATGTTCTTTGCAAGTAATTTTTAGAAAACCTGTCCAAAAAAGAGGAAGTGTAATTGGCTTCGTTGCATCATGTGTCAAATGTGGTTATATAAAAACTGTACTTTTACGACACTTTTTGTGTAGATTGAGGTAAAAAATCATGTCTATTAACAAATAAATTATGTAAACACTATTTCACTTCTCTTCTCCCTCTCTAATACATTGATGTCACGTTGTTGCTGAAAAAAAAATTCAATGTAAAAAATAAGTTGATAATTTTAATAGTGAAAGTAAGCAGACAATTATTAATTTGACTCTACTAGTACGTTTCATTGTACTCATTTAGTTTCTTTTTGTTATCACATAGTTAATTATAGTCAGATAAGATTTTTGTTTTATATAATTTCATTCTGTTCTCATGACAAAGCTCGGCATAACTACCGCACAAGTGCGGCGTCTCAGCCTGAATGACGCGCCGCAGTGTAATGTTTTAGAAAAAAATTGTTAAAAAATATTATTTGTTTTGAATTTTTTTGTCGCAATACACGTATTGTATATTTAACATTAAATAGCACAGCATGATTTCTTTTATTTTATATCTTCATTGGGACTTTATACACAAATTAAAAAAAAAAAAAATATGCGGCATAAATCCCGGAATTACTCTGCAAAAAACTCATTAAACATTTTTTTATATTCATTTATTCAAATAAAATCCAAATGAAATTTTAATACAATGTTATGTATAATACTTTTTTATTTAGGATGTAAAATTATCTCATAAATTTTTGGTAAAAGTTTTATACTTTCATAATTAGAAGGATAGTCAGAAAGATAATATGATTAGAAAGCCTTTACAGATGCCAAAACAAAATTTAATTAGAAAGCTTTGAAAATAAACAAGCTCATAGAAAATGAATTAAAAGTCTTCTTGTTAAATGAATCAATAAACCAAATAATTTTATGAAATATCAATAGTTCAGAATACACTCTGTCAGTTTTAATCCTTTAGTTTTATTTAATAATGTTGATTTGGTGGAACTTTATTTAATACTGTTTAAATCTCCCTCCAGGCTTTTATGTCATACACAATAACACCATAATGAAGGATATATATTATGGAGTTTCTTTCAGGGATATTGTTCAAGAACGAGTTCTACGCCCTTTAATCATTTAAACATTCATTTTGGATTGTTTAATTTATTGATATAAACAAATGGCATTCTACAGTTTTCGTTCCAGAATACAACTCTTGTAGTATTAATTTTCGAGGTGTTCAACATAATGAAGTACAGCTTTGTTATTCTTTTAGTTAATAAATGATTTTACTCAATATTAAGGGGTATCAAGCTTATTAAAGCTTCAAAATTTTCGAAATTTTAATTTTTTTAGATATTAAACTCCTATATTATCTGAGCATTTTTATAGAATTCTTTCCTTAAAATTCCCATTAGAAGAGAAGTTATGGCTTTTAGAATTGTACCCGCGCAATAGATGAAGCGGCGTTTCCAAAACTTTGAAGTCATTTTTCTCCAAATGACTTTGTTGGGCATAACGCGCGCGATATCTGAAAACTTTCTTAATATATTTTCATCAAAAATTCAAAACATATGTTTCATGTTATTCTGTATAAACTGAATCTAAAATTTCCTTTTTATTGTTCAAAAAAATAGTTTTTTAGGTGGTTATACTGAAATTGGCAAATTTGCAAATTTTGGTGAAATTTTCCATTGACTAAATACAACTTTGTATTAAAAATATAAAAATGCTTTAAATACAATTTTATTTAAGTTCAGGGTAATTGTTATAATCGGAAGTATAAGTAGGCACCGAAATTAACATTCTAGTTTTTATATATATTTTTTTGTAATCGTGCATATAATCTGTTATACCAATTTTCTGCTTGTCAAATATCTGACAGTTTAGAGACCCCTCTAAATTCTAATTCAGCATCTTGAATTTTTTTAAATGCATAAAATGAAAGAATATACTAATATCTTTTATCCCAATAAAAATTGTGTTTTAAAATCATACAGGAATTAAGATATTAAATGTTGAAAATGGTCCTTTTTTTTGCTTTTCTTCCAATTTTAAGAGTTCTGAGACCCCTTAAAACAAAAGGAGTTGAATAACACAAATAATTATTTCACTTTAAGTTTTATATTCTCATGAATATAAAACAAACCTATATATCAATATACCTATATATAAAACAAACTATATATCTGGGGAATATATAGCTGTCTTTAAAAGTGTAAGAATAATGTATAAAAGAAAAGAAAAATAACAGAAAGTCTTCCAAATAATTTTTTTACTGCATCGTTTTAGTGATTTCTAATATTTTGATTACAGCGAGTTAAACGATGCAGGTATCTTTCTTCTATTATCTACGGTTTTAACGCAAACTGCCAATAAAGATCAGAGTGAAGTTGAAGCAATGCAAAAAACATTTTAAATAAAAGCTCTTGAAACTATCCGATTTTTAACACTTTTATTAATTTACAATGTTTCTTACAACTGCACTAAATATTTTTTTTTCTTCTCGGAGAAGGGTCCTCCCCTCCCCCATACATAACAAGTTGGAAATTTTACGTCAAACGTGGCAAATAAGGTGCATTCGTACAATTTCTAGTTTTATGAATATTTTTGCACCGCATATTGTACCTACTGAATGTATATTTTAGTGCATTTCTTAAGTGCATATCAATTTCATTTTGTTCGAAAAGCTGTAATACCATTAAAATGCACTTGAGATATTTTTTCCTATTGACCGTAATGTAAGGAAAATCTTTTGACCGTCTCTGTAATTAAACTATACATCCGATTTTCATAAAATTTGAAATGACTCGACAAAATTTTACCTCAATTATATATTTAAAATTTCAGACCATTCGGTTGGATAGTTTTTGCTTTGTTATATGCGGACGGACAAACAGGCAGACAGATGGACAGATGGACCGAACGACGACAGTAGATGCTACGTATTTATATAATTACGAACACACCTAAAAACGCGCGCTTTCATTTTAGATCGTTTTGATTTAGAAACTGCTTGCGTTTGCTTCCTGTGCAGCAAGCATTAATCTGTTATTATGCCCCTTTCAAGCGCAAAGTTGTTCTACTTCAAAAATAGCCGTAGTATTTACATACAAATTTGTTTAAAAATAATTAAAAGCTTATCTTCATGTACATTATATAATTAAGATGCTATTCGAAAATTCTGTTGTCATTGTGACATTTGGCGATTAAAATTTTGTGGGATATATAATATACCACAGCCCTTTAAGCGGTTAATATTTCATCATGTCTTTATGAGTAGAATTACAATTTATCGATTTTCCAATTGGAAATCTCTTTGTCTTTATGGCTAAATTTGTAATTTATAAGCCAGAGAGAAATTCTGGATCAGCGTCAAAATTGTAGCTGAAAAGTTTTCGAATATTTTTCCTTAATTCACATAAAAAAGTACATAAGAAAAATTATTCACAGTTTTTTTTTCATTGAATATTCGATTCTATAAAACCTAGGTATTTTGGTTTGTTTGTTTGCCGAATATTCTATGGAGTTCTGTTTCTTTAAACTGTTTAGAACTTTGATTACGGGCAAAAACTCGCGACTAATTTTATGGTTAATCATGCCACAATTTATACATTTTCTTTCCTCTGATAGGTATCACTTGAAAATATCCTAATAGAAGAGTATTGCAACAATTAGATTTCAAAACGTGGGTGCAAATGGAAAACAAACAGTCCACTGGGACGTTCCCAAATCGTAACTGATATATAATAAAAAAAGACAAAATAAAAAGGAAAGGCTTAATAAAATATGACTGTATTGAGTTGCATAATTACAACAACTGAATAATAACATAGAACATTACATGTATTTTTAAACTTGGACGGGCTCATGGCAGAAATGTGGTGGACCAGGCAGAAAGCTAGCTGAAAGAACCAATCATAGTTAAACAAACAAAATTGTATAAAGCTAAAAACGGAAGTAATAACAAGTCAGTGTATTGCTTTGATTACAATATTATAACACGCGCATTACATCAGAAAAACTGAAAGAAAATTCTAGTAAACAATCATTAAATGTAATGTAACACAGTTTAAACATTACTTACATAAACAGCAAAGAAATAACAGTTTATAAAATTTTGCTTTGGCAATGCGTTTGGAAAAATACCAGTAATTTGCATATTTCTAGGAATATATTCAATCTTGATATTATTTTCTTTTACAACATTACGAACAAAGTTTAGTTTTATGTTAATATGTTTCATTCTACCATAATTTCTCTACTTACTGGTACATTTTATGCGTGGATGATTATCTAAAAAATAAATAAGTCCTTAATATTTACACTTTCATGATCAATGTTTTTATAACATAACAGGTCTTGCAAATTTTTACTTAAGATAATGACTTCAGATTGAGTTGACGGTAATGCAACTGATTTTTGTTCATTATAACATCACAGAACAGGCATGTTACAGAACATCAATATACACATGTTTTAAAGACAAAACGTTTTTATTTAATTACACTGGACAACAGTGGTTTTGTCCTAGAACTAAAATTAGTTGATTCTAGATCAATTTTTGGCGCTGATTCCGAATATGCTCTCCGTTTATCTCTATGTGGTCCAGGTTTTGAGAAACTTGCATATTTAAATTTATGCAAATTTAAGCTTTTTTGTGCTATTTTATGCAAATTTTAGATACAATATATGTCACATCTAATTACGTTTTCTAGATAATGACTACTTGACTATTTGCTTCAGATAAATGTCACGATATGCATATTCTTAACATTTATGTGCTAATTGCAATAAATAACCTGTAAGTTCACGGTATGTACCATTAAATGATTTTTGATTTATTTTTTTAAATCAGATGGAGTGTACTTAGGGGAAACAGGAATGTCACTAGGTTTGCATTCTAGCATACTAAACGATTTCCTTATATAAAACTCTTGATGTATTATTAAACTACCGGGCTTGAAATTTATATTATTACTTATAAATACCACTTTTAATTTCAGAACCTGTTCTGAAAATGGAGGCATCCTCAGAAAAAACAGCTGCAATCAAAATCTAAAAAGTATGAAATTACAACGTTAAACATTGACATCAGATATCCTAATAAAAAAGCATACTTAAATGCAAACGAGAAATTTGAGAAGAATGTTGTCATTGGTTTGACATCAGCTTGCGAGTGTCTTCGCCTCAATGTCATAATATCTACGTCGCCATGTGGCAGAAATTACCATACGGTTTTTACATAAATCTACAGGAAGGTATGGGATTTTTTAACTGGGGGAAAATTATTTCCAGAATAGTTGCATTTGTTACTGATAGTCAGCACTGCATCGGTCACAAAGCTGTTGCTTATTGTAATTTTAAAGTTTAATCTATTTGCGTAAAAACGCCAGGAAGCCAATGGCAACGTTCGCACTTTAATTTCCGGAAATTGTTTCGAAAGTGAAGGTATCCTAAGAAAAAAACAACTTCAACCAAAATCGAAAAAGTACAAAAGTACGACGTTAGACATAAGCCTTAGAAATCAAACACTCTCAGAAATACTTTCTTCAGTTCACGGAAATATTTCTGGCAGCACTACTATCGGCATATATCCGAGAAGTGAAGAAATTTCCGTTCTTTTTTTTCGTTCTAGGACAGAAAATTTCTGTAATCTTTAAAAAGGAGTTTTTAAAAAAATACCTCATTCTTTCTGCGATGGATCCACTTTGTTTTGAACCGCGTGTTTCGAATAGAGCATCTTAACCACCCGGTCAACGAGCAATTGGAAAAGGGTGAGTTTAAAATGAAAATACGGGTTCTCTTCAAATGAGGGATTAGTAAGTATTGTTGAATTTCTTTTTCAGAAAGCTCAGAAATTTAAACTTAATTATAGGGATATTTCGTCGTTATGAAAAAAATGGTTGGTCTTTTAACACTAATAAAATAATATAGGATGAAACATTTTACATATTAGAAATATTTTTAATAAAACATAATTTGATTATTAGATGTAAAACAAGAGTATTACATTTTGAATTCAAATTAAGAAGAAATGTTAGCTATTTTTGATAAAATCTATTTTTTTAACTTGATTGAATTACAATATATTTTTTAAATGTGTTCGTTTAGAATATATTTTACATGCGAATATACATATATATTTATTACTCTCAAAAATATATTGCGAATAAGTATAAATGAATGCGAAAATTGCTACTTTACTAAATTCGACTGCAATTATTTTTTTGTTTGTTTTTAAATAAATAACAAATTTTAATTTATTAAATTTTCAGTTTTTCATGTAAAAAATGGATTTGAACTTTGGTATTAATACAGCTAATACGCTTGCGTGCAAGGAATAAACGGAATTTCCGAATCCTTTTCAGACTTCCAGGAAGAATTAACGGAAAGAGCATGTTTTCTAGGAGTACGGATAATATTTGTTTAAAAATGACGAATAATGCAGTGTATAAAGATGTTTTTCTGACAGTGTAATGAAACAAAACCTTTAAAAGTATCGAAATGCGAACGAGGATTATACAAACGTGGAAAAGAGCGCTGCTATTGGTTTAATACTTACATTCGAGTGTCTTCGGGTGACAAGACTAGTCTTTTAAGCTATCATGTAATAGAAATTACAGCAGAAACATTTTCGATACTCTACAGAGTGTCTTGCTGCATACATGGTGTGTTCACAAAGTTTCAAGACTGGTCTTAGAATACAAAAGTTATTAAACATTTTTGTACAGCGAACTAAAATTCTTCGAAATATGACCCTTGGGCATCAACACACCGCTGTCAGCTCGTTTTCTATTATCCATAGGCTCCATGGGGGGTCTTTGCGCACAAGGCTGTTAAGGCACCTCGTCGAAGCTATTTGGGTCGCTGGAATCGTGTCGAATCGCTTCCCTTTCAGGCCTTTCTTGATCCGGGGGAACAAAAAAAGTTGCTGGGAGCAAGATCGGGGCTCTAGGGGGCTTGCGGTAGTATTGCCACGATAAACTTAGGCAAAACTTCGGCAGCGGCAAGTGGCTTGTGAAAGCCCGCATTGTCGTGGTGAACAATCCAATCGTCTCTGATGTCTGGGCACGCGCGCTGGACTCTATCCTTCAAATAGTGGTGCATTCCAAGGTAAAACTGACCTGACCCGGCGAGCCCGCCCAGACACCAAAGAAAATTGGATTGTTCACTATGACAATGCGCCCTCTAACACGTCTCTGGCAGCCGCCAATGTTTTGTCTAAGTTTAACGAGGCAATGCTGCCACAAGCCTTCCTATAGCTCCGACCTCGCTCCCATAGACTTTTTTTATTCCTCCGGATCAAGAAAGATCTGAAAGGGAAGCCATTCGACACGATTCCAGCGATCCACGATTCCAGCTTCGACGAGGTCACTTAACAGCACTGCGCGCGAAGACCTCCAGGGAGCTTATGAATAATAGACAAAGCGCTGGCAGCGGTGTGTTGATGCACAAGGGTCACATTTCGAAGAATTTTAGTTCGCTGTATAAAAATGTTTAATAACTTTTGTATTCTAGGACCAGTCTTGAAACTTTGTGAACACACCATGTATGGCAGCAATTTTCACTGATTGTATCTGTTAAATTGAAGATTTGTAATCGTAGGTGCTTTGTGAGTTTTGTTGCTCCTCAGCGCTTACGAAATTCTGACTCAACTGAAACGCTAAATGTAGGAGGCAAATGTAATTGTGAAAACCACAACATGCTACTGTTTTTATTTTTCGAGTTATTGAATTTTTCTTTCTTTTGTGACTTTCAGATCACCCTTATAGAAAAACATACAAATTTTATATACTTATATGTATTCTTATTTGTATTTTTCATAAGTATTTTATTCAAGCAAATATTTGTTATAATCAAATGTAAACAAATAAAGTGTTTCAATTACTGGGATATGTTAAGCAAATAAAAATCATTTGAATATCTAATTTATTTGAACTGTTAAAATAATATGTCAAAAGTATTTAATGATTATAACTTAGAATAATATTTTTCTTATTTTCTTGAAACTAGCATATTTTTGAGATACTTCAAAACTTAGATACATGTTAACAAAACAGGCGTTAAAATAAGTTAATAACCGATTAATAAGAAATTTTGCACAAACAAGGCAAAAGTAATAAAATAATTATCAAAGTTAATACCGGCTGACAAGTTTTTTTTTTCTTATTCCTTTCAGATTCAGAATTTAGAATATTATTATAGTTGCGACAATTTAAAAAAGGAGGTTCTTTGGAAATAGTATAAATTATCTGTCAAAAAAGCTTAAGAATCATTCGTTAAAAGTATTAGAAATTTCTCGGAAGCTCCATTCTCCAATTGCTGTGATCAACTTTAATCAAGAATTTAAAAAAAAAAATGGCTTACTAGGAAGTTATTTTTTGAAAAACTAAGGCTAATTATTCCCCAGAAACGTTTGTTTTTACTCACAGCATTCAATAATGTGACTGTTTTACATACTCGATGTATGTGATGCATGCAGCATATAAAAGTATGCAATTTATTGTTATATCTACATTTCTGCGAGTCAAGAGTACATGCATTTGTAAATGTTTTTACTTTCCGAACATACAGTGTAAGGAAAGTACTCTAATCATGATGCATGCTTGTATGTGAGAGCGAACATGATAGCCTCCAAACAGTATGCTACATTAAGCGAATATGTTATAGACCGCAGTCATAAGAACTATATAGATTTTCGTACAAATCGACCATCAGTTATTTATACCATTTTCAAACCATTTTGCCACCTATTCTATACATCCACAAAGGGAATGTGATAGAGTATAAATTATAAATATAGCAGCAATGTATTCTAGTATAAGTGGCTCAGAGGTAATATGTCCAATTTCGAAACGTGAATTCCAGTGTTCGCATCCTGCCGATTCCATAGTGTCAGAAATTTATCTGAATCCATGGTAGTATGTAAAATGTTCTGAAAGTAGAGTGGAGTTAACTCAGATTTTATCGTATTAATTCAACCAGGTTACTTCAAATACAAGGTGTCCTAAATGATCTTGACACATTTTTAAATTCAATAAAAAATCAAGTAATTGTCGTACAGGAGTGCGGATTGGATTAAAATGCTTCTCACGATGAAAAGATTTTTTTCAAGCGAATAAAAAAATTAATTCCTATCATCTCCCATAGATTGCGCTGTACCTTAAATTAATTAGAATGAAGCATAAAAAAACTCATGACAATCAGTTACAGATCATTTTATTTTGTCAAAAGCAGTTAAAAGAGTAATAATTTGTGCAATAAATTAGCATAGTTGAATGAGTGCACTTTTTGTAGTTCGAGCCATATTCAAATGGTTCCTCCAGTTCAATCCACGTGTTCGCTGGCAATGCTTGTGGAATTTATTGGATCACATGTGTGATTCTCATCTAAAGTACTTCAATTTCAGCCATAGAAGAAGCATGCACTTTGCTCTTTTTCGCTAGGTGTCACAGTGTCAAATGTAATCTGAAAATCAGAAAAAATGCATGTTAGAAAACATTAAAACCAAGCATATGGACAAGTAACGCTATCTATGATCAAAGTTTGAAACTAATTATTTTTATTCGATTAAACAAAATTTTTGATCCTGAAAAGCATTTTAGTTCAAACCGCACTCCTGTGCGACGATTACTCGATTTTATATTGAATTTGAAAATGTGTCTAGGATTTTTGGGACACCCTGTAGTTTGCAGCATTTATTGAGCAGGGATACATTCATTCAGAAATACACAGTTTAATATAAAGTAGCAGTGACAGTTCATCTTAAAATTCAATGCTGGGTAATTCCACGCTCAATATTCTTTGGTATAAAGAATTCCAGAGCACTGTCTACATAGGCTAAATGAGACAGGTACAGAATCATTCAGTCTAAAACGTGTAGTAATACACTACGTGACATTGGAAATGCAACACTAAGAAGTAGTGGCCAGAATTGTATCCAAATTTCAGGTAGATGCACGTCACCAGTTGATCAAACGATGTGAAATGCGCAACTCTCCAGCGCATGTTGAATAAAATATAAAGGAAGGAACCCGCAGAATGGGCAATAATTGTGCCGTTACTTCTGCTGGGGAAATCATTGTAGAAATTTTGTTCTTATGTCAGAGAACGCGTGTAATAGCAGATACTTCCAGGCTACCGTCAATGGAGACAGTTCTATCAGACAGACGATTTTACGATGGGCATGGTGAGAAGGTTAGGTTGGTCCATACGAAAAATTGTAGATGAGACACACCTGAATGCGTCCATGGTACACCGGTTGTAGCAAAGATGGTTGGAACGAGAAAATGTGGCAAGTATGAACGGAGCCGGTGCAGCCAGAGTGACCTCACCACACGTGGGTCCATGTATCTTCTAACAAACGGTGGCGAACCTGCAAGCCACTTCTACCTACATTCTATAGCATGTTCAAGACACACTGAATGTTCCCATATCGACCAGAACCATTTCCCGTCGATTGGTTGCTAGTGGCCTGAACTCGTGGCGTCCGTTAAGAAGACTGCCATTGACCCCACAGTATAGACACCAACGTCTGAAATGGTGCCGGGCTAGGACGATATAGAAGACGGGATGGCACAGTGTCATGTTTTCAGATGAGTAATCTTCTGCTTCTCCAGTGATAGTCGCCGCGTACGAGTGTGACGTCGACGTGGAGACAGGTCCAATCAAGCAACAATTGTGGACCGCGCCACCGCGCGACAATACGGCATCATGGTTTGGGGCGCAATTGCGTACGATTCCAGGTTACTTCTAGTTCGTAGTGAGGGCACTATGACGGTTCAACGTTACGTAGATGATTTGCTGCGGCCGGTGGTATTCCCCTACCTTGAGGGGGTGGGGGCACAGCGCCCTTTTTCAAAAGCATAATGCCCGACCGCACACCGCTGGCATCAGCAAACGTGCACTGCAAGGTGTAAAGATGCTTCCCTGGCCAGCATACTCTCCTCATCTCTCACTAATCGAACACATTTGGGATGGGATTGGCCGCCATTTGCACACCCTGCCACTTTCGGAAGACGAACTGTGGCAAATGGTTGATAGCGAATCGAGAGCAATTTCCTCAGGACACCATCCATACTCTCGTTAACTCTGTGCCTAGACGTGCTGCTTCACATATCGCCGAGCAAGGTGGTCCTACATCCTACTCGCTGTGTATTATGAATATCATTTCGAAATAAAGAAAACTTATTGTTCGTTACCGTCTCTCTCTCTGTTTGTCGAGTTTCATCACGTTCTGAACACTCCTTCTTGGTGTGGCATTTTCAAACTCGCGTAGTGTAGAATTGACTAAAGTCATTTTTCATGAAAATTTCTCACATTAAATTTTGTTTAATAGGCCATTTAAATCGCAATAAGAGAGAGTTGACTTTGAAAAATATTCTTCATTTAATCGTATATTATACACATAAAACGACAAAGTGTTGAGATTCGAAATTTAAAAGAGAAATAAAAAATTATTACTCAAGTGCTATACGAATAGAAACGTTTAATATCACTTAACGATTATGTCACACTTTATAAAAATATTTTTAAATAAAATTTTAATTCAATAAATTTATAATGTCCTCTTCATAATAATTCTTTTACTCATTTAACTGTGGTTATGGTTCACATATAAATCGGCTAAAGATAACTTCATTGAAATCCCTTATGATAAATTGCTCTACAGAAATAAAATAAGCTTAAAATATGTTTCCCTTAAAATCTTCAGAGAAAAATGTCTGGGGAAATATTTAGTGCTTTAACAAATGGTGATATGACTAGGGATTTACAAGCTGCTTTCGATGCAATACGTTACTTTTAAAGACAACACTTTTTAGAAAGTTTCTAACAAAAAAAAAATTAGAACTATGCTGTAACATATTGTGTATTCACAGATTCTGATTCTATATGGTGAATTTAGATGATATATTTTACGATGCGAAAGTTTAAGCAAAATTGGAGGAAAAATATTTTTCTTATCACTGTACTATCTCATTTTATGTTGTAAAGCTGAAATTTCCTTTGCATTCTATTTTGTTAAATATTGAATTTGCACAATAGGAATTAAAAGGTTAAAATATTAGAATATACAGGTATGTAGCGGATTATAATGACAACTTTATCTAAAAAATTATATTTGGATATCGGAATTTCTTCTTTCAAGAGTTAATTAATCCAAATGCATTGGAATGTACAGCTTCAAAATGTAAAAATTAAGCAAGTATAACCGTGAATAGGTATGCGATAAAAAAAAAATTGAATAAGGACAAAGGAGAGAAGAAAGTAAAAACTATTTCCGTGCTAAACATAATAACTAATTCCGTACTAAACAGTATGTTTCGATCAAAACAGCATGAAAGATTCTTGCCTCTTTCTAAACAACTTATTTATTCTTTCAACGTAAAAATATTTATTGAATTGCTTTCATTAAATTTATAAAGACTTACTTGAATGATTCGCTAGCCATGAAACATTCATTTCAATTAATCTAAATACATTACCATCTGTTTCAAAAAATATTTAAATTTTGTCTACGTTCGAATAAAACATATTTAGTTTAAAGAAAAATTGTAACGTTTAATGGAAAAAAACTTGTATGTATTAAAAATGTTACACTAATACAAAATGCAATGTTTTTATTCTTTAAACTGGGTATAACACTTCTATATTTTTTGATTCAGTGAAACCTTTGAAAACTATTCTTTTTTCAAAAGAAAGTATCTAAAAAAACTCACATTTTAACGAATAAAATATTTAGTTTAAAAAAACCAATTTTCTTCAAATATAGAAGTATTCTTTCAAAAAAAAATTGCGACTCTTAATGGGAAAGAACTCCTATGTATTAAAAATTTTTCGCTAATACAAAATGTTTTATATACTTTTAACTGTCTCAAACACTTCTATATTTCTGATTCTGCCAAACCTTTGAAAACTATTCTTTTTTCAAAAGAAAATATCTAAAAATACTCAAATTTATGAAATAAAAATATTTAATTAAATCCATATAAACAGTACAAATAGCTGTACAAGAATTACTTCCAGCTGCATATATATAATTTATAAATATTTAAAATACATCAGAATATCTTAAAATACATTAGAAAAAAAAACAGAACGTTTTCAATCTTCACAAGGCGTCGTCAGTGGGATTTAAATGTTATCATTCGAGAATTGTCCAGAAGAAATTTATTTCAATTATTCGCTTAATTCTTTAATTAGACTTCTTTATGATTTTTTTAATGTATTTTAAAATGTTTTCATGTATTTTAAATACTTATAAATTACTAGCAAAACTATCTGGCGGCCATTTAAAAAATTTAAAAAAATTTAAAATTTAAAATGAGGTACAAAAAAAAAAGAAATTGGAAAAGATTTTCTCTTTATATGTTTGAACTTGATACAAAGATCCCGGAGCATTTTTTGTTTCGTCTATATCTTAAAAAATGACTGAGTTATAGCACTTTGAATTTCTAGCATGGCTGACATTTTGAAACGATCTGATTTTTGTCACGAGATAACACGCGTATTTATGAACCGATTAGGATGTGACAAGGCATGTACATAGTACACAGAAAACTCTCGGCCGAGTTCGTTTGCCAAGTTCATCAGCCATCTTGTTTCAAAATGGCGGCCATTTAAAAACTTAAAAAATTTTTAATTTAAAATGAGGTACAAAAAAGTTAGGAATTGAATTTTTTTTCTTATGTGTTTGAGCTTGATACGAAGATTCCGGAGCATTTTTTGTTTTGTCTTTATTTTAAAAAGTGACTGAGATATAGCAGTTTAAATTTCTAATGTGGGTGTCATTTCGAAAAATCGGATTTTTTTGCCTGCAACAGCACTCGTATATATTAACCGATTCAGATGTGAGTGAGGATGTGCACAGGAATGACTAAAGTCTCGACCAAGTTCATTGGTTAGCTTTGTTGCACCCATTGTTGTTTTAAAATGGCGGGCACTTCAAGATATCGCCGAATTTGCCGACCAAATATAAATCACTTTAAATAAAACCAGCTTTGATAACGCGACTAATTTCGCGAAATTCTCATTCATATTCCGTATTGACAAAATTAGTATTTAACTTTTTTTAATTGGGTTCCACTAATTTGAGCTCCGTGTGTTTGAATAACATAAGATGGCTTTAAAAAATTAAGGAATATGAAAGCTACCTCTTCCTCCCGGCACTGGCCGGAAGGACTTTTTACAATCTCGAATAGAAAAAAGTTCTTTCAAATTAAATTTTTTTGAATATTGTATCTTAATTTTCATATTTTAATGGATTTTAAAGTCATTTTCAAGCATGGATATTTTAAAAGGTGCATGCAACCCGATTACGAAAGATGAATCTATTTATCCTTAATGAAATATTATAAAGAAAAGACATTTCTATGAGTAACGCTGGTATCACATTTTTGGTGGCAATAACCTAACAAAATAATAAATTTCCCTTTTACTGCAATTTAACCTCTAAACATCGCACATTCGATTGTTCCTACGTCTTATAGAAAACAAAAGTACTTTCAGTAATATTTGTTTGTAATGTTTATCTAAATTTACAGAATTTTTATGGATTTTAAGTAATTTTCAGTGGTGAACAGTGGCAAAATAAACCTGATGATGTCTTAAAATGATACAATCACTTTATCCATGATTTACCAGACTGCAATGAAGAAGAGGGGGAAGTGTATGAATGTGTAGATGAAAATATTGTTCTTAACATTTGAAGTGGATTTTTGGCAAACGAGTATTTATTTAGTATATATTTAGTGAATACTACTAGGTACCATAATCTGTCATTTTATTTTATCAAATAATCAACTGAAGTCAATAATTAAATAAAACAATGTTTTTGTATTACTTGTGCGTTAGAAGTTATTTCATTCAAAAAGCGTTTTATCCACTTGTCAAACAATCAAAACACGTTTCCTCCTCTGAATTCGGTCAAAACGTGATTTCTCCAAATATTAAATGCATTTTATTAATTTTTTTTAGATTTAATATCTTATGTATGCTTGAAGTTCTTTCTAATAATTAGTAATGAAAATACACAATAAAAATAAGAAGTAAATGCAAGTTATTTTCTAATTTATCAGTTTTTTTTTTTTTTTAAATCTGTATCTAAAGGAGAAAGTATGGTTTGAATGTTTGCTCCACATTTATTTACAGCGAATTTCTTTGCACGTTGAAAAGATTTGATTAGAATGTAACGACATATCTGGCCTTTTTTTCCCTTTTTTCTTCCTAAATTGTTTTCATGAAATTTTCATGAAGTGCATTGCAGTAAAGCCAGCGCATTGCAGTAAAGCCAGCGCATTGCAACATTAAAAGAAATGGTGGAAAGTTAGAATGGCCGAGATTATGACGTTATTTTTCTGCTTCAACATTATCTGAAAGTTCGACCAATGCTGTGATTTCTAAATGACACCATCCTTGTTTTTAAAAAGTATAAATAAACAATTATAAGAAAAAACCTTATTCAGTTATAATTTTTTACAAAGTGTTACCCGTTCTAAGTTATACACACATTTTTTAATTGAAACTAGGATGGAAGATTTTCAAAAAGTATGTTTTAAACGATATATATTTCGAGAGATTGCTAAATTAATTTTTATGAAAGTTTTATACACCTTTTTTCTGAAACGTTAAATTATTTATTAGTGTATATATTAGTGTATACTGGCCTATGTTTTTTTTCTTATGTATTAAATTATTTACACGTAGTTATAAATTTAAATCAATAAATGTATTTATATGCTTTATATACCTATTTTCTTTCAACCTTTTTTTTTCTAAAACGTTAAATTATTTATTAGTGTATATTATTCTATGTTATTTTTCTTATGTATTAAAATATTTAAAAGTAGTTATAAATTTGGGAACAGTAAATGAATTTATATGTTTTCTCTTTTACTTAAAAATTAATATATATATTTTTTCTTATGTATTAAATTATATATTAGTATAATGAAGTTATAAAATTTTGTAGCGAGTAAAAGATTTTTTTTTCTTGTGTATTAAGTTATTTAAAAGCAGGTATATATTTAGAATCGATAAATGTATTTATACGTTTTGTTTTTTACTTAAAATTAATATATGTTATTTCTCTTTTCACTGTTACAGTATTTTTTTTTAATGTAATGAAGTTATAAAATTTTTTGTAGCGTGTATTTCTGTATTTTACACAAAAAAATAAATTTTAAGTATCCAAAATTAATGCATGTTATTTTTTCTTCATAGCCTCTTCGCTACCTGGGTCCACATGTGTGGACCTCTGTTATTTTCCTCATAAAAACCAATTTGTTTATTTCTTTACATTTTGACTTCATTTTTCAATAGCTGAATGTTATGGTTTAAAAGCAAACCAATAAATAACAACATCTAAGCTGATTTTCTCATAAAATAGATGTTATTTTCGTTTGATTTTGCAAAATTTCTTCACGACAGTGTGGCCAAGAAATTGAGAAATTTTCATAATTATTCAACTTAACCCTTAAATGCCTGATTTTTCAAAAATCATTCTAATAATGTTTTTCGGCTTTCATTTTTTAAATAAATCATGGGAAAAATACTTTAAAACATCATATTTTGTTTTAAGTATGGTTTACGGCTATAAAACAATTTGTTACTAATCGTCAATACTGGTCTTTAATTGAAAATATAATTTTCCTTGATAAAATTCTATAATATTAAACACACAAGAATTTTAGGAACTATAATAAGAAATAAATTTTACTTGCTCACTGCAGAACAAAATAGGGTATTTCGCCAGCTTCCAAACAAAACAAAAAGAACAAGTAGAAACAATTGAAAAAATAAATCTATCTTTATTCTTAAACAGCACAAGTGTTGCCATCTACATGTTGAAAATCGATTTAATAATATTTTCAGAATGTATTTTATTGGCAACATTAGGCATTATAGCTTCAATATTATTCTAATAGTATTTTAGAGCCTAAATTGGGTATGTTGCTGAAAAGCAACATCCGGCATTTAAGGGTTAAATCCTTTACAATGAAATATTTTGAGGATTTATATATCACTCAATTTTTTATGATCTTAAGTTTGTGATTGTGTGAACTTAGGTTAGTGATAACTTAATTGATATTTTAAGGAATTTGTAATTTTACATCCCTACTTGTGAACCTAAATTACTAGTCCCCTAAAATATCAATTTCCAAAAAGTTCTTTTTTCTGTCTTCTATGATCGCATTTTGCTTGTCTAAAACCAATGAATGAGTATTTGTAGTATTATTTTAGCTTCGGTAACGGAGAGGATACGCATTAAATTACTAAAATCAAAGTTAATATAGATAAATTTTTCTTGTGTATTAAATTATTTATTAGTGTAATGAAGTTATAAAATTTTATAGAGAGTAAAGGATTTTTTCTTTTTCACGAGAAATTAAATTTTAAGTATCCAAAATTACTACATGTTATTTTTTCTTCTTATGAATTAAATTATTCAAAAGTAGTTACGAATTTGGAATCGATAAATGTATTCATGTTTCCTTTTTTTTTCTTTTTTCTTTAAAAATTTTATATACTACATTTTCTTTTCACTGTTAAAGTATTTTTATAAGTGTAATGAAGTTATAAAATTTTGTAGCGAGTAAAAAGATTTTTCTGTTAGATGAAAAAAAAAATTAAGTATCCAAAATTACTGCTTGTTATTTTTTTAATGCATTAAATTATTTAAAAGTAGATAGATGATATTTATTTTCATTACCAAATTAATTTTGTAAGTGTAGTATAGTAGAAAATTTTGAATTAGTAAATGCATGTTATTATTATTTTTAATCTTATGCATTAAATTACTAAAATCACTATATATATATAGATATATGAATTATTTAAAAGTAGTTTCAAATTAAAACATAAAATGTTATTTCTTTTCAGTATTAAATTAATTTTGTAGGATAGTTAGAAAATTTGGTACTTTTCGGTTAGCCGATCGCAAATGTTATAGATACATATTTATATACTTACATATATGTAAATATACGTATATATATATATATATACATATACAGGGTGTCTCAAAAGGTCGTTTACAAACTTAACATGCTGTTCTGCCGTATCATGATAAACAAGATTTACATAGGAACTTGTGTTCGAAAATGCGAAATTCGACCGCTAGAGGGCGATGAGCGCAGTCTTACGGGAGAGTGGAAGCGTAATCATTTCAGGCGAGGACGTTGCAGGAGAAGGATGAATCGGTTTAGTAACGCAGAGTTGACATATACGCATTACGTATATGGTAGCCACGGAAATGCTCGAACCGTGGTACGGATGTACCTTGAGCGCTTCCCAAGCAGACGTCAGCCAAGTCATGTTTTGTTTGGACAATTGCACCGCAGATTGCGTGAAGCAGGAGCTTTCCAAGTACGTAGTCACACCAGTCGAGAACACACTACACCACGCCTGTCGTAGAGAAAACCGTGCTACGATAATTTGACAGGAACTCGCAAACACGTCTCCGAGCAAGTGAACACATCTTGGGTGTACATCGTTCCAGCATTATGCGCATATTTCATGAGGACACGCAACACCCCTACCACTTACAAAGAGTACAGGCATTGTGCGTTGATGATTATCCCCAAGGCGTTGCATTCGCACGCTGGTATTTGCAACAACGGGTCGCACAGACAGATTTTCCATCGTGGATTTTGTTTTCGGATGAATCCTGTTTTACACAGGGCTGTGTCCTGAACCTGCAAAATATGCTCATATAGGCGCATAAAAACCCAAGGTCTACACTTGCCCATGTCACATTGCACACTTGTACACTTGCCCATTGTACACTTGCCCATTACACACGTCTAGAACTCTTCGCCGTTAACGTTTAGGCTGGTTTTATCGATGGCATGTTAATTGGCCCTTACCTACTGTATTAGACCTATTACCTACCTCAGCGCCTCGACGGGAATATCTATTGCATTTTCTTAGAAAGAGTTTTACCGGATCTGATGGGTGACGTTCCAGCCGCTACACACCGAAACATCTGGTTTCAGCATGATGGGACGCCTGCTCATTTTAGTTACACTATGCGAGATTATCTCGATAGGACATATCCTAATCGCTGGATTGACAGACGCGGATCAGTCGCCACCGCGATCCCCGGGTCTGACTCCCCTAGATTTCTATCGGTGGGTACACATGAAGTCCATGGTGTACAAGACGCCCGTAAAGTCGGACATGGCTCTCGTCTTCAGTACTGTGAAAGCGGCGGCACGTGTCCGTGACACACCTGCCCATTTTGAATGGGTCCGTGAGTCCATGCGTCGACGTTGTGAAGCATACATTGCGACGAATTAAAGGAATTTTGAACACTTTCTGTAAATCAAACCATGTTCTTTAATAAAAGTCATATTAATACCTCTTTTGATATCCTTTCTTTCTCCCCTCCACACTTGCGCTCATCGTCCTCTAGCGGTCGCAGTTTGAATTTTCGAACACAAGTTCCTATGTAAATTTTGTTCTTCATGATATGACAGACCAGCATGTTAAGTTTGTAAACGACCTTTTGAGACACCCTGTATATGTATGTATAACATTGGCGCCCGGCTAACCGAAAAGTACCGAAACTTTTGAATTGGAAAAATGCATGTTATTCTAAACATTTCGAGAGATTTTTTTCTTAAATGATTAAACGCTTATTTAAAAGTTTTTATTTAATGTTTAAGAGTTTATTAAACAACACAATATGAATTTATCCTATGTTTGATTGCAAATATTTTTTTTTCTTTTTAGTACGTTGAAGAACTCGGATTAACGTTAAATACTCGGGATAGAATCATTTCTTCTGAGTGAATTACCTAAATCTGACCCAACTCCGATTCAGCAAAGTTCCTCTATGATGTGCCATTCCAACATCGAAGTCGATTCTCCATCAGTGCAGGTAAACTTTGAAGAATTCTTTATCTATTTTGGGGGCTTGTTTTATTTAAAAAAGTATTTTAAGGACTAATTTTAGCTAAACTTCATGGAAATATTGCATCATTTGAAATTTAGGTTATAGGTTAAAGAACATAGTTTATTATAGTAGCCTAGTTGTAAAGTTCTAAAAGTGCGTTATTTGAATATATATATATATATATATATATATATTATGTAACCTTTTGCTAGTTTTTTTGAACAAAGTAAAACTTGTAGAGCGTTCAGTAAAGCTTGTAATATATACATGTATTATATATAGTTAAACTGTTAGTTTAAAACTGTAATATTTTTCCAAGTTCTTTTTTGTTAAATGATAATCGTTATTTTAAAAATGTATTAAACATTACAAGTTGCATGTTTTTCGTGAATTTTCCGTTTCAGGATTCTCTAACATGCAATATATGTGGGAAAAGCTTTACTTTGAATAGAAATTTGACACAGCATATGAAAACTCATGAAAAAGCTAACAGCTTTACTTTCACCCATTGCCCGAAAGCCTCCTCCAGTAAAGAAAGTTTAGAAAGTCATTTGAAAAGACATTTAAATGAAAATTCATCCACTCCTGACTTAAGCTGCTCTATTTACGGAAAAGTCTTTTTCAAGAAAGCAAATTTAACACGGCATATGAAAACGTATGAAAATGCTAGCAGTTTCATTTGCATTCAATGCTCGAAAACATTTAATTGCAAAGAAAATTTAGATCGGCATAGGATCATCCATCGTAAAGAAAAAAAACATTCAAGTGTCCCCTATGTGAAATCGAATTCACAAGATCTGATAATTTAACGGTACATTTAAAAGGCCATGATAATCTCAATTACCCTTGTACGACCTGTGATGAAAAATTTAACAGTAAATTTAATTTGAAACAACATATCCAATCGCAGCACACCAGCCTATCTCATGAAAATAGAAAATGAAAAATTAGCTATTAGGATTCATCTTCAAAAAAGAAAAAAAAAATCAAGTTAAGCTCTCAACGTCTTCTCCTCTGCATTTTTAACACCGAGAGAAGATGAAGGATTTGAAATAGATGTTTTTGTAGAAAAACTTGTAGTCGACATTCGGCAAATCATAGAAGAAAAACTGGCTACATATCGATGTGTTAAATGGCAGATCCTCGCGAAAAGTTTATTTGAAAGGAGAACCCCAGAAGGTGAACTACAAGCCCTTTCCACTTACTTCCGTAGTTCAAGCTTTACATAATTAACCTCTGATGAAAAAAATGAACACATCTATTCGGCGTCCGAGAAAATAAAATAATTATTGAACTCCTAAATTAGGATCAGGTTGGATTTTCCAATACATCCAACACATTGAAATTAAAATAGTAGAATATCACCCGTTAGCACTTAGCAGTCACATTAAATCTCCCGACGTTATTCAAAGGAAAAGGCAGTGCTAAATATAGAAAATTATAATGATTCTAAATATTTCATATGGTGCTTGATAGAGCACAAATTAAAGTTAGATTACATACTACATCCCGAGCGACTATCACATTATGCACCCTTGAAAGACACTATCAAGATGGGAAAGGTATCCTGTCTATTATAGGTAAAGAGTATACCTACAATAAAAAATTTAAATAATATGAGAATTAATGTATTTAGGGTTGATGACCAAGAAGTTTATAATCTTTATGTTTCGCCGAAAGAAGATACAGATATCATCAAACTTTTAGTCTTAGAAAATTGTGAAAAGTTTCACTACACTCTCATCAGAAGTTTTTTGAGGCTATTAGGTGATGTGACGAAACATAGAGTTGCTGCCTACTATTGTTACAGATGTCTTCATCGGTTTATAAGAAAAGATTTACTAAGTTCCCACACCGAATTCTACAAACAGCATACAGCACTGAGAATAAACTTTCCGAAAGAACGTGAAAATATACTATCCTTTACGGAATCCCATCTACAACATCCAATCCCGTATATTGTGTACGCAGACTTTGAAAGTCTCTTACAGCCTATGACCTCAGCTCCTCAAACTTCTCATTGTGAGAAGATTTCAAAACATGAAGCATGCAGTTTCGCATTCATAATCATTAATTCCGAGGTAAAACCTTATAAAAACAAACTCTCACTTTATCGAAGTGAAAATTCTGCAGAAGGGCTTCTGAAAACGCTGATAGAAGAAACAGATCAAATTCGTGAAAATTGAAGAGTGTAAAACCCATGCAACTTTCCCGCACAACAGAAATTAGATTTTCAATCAGTTACACAATGCCATATTTGCAAGATAGAGCTCTTCAGTAAAACGACCAGGGACCACGACCATGTGACAGGGGCGTACAGAGGGGGTGCTCGTGTGGGATGCAACCTAAACTTCAAACAAAGTATTAACATTCCTATAGTTTTCCACAACTTGCGACATTATGATGCGCATCATATTATGATGTCTATAGGAAAATTCAAGGAATACTCCATCGAAGTTATTTCATCTACATTCGAAACATATATAGGTTTCCGAATGGTGAAAAAGATCTGTCCCATCCATTGAAATTTCATCGATAGTCTGCGGCATCTCTCAACATCACTAGAAAAATTAGTGAACAACTTGGAACAAGATCAATTTCAAATCTTAAAACATCATTTTAAAAATCACGATGTGTCCCTGCTAACACGTAAAGGGTTAAAACCCTTACGATTATGTAACTGATTTCATAAAATTTGATGAAACAGTTCTCCCACTTCCCTCTGCATTCATCAATAACTTAACTGATGAGCCTATTAGTGAAAGTAATTACCATCATGCTGAAAACATCTAGCAGTCCTTCAATCTCGAAAAATTAGGAGAATATCACGATCTGTATCAAAAGACAGATATTTTATTATTAGCGGATGTTTTTGAAAACTGTATCAAACTGTGTCAACAGTACTATGATATTAACAGTACCCATATGTACACGTCACCTAGTCTGTCGTGGCAAGCTTGCCTCAAGAAATCCAACGTGAACTTGGAACTGTTTACTGACATAAATATGCTGCTGATGTTTGAAAATGGGATTCGGGAAAGTGTCAGCATGTTCAGTCAGCGCTATGCCACGGCAAACATTCCCTGTCGCCTGCATATGATCCTGAACAAGCACCCAGTTACATTATGTACTGGGATGCAAATCGCCTTTATGGATGTCCCATGTCTGAACACCTCCCACAAGGTTCATTCCAATGGGATGATCCAAAGCAGTTTACAGCATATCTTATATTGCAGCTTGCTGACGATTTTACCATAGGATATATTTTCGAAGTGGATATGGATTATACCGAAAAACTCCACCCGTTACATAACTAATATCCTCTTGCACCTGAAGAAATGACCGTTCAGGAAGACATGTTGGCACCCTTCGCGAAGACAATTCTTGGAAACAATAAATTTAAAGGCACTCCCAAACTCATCCCGAACCTTCGCCATAAGAAAAATTATATTGTTCATTATAGAACCTTGAAGTTTTAAATTAAGTCGGGAATGATACTAATAAGAATTCATCGAGTGATCCAGTTTCAGCAAAGTCCCTGAATAAGGGAGTATATCTCCTTTAACACCGATAAACGTTAACTGGCAAAATCTTCTTTCGAGAAGGATTTCTTCAAACTCCTAAAACTCAAACTTCCCGTGTATGGAAAAGCATGTATAGAAAATCTTCCAAAGCGTCGAAATGTGGAATTGTGTAATACCAAAAGAAGGGCGAAAAAATTAGTCACTTCACCCACATTCAAAACATGTAAAATCTTCTCAGAAGATCTTGTTGCGTTGAAGCGCACTAAATTATAACTACTAATTAATCGTACTTTATATGTCAGTTTCTGCATTTTCGAGCTTTCGAAGCTTCTGATGTATAATTTCATTACGGGTTTTCGAAGTAGAAATACCAACATAAAGTCAATTTGCTTTTCACCGAATCGGATTCCCTGTGTTATCAGATTTACACGGAGGATATTTTTGCGGTTATGAAGAAAAAAAAAGGATTTATTCGATTTTTCTGATTATCCGCAGACGCATCCTTTGTTTTCGACTGTTAACAAAAAACATCTAAGGAAACTGAAAGACAAACTTAGCAGTGAATTAGCTTTGGAGTTTGTCGAGTTAAAGGTGAAAATGTACTCACTGAAATCTGAAACAGAAAAAAAAAACGAGAGAAAGGTATCTCAACACATATCGCCCGAAAAATGTTGAAGCATGAAGATTACTTGGATTGTCTTCAACAACTAAAAACAAGAAAAGTTACACAAGTACGAATTGGGCAAGAGAACCTCCAATTGTTTATAATACAACATAACAAGGTTGGTTTGAGCGCATTCGATTATAAAAGATTCATCCTGGAAGATGGAATTACAAGTCTCGCATATGGGCACTGCGATATCGAAAAATTGTAAATAGATCCTTAACTTATGGACAATGTACGTGATTTCTATTGCATAAGGGAAATAATTGTATATATTTATCAAGTTTATTGTGTACAGAGAAGATATATTTTTTTATTATTCAACTTATGGACAATGTGCATTATTTCCATTGCCTAAGAAAAAATTGTATATATTTATTAAGTTTATTTTTTGTACAGAGAAGAATTTTTGTTTCATCGTGAATTTGTAAATATGTTAGAGCGCGGTGGGACACAAAGGAGACTTACGTCCTCGGCGTGAGTACTGGAAACAATATGTAAGGTTAGTTCATTCAAAATTAACAACTAATTTCTGAACTAAGCTTATGTTTTAGCTAAAAGTCTCCAATGATACTGATTAAACAAAAACTTCGTTATCATTTCACTCATTTCGGCTTTAAATTAGTTGAAAACTTGTTTCAGAAAATAACAAAAGACTAAAATTTAAAAAAAATAATTATAAATTACTTCATGAACAAATGTATTAACTTCTTTATTTCAACAGCTTCTTCAAAAAGCATAATGTCATCTCAGGTGAGTTAAAAATCCTATCAAGAAAGGGCGATCGTGTCCATCCCCACAGTTAAACTGCTTGTGTTAACACCTAGGTTCTACTCTCGACCAATCAGAAGCCAGCTCCTTATCTGGATGAAACCGGTTGTCAATCGCCCCATCGCTCATTAGCCCGGTGGATTCCATAGAGGTCGGACGTGTATTCACTCTGCTCCATGGTAAGTTATTTAAACTCTTTGCATGCAATGTTTTCTAATACACTGATCCTTCATTATCTTCCAAATCACCATTCATTATCTTTCCTGTGTTCTACCTTCCTCTTACAACAGACTTTTCATTTATAACCTTCATTAATACTCCTATTATAGTAGACTTTAGATTCATTAATCATCCTCATTAACACTTTCCTTTGTTCTAATTCCTTCAAACAGTAGAGCACTTAAATTAGTGCATGCCGCCAGGTGAAGAGCGCCAGTCTCTCTCGACTCCACCCACCTGTCAATCACTTTCTTATCTCCCCCAACCTATCCATCTCTTGACTCCGTACACCTGTTAATCCTCTTTGCTCTCTGCTCCTACTCCTCGCTCCTCCTGCTGGGGTAGAACGCCCCAATTTCTTTCTAATTGCGTGAGTTAATTTTTGAGATACAGCTATCACGAAAATCGTAATAAATACGCCGCCTGTTATGTTAATTATATGAAAACTTAATCGGCACCAAATTGTATCAAGGTATAACTGAATCTAAAATTTGACAAAAATCCATGCATTAGATCTTGAGATACCACAATTACCAGAAATTGTGAAATATATAGTTTAGAAGTGCCACCTATTAGGCGATTAGAAGCAAAACCTGATAAACAACATCTAATGTCAACGTCTAACTGAATCTAAAGTTTGATGACAATCCGTGCATTAGTTCTTGAGACAAAGCTATTGCCGAAATCCTGAAAAACTCTCCATAGCAGCCTCACCTTTGGGTGAATTCCACCAAAAACTAATCAGCACCAATTTATACCAAGGTAGAACTGGTTCTAAAGTTTTATAAAAGTCCGCGCAATAGTTCTCCAGATAGAGCGCCCAAAAATTTTGTATCACATACAGACAGACATTTTCTAAAAACTGTCAAATAGTTTTCAGGACCTTCGGAAACGTATAAATCTGTCGAAAACCGGATGTCGAAATTTTTCACGAATCCAGTACTTTCTTCTTGCAAAGATAGAAGAAACTAATAAATCAATTGAAACTTATTTTAAAAGTAACAAATTTCAGTTTTCAAAACGTGCCAAAAATTAGATTAAAAAATAAAATTCTATATTTCCAAAACCAAACAAAGAAACATATCTAAAATTTATAATTAGGTTAAAGTGAGGATTTAAGTATGATTTCATTAAAAATTAGATGTTAGTTTTGAATTTTTTTAATTAATCTCATTGTGTAATTTTCTTTAATGTAATTAAATTTCATACACAGTAATTATTGCGCCTATGCTTAATATTATTGAATCAAATATAAAGAAAATACGATCTCTATCTCTCTCTCTCTATATATATATATATATTTCAATTATAATTAATGAAAAATTACTGCATAACTGGCGCTAAAGCAGCTCATATTAAATGCAACAAAGTGTAAATGTATTTCATCAATAAATAAAACATGCAAAAACACTATAAATTTGGAAAGAAGGTGTACATCAATAATATTTATAATATTTAACTATGAAAACCCCCCAAACTGCCAAATTTAAACTACACATTGGTAAAAATCACAGGTAAAAGACAGTCTGTTCTTCTTCAGTGGGTGGACAGACAGACTTAGCTCCACCCCCACTGTTAAAAACTTTTAGTTTTCTAAACATACCTCTATGCTGCATTCAAAACAACGAAAAAGCTAAATTAATATAAATAAACCAGACGTAAACAAATATATAGTATAAACAAAGCATAACTATAAAATAAAAACAAATAGCCTTGAAAAATTGTCTTTTAAAAAGTGAATTTAAAAATTGTAACTTAAATAATTTTAAAAGGTTAACAAATTGAAATATTATAATGTGTATCAATGCAAAATGACGAGCGTCCACCCACACCAGACCTACAAGAAAATACAAAAACTTGAACAGAAATACCTGCCAAATGTCCTTCAATTGGTATTAACTAAAAAACTATGAATTTTCACTCCATATCCAAATTCAAAAATTTCAAATCTAAGTTTGCACACTTCCTTCTATTCAAACTTCAATCCAAACCCTTTCTTTTTAAAAGACTTTAGGGCCAGCACATTATATAGAATATTCTGGAAGCATGCAACGATAAAATGCGACTATATCTTCTTTCCAAATTTATAGTGTTTTTTCATGTTTCATTTATTGATGAAATATATACATATATCAATAAGCATTTGTTAAATTACAAAGTCATCTCATAGAGAAAAGAAAAAAATATGCTTAGAGCAATCGTTGTGTATATTTTCGATACTTGCGATAAGTAGGATTTGACCCAAGAAAATGTTCCACGAAGATTTTGTTTTCCTTTTTTAAAGTGCATCTTATGTTCAGAAAAAATATCTTAAAAAAAGGGGGGGGGGAAAGAAGAAGAAGGAGAGGTTACAGGGCAGGATCATTTGGAAATCTTTCGTGATAAATTATCTTTTCTATCGGCAAACATTGTTGAAATATGTATTTTAGCTGGAAATCTGGAGAAGAAAATTTTAAGGACTTGCCTTGTTTCAACAAACAGTGTTAACGGTTAGGATTTAGAAACTTTTTAGATTCAGCATGTTGCTTTATGAAACATTTTTATTAAAATGTATAGATATTTATCAAGATAAATGTTTGTCATAGATTCTCTTTTAACTTAATCTTTATACTCATCAAATATAAAGATTATTTTACCGAAATATTATGGATTTTCATTGTTATTAAAGCATCACTATCAAAGCAGTAGATAATAGACTTTGAAGAAAATATAAATGATAGCTGAAAGATACACTGTCAAGGAAGGTTTATTTTTATCAATTTAAAATATTTCAAGACAAAATACTCTCAAAATATGTCATATAGTTACACTTTTTAGATTAAAAAATACTCTAGAGATTTTTTATAAAGCAGGTTGAATACTACACGTTATTATGATATATTTATCCAAATACATCATGCTTTTTACACACCGTAAAAAAATGACAAACATTACTCTACGAAAATATATCATAATCACAGACTAAAATATACAATAACGCACGATTCCTAAAAAGCAAAGGAAAAGGGAAATCCCAACCGTAGCTCCACGCTGTAAGACTGTTGGAGTATGTTCCTACGGACGCACATAGTGGGACGTTTTGACGATCTAGGTGGACGAAATTATTTCGCTGAAGTTTAATTAGTATTTGCTGATTTTTTGAATGCATCTTTAACAAAATATTCAAATAGTGAGAAACGTTTGGTTTATTTAACAATAATGTTTCAAAGTAAGGATATAATGAATTACAAAGAATGCGTTAAACATACTTATTTTACTATTAAGTAAAAAACAATTTAATTCACACATGTAAGTTAACATTCATATCTTAATCTATTTTTTGTCTACTTAGAGTTGCTCTAGAAATTTCTGTAATCATCCCGAAAAATACACTCTTTTAAATTAAAATAAAATCATATTAAAAATTTTTTTAATGTTTTGTGTGACCCTGTAGAACATATAAATGCTACCTAAATTACTTCCGGTTGAAAAAATGCTGTTGTGTGAATAAATAATCTATATAAATTTTATTCAATTTGAAATAAAATTTCTGAATATGAAAGGTAATGTACCCGAATTTTTTATTTGTCCCTTTAAAAGAAGTACAACTGCTACGCACTTTGTTTTCAATTTTAAAAAAGCTATTGTGTATCTCAATAACCTATCATAATTTTGTTGAAATTTAATTACAATTTTTGCTTTTTAGCAACAATCATTTCGCGATCTTTTGTGTGACCCTGTAAAAAATGTATAATTTCTACGTTCATCAAGTTATAATTTAATAGAATTGTTATCGGGAAAATGCATGTAAGGTAAGTGCAGGTAATATGGCCACCTTAAGGATAAAATGTTTTTAGCGATAGTAGTAACTGATTTTTTTAAAAATAATCTAAAAGAGCAGACTCTTTTTGGTACTGGAAAAAAAATTGAAATTAATCATGATTTAAATTTGCAGGAATTTTCAAAAGAAAGGTCTAACTATGAAGGTAATATGCCCATATGCAGGTAATATGCCCATAGGAGAAATATAATGAAAAGATTCATATTTAGCGCATAAGAAACATCATTTTTTATAAAACCAAATTTAATTTTTTAAACTTTACAAAAATTAATGAAAGTAATAGCAAGAAGAAAATTTAGAAATCAATTCTAAGCAATTTTAAACATTTTACGGTAAAAAAAAAAATTAAGTTTTTTTTAAACTTCACATGTATGGCAAGTAAAAACTTCCATATCTTTCTTGGTAAATTTGACGCATTCCTCGTTCAGATAATTACGATACCCAACACATAATCTCATATCCACAACTTTATTATTGTTGCAAATACTGCAAAATAAACTGTTTTTATCACTTTTCTTTGCTAGAGAAACTTTTCCACTATTCATCGCAGACGGACATAATTGTTTGTTTAATCTCTGTCGAGTTGTTTGAGTGTCTTCAGTATTACTTTGAGAAGCTTTGGGAAAGAAGTATTTTTTTTTACAATTATGAGGTAATTTGTATTAGGAGGTAAAAAACGTAGAATAAGGACATTTTTTTAGCCTCATGTACAATTGAGTAATCTAGATGGGATTTCACCCCCATCAAAGATGACAAGATAGCGTTCTTGTGATTTAAATTTCGAAAAATGACTGATCCGTTTAACAAAGGTCTGTGCTGTCATGCTTCTAGATCGGGAGGCGACCACACAGACAATCACCTCATCGAGTGCACGGCTGAAATTTTAGAATTAGTTAAAACTCGATTTGCATATTAAAATGCAACTGGTCTGCTAAGTCATATCTTGGTGGAAAACACCTAAAAATCCGATTTGAGCGGTTCACTCGTAGGTTTACCATTGTGCTGTCCTCCTGCCAGTCCTCCCTGTTTTCATACCTTTTATTGCAGGAAAACACAATGTTAAACCTACGAGTCAACCGGTAAAATCGAGTTTTTAGATGTTTTCCACCAACATAAGACTTCGTAGACCAGTTGCATTTTAATATGCAAATCGAGTTTTAACTAATTCTGAAATTTCATTCGGGAACTCGATGAGGTGATTGTCTGTGCTGCAGCCTACTTGTCTATTCCTTTTGGTGTCATTTGTCAGGCAGAATCAACAGGCAAATTATCTACCCTCTCTGGTTTCATTCTTTTACCTTTATACAAAATCATAGGGGGGAATAATAGCCCCAGTTGCACTGCCCCAAGCCACACTTGTTACAATTCCACCATGCTCTTTAGCAACCAAATGCACTCTTTTTGAGCCCTTTTTAGCATAAACAGATCTTTACGCTAACTGAGACGACACTCTTTTTCGTCCGTATTAAATATTCGTTCTTGAGACTATTGTCAATTAGAACTTTTCAAAATTTACTTAAAAAAATCACTAATAATAAATTTATTGAGCTTTGCTGCTCTGGCAGGATTCATTGGTTGAATTTTTTTACTGCAAAAATTCAGATATTTTGCTAAAAATGCTTTCAACGAGTATAGGCCAGAAATGACTTTTCTAAATAAAAATTTGTGGGTTATTTCCTTTTCACTTCAAAATTTAAAAACGCAGAGTTTTATAATTTTTGACGTAACAGGATAACCGACATCAGCAAGCATAAAAGTTCTTGAGGGCTCTTTAACAAAAGTTCTTTTTCTTCATTTGGTGTGAGAACTGGTTTTCTACCCAATATTGATTTATGTCTTATTATTAACAATATAACGACGAACAGTTTATCTAGGAATATATACCTATTGAAAGAAGCATTTTGCGATAATTTACAAACTAGTATTGCTCTCAAACGCCCATTTAGGCTTTTCTGGCTCCAAAGGCCTCTTTTCCTTTCGGTATTCATCGTTTAAAACAAAAACGAGAAATATTTTTCGAGAACGAAGTTTATATAAATTTGATTCTATTTTACATAACCTAATTTATTTCATCATTATTATATTTGATTTCTATTGTGTTTACTTGGTATGTAATATATACTCTTAAAAGTTTACTGATTTGGTATTTAATGCCAGTAGTATAAATAATTTTTTAACTGGTTTTGTACATAAATAAATAAATAAAATAAATAAATATACAAAAATGGAGAAATTTATTTCTATGAATGCAATATGGCAATACGTGCAGGTCAACAATAATGTGTTTTAGAAAAACGCCAGTAATTATGCCTGAACACTCAGATATTGAAATTCATTTATACAGTTAAAAAGACCATTATACCAGCTAAAATATTATATGTAACAGTAAACACAAATACGTTATTTAAATAAGAAAAATAGCAAACTTATCAGAGAAAACTTTATAATATACCAATGCATCTAACAACAAATCGGTAATTACTGCCCCCTTCTGCACTTGATCAAGGATTGCAGGCAAAACGGTACTAAACTATGTTTTTCGGACATCCAGTGACTAGATTCAACCACCATATTTTAGATTCCACTGAAATTAACAACATTATTGCGGGTTGGCCATATTACCTGCATTGACCATATTTGCATCACTTACCTTGAGTAAAGCTTTAGCTCAATCAGATATTTGAAAGAGGTTTAAAATTGACTTGCACGATTTGAAATAATACTTTATGTGGCCCTGTAAAAGAAGCGTAACTGCTACGTTCCATGAATTATACTGATATTGCATTGTCAAGACAACTACATATCCTGAGCAAAGTTTCAGCTCAATCGGATTATTGAAATTGGTTTAAAATTAACTTGCAAGTTTAAATCTAAATTATCAAGCCATGTACTAGAAACAGTATTCTAAATAAACGTCTACTTTCTTTAAATTATAATAATATTGTATTGTCATTCTAATTACACATGTATTCATTGTTTTGGCTCAATCGGATAATTAAAATTGATTTAAATTTGGTTGCAAAATTTTAACTAAACATACATACATGAACTGCAAATTAATATAATGCTTGTTTATTAATAAAAACTTAATGATCTACAGATATCTACAGGAGTTTGTTTAATTTTTGAATACAGGTGACGTAAAAGAACATTTAAGAGCATCTTCAGATGTACAAAATTTGCACTACAAATAAATAAATCTATTGACGTCACTGGATTAGCAGTTTTGTTAGTATTTTTCAGTTACATATATTAATATCCCGTTCAGACCAGGTAAGAAAGAGTCTTAACTGACTTTTTTGAAACGGGCACAAGGAATTTAACTTGACTTTCTAATTATTACGGTGCTTGAGAACATTAACTTGATTAACATTAAGCGCCATACTAACGCCAGTCTAAAAGAGGTTTCACAAAGCTATCAGGATAATATTTTTTGTAGATCACAACAAACTAAAGTACTAAGAAACGAAATATTTTTTGATTAACACATAGGAAAACAGATATGAACATTAATGCACTGATGATGCGAAAGCAATGGGTCAAAACGCCATTGCAAAAATTAAAGACATGATAAAGCACTGTAGCACCATCTATTGCGTTCTTTATATATACACACTATCATTGTTATCGATGAATATAATTTAGATATCATAAATTAATCAAAAATGAAGTAAAGTGCTTTTTCCATTCAATCAGAAAGATTTATTGCTATCATAATCCTTTTGTAAATTGCTAAGTAATATTTATTGATGTTCTAATAATTTTGTAAATCATTAAGTGTTGTTTATTGCTTTATATGTTTATCTTATGTTACGCAGCTGTGCCCAATGACGTCAGATACTCTTTCTGACGAAAGTGTAAACGGGAAATAATGTTTAGTATGCATTAAAGTTTTGATCATGTAACTTCTTTTCGTAATCTTTGAATCTGAGTTATTTTGTCGCTTAGAAGTGCCGTTAATTGCTATGATAACTACAGTTGTAGTTTTTTATGGAATTTAAATTAAGTTATTAGAGATAACATTTGGCGCGAAAACGTGGGGCCGACATAGCAATTATGGATATAAAAGCGTTGAAACTAGAAAGAAAAAATCTGCGAATAAGTTTTACTTCGTGCACGAATAAAGTTACAGAAGAATTATTGAAACTAGAGATTGATCTTAAAAGTCTGTCTGTGTTACAGAAACAATTAGAGGATAAATTTGGAAGGTTAGAGGAATGTCAGAAAAATATAAGTAGCATACTGTTGAAAGAAAGTTCCGAGAAGGAGTGTGAGGAAGATTTTCAAGCAGCCGAAGAATATCGGGATAAATACCTTGAGTTGAAGACTGGAGTAGAAGAAAAAATTATTTCTTTGCAGACGCCCGTTTTTGAAAATCGGAATGAATCTCTCGAGAAGAGAAGTTTTAAATTGCCGAAGATTGAATTGAAAAAATTTAATGGTGATGTTAAGGACTATTTGTATTTTTGGTCCCAATTTCAGAAGATACATGAAGATAAAAGTATTTCGGACTCTGATAAATTTCAATATTTAATTCAAGCGGTCGTTCCGAATTCAAAAGCAACCAGAGTGGTGGAGAGCTTTCCAGCTACAGCTGCTAATTATCATCAAGCAATAAACCAAATCAAAGAAAGATTTGGTAGAGAAGATCTGCTCGTACAAGTCTATATACGGGACTTATTAACTATGGTCAAGAAAAATGCCGTCGCTGGCCGAGTAAAAACAGATTTGCCAAAGTTGTACGATGAATTAGAGGGAAAGTTGCGATCTCTGGAAAGTTTAGGACGTACGCAAGAAAAATACGGCGATTTCCTGATCCCGTTAGTAGAATCGATCCTCCCTGAAGAAGTCTTGATGTCATGGGAAAAAAAACGAAATGCCGAAGATGCGATGCATGAAGAACGTTCCCTCAAAAATTTAATGTCTTTTCTGAAGCACGAAGTGCAAAGCGAAGAGATGGTTGCTTTAGCGCGTAGTGGTTTTTGTGCTAATACTAATAATAAAAGATATGACCGGGATAATAAAACTTCCTCTCCTGCAACGGCTTCATCTCTAGTAAACACTTCATTTGGAAATACAGGTAAGCGATAATTTACTTGTATTTTTTGTAATAAAAAACATTCATCGCGAGATTGTTTTGCTGCTAGAAATATGACTTTAGAAAATAAGAAAAATGCTTGCTTTAATTGTTCTAAGCCTAACCACATATCTAAAACTGTAGATTTAAAAGTACTTGTATTAAGTGTAAAAAATATCATCATTTTCTTATGTGCCCAGATTATAATAGTGAAAATGATAAGAAAGGAAATTAAACTCATGAAACTAATATCATGACAAATCATTCTAATAGTGAAAATGTTTATCTCATGACATTAATGGTTAAAGTGAAAAATAAGAATGTGGAACTAAAGGTTCGCACTATTATTGATTCTGGTTCTCAAAACAGTTATGTTAGTAACAAGTTGGAAATTGCTCGTCAAACGTGGCAAATGAGGTGCGTTCGTATTATAACTAGTTTTATAATTATTTTTTGCACCCCGTGTTGTACTGAATGTATATTTTTTTTGCGCTTCATAAGTGCATAGTCTGTAACATCATTAAAATGCACTTACAATAATTTTTCCCCATTCCCCGTAATGCAACGGAAAACTTTTGACTGTCCCTGTAATTAAACTATACATTCGATTTTCATAAAATTTGAAATGGCTCGACAAAATTTTGCAGCAATTATATATTTAAAATTTCAGACCATTCGGAAGGCTGTAAAATCATTAAAATGCAATTGCAATAATTTTTTCTCATTGGCCATAATGTAACGGAAAACTTTTGGGTGTCCCTGTAATTAAACTATACATCCGATTTTCATAAAATTGGAAATGGCTCGACAAAATTTTGCAGCAATTATATATTAAAAATTTCAGACCATTCGGAAGTCTGTAACATCATTAAAATTCACTTGCAATAATTTTTCCCATTGGCCGTAATGTAAAGAAAAACTTTTGACTGCCCCTGTAATTAAACTATACATCCGATTTTCATAAGATTGGAAATGGCTCGACAAAATTTTGCAGCAATTATATATTAAAAATTTCAGATCATTCGGTCGGGTAGTTTTTGCTCTGTTATATGCGGACGGACGGACAGACAGACGGACTGAACGACGACTATAGGTGCTACGTATTTATATAATTACGAACGCACCTAATAAGTGCATAGTCTGTAACATCATTAAAATGCACTTACAATAATTTTTTCCCCATTCCCCGTAATGTAACGGAAAACTTTTGACTGTCCCTGTAATTAAACTATACATTCGATTTTCATAAAATTTGAAATGGCTCGACAAAATTTTCCAGCAATTATATATTTAAAATTTCAGACCTTTCGGAAGGCTATAAAATCATTAAAATGCATTTGCAATAATTTTTTCCCATTGGCCATAATGTAACGGAAAACTTTTGGGTGTCCCTGTAATTAAACTATACATCCGATTTTCATAAAATTGGAAATGGCTCAACGAAATTTTGCAGCAATTATATATTAAAAATTTCAGACCATTCGGAAGGCTGTAAAATCATTAAAATGCATTTGCTATAATTTTTTCCCATTGGCCGTAATGTAACGGAAAACTTTTTGGTGTCCCTGTAATTAAACTATACATCCGATTTTCATAAAATTTGAAATGGCTCGACAAAATTTTGCAGCAATTATATATTAAAAATTTCAGACCATTCGGAAGGCTGTAAAATCATTAAAATGCATTTGCTATAATTTTTTCCCATTGGCCGTAATGTAACGGAAAACTTTTGGGTGTCCCTGTAATTAAACTATACATCCGATTTTCATAAAATTGGAAATGGCTTGACAAAAGTTTGCAGCAATTATATATTAAAAATTTCAGACCATTCGGAAGTCTGTAACATCATTAAAATTCACTTGCAATAATTTTTCCCATTGGCCGTAATGTAAAGAAAAACTTTTGACTGTCCCTGTAATTAAACTATACATCCGATTTTCATAAAATTGGAAATGGCTCGACAAAATTTTGCAGCAATTATATATTAAAAATTTCAGATCATTCGGTCGGATAGTTTTTGCTCTGTTATATGCGGACGGACAGACAGACGGACGGACAGACGGACGGACAGACGGACGGACAGACGGACGGACAGACAGACGGACTGAACGACGACTATAGGTGCTACGTATTTATATAATTACGAACGCACCTAAAAAGGTGGTTGAGAATCTACATCTGGTTCCAAAGAGGAAAATTAAAATGACTCATTGCCTTTTTGGGGGGAGAGAAACCTCAGTTCAAATACATGATGTTTATGATTTAATTATTTCTGATTTAAATGATTCCTTTAGTTGTAGAGCTGAGGTATTCTCTGAAAATAAAATTACTGGTTTTGTACCCAAACTTTCTAGTGTAGAGGCACTTATTGAACTTAGAGAAAAACAAATTATTTTACCTGATCTTGAATCCGAAGATTCGGAAATTAATTTACTTTTAGGTGCCGATTTAATTGGCACATTATTCACTAATAAATGTATGAAATTAAATTCAGGTTTATTTATGTTAGAAACACGATTGGGTTGTGTATTAACTGGAAAACCCAATCAAAATTTGAGTAGTAATTATGATAGTAATACTGTTTTGTCTGTTGTATCTTTGTATGTAAAAAATGCTTCTATTAATGAGTTATGGGATCTTGAAACGATCGGTATTAGGGAGCCTGTAGAAAGTTTGAAAAATCAATATGAGCATTCTAAAATAATAGAGGAATTTAAAACCAATATTAAAATTCATACAGATGGTAGATATGAAGTTTGTTTACCTTTTAAATCTGATACGATTGAATTACCCAGTAATAAAGAAATAACGTGGAAGAAACATAAAAAGATGTGCGAACGCGCACAAAAGGGGGGTCTTCTTATTGATTATGAAAATGTTTTCAGAGAATGGGAAGATTTAGAAATAATTGAAAAAGTAACGGGGGGCGTCCAGAAAGAGCATTTTTTGCTGCATCGGCCTGTGGTGAAAGTGGACAGTGCTACGACCAAAATTAGGCCCGTTTTTGATGCGTCCGCTAGAGAATATGGAAAGTGTTCCTTAAATGATATTTTGTATAAAGGCCCGAATTTAATTGAGCAAATACCGGATATTATCGATAGGTTTCGAATTTATAAAATTGGTCTTTCTGCAGATATCGAAGAAGCCTTTTTGCAGATTAGCATAAACCCGGATCATAGAGATTTTTTACGATTTTTTTATCCTTCTGTGAACGAAGAAATTACTTATAGACATTGCAGGGGGGTTTTCGGAGTGAGTTCGAGCCCATTTTTGTTGGCAGCGTCGATATCTCATTTGTTAGATAATGTATCTCTTAATTATAGGAATATGGCAGAAAAATTGAAATATTCATTTTATGTTGATAATTGTCTTACAGGTGTTTCGAATGCTGCGGAACAAGACGAATTTATCGAGCAGGCTAAATGCATTATGTCTCGAGGGTGTTTTAATTTGAGAAATTGGGAATGTAACGTTAAATCTCAAAATGTTTCAAAGAGTTCGGGTGTAACAAAATTGCTTGGGATATTGTGGGATCTTGATTAGGATATGCTTAAGTGTAATTTAACTTTTGATAAATTAAATAACAATGAAAATTTCATTAAAAGAATAATTTTGAGCTCTATGCAGAAAATTTTTGATCCGATTGGAATATTGTGCCCGGCAACATTGCCACCCAAAATTATATTAGAACAAACCTGGAAATTGGGTCTAGGTTGGGATTCTCCATTACCAGAGGAAATTCAAAGACCTTTTAAAAAATGGTTCAGCGAAATAAATGTATCCCAACAAAAAGTTTTCGGTAAAAAAAAAAAAGCGCCAAGTTCTCCTTAATGTTTCGGCCAGAAAAAGTAGTGATATCATCTGAAGTTCGCACAAGTTAAAAGCCAAACATCCCAAATCTTTCATTGAAAGTGGCTTCCTGCGACTTGGCCGTTAATGCCTTCTCCATCATTTCAAAATTAATGATTGGAAATTACGCATTTATGAATTATTTAAATATTAAAAGTAATATTAGAATGCAAAGAGGCAAATTCACATAAAGACATTATAAGTAAAATATTTCTGATAACTACCATTCAGTTTCAACAAACACTAGTTTTGATTACAGATCATTTAGTCCACTTGCGGTTTAATTGTCATTTTGTACGGTCTAAAGCTAAAGTCATTAACGTAAAACCCAAGAAATAAAACAAAATTTACTTACTTCATATCTCACAATATGTTACATTATATTTTATTGTATAATATTGAAATCTTGTGTATTGACGAAAGAGATTTTTTTCGTTTGAACATTTATTATAGTTTGTTTGCAAACATTAAGAGGTATTCGATTTATAAACTGTTAAAAGCTGATATTAATTATGTTTTAGCAATTGGGGATATTATCTCCTGAATACAAGTATTTTGGGTACTTGTTAGTTATCCTGTCGATCAAATTACTGTCGCCAAATTGTAAGATTAAACGCCAATAATGGTTAATCGTAAATATCACATTCACTTGACAACACGTGTTTACATTATCAAGTGATTTTTATTTCGACGTTTTCTTTGTAATTTTATTAATGATATACTAATTTATTTGTTTTTTCGTTATTTAAAATAAAAATTATGCCAATTTGTATAATTTGGCGAGTGGTTTGGCGATTTATATAATTTGGCAAAATTGGTCGACGGGATGGCTAACAAGTACCGTATTTTGTTATTTTTAACTTCTAAGCATTTAAATAGACTGAAATTGCTTAAATGCTTTTTTCAAATGTGTATTTTATTTCTGTATTCTGTGTCACAAAATGCCTAAAATAATCAAAAAATGTAGTTGGCATGTAGCTCATATGTACATATTTTAAAATTTGAAAAACTCTCACGAAGGCATTAACGGCCAAGTCGCAGGAAGCCATTTTCAATGAAAGATTTGGGATGTTTGGCTTTTAACTTGTGCGAACTTCAGATGATATCACTACTTTTTCTGGCCGAAACATTAAGGAGAACTTGGCGCTTTTTTTTTTTTTTTTTTTACCGAAAACTTTTTGTTGGGATATCACTACTTTTTGTATGTTTTTTCAAGTTTGCTATTCTAAATTACATTAATATGAAAAAACTTAAATTTCGGTACTTTTATGTTAGCCGGGAGCAAATCTCCTCATTAGCCTTTTGTTTTTTCACCAATAGCAGTTTTCATTTTTCACATGTGTAAATTAGAAACAATGCTTTGATTTTCAAATAAAATATTTTGGTTTATGTTATTATTTCTTATTTATTTATTTATTTATTTCTATGTTAAATATTCTATTAAATAAAATGAGGGAAATGCATCTATTTTAAATGAGATGACTGAAAAGTATATATCTTTAAATGAAAGGAATGCCATATGAGCAATGGAGTTGGGAACAGTATTTGGCGATTTGACACTTGCGCCCGGCTAATATAAAAATACCTAAATTTATTTTATTGAGCTTTACAAATTTATACTTTATTTCTTTTTATATTAAAGTACTAGCCGCCTCTAGCAAGCAGTATTTACCGCATTACTTCTATGTTAAGCGTTGCATCATGTTACTGTTATTGATAATTTAATTTACTTGCCCATTCTTTCGCCAATTCGGAAGCTTCTGATAGAGAAACCAACAACTCTTTACGATCATGGAAGCACATCATATATTTTAAGTTGTTATGTATTTCATCTTTCGTGACAAATATCTCTTAATTCACTTATGCATGTTTCCTTAGCAGTTACGATTCATTCTCTAATGCGGAAATTTTTAATCCTATTAAGTAATCTTTTCTAATTGGGCTCACTGCCAATTGCTGTAATTTAACTGATACGACTGGGTACAAGTGAAATGGTTCTTATGAAATCCTTTGACAATATCTGCATTTGCATTAAACCATATTGATGCTAATATCTTTTTGTTTCACGTTAACCTTTTCAATAGGCTCGATTACGGAAGAATAGAAGGTCTACCGGCTCACTGCCATGATCCATTTGAAAATCTATCATTCTTCTCATCTGATCGTGTTGAAGAATTAGTCAATGTGCCATGGTTTTAAGATTTTAGCTAATTTTACTCGAAACCTGAAAACTAAAATGCGAGGAACCGGATTATAGAAGATTCATTCTAACGTACATATTGATTAACAGGTTACATATTATAGAATTATAATAATCATAAGGAGAACTGGCAGTTTCAATGCTTTAATAGTTTCCCTAAATTCTCTTTATATAATACAGAAGTTTTAGCGGTGTAAAGTTTAACAACATAGTCACAGTAAGTATAATAACAGTACAATATAATAACAATAGTAGAGGTTTTGGGCAGTGACGAAACTATTAGCACTTTGGAAATATTAGTACGTCATATCATTTAACTATTCAGATGATATGCGGAAAAGTAAAAATAGATGGCTCGCATTAATAATTAACTCATTGAAAAATAGCCACTAGCGTCAAATATTCGCCAAGCTTGGCGACATTTAGCAAAGTTTCGCCAAATTTGGTAATATATCATGTCAATTCTCAAATTTGGCGACAAAAAATGTTTTGTTTATTCTGACGTCATAATGATGCATATGTATTATGTATTATACACATATCTATAATATGTATGATGCAAATGTATTACGTATTATATGCATATGTATAATATGTATGATGCATATGCATAAGTTCATTAACATCACTAAAACGCAATTAAAGGAATAGTGTTCAATAAATAGTAGGGATAATTGCCAGATTGACCGGAGTGCTATTGAGATTAGAATACCAACATTTATAATAGACCGGGAGGCGTCTGTACACACCATCACCTCATCGAGTTTACAGCTGAAATTTTAGGATTAGTTAAAACTAGATTAGCATATTTAAATGCAACCGGTCTGTTAAGTCATATCTCGGTAGAAACCACCTGAAGACCTAATTTTAGTGGTTAATTGATAGGTTTACCATTGTATTTTCCTGCATCCAAAAGTTAGGAAATATGGAGGAATGGGTGCAGGAAAACACAATGGAAAATCCACCAATCAACCCGTAAAATCGGGTCTATAGGTGGTTTCCACAAAGATATACCTTGGCAGACCAGTTACATTTCAATACGCTAATCGATGTTTAACTAATCCTAAAATTTCAGCCGTGAACACGATGAGGTGATGATCTGTGCAGACGCCTCCCGGTCTTTAATAAAATTTGTTTTAAGGAAGTAAAAGATAGAAAGATGGACAGTTAAACTGAAAGATTTGCCTTATTAAGATTTTTGTAAAAGCATATAAAAATTCATTCAGCTTGAAATCATGTAACACCTATATAACTTAGGCTAATTTTCTGTAATCGGGTTTTGGCGACCAACATATCTTATCTATAACTATAACCTTTCTTTTACAGATTTAAAATTAACAATAAATGAACAGTAAGTAGGCTAGTAATACAATATAATAACATTAGCAGCGGACTTCGGACGCCGCATCTGTCGCACATCGTTAAAGACAGTTTATTAGTTACACATTTCATTTAATTAAAAGGAAGTTTTTAAACTTTCATATGGAATTAGGATATTTTTCCACTATAGGGACCTTGGCATTTTTTTTAAATCTTGGCGCAATTCGGACTTCAGAAACTGAGATATGTTGCCAAATGATATAAACAACTACGAAAACAAACCTGATGAACTTTTATGTTATTTATATACATATAAACATTTTATTTATACATGCATAAAATATTATTTTTTATATACAGATTATTTATGTTGGTATATAAAAATAAATAAACGGGTTCCTTACATTAAATAAATTGTATACATATGGAAAAAATTGCTTGTGTATATGACACAGTAAATAGGTTGCCAGAAAATACGTTATTATCAAATTTCTTTTCTTGTCAAGGCTATTTTCTGTATTTCGCCAACGCTACTATATCGGAAACGTACCGAATTGCGGTTATATTTTTTTAAATGTTTTATTGTTTTAATATCGTAAATACATGTATATCATAACCTATACTGATTAAAATTTTTAGGTATATTCATTTTTTCTATTTAACAAACATCTTTGGAAAAGCATATATATAAAATGTTATTCTGCTTGAAATCACGTGACCGCCTTCAAAGCTTTGTAATCGAGTTTTGGCGACCAACATTGGCACAATTGAATGCGTAGGAACTGTTTACGGCCAAATGAACACCCCCTGTTTAAAAGGTTTAGATGCGGAAATTCTGTGTTTTCAGATTTTTCTGGTTAATTGTGCTACAAACCCGACTTACTTGTGAAATTTCATGATTCTACGACTTTTAGAAGTACCTTAGTTATTTGATGATGCGAAGTGAGTCAGTGACAAGAAAGCGCTTTTTCGGAATTTAATATTTCGAAAACTACTAAATATAGAAACATGAAATCGTGGAACCTTAGTTCAGTTCGACCATACGAACATGTGTATAAAAGAAAAATTTCTATATCTCTTCCTAAAACGATGTTATGAGGGGGTGAAAAGTATGCCGAGATGGTTCAGGAAAAGGTAGCTTACGGCTTGTGCGAACTTGGCGGACGCACTGCCGTGCTCCCAGATTAGAGGACGTTCAAATTCCGCGATATGTTGAAATAAATGAGGCTACCGAGATGCATGTTTTCGTGGATGCATGCAAAGAGGCATATGCAGCTTGCGTCTTTTTTCGAACTATAACCCCGGAAGCTGTAAAAATTCAATTAATTAGATCAAAAGCTAGAGTTGCTCCTATAAAGCAAGCGTCAATTCCCAGATTAGAATTAATCGCGTGTAACATCGGAGCTAGATTGGCACATTCAGTACAGCAAGCACTTTGTGTCCAGAACATGAAAACAATTTTTTGGAGTGACTCCATGGTTGCGTTGTACTGGATAAGTGAATACGGTGAATGGTCCGTTTTTGTTTCGAACAGGGTGAAAGAAATAAAAGGTCTTTTCCCCAATAGCGAATGGCGTCATGTGCCAGGAAAAATGAATCCTGCGGATTTGATTTCGCGTGGGTGTTCTCGTCAGCAATTGCTAGAATCTCGGTGGTGGGAAGGGCCGAAATGGCTCATGGAAGAAAGGGGAAAATGGCCCAGGACTGAGACTCTTGATAGTGAAACTCCTGAGATTATTAGTGAAAGGAGAAAAGTGAAATTGTGTAATGTAAATGCAACAGTCAAAAATATTCCTTGGTACGCTAGGAAAATTTCAAAATTTGAATCTATTATTAGACTAGTTGCTTGGGTATTAAGATTCATAAATAATGTGAAATCTAGATACAGTGCAAGGAAAAATGGTAAATTATCAATTGAGGAATTAGAAAATGCTGAAAAAACTTTAATTTCAATGGTACAAAGTGAGTTTTTTCCAGATGTAGATTCGATACCTAACCTAGTCTGTTTTAAAGATGAAGACGGTATAATTAGAGTAAAGACAAGAATTACAGAACGCATTGATACACCATATTTCTTATCGCCAATTCTTTTACCTGATGACTGTATTTTCACGGTTAGACTGATAGAATATTTCCATATAGCGAATTGTCATGCAGGAACTCACATTCTTCTAAGTATTTTGAGAGAAAACTATTGGATCCAAAGAGGTAGAAAAACTATCCGAAAAGTTGTAAGTAAATGCATTCCTTGCCAGCGCTACAAAGTTAAATCACGTGAATCCGATCCAGTGCCACTGCCTTTAGATCGCATTAAAGATTCTAAAGTTTTTGAAATTGTAGGAGTTGATTTAGCTGGAACTTTATTTATTAAAAATGCGGATAAAGCCTGGATAGTGCTCTATACTTGTGCAGTCTATCGAGCTGTTCATTTAGAGCTTGTCTCCTCTTTGTCAACTGATGCATTTTTGCTGTCTTTGCGACGTTTCATCGCAAGAAGAGGAAGACCTAGAATAATCTATTCTGATAATGGAACCAATTTCAAAGGTGCCAATAATGATCTGTCAAAGATTGATTGGGAAAAATTGACTCGTTTCTGCGACCTGAAACGAATCATTTGGAAATTCAATCCTCCCTCAGCCGCCTGGTGGGGTGGCTGGTGGGAAAGGCTGATCCGTGTGATCAAAGAGCTTCTCCGACGAACACTTGGCAAAGCATTCGTGACTTTTGAGGAACTGCAAACAATTTTGTATGATTGTGAAAATATTATAAATTCTCGGCCTCTCACATATCAATCCGAAAATCCAGAGGATTTAGTTTCATTAACACCGAACATGTTTTTAGTGCAAAACTCTAGTTTTAGTGTCACGGACATTGATGAAGTTGACGCAACACAGTTTCGCAAAAGGCTGCGATACAGAATTAAGCTCATGGAACAATTAAGAATGCGTTTTCGAACTGAATATCTCGGTCAACTTATTCAAAGGCGTCGTGAAATCGCCCAGTTACCAGACTTGAAGCTGGGTGAACTTGTGCTCATTGGGGACGATGTACAAAAACGTCTCAATTGGCCACTAGCAAAGATTGTAGACCTAATTCCTGGAAAGGATGGCAAAATTAGAACAGTCAAATTGAAAACTGAACATGGTGTTGTTATCGACCCATACAACGATTTTTTCCATTAGAATTACCTCTTACTAATTTTTATCCTTCTCCTTTTCAGCTAGAAAGCAGTAATCAAGGTGCTTTGATGGGGACAGATTCTTCAGACTTGTTGACAGAGTCTGAGCCAACTACTTATAGAACCAGGTTCGGTCGTGTGACCAAAATGCCCGAGAGATTTGGGAAGTAGAATGTAGTTTTGAGTAGCTAGTCAGCAACTCAAAAGGGGGGAGAGTGTTATCAATAAATATAATTTAGATATCATAAATTAATCAAAAATGAAGTAAAGTGCTTTTTCCATTCAATCAGAAAGATTTATTGTTATCATAATCCTTTCGTAAATTGCTAAGTAATATTTATTGATGTTCTAATAATTTTGTAAATCATTAAGTGTTGCTTATTGCTTTATATGTTTATCTTATGTTACGTAGCTGTGCCCAATGACGTCAGATACTCTTTCTGACGAAAGTGTAAACGGGAAATAATGTTTAGTATGCATTAAAGTTTTGATCATGTAACTTCTTTTCGTAATCTTTGAATCTGAGTTATTTTGTCGCTTAGAAGTGCCGTTAATTGCTATGATAACTACAGTTGTAGTTTTTTATGGAATTTAAATTAAGTTATTAGAGATAAAAATCATTGAGAAAATGTCTTCTGGACTTATGAAAAGGTTAAATGCTACCACTATATAAAATCGCGTAATCTTAAAAGCAAACATTTTAAGCTTATGTATGAAGTTACGGATGCCGACATCCGCCCCTCCTACTATATACCGAAGTAAGTGTTATAAATATATTATCGTACACTAGGAGGAACCTCTTTTCCTTGATATCAAATAGTTTCAAATCAATAATAAGGTATAGAGTTATTTCTCTTACCTGGTTTCCATGATCAGATCCACCCGGAAGCTGCCAAGATGAATCTCGTCCTCATTCCAGCAAGACGTCCACGTCCAGCAAGATTCGGCGATTCTATATTTTATTTTTAAAAAGGAATATGATTAAATGTATTGATTCTTATTTTTGTGTGTATTTCCATGTTCCAGCAGGATGATATTACGAAGCAGTAGTTTCATAATTAACTTATTTATTTGCATCTTGACTATAATATTAAAGAAACTATTTTAATGTCATCCGAGCGTGAATCACAAAACGACCCGGCATGAATGAATTTTAACAACAACTGACTAAGTGTCAGAGTGGAAAAAAGAGAGGCAAAGACCTGCCTTTACATTTAACCACATTTATCTGGGAAATTTGATTAGGCTACCACATACATTGACATTGAAAAGAAAAAAAGGCTGTCTTTGAGTCCGGAATATATGAAACAGTTATTTTTTCTGGAATGAAGTTTTGGTTATGAGGGGTTCACACATATTAATAGTAAGATGGTATTGTGTATGAAAAGCGTTTACACTATTGTTGCAACTGCAGAGGCGATATTAGAAGAACAATAACTCTAAACAGGCAAAAAAATTAACTAAGGAAGATTGTGAATTCTAATTGCATATTTTCCCGATATTTTTAGCAAAATGGAGTAAATGTATCTATCATTGCAATAAAAATCACTCACAATTTCCGATTCATTTACCAAACTATTCCTTTAAGAGGAACGTATATTTTCGGATTCTGAGTCATACAATGATGTAGATTACATCTCTCTTGTTAAAAAGGAATGCAAACAACACCAGATAAAAAAGTATACAAATAAAAAAAAATTAGGGGCATCCTACAGCTTTGAAAAACTCTTTCAAATAACATTTTTTAACAGCTGAATAGAAAAGGCTTTGAACGACTCTAAATGTATTCAGGGTTATCAAAAAAAAAAAAAATCCAGTTTAAACTCAGTGAAACACCAAGGTCCGCGTTGATTTGACATATCATATCAAAGTAAGTTACAATAAAATACCAACAACAACCGGTTATTTGGTGGTACCAAATGAAAATATTTCGATTTGAACCAAAAATTTTCATAAAATAAATATTTATAAGTCAAACAGAAATAAGTTAAATGAAAGAGTTAAATAATTTTAAATAAAATTTATAGGTCTGAAATATTTTTATAAAACTTGAGTAAAGTTCCTTGTATATGTAGCAGTGTTAAAGATCTTACTTTAAAACCAAATGGAAATACATAAGCCTTTTAACCCTCTGACAGTCTTGGAAAAGGGCAAAATTGTAATGTTGTTTTCCCTGCATTTTGTTTTAAATGCTAAAAAAAGATTATTCTTTCAACATTTTATAAAAAAAATCTTAATAACGAATATCAATGCAATCCTAGAAGTGTTAATAATCGTTCAGTGTGTTGAAAATATATTAAATCAATAGAATTATATTACTTTAAAAGTTGCGTGCATTGCAAAATGTAGAACCAAACATTCGCCTGCAATTACTGTCAAGTGAACTTGAAAACAGACATTTGTGCAAAATAGTCCCATCACATTAAGTGTTTATGCGTTATTGCTGGTACTCTAATAACGTAAAATTTATCGTAAAGCAAATGTTACGATTTCTTCAGCTTTGGAGGTTTTTTAAGTGTAGGTTTGTAAACCTTTGACAAAATTTTATTTCTGGGACGATACACAATTGTTTAGATTACTATTCATTCCCTCTTCCTGTGCTCAGTAGCAATGCACCTAAAAAACGTTATCTTGTAAGGTAGGGTACGATAGGTTTCAGGGGCTCCTCCAGTCAAAAAGTTTGAGAACCACTGACCTAGATCATCAAAACGTCCCACTGTGGGACGATCGAAACCCATTTGTTAGAGCTTTAAACATTTTAAATTTTACCATCTTTAAGATAATTTCCTTCATTCATATTTAATTCACTTTAATGTCATAATAAAATCCTGTAACATTCTTATTAGCTACCTAGTTCAAAACATGACAATTAATAATATATAATACACATCAAATAGAGGCTTCTTAAATTTAGACACGTATGTGACTGAAAAAGAATTTCAGACACTTAAATGACTAAATCTGAAATTAAGACATTATAGATATCTTAATTTAAAACTCATAATTTTCTTACTATAATCATGGTATAAACGAACGGAGAACAAATGTCGGAAAAGTTACCAAATGTCTTAATTTAAGACATTTGCTACCATTTTATAGTAGCCATCAGGGCGCCCTCCCAGTTGCGCATGCGTTTTAGATTTCTTTTGTTCGAACTTTATTTCCTTGTAATTCAAATGAAATATTTGTTTTTATTTATGCGTAGATTTTAATGATTAATTTATTTTTGACTTGTTTCATTTATTGCGGAATGAAAAAATCAGTTATTTTAATACGTATCTGCTTAGTTTATTTAATATTTATATACGTACATCTGACTTGTGTGCTTGAAGCCAAATGCCCACTTATAAACCGTCGTCTATATAAAGACGGGAGAGACACAATGAAGTAAACAACACTGGAAGATTTCTTCCGGGAACTTCACAAAGAGTAACGGAGATCCACTTAGTGTTAATTCGTATTAATTTATATCAATAATATTGTGTTATTCGTCTTCATCTTGTCAAAGCTAGTAAAAAAAAAAGTTTTATCTTACTGGTTATGTTTTGTGAATAAAAATTTTCCTTCTATTAATATAATTAATTGGATATATGAAAGTATTTCCTTTTAAAAAGATACGAGTCTTTCTCCCTCACTGGGAATGTTTTCAAAATTTCAACTCCAGGAGTTTTCTTTACCGACTGCGAAAATTTTCAAGTAAGTTTGATCATTTTGTTTAAAGGTTATATTTTTCTACATAAAATATTCCATGAACTGCAGTTTAATTTTGAATCTGTTCGCGAAAAACTTTTATTCTTAGACTAATGTAATTATGCCCTGCTAATCTAACTGTAATAATTCCAGTAAGTATATGTTATATATATATATATATATATATATATATATATAACCATTATAAACCATTACAAATGACCATTTACATTTGAGAATATAGAAATTATAGATGAAGTTTAATGCAAATTAAAAATTAAGCCCATATATAGAGAGCGCCATACATTTAATCTAAAATCAATTCTAATACATTGTTATGCTTTATACATTGTTTTTCAAGCTATATATTATTTAAATTTCCTTCAAGCCATCACTTTTAAAGAAAAATATATGTTTCTCATAGTAAGGCTAATGTCAGACGAACGTCTTTTTGAACGCTTTTTTCCTTGCGTATTATCCCTACACAATGCTAACGGCATTGTGTAGGGATAATACGTAAGGAAAAAAGCGTGCAAAAAGACGCTCTTCTGACTAGTCTAAAGCATGCTTAGAGAAAAAACGTTGTCCCTTTTTAAAATTCATTATTTTTAATATATTGTAGCATGACCTGAAAGCAAATTAATATTTATACTTTTTGTAGGAACTGATCTAATTTACACATCTAATCGTCTAAATAAACTTTAGAGCTTTAGTTTTAATGTTTTGGTCGAAAATTGTGATTTTTATGCATGATTAGATTAAAATAACACATTGTTCGTTTTTATAGAACCGACATGAATAACAATTTGAAATAAACACTGCTTCAATTATAACATTATCGTTGATTAAGACGTTACAACAAAAAAAATAAAACAACAAAAATAGTTTTCCTGATAGCCTAATTTTTTTAATGCAAATCAAAATTATTAAATCTCTGCAGTACAACCGTTATTAAAATCATATTTAACACTTTTAATAACAAGTAACCTAATGATCAGTCCTTAATTTTCTGCATTAAAAATATCCATGTCAATCGTTGTGTAAAAAAAAAAAAAAAATGTTATTAGCAATGAAAAAAGTAAAAAAATAAACAAAAACTGTCGCTTTGGTTCAGTTTTCACAAAAATATTGTTAGCATGGCAAAAACTAAAAAAAAAGAAAATGGAACAGAAAAAAATGCAGAGAAACAGACCATTTGTTCAGTTTCATAAATGTTTTTTTTTTTGTCTTACAAGGAGAGGGTCCAAAATTGGAGTGACCAAATACGGTGAACGTTTGTGTATCGATACAGTATAGTTAGTATATAAATATATGACAGTCAGAAAGCGCAACACCCAAAGAATCTCGAGATAATGATTAATTGAACCAAATTTTATTTTAAGTTTTTGGCAAACAGGTCCACCCTGAATTTGGAAAAAATTCGCCGGCGCTGTAACAGCACTTTTTGTGCGATTTTGAATATTGTACCATCCAAAAGTGTATGAAGTTGTGCATAGAATTGAACCAAATTTTTATTTAAGTTTTTGGCTACAGCAAACAGGTCCTCCGTTAATCTGGAAAAAATCGGACAGAAGGGGGCGCTGTAATAGCGATTTTTGTGCGATTTTGATTATTGTACCATCGAAAAGTGTATGAAGTTATGCATAGAATTGAACCAAATTTTTTGTGTTTGTTTCTGGTCATGGCACGTAGGTCCTCCCTGAATTTGGAAATATTCTGCCGGGAGGGGGCCCTATAATTGCGATGTCTGTACTGTTTTCATTATTGTATTATCAAAAAGTGTAGGAAGTTATGCATATAATTGAACCAAATTTTTTGTGTATGTTTCTGGCTATGGCAAGCAAGTACTCCCTGAACTTGAAAAAAATCTGCTGGAAGGGGGGCGCTGCAATAGCGATGTTTGTGCCATTTTTTTATTGTACCATCGAAAAGTGTATAAAATTATGCATACGATTGAACCAAATTCTTTGTACATGTTTTTGGCTTTGGCCAACAGGTCCTGCTTGAATTTGGAAATATTGCACTGTAAAGGGGCTTTGTGATAACGATTTTTGTATACTATTCTTGATTTTTCGTAGTTCTATTGTCCATCGGAGGCTCATCCTGCGGCGGGAACTCGCTTCCTGCTAAGCCGATATATCAAGATATAGTTTTAGTCCGTTTAATTGACTGAAGCAGAAATTTAAGAGGAAAATCAAAGTTGGTATAGTATTGAACTAATAATATGCAAGTATTAACATGTGTAACTAGTAGACTTTAAGTACATTTTAAATGCACTAAACTTAATGAAATTATTATTTATAAGATACTACAAGCAACACAGCGTTATTCAATTAGAAAGCAAATATTTATTTTACATCCATATTAACAAATAAATTTTATATACATATTTTTCAAATTATTTCAAAATTTTCAAAAAGGTTTACAAATATAGACCTTTTTTGGTTCATAGAAATGTTTGGAATCCTAAAATTAAAAAATAATCAATATTTATTACATAATATTTATAATATCCTTAATTTTAATTAAAAAAATATTTATTCATTCTTTCAATTTATCATTTCAATTCTTTTCATTATTACTTTTTTAATTACCCAAACACACATTAGAAAATCGCACTCAATGTATCATTCTCAACAAGATACAGTTTTCAAATTGATGTACGTTTTATTATGGATAAGGCTATATAATTTAAATAATATAATTCCAAATACTATTTAATTTTCTTACATGTAAAAAACTTTGCTGGTTTTATTTGGTAGAAATTTCGTCTTAATTTGACAGCAAATGCTCTTTTCACCAGTTTCAATTAGATTTTCGCAAAATAATAAATAATAATATTATAAAAAAAGGGGGGGGGCGCGAAGAAACCTAAATAAGGACATAACTTTTACTTCATACAGTTGCTAAACAATAGTTAGACCAACTTAGATGAATATGACATAAATCTATATCCAGCAGGACGGTCGTTCTGCCAAGCCAAGCTATAAAAAAAATGGTAACCCCGCCAAACAAACAAACGCCAAGAAACTTAAAGCCAGAACAGCGTAACTGCTTATTATACTGAAGACAACTTGTCCCTGTTAAATCGGCCAAACGTGGCATTTTAAAATTTCAGATATTTAAGAAAGCAAGTATCGCAGAGAAATAAAATTAAGATTAGAAGAATCTACTGAAGAAAAGCTTCAATTTGAGACCAAACTCGTCTCTATAAAATAATTATAAACAGAGATACAGGATTTTTCAAAAAAACGTCGAGATACTGAAAATGATCAAAAAATCCTTCGTCAAACATATATTAATTCAATTAAGCTACAGACTTAAATAATGGACAGAAAAAAGTATGGAATGCATTTTCGGACTGGTAATTAATCGATCTACGTGCTTTTATAAAATTTAGTTTAAAAAAATAAAATTTCTATCCTTAATATGCAAAAAACTGTTAATTCATTCTAAAATTATCAAATTATGCCAAACAGTGATAAACCCGCCAACGAGCGCGTACTATCCACATTATAATAGCACAAATCCACTTCAACTTCAATCTGGTAGATGAATATTTTCCATCAAGATTATTTTTTCGAATAAAACTGCATAAAAGTTAATTTTTAGAAAGATTTTTAAAATAAAAATTATTTTATAGAGAAATGGTACCTTTTAAGAAGTATGCATTCAAAGTTATCGGCATTTTAGGTTTCATTCCTAATGTAAACGAAACTTTTGAAAATGAATTGAGCTGAATATGAAAAGGTTTTCAGGTTAAAAAAAAAAAAAAACACAGAGGTCATATACGCATATTGGCGCGATTTGTTTCTGACGCCAATGTCATATACGCAACGGGTACTTAAATGGCGCCAAAGTGTCGTTATTTTGCTTGATATGGTAACCCGGATGTTGTTGTTTATTATGTTGATGTTTTCGCCAAATTGGCGTCGGAAAAAAATCGCGACAATATGGGGCGTATATGACATCTGTGCCAAATCTCCCTATTATTGAACTTATTTCAACATATGAGCAAACGGAGGCAAAGACGATGTCTCAGACGCATTGGGGTATCCTTTTAGTGCCAAAATGGCAATTTTATTCCATAGCAACCCAAAAATTTTGATGATATTATCCTTCATATGACAATCCAATATAAGAGATTGCGTGTGTTTTACATTAAATCAAGCTTTGTGCATTTTATAATAAAATAATTTATGTGTGTTTCTAATAAAAGTTTTGGCACAGATGTCATATACGCCCCATAATGGCGCGATCTTTTTCTGACGCCAATGTCATGTACGAAACGGGAACTCAATTGGCGCCAAAGTATCGTTATTTTTCTTGATATGTTAACCCCGACGTTATTGTTTATGCTGTTGATGTTTTCGCCAAATTGGTGTCAGAAAACAATCGCGCCAATATGACATCTGTGCCATAGTTTTGTGTATTTTATAATAAAATTGTGCTTTTATACCAAATAAACAGTTTCTTAATAAATAAAACCAACATGCTATTTTCGCCAGCTAGGTCTAACAGGTAAGAGGTAACAGGTAAAAAAGCTGAAGAATATGAATTTGGGACTACTACACACAGAAAACCGGGAAATAAACCATTGAACACCAATTAAGTTAAAAATGAAACAAGATTAATAAGGATACAGGAAAAAAAATTACCAAATTAAAATCCATACTCTCATAGCATTAGGTATAACAAATACACTCATTATGCATTTTATTCTCATTAAAAATAGTATACTATTAGAAATTAATATGATATTGTCCTGAGTAGGCGAAAAATTAAATATAATTTAATCGTTAACTTTATTAAATATTAATGAATATGAATATACACACACACACACACACACATATGTACACACACACACACACACATATATATATATATATATATATATATATATGTATGTATATATAAGCTGCGTTGGCGTTAATACGTAAGTACCCGCCAAAAATGTATTGCGCCAACCACGGTGCGTTTGAGATAGCTGTGCTCAAACGAACATGAAGCATAAATGTCTACGAGAGTTAAACGGTTTTCTCAAGAAAGATGAAATACATAACAACGAAAAAGCTACACAATGCTGACATGATCGGAAGAAGTTCTTGGTACTTTTATGTTAGCCAGGTTTAAAACTCGCCAATGGTATTTTTTACCTCGCCAGTAGCAGTTTTTATTTTTTGCGTGGTAAATTAAAAACAATGCTTTGATAATGAAATTGGCATTTTTTTTAATTAGCCTCGGGTACGGTATGCTATTTCTTTCTCCCAGTTTATTTTGTGTCCAAAAAATAACGTTATCTGACAGAAGCTAGCCGTAAAACAAAGCATTACGATTAAATACTCTTTAGCAATTTTTTAAACTTCTAAGCATCGCACATTTTCAATTTTTATACCGTCGTATTGGAAAAAAAAAGTTCTTTTAAATGCATTTTGTTTGAAAACTGTATCTCCATTTATTTTTGAAATATTAATTTTTTTTTTGTAGTTTTTGGAGCCATTTGCTTAATATTGGCAACGGAAGTACTTCATTTCTCTAGAAAGTGCTATTTTGAAAAAAATATAAACGAATGATTTCTGTTAAAACAATGGAGCTATTATATACTATATTTAATTGTAAGTATCTATGAATCATTAGAAAGCCGGGTTTTTTTTCGATTTTCTTGAATGACGGAATCTTTTTGCTGCATTTGTGCATTATTTCGCGATAGTGATGTGCTATGCATGCTTTACTGTAGATGTTTAAGAGTAGATCGTAAAAGTGGAATTCTTAAGCGGATGCGAATGACGTCATTTTACATAAAATAAAACGTGTGCTTTAAGTCTTAAAATTGAAATATGTTTTGTACTGCAGTAGAGTCTCGCTTAACCGAGTTATTTTCTTCTGATGGACTGGTGGCTTCTATTATTATGAAACAGCCATTATAAATGAAATGTTAGGTGAAGATGAAAGAACAGCCGTAAAAAAAATTATGGCCATCCCCCCCCCCCCCATTCTGACCAGAAAATCAGAGTTCTAACTTTTTACGGCTGCTCTTTCATCTTCACCTAAGACTTCATTTATAATGGCTGTTTCATAATAATAGAAGCCATCAGTCCGTCAGAAGAAAATAACTCGGTTAAGCGGGACTCTACTGCAGTACAAAACATATTTCAATTTTAAGACTTAAAGCACACGTTTTATTTTATGTAAAATGACGTCATTCGCATCCGCTTATGATTTCCACTTTTACGATCTACTTACGATCTATGGAAAGATGGCCGCCAAGCCTATGATGCATAATTTTAAAACATTTGAATTTTCAGAAACACGTTATGATGCATTTAGTACAGGAGAAAAGGATTTCTATCAACATATACGAAGTCACTCGACTTACAAATTGTAAATTTTTTAGTGGAAAATGTTAAAATAGTACCATAATATAAGCTTGGAAATATGATATCACACCATTTTTTAGCCACAAATTTCATCTTTTTTTTTTTTTTTTTTAGCTTGGCTTTTTTTTTACTTTTGAAAAGTTGGTTTTTAGTAGATTTTAAATTACACCAAAAATTCTCATTTGTGCAACAAGGTTTCATTTGCAATCTAATATGCATTTTATTATCATTCAGGCAGAACGATTTTATAATATAGAGAGTTACAAAACCATATAGTTTTTTAATATTTATAATATTTTCGTTATCTGATTTTTTTACCATGTAAGAGTGAAAGTGTTCCTCAAATTCTGTTATTACAAAACTACTGTAAATTGCATAGACATTTTCATTAAATAAGATCATTTTAATTTTTTCAAACAAAACAATTTTCATGTTTGCTGAATATGATCATATTTTATGAATATGTAGTTCCTTTGTATAAGCGAGACTGTTGCAGTCTAATAATTCTGTATTTGCACTCATTTCCTCCATGCTCTGTAGCAATACCCGATACTCTAAAAGGATCATTTTTACATATTCAGTGATGGAACAGTGGCGCAGCAGTTCAGCGATTGTCACCACTAAATTTTTTTTGCATTCTTCGCTTTCAAAAATCTCTGAATTTCTGTCTTGAAGTTAGATTAAAATAAAATAAAATTTTGTGGTGTCAATCGATTCTCTGCTGCTACACTGCTCCATCACTGCATATTTAGCACCTAATACTTCATTTATTACTAATGTTTTAAAATATTTTGAATGGAATATATTAGTCATCTTCAGTTTGTGAGTTTGTGTTACTGTTTTTCTACATTAATGAAGTTTCCTGTAAATTGTGCTCATTTCTTTAATGGAAAATGCTTACTTTCGTATCGCATACTCTAATATCTGATGGGAGGACCTGACTGGGAATAATTATTCTGGGATAATGCAAAGGAAAATGCATTTTTGGTATAAGATATCCATGAGAAAATAATTGTAAAAGTAATTTATGGCGCTCTGTAATGTTTTCTGACAATTGATAGGTTTCAGATAATGAAATTGTTTGAGAAAAAGCACCTTGACCAGTAGAATATTAGACATTTATTATTTTTTTCTGTGTAATTGGAACTAGTGTGTGTTGAGATTCCATTTTACCGCAGCTAAAACTAATAATTCTGTCGTTTAAAATAGATAATGTAAAATATTTTGACTTTAAAATTAAATCATTTAAAATTAGCAGTGTTTCAGTAGCACACCAACCCTCAAGCAAATCGTGAACTACATCAAAACCTGAATTACTGGTCACATGTGAATAACCTAAATTATTTAAAGGAAAGTCACTTTTAACACCATATTCGATACTGCTATGAAGTGCTCTTGCAACTTGTTCTTCATGAATATCTTTTCAACGTAATAAAGGTACATTCTCCCTGATCACCTCATGCATAGTATTTTAATGCGCGTGACAAAACCTACAAGAGTAATTTGTCGAGAAGCTTTCAACAAAACAAAATAATTTATTTTGAGCTAAATTGTCTCCAATTACTTGCCACAAAGCAATTTTATATATCTTTCCATTAAAATCTAAGCCTTGCTTCAAAGCTGTTGTAAATCATACACAAAGGGCTCAAATTTTTTGCGATAACCATATTTTTGGACATCAATTACAGAATGGACATTTGTGGAGCAGAAATTCATACCATGCTTTCTCCTTTAGATACAAATTTTCAAAACACAAAAAACTGATAGAATTAAATACAAGTTATTTTCTAATTTAATTTTTATTGGGATTTTTTATTACTGGTTGTTAGAAAGAATTGCAAGCATACATAAGATATCAAACTTAAAAAAATTAATAAAATGCATTTAATATTTGGAGAAATCACGTTTTGACCTAATTCAGTGTAGGAAACATGTTTTGATTGTTTGAAAAGTGGATAAAACACTTTCTGAACGAAATAAGTTCTAACTCACAAATAATAGAAAAGCATTATTTTATTTGAGCAAATACTGAACTTCAGTTGATTATTGATAAAATGAAATGAAAGATTATGGTACCTAGTAGTATTCAATAAATATTTACTAAATAAATACTCGTTTCCCAAAAATCCACTTCAAATTTTAAAACCAATATCTTTATCTAGACAGTCACACACTTCCCCCTCTTCTTCATTGCAGACTAGTAAATCATGGATAATGTGGTTGTACCATTTGAAGACATCATCAGATTGATTTTGCACTGTTCACCATACATTACCTTCAAAAGTTTGTCAACATCTTTTTTTCTTTTCAAATGACTAGGGGGCTCGGCCTCCTACGAGCTACGCTCGCCAACCCCCGTCCAGACACCGCAGGCTCTAAATGCACGCTAATTTGATCGGCTTTAATAAAGATTTCGAAAGATTGAATTATAATTTAAAAAAACAGTGGCGATCTCCCTATAAACGAATTTGTATTCATTTCTCTCTGATTAGGGAATTTTAACGCCAAATCCGCTGCAGTACTACTTGATTATCCCGTCGACCCATTTCCCCAAATTATATAAATCTCCAAACCACTCGCCAAATTATACAAATTGACATAATTTTTATTTTAAATAACGAAAGAACAAATAAATTCGTACAACATTAATAAAAATACAAATGAAACGTCGAAATAAAAATAACTTGATGACGTAGACACGTGTAACAACATTTCGAAAAAAGCTAATATAAAAGGAATTAAGTAAACAGAGTCTTTGTCTCCTGGTATTTTTTAACAAAGCGAAAAGAAAGTTCTTTTAAATGAGACATTTTAAATTAATCGATTTTAATCTGACGTAATTTTTACCAAGCTATTCTTTCTCTTTTAAATAATCGCGTGAAAGTACTTTTGTTAGCAATGAAATATTATTTGCGCTTTCCTAACAAAAATAGTTGAAAATATCCTCTCAAAATATTAAATAAATGTCTAGCGCAATTTCTAAATTTAAACTTTTATGCAATATTATTTTGTGTTCATTTTATGTAATAACTATAATGTGACGTAAATATGACGTAACTTCTCCTAAGACTTCTAACGCATGTTAATTAATTTATTATTTTACAATATCCTTTCTCTTTTAAAATTCACGTGTATACTTTTTATGACGTAATTTTTAATAAGTTCCTGCTTTTTATACATAATTATTTAATTCTAATTTGAAAGTTTTTTTCCTGTTTATAATAGTCACGTGTAAATAAATTTTTAATTTGAAGCAAACATTATTGCTTGCGCTTTTTATACAGTTGGCAACAGTTTAAATTAGTATAATTTTCTGAAATCTGTAAAAAATATCTCTAGAAATGCTGAAAATTTGAATTTAAAATAGAAATAAAACCTGAAAAAATGAGTCAAAATAAAAAAATTAATGCAATCTGCACTCCGGCAAATTCTAACGCATAAAATGATCTAAAAATGATTACACTGCCATGTATAGTTTTTGCTGCTATAAAACTTTTTTAGTGGAACGATTTTGTCCAACTTTAGCATTAAATATCTCTTAAAATAATTCTTCGATTTGAAAAGTGTCTACATGAGCGTGTTCATCAAACATTTCTGTATAAAACCACTGATTTTCATATTTTTGTATGCATTATTTTTCTCAATATTAACGAAGAAAGACCTCCGGTCACAAAAAATTCAAAACCGGCGGCGGCGGCGGTGACAGCGGTAGTTACTTTTTTTTAGAATAGAGAGATATGGTGTAGCTAAGAGGAAGAGAGTCTAAAACACCCCTTTGAACACAGGCAACAGTAACTCCCTTTTTTAAGATTTACAAGAGATTCTTCACTTAGATCTTAAAATATATAATTCTGGAAGTCTTTAACCTTAACAGTTCCCTTATTTTTCTCTAAAACAATCGAGTTTGAATTCTGATATGTATGGTAGGTTTCGAAAGTACGGATCAAGTGACAACTGTGACTGGAAGACTGGAGAAAACACTGTTTGACTGAATGCATGCTTTGGAGAAAACACTCTTTGATTGAAACGTCAAGTTTTAAAACTGGTTTATAATCGGAAAAAAATGTTTTTTGGTTAAAAGCACCACTTATTTCTGTGCAATTTAACACTGAGTTCATAAAACCACCAATAACTCATTTTTTATTTATTTATTTATTTATTTATTTTTATTATTTTTTTTTTTTTGTGTGTGAGAAAACACGGTTTGAATGTTTGTTCCTCATTTACAATAAATATGGAATCTAAAGACGATTGTATAAATATGGGAAGATCTTTAATATAAAAATACATAAATCCTAAATTGTGCTCCTATATTATCAATGTATAATTTATTATAAAGGTTTCGGAGGAGTAAAAAATAGAAATTCAATAATAAGAAAATCCATCATGTACCGCAGAATCTAAAAACACGCTAATCTGATCGGTTTAAAAAATATTATAGAAGATTGAATTATGCGGAAAAAAGCTGTGCAGACCTCCCTGTAAACGGGTTTCCATTCAATTTCCTTTGATTTCAAAAATTTAAGGCCGAATCAGTTGCTGTTAAGACATCCAATGTTGTTTTCGTGTTTGATTAAAGAGGATCAGTTAAACGTTTGAAAAGAAGCTAAAAATAAAAGGAATTAAGTGTACAGAGTCTTTGTCTCCCAGTATTTTTAAACAATTTCTATAACAATAGCCTAAGTCATGTGACTATCATCAAGAGTTCCGGGCGAACCACTTCGCTTTTTATATTCCTGGTGCCATTTTGGTACTTTAATATTAGTCAGGTGCAGGTGATAAGTCGCCAAATATTATTCTATCGCCATCATTTCATCTATATTATAATAGCCCAAGTCATGTAACTGCCATAAATAAATACGCTCTGATCCCTTCGCTTTTCATATGAAAGTTTGGCCCAGATATCATATATGGACTCCTATTTTGGCGCGATTTTTTCCCGTCGCTAATTTGGGGAAAAGATCAACAGCATACACAACAACATCCGGCTTATCAAATCAAGCAAAATAACGATACTATGGCGCCATTTAAGTACTCGTTGCGTATATGACATTGGCGTCAGAAAAAAATAGCGCCAATATGGGACCGTATGTGGCGTCTGTGCCGAAAATTTTCTATTTCGATTAAAAAAAATCATTTTTTTTTTCGAATACATAAAAGCATTGTCGCAAAGAATTATTGGTCCTGTTACGCTAGCCGGGTGCAAATCTCGCCAATAACTATTTTTCAACTCGCCAATTAGCATTTTTTTTTTCGAGTGGTAAATTATAACATTGCTTTGAAGTTGGAATTAAATGTCATCGTTTGTTACATAATTTAATATTTGGTCAGATGCCATATACGCACCCGGTTTGGCGTGATTTTATTTACGAAAATTTGGCAAAATCCTCGTTTTCGAATACCAGTTACATATGTATTTTTGGTACTACTTAGTTATCCCGTCGAACAAAAATCTATCACCAAACTATAAGATTAAATGCCAATAATAGTTGATAAATGTCACATTCACTTGACTTTAAGCAAGTTACACGTCTTTACGTCATCAAGTAATTTTTATTTCGACGTTTTATTTGTATATTTATTAATGTTATACTATTTTCTTTGTTCTTTCGTTATTTAAAATAAAAATTATGTCAATTTGTATAATTTGGCGATTTATATAATTTGGCGAAATGGGTCAATGGAATAACTAAGTAGTACCGTATTTTTTAATTGTTTTCTATTAGTTTTTATTTTTAAAGGAAAATAACATAAAAATAATAAACTATAACACAAAACAATTTATGTAATTTAAAAAAAGTAAATAAAGTAAATAAACTCTTATTATTAAATAAACAACAATAGCCGGGTTACCATGTCAACCAAAATAATGCCATTTTGTCGCCAATTAGGTACCCCGGTGCATATATGACATCTGTGCCTAATATTTTTCTTTTCATTTCGTTTAAAAAAATAAAGAAGTGAAAGCCATTTATTTTAAATGTTTCTGCTTGTATTAAATAAAATGATAATGAAATTGAATTATGAATAAAAGTAACATGATACATTTCTTAGCATCCATTAAAGGGAGGCCAGACTTCTCGTCAAATTAGTTTAAAATAGTAACCTTTTCCAAAATCTGAAAAAAAAATCTGTTTGATTAAAATTTGAGTTGCCATCATTAGAAAAATGTATATAAAATTAGAAAAAAATTAATATTTCGAAAACTAATTCGAATTTAAAAATTCTAGTATCAGTTTTGAAATCTGCGGATCAATATTGATTTTTGGTGTTAATTTCATCGCAAAGTATTCCTTTTTTAAAGAGAAATCACCGTGAAACGTAATCAGTTGTTTAGTCAAAGAATCGTTACATTTCAGGCGTTTCATATATTCGTTTCATAAATTCGTTTCATTAGGATTTTATATATATAGGGTAGATATATAATGTTCAAATTTTCAGTCGTTAATAAAATACTTATTATTCATCCTATCAAGTTGAAATAATTTTTTTTAACTTGTACTGGATGACAATTGATGTTAATACAGTTTTTTCAAATTTTAATTCATTAATTAAATTTTAATTAATTAATTTTAGTTTTACATGGGAGACAAAATGTCGGCCATTGGTCATTGGAGCATTTAATCCATCTTCATATCTATAAGGGGGGTTACCATAGGGGGGCCCTGTTCTGTCACCAAATACCACCAAGTTTGTCGCCAACATGGCGATATATCGCCAAATTTGGCGACCAAAATGAGTCGCCAAAAGTGACGCGAACTTGGCACTATCTCTAATATTTCTCCAAATTCCCATAGACTTCCATTGTAAACCGACTTGCTTATAGAAAATCAACAAATTGAGATATTTTAATGCAATAAAAACTAATATTAGCTTAAAGGATTATATTAAATTTTTCTTTGATGACCTAAGTAGGAATTGACTTTGAAAACAAAATTATATTACAATTTTATATTACTTGTTTTAAAAACTATTCGCAGAAGTGTGCTGCATAATTTTAAGTATCGGATTTATCATAAGTAAATTAGTTTGGGAGAAAAAAAAAAATAAAATGTGCAAATACGTGTAAAATTACACTAAAACCGAATTTATTTTACATTTTTATGTGTAAAAAGAAAAAAACACTTTTTACTTTATTGTAAATCTACTAGGGGGCTCTGCCCCCTACGAGCTACGCTCGTCAACCCCCGTTCAGACACCGCAGACTCTAAAAGTACGCTAATTTGATCGGCTTTAAAAAGATTTCGGAAAATTGAATTATAATTTAAAAAACAATGGCGATCTCCATATAAACGGATTTCTATTCATTTCTCTTTGACTGGGGAATTTTAAGGCCAAATCCGCTGCGGTACTACTTGATTAACCCGTCGACCAATTTCGCCAAATTATATAAATCGCCAAAGCACTCGCCAAATTATACAAATTGACATCATTTTTATTTGAAATAACGAAAGAACAAATAAATTAGTGCAACATTAATAAAAGTACAAATAAAACGTCGAAATAAAAATAACTTGATATCGTAGACACGTGTAACTTGCTTAAAGTCAAGTGAATGTGACATTTACGATCAACCATTATTGGCATTTAATCTTATAGTTTGTCGAATGATAGATTTTTGGTCGGCGGGATAACTAAGTAGTACCAAAAATACATATGTCAATCGCTGTTTTCGTCTTTGATTAAGTAAAATAAGATAAACATTTCAAAATAAACTAATATAAAAGGAATTAAGTAAACAGAGTCTTTGTCTCCCGGTATTTTGAGAGATATTTTTTACAAATTTTAGAAAATTGTATTAATTTAAATTGTTGCCAGCTGTATAAACAGCGGAAACAGTAATGTTTGCTTCAAATTAAAAATTTATTTTACACGTGACTATTATAAACCAAAAATATAAGAAGCAGGAACTCGTTAAAAATTACGTCATAAAAACTATAGTTACACGTGAATTTTAAATGAGAAAGAATATTGTAAAATAATAAATTCAGTAACATGCGTTAGAAGTCCTAAATAGGAGAATTTACGTCATATTACACTTATTACGTAAAATGAACAAAAAATAATATTGCAAAACAGAAAAAATTGCGCGAGAAAAAAAAAATTGCGCGAGACATTTAGTTGGCATTTTAAGATGATCATAATATTTCATTTCTAACAAAAGTATTTTGACATGAATATTAAAAAGAGAAAGAAAAGTTTGGTGAAAATTACGTCAGATTATAATTGTCAGATTCAAATTATAATTCAATCTTCCGAAATCTTTTTAAAGGCGATCAAATTAGCGTGCTGTTAGTCTGCGGTGTCTGAACGGGGGTTGACGAGCGTAGCTCGTAGGGGGCAGAGCCCCCTAGTTTTTTAACAAAGCGAAAAGAAAGTTCTTTTAAATAAGACATTTTAAATTAATCGTTTTTAATCTGACGTAATTTTGACCAAACTATTCTTTCTCTTTTAATATTCACGTGAAAATACTTGTGTTAGAAATGTAATATTATTTGCGCTGTCCTAGCAAAAATAGTTGAAAAGTATCCTCTCAAAATATTAAATAAATGTCTAGCGCAATTTCTAAATTTAAACCGTTTTGCAATATTATTTTGTGTTCATTTTATGTAATAACTGTAATGTGACGTAAATATGACGTAATTTCTCCTATTTAAGACTTCTAACGCATGTTAATAAATTTATTATTTTACGAATTCCTTTCTCTCTTAAAATTCACGTTTAATTATAGTTTTATGACGTAATTTTTAATAAGTTCCTGCTTTTTGTACATAATTATTTAATTCTAATTCCAAATGTTTTTTTTCTGTTTATAATAGTCACGTGTAAATAAATTTTTAATTTATTACACGTATAAATATTTTTTTTTTTGAAGCAAACATTATTGTTACCGCTGTTTATGCAGTTGGCAACAGTTTAAATTAGTACAATTTTCTGAAATCTGTAAAAAATATCTCTAGAAATGCTGAAAATTTGAATTTAAAATAGAAATAAAACCTGAAAAAATGAGTCAAAATAAAAAAATTAATGCAATCTGCACTCCGGCAAATTCTAACGCATAAAATGATCTAAAAATGATTACACTGCCATGTATAGTTTTTGCTGCTATAAAACTTTTTTAGGGGAACGATTTTGTCCAACTTTAGCATTAAATAACTCTTAAAATAATTCTTCGATTTGAAAACTGTCTGCATCAGCGTGTTTATCAAACATTTCTGTATAAAACCACCGATTTTCATATTTTTGTATGCATTATTTTTCTTAATATTAACGAAGTAAGACCACCGGTCACAAAAAATTCAAAACCGGCGGCGGCGGCGGCGGCGGCGGCGGCGGCGGCGGTGACAGCGGTAGTTACTTTTTTTTAGAATAGAGAGATTCTTAGTTTTAGGAAATAGACCATAAGGAGCAAACAAAAACAAGTGGGTAAGTGTGATCATAGGTCGCACTTTCGTTTAACATTTCTTTCAAAACACTATCCTTTTTCAAAATCTGTTAGCTTCACAATTCGCAACTAGGGAGAGGACTGTATTCTAAACAAACGTCTGTCCGACAAAACTCAGTTTTAGAACCTATTCGCACTTACATTAGTCAAGGAAAATGGACCCATAAAACTTAAAATAGGAAAGCGCTCCTGGAAGTAAAAAGTGGAAATAAAATATGAAAGGCTATGGTGAATAAAATGAAAGAGTGGCCAAAGGGTAGTCAAATGATATGTCAGATGAGGGGTTCGGGAAAAAAATTGAAAATCCCTCACCCCCCTGGAGCCTTCGAGTGAACCTTTCTCGCTGTAGCTTAATTAACGGCTGAGTTAGAAAAAATGCTTAAAAAACACAAGTTAGAGCCCAGAGGAGTCAATAATATGAGACTTTTTGAAAAATTTATCATTTTTCGTGTGATTTCAAGTGTTTAGCTATAAGTATGCAGAATTTCATATCCCCAGCTTAATTAGGGCTCAGTTAGAAATAATTGCTTTTAATATAGAAGTTGGAGCCCAAAGGTTTAATTATAAGACTTTTTCAAAAATTCATATTTTGTCTTATGATTTGACGCTTTCAGCTATAAGTATGCAAAATTTCATGTCTTCAATTTAATTAGGGGCTCAGTTAGAAAGAATTGATTAAAAAACACAAGCTGGAGTCCAAAGGGTTAATTACAAAACTTTTTCGAAAAAATAAATTATTTGTCGTGTGGTCTCAGGTGTTCTGCTATACGTATGCAAAATTTCATGTCTCCAACTTAATTATGGGTCTCATTTAGAAAGAATTGCTTAAAATATATATGTGGGAGCTCAAGGGTTAAATGTAAGACTTTTTCAAGATTTATAATTTGTCGCCAGTCCTCAGGTGTTCTGTATAAGTATAAAAAATTTCAAATCTCCAATTTAAATATGGTCTCAGTTAGAAAGAATTGATTAAAATACACAAGCTGGAGTCCAAAGGGTTAAATATAAAAGGTTTTTCGAAGTTAATTATTTGTCGTGTGAGCTGAAGTGTTCAGCTATAATGCAAAATTAAAGTCTCCAATTGAATTAGGGGCTCTGTTAAAAAGAATTGATTAAAACACAGAAGCTGGAGTCCAAAAAGTTAAATATAAAACTTTTTCGAAATTTATTATTTGTCGCGTGATCTGAGGTGTTTAGCTATGAGAATAGAAAATTGCATGCCTCCAATTTAATTAGGAATTCTGTTATAAAGGAGTGGAGAAATTACACAAATTGGAGACCAAAGGGTTAAATATAATATTATTTCAAAATTTTATGATTTGTTGTGAGCGCTCATGTGTTTAACTATAATAACGCAAAATTCCATTTCTCTAACTTAATTAGAGGCTCAGTTAGAAAAAAATGGTTAAAATACACAAGTTGGAGCCCAAAGGGTTAAATATGAAACTTTTTTCAAAATATTATGAATTGTCTTGTTGTATCAGGTATTTAGTTATAAGTAAGTGGAATTTCATGCCTCCAACCTAATTAAGGGCTCTCTTAGAAAGAATTGTTTAAAATACACATGTGAGAGCCCCAAGCGTTAAATTTAAGACTTTTTCAAAATTTTATGATTTGTCGTTTGATATGAGGTGTTCAGCTATAGGTATCCAAAATTTCAAGTCTGCAACATACATAGTTTCTGAGAACGGGCTCTGTGACGGACAGACAGACAAAGAAGCGAGACGAATAGGGTTTCGTCAGATGAACGAAACCCTAAAAAATGTGTGTCAATTGAAAAATATACATCAAAGTTTTATCACTTTGATAAAGTCTATTCGTCGAAAAAACACAAACTGAGAAAAAAACACTTTAAATGAAATGTATTATGGGGTCAATCCATTTCAAGTGGTCCAGCACTGGTTGCTCAACCATTTTTAAAAAATCTGAAATTTTTTGTACAACAACCCTAACATGATGGACGTTTAAAATGACTATTATTTTAATTTTATTAATTTTTGTTTGTGCATGGTGGCCATCTTTGTTTCATCGTCTGCAGCAATTTTCTCACAAGAAGGGTTTACGGAATTGTAAATACCGTATATACTCGCGTATAAGTCGACCCCTAAATTCAAGAAAAAAATATGTTGCATACCAGTATTCTCTTGTAGCTCTCTTCGCTATACGTAATATCAGCAAATTCTGTATTTAGATAAGATGAACATAACATTTTTTAAATACTGGTATACAGTCTGTTATTCTTCTCGAATTTGGGGTCGACTTATACGCGAGTATATACGGTAATTCATTGTTTATTTATCCAATCCAAATGCGGATTAAAGCAATTTGTACACTGGGCTAAAAATTTTGTAATGGAACAGTTTCCGAAACTAACTGCTTATTGGTAAAATTTAAGCATAAGTTTTCAGTTTTTTTCCAAAATTTGTCCGTTTACAAGAGGAAATTTTTTTAGCAAGGAAAACTGTGAACATGACATAATTTTTTTTTACAAATAGGCCGAAAGTACTTGTTCTTACACGCCGAGTTCCAGATCTGGGACTTGCTTTCTCTTCGCTAAAAAAAAAAATATACCCCAAAATTTTCAAAAATGACAAAAATTGCACTTTTCAGGCTTTGATATCTCTGGTGGGGCACGAGATAAAAATCTGATTTATTTTTATATATATATGAGTATTGTATGGTAGTGTTATGCACAAGAAATTTCAGGAAGGAGATTTGACTACAAGCTGAAATAAGACAAGGACAACATGTGAAAACAATACTGCCAAACTATTGTTTTGTAGTAGTCACAGCTAAGTATTTATCTCAGAGTATCATTTAAATTTATTTTTTAGATTACCTTTAAATAATAGTAACATAACATAAAGCCTTTTGCAATTAACTTAAAAAATAATTATGCCTAAGGCCTACATTTTGTATGGTTTCAGTAATTTTTGTTGTAATTTTAGTTACTAAAAGAAACATCAGCACTTTTACATAAGTATATATATATATATATACAAGACCTGAACCAAAAACAGAATGTGAAAAAAGAAAAGCTGCTAATGTTGGCATACTTGATGAGACATGATCAAACGTGTCAAAACACATTCCTGCTTGTTGGTTTAAAAACCACAATTTTAATGCTGCTTGCCAGTCCCTGAAACTTCCTACCATAAGTATGTTCCTGTAAATGAAACATTGTGCGATGTTACCATGCATCAGCCTCGTGTAATTTTCAGAAAGTAAAGATACCCAAAGCCTTTTCAAAATTTATACTGCAAAAAAATCACATTTTTGCATAAGAAGTGAGCTAGGAATTATTAATGAATTGAGACATGCACATAGTTATTTCAAAGTATATTTCTATGAGCCAGCAGGGCCAAGATCTTCAATCAAGTTATCAAGAGATGACAAGACTTGGTTCCTACAAATAAAATTTTGAGAAAGATCAAAAAGAAGTTTTCCACCTCGTACTAGGCGAACGTTAGAAAACATGTGCATATTGATATTCGAAAAACACTTTTTTTTAATTATCTTAACAATGTCTCAAAACAACTAATTCTATCAAACACATTGTCAATACAAATGACGTATAGTTTTAAATTCTGATTAAAATGAGTAGCCATATTAATATTTTTGTTGAACGTTGAGATTGGAATTCAATTTCAAAACTTATCCTTACTCGCTCGCTAATCAAGAGCTTGAAGCCAGGAGAGACCAAGTTATCAATCCGCCCTGCCTCCTTTTGTTACATACATGAATTGTTTAAGTTGTTGAGGCTTTCACGATGTTTTTGTAACTAATATTAGGGCTTTATTTTGTATATTTTGAGGATTATAATTTAATAGTTATTGAGAAAGAGCTGCATGAATGATAGTTGTTTTACATGTCATTTTGTAACTGATACCGCCAACCTTAAACCACAGTTTTAAAACAAAGTTTTTTAAGTAAAGATTATAATACGTTTTTTCAATTTTCCAATGGTTTTAAACTTTATTGAAATTAACTTAAGATGCTTGTATACCAGACAAAAATTATTTTTATTAAATCCATCTTAGTCCTTTTCGTAGAAAATTGAAGTTTAAAATCATGCTATTAGTTGACCTTGAATTCCTAAAAGGCTCCTGCACACTCATTTGTTCGCTCCCCTCCCCCTCCAATCCTCACACTTTATTTTCAACCTACTTAATCCTAATACGTACGCACTGTTATTCACTCTATATATGGCATATTAAATGCTACACATATTTCAAATACAATATCGGAAATAATAAACCCTATTTCCCATCATTTCCGAATCATCTTAGAAATATGCTAAAAATGATGAAAAAATACACTTTAAGTTATTAATTTATTCGTAGAGGCAAAAGCTCACCTAGCTTGAAGAAACTTAGTACGTTCATTTCTGACCTATGTCGAAGGGATTAAAACAATTTCCAGCTTACCCGTAATTAATTCCGAAATCGGCCTATTTTCATTAACTACCACTGGGCTATAACCAGTAATCAAGAGGTTAAACCACAATTCTCAAAATATCCAAAATAAAGACATAAAATAATTACAAAAACTTCAAATAATACCTTTATAAATAAAATAAAAAAATACATTTATATAAAAATTATAAGCAGGGTGAACTGATAACCTCGTATGTTCTGGTTTCAAGCTCTTGATAGCGATTTAGGCACAACTTTGTCGTTGAATTGTGAAAATTAAAAAAAAAATTGAAATGTGGGTACTCATTTTATTCAGAATTTTGAGCTCTACCACATTTGTATTTACAATGTTTTTTGATAGAATTAGTTTTTTTAGATATTGTTATGGTAATTAATTAAAACCAGTTTTTCGACTATAAATCTGTACATATTTTCTAACGCTCATTTATGAATAGGCGGAAAACGTAGTAGATTCATTATAGACCTAATCTAAAGGGATTAAAACAATTTCCAGCTATCCCGTAATTAATTCCGAATTCGGCCTTCTTTTCCTCCTCTACCCTGGGCTATAAAGAGTTTTCAAGACTTTAAAATTCTATATGCTCTTTAAGTTGGGGGGGGGGGGAGCAAAAGGAAAATGTCAATTTCGGGTAGGAATAAAAATCTTGATTGATTATTTATAGTGACAATAAAATGGCAGATAGAGCAGTTTTTTTAAAAGCAGTTTTAAAGAGTTTTTAAATTTTGAGTTAAGCTTTTTTTTTGGGGGGGGGGGAGAAAACGGGGAAGCGAAAATTTGAGGGTGAAATTCAGATGAAATTTTAATGAAATGATTGTGATGGAATGAGTTGTTAATGAAATTTAGGACTGATTTATTCACTATAAAGTAACAAACATAATAGGAAAAAAATAAGTTTTAAATATTTTAAACTTTAGTATTGTGGAGAAGGAAGCCAAAAAAGGAAGTGAAATTTCAGAAGAAGGGGAGGAAAATAGTTTTTTTTTTTTTTTTTTTTTTTTTTTTTTTTTTTTTTTTAAACCAAAAATTAAAATAAATGCAGAAGAGTTTCAACCTTGATTAAGAAATAATATGGTAGTAAAATTAAGCACTTAAGGACTTTATGGAGATTTTGCATGAAAATAAGTACTTTTAAGCACCAAAAATTTCTTTTGAATACTGTAAGCATTTTTAAGAACCGTACAAACCGTGGGTTAATGTTATTGATTTCATCAGAATTAATAAAGTTCAAAAGTTATACACGAAATGAAACTGTTATACGAGAATAATAATTCAAGATAAAAATATTCTACAAAATACAGATAAGTGCAACGCATTAGCTAAACAAATTAAGCCTGAATTAAAAAACACAAATTCAGAATAAATAACAGTTATTTTCTAATTATTGCTTAATAAAAATAAAATTAGATTACTTACTTTCAATAATCAAGCTCCATTCTTCTAATTTGTTTCTTACATAATCATGGTGATCGCTGGAGTTTTCTGCATGAAAAGTCGAATATAATATTTTGGTCGGTGTCAATGAGTACTTCTGTATTCAATTTTCCGATGTATTCTTCCGCGCTACCTAACACAAGATGTAATTCGTAAGTTCAAGTTGTAGTTAGTAAATGTGAGGAAGTAACTTAAATGTGCTTCGCGCTATAACGTTCATTATAGCATACACGTTCATTAAATAAGTTCTATTGATATCTTTAACATGCGAATAGAGTAACAACATATTATATTAATGTTAATTCACAAGCTTATTTTTCATTCCTTATTGTAACTTATTTGAAAACATCATGTACTTGTTTCTTAAGCAATTTTACTTTAAAAAAAAAAAACGAGTGCATAGAAGTTCTCATTTTTAAGTAGATAATTTTTAACAGTGTGCATTATTTACAAAATTAAATAAAGCATTTACCTTTGACGATACACTTCTAAAAAAAGGAAGAATTTAAGATAAAATTTAATATTAACTACGTTATAAAATATAGATATTTATTAGATAACTGTGTGTTATTAATTTATAAAATAGATATGATATGTGAAATACATGTTTATTCTAAAATGTAACAGTAAGTGGAAATCGGTTTTTTACGAAAATTGCTTAAAACAATAAACTTAAAATGAAAATTTAACTATAAAATGCATTTTAAAGTAGCTGAAATCATCCCAGTTGCATTTGCTATATTTAGTTTTCCAAAGAGTAAAGATAAATTATTTTCGATGAAAGCAAATAAGAAAAATTTAAATAGAAAATGTGAAACGAAAAAAAATATTTAAAAAAAACTTTCCTTTAAATATGATAAAATCCTTCAGAAATTTCTGTGAAATTTCTGAAAGATTAAGAGGCAAAATGCCAGAAAAGTAGAGAAAGAGTTTTCTTTTAAAAGCCTTGCTGAATCAGTAAAGAAAGTGACATTCAAAAGATTCACATAGGTTATCAGGGAATAGAAAAACCGGAGCTTTTTTCCTTTTATCATTTTCCTTTTTATAGGTCATTGTATCAAAAAAGTCGGTTAAAAAAAGAAAAACAAAAACTCCCCATACATTTTAACCACCAAATCGCCCCAGAAAAGAACAAAAATAGCCATTTGACTTCTTTCATTTCAAGAAAAAAAAAAAAAAAAAGCTTTTGCGGTTGTCTTCACACGAATATTGTACCATACTCCAAAAACTACAATACGGATACCAAATTTTGACACCATATTTGGATTTCGGTATATTTTACCTTGGGGTACTAAATGGAAGTCATTGTGTCAAGTAGTAAAGGAATTATTAAGGTTTAAAGTAGGGGTGTACCGAATAGTGATTTTTGCCGAATACCGAATACTGGGCACATGGGTAAACCGAATACTGAAGATGCGGCTAACCGAATAGTGACCATCAGGCCGAACACCTAATATTCGGCCAACCGAAAAGTAACTATTGGGTTGAATACCGAATATTCAGCTGGCAGGAAACTTTTAAATTTCAGAGTTTAAAAGTATTAAAAGTAAATTTTAAAACTATTTTGCGTAATATTTAACACATATATTTTCATATTGATAAACAAGATCATTTTGCAAGTAAACTTTGCACGAAAAAAACTGTATGCTGTGAATTGTTATTTTATAGTTTAGTTTTAAAGCTTTTTGAAATGATAAAATTTTTAAATTTCTGGATTCCTCTGTGAATTAAAACAAATGAATAAAATTTTCTTATATTCTAAAACAAATATCTGAAAGTCAAAGAAAAATTTTGAAGGAATTGAAAAACTTTACAGTCATATACTGTTTATTTGTCAAAAAGGGATTAAGGAGAGCGGGAAAGCCCTATCTCCGCCATGTTAAATTTACCAGCTTTATGTATCTTTTTCTCAGAAATGATGAAAGATAGAGGTCTAGATTTTTTAGAATAGTTATAATAATATTGTTTACGTATTTTAGCAGACCATTTTCTTTCTAAGTGAAACTGAAAATTAATTATTAATTATTTATTGAAAGTCATTTTTAAATTAGCATTTTTGGTAAGATTTCACCGCCTAAAATAAATAATTCTCAACAAATCATTAAATCCATGTTCTAAAGTATACAATATAACATAAGTATTAAAAAAATCCGAGTTCTTAAGTTTAATTGATATTGAAAAAAAGGAACATAAACATGGTTTATTTATATTTTGAGGTTATGTTTGTGCCTTTTAGTATTATTTGCATTTATCACAACTTACAGTTAAAATGAGACTTTTTTTAATAAGTATAATTATAAGTTGTAAGTAATCTTAGTATAGGATTTGTGTTTTTAAGTATTATTTACATTTATCACGCTTTTTAGTTGAAATGTTTTACAAAATTATAATTACTAGGGCTGTAATGAATAATGATTTGGTCGAACACTGTGTTTTTAATTAAAACTTGGATACTCAAACTTGGTATGAAATTTTCTTAAAGTTGATTTTTTAAAATTTGTTTTGACCTTGTGCTGATTATCAATAATCTGTACTTGTATAGTATAATGAGGTTGAAGAAAAAAGATGATCTATCGAAATATGTATTTATATCTATATCTATATGTATTTTAGGACACTGAATGTTTCTTTATTTGTGATAGCATGTGATTGTCAATGTAGGGAAGTGCAGTGGTAAATTTATACGATACTTTGGCCATGGGGTCCTTTTTCTATACTGTCACCAAAACATTTTTGTTGTATTAGAATACATATATGAATTATAAATACACATTTAGATATTAATTTTTTGTTTTTAATCATTTCTTAATCTAAAAGTATAATATATTGATTGTAATCAGTATAAGATGGAAACAAATTTAAAATATCAGCTTTCTGAAAATTTCATGCTAAATTTGAGCGCCTGTAAAACAAAATCAAAAGCGTAAAAAATGGTCAAAAATGGCTGCCTATTACCCCGGTAAAAAAAATGACAGCAATTCAGACGTTTTAAGTGTCTGAAATTCAGTCGCAAAAAGTGTTTGAAAAACTTGAGACATTTTAAAATGTCTGAAAATTGAACACTCCGTTTCAGACACTTAAGTGACTGAATTTCAGACATTTTTATTTGCAGTGCGGCACCTTTAAATTTACTTAATTATTCTGGATAACATGTCTTCTACTTAGTAGCGAATGATTTCGGCTTGTGTGCAAGTGGATCTAATCGTTCTTTTTTTAAGCAGATGCATTAATTTTAATAAGCTTCATGAATACATTTTTTCAATAAAGATTCGATTTTATAATCTAATAATGTATCTTTCCGAAGTGTTTCTAGCTATGTTTGTGTAAATTCTTAGCAAACTTCGACAATATTTCTACATATCAAACATACAATTTCAGTTTTTATTTGAATATAAAAAGACTTATAAATTGACTTTTGTCAGCCTGTGATGTCCATCTTCATGATCAAGGAAGATGAAGATTATATAGGGCTTATTAACAATGACACTTTTACTAACCTAAATAATGAAATTAATGATCGTATATCCAAAATGTTCGTGTTCTACTGAGTATATGCATCCAAATAATAAAGACAGGTAAAAAAAAAATCATAAAGATGGAAAATTGTGTAATTTTCTTTTTTCAAAGCTATTTATTTACTTTGATTTTTTTAAAACTTTCAATCATTAATTAGACCCGTATTTTAATAACTTTTCGATACATTTTTAGTACCTAACAAATATTCCAAATTATTTTGTAATGTCTTGTAAAACAAATGAGCAGTAAAATAACCTATTAGTAGTAACATAAAACACTTTAACAAACTATTATAAAAACAAATATTGTTATAAATCTTTAAATTTTCATATTCAAGATCTGTTCTTTTAAGATTTCCTCCTGGTTATTTTTGCATCCCGAATCTCTTGGAGATGAAATTTTAAAATGAGTTTCATCTGACCATATATATATAGTATAATATACTTTCTGACGTTTGCCTTTCCTATGCCAGGGCAATGATGCCATATTGTGGATTTTTTTCATCCAAAAAAAACTATGAATATTTTTTAGTAGCTATCTTCTCTCTATTTATTAGCGGAATTTCTGTCGTTAAATATAGCGAAGATAATAGGAAATAGTGGTAGATATTTTGAATAAAATCATTGTCCAATTTATTAACAGTACAATGTTTGCAAGTGTGTTCGTTGAAAGAGTATTTTCTTCATCAAACAAAAACTGAATCAAACAGAGGGAAAATGCCAAAGTCTTAGCGGGTCACTGAGAAGTTTGTGGCGGGTCATGTGTTTCACATGCCTGGTGTAAAGCCACTGCCGAAAACTTTCCAGCAGCTCAGAGCATGGGGCCTCCATTAAAGGCCTGTAACCAGGTTCTACCTCAAAATATCGCGAACAAAATCTACTCTCGTCAAAACATTGCTTCTTAAAACGCAGCCAAATGAGAATTTAAAAAATAATAAAGCAGATCAGAAGCTAATATGTAATTTTCTTTTTCAGTTTTTTAAAAGGGTTGAATCCAGATTAAAATATTTATCCTATTTATTGCATCATGGCTGGTTACACAACGGTACGTATAAAAGTCTTATCTGCAGCTCTTTGGGAATTTATTGGAAACTCTTCTAATCGTTAATATGTATAAATAAATAAGGATTTCACCATTTTATTTTCCTTTCATGAGTACTACATTTCAATACAGTGTTAAAGTTATACAAGAAAAATTACAAATAACTCTTTCTGAAGATTCTCATGCCATTTGATAGTTTTCTGTGTTTTAAAAGATACCAAACTTTTTTTACGAATTGATCAACGAAATATAGAAAACAAGTATTCATGTACTTCGAAATACCACAGAAAAATTACCCCAAATATATCAATTTACATATTACAGGAGATATTTATCGATTTTCGAATGTTATATATTCCAAAAAGTTATACTTATGTTATAAATATATTGAATACTCGGAAGCAATTTTTATATAAGGTTTTATAATTTTTTTTTTTTTTTAAGTATCTCAATCAGATCTGTAATTAGACATGAAATATAGTTTTTTGACACATTCACAAACTCCTTTTAGTTTCTGTTTCATCAGATTTTCAGATATTAACATTGAGGTGCATAACAATGAAACAGCATTTTCCTTTTTTATATAAATCAGATAGGGAGACTGGAGAGGGTTTACCATAGGGGAGGCTCGATCCACCCTTCAGTTTTCACAATTAAGCAAATTTTAGAGTTTTTCCAATAGGTTGCAACCAAAGCTACTGAAATGCTCAAATAATAGTTTTTGTTTCATGCAGATAATTGATATAGGTGTAGAAAAATCAATTGTCAAGAGTTTCCATCTTAAAAAGTGTATTTTTTAGAAACATTTTGTAACAATTTCTAAGGTAAAATATATCACAGAAATTTAAGTACGTACGTTTTAAATAATGCATAAATATTGAGCTTTCATTCCATACATGACGATTGTACAGTAAATTAGGTTAAACATAACCATGTGCTATACTTAAAAAAGTGGCTATATGGGAGACATAACACAATCAATGCGAGGGAGGGTTGACCAGATACTTAAGGCTCCATAATTAAATGTTTTTGGAAATCAGTTTATTATATAAGATACATAATGAAGAGTTAGAGGTTGCATTTCTAAATGGATGTAAATTTATTCTGTAAAGCTACAGTAAAATGGTGTGATAGAAAGGGAAAAGTTTAAAATAGATTAAAGGAAGATGGGAAAAATTGCTATAAAAGCAAGAAACAATTTAATGAAATATGAATTGGAAAGGTGATAGAAACTTTTATTTCATTTAACTAGCACCCATAGTAGGTAAATAGAAATAATGGAAAAGACTAGAAAGGATGACAGCAGCAACCTTAAGAAATGTTAAGTGTTCATGTCTTTGCAAAAGAACATAATATTGATCAAAACACTTTAGGAAGATATGTGACAAATTTCAAGCAGATGAACACAGTGAGATGAAACCAAACTATGTGCGAACTAGTGTTGCCAAGTTGAGTGTCACAAAAAGTGCGTGTTTAAAAGGGAATTTTTCTCCTGTGCCTTGAATTTCGCCTAAGCAGGCTTGTTTACACATTACATTTTCCCAAATAATTTTAATAACAATTAAACCATGTTGAATACATTTATTCTTCCTTTGTTAAATGATTTTATTTTCCTTAACTAATATTTCAATAGAAAATAAAGTGGGTCAAGCCTCTCAAATGTAGGGAGCCTTGACCCATTATATTCTCATGATTAAAATCAATCATTTTTCAAATTTCTTATAGGGGAGAGTAGCCGAATTTGGATCACTTCACTTATTTTCAGATGCAACTCGCTTAATTTTTAGAATATCTGTAAAACATCATTACACGGGGTCAATCTATTCATCTACTAACTAAATTAATCTTTAGATCCATTTATTTTTGAAAATCTTAAATTTTATTTTAATTTGAAAAAATTGTCAAAATGGTCCAAATTCAGCAACTGGTCGCCTAAGTTGGACCACCAGTCTCCTAAATTGGACCAAATAATATCAGGTTGCTTTAAGGACCAGGGAATATAACTAATTTTATTAAAAGCAAAGTTTACGATTAATGAAACAGTCAAACTAAATGACAGCAATGAAATATAATGAAATCAAATATCTGAAAATAAGAGTAATTGTATTAAATCAAAATGTATTCAAAATATAAACCAAAGTTGTCAGTAATAAAGAATAGAAATTATGGAACTAATTGTCAATTACTTTAATATCATGTAAGGAGTAATGCAAAGCGTACACATGAATTTCGTTTATTTTTCTAGCGCACATGGAACCGTATTTGGCAAGCTGAACACAGTTATTTTATTTTTCTTACAAATTAAGCAAATCAAATCATCATTGTCCAGATTTTTCTTTTTAGATTCTGAATTATTACAATTTTTTTTTTTTTTTTTTTTTTTTTTTTTTGCAACAGAGGTTGTCTTTACATTATTTTTGTAGTTCTTCCCTTACGCCATTTTCTTGCTAACTGCATTACGTCTATTTTTTAAAACTTGATGTTCCAATAGCTTTGTGCTTCCTTTTTGTCGTTTTTTTTTTTTTTTTTTGCATTTCAAGGTTTAGATTATCTGGCGAAGATGTTAACAGAACTATTTTTTTGGCTGCCTCTGTACTTTGATTTAACTGAATTTAGCAAGGGAGATAATATTTCTAACGATTTTTTGAAATATATAATGAAATCAAATATCTGAAAATAAGAGTAATTGTATTAAATCAAAATGTATTCAAAATATAAACCAAAGTTGTCAGTAATAAAGAATAGAAATTATGGAACTAATTGTCAATTACTTTAATATCATGTAAGGAGTAATGCAAAGCGTACACATTAATTTCGTTTATTTTTCTAGCGCACATGGAACCGTATTTGGCAAGCTGAACACAGTTATTTTATTTTTCTTACAAATTAAGCAAATCAAATCATCATTGTCCAGATTTTTCTTTTTAGATTCTGAATTATTACATTTTTTTTTTTTTTTTTTTTTTTTTTTTTTTTTTTTTTTGCAACAGAGGTTGTCTTTACATTATTTTTGTAGTTCTTCCCTTACGCCATTTTCTTGCTAACTGCATTACGTCTATTTTTTAAAACTTGATGTTCCAATAGCTTTGTGCTTCCTTTTTGTCGTTTTTTTTTTTTTTTTTTTTTTTTTTTTGCATTTCAAGGTTTAGATTATCTGGCGAAGATGTTAACAGAACTATTTTTTTGGCTGCCTCTGTACTTTGATTTAACTGAATTTAGCAAGGGAGATAATATTTCTAACGATTTTTTGTCTTTCGGGGCGGATTTGTAGCTGCAGCCTTCTTGCAGATGAATTTCTTCACAACTTAATCTCTCCTTTTTGTTTCCTATATCTGTAACAGCTTTTGCTATCACGGGTGTTGGTTTTCCAGACAGATTGCCTGTGTCTCTTTCAGCGTTTTCAACATTATATTAAAAAAGTGTTTAAATATATCCTCTATTGAAAATACGCTATTATTAATAAAACGCAAACATTATGTATTCAAATAGTGTTGAATTCGGCACCCCCCCCCCCCGAGACTTGAAATAACCGCTACCCCTTCAAGGTTTGAGATTTTATTCTACCCTCCAGAACACTGTAAAAAGTCTGCAATCACAAATATCCTCTAGGATGAAAATGTTTGAATTCAACACTGTAAACCAAATACCCGGTAGGAATAAGGAATTCAAAGAAAATAAATACAAATACTTACAAGATAAAAGAAATAGCAAACAAATTTATTGCATAAACATATAAAAATATTTTAATGTTTTTATAAGCCTAAACTGTATAAAAAAATTAATAACTTGCATGGAAATAGTAATCTATTATAAAATATTAAAAAAATAGTAAAACATAGTGTACAAAGAGTACCGTTCTCGAAAATAATTACTTTTCAAATTTATGACCGCATATCTGGTCCAATTTAAGCAACTGAAATTGGCCTAATTACGGCAAATGCGCCATTTTTGTAAAAACAGATAATCTCAAGACTAAGAACAAAAACAAAATCAAACAAATCCACGTGAAAAATATGCGCAATAAACCAATGAATTCATATATGTATATGAAAATATAACAACTTATCTTAGTTTTAATGTATTCACTTACGTTTAGTAGGAAAAAATTAGATCAAAACAGCTAACTTTAGGGTTTTTCTCATTGCCTTGAAACAGCACGTGGTAGGCGGTTGCTTCTTCTAATCATGTGTGACGTCATTGTGATGAGTCAGCGGTAGATGGATTTCAGCGGTAGATGGCGTCTCTTCCTGTAATTAACGGCAGAATGGCAACGGTCCAATTAAAGCGGCGGTCCAAATATGGCTACTCTCCCCTATATTAAACTTATATCTCAATTTTATTTTGTTAACTGATTATTTAACGAACAAAATGATATATGGAACTTTATTCTAGGTTCAATATTAAAAAAATAAAAAATCATTTTGTAAAAAATGGGTCAAACCTCCATAGTCTGCCCTATATTTTGAATTATAGCCAATTGCTACCCGTCAGCCAATCCCAACAACCAATCATTTGATTCAGAAAATCGATTCAAAATGAGAAACTGACAGCATTTTCTGGAAAATGCTTTATCGCTATAGGAAAATATTATAAGTCGGGATTATTACTGGATTAACTGGGAATATATAGATCCTTTCTCCTGGGAAAAAGGGCTATACCCAGTTTTATATCTATTGGGTTAGCCGTCCTGGAAGGTGTGTCCTGTCTTTTGTTTATCTGTCTGTTCTTTAAGTATCGATAATATACACGAACTTACAGAAATTGTTATATTTTATTATCGTTTATTATAGCATGAATGCTTTTAAAAATGACATATGTAGCATTTATAGTTAATTTACAGACAGTCAAAAGTATTCCTTTTCATTAATTTCAGTGGGTTAATGTCATTTCAAGTGTATATTAATCGTCAAACACTTTTCAACTATGTCGTTAAAAATGTGTCATATTGACATAGTATGAAGAGATAGCAGATTCTTTGTTAGGGTCAAATTCGGATTTGAATGGAAAGATCGCCAAATTATCCAGTTATTAGCAATTTGGACATGTTTCTGGAAACTTATTTTACTTACATATATAAAAACTGCAAAAAGAGACCGGTTTTAGTTGACGTCAGCGAATTTTATCTTAAAAACGACTAAAACGATTTTGATCAAATTATGTATATTACCGTTTTTGAGTACGAGAAGTCCATTGGACTAAGTCACATGTTCGAAAAAATTCGATTAGTGGATCACTTTGGGATCACTATGGGTCAATGCGTTTCAATGGGAATGAAGCTTCAAACAGTCATTAAGTTGTTGATCAGTTGGCAGTAAACGAAGTCGCAAAATTGGCAACACTTAGCCAAATTGGACAATATTTAGCGAAATATTGACGGAATTTGCGTGATTTGACGGGAACACCGACTCTCAAAATTAACAATTCGAAAACACATGATTTGCATCAAATGAAAGGATATCGACAAATTTGACGATATTTGGCGAAACATTTGACTTTCAGAATTTAATGGAAATTTCTAGAAATTCCCAATAGGAACCGAGATACATGATTTAATGAATCAAGGTACAGTCGTGGAAAAAAAATAAACACCACCTACTAACTCCTTAACAAATTATCGTAGACGAAAGTTACTAGTACCGAACGATTGGAAATAAAGTCTACTTTTAAATGATGTATATAAAATTTGCTTAGGGGGCCATCTACATATTAAAACGAACCACAACTTTGTCTTTTTCAATGGCAATACCCAATTTTAACGAGATATTTAAAATCTTCGGTTCAAATTATGCCTAGACACAAAATTTTAAGTCATTTGAATGATAAGTTTTTGAATTATAAACATTCAAAATTTAGTGCTTCTAATATTACATTACATTTTCATATTTTTATTTATATCTCATGAAATTGTGCTCCTAATGTGCTACTTTTTTGTGTAGCAATAATACTAATATACCCAAACATAAATACGTTGAATTTACAATTTTTATAATTTTATGATATGAATTATGAATTATGAAATTAATATTCGAAAAAATTATGAATTGTAACCTACATTTTTTTTATGGATTTAGATTTATTAAGTCCTGCTTTATGGAAATCCAAAATTTCACATTTTTCTTCCAAGTAGTTTTCAAATTATGCATAAAAAACGGCAAAATGATGGTTTAAGGGGCCGTCTATGATAGAAGTGACTAGATATTTTGGAATTTCTTATGATGTCCTGTAATCTAACATGCTTAATTGACTGCTTAAGGTGCCTTGATCAAGAAGGGAGCTCACTCAGTTAACAATCGAGTACCAAACTTCAATTTGGATACAGACCTTAAAATACGCTCGTTTTAAATTAATTAATTTCTTGGAAACTTATGGTACGAATTACATAAAAAAAATTTTTAGGCTTATTAAATGGTGTAGAATTCATTTATGCTGTCAGAATTGTGTACTGCTATTGAAAAAAACAAAGTTATCGTTCTTTTAATATGTAGCAAATAAAGGCCACCTAAGCAAATTTTATATACATCAGCTAAAAGTAATCTTTATTTTCAATCGTTCGGTACCAGTAACTTTCTTCTACGGTAATTTGTTGAGGAGTTAGTAGGAGTGTTCACTTTTTTTCTTCCACGACTGTACCTATAACTTACTCAACACATGCTTGGCGCCAAATGAAAGAAAGTCTCCAAATATGTTGAAATCTTGAGAAAGAATTGGTTTTCAGAATCTGAAGGCATTTTTTAGACTGTTATAAAATAAAATGCTTCATAGCAATAATACAACGAGAACATATGGTTATATCAAGTTGAACACAACGCTTTTTTTTAACCGAGCGTAGCTCGCTCTTCTTCGCTGGTATTATATAATATATTATATAATTTGCTTTTAACACAAATTATGTCTGAGAAAAAAATATCGATCTCTCAAAATTTAAACTCCTTTGCTCTTTTTTACTGATTTTCCCTTTAAGAAAAATAGAAGGGAACACTACAAACTACGCAGTGATTTTCTATACGATATAGAATAATGAATTGACATTTTCTTATAGTAAAACCACGCAATTAAAAAAAAAACAGTTTCGTTTAACGACTCTCTGAACCAGAAATCCAGTTTCTTGTTTAGAATGAAGAAAAATGATTTCCTTAAATGTTAAACCATGTTCAATTTACTGACTACAAAAATTTTCAATTTTCCATGGATACATTAATGAGTTTTTCATTGCAACGAAATCTTTTCTTTATGTTTTAAATTCTGTATGTAATGTGAAAAGTAAATTATATACTAAAAAAGAAATATTCAACAAAAATTGAAAGATTAAATGTATTGTAGAAGCATTAATTCCTTTTAGGCATAAATTGACTTATTTTGTACATCGAACGTTATGGGTATCAAACATCGTTTTATTTTACAAATTAAATGTTTATATAATGTGTATATAGTATAAAATTTTAGTATAAAATTTAGTTTTAAAATTACGGATTAAAAACATTAATAGCCGTGTGAGATGCTTTAGAAAATGAATAATAATAATCTTTTCCGTATAAATTATTTTTAAAAGTATTTTTAAAAATTCTTTTAGAATAATTTTGAAAATTTTAAAAATAGCATGTGCATCATCTTCGCATAATTATTAATAAAATCCACATTCGTAATTTCAAATATTTATGACAGAAATTCTGCAATTAAATTAGGCGGTGGTTACTGTTCGGAAATCGTGGTACTTAATATCCAAGTGTCCCGTCATTGGGGTTTTTTTGTCTCTGTCTAGTACATTCTGCGTTATACAATTAATGTTATTTTTAAAATGAAATCAATATCTTCATACTAATTTTAATTTCATAGTTTAAATGCAAAAGACTGAATCATATTCATTTATTCAATGCAAATTATATCTCACGAGTGAATGTCTCTTTATCTTACAAAAAATAATATTTATTTTTTAAGAATATTGATTGAAATTTATTTTAGTGGTGTAACCACGTAATTGAAAAAAATCGATTTTTTCTTATTAGCTCACCGAACCAGAATGCAATTTTCTTGTTTCAAGCAAAATGATTCTCTTGAATGTAAAGCTATGGATTTAAAGACTTAAACTGTTTAATTGCAACACATTTGTCATTGTGGATTTGCAGTTGCACCGCAACATTTATGATGTTTGAAATCATATACCGGGTGTCCCAAAAAGGACTGACTGATTTTAAAATTCAATAACTTCCAAACGGTGACAGATATTAAAAAAATTCTTGCAGGAGGGTTATGCATAAAGTAAAAAGTTTAATTACAGTGATTTTCGATTTTAGTTCGAATTACAAACAATAGATGGCGCTGTAAGCAATAGTCGCTAAATACAGGCTCGATTTTTGGTCCTTTCTGTTGTTCCATGCAGAAAAAGGAGATTGGAATGTATTATCCGGGCCACGAAGTACCAAAAATCGAGCCTGAATTTAGCCTCTATTGGTCGCAGCGCCATCTATTGTTTGTAATTCGAACTAAAATCAAAAATCACTGTAAAAAAACTTTTGACTTTATGCATAACCCTCCTGCAAGAATTTTTTTAATATCTGTCACCGTTTGGAAGTTATTGAATTTTAAAATCAGTCAGTCCTTTTTGGGACACCCGGTATATGATATAAAATGTAAATGATATATAAGAATTTAAAAATAAAATGCTTATCGAAATGAAAAAAAATAAATCATTTGTAGAATTCTAGTTTTAAATACTTTTTAGCATAAATTTAGTATTTAAATTTAATTTTAAAAATAAACAGAACAGATTTTATTTAAGGGGGTCCAGGACACCAAAATCTTCAAATTTCTATTAAAAAAAATTATTGCCCTACTTAAAAAGTAAAAATAGAACCATTATAAGATCACTCCTGTGTCTGTCTGTCGCAGCCCTTTTACTCGGATACTATGGAACGTGGAAAGTTCAAATTGGGGGGAAGTAATAAAGACTATTGACCCACTTATTTTCAGATTAATAAGTATTTTAAAATATATTTAGGAAAAATGTAGAGGGGCTAATTAAGTTACTTTAAAAAAATCATTTCTTTGTATATCGTGTGGGGTATCGTGCGAAAGCTTTCGTAACGCTGAACTTAAAAATACATTTCATTTAATTTTAGATATTATATTTTTAAAGTTATGGTCGAAAATGTAGTACAAAAATATGTCCCCCCCCCCCCCTTCAATCTAATTCCGAATCTACTGAAACTAAAATTACGAGAAAATTAGAGGTAGTAGAAGTTAAATTAAACCTTGCAGGAAAATTAGAGCGATTACCGTAGGTCACATAGTTTTTGATAAAATCGCATTTTTTTTGTTGCACAGAAATTTTGATTTACGGGCATTCAGCAAAAGTGTTGAGCAGAGCTGGAGGTACCTATCGTAGCAGAAGTACAAAAGCATTGTTGATCATGAATTGCGAAAAAAATCGTCGATAATTAGTCGAGTTATTAACCCTTAAAGACACGGACGGTTTGGACATACAAAATGACAGGGACGGAGTACTCTATGCTGCATCGGGTTTTAAAGCCTAGATAGCAACTTTCAATGATATATTTGTGTAATGCAACGCCCAGTAGCAGTATAAAAGCAATAAACGTCAAATTGTTAAAAACAGACTAATTTAATGAGAATTAATGACATAAATACTGTGGGATTCGCGCCAAGTTTGAATTGGGTGGCTGTCTCCATTCATCTATTGTGTCTTTAAAGGTTAACTAAAAACCTATATGGGGAAACGCGGCATGGACCAAAGCGGAGTTGCAGCTTTGCGACGTCTTTTCGAAGCACGCTCAGCACAACGCTAAGTTTTAATTTTAAACAATTGTTTTGCTTTAGGTACACTTTAAAATGAAAATATTATTACTACGCTGAATTTAGGTTTATGAAATGTTAAATGAAGTTTAAATGTGTACTACCTTTATTGTCAGCAATGAATGAATTCCTTTTAAACAGATTAGGATAAGATTTAAAAAGTTTTATACATAATAGCTATATTTGATATTATTTATTTTCCATTTCTCTTTGAACTTTTGTGGTATACCATTTATACTTTTCTAGTATATACAGCTATACCCAACTCTACGTTGTATAGTTTTTACAAAGTCTTAGTATTCTTTTAGCAACGATTTTTTTAAATAATACATTTACTAATTCATATATTATTGTACGGAACCCTATGTGCGCGAGTTATACTCGCACTTGACCGTTTATTTCTCCTTAAAATGGCGTTTAAATAATGTTTATATCTTAATTGGAATAGAAAATATTAATTTTTCGTTTTGGTTTGTTTTCAAAATCTAGTTTTCAAGCAATGGTTTTGTCGTGGAAACGAATTCTTGTGAAAATGCTTTTTTCTTCATGATGTTTTTTCCCATTTGTCGTATTAAAATTGTTACAAGTCAAGAACCATTAAAGGCAAATGGTTCAAGGAACATGCCTTTTTCATTTTTTTTACTTTAATTTCTTTTTTGTTTTTGTTTTTGTTTTTTCAATAGTTACTTTTGAATATATGATTTTTTTTTTAAGTTACATCTGTTTTTTTTTATTTAAATATTTTTAATTTTTATTTAAATTAATATATTTTTTTAAATGCTGAATCAAAAGTTAAAAATTATATATTTTTCTTTGTTTAAATGCAAAAAAATTTAATTCTGGAAATAATATTTCGAGTTATAACGATTTTAAATTACCCCATCTTTTAATAAATTTAAAATTAAAAATTAAAAAATATATATGAGAAGTTTTATTATGTAATTTTGTTTAGAAATGATATGTTTAATCATCACACAAAATTTCAAAATTTTAAGTGAATAAATAAAAAATATTTTAAAATGTGTCCTTAATAAAATAAAATCTGGAATGATAAGAATAGTTGGATGAAAACGGCTGGTAATTCTTAGTTCCTTAGCCTCTTTTATACAAAGAAGAAGGGATTTTAAAGCGTTTCGCAATATAAAAAAATACATCTATGTCATAAAGTACATCACATGAAAATGGTCGTTCTTAATATCACCGTTAGAATCGTAAAAAAAAGCCTATTTAAAAAGCAAAAATTTTCGTCATAAAAATCGTGTTTTAGATATTTGCTATTTCACCAAAAAAATAAAACAGACGTGAATTCTGAAAAGAATAAAAATGATGCGAATTTCATAGTGTTTACACATAAAAAATGCATAAATGGATTTTGAATAAAATATTTTACAATATATAATGAATATTGGCAATTTCAATTTACATTCAATTACACGGACGGTAAACTCTGTTTAATTAATTACGATTATATCTAATATCGATATATCTGTCAAAAATGTAATAAGTTTCTGTATCTGTATAAGTTCTGTAATAAATTTTTTTTTTTCCAAACATGTCGGAGCTGCATATGCAGTAATTTTCTGCATGGTGTCTTGCTATGATTTGGAGTCCTTTTAAAAGTACAGCCACGTAATTGAAACAAATCATTTTTTTAACAACTCGCTGATTCCGAAAGTCATTTTCTTATTTCCAATCAATAAAAATGATTCCCTAAATGTAAAACCATATTCAATTTATGAACTAGAAATATATTTCATTTATAATGGATTTTTAAAATCACATTAATGAGTTCGTCATAGCAGTACAAACTTTTTTATGTTGAAAATTAGTACGTAATGTAAAAAGTAATGGTATACTAAAACAAAAATACGCATCAAAAAGCGAATGCTTAAATCGTTTGCAGAATTTAAGCTTCCAGTATATTTTAGGAAAAAAAAAATATTTCATGTATCAAACACTCTAAAAATCATTCCCTTTATTTTAGAATTGACATTTTGATGAAATGTAAATGCAATGTTTAAAGTTTATTTTTTAAAAATGCAGAAGAAACTATATTTGATAAGAAAAAAATAATAATAACTAGAGAACAGGAATTCTGCTTTTTAAGAATTTAGTGTCGCCCCCGATGAAGAAAGAATATATGTATATATATATATAGTACAAAATATATTTCAGTTTTAAGATTTAAAACACACTCTTTTACTTTATATAAAGTGACGTCATCCGCTGAAGAATTGAGGATATTCCATCTACGTCATGATCACGTGGTCAAGGCAAAAACGTCTAGCGTAAAGAAGGGAAAACTGGGTAGACGCAATGTAAATCCACGCCAGCCAGTGAAACAGTTCATGGGGAAAGCAGTATAGTAGCATCCCGTCTTATCAGTTAGAAGTGCTTTGGGTAAATTACCGGTACAACGTGACATTTTTCAGCCTCGAACCCAGATTTGGAATATAGTCCATTCCTAAGTTGCGATCCAGTATTAAACAACATCTACAGTAAGTAAGTGTATGACGTCACTATCGCTGAATACCAAGAAGCCCGACAAAAATATCGGCTATCTAATGATTCCCATGCCTTTATTTGTTTGTTACATCAACATACTTAAAATTAAATTTAATTTCTAATAGCTTCGTGTTTTATCAGAAATCATTGATTTATATTTTTTTCAAAATAGCACGCATTTTAAGTACATTTTTTCAATTTTTATAGGGAAATGGCAACAGAAATCTATAATTGAAATTTTCCAACCGTTTTTCATTCACTTTCTACAGAAATTGAGTACTTGAGTTGCCAAAATTAAACAAATGTCGCTAAAATCTACAAAAAAATTAATACCTCAAAAATAAATGGAGATCCAGTTTTCAAACAAAATGCATTGAAAAGTACTTTTTTTTCCCCAATACAACGGTATAAAAATTTTAAATGAGCGATACTTAGAAGTTAAAAAAATTGCAGTAGAGTATTTAAGAGTATTTCTTTGTTTCACGGCTGGCTTCTGTAAGCTAACGTTATTTTTTGCAGACACAAAATAAGCTGGGAGAAAGAAATAGCATACCGGGGACCGGGGCTAATTAACTCATTTGCTTCTTTAGCACATATCGTCGGTACCATGCCAAATCTTCTAGTATGAAAACTGTGGTGCCAGTGGTCTACTTTTTTAAATTCAGATTTTTTTTATTACTTTTCTGAAATGGTAAAATTCACCTTGTTTTCGCCTTAAATAATATGTCATTAAATAAGGCGAATTTTACTATTTAAAAAAAAGTAGCCCACTGGCAACACTTTTTTCATATTGGATAGTTTGACATGGTACCGACGATATATGCGTCTATTTCAAGAATTTATTTTTCCTTTGGAAATTCCGATTCCATACCGGAAATTCTAAAATAATAATTTTTACTTACTTTATGTACTCACGGAAATATCTATCATTAACCCTTCACTGCACGGTTTTTTTTTCTATTTTTATGAAAAAAATTATTTGAAATCTATATATCGGTCTAATAATGGGAAAAATAGAAAAAAAATTAAATTTCAAATTTTCAGCTAAAATTTGATATTTTATGGTGTGCGCCATATGTACTTGATTAGGGTTTTAGGTAGCTTTCTTTACAAAAAAGCTACCTATTGCAGCCGTTCGGAGGAAAGCGATTTCAAAAAATTTTGGTATATTTTCATCGATCATGACCCCCAGACCCCGAAACCACCCTCCGTTCAAAATTGATATATATATATATATATATATATATATATATCTATATATATATATATATATATATATATCTGACCTATGTCACACTGTAACTCCCGTAATTATGAACCGATTTCGATGTAATTCGGTGTGTACATAGTACATACCAATGTCTCGACCGAGTTCGTTGGCCAGCTTCATCCGCCGTTTTGTTTCAAAATGGCGGCCATTTAAAATTTTTTAAAAAATTTAAAACTTGAAATGTGGTACCAAAAAATTAAAAATGGGAAAATATTTTTTTCTTATGTATTTGACCTTTATACAAAGATTCCGGAGCAGTTTTTGTTTCGTCTATATCTTAAAAAATGGCTGAGTTATAGCATTTTGAATTTCTAGCGTGGCTGACATTTTGAAACGTACTGAATTTTGTCACGCGATAAAAGGCGTATTTATGAACCGATTTGGATGTAATTCGGTGTGTACATAGTACATACTAATCTCTCGACCGAGTTCGTTGGCCAGCTTCATCCGCCATTTTGTTTCAAAATGGCGGCCATTTAATTTTTTAAAAAAAAATTAAAATTTGAAATGTAGTACCAAAAAATTGAAAATGGAAAAATATTTTTTTCTTATGTATTTGACCTTTATACAAAGATTTCGGAGCAGTTTTTGTTTCGTCTATATCTTAAAAAATGGCTGAGTTATAGCATTTTGAATTTCTAGCGTGGCTGACATTTTGAAACGTCCTGAATTTTGTCACGCGATAAAAGGCGTATTTATGAACCGATTTAGATGTAACTTCGTTTATACATAGTACATACAAATGTCTCGACCGGGTTCGTTGGCCAGCTTCACCCGCCATATTGTTTAAAAATGGCGGCCATTTAAATTTTTAAGAAAAATTTAAATTTGAAATATGGTACCAAAAATTGAAAATTGAAAAAATATTTTCTTCTTATGTGTTTGACCTTGATAAAAAGATTCGGGAGCAGTTTTTGTTTCGTCTATATCTTAAGAAATGGCTGAGTTATAGCATTTTGAATTTCTAGCGTGGCTGACATTTTGAAACGTCCTGATTTTTCTCACGTAATAACAGGCGTGTTTATGAACCGACTTGGATGTACCTTGGTGCCAGATTCATCAGCCATCTTGTTTCAAAATGGCGGCCATTAAATTAAAAAATATATATATATTTAAAGTGAGGTGCAAAAAAATTAGAAATTGAAAAAGGTTTCTTTCTTAAGTATTTTATTTTGATATAAGGATTCAGGAGCATTTTTTGTTTGTCTTTACCTTAAAAATGGCTCAGATATAGCAGTTTCAATTTCTATTGTGGGTGACATTTTGAAAAATCTGATTTTTTGCATGCGACAGCACTCCTATATATTAACCGATTCCGATGTGAGTGAGCATGTGCACAGCAATTACTAAGGTCTCGACCAAGCTCACTGCTTAACCTCATCCACCATCTTGTCTTAAAATGACAGGCACTTTAAGAAATTGCACAATTTTGCAGCCAAATATAAGTTACTTTAAAGAAAAGCAGCTTGGATAAAGCTGACTAATTTCGCGAAATTCTCATTCATTATATTGATAAAAATTAGTATTGAATCTCCTATATTCGGTTTCCACTAAATTGAGCTTCGTGTGTTTGCATGATATAAGTTGACTTTTTTTAAAATAAGGATTATGAAAGCTACCTCTTCCTCCCGGCACTGGCCGGAAGGACTTTTTAAATATTGCATTGCTATATTTTGAAACTAAATAAGCTTAAAATAATTAATTTTGTCTGCTTAACACTCTGCAACTTTTTTTATATTAATATTTTTAAGTATTCATTAAAAATAATGAAAGTATATCTTACCTTAATAGCTTGATGGAAAAAAAAACTGAAGGACAAATTCCAATTTTTGGTCAAATGAAGACATCTGACATGGACAAAATAAGTGTTATTCCATCCTTTGGACTGTTCTTGATCAGGGACAGAGATCATATTGGCCGAATTCATGGCACATAATGTGAATTATACTGTTTGTAGATATGTGCCAGATATGACACGTGGTGCAGTGAAGGGTTAAATAACGAAAAATTGCTATTCAAATTTTCTAGTATCACTTTAGAATTTCTGATTAAAAAAGAAATTCCTGAAATACATGCTTTGAAAGCAAATGCGTTAAGTGCAATATAAATTTTAAAGAGTAATTAAGACAATTATTCATAAATGCAAATGCATTGTTTAAATTTTATTTTAAAAATATGCAGTGGAAGCATTATTTGTCAAAATGAATAAAAGTTAAATATTAAAGTATAATTAAAAAAACAATTAGTAATAACACGTACATCGTCTGAAAAATAGTAATAATAAGATTTACATCAGTATTTTCATATATTAATGATGTCAGTAACAATAAATTTTCTAAATACTTTTGTTTTTGAAATTTCTTGTTAGCAAAGTGATAAAAAAAGTGCCACTTAAAAAGATAACATAATATTGTCCACAACTAAAACATAGTCAGTGGCTACAACGTTTAAGATACAGATTGTGGAACACATTATCAGACGAAGATCATAAGTCGAATTAGACGAAGATATCATAATAAACGAAGATGAACCACAATTCTTGTCTCAATTATAAGCACTAAATAAATAATATAAATTAATTTAGGCAATACAATTAAAAAAAAACACTTAAAAGGAACTGTTCATAAATTATTATGAAAACACAGTCAAACGTTCAATGCTGACAATTTCTTTAATATAATACTGCACACATTATGAGATTATCTTACACTGCGAAGGAAGTTAAGAGGTCTCAGCACACTTAAAGGTTAAAAAATTTCGAATTTTTAATTTCTTTAGATGTTAAATTACTATCTTTGCAGGACATTTTGATATAATTGTTTCCTTGAAATTCGTATTAGAACAGCAGTTATGGTTTTGAGAGTTATACCCGCTCAATAGCTGAAGCGGTGTTTCCGAAACTGTGAAGTCATTTTTCTCCAAATGACGTTTTTGGGTATAACGCATATGATACTTCAAAAACTTCTGAATATTTTTTCATGATATTTTCAAAACACATGTTTCATATTAGTCTGTATAAACGGAACCTAAAATTTGTTTTTATTGTTCAGCAAAAATATTTTCTGGGATGATTATACTGTTGAAAATTTCAAAATTTTGCATTAGATAAATGCAACTTAGTATTGAAAATATAAAAATGCTTTTAATACAAATTTATTTAAATTCAGGTTAATTATTTTAATCTGAAGTATAATTTGGCATCAAAATTTTCATTCTAGTTGCAAAATTTATTTTGTAATCCTGCGCATAATCTGTTATACCAATTTTCTGCTTGTCAGTTGGAGCCTCCTTTTAATGTTAATTCTGCATTTTGCAATTTTTTAAAAACATGAAATGAAAGAACATACTTATATCTTTCATGCCAATAAAAATTTTGTTTTAAAATCATATACATTTTAAGGTATTAAATGTTGAAAGTAGTCTTTTTTTCTCCTTTTTTCAGTTTTAAGAGTCTTGAAACCCATTAAAGGAATAACTATGAAATACTTTGCAGTATCCCTTAGAAGGATTGTGACTCTTTTTATAATGCTGAACCTGGACGCAACATCCACTGAGTTGAGCATAAACGTGCTTACAAATACGGCAATTTACAATAGAAATTTGTAAATCATTCAATAAATAACGACCACATTCCAGATTTCAAAATTTTGAAATAATTATATCTAATAATTTTAAAATTAGATCTTTTCTAGAAAGTTCTTTTACGATATTACAGAAATGTCCCTCCTTACGCCATAAGGTTCCCTAAATGAAGCATCTACAATTTCACCAGAATATGTTATCCTACTGTGACGTACACTCCTTGGTGTTTTCATATTTTAAATGCATATTTTAAACGTTAACGTATGTAAATAACAACTTATTATTTTAGATTGAGATTTGTGCTGATGAAAAGCATGTATAGAATTTTAAATGTCTATTAGAATTGATTTTATTATGTATAATTAATGTGTTTTTTAGTTTTATCAAACGCCTGAATTTAAATGTCTTTTTAATTATAAAAATATACTGTATATGAATTTTCTTAAGAGAAATATTTTAAGTTAGTGACTCAACGTCAACATTATCACGTAGCCCTATTTAATTGACTTTCTCTAAAACAAAATACTCATACTCTATGAGGCATTAGTTGAGAACGCACCTGGTGGATTGTGAGAAACGAAATTGAATTGGGAGAATAGAAAGCGAAGAATAAGTTTGTAAAGTTTGCATCACAGGCAGGGTTGTGTACATACCTTATAAATATTTTCTACGTATCTCCAAAGAGTTATGAAATGTAACATAAACTTTTCCCTATCCCATTTTATATAATACATCCTGCATGCTTATTTGAATTTATTTATTTACTTTTATATTTATTATTGAACAAGGATATTCTACATTTTGAAGACATTACCAGATACGACAAAATAAAGATCTTCTATCAGTATAGAGTTTTTAGATGAAAAACGTTCATGTTACATGAGTTTTTATACTTTTTACTCTTGTCTTATCCACATTTTCTCCTATAAAAAGAAGTTTCAGACATTAAAATTTAAATATAAAGGATCGAATTATCTTTCTTTTAAAAGACTAAATAAAATAAATAAAGTAAGACAGACTTGAATATAGTTTTAAAAAAAAATAAAATACTAAAAACAATAAAAATACTGGTAAACGATTCGCCAAAACACCGCAAAAACTCATCAGTACAATTTCGCCATTGTAAAACAAACAACAGAACAAATCAAGTACATTTCTTTTATTCGCACAAATTACGTCTAACGAGTGAATTTTGATTAGTCCCGCAATATTTAATGGCAATTTTTGTTGCATTTTTCCCAAGGATGATAGAAATGCACACTCCAAATTATACAGTAATTTTCTATATATATGTCGAATAATGATTTGAAAGTATTTCAAACAATACGACCATGTAACTGAAATGAATCAATTTTCGTTTTTCAAATGAATACAAATGATCGCCTTAAAAGCAAGAAGTAAATCAATGTAAGTTTGTAGAAATATTTTTCGTCAGTAATTGAACAAACATAAATGCCGTTATGAGGTTTACTTTTCTTTTCTTTTGCAGCATATACTGTATGTATAGAAACAATGCATAATGTTTGAAATGGTTTATATGTTATAAAGTGCAAATAATCTTTACATACATAAAAGTCAAAGTTTGAGTGTGGGTCAATCCATTTCAAGTGGTCCAGCACTGGTTGCTTGGCCATTTTTTAAAAAATCTGAAATTTTTTATACAACAACCCTAACATGATGGAAGTTCAAAATGACTATTATTTTAATTTTATTAATTTTTGTTTGTGCATCACGGCCATCTTTGTTTAATCGCCTGCAGCATATTTCTCACATGAAGGGTTTACAGAATTGCAAATAACTCATCGTTTACTTCTCCAATTCAAATGCGGACTAAAGCAATTTGTACAGAATACATTGGGCTAAACGTTTGGTAAAGAAGTAGCTTCCGAAAATAAATCCTTCTTGGATAAATTTCAGTTTTTTCCAAAATTTGTCTGTTTACAAGCGGAAATTTTTCTGGGAAGGAAAACTGTCAACGTGACATACTTTTTTTAGAAATAGGCCGAAAGTACTTGTACTCACACGCCAAGTTCCAGATCTTGAGACTTGCTTTCTCTTCGCTAAAAAAAAATCTCAAATTTTTCAAAAATGTCAAAAATCGCATTTTTGAGGCTTTGATATCTCTGGTGGGGCACGAGATAAAAATCTGAAGTTCTGGCTTCTGACAATATTTTATGGTAGTGTTATGCAAAAAACATTTCAGGATGGAGATTTAATTAAAAGCTGAGATATGGCAAGGACAATGTGTCAAAATAATACTGCCAAACTATTGTGTTGTTGTAGTCGCAGGTAAGTATTTATTTCAGAGTGTCAGTTAAATTTATGTTTTTTATTATCTATAAATAATAGTAACAGGAAATGAAGCCTTTTCAAATCTTAGCAATTAATTTAAAAAAATAATTATGCCTAAGGGCTACAGTTTGTATGGTTTTTTTTATAATATTTACACACGAAATGTGGTTTGTTGAAAACCGCGTAATAACAAATATTTAATTTACTAAGAGACTACATATGTTCAACAAAGATTTGAGAAATATCTTCAGAGAATTTAAGAGAGATGTTATGAGTTCGACAAGTTAGTGTTGCCCATTCCATAGGGTTGATCTTTGTCAAAATTTTATTTGTAGGAACCAAGTCTTGTCATCTCTTGATAACTTGATTAAAGTTCTTGGGCATGCTGGCTCATAGAAATGAACTTTGAAATCAATATGTTCAAGTCTCACTTCATTAATAATTCCTAGCTTACTTCTCATCCTGCAGCAATGTCATTTTTCTGTAGTATAAATTTTGAAAGGGCTTTGGATATCTTTACTTTCTGAAAATTACTTGAGGCTGTTGTATGGAAACATCATTTACAGGAACATACTTATGGTAGGAACAAGTTTCAGGGATTGGCAAGTAGCATTAAAATTGTGGTGTTAAAACAAACAAGCAGGAATATGTTTTGATGCGTTTGATCATGTCTCAACAAGTATGTCATGTCAACATTAACCGATTTTCTCTTTCCCTATTCTGTTTTTGTCTCAGGTCTTGCATAAAAATATTTTTTTGTATTTACGTAAAAGTTCTGAGGTTTCATTTAGTTACTAAAATTACTTACAACAAAAATTACTGAAACCATACAAAATGTAGGCGTTTAGCAAAATAATTTTTTTAATTAATTGCTAAGCTTTGCAAAAGGCTTTATTTTCTGTTACTATTATTTAACGATAATAAAAAGATTAATTTAAATGACACTCTGATATAAATACTTACCTGTGACTACAACAAAGCAATAGTTTGGCAGTATTGTTTTGCCATGTTGCCCTTCCCATATCTCAGCTTGTAGTCAAATCTCCATAATGAAATTTTTTGTTCATAACACTACCATAAAATACTGTGAGAAACCAGAACTTCAGATTTTTATCTCGTGCCCCACCAGAGATATCAAAACCTCAGAAGTGCGATTTTTGACATTTTTGAAAAATTTGGGATTTTTTTTTTGAGCGAAGAGAAAGCAAGTCCCAGATCTGGAACTTGGCGTGTGAGTACAAGTAGTTTTGGCCTATTTGTAAAAAACATTATGTCAATTTGACAGTTTTCCTTGCTAGAAAAATTTCCTCTTGTAAACAGACAAATTTTGGAAAAAAACTGAAACTTTATGCTTAAATTTTACCAATAACGATTTATTTTCGGAAAGTACTCTATTAGCAAATTTTTAGCCCAATGTATTCTGTACAAATTGCTTTAAACCGTATTTGAATTTGAGAAATAAACGATGAGTTATTTACAATTCCGTAAACCCTTCATGTGAGTAAAATGCTGCAGACAATGAAACAAAGATGGCCGTCATGCACAAACAAAAATTAATAAAATTAAAATAATAGTCATTTTGTCCTTCCATCATGACAGGGTTGTTGTACAAAAAATTTCAGATTTTTTAAAAATGGTCAAGCAACGAATAAATGATTTTCTGGACCACTTGAAATGGATTGACCCGTGTACATTCCTTCTACAAATCTGCAGTTGTTAACCAATGTACACGAACCGCCAAATATTTACATTTTAGAGCACGGCAACAAAGATTTGCAACTTTACCGGACAATCCTTACCTATTTTACAACCACCTGTCATAATTTATCTGTATACAAATCTTATTTTTTTAATTTTAAAATATACTGTCTTTCATTCCTGCCACCACATTTCAAAGAGAGTTGTGCATAAGTTTAAAAGAGATGTGTTCTTGCTTTTAAAATCCAATAAAAATTCAAACCCACGCGCTATGTTTCTGTATTCAAAATTTAAGATATTGTGAACAGGTATAGCACATTTTTCTTACATAATATTTAAATGTTTACTATATGTGCGTTAAAATGACTAGTACTCACAATTAAGTGTCTTTAAAATTGAAACGTGTTATGTATACACACATTATAATTTTACGAAAAAAAATATAAAAAAATTTAAATATGCTGTTGCGTTCGATGGAAGAAATATTAAATATATATTAAAATTTGTATCCGCATTAACTATATAAAAGACAAATAAAGTTTAATGCTTATTCAAATTATAATCTGCACTTATTAGAAAAGACATAAATATGTTGTCACCTTCATGCAATCATTGCACATATAATTTTTATGAATGAAATTATTGCTTTTTAGAAAAGTGCTCTTACGAAATTAGCATCCGTTATAGGTAAAGTAAATGCTCTATTTTCAAGATGCACACAATGAAATTTTAGTCAATTTTGGGGGGTAATATACAGAAAACGGTATAGTTTTCTGATACATGGTGTAAAGAAAACGTACATACTCACTAAACAAGTAGGATGTGCCAATCCCAAAACTTTCTTCTATCTCATATATTTTAATATTTCAAAATGTTGTTACTGATGTCAATATTTCATTTTTATTACTTCAGTACTATATCAACTTTGACTCTCATCTTAAATTTCTGCTTCAGTCAATTAATCGCAGTAAAAATGATTTAATCTCGATCATGATATTTATTAAAATCATGAATAATTGCGAATAGTCGGCTTATCAGGATGGGAAGTTCCCGTCGATTAACGAGCAACTGGTGTACAATAGAACTTCAAAAAATTAAGAAGATTACACAAAAATCACTATTACAGCACCCCCTTCCAGCGGTATTCATTCAGAGAGGACCTTCTTGCCATGGCCGAAAACATACACAAAAAATTTGGTTCAATTCTATGCTTAACTTGATACACTTTTCGAACGTACAATGTTATAAATGGCACAAAAATCGCTATTACAGAGCCCCCTTCCGGCGAAATTTTTCCAAATTCATGGGAGACCTCCTTACCATGACCAAAAACATACACAAACTAGCTAGATGTGCAAATCTCAACTCTTTCTTCTATCTTATACATCTTAATATTTCAAAAAGTAGTTACACATGTTAATGCTTCAATATTATTCGTTCAATACTATACCAATTTTGATTTTCATCATAAATTTCTGCTTCACGCAATTAAACGGAATGAAAACGAGTTAATCTAAATCATTGTTAAAATTAATAGTTTTTTCCTTATTCTGTTGTTATCATCTATTTGCGAATAGCTGGCTTAGCGGGAAACGAGTTCCCGCCGCTGCACGAACCGCCGATGGACAAAAGAACTACGAAAAGTCAAGAAAAGTATACAATAATCGCTATCACAGAGCCCTTTTACCGCGCAATATTTCCAAATTCCAGGAGGACCTGTTGACCAACGCCAAAACCATGCACAAAAACTTTGGTTCAATAATGAAAATGGCACAGACATCGCAATGATAGCGCTTCCTTCAAACGGAATTGTTTCAAGATCAGGGAGGACCTACTTACCACAGCCTTACACATACAGAAAAAATTTGGTTAGATTCTACGCACAATTTTATACAGTTTTGGATGGTACAATAATGAAAATGACACAGACATCTGTATTACAGCGCTTCCTTCCGGCAGATTTTTTTTCAAATTCAGAGAGGACTTGCTTGTCATAGCCAGAAACATACACAAAAGTTTTGGTTCGATTCTATGCATAACTTCATACACTTTTCGATAGTACAATAATGAAAATGGTACAGACATCGCAATTATAGCGTCCCCTTACGGCGGAATTTTTCCAAATTAATGGTGGACCTGTTTCCTATAGCCAAAAATTTTTTAAAAAAAATATTTGGTTCAATTCAATGCATAACTTCATACACTTGTCGATGGTAAAATATTCAAAATCGCACAAAATCACTATTACAGCGCCCCCTTCCGGCCGACTTTTTTCCAAATTAATGGTGGACCTGTTTGCTATAGCCAAAAATTAAAAAAAAAGATTTGGTTAAATTCAATGCATAACTTCATACACTTGTCGATGGTAAAATATTCAAAATCGCAAAAAAATCGGTATTACAGCGCCCCCTTCCGGTCGATGTTTTCCAAATGAAGGGAGGACTTGCTTAGCATAGCGAAAAACGTTTTAGAAATTTTGGTTCAGTTCTATGCATAACTTCATAAACTTTATGATTGTAAAATGGCGACAGACGCACGGACACACGGACAGAAACACGGACAGACAGACATTTTCTATAAACATGTTTTTTTGAGATCTTTGACCCCTAAAATGTGTAAATCTATCGGAAACCGGAAGTCGAAAAAAATTTCGATTAAAATACTTTCTTCTATTCAAGATAGAAGAAAGTAAAAATTTGGTTCAATTCTATGCATAAATTCATACACTTTTCGATGGTACAATATTCAAAATGGCAAAAAATTCGCTATTACCGGGCCTCCTACGGGCGGAATTTTTCCACATTCAGGTAGGAACTTCTTGCCATAGTCAAAAGCATACACAAAAAATTTGGTTCAATTGTATGCATAACTTTATACACTTTTCGAAGGTACAATATTGAAAATGGCACAAAAATCGGTATTACAGCGCACCTTACTGGCGGATTTTTTCAAAATTAAAAAAGGACCTGCTTGCCATAGCCAAGAACTTAAAAAAATATTTGGCTCAATTCTATACATAACTTCATACACTTTTCGATGGTAAAATATTAAAAATCGCAAATAATAGCTATTACAGTGCCACCTTTCGGCCGATTTTTTCCAAATGTAGGGAGGAACTGCTTGCTGTAGCCAAAAACTTTAAAGAAAATTGGTTCAATTCTATGAATAACTTCGTACACTTTTCGATGGTACAATATTCAAAATGGCACAAAAATCACTATTACAGCGCCACTTACCGGCGGAATTTTTCCACATTCAGGGAGGACATTTTTTCCATGGCCAAAACATACACAAAACATTTGGTTCAATTCTATGCATAACTTCATACACTTTTCGAAAGTACAAAATTGACAATGATACAACAGTCGCTATTACAGCGCCCCCTTCCAGAGGAATTTCCCAAATGCAGGGCGGACTTTCTTGCTATGACCAAAAACATACGCATAAAATTTGGTTCAATTCTATGCATAATTTCATACGCTTTTCGATGGTACAATATTCAAAATCACAAAAAATTGCTATTACAGCGCCCCCTTCAAGCAGATTTTTCCACATGAAGGTAACACCTGCTTTCCATAGCCTAAAACTTTAAAAAACATTGGTTCAATTCTATGCATAACTTCTTACATTTTTTGATGGTACAATGTCGACAGACTGACGGACGCACGGACAGACAAACATTTTCTATACACATGTTTTTTGGTATCTCTAACCCCTAAAACGTGTAAATCTGTCGAAAACCGGAAGTCGAAAAATATTTCGATTACAATACTTTCTTCTACTGAAGATAGAAGAAAGTAAAAAGCTGGGGGATATTATATACTACTAGCAGGCTTCCCCCGCTACGCTGGTCGGTTTCTCCAAACTAAACTTTAATCAAGTGAAATATATCAGTGTATTTTATCTTGTGTTTTATAGCAACATATACATTTATCTCCAATGATCTTCCGCATTGCTGAAAACAATATGAACGCCATTAGAGTGTTACAGATGGGTGACAAAATAATACGAACACCCATGAAAAAGTCATGGTCCATTTTAAAGAAGCAGAACTCGCATGTCACTTTGCACTCAATTCTGCCACCTAGTGGTTATGAAAGGTAAGGTATCAGTCACTCAACATCAATCATAAGTGTTTCAAGCGCTTACCATACGCTCTAGAAAAATCAGTAATGTCTGACCTGTCAGAAATCAAAAAAGGAATGATTTTTCTAATGCAGTGCGCTGGTTGCTCCGTGACAGGAACAACCAATTATTTGGGGCGTGCAAAGAGTACTGTGTCAGCCATTATGACAGTGTACGAAATGAGGTAAAGTGTCCTCTGCGAAATACAACAGTGGACGGAAAAGAAAGCTTTCTGTGAGGGATAAAAGAGAGTTGACCGGCATAGCGGTCCGAAAGAGCAGGCAATCTTTATCCCAAAATAACGTCAGAGATAAATAGTCATAACCAGAATCCCATATCAGCAAGAACTGTCCAAAGGGAACTATATGCTTCGAACACATACGAAAGAATTGCAATTCACAAGCCATTGGTGACATAGGTGTTCGTATTATTTTGTCACCCATCTGTATATCTTCTAATGTCTCAGATAAAATTTGGACTGTTAAGTAGCAAATATTTTAGTTGAATATTTAGAACTGAATATGGAAAAGAACAAAAGAACAATATGTAGCATATTAAAATCATCCCTGAAAATTTAAAAATGCAAATCTCATCAAAATCCGTTCAGTCGAACCTTCTAACAACACTATTTTTTGTAATCAAGTTCACCAGATTATAGAACATTCACCTATAATTCTATAGCAAAGCAATGTAGAACAATATGTGTTATATACTAAACCTTTTCCTGAAAAATTACCTAATAACTAGTGCTCATCCCATCGAACCCAGTAGAACCTTTTAAAAAGACTAATCTTTCAAAATAGGGTTCATTGATTAAAAAACTTTCGTACATTATTCTATAACTAAGCAACGTAGAATGATACGTCTTATATACGAAACCCTTTCTTGAAAATTTATCTAACTAACAATGGAAGTCTTCTCAAAATCCATTCAAAGAGGTCAAATTATAAGTGGTCGGACCAAGATTGCTCTTTGTATTTTATATGTGGAATAGATAGTTAAATATATCTTTCATAATCGCGTTTATGTGATTATAGAACTTTCAGGAATGTAGCGTACACTATACGCCGTAGACCTTCTGGATTTTTTTTTAACTCTGCACACCATCCATAGCTATCACATATACTATACCCTCTAGTATATATCCTCTGTCTGTAGATTTTATCTTATGTTTTTTTTTTTTACAACTACATCACTGCGAACTTTCCTCATAGCTCCATAACTAAAAATATAGAAAGATATGTTAAATATTGAAACAATCCCTAAAATATTACCTAACTGTGCAACTCCAATCAAAATACGTTCGGTAGAACTTTAAATAAAGGTGATCTTTCACAATCGGGTTCACCTAGTTTTGGATTTTCTAATGGGATTTTCTGCAACCTGATTTGTTGTCAAGTTTGTGATTTAGAACAAACAATAACCCAGAAGAAAATTTCGCTAAAGAGAAATACCATCCATGCAAGAAGTACTACCAACCATCCACAAAAAATTATCTAACTAACAGTGTAAGTATCAAAATACATCGAGCAAAACTCAACTTATAAAAGGGTGGAAGGAAAGACAGATTTGAATTTTATATAATTACAGTAGATGTATCTTTCATAATTGCGTTCACCTTTTTCTATAACTTTTCCAATAGCTCTATAACTAAGTAACATATGAAATGTTATATACTAACATGAAATGTTATATACTAAAACCATTCCTGAAAAGTTACGTAACTGTGCCACATGGATCAAAATCTGTTCAATTGAATTTTTTTTTAAAGGCTAACTTTTAATAATCAGGTTCACTTAATTTTCTAACTTTTTCCTTTATCTCTATAACTAAGCAACGTAGAACACTGTATATACACAAAAACCGTTCCAAAATCATGACCTAACTAATAGTGACATATCCTATCAAAATATTATGAACAATCAGCAAGAAATGCAAATTTCCATTTTAAATATGTAGTAGATGATGATGATACAATTTTAAGTAGTAGAATTCATCGTGAAGTTTTTGCTTCACGTAAACGATTTTTATACGTAAACGATGCTTTCAACATTGTAGCTAATACATCGATTGGCGAGGTATCCGATTACGGATGATTAACCAGGAATCCCATGAACAAAAACCCAAAGAAAGGTGAATATATGGCTTTTGTGATACTTTTATGTTACCCGGGTGCAAGTAATAAATCAGCAAAGATTGTTTCCATACCTTATTCTTATTTTATTATTTTCATTGAAAATAGAAACGTTCCACTCATTTCATTGAAAATACATAATTTAAAATACATGCCTTACACCCATTTCACTGAAAAAAACTGAAAAGTAAAACAATAATAGGAAATAAGGCCTTAATTTAAAACAAAAATTGTTTTTAATTTACATGCGCGAACTGTAACTACTGACTGCTATTGGCAATTTTAAAAATGCTAATGGCGAGATTTACACACGGCTGACATAAAAGTACTCATTTTTTCTTCTTATCCAGGAGCAAATGATAAATCGCCATGTATTATTTCAATTCCAATTTCTTCCATTGAAAAAATTAGTACTTACGTATTATTCGAACCATGAGATAGATCGCCAAAAATGGTTTACAACTGCCAATCTTGTTTATCGTTTCCCACTTACGTTCAAAACAGTAATTTAACATTCTTAAATACATAACTTTGTTAAACATGGCAATTTTTTTAAATTAAATAAATAAATAAAATATATAACACACAACTACATACAATAAACTATAATAATAAAATAAATTTAAAGCTATAATAAATAAACTATCAAATGGACAAAAAATAAAAGTTCCTGCACTGTAAAACATTTGTGTAAGTTTACTCTAGATTCTCTGTGTAACGTTACACAGATTCTGGAGGAAGACATTCTGATATTTTAAAAACTAACAATATTGGAGACTTCTTTCACAGATGTTGTGTAACCTCTTATCTCAGGCGTAGCGCTCGACATCTGCGGGGTAAAAACTGGTTTCAACTTAGTCGCATACGTCACTAGAGATCCACGGAAAATTGCAGGGGATTTTATTCTCCCTTGCACGTTGTGATCTGGCGTTCAGTCACATGTTGGAGCAAGAATAGCGCGTGTTTGTTGTGATATTAAAGTTATTTTTCTTATTAAGAAATTATCAAAAGTACACATGCCATAATTTCATGTAATATTTAGATGCCATTGTAATTACAAGAAGGGACGGAAACACAAGGCGTATTGTTTTACGGCTCACATAATCATTGCGGAAAATGGGTATCATCATCCACTGCAATAAATATAAACTAAAAAAAGTACACTACGGTAAGAAAACATATTGTTATTTATTTTTCAAAGTATTATATATGCTCAGGTTTTTCATTTATTAGTTTTATCGCATTATTTCTTTAAAAAATAAATATAAAAAACGTTGTGTTTTAGCATACTAAGTACTTTTTTTTATATAATATCCATATTTATACAGAACATATAAAGTCTGAAAAATAATGTATATATAATTCTGTGTGTGAATTATATTTATTCTTGTAGATTATTCTGTAGAAAATACTGTATATTTTTATTTGAACAAGAAAAGGGATAAATTAATTACTGTTATTTAATGTGTAAATATTTTAATAACTAAGTGTAACTATTTTGATTATTATTTCTTATTAGTTTAAGTGTTATATATTCAGTTTTTCATTTTAGTCGCTTTATTTCATTACGGTTTAAATGAAGCTACATTTAAAGAATGTTGCTGTTTTTCTCTTTTGAAAACAAATTTTATTTTAGTAGGGTAATGTAGTACAGTAATAGTATATGGGTCAATCCATTTCAAGTGGTCCAGAAAATCATTTATTCGTTGCTTGACCATTTTTAAAAAATCTATTTTTTGTACAACAACCCTAACATGATGGAAGTTCAAAATGACTATTATTTTAATTTTATTAACTTTTATTTGTGCATGGCGGCCATATTTGTTTCATCGTCTGCAGCATTTTACTCACATGAAGGATTTACGGAATTGTAAATAACTCATCGTTTATTTCTCCAATTCAAATACGGTTTAAAGCAATTAGTACAGAATACATTGGGCTAAACATTTGCTAATAGAGTAGTTTCCGAAAATAAATCGTTATTCGTAAAACTTCAGCATAAAGTTTCAGTTTTTTCCAAAATTTGTCCGTTTACACGAGGAAATATTTCTAGCAAGGAAAACTGCCAAATTGACATAATGTTTTTTACAAATAGGCCAAAATACTTGTACTCACACGCCAAGTTCCAAATCTGGGACTTGCTTTCTCTTCGTTCAAAAAAGTCCCAAATTTTTCAAAAGTGTCAAAAATCGCACTTATGAGGCTTTGATATCTTTGGCGGGGCACGAGATAAAAATCTGAAATTCTGGTTTCTGACAGTATTTTATGGTAATGTTATGCACAAAAAATTCTATTATGGAGATTTGACTACAAGCTGAGATATGGCAAGGGCAACATGTCAAAACAATACTGCCAAACTATTGTTTTGTTGCAATCACAGGTAAATATTTATCTCAGAGTGTCATTTAATTTTTTTTATTATCTTTAAATAATAGTAACAGAAAAAAGCCTTTTGCAAAGCTTAGCAATTAATTTAAAAAATAATTTTGTCAAAGGCCTACATTTTGTATGGTTTCAGTAATTATTGATGTAAGTAATTTTAGTAACTAAAAGAAACCTCAGCACTTTTACGTAAAGAAAGAAAATATTTTTATGAAGACCTGAGACAAAAACAGAATAGGGAAAGAGAAAATCTGTTAATGTTGACATGACATACTTGTTGAGACATGATCAAACGTGTCAAAACACATTCCTGCTTCTTGGTTTAAAAACCACAATTTTAATGCCGATGCCAGTCCCTGAAACGTGTTCCTACCATAAGTATGTTCCTGTAAATAATGTTTCCATACATCAGCCTCAAGTAATTTTCAGACAATAAAGATATCCAAAGCCCTTCCAAAATTTATACTGCAGGAAAATGACATTGTTGCATGGTAAGAAGTAAGCTAGGAATTATTAATGAAGTGAGACTCGAACATAGTGATTTCAAAGTTCATTTCTATTAGCCAGCACGGCCAAGAGATGACAAGACTTGGTTCCTACAAATAAAATTTTTAGATAGATCAACCCTATGGAACGGACAACACAAACTGGTTGAACTCATTGGAAATCTGGACAAAGTCTTGTCCCCCAAAATTTGTCGTCTGGTTTGTTCGGAAGTTATATCGTTCCGAACCGGTTTTTATTTTTCCATTTCGGACGTAAAGGCACTCTCTTTTAACTGTAACTGTATGCATATTTTTATTTCAGTTTGATGTACTCAGTAAGTATATCTTGTGTGAAACAACTCTATGGAGGGTGTAGTTGTTTGAACTGATGTAATGGCAGGACGATAGAACCGGAGTTTAAACTTACTCCTTGCTACAGCTGTAATATGTTAATATAACAAAGTTCCCAGCAAAAGCTGGAGGTGTATCTATATATTTTTATTATTTAAGTTTTTAAAATTCAAGTTGAATTTAATAAATGAACTGTTATTTTCAAATGAAATGATTCTTCGATGTGATTTATACTTAACGCCACACCAAAATGACCTTAAAACCTGCGTATTTATATCTCTGCTCTAATTATAACATGGTTATGGGCCATGTCATGCTATTTAAAGGTCAAATAGATAAAATATGGTGTGATTTAGATGAAATATATACTGCATAATCGCACAAGTTCCAGAGTTAACTTATTCCTTCCCGAAACTATCGGATTATAATTATCCTTCCTGGAAGCTCGACGTCAAATGTGTCTTCATTGACCGAAATTGCTGGGAGTTAATCGCATGTAAATCAGATGCCTCTGATCGTGAGAAGAGCGATTTTGAATGGCGTAAACGAAGAGCTTATACGACAATTTGTTAATCCATAGAACGGAAATTTCAGATACTAATTGCTCAGACAGAAAGCGACAAAGATGCCCGGGATATTTTAAATTTGAACTTCGAATCAACTTCACGAGCACGCTTAGCTGGATTAGTCGATGAATTTTTCGAGATGAAGTTAAACTCGCAAGAAGAAACTATCGGCTTATTTTGTAAAAAAATTAAAGAAAAGAAGGTTCAAATTAAAGTTGCTGGATTTGAGATGTCAGAACTGGTAGTATGTTTTCAACTAATCCGTCGATTACCTGAGGAATATGATAATCTAGTTCAAGTGTTATATATATTAGATGATAAAGAATTCAAATTAGAAAATGTATCTAAGCAGTTAATAACTGAATATGGCAGAGTTTGTTTAAAACAAAAAGATGAAGGTAAAGAGATTATCGCTGCAGGTGATGCTTATGCAACTAAGTTTAAAAACCCTACCGTTAAACCAACCATTCCAGCGGAAAATTTTGGAAGCGGTAAAAAACAGTGATTTTCACGAAGTGGAAGCGATCTGGATCCCACTAGACGATCGTATACTTCACCAGCTAATCGTATGGAGCCGAGTTTAATTTGCAGTTACTGCAAGCGACCTGGTCACACAGATACAAGGTGTTTCAAAAAGAACTCTAGAGGGAAAAGCAAGTTTTCTACAGTGAACCTACAAAGCAATCTGAATTCGCCCTAATATCTTCAAATGGTAGAAAGTTCGTGGAGTTTCTTCTGGACTCAGCGGCTACTTCTCATTTTACGAATGGCAGGAGTCTATTTGTAACATATAGGAACCTCCCCCCTCAACAAGTGCTGATAGGAGATAAGGACTGTTCGTCGGAAATACTGGTTATTGGTGATATTGATTAACAGGTAATGTAGAAATAACATTAAAAAATGTGTTATATGCTCCTAACACGAGAAGAAATTTAATTGGTGGGTCTAATATAGACATTGCAGGAAACCAAATTAAATGGGGAAATAATAAAATGATTGTGTATGATAAATTTAATAAATATTGTTTTACTGTACCTCGAATTGATAAATTGTATATTGTTAAAGGTTATGCTTCAAAATGTGAAAATTTTGATTTTTCTACTAGTTTAAATTTAGAGATTGTAAATCGTAGATTTTGTCATACAAACTTATCTTTACTTGAAAAAATGAGTAAAAATAATTGTGTTAAAGGTATTGAAAATATCAACTGTAAAAACAAAAATAAGATGTATGAAACTTGTGTAATTGCAAAATCTAATAGAAAATCGTTTAAAAGAAATTATTTGCATAAACGCATTTCTAATCAAATCCTCGATAGGGTGTATATGGATTTGTGGGGTCCTTAGCCCTGTTAATTCGTTAGGAGGGGGGAAATACTTTTTGTCAATAATTGACGATTATTCTAGAAGGACTGAGGTTTATATAATTAAAGATAAAACAAAAGTGTTTGAATGCTTTAAAAAGTTTTTAGTTAAAGCTGAGAGACAAACTGGTAAAAAGTTAAAATGTGTACGAACTGATTGTAAAGTTGTTGTCCAGTATTTGTAAAGAAGTTGTTTGTTGTTGCACAGGTGGTTCATTTTTGCTTAGTTTCCATACTGAATACAAGGCTGAAAAATTAACTGTTACTTATTTTAAAAGGAAGACAGGAAACTGCTAAGGTAGAAATTATCTAAAGTTCTTTATTGTCCACCGGGATCGTTTCGAACATAGCCGAAATTACACGGCTAAGGCCGATGTTGGAGAAGGGAGCAGAAAGTTACATTTTTTACGTTCACAGAATCAGATCTTCGAAGCCAGTGCTGCAATTACATTTTCTCGAAAATGCTCGAGTGTTGGCAAGCGTACATACACAATTTCGCCAAATACATATACTATATGGCGAGATTAGAGAGAGAGAGAGACATGTGGTCAAAGTACAATAACTGAAATTGAATGGGGAATGTAAAAGATTAATAAGAAATATTTAACGCCAGATGATTACTTAGTAATTATAGCACATAAACAGCAAAAGAACATTCGATAGGGTTTGCCAAAGTTCTTATGGGATTGAAGCGGCCGAAGCGCCCGTTAATAAACAAAACAAAATAAAGACAGGGTTAATAACTGAAATGACACATCTATCTAACATCTGGACCAACGGCTAAAAATGTAGAAGTAATATGTCTGACTAATTTCTGCATATCATCAAACTAAGGCAGAAGGATGAAAATTAGAATCCAGTTATTAGGCGAGAAAAGGAAATGATTTCTTTTCTTTTAACTGTAGTGCGCTGCGGTTAAAATATTAAAGAGACTGAGAATTGAATGCTTAATTTATGAAGGGAAAAGAGCGCTAAAAACAGATTGAATCCGAATGCAGACAGATAATTAAATTTAAGAATTTAAAAAAATGTAATTTTAAAGGGGGGAAAGAGGAAAGGTCTTAATATTAATATGTGAAGGTAGGCGCCTTCACGTATATCTCCCCAACAGCCGAAAAAGAACGAAGTGAACCGCGAGAGAAAAAAAGTTACCCCATGTCTTCCCTCAAATACATTACACATAGAGAAAATATGTAAAAATGTAATATTTTGTAGAGGAAACCCGGTGACCAACAGTTTATAAACATATACAGAAATACTAAATATGTAAAGAACAAATAAATCATGTCTCATATAAAAAGCATGTCTATAAGCATGACAAAGCAAGTTGGTACCAAAGACTTGCCAAAAATAAAAATATCTACAAATTATCTTTATGAACTGCAGTTTACTACTTCTGGACAGCTGTTTTCTTAATTTTTTTTTTTTAACGTGTGCACACCATTATTTTTTTTATAAAGTTCCAGAAGATTTTAATATATAAATTGCTTGAACTTTCACTGCAAACAAGAGCAATTTCCACAATTGCTACAAAAGTTGGTCATACTCCAACTTATAAAATTATTTTGAGACATGAACTGTATATAAATACAAAACATTACATAGTATAGTAAATATAAAATTGTAACCTTTTCAGCACTAGTTGTGACATCTCTAGTTTTTTAAAAGTAGTGAAACTAGTAAAAGGAGAGGAAGATGGGGTTAAATTATTTGATAAAAGTTGAAAGTTGCCATCGTTTTATCTTGTAACCAAAGACTGAATGTGTTTCACTGAGAACCTAAATTAACTAAAGTGTATTTTAAAACATATTGCACTCCTATAAGGTATAAACAAGAGGTAATAAGAACTTTCTAGAGAAAGTACCCCTTACAAAAATGGTAAAAAATGTACAGTAAATTTAATGAACTTTAATAAGCATTATACAACAGGTGACACAAAAGTATGTATGTGTGTGTGTGAATGTAGTCATAAATAACACCGTTTGGTGTTACGACTGGTATATACCAGTAATAAACCACATGTGTCAATGAGCATAACAAAAACCAAAAAAAAAATAATGCACACCTGTGTACTGAGTGATTGGAAAATCGTGCATAAGAAAACTACCTTATCACGTGAAATACCTTGAATAGCCAAGAAAGGTACCGAATGAAAAAAATAAAAAGTAAAGTGTAATCCTGTAAAGTTACCAAAAAAAGAAACCCTTTTTTTTTAAATATCTAGCATAAAAAAATAACAAACGTGTGCTAGTATACAAATGAACACTAGAAGTATATCACAGTGACCTCAAGTGAAAAAAAATATAACACTGAACCAAAGAAATGTATCAATAAAGTAAAATGCCTAAGTGTTTTGAAAATCAGTTGTAAAAACAGTGACAATTAGTCCCTGATGCTCGCAAAGAATTGACAAAGCAATGAACTCGTGTAAGGGTTTTTTTTATGAACTAGGATAAACTATGAACTACTGTGTGTGTTAACTATGAACAAAAATTCTCTACATGCACCAAGCACCAAACAGCAAAATGTAACTGAAGAGAAAAAAGTGTACCGTATTTAAAAAAAATCGTTACCAAAGGGTTAAATTTAATTTTTTTTTTTTTTACTGTAAATTTCATAAGATATTGCTGCATTCGTTGAAAAAAATATATATATATCTACTCAAAACGCATCAGTGTAAAATTGACAGGATCCATACCTTTACGTTAAATAAACAAAAAAGGAAAAGGAGTGTTACCGTAAAAGATAAACTGTCTCTTGCAAAATATAGAAAAAGAAGTGTTGTTTACCAAAAAGAAATATTTAAAAACCTGACATATGAGTGTGACAGAAAAAAAGAAATTTCCCTCGATAACCAGTGAGAATCAAACACAGTAAATGAAATTTGCCACAAAAAAAAAGGATATGTAAAGGTTTTAGTTTTGCTGAATTTTCATGTATAGACCATCTGTGTATTTATTAAAATTTAACCACTGGCAAAAATATTAAAAACATTTACTAAGAAATTGCATACGATTTAATATAGTGTGACAAGATACCTTACTCGATCTGTCACCTTCAAGTAAGAAGTATCTAATGAAAGTGTTAAAAAAAATGTTACATGTTAAAAGGCAACAAATTCGAAATGTGTGTGTAATTTAATATGTCATGTGACGGATAACTCCTAGTAACTTTAAAATCTTTGTACATAGACAAAGTGATGTGTCATTGATATGTTATGACATTATGCAAACACATAAAAAAAAAAAAAAAAAAAAAAAAAAAAACACAACCTTGTTAAAATTAAAAAAAAATATAAAAAAAACTGATGAAATATTTTTAATATTAAAACATGATGTAAAGTTTAAAAGATAGAAAAGTAACTGAAAAAAATGTATGTGTGCAGGGAGGGAAAAAAAAAAGGCAACCCCAAACTCATGAATTACCTGAAATAAAACATATGAATAAGTGTGTACGCAAGCATACACAACGTGTAAATAAACACATGGACAAATTGTATAATTCCACATGAACTACTTGTAATAATGTCTCAATGAACTAACATTTTTATGCACTTTGCCAACAAAATATACGGACAGTAGGTGTGTAATAACCCAAAACACTAACATACGAGTGAGATTCAATTACATAATTAGTGAGTTAATCACCAAAATGTAATGAATAAGGGTTAATAAAGGCAATGAACTCCGTGTAATGTGTGAAAACTCTGGTTATACTCTAAACCAACCAGTGTGTATTACTCAATGAACTACTTGTGAGAAAAAAAAAAAGGAATACTGTCGAATAGATCGTAAGCAAAGTACAATGTGTAAAAGCAAATGAACAAAATATGTAAATCAACACATGAACTAGTGTAATGTATGTATATGAAAGGACAAAATTGTATTCAAAATGAGCAAATTTTGTGTAACATAAACAAAATACCCAACACATGAAGTACTTGTGAAAAGAAAAAAAAGTTGCATAAATGGTTAACAAAGGGTTAAAATTAAAATAAAGTTGTATTTGCGAGAGTTATTTCTGTATGAAGTTAAAAGAAGCGTGCATAAAATGTACGAGTGCACGACAGATTGCATAACTCTACGCTAAACTGTAGCAGTTATGCCAAGCCAAACATGTTCCAAGTAAAGGGTTGGAAAAGAGAAAAAAAAACGAATAGCAAAATACCAAGCGTTATACTTTATGATCTATGAGTGTATGTATCCGTCACAAGACACCTGTGAGACTATAACTCACTAATTAAAAAAATTAAAATGTGAGAAAATGCCAAAGATTTAGTTTAATGACTATATGTGAATAGCTTTTTTTAAAAATAAATAAAGTGTACATAACAGCTCACATTATGCATTTGAATAAATTTTATAAAAACAGCATTTTCAACGATATCAAATATCATGTCAGTTATAATAAAATACCTTATGTTATAAATAAAATAGCAACGAGTCACCAGCCGCGCGTAAACAAACAAAATTAACAAATGTGTAAAAAATACCAGCTAGAAATTAACTCATGCATGTAAATTTAAGATGCATGTGCAAATATTGTATTGAATTACATTATGTAAAAAAAAATCAGTAACATTCCGAAAATAAAAAAATGACAAGGCAACAAAAATACGAAAACTTTAAAATAGTGTAAAACTATGTATTTGTGAAAATGTACACTAATGTTGAGAAAGTATGTAAAAAAAATGTACAAGCACACAGAATCATGACCATGTTTAACCAAGGTGAGTGTCATAAAATTATTACAAAACAAGACCATATGAAGTGAAAATGTAAATATGTGTGTGTGTGTAGTACCAGGTTAAACTTGAAATCATAAAAATGTGTACATGAGATTAAAAAAAATTGATGCAGACAAACATCTAACTTCACTATCTGCCCATAGTAAGCTAGAGTGAGAAAAAAAAACATGTACGGAGTATCAAATAGTACGAGAGATACGTCATTATGCATTTAAAAAAATAAAAGAGAGCGCGAACGCCTTGTAAATTAATGTGAGGTATTGAACATTTGTATCATGTAAGTAATATATTCCACTTTTGAGAAAGTGGACGGCCGATCCACTTAGCCAAAACTGAAACATACACCTTTAATCATTGGGCTATTTCCGGATCATAGCGCAATGAAAAAAAAGCACTTACACAACACAGGAAACAATAATTAAAAATTTACCTCAATTAATATAATCACATGTAAAATGTAGTGCGCGTGTAAATTGTGTGTGTATGCAGTAACAAGCATACTGATATCTAACACATGCATAAAATGTTTACGACTCATGTTATAAAAATTTTTATAAAGTAGAAATAGAAATCAAAAGGAAAAAGAGACTTTTTTTATGAAAAAAAAAATTTAAGATATGATGACTCGAGCTATATTTTAAAACGAAGGAGCCTAACTTATGCTATAGAAATAAATTAATGAGACGTGAATAAAAATGTATAAAATCCGTGTAAATTGGACTATGAGAGATGTATATAAACAGAACAGTGTACTGTCTAGATCGCAAATGTAATTTTCTCAAATTAGTAGCAACCAGCTGAAAAAGATTAAATACTGAGCAAATTTAACTGCCATTACTGGTCCTCTCATTGGTTACCCATCCTCTCTCTTTTTTTATATATGTCACTAGTGCTTATCCTTAAGTATAAAAGTTGCAAGACCTATATTTATAGTAATCTAGAGTATTAAAAGTTTCATATCTTATTGATATGGATGACTGACAAAACGTATAATATACACATAAAAAAAACATATAATATATACATAAAAAAACCATATAAAATGTTATATATAAAAAGAAATTACCTGTAGGAAGTGCTACAACAAGAAACATATTAAGCACAACAAGTAAGAAAAAAATCAATAATAATAATAATATCAGTCCAGTATCAGTTTAAGCCTTTTCATTTTTTTTCCTCATTTTTTGTATCAAAATTACATTAAGCTCTGTGAAAAAAAAAATTTACCTTAAGTTAATTTATTTATCTTTTTTTTTATACACTATGCCCCCTTTTTTTTATCTAACAACGTTTTCACCATCATTGGGAAGACTGCCTGATTACAACAGGATTGCTGAGTTTTAAAAGTACACGAAGCAAAATAATAAAAACTTTGTCTGTGATCATAATAGATAACATTTTTATATAAAATGCAATGTGGCACATATTTGTTGCAGACGCATAATGTCTAATAGGGAAAAATTGCGACCAGCGCCAAGATGTAAGAAATTAAGCGAGAGCAACCATGTTCAGCAATCCTAGGCCAATAGAGATAAGAAAAACAACATCTCATCTCAGAATTGCAACATTGTGTCACACCGAAAAATATATATAATGAATTAAATAAGAATCAGAAATGTGAAAAGAAAGAAACAAAAATATTTTGGACAATCTTTTATCTAAATTAAAAAAACTTTGAAACTGAACTGGATATGAAGTGCATCCCTAGACATACAAAATCTTAGCATGTTACTAATAAAAATAAATGCTTAATTTTTAGTAAGAAGCCATCAAAACTAATATATGTAGATATATATTAAAAGAGCAATATAATCCAGTCATGAGGATTTTTTTTTTTTTTTTTTTTTTTTTACATATATATATTTTTTTTTTATCTCAATATATATATAGCAAAATCAATCCTCGTAACTAAAACATCATTATTTGAAATACTTTAACATTTTCAATATCCACTGTTAAAAGGTAGCAAAAAAAATTAATCACACAGTATCTATACTGTATTACTTAGGAATCAACACAAAAGTATAATTCTGCCTTTAGCACAAGCACAAAACTGGTAAGGAGAGAGCAAACATTACCTTTAAAAGTGCAAGAAAGAAAAAAAAATACTTTACAATTTACACTGTAAATATATATAAAACTTGCCATCTAACTATCAAATTTTATACATTAAAGAAAATACAGGTACAATAACCAAAAGTAATATTTCAAATTTCTTTTCATTGGCCCTTTAAAAAAAAACAATTATATGCTGTATTTGTCCACAGTTCATACCACTTTAAATTACTTAAATTTAGCATGCCTCTATATCATAGGAGCCATAAAATGTAGTTATGGGAGTAGCATGACTTGAATACTGTAAAAGGAAAAAAAGAATAGCTTACCTGTTATACTAAAGACAAGAAAAATGATTTTTTTTTATGTAATTAATTTCTTGTGTTTTCACCTTATATTATATTTTTATAGAGAAGGGAAAATTATTTATTTTGCGTGCGCCCCCAGTGAATTTTACTTGTTTTAAAGTTTTTTTTTTTTTTAGCAATAAACGTTCATGTTAATTTTGTGAAATCAATCAGTTGCTTAAATTCACATGTTCATTTGCAGATGTCTCAAAACACAACGCACAGAAGCGATGAATAATTAAAAAGGCTGCGACTACTGAAAGTTTGTAAAACGGCGCATCCATCCAACACACACACAAAAAAAAAATCTTGCTTCGGCGGCGAGAGAAAAATATACTTTGAGTCATCATGAATGATAATTTATTCCTTTCTCTTCTTGCTGGAAATAAAGAGGAGGTGTTTGGCGGACTTTGTGACGGAATCCCCCGGCAAGGGGATGCATGGATTTTCCGATGACCACCAGGAAATCTGCGGTACAGTGCTGTACGAGGACGTCTTTCATTTTCACATTAATTCAGGATCACGAGAACCAGTTTTTTTTTTTTTTTTTTTTTTTTTTTTTTTTTTTTTGTATAGCAGGCAACATTCACTGAACCTCTGTTCTGGAATAGCAGTAAATAGTTTCAGACATCTGTTTTGGATAGCACACTCAAAGATCAAACTGGCTAATCGGGTACTACAGGTGTCATAATTATTGCGTCTTAGTACCGGGGTAGTGGACATTTCAGGCTAGATAAGCGTGCAAACAGCCACTGTAATGAACATAGTCCATAATTGATAGTCCATGAATTTTGCAATTTTTTTGTTAAAGAAATTGAACAGTTTTTTTTTTTTTTTGTAATAATCCAGTATTAGTAATTATTTTGAATAAGAAATATATATATATATCACGTGCTCCGCTTCTCCAAATGTAACCTCGGCAATGTCGGCTTTAAGCACCAAGTATTTGTAAAGTTGTTGTCCAGTATTTGTAAAGAAGTTGTTTGTTGTTGCACAGGTGGTTCATTTTTGCTTAGTTTCCATACTGAATACAAGGCTGAAAAATTAACTGTTACTTATTTTAAAAGGAAGGCAAGAAACTGCTAAGGTAGAAATTATCTAAAGTTCTTTATTGTCCACCGGGATCGTTTCGAACATAGCCGAAATTACACGGCTAAGGCCGATGTTGGAGAAGGGAGCAGAAAGTTACATTTTTTACGTTCACAGAATCAGATCTTCGAAGCCAGTGCTGCAATTACATTTTCTCGAAAATGCTCGAGTGTTGGCAAGCGTACATACACAATTTCGCCAAATACATATACTATATGGCGAGATTAGAGAGAGAGAGAGACATGTGGTCAAAGTACAATAACTGAAATTGAATGGGGAATGTAAAAGATTAATAAGAAATATTTAACGCCAGATGATTACTTAGTAATTATAGCACATAAACAGCAAAAGAACATTCGATAGGGTTTGCCAAAGTTCTCATGGGATTGAAGCGGCCGAAGCGCCCGTTAATAAACAAAACAAAATAAAGACAGGGTTAATAACTGAAATGACACATCTATCTAACATCTGGACCAACGGCTAAAAATGTGGAAGTAATATGTCTGACTAATTTCTGCATATCATCAAACTAAGGCAGAAGGATGAAAATTAGAATCCAGTTATTAGGCGAGAAAAGGAAATGATTTCTTTTCTTTTAACTGTAGTGCGCTGCGGTTAAAATATTAAAGAGACTGAGAATTGAATGCTTAATTTATGAAGGGAAAAGAGCGCTAAAAACAGATTGAATCCGAATGCAGACAGATAATTAAATTTAAGAATTTAAAAAAATGTAGTTTTAAAGGGGGGAAAGAGGAAAGGTCTTAATATTAATATGTGAAGGTAGGCGCCTTCACACTGATAATGGGCTGGAATTTACCCATAAATTATTTGAGAAATTGTTAACTGATTTAGGTATAAGAATCGAAAGATCCTCCATTTATACTCCAGAACAGGTGGGTGTTGCTGAAAATTTTAATAAAGTAGCAATGAATGCAGTTAGAGCAATGCTGCACGATAGCGGATTAAAACCGTCATTCTGGGGGGAAGCTCTTTTGGCGTTTGTTCAAACAAAAAATAGGACTGAACATAGTTTAACCCAAGGTCTTACACCGCAAGAATTATGGACGGGATTCAAACCTTCGGTAAGACATTTAAGAATTTTTTGTTCTTTAGCATTTGTTCATGTTCCTAAAGTTAAACAAAATAAACTTCAACCAAAAGCTTTACTAGGTATTTTAGTTGGTTATGCCATGAAATCTAAAGGATATAGAATTTACATTACAAAAGAAAGGCGAATTGTAGAGACTATTCATGTGCGTATAGATGAATCCAAAAAGGGTGTAGAAACATTATTTTGGGGAAAAAAACAAATATAAGGATTTGATATTGAATTTTAATGAATCTCAAATCAAAACAAACGGTTTAAGTAACGCAACTTTAGATCTTAATCATGAACTACCAGGAGGTAGCTTAAACGAAGATGAAGAGAAAAAGAGGGATAAGGTAACTGTAAGTTCTATAAATATTTCAGAATGGAAAAGGATTGAATAACCTAGAACGAAAAGTAAGAGAATTGACGTATATTATCATACCCCAATAACAAATACGAGACTTAGATCTTTAAATGATGTTAAAAAATATTGTAAGGAAAATAAAATCCCTTTTGAACCAGATAAGTTTGACTTTAAACCTAAAACTACTCATCCTAATACTGAAACTTTAAGTGAACCATCTACTAGTGATTCGGACGATAAATATTTAACTGAATTATTTCAACATGAATTTTACAATACCGAAATCCCTAAATCATTTGAGGATGCACAAATAAATCCAGAAAGGGGGAAATGGAATGCCGCGATGAGGGAAGAACGTGAGATGATGAGTTAGAGAAAAGTTTGGCGGTTGGTTGATCAACGAAAAATTCCACAATAGTAGGAAGTAAATGGGTTTATAATATAAAAAACACGAAAAAAATGGTAAAAAGTACAAGGCACGTCTGATAGCTCAAGGTTTTAAACAGAAACCAGGTATTGATTTTAATGATATATTTTCATTTGTTGTAAATTTTTCAATTATAAAACTAATGTTTATTTTATTAGTTCCTATGTTAAATTGGTATCATATTCAATTGGATGTAAAATCAGCATATTTATATGGCTCTTTAAAAGAAACTGTATTTATGAAACAACCTCCGGGATTTGAAATGAAGGGTGCTGAGAATAAAGTTTGTTTATTAAATATATCAATTTATGGATTAAGGCAAAGTGGCCGCGAATGGAATTCTGAATTAGATAATATGTTACATAATCTTGGATTTTGTAAATTAAAATGGTATAAATGTGCGTATAAACTGAATAGTAAAGCAATTTTAGTTGTCTATGTAGATGATTTAGTTTTGTTTGTTAAAGATGAAAATGTATTGCAATCTGTAACTAATATGTTAAAAGATAGCTTGGAAATTACTGAAATAGGCTTAACAAAGTATTTGCTAGGTGTTAACTTTGAACAGATTAAAGATTCATTATTCGTTCATCAAAGAACTTATATTGAAAGATTAGAATTAAAGTATTAGAATATACCTAAAAGTTATATTAAATTACCTTTTAAAACTGGCTCTGTTTTACCAGATAAAGTTAATGAAAAGGAAATTATCGAAAATGAATTAATGAAAAAATTTCCATACCGATCTTTAATCGGGTGTCTGTCATTTTTGTCAAATAGATCAAGTCTGATATTAGTTTTTCTGTAAATGTAATGGATATACATATAAGCACTGGTTAATAGTAGTAGACATTATGAATGATGTTTTTGCTACTAAAAGTTTTAAAATAAATCTGTCTAATTTAAATTCATTAAGTTTATGTGCATATTCAGATGCTAATTGGAGATGCCAACTTACTAAAAGACATTAAAGTAGTGGTTATATAATTTACTTTAGTAACGTTCCGTTTGCTTGGAAATCATCTAAGCAAAAATGTATTGCACTCAGTTCTATGGAATCTGAGTTTAACTCATTAACTGAGAGTGTAAAGGAACTAACTTGGTATTCAAGAGTTTTAAATGAACTTAATTTATACGATAGAATAAAACCAATTTAGTACTGTGATAATGAATCTGCCATTTATTTTTCTAAAAATAGCCAAGAGAATTTTGAAACGAAACACATTGACATAAGATGTTAATTTATTCGTCAATTAATTAATGAAAATGTTTTTGAGTTAAAACATGTAACTTCTAAAGATAATAAGGCAGACTTTCTGATAAAACCTCTTCTGTATGTAAAGTTTCAAAGAGCTATTTGTAATATTTTTGATTTTGATTATAAAAAGAAGGAGGAGGTACTTACGACCGATGGGGCCGCATGTTGGAAAACTAGACAAAGTCTTGTCTCCCAAAATTTGTCGTCTGGTTTGTTCGGAAGTTATATCGTTCCGAACTGGTTTTTATTTTTCCATTTCGGTCGTAAAGCCACTCATTTTAACTGTAACTGTATGCATATTTTTATTTCAGTTTGATGTACTCAGTAAGTATATCTAGTGTGAAACAACTCCATGGAGGGTGTAGTGGTTTGAAGTGATGTAATGGAAGGACGATAGAACCGGAGTTTAAACTTACTCCTTGCTACAGCTATAATATGTTAATATAACAAAGTTCCCAGCAAAAGCTGGAGGTGTATCTATATATCTTTATTATTTAAGTTTTTAAAATTCAAGTTGAATTTAATAAATGAACTGTTTCTTCGATGTGATTTATACTTAACGCCACACCAAAATGACCTTAAAACCTGCGTATTTATATCTCTGCTCTAATTATAACAATCTCGCTTAAATTCTGTGAAGATATTTCTCAAATCTTTATTGAACATATGTAGTCCCTTAGTAAATTAAATATTTGTTATTACGCGGTTTTCAACAAACCATATTTCGTGTGTAAATATTATAATTAAACCATACAAACTGTTGGCCTTAGGCATAATTATTTTTTTTTATTAATTGCTAAGATTTGCAAAAAGCTTTATTTCATGTTGCTATTATTTAAGATAATAAAAAACATAAATTTAACTGGCACTCTGAAATAAATACTTAACTGCGATTACAACAAAATAATAGTTTAGCAGTATTATTTTGACATATTTTCCTTGCCATATCTCAGCTTGTAATTAAATCTCCATCTTGAAATGTTTTGTGCATAACACTACCATAAAATACTGTCAGAAACCAGAACTTCAGATTTTTATCTCGTGCCCCACCAGAGATATCAAAGCCTCAAAAGTGCGATTTTTGACATTTTTGAAAAATTTGAGATTTTTTTTAGCGAAGAGAAAGCAAGTCCCAGATCTGGAACTTGGCGTGAGAGTACAAGTATTTTCGGCCTATTTGTAAAATAAATTATATCATGTTGCCAGTTTTCCTTGCTAGAAACATTTCCGCTTGTAAACGGACAAATTTTGAAAAAAATTGAAATTTTATGCTAAAATTTCACCAAGAAGGATTTATTTTCGGAAACTACTCTATTATCAAACTTTTAGCCCAATGTATTATGTAGAAATTGTTTTAATCCGCATTTGAATTGGAGAAAAGAACGATGAGTTATTTACAATTCAAAAAACCCTTCATGTGAGAAAAATGCTGCAGACGATGAAACAAAGGTGGCCGTCATGCACAAACGAAAATTAATAAAATTAAAATAATAGTCATTTTGAACTTCCATCATGTTATGTTTGTTGTACAAAAAATTTCAGATTTTTTTTAAAAATGGTGAAGCAACCAGTGCTGGACCACTTGAAATGGATTGACCCATATAACCCTTTATAAAATCCATGTTTACAAAGAATATGTAAGGTATAAGAAAATTATATATGCGAATTTTACTTTGTAGTAGTATATGTTGCAGAATTTGTTTTTAAATATTAGTAATAATAATTAAGTAAAATTATTATTTTTATTATTTTTTGTTAATATTATATAGACGAGTATTTTAATCATTCCTTTTTATTACAACATTTCATTACAAGTTAAATTAAGATTATTTTAAAAAATCATTTTTTAAGAATACATTTTGTTTTAGTATGGTAAATTAAATAAACTTTTATAAAATTCACATTTACACAGAAAATGTAAAATAAGAAATAATATATATTATACGCATGGGAATTATATAATGTTGTAGAATATTCTGAAAAAAAATATAGCATATTTTTATTTCTGAATAAAGAAAGGATACAGTATTTATTTTCATTATTAGTGTATTAATATTTAAGATTTTATACTTATTAATATTGATAACTAAGTAAGCTTTTTAAATTATTATTTCTTATTAATTGAGATAGCAATATAAGTGTTTGAGCTTTTAAAATTTACCTTTTTGTAAACATAAGAAAATAAGTATAAAAAGGAAACATGTAATACTTTTAATTAAAGTGAATATATATAATACTTTAAATAATTAATAATATGTTTTCTTATCGTATTGTACTTTGTGAATTTATAATGTGTACAATGAGTGGCATTCATCCACTTTTGATAATGATTAAAAAAAAAAAATAGAGGAGAAGGAGGGGGGGGGGGATGTAATTTTTGTGAAATTCTGTCCTATTTTATTCTTTCATCAAATTGATGCAAAAACTATATTAAAATACTTATTCAAAAACGAAAAAAAAAAAAAAAAAAAAAAAAAGATCGCCGGGGCAGGGCTGGGGGGATTTTTGTGGATGATTTTAATTCCAGAGGTTTATAAGTGTACTTTAGTACATATTTCTCATTTTGATTGCTAAATGTTTCCTGCACCTATTAATGATCATCTGGTATTAGGATATTATTTGCCTAAAATAATATTTTTGCAAAATATTAGCAGCTTTTAAAAGCAAAAAAAAAAAAAAAAATTATTAAGAACACATTTTACTAAAAATTAGTATATATTAATAAACAAGCCTTTAAAAGCACACTTTCTATTTATTTTTCTTCAATAAATATATATATATTTCAAATTTTGAAATAACAATTTAGTATTTTTTTACTAAGAAAATTTATAGAAAGAAACATTGTAAAATTGTAAATTTAACTCAGTTTTTAGGTAGTGTCGACAAATGAATAATGAATGTTGAAAACGTACATGAAATAATGTGTAACATTTCAGGAAAGCTTACCCCTACTGGCGTGTAACCTTAAACACAATTACTGTGTAAGGTTAAATTAAAAAATACATTTATTGCAGCAAAATAAATAAAAAGTGTGCTTTTAAAGGATTGTTTAATAATATATACTAATTTTCAGTAAAATGCGTTTTTAATAATTTTTTTGCATTTAGAAACTGTTACTATTTTGTAAAAAAATATCTTAGGTAATTAATGTTTTAATACCAGATGATTATTAATAGGTGTTGAAAAAAATTAGCCATTCCATCAAAGCTTACTCCTACTGATGTGTAACCTAACACACAATTACTGTGTAAGATTACAGACAAATGTGGTGAAAACTTACACCTAATAATGGGTAGCCTTCCAGGAAAGTTAGATGAAAACTTATTCCTACTGATGTGGAAACTTACACACAGGCTCCGACTGGCCTGCCGGCCCATCGGCCTGATGGCCGGTGCGCCCTCGTCCGGGGAAAACTTTGCGCCCCTAATTGGCTAAGCATCTCCACTATTTTCCCCTAGTTGTACACATATATTCTGAATAGTGTACTAAAATTTGAAAATCTGTGTAGGAATAATCATCAGTTAAAAGACAGGTAGCATAAGAGAGGTATTTTTTGTAACCACATAGAAATTAAAGATTCATCGAAACAATTTTAAGATCGGAAACCAAAGTGGGTGTGTTTGCATGCGATTGAGAGAGAAAACATGCACAGGGAAAGCTAGTAGCCACGGCGCCCTCGGTTAGCTTTTTTCCCCATCACTTCTTTGAATGATATCTTTTGGATTTTAACGAAATATTTTGCATATTTTCAGTCCTTTAGTTTTTAGTAGCTTGACCTTCCCTCACCCCTTTAAAGCCGCCCCTGAATACACCTAGAATTGAACCCGTGCTTTTTTAAAACTTGAGAAATGAAAGAGTTAAATATCAGAAGACAAAAAACTTTCTGGGGATTTTGCTGTTGATTGGAAAATCTTGATTAGTTGTCTTTTCGAGGAATACAAACTCTAATACACTCCTGGATTACAATCTTGCAAGCTGTCGAATCCCGCGGCCTGCGTTTTTTCATTCACAAAATCTACACCATAATTTTCGGTTGGTAATCTTCACCTTATTTAATAATAGGCTTTCCGTTGTTAAATAACTATTAAAAATTCTAGTATCTGTTTTTAATAAAAAAATTGTTTAATTTAATCACGAAAAAATCTATCATTTTAGATATTACACGATTCATTTTAGAAAATTGCGTAGCATTATGCAGATTTGATTGAACTTTAATCATGCACGGGGAATATAGCGAAGTCTTATAAGGTATGTATTGAGAAAATAATAAAATAAGAAAACCCTAGCCGTGATATCAATCAATCTAGACTCAGGGTTTATTAGTAATATTAAGACGTTTGCATGCTTGGTGCTTTTCGAATGTCTTAAACCTTGTCAAGCCAGATACAACACAAACAACTAAAATTGAATTGAGTTCGTTAAATTTTTTGCGCCCTCTGAAAATCCAAGGTCTGCGCCCTTTTCACTGGCCCAGTCCGACCCTGCTTACACACAATTACTGTGAAAGCTTGCAGGCCATTCTGGTGTAACTTTACACAGAAACTTGTGAAAGGTTTTACAATATTATGGTGTAACCTTACACAAGAGCTGTGTAATGTTACACTAGTTATATCAGTTAAACACCCCCGTAAGATTGGAGTCAGCAATGCTGCCTCCAGTTTTATGGAGTAACGTTACACCAAATGTTTTACAGTGTGTAATTAGTGTAATTGTCGCCATGCTTGGCGCAGTTGTATCTGACATGACGCAGATGTAAGTACCAAAAATATTTTTAAGTCGTGCAAACATTGCTTTCATTTTTAAATATTTTCGTTTTATAATGATTTCTCAGTCTTCCTTGTATTTTAAATAAAATCAATGTGGTTTTTTTTTTCAAGGCGTTTGTATTTTTTTTTTCAAACTTATATAGCCGTTTTGATTCTTTATCCAAAAGAATTAACTTAAAGACATAATTTTAATTTCTTCCGTTGCTACGGTAACGGATGCATAATATGAATTAATATGAATGAATTATCACTTGTAATGTTAGGTATTTCGAGGTTTTGGCACCAAAGACATTGCCAAATTAGAAAAATATGAAATATATCACGAACTATTGGACTTAAAAGAATTTGGTTCGTGCCATTCGATTCAGCATACAAAAATACACTAAAATATTTTATCAGTTGAAAAATAACTATAATTTTTTTAAATTTCATTCTGTATGCTACCCCGCTTAGGGGTGGAATTTCAGGAAATCCTTTCTTAGCGGCACTTTATATCATAAGAAGTAATTTTACCCCAATTTTGGAAATTTTAGGTCCAGTAGTTTTGACTGCGCGCTGATTTATCCAAAATCCAGACTTTCTTTTATATATAAAGATGATAACCTAAAAGTAACATTATGTTTTCTGTTCGTAGCTTTAATAATTGATAGGCACGATGCACAAAGTTTCGTTATTTATATCGCTGAATTTTTAGAATATTACATTTTTCTTTCTTTTAACCGGAAAACCCCTTTGTTTAACACGGGTAAATCTGACTGGTATACAAAAGTAGAGACAACTGATCATAACGGAATGATTAACACTAGAATGTGCAGCTGATGTCAATTCGACACCGATAAACTGATAAAATGTCAATTATAACAAGAATTTATTTCGTAAAATCAGTTAAATTATAAATAGAGAAAAATCAGCTAAATAAATAAGTGAAATAGTTTTAAATAAAAATTCTGGTATTAAAATGTTGATATAAGTGAAAAGTAAAAAACAAAAAGGATATGGTTTAATTATGGTCCAATAATTATGGTTCCATTATAAAGAAAAAGCCTTTGTAAAGAGGTTCATAATTTTGGGGAAAAAATTAATAGCATAATGTACTTTCTATCACAATTATCGTTTTTAGAGAACTTATGAAACTAATCGAATATAAAAGATTGCTTCAGAAGTAATATTTTTTATATAAAAGTGTTCTTTTAGCTATATGCTATTTTCCTAAAAGAAAAAAAGAAGTTCTGTGCACAGTGGCGTATATAAACTTATCATTTCAGTGGGAGCTGAGATGTAGTAAAAGTTTCTAAAAGAGAATCACAAGAAACGGAAAAAAACCACTTTAAACAGGCTTTTATGATGGCCGGTAACGCATCTATCATACAATCAAATCTTCTAATTGAAATGGCATAGGACTGGGAAAAGTTTCCTTTTAGGCAGGTTTTCGCCTTAATAAGTATAATTCCATGGTTATATCACATTTTTTAAAACTTAAAATGTCTACTAAAAGGTATCTCAATAAATAGTAAATTAAACCGAAGTAAAGAGCAAATTTAAAAATATTTAAGAGCGTTCTTACCCCCCCCCCCCCCCCCCACATACACACACACACACACAGACACATTCTAGGACTCACTTTAGAGCATACATGCATGACATTTGCAATACTTAAGTATTGAATAGCGTTTTTCTTTTTCTCATAAATGGGATACATTTGGAATAGCAGCTCCTTGATGGTGACTTTTCAGAGACTGCCACGTCCCAAAAATCAGCTTAAACTGCCAAATTTGACGGTATTTTCCGAATTCTTTTTAATCATAAATTGTGGTTGATAGTAAGCTTTTTGTGTATTTGAGATTCAGAATCACTCAATGAGATTTATGATTTGTTTTAAATGTATATAAAGCTTATTTCTAATCAAAAAGTTACCCAACCATAGATCAACCTTTTATGTCAATATTTTGTAATTCTATGGAAATATAATAACACACCATATTGCTGTAACGAGCTGAATAACAAGCCTATAATGTGCCAAGTATTTAAGTAAATTTTAAAAAAAGGTTCAAGGCTTTGCAGTTCCTACTGAGAAGATGTCTCAATCTATGCATTACCTTAAATCACAGATTTGCAACGGATAAATAACAAGCGTAAAGATTTTATCAATATTTTTTAAACTAAAATTAATAATGCTCTTTTAATCACCACACATATCACGTTTTACACAATAAAAAACGTGTAAATAGGGTCTGTGTGTAGCATAAACTTTGCTGAAATGGTTATTTCGTGATCTCCCCGAAATAACGCACTTTCTAAGATGAAAACCTGTCTAAAACGGAATACTTTTCTGGTTCCTTTTGAATTTCACCTTAGCTGGTTTCACTTCATTTTGCTAAACTTTCGTAATTAAACTTGATATTTACTGCAAATTTCGGAGGGGGCTGCAGCCCCATCAGCCCATTGCCTGAATACGCCACTATCACTATTATTACTATTATTAGTTATCAATGTTGTTACTATTATTAGTTACGTAAACAGATTATATATGGATTTGGATATAATTTTTTATAAAAACATTTTACAAATATACTTTCAGGGACACAAATGTAAATTCAATTTTACAGTACATCAATTTTCATTCAAAAGAATATTTAATTAAATCAAATACAGTCTAAAATTGGCAAATGATGACTATACATATTCCAAAATATTCAATAATTATCTACGAGATACCGAGTAATGATTTCAATTTTTTTAAATTGCACTACACTGCAACTGAAATAAATCGATTTCCTTTTTTAAAGACTCTCTTAACTAGAAAATAATTTTGTTGTTTTCAGTGAGACAAAGGGCTTTTCTTAAATGTAGAACCATATTCAGCTTGTGAAGTAGTAATATTTTCATTATATAATGGCGATATTAAAAAGCACTTTAAACAGGTTGCTATTAAAAGTAATATTTTTCATGCATATATCTATCTATCTATATATATATATATATATATATATATATATATATATATATACAGGGTGATTCAGCTCGTCGGTGACAAACTTTAAGGATCGATAGAGCACACCTAGACGAACATTTTTGAATAGGGAATGTAGGGTCCCTGACGCGATGGTAAGGCGCTAGGCGCTTTCGAAAATTTGGGTGCCGAAATTCGAAACGTCATAAAAACTAGGGAAATGGTTAGATTTTCTTGCTTGTTGCGTCGAAATGATTCTGTTTGTTTAGACTTTCTTCAGTACCAATTTGATAAGCGTATCTCTTAAAACATGGATAGGGGGCGCTGCAGACTTTGGAGAGCTAGACAACAACTTTAAGCCCGTTATTTTGATAATTTAACACATGCTCGCCAAAGTTTATACTCTAACTTAAAGTTTGAACCCAAAAGTAGAGCCCTGCAAAAAGCGTAAGAGCCGGAATAAAATGTCAAAGTACAGGGTGGTCGAAACTCGAAGGCTCCTAGGAGATAAACAAACAGATTTCTTGACTTATGGCATGCATTTTCATGATTCTGTTTGCTGGGGCTCTCTGAAACTCAGTTGAACGGTACAAAAAGAAACATCGATAGGGGGCGCTTTGGGCAAAAAACATAATTCGTTGACATTTCGGACGCTAACTGGAAACGGGGCGCTACGATCAGTTAGAAACAAAACAAGAGAGTAATTTACTTATCATAAGAAGCTATTAAAACTGCAGTTTGTTTGTTTTTTTTAACAAACATAGCTGGTTTCAATCATGCACAATGCGCGCAATAAAATTTACATAAGGTGCTTTTTGCTGATTTATGCAAAAGATATCGTACCATATCGATATGCAAAAGATACGTAATGCGTAGACGACAACGCGAGATGACGTAGTTGTATGCGCAGACACGTCTTTTGAACGTGCGGTACCTACTTAAGCTTCGGGTTACTTGTCTGCAGATCGGTAGTAGGATGGAACGGTACACAAACTCTGAATTGGCTGACATGCATTTGGCGTATGGCGCTGCTGGTTGTAATGGACGAGCCGCTCAGCGGTTGTACGCCGAGCGTTACCCCAACAGGCAAATCCCCTGCCATGCCTTCTTCGCTCGAGTACACCAGAGGTTGTCCACAACGGGATCTTTCGACGGAGGCAGGCCTGAACGGGAGCGATCAGTGAGCACCCCCGACAACGAAGAGGCTGTGCTTAACCTGGTTGAGGACAACCCAGGTCTTAGCACGAGAGATATCGCCAGACATGTTGGCATTTCGCAAGCAACTGCGTGGCACATCTTACGTTCCCGGAATCTGCACCCCTACCACATCCAGCGGGTGCAGTTGCTCAGAGAGCAGGATTTTGGCCCTCGAGTGGAATTCTCAAGATGGTACTTGGCGATGAGATCCAGGGATCCCCGTTTTGTAAACAGCATTTTGTTTACGGACGAGTCCACCTTCAGCCGGGAGGGAATGTGGAACGCCCACAACAGTCATGTGTGGTGTGATGAAAATCCACATGAAACCAGAAGCCGAGCAGCCCAGGAGCGTTTCTCAGTAAATGTGTGGGCCGGCATTCTGGGGGATTGCCTCATTGGCCCTTATTTGTTACCTGAACGGCTGACAGGTGGAAATTACCTGATTTTCCTGGATCAAGTGCTGCCGCAGCTTCTGGATGAGGCGCACGTACCCGAAGGTTCGCGTCGCCAGATGTGGTTCCAGCACGATGGAGCTCCGGCCCATTACACGAACGACGTGCGTCTCCATCTAAACGCAAGGTATGGCCAGCGGTGGATCGGGCGTGGGGGTCCAGTTCACTGGCCTGCCCGATCACCAGACCTCACCTGCTTGGATTTCTTCCTTTGGGGTTACCTGAAGGCCGAGGTATACCATACACCTGTCAGCAGTGCTGAAGAACTTGTGGCGCGCATTGTGGCAGCTGCAGGGCAGATCAGAGATACTCCTGGCATTGTTGGAAACACACACTCCTCAATGCGATGGAGGTGCGAAGCCTGCATCATGGCCCAAGGTCGAAATTTCGAGCATCTTCTGTAGTGTTATTTTTTGTAAATAAATTTCCAGTATCATTGATGTTTTTGGTCTAAATTTATTCAGAAGTGTTGAGCAGAGGTACAAAATGTGTTTTCATTATTACTAACTGATCGTAGCGCCCCGTTTCCAGTTAGCGTCCGAAATGTCAACGAATTATGTTTTTTGCCCAAAGCGCCCCCTATCGATGTTTCTTTTTGTACCGTTCAACTGAGTTTCAGAGAGCCCCAGCAAACAGAATCATGAAAATGCATGCCATAAGTCAAGAAATCTGTTTGTTTATCTCTTAGGAGCCTTCGAGTTTCGACCACCCTGTACTTTGACATTTTATTCCGGCTCTTACGCTTTTTGCAGGGCTCTACTTTTGGGTTCAAACTTTAAGTTAGAGTATAAACTTTGGCGAGCATGTGTTAAATTATCAAAATAACGGGCTTAAAGTTGTTGTCTAGCTCTCCAAAGTCTGCAGCGCCCCCTATCCATGTTTTAAGAGATACGCTTATCAAATTGGTACTGAAGAAAGTCTAAACAAACAGAATCATTTCGACGCAACAAGCAAGAAAATCTAACCATTTCCCTAGTTTTTATGACGTTTCGAATTTCGGCACCCAAATTTTCGAAAGCGCCTAGCGCCTTACCATCGCGTCAGGGACCCTACATTCCCTATTCAAAAATGTTCGTCTAGGTGTGCTCTATCGATCCTTAAAGTTTGTCACCGACGAGCTGAATCACCCTGTATATATACATATATACATATATAACCATTAATTAAACATTACCGACCATCATGAAAACAGAACATTATCAAATGGCATGAAATGGAAAAAAACACTACAACCCAATAAATATTTAATTTATAGCAATAGAAATCTTACACAACTTACCGAATAAATTCCCAGTAGATTTTCAAAATAGATTCCCGCACATGGAATCCATAAGCATGCTAAGATTAAGGTGAATAAAACAGTTAAGTTAACACAGAAATTAAAACCTATGGATTCAGTTAATTCATTTTGAAATACCGTGATAAATACAATTAATATAATATAAATAGAAAATAATTACATTATTTAAAATACCTAAAAACAATTTTAAATTGTTTAATATCAATTTTACAATATTGCCAATATACAGCGTTAAATACCACCTGGCGTAAAAAATTAAAATTATAACTTTAATAGAAGCTTTAAAATGACAAAATTTTTGGTGCTGCCATCTATTATTTTATTTTAAAACTATTATTATTATTCAAATGTCACAAAAAGAAGAACCTAATAAAAGCTAAAGAAATAAAAACACACATATATATATGCATGCTTATTAAACACTTAATGTTTAAATCGTTTGTAGAATTCCTTACTTAATTACATTTTAGCAGAAATTAATTTATTTCATAAATCTTACCGAATATAAGTTAGATGAAAAATTTTCGAAGATGATTTTTATATCGCATCATCTCCATTGATATGTTTATATAATTTAAAAGAAGAGCAACGCCCGCCAAACTAAGTGGGACTTCTATCTGTTTGGATTAGCAAAATTTTTACTTAAAAAGAATAAGAGACGGAGACAGTAAAAAAGATTGGGTATTATGAGTTACTACACTTTTATCTATTTATTGTTTTTTAATTAAGCCAATTTTATGCATACTGTAAAGGGATTTTTTTCTCTCTTAATTCTGTATTTTTCTTGTAGTAAGACCAACTACGTTTCACTTTCTTAAAATTTCAAATAAATTCGTATTTGAATTATCTGAAATTTTGGACAAGCATTATTCTGATTAGGGAAGCTCAATTGTTTAAATTTAATTTTTAAAAATAGGAAGCGGAAATAGTACTTTTAAGTTTAGAAACTTTAGTAATTAAAAAATAATTCTCGTCTCACTATCATTATTTCTCAAAAATACATTACTTAAAGCGTAGTTTTGGAAAAAGTCAATAATAGCTCAATGTGCATTATCTTGGAATAATCATTATTAAAATCCACATCTGTATTTTTTATTTATCAAAGACAATTAAAATAACAAGTTTTTTTAAGCAGAATTTAAATAGCCATCCAGGGGCTCTTTCTTGTCTTATTGTGCTGATATTTATTTTTTGCACGCCTATTGGCATATTCTAGTGATAGCTCCTTGTTACAACAAAGTGTTTGGGGGGCAATTTTTTTTTTTATTTTACACGTTAACTTTAAATTAATTTGTTGCCGATATCACTCATTTGTACGCGCAGTTAAAAATCATATATTAAAGTATTTAACGTGTGCCTGTAACAAAAATATAAACGTTACGCGGACATCTTTAACAATAAAGAAAAATCATGCGCCAATCATAGATTATGAAACACTTTCCTACACTTCCAGGATGCTTTAACAAAACTTCAGCGTTTAATAAGGTGAAAGACAATGTCTAAGTAAACAATTTAATAAGGTGGAAGACAATGTCTAAGTAAACAATTTAATAAGGTGAAAGACAATGTCTAAGTAAACAATTTAATAAGGTGAAAGACAATGTCTAAGTAAACAATTTAATAAGGTAAAATACAATGTCTAAGTAAGCAATTTAATAAAGTGAACGACAATGTCTAAGTAAACAATTTAATAAGGTGAAAGACAATGTCTAAGTAAACAATTTAATAAGGTGAAAGACAATGTCTAAGTAAACAATTTAAAAAGGTGAAAGACAATGTCTAAGTAAATAATTTAATAAGGTGAAAGACAATGTCTAAGTAAACAATTTAATAAGGGAAAAGACAATGTCTAAGTAAACAATTTAATAAGGTGAAAGACAATGTCTAAGTAAACAATTTGGAAAACGAATACATTTGAAAATTCAATTTCAGAAATCACCATCAATAGTCGAAATATACTCGAATTCGTTTTTACAGACCAGTAGATGATCTATAAAATTGTGAGGACTATTCTGCATAGTTTGCTAAAATTTAGATGTGTAAAGAATACAGATACGCTGTTGTAACTTTTCCTCCAGAAATTTATCGTCAGTAAACGAAAATGTACTCGAGATCTTTTATGCAGCCCTGTATATTATTTATAGAATTTATGCACCCTTAGTAAAAGGCAAAGTATAAGTTAAAATTTAAAAATCATACAACAACTAAAACCGCACTTTCCATCATTTAGTTTTCATAGACTGTACAATAGGGTGGGATGAAAAAACCCTTTTTTCGATTTTCGATGATAGGTAGTGCGGAAAAGTTGCCCTGGTGGCACTAAGTTCGCACACAAAATTTGAGATTTTTCTGACAATTCCTTCATTTGCTGCAACTGGCTTGAAGTTTTGCTCAAATGCTGATTTTCGAACTTTTTTAGCCAAAATTTAAAAAATGTTAAATTTAAGTTATTTTAGCTGAATTTACTTGAAATGTCACGTTTAGTGTACGAAATGTTTAAATAAGCTCTGATTATGTATTATTTAATAGTTATGTACATTTTGAATTAGGTGACTTTTATAGCTTTTTCGCGTATAAATGAGCAAAAATTGTAGGAATTGTGGCAACAGGGAATAAGGATCTCGTAATCGATAAAACTTGGTCAGAAGGCAGAAAAAGAAACTTGGAAAGAAGATACAGGAGCAGGAAGATCTTAGCAATCGTTTATTAGACTAATAATAAGCTAGAAGCAGCAGGAGTCGTTCGGTAGAAACGATAGATGTATCGATGATAGGTAGTGCGGAAAAGTTGCTCTGGTGGCACTAAGTTCACACACAAAATTTGAGATTTTTCTGACAATTCCTTCATTTGCTGCAACTGGCTTGAAGTTTTGCTCAAATGCTGATTTTCGAACTTTTTTAGCCAAAATTTAAAAAATGTTAAATTTAAGTTACTTTAGCTGAATTTACTTGAAATGTCACGTTTAGTGTACGAAATGTTTAAATAAGCTCTGATTGTGTATTATTTAATAGTTATGCACATTTTGAATTAGGTGACTTTTATAGCTTTTTCGCGTATAAATGAGCAAAAATTGCAGGAATTGTGGCAACAGGGAATAAGGATCTCGTAATCAATAAAACTTGGTCAGAAGGCAGAAAAAGAAACTTGGAAAGAAGATACAGGAGCAGGAGGATCTTAGCAATCGTTTATTAGACTAATAATAAGCTAGAAGCAGCAGGAGTCGTTCGGTAGAAACGATAGATGTATCGATGATAGGTAGTGCGGAAAAGTTGCTCTGGTGGCACTAAGTTCACACACAAAATTTGAGATTTTTCTGACAATTCCTTCATTTGTTGCAACTGGCTTGAAGTTTTGCTCAAATGCTGATTTTCGAACTTTTTTAGCCAAAATTTAAAAAATGTTAAATTTAAGTTACTTTAGCTGAATTTACTTGAAATGTCACTTTTAGTGTACGAAATGTTTAAATAAGCTCTGATTATGTATTATTTAATAGTTATGTACATTTTGAATTAGGTGACTTTTATAGCTTTTTCGCGTATAAATGAGCAAAAATTGCAGGAATTGTGGCAACAGGGAATAAGGATCTCGTCCTCGATAAAACTTGGTCAGAAGGCAGAAAAAGGAACTTGGAAAGAAGATACAGGAGCAGGAGGATCTTAGCAATCGTTTATTAGACTAATAATAAGCTAGAAGCAGCAAGAGTCGTTCGGTAGCCCCGAGCGCTCCCTTCCCGGTTTCGGTGTCTTTAATGTGTGTAATTTACCTTTTAAATTTGTCCGGTTTCAATTTTTGATATTTTTTTTCCAATCTGACTTTCGCTAGAGTGTCTTTCACTCGGGACGTGGCTGGGGACGTACGAACCTTGCTTCCGCAAAAGAGTCGGAATAAGTGGAAGAATAAAAGGCTGCGGACGGACAGAGTAACTAATAATAAGGAAATAAAGGTGAAAGACAATGTCTAAGTAAACAATTTGGAAAACGCATACATTTGAAAATTCAATTTCAGAAATCACCATCAATAGTCGAAATATACTCGAATTCGTTTTTACAGGCCAGTATATGATCTATAAAATTGTGAGGACTATTTTGCATAGTTTGCTAAAATTTAGATGTGTATAAAGAATACAGATACGCTGTTGTAAATTTTCCTCCAGAAATTTATCGTCAGTAAACGAAAATGTACTCGAGAACTTTTATGCAGCCCTGTATATTATCTATATAATTTATGCACACCGAGTAAAAGACAAGGTATAAGTTAAATTTTAAAAATCATACAACAACGGAAACCGCACTTTCCATCATTTAGTTTTCATAGACTGTACAATACTGTAGCCGAATGTTTTCTGTGTTCCCGTAAATGAACGATGAATGCTATGCAAAACATTTTCTATACTAAGTCTCTTGTAGTGCACCTCAGTGATATATATAGTTTTCAATAAGTTTAAAATAGTGTAACATCATTAAAATACACCGCGAACAATTTTTTTCCCATAGACCGTAATGTAACGGAATTTTTTAAGTGTCCCATAAAATGAATTATAAATGCAATTACTTTTCAACATGCAACATGCTATTATAATCCTCATTTACATATGTCAATTACGTAGTAGTCCGAGCCTATTTAACCGAGTTAGGGCACGGACAGGCAGACAGACAAACCCATTTAATAAACACCATACCACTATGTTGGAAAATATTGCTCCGTACCTTAACACTATATTCAAATTTCGCGATAATTCACCAATTTTTACAAAAGTTAAAAGCCTATGTAAAAAAAAAAAAAAAAAAAAAAAAAAAAAAAAAAAAAGGAAAAGAAAGCAGAAGACAGGCCTTGAAAAATTACCATTTTCTGTTGTAATAAAATAAAAACGCTGCCACTTCCAAAACAAACCCTTTATAACCAAAAAACAAGAACGTAAAATTATGCGTCAAGCATAAGTTGCGAAACGCTTTCCAACACATTTAGAAATATATAATAAAACTTCAGAGTTTAATAAGGTAAAAATTATTTCTAAATAAGCAATCTGCAAAATGCATAACACATTCGAAAACCCAATTTCAGCAACTGCAACCAATAATCGAAATAGTATCTGAATTTTTGTGGAACCATGAACATGGTCTATTGATTTATTATATATTACATATTACATATTATATATTACATACATTACTAAATTTTCGTTCAGTTAAAAAACGCATAAAACAGTTGAAAATGCCCGTGTTCAATGCCTCTTTATCAATTTTCATCATAAAACAAAAATGTATTTCGCATTTAGATGTTTTGTGCAGCCCTGTATATGATCGTTAGAATTTATAAACGCTAAGTAATGTCCAAAAAAAGTTAATTAATTAAACGCATACCATAAGGGAAAACGCATTTCCAGCAATTATTGCTTAGAGATAGTACTGTAACCAAATTATTTTCTGTGTCCCTGTATATGAACGATAAATGCTATGCACACCATATTCTACAGTAAGCTTCTGGAAGTGCACCTCCGAGATAGATATCAATTTCGTATTTTTGAAACATGAATAAAATACACCGCAAACAATTTTTCCTCCGTGACCGTAATCTAAAGGAATTATTTTAAGTGTCCCTGTAAATAAATGAGAAATGCTATAAATGCACTATTCTATAGTAAGCATCTTGTAGTGCAAGTCAGAGATATAAATAAATTTCAATGCGTTTGAAATTGTGAAATATGATTAAAAAATACCGCAGATGATTTTTCCCTATAGGCCGTAATGTAACAAAATTCTTTTGAATGTCCCTGTAACAGAACTATAAATGCAACAAACTTTTTTTTCATTATCGAACATGCCATAGAAATTCACAGTAACATATATCAATTTCATGGCAATCCGACTATATTTACGCGAGGTAGAGAACGGACAGACGTCCAAACATGCAAACCCAATTCATAAACACCTTTCAACTATGCTGAAAAGTGTTAAATGTCGGTTGATAATGAATTAAAAAAAATCTTGTCCAACGTTTGTTCCAACGTTGCGCAAAGCATTATCGTTAAATTTCTCACAAATGAAGGCGTAAGATCGGCTGAAATCTTACAAAGACTTCAAGCACAGTTTGGGGAGACATGCCTGAATAAATCCCAAGTGGATGACTGGCACAGAAAGTTTGTGAAAGGACGAGCAGAAGTTGAACCCCCCCCCCCCCAGACACATACAAACTCCCCCCTCCTCGAACAAGTTTGACAGAGGAAAACATTAGCGCCATTCGGGACATTCTCAAGGGTTTTGCCTACTACTGCCAGTTGTTGGATGAAACAAAACATGCATATCGGCGGAAAAGACGTGAATTTCCGATCAAAAAAGTGATTTTGCTTCATGACAGTGCCCGTCCCCATACAGTCAACCTGACTCACGAAAATTTGGAGGAAATGCATTGACCATCACTGGAATACCCTCCCTATAGTCCCTCTGTGATTATCACAGGTTTGGGCCTTTGAAAGAAGCAATAGGAGGTGAACAATTCGCCGATGACACTGCTGTTGGAGCCTTTGTGCGCAATTGGCTGGAGGCACATCCCTCTCCTTTCTATGATGACGGCATTGAAAAACTTCCAACCCGTTGGGAAAAATATGTTTTGAAATCAGGAGATTATATAGAAAAATAATATGTAACTTTCTATTTTGTATCCTGTACCAATAAATTAAAAACAGAAATTCCGGTTTATATTTTATCCATCCTCGTAAATTAACAGCATTAACATTGGCGTTAACATTAAAATAAATATAATTTTGTTACTCTTGTTCGGTTTTGAAGCTAAAAATATTTATATAAGAATTGATAGTAAGTAAAACATTTATATTCTGGTTTGAGAAAATGGATTATTACGCTTAAAAAACTGCTTAAAAACGTTTTTGAAAATCTATGTTAGCAAAATAAACCTTATTTTTATAAATGTTTCTTTACACCTCGAAGAATTATTGTTTCCTGAGGTTTCTGAAGAACAAGAACTCTTTTCAGAATTGTGGGTAAATCTGAAGATGTTTTTTATATTTTCGTTCGTGGTTATATTGTATTTTCCTAGATTAAGAAACATTTTTTTTCTTTTACAGTATACTACAAATTAGTATGTCTAAATAATACAAGTCGAGATATTTTCTAAAAATTATCCATTTCCTCTATTTTTTTGTGTGTGTGTGTGTGTGTTGAATTTTTAACCAGTTTTACTAGAGGTAAACATTCCAAATTTTGCAATAATTTTCTATATGTCATCGAATAATGATTTGAAATTTATTAAATAATACAACTACGTATATGAAAAAAAAAATCAATTTTCTTTTAACGGCTCATTGAACCAGAAAATATTTTTCTTTTTTATAATGATGAAACATTACTATTACTATTATTTTAATTGTCCATCTTGAATTTTCAGACTAGAAATATTTTCAATTTACAGTCGATACGCTGTAAGTTTCTTAGTGGAGTGTAACTTTTATATGTTTTAAATTGCGTATGAAATGTGAAAGGCAAATTATATACTAAAAAAAATATATTCAACCAAAAGTGAATGCTTAAATCATTTGTGGAATAGACTGATTTTCCCTTTATAATGAACATAAAAAAAAACATTTTAATGAGTTTCCGCTTGCAATATAATCTATTTCGTGTTTGAAATTGTGCAAGCGATGGAAAAAGGAAATCATAAATTTAAAAATATATACTGATCAATTGGTGCATGACTAAATTATTTGTGATATTTCAACGGTGGACACTTTTTAGCAAAAATCGACCAATTTTGTGTATCAAATCGTTAATGCATCGAAAGTTTAGAATTGGCATGCTTATCTAATGTAAATATAGACTAACTAGGGGGGTTTACCCCCTGTAAGCTACGCTCGCAATCACCTGTTTAGACACTGCAGAAATTAAAAGCAGGCTAATCTGATTGGTTTTAAAAAGATTAGAGAAGGTTGAATTATAATGAAAAAACCTGTAGCGATCTCCCTGTAAACGGGATTTCATCCAATTCCTTTTATTGCAAAAATTTAAGGCCGAATCAGTTGCTGTTAAGACATCCAATGGTAGTTTTCGCGATAGATTAAAGAAGATCCGTTAAACATTTGAAAAGAAGCTAAAATATAACGAATTAAGTAAACAGAGTCTTTGCCTCCCGATATTTTAACAGCCTTATAAAACGATTGACACAGTACAATTTACTACAATTACCATGATTTACTTCTCAATTAATTTAATCCCTTCAAGGGCGGTGGTTCATTTTTCAACCTTAATTTTAGTTCTTAAAGGCCGCATTGGCACCAGAATATTGGAATGAAAAATTTTCCTTTTATCAAGTAAGTGAACAAAAGCATTTTCGTATTTCGAAATTTGTTTGTCAATTCTGGTGCCATTCCCTGATTTCAACATTATACGAATAGAAGTACATTGCCCCTGAAAGGATTAAACGCATATTAATGTATTTATTATTTTAAAGTTTTCTTTCTCTTTTAATATTTACGTGAAAATACAATTTTCAAGACATAAGTTCCAATATTTTCCTGCTTTTAACACGTACTCATTTAATAGTAATTTGAAAGTTTTTTTCCTGTTTTTAATAGTCACGTGTCAATAAATTTTTAATCGTTAGGAAATATTATTCATTACGCTGTTTTTAGAATTGAAAACAATCTCTATAATAATAGCCTACGTCATGTAACTGCCATAAACATTTACGGGATGATCCCTTCCCTTTTCATAAGAAAGGTTCCCATTTTGATTAAAGAATCAAAATTATTTTTTCGTATAAAACTACATAAAAGTTGCCATTATCGCAAAGTATTCTTGGTACTTTTATGTTAGCCGGGTGCAAATCTGGCCAATACCTTTTTTTAACTCGCCAGTTAGCATTTTTTTTTTTTTTTTTTTTTTTTTTTTTTGAGTGGTAGGAATTAAAACGGTACTACTTGGTTATCCCATCGACCAAAAATCTATCGCCAAACTATAAGATAAAATGCCAATAATGGATGATCCTAAATGTCACATTCACTTGACTTTAAGGAAGTTACAGGTGTTTACGCCATCAAGTGATTTTTATTTCGACGTTTTATTTGTATTTTTATTAATGTTATACTAATTTATTTGTTCTTTCGTTATTTAAAATAAAAATTAGGTCAATTTGTATAATCTGGCGAGTGGTTTGGCAATTTATATAATTTGGCGAAATTGGCCTACGGGATAACTGAGTAATACCATTAAAACATTGCTTTGAAGTTGAAATTAAATGTCATGATTTGTTGCATTATTTAATAATTAGCACAGATGTCATATATGCACTGTGTTTGGGGTGATTTTTTTTTTACGATAATTTGGCAAAAACCTCGTTTTTGCCAAATTATCAGATAATATCAAATAACCAGTTACATGTGTATTTTTAAATTATTTTCTATTATTTTAAAAATAAAATAAAAATAAATAAAAAAAAAAGTTTAGTTAATAACTATAGAATATAACAATTTATAATATTTTTTTAATAAACGAAAATAAATGTAAATAAACATTTATTAATAAATAAGCAACAATAGCCGGGTTAAAATGAAAGGCAAAATAACGCCATTTTGGCGCCAATTAGGTACCCCTCCCAGCTAAAAATGAACTGCAGTGAAACTTTAAAAAAAATGTAGTTGGAAGACTGCGGTGATTTGGCACAAATCCCTGCAGTGTTTTTGAAGTTGACATAACTATAAATTAACCGCAGTAAATGTGTAGTTGATAACTACACACTCACCGCAGTCAATTTATAGTTATGTCGACTTCAAAAGAACTGCAGGGATTTGTGCCAAATCACCGCAGTCTCCCAACTACATTTTTTTTGCAGTTTGACTGTAGCCTTTTAAAAATTTATTAGAAAATATGGGGAGAAATGCCGGATGTGCATAACATAAATAAGTCGTATTAGGCCTTTCCAACAAAATGCCACATGATGGGTGACTCCAAAATTTAGAAAAAGTGCCCCATTGGGGGGGCAAAGTGGGGGGAGGGAAACCGGATGTGCATAACATGAATAAGTGGTATTAGGCCTTTCCAACAATATGTTACCTGATGGGTGACGGCAAAATTTAGAAAAGTGCCCCCCTTAGGGGGGGTGGGCAAAGTGGGGTGAGGGAAGTTGGATGTGTGCATAACATGAATAAGTGGTATTAGGCCTTTCCAACAATATGTCACATGATGGGTGACTGCAAAATTTAGAAAAGTGCCCCCCTTGGGGGGGAAGTGTGGGGAGGAAAGCCAAATGTGCATAACTTGAATAAGTAGCCATTGGCCTTTCCAGCAATGGGTCACACGAGGGGTGTCGGCAAAATTTAGAAAAGTGACCCCTCAGGGGGGAGCAAAGTGTGGGGGGGAGAACCGGATGTGCATAACATGAATAAGTGGTATTAGGCCTTTCCAACAATATGTCACATGATGGGTGACTGCAAACTTTAGAAAAGTGCCCCCCTTGGGGGGGGGCAAAGTGGGGTGAGGGAAGCCGGATGTGCATAACATGAATAAGTGGTATTAGGCCTTTCCAACAATATGTCACATGATGGGTGACTTCAAAATTTAGAAAAGTGCCCCCTTCGGGGGGGGGGCAAAGTGGGGTGAGGGAAGTCGGATGTGCATAACATGAATAAGTGGTATTAGACCTTTCCAACAATATGTCACATAATGGGTGACTGCAAAATTTAGAAAAGTGCCCCCCTTGGGGGGGTGGGCAAAGTGGGGTAAGGGAAGCCGGATGTGCATAACATGAATAAGTGGTATTAGGCCATTCCAACAATATGTCACATGATGGGTGACTTCAAAATTTAGAAAAGTGCCCCCCTTGAGGGGGGCAAAGTGTGGGGAGGGAAACCGGATATGCATAACATGAATAAGTGGTATTAGGCCTTTCCAACAATATGTCACATGATGGGTGACTGCAAACTTTAGAAAAGTGCCCCCCCTTGGGGGGGTGGGCAAAGTGGGGTAAGGGAAGCCGGATGTGCATAACATGAATAAGTGGTATTAGGCCATTCCAACAATATGTCACATGATGAGTGACTTCAAAATTTAGAAAAGTGCCCCCCTTGGGGGGGGCAAAGTGGGGTGAGGGAAGCCGGATGTGCATAACATGAATAAGTGGTATTAGACCTTTCCAACAATATGTCACATGATGGGTGACTGCAAAATTTAGAAAAGTGCCCCCTAAGGGGGGGGTGGGGAAACCGGATGTGCACAACATAAATAAGTGCTCACAGGGCTTTCCAACAGTATGTCACAAGGCATGATGGCAAAATTTAGAAAAGTTCCCCCTTGGAGGGGGGGGGGCAAAGCGGGTGAGGAAAGCCGGATGTGCATAACATAAATAAGTGGTGATGGGGCCTTTCTAACAAGTTACATGAGGGATGTCGGCAAAATTTTGAAAAGTGGGGGGTTGCACCACCTGGAATACATCCTCACTCCTCTATGAAATTTTTATATATTATAAATGACATTTATCGGAGGGCTCTGTAAAAAAATCCAATCTAAAAGGATGAAAATATTAAAAAAGTTCAAAAAGTAAGAGAAATAATGAAATTCTTCGATCGGCCGTGGTGAAAATCTGTGAAATTCATCCATCGACAATATGAAAAAAATCGCACGAGTTTTGCAAATCAATCGCAAGGAAGCTCCCGCACATTTCCCCGATCAGTAGAAATAAAATATTGCAAAACTCGAGAATTGGTACCGTGAAAAAAATTGCAAAAATCATTACTCACTCAATGAAAATATTTATGAAATTCCCCAGTCCATTATTGAAAAGCCCCACCAGTGGCCGAGAGGTTCTGCTCTCGAAGCTGGTAGACGGGAGGTGCTGTGTTCGATCCCAATAGCGCCCGTCGGCCTAATCTTTCAGAGTTTTCTTCGGACCTTGGTTTTCCAAGCATAAATACGGGTTAGGTTCCCTTAGAAAGACCACCCACGGAGGGCACTCCCCCCCGTTAGGGCCTATATCCCTCGTGCTGATAACTGGCCATCATAAACGCAACCAACAACCATTATTGAAAAAAAACAAAAAAAAAACAGAACAATTCTTCAGTCGGCTGCTTTAAAATATTGTGAAACTTGTCAACCTGTTGCAGAAATCAATCGTGAAATTCATCAATCGAGACAAAACTCACAAGATTCTTCAGTTGGTGGCATTAAAAAATGTGAAATTTGTCGACTGATTCCAGCTGAAAAACTGCTAAATAAGTCACATTAACTGATAATTGAAAACTAGTTATTGCATATAATAATATTTAAAAAAAAGAATGCATAATAACATTAAATGGGGGGAAAATCGCAAAATTCAATCTGTCACAGGAAAACATTGCAAAATTTTATTGATAAAAAATAGAGCTGTACTGAGTACTCGGTAAATACTGAGTATTCGGCATACTCGGCGAAATTTTGGCCGAGCACTCGGCCAATATCGAGTAGTTGTAAGAATTTCAAACTGATCAGTAAAAAGTTATTCGAATATCAATGTATAATATATGTAATAATTCATAAAACTATTTACTCAGTATTTAACAATATGTGTACAAAATATAGAAAAAGTTAAGCAAAAACCCCTCATAAAATAATTCAAGATTAAAATTTAGTTTCACACATACAAATAAAAGTTTTTCTTATTACACAACTACTCGGTATTCGGTCGAGTAGTCAGTGGCCGAGTACTCGGTACTCGGCCAAAGTACTACTCGGTACACCACTAATAAAAAAGGAGTCTAAGCAAACCAATTTAAATTATTTTTTGTGAACAAGGTACACGAATGCAAGAAAAAAATTTAGGTGCCAATGGGCAGAATGAATGAATCTCTCACCACTAAATTTTATTTGTTATTTTTTGTCTAATATTTCACCTAAATTTTTTGTAAGAATTTAAGTGAAGAGAACTAATAAAATTTAGTGGTGAGAAACTGCCTGCTGGCGCCTAGATTTTTATACTTCTGTTCTGCGAGTGCCCTTTTTTAAAAATTTGCACACAGCAGTCCTTTATTCTAGAATCATCACTATCCTAGTGTTGATTCTAGATAAAAAGGGCCACTGAGCGGAAATGTTTAAAAAACAGCACACTTGTACCTTGTCGCTTGCAGGGAAAATCTGAAAAAGTGGTCTGAAAGTCGAAATTCATTCATCGACCATATGATAAAAATCCCACGAGTTTCACAAATCAGTATCAAGAAAAAACTACATTTTACCAGTGGGTAGAAATATAATATTGCAAAATTTGTCAATCAGTTGCATGAAAAAAAAACTGAAAATAGTCATTAAGTCGTCAGAAAATTTGGTGAAATTTGCCAGTTGATTGTTGGACAAAAAAGAGAAATCCTTTAGTTGGGGATTTTTATCAAAAATTTACCTTAACACTTTGGCTGCCCCCATTTTTCAAAATCTGCCCAGCTAAAAATGAACTGCAGTGAAACTTTAAAAAAAATGTAGTTGGAAGACTGCGGTGATTTGGCACAAATCCCTGCAGTGTTTTTGAAGTCGACATAACTATAAATTAACCGCAGTAAATGTGTAGTTGATAACTACACACTCACCGCAGTAAATTTATAGTTATGTCGACTTCAAAAGAACTGCAGGGATTTGTGCCAAATCACCGCAGTCTCCCAACTACATTTTTTTGCAGTTTGACTGTAGGCTTTTAAAAATTTATTAGAAAATATGAGGAGAAATGCCGGATGTGCATAACATAAATAAGTCGTATTAGGCCTTTCCAACAAAATGCCACATGATGGGTGACTCCAAAATTTAGAAAAAGTGCCCCGTTGGGGGGGGGGCAAAGTGGGGGGGGAGGGAAGACGGATGTGCATAGCATGAATAAGTGGTATTAGGCCTTTCCAACAATATGTTACATGATGGACTGCAAAATTTAGAAAAGTGCCCCCCTTGGGGTGGGCAAAGTGGGGTGAGGGAAGTTGGATGTGCATAACATGAATAAGTGGTATTAGGCCTTTCCAACAATATGTCACATGATGGGTGACTGCAAAATTTAGAAAAGTGCCCCCCTTGGGGGGGGGAAGTGTGGGGAGGAAAGCCAAATGTGCATAACTTGAATAAGTAGCCATTGGCCTTTCCAGCAATGGGTCACACGAGGGGTGTCGGCAAAATTTAGAAAAGTGCCCCCTCAGGGGGGAGCAAAGTGGGGGGGGGAGAACCGGGTGTGCATAACATGAATAAGTGGTATTAGGCCTTTCCAACAATATGTCACATGATGGGTGACTGCAAACTTTAGAAAAGTGCCCCCCTTGGGGGGGGGCAAAGTCAGGTGAGGGAAGCCAGATGTGCATAACATGAATAAGTGGTATTAGGCCTTTCCAACAATATGTCACATGATGGGTGACTTCAAAATTTAGAAATGTGCCCCCCTTGGGGGGGGGCAAAGTGGGGTGAGAGAAGCCGGATGTGCATAACATGAATAAGTGGTATTAGACCTTTCCAACAATATGTCACATAATGGGTGACTGCAAAATTTAGAAAAGTGTCCCCCTTGAAGGGGACAAGTGGAGGAGGAAAGCCAAATGTGCATAACTTAATAAGTAGTCATTGGCCTTTCCAGCGATGGGTCACACGAGGGGTGTCAGCAAAATTTAGAAAAGTGCCCCCTCAGGGAGGAGCAAAGTGGGGGGGAGAAACCAGATGTGCATAACATGAATAAGTGGTATTAGGCCTTTCCTACAATATGTCACATGATGGGTTACTGCAAAATTTAGAAAAGTGCCCCCTAGGGGGGGGGGAAACCGGATGTGCACAACATGAATAAGTGCTCACAGGCCTTTCCAACAATATGTTACAAGGCATGTTGGCAAAATTTAGAAAAGTTCCCCCTTGGAGGGGGGGGGGCAAAGCGGGTGAGGAAAGCCGGATGTGCATAACATAAATAAGTGGTGATGGGGCCTTTCTAAAAAGTTACATGAGGGATGTCGGCAAAATTTTGAAAAGTGGGGGTTGCACCACCTGGAATACACCCTCACTTCTCTATGAAATTTTTATATATTATAAATGACATTTATCGGAGGGCTCTGTAAAAAAATCCAATCTAAAAGGATGAAAATATTAAAAAAGTTCAAAAAGTAAGAGAAATAATGAAATTCTTCGATCGGACGGGGTGAAAATCTTCGAAATTCATCCATCGACAATATGAAAAAAATTGCACGAGTTTTGCAAATCGATCGCAAGAAAGCTCCCGCACATTTCCCCGATCAGTAGAAATAAAATATTGCAAAACTCCAGAATTGGTAGCGTGAAAAAAATTGCAAAAATCATTACTCACTCAATGAAAAGATTTATGAAATTCCCCAGTCCATTATTGAAAAGCCCCATTAGTGGCCGAGAGGTTCTGCTCTCGAAGCTGGTAGGACGGGAGGTGCTGTGTTCGATCCCAATAGCGCAAGTCGGCCTAATCTTTTAGCGTTTTCTTCGGACCTTGGTTTTCCAAGCATAAATACGGGTTAAGTTCCCTTAGAAAGACCACCCACGGAGGGCACTCTCCCCCGTTAGGGCCTATATCCCTCGTGCTGATAACTGTCCATCATAAACACAACCAACAACCATTATTTGAAAAAAAAAAAAAAAAAAAAAAAAAACAGAACAATTCTTCAGTCGGCTGCTTTAAAATATTGTGAAACTTGTCAACCTGTTGCAGAAATCAATCATGAAATTCATCAATCGAGACAAAACTCACAAGATTCTTCAGTTGGTGGCAGGAAAAAAAGTGAAATTTGTCGACTGATTGCAGCTGAAAAACTGCTAAATAAGTCACATTAACTGATAATTGAAAAATAGTTATTGAATATTAATATTTAAAAAAAGGAATGCATAATAACATTAAATGGGGGAAAAATCGCAAAATTCAATCTGTCACAGGAAAACATTGCAAAATTTTATTGATAAAAAATAGAGCTGTACTGAGTACTCGGTAAATACTGAGTATTCGGCATACTCGGCCAATTTGCCGAGTACTCGGTACTCGGCGAAATTTTGGCCGAGTACTCGGCCAATACCGAGTAGTTGTAAGAATTTCAAACTGATCAGTAAAAAGTTATTCGAATATCAATGTATAATATATGTAATAATTCATAAAACTATTTACTCAGTATTTAACAATATGTGTACAAAATATAAAAAAAGTTAAGCAAAAACCCCTCATAAAATAATTCAAGATTAAAATTTAGTTTCACACATACAAATAAAAGTAAGTTTTTCTTATTACACAACTACTCGGTATTCGGTACTCGGTCGAGTAGTCAGTGGCCGAGTACCGAGTACTCGGCCAAAGTACTACTCGGTACACCACTAATAAAAAAGAGTCTAAGAAAACCAATTCAAATTATTTTTTGTGAACAAGGTACACGAATGCAAGAAAAAAATTTAGGTGCCAATGGGCAGTCTCTCACCACTAAATTTTATTTGTTATTTTTTGTCTAATATTTCATCTAAATTTTTTGTAAGAATTTAAGTGAAGAGAACTAATAAAATTTAGTGGTGAGAAACTGCATGCTGGCGCCTAGATTTTTACACTTCTGTTCTGCGAGTGCCCTTTTTTAAAAATTCGCACACAGCAGTCCTTTTTTCTAGAATCATCACTATCCTAGTGTTGATTCTAGATAAAAAGGGCCACTGGGCAGAAATGTTTAAAAAACAGCACACTTGTACCTTGTCACTTGCAGGGAAAATCTGAAAAAGTGGTCTGAAAGTCGAAATTCATTCATCGACCATATGATAAAAATCCCATGAGTTTCACAAATCAGTATCAAGAAAAAACTAAATTTTACCAGTGGGTAGAAATATAATATTGCAAAATTTGTCAATCAGTTGCATGAAAAAAAACTGAAAATAGTCATTAAGTCGTCAGAAAATTTGGTGAAATTTGCCACTTGATTGTTGGACAAAAAAGAGAAATTCTTTAGTCGGGGATTTTGATCAAAAATTTACCTTAACACTTTGGCTGCCGCCCATTTTTCAAAATCTGTTCCCAGGCACCGAATGCGTGAGTTAGAGATCTGCACGGGCAGTCCCGTGGCCCCAGAGTTGATTTCAGGGGGTGGCTCTCATTGCTTTGGAAGGAATGTCCCCCCCCCCGGACCACCCCCTGAAATCAACTCTGGGGCCACAAGTCTGCCCATGCAGATCTCTTAAGTCACGCATTCGGTGCCTGGGAACAGATTTTGAAAAATGGGCGGCAGCCAAAGTGTTAACGTAAATTTAAGGATATTGTCATTGGTTTAACATTAGCTTGTGAATATTGTAACATGACAGTGTACTAAGCTCATTCATTGTCCTCCTATGCAAAAAAAAAAAAAAAAAAAAACTAAAATAATTAAGGATATTTTCAGTGGTTTAACATTAGCTTGTGTGTATTGTAACATGACGGTGTACTAAGCTCACACAGATCAGTATCAAGAAAAAACTAAATTTTACCACTGTGTAGAAATATAATATTGCAAAATTTGTCAATCAGTTGCATGAAAAAAAACTGAAAATAGTCATTAAGTCATCAGAAAAATTTGTGAAATTTGCCAGTTGATTGTTGGACAAAAAAGAGAAATCCTTTAGTTGGGGATTTTGATCAAAAATTTACCTTAACACTTTGGCTGCCGCCCATTTTTCAAAATCTGTTCCCAGGCACCGAATGCGTGACCTAGAGATCTGCACGGGCAGACCCGTGGCCCCAGAGTTGATTTCAGGGGGTGGCCCGGGGGGGGGGAGCTCTCATTGCTCTGGAAGGAATGTTCCCCCACCCCCTGAAACCAACTCTGGGGCCACGGGTCTGCCCGAGCAGATCTCTAAGTCACGCATTCGATGCCTGTGAACAGATTTTGAAAAATGGGAGGCAGCCAAAGTGTTAACGTAAATTTAAGGATATTGTCATTTGTTTAACATTAGCTTGTGAGTATTGTAACATGACAGTGTACTAAGCTCATTCAATGTCCTCCTATGCAAAAAAAAAAAAAAAAAAAAAAAAAACATTTAAAATAATTAAGGATATTTTCAGTGGTTTAACATTAGCTTGCGTGTATTGTAACATGACGGTGTACTAAGCTCACACAAATCAGTATCAAGAAAAAACTAAATTTTACCAGTGGGTAGAAATATAATATTGCAAAATTTGTCAATCAGTTGCATGAAAAAAAACTGAAAATAGTCATTAAGTCATCAGAAAAATTTGTGAAATTTGCCAGTTGATTGTTGGACAAAAAAGAGAAATCCTTTAGTTGCGGATTTTGATCAAAAATTCACCTTAACACTTTGGCTGCCGCCCATTTTTCAAAATCTGTTCCCAGGCACCGAATGCGTGACTTAGAGATCTGCACGCCCCAGAGTTCATTTCAGGGGGTGGCCCGGGGGGGGGGGGGGGGCTCTCATTGCTTTGGAAGGAATGTCCCCCCCCCCGGACCACCCCCTGAAATCAACTCTGGGGCCACGGGTCTGCCCGTGCAGATCTCTAAGTCACGCATTCGATGCCTGTGAACAGATTTTGAAAAATGGGTGGCAGCCAAAGTGTTAATGTAAATTTAAGGATATTGTCATTTGTTTAACATTAGCTTGTGAGTATTGTAACATGACAGTGTACTAAGCTCATTCAATGTCCTCCTATGCAAAAAAAAACATTTAAAATAATTAAGGATATTTTCAGTGGTTTAACATTAGCTTGTGTGTATTTTAACATGACGGTGTACTAAGCTCATTCAATATCCTTCTTAATAAATGAAAAAATCATTAAAAAAATTTTTGCAGGGAAAATCTGAAAAAGTGCTCTGAAAGTCTAAATTCATTCATCGACCATATGATAAAAATCCCACGAGTTTCACAAATCAGTATCAAGAAAAAACTAAATTTTAACAGTGGGTAGAATAGAAATATAATATTGCAAAATATTGCCTTTATTATTTGATTCTGAGAAGTGTCATAATTGACGAAAAAAACTAATTTGGCCCTATTACCATTCAGAAGTGTAAATTTTCTTTTTACAATAACACAATTCATATGACAGTAAAAAAAGATTGCTTCATTTAAAAAATTTAATATTTTACATAATTAGTGAGTACGTACTCATTAAATAAAAATTATTATTAACTCTATGTTATGTTATTAACACAATGTGTCAAACCGCTTTGTATTACATAAAACTGTTTCATTCCTAAAAAGAAAATAAGTTACTTACCTGTGAAATGTTATGCACTTATTGTAGGTATCCTAGACAGGCATCAAGTTATAATTTGAAGTTCAGTATTGATTTTTGTGTAACTGAACATCAAAACATACTTTAATACAAAGCACAGATAAGTATCTGTGTAAGATCTTGGTTAAGATATTTAAAAATTCTGAAACTCCTAATCTAAAAGAACATACTGATTGAAGCAAGTGTAAATCTGAAATAAAACATTGTTAATTACTATAAATAGATAAGTGCACTAAATCAAGTAAAATCGAACTATCTGGATTGTCAGAAACAAAATTTTATCAAATGTTTTGGATGACATTTGAATTTAATTAATCCTGTTAATATGAAATGGACCTAATTTTTTTTTTTCGCATGCATTAACCGTTAATAGTACAATCTCATCTGGATTTGAAATACTAACGATGATTGTACAAAAATTGCGATGGTTTATAAATCGTTATCACTTTATTCAAATTAACTCAATCGTGTGGATCTGAAATTAATTTCTTTCGATTGAGAATGTAAAAATGCCCATACAGCCACTTTATTTCAATAAACAGTGGTGATATTTTTCGCCAAACTGCAAAATAAATGATCTTCTTTCAGCAAATCAACGTGGTACTCCGCGCCGATTTTCATAAACAAGCCGGCGTTTCCGTGAGTTGAGGTGTTTCTTTAATGCTTCTCCTGCTGTTGCAACGAAACCATGGGGTTAGACATTCAGCTGTAAGGGGTTGAAAAATAAATCATATGTCCAAATGAGAAATTTAAATAAAATAAAGGAAGAAAATTATACTATTCTTTTGTTGTTGTTCTTTGTTTTTATGAGGTAAAAGTGGAAAACTGGAAGTTATATGTATGTCCGATATGGAAGAAAGACAATTTATGCAATATGCAATGAGTAAACCCACCTGTGTTTCTAATTTCTAATCATGGGCGACATATAAAAGAATGGATGGGCCACTGTCCCTCTCGATTTTGAAATTTATCTAATTAAATTTCCTTTTTCTTCGATTTTGAAAAACATAGTAAATTTTTTTCGAGTAATTTAAAATAAAAGAGGAACTAAAAACTAGTTATGAAGATAGTGGGGCAGTGAGCCCAGGGAGACCTATTGCCCCTCCCTTGATTTTAAAATTTAATTAATAAGAATTTCTTTTCTTCTGTTTTCAAAAACATTATGTAAATATTTTGAGTAACTTAAAATGAAAATAAATAAGAAATTTTCAGTTAAGGGGTGGTGGTGGTGGTGGTGTGTGTGTGTGTGGGGGGGGGGGGGGTGAGACTCATTGCCCCTCCCTGGATTTTGAAATTTAATTAGCAATTTTTTTCTCCAATTTACAAAAACATAGTAAAATTTATTCTTTTCGAATAACTTAAAATAAAGGAACTAAGAACTTTCTGTTAGGGGAAGGGGGCATATGTGAGTCATTGCCCCTCCCTCGATTTTAAATTGTAACTATTTTTTTCTCTGATTTTTGAAAAACATAGTGAAATTTGATCTTTTCTCTTATCTTAAAATAAAAGAATAACTAAGAATTTTCTCTTAGGGGAACGAAGTTAGAAGAGAGCTATTGCCCCTCCCTAAATTAAAAAATTTAATTAATTAAATATTCTTTTTCTTTTGTTTTCAAAAACATAGTAAAGTTTATACTTTTCGAGTAACTTAGAATAGAAAAATGAGAAATTTTACATTAAGAGGGAGGGGGGGGGGTGAGAGGTTCATTGCCCTCCCCTCCCTGGATTTTAAAATGTAACTAATAAAAATTTATTTTTTTCCACTTTTGAAAAGTAGTAAAATTTATTCTTTTCGACTAACTAAAAATAAAGAAACTAAGAATTTCCTGTTAGGGGAAGGGGCATAGCTGAGCGATTGCCCCTCCCTTGAATTTAAATGTTAACTATTTTCTTCGCTTTTGAAAAACATACTGAATTTTTTTAATTATCTTAGAATAAAAGATGAATTAAGAATTTTCAGTTAGGGATAGGGTAGGGGGTAGGAGAAACCTATTGCCCCTCCCTGGATTTCAAAAGTTAATTAATTAAAATTTCCTTTTCTTCTATTTCAAAAACATAGTAAAATGTATACTTTTCGAGTAACTTACAATAAAACAAGTTGGAAATTGCTCGTCAAACGTGGCAAATGAGGTGCGTTCGTACTATAACTAGTTTTAAAATTATTTTTTGCACCCCATATTGTACTGAATGTATAATTTTTTGCACTTCATAACGTGCATAGTCTGATACATCATTAAAATGCACTTCCAATAATTTTTTCGGAACACTTTTTACTGTCCCTGTAATTAAACTATACATCCGATTTTCCTAAAATTTGAAATAGCTCAACAAAATTTTGCAACAATTATATCTTTAAAATTTCAGACCATTTGGAAGGCTGTAATATCATTAAAATGCACTTGCAATAATTTTTCCCATTGGCCGTAATGTAAAGAAAAACTTTTGGCTGTCCCTGTAATTAAACTATACATCCGATTTTCCTAAAATTTGAAATGACTCGACAAAATTTTGCAACAATTATATCTTTAAAATTTCAGATCATTCGGAAGGCTCTAATACCACTAAAATCCACTTGCAATAATTTTTCCCATTGGCCGTAATGTAAAGAAAAACTTTTGACTGTCCCTGTAATTAAACTATACATCCGATTTTCATAAAATTTGAAATGGCTCGACAAAATTTTGCAACAATCATATATTTGAAATTTCAGACTATTCGGTTGGGTAGTTTTTGCTGTGTTACATGCGGACAGACGGACGGACAGACGGACAGACGGACGGACAGACGGACGGACTGAACGACGACTATAGGTGCTACGTATTTATATAATTACGAACGCACCTAAAAATGAAGAAATTTCTCATCCCCCCCCCCCCCCCTGGCTTTTGAAATTTAATTAAAATATTTTTCTCCGATTTTGAAAAAAAAAATAGCAAAATTTATTCGTTTAGAGTAAGTTAAAAAAAAAACTAAGAATTTTCCGTAGTGGGCAGGGGCACAGGTGGGTTGATGCCACTGCCCCTCCCTCGATTTTGAAATTTAACAAATTTTTTTTCTCTGATTTTGAAAATCATAGTGAAATTTAATTTTTTTTATCTTAGCTTAAAATGAAAGAGGAACTAAAAATTTTGCGTTAGGTAGGAATGTGACTTTCAATTAAGTCCTTAAAAGTCTTGGAAAGAGTATTAATTATCATTAGTATTTAAAAAATGTGTTTCATAACATGCAACTCTCACAAAATTAAAACAATTTTAAACACTTTAGAAAATTCGGGAAATATCACACAATCATACAGCATTGTGTCTTGCAAAAGAATCTTACAGTAACTGCTGTTATACTGTAGTTACTATTATAATAATCATACTTACAAAATTAAGACCTGTAAAGTTCTTCAGAAACTGCAGTCAGACTGCAGATACATCACCGAAAATTTTTGTGAATTAATTGCTATAAAATCACTTGAAATTCACTGCCGTTTTACTGTAGACATAAAGTCTTACTATTTTTTTAAATTTTGGGTTGAAAAAATACTTGTCAATAACTGGAAAATAACTGAAGTGTTTTTACTGTTGATATTGCACTACAAAAAAAACTACAGTTGACCGTAGAAAAACTTGAAAAATACCTCATTTCTGTAAAAAAACTACAGTTCATTTTTAGCTGGGTGTTCCCAGGCACCGAATGCGTGACTTAGAGATCTGCACGGGCAGTCCCGTGGCCCCAGAGTTGATTTCAGGGGGTGGACGGGGGGGGGGCTCTCATTGCTTTGGAAGGAATGTGTGTGTCCCCTCCCCGGACCACCCCCTGAAATCAACTCTGGGGCCACGGGTCTGCCCATGCAGATCTCTTAAGCCACGCATTCGGTGCCTGGGAACAGATTTTGAAAAATGGGCGGCAGCCAAAGTGTTAACGTAAATTTAAGGAAATTGTCATTGGTTTAACATTAGCTTGTGAGTATTGTAACATGACAGTGTACTAAGCTCATTTAATATCCTCCTATGCACAAAAAACATTTAAAATAATTAAGGATATTTTCAGTGGTTTAACATTAGCTTGTGTGTATTGTAACATGACGGTGTACTAAGCTCACACAAATCAGTATCAAGAAAAAACTAAATTTTACCAGTGGGTAGAAATATAATATTGCAAAATTTGTCAATCAGTTGCATGAAAAAAAACTGAAAATAGTCATTAAGTTGTCAGAAAATTTGGTGAAATTTGCCAGTTGATTGTTGGACAAAAAAGAGAAATCCTTTAGTGGGGATTTTGATCAAAAATTTACCTTAACACTTTGGCTGCCCCCATTTTTCAAAATCTGTTCCCAGGCACCGAATGCGTGACTTAGAGATCTGCACGGGCAGTCCTGTGGCCCCAGAGTTGATTTCAGGGGGTGGACGGGGGGGCTCTCATTGCTTTGGAAGGCATGTGTGTGTCCCCTCCCCGGACCACCCCCTGAAATCAACTCTGGGGCCACGGGTCTGCCCATGCAGATCTCTTAAGCCACGCATTCAATGCCTGGGAACAGATTTTGAAAAATGGGCGGCAGCCAAAGTGTTAACGTAAATTTAAGGATATTGTCATTGATTTAACATTAGCTTGTGAGTATTGTAACATGACAGTGTACTAAGCTCATTGAATATCCTCCTATAAAAAAAAAAAAACATTTAAAAGAAAAATTAAGGATTTTGTCATTGGTTTAACATTAGCTTGTGAGCAGGGTTGGCAGGTTTTTGACACATGTCAGTTTTTGACAGTTTAAACTGCGGTTTAAACCGTCATGTCAAAAACCCCTTGTCAAAAACCTCGTCAAAAACCTCAAATACTTACAGTGATCTGTAAAATTTCACATTAAATGTCACACATTAGATGTAATATTTAAAATTCACTATTACTGTAATTGTATAATTAGTATATAGTATTAGTAATAATTACAGGGTTGGCAGGTTTTTGACATGTGTCAGTTTATGTCGGGTTTAAACCATAGTTTAAACGGTCATGTCAAAAACCTCAAATACTAAATTGATCTGTAAAAATTCAAATTAAATGTCACACTTGACAACATTACATGTAATATTTTAAATTCACTCTTACTGTATATCAGTAATTAGTACATAGTAAAGTATTATTGTTAAGTACAACTTTTTAACGGGTAAAATTTTTATTTATTTTTATTTTTTTATTTATTTTATTTTTTTTTTTTTTGTAAAATTGTGTTTTTCTAAAAAGTAGACATTAAGCTCACCTGAGCTGTACATTTTTTCTCTTACTTAAAATCGTTTTAATTTCGCTTACTTTTGAGAGCTTAAAGCATTAGCTAGCTTTTTTTATGGCAGAAAAAAAACTTAGAAAAGTGTAGATTTTTTTGTATGTATAACAAGATAATATGCATCAATGTTATTCTAGTCTAGGCAATAACCATTCCATTCAAAATTGAAATTGGATTATTAATTTTAAACATTTACAAAATAAGAGAAGTAATTAAAAAAAAAAAGCTTAAAGTCAAAATCTTTTTAAAACATGTTTTCTTTCAATATATAAAAATGTTTTCGATTTTAAAACTGAACAAAATTGGCTCTAAAAGAAAATTCCTGTAAGCCCATATTGAAAAAGTGCATAATAGAAGGGATCAAATCATGAAACCATACCATTGTTTGGCTTATACTTTGCATCCCAACCATCAGGGGCAAGGGTTGACTGCTGTATCAGTTGATTCAGCTCGCGCTTGAGCTACGGAGAGAGTTTATGGATGCTTACTCATACTGATTGTGTATGAAGCTAAAGAATCCCCTTTCCAGTCTTCTTATTTCAGTGCTATAGGGAGGACTCCATTGTTTGGTGGAAAGGTATCACTAAATGCAACAGCTTTTTGAGCCTGCTTCAAAACTTGCTCATCTAGCAATGCTTTTGCTATCAAGTCCTACTAGCTCAGCATCAATTAAGAGACAGACTATTTTCTAACGCTTCATACACTCTAAACTCAAAAATCTTTTGGGTGTAAATAAATGTGCTAAACACGTGGTGTGCTGCAGCAATGCTGTGTGGTAAAATTGATCCGGATTATTTAATTGTACAAAATTATTTTCTTCTGGTTGAAAAATCCAAAAAAAAAATATATATATATATTTTATTGCAAATAATATATTTTTTAAATTATTAAATTTCAATAAAAGATCACATAAATCATTGACTTATTTAATGTTTATCTATTGTTAAAATGTTTTAGCGTGTTACATGTATTTGGCAGTTTTCGACGGTTTAAACCAGTTTTCGACAGTTTAAACCAGTTTACGACAGTTTAAACCAGTTTTTGACGCTTGTCATGTCAAAAACCACTTTTTGACGTCAAAAACCCAACCCTGCTTGTGAGTATTATAACATGACAGTGTACTAAGCTCATTCAATATCCTCCTATGCACAAAAAACATTTAAAATAATTAAGGATATTTTCAGTGGTTTAACATTAGCTTGTGTGTATTGTAACATGACTGTGTACTAAGCTCACACAAATCAGTATCAAGAAAAAACTAAATTATACCAGTGGGTAGAAATATAATATTGCAAAATTTGTCAATCAGTTGCATGAAAAAAAAACTGAAAAGAGTCATTAAGTCATCAGAAAAATTCGTGAAATTTGCCAGTTGATTGTTGGACAAAAAAGAGAAATTCTTTAGTCGGGGATTTTGATCAAAAATTTACCTTAACACTTTCGCTGCCGCCCATTTTTCAAAATCTGTTCCCAGGCACCGCATGCGTGACTTAGAGATCTGCACGGGCAGACCCGTGGCCCCAGAGTTGATTTCAGGGGGGTGGCCCGGGGGGGGGGGAGCTCTCATTGCTCTAGAAGGAATGTCCCCCACCCCGGACCACCCCCTGAAATCAACTCTGGGGCCACGGGTCTGCCCGTGCAGATCTCTAAGTCACGCATTCGGTGCCTGGGAACAGATTTTGATAAAAGGGTAGCAACCAAAGTGTTAACGTAAATTTAAGGATATTGCCATTTGTTTAACATTAGCTTGTGAGTATTGTAGCATGACAGTGTACTAAGCTCATTCAATGTCCTCCTATGCACAAAAAAAAAATTTAAAATAATTAAGGATATTTTCAGTGGTTTAACATTAGCTTGTGTGTATTGTAACATGACAGTGTACTAAGCTCATTCAATATCCTTCTTAATAAATGAAAAAATCATTTAAAAAATTTAAACGCATATGAAAACTCTGTCATGTGGGAAAAAAAACAATTCTTCCATCGCTTGCAGGGAAAATCTGAAAAAGTGCTCTGAAAGTCTAAATTCATTCATCGACCATATGATAAAAATCCCACGAGTTTCACAAATCAGTATCAAGAAAAAACTAAATTTTACCAGCGGGTAGAAATATAATCTTGCAAAAATTGTCAATCAGTTGCATGAAAAAAAACTGAAAATAGTCATTAAAGTCATGAGAAAAATTTGTGAAATTTGCCAGTTGATTGTTGGACAAAAAAGAGAAATCCTTTAGTGGGGATTTTGATCAAAAATTTACCTTAACACTTTGGCTGCCCCCATTTTTCAAAATCTGTTCCCAGGCACCGAATGCGTGACTTAGAGATCTGCACGGGCAGACCCGTGGCCCCAGAGTTGATTTCAGGGGATGGGGGGGGGGAGGGCTCTCATTGCTCTGGAAGGAATGTCCCCCCCCCCCCCCCGGACCACCCCCTGAAATCAACTCTGGGGCCACGGGTCTGCCCGATCAGATCTCTAAGTCATGCATTCGGTGCCTGGGAACAGATTTTGAAAAATGGGCGGCAGCCAAAGTGTTAACGTAAATTTAAGGATATTGTCATTTGTTTAACATTAGCTTGTGAGTATTGTAACATGACAGTGTACTAAGCTCATTCAATGTCCTCCTATGCACAAAAAAAAAACATTTAAAATAATTAAGGATATTTTCAGTGGTTTAACATTAGCTTGTGTGTATTGTAACATGACGGTGTACCAAGCTCATTCAATATCCTTCTTAATAAATGAAAAAATCATTTAAAAAATTTAAACGCATATGAAAACTCTGTCATGTGGAAAAAAAATAATTCTTCGATCGCTTGCAGGGAAAATCTGAAAAAGTGCTCTGAAAGTCTAAATTCATTCATCGACCATGTGATAAAAATCCCACGAGTTTCACAAATCAGTATCAAGAAAAAACTAAATTTTAACAGTGGGTAGAAATATAATATTGCAAAATATTGCCTTTATTATTTGATTCTGAGAAGTGTCATAATTGACGAAAAAAACTAATTTGGCCCTATTACCATTCAGAAGTGTAAATTTTCTTTTTAAAATAACACAATTCATATGATAGTAAAAAAAGATTGCTTCATTTAAAAAATTTAATATTTTACATAATTAGTGAGTATGTACTCATTAAATAAAAATTATTATTAACACAATGTGTCTAACCGCTTTGTATTACATAAAACTGTTTCATTCCTAAAAAGAAAATAAGTTACTTACCTGTGAAATGTTATGCACTTATTGTAGGTATCCTAGGCAGGCATCAATTTATAATTTGAAGTTCAGTATTAATTTTTTGTGTAACTGAACATCAAAACATACTTTAATACAAAGCACAGATAAGTATCTGTGTAAGATATATAAAAATTCTGAAACTTTTAATCTAAAAGAACATACTGATTGAAGCGAGTTTAAATCTGAAATAAAACATTGTTAATTACTATAAATAGATAAGTGCACTAAATCAAGTAAAATCGAACTATCTGGATAACTATCTGGATTGTCAGAAACAAAATTTTATCAAATGTTTTGGATGACATTTGAATTTAATTAATATTCTTAATATGAAATGGACCTAATTTTTTTTTTTTTTTTCGCATGCATTAACCGTTAATAGTACAATCTCATCTAGATTTGAAATACTAACGATGATTGTACAAAAATTGCGACGGTTTATAAATCGTTATCACTTTATTCAAATTAACACAATCGTGTGGATCTTAAATTAATTTCTTTCGATTGAGAATGTAAAAATACCCATACAGCCACTTTATTTCAATAAACAGTGGTGATATTTTTCGCCAAACTGCAAAATAAATGATCTTCTTTTAGCAAATCAACGTGGTACTCCGCGCCGATTTTCATAAACAAGCCGGCGTTTCCATGAGTTGAGGTGTTTCTTTAATGCTTCTCCTGCAGTTGCAACGAAACCATGGGTTTAGACATTCAGCTGTAAGCGGTTGAAAAATAAATCATATGTCCAAATGAGAAATTTAAATAAAATAAAGGAAGAAAATTATACTATTCTTTTGTTGTTCTTCTTTGTTTTTATGAGGTAAAAGTGGAAAACTGGAAGTTATATGTATGTCCGATATGGAAGAAAGACAATTTATGCAATATGCAATGAGTAAACCCATCTGTGTTTCTAATTTCTAATCATGGGCGACATATAAAAGAATGGTTGGGCCACTGTCCCTCTCGATTTTGAAATTTATCTAATTAAATTTCCTTTTTCTTCGATTTTGAAAAACATAGTAAATTTTTTTCGAGTAATTTAAAATAAAAGAGGAACTAAAAACTAGTTATGAAGATAGTGGGGCAGTGAGCAAGGGAGACCTATTGCCCCTACCTTGATTTTAAAATTTAATTAATAAGAATTTCTTTTCTTCTGTTTTCAAAAACATTATGTAAATATTTTGAGTAACTTAAAATGAAAATAAATAAGAAATTTTCAGTTAAGGGGTGTTGGTGTTGGTGGTGTGAGTGTGTGTGTGGGGGGGGGTGAGACTCATTGCCCCTTCCTGGATTTTGAAATTTAATTAGCAATTTTTTTCTCCAATTTACAAAAACATAGTAAAATTTATTCTTTTCGAATAACTTAAAATAAAGGAACTAAGAACTTTCTGTTAGGGGAAGGGGGCATATGTGAGTCATTGCTCCTCCCTCGATTTTAAATTGTAACTATTTTTTTTTCTCTGATTTTTGAAAAACATAGTGAAATTTGATCTTTTCTCTTATCTTAAAATAAAAGAATAACTAAGAATTTTCTCTTATGGGAACGAAGTTAGAAGAGAGCTATTGCCCCTCCCTAAATTTAAAAATTTAATTAATTAAATATTCTTTTTCTTTTGTTTTCAAAAACATAGTAAAGTTTACACTTTTCGAGTAACTCTGAATAGAAAAATGAGAAATTTTACATTAAGAGGGAGGGAGGGGGGGGGGGGGGTTGAGAGGTTCATTGCCCTCCCCTCCCTGGATTTTAAAATGTAACTAATAAAAAAAATTTTCCACTTTTGAAAAGTAGTAAAATTTATTCTTTTCGACTAACTAAAAATAAAGAAACTAAGAATTTCCTGTTAGGGGAAGGGGCATAGCTGAGCGATTGCCCCTCCCTTGAATTTAAATGTTAACTATTTTCTTCGCTTTTGAAAAACATACTGAATTTTTTTTAATTATCTTAGAATAAAAGAGGAATTAAGAATTTTCAGTTAGGGATAGGGTAGGGGGTAGGAGAAACCTATTGCCCCTTCCTGGATTTCAAAAGTTAATTAATTAAAATTTCCTTTTCTTCTATTTCAAAAACATAGTAAAATGTATACTTTTCGAGTAATTTACAATAAAAAAAATGAAGAAATTTCTCATTCCCCCCCCCCCCCCTGGCTTTTGAAATTTAATTAATATTTTTTTCTCCGATTTTGAAAAAAAAAATAGCAAAATTTATTCGTTTAGAGTAAGTTAAAAAAAAAAAAAACTAAGAATTTTCCGTTGTGGGCAGGGGCACAGGTGGGTTGATGCCACTGCCCCTCCCTCGATTTTGAAATTTAACTAATTTTTTTTCTCTGATTTTGAAAATCATAGTGAAATTTAATTTTTTTTTTTATCTTAGCTTAAAATGAAAGAGGAACTAAAAATTTTGCGTTAGGTAGGAATGTGACTTTCAATTAAGTCCTTAAAAGTCTTGGAAAGAGTATTAATTATCATTAGTATATAAAAAGTGTGTTTCATAACATGCAACTCTCACAAAATCAAAACAATTTTAAACACTTTAGAAAATTCGGGATATATCACACAATCATACAGCATTGTGTATTGCAAAAGTATCTTACAGTAACTGCTGTTATACTGTAGTTACTATTATAATAATCATACTTACAAAATTAAGACCTGTAAAGTTCATCAGAAACTGCAGTCAGACTGCAGATACATCACCGAAAATTTTTGTGAATTAATTGCTATAAAATCACTTGAAATTCACTGCCGTTTTACTGTAGACATAAAGTCTTACTATTTTTTAAATTTTGGGTTGAAAAAATACTTGTCAATAACTGGAAAATAACTGAAGTTTTTTTACTGTTGATATTACACTACAAAAAAAAACTACAGTTGACCGTAGAAAAACTTGAAAAATACATCATTTCTGTAAAAAAACTACAGTTCATTTTTAGCTGGGTGTGCGTATATGACATCTGTGCCTAATATTTTTCTTTTCGTTTCGCTTAAAAAAAGGAAAGAAGTGAAAGCCATTAATTTTAAATGTTTCAGTTTTAAATGAAAGTTTTGTATTTAATAAAATGATAATGAAATAATAAAAAAAAATGCGCCGGGAAAAATGTTTTGGCGATTTATCACCCGCATCGCGCTAACATAAAAATACCGAGTTCTTAATTTCTCTATCAGAATCTTCCGATTTGACGACAGATTGTTCAAGTAAATTGAATTATATATAAAATTAACATGATACATTTCTTAGCCTACATTTAAGGAAACCAAACTGGTCGCCAAATTAGTTTGAAATAATAACCTTTTCTAAAATATGAAAAATAATATCGGTTGTGATTAAAATTTGAGTTGCCATTGTTAGAGAAAGTAAGTAAGTAAGTAGTTAGTAGTAGTAGTAAGTTAAGTAGTATGTAAAATTAGGGAAAAAATAATATTTCAAAAACTAATTCTAATTTAAAATTTCTAATACCAGTTTTGAAATCTGCGGATCAATACGGATTTTTGGTGTTAATTTCATCGCATAATATTCTATATTTTAGGAAAAATCGCCGTTAAACATAATCAGTTGTTTGATCAGTCGTTTCATAAAATCGTTCCATAAAGTCGTTTCATAAATTCGTTTCATTAGGATTATATATATATAAGGTAGATTGAAAATTTATTTCCGTTTCTTTATTTCCAATACATTTTTAAAATGTTTATAAAAGCTTAAATGTGAAAAAATTAATAAGAGCGCGCACATCCTCTACAAGGCATTATTAAACAAATTTACATTGGTATATTCAAATATTTAAGACATAAATTAAGCGACTAAATTTGGCCATGATTACTACTCGGACAAATATCGTTTTAATCTGAACGGCTGTGCTACTTGCCATCGGGAATTAAGGTTCTGTCTGGTACGCAACTACACTGCTCAAAACAATTAGGGGAGCACATGGTTTTAACAAAATTACGCAAATATTTACACCATTAAGCAACGTAAAATAAAACATCCATAATTTAAAGCGTTGTAGAAAACAGATAAAGAAAACTTCACATGTAAATTAAAGTTTATGACGTCAAAAACTAGAAAAAGGAGATAAGTGCATGGGCAGAAATCGGGATTTTGCAGAAACGTCTGTTTCACTGTCTAAGTTGTAAAATTCAATTGCTCAGCTTGTGTTTTGAGAAATGGTGGCTAAAAAATGTCACAACAACATGATTTACCGGAATCCATGGCTTGGCGTGTTATCGGGACAGTTGAATTTGGGGAAGCACAACGAAGTATAGTGGACGCTATTGGAGTCGCAAGAAGTGTCCATGAAAGGCTGTGGAATCGATTCCAAGACACATGGAATGGTTGGCATAGACAAGTGCAAAGTCAGAAATGTGCTAACGCAAAATCTGATGACCGATATATCCTCTTAACAGCTCGTCGACACGGAACGGGCAATGCTACTCACTTGCAAACACAGTTGTTTTTGACCGCAGGACGAAGGGTGTTCAGCCAAACGGTTCAAAATAGGCTTCATCTTCTTTATGCTCATAAGCCAATGGTCGGTATTCCGTTGACCTCAAGCAACTGTGCGGCTCAAAGAATGTGAGCAACTGTTTGGAGGTAACGTTGTTGAAGTTGAATTCTGTTTACAGACGAGTCCCGATTCAGTCTGATATGACATCTGATGTGTTTTGGCATGGAGAGAAAGAGGCACTCAAAATAATTCCACATTTGTTCCTGAAAGATCACATTACAGCCGAGGTGTGTTTATGCTATGGGCTGGAGTCAGCATAGGTGGACGTACGGGCCCACATATCATTCGGAATGTCACTTTGACGGTCCAAAGTTATATAGACGAGATACTGAGAACTCATATCGCATTTTATGTTGCAGCAATTAGTGCATTTGCAATTTCCATGCATGATAATGCAAGACCTCATACAGTTCGTCTTATGGAAAACATGCTTGAAGCTAAAAGAATTCCGCGTATGGAATGGCTAGCATGCTCTCCTGACCTAATTCCGATCGAGCATGTTTGGGACTTACTCAGACAATGCATTTCTGCGAGACAGAAGCCTTCTTTTACTGTCCGGGACTTGTAGATTGCAATACTTGGACAGTGGAACAGTGTTCCCCAAAATCTTATCGATAACCTCATCGCATCCATGGAAAACAGGTGTGCAGCAGTCTAAGCTGTTCGAGGACACCACATGTCATATTAAAAATCTTGCATAATTTCTAAACAATATATTTTTTATCATTTACATGAAACCAAATTCTTGCCATAAACCATCTTTTCATGCTCTTTCCATCTTAAAAAAAAAAAAAAAAAAAAAAAAAAAAAAAAAAAAAAAAACTCCCTTGCAATTTTTTGGCGTTTTTGTTTTTCTGTATTGCGCATCGATATACGTGTAGTATCCATTTTATGCCATTCATGGCTGTTTTGCACTGTTCTCTTCATTTTTTTACTTGCTCCCCTAATTTTTTTGAGCAGTGTATATTAAGATTCTTTTAGCACCGATATACTATTTCTTTCGGCCAGCAATTAAACTATCGTCTCTAAAATATAAAGTTCCGTTATATAAGCCAGGCGTAAAACAAAGCTTATGAATCATTGTACGTGATAATCCGTACTGCATTTTCTAAAGCTTCTAAGCATAGCACATTTTCAATTTTTATATCGTAATATAGATGAGAAAAAAAGTACTTTTAAATGCAATTTGTTCGAAAATTGCATCTCCATTTATTTTTGAGATATTAATTTTTTTGTAGTTTTTAGAGCCATTTGCTTAACGTTGGTACAACGGAAGTACTCCATTTCTGTAGAAAGTAAAAGAAAAAATAGTTGTAAAATAGTAGTTATACATTTTTGTTGCCATTTTCTCATAAGAACGGGAAAAAAATTTAATTACAATACGTGCTATTTTGAAAAAATAGAAAGGAATTATTTCTGATAAAACATGGAGCTATTATAAACTATATTTAAATTTAAGTATCCATATTAATGTTATGAACAAATGAAGGCATATGAATCATTAGATAGCCGATTTTTTTGGGTCGAGTTTCTTTAATGACGGCATCTTTTTGCTGGATTTGAGTATTATTTAGCGATAGTGACGTCATATGCATACTTTATACCGTAGATGTTGTTTAAGAATGCATTGTAAACATGGACTTCTTCAGCGGATGCGACTGACGTCATTTTATATAAAATAAACGCTTGTGTTTTAAGTCTTAAAATTGAAATATGTTTTGTACTATCTATATTTATATACATATATATTTTTTTTTCGTGGGGGTGTCACTAAATTCTGAAAAGCAGAAATCCTGTTTTCCAGTTTTTTTTGACAAATATTACCTTCATGAATATTTTAATTTTATTATGTAAATCTAAATGACTAAATTATATCTGCTTTATTAAATCTTTAATGCATGATTTTTTATTTTGTTCGGAAAAAATTATGTTTCAGCCTATTTTTTTTATTCACTAGAAAAATAGTGAAAAAATTTGTTTATGTTTGTGTCGGACATAATGTCATAACGTCACTCCTGAGTTACATAACAAAAATTGCTCAAAAAATGATAATTTTAAATTACAAACTATTTACACTACACAATAATATCTTTTCAACTATATAATAATTTTTATAATGATTTTAAAAGTTTGTAGAATTAATAACTACCACCTCATAAAGATAGCGAAAAAACGTCAGTCGACCACATTGCAAGCTTTATCAACAAAAGATGTTATAACCGCCTCGTGATAACAAATCTGGACTAAAACAGCTTTCACGACCTTAGATGCATGTTATCACACGTAATAAATAAATAATAATGCAACAAAAGACCAATCGAAAGCGCCAAATAGGAAAAAAATCATGTAACTCCTGAGTTGCCAATATGCATTTAATAATTAATACAATTTTAAGGGACAAATACGATACAAAGACAAACATAGTTTAATAAGTGAATGCCAAATTATCTCAAAAAATTTAATTTAATTTTTATTCAATTCTCCCCAAACATGTAGAATTTCCCTATATGATATCGAACATTGATTCAGAATTTATTTTATTAATATAACCACGTAACTGAAACAAATTGATTGTCCCTTAATGACTTGTTGAACGAACATTCAATTTTCTTTTTTTCGAAAGAGGAAAAACGTTTTCTTTAAATGTAAAACCATGTTCAATTTAGACTATGAAGAGATTTTCCACCTATAATAGATATTTAAAAGCACTTTTATGAATTTCACATTGCAATGCAACATTTTTGATGTTTGAAATAGAATATGTGGCGTAAAAAGTAAATCCTACGCTAAAATAAAGAATACAGATCAAAACGACAAAATTTATATCATTTGTGGGATCACAGCACTGATTTCTTTTAAGCAGAAATTAATTTATTTTATATATCAAACGCTACATTTTTGTTTGGAATTATTTTGCTAAAGTATTGTAAATGTAGTATTTAATATTTAAAATACTAATTTGAAATAAAATGAAATTTTAAAATCAGAACTGAGAAACAAGGAAAATTGAAAAATGAAACGTTTCTTTAACATACTATTTTTTTCAAAAAACAATTTTTAACAATATTTTCAAGTGTAATTTATAAAATTTATCTGCAAAGTATCATTATTAATATCAACATCAGTGCTTTCAAATGCTAAAGAAGATTAAAAGAGTAATTCATTTTAATGAAACTGATTTAGTTATAAAATAAAACCATAATATGAAACGTAATATTTCACCTTAATTCAAACATAAAATATAAAATATGAACTTTAAAAGCTCACTGTTTGACTTAAAAGGCGACTAAAATAATAGAAGAGATGTTACAAATGAAAAATATACATATTATTTTAAAACTTCTTAGTACTAAAATCACTGCGTTTTGAAATTTTATGCTTGTATTTTATGTTTAGATCAAGTTTTAGATATTTTCAGGAAGCGGTATAGCTTGTGCATGGAGTCTTTTCTCTATTTTAATGCATCATCTTGTATGGTAATACCTATGTACCTTAACTCCTTCTACATAGGTATGACCACTCGAAAATTTAAAGAAAGATTAGGGGAGCACATAAGAGATATCAAGTTTAACCGACCCTCCACAGCACTTTCCAGATTGAATCAACGCCAAAATTTAAAAATAGATTTTGAGAATGCAAAAGTTTTTATACCTACATCAGATTATTATGCTTTGAGAATTAGGGATTCATTGGAGATTTTAAGTAAAGAAAATAGTGTATATAACGATGTTTTATCCTATGACATACCTCATATTTGGTTTAATAATTTAAAAATATCTAACACTTCAGCATAGAAACGAAACAACTTCATAGACACCCCCAACAAATAATAGACCTACCTCCTGGTGGCGGTATATTATTTGTTGGGGGTGCTATGGTATGAATATGGTCCTTTTTTCCCCAAACTGGTGTATAAATAGCTCAGTGAATGCGACATTCCAGTGAAAGTATTCTTTGAAAATGATCGCGTTTGCGGTCGAGAGATCTCAGGAATCTGTTTCATATAATTTTTAACATCAATGGTTTTTAAGTTTTAAAGACTAGTTCATTTTGTAACAGAATATTTTAGTAAATTTTATGCACCTTTTTAGTAAACAGTTTTTAATTTTAGCTACTTCTAAAACTCCCGGAAACACCAGCATTATAGCAAAGGGAAAAACAGATATTCTTTTAAATAGAACGATCTGATTTAATGAGTTTTATCAGTCAGAACAATTTAAAGTAAATAAATGAAGTCATTCATTGTATTAAATCGATGGAGGAATCAATGATATGGGTGAATGGAACACTGTTCAAACTATATGCTTTTAAATGCTTATAATTTATCGTGTTCTACAAAGCATGAGGCGGGAGAAAACTCCCTTAGACAAGGAAAGCATACGTAATAATTAAAAATCAGTTATTAAATAGGGATGGTTACTATAAATACAAGGGAATTCCAGTACATCTAACATCATAATCCTATGAGAAAAATAAAAACCAAATCAAATCGATGTAAACATTACAAATGCTGCCGCAGTAAATGCTTATAAATATAATGTATACATAAATACAGCCTTAAAAAGGTACTCCAGTGTGGTAATTACTCTAAAGAAATACATTTAAGATAGTATACATGTTAGTTAAGAAGTTGAATGGTATTTAAGATTAGGCAATTAACAGGTGTTGTCACTACGATTTCTGAAGTAACAGCGTACGTAGCTTAGGATTGTGTAACTCAATAAATTCAATAACCGCCAACACACCTTGTAGACTCACTAAAACTGATTTTAAGGATAACGTTGGATAGAAAATAATATAGAAACATGATTGCAGATGATCTGAAGAGTAGAAATTTAGATATTAGAAAAATAAATTTTTAACATGGAAATCCCGTAGGCAAAATTCTTTAAACAAATTTTCGCATAAGTCAGGAACTAATAAAGCTAGAGACTTGTGTGAGGGCTGCATTTAAAGAGAAAACATTCACAGAGTTTGAAATACATGGTAAGGGTCCCACTTATTTGAAAAAATGTTTAATTACTCCAAAATCATACCCGCCCAGAAGAAGTCCGGATTCGAGGATAGGTCAGTATTCGCGAGAGAAACAGACTTACATATTTTAAAAAGAAAAAAATCCTTTTATATATCCGGCTAATTATATTAAAAAATGAAAATTTTTCATCCTCAAAACATAATTCGCCAGACAAAACTTATCTTTACCTGCTTTTACGAGATGAAGAACACTATATTCTTCATGTAAATTAATACAAATTAACACTATGTCGATGCGAATTAAATCACAGAATTTCACATTCCAAAAAAAATGACTGAAGTCAAAATAAATTGTTAATTAAAATCTACGAGAACAAAATCAAACATTCAGTTTGAAATACAAACGACAATCAAGTTCGAGTGAAACAAATGTATAACGCTGCGCAGCTGACAGTGTTCTCTGGTGACTAATACGAAATGGAAGCAAGAAAATGTCTTAAATTAAGACATCTGCGGATTTTTTAGACACATTTTTTAGTTTGTTTACACTATTATCACAGTAAAACACTTATGTTCCTTAAATTAAGACAATTATTATGTTTGAATTTTCAGATTCAGACATTCTTGATTTGTAGCCGGAGTGAAACAACTAAACAAATCAAATGAACAATGTTTTGGCGTTTCTGCATATTTGCACATTCAACTGGTACAACCTTAAACAGATATTTTTTACAGAGTATTTAGTATAAAAAAGATTTTAGCACACTTACCAACCTCCCGTATTTTAAAAGTCATATAACCGTACTTTCGAGCAGAAACTATATTAAACGTATGGAATTGGTCAGATTTCAAATGACTTCCACATCGAAGAAAGACACGTTTAATAAAATATTTTTTTAGCCAAAGTGTGTTGTTTGTTAAACTTAAAAAGCAGGAGATTGAGGAGTACGATTTTAGGTATTTTCCTTTTTTTTTTTTTTTTTTTTTTTTTTTTTTTGAAGATTTTTATACAAGTCCGTAAATAAAGATAGTTAAGACATTTAACCGTGAGTACATAAGTAAATAAAATGTAAAAGGCATTGGAAATTTTCTAGTAACTATAAAATGTTTATCTTTACTTACTTTTAAAATACACATATAATCTTATTATACATAAGCAATATGTAAGTATTAGTTTTTGAAATCCATTAAAATTCAAAGTAAAATACATTATTCTTAGAAATGGAGATAAAATGTCTTGACAAATTAAAGTAAAGAAATGCATAAAAATTACTGCTATTTGTTTACAAACTAAATTAATCAACAAGCCAAAATCCTCTATTTTAATAAATGGAATCTGAACAAATATTTTAAATTCTTCTGAAAAGAATATTTTATTTTTATTTTTTGTACTCCATTTATCACTACCTGCAAACAATAGAAACTGTTTCAGGTTACATTCCAAACTCTCTATAGATATTTTCTCTAAGTAAATTAATTGAAGTCCACAATTCTTTCGTAAATTATTGTATCAAGATCAATTTAAGATATTACATCTCCATCTTTACGAATACCTATGCATTAATTTTATATGCAATAATAATCGACATTACTCATTTAATTAATGCATTTTAGATATTAATTATGCAAAGAGCTAGATGTATTTACAAAATAAATATTTAAAATTCTTCTGAAAGTAATCCATGTAAATGTAAAATCAAAGCTTTTCTACTTAAATTTAATAAATGGGAACAGTAGGAATGAGGTTTATGAGTTATAATAATGTAAAACCAACAAAGGTTTACTTAATAAAGCTCTTACGTATGTATACATCAGAATTAGATGGAAACTGAAATCTTAAATACATTTCTGATAAAATAATAAGCAAGTCAAATAAATTTATGAAACATAAATATTGCGAAACAAAATCTTTCATTTTTAATGCTTCTCTTACCATTAATGAAATTGTATTCAGAGATGCATTCCTAGATAGTGTTTTAATCACCCTCCATATATCTTATTAAAAATTAGAATACTTTATTAAACAACATCATTCTTTCACAAATTTTACATTATGAAAACATTAATATTTCTTAAGTTTGTTTAAGTTTCGTTTTATTACGTTTACATCTATAAAACCTCTTCGAAATTTCTGTGACTGAAAACAATTCCGTGATAATTAAGTAATAAAATTGAATCAGAATATACATAAAATCTACATTTTGTTTCTTGATCGGCCTTGATCGGCCTATACATCATTATTTTTGCCTTAATATTATGGATATAACAGACTTATTCAAAAACTTTCTGTTAGTTTCACATTATTAAATCTATAAAAAATATTTCTATATTTTTATACGGATTAAATTATTCCATCTATTCACAGAAACAATGCTGAACAGCATTTTAAACATTTTCGACGCATCTTTGGTTAATCAAAAACATGTTATTAAAGAACACCATTTTTTCATAATTTTACATAAAAGGGTAGACCGGGACACGTGTATGCATTGGGCACGTTTACGCAGTGCACGTTTTCCGAAACGTGTTATAACTGGCGCGTCACCAGTCATGACAGATTGATGCTGCTCCCTAGTGGGTATTCTCACACGTTTTTGAGCATCAGTCGAGCTTCGGTCTAACATGAGGAAAGGATAATCTGTTTTCTGTCAAGGTGATTAAATTTTGTCTTTGAACTAATAATACTTAGTTAAGGATAAACAAATATAGTAAAGCGAGGAGAGTTCGCGCGGTAGGAGAGATTGCGCACAAAGAGATTCGACGGGAAGGAGTAGAGTGCGCGCCCAGCGACTCCAGGTAGTTGTACAGCAGCATTAGTGCAGTGTCTACATGAATGTGCATATTGATTGTTCCAAGCGTCTTGGATAAAGCACTGCTATTTTGGTATTTTTTCCAAAGTAAGGGCTTGAATTTTCATAACTGTTCGTCAGAATTTTTATAGAGAGTCAATAATACAAAATATTTTGAACTTAAACAATTTCTTATAAACTACTAACCTGGACTAAGTATGCGAACACCAGAAATTCATTTTAAAAGTGGCCGTATTTAAATAAAAGACCGCGCAATCTCTCCTACCAAAATAGGAGAGTTTGCGCATCTGCTACTTAGGAGAGATTGCGCATTTCCCCATAAGTTGAAGTGCTAGGAGAGATAACACAGCGTATTGATAAATTTGTATGAATTGCAAATTACGCGTAAAACATATGAATGAATCAATTTTGAAATAATTTCGGAAAAACACATAATTATCAAAACTAAATTTGGCAATAAATTAATTTCAAAAAAAAAAAAAAAATACTTTTGCAGATAAAAATTTTATTAATAAATTAATAATACAGTTGTTATTAAATAAATTTTATGTAATTATTTTTGTTAATAAATTAATAATATATTTGTTAATAATTTAATTAAATATATATATTTATTTATTTAGTTATTTAATTTATGAGCAATTAATTTGCTAATAAATAAATTTTGTTAACTAAAATAAATTTTCTAATACAATGTTTTGGAAAAGCTTTCACCCATTCCAAGTAGTGTAATGTCATCGAAATCAAAAGGAAACAGAGTGCAACTAATGTTACTGATCCACAAAATATATATGAAAAAAGATTTAAAAAGGATGCCTCTACAAAAAAAAAAAAAAAAAAAAAAAAAAAGGTGAAGATAAGGTGTTTTTACAAAAAGTGGGATAAAAAAACTCAAGGGAAAAAAAACGAAGGTCAATGAGGATGAGTGCACTGAGTATCAGGAACTGTACCAGGAGACAATATCGACAACTGACTGGATTCAATGTATTGCTTGTTGCAGGTGATTGCACGAAAGATGCACGTTTTACAATAATAAGTGCATCGATTGTGGACGACGACAACTTCGGTTAGCAAACAAAATACAATGAAACTGTGGAAATCGAAATGAAGTAATTTTCAAGTTAAACATGTTATCTACTAGGTGAATGTTTTTTTGTAATCTTAGTAAGGTTTGCTTTTGCAGATATTTTAATCTTTTTAAATTAAAATTTTTAACTGTTGTTAAAATTATTTCTTTTATTTATTATTTAAACATTTGGTTGAAATATTCACTCCTAATACAAAAATATTTACTCACAAAATGTCAATTAAGTGTAATTATTATTGTTAACAATTTAATTGTAGTTATTATTAATAACAATCTCTTCTACCTATGTGCGCAATCTCTCCTACCCATGTGCGCGTTCTCTCCTACCCTGTAAGGAGAGATTGCGCAAAATAGTTTTCTTGGTTTTTTTTACTGCTGTTCTATTAATTTTCAGTATAACAACAAAATAACAATGGAAATGCATAAAAAACAAATGAAGTCAAAATTATTCATGCATAGTTTAGCAAAATATTAATATTTAGATTTTTTATTATTATTCTTTTGAAAGGTGCGCAGACTCTCCTCGTTTTACTATATATGAACATTGGCAGACTTTTATCCTTTTTTGAGAACTGTATTTGTATGAACAGAAATGTTATTAATTTTCGTTGCACGTTAAAAATAAATCCAAATATGGCGGAAGGCACGTTTACGCATTGGCATAGGGGCACCTTTACGCACGTTCAAAAACAAATAATTACGTAATTACGTAAAAAATTACTAGTTTCTATGGAAGCAGAACAAGAAGACAGCAAAGGAAAAACTATGAAACCAAAAACTGCAAAAGGGGAAAAGCTTGTACAGTCTGGAAAAAAGAAAATAGTGAATTAATCTGTTGACGAAAATGAAAACTGTGTATGTATTTATTGTTTGAAATCATACAACCAATCCCCAAAAAGGTCAAGACTGGATTCAATGACTTAGATGCAAAAGGTGGGCACAGTGTGCAAAAGGAAATACTTTATTTTCAGTTTGTAAAAACTGTAACAGTGATGATGAAGATGACTAAATAGTTTCTATTTTTAATTAGTAATAAGCCCTATGTTTCCAGTTTAGCCTATAAAATGTTCTTTAATTAATTCTTTTTAATTTTTTTCAAACAGTGTTTTAAGTTATAAATAAAACATTTCAACTTGATTAAATATATATTTCACTTACTCCTTGGTATCACTTATAATATGCGTAAACGTGCCCCACTTGATGCGTTAACGTGCCCCGTTCTAGGGGCAAGTTTACGCAAGAGACTTGGACCTAAAAAAAATTTATTACGGTTAAAAACACATTATTACGATTAAAAACATTAGGGAAACAACTGAATGCACAAATTTTGACTTTATTAACCGCTTTATAAAACCACAATGTCTAAAATTTCCAAAGTTGAAACATAAAAATTAGAAAATTCATTGAACAAAATCCGCGTAAATGTGCCCCGATCTACCCTGATTAATTCAACGGCTTGTAATTTTGTGAGGAATCAATTTCAAATACTTATTTCGTTTGCACCTTTAAAATTATTTTCGAAATCTATATTATAAAGCAAAAGCATGTCCCTGAGTAAGGGTGACATTATATAGACGGTGGCAACAACAGATAAATTGATTTCTTTTCTAATACATCGTTTCGTTTTCAGAGACGATAGTTTCATTTTCAGAACCGATTCTAACCGGTTCCAAAGGTAGAATTACCATCATATTAAAAATAAATAAACGGTCAAGTGCCAGTATTACTCGCGCACAGAGGGTTCCGTACAATAATATATGAATTAATAAGTGTATTATTAAAGAAATGCCGTTTCTAAAAGAATACTGCGACTTTGTAAAAACTGTACAACATAGGGTTGGGTATAACAGTATAGTATACAGGGTGCAAGGGAAAGTTCCTTTAATCTGAAAATACTTGCGAACGGAGAGAGCTACAGCTATACAAGTGAGGTAACGGTACGGTAAAGCGACTACGCCCGACCTAATGCAAACGACAGCAGCACCCCTAGTGGCGAAATTTGGAAGATAGCCATTGAAAATCGAAAACGAAAAGAGGTAGAGAAAATTTTCCAATTAAAAAGTTTTAGAGCATTAATTAATTAGCACGAAACGACGTTTGGTTCACATGCATAAGATAAATCGTCGCCTACATACCCCAAAAATGTCCAAAAACGATGAGCGACGATTCTACTTTGTCTATTCACATTCCAGAAATGTAGTCGTGCACAATCGCAGATTGTGACGTTGTACTATACTGTAATGTCTGTAAAGATTCAATTTCCAATGCATTTAAAATTTTAGAATAAACCTTTCAGGGCCAGAAGAATTCTGTTCGTAAACTGATGAAATAATTGACTGACACCAAGATATTCAAACGAATTTCTCAAAAAAAAAAAAAAAACTGGCTAATTTGCACTTTCATTACAAAAGCAAAATTTTATTAAAATATTCTTGGTGCCATTTGTCAGTTTTGGAATTAAAATTAGGTGGATAGACCATCCAGCCACCGCCCTTGAAAGGGTTAAATCTATATCGTCGTATTGAAGAGGCTTGCAATAGACGTTCCACGCTGAGAAATGTGCATGCATAATTACTTTCACGAATACAAACGTGTATCGTGAGCAATTGAGAACTTTTCGAACATACTGAATAGTAACTTTTTATCACTGTGAGACAGTTTGTCTTTTTTTTTTTTTTTTTTTTTTTTGAGTGTGTGATGTTATAAAATGTACTGAGATAAGTACGTATTTATAGCATAAATTGTGCGCATTTCTTCATACTTCTGACTATTCCATTCAAACGTTTACACAAAATGGAGTGCATCGATTTCGGACATTTTTGGGTAAACAGGCGAAGATTTATCTTATCCATGTAAACCAAATGTCGTATTCTATTAATTAATTGATGCTCTAAAACTTTCTAACTGGAAATTTTCGTTTTCGATTTGCAGTGGCTATCATCCAAATTTCGCCTCTAGGAGCGCTGCTGTTCTGTTTCAATAAATCGGGCTTAGTCGCTTTACTATACAGTTTCCTCACTTGCATAGCTGTAGCTCTCTCCGTTCACAAGTATTTTGAGGTTAAAAAGGGTTTCCTTTGCACCCTGTATACTAGAAAAGTATAAATGTATGTACCATGAAAGTTCAAAGATATATTGAACCTAAATAATAGCAAATATAGCTATTCTGTATATGTTTTATTCCATATAGGTTTTTAGTAAACCTTTAAAGACATAGTATGTGTATTGAGAGAGCCACTCAATAGAAACTAATCGCGAATCCCATAGTATTCATGTTATTATTTCTCATTAAATTAGTCTGTTTTTAACAATTTGCAGTTTATTGCTTTTATACTGCAACTGGGCATTGCATTACATAAATATAAATATCCTTAAAATTTGTTATTCAGGCTTTAAAAGCCGATAGAGCTTAGAGTACGCCGTCCCTGTCATTATGTATGTACAAACAGTCCGTGTCTTTAAGGGTTAATATATCAGCTGATTACCGACGATTTTTTCCGAAATTCATGATCATCAATGCTTTTATACTTCTGCTACGATAGGTGCCTTCAGCTCTGCTCAACGCTTTTGCTGAAGCCCGTAAATCGAAATTTGAGTATAACGGGAAAAAGCGATTTCGTTTGCATCTGTAAAATTATTTTCGAAATCTATATTATAAAGCAAAAGCGTGTCCCTGAGTAAGGGTGACATTATGTAGACGGTGGCAACAACAGATAAATTAATTTCTTTTTTATTGCATCGGTTCGTTTTCAGAGACGATAGTTTCATTTTCAGAACCGGTTCTAAACGGTTCCCTGGTAAAATTACCATCATATTAAAAATAAATAAACAGTCAAGTGCGAGTATTACTCGCGCACAGAGGGTTCCGTACAATAATATATGAATTAATAAGAGTATTATTAAAGAAATACCGTTTCTAAAAGAATACTGCGACTTTGTAAAAACTATACAACATAGGGTTGGGTAGAGCTGTATAGTATACAGGGTGCAAAGGAAAGTCCCTTTAACCTGAAAATGCTTGCGAACGGAATGAGCTACAGCTATACAAGTGAGGTAACGGTACAGTAAAGCGACTACGCCCGACCTAATGCAAACGACAGCAGCACCCTAGTGGCGAAATTTGGAAGATAGCCATTGAAAATCGAAAACGAAAAGAGGTAGAGCAAATTTTCCAATTAGAAAGTTTTAGAGCATTAATTAAGTAGTACGAAACGACATTTGGTTCACACGGATAAGGTAAATCGTCGCCTACATACCCAAAAATATCCGAAATCGATGAGCGACGATTCTACTTTGTCTATTCACATTCCGGAAATGTAGCCGTGCACAATCGCAGATTGTGACGTTGTACTGTACTGTAATGTCTGTAAAGATTCAATTTCCAATGCTTTTAAAATTTTAGAATAACCCTTTCAGGGCCAGAAGAATTCTGTTCGTAAACTGATGAAATAATTGACTGACACCAAGATATTCAAATGAATTTCTCAAAAAACAAAAACTGGCTAATTTGCACTTTCATTACAAAAGCAAAATTTTATTAAAATATTCTTGGTGCCATTTGTTAGTTTTGGAATTAAAATTAGGTGGATAGACCATCTAGCCACCGCCCTTGAATATACGTTCCAAGCTGAGAAATGTGCATGCATAATTACTTTCACGAATACAAACGTGTATCGTGAGCAATGGAGAACTTTTCGAACAAACTGAATATTAACTTTTTATCACTGTGAGACAGTTTGTCTTTTTTTTTTTTTTTTTGAGTGTGTGATGTTATCAAAATATATTGAGATAAGCACGTATTTATAGCATAAATTGTGCGCATTTCTTCATACTTCTGACTATTCCATTCAAACGTTTACACAAAATTGAATGCATCGATTTCGGACATTTTTGGGTAAACAGGCGAAGATTTATCTTATCCATGTAAACCAAATGTCGTATTCTATTAATTAATTGATGCTCTAAAACTTTCTAACTGGAAATTTTGCTCTATCTCTTTTCGTTTTCGATTTGCAGTGGCTATCATACAAATTTCGCCGCTAGGAGCGCTGCTGTCGGTTTCATTAAATCGGGCTTAGTCGCTTTACTATACAGTTTCCTCACTTGCATAGCTGTAGCTCTCTCCGGTCACAAATATTTTGAGGTTAAAAAGGGTTTCCTTTGCACCCTGTATACTAGAAAAGTATAAATGTATGTACCATGAAAGTTCAAAGATATATGGAACCTAAATAATAGCAAATATATCTATTCTGTATATGTTTTATTCAATATAGGTTTTTAGTAAACCTTTAAAGACTTAGTATGTGTATTGAGAGAGCCACTCAATGGAAACTAGTCGCGAATCCCATAGTATTCATGTTATTATTTCTCATTAAATTAGTCTGTTTTTAACAATTTGCAGTTTATTGCTTTTATACTGCTACTGGGCATCGCATTACATAAATATAAATATCCTTAAAATTTGTTATTCAGGCTTTAAAAGCCGATGGAGCTTAGAGTACGCCGTCCCTGTCATTATGTATGTCCAAACCGTCCGTGCCTTTAAGGGTTAATATCTCGGCTGATTACCGACGATTTTTTACGAAATTCATGATCATCAATGCTTTTATACTTCTACTACGATAGATGCCTTCAGCTCTGCTCAACGCTTTTGCTGAAACCCGTAAATCGAAATTTGATTGTAACGGAAAAATGCGTTTTCTCAAAAACTATGTGACCTAGGGTAATCGCTATAATTTTCCTGCAAGATTTAAATTAATATCTAATACCTCTATTTTTTTCATAATTTTAGTTTCATTAGATTCGGAGTTAGATGGACTGGAACATATTTTTACACTACATTTTCCACCATAACTTTGAAAATATAATACCTAAAATTAAATGAAATATATTTTTGATTTCAGCGTTACGAATGCTTTCGCATGATACCCCACACGATATACAAAGAAAAGTTTTTTTTTCAAGTAACTTAATTAGCCCATCTACGTTTTTCCTAAATATATTTATGAATATTTATTAATCTGTAAATATGTGGGTCAATAGTCTTTATTACTTCCCCGAATTTGAACTTTCCACGTTGCATAGTTTACGAGTAAAAGGGCTGTGACAGACAGACAGACAGACACAGGAGTGATCTTACAATGGTTCCGTTTTTACTTTTTAAGTACGGAACTCTAAAAATGTAACAAAACCGCACAATAAAATATATCGACCTCGGGTATCCTATGCAAAATAAATAAATAAATTAAAATCATTGAAAAATATTAAAATACGAGCGAGAAATCTGTAAACAACGTTCCCATGGGATTTACATTAGCTTGAGCGTTTCTTACCATGACTAGTCTCTTAAGCTATCATGTTATAGAAATATAGTAAAAAAAAAATCCGATACTCTGCAGAATACTTGCTACATCTGACAAGTAATTCTCACTAATAACATCCGTTAAATTGAACAATTATAAGTTTGCCGCTCACAAAGTACTTACAGTACTTTTTTGTGTATGTTCTCTTGAATTTTAGTACCAATAATTTTTTTACGCTTTAATTTTCTGAAATTAAACAATGCAAAGAAATCTTTTATAAAATACTGGTGTCGAAATTTAGGGAAGCGTACATACGTTAAAATAAATCCGTCTTAGGTAGCCGCCATTTTTGTGTCAGCGCCCAGGCCTATTAATCAGGGGGTGATGACTTATCAAAAGAAACGCCACTTGTTGGGCGCAAGTGTAATTATTCGGGCAATAAAATCAAACTTATTACTTTTTTAAATCGCATATTATTTATTCTTTTACATGATTGTGGAAACCGAATCACGCTACTGTTTTAGTTTTTGGTTCTGGAATTTTTAATACTTTTGTAACTTTTGGATTACCATACTTTATACTTGCAAAATTTTCATGGAACAGAATTTAACAAATATAGTCTTGCACTTACTCAAATATTTTTAACCTAATCAAAATCCTTTAAATACGAAATGTATTTGAAAACTAATACCAAAAATCTAAATCTAAATTTACGGGAGCGCATTATACGCCAAATATACAAATGGTAGATTTCAAAATAAGGAAAAAATGAGCAAAAAAATTAGATTTCTATATGTACCGTAAATCTGTTCATTTTAAAGAAGTGGCATTACCTTATACCTTACCTTAACCTTTAAAAAATTAACAATCAGAACTGGGATTTGAATTTCGAGACTATGCCAGCGGCAGCCATATTTTTTAGACCGTGAATTGCTTCAAAATCTATCTTTGTGTTCTCTTTCAATTTTGTTAGAGGTTTTGCGCGGCAGCATTTCACACCACGTTGGTACTCCTTAAGTACAGTGATCCCATGTCAGGGAAAAACTTGTCCCACAAAATTTTAGAAGGACTAAAGACATATGGTTTCGATTTGCCTATTTACGTGAGCGAGGTTATGATGGTGCCGCATCAATGAGCGTAAAGTTTGGCCGTGTTGTGTCTCATATGTCAGCTATATATCCGCAAGCTTTATATGTTCATTTTGACTCAAATACTAGTTTAAATTTAGCAATTGTAAATGCTGCATCTGTGATAGAAATAATAAACTGCATTGTAGACCAGGTGACAGCGGCGCAGACAATCACCTCATCGAGCTGGAGGCTGAATGAAAACTGTATGAACCTTATGAACTTAACTTTATAAACTTATGAATATACTTAACTAATTTTATGAACTTATGAATATACTTAACTTATGAATATACTTTATGAACTTTAAAAATTTTCATTATCGGGTAGCATGAAAAGTTCGCTTTCAGGCACATCATCAAATTATGTTTCATCTTCACCTTCACTATCACTCTGACACACAAATAAGTAATCATCTTCCGTCAATGGTGCACCCAGAGGGGGGAGGGGGCAAGGGGCTCTGGCCCCCTCCGACGGAAAAGTGAGAAACACTGGGAAAATATTTAAAATATTTACAGGACCACAGTTCGTTTGTGTGTGGGGGGAGGGGGGTCAGGGTCCACCTACCTCCGAATCTCATTGGTGCAGGTGTACCCGTTCACTATATTATGGCTATTTAAGATGTGTTTCTTCCCTTTTTTGGCTTATTCTCTTCCTGGCCGTGGTCGCTGAGTAAACTTGTCTCTAGTGTGGGGACCCGATTAGTAAAGGGCACTTCTCAGAACTAGACGCTTTGAAGTTTTCGGCTGCCCGCAGATGGTACTGTACCGCTGGCATGGTCTCGAAATTCAAATCCCAGTTCTGATAGTTAATTTTTAAAGATTATTCTCTTTTTTTAATTTAACTTAGCCCCATTTTGGGTTCTGCTAGAAGCAGAAATGTTTTTATCTGCCGGTGCGAACCAGTTATGGTGTAGCCTTTTTCTAAACGTTCCCAGCTAAACGTTAGGCTAAACGTTCCCAACACATCCAAAAAACCTCTGCTGGTAACAGGCACTAGATAACTGTCATTCAAAATTAATGATCTATGTGGCCCCTTTTTGGTTTTTTGTTCTCTGTAGGTTTCAGTTTGGGCCTCTGGCGATACTAATCTATGTCTTTCCTGTGACCTTTGATACCCTACTGTCTTCACAGTCTTCGATTTTCTCTAAGCCAGACACGAAGTGACAACGAAGTATAGGGCAACCAAACATGTTTGGATGCTCTATGAGCCCTATTTCGAAGGTTATATTTAACCTCGTGTATTCAAATCTGAAATGGGCTTTGGAACTCCATCAGAGTTCTCAAAATTATATTATTTAGACCGTGGATTGCTTCAAAATCTATCTTTGTGTTCCCTTTCAATTTTGTTAGAGATTTTGCGCGGCAGCATTTCACACCACGTTGGTACTCCTTAAGCACCGAAATCCCATGTCAGGGAAAAACTTGTCCCACAAAATTTTAGAAGGACTAAAGACATATGGTTTCGATTTGCCTATTTACGTGAGCGAGGTTATGATGGTGCCGCATCAATGAGCGTAAAGTTTGGCCGTGTTCTGTCTCATATATCAGCTATATATTCGCAAGCTTTATATGTTCATTGTGACTCAAATAGTTTGAATTTAGCAATTGTAAATGCTGCATCTGTCATTGAAATAATAAACTGCATTGTAGACCAGGTGACAGTGACGCAGACAATTACCTCATCGAGCTGGAAGCTGAATTCCAGTATCAGACAGAACTCGATTAGCATATTAAAATTCGACTGGTCTGCCAAACCACCTTCAGACCCGATTTTAGTAGTTAACTCTAGGTTTATCATTCTGTTTTCCTGCGTTTTAATATGTGAATCGAGTTTTAATTAATATTGGACATTCTGCCTCCATCTCGATGAGGGGATTGTCTGTGCTTCGGCCTCCCTGTCTATTGGCATTATTGAAATGACACATAATTTTTTAATACTCCTTTGAGACAAGACGTCCTCCTCAACAATATTGACAAGCATACACAGTAAATTAATAAACAAAGACTACAAAAAAATGTGACTAACTAGGAGGATAGCACTCATGAAGTCATCAAGACCATGATAAAATTATATGACGAAGTGATTCATAACCTTGAAACAACCGGAACTTGGGGAGACAGAGACTAGTCTTGTAACGCTAAACTTTTGCAAACTTTTTATCTAAATTGGTTTCCTAATTCTTTATTTAGCTTACAGAATATATTTACATACACTTTATACACCGGAAGCCGGCTTCACAAACCATCACCTCATCGAGTTGACGGCTGAAATTCCAGAATTAGTTAGAACTCGATTTGCATGTTAAAAGTCAACGAGTTTGCCAACTCAGATCTTGGTGGAAAACATCTGTAAACCTGATTTTAGGGCCTGACTGGTAGGTTTACTATTAAGTTTTCTTGCTCCCAGTCTTCCATGTTTTCATAGCTCTGGTTGCAGGAGAACGCAGGCAGGCCAGTTGCACTTTAATATGAGAATTCTGCCTAATCCTGGAATTTCAGCCATCAACTGGATGGTCTGTTCATCCAACTTCCGGTCTATTGCCTTTGTCTAAACTATTGCAAAAATGTGACGGTGACCTTTTAATTGCCTTAAATTTCGTTGACAATGTTGTGGCTCACTTAAATTCTATTCGTAAAGCATCAGATATTTCTTTCTGGGAAATTTTTGATGAAGCTTTTTTGAAAGACAGTAACTTTCATATTGACTTTAAAATGCCAAGAACTGCTTCAAAACAAAAACAAAGATCCAATGTTCCAGCCAATTCTACAAAAGAGTATGTCAGGAGAAATATTTTTATTCCATTCGTTGATCAAATGTTGACTCAACTTAATGAATCTTTCACTTGGCACCGCAACATTTTGAATTTTTTTAAATTCTTCTACCTAATAGGAAAGATTTTCCAACTGCAAATGAAATGAAAGATTTTCTTTAACGTGTGAATTTTATGCGCATAATTTGCTATGTACCAATACAAAAATTTTGAACGCCGAATTAAAGTTGTGGTACAGGCAATTTGAAAATATCTTTCATAACTCGAATCCCATTAAAGCAATTTCGTAATGTGAGAAAATGTTTACCTTAACATTTACCAATTACTAAATATATTTGCAAAGCTTCGTGTTACAACCTGAGTCAGCAAAAAGTCATTTTCGATCTTAAGCATTTTAAAGATCCAAAATGACAGAATCAAAATTAAATGGACTGCTTTGTTATATATAAGCAAAGAAATTAATGTAACTGCAACTGAAGTAATTTGTGAAAAAAATAGATTTTATTGTGTAACAATACTTTTAATTGCATTTTACTGAATTTTTTTATCGGTTCAACTCGGCCCCATAGTTGGCTGAGCCACGGGAGCAGTAGAAGAAGCTTCCCTTTCCCAGACTAGAGGCAATACCTTTACAAGAATTGACTGCGATGCCCAAAAGAGATTAAATTATCTATCATTTTATTAATGCCCAAAAACTCTGACTGACAAGTAAAGTTTAAATGAACTAGCCCGAAACTTTGCATCCAATATTCCATTTCGTCAAGGCTGTTTTGAATATTTTCCTTTAAACTACAATATGTCTGACAGATAGATAAATATAAATAGGAAATTCTACAAACGTTTGTTTAGGGGCTCTTTAAGTATTTATCTTCAGCACATAAAAATAAAATAATAATTTTCAATTTCATTAAAATATATAAATTATTAGTAAATACTGAAGTAATTATAGTAATTTCATGATTATTTAGTGTCTCCTTGTAATTTCCTACTGTAATCATAAGTAGAGAAATTTTGCCCCCCCCCCCCAATAATTTTATTTTGTTTCCCCCGCCAATGCTCGGTACCCCACCCCCCCATTGAAAAAATCCTGGATGCGCCACTGTCTTTCGTTCCATCTAGATTGTTAAGTATACTACTTCTTTTAAAAGACTTTTAAATTAGGTCAGGTTTAATTTCATTACATACTTTTATTATCCACTCACATAGTATTTCTGGACAGGCATCATGCATTTCACCTCCTAATCCAACATTTGTTTATGTTTATAGTGTATTATAGCTATACATAAAAGTATAAAAAAGATTAACAGCTTTAATAATTTTAGTTGTATCAGTTGATTCAATTAAGATTTAGTAGGTAAGTGGAAAATAAGATTATTTTTTCATATGAGTAAAAAGTTCTCGTGCTTGAAAATATTGTTCCCCTTATCGTTTGTCACTTTCGTATAACATCCTTCGAAACCTTAAGAAAATCCTTGGAATGAATGAATTCAAAAGATAAGAGCATCCCATATGTACGTACATTTCAGGTTTCTTTGTAAAGAAAAGGTTGCGCGTTGTACGGCGAATATACCTAAAAATAGAAAAATACAGTCTCAAATCCCGTAGGTGCGCGTTATACGCTGGTGCACGTTATATGCCGGTGCGCGTTATACGCCAGATTTTACGGTACTTCAAAACTTAGTTAAGCGTTAATAGCCGATTATTTAAAAATGTTATACAGGGGGAGGCAAAAGTGATTAAACAAATTTAAAATCAAATACTTTCTGATTCTCTTTCTTTCTTTCTCCTTTCAGATTCAGAATCTAGAATATTTTGATGTTTGCGACACAGTAAACAAGGAAACTCTTGGTAAATAGTGGAAGGAGTGGAGGGAGAAAGCACACAAGTTTGAAGGAGCATTTCTTGAAAGTATGAGAAATTTCTAGGAAGCTCAATTTTCCCACTCCTGTTGTCATCTTTAATCATGATTTTTCCAAAATATATAACAGAATTTTCAAGGAAATGATTTTTGGAAAATTAGAGGAAATTATTTCCTAGAAATACTCCTGCATTTTTTTTCTCACACCATCCATGGATATGACTGTTATACATTATACATGTTCGATGTATGTGATATATGCACCCTATGCTGATATTCAATATATTTAATAACACAAAAACGAAAAATCATGCGTCTAGCATACGTTGTGAAAAACATAAAAACACATTCAGAATACTGAAACAAAACTTTCCAATTTATCAAGGTGAAATATGTGTAAATAAACAATTTAGAAAATGCATAATGCATTTTAAAACCCAACATCTGTAACTACCATAAATGATACAAATGATATCCGAATTTTTTCGTGCAGCCCTGTATATGTATAGATTCATATGTATATTAGATCCCTAGATTCATATGTCCGTTCAGCAATTTCCGTCAATAAACGGAAATGCACCTGACATCATTTGCGTATCCCTGCATATGATATATAGGATTTATACACACCAAGTAATATGAAAAATAAATAAAATTTTAAAACGCATATCAAAACTGAAAACACATGTCCACCAATTATTCTTCTGTGGCCAAATACTTTAGCGTATCCCTGTAAATGAACGATAGATTATATGCACACCAGATTCTACTGTAAGCGTTTTGTAGTACAACTCAATGGTATATACAAATTTCAATATATTTAAATAGTGCAATACAATTAAAACACACTGCAAGCAATTTATTTCAATAGGCCATACTGTAACGAAACTCTTTTGAGTGTCCCTATGAATGATCCGGTAATACCACACGCTTGATTCTCAATAACCAGCATACGATAGTAAAAAGCATAACATATATACATTTCATGGCAATCTGACTATACTTACCCAAGTTAGAGTATGGAAAAACAGACTGACGGACAGACAGACATACAGACAAACTGAATTCATAAACATTTTTCAACTGTGCTGGAAAATGTTATTAAGGGTGAAATACCTACAGTCTGTGAGTCAAGAGCACATACATTTGGAATTATTTTTACTTTCCTAATATATAGTGTAAGAAAATTATTGTAATGGTGATGTATGTATGTGTGAGAGATAGAGAACACGATAGTTTCCATACTTTCAATTGAGCTCACATTTGGCGAATATGCTATAGATCACTGTCACAAGAACTCTATAGATTTTCGTACAAATACGTCCATAGATTCGATATTTAAACTCTTTTCACACCTTCTTGCGACCGATTCGGTATGAGAAATTCACCAAGCTAATATAATAGAGTATAAATATTAAATATTGAAACGATGTAGTCAAGCAATTGTAGGTCAGAATTAGCCTTTTTAGTAAAGGAATACCAGGGTCCAAGTTTTCGAATCCATCTTATTCTTTTGTTTTGGGATTCTATTAAATCCACGGCATGATACGTAATGTTCGTAAAATAGAGTGGACTGACTTCCGATTTTTCTTATTCACGTAATCAGGTCACTTGAAACAGCAGGATATAGTGTAAACAAGGACATGTTCATGCAGAGATACACAGTTTCAAGCAAGTAGCAGTGATAGAACTTTATCAAAAGGCTATTCTCAAATCCAAACTGGTTACTGGCCCCACCAGCGGCTAGGAGGTTCTGCTATCAAAGCTGGTAGACGGTAGGTGCTGGTTTCGAACCCAGTAACGCCCGTTGGACTAATCGTACGGAGTTTTACGCGGTTGTCTTCGAACCTTGTATTTCCATGTGTAAATACGGGTTAGGTACACTTAGAAAGCCCCCCACGTAGAACACTAACCCTCGGGCCCATATCCCAAGAGCAGATAATCGGTCGTCATAAATAACACACCAACGCACCAAACTGATTACTTTCTGACACATTTTTAAAAATTTATTTTTGTTCGAAAACGCATGTTGTTAGTAGGTGCTTTTATTCAAAAACTTTCTAATCGATTTTTTTTCGGTATAGGTAGTAGATTTCTCAGAAAATGCCGCCAATTTTGGCGTCTAGAACCAAAAATGCATTCGAGACAGCGCGGTAAAGTAATCACCTTTTATTCAGGATGTGATTCATTTATCAAAAAATGAAAACAAAATGTGCGATTAAAAATAACTTCAATAATCATACCTGCAAGTGTATCTATTTTTCGTTTAAAAATATTGTCAGAAAATATGTCAGAAAGTTTAACGAGGAAAAATATTTTTTTGAGAATCGCCTTAATGTCCAATGCTAAATGACTGCATACTCCATATTCCTTGGTCATAGGCTAAATTAGACAGTTACAGAACGTTGTAGTCAAAAAAGTGTAATGAAATTACATACAATCATATATGCAAGATATTTCTCACATTAAATCGTCTTCAATACGATGTTTAATTAGCAGTAACAAGGCGTTAAATTTGAAAATTATTTTAATTCAATCGTATATTATACATAAAATTACAAAGTATTAAGTTTCGAAAAAAAAAAGATAAAAAGCATTAACTCAAATGCTTTTAACTATTAAAATCACCTTAACTACTTTCCCACATTTTGTAAAAAATAATGTTAATTCAATAAATTTATAATTCCATCTTCACAGAAAACGTTTTACCCCTTCCACTATGGTTATGGTTCATATATCAATCGGCTTAAGATAACTTCATTGAAATCTTTTATGATAAATTGTTCTTCAGAAATAAAATAAGCTTATAATATATTTTTCACCCAAAAGCTTCAGGGTAAAATGTCTGGGGAAATATTTACAGCTTTAACAAATGTTGATGTGGCTGGGATTTACGAGCTGCTTTAGATGCAACACGTTACTTTTAAAAACAACACTTTTAAAAAAGTTTCTAACAAAATAAATTTGAACTATGCTAGAACTTATTGTGCATTGGCGTAGAGTCTGAATCTGTATCGCGAATTTATTTGTTGCATTTTACGAAACGAAATTTTAAGGAAAAGTAGAGAAAAAATATTTTGCTTATCACATACTAAAAGATTTTATATTGTATAGAAGATGGGGGATAAATGAGACATTTTCACAAGAATATTTATTTTGATTTTTTTTATTTTAGTTATTATTAATATTATATATCACATTTCATGCATTAGATATTGAACTACATCAATGCATAATATTTTCTAGATTATTATTATACAGAAAAAAATTATAAAATAAAATTAAATTCCTCCCTGTCCCAATCATCTCCACAGCAGGGATGAATGGACAGTAACAGAGGTGAATGGGACGCAAAGATATTCCTCCCTGTATTCAATTTTACTAAACTAAAATTTATAATTATAAACTTATATATAATTATATTTGTAATATATGATTTTACAGACCAAATCTATATGTTTTTTTCCAATCACTTATTTTAATGCAGACTTCGGCTATCTATCTATTCTTTTTTCCCACTTATGAAGCATTTTAGATTTGAAATGAAAGTGCAAAATTTCTTTGAAATATGGCATAGCTAATAATTTTCAATCATAACTTATTAATTAATATTAATTAAATGTATCTTAGAAACATGCACAACTGAAATCATGTTAGTGGTGGGGATTTAATTATGCAATATTTCAAATTTCAGTATAATTTCCCTCATTTGATCAATAAACATATACTATTTTTAACAACTTTATCTATTTTTGTAAAGTTTGAGTACCAATCTTTTGGTAAAACTCTAATACCTATCACAATACAATCAATAACACTCAGAAATTTTGAACAATAACAACTTTTTAATATATTTAATACTAATAATTAATGTAAATTATTAATTTATCAACCTATATAATACTATTTAGTTAATAAATAAATTTTTCAACGTCTTTAGGGATGAATGAGACAGTCCCATTCACTCCCATTTGAAATGTCCCAATCATCCACATAATGCATACATTCAATTTCCAGCCATTTTGCCTCAAGAATTATTTTGTCCCAATGGTTACTATTCATTCGTTTTAATTATTGATATTGAACCTTGAAATAAATAACTATAACATAGCTTATTTTGCTTATATTGTATAAGATATTTCACGTCTTCAAATATAAAAAAACTTAGTTTTAAGCAGAGATTTCAGAAAATGCAAGTTTGAAGAAAAAGGAAAACAGTAATGTGGTCCTACTCTTAGTTCTGAAGCACAGTGTGGTAGAGGATAGAGCCTTATGTAGGAACATGAAGAAATTTAAAATAGATGTTTGTTGTCTGAAATATTGAAAAGGTTCCATCCATCCCTTGCCCAATTCACCCCCCAGCTCCCCTATAGATGAACTGTGCTTTACACTTCATTTTCTTTCGTGTTAAATTGGTGCAACAAGAATGGGAGAGAAATGTTTCAAATACTTTAAAAGAGTATATTTATTATTATAATGACACATTCATTAGAAAAAAAAACTTTAAATATTGAAATTTCAATTTTCAAGACATAGTTAATGTAAATTCATTAGAACACGCAACTTCAAAATAAAAAATTAGGTAAAACTAAGTATTAAAATTAATTAAGTATAACCGTAAATAGGTCAATGATCAAATAATGAACATAAAGAGAAAAGGGAATGAACAGAATAAAAATAATTTCTGTGCTAAATATAATCAGTAGTGATAGAAAAAAAAAAAGTTACTTTCTGTTAACAGTTTTCATCGTTCCACCAACATAGGTAATAGATTTCAATAATCTTTCAGTTTTCTAATTTATCATCAAGGGCTCTGAAATTTCTGTCATTTACGTTATTATTATTATTATTATTATTCTAATTTTTCTTCTTTTAAAATATTTATTGTGTTATTTTGGGAGGAAAGTATTTTGTTATTTTTTTAATTTGAACGACATTCTTTAAAGTTCAGAGTATTATTTTGCAATTTCTATTATTATTTTATTAAACTTTTATATGAATTCCAGAACAAAACTCATTAACATTTCCAGAACGTCAAAACAAACTTCCGAATTTAGTGAAAAATCACCAATGATGGCCAAGTTAAGGATTTAGTTTTGATTTTAGCATATAAATACTACACCAAGCAAACTTTTATCATGGGAATGATTGAAATATAAGAAGCAATGATGGAAGTATACTTTAAAGTCAAGAAAATTAAGAAAATAAAAAAATATTAATTTGTCTGTTTTAGAAAAAAAACCTAAAAACACCAATGATGGCGCATCTCACGCCATTAATGGCCCACCATAATCAATCTTAATTTTTTCGGCCTTTGGTCCTTTAATTTGCCTTCTTAGATTTTTTGTCGGCTTTCTCAGTTTATTTTACAACCGGTTTCACCTATCTTTCTTTCTGGTTTGTTTCTTTTTTATGTACTTCTTGTTTTATCCGATCGTTGACATTTTGGAGCTCGTGCCATCTTTCCACGAAAACATTCTGCTGTTTGGCTGAGACAAGAAAATCCCTGGAACTGGTTTTGAAACGGTCCTTGCCAAGGCAACTGGTCAGTCGACTTTATTTTAGGGAAGTCCGACATTTTATTTTCTCCCATTCAATCAGTCATTCGGGGAGTTACCGTAACCTTTTCTGCCCTTCCCCTCCCACGGGGACGAAGATCCTTCCCTACAAGTTTTGGAACCTCCGAAAGTAGGAAATCTACTCAGGGTTTTTCTTGTCTGACGCAGACAGTATAGGACTCTTATTCTTTTTCCTTACGGGACTCTGAAGACATTCAAAGATTTCGTTTAAGCAATGAGAGCGATTTTCAGGTGTGGAGGAGGAAGGTATGAATTTTTGGTCTTTAAAAAACTAACTCCGTCGGTAGTTTTCGGCTAGTGACGAAAAATTTTCAGATAAACAAGAATATTTTCGATGTTGTCGTTACTGGAGAACGTACTCCAGACGCTTACGAAAACGGTGTAAAGCTTTCAATACTACACTTGGTGGTTCTTGAGTATTTCCGACTATTTTCACCACCATTCTTCCCGACGATTTGATGGAAATCTTCAATCGATAGATTTTGCAGATTTCCGGCGTTTAAAGGCTAACTTTTAAAGACCAAAATTTTAAAGACAACTAGTAACAGTTGAATCATTGTTAGTGATGTGATCCTTGCACTTGTATAGTCTACAGCGTTTTGCATCGAACGGACAAAGTCCTGATACCTTCAAACAATTGTATTGACATCTTCCTATCATTTCTAGCGCAATTTTCAGGATTGAGTGATTCACATTTTAGTTACAGCTTCATGTGGATGTTTTTTGCCCCAGCAATGACGGCCTTTGTAACAATTAGCTTTTAGCTGACGAAAATCATCATCGTCACCGATATGAAGAATGTGAATACCGTTTGGGTATGAAACGATCAAAATTATCTGTAGAGTTTTGTAAAGTTCTCTTGTTTCATGATTAAAACACTTTTTGAGCCGGTCCACAAACAAAATTACCGGCACTTGAACATCGTTCTTCGCTAAAAAAGAAAAAGGGTATCGTACGTGAGAAAAGGGTACATTCGTATCGTTTACGTTTTTGCAATCATCTAAATGTCGCTGCCATTCTCGATGATAGAGAAACGCTGTGAATGACTTGTGAAGGAAATTTTCAAACTTTTAGATGATAATAGGTTCCGATGAGTTTCCAGAAACCAAGAATGCAAACTTGACAATTATGGAAAATGTGGAATCTCGTTGGTTAATTTCATAGACACACTCTTGGTGTCCTTTTCTGCCAAAATCCTAGATATATCAGGTCAAAGACTGAATAGTTCGGGCCTTCAGTGTTGAAGACTCTATTTGGATCAAGTAAAGCTCTAAAAAAGTTTTCCTTCTTAAGCAATTCGGTGATGTCCTGAAGCCATTTACGAAGGTCCTTTTCTCGGACCTTCCCACTGATTTTTGTAAAGGCTTACGGTCATCGATGTGCAATCTCAGGGCATCGGCGCAAAATTGGAAAGTTACTATTGTGCACCTGATGAAAATCGTGTCACTATCCTTTCCTAGCCCTTGGGTGAGCAAAAAATCTGGAGGTGAGAGAATTTTCGAGAACAGTACACAACACAAACTAACAATTATAGTGCCCCACTGATTTTCAAATATGCAAATAGGCTCTTTCTAACAAGTGCAACATTTATAAACTGAAGTTCAAAAACAGATATGATTAAAATCTTTCTTTTATAAAACTTTTTTTACTGCGCGTCATTTCTTTAGAAACGCCATGACGCTGCATAGAACATTGTGCTTGTGGAGGGGAAAACCTTTCTTTTTCCTGACTGTTTTCATTCTTAATCCCACACATGTGGCAGTTGAGTGGCAAATAGTGCACACGACCATTCGCATGTACAGTACGAACAGTGAAATGTGCCGTGCCGATGGTCACCATAAGTGTTTATTTGCTTTACCCGAAGAAAAACCATTAATTTTTTAACTGGCATTTCTTTCCCAATGTTTCTGTGGTCATCAACAAAAGAAACGGAAGTCTCAATAAAAGAAAGTGGAGGACATGGACATACCTATGACTTTCACTCGTGATCTCTTACCTCTAGACATCCTACGAAAGCCATTAATGGAATGGAAGCTCCTTAACATGAAAGGAAGCATGAAATGTTCCGACTTGAAGAAAAATAGTCTTTTGGGGCATAAGTGTCGTTTGTTAAAAATGTTGGAATGCAAAAAAAAGTAGCATGCGCTCGGGGCTATGGTAAACTCGACAAACTCGCTATGCCTCTTTGAGCATTTATAAGGTAAATAAAGGCTATTTTTTATGCATCAGCTCTCAATGTAAGTAAATGCATAAAACAATCTGCATATAATTTTTTTATTTTCTTACCAGAATTTGATTATACTCAATACGAACAAATGCTTTTTTGAGCTGAAAAAGTGGCCAGATATGCCATTTGTTTAGAAAAGAATGTTACAAGTATAGAGAATACGGCGTAATGCGAACATTAACAACAGGAAATGGCTATTATAAATTTGTACTCAAATAATTTAGTTCTAATGTCTGAAATAAATAGCTGTAAACGATAACATTACTTCAATTAATCCCAACACATAGCAATAAAGTATTAAAAATCTCTGTGGGCCATCAGTGCTGCGATCACGAAAAAGCGGCACCAGTAAGGACCCACCCCACTAGCTTGTTAATAAGCTTATTTTGATAATACCAATACATGTTAACTAAACATTTCAGAAGTAATTACATCTCATCTTTCTTCGATTGTCTTTCTTGAAATTTTCGTAAGATGCAGGAAACTCAACTCTGTTTATTAAAAGTTTTGCTACCAAATCACTTTTGAAAGAGGAGAAAGCTTCCACGGAAGAAGCGCTCGATTAAGTGACGTGCCATGATTTGTCGAAACAAAGGCATAATCTCACAGTTGAAGGGCCATTATATCACTCACTTATTTTCGTTCAATTTGAATGCTGTGTGTTTTACATCTAGTGCATTCAAAATATTAAATGGGTATATGGGCCATGATAGGTGGTTTTACCCAACTTCTTTTTTTTTTTTTTTATCACTTCATATTGGCAGTGGTGTTAAAGCAATGTTGAACTGCATAATGATTTCATTTAAAGGGACGTTCTACCGATAGAGCATTATATTTAGGGACATTATCGGGATTTTTTTTTCTTTAAATAATGCACATAAAAACAGGTTTTCAAAATTGGGTCCTTTGTACTATCATCAAAATGTGTTAATACTGTCATTTGAAAATGTTTAATCGGCTTAAGCTCCTTCAATGTTCAATACGCACAGCATACACAGTAAGTCGATGTAATACTGTTAATAATCATCTGAAACCAAAAGCTTACACGTCTTCTCAAAAAGCACAAAGTTAGATGCTACAACCCAAATTGACAAAATAAATCAAAATTTCTCACAGTGGTGGCTGTAAGTTTTGGGATAGTTTTTAATCACTAACTTTTCATTTTCAAAAATGTTTAAAAATTTGAAATCGATGAAATTCTAAATTTTTTTGAGGTTTTCCATCGAAGTAGGAAAGTCGTAACACGCCATGTTTAAAAACGAAACGTCGAGGGCTTGGGCGGTTTAAAACTGGGGACTATTTTTTTTGCTTTTGTGTATCTCAGTAAATGAAATGTGCAAGCTACATACTACATAAACGTACGCAATCCTGAGGGTTACAAGCTCAATACACTGTCTCAATTACATTCAAATTGGTGTACTATTTCGTACGTTACCGTGCTAACATATTTTGCATTTTTTTGCTTTTCTGTGCCCCTGTAAAAAAAGTATACTAGCTACACATTTGATTAATATATTCATTTAAGATACATGCATGATCAATACGTTGTCACAGTTACGTGGAAATTGGTTCAGTATTTTTGAAGTTATCGGGATGACATGAGATATGTTCAGTACTTACTAACTTAAAACTTCTTAATACTAAAATTACTGTGTTTTGAAAATTTACGCTTATATTTTATGTTTCGATCGAGTTTTAGTTATTTTCAGAAACATATATATTATTCATGCATTATTTTCTCTATCTTAATACACCACCATGCATATATTTTCATGTTAAGTTTTACATTGTATATTTTTTATATTAAGTAATAAAAATATCCGAATTTTCTAATATGTATTTATCGGATAGTAATTTGTAAAAAAAAATAAAAAATATTTTGCGCATGCTCGTATTTATGCTGCATCAAATGATGTAATATATAAACAAAATTGCTAGACGTACTATTTTTATACCATGTGACGTCATATTAAAATTCTCCGGAATGAAAATTGTTTTAAATGCATCGTTTTAATATATGACGTAATTTTCGCTATTAAATGCATTCCTAATGTGATAATTTATTTATTATAAAGATTTTTCTCTTTTAAGATTCACGGGTAAATATATTATTTTAATTAAAAAATGTTTGAGAATTGAGCTTTTTAATAAGATCTAGTATTCACTATTCTAGTATTCACCATAGCATTAAAAGTTTTTCACGCGCAATAATTTAATTATTTTAAGCAGTTTAAATATGGCGATATTTAACATTCGTGCATTCTTCCTCTTTACACTGTGGGGCATTTTACATATGACATAATTATCACCTTTAAATGCGTTTCGCGTGTAAAATTTTATTATTTTAAAGTTTTCGTGCTTTTTTAACATTTACGCGTAAAAATTTTCACATAATTTTCCTTATTTTCAGCTTTTAAGACGTGATCTTTTAATTCTTATTTTAAAATTTTCTTTCTGTTTTTAATAATTTTGCTTTTCAATTTCAAATTGAAAATGACGACAAAGAACAAAACTAATTTTTATTTTTTCCAAATTTTCCTGAAAAATATAATTTAATCGCAATATTGTTTCACTATCGATTGAAATAAAAGATAATTTCAATTTCAATTTAAAATTATGAAAGAGAAGAGATTAAATAATATTATAGTTTTTCCTCTTCTTCCTTTTTTCCGTAAATATGGAGTAATTTAGTTGCCATCCTTACAGAAATGTTATTAAAATTACAAAAAAAAAAATAGTATTTTAAAAAGTAATTCAAATTTTAAAATTATAAAACCATTTTTGGCACTTGTGGATCAATGCCGATAACTGGTGTTAATATCACAGTCAAACCTTTCATATTTTAGGAGAAATAGCCGTGAAACATAATCAGTCGTTTAATCAGTTGTTTCATAAAATCTTCACATAAATTCCTTTCACTAGGATTATATATATATATATATATATATATATGGCTTATATGGGGCATTCTCACTATCTTTTGACTTTTGGGGGAAAAAATCTGACAAAATTAAACTTACTAAAATAACATTTTAATCTGATAGCCGAATGCCTTAATGATTCAAAATAAGGAAAAAATGGTCAGCAGTGGAATTTTTTTTATTTAACTGAGGTTTAAGTTAAACTTGTGAGTTTAATTTTCCTTACCATTTTACCCCTATAGCTTTTTATTTTCTTCTAAATTTTTACTTATAATGAATTTGCATAGTATCCACAGGACATTCAAATAAGAAATAATAACAATGTAGTACTTTTAATACAGAATTTTTGTATAACATTGTCTTAAAGGGGTTTAAAGAAGAGACGTTAAGATAAAAAAAAATGGGGGACGGTATTGGAAAAAAGGGACGAAATGGTAAAAAAAGGGACGGTAAGGAAAATTACCACCTAGGTTTAGGAAAATCATGTTAAGACTAAGTGATAGCCACAATGTTCATTGATTTTTAGAAACAGCTGTTAACATTGAATTAAATTAATTTTTTTTAATGTACCTCGAAAAGTGCAGGAATAAATCTTCGGGACGGTGAGACTACCAATAAAGCCACGACGTTTGAAGTTGATATTTAAATGCTGATTTAAATTCTACAGCAAATTTCCTGCCAAAGGATTTTAGACATTATTTCTCTAGCATACTTCTGCATGAGAAAAAACTTGGGAGAAATTCTGTGGCTGCATCTGAAATGATTTTCTGTATAATTTTAGTAGAGGGATGGTAAGGGATCTAAAACCCAGGGACAGAGTTTAAAAAATAATAACAACCCTAAAAATATGTGCAGGTTAATTTTTAGCTACATATTTATATAAAACAATAGTTCCAGTTTCAGAAAAAAAGTACATCGAATTATTTTTATTGAAACAATTTTATCCAGACAGCCCCAAATTTAATCAAAATCAGCATCAGGGACACGGGACGGTAGATGAGTTTTCCTGGTATTTGGACCCCCAACATCGTCCAAAACTTATTTATCTCGTTAATATTGTTATGCAATCATGCAATGGGTTGTTTCCCAGTATATGAATTATGTGGCTGCATCTGAAAGGATTTTCTGTATAATTTTAGACGAGGGATGTTAAGGAATCTAAAACCCAGGGACAGAGATTAAAAAATAATAACAACCCTAAAAATATATGTAGGTTAATTTTTAGCTACATATTTATATAAAACAATAGTTCCAGTTTCAGAAAAAAATTACATCGAATTATTTTTATTGAAACAATTTTATCCAGACAGCCCCAAACTTAATCAAAATCAGCATCAGGAACACGGGACGGTAGATGAGTTTTCGTGGTATTTGGACCCCCAACATCGTCCAAAACTTATTTATCTCGTTAATATTGTTATGCAATCATGCAATGGGTTGTTCCCCAGTATATGAAATTTAAAAAAAAAAGTGCATTAAATAAAAAAAATTATTATTCAGGGACATGAAAGTCAAAAGATTGTGAGAATGCCCCATTTACAGATGGGTGACAAAATAATACGAACACTCAGGAAAAAGACACTGTCCATTTCAAAGAAGCAGAACGTACATGTCATTTTGCACCCAATTCTGCCACCTAGTAGTTATGAAAGGAAAAGTATCAGTCGCTCCACATCAGTCCTAAGTTTTGCATGGGCTTACAATACGCTCTGAAAAACTCAATAATCTCTGACCTGTCAGAGTTCGAAAAAAGAATGACTGTTGGAATGCGGTGCACTGGTTGCTCCGTTACGGAAACAGCCAATTATTTGGGGCGTGCAAGGAGTACTGTGTCAGTCATCATGACAGCGTACACGAAATGCGGTAAAGTGTCGTCTGCAAAGTACAACAGAGGACAGAAAAGAAAGCTTTCTGAGACGGATAAAAGACAGTTGATACGCATAGCGGTCCGAAAACGCTGGCAATCTTTATCCTAGATAACGTCAGAGATAAATAGTCATCTCCAGAATCGCATTTCAGCAAGAATTGTTCATGCTTCGAAAATTTATGGAAGAGTTGCAATCCGTAAGCCATTGGTGACATCACGGCATGCTTTTCAGCGACACCAATGGTGGAAAACGCACAAAACTGGACTCCTCAACAGTGGCAACAGGTCATTTGGTCTGATGAACCAATCTTCACCATATTTCAGACAATTGGATGCGTTTATGTGTGGAGAAAGCTCGCAGAAGCATTTTCGCCTGGACTGCCTCTTGCCGACTGTGAAGCATAAAGGTGGTTCGCTTATCGTATAGGGTGCGATATCTTGGCGTGGCCTTCGGCCGCTTGCTACCCTGCATGGGAGGGTTACAGTTGCTCACTATGTCGATATTCTTGGGAATCAGGTGCATCCTTTTGTCCATACTCTATTTCCAGGAGAATGCGCACTTTATGAAGACGACAGTGGTCCTATCTACACTACTAAAATCATCCAAAAATGGTTTGAAAACATGAGGAGGAAGTATGACATCTCGCTTGGTCCCCTCAGACTCCTGACCAGAACATTATTGAACATGTGTGGGGATATTTAGAGTCATAACCCCGTGCTCGTTTTCCTCCACCACTTTTGAAATTAGAGACTGCACTCCAGGAAGAATGGCTTCATATTCCTTTAAATGTTTTTCAAGATCTCTATGAATCCATCCCCACGTCGCATACAATCTGTAATTAAGTCAAAGAGTGGTCCAACCGCCTATTAATAAACCTTTTCACTTATTTCATAGGCATTCGTACGTATTATTTTGTCACTCACCTGTATATACGTTGTATTAATCACATTTTTTTTAAATATAATTATTTAAATAATTACATTTTAGTTTTATATGGGTTAGTTATGGTTTATATATTTTATTTTATTTTATTTTATTTTATTTTATTTTTTTTACAATATAATTTTCCATTTTCTTCTTGTTATATATTTAAATTCTATTTGTGGATTTTTTACTCCTAAATCTTTTATTAATTAATTTTTCAGTTTATGAACTTCAGATTATCGAACATAAAATTTGACAGTGTGTTATAATTATTGGTTCATTTGTCTATCGTCAATTTTTCATGTGATTTATAGTGAATAAATACAAAATATTTTATTATACACATATAGATATAGATTTAGATATAGGTATATAAATGAAGATGAATGATTGAAATAGGTAGATATATAAACGTAGTAATTTCATTAGGTAGATAGTACATGAACGAAGTGATTGTAGTAGATCGATTTTTAAAGAAATCAATCAAAAATATTAATTGTAACACTAAACTTTCAAAAGCATGGCGTTTCTACGCATTTTGTACATGTGAATGAAAATTTTCAGCTCATTTCTCTAAGCAGTTTTTGAGCTATGTATAAAAGAACATCAAGTCTGTAGTTTAAAACATCATACATTAAAAAAAATAAATAGTGAATATAATGAAATTTTCATTTCAAAATTCTTTTTAATTCTAGTTTTTTCAATCAAAATTTCCATCTTTTTAAACTTTTGACGGTTTTTTAGTACTCCAATGTCAAGGAATATGACAGACTATAATTTAAATAAATCATTTGAAACTTATTTTAAAAATAAGAGATTTAAAATTTTGGAACAACTCTCAAATATCTGAAAATGTAAAAATTCAATATCGCCAGAACAATGCAAAATAAGTATTTAAAATTTCTATTTAGATTAAAGCGAGAGTTTAAATAGCATTTCTGTCTAAATTTGATGTTAGCTTTGAAATGCTTAAAATTTGTTCTTTTTTGAATCAATGTAGATACGACCCATTAAACTTATTTTATTTATATAAATATTGAAAAAAAAATCCCCATCAGTAAATATATTTTTAATTATCTTCGTTATTTTTGGGCTATTAAATAATATGGTTTGTTTCCGTTTCTTTAATAATTTTTGTTTTGCTATGGCACATTATACTAATAAGTAGCAAAATAAGTAACTAGGAATTATACATCTAAAAAGAATTCAACATATTTTGTATGATATTCATTTCCATAAAATCCATTTTGGACATGATTAATAATTTAAGTAACTTATTTAACAACAAAAAAAAAGAAAAAAAAGAAAAAAGAAAAGGAAAGGGAAGAAAGAATGAATGCAAATATATATAATTACCAAAAATACTTCATTACTTTTTTGAACTTCTCTACAATATTCACATATTACTACATTCACCACTTTATATCTACGCGAAATTAGTGAAGATACTAAAAAAAATAATAATTGTTTTTTTTTCCTTCTATCTGTACAAGAAGAAAATATTGCATTCGTGAAATTTTTATAATCCCAGTTTTCAACTGATTTACACGTTTTTATAAAATGTCTGTCTGTGAGTCTCTAAATCTATCGTTCTGTATGTGACACAATTTTTGTAGGCGCTCTACCTCAAGAACTAATGAGGGGAATTTTATAAAACTTTAGATTCAGTTAGTCACTAATATAAATTGGTGCTGATTACTTTTTGGTGTAAATCGCTCAATAGGTGGCGCTACTATGCAGCCTTTTTCGCAATTACCGCAATAGCTGTATCCAGTGCCATCGCTAAGACTTTTTATTGGTGGGGGAGACAACCTTAAATTGCCAAGTCAAATTTCAGTATTTGCCAACTCGTTTTATAATTCTGCCAACTTACCACAGTTAGAAAATGTAATATAGTTCTTATTTGTTAAAAGTTTAATAATATTCCCAATTAGTTTTGTAATTTTTGCCTAGTCTATCAAAAATAGAAAATATATTATAGTTTTTATTAAAATTTTAACAAAATTTGCCGACTAAGTTTGTAAATTTGCCAAGTGTAATAACATTCACGAATGTTTGGGGAGGAGACTCCCCCCCCCGTCCCCCCTCTCTTAGCAAGGCCCCTGGCTGTATCTCAAGAACTAATGTACGGATTTTCATAAAACTTCAGATTCGGTTAGTCCTTGTATAGTTTGGTGTTTATTTCTTTTGATGTATATCTCCTAAAAGATGGTGCTGCTATACTGCATTATTCATGATTATCGTGATGGCCCTATCTCAAGAACTAATGCACGAATTTTCATCAAACTTCACATTCAGTTGGTCCCACATATAAATTAGTATTTTTTAGTATTTGGTGTAAACCGCCCGACAAGTGGCGCTGCTATAATCCATTTTTCACGATATCCGCAATAGCTGTATCTCAAGAACTGATGCATGAATTTTCTTCGAATTTCAGATTTAGTTAGTCCCTGATATAAATTGATTTTTGATTAGTTTTTGGAGTAAATCGCCCAACAGATGCTATACAGAATTTTTTTACGATTTCTGCAATAGCTCTATTTCAAGCACTAATGCACGGATTTTCATCAAACTTCAGATTCAGTTAGAGGTTGACATAAGTTGTTGCTGATTAGATTTTGGTGTAAATCACCTAGCCGGTGACGCTGATATTCTGCATTTTTCAGGAAGTATTAACAGGTATGAGATAGATTGAAATTTTGGAATTGCCACATCCGGCAAGTTTTCAATGCAATTAAATTTGCAGAAATAAAATATAACGAACAAATATTATACAATAACTATGCTTAATATCATTAATTAAATGTTTATAGAATATGTATATCAATAAGCATTACTTAAATTACAAAGAAGTCTCATACTGAAACAGAAAATAATATATTACATATAGCAATTGTTATGTGTATTTCCGAGAGTTACGATAACTCAGGAGTTGATCAAATAATAAGCTTCTTTTATATAAAAAATCTTTGATTCTTAATCTCATTGTTTTTGTTTGTTTTTTCAAAGTAATTAAGTTTTCATAAATAAAAGATAACGAACAAATCATATAAAATAATTTTGATGATTATCTAATATATAAAAATTAAAATTTGTCAGTATGTAATTCTATACAAATCCACAGTTTGCAAGACAGAACTGAGAAATGTTACGTACATGTGTATTAAAACACGGCCGAGGTAACTAAAGTAACACGGAATCGAAATAATTTACGGTTAATTTTTAATTAGTAAAAAACCAACAATTTAACCACTTCACCGTTGGCCCCGAGATACGTCGGGGGTAAAAGCACTATTTGCCCATATCCAGTGACTTTGGGGGCTTTTTATTCCCCATATTGGGGACTGCCACCACTTTTTTTAAATATTATAATTCACCTTATTTTTCAGAATTTTTAATCTATTTTTAAATATGGCGAACATTTGTATTTCAAAAAAGTGCTACCAATCAAATAATCTGAATTAAAAAAGTCCCCAATCTGGTAACACTGTCCATACCTGACGCCAGTGAAGTGGTTAAAAGCAATTTCTTATCAAATTTAAATATTTTTCGTCATAGCAAATGCCAAAATGTAGAAATCCACAATAAAATTCTTACCGCAACAATGACTTTTCTATTGCAAGATTTCCACGTGAAAAATAAAATAAATAGTTTGACGAGTTTAAAAAAGAGTTAATATTACGTCATATTAAAAATATAATGAAAGTCAGCAGGTGAATATATAACTTCCTATAAGTTTGAAAAAAATGTATTGAAACATGATAAAAACCCGATTACTGAAATATTCCATATTTTAACATTTTGAGATTATTTGAATTTTTTTTTAAAATCTATTCCATATATAAGCGCGTGTATACCTGTATATGAAAATTTTCACAAACCTTTAGGTCACTAGAGCTCATTCATAGTGAAGACCTGAAATAAAGATCGCTTTACTGCTTTTTTTATTGTTTGCTTTATACTGTATGTTTAATTTTGAAATTCATTTTTCAAAACAAACATTCTTAAAATTTCTCAGGCAACTCCGGGTACTTTAGCTAGTACTTAATATTATAGAATCAATTAAAAAGAATATATGTATATCAATAACCATAACTTAAATTCCATTGAAGTCTCATAGAGAAGAAAGAAATAATATCGTACATTAATATACTGCATAGAACAAACGTTATACGTATTTCCCAGACTTATGATAAGTCATGAGTTAATCCAAGAAAATGCTTATTTTAATATAACATCTTTTATTCTTAATTTCGTTGTTTTTACTTTCTTCTATCTTTACAAGTAGAAAGTATTGGATTCGTGAAAATTTTCGACTTCCGGTTTTCGACGTATTTATACATTTTAGAATGTCCTGAACACGGTTAGATGGTTTTTAGAAAATGTCTGTGTGTAACTGTGTGTGTCTGTCTGTCACTCTGTGAGTCTGTATGTGACAAAAATTTTGTGGGCGCTCTAGCTCAAGAACTAATGCACGGAATTTCATAAAACTAGAGATTCAGTTAGACTTTGATATAAACTGGTCCTGATTAGTTTTTGGTGTAAATCGCTCAACAGGTGGTACTGCTATGCAGCATTTTTCACGATTTTCGCAATAGCTCAATCTCCAGAACTAATGCACAGATTTTCATCAAACTTCAGATTCAGTTATTCCTTGACATGAATTAAAGTTATGCACATTTTGGTGTAAATCGCTCAACAGATGGCGCTGCTATACTGCATTCTTCAGAATTCCTACTATAGCTGTATCTCAAGAACTAATGTACGAATTTTCATCAAACTTCAGAATCCGTTAGTCCCTGACATGAATTGACACTTTATAGATTTTGATGCAAATCGCTCAACAGGTGGCGCTGCTATGCTGTATTTTTCAGAATTTTTACTATAGCTCTGTATCTCAAGAACTAATGCATGAATTTTTATCAAACTTCAGAATCTATTAGTCCTTGACATGACTTGACATTTTATACATTTTGGTGTATCTCTCACCAGGTGGCACTGCTATGCTGTTTTTTGCGATTTCTGCTATAACTCTAACTCAAGAACTAATGCTTGGATTTTCAACGAACTTCAGATTCAGGTATACCTTGATATGAGTTAGTGCAAATCGCTCCACAGATGGCGCTGCTATGCTGCAGTTTTCAGAATGTCCACTATAGCTCTATCTCAATAACAAATGCACGGATTTCCATCAAACTTCAAATTCAGAAATACTTTAATATGAATTGGTGCTAAATTGATGTAATTTCTTCTACTAGTTAAATGATTTAATTGACGTGATTTATATAGAAGAAAGTTTTGTGATGGCCACAACTTACTAGTTTGTTTTTGTTTTGCAGTGTAATTGAAGAAATAAAAGAGAACGAACAAATTATATACAATAATTATGATGCTTACGCTTAATATTATTGAAGAAAATATGTATATCAATAAGCATTACTTAAAATACAATGAAGTCTTATAAAGAAAAAGAAAATAATAAACTACATAGAACAATCGTTATGTATATTTCCCAGCCTTATGATGAGTCATGAGTTGGTCCAAGAAAATGCTTTTTTTATATAAAATCTTTTATTCCTAATCTTATTGTTTTGTATTTTTGTTTTTTCAATGTAATTAAATTTGAAGAAATAAAAGATAACAAACAAATAATATACAATAATTATGATGCTTATGCTTAATATTATTGAAGAAAATGTAAAGAAAATGTGTATATCAATAATCATTACTTAAAATACAAAGAAGTCTTATAGAGAAAAAGAAAATAATATACTACATAAAGTAATCGTTATGTGTATTTTCGAGACTTATATCAGAAGTTTATCCAAAAAAATGCTTGTTTTCTATAACGTCTTTTATTCTTAATTACATTGTTTTTTGTTTTTTTTCAATGTAATTGAATTTGTAGAAATAAAATATAACGAACATGTCATATACAATAATTATGATGCTTATGCTTAATATTATTGAATCAATTGTTAAGGAAATATGCTGTGTTTATATCAATACGTGTTACTTAAATTACAAAGAAGTATTATAGAAAAGATGAAAATAATATATAGAGCCGTTGTTATGTTTATTTTCGACACTTACCATAAGTCAAGAGTTGATCGAGGAAAATGGTTCGCGAAAATTTTGTTTAGTTTTCTTGGCCGTGTATCTTACATTCAAAAAATATATTTGAAAAAAGAGTTTCTGTTCAAAAATAAGAAGAGATTTTAGAACGGGATCATTTAGAAATGTTTTGTAATAAATCATTCTTCGTATCGGCAAACATTGTTAAGATATGTATTTTAACTTGAAATCTGGAAGAGAAAAGAACAAGCATTTACTTTGCTTCAACAAACTGTGTCAAGGGTTAGGATTTAGAAACATTTTATATAGATTATTTTTCTTTGTAAATAATTTTATTAAAAAGTATCAGTTTTTATCAAGATAAACGTTTGTCATTGGATTTTTTTAACCTCCTTGCAATAAATGGGATCTTTATACTCAGAGAATATAAAGATTACTTTTATACGGAAATCTCATGAATTTTCATTGTTATCAAAACATCAAGTTGAAAGTTGCAGATAGTAGATTTTAAAGAAAAGATAAATTATAGCAAAATGAATAGTGTGAAGGAAGTTTTATCTTTATCATTTAAAGTGGTCTAATACATAAAATTCTCAAAAAAATATCACGTAATTATACTTTATATTTTAGATAAACAAGTATTCTAGAGATTTTAAAATAACAGAATGAAAACAAAGCAGAAATACACTGTAAAGAAAGACAATTATTTTTTATCGATGAAAATATAATGTAACCTTGAACAAAAATTTTCAATGACATCTTCTGAGTTACCCACGATTTTGAAAATAATTCTTCATCTTTAGAAACTTCATAAACCAACGTATTTCTGATATTTAAAGATGCACTCATAGAAATTAGTTTATTTTCCTGACACTCACTTTTGGAATCATTTCCACGTAGTTTTTATGGTGTATTAATCTCTTTTCCCGATCCGGAATATAGGTTTTTGGATACTTTCAATTTTAAAATAAACATTTTTGTTTTTCAAGAAACATGTTTTACAAACAAGCATAATAACAGCATTATCATTACAATTAATATTATTTTGCTATTCTTGCACGCATAAATTCAATTCTGCAGCTAAATGAGTTAATAGCATCCTAAAAATACATATACCTGTTTTATAAAACTGATTAATAGACCATAAAGCTCTCTATACAGGATGTTCGCTCTCAACTGTGTCCAATGGCTAATTTCTTAACCGTTAGACATAGACATTTAGTTCCACTTACAAAAATGTATTAAATGAGATTAAAAAAAAAATATTTTAAGAGCGATTTGGGTCAAAATAAACATTTCTTTAAAATTTTCTAAATTTTATATAGTTCTCTAGTCCTATAAGTTATATTTAGTAAAAATATCCTATTACACTAAGAAGTAAGACAAAAAAGTCCTAGTCTTCTACGATTAAAACTGATCGATGAAGAGCTTTTTAAAATTGAAGCAGCTTTTTTGATGCAAAATAGGGCGCATTCCCAAAGGTCTAGCCGGATAGGCATAGCGAAATGGCCCCCACGGCCGAAGTTTGAAATAACATGTGTGCTAATAAGGCTCACAATGAGAATACAATATAGGGTGTTTTTAGCCTCTGACCTTCAACTGTCCTTGAGATAATCGGGGAAGTATGCGCCGGCGCTACTATTTTTCAAATACTTTTTTCTCAAAAAGTACTAAAGTTAAAAAAATGAAACCAATGCCAATTATTGACATTGGATATAAACTATGAACTAATTTAACTATGAAGAAGGTACTAGTTCATATTATATATTTTTCTCACATTTTTACACGAATTTTAACATGGAAGAATAAACAAAAATATATATATTTTTAAATTATTAACGTAGTAATTTTATATTTACACCAACCACAAAATTACAGAATAATTCTCAAAGTATGCATTTTTAAGAAAATAAAACTCATTAAAATCGAAGATGCGCTTTTGAGTTATAACAAATGCTAGCAATTTACTCAACATTTCGTAACTTTCCCTCTTTGTATTTGCAGAAATACGCTGCTATCAATGCATTGGTCGATTCGTGACATTTCCACTCGGGCAGGATGCGCAGTGTGCCAAAATGAGAGAGTATTTTCATACATAACATTTCCCTGTAGATTTGTTTCGTGTTTGTAAATATTCTGTTATTTTGGCGTACTGCGCATCCTTGTCGCGTAATAATATCAAGAATTGGCAAACAAAATGGTAACATTTGCCTACGATGATTTTGAGACAGAAGAAGGCTATGAGGCTGTACAGTGTACATATATAACATATCACTTTAGGGAGGTGGGGGGCTGGCATTTGACATCGGAAGATATCTGTAGGTGGAAGGAGGTTTGTTATTTGATATCGTTATCATTGTTGATCAAACCAAAATTTATTTTTTGCTATCTTTTTCTTTAAATCTATTATCTTAATTTTTTTTTAAGTATGTTTTCTTCGTTTTATGAAAATACAAAGTTATTATTAAAATCATTGAATCATTATATAACTCTTCATCTCAAAATATGGAATAACCCAACGTTCGCCATTAATATTCTCCCGTCATATGTGTATGTAATTCGTTGTTAGAGAAACCAGATTCGAAATTATACTTGTTATTTCTGCTAGTAAAAGATGGGGAAGAATGCTTGTTGTCCGCCTGTTTTGTTTACAAGCAGTTCTGTTTAGCTCCATGCAAGGGCGAATGCAAGAAGACAATATTACTTTTTATTGCATTACACAACAAAGAGCTATTATTAAAATCTTTTAAATAAAAAGTATTTCTTTAAAATGTTATTTGATATAAAGTTATTTCTTATATAACAGTGATATTTTATGAATTTCTTCTCTTCATTTAAATCAGTAAAATACTCGAATAAAAAATGCACAACCATATCTGTATATAATTGCAAACTTATAAAAAAAGGGGGAAAACAATTGTAAAAATAAAAAGATCTTTTAGACATTCATAACAATGTTATTAGGGTGAGGGAGATTCGAGGAATGATAACGTATGATATCGGAAGGTTGGGAGCGGGTCCGAAATTGCCAAAAAGTTTATAACCTTATATATTTACACCCTTTATTCAGCTTCACCTGCACAAACCACAAGACCATTGACTTGATATTATTACGAGAGAAGGATGCGCGGTACGCCAAAATAACATAATGTTTACAAATACGAAACAAACCTATAGGGAAGTGGCATGTATGGAAACAGCCTCTTATTTTGTCGCACTGCGCTCCTTGCCCGAATAGAAATGTCACGAATCGATCAATGCATTGATAGTAGCGTATTTCTGCAAATGCAAACAGGGAAAGTTTCGAATAGTTTAGTAAGTTGCTAGCATTATTTTTGTTATAACTCAAAAAGCGCATCTTTTATTTTAACGAAATTTTTTTCTTAAAAGTACATACTTTCAGCATTATTCTGTAATTTTTTGGTTGGTGTAAATGTAAAATTACTACATTAATAATTTTTTTTAATATTTTTGTTTATTTTTCTATGTTAAAATTTGTGTGAAAATGTGAAAAAAAATATATAATGTGAACTAATATATTCTTCAATAATTGACCTTGGTTTCATTTTTTTAACTTTTGTACTTTTTGAGAAAAATGTATTTGAAAAATAGTAGCGCCGGCGCATACTTCCCCGATTATCTCAAGGACAGTTCAAGGTCAGATGCTAAAAACACCCTATATTGTATTATCATGGTGAGCCTTTTTACCACACATGTTATTTCCAACATCGGCCGTGGGGGCATTTCGCTATGCTTATCCGGCTAGACCCTTTACTAGAAATATAAATAACCGTCAGATATAAAAACATAATAATAGTTTAGAGTAAATTTAACATTACAATATAAATTCAAATCTATTTTCATTATGATATATTAAATATATATATATATACAACTTATACTAAAAGTATATATATAAAAGTAAAAAAATAACAGAATTTTTGTTAAATGAAATGATGAAAAGTAACAGTCGCAATTCTTTACAAAATGATACATACTTTAAAATGCTATTGGAGTATTTAATCTAAACCTTAATTAATAAAAATTAGAGATATCTTAAAACTTGCTCGAAGGGACTCAATTCAGCTGCAATGTAGAAATGTGCACGCGAAACAAATCCTTCTAACACTTTATGCACTTTGTATACTATCACTCGGATCACGACCACACTCATCTGTGTTCAGATGCAGAAAATTGGCATAAGTCATGCAATTCAAAGTTTTATAAATCGTTCAATTTTAGTGTTAGATGAATGGGACTTTTTTTGTCATACTTGTTAGTGTAATAGGAAATATTTAAAAAAGAAATAACTTATAGGACAGGGAGACAAAGTAAAAAAGTTAAATTTCATAACTTTTTAAGAAATGTTTTTATTGATCCAAACGACATTTAAATTCATTTTTTACCTCATTTAAAAGAATTTTGTAATTACAACTACTGATGAAAGGTTTAGAAGTTAGCCATGGGACGCCGTTGAGAGTGAACACCTTGTATATAAAAACTGTATCTCACAAAATGTAAAGTTCATTTTTGCGGAATTCCCCATCCCCCTGAGGATAGTAAAAGCGCACGCTACAATTTATGCAGTGATTTTCTATATGATATCAATTTCTGAATTGAATTTTTCATAATAATAAAACCGCGTAGTTGAAAAAAAAATCTGTTTTTATTTAACGACTTACTGAGCCAGAATGCTATTTTCCTCTTTCCAATGAAGAAAAATGATTTCCTTAAATGTAAAACCATGTTCAATTTACCGGTTAGAAAGATTCTCAATGTAGACTAGAAAGATTTTAAATTTACAATGGATAGCATAATGAATTTGTTATTGCAATGTAGCATGTTTTATGTATAAAATTGTATATAATATAACGAGAAAAATAAAATTATATACTATTTTCTTTTTTTTTAAGTGAAGGCTTAAATCATTTGTAGAATTCAACCGTTAAGTGTTTTTTAGCAGAAATGAAATTACTTTCTGCATGGAAAATTATATGTATGAAGCATCGTTTTATTTTATAAATGAAATGTTTATATTATGTGAATGTCGTGTTAAAATTTAGATTTTAAACTTGGTAGTGAAAACTTAATTGCCGTTTGAAATGTTTGCAAAATGAATAACAATTCTTTTTTCTTTATTTGTATTTATAAAACATTTTAAAAACTCCCTAAGACGAATTTTGAAGTATTTAAATAAACATGTAGATCACCTTCAAAATATTATTAATGAAATCCCAATCATTACTTTAAAGTATTTACGACAGAAATTATGCGATTAAAAGTTGTGCCCGGAATCACCGCAGAATCAGATGCGAGACAAAACCGCATCTCGAAAAATCCAGGACTGGCTCCAAATTAATGCAAGTTAAGGTGCCTTTAAAATGCAACTTTCGGTCAAAAATAGATTTTTTATATTTGGTATAATATTAAAACTTGACATTTTAGCTTTTTAAAAATTTTTAATTTTTGTTTCTATCGTACATATAACTTCAGTTACAGGCATTTTAATATTCAGTCGCAATTTTCTTAAACTAAAATTAGCCCTCCGCTACCGAAGTGGCCTTAAATATTTGATCATAAACAAAATTTTTTTTTTAAAATCATCAAGAAAAAAAGAATAACTAATGTGAATGACATAGATAGTGAACTTTATAAATCAGGAGCTATTTAAAATTTGATTTTTCCTTTAATAGGTAAAATCTGGTTTTTAATTGCGTTTTCTGCTTGTTAACATTTTGCTTTATCGAAAAACATCATAACTCGAAAAATAATAATTGAAACGTTATGAAACTTTGCAAAAATACTCTAAAGGAGTTTATTTAGGTAATGTATCTCTTTTATGATTACAGTTAGTTATTTTTTTTTTACTTTAGTTCATACAAGTTATGAATTGCCATATATTTTCTTGATTTTTCTGTGTGAAAAAAACGTTAATTTCTATATTTTTATTGATAAAATAGTTATAGTTGTGAAAATTGTTCAATACCTGAGGAATGTTTCATTAATTATAATACATTTTACAGAATAAAAATATCTTCATTTAAATTTCAGTTTTATGTTTTGCAAAAGTGCCATTTTATAGCAATTTTTATGCATATTTTGAGCTGTAAAATCAAAATATTTAAAAATATACATATTTTTACACGTTAATCCCAATTCTTAACTATGTTCTATAATATAATGCACACGGTAGGCAATTTTTCAAATATAAATAAAAAATCTTTCCGAAGGTACACTGTCAGAGAAAAACTGTCAATTTATGAGCCTTTGGTGTTCAATTTTCACGGGCAATAGCCTTATTTGATGAAAAACGATCTGATTCACTGAAAAATTCGGTATGGCCCCATACATTTTCCTCCACTAGGGTGTAACCCTTCGTTTTATTCGTGTTTCGAAAAATAATGTTAGTTAACCGTAATGTTAGCAACCGTAACTTATTTTTTAACCTGCCAAAAAAGCGATTCTGTGATGTTTATCTAACGCGCTACGTGCCACGGAACAGTAAGTAAAGTGTTATTGTGTTTTCAAATGCATTATATCCTTGTCCCGTAAAATTACGGGCTGCACAAAATGATGGGCATGGATTTTTTTTACGGTGTATGACTGGAATCTCTGCTGCCGGCCTCTGCCCGTAATTTTACAGGGATATTTTTAAATACTTAGAAAATTAAGGGCAATCCACATATTCTTGCAGTTCTAGGGCATCTGTTACATCAACGGTAAAATCAAAAACCATCAAATACGGTACGACCCCATACATTTTACTCCGCTATACACGTTGACACAAAATGATGGGTACGGATTGGTTTTTTTTTGTTTTTGTTTTTTTGTACAGGATATGACTGGAATCTCTGGTGCCGGCCTCTGCCCGTAAATATTTTTAACAGTGTAGGCAGGCACCTTAAGCGCTATTTTTCTTTCATCTGGCTGCATCCCGGACAAATAGGGCAAAGTGTGTGAAGCATGTATCACAGAAAGGACGTGTTTGAGGACCTTTGATATTATCATATAATTAGGCCTTTGTCCCTTAATTACTAATATCGTAACAGTAGAAGGCCCATAATCATTTTACATGATGTTTATTCAAATTTTACATTTGTACATAGTTTCATAAACTCGTTTAATCAAAAAAATTGTATTAAATGTTTAAAAGTTAGATCAAACTGTTTTGTTATTTCTACACCTTCTTACTACAATCACCACATAAATGAGGCGGCACTTACTATTTAGAAAACGTGGTGCTAGATATAAAAAAGAACTTCCCCGCATTCCATTTCAGTAATCAAGCTTTGCCTTCTAAGTTCTACATGAGAAAATTAATATTATTTTCTTATGAAATCATTATCTTCATGAATAATATATTTCAATAATTTAAGTGCAAAAGGTTGAATAATATTTATTTCATTAATACAAATTACGTGTGACGAATGATTATCGCTTTATACCAGAAACATTAAAAATTAAAAGTTTTCAATATGATATTGACTATTAATTTGAAATTTATTTGAATTGTACAATCACATAACTAAAACAAATCAGTTTTTTTCATATCAATGACTCATTGAACCAGAACTAAATTTTTTTTGTTTCATATTAGGTAAAATTATTTCCTAAAATGCAAAGCCCTGTACAATGTAAAGATTTAAACTATTTTCCATTTATGATTAAAACACAATGGAGACAGCGGTATAATACACCTAGGGGTATAATGGACCGCCCCCTACTTTTCATACTGTTTATTCTTAGTAAATAAATTAACCAATTATTCGAGTAGTTTACATTTTCAAAGCGCTATCCGTGTAGTATACTTTCAAATTCTAAAATTAACCCAAATTAGAAACCAAAGAAGAGTAACGAAAGATTTTGCTTATTCACTTATTTAATTGTTGTTTATTCTTATTTACTTAAACATTCTCTTAGTTTTGCATTTTTACGCTTTTAAAAATGTACTATTCTAATATACTAGAAATAAATGAAATAGTCCTTAAAAATAATATAACGGGTGTTTATAAAGTCCCGGACCATTTTGATGTTTAATAACTCATAAAATAATAAAGATAGATTAAAATTAATAACATAAATGGTTAGATAGACTCAAAAAGTTTCATGGCCCTTGTCAATGAACTTCCACGTACTTCCATTGTAATTCTGGCTTTCAAGTCATCAATGTTCGACACTCTCCTTCTGTAAACATTGTCCTTTACAAATACCCAAAGGAAAAAGTCCAGCGGCGTTATATCAGGTGATCTGGGTATTCCAGAATTACAACCGCAATAGCCTCTGTGGATGCCGACATGCTTGCCGCTACCTGGCGTGAAATTGACTATCGACTTGATATTCTCCGTGCGACGAAGGGGGCAGACGTGGAAGTTCATTGACAAGGGTCATGAAACTTTTTGAGTCTATCTAACCATTTTATGTTATTAATTTTAATCTATCTTTATTATTTTATGAGTTATTAAACATCAAAATGGGTCCGGGACTTTATAAACACCCTGTATATATATGTGAGGGGCTCACAACCGTAGAGTCCATTAAAAAAATGAAATAGTCCATTTAGAAGGTGCATAAAATCTGTTTTATTCACTCCCACAATAAACCAAGTCTGTAAACAGATGCCACATATGAGAAAGTATGTGAAAACAGACTTGGTTCACTGTGGGAGTGGATAAAACATATTTTATGCACTTTCTAAATGGGCTATCTCATTTTTTTTTCAAAATTGACTTAGTCTACCATGGATTTGAGCCCCTCTTATAATATACTTATTAATTTGTATCTATAGATAATATAGATAAATTTTAAGCATTAAGTGAGATAAAATCAATTTAAAATGATGTAGTATTGTCACATAAGAATATTTTCACAAATGATGTAAAGTAGACATGAAAAATTAATTTTTTTAAATTATTTTAAAACTTATTGTAAAATGTTAATTTAGCATAATTGTGTTATTTGAAAGGTTATATTTAACTTAATTTTTCATCATTACATATAAGCATATAGATGAAACAGCACCGAAAAAACTGACGATAATTCACAATTAAATAAAAAACTTGGTATGTATCACCATAAAACAAAAAAAAAAAAACACACATGACGCGTTTCGCAATGGAAATTTTAACCGCCGGTCATCAGCCAATGTAAATACATTTTCATAGGGGATAATGTCACAAATGAATAGTAAAAGCAGGGAAGACAGTTTAAAAAGAATGTAACAGGTGGCGCTAGCTGAAAAGTAAACACAAATCACAGAAGAGTACATGCAGAAAAGGAAAGCGGTGCCAAAATGATAGAAAAATGAACTGAAAAGAAGCGAGTAATGGAAATAAAAATAATTAAACAAATTAAAATTGTAAATGAATAAATAAATAAAATAAATGAAGTAAATTAAAACAAATTATTTTATGTCATGTTTTTCTTGCGTTTTCTCTTTTAGTTTTATTTTTTAATTTACTTACTTTATTTTATTTATTCTTTTTTATTTTAATTAGTTTAATTCTTTTCATTTCCTTTACTTTTTTCTTTACTGTTGATTTTTTTATATCATTTTGGCAACACTTTCCTCTTCTGCTTGTGCTCCTCTCTGATTGATATTTACCATTGAGCTAGTGCCACCTGTAGCATTCTTTGTAAGCTCTCCTCTTTTTTCTTACTGTTCATTTGTAACATTGTCCACTTACGGACACATGTTTACGTTGACTGATGACCGGCTGTTGAAATTTTCAGTACGATACGCATCCTATGTGTTATTTTGTTTCATGGTGATTCATACAAATATTTCTATTTAATTATAAAATCACATATTTAGCATTTTTACATTTATTTTGGTTATGCCAAAAAACAAGCCTAGAGTAACAGGTATACGGCCATTCAATGATAATGGCTTTGACGATGCTGCAGTTTAAACAGCATATGTGACTGATCAGTCGTCATCATACTTGTTTAAGACAGTATACTGTTAAAAAAAACAGACTAAAAAACGGAAATATTACCGGCAATCTAGACGCCAGTACTATTTCCGTTTTTTTACGGGAATTTTTACCCATAAATTACAGAAAATTTTCCGTTTCTCTGATTAAAAACGGAAAATTTTCTGTAATTTATGGGTAAAAATTACCGTAAAAAAACGTAAATAGTACTGGCGTCTAGATTGCCAGTAGTATTTCCGTTTTTTAGTTTTTTTTTTTTTTTTTTTTTTTTTTTTTTTTTTTTTTTTTTTTTTTTTTAACAGTATATGGTGGTTGAAAGAGAACAATAATCCTTTTTAACCTCCTTCTTTCGTATGATAATCAAAGAGCCTACACTCTTATTTTGTTTTCCTAGTTCATTTCTGTTTTGTGAGCTACCTAGGGATGCAAATGCATTTAAGGGTTGTTTCCCCTCACACATTCAAACCCTATATACCCAGGGCTCTCACTCGGTCCGTTTTTTGAATACCACTAATTTTCAAAGAAAAATTTTCTTTATAAATTTCGTAGTAACTGACCGGGAAGCACGTTCTTCTTATAATTGCTCTAGAAACCTACCACGAATTTCTTTATAAAAAAAATGGTTTTCATAAAACGGACCAGTGGGAACCCTGGGTATTTAAGGTTGAATGTGTCGGGGGAAACAGCCCTTAAATGCGTTTGAAAATAAATGGCCAACTGGGAAATCTCGCGACACTTTCCCATAGAAACATTTTTTTCAGCTGTGTAGGTCAGCCGCATATATTGTTTATATTTGGACCTACTAAGCACCGTTGACCAAAAACCAATCACATCGCAATCACTTGCTGAAAATAATCACCTAAAAATCATATCACCTATAGAATTGCATCCTATTACAAAAACGTGTTTGAGAAAGGCTAAAATTAAACGAAAAAAATCGCATCGACAATTCTAACTGGTACACCACTAAAAAAAGATTTCTGAAGAAGCAAAAAGGAAGGAAAATAAAAAATAATTAAACAACAACAAGAGCAAAACAATACCACTTGTGACAAAAATTGGAAACAACATTGGTTTCTGTTCCAGAGAAAGATATTAAGACTGAAGACCAACGCGTAAGGTAAAAAAGCAAAATGCTGTATCAAAAAGTTCGAAGGATTGTCTGTTAAAAAGGATACTGAATACAGTGATGAGGAAATTATTTCTGGAAATTAAATTAAAGTTGGCAATTATAGTTTGGTCAAATTTATGACATAAAAGACAGGTTTTTTTTGTTGTTGTTGTTGTTGGCTTGGTAGCAAATCAAAATTATTAAAATAATGTATTGTCAAATTTATGCGGCGAAATCCTAATCAGAACTTGTTCATTTTCCTGATTTTGTGATCATCCTTTTGTAAAAGTACAAAATATTGCAATGAGTCAGTAAGAAATAGCACACCTTCATTGACACAAAAATCGTTTAGTGTGGCATTTTCTAATTTTAATGCTTACTGGCTAACTATAGTTTATCTTCCATTACATGTATGATATGTCAACTGAAGCCTTGATAAACAAATATAATACATTCTATGTTAGGTTCTATTAATGGAAGTATTACATAAATGTATTTTAAAATTTTTATTTTTGGACCGTAGACAGTGTTGTGGACAATTGTACCCCGATCCCCTTAGTACAATGGTCCACATTGCGACTTACTTTTTAAAAATATATATTTAAAAAAGTATATATAATTATTGGTTTTGAGTGATTTCAACTTAAACCATAATATATATAGATAATATGAATTCATTCTTTTCAAACACAAAAAAAACCCTTTGTGTTTCTGAAGGCTGTACTTTGAGAGTAAACAGCCAAAATTTACAAAAAGGGTCCATGGTACCTCGATCTTCGCTACTTGTCGTTTATACGTTTGCCGCTGCAACGTAACATTTATGATATTTGAAATTATATTAAGTGATATAAAATGTAAATAATATACAAAAATTAAAAAAATTATTATCAAAAGAAAAATTTTGAAAACATTTGTAGAATTGTAGTTTAAAGTACTTTTTAGCATAAATATAGTATTTAAGTTTAATTTTAAAAATAAACCGCTTAAATGCTATTTAATAGAAAAGTTGGATGAAAATGGTTGATAGTTTTATACAAGAGAAAATGCTTAAAAGCGTTTTGTAATTTTCAAAAGTAGTACTATTATCATAAAGTACATAATATGAAATTGATAGTTTTTAAAATCATCACAAGAATCACAAATAAATAAATAAATTATTTTAGAAGTAATATTTTTAATAAAAAATAGTTTTTATCAATCTATTTTACCAATCTATTTTACCAAAATAATAGTTTTTATCAATCTATTTTACCAAAACATAAAATTGATGTGAATTCTGAAAAAAAAAATGATTTCATTGTGATTATGAATGAAACATACATATATGGATTTAGAGTTAAATATATTTTAAGATATACTAAATATTTTCGACATTAATTTGCATACGTCCTGTTTATATATTATCAAATGACTCTTTAATTAAATTGAATTGGGTCTCATATCAATATATGTGACAAAAATGGTAATTTTTGTTTAATTTTTTTTTTTTTTTTAGATATCGAAGACGCTTACTTTTAAGATATGACAATAATTTTCTGCATAATATTGAGTAATGACTTAAAATCCTTTTAATAGTATAGCTATATGACACTATTTTTCTTATCGACTCGAAAAATCCAGAAGGCAATTTACTTGTACCCAAAGAAAAAATAAATGATTTTCTCAAATGTAAAACCGTGTTCAAATTATGACTAAAACTAGAAAGCTTAAACTAGAAAACTTAAACTAGAAAGATCTTCCACTTATAATGAATTTTAGATGTCCATTAATGAGTTTGTCACTGCAACATAAACTTTTTTATTTTGAAAATTATGTACGTAATGTGAGAAGCAATGGTAAAATAAAATAAAAATACTCACCAAAAATTGAATGCGAATCGAATGCTTTAATCTTTTTTAGAATTTAAGCTAAGTATTTTTCACTTGAAAAGGAATTATTTTGTGTATAAACATTATAAGTATTAAAAATCAATTTATTTTAGAATTGACATTTGCATGAAATGGAAATGTAATGTTTGAAGTTTTTTTTTTTTTTAATGCATTAGAAACAATAACTGACAAAATAAATAACCATTATCAGATTTGTATCATTAGGACATACATGCATCGATTTCAAGAATTTATTTTTCATTCTGAAATTCCTAATTCGTTCCAAAACTTCTGAAATAAGAGATTTTAATTTATGTAACCACAAAACATCAGTCATTAAATAAAGCAAAAATTACTAATCATAATTTGCGGTATGAATTTGGAATTTCTGAATAAAATGGAAATTCCTAAAATGCACAATTTTGAAGAAAATGTCTTAAGATTAATTTAACTTTTAAAGTAATTTAAAAAAATTAATGAATTGTAAATATAATGTTCAAATTTTATTTTTTAAGTATGCAGTTGAAGCATTAATGAACAATTGAACAATAATTAAATGTAACTTAAATACGAAAGTGTAGTTAGAAAAAAACAAATAATAATAACAATTACATATCTGCTAATTGTATTAATCGAATTTACAACAGTGCTTTCAAATACTATAGACGACCAAAGTAACAATAAATTTTCAAAAAACCTTTCCTTTGACTTTTGCTATTTTACCAAATGATAAAAAATGATACCACTTACAAAGATAGCATAACATTGTCTACAATCGAAACATAATGCATATAACGTTTACATACAGATGGTCATTTTCAGACCATATACAGTCCTGGGAAAAAAAGTAAACATCCCCTACTAACTTTGCAAGAAATTATTCTCGAAGAAAGTTACTGATACAAAACAATTGGAAGTAAAGTCTACTTTTAAAAGATGTATGTAAATTTATCTTAAGGGATCCTCTACATATCAAAACTAATCCAAACTTTTTTCTTCAATAGCAATACTAACTTCAGTCATTCAATAGCAATACTAACTTCTCAACATCTTCAATATCAAAACTTCTACACACTTGAATTAGCCTAAATACAAATTTTAATGAAATTCGTACAATTAGTTTCAGAGAAATTATCTTGCATGGGCACATTTTAGAGGATGTATCCAAACTGAAGCTCGGTACTCGACTGTTGAAATGCTACAGAATGACTATGTCACTTCTATTGATGCATTATTTCTTACCAATACACTATGACGCAAAAGTTTAGACAATGACGTCATTCAGCTTTAAAATGTAGAATTATGACGTCAGAATTACAAAAACCTGTAAATATATTCAAAAACTGATTTAAAATGCTATGTACAAAAGACAGTCGTTTTATTTGCTATAATACTAATTTTTTTCATAAAAATTCAAATGTGCTTGTCGCAAAAGTTTAGACACTATTCTAAATTTCTTTGAATATTCGCTGGCATATGCAAATTTAGAATCGATGATGTCACAAATTTGGAGTACTTAAGTTCTGCAAACGATTGCGCTTCATAGTCGACATGCCGAGAGCTAAAGAAATTCAAGTGAATGAGGTTTCAAGGATTTGGCAGTTGAAAGGTGAAGGGAAGAGCGTTTCTGAAATTTCTGCTATTATTAATAGGTCAAAAAAATCTATTTATCGAGTTTTATCGAGTGGTTCCGAATATAAAGCAAAATGTCGGTCTGGGAGGCCACGTGTGACAAATGTACGAGAGGATCGCCTGATACAAAGACTAGCGAGTACTCAACAAATGAGCGTACGTGGAGTTCAAAGCTCATCGGGACTCTCTGTATCAAAGGATACGATTCGTAGACGAATTTTGGAAAAAGAACAATCGTTTATAGCAAAATGCAGAAGAAACCAGCTCTGAAACCACATCATAAGTTACAAAGACTTATGTGGGCTCGAAAGCATATGTCATATGGAGAGAAATGGCAGTCAGTCATATTTAGCGATGAAAAAAGTGGAATCTGGATGGTCCAGATGGTTGTTTATCGTATTGGCGTGACTTGCGGAAGGAACCTCGACGTTTTTTTAGTCGCAGACAAGGAGGGGGCTCGGTGATGGTTTGGGCAGCCTTTTGCTATAATGGACAAGTATCTCTGACCTTCACCAGTGGTCGTCAAACTTCACAGCATTATACACAGACATTAGAAGAAAACCTACTGCCATTTGCTGAGCTTCTAGGGGGTCCTCAGTAGGAATTTCAGCAAGACAATGCTTCAATTCACACTGCAAAACATTCAAAATCTTGGTTTAATTCCCATAATATAAGAGTTCTCGACTGGCCAGCATGTAGCCCAGATCTTAACCCTATAGAAAACCTTTGGAGCATCATGTGTCGCAAAGTTTATAGCAACGCTAGACAATACACTTCTGAAAAGGAACTTAAGACATCTATTGAGAATGCATGGTACGATATCGATCCACAAACTATGCAAGATTTAGTTTCTTCCATGCAATCTCGTGTATATGACGTAATACATAAGCATGGATGCGCAACCAGGTTTTAAAAATTGTTTATTTCGATTTTATTTAATTTGTGTCTAAACTTTTGAGACAGCAGTTTATTTTTGTTACCATTTAATTTATTGCAATATGCACAATTCCACTTTTCTTTGTTATAAATATTGTTTATATGTACAGCACATTAATTTCAAGCAGTGATTTGAAAATTGAATAAATATTTTTCAAAGTATGTAAGAATTTCTTCATTGTCTAAACTTTTGCGTCATAGTGTAGGACGACTACACTCACTTAACACGTTTGGTCTGTTTACAGCCCAAATGTTTCAATAAAATGAGTAAAATATTTTTTTTTTCAAATTATGCTTTTCTCCTCAGCATAGAGTGCCCTTAAACTATCAGTTTGGTTTATTTTATAAACGAAAGCTGCATTTTCGTTCATAAAAGAAGAGATGAACATCAGTATTGAAATTTCGCTCGGAAGCTGGAAGTATATTGGAGCGTGGCATACGCAATAAAAAGTATACATCTCGTATGCCTCGATTGGAGACACGTTTGTAAATAGTTTTTTTGGCAATCGGATTTTAATTCCACATATCAGGAGCTTGGAAGAGAAAGGGCGAACTTGAAAAATCGATATTTTTTATATGTTTTTTCCACGTCAGGTAAATGTAGGAAACACGTTGGTAAGTCGTTCTGCCCTGGTTCGCCCTTAGTTTTCTTACAGTGTCAAGCTAAAGTGAGTAGTACCATCATTTAAAGTAAACTCGTGGTCTGGTTTTTCTAGAGGAGGAAGGGCGCACCCCGGGTCTGAAACCCCCTCTCTGCATATTTTTCGTTATGCGTGTTCGCATGTTCGCAGTGGTTAAAATAAAGATTCGCCATTGCTATCTTGAAGTGCTTGCAAAACTTTGAGCTTGATTTCCCAACAACACAATTTCGGGATTCGCTCTATCTCTTCCAAGGTCCTGATATCTTCTACATTTAAAAGTAAAAATATGTTGTCATTTTTAAAAAGATCTTTATTTTATTTTATTTATTTATTTATTTTTGTTTTAAATAGATTTTTGTAGTCTTAAAGGATGCAATGCATACATATACAAATTTGACACAAAATACCACCTAAAATACACTGTTCTCATATAATTCTCCCAGCATTGTTTCTACGTTCATTTTCATTGGCTGCACTCACGATCGTTTCTATCACAAAATTTCATTTTTTATGACTGAGTTATGTCAAGGCCCCCAAAAATAAGAAATACTGCACATCTCCTACAAAATGTGATAAAGAGTTGGTTAATTGTATACGTTTTTCATTCTCATGAGTGAAATTTATTTATTTATTAATGTATTTATATTTCTTCTAATGCTATGTGAACGACGTCACGGGTGACTGCTAGTAATTTTCTACAAGATATCGTGTAATGATTTCAATTTCTTTTAATAGTACAACCAAGCAACTGAAACAAATCAATTTTCTTTTTAATGACTCTCTCAACTAGAAAGCTCGTTTTCTTGTTTCCAATGAGAAAAAAATGACTTCCTTAAATATAAAACCATATTTAATTTGTGGAGTATAAATATCTCCAATTTATCTCGGAAATATAAAAAAAAGACTTTAATGAGTTTGTCATTGGAATGTAATGTGTTTCATATTTGAAATTGTTTATGTCCATGCAAAAAGTAAATGATACATAAGGGAAAAGAATGCATAATCATTAAACGGTGAATCTTTAAATCCTTTGTGGAATTTCATACTTAATTACATTTTAGCAGAAATTAATTTCATAAATCAAACAGAATATAAGTTAGACAAAACATTTAGATGGTGATATTTATATGATATCATCTTCATCGATATGTTTATGTAACTTTAAAAAAAGTAGGGGAAGGTGTTGTTCCTTTGACCACTTTGCATAATTTCCATTTTCTTAGCTTAACTATTAGAGCTAAATTTAATTTCTTTTTTTGTATAATCAGTATCATATGGTTTGTCATACGTAATTTTTTCAAGGTTCTAGTTTTACTTTTACTATGTTTCATTTAATTTAAAAATAATAATAACACTGTGAGCAAAGATACAACGCATAGTTGTACCTTTGACCATGATTTGTTGTACCTCTGATCAGGCAATTAGACAGCACAGCAATGAAGAAAAAATCATTTTATTCAGTATCATTGCAAATAATTTTAAGTTAAATGGATACAGGACAATGTAAAGCAAATTAAGGATTACTAGGGGGCTCAGCACCCTGATCGCTGGCGCTCGCCAACTCCCCTGAATTGCTACGCAGTTCACATTGGGATCGCTACGAGATCCCAGCTCGCTTCGCTCGCTCGCCACTATTTGTGTCAACTCCAACCAGAATGAGTGCTACCATAAATCATTATAACGTATTAAATTTAGAAATATTTTTAATGAATAAAAAAGTAATGGAAAACTTTGTTGAAAATGTAAATAAATATGTATTAAAAAACCTTGCAAAGAGAATTAATTTAAAACCTCAGTGAAAAAACAATAAAAAAGTCCTTCCGGCCAGTGCCGGGAGGAAGAGGTAGCTTTCAAATTCCTTATTTTTAAAAAGCTAGCTGATGTTATTCAAACACACGAAGCTCAATTTAGTGGAAACCGATTATAGAAGATTCAATACTAATTTTTATCAATACTAAATCCTTATGAATGAGAATTTCGCGAAAGTAGTCAGCTTTATCCAAGCTGATTTTATTTAAAGTTATATTTGGTTTCCAAATTCGGCGATATGTGAAATGCCTGCCATTTTAAGAGAACATGGTGGATGAGGCTAACCAGTGAACTTGGTCGAGACCTTAGTAATTCCTGTGCACACGCTCGCTCACATCGGAATCAGTTAATATGTATGAGTGCTGTCGCAGGCAAAAATCAGATTTTTCAAAATGTCACCTACTAATGAAATTCAAACTGCTGTATCTGAGCCATTTTTTAAGATAAAGACAAAACAAAAAATGCTCCGGAATCCTTATATCAAAGTCAAATACTTAAGGAAGAAACCATTTCAATTTCTCAATTTTTTGCACTTCACTTTAAATATAATTTTTTTTTAATTTAATGGCCGCCATTTTGATTCAAGACGGCGCATGAAGCTGGCTAGTGAACTTAGTCGAGACACTGCTATATTCTATCCAAATGCCTTCTTACATCCAAATAGGTTAATAAATACGTGTGTTATCGCATGCCAAATATCAGATCGTTTCAAAATGTCAGCCATGCTAGAAATTTCAAAGTGCTATAACTCAACCTTTTTTTAAGATGTAGACGAAAAAAAAAACTGCCCTGAAATCTTTGTATGAAGGTCAAACGCATAAAAAAAACCTTTTTCATTTTCCAATTTTTTCATACCTCATTTTAAATTTTAAATATTTTTTTTTAAATGTTCCCTTTTGAATCAAAATGGCTAATGAAGGTTGCCTACGAACTCGGTCGAGACATTGGTATGCACTATGTACACACCAAGTTACATCCAAATCGGTTCATAAATACACCTGTTATCGCGTGACAAATATCAGGTCGTTTCAAAATGACAGCCACATTAGAAATTCAAAATGCTATAACTCAGCCCTTTTTTAAGATATACACAAAACAATAAAAAAGAAAAGTGCCCAGCTAAACTGATGGCATTAAGCTCACAGGCTATTCACACTAATTGTATATTATACTCTTATTTTAAAGAATAATGCCCCTCAAAAAAAACTGAAGGGGAATTAGCCCCCGTTTCACCCTTTATACCTAACCAGTAAACCTCCAAATCTAATCAGGGAAGTCCTTAACATAATAAACCGGTATACCAAATTTGGAGCAAATCGAATAATCCTGCAAAAAAAAATCATTTATCTAAATTAAGAGGGCGGACTAGACCCCCCTTTATCCTTAACCAATGAACCCCCAAAACTAATCAGGGAAGTTCCTTAACTTAATAAACAGGTATAACAAATTCGGAGCAAATCGAATAATTCTGCATGAAAAATTCATTTATCTGAATTAAGGGGTTGGACTAGCCCCCATTTTCCGCTTTATTCTTAACCATGAACCCCCAAAACTAATCAGGGAAGTTCCTTAACATAATAAACCGGTATACCAAATTCGGAATAAATCGAATAAATCTGCATGAAAAACCCATTTTTCTAAATTAAGAGGGGTGGGTTAACCCCCCTTTTCCCTTTTTATCCTTAACCAATGAACCTCCAAAACTAATCAGGGAAGTTCCTTAACTTAATAAACAGGTGTAACAAATTCGGAGCAAATCGAATAATTCTGCATGAAAAATTCATTTATCCGAATTAAGGGGTTGGACTAGCCCCCATTTTCCGCTTTATTCTTAACCATGAACCCCCAAAACTAATCAGGGAAGTTCCTTAACTTAATAAACAGGTATAACAAATTCGGAGCAAATCGAATAATTCTGCATGAAAAATTCATTTATCCGAATTAAGGGGTTGGACTAGCCCCCATTTTCCGCTTTATTCATAACCATGAACCCCCAAAACTAATCAGGGAAGTTCCTTAACATAATAAACCGGTATACCAAATTCGGAATAAATCGAATAAATCTGCATGAAAAACCCATTTATCTCAATTAAGAGGGGTGGGCTAATCCCCCTTTTCCCCCTTTATCCTTAACCAATGAACCTCCAAAACTAATCAGGGAAGTTCCTTAACCCTCTGTCTACCAGAAGGGTCCAATGGACCCGACATGTACATTCAAAATATTTATTCAAACCAGAAATTTCTTCAAAACAAACTAAATTTATAAATCAGACAATAATAAGTTAAATAAACAAATTAAATAGTTTTAAGTAAAAATTCTGGTGTAGAATGTTTTTATAAAACTTGAGTAAAATTTTTGGTAGTTCTAGGGTTAATATAATAAACCGGTATACCAAATTCGAAATAAATCGAATAAATCTGCATCAAAAACCCATTTATCTGAATTAAGAAGGGTGGACTAACCCCCTCTTCCCCCATTATCCTTAACCAACGAACCTCCAAAACTAATCAGGGAAATTCCTTTACATAATAAACCGGTATACCAAATTCGGAGCAAATCTAATAGTTCTGCATGAAATACCCATTTATCTGAATTAAGGGGGTGGACTAGCCCCCCTTTTCCCCTATATTCTTAACCAATGAACTGCCAAAACTAATCAGGGAAGTTCCTTAACATAATAAACCGGTATACCAAATTCGGAGCAAATCAAATATTTCTGCATGAAAAACACATTTATCTGAATTAAGGGGGGGGGGGTGGACTAGCCCCCTTTTCCCGCTATATTCTTAACCAATGAACACTCAAAATCAATCAGGGAAGCTCCTTAACATAATAAACCGGTATACCAAATTCGGAGCAAATCGAATAATTCTGCATGAAAAACCCATTTATCTCAATTAAGAGGGGTGGACTAACCCCCCTTTTCCCCCTTCATCCTTAACCAATGAACTCCCAAAACTAATCAGGGAAGATCGTTAACATAATAAACCGGTATGCCAAATTCGGAGCAAATCGAATCATTCTGCATGAAAAACCCATCTATCTGAATAAGGGGGTTGGACTAACTCCCCTTTTCCCCCTTTATCCTTAACCAATGAACTCCGAAAACTAATCAGGTAAGCGCCTTATCACAATGAACCTAGCAAAAAATTTTGAAGCAAATCGGATGTTTCTATCAAGAGTTATCGCGCTACGTACGTACGTACGTACACACAGAACCGGCGGGCACATAAGCTCTCAGGCTTTGATAGCCTGTGAGCTAAAAACTGCTCCGGAATCTTTGTATGAAGGTCAAACACATAAGAAAATAATATTTTTAAATTTTCAATATTTTGGTATCACATTTCAAATTTTATTTTTTTTTTTCAAAATTTAAATGGCCGCCATTTTGAAACAATGGCGGATGAAGCTGGCCAACGATATCGGTCGAGACTTTGGTATGTACTATGTACACACCGAGTTTCATCTAAAACGGTTCATAAATACGCCTGTTATCGCGTGACAAATATCAGGTCGTTTCAAAATGCCAGCCACGCTAGAAATTGAAAGTGCTATAACTCAGCCATTTTTTAAGATATAGACAAAACAAAAACTGCTCCGTAAACTTTGTATCAAGGTCAAATACATAAGAAAAGAATATTTTTCAATTTTTAATTTTTTGGTACCACATTTCAAATTTTAAATTTTTTTGAAAATTTTAAATGGCCGCCATTTTGAAACAAGATGGCCGGTGAAGCTCGCCAACGAACTGGGTCGAGACATTGGTATGTACTATGTACACACCGAGTTTCATCCAAATCGGTTCATAAATACGAGAGTTGCAGTATGACAAAGATCAGATATATATATATATATAGATATATATATATTTTATTCCAAAATTAATAATAAATTACTGCATGAATGGCGCTAAAGCAGCACATATCAAATGCAATAAAGCATATTATATCATTTCAAAATGCTAAAACAACATAACTTCAAAAGGAAGGTGTATATCTGCAGAAATTTTTAAACTATAAAATATTTATGAAAACAAGAAAGACAGGTAAAAAAACAAAAACAGTCTGTTCTTCATCAGTGGGAGGACAGACAGAAAACTAACTCCACCCCCCACTTTTTAAAATTTGCAGGTTTCTGAACACATGTTCACCCCGCATTCAATATTGAAAACTATTGAAATTGAACAGAGCAAGCAGTGATGATTATAATGCAGAATTTTTAGATATTTTATTCAAAATTATTGATAATAATTTGATTTTGGATTTGTATGATAAAAGAAATAGTTTTAATTTTTTTACTAGAAGCATGCCGCATTGGTTTTCAAATTTGCATAAAAAAATTTACATAAATATAATTATTAATCAATTGATACGTTTCAATAAAATTTGTGGCAGAGACAGTAATTTTTATAAACAGATTTTTAAGTTATTGGCTAATTTATTTTACAATAACAATTACCCCATTAAGTTTTTGAAATATTATTTAAAGACAGTTCTTAAAAGTGAATGGCAACGATGTGGACTGGCGGCGTGAACATGTGATGGCAGCCTTCTGGATCTTTCTGTATGAAATGGGTAAACTAAAGTCTTGTTAAAAGAACGGGTGTCTATTGATGAATTGAAACGAAAGAAAGTTGCAGACTTGGAATTTCTGGCTTTTGATAATGGATTTGGAAGAAAAAAATTTATTTGTTTATAGTTGACGGGTAGGAAACATTATACAGGTATTCATGTTTTGAGAAATTTCATTTTGCGGGTTTGGGGGGGGGGGGCGCATGTTTATTCTGCATTCATGCTTGTTTTCTTATATTTTTTTCTTTTGTTTTCAGTTTAATGATAATTTAAGCATTCCTCTAAAAGACCTTTTTATTAAAGTTTTTTGTTTTTGTATGGTTAATATTATGTTTGTTAGTTTTTAATTTGAGTTGTTTTAGTTTTTTATGTAATTAGATTAATAAAATGACAATAGTTTTCAATATTGAATACGGGGTGAACATGTGTTCAGAAACCTGCAAATTTTAAAAAGTGGGGGGTGGAGTTAGTTTTCTGTCTGTCCTCCCACTGATGAAGAACAGACTGTTTTTGTTTTTTTACCTGTCTTTCTTGTTTTCATAAATATTTTATAGTTTAAAAATTTCTGCAGATATACACCTTCCTTTTGAAGTTATGTTGTTTTAGCATTTTGAAATGATATAATATATATATATATATATATATATATATATATATCAACTTTTGAACGGAGGGTGGTTTCGGGATCTGGGGGTCATGATCGATGAAAATATACCAAAATTTTTTGAAATCGCTTTCCTCCTAACGGCTGCAATAGGTAGCTTTTTGTAATGAAGGCTACCTAAAATACTTTTAGTTGGGTCGCTATGCGATCCGAGCAAGCAACATATGAAATTTAAAAATATTTTTAATGTATAAAAGTCATCTAAAACTTTGTCGAAAATGTAAATAAATTCATAAAAAAGTAATTGAAAGTTTGTTGAAAATATTAGTAAAAATGCATTTAATCAAAAGTTTGTCCCTGTGACTTGTGGATCATCATTGAGAAAGCTAAGCGAACTGGAAATTGACGCCGCTTAAATTTTAATGGCATGTTAGTGTCAGATGGGGTCATTCTCCTTTCATTTTGTCTATAGTATTGAAAATCCAGGCTTAAATTCATTTAAAACTATAATAAGAAGCTGTAAAAGATCCTACGTATCATGCTACCGAACTGTAAACAAAACGTTTTCGCTGTGTCTAAATACAACCTTGGATCAAAAAGCGGATTCGCTGAATTCCTCACGGCACGGTAAAACGGACCAATAGCAACTGTCACCACTCATGCATCGTTCAAACGGTTTGTGTTAAAAAAGAGATTCTGTCTGGATTTTCATTTGCTGAGTTGGTTGGGACATGTGACCATAACGTAACAACTGAGAATCATTCACTGTGGCTGTTGCCAAATAGCAAGCTACAAATACAGCCTTTTTTGGCGCTACGTAAGAGAAATATATTAAGGATTATGTTAATGATAGTGTTTTAATAGTTTTATATTTAATAGTTTTGCTTATCTTATACTATAATGCGAGCAAAAATTGTGTGTGTGTATGTAAATTTTATCTTGAAAACGGCTCTAACGATTTTGATTAAACTTTGCCCCCTACCGTTTTTGGGCACGAAAAGACCATTGGGGTGGGTCTCGTGTTCGAGAAAATTCGATTAGTGGGTCATTTTGGGTCATAATGGGTCAGGGACAAGCTAATTATATCTAAAGAACGGCTCAATCGATTTTGACTAAATTTTGTATCTAACCATTTCCGGGCCCGAAAAGACCATTGGGATGGGTCACGTGTTTGAAAAAGTTCGATTAGTGGGTCATTTTTGGGTCACTGTGGGTCAAGCTATTTTTATCTAAAAAACGGCTCTAACGATTTTAACTAAACTCTATATTCTACAGCTTTGGATTACGAGAAGACCTTTGAGCTAAGTCACATGTTCCAGAAAATTCAATTAGTGGGTCATTTTTGGGTCACCGTGGGTCAAGCTAAGTTTATCTAGGTAACGGCTGTAACGATTTTGACGAAATTTTGCACCTTACTGTTTTCGGGCACGAAAAGACCATTAAAATAGGTTTCGTGTTCGAGAAAATTCGATTAGTGGGTCATTTTGGGTCATAATGGGTCAGGGTCAAGCTAATTATATTTAGAGAACGGATCAATCGATTTTGACTAAATTTTGTATCTAACCATTTTCGGGCACAAAAAGACCATTGGGATGGTTCTCGTGCTCGAGAAAATTCGATTAGTGTGTCATTTTGGGTCATAATGGGTCAAAGTCAAGCTAATTATATCTAAAGAACGGCTCAATCGATTTTGACTAAATTTTATATCTAACCATTTTCGGGCATAAAAAGACCATTGGGATGGGTCACGTGTTCGAGAAAATTCGATTAGTGGGTCATTTTTGGGTCAGTGTGGGTCAAGCTATTTTTATCTAAAAAACGGCTCTAACGATTTTCACTAAACTCTATTCTACAGTTTTGGATTACAAGAAGACAATTGAGCTAAGTCACATGTTCCAGAAAATTCGATTAGTGGATCATTTTTGGGTCACCGTGGGTCAAGCTAAGTTTATCTAGATAACGGCTCTAACCAGTGGTGTAGTCGTAAAAAAAACAGAGGGTATACGTTCTAAGCAGAGGGTATACGCTCAAGGCAGAGGGTATACCCTAGGGTATATATTCTATAGGTTTCTTGAGAAACAGAGGGTATACGGTGTTCCTTAAAAAAATCCAGAGGGTATACGGCGTATACCCCCGTATACCCTCCACTACATCCCTGGCTCTAACGATTTTGACGAAATTTTGCACCCTACTGTTTTCGGGCACGAAAAGACCATTGGGATAGGTCTCGTGTTCGAGAAAATTCGATTAGTGGGTCATTTTGGGTCATAATGGGTCAGGGTCAAGATAATTATATTTAGAGAACGGCTCAATCGATTTTGACTAAATTTTGTATCTAACCATTTTCGGGCACAGAAAGACCATTGGGATGGGTCTCGTGTTCGAGAAAATTCGATTAGTGGTCATTTTTGGTCAGGGTCAAGATAATTATATCTAGAGAACGGCTCAATCGATTTTGACTAAATTTTGTATCTAGCCATTTTCGGGCACGAAAAGACCATTGGGATGGTTCTCGTGCTCGAGAAAATTCGATTAGTGTGTCATTTTGGGTCATAATGGGTCAAAGTCAAGCTAATTATATCTAAAGAACGGCTCAATCGATTTTGACTAAATTTTATATCTAACCATTTTCGGGCATAAAAAGACCATTGGGATGGGTCACGTGTTCGAGAAAATTCGATTAGTGGGTCATTTTTGGGTCAGTGTGGGTCAAGCTATTTTTATCTAAAAAACGGCTCTAACGATTTTCACTAAACTCTATTCTACAGTTTTGGATTACAAGAAGACAATTGAGCTAAGTCACATGTTCCAGAAAATTCGATTAGTGGATCATTTTTGGGTCACCGTGGGTCAAGCTAAGTTTATCTAGATAACGGCTCTAACCAGTGGTGTAGTCGTAAAAAAAACAGAGGGTATACGTTCTAAGCAGAGGGTATACGCTCAAGGCAGAGGGTATACCCTAGGGTATATATTCTATAGGTTTCTTGAGAAACAGAGGGTATACGGTGTTCCTTAAAAAAATCCAGAGGGTATACGGCGTATACCCCCGTATACCCTCCACTACATCCCTGGCTCTAACGATTTTGACGAAATTTTGCACCCTACTGTTTTCGGGCACGAAAAGACCATTGGGATAGGTCTCGTGTTCGAGAAAATTCGATTAGTGGGTCATTTTGGGTCATAATGGGTCAGGGTCAAGATAATTATATTTAGAGAACGGCTCAATCGATTTTGACTAAATTTTGTATCTAACCATTTTCGGGCACAGAAAGACCATTGGGATGGGTCTCGTGTTCGAGAAAATTCGATTAGTGGTCATTTTTGGTCAGGGTCAAGATAATTATATCTAGAGAACGGCTCAATCGATTTTGACTAAATTTTGTATCTAGCCATTTTCGGGCACGAAAAGACCTTTGGGATGAGTCTCGTGTTCGAGAAAATTCGATTAGTGGGTCATTTTGGGTCATAATTGCTCAGTGACAAGCTAATTATATCTAAAGGACAGCTGAATCGATTTTGACTAAATTTTGTACCTAACCATTTTCGGGTACGAAAAGACCATTGGGATGGATCACGTGTTCGAGAAAATTCGATTAGTGGGTCATTTTTGGGTCACTGTAGGTCAAGCTATTTTTATCTAAAATCTGCTCTAACGATTTTCACTAAACTCTATAATCTATAGTCTTGGATTACGAGAAGACCATTAGGCTAGGTCACATGTTCAAGGAAATTCTATTAGTAGGTCATTTTGGGGTCACCGTGGGTCAAGTTAAGTTTATCTTGATAATGGCTGTAACGATTTTGACAAAATTTTGCACCCTACTGTTTTCGGGCACGAAAAGATCATTGGGATGGATCTCGTGTTCGAGAAAATTCGATTAGTGGATTATTTTGGGTCATAATGGGTCAGGGTCAAGCTAATTATAGCTAGAGAACGGCTCAATCGATTTTGACTAAATTTTGTATTTAACCATTTTCGAGCATGAAAAGACCATTGGAATGGGTCAGGTGTTGGAGAAAATTCTATTAGTGGACCATTTTAAGTCACAATGGGCCTGGGTCAAGCTAATTGAATCTAAAAACTTGCTCAAAACATTTTGGCCATATTTTATATTATACCGTTTCTGGGCATGGGAAGAGAATTGGGCTAAGTCACATGTTCGAGAAAATTCATTTAATGGGTCATTTTGGGTCACAATGGTTCAGGGTCCAGTTAATTGTATCTAAAAAACGGCATAAACGATTTTGACTAAATTTTGTGTTCTATCGTTTTCGGGCTCGAGAAGACCATTGGGCAAGGTCGCATGTTCAAGAAAATTCAATCAATGGGTCATTTTGGGTCCTAATGAATCAGGAACAAGCTAACTGTATCTAAGAAACGGCTCAAAAGATTTAAGCAAAACTTTGTACTACACCGTTTCTGGACAAGGTAAAATTATTGGGCTGAGTCGCATGCTCAAGAAAATTCTATTATTGGGTCATTTTGGTGATACGGGGTTGGGGTCAAGCAAACGGCATCTTAAAAAGGTTCAAACAATTTTGACAATTTTTTTGTTATACCGTTTCACAGCACATAAAGACCATTGAAATAGCTCACATGTTCGATAGATTTCGGTTAGTGGGTTTTTGAATCAACGTAGATCAAGCTTATTTTATCTAGAAAACGACTAACGATTTTCACTAAATTTTTTATTCCATCGTTTTCAGGCTCCAGGAGAACATTGTGTTAGGTCGCATGTTCGAAAAAATTCGATTTGTGGGTTAATTTGGGTCATTATGTCTCAGGATCAAGCTAATTGCATTTAAAACAGCAAGAATAATTCAGTGGGAATAATATATCGAGATAAACACAAAACTAATTTTGACCGAGCTTGGCTCGGTCATTCCTGCTAGTTGTATTTTAAAAGATGAATCGTCCCTTGCAAATGACAAACAGTTTAACTGTCGAGCAGTTCCACTAGCAATAGTAGGGTTTGGAATTTTAGTCACAATGTTTTCTGTATCATTGTTATACAGCTTTTCATCTTCTCGTATAAACTTCCCTCTTAATGTTTGGTTTTTCAAATATTGGATCTGAAACACTGGACATTTAATATCACATACATATGTCTGCGACAAAATACGCAATATTTTTTTTTTTTTACTTGCAATTTTAACAAGAATAAAATTTTCTTTTTCCAATTGATCTTTCACAAAATGTTTCTGCCAGATAACTCATGGCATTCAACTGACAGATCAAAATCACTTTCCCCAGAAGACATTTCGATGTCGCAATCAGATTTTGATCTGTCCTTAGGGAGAAATTTCTTTTTATGCACTTTTTTAATTAGTGATTTGTTTGATTGCTGGTTTAAAATTATCTTACTTCTTATCATTTTAGTTTATTATTTTACTTAGATATTTTAATATTTTACTATAAGGCAAGATTTCATTATAATTTTGATTGCATTATTACATTCAAATTACTGTTTGAAAAATGTAAACAAAACAATGACCAGAAAATCGCACAACCTCTGGTCTCAAGCTATGCGGATTTTAGGGAGCCTTCTGTATATATTTTTTTATTATTTATGAACAACTGAAGTAAAAAAATGTCGTTAACTACATAATTTCATGACAGCTGTAGTAAGTAAGACATAAAAGTTGAAGTGTTTAGAAAATCATTTAACCTCTTCGTTCCCAAAGATAAAATAATGCTACAAATACTCATTCATTGGTTTTAAACAAACATAATGACATCATAGATGACAGAAAAAAGAACTTTTCGGAAATTGATACTTTAGGGGACTAGTAATTTAGGTTTACAAATAGGGATCTAAAATTACAAATTCCGTTAAAATATCAATTTAATTATTACTAACCCAAATTCAACAATCTCAAATTTAAGGCCTTTAATCAAGCTAATGATATACAAATCCTCAAAAGTTTTTGTTGTAAAGGATTTAAGTTAAATAAGTATGAAAATTTCCCAATTTCTGGGCCACACCCTCTTGAAGGCGTTTTGCAAACTCAGATGAAAATAACATCTATTTTATGAGGAAATCAGCATAGATTTTGCCATTTATTGGTTTGCTTTTAAAGCAAAAAACATTCAGCTATTAAGAAATGAAGTCAAAATGTAAAAATTCTTTACCAAAACTTTGCCTTTTAATATGGCAAAAAAAAAAAAAAAAAAAAAAAAAAAAAAAAAAAAAAAAAGTGAATATTTTAGATAACAAATGACATATCTGAAAACCAGATTTCAGCAATTAACGTCCACAGAGGAAAAGAAGTGCAACTATTTTATGCAGCTATGTATTTTATCTACAATTTGTATATATTCTAGAAATACGCTAAAACATAGTTTATTAAGAAAATGCATAATCGGTTGAAATTCACGTTCATCACTTCCTATCAATATACGGAAACGTACTTGAATTCTTCCTGTATATTCCCAACATATTTTTATATGCGCTACAGGTTAAGTTAAAATTTAATTCTGTTTGAAACATAATTAAAACTATTCAAATCACACTTCCAAACATTATCATCCTTAGGAGGTCATGTATGCAGTTCTTTGCATGGCCCTGTGTATGATTTTGTTTATATAACACATACTGGACAATTGCACCATAAAATATAATAAAGACACACTCTTGCTTAATAGTACACATAACACGAACTTTAATAAGCTAAAAGTTAAATTCTACGTTTCGTGCTGTTTCTACAGCCGTCTTCAGGGAAAATATGATGGTTAAATGGCTAAAAAGCTCAGAGATGAACGTTTCCTGTGCGAGAGATAATTTGCCGAATACTGACTAAAGATATGAAACCAAAAATATATAGAGGTGCAAATCCAGTGAAAATAAATACTTATTAAAGAAATGAGTCCAAATAAATCAAAAGTTCGAATGAAGAAACCACGAGTATCGTCATCTACGCATGTGGGACAGAAAATCATTCAACAAAGTTTTCACTGAATTTTTACCTACACTTTTCTCCACTCGGATTTTATTATAAGTAGATAGACATAAATAAGAGTATAATGTACAATTAGTGTGAATAGCCTATGAGCTCCATGCCATCAGTTTAACTGGACACTTATCTTTTTATTGTAACTTTGATAGAACAAATGAGATGGCATTCTGGCTTGGCTAATATAGTTTGCAGATATTTGTATCCTTACTTTTTCTTTAGAAGTTGAAACGCACATATAAAACACATTAGATATTGTTAAAAAATATTACACTACAGTGCGAAATCCTCGCACGAATCCATTGGTATTTATTTACTGCACGCCTGTTTGCGTATTTTACTAATGATTATTTAACACAACAGATATTGTTTGTGGTAAAACTTTTTTATAAGCACGTTAACTTTAAATTCAATTTTTGCAAATATTGTTCATTTTTACGCGAAGTATAAAGTTATATATTAAAATCTTTGAAGTGTGCCTTTAAGAGCAATACAAAATATTAGTTTTTAACATGCTATCAATTTTCAAGCAATCATTTTTATGTCCAACGAACATAATCGTAATAAATTAACTTCATTAACATTAAAATTAAACATTAACATCAAATTAAAATAATATTATTTTATTACGCATTTTCATTTACGCAGCTGAAAATATTTAAATGAGAATTGATAGCATCCTACAAACCGATATTCTGGTTTGTGAAAACTCATTATTATACTAAAAGAAATACTCGCAAACATTTCCGACCATCAGTGACAACAGAAAAAAGTCCTTCCGGCCAGTGCCGGGAGGAAGAGGTAGCTTTCACAATCCTTATTTTAAAAAAGCCAAATTATATCATTCAAACACACGAAGCTCAATTTAGTGGAAACCGAATATAGGAGATTCAATACTAATTTTTATCAATATAATGAATGAGAATTTCGCGAAATTAGTCAGCTTTATCCAAGCTGCTTTTCTTTAAAGTAACATATATTTGGCTGCCAAATTCGGCAATTTCTTAAAGTGCCTGTCATTTTAAGACAACATGGTGGATGAGGCTAAGCAGTGAACTTGGTCGAGACCTTAGTAATTGCTGTGCACATGCTCACTCACATCGGAATCGGTTAATATATAGGAGTGCTGTCGCATGCAAAAAATCAGATTTTTCAAAATGTCACCCACAATAGAAATTGAAACTTCTATATCTGAGCCATTTTTTAAGGTAAAGACAAACAAAAAATGCTCCTGAATCCTTATATCAAGGTCAAATACTTAAGAAAGAAACCTTTTTCGATTTCTAATTTTTTTGCACCTCACTTTAAATATATATATATTTTTTTAATTTAATGGTCGCCATTTTGAAACAAGATGGCTGATGAATCTGGCCAGCGAACTTGGTCGAGGTGTTGATGTATACTATCCACATGCCTTCTTACATCGAAATAGGCGAATACGTGTGTTATCGCGTGACAAATACAAGATCGTTTAAAAATGTTAGCCATGCTAGAAATTCAATGTGCTATAAATCAACCATTTTTTAAGATATAAACAAAAGAACAAATTTTCAGAAACAAAAACTGCTCCGGAATCTTTGTATCAAGGCCAAACACATAAAAAATCTTTTTCATTTTCCAATTGTTTAATACTTCATTTTGAATTTTAAATTTAATTTTTTTTTAAATGGTAACCATTTTGAAGCAAGATGGCGAATGAAGCTGGCCAACGAACTCGGTCGAGACATTGGTATGTACTATGTACAGACCAAGTTACATCCAAATAGGTTCATAATTACGCCTTTTATCGCGTGACAAAAATCAGGTCGTTTTAAAATGTCAGCCACAAGATAAAATTCAAAATGCTATTACTCAGCCATTTTTTTTAGATATAGACGTAAGAAAAACAGTTCCGGAATCTTTGTATTAAGGTCAAACACATACAAAAAAAATCTTTTTCACTTTCCAATTTTTTGGTATCTCATTTAATTTTTTTTATTTTTTAATTTTTTAAATGGCCGCCATTTTGAAACAAAATGGCAGACGAAGCCGGCCAACGAACTCGGTCGAGATATTTGTATGTACTATGTACACACCAAGGTACATCCAAGTCGGTTCATAAATACGCCTGTTATTACGTGAGAAAAATCAGGACGTTTCAAAATGTCAGCCACGCTAGAAATTCAAAAAGCTATAACTCAGCCATTTCTTAAGATATATACGAAACAAAAACTGCTCCCGAATCTTTTTATCAAGGTCAAACACATAAGAATAAAATATTTTTTCAATTTTTAATTTTTTGGTACCACATTTCAAATTTAAATTTTTCTTAAAAATTTAAATGGCCATCATTTTTAAACAAGATGGCGGATGAAGCTGACCAACGAACCCGGTCGAGACATTGGTATATACTATGTATAAACGAAGTTACATCCAAATCGGTTCATAAATCCGCCTTTTATCGCGTGACAAAATTCAGGACGTTTCCAAATGTCAGCCACGCTAGAAATTCTAAATGCTATAACTCAGCCATTTTTTAAGATATAGACGAAACAAAAACTGCTCCGAAATCTTTGTATAAAGGTCAAATACATAAGAAAAAATATTTTTCCATTTTCAATTTTTTGGTACCACATTTCAAATTTTAAATTTTTAAAAAAATTTTAAATGGCCGCCATTTTGAAACAAAATGGCGGATGAAGCTTCCCAACGAACTCGGTCGAGAGATTAGTATGTACTATGTACACACTGAATTACATCCAAATCGGTTCATAAATACGCCTTTTATCGCGTGACAAAATTCAGGACGTTTCAAAATGTCAGCCACGCTAGAAATTCAAAATGCTATAACTCAGCCATTTTTTAAGATATAGACGAAACAAAAACTGCTCCGGAATCTTTGTATAAAGGTCAAATATATAAGAAAAAAATATTTTTCCATTTTTAATTTTTTGGTACCACATTTCAAGTTTAAAAATTTTTTAAAAATTTTAAATGGCCGCCATTTTGAAACAAAACGGCGGATGAAGCTGGCCAACGAACTTGGTCGAGAGATTGGTATGTACTATGTACACACTGAATTACATCCAAATCGGTTCATAAATACGCCTTTTATCGCGTGACAAAATTCAGGATGTTTCAAAATGTCAGCCACGCTAGAAATTCAAAATGCTATAACTCAGCCATTTTTTAAGATATAGACGAAACAAAAACTGCTCCGGAATCTTTGTATAATGGTCCAATACATAAGAAAAAAATATTTTTCCATTTTTAATTTTTTGGTACCACATTTCAAGTTTAAATATCTTTTAAAAATTTTAAATGGCCGCCATTTTTAAACAAAACGGCGGATGAAGCTGGCCAACGAACTCGGTCGAGACATTGGTATGTACTACGTACACACCGAATTACATCGAAATCGGTTCATAATTACGGGAGTTACAGTGTGACATAGGTCAGATATATATATATATATATCAATTTTGAACGGAGGGTGGTTTCGGGGTCTGGGGGTCATGATCGATGAAAATATACCAAAATTTTTTGAAATCGCTTTCCTCCGAACGGCTGCAATAGGTAGCTTTTAGTAAAGAAAGCTACCTAAAACTTTGTTTTTACAAATGCTTCTTTGAATTTCGAAAATATATTATTTTATAAGGCTTCTAAAGATAAAGAATGGTTTTCGTAATCGTGGGTAAATCAAAAGATATTATTCTATATTTTCGTTCTTGGTTATATTATATTTTCTTACGTTAATTTTCCTTTTTATAGTGTACTACAAATTACGTCAAAAGACTACAAGATTTATATTACAAAAATTATTGGCCCCCCTCCTTTTTTCCTTTGTGCTGAATTTTTAACTAGTAATACTAGGACCCCACTCCTATAGGCCCACACATCAAATGTTGCAGTAATTTTCTATATGACACCGAATAAGATTTTGAAATTCTTTCAAGTAGTTCAACTTCGTAGAGGAAAATAACATCGAATTTCTTTCTTTCTTTCATTTATCCAGAAAGTAATTTTCTGGTTTCAAATGAGGATTTTTTTTTAATGTAAAGCCATATTCAGTTTACCGATTAAAAAATTTTTCAATGTACAATGGATATTTTATGAGTTTATTATTGCAATGTAACTTTTTTTTCGTTTTTTATTGCGTATATAATATGAAAAGTAAATTGTAAACTAAAACAAAATACACTGCTCAAAACAATTAAAGGATATTGCAGTTTTAGGTGGATTTTGTATCTGGTAAACTGTTTAGCTGATTGATACATGGTCGACAGACATAGTAGGTTATATGAGAATAAATTACACATGTTTGGCAGAAAAAAATGCATTTTATTGCGCATTTGTGTACTAAAGGAAAAAAACACAATTTGTGCATATGAGAAAAAAAAGAATAAGAAAAGGTGTTTTCTTCAAAGAAAATCATTTTCAGTAGGGGGTATGGTTTCCACGGGCGGCCAGCAACGTTGAACACCTTTGAGGCATGGACTCAATGAGGCTATTAATGACGAGTTGGGGTATTCCGCCCCACTATTCCAGAAGAGCTCTTTCCAGTTCTTGGAGAGTTTGTGGGGGTTCTTGGCGGCCAGAAACTCGTCTTCCTAGAGCGTCCCAAACGTGCTCGATTGGATTCATGTCTGGAGAACACGCTGGCCATTCCATTCGAACGATTCCTTCCTCGAAAAGGAAATCCTCCACCAGGTTTGCACGATGTGGCCTGCAGTTATCGTCCATTAAAATGAAGTTATCTCCGATTGCTGCAGCGTAAGGGACTACAATAGGTCTGAGGATCTCATCCCTATATCGGCGACCAGTCAGAGCTCCATCTCGAATGATGTATAAGTCAGTGCGCCCGTCAATGGAGATGCCACCATACACCAACACTCCTCCACCGCCAAATCTGACACTTTCGTGCACGAACTCGTGATTATTCCTACTGCCACGGTCCCTCCAGATGAAAATACGCCTATTATCCGGATGCACAGAAAAACGGGACTCGTCAGAAAACAGAATATTGCTCCATTCATTTCTCCTCCAGTTGACATGCTCGGTTGCCCACTCCCTGCGGTCGCGACGATGCCTTGATGTTAATCTAACACATACCATCGGTCGGCGAGCATACAGACCTACAGCATGGAGCCGGTTTCGGACAGTCTGAGTTGAAATCGTGGTGCCTGTAGCCGAGCGAAGGTGTTGTTGGAGAAGAGTAGCGTTCATGGTTCGGTGTCTCCGAGCTGTTAACGCTAAATACCAATCTTCATTGGGCGTTGTTGCCCGTCTACGACCTTGCCCTGGTCTTCGGCCTGCACATCCACTCTCCAAAAAACGTTTCCAGATCCTGGAAATGACACTTTGTGACACTCCAATGGCTTGCGCTACTTCGGCTTGCGTTTGGCCACCTTCTAACCTACCAACAATTCTCAAAGCTTCTGAATCTGTCAAATGACTTCGCTGAGACATCGTACTCATCGAAACAAAGAATCACTGAATGCCGATCATCCTTGTCTTCATTCTCTTTTATCCATTTGAAAGTCAAATTTCATTCGCTGCCGCTGAAACGACGTTTTTGACGTCGAACTCAAAATTTGCATACTCCACAGTTTGAAAACCAGAAAAATTTGCATTTGTGATTCTCTTCTTCTATTTTCGGCAAAAAAAATTTCGTTTATATCTTTATTTTATATAAAACTTCAAATATCCTTTAATTGTTTTGAGCAGTGTATGTTCAACAAAATGTGATTGTTTAAGTCATTTGTAGAATAGATATATTTTTCATTTATAATGAATATATAAATCCATTTTATAGAGTTTCAGTTTGCAGCGTAACATTTTTCGTGTTTGAAATTGTGAGTGCGACGTGATAAATAAATGATAAGCGAAAAAATAAACTGATCAAAAAGCGAATGTTTAAATTATTTGTAGAATTCCATCGTTAAGTACTTTTTTATCAGAGATTGACTTTTTTGTGTAACAAACATTATACAGTGCGACCTCAAAAATGCGGCAACTTAAAAAGTCTGGCATCAAAGTCATCTCCACAGCCCTTTTTAGATTTAAGGAGCAAGAAAAATAGCAATTGGTTACAATTAAAAAAATTTGAGATTGAAAGCAATGGATTAGAAACACGAGATCGCTGACGCTATGCTAAATAGAATCGCCAATAACGCTGGTAGCAGATCAGAGGAGCGATGATGAGGAACCATCAGAAAAAATATTGTTACTGTAAAAATGCATAAATCTGACTGTAAAATTAATACCTGCTTTAGACACACAAGATTACATTTCCGAAATCACTATTCTTCACTTGTATAAAATCCAAGAAAAACTTGTTAAACAACGTCAGAAAAATTTGAAGCAAATAAAATTGACATCAATGTTTCTGAAATCACACGAGAAAAAATGTCTTCAATGTTTATTAGGATGTTTTTAAAACATAGAAAACATCTATTAAAATAACTTGTTTTTGTATTAAAATTTTCTCTCTTTTGTTTCACATAAATATCACTGGGCTATGAATTAAATTATGAATAAAAAAAATTATGAATTGATATCAGAACTTTTGATATTCAATGAAAAATTCGCAATTTAAAAAAATCAGGCTTAGTTTCGGTCCCGATGATGCCGGATTTGCGAGGTTATACTGTATGTATCAGAAGTCATTTTAATTTAGAATTTACATGTTTATATAATGTAAATTAAGTATATAAATTTAATTTTATAAGTTTTCATTAGAAATATTAATTGTCAAATTGAAGAATATTCTCGTTTTTTACTTTTATTTAAGTATTTTGAAAAGCGTAATGACGAAAAATTTAATAACAACGCAGAGATCATCTGCAAGTTATTATTGAACAAATCCACATTAGTATTTTCAATTATTTATGACTTCAAATATTACTTAAAAATATTATGCGCTTATATTTGGCTACGATTACTATTTGGAAATAATGATACTGCTTAACAGGAGCAGCTCTGCAATTTGCCTTTCCGAAAATAATATTTTGTCTGGTACGGAACTTAACTTTCATTTTTACGAAAACCATAACCTTCATGAATATTTTTAACTTTATAATTTTAATCTATAAGACTGGAATATATCTGCTTTATTAATACAAATACTAAGGAGTGAATAGGATACAAAGTCTAAGAAAGTCTAACGAGTGAATGACAAATTGTCTTGAATTTGGTTGCTGGTTTTTTGAGCAATCATGTAGTAATTTTCTATATAATATCGAATAATGGTTTGAAATTTATTTTAACAATATAACCACACATAACTGAAACAAATCAATTTTCTCTAATGACTCACATACCTAGAATGAAATTTTATTTTTTAGAATTTGGTAAAAATGATTTCCCCAAATGTAAAGCCGTGTTCAATTTATGCATTAGAAAGATTTTCGATTTAAATCAAATGCATCGCTTTTATGAGTATGTTATTGCATTGAAATATTTTTATATGTTTGTAATTATATATGTGACGTTAAAAGTAAATTATTTACTAAAATAGAAAATACAGTTCAAAACGATACTGTTTAAATCATTTTTTGAACTAGGACTTCCCTCAGAAAGATTAGTCTGAGCGATATTGCTGAGAACATAGATTTAATAATAACATGTATAAGCAAAGAAAAGGAGATATTATCTTTAATTGTCCATATACTGCGATAAATTGAAATGATGAAAATAAACGAATCGTAGAATTACAAAACCTTACATATAAATTCGTATACACTGTTTAAAAAATGGGAAAGCAAACCATGCAAGATAGCCATGCATGGATATAAAATTAAAAGTACGCAATATATTAAAAGTAAAATATAAAATGAAACACTAAATTATCTTATATCGAAATTTTAACTGTATAAAATGATGTCAAGAGCATAATCAGACGCTCCACACCAATTTGAGTAACTTTAAATGACAAATATATGATTTTTAAAAAGAATGGACTCTACTTTGTATGGTGTATGCTCTACCGGAAAAGTTAATATTGTACAATATCTGTTTTCCACGGATGCAATGAGGTTGTCGGTAAGAGATAAGAGATTCTCTCTTCAAAATCTGATATAGTATCAAAGTACCGAACACATCAACAAGTGCATGCAATGCGTCATTAGAGTGTGTTTTAGATATGCACGATCGGATTTAAATGATGAGTGTATGCTGGCCACTACATACGCTGTATTGTTTTGTTTTCAAACATATTCTGCGCAAGATGAGCTGTATTTAGCATGGATTAAATAAAAGAAATCGGCAATGATTGCAAAATAAAGTATGAAACAAGACCTGATTACATCGTCTGCATACCCTTTGAGCTGTCAAAGTGTCTTTTGAAGTAATTTACAAATCTTTACATATTTTTTTCAGCAAATCATGTAAACTAAAATACGCCAATATGAACCCGATTATGAAATTTCTCCAGAATACGTTAATATATAAAAAATCTGCTAATGACAATTGAGAATATGACCTTATGATAAAATGTCTAGAAAAATAAATCAGATAAAAAAATAAATAAATAAAATAAAAAAAAATTAAAACGGCACTTCCCTCTGTTAGTGGCCTTGGTAAAAGAGAGAAAAGCCTAGAAAAGGAACACTTTAACAAATACTTTCGGGCAACCTACTCACTGTTTCATACAGGTCTTTATTCAATATTTACACAATTTATTTAATGCTAGGTGGGTATCTATCAGTTTTGTTGCATTTAAATTGCATGTTTTGTGGAGTAAATGTAGCTTTATGAAATATTTAAAGTTGCTATACCTAATAATTCCAAATTAATGATAATTGAGATCCCTTTCTGTTCATTTCATATTTTTAAAATTTAAATTTTTTAGAAACCATTCATAGAGACAATTTTATATTTTAAAAGTAACCCAAAGCATAATTTCAAGTTTTTGGTCTCAACAGTAACACAGAAATAGAAAATTTTCGAAAGTTTTTTGTTTCTGCAGTGTTTTATATAGAGACATTTTTAGAAATTGTTCTATTGCGAGAATTTACGTCATGATAAATACATCCATGTCAATTTTCATGTTTATATTCCTAACAATTCCATGTTCTTCGTTACTTAGATCATCTTTAGATCTTTTTCCGCTTTGTTTAGTCTTTCAATTTTTAGAATTCGTTCTGCAACGAGCATTTACATCTTATAAATTACTGCCATGCAAAGTTCTAGTTTCTAACCGCAACAGTATCCCAGAAATTTCAGTATTCCAAATAAATCATAATTTAGAACCTTTCTAGAAATTTTTACGTTTATCTGTCAAATTGAATTTTCGAACCTTTTAGAGAGCGTTCATAACGGGTACATCTTAAAAGTCATCTTAACATCTTAAAAGTAACCAACACACCGACTTTAAAGTTTCTAACCCAATCAATATCACAGAAATCGCAATTTTAGAACTTTTTTGCTCCTGTAGCGATGTAGGTTGTTGCACTGACATAAAATATAGTCTCTTTTTCGGAGCAGAGATGGCCACCAACATTTTTTTATGTTGGCTATGTAGTTTCAGATATAACACATCACAAACGAACAAACATTAATAATATTGTACACTTTATAATATTATAACGCTTTATAATATTAGCATTAGATATACAGATACAAAAGCCATTTATCTGTTACAAACTAAAGTGCCCGGCGTTGCCCAGAATTTGAAGTATGTTTGTTCTGAAAAATCAATTTAAAAATTTAACATGCAACATAAAACAAAAATTAAAAAAACAGTCGAAGTGTTGTACGCATGAATCAAATGAAAACACATTATAAAAATGTATAAATGTATATAACAGAAGCAAAATAATAGAGCTATAAATTAAATTAATTCAATTTATAATTGGAGCAATAATGTAAATACGCCAATATTTCCATAATCGGATTTTTATCATGGTTCAATACGTTTTTTCACACTCATATGAAGTTGTACTATATTCACCACGTCCTTTATATTTCCAATATGACGTAATGTTTTCCTCTTTCACGTGGAAAAACTTGAAATAGAAAAATTATGAAGTTATATTCACTTTCATTTAAATTCGTCAAATTCTTTATTTCATTTTCATTTTTCATGTGAATATCTTGCAATAGAAAAGTTATGACGTAATATTCACCTTTTTTATAAATTCGGCAAACTATTTATTTCATTTTGATTTTTCACGTGGAAATCTTGCAGTAGAAAATTAATTGTTGTAGTAAGAATTTTATTGTGTATTTTAATTTTTGGCAACTGCTATAACGAAAAATGTTTAAATTTGATAAGAAATTACTGTTAAATTGGTTGTTTTTTTAATTAAAATTTAATTATAAATTATTTCGATTCCGGATTACTTTAGTTGCCTCGGCCGTGTTTTAATAATACACATGTACTTATCCAAGTCCTTGATCTTATCGTTTTAATATAAAAAACATTATTACCACTGACATTATGTACATAGTCTCTCTGCCATCGTGCACGGTCAAGATAAAAACTTTGCTCTTGTTAATATTCATATTAATACTTTAATTAAAATAATTGCTATATCTTGGTTATTTTAAGCAAGTAATCTTTTAATGATTAGCATTTATGTCTCTTTTTTTCCTAAGTCTTTTTGCATAGTTGATTGTAATCCTATGTTGTTTTGTAAATATTCTCTATTTTATTGTATATGGTATAATGTGCTTTAAAATATTCCTAACCAGTAGTTATTATGCAAATATTTCCTGTTAGAGGTAGTGTTCTAAAAATTAATGTGGATATGTGGAATGTGCAATTTTCTAAAAACTAGCGTTTCATTTAAAAAAACAATTCAGTTCTCATATAATTCATACCTTGTATTGTTTAGTAGCACGCTCAGACAATTGGGTTGCTATTTGAAATTAATATTGTGATATATTTTTCAAATCTTTTAATAAACGGGAGTCTTAGTAAATATACTTAGCCAAGTAGGGCTTGTTGTGCTCAAGCCATTAGGTAGGCCTCCCTGCCTGGTCAGAACTTGAGCTCGTAGTATTTAATTTAATTTCTAAAATATTGTAAGACTGAAATTGTAAAACGAGAATTGATAAGCTATAGAAATGGAATAATAATTCTCCTTGCTTTATATGTTTGTTTGTTTGTTTTTTATAATTTTTTTAAATGTTTTCAGTGGTGTATTTTATAAAAATGAATAATAAAAAATACGGATTGCAAAGGTAAAATAATAATATCGACATTTCAAACAAAATAAAAAGTGATCAGGTGTACAATAGAATTTATGGTATACATATTCATATCATTTAGATAACAAATCAAAGTAAATCTCAGCTTTTCATTTTAAAGTATGAAGTCTAGAGAATAGAATAATTTTCAGTTGCGTTCGTAATTTATGTAGATGCGTAGCACCTATAGTCGTTATCTGGTCCATCTGTCTGTCTACCTCTCCGTCTATCCGCATATAACAGCACAAGAACTACCCAATTGAATGGTTTGAAATGTAATATACAGGGTATGACATAAGTTCATGCAAACTTGAAAAATTCATAATAACAGAAGTAATTCTAGGAAAAAATTTCGGTTTGCGCGAATATGATCAGAGGGACTTTGGATTTTTTTTTCCATGTATAAAAAAATTATTCCAAATATAACCGAAAGAGGGTGTTTACACGTCATTTTGAGACGTTTTATGCATATCGGGAAAACACAAACAACAATGAAACTAAATAACATGACACATAGCATTTATTTTAAAGTAAAACATATTCAACATGACCACCACTACCAAGTATTAGGCAAGTGAGGCGTGTCAATACGCCTATTACAGCTGAGTATAGAAAGTAGGCATTGATACCACCGACGATCCATCGAATGGTATCTTTTCACTTCCACGAAAGTGGCTGAAGATTCCCGGTACACACGAGATTCTAAGTAACCCCACAAATAAAAATCTGCCGAGGTCAAGTCTGGAAATCGTGAAAGTCACTCAAACTTACAACCTCGACTTATCACTCGGTCTTCAGTGAAAATGTCCAACTGGAACGGCTTCACTTCACGTGCGGGGGCGGGGCACCCTTCTGCATGAAGGTGACGACAAATAACGTATGATATGTTGTAAAAAGTAAAATAGTTTCAAAAAGTAAAAGTATCCGCATAAAAAAAAGTAACTTAAACCGAATATCGCTGATTAACAACAGAACAACATTGACTTTGTTTCTATTGGAATCTTCTAGTACACTGTTAAATATGTTGTTCAACATTTTACCAAAGCATGGTGAACAAAATGTTTCCACAATACACTATATCAAAAATTCCGTTTATTGCCAGCACAAATTACGTATTTTTATAGAAATATTTTTCTCCGATGAAATGATTTCGTGAATGGGTAAAAAAGTAGCGAATATGAAGTTAACATAATCCTTGACGAATAATAGTGCTAAAAGTCTACTTAATATGTTATTTTCTCTCTCGATTTCAGAGTTGTTTTATAATTTTAAACGTTAAAAGGATTTCCGTATTTTGCCAGTGTAATTTCTGGACATTTTTTATAGTGCACTGTAAAAAAATAAGACCAGTTTTCCTGTAGGAATCGGAAAAATAGTTGCCCTTATCGTACCGGAAAAACTTCCGACCCAGCTCGGAATAAAATCCGTAAAAAAAAGGAAATAGTCAATAAAACGGTATTTTACGGATTTTATTCCGATTTTACGGATTTTATTCCGAGCTGGGTCAGAAATGTTTCCGGTAATATAAGGGCAACTATTTTTCCGGTTCCTACAGGAAAACTGGTCTTATTTTTTTTACAATGTATGAGGAGAGTTCGTACTATAACTAGTTTTATAAATATTCAGATCTTGGTGCTATAGCTGTTGCACTCTTATGCAAAAATGCATGAATACAAAATTTATTACGATTCTATATATTAAATTCAGCAATACGAAATAACATGACTCCATCTTAAATAGGACGTAATCACCATGGCAGCCTAGAATCATTACCTATCATGGGATATCATTGAATTAATTACGTATGATAGGATTTAATTGAATGAAGAAAATTTTTATTAATATCTTTTTGTTTTGATTCTGTTTTCATAAAATTTGAAATTACTCGACAAAATTCTGCAGCGATGATATACATTAAATTTCAAACCATTCGGTTGGGTGGTTTTTGCGCTGTTATATGCGGACAGACGGACGGATGGAGCAGACGATTACTATAGATGCTACGTATTTATATAATTACGAAAGCACCAAAAAATCAGTTAAAAAAAAGTACTTGCAACCTTTTTTTTCTTTTGCTTTTCTACAATGTACTGTAAGCTTGTTCCAACATTTGTACTCCGGTTTAACGAGAAACTTGTGTCGGCCGAACCATGAACTGAACTGGTAAAATGTTGGATCATGACGTGGATGAAATATTGATCCATGAGTTAATGGATGTTGAAACCTAACTGGTAAAAAACGCTGTAATAAACTGATGAAATATTTAACAATAAAGGGGCTCAAGTTATCTTTTGCAAGCAAAGCGCACGGAGATCTGTTTTTAAAGTGAAAACGACCCATAAAAAGACGGACATGCAAGCTTATTCTGGTATTGAAATTGGTGCTTCTATATTTGTAGATAGAGTTCAAACTACTAGGCAGATTATATGCGTATATAATTATATAATGTTTTGGGGCAATTCTGCCTTTTGCACACTAAATTTGTTCACCGTTGAAAGGAGATTTCTTGCAGAATATTTAGTATGAAAAAGATCTTAGCGCGATTACCAACCCCCACATTCTTAAAATAAAAAATCAGTACTTTAAAAAAGAAATTTTATTTAATACATTGAATGAATCAGGTTTCAAATGACTTCCATATAGGAGCCAGACACATGTAGTTAAATAATTATTTTGACGAAAGTATGTTTTATATATATATATATATATACAATGCGATTGCAAGTCCATAAATAAAAATATATTAAAATATTTTTGCGTATGCAGATATTTAGAAAATAATATACGAAATAGTTATAAAATGCTTAAGTTTAAAAATATTATACACATTTTTCAAATCCATGTATAACCTTATTATGCATAAAAAACATGTAAGTAAGATTTTTTTCTTTCAAGAAATCTATTAAAATTTAAAGTAAAATAAATTATTCTTAGAAATGAAGTTAAAATATCTTAAAAAATTAAAGAAAACATATGCGTAAAAATTATTGTTTATTGTTTGCAAACTAAATTAATTAATCCAAATCCTCTATTTTATTAAACTGAATCAAAACAAATATTTATAATTTTCTTAAAATAATATATTTTTTAATTTTTATACTTCAGTTGTCATTACCTTAAGCAGTGGAATATTTTTAAGATTATATTCCGAACTATCTTTAGATATTTTCTCTTTGTTACTTTAATTAACGCCAGCTCTCTCACAAATTATTGTGTCAAGAATCATTTAAGATATTATATTTCCAGTTTTACGAATACAACTGCATCTATTTTATATGCAATATTTATTGGCGTTACTCATTTATTTCATGCATTTCTAATATTAATTATGCAAAGAGCTAGATGTATACATAAACAAATATTTAAAATTATTCTAAAAATAATCCGTTTAAATATAAAATCAAATTTTCTCTACCTAAAATTTGATAGATGGAAGCAGAGGGAATGATGTTTATGAATTTTAATAATGTGAAACAGAGTTTTGTCTAATAAAGATCTTACATATGTATGGATCGGAATTACAAGCAATCCGAAATATTAAATACCTTTTTGATAAATTAATAAGTCAATTAAATTCATGAAACATAACAGTTACGAAGCAACATCTTTGAGTTTTAATGCTTCTTTTATCATTAATGAAATTTTATTCAGAGGGGCATTCCTAAATAGTGTTTTAATCATCCTCCAGGTATCTGAATTTGAATGCTTTATTAAAAAACATCATTCATTCATAAATTTTACATAATGAATTTTTTAACGTTCGTTAATTTTATGAAGTTTCATTTTATTACGTTTACATCTATAAAAGACTTCGAAATTTCTGTAACTAAATTCAATTCCGTTGTAATTAAGTATTAAATTTGAAATAGAATATACAGAAAATTTAATTTTTTTTGTTGTTGTTTGGCCTATGACATCATTAACACATTTTTGCTCAATATTATGGATATAATAGACTTATTCAATATCTTTTCGAGATAGTGTTTTTCAACCTCCAGGCATCTTCTCCTAAATTTGATAACTTTATTTGAATACATTATTAAACGAACTGAACAATAAATCTCATTTTAATTGTAATTAACACTTTTCAATATAGTTGAAAACGGTTTAAGAATTGGGTTTGTCTGCCCGACTGTCTGACAGTCCCTGCTCTAACTCGCTGAAATATACTCGGATTCTCATGTAATTGATATTCTTTATCGGAGGTTTATCATGGTATGTTCGGGGTTGAAAATGGAGTGCGTAGCATTTATGGTTCATTTACTGGGGCACTCAAAAATATTCTGTTTCATTATGGTCTATAGGGAAAAATCATTTGTGGTACATTTTATTCCTGTTACTCTCTTTCAAGCATAATGAACTGTATATACACTATTGGGGTGCACTAGAGTATGGTTATTATGGACTATGTTATTACTAGCGCTTACAGTACTTCTACAGTGGAACTCAAAAGTATTCCATTAATTGAGAAAGAAAAATCGTTATTTTAATGCTGTTATTCTATTAAAAATATAATGAAATTGATATGAATTTCTGAGGTGCACTAAAACATGCTTTCAGTAGAATATGGGGTGTAAAGCATTTATATTCATTTTTAGAGTCACTCGGTTATACAGTGAGGTATATTATGTTCGGCTATATTATGTTAAGAGTTCGGTTATATTATGTTCACAGTATATTTTAACTATGTTGCACTACTTCAAACATGATGAAATTAATATACATTACTGAGATTTACAACAATTTACTTGCGGTAGCATATGATGTGCTTCGCATTTATCATTCATTTACACGGACAAATAAAATATTTCCGATACAATACTCTATCAGAAATATCGCCTGTTACGTTTAACTGCAGAAAGTTTGTTTTCAGTTTCGATACGAGTTCTAAGTTTAACTAAATTTTTGCATACTGCTTGGTGTGTATAAATTCTATAGCCCATATTCAGAGCTATACAAAATCATTAGTAAGCAATCTTAAAAATGAACGTAAAATTACTTAAAGGGTTTTTTTTTTTATTTGAGTTATGCATTTTCAAGCTCAATTACATTTAGTGTACTAAGAGTTGCTTATTGAATATAAATAATATCATATATAGAGCTATGCAAAGAACTGGATGCTTGGCCGCCTACGGATGATAATTTCTGTATGATTTTAGTAGTTTTGGTACAGATATCATATACACACAACGTCGGCGCTATTTTTTTCTGGCGCCAAAATGTCGTTCTTTTGCTTGATATGGACGTTGTTGTTTATTTATTAATAAATCGTTTATTTTCCTTTATTTTCTTCTTAAAAATTATATAAATTGTTTTGTCCTATAGTTATAAATGAAACTTCTTTTTTATTTATTGTTATTCCTTTTTTTTATAAATATATATGTAACTGGTATTCAAAAACGAGGTTTTCGCCAAATTGGCCTCAGTAAAAAATCGAACCAACGTGGTGTATATATGACATCTGTGCCGTAATTTTAAGTATGTGTTTGCCTGAGTTAAATTTCGGCATAATATGTGCCGTGTATAAAAATATGTAGACATTAAACAGGGCTCTACAAAAGAACCAATGTACGTTCAGTCTGTTGGTAAAAGTTGTTGGGGGGAAATTTTCAACTGCGTTATGCGTTTTCTTACTATACTAAAATTTAGCATACTATGTAGAATACATACATATGTACAGATCATAAACATAACTTAACAAAAGAATTTATCTCTTTACCTTATTAAACGGCGAAGTTTTGTAAAAGCATTCTGGAAGTGTTGGAAACTGTTTCATAATCTATGCTAGATGGACTATTAGGGGGTTTCGTTCATCTGACGAAACCCTATTCGTCTCACTCATCTGTCTGTCTGTCTGTCCGTCACAGAGCCCGTTCTCTGAAACTATATATGTTGGAGACTTGAAATTTTACATACTCATAGCTGGACACCTGAGACCAAACGACAAATCATAAAATTTTGAAAAAGTCGTAATTAAGGGACTTTATTAATTAAAAACTTCCAATTTTACGTCTCATTAACGAAGAAACGCCATAAAATGAACGCAGGTGCGAACAGGCTCTGAAAATATTTTCATTTCTCCTTCGGGTTGCCACACAGCTGCGCTTCCAGATGCGAAAATGCAGGTTTACCACAGCGCATTTTAAGCTAAAAAGTGTATTGGATAATTTTAAATCGTTTCGCATCTCAGAAAGTATTGGCATTAGATATTTTTTATTTATACAGACAGACGCAGAAAAAAATCTACTTTCAGTAGGTATACAGATCGTTTCTCTGCGATGTGTATAACAGAAAAAAATCCTCTAAAAATCGATCGATAAAAATTTAATTTTCTTCCATTACAATAGCAGATGATAGATTTGATTTCCGACGGCTGGAATAAATTTTTCTCTCCAGACAAATCGCACCTGGCCACGTGATATTTCATAGTATGATACTTTAATACGAAATTTAAACTTTTTAAATATTTAATTTTTGATTAAATTTTTATACATCCCGACCTGAAAATTTTCGCTGATTTTATATATGCCCATTTCAAATTCCTATTTTAATTACAAGCTGCGATATTAATTATCATTTAATTAATTGGTTTCATTTCTTTCATATGCGTATATTAAAATGAAGGCACGTGCTTTTTTAACCGCGATTTCATTTAAATTAGGAAATCTAACAAGGCGATCTGTTTGAAACTTGAAGCTAGGTCATAACACATAAGAAAAGTTTAAATAAAGATTGGCGCGTGAAATTTCTGGTAGGGGGGGGGGAGCGCTAATTTCATTAAACTGGTTTATTTCTATTATATATTTATTTTAAAACGTTGTCAAGTGATGTTTCATTGCAGTATTCTTCTGAACTGTCTCCGATTTTTGAAATCACAGCATAAATGTTACTTATGCCCGATAAAAATTTCAGAAGTACTGATACCACTATTTTCAAATAGTAATTTCAACAACTATATTAAATTCTTGGTTAAGACCGCCACAACCCATACCCATGTGTTGGCGCCAATCTTGGCATCTACTTTTGCTTGGCGAACATGTAACGTCAGAAGTTGTTTATCGTTCGTTTCGAGCGGTTGTCTCCATGGGAGCTCCGCAAACCAAAAATACTTCTTAATAAAAAATGGTTCGTTAGAATTTAATTAATTGAATTATATATATTAAAAAAAGCTACAGTCCATTTTGCTCGTGCTAGTTAACACCATGTATCTACCGATAGGTTGTGTAAAGGAGTTTCGTTAAGATGCACTTTTGTTAAGAATAGAGTGCGCTCCCTGGTGGTGGAATGTGGAACTAACAGACCGCGATTTCATTTAAAGTAGGAAATCTGACAGGGCAATCTGTTTGAAACTTTAAGATAGTTTATAACAGATAAGAAAAAGTTTATAAAACTGGCGGATGAAATTTCGGGCAGGTGGGAGGAGGGGGAGGGGCGAAATATTTCTTTTTTTTTCCTTTGCGTTTCATACCGTTTCAGGTGAGGTTTTTTGACGGAGTCCTCAGATACATGCAACTTATTAAATATAAATATGTCAAAAGTTACCAATATTTCCGAATAGTAATTTCAACAAATATCTTAAATTCTTGCTGAAGACCGCCACCCCCTCGAGTAACATATCTACTGATAGGTTGTGTAAAGGAGTTTCGTTCAGGTACGCTTCAGTTAAGAATAGAGTGCGCTCCCTGGTGGTGGAAAGTGGAACTAGCAGACAGCGATTTCATTTAATGTAGGAAATCTAACAATGCGATTGGTTTTAAACTTTAAGATACATTATAACATATGATACAAAATTATAAAGAAGAATTACTCGTCGCATTTCGAGGGGAGGTTGAGGGAGGAGCACCAACAAAATTAGGAAATATAACTGGACGATCTGTTTGAAAATTTAATAAAGCTTAAAAGGCATAACAAAAATTTTAAAAATCAGGCCGCGCCAAAAATCTCGGTGATCATCCCCCCACTTTGCCTCCTTGGGTGGACGCTTTCTAAATTTGGCAGATACCCGTCATGTGATATATCGTAGCATTTCGGGGGGGAGAGAGGTACGAACAAATTAGGAAACATAACAAGGCAAATCTCTTTCAAAATTTAAGATAGTTTAGGAAGAGTTTGCCATGATTTAGAAGGTGTTCCATGACAATAAATGTACTGGGCGTTTTGAAAGAAAGTGTTTTGAAAGGAATATTATTTTTTAACTAAGCCCCTAATTAAGTTGAGTACTTAAATATTTGCATACTTATAGCTGAACACTTGCGATCACACGGCAAATCATAAAAATTTCAAAAAGGCTTATATGTATTTACCCCTTTGTTCGCTAACTTGTGTATTTTAAGCAATTTTTTTAACTCTGCCACTAATTAAGTTGGAGGCTTGAAATTTTGCATACTTATAACAGAACACTTGCGATCATACGAAAAATCATAAAATTTTTGAAAAGTCTTATATTATTTCCCCTCCGAGCTCTAACTTATTTTAGGCAATTTTTTTAACCTCCCCCCTTTTAACCCGGGGCACTTTTCTAACTTTTGCCGACACCCCTTTGATCACTCTTTCATATTATGCACCATAGCCTTACATATTTTAACTCCACTTTTTACCGCCAGGGGTGCCTACCTATCATGGGTGACATGGGCCGATCCACTCGACTAATATATCTACGGATAGGTTATAAAACGAGTTTCGTTCGGATAGGTTTGTTTAGACTAGAGTGCGTCTCCTGGTTACGAAATGTGGAGTTAACAGATTTTGCAAAAGGATAAAGTGTTTTGAAAGGAATATTAAACGAAACCCTCTGTGTGATCTGTGATCACACTTACCAACTTGTTTTTCAGTCTAGTTTTCTTTCTGCAAGTCAAATAGGAATAAAAATGTTCTTTCAAATCTAATAGTTTACTCTATCGCCTATGTTTTTGAGAATTTTCCCGATATTCTATTGGTTTCTTTAAATGAGATGCTGCATAGAGTTGACTATTAAATCATAAAATATATATATTTGTTATCGTTCGCGCACACACAGATAAAAAATATTCATATAACTGCTCATATGTCATCAAATGTTTAGTTCCTTTATATTCCAATTGCATTATATTGTTTCTACTACATTTTGCCAAATTGTCTGAAACTGGAGTTAAATTTGGTTGGAAACCCTGCATGATATAAGCAAAAAAATCGTGCTTTTTTTTACTTTAAAAAAGCATCACTGTATCTCTATAAATGTGCGTGTCTTACTTACACAAATGAATACACATACGGTACATTATCCAACTATTTGTAGGCTGTCGCGATAGATCATTTCGTGCATTTTATGATACAGTGGGCTCATTCGTGAGGTCAAAGTTACCTGTACAAAATTATTTTGTGAACCAATTTGGCACTGTCTGCTGCGTAGGAACACTAGAGCCAAATACACTTTTAATATATAGCATGGTCTGCGATGCCGTAGCTCCACGGAAGAACTAATACGTCATGATAGTGCGAATTTTCGACCGTTCCATTTTAATTTGCACAATAATTTCTTAATCAGGCGAGGTGTGTAACTTTCAAAAGAAAAAAAAAAGAGCAGTAAAATAATTAACCAATGTCAAATAAAAAGCTGTTAAATTTGGCAATATTATTAAGTACAAATTTCATCTTTGACGGCCAAATATTATAGTTATTGACGGTTTATTTAACTAATTCTTTTTGAAAAACTTGCGATATAAACATATTTAAAAATCTGTCTCTCTTTGAAAGTACTACTGCAACTAAATAATTCAAGAATCTTAACTTCTTAAAACTACCATGCACAGTGACTTAGGTCTAAATTATAAGTTTAAAGTTTACGCAATACATGGCGATATTACACAAGTACGCCAATAAGTGTAAAAGCTCACAATACACTCACTTCGGCAATCACTGACGAGACTCCGCGAGTCACCAATAAATTTCATTTTATATACTAAAGTTCCAATGTATTTTCTCATTTTGAGTCACAGCTAACATGGATACAAAAGTCTGAAGCACGCTGAAAGAAAACAGCCAAACATGGCTAAATCTTCACATTTTGTAGTAACTAATTAATTTATATTCATTTGATTATCATATTTCTCAAACTTGAAGAACACTTTATTTCCTCATAACACATTCACAACAAAAACAATTAAATGGTTCGAAAGATAGATCTCATCAAACACACAAACTATGTTAACTTGTAAACAATACCATGTTTATATACAGGAGAAAAAATCGTAGATTATATTTACTGAGAATGGCAAATATCCCTCACAGTCTTAGGAATATAAAATAATGCAATTACGCAGTAGTTAAAAAAACATATTCCACGCAAAGATAGAAATGTTGCTGCAAAACAGTACTTGACTTGTTATAGGCAACGTACTGGTCTGATTGCTAGTTACAAAAGGTGAATAAATTTAAGGTCAAGAAGGTTGTTACATTTTTTTAGTACCAAAATATGTACCATTTAAACATGAAATATATTTTCTATTAAACGTTAAGAAAACAAATACTCGAGGAAGAAACAGCTGTATATATATATTATTCAATTTTATGAAAATTGTTCAACCCTTGAAAAATTGGCAAGATAAACTACACGTTAGTATGTTCAAACGCTGAAAGAAGTTTTGCATTTTTTAAATTTCGAAATATATGCCGTAATTTGATACCTGGACCATTCTTCCTCAAAAATAGGTATAAACAACTTAAAAATAAATGACATAAGGTTATTTGGGGCAACTGGGCCATGATTTTACAATGTGACTCTGAAGCTTCTGACATTTCAGCTTCAAAAAGCTAATGTTCACTTGAATTAAAGTCTGAACTTCTGTAAATGCGTTCAGTTAGGTCCCCTCTATCAGATAGAAATGCTCAAAATTACATTTTAATATTTAAAAATATACATATTTCATCTTACTTTCCTCATGGGTCCAGTTACCCCATAAAAATGGGGTAAGTGGACCAGGAGAGTCTATGTTCCACAAGCGTTTATTTTTTTTCCATGTGGGATATAAGATCCTGTTTGAAAAAGTGTAAACAACTTAAAAAAATTTAAACCAGGCAGATCATGTAAATTATATATCAACTAGAAAGGTAGCCCGTCAAAAATGACGGAAATTTAGATATAAAGATATATACAACTCATGTGCAAGAATATGAGTTTTCTCGCTTGTTCCGCAGTGATAGATGAAAATAACACATTTTAAGAACGAAACACATTTATGAAAAACTGTGTACAGTAGAAGACCACTAATCTGCACATTTTGGTTCCAAGTGTTATGCAGATTTGAGGCTTTTTGCGGTCATGTCTATTCAATCTTTGTTTACATTTTTTTAAATTCATATATTGGACAATTTAGATTGTTGAGCCTTAAAAATAAATAAATAACACACTTGAAGTAAGGTTAAAAACTATTAAATTATCGTATACGATTTCATGAAATGGTATTATATGGTATTATATGGGTGTGCTTCACGATCTTGGTTACGACGTTGGCGAAATTGGCTGCAACTTGTCATAATCCTAATAGTGTGGGCCGCTATAACAAAAAAGTAACCAGTTTTTAGTAAAATTTCTGATATAAAGTAGCTTTCAAAAACTTGTGTAAGATTGCAGGCCGTTCTCGTGTTATGTCAGTCCTAGGAATAATATTTCTAACACTGAAGATTTTCCATGTGTATATGGAATTTAGAAAAGCTTCTCCAAAAGAAAGGTCCTGAAATGACATTTTAATTCCTCTAACTTTAAAGTTTAATCGGGCCCTAATGTTGAGTACTGAAATCTAATAAATACAGTTATTTTGAATATTACAACAGAATTAAACAGTTAAACTTATTTAACTTAAACCCGCTGTTACTTCCCAATGTTATTTTTTCGTATTAAAAAAAATTATTTAAAATTTTCAAATCATGCATTTATGATTTTTTTCCGTCTTTAATAACTAAATAATGAAAAAATAGGCTTTTGTTCTGAGCTCATAAATATGACAATAATATAATGTAACTAAGAGACATTACAAAATTAAATCTTTGTGATTACAAACCATAAACAAACGATACCGCCACCATTTTACCTACAATGACGTCATTAGAATATTGCCCATTGATTGTTGGAGAACTTACTTTGTGAATGATTACCTCAATGATTTAATATTTTTGACGTTTCACGATGAATGAATCACTTGTGTTTGTTTAGGTTTATGGAATGAGATATTAGCTGTGAAACTAATTTCAATTGAAGTTATCCAAGGATATATGTATTTTTAATCTAAATTAAAAGCAATGCTTTGATCTCGAAATAAAAAGTTTTAGTTTGTATAATTGGTTATTTCTGTTAATTATTTATTTAAGTACTTTTCCATTATAGCGCATTTTTAAAAAAAGTTTGGCGTGATTCGGGCATCACAAAGTGAGATATGTTGCGAAAATATATAAACAGCTATGAAAACAAATCTAATGAACTTTTATGTTTGTTTATATATGCACTTATATGCATAAAAAATCGTTTGTAAATATATATAATTTTTTTTATATATACAAATTACGGCACAGATTTCAGATATGAACCGGGATACCTAACTGGCACGAAAATGGTGTTATTTTGCCTGCTATGGTAACCCGGCTATTGTTTTTTATTTATTAATAAATTGTTTATTTACTTTTATTTTCTGTTTTTTAATTATATAAACTGCTTTGTTCTATAGTTATTATTCAAACTTTTATTTATTTATAGTTATTTCCTTTTCAAAATGATAGCAAATAATTGAAAAATATATAAGTAACTGGTATTCGAAAGCGAGATTTCTGCCAAATTGGCGTCATAGAAAAATCACGCCAACCCCCATGCGTATATGACATCTGTGCAAAAATTACTTCTGTTTCTTTATAAAAATGGGTAAATAGCTTTTTTTAAATTAAATTGTCGGCACAAATGTCATATACGCCCATATTGGCGCGATTTTTTTTTTACGCCGATGTCATATACGCACCGGGTACTTAACTGGCGCCAAAGTGTCACTATTTTGCTTGTAATGGTAACCCGAATGTTGTTTATGCTGTTGATGTTTTCGTCAAATTGGCGTCGGAAAAAAATCGCGCCAATATCGTATATGACATCTGTGCCAAATTGTATACATATGGAAAAAATTGCTTATGAGGGCACAGATGTCATATTCGCCCCATATTGGCGCGATTTTTTTCTGACGCCAATATCATATAGGCAACGGGTACTTAACTTGCGCCAAAGTGTCGTTATTTTGCTTGATGTGGTAACCCGGAATATGTTGTTTATACTGTTGATGTTTTCGCCAAATTAGCAACCGAAAAAAATCGCGCTAATATGGGGCGAATATGAAATCTGTGCCCTTGTGAGTATGAAGCAGTAAATAGGTTGCCAGAAAATACGTTGGCAAACTTCTTTCTCGCCAAGAACCTTTTCTCCGAAGTATTGTACATAAGCAATGATTGCTAGAAATGCATTTTTAATTATGATATGCGCTTTTATGTTTCACTACATTTATGCATACTATACTATGTGTATAAATGTTACAGTTCATATGCAGGGCTACACAAAACAATTCGTAAGGGTTACTGAGTATGAGAATAAATTGCTTAAAGGTGGTTTTTAAAGGAGTTATGCATTTTTACGCTGAACTGCATTTAGTTTCCTAAGAAATGTTTGTAGAATATAGATAAAATGATATACATGGTCACGCAAAGAATTGGATACATAACCGTCTATGGATGATAATATCTGGAAATGTGATTTCAGTAGTTTTAAGAGTAGTTTAAATTAAATTTTAGCTAAAAAGTGGCATGTAATAACGGTACTATTGGCTATGGACGGTAACTACTGAAATCAATTTTTAAATTTTTTTATGCGTTTTCGAAAATGTTTACTTAGTTATCTTGGTACTTCTTAGTTATCCCGTCGACCAAATTACTGTCGCCAAATTGTAAGATTAATTGCCAATAATGGTTGCCATTAATTAATTAATTAAATGCCAATAATGGCCAATAAAACCATTAATTCGACGTTTTATTTGTATTTTTATTAATGTTTTACTATTAATTTGGCGAAATTGGTCGACGGGATATCTAAGAAGTAACGTTATCTTATTTACCTTATTTCCCTAAATAACGAAGTTTTGTTAAAGCATTTAGGATGTGTTGGAAAGTGTTTCATATTCTATGCTTAACGCATGATTTTTCTTCCTTCTTTAGTCTTCTTTTGCATTTATTTTATTCTTAATTTTTTAGTCTTATACTGCTTTATAGAAACATTGGCATAGTTGTCATATACGTTATCATATATTGGCGCGATTTTTTTTCCGACGCCAATTTGGCGAAAACATCAATAGCATAAACAACAACATCCGGATTACCATATCAAGCAAAATTACGATACTTTGGCGCCAGTTAAGTACCCGTTGTGTATATGACATTGGCGTCAGAAAAAAATCGCGCCAATCTATGACATCTGTGCCGAAACTTTAATATTTAATGTTTAAACTCTTCGCTCCACTCCCCTTGCATATAGTACAAACTATAACACGTATAGCGCAAAATAATAGACAGTTTGGTACTTTTCCACTGTAGGGGCTTTGGCATTTTTTTAAAAAAAGCTTGGTGTAATTTGGGCATCAGAAAGTGAGATTTGGATACTTTTCCGTTATGCGGACACCATTGTCGCCAAGCGTAATAGTTGGCGCAAAATCGTGAATTTTGAAAAATTCGCATTTGGAAAATAAAAGAAAAACCATTGTCGATACTAAAGTGAGCATTTAAAAAATATAACATTTGAAAATTCCAGACTTTTACGAACTATTTCATCAAATCATAAATATATACTTAAAATAAGTGAACAAATAACTGCTATAAAATAAAGCAATAAAATAAAACTCATATTAAACTGCTGGCATAAAATTACAAATATCTTTTATCATTTTGAAATAATTGGCGCATTAGCATACATTTTGGCATGGTGTCCGTATAACGGAAAAATATCAAGATTTGTTGTCAAATCATATAAACAGCTATGAAAACAAATTTGATGAGCGTTTTTGTTTGTTTTATATGTATATTATTGATGTTTTTATGTACAAATTACATCTGTTTCTGTATAAAATTAGAGAAACGGCTTTTTTATGTTAAATAAATCGTATAAATATCGAAAAAATGCGTGTGTATATAAAATGAAACAGTGAATAGGTTCCCGGAAAATATGTTACCAAATTTCCTTTTTCGCCAAGGCACCTATACTGGAAAAGTACCTAAAGCACATTAAAATCGCGCAGTTAGGAGCTCACACAGTACACCGTTGTCGGCGGTTATTTTATTAGTAGCATCGGGAGGAAGATGTAAAGATGTACTTTAAATTCTCACCCATATATTTCGAAAAAATATCTTAAAAGAGTGGAGTTTAAATTAAATTTCGGTGACCTCCATTATGAAATATTAAGTATTTTAAATGGGAATTTCGCCAAATTAGCTAGCTATCGCCAAGTTGGCTAACATTTGGCGCTACTGTGGTAACTCTGCATTAATATTTTCCAACAATTACTCATTTCAATGAGGCGGTCCTACCGGAATAGTGAGGGACACACAGAGACTTGGATTTTATATAAATAGATAAAGAGCGTTGTAAGGGAAACCTTTGCTGCCAATGTGTCTAAAAAAAGCACTAAAAGTGAAAATATTAGATTTATTTATACCAAAAACATACAAATTAAGTACTTATGCTACTTTAGTATAGGTAATAAGTATAAAAGTTGTATAATGTAATAAGTATGGGTATTTTAATTGAAAAAATAGAAAGGTAAATCTATGAACAAACGACTACGTAAGCACTTAAGTACTTTATCTGTTTCCAGGGGTCGCATTATATAGGGAAAGTTTTATTGTTCCTATCAGAAACCTTAATGAGTTACTTTCATTTTATTTAACATATTCTAAAGAAAGGTGGGATGAAGATATTATTTTCAAAATAGTGGTAGGAACAATAAAAGTATCCCTAAAGAATGCGACCCCTGTATCGTACAATTTCAAGGTTTGCTATCTCGCTTTCAGGGGCAAAGTATTTGCATTCGTAATATCTTGAAATAATTTAGTACACCAGTATTTACAAGAGAATTTATTTGAAAAAAAGTAAAAGTATATTTTTGCGTACTTAATGAAGGTGAAATTTTCATTATAGACTTTCGGTGTGAATGTGGCAATTAGGAATTAAAATTATGTGATGCCATACCGGCATCACCGTCTCTCAAGGGATCAAGAAATTTGGTTTGATATCACACAATATGCTTTTTAAATTTTATTACGTAATTTTAATAAGGTATTCTGTAATTTTCTTTATTGTGAGCAGAAAACAATGGAGAAGTTTACTTACGTTGTAAGAGAAACTTTAAAAAATTATTTATAACTATTGGGGTAACTGGAAAAAATGGCATGGTCCAGTTACCCCGTACACATGTCCCAGTTACCCCATTCTTGAAAAAATTATGGGGTAACTGGGACACCGGTCTTATATTTGAAACATGAAATAAATATGTATAGAAACCTAATAATATTAACGTAGTTATATGTATGTCGTAGGCTAATTCAGAAATCCGGTTCTTTGCAAACAGCCTAGGCTGTTTGCAAAGAGCCGGGCTAATTGGAGAATTCATCTCCCTTTTTCCAATTAGCCTGATATTGTTCAGGCTTATTGCAAAGAGCCTAGAAAGCGTTAGGCTAATTGAAATATGACCACTTATTATCCGATCACGGTGATATTTTAAGCTCACAGGCTATCAAAGCCTGAGAGCTTATGTACCCGCCGATTCTGTATGTACGTAACGCGATAACTCTTGATAGAAATATCCGATTTGGTTCGAATTTTTTTTCTAGGTTCATTCTGATGAGGTGCTTCCCTCATTAGTTTTTGGGGCTCATTGGTTAAGGATAAAGGGGGAAAAGGGGGGCTAGTCCACCCCTTAATTTATATAAATGGGTTTTTCATGCAGAAATATTCGATTTGCTCCAAGTTTGGTATACCGGTTTATTGTGTTAAGGAGCTTCCCTGATTAGATTTGGAAGCTCATTATTTAAGTATAAAGGGGGGGGGAAGGGGGGCTACCTCCCTTAATTTAGATAAATCGGTTTTACATGCACAGTTATTCAATCTGCTCCAAATTTGGTATACCGGTTTATTATGTTAAGGAGCTTCACTGATTAGATTTGGAGGTTCATTAGTTAAGTATAAAGGGAGGAAAGGGGGGCTAGAACCCCCCTTAATTTAGATAAATGGGTTTTTCATGCAGAGTTATTCTATTTGCTCCAAATTTCGTATACCGGTTTATTATGTTAAGTACCTGCCTTGATTAGATTTGGAGATTTATTGGTTAAGTATAAAGGAGAGAAGGGTATAGTGTCCCCTTAATTTAGATAAATAGGTTTTTCTTACAGAATTATTCGATTTGCTTCAAATTTGATATACCAGTTTATTACGATATGGCTTCCTTCGTTTGATTTGGAGGTTCATTGGTTAAGTATAAAAGGGGGGAAAGGGGGCAATTTCCCCTCCCCTTAATTTCGATAAATGGGTTTTCATGCAGAATTATATAATTTAGAATAATTTTTTTTCAACCGGATCCGAACTTGCAGGTTCCATTTTAAGTCAACCCCAAAACCGACCACAACCAGGTTTCGGATTGAGTTCAATTAGAACTTCCAGGTTCGGATCGGGTTGCCGGTGGACGGAGATTATTTTGTCTGGCTTGCATCGGGTTATAGTTCTTTGGAATATTTTTGTCGGTTAAGATTTGGTTCAGGACGGGTTTCAGGTTGACTTCAAATGGAATTTTTAGGTTCTGGTAGCGTTACGTGACCACGGAAACTAATTTGTCTTGTTCGGATCCGGTTGTGGATCTTTAGAATATTTTTGTTGGTTACCAGATTTGGTTCGGGATTTTGGGTTTTTTCAAATGGGACTCTCAGGTTCCGGTCGGGTTGCATGTAGACTGAAATTATTTTGTCTTGCTCGAATCGGGGTACGGTCTGTTGTAATTTATTTTTGGGGTTTGGGTAGGGTTACGCGTTAATAAACCTAATAAAAAGAAAATTGCCCAGTTAAACTAATGGCATTGAGCTCACAGACTATTGACATTAATTGTATATTATACTCTTATTTCAAAGAACAATGCCCCTCGAAAAATAAATGAAGGGATTAGTCCCCGTTGCCCCCATTTCTACTTAACCAAAGAACCTCCAAATCTAACCAGGGAAGCTACTTAACATAATAAACTGGTATACCAAATTTGAAGCAAATCAGATAATTCTGCATGAAAAAACCATTTCACTAAATTAAGCGGGAGTATTAGCTCCCCCATTTCTCACTTTATGCTGAACCAATGAACTTTCAAATCTAATCAGAAAAGCTCCTTATTAGAATGAACCTAGAAAAAAAATTAAACTAAATTAGAAAATTCTGCATGAAAACCCATTTATCTAAATTAAGGGTAGGTGCAATTGCCCCCCTATCCCCCCGTTTATACTTCACCAATGAACTTCCAAATCAAATGAAGGAAGCCATATCGTAATAAACTGGTATATCAAATTTGAAGCAAATCGAAAAATTCTGTATGAAAAAGCCATTTATCTAAATTAAGGGGACACTATACCCTTCTCTCCTTTATACTTAACCAATAAATCTCCAAATCTAATCAAGGCAGCTCCTTAACATAATAAACCGGTATACGAAATTTGGAGCAAATCGATTAACTCTGCAAGAAAAACCCATTTATCTAAATTAAGGGAGGGATCTAGCCCCCTTTCCTCCCTTTATACTTAACTAATGAACCTCCAAATCTAAACAGGGAAGCTCCTTAACGTAATAAACCGGTATACGAAATTTAGAGCAGATCTAATGACTCTGCATGAAAAACCCATTTATCTAAATTAAGGGAGGGGTCTAGCCCCCTTTCCTCCCTTTATACTCAACTAATGAACCTCCAAATCTAAACAGGGAAGCTCCTTAACATAATAAACCGGTGTACGAAATTTGGAGAAGATCTAATAACTCTGCATGAAAAACCCATTTATCTAAATTAAGGGGGGGGGTCTACCCCCCCCTTTCCTCCCTTTATACTTAACTAATGAACCTCCAAATCTAATCAGGGAAGGTCCTTAACATAATAAACCGGTATACGAAATTTGGAGCAAATCGACTAACTCTGCATGAAAAACCCATTTATCTAAATTAAGGGGGGGTGGTGGTCTAGCCGCCCTTTCCTCCCTTTATACTTAACTAATGAACGTCCAAATCTAATCAAGGAAGCTCCTTAACATAATAAACCTGTATACCAAATTTCGAGCAAATCGAATAATTTTGCATTAAAAACGCATTTACCTAAATTAAGGGGAGAGGCAATTGCACCTCTTTCCCCCCTTTATACATAATAATTATCTTCCAAATGTAATCAGGGAAGCTGCTTAACATAATTAACCGGTATACCAAATTTATAGCAATTCGCATATTTTCTGCATGAAAAACCCACTTATCTACATTACGGGGTGGGGATAGCCCCCTTTCCTCCCTTTATATGTAACTAACGAACCTCCAAATCTAATCAAGGTAGCCCCTTAACTTAATAAATCGGTATACCAAATTTTGAGCAAATCGAATAATTCATCATGAAAAACCGATTTATCTAAATTAAGGGGGCTAGTCCCCTTTCCCCCCTTTATACTTAAATATTGATCTCCCAAATCTAATCAGGGAAGATCGTTAACACAATAAACCGGTATACCAAAATTGGAGCAAATCGAATATTTCTGCATGAAAAACCCATTTATGTAAATTTAGGGGGGGGGACTAGCCCCGCTTTTCCCCCTTTATCCTTAACCAATGAACCCCAAAAACTAATCAGGGAAGCACCTTATCAGAATGAACCTAGAAAAAAAATTGAATCAAATCGGATTTTTCTATCAAGAGTTATCGCGTTACGTACATGCGTACGTACGTACACACGTACATGCAGAATCTACGGGCACATAAGCTCTCAGGCTTTGATAGCCTGTGAGCTAAAAATATCACCCTGATCGAATAATAAGTGGTCATTTTTCAATTAGCCTAACGCTTTCTAGGCTCTTTGCAATAAGCCTGAAAAATATCAGGTTAATTGGAGAAAGGGAGATGGATTCTCCAATTAGTCCGGCTCTTTGCAAAGAGCCTAGGCTGTTTACAAACAGCCGGATATCCCAATTATCCTACGACGTGTATAATCTTTAAAAAAAAGATTGTTTAATAAAAGTACTTATAGTATCTTAATAAAAAGCCGAGGAATTTCAACCAAATTGACGTTGTTTTTAAAAAAAGAAACGTAAATTTTCGACAACCTATCACAGCAAAGAGAGACTTATGATTGAGTTGACACACGTTGTTTTAGGAAGTAGAAGTTAAGAGGCATTGTTCACAAAAGCTAAAACTTAAAATACATCAACGTTTCTTTATAAAATAGCTTATGGCCCAGTTACCTCGTGGGTCCTGTTACCCCGACTAACCTTAAATATCAATAATTATATCAATAGCACATGCCTGTTAAACATAATACTTTTCCTGAATAAATCTATTTATATAGCAAATTTTAATGTTACATTATTCTTGTTGTATTTATTAAGTGAACCCTCATAAATGCATTTGTATTCCAAACTTTAAAAAAAGTTCATTTAGGATGAATAGGACATTTTAAAAACACAAGCCGGAAATTGTACGTCAAACATGGCAAACGAGGTGTGTTCGTACTAAAACTAATTTTATAAATATTCAGATCTTGGTGCAATAGCTGCTACACTCTTATGCAAAAATGCATGAATACAGAATTTAGTATTATATATGTTAAATTCAGTAATGCGGAAATATATACTCCATTCTAAATAGGACATAATCACCATGGTAACCTAGAATCATTACCTATCATGGGATATTATTAAATTAATTACGTATGATGGTATTTATTAGAATGAAAAAAAAAACTTTTATTAATATCTTTTTCAGTTTTGAATCGATTTTCATAAATTTGAAATAACTCGACAAAATTATGCAACGATTATATAAATTAAATTTCAAACCATTCGGTTAGGTACTAGTTTTTGCACTGTTATGTGCGGACAGACGGACAGAAAGACAGACGGTCGGACTAGGCGACAACTATAGGTACTACGTATTTATGTAATTACGAACGCACCTAAAAAGAGCTCAACGCGAAAAAAATTGGATGTCCCTTTTCCATAAAATGTATGTTTGCAAAATCACTATTTTCTACTAATAACAATCCACTCATAAATAACGTAGTCTTTGACAAACATTTACGTTTGATGAGTTGTTCTGATTAAAAAATTGTTTTTCTTTTTTATTCCGTTCGATATCAGAATTTTCGAAGATCATTTTTTTAGTAACAGTTCAATTAATAATTGTATTACTTTAATTCATTTTTAGATTATTCATTTACATATTATTTAATATTTATTTACTTAATTTAGTATACAAGGTGTCTTTTAAGGGGTCTTGTACCTTTTAAATGCGTCGAAGATTAACGAAAAACTTCAAAGTTTCAATTAATCGATCTTTAAAACCTTTTTATGTATAAGCATGAAATTTTGGATATTGATTAAACAGATTGTGCTTTGTAATATACTACCAAGAGAAATTTATTAACCCTTTACAGAATTTGTGCATTGTTGAAATCAAAATAGCTCTTTTTTTACCCCATAAGTCATTGCGTGCATGATATCTTGAGAAAGTATTTATGGATTGTGATGAAATTTGGTAAATATACTAAAGACATATGTGTGTTTAAAATGATCTACTTTAAGTATTTACAATGGTAATATTTTTAGTTATGACTATTTTTATTCATTAAAAATACAAAATTTATATTTTTTTCTACGAAAATGTTTTTTTATATAGGTAATGTCATAATTTTAGCCTAAGAGTAGGTCATTTTAAACACCGTATATGTTTAGTATCTTTACCGAATTTCATGCCAATCCATACATACTTTCTCAAGATATCCTGTGCGCAATGACTTATGGGGTAAAAAAGGAGCTATTTTGATTTCAACAATACACACATTCTGTAAATTGGGATGCACAACCTGTCGCCCGCGGGCCAAATGTGGCCCGCGATGGGCTAGCGTGTGGCCCGCGAATTTCGTGAATGTATAACTGGAAAAAATTGCAAATTTTGTCCATAGGTCGCAAGAAAAAATCGTGAATTTGTCAATTTGCCGCAGGAAAAATTTAAAAATTCGTCAGCCATTTAAGAATTGCGAATTTGTCGATCGGGCTCGGAAAAATTGCGAATTTCGTTGGTCGGGCGCGGAAAAATCGCCAATTTTGTCGATCAGGCTCGGATAAAAAAAAATTTCGTTGGTTGGGCACGGAAATATCGTCAATTTTGTCGATAATGCGCGGAAAAATTAAAAATTTTTATTGATCGGCTGCGAAAAAATCGCGAGTTTCGTCAGTCGTGAGAAGAAACCGTGATTTTCGTCAATTTACCGCGGGAAAAATTGCAAATTTCGTCGGACGGTTAAGAATAGCGAATTTTATCGATTACGAGAGGAATAATCTAAAATTTCGTTGGTCGACTGCGGGAAAATCTCGTGTTCGTCTGTATCTCGTGTTCGTCTGTTTATCGCGAGAAAAAAAAGTCGCGAATTTCGTAAATTTGCCGTAGCAAAAATTACAAATTTCATCAGAGCCAGTTAGGATTCGCGAATTTTGCTGATCGGTTGCGGAAAAGTCACAAATTTTGTCGATCAGACTGTGAAAAATCGCAAATTCTCGATCGGGCACGGAAAAATTGCGAATTTGTCGATCAGGTGCGGAAAAATTGAAAATTTTGTTGATCGGCAGCGGAAAAAATATTGAGTTTCGTCAGTTTATCGCGAGAAAAAAATGCAAATTTTGTCAATTTACCGCGGGAAAAAATTACAAATTTCGTCAGTCAGTTAATAATCGCGAATTTCGTTGATCGGGCGCGGAAAAATCACGATTTTCGTCAATCAAGAGCGGAAAAGTCGCAAATTCGTCAATCGGGCCCGGAAAAATCGCGAGTTTTGTCGATCGGGCTCCGAAAAATTGCGAATTTCGTTCATCGGGTACGAAAAAATTGTGAATTTGGTCGATCAGGAACATAAAATTCACAAGTTTCGTTGATCGCGCACGTAAAAATCGTGTATTTTGACGATGACGCGCGGAAAAATTAAAACTTTCGTTGATCGGCAGCGAAAATTCGTGAGTTTCATCAGTTTATCGGGAGAAAGAAATGCGAATTTTGTCAATTTGCCGCGGGAAAAAAATTGCAAATTTCGACAGAGTCACTTAAGAATAGGGATTACAATCCCGGGATCCCGTATCCCGAGATCCCGGGATCCCGTATCCCGAGATCCCGGGATCCCGCATCATTTTTAATCCCGAAAATCCCGGGATTTTCAGGATTGTCCTTTTTTTTAAATGGAACAATATTCAGCTGAAATAAAAAAATATATATATTTATAGACTTTCTCTTTTGGAAGGAAAAAATTAATTTTTATGAAATTTATATATCCTAGAAAAAATATACATATTTCAAGTATTTTTTACGTATATCAAAGCGATTAAATTGTTTAACATGGAAACCTTTTGATTTGCAAACAGATGTAACCCGCTCGGCTATTATTCGGGAACAATGAAATCATTTGTTTATTTCGATTTTGCTGCGTTTAGAAAGCCGGTCGTTTCAGCAACTGGGAATCACAAAATTTCGAATTAGAGTTTACTGATAAGCGTCGCATTTGAGTTTCATAGTCATTATTATGTGCTAACTCCTGTGTTTTTCGGGCGTTTATACTTATTTTGCTTTAAAGAAGTCTAATGAAAAGGATTTTGTAGCTCATAGGAAAGATAATGATACATCTTCAGTATGGCACTGCTGTTTAAGGTCAAAAGATGAAAAAATCGCTAAACGTAAAAGATGTAGCCAAGTGCTTAAAACGTTAGGTAGGTCTACTAAGGGTTGCATGCACATTTATGGACGAAACATGGTACTAAAGTTTAGAAAGAATTTAATACATCATCTCTTCCTTCCACACGTCAAGATTGCATTGAAGTTGCATTGCTTTCTAAAAAGCGGAAAATAGAAGATTATTTTAGTAGTGATAAGGAATCACTGGATTTAATTTTATTGCGAATGACAGCTAAAGACTGTTTTTCATTTAACTTTCAATCATTAACATCAACTGATTTAAGAAACTTACTGATAGCTAAAGGCTATAATGATTTGCCAAAATCTGCAGTATCAATTCGAAATCGTGTAGTGAACTATAATAAAAGAGTTAATTACAAGTGAAATACAAACTTTTAAAAATTCAGTAAAAAGATTAGTTTCAGTTTTGACGAATGGACATTTACTACAAACAAGCGATTTATGAATATTAATGCCCATTCAAGAAATTTAAATTTGAACAAATTCAGGAATTTAGGCATTATGCGCATATATGGATCTTTTACAGCAAAAAAAGTGCATTGAAATGCTAACAGAGCGCTTAAAACAATATGACATTTCCCTAAAAATAGACAATGTTACAACTGGGACTTGGAGATAAAACTTTAGATGCCGTCATATTTCTTAGAACATATTTTCAAAGGAATACCGATTAGTTAGGAAACAGTGAACTATTCAAAATAATCTTTTTTTTTTTACGAGGTACGTAATAATTTTTTTATATTATGCAACGTTTTCGAATTTCAACAGCTATTGGTATTTAGAAATTTAAACTATACATCTATGTATTATTTTATTCTATGTGTGTGTGTGCTAAGTTCTTTTATTTCAAGAAAAAAATCTTCATGTTAGGGAAAACCTTGCATTTGCAATATCCTAGAATTATAAACTTTAATTACGTGGGTATGAGAATAATTCATAATTTAATTCGTGATATTAGTGAGTGTTTAATATTGTAAATATTAAACTATTCAAAAGCTTGTTTAACAGGAAATAAAGAAATTATCTAGGAGATGAAGCATAGACATTTCATTTTTTTTTTTTTTTTTGCATTTTCAAACATCAACAACGTATTTCTTTTAATTTTCAATTGTTCTAATTTGTCCTATAAGTTTTGATAATTTATTGAAGTTAATGTTTTTAATTTGGTGTATTTTCATATGTAAATTAGACTGTAATTTAGCTTTGCCTTTTATATAATATTATGATATTTAGCTATTGTAAAAATTGATGATATTACAGAAATTCTAATTTTCCTAATCCCGGGATTATCCCGGTATCCCGGGATTGAATCTAAGCAATTCCGAAATCCCGGGATTGGAAATTAGTCTCGGGATTGTAATCCCTAGTTAAGAATTACGAATTTCGTTGATCGGGCGCGAAAAAATCGCAAATTTCGTCGATCGGGCACGGAAAAATCGTGAGTCTTGTCGATCAAGCTCCGAAAAATTGCGAACTTTGTTGGTCGGACATGAAAAAATGACGAATTTTGTCAATCGGACGCGGAAAAATATCGAATTTCGTCGATCAAGCGCTGGAATAAGCAAATTTTGTCGATAGGGTGCGGAAAAATCTCGAATTTTGTCGATCGGCTTCGGAAAATTTGCGAATTTTGTCGATCAGGCCCAGAAAAATCGCTAAGTTTTTGATCAGGCGAGGAAAAATCTCAAATTTCGTTGGCTGGATCCTTCTCTCCTCTTCGTTCATGAAGTTTATGTGGGGTTAAAAATAAACTTGGAAAAGACTAAGGTGATGTTCAATTCATTTGCATCAAAAAAGAAAATCGTCTACAACAACACTGAAATTAAAGAAGTGCAAAGTTATGTGTACCTTGGGCAAGAAATATCATCTGATAATAGTATCATGAATGAAATCAATAGAAGAATAAGAAATGGATGGAGTGCTTTTGGGAAGAACAATATTATTCTGAAGAGTAGCATGCCCCTGTGTTTGAAAAGAAAGGTATTAATCATGCCTATGTTTCTTTTTTAGCACATATAATAAAACAAAATTTACTCCCGCGAATAAAGTCGAGGAATACTATCAGTCCTTGAAAAATGTCCTCGCTATCGCTGTGTTACTATATACAAACGTAAACTGTTGATATATCTTTGCCAACTGAATTAGATATGTTGACTCGGTAAGGGAACCTAGAGGGGCAAAACTACCCCCCTTCTGAAACCCTGTTTTTTTATCTGATTATATGCCACGTATCACCTCTCCGAAATAGAATTCTCTCCGTATTACTGATGTGGCCCGCGACAACTCAGTCATTTTTGTAAGTGGCCCTCCTCTAAAAAATGTTGTGCATCCCTACTGTAAAGGGTTAATAAATTTCTAATGGTGGCATATTACAAAGGATAATCTGTTTAATCAATATCTAAAATTTCATCTTTAAATATAAAAAGTCTTTAAAGATAGACTAAATCAAACTTTGAAGTTTTTCGTTAATTTTCGACACGTTTAAATGGTACAAGACCCCTTAATTAAGTTACAACTTTATAACGAAATAACACAAGAATCGTTGCAGATAGCACAGGAATTTTCTTTTTCTTTTTTTTTTTTTTTTTTTTTTTGAAAAGAACGAAATATTGAAAAGGTAATTAATGCACAAGGTTTTCAAAGTGAGAACATTCAGAGGCGATACAGTAATGCAACCTAGTCACAAACTTATCAGTTACTTGTTAAAGTGTTTCTCTTTTAATGATTGCAAATGAGTCAGTAATGGATTTCTTGAGGCTATTGAGGTCAGTCGGTTTTTTCTTGTACACCAAGCCTTTCATGTGACCTCAAAGATAGAAATCGCAATGATTAATATCCGGTGAATAAGGTGGCCTATGCAATGCACCAGGATGGTTGTTCGGGTATTGATAAGCAATAACGCGAGTTCCAAAAACACTGTTAATGGTGTCAAACACTCTGCCTGTTCGATGCGGAGGGGCACCATCCTACATGAACCAATATCTTCTACTCTAACAACCACCTTTGCGCAAGCTTTTCCCTTCAGCTCATCCGTCACGTAACCAAACATCTCTACAAGACAAAATTCTTATTGTTTTAAATTATTATGTTTTTATGTAGTTTATTTACAATTAACTTAAAATTCTCTAAGCGTCCTTACCCATACATAATCAAACAAACAAATTTAACTTTAAAAAATATTTTACAACTGTGAAATGTCATTTTTCAGAACAAAAATTTCAGAAAATATCAGATTCACATGTCATTTACATATAAATAACTTTCTGAAAATGTTTATCATTTGGGACAGAAACATATGTAGCCTTTGAAAAGAGTAATTAAGTTACATAAGAAATTCACGGATGAATGCGTTTTCATGCATTTATGACATTTATATAACTTTTCGTAAATTCGTTTCAAAACTAAGAAAACGTGTCATTTTATCTTCTATGTAGTTTTAAACTATACACAGACAGTTACAAAACTATGGAACGTAGAAAGTTCAAATTGGGGGAAGTCATAAAGACTATTGAACCACATATTTGTAGATTATTAAACATTTACAAACATGGTTAGGAAAAATGTAGAGGGTATAATTGAGTTACTTGAAAAAAAATCTTTACTTTGTATGCCGTGTGGGTATCGTGTGAAAGCTTTCGAAACGCTGAACTCAAAAATACATTTAATTTAATTTTAGGTATTAAATTTTCAGAGATATCGTTGAAAATGTAGTGCAAAAATATCCCCCCCCCCCCCCTCCATCTATTTCCGAATCTACTGAAACTAAAATTATGAAAGCCATTTAGAGGTAGTAGAAGTTAATTTAAACCTTGCAGGGAAATTATAGCGATTACCCTAGGTGACATTTTTTTTTTTTTTTTTGAGAAAAGCACATTTTTTCGTTACACACAAATTTCGATTTGCAGGTTTCTGCAAAGATGTTGAAGAGCGCTGCGCTGGAGGTACCTATCCCCTTAGCAGAAGTATAAAAACATTGTTGATATTGAATTTTGAAAAAAAATCGTCGGTAATTTGGCGAGATATGAACCCTTAAAGACGTTATGGACATACATCATGGCAGGGGCGGCGTATTCTATGCACCGTCGGTTTTTAAATCCCAAATAACAACTTTTAATGATACTTTTGTGTAATACAATGTCCAGTAGCAGTATAAAAGCAGTAAGTGTCAAATTGTTAAAAACAGACTAATTTAATTAGAATTAATCACATAAATACTATAGGATTCGCGGCTAGTTTGCATTGAGTGGATCTCTCAATTTCTCCGTGTCTATAAAAGTTAATTAAAAACCTATCTGGAAAAACGCGGCACGGACCAAGGAGGCGTTTCTACTTCGAGGCCTCCTTTCGAAGGGCGCTTAGCAAAATGCCAAGTTTAAACTTTGAACAAGGGTTTTGTTTTAGCTGCACTGCAAACAGAAAAGATTATTACTACGCTGCATTTAGTGTTATGAAATGTCAAATGATGTTTAAATATGCACTACTTTTACTGTCAGTTGGGAATTAAGTTCATCATAAACAGATTCGGATAAGATTTATTCAGAATATCAATATTTGATATTATTTAGGCTTCATATCTCTTTGAACTTTTACGGTACACCCATTCATAATTTTCTAGTATATATAGAGCTATACCAAGCCTTACGTTGTATAGTTTTTTACAAAGTCTCATTTTTCTAATAAAATCATAACACGAAATGCAATTTTTCACCTTGATTCAACATAAAATATAAAATGTGAAGTTTAAAAATTCACAGTCTTACTTAAAAGATGACTAAAGTAATGAAAAAAATGTTACAAGTTTAAAATATACATTTTATTTAAAACTTTTTAGTACTTTCAAGCTATCCAAGCTAATCATCAGAGCTCTCTATTAATTCAACTCTAGTTATTATTGGCTCTCTCATTTACAAAACAAAGTGACGTATTTGTATAAATAAACAACATTTAGTTATTAAAATATTCTCTGATGATGAGCTTGGATAGCTTGAAAGTACTAAGAAGTTTTAAATAAAATGTATATTTTAAACTTGTAACATTTTTTTCATTACTTTAGTCACCTTTTAAGTAAGATTGTGAATTTTTAAAGTTCACATTGTATATTTTATCTTATTTTTCTTTTAGTTACGATTTTTTTAATAATATAGTTAATGATTCATATATTTATTGTATGGTACCCTCTGAGCGCGAGTAATACTCGCACCTGACCGTTTATTTTGTTGTCAATTTTGGGAAAGAATAGTTTTATATTTTTTATTTCATAATTTTAATGCTTTTACAGATAGATAGTTTTATGAAGTTTTAAAGCTTGCTTTAACCCTTTTAGTGCGGGAGTCGACAGAAGTCTACATAAGGGTCCGAGTGCGGGAGTCGACTAATGTCGACATCTAGGAGTTGGGTGCAGTAGACTACAGTAAGTCAAAAGTTGGCAAAAGTCGCCTAGGCTTTCACAGCGTGTATTGTGCTCACTGTAGTACGTCATGGGCTTAGCAGTGATGACGTATTGAGCCTGCGTAGTGTAGTTGAATCACCCCCCCCACACACACACACACACACACACAAAAAAAAAAAAAAAAATCCACACTGAAACGATTAATGGGGGATACCGGTGAAAATCATGAACAAATCAAAGGAGGATCAAGGAATCATTATTGAAAGAGGAAGGACTTCTGCATGTTAATGGCGTAGATTCTCATTGCCGAGTGCCTGATTCGTTTACAGTTCTAACAAATACTACATCTAGTATTTTTTTTAAGAAAAAAACGATATTTTTAAAAATGGTTGGCATTTTGAGAAAGTTAATAATAAATCTATCGACTTCAAATTTGGTGTGAAACAACGTAATACAAGTAAGTTATCTCGCGAACTGTCAAAATTCTCTTTATTCCTATTTTGTTTTACAAACATAACTTTTAAGAAAACCCTTTCCATTTTTTACAGTATTTCACTATACCCTTCAGCGCGCTCAATATAATTTATTTCTTATTATTTATTTTTCATTTTATTTATCAGCGGACGTAAGTCTTACTTTTTATAAAACGCAAATGTTTTGCTTATTTACGTTGTTAAAACAGCAAGATATTTCATAAAAGTAAAATAAAAAAATACTTAGAAAAGCAACTACAGATTTGTGTTGTAAATGTTTTTCACGCTATTTATGTTTAACCTATCTTTAAAAGTTTTAAATGTTTCCCTCGGATTTTAATTTAATATTTCTTTAAATTTATGTAGTAAATTCTTCCCCAGTATTTCTCTTTAACGTTTTCTGATAGCACTATATTTTTTTACTGAAGATTGATTTTTCATTTTACTCTATCGGCCGTCAGTCGATTTTTTATAACACAAATGTTTTGTTTAGTTACTCTATTAAAAATACAAGGTATCTCATAAAAAGGAAAAAGGGTAACTTAGTAAAAAAAAGTAATTAAACATTTGTCTTTTAAATGTTTTTCCAGTGTTTCACTTTAGCTTTCTTTTAATTTCTGTTATAAATGTTTCCCCTGTATTTCAATTTAATATTTAGCTAAATTTGTGTTGTAATTGCTTTCCCTGCATTTCTCTTTAAACGAACAGTAGGCTAGCTATAATTTTTTACTTAAGATTGATTTTTTATTCTATTTAGCAGAGGACGTCACTCATACTTTTACAACACAAATGTTGCGTTTAGTTATAAAAGTTTAGTTGTAAAAGTTAGTATTAAAAGTACAACATATTTTGTAAAAAAATTATATTTTTATATTGAACTGATTTTTGTGGATTTTCGAAGTAAATAAGTAGTTGTGAAAGTAATTTTTTTTTTTTTTTTTTTTTTTTTTTTGCGAAAATGAATCGAAAATGAATGCGAAAATGCAATTCAAGAACTTTACAGACAATCAAAAACAAAGATCAAAATAGGCCAAAGATTATCAAAAAGTTTTATAACAGATAAAGGACACAGACAGGGATGTTGTATCTCCCCAACACTTTTTAAAATTTATGTTGAAGAAGCATTGAAAATGTGGAAAAAGAAATGTAGAGGAATGGGACTTAATATGAATGGAACGTCAATTTTTACTCTACAATTCGCAGATGACCAAGTTGTAATTGCAAAAAGTAAAAAGGATTTAGAGGAAATGACGGTGAAAATTAAGGAAGAATATGAGAAATGGGGACTTCACATGAACGTCAGCAAGACCAAATACCTATGTATAGGAGGAAATGAGACAGACCTAAATCTAACTAATAACATAAAAATAGAAAGCATTATAGATATTTAGGTGTAGACATTAATAGAGAAGGAAGAGACTCACAGGAAATTAAACACAGAATTTGTCAGGGGAAAAAGGCTGTAAAAATATTAAATTCTATTTGGTGGAGTAAGCAGATCTCTAGGAAAAGAAAATATAATATATACAACTCTGTTGTAAAGAGCATATTGTTATATGGAGCAGAAGGATGGAGAATTATGGAGAAAGAAATTAGCGGCAGTAGAAATGGACGCCCTAAAAAGATCATGCAGGATATCAAGAGTAGAAAGAGTAAGAAATGACAGAATCAAGGAAATGATGAAAATAAAGGGAACCATACAAGATGATATTCAAAAAAAGCAATTAATCTGGTATGGTCATGTCAAAAGAATGAATAATGAAAGACTACCCAAAATAACATTCAACTATGAAACAAACAAAAAAAGGAAACGGGGAAGACCACGAAAGACCTGGATGAATGATATCTTAAAGGGGCATTCCACATCAAATCAGGCAGTAAAATATCAATATGTAACCCACCATCACAGATTTTAATGAAACTGCGTGTGTTTGTTCTTACTATTAAGATATGATCACCAGTAATTTTTTTTGCTCCTTGGTGAAATAATTTCTGAGAAAAAAATTGTCAAAATTTTGAAAAACTGCCGTCAGTTGGCATTCTTGACAGCTCGGTTTTAAAATGTAGCATGTCATATATATAACCATATTTCAATATCTACTGTACAAATCATCTTTAAATAATTTATGCATAATATTTAGGGTACGCATCTTATGAAAAAAATATATTGTTACGTTTATAACATTTTAAGTGTGTCTAAAAAAATATTTAAACTTTGAAGTCGTAAATTTTTTATGAAAAATAATGCATTAACAAAAAAAGCATTATCAACAAAAGGCGGTATTTTTATTAAATTTATTTTTTGTGGGGGATATACTTAAAGGTGTCCTTTACTTGATTCTGAAATAAAAATAGTGGGATTTTGGGTGTTTTTGGTAGTATTTCCCATTTAAAAATATTTTGAGGTGCATTTCAAATCAAATCAAGCAGAGTCATTCCATGTCAGTTCCCCTAAGCCATTTAATCACTGTCACAAATTTCAATGAAATTGGGTTTGTTTATAGCTTATTTTAAGACGTAATCACCTTTAATTTTCTTGATCCTAAGTAACATATTTTTTAAGATAAAAAATATCAAAATTTTGAAAAATTGTTTTACATTTTTTTAATGACAGTTCGATATTCAAAGCCTGCATTTAAAAAAAAAGTCATTTCAATATAAAATCACTAAATAGGTTTCAAATAATGTATATGTGACAAATAATGTAGGCAGATTATTATTTCTTGTTTTTTATCATGTTTAAACACTAAGAGTGTCTTTTATCTTGTGAATTTTTAAAATCAAGAATTTTGTCAAAAATAATGTGTTAATCAAAAATTTATCATTAACCGAAGGCAGGGTGTTATTGCTTTTTTTAATTGTACGTAAAAATATCTTTTAAATGGTTATAAAATAAAAATAGTGAAAATATGAGAAAAAATTATCAAAGTTTTGGAAAAATGCCACGAGATACCCTTAATGATTGTTCAATTTTCAAAGGCCTCATTTTATATATAAAATCATATTTCAATAACTAATAAAGAAATCTTCTTCGAATAATTTAAGCAAGGTAAATAAAGTATGTAGATTATGAAAACAATATTGCTGTAATGTTAAAAAATATTTAAATGTGTCTAAAAAATTGTATAATCTTTTAAATCAAAAATATTTTACAAAAAATAATGAAATTATTTAAAAATCTTTATCAATCAGAGGCGTAGTTTCTATGACTAATTTTTTAATTTTAAATTGTACATAATACTACATTATAACTGGATCTGAAATAAAAATAGTGGGATTTTGGTTGGTTTTAGTAGTATTTAAATCATATTTAAAATTGTCAATATTTTCAGATGTAAAATCTATCCAATGTATCATCCCTGGAAATATTTTTATTTACACATTTATTTTATTTTTCAAATTTTTTTCTATGTTCGTTTCTTAAGGAAAAAAATAAGCAATATTGTTTTTTAGTAAAACTTCTAGGGCGAAGAGAAATTATCCCTTTCCAAAAAACAGAAAAATCATTAGCTCCTCACCGCCCAACAGAAATTTTCAAAATGACAGTCCTAATCTTTAAACTCATATTTGGCAGTTAATATTGAAAATTTAGCATTCAGCTGCTAATATTGAAAAAAATACCAAATTTCACTCTTTTGAAGAAAATTTTGACGTATTGTGCTTTAAATATATGCAAAAAATGCATAATCCATTATATCTATATCTTTCAAATAACTATATCTAAAAAATTATTTAAAAGTTAATGAGTTGCACTTTTGTAACTTTATTCAGTTTCTAATGATATGTACCGTAATTTCGGGTGTATAGCCCGCAGATCAAACAATTCAGTTTGGACACAGAAATTTTATTCAGTATTTGAAGACCAATATTTACTATGACCTAAAAAGTTACATTTTATTTTTAAAAATTTCTGGGTCGAAATACGATTGTTTGATCCGCGGGCTATACACCGGAAATTACGGTAATTTGATTTATTTCATCACAATATTGCTGAAAGATGGATTTTCAACATATATATGTGTGTATATATATCCCTGTTCTCAAACAAATTATTTAAAAATTATTCATTTATGTTTAATAAAGCATATAGATATTGTTTATACACTTATAGTAAATACATATAGTAAATATTATGATATTATGTCAATAATGTCTAAAAGTAAAGAACTTATCTAATAGTATGTAACGAAAAATTTAACATCTGGTGTAATGACAACAAAATTTATAATTGTTTTACTTAATTTTGGTGAATGAAAAAAAGCTTACATGTTTATATTTCGTTGAAGTACAGGTGAAAATGTCACAAAAACATTCCTATCTCAACAACCACTGAGTACGTCACATTCACACTACAGATGATTTTTTTTTCTTTTTGATCTTTCGGGTTTGATTTCAGATGGTAATGAATTAATTACTTTTGTTAGAAGTGTCATTGCAGTCAGCATATTAGGTTCACTATTTTTTTTTTATAATTTGTTTTGATTGACTCGATGAACAACAACATTTAAAGGGACCATTTCATGAATTTTCAATTAAAAGCTGATTTATAAATTCATTATGTTGTTTAGTTATTATTATCGTCTTAAGATAATAAGTTGATATTAAGATTTTTAAATGCAATTTATTTATTATTTGAACAGTTGAGAGTATTTTTCAATAAGAGTGGGCTGTTGATTTTAAGTCGGCTGTTGAGCAATGTAGTGTTGGTAAAGGAACTGGTACTATTTAATTTAATTTTTATTGCTGTAAATAATATTTGTTATTTTATTATTGTATGCATTATTTAAGCAAGAGTAGCAATACATGATATCGTAGTCATTATAGTACATCTTAGCATGAACAGCTTCAATATTTATCATTAAACATTCACATTTTATGAAAATTTTGTTAAAATTGCTCATATTTTCACTATTTTTATTTTATAATTATTGAAAAGATATTTTTACGTGCAATTAAAAAAGTAATAACAGCCTGCCTTCGGTTAATAATAAATTTTTGATTAACACATTATTTTTCACAAAATTCTTGATTTTAAGAATTCACAAGATTAAACACACTCTTAGCATTTAAACATGACAAACAACAATAAATAATAATCTGCCTACATTATTTGTCACATATACATTATTTGAAACTTATTTAGTGATTTTATATTGAAATGACTTTTTTTTATGCAGTCTTTGAATATAGATCAGTCATTAAAAACATTTAAAAAAAAATTCAAAATTTAGATTTTTTTTTTATCTTAAAAAATATTTTACTTGTAATCACTTTTAATTTCCTTGATCCTGTCTTAAAATGAGCTATAGACATACCCAGTTTCATTGAAATTTGTGACAGTGAATTAAATGTCTTAGGCGAACTGACATGGAATGACTCTGCTTGATTTGATTTGAAATACGCCTCAAAATATATTTAAATAGGAAATACTACTAAAAACACCCAAAATCCCACTATTTTTATTTCAGAATCAGGTAAAGGACACCTTTAAGTATCCCCCACAAAAAATAAATTTAATAAAAATACCGCCTTTTGTTGATAATGCTATTTTAGTTAATGCATTATTTTTCATAAAAAAATCACGACTTCAAAGATTAAACATTTTTTTAGACACACTTAAAATGTTAAAAACGTAACAGTATTTTTTTTTCATAAACTGCGTACCCTATATATTATGCATAAATTATTGGAAGATGATTTGTAGAATAGATATTGAAATATGATCATATTTATGTCATGCTACATTTGAAAATCGAGCAGTCAAGAATACCAACTGACGGCAGTTTTTCAAAATTTTGACAATTTTTTTCTCAGAAACTATTTGACCAAGGAGTAAAAAAAAATACTGGGTATCATATCTTAATAAAAGGAACAAACACACGCAGTTTCATCAAAATCTGTGATGGTGGGTTACATGCCTGCCTGAACTGGCATGGAATGACCCTAAAGGCAATGAGGGATAGAGGTCTGGGAGAGGAATGGACCCTTGACCGGAAGAAATGGAAAAAGACTCTTGAGGATTCTTCGGATGGCGGTATCTGACGCCATAAACCGAGTTTATATATATATATATATGAAAATGAATCGTTTGTCAGATTTCTACACTCAGTTTTAAGCCCCATTTTTTTAGATCACTATTTACCTTGCTGAAGTGGCACCAGTCAGAAAAGAGATTACGAATCATTTTGATATTCTGAGGTTCTTGATCATCAGATTAAATTTGTATGGATACTTTTGTTTAAAGATTGTGTAATTTAATTGTGATTTCTTTATTGATTGTCAATTTGATTTTTGAAAGCGTACAAACCTGTCTTAATTTAACGGTGCTTACATGAGCATCGGCCGTATTTTAACAAAATAAAAATTATTCTTCTTGCAGTTGAAATTGAATTTTTGAGAAATATTTTATATAAAACGAGATTTCATAATACAATTAACTCCCGACTATCCGGCTCGCGACTATCTGGCCCTCCGTACTATCCGGCCTAATAAGAAAAATGAGGAATGTTGCAAGCGGCCGAAACAGGCAAGTTCCCATCCGTAGAAAAGTGCTAATTCACGACAGGAAGGAGCAAAAAGGAATTGCAGAATGCAATAGCAGAGACAGACGGAAAGGGAGGGGCGGGGTTAAGTCTTTTTAACCTGTTTCGTTAATTGTGCAACGGATGTTAACAAGTGCGGACGTTATTTTCCGTTTATCCTGGTTACTTTCGTATAGTCTTTTGTTGTGTTTCGTGTTTATTTATTGAAGATTAACGAAATGGGTGATAAACGAAAAAAGGTTATAGTGACTATGGAGGAGAAACTGCGAGCTAGCAGGGAGAAGTGACGCCAGCTGATAATATCTGCGTGCGTAAATGGAGGGACGTTGCGTCGCGGAATAGGGCTAACAGGGAGAAACAGTCATCTATCAAGGAATTTATCAAAAACTAAAAACTAAGTTTTGACTCTTTTATCTTATGCATAACTTTTGTATATTTAATAACTTTTAATATTTGTGCAATCATTTATTAATAAACAGTAAAATAAGATTTACTCATTTTTTACGAATTAATCTTACATTTTGCGTTAATATTTTGCTTATTTTCAAACTGTATGTATGGTATATAAAAAATTTATCTTAAAATGTATAACATGCGTGTTTAATATAACGGGGGGGGGGGAGTGCAGGAAGTGAGCAAATATTGATAGAACTACGGCCTATCCGGCTTTTTTGTTATCCAGCCTACCCTTCCGCCACATTAAACCGGATAGTCGGGAATTTACTGTACATTTATTATTACTTTGTTTGTTAGTTATACCTAGCATTTCATTGGATGACCAAGAACTTACCTTGAAAATTAAAAAATGGTAAAAAGTTTCTAATCCATATTATTCTCGAATTAAATATATTAATATCCTATTAATTGTTTCCTATCAAATGACATTTATGATATTTAAGAGGCTTCAAATGTAGCACAGACTATTGGCCCATCGTTGACAGTTTGTGAAACCATTGTGAAATGGTAGGTTCGTAATGGTAGGTACAGGGACCCCGTATAATCTAGAGCGCACCTGACCAGGATTCTGAAAATACGCTGTTTGAACTCTGCTGGTTCGTTGACCACTGCTACGAAAAAGTAGATATATATTTCTGTAGGTCAACGTGGGATAACAATTAACCAACAAGTAGCAAACATTGGTCCAAACAATTTATGGTGCGTAGGTTCAGTAAACTCGTAAGTTTTAAATTCCGAAAACTACCGATTTTCAGATTTTTATGAGAAAATTGACCATATGCCCAAAAGTAAAGCACACGCAGAAAACATACCTTTATTTTTCAGTTGTTTTTTGAACCAAGTGAAAGGTTTAGTTCGCATTAAATGCTCTTTAAATACATTTATCTCTATTTATGTTTTTAATGACAAAATGGTTGTCATTAATTTCATTTGTTATAAAATGGTTTGAACTGAAAATGCAAAACTGGTTTTGTGAAATATTAAGTATACAAGTATATTTTAAAGTATTTTGGTACGCATTTGCACATGTGTATGTCTTGAAAATGCTTTAAAACGTATTTGTACATCTAATAAATTCTTAATTGTGAATAATCACAATAAACAATTATATTATGGTTCGATTATTATGATACATCATTTGACACTGAATGTGAATCATTAGATCAAAATTTAAATACAGACCGATATTCTGCAAAAAAACTTCAAGTAAACTTTTTTATATTTTTTTAAAATATACTGTTAGGATTCTATTTTTAAGCTTTGCAATATTTTCATTAAATTAAATAAGTTTAATATTTTTAAATAATAAACCCATAGTAGATTTTTTTATTTACCCGCAAATAAAATCAAATTAGATAATAGATGGGAAAAACTATGTCAATGCCATATATCAAAGGCTTTTTCACTGTCTTATAAAACGTTAATTTTCATTCACAAGTCGCCGTACTGTATGAAAATAAATTACTGTGCTTGACAAAAAAATGCCTATTTACCCAGCAAAAAAACATTAACGAGGTTTCTTGTCTTTAGAAAAGACAATTGATTATTGTGTAGAAATGTTATTTTCTACATAGTGTCATTGGGTTTACTTAAATATTTATTAAATATTCAATTCCTTAAGAGATACAAACGATATTTTTTCTATTTAATCTAGGATGTACTCCACAGCAACACTCTTATTTCAAACGAAGAATAATGAATTCCTTAAATGTGAAACCATGTTCAAATTACAGATTAGAAGAATTATCTTCTGCAAAGAAAAATATAAATATTGCACATAATATGAGGGGAAATGTGTAGTTATGTAATTTAAAGCAACATACTTTATGAAAGTGACGTTTAAAATTTAAAAAACGACTAAAACTTAAAAGAAATTATCTGTACAAGATATAAAATGGCAATTTACATATTATTGTTATTGATGTTGTCCTTTTTTTCTCTGTTTTCACTCTTTAGAGAACTTTTCATGATATATTGTATACTAAACTACTTAATATAAACAAAAATTCATTAACGTTTTTCATTAAAGTTGAGAAAGAAAACATAAACTTTAAACAGTTTTTCTTTTAATTGATATTAGAATGTATTTATAAATCGTTGTTCAGCATTCTCTTTTTTCACAGGCAGTTTTGAAATCAGTGGTTTTCTCCACAGATGTGGGATTTTACGCATATTAACGATCTAGAAATGCAATTGTTTCCAATGACTTGCAGAAATATCCTCCACTGCAAATAATAATACGCATATTCAGTTCTGATCATAGAGACTCTTTGAATTTACATTTCCAGAATACATACTAGTACAACCGGTTAACTTCGACATATCCAATACGATCAAAATCAATTTTTTTAACCACTGAGTGATATAAGCATTATAACAAAATCTCTCTACGACGTTGAACCATTTTTAAGTGCAAAAAATGGTAGAACCACTAAAAAATGGTTCAACTGATTTTTCAAAATTAATGACTAATAATGAAACTTCAAATATGCTTCAAATTTTCTCCAGGCTTATAGTAATATCAGAAGACAATTATTAACAAATAGTTTTATTCACTGTCACTATGCTGCTTTAATACCTTGAAGGGGTGGTTCATTATATATATATATATATATATGTTGCATTAATAGCAACATTGGATTATTTCTATAGTTGAAATGAAGATACTGGCTGTCTCGATAGTAGTCGTGAATTACATACAGCAGTAATAGCGTAATATAAGCTGTCAGAACAGTTAATTCGATCCTGTTGTATTAGTATAACGAAGATTGGATGATGATTGGAAGCTGTAGCAATCGACGACTGAAGGCTATGGAATACATTTTTCCGTGAAAGTTTCCCCAGAAATAATTGAGACAAAACGTAATATCAGCTCAGCAATTTATTAAAACATCTTTGGGCGACGCAGTTTCCACCAAGAATATTAGCCATCTGTCTATAGTAGTAATTAGGGCTAAACAAAGCTATAGATAATCGAATAAATGTACGGTGACCAGGGGGTGGTATGAAAAATAGAAATACGACTCAAATCTGCAGAAACACAGCGAGCATCGGCTGTTTGCTCGCCAAGTGTAGGAATACAAATATAACGTAGATCGCGCTCTCAACCAATGAATAATTAAGAAAACCAGGCCATGGAAAGAGTGCGGACAGAGCGAGCGGATGAATTTGAAGGGAAAAGGGATAACCTCGGAAATGTGCGGGAAAGTAAAATTCGGAAGAGAAAATAAAATGGTTGTTAAAAGAACATTCTAGAAAGAAAAAAGTGCGGAAATGGAATATTTAATTTAAGAATATTAAAAGCGTAATATTTAAGCAATTTAGATAAGTTAGACATTAAATCAAAGTGAATTTAATAGAGTTAACGATAGAGATTATTTAACAATAAGGATTAAGTGAATATAAAGTAGTAATTTAGAATAAGATAAGGAAATCGCGGAATTAGATCTAATAATGTAACATATATACATATATATATCACTTAATTTTAATCCCCTAATTCCACAATGACATCAATATTTTTCATTAAAATTGCTTTTATAATTGCACGCGAAATAAATCGTTTAATTGTTTTCAATTGCATTTGTTCTTACATCCTAGTTATGGGTACATTTAATGATTTCAATATTTTAACAACAATAGTATTTTGCCCCTGAAAAGATTAAATCATATGGATATACTCCTGCTTCCCTAGTGATTAAAATGCTGACTGCAGCTCAAGAGGTGTCAGGTCTGAATCCTGGACCAGGACTCCACTCTAAACAGAAGTAACTGATTGCATAGTCTGCAAAGGATAATTATATCCACTTTAGCAGTTTCAAAATTTTAGCAGTTCACTTAATCATTTTATCAGCTTATTTTACAAATTTTAACAGCTCTCTGTGCATCATTTTACCGGTTCATGAGTCAAACATTTCACGAAAAATTAGAAAACGTTTCACCGTCCTATGATGGCAACTGGCACCATTGTTTTGAGGGAAAAATGATGAATTTTTATGACCATCCCATTTTTCATTATTAGACTTGAGTATTTTTCTATACTTGGCATATTCTGCTGTGAGTGCATATGATTAAGTATCAAAACTTACATACTTTCGAAAAAAATTAAATTTTTCTCATTTTTTTTAAATTCACACATACATATTTTGTACCGAAATCTTTACTTAAAAATAAACTCAAGTAAGTACAGTCTCATCAGGGTAACTTTGAACCACGGGGTGTAACTTTGCACCACCTCCTATTTTTCAATATTTTTGACTTTAAAAGACTAAATAAACTCCAGAACTGTGCTCTGTTGGAAAGGTTCTAAACTGGGACTTCTACTCTTTATTTTAGAAAATGAATTAGCAACATTATGCGCAATTAATTGCATCATCTAACTATTTTTGTGAAGTACTGTTTTCACGTTAATTTTGAATGCTGTTTTGAAGTTGTTGTAATCCAATTAAATTTTCATAGTAAGTAACAATATACTCATTTATCAGACATATTATTATCTAAATGTTGTAAATGTGTTAATATTTTGTGATTATTTATTTACTAATAGTTAATAAAATGTAAAATAAGAAGGCACTAGCATTTTACCACATTTTCAGGGTAACTTTGAGCCGGCTCAAAGTTACACTGATGCTTATAATTTACTGATTATAGGTGCTACTGTCGAAAATTTCCCATATTTGCACGTATATTTTATATAAATGCCGAAAGTGTGCATTAGATATGACATGTAAATATTTTTACAAATATGTGTAAAATACATAAAATTCATTTAGAGGCGTGATTAGGGGCGGAGCTACTCAAATTTGACATTTCATACGTTCGACGTTTTTTATTCTTGTTTGAATAATACTAGTACTTGTATGCATTACTGTAACTATGGATATATTATAGAGTTAAAACAAGTTGGTGTTTAAAGTTGTCCTGACTACAATACTTTTTTTATAATTAATTAGTTTATATAAAAATTTATCATATGGTGCAAAGTTACCCTAACTGGCTGGGTAACTTTGAACCAGGCTAAAAATCCATTTTTTATTGCTTTTATCCTTATTATTCCTTAATTTTTTAGTGTCAACCAATAATTTAGGACCATTTCTTCTCTTTTATGCCCCTAGTTGCGACAATATTCTTCAAATAAGAGTGTGGAATATGAAAATAGAGAAAATGCGGATCAAAGTTACCGTGATTGACTGTACCATAATTTATTACCCTTTTTCTTTTTCCTCGTCTTCAATAGAAAATGCTGAAGGGTTGCAGCTGTGCCTCTGTTTTCCGCAATTTTTTTTTTTTAATAATGCCCATTATTTGAGACACATTGCCTAATACAGTATATCATTGAGTAACATACTTAATGTTAAGCTTAAATGTCATGCTAATGTTATATTAATTAATAACATACAATATAAAAAATTATTCGAAATATTCAATCAATCATAGACGAAAGGGAAACTACACAGTTCTATTTTAATTGGAATCCAGTATCAAAAAAATTAAAAAAGTATAATTCTAATCTTCATCAGAAGCATAACTAAAATTTGAAATGTTTTACCATGATAGTAACTAATAATATAACTCATCCGCACGAAAACTGACACAACTCAAAACAGCTTATTTTGCGCTGTACGAGTTTTTAAACAAGTACTTTTTTCTTTCAGTTTAACGAGTAATACTTTTTTTTTCACTTTTCCTAGTGATTAGAAAACTGACTACAGATCAAGAGGTGTCACGTCTGATTCCTGTACCAGGACTCCACTCTAACCAGACGTAACTGATTACTTATTCTGCAAAAGATAATTATACCAACTTTTACAGTGGTAACCTCTCCTTAATTTAGATGAATGTATTTAATGCAGAATTATCCAATTTCCTTTATTTTTTTCTATATTCATTCTGATAAGGAGCTTTCCTGATTAGATTTGGAGGATCATTAGTTACGTATAAAGGGGGGAAAGGGAGGTTAGACCCCCCTCTTGATTTAGATAAATGGATTTTTCATGCAGAATTATTCGATTTGCTTCGTATTTGATATACCGGTTTATTCCGATATGGTGCTTCCTTCATTAGATTTGGAGATTCATTGGTTAAATATAAAAGGGGGAAAGGTGGGAAAGTCCCCTCTCCTTAATTTAGATGAATGTATTTAATGCAGAATTATCCAATTTCCTTTATTTTTTTCTATATTCATTCTGATAAGGAGCTTTCCTGATTAGATTTGGAGGATTATTAGTTATTCAATTTGCTCAAAATTTGGTATACTGCTTTATTAGGTTAAGGAACTTCCATGATTAAATTTGGAGGTTCATTGGTTAAGTATAAAGGGGAAAGGGGGGGTAGACCCCCCCCTTAATTTAAATAAATAAGTTTTTCATGCAGAGTTATTCGATTTGCTCCAAATTTGGTATACCCGTTTATTATGTTAAAGAGCTGCCTTGATTAGATTTGGAGATTTATTGGTTAAGTATAAAAGTGGGAGCGGGAGCTACCCCCCCCCCCTTGATTTAGATAAATGGATTTTTCATGCAGAATTATTCGATTTGCTTCGTATTTGATATACCGGTTTATTCTGATATGGTGCTTCCTTCATTAGATTCGGAGATTTATTGGTTAAATATAAAAGGGGGAAAGGTGGGAAAGTCCCCTCTCCTTGATTTAGATAAATGTATTTAATGCAGAATTATCCAATTTCCTTTATTTTTTTCTATATTCATTCTGATAAGGAGCTTTCCTGATTAGATTTGGAGGATCATTAGTTACGTATAAAGGGGGAAAGGGAGGTTAGACCCTCCTCTTGATTTAGATAAATGGATTTTTCATGCAGAATTATTCGATTTGCTTCGTATTTGATATACCGGTTTATTCCGATATGGTGCTTCCTTCATTAGATTTGGAGATTCATTGGTTAAATATAAAAGGGGGAAAGGTGGGAAAGTCCCCTCTCCTTAATTTAGATGAATGTATTTAATTCAGAATTATCCAATTTCCTTTATTTTTTTCTATATTCATTCTGATAAGGAGCTTTCCTGATTAGATTTGGAGGATCATTAGTTATTCAATTTGCTCAAAATTTGGTATACTGCTTTATTAGGTTAAGGAACTTCCATGATTAAATTTGGAGGTTCATTGGTTAAGTATAAAGGGGGAAGGGGGGGGGGTAGACCCCCCCTTAATTTAAATAAATAAGTTTTTCATGCAGAGTTATTCGATTTGCTCCAAATTTGGTATACCCGTTTATTATGTTAAAGAGCTGCCTTGATTAGATTTGGAGATTTATTGGTTAAGTATAAAAGTGGGAGCGGGAGCTACACCCCCCCCCCCTTGATTTAGATAAATGGATTTTTCATGCAGAATTATTCGATTTGCTTCGTATTTGATATACCGGTTTATTCTGATATGGTGCTTCCTTCATTAGATTCGGAGATTTATTGGTTAAATATAAAAGGGGGAAAGGTGGGAAAGTCCCCTCTCCTTGATTTAGATGAATGTATTTAATGCAGAATTATCCAATTTCCTTTATTTTTTTCTATATTCATTCTGATAAGGAGCTTTCCTGATTAGATTTGGAGGATCATTAGTTACGTATAAAGGGGGGAAAGGGAGGTTAGACCCCCCCCCCCCTCTTGATTTAGATAAATGGATTTTTCATGCAGATTTATTCGATTTGCTTCGTATTTGATATACCGGTTTATTCCGATATGGTGCTTCCTTCATTAGATTTGGAGATGCATTGGTTAAATATAAAAGGGGGAAAGGTGGGAAAGTCCCCTCTCCTTAATTTAGATGAATGTATTTAATGCAGAATTATCCAATTTCCTTTATTTTTTTCTATATTCATTCTGATAAGGAGCTTTCCTGATTAGATTTGGAGGATCATTAGTTACGTATAAAGGGGGGAAAGGGAGGTTAGACCCCCTCTTGATTTAGATAAATGGATTTTTCATGCAGAATTATTCGATTTGCTTCGTATTTGATATACCGGTTTATTCCGATATGGTGCTTCCTTCATTAGATTTGGAGATTCATTGGTTAAATATAAAAGGGGGAAAGGTGGGAAAGTCCCCTCTCCTTAATTTAGATGAATGCATTTAATTCAGAATTATCCAATTTCCTTTATTTTTTTTATATTCATTCTGATAAGGAGCTTTCCTGATTAGATTTGGAGGATCATTAGTTACGTATAAAGAGGGGAAAGGGAGGTTAGACCCCTCTTGATTTAGATAAATGGATTTTTCATGCAGAATTATTTGATTTGCTTCGTATTTTATATACCGGTTTATTCCGATATGGTGCTTCCTTCATTAGATTTGGAGATTCATTGGTTAAATATAAAAGGGGGAAATGTGGGAAAGTCTCCTCTCCTTAATTTAGATGAATGTATTTAATTCAGAATTATCCAATTTCCTTTATTTTTTTCTATATTCATTCTGATAAGGAGCTTTCCTGATTAGGTTTGGAGGATCATTAGTTAAGTATAAAGGGGGGAAAGGGAGGTTAGACTCCCCTCTAAATTTAGCGATATGGTTTTTTCAATCAGAATTATCTGATTTATTTCAAATTTGATATAGTGCTTTATTATGTGGTTTATTGTTTAAGTATAAAGGGGGGAAATAGTGGCAAATCCCCTTTCACTTATTTTTTGAGGGACATTATTCTTTGAAATAAGAGTATAATATACAATTAGTATGAATAGACTATGAGCTCAATGCCATCAGTTTAACTGGGCACTTTTCTTTTTCTTTTTGTTTTCGTCTACTTGAATAGAAAATGCTGAAGGTTTGAAGCTATGCCTCTGTTTTCAGAAAAATATTTTTTTAATTATGCCCATTATTTGAGACACATTGCCTAAACTTTAGTGTATCATTGAGTAAATACGTAATGCTATGCTAAAATGTTATCTAATGTTATATTTATTAATAACATACAATATGAAAAATTATGCGAAATATTCAAACAATCATAGACGAAATTGAAACTACACAGTTCTATTTTTATTGTGATCTAGTATCAAAAAAATTAAAAAAGTATAATCGTAATCTACATTAGAAGCATAACTGAAATTTGAAATATTTTACCATGATAGTAACTGATAATACAACTCATCAACACGGAAACTGACACAACTCAAAACAGTTTATTTTGCGCTGTACGAGTTTTTCAACAAGTACTTTCTTTTCTCTCAGTTTAACGAGTGATACGCCTTTTTTAAGTTTCCCTAGTGATTAGAAGACTGACTACAAGTCAAGAGGTGTCAGGTCTGAATCTACGATCAGAATTCCACTCTAAACACAGTTAACTCATTACTTACTCTGCATAGGATAATCATACCCACTTTATCAAATGAATAATAATTATTTTACAGTTCATCATATTTAACATCCTTTTATTTGATTTCATCTCGTATTGCGAAAATGATCTGACTTGACTCTTGCTACAGGAAAAGTAGCGTTAGGGCAGTTATCTGGAAAGCCTCGAAATTACGCTATTTGTCACTTGTATCACCACTCAAGGTGGGTAAATTGTGTGTGGGATAAATTTATCTCTTCTTTATCTTGGTACTTCGGTGTTTTACACTTTTAGTTAATCTTTTAATACTCAAAATTAACGCTCAAGCTAATGTTAACCCTATGGGAGAGTCCTTTACAGATTTCTCGAACGCATTTTCCTATTTTTAAAAGATTTTTTTTGTCATAGGATACCTGATGTCTGTATCTTTTACTGTGCACTTGTACTTTTCGATTTCAGTTAATTTTTTTTAATATGCTGATACTTTCACTTGTGGAGCCGGTTAAACTGATTCTGAAAGCGAAACTATTTTCAAATAAAAACAATAACTATACAAAGTACAAACACAGAATAAAAGATATCTAATGTACCTTCTACAAAAAATTCATTTAAAAATATTAAAATGCGAGCAAGCAATCTGTAAAGATTTCTCCCATAGGATTAACATTAGCTTTCGAATTTTTCCGCGTTACTAGTGTAGTGCTACAATTTTATGCTAAAATAAAAAAAAATCGAATCTACTTTTACTTATAACGTGGAATGTAGTTCTTGAATTGTATTCCTTTTCTTGCGAATAAACGATATAATCAAAAATCAAATTTCGGATCTGTTTCTACTTTTAAAAATAGGTTAGAAACGGTACGTTGAATATTTTTAAAACGGAAAGTGATACTGTATACATTAACAATATATCCAGCTCTGGTATTGATTTGTTTATTTTGAGTACAGTTTGACCGCAGGCGACAAACAAACATGGTATTTGCTATCTTAATAAAATCTTTCGATGACATCACCATGCAAAATAATATTTTTGAGAAAAAGATATTGTCAAAAATCCCAGTTGTCACTGTTTTTGTTTGTAGTCAATATTACAGAGTTTTGTTTTATATATATAATTTTCTTAGTATTCTTACTTAAAAAGAGAAAAATTGATTAGCTTATTCTGACGTTTGGAGAAAAAGAATTGCGTAAACTTGAAGCTACTATTTATTCGAACTTTTTTCATATTAGGGTACATATTAGAGATTCATTTATAGATATGGAAAATGACATTATCTATTATTACTGAACTTTATTTTTTATGGCTGAGATTTTAAATTAAATAACCAAAATTTATTATTAAGTAATTTGGTATAAGCAATTAATTTCATAATGTCAAATAAAATAAAAATTGTATAGGGTAACCTGGGGAAATTTTCAGATAGAGGAATGTGGGATAATTAACAGACAGTAGTAATACTTGCACACTAATCTGAGTCTGACGAAAACAGTTCTATTTCAAATATTTTTCAATATCATTCATTTCAATATTGTTCTATTTCAAATAGGGGAGATGGGGGCACATGTGAACAGTTAGCATAAATATAGCTTTTCCTCATAACTGAATTAATTTCTATAAACAAAAACTACTTAATATAGTAAACAGCACTTTCTTTTACACAGGGTAATTTTTTAAAAATCACCTGTATAGTTTTTCTTACATTTTTTAATAGTTTTATAAATTCAAAAAATTGTTCACATGTGCCCCATCAGCGGGGTAGTTGTGAACGCACTTGGGGCACATGTGAACACAAGGGAAAAATATCCTTTAACATGCTTTTTATTCTGTTATTCATTTGTCATCGTAATCATTAGTTATATTACCTTTTAAATTCACAATAAAGAAATATATATATATATATTTCTCTAGTTTCTGGGTGATATGTTTAAGCAAAATATTATAAAATGAAAATAAGTAGATTTGGAAAGGAGAGGCTTAGATGATTCATTAAATATTGTTACAATAAAATAAAAAAATAAAGAAGCAATAAAAAAAAAGAAATTAAAACTTTTAAATTTTGCTTAAGGGTTTTTGTTTGGGGAAAATTTTAGGGAGGGGGCATTTACATACTACTTATCGGAAATCTGCCGAAATACGAAAGATTCTCATTGTATTTGCTTTATTTACTTGTAAATTATAGATAAAGAAGGGTTTTTTTTTTAATGATTAAAAAATGTCGACTATAACACCCCCCCCCCAAACTTCTTTTGATTTTGAAAGAAGGGAGGGGGGCGTACAATCGGTATTTTACGGTAGTTATCAGTTTAAAAATTTTACTTTCTTAAAATATTACTGGTATTTATGGATATGGTATTTTGAATGGATAGCTCCATTCAAAGAATCATATACATAACTGTTTTAGAGAAGAAAGTAAGCCATCATTGCAAGGTTAGAACAAATGTAACAGAAAAATTTGCAAAGTTGTTCAAGGTAATACCTTTGTATTAACAATGCATAAAAAATATTGTTGTAAACCGTTTAGTAAAATAATATATAACACTTATTGCATTTTAGAAAACATTAAATTTACTTAAAGTACAATTGAACGTAAACGAGCTTGTTGCTCTTTATGTATTTGCTGAAAGATGTGTTTGTGGAAGTTTCAATACAAAATAAACTTTGTGTGAGGAAAATATCTTCTATTTCAGGAAAATTGTAGATAATGGAACTTACGTTATTTCTCATTAAGTTAACTGAAAGAAACAGAATCACAGAATGATTATTGGGGCACTTATGAACTGTTCATATCTGCCCCAACTAGTCTGTTCACAAGTGCCCCACATTGCTGCTCTTGTTAACTTGATAAATCATTAACATTTCTCAATTTTAGAAGAAAAAGAACCGTATCGAAAATGTTTATTAGTATTCATAGTATATGTTAAAACACTCAAATTCAAATAAATGAATAAATAAATAAAGTTATTCGCTTATCAACTTGGAACAAAGATTTTACTTTTGAGATCTAAAAACAGTGTTTTGGCTACAGAGCACAAGCAAAATGTCATAGAGCTTCAAAAATGTTTAACCATATGTCTACAGGTGCTATCATCTTTAGTATTTTTTTTCAAATAAAAAAACTTATAATAACTATCGAAAAATTGCGATGTTCACATGTGCCCCGTGTTCACATGTGCCCCCATCTCCCCTAGTACTTTCTTAATAATTAGCTGCTTGATCTGTCTTGTACAAAATTGGTTTCCTAAAGGCTATAAAATATTGCTGTTTAATTTTTTGCATCACTGATATCAAATTTCAATTCCTCGAGTGTAGCAACACTAGCACAAATGCTACTTCGTTTTTACCCGACTACGGCAAAGCCAAAGGAGGGTTATGATTTTGACAGGCTATGTATGTATGTATGTATGTATGTATGTATGTATGTATGTATGTATGTATGTTCATCTGTTCCCTCGTAACTTCTAAACCACTAATCAGAATTCGACAAATGACATATCATTAGAAGCGTCTTAATTGTCCGCTGGTTATAGGCTATATAGATTTTCACCAAATTCAATGTGGCGCCTTCTAGCGGACAAAATATACAGAGTAAAAAAATAAAGTTAAGCTAGATATGCCGTGTTTGGTATCATTTTAAAGCGCTTCACTTGTACATTTCGAATATATATATATTACTAGCATTTGCTTGTGACTTTACTTGCATTTATGGGCTAATTGCATATAATTCACATCTTTTCGTTCTTAATTTCTTTGGTACTTAGTAATCAGAATAAGACCACTGCAGTGCCATTAGAAGGGTCTTGATCTTGATATTCTGTTGGTTGTGAGCTATAAAGTTTGTCACCAAATTTACTTTCAGCGTAGTTTTTTGTCGTAGTTGGGTTTTAGTTTTTTTACTTTATCTTGTTAAATACTAGGGTGTGTCATCTTTCCGGAAACAAAAAGTAACATTATTTGGATGTTGATCTGGGGAAAAATTCAATTTAAACAAAAGTATACCTTTTAAGAAACACGGGGGTAATTATCATACAGCCTTCGGGGTAATTTCCAGACGCTAATGTCTGATTTAAATGTGCTTTGAGTGGTTAAATAGTAAATTAATTGTTTACAAGTGACTTAAAAAGAGTTGTATATTAAAATATGACTTCTAAAGGCCATCTGTATGTTAAAATGAAAATACTGGATGGAGTTTAAGGTAAAATGGCAAATTTATGATGAAAGATCAAGATTTGTGAAGAAAGGGGGAGATTTATAAAAAAAAAATTAAAGATTTTCAGATGCCATTTCAGAATCAAATATATATGCTATATATTATGACCAAACATTCTATCTCGGACAGGTACAAAAGTTAAAATAGCAATTAAAGCTTTTGTGCAGGAATATTAAAAAACAGAAAACCGACGTTTGAAAATGCACAAATAATACGTGAAAAGCAGCAAACAGCTGTTTCGAATCTACGAGCGAGATTCTTCTGCAGTGCAAGATAGAGCAAGACACAGCGTGCTAGAAAAAGCAAGGCTGAGCAAAATAACAGAGACGCGCCAGTTTATATACCCGATATGGGTAGCGAATGCGCCAAGAACAACCCATGTGAAAAAAACAGATGAAACGACTGAGTGGACAAGTAGTGACATGTACCGGAGAACGAGAGAAAAAGAAATCAAAAAGGGGAAATTAAATTAATGCTTTCCAAATACTTGGAATACATTTTTCTCCGTAATGTCTCAATTTAATAGGTTTTGCAATTTACGATTTAAAAAGTACAGGTTTTTTGGAGCACTTACATTTCCTACTTGACTGTAGGCGTAAGAAGTTTATTCCTAATTTCATTTCTATACGTTGTAATTTATTTTCTTCTAATAAAAATTGGCAATGTCTTATTTCGTTCTAAATTAGCTCTTTTAAGAGTTTTGATTTAAGAGACTTGCCATAAAAATTGATCATATAGAGCGCGAGTTATATTCTTTACATATCAACCCCGTTAATTCTACGCCTGGTTTTGAGTCTATAGGCTCATGGAGGCTCATGGGCTCATGGAGTAGAGTTCTAACAGCTTCTTCTGTTCATTGTTCGGTTTTAAAGAAGAAATTTAATACACTTTATAAAATTTCTGTCATTAATAACTCCAGCAATTTGCCTGTTTTTAACAAAATGTTGTTGTCAATCTTTCTAGTGTTTTTTAACTGACAATCAACTCGATGCTCTCGAATTAAATAACAATTTCTCTGTTTCTGCTATTCCTTCTTTTCCTAATCTAATTGCTCCTATTGAAAGGGCCTTTAAGCATAGCGCTCTATCTTCTTCTCAAAAAGAGTCCATCAGGCATCTCATTGCCAATACTGTTGATTTCAGTTCTAATGTTTATAAGCCCAATCTTAAAAATCCTGTTAAACAATGTCTGAAAAATTTGCGTTCTGATCCTAACTTAATCATTACCAAGGCTGGCAAAGGTGGTCAGATTGTTCTTCTCGACAAATATTCGTATTTGGATAAATCCCATAAATTAATTAATGATGGTCCGTATGTGGACATCCGCAAAGTCCCTTCCACTAGTGAAATTAACTCTATTAAGTCTACATCAAGCGTTCTTCCATTATTCCTGCTAACTTTAAGAAGTCTCTTATTCTTTCTATTGCGCATTGTGCAGGTTTTATGCTTTACTTAAGGTCCATAAACTTGACATTCCTTTCAGACCTATTGTCTCTAGAATTGATACAGCATCTTATAAGCTTACCAAATATTTAGTTTCTGTTTTTACTCCACTTTTGAGCGGTAACTGTTTCACTGTTAAGAATTTTTTTGATTTTGTTAAAAAACTTCGTAATTTTAAGCCACAGGGACACATGATGGTTTCCTTTGATGTTAAATCATTGCTTACTAACGTTCCGGTTGAGTGGTCTTTAGATTGCCTCAAGAAAAGGCTCTGTGAATTCAATTTCTCTTATTTTGAAATCGAGGAGCTTATCTTTCTCACTCGGGCTTGCTTGTTTTTAATGAAATACTTGTTTTTAATGAAAATTTCTTTCGTATGATTGACGGTTTGGCTATGGGTAATCCTCTTAGTCCAATTTTATACGATATTTATATGCACTATATTGAGGTCAAACTTTTTGAAATTTTAAAGTTTCCATTCTATGTTCGTTATGTTGATGATGTTTATGTCCTGGTTGAAATGAATTCGGATATTAATCATACTCTCTCTATTATGAATTCCATTGATCCCTGTATTCAATTTACCTCTGAAATTGAGACCAATAACTGTCTTTCTTTCCTGGATGTCCTTGTTATTCGTTGTGATAATGGTTTTCAGACTACCGTCTTGCGTAAACTTTTTGCTATCAGTCGCCCACCTCACAGACATTCTTCTCATCCTCCTAACCAGAAATTCACTGCTTTCAATACTTTTGTTTTTCGGGTTATCAATATTTGTTCCACTTCTCACTTACTCAGTGCTGAACTTAATTACCTCAAAGCTATTGCTGTTGATCGTGGTTGTACCTCTAATATTATAGATTCTATTCATAAGAAATTGACGAAATCCGTCCCTTCTGAAAAGCATTCTAATTTCAACTCGAATACTTCAGTTGTGTTGTCATTTTTTCCTAAAATCAGTCAACAAGTTGCTAAAATCTTAAGAAAGTTTGATTTTAATGTTAATTTTTCTACTGTAAATAAAATCCTGTAAATAAATTTTTCAAATCTTAAACACACCATTGATCGCCCAAATAACTAGGGTATTTATACAATCTCTAGACAGTGTGGTCTATCTTATATTGGACAGATTAAACGTGCTCTTAGATTTCGTTTAAAAGAGCATAAAGGTTATGTTAAAAATCTGGAGCTTAAACGTTCTTCTATTGTTATAAACACATGTATAATAATCACTTATAAACAGATAAAGTTAAAAACTGCTATAAAAAGTGATAGAAAATCTTTATTAAGATTGACGATCGTTTCGTCGCACCAAGGGCGACATTTTCAAAATCATTTATGATAGAAAATACTTTCGAAAAAAATTTTTTTAAACAATAAACATAGTAAACAATGTCACGAGACATGCATAATGAAAATATTGCAAACATAAAATTAAATTAAAATTAAATTAGCTATTTGTGAGCGTGGATTAATTTTCATATAATTTAATAAAACAATAAGATGGTAAACAATGTCACGAGACAACATGCATAATGAAAAGCATTGCAAAATATAAAATAAAAATAATATTATCTTGGCTATTTGCGAGCGTGGATTAATTTTTACTATTGTTACTAAAATTACGTAGCATCTCTTTCCAAATTTTAGATAATTCTATGGACACTGAATCATTCCAAATATTCTTGTTGCGTAAAAATATCTCTATTGATTCTCGGATTATGGATGGTAAATAAAATCTTGATGTATAAATTAACTTGCTATTTTTAAAATCGATCTGTAAAGTTTCTCCGCAGTATAATCTGGTCAAAGCTGCGTTTCTTCTGTTGTATTTTATGTCTGCTATATGTTCTTTGATTCTAGTTTTAAGTTTTCAGCTGTCATACCTATATAAAACTGCTTGGTTCCATCTTCTTTCGTGAAATGTATTTCGTATACTCCTGATAGTTGGTTTGGCTCAATTGGATCTATTTTCTTGCATACTATATTTCTTAATTTCATAGAAGGTTTTGCGACTAGGGAGATATTGTATTTATTGAGTTTATATTTCAGACGTTCGAAGGAACCAGGAAAATATTGTAAAGTGGATAACATGGAATTTTGTGGATTGAAATTTCTTTTCTTGTTATTCTTTAATCTCTTAATTAATTTTTCTATGGAACTTTCTTTGTATCCATTGTTTCTTGCAATATCATATATTTTATTTATTTCGCTATTTAACTGCACGGGGGTACAAACTGTGAAAGCTCTATGAATAGAATGTCTAAGTGCAGAAACTTTGTATGAAAAAGGTGCTTGAGCATTATGAGGTATAATGGATTGACTGGCTATGGGCTTTCTGTAAACAGTGCGTTCTATTCCTTGGAGCGTCTTGATTAGTAATACATCTAAATAAGGTAGCGTACCATTTTGTTCTATTTCCAATGTAAATTTAATTTTTGAATCAAGGCTATTAATCTGGTTTAAAAAGTTATTGGGCAAGGTATCTGCATGTTGCCAAATGATGAAAATATCGTCTACATATCTAATCCATGTATGGGGAGTCAACTATCAGGAGTATACGAAATACCTTTCACCAAAGAAGATGGAACCAAGCAGTTTTATATAGGTATGACAACTAGAAAACTTAAAACTAGAATCAAAGAACATATAGCAGACATAAAATACTACAGAAGATCCACAGCTTTGGACAGATTATACTTCGAAGAACCTTTACAGATCGATTTTAAAATTAGCAAGTTAATTTATACATCAAGATTTTATTTACCATCCATAATCCGAGAATCAATAGAGATATTTTTACGCAACAAGAATATTTGTAATGATTCAGTGTCCATAGAATTACCTAAAATTTAGAAAGAGATCCTATGAAATTTTAGTAACAATAGTAAAAATTAATCCACGCTCGCAAATAGCCACGATAATATTATTTTTATTTTATATTTTGCAATGATTTCAGGTCTGCCATTACAATTGCGTTTTAATGCCTCTTTTCTGCATTCAGAATGGTCTAATAAATAACCCATTTTGTGCCGTAACATTTTACAATGGTGTCTCTTAATTACCGTAGTTGGTGTTTAAATCAGACCCTTAAATATACTCACAAATTCTCACATTACGTGGTTTGGGGTAATTTCCAGACAGAATTTTATTAATTTAATTTTTTGTTATTAATGCTAATTATCTGATAATGCTACAGAATAATCACCAGGCATGTGATGATTTTACCAAGAAAAAGTTTTAAAAAAAAGCCATCGATTCCTGAGTAGCTGCAAAAGTTTTCTGTTTGTCTGAAAATTACCCCAAGGCTACCCTCCATCGATTATTCTATGTATTGGAAAATACCTGGATATATTTAGCACATACAACTAATTATTTGTTTTCGTGAAGAAAGAAATATAAACCAACAAAATATACAACGAATAGTTTATTTTGCTCATATTTGAACCCGTATGTTTAACAGTGTATTAATTTCCTGATCAAAGTCTTATATTTACATTTTTTAAACAAGATATGTCTAATGAGTGAATTTCAGTCTATCTGACAAAACCTAATAGTAATACTCTTTGAATTTACCACATATATTATAGAGAAACACACTCTAAATTAGGCAATAATTTTCAATATTGTTTTACATAAAGGTTTTAAAAGCATTTTTGCCTTTAAGATGAAAATATTTACATTTTGTTATTTCAAAAACATGGGATTTATGTTTTTACTAAAATAAAAGAAATATATTTTCTTTTAACAACTCTCTGGATAAAAAATATTTTTGTTGTTGTTGTTTCAGATGATGAAAAATGAGTATCTTAAATGTAAAACTATGTTCGGTTTAAAGACTAGTAATAATTTCTATTTTTAAAGAGCATTGACGAATGACTTAATAAGCTGTTCTATTGTAATGAAAAATTTATGATGTTTGAAATCGTGTATGTGATGTGAAAAGTAAATGATGCACTAAAATAAAAATACTTATCAAAGCGTGACTGTTTAAATTATTTGTATATATCTGCTTCATTACTTTCAAGCAGAAATTTATTGTCTGGGCGAAGCGAAGGCTAATACACAGCACGATATTACTTTCTGGGCACATAATAGCTGCGATTGATATTAAAGACATGGCTTACTAAAAGAATGCCTAATAAAAATCTTTCGTCAAGCGTAACTCAAAAAATATTTGTCGAATATAGTTTCTGATTGCACCAGAAGGTATGTGTGAGGGTAACTTACTGAATGCACCTACTATCAAAAATAAATTCCACACCCTTTAGAAATTATATTAATAGAACTGATAAAAAAAAGCACAATGTATCTACATACGTCACGGAAATTTAGCATACGTCATTTTCACTGGCTGGATGTTTTCGTAGAAAATCGGAATACAGCACATAGAGCAAACAAAATATGCACGCATTAATACTAAAGTATAATAAAACCTATTTAAGCAGAAAAATAAATATGGTTTTTTTTTTTCCATTTAAAAGATATTTTGGCTAAAAAAGCCTAAATATCTGAGTCTATAATAATATTATGAAGAAGTAAAGTTTGTTTGTTTCTTTGTCTGTAGAAGTTATTCTCTAGAACTGTCAATCCAATTTCAAAAGTAATGGTATCAAAATGATCGTGTTAGCCCCTGTTCGAATATAAGCTATATCATAAGTCGATGCCACTAGGCCAAAGGGGGTGTAGGAGCCAAAAAGTTCTAAAAATGGGATTTGGGATTTTTGTGTTACTGAAGGGCCTAGAAATATGAAATTTGGAATTTTAGTTACTTATTAGATATAAAGGATTTCTAAGAACATTTCGTAAACAATTTAAGATTTAAAAGGGGAGAAAATGCGCAAAAAGCGTTCTAAAAACGTTCTAAATTGTGGTTTCTACGCAATCTCAAGAAATATCAAGCCGATTTAAAAAATAATGGTGTCAAAATGGTGGTGATAACCCTTGAGCCAACATAGGCTATATTTTATATCGCTGCCACTACCTCAAGGGGATCACTACCCCTAAGGGGCTGCAGGAGCAAAAAAGTTCTAAGAATGCAATGTTTATGTTACTGAAGGACCTAGACATATGAAATTACGAATATTAGTTACTTATTAGATAAAAAAAATTCTAAGAACACTTCTTAAAAAATTCGAAATTTAAAAGGGGCGATAATGCGCGAAGAGCGTTCTAAAATACTTTCTAAATGGCGATTTCTACGCAATTTTAGGAAGTATCAAATCGATTTGAAAAGTAATGGTTGTAAATTGATGGCTCTAACCCTTTCTCTATCATAGGCTCTATTTTATGTTTATGTCACTACCACCTTGGGCTTACAGGAGCAAAAATCTTTCTAAATTGCGGTTTTTTTGTTATGGAAGGGCCAAGAATCATGAAATTTGGAATGGTAGTTACTTATAAGATATCAATGATCTATAAGAAAATTTCCTAAAAAAAGATCTAAATTTAAAAGGGATGAAAATGCGCGAAAGGGGTTCTAAAAAACGTTCTAAATTGCGATTTCTATGCAATCTCAGGAAATACTGAGCCGATTTCAAATATAATGGTGTACAAATGATGGCTCCAAGATAGGCTAAATTTTATGTCTGTTTCCACTACCCAAAGGGGGTGCAGGAGCAAAAGAAATTCTAAAAATGCGATTTTAGTGTTATGGAAGTACCTTGATTCATGAAATTTGACATGGCATGTACTTATTAAATAAAGATTATCTCTAAGAACATTAGTTTGAAAATTTGAAATTTAAAAAGGAGGAAAATGCGCGAAAAAAGTTTCTAAAAACTTTCTAATGCCGATTTGTGAAAAATCTGAGGAAGAATCAAACTGATTTCAAAAATAATGTTAGGAAATTGATGCTGACAGCCTTTGCTTTAACATAGACGCTATTTCATGTCAATGTCAGTACCACATGGAAGTTGCTGTAGTAAAAAACGTTTTAAATTGCGATTTTTGTGATCCTTAGGGGCTAGCAACTTGAAATTATTAATTATGGTACATATACGTTAGATATAAATGATCTTTATGGGCAGTTTCGAAAAAAAAAGGGAGATTTAAAAGGGGTGAAAATGTGTGAAAAGTATTCTAAAAATTCGATTTTTGTGATACTTAGGGGCTAGCAACTTGAAATTATTAATTATGGTACATACATATTAGATGTCATAGAAACTCGACAGAGTTTCTCGCCAAGCAAAAGAAACAACAGTGCAATGAACCGTAAATGAAAGGAATTTCCGCCAATTAATGCCAAACGATTTTGTAAAATTTTTTTAGTACTCTGTCTAGTTTATATTTTCCGGACTGACCAAAACGGGATTTTGACACATCTATAGCTCGAGAACTATTTATGATAGAAACAAAATTCTTGTTCCTATGAAATGGGGCGTGCCACGTGACTCAGAAAACGAAAGTAAAGTTGAATCCGGCAAATAGGTTTTTAGTAAATGCGATTTTAAAAGTGCTGTTTTTTGCACTTTTTAAATTCTTGTTCCGACCAAATCTGTTGACAGGGCTACAGCAATGTGTAATTATCGGATTTTTACGCGCTTTACGGCATTTGAACTGTTTTTATGAGTAGTTCAAACCTTTGAAAGTTTCGTGTAAAAATATTAATTAGTTTTTGATTTATACCAGTTTAAAGTGATTTACTCCTATATTTCAGCGTGGCGTACGTAATAATATCACTACTTATATTTCCATGTGAGCTCAGCGTGGCGTACGTAATATGTAAGGTCATTGTGCCTAAATGAAACGCGAATCCCCATAGTTTTGTCGCATTTAGGGTATACAGTGAAACCTCTCTGTGCGACCACCTCCCTGAACGACCATTTTTTCATGGAACGAAATTTATTCCCATATGCTCAATACTAATTTTACCTCCATTCAGAGACCATCCCAGTAGAACTCACTCCATGTGCGACCCATTTCTTTGAAGAAAATAAAACAAATTCCGCTTTTTCCTCGTCGCTTGAAGAAGGTTTTTATTAGAAAAATAATTCCGGAGAGCGCATTATTCATCAAACTTCTAAACTAAGTTTAGAATTTTTTTTTATTACAATAACATTTAAGTGTTTAAACACCTTTGTGCCTTTTTAGGCAATGAATTTAACTCTAATGACAAATTAAGAATGACGGTCAATAAACTCCCCTGCCCTATTCTGTCAGGAAACTCTCAAAGAAATAGATAAATTAATGAAATTGTCATTATTTGTTCCCGTCCAAAACAAAAAAAAAATTTATTTACGGAACTTTGAAAGGACTTGGCAATAAAAGTTATAAAAGATAAAACGGTAAAATCAAAGCAAATGTATTCATTTTTTAAACTCTGCAGTAGTTAATTTATCTAATTAACATTCGTTCTTATACTTAAATGTGCATATTTTTCCTTAATGCAGGGCTCCCAAATGGTCCGCCAACTGAATACCAATATTTTTTTAGAAAAATTTTCTTTTTAGATTTTTCTTACAAACCGCCCCGAAATCACATTTGAAAGTTAATTCTAGCTCGAATCTACCCTAAAATTTTCTGTTAAAATTTATTGATATTCAGTTGGCGGACCATTTCGGAGCCCTGCTACTGTGAAAAATAAATTTTAGTAACATTAGTTGTTACCTTTTTTCAACAGTTAAAATCTATATTTAAACATGACCTCCATTAAGAGAACGTGGTCTCTTTAGGGAGTTTTACTGTATTTGGAATTTTATTATATAAACATACATTTTATTAAGCAGCAAATTACTGAATACTGTAGCTATAGTTCAAAACTAACTTGTTTTGTATAAATTTAATAATTATCTGTAGTCACCACAATATACGATTGTCGGTCGCATTTAGGTAATTTTTGTCGCATTTACGACAGTTAAAACTTAAATGAGATGTCCATAGTCCTAAATGAAATAATGCATTTTACACATAAGAATTCATCTGAAAAAGTTCATTTAACCCTTAACTGCTGTTGTAGAAAATTGCCACATAACAATTCAGAAAGGTTTGCGAAACCATGCGATTGAAAGATGAATAAAAGTCGCAATTAATCATAAAATACTGTTTTTGCACTAAACTGTTCGTAGAGTAAGATTTCTAATAAAATTTTGCTTTTCCAAACATTTCAAACAATTGTACTTGGACTGCAAATGAAGCAAAATTTTACTATTTTGATAGTTAAACTGGAAATTACAAGTTAAACTGTGAAAAATAAAAAAAAGCAGCACTAACAGCAGATGAGGGTTCATTGCAATTATTTTTTGGAATTACTTAACCATTAACTGCTGTGACAGGAATTGTCGCATAACTACTGCGTGTGTTCTCCGAGACCGTTTAAGTAATAGAGAAAGGCTCTATTAACTCACAAGTACTGTTTCCAGGACTATTATAATTAAACCTCAAACATTCAGAATGTCTATCAATAGTTCTAGAGCTCAGAATGAAAGAAAATTTCACCGGTAATCATAGCTTAACTGGAAATTACAAGTTTAACTGTGAAAATTGAAAAATATAGTGGTCTGCGAGATCGCTAACAGCAGTTAAGAGTTAATAAAGAGTTGAAATACATAAAATTGAAAGATAAATAACTTATTATTGAACTACTAAATAAATTTTATTTAATACTAATTTAAATCAAAAAACATTAACTGAGATGCATAATCTTAAATAAATTATAATTAAACATATCACATTTCAATATTCATACTTTGCAACAGATCCATCAAGTTTGAATTGTTTATCGTCCGCGGCGCAGCACCGTTCTGTTTGCCAATTTTACACTGCTATATCAGCCAAGAAATGTTGTAAGATGTATGACTTACCATTATGGACCAGCTACTTGGTTTTTAACAATAAGTCCGAGTGAATGGAACTGGAAGGATCTTGCTACTTTTATTATAGAAATGAATCCTTTAGTGAAAAATATACATAAAAAAAGTACAAGTGAGTTAGTTGCATTTGATCCGGTTTCCGCATCGCGATTCATTGACAACAAATTTCAATCAATCATAGATTTTATACTATCATCAGATGCTCCATAATGGTTTTGAATTAAAATGTTATCCGTTTGAAGAGAAATAATTTCCATTTTACTAAACGGATTGTTTTAAACTTCATATAATTATCAAAGGATAAAAGAAATAAAAAGATTTTATAATATTTTATTTGACCTTTAATGTTCTCTTCAATTGTAAAATGGAATATTTTTTTTTTTAAAGTTTCAAATATTGGACTTAACAAAGGGAACAAGCAAAAAATATTGCTTGTTAGTTCGCACATTTTATCATCTCTAAAAAATAAATGATTTCTTCTAAGATTTGTAAGGATCGATAAAATGGTTCTGAATTATTTTTAAAAAGTCCATCATTATGTCTTACTAGATATATTACACTTTTGAAAAGTTTATAGCATCACTATTTGATTATTTTTTTACTTCTATAATATTTTGTTTATCTTTTCTTTTCTGAATTAAAATGGAATATGTATAATGCAAATGAAATACCTTACAAAAAGGAGTGATATCTAATCAAAAACAACTCGTTGTAAATGATCCCGCCAACCCACAAACCTAAAACGTCAGTCATAAAAAAAAGTGATATCACATAAAAAGATGCGATATAGAAGTGCCTACTACGAGTGCCGTGTAAAAATCTATCACTACTCATAATGTTTCCAAAGGACTCGGAGTGAGGTACAGTATGTGAAAACTGCTTCACTCCAAGTCCTTTGGAAACATTATGAGTAGTGATAGATTTTTACACGGCACTCGGAGTATGCACTTCTATATCGCTTCTTTTTATGTGATATCACTTCTTTTTATTACTGACGTTTTAGGTTTGTGGCGTGGCGGGATCATTTACAACGAGTTGTTTTTGATTAGATAAAGGATCTTTATGGACAGTTTCGAATAAAAAATGGAAATTTAAAAGGGGTGAAAATGTGCGAAAAGCGTTCTAAAAGTTTTCTAAATTGCGATTTCTGCACAATCACAGGAAACATCTAACCGATGATTTCAAAAGAAATGGTTGCAAATTGATGGTAACAGTCGCTGCTCTAACATAGGTTATATTTTATATTGCTGTCACGTTTTAAAGGTAATAATTACGTTTTAAATGAAATGAATGCAATATGAATATGGTATGGGAAACATTTTTGGCCCCATATCACCTACGTTCGGCTAACATAAAAGCATCGATATTGCCATTAGGGCACAGATGTCATATACGCACCACGTTGGCTCGATTTTTTTTAATGCCAATTGTCACATTCGTGTGGCCCCCCGAACACTCTAAGAACCTCGCACCCCTAATGCATCTCTGGAATTTTGAAGTGGACTCTCCGTGGATGGGGGATGCTGGGTTGGAAAGAAAATAAACATTGGAGGGAGAGAAGAGAGAGGCCCTTGACATGGAAGGATGAACACATGTTTGGCCGCTGGTCACAAAAACTGCGTTCGTTTTTATCATCGAATGCTCTGAAACCACGGGAGAGATAGGCAACGCCTAGCCCGTTCATGTATTAGAAATTGTAAATATTTTTGTTTCTTAATTATTAAATGTTTTTTTGTTTTGTTTAGAGGCATGATTACTCATTGGTCTCATCAGTACTAATAACTATCGGGAACCGTTACACGAGAAGACGCCTCGTGACATTGGCGCAGCCGGTAGGATAGACTGATGAGATCCACATTGCGTGCCTCTATGGATGCTTATGCCCAGTTAGGGCAGCAAAACGAAAAAGAACGTCGTGATGCATTGATGGTGAAGCTGATGGACATAGATGGAAGACGCCATAGCTGGTGAGAGGCTGGAAGAGATAGAAGCAAGCCTTTTAGATCATCTGGACGGCATATTTATGGTGGAAGGAAGAAGCAAGAATACTGTGAATGACTGGTAAGTGGAGTTTATTTTGTTTTCATTGTACCAGAAACAGGGTTCTGTAAAAAAAAAAAAAAAAGGATAAGGGTATAATAGTAACGGGTTGTTTAATTTAATTGGTAATGTTAAAAAAAAAAAAAGTGGTTGTGGTTGTCTGTCAGAAATGAGTGATGGTGGGATTAACCGGCAAAATTGTATGTAAACGTATTCAGATATTTTTTTTTTAGTGTATTATTATTGTTATTATTATTGTATTGTTTGTTGTAAAAAATTTAATGCTCGGGATAAAATGGTTTTATGTCAGATTGAAATTTAGAATATATATATATATACAACTATATATAAATTTTGGGGCTAATTAAGTACCATAGAATTCTTTTGTTTGTTTGTTCTGTTTGGTTACTGAAAGGGCTGGAAAATGACCTTTCTAATGAAAGGTAGTAGGGCAGATTTAGCTCAAGTAGTTGAGGAAGTGCCTGAGAAGTGCCTGAAAAGGGAACCAAAATCCAACTCAGTAAAATTATTTTGGAACATGCGGATTATGAGGAAGCCATGATAAAAGAATTGCTAGAACAAATTATAAGTGAACGAAAAAAACTTGAGTGTGAGGAGAAAACGCGAAGCGCCCGCGAACATGAAATAAAACTTAAGGAACTCGAAATTCAACAACGACAGGGCTCGAGTGGGAATCAGAGGGAAATAATAAATAATTCTGAAGATGGACTAGCAAAATATTTACATATAGTAAGAGATCAAATGCCTCGCATTCCAGAAAAAACAGAAAATTGGGTTTTCTTTTTCCACCAGGCAGAAACCTTGTTTGAAATTTATTCAGTACCAGAGCAATATTGGGGTAAAATAATTCTGAACAGACTTGGAAACTTTATTAGAAGTCTAACGAATAGTTTGGGAACCGACCAATTATCTAATTATACCTCCATTAAGGAGTGTATCTTAGCGGAAAATGCGTTGACTCCATTACAACACAAAAAGAATTTTGAGGCATGTTATAAACAACATAACGAAAGTTACGTACAATGGGTAGCGAAGGCTAAAACCAACTTTGAATATTATTTAGAGAGCCGGGATGTGAAAGATTTCAAATCATTAAAAGATCTTATCATATCGGATAAAATTAAAGACTCGTTAACAGGCAGCATAAAATCACATATATTAGTGAAAGAGGGGTCCAATTGGATGACACCGGTGGATCTTGCTAAGACACTAGATATATATGCAGAGGCCACTCCGTCATCGAAAGGGAGAGACTTTTATCGGGAGAGAGATCAGAGAAGAGATTTAAAGTCATTCAGGCAGAGTAGGCTACCTCGAACAGAGGAGCAGAGAAACGTAAGGGGAACTGCTTCCCCCCTTAGTAGCAATGAGGGAGGGAATGGTGAGAGAAATAGGTTTACAGAAGAGAAACGGAAATTGGTCACGTGCTTTATCTGCAAGGGGAATCATTACCGGTCAGAATGTACGCAGAAGAAAGAGACAATCCGTGATGAAGAGAGAAAAGTCAGTTGGGTCAGTGCTAGAATTGGATGGACAGCGGCGAATTGTAAAAACAGGAAGCAGAATAAAGAATTATTACCGATAGTAGAGCTTAATGTTGGGGGACGAAAAGTAGAGGGGATCTTGGACTCTGGGGCTGAGATTTGCGTATTTCGGAGAGACTTGATTCCAGATCAATGTATGACTGGAGGTCACATTTATTTAATCCCAGCGATAGGAAGAAAGCAGAAAGTTGATCTAAGTAATTTGCCACTAGCTCTATGGGAAGATAAAGGGAAAAAATCTTCGGAAATTGACATACAGGTGGCTGTCGCAGAAAATTTAAACTGTCTGGCACTGATAACGCCTGCGGTGTATAATGCTTTAGTAGCGCAAAGGAAGTCGAATAGGGTAGCTATCGGATTAGAGAGTCACGAAAAATGTGAAACTGGAAGGGAGGGAAACCTTATAAATACTGAAGCTGAAGGGGAAAAACAGACTCATTCAGATACAAGAAATGATAGTGGGATGGGGATTTTAGACAGTGAAGTATTACCAGTTCCAGAAGTAAAACAAAGGGTTAACTTAGTAAAAATTATGGGGAATCAGGACCAGGTAGCTCAGGTTGTAGCGGCTAGGGAGCAAAGAGCTCAGTCAGATCTACACAGTAAACAGTTAAGAGGTCACAAACAGGGAAATTTTAAGGAGAAAGGCCAAAAACCATTTAAGTATGATGCGGTAAGAAAGAGAAACGTTCAAATGATAAATAAAGAAATATTAAATGGGGATCCTAAAATAGCGAATATGGGAAATGGTCAAAAACAAATTAATTCTATAAAATGTAAAATGAACTTTAAAAAGAGTAAAGTGTATAGTAAGGAGGATGAGTTTATTAATTTAATTAATGAGATGGCAGTTAAAAGGAATTTAGCACTCAATTTTGTGATTATTAGGGAAAACGAAACTTTTAATAAATGTGCTTCTGTCAACAATTGGCCTAATAAGAAAATTGCAATGTGTAATATTAGGAATATAACTTAATTGGAAATTGTTGAATATTTTAAGAATGGTAATTTAGCTTATTGTGTTTATTAATATTATTGTGTTTTTTTTTTTTTTTGTGTGTGTGTGTGTTATTAATAATGGTATTTAATGTGTTTTAAGTTGTATATTCTATGAGGGTAAAATATTTAATAAGTGATGAGTTTGTGTGAATATGATAATTAAATATAACATGTAGAAATGAAATTATACAGCCAAATTGTAATGAAAATGAGTAGATTGAGATTGATAATAGTGGAAATCTCATTTTCTTTAATGAATATTAAATTTAATTGTTGTATGATTTTTAAAATTGTAAGTCAACGATTAAATGTATAATATAATGTGGTGGATTATGCTAATTTGGCAGAATGAATGTAACAGATCACATAGTTGTGTGAGCTTATGGGAATTATACACTGATTCTAGGTATAAGCAGGGTTGTTGCATTGAATTTTAATGTGTTATCAAAGTGGATTTGATGTTTGTAAAAACAAAGTAAGAGTAATGAAATTGAAGATTTCTTTAATAGTAATTGTGTTTTTATTTGTATATCTGTTTTTTTAAATGAAAGTAAGAAAAAAAAACTGGAATGATATACTGAATGTTCACTGATAGATGTTGGGAAGTTATGCAAATTAAAGTTAATTAGAACAATGTGTTATAACTAAGAACGGGAATGCCTTAATTTATGTGTTATTGTCCGAGGGGGTATCATGTGATCTTTTAATTTAATGAGTGATTATTGGAAATTGCTAAATGAGGTGGTTTAAAAAAATTTTTGGAAATTAGAATGTTTCCACAGGTTTAACGTTAAAAATGATAACAGTATTTAGGAGTGTATGTAGCACAAGTAATATTTGATATATGTGTAAAGTTTTAAGTGTGTAATTACTTATAAAAAGTTTACCAAATATTTAGGGTTTGTGTGAGTCTAAGTGTTATCCATTGTTTTTAATGCAAAGGTGTTAAGAAGTTTATGCGGTTCGATCCTATTATCACTCATGGGGAAATGGATCTGGTACAAGGGAAATTAAACGATAACCTCCACTTGAGAACAATATTTACTTATTAAGGTGAAAAAAAAACTGGTGTTATGGACTGATATCATGATATGAACTGACACCATGACTTCAGATAGTGATTATTTAGTGACTTTCCGTTCATCGGTTGAAAACAGATGAAAGAAAGTGGAAGGGAGGTGTCACATTCGTGTGGCCCCCCGAACACTCTAAGAACCTCGCACCCCTAATGCATCTCTGGAATTTTGAAGTGGACTCTCCGTGGATGGGGGATGCTGGGTTGGAAAGAAAATAAACATTGGAGGGAGAGAAGAGAGAGGCCCTTGACATGGAAGGATAAACACATGTTTGGCCGCTGGTCACAAAAACTGCGTTCGTTTTTATCATCGAATGCTCTGAAACCACGGGAGAGATAGGCAACGCCTAGCCCGTTCATGTATTAGAAATTGTAAATATTTTTGTTTCTTAATTATTAAATGTTTTTTTGTTTTGTTTAGAGGCATGATTACTCATTGGTCTCATCAGTACTAATAACTATCGGGAACCGTTACACGAGAAGACGCCTCGTGACATTGGCGCAGCCGGTAGGATAGACTGATGAGATCCACATTGCGTGCCTCTATGGATGCTTATGCCCAGTTAGGGCAGCAAAACGAAAAAGAACGTCGTGATGCATTGATGGTGAAGCTGATGGACATAGATGGAAGACGCCATAGCTGGTGAGAGGCTGGAAGAGATAGAAGCAAGCCTTTTAGATCATCTGGACGGCATATTTATGGTGGAAGGAAGAAGCAAGAATACTGTGAATGACTGGTAAGTGGAGTTTATTTTGTTTTCATTGTACCAGAAACAGGGTTCTGTAAAAAAAAAAAAAAGGATAAGGGTATAATAGTAACGGGTTGTTTAATTTAATTGGTAATGTTAAAAGAAAAAAAAAAGTGGTTGTGGTTGTCTGTCAGAAATGAGTGATGGTGGGATTAACCGGCAAAATTGTATGTAAACGTATTCAGATATTTTTTTTTTAGTGTATTATTATTGTTATTATTATTGTATTGTTTGTTGTAAAAAATTTAATGCTCGGGATAAAATGGTTTTATGTCAGATTGAAATTTAGAATATATATATATATACAACTATATATAAATTTTGGGGCTAATTAAGTACCATAGAATTCTTTTGTTTGTTTGTTCTGTTTGGTTACTGAAAAGGCTGGAAAATGACCTTTCTAATGAAAGGTAGTAGGGCAGATTTAGCTCAAGTAGTTGAGGAATTGGGTGAACAAGTGCCTGAAAAGGGAACCAAAATCCAACTCAGTAAAATTATTTTGGAACATGCGGATTATGAGGAAGCCATGATAAAAGAATTGCTAGAACAAATTATAAGTGAACGAAAAAAACTTGAGTGTGAGGAGAAAACGCGAAGCGCCCGCGAACATGAAATAAAACTTAAGGAACTCGAAATTCAACAACGACAGGGCTCGAGTGGGAATCAGAGGGAAATAATAAATAATTCTGAAGATGGACTAGCAAAATATTTACATATAGTAAGAGATCAAATGCCTCGCATTCCAGAAAAAACAGAAAATTGGGTTTTCTTTTTCCACCAGGCAGAAACCTTGTTTGAAATTTATTCAGTACCAGAGCAATATTGGGGTAAAATAATTCTGAACAGACTTGGAAACTTTATTAGAAGTCTAACGAATAGTTTGGGAACCGACCAATTATCTAATTATACCTCCATTAAGGAGTGTATCTTAGCGGAAAATGCGTTGACTCCATTACAACACAAAAAGAATTTTGAGGCATGTTATAAACAACATAACGAAAGTTACGTACAATGGGTAGCGAAGGCTAAAACCAACTTTGAATATTATTTAGAGAGCCGGGATGTGAAAGATTTCAAATCATTAAAAGATCTTATCATATCGGATAAAATTAAAGACTCGTTAACAGGCAGCATAAAATCACATATATTAGTGAAAGAGGGGTCCAATTGGATGACACCGGTGGATCTTGCTAAGACACTAGATATATATGCAGAGGCCACTCCGTCATCGAAAGGGAGAGACTTTTATCGGGAGAGAGATCAGAGAAGAGATTTAAAGTCATTCAGGCAGAGTAGGCTACCTCGAACAGAGGAGCAGAGAAACGTAAGGGGAACTGCTTCCCCCCTTAGTAGCAATGAGGGAGGGAATGGTGAGAGAAATAGGTTTACAGAAGAGAAACGGAAATTGGTCACGTGCTTTATCTGCAAGGGGAATCATTACCGGTCAGAATGTACGCAGAAGAAAGAGACAATCCGTGATGAAGAGAGAAAAGTCAGTTGGGTCAGTGCTAGAATTGGATGGACAGCGGCGAATTGTAAAAACAGGAAGCAGAATAAAGAATTATTACCGATAGTAGAGCTTAATGTTGGGGGACGAAAAGTAGAGGGGATCTTGGACTCTGGGGCTGAGATTTGCGTATTTCGGAGAGACTTGATTCCAGATCAATGTATGACTGGAGGTCACATTTATTTAATCCCAGCGATAGGAAGAAAGCAGAAAGTTGATCTAAGTAATTTGCCACTAGCTCTATGGGAAGATAAAGGGAAAAAATCTTCGGAAATTGACATACAGGTGGCTGTCGCAGAAAATTTAAACTGTCTGGCACTGATAACGCCTGCGGTGTATAATGCTTTAGTAGCGCAAAGGAAGTCGAATAGGGTAGCTATCGGATTAGAGAGTCACGAAAAATGTGAAACTGGAAGGGAGGGAAACCTTATAAATACTGAAGCTGAAGGGGAAAAACAGACTCATTCAGATACAAGAAATGATAGTGGGATGGGGATTTTAGACAGTGAAGTATTACCAGTTCCAGAAGTAAAACAAAGGGTTAACTTAGTAAAAATTATGGGGAATCAGGACCAGGTAGCTCAGGTTGTAGCGGCTAGGGAGCAGAGAGCTCAGTCAGATCTACACAGTAAACAGTTAAGAGGTCACAAACAGGGAAATTTTAAGGAGAAAGGCCAAAAACCATTTAAGTATGATGCGGTAAGAAAGAGAAACGTTCAAATGATAAATAAAGAAATATTAAATGGGGATCCTAAAATAGCGAATATGGGAAATGGTCAAAAACAAATTAATTCTATAAAATGTAAAATGAACTTTAAAAAGAGTAAAGTGTATAGTAAGGAGGATGAGTTTATTAATTTAATTAATGAGATGACAGTTAAAAGGAATTTAGCACTCAATTTTGTGATTATTAGGGAAAACGAAACTTTTAATAAATGTGCTTCTGTCAACAATTGGCCTAATAAGAAAATTGCAATGTGTAATATTAGGAATATAACTTAATTGGAAATTGTTGAATATTTTAAGAATGGTAATTTAGCTTATTGTGTTTATTAATATTATTGTGTTTTTTTTTTGTGTGTGTGTGTGTGTTATTAATAATGGTATTTAATGTGTTTTAAGTTGTATATTCTATGAGGGTAAAATATTTAATAAGTGATGAGTTTGTGTGAATATGATAATTAAATATAACATGTAGAAATGAAATTATACAGCCAAATTGTAATGAAAATGAGTAGATTGAGATTGATAATAGTGGAAATCTCATTTTCTTTAATGAATATTAAATTTAATTGTTGTATGATTTTTAAAATTGTAAGTCAACGATTAAATGTATAATATAATGTGGTGGATTATGCTAATTTGGCAGAATGAATGTAACAGATCACATAGTTGTGTGAGCTTATGGGAATTATACACTGATTCTAGGTATAAGCAGGGTTGTTGCATTGAATTTTAATGTGTTATCAAAGTGGATTTGATGTTTGTAAAAACAAAGTAAGAGTAATGAAATTGAAGATTTCTTTAATAGTAATTGTGTTTTTATTTGTATATCTGTTTTTTTAAATGAAAGTAAGAAAAAAAAACTGGAATGATATACTGAATGTTCACTGATAGATGTTGGGAAGTTATGCAAATTAAAGTTAATTAGAACAATGTGTTATAACTAAGAACGGGAATGCCTTAATTTATGTGTTATTGTCCGAGGGGGTATCATGTGATCTTTTAATTTAATGAGTGATTATTGGAAATTGCTAAATGAGGTGGTTTAAAAAAATTTTTGGAAATTAGAATGTTTCCACAGGTTTAACGTTAAAAATGATAACAGTATTTAGGAGTGTATGTAGCACAAGTAATATTTGATATATGTGTAAAGTTTTAAGTGTGTAATTACTTATAAAAAGTTTACCAAATATTTAGGGTTTGTGTGAGTCTAAGTGTTATCCATTGTTTTTAATGCAAAGGTGTTAAGAAGTTTATGCGGTTCGATCCTATTATCACTCATGGGGAAATGGATCTGGTACAAGGGAAATTAAACGATAACCTCCACTTGAGAACAATATTTACTTATTAAGGTGAAAAAAAAACTGGTGTTATGGACTGATATCATGATATGAACTGACACCATGACTTCAGATAGTGATTATTTAGTGACTTTCCGTTCATCGGTTGAAAACAGATGAAAGAAAGTGGAAGGGAGGTGTCACATTCGTGTGGCACCCCGAACACTCTAAGAACCTCGCACCCCTAATGCATCTCTGGAATTTTGAAGTGGACTCTCCGTGGATGGGGGATGCTGGGTTGGAAAGAAAATAAACATTGGAGGGAGAGAAGAGAGAGGCCCTTGACATGGAAGGATGAACACATGTTTGGCCGCTGGTCACAAAAACTGCGTTCGTTTTTATCATCGAATGCTCTGAAACCACGGGAGAGATAGGCAACGCCTAGCCCGTTCATGTATTAGAAATTGTAAATATTTTTGTTTCTTAATTATTAAATGTTTTTTTGTTTTGTTTAGAGGCATGATTACTCATTGGTCTCATCAGTACTAATAACTATCGGGAACCGTTACACGAGAAGACGCCTCGTGACATTGGCGCAGCCGGTAGGATAGACTGATGAGATCCACATTGCGTGCCTCTATGGATGCTTATGCCTAGTTAGGGCAGCAAAACGAAAAAGAACGTCGTGATGCATTGATGGTGAAGCTGATGGACATAGATGGAAGACGCCATAGCTGGTGAGAGGCTGGAAGAGATAGAAGCAAGCCTTTTAGATCATCTGGACGGCATATTTATGGTGGAAGGAAGAAGCAAGAATACTGTGAATGACTGGTAAGTGGAGTTTATTTTGTTTTCATTGTACCAGAAACAGGGTTCTGTAAAAAAAAAAAAAGGATAAGGGTATAATAGTAACGGGTTGTTTAATTTAATTGGTAATGTTAAAAGAAAAAAAAAAGTGGTTGTGGTTGTCTGTCAGAAATGAGTGATGGTGGGATTAACCGGCAAAATTGTATGTAAACGTATTCAGATATTTTTTTTTTAGTGTATTATTATTGTTATTATTATTGTATTGTTTGTTGTAAAAAATTTAATGCTCGGGATAAAATGGTTTTATGTCAGATTGAAATTTAGAATATATATATATATACAACTATATATAAATTTTGGGGCTAATTAAGTACCATAGAATTCTTTTGTTTGTTTGTTCTGTTTGGTTACTGAAAAGGCTGGAAAATGACCTTTCTAATGAAAGGTAGTAGGGCAGATTTAGCTCAAGTAGTTGAGGAATTGGGTGAACAAGTGCCTGAAAAGGGAACCAAAATCCAACTCAGTAAAATTATTTTGGAACATGCGGATTATGAGGAAGCCATGATAAAAGAATTGCTAGAACAAATTATAAGTGAACGAAAAAAACTTGAGTGTGAGGAGAAAACGCGAAGCGCCCGCGAACATGAAATAAAACTTAAGGAACTCGAAATTCAACAACGACAGGGCTCGAGTGGGAATCAGAGGGAAATAATAAATAATTCTGAAGATGGACTAGCAAAATATTTACATATAGTAAGAGATCAAATGCCTCGCATTCCAGAAAAAACAGAAAATTGGGTTTTCTTTTTCCACCAGGCAGAAACCTTGTTTGAAATTTATTCAGTACCAGAGCAATATTGGGGTAAAATAATTCTGAACAGACTTGGAAACTTTATTAGAAGTCTAACGAATAGTTTGGGAACCGACCAATTATCTAATTATACCTCCATTAAGGAGTGTATCTTAGCGGAAAATGCGTTGACTCCATTACAACACAAAAAGAATTTTGAGGCATGTTATAAACAACATAACGAAAGTTACGTACAATGGGTAGCGAAGGCTAAAACCAACTTTGAATATTATTTAGAGAGCCGGGATGTGAAAGATTTCAAATCATTAAAAGATCTTATCATATCGGATAAAATTAAAGACTCGTTAACAGGCAGCATAAAATCACATATATTAGTGAAAGAGGGGTCCAATTGGATGACACCGGTGGATCTTGCTAAGACACTAGATATATATGCAGAGGCCACTCCGTCATCGAAAGGGAGAGACTTTTATCGGGAGAGAGATCAGAGAAGAGATTTAAAGTCATTCAGGCAGAGTAGGCTACCTCGAACAGAGGAGCAGAGAAACGTAAGGGGAACTGCTTCCCCCCTTAGTAGCAATGAGGGAGGGAATGGTGAGAGAAATAGGTTTACAGAAGAGAAACGGAAATTGGTCACGTGCTTTATCTGCAAGGGGAATCATTACCGGTCAGAATGTACGCAGAAGAAAGAGACAATCCGTGATGAAGAGAGAAAAGTCAGTTGGGTCAGTGCTAGAATTGGATGGACAGCGGCGAATTGTAAAAACAGGAAGCAGAATAAAGAATTATTACCGATAGTAGAGCTTAATGTTGGGGGACGAAAAGTAGAGGGGATCTTGGACTCTGGGGCTGAGATTTGCGTATTTCGGAGAGACTTGATTCCAGATCAATGTATGACTGGAGGTCACATTTATTTAATCCCAGCGATAGGAAGAAAGCAGAAAGTTGATCTAAGTAATTTGCCACTAGCTCTATGGGAAGATAAAGGGAAAAAATCTTCGGAAATTGACATACAGGTGGCTGTCGCAGAAAATTTAAACTGTCTGGCACTGATAACGCCTGCGGTGTATAATGCTTTAGTAGCGCAAAGGAAGTCGAATAGGGTAGCTATCGGATTAGAGAGTCACGAAAAATGTGAAACTGGAAGGGAGGGAAACCTTATAAATACTGAAGCTGAAGGGGAAAAACAGACTCATTCAGATACAAGAAATGATAGTGGGATGGGGATTTTAGACAGTGAAGTATTACCAGTTCCAGAAGTAAAACAAAGGGTTAACTTAGTAAAAATTATGGGGAATCAGGACCAGGTAGCTCAGGTTGTAGCGGCTAGGGAGCAGAGAGCTCAGTCAGATCTACACAGTAAACAGTTAAGAGGTCACAAACAGGGAAATTTTAAGGAGAAAGGCCAAAAACCATTTAAGTATGATGCGGTAAGAAAGAGAAACGTTCAAATGATAAATAAAGAAATATTAAATGGGGATCCTAAAATAGCGAATATGGGAAATGGTCAAAAACAAATTAATTCTATAAAATGTAAAATGAACTTTAAAAAGAGTAAAGTGTATAGTAAGGAGGATGAGTTTATTAATTTAATTAATGAGATGGCAGTTAAAAGGAATTTAGCACTCAATTTTGTGATTATTAGGGAAAACGAAACTTTTAATAAATGTGCTTCTGTCAACAATTGGCCTAATAAGAAAATTGCAATGTGTAATATTAGGAATATAACTTAATTGGAAATTGTTGAATATTTTAAGAATGGTAATTTAGCTTATTGTGTTTATTAATATTATTGTGTTTTTTTTTTGTGTGTGTGTGTGTGTTATTAATAATGGTATTTAATGTGTTTTAAGTTGTATATTCTATGAGGGTAAAATATTTAATAAGTGATGAGTTTGTGTGAATATGATAATTAAATATAACATGTAGAAATGAAATTATACAGCCAAATTGTAATGAAAATGAGTAGATTGAGATTGATAATAGTGGAAATCTCATTTTCTTTAATGAATATTAAATTTAATTGTTGTATGATTTTTAAAATTGTAAGTCAACGATTAAATGTATACTATAATGTGGTGGATTATGCTAATTTGGCAGAATGAATGTAACAGATCACATAGTTGTGTGAGCTTATGGGAATTATACACTGATTCTAGGTATAAGCAGGGTTGTTGCATTGAATTTTAATGTGTTATCAAAGTGGATTTGATGTTTGTAAAAACAAAGTAAGAGTAATGAAATTGAAGATTTCTTTAATAGTAATTGTGTTTTTATTTGTATATCTGTTTTTTTAAATGAAAGTAAGAAAAAAAAACTGGAATGATATACTGAATGTTCACTGATAGATGTTGGGAAGTTATGCAAATTAAAGTTAATTAGAACAATGTGTTATAACTAAGAACGGGAATGCCTTAATTTATGTGTTATTGTCCGAGGGGGTATCATGTGATCTTTTAATTTAATGAGTGATTATTGGAAATTGCTAAATGAGGTGGTTTAAAAAAATTTTTGGAAATTAGAATGTTTCCACAGGTTTAACGTTAAAAATGATAACAGTATTTAGGAGTGTATGTAGCACAAGTAATATTTGATATATGTGTAAAGTTTTAAGTGTGTAATTACTTATAAAAAGTTTACCAAATATTTAGGGTTTGTGTGAGTCTAAGTGTTATCCATTGTTTTTAATGCAAAGGTGTTAAGAAGTTTATGCGGTTCGATCCTATTATCACTCATGGGGAAATGGATCTGGTACAAGGGAAATTAAACGATAACCTCCACTTGAGAACAATATTTACTTATTAAGGTGAAAAAAAAACTGGTGTTATGGACTGATATCATGATATGAACTGACACCATGACTTCAGATAGTGATTATTTAGTGACTTTCCGTTCATCGGTTGAAAACAGATGAAAGAAAGTGGAAGGGAGGTGTCACATTCGTGTGGCCCCCCGAACACTCTAAGAACCTCGCACCCCTAATGCATCTCTGGAATTTTGAAGTGGACTCTCCGTGGATGGGGGATGCTGGGTTGGAAAGAAAATAAACATTGGAGGGAGAGAAGAGAGAGGCCCTTGACATGGAAGGATGAACACATGTTTGGCCGCTGGTCACAAAAACTGCGTTCGTTTTTATCATCGAATGCTCTGAAACCACGGGAGAGATAGGCAACGCCTAGCCCGTTCATGTATTAGAAATTGTAAATATTTTTGTTTCTTAATTATTAAATGTTTTTTTGTTTTGTTTAGAGGCATGATTACTCATTGGTCTCATCAGTACTAATAACTATCGGGAACCGTTACACGAGAAGACGCCTCGTGACATTGGCGCAGCCGGTAGGATAGACTGATGAGATCCACATTGCGTGCCTCTATGGATGCTTATGCCTAGTTAGGGCAGCAAAACGAAAAAGAACGTCGTGATGCATTGATGGTGAAGCTGATGGACATAGATGGAAGACGCCATAGCTGGTGAGAGGCTGGAAGAGATAGAAGCAAGCCTTTTAGATCATCTGGACGGCATATTTATGGTGGAAGGAAGAAGCAAGAATACTGTGAATGACTGGTAAGTGGAGTTTATTTTGTTTTCATTGTACCAGAAACAGGGTTCTGTAAAAAAAAAAAAAGGATAAGGGTATAATTGTAACGGGTTGTTTAATTTAATTGGTAATGTTAAAAGAAAAAAAAAAGTGGTTGTGGTTGTCTGTCAGAAATGAGTGATGGTGGGATTAACCGGCAAAATTGTATGTAAACGTATTCAGATATTTTTTTTTTAGTGTATTATTATTGTTATTATTATTGTATTGTTTGTTGTAAAAAATTTAATGCTCGGGATAAAATGGTTTTATGTCAGATTGAAATTTAGAATATATATATATATACAACTATATATAAATTTTGGGGCTAATTAAGTACCATAAAATTCTTTTGTTTGTTTGTTCTGTTTGGTTACTGAAAGGGCTGGAAAATGACCTTTCTAATGAAAGGTAGTAGGGCAGATTTAGCTCAAGTAGTTGAGGAATTGGGTGAACAAGTGCCTGAAAAGGGAACCAAAATCCAACTCAGTAAAATTATTTTGGAACATGCGGATTATGAGGAAGCCATGATAAAAGAATTGCTAGAACAAATTATAAGTGAACGAAAAAAACTTGAGTGTGAGGAGAAAACGCGAAGCGCCCGCGAACATGAAATAAAACTTAAGGAACTCGAAATTCAACAACGACAGTGCTCGAGTGGGAATCAGAGGGAAATAATAAATAATTCTGAAGATGGACTAGCAAAATATTTACATATAGTAAGAGATCAAATGCCTCGCATTCAAGAAAAAACAGAAAATTGGGTTTTCTTTTTCCACCAGGCAGAAACCTTGTTTGAAATTTATTCAGTACCAGAGCAATATTGGGGTAAAATAATTCTGAACAGACTTGGAAACTTTATTAGAAGTCTAACGAATAGTTTGGGAACCGACCAATTATCTAATTATACCTCCATTAAGGAGTGTATCTTAGCGGAAAATGCGTTGACTCCATTACAACACAAAAAGAATTTTGAGGCATGTTATAAACAACATAACAAAAGTTACGTACAATGGGTAGCGAAGGCTAAAACCAACTTTGAATATTATTTAGAGAGCCGGGATGTGAAAGATTTCAAATCATTAAAAGATCTTATCATATCGGATAAAATTAAAGACTCGTTAACAGGCAGCATAAAATCACATATATTAGTGAAAGAGGGGTCCAATTGGATGACACCGGTGGATCTTGCTAAGACACTAGATATATATGCAGAGGCCACTCCGTCATCGAAAGGGAGAGACTTTTATCGGGAGAGAGATCAGAGAAGAGATTTAAAGTCATTCAGGCAGAGTAGGCTACCTCGAACAGAGGAGCAGAGAAACGTAAGGGGAACTGCTTCCCCCCTTAGTAGCAATGAGGGAGGGAATGGTGAGAGAAATAGGTTTACAGAAGAGAAACGGAAATTGGTCACGTGCTTTATCTGCAAGGGGAATCATTACCGGTCAGAATGTACGCAGAAGAAAGAGACAATCCGTGATGAAGAGAGAAAAGTCAATTGGGTCAGTGCTAGAATTGGATGGACAGCGGCGAATTGTAAAAACAGGAAGCAGAATAAAGAATTATTACCGATAGTAGAGCTTAATGTTGGGGGACGAAAAGTAGAGGGGATCTTGGACTCTGGGGCTGAGATTTGCGTATTTCGGAGAGACTTGATTCCAGATCAATGTATGACTGGAGGTCACATTTATTTAATCCCAGCGATAGGAAGAAAGCAGAAAGTTGATCTAAGTAATTTGCCACTAGCTCTATGGGAAGATAAAGGGAAAAAATCTTCGGAAATTGACATACAGGTGGCTGTCGCAGAAAATTTAAACTGTCTGGCACTGATAACGCCTGCGGTGTATAATGCTTTAGTAGCGCAAAGGAAGTCGAATAGGGTAGCTATCGGATTAGAGAGTCACGAAAAATGTGAAACTGGAAGGGAGGGAAACCTTATAAATACTGAAGCTGAAGGGGAAAAACAGACTCATTCAGATACAAGAAATGATAGTGGGATGGGGATTTTAGACAGTGAAGTATTACCAGTTCCAGAAGTAAAACAAAGGGTTAACTTAGTAAAAATTATGGGGAATCAGGACCAGGTAGCTCAGGTTGTAGCGGCTAGGGAGCAGAGAGCTCAGTCAGATCTACACAGTAAACAGTTAAGAGGTCACAAACAGGGAAATTTTAAGGAGAAAGGCCAAAAACCATTTAAGTATGATGCGGTAAGAAAGAGAAACGTTCAAATGATAAATAAAGAAATATTAAATGGGGATCCTAAAATAGCGAATATGGGAAATGGTCAAAAACAAATTAATTCTATAAAATGTAAAATGAACTTTAAAAAGAGTAAAGTGTATAGTAAGGAGGATGAGTTTATTAATTTAATTAATGAGATAGCAGTTAAAAGGAATTTAGCACTCAATTTTGTGATTATTAGGGAAAACGAAACTTTTAATAAATGTGCTTCTGTCAACAATTGGCCTAATAAGAAAATTGCAATGTGTAATATTAGGAATATAACTTAATTGGAAATTGTTGAATATTTTAAGAAAGGTAATTTAGCTTATTGTGTTTATTAATATTATTGTGTTTTTTTTTTGTGTGTGTGTGTGTGTTATTAATAATGGTATTTAATGTGTTTTAAGTTGTATATTCTATGAGGGTAAAATATTTAATAAGTGATGAGTTTGTGTGAATATGATAATTAAATATAACATGTAGAAATGAAATTATACAGCCAAATTGTAATGAAAATGAGTAGATTGAGATTGATAATAGTGGAAATCTCATTTTCTTTAATGAATATTAAATTTAATTGTTGTATGATTTTTAAAATTGTAAGTCAACGATTAAATGTATAATATAATGTGGTGGATTATGCTAATTTGGCAGAATGAATGTAACAGATCACATAGTTGTGTGAGCTTATGGGAATTATACACTGATTCTAGGTATAAGCAGGGTTGTTGCATTGAATTTTAATGTGTTATCAAAGTGGATTTGATGTTTGTAAAAACAAAGTAAGAGTAATGAAATTGAAGATTTCTTTAATAGTAATTGTGTTTTTATTTGTATATCTGTTTTTTTAAATGAAAGTAAGAAAAAAAACTGGAATGATATACTGAATGTTCACTGATAGATGTTGGGAAGTTATGCAAATTAAAGTTAATTAGAACAATGTGTTATAACTAAGAACGGGAATGCCTTAATTTATGTGTTATTGTCCGAGGGGGTATCATGTGATCTTTTAATTTAATGAGTGATTATTGGAAATTGCTAAATGAGGTGGTTTAAAAGAATTTTTGGAAATTAGAATGTTTCCACAGGTTTAACGTTAAAAATGATAACAGTATTTAGGAGTGTATGTAGCACAAGTAATATTTGATATATGTGTAAAGTTTTAAGTGTGTAATTACTTATAAAAAGTTTACCAAATATTTAGGGTTTGTGTGAGTCTAAGTGTTATCCATTGTTTTTAATGCAAAGGTGTTAAGAAGTTTATGCGGTTCGATCCTATTATCACTCATGGGGAAATGGATCTGGTACAAGGGAAATTAAACGATAACCTCCACTTGAGAACAATATTTACTTATTAAGGTGAAAAAAAAAACTGGTGTTATGGACTGATATCATGATATGAACTGACACCATGACTTCAGATAGTGATTATTTAGTGACTTTCCGTTCATCGGTTGAAAACAGATGAAAGAAAGTGGAAGGGAGGTGTCACATTCGTGTGGCCCCCCGAACACTCTAAGAACCTCGCACCCCTAATGCATCTCTGGAATTTTGAAGTGGACTCTCCGTGGATGGGGGATGCTGGGTTGGAAAGAAAATAAACATTGGAGGGAGAGAAGAGAGAGGCCCTTGACATGGAAGGATGAACACATGTTTGGCCGCTGGTCACAAAAACTGCGTTCGTTTTTATCATCGAATGCTCTGAAACCACGGGAGAGATAGGCAACGCCTAGCCCGTTCATGTATTAGAAATTGTAAATATTTTTGTTTCTTAATTATTAAATGTTTTTTTGTTTTGTTTAGAGGCATGATTACTCATTGGTCTCATCAGTACTAATAACTATCGGGAACCGTTACACGAGAAGACGCCTCGTGACATTGGCGCAGCCGGTAGGATAGACTGATGAGATCCACATTGCGTGCATCTATGGATGCTTATGCCCAGTTAGGGCAGCAAAACGAAAAAGAACGTCGTGATGCATTGATGGTGAAGCTGATGGACATAGATGGAAGACGCCATAGCTGGTGAGAGGCTGGAAGAGATAGAAGCAAGCCTTTTAGATCATCTGGACGGCATATTTATGGTGGAAGGAAGAAGCAAGAATACTGTGAATGACTGGTAAGTGGAGTTTATTTTGTTTTCATTGTACCAGAAACAGGGTTCTGTAAAAAAAAAAAAAAAAAGGATAAGGGTATAATAGTAACGGGTTGTTTAATTTAATTGGTAATGTTAAAAGAAAAAAAAAAGTGGTTGTGGTTGTCTGTCAGAAATGAGTGATGGTGGGATTAACCGGCAAAATTGTATGTAAACGTATTCAGATATTTTTTTTTAGTGTATTATTATTGTTATTATTATTGTATTGTATGTTGTAAAAAATTTAATGCTCGGGATAAAATGGTTTTATGTCAGATTGAAATTTAGAATATATATATATATACAACTATATATAAATTTTGGGGCTAATTAAGTACCATAGAATTCTTTTGTTTGTTTGTTCTGTTTGGTTACTGAAAGGGCTGGAAAATGACCTTTCTAATGAAAGGTAGTAGGGCAGATTTAGCTCAAGTAGTTGAGGAATTGGGTGAACAAGTGCCTGAAAAGGGAACCAAAATCCAACTCAGTAAAATTATTTTGGAACATGCGGATTATGAGGAAGCCATGATAAAAGAATTGCTAGAACAAATTATAAGTGAACGAAAAAAACTTGAGTGTGAGGAGAAAACGCGATGCGCCCGCGAACATGAAATAAAACTTAAGGAACTCGAAATTCAACAACGACAGGGCTCGAGTGGGAATCAGAGGGAAATAATAAATAATTCTGAAGATGGACTAGCAAAATATTTACATATAGTAAGAGATCAAATGCCTCGCATTCCAGAAAAAACAGAAAATTGGGTTTTCTTTTTCCACCAGGCAGAAACCTTGTTTGAAATTTATTCAGTACCAGAGCAATATTGGGGTAAAATAATTCTGAACAGACTTGGAAACTTTATTAGAAGTCTAACGAATAGTTTGGGAACCGACCAATTATCTAATTATACCTCCATTAAGGAGTGTATCTTAGCGGAAAATGCGTTGACTCCATTACAACACAAAAAGAATTTTGAGGCATGTTATAAACAACATAACGAAAGTTACGTACAATGGGTAGCGAAGGCTAAAACCAACTTTGAATATTATTTAGAGAGCCGGGATGTGAAAGATTTCAAATCATTAAAAGATCTTATCATATCGGATAAAATTAAAGACTCGTTAACAGGCAGCATAAAATCACATATATTAGTGAAAGAGGGGTCCAATTGGATGACACCGGTGGATCTTGCTAAGACACTAGATATATATGCAGAGGCCACTCCGTCATCGAAAGGGAGAGACTTCTATCGGGAGAGAGATCAGAGAAGAGATTTAAAGTCATTCAGGCAGAGTAGGCTACCTCGAACAGAGGAGCAGAGAAACGTAAGGGGAACTGCTTCCCCCCTTAGTAGCAATGAGGGAGGGAATGGTGAGAGAAATAGGTTTACAGAAGAGAAACGGAAATTGGTCACGTGCTTTATCTGCAAGGGGAATCATTACCGGTCAGAATGTACGCAGAAGAAAGAGACAAAATGGCCAGTAATCCACATTTAGATACACAGGCAAAGTTGCCGTCAAACAAGAATAATACTAACAACAACATTGTTATAACTGTATGAGAGTTATAATAGTGATATAACATTGGCTTTGAACAAACAACCACAGAAGAAGTATTTTACATATGTTTCGAGTGAAGCTCGATCATCAAGGTACTAATTAATTATATAGTAACAAAAGTTTAAATTCAAATATAAATATTTACAACCTCTCCCTTCCCCTTCCCTCTCCCCCACAAAAAAAAATACCGCAATGAAATTCATTTGGCGTTAAGTGACGCTTTTTAAAATACGACATTGTTTGCAAACCTCATTACGCAACATTCCTATAACATTTGAAGTAATCACGGCACTTTATTTTTAGCCGGGTTAAAATTTAGAGAAGAGCATTTTTTCGCCAAAAGTAACTTTTTTTTTCGCTTGAGTAATTTAGAAATAATTCTTTGATAATGAAAGAAAATGTTTCGACTTATTTTCTCTTCTTATATTTTTAGTTATTTGTATTTTAAAAGAAATATGTCAAAGTCGTGTTTTTTAAATATATTTAAATTATGTATTTCAAATGAAAAGAATGCATTTCGAAAGTTACCGATTTATCTCCTGTATCCGGCTAAGTGTCTTATTACCATGTGTCTAATATCCTTCATGATACTTCGTTGTTATATGGGCCTTGGCGCTTTTTTAAAAAGTTTGACCCAATTCTGGTTTAAGAAAGTGAGACGTTTTTGCCAAATGATATAAACGATTACGAAAATAAAAATGAAGAAGTATTAAACTGGTTTATGTATGTATTTTAACATATACGTCTACTAAAACTATTAAAAAAATATTTATGTTTTTATATAATAAAAATTAAACGGATCCTTTATCTACGTGTTATGCTAATATTATAAAGTAGTAACGTTTGTTTGTTTGACAAAAATATAATATCAAAATAGTAATATCAGAAACTACCTAGACGATTTAATAAATAATGGTTTGAAAATGTTTGTGATCATTCCTGCTCCAACAAAGACTATATTTTATGTCGGTACAACAACCACCATGGGTGCAAGAGTAGAAAAATTCTAAAATTGCGAATTCTGAGATATTGTTTGGGCTAGAAATTTGAAATTTTGTGCGGTGGTTTCTTTTAAGATGTAAATACTCGTTATGAACTCTTTCTACAAGCGTCGAAATTTTAAATTTAGAAATAAACAGAAAACATTTTAGAAAGTTTCAAAATCACGATTAATTTGAATTGTTAGAGAAATAAATTTTGAAGTTTCACATGGCTGTTACTTTTAAGTCGTTAATGTCGGTCAGTTAAAAAATAAATAAATAAATAAAAGGGTGCGTCATAACAAAAGATGTAATCTGCAATTTTTTAGATACTGTTGGGTCTAGAAACTTAAAATTTGGCATGGTAGTAACTTATAAGATCTAAATGCTCGTTATAGAAAGAATTCAAACCGCAATTCACGCATTGAAACGAATTCTAAAAAAATCGAAATTAAGAAGACTAAATAAAGCGACAAAGTTCTAAAAATTATCTAAATAACGAAATTAATAGGAATATAAAGATGAAAATTTGATGAATGTTGCTTTTAAGACGTAAATACTCGCAATAGAACAATTTCTAAAAATTTCGCTACATAAAAGGATGCAGGAAGGAAAAACTTTCGAATTTCTTTTTATTTCTGTGCTACCGCTGACCTAAAAACTTTTTATCGGGTTGAAATTTTTGGACGGGATACTTTTAAGATGTAAATGCTCTCTAAGAATGGCTTCTAAAAAATACAAAATTAAAAAGATGAAACGAACGGAAAAAGTTTTAAAATACCATTCATTTGCATTGTTAGGTATAGCAACATTAAATATGTAATAAAAGTACTTCCCCCCCCCCAAAAAAAAAAACATGCAACAAGACGAGTAGCTACTTATCTAGCATTGAATAAGTTGTGTTAACATTGAATAAATGTCGGAATGAAACAGCGAATAGTTTGCACGAAAGTAATTGTCAAAATGTTACTTCTCTGGGCAAAAGTGTCGAAAAGTGTCTGTTTAAATTTGATATGCATTTTTTTATTCAGCTTCACACATCTAGAGATTTAATCATAAGATCATTTTCTCGATTGTCAATAGACGATTTTTTATATAGTAACTTATTCGGGTAAATTTTTTAAATAGAGTTAATATTGACGGATTTTAACTTGCAAGATTAGTTGAAAAATATGTACGGATTTCTAAATTACTCGAAATGACATTTTCACAGCTCAAAGGTTATGCGACGAGATATTCCAGATCTCGTGTCATAACTAGGGATGGGCATTATTTAACGTATTAGGATAAAAAAAAAACCTGTTACTATGCTGGAACCTAATGTTGAATTATTATGTTACCGAAAAGTTTCTGTTAATTAAATAACATATGGTTTTAAATGGCAGCGTTTTTCTTCATTTGCCTCAAGAATTCAATTTCGTATCTTTAAAATAGAACAATATTCACAAAAAATGTCCTCCGTCGTTTCTTTTCAGACGTGCGCCCCTAGTTTGGCCCATCTTCACCCTCTAGTTATGGGCAACTCTTTGTTAAGTGTGTGGTGCTAAAAATTTATTTTGCATTTCATCAATCGCTAATGCATTAATAGTAATGACTTGCAGCACTAATTAAACTCTTTTTCGGCTTGGTGCCTGGTGTTGGGTCATCAGCATCATCACATACTTTCACCGATTCTGATGGCGCAAATAAGAGCATAAACAAAACACTGGCACAAATAGTAAATCAGAAAAACTTCTGAAACTTTCTAAGAAAAAAGCTCATGCTTGACATGTTTTGTACTCATGAATCGTATATATTGTCTTCATTTAGCATTTCCATAACAAAAAGCCAAGTTTGACTTATAAAACCCAGCAAAGTTTTGTCTAATTTTTGATCTGAGCAATTTCTTTTTAGCTAAAAATATATTTTCGTGCTTCTTTTTTTTTTTTGGGAGGGGGGGGGGGAGCTTGATTCTAATTTTCAGCGAGTGATTTTTGTTGAATTTTGCAATACATTTAATTTATGTTATGTAAATGAAAAAAGCATTGATCCCCCCCCCCCCGCCTTTAACAAAAATGCGGCGAAACAGGAGTTCAGATTCATTAAATTTATAAAAAGTACCTTTTTGCAATATTTAAGTAAAATACATTTATTTATAATTTTATCTCTTAAAAATTTCAATTCTCGATTTTGAATAGGAAATCTTTTTACAAAAATAACAAAACATTGCTTAGCTACATTGAAATAAAATCCATGAATTTATAATTTTTTAATTGATTAGCACATTTAAAACGGGTTCATTAAAACGTCAATTGATTTCAACTGAGAGCAGTTGAAACTAACCGCAGATATTTCCTTAATTCATTCTGAATCACGCCATCAGTAAATGTAGTTCTTGAAATATAAAATGTTCTTTTATCGCTTAATAAGCTTTTGAATAAAGAGAGATATAGAACATCTTTGCAATTATTTATCTGATAAAATTTTCTGCGGTCAATATAATATTTGCTGATTTCGAAACATTTGGTACAGCAGTCTTTTAAATTAAAAAATACGCTAGAGAATAAATTTATTTAAATGGACAATTTTGTCGGAGTGAAATGACATTTGACTAAGAGTTTTTATTTACTCTTTATTTGTTTGAAAGAATGAAGCGTTTTGCGTTGGCGGTTTATTTGAATATTTAAAGGGTTTTTACTACATACTCATGGAGTTTTTTAGGGGATTCTTTTTAGGGGATTATTTTCTCTTACAGGTGGAGACAGTACATGTCTTAATATAAAATTTTAACTATTTTATATAAAACTAGTCGGATGTGGCAATCCCAAAACTTTCTTCTATCTCATATATGGTAATACTTCCTGAAAAATGCAGCATAGCAGGCCACCGGTTAAGTGATTTACGCCAAAATGTAATCAGCAACAACTTATGTCAACTTCAAATTGAATATGAAGTTTGATGAAAATCCGTGTTTTAGTTTTTTAGATAGAGCTATTGCGAAAATCGTGAAAAGTTCTGCATAGCAGTAGCACCTGTTGCGCAATTTACACCAAAAACTCATCAGCATCAATTTATATCAGGGACTAACTGAATCTAAAGTTTGATTACAATTCATGCATTAGTCCTTGAAATACAGCTAATGCTGAAAACGTGAAAAATGTAGCATACTAGCGCCACCTGTTGGGATATTTACACCAAAAACTAAACAGCAGTAATTTATATCAGGGAGTAACTAAATCTAAAGTTTGATGAAAATTCATGCATTGGTTCTTGAGATAGAGTTATTGAGATAACCATGAATAATGCAGCATAGCAACGCCAACTACAGGGCGATTTACACCAAAAAGTTATCAGCACCAAATTATATCAAGGACTAATTGAATCTGAAATTTTCTGAAAATTCGTGCTTTAGTTCTTGAAATATAGCTATTGTGGTAATCATTAATAATGCAGCATAGCAACTTCACCTGCTGAGCGACTTATACCAGAAAGTAATCAACACCAATCTATAGCAGGGACTAACTAAATTTAAAGTTTTATAAAATTCCGTTCATTAGTTCTTGAGATAGTTTGGTTTGGTTTGGTTTGTGTTTATGACGGCCGATTATCTACACATGGGATATAGGCCCTGGGGGGAGTGCCCTTCGTGGGGGTCTTTCTAAGGGAACCTAACCCGTATTTACGCATGGGAATCCACGGTTTCGAAGAAAACCACGAAAACTCTGAAACGGTTAGGCCGACGGTTGCGATTGGGTTCGAACCCAGCACCTCCCGTCTACCAGCTTCGAGAGCAGAACCAGTTCTTGAGATAGAGTGCCCAAAAAATGTGTGCCACATACAGACTCGCAGACAGACATTTTCCAAAAACATGTTTTTCGGTATCTCTAAAGCCTTAAACATGTAAATCCGTCGAAAACCAGAATTCGAAAATTTTCACGAGTCCAATACTTTATTCTTGTAAAGATAGAAGAAAGTAAAAATATTGTTTGTACACGGTTCTCGCTGCCGCTTGCCATTGCGCCAAATCGTAAAAAAAAAAAAAAAAAAAAAAAAAAAATTTTCATTTGGCGAGTAAAAGGACAGTTAGACTCGCCAAAATACGAGTACTCCGTCTTTGCTCATCTTTTTTCTGTGTATGCTAGTGCAGGTGACACTCGTATTTGAATTATTGGAAGATTAATATCGCTTATGTTCAATCGTACCGCACCATTTACATTATTTTTAGCGATAGTAACCCAACAACAGTTCGATTTAGCATTACAGCCACAGTAAGAGTTATGCGGACGGTGTCAAATCACCATGTTCCAATCTAATAGGTGATTCTCTATTGTCAGCTAATCACTATGTCTAGAAAAAGATGTTCTAGAATTCTAAAAAAACAAAGTTTTCCAGATATATTTTCAATTTTTCAGAATTTATTGAATGTAGTATTTTAAAATTGTGTGATAAGTGGGATTGGAAGTTATATTTCATAGTATTTTATAGCGTTAAATTGGGTTTGGAATTTTTCCTTGATCACGCAATACGTTTAGAATATAGTTATTTTCTTTTTAGTTTCTGTAGCGGATAATTAAATTTAGATGAATAACTATAAGCATCTATAAGGATCTATAAGCAGTCGCAAAAACTTTACTTTAAACATATTCAAAAAAGGGGGAGAGATAGTACATTAAGGGGTTAAAGATCGATTTTTCAATGTTTTACGGCGAATTTATTTTACTATCATTTTGTTTCATTGGGCGAATATTTTCTATTTCTGACTAGCCAAATTGCAAACGCTGGTGAATTATCAGCAAGAACCCTGTGTATATATTTTTTCCCCTTATAAATATGTCACTTTTTACATTTTCATGTTTATTGAAATTAATAAATTATTTAATATTAATTTTGGGATTTCTGTTATAGCTTTTTCAATATGATATCCCATGCAAAGTATGCTTAAAATGACGGGACGATTGTCAATTCTTGTACTAATTATTAAATCACCATTTAACAACAAAGTTTTTAACAATGTCATTGCTTTTATTGATTAGATTTTGAATTGAATATGAAAAAGATTTTAGACATTTTCGAAATGCTTGTAATTTTGAAAAAAATTAATTGAATTTCATATGTAAGTTAATTTATAAATAAATATGTGTGATCCATTTAATTCTATGCAGATAACCAATTAATTGAACAGTTTTGTTGAAAATGTTTTATTAGTGTAATGTTTACATTTAATGTTTTTACACATATTTCTACTCTATATTTGATTTTTTGCATAACCAATAGGCAACTAAAATTATTCCTTATAAAATCTATTTAAATTTTATGAGGGAGGGGGAGGGGTAGGGGATCAACTGAAAACAGCAAAAGTGTCATTAAAATTGTTTTTTGTTCTAGGTGGTTGGAAGCTGGTAGACAGGATCCGTGTAGCCTTTCCGAGTTGGTAGTAAGATGCCGTTCCGGTAGGTAGGGTTGGAGGAGTGGAGCATGGAACTATTAATAAAGAGGAATTGACATATCCTTAAAATAGTGAAGCTTCAACTGTAACCGCTATCGCAGTCGTTGTTTACCTCCGGTGGAAACTTCCACCAGTAGATTTATATAGAGTAATTCAACCTATTTAAACTCCTTATTATTAGAAAATTTCAGTCATAAATAATGGTAGAAACAGACTTTCATTTTCACTGGTAGGAGTTTACTTTGTCGGTAGTTAGGTCTTGCGTTTCTGCCATATTGTGAGAACCAGGGAAACAAACTGTTTTACAAGGTATACTGACACCAGTAAAAACAAATAGAAATTTTTACTATACTTTGTAAAAATAAATTCCATGAAAAAGACGCTTAAATAAGACGAAATTTTCTATTCAATTTTACTGGTGGTAGGTTTGACACGGTGGTAATCAGAAAGTGAAGATCCGATTTAAAAAAGCAGCCGCCATCTTGTGACAACCTCCTCAGTTACTTCACTCGCAACTGGTAGACAGTACACTATATGTCTCCTCCTGTTTATTCATAACTCCACTGAGTGGAGCAACTGATTAAAGATGGCAGCACCACCACGCAGTTGCACCAAAGAGGAACAGCGTGCAGTTATTCCATTTTTAAGGAGTGAAGGCGTGAATCCGGTTAATATCGTCAGCATTTTCCTATGGATATTAACCGTTTTCAAGCCTTCACTCCATAAAAATGGAATAACTTCATCCTCTTCCTTTTGTCTACAACTGTATAGTGGTGTCGCCATCATTGATCAGCTGCTCCGCACCTCCAACCCTACCTATCTGAACTGCGTCGTACTACCATGTCGGGAACACTTCACGGACCGTGTCTGCCAATTTTCAACCACCTGGAACGAAACACATAATTTTAGTGACTTTTTGCTGTTTTTGTTTGATCCCCCTCGTAAATCCAAAAAGTACATTTCTTCCAAATACAACAACAAATATAAAATGCGTACATGCCTCGGAATTTCCAAGGAGTCTGGCACCACGTTTAAGATTGAGAAAGTTCTATTTAATACTTAAATATCATATAATTTGTAATCGCCTCGTCTAATCGCAGAATTTCGAATATTTGTTTGTGATAAAACAAGGCGAAAAATTCTAATAAATAATTCAGCTAGTACAGTACGCACCCTTGATTATATGTAGAAAATTTTAATTTTTCATTTATAATTGTTGTTTATATATATTTAATTATATAAAATATTTCGAATTTTTAAATTTAATAGATTTTATATCAAAATGCAAATTTGAAGTTTAAACAAAATGAATCAAAATATCATATTTTCTCCAATTATATAGAGTAAAGAATAACATTTCCTGATTTTGATACGTTAGCATAACAGTAGAAATCTGCGTTAAGGAGTCTCAGGACTCCGTAACGCAGAATTATTATTGGAAAAATGTTAAAATTGGAAAAAATGAACAAAAAAAATTTCTAAATTTAATAAATTAAAATGTATATAATTTAAAAACACAATTTTTATTGGGATTAAAAGATATAAGTATGCTCTTTCGTTTCATGTATTTAAAAAATTTGCTAGATGCAGAATTAGTATTTATAGCAGCCTCCAAAGTGACATTTATCCAGCAGAAAATTGGTATAACAGCTTACGGACACGATTACAAAAGAAATTTTGCAACTAGAATGAAATTTTTCGTACTTAATTATTTTTCAGATTATATTAATTACACTGAACCTAAATAAATTTGTATTTAGAGCATCTTTATATTTTTAATACAAAGTTGTATTTATCTGTTACAAAATGTTGAAAATTTTAACAGTATAATCCCCTAAAAAAATATTTTTTTTTGAACAATGAAAATGAAATTTTAGGTTCAGTTTATACACTAACATGAAACATATATTTTGAAAATTCCAGGATAAAATAACAAGAAGCTTTTGAGATGTCTTGCGCGTTATGCTCAAAAACGCTATTTGGAGAAAAGTTACTTCAACGTTTCGTAAACGCCGCTTCAGATATTGAGCGGGTGTAATTCTAATAGCTATAACTTCTGTTCTAATGGGAATTTCTAGGAAACCATCATATCAAAATGTTTAGAAAATATATAAGTTTGACATCTAAAAAAATTAAAATTTCGAAAATTTTGAATTTTCAAGAATCCTGTGACCCCTTAAGTAAGATTTTAAAATTATTTCAGATGTTTTCACAGAAGTAAAGATGTAATAGAAGAAATGTGTTGTGAAGAAGATGTATGTTAGAAATATTAAATCTATATTTCTAATATAATTTTTTTCTTTTACGCGAACTAAAACCTGTGCAATATCCATAGTTTGACAAATACGCATATATTATTTTAATATGAAATGTCTATTGAAAGGATTCATTTAATTCTTGTGATTTAACATAAATTATGGAATTTTTTAGATCATTCATAAAACAAATATTTATATTTCGTCAGAAAATAATCCATTTAAATATGAAAAGTTTTCTCTCTAAGTTCCAATTAATAAATGGAATAATTAATTCCGATTTATGAAATATAGGATTACAGTTTATGAATTTCAATAATGCGAAGCCAACAGAATTTTTTTTATAAGACGTCTATTTGCGTGTTCTTGAGGATTTATAATAGGCTGGAAAGTAAAATAATTTTCTGATAAATCAATCATTAAACCAAATAACTTCATTAAGGATAAATAGAGCGGAATAAAATCCTCGAATTCTAATCCGCTTTTGTTCACTAACGAAATTCTATTTAATTAAACAATGCTCTGCTAGTATAAAACTAATATTATCGCAATATTGCGTCTTAAATTTACTCATTGTAAATATTTCAAATGAAATGACAGTAATTATTAAATTTGACTTCATGCTGACAATACTTACATTATATTATTGCAGAAAAATTGGCTTTATGTTTTTAATATTCCCAATATAATATCAATATTGTGCCAATATTGGTTCTGTTGGTTTTACATTGGCAAAATATTTCTTGTCAATACTGGTGTTATAGTGGTAAAAAATTATACTTTTTTGCAAAATGCAAACACTGAATGCAAAATTCGTAAAGGAAAAAACCTGCAGCAAGTAAAAAAATGACAAGATTTAGTGATACAGAAGAAGCTAAAGCGTTAGGTGTTTTGTGGAAATCGAAAAAAGATTGTTTGCGTTTCAATGTTAAATTTCATAATGATGTAAATGTCGTTAACAGACAAGTGTTGTCAGTTGTACCAAGTATATTCGATCCGTTAGATTTAGTATCGATTGTTATAATTAAAGCAAAAATATTTATGCAGAAGTTATGTTATTACAATTAAATTCTCATGATTCGCTATCTGGGAAAGAGGCTAAGGAATGGAGAGAGTTATCTGATACCTTACAATTAATTAATAAAATTGAGATCAGTAGGTGCGTTTTCCTGAAAGATGCCATTATGATGGAGTTACATGGTTTCAGCGACGCGTCTTAAGCAGCCTATGGTGCGGTAATTTACTGGAAATCAGTAACAGAATCTAGCAAGCGTCTGTAAAATTAGTGATTAGTAAATCCATAGTTTCTCCCTTAAAGTAATTAACTATTCCAAAACTTGAGCTTTGTGCAGCAGTTCTATTGACAATGCTAATTAAACGAGTGATTTCTGCGCTCAAGTTTAGTGCAAACAAAATTTTCTTGTGGTCGACTCGATAGTATTATCCTGGATTAAAAAAGCCATATTTACTGAAACATTTTGCTGCATATATGATTTCCACAATACAAGAACTAAATGAAGGAATGCAGTGGCGACACACAGTAGATCAAAGTATAGGCGATGTCGAACATAGGATTATCACGATAGTATAAGCCTATACATATGTTGTTGTTTTTTTATATTTAGGTTTAAATGAGTAAAATAAATGATACTGAAAGTATCTGCATGGTTTTTATAAACAATTTCGTGCTTTTTTGTCGCAAACAAGAAGTTTAGGGAGATGATGAATAACTAAAATAAACTGGAAAAACAAAGCATGCAGTTTTTACTTATATCCAAATGACATTTGTAGAATATTTAAAACTTTTGTTTAATTTTTAATTGGCAACATATGCGATATCTACATAACTCTTTAAAATCGTTCTACAAAACTGCAACATTCTACTGCAACATTTTAGAACTTATTTCAGTTCATATTTGTTATTATTGGGTTTGAGTTTTTTTAAATTATCTTGTAGTAATATTAATTTTAGCATATTTCTTTTGTATTTGAAACAAGATTATTTCATTTTGTCTTTATTCTCATATTCTTCTGAAATATGATAACAAACAGAGATTTTTTTTTCTGTTTCTGAAGAATTTAAATAATGGTTTTAGTTGTGAAAAATCAATGATTAGTTTTGTAAGTGAACGGTGTGGACTAATTGCCTCAGAAATTCATGAAGAAAAATTAAAGGAGCATACGTATGTTTTGCGTAAATGCAAAAGATAGCTGGCTGAAATCAGAAAGAATATTAGATCGTTTCAATAATAAAAACTATTCTTCACTTCTGTATTCCTTTAAAGTTGGTAATGAGCTTAAACCATTTGCAATTGAAAATTTGAAGGAATGAACATCACGAAAATCTTTTTCAGAAGTAACCGAAACTCCTGAAAGAAGACTAACTCAATGTTTCGGAGAGGATACTTCTGGCGAAGCTAAATTAAGAAGTATCAAGGAAAAAAATTCAACGCGAATTCTGAAAAGAATTAGGTTTGCTAATACATGTTGTTAAACAGGGAAGTGATTTGACACACGGTGGAAACACTGCAAGGACTGAGTTTGAAAAGACAGTTGAGATCACTGGATTGATAAAGAACTTATTAAAAATTTTGCAATTAAAATGCAAGTGATCGCCTGTGACGAAGTAATTAATGCCGAAAAATTTGGCAATTTCGCATTGGGAACAGCTAAACAATGTGCTTCAATGTACGGTTGGTATTATATGCCAGCTTCTATACATAAATTACTAACTCATGGAAAGGATATGATTACAAATTTTGCTGTTCCATTTAGATAATTATTGGAAGAAGCTTGCGAAGATCGAAATAAAGAGTTTTGGAGGTACCGGGACTCCCATAAGAGAAAAATAAGTCGAAGAGCATGTAACGAAGATTTATTGCACCATTTGCTAATAACATCTGACGCTTTGGTTTCCAGTATTAGATACAAAATAAAAAACTTTCAAAGGAACAGAAAATTTCTAGACGCATTGGAACTTTTACTTTAAAATATAACACTTCATCCTAGAAATTTCTTACAGCATAATCTTCTTTAAAAAATATTTTTGTGTACAGCCAATTTAACATGTTTTCTGGAAACGGAAAATTACGTAATAGCCGCTTCAAGTCCCTTTATTTCTAAAACGCGCAGGTTTTCGCAAAAAAATCCTCTATGCCACATTAAAGTATAGGCTTTCAGGAATACCAACATGTGTTTGAAATTCCAAACAACTTTAAACAACTCAAGTAACGCAATTTTGAAGATTATGATACCGTTAATTCTATATGTGTTGTTCATGATGTAGAATTATACATAAAATTCAATCAAAATGTAGTCAGCAGTGGTTTAAAATGTGTTTTAAGAAATAAATAATAATATTTTAAATGAGTTATTAGTAGAGGTTACTTAGGTTCCATTTCTGAGCACAGCAAAAAATCACTAAAATTCGCAGAAAAATTCCTCTGCTGAAAGGTGTATATTTCTAGCTATACAAATACCCTATAATTTTGTATAATTTAAACAATAAACATATATTCGTATTTTGTAGATATTCTTTTAAAATATTTCATTGCAAAAAATTAGTTATTTAATGATTATTTTTTTGTCTATGTTCGCATTTTCTTAAGGATTGATCCACTGTGCGACATGTTCCATCTCAGCATAACCCTACTGACCTCCTAACAAGAGGAGTTAATCCTGATAAGCTAATCTTGAATGAGTTATGGCGGAGTGGTCCATTGTTCCTAAAGGAAAAATACTATCCTAATAGAGACATTTCTGCAGCAGTTAATTCCAATAACTTTTCAAAAGAACTTAAAAACTCTAATACAGATTTTACTAGAGTCCCCTTACTGACGACATATATATTTATTATTCACAAAATAACAAATATTAAAATGATTACTTTTATTCTAATGATAAAAAGTGCTTTTAACATCACGTAGGAAAACTGAACTTAACATTATTATAAATGTTCAAAATATCCAACGCTTTCTAGAGGACAAAGCTGAACTTTTTTGCTCATGTTTGTAGAAACGCATTATAACATGTTGGAAGTGACTTCTTATACCCTTTGAGTAATGGCAATTTTCAGATCATCTATTGTTTGAGGATTATTTGCATAAACTTTTTTCTTTAAGTATTCCCACAGAAAAAGTCCGGTATGCTCAGATCAGGAGATCGAGCTGGCAAATGATTTTTGAAATGAGTCGATCGCCAAAAAATTCTTAAAGCATGTCCATGTCCATGGTTTCATCATTTGTATAAATTGTTGCACCATCTTATTGGAACAGAGAATTTCGTTCATTCACTTCTAATGATGCAACAAATTCCCGGATAAGTTCCCTGTATACAAAACTATCGACAGTTGATTCGAGAAACAGACGTCCAACTATCCTTTTGCGATACACCACACCGCACGCCAGTTTTTTGAGAATGTAAAAGATTGGTGTAACAGCTTTCGGCGTTTCACGCTTGTGCTTGTCTTCCACCGAGCTGTATTACGAAATCGTAGAACGGGTCGATATAATGGACCTTTACTTGGTATTACATCATTTGGATATTTATTTCGCCAAACATCTTTGCACCATTCAAACGATTTACACTCAAAATAAGTTTCGAGCAGCACAATTCTCTGGATGTGTGATAAATTAGTTTCACTACAAAGAACAAAATAACATAGAATTTTATTCTCGTACCAATTAAGTGCGAAAAGAACCAAACGATAAGAACTCAAGAATTGATGCAATGATAAGCGGAGGATAAAATTTAATATTTAAAAAAATCGCGGATCATGATGTCTTTAAGTTGGAGTATGGGAACTTTTAGGACATACTGTATAAGTAACATTAAGAATTGCATATCTGTTTTTACAGTTTCTGTTAATTCTTTTGTGCATGATATAATTAATTTAAGTAATAACTATAGTAAGATAATTCGTATTTTAGGATTTATTTTTAGATTTCTTACAAAGAAGGTCTCCATACTGGGCATACTCAGAATATTTTAAAAAAAATACCAATTAAACTACTTATGTATGTAATAAACGATCAGTCAAATTTAGAGGCGGAATTACAGTAGAAAGTCTGTAAAAAAATAAAATACTTTCGAGTATTTGGCGCGAAAAGACGAAAGCGTCACGCGATTTGGCGAGCAGTACTTTTCCTCGCCAAAAGCAAACAATTTTAATGCATCTGAAAATTGTCTGTTCATTGATTTTTAGTATGCGTGTAAAAAGTATTTAATGAATTGAAACATAAACAATGAGAGAGTTTAATAAATATATTTTTTCGTATTACATATTTATATTGCTTGCTACTTAATTTTATTACTTTAAAAACAATTTCATCTACAAAAAATACTTTCATATATTTAAGTGTATTCGAAAATAAAGGCAAGATTCATTTACTAGTTATTCATTTCAAACCAAGGAATTCGTCGTTTCCATAGCAACAAAATTGTACCGACAGCGCTCAATTGGACTTAATTTTGAGATATTGAAACAATTATTAATTCTGTTTTAATTCATAAAATTTGATATTTAACTTTCATTATAAATACATATATGACAAAACTATAGCTAAATCAAACTGAAACTGACAAAACTACAGTTATTTAAGTTAAATTTATTTAAACAAGTTCAATATGAAATATTTTTATCTTAACGAGTATTCGACATGAAAAGGTATTTTTCGAAATTTCATTTCATCGCCAACCGATGATAAATCGCCAAATAAACGAAAATTTCGTTATTTTTTTACGAACGTTCTATCGGGGTTCCGCAAAAAAATTTTATAAACATATATATCCACATGAGACGAAAACTCTGTAATTTTTTCAGATTTTTCTGAATATGCCCGTATGGTGACCTTCCTTGTTAGTAATTTTAAAAAAGAAAGAAAGTCTTCTGGACGTCGAAGAGCTCAACAGAGCAGAAATAGTCTTATTTAAAAGTGTGCAATGGGAAGTATTTAACAAGGGAAAAAATCTTGCAAAAATCAGGTAAGATTAATTATATTAGTCAAATAAACAGCTTTCATCCACTTCTTGATAAAGAAGGTCTTCTTAGAGTAGCAGGTAGGTTAGTAAATAGTAGGGTCAATCCATTTCAAGTGGTCCAGCACTTGTTGCTCGACCATTTTTAAAAAATCCGAAATTTTTTGTACAACAACCCTAACATTATGGAAATTCAAAATGCCTATTATTTTAATTTTATTAATTTTTGTTTGTGCATGGCGGCCATCTTTGTTTCATCGTCTGCAGCAATTTTCTCACATGAAGGGTTTACGGAATTGTAAATAATTCATCCTTTATTTCTAAAATTCAAGTGCGGATTAAAGCAATTTGTACAAAATACATTGGGCTAAAAGTCTGGTAATAGAGTAGTTTCCGAAACTAACTGCTTATTGGGGAAATTTAAGCATAAATTTTCAGTTTTTTTCCAAAATTTGTCCGTTTATAAGAAGAAATTTTTCTAGCAAGAAAGACTGTCAACATGACATTTTTTTTTTTTACAAATAGGCCGAAAGTACTAAAGTACTTGTACTCACACGCCAAGTTTCAGATATGGGACTTGCTTTCTCTTCGCTAAAAAAAATCCCAAATTTTTCAAAAATGTCAAAAATCGCACTTTTGAGGCTTTGATATCTCTGGTGGGGCACGAGATAAAAATCTGATTTTTTTGTTTCTGAGAGTATTGTATGGTAGTGTTAAGCACAAGAAATTTAAGGATGGAGATTTGACTACAAACTGAGATATGACATGGGCAACATGTCAAAGCAATACTGCCAAACTATTGTTTTGTTGCAGTCACAGGTAAGTATTTATCTCAGAGTGTCATTTAAATTTATTTTTTTGACTATCTTTAAATAATAACTACCGAAAATAAAGCCTTTTTCAAAGCTTAGCAATTACTTTAAAAAATAATTATGCCTAAGGCCTTCATTTTGTATTGTTTCAGTAATTTTTGTTGTAATTTTAGTAACTAAAAGAAACCTCAGCACTTTTATATAAAGAAAAAAAATATTTTTATACAAGACCTGAGACAAAAACATAATAGGGAAAGAGAAAAGCTGTTAATGTTGTCATACTTGTTGAGACATGATCAAACGTGTCAAAACATATTCCTACTTGTTGGTTTAAAAACCACAATTTTAATGCTGCTTTCCAGTCCCTGAAACTTGTTCCTACCGTAAGTATGTTACTGTAAATGAAACATTATCCGATGTTACCATGCACCAGCCTCGAGTAATTTTCAGAAAGTAAAGATAAGCAAAGCACTTTCAAAATTTATACTGCTGAGAAATGAAATTTTTGATTAAGAAGTAAGCTAGGAATTATTAATAAAGTGAGACTTGCACATTTTGATTTCAAAGTTTATTTCTATGAGCCAGCAGGGCCAAGATCTTCAATCAAGTTATCAAGAGATGACAAGACTTGGTTTCTACAAATGAAATTTTGAGAAAGATCAAAATTGTGGTTTTTAAACCAACAAGCAAGAATGTGTTTTGACACGTTTTATCATGCCTCAACAAGTATGACAACATTAACAGCTTTTCTCTTTCCCCATTCTGTTTTTGTCTCAGGTCTTGTATAAAAATATTTTTTTTCTTTATGTAAAAGTGCTGAGGTTTCTTTTAGTTACTAAAATTACAACAAAAATTACTGAAACTATACAAAATGTATGGACTTAGGCATAATTATTTTTTTTATTAATTGCTAAGCTTTGCAAAGGGCTTTATTTTCTGTTACTAATATTTAATGATAATCAAAAACATAAATTTAAGTGACACTCTGATATAACTATGTAGCTGTGACTACAACAAAACAATAGTTTGGCAGTATTGTTTGACATGTTTCCCTTGCTATATCTCAGCTTGTAGTCAAATCTCCATCCTGAAATTTCTTGTGCTTAACACTACTATACTATACTCTCAGAAACCAGAACCTCACATTTTTATCTTGTGCCCCATCAGAGATATCAAAGCCTCAAAAGTGCGATTTTTGACAATTTTGAAAAATTTTCAATTTTTTTATCGAACAGAAAACAAGTCCCAAAACCTGGAACTTGGCGTGTGAGTACAAGTACTTTCGGCCTAGTTGTATAAAAAAGTAATTCATGTTCATAGTTTTCCTTGCTAGAAAAAATTCCTCTTGTAAACGGACAAATTTTGAAAAAAAAACTGAAAATTTATGCTTAAATTTCGCCAATAAGGATTTATTTTCGGAAACTACTCTATTACCAGATTTTTAGCCCAATGTATTCTGTACAAATTGCTTTAATCCGCACTTGAATAGGAGAAATAAACGATGAATTATTTACAATTCCGTAAACCCTTCTTGTGAGAAAATTGCTGCAGACGATGAAACAAAGATGGCCACCATGCACAAACAAAAATTAATAAAATTAAAATAATAGTAATTTTGAACTTCCATGATGTTAGGGTTGTTGTACAAAAAATTTCACCTTTTTAAAAATGGTCAAGCAACGAATAAATGTATTTCTGGACCACTTAAAATGGATTGACCCAGTAACTTAAATGCCAACCAAAAATTTTCAATTTTGCTACCTAATAAAAGTAAAAGTACTCAAACTATAATATTATATTAAACTATAATAGAAATTTTCATAAACGATATTTACATTTAGGTCCACAAGCTTTAATTTTTCAGTTAAGATAAACGTTTTGGCCTTTAAATGGTCGTGCTGCATGTAGAAAAACAGTTCATAATTGTATTACACGTTTCAAAGCGAAACCCATCTCATGTTAACATTATATTACGACAGCTTTTAAGTGATCTTCCGCGAGCACGATAAAAATGTAGTTCGCCACATTTCATGTTATAAATTATTACTGAAAGGAGCATTTCATTTATAACAAATGATATAATATGAATAAATTCAACTATCCTCATAAAAATTACTACGTTTAACGAATCAAAAGTAATTTTCTTTGAAACTGAGAATTTCTGGTATTTCAAAATTGAAAGCATTGGATCGTCATATTTGAAACAAAAAGTTTCCTAACAAAATGAATACATAGATTTACTCAGATCTGAAAGTGTCCTTTTTCTCAGTGAATGTACTATAATTGTGGTTGAATGAAATTCATTCAACGGGAACCGGTATGTTCCCTCGTATTTATGCTGTGCATTATTAGCAATGTATTTTATCGTCTGCGTTGTGTTTACGAGTTGATGGAATGTTTTGTTTTCAAGAGGAGCCATGAGCGGCTTATTTTGTTATGTTCTGAAGAAATAACAGTACACTAGAGTACTTTATTGAGCTTTTATTGAGCTTTAGTATATTTATATATGAGTGATCAACACATGGCTCACATTTTTTTTTCATTAAAAGTTATTTAAATTTTATGCATAGCATTTTCTTATATCAATTGTAAATTCTTTTTGGTGGTACTTCTTTACATTTTTATTTTATTTATTAATTAAAAAAGTAATAATAATAAATGAAAATTCAAACAGCTATATTACATGTTATTATGGCTTGAATTATAATTAACCGTAAACAACACATTCAGAGTATTCAGTCAAAACAGGCAAAAATAATACTTTGGTGAATGTATGGCATGCAAAAAGAAAGTTGTTTGATGTGAAACGAAAAGTAACAAAGATTCAAATATCAAACAATCAAAACGATTAAGTTTTACATAGTGAAAAAAGATGCATCAGAAACGACTACCATAATCCTGAAACGTTAGCGGCAAGATTTCTGAAAAATTTACTGAGATATTTCGTCAGACTAGGGGTATTCAACTCGTATCCCGCAGGTGAGAGGCGGCTCGACGTGTTAATTTGAATATCAAGAACAAAAACTTTTCCATGGCATCAAAAGATCTCTGAAGCATCTTAGAGCAAATTCATAACTAGCAACTTTTGCGCTGTTTAGAGTCAAATAAATTCACTTTGTACCAGGAAATTTACTCTAAAAATATTTTTTATATCTATGTTTCAATTTTTTGATTTAGTTTATTACTTAAAGTTTATGGCCCAAAATGCTTTTCAGCTTAAAACATAACGTACACGTTGATAGCTGTGGTAGATCTTTTGTCAAAAATTGATCCAAAAACATGTAAGAAGCATTTCGATGCACGTAATTGTTCACCACATCAACTCAAATGCCGGCGAAATAAATTTACTCCTTTCGTAAAGTTAAAAGCTGGAACATTTTGTAACCAACAGTACTACTTTATTCCAACAGCACCAGATTGGCAAGTTTGAGTTTTGAAGGGGTCACGTAATTTAAAGCAGAATAAAATTTTATATATATGCTTTTTCAAAGATGTTTGTTAAATAGAAAAAAATGAATATAGATAAAATTTTTAATCGGTATAGGTTATGATATATTCACGATATTAAAACAATAAAACATTTAACAAAATATAAGCGCAAATCGGTACGTTTCCGATATAGTAGCTTCGGCGAAATAGAGAAAACAGCCTTGACGAGAAAAGAAATTTGATAATAACTCATTTTCTGGCAACCTATTTACTGTGTCATATACACAAGCAATTTTTTCCATATGTATACAATTTATTTAATGTAAGGAACCCGTTTATTTATTTTTATATAGCAACATAAATAATTTGTATACAAAAAACAATATTTTATACGTGTATAAATAAAATGTTTATATGTATACAAATACACATATAAATAACATAAAAGTTCATCAGGTTTGTTTTCATAGTTGTTTATATCATTTGGCAACATATCTCAGTGTCTGAAGTCCGAATTGTGCCAAGATTTAAAAAAAAAACGCCAAGATCCCTATAGTGGAAAATCATCCTGATTCTCATATGAAAGTTTAAAAATCTGCTTTTAATTAAATGAAATGTGTAACAAATAAAGCTGTCTTTAACGATGTGCGACAGATGCGGCGTCCGAAGACCGCTTCTAATGTTATTATATTGTATTGTTAGCCTACTTACTGTTAATTTATTGTTAATTTTAAATCTGTAACAGAAAGACTATAGTTATAGATAAGATAGATAAGATGTTTTGATCGCCAAAACCCGATTACAGAAAATTAGCTTGAGTTATAAAGGTGTTACATGATTTCAAGCTGAATGGAAATTTATATGCTTTTACAAAAATCTTAATAAAGCAAATCTTTCAGTTTATCTGTCCATATTTCTATCTTTTACTTCCTTAAAACAAATTTTATTAAAGACCGGGAGGCGTCTGCACAGATCATCACATCATCGAATTGACGGCTGAAATTTTAGGATTAGTTAAAAATCGATTAGCGTATTGAAATGTAACTGGTCTGCCAAATCATATCTTTGTGGAAACCACCTACAGACCCGATTTTTGTAGTTAATTGGTGGATTTTCCATTGTGTTTTCCTGCACCCATTTCTCCATGTTTCCATACTTTTGGATGCAGGAAAATACAATAGTAAATCTATCAGTCACCCACTAAAATTAGGTCTTCAGGTGGTTTCTACCAAGATATGACTTAACAGACCAGTTGCATTTTAATGTGCTAATCTAGTTTTAACTAATCGTAATATTTCAGCTGTAAACTCGATGAGGTGATGGTGTGTGCAGACGCCTCCCGGGCTATTATAAATGTCGGAATTCTAATCTCAATAGCACTCTGGTCAATCTGTCAAATATCCCTACTATTTATGGAACATTATTCCTTTAAGTGCGTTTTAGTGATGTTAAAGAACTTTATACATATGCATATAATACGTAATACATTTGCATCATACGTATTATAGGTAATACATAATACATATGCATCATTATGACGTCAGAATAAACAAAACATTTTTTGTCGTCAAATTTGAGAATTGACATGATATATTACCAAATTTGGCGACACTTCATTAAATGTCACCAAGCTTGGCGAATATTTGACGCTTGTGGCTATTTTTGAATGAGTTAAATATTAATGCGAACCATCTATTTATATTTTTTCCGCATATCATCTGAATAGTTAAATAATATAACGTACGAATATTTCCAAAGTGCCAGTAGTTTCGTCACTGCACAAAACCTCTGCTATTGTTAATATATTGTACTGTTATTATACTTACTGTGACTATGTTGTTAATATTTACTCTGCTGAAACTTCTGTATTATATAAATAGAATTTACGGAAATTATTAAAGCACCGAAACTGCCAATTCTTCTTATGATTATTATAATTCTATAATATGTAACCTCTTAATCGATATTTACCGTTAGAAGGAATCTTCTATAATCCGGTTCCTTGCATTTTATTTTTCAGGTTTTGAATAAAATTAGCTGAAAACTTAAAACTATGGCACATTGGCTAATTCTTCAACACGATTAGATGAGAAGAATGATAGATTTTCAAATGGATCATGGCAGTGAGACAGTAGACCTTCTATTCTTCCGTAAACGAGTCTATTGAAAAGGTTAACGTGAAACAAAAAGATATTGGCATCAATATGGTTTAATGTGAATGCAGATATTGTCAAAGAATTTCATAAGAACCATTTCACCTGTACCCAATCGTATCAGTTAAAATACAATAATTGGCAGTGAGCTCAATTAGAAAAGATTACTTAATAGGATTAAAAATTTCCGCATTGCATTAGAGAACGAATCGTAACTGATAAGGAAACATGCATAAGTGAGTTAAGAGATATTTGTCATGAAAGATGAAATACATAACAACACAAAATATATAATATGTGCTTCCATGATCGTATAGAGTTCTTGATTTCTCTATCAAAAGCTTCCGACTTGGCGAAAGAATGGGCAAGTAAATTAAATTATGAATAGCAGTAAGATGATGCAACGTTTAACATACAATTAATAGAGTAAATACTGCTTGCTAGAGGCGGCTAGTACTTTAATATAAAAAGAAATAAAGTATGAATTTGTAAGGCTCAATAAAATAAATTTAGGTATTTTTATGCTAGCCTGGCTCGAGTGGCAAATCACCAAATACCGTCCCCAACTCCATTGTTCATATTGAATTCATTTCATTTAAAAATATAAACTTTTCAGTCATCTCATTTAAAATAGATGCATTTCCCTCATTTTATTTAATAGAATATTTAACATAGAAATAAATAAATAAATAAAATATTTTGGTTTATATTATTATTTGTTATTTGAAAATCAAAGCATTGTTTCTAATTTACACATGTGAAAAATGAAAACTGCTTTTGGCGAAAAAACAAAATGTTAATGAGGAGATTTGCTCACAGCTAACATAAAAGTACTGACAATTAAGTTTTTTTTTTATATTAATATAGTTTAGAAAAAAACTTGAAAAAACATACAAAAAGTAGTGATATCCCAACAAAAATTTTCGGTAAAAAAAAAAAAGCGCCAAGTTCTCCTTAATGTTTCGGCCATAAAAAGTAGTGATATCTGAAGTTCGCACAAGTTAAAAGCCAAACATCCCAAATCTTTCATTGAAAATGGCTTCCTGCGACTTGGCCGTTAATGTCATCGAGAGGGTTTTTCAAAATTTAAAGTATGTACAAATGAGCTACATGCCAACTACATTTTTTGATTATTTTAGGCACTTTGTGGCACAAAGTACAGAAATAAAATACACATTTAAAAAAAGCATTTAAACCACTTCAGTCTATTTAAATGCTTAGAAGTTAAAAATAACAAAATACTTGTATTCTCAAGGTAATATCCCTAATTGGTAAAACATAATTAGTATCAGCTTTTAACAGTTAATAAATTGAATACTTCTTAATGTATGCAAACTATAATAAAGGTTCAAACGAAAATATTCTTTTCGTCAATGCATAAAATTTCAATATTATACAATAAAATATAATGTAACATATTGTGAGATTTGAAGAAAGTGAATTTTGTTTTATTTCTTGGGTTTTACGTTAATGACTTTAGCTTTAGACCGTACGAAATAGCAATTAAACCACAAGTAGACTAAATGATCTGTAATCAAAACTAAGGTTTGTTGAAATTGAATGGTATTTATCAGAAATCTGTTACTTGTAATGTCTTTATGTGAATTTGCCTCTTTGCATTCTAATATTACTTTTAATATTTAAATAATTCATAAATGCGAAATTCCCAATAATTAATTTGGAAATGCTGTAGAAGGCATTAACGGCCAAGTCGCGGAAGCCATTTTCAATGAAAGATTTGGGATGTTTGGCTTTTAACTTGTGCGAACTTCAGATATCACTACTTTTTATGGCCGAAACAATAAGGAGAACTTGGCGCTATTTTTTTTTACCGAAAATTTTTGTTGGGATTAGGCTTTTCTGGAGATCATAGACGGCCCCTTAAATCGTCATTTTAACTTTTTTGCTCCTAATTCGAAAAGTACTTGGAAGAAAAATTTGAAATTGAGAATTCGAATTAAGCAGGACATAATAAACATAAAACTATAAAAAAAAATTGCAGGTTACAACTCATTTTTTTTCGAATATTAATTTTATAATTCATAATCCATATTATAATTTTTTTTAATTACAAATTCAATGTATTTATGTTTGAGTTTTTTAGTATTATCTCTCTATTCTAAAAAAAAAGTAACTACCGCTGTCGCCACCACCGCCGGTTTTGAATTTTTTGTGACCGGAAGTCTTTCTTCGTTAATATTAAGAAAAATAATGCATACAAAAATATGAAAATCGGTGGTTTTATAAAGAAATGCTTGATAAACACGCTGATGCAAACAGTTTTCAAATCGAATAATTATTTTAAGAGATATTTAATGCTAAAGTTGGACAAAATCGTTCCACTAAAAAAGTTTTATAGCAGCAAAAACTATACACGGCAGTGTAATCATTTTTAGATCATTTTATGCGTTTGAATTTGCCGGAGTACAGATTGCATTAATTTTTTTATTTCGACTCATTTTTTGAGGTTTTATTTCTATTTTAAATTCAAATTTTCAGCATTTCTAGAGATATTTTTTACATTATTTTAGAAAATGGTATTAATTTATACTGTTGCCAAATGTATAAACAGCGCAAACAATAATGTTTGCTTCAAATTAAAAATTTATTTACACAGGACTATTATAAACAGAAAAAATCATTTGGAATTAGAATTAAGTAATTATGTACAAAAAGCAAGAACTTATTAAAAATTACGTCATAAAATGTATACACGTGAATTTTAAAAGAGAAAGGATATTGTAAAATAATAAATTCGTTAACATGCGTTAGAAGTCTTAAATAGGAGAAATTACGTCATATTTACGTCACATTATAGTTATTACATAAAATGAACACAAAATAATATTGCAAAACTGTTTAAATTTAGAAATTGCGCTAGATATTTATTTGATATTTTGAGAGGATCTTTTCAACTATTTTTGTTAGGAAAGCGCAAATAATATTTCATTTCTAACAAAAGTATTTTCACCTGAATATTTAAAAGAGAAAGAATAGCTTGGTAAAAATTACGTCAGATTAAAAACGATTAATTTAAAATGTCTCATTTAAAAGAACTTTCTTTTCGCTTTGTTAAAAAATACCAGGAGACAAAGACTCTGTTTACTTAATTTCCTTTTATATTAGCTTATTTTGAAATGTTGTTACACGTGTCTACGTCATCAAGTTATTTTTATTTCGACGTTTTATTTGTAGTTTTATTAATGTTGTACTAATTTATTTGTTCTTTCGTTTTTTAAAATAAAAATTATGTCAATTTGTGTAATTTGGCGAGTGGTTTGGCGATTTATATACGTTGGCGAAATTGGTCGAATGGATAATCAAGTAGTACCGCAGCGGATTTGGCGTTAAAATTCCCCAATCAAAGAGAAATGAATAAAAATCCGTTTATAGGGAGGTCGCCACTGTTTTTTAAATTATAATTCAATCTTTCAAAATCTTTTTAAAGCCGATCAAATTAGCGTGCATTTAGAGTCTGCGGTGTTTGGACGGGGGTTGGCGAGCGTAGCTCGTAGGGGCCGAGCCTCCCAGTAATTAAACAAAAAAATTATCACATTAGGATAATAATTTTAGGAGATATTAATAAAAATATGAAAATATAAGTTAACATTAGAAGGTTGTTTATAATTCGAAAACTTATCATCCAAATGATTTGAAATTTCATTTCTAGGCATAGTTTGAACCGGAGATTTAAAATATATTGTCAGAATTGGGTGTTGCCATAGAAAAGAAACAAAGTTTGGTCTGGTTTTGATTTGTAGATGGTCTCCTAAGAAAATTTTATATACACCATTGAAAAGTAGACTTTATTTCCAATCGTTTGATACCTGTAATTTTTTTCTGTTATAATAGTTGCAGAGTTAGGAGAGGGTGTTTACTTTTTTTTCCCACGACTGTACAATAGGGTGGAACTAAAAAACGAAGTTTTGAATTTTATATTCTAATAGTGATTATTTTTTTCCTTTTTAACTCCATAAAAAGAAAATATTTTTCTTTTAATTTTAAAATTATATTTTCCGGTTCCTCAAAGCGCCTGATTTTCCATAAAAAACGAAAAAAATACAATAATTGCATGAAATGTTTTTTAAGCTTATTGTTAAATTTATATTTTGCAAAATTAAATTAATTAAGTGTTAATGTCCTCTAATAAAGAGAATAATTTAGTTTGAGTGCCTTAGAAAAGTTAGCCCCACTTTATTTTACTTCTGTAGAAGCCAGCGTCGTGGGCGTCGGCTTTCATTGTCTCTGATTTATTTGGCTGCGACACATAACAATTTAGTCCGATTTAACGGGTGTTAACAGTTTCTTTAGTTATTTTTCGATAAACATTCGGTGTCAAAAGTGACAAAGTCTGTTAACGTACCTAAATCTAGATAATTGTTGAAGTGTCCTGTATTTCGTGAACCAAAACAATTAACATTAGAATGTCATCTTTGACGAACATATGAAGAAGTTATGAAACGTTATTTTTGGGTTCAATTAAAATCTGACAGCTGGAATCTGGTACACACTATTTCTAAAATATCTAAAGCTGTTGATGATACAATTAAAAGTGTATTGCTGAGACCTTCAATTCCAACGGTTTCTGATACACAAATCATAAAAAATGATTAGAGACTAGTGCGAGAAATGTCAAAATTTGAAGAAAAATATTAAGATTAGAAAGAATAATCCCACATCCAATATAAAATTGCAAAATGTTAGGTAATCCTGTAAAAAACATTTCTTTGTGTAAAAGCACTAAATATTATCGTGTATCAGAACAAGAACGTCACTTTCTCAAAGACCAAAGAGAGATGGGGTGATGACAATAGTATCAATAGATATAAAAACTACAAAAAAATGTGTAGCAAGACTGGAAATGGAAATATCAAGGAAAAAAGTTATTTTAAAACAAAAAAATTATGTTTTGATTGAATGATCGTCAAGTGTAAAAAACAGTTCGGAAGGAAATAGTTCAATCGGTTGTTTTTCTAAACCTGAATTTGATAATCAACACGGTGAAAGAACCGGAGTATTAGACAGAACTGCAAATATTATTGCAAATGGCACCTTAGAAGATATGAGTATTTCTTATGATAATAAAGAAAAGGTAACTGAAAGAAGGACTTGAAGACGACAAAGAGAAAAGAAAAGGAAGAATTTGAAAGAACAGGAAAGACGAAATGAGTTAATTTTAGAAGGTTAGTATTTTTATGGCAGAAAGGATAACGCTATGATAACTGAAGCAGAGGGAAAAAAGTATAAAGAATCATTAAAGACGAACATCTGGTCTCAGTTCAAAAACCAGGATAAAAATATATTGGTCATATTTCATTGACATCTTCTTATATTAATATAGCCACTGCAATTTTGGTGTATTTTCAAAATAATAATACAGACATTTCAAGTTTGAGAGTTATTAGGTGAAACAGAAACACCTTTAATGCAGGATGCAAATCTGGAGTTGTTAAAACATCGGAAGCAATACCCTAAAAACTTTATAATGGATAATTTGATTATTACATGCAAATGAACTTTTTTCTTAGATACTTATTTAAACATCTTGCTGAAAAACTACGGGTACAAAAGGATTTCCTGGACCAGTAGGAAAGCGACTTGAAAAAATGTGAACATATTGAAATTATAGACTATAAAAACATTGATCCTATCTTGACGGTCTGATCGGATGAATAACTTAAAAAAAGTACAAACAGGGGATACACCTGAATTTTAGATTTTTCTTGTCATACTCAAACAGTGGAAACATGTGTCAAAATTGTCCCGCTAGCTGCGTCAACCGTCTTTAAATATTAAGCAAAAGACGGCTTAATCTCGGGAAAGTTGAATTCCCACAATGTAATGACAAAGTTTGCCTAAAAAGGCAGTAGGTTGAATATCCAATTTAATTAATTCATAACAAAGGGAGGTAAGGAGTGTGAAAGTCGATATTTAACCACCTCCTCGTGGTGACTTCTGGATAGTATTTGCTAAATAAAAGTAGATATGAGCTAACAGCTACGTTGTTTACTTTCAGTTACTTTATACTGAAATTTCAAAACTTTGACCTCCTTGAGGAACCGGAAAACAACTTAATTTAAAAAAACCTTTTCAGCCAAATGTTTAGACATCCAAAAAGGAAAAAAGTTTTCACTATTACACATTAAAATAAAAAAGTTTTTTTTTTTTTACCCTATACTTAAGTTCCACCCTACTGTACAACCAATGTATAATGATGTACAAATTTAACAAAAATGGAAATATCACTAGCTTTATTATAAATTAACATAGCTAATAATCTAAAAAACATGCAAAGAGTATACATTGTAAAAGCAACGTTAAAAATGCCAGAATAAACAAAAATTTCGCATTCTAGTTTCGGTTGCGTTAAGCTTACCGTCCTCAGTGTCTAACGCAAAGCCCGTTTAAGCTGGATAAATAATTATTAAGATGCTACATGGCGCAGAATGATATACATTGTAAAAGCAACGTTAAAAACGCCAGAATAAACAACAATTTCGCGGACTAGTTTCGGTAGCGTTAAGCGTACCGTCCTCAGTGCGTACCGCATCAGTGCGTACCGCATCAGTGCGTACCGTCCTCTTAATAATTATGCAAAGAGTATATCCAAAGCACTCTTTTAAAATAGACAAAACGTATGATTAAAAAAAAAGGCAAAATATGATATGAAAGAAAAAAGCATTTTCAAAAGACTTTTTTAACAACATTAAAAATAAAGAAATTTTGTAATCACAAATAATCAAAAACGACTTACTAGCTTTAAATAGGAAATAAAAATACTTTCGAGACGTCTGCCGTAATCCTGAAACGTTAGAGGCAAGATGCCAGAAAAGTTTACTAATATTTTTCCTTAGACAATCGTACAAATAGAAAAAGCAATTTAAAGTAAGAAAATATATCTATGTCGCAGAGAGAGATTTAAATCGTTTGGCCCAATTTCCTTTTCGTTGCGTAAATAGTAAGAGATATATGTCACTTTTCGAACTATCATTTAAATACAAGTTTCGCCTAAAAATACAAACTAGACTTATATGTTTACATAACATATTTTGCATTTAATGTCGAGAATTTATTAAGATACTTTCAAAAGGAATTATTAAAATTAATTGTTTTCCTAAAAATATGTCGTTGAAAGGGAACAAGTGGCATTTTTAAAAGCTTTCAAAGAAGTATATTTAAAAGAATATTCACAAAGTTGATATTGATGTATTATATTAGTATTTATAGTTAATATTTATATTTAGTGCATTATAATCTATAACATAATTTAGTGTTATGTTTCCATGCCAAACAGGGAAGTAAAATGTTTTATTTTAGTCAAAGAAAATAAAGTATATTTATGTGCGATCATAACATCGCCTATAACATCGAGAATATATTCTTTTAATTTCGAAAGCTTAATAGTATAAATTATTATTTTCGTAAAACATTGAGTTAAAACGAAGCAAATAAAATTTTTAAAAGCTTCAAAACTTTTATATTTAAAGGAAATTTCAAAATGATAATGTTAATATTTAATGTAAAAATGAAAGAATATCATATGCAAAATACTATCTAATAGCTTTACATAATGACAAATAGATAATCGCATTTCACCATTATCCTTTTTTAATGTTCCTCTTGTTCTGCAGAATGACAATTATTTTTATTTTCAACAACCCCTACCCTGCCCCCTACGAGCTACGTTCGCCAACTCCCGTACAGACAGCGCAGACTCTAAAACACACTAATTTGATCAGATTTAAAGAGATTATGGAAGATTGAATAATAATTAAAAATACAGTGGGGATTTCCTTGTAAACGGGTTTCCATACATTTCCTTTTTAATGCAGAATTTTAAATAGCCGAATCAACTGCCGTTAGGGCATTTAATGACTGTTTTCGTGTTGAGCTAAATAAGATCAGTTAAACATTTGAAAATCATCTAGTATAAAATAAACTAAGTCAACACAGCCTTTGCCTTCAGATATTTTTTAACAACGCTTAAGAAAATCGTTTTAAATAATTTATTTTAAATGTATCGTTTCAAATCTGATGTAATTTTCACGAAAATTTGCTTATATATCGCTTCAAATCTGACGTAATTTATATCAAAGTCTTCTTTCTCTTTGTAATATATTCACGTAAAAGTACTTTTTTCATTTCAAAGGCAATATTATTATTTGTGCTTTCCTAGAATTGGCACCAATAGTTTAAAAGATCGTAATGAGTATGAAATAAATGTCTCGTTCTGCATTTAAAAATATATTTAATTTAAACTGGGCTTAGATGCCATATATTTCCATGGCCGCCATCTTGGATGTTTTTAGATTTCTTGGCGATTTTATGTTGGCAATCTTTTTTGATATGGAACCCGTGTGCCGCGTGTGTTCTGGCAACCCCGTTTTTCAGCGAGATTGTGTTTGAGAACCACGTTTTCGCTTAGGATTTTTTGCATGTGCTTTAATATCGTGTTGTATCTTTCCGTCTTTTTATTTTTATGTTAAATTCATTGGATGTATTTGATTGACTATGTCTGTTGCACTGTAGTCCGTTTAAACGCTCTTGCTGATGTAATTAAGAAATATGGGGAAATTATTAATGATAAAGGAGATTTGTTTACAATGCGTAGTCATAAGCCTATTTTGGGAAATGAAGGTGATGCCAGGAGTTATTTCGTGCTTGAGCTTTCAAGAAAGGGGATGATTCTTAAGGTATGTTGATAATTTTATGTATATTTTGTTGTTTTATTTTATAGTAATATTTTCTATTAGTCGTGTATTGTATATTTCTCATACATATCGGAGATTGGTGTACAGCAACATACGTGCATTTACTAACTGCGGCTTTAACGAGTTATGTGCTTTTTTGTGATTGCTGCAGAAGGAACTTGCTGAATCCAGTGGGGTTTTTTCCAGTTAGTCAACGCATAGCGTTCTTATGACGTTTAGTGAGAGCCACTTTAACGAGTTTCGTGCATTTTCCAGTGTGCTGCAAAAGGAGTTTGTTGAATTCAGTGATTTGTTTTCGGTTAATGAACGCGTAGCGTTCATACGGCGTTTAGAGATTGCCGCTTAAACGAGTTTTGTTTATTATTTACATTTTATTTTCGTTAAGCCTAACATGCTTATAAATCGGTGGTTGGCGACATTTACTACTTGGCGGAAAAGGGGTTTTTACGTTAAGAAAATTTCCAAGACGGCGGCCCGGGAATTTATGACATCTGTTCCTTAAACTATTTGACAAAGTTATTAATAGGCCAATTTAAATTTGACGCAATTTCTTTCATTTTCTGCTCTTAACACATATATGAATTCATTATTTTAAAGTTATATTTCTTTTTTAATATTCATGTGTAAATATAACATTTGTGGCGTAATCTTCAATATTATCCTGCTTTTAATACATAATTATTTAAGTCTAACGTGAAATTTATTTTTTTGTATCTAATAGTCAAGTGTAAATAAATTTTAATTGAAAGGAAATATTATTATTTGCGCCGTTTTTCATTTGACAGCAGATTCAAATAATAACATTTTCTAAAATATGAAGGAAATCTCTCTTGAATTGCTGAAAAATTTAGTAAAGAATTAAATAAAAACCTAAAAAAATTAGACACATTAAAAAAAATAATTAGTCACCACACTGTTAGTTAGTACTGTATATCCTTAGAAGAAAATAATTAAATTCCTATGTATAGTTTTAGTTTCTATAACTAGGGGGCGCTGCCCCCTACGGGCTACGCTCGTCAACCCCCGTTCAGGCACCTTCAAAATAAGCTAATATAAAATGAATTAAATAAACAGAGACTTTGCCTCCCGGTATTTTTTAGCAAAGCGAAAAGAAAGTTTTTTTTTTAATGACACTTTAAATGTATCGTTTTTAATCTGACGTAATTTTCACTAAACTTTTCTTTCTCCTTTTACTATTCACGTGAAAATAATTTTGTTAGAAATGAAATATTACTTGTGCTATCCTAATAAAAATAGTTGAAAATATCATCTTAAAATATTACATAAAATGTCTCGCGCAATTTTTAAATTTAAAATGTTTTGCAATATTATTTTTTGTTCATTTTACGTAATTTGTAATGTGACGTAAATGTGACGTAATTTCTCCTATTTAAGACTTCCAACGCATGTTAATGAATTTATTACTTTACAACACTAGGAGGCTCGGCCCCCTACGAGCTACGCTCGCCAACCCCCGTCCAGACACCGCAGACTCTAAATGCTCCTAATATGATCGGCTTTAAAAAGATTTCGAAAGATTGAATTATAATTTAAAAAACAGTGGCGATCTCCCTATAAACGAATTTCTATTCATTTCTCTTTGATTGGGGAATTTTAACGCCAAATCCGCTGCGGTACTACTTAATTATCCTGTCGACCAATTTCGCCAAATTATATAAATCGCCAAACCACTCGCCAAATTATACAAATTGATATCATTTTTATTTTAAATAACGAAAGAACAAATAAATTCGTACAACATTAATAAAAACACAAATAAAACGTCGAAATAAAAATAACTTGATGACGTATACACGTGTAACAACATTTCAAAATAAGCTAATATAAAAGGAATTAAGTAAAGAGAGTCTTTGTCTCCTGGTATTTTTTAACAAAGCGAAAAGAAAGTTCTTTTAAATGAGATATTTTAAATTAATTCTCAAAATATCAAATAAAATGTCTAGCGCAATTTCTAAATTTAAACTTTTTTGCAATATTATTTTGTGTTCATTTTATGTAATAACTATAATGTGACGTAAATATGACGTCATTTCTCCTAAGACTTCTAACGCATGTTAATGAATTTATTATTTTACAATATCCTTTCTCTTTTAAAATTCACGTGTATACTTTTTATGACGTAATTTTTAATAAGTTCCTGCTTTTTATACGTAATTATTTAATTCGAATTTGAAAGTTTTTTTCCTGTTTATAATAGTCACGTGTAAATAAATTTTTAATTTGAAGCAAACATTATTGCTTGCGCTTTTTATACAGTTAACAACAGTTTAAATTAGTACAATTTTCTGAAATCTGTAAAAAATATCTCTAGAAATGCTGAAAATTTGAATTTAAAATAGAAATAAAACCTGAAAAAATGAGTCAAAATAAAACTATTAATGCAATCTGCACTCCGGCAAATTCTAACGCATAAAATGATCTAAAAATGATTACACTGCCATGTATAGTTTTGCTGCTATAAAACTTTTTTAGTGGAACGATTTTGTCCAACTTTAGCATTAAATAACTCTTAAAATAATTCTTCGATTTGAAAACTGTTTGCATCAGCGTGTTTATCAAACATTTCTGTATAAAACCACCGATTTTCATATTTTTGTTAATATTAACGAAGAAAGACCTCCGGTCACAAAAAATTCAAAACCGGCGGCGGCGGTGACAGCGGAAGTTACTTTTTTTTAGAATAGAGAGATTATTTCACTTTTAAAATTCACGTGTAATATGGTTTTTATGATAATTTTCAATGAGTTCCTGCTTTTTACATTTTCTTGTTTATAATAGTCACGTGTACGATAAATTTTTAATTTGAAGCAAATATTATTATTTGCGCTGTTTATACAGTTGGCAACAGTTTAAATTAATATCAATTTCTAAAATCTCTCTATTTTAAAAAAAAGTAACAACCGCTGTCACCGCCACCGCCGCCACCGGTTTTGAATTTTTTGTGACCGGAGGTCTTTCTTCGTTAATATTAAGAAAAATAATGCATACAAAAATATGAAAATCGGTAGTATTATACAGAAATGTTTGATAAATACGCTGATGCTGACAGTTTTCAAATCGAAGAATTATTTTAAGAGATAATTAATGCCAAAGTTGGACAAAATCATTCCATTAAAAAAGTTTTATAGGAGCAAAAACTGTACATAGGAATTTAATCATTTTTAGATCATTTTATACGTTTGAAGTTCCCGGTGTGCAGACTGTTTTCCTTTTTTTAATTTGGCTAATTTTTTGAGGTTTTCTTTCTATTTTAAATTCAAATTTTCAGGATTTCTAGAGATATTTTTTACAGATTTTAGAAAGTGATATTAATTTAAACTCTTGCCAACTTTTTAAACAGCGGAAACAATAATGTTTGCTTCAAAAAAAAGAATATATATGTAGAAGTTATTGTTTGTAAAATGTTAATATATAGATAATTTAAATAAGTAGACGTTTGAATCACAATACGTACACTTTAATACAATTCTATAAGGGTAACTTTACATCACTTCGTTGATACTTTTCTAAATACAGCACCTTTCTTACTTAAAACTTACAACATATTTCTTACGAATAATTTGATTAGGCTTAACAATACCTTCCTTGGCATCTAATGAGCCGCTGCTTCATGCACAACATTATTTTTTAGACTGACTCTTTTCTAATTTTTGAATATGTCCAAACCTTGATCTCGTGATTGTGAATTTTCATTACTCGTGCTTTCAAATGATGGATAATAAAAATACCAGAGCATCAGTTAATTTGTTTATCATGTACGTCATAAAGAAAATAAAGTATGTTTAAATTTAAATCCTACAAATCGGTCATCCTGACATGATGACGTCCCGACATCATCATCTTGGCTTATTATTTCTTTTTTATGTTTAAACAGCTACACTCTTGAGACTTTTATACATTTTTCTTTCACATAAAATTTTGATTATAGGTTCAATACACATACACGTATATTTAATCTATCCGACTCGTCCAGGAGTTTAACCCACAGACCACGGCTTCATGTATTCGGCCCCGGTTGACGTCTTCCCTGGACCTTCATGATCTCCTACTTTCTTTACTTCATACCGATCATGATTCTTGGCTGCAGTTATCTCATATGGCCCCAAATATTTTTCTTTAAGTTTGATAGTATTGCCAAATTTCGTCCTCTTTATGGCGACGATATCTCCTATTTTGTATTTTCGTGGCTGTTTTCTTTTCTTATCAAACTGCACCTTGTTTTCTTCTTGTATTTTGAGTATATTTTTCTTTGCTTCTTCTCTCATGTCTTCGCGTTCTTCCATCATACATTCGGTAAATTCTTCTTCCAAAATTTTCTTGATGTTCTGCATGTTACTGTCCTTCATTTTAACTCCTGTCATTAATTCAAAAGGACTATACTTGGTGCTTCGTGTTACTGTGCTATTGATAATTCTTTGTAATTTTGGTACATACTTATACCACTTGGATTCATCATCACTAGATAATTTTGACAAAACGGATATCATCACTCTGTGTATTCTTTCCACCTGTCCATTTCCTCTTGGCATCCCAGTTGTTATCTCTAGAGGTTCAATTCTTTCCTTTGTACAATATTCCTTGAACTCGCTTTCAGTAAAAGCTTTTCCTTTATCGGTTATAATTCTAGCTGGGTTCCCGAAAGTTGTTTGCTGTAGTTCCAATTTCTCTATTACTTCCTTGGCCGACTTTGATTTCACTGGGTAAAACCATGCGAACTTCGTAAATGCATCTACTACGTTGAAAATATATTGATATTTTTTATTTGTGAGAGGTAATGGACCTATGTGATCGATGTGATAGGTTTCCAATGGTTTGTCTCCTTTTGGTATAGGGTTTAGAAAACCTTCAGCTTTTCCCTGCTTTCTATTATATAAGATACAATCAACACAGTTCGCGATTATTGTCTCTACTTTCTTCCTTAATCCAGCTATGTAAAATTCTTGCTTCACTAGATCTTCCGTTTTTGATATAGCAAAGTGTCCTCTTTCATGAATTTTTCGTATAATTTCTCGTTGCATCTCTTCCGGCACCACCAATATTTCTTTTCCATTCTCGAATCTGTATAATACATCATCTTTTACTAAGTAATTATCGGACGGTCCATTTTTAATAAGCAACTTGATGCATTGTATAGATTCATCTAGCCTTTGCGCTATTGCGATTCTTTTCGTTATTTCTCCTTGCGATCTTGTTATCACTAATACTGATTGTGTTGTCGGGACGTTTCGGCTTAATGCATCTACATGTTTCATTCTTGTTGCTGCTCTGTGTTCTATCTCGTAGTTGTATTCCTCGATGAGCAATGCCCATCTTGCTACCTTAGGTGTTAAATCTCTTTTGTTTAATGTTTTCTGGAACGCAGCGCAGTCCGTTACTATCTTGAATTTATTTCCCATTAGGTAATTTCTGAATTTCTTAAGAGCTTCTATTATGGCTAATACTTCAAGTTCATAACTTGAATATTTCTCCTGTTGTGGTGAAGTTTTCTTGCTCATGTATTGTATTGGATGAAATTTTCCATCATCTCCTTTCTGTAATAAAACTGCGCCAAATCCTTGGCTGCTTGCGTCAGTATGGAGTTCTTGTGTGGATCCTTGTTTATATAATTGAAGAACTGGTTTTGTTGATAGTATTCTCTTTAACTCATTAAAAGCTCCAAGCTGCTCTCTTTCAAATTTGAAACAATTTGTTTTCCTTAATAAATCACTCAGAGGCTTGGCGATTTTGGCGTAATTCGGGATAAACTTTCTGAAGTATCCTGTTAAACCTAAAAAGGATTGTAATTGTTTTGTTGTAGTCGGTTTAGGGAAATTTTGCACAGCTTTTGTTTTCGCTTTAGACGGTTTTATGGTCCCATTTTCAATTATATAACCCAAGAACTCTATTTTCTTTTTAAGGAATTGGCACTTTTTGAAGTTAATTTCTAAACCATACGCTGATACTACTTCTAATACTCGTTTCAGCTTCTTTATCCCATCTTCTTCATCATCTGAGGGAATGACAAAGTCCTCCATATATACAATGATAGTGCCTTCTCGTAGTAAATCTTGGAATACTGTGTTTACATATCTTTGAAATTGATTACCTGATATGCACAATCCGAATGGGCAACGTAAAAATTCGTATTTTCCTTCATGTGTTACAAAAGCTGTATATTTACGACTGTTTTCATCAATTTCGACGTGGAAAAAGCCGTTTTTGAGATCTAATGTCGTAAATACTTTTGCCTTCTGCAATTTGTCGATCACATCCTCAATTAACGGTAGTGGATAGCGATCTTTTAATATTTTCCGATTTATTTTCCGATAATCAATACATAACCGGTGTGATCCATCTTTTTTCTTACTCAGGACTACTGGGGCCGCAAAATCTCAATAACTTCGTCTAATGATCCCATCTTCCAACCACTGTTGTATTTGCTTACTGATTATTTCCTGTTCCACTAGAGGTAACCTTCTTGGTCGTTCACAGATAGGTTTTTCATCCGCTAATAGTATTTTCATTTTTAACCCAGTATCCTTTGTTTTATTTGGTTTGTATGATTCTATAAATTCTCGTATTTTTTCTCTGTTAGTTAAATTTGTAATATGAGTCAAATCCACCTCGGCATTTACGTAGTTGATATTAACCATATCTTCCCAAGCTCGATTATGGTTATCTATACTTGATGTGGCTACTTCATCTGTTTTGGAAAGGACATCATTAATTTTAATGTATCCTACTGGAACTGAATTGTCGTTTACTATTTTAACAACATCTTCCATTACTTTTAACGTCAAGCCTTCGACTGCTTTTCTACCTATTATTAAATCATAGTCAGTTTCTTGTACTACGTAAAATTTATCTTGTATTTCTATACCATCTACATAAACTTTATGCAAGAAATAACCCGTTGGTTTAATCTCTTCTCCACCTAAGCTCGATATAGATATACTGTCGCTGGTTAACTTTGGCGCGTTTATTGCCGTATGATATCTTGAATTGGCGATTGAAATATCACTCCATGTATCGATTATTATGTTTGTTTTTATTCCTTGAATATTCAGGATTCTTCCTTTCTTTCCATTTAACGTGCCCGTATTAACTACTTTTCTTTGCGTGTTTTGGCTCCAATCTTGGTATTTCGTTTCTCGCCAATTTTGATTACGTTGCGGGTTATAATTTGAATAATTTTGTTGTGTTTTACTTCCCATGGTACAATTCTTACTCACGTGATCAGGTCTGCCACAATTATAACATATTATATGTGCCTCGTTTCTTCCATGGTTCACATTGTGCCTATTGTCAACTTGGCGCCTTTTCGAATTGGCGTAGTCAGCCACTCTCGATCGTTTATCCTCAAAACTCCCACTTGTATTCCTTATAGCTTGTTTATTGCAAACCCTTCGTGCCGTTTCGTAAATATCTAATTTGTTTACTAATTCGTCTATCTTTTTTATTATTAACAATTCCTCTGCAAAATGTGTCGTTGTTTCCGCAGGTAAATTATGCCTAATTTTATTAACTACAATTAATTCCGATAATTCCTCAAAGCTATCTATTTCAAGGCCGTCGATCCATTGTTTAAAATATACCTTGATCTCATAAGCGAAATCGCGCCAATTAGTCGATGGCTCTTTTTTGAGTGAGAAAAATTTCAGCCTAAACTCTTCTGGCGATAGTTTGTACCGTTTTAAAAGAATACTTTTTATATAGTCATAATCCTACATTTCGGGTTCACTCTCCCTGGTTATTATATTAATCACATCTAATGGCATTAGGTTAATTAAATAGTTGACCCATTCTTTTTTATCAATGCCCGTTTGCGCCATTTGCCTTTCATACATAGCCAAGTATAAACTAATATTATTTGTACTATCGTAATTTGTTAATAATCTAAGCAATTCATATTGCTTACCTGAATTTGTCCTTGTGTCCACATCGATGTGCTGTCTTGAATTTTCTTGTAGTTGTATTTTCTTAATCTCAAATTCTCTTTCGCGATCTTTTTCTTCCAATTCTATTCTCCATTTTCTCTCTTCCATTTCCATTTTCAGTTTCTTTTCTTCAAGTTCCGATTGCGCTTTTAGTTTCTTTTCTTCAGTCTCTGCTCTTAATTTCTTTTCTTCAAGTTCTGATTCCGCTTTTCTAGCTGCCACAATTACTTCTAGGCGGTCCTTTATAAAATCTTCATCGTAATCTTCCCAGTTTTTAATTAGCTTTATTAGGACATGGATTGTCGGTTTTTCTGGTGGCTGAATTCCGCATTCCTCACAGAGATCTATTAGATCAATTCTTTTAGCTTTATTTAAGGATACCATGTTTTTCAAAGTTGTACTTGGATAAATATGACTACGGTTTTTGCACACTTGCCTTGTTCATTCACAATCCATTTTTTGACACTGGCGATTGACAACAATTTCTCTTCGATTAATATTTTACTATTTATTCCACTAATAGTCGCTTAAAATCCCGGCATCGAGCCCCCAAATTTGTAGAAGTTATTGTTTGTAAAATGTTAATATATAGATAATTTAAATAAGTAGACGTTTGAATCACAATACGTACACTTTAATACAATTCTATAAGGGTAACTTTACATCACTTCGTTGATACTTTTCTAAATACAGCACCTTTCTTACTCAAAACTTACAACATATTTCTTACGAATAATTTGATTAGGCTTAACAATACCTTCCTTGGCATCTAATGAGCCGCTGCTTCATGCACAACATTATTTTTTAGACTGACTCTTTTCTAATTTTTGAATATGTCCAAACCTTGATCTCGTGATTGTGAATTTGCATTACTCCTGCTTTCAAATTATGGATAATAAAAATACCAGAGCATCAGTTAATTTGTTTATCATGTACGTCATAAAGAAAATAAAGTATGTTTAAATTTAAATCCTACATATATATTTATACGTGTAATAAATTAAAAATTTATTTACACGTGACTATTATAAACAGAAAAAAACATTTGGAATTAGAATTAAATAATTATGTACAAAAAGCAGGAACTTATTAAAAATTACGTCATAAATACTATAATTACACGTGAATTTTAAGAGAGAAAGGAATTTGTAAAATAATAAATTTATTAACATGCGTTAGAAGTCTTAAATAGGAAAAATTACGTCATATTTACGTTACATTACAGTTATTACATAAAATGAACACCAAATAATATTGCAAAACGGTTTAAATTTAGAAATTGCGCTAGACATTTATTTGATATTTTGAGAGGATACTTTTCAACTATTTTTGTTAGGAAAGCGCAAATAATATTTCATTTCTAACACAAGTATTTTCACGTGAATATTAAAAAGAGAAAGAATAGTTTGGTCAAAATTACGTCAGATTAAAAACGATTAATTTAAAATGTCTTATTTAAAAGAACTTTCTTTTCGCTTTGTTAAAAAATACCGGGAGACAAAGATTCTGTTTACTTAATTCATTTTATATTAGCTTATTTTGAAATATTTATCTTATTTTACTTAATCAAAGACGAAAACAGCGATTGACATATGTATTTTTGGTACTACTTAGTTATCCCGTCGACCAAAAATCTATCATTCGCCAAACTATAAGATTAAATGTCAATAATGGTTGATCGTAAATGTCACATTAACTTGAATTTAAGCAAGTTACACGTGTCTACGTCATCAAGTTATTTTTATTTCGACGTTTTATTTGTATTTTTATTTATATTGCACTAATGTATTTGTTCTTTCGTTATTTAAAATAAAAATGATGTCAATTTGTATAATTTGCCGAGTGCTTTGGCGATTTATATAATTTGGCGAAATTGGTCGACGGGTTCATCAAGTAGTACCGCAGCGGATTTGGCCTTAAAATTTCCCAGTCAAAGAGAAATGAATAGAAATCCGTTTATAGGGAGATCGCCATTGTTTTTTAAATTATAATTCAATCTTCCGAAATCTTTTTAAAGCGGATCAAATTAGCGTACTTTTAGAGTCTGCGGTGTCTGAACGGGGGTTGACGAGCGTAGCTCGTAGGGGGCAGAGACCCCCTAGTGTGTAAAAAAATATCTCTCGAAATGCTGAAAATTTGAATTTAAAATAGAAATAAAACCTCAAAAAATGAGTCAAATTAATAAACTGAGTGCTGTCTGCACACCGGGAAATTCTGACGCATAAAATGATCTAAAAATGATTAAATTCCGATGCACAGTTTTTGCTCCTATAAAACTTTTTTAATGGAACGATTTTGTCCAACTTTAGCATTAAATATCTCTTTAAATATTTCTTCGATTTGAAAACTGTCTGCATCAGCGTGTTTATTAAACATTTCTCTATAATTCCACCGATTTTCATATTTTTGCATGCAATATTTTGTTTAATATTAACGAAGAAAGACCTCCGGTCACAAAAAATTCAAAACCGGCGGCGGCGGGGACAGCGGTAGTTACTTTTTTTCTAAGAATAGAAAGAAACTTTTGTAATTTTGACCAACTTTAACATAAATAGCTCTTAAAGTATTTATTCGATTTAAAAATGGTCTACTTCAGAATTTTATTCAATCATTTCTCTATATTACTACCCATTTTCATATTTTTGTATACAGTAGTTTTTCTAAAATTAGCAAATAAAGACATCCGGTCACAAAAAATTCATTTGCCGCGGTGGTACAGCGTTAGTTACTTTTTTTCTAGAGTAGAGAGATAAAAAACATTTAGTCTCTCTGCATAGCTAAAACATTTGTTCACTGTAAATTTTTGTCGTTAATGCATTTATCAACACCTAAAAGTATTGATGTGCTATGTCCTTTTTTTTCCCGACTGAAAAGAAGGGTTATGTGTTTTACGTGTGTCTGCGTATGTGGATTTCTTTATACCCTTGAAACATGACAACGGCTGGATGGATTTTAACGAATGAGGTCTCTATCAATTTGTCTTAACGGCCCAATGGTTATAGGCTAGGTTTTTTTTTATATGAATTCAAAATGGAGGCCGTAAAATACAAAATGGTGATAGAGACGAAAAAAAATTACGCACCCTATTGAGTGCCCTATCATTGGATAGGTCTTTCAAAATGAAGACGATGTTTCATTGACTATTTTTCATTCAGAAACTCCGTTAAAATATTATACAACCTGGAAGTTTTTTATGTTGGATCTCTAGCTTCACTGCAACTCTAACCATCATAGACATCTATAGACCTCATCAAAATAGTGTTTATAAATAAGAACTAACAATTAAACACAATTTAAATGTCATCAATACAAGTAAATAAAAAAATAGATCAGTAATATAAACAAGCAATATAAAAAAAATATTTTAAGTCAATTCCTATTTGGGTCAATAAGAGAATTTTTTTCTCCCATTCTTCTTTCCTCTTGAGTGGCACTTAAAATGCCTTAATCAAGAAGAGGGCTCTCTCGGACTCAAAATACCTTGATCAAGAAGAGGGCTCTCTCGATTATTGAAAATTAATTTAATTTAATTAATGAGTTAATATTTGAAAAAAAAAAACTGTGTATCCACTACAAGTTTCAAAAAATTTATTTGAGCTTCATTAGATGAATAATAAGTATTTTATTAACGATTGAAAATTTGAACAAGATATATATAGCGAGAGTGTGAGCTAATAGTAGTAATTGAAAAAAAATGGTTTTACATTGATGAGAAATAATTAATTAGTTCGCTTTTTACGCAGTCGTGTTTTTTGATTTTAGGTAGCTTTCATTACAAAAATCTACCTATTGCAGCCGTTCGGAGGAAAGCGATTTCAAAAAATTTTGGTATATTTTCATCGATCATGACCTCCAGACCACGAAACCACCCTCCGTTCAAAATTGACATATATATATATATATATATACACTGGCGGAAAAAAAATCCCAACACCAAGAAAGACTTGTGTTAGATAAACGAAATTTGGTATGCGTGTTTATACATATGAAAGATGACATCGATTGAAATTTCGCGCTTCGTGCATAAGTGTGGCGCTAGTAGCGCCACTCAGAACTTGCAGATCAGGTTTACTTTAAATGCGTGCTGTAAAGTTCGTAGGCGTTATTTAGCTTCGAAATGTGGCGTATTGAGTTGATGTTAGCCAAGAATGTCTTTAACGAGACGAAGAAGCCACTGTCAACAGCTCACCGAGTTGGAACGAGGTCGCATATTCGGGCTACGAGAAGCTGGATTTTCTTTCCGCGATATTGCAGAAAGACTAGGTTGGAATTTATCCACTGTGCATGATTGTTGGAAGCAGTGGTCAAGGGATGGTACTACCTCAAGAAGACCAGGTTCCAGGCGGCCACGTGACACTCCTGAGAGGGAAGATCGCCGTATTCGGCGTACGACTGTGGCGCATCGTACTGCGTCTGCGGCAGAAATTCGAGCTGCAGTTGGTACCACAGTGACACAACGAACTGTTAGAAATCGATTACTTCAAGGACAGCTCCGAGCCAGGCGCCCTGTAGCGTATTCTACTGACTCGAAACCATTGCCGGTTGCGACGCCATTCGTGTCAAGTCAGAGCTCATTGGTGGGCGGAGTGGATATCTGTTGTGTTTCTTTTTCATCAGAAAACACAACAGATCTCCACTCCGTCCTCCAATGAGCTCTGGCCTGACACCAAGGGCGTCGCAAACGGCAATGGCTTGGAGTCAATAGAATGCACGCTACAGGGCGCCTGGCTCGGAGCTGTCCTTGAAGTAACCGATTTCTAACAGTTCGTTGTGTCACTGTGGTACCAAATGCAGCTCGAATTTCTGCCGAAGACGAAGTACGATGCGCCACAGTCGTACACCGAATACGGCGATCTTCCCTCTCAGGAGTGCCACGTGACCGCCTGGAACCTGTTCTTCTTGAGGTATTACCATCCCTTGACCACTTCTTCCAAGAATCATGCACAGTGGATAAATTCCAGCCAAGTCTTTCTGCAATATCGCGGAAAGAAAATCCAGCTTATCGTAGCCCGAATATGCGACCTCGTTCCAACTCGGTGAGCTGTTGACAGTGGCTTCTTCGTCTCGTTAAAGACATTCTTGGCTAACATCAACTCAATACGCCACATTTCGAAGCTAAATAACGCCTACGAACTTTACAGCACGCATTTAAAGTACACCTGATCTGCACGTTCTGAGTGGCGCTACTAGCGCCACACTTATGCGCGAAGCGCGAAATTTCAATCGATGTCATCTTTCATATGTATAAACACGCCTACCAAATTTCGTTTATCTAACACAAGTCTTTCTTGGTGTTGGGATTTTTTTTTTCCGCCAGTGTATATATCCATATATATATATATATATATGACCTATGTCACGCTGTAACTCTCGTATTTATGAACCGATTTGGATGTAATTCGGTGTGTACATAGTACATACCAATGTCTCGACGGAGTTAGTTGGCCAGCTTCATCCGCCATTTTGTTTCAAAATGGCGGCCATTTAAATTTTTTTTTTTAAATTTAAATTTGAAATGTGGTACCAAAAAATTGAAAATAGAATTTTTTTTCTTATGTATTTGATCTTTATACAAAGATTCCGAAGCAGTTTTTGTTTCGTCTATATCTTAAAAAACGGCTATGTTTTAGCATTTTGAATTTCTAGCGTGGCTGATATTTTGAAACTTCCTGAAATTTGTCACGCGATCAAAGGCGTATTTATGAACCGATTTGGATGTAACTTCGTTTATGCATAGTACATACCAATGTCTCGACCGAGTTCATTGGCCAGCTTCATCGCCATTTTGTTTAAAAATGGCGGCCATTTAAATTTTTAAAAAAATTTTAAATTTGAAATGTGATACCAAAAAATTGAAAATTGAACAAATATTTTTTTCTTATGTGTTTGACCTTGATTAAAAGATTCGGGAGCAGTTTTTGTTTCGTCTATATCTTAAAAAATGGCTGAGTTATAGCATTTTGAATTTCTAGCGTGGCGGACATTTTGAAACTTCCTGATTTTTGTCACGTGATAACGGGCGTATTTATGAACCGATTTGGATGTATCTTGGTGTGTACATAGTACATACAAATATCTCGACCGAGTTCGTTGTCCAGCTTCATCCGCCATCTTGTTTCAAAATGGCGGCCATTTAAAAAATTAAAAAAATTTAAAATTTGAAATGAGATACCAAAAAATTGGAAAATGAAAAAAATTTTTTCGTATGTGTTTGACCTTAATACAAAGATTCCGGAACAGTTTTTGTTTTGTCTATATCTAAAAAAATGGCTCAGTTATAGCATTTTGAATTTCGATTGTGGCTGACATTTTAAAACGACCTGATTTTTGTCACGCGATAACAGGAGTATTTATGAACCGATTTGGATTTAACTTGGTCTGTACATAGTACATACCAATGTCTCAACCGAGTTCGTTGGCCAGCTTCATTCGCCATCTTGTTTCAAAAGGGTTGCCATTAAAAAAAATAAATAAATAAAATAAAATAAAATTTAAAATGAGGTATTAAAAAATTGGAAAATGAAAAACATCTTTTTATGTGTTTGCCCTTGATACAAAGATTCCGGAGCAGTTTTTGTTTCTGAAAATTTGTTCTTTTGTTTATAGTTACTTTAAATAAAAGCAGCTTGGATAAAGCTGACTAATTTCGCGAAATTCTCATTCATAATGATTTAGTATTGATAAAAATTAGTATTGAATCTCCTATATTCGGTTTCCACTAAATTGAGCTTCGTGTGTTTGAATAATATAAGTTGGTTTTTTTTAAATAAGGACTATGAAAGCTACCTCTTCCTCTCGGCACTGGCCGGAAGGACTTTTTTAAAATTTAATTGTTTTTTATGAATATGAGATTTTGACAAAACTTGAATCGGTATCGGAAGTAGAGTCAAGACACCACAAGCGTTTTAAGTCCAGTTTGTAATAACGAAAAGTAAAAATAAAAAAAAAGTTGAAAAATAATATTTCCATGAAAATCCTTTTTCATTAGCGCCCACTTGTGCTAATTTCAAGGATATTCAATTCTCTACCAAAAATCTAACAGGAAGATTATAAACTAAAGATGCAACAGCAAGTGAAAAAGTGAATTTAAAGTCTTATAAATACCTTTTAATAACCTGATGAACATGTTTCGTACAGACAATTCGATGACTTTATCAAGATCAATATTGATAAAAAAAACTATTTCCAATTTTTTTTATGAACCTGGTAAACAATAATTATGCAAATCTTCATAAAGACGCAGATTGTTCGTACGAAACATGTAGATATCTTTATTAAAAGGAATTTATAAGCCTTTAAATGTACTTTTTAGCATGTTATAACTTTAGTTTAACGAGTTTCTTACATAATTTTATAGGAAAATTATTGTTTGAAAGATTAAAAGCTAGGACATTGAAAGCTTAAAGAATAATTACTTGTGGTAACTTCATCCCTGTGAAAATGAGCATGCTAGATTTAACTGAGCTGACGCATGCGTTGAGCAGAATTTCGACCAAAAATAAAAAAAATACTGTATTTACACATTCACATTTTTAATAATGAATAAAAGCTAACATAACTTGAGAGATTTGTGTTAAACTTTACAGAAACTTTGACAAAAACTTTAATATTAAATAAATACAGAAATTAATAACTATCAAAAATTTTTGCTAAAGCATTGCGATTGCAACATCCACAATGTAGCAAATGTATTATTTATTAGTACTTTGACTAATTTTTAAAATATATGTGTGAATAAAATGGTGTAAAATACTTGTCAGTTATGAAAAACAAAATCAAAGAAATATTTTCCTCTCTCAAAGAACTCCCCCCCCCCCCCCCTCTCTCACTCCTCAGAAAAGATTTAAAAGGATGCTCCTGTTTAATAAGGTATATAGAAAGGCTCGATAGAAAAATTTAAGAAATGTAAAAAGGGATCAAATGGAACAGTTCATTCTGAAATGCGTTTTCATTTTAATGCCTGAAGTGTTAGAGAAACATGAAGAAAGAGTGCGTTTTATGAAAACTCCATAACCTCTTCAGACCTAAATGTAAAATAACACTACAAATGCACATTCGTTGCTTTTGCACAAACAAAGAGACACCCTAGACGGCAGAAGATTCCCTTTTTCTGAAATGGGTACTTTAGGGGCGGGTCATTTAGGTTCACAAACAGGGATCTAAAATGACTAGCCTCCTTAAAATATCAATTTAATGATCAATAACCTAAATTCACGCAATAAAAAAATTTAAGGTCTTTAAGCAAGTAAATGATCTGCAAATCCTCAATTTTTTTTACTGTAAAGCGCTTAAGTTAAATAATTGTGAAATGTTCTTTACATTATTGGCCACACTGCCTTGAAGGCATATTGCAAACTCAGATAAAAATAACATTTATTTTATGAGGAAATAAGCATCAATGCTGCCATTGATTGGATTTGTCCCAAAGTCAAAATCACTCAGTTACTTAAAAGTAAAGTCTAAATGTAACAAAATCAAACAGTTTACCTTTTATGAGGATAAGACTAGAGGTGCACATCTGTGTACCTCGGGTCTAAAGAGATTATAGCAGTTTTTTTTTTTTGGGGGGGGGGGGGGCGATACATTAAATAGCATGCTGGCAATCATGCTTTAGATTATATCTCAAAACACCAATTATGAGTTACCGATTGATTGTTAAAATTTTATTTTTAAAAAAATATGTAGTTTTGTATTTCTCTATTTTTAATAGACGACAAAACACACAAGATACATTAGTTTTCAAATGCTTTCAAAAACTTTTAAAATTAATACTTTATAAATCAGTAATAATTGGAATCAAATATTCTTTAGTTATGTAATATTTACTTATACATAAAAGTAAAAAAAACTGTTTTCTCAAATACAAATCCATAAAACAAGAAAATCACATATATTTAATCATAAACCTTAATAGCTGAAGTTAAAAATGTATCTATAAACTCCAGAATATTTTCTTATTATGATATATGTATTTACAATTTCAATGATTCGATTCGCCAATTAAATGTTTTACCTATTTAAGGTCTTTTTACTTAATCAAGCAAGCAAACACATTACACATTAAAAGTGCATTTTGTAGCTACGAAATTCCTCTTTCTATAATATACTATATTTTAATTAATATTTTAGGTCTAATGCTATTCACAGGCATCCTTTATATATTACATAAATACCTGAGAGTTTTGAAAATTTTAATAGTATTTCTTAATTTAACGAATAATTGCGTGATAATGCAGATTTCGCATTTACAAAACACTTACTTTTTAATTGTTTTACGACTGTGTGGCAGAATTATTCACATTTGGAACATCTTCTAAATAATATTGTTTTTCATTGCATTTCTTTAAATTATCTTTAATTAAAAAAAAAAAGAATTTATACATGTTGTTCTTGGCCAATCTTAACAGTCTAAATTATTTTATATTTTAAAGGTTAGATGAGGACATATTACTTTTCAAAAATATATTTCCTGTAGCATAGAATGATAAAGTAGTTATGCGATAAGAGATGAGACTGCTTACAGCGCCATTTAGAGGCAAACTTCAGAGTTAGCGTCCATATCTCTGAAACGATACGAGATGCGAGAATAGAGGCAATTATAAAGTTGTGGGGGGATCCTCTATTTTGTGAATTGATATCATACATGTAATACAAAATTTATGAGACATCCGGCAATGTACTCTTTTATCACATCACCAGCTTAAAAACGCTGTTAATTGCATACGGGAGTGATGCATTACAAAGTAAGACGGACATTTATTAATAAAACTATACACTTCAGGTATATACACTATATTTTAATGAGAAAATAAAGCACTGTTCGTTTTCGAAAGCCGCTCCCTAGCACTGTGAGATTATTCTATCCAAAGTGATGTTAGGCTTAAATGGGTATTTTCCGAAGTTCTACTTCGGCGTTCACTTGTACTTTGTCACTACGATTGGCGCTCTGCCAAACGCAGCTAAACAAACTCCGCTCATCCCTATTTTGATAAAATCAAAGCAGACCTAACGCATGCGCATAAGCTCGGAGGGTTATGCTATCCGAAAACAAACAGTATACAGTGTTCCACAAAAGTGATGGTACAGAGAGTACTTCTTGAAAAATATGCAAATTTCTTCGTGGTGAATAAAAATAATTTTTTTTAATAAATTGGAATAATTAATTAGCAGCCTTTGTTACATTATACAGTCAACTATTAATAGAAATTTCTTTTGAACATACTGAAAGAATATTATAACATTATTAAATTTCAAAAATACTTCCACAAAAGTCATGGTATATTTGTAACATTTTCAAAATTTTCACTCGTTTGCATATTTTATCGAACATAGTCATTCTCTCAAAGAATCCACAGCACATATAAATGTATTCGTTGTTATCTCAACAGAATAAATCCCATATAAATTTTAAAAATGACGCAAAAAGAATTTACAGGTAAGGAAACAAAATTAATCGTTAATCTTCGTAAAAAAGGGGTAAATCTTATAGTAAGATAGCTGAAATAATGTCTCGAAGCCATTCCAACATAATAAAGTAATTAATAGGTAAAAAAGACAAAAAAAAGGGGGATGGGATTGCAAATAAAGCTTTAAACGGCCTTCCTAAAAATTAACAGTGGGAGATGTTAATAGTACTCTGGTGAATAATAGTACTCTGCATTTCTGAAAATCCCTCAATTAGTACTAGAAATATAATAAAAGAATTGTAAAAGTATGTCAATTAAATAATACACAAAGAAACTACCACCAGGGTCATTAATGATGCTAAGTTTAGATCAAGATTTGCAAGGAGGAAACCATATCTCTCCGATCAACAGAAAGAAAAGAATAGAGTTTGACAGAAAATATTTTTATGCATTTCTGAAACATAAAATTTTTTTCACATGAGTCTAAGTTTAAAATTTTCAGCATAAATGGACGAATTAGACTTTGGAGGGGAAAGGATGATACACTGAATCCCAGATATACGACAAAAACTACAAAGCGCGTTGGAGCACTTGTAATGATTCGGGGCTGTTTGACAGTTTCAGGAGTATAAAATTTAGATTTCACGGAAACTATCATGGACATATTTGAATAGTTAAATATTTTAAATAAAATTTGGAGGACAGTGCATTAAAGTTTAGTGTCTCACAGGACTTTTACTTCCAATAAGATTATGATCCCAAGCACACTTCTCACATTGTCCGATTATGGCTGCTCGACATTGCCCCCCCCCCCCCCCCACTCTTGCCACCCATTCACAAATTTCAGACTTAAATCCCATTAAACATTTATAGAGTACCTACAGAAGCAAGTGAATAATTACGATATTAGAAATAAAAATACTAGTTTAAAAGTGTTTTACTTGCTGAATGGAATAAAATTAAGGAAAGTGTTACAGAAAATCTGATAAAATCATTGATAAACAGACTTAAAGCAATCCTGAAAAAGAAAAGATATGCAACTAAATATTAGAAAAGGTTTTTCTTTAATTTTCCTTTAATTTTTTTAATTTTCCAGGTGTACAATGACTTTTGTGGAAGCATTTTTGAACTTCCATTTTGTTTATTTTTATTTTGAAAGTTTCTAATGGAAATTATTATTGAATTTTTCTTGTATAATATAGCAAAAACTGTTATTAAATAATTATGATTTGTTAATTCAATTTTATTTGCCTCATCATGGCTAATTTTGCATATTTTCCGAAAAATACTTCCTGTACCATCACTTTTGTGGAATACTGTACATAATGTGTCCACTACCGGCAGCAATGCTTCATGGATTCTGCATTTTGTTTAGATAGTGAACATATTAGGCATATTTAACTTTATTTATTTAAGACAATTAACTCCCTTTAAACTTTAACTTCAAAATAAGTTAGTACACAAAAAATTGACTTTAAATAGTAACAACAGTTTACTAAAAGTCGCTTATAGTATAACGTTCGATGTTACCTTGTTAACTTTAAAGAACTTAAAACATTATTACAAATTAATTTAAACAATTAATCAACCATTCACTTAGCTATAATAGGACTTTCAAAATCCAAATTTACTTGTTACAATGCCTAAATTACATTAGCAATCAATATCTCAAATTTTTAACTAAGTAAATTCCTTAAACTTAAGCACACATTAGTGAAGAGCACACAAAAAAAATTCTTACTAAATAGAAGAAATCACGACAGTTTATGGTCATATTAAACGTCTGCCTCAATCTAAAAAACCTCGGTCGAAGGCTCAAATGGTATTCATCATTCATCTGATTTGACTTCAACCGCAAACGTGTTCAATCAATCAGCTTTAACTCGATTTTCATTTAAGCGTTCGACCGAGATTTTCTAGGTTGAATTAGATGGTGAATATGAGTATTATAGAGTTCATAGGAACAAGGAAGAGTTGCCGAACACGCCAACTATGTCAACAAAATCCTCGCTTTAAATAAAAGGCTAAACAACCATTCAATAAAATTACATTATCATACTAGATAAACTTCTTAAAAGCTTATATTGTGCTGAACTCGATCATACTTTAAATTAGAGATCTTTACAAAATATTAAAGTTCATTCATGGATTTAGGGGGCAGAAAATGTTGGTATAAGAGTGTTTAGAGAGTTTCTTTATAAATTAAGAGTTCAAACGGCTCTCTCACACATCACTTTTGCATATTAAACGTTTGTAAATGTTTATTAAAATTAAGATATTATAAACTTATTTATCAACAGAATATTTGGAAAATGTTTTCGAAAAACATTAGCATGTTCTTGAATTGTATCGGAACTTCTATTTTGAAATTAAGAAAATCATGAAATATTTAAACGAATGAAAAAAAAAGATTTGGAGAAACTTTTATGCATTCTGTCTAACACTCTTTTTTTAATTTAATACCTTAAACAAAAATAAAGGTAATCAGATTAGTTTTTATTCTGTATCAAAGTACTACAGAAATATGTGTACAAACGATTTGAGACAAATGAGCATAAAAAAATTCTGATAAAAGTATTAAGCAATTAATTAAATCTGTTACTTCTTTGAAACATCTATTACAAATCATGTTGTTTGAAAAAAAATGCTAAAGGAATTTTTATTAATACTCGAAAGGGATTTTATCTTTTTCTTAATTAGTCTTAAAACATCGTGCAGGGAAAAAATATATCTGTAAATGTGCTAATATGAAAATAATTTTTTATTTGACACAAAAGAAGAATCCATATGAAATGTTTACATTCCTCTTTATAAGAAGTGAGAGACGTTCGGACTTTTATTTTTATGCTGAGAATGTAAAAAATGTTTTCAAACGTTAAATGCATTAAAGGATCTAAATATATAGTATGTTTAGAACTAATCAATTCAATAGATGCCAATCTTCTGGTTTTATTCAAGTCAAATAAACATATTTTAAACCAGAACTTTTATTTCATAAAAAGCGTCTTGTTTTTATTATATTTCTATTCATTATTAAACAAAATTTCTGTGCATATAAAAACATTTCACAACGTTACTTCGATAAAAAGTCCTTCCGGCCAGTGCCGGGAGGAAGAGGTAGCTTTCATATTCCTTATTTTAAAAAAGCTAACTTATATTATTCAAACACACGAAGCTCAATTTAGTGGAAACCGAATATAGGAGATTCAATACTAATTTTTGCCAATACTAAATCATAATGAATGAAAATTTCGCGAAATTAGTCAGCTTTATCCAAGCTGCTTTTATTTAAAGTAACTTATATTTGGCTGCCAAATTCGGCGATTTCTTAAAGTGCCTGCCATTTTAAGACAACATGGTGGATGAGGCTAACCAGTGAACTTACTCGAGACCTTAGTAATTGCTGTGCACATGCTCACTCACATCGGAATCGGTAGATATATACGAGTGCTGTCGCATGCAAAAAATCAGATTTTTCAAAATGTCACCCACAATAGAAATTGAAACTGCTATATCTGAGCCATTTTTTTAAGGTAAAGACAAACAAAAAATGATCCTGAATTCTTATATCAAGGTCAAATACTTAAGAAAGAAACCTTTTTCAATTTCTAATTTTTTTGCACCTCACTTTAAATATATATTTTTTTCTTAATTTAATGGCCGCCATTTTGAAACAAGATGGCTGATGAATCTGGCCAGCGAACTTAGTCGAGGTATTGATGTATACTATCCACATGCCTTCTTACATCGAAATAGGTGAATACGTGTGTTATCGCGTGACAAATACAAGATCGTTTCAAAATGTTAGCCATGCTAGAAATTCAAAGTGCTGTAATTCAACCATTTTTTAAGATATAAACAAAAGAACAAATTTTCAGAAACAAAAACTGCTCCGGAATCTTTGTATCAAGGCCAAACACATAAAAAAAATCTTTTTCATTTTCCAATTTTTTAATACCTCATTTTAAATCTTAAATTTAATTTTTTTAAATGTCAACCCTTTTGAAACAAGATGGCGAATGAAGCTGGCCGACAAACTCGGTCGAGACATTGGTATGTACTATGTACAGACCAAGTTACATCCAAATCGGTTCATAAATACGCCTGTTATCGCGTGGCAAAAATCAGGTCGTTTTAAAATGACAGCCAAAATAGAAATTCAAAATGCTATTACTCAGCCATTTTTTTAGATATAGACGAATCAAAAACTGTTCCGGAATCTTTGTATTAAGGTTAAACACATACGAAAAAAATCTTTTTCATTTTTCAATTTTTTGGTATCTCATTTTAATTTTTTCATTTTTTCATTTTTTTAAATGGCCGCCATTTTGAAACAAGATGGCGGATGAAGCTGTCCAACGAACTCGGTCGAGACATTAGTATGTACTATGTATAAACGAAGTTACTTCCAAATCGGTTCATAAATACGCCTTTTATCGCGTGACAAATTTCAGGACATTTCAAAATGTCAGCCACGCTAGAAATTCAAAATGCTGCAACTCAGCCATTTTTTAAGATATAGACGAAACAAAAACTGCTCCGAAATCTTTGTATAAAGGTCAAATACATAAGAAAAAAATCCCTGCCGGCTCGGGCCTACAGGCGGAGGTAGATTTCGAAGTTAAGTACTAAATTCACCAACAAAACTTAAATCAAGATTAAAGATGAACCCAGTTCCTTCGCTAAGAATGAGCTCTAGGGAGCTAAACATTTTGTGAAAATTCTAATATACACACACGCATGTATACGGAATAGGTTTAAAAAAGGCTAAATCAAATTCAGAGAACCTCAAAGTGTTAAAATATGTTAATATTTTAATACTCGGGTTTTTATCATGTTTTAATACGTTTCTTCAAACTCAATGACGTTACATATTCACCTGCTGTGGTCCATTATATTTTCAATATGACGCAATATTTGTTGTTTTTTTTAATTCGTCAAACTATTTATTTCATTTTGAATTTTCATGCAGAAATCTTGCTCTAGAAAACTTATGACGTAATATTCAATTTGTTTTCAATTCGTCAAACTGTTTATCTAATTTAATTTTTCACGAGAAAACACTGCATTAGAAAAGCAATTCTTGTGGTGAGAATTTTATTGCTTTTTTTTTAATTGTTGGCAACAGCTATAACGAAAAATATTTATTTTTTCCTGCCATTGTTGTGTAAAAGCTGGTTTTATCAGAATCATGTTAAGACGGTATTCAAAATTTTAAACCTTCCCCATTCCCATTCCCTTGGACCGATTTTGCTCATTTTCAATCCTCGCCGAGAAATTAGCTATCTTAAAGTTGTTGGCATGTTTGAAGACGTTCCGTGCATAATTGCGACTTTTATCGTGCGGACAAAATTTAGTACATACATACATACATATGTATATATATATATATATATATATAAACTTTTTAGGTGGGGGTGGTTTTGGGTTCCTGGGGTCATGTAATGAAAAGTTATGAAGGAATTTTTCAAAAGTCGCACCATGGTAACGACTGCAATAGGTAGTATTTCTTACGAAATCTACTTAAAAATATTTTTCCATTTTCAATTTTTTGGTACCACATCTCAAATTTTAAATGTTTTTAAAAATTTTAAACCATTTTGAAACAAAATGGCGGATGAAGCTGGCCAACGAACTCGGTCGAGACATTGGTATGCACTATGTACACACCGAATTACATCGAAATCTGTTCATAAATACGCCTTGTATCGCGTGACAAAATTCAGGATGGTTCAAAATGTCAGCCACGCTAGAAATTCAAAATGCTATAACTCAGCCATTTTTTAAGATATAGACGAAACAAAAACTGCTCCGAAATCTTTGTATAAAGGTCAAATACATAAAAAAATAATATTTTTCCATTTTTAATTTTTTGGTACCACATTTCAAATTTTAATTTTTCTTTTTTTAATTTTAAATGGCCGCCATTTTGAAACAAAATGGTGGATGAAGCTGGCCAACGAACTCGGTCGAGACATTTGTATGTACTATGTACCGTACATACCGAATTACATCGAAATCGGTTCATAATTACGAGAGTTACAGTGTGACATAGGTCATATATATATATATATATATATATATATATATATAAATTTTGAACGGAGGGTGGTTTCGGGGTCTGGGGGTCATGATCGATGAAAATATACCAAAATATTTTGAAATCGCTTTCCTCCAAACGGCTGCAATAGGTAGCTTTTTGTAATGAAAGCTACTTAATAGGTTTAAATATATAGAAACATTTGAACTAATCAATTCCATAGCAGCCAATATTTCTGGTTTTGATGAAGTAAAAGAAAAATATATTTCGAATCAGATTATTTATTGAATAAAAAGTGTTCTTGTTTCTATAAAACCGGTTATCAAATATGCATTCCCAGATCAGGCATTAACCCCTTCCGGCGCGGAGTAATTCTGTTTGAAAAAGAGCGAAATGATTGACTGACACCAGAATTTAGAAACGAATTTATTAGAAAATAAAAACTTGCTTCAAAATAAAAATTAAAGAGCTTGATAAAAAGGTACTATTTAATATGTTAAAATGTCACAAATATAAAAGTTGTTATAACATAGATAGTAATATAATTTTTAAACTTTCAAAATATCGCGCCGAGCGCTTTCGACCAGACCTTGATTTTCATTAGGACAGCTTTGATTGCGTACTTTGATTTACTTATTTATCCGTACTTTATAAAAGGGAAATTTTAATTAAATATTCTGGGTGCCAGTACTCTTAAAATTAGGTGTCTTTTTTGTGGACACCCCCCACTAGAGAGTTAGGGGAAAAACATTTGTTATAAAATGAAAAAGATAAGTGGTTTGCATTTCTGAACACGAGAACAAAAATGAAGCGATAGAATTTGTATAAAAAATGCATATTAGTCAAAAGAATACGAGCGTTGTCGGGATGATAAAAGCCATAACTGTGATACTGTCACTTTTGCTGAACCTCTGCACTGAGTTGGTGCATTTGTTAAATTTTGATATCTGGGCAGACGTTTCGATGGTCACAAAAGTTTCATAACGAATGATGCCGTAGCAGCCGTACCACGTACACAACACTTACTACTGAGGCAGGAATTCTTATTGCGCTCTCAGTATTGCTTTTATTGTAGGCCGCTTTTTGGGTTGTTTGAAGTTGATAAAGAGATCCAAGCATCGGGAATGATTCAGAATACGAGTCTTTTCGTCTGGTCATGTATACCCGTTTGCATACTCCTCGTCGAAACTGAAAGTTAATAGAAATAACTATCTGAAAAACTCATTATTCCTAATTTGGCATCCCATTTTATAATTTTGAAAGAAGAATCATGCATTAGGCATAGCTTTTAAAACACTTTCCAACACGAATAGAATATTATTATGAAATTTCTTTTTTGATGCAACAAAATAAGATAGCTAAATAATCATTTTAAAATGTACATAACTCAGTAAAATTCCATTTTCGGCAATTTCTGTGCACATCTGATAATATATGCAACTTCTTTCTTGTATATGATCTATATAATTTATACAAACAGCGTAATACACTAAAAAATTGGGTACTTTTAAAAATACATACCACATCGGAAAACTACTTCCACCAATTACCGATCATAGTCAGTCTTGTAACCAAATTCTTTCGCGTTCATCTGTAAATGAACGATAATTACTATTCACTCCAAAATCTATAGAAAACATACTGTGGTGCATTTCAATAATCCTTTATAAATTTATTATGTTTGAAGCATCCTAATATCATTAAAATGCGCCGCAAAAGATTTTACCCCATAGATAATAATTTAATGAAATTATTTTGTGAATTCCTGTAAACGAACTATATATGCTACTTATTCTATACTCCAAAAAAAACATTTTGTAGTCAATGTCAGTTGTTAATATCATTTATAATAAATTGAAATACCGTAACATCAGTAAAATTTACCGGAAACGATTTCTCCCTTAGATCATAATGTACCAAAAACTTTTGTTTGTCCAGTAAACAAACTACTGTTACACATACTTTACACTTCCTTCTCAGTACTGAACATTCGATAGTGAACCTCATTAACATTTAAACATTACATGACAATCCGAGTGTATTTGCGAGAATTAAAGAAAAGCTAGACGGCCAGACAGACAAACCGAAATCATATATATATTTTTAACTATGTTGGAAAGTGTTAAAAACAGTGTTAGAAAGAAAGTGTTAAAAAAGCAAGTCAGCCACATAAATAAACACTAGCGAAAACCGTAAACATCAACTATTTATTCATCAACTCAATAAAACACGCGGTGATTCTAATGAAAACATCTAATTTAAGAACCACTGGTCAGAATAATCTGATATTTGACCTGAATATACATCAAGAAGCAGATTTTTTTCCTTCACGGAAGGAGAGACGTACTTTGATGACTGTATTCGTTAAACTACAGAAGTGGGAAATTTAGCTTCATGTTATATTTTTTGTGATAGGATGTAAAATATTGTAATTAAAATATCAAATTTAAGAACCACTGGTCAGAATAATCTAATGTTTGACCTGAATATACATCAATAAGCAGAATTTTTACTTTCATGAAAGAATGGCACACTTCGATGACTGTACTTGTTAAACTAGAAGTAAGAAATTTAGCTTCACGTTACATTTTTGGTGATAAGATGTAAAAGATTGTAATGAAAACATCTAATTTAAGAACCACTGGCGAGAATAATCTGATATTTGACCTGAATATACATCAAGAAGCAGAATTTTTTCTTTCATGAAGGAGAGACACACTTCGATGACTGTATTTATTAAACTACAGAAGTGGGAAATTTAGATTGACATTATCGTTTTGGTGATAGTATGTAAAATATTGTAATGAAAATATCAAATTTAAGAGCAACTGGTCAGAATAATCTGACATTTGACCTGAATATACATCAAGAAGCAGAATTTTTTCTTTCATGAAGGAGTGACACACTTCGATGACTGTACTTGTTAAACTACGAAAGTGGGAAATTTAGTTTCACATTATCGTTTTGGTGATAAGATTTAAAAAAAAGTAACTTACACCTCACACATGATACATTACAGCTTAAAAAAAAAAATAGCGAAGCACAAATGAATTCCCATTACTCTACGTCAGACATCTGTCTTGAATTTGTCACTTTTGAATTTTGCTAAACTCCTGAATGTTTTTATTTAAGTATTGCGCGGCAGCGCAATACTTATTTATTTCCAGTGTCACTTCTCAATATTAATTTAACATAGAAAAGCCTATGAAGCTCATAACTTTTTCATTTTTTTCTTCCCACCTTTTTGTCCCTGATGCCACTCATTTTTTTTTATTTTTTGCTAATTCTAATAATATTATAAATTTAAAGTGTGAAAATGTTTGCTTGCCGGTCAAAACGGATAATAAAATGCCTTTGCATATGAGTAAATTATAACCCAGAGAAAAACATGGACTAATTTTTATTTACATTACTCAAATATTTTTCTTAATAATTCCAATTTCGCTTTTTTCATTGAGAATCAACGGACATTTTCTGAATAAAATTTAACATTTTTTCTTCATTGTTGCCAATAATTCAAAAGCCGTAATAATAATTTGTCTATTTTTAGTTCAATGATTTTCACGTATATTACGTAAAAATTAAACCGAAATAGTTTTTTTTTTAATTAAAAAGAAGTTGAATATGGCGTCATAGTGGAAATAAAAATTACATTTTCAAACAGATTTTTTACATTCAGATTGGAAGTTTTTCCCAAAGTACAGTAACTTGCATTACTGTACTGGAGAAATATTTTGAATTATAGATAGGTAAATTGCATTACAAATTGTGATACGATACCGCATGAATCAAAGCCTGATGATGGTACCCTCCATTAATTTTGAAATGTGCTCGTCTGAATGCAATAGTTATTAAAAAAACTTGACATATTAAACAAAAACCTAATTCGAAGAACAAATTAAAGAAACAAAATTTATTCCCTACATTGTTTAAGCCTGAGAAGGGACAGATATTAAGATATTTCATTCAATTCGTTCTACATTTAATGTTAAATTTTTGCAACAAATAAGTTAAACCAATTGAACATTAAAAAATAAAAATTAAATTCATACAGCATGATACTTTAAACACCCTAAAAACTTAGATTCCGTTCAAATAAAATCGAAATAAATCTTAGACTTTTTTAAAGTTTTGTATTTTGCATGTGATATTACAAAATCTGCAATACAAATATTTACAACTTAAAAATGGAAAATGTCTAAGATTTATTTCGATTTCATTTGAACGGAATATTAGTTTTTAGGGTGTTTAAAGTATCATATTGTTTGAATTTTATTTTTATTTTTTAATGTTCAAATGGTTTAACTTATTTGTTACAAAAATTTAACATTAAATGTAGAACAAATTGAATGAAATATCTTAATATTTGTCCCTTCTCGGGGACTCAATGTAGGAAATAAATTTTGTTTCTTTAATTTGTTCTTCAAATTAGGTTTTTGTTTAATCATAATTGTAGCTGTATTTAATTGCTATCAAGAAGTAACGGCCATAAAAAAGCTTAAGATGTGTCCTAACGTCTGCATACAACCTGTGGAAGATAATTTTGAAAATTGAAGTTATGTAATTGCGTGTGAAAACTAGTACAGTCCGGAAGACAGTGGACGATCTAGTTACATCGATACAGGAAAATAAGAATAGGCGTATAGACGCAGCCAACGAATGCGACAGACTGAGATATTGCCACCCTCTTTATTGTGCCGTAGTAAATATAGGCTGTTTTTCATTAATTGTTGAATGTCAAAGTAGGCTGAAATGTAAGGGAGATCGACGGGGTGCTGACCCCCCCCCCCCCACACCTTTTTTTTGACTGAGTGATATAGAAATTTACAGAGCTGAGGGAAGCTTAGAATGTGAGTTTGCTTTAAAATAGCCCTTACAAGGATATTTGTCTGTACATCCTTAAAGTATGTTTTTCATTCCTTAAAATATAAATCCATAGATTCACCTATATCTACATTAGATATTAGGTCATTCTGAGTAGTAGTTCTTAAGTTACGGAGTTTTGAAATTACATGCTTAGTTATAATCACACTGTACATCACATGAGGAAAAAAATTTAAACATTTCACTCTTTCAAAAAAATAATTGAAGCAACACATGTGAATAGAAATTTACCAAAGAACTTTTGAGATAACCTATTTTAAGATAAATTAGAAAAATTAAAACTCAAATAATATGCAAAGCACATAATGTAATTATAAAGCCAGTAATATAATTATCTTCTTAACCTTCTGGTGCTAGTAAGTTCTTAAAAATTTCATTTTTAATTTAATTGAAATCGTTAATGAGTCTTTACTTGTATAAAAAAAACATGCTTAACTAAAAAAATTTAATTATCAAATGTCATTTTAACTTCGCTAAGCACTTTCTTCCACCACATAAAATTTCAAAACTAATGACATTTACTAATAAATAACTTTACGCAAATGTTTATTATTTGCGACATAAACATCTGTAGCCTTTGGAAAAAGTAATTAAGTTACATATGAACTTCACGGACGAATGCGTAAGGATGCATTTTTGACATTTATGCAACTCTTAATTTGTAATTCGTTTTAAAACTACATAAACTTGACATTCCGATTTCTAAATAGCTTTAAGCTATACTGATGCATAATATTATTTTAATGTCATTTGCGTATAAGAACATTTTCGATTTGTTAATTCCTAGCTTTCATGCTAATTTGGATAAATATTTTTAATCCTAGAAAATTTCGAACACTGCCTTATTAAAGCTTACTTTGACAAAATAAATATGTAATGTCTCATGATACAATGATGCATGCATTCAAGCACATTTTTGAGGAGGAAATTATATGAAAGTTCCTGCATTTGAAATTGAGTTCTCGTCGCACTTTTAAACTACGTTGTGGTCATTACAAAATATTCCTCTATATTATTCTGCTATCTTACTCTGTTAAACGAGCAGTATATATACAAAATAGTTCAGAACTATGTGTAAAAATGTAAAGGCAGATAGAGAGGACCTATATAAGCAGATTTCGTATGGGAATGTGGGTGCGGAAATACAGCGTTGTGGCAGTAGAGGGCTCTGTTGAGTTCGGCAGATGAAAGCGCTTCGCTGACTTGAATCGTCATCCCCCCCTCCACAGAGATTCCGATCAACATGCATCATTACACCAATACGGAGCTTGCCGACATGCCTTTCAGGTATGGGGCTGCACAAGGAAAATGGCTCGCACACACTGCACGTCTAACAGCTTTCGAGCCTGTTGAAGGATTATCCTCTACCGTGCGTAATACTGCTTCTTCCACTGCAAGAATTCTGCGATATCTTCCAGTGCCCGTATCACGCCTCGAAGCATAAAAGATCTACTTGCGCACAACTCCCCATGAAAACCCACAAGTGCTCGGCGATGCAGCAAATTCCTATCCGGGAATCGTCCCACGTACAACCTCTGAGCAGCCGCTGCATTTTCTTGAGCAGCCCCATACATGAAATGCAAGTCAGCAAGCTCCGCATTCGTGTAACAACGCATGTTGCTCGAAATCCGGCGGAGAAGGACTATGCAAGCCAGCGAAGAGCTTTTATCCATTGAACCCAACAGCGCCCTCCACTGCCTTAACGCTGCATTTCCGTACGCACATTCTTATACGAAATTTTCGTATTTAGGTTTCCTCAACCTGCCTTTCACATATCTGATATCCAGTTCTGAACCACCCTACGTATATGTCTATATTTATTTATATATTTATACATTTATTTAAATATTTTTGGGACATCGAAAATGGCTCTAACGATTTTCCGAAAACGCCGTATTATAGGGTTTTCGGATGTAGAAATAGATCTGTCAGGGTTTCATCTGCATGAAAAATCGTTTTCATGCAATAACTGCTCTTCGCACGGTTAGAAAAAGTTGCAAAAAGCACAAAAATTGAACTGAAACATAAAAATATTGCAAATAGTTTGTTGTATATAGAATGAAACAATATATTTTGTACTTGCTTGAGAGGTATACTCTTCAAGCAAGTAAAATGGCGCATTTCCGTAATCAGACCTTAGGCAAACATAGTGTCAAAAAAAAGTTACGTTTAAATCAATATACAGTTTTAACTAAGAGATCAACAACAATAGTTGTAAAATTGAAATTAATTTTTCACCAAATCTACGCCAATTGACTTTGAATGGGGAATTTGTCCAATCAAGCAATTGAAAAAGGCATATAAAATCTATATAATAAAAGCAGAAGTCACGTGACTGTCATCAACAGTTCCGGGCTGCCCGCTTGACCTTTTTTATGCCAGGCGGCTAATTGGGTACTTTAATGTTAGCCAATCTTAGATGATAAGTCGCCAAATATTGTTCCATCGCCATCCTGTCATCAGTATTATAATAGTCCATTTAACGAGACTGTCAAAAACAGTTTTTCGCGTGGTAAATTAAAACAAAGCATTGATGTTGAAATTAAATATCGTGGTTTATGGTATTATTTAATACTTTTCTTTTTTTAAAGGAATAATTGAGAGTAATAAATTTGGATTTTTTCAGTTTTAAATTAAATTTATGTATTTTAAATAAAATGAGTGAAAGTATTATATTTTAAAAGAAATTAATAAAATACGAAAAAATACGATGGGAACAATATTTGACGATTTATAACCTGCACCCGGCTAACATAAAAATACCGAGTTCATTATTTCTGTATCAGAATCTCCCAATTTGGCGAAGGATTGAGCAAGTAAATTAAATTATGAATAAAAGTAAAATGATACAATGCTTAGTATTATACATTTAAGGCAGACCAAACTGGTCGCCAAGGGCGGCTAGTGTACAATAAATGCCCGAATTTGATATTTTTTACTATTGAATGAGAAATTCTTGTACATATTTTATACTAATAAAAGAAAGTTTCGCCCTCTCTTTGTATATGTGTATGTCCGTCTAGTCTGTTGCAGATGAAAAGCGAAATCTACTGCAACTAGAAGTCTGGAAATTGATGATCGTCCAAAGCAGGTCCTGATGCACTTGAGGCTTCGATTTTTTTATATTTTGGTAATTAACGAAGATATTAATTAAAAACTTATGAAAAAGTTTAATTTAAAAAAAATAATAATAATAATCGGCAGACGCGAGCTCGCATGCCCAGAATCTGATTTTTGTGCAGTATGGAAGGAAAAATTAAATGCTAGCCTTTTTTTATTTTTGTTTTAACCTCCGTAGGTCAAAATTTTCAAGATGCGAAAAAACTGAAGACATGTTCTTAAAGTTCTCACTCTTATGTCTCAAACGCCGGAATCAGTTTGAAAAAATGTCGTTTTTAACCTTTTGAAAAAAAAAATCAAAAAGGGATTTTCGTTGTTGACGTTTTTACACATTCGGAACCAAAAAAGTTACTTTTAAACATGGAAAATTCTTTATTTGACTCGAGAATCAATTTTTAAAAATACAAATTTTAATTCTTTCAAACACATTGGCGACCACTTCGCGACTCTCGAAGCCTATATTTTTTCTACGCTTAAAGTAACTAAATGTTCGTAATTCGGCATAATCTTTTTAGATTATCTTGGCAGGCCTGATTTACATGACCTAGAAAAAATTTGTAAAGTTCAGAGGAGTATGACTAATAATAATAATAATAATAAAATCTGAGAAATTTTCGACAGAAACGACAAAAACCGGGCTGTTTCGGCGCGGTTTCACTCGGCTTCTTCTCATGTTTTTGCTACTATATATGCATATTTTTCCACGAAATTTTAAAGAGAGCTTAGGTATAGTTATATTTATAACCGATAAAAATTTCTGAGAGTTCTAAAGATTTTTTTTTTGTTGTTGTTGTTATGTTAAAGGACCACACGTTAAAATAAAAATCAAGGCGAGAAGAAAACATTTTTGTTACAACTTTGATAATATTTTTTCAGGAAATTTTGGCATGGGCTATAAAGCAGGTACTATTTGTGTTCAAAAAATGTGTTAATAATCCTCACATTCCAAAATCATGGTTCCAATATTAGCATTCAAAAATAGTGTCTGTTTACCAGTATTCAAAAATTGTGTCTAAACTTGTACACTGTAAAAATTACGACTAGATTTCCTGTAGGAATCGAAAAAATAGTTGCCCTTATCGTAGCGGAAAAATTTGCGACCCAGCTCGGAATAAAACCTGCAAAATCGGAATAAAATCCGTAAGATACCGTTTTCTTGACTATTTCCTTTTTTTACGGATTTTTTTTCGAGCTGGGTCGGAAAACCTGTACGATTTTCCTGTACGATCAAGGCAACTATTTTTCCGATTCCTACAGGAAAACTGGTCGGATATTTTTACAGTGTAGAGATTGAAACCAAATACGGAAATGACTTATTGGAATAATATTTAGTATATTGATGGCCCAAAAATTGTGTAGATTAATTCTCTTGGCCTTCAAAAGTACTTATAACAAAATTAAAATATCAACCTGTTGTGAATTAATCTGCCAAATGTTTCGTGTGCAGAATTTGTAAATTCTTTTGAAACAGAGAATATTAATTTAAGCAACTGAATGTAACTTGTTATCGTTGAACTCAGAATATAATTTTTTTTTCGATTGATACCCTAAAATTGTTTGCAACTTTGCAGAACTACTTATTACGCTGCCCATTGTCAGACTATTGGTAGCCTGCCCTCGGCCACAGTTTGTAAATTAATTTTAACTTGAATATTTTTTTTTTATGTTTTGTAAAAGTCAAGTGCCTTCGCCTTCTGGCTGGTCTGAGTTTCTGGCTGCGAGCCGCTGCATGTCAGGGAGATTTACTGGTGGAGCGTAAATAAGTCTAAGATGGATCTCTGATCAGGCGATCTTGCTCCACTCAGGCCAAAAAACTGAATATGAAGTTTGGTGAAGTTCCAACGCATAGATGCTGAGATACATCTGTCCAAGAAATCGTGAACTACGCAACATAGTAATGTCACATTTTGGAGTTTATATACACTAACACATATAAATTAGGTGAAGTCAAACACCTTCGTTTGCGGAGATCTAACTGAATGTAACGTTTCATTAAATTTCATTCAATAGATGGTATATCTATCTCAGAAATCATGAAAACACAATATTGCAGCATTATCTGTTTGCTGATATACACCCAAACATAACCAGTACCAATTTGTGTCGTCGTGTTCTAGCATTATACGAAGTTTGATGAAATTCCGTGCATTAATTTTTGAGATAAAGAGACCACAAACATTGCGTCACACAGAAAGAGACAGACATTTTTCAAACATAGCCAAATCGTGTTCATAAAGAACCCGAAACGTAAAAATACAACAACAAGAAAGAAAAAATCATGCGTCAAACAAAAATTATGAAACACATTCCAACAAATTCAGAATGATGTAACAAAACATCACCGTTTAATAAGTTGAAATAGGATGTCTAATTGAACCATTTGAAAAGGCATAACACATTTGAAAACCCAACTTCAGCAATTCCCATCTGAATCATCAGCAATTGTCCGAATTCTTTGGGCAGCCCCTTATATGATATATCGTATTTACTCGTGTATAACGCGCACTTTTTTTTCAAAAATTTAGGGTTAAAACCTTAGATTCGCGTTGTACAGGGAATAGTTTTTTAATGCTGGATGTAGTCACACGATATACGTATGAATCAAAAAATGTATTCCAAGAAGAAATTAAAACTGGAAAAAGTCTTACTTAATAGAAGTATTGCTGCATCTTTATTTCATTCTTTGTACTTTTTTATACACATGCGCTAGTAACATTATTTAAACGCTTATTAACAATTGTCATTGCCGCTACTGCTCTTGTCCTCGTCATCACTGGCACAGTCTATAACCTCGTAAGTCATATCGCCTTCAGTTCCAACCATCTGATTGGAAATTCCAATCACTTTGAATCTCTTTATTATCATCTTGGCTGAGATGGAATTCCATGCTTCACATATCCAATCACATACCGTTGGGAGCGACGCCCACTTCTTTATCTCACTTGAAATAAAGTTGTGATCTGTTGTTGTCATCCACCAATTATAGGCATGCCGAAATGCAACTTTAAATGGTCGGTTGGTGACAACATCTAAGGACTGCAGCAATTTGGTCATCCTACCTGGTATCACAATTAAATCACTTGAGCGACGGATTTTTGCTTTTACTCCAGGTATCGTGTGTCCACAGAAGCTGCCCAGGACCAGCATCAATGGCTGACGTAAAGCACCTAGCCGATATACTCACACAGAGTTAATCCAATCTTTCATGCGATCATCCGTCCTCCACCCTTTTTCCTGTGCTCTTACAATTACGCCGGATGGAGAAGATTCTTTTCGGATAGTTTTACGTTTAAAAATTACATATGGTGTCAACTTGCGGCCGTCAGCAGTAATGTGCAGCATAACGCTGCGTAGTTGCTTATTTGCTCCTGTTGTGTGCACTTGAACACATCTATCTCTAGCGGAATGAACTTCAAGGCTGAGTTGTGGCTTCCTGCGTAGCAAACCACAATGGAGTTTGATCTGCATTGCCGATTTTCGACATTTGATATCCCTTTTGTTTTTGTAGCCTTATAACGTACTGGAAGAACTTGGTATGCTGTTTTTCGCATTCTTTTGGCAGCTTCTACGACAGCGTTGTTCTTCTCCTGATAGAGAGACTATTACGGATCATAAAACGTCGCATCAAACCATAACGCCCCCTTTAAATCTTCTCTTGGAATACTTATTTTCCTAGCTATTTTACAGGCCTCGGACATCAACATTTCCATCGAGACTGAGTACCCCAAACACAACAAATCCGTTACATTAGTTAAAAGTTCCTGCTCCACTTGCGGATATTTACACGATTTTCCGAAAAATACATGTTTTTTTATTATCGTGCTTTTTTCAGTTTTTATTCCATATCCAGCCACTCTTGTATATTTGACTCACCTTCACCAAACCTCCGACTTGTAGCACAGTTGCCATTTTCTTTTGCATGCTGAACAATTTTCAAATTAAATGTCGCAGTGTAACTACACCGATTCTCCATCTTACACGCACGTTGTCAAAAGATGCTCTCAAGTATTTCGTTAAGCGAGTGACGCCACCACAGCATGGTACGTCACTCACTTCTACATCCCGTCACTCACTTCTACCCCCCCCCTTCCCCGTCACTCACTCCCTACACGAAGTCTGAAAATAGATTTTCGCTTTCTTTCCTGGCCTAACGTAAATTTGTTGCGACTTTCTTTATTGAAATTCATTTGGTCATTAATTCACTTGCAAGTCAAATTGATGGTGCTCGTTATATACGAGATAAAAAACGTAGCCAGTTTTCTCCTAAAGTACGGGGTGCGCGTTATTCACGAGTAAATACAGTATATATTTGCATCTATAAACTATATGCATACAAAAAATTAGTTCAGTTAGGAAGTACATAACAGGGCTGAAAATCCCCATTCAGCAATTTTCGCTAATAAGGAGAATGGACGTGAATTCTTTTGTACAGCCCTGTATACGAGGTATCGGATTTATACACGACGAGAAAAATGCAAATAATTAGTTAAATTTAAAAGCGCATACCGAAATTGAAAAGGCACTTCCAGCAATTATTGCTCAAAGACTGTGCTGTAACCGATTTATTTTGTGTGTCCCTGTAAATGAACGATAAATGCTATGAATGCCCTATCCCAGAGTAATCATTTTGTAGATAAATTCAGTGATTAATATAAATGTTAATACATTTTAAATAGCGTAATGTCTTTAAAATATACTGCAAACGATTTTTCCCCAATGACCATAATGTAACGGAATTCTTTTGAGTGTTCTTCTGAATGAACAATTAATGCTACACACTTCATATTTACGACAAACATTCCACAGCAAACATCCTTAATATGCATCAATTGCACGAAAATTCGTGTATATTTAGGCGAGTTAGAGAGTGGACAGACAGACGGACAGGCAAATTGATTTCATAAGTACTATTCAACTATGTGGGAAAGTTTTAAAAACGTATGTCCTATCTTATTCAATCCATTGCAATATGTTTCTTTTGTATATAGAAGGAAGCGAAGCAGAAAAAAAACGATTTTAAAATCCTTATTAGTAAATTTTTAAAATCTTTAGATGATTTCTGGAAATCAAAATTAAAATAATATTGCCAAAATCATTATGTAATAATAAAGCAAGATCAAATTCTTATAACTGTCATGTTATCTTTTTAAATACTCCCTTAAAGATTGCATTAAAATCTTTTGTAATTTCTCAGTTATGTAAACAAACAAGCACATTCAACTGAAAAATATTTTGCAGCAATGAAATATCGATATTATTTCGACAAACATTTTTTTTTCTTCAGAAAAGATTTCAGAATTCATGTTATTTCAAAAAGTGTTTATCATTTGTGACATAAACATCTGTAGACTCTGAAAAGAAAAAGTTTTAAATTACATAACTTCATGGAAGAATGCGTCTGGGTGCATTTTTGACATTTATGTGTCTGTTAATTTGTAATTCGTTTTAAAATTAAGCAAATATAACATTTTCATTTCTATACTGCTTCATAGAAAAATAATAGAATTTTTTTGAAATAATTTTCTGTTTTGTTAATTCCTTCCTTTCCATGTTCTTTTGGATAGATAGATACATTTATTCATAGAAATATTCAATGTTTGCGAACTCTGAATTTTTAAATGTTGCTTTTTCAAAATATATATTTCATGAAATATTTCAAAATTCCGATGAAACGATTTAATCCAATAAAACAACTTTTCAACTGATTTCTAACAAAGGAGGTTATATTATTTGTTTGCATGCTTTTTCTTTCTTCTGTATATACAGGGCGTCGACTCTCAACGGTGTCCAATGGTTAATTCCTAAACCGTTAGGAACAGGCATATAATTCCAATTACAAAAATGTTTTAAATGAGGTAAATAAGTCTTTTAAAAGCGATTTATGTCAATAAAAACATTTCTTATAAAAATACGAGATTTAGATTTTTATACGATCCTCGGTCCTAAAAGTTATATATTTAGTAAAAATATTACACTAAGAAGTAAAACAATAAAAGTGCCATTCTTCCGCGATTAAAACTGACCTAGTAATACCTGTTTAATGTCACGTGGAGCATAAATGGTTAAAATTTTTGACTTTTTAATTGAGTTATAAATAAAAAGAAAAAACAGAAAAAATTGTTGATGATGAAATATTAAATCAATATGATTATGATGCTGGAAGGTTTTAAAATAATATATTTAAGCATTGTTGTTGTGTATATAATTTTTTTTGCCTTTTCGAAAAAAAAATGTTTTTTGCTGTTTCGGTACACTTTACTAACAATCTATTTTAGGTATACAGTTGAAACTATCCAAAGAAGCTCTTCAAAGAGTTTTAAAAAATTACGATTAATTATGTATACTTATATTATTTGGCTATTGTCCTTCTTTGACATTTTTTTATTAATAATATAAAAAAAAATAAACTCATAAATCAGCAATTATAACAAACCGAAGCTTGTTCATTTGGAACTTAATCCTTTCGATGAATAGCAGCAATTTACTTTTATATTCAATTCTTCATCTTTAGGAAAGCCAAAAGTGGTTACTTTAAGTTCTGTTTTACAATTACCCTTTCAAAAAAGTGCAACACATTTGTGCATCCTTTAAAAACTCATAATCATAAACAAAATTTCTGACAAAGAATTTACAAACTACTGTTATATAACAACCCAAATTTCTAAAACTTAGAAAGTCGGGCGACTAAAAACTACTGTCATACAATTCAGCGCTTCCAGTCCTTAGGCCTTATCTATAGGATTGTGTGGGCGCTACTATAGCACAGATTAACATACAAGATGGGACATTTACGGCAAAATCTGTAATGGCAACAGTACTAGCATCCCTACCGACAAGGGGGAAGAATTAACAAGCCTCCGAAATTTACCTATGTTGAAGAAATATGTTTACGTTCTACGTTTTGAATATCTATTCATTCCTAAAACTAACAAGGGAACCACTTTTGGTGTTGCTCGCACTTAGCTTCGATACTTGGTGCGTTTTGTAGCCCTATACATAAAAGTTAGAGAACCGAAAAAATTTCTCTGCTAAAATAATATTTTATATACTTTTTTATACTTTTAATTTTTTATTATTACATATTTATTTGTTTATTTCACGCCAAAAGTTAGTTAAGTCGCCAAATATGGCACTACAATTTTTCCACCCGCTTTACCCAAAGAGAATGTGCAGAACATATTACTAGAATTATATCAGATTGCGATTTTTTTTTTATAATTGATAGCATAAGAAACAAATATTGGGTTTTTATTTTTTTTCTATGCAGACGATAAATATATAAGTAATAAATATAATTCTATAAAAGCTTCGAAGATCATTGAAAACTATTTTTTAGTGAAATACAAAATAAACAAACTATTTTCTTTTGAAATCGAATGAAATAAAGTTTCGAATGTTTAAAATGAAATGTTGCTGTATTAAATGGTCCTTCGGTAAAAGTAATCATAAAGTAAATAAATATTTTTACATAATTTAGAAAAATTACTGTGGCGAAATAGGTTGGAAATTGCAATTTCTATAGCTATTACAAATTCAGCTATGACATTTGTCTAGGGTTGCTGGAAAGCTCTACTTTTGAAAATAAATGCTAACTGTCTCCCCGCCAAAAATATGAATATAAAGTTGCAATTTTTCAAAATCAAATTCGTGGGTTTTTGAAGTAATTTTCAAACTTTTTTCAATATTTTATACTTATTATTAACTAATTTTTATTTTTAAATGCTTTTATTTAAAAAAATCCAATGTTAATAGTCCGATAAGTGGTCTCGAAAATTGCATTTTCAGAAAGTTATGCTGCTGTATAATCAATAAATATTATTTTAACAGAAAAATTTTATCGATTCTCAAACTTCGTAATATAGGGCTTTAAAATGGCACCAGGTCTCAATGCTAGATGCGAGCAACACCAAAAGTGGTTCCCTCGTAAGTAGAGGAAGGCGATATTATATTTATGCTTTATTTATTTAGCTGCTGTTTTATCGTACTTGTATAGTTCAGCTTTAAGTTACAAAATGTTAATTAAAGTAATAATATAAAAGAAATACCCTAGAAAATTCTGTTAAGAACTTAAATACCGGGTGTCTCAAAAATGACTGATGGATTTTAAAATTCCATAACTTGCAAACGGTGACAGATATTTAAAAAAAAATCTTGCTGGAGTGTTATGTAAGATGTCAGGAATTTTTATGCTGCAATTCTCAGTTTTAGTTACAAATAGCATCGATAGATGGCACTGCAAGCAATAACTGCTAAATCCAGGATCGACTTTTTGACCTCCCTCTTCCTCCATGCGAAAAAAAGGAGATTAAAATTCATTGAATGGATCCCAAAGCACCAAACATTGGGTCTGGACTGAGCGCCTATTGCTCTCAGCGCCATTTATTGTTTGAAATTCGAGCTAAAATCAAGAATCACAGTACAAAAACACCTGGCATCACACATAACCCTCCTGCAAGAATTTTTAAATATCTGTTACCGTTTGAATGTTATTGAATTTTTAAATCTATCACTCATTTTTGGGACACGCGGTATGTAAGTTTATGCAATTAAATTGTAAAAAATCAAATTCAGGTATTGTGTTAATTTATTCATATCGAATAAAATTTTATAGAGTGTGATGTCAGTACCTCTATTTAGAACGCTAGCGTCGAGCAAAAGGTCAGTTACTCTAAACTAGTAACTCACTTTATGCTGATCATGTGAGATGAGATTGCTACACACTCCATCCCTAGTGAGAAAGACGTATTGCTGACGTCTGACGAGCAATATGCATTCGTGAGTGGTGTGATGCGCGATATGACAGGCTTTGTGCTGAGAGCGTTTCACAGGCTTTGGGTGCAGGAAATGATTTATTTAGTGCAGCCATGTGTTGGTTATGAGATGAGATTGTTGTTGCTGAAGGTTGTTTTTGTGTGTGTGTTCGAGTCACCAGTGAGGAGAGAATGGTGGATTGGCGCCGAGGGATATGAACCAGGGATCTCATGATGAGGAGACGAGAACGCTAGCGTCGAGCAAAAGGCCATGCCAGCTACTCTAAGTAGTAACTCGCTTTATGCTGATCATATGAGATGAGATCGCTACAATTTCAAGAGATACTTTTGCATAGTTCAGAAAGGATTTTATTTCAAATTGTTGACAGTCGTAGAAACAGTGCAAAGAATAATATTTCCTTACGATTAAAAATTTACTTACACGTGACTATTTAAAACAGAAAAAAACTTCAAAATTAATTGATTACATTATAAAAGCAGGAAAATATTGAAAATTACGTCATAAAAATATTATTCACTATGACTATTAAAAGAGGAAAAAAAACTTTAAAATAATAAATTCATTAATATGCATTAAAAACAGTAAATGCGGAAAATTACGTCATATTTAAAATAACCAAGTAATAATTCTGCCAATTATATATATTTAAAACAATATATTATATTTAAAAATGTATTTATGAGACTTTTATTTCAGATTTCGAGATGCATTTTTTAACGTTTGTCGTCAATTCTAAGGCAGCGCAAATAATAAAACTTCCTTTCTAACAACAAAACAAATTTTAACGTGAATATTAAAAAGAGAAAGAATTTAAAATGATAAATTCATTAATATGCGTTAAAAGCAGAAATGAGAGTTATTACGTCGTAATCGACAAATGCTAATATTGACGAACAGTTAAAAATAAAAAATAAATCTATGCGGGACTTCAATTCCAAAGAAATTGTTTTGTGTGTGTGTGTATTCGCATAACAGCAACAGGAATTAAATTTCAATAAAAATAATGACGAGTTTGCACAAGTTCATGGAGGTTACACGCTTTTAAATGAAATAATGTATGTACCCATGAATCTTAAAAGAAAAAAAAATTTTAAAAAAATTCTAATTTAATAGATTACAACGACCATTTAGAATTTATTTCGTCCACCAAATTCCGTCACACCCTCTTCAAAAACAAATCGCAAAGATCAAACTTCAGACGACCAAAACCTTCATCGATAAACTCTCCAAGTCCCGTTTCGAGAAGAAAAACAATTTACAAATCGAAAGCAGTTCCACCGAATCATCCACAAATTGCGACAAATTACCTACGTTGAGCTCAATTTTTCACGATTAGAATCGACCGATTGTAAAACGCCGTGGCTAGTGGATTGGAGCCCCTCGAGACATGGCCTTTTACTATCAATCGATTAAACATTAGATTGTTTCCCTTTTCGCGTTCGTCTTTTATTCTGTAATCGATTTTCATGGGCTACATAACCAGTTGAAGACGTCGATTTTCATGGGCTACATAATCATTTGAAGACCTCGATTTTCATGGCGTACCATCGATTTTTACTTTGCTAGACGATTTTCATTTCAGCGTCGCTCTTTGGCTTTGGATTTTTCCGTATCTGATAATTTGCGCCTACCCATTTTGCAACTTTTTCAATTTTTAACGATTTTATGCCTTTCGATTACCTATCCAAACAATTTTTAATGATTTTATGGCTTTCTGTTACCTATTCAAATAAAAATTCTTCTAAACGTAAAGAACATCGTTGAATTCCGTTAAAAAAATAAAATGCGAGCAACATTTGGCCCCATCCTCGACCGAAAACAACAACCATTTCCAAATGGGTAATAAATTATTGCATGAGAAATGCATTTAATACTGGAAATTACGTCATATTTTAAAATGATACATTAAAATCTTTTTTTATTCCAGAGAATATTTTAATGTGACGTCACATTCTATAAAAGTAGTGAGGCTAGCACATTTATTTGTATCACCATTCATTGTAACATCACTTGATGCAGCATAAATACAGGTAAATGTATGCGCAAAATACTTTAAATTAAAATTCTATAATTACATATTTGAAAATTCGAATATTCCTATTAATTAATATAAACAATATGCATTATAAAAACAACAAAAATATGCATAATGGTGTATCAAAATAGAGAAAAGAATTCATGAATAAGCTATACATATTCCTGAAAATATTCAAAACTCGATCAAAACATATAATATAAGCGCAAACACAATATTTTCAATACCGTGGTTCTGAAAGCTCTTCCAAAGCAGAGGGAGTTTTTTAGCAACTAACCGAAAGGAAGAATATTGTCCATAGCGTCTTTATAAAAGTCAGAAAGATAGCGACATTTTTAACATACCATTTTATACAAACTGATTTTCAAATATGTAATTGATCTTACTTATCAACACCACAGCCATCAGTTTGACGTTCTGAGTGGAGCAAGATCGCCTGATCAGATATCCAGCTTACACTTATTTACGCTCCACCCGGAGGTCTCCCCAACACGCAAGGTCTCGCAGGCAGAAACCCAGCCCAGCCAGAAGGGGAAGACACCTATATTTTACAAAACATAAAAAAAAAACTCATTCAAGCTAAAATTAATTTACGAACTGTGGCCGAAGCCAGGTTGCTAATACTCCGACAAGGGACAGCATAATCCATAGTTCTGGAAAGTTTCAAATAATTTTAGGGTACCAATCGATAAAAAAGTATTACAATTACATTCTAAGTTCAACGATAACAAGTTAAATTCAGTTGCATACAATAAATATTCTCTGTGTCAAAAGAATTTACAATTTCTGCACACGAACAATTTACCAGTAGATTAATTAACAACAGATTGATATTTTAATTTTGCTGTAAGTACATTTGAACGCCAAAAGGTTTAATCTACACAATATTTGGACCATCAATATATTAAATAATAGTGTTACAACAATGATGGATAGGCCAGGGTAACAGAAAAATGCCTCATTCAAACGGAGAAGCATGGATCACCCGATCTCCTCCGATTACAGAAGATAACCGCCGCTATGGTGATATATGATTTAATCTTCCGTAACCTGTTAATATTTTTCAAACAGGGCACATTACTATATTTTCAGAGGCTGCGAAGTCTGAACGGGGGTTGGCAGGCGTAGCTCGCAGAAGGCTGAGCCCCCTAGTTAGATATGTGAAATAGAAAATCTATTCTATGTTCATGTATCGGTGTACACTGTTAAACATATCGTGAAAAATTACCTCTGTTTTTAAAGGCTATCTATTTTCTGACGAATGAGAACGTTTCATAAACGATTATGGCATCTTCTCATTGGTCAGAAAATAGATAGCCTTTAAAATCAGAGGTAATTTTTTACGATATTTTTAACAGTGTAAGATTCTATTGAAAACGTAAACATGCAACATTAAAAAAAGAAAAATCACAATAAGGTAGATACTCAATAATAAAAATATTACAAGGATGGGGAGTTTCTTTCCCATTGTCACTAAAGGCGCTACGATCGCAATCGCATTACCATTACGCTCTATGGAAATGTCTTAATTTGTATGTTATTCTATGCTACTATAGAGTCTAGAAGACACAGGCCGGGATCCAGATAGATTTTGTGCTGTTAGAGAAACGATATTGACCATTTAGAAAATTCGCTTGCTTAAAAGTGTAGCGTCTAGAATATATAGTTTTTAAATTGACTATCCTTTCAATACTTAAAAAAGTGCTAAAATATTGTATCCCTTAAATGTGCAACGATGATGCTGAAATATACAGATACCAGCGACAGCTGCAGGATATTTTCTACAACTGCAAGATATTGCTAATCTATACAATGTAATGCGAAAATCCCGCAGATGTCGCTGCGATCGACACTTGGGATACCTTTTGGTTAGTTGATTGTCACACTACCAACCAAACGTTGTTGGTTGTATTCACCATCTACACTGTTAAAAATCTGCAGCATTTGCTGCATAGTCACTCCGCCACTATTATAGAATATCTCTGTTCTGACGAACGAGAATGCTCCATAATATAGTCAAGTAACCGTTTTCTATAAAAGCGGTGGAGTGACTATGCAGCAAATGCTACAGATTTTTAACAGCGTACATCAACCTTAGCGAAACTTAGGTCGAATGCTTAATTGGTATTCGTTATTATTATGATTGGAGTTCGAGTTCATCAGACCCAATAAGGTTTAACTTGAATTTCATTTGAGCGTTCGACCGAGATTTTCTAGGTTGAGGTATATGGGGAATACGAGCAACTATCTTCTAGGTACTATAGCGCTATTTTTTCAGACGATCTTGATCACATTGTAGTTTACATTTGGTGTAAATCTTAATCCCGTGATGCCTCACCAGTGGCCAAGCAAAGCTGGTAGACGGGAGATGCTGGGTTGGAACTCAATCGCGCCCGTCGGCTAAATCGTTCGGAGTTTTCCGTGGTTTTCTTCGAACCTGAGATATCCTTCGTAAATGCGGGTTAGTTTCCCTTAGAAAGCCTCCACAGAGGGCACTCAGGAGACAGGAACATGGAGTGGGTCTTTACCCTGAATGGAATAAATGTTCAGTGAGTTCAGGAACAGATAATGGATTTGGTTAATTGTGGTGCTGTTTATAAAGATTATCTGTTGCAAATGAAAGGTGGGCTAGTTGGTGAATGGTTAGAGCATTGAAATCGAGACTAGGGGTGATGTGTTCGAATCCTTCGCGCCTCACATTTTGCTTGCCCTTTTTTTTATTGGTTGCTTTATAATTTTCATAATAAATAAGATATTTTTGATAAAGATAATTTTTATATTAATAATACAGAAGCACACGTATTTCTATCATAATAATAAAATACTTATTTAAATACGAGAAAGTGAGATATTTCGATATGAAAGTTTTACACTTGAACGTCTTGTAATATTCAAAGTTTCCTTTCAAACTGATATATATATATATATATATTAAGCAAATGAAAAAATAACTATTATACGAAAATATCCGTTTGCGCGTAGGATAATTTCTTATGTTTTCTTTCTTTTCTTTTTTCTTTTTATTTTTTATTTATTTATTTATTTTTTTTTATTTATTTATTTTTTTTTTTTTTTTTGCGCTTTAGAAGTGAATTTTTATCGAGACTAGGATGCAAATCATATTTTACGGTGTTAAATTCAACATGCAAAATATTAAAAGTAAAATGTAATAAATAAACATTATCTTAACTAAAAATATCTGCACATATATATTTTAAAGAGATAAAATATTTGGGATTTGCCATCTAGTTTTGTAGTGAATAAAGTATAGTTAGAATGTTTATAAATTTTCTACAGAAAGTATAAGTAATTATTTTGCTTATACTAGCATGATTTTGAGTGCCATTTTTTTCTGATGTTTTATGATGTATTTTGGTCTGTTATCCACACGGTATAAAAATATGCAATCATCAAATAATAAATATATGCACAAAAATCTTCTCTGTCAAATTGTCTAATTAACAGTGCAAATTCCGTTGAAATCCATCCAGTAAAGTAGATTACAAATATATATCGTAATATGTTGATATCACAATCTTGATTTATTAACAGCATCTAACGAAAAATATAAGGCAACTGATAAATAATTTTTAGATAAATAAAAAGAAAATTTTTAAAAAGTTAAAATTTTTAGATCACCAATTGAACTGTTAAAATATATCAATCAGCCTGCTAAACAAAGCACAACCAATAAAACATAAACACAAAACGCACAATCACGTGATCAAATCGCCCAGAAAATTTTTCTGAGTCGCACGCGCTAACTTCGACTGAGGTTGGTTTAAACATTTTAAACGCTGAACGGGTTAAATTAAATGAAGTAGGTCACGTGATGCTTGGATTACCATCCGAGTGAATATAAGCACGTATTTCTGTTGCGAAAATCATGTTTTGGAAGGATAAAAGAATATAGTCGTTGATTTTACCTGTTTTGAACCATAAAAATATTGAAATAATTGAAATATTTTAAAATGGAGGATATTCCATCTCCGTTTTGATCACGTGGTCAAGGTAAAAACTTCTAGCGTAAAGAAGGGAAGGCTCCGTAAACGTGCAATGTAAATCCCCGCTAGCCAATGAAACAGTTCTTGAGGCAAAGCAGTAGTATCTTCCCTTCTTATCAGTTAGAAGTTCCTTAGGTAAATTATCGGAATCACGTGACTTTTTTCAGCCTCGAACCCATATTTGGAATATCCTCCATTTCTTTCTTTGGTAAGACCTACTCCATGGCAAAAACTTCTAAGCGCGCGCGCTGCATGAAATGCACTTCTGAACAGACTAAAGGAAAAAACAATGGGTGCGCCGCTTTGTACCAATCACCGAGTAAAGAAGATCAACTCCGTGTGACGTTTTAAACGTCATGACTCATCCCAATGGAAGATATTCCAAGTCTGGGCTCCAGGCTGAAAAAAGTCATGTGATACCGGTAATTTACCCAAGGAACTTGTAACTGATAAGAAGGGAGGCTACTACTGCTTTCCGCATGAACTGTTTCACTGGCTGGCGAGGGTTTTTCATTACGTCTACGGAACCTTCCCTTCTTTACGCTAGAAGTTTTTACCTTGACTACGTGATCAAAACGTAGATGGAATATCCTCCATTCAATCCAAGTAAGCAATTTCGAAATTTTGCAACATGAGCTAAACATAGAAGAAAGAAGCATTTTTGTATAATTTCGCCCTTTTCAAGAGTTTCATAAAATACATGATTTACGAGCATTTCCAATTAAAATTTACGTTATCTTCGAAATGATATTGACCAATCAGAAGCCTATATTTCTCACAAATTGTGCCGCTAACAGCGCACAATTTGCCTATTGAATCAAATCTATTGGATCCCGGCCCGTTTCTTTAAACTGCGAAAATGTAACCGGATTCCTGTTAAAATTTGATTTTACTAACAAAACAATGGCAGTATGAAACTGAAAATATTGTAGTTCGTGATTTGAATTTTTGTTTAGTATCGGGTTATTGCATCTAACAGCTGTTCAATTCATTTCATATAATTAGAGTGATAAATTCAATATTTTTAAAGTACTTTATACTTATAGGCTTCTTTTTAAAAAATCAAAAGTAAGTATGAATCTCTCCGTCCTTTAATGTTCTGTACAAATTTTAATAACTGCTGAATTTTCGAATAAAATAGCTGCAGTTTAAGTAAAACTAGATATTATTATTCGTATATTTAAGGAAAAATCTGTTTTATATATGATATTATTTACATTTCTATGAAAAATTATAATGAAAAATTTCTACTTGGTAACACACGCAATAATTCTGTAAATTGATATTTGTGGAATGAACGTTAACTTAAAGGTGAAATCTCAGTGACTATTTATTTTCGCATGAGAAAAGAATTTATCAGAATTAGTTTCTCCAGTTTTTAAATTAAACTTTATAAGCGTAAAAAGTTAATTTTTAAACTGACCTTTAACAAACTTAATTTTCAAGACATCAAAATTTTAAAGTTAAAAAAATATTTCTTATAACTGCGGTTATGAATGATACTGCTATTACTATTTTTTAAATCCAAGTATGAATGTAACCTTAAAACTGTCAAATGAATCATTTCCCACCAACAGCCCCTTTCCATCGCATTAAAATTTTGTATTCGGCAGAAGTACTTCTTTCGGTTTGCAAGACATCTCTATAAACTAATCGGAATAGTTAAAGCAGTATAAATTTTACATATTGTATTTCTTCGGTTAACAGTTTAATTATCGGTTAATTCTTTCCGCGAGTACATTTTTCCCAATACTTTCATATTAAGGATATTCATGCTCCTTTATTTTAAAACTGTTTATTTCGTAAACAAGTACCAATTGTACATAAATAGTAAACTCTTACCCTACTGTGGCTTGTCGAGAGGTTCTGCTCTCAAAGTTGGTAGACGGGAGTTGCTTGGTTCGAACTCAATCGCGCCCGTCGGCCTAATCTTTCCGTGGTTTTCTTCGAACCTTCGATTTCCTTGCGTAAATACGGGTTAGTTTCCCTTAGAAATACCCCCACGGAGGGCACCCCCCACCCTTTGTGACCATATCCCTCGTGTTGATAATTGGCCGTCATAAACACCTAACTTACCATACTGTTGCATCTGTTACCAAGTTGTGATAATTTCCTTAATCGGCTGAAAATGTTAATTATAATAGTGATCAATAATCGTTCAAATTTGTGTACTTTAATTTGCTGGAATTAGATTTTAATATAAGGAGCATTAGAATACATAAGAAATATACACGAATTTATACACAATACTTTCCTTTTAAATCGTACTTCCAAAAAGTACTCCATCTGTTACATTTTATTAAATTGTAGGTAGATATTAAGATTACAGATGGCCTCAAACTAAAAATTTGAGTATGACATAAAATTTAAATCTTTTTTATTGTTAGATTGACAAATGACACAAATACAGTATCAAAATTTCGAATTGTGTACGTGTTTTTTTTTTTCCTTAAACCATAACTGTCTTGTGAGATCAGATTGTGAAGAATATCGTTAAGAAAAAAGTCCTAGAAATATTTTCTTTAAACTCTTATTTTCAATTTTTTTTTCGTAAGTTGTTTAAAGTACATATCTGTGCATTTTTTTATACAAATAAAGAAGCCTTACTGCATTTATAGATAAATGCAGTATCTGGAAACCAGCCTCCTCTTGTTTTACATTCTCCTCTCCAGTTATGATTTAATTTTAAACTCGTGTATCAATAGCTAGTAATGTATATAAATTGGATCAATTTAATTTTTTATATAGTAGTTCGATCATAACAGAATTTTAATGACAAGTGGTTGAATATGAAGAAACTGAAGTCTTTTCTATGTGTTAAATAAACTGGCAAACTTTTAATTATAATCGTTTAAAGTCTTCTGTAAATATCTGGTGCCTTAGAAAAGACACCTTGGAACAATGTAAATATCACTCTATTCTTAAAAACAATTAACGCTGTCAGCTTCATTAATAAATTTTGAGACTGGAGGTATTTCTCGACTAGTATTAAAAAATCTGTTATACATAAAAATGTGAAAATTATAGTTTTATAGAGAAATTAGCAAAAGTACCCGGCTTTGCCCTTGTAAATTAGGAGCCTTCAAGGTAAAATAAATTAAAAGGGAAATGATATCGCTATCACAACTGAAATTTGTGCATTCCTATCCACAAATCGTTAAAAAGAAAAACAGAAAACAGGACGTTGGTGTCTCGCAACCACAGTAAAATCCCTCAGCTTTAATAACAGATTGTGCGTTTTATTTGGCGGGTGTAAGAGAAAATGATGGCAGCGACTTAACCTATAAACTGTGCCTTTAATTAAATTTTTCTAACTTCTAAACATCACACAATTTCATTTTTACAATGTCGAATAGAAAAAAGTTCTTTCAAATGAAATGTTTGAAAATTGTATCGAAAATCCATTAAAGTCAGAAAATTGAAAGTAATTTTCAAGCATGGATATTTTTAAAGGTGCGTGCAACCTGATTACAAAAGATGAACTCATTTACTCTTAATGCAATAGTCTAAGGAAAATACATGCCTATGATTAATGCTGGCATCATACTTTTGGTGACAACAACCTAAAGGCTCGTTTACACGGAGCTAGTTTACTAGCTACAAGCCGGCGAGAAAAGAAGCGAGCGAGTCAACTAGCGAGATAGTGGTCGTTTACACACGAACTTGTTTACTCGCTCAATAGCCAACTCGCTATTGCATCACTTGCTGCGTTCTAAAGCTTTCTTTTATGTTTTTTTCTGTAAACAGTGTTTGTTTTTATATTAAGTGCAGAGTTTTCCTGGTTTTTTTTTCTTTTGTGTGTGTGTTCGTGGGAAAAAATGAAGTGGAACGCAAATGATATTGCTGATTTTTTAAATGTATACCAAGAGTACACTGTGTTATGGAACATAAAACACACAGATTACTGCAATACGAAATTAAAAGATGAAATTTGAATTTTATATTCTAATGATCATTTATAAAATTTCATTAATTTTTAAGGTTTTAAGACCCGTGCCCATTATTGTAACGCTTCATTTGTCTATTTTCAGTAATGGACAACCCATGAAATCACTGTTAACTAGTTTGTTGTGGCCATCACAAAACTTTCTTCTATATAAATCATGTCAATTAATTCATTTAAATAGTACAAGAAATTACGTCAATTTAGTACCATTTCATATCTGAATTTGAAGTTTGATGAAAATTCGTGCATTACTTCTTGAGATAGAGCTGTAGGGGAAATTCTGAAAAATGCAGCATAGCAGCGCCACCTGTTTGGCGATTTACACCAAAAACTAATCAGCACCAATTTATATTAGGGACTACTTGAATATAAATTTCTATTAAATTCCGTGCATTAGTTCTTGAGATAGAGCGCCCACAAAATTTGTGTCACATGCAGACACACAGACAGACATTTTGTAAAAACATGTTTTTCGGAATCCCTGACCTCTAAAACATGTAAATCCGTCGAAAACCGAAAGTCGAAAATTTTTACGAATTCAATATTTTCTTCTTGTAAAGATAAAAGAAAGTAAAAATGCAATTTCAATGATGTTTAATAGGGCATAAAATCTTTTAACTGAAAATCTAATTAATCACATTTAATTTTTAAATTGCACTTATTGGAATATTAACTGTGAAAAATAGTGGAAAATATACGAATCTATGCACTGATACAAAACTTTTTTTTTCAGATTTTTTTTTCCAATTATTGCCCTTTAAATACCCTGTACAGTCTCAATAATTTGATAACTGCAATTCCCCGACATTAGTATTTTAAAATATCTACCTAAAATAATTATAACATTCACCTTGTGATAATTATGGTAGTTATTTCAAACAGTGAATAATTCTCAAAAATATTTTATTTATTGGTATCCTATTTCTTAATTTTGTTCGAAAAAATCTATTTTGTTTCATTCACGCCGGCACGAACTACTCCAGTCGACATTGTTTACATATACAGAGCCACGAAACCACTGAATACTCGCAGCGATTTCACTAGCAACACCGTTTACACACAGCTAGTTTACTAGCCAGGTAGCTAACACGCCAGCGAGTAGCGAGAAAAGTAGCCGAGCTTTCAACTTTTTCCCACTCGCTGAGCTGCCAGATAGTTCGCTAGCGAACGTGTTTACACGGGGCGAGTTTACTAGCAGCTAGTGAAATCGCCGGCTTGTAGCTAGTAAACTCGCTCCGTGTAAACGACGCTTAACACAATAAATTTCCCTTTAACTGCAAATTAACCTCTAAACATCGTATATTCGATTGTTCCAACGTCTTATAGAAAACAAAAGTACTTTCAGTAATATTTGTTTGTAATGTTTATCTAAATTTACAAAATTTTTATGGATTTAAAGTAATTTTCAGGCATAAATGTTTTGTTTCCAGCAGCTTTTCAATCCTTTTAGCACTGGACTAATTTTTCGCAATAATTATCGGTAAACTTTTACCATTCTTATGTTGGTGCTTTTTCTAAATCTCTTGGATACGGCATAGCATTACTTTTCTACAACATGATCCATAATTTTTTAATTTGTCCAAAGATCAAGGTGGCGAATCTACAACAGGAGGGTAAATTTAAAGCAAATACAATCTAACATTTCATACCGTGTACTTAGATTAAAGCAAACATAACCTAACATTTCATAACTTGTACTTCGATTAAAGCAACCACAATTTAACATTTCCTCAATTTGTACTTCGATTAAAGCAACCACAATTTAACATTTCCTCAATTTGTACTTCGATTAAAGCAACCACAATTTAACATTTCCTCAATTTGTACTTCGATTAAAGCAACCGCAATTTAACATTTCCTCAATTTGTACTTCGATTAAAGCAACCAAAATTTAACATTAAACGTACACTATGTGCAAAACTACTTAAAATATGACAGAATTCTGTCATCTTTTAAGTAGTTTTGCACATAGTGCAAGTTTAACTTTAACTTTTTAAAGATGAATTAAGCATTTCTATGTATTTACACAATTTAACATTTTCTCAACTTGTACTTCAATTAAAGCAACCACAATTTAACGTTTCCCCAACTTGTACTTCGATTAAAGCAACCACAATTTAACGTTTCCTTAACTTGTACTTCGATTAAAGCAACCACAATTTAACGTTTCCCCAACTTGTACTTCGATTAAAGCAACCACAATTTAACGTTTCCCCAACTTGTACTTCGATTAAAGCAACCACAATTTAACGTTTCCTTAACTTGTACTTCTATTAAAGCAACCACAATTTAACGTTTCCTTAACTTGTACTTCGATTAAAGCAACCACAATTTAACGTTTCCTTAACTTGTACTTCGATTAAAGCAACCACAATTTAACGTTTCCTTAACTTGTACTTCGATTAAAGCAACCACAATTTAACGTTTCCTTAACTTGTACTTCGATTAAAGCAACCACAATTTAACGTTTCCTTAACTTGTACTTCGATTAAAGCAACCACAATTTAGTATTTCCCCAACTTCGAATAATTTCTTAGCAAAAGCTGGACCTAATTTTTGAATATTCAATTTAGCATTTTTTTTTCAGAATTTAAAATAATTTGATCATTTATTCTGTAAATGATATGAAGATTAGAAAGGCGACTTTGATCAGTGTTATCGATGCACAATATTTAAGAAACGAGTTTTTTCTAAATACTCTGATTTTCTTCAAACATGTCTGCCCATAAGAACGAAATATATTGTATTTACTTTAATCAGAAAATAAAACTATTTTCTAAATTAAAGTTTTTATATTTACCAAGATTCGAAATTTTCGATTTTTCAAAAGACCTAGCGCACGGTGTTTTTTGCCTAGCAAATCGTTCATTGAAATTTTTTCCAAAAAAGAATCAAGAGTTTATTGATTAATTCTTTCTTAAAATGCCTTTATTCTTTCATGGCATATTTGAAGGTATTTAATTTTCAGTTCGTTCCTTTTACGATTCTGCATTTTCAGAATATGTAAAATCTTTTTGATTTTTGTTTTGAACGATGTTTGTTTTAAATCTCTTATGTCGTGTACCAACTGACTTCATTTTATTTTGTCAATATATACTCGTTGACAACCGATCCTTTAAAACTGTCGAAGTGAAAAAAAGATTACGTGTGTTCACAATTTAAAACAAATACAAAAATACAGAGAATTTAATTAAACAATGTAAAATCACAAATATTTTTTAAATTGGACATTTTGAATTTGTTTAAAGTTCCTCATCAATAAATTAAATAAACGAAAATTCACGAGAGTTGATATTAAACTTTCAGTAGAGAGCATATGTCGCAATTAAACATGGAGGTGGGTATTTGAGACGGATTAAAATGGCATATTCATCTGGAATTGAACTAACCATATTGGGTGGCAATTTCGCCGATCTAATAAATTTTACCTAAAGAAAGATACAGCTCTAGTATACGTTGCAATTTGTTTTACTGACCTTGCCCATCTCCGAATCTGGGAAATGATCGGTTTGTACGGTGTGGACTACAATTTTAAAGTTATTTTAATCGTACCTCTAAGGTTCAGCTATTCTCACCGATATACAGGGTTGTTGTAATTAAAGTTCGCCTATTTAGAAGGCTGTAGAGCCAGTTCTATGTCTCCAAATGAAACAAAATTTCACTAGTACGTAGTTGAAGAGATGCGCTCTGCGAAAATCGAAAAAAAAATAGTTACATTTTTCGTCAGTAGGTGGCGCTGCGCCAACATTTAAGGCGATGTTTGCAGATTAATCATATCAATTTAAGTCAATCCAGACGAAGCACAAAAATTTAAAAGTTGCAACAAACTTCGAGGAACTGCGAATTGTTATAATTAAAGTTCACCTAATCAGACAGCACTAGAGGCTGACCTATGACTCCAAACAATACAGAAAAAAGAATATAATTTCATGTGATGTAATCTGCATCAACAAAAATAAAACATGTCGCTCGGCAACGAGGAAATAACGAAGAATAACATAACGCATTCTCAATGAATCCTCCACCATTTTCAATAACTCATTCCATTCTCAGAATTGTGCTATCTACAGCATTGCGTAAACTGCCCTGTGAGATTGAGCGAATATGAAGTCTAATACTGTTTTTCAGATCAGAGATTGTCCGACGTCTGTCTTTAGATACAGAATCTTTCAAAAATCCCCATAACCAAAAATCGCATAGTATTGGATCAGGCGATCGTGGTGGCCATACTGTTTGAAAATAACGACTTATGATGCGGTCTTCTGTAAAATGGCTTGTTAAGAAAGTCCGAACTGCTCTAGTAATGTGCGGTGGTGCACAGTCTTGCATAAACACGATATTTTGAAGGCAGTCTCGCTGTTGCAGCTCGGGAATCAGAAAATTTGACAACATATTGAGATACCTTCTCCCATTTACGGAACATGTAATGGGTCCTGTGGATGCTAGTTCCTCAAAACAATATGCCCCTATCATAAAGGTAGCTGTGAAACCGCCCACACCGTCACTTTAGCTGCATGCAATGGAACTTCTTGGACAACATTAGGATTCTCTTTCGCCCAAATTCGACAAGTGTGTGTGTTCACTTGTCCGTTTAAATAAAAATGCGCTTCATCAGTCCATAAAATATTCCAGGGCCAAGAATTGTCCACATTCATTCGTACAAGAAACTGTAGTAAAAATGACAGCCGACTTTCGTTATCACCCTGTATTAGTTGTTGCACCCTCTGAATCTTGTATGGATAGTAGAGCAAAATTTGACGCATCACTTTTCTCAAAGTGGAAATCGGCATATCGACTTCATTCGCTATAGCTGGCACACTTGCATTACCAAATGATGACTGGCTTTCTAAATCCACGGCAGCAGTAGCAATATCTTCAGTGCTAGAAATGTCTACCTTTTTTTCGTACTCTGCCAGGAAGAATGTTGAGTTTTCCTGTTTCCTCGAACTTTTTAATCATTTTGTGAACTCCACGATCCGACATTGGTCCACGTCTAACATCTTTTAGTTTCCGGAATTCTCGAAGAGCTGCAGCTGTGTTGCTGTTATTTTGATAAAATAACTTTACAAGAAGTGCCTTTTCTTTCAAAGTTACCATTCTCCACAAAGCGTAGATTCAAATGCTTTTCAGAAACAATCAACTGTTCCAGTGTTAAAGAAATCACACACACTTTATCAGCAAGTTTTAAATCGTAAGGTGGTTAGAAAAGTATTTCAAGTTTTCGAAGTTGCGACGTCACTTTGACGTCGTTCGTCGAAAATTTGAACAAAATGTGATCTTTTTCAAGCGTTCTGTGAAATTCTGGGATTTTGTGTTTCATCCGGATTGACCGAAATTGATATAACGAATCGGAAAAAGTTTACTTTTACTAGCTGTGAAATAAAATTTCCTGTATTTTGTTTTTTGCAAAATAAAGGAATCTGCAAATATCGGCTTAAATATTGGCGCAGCGCCACCTATTGACAAAAATTTTAACTATTTTCAACTTTCGCAGAGCGCATCTCTTCAACTACGTACTAGTGAAATTTTGTTTCGTTTGGAGCCATAGAATCGGCACCAGAGCCTTCTGAATAGGCGAACTTTAATTATAACAACACTGTATATTGTCACACTGTTTGCATGGGATACCATAGATTGTTCATTTCTCCTGAGAACTGTGGTATTTGTGTTTAAAATTAGAGTGGACTTATAATGATTTTTTAAAGATGTAAATATACCGAAAGGTTTAAAAAGATGAGATTTTTTTCAGATTGGTTTCTGTAATATTGTATGGACATGAATTAATAGTATTCCATTGAAAAAGTAGAAGTCATTGTATAGGCATGTATAATTTCAAAAAAACATTTTACACCATCTTAAAGGATATCCATTTTTCTCCAAATCATTAAAAAAATATTTTTCTTTTTAATCTCAGAGTTCGTTACTGCAATAGCTAAGGGCTCTAATTAGCAAAGTTTTAATTACAGCGATCGTATCACTTTAAGGCCGGGAGATTTTTTGCTAGAAATTTAAAGTTTGGGTGGTTTCCCCTTACCGATAGGACCGTATTTGATTGAAAAAAATATTTAAAAAAATACCCCATGTCAAGTTATGCCAAGGGAGGACCCACACAAATGTGTGGGTTCGGGCTTAATGCAGCCGTTTTGGGTTTTATCTACAAAGTTGTGTAGTTTGGGATTACGTGTGCAAATATCTAAAAATAAAAGTTTAAGCAAAAAAGTTGTTTATTGAGAATTTTCATCAGCCACAATGAAAATGTTTGAAACAATTTTTTGTTTTTGGACAGACCACTACAATTTCATTTTCTGAGTTGTGCTCAATGCTTGCACCCCTCTTAAGAGCCGTTGACAAATGGTATGCCCTTCACTCCGTTTGGATTGTGCCTGATCCTCCAAATTTCTTTTTTTAGTTTTTCCAGCAGCGGTAGTTTGTTGAAATACCGATCGAAGTACATAAAACTAGGTCTGAACCAGAGTAAGGACTACAGCAGGTCCTAAGCCGAGATCCTTGTAGACTAGGTCTGTACTTTCCCACTGGTAAACTACAAAATTTAAAACTATCCCAGGTGATACTGTTACAACAGTGTGGTTTGTTTTTTTTAATATACTGCTTTACTGAAGCACGTCCTAAAAATAAGGAATCGTCTGCTCATCTGTGGAAAAATTTTCCCTGATCTCCTGGTAAATTCAAGCAGATACTACAGAATCTGTCGAGCATTTGCTGAACTTTCCGTAATTTATTATTTATTCCTTGTGGCTTACTTGCTGTGTCAACAAAATGGAATGAATTTATCAACCTTAAGAATCTATCTCGTGATATGCATATAACTCATATAAAACTTATAAATCACATGACATCTATAACTCAGAGCAGACACATACCGTTCGTTACATGTGCATATTATATATCTAATACTATCAATTTTAAATAGGAATCATGAATATTTTAAATAGAAATCATGAATAGTACAAACCTATTTAAAATTAATCCAGTTTAAAAATGTAATTAATAAAAAATAAATTGCTAAAAACATAAGTTTTAACTAAAATCACTTAAAAATAAAGATTTTATATATTGGGAATTGTACCCATTTTGGAAACGGTAAAACCCGGACACGCACAATTGTGCGGGTCATTTGTTTTTCAACATTTGTAAAGCCTAATTAAATTTATCAAAGACAAAATGAATTAAAATCATGAATAAAGTATATGAAAAGAAAAATTAAATCTAAGCAAACATTAAAAATCATATTTAAAACAAATTACGACAGTACATACTTTTTGTCTATTGCTGTCAGATGAGTCTTTTTAAAAGCACAAAATCTAACCCTGTAGTTTAGTTAGTGCCCCTAATGGTGTCTTATCAAAATGTCTGAAGCCAATTAACTCTTATAAATGTGCAGATTTGGTTTCAAATCTCACAAAAACAGGAAATAGTCATTCTCTTTTACTTTAGTATCACCCCCACAATTGTGTGGGTCAGGGCTTAAAGGGATGAGATAAATGGAGTGTTCTGATCTGAAGTTCAGATATTGTCCAGAAGGTCTTTCAGATATACAGAGGTGCAGATACTTTGATGGAAGCAGTCATTTCTTTTAATATGAATATCGATTAAGTGTAAACAATGATCAACTTTCTGTTGACACCGACGTTGGTACACTGACCACTCTCCGTCACTAATGCTGAATTGGTAATGCAGTTTATAGTGAATAAAATCTGTAAATTATGGACCGTCCAATAAAATTTCCCGACTCTATGTTGATCTGTTCATAATTTCTGAAGATCATAATCTTTAATTTTACAGCTAACTCAGTCTGCCCAGCAATGCAATTTACAATAGAACATGAAGTTGATTCCTGTTTACACTTCCTCCACATCTATATAAAAAGACATGAAGGCTTCTATCAAAGTATCTGCACCTTTTTGTATATCGGAAAGACGTTTTCTGGACAATATCTAAACTTTATATTAGGATGACTCCATTTTTTATAAAACCAAAGTAAATAAAACTTTGTTAATTAGAGACCTTCGTTATTGCATTAATGTACTCTTACAGATCGAAAAGAAAGATTTTTGATTTGAAGAATAATTGTATATCCTTCAAGATGGTGTAACAATTTTTTTCTGAAATTATACATGTCTATACAAGATTCCTTTACCTTTTCAATGAAATACTATAAATTCCATACCGTACATACTATATTACAGAAACCTATCTGAAAAACTTCTCATCTTTTTAACCATCTGGTATATTTATATCTTGTGCCGCAAACATTTACAAGGCTCCCTCTGCAATTTTAAATGCCCCAGTTTTTAGCAGGAAAGAACAATCTATAATATACCATGTAAACAGTGTGATGCAATATATATATTGGAGAAACAAGACGCACCTTGGAAATGCAGTTAAAAGAGCACCAGAATGCTTTTAATTCAATAAACTTGCTTTAAAATTATAGCCCACACTATACAAGCCGACCATGTTCCAGATTTGCGATGGTCAATGTCATTAAAACAAATTGAAACGTATACAAGAGCCGCATTTTTCTGGAGACCCTGATTTACTAGATTTCATTCAATGAGGCTAGTTAAATTTCATCTGAATATTTCATTTAAATCTGACTCAAATACCCATCTCCGTGTTTAATTGTGTGTGACATATGTTCTCACATGCAAGTTAAATTTATCCTCTATCGTCAATTTGCGTTTATTTGCATTACTGACGAGGTACATTAAACAAGTTTGAAAAGTTTGTTACTTTAATATAGATTTTTATGGGCTTTTAAACTGTTGTCTGTATTTTTGTATTTGATTTAAATTTTTTAAATGCCTCATGAATTTCAAGATTTCTTTCCTATTCATAATTAGCAAAATAGCAAAAAAAAGAACATTGTAATATCGCAATTTTAACAATAAGATCAAGAGAATATTTATTCACTTAAAAGGAGGAAAATCACAATTGAATTTATTTTATTTTTGGACTAGTTCTCTCACTAGGACTGCAGTTCATTTTAAAATTGAGGGACTTATCTGATGTTTATGATAAATTAATATGTGCTTCGTTATCAAAAATTTTACAATTTGATCCTATATTAATTTTGAAATTTTTTCCAAAAACTTCTGTATTTTCTGAGGTAGCCCTTGCCTTTACCAGTAATACTAATAGCTGTCTAGCTCATACATTTTATTTTAAATCATATCTTAAAAAATAAAGATCCACACGCGTGATTGTGAAGTCCACGGACGTGATTAAATACCTTTTGTTCATTATTGAAATTTATGTTAACTGCAGTTGCTTGCTTAGGATCCAAAGAACTACTTAGATGTAATAACACAGAAAATCATTATTGAAAAGTAATACAGTTAATATTGAAAATACATACACAAATGTATAATATGAAGAAAGCTTACTAAAAAATAAACTCAAATGAATTTGAGGGGGAAAAATTCCCTCACAGTAAATGAAATAGAACGACCATATACGTCTGACTCAGTGTAAGAACTAAATTAAGCATTTAAAACAAATTTTTTATAACTTGAAAAATTAATCATGCATTTTGTTGCATGATCTTAAAGTAGATGCCAACTAATTTTTCGTAGATTGCACTTCTCTTTAACCATTCTTTAACTTTCAGCGTTCCCTTAATGTTTACATCGCATTTTGTTTAATTCACTGCTGATAGCTTTCAATTTCATCTTCGAATTCATTCCATTTAAATGATTTTTGTGAACATTTACTTAATTTTGGTTCTAGACATATTTCTTTTGCCTTTCTGTCATTTGAACAAGTAATAAAAGTAAATTCTTTTGGTAAGTTTGCATGAATTATTGCTGTTACTGGATTAACTTTTGTCACAAGAAGTTGACAATTTGTATACACAGAACACAAATATGTATCTTTCTTTTTACAGTTAGGTTTTATCACCCAGAAAGGTCATAATTTTGAATAACTCATTTGGAGTTGTGGAAAATCAGCGTTAAATTTCTTATGAAGATTGAGCCATGCAGAAGACTCTTCTGTATTACAATTTTAATTATTATATAGCAAAGTTCCTGTATCATAATTAAAATTGTATTTTGGGTGTCTTTTTTTAGCAGGGATGGTGTATATAACTACAACCTAAGAAATTTTAATCCATAGAGAACTTAATGCGTATGGCGGGCGATTTAAGTTAGGAAGACTGTATTAGCATTGCTTATTAACTTCACCAATAAAGTTTATCATTTGCTTGTTAAAATTTTCATTTTATGTAAAATAATGTAAATTATGACCACATTATGCAATAGTAATGTTTGTGGACATGGTACTCATCCTACATGCCATGTCCACACATGTGATATGTACAGATATGACAATTTCAAGCATTTCTTCTTTAAAAGAACTAATTCTGAGCCATGCTTTATAAAATTGATGTGATATTCTATATAATGTACATTTATATTATTTGCAAGTATTTATAGCAATATACATTGTTTTATCCTTTATTTAGAAAGCACAGATGTCATCCTATGATTTGGACAATCTACAATTATTTCAAAACAAGAAAGACAAACAGCCACATATACTTAAACCAAACATTTACTTTTTACTTTTGTAAAAAATGGCTGTAAAAGAGTTTATTAGCATTCAAATTGTATTGTGCTGCCATTTGGTCAGTTTTTATGGAAAATTATCTTCTGTCGGAAGACAGGACACAAAAGTTAGTGGCAAATAATAAAGAAAAAAATATTTTTTCTAAAAGAAATATTATTGAAGAGCAGAAAATGAGTATGTTATCCAAATTAATAAAAATGCTAACTGGATAGTTAACTTTAAGGATATTCTTACATATATACTTGTAAAACCTGAATAGCGAGTCTACAGACATGATATACCAGTCTATGGGCGTACTTAAAATAAAGATTTTTACATTTTTTTCACGTAGAAATTTATCCAAGAAGTTTGTTTCTTACTCCTTTCATTTGAATTTAGCATAAAAATTAAACGGAATGAACGCCAATTGGTAGTGACTGCATATTGTACGTTTTCCTGATGACAAATAATACCAGTCGTGGGAAAAGAGTAAACACTCCCTACTAACTCTTCAACTAATTATGAAAGTTACTGGTACCAAACGATTGGAAATGTCGTCTACTTTTAAATGATATATATATAAAATTTAATAGGACGCCTTTTCAAATCAAAAGCCAGACCAAGCTTTGTTTTTAGGGTTTCGTTCATCTGACGAAACCCTATTCGTCTAGCTCCTCTGTCTGTTCGTCCGTCCGTCTGTCTGTCTGTCACAGAGCCCGTTCTCAGAAACTATACATGTTGGAGACTTGAAATTTTGCATACTTGTATGATGTGTGGTGTTCATCTATGACAAATCATAAAATTTTGAAAAAGTCGTACATTTAACCCTTTGGGCTCCCACATGTTTATTTTAAACAATTCTTTTTAAGCGAGTCCCTAATTAAGTTGCAGGAGTGAAATTTTGCATACTTATAGCTAAATACCTCACACATCAAACGACAAATCATAAAAATTTGAAAAAGGTCGTACATTTAATTCTTTGGGCTCCCACATGTGCATTTTAAACAATTCTTTCTAAGTGAACCATAATTAGGTTGGAGGAATGAAATTTTGCAAACTTATAGCTGAATACCTCACATCAAATGACAAATCATAAAATTTTCAAAAAGTCGTACATTGAACCCTTTGGGCTCCCACATGTGTATTTTAAACAATTCTTTCTAAGTGAGACCCTAATTTGGTTGCAGGCGTGAAATTTTGCGTACTTATAGATGGACACCTCAGATCAAACGACAATGCATAAAATTTTCAAAAAGTCGTACATTGAACCCTTTGGGCTCCCACATGTGTATTTTAAACAATTCTTTCTAAGTGAGACCCTAATTTGGTTGCAGGCGTGAAATTTTGCGTACTTATAGATGGACACCTCAGATCAAACGACAATGCATAAAATTTTGATAAAGTCGTACATTTAATCCATTGAGCTCCCACATGTGTATTTTAAACAATTCTTTCTATGTGAGCCTCTAATTAGGTTGGAGGCGTGAAATTTTGCATGCTTATAGCTGAATATCTCGGATCAAACGACAAACTATAAAATTTTGAAAAAGTCGTACATTTAACCCTTCCGGCTCCCACATGTGTATTTTAAACAATTCTTTCAAAGTTAGGTTCTTCCCCTAGTTAGGTTGGAAGATTGATATTTTGCATACTTATAGCTGACTACATCTTATCAAACGACAAATCATGAAATTTTGAAAAAGTACACTCAACCCTTTGGGTTCCTAAATGTGTATTTTAAACAATTCTTTCTCAGTGACACCCTATTTAGGTTGGAGGCGTGAAATTTTGCATACTTATAGCTGAACACCATCATGAGACAAATCATAAAAATTTGAAAAAGTCATACATTTAACCCTTTCGGCTCCCACATGCGTATTTTAAGCAATTCTCTCTAACTGAGCCCCTTATTAAATTGGAGATTTGAAATTTTGCATACTTATAGCAGAACACCTGAGGCCAGGCGACAAATCATAAAATCTTGATAAGAAGATCTGAAGTCTTATGTTTAACCCTTTGAGCTACCACATATGTCTTTTAAGCAATTCTTTTTAAGAGAGCCCTTATTAAGTTGGAGACATGAATTTTTGCATACGTATAGCTGAATACCTCAGACCACACGACAAATCATAAAATTTTCAAAAAGTCTTATATTATTTACTCCTCCGTGCTCTAACTTGTATATTTTAAGCAATTTTGCTGACCTCCACCCTTTTCACCTGGGGAGCACTTTTCCGACTTTTGCCGACACCCCTTTGACCATTCTTTCATATTATGCACCATAGCCTTACAAATTTTAGTTCCACTTTACCGCCAGGGGCGCCTACTTATCTCGGGTGCTATGGGTCTAATCCCCTCGACTAATATATCTATGGACAGTATGTAAAACGGAATTTCGTTCGGATAAAGGTTTGTTTAGAATAGTGTGCGCCCCTTGTTGCGAAATGTGGAACTAACAGATTTTTCAAAAGGATAAAGTGTTTTGAAAGGAATATTAAACGAAACCCTCTGCGATCTATCATCACACTTACCCACTTGTTTTTCTATAGCAACCCCCAATTTTGACAATATTTTTAAAGCTTTGGTAAAAACTATGCCTAGAAAAGAAATTTCTAGTCATTTGAAAGATGAGTTTTTGAATTATAAAGATTCAAAATTTAGAGCTTCTAGTGTTAACTTACATTTTTATTCATATCTCTTGGAAATTATAATCCTAATGTGATACTTTTGTGTTTGGTTATAGCACTAAAAATCCCAAACATACATTGAATTTCTAATTTTTAAAATTTTATATTATACATTATGAAATTCGAAAACAATATGAATTCCAAACTACATTTTTTTTTGATAGATTTATATTTAGTCCTGCTTTATGCGAATTCTCAATTTCAAATTTTTCTTTCCAGCAGTTTCGAATTATCATAAATCACCAATGATGGTTTAAGGACTGTCTCTGATGTGCATTAGAGCAAACTTCAAAAAATATTTTACGAATTTTATTGAAATATTAGAGCTGGCAATAGCCGAAATATTTTAAACGTTTGAAATGGTCATTTTGGCAAGAAATAATACATTAATAGAAGTGAGTCTTTCAGGAACATTTCAATAATCGAGTACCAAACTTAAATTTGGATACAGCCCCTAAAATAGGCTTATTTTAAAATAATTTATCGGAAACTAATCGTACGAATTTCATGAAAATTTGGATTTAGGTTAATTGAATGGTGTATAATTCATGTATGGTGTCAAACTTGGGTATTGCTATTGAAAAAAATCGGTTAGTTTTGTTATGTAGATGGCCCACCTTAGCAAATTTTATATACTTCATTTAAAAATAGACTATTTCCAATCATTTTGTACCAGTAACTTTCTTCTATGATATTTTGTCGCAAAGTTAGCAGAGGGTGTTTATTTTTCTTTTTTTACGATTGTACATAACCAACGTTACTTGGGGAGTTCATACTTATATGTAATGTCGGAAACGTATTTTTTGGGATTTACTTTTCAGGAAAATGAAATAAGGTATTTGAGGTATTTTGTATTATTTTGTTTATTACACTTTAAAGAAAAGAAATCAATTTTTGTAGTAACAAAATAAATTTGGGCGTTTGAAAACAAATCCGTTCCCTGCAGATGGTGTCATTCTGGAAGACATTCGTGGTGATCAGTGTAACTCTTTTAAATGTTATCGGAAATAATAAAAAGCATAATGTAACTGTAAATAATTTGCAACTAAAACTAGAGTAGGGGAGACCGGGGGAATGGCGCCACCCTGTCTATTTTAAAAACTGACGACAGTTTGAAATAGTGATTGCGCCTGCATTATAGCGGCCAACAATAGAAAGTGTCTAGAGTGAGAATGGTTTTGTACATCGTCCGCTTGTTCTAGTAAAAAATTTAGTCTTCATCTAGTTGGTTCTTATTTTGGAGCTTCAAATGAGTAGAGGTAAATACCTTTTATTGAAACATTAGGTACTTAAAATAATATTACCCGTAATCTACATGCATTCGCCGACATTTTGATGAAATTTATTGAACAAGTTTGGTGGTTCTTTCGGCTTTGCTGGCGGTTTTCCACTATATTGTCCTCTCGGGTTAATGCCACCACCATGGCCAAGGGTGACTTTTCCTATTTGAGTTAAATTGTAAGCTTAGCACATTAATAAATCTAGCTTAAGGAACATTGTAATTATTCATTATTTTCATAAATTATTGCTTTCTAAACATTTTTAGTAGGTTATGCGTTTCCTAGTATCCATTTTATGTATTTACTAGGTCATTAAAGAGTTGCGTCATTACCTCGATACGGTGGCGGAATTACCCCAGTATCCTGGGTAATCTCGCCACTGAACAGAGGTTGAAAGATTTTTTTTTATGTGTGCTTACTTTACAGTTATGATTACGGTTAAATTTATACAAATACTAAAGATAATGATTCAGCTTTAGAATTTTAACTATTAAAAAATAAACATTTTGTTGAGGTGAAAAAAATTAAATTCCCTTAAGGTGTCGCCATTTCCCCGGTCTTCCTTAATAATTCGGTTTTTGAAAAAATTGATTTTGAACAAACTGATGGTCGTTCAAAGTTAATGTATAGATTTTCACAATTTTTTTATTTTGTTTATAACAAATGGTAAAACACATGAGATCGCCAGAAAGAACGATTCTCTATATAATATTGTTGTTAAAAATTGTCGAAATTTCAAAATTTGTTGATTTTTTTAGTTAGTGTTAGACTTCGAAAACACCGTTTTGGGATAGACACGTTTAGAGATTAAAGTTTGATTTGTGTAAGATAGAAAAAGTAAATTAAAGCGCCGTAACTTTTACAATTTTTACCCGATCAACTAGAGTAAATGTAACTGAATATTCTTTATTTCAGAAAGTGCAATAAAAATGCATGTTTTGAAAATTCGCATGTTGGTATAATACATTAACCCTGTTAAGTTTTATTAAATTTCTATGTTAAACATTGTTTTATCTATCATATAAAAATGGAAATTTGTCTGTCTGCAATGCTATACAAATTCAGTTTGGAAGCAAGAATTGCGAAATGTTGCGCTCATGTGTATTAGAACACGGCGAGACAACTAAAGTAATCCGGAATCTGTATAACTTATAGTTAATTTTTAATTAATAAAAACCACAAATTTAACAGCAATTTTCCAATCAAATTTAAACGTTTTTCGTTATAGGTGTTGACAGCAATTAAAAATCCATAATAAAATTCTTACCACAACAATTACTTTTCTATTGCAAGATTTCCACGTGAAAAAATCAAATAGTTTGACGATTTTAAAAAGGGAATATTAAATTACAACTTATCTACTGCAAGATTTCCACGTGAAAAATGAAAATAAAACAGTTTGACAAATTAAAAACAAAAGTGAATTTTACGTTATAATTTTGCTGTTTTATGATTTTCATGTGAAAATTTATATTCAATTTGACGAATTAAACAAAAGGAATCTTACAGCATATTGGAAATATAAAGGACATGGTGAGTATAAAACGTCATATAAGTGTGAAAAAATGTATTGAAGCATAAAAACTCGATTATGGAAATATAGGCGTATTTTAACATTACTGCTCAATGATAAATGGAAATAAGCTTATTTATAGCTGTATTTTGCGTCTGTTATATACATTTAAACATTTTTATATTGGGTTTTAATTTGATTCATGTGTACAACACTTAGACTGTTTTTTATGTTGTATGTTAAATTTTGAAATTAGTTTTTCAAAACAAACTTTCTTAAAATTCAGGTAACGCCTGGTACTTTAGCTAGTGAAATATAAAAATCAGTCACTTTCATTTTGAACCGCTGAAAGTTGGAGCGGATTATAACGGTTCACTGTAGTTGTCGATGGAATAGGACATTCTTAAATTTCCCTTTGTGTCTCTAAACACGCAACTCTATATTTTCCACTCTTCACAGTGGCAGATAATTTATTTTAATTTTAACAAATGTTGGAGAACTTGCTATTGTCAAGTAAACACAAACTATAAATTGTCTAAAATAACAGTTGTGATTTCAAATTACTTAAGTTATGGATTTGAAAGACTTGGCTTCTATACTTCCGTAGCAATTTTTGTAAAGTTAAAGCTCCTTCTTATTTTGCAACAATTACAGTTAAGCAGTTATGACTATTACAACAAATGGCAATGTAACTCTTCGTCACCACATATCTTTTTGTAAAATTCATATTTCCCAATTATCTTCCGAACCGTTACAAAATGTAATTGTTTCGTAAATGCTTAACTTTTATCTTTAACACATTGACAGCTATGGCGCACGAATACGTATGCCAACAATATTTGCTGGGGCGTCATGCCATACATATCCGTGTGTCATCTATATCTTCATTGAAAACAATTTTCTATAAAACGGTATTATTAACATTTTATTACGATTCCTTTAAAAAAATTAATCTAGTGGAAAGAACCATACATATTTAGCGATTTGTTTGGCGTTCAAAGTGTACACGTACAGTCGTGGGGAAAAAAAGTAAACACCCCTTATAGTCCCCGAGCCAGGTGCAAATTTTGTCAGTTATTTCCTCTCGGCCGATAATTTGTAAAATGCTTCAGAGAGTTGTATCATGAAGCTGTGTGAACGTCAGCTGCAGTTCCGTGGGTGGGTTGAGCAGCGGTAACCTCCCAAACATGTAAAAAAAGAAAAAACAATGACTTATTTCCTCCCGGTTGAAAATTTTCAAATTATAGCTAACCCAATATCTTGAAGAAAAATAAGTCAGCTGATTATACAGTGGTGGGTTATTCGTCAGCTGGTCACACGAAGATGAAAAAAATATATAGTATGCAAAGGAAAGTCCCTTTAACCATAAAATACTTGCGAACGAAGAGAGCTATGGAAGTGAGGTAACGGTATAGTAAAGTGACTACGCCCTATTTAATACAAACGACGGAAGCGCCCCCTAGTAGCGAAATTTGGAAGATAGCTACTGAAAACCGTAAACGAAAAGAAATAGAGCAAAACTTCCAATTAGAAAGTTTTAGAGCATCAGTTAATTAGTACTAAATGACATTTGGTTCAAACGGATAAGATAAATCGTCGCCTGTATACCCAAAAATGTCCGAAATCGATGAGCGACGATTCTACTTTGTATATTCACATTCCGTAAATGGAGCAGTGCACAATTTCAGACTGGGACGCTGTACTGTGCTGCAATGTCTGTAAAAATTTAATTTCCAATGTATTTAAAATTTTAGATTAACCCTTTCAGGGGCAGAAGAATTCTGTTCGTAAACTGATGAAGTAATTTACTGACACCAGAATATTCAAACGAATTTCTTAGAAAATAAAAACCCACTAATTTTCACTAGAAAAGCAAAATTTTATTATTGCTGCCATTTGTCAGTTTTGAAATTAAAATTAGGTGGTTAGACCGTCTAGCCACGGCACTTGAAAGGGTTAAATCTGTCGTCGTATTGAAGAGACTAGCAATAGATGTTCCATGCTGAGAAATGTGGCATGTAGAATTACTCTCAAGAATACAAACGTGTATCGTGAGCAATGGCGAACTTTTCGAACATATTGAGTATTAACTTTTTATCACTGTGAGAAAATGTCTTTTTTGTTTTTTAAGTGATGTTATCAATATGTATTGTGATAAGCACATATTTATTCTACAAATTGTGCGTATTTCTTCATACTTCTGGCTATTCCATTCAAACGTTTACACGAAATAGTGCATCGATTTTGGACATTTTTGGGTATACAAGCGACGATTTATCTTATCCGTGTGAACCAAATGTCGTTTAGTACGAATTAATTGATGCTCTAAAACTTTCTAATTGGAAATTTTGCTCTTTCTTTTCGTTTACGATTTTCAGTAGCTATCTTCCAAATTTCGCAACTAGGGGGCGCTGCCGTCGTTTGCATTGAATTGGGCGTTGTCACTTTACTGTACCGTTACCTCACTTCCACAGCTGTAGCTCTCTCCGTTCGCAAGTATTTTATGGTTAAAGGGACTTTCCTTTGCACACTGTATCTTTTCATGTTCGTGTGACCAGCTGACGAATAACCCACCACTCTATAATCAGTTGACTTTTTTTTTTCAAGATATTGGGTTAGCTATAATTTGACAAATTTTCAACCGGGAGGAAATGACTAAATTTCTTTTTCTTTTCATGTTTGGGAGGCTACCGCTGCTCAACCCACCCACGGAACCGCAGCTGACGTTCACGGAACTTCATGATACATCTCTCTGAAGCATTTAACAAATTATCGGCCGAAAGAAACTTGGTCATAGAAATCTGTTGCTGGCTCGCGAACTATTACTAATTCTGCAAAAATTTATTGAAGAAAGTTACTGGTATTACACGATTGGTAATAAAGTCTACTTTTAAATGATGTATATGTCGTAGGCTAATTGAGAAAACCGGCTCTTTGCAAACAGCCTAGGCTCTTTGCAAAGAGCCGGGCTGATTGGAGAATCCATCTCCAATTTTCCAATTAGCCTGATATTTTTCAGGCTTATTGCAAAGAGCCTAGAACGCGTTGGGATAATAAGTGGTCATTTTTCAATTAGCCTATCAGGGTGATATTTTTAGCTCGCAGGCTATCAAAGCCAGGGAGCTTATGTGCCCGCCGATTCTGTATGTACGTGTGTACGTACGTACGTATGTACGTAACGCGATAACTCTTGATAGAAATATCCGATTTGCTTCAAATTTTTTTTTCTAGGTTCATTCTGATAAGGTGCTTCGCTGATTAGTTTTTGGGGTTCATTGGTTAAGGATAAAGGGGGAAAAGGGGGGCTAGTCCCCCCTTAATTTATATAAATGGGTTTTTAATGCAGAAATATTCGATTTGCTCCAAATTTGGTATACCGGTTTATTGTGTTAAGGAGCTTCCCTGATTATATTTGGAAGCTCATTATTTAAGTATAAAGCGGGGAAAGGGGGGCTAACCCCCTTCATTTAGATAAATCGGTTTTTCATGATGAATTATTCGATTTGCTCCAAATTTGGTATACCGGTTTATTAAGTTAAGGAGCTGCCTTGATTAGATTTGGAGGTTCATTAGTTAAATATAAAGGGGGTAAAGGGGGGCTATCCCCCCCGTAATTTAGATATATGGGTTTTTCATGCAGAAATATGCGATTTGCAATAAATTTGGTATACCAGTTAATTATGTTAAGCAGCTTCCCTGATTACATTTGGAAGATCATTAATATGTATAAAGGGGGGAAAGGGGTCAATTACCTCTCCTCTTAATTTAGATAAATGCGTTCTTCATGTAGAATTTTTCGATTAGCTCAAATTTGGTATATTGGTTTATTATGTTAAGGAGATGGCTTGATTAGATTTGGAGGTTCATTAGTTAAATATAAAGGGAAGAAAGGGGGTGGTCCCCCCCCCCCCTAATTCAGGTAAATGGGTTTTTCATGCAGAGTTATTCGATTTGCTTCGAATTTCGTATACCGGGTTATTATGTTAAGGAGCTGCCTTGATTAGATTTGGAGATTTATTGGTTAAGTATAAAGGAGGGACAGGAGCTAGTGTCCTCTTAATTTAGATAAATGGGCTTTTCATACAGAATTATTCGATTTGCTTCAAATTTGATATACCAGTTTATTAGAATATGGCTTCTTTCATTTGATTTGGAGGTTCATTGGTTAAGTATAAAAGGGGGGACAGGGGGGCAATTGTCCCTCCCCTTAATTTAGATAAATGCGTTCTTCATGTAGAATTTTTCAATTAGCTCAAATTTGGTATACTGGTTTATTATGTTAAGGAGATGGCTTGATTAGATTTGGAGGTTCATTAGTTAAATATAAAGGGAAGAAAGGGGGTGGTTCCCAACCCCTTAATTCAGGTAAATGGGTTTTTCATGCAGAGTTATTCGATTCGCCCCGAATTTCGTATACCGGGTTATTATGTTAAGGAGCTTCCCTGATTAGATTTGGAGTTTCATTACTTAAGTATAAAGGGCGGAAAGGGGGGGCTTGACCCCCCCTTAATTTAGATAAATGGGTTTTTCATTCAGAGTTATTTGATCTGTTCTAAATTTCGTATACCGGTTTATTATGTTAAGGAGCTTCCCTGATTAGATTTGGAGGTTCATTATCTAAGTATAAAGGGAGGAAAGGGGGGCTAGACCCCCCTTCCATAATCTAGATAAATGGGTTTTTAATGCAGAGTTATTCGATTTGCTCCAAATTTCGTATACCGGTTTATTATGTTAAGGAGCTGCCTTGATTAGATTTGGAGATTTATTGGTTAAGTATAAAGGAGGAACAGGGGCTAGTGTCCTCTTAATTTAGATAAATGGGCTTTTCATACAGAATTATTCGATTTGCTTCAAATTTGATATACCAGTTTATTACAATATGGCTTCCTTCATTTGATTTGGAGGTTCATTGGTTAAGTATAAAAGGGGGGACAGGGGGACAATTGTCCCTCCCCTTAATTTAGATAAATGGGTTTTTATGCAGAATTATCTAATTTAGTTTAATTTTTTTTTCAACCGGATCCGAACTTTAAGGTTCCATTTGAAGTCAACCCGAAAACCGACCACAACCAGGTTTCGGATTGAGTTCAATTAGAACTTTAGGTTCGGATCGGGTTTCCGGTGGACGGAGATATTTTGTCTGGCTTGCATCGGGTTATAGTTCTTTGGAATATTTTTGTCGGTTAAGATTTGATTCGGGACGGGTTTCAGGTTGACTTCGAATGGAATTTTTAGGTTCTGGTAGCGTTGTGTGCCCACGGAAACTAATTTGTCTTCTTCGGATCCGGTTATGGATCTTTGGAATATTTTTGTCGGTTATCAGATTTGGTTCGGGATTTCGGGTTTTTTCAAATGGAACTCTCCAGTTCGGGTCGGATTGCATGTAGACTGAAATTATTTTGTCTTGCTCGGATCGGGGTACGGTCTGTTGTAATTTATTTTTCGGGTTTGGGTACGGTTATGCGTTAATCCTAATAAAAAGAAAATTGCCCAGTTAAATTGATGGCATTGAGCTCACAGGCTATTCACACTAATTGCATATTATACTCTTATTTCAAAGAATAATGCCCCTCGAAAAATAAATGAAGGTATTATATGCCCCCTTTGCCCCCTTTCTACTTAACCAAAGAACCTCCAAATCTAATCAGGGAAGCTCCTTAACATAATAAACTAGTATACCAAATTTGAATCAAATCGGATAATTCTGCATGAAAAAACCATTTCGCTAAATTAAGGGGGGTACCCCATTTCTCCCTTTATGCTGAACCAATGAACTTTCAAATCTAATCAGAAAAGCTCCTTATTAGAATGAACCTAGAAAAAAAATTAAACTAAATTAGATAATTCTGCTTGAAAACACAATTATCTTAAGGGGAGGGGCAATTGCCCCCCTTTCCTCCCTTTTATACTTAACCAATGAACCTCCAAATCAAATGAAGGAAGCCATATCGTAATAAACTGGTATATCAAATTTGAAGCAAATCGAATAATTCTGTATGAAAAACCCATCTATCTAAATTAAGGGGACACTAGCCCCCGTCCCTCCTTTATACTTAACCAATAAATCTCCAAATCTAATCAAGGCAGCTCCTTAACATAATAAACCGGTATACGAAATTTGGAGCAAATCTAATAACTCTGCATGAAAAACCCATTTATCTAGATTATGGAAGGGGGGGGGGTCTAGCCCCCCTTTCTTCCCTTTATATTTAGATAATGAACCTCCAAATCTAATCAGGGAAGCTCCTTAACATAATAAACCGGTATACGAAATTTGGAGCAGATCAAATATTTCTGCATGAAAAACCAATTTATCTAAATAAAGGGGGGGGGGAGTCTAGCCCCCCTTTCTTCCCTTTATACTTAACTAATGAATCGCCAAATCTAATCAGGGAAGCTCTTTAACATAATAAACCGGTATACAAAATTTGGAGCAAATCGAATAATTTTGCATTAAAAACCCATTTACCTAAATTAAGGGGGGGTCTACACCCCCTTTCCTCCCTTTATACTTAACTAATGAACCTCCAAATCTAATCAAGCCATCTCCTTAACATAATAAACCAGTAAACCAAATTTGAGCTAATCGAATAATTCTACATGAAAAACGCATTTATCTAAATTAAGGGGAGAGGCAATTGCCCCCCTTTCCCCCCTTTATACATAATAATGATCTTCCAAATGTAATCAGGGAAGCTGCTTAACATAATTAACCGGTATACCAAATTTCTTGCAAATCGCATATTTCTGCATGAAAATCCCATTTATCTAAATTACGGGGGGGATTGCCCCCCCCCCCCTTTCTCCCTTTGTATGTAACTAATGAACCTCCAAATCTAATCAAAGCAGCTCCTTAACTTAATAAGCCGGTATACCAAATCTGGAGCAAATAATTCATCATGAAAAACCAATTTATCTAAATTAAGGGGGGTAGCCCCCCTTTCTCCCCTTTATATTAAATAATGAGCTTCCAAATCTAATCAGGGACGCTCCTTAACACAATAAACCGGTATACCAAATTTGGTGCAAGTCGAATATTTCTGCATGAAAAACCCATTTATATAAATTAAGGGGGGGGGGGGGGACTAGCCCCCCTTTTCCCCCTTTATCCTTAACCAATGAACCCCAAAAATTAATCAGGGAAGCACCTTATCAGAATGAACTTAGAAAAAAAAATTTGAAGCAAATCGGATATTTCTATCAAGAGTTATCGCGTTACGTACATACGTACGTACGTACACACGTACATACAGAATCAGCGGGCACATAAGCTCTCAGGCTTTGATAGCCTGCGAGCTAAAAATATCACCCTGATCGGATAATAAGTGGTCATTTTTCAATTAGCCTAACTCTTTCTAAGCTCTTTGCAATAAGCCTCAGAAATATCAGGCTAATTGGAAAAAGGGAGATGGATTCTCCAATTAGACCGGCTCTTTGCAAAGAGCCTAGGCTGTTTGCAAAGAGCCGGATTTCTCAGTTAGCCTACGACATATATAAAATTTGCTTGAGGGGGGGGGCATATACATATAAAAACTAACCATAACTTTGTTTTCTTTTCAATAGTAGTGTAGAATTGTGACAGCATAAATGAACTCTACGCCTTTCAATTAGCCTAAAAACAAATTTCTATGCAATTCGTCCGATAAGTTTCCGAGAAATTATTTTAAAACGAGCGTATTTTAGGGACTGTATCCAAATTCAAGTTCGGTACTAGATTGTTGACCGAGAGGGCCGCCTTCTTGATCAAGGCATCTTAAGCGCCACTCAAGCAGTCATTGAAGACTCCTAGATTACAGAATAGCATAAGAAATTTCAAAATATCTAGTCACTTCTATCATAGTCGGCCCCTTAAACCATCATTTTGAAATTTAAGCATAATTTGAAAACTACTTGGAAGGAAAATGTGAAATTTTGGATTTCTATAAAGCAGAACTTAATAAATCTAACTCCATCAAAAAATTGTAGGTTGCAATTAATAATTCTTTCGAATATTAATTTCTTAATTCATATCGTAAAATTTTAAAAATGGCAAATTTAACGTATTTATGTTTGGCTATTTTAGTATCATTGCTACGCAAGAAAAAGCACATTAGAAATATAATTTCAGGAGATATTAATAAAAATATGAAAATGTAATTTAACATTAGAAGCACTAAATTTTGAATGTTTATAATTCAAAAACTTATCATTCAAATGATTTGCAATTTGGTGTCTAGGCATAGTTTGAACCGAAGTTTTGAAGTATCTTGTTAACATTGAATATTTCCATTGACAAAAATGAAGTTTCGTTTTGTTTTAATATGTATACGGCCCCCTAAGCAACTTTTATATGTATAAATTAAAAGTAACTTTATTTCCAATCGTTCTGTACCAGTAACTTTCTTCTACGATCATTTGTTGAGTTAGTTGGAGTGTTTACTTTTTTTCCGTGACTGTACAAATAACTAATTTTATATAATTTAAATGTATAAAACTAACATTGTCACGATTGGGAATTCTGAATACTCTAAACACTGAAAAATTCTTTGACAATATTTGCCAAGAAAGAGACTTCGTCAGTCTGCAGTTATTAACTCTTATCTACGTTTCTTTCTAGCTTTTCCCTTTTCGTACAAAGTAATTGTTTCCTTTCTAAAATTTAGTTTGTTTTAAATTGTCATTTTTTTTTAATCTATCGGCTTTACACTTAATATGTAGAAGTATGCTACATATTTAATATGTACTTTATAAGCTGTTACCTATTGTGTACTGGAACTTGAAAGATGCTAATGTTATCGATCCTCGATTTTCTTGCTCTTCAGATTTTTTTAAGTATCCCTATCAAAAACAGGATGTGCAATATGCTTCTCGGTCCCTAGATCGAATTTACTAGAGATCAAAAACCCAATTTGTGTTTGACTCCCACAAGGGACTCCAGCACTACACGTTGTAAATATTGTAAATTACTTAAGTTCTCTTGTGCATCTAATGCTAATCTCTTGTTTCGTACTAATGACTTTTTTTTTTAATTCTTACAGTGCGAAACATTGCTATAAGTTTATTGCTCTTGCTTGCATCAGTTGCCTTATTCGCAACATCGTTCTTCAGTTTTGTGACAGCAGCAGAACAATATCGACTGGAAACTTTAGCGACGAAACATACAGAAAAACTTATTTATAGATCCCAATATACGGTGATATTTGGCATGGCTGTAATCTCCATGTATTTTAGTGCTTTCTTCCTAATAGCATTTGTGTATTATATTTGTTATCAAAGACCTGCAGAAAAGAAGAAAGCGCAAGCTAAAAGTAGCGACAGTTCAAAAGAAAAGGAACACGAAGAGTAACTCGGAAAAGGCAGACATACCTTCATTCTTGAATTATTTTATGTTCTGCTGAGACATTGGAGAAAACTATAGTTAGTGAGGTTTCATATAAAGAAATCTTCCTAAGACTTGCATGCCTTAGAAACAGGCAGCAGACTTTTATATCTTGTTATAAATTTAGTCTGGGTTTATTGAGCACTTATTTTAAAAATATTTATGTATCTTAATAGCTGCCTCGTTGAAAATACTCTGTAAATATTTATAGTGTGTTCTTAAATAAAAGGCTTGTTTTCCATTAACCTTTTTTGACATTACTAAAAGATGCAATGGTAAATGATTTCATTACTATATGTAATAGATTATTAAAGAGTAACTACTGCTTTGAAAGGTTAAAAATTTAAAACATTTAGTTTTCGCTTAAAATACTCTTTTACACACGAAATCATATTACAAATCGAAAGGGAAAATTCAATTATGGAGCTATAAAAGTAGCTCACGTTACTGTTATTACACTTAATACTTTGTTCTCTGAACATTATAATCAAAATCTGAACACTCTAGCTCCGCATATTCTCTAGTTGTATTTTTCGAAAAGTACGCCTCATAATTTTTTTTGTGAAATGCCTAAGAATATTTCGAAATATTGATATCTTATATCTTCATATTTAAGTAACGAAATATTAAGTTTAAAATTCAGATTTTACATTATACTATTTCAAGAGAAATGAGATTTTTTTCCTTTTGTTAAAACATCCATGCATTTGACTAGCTTAGGAATATTTTTTTCATTGTTCTAGGTCAAGTCTGCGAATAACTATTGTGACCACAGCTTTATCAACTTTTGAAACTTTTCCACCGATCAACAGTCAAGCCGTGATTTTTAAAATCAACTCTATCAAAATAAATTTATACTTGTTTAATAAATTGGTATTCAGAAATTTTTTTAACTTTTGCATTTCTTTTTTTATAAATCAGTTTTAAATTTGAGTCTCAAAGTGGTGTTAGCCCTTAAACCATATGTTATTGCTAATCAGTTTAAATACTTTATGGGTCCCAGACTGATTTTTTTATTGCGTTTATTCTTTTGTGATTATAGCGGATAAAACTGATCAGTTTTAAATGTTGCACAAAAAAAAAATTTTTCTTGGTATTTCATTGCAAAAACGTGGTTGTAAATGTTTTAAAGGCTGAATAAATATTTAAATTTCTTTTATAGAAAAATGCCGTTCTCTAAATATCTATGTAAATAAGTTTTGTAATAAAATAATCAGTTAAAATATTTTTCTTAACAAAAGAATCTTATATTATTGCAAACGAATTTTGTGTACATATACGAGGTCTGTTCAATAATGATCATAATTTTTTTATTGGCCTACTTTATTGCACACAAATTTACTTTTATCTTCCATTGTTAGGTTAATGAATATGTGGTAATTGTTCTGTTCATTTACTTCCCGTAGTACGTCTGTGGCAGCCCTGAAAGCTCGGATACTTTCAGTATGGCCTACGAGAACGATGGAGGCAACGTGCAATCAGCAAGTACGCTCTTGCCTATTTTATTTTTTGCTATCGCCAGTCGTAGTGTATGTTGTAGCAGAATTATATAGTCTGTTCTTCCGTGTAGCATAGATATGATGGTTTGAGATGTTTAAGAAAGACAACCATCTTCAAAGGAAGTTGGATACTGAATTCCGGTAACTAGGCTTACAGAAGTTAACATAATACCGTCGCTATTATTGTCAGAAGATTGTTAGATATAAGAACTGTTAAAATTGTTTCAGTTATGGCGTGCCACTCGCACGTTGGTAACAGAAAAGTGGACACGAGACGTGTATCTACGACTAAAATTCCGAGACTCCTCATACCGAACAACAGGACGTTCGAGTGAAGGTTGTTCGAAATTGAAGGTGATGCAACACAAATATGTGAATCCCCTAATGTAATAACGATTCGACTGAAGATTTCCTCAGTAGAAAGCAAAATTTCCATCAGTCAAGAGTATACTTGCTCATTGCGTATTGCCTCCGTCGTTCCTGTAGGGCAATACTGAAAGTATCTGAACATTCCTGTCTTCCCCTGACGTACTACTGGAAATGAATAAGGAAACAAATTATCACATTCATTACACATTAGGCTAATAATGGAACATAAAAGTAAATTTGTGATTTTTAATTAATTTTCCAACTACATTTCTGCAGTGAAATTACGCTTGAAATTATTGAATATTAATGATGTGAATTATCACATTGCTAACAAAGCGTAAACCAACTTAATGAAAAATGTCCAAGCCGGGAATCGAACCCGGGTCCCTGGAATAGATCTCCAGTGTTCTACCACTAAACCACAAGGACGATGTCCAGCCTGGCATTTCTCACTTATATATAAGTCGGTAAGGCTGCAACCGCAGCACAAGATGGAGAAGTCTTCATGAGCACACATTCCTAGCGGCGTAACATGAGACGCAAACAAACCCAGCATCGGTGAATATACAATTTAATTTTTCAACTACATTTCTGCAGTGAAATTACGCTTGAAATTATTGAATATTAATGATGTGAATTATCACATTGCTAACAAAGCGTAAACCAACTTTGCAATGTGATAATTCACATCATTAATATTCAATAATTTCAAGCGTAATTTCACTGCAGAAATGTAGTTGAAAAATTAATTAAAAATTGTATATTCACCGATGTTGGGTTTGTTTGCGTCTCATGTTACGCCGCTAGGAATGTGTGCTCATGAAGACTTCTCCATCTTGTGCTGCGGTTGCAGCCTTACCGACTTATATATAAGTGAGAAATGCCAGGCTGGACATCGTCCTTGTGGTTTAGTGGTAGAACACTGGAGATCTATTCTAGGGACCCGGGTTCGATTCCCGGCTTGGACATTTTTCATTAAGTTGGTTTACGCTTTGTTAGCAATGTGATAATTCACATCATTAATATTCAGTAAATTTGTGTGCAATAAATTACGCTAATAAAAAATTGACTTTTAATGAACAGCTCTTAAATGAACGATAAACGCTATGTCCACGACATTCTGCAGTAAGCCTCTTGTGGTACCTCAGTGACGTACGTATGTCAGTTTCAATATGATTGAAATAGTGTAATATTAAAATAAGTGTTTCTAGCTCAGGTCTTCTCTGCGAGATTTAGTTACTGATTAGTTATCATAAGAAATCTAAAGAAATTCCTCCAATAATTCTCGAGAAAAAATAAAAAAACCTATGCAAGAAAAATCACTTAGGGGAAAGTAGGGTAATGACGCTCAGAAGGGTAATCCCGCTCACCATATACCTCTAAACAGAATAGAATTGAAAACGTGCGATTGGTACCGGCACCTAGCGAACTTCATCCTAAGTTCCCAATAAGGATTTAGTGCCCGTCGGGAGGAAAGTATTTTTGTGTCATCGCGTTATTAGTTTGAAGTTGATTTATTATAAAATTCTACAACATCTTGCTTGAAGTTAAGTGTACTCTTATTTTCAAATATTAATTTACTCATTATGTCTACAAAATATATACATTTAGCTGTACTTTCATGCTTTTATTTATTTTTGTAGTGCGTTGTTACGCCAATTATAATGCATTCAAACCCAACATGGCGATAACGGGTAATGGCGCTCGCGTGGATTTCCAGAAATGTTACCAGTGGTGAACTTTTTTTAATTCAAATTTGTTGATTGACACCACTTTTTTGAAATAGTAAAATTTCCCTGTTTTCGCCTTTATTAATATGTCATTAAACAAGGAAAATTTTTAGATTTCAAAAAAGTGGTGAAAATCAAAAAACCTAAATATAAAAAAAGTAGCCCACTATATGTCTAGCACAGTGGTTCCCAACCTTTTTTTGGCCGTGCCCCACATGAGCATCTTTAAAATCTCGGTGCCCCCCATCCATCCACCCCCACACATACTTCCCACTGTAGCATAAAATTCTTAATATATAAAAATTAACTTATTCGCATGAAGAAAGACTGAGAGAGTATTAACTTTGGTAAATCATTTCATATTCTTTAAATTGTGATAAGGATCTTTTTTTTTTTTGTTTTTATTACTATTCTATGAATCCGATGATGTCATACATCTTCGCATTTGCACCTAGAAAGTGTTGTTTTTGTTTGTTTGGTTGGTTTTTGTTCTTTTTTGGCAACTTAACTCAGTCACAAAAGTATTATATAGTCTGCATTTTCATCTTCGTGAAATTTTTTCAAGAGACTTCCACATTTTGCATTACATTTGATAGAGTTGATACATTTATTATTAAATTTAGTTCTTCATTAAGATATTTTTTTAACAATGAGACTACATGGAAAATAAATTCACAAGTAAAATTACCGTATTCACCTTTATCGTTTTACAGTATCCATTTTTCTTTCACTTAAATAACACAATTCTCTGATTACTTCTTCTTTTACCCATTATCGTTAGTTGGCCACCATATATTATGAGATTTTAAAATTTAAAAAACATATGTTATGATGTATTTTTATATGTGCGGTCTTACCAACATCCATAAGAAGTTTTACTTTTTACCATTTTCTTATGCGATACAAATATTTAGGGATTTATTAATTTAATAAAAGCAGTATCTTGTTTAGGTATTTCAAATATATTTTAGGTTAAATGTGTTCAACATATGTAAAAGTGTTTTCATGTGACATATTGCACTGTCTATTGAATGAAACTCATTTCTATTAATATATATTTTTTTTAAGTCTGTAATAATAAAATAAAATCAGAAAAAATGTCAAATTATTTTAATATATATGAAAGTGCCTAAATATTAACATATCATCATACATCAAATATTAACATATCATCATGCATCAAATATTAACATACCATCATGCATCAAATATTAACATACCATCATGCATCAAATATTAACATACCATCATGCATCAAATATTAACATATCATCATGCATCAAATATTAACATATCATCATGCATCAAATATTAACATATCATCATGCATCAAATATTAACATATCATCATGCATCAAATATTAACATATCATATTAATCATACAATTATTCCGGTTGTAGTTTGTGTTGAATTTTTAATTGGGAACTTTTTGAAAATGTATTTTTATTGAGTTGTTTTAAATTTTCATATTATTTCTATTTTTAGCCTTATTTAAAAAAAAAAAAAAAAAAAAAAAGTAAAAAACTGTCCGAAAATGGGTTAATAAAAAATCTGAAATTTCCCCCTAAAAAGTCATTGTCCCCCCTGTGGGGCGTACGCCCCACGTTGGGAACCGCTGGTCTAGCACAATATGTGTAAAGTGGTTGCAAAAAGTCTGCAGTGGTGTGAACATCCGACACAACTACATATGTGACTTTTGTCTTACTTTATGTAGTTGTCTTACTTTATGTCGTATTCAAACTCTGAGCACAATTACCCTACCATGTCGGGCATTACCGCTCAATCCATGGTCAATTAAATAAAACGATAAAAAAAAAATTCCGAAAACATTTATGAAAATTAGTTGATTGCAATCTGTTCCTTATTCTTTGGAGATATACTTCGTTAATAAAATATTGATTTTTATGTCTAAATTTGACTAGCTATTCATGTTTTCCCTTAAGTGAGCGCCATTCGCCTATTTTCCCCTAAAAGTTTAACGGGAAATTCAAAAGGAATGCAACTGTTAGATTAAAATTTAGCTAACGAGCTCTTCGCTTTACTGCCGTTGCTCTTATGCCCATAACGCGAACACACTCACAAGCTAATGAAAAGCAATGGGCGAGGTCTTAGTTTCTTCTTCAATGTTTTTATAGTTTTCCATAGATGACTTGATGGGTACGCTTTTATCTTTGCTTTTGATTGCACTATTTTATTTTTCGACTGTTTCATAACGATTTCTACATCAGAAATAGTAGGCAAAAATCATTTAAAAATACAGTAATTCCTTAACATTCGCGAGAATTGGATTCCGCGAATGTCAGAACTGCTACTTTTATATTCTGTTCTCACTACTATTAAAAAAAAAATACATTTTGTATTATACTTTGCTTGCAAATGTCAAAGCGTATGTAAAAGATTTTTTTTTTTTAAAGTGGTGCGAATTTTGAAATGTTCTGGATTTTCTATTTCAAAACCCGCGAATGTTAAGGGATTACTGTGTAGAAATGTAAGCGAGAATTTTAAGAACGTCACCTCCATTTGGTTAAATTATAAAATCGGAGTATCAAGAGAGGGAGAGCTATTTCAAATTCGCATCTAAATGGGCTGATATTTATATAGTTTTTTCTCTTAACATGTTCGGGACCAGCATGTTTTACATGAATTTTATTCGGTGTCCAATACTTTAGTCAATAATAAATTTAGTTTATCAATCAATAGAATGCCCATAAGCAAATAAGAAAAATTTTACTTTCTTCTTTAATGGTACCAAAACCCAGTGATCTCAGCAACTTTTGAAGATGCATATATGCTCTAGAAGGGGTTAAACGATGTTCATTTTTTAAAAATTTTTTGTTTTTCTTTTCAAAATTACGCAACTATTTTAATTTCTTTCGAAACTAATCAATTTATAATTTACTTACTGTCAAAACTATATGTGAAAAAGTTTCTTGAGGAGGAAAAAAAGTGCATCAATATAATGTTTCACGCGCGAGTTGTTTGCGGAATCTCTCAATTTTATTTATGTTTATAGTTCACCTACTGCCAAATGTTTCACTTTCACTGCAGTAGCACCCAGAAAAGGATACATCAATTTCAGATTTTTAGGTATGATTTCGTAACTGTTGTCTCCCTGTTAATGTTAAACGTTTCTTTGACAAATTTTCAACAATTGTTAAGCATATTTAAAAAGTAACCAATTATGTAGCTATTGGTAACAATTATGTATTAGTATTGCAATGGAGTTCATGTAACACATTATAATCTCAGTTCAGTTCTTTTATTACTGTATAGTAAATACTTTTTTTCTGTTTCTAGTGTACAATGGATGTATTATTCTTAAATGCGGATTAATTCTATCAGCTGTATTTTTAGTCTTGGGACTTTTTTGCACTTTATTCGGAGCAAAACCTAGAGAAGAATTGTATAGAAAAGAGCACGACGAAGAAGAGGAAAATGAACTTCTACTGGAAAGTAGATCGTACTGGATATGTGGCATTTTATCCTTCGTTATCGGTGCCTTTTTTCTTATTGCCTCTAGTTTCATTCCGATAGATTGGTTTCTTTCTTGGCGAAGAAAAAGGAGGAATCTGTTAAATATAGACGCCTACGCGACATGCAAATGCGTCTTATCAGCTTTCATCCTCCAGATGTGGAACATATCTCTGATAACACAGAAAATGAGCAGCGGTTTTAAATCATTTTAACTTGATCTGTAACTTTAACTTCTTTAACTTTTATCTTAATTACTGGGCAGTTAGTAATCAGAAAGATGGAATTTTTAATTTTGTTCCTAACATACTGAATTTAGTAGGATAACATTTTAATAGATAAATGTGACGTGTCTAAAATGTTGCAAACAAACGTCTTTTGATATATTGATATTACATCTAAAATCTTATGTTGGGATTCTCTTACGTCTGCCTTATTTTTTATTTCATTTATTTTGAACATGCAATTTGATAGACATTATGTAGTGTAAAAATGCATTAATAAAATGTCTCCAATGCAACATGAACCATTTAAAATTTTCTTTGCATCATCTAATTTTTCCATGTAGTGTTTATATAAGATACTAGCAGACCCCGCGGCTTTGCTCGCGTAATAGTTGAAATATGCCGAGTGATATTTGCATGACTATTTTTTATTAGAACATTTTTTGGAATAATTCAAAAATTACAAATTAAGCCACAGTTTATTGCACTTTTATAATGAAGTTTAGTCAGACAGAAATGAGATATGAGATTTTAATTAATAAGAACTAAAACCAATTCCAATTAAATAATAATTTAAAAAGTATTTTGAGACTTTTATATTCATTTCATACACTCATTTCAGTATTCATTTGAAGTTTTGAATATTTTGGAAACCATCTTAACACATTCACATCTTAAAAGTAACCATAATGTCAAATTCCAAGCTTCTTGTCTAACAATCTACCACCTGTGGTGTTAGTGGACGCAACATAAAATGCCGAAACAGAGTTGAAATAGAATGTCTCGATAAATGCTGAAACAGACGGTCACCATTAATTTACCAACATTAACCTTGAAATCGCTTGGTATTTCCTAATATTCTATAGAAAACGGAATTTAGATTTTTTATAAGGCTTTCTTTTTGTTCCTTCCAACCAGGTGGTATTGACACCGGCATAAAATATAGACCGTCTAGGATCATGGACTATCACACTTGATTCGCAACCAATAACTTCTGCAATCGGTTTATTATTTGCTGAGATTCCATAGAAATCGTATGTTAGGACTCCTTTAGAATGATTTTCGCTCCTTCCCTTCGCTTCATCCCTTTTTAATTTCGAATTTATTTTCGGCTGCTCGTAGAGGGCATTTATATTTTACAAGTAACTACCGTGCTATATTTAAAGCTTCTAGCCTCTTCAGTATTGCAGAATCGCAATTTAGAAAGTTATTTGCTCCTGCGACACTCAAGGGGTTGTGGCACATAAAATATAGCTTATGTTTGAGCAGGTTCTATCACCATCAATTTGCAACTATTATGTTTGAAATCGGTTTCTTATTTCATACGATTGCATAAAAATCTCAATTTAGAACGCTTTTTGCTCACTTCATCCTTTTAAATTTGGAATTTTCTTTCGACAATTCTACGAAAGCATTTGCATCTTTCAAGTAATTACCATTTCAAATTTAAAATGTTAAACCCCAACAGTAACACGAAAAACCCAATTTAGGACATTTTTTGCTCCTGTAAGCCCCAGGTGGTAAGTGACATGAAAACAACGTAAAATATAGGCTATGTTGGAGCAGGGACTATTACCATCAATTTGAGACCCTTACTTCTGAAATCGGTTTATATTTTCTGAGACTGCGTAGAAATGGCTACTATTTAGAACGGTTTTAGAACGCTTTTCGTTCATTTTCATCCCATTTAAATTTCAAATTTTTTAGAACTCTTCTCAGAGAGCATTTACATCTCATAAGTAATTACCATGCCAAATTTCAAGTTGCTAGCCCCTTCAGTATCACAAAAATCACTATTTAGAACGTTTTTAAAAATGCAACAGCAAGGTGGTAGTGACACCGACATGAAATACATTCCATATTGGAGCAAGGGCTATCATCCTCAATTTCCAACCATTACTTTTGAAATCGTTTGGATACTTTCTGAGATTGCGTAGAAATTGCAATTTAGAACGTTTTTCGTCCATTTTTACCCCTTTTTTAAATTTCGAATTATTTAGGAAATGTTCTTAGAGATCAATTATATCTTATAAGTAACTACCATGCCTAGTTTCAAGTTTCTAGCCACTGCAGTATTACAAAAAACGCAATTTAGATCGTTTTTTGCTCCTTCACCCCCTTTGGGGTAGTGGCACCGGCATGAAATACAGCGTATGTTGGAACGAGGGCTGTCACCATCGTTTTCACACCATTATTTTTAAAATCGGTTCGGTACTACCTGAGATTGCGTAGAAATGGTAATTTAGAAAAGTTTTTAGAAAGCTTTTCGCTCATTTTCATCCCTTTTTTAAATTTCGATTTTTTAGGAAATGTTCTTAAAGATCATTTGTATCTTATAAATAAATGCCCTGTCTAATTTCAGAATTCTAGGAACTTCAGTAACACAAAAATCGCAATTTAGAATGTTTTTTGCTTCTGCAACCCCTAGGTGAAAGCGACACCGCCATGAAATAGAGCCTATTTTGGAGCAAGGGCTGTCACCATCAATTACCAACCATTATTTTTGAAATAGGTTGGGCAATTTCTGAGATTGCGCGTGGAAATCGCCGTTTAGAACGTTTTTTGAACTATTTTCGCGCATTTTCACTCCTTTTTGAATTTTTTAAGAAATGTTCTTAGAGATCATTTACATCTTATAAGTATGTACCATTCCAAATCTCATGTTTCTAGACCCTTCAGTAACACTAAAATCGCATTTTCGAACTTTTTTTGCTCCTGCACTCCCTTTGGGGGTATTGGCACCGACATAAAATGTAGCCTATGTTGGAGCAAAGTTTGTCACCATCATTTGGATACAATTATTTTTGAAATCGGTTTGGTACTTCTTGAGATTGCGTAAAAATCGCTATTTAGAACGTTTAACTCTTTTTGCGCATTTCCATCTCTTTTAAATTTCAAATTTTTTAAGAAATTTTCTTAGAGATCATTTATATGTTATAAGTAACTATCATGCCAAATTCCATGTATTCTCTTCAGTAACACAAAAAACGCAATTTCGAACGTTCTTTTGCTCCTGCGCACTCTTTAGAGGTAGTGGCACCGACATAAAATGTAGCCTATGTTGAAAAGGTGTTGCCTATGTTACAAGGGTTGTCACCATCATTTTGACACCATTATTTTGTAAATCGGTTTGGTACTTCCTGTAATTGCGTTAAAATCGCCATTTAGATCGTTTTTTAGAACGCTTTTCGCGCATTTTCACTACTTTTTAATTTCGATTTTTTAAAGAAATGTCCTTAGAGATCATTAGTATCTAAGTAACTACCATTCCAAATTTCATGTTTCTAGGCCCTTCAGTATCGCAAAAATCGCATTTTTAGAACGTTTTTTGCTCCTGCACCCCCTTTTGGCCAGTGGCACGGACACAAGATATAGCCTATGTTCTAAGTTGGACTAACGCCGTCATTTTGATACCATTACTTTTGGAATCGGTTCGATAGTTCCAGAGCTTACCTCCTACAAATAAACAATTTTTACCTCTTTATAATATTAGTATAGATGATAAAGACCCCAAAGCCAAAATGGCAGCTAATAGAATTATTCAGTCTGGTCAATACTGGAAATAGAAAATAATTACAATAGTGACAAAGAAATTTAATTATTCTTATAATCGCTACTTTCACAGAAATTGCATATTTTTTTATGTATCGCTTACCATCAACAAAATGGGACGCAGCTAGAAAAATTAAATTTAGATATTATTCCATTCATAGGTTTGATATTGAGTTTTGCTACGGGAAAAATGTCAAGTGCAATTATCCGAAACGCCACTAGATTACACTATGTGTCACTTTCTCACCACATAATGGAAAAAGGTAAGGATGTGTGGGGGATAAATTTACTCAATCCGTCCTATATCTTCTACGTCTTGATACTTAAAGATTTGTAGCTTTTGCAGCTACATGCAGAGCACATATATAGTTTTGTTACAGTAAAAGAAATGCGAATATTTTATTTATCTTGTGAAACAGTTTAATTTGTCACTTTTCTTGTGGATTACCAATATTGCATTTGGTCAGATAAGAGTTGCATTAATTTCAAAATATTTAATTTTAATGTATGAACAGCGACAGCATAGACTCGGACTTCTTATAAAAGGTAGAGAGAATTTTTAAAGTGCTAATTTAATCATTGGGTTATCCTCTAAAGATGAGGCTTATATTAATTGCTCATAAGTTATTTTTAAGGGGTTTCGGGACTCTTAACCCTTAAATGCGCGATGTTTTTTTATTTTGTTTCGAAAAAATTGATACTCTGAAATGTGTATTACACAGGGAAAATAATGAAAAAAATCAGGTATGTTTTCCATATACGTCAATCTTTTCTTCTGCTGCATATCTGGAATATAAGTAAACTACTGTCGTGTGGCTGTTTTACGCAAAAATAATGCAAATTAGTAAATACTTTAATAAATGTCTCCAAATACCTTATTTTATATAATTCTTTATTTTACATAAATTAACCTTTAACCCTTTAATTCCCATAACAGAATACGTTCTAGAAATTACGTATTTCAGATAATCTGACTTTACACCAGAAAGTTTCAATGGTTAATTTCACTTTATTTAAATACGGAATGTCTGTTTTTTAATTAAAGAAAATAATGCTATTTTAATTTTCTGGTGTGAATTAGCTATATGCTAATAAGAAAAACCCTATTCAAAATAGTGTTCTTTGCATATATGCAAAGCTGCGCACTAAAGGGTTAAAGCTTCAAATTTATAGAATTTATTTTTTTAGATGTTAAACTCCTACCGTTTCTGAACATTTTGATATAATTATTTCCTTGACACTCCCATTAGAACAGAAGTTAGGGCTTTTAAAATTACACCCACGCAATAGCTGAACCGGCATTTCCAGTTATTTTTCTCCAAATGACATTTTTGGGCATAAAGCGCAGGATATCTCAAACTTCTGAATATTTTTCATGAAATTTCCAAGTATAGTCTGTATAAACTGAACCTAAAATTTAAATTTTATTCTTCAAAAAAAATTTTTTTAGGTGATTATACTGTTGAAATATTCAAAATTATGTATTAGCTAAATACAACTTAGAATTAAAAATATAAAATGCTTTACATACAAATTTATTTAGATTCTGGGTATTTATTAGAAATCGAAGTATAATTAGGCACAAAAAATGCCATTCTAATTGCAAAATTTATTTTGTAATTCTGTGCATAAACTGCCATAGCTTTCTGCTCGACAATCGTCACACTTTGGAGCACCCTATAAATACTAATTCTGCATCTTGAAGTTTTTAAAATACATGAAATGAAATAATATATCTTTTAGCCCAATTTAAATTTGGTTTTTAAATCGTATACATTTCAAGATATTAAATGTTGAAAATAGTGCTTTTTTTTTTCTTTTTTTTCCAATTTTAAGTTTTGAGACCCCTTAAAAAAAAGTACTTTATAAAATTTCATAAAGAGCTTGGACATACTTAAAGCAATAAACTAGAGCAGTGAATTTTAAATATCGATACATAGCTGATCCGATGCTTTACCTGGTGGACTGGTCACATAAATATTTTTTTTATCTCAATTTTTGCCAAATATATGTCGCACATTGCATATTATTGCATAATATTTCTGCTCTGAAATATGTTCAAAATAGGCATTAGCACAAGAATTTTTATCTCAGCAAATGAACATTGACAGTAATTTATTATGCTGCTGAGATTTAAATTCGGAAAATTTCCCGCAACTGATACCTAAATTTTTCCGCAGATTGCATTATTGAACAACATCTGACTACAACTTCATTTAGTTAAGTAAGGAATAGTCCCGCACTAACAATATTAAACATTTTGCTCTTTATGTTGCATCTTTTGGGGATCTAGGGCTCTCATATCGTTGATGTTGTCCAATTTCCTTCATTTATTCCATTCAAGAAGATTACTAAAATTTTCAATTATAGGAAAATAAAGTTTCGTTTCAGATAAGGAGTAATAGACAGTCAGGAATAAAAAATTGTGCTTCATTAAGGTACTGTAAACCTTATCCCCCCCCCCTTCCCATCGTACACAAACACACTAAAATAAGTCGAATCCTATCTCCTTTATACTTTCTTCTATCTTTACAAGATGATAGTATTGGATTCGTGAAAATTTTCGACTTTGTTTTCGACAGATTTACGTTTTAGGGGTCAGACCCCGAAAAACATGTCTTTACAAAATGTCTGTCTCTGCACGTGACACAAATTTTATGGGTGTTCTATTTCAAGAACTAAAACACTGAATTGAATAAAAATTTGCGTTCAGGTAGTCCTTGATATAAATTGGTGTTGATTAGTTTTTGGTGTAAATCGCCCAACAGGTGTCACTGCTATGCTGTATTTTTCACGATTCCTGTAATACTTCTATCTAACAAAAACATAGCTGTGAAAAAAGGGAGCCAAGTTCTGTAAAGACAATGGCAAGAAAAGAAGTGATATCTAAGTGGGTGCCAAGTTCAAATAAAATTCACTCAAACTTACCTACTGAAGTATTATAGCATTTTTTAAATTGTTTAGAAATAAAAATTATTGATAGCATATTAATAATAAATCTAGAACTTGGCAAGTTTTTACCTACAAGTCATTTATTTTTGTTAATGACATTATTATATCTAAACTTATTATTTCATGTTTGGAAGCCTTCATTTGAGTGAGCGCCTTCCCCTTGAAGGATGGCGGGATAAAATATATCACACCTAATTTTAACTGCAAAATGCCACATTGACACTAGAATTCAGGACTAAAAAGTTTAATTTTATTAAATACGTGAAAAGCAGTTTTTACCCATTTTGAAATAAATTTGTTTTTAAATTCTGGTGTGATTGAATCATTTCAGCATGTCATGAATAAAAGCTCTTTGCCCCTGAAGGGTTAAAGGGGTGCAGTCTCTAGAGGCGTAACAAGAGGCAAGAACAAGCGTAAAGGTATCTGTCTCTTTCTCAGGCCTTTTAGTCTGTTTGCATTGAGGTTTCCGAAGGGTGGGTGCTAGAGTGATAACCAAAGACGAGCGGGAATGTATTTGTGTATTTATTGGTTTATCAAATCTTTAACATAAGTCATTTGTTTATAATAATAACTATATTAATTTTTTTATAATGACATTGTTGTTAATATTAACATCATCATTTTATTAAGACATGAAATTGATAGGCATAGCATTTATAAAAAACTTGCCAAGTTCTAGATTTATTATTAATATGCTATCAATAATTTTTATTTCTAAACAATTTAAAAAATGCTATAATACTTCAGTAGGTAAGTTTGAGTGAATTTTATTTGAACTTGGCACCCACTTAGATATCACTTCTTTTCTTGCCATTGTCTTTACAGAACTTGGCTCCCTTTTTTCACAGCTATGTTTTTGTTAGATATCATTACTTTTTGTAAAGTTACAATATATTTAGACACTTTACTTAATGCTTTTTAATGTGTTTACATTAGAATATTTTATTCACCAAGCAACATTCAATTTTAATTTAAATTTCCTGCAACAAACTATTTGGCTGTCAATTTGCGGCATAAATCTATATTTTAATACTGCTACACTGAATGCATGTTTTGAAACGAAATGTATTGATTCGAAAATTTTATTGTTTCTGAAACAACAATTCCTATTAAATTCCTATATTAAATTTTCCTATTAAATTTTCCAATTAAATATCCTATATCTGGGCCTGCTTTTTTGTACTGAAAGTGAAAAATAAAGTTGTGTGCTTATGCCACACTATGCATCATTCATCCATGGATGCGGGCAAAGAGGCAATGCATAGAAAGGACATTGCCCCTACATGGATTTTCAAATTTAATTAACTAAATAAACTTTTCTCTGATGATTTTGAAAATAACAAGTGGGTAAATGTGATCACAGATCGCACAGAGGGTTTCGTTTAATATTCCTTTCAAAACTCTTTATCCTTTTGAAAAATCTGTTAGTTCCACATTTCGCAACCAAGGGCGCACTCTATTCTAAACAAACCTCTATACGAACGAAACTCCGTTTTACATACTATCCGTAGATATATTAGTCGAGGAGATTGAGCCCATAGCACCCGAAATAAGTTGGCGCCCCTAGCGATAAAATGTGGAACTAAAATATGTAAGACTATGGTGCATAATGTGAAAGAATGGTCAAAGGGGTGTCGGCAAAAGTTGGAAAAGTGCTCCCCGGGTGAAAAGAGCGGAGGTTAGAAAAATTGCTTAAAATACACAAGTTAGAGCCCGGAGGAGTAAATAATATAAGACTTTTTGAAAATTTTATGATTTGTCGTGTGGTCTGAGGTATTCAACTATACGTATGCAAAAAGTCATGTCTCCAACTTAATTAGGGACTCCCTTAGAAAGAATTGCTTAAATTACATATGTGGTAGCTCAAAGGGTTAAGCGTAAGACTTTTTCAAGATTTTATGATTTGTCGCCTGGTCTCAGGTGTTCTGCTATAAGTATGCAAAATTTCAAATCTGCAATTTAATTAGGGGCTCAGTTAGAAAGAATTGCTTAAAATACGCATGTGGAAGCCCTAAGGGTTAAATGTACCACTTTTTCAAAATTTTATGATTTCTCGCTTGATGTGAGGTGTTCAGCTATAAGTATGCAAAATGTCACGCCTCCAACCTAATTAGAGGCTCACTTTGAAAGAATTGTTTAAAATACACATAGGGCAGCCCAAAGCGTTAAATGTACGACTTTTTCAAAATTTTATGATTTCTCGTTTGATGTGAGGTGTTCAGCTATAAGTATGCAAAATTTCATGCCTCCAACCTAACTAGGGTTCACTTAGAAAGAATTGTTTAAAATACACATGTGGGAGCACAAAGGGTTAAATGTACGACTTTTGCAAAATTTTATGATTTGTCCTTTGATGTGAGGTGTTCAGCTATAAGTATGTACAATTTCACGCTTCCAACCTAATTACGAGCTCACATAGAAATGATTGTTTAATATACAGATGTGAGACCCCCAAAGGGTTAAATTTACAACTTTTTCAAAATTTTATGATTTTTAATTTGATGTGAGGTGTTTAGCTGTAAATATGCAAAATTTCACGCCTCCAACATGTATAGTTTCTGAGAACGGGCTCTGTGACGGACAGGATATCTCAATTTGTTGATTTTCTGTAAGCAAGTAAACCCAGATAAACCCGAGGATAAACCCCCAAGTAAGCAGATAGGTTTACAATGGAAGTCTATGGGAATTTGGCGAAATATTAGAGATATCGCCAAAGTGGCGTCACTTTTGGCGACTAATTTTGGTCGCCAAATTTGGCGATATATCGCCATGTTGGCGAGAAACTTGGCGGTATTTGGCGACAGAACAGCGTCCCCTCCTACGGCAATTTAAAATTTCGCCTTATAGACGCAATGGTAAAGTAAAAATGGGCACCCCCAGGTGGGTAATTCATCGATTTTCACAATTTTTTTATTTTTTTCCTTAGTTTTATAGTGTAAACGAACTTCGCACCAAATTTGAAGTCTGTAGCTGCAGTAGATATACGAGATCTTTTTGATGAGTGAGTCAGTCAGTCAGTCAGTCAGTGGTAAAATTATCGATTATCAGACATTTTCAAATGTCATTATCTCGGAAACTAATTATGCGTTATTTATAAAATTTTGGATTTTAGGTAATTAGGGTGGCCTTACAACACATTTCCTATAACAAGTACGTAGGTCTCATAGATTTTCAGTAGTAGAGCATCGAAATTTGATGAAAACAGCTGGAAATGGTTCGTGTAAATAACACACGGCTATGTCAGGCGAACTTGGCTGACACACTGCCGTGTGTCTAGATCTCAAGAAGTAATTCACGGATTTTCATCAAACTTCAGATTCAGTTAGTCCTTGATATGAGTTGGTTCTGATTATGTTTTCATGTAAATCGCCGAACAGGTGGCACTGCTATGCTGTATTTTTTTTTACGATTTCCGCATTAACTTTATCTCAAGAACTAATGTACGCATTTTCATCAAACTTCACATTCAGTTAGACGTTGACAGAAGTTGTTTCTGATAAGGTTTTGATATTAATCGCTCAATAAGCTGCGCTGCTATGCTGGATTTTTCGCAATTGCTCTATCTCAAAAGCTAATGCACGGGTTTTCATTAAACTTCAGATTAAGTAACACGTTGACATAAGCTGTTGCTGATTGTTTTAATGTAAATCGCCCAAAAAAGTGGCGCTGTTACGCTGCATTTTGAAGGATTTACACGATTTTAGTGATTATCATATCTCAATGCATGGAATTTCCTGTGTTTTAAAATTTCCGTGATGGGTAGAGATTTCTATTTATTTTTGCCACTTGGCACTGAGAGAGCGAATTTTAAAGCACGAGTATTAATGCGTATGAGAAAGTTTTGAGTTTGGCACATCCGACTAGTTTAATATGGCAGAATAAAACTATTTGAGAACAAGTTTGTTAGATTTGCTGTTTTTCTGAAAGTCCGATTACACAATTTATATACTTAAAACTCTGCAGGTTTCTTTCTACGGAAAATGATGCTGGAAACATTTATAAAAAGAAATTCAGATAATGTTCCTGCTATGTGGGCAGTAAGCTGCCCTATAATACTTTTGTATATATAGAATAACAAACAAGAACACCTGTTAAAGTTATACTTGCCATAAATTATCGCATGAAGTCAAATTGGGTTTTATGTTTCCATGTTTAATTACATGTCACCGACAGATGGTGCTAAGCTTTCTCAAATTCTATGAATCCTCAAACAAACATGTAAGATTGATCAAATTTCAGTAAGTTTTTACCCTTAACCCTGGTATGGAAGAATAGCCATTTGACTCTTTCCATTGAAGGAAATAAGGGGTAAGAGGTGATTCTTCCATTGCAGCGTTAAGAGCCTATACTAGTAATAATAGCAAGCTAGTGTTAAATCGATGGCAGAATGCTTTTCAAATTACTCTTTTCCATATATTTTTTATTTGCCCATAGGATATCCGTGGATGTCTAACCGCGGGTATCTTTTCACCTTTTTCAGTTTTGATTGCATTTTTTTCTGCAGATACTTCCAATTTCGGATCTGGTTCCGAAATTGTGTCCTAAAAGGGTGTAAAAATATCGAAATGTAAACGAGTCATTTGAAGGGAATTCTGCCATTAGTATAACATTGCCATGCCAGTAGTGGTTATAAAAGTACCAGAAAGTATATACTAGAATATGTTCATATATATGTGAAAAATATGCGCTATAGCTTTACATGAGAAACCGGGGTTATACGGGGTTCCTTAAAAAAAAAAAAAAAAAAAAAAAAAAAAAAAATCCAGCAATTGTATGGCGTATACTCTCTACTGAATCCTGCTTGGGCGTCTCTTGGCGTTATTAGCGAAGGCTCACACTCTAAATTAAAATGTCTGAAATTCAGACACTTAAGTGTCTGAAATGGAGTGTTCAATTTTCAGACATTTTAAAATGTCTGAATTTTTTCAGACACTTTTTGCGTCTGAATTTCAGACACTTCAAACGTCTGAATCGCATCCATTTTTTTGTAAGCATCATACGTAGCCATGTTTGACCACGTTGAATCCTGGAAAAATATTTGGCTGTGGTCCTGCCCCCCCCCCCCCCAATACAGCCTGATTTTTTTGGTGCTCTCAGTTTTGGTATACAATTTTCGTTACGTTGATAATTTAAATCTTTTACGACATTGTACTGATTATAATCAATATCTTGAACTTCAGGAGTAGAACAAGATTAAAAAACAAAAAATATTTATCTAAATATTAGATTTTTTTAAATTTATTTTGTTTTTAACCTTATTTTACTTTAAAAGTTCAAAATATTGATTATAATCAGTACAATTTCGAAACAGATTTAAAATATAAGCTTTACAAATATTGCACATCAAATTTGGGGGCACTACAGTCGTAGGGGGACGGGGCACTTCCCAGTTTGCCCTTCCTTTAATCAAGAAGTACTTTTGCAAAAAACGCAACCCTGCATTATAGTTGTCTAAATTGAGATGTCCGGTATTCGGGAGTATCCGTTGTGGAGGTTAATGGAGATTCTCGAATAGCGAACACCTCTATTTAACGAATACTTTTTTAATCAGCAGACATACATATTTGTATATTTTTACCTCAAAAAAGTAGACATCTCCAATTATCGGACAAATTCCGCGGTCCCGAAGTGTTCGCTATTAAGGGCTTTTAAGGTACATAGATAAATATATATATATATTTTATAATCTTGTCCTACTCTAAAAGTTCAAAATATTTATTATACTCGGTTGAATGTGGAAAAAGATTTAAAATATCAGATGTACGAAAATTGCAAAAATCCCACCCCCCCCCCCCCCCACCCCAAAAAAATTAAAATATAAAAAAATATATTGCCACATAGGCAATTTTACATATACATCACTTGATAATCACAACAGCCATTTAACTATGAATAATGAAAATAAATAAATAAATATTCTACTTTAATAACATTGGGGAAAAAATGACTTTGGTATTTTGTTAAATATATTTGCGTTTTTAAACTTGTCCTACTCTAAAAGTTCAAAACTTTCATTATAATTAGTGCAAGATTTAAGATATCAGCTTTACAAAAATTCATGCAAAATCCCCCCCCCCCCCCCAAAAAAAAATGAAAATACTTATTTAAAAATTATGTTTTTAAAAAATTTATATTTCCACATGGGCAAGTTTTTATGTAGATCAGAGGGTACTCACAAAAGCTATTCAACTATCAATAAAAACAAATAAGTACATATTCTATATTAAAAACGTGAGGAAAAAATAACTTATGATTTACAAACTTCTTTCGTCTTAAATATATACAGTAACATCTGTCATTTTTGTATTTTTCGTATAAGTGCATATAAATAAAGTTACCACAATTTTAAATACGAAATCTAGTTAGAGGTTTTTACTTTTTCCCATTATAAATTTCAAATTACTTTTTTTATTAAAAATAATAAAAAAATCAGTATTAGAGTTGATTGCAAATCAAATGCATATGTATATTTTTACAGGCAGCTTCATATAATAGACCAGTCTCATTTACTTTATTTATCTTTTTTTAATCTGCGGTTTTATGCCAGGAAGTAAGAAAGCATGTCATCTTTCAAAGTTTTTTTTTTCTTTACTTCCTTGTGGCCGTCATTTACTGCGAGATAAAAATTATCCGTTGAAACTAAGAACTGACATTGAATATATAATTCGTAATAAAAAAGAACGTCATAAGTTTAAAAATATATACTTCTAGAATTAGTGGGGTTTTTTGCGAACAGATTCAAAACTAATTAAATTTCATGCAGGATTTTGTTTAGTACAATAAATAAAATCATAAAATACACTAATTTTACTACTATAAAGAAACTTACTTGAGTTGCTGCAAGAGGTAAGAAATATTCCTCTATTTGAAATTTTAAAAACTACCACAACCACAGTGAGGGAGAAAGACTTTCATCAGTTTAAAAGGTAATCCCATAATACATCCGACTAGCCATATTTAAAGAATGAGATGTTTCATCCTAAAAACAGGACCCGCCAGACAAAAGTTTCTTTTTTTTGCCAGCTTCGACAGGACGAAGATGAATAACACAATATTATTGATATAAATTGATACGAGTTAACACTAAGCCCATTGCACACGCTTTGTAGAATTTCCGGGTGTAATCTTCAACCGTTGTCTACTTCTGTTCTGTGTCTATCCCGCCCTTGTATCGACGACAGCTTCTAAGAGACATTTGATGTCGAGCACACAGGTCAGATGTATGTATTCAATAAATAAATACTCCAAGTTAATACGAATTAAAATCACAGTACTTCACATTTCGCAAAAAAACGAATTAAAATACACGCGTACATAAAAACAAACTTTGTTTGAATTACAACGTATACCACTTCGAACGAAGACATCTAAAACGCATGCGCAACTGGGAGTGCTAGTGCCCCCTGGTGGTTATTGCGTCGGAAGAATCAAAACGTCTAAAATTAAGACACGTTTAAAGCAATGAAGTGTCTTAAAATAAGACGTTTGCGGATATTTTAGACATTATTCTCAGTTCGTTTACACCATGGTCATAGTAAGACGCTTATGTATCTTAAATTAAGACATCTATAGTGTCTTAATTTTCAGATTAAGACACTTAAGTGTCTAAAATTCTTTTTCAGTCACATATGTGTCTAAATTTAAGACGCTTCTATTTGCAGTGCATAAGTCTGTTTGCAGTAAAACTGAACAAAATTTCGTTTTGAAATTGTGATGCAATTTTAAGCGTTCTTTTGGTTTAAGATAATGCAAACCAATCTATTTCTTTGTAAATGAAGACTGCTAAATTTTTTAACCCCACACATTAATCTACTGCGAAGACAACTTTCAAATCTTTAATCATTTGATTTTTATATTCCTTTTTAAATCATTTCGTTCTTTATAGAACATTCCATAGTCCCGGGAAGTCCACTTTGAATTTAACAGTGGAAATAATATCACTCGCCTGCAATATAAGTGCCAAACTTCCAAACAAATCACTTAGCGTATTATTCCACTAATACGCATGCGTTAGGTGCGTCTTGCTACAGGAAATCTGTCATAAGTGTAGTCATTCGGAAAACTGCTACCTACGCTTGTTACTTTGCCACCGCAAAAAGAGTTCAAGTTGTGGGCGGGGGAGATAAATATACCCTACCCTACGTATATCTTCTATCTACTTTTATTTTTAAGGGTTTTACTTTTTTAGCTGTATTCAAGGCCGAATGCTAGTTTTATATTATAGTAAAATACAAATATTTTTAGTTCTTCTGTAAAATAGCATTTTTCAGCCTTGTCACTTTTCTTGCCTGGGGATGAATATGTTACTGAGAAATTATTAAAAATAAAATGGTTTTACACAAACTGCTAAACATAATTATACTTTTGCTGCACAAAATCTCTGTAATGGGGATAACTTTCTTAAAGTCAAGGTTGCGTTGTCAATTAAAAAATAAAATACAATCTGTAGATATAGGCTTGTCTTGTAAATAAATAAATTTATAAAGATCCAAATTCCCTAACATTCAACCTAAATTACAATTTACTATAGATATATTAGATTTTAGTAAATATCATTTTTAAAGGCATACTTCATAATTTAATTGAATAATTATGTTTATCTCATTGGATTGCATATCGCAATAACCTTTATTACAGTACGCGGTAAAACCTTTGTACCATATGTAGAAATCACATGCACATTTTTAGATATATTCAGGGGGATTCCTTATCGTTGACCAATAGTTAGTTTCTAAACAGTTGTTTTTTGAGGTAGGATTTCAATTGAAAATTTTTCATCATATGAATATCCATTTACGATAACAAAATATTTTTTAAGCAGGCTTCAACTGAACAAAATTTTCTATTTAACAGAAAATGTGGTAAATCATTTGCACGCATCTGCATTTTGATTTGCTTATTTCATCCATTGTTGCGGATCTGAAATTTGAACATCTAAATTAGAATTACATTATACTTAGTTTATAGCCCAAACTTTTAAATTGCATATTTTTTTACTTAAACAAATTTTAATCATCTTAATACAGAATATAGAATTTCAAAATATTTCCATTAAAAAAAAAAAAAAATGTATATTACTGGTGTGACTATTACACCACGTATGTACGCGTATCCATTGATTGACACACAAACTAATCCTCAAAATCGAGCCAGCAGTAAAGTGCTTCGATATGAAAGTAGCAACATATAAGATATAAAATTTGAATGGTTGAGACAATTCTAGACAAAAACAAATAGTCAAGTCTCTTGTAAGTCTGCGATCATCACCAAGCCACAGCGTCTAGAATAAATAGTCTAGAAATCGGCTATTTCAATCGCTGATCTCCATAATATTACGGAGGTCTAACTTCCTATTGTGATACATTGAATAAAGCGGTCCGACCAAGAATACAATGTCAAAGAATTTCCGAGTAAAATTTTTGACAAAACGTAGATTTCCTCCTATGTAGTATATGGTGGATATTTTCAAATTGGATTTTCTTTCAAAAATAGGACTGTGTACAATTTCCACCGATATATATTTTTTTATTGAAAAACTATTGATTTTATGTACATTTATTGCAAATTTTTAATTTGATATTATTTAAAAATGAAATTTTAGATACGCTCAATAAAAAAAAATGAAAGTTGTTAAACATTGCTTATAAAAAAATCCCTGTCGGCTCGGCCTAGAAGCGTAGGTAGATTTCGAAGTTAAGTACTAATTTCACTAACGAAATGAAGATAGAGATAAATTCAGTTTAATAAAATTTATCTGGCCGCTTTTGACGAGATCTTAATTTCATTTTTCTGTAATAACTGGTTTTACCAGAATCATGTTAATACGATAATTTTTTCTTCAACTTCTATGTATTCTTAATTTGTGTTCGCTTTAAGATTTGGTCCTGTCAAAAACTTGTCAATATAAAAGTTGTAGATAATATTATGATTTTAAATTAATAATTTTAATAATTTTAATAAATTAAAGCGGATTTGATATTTTTGAACTGACGAAGATATGAATTTTTTTCATCTTCAACCCCTCCCCCCCCTTTTTGTATTCGCTTTTAATTTTTTTGCGGTAAGAGTTAATCTTATCAAAAAACTTGTCAATATAAAAGTTTGTACATAACATCAATAACATATAATAAAATTAATTGGATATGATATCTTGAGAATCGACGAAGTTATGAATTTTTTCTCCCTAAAACACTATGAGCCCACTGTACACTCCTTGAGCCCATTTTTAATTTTATCAAAATTCTGTGATACATAAATTTTTTGCCCTTTTTCTAGAAGTAATAACAACTTTAAACTGATTTTATATATATTATAATAAAAAAGTTATGGGGTTCTTTCTATTTTCACAAAACTCCTCTTTAGTTCCACTGACTTGGACCGATTTTGCCCATTTGCAATCCCCGCCGAGATATTAGCTATCTTGATGTTTTTTGTCAAGATTGAAGAGGATCTGTGCATACATGCGACTTTTATCGTGCGGTCAAAATTTAGTACATACATAAACTTTTTTGTTCGGGGTGGTTTTGGCTTCCTGGAGTCATATAATGAAAAGTTATGACGGAATTTTTCAAAAGTCTCACCATGGTAACGACTGCAATAGGCAGTATTTCTTATGAAATCTACCTAATATCAAAAAGGTATAGAAATGACCAAAATTGATAAATAGTATGCTGAAAAGATTTTTTTTAAATGCTTCTAATATTAAGAAAATTGTACTATTCATAATTTGCGCGCATTGAAAGTGTGAGGCAGTTGCGGTAGAAAGTGGATCGGTGCAATTTATGGAGCTCAATGATCCCAATAATATTCAGAAAATTGCTAAAATATTGAATCAAATATACATCGATACTGAAATCTTACGAGGGTATTGCAGCGACATCAATCTATTTTTTAAAACATAGCGATTGCTAGTTTATACGTTGTAATAATGCGATTTTATACTGAAATTTGAAAATACCACGCAGCTGTCGCTGCTACTGAGTGTTCAGATTTCAGCATTATTGCACATTGAAGGGAAGCAAATTTGTAGCACTGTTTGGATATTCGACTTCCACACCATTTATTCTAAGCACTGTAACCAAGCTAAGGCTTCTTAACTTATTGTCTCACTCTTATTACCGAACTACAGTGCCTAGAATCTATAATGTGGAAATCTGTTATCGAAACAGCGCTAAAAAGCTGTATCCCTTAAATGTGCAATGATGCTGAAAACCAAGGAGCCGATCGAAGCGACATCTGCGATATATTTTCCAATTTCAAAGTAAACATCGTATTATTACAGCGTGTAGACCAAATCGTCTTGGAATTTTAGAAAATATCCTGCAGATGTCGCTGTGATGACATCATTGGATTTCAGTATCGTTTGACATTTAAGGGATCCAATATTTTAGCACATTTTTAAGTATTACAGGAATAGCCGATTTCCACACTATATATTCTAGACGCTGTAACCGAACTATAGCCTCTAGAAGATATGGGATGGATTCAGACAGATTTTGCGCTGTTAGTGAAATGAGCTTGACCAATCAGAAAATTTGCTTACTTAAAACAGCGGAAAGTTTGCAAAAATGCAAACTTCTGATTGCTCAATCCCGTTTTTATAACAGTGCAAAATCTATCTGAATCCCGGCCATAGTGTGGCAATCGGCTGTTACAGTAATGCTTTAAAAAGTGCAAAAAAAAAGGAATCCCAAAAGCGTTGAACGACGCTGAAGCATCTCGAATAAATACATTGTTAAAAATCTACTGCTTTTTCTGTGTAGTCACTCCACCACTTTTATAGAATATCTATATTCTGACCAATGAGAATGCTCCATAATATAGTCCAGTAATCCTTTCTATAAAAGCGGTGGAATGACTATGCCGCAATGTACTTTTTCCAAATCTGGGTTCGAGTCTGCAAAAAGTCACGTGATACCGGTAATTTACCCGAAAAACTTCTAACTGATAAAAGGGGAGGCTACTACTGCTTTCCGCATGAACTGTTTCACTGGGTGGCGAGGATTTTTTATTACGTCTACTGAGCCTTCCCTTCTTTACGCTAGACATTTTTACCTTGACCACGTGATCATAACGTAGATGGAATACCCTCCATAGCTACAGATTTTTAAAAGTGTAATGTGGAAATCGGCTGTCCCAATATTACTTAACACATTGAGGACGAGTCACGTGAATTGACGTTTTCGGGGATTGGTGGAAGAAAATATCACTGGTACAGAAAATTTTGTAAGGATGAGTAAAGAAGGTGTAATCCAGGCATAGTTACTTCTGATTGATTCTGAACAAATATTAATTTCTAACGACATTTGTAAACATAAATTTCGTGCTCGTTTTCGAAAAATGACCCGTCCTCAATGCGTTAAAAAGTTGATAAAACATTAAATTCCTTAATTTTCCTACGACGTTGAAACCCGAAGCGTCGATCACAACGACATCTGCAGGATATCTTCTAAAACTGCAAGATAATTGCTATTCTAGACGTTATAATAATACGATATTTACATTGAAATTTGAAAATATCCCACAAATATCGCTGCGATCGACTCTTCGAATTTCATCATCGTTGTGCAGTTAAAGGATTCACATTTTTAGCACCGTTTTGATAGTGGATTTCCACACTGTTTGTTTTGAGACTATAGTTACAGCGTCTAGAATACCTAGTGTGGAAATATGCTATCTAAACAACGCTAAAAATTTGTATCCCTTAAATGTGCAACGATACTGCTAAAATCCCAAGTGTCGATCGCAGCGACATCTGCGGGACTTTTGTATTACATTGTAGAGCCTAGCAATATCTCGCAGTTGTAGAAAATATCTTGCAGATGTCGTTGCAATCTGTATATTTCAGCAGCATTGTTGCACATTTAAGGGATACAATATTTTAGCACTTTTTTAAGTATTACAGGGATAGCCAGTTTCCACACTATATATTACAGACGCTATACTGTAGTCAAACCTCTTGGTAATCCAGCATCAACAAGCTTTGTCTCACTTTCGTTATAGTGTTTAGAAGCTATAGTTTGGCAATGGCCCAAACAAAATTTTCTAAAGAATTATATCCCATAAACTACAGCGCCTGGAATATACAGTGTGGAAATCAGCTAACCGAGCAATGATTAAAAAAGTTCTAAAATATTAGATCCCTTAAATGTCAAACGATGCTGAAATCCAAAGCGTCGATCGCAGCTACAACTACAGGATGTTTTCTAAAACTCCAAAACGATTTACTCTAGACCAGCCGTACTCAACCTGTGGCCGGCGATTTTTTATGTGCGGCCCAAGCCACATAATCATTAAACCATATTTATACTAGGACTTCCCTTAGAGGGATTAGTCTGAGCGATATTACTCAGAATATAGATTTAATAATAACATGTGGAAGCAAAGAAAATGAGATGTTATCTTTAATTGCCCATATACTGCGAAAAATTGAAATGATGAAAATAAACGAATTGTAGAATTACAAAATCTTATATATAAATTCGTATACACTGTTTAAAAAAATGGGAAATCAAACCATTCAAGACAGCCATGCATGGATATAAAATTGAAAGTACGCAATATATTAAAAGTGAAATAGAAAATGAAACACTAATTTACTTATATCGGAATTTTAACTGTATAAAATGATGTCAAGAGCATAATCAGACGCTCCGCACCAATTTCAATAACTTTAAATGACAAATATATGATGTTTAAAAAGAATGGACTATACTTTATATGGTGTGTGCTCCCCCGGAATAGTTAATATTGTACAATAACTGTTTTCCACGGATGCAATGAGGTTGTCGATAACATTTAAGGAATTCTCTTCTCAAAATCTAATATAGTATCAAAGTACCGAATACATCAAAAGTGGCATGCAATGCTTCGTTAGAGTGTGTTTTAGATATGCTCGATCGGATTTAAATGATGAGTGTATGCTGGCCACTACATATGCTGTACTGTTTTGTTTCAAACATATTCTGCACAAGTTGAGCTGTATTTAGCATGTATTAAATAAAAGAAATCGGCAATGATTACAACATAAAGTATGACACAAGATCTGAATATATCGTCTGCATAACTTTTGAGATGTCAAAGTGTCATTTGAAGTAATTTACAAATCCGTACATATTTATTCAGCAAATCATGCAAACTAACATACGCCAATATGAACCCGATTCCAAAATTTCACCAGAATAAGTTAATGTATAAAAATCTACTAATGATAATTGAGAATATGACCTTATGATAAAATGTCTAGAAAAATGAATCGGATAAAAAATTCATATCACATTTAAAACGGCACTTCCCTCTGTTAGTGGCCTTGGCGAGAGAGAGAAAATCCTAGAGAAGGAACACTTTAACAAGTACTTTCGGGCAACCTACTCACTGTTTCATACAGATCTTTATTCAATATTTACACAATTTATTTAATGCTAGGTGGGTATCTATCAGTTTTGTTGCATTTAAATCGCATGTTTTGCGGAGGAAATGCAGCATTATGAAATATTTAAAGTTGCTGTACCTAATAATTCCAAATTAATGGTAATTGAGATCGCTTTCCGTTAATTTCATCTTTTTAAATTTTAAATTTTTTAGAAACCATTCATAGAGACAATTGTATATTTTAAAACTAATCCGAAGCAAAATTTCAAGATTTTGGGCTCAGCAGTAACAGAGAAATAGAAAATTTTTGAAAGTTTTTTGTTTCTGCACTGTTTTTTATAGCGAAATTTTTAGAAATTGTTCTATTGCGAGAATTTACATCATGATAAATACAGCCATGTCAATTTTCATGTTTATATTCCTAACAGTTCCATGTTCTTCGTTACTTAGATCATCTTTAGATCTTTTTCCGCTTTTTTTAGTCTTTCTATTTTTTAGAAATCGTTCTACAACGAGCATTTACATCTTATTAATTACTACCATGCCAAAGTTCTAGTTTCTAACCCCAACAGTATCCCAAAAATTTCAGTATTCCAAATAAATCATAGTTTAGAACCTTTCTAGAAATTTTTACTTTTTAGAGAGCGTTCATTACGAGTATTTACATCTTAAAAGTAACTACCGCACCAAATTTAAAGTTTCTAACCCAATCAATATCGCAGAAATCACAATTTTAGAACTTTTTTGCTCCTGCAGCGATGTAGGTTCTTGCACTGACATAAAATAGTCTTTTTTTCGGAGCAGAGATTGGCCACCAACATTTTTTTAAGTTGGCTATGTAGTTTCAGAGATAACACCTCACAAACGTACAAGCATTAATAATATTATATACTTTATAATATTATAACGCTTTATAATATTAGCATTAGATGTACAGATACAAAAGCCATTTATCTGTTACAAGCTAAAGTGCCGGCGTTGCCCAGAATTTGAAGGATGTTTGTTCTGAAAAATCAATTTCAAAATTTAACATACAACACAAAACAAACATTAAAAAAAGCAGTCGAAATGTTGTAGAATGAATCATATGAAAACGCTATATAAAAATGTATAAATGTATATAACAGACGCAAAAGAATACAGCTATAAATGAACTTATTTCAATTTATAATTGGAGCAATAATGTTACAACACGCCAATATTTCCCTAATCGGGTTTTTATTATGCTTCAATACATTTTTTACACTCATATGACGTTATATGAGTCCACCATGCCCTTTATATTTCCAATATGACGTAATATTTTCCTCTTTCACGTGGAAACCTCGAAATAGAAAAGTTATGAAGTTATATTCACTTTCATTTAAATTCGTCAAACCATTTATTTCATTTTCATATTTCACGTGAATATCTTGCAATAGAAAAGTTATGACGTAATATTCACCTTTTTTTTAAATTCGGCAAACTATTTATTTCATTTTCATTTTTCACGTGGAAATCTTGCAGTAGAAAATTAATTGTTGTAGTAATAATTTTATTGTGTTTAATTGTTGGCAACTGCTATAACGAAAAATGTTTAAATTTGATAAGAAATTGCTGTTAAATTGGTGGTTTTTTATTAATTAAAAATTAACTATAAATTATTTCGATTCCGGATTACTTTAGTTGTCTCGGCCATGTTTTAATACACATGTACAGTCGTGGAAAAAAAAAAAAGTAAACACCCCCTACTAACTTCTCAACAAATTATCGTAGAAGAAAGTTACTGGTACCGAATGATTGGAAATAAAGTCTACATTTAAATGATGTGTATAAAATTTGCTTAGGGGTTCATATACATATTAAAACGAACCATAACTTTGTTTTTTTCAATAGCAGTACACAATTCTGACAGCATAAATGAATTCTACACCCTTCAATTAGCCCCAAAACAATTTTTTATGCAATTCGTACCATAAGTTTCCGAGAAATTAATTATTTTAAAACGAACGTTTTTTAAGGGCTGTATCCAAATTGAAGTCCCGTACTCGATTGTTAACCGAGAGAGCCCCCTTCTTGATCAAGGCACCTGAAGCGCTGCTCAAGGAGTCAAGGAAGCCTGTTAGATTACAGAACAGCAGAGTAAATTTCTAAATATGTACTCACTTCTATCATAGACGTCCCCTTAAACCCTCATTTTGCCGTTTTTTAAGCATAATTTGAAAACTACTTGGTAGAAAAACGTGAAATTTCGGATTTCTATAAAACAGGACTTAATAAATCTAAGTCCATCAAAAAAATTGTAGGTTGCAATTCATAATTTTTTCGAATATTAATTTCATAATTCATAATTCATATCATAAAATTATTCGGCGTATTTATATTTGGGTATATTAGTATTATTGCTACAAAAAAAAATTAGCACATTAGGAGCATAATTTCAGGAGATATAAATAAAAATATGAAAATGTAATTTAACATTAGAAGCACTAAATTTTGAATGTTTATAATTCAAAAACTTATCATTCAAATCACTTGAAATTTGGTGTCATGGCATAGTTTGAACCGAAGATTTGAAATATCTTGTTAAAATTGGGTATTGCCATTTAAATAAATGAAGTTTGGATTCGTTTTAATATGTAGATGCCCCCTAAGAAAAAGTTTTATACATCATTTAAAAGTAGACTTTATTTCCAATCGTTCAGTACCAGTAACGTTCATCTACGATAATTTGTTGAGGAGTTAGTAGGGGGTGTTTACTTTTTTTTTTTCCACGAGTGTACGTATTTCTTCACAATTTTGGCTTCCAAATTGTGGATTTTTTATAGATTTACAAACAGACAGATAGACAAGTTTTCATTTTTATATATCTCTCTATTCTATGAAAAGTAACTAACGCTGTCACCGCCGCCGCCGCCGGTTTTGAATTTTTTGTGACCGGAGGTCTTTCTTCGTTAATATTAAGAAAACTGTTGCATACAAATATATGAAAATCGGTGGTATTATAGCGAAATGTTTGATCAACACACTAATGCATACAGTTTTCAAATCGAAGAATTATTTTAAGAGATATTTAATGCTAAAGTTGGACAAAATCGTTCCATTAAAAAAAAAAAATTATAAGAGCAAAAGCTATACATGGGAATTTAATCATTTTTAGATCATTTTATTCAATAGAAGATCTCGGTCTGCAGATTTCATTATTTTTTTTTAATTTGACTCATTTTTTGAGGTTTTATTTCTATTTTAAATTCAAATATTCAGTATTTTGACAGATATTTTTTACATATTTTAGAAAATGGTATTAATTTAAACTGTTGCCAACTGTATAAACAGCGCGAACAATAATGTTTGCATCAAATAAAAAAATTATTTACACGTTGCTATTATAAACAGAAAAAAACCCTTCAAATTACAATTAAATAATTAGGTATAAAAAGCAGGCACTTATTGGAAATTACGCCATAAAAACTACATTTACATGTGAATTTTAAAAGAGAAAGGATATTGTAAAATAAATTCATTAACATGCGTTAGAAATCTGAAATAGAATAAATTACGTCACATTACACTTATTATGCAAAATGAACAAAAAATAGTATTGCAAAACAGTTTTAATTTAAAAATTGCGCGAGACAAAATATTAGAGGTTAAATATTAGATTTTTTCAAAATTTTATTATTTGTCGTTTGATGTGAGGTGTTCAGCTATAAGTATGCAAATTTTTATGTTTCAACATAATTAGGGGCTTAGTTAGAAAAATTGCTTTAAATACACAAGTTAGAGCCCAGAGGGTTAAATATTAGACTTTTTCAAAATTTTATTATTTGCTGTTTGATGTGAGGTGTTCAGCTATAAGTATGCAAAATTTCATGTCTCCAACTTAATTAGGGACTGAGTTAGAAAAATTGCTTAAAATACACAAGTTAGAGCCCAGAGGATTAAGTAATAGACTTTTTCAAAATTTTATTATTTGTCGTAAAATGTGAGGTGTTCAGCTATAAGTATGCAAAATGTCAGGTCTCCAACTTAATTAGGGGCTGAGTTAGAAAAATTGCTGAAAATACAGAAGTTAGAGACTGGAGGGTTAAATATGACTTTTCAAAATTTTATGATTTATCGTGTTATCGCAAGTTTTCAGCTATAAGTATGCAAACTTTCAATTCTCCAACTTAGTTAGGGGATGAGTTAAAAAAATTGCTTAAAATACATAAGTTAGAGCCCAGAGCGTTAAATATCAGACATTTTTCAAAATTTTATTATTTGTCGTTTGATGTGAGGATTTCAGCTATAAGTATGCGAAATTTCATGTCTCCAACTTAATTAGAGGCTGAGTTAGAAAAATTGTTTAAAATACATAAGTTAGAGCCCAGAGGGTTAAATATTAGACTTTTTAAAAATTTTGTTATCTGTCGTTTGATGTGAGGTGTTCAGCTATAAGTATGCAAAATGTCATGTCTCCAACTTAATTAGGGGCTGAGTTAGAAAAATTGCTTAAAATACAGAAGTTAGAGACCGGAGGGTTAAATATGACTTTTTCAAAATTTTATGATTTATCGTGTTATCGCAAGTGTTCAGCTATAAGTATGCAAACTTTCATGTCTCCAACTTAATTAGGGGCTGAGTTAGAAAAATTGCTTTAAATACACAAGTTAGAGCCCAAAGGGTTAAATATTAAGCTTTTTTCAAAATTTTATTATTTGTCGTTTGATGTGAGATGTTCAGCTATAAGTATGCAAAATTTCATGTCTCCAACTTAATTAAATTAGGGGCTGAGTTAGAAAAATTGCTTAAAATACACAAGTTAGAGACCAGAGGGTTAAATATTAGACTTTTTCAAAATTTTATTATTTGCCGTTTGATGTGTGGTGTTCAGTTATAAGTATGCAAATTTTCAAGTCTCCGACATATATAGTTTCTGAGAACGGGCTCTGTGACAGACAGACAAACATACAGACAAAGGAGTGAGACAGGTAGGGTTTCGTTAGATGGATGAAACTCTAAAAACATGCTGCGGATGACTGTAACAACATCCTAAAATTACATTACCATCAGCGAGCTACCAATCCCGAATTTAGTTTATATTCGTTTCGTATATTCTTATTCTTTTGTGCGGCCCTGTAAAATAATTATCAATATTATATACAGTAAAACCTCTGAATAGCGGACACCCCGAGAATGCAGAATTTGTCCTCTTTTTAGAGGTGACCGCTACTGAGAGTAAAACATGTACAGTTATTTAAGAGTTGGTAATCGAAAAAATTTCCGCTAAATAGAGGTGTCCACTAATCGGGTGTGTCCGTTATGGAGGTTTTACTGCATAATAATATCATCCTTTACAAGAAAATTGCATGCTGTATGATAGACAGACAGACATCCAGAGAAAGATAACCTCCGGATCAATAAACACTCATGTCTTTTGTTTTAATCATCCACAATTGTATGTCATACAGCATGCCAGATTTTATACAACAGGCTAAAAACGGTCACCGTGGTACGGAATACTGTATTATTATTTGTTTGCCCAACAAAACGGGTTGTTGCAAGGTTTGTGATCACGTGGTTGAAACTGATTTATTCAATATTACTGCGTGAGTATTTTTTTTTTATTTGCTCCATGTGTTCAAACCAGTTGTCTACGAAAACATCAACCGGTGAAAGTGACGCACACCAAATTTCTGTGACGTATGCAGATAAATTGTGCTTTTTTAAGAGTTTTTTCTATATAATTTTTAAACGGTTTGGAACTTATTTTTCATAGTAGGTGCATTCAGTAGGCGACCCTCGTAGGTACCTTCTGGTGCAATCAGAAACGAAATCCGACAAATATTTTTTGAGTTATGCTTGACGAAAGGTTTTTATTAGGCTTTTTTTTAGTAGGACATGGCGTTAATATCCATCGTAGTAGTAAAGTGTCCGGACAGTAATATTTCGCTGAGTATTAGCCTTCGCTTCGCTCAGACAATTACATGTAGTCCTATTTTTACAACAGTGGTATAAAAATTTCTTAATCTTTAACACTAATCAAATACATCATTGTAAATTAATTAAATTTGAGCAATATGTTTGGAATTTTAAAAAATGTTTCCGCACTCTAAAAAAGACTTATTAATTAGAGAAAATTTCATGTTTTATTTCTTTAGAACTCTGAAATTCTGCATTGTTATATTATTACATTTTATACGTATTATACAACTAATACTGCTTTTTGATGTTGAACGCTTGATAGGGAAAAACTTGTCACCAAAAACGTTTTCACTACTTTCTTCTAACAAAACACTTCGTGGCATATTTCTGCAGCATTTGTCATAGAAATCTATGACGAAATTTATTGTTTGGAAATAGTGTTATTTATTTTTTCGTAACATTTCATTCGAGACAAACGATAATACTAACTTTGTTACATTGCTTTGTTATACTACTTGTGTTATGCTACTATTTTAAAACTTTTTTTTTCATAAGTGTGTTGCTGCCCGCCTAACATCACAATCAATGTTTGCGGCCCGCGAGAAGAAAAGGTTGACTATGGCTGGTCTAGACACTGTAACAATACGATGTTTACATTGAAATTTGAAAATATACCGCAGATGTTGTTGCGATCGGCTCTTTGGATTTCAGCTTCGTCACACATTTAAGGCATACGAATTTTTAGCACCGTTTATAAAGCAGATTTAAACACTACTTATTCTAGGCGCTATACCATAAACCTTAAACTGCGCTGAACGAAAAATGTCGATCGCGGCGACATCTAGTAGTTCAAATGTAAAAATTATAGAAGTATTCAATCAATGGGCTCATCAATCCACTTTCTGTCACGACCACATCACACTTTCAATACGCGCAAGTAATGAGTCCTGCTCTTTTTTAATATTACAAGCATTTTTACAAACTTTTCAGCATACTTTTTATCAATTCTGGCTATTTCTACACCTATTTGATATTTTTATGAGCAATATTTATCAAATTTTTCATTTTTTTCAGGAGCTTACCAAAAATTTCATTTTCAACTAATATCAACTTAAATACTTGCGATGAATTTAAATAAAATCTATAGCTTTTTCAATAAAAAAATAATTATCAGTGAAAGTTTTAGCAACTTCGCCCTATTTTAAAAAATAAATCCAATATGAAAAAATAATGTTTTGCCAAAAATTTTCTGCCAAAAATTTTTGGCACTGGATTCATGAGTGGACCGCTAGTATAGCATCTAGAATATCCAGAGTGGAAATCGGCTATCCAAGTAATACTTAAAAAAGTGCTAAAATATTGAATCTCGTAAATGTCAAACGATGCTGAAATCCAAAGATTCGATCGCAGGGACATCTGCAGGGTATTTTCTAAAACTCCAAGACGATTTGGTCTAAACTATAATAATACGATGCTGACATTGAAATTTGAAAATATGCCTTCGATGTCGTTGCGATCGTCTGGTTGGACTTCAGCATCGTTGCATACTTAAGGAATACAAAATTGTAGCTCTGTTTGGATAGCAGATTTCCACACTATTTATTCTAGGCGATCTATCGCTGGATTCACTGTAGGTACAGCTACAGCATCTAGAATACCTAGTGTGGAAATATGCTATCCAAACAGTGCTAAAAATTTGTATCCCTTAAATGTGCTACGACACTGATAAAAAATCAAGTATCGATCGCAGCGACATCTGCAGGATTTTCGTATTACTAATATCACATTGTATAGACTAGCAATTTCTTGCAGTTGTAGAAAATATCCTGCAGATGTCGCTGCGATCTGCATATTGCAGCAGCATCATTGCACATTTATGGGATACAATATTTTAGCGTTTTTTTTTAAGTATTACAGGGATAGCTGACTTCCACACTGTGTATTCTAGTCGCTATAGTACAGCGTCTAGAATACCTAGTGTTGAAATATACTATCCAAAAAATGCTAAAAATTTGTATCCCTTAATTGTGCAACGATACTGTTAAAATCTCAAGTGTCGATCGCAGCGACATCTGCGGGATTTTCGTATTGCATTGTACAGACTAGCAAAATATTACAGTTGTAGAAAATATCCAGCAGATGTCGCTGCGATCTTTATATTTCAGCAGCATCGTTGCACATTTAAGGGATACAATATTTTAGCGCTTTTTTAAGTGTTAAAGGAATAGCCGATTTCCACACTATATATTCTATGCGCTATACTGTAGGAGGATAGGGAGTTAGCCCTCCGTATTATTGAGGAGCTCTGTGAAATCAACTAACTAGGGAGCACTTTTGGTGCCGCGCGCACGTATCATTGAGAGTTGGTGCATTTTCAAGTTCTGTATTAGGAAGTTTGAGAATCGATAAAAAGTTTTGTTAAAATCATATTTTTTGATTTTGCAGCAGCATAACTTTCTGAAAATGCAATTTTCGAAATCACTTATTGGATTATTATTATACGATTTTTTTAAAGAAAAGCATTTATAAATACAAATTAGTCAATAATATGTATAAAATATTGAAAAATAGTTTAAAAATTCCTTCAAGAACATACGGAAATGATTTTGAAAAATTAGAACATTATAATAAAAGAACTGGACAATTACAACGTAAAAAGTTATATATACTCTTGATAAAGTATCATTAGTTTACTACACGGTGTACAAAACTGTTGTAAAGTCAAAAATAAAAATGTTCGCAATATCTATAGGTATAATGAACATTTTGAACTCAAGACGGTTTTGCTCTAATTTTAGAAGATATACGACAACGTTCCTGAGGAAGGTCATAGAAGGATGACCGAAACGTAGATATTTTAACATTATTTTAATGTTTGTATAAGTTTATTTTTAACTTTACAACAGTTTTGTACACCGTGTAGTAAACTAATGATATTTTATCAAGTGTATATATAGAACATTATATTCGTATATTTGGCGGGAGAAAAGTTGGCGTTTTTTTGAAAAGCAGAGTTTTCCGGCAACCCTATCCAAATGCCATAGCTGCTTGTCGTATGTGAGTGATCAGTGGTTTACACTTCGCTAGAAATTGTAATGACCTACCGAATTAGGCGCAGTAACTTTTCTAAATTCTATCGAAATATTTATTTATTTTATGGTTATTTTTACCTAAAGACACAGCAACGTTTCTTTTTAAATATTCTAAACTTTATTCTATCTGACTTCAAAAGAAAATAGTTTGCTTATTTTGCATTTGAATGAAAAATAGTTTTGAACGATCTTGAAAATTTTTAACAGATATATATTTATCATTTATAGATTTGTCGTCTGCATAGAAAAAAAACTAATTCTTGTTTCTTATGCTATTATCAAACAAATCGCAATCTGATTTAATTCTAATGCGTACACTGTTAAATATAACATGAAAAATTACCTCGGTTTTCAAAGGCTATCTATTTTCTGACCAATTAGTGCGCTGCATAAACATCTACGAAGCATTCTCATTGGTCAGAAAATCGATAGCCTTTAAAGACAGGGGTAATTTTTCACGATATTTTTAACAGTGTACAGTACCTTTATACCAGACTCTAGAGAGATAAAGCAGGCAAAAAATGTTTAGCGCCATATTTGTCGACTTAACTCACTTTTGGCGTGAAATAAACAAATAAAAATCAAATAATAAAAAATTAAAAGTATAAAAAAATATATAAAATATGATTTTACAGAGAAATTTTATCGTATCTCTAATTTTTATATATAGGGCTACAAAACGCACCAGATCTCGATGTTTGGAGCGAACAGCACCAAAAGTGGTTCACTTGTGAGAAAGCTGTTCGACCAGTGAAGGGTTGGCAGATATCGTAGCTATCGACATTTGTCATTACGTATCGTTCAACATTAATGAGATTCAATTTTTTAATACTTTTGAAAGCGTTACTGGAATAGTCGGGTTGACACTACTATATCATCTAGGCGCTATAGTTGTATAACTGAACTCGTCCATCCAAGTATGACTCTGGAATATAGGTTTGCTATAGGTTGGACAAAAACGTCTCTCTAAGCACAGTCTGAGCATGCGCCATGTGCTTGTGTCGCCATTCTCATACACAGGTACACTACATCATAGATAAACATGCAAGATAGGACACTTGCAGCAAAATGTATATTGTCAACAGTACTAGCGTTGCCAGTGACAAAGGGGAAGAACTAACAAGTCTCCGAAATTTACCTATTTTAATCAAATATATTTACGTTTTATATTTTGTAAATCTATTAATTCCTCCACGAGGCAGAAGCAGACAAATCTTCTTTATGAAATTTTCTGGAACTTATAGAGTGTAATATTTCGTACATTTTTATATCACACCATTGCTTTGTGCGGCTTTAAATACAATTATATGGTATTTACTTAATATATAACATTCAAGGCGAATTTTTAGCTTATTTTTGATTGCAATTATGTCATTCACATATCATGTATGCAAAAACAATCTGTTCAACATTCTGTTGAAAACATAAACATAACATTAAAAAGAAAGATCCCAATAAGGTACGCAGTCAATAAAAAAAAAATATTCCAAGGATGAGAATTTTCTTCCCATTGTCACTAAAGACGCTGCGATCGTAATCGCATTACCGTTACGCTCTACAAAAGTGTCATTTCCTGTATGTTTATCTATGTCCTACGTACATTAGGGAGCCTACGGCGACAGGCGACATACGGGGAACAACTTTTGATTTGTTGAGACTATTCTAGACAGCGACATTTCTAATTCCACTAGACTTCTGTTCTAGCGTCCTTCGGAGCCGTTCTGATTGGCTGGCCAGCTCCAGATGAAGTGTCCATACGCCCGAGCATCGTTTGCATATATTATTCGGATATTTGTTTTCAGCTATTTCGTTTCTGATGCTAGATGATTTGAATAAATTATTTTTCATTTTTAGATGATGAAACTGCTATTTTCTACTTGAAAGTATTCAAAAATACCTGTATAAAACAAACCTCCGTCATTTCCATACTAAAACCATTTTTTTTCCAAACCTTTTAAGATAGAGTCATAAAGACTGTTTCATAAATTTTGAATGTTATTTATATTAAAAATTATTAAAAAATTATAATTTATAATAAAAACGCATTTTCACTTATAAAACGTTGCAGTTGCAGGGAAAATTTGCATATCTAAATCATGAAAAAATATAAAATCAGAAAATTTTTTCTTTTTTTTTCTTGGGGGGGGGATACCTTCTAACTGTGCCCTGAATTTGCAACAGAATCTTCCTATACCTCCATGAAACATATTTAAAAATTCCATATTCAGTGCTAAAAAAAGAATACTTTTCAGGGTTATTTTTAGTATCAGAATTACAAAAATAAAAAAATAAAAAATAACCCTGGTTTTATATATTTTTCATGGTTTAGATATGCAAATTCCCCTGCAATTGCAGTGTTTTATAAGTGACAAGCGTTTTTAATATAAATTATATATTTTATTTTATAATTTTTAATAGAAATAACAATTAAAAATTATGAAACAGTCTTAATCTTAAAAGGTTTGAAAAAAAAAAAACAGTTTTAGTTTGGAAATGATGGAGGTTTGTTTTATGCAGGCATTTTTAAGTAGAAAATAGCAGTTTCATCATGTAAAAATGGAAAATAATTTATTCAAATCAAACTTATGTAGCATCAGAAACGAAATAGCTGAAAACAAACATCCGAATATATGCAAACGGTGCTCGGACGTTTAGCCACTTCATCTGAATCGGGCCAGCCAATCAGAACGGCTCTGAGGACGCTAGAACAGGTTCTGAAGAACGTTAGAACAGAAGTCTAGTGGAAATAGAAATGTCGCTTCTAGACAAAAGCATCTTGGCGGGTCTGCCTTTATCGCCAAGCTAATGCTTGTTAACTTACCCAACCGCGACCAACGACATACAAGGCCATATCATGACTTTTAAACGTCACACGGGGTGGATCACCTTTACACGGCGATTGGCACAAAAGGATGGTCGCACCGCTTTGTACCAATCACCATGTAAAGAGGATCCACTCCGTGTGACGTTTTAAACGTTATCAACTGACTTTGTACGTCGTTAGTCGTGGTCTCACTCGTCCAGGCAAGTATCGCCAAGTTCTGGAATAGAAAATACGTAGGTTTGCCATCGTTTGGACAAATTCGTCTGTCTAAACATATGTCGCTACTCTCATATCAAAGCACGCTAGATATTTCTTTTTGGGATGGAAAATGTCTTTAATGTTACGAAATTTTCAAAAAGAGGGAAAATTTTGCGAAAATGTAGACTCCTGATTTGTTCATTTCGTTTCCAAAAACAGAAAGTAATTTACCTGAATGCCTACATTTGAGCTTCAGCCATTTGATAAGAATATTGGACGGGGTCCAGATACATTTTGCGCTGTTAACGAAACGAGATTGACCAATTAGAAGCCTGCATTTTTACGAACTTTTTACTGTTTTAAGTAAGCAAATTTATCTGTTTGGTTAATCTCCTTTCGCTAACAGTGAAAAATCTACCTGGATTCCGGCCATTGTATGATTGTTTCGGTACGCCACCAATCAGATGTCCTTCCAGCATCCCGGATAAAAAATAGATATATTAATATCAATCGACATAACTTTCCAACGCATATAAGTTCTTTCCCTCTTATGTTGGTACTTTATAAGTTTTTAAATTAAATATTGAACTCTAACAGCTTGCTTTTAGTTAGTCCTATTTTTAATCAATTTATTACCCTACAAGATTCACTTCAATTAAATCAAAAGTAAGGCGTTTTATTGTAATTTCTATATAATCTATGAAATATGAAATAACTTTAGTTGGAAGAAGCAAGGTCTTTACTGTTTAATACCTTATTACTCGCACTTGGTGATAATAAACATGTTGCAATCGGTATATTATCAGTTACGTTAAAGTTTTGAATTCAACTACAAATAATTTCTTAAATATTCGAATAAATTGATAACAAGAATGAGTATACATAAATAGTAATGGTGGAAGGTCCTATTTCAATGAAATTATCACTTACAAAATGGAATTTTTTGTTTTTAATGTCTTTAAAAATGTATAAAACTCTGAATCTGTCAAAACAAAACGTATGAAAATATTAAAACTAGAATAGTATTTTTTATTCATAATGTTTCTCATGACCGGAATTCATAGATTTTTAACTTTGCATGAGCTTTTCTCAATACTTGAGCGCACTGTTAAAAATTATTTTCAGAAAAAAATCTGTTTCGTATAGGTAGGTATAAAAGTACCTGAATTTTCTACTCTTATTAACTAAGCTATGTAAATTTCGTTTAGAATTTTTCTGATATTTATTGCGATTTAACCTTCTGACAGTAAAAGATTTTCCCTATAATTTAATAAGATATTTAAGATTCCATATGATGTATTTCCTTTAAGGAGATTCTACAATAAACTCTAATTTATTTATTAGATTGTGCGCAGATAGCGTTGGTTGGTGTTTTCCGATAGTACATATTGAGTACTTTCAGTATCCTTTTTAAATCTCCATTTATTTTTAAAAAATGACAATGTATCAATAGGCCTCTCAAACTCTAAAGGGATGACTTTAACCTAATCCCATTGAAAGCAGAGATGCAATTTTTAAATTCGGGTTAAATCTTGAAATTTCAGTAGCAAGAAGTCTCTGGATTGTTAAAACTTCGAATTATTTTTTTTGTGCGAAACTTCTATCTCTTCTGAACATTTTAATATAATTGTTTCATTGAAACAAAAGTTATGGGTATTAGAATTAGTACCGCTCAATAGCTGAAGCGGTGTTTCCGAAACTGACGTCATTTTTCTCAATGACGTTTTTGGGTATAACGCGCACGATATTTTAAACTTCTGAATATTTATTCATGAAACTTCCAAAACATGTTTTATGTTAGTCTGTATAAACTTAACCTAAAATTTTATTGTTCAAAAAAATATTTAGTTGAATGTACTGAGAAAATTTAGCATTAGCTAAATACAACTTTGTATTAAAGATATAAAATTGGTTTAAATAAAAGTTTATTTATGTTCAGGGTAATTATTACAAACTGAAGTATAGTTAGGCACAAAAATTTCATTCTGGTTGCAAAATTTATTTTGTAATCCTGCGCATAAGCTGTAATACGAATTTTCTGCTCAAATGTCTGACAGTTTGTCTGCAATTTTTCAGATACGTGAAATCAAAGAACATGCTTATCTTCTAATCCTAATAATAAAACTTTGTTTTTAAATCAAACTAATCTTAAAGCATTAATTGCTGAAAATTCTTCATTTTCCAATTGTATACGTACGGAATCTTCCCCCATAGCACTCTGGAGAAAACTAGAATATAGGATACACACCAGATTCAGCGGTAAATTTTTCTGCCAATTTTACAGTCCATTTGTATAGCTTCCAGCAATACAACTATTATATAACTAACTCGAATCGTAAGTTTTAAGGGAAAAGGGAACAAGGAGAAAATCACCCGTCGAGCATAGACTGAAGCTTTTCAACACATTCAGAATACTCTAACAAAACTTAATGAGGTGAAAGATGTCTAGCAAGGGTACCACTTTTGGTGCTGCTCGCACCTGTCATTGACACCTGGTGTATTTTAAAGCACTATATTAGGAAGTTTGAGAATCCTATAAATTTCTGTTAAAATCAATTTTTTTATTTTACAGCACCATAACTTTCTGAAAATACAATTTTTAGAAAACCACTTGCAGGACTATTAATATAGAATTTTTCTAAAGAAAGGCATTTAAAAATAAAAATTTGTCAATCCGTATAAAATATTGAAGTTTAAACATTCCTTCAAGAACGCACGAATTTGATTTTGAAAAATTACATTATATTCACTTTTTTTTTTTTTTTTTGGGGGGGGGGGGGGGGGAAGTTGGTGTATTTTTAGAAGTAGAGCTCCTCGGCAACCCCAGCCGAATACGATAGCTGCTTGTCGAGTATGAGCAATGGTTTGGACTTCACTAGAAACCAATGTTCCTACCTAATTAGGCTCAGTAAATTTTCTAAACTGTAATGAAAATATTAATTTACTTCATGATTAATTTTACAAAACGACACAACATTTAATACATTTCATTTTAAACATTTGAAATTTTATTCCATTAGACTTCAAAAGAAAATAGTTTGCTTATTTGTATTTCACTAACAAATAGTTTTCAATTATCGTGAAAGCTTTTTACAGAAATATATTTACTATTTATACATTTAATCGTCTGCATAGAAAAAAACCTTTCTTTTCTTATGCTATAAATCATCAAAAAATCGCAATGTGGTTTAACCCTTTATCTACTGACTGTACTTATAAATACCATTAAAGTGACTTGTTATAAAATTCGTTTAATACATCGATTAGTTGTAATACAGTTTAGAATGAGTTATATATTACTCTATCTTGATCCAAAAGCATTAAAGCATTATTGGTTACACAAAACAAATATTTTTAAGTCATTTCTTTTGCCTTTGCATCTTTTCAGCTTTCTTCGCGTTGGGGAAAGGGGGAGGGATTTTTCAATTCGGAAATATTTATATTGTAAGAACATAGTATTTGTACACTTCCTAATTCTACAAAATACTAAGAAAAATATTAAATAAAATATTTGAGTGGAGTTATAAGTATTGCACAAAATCCCTATAAATTCAATTAATCCTTCTAAAAATTTATTAAATGACTATGGAAATCTTCTAATGTAGTATAAACAATTCACGAAAAATGCTTTAAAAGTTAAAATTTTTATGAATTCATAAATTAGTAGATAAAGGGTTAATTCTAATACATATCGTACGTATACTCCAGGAATAAAGCAGGCGAAAATTTTGTAACGCCATATTTGGAGGACTTAACTCTCTTTCGGCGTGAAATAAACAAAAATCCAATAGTAAAAAAAATATATAAAAATACATAACATGATTTTAACATTTTATCGGTTTTGCATCAATTGCTAACGACTATTTTTAAGAGGCGCAGAGTTGCGAGTGACGGAGGGCTAAAACAAGTGAAATTATGATAAATATTTTTAAGTGATAAGATATTTAGAAATTTTATGAAAAAGCTATTGCATAACCGGTAGTAATTTTTTGCATGATTTTACGAGCAATGATGAGGACGAAGATGCGAGTGCAATGTGAACTATATCGTACAACTTTTAACAATATACTATTAAACAAAATTTATAAAAATAGTCGGGGGGGGGGGGGGGTATCTATACTTTTGATCAAAGAGAAAGTTCATTCAGAATATTTTAATTTCCTTTTTAGTTAATCAGTTTAAAGGATTTAACCCCGTTTATTCAGATTTTGTGTCACTTGCTTTTTATTGAAATTGTCTCGTTGAAGAATTTCAATACATAATTGTGAAAAACTCTCAATTTTTTGGAATCAAGCTGTTGGATGTTTTTACTAATTTATTTTTAAATGATGGCGATCTTCAGTGTTCACTAATGTAGTAGGTGAAGACTTTTTTTTAATTGTATGAAATTCAAACCAACTTTTCGTAGAATTTTATAAGTACCTCGGTCTCTTAATAAGTATGACCAATCTTGTTCTGTGATAATTATTTTTGTCTAAAGAAAATAACTTTTGGAATGTTTACTTTTCGTAGTAAATCCCATTTATGATAGCATCCTTTGCCAATGCATCTGCTCAGTTGCTGTTAGTTGTTTTCTGTACTAACATGTCGTTTGAGCCATGTAACTGTTACTTGTTTGTTCAATATATGCAATAACGTATTATATATTTTATTAAATTTCGGTGCATTAAAAATTTTGAGGGCATCGGATAATGAACGACCATCCATTAAGATTTATATATTGTGAAGATGCGAACCGGTTTAATGCATATAAAATGCCATTGATAAAGTGAGTTTTGCTTTCATAATCAGATTGTATTTTTGTAAATGTATGTATTCTAGAGGTTTACTGTAAACACTGATACAGTACCTTGGTTCTTCAGGGAGCCATCTGCATAGTTATTTAAAAGTGTTATGGAAATTTCATAAAGAATATCTAATTTTATAATTGATTGTATTTTTTAGTTTTGGAAGCTCAACACATTTAAATTCCCAATTTCAGCAATACCCTATACAGGCTGAAAGATTTCGAAATTTGTTTGTACAGCCCAGTATATGGCCTATAGATTTGTGTATGCACTACATATTACGCATAAATTTAGTTCAATTAGGAAGAACATAAGTTAATTTTACCTTAAGATTATGCTAATAAAATGAAACGTACTCATATTCTTTTGAGCATCCCTGTATATTATCTATAGAATTTATACACAAAGAAATAATCAGTTACGTAAATTTAAAACTCAAACCACGATTGACACTAAATTTGCAGCAAATTTTGATCTCGGTACCATAACCGAATTACTTTGTGTCCCTGTAAATAAACTAAATTTTATGCACAACCTATTCGATAGTATCTTGTTGTACAGCTCGGTGATGTATATAAATTTCAATGTTTGAAATAGTGTAACTATAAAATATGCTGCAAACTTTCCACATAGGCCATATTGTGACTGAATTCTTTTAGTGCCCTCGGTAAACTATAAACGGTATACAAAGCTCCATTTTTCAACACCGCACATGCCATAGTAAACCTTAAACTTGACTGCTTAATATAAATAACGGGCACGTCATTTCGCCAAAAACCACCGAAAAAGTGTAGCCGGGTTTCACCACGTGGTTTAGCACATACCCTACCCAAAAAAAACACTGAATAGATTTCTATTCTGTCCACGTGGAGTAAGTGTCCGTTTTGGTTGTTTCCACGATCGGTCTGAATTTACTCTGTAAGGAATCTGCATTCTCTAGCTGTTGACTTCATACGTTAAGCGTAAATGGGCTTGCCTTATTCATCTAGCATCCCTTGACATCAGTAACATATGGAAATCGAAGTATATTTTAAAAAAAATCGCAACACGGACAGAAACACTACCTGACAAACCTAAGTTAAACATTTTAAGATATGCTTTAACATGTTAAGATAAATCATTCAGAAAATGCGAGGTTTTTTATTGTGAAGCATTCTAGTTTCTTACGTAGTAAAGATTATAAAGGTCGTGAGGTATCTATTCTTTCATTTACTGAATCTAATATTTTATAAATGTTGTGTCTGAACAACTTTCATTTTAGCATATACAGAAATTTCTTGTGGCCGAGTTCACGAGCGAGAAATAGTTGCCTAACTTTAAAATTGCTTAACATCAGTTTCAAAACACTTTCTAAACTTCCTATGTAGTTCCGTTAGGTTTTCGAACTCGCCGTAACGTTTGTTGATAATTTTTCTTCGTTCAAAACTTAATCCTGTTTGAGCCACTATTCAAAGTTCAACCTGCAAGGGTTGATAACTAGCCATGTATCGCCAATTAAATTGTGTGCACCATTTTTTTGAAACTCTGGACTTACACCTTGTTCTTAGAAGTGATAAATTCTAATTTTAAAGCCGAGAAAGTCCGATTCGACCCTGAAAAATCTATCTTTACAAAGTCTAACTTATAATTCCTGACCGTTAACTTTGGAATGGAAGAATCTTTTATCTCCTTGATTGGACGTATTGGTAGTCATTTCGACTGAAAATTGCCTTTTCCACATTCTAGCTTCATAGATTGTTTCAACAAACTCCATGTATTTTAAAAGTAGAATGCAATGCTTCAGGGTAATTTTCCTTGTTAACTTAGCCCGGAAACGAGTGAAAGTTTTTCATTCCAGGGTTAAAATCTCATAAGATTAAGCAGAACATTATAACTCACCAGGAGAGGTAAAATAATTTTGTATTTAAAATTCAAGAAATGAATAGTTAATTTAGACTATTTTTTTCAAAACAGACGAGAATTGTAATACAATCAATATATCATACGCCTTTTAAGCTCTCTTCTCAAACTGCCTTTTTTGCAGACAACTGCATTGAGGAAATTCCAGATCATTTGGAACTACTCCATATTTCAGTACTTGAAGATTGACTGCAAATTTTATTTTTCTCCACATTTCTATCGAAATTGGATACGTTGAACTTATTCTTATCAAGTGCACAAATTTAATTTATAATTTTTTTTTCTTTCCTGTATATTTCTCTGCTGAACTTTCAAAAGTTTAATTTTCATTTTTTCAGATTTTCCACAATCCTGTAATTTGCATCAAACTTAAAACATTTCTTGAACACAATTGAGCTATTTTTTTTTCTAAGCGTGTGGATTACACTTAAGCAACTAATTGTATAAGCGTTATTTATAATCCAAGTGTCTGTTTCATACGTACTGATGTCAGTTTTACAAAACATCTATTCCTATTTTTGCTGACTGGTCTATTAAATATTTCTATTTAATAAGGTTTAGTTATTGTGAGCTAAGCTTTTTTTTTTTAACATTTTGCTTGACACTTATGCTAAGTCTAGCAGACGTATCTGAATACTATTGTTAAAACTCGGCAAAGGTGCATTTATAAGAATTTACTTAAAACATCAATACAAATTTACAACTGTTTACAAAATATAGCTGGTAAAGATTAATTGGATAATAGCATAGAATGTGAAGCATAAGCTTCTTTTTTTTTTTAATGTAAACTTCACTAACGAATGTAAATAAGTGCGAGTAGTAAGTCAAAATTACGTCCATTTCTAATCAGAGGCTTAATATTTATTTGCTTAAAAGACGTTATAAAAACACATTAAAAGTAAATTAAAAATCTATATTTACATGTTTCAACTCATTTTCTGAGTCGTCGTCAGAATGTATAATAGAAAATTACAAATGCATAATGAAAAATGGAAAATCACCGAAAATAAACAAGTAATCATGTAACGCGTCCTATATTTTCGCGATTGCACGTGTTCCTTCTATGTCGCGATGCCGTAATTTATCCAACCATTCAACCCATAAATTGGGGATATGAAAAGATCTTTTTGTATCCCTAATTTATAGGTTGAATGGTTGGATAAATTACGGCATCGGGAGATAGAGGGACCACGGGCAATCGCGAAAATATAGGGTGCGTTACATGATTACTTGTTTATTTCCGATTTTTTCATTATGCATTTGTAATTTTCTATTATACATTCTGACGACGACTCAAAAATGAGTTGAAACATGTAAATAGTTTTTTAATTTACTTTCAATGTTTTTTATAACGTCTTTTAAGCAAATAAATATTTTATTATATTTCACTAACGAATTCATTTTTTGTACAAAAGGCTAAATCGTTGAATATTTTCTACTTGACAATCTTGCTAAGTGTCGCGGACGTATCTGAATAGTTATTAAAACTCGTCAAAAGTGCATTTGTAAAAATTTAATTATCTCAATAGACATTTACAACGCTTTCGAAACATTGGTTGGTAAAGAAAATGGTTAGGTAAAAGAATAAATTAGATGAAATATAAATTTAATTTTTGAAAGAGATGTAAATTTCTCAAATTCATTTTTCGTACAAAAGCCAAATCATTCCAAAGATTAACAGAATGAAATCTTCGTAACAGAGGAAAATGCTATTCTGTTCAACGTAATTTTAGATTTTAATTGAAACTCCTTTTTAAAATTGATACAAAACAATTTTTATGTCTATTGTGATATCATTGTGACTTTAACTTTACCGAGCATATATAAGAGCTGTCTGCAAATGTCTCATTCAATTAATACGGAATTTAAAAAAAATTAAAACTAGAATGCGTAATTTTCCAGTGCATCTTGTTGTAAAAGAAAGTGGTGTTTCTAAGTTTATTGTACAAAAAAGTGTAAATTATGTACTTTGATTCAATAAAGCTACAGATTTGTGTTTAATAAATGTTAAACTTGTATTTTTCATAAAGATTATTACGACGAAACCCTTAACGCCCCTTTTTCTTTAATTTTAAAACTGCTTCTTAATCTGATTGTGAAATCGAAGCGCTAACAATCGTTGTTTTGGATTGACTATGCAGTAGCTCTTCTTTAGATTCATATTGACCATTAATCGTGCATTCATTGCAGGATGCGTCCACATTTTGTCTGAAAGTTTTTCATTCCGAAATTGGTCATTTGGCTGCCTTACGGTCACACCAATTAAATATCTTAACTTGTTATTTTTTGTATTCATAAATATTTTCGTTTAGTACGAATCTACATGTTTGTTATGTTACTAGAAAATACTTCATAAAGAACACTTTAGGGGGAAACTTTTCTAAACTGGTCATACTATTTTTCCTGCTTCCCCATTACCTTCTTATAAAATCCATTAAAGTTTCTATATCCAGTGGAATTCCAGTTCGGGCCAAATTTTTAAAGTCCTAACACACGCAGAAAGGGAGGTGCAGCCTAGGAGATAGCACGGTGTATCCTAAGCCTACCGAGATGTTTGAAGAAAGCGCAGTGTTTTAAAAATATTTTCGTGGAAAATTTTCTTTTAAATTTGATTACTTTCCAACATAGTGCAAAAACATGGTGCATAGGCCGACAAATGCGATCTGTCGGCCTTTTGTCTGACTGGTCGTTCTCTAACTCATATAAATGTATTGATTTACGTGCAATTGATATATTGTTTAGATTGACAATAGCATGTTAGTATTTAAAATGAAGTGTGTAACATTTGCATTGCGTTTAGAGGCACACTAATGAATTCCGTCCATTATGGTCCATGGGAGGGAGAATAGTTTGCAATATAACTTATTGCAATATATGTTACACTATTTCAAAATAATGGAATACATCATTGAAGTGCATACAGGGTTTTTACTGTAGAATGTTGCACATACATCTACTGTTCATTTGTACATAAATTCGGTGCCAATGTCTATGTGCAATAATTGCTGAAAGTTTTCAGTCATGGTATGTTTTTAAATAACTAATTTTTTTGCACATTTCTTGGTTTATATATTTATATAGATCGTATACTGGGTTTTTTAAAAGAATTTGAAAACGTTTTGTTTGTTGATTAAAATTTCTGAAAGGCAATTTTCAACTGTAAAGTTTCCTAACGAAAGTAAATTTAAGCATACTAGGTAGTATAGATACAAATCTATATTATGCAATGCTTCAAAAAAGAATTTGAATACCTTTCCAACTATAGTATGGTAATTGGTGAAGTTGGTTTTACAAATGAGTTGAGTTTTCCAAATTGCTTGCTTGGTTATCGTTCATTTTTATTAATGAAAATTTTGGTACAGAATTCTAATTGTGTGGATAGTGCTTCTTAATTTGACTCATTTTGTTCAGAGTTAAATGTTCAAAATATACATCTGTACTATTTCATTCTGTCTAACCATTTCCCGAGGAGTGATGAATGTACATGACGTGTAATGCGCTGGGAACTTTTTTCTTTCGGTAATATTAAAATGTGCTAAATGTAATCTCGGAATATCAATGATTAAAATAGGTAAAAATCTTTGTAAATACTGATGGTAAAAGTTTACAAATTATGTAAAAGACTCTTCTGGCGTAAAGGATAAATAAAACTAGATTTGTAAGTAATGCTGTACCAAAGTCCGCTATTCCCTTGTATTGTTTTACTTTCGTTACGATTAAAACTTGAGATCTGTATAGTTTATTTCTGCCATGATTTTTTTAACTTTATTAAAATTTACAGGATTGTTATATAATAACTTGGCATGTTTAGAGGCATCTGTAGCTAAAATTCCCGAACGTGATGCGATCACATTAGATCTAGGCTTTCGGAGGTATAGAAAGATTCTCTGAAATACTAGCAGTTTATTACTAAAGTATCAAATAGTGAAAATTTGGCCCTATTGCAGTCCTAAAACCTTTTATTTTTCTTAAAAGCTAGTCTGATATTAAGCTTAAACTTTGCGCGTACATGTTAGTAAACCCCATTAATTTGTGTTAAAAGATTTTTGGAAATGCAGGAGAAATAATTCATTCGAATGACTAATTTCAATCGGTCAATCTTTTTGAAACCTCTTCGCTTCTTAGATTGTAAGTGCAATTATGCTAAAATAATTATTTTAAAAACAAATTGACATCCACATATCTGGACCTAGAGAGCAAAGAGATTAATTACGTAAAAGAATGTATCGCGAAAAGTAATTTTTGTACTTTTACACTATCTACAGGCGTCAATTTTTTGTTTTGCATATAGTATTTTAATGTAATCAGCATAGTCTTCAATCTAAAAATTACAAATGAAAAACCATAAATCGAAATCTTTTAAAGTGTTATTTGACACTTGTAGAAATATTAAGTCTCATCCCATTCATCAGTTCTAATTAGATGCATAAATGTGTTAATTTATAATTTATGTATTTAAACCTAAGTATATATATATTTTTCTCTTTTGCAGTGGCATCTCTGGCGGCTATTATCCTGATGTTTGTTATAGCTGTTATATTTTTTTTATTCTCTATTCTTCAGTACTTAAATGCCTCTAGTATTTATCAAGCAATGGACGAAACTAAAGAAGAAACTCTTAAAGAAATGTATGGGCGTGAAGGCGACAAACACTTTAATTGGGCAATAATTTGGATTTATTGCGCCGCTATTTCCTTCACATCTGCTATGTATCTTCTTCGTGCAAAACTCGTAGAATATGAGATTAATCAAGAGATGCAGAAAAAGAAAAAGTGATATGTGAAGTTGTAATATTCAAGGAATTGCAAAATGACTGAAATTCGAAGTCCTTGTATTTGACAACTATTGATGAGATCAATTCTAAACACGATTTTATATGAACAATGCTGTTTGAATGAGTTTGAGACTATAAGAAATATTTTCTTATCGAAAGAATTATCTTTTAATAAAGTACGAAGTGGTTTTTGTATTTTAAATTCTACGTACTTTTGTATTTTAATACAGCAAGATTTTAAGCTTTTGTAAATTTGCTTTTTATAAATTTGATTTTTACTGTATAGGAAACATTGTCTACTGTTTACATTTGTCAAATAAACTTTTTTTTAAACTTCAGTCAAGCTTATTTTACCATAGAAATTATCATAATCTTTAAATTCTCTTTTATGAATAACATTATGAACCTGAATGTGCAGTGTTTTTATAAAGGAATACCTAACTTTAAAATTCATTATAAGTAATGCATATTAATGACATGTTTTAAGGTAGCTCATTAATTTTTGTATACAATTATTTTAAATGCTGCTCGCATTTTCGTCAATATATGGCGACGCACTGTCAAATTGTGAAAATACTTGCCCCGTTGATGCAGATTTACTTGTTTCTTTTTCATTTTACGTATTGGAGTGCGAAAAAAATGTTTTGAAGCTAACAAGTTAATGTCCAGCCTCCTATAAAGTTAACGAGTGTAATTGGATATTTTGTATACCGGCATCCTATCCGGTTCTTCCATTGTTCTGGAAACCAGCGTAGTCATGTTTTTTTCATCTGATGGAATCTGAACAACAGAATTTTTTATATCCAGTAAATCGTTAACTTCCTACAATTTATGTGTATGTACTGGTTGTTGTATTTCCAACCGCTGCGAGAGTAGGAAGCATAGTTCATTAGATTTTTATAGTGGTAGGGTGTCTTTTTAATCTGAAAAGATTTCCTTTAACCCCTTGGGAACGAGCGACACGTATACGGGCCGCATGAAGTGCTCAGAATCCTTGTTTTTCCTCACCAGTAAAATTTTACTGTAAAATTTGCCTTATTTAATCAGCGCATTTTTTCGATTTAAGAAGACAATTTCTGTTTTTAAAAAATGGTGACAAAAGATTAAAAATTTCGTAAAAGGCTCCCGTCCCGAAGGGGTTAAAACGCGTAAAGTTAGCTTCTATTTTATGTATAATATTCTTTTCTTAATATTATGATAAACTCTAATTCTTCTTTCTTTGCGTGATAAAGATCTTAAATTAATTTTAGAAAAACTTGTGCGTTTACAGAAGGTCAGTAGCGTAGTGGTCAGCACGCCTGTCTGCCACGCTACAGGTAGAGAACTCTGCTCCCGGCTGGTCAAGGTTCACTCAACATTTCATCCATTCGGGGTCAATAAAATGAGTACGAAGCTTGCTTGGGAACTAAACAGAGGGTCTCGCGTTGTGTTGACCACCTGGCCGGGGCGCATGCTGCATATAGCACCTCGGGGCCTAGGATCAAGTAAATAGTTGGACACTGTAGGCCCTGATCCTTCATGGATCGTACAGCCAGTTTTTGTGCATTTACAGGTTTACTTTATCTTTCTCGCAGTTTATGTCTACGCAGCTCCATTCATGCAAATTTGGAGTATTTTTTTTCTAAATTTAAGTGAGATTGGAGTAGCCTAATAAACATGTCTTATTTCATCTTTTATTATAAATCATAAGAAATTATTGGATATTGAAGTTGGGAAGTCACTTTGCGTGTAACACCTATGCATATGTAGAATACAAAAGTCCAATAATCGCAAATCTCTTCGTGCCAAAATTTTATTTTCTTGGATCTCTGTCAACTTCACCATTTTTGGGAGAAGGACCAAAATTTTATTTTGTCCTTTAGAAACTTTTACTCCAGGCAAAAAATTTGCTTTAAAAGGTTGTCCCAAAAATAGAGCTCCTTTTCATGATCAAAGAGCAATTTCATCCTTTAAAGCCATTTTCTCAGAATGGTGAATTCGGTTATTGCGCACATGATTTCTAAAAAAATGGCAAGATAAATTTTCGTGAAGGTCATTTTAATGAGGGTATAAACCTTTTTCGATGCACTAAATGATCTAGTACGTTCATAAAGTAAATTCAAATGTTATGACAATTTTAATTAACCACTTCATCGGCGACAGGTATGGGGAAACAGTGTTTTTATCCCCGACTTATCTCGGGGCAAACGGTGAAGTGGTTTAAAGAACATTTTTGGTTTGTTTTCGCAAATTTTTGAGGGTCTTTTTAAACTCATCTGTACGCAATAAAACTTTCAACTGTGACAATCCAGCTAAGAGAAATCCAACGCGCAAGTCATGTAAGGTGAATTCAATTTTTTAAAGAATTAAACTAAAAAACGAAATTTTATATGCATCTACTTTTTTTTTTAACATACCTTTTTTAATCCATCTTAAAATGCATTTAAAATCTCGTGCCCAAAATATAATTAGAAATGAAGTTGTTGCAATCTATAATGGGATCGCTTTTACATGCAATTTGTCAGTTTAACCTTCCGCCTACTAGGTGGTCCAATGCAATCGACAGGAAAAGCGGAATTGGATCAATTCTTGGTACTGAAAGGAATTTGTAAGCTTAACTATTTTGATGTACAGTCCTTGTATAAAATGAACTATACTATACATTAACTCTGCCTCAAATCATCGTATAAAACTGTGCTAAGTAAAAATAGATTAGTACCAACGTCTACTAATAAATGCAATATTCAAATTTGGTCTAAAAGTGTTGATTGCATATTGCAAAAAACTCTCAAATTATCAATACTAAAGTATAATATCATTTGAATAATTTCGTACATCTTGCGATTTTAGACAAAAGGGGTCTTTCTGTAAACTAGTCAAGGAAATTACGCACGTTTGAAACTTCCAACTTTTTTTATTTTGATCTTTCTTAAATTTGAATTTCAAAAATAAACATTTGAAATTTAATGTTAAAAAAAATTAATCTCTCTAAACTATTGTCTATTTCTAGAAACTTTAAACATGCGAATCCGAATTTACATTTCAATCTACAAAGTAGTTTTTAGGTTTGACTTAAACTACCCGCATTGCGGTTAGTTTTGTATGAATTAAATTTAGCAATATGTCTTCCAAACTTTAAATCTTCGTAATTTAACCGCAATACCCGAATGACTTCGTTTGTTTTTCGACAATTAAATGTACCGAATAACAAAATACATGATAAAGTTATGCGTCAATAGTGAATAATTTTATTAATTTCCCAGACGCCAAATAAAAGTGTAAAATTAACAGACGTTATTGTTATTAAATTGTTAAGTCCCACTTTAATACGATGGTACGAAAATGCATTTTTGGAAAAATTCTAAATTTAGTGTTTAATATCTCGTGTGATAATATCGGGCAAATATTGAAAAAATATTAAAGTATGCTGCTGAAAGTATCTCTGAATAAAATTTATTTTGAGACTGGACGAGAGGAGATTGAGATGCAGCATTGCTAAAGTAGAAAGAAAATGATTTTCATAACTGTGATCTACCTATCTCATATGCATATTTTGGGAAAACCATAATATGAAAAATTAGATGCAAACTTAATTTTAGACAATTATTTGTATGCGTTTAAGGTTTTAAAAATGTGTCTCGAGCGTCATGTCCATTACGATAGGTCTAAATTATTTTAGAATTGGAAAGTTTAAAATAATTGGTTAAAGATGTTATAGAAACTTTTTTGAATTAAATGAAGTTTGCGCATGATTATGAATTTCATTGATAAAGGGAAAATACACGCATTTGAACTCCTCCTAAATCCATCCAATCTACATACTACTAACATTCTACACTTAAAAATATCGTAAAAAATACCTCTCCCTTTTTAAAGGCTATCTATTTTGTGACTAATGAGAACACTCCATAGGCGTTTATGAAGCGTTCTCATTTGTCAAAAAATAGACTGCCTTTAAAAATAGAGGTAATTTTCACGATATTTTTAAGTGTGCACATCATAGGTGAACGTAGTCAAGAGGACAAGATTCTTTCTTATTCAAACCGGCGTTATACCCACAGTACTTAATGAAGGATTCTGTACTCTAGATAAAGGTACTTTATATATGGTTGCATTTTTCGAAAATGGCGTTAATTGTTACTCTTCGAAAATCTGTCTGCCTAAACCTATATGAATTTATAAAACAGGATAAAAACTCTGATATCAAAACTCATTCGCGTGGTTCAAAGAATATTAGAATCGGAAAAACTCTTTAAAGATGTCTTACCAAGCTTAGTTTTAGCATCGCAAGATTTAGGTAGCGTGACAGTATGGCCTCAATTTAGAACATTATCGCTACAGCGTCTAGAATACATAGTGTGGAAATATGCTATCCAAGCAATGCTAAAAATTTGTATCCCTTAAATGTGCGACGATGCTGCTGAGATCCAAAGAGTCGATCGCAGAGACGTTTGCGGGATTTTAGTATTACATTGTATAGACTAATATTGTTGCAGCTTTAGAAAATCTCCTGCAGATGTCGCTGCGATCTTTATATTTCAGCATCTTTGTGCATTTAAGGGATCCGATATTTTAGCGCTTTAAATATTACAGGGATAGCTGATTTCCACACTATATATTCTAGGCGCTATACTGTCGTCATACATTCTGATATATAATAAGTCGTCGTTTTCATAGCAACAATAATCTTTTATTGCTGTATCTGACACCATCGACATCTTACCGGCAGCGTTCAGAATTGGGCCATATACGAAACTTTTTACATGTACAAAATACTCATGCTCAGATGGGAATTTTATTCCCCAAACTTTCCTGAATCTCATTCCAGAACTTAATATTCTTTTCACGAGTAGAGTTGGAAAAAAAATATTAGTTGAGTATAAAGTACCTCTATGAGAATGGCGACACATAAACAGGAGCTCAAACAGAAAGTTATGTTCAAATTGGCAACCAACGTGTCACAAGTTAGTGGTGATCTCTTTAACGAGTTCAGTGTAATTAGTGTCTGTATTATCGTGGCGATATAAGGAATATAAAATTTGATTCGTTGAGACTTTTTGAGAAACATAATAGTCAAAGAGCCGACAGCACAAAAACCTATGTTATCAAGCACAAGAAAAAAACCTTTTATTTTATGGACGAGTAGAAGTAAGAGAATCTAATGATCCATGTCTGCCGGAAGTGAAGTGGTGCGTAAGTCAAAAAATGAATACCACTAGTGGTTGACTCGTAGACTTATCATTGTGTTTGTCCTACAAACAAAGATATGAAAACATGGAGAACTGGGAGCAGGAAAACACAATGATAAACCAACGAGTCAACCACTGGAGGTATTAATTTTTGGTTTATGCATCACACCACTTTCGGCAGACATGGATCATTAGATCCCCCTACTTCTACTCTTCCATAAAATAAAGGTTTTTTACTTGTGCTTGATAACATAGGTTTTTGTGCTGCCGACTCTTGGACTATAATCGTCAAGCTAAATTTTATTAATTTGCCTCGCTCGTCTAATAAAACTCGTTCAGCGTGTATCGCCGCAACCAACGACATACAAGGCACGTTCATGACGCGGAGGGGATCCTCTTTACATGGTGATTGGTATCCTAGATAAACATACAAGATAGGACATTTTCATAGAGCGTAATGGTAATGCGCCTTTAGTGATAATGGGGAAGAAACTTCCCATCCAAGTAATATTTCTGTTATTGAGCATCTACCTTATTGTGATCTTTCTTTTTCTAGAAAACTACCATATTTACGTTTGCAACAGATTTTTCTGATGTTTTCTTTTATAATATCATTTTAATTATCATTTTGTAAGTTAAAGGTGGACGATACAAGTACGATAAAATTTAAGCAGTTAAATAAATCAAGCATTACTACAATATCATCTCCCTCTGTCTGGTTTAGGAAAGTATAGATATTCAAAATATGGATTTCATCAACATAGAAAAATTTCGGATGCTTATTCTTTTACTGTAAGTACAGCGTCTAGAATACATAGTGTGGAAATCTTCTATCCAAACAGCGCTAAAAAGTTGTATCCTTTAAATGTGCAATGATGCTGAAATCCAGAAAGCCAATCGCAACGACATCTGCGATACATTTTCAAATTTCAAAATAAACATCGTATTATTATAGAGACTAGTATACATAGTGTGGAAATCGGCTATCCCTGTAACACTTAAAAAAGCGCTAAAATATCCCCAGTAGCAAGAGATATCGGCTAAATTTCGGCCTAATACCAGAATTGTCGGTAAATGATGAGCAGTCGAATACAAAGCTTCACATAATATCGTCTGAACAAAATCTAGGGATTTATCTAGAAAATATCGTGGATTTTGTTCGGCAGGAAATTGTCGCAGGAAATTGAAAAACGTCGGCAGGAAATCGTATTATTATTGCAAGACACTTAATCGGAAAAATATTCCCATGCATATAATCGGCCGGCAATCGGAAATTAATGAAAAATGAATTTTTTACTGAGGTGTTATTGTTTCCGCTGTATAGATACCCCCTGCAGTGATGATAGCGGGGGTGTGTCACGTGAATAAAACTGTCCAATGTTCGGCAATATCTCAACTCCCTTACGTTCAAATTACTTTTTCACGTTTGACGGTCATCATTTGTAAATGGGCAGTGGAAGAGGGAGTAATGTAAGATGTAAGGGAAAGGAGGGAGGATGTAAGGGAAAGGAGGGAGGATGTAAGGGAAAAAATACTTTCCAAGAAATGTTCTTTGGTGAGAATACATTATTATTTGCAAATCAGTAAACTTAAATCTCTTAAAAACTTACAGATAGCAAGTCAATTAGTGTAAAAGTAAACTAACAATTTAAAAAAGTTTGTTTGTTCTTTTTCTTTTTTTTTCAATTCCTACTATTAGCTCACACTCTCCCTATATTTATTTACCTATACTAGGGGGCTCGGCCCCCTACGAGCTACGCTCGCCAACCCCCGTCCAGACACCGCAGACTCTAAATGCACGCTAATTTGATCGGCTTTAAAAAGATTTCGAAAGATTTAAATATAATTTAAAAAACAGTGGCGATCTCCCTATAAACGAATTTCTATTCATTTCTCTTTGATTGGGGAATTTTAACGCCAAATCCGCTGCGGTACTACTTGATTATCCTGTCGACCAATTTCGCCAAATTATATAAATCGCCAAACCACTCGCCAAATTATACAAATTGATATAATTTTTATTTTAAATAACGAAAGAACAAATAAATTCGTACAACATTAATAAAAACACAAATAAAACGTCGAAATAAAAATAACTTGATGACGTATACACGTGTAACAACATTTCAAAATAAGCTAATATAAAAGGAATTAAGTAAAGAGAGTCTTTGTCTCCTGGTGTTTTTTAACAAAGCGAAAAGAAAGTTCTTTTAAATGGGACATTTTAAATTAATTCTCAAAATATCAAATAAATGTCTAGCGCAATTTCTAAATTTAAACTTTTTTGCAATATTATTTTGTGTTCATTTTATGTAATAACTATAATGTGACGTAAATATGGCGTAATTTCTCCTAAGACTTCTAACGCATGTTAATGAATTTATTATTTTACAATATCCTTTCTCTTTTAAAATTCACTTGTATACTTTTTATGACGTAATTTTTAATAAGTTCCTGCTTTTTATACGTAATTATTTAATTCTAATTTGAAAGTTTTTTTCCTGTTTATAATAGTCACGTGTAAATAAATTTTTAATTTGAAGCAAACATTATTGCTTGCGCTTTTTATACAGTTGGCAACAGTTTAAATTAGTACAATTTTCTGAAATCTGTAAAAAATATCTCTAGAAATGCTGAAAATTTGAATTTAAAATAGAAATAAAACCTGAAAAAATGAGTCAAAATAAAAAAATTAATGCAATCTGCACTCCGGCAAATTCTAACGCATAAAATGATCTAAAAATGATTACACTGCCATGTATAGTTTTTGCTGCTATAAAACTTTTTTAGTGGAACGATTTTGTCCAACTTTAGCATTAAATATCTCTTAAAATAATTCTTCGATTTGAAAACTGTCTGCATCAGCGTGTTTATCAAACACGTCTGTATAAAACCACCGATTTTCATATTTTTGTATGCATTATTTTTGTTAATATTAACGAAGAAAGGCCTCCGGTCACAAAAAATCAAAACCGGCGGCGGCGGCGGCGGTGACAGCGGTAGTTACTTTTTTTTAGAATAGAGAGATAACTATAATGTGACGTAAATATGACGTAATTTCCCCTAAGACTTCTAACGCATGTTAATGAATTTATTATTTTACAATATCATTTCTCTTTTAAAATTCACGTGTATACTTTTTATGACGTAATTTTTAATAAGTTCCTGCTTTTTATACGTAATTATTTAGTTCTACTAGATTAATATTAGCACAATTATTCTAATTGGCTAAGTAGCATCTAAGTAGCTCAGATGGCAGAGCACTGGCGGCTTCAGCCAGGAGATCCCGGGTTCGAATCCTGGTCTGGACATTTTTCGCCCAGTTGGAAATTTACATCTAATTAGAATAATTGTGCTAATATTAATCTAGTGTAATTTCGTTTCCAGCGATTTCTGGAGTTCCTTTACCTGTGATTTATTCTGTTGAGCTGAACCAGGTTTCAGACCAGATGCTGTAATCATAAAGGTTAGCTGGGTGAAAAGTTCGACCAGAATCGTCCGGGATAGCTCAGATGGCAGAGCACTGGCGGCTTCAGCCAGGAGATCCCGGGTTCGAATCCTGGTCCGGACATTTTTCGCCCAGTTGGAAATTTACATCTAATATTTAGTTCTAATTTGAAAGTTTTTTTCCTGTTTATAATAGTCACGTGTAAATAAATTTTTAATTTGAAGCAAACATTATTGCTTGCGCTTTTTATACAGTTGGCAACAGTTTAAATTAGTACAATTTTCTGAAATCTGTAAAAAATATCTCTAGAAATGCTGAAAATTTGAATTTAAAATAGAAATAAAACCTGAAAAAATGAGTCAAAATAAAAAAATTAATGCAATCTGCACTCCGGCAAATTCTAACGCATAAAATGATCTAAAAATGATTACACTGCCATGTATAGTTTTTGCTGCTATAAAACTTTTTTAGTGGAACGATTTTGTCCAACTTTAGCATTAAATAACTCTTAAAATAATTCTTCGATTTGAAAACTGTCTGCATCAGCGTGTTTATCAAACATTTCTGTATAAAACCACCGATTTTCATATTTTTGTATGCATTATTTTTGTTAATATTAACGAAGAAAGGCTTCCGGTCACAAAAAAAATCAAAACCGGCGGCGGCGGCGGCGGCGGCGGCGGCGGTGACAGCGGTAGTTACTTTTTTTTTAGAATAGAGAGATATTTATATATTTATTTATTTATCTTGTTCAAATTTTCAATCGTTAATAAAATACTCATTATTCATCCTATCAAGTTGAAATAAATTTTTTTAAACTTGTACTGGATGACAATTGATGTTAATACAAAAGCACATAAATTAACGTCTAAATTCCATTTTTATTTATTAAAGGTACAAATATATTAAGACAGACTATAAATACAATTAAATACAATAAACCCAACTGAAGTGAAAAATTAGCCGGGGCCAGGAATCGAACCTGGGTCGACAGCGTAACGTGCTGTTGCTCTACCGTTAAGCTACCCCTGGCCGACGTCCTAGACCGGAAATTTCTCACTAATAAATCAAGTTGGGGGAACGTCACCGTCCATCTATCAACGTCCATCATTCATCGTTGTCACGTCATCCAGTGCTATCTGATAGATGGACGGTGACGTTCCCCAACTTGATTTATTAGTGAGAAATTTCCGATCTAGGACATCGGCCAGGGGTAGCTTAACGGTAAAGCAACAGCACGTTACGCTGTCGACCCAGGTTCGATTCCTGGCCCCGGCTAATTTTTCACTTCAGTTGGGTTTATTGTATTTAATTGTATTTATAGTCTGTCTTAATATATGTGTACCTTTAATAAATAAAGATGTTAATACAGTTTTTTCAAATATTAATTAATTAATTAAATTTTAATTAATTAATTTTAGTTTTGCATGGGAAACAAAATGGCGGCCATTGGTTATTGAAGTTCAATGAAAGTATTTTCAATAAGGGGTTAACATAGGGGGGACCCTGTTCTGTCGCCAAATACCGCCAAGTTTGTCGCCAACTTGGCGGTATATCGCCAAATTTGGCGGCCAAATGAGTCGCCATAAGTGACGCCAACTTGGCGATATCTGTAATATTTCGCCAAATTCCCATAGAGTTCGATTGTAAACCTACTTGCTTATAGAAAATCAACAAATTGAGATATTTTAATGCAACAAAAACTAATATTAGCTTGATTATATTAAATTTTTCTTTGATGGCGTAAGTAGGAATTGACTTTAAAAACAAAATTTTTATATTACTTGTTTTTCAATAATAACGTATAGACATTCATACTTAAAATTATACTTAATAAAATGGTTAGAGATATTTCCTGTTTTGTTGATTTAGATAAATAAATTGAAAATGCTAAGATCTGAAATTTAGATTATATCAGGATAATATCTGAAATATAGACTATTACAACAACAAACTATTTGCTCTAAATGTATTTTCTTAGTTATGAATTAGAAAATTTTGATTTAGAAATTAATTTATTTAGAAATACTTCAGGTAATTTTATTGTATAAATTATAATAAAGTTGATCATCTTTTTCTTTCCGCAAAAAGTAATAAATTTAATTTTATACCTCTTAAAAGTTTTAAAAAATGTCTGAACATTTTTTTATTAAAACTGTTATTAGATAAATAAATTGAAAATTATAAGATCTAAAATTTACATTATGTCAGAAATTTAGACTATTACAATAACAATTTCTTCTGAATGTATTTTCTTAATTATGAATTAGAAATTTCTGATTTAAAAATTAATTTATTTAGAAATAGTTCAGATAATGTTATTGTATAAATTATAAAGAAGTTGATCATCTTTTTCCCCCCAGATAGTGATAAATTTAATTTTATACATTTTAAAAGTTTAAAAAATGATGACTGGACAATATTTTTAATTAAAATAATTATTCGATGAATAAATTGAAAATTATGAGATCTGAAATTTATATTATATAAGGAAAATATCTGAAATTTAGACTATTACAACAACAAACTATTAGCTCTAAATGTATTTTCTTAGTCGTGAATTAGAAATTTCTGATTTAAAAATTAATTTATTTAAAAATAATTCAGATAATGTATTTATAGATTATAAATAAGTTTATTATCTTTCCCACCCCCAAATAGTGATAAATTTAATTTTTACAGTTTTTAAAGTTAAAAAAAATGACTGAACAATTTTTTAATTAAAATAATCATTGGATAAATAAATTAAAAATTATAAGATCTGAAATTTAGATTATATCGGGATAATATCTGAAATTTAGACTATTACAACAACAAAATATTTGCTCTAAATGTATTTTCTTAGTTACAAATTAGAAATTTCTGATTAAAATTTTAATTTATTTGGAAAAAAAATCAGATAACGTTATATAAAGAAGTTGATCCTGTTTTTTTCTCTCCAGATAGTGATAAATTTCATTTTATAGCTTTTAAAAGTAAAAAAAAAGACAAAGTTTTTTTTAATTAAAATAATTATTTAGATATTGAAAAAAAAGTAAAAAAGAAATTTTTTCCATCCATAACCAAAATTTAATGAGACGCTTTAAATGATTGAATTTTCACAGCTAGGACGCAATGTTAAATGATTATATTTTATATTGTAAGATGCAAAATTATCAAATTAAAATGTATCAAAGTCCGTTTTAATTCAAACAGTAAATATTGTTAGACGGATATATTTTCTGCTATAAAATACAAAAATGTTTCATATCGAGAGCGTAATTAATTAAATGGTAAGACATTTTGTTTAATTTAAATTATAAATATTGCTGATCTTGGAATGAAAATTATAGTTAATTATTCTTTCTAAATTGCAATAATATTTGTATATCAACAATGTGAGTTACTTATAAGCAAGAATATAATTTTTAAATTAAATGTAATTTAATTTGTATCTTACAATAGAAAATTAATTGCAATTTTAATTGTAATGTTCATTGTAAAATTATTTAACAGCAATATTTTGACTTTAAACAAAACAAGATTTATTAAATTTCAATTAGTTACATCCTCGATATGGAAACATTTTTTAACCTTATAGTGGAAAATATTCCCAAATACAGTATTTATTTTTTGAATTAAAACGATTTTTTTTACGTTTTAAATACTATTTTTGCATCGTACAAATTCTTCCATTCGATATGATTAGGTAATCGGCAAAAGATCATATGATATTGCAATATACTCGGTAAAAGATTACCAAGTGACCAAATTATCGAAAACTAATACGCAATGGCTTCAAAACCAATTCAATAGCAGTCGGGAGGAGATGCTCGAAAGGTGATCTGCCTTGCGGACAAGAAGTCATATCTGCCGACTCCGGAAAATGAGATCGCCAAGACGAAATATAGTCGAGTTAGGACTTTCGGCGGAAGTTCGGCCAATGATCATTTGCTGTTTGGGATTGTATCCCTTAAATGTGCAACGATGCTGCTGCAATATACAGATCGCAGCGACCTCTGCAGGATATTTTCTAAAACTGAAAGATATTGCTAGTCTATACAATGTAATACGAAAATCCGCAGATTTCGCTGCGATCGACTCTTTGGATTTCAGCAGCATCGTCGCACATTTTAGGGATACAAATCTTTAGCATTGTTTGGATAGCATATTTTCACATTTTATATTCTAGACGCGTTAGTATTACAGTACAATTGGGATACAATTTTCTAAAAAATTGTATCCCATAAACTACAGCATCTGGAATATAGAGTGTGGAAATCAGCTTTCCTAGCAATACTTAAAAAAGTTCTAAAATATTAGATCCCTTAAATGTAAACGATGCTGAAATCCAAAGAGTCGATCGCAGCGACACCTGCAGGATATTTTCTAAATCTCCTAGACGATTGGGCAGGAATCCAGATACATTTTTCGCTATTAGCGAAACGAGATTGACCAATCAGAAGCCTGTATATTTGCGAACAATAAAAAGTTCGCAAAAATAAAGGCTTCTGATTAGTCAATCTCGTTTCGCTAACAGCAAAAAAATCTATTTCGATCACGGCCTTGATCTAGACGCTGTAATAACACTATGTTTACATTGAAATATGAATATATGCCGCAGATGTCGCTGCGATCGGCTCCTTGGATTTCAGCATCGTTGTACATTTAAGGGATACACTAATTTAGCACCGTTTGGATAGCAGATTTCTACATACTATTTTTTCTAGGCACTGTAGTTTATGTATACTGCCTAGAAGATATATCGATGCGATCGACCTTTCGAAAACTGCTAAAAACATTGAATCTCATAAATGCTGAACGATAAGCAGCTATCGCAGTGATATCTGGTAGTTCGAGCGTAAATATTGTATAAGAATTCAATTGCGAAAGCGTTTCGGCCGGTGAAGAACAACCAGATGTTGCTGCGATCGAGATTTGTCGATCAGCATCGTTCAGCTTTTATGGGATTTAATTTTTTAGCCCTTTTTAGAGCATTACTTTAATAGCGAATTGCCACATATATCTTCTAGACGCTAAATTGTAAGTACAACGTAATAAATAGGGTGGAAATAAGCTATTCCATTAATATTTTTAAAAGTGCTAAAATATTGAGTCTTTTAATTGTTCAACAATGGTGAATTCCGAGGAATCGACCGCAGGGACATCTGGAGGATATTTTTTAAAACTGCAAGACTATTGCTAGTCTAGATGATGTAACAATACGATATTTATATTAAGGGATTCATATTTTTAGCGCTGTTTGGATAGCAGATTTTCACACTATTTATTGTAGACGCTGTAGTATAAGTATGGCGACTAGAAGATATAGTGTGACAATCGGCTATTCCAGTAATGCTTTAAAAAGTGCTAAAAATTTAATCCGATAAATGTCCAACAATGCTGAATGATAACTCTCAATCGCAATGCATCCGCTAGATCCTTTTAAGATTAACCTTTTATAGGGATTACATAAATATTGAACTAGTAGATGCAATCGGAATAGACATTTATCGGATTCATTTTTAACCCTTAACTGGAAACGTGCCGTCTGTGAGACGGTTGCGTTTACATATCTGCCCTTAATATTTTCTCTCTCCGACATTCAAAACGTATTTTTATGCTGTTATATTAAAAAATTGGTCCTGTTAATGCATTACTATTAAAGATTAAATGTTTAAGTTCACTATTTGGTAAATTATTAAGTGTTCTTTTGTGCACGGAATTTTCACGTTTCCGGTTAAGGGTTAAGGCAATCCTCTATTCCAATTGTTATTTAAAAAGTGCTAAAAAATTAATCGTTCAGCATCGTTAGACATTTATGGGGAAAATCTCGATCGCAGCGAAGCCTGCTAGCTCTTCCTCGGTTGAAACGTTTTCTTAATGGAGGATATTCCGAATATGGGTTCGAGGCTGAAAAAAGTCACGTGATACCGGTAATTTACCCAAGGAACTTCTAACTGATAAGAAGGGAAGATACTACTGCTTTGCCTCATGAACTGTTTCATTGACTAGCAGGGATTTACATTACACGTCTATGGAGCCTTCCCTTCTTTACGCTAGAAGTTTTTACCTTGACCACGTGATCAAAACGGAGATGGAATATCCTCGATTAACCCTTATACACTGTTAAAAATCTTTAACTTTTGCTGCATAGTAACTCCACCGGTTTTATAGAAAACTATTACTTGACTATATTATGGAGCATTCTCATTGGTTAGAATAGAGATATTCTATAAAAGCGGTGGAGTGATAATGTAGAAAAATCTGCAGATTTTTAACAGTGTACAATGTTTACGTTTTAGCTTCCAGGTTATGCTTCGGTCGTGACCAACGACATACAAGGCCCGTTAATGCCGTTAAAAAGTCACATGGAGTGGATCATTTTTACACTCTGAGTGGTAAAAAAGCGGTACGCCCATCGTTTTGTGCCAATCGCCGTGTAAAGATGATTCACTCCGTATGACGTCTTAAAAGTCATGAACTGGCCTTGTATATCGTTGGTTGCGCTTCGATCGAAATTATTCAACATCGTTGGACATTTATCGGATTAAATTTTTTAGCAATTTTGGTATAAATTGTCTGTTGCAGTCAAAAAAGCAAGCCTTCGTCCGACAACACAGGCTTCCGGTGAGCCCATAAATTCGCGGAAGACAGGACGGGCCAGATCTCCCCGCTTCGCTGGAGGGTTTTTAACTACGCGCAGCCGCCCTGACCCCGGCTATCATCCAGCGGAAGGTGAGAGAGAAATAGAAAAGAAAGCTCTACTCGCGAACCCTGGGGTCCGTGGAAGCCTTCCCATGAGACCAAAGGCAGTTCCTTCGCTTAAACTGCGGGCATGTTTGGAACTTGCAAGCAATTTTGGTGTAGCCGATTGCCATACTATATCTTATAGGCGCTATAGTATAAGCATGCTCCTCGTGCATAAGTCGCCGGTACAGCGCCTAAAGTATTTAGTGTGGAAATCTATATCCTAACAGCGCTAAAAAATTGTATCTCTTAAATGTGTAATGATGCTGATATTCAAAACACCGATCGCAATGGTATCTACGGTATATTTTAAAATTTCAATGTAAACATTGCATTAATACAGCGTCTGCACCAAATAGTCCTCGAGTTTTAGAATTTTTTTGAATTGATTTATTTTGAATTTTTTGATTAGACGTTTTTGAAAATCTCCTGTAGATGTCGTTGCGATCGATTCTTTGGATTTCAGAATCGTTTGACATTTAAGGGATACAACATTTTAGCACTTTTTAAAGTATTACTGTGATAGCCGGTTTCCACACTATATATTCTAGATGCTATATCACCAGTGTCATCTAAAGGCACCCTAAGGGATACAAGTCAACAGACATTAGTTCGGAGAAAATGACAGACTTGGCGAGATTTCTGACAATTTATTTTTATCAAAGGTTGTCTATACTAATCAATTTTTATTTCCCGAAGATCACTAAGCTCATTTAGAGGCCCCTTAGCTTTAGACCGGGAGCTGGCAGCACAGACAATCACCTCATCGAGTTCACAGATTAAATTCTAGGATTAGTTAAATCTTGATTCGCATATTAAAACGCAATCGGTCTGTCAAGTCATATCTTGGTGGAAAACACCTGAAAACCCGATTTTAGCGGCCAACTTGTAGGATTACGATTGTGTTTTCCTGCACCAAAAGGTACGAAAACATGGAAGACTGGGAGCAGGAAAACACAATGGTAAACCTACGAGTCAGCCGCTAAAATCGGGTTTTTAGGTATTTTCCACCAAGTTATGACTTGGCAGACCGATTACGTTTTAATATGCGAATCAAGATCTTACTAATCCTAGAATTTCATCCGTGAACTCGATGAGGTGATCGTCTATGCTGCCGGCTGCCGGTCTACTTGGAAATAATACAGGTTTCGTCACATCCAAGATAATAACAGGCTCGCAAAGTCTGTCCTAAATCCTTTTGATCATTCAAATACCCATATATCGCCACTTCTAATAAAGACACTCTACAAGTAATACCAACAACTATCGATATGACTCCAGTGTCGAAAGCTATCGTTGCAATAAAAATAAACTTAAAAAAGTCATGACCCATTTTCTGAGGGCAGTGCTCAATTGAAGGTACTTCATTCAGTTTTAAAAAAATTAAATCATGATACATTAACAGAAATAAGGATAAGCTGACCAAACGGCGAGTTATCCTAATCAACTATCTCCTCAGATTGATATGTCTTATAGATGAACATTGTCCTCATAAAATGAGGACACCTTCTGGTAACATGTCCTCCAGTCTTGAGGCATTAATTACAGGCAATGTTGGTTAGATTAGGCGAGTAAGACAAGTTAATATACATTAGCTTCACTATGATGCCAGGTTCTCCACGATGCTTGGCTACTTGTGTTTGTCCAAAATGCTTTCAACCAATCAATATTTTACATTTCATATGTTGCCACTGTCATACACTGTTAAAAATATCGGGAAAAATTACCTGTGTTTTTAGGACTATTTATTTTATGTCCAATGAGAACGCGCCATAAGCGTTTATGTAGAGTTCTCATTTGTCTGAAACTAGGTATCCTTTCAAAACAAAGGTAATTTTTCACGATATTTTTAGCAGTGTTTCGAAGAATTCTATACATAAAGTTGCATCACTTTTTCTTATACTACTGTGGTAGGAATCCAGATTAATCTTCAAAATCTAGCGAAATGTAATTAACCAAGCAAAAGTTTTTATTTTGTGGAACTTTACATTTTTTTGTAAAACAAGGGTTTCTAATATGTTAATACTGTTTTGCTAAACAATTTACCCAAATTTCTATATTTGTGTGATAAATATTATTTTAATGAAATTTCGAATCATTTCGTTAAGAATCATAGAGTTTACACAATGTTTAAACTACAGCGCCTAGTAAACCTAATGTGGAAATATGATATCCAAACAGTGCTAAAAATTTGTATCCCTTAAATGTGCGACGATACTGCTAAAATTTCAAGTGTCGATCGCAGCGACATCTGCGGGATTTCGTATTACTAGTATTACATTCAGTGTTAAAAATATGCAGCAATTTCTGCATACTCACTCCACCACTTTTATAGAATGTTTCTGTTCTGACCAATGAGAATGTCCCATAATGTAGTCAAGTTACAGTTTCCTATAAAAGCGATGGAGTGACGATGCAGCAAGTGCACCAGATTTTTAACAGTGGTATAGACTAGCAATTTCTTGCAGTTGTATGAAATATCCTGCAGATGTCGCTGCGATCTGCATATTGCAGCTGTATCGTTGCACATTTAAGGGATACAATATTTTAGCGCTTTTTTAAGTATTATGGTGTTATTACACGAGGGGTCAAAGACGCTTCAGATTCCAGGCGTCTCCATGTATTCCTATGGCTCCAGGGGAGTCGCTTGGAGCGCGAGCGTCTTTTTTCTGTCGGAGCATCTTTGACGCCTGAAACGAGGCGAGTCGCCAGTAACAGCCAATCAAATTCTTGAAACCTGATAATAAAAAAGCCTTTTCCGGAACAGCCAATGAAATGCTTGGAAAAGACGGACCGTGAGGCGGCTGTTGTCGCTAGACGCCTGGGATTCCAAGCGTCTTTGAGTCCTCGTGTAATAACACAATCAGATTCCAGGCGTCTCCATGTATTCATATGGCTCCATGGGAGTCGCTTGGAGAGCGAGCGTCTTTTTTCTGTCGGAGCATCTTTGACGCCCGAAACGAGGCGAGTCGCCAGTAACAGCCAATCAAATGCTTGGAAATCTGATAATAGAAAAGCCTTTTCCAAAACAGCCAATGAAATTCTTGGAAAAGACGGACCGTGAGGCGGCTGTTGTCGCTAGACGCCTGGGATTCCAAACGTCTTTGAATCCTTGTGCAATAACACCATTACAGGGATGGCCGATTTCCACACTATATATTCTAGGTGCTATTGTTTAAACCATAAAAATCTTTTTCTCAAGAAAACACAGAGCTATTGCGAAATACATACATGTGATTGTTTATTTCTTTTTTGAAAAGATGCTAAAACTAACTGAATTTCTGTCGTAGCTAAATCTTGGGTTTGGACCCAGATAGATTTTATGCTGTTAGCGAAATAAAATACACGGAGCAGAAAATTTGCTTACTTACGCCGGGATCCAGACAAATTTTGCGCTGTTAGCGAAACGAGATTGATCAATCCGAAGCCTGCATTTTTGTGAACTTTTCACTGTTTTAAGTAAGCAAATTTTCCGATTGGTCTATCTCTTTTCGCTAAAAGCACAAAATCTACCTGGATCACGGCCATCATTATATTATAAAACTTATAAAATTTTAATGGCATCATTTTATGGATAACGTATTATAAATTAAGTCTCATAAACGGCAGTATCACTCACGAGAGAGACATTTTAGCTTAAATTTTTAATTAATTGCTTTATTTATAATTTTGCAGCATTTAGAGGCTCATTTTTATCTGCTATAAGTACGTATGCTTCTGATTTTGTTATTTGTAAAATTGAAGTTCGTTTTGCTCTTTACGGTTAAAGTATGCAAATATCCGAATGAAACTAGTTTTTATAAACTAGCCTCTACTAAAATATTGATGATCGCTGTGTTTCCTTGATTGCTGAAGTATTGAATTTGTATCGGAAGCTGCATAAATAAATACTTAAGCCTAATCTGTAAACACGATCACTTTTATTTCCTCACTGCAAAATTACCACGGTGGAAATCACTTCGGACTAATCCACTTGTTAAATATAACCTGAATAGTTGTGTTAATTTGCGTGTTTTATAAACTAAATCATATTGAACACATTCTGATTTCTGTAGCGTGATGTCTTCAACATCAGTTGGTTTCATACCAAATTGGTGAACACGTGTCTTCTGTAGATAAAACTCCGGATTTTTTTTAAACAATACTAGGGGGCTCTGCCCCCTACAAGCTACGCTCGTCAACCCCCGTTCAGACACCGCAGACTCTAACAGCACGCTAATTTGATCGGCTGTAAAAATATTTTGGAAGATTGAATTGTAATTTGAATCTGACAATTATAATCTGACGTAATTTTCACCAAACTTTTCTTTCTCTTTTTAATATTCACGTAAAAATACTTTTGTTAAAAATAAAATATTATGATCTTAAAATATCAAAATGTCTCGCGCAATTTTTAAATTTAAACTGTTTTGCAATATTTTTTGTTCGTTTCACGTAATAAGTGTAATATGACGTAAATGTGGCTTAAATTCTCCTTTTTAAGACTTCTAACGCATGTTAATGAATTTATTATTTTGCAGTATTCTTTCTTTTAAAATTCACTGTAAATATAGTTTTTATGACATAATTTTCAATGAGTTCCTTTTTATATTCTGTTTATAAGTCACGTGTAAAGTAAATTTTTAATTTGAAGCAAACATTGTTTGTGCTTTTTGTACAGTTGGCAACAGTTTAAATTAATACAATTTTCTAAAATACTTAAAAATTATATCTCGAAATGCTGAAAATTTCAATTCAAAATAGTAATAAAACCTCAAATGAGTCCAATTAAAAAACTAAATGCAGTCTCCGCACCGGAAAATTCTGACGCATAAAATGATTTAAAAATGATTAAATTCCTATGTAGTTTTTGCTCCTATAAAACATTTTTAAGGGAGCGATTTTGTCCAACTTTGGCATTGAATATCTCTTAAAATAATTCTTCGACTTGAAAACTGTTTGCGTCAGCGTGTTTATCAAACATTTCTCTAATACTACCGATTTTCATATTTTTGTATGCAACAGTTTTTTTTAATATTAACGAAGGAAGGCCATGCTTAAGCATTCAAATTGGATGCCGATATGCCGGGAATATGTACGCAGATTTTCATTGGTCCATTTCCAAATCAAAATATTTTTTATATAGAGAAGGATACATTTATTGTAAAAATAAAGCAAAAAAGCACAATCTATTTTTCAAAGCTGATGGAGCATTTACAAAACATATCTTTTCATATTATAAACTTTAAACCTTTCTTTCTAATTTTATAATAGCTGTCTCTGTAAAGTGTTTCGGATATAATTGATCTTAAAATTATGATTTTTTTTTTAAGAAAGCAATCTGTTATGCATTTTATCTCAATCATATTGACAGTCCTGAACAGTAGCTGGAACCATGACTTTTGGCTTAATATTACAACGTTCTTCCTACTGGATAGCTCCGGCTGTCATCATTCGGACAGCTCTTTTAAGCATTAGCATCCTGTATGATATTCTTATGCAGTCAAATATAAAGTCCTGTTTAGAGGACTTCATTAAACGATGGGCGTATTATACTATTAACAGAATGGTATTAAGTAATGGGATTTTCAGTGTTTCGTGAGATTTTACTCATGCTGTAGGAGAAATGTTTGAATGTCTCTTTTCCATTTAAACATTTTTTTCTTTAGATTGCTCAGGTCTATCTTTACAAAAGCCGTTTACATTTTTTGATTATGTACAGGCTTGTATGGAATACGCACTTTCGGAACTCGTTTCGTAAGACTATCGTTCGTATCCTCAAAGAAATTTTGTAATGAAAATCAAAGGTTAAAAAAAGTGCCGTTTTGTTAGATACCGATCTCTGCTATCAATGGAAAAGAAATTATTGAAATGCAAGCGAGACTTCTATTTCTCCCACAGGATTAACATTAGCGAGCTGCTGTTTTCGCGTGACTGAAGTCGCCTCTTAATAATTTCTTTACCTGGTGCTCGTACCGAGTGCTGGTTTAAGACTGTGCTAGTCTGTAAATGTTGTCAGTTATCCAGATTAGCCCGTTAGGCAGATCGTTGACATAAAGCCAGAGGTCCTGCTTTGGAAACTTTCATTCGGTTTAAAGCTCTTTCCTATAATCTTATGGGTACGGAAACTATTTAATACCACTTTCAACCAAATTCTCAATCTGCTTTATATTACGAATTTTTAATTAAGCCGAAAACATTTGTTTTCATGGCTGCTTCTTAAAAATCTTAGTGATATTATTGAGGTTTTAGTAGTCTATACACTCTTTATCGAAGAGCTTTCGGATGAATTTAAACTTTAATGTTTTACATAAAACACTACGCGACTTGTCGTCGATATATAAGCGCATGAACTTATAGCAGATTATCAAAATAAGAATTTCGACTGATTCCTTGCATTATAAACATACAAAAATCCCCAGGTGCTTATTTCCTCACCAGTTTTTAAGTCTGATTTTATTCTGAATTATGGTATTAGTGACAAATAGAAATAATTGCTGTAGTGGTAATATAGTATCTTTTCAATACAAAGTTCATAATAACCTCGATATTTGACCTTACGGGTACTCCTACGTTCAAAGGACAGTTTTAGCGTAGGATTTCAAAGTTTCGTTCATCTCTCATTTGTGAATCCAAAACTTATTTTCATCTATGCATCATTGAGAACATACAGCGTAATTTTCAAAAACAAATACTTCATAGTACGAAGATGCAGGTGTAAAGATATTTTCTTGTTGTTCATTAAACTTTTACAATTAATATTTTACATGGAAAATCCATTTTTAGCTTTTTTATGCTGTCTTGTTTACGGTAACTTAAGTAACAGTATTGCAGTTTCTGTTATTTTCTGCCAAATTATAATGCATTAAGTAAAACTAAAAATTACTGGCTGTAAACGAAAACGGCCAACTTCCATTCAATATTCCAAAACACTTGGACAACTTATTGTTTTTTATACATCGAAATTTAAACTTCAAATCTACCTGAGTTTCTTTTCAAAGTGTACTGGATATAGTCTCTTAATACATTTTTTCTCTAGGACCCTCCTCCCACACAAAGGCCAAAATAACTCCGAAATCAAACTTCACGCATTGAATCTTGACAGCGCGACGTGAAGATTTTTAACATACTTTAAAATTCTGTGGATAGTGTTGCTTTTGATTATTCTAAATACTTACTTCAAATAACCACGCCTTCATAACCCGGGAGAACTCGCTAGTGAGAATGCCAAATTGCTTTTCTTTTACTTTACATTCATATAATATCAACTTTTTTTGGTTGGCTTAGTACTTTTTATTCACAAAAGAGGTAAAATAATTGAAATAACACTTTGAAATTTTAATTAAAATGAAAAATGGTTTAAATAAGATGTGAAAGACTTTAAAAAGTAAGACTGAGAGAAAATCTCATGCAGCGAGTTCTCCCGGGTTAAATGCTTGTCTTTTTAATTGGCTTTCAATCGGTCTATTTTGACGTTTTACCTCTATTTTTTTTTCGGATAAAATACATTAAATGGCGTTCACAAAATTTTGCCAAAGGGTTAATCTTGAGACAATTAAGTCTCTGAAACAAACGTTCGGTTGAATTCCAGAAGCAGTCATAAAATTAAATGTTTGCAACAGGAAATCGAATATGTAAACTAATATTAAATCGAAATTTTAATTCAGTTTCGATCCAGTAAAGTCTTTGTACCTTTTTTTAATAGCTGGTTTTACTTGCACATAAAGTAAGATTTTTAATCTTCTGCTCATTTTTCACATTTAAATACAACTTCACATTTTTATCGTCAAAAGAAATGAGTACATTAAAGTCTATTCTAACAGAAGTAATTTTCAGTTTCCTAATTCTATATTTAAATGTCTCATTCAGCTACTTTATTTGAATATAAATAATTGCACAACCTCCTTTCTAGCATAAATATGCAAGGAGAATAGATCAAAATCAATATTTATCTTTTGACCGGAAATACTCTTGCCTTTTATTTGTAGCTTTGTCCAGAAAAAGATTGAAACAGGGTTGAGTCGTCTTCTATGCTTAGCTGTACAGTGGATAAAGCTTAACTTGCAAAAACTAATGTTCATGATCGTAGTTTCAAGAATAGCAGTGATTTTAAGCATTTTAAAATGTTAAATTTCGGACACTTTACTGGCTTTTTAAAATGGATTGTTAGATACTTCGTTTCAATATGAAGAGTTAGGATTTTAAAAATTGGCGCCTTTTTTGCAGGGCTCGCGGTAATTTAAAGTTTAAGCGAATGTGGTAACCTGCGACTGCTAAACCATAACAATGTTCTGTCTGCAAGAATGCCGAGTGGATGGTATTTAATCCTATTTTTCGCTCATATTAAAAATTTAGTCAATACATCAGAGTACTGAAAATTGAATATTTTAAATTTGCGAAGTGCTTTCTATACTCTTTATATAGCAATTCCTAGAAATCGTCAATCTAGCTGGTGTTGGTGTTTACCAGATAGTTTTATATCAAGCTTTTAGAAATGAAACGCTAAATTTCTCGTCTAAACTTCAAATTTTAACTAACTCTTAACCGGAGACGTACGTCTGTGAAATGTGTGCGTCTACATATCTGCCCATAATATTTTGTCTCATTCCAAACTTATTTTTATGCTGTTATATTAAATTGGTCCTGTTAATGCATTGCTATTAAAGATTAAATGCTTAAGTTCATTATTTAGCAAATTAAGTGTTCTGTTTGTGCACGGGATTTTTCACGTTTCCGGTTAAGAGTTAAATTTTAACTTCTCTATTCAGATTTTTTGAAAGCTTGGTTTATTTCAATATACAAACTTATGACCTATGGATTGAAAAGTTTAGTATCTTTAACCCATACTGAACCCTATTCTGTATAGGAAATTTATATTGGTCCTTTTTTTGAATGTTAACTAAAATCTATTTACATGAACTTTCTCGATCAGCGATAGATACAATTTTGAAATGGACCACTTTTTAGTTAAATGCGAAAATACATTGTGAAACTTTATATTCAAAGTTACCTCTTTTTTATTTTTCTCCTTAAAGACCTCCGATGTTTCAAAAGGGCTCCGTTATTTTGTCTAAACAAGTTTGACTAATAACTTAATACAATACCTTATTTCTGTGCGCCATACAAATTCATCTTATTGAATAAAATCTTTTAATGGTTTCCTGAACTACCAATAAAATTAGTCTGGAAGCTGTCTGACCAGATCTTGATGTAAAACAGTTAAAACTGTCAAATGTGCTGGTACTGTGGTGGTATTATTTGGGAGATCAATAACAATTGCACCTTCGTTTCTTGGTAATTGAATTAATGTATATCATTGTTAAATTTAAACTTGGAGCTTTTCAATAAACTTGGAGCTTTTCAAAGTTCATCTTAAACAAAAGCATTGTCGTAAGATAATTTTACAGAAGTCTGGAAGAGGTTATTCATAAATGGTCGTAAAAAAATCTGTATATATTCTAATCGGAAGTGCCTAAATGGTTGAGTTAAAAAGAGATCGTAGTTTACATTACACGTAGTTTACATACGTGTTTTCATGCGTATGTAACGATCGTTCATACGTATGTAACGATACGTATGTACGATCGTAGTTTACATACAAGAGATCGTACGACATTAAAAAATGAGTGTAACCTGAATTTTAGTAGAAACTATCTTTGCCTAAAGTTGTTAAATATAGAGAAGTACATTTTTTTCTTAAATATCGTCTAAAAGCTCATAACAGCCAGTTAAAATTTTACATCGCAGTAATATTAATACTTAACTAGACTTGGTCATACTAAAATCTGATGTTTTGAGTATGTTTAATTGTGCGGTCTAATTAAAATCAAATTTGTAATCTCAAATTTATTTGGCAATTTAACACATCGATCGTTCACAATTAAAATCTGCTAGTGTTTTGAGAAGGTATCATTAAACAGCAGCAAAGCTATAAAAATCTAGATATGTTTATATACTGTCGGAAAATATTTGTCTAAAGCACTAATGGATAAATGCCGGAGTAGTACAGAATGTCAAACTGGATAGTGCATGAAACAGAATAGTATCCTGCGCATATTTGAATTCTCCATTCTTGTTTTAGCTGTGTATTGTTTAAACCTGTACTGCAAAATTAACATTAATCTGGATTTTTAAATTCCTACTATTAGTTCAATCTCCCTATATATCTTGTCCAATTTTTTGATCGTTAATAAAATACTTATTCATCCAATAAAGTTCAAATACATTTAAAACCTAGTGGATGACACTTGATGTTTTCTTAATTTAATTCATTAAATTTTTCAATAATTCCGTACTCGATTGTTCAGATCCCTCTTCTTGATAAAGGCATTTTAAGCACCACCCAAGCAGTCATTGAAGACTGCTAGATTACAAAATAAGATTACAGGCTTACTATTTCACTCTCCCTATATTTATATCTTGCTAAAATTTTTAATCGTTAATAATGGAGTAGGTGGGGGCAAAGATAGGACTTTTCCATACATTTTTAACACACATTGGTCATAAACTTACGTAATGAGTGATTAAAATGTTGGATTAGAACCTTAGGCAAGTGCTACCATCAACCGACATTCTGTCAAATTATAATTCTGTGAGAAATTGAAATTTTTAAACAATGCACTGCGTATCTTTGTTTCATCGGTTGAGGGTAAAAGTACGCAGTGGTGCGGCAAAGATACGCAGTGAGAATTTTTGCCCCGTTACTGTGGGGTTTTGCCCCATTTCCAATAAAACGAATGAGTTATGCAAAAGCATTGGTAAATTTCACTTTCTTATAAACTGAAAATTGTACCTTAAACCATGAAAGAAAAACAGCGGGTCTGTTATCGCAAATAGCAGTTAATCTCAAAGTACCGTGACAAATTGTTGCATAAACACACTGAGCGGTCTTGGACCCCTTGATCTTAGAATGAATAAAAGGGTTGACTGACTCATAAACTGTTTTTGCGCTAAACTTTATATAAAGGACTATTATAAGTTCTCATTTAGAAGTCTTTAGCGATACTATAAAGTTTCCAAACTAGTGAAAATTAAACTAACATCAATAGTTAAATTGATAATTAAAAGTTAAGCTATGAAAAATGAATGTAGCAGCAGTCTGTGAGACCGTTAACAGGAGTTAGGGGTTAAGACTTTAAAACAATAGTTTTATGAAACAAGAATATAGATTTTTAAAAGTAGGTAGGTAGATACCCGAGTTCTATATTTAAACTTAACAAGGAAAATGTAGTTAACTAGCTTATATTAGCAAGTAGCTATATTTTATACAATTTAAAAAATAAAACTTTCCACAACGTAATTGTGGAAAGCTTTACATCTAGCTAAAACTATAAGGTAAAGCCCCGAATCTTAAACTTGTGCGTATCTTTGCCCCAAGACGGAGGCGTACTTTTACCCATTCTGCAGTATTTTACTTAACCGGCTATTACAAGTTTAAACAAATGCGATCGATATAATCTATACAGCATTTAGAAGCTATAGCTTCCGTTCTCCACTGAATTTTTGGATAATTCAAAGTATTGTTAGCTAAACAATAAAGTGAAAGTTTAAAAATATTAGATCAAAATTCGAAAATTTAAACTTGCTTCATTTTCTTGGCACGGAGGGCTACATTTTTCATAAGGTTTGATCACACAACTAGTACACATGGGACCAAACTACCTAGCGGTCAGGATTGTAGAAATGTTTCTTAATATTAAATCAGGCAGTGCGTATCTTTGCCCCCACCTACTCTACTTATTATTCATCCACTCAAGTTCAAATAAATTTTTCTAAACTTGTCTGAATGACACTTGATAAGTTTTTAAAATACAAATTTAATTAGTTTTATATGGGAATTTCTTATTGACTTAGTAGGAAGCGTCTTTAAAAGAAAATTGTTTTAATCTAAAATTAGAAGATAATTGTGACTACCTCTTGCTTTTAGAATTGGTAATATGGTATAATAGAATTAATGACCACCTGTTTTTAATAGTAACATGGAAAAATTTAAATTATCTTAAACTTAATTTACTTAAAGAATATTGTAGGGTAATAAACTGATGGATTACTCGTGGTAATTGCTTGACGTTTTTAGAGCATCACTGTTCAAAATTTGAATGTTTCTAAACATATCTGGTCTATAAGCCACCTGGTTTCAGAGTGACCGATTTAAGTCTTACTCAATGGTTTTATCAGTCTTTTGTTTGTTACTTCGAATAAAATTTAAGTGTAAGTGGAAAATAAGCACTAAAGTTTTGTCTAATTTTAGTGGCAACGTAATTTTTTCTTCTATTTGGCAGTTTTAGGGAGAGGCTGCTGCTGAATTAAATCGGAGGTTAAAGTTTTAGGAATGCTGGTAGCTATTAAAATTGAGGTATTTTTAAACATTTAAAATTTATATTCAACAAATATTTGTATATGGATAGAATAAGCCGTGAAGGAATAGCTAAATTGCTTCCCTTCCCTGGAACTACTTTAATATTACCCGAAAAATTCTTTGCATGTAATAAGTTTTTCCCTTTTGTTCCTACTGTCTGTATATTTACTTCTAACTTGTAAGCTATTGGATCTCTATTTGCTTTCAGAATAAAGGTTGGGAGGAGACGTGCACATTTAGATTTTTCTAGCTTGTCTGGAGAGCTCACGTTATTAAACTGTACAGTCGGGGGTGGGGGAGTAAACGCCCTTCCTAACTATACGACAAATTATCATAGAAGAAAGTTGCTGGTACCACAAGATTGGTAATAACGTTTTAAATGATGAATATAAAAATTACTTAAGGGGCCATCTATATTAAAACTAACCATAGCTTTGTTTTTGCAATAGCAGTACACAATTCTGACAGCTTAAATGAACTCTACGCCCTTCAATTAGCCTAAAAACAAATTTTTATGAAATTCGTACGATAAGTTTCGGAGAAATTATTTTAAAACAAGCGTATTTTAGGGACTGTATCAAATTGAAGTTCGGTACTCGATTGTTGACAGTCTACTTGATAAGACATCTTAAGCGCCACTCAAGCACTCGTTGAAGACTGCTAGATTACAGGATAGCCTAAGTGATTTCAATATCTAGTCACTTGTATCATATACGGCCCTGAAATCATTTTGCAGTTTTTAACCCTTTGCACTCCGCGTTAATTTTCAGTATGGCCCACCAGCAACTCTGCATCGTTACACAAATATTTTATTCGGTCGGCACCACTTTTTAAAATTTCCTTCAAATACACAATTTAAAACTGATTAAATGAGGGAAATTTTATTTTACTTTGTTACTGGTGCCAAAAACAAATTTTATAAGGAAAAATACCGCCGCAGCGGCGACAACGGAGTGCAGTGTTAAGCATAATTTGAAAACTACTTGGAAGAAAAATGTGAAATTTTGCATTTCTATAAAGCAGGACTTAAGTCTAAATCCATCAAATTGTAAGTTGCAATTCGTTTTCGAATATTGTCATCATGAAATTATAAAAATTGCAAATTCAGCATTTGTTTGGGTATTTTAATATTGCTACATAAAACTGTAATTTTAGGAGATATTAATAAAAATATGAAACTGTAATTTACCATTAGAACTAAATTTTGAATGTTTACTTGTATTTGAACCAAAACTTATCGTTCAAATCACTTGTAATTTGGTTTCTAGGAATAGTTTGAACCGAAGATCTGAAATATCTTTAAAATTAAATTATTCCATTGAGAAAAATGAAGTTTGGGTTCGTTTCAACATGTAGATAGCCCCTAAGCAAATTTTATACATTTTAAAGTACTTTATTTCCAGACGTTTGTTATCTGGAACTTTCTTCTACGATGTTGAGTTAGTAGAGGGTGTTCACTTTTTCACGACTGTACCTCGTTTAGATTTATGAACATAACCTGACACATTCTGAAACATTCCTTGGTGTTCATCTGCTGGGGCCCTATTAAACTGCTTAGATCTCAATTGCGAGGCTCTCCTTTTCTTACCAGAGTGGAGCTTTCAAATTTTCGTGTAACTTTTCAAGCAACTCATCACGACAGACAAATGAGTTATTTTGAAGAGTGAATTTCATTAACTTTTATAAACTTATTTGATAAAACGCTATAAACAATGCTTAGTTATCGGTTTAACGAGAAGTCTATTCACCCAATTAAATATAACCTTTGTAATAAATCCGTAATGCTTTGAGGATATTTTTCTAATAAAACTAGATATACCTATAGACCGGAAAGGCTTAATTTCAAGCCGTAGGTCATATTGCTCTTAACACGTTAAGTGCCACCGGTGACTGTCAGTGAACTTTCCGTTTAGGCTGCGTCAGTCATAGGTGACTGACAAGTATAGATTGTGTAATGGGAATCTTATTTCGTGGCCGAAACGGAAAGACTGACAAAATACTTGGCATTCAACGTATAACCCTTAACCGGAAACGTACATCCGAGATGTTTGCGTCTATATATCTGCCCTTAATATTCTCACATTCCAAACTTATTTTTATGCTGTTATATTAAAATGTTGGTCCTGTTAATGCATTACTATTAAATATTAAATGCTTGAGTTCACTATTTGGTAAATTAAGTGTTCTGTGTGTACATGATTTTCACGCTTCCGGTTAAAGGTTAATGCCCAACGACACAACTGTTCGTCTTAAAAATTGATTTTTTAAGTCTTTTCTAGAGTTTCTAAATTACTCAATTCTGAGACTAAATGAATTGCATGTAAAAGCACATTGTACAAAAATTTTAAAGTGCATGTATTTTTTAAAATTAAATCTTAAAATACATCGGAACCCAAAGCGTTTTTCAACCATTACAAGGCCATAGATAGGATTTAAATGTTATTTTCTCTGAGCTTATTCGATAATAAGCTTATTCGTTCTGGGTTTTCTAATGTATTTTATGATTTTAATTTGCATTTTAAATATCTTTGTATGATCCTGAAAACAATTTTTGTACAATTTGTACTTTTATGTATAGTACTTATTTAATTCAAGGTGAATATAGCACTGATTTTAACTTTTTTATTTAAATAAGTCTCGTATGTATATTCAAGAAGAGTGGTACAACACAAAATGGTTCTCAGCTGTACCACAGTATTTTTACCTGTCTTAAACTGAAATTCTCCATTAAATTTCAGTAAGTCCATTTTTAAATAGCTTTTTTTTAAATTTAACTTGGTTTCTGTATAAGTACAGACTTTGTAATCTTTCAATTCCTGTTATACAATTATAAAACGTAAGTGCAAGCGTTTCCCCAAAAATATTTATTTTTGGAGCTTAATTATAAATTTAGTAGTTTTACTTTTTTTCCGGGTGCAGGGAATGAATAATCAAATTTTCATGTACAGTTTGAACATAAGTTATAGAAACATTGAACATTCGCAATTCCTGAAAAGCGTAAATAGAAGTGGTAAATTTTCTACATATTCTGAACCCATGCCAAATTAATATTTTAGCGAAATTTTTTGAACACTCATTGCAGTCATTTTTAAGCAGTGTATGCTTGTAAGTATTTTTCAAATTAAAATTCAGAAACATGCTATCTTGTCTTGAAACTTATTTTAAAATTGTGCATTTTAAGGGAAAACTAAGGATAATAGGGATATTCTTTATAGTATTCATACCAAATTCAGATTTCAATGTCTGAAGATTCGAACAAATGCTAAATATTCTAAATTTGGAATGCTATTTGCAGCGACATTTTATTTACAAGCTTATTTTGAATATGAAGCTTATTTCTATTTTGGCAACAGACCACATTTGACAGCGGTATGACAATTTCTCCCCAAGGGTGGGGGGAATCTCTGGCATAAATGAATATAGCTCTATTATGGATGACTAAAACCGGTCTCTGAAACATCCGTAATTGAGGTGCCATTACTTTTGCTTTGACTTTTGATGTTAGGGCCCTTGCAGAGTCATCTGATTATGGTGATAAGATCATTTCTGTTTGATATTATTCTGTACGAAATAGCTGAAACGTGTCGCTGCATCCCTGAATTATGCCAAATGTTGGTCCTGAAACGCGGTCCATCACTATTTATGGAAAGAGTGTCTGAAAACGAAGTCTAATAAATTCTGTCAATTGTACAGATTATATTGTTCGGCATAAAGTATTCTTCATAAATATGATCTTGGTGTATTTGAAGTTGGATACCTGTCCACTTCCAAAAGAGATTGGTATTTCGCCCCCAGATCTCAATCTCTTCATTAGGAAGATCGGTAGCCTGAATTTACAGCGAAATCGCGTTAAACCAGTCCTATGGGACCTGACGGTTATGAAGCTTTAAGTTAATCCCTACAAAAGAATTGATCTTTAATTGTAAATTTTCATTTTAATAAGTGTAATCTTGATATTTTAGTTTTTACATTAGTTTATTTTATCATGCAATTTGCACTTAAGGGTATAGTTCACCATCAAAATAAACTTTGTATGAATTTTTTCAAAATTGCATCAAGTGCTTAGTGTTTGATGCCAGTATGCCAAATTTTGGTTAATCTTCAAAGGTTAATAAATTGTTCCTAAATTCTGGAATAACTGGTGTTCTTATATTCTCCTTCGCATTGATTTTTCATAGCTATAATTTTCAACATGGAAAGGAAATGCTAATTTTTATATTCAAAGCTTTCAGAAAATTTTTAAATTGTATATATAGTTATTGAATTTTTTTAAGTTACAAATGCTTAGACATCAGAATCATCCGTAGGTTATTTCAAATTGGCGAAAAAATAAAATGCGCGTGGAAAGTTTTAAAATCTGAAAACGAAGGTAATCTTAACTGCAGAGAAGAAAAAATTAGTTAATTGCTCAAATATAAACATCGAAGATAAATATTGACTTAAAGATTTTTATGCATTTATAACTAGCAGGCTTCGGCTACTAGGCGTGTTTTGCTAACATATCTACATGAACTTGGTATTGACCCCATAATTTTCAACAGCATATACCCGGGCGGTTTTGCCCACTCGACTCCGTGTGACATTGTTGTTAATGAAAGCATGTAAACACTCAAAATCGATTTCATACCCGACTAAATACGAATACGTAGTCCAGATCGTAGATTTCTGGGAAGACCTTCTGGGAAGCTTATCACATATGGAAAAATTCAAACAGTTTAGTTAACGATTTATCCAGTACGCCCAATTTTTCAAAGATATGGTATAATTTTCTATAAATCTCTCCCCTCCCTAACCCCCTTTTTTCTCTTAAGTTTGGACTCTTCCAGAGCAATTGGGTGATTTTAATTGGTCTCTCTGTATATGCGTGTGAGATCGACTCCGTAGCTGTTTGTCAGCCGTATGTCTCATTTCACCTTTGGCAGTAGAGCTGCAAGGTACGCTTTTCTGACTCTGTCCAACCCCCCCCCCTTTTTTTTTTTACACAATGTTTTAGTTTTAATTTCTTTTATTTTACACTGATGAGGAAACCTTAGAGGTTTTGAAACATCTGTATACTTCTAAACATATTTTATTTGTGCCTTTATACGTTGTTTCTTTTTCTTAATATATTGGCACAAAGTACAATCCTTCCCCACTTTTTATGAAAATAATTGGTTTGCTTTCAACTCATTCGAAATTGGAATTTACCTTTGAGAATATCGCGTCCTAATAAACAGGCATGCAAAATTTTTAATGCGGATAGTTTGAGTATTCACAAGATGGGGTGTCTCCAGTCCACGTTTTAGGCAGGAGTTTGTCCTAAAAGAGAGACCCTATCAAATTTCCTAAACTTTAGCTTGTATTCAGATATCTGAGTTTTGGAACGTTTTTCACTGTACCACCTCGCAAACGCACACTTCCGGCACTTTATGGTCATTATAGCTCTTTTTTAGGATCGTCGTAATCCTGAGATTCGAAGTTTAAATAGTTCCACAGTAGTTGCTATTACGAGTTTTCTTCGCATTTTACCTTAATTTCGGAAATTGTTCTGAGCAGGCATACAAGTCTTAAAAGTAGAGTAGGTGGGGGTAAAGATACGCACTTTCCATACATTTTGATTTTTAACGCACACATTGGTCTGAACTTGTGTAATGAGTGATTAAAATGTTGGATTAGAACCTTGGGTATGTACCAGCATCAACCGACATTGTCAAATTATAATTCTGTGAGAAATTGCATTTTTAAAAAGCATTACTCTGCGGATATTTGCTTCATCGGTTGGGACAAGAGTACGAAGGGCGATATTTGCCCCATTTACTGTGGGGTTTTGCCTCATTTCCAATAAACGTATGAATTATGCAAAAGTATTGATAAATTTTACAATTTTCAGTTTATAAATACTAGTAAGTTAAATCATAAAGTCCAAGATCTCATAGTAGTTAACCTCTAACTACTGTGATAAAAATTTTCGCATAAATACTGTGAGCGGTCTCAAAGATCCCTTTGATCGTTTAATGAATCAAAGGTTGACAGACTCGTAAATGACTGTTTTTGCGCTAAACTTTATGTAAAGGCCTATTATAATCCTCATGTAGAAGTATTTAGCGATATTAGTTTCCAAACGAATCAAAATTAAACTAACATCAATATTTAAAATTACAAATTAAACTATAAAAACTGAATATAGCAGCGGTCTGAGACCGTTAACATGAGTTAAGGGTTAAGAATTAAAACAAGTTTTATGAAACCAGAATATTGATTTTTAAAAGCGGGTAGGTAGATGCTTACGTTCTGTATTTTAAAGAAACTTGGATAGAAAAAGTTAAAGGTAACTAGCTTATATTAAGTAGCTATTATCTATTATATATATAAAATCCAAACGGAAATTTCGTTCCGAACGCCGAGATTACGAGTTCTATCGCATGGATTTTTACGGAACTTATACCTTTAGATAGGTATCGTTCCAGGGAAGGTTTTAAGCTATAACACATCATTCTACCTAGATTAGTTATAGAATTATTACGGAAAATTCTATTATTCTGGACTTTGTTACTTCATATTTCCTTACATATCTGGGCTCCTATTGGTCGTAGAGCTTAGATCTCGCGCCAAAAGTAGCCCCGAAGCACCCAAGCAAACTTTTCCCCGCGATTATTTTGCCGTCTTCCGATTTCCTCTAACTCTATTAGGGGCCCGCGTAGAGCCCCTTTAAAATATTTTTCGTAGTAATTTCAGCAATTATCTTAAATTATTGGTTAAGACCGTCACCCTCCCGATTCATGTATCTACGGAAAGGTTGCATGAAGGAGTTTCGTTCAGATACGTTTTCGTTAAGAATAGAGTGCGCTCCCTGGTGGTGGAATGTGGAACTAACATAACGCGATATTATTAAAATTAGGAAATCTAACAATGCGATCTCTTTTAAACTTTGAGATAGTTAATAACACATAATCTATTATCTATTCTATTATATATATGTAAAATCTATTATCTATTCTATTATATATATAAAATCCAAACGGAAATTTCGTTCCGAACGCCTAGATTTAGAGTTCTACTGCATGGATTTTTACGGAACCTATACCGTCAGATAGGTATTGTTTCAGGGAAGGTTTTAATCTATAACACATTATTCTACCTATATTAGTTTTAGAATTATGACGGAAAATTCTGTTATTTTGGGCGATAAGGTTACCATTTTATTTCTTGGCGAAATTCATCGTTGATAAAAAAAAAAAAATTGAAACGGCTATTAAACCTCGAAAAATAAAAGAAAAACTGTTACTAATTTTATTTAAATGAAAAAAAGAAAATCCGTTTTAATGAGTGATAATATTAAAAAACGGAAAGATTTAATCAAAACCTGAAAGAAATATTTGTAATGCTTAAAAATTAATTTAATAAGAAATATTACACTTGATACGCAATACTTGGCTCTGTATCGCTTGCGTTAGATATGGAAACGAATCTGAAAATTTGATTAGATAAAATTTTAACGACATTTTCTTTCTGTTCTGTTCTTTTCTTTTTTTTATATATCTAATTGTCCCATCACGTGACTTATAGAAGAAACAAGCAGATGTAATTGTGAGTCACATGTGTAATTACTATGTTTCTTTACAATTTTTTATTTTTCTTTTGTCGCCAAACAATGTGATTTTAATCCAAAAATGCATAAGCGTGACATTAGCTTGAGGATGTTCTCACAAATGGTGTTTTTTTAGGTGAAAGAGATCATTTTTTGAGTACATTTTCATATTCAATTGTAACTTATGTAGATATCAGTTAATATTTTAAAAATGGAATCGAATACTTAAATTTCTGTGTGAATTTCTGCCACACATACATATTGTAAAATAATTTCATACTTTTTAAAATGTTTTTCGCTGTAATTCCGAAAGCATGTGATATTTATAAACTCGAACTCAGATCAACGAATATTACCCATTTTATTTAAGCAAATATTATCTATTTTCTCAAGTCATATCGCCAATTTCATTTATAGGAAAATTCACAGATTCGAAATCTAGGAAATAAAGATAATTGTTAAGGAAATTTATGTTTTAATACGTTATTACTATGGAAAAATTCAACATTTTGAAAAAAAAATACAAGTCTTTTGTAATTGGTCTCTTCTTCGTCTTTCTTCGTACTTTCTCCTCTGTTATGTAATATTTCAAATAATATTGGACTAATTTTCGATCATCGATTCGCCGCAAAATCGCATATCTAATATAGTATATAAAATAAAGTCAGGATTATGGGACTAATTAACGCACAGCGCAAACTACTGAACCTAAAATCTTGAAAATCGTGGTAAAAATACTTCTTATGACATAAACTTCTGCTAAGAAAGGATTTTCTAAGTGTCACCCCTAATGGTTTTTGCACGGGGAGGGGAAAAAAATCAAATATCAAAATTATGCGTCAAATGATAGCATATTTTAATGTAGTTTTGTATGCTGAATCGAATGCTACAAAATAAATTTTTATAAGTCCAACAGTTCATGACACATTTCATATTTTTCTAATTTGGTGGTGTCTTTGGCATCTAAACCTCAAAATATCTATCATTACATCCGTTACTCTAGCAACGGAAAAAATTCAAATCAACCCTTTTGGCTAAAAAGTAAAAACGGCTCTATGAGTTTGAAATAAAAATGCAAGCATCTTAATTTTTTTAAAAAATAGTGATTTTATGTAAAATAAAAGGGAAAAAATTACTGAGAATTTAGCGTTATAAAACAAAAACGGAAAAAGTACTACTTAGATATTCCGTCGACCAAAAATCTATCGTCAAACTATAAGATTAAATGCCAATAATGGTTGATCGTAAATATCAAATTCACTTGAATTTAAACAAACTACACGTGTTTACGTCATAGAGTGATTTTAATTTCGACGTTTTATTTGTATTTTTATTAATGTTATACTAATTTGTTATTTCGTTATTTAAAATAAAGATTATGTCAATTTATATAATTTGGCGAATGGTTTGGCGATTTATATAATTTGGCGCAATTGGTCGACGGGATAACAAGTAGTACCAATGAAAATATTTAAGTATGAAAGCAATGTTTTTAACGACTTAAAAATTATTTTCATATATATAAACTCGGTTTATGGCATCAGATGCCGTCATCCGAAGAATCTACAAGAGTCTTTTTCCATTTTTTTCGGTCATAGGTTCCTCAATGAAAGAAATTGGAATTGGAATAATATTGTGCGATTTATAAATTGCTCCTCGATAAGAAAAAATGGGTACATTTATAACAACCGTGCGCACATCTCGCTGATAGCATTTTTAAAATTCCCAGTAGCAGTAGTTACATTTTGCGTATGTAAATTAAAAATATTTTTTTGCTTTTAATTATGGCATTATTTCCTGTTATTGTTTATCTTTTCATTTTTTTAAATGAAATTAGTATAAGGCATGCATTTTAAATTAAATGAGTGAAAGGTTTGTGTTTTAAATGAAAATAATAAAATAAGAATATGCTATGAAAACAATCTTTATTGATTTATTAACTGCGCCCGGCTGACATAAAAGTATCACAAAAGCCACATATTCACTTTTCTTTGAGTAGTTGCTCATGAGAATTAAAGTTAACCTTCCGTAATCGGATACTTCACATATTGGTGTATTAGCTTTAATGTTGAAAGCATCGTTTTTGTTTGAAGCGAAAAGTTTACTATGAATTCTATTGCACAAAATCGCATCATCATCATCTACTATATATTTACAACGGAAATTTGTATTTCGTTCCGATTGTTTATAATACTTTCGTAGGCTATACCACAATTAGTTAGGTAATAATTTTGGAAAGGTTTTAGTGTATACATATAGTTCAAGGGTTATAGAGCAACAGTAAAAGTTCAAAAATTAAGTGAACATGATTATGAAAGTTTAGCCTTTTTAAAAAAATCTACAGAACATATTTTGTTACAAGTGGCCCTGTTGCATGACTTTTAGGAATGGTGTTAGTATATACGATTTCATTATGTTGATTAGTTACAGAGGTATTAATTCCTGTTGTCATAACGGTCTCATTACCCGACCATAAGTGCGCTGTTTATAATCAACTAAAACAATTACTTCTTAATTGCTAAATTTTGTCCAACGCTTAAGATAACATTATATCGCAATGGCGTTCGCATCGTTTTCAGTAATGTGCAAGGTCAAGCTGAAGATCCATATTGTTTAAATTTGGAAATATTGACCAGCGCAGCGGGCATAGCCTGCTAGTATTTTATACAATACTTTCTACGACGTAATTGTGGAAAGCTTTGCATCTAGCTAAAACGATGGCACAAAGTCCTGCATCTTAAACTTTGCGTATCTTTACCCCAAGACGGATGCGTATTTACCCCATTCTGCACTATTTTACTTAACCGGCTACCTACAAGTTTAAACAAATGCGATCGAGGCAAACTATACGGCGCTTAGAAGCTATAGATTTCGTTCTCCACTGAATTTCTGTATTTGTAAAAATTCTAAGTCAGCTAAACAAAGTGAGAATTTAAATATTGGATCAAAATTCCAAAATTTAAACTTATTTTTTTTCTTGGCACGCAGTGCTACATTTTAGCGTTTGAAAACACTACTACACTTGAGACCAAACTATCACTTAGCAGCCATGATTGTAGAAATGTTTTTATATTAAATCGGTCAGTGCGCATCTTCCCCCCCCCCCCACACCCCCACACACACACCTACTCAAATTTAATGCTCCTTTAAAATTCAAATAACGTCAATGCAGAAAGTATTTTAAACACTTTATTCATTTCACTCTTAAATTTCAATGTTATTTTAGAAAGGGTCTTATCAAGATTAAACTACTAAAGGTAGCCATGTTAATGTTGCTAGCTTCAACATATTAAGCGATCGTAATTTAATAACTTGGATAAGTCTCGTGCAGCTTTGCTCTACGTTGCAAGTCAATAGTTTGCCATTTCGCCACAAGTTACCCCAATCAACAGAAATATTTTGAAAAAAAGAAACTAAACTTTGGTAGTATTACTTCGGTATACAACGCACAGTAGCTTTAAAACGCCGCTTTTAACTTGCCTGTTTCGTCCAACTCCCCCCTCCCCCCCCCCTTATAATTACAATAACAAATGCCGAATTTAAACTTGCCTTCCAAAAACTTTTTATTTTGGCAGGTTTAACAGAGCGGTTAGCAAGGCAACATTAGAAACTGAATTTTTTAAGGGGGACAGTTTACCTCAAAATTGATAAAATGATTGGTTTTTTTTTTTTTAGAAATGTCAAATGAAAGCCTCTTGGTTGTGAATATTTTGACAACTCGCTTTTACCCATATGGCAATTAAATCGCGAGATATTGTAAATTTTGTTAAACTCAGCACAATTATCCACACAAATTAAAACTTTTAATGTCTTTTAATCCATATTCTTTCATGTTTTAAAGTGTAAGGCTTTTACTTGATTTACTCTTTTGTACACTTTCTTTATGTGAAATCTACACATGAAATTAGCCTACAGGGTTTAATATCGAGCGTTGGATTTCAGTTTTACGCTATCTGTAAAAAAATGTTAATCTAATTATATGTATGTGGGAAAAAAAAAAAAAAAGAAATCCATGCGCAGTCTTGTGTAATTTATTTGAAAACCTATAAAACAATCGGCAAAAATTTTTAAATTCAAATTTTTTTAAATTAAATATGCAGTTAATTTTTTTAAATGTACTTTTTAGTTTTACTCTGAAATGCAGAGAGCTCAGTTTGAACTTTTTTTTTAATGGGTAAACTGTCCCCTTAAGACTTTACACCTGCGTTCCCCCAATCTCCCTAAGATCTTTCTCTCTAGTCTGTCAGTAAGAAATTGAAAACCTTTTACTTTGAAACATTGTTCTAGTACTCTACCTTGTTTGTTTAAATCGGTACTGAATACAGATTTTTAATCCTACAGTGAAAATATGGATTCAAATGATTTTGATTCCCATTTGCTCGGTAACTTTCCTCGGAGCATCTATTGTACAGTTCAGAAGTGCGGGACATTCCTACTACAAATCAATGGCATCTACAGATGAAGAGCAAAAAAAGATCTTCCAAAGACAAGGCGAATGGGAATTTATAACTGCTTTATTTTGTATGACTTTATGCAGTTTCTTTTTTGTATGGACTGTTTACATCTTCATCCGCTGGAAATGCCAATCCAGACTAGCTAGAATAAACTAGATTAAAAGGACATTCATTTTAATGTTTCTCCTAGGATTTGGAGGATTTGGAAACATGTAATTAAAGTTTATTAAAAAGTTCTATTTTCAAAAAGCTTTCGCTTCCTATTCTCTTTGACAGTATTTCTAAATCTAAAACAGGAGATTAAAAATTCTTATAGAAATAAAAGTAAAGTAGCAAAGTCGCCGTTCACCTTTTTTATTTTAAATTTTCCCAATATTTCTAACATGTTAGCACTTCTAGTAAAGATTTCGTCAATGGCAATTGAGGGGAGAAATTCAGAAATGCTTAAGATCATCCTGCATTAAGAATCTCTAAATGATCAGCAACTGTACGAAATGTCATAAGCACAGTACAATTTTTTGCGCATTTATGCAAGAATTGCGTGTGCGCGAATGATAGCATTGTTCCATTCACTGAGTTATTCAGCTATTAACCACTTAAGGGGCAAAGAATTTTCGATGCTAAAGGGTTGAAATAAATGAATGGCACTGGAATTAACCAAATTTAATTGGAAATAAGAAAAGGGCTATTGCACTTTCATATTAAACAAATTTTTACGAAAATTCTGGTGGCGTTTGGGAATTAAAATTGTTTTCATAAACATACCACCGCCCCTGAAAGAGGTTAAATAACTATAAAAAGGCTAGTCTAATATAGTAGGGATGCGAGCGCTGAGCCACAAATTGGTACCACTAAATTTTTAATATTCATCCTTTTTTATTTAACGACTGAATTTCTGAGATTTAATAAAGCGAAGAATGCTATTAAATATTAGTGATGAAAATCCACCATTTATACCGCAGCGCTTGCATCCCTGAATATTGAGAGAAAATAAGACTATGGTGATGTAGTAAGTTTTTATTTTAGTATAGTCTAAAAAGGATTGTTCATATCCCTTTATCATAAATGAGAGAATGACACTAAATCGCATTATTTAAAAACGGGACGTCTGCAGTAGTAAACCACTCCTCCAATACTTGGACGCAAAGTAAAGGGTTTTTTTTTTAATTTTGGTTCCAAATTAAATTTCCTAATTAGCGGATTTTTTTAGTAATCTTCCGCAACCCTCTTTATTTTCCTTTTTAAATATGGTATAAGTGAGACTATTGAAACTTAATTTACAAACTACTGGTGCTTTCTCTATATAAAATGAAGAAAACGTCAAACTCCCTGTCATAAATCGTATTGTTGCATAAATTTCAGCTTATAAAAAATGAGTATTTTCGACTTTGATTGTAATGGCGATAGTACTCCATGAACTTTTAAATCTTTATTTAAAAATATGTGAATCGAAAATATGCATTTTCAGGAAGTTTAGGGTTTCGCAAAGCATTTCTATTTAAAAGTAACGCCGTACATTTTTCATGACTGATTTCTTTATCGGCTAATATAAAATTAATTGCATATGCAAAATTGGTAGTTTTATAGATGTGTTCCATGAATACGCTGAAGTAGTTCTTTAAATCAAGATTTAAGCACTATTAATGTTGCAGTCCAAAATAGTTCCGTTTAAGGGATCTCGGGATTCTTAAAGCTTTAAAATCTTCAAAATTTTAATTATTTTAAATGTTCCATGTTTTTTGAACATTTTGATATAAGTATCTTGAAATTCCCATTAGGACAGAAGTTGACTTTTAGAATGATACTCGCCCAATAGCTAAAGCAGTGTTTACAAAACTTAAGTCATTTTTCTCCAAATGACGTTTTTAGGCATAACGCGCACGATATCTCAAACTTCTGAATTTTTTTTCATGAAATTCTCAAAACGCATGTTTCATGTTAGTCTGTATAAACTGAACCTAAAATTTAATTTTATTGTAAAGAAAATTTTTTAGGGGATTATATTGTTGTAATTTTCTAAATTTTGCATTAGCTAAATATAACTTTATTTAAAAGCATTTTTATATTTTTAATACACAAATTTATTTAGGTTCAGTGTAATTATTATATGTGAAGTATAAGTAGGCACCAAAATTTTTATTCTAGTTTCAAAATTTATTTTGTAATCATGCGCATAAGCTGTTATGCTGATTTTCTGCTCGTCAAATGTCTAACAATTTAGAGCCGCTGTAAATGCAATTTCTGTATCTTGCAATTTATTAAATATTTTAAATGAAAGAACACCTATCTTTTGTCCCAATTAAAATTGTCTTAATATCAAACACATTATAAGATATTAAATGTTGAAAAGTCTTTTTTCGTTTTTCCAATTTTAAGTCCTGTGACCCCTTAAAGTTTTTTCCGGTTCAAAAGAACACACAGCACTTAACCACATTTCTTAAGCACATAATTGACGAGCTTGCAGTTTGCAATCTCGTACAAACTTGGTTTTTTTCTCATTTGAATACATTTAATCATTAGAAAGACAACGCTCTTATATTTTTTCCAAAGTATAAAGCAGCGTAAATATTTCCTTTTTTCACTTAAATGTATTCACGTGACACAGCTTCAGAATTAAATGATCGTGCTTAAAAGTGAAATTTTGAAAATTGCATAAATGTATTTACGCGAGCATATTAAAAGAAATAAAATTTTTTAGAGTTGAAAGCAAAAAATGAGGACAATTATGCTGCTTAAAATGTACAAATATTTTCAAACGGCTTCAGCTTTAAAAAACAGGATCACAACCATAAAGTTTTTGAAGAAAATGGTCCATTTAGAAGGTATAAAATCTGTTTTGTCAATTTTTACAGTAAAGTCTGTAAACAGTGACATATGAGAGTGTGAAGACTTTGTCCACTGTGGAAGTGGATAAAACGGATCTTATGCACCTTTATAAATGGACTATTTTCACTTCAAAATGAACTTGCTCTACTATGGAATGCGACATGACTGTTAACTCATTAGTCACATATGAGCGATTTTAACATTACCCTCTTCCATTGTGCGAGCTTAACAAAAAACTGTTAAAAAAATCTGTAGGCAAAATTTTATTGGGGGGGGGAGGAGAGGGTAATAATTTCTAAGTTCTTTTAAGCCTTCAAGTAATTGCTGCACCTTTGTTCAGAACGAAAGGTACCACTCTTATTTACTTTAGATGAGGTCCTTTAAAATGCTTAATAAGCTAGAAGTTTTTGTCGCAGATAAACGTTTGAGCATACTTTGGTAAAGTTATACGGTATTTCTGTGTTTAGAAAGTGGTCCTTTCTAATATCGGCGACACTCTAAGCAATGAACTTTAAAAAGCTTTTCTAGTGCAATAAGAATCTCCGTTTTGGCGTCAATTTAGTTCTCTTGGCCATGTCAACCTAAATCTGGTATAACGTGGATACAAATACTGCACGAAGCTAATGCCAAATCTTTTAACAGAAGACATTTCCGCACAGATGCTGCGAGTAGTCTTATACACTTTATCGCAAGATGAATTAACACTTAAGATAGTTTCAGTAACTTTTAGGTATAGGGCAATTAAAAATTTCCTCCTGAAATCTCTAGCGGTAACATCTCATTACACCTAGACACTGTATACCTACAAATCATCCGAAATCAAACTTGTTTTCCGCACATTTTCTTCGATTCGAAACTTAATATTCGCGCATTTAATGTTTATGAAAGTGTTCATTAACCTTAGCGCCGTAAACTGTTCAGTTTACTAAGCTGTGGATTTCACTGAAGTAAATTATGTGAATTAATATAATTGTATAGATATGATGAAGTTTTAAAACACTTAGTAATGTTAATTATCTGAAGGATTATATTCATGCGTAATTTTTTTTTTTTTTATATATATAGTGTTGGAAAAATCCACTTTTAAGAATCTTTATAAAATAACAAAGCATTACAATTTGGTCAGAGGGTTAAACTCTGAAGTGTTGCTCAACATTAAAAGCCCATTAGCTTAGTGGTCGTATCATGGCACTACAATGCTACAGAACTTGAGTTACTCGGAACAGGGATATGTTAGTAAACTTTTCATCCCTTCGGGGTCGATAAAAGGAATTCAAAGCTTGATTGAAAACTACTGGCGTACCCACATTAGGTGTACCATCTAATCGCTATATATTTATAGCACCTCGCGGTTTACGGTCTCAAACAATTGGTCGCTGTAGGCAATTTTCTCTAGGGATTGTAGGGCCGAAGAGTTTAGTTTATTCAAAATTTAAGTTATGGCGTGCCGGACAGAAACACGATTATTTTACATAGTGGTGATGGGGGGTAAAAATACGCACTTTCCACACATTTTGATTTTTAACGCACACCTTGGTCTAAACTTATGTAATGAGTGATTAAAATGTTCGATATAACCTTAGACAAGTGCCACCACTGACATTCTGTCAAATTATAATTCTGAGAAACTGCAATTTTTAAACATTGCTCTGCGTATCTTGCTTCATCGGTTGGGGTAAAAGTACGCAGTGGTAGGGCAAAGATACGCAGTGCGTATTTTTGCCCCATTTCCAATAAAACGAATAGTTATGCAAAAGCATTGGTAAATTTCACTAGCATTTATAAACTGAAAATTGTAAGTTAAACCATGGGGGGGGGGGGGGGGGTAAAGGATGGTCTTTGAGATCGTAAATAGCAGTTAACCTTTAACTACTGACAAAAATTAGGACTGCTCACGGTATTATGCAACAAAGACCCCTTGATCGTAGAATAAATGAAAGGGTTGACAGACTCATACGATACTGTTTTTCCACTAAACTTTGTGTAAATTCTCCTCATTTAGAAGTCTTTAGCGATATTACTGTTTTCAAACGAATCAAAGTTAAACTATTAATAGTTAAGCTTTGAAAATTAAATATAGCAGCAGTCTGTGAGACCGTTAACAGAAGTTAAGTGCTAAGACTTAAAACAAAATAGTTTTATGAAACAAGAATATTGATTTTTATAGGTAGGTACCTACGTTCTATATTGGAAAAAACTTACATTTTCCCAGTTAACTAGTTTATTAGTTAAGGGGGTAGGATACCTTTGAACACGTCGAAAGAGGAAAAAATACCACTTTCAAGCTTCAAAATTTGTGTAAAGTCAAAAATCAAACTTCATGTAAATATAAGCTCATATTTATATTTAAATATACATATATACTTGTAAATTCATAAATATTGAAATAAGTTTAAAAATACATGATGAGAATCTTGCGCGCATGTTAAAATCGGAAAATATGCATATAAAGAGGAAATTTTGGTGTAAATATATACTGTTACCTTCATACTAAAACCAGAATATTTGTAAAAAATGACTTGATTAAAATTAACAAATTTTCACTTTTTAAAATTTTTCAAAGTAAAAAAAAAAACATTTTTCTGGTTTTAAGTTGTAGATAATACAGTAATGAATATGTGGTTGAAAAGTTTTGATTGCCATGCATACTTAGTAACTCTGCGCGCAGTATCAAAATTCATCGTTCTGAATAAACGCAATGCAAAGTTTAATTATCCTATGTTGTCTTAATATTTAGTCTTAATAAAACAGCCATAATTAGTAAACTAATGGGATTTTTTAATGTGGTTTTTTGCATATTGTTCAGAAATGATTACGAAACCATATGTATTAAAAATTTTGCAGGTTTAAAGGTATCCTACCCCCTTAAGTAGCTATATTTTATACAATATGAAAAATAAAACCTTCCACAACGTAATTGAGGAAAGCTTTGCATCTTGCTGAAACGATAGAACAAAACCCCGATTTAACTTGTGCGTATTTTTGCCCCAAGACGGATGCGTACTTTTACCCCCATTCTGCAGCATTTTATTAAACAGCTAGTGATAAGTTTAAACAAATGCGATCGAGATAAACTATTCGGCATTTAGAAGCTATAGAGCTTCCGTTCTCCACTGAATTTTCGGATTTGTAAAAATTCGAAGTATTGTCAGCTAAACGAAGTGAGATTTTAAATATTGGATCGAAGTACGAAAATTTAGTTACCTCATTTTCTTGGTACGGAGTGCTATTTTAAGTATGAACACACAACTACTACACTTCAGACCAAACTACCACCTAGCTATCATGATTGTAGAAATGTTTCTTCATATTAAATTAGCCAATGCGTATCTTTGCCCCGTGCGTACCTTTACCCCCACCTATTCTATTGGCTAACTCTAACATGCATGGCCATTTTCCAAATAAACAGGAATGACCACCATGTAGTTGAAAAAATATTGTACAAATTTAAACGGTACTTGCTCTTGAATAAATTGAAGTTATATAGTCGTTCTGACTTTGACTGATGCACAATTTTCTTTCTCGTTTAACAAGGGGACTTAATGCGTATAAAATCTGTATGAAATGATGTAAGCTAACATGTTAAGTACAGGTCTTCCACAAGCGACTATTTAATTCCATCTCGCACCACTTTTATAAAACGAATCGTTCATACTTTGACTTCTGCAATTTATTCTCTTTAAAATAGTGGTTTGAATAGAATATAAATAGTCGCCTGTGGCAGCCTATAAGTACATATAGTAAGCATATTGTTCATTCTTCATAAGCGTCCCATAGAAACTTAATCTAAACTTATTGCATGGAATAGTTAACATTGCTATTTGGCATGTAAAAATTTCTTCTGCACTTCAAAATTATTGGTAGAGGAGCCTATGGTAGTTTTCAAAAACTTATTCAGTGTTTTGGATTTAATTGCTTTATATGCCTGAAAGTCTAAAGTAATTTCCAGACTAAGTGTTTCCACTCTTTCCTGATGTGTGGAGGGCGTGGGACATTGAAATTGAAAAAGTATGAATAATTTAAACTTCTGTAACATCAAAGTTAAATGAGAAGCATCATTTGGCTTAACCCTTTAACTGATGTCACAAAAATTGTCACAACTAGTGTGAAGCGGTCTGCGAGATCCGTCGAAATATGAATAAAGGGCATGTTAACTCCTAGGATGTGTTTTTGTACCAAACTTTTTGTACAGGACTGTTTATAATTAAAATTCACCTATTCAAGTCTCTGATGGTACTAAAGTTCCAAACAGAACAAAATTTCGGTAGTGTTTGTAGTTACACTGAAAATATAAAGTTAAACTATAAAAATTGAAAAAAGCCGCGGTCTGCGAGACCGGTAACATCAGTTAAAGGTTAATTATGGTATTCTACAAATTTTGCAGCTGCAGTGTTAATTTTTTAATAAATTAAGAACAAAGAATTCAGTTTGGTATTTAACATTTATTACTAAATGAATATTGCAAAAATTGCTAAATATTGCATTGGACTTAAAATCATGAAATTAAATATTTGTAGCTGTTTGGAACACAGAAGAAATGGAACGTATCCCATACCTTCCTTTCCGTTTTCCATCCCTTGCTCCTGGTGGTAATGCAGGTAATATCTTTAGTATATAGCTTATCATACTAACCATGCTCCTCTGAAGACATGACTTGTGTACGCAGGATATAAGGACGTACTTGCCAGCTTCGGACATAACTTCTTTAATTTAAACCAGGTTTAACTGGTTTTTAACAAGGATATTTTCGATGCATATGTATTTGATTTCCAGTTTCCACATACAACTTGTTTTTTTCTTTAAAAAAAAAAAAAACTCTGGTTGGAAACATTTTTAACCCTTAATCAGAAACGTGAAAATCCCGTGCACAAATAGAACACTTAATAATTTACCAAATAGTGAACTTAAAAAAATTGGTCCTATTAAATTTTTAATATAACAGCATAAAGTTTTGAATGTCGGAGCGAGAAAATATTAACGGCAGATATGTAGGCAACTCTCAGAAGTACGTATCCGGTTAAGGATGAACCTGGTTTAAATTAACTCTAATTTTACGGAAGTTATGTCCAAAGTTGGCAAGTAATGTAGAAATTTTTCGTTTTTACAAATTTGAGTGTAAAAATGGATTTCAAAATAAAATTTGGTTTTCTCATGTAAATGACTTTTCAATTAAAGGTTTTTAATCTTGCAGCTTTTAATTATGTAACCTATAATGAATTTAACTAATAGGATAGAACTTAAAACTATAAACTTTACCAAAATTGGTGTTGTCCCATTGCTAACGACTTTAGTCATAGCTGCCAACCTAAATCAGATGGTTTTTCAACCAGAATTTTTTTATGCAAAACAAGTACCCTAGTGAAACAAGTGGGATTAAGATATTTTAAGTTTATATTTTTGACATTACAAACTGGAGCGTCAGCAGCTGTACCTATCATCGCCGAAGTTTATTTTTAAAACAAATTGGCCAAATTTCTATTCTTGCTCTGCTTAAACTGCAATCGAGAATTTATCCATTTATTGCCTGCATTTAACAAATTGGTGTTTATGTTCGAAGGCTCCCTTCAATCTATACTGACTCTAGTCATGTTTGCAAGCGTTAACCTCGGAAAGAGCGGAAATAATTCTAATGTGTAAAGAATTTTTATTCCAATCTTCCGTGCATTTAGATCTGCTAGATCGGTTATTTTACAAAGCGAAGAGTAAAATAATAGTGAGTGTTAAAACTTTAAGGACGTCATAAAATTTCAAATTGGATTAGAAATTTTCTATGTGTAACTAAATTGAAAAGAGGTCAACAAAATTCATTTTATTACGAAAATGAAGTAATTGTACAAAACTTTCTGCCTGTGTAAACTTTAAGGATAGCAAAATAAACAATACAGTAACGAAGAAACATATTCATCCACCATTGAGTTTGACTGTAAATATTCTTTCATGGACGTTAATTTTTGAGTTTAGGACTGGTTGTGTACCATTAATCAGTCTCTGGTTTGAGTTCTGAAATTAAGGAAAGTCTATTTTAATAAACTCGTTTTGCAAGATCTCTCCAAGTTCTCGATAGGGGTTTAGATCGGGACTTCTGTGTGGCCGATGCGAAACTTTAATTTATTTTTCTAGAAAGAGTTCTCTCATGTGAAGATAGGAGCGTTATCTTGCTGAGAAATCGTTTTCTCCTGCCAGAAGTGTCGCAGCACGTGAAAGATAGTCGGTGTTTTAGATAAGACTTTAAATTGACTTGAAAGAATGAGTGATCCCACGCCGTTAACGAAAAGCAGCCCGATATCATTTGATCCGCCACGTAACTGAAGTTGAATTTTCTCATGTCAATATTTCCAGCAATCGGGCCATCTAAGTTCCATTTCTTTTCATCGGAGAAAATATCCTGCAGCCATTTGTCCTACACTGTTTTTTGTATGCATCCATTTGTCGTCCCCAGGTCATCACTTGTCTTGCAAAACTGTAAACGCTGGGTTTTGTGGCTTGACAGTAAAGGGGTTTACACAATTTTGCTATATTTTGGAAATTTCCAGATCGATTAATTGTACTGCAGATTGTTTTTGCACACTTTGAACCCAGTTTGTAAAATTACTTTTACTTTTTTTCAGTTGATGCTAGATTAACTCTCATTTCTGGGTAACAAGGCTTCTGGTCTGCTTTGCAACTTCCCCCTACTCATCTGTTATCTTTAAATTCGTTGATTGTTTAGATCCCTTTTTGCAATAGACCTAAAACTCATTCCTGACAATGCAAAAGATTCGTCGTTTTTTCATATTGTCTTTCTTTCGGTTTATTAAAGTTAACTGATGGAAATATCGCTATACAGAAATTTTTTAACGTGTAAATGAATAATTATACGTAAAATTTCTATTAAAAGCCTTAGTTTTAAAACGGGAAAATAGCGTTTGTTTGCATAATTACTTTTTCTTGAATAAAAAGCCGACACATTTTGAGGACTTACATTAGCATTTCCACTCTAAACTCAACATTACCATTTCAATTAATGCATTTTAAACTTATCAATTTTTTGCTGTCCTTAGTTTTTACACGCAGTGTACCTATTCCAGCACGTTATAGCGTGCGGATACAATGTTGAAGGGGTTATATTAATGGTCAATGAATAAATTTAAAATTACTCGTCATAAATATTCAAAACCTAAAATATATTGCTTCTATTATCGTCCAACTCATGCACGATGTTAAAACATTCCGTTGCTTTCTCAGATAATTCTTTTAACGATATTGCTCGCGAATTTAGAAAGGCTTTGCATTGGAATTAAATGCCTTGTTCTAGATAATGCAAGACTTTAGCCTTATCCCTAGTTTGAGATGCCTCTAAAAATTAATCCGGTTTCAAAGTGTTGATTATAATTTGTTAGACTCGTATGAAGTTAGTGTGTAAGAGGAGATAAGTTACGGCTCTAGCATGGAATGTCTTTAAAAAGAGGATGGAAATCCTTTTTAAAATATTTAACTTAAAGATTACGAGTTTGCGAAACTTGATGCTTTTATTAAAAATGGAATTTTATTCCATTCAACAAATGTCTTGGTTTACATGGAATAGAAAGCGCAACGAAATGCTAGATTCATTATTATGCATGGATAAAACTAGTCATCCTTTTTATAATCTGTTGCAAATATTCTTGTAAAAATATATAGCACCACTAAAATATCAACGGATTCCGAATTTCATTATGGATAATATCGCAGCATATTGAAACAAACTACGGCTACAAGCAGATCGTTCTAAATAGGGAAATTTTGATACGAATATCTTGTACTGAAATGGATTAAGTTTATTAAGATTTCAAATTAAATTCTATAAAATGTATCCTAAGCAATTTCAGTTAGTATATTCTCAAGTAGTTAATTTTACATAAAATAACTAGATGCTACGTACTTTCATGAGAAGCAAATGAATTTTGATTAAACCAGTTTTGAAATTTCTTTAGATTCTTGATACCTTCAGACAATCCTTTCTCATTGTCTTTGGGGAAGCGATTTCTCATTGTATCAGTTTGTTTACTAGACTCTGCCAGCGGTAAATAATTCGGTCAACTAAAGTGAAAATCAATGGGACAATACCAAATTCAGTAGACTTCATGCAGGAAACTAAATGTTGCATGCAAGTGACTGTCAATGTTTGATTTATTGTTGCATTCAGTGTATCCGACATCTTGTCGGGAAATCCTGCCCGTCCCAATCTTGAACTGAAGCTTGTACCAGGGATGTCCAACATTTATTGGACCACATTTGTAGAAATTTTCTCGTGTGCGGCACATGCAGTTTTAAAAGGAGTCTCTGGATTCTTAAAATTAGAAAAATGAAAAAGAACATTTTCAACGTTTTAATATCTTAATATACATTTTAACACAATTTTAATTGGAATAAAATATATAAGTATGTATTTTCATTTCATGTATTAAAAATTTTAAGATGCAGAATTAGCATTTACAGGGGGCTCCAAACTGTTAGACATTTGGCGAGCAAAAAATCGGCATAACAGCTTACACGCACGATTACAAAATAAGTATTGCAACTGGAAGGAAAATTTTGGTGCCTACTTATGCTTGATTGTAATAATTACCCTGAACCTAAATAAATTTCTATTTAAAGCTTTTTATATTTTTAATACAAAGTTGTATTTAGCTAATGCAAAATTAAGAAAATTTCAACAGTATAATCACCAAAATATATTGTTTTGAACAATAAAAAGGAAATTTTAGATTCAGTTTATACAGACTAACATAAAACAGGTTTTGAAAATTCCGTGAAAAAATATTCAGAAGTTTTTAGATATCGTGCGCGTTATGCCCAAAAACATAATTTGGAGAAAAAATGGCTTCAAAGTTTCAGAAACGACGCTTCAGCTATTGAACGTGTATAAATGTAAAATCCATAACTTCAGTTCTAATTGGAATTTCAATGAAAAAAATTCTCTTTTCTGAACATTTTAATGAGTTTTTAATATCTAAAAATTTCGAAAATTTTAAAGACTTAGGACTCCTGAGACCCCTTAATTTATCAATGGTAGTTATTAATAAATGCCTTTACAATCCAATAGAAGTTGTTTTAAAACTACCGATCTCATTCGCTAAAACACAGGACTATTTGTATAAAATTGGTTAACTCCTTGTTCGGCGTCTCTTATCTCTGGTCGGCATGTCTTGCGACGAATAGAAAGATTATTGCACTTTTGAAACTGAATTCGTCGCTACTTACACGTAGCGTTACATTCCGCGATTGTTTTTGTACTTTAAAAAGACTAAAGTTAGACAATCTCTTAGCAATGTTCCTAATTTCTGCTATTTGTATCTTCTGTAATGTTTACTTCCGCTAGTTTCATCTTGGTGTATTTTATTGATTGAGCAGGACGGCTGTGAATGCAATAAATATTCCAATGTTTATACAACGATCGTAAGGTTGTTTCCACGGCAAGGCTATGAAACCACTTTCCAAAGCTTTTATGTATGCAGATGTTTAATACTTTATAAATGGTATTAAACTAGTACCCAAGTATTGTTTTAAACTTGGCTGAATTTCCAGGTAACTAGAGAGGTCGGTTAATTTAATATTACATGTACGATTACCAGTAGTTAGACCCCAAAAATGCTTACTGAAATTGTTTTCAAATTCAGGATGGAACACATTAAATTTTAGGCATAAAAAAAAACATGCCTTTTTGGATCAAATTCGAAAACGATTCGACCAAAGTGTTAATAAAACTGAAGCACTTAAAAGTTTTATGCTTTAAATTTTCTTTTAGGAGGTAAAGTCCTTGAATGTCCAAAAAATACGTTTCACATTTCCGCTGTCTTTCAATTGGTGCTTTAAACAAATGATCGGAGTTCTGTTATGTAGCTTCAAGCATTTTCTTATCAGCCGTTTTGCTACAAACTAGCCTTTGCAAACGTTAGTCGCAACCATTCCCCATTACTTTAACAATTGGCTAAAATATCTTTGACTGGCAATTCTTGCATGACTTTTTAACTTGTTGCATGGAATTTTTTCAGGAAAGCCAGAAAGCGATTTATAAACTGATTAATAACTTTTATCCGATCGGCGTGTGCAGGACACATATATTCAACGCATGTTTAAGTACTAAGTTAATACCAATATAGAAGCGATATTTCTATGGTTATGGAACCACTAACTTAAACTGTTAAATCTCTATTACAAAAATCCTAGAGCATATCACCCGGTCAATATTCAGGCAGTGGGCCGCATGCGAGCCGCGAGTTGGACAACTCTGATAGGTTTTATTTAATGTATTTAGTAAAACTGTCAAATAACTTTCCATTTTAGTTACTTATCGAAGCTTTTATTTCTGCAGTGAATCGATGGGTCTTCACTCTTTCGCTCTACGCAGTAGGAGCCATTCTTCTTGGTGTTGGAATTGCAGAATACGTGAAATCGAGGAATCATTATTACAAACAGCAGCAAGCGACATCGATGATTGAAAAACAAAATTTACATAATGATGGACAGTTCTCGAGAACTGTAGCTGCATTTTGCATCTTCTTCGGCGTCGGAATTTTAGGAATGGCTTTTTATTATGCTTATAAGTGGTTGAAAGCGTGGGCTGTGCAGCGTGTTCAAGCGTATCATGAAACAGTGACAGCAGAGAATGAGCAGGAAGTTACAGCCGAAATGAATCCTCTAAATGGAGAACAAGTACATGGAGAAAATGAATCTGAAACTAGTTTATAGAACATAAATGTCTTCAAAAAGACATTATTTTACTTCAAAGTTGCTAAATTTAGTTTTCAAATAGCTTAATGTGAAATTGCAAGACGGTTTAAATCTGCGCTCGTGTGCTGCATTTACAAAATTTTATCCTATTGTACTACTGTCACATAAATTTCAGAAAAAGGAGTTTTTCTCATAGCACGATTGCTTTTAACTGATACATAATTTATATTTATGCCTTTTTTAAACATGATGAAAATTGACATTTAAGCGTTTAGCTTGTTCTTTTAAAGTAATAAACTAAATTTCTTTTTAAGTCTCATGTCATTCATTCGATACATTTATTACACATTTCGAAATAAATTTGACTGCCACTAGTAATTCTCGTATATAGGCTCCTTAATGATAATCCACAATATTTACGGAGGCACGAAGATTTGTTTAAAAAAGCAAGCATTTTTTTCCTGCAAGAACAAATTATAAATCTTGCGGCTCTTGTACATTTTTTAATTTTCGACTATTTTATTAAATTTTCGACTAATCTTTTAGAACTCTAACTCATTGAAAAAGGAACTCTTATAGAATCGTTTAGACCATTTAAAGAACGGCTGAATGTATACAGTTGGCATTGATATCAACTCGGGACTATGGTACCATTGTCTCGTAACTTTAGAGCTTCTAACTCTGTGCAGTAAAGTTACGGCCTGAAAATCGTTTAACCTTTAACTCATGTTCCCGGTCTCGAAGACCGGAGCTTTTTCAATTTTGATAGTTGAACTTGAAAATTTTTGTTTCTACAAACACTACTGAAATTTGGTTTCGTTTGGAACTTTAGTACTAACGTTACTCTTGAATAGTTGAGTTTTAATTATAACTCTCCTGTGCAAAAAGTTTAGTACAGAAACATCCTATGAGTTAATCGCGGATTTTATTCATCTTTCGATGGAGTGGTCTCCCAGACCGCTTCACGCTAGTTATGTGATAATTTCTGTGACATCAGTTAAAGGTTAATGCCATTTTAGACATGTGTCACATAATGAATCGACCAAATCATAAATTAATGTTTTTATGAAACTCGGTGCCAAATTTTGATTCTGGGTTAATGGGAAATGCCCTGCAAGTTGAGTTTGCATATTGTCTATCGAGATTTGTTTTTTCAACGGCTTGAAATTAAGTTAATATCAAACAAGGCATGAGGCCTATTCTGTAAAAATGGAGTTTTCTCACTCTGTGCAATGAAAAGTACAGTTTAATCCTTTTCCTCCCAACTCTTAATCTACTTGGAGCTTTGAAACTTGACCAAGAACTTTGAAACTTGGTAGTACAAAATGTCTTGTAGCCTATTGAAAGGAAAATCCGATAATCGTTAATTCCATGTCAGTTTACTGCCAAACTAGTTTGTCTGCCACTATTTTTTAAATAACGGCAATAGGTAATAAGTTTAAATTATCGAAGTCCAAATCCCATTCTTTTGAAAAATCTATCTTCTATTTGAATGCCTTCAATTTAAGACCTTAACTTTTTTTTAAATATTTTGAATTTTCTACAATCGAAATTTCCACATTAACGTGTTGTACAATAAATTTTCTCAGCTAACAGCATGCAGCCATTAAACGAAAACACAACTAGGAGCAATAGTTTTTTTTAACTTGAACTGCAATGTGGTATAATCCATTATTTCCGCAGTCCTCACAAATCTTAAGATTTAATAGATAATTAAATTGAAGCTTTACGGAGCAATTGCCAAGCCTCTAGATCAGTGGTTCCCAACCTTTTATTGGCCGTGCCCCACCAAAGTATCTGTAAAGTCACCATGTCCCCCCCCCTAATCTGTAAATTATTTTTCATTATTTAAAAAGTGACACGGTGGAAGTGTAATAGCCTTGACAATAACTATTTGTTTCACATTTAACTTATCAAAGAGGTGAATCTTCTACCACAAATGTGTTTTTAACATAATTTTATAAATGCAATGAGATTATAAATCTTTTTTCTATATGCCAAAATAAGTTTTGTTCTACTTTTACAACTCAACTCGATGCTAAAGAAAAGTGTTATACGGTCTGTATTTTCATTTTCGCAAAACATCTTAGACACTTGCTTACATTTGACGTTAAAATTGATAAATTTATACATTTTATAATGCATTCTTGTAACTTATTAAGCGTTGGTGGAAAAGCTTTGGACACTGACTTTTCTTTCTATGGATGACACAGTACTCAAGAAGTATTATAATATTCTCATCTTTATTAAATTAAATAGCCCTATTTCGCATAACACATTTTCTGTTTTCCCTTTCCAAATATCGTTGTCTTCGCAAATAGAAGTAGAAAACTCATTCAATAAATAATCAAAAGCATTACGAAAAATTTTTTAATTAACTATCAGAAAAATTATCGTAAGTTTTGATATTTTAAAAGATATCAAAATATTATGCTTATTCACATTCTGGTGTGAAATCTATTTTAAAATTTATATAGGAAACATTTTTAAAATTCCATAAAACTGATTTCTTAAATTTTTCTTGTATTCCAATTTTTTTTTTTTGCCTGCAACACTATTCCCACCCCCTCCCCAAGACAAAAGAAACTGATAGTGGATGAGTAAGAAATTTGGAATTGCCCCCCGGTGGGGCGTACGCCCCACGTTGGGAACCACTGATCTAGATATAAGAAAGCAATTTTTTTGCACAGTTGTAAAGAAATTGGAGATTTGCTAAGTTTTACGATAATAACGTAATACTGTGAAGCGCTCGGAGTGCGAATTCTGTACGCATCTATCCCGTTTTTTTAGTCATGTGGTGGTCCACGTTACTTGATTTCATTCGTTTCGTCCTAAACAACCTATAAAGTTAAAGGGACAACAAACTCATTTTCTTGGTTTTTATGGCACTTAAAATACTATTCAAGGACACATTATTTGACTTTTCCCCTTGAGGGGCAAGCAAAAATATCTCTAATATTTAATCCTTACCGGAATATTTTTTAAATAAAAAATGCATTTTTTCGCCGATTTTCCTCCAAAGTGTAAAATTTTATTTCAAATTTTTTAGTGAGAATCTGTTGAAGTTAAGTGGGATATATTTTATCCCACCGCCCCTCAAGGGGTTAAGGCATATTTCTTACAAGAAAGTTTTTTTGAGGGGGGGGGGGAGAATTTTTATATTTTAAGCATTGTAAACTTTCAAAATGACCGACTCATTGGTGATTTTAATTGATATGGAATATTTTTTGTCAGTTTCGTTTACATATACAAATAAAATTGCTTGGAATTTTATATCTGAATAGAAAGGTAAAAAGTGTAAACTTTTATGTAATTTTCAGCATTTTTGCACTTTATACCTTTATACTTTTCCAATTAGGTTTAGTTTCAACTATGGACGGTTTTATTTGTATATGTAAACTGCATTAAAAAGAATTGGCGATTTTAACATTTCGCAGAACGACACTTTTAGCCTCAAGCGTAATTATGGAGGTTTGTGATTTATTTTAAAGCTCCTAAAAATTTTTGCTCTTTATTTCCGAGAAATAAGATTTTTTCTTTCATTTTAAATCTTAATTTATTAAGTACGGAATTGCTGCATCCTGAATATTTAATTTTCGAAATAGACTGGAAAAAGTTCTTAAACAAGGTATGCGTCAACTGAATTTTTATAAATTTAACGCTCCAGAATTTGTTCAGTGCAGATTTCTAAAAGCTCGGAAATTTAAACGCAAAGATTAAAGCAGCATTAAAGAATGTGCCTGAGCTAATAAGAGCGAAAATAGTAAGACATAATTTTAAAATTTAATTTTAGAGTAAATTTCAACTATGAAACATTTTTATTAATTTTTACACTAAAATTAAATTTCATGTTAGTTATGGTTTTTCATAACTATTTTCAACAAATTTGTGTAAATTTATCTTTAATCATGCACAATTTAAGTTCAAGGTGATACCTGTATCGGATAGTGTGCCTTATCTATTTGCTTCAGATGCATAACCTCGTATCTCAATGAGAAACGAGTACTTACGGACTACGGCGAAGCGTGGATTACTGAACTGCGATTGACACAAAGTGAATGAAAGCATGTCTACATTTTTGGTCTTCTGCAAATGCAGGGCTGTAACTGTGCCTTCTTTTTCAACCACGAATTTCAAATATTGACATAAATCGACCATAATTTTGTTTTACAAATAATGGTGGACAAAAAAACAAATGATCGCCCGGCACTCTGCAAGTTTTAAAGCCCCTGTATGCAGAAGTCAGCTGCGAGCGCGTCTTAGTGCTACGGAAAGTTAATTGCCCTTTCAGTGTCTCGGCGACACAGATTTGTCTCGGTTTAATACAGGATGTATTTGGGTTATTTCAATTTTACGTGCCGATTTCCACTTTTACAGATTTTTTTTTTTCATTAGTTTGGTCACAATTGCACTTTGTACTTGTATAAGGCCTAAATTGTAGCAAACAACTGAAGGCCGCGCTTAATGTTAAAACAGCAGACCTGTTAAAAGATGCCAAGGTTTACAAACTTGTAATCTGTGCTACCGGACATAAAGATAAAATTATCATACTTATAAGAACACGCAGCCAAACAATTTTCTTTACCACTGTATTTAAACGGATTTTAGCCATCATGCACCATTAATTTGCCTAAGGACATCTATTAAAGATAATGAATAAAGGAATGACCATGTAACCTGTTACCAAATTACAAATTTTAAAGTTAACTTTCAAAACTATTTAAAAAATTACCGTATCAAAATGGGCATTGTGTGGCCACTTAAGAAAATGTTGATAGATTCTAAAATTTTTCTATTGTTTTTAAATCTAATTAAAACTTATAAGAGGTTACGTGAGGTAACAAATTACAAAAAGTAATAGCAAGTCAACTTAGTTTAGCGATTTTGTTCTCATGTTAGGAATGTTTATTGCACCAACGTTTCTTTGAAATAGCTAATTTTGAAGAATAACATCTGTAATCTGTTATTTAGTAACGCGTTACATAAAGCAGCTTCTGTTACCATATTAAAATTACCCAAATCAACTTTATATAGGGATTTTGTTCTGATCTTAGGCATGACAGTTAAGTTTTCTTAATTTTTAATTTAAATGAGTTTAGCTAATTTTGAAGATCTGTATCTTGTAACAGATTACATTCAGAGGGGGGGGGGGGCGGAATATTCTGAGAACATCTTATTTAGTTTACCTATCGGTCTTATTTGAAAGTGGTACCAAATGTGGATTCATTTTTCTTGTAATCGTTCTAAAATCACGACATAAAGCTGGTGTATAATTGGCACCAGAGGTTGCATAGAGAATACACCCTCCCTAGAAAAACAAATTTCTCCACTATATTCATAACACATTTTAAAATAACTGTCAGTACTTGCTTACTTTATAAACATTTGTGTTGTGTAGTACACTGGTGTGCAAAATTTAAGAACGAAAGAGGCAAATTAGTATAAGTCAAACAAGGCAAAAGAATGGACTGAAAGACCAATCAGGAGATGGATCTGGGACCGATGCAGTAGGGCAATTCGAAGGAATCTATTGCTCGGTGTACAGTGATTTTTAACGACGGTTTTTTACTATATATGGCCAACGGACAATCCATCAGATATCATCTGGATGACTTTACCAGAGGTTGGACAAAGGTCGAAGGGTGATAAGTGTGGTAGAAGCATTCGGGATCGCTCATAGCATCGTTTCACGAGCCTGGAAAGCATTTCAACTGATAGGAACAGCTTTCCGAGCATTCAGCACTGGTCGCCTAGGACACCATCATAAATGGCGGGCGACAGCTTTATTGTCCTGCAGGCGGAAGACAGCTAGAGAAATTACAAGGCACATGGAACAAACTACTGGACTTCGCATATCGCGTTTCGCCACGGCCAAGAGGCTGCACAGAGGAGGTCTATACGCAAGACTACTAGTACGGTGTGTACCATTAACGTCTGTTCATCGGAGACGCCGGTTTCTGAGGTGCCAGGAACACGAGCTGAACCACAAGAGTGGTGTTGACTACTCTTTACGGATGTGAGTCAATTTAGTCTAATGAACAATTCTAGACGTATCCGCATCTAGAGAGCAGTAAACGCTAAATTGCCCATCCAATATCATCGAAAGAGACTATTTTTTGGAGGTGCCTCGTTCCGGAATACTGGGTATCGTTCCAAGTGGTTTAGTCGGTAGAACGTCAGTGCGCTATACTGATGGCCCGGGTTCGATCCCCGGCTTGGAATCTTTTTCACTATGTTCGCCTTTTAAGCAATTACTTTGAAATTTTGATTTTCATTTGAAATATATTTATGTGGTAACAGACGTTGCATAACATTTCAAAACCCTGGGACACCCGCTCTTTATTAAAGACTTACTATAATAATCAATATATCAAATTACGTTCCATTAAAGAAATGCTTGTACATAAAAATATTTTAGTATTAAGCTATCTTTCTTTCAAGGAAACTTAATCTTGAGACAGCCCAAAAAGTGGGTAATTTTTTAAGACTATTTACCAAGCAAAAAAAAACTTTTTTTTTTTAATGAGCAAATAAGATATATCAAAAGGGTAATGATAGTGAGTAAAAACAATACTTTCAAGTAAATTCATTTTCGGACATTAAATCTGCGTGTAGAATTAAAACTACCCATTTATATGCCATAATTTGCATATCGCATAATGACCTTCAAGGAATAATGTAAACTTCTACGCAGCATTACAAAAGTAGTCGTAGTAATAGTTTCAGAATTGGGTTCTTAGCAGTGTAGTAACTGGTTAGCAACATTGATATACGCTTAATGCATTACTCGTGATGAAAGGTCTGAAATTGTGCATGGTGGTGGGAATTCTGGGAGAACCTTCTCTTAATTTATCTCAAAACACCGTATTCATATTCTTGCTAGGCAGTTGAATGGGTTGGTGCTTCATTTTGCCAAGGGATAATAGAAATTTCGGTTCCCGGTGTCTTCAGAAGTTTTATACACAATGATTGAACATTTACCCTTAAACTGCGCTTCAAAAATGGTGATGTTATACAGCATTGGTACAAATGAATGGCCAGATACTAAAAATTTAAAAACTATTACCACATATTATAAGCGATATATGAAAATAAAGAACGTTTTTTTCAGTTACAAATGTGAGAACTTTAACACGAAACTCCCAATCTGTAATAAGTTCTTTCAACACATTTGGGAGTTTGGTACAGTCTATTCTTAATGCAGCACTGATGCATTGAAACGGTAAATAACGCAGCACTGATGCACACCGTACGCATTTACGATGGTTGTCCTGGATATTCAAACTCAGCACTGTACGTAGGATGATGTCCGGGCACGTTCAAATTTATAGGCGTGTCGCCCATTTCCATTCCTCCCCTTTCTGTTTCAGACTTCCGGGTGCTGTTTAAAGCCTGTCTTGGATGTTTACGGTAACCCTTGGCTAAGGTTCATTTAACCCTTAACAGGAAACGTACGTCTGTGAGATGCTTGCGTCTACTAACCTGCCCTTAATATTCTCTCTCCGACATTCCAAACTTATTTTTATGCTGTTATATTAAATTGGTTCTATTAATGCATTACTATTAAAGATTAAATGTTTAAGTTCACTATTTGGTAAATTAAGTGTTCTGTTTGTGCACGGGATTTCCACGTTTCCGGTTCAGGGTTAGTCATTTTATTCAAAATGATTGTGTGCAACTTTTCTCAGAATTTGGGGGAAAATGGTTAGTCATATTTTCTAAATTTTAATATCTTGTGTAATATGTGCGTGAAATATTTTTTGTCCAAATATTCCGAACTTTTAAATTTTGTTTAAAGAATTTGCGATTATACCGTGAACTCACACTAGTGCGAATTTTTACAAACCAAAATTTCAAATCGTCGTACAGTGGGACGTTTTGATATTCTAGGTGGACAAAATTCATTTTCCCAATTATCTCGGAATTTGACAACGACGTATACTATTAGCTGAATGTCTGTATTTTCGAGATCCGTACAAGTTTTGTCAAAAATCAGAGGTATTTATTATGACCGTAAAGAAGCCATTCGCGCAGTTGATGGAGGGAATTTCAAAAGTTGCGCTAGCTTCCCCTAAGTTTGAAAGCACGTCATGACTATTCCTTTTTACTTCTCTTTACAAGAAGAAAGTATTGGATTCGTGAAAATTTTGGACTTCCGGTTTTCTACGGATTTGTACGTTTCTAAGAATGTCCTGAACACGATTTGATGGTTTTTAGAAAATGACTGATTCTGTGTCACTTTGTCTGTCACTCTGTGAGACTGACAAATTTTGTGGGCGCTCTATCTCAAGAACTAATGCACGAAATTTCACAACTTTAGATTCAGTTAGGCCTTGATATAAACTGGTCCTGATTAGTTTTTGGTGAAAATTGCCCAACAGGTGGCGCTGCGATGCAGCCTTTTTACGATTTCTGCAATAGCTGTCTCTGGAACTACTGCACGGATGTTCATAACGTCAGATTTAGTTAGTGCAGGATATACGCTCATGTCCAAAATTAAGGTCACAAACATAATCTGTGAAAACTGAACTATTCAATGTGCTGCCACGAAATTTGGCACAGAAGTATATTACAATTGGAGAAAAATATAGCAACTAACAATATGGAAAAGATTTTAATTGTGAATTAATATACAGGGTATATCAAATTGTTAGATTGTGAATGAGAGATAAAGGATTTATCTCCGGAAAAGCCTCTCTAATATGGAGTGTGGCCACCGTTAACTGCTATACAAGCCTCACAACGAGCTCTCGTACTGTTTATGAAGCTCTCAATAAATGTTTGTGGCAGCAAAGCCCATTCTTCCAAAAGTGCGTTTAACTGCTGGCGGGTCCTGAGAGCAGGGTTACGCTGTGCAATGGATCTTCCTAGACCATCCCAAACATGTTCAACAGGATTGAGGTCCGGAGACCTCGAGGGCCAATTCATACGGTGAATTTTCTCCTATTCAAGAGAATGTTCAATAATGTGAGCTCTGTGTAGCTTCGCATTATCTTCCATAAACATGAAATCCGGACCTACAGCACCCCGAAACAACCTCGCATAGGCCTCAAGGACCTCATCCCTATAGGAATGTGCTTTGACAGTACCCGTATCGAAGACGTGCAGTGGTTTATGACTGTCCAACATTATGCCACCCCAGACAAGTATTCCTTTGCCACCAAATCTGTGGATTTCTTTTACGCAAGAGTGATGATAGCGAGCTCCACGTTCTCTCCAGATGAAGATTCGACGAGAATCACTGTGCATGGTAAATCTCAGCTCATCGCTGAAAAGAACACTCCTAATTCTTGTCGATTCCCGAGACTGTCTTCGGCTCCACAACATCAGAGTTCTCCTGTTGGATGCAGGGAAAGGGACACACACGACTGGACGCCGGGCGTTAGGATGAGGTACTTAAAGCCTAAGAGATTGATTCGAGGTGCTGTAAGCCTGGATATGATATTTATGGACGATAATGCGAAGTCGCACAGAGCTCACATTGTTGATTTTCTTGAGGATATTCGCCGTATAAATTGGCCCTCGAGGTCTCCGGACCTCAATCGTATTGAAAATGCTTTGGATGGTCTAGGAAGAGCCATTGCAGAGCTTAACTACCCTCTCAGGACCCGCCAGAAGTTAAAAGAAGCGCTTTTGTAAGAATAGGCTTTGTTGCCACAAACATTTATCGAATCCTCATAAACGGTATGAGAGCTCGTTGTGAGGCTTGTATAGCAGTGCATGGTGGTCACACTTCATATTAGACAGGCTTTTCCCGAGATAAATGCTTTCTCTGATTCATGATTTAACATTTTCATATACCCTGTATCTTGATTCAGAATTAAAACCTTTTCCATATTATGTTGCTATATTCTTTCTCCCATTATAACTCTGTGCCAATTTTCGTGGCAACAGTGAATAATTCGTCAGATTTTATATTTGACCTTAATTTTGGAGATGAGTGTAGTTAGGTGCTGATTGCAATTTGGTGAAAATCTCCCAACATTTGGCGCTGCAATGCTACATTATTCATGATTACCGCAATAGCTCTAACTTAAGAAAAAATGCACGAAATTTCATAACTTCAGATTCAGTTAGTCCCTGATATAAATTAGTGCTGTTTACTTTTTGGTCTAAATCGGCCAACAGGTGGCGCTGCTGTGCTGCCTTTTTCCTGATTCCCGCAATAGCTATATCTCAAGAACTAATGCATGAATTTTCATCAATCTTCAGATTAAGTTACTTCCTGGTATAAATTAGTCCTAATTTTTGGTGAAAATCGCCCAACAGGTGGCACTGCTATGCAGAAATTTTTACAATTTCCGCAATAGCTCTATCTAAAAAAACTAATGCAAGGATTTTCATCAAACTTCGGGTTCAGTTAGAAGTTGTCAAAATTAGATTTTGGTATAAATCGTCTAACAGGTGGTGCCGATATGCTGCATTTTTCAGGAAGTATTAACATGTATGAGATAGGTTTTGGGATTGTCACATCTGACTAGTTTTATTTGAAAGCACAAGTTTGCTGAACATATCGCGTACCCTTGCTACAAAAGGGGCATAACTAAAAAAAAAAAAAATCAGTTTTTCAGAAAATGCGAAAAACTGTTTCCTGGTTGTGTAGGTAAATTTTAGTTCATCCAGTGATGTCACTCAGAACTATGCACATATTATAGATTGCCATTCTTGCAGATTTTTCTAATTTTCAAGTAAAAATACCATTTTTTATGTGCCTCGTGTCGCTCAAAACACTGTCATTTTGAGTTGAGTCACATTTGTTTGTTTTCTGGACATGACCCGCTTTTGGTGACTTGACAGAAAATTGGGCTTTGAGTTTGGACGTTTCATTAACAATGCTTTATCTATTAATTTTTTGTTTTCTGTTTGTAATATATTTTGAATGAATGAAGATGGAAACCTGGTTGAATATTTTATTTTGACTTGGGTAACTTCAAGAAAATGCATTCCTTTGCTATTTCTCAAATTAAAACAAAAGTTCAAATATAGGAACATTAATATTGCTAACATTTAGTGTAAAGTGCCTATTGGCACGGCCCTTTCTAAGGGAGGGATGGACGGGAGAGCCTACCCCAAAAACGTTCGTGAATGCTGTTGCACTCGGCAAATTTACAAACTTAGTTGGCAAATATTTTTAAAACTTTAATAAACTATAATGCACTTTCTATTTCTGATAGACATGGCAAAAGTTTCAATTCAAATTGGGAATATTAATTTTTTACAAATATATAGTATATTTATATTTTCTAATTATGGTAACTTGGCGAAATTATAAAAACTAGTTGGCAAATACTGAAATTTGACTTGGCAATTTAAGGTCCTCTCCCTCCCCCAAATAAAGTCTTAGCTATGGCCCTGGCTAAGCTTATTCAGCTTACATATTAGTTTCATCTGTCCTAAAGTGTTAAGTGGAAGATAAGCACACAGCTAATTGGTAAGCTGCTTTTACTAGATATGCATTTAAATAACATTTTAATGTATAAAAACCTTTTTATCACTCGTACCTATAAAAGTAAACAACAAAACGGAGCTATGTTTGCAAAGGAACTAGGCACGTAGTACTTAATATATTATTAAATAATATTTAAAAGAAATAAATTTTAATGCATTTGTTAAAACTTTTAAATAACAAACGTAAATAAGTCTTCTGGTCTGGTTGCAGATGAAAATATTTAGCTGCTTTTATTCAAACATTTTTAAAGAACTAATTAAAATAAAATTTCGATATTGTATTTTTATTAACGAGCTCTTGAATAGGGCGATTCCGTGGAGTGTCACATGTAACGCAGGCTTTAATTTGCATTTATTCAGTTTATTAAATTTTAATGTTAATTCTGTTTAAGTGGTATGGTAAATAAGTTATTACCATATTTTTAAATTTAAATGTGTGGCAATAAAACTCGTAGAAGTATATCATTTAATTTCAGTACTCAAAATGTGCTTTTTCCTACTTTAGAAAAAAAGCACATTTTGAATACTGAAATTAAATGATCTACTTCTGTGAGTTTTATTGCCACACATTTAAATTTAAAAGTATGGTAACTTATTTACCATACCACTTAAAATCGGAATTAAAATTTAATAAATAATTGAATTGTAAATTAAAGCCTGCATTACGTGTCACTCTGCACGGAATCCCCCAATATCTATTTTTGTATTATCAGGAAGTCGCTGTAAAGAAATTTTACACGAATAGGCCCCGAACTAGCCCAACTGAATTCAAATCCTCTTGATCGTGTATTCCTCGTATTGCACACATTCACCTTCTTGAAAATCTCATCTGTGTAGGATGTTTTATAGAAAAAGGAACGAAAGTGATCTCGTTTGACACGAAGCATCTTGATTTCTTGTCACTTCACTTGCATTTTAGATGTGTTGAAGTTGTTACCCCCCCCCCCCTCCCTGTTCATGCAGAAAATTCATATCGTAAAAATTCTCTAATGCGAGCTCATTAACATGGCAAGAGTCTTTTTTTTTTTTTTTTTTTCTCGCCGTCTGTATCAACGCGACTTATTACTCTGGTACGTGTATTGGGGCAGAATTTAATTTTTGCAATCTGCTTCTAAATGACAGCATGCACATTATTACTCGTTTTGAGAATTTCAGTGTATTAGAAATTTGTGTGTAACTCTTCGGATGCCGAAGCACTGTACCGCGTATGCATAAGCATCAAGCAAATACTTATTTTTCTGTTGTCCACAACAATTGCCGGAATAAGATATCACATCAACGTCAGTGTTTTGGGATGTTTCCATCAAGGATTTAAGATATCTAATCGCACTACTTCCGTCAAATAATTTCCCAAGTTTAATCCAAAGCATCACTGCTTCTACATTCCAGCTACTTCCAGCTACATTTACTAAAACCATATATTGGTAAGATTAAGAAATGTAGTTGATTGTTTTGAACCTTAAAAATAGGAAATCACTTTTTTAAAAATTCCTTTCTTCCATGTCAAAAACTCTTTGCGCGCAAAAGCCTGATTTACCTACGTGAACAGACCTATAATTCGAAATGAATCGAATGAATGGGGAATTCGAATCGAATTCCCCATTCGAAATGAAGGGGTGTATTTGAATGAATGTAACGGTAATTAATGAAAATATTCTTTGACGACGACTGCGGAATTGCAGACCGAAGTGGTTGGAAATTTAAATAAAATGAATATTTTAAACTTGTAAAATAGGCATTATTATCTGTCACCTTTTAAGAAAGCCGAGACCTTATTAAAGTTCATATTGCGTAGCTAAAGTGAGTTTAACAAATCAGCACCCCGAATTTTTTCCTGTATTGTTACTTTTCCTCATTCGCAACATCAAGAGACAAATTTAGCGTTCCAACCGGCAATTGTACCTAACTTTATCATAAAAAATGCCACAATTCAAAATAAGAAGCATAAAATATTTAAACATGAATCATCTAGATTGCCGCAACTCTAAATAATTTTGAAGAACATCATTTGAATCCTTAAAAACATCGCAACTCAAAATAACGCACTTTGAACTGACGTTCATGTATAAAGGTTGGACCACAACTGAAAATGTGACACTTTTCTAGAAGGGTAAGTGGCCATCTGACAAACTTAAACGACACAACTGCTACCTGGTGGCTAGATTTTCGGTGCACTGGCACCTTAGGTGGTTAAGACGTGCAAAAACAAAGCCGAGTGGCAGCCATAATTCAAAAGCCAATTTTTGAGTTGACACTTTTGTACCAAGGGTGCAATATGTCACAGGTTTGTCAAGGTCAGATTTAACCGATTTTTGTTTGAAAATCGGCGTTATTAAACCCGCTTAACCGTGTTTTTCAAAGGTTATAATTCTGGATGATCCTTGATGTTTACAAATTTCATCATGACTTTTAACAAATTATTCAGCAATAAGCACATTAAAAATCAAAATGCCATTCGTAAAGTACTGAAACTAAACTCCTGCAGATCAGTAAGTTTTTATTAATAAACAAGCAATATATTAACTTGCAGTGTATGTATGTTTAGTTTAAACATTGCAAGTCAAACTTGAACCATTTTTAACGATCCTATTGAGCCGAAAAAATTAATACATGTGTAATTTGAGTGACAATACAATATTACTAGAATTTAAAGAACGTAGAAGCTTGTTTACTGTTGAAATACTGTTTCTACAGAGCTCTACAAAAACTTGGATTAAAACTTAGGTTATTGAAATTGGTTTAAAATTAACACAATTGAGCTGAAAAGTTGCTCAGGATACGTAGTTCTGATGAATATGAAATATTATTGTAATTATAGAACGTAGCAGTTACGACTTTTTTTACAGGGCCACATAAGATTAGTTCAAATCTTGCAAGACAATTTTAAACCACTTTCAACTGTCTGATCTAAAAGTGTAAGAAGTTATGCATAGAATTGAACCAAATTTTTTGTGTGTTTTTGGCCAAGGCAAGTAAATCTTACCTGCATTTGGAATAAATCCGCCGAAAAGAGGCACAGTAATAGCGATTTTTGTGCCATTTTCAACATTGTACCATCGAAAAGTGTATGAAGTTACGCATAGAATTGAACCACATTTTTTGTTTTTCACCAAGGCAAGAAGATCCTTGCATTTGGGAAAATTCCGCCGCAAAGGGGCGCTGTTATAGCTATTTTAGTGTCATTTTCAATACTGTACCATCGAAAAGTGTATGAAGTTATGCATAGAACTGAAAAAAATTTTTAGGTCCTCCCTGAATTGGGAAATATTCCGCCGCGATTTTTATATAATTTTCTTTATTTTTCGTAATTCTGTTATACATCGACGGCTTGTGAAGTTACGGAAACTTCCCATCCTGATAAGCCAGCTATTCGCGAACAGCTGATATACAATAGAATAATGGAAAATAATTGATTTTTAAAAATATATTAAGATTTACTCGTTTTTACTCAGATTGACTGAAGCAGAAATTTAAGATGAAAGTCAAAGTTTATGTAGCATTGAACTAAAATGAAATATTTACATTTGTAACAACATTTTTAAATATTAAAATATGAGAATGGCACATCCAACTAGTTTAAATTGAAAACAAAGTGCGTAGCAGTTGTATTTCTTCAACAGGAACACATAAAAAAATTCGGATACGTTACCGTCTATATGCAGAAATTTTCTTTCGAATTGAACAAAAATTAAATTTTGTTAAATTGAAAAAATGCTGTGTGAATAACCTATAAGAATTATAGGTTATTTTCGGTTGAAAAAATGCTGTTGTGTGAATTTTAGTAGCATTTGTTTCACTGGGTACCACAAAACATTCGTTTTTTAAATTTTATTTTTCAGGATGACAACACTAATTTCTCGGTTCTCAATAGACAAAAATACAAAAAGGAATGTTGACTACATGTGTGCATTAAATTGTTTTTTACTTAATGCATTAAACATACTTATTTTACAATTTGTACTGCATTATACAGGGTATCCACTAAAGTTTTTCCCACCCTCTTAATTGCTGAACGGTTGCAGCTATACTCATGAAAGTGGTGTCTAGGTATAGCAAAGTGGCTATGCTCTACCAGATGACACTGCTTCCAGCGTCAGTTGGTGAAAAACAGCTGAGTTAGTATTCCATCTCGAAAACGATTCATGCCCAGAACCCGATTCGTTTAGCATTTATGTTCACAAGATATCCTTTCGAACTAAATCGATGATGCTCTACAAATTTATCATTCACTTTTATCGCATATTTCGAACTGTTTTTGAAATAGGAACGCCAATGCCGCCATTTTGCACCAGGTGGTGCTGTAAGTGGTAAGTGGTCTCATCTAGTAGCGCATAGCCTCTTTACTATACCTAGACACGTTTATGAATATTGATGCAGTCGTTCGGCAGTTAAAAGGGTTGGAACGGACTTTAAACACCCTGTATTTTTAATTAAGACGGTTGTTAAATAACCAAATATTTATCACTTATTAGTGATGCATTCAAAAAACAGCAAAAACTAATTAAACTTCAAGGAAATAATTTTGTTCACCTAGATCGTCAAAACGTCCCACTGTTCGGCGGCGTGGCTTAAAAACGAGCTTTAATTTGTATTTTCAATCGATAAAATTTAGTCTGATTTATAAAAGTTTGATTTCTCATTAAGAGGGCACAGGACCTATTCCCAAAAAATCAGTTTTTTCTGCTTGTGTTTTATTCTGAATCTTAAAATTTCCCAACAATATGCAAAAAAACCCCATTCAAAAATCGGCATTATTTCTTGAATTATAATCATTTATAGACGGCGAGTACAATTGATAGTCCGTAGATATTGAAACTTTAAAACTCTTTTTTCTCATTTTAGTAAATTTGGAGTAAGCGAACAGTTATTTTCAAACTATATAAGCAAAAGCTTTAAAAAATTCACCAAATATGCGTTTCTTTAGTCTTCATGCTAAAACCAAAACTATTTCCATATTTTGGTTATTCAGATTTTTGAGCTTGGAAATCCTTAAATTTTTACTTTTTAAGTTAGCTAAAATTTTTGAACACAACTTTTAGTGTGTATTTTGGTTTTAATTTAGAAGTAGGTGTGTTCTGATTCTATTGTGTTCAAAAATTGTTTGCTATTTGCATGATTTAGTTTTATCATGCACGCAGCTCTTATGTATTTTAATTCATGCATTAGCAAATTGAATTTTTATTTTATATACATTTATTTTACTGGATAATATAGTTAAGAATATATACACTTTAAGCAGAAAGGTAAAACAAATCTTAATTCATATTATTTGTTTAGTACTTGGAAAAATGTGTTCTTCTTTATCGATTTGACAAACTAGGTTCCGTGCCCCATTAAATTTTGCATATGAGTCATGTTTTATTTAGTTATCGCTATATTGCCAAGATACGCATTTAAAATTGAGGAATCTCAAATCTCCCTAGTGTGCAGTTGCGCGGGTGCTGAACCGAATTATTGAACTAATGGGTGTGTGGAGCTAAAATATATGCATCTTATCCAATTGTCAAATCTGTTATTTGACGCTATGATTATTTTTCGAGAAATTTTAATAAGAGATGAAAAAACTATTATGGATGGTTATGAAAAAACTATCGCATCTTTCCTGATTTTTTTCCTCATAACCGCTTCATATATATATATAATAATTTTACTGCAAAGAATCACATTTTTTGCAGTTGCATCATTGCATTCCATATCACAAAACTTGAAAAACTGCCAATAAAATATTATATAATTTAATTATAAAAAAATTTATTACTCATACAAGAATATTTTCTTTCTTTGTAAGCTTCAGACCTAGTATAAACGGATACGACATCGTACTGACAAATTATGCCCCGCCCGAGTTTTCTCGGGATAATTATTTGTAATATATACGAACATTAGAACACGGGATAGTAAGGGAAGCGATTAACATTATTTCGGGCGAGTAGTCCTATTTTAAAACTTGAAACAGATATTTTAAGCGAGTCTCATAGTGTGGAGAAATTTAGTTTACTGAATGCTGCAATATACGGATATAATAGAAAGACTAGAATCTACTCTACATGTAGCAGTTATAAGCCCTAATTGTAAAGAAACACTAAATGTAAAGACGTCTTTTTACGACGTCGGATCGCGAATGGTTTGAAATGAATTTTTAGTTTCCGAAATTTTCTTAATCTTTTTATAGAATGAATCTGCTATATTTCCAGTGTCATTTTGAGCTATTTGCCGAAGACTGCAAGTGGCAACTGTATCAGACTTAATATGGAGTGCAATATTTCATTAAAAGCGAAATTTTTGAGTAGGATTGCTTAACCATTCTTTTTACGGTTTATAAAAAAGGACCTAACGTCGTTTAATTAAGCAAGCTTTATTAGGGTACTAAATCCTTTGGAACTTTTTGTGTTTCAGTATTTATTAACTTTAAATGATTTTTATGAACGAATATGATTTAATCAAGAGAAATTGCAATTTTTGTTGTATCTCTGTTTTTCCAATTTTATCTTCTAGTTTTCAACTTTTGAGACTTTTTTGCACGCTGCAATTAATTTTCAAAAAGTTACATGGTTTAAGAAAGTCTTTTTTTAATTACTTACGTTATTAAAAATCTGAACCCTAACTTTATGAAATGCACGATAAGGATCTTCAATAAACAAATGAATTAATGTACAGTCTAGGGGGGGGGACACCCCCCTACTAACTCTGCAACTAATTATAGGTTTCTGGTATCAAATCGATTGAAAATGTCTACTTTTAAATATGTGTTTAGTTGTCCTCTACGTATCCAAACCTGACCAATTTCAATGGCAACACCCAATTTTAACAATCAATTTTAAATCTTCGGTTCATAGTTTAGAAACGAAATTTCTAGTAAATTGAATATGTTTCTAAATTATGAACATTCAAAAGCTTCTAGTCTTAAATTACTTTTCATATATTTATTAATCTCTCTGAAATCAATAGATGCGAGTCATTCTGCAACATTTCAACAATAGTGTACCGAACTTCAATGTGAATACAACCACTAAAATATGCTCATTTTAAAATAATTTCTTGGAAACCAATCGTGCTAATTTCATGTAAATTTGGATTTAGGCTAATTGAAAGGGTGTAGAATTTATTTATGGCGTCAAACTTGGGTATTGCCATTGAGAAAAAAAGTTTAGGTTCGTTTTGAAATGTAGTTGGTTCTCTAAGCAAATTTTATATAAATCATTTAAAAATAGACTTTCTTTCCACTCCTTTGGCATTTGTAACTTTCTTCTACGGTAATTTGTTAGAGTTCGCAGGGGGTGTTTACTTTCTTTTCACGACTGTACATATCTAAATTTATATTTCTATCATGTGTGAATGAAAATAAATAGGTAATAAAAAGGTAATATTGAAATCTCAAATGGTTGAAAAATGAATTGATACGTTTTAAAAAAACAGATGCAATAAATCTTTCATATATTTGTATGTAACGTTTCCAAAGTATACAAAAGATGTGTAAGTGCGTTTTAAACAAAACTTAAATTGATACCCTCCGGAAAAAAAGGGATAAAGGGTAGCCTTTTACAAACTTTCGAAATGGCCGAATTACTGTGCATTTTTAACGCGTTCAAATGTAGTTAAACGAGTCGTTCCATTGTTTAACTAGCACAAGGTCACCAAGATAATGTCTAAAATTTGATTGTCTGTAAAGTCAACTGAAGAAAATTGCTCGTTTTTGTTAAATTTTCATATTTGTGAAAAAACTTTCATAATGTTAGTCTTTAACTGATGTAGCCGGTCTCGCAGACCGCTGTTTTTTTTTTTTTTCCAATTTTTAGTTTCTCTTAACTTTCAGTTTAAATACAAACACTACCGAAATTTTTGTTTCTTTTGGAATTCTTTTTTCCATCACCAGAGACTTTTGAATAGGTGAATTTGAATTATGACAGTCCTGTACAAAAAGTTTAGTGGAATCCTATGTCATCCTATGAGTTAATCGCGCCTTTTATTCATCTTTCGATTGAGCGGTCACACGGACCGCTTCACAGTCCTTATATGACAATATCTATCACATCAGTTAAAGGTTAAATGGATATTTATAATAAATTTGTTATTGGAACATCGTACAGTCGTGGGAAAAAAAGTAAACGCCCCCTACGAACTCAACAAATTATCACAGAAGAAAGTTACTGGTACCGAACGACTGGAAATAGTCTACTTTTAAATGGTGTATATAAAATTTGCTTGGGGGACCATCTACATATTAAAACGACCTCAAACTTCATTATTTTTTCAATGGCAATACCCAATTTTAACAAGATATTTCAAATCTTCGGTTCAAACTATGCCTAGATACCAAATTTCAAGTCATTTAAATGATAAGTTTTTGAACTATAAACATTCAAAATTTAGTGCTTCTAATGTTAAATTACATTTTCATATTTTTATTAATATCTCCTATACTTCTAATGTGCTAATTTTTTGTGCAGCAATAATATTATATTATCCAAACATAAATACGTTGAATTTGCAATTTTTATAATTTTATGATATGAATTAGTATTTATTATGAAATTAATATTCAAAATTATGAATTGCATCCTACAATTTTTTTGATGGATTTAAGTCCTGCTTTATGGAAATCCAAAATTTCACTTTTCTTCCAATTAGTTTTCGAATTATGGTTTAAAAAACGGCAAAAATGATGGCTTAAGGGGTCTATGGTAGAAGTGACTAGATATTTTGAAATTTCTTATTCTATTCTGTAATCTAACAGTCTTCAATGACTGCTTCAGTGGGGTTTAAGATGCCTTGATGAAGAAGGGGACTCTCTCAGTCAACAATCCAGTATGGAACTTCAATTTGGATACAGCCCCTAAAACACCCTTGTTTTAAAATAATTTCTCGGAAACTTATAGTACGAATTGCATAAAAATTTGTTTTTAGGCTGATTGAAGGGTGTAGAGTAAATTTATGCTGTCAGAATTGTGTTCTGCTATTGGAAAAAACAGTTATGGTTCGTTTTTATATGCAATTGGCCTTCTAAACAAATTTTATATACATAATTTAAAAGTAGACTTTATTACGAATCGTGTGGTACCAGTAACTTTTCCTACGATAATTTTTTTGAGTTAGTACAGGGTGTTTACTTTTTTTTCCCACGACTGTACTTATAGGAAGGATATAGAAAATGTGTCTTCCCATTGTTCTTAAATATTTATTACAAAAGCTGAAGAAAACATCCAGACACGAGATGCATAAAACATATCTAGACATTTTTTATTATTCCAAAATACTTGTCGCTCAATATAAACATGTTCTTAATATTTAGTTACCATTGAAAATCATGCGATTTTATCAATCGCAGTATGTCAAATGAAGAGTTTGTAGGGAGCATAAGTGAAAAACACTTTAAATAATGTGCGCGAGTATTATATAACCCTTTTTGCCCCGACGGTACAAAGTACCATTAAAATAACTTGTTATAAAATTCATATAATACATCTATTAGTAGTATAACAGTTCAGAATGAATTATAATTTATCTTGTTCCAAAAGCATTGTTGGTTGCACAATTTTTTTTTCCAAGAGATGATTTTCTTTTTCTGCCTTTCCTTCTTTCAGCTTTTTTGGCGTTGAAAGATTGTGTGGGAGGGGAGTTGTAGATCGGAAATATTTTTTCTTTCTATAGTAAGAACATTGCATTTGTACATTTCCTATTACTATAAAATACTTAAAGATTTGAGTGGGGTTATAAATATTACACAATCTCTATAAATTCAAATTTAATTTTCATGTGCAAAATTCTTCTATAATTTATTAAATGATAGTGTAAGTCTTCTGTTGTAGTTTCATAAGTTCTCGAAAAATGCTTAGATAACATTTTTACGAATTCATAATTTGGAACATAAAGGGTTAAAGTTGAACTCATTAGCATTTAGATTCGTATCCGGTTATTATAAATACATGCTAACCATAAACTAATTGTTAGTCTGATTTAATAATTCAACATTTGTAAAAAAAACTCATTTCATTTTAAAATATCCTATCGTGATAAAGAATTGGTCATCTAATTAACAATATTCTTGCAGTAAGGTTACAACTACAACACAGTAAATTTAATTTTGCATTAATTAGTATACTAAAAAAAAGTAATGCCAGTTTTCCGGTAGGAATCTAAAAAATAGTTGCCCTTATCGTACTGTAATAATTTCCAACCCAGCTCTGAATAAAATCCGTAAAATACCGTTTTACTATTTCCTTTTTTTTTTTGTAAGGATTTTATTCCGAGCTCGGTCGGAAATTATTCCGGTACGATGAGGACAACTATTTTTCAGATTCCTACCGGAAAACTGGCAGTATATTTTTTTTAGTGTAATACGAAAACAAATTTATTTATATGGTTCTTCTTTTACAGTGGGCAAATACTTTGCTATGAGCGTTTTTGTACTGTCATTGATTCTAGTAGTGTTAAATTTCACTCATCCACCAGATCTTAGTGTCGAAGATGAAACTCAAACTGAACCAGAAAGTAGGTCTATAGTAGGCTTCAGGAGAACTAGTGGAAGTTTTTCAGCGCTATACATACCGATGCTTTGTGTGGCTTGGTTAACTTGTCCCGGTAGCCTGATTTACTTAATATGGAAGCTAAGAAAAGAAGCTCGTGAAGCACGCCGTAACCAAAGAGCTGAACAATACAGAAGACAAAGGTCTCCCATGTATAGAAGGCGAGTTTATTCAGTGATGGATGTAATGGCTGTGAATGAACCTATTCAATACCAGGGACAAGATGATCATTACTTGTAATTCATGGAGTTCGAATGTTGCTAGTCTATTTTTTTTAAATAAAAACTAGGTTTTGAATTACTATTTCTTGTTAATTTACTCTCACACTGGAAATAAAAAAATTTTGAGCATCCCATTAACTGTATTAATCTATACTGATCTGCTAATTGAAACATGGAAAAAAAATATATATATTTACCGATTTTCATAAGATATTATTTCATTAAAAATGGGTCTTTGATACATGTCTGTGTTCTTTGATAACTGCTAAAGAGTCTTAATATAGTTAATAAAAAAATGTTTTAATTCGTCTTATAAAAATAAATCTTCAAATGCTTTGTAAAAATCCATTTATATTTTATCCTTAAAAGTAGTATACTTCGTACTGGTATAATGAAAATCTAGTATATTTCTAAACACATTCTACATAAAAAAAAAATCAGCGTCAAAGTTCTGAATGATTACTCTTATAGAAATCTAATGTTCATCTTAAAACGTCTGTGTTCTTTAAAAATACAAGAAATTCAAGAAAATTCACGTCCTACCTCGGTTGTTAATTACATCAGACAGTATTCCGCTCCCCTTTTTTGAATTTCTTGTATTTTTAAAGTAGACTTTTTTAAGATTAGATTTCTATAAGAGTAATCATTAAGAACTTTTTACATGGATGTTTTTATGAATATTTTTAGAAATATTAGTTTATACCAGTACGAAGCACTAACTTTTTAAAGATAAAAATGTAAATGAAATTTTTTACAAAGCAATTGAAATGGTATTTTTATATGATGAATTAAATTTTTAATAACTATTAAGACTCGTTAGTAGTTATCAAAGAACAGATATGTATGAACCCCCCCCCCCGCCCATTTTTAATAAAATATCTGAACATCTGTAAATATATAAATGTATAGTATAATACATGTATTACCCAAAAATCTTTTGGTTTTTGAGATGAGAAAAAAATTGCCGAAGTTCTTCAAAAAAGGCTAGTCAAAAAGCAACAAATTATTTTATTAGGCATTAAGGCTGCTAGTCATTCAGCTTCCTAATTCCCCTCAATAATGTTAAGTCTATGGGCGTTTGATGCATTTGTATATTCAAAATATCTCCTCAGGGAATTCATATTTTTAACTTTTTTTCTGTGTACTCTTCTTAAGATCTTTTTTCCCCAAAAAAATGTTTATAAAATCTACGTTTAATTTTATATGAAGTGTTAAAATGTCACTCCCGCTTCGTTAGTTTTTAAAACATAAAATATTAAATTAAGCGTAGATTTTCGAAATATTTTGAGAACTGAGAAAGATATCCTTTTAGACGAGAACACTGAATAAAGAAGTTAAAAATATTAATTTCCTGAGGAGATATTTTGAATATAAATATGCATCAAACGTCCATACACTTAGTCAGCTTCCGAATTCCCCTCGGTAATATTGACTAGCACGCTTAAAACTTTCAAAATTAATATTTAGAGAATTTTAAAAATATTTTTAGTCGAAAAATACCATCTTGAAATTTGAAAGCGGCCCTGCATGAAATTTCAACAGCTTCGGTACGAAGCACTTTATTTCAACAGCGCAAATATCTTTAAATTCATGAAACTGGTATACCTTGACTATGAATACATTGTTGCAACCAGAAAAGGAAGAGGAGGGTGATTTAATCTAAAAATTCTTCGAATATAAAAAGCTAATATTTGTATGCAAAAGTGGTATCCGTAGCCTTTTTCTACGGGTGCGCCAAGTTTTTAATAAAATATTTTAGAGTACTTTATAGCTGGTAATGGTATTGTATGTAATAAGCGTGTTCTAAAGTAGGCTATGACATATTATTTACTATTGAATATATTTACACTGTCACGCAAGAGGGATATCCTGAAGTTAAAAGGAAGAAAACTCTCATTGAAACAATGGGCTTTACTTGTTTTGAATAACTGAATTCATTGAATACTGGATAGTAAATGTTGAGATTTCCTTTTAAGTTCATAACGTTGCATGTGTATTTTCATAGCTGGTGCTATATCTGCAATCTCCGTCGAATTCGAGAAGTTACATATCCATTTTTTGTACATACTAATATATATATATAAATCATATTGCAACGTATGGAGTAACATAGCGTATCGTTTCGATGCGATTAGAACTAATAAAAGCGCACACGTTAAAATGTTAAAGTAGGTTGTACAGTCCCGAAAAGTACCAAGCCAAAGTTGTTTCATCTAGTTTTACCAAAAGTGTTTTTACAACCATATAATGAGGTGTTTTCCTATGTGGCGCCGTATGCATATTTGTTTTTATACTAATCTTGAATGAATTATAAGAAGTCTCGTTTAGATTTTCATTTTGCTACTCATTTACCCTGATTATAAATTTGCACCTCTTCAAAAAAAATATGAGAATTAGTTTAAAAATTTTCCGACAGCGCTTCCCCTTAAAAATTCATTTATCCTCTTTTGCATATTTTAAATCTTATGTCCTCAATTTTTTTTTTCTGTAACAGCTAGTTTAACGGACAGGTGATAAGTCTAGAGGCGGGAAGGGGGGTGAGGGGGGCTCTTGAAGCGCGTTTTTCTTTAAACAAGTTATTATGAATTCGTGCACTTTCTGGCTCTTAAACCAGTAAGGGGTCCAGGTGTCAAAATTATCAAATGCTTTTTTTGGCTAATAAAATTTTACAAATTTTAACCAATTAAATAAAGCAAACTGAGTATTTCTAAGATTATTACATCAGGAAATGAAAGTTTTTATGTTCTACTATTAGCCCTCTAGATAATAGCTAAATTGCAAAAACTTTTCTTTTCTGTGTAATAAAATTAAATAAAATTTCTGGAAAGTTCTTAAAATCATGCCGTACTGGGAGAACCTCCGTTTAGTGCTTAGGGACTGTCAATGAGAAACTCATTTTTAAAATGGATGATATTACCGCTGAACTTTTTAAAATGATGTAACATTTTGTTTACAAGAGTAACAATATTCCTCAAGGAATTCATATATGTATATATATCATTTATATTCTATATTTAGAGAGCACGAAATAGCAGAAAAAATGTTCATCTTTAATCTAAAGCATGTAATCTAAAGTAATTTAAGTACGACTCTAAAAAGACAATGTTTGACAGGGTTTAAAATTTTATATTACTAGAGGGGTCTACCTCCTATGAGTTATGCTTGACAACACTCATCACTACCCTAGTCTCTAAAAATACGCTAATTTAATCCCTTTTAAAAATGCTACGCGATTACGGCGGATTGAATATCATGACCAGTGGCGATCTTCTGTAATGGTTTTGCAATTAATCTCCCTTTTGACAGCGAGATTTTTCCGTGGCCACATCCACCGCTGTCGTTATAGTTGGCAGCAGTTTTCGGGATTAAGTAAGATCAATTAACCTTTTTATAGGTCAATTTTCATGTGTTTAATTAAAAAATGACACTGCCTATTGAACTTATGTCTCGAAAAATATTTTTAGGCGATGTAATATATCCGTTTTAAATATGACGTAATATTTTCCATAAAAGGCTTTACGCATTTAATAACTTAATTACTTTATTTTTAATATTTGCATATAAAAGTATTTTTAATTGAAAAATTTTTGAAAATATCTGAGCTGGCAACAGTAGATGAAAACGGCTGATTTCGAACTGTGAATTAAATCTCTTAAGATTTTGAATAAAAAAAATTAAATTGCACATTTAAAAAATACTGCAAATCGAAATCTAGTCGCACACATGCTAACAAGTCCTTAATTTGCCATGCATAGCTTTTGATCCCACAAAACTTATTTGACTGAACTACCTTTGCCGATTTAAACATTAAAAAGCGCTGAAAATAATTCATAGATTTGTAAATTGTTTACTTATACGTGTTTCATAAATTTCTCTAAAACTACCAGTTTTAATGTTTTTATATGCCACAGTTTTGGCAGGTTCAACCGAGAAAGTTAAACTAGAAATAAATGTGATTAAGGGGGTAGGATACCTTTTGAACACATCGAAAAAGTAAAAAATATCATGTTCTAAGCTTCAAAACTTGTGTAATAAGTCCAAAAATAAAAATCAAACTTCATTTAAATATAAAGCTCATATTTAAATTTATATTTAAATATATATATATACTTGTAAATTCATAAATAAATATTGAAACGATAAGTTTATGATAACAGAAAAAAATCTTGCGCGCATGATAAAATCTAACTAGTTGGATGTGCCAATCCCAAAACTTTCTTCTATCTTATACATCTAAATATTTCAAAACCTAGTTACACATGTTAATACTTCAATATTATTAGTTCAATACTATACCAACTTTGATTTTCATCTTAAATTTCTGCTCAAGTCAATTAAACGGACTAAAAACGAGTTAATCTATATCATGCTATTTGTTAAAATTATTAATTTTTCCTTATTCTGTCGTTATCAGCTGTTTGTGAATAGCCGGCATAGCAGGAAGCGAGTTCCCGTCGCTGCATGAGCCGCCGATGCACAATAGAACTACGAAAAATCAAGAAAAGTATACAAAAATCGCTAGCACGGAGCCCCTTTACCGCGCAATATTTCCAAATTCAAGGAGAACCTGTTGGCCAAAGCCAAAAACAAGCACAAACATTTTGGTTCAATTGTATGCATAATTTTATACGCTGTTCGATGGTACAATAATGAAAATGGCACAGAGATCGGAATTATAGCACCCCCTTCTTTCGGAATTTTTTCAAGTTCAGGGAGGACTTGTTTGCCATAGCCAGAAACATGAACAAAAAATTTGGTTCAATTATATGGATAACTTCATACACTTTTCGATGGTACAATAATGAAAATGGTACAGACATCGCAATTATAGTGCCCCCTTCCGGCAGAATTTTTCCAAATTCAGGGAGGACCTTCGTGACATGACCAAAAATAAACACATAAAATTTGGTTCAATTCTATGCATAACTTCATGGCGGTACAATATTCAAAATGGCACAAAAATTGTACGAAAATCGCTATTACAGCGCCCTCTACGAGCGATTTTTTTACAAATTAAGGGAGGACCTCCTTACCATAGCTAAGAACTTAAATTTTTTTTTTGGTTCAATTCTATGCATAACTTCATACACTTTTCGATGGTGCAATATTCAAAATCGCACAAAAATCACTATTACAGCGCCCCCTAACGGCGAAATTTTGAAAATTCATGGAGGACCTGCTTGCCATATCCAAAAACTTAAAATAAAAATTTGGTTTAATTCTATGCATAACTTCATACACTTTTGGACGGTACAATATTCAAAATCGCACAAAAATCGCTATTACAGCACCCCCTACCGGCGAATTTTTTCCAAATTCAGGGAGGACCTGCTTGCCATAGCCAAAAACTTAAAATAAGAATTTGGTTCAATTCTATGCATAACTTCATACGCTTTTCGATGGTACAATATTCAAAATCGTACAAAAAACGCATTTACAGCGCCCCCTACCGGCGATTTTTTTCCAAATTCAGGGAGGACCTGCTTGTCATATCCAAAAACTTAAACTAAAAATTTGGTTCAATTCTATGCATAACTCCATACACTTTTGGATGGTACAATATTCAAAATCGCACAAAAATTGTTATATCAGCGCCCCCTACCGGCGAATTTCTTCCAAATTCCGGGAGGACCTGCTTGCCATAGCCAAACACTTATAATAAAATTTTGGTTTAATTCTATACATAACTTCATACACTTTTTGATGGTACAATGGCGACAGACAGACGGACAGACTGACAGACGGACAGACGGACAGACGGACGGACGGACAGACGGACAGACGGACAGACGGACACACAGACAGACAGACATTTTCTATAAACATGTTTTTTGGAATCTCTGACCCCTAAAACATGCAAATCCGTCGAAAACCGGAAGTCGAAAAAAATTTCGATTACAATACTTTCTTCTATTGAAGATAGAAGAAAGTAAAAATATGCACATAAAGAGGAAGTTTTGGTGAAAATAAATACATAATAGTTACCTTTATACTAAAACCAGAATATTTGTAAAAATTATTGACTAAATCAAAAAATTAATAATTTTCACTTTTTGAAAAATATTTTCAAAGTACAAAATCAGAAAAAAAAATAAAATTTTACATTTTTCTGGTTTTAAATTGTAGATAATACAGAAATGAATGTGTGGTAAAAATTTCTTTTGATTGCCATGCATAGTTTTTTAGTAACACTGCGCGAAGTATCGAAATTCATCGTTTTGAATAAACGCAACGCAAAGTTTAATTATCCTATGTAATCTTAATACGTAGTCATAATAAAACTGCCATAATTAGTAAACTCATGGGAATTTTTTAATGCGGTTTTTTGCATATTGTTCAGAAATGATTACAAAATCAAAATACGCATTAAAAAAAATTCGAATATTTTGTGGTTTAAAGGTATCCTATCCCCTTAAGTCAGCAGCTGTGTTACTTTTTTAGAATGGAGAGATAAGAGTTAATTTTTACAAACTTCAGCATTTTAACCTTTAACTGATGTGACAAAATTTATCGCATAACTACTGTGAGCGGTCTGCGAGACCGCTTATTCTAAAGATTAATAAAAGGCTACATTAATTCAAAAAATACAATTTCTGTACTAAACTTTATGTAAAGGCGTATTGTACTTTAAATTCGCCTATTTAGAAGTCACTAGTGATAACTACTGTCTAAAAGAAACAAAATTTTAACAAATCTATAGTTAAACTGAAAATTGCAAGTTAAGCTGTGAAAATTGAAAAAAGCAACCGTCTGTGAGGCCGCTAATAGCAATTAAAGGTTAAACCATGCACGCTATAACACAGCAATCAACATCAATAACACAACATCAAAATCGGAGTGATATGTATTATAGTATTAATTTTTCTATAGAATTAAATATTTAAAGTAAGTTCATATTAAATTTTTTGCCCATTTTTTTTCTTCACAGTGAATGCATTTAGAAGACTCAGAATACAATATTTCATTGGAGCTTTCATTGTGAGCTTACCCTTTGCATATGCATGTATGTGCTTGCACAAAGGATTTTACTATACGAGTAAATTGGATGCAGAAAATTCTACTGAGAATTTTATACTAGCTGGTCTCTTCTTCTTTATAAGTGTAGTTCTCTGCGCTGCATGTTTTTATCACACCCATTGCTCAAGAACAGCTGCAAGAGCTCGCATGGATTTGATCATTCGAAATTTTTCTTCAGCAAGAGCTACTGCTCAAAGAAGATTGCTGGGTGCATTTCAGATGAGAGATGTATATTCGCCTGTTGAAGTAGATGTAGAACGTGGCGAAGCCAGTAGCAGTTTGTGAAATATTAAAATTGCCTTAAATGTGTGTTAAAATGCCGTATTGCGAGACAAAAGTATCAGCTTCACTTGCTTTAATAAAAAAAAATATTGACTGTACAATTTTTAACAATAAATTTTTTTGAAGTTTTACGTCTATTTAATTGTTGTGAAAGACATTTTTACTACTAGTGAAATAAACTTTAATTCTTAACTAATATCAGACATTCTTGCATAGCTATTGTGAACGGTCCCAAGTACGCTTGACAGAAAGATGAATATAAGGCTAGATAAACTCATTGGCTCAACCGTTTTCTGCTATTTGCAATGTTGGCTAATTGTGGAGTCTCACGTTTGGCCAACAGTAAGAAATTCCCACCTTGTCATACCATTAGCCAACGATCTATTCTACTAAGGTCCAACGACAATAACCCAATTTTGGGCGACACTTTTAAAATAGGAAAATTTTCAGTGTTGCTACCGTTTGCAGGTAGCACAGTCTAAATAAATTTTCTTATGTAGAATTAATACGTCATCTGGGATTTTTTTTAATAAAAAAAAAATTGCATTAATTGCATCGCATTGCATACATCACTTGATAAATATGTCTTCTAATTTTTTATATACACAAAATCACTAGACACATCTTCAAATTCATGGTGGTCTTATTTTTCTTAAGATTTGTATTTTAAAACAATTCCAGAGGTCTGTTAGTTTAGCTCAAACTTTCAAGTTCTGATACACTTAAACGATAAGAAGAGACATGTTCTGAATTATTTCCTATGTTAACGACATTATCCGAATAAACAGGCTTTTTTGTTGACTACAAATCCAACCTAAAGTATAACTAATTCTTTAACTCCGTCCTTTTTAAGACTAACGAATTAAGCGAGGAGGCATGATTAAATATTTTATATAGAAACATATACAGTGGACTTTTTAAATTATTCTATATTCAGCACATAGCATGAGTGGGGCAATTACTTAAGCTTTAACAGTACATGATTTTCTCCTATTTATCATATCTCCAACTGAAAAGATAATCCCAACAGATGAACAGATTAAAATAAAATATTTTTTTCATCGGTATTGATTCAAAAATAGGTTTTGACTGGTTCTGAAATTTCGCAAACACAATAGACTTTAGACAATCGTTTCCTGGAATTCATTTTTGCTGGCTCCCAATAATTCAGATTTGGAAATTTTGTTTGCCCGGGAATAAGAAAAAATTATATATTGTGTTTCTAAATTCAATAAACTAGTTTAAAACTAATAATTACACTCAATATAATCGTAGCATAAATAAGATTTTCTTAATATTTAAAATTTTTAAACTTTAATTGTATAGTAAAATTTCTGCATATTTCAATAAAATTTATATTATAAAATAATGAATCTTTTAAATTTAATTGCATACATTTATATTCTGCCATTTCAACTAAATTCTTTTTTTGATATTTTGTAATTAGAATACTTTAAAAAATGTGTGAGCTTTAATGTAAAAAAAGCATTTTTAAGTTATGTTCGTAAGGCCTGTAATGAAGTTTATCAATCACTACTTGGAGAATCGCAAACGAACATTGAATTTGACTGACACTTTGTGAGCAATATACAATAAAATCTAATTAGCAACAATTTGTTGAAGTCCTACTAAATTTAAAGTTTTATGGAATACCTACATTTAATGGTGATCAACGTTCTATAATTTCTGCATTTAATGCGCTAATTAATGTTAAGTCGCAACAAAGTACACTTTCAAATTTTCGATTGGTATTAAGTCAGGTATATATAACAAATCTTAGTCAACACCAGTTTATTATATCATTATGCTTTATTAATGGCATTTTTTTTCATTTTTTTGTAATTAGTCAGCTTTTTCAGGTTGTTTCACGCCAGTCGCTATGTCTAAATAGCTTAGAGCTTAATATGTAGCATCAGTTATCGCTATCAATACATGCGATCAATAAAAATTTAGCAACAGATATTGAACATCAAAATTGAGTGTCTTCGGTGGTATACCATAATGCTCAAATGAGTAAAGTTATTAAATTGGAATCTTTTTAATAGAAGCGACTGGAGCAGCGATAGGGTCTTTGGGAGTTACCTCTCCAAAATATTGATTAGCTGGTATATTTAACCTTTAAATGAACGGTGTTTTATTTTGTTTCGAAAAAATTATATATGATACTCTGAAAGGTTTATAAGACAAGAAAAATAATGAAAAAAAAAGGCATATTTTTCATATAATACGTCAATCTTTTCTTCTGGTGCACATCTGCTATGTAAGTAAAAACTACTGTCATGTGGCTGTTTGACGCTAAAATAATGCAAATTAGTAAATACTTTAAGTATGTCTCCAAATACCTTATTTTATATAATTATTTATTTTATAAAACTTAACTTTCAACCCTTTAATTCCCATAATAGAATACGCTCTAGAAATTACGTAGTTCAGATAATCTGACTTTACATCAGAAAGTTTCAGAGGTTAATTTCACTTTATTTAAATACAGAATGACTGTTTTTTAATTAAAGCAAATATTGCTATTTTAATTTTCTGATGTGAATTAGGTATACGCGAATTAAGAAAAAAAAAATCTGAATTTCAAAACAGTGTTCTTTGCGTATATGCAAATCTGCGCACTAAAGGGTTAATATGAACCATTCTGTACTGAGAGATATACAAACCAATGTAAAGGAATTCGTAAAAAAATAAAGTGTAGCTTACATCTATTTCAAGGATTCATAACAAAAGTCCTTCACGTTTGTTGTTCATCGCAAATCCTTGAATATGGATATGTTCTGGATATACAGCGTGTCCCAGAAATCTTTTATTCTAAAAATTAATAACGAAAATGCTAACAGGTGAAATGAAATGCAGTTTTCTGCAAAAGAATGAAGAAATTAAAGTTTTTTTTTACAGTACCTTGTAGTATAATTCAATGTAGCTATGCCGTTAGTAACACGAAGAATGTCGAGCGTCTACTCGATTTCCCCGAGTGTGTTTTTAACATTTTTGGCGTAACAGTGAGGATTGCTAATTGTATCTTTTCATTTTCTATATTCTTATTTTACTATATAAAAATCACTTCAAAATATCAAAGTACTCATTAATTGCTATAAGTGAAAAAAATAAATTTTAAAACGGCCAAATATCTTTATATTTCAACTTGTTTCATTGCATCAGACTGCAACATTCTCAAGAAAATAAAATGATAAAAATATTTTCGCAAAAATTCAAATTGAAAAACTAGTAAACAAAACCAAAATCATGCGAACACAAGCATCCATCATCAGATAATCAATAGAGATCTTCTTACGCAATGGGAATATTTGCAATGATTCAGCTTCCATAGAGGTAAGAACAAAAATCTTCTTAAAACACCATTAAAAATTTTTAAATGTGCCAGGCTTTCCGAAAGATGGGAGTCTTTATTCGTCAGGCGCAAAGAAGACGTGCTTCTACTATGAAAGTAGAAGCAAGACTGAAATGAGAGATAAGGGAAAGCAAACAATCTGAAGAAACAGCCAATAGGAAATTAGAAATCAACAGTCAATCACAGAAGAGTATAATCAAAACAAAAGAACACAGAGTAGAAGGGGCAAAAATTGGGAAGGGAAAAAATACATATATTTAAATATGGGAACACATGAAATTAAAAAATAAATAAATGAATAAAATATTAAACACGTCGTTTCGATTTTAACATTATCTTTAAACCTGTCAATAAATTCAAATTCCCCTCCACTAAATCTCCTGTTCGTGATCTTCATAAATGGGGAATTTATAAAGTTCCTTGTAATGATTGCGATTTATCTTATATTGGTCAAACTAAAAGAAATCTCGAAATCCGCTTAAAAGAACATTCTCGTTATGTAATCAATCAAGAATATTCTAAATCTTCTATTGCCAAGCACTCTTGGGATTCCGGCCATAGTTTTAATTTTCAAAATGCTAAAATTATAATACCAATAATTTATATTCGTATAATTGTTTGCCATATAATTTATTTTTGTATTAATTAATATTAGTCTGTTTTTTATATTTTTTTAATTTATTTTTTTATTTCATGTGTTTCCATATTTAAATATGTATTTTTCCCTCCCAATTTTGCCCCTTCAACTCTGTGTTCTTTTGTTTTGATTATACTCTTCTGTGATTGGCTGTTGTCTTGATTTCTAATTTCCTAGTGGCTGTTTCTTCAGCTTGTTTCCTTTCCTATATCTCTCATTTCCGTCTTGCTGCTGCTTTCATAGTAGAAGCACGTCTTCTGTGCGCCTGACGAAGAAAGACTCGGATCTTTCGAAAGTCCTAGAGCATTTAAAAATATTTGGTGTTTTAAGATTTTTTGTTCTTATTCATTCACATCAGTTTTAACTTATTTTCTTCTATAGAGGTCCCTAAAATTTGGAAAGAAATGCTATTCAATATAATGAAATGTTATAAAATAATTTTACGTTCACAAATTTCAAATTTTAATATTGCTGTTTATTTCATTATGCTTGTGTTCGAGCGGTTTTTGTTTACTAGTTTGCGAAAATATTTTTATCGTTTTATTTTCTTGAGAATTTTGACGTCTGGTGCAATGAAACATGCCGAAATGTAAATAAAAGTATTTGGCCGTTTAAAATTTACGTTTAACACTTATAGAAATTAATGAGTACTTTGATAATTTTTATTTATAGAATAATTAATAATTTAATAAACAAACTTTTGGATTTCTTCATCTTTTTGTAGAAAACCTCATTCCATTTCACCAGTTTGTATTTTTCGTATTGATGTTTACAATGATAAAAATCTTTCTCGGACACGCTGTATTCTAGCAATAATTTTTATGCACAACATTATTACATTTATACAACATTGTTTGGCAATTTTTGTAACAAAAATACTCTAAAAACCCTCCCACACTGAAATTCTCGCTGAGCCACAACCATATTATTATTGATTAAAATGCATTCAGTAACTGTAAGAACACCCAAGATAACATACTTAGGTGCTTTATACATAACTACTCCATGCATAAACATAACTTCGTATGAAAAAAATATTTGTCTGAAATAACTTCGGTTCGATTTCTTAATTTTCTTGCAGATTTAAACATTCAAAGTAAATTTCAGTGCTACTTCGGTTATTACGAATATTCTTGGCTCATACGAAATATTTTTCTGCAATATTTTTTTTCTTTCAGCAAATTAAATTATTTTAACTTTTTGTAAACTTCTTGTATGCCATTTTATATAAAAAACAAATGAGCTATAATTCTTCGACATTATTTTGTAAATCAAATAACATAAAGTTGACGTTGACTGTAAATTTTAAACCTTTGCAATTTAAAGTAACAACTCGGTAAAAAATTTCGCAACGTTTTTAAATTTGAATATTAATTTCTCCAACCTGAAACTTTAAAACCATCCAAATTAAAATTTATTTCGTATTAAGAATTTTTCCACTGAAATATACCACCGACAGTTTCAGTAATTGCCCTAAAATAAATATTTCACAACAGAGTATCATATACATATTTAATTTTAAGCATATTTGCATTAAAATCAGCAACGTTTGGGATATTTGAAAAGTTTTAAAATGACATATACCCAACCGATTATATTACTACTACGCATAGTATTTTACGATTTAATTTGATTAAGGCATACACATGTATATTGCCCTAATTTCCGGCTTATAACCCGCGGACCGGACGAAACATGCTTGACCCAGAAATTTTAATTATAAAGTATTACCTATTTCTATGGGATGCGGATTAGGCGACAATTTGTAAGCTAAGATTTAGGTTTAAAATATTTATTTGATCTGCGGGTTACACGCAGGAAAATAGGGTTGATAACGGATCATTATTTAAAATTAATGAGATAACTAATAGTATTTTTTATGAAAATAAATATATATAGAATGTATGAAATCCGATTTTGTTAAACTTTTCATTCGAAAAATTATGCAGGGGTGCTCTTTGGGCTTTTTTTTTTGTGCAATCAAGGTTAATTGCGGTTGCATTAATGTACCTAAATTATAATTTTAATTTTGGTCAATTCATTGAAATTCTCTTTTTTCGTTATTGTACCAATGGGAAAATCTCAAAATTAAAAAACCCGTTTGTAACAATTTTAATTATAATAATTTTACTGATAAATTGTGTAATTATGAACGAGTTTTGTTGATTTCATATTTATTGCACACTGAGTTCAGTTTTCAGCATCATTTCAGTTTTCTCTTTGATCTTTAGAATAATCTTTTCTCATGATCAAATGTTTTGTGGTAAGAATTTGTGATAAGTTTTGATAAGCACCTGATAAGTTTTTGTGTGTTAAAGTAGTGTCCTTGGAGAGAAATTGCACAACTGTTCATTTTAACTTCACTTCGCGCGAAAACATTTCACTCGGATCTTCAGAATAAGCTTTTGCCGTGGTTCATTTTATGTTTTAATAAAAATTTTCACATGATGGATTTTTTCTGTAGTTGCGCTGTTGGTGAAGAATTGCCTACTAGTAACTACATAATTTAATCCCAAACTGCTGTCACAGAAATTGTCGCATAGCTTCAGCGAGGGCGATTGAAGCCACATAAGACGTGCAAGGACTGCGAAAATGTGTAATTAAATATATAAGTATAGAAAATTGCATTTTAAATTAATGTATTCGATATATAACAAACATCATTTTATTGGGACTACCTTATCCGATCTTCACACTCTGGGAAATTTTTCATCAGACACGCATAGAATATTAAGAAGTGCCTCAAAAATGAAATATACAAAGCTATCAGGACGCTTTCATCAGAAGTATAGTGTCTAGAAGATATAGTGTGGTAACCGAGTATTCCAGTAAGTGCTAAAACATTGATCCCATAAACGTTGAACGATGCTGAATGACATGCATTGATCGCAGCGATATGTGCTAGTTTTTTGCTGGCCGAAACGCTTTCTCAATTGAATCTTTATGTAATTTTTACGTTTGAGCTACCAGATGTCTCTGCGATCGGCATTTATCATTCAGCATCGTTCAACATTTGTGATATACAATTTTTTCGCACTTTAGGTGGCCGATTGTCACGCTATATTTTCTAGGCACTTTAGCAGAAGTATTTAGTATGTAAGTAGTAACATTTTGTTGAAAATAACATTTTTACACTCTTTACGTAAAGCGAAAAAGTGCACAGGGCTTACCGCTACAGATTACAAGGTCAAAAATACCAAACACTTAGAAGAAAATATACAAAGATAGCATATAGCGTGCCACAGAATTATCTAGTAAGAATTGTCAGTGAAGAACTGTTGGGAATAACATATTTGTTCTTCACATATTGAGAAAACAATTTAATAAGGCACATATATAGGTTAAAGAAATGCCAAAAGCACAATATATAATATATATATATAAACCTTCCACACACGTATGTGGTATATACGGAGTATCATTGTGTTAGGAATAACATTATTCCAGTTTTTAACACAGGGAAAAATTCGAGAGCTGTTTGAAATGAAAAAGAAATTTATAAGGATAGCAAAGTCTTGCTCACAAGTATTTAGTGGGTGCGGACCGTCACTCTGTTGGTAATATCATCATAACAGCTCTGCACAAAGGGGAAATCAATTCCGTAAGACACACACGGTCAAAAAAAATTAAATTAACTAAAATTAAATATAGAAAGGTAGTATCTTCCACAGAAGAATTTAGCTTGTGAAGAACATCCTTGTGCTAAGAATAACATACCTGCCATTCGCACATGGGAAAATTGCATAAGGCACACATATAGTTGAACACATGTCTAAGTTTAAAAAAGGAAGGTATAAATATTTAAAAAATAAATAAATAAAAATCATCTTATACAGAACTCTGGTAATTTCTGATAGACCCTCTCTATATATTCTGCAATATGAGTTTTTTTACAATGTTCCCGAACGAAGCAAGCTCAACCGCGTACAAATAATTAAATCAATCAACGACATAAGAACACTATATTTGCTTATTTTTGAGTTTGTGTGTGTGTGGGGGGGGGGGGGGCTTTAAGAACTGTACCGGTAAGACTTATCTCTACTGATCTACGAACAAAGAAATCGATGCTGATGCAGGTTGAAGTAAGATTGAAAACGACCCATACAATGCAGAAATCTTAGAAAGGGCTCACGAAACTCTTTTAAATTACAAATGTTCTTTAAAAACTCAACGAAAGAACAAAACAAATGCAATTCAAACCAATCCTGTTCCAGCGTAAACGACGGTCTGTCTGGAATGGAGCATCACACAGAAAAGAGAATGTCTTCCAAGAAGGCAATAATTTAACAGCTGATACTGTTGTCATTATAGCCCAGGAGCTGACAGGTAATTTGGAGGAGGTACTTGATAAAAGCTGAAAGTTCATAATAGGACAAGACAGAAATAGTTACTAAGTCATTTCGTCATCATCGTCGCATCATAAGTCGCGAATCCATCACCATCTAGCTAATAGGTTAATCAGCTAGTTGGCGATGGATTCGCGACTTCTGAATTTTATAGCGCAATTTTTCAACACAAGAAAATATTCTTTAAGAGCTATAATTTATATATATGAGAAAACTAGTCTTTGGGGGCCACCGTAATACTTACCCATCATGTATATAGATAATATAAAATATTAAAATAAAACATATGATATTTGCTAAGCATTCTACCATGTTACTTTTATTCATAATTTAATTTATTTGGACGCCCTTAAATATAATTAAAGCACAAATGTCACATACTGGTGCGATTTTTTTATGACGCCAATGTCATATACGCAACGGGTACTTAAATGGCGTCAAAGTGTCGTTATTTTGCTTGATATGGTAACCCGGATGATGTTGTTTATGCTTTTGAAGTTTTCGCCAAATTGGCAATCGCGCCAATACGGAGTATATATGACATCTGTGCCATAATTAATATAACCCCTTAAACTAATATTACTTTTTGTTGCATTAAAATATCTCAATTTGTTGATTTTCTGGAAGCAAGTATTGATTTACAATGGAAGTCTATGGGAATTTGGCGAAATATTAAAGATACCGCCAATTTGGCGTAACTTTTGGCGACTCATTTTGGTCGCCAAATTTGGCGATGTACCGCCAAGTTGGCGACAAACTTGGCGGTATTTGGCGACAGAACAGGGTCCCCCTATGGTAAACCCCCTTATAGGTACAGTGCTCAGCATAAGTTTAGACAATGATCTATTATGCTTCTGTACTGCGAAGTATGTAACGAATTGTTGTAACTCAACTGTGACATATTACTGGTGACTTATCCTTTATTCACAAACAATAAATTTTAAATTATACCTTTTACATAATAAATAATGACAAAAAAACAAAATTAACATGGCGGCAAAAGTATAGACAATCTGTCTATTTACAGAAAAATAACCACAAATTAAAATCGAACTACACCTACATTGTGTGAAATCAGTGCAAATATGTGGCTAGGAAACTAAACTATATGAGAAACTAAATCCTGCATCACTTGGGAGTCTATTTCGTACCAAACACGTTCAACAGCAGTTCGACGTTCATTAACACAAGAGTATTGTCAAAAAATTGCGTAAACCTTATGAGATATGATGCTACAAACGTTTTCGATTGCGTTCAGATCAGGGCTACACGCAAGCCAGTCGAGAACAGTGATATTTTGAGAGTTAAATCAACTTTTGCCTTGCATGCAACATGAATGGACGCTTTGTCTTGCACAAATACATACTTTGGAACAGCTAATGTGTGTGTACGACTCACTTTTAATGCGACTAGCAATCATCATTTGTCTAGATGACAGTTTATGGGTCCTTCTACCATCTCGTTTTCTGGCCACACGAGGCCTTCCAGATCTATGTTTTGCTTTGAAAGAGTCGCCCTTAGACAGTACTTGATAGACAGACTTCTTTGGACGATTCAAAAGAGCTGACATTTCTGCAACAGTCTTCTCTTTCGATATCAGCTTCCATGTTACAATTACTTCATCTGACTGAAAATTTCTAGCTCGCGGCATCTTCACTAGCCAATGCTATTGCGAGGTGCACTTTATGCATGTGGCGTCAAAAGTTTGAAATTTGCGTTTTTCTGTGAACAGTTGCCAAAAAATCACGAAAGCGTCTAAACTTTTGCAATAAGCAAATTTCACATTTTTCAGTTAAATTAAATAAAATCCGGTATTAAAACCGTTATTTCCGTTCTAAAATGTTTAAAATATGGTTAAAAATAAGTACAGCCATTTGTATATCCCAAGTGTTCGTATTTTTTATTTAAAGGTCTAATATCACCAGGTCTAAACTTTTTGCTGAGGACTGTATGAAGAGGCATTAAATGCTTGACATTTACGATAAGCCATTATTGGCATTTAATCTTATAGTTTGGCGATAGTTTTTTGGTCGGCGGTATAATCAAGTTCGGTACGAATTGCGCAAAAGAAACATCTTATAACTCGAAAAATTATAATCATATTAACTAACAGTCCACTGCGTCGGATTAAGCGTCTCATTAACAATTAAAATGTATCTTTGAATTCAAATTTGAATGAAATACAGGTCATGAAAAATCGAAGAGTGTGAAAAATAGAATTACAAATATCTCGGCAACTGATTATCCGATCGAGTTCATTCATGATGCAAAATTTATGTTCTTTTATTGTCTTTTATATTCACTCCTTTAATTAAACAGTTTCGAAAATTTTTGTATACCTTTTATCAGAACGAATATTTCAAGAGTCCGAAAGAATTGTTCCGGTAAATCGAGGTTACTGATATTCAATAGGCTTCTTTCCATTATTACTCCCTAAGTACACACCGAATTTTAAGTCTCTATCTCAAATTGCTCGGGAGATAGAGCGATTACAGACACACAGACATACAGACGGACGTACAAATTTTTTTTCTAAAAATGTTTTTCGGAATATCCAGTGTCTGAAACGTGTAAATCCGTCAAAAAAAATTTTTCGCTTTTCAAAACGATTACAAGATTTACCCTATACTACGTATGATGGGTAAGTAAAAATATGTAAAAAAAAATACCAGTCGAATCTGCCTGTACTAAATATATTAAAGGCATCATCAAAAGTTTTAAAAATAATAAGTCTTTGATAAAACTTCCAAACCACAGCAAATTCCACGTACTCACTTCTGTGTGTTAGTTCAACGGCAGGTCAGTTGGATATTTTAAAGTACCTGGAAGTTGACAAAAGTGTGTACAGGAGTGCAACAGAGAGGCTGCACTGCAGCGGCATGGTACGAGAGAGAATCTGTCAGGACTGCCACAAGCGACTATTTTTTAATTCTACTTCACACCACTTTTTCAAAACAAAAATTAATGACATACTGTTCGAGAACATTTGAAAGAGAAACATACTACAAAATCTATTTTTTTTTTAAATAATGGTGCGAAATGAATAGAAAAATAGTCGCCTGTGGCAGTCCTCTCTATTAGGCTACACTGGCAGAAGTTTTGAGAGGTTCAACATGTAGATAAATAATTCAATTGGTATTAAATTTGTCGAGCAAGGCTTCTGTCTTATTTTATACTTCAGTATTATATTACTTTTTGTAATATAGTTATAATATTTTGACATAGAATATTTTCTGATTAATTTTCATTATAAGGAAAGCGCTAAAATAAACTGTGCACTGTGTACAAAAATTATCAGTTATAAAGTTATTGTTTTTACTGATCAGAAGTAATTTTACAACAATCCTGACTTCGGCAACTTTTTCTGAGAATACTACATAAAACCTGAAGAAGCTGATAATTACTTTCATGGTGTATTATTGGAAAATGATGAGTTAAATAGGAACGATAAAGATAAAAATGTAAAAAAAATAAACCAATTAAATATATATTTTTTTTTTACCTGCGTTACGTAATTTTTGTATTTAATTGTAAAATATATCTGTATTTCATTTCATAATTGATATTTAAATTTAATTATAAAATATTTTTTCTATATCTATTTGACCCTCTGCTCAATAGACTATCTCTCTCGATGCATGACTCTACAGCGAAACCTCTCTGTCGCTCACATACGTCCTTTTTTGTCACCTACCAGTGAACATCCACTTGGTCTGTCATGGCACTAACACTTAATAGTAAGTATATGAAATCAGATGCGTATGTTTAAAGTTTTATTAATAACTTTTTATTTTTTAAACAACTTTGAATACGGCTGCCACGTATTTAGTACCGACAGATTCGCCAGTTATTTTTTACATTTAATAAAACATATTTTCATATACATATAAATTGTGTATTTTATCAAGAACCTTTTTTGCGAAGAAAAAAATACAAGTTACTAATCCACCGCCAAGTAGTTGACAGATCATTGAGTTCATAATCAGCTAAGGTATTGAGTTTACAAATTAGTTCGTTCCTTTAAAAAAAAAAAAAACGCCGGGTGTTTTGAATGTTTTACAGTGACAGCTGATTTATGTGGTTTAAGAGAGGTTAGACATCTTTCAATAATATTGAGTTTGTTTCACTTTGAGTTTCATGCAAAAACTTTGTTTTGTACTTCGTTGAATATGTCAAATTTTGTGTTAACTAAGCAGCATTTGCGGGAAGTTTTTGTTTTCTACTTTAATTGGAACAAAAGTGCAGCTGAAGCCCAGCGAAAGCTTCTGGAAGTTAGTGGTGAAGCTTCTCTAACTGATAAATCATGTAGGGCATGATTTCGACGTTTCAAGAATGCTGATTTCAGCGTTGAAGACAAGACTCGCTCTAAACAGCCAAAAACTTTCGAAGACAAAGTTTCAGAGGCATTACTGGATGAAGATAAGAGCACAATGAAAGAGGATCTTTCAGAATCATTGAGAGTGAGTCAACAAGCCGTTTCCGTACGATTGAAATCATGGGAATGATTCAAAAGCAAAGTAATTGGGTGCCTTATTAACTTAAACCGAGAGACGTTAAAAGGCGATTTTTCGCAAAGGTCGTAAAACAAATATTTGGAAAAACTCAAGTGTGGTGTTTTACAGTACCCGCCCTACTCTCCGGACATTGCTCCTTCTGATTACTGATGTTCCGACCGATGCAGCACTATTTAACAGGTCACCAGTTCCCCTCTTTCGCAAAAATTGAAAATTGGCTCAAAACATGGTCGCCTCAAAAGACGAGATGGAATTTGAAAATTTTCTGTGAGTTGGCAAAAAGTAGTAGCCAGCGATGGACAATACGTTGATTAATCTGTTCATTAATTTTGTTTTCAAATAAATGCATACTTGAACACAAAAACTACGGACTGAACTACTTTGTATTCCCAATAGAAGTATTGCATATTGCTAACTTTCATATTTGAGGGGCTCGGCAGTAAATAATGGTAAGCGCCAGAATTATAAAATTAAGTATTTTTATTTACTACAGAAATTAGTACATTTACTACAGAAGTTAGTAAAAAGTTCCACATTCTCTCAAAAGATGGCAGTACTATCTCAGGTTATTCATAGCGCCATTAGTATCCAAATGCATGCTTTTTTTTTAAATATCGCCAAAAGTGACAAATATCACTTACCATTATTTACTGCTAAACCCCTCATTTCATCAAGTACCTCCTCCAAATCAGGGGGGTGCCATTTCTATCTAGTTTCGGTATCAAGGTTTCCGTACTTATGACGTCACTGTGCGTGCTAAGGAGAATTCCCGCAACAGAAAAGAGCCTATTTTTGCATTTAAAATCGAATTTCTGCTCAAAAAATTTTATTTTTGGTCAAAGAAGAGCATATTTCTTCAAGGCAGAGCATTTTTCACCAGCGAATTTTTTTTTTTTTTTTTTTTTTTTTTTCTTTGTAGAATAAAGCGATTATAGAGGATTTTTCCCTTCAAATGAAACAGTTGTGTGTTATTATTATCCTCATTATTATTATTGTGCTAAAGTGGAGCTTTTATTGCTTGTTATCTTTAGTTGATCATCGAAAATGGATGTGTGTGTGGAGGAGGGTGGGGATAAACATTTATTGTGATTTCCTTTGACACTCAGGAGAGTTTGCCCACACACGAAGCTTAAAGTGCTTCTCCGAAAGCGCGATTTCCAATAACTTTTCCTAAATATTACGGGTAGATATGTCTCAGATTTCGTTAATGAAACATTATGAACATGGTGAATTTTCATTCACCATATCTTCCTTAAATTCCTTTTTTCAAAAACTTGGATATATTGCTGGTTATACAGAAAAACAAAATTTTATAAATTGCATGACAGTTTGACAATTCATTTGGTGAATCAAATATGTTACAACCAATTCCTTCGGATGAATCGAAATACTTTCAATGTGATAAATGCCTCGAAGATGTAAAACTGGTAAAAAATATTCTTAATGAGATTCAGGGCAGCTCACTTTCGAAAGAATTTAATGTTTTTGAAAATGCTTGCAAAAAAGTTAAATTGGTATTCCAAACAGGCACAGAAATATAATAAAATCATTTCTGAAAATCAGAAGAAGTTTCATTCGATTGAGACAGATTAAGAGGCTACTTCCCTCACGTGAAAAATCGCATCGTATGGGAGAATTTTTAAACAATATCTCGTTTGCATTTCAGTATTTTATTTTTGTTGCATTGGATAGCTTAGGATGAACTCCACAAAGGCTCTTTTTTACTTTTTTATTTTGTTTGCAGTTTTTTTTTTAAATTATGAAATTTTTACTTTCCGAACCGGTTTCGAAAGTAAAGTTAACCTCATAAAAAAATAAACTGCAAAGAAAACTGAAAAGTAAAAAACGGACTTTGTAGAGATCGACATTGACTACCCAAATGCTATATATATATTATACTAGTAAATCTGCAGATCAGGAGCCTCAACGTCATCTTTGCAAGTCATTGTTTTTTAACACTCATTGCATAATATTCAACTTCCTACAAATCGCTTTTTAAAGTTTTCAAATTACATAAATATTTATGAGCATACAAGATACTTCGTAAAGTTTCAGAAATTAAAAGTGTTAAACAAGTGGTTGTACATTGATGTTCTGAAATTCTGATGAGCTACTTATTCTGGTAACTTTTTAAATCAAAAATTGCATTTCTTCAGGGGAGCTCTGCCCCCCTGAACCCTCCGTAGTCTATTTAAATTTACATTCGTAATTTTTTATTGATTGTGCGGATGGTTATAGTATATCTTAGATTTATTTTTTTACGCTGTGATTTATAAGGATAAGCATAAGTTTTTTTATAAATTAATAAAATTTAAATTTAAAATAAAATATTCATGTTAACCGTACACAGACAATAAATCTTGAAGTAACGCCAAAAATGTAACCTTAAAATCCGCTACATTCGGCACAACACAAAGACGTGCTTAAAAAAAAAAAAAAAAAAAAAAAAAAAAAAAAAAAAAAAAAAACGGATGAAGTCAAAGAATTTGGTCCCTGTTCCACGTGCTTGTTTTGTTTGGGCCGAATGAGGGCATTTAAATCTGAGCGATAACGCACATCGTATTGAAAACTGTTTTTACGGCTTACTGCATCTCCATCTATCTCTTTCCTCCGTGAATAATAGTTAATTTTATTTTACCCAAGATCTTTTTATTCCAGCATCTTTGTTTTCGATAAATGACGTCTAATTCACCTGCTATGCGTACTTACTCAAAACTTTTCATCTTGTTATCTTAAGAAATACTCGAGAGTTTCCTTTTTATTTTTAATATGCAGCCATATTAATTTTTCTATTCTTAATTTTATTTTTCATTTTCCTGTTTCACGACAAAACATTTCATTGAAAATTGTTTAAAAGAAAATATTATTCCGGGTTTTGATTTTCTTGGGAACAATTAAAGAAATATTGGTAAATGTTATGGGAAAATGTTACGTTATTCTCTATGAAAATAATGAACTTTTGTATTTTTAAGCAAAATATTTCAATAAAATAAATAAAATAAATGAAATATTGCCTATTTTTATTTCTGGGCTAAAATCCTTCTATATGCAAAGATACAAATGCATTAATTCATCTGTTTTGACGTTGGCTTTACTCAAGCATTATGCACGCAATTATACTAATATTATTTGGACCTAATACGTTGCTAGGCAACAGAGAATGAAAAGAAAAAAAATGAAAAATGCATTATGTCAATTTGATAAAACAAAATCCTTTATATTATTGGAAAACATGCATAAAATTCCCCCCAATATTATAAACCTAATTTAAAAAATCTCGCAAATATATTGACATAATTTATTGGAATAATTTAATAATGTTATTTAAAAATTTCAGCATCAAAAATTTACCATTTAAATCCATTTTTCATATGAGCCATTTCTTTCAACAAATGAAAATCTGAAAATCGTCTGACTTGCCATTGAAAAGCATTATAGAGCAAAATAAAATGTTCCATATTTCCCGAACGAATGAACCAAATTTAACCAAAAACTATACAGCTAAATCCGGGTACCTCATCAACATGCCCAGTGAATTTCAAGCCGATCGGATGCTTTTTGCGGCAGTTATCGCGGAACAGACAGACAGACTAACAGAAACCAAAACTTTTCGTGTCTCCACAGTAAGCCTTCACTGACGTTTCGGCAATTACATCATTATTCAATATTTTAACTAGTAAATCTGCAGATCAAGAGCCTCAACGTCATCTCTGCAACTCATTGTTTTTATCAAACTTTGCGTAATATTAATTTTTCTACAAAAACAAAATTTAAACTATTTAAATTACACAAACATTTATAAAAGGAAAAAAATATTTCGATGGTTTCAGACATTAAAAGCGTTAAATTAAACACGTTGTTATGTAAGGATATTCTGAAATTCTCACGAGCTACTTATTCTAGTAATTTTTATATAATAAAGCAAATTTCTTCAGGGGGGCTCTGCCCCCCTGAACCCCCCGTTGTGTAATTTATTTTGCATTTGTAATTTTCTACTGATTGAGTTAATGATTACCCAATATCTTAGGTTTCTTTTTACACTGCGATTTATAAGGATAAGCAATAATTCGGTCAAGCATTTTACGTTATCCTAATATCCATACAGCAGTATTTACTTGCCTGCTAACCACAAATACCTGTATCTAATGGATAAAGAACTTTTGGAAATGTAAACTGAAACATCTAATTTAGAAATCTAATACCTTTATAAATTTTGTTTATTAAAAAATAATTTTGGTTACCATTCTGCAATATTTATATCTAAGATCTAATCTAAATATCAAAAAATGTACTCGATAGCATTAACTTACTAAAATCACACTAAAGTAGGGGGGCTTCTAAACCTAAAAGTTAATAATTCATCATCGTTAAATAAATAAACATGATTTGGCGCCTTTAAGTATTTTTGTGATTTTCTTTTAATAGTATTTACATTTAATTTAAAATCGTGATGTTACAAATACCGTTGAAATTTGACGCAAACCTATGTTCAGGTCAAATTACGAAAGGTTAACTAACATTTCATTTCCCTTAGCCGGACTTTCTGTTTCATTTTTCGTAATAAGAATTATTTTAATAATTTAATTTATTTTACACTCTACAAGCTGTTACACGGACGTTGTTCACGTAGCATTAAAATAGAGATAAATGCATTAAGTAAAACATTTCACTCCCCACCAGACATACCAAGTCTCAAGCTTTTTGCACATCACTATTATCTTGGAGAAAATGTTCTTTTAAATCGCGCAAATGTTTCAATTAAATAAAGTAACATTTTCTGTATTAAAATACTGGTATCTAGAACGCCGGAAGCTTGGCAGCTCTGCTCCTCTTAATAAAAACATATATGATTAACCAACACTTTATCACATTTTATAGGAGACAATACGGAATTTCTTATTTGTATGGCCTTACATATATCTCAGTCATAAAAATGTAAAATTTTGTGCCAATTAATGCACGCAATTGCGAAAATGAAATCGCAAAGAATGAGAAAAGGAAGGCCAAGTAAAATCGTGTAAATCGAGGAATCTTTCTTCGTAGTGCTGGGAAAATACTGCTACAAAAACTATTTTAGGTGGTATTTGGTGTGAAATGTTTATATGTATTCATTCCTGTCCTATATATCCTTTTTTTATTTTTTATTTGCTTATTCCATTTTTCTTTTGCACGTGAAAATCTTACAAATTAAAATTAACTCTTTGGGAGAAATTGTTATTCATTTTTTTTTTGGCAACAATAAAGTTCATAAAATTTAACAGAATAATGTCAGTTTATTCTGTATGAAAATAACGAACTTTTTCATTTATAATCAAATAGTTGAATAAATAAATGAATATATTATTCTATATAGTATATAAATACTATTTTCATTTCTGCGTTTAAATAAATCTATATGCAAATATCTATACAAAGGCATTCATTAATTCATTCCTTTTGCTTTGATTTGACTTCAAAAAACCATACATACTTTCACATTTATGATATTTTTAGATGAGATGCTGTTGCTACGCAACGGTTAAAAGAAAAAATGAAATATAAGTAAATTCATAAAATAAATTTTTTTATATTATTCGAACACATGTATAAAATTCTATCATAAGTTATACACCTAATTTAAAAGCTCTGACAAATGTTTTGACAAAATTGCAAACTAATAAGAATAATTTAATACTCTTATTTAAAAATTTCAGCATCCAAAATTTACCATTTAAATCTATTATTCATATGAGCGATTTCTTTCAACAAATGAAAATTTGAAAATCGTCTGACTTTCCATAGAAAAGCATTATATCACAAAATAAAATGGTCTGTATATTCCGAACGAATGAACCAAATTTAACCCAAAACTATACAGCTACATCCGGGGAGCTCATCAACATGCCCAGGGAATTTCAAGCCGATCAGATGCTTTTTGCGGCAGTTATCGCGGAACAGACAGACAGACTAACAGACAGACAGACTAACGGAAACCAAAACTTTTCGTGTCTCCACAGTAAGCCTTCACTGACGTTTCGGCAACAATTACATCATTATTCAATATTTTAACAAGTAAATCTGCAGATCAGGAGCCTCAACGTCAGCTCTGCAAGTCATTGTTTTTAGACTCACTTTGGTAATATTCAGTTGCCTGCAAACCGCAATTTAAAGTTTTCAAATTATGTAACTAGTAAATCTGCAGATCAGGAGCCTCAACTTCAGCTCTGCAAGTCATTGTTTTTAGACTCACTTTGGTAATATTCAGTTTCCTGCAAACCGCAATTTAAAGTTTTCAAATTATGTAATTATTTATAAGAATAAAAAATACGAAATTTTCAGACATTAGAAGCATTAAATTAAAAACGTTATGGAAGGATATTTCGAAATTTTCATGAGCTGTTAATTCTGGTATATTTTTTAAATAATAAAGTAGATTTCTTCAGGGGGGCGGAGCCCCCTGAACCCCCCGTGGTCTTATTAATTTACATACGTAACTTTTTATTGATTGCGCTAATGGTTAGCGCAAATCTTAGATTTCTTTTTACACTTCCGAGCCTTATTTTTCAATACTGGTAACACAGAAAATGATTTACATTGACGCAATTATATTAAACGTTTAGGTTTTATGAATGAAAATGTAATTTCCTTTAAAAATAAAATAATTTTCATTCATATTTTCTGAAATGAGGCGGCATTAAGAAGTAACACCCGTCAAAAAACATTTTTTCAGGCAATCTAGTTAATGCTTGGTTTTTAAGGATGAAAATATTTATTTCCCGATACAATGACGTCATTTTCGACAGCGATAATTTTGCGGTGCATAATTTTGATATTTACTATATATTTGCTCTTCAAAAGTTTTTTTTTTCCTCATTGGAATTTTCGATTAAGAATTAACATTTCTCTTAGCTGTGTGCAGACGATAAACCATGAGATATTAGTAAATTTTTTCTTAATAATAAGAATTAATATCATAACACAAGCCCCTTTTATTTCAACTTCAAAGCGTATTCGTTTTATTTTTGATATATGAGATCAAATTCACCTTCTTTTCGTATTTTCACTTTATTTCTAATATGAAGGCGTATTCATGTCTATTTTTTATTTCATTTTCCTCTCGCACATAAAAATCTTTCAAATCAAAATTAACTGTTAAGGATAAATTTTTATTCCGGGATTGAATTTTCGTGGCAACGGCAAAAAAAAAGAAAAATGATTGTTAAATTTCATAGCAAAATGTCGATTTATTCCTTATGAAAATAATGAACTTTTTAATTTAAAAGAAAAATATTTGAACAAAATAAATAGAACATAGTCTTTCGTTATTTCTATGGTAAATTCCATCTATATGTAAAGACACAAAGGCATTAATTCGTCCCTTTTGACTTTGATTTAACTTCAAACAATTACACATACTTTCACATTTACGATATTTTTAGGTGTAGTTCGCTGCTAGGTAACAGTTAAAAGATAATAAAAACAATTAAATATGTGCTTAAAAAGAAAATTTATATTAAAAAAAATATTTTATATTATTGAAACACATATATAAAATCCCTCCATAAAAGTTATACACCGAATTTAAAAACTCTGACAAATGTATACACAAAATTTCAAACTACTATGAATAATGTATGGTTCTAATTAGGAAATTTCATCATCCTTAATTTAACATTTAAATCCTTTAATCATATGAGCCATTTCTTTTCAACAAATAAAAATGGAAAAATCGTCTGAATTGCTATAGGAAAGCATTAAGTCGCAAAATGAAATGTTCTATATATTCCGAACGAATGAACCAAATTTAACCAAAAACTATACAGCTAAATCCGGGGATTTCACCAACATGCATCCTTAATTTTAAGATAATTGGATGCTTTTTACGGCAGTTATCGCGGAACAGACAGACAGACTAACAGACAGACAGACTAACGGAAACCAAAACTTTTCGTGTCTCCACAGTAAGCCTTCACTGACGTTTCGGCAATTATTTATAAGAATAAAAAATACGAAGTTTTCAGACATTAGAAGCATTAAATTAAAAACGTTATGGAAGGATATTTCGAAATTTTCATGAGCTGTTAATTCTGGTATATTTTTTCCGCCCCCCTGAACCCCCCGTGCTCTTATTAATTTACATACGTAACTTTTTATTGATTGCGCTAATGGTTAGCGCAAATCTTAGATTTCTTTTTACACTTCCGAGCCTTATTTTTCAATACTGGTAACACAGAAAATGATTTACATGGACGCAATTATATTAAACGTTTAGGTTTTATGAATGAAAATGTAATTTCCTTTAAAAATAAAATAATTTTCATTCATATTTTCTGAAATAAGGCGGCATTAAGAAGTAACACCCGTCAAAAAAACATTTTTTCAGGCAATCTAGTTAATGCTTGGTTTTTAAGGATGAAAATATTTATCTCCCGATACAATGACGTCATTTTCGACAGCGATAATTTTGCGGTGCATAATTTTGATATTTACTATATATTTGCTGTTCAAAAGTTTTTTTTCCTCATTGGAATTTTCGATTAAGAATTAACATTTCTGCTAGCTGCGTGCAGACGATAAACCATGAGATATTAGTAACATTTTTTTTTTTTAATAATAAGAATTAATATCATAACACAAGCCCCTTTTATTTCAACCTCAAAGCGTATTTGTTTTATTTTTGATATATGAGATCAAATTCACCTTCTTTTCGTATTTTCACTTTATTTCTAATATGAAGGCGTATTCATGTCTATTTTTTATTTCACTTTCCTCTCGCACATAAAAATCTTTCAAATCAAAATTAACTGTTTAGGATAAATTTTTATTCCGGGATTAAATTTTCGGCAACGGCAAAAAAAAAAAAAAAAAAAATGATTGTTAAATTTCATAGCAAAATGTCGATTTATTCCTTATGAAAATAATGAACTTTTTTATTTAAAAGAAAAATATTTGAACAAAATAAATAGAACATAGTCTTTCTTTATTTCTGTGGTAAATTCCATCTATATGTAAAGACACATAGGCATTAATTCGTCCCTTTTGACTTTGATTTAACTTCAAACAATTACACATACTTTCACATTTACGATATTTTTAGGTGTAGTTCGCTGCTAGGTAACAGTTAAAAGATAATAAAAACAATTAAATATGTGCTTAAAAAGAAAATTTATATTAAAAAAAAATTTTATATTATTGAAACACATATATAAAATCCCTCCATAAAAGTTATACACCGAATTTAAAAACTCTGACAAATGTATACACAAAATTTCAAACTAATATGAATAATGTATGGTTCTAATTAGGAAATTTCATCATCCTTAATTTAGCATTTAAATCCTTTAATCATATGAGCCATTTCTTTTCAACAAATAAAAATGGAAAAATCGTCTGAATTGCTATAGGAAAGCATTAAGTCGCAAAATAAAATGTTCTATATATTCCGAACGAATGAACCAAATTTAACCAAAAACTATACAGCTAAATCCGGGGATTTCACCAACATGCATCCTTAATTTTAAGATAATCGGATGCTTTTTACGGCAGTTATCGCGGAACAGACAGACAGACTAACGGAAACCAAAACTTTTCGTGTCTCCACAGTAAGCCTTCACTGACGTTTCGGCAATTAAAACATTCGAATTCAAACAAGATATTTAAAAAATATCTCCCATAGTCTTAACATTAGCGAGCGCGTGTTTTCATGTGAGTTGAGTGAAGTAGCCTCTTAACGAAATATATTCATCAGAAGTAAAAAAGAGATACGCTGCCAAGAAAGGAAAAAACTGAAATCAACTGTGATTGCTCGATAAAATATCAAATAATGGAGCGCACATCTGAAATACATCTACAAAACGCATCTTCTGATGAAATCATATGCTTGAAATTGAAACATATTCTGAGGGTAAAAACCAAAAATACATTAGTTGTTATTAAATATTTTTGTATAATTTTATGATGATGCATCATTAAAATATGATTAATTTTTATACACCTTTTCGGAAAATATTTATATTCCTCTGAATTTAAAATTCAAATTTTTTATAGCATACAAATCTTAGAGTTTTAAGAATTCGTCATTTTAATAATTAAAGTTTTTATTTTTATTTTAAATATCTTTTATAAATACTACTTGTCTTAATTTTTCTTCTATAAAAAATTTCAGTATGATGTTCAATGACATCAAATGCATAAATGGAACCTGAAAGAAATAATAAATTCTAAAAAGCTGAAAAGATATATAATTTTAAAATTTAAATATAGCACTTTATTTGCAGATGTGAAAAATATTGTTTAAATATTAAACTCTCTTTCGCGCAAAAATGTACTCTAATTTCTCTCAATTATGGATGTACATGTACAGTCGTGGAAAAAAAAAGTAAACACCCCCTACTAACTCCTCAACAAATTATCGTAGAAGAAAGTTACTGGTAACGAATGACTGGAAATAAAGTCTACTTTTAAATGATGTATATAAAATTTGCTTAGGGGGCCATCTACATATTAAAACAAACCATAACTTTGTTTTTTTTTTCAATAGCAGTACACAATTCTGACAGCATAAATGTCTACTAAAAACTACTACACCCTTCAATTAGCCTAAAAACAAATTTTTGTGCAATTCGTACCATAAGTTTCCGAGAAATTAATTATTTTAAAACGAGCGTATTTATAGGGCTGTATCCAAATTGAAGTTCCGTACCCAGAGAGCCATCTTCTTCATCAAGGCACCTTCAGCTATCAATGAAGCCTGTTAGATTACAGGACAGCAGAAGAAATTTCAAAATATGTACTCACTTCTATCATAAACGGCCCCTTAAACCATCATTTTGCCGTTTTTTAAGCATAATTTGAAAACTACTTGGAAGAAAAAAGTAATATTTTGGATTTCCATTAAGCAGGACTTAATAAATCTAAATCCATTAAAAAAAATTGTAGGTTGCAATTCATAATTCATATCATAAAATTATAAAAATTGCAAATTCAGCGTATTTATGTTTGAGTATATTTGTATTATGGTTACACAAAAAATTAGCACATTAGGAGCATAATTTCAGGAGATATAAATAAAAATATGAAAATGTAATTTAACATTAGAAGCACTAAATTTTGAATGTTTACAATTCAAAAACTTATCATTCAAATGACTTGAAATTTGGTGTCTTGGCATAGTTTGAACCGAAGATTTGAAATATCTCGTTAAAATTACGTATTGTCATTGAAAAAAAATGAAGTTTGGATTCGTTTTAATATGTAGATGGCCCCCTAAGCAATTTTTATGTACATAATTTAAAAGTAGACTTTATTACCAATGTTCGGTTTCAGTCACTTTCGTCTACGATAATTTGTTGAGGAGTTAGTAGGGGATGTTTACTTTTTTTTCCACGACTGTACATTGCTTATTATTATTTAACATAAAAATATTATTCTAAATGACCTTTCCGAAATGCGTTTATAAAATATATTACTCTGAATTTCAAATGTTATCTTCAACAAATGATATAATTACATAGTATAAATATTTTAGTTTAATAATATTAAATATTCAGCTATTTACTTAGGAAAATTTCTATTTAATTTGCTTGTGTAATCTAATTACGCAAACCTAAAACTGCGGTGTGAGGGAGGTTGAAACCTAAGTTATTATTTTTTTTTTCTTTAAATGAAATAGCTCTTTACTAAAAACGTAGCGAAATAATAACATTAGAATTATATTAGACTTCGAAATTGATTACCGATGAAATATTATAAATATACTACATTAAAAAGTATTAACAAAACATTAACTGCAGTCATGTAAAAATAAAATTTGCTTCTTTTGTAGGTCTCTTTTCTTCTGAAAATTACTATTTTACATTATTTTAATGTAAATTAACTTTTTCACATTGAGTCGTAAACGAAACTTAATGAAAAAGACAGCAGATTTAACAATTAAATTTCAAAGAGCTAATAAGAGATAATAGTTTAAATTTTAGATGTGATGTTTGTCCAATGCATAAAGAATATTTTTTAATCGTTAAATTTTTTTTCACACGAAAATTTCTACTAATATTTTTCAATTAAAAATAGCCCGTTTCTAATGCAAAGTCAATCGGAAAACGGATCCAAGCACGCGGGGTGACGTCAAGCAGCGAGTCGCTCCCTGTTAACTAGGGTGTGAAATGGCGCAACCTTTAGATATAGTAACCTTGCTCCAAATCACCTGTCAGATCGTGGGTTATTATTGTAAAAAATATCAAGAGTAATCTAGTTGGATTAACATATTCACGTCCATTGATAAACCATGAAGGAGTTTGTTTAATGGAGATTATATCACCGTTTGAAATGAAGTATAAGTACACGTAACTAGTGTACAGTCGTGGGAAAAAAAAGTAAACACCACCTACTAACTCCTCAACAAATTATTGTAGACGAAAGTTACTAATACCGAATGATTGGAAATAAAGTCTACTTTTAAATGACGTATATAAAATTTGCTTAGAGGGCCATCTACATATTAAAACGAATCCAAACTTCATTTTTTTCAATGGCAATACCCAATTTTAACGAGATATTTCAAATCTTTGGTTCAAACTATGCCTAGACACAAAATGTCAAGTCGTTTGAATGATAAGTTTTTGAATTATAAACATTCAAAATTTTGGGCTTCTAATGTTAAATTACATTTTCATATTTTATTTATAACTTCTGAAATTATGATCCTAATGTTCTAATTTTTTGTGTAGCAATATTACTAATATACCAAACATAAATATGTTTAACTTGAAATTTTTATAATTTTCTGATATGAATTATGAATTATGAAATTAATATTCGAAAAAATTATGAATTGCAACCTACAATTTCTTTGATGGATTCAGATTTATTAAGTCCTGCTTTATGGAAATCCAAAATTTCACATTTTTCTTCCAAGTAGTTTTGAAATTATGCTTAAAAAACGGCAAAATGATGGTCTATGACAGAAGTGACTAAATATTTAGAAATTTTTTATGCTGTCCTGTAATCTAACAGGCTTAATTGAGTGCTTAAGGTGCCTTGATCAAGAAGGGAGCTCCCTCGGTTAACAATCGAGTACCAAACTTCAATTTGGATACAGCCCTTAAAATACGCTCGTTTTAAAATAATTAATTTCTCTGAAACTTATGGTACGAATTTCATAAAAATTCTTTTTTAGACTAATTGAAGGGTGTAGAGTTCATTTATGCTGTCAGAATTGTGTACTGCTATTGAAAAAAACAAAGTTATGGTTCGTTTTAATATGTAGATCTCCCCCTAAGCAAATTTTATATACATCATTTAAAAGTAGACTTTATTTCCAATCGTTCGGTACCAGTAACTTTCTTATACGATAATTTGTTGAGGAATTAGTAGGGGTGTTTACTTTTTTCCCCCGACTGTACATCAATATAAGCGCATTGTAAAGTGTAGCTATATATACACTGCTTTAGTGCACTATAAATATTTGGTTTTTCAACTAATTTGCACACGAAAGCGTTTAAAGAGCTTCCAATGTGTTTCAATGGGTGACGAATTGTGAAAACAACCTTAGAGTATCATTCGACCACCATCAAGCAATTTTATATGAATTCATTTTTTGTTAAGGTACTACACTACGGACGCGAAAAGACTCGGAAGCTAATGTTAATCCTATGGGGAAATTGTTTTTAAATTTCCCCCTCGGATTTTAATATTTTTGAATGTTTGCATTAGATAGCTGAGGACGATCTCTAATGGGGCTAGGTTTTGCTTTTTCGATTTTGATTTCCTATTTTTTTATTACTTTCACTTTCGGAACCGGTTGGAACCGGTTCTTAAATCGAAACTATCCTAATATAAAAAACTGTAACCAAAATCGAAAAAGTAATAACTAATCCGGTTAAAGATAGTCCCCTAGCGACTAGAATAATTGTTGTGGAAATTGGCTATAGCAGTAATACTTCAAGCAGTGCTAAAATAGGAATCCCTTAAATGTTTAACGATGCTAAAATTAGAAGAGTCAATCACAGCGACATCTGAAGGAAATTGTCTAAAAAACTGCAAGACGATTGCTAGCCTAGACGTTGTAATCACTGAGCTCCACAACAATACGGAGAGCTAACTGACTGATCCACTTTCTATTGCGACCGCACCACACTTTCAATACGCGCAAGTAATGACCCAACAAACGCACGATTTCTGGCCGCATGGCGGTTTCGTTGCGGTCAACGTGAGTTAAGGCCATTTGTATCCAAACAATATTGTACCATATGCCGCTAATTACGGCAGCTATCGCGGGAAAGATTACGTATCGGCAGCGGGAAAACCGTTGCGTTTATTTTGCCCGCAAATCAATGAGGGCCGGTTTCTGGCAAACATGTAATGGCCCATCATCGTTTAGAAAGTAGAGGTCTAATATTACCTAACTCGCATAATTATTTAAGGAGAGGAAATGTATTTTTTTCTTCAATTTTTTTAAGTAAGCTTAATTATTTTAAATGTGGGTTTTATTAAAATATAGATACCTTATGATTTATATTTAAAGCAGTAAAATGGATTAGTTTTTTTTATTTAGTTTTAAAATATTTTTATGAATAATAAAATAATATTTCCAAAATATCCTTCGATAATTCAAGATATGCAGATTATACAAAACATCTACTAGAGATTTCATAATAAATGTGTGATATTTTTTTCAAGTTCCATGAAAAAATATCTGTCATAAATAAAAGGGAAAATGTCACTATGATTGTGCAAACAAGTATTTATTGTTGAATGTGAGAGAGAAAATTTTCTCTCTATAGAAAATTTTCTCTCAAACTAAAAGGGGAGGGGAAATTAAGCTGTTACTAATGCATAAATTTTTAATACCATTTGAAATATATTTTCATGTAAAATAAAATATTAGAAGATTTAAAGATCTGAATTCCGTGTAAAGGAAAAAATAGATAAAATTCCTTGCCTCTATTAAATTCTAACGATTTATGCATATTTATTTACTTTATTATCATTATTTTATTAATAATGATAAGCCATAATTAAAGTCATATATTGTTTTTTATATGTATAAAAATAGTTAATTCAATTTCAGACACATGGAACCCAATGTTAAGTAATACGGAAGAATTACCGAACAAATTTAGATTAAAAAATAAAATAAAATAAATAAGTAAAAATATACATTTTTTTAAAATCAACTTTTTTCTCCGAACGCATGAAATTAGCTACAGTTCTTAACCAAAAACTATGTGATCGAATTATTTTTCCATTGATAAAGGCAAAAGATCTGTCAGAAAAGGCTTTCGAAGTTGGCGTTTAAAACAAATATCCTGACACGACAGCGCATAAAAGGGGAAAAAACTAAAATCATAAAAATTACAGTCGCTTACAAGATGTTATTCATGTATAGTGACAAAAAAATCGATGACAAATCGCTTCTACAATCATTCTTTCATGTATCATATTTTTACGTTTAAAAAAGACTTGCAAAATATGTCAGAAAATTTCATGTTTATTCAGCGGAATATATATATATATATGCATGTATATATATGTATACATATTTGTATAAATCATATATATATATTAAATAAATCAAAATTGGATAAAAGTGGGTTATTAAACTTTGGAAAATTTTATTATCAGTAGTATTTAAGTAAGTTTTATTTTTTTCAGTGAATTATATATATATATATATATATATATACCTTTTCCGAAAATTATTTTATCGATATATACGTATATTACTTAAACCAGTGTAACATGGCTCTTATTTGCTTCAAAAAGATTACATATATGGACTACATATAATGGTTACCTAAATTCTACAATTTCAGATATCCACTACATATAATTTTATTTTAAAAAAACTTATCCTTTTTTGTGATCGATTAGTAGGTAAAGAATAAAGAGAAAAAAAATCTGAGAAGGAGTTTAAATTATTTGAAATTCACAAGTGTTATCGTTAAATTCGGAAAAGTCTCATTAAAATGGGAATCATAGCACACATTCTCCCTACCGCGTTTTTGGGATGCGCGGTGAGTGTTGGTGGACTGTTCAAGGGCATGTCTAATGACAAATAGGGGTCAAGATTTTTGCTGCGTCATCAACACTCGTTGTCACTCTTTAGTGTTTAGTGTAGACTGTGGAGTTGGCTGTTCATTTCGACTTTTGTTCTGAGACTGTTTGTACAAGGATAAATGTATATATATTTAGTGGATCTCTGAGGCAAAGCGAATGAAAGATACTATATAGCCGCTTTGCTCTGGGGTTGGAATGGACATTTAAAATACTGTAAGTCAGAATATTTTGTTTGCCTATTCATTAACCCGGGGGAACTCACTGTATGAGATTTTCTCTCACAGTCGTACTTTTTTCAGACTCTTATTTAAATCATTTTTCATTTTAATTAAAATTTCAAATTGTTTTTCAATTATTTTACCTATTTTGTGAATAAAAGTACTAAAACAACCAAAAAAAGTCCTTCCGGCCAGTGCCGGGAGGAAGAGGTAGCTTTCATATTCATTATTTTTAAAAAGCAAGCTTATTATTATTCAAACACACGAAGCTCAATTTAGTGGAAACCGATTATAGGAGATTCAATCCTAATCTTTATCAATATTAAATCATTATGAATGAGAATTTCGCGAAATTAGTCAGCTTTATCCAAGCTGCTTTTCTTTAAAGTAACTTATATTTGGCTGCCAAATTCGGCGATTTCTTAAAGTTCCTGCCATTTTAAGACAACATGGTGGATGAGGCTAACGAATGAACTTGGTCGAGACCTTAGTAATTCCTGTGCACATGCTCACTCACATCGGAATCGGTTGATATATACAAGTTCTGTCGCAGGCAAAAAATCAGATTTTTCAAAATGTCACCCACATTAGAAATTCAAACTGCTATATCTAAGCCATTTTCTAAGTTAAAGACAAAACAAAAAATGCTCCGGAATCCTTATATCATGGTCAAATACTTAAGAAAGAAACCTTTTTCAATTTCTAATTCTTTTGCACCTTACTTTAAATATAATTTTTTATATAATTTAATGGCTTCCATTTTGAAACAAGATGGCTGATGAAGCTGGCCAGCGAACTTGGTCAAGACATTACGATATACTATCCACATGCCTTCTTGCATCGAAATAGGTTAATGAATACGCGTGTTATCACGTGACAAATATCAGATCGTTTCAAAATGTCAGCCATGCTAGAAATTCAAAGTACTATAATTCAACCATTTTTTAAGATATATACGAAACAAAAACTGCTCCGGAATCTTTGTATCAAGGTCAAACACATATCAAAAAATTGAAAAATGAAAAAGATTTTTTTTAACTCATTTTAAATTTTAAATTTATTTTTTTAAAAAATGGCAGCTCTTTTGAAACAAGATGGCGAATGAAGCTGACCAACGAACTCGGACGAGACATTGGTATGTACTATGTACACACCAAGTTACATCCAAATAGGTTCATAAATACGCCTGTTATCGCGTGACAAAAATCAGGTTGTTTCAAAATGTCAGCCACAATAGAAATTCAAAATGCTATAACTCAGCCATTTTTTTAGATATAGAAGAAACAAAAACTGTTCCGGAATCTTTGTATTAAGGTCAAACACATACAAAAAAATCTTTTTCATTTTCCCATTGTTTTGGTACCTCATTTTAAATTTTAAATTTTTAAAAAAGTTTTAAATGGCCGCCATTTTGAAACAAGATGGCGGATGAAGCTGGCGAACGAACTCGGTCGAGAAATTGGTACGTATTATGTATACACCAAGGTACATCCAAATCGGTTCATAAATACGCCTGTTATCGCGTGACAAAAATCAGATCGTTTCAAAATGTCAGCCCCGATAGAAATTCAAAGTGCTATAAATCAGCCATTTTTTAAGATATAGACGAAACAAAAACTGCTCCAGAATCTTTGTATCAACGTGAAACACATATAAAAAAATATTTTTAAATTTTCAATTTTTTGGTACCACATTTCAAATTTAAAATTTTTTTAAAAACTTTAAATGGCCGCCATTTTGAAACAAGATGGCGGATGAAGCTAGCCAACGAAATCGGTCGAGACATTGGTACGTATTATGTATACACCAAGGTACATCCAAATCGATTCATAAATACGCCTGTTATCGTGTGACAAATTCAGGTCGTTTCAAGATATCAGTCTAGCTGGAAATTCAAAGTGCTATAACTCAGCCATTTTTTAAGGTATAGACAAAACAAAAAATGCTCCGGAATCTTTGTATCAAGGTCAAACACATAAGAAAAAAATATTTTTCAATTTTTAATTTTTTAGTACCACATTTCAAATTTTAAATTTTTTAATTTTTTTTAAATGGCCGACATTTTGAAACAAGATGGCGGATGAAGCTGGCCAACGAACTCGGTCGAGATATTTGTATGTACTATGTACACACCGAGTTTCGTCCAAATCGGTTCATAAATACGAGAGTTACAGTATGACAAATATCAGATATATATATATATATATATATATATATATATATATATATATATATATATATATATATATATATATATATATATATATATGATATATATATATATATATATATATAATCAACTTTTGAACGGAGGGTGGTTTCGGGGTATGGGGGTCATGATCGATGAAAATATACCAAATTTTTTTTTAATCGCTTTCCTCCGAACGGCTACAATAGGTAGCTTTTAGGTAGCTTTCATTACAAAAAGCTACCTATTGCAGCCGTTCGGAGGAAAGCGATTTCAAAAAATTTTGGTATATTTTCATCGATCATGACCCCCAGACCCCGAAACCACCCTCCGTTCAAAAAAGTTGACATATATATATATATATATATATCTGACATTTGTCACACTGTAACTCTCGTATTTATGAACCGATTTGGATGTAATTCGGTGTGTACATAGTACATACCAATGTCTCGACCGAGTTCGTTGGCCAACTTCATCCGCCATTTTGTTTCAAAATGGCGGCCATTTAAAAAATTTTAAAAGTTTTAAAATTTGAAATGTGGTACCAAAAAAATAAAAATGGAAAAATATTTTTTTATTATGTATTTGACCTTTATACAAAAATTTCGGGGCAGTTTTTGTTTCGTCTATATCTTAAAAAATGGCTGAGTTATAGCATTTTGAATTTCTAGCGTGGCTGACATTTTGAAACGTCCTGAATTTTGTCACGCGATAAAAGGCGTATTTATGAACCCATTTTAATGTAACTTTGTTTATACATAGTACATACTAATGTCTCGACCGAGTTCGTTGGCCAGCTTCATCCGCCATCTTGTTTAAAAATGGCGGCCAATTAAATTTTTAAGAAAAATTTAAATTTGAAATGTGGTACCAAAAAATTGAAAATTGAAAAAATATTTTTCTCTTACGTGCTTCACCTTGATAAAAAGATTCGGGAGCAGTTTTTGTCTCGTCCATATCTTAAAAAATGGCTGAGTTATAGCATTTTGAATTTCTAGCGTGGCTGACTTTTTGAAACGTCCTGAGTTTGTCACGTGATAACGGGCGTATTTATGAACCGATTTGGATGTTCCTTGGTGTGTACATAGTACATACAAATATCTCGACTGAGTTCGTTGGCCAGCTTCATCCGCCATCTTGTTTCAAAAGGGTTGCCATTTAAAAAAAAATTAAATTTAAAATTTAAAATGAGGTATTAAAAAATTGGAAAATGAAAAAGATTTTTTTATGTGTTTGGCCTTGATACAAAGATTCCGGAGAAGTTTTTGTTTCTGAAAATTTGTTCTTTTGTTTATATCTTAAAAAATGGTTGAATTATAGCACTTTGAATTTCTAGCATGGCTAACATTTTGAAACGATCTTGTATTTGTCACGCGATAGCACACGTATTCGCCTATTTCGATGTAAGAAGGCATGTGGATAGTATACATCAATATCTCGACCAAGTTCGCTGGCCAGCTTCATCAGCCATCTTGTTTCAAAATGGCGGGCATTAAATTAAAAAAAATTATATTTAAAGTGCGGTGCAAAAAAATTAGAAATTGAAAAGGGTTTCTTTCTTAAGTATTTGACCTTGATATAAGGATTCAGGAGCATTTTTTGTTTGTCTTTAGCTTAGAAAATGGCTCAGATATAGCAATTTCAATATCTAATGTGGGTGACATTTTGAAAAATCTGATTTTTTGCCTGCGAAAGCACTCCCATAAATCAACCGATTCCGATGTGAGTGAGCATGTGCACAGGAATTACTAAGGTCTAGACCAAGTTCACTGGTTAGCCTCATCCACCTGTTGTCTTAAAATGGCAGGCACTTTAAGAAATCGCCGAATTTGGCAGCCAAATATAAGTTACTTTAAATAAAAGCAGCTTAGATAAAGCTGACTAATTTCGCGAAATACTCATTCATAATGATTTAGTATTGATAAAAATTAGTATTGAATCTCCTATATTCGGTTTCCACTAAATTGAGCTTCTTGTGTTTGAATAATATAAGTTGGCTTTTTTAAAATAAGGAATATGAAAGCTACCTTTATCTCCCGGCACTGGCCGGAAGGACTTTTTGTAATGAAAGCTACCTAAAAGTTTTTATTACATGAATGTAAAGTAAAAGAAAAGCAATTGGGCATTCTCACTAGCAAGTTCTCCCGGGTTAAATCAGTTTAATTCGAAATATTTCTGTACCATTATATTGAGAGCATTTTTATAAGAGAATTATATAAAATAAGTTCGTTAAGTTAAATATTAACATTATTGGTTGTATTTTTGTTTATGCAAATGTAGGATAATATTTGTTTTCTCTATATTATTTTTTTTTTAATTTCTTTCAGTTGTATCATCCAATCCATTCTCCTAATAAAATCCATTCGGATTTGATTTTATGATTTTTTTTTTTCGATTTTTGAAGTTCTATAAAGTAATTTTAACCATTGTGAATTATTTATATCACTTTCTTCATTTCTCACATTCACATTCTTCTAGTTTATTTAAAATAAATTGATTTAATGTCATAATTATTTTTTTTTTAATGTAACTTTGAAAAGAAGGATTTCCCTCCCCCCCCCCCACCCCCCTCTGATATCGGATAATAATTTGTTCTCAAAGGAAATATCATTACATTAAACAACTGAATAATTTTAATACAATCTAAGAAAAATTAGTTTGAGAAAAAAATTCTTTAAAATACTCAATATATTTTGAAATATCTTAAAATAATTTTCAGAAAAAGAAAGAATACATATTTCAATCTTCTTTTTTTTAATCATAATTATCATAATTTTACAGTTTGATTATTTAACTTTAGTTGGAAAATCTAATGTTATCTGATATTAAACAAAATAAAAAATATTATGAGAACGATAAAGGATTATAAAAAAAATTGTCATTCGGGACATATATAAACATAAAACTGCATTTCTTCTTATTTTTTTTTTTATAATTGTGTGAAAATTTGTGTTCATAAAATGAAAATGTTTCAGAAATATTTCACTTGTTTCTTTATTATGATTTAATAAGGCTTTAATGAATGGGCATAAAAAATTGATAATAGGTTTACCAGTAAGTGTTAAAAAAATCACAAACATAAATTAATTATATTTTTATACAACATACATAACATAAGTTAATATTATATACATTATTTACGCATATATTCAAAATTTGTTCTATAAAGAATACTTGTTGGATGATTGTTTAAATGTTAAAGTATTTTTGCGAGAAAAACAATATATCAATAATCATTTAGGTTCATTTTTCAAGAAAAAATTGTATTTACTTATCTTGAATTTTGTGGAAAACTTTTAAAGACAATGCTTGACATAGCGAATTAATTAATTAGTTTATTTTTTCAATGAATAATTTTAAATGTATATGAAAAATTGATCAAATTTTCTTTGTTAACTATAAGTATGGTTCTTGCAACTGTTTAGGAATATCAACATTTTTAAAAGCTAAATCATAACCATAAAAAAGAAATGTTTTTTTAGAAGAATGTCTGTAAAAATATTTAAGGTTGAGTAATGTTGAACATTCATTTACTAACATCAGTTTTGTTCGAAGGTGATTAGCAGATAAAGCTCATTTATGCCTCCATTGGAGTTATTAATTTCTAAATGTTTTGATAAAATTTAGGATCTAAATGCATTTTTTTCTATAAAATTTATTTATTTATAATTATTATTATTATACTTTTAATAAGAAGCTTTTTTATCTGAAGTATATGTTAGAGTAAAACATGTATAAAAGTCAGGCTAGTATTATGAGCGCTTACCTGTTCCAAATTTCACACAGTATATTTAAACTGTTTTCAGATAAACATTACAAAACCAGTAAATTTAGATTCTAATTTTTATCAAAATATTTTTAAAAAGAAAAAACTTTGGTTCTGCCAAAAAAGAAAAAAAGCCTCATTTACTGAACTGTTCTGGGGGGACTTAAACAGTATAATTCTAGCCAGCTTTAGGCTAGTTTTCATATATGGTAGCCAATGGTGACATGAATGTATCTAGCTTCCGGCTTGCATTCATTAATGATGCCCATTGATGGCATAAATGTGGCTCGCTTCCGGCTTTCATTCATTAATGATGCACATTGATGGCATAAGTGTGTCTGGTTTGTGGCTAGCTTTTATTAAAAATAACCCTTAATGGCATAGCTGTCGCAAGCTTTTATTCATGAATGTTATTAAATGTATAATTGTGGCCAGTTTGCGGCTAAATATCAGTTTTAGATGACCGTTAATGGCGCATTTGTAGGCAGCTTATTGTATTTGCGGCCAATTTTCTTAAGGGCTTATTGTGTCCGGCGTGACACTTTTTTTAAAGAGCCGTTACGGCCAATGATAGCGGCCCCATATCAGACAATTTTGACCAAGGCTAACGTTGCCTTAAGTGGCCCACAAGTTTAGTGTTTGTTGGGATGACATTGAGCTCACAGGTTATTCACACTAATTGTATATTATACTCTTATTTCAAAGAATAATGCCCCACAAAAAATAAATGAAGAGGAAAATTCACCGTTTCCCCCCTTTATACTGTCCTGCACTTTTCTTAATATTAGAAGCCTTTCGCATGCTTTTTATCAATTTTGGTTCCTTCTACACCATTTTGATATTTTTATGAGCAATGCTTAAGAATTTTTTCATTTCTTTTCGTTAAGCTTATCTAAAATTTTATTTTTAACTAATATCAAATTAAAAAATTGCAATTAATTTAAATAAAATGTATAGTTTTTCCAATGAAAAATATATATCAGTGAAAATTGTAGAAACTTCGTCAAATTTTTAAAAGAAAATTCAATTTGAAAATATCCGCCCCTTATCCTCTTCGGTCACTGGGGCCCCAAACGGGGACGTTTTTAAAAATTCGTAAAAAAAAAATAACAGCATTTATCTGTCCTAAAAACAAAAGACTCCATTTGGGAAAAGTGTATTTTGTAGAATATCTGACAATTGGCAGTACGATACTGTGACTGAAAAGATAAAAATACTTTCAAAATGGCAGAAAAGCGCGGAGTTCGTCTCGGCCTACTAAAGGTGAGAATTTGTCCTTGTTTACCTCAAATAAAAAAATATTTTAATTCATTCTTTCATTTTTCGGTTTAAGTATAACCATTTAATGTGATGCATTTTAATTATAATGTAGCATTACAAATGATGTTCGAAAATATGAACTTTGAAAATGAAGTACCCAATCGGGGACCTTGGAATTCAACTCCTTAAAATTTTCTTTTCAGTGCGCTACTTGACTCAAGAGGAAATGGAAGCTCTTCTTGCCGAAAGTGATGGAGATCTTTTGGATCTTGACGATGAAAAACATTCTGAGAGTGATCCAAATGAGGGATATCAATCTAATAATATTCCTAGATTTTTTGAGCTTAGGAACACATTGCATTTTGTTGATAAGTCAATTCAAACGGAGGAACAGAAGAGAGACAAACTTTTCTTAGGTTATTCCCAGAATCTTTTAGAAAGCGCTGTCAACATTTACCCCGAACCCAATGTTTGTCCATTGATGAACAGATGATTCCGTTTAGTGGAAGATGCCCAGCAAGAGACTATGTTCCCTCGAAATCGAATCCTGTTTTGTTAAAACATTTTGTACTTGCTGCACAAGATGGACTTGTGTTAGACTTTGTAATATACACAGGAAAGAATACTGTTCTGGAAACGGATAAAAAAAATTATGGTGTAGGAGGTTCGTAGCGAAGCATTTGGTTGATACAGTCCCTATTGTATCCAAGCCAACCCTACTATTTACAGACAGATACTTTACTGGTCTGAAAATACTGGACTATCTGATAGATAGAAATACCTTTTTGACAGGCACAATGATGACCAACAGAACAGAAGGCGTGTCTGCTACTTAACCGAAAGATAAGGAAATAACAAGAGGGACATCAGCTTCCAAAACAAGAAAAGATAATAAAGCCTGTTTGGTCAAATGGAAGGATAAAAAATCTGTAATGCTTTTATCCAGTGCGTTTAGAGTAAAGCCGGAATCTTCTTATAAAAGTTGATCAAAAGAAGATAAATGCAGCATAGATGTTCAATAACCATCCATAGTTTAGTCCTATAATAAATATATGGAGAGAGTTAATTTGATGGATCGTCTAATTTCTTACTATAGAATTTCGGCGAGGAGAAAGAAGTGATCGATCCACTTCTTGGTTATGGCAACCACCAATTACTGGATTTTATACACCAGGCATTCCACAAAAAAATGATATCCCTCAAAAGGCTATCTTGACTTTGCTTGATTTTAAATTGTCCATAGCGGAGAGTTTAATTCGAGATGGCATCTCCTGTCGAGAATATACAAGTGAGAGCCCTCATATATGTCAAAATGTTATTCCCATTCCTGTGAATGACACGAGGTTTGATACAGTTGGGATGTGTCGCAATCCGGGTTGAAAGTTAAATCCCGTGTCAGATGCGTGAAGTGCAATTTGTTCTTGTATCTCCAAAATCTAAATTGTTTTTATGAATTTCACACTAAACAAATTTGAATTATATTTTTCATATGTAAATAACTATAATATTCCATCTTTGAGTCGTGTAATGTAATGTTATTTTTTAACAATATTACTACATTAAAATCTAAATCTGCATTTTAATTTTGGTGTTTTAGTTCCAAGGTACCCGATTGTGCACTTCATCCTTTTTTGACATTCAGTACCGAGGTCTCCGATTAGGTATCACCTAATTTGCATATTTAAAATTTCCGAAAGAGAAAATATCCTGCATATTATTTTTAGTACCTATATTAAAAAATGAAAAACCGTAAGTTGTTAGAAAAAAGTTTGTTTTAAAAGCTGGGAACTGAAGAGGATATTATTCTATGCACTGTTAAAAATATGGTGAAAAGTTACCTCTGTTTTTAAAAGCTATCTATTATCTGACCAAGAGAACGCTACATAAACACCTATGGAGCGTTCTCATTGTTCAGAAAATAGATAGCCTTTAAAAACAGAAGTAATTTTTCACGATATTTTTAACAGTGTGGAAGGAAATCTATTTTTAGCCAAAAATATTCCTCGGAAAATCTTTGGCATTGTATTCATGGGCAAACCACTGGATTCAATGTATCAGAGCAGGGAGTTAGCCCTCCGTAAAATTGTAGAGGTCAGTGGTTGTAATAATACGATGTTTACATTTAAATTTCAAAATAGTCTACAGATGTCGCTGCGATCGACTCTTCGGATTTCAGTATAGTTGAGCATTTAAAAGATTCAAATTTTTAGATGTATTTAGATAGCCAATTTCCACACTATTTATTCTAGGCACTGTAGCTCTGTTCTATTACGAAGTTCAGTGACAAAAATAGACTTGGCAAGACTACCATCATCGCCCAGCTACTATTTGTATACTTATTCAACACTTTTAACTATAGCGCCTAGAATATAGAGTGTGGAAATCGGTATCCATGTAATACTTTAAAAAGTGCTAAAATATTGTATCCCTTAAAAGTGCAACGATGCTTCTGAAATATAAGAACGCAGCGACATCTGCACGATATTTTCTGCTACTGCAAGATATTGCTAGTCTATACAATGTAATACGAAAATTCCGCAGATGTCGCTGCGATCGACACTTGGGATTTTAGCAGTATCGTCGCACATTTAAGGGATACAAATTTTTAGCGTTATTTGGATAGCATATTTCCACACTAGGTATTCTAGATGCTGTACTTTTAACTATAGCGCCTAGAATATATAGTGTAGAAATCGGCTATCCCAGTAATATTTTAAAAAGTGCTAAAATATTAGAACCCTTAAATGTCAAACGATTTGGAAATCCAATGAGTCGATCACAACGACATCTGCAGGATATTTTCTAAAACTCCAAGACGATTTCTCCTGGACATTGCAAAGACTTTTAAGATACATAGACCGGCAATTCCCATTCAAAAGTATGCGAAATCATGTCAGCTATCTGAAGTAAATTGAAACACCTGAACCGCGAGGTTTGTACGTTAGCTGTGGTTATTTACCATTAAGTGCTATGGCTAGAATGAGCATAAAAATTAATTTTTATCAATGTATATGAAGTTTATGGCATATTTTTTTTACATGAAGTTTTTTTATATCTAAATATGCGTTATAAATATTGATTTTGCAATAATAAAGTTAAATATAGCGATTTATTAATAATTTTATGTATGGCATGTTTGGAAAAGAGTATCTAATTTTAACATGCCTTATAAACCTAAATGAAGGCGAAATGTATATGGAAACATATTGTTAAAGATTATAATTCCACTTTTTTTTAAGTTTGACTTACAAAAGTAACTGGTAGGGAAGTTCAGATAAAAGGTAGCAACTGTAACATAATATAGCAATTTACAAAATTTTAAATTACTTGTAAAGAATTCTACTTTTTTTAAACTAATTCTTATGCAAAAAGGTAATTAAAAAAATGCATATTAACGAAAGTAACACTATAGTTTTATCCTTGGAGGATGTTTATTGAAATACTTACTTGCGATACGAAAAAAACAAAAGAATTGATGAATAATAAGGTTTTTTTTTTTAAAAAAAGGCCTAAATGAAATAGGGTAGACTAATACTTAATGATCCGCAATGAAAAAATACGCTGATAAAAGCATTTTCTTAGATAAATTAAAATATAAAGCATATATACTGCCGCACAACAACTGTGATTAAAAATCCTCAGTTAAACTGACAGTTTGCAGGTCTATGTATCTTAAAAGTCTTTGGGACGTTGTAATAATACTACAGCGCCTAGAAAAACAGTGTGGAAAACGTCTACAAAATAGTGCTAAAAAATTGAATCCCATAAATGTACAACGATGCTGAATAACAAGATGTTGATCGTAGCGCCATCGTAGTGATTTAAAAACGATAGTCATTCTAAAAGAGGCTCTTTAACCTATTTCACGTCATTCCTTAACTAAATTAGCTTATAACAGACCAAAATATCTTATATTTATAGTTTCCGATATTTAACATTCTATAATTTTTGAAAACACAGTGTTTATATTGAAAAGAGTTACGAGATGGCGCTCGTATCAGCCTATTGTCGCTGAGCATTGTTGGAGAGTTATAGGATACAAGTTTTTAGCACTTTTTAAAGCATTACAGGAGTAGCCGTTTTCCATACTGTATCTTCTAGGCGCTGTAATAATACGATGTTTACTTTGAAATTTGAAAATATATTGCATATGTCGCTGCGATAGACTCCCTGGATTTCAGCATCATTGCACATTTAAGGGATACAACTTTATAGCGCTGTTTGGATAGCAGATTTTCACACTACACTGTTAAAAATATCGTGAAAAATTACCTCTGTTTTTAAAGTCTATCTATTTTCTGACCAATGAGAACGATCCATAGGCGTTTATGTAGCGTTCTCATTGGTCAAAATATAGATAGCCTTTATAAACAGAAGTAATTTTTCACGATTTTTTTAACAGTGTACATATTCTAGACGCTGTACTTTTAACGAAATTAAAGCAAATATCAGCAAGTTCTCTGGATAAGGGTATCTGTATATGAGAGTGGTGCCATCCGCACAGGACGCATGCCCACACTGTGCTCAAACAGAAATTTTTGTATAAACTATAGCGGCTAGAATACATAGTGTGGAAATCAGCTATCTCTGTAATACTTAAAAAAGCGCTAAAATATTGTATCCCTTAAATATGCAATGATGCTGCTGCAATATACAGATCGCAGTGACATCTGCAGGATATTTTCTAAAACTGCAAGGTATTGCTAGTCTATACAATGTAATAGTAGCAATACGAAAATCCCGCAGATGTCGCTGCGATCGACACTTGGCATTTTAGCAGTATCGTCGCACATTTAAGGGATAAAATTTTTTAGCACTCTTTGGATAGCATATTTCCACACTAGGTATTCTAGACGCTGTAGTATAAACTATGCAAACAAACATTGCAGAACCTCGCAACACTCGCCTGGATGAGTTCGATTAAATGAGTGAGATAAGTTAGCAATCATTACCTTAGCAATAAATCCAGGTTCGCCAAGATGCTTGAAGATTTTTTATGTCCAAAATCAAATTTTATATTCTGTATGTCGCAACTCTCATACAGCAACAACGTGGACTGCCGCAGTTTGAAGAAAAAATTCCGGTTTGAGCATTTTTTCTGTGCGTATATCACAACTTTGATATATGAGGACCGGGATCCAGAAAAACTTTTCGTTGTTAGTGATACGAGATTGACCAATTGCCTGCATTTTTGTGAATTTTTCACTGTTAGCACAAATGCAGTCTTCTGATTGGTCAATCTCGTTTCGCTAACAGTGAAATATCTACCTGGATCCTGGCCTAAAGATTTTCTAACGCAAACGAAATTTTGAGAAAGTTTTGTACTTTGCATAACTACTACAGGGATCTAGATATGTTTTTTGTTATTTTCTAAGCGAGATTTAACATTCTAAATCCTGCCCTTCTGCAAAAATCTCGCAAAATTCAGACAATGTTAATCTCCTTCCACAGCAAACGAAATAGACAGATCAATATACTTCCACTTTACTTGGCTGTCACATGATCAATATAGGCTAGTTTCCGCCAAATATCGAACTACCATGTGATCAAAGTAGGCTGACACTTTGTCGAGATCGGTGGAGTGCCGCGGCCTTTAGTTAGTTGCGATTTCTTTTCAAAAATGAATAAATATCTATTTGGATATCTGCCTTTGGTCAGGATCCAGAAAGATTTTTTGCTTTTAGCGAAACGATATTGACCAATCAGAATCCTGCATTTTTGTAAACTTTTCGCTGTTTGCAAAAATGCAGGCTTTTGATTGATCAATCTCGTTTCGCTAACAACCAAAACTCTATCTGGATCACGGTCATTATCTCTACACTGTTAAAAATATCGTGAAAAATTACCTCTGTTTTTAAAGGCTATCTGTATTCTGACCAATGAGAACGCTTCATAGGCGTTTGTAGATCGTTCTCATTGGCCAGAAAATAGAGAACCTTTAAGAACAGAGATAATTTTTCACGATATTTTTAACAGTGTACCATATGCAAGATATCTCAAAGTACACTGTTAAAAATTTCGTGAAAAATTACCTCGATTTTTAAAGGCTATCTATTTTCTGACCAATGAGAAGACTTCATAAACACCTATGAAGCATTTTCATTGGTCAGAAAATAGATAACCTTTAAAAACAGAGGTAATTTTTCACGATATTTTAAAAAGTGTACAGCGCCTAGAATAAATAGTGTGGAAATCTGCTATCCAAACAACGCTAAAAAATTGTATTCTTTAAATGTGCAATGATGCTGAAATCTAATGAACCTATCGCAGCGACATCTGCGTTATATTTTCAAATTTCAGTGTAAACATTGTATTATAACAGAGTCTAGTCGAAATGGTCTTGGAGTTTAAGAAAATGTACTCAGATGTCGCTACGATCAACTCTTTGGATTTCAGCATCATTTGACATTTAAGGGATACAATATTTTAGCACTTTCTAAGTACTACTGCGATAGCCGATTTCCACACTACATATTCTAAACGCTTTACTCAAAGTACAGCGCCTAGAAGATACAGTGTGGAAAACGGCTATTCCTATAATCCTTTGAAAAGTGCTAAAAACTTGTATCCTATAACTCTCCAACAATGCTCAGCGGCAATAGGCTGATACGAGCGCCATCTCGTAACGCTTTTCAATATAAACACTGTGTTTTCAAAAATTATAGAATGTTAAATATCGGAAACTATAAATATAAGATATTTTGGTCTGTTATAAGCTAATTTAGTTAAGGAATGACGTGAAATAGGTTAAAGAGTCTCTTTTAGAATGACTATCGTTTTTAAATCACTACGATGGCGCTACGATCAACATCTTGTTATTCAGCATCGTTGTACATTTATGGGATTCAATTTTTTAGCACTATTTTGTAGACGTTTTCCACACTGTATCTTCTAGGCGCTGTACTCAAAGTGTTAAGATGTGAAATATAACTGGATATAGCCGGGCGAACTGAATATAGGCGAACTGAATATAGGCGAACTTTTAGCTTGCTGCAAAAATGTAGGCTTCTGATTGGTTAATCTCGTTTCGCTAACAGCAAAAAATCTACCTGGATCCCGGCCACAGATGTTAGTGGGAAGCCAATAACTCTAACTTCAATTAATTTTTTCTTACTTTTTAAACAACTTTCTGAGATAAAACTCTCTATTTATAATTGCACACATATCCAAAGTTGTCTTTTATACTGAGTTTTAGCATTTTATTTATGCTTTTAAATTTTATTATAAATTTTAGAAATATTTAGATTAGACTCGTATATTCTTCTCAAAAGTAAGCAGGAAAAATTATTTTTTTCTATTGAATATATATTGTGTTATAGTGTATAGGGTAATATTTAAGTCTGAATATATTAACGACTAAGCACTCTCTCTAAATTATATGATGCAGATAAAAACTAAATATTTTGCGTTGAAATTCAAAGTTCCTGCGTAAACTCGTATATTGTATCCATTTGTTTTGTAATCGCCACTTAAAAGTGTAAGATATGCATGGAATCTAATTTCATAATTTGCTCATCCTTTCAGTAAATTTAAGTACTTTACAGACATTCAAAATACTTTTTGATGATGCTGGTTAATTTATTGAATGTTTCTGTTTTTTATACTTCCCATACCTTTTTTCCCCTTCTAACTGTAGTGGCTGAGAGGTTCTGCTCTCGAAGCTGGTAGACGGGAGGTGCTGGGTTTGAACCCAATCGCGCCCGTCGGCCTAACCGTTTCGGAGTTATCGTGGTTTTCTTCGAAGCCTTGGATTTTCCATGCGTAAATACGGGTTAGGTTCCCTTAGAAAGACCCCCACGAAGGGCACTCCCCCTAGGGCCTATATCCCTCGAGTAGATAATCGGCCGTCACAATCAACCCAACCCTTCTAACTGTAACTAAATTTTGGAATTTTTGGTGTTTAGATGGTGGATCGAATTCTGAATTTTTATGTTACGTTGTGCTCAATTTTATTGGTGATTTTTGCTCTTTTTAACATATTAAGAAAAATTGCATAACTTATTCCATGTACTAAAATAAGATTGATTTTTATAGCACAAACGTTTTCCTGTTTGAACCTATCTATTGTTGATATACTGAGCTAGATAATATACTGGGCGGGAGAAATCTGATTTGGTCTTTGTTCCTTGGGATATTTTGCAACCACTCTCTTCCAGGAGAAGAGTTGCAATCCATTAAATTTGTTCCTTTTTTTTTTTTATTCGTTCAAAAATTCCTCTAAACACATGACCTTTTCTTTATTTACGTGTAATTCGCAGGTAGCTTTGGTTTATGGACAGCAAAAGGAGTTTTTTAAATATTCTCAATGTTTAATCACAACATAATTTCTTGGCTTTTATCTGGCACTTTAATACAAAGGTTAAAGGATAGTTTTTATTAAAAATAAAAAGCGTATTTTAAAACTGTTGCTATTTATATATATATTTCCTACTTTATAGTATTAAGATTTCCCTTTTGCAGCTTCACAGTGGTTATATCGTACTTTTCCAAGCGTAGTTTGGCGCATGATCAACTCCATTTTTGTAATACTGTATAAGTCTGTTAACCTGGTATTCTGAGCTAGTCTGTTGCTATAGAAATGTCTAGGGAGTTACCCTGTTGTATTATCCACTGTATAAGATTGGTATCGCGGAGTGGGACTTGTAAACGAACCACACCCTCCCCCCTTTTTTCCAACGTTTAAAATTCGTAAAATAACGTTATACTTATCACGGCATTGCCGAATTTCATGCGCTTTTAAGATGCCTGTATAGCGATGTTGCTCGTTCCGAGAGATTTATCTGAGAGCAGAGATGACATGTGTTGTAGTGATTCCAGTACTACCGAATTTTATGCAGTTTTGGATACCAGATGGCTGCATCCAGTGTCTTTTGCCTTCATGGACGTTAACACTCTTTCACAGCGAAGTTGTTCCTACATTTTTCTATCCAGAACACCGATTTAAACCTATTGCTACTTTTGCCAGGAATTTGACTTTTCATGTCTGGGGAAACCGGGTTGGTTTTTTACCAAAGGGAACTATGAGCAGAGCATTTGGCCCTTGAACGTAACTCTTGTACAGTTGTAAGCAGAGCAGGGAAATGCGGTCGCCATTGTCGGCAATTATTTTTTTAAGCTTTTTTGAAAAAGATTTGTTTCTTTTCCCAATCCATCCCTACTCGTCCGCAGAAAGCGGAAATCTTTCTCTTATTTCGTACTCTTAATGGAAGAACCAATTTAAAGTAATTTTTCATTTCATGCACACAAGTTCTTAGTGTCAGCTCTAGTCAACTGTCACGTTATTAGAATAGGAGAGGATCAATAAAACAGTAAGAAATAGCGAACCTCTAGCATCTAAAATGGGATATCAGGCTGAAAATGTAAGAGTTTATTTCAGATAATGACTTTTGTTACGACTTAAAACTAATTTATAATTCATTTGAAGTAAATCTATAAAACTTGATATAAAATCTCAAGAATAATAAAATTAAGTGCTTCCCGAACACTACAAATATCGAAACCTCAAATTCAGATTTTTCTTCATACATTAGACTACATCTTGATTTGATAAAATTTAGGAATACTGCATGTAGATACACGATTTATGGCTGATTTAACATCTTGTATTGTATTCGGCATTCAAAAGAACTTTAGTCATTTATCTCGGTTCGTGTTCAGACTTTGAAATACTAAAGTATTTCTAGATATGGACTTCAATATTTTTTTTAGTTTAAACCTCATATGGTATGATGTTCATGATCAGATTTTTAATATCTTGAACACTTAAAAAGTCATGTTCTAAGATTTTATCTGGCTATATTTTTCCCTCAAATTATTGCTATTTAAAAAAAAAACTTTATATAACTAATCAAAATATTACTGACCTGCTATGACACAAAAAAAAGATAGAAATTTTAAAATAGTTAAAGTTGAACTTAATTTTAAATTATTCAATATTTACATGATATCTAAATATATATATTTTTTTAAGTTTAAAAATATATTGCTTGGAAGCAGAGTTCAGTACATCTTCCTTTATTAAAATACTTGTCCCTTTTTATCATTGTACCTGTTTGTACCGCACTTTGCACATTAGGTCAGCACCACCCTCGTTGGAAGACCAGAATCTGGTACCGGGTTGTTTACCAATGTATTTTGAGAAGATTTAGTTTCCAGCTTTTCGGAGCATTTTTGTGTGAGCGATGTATGATAATTTCTATTTACAGTGAGCAAAAAAAGTATTTGCACGCAGACGATTTATGAAAAAGTAACCATGGAAAGCAAATTTGATACTACGCTCTTATTATTCATTTATTTAAATAATAAAATAACTCCCCATTTTCCTTAAACAGTAATATTACACATTTTAAAAAATAATATTTTCTCATACCTAAAAAGTATTTGCACAAGAAGCATTGACTGTTAAAAAAGGCATTAAATAGAACATTATGCAAATGTTTAGCATACATGTCGCGCAGTACATTAGCCCGAACTTTAAAGTCACGTAATATATTAACTGGAGCAGGGATTCTGGGGAGTTTTTGTTCTAATGACGCCGAAAGCGTGTGAAGTGTCTGTTGCTACCCGTGAGAAGATTATATTTCTTCACAATTCTAGATTAAGTTACCGAGGAATAGGTAAAAAATTAAACCTAAACTTTTCTAGTGTTCGTTATGCAATTAAGAAAAAAAAACTGGTTCGACAATAAATAAGCCGCGAACTGGACGTCCAAGAAAGCTAAATACCAGGCAAAAGAGAGCCATCATAAAATCTTCAAAAAACCCTTTTCTAAGTGTTCAGGAATTGGCTGTTGATGTCGCTTCAACGTCGGGAACAATAGTTACACCGCAATCAATTAGAAATATTCTTCATGATGCAAATATTCGAGGAAGAACCCCCTCGAAAAAAACCCATTTATTAGTGAAACAAATAGGGTGAAAAGACTTGAATTTGCAAAAAGCTTATGTCAGCAAACCACTAGTTTTGGGATAACTGTTATTTTTCCGATGAAAGCAAGTTCAATATTCTTGGCTCGCATGGTAAGAAAACTATATGGCGAAAGCCAAATACTTCTCTTCAAATTAAAAACTTGAAACCAACTGTAAAACATGGCGGTGGTCATGTAATGATTTGGGTATGCATGTCTTTTAACGGAGTTGGCGAAATGACCTTTATTGAAGGCAATATGAATGCTAAACAATATATTAATATATTGCGAGATCATTTATTAATAGTGCTCTGAAATTAGGAATTCCTAATTCATATTATTTCCAACAGCATAACTATCCGAAACACACCGCATATATTACGAGGTTATGGTTGCTTTATAGTGTAAAAAAAAATTGAAAACGCCACCACAATCACCAGACCTCAATACGATTGAAAATTTATGGCATATGTTGGATGTGAAAATAAGGAAAAAGAATTTCTAACAAATCAGAACTTCAGCAAGCTCTTAGGGAAGAATGGCTACAAATCAGCAGTGAAACATGTCGCAAATTAATAGAATCAATGCCCAGACGATTACAACCTATAATTGAAGCAAAGTGTATGCATACTAAATACCTGTTTTTAATTTATAATTCCTCTAGTTCTATTTTCATTGCTAGTGTGCAAATATTGTTTTGACAGTACAAATGCTACTTTTGTTTTCATATTTTAAATATAATTCGGTCAGATATTAAATATGTTTATTTGTTTTGAAAAAGTGTTGGTATTTTTAATTAGTTGCTTTATTTATACATATGCTACAACAAATTTACCTGGCGTGAAATACTTCTTTGCTCACTGTACGTGACCACTAGAAATTTAGTCGATATGACATGAATAGTCAGTGCTACACGACCAAAATAAGGTGAAAACTGCAAATCGTGAAAAGAATATAGATTGGTCAGTATCTACTTTATATTAATACAATGCATTTCAGAAGGGAGGCATCGCATAAAGTGGTGGGAGTTCAAGATGGCGGATGTTATTCAAAATGGCATCCTTTCTGAATTTCCTTATCCATCATAAAAATGTGTTTCAGGTAGATTTTGATGTTTTTAAATTCAAAAATTTCGTTTTTAACTTTCCGTCATAGGTGAATGAGTTTATGAATTCAGTTTGTCTGCTTGCCATATCATGCTCAAACTCTCTTAAATTCACTCGGATTGTCATGTAACTTATGTGTTATTGAAGTTTACAATAACATGTTCCGAATGAAAATTGAAGTGTATAGATTTGTCAGTTTACAGGATCCTCAAAAGAATTCCATTACGTTATTGTCTATTAGTCCGGGGGCTATGGTTGAGAACTGCTAATCGGGAGAATATACCGATTGGCGAGTATCTACTTTATATTAATACAATCCATATAAGAGGGGGAGGCATCACGTAAAGTCTAAGGAATTTAAGATGGCGGCAGTTATTCAAAATGGCGTCATTTTCTAGAATTTTTGCTATTTTCATACTATTTATCGTATAAAAGTGTGTAAAATTCTATGCATTTAAGGCTAAAAATGTCATTTGTAACTTGTAACGCTTTCCAACATTGTTGAAAAGTATTTATAAATCCTTATGTAGCAGTCTGCCTGGTCGTGGTATAATTCGCTTAAATATACCCGGATATCATGTAATTTAAATTTTATATTATTATATATAATTTAAGTATGTGGTATGCAGCAAAAATTTCTATGTTGAATATGAAGTGTGTAGCATTTATAGTTCATTTACAGGCGCACTCAAGAGTTCCACTACATTAAGATCTATGGGGGGGAAATCATTTTCAATGTGTTTTAATGACATTGAACACTTCGAAACATATTGAAATTGATATACATGAGTGAAGTGCTGTACAATATACTTTCTGTAAAATATGATGTGCATAGAATTTATCGTCCATTTACAGCGGCTCAAAAAAGAAAACGGCCACAGTACTGTTTATCACCTATGTGCTTTTTACTTTAATCTTTACAAGATTAAACTATTGGATTCCTGAGAATTTTAGACTTCCGGTTTTCGACGGATTTTACACGTTTTAGGGGGCAGATCCCAAAAAATGTTTATACAAAATGTCTGTCCGTCTGTCGCCATTGTATCATTGAAAAGTGTATGAAGTTATGCATAGAATTGAACCAAAATGTTTCAGTATATTTTTGGCTGTGGTAAGCAGGTCCTCTTTCAATTTAGAAATATTCCGCAGGAAGGGGGTGCTGTAATACCGGATTTGTGCCATTTTTATAATTGTACCACCGAAAAGTATAAAGTTATGCTTAGAATTGAAACAAATTTTTCCCTGCTTTTGGCTGTGATCAGCAGGTCCTCTTTCAATTTGGAAGTATTCCGCAGGAAGGGAATGCTGCGATAGCGATTTTTGCATAATTTTCTCTATTTTTCGTAGATCTATTATCTATCAGCGGCTCGTGCAGCGACGGGAACTCTAGTCCTGCTAAGCCGGCTATTCGCATTCAGCTGGCGTACAATAGAATAACGAAAATGATTTTAATAAATCAGGATAAAGTTAAACCCTTTTACTCGGATTAATAAACTGAAAAAGAAAATTAAGATGCAAATCAAAGTTGGTATAATGAACTAATATTGAAATATTAACATTTGTAACTGTTTTTTTTTTTAAATATTAAGATGTATGAGAGAGAAGAAAGTTTTGGAATTGGCACATCCATCTAGTTTATAGTATGCGTTTTCAAATTTTGCTAGGTATGAAAGAATTTGACTGTTATTACGAAGATTTTCTTAGGAGTGCAGCTTATAACTATACAATGTAATTATGATTAGTCGCCACCATTCAATATGATCTGAAATTTAATCTTATATTTCACTTTCTTAATGTTGCGGTATCCTGACTGTACTTGCAGTCTCTTGAACGCTCAGACGATAAATCTGTGAAATAAAATGACGCCATTTTGAATAACAGTCGTCATCTTTAATTTCTACGACTTTACGCGATGCCTCCCCCTTTTATATGGATTGTATCAATATAGATTTTCGCCGATCGGTATATTCTTCTCACGATTTGCAGTTTCTCAATAGTACCACTTGGACTAATAGACAACAACGTAATGGAATTCTTTTGAGGGTCCTGTAAACGGACTATAAAAGATATGTACTTAAATTTATATTCGGAGCATGTTATTGTAAACTTCAATAACATATGAATTACATGAAAATCTCGGTTAATTTAAGCGAGTAGCGATATTTAAGAGTTGGAGCATGGTATGACAAGCAGACAAACTGAATTCATAAACTCACTCAACTATAACGGAAAGTGTTAAAAACGAAATTCTTGACGTCAAAAACATCGAAATCGACCTGGAACACACATTTATGATGGATGGTAAGAAAAGTCGCAAAATGACGCCATTTTGAATAACTGCCGCCATCTTGAATTCCCACGACTTTACGCGATGCCTCCCCTTCTGAAATGCAATGTATTAATATAAAGTAGATACTGAGCAATTGGTATATTCTTATCACGATTTGCAGTTTTCTCAACCGTAACACCCGGACTAATAGTTAAGGCCACTCCTTTGTAGAATGAGTTCTTTTTGAAGAGGAGAGATAGTTGGAAAAATGATCGCTCTTCAAAAAAAATTGTTGTTGATTTTAGTGAAATTTTTTATTATACTGTATATTTATTCATTCAGACTTAACTAAGTATTTACTGTATATATAAATGTTACTATCAGGAAGAGGAGAGGATGGTTTGAGAATGGAAAAATCGTTATTTGACAAATTTAATCTGGAACATTATTTTACTCTTTACTAGTTTTATTGCATTACCTCAATATTTTATATTTCTATTTATCTTCTGTTAATGGAAATAATCGTCCATTGCACTAAGGTAAGTATCTTTTTATTATCCTCATTATCTTCGTAGATTGTTTATCAAAATAAACCTCCCACCCCCAAGCCGGCTGGCCCCACCAGTGGCCGAGAGGTTCTGCCCTCGAAGCTGATAGACGGGAAGTGCTGGGTTCGATCCCAATCGCGCCCGTCGGCCTAATCGTTCGGAGTTTTCGTGGTTTTCTTCGATCCGTGGATTTTCCATGTGTAAATACGGATTAGGTTCCCTTAGAAAAACACCCACGGATGGCACTCCCCCCCCCCCCGGGCCTATATCCCTCGTGTAGATAATCGGCCGTCAAAAAATCAATCAACCAACCAACCCAAGCCGGCTGCTGATTCAGATTACGTAATACAAGAGGAAATTTCGTTTATTTTAGCAATGCTTATTACTTAATAGCTCTTGGTGATTTCCCCAAATGTAATTAGTTTTGATATTTCTCGCAGTGGGATTTATTTTATAAGCGGGTAACTTTTATCAGATCCAGCCTATGTATACAAATAAGCTCTTTTTTTTTTTTTTTTTTTTTTTTTTTTTTCTATCGATATGCTTGTTTGCTTTGCCTGGACTCGTAATGTTGAAACGAAATCTTATCTCCTGATCTTGCATGAAGTCAAAATTACACGTTCTTCCATCCCAGGATTGAGTGGGTGTTTTCTAAATATGTTCGCAATCGAAAAACAATGCTGCATCCCCTGGCGGTTCGGAGGGGATCATTGCCGCATCGGCCTGAGACGTGGGATGCAAACCTTCTTAAATTCTGTTTTAGTTATAAACGTATTGCAATTCCATGTTTCTTTACCAATTTGAACATTAGGTCATAGATATGATTGATTATAATATTAGATATAATTTGAAAATTTAAGTTCTTTGAAAATCTACTGTAAAAGTTCAGAGTTCAGTGAATATTCTACGTTAACTTTTTGCAACAGTGGCATTTTAAGTTTATTTTCCATTGGGTAATAAAAAGCGTAACTAATTTAGAACACGGAATGGGTTTAAACTTAAGTTCGATAATCTTTATCATTTGAAATTTCTGATACTTTTGTGTTCAAACTTTGATGTAATCCTATTCAAATAAAACACGTTCTTAATATGCTTTCTCTTAACATTCTAAAGTTTAATTTGATATTAAATTGTTCCCCCTTGCCTGTGCAACTCAAAAATAATTTGATTATTCAAATGAAATATTTATTTTAAAGACAGAATTGAATCGCAAAAGGAGGGGAGATTGTGCCAATATATTAAAGAGAACCAACGTTACAAAACGCTAGTGTGTGCGCATTGGACAGACTCCGCGGTTGTTTGTCAACAGCGACTTTCATTTTGCCGTTGACGGTCGAAATGCGAGGTACGCTTCTCTGGCTCTAACCCCCTCTTTCATTCCAGTTTTAATTTTATCTTTAATTTTTAAGCACTGATGTGAAGCCTTGGAGGCTTCGAAATAGCTATATGCGTTTTAAACTTGCTTATATTTGTGTTTTGTAACATCGGTTCTGCTTTTAACACGTTGAGTGCCATGGTAACGACACTGAAGCTGAGAAATTTTGTTTTAATTTTTAAGTATAATCCTGTAATAAATAAAAGGTCAGTATATTTTAAGTAAATTTTCAGGAATTGCTTAAAACAATATATTTTTAGTCTTATATCGTATTTTAGACCGTCGGTCATCGGGGAATGATGCGTTCTAAACGGAAAGTTCAGTGTCAGTAACCGGTGACCGACGTGGCGCTTACCGTGTTAAAGAACTGATTAGTTTTAGAATAGACTAATTGACCATTTTTTTATTCTAGAAAGGGATCCAATCTAGAAACAAAAGTAAATAAAGTACTTTAAAAAATTTTAAATAAAATTTTAAAAAAGATTACCACTTATTTAAGATCCTAAGATATAAAATGATTAAATTATCAATCTTTCGTAAGTGAGAACTCATTAAAGATCCAAGCAGAGTTCCATATCGCGCCGAGCACTTATTCAAAGTGAATAAGCCTGCAGCAATCTGGCTGTTACATTAGCTTAATGTATACTTGCTAATTTTAGTGTTCGTCACTTTTTAACCAGAAAATTTAAGTCTTGTTTATAAGCGCTACTTATTTGATTTTATAAGTAAAATGACTCAATGATTACCACTTTAAAATGACTGAATTGGGAGTTTAAGTTTTTGCTTATGTAATACAACCCTACCCTGTAAAAATCTTTAAATTGGGTGTAATATGGATCAAATTAAACTTTTTTTTTACTCTAGATATAGAAATGTTTGCATTTCGTAATTCACTTTAACTCTGCGTTAGTCTCCTATTTATGATACAAGCCGCCGCTTGCAAGATTTGGAACAAAGAATCGGAACCTGTGGCTCCCTCTGCCTTCCTCCTACCGATATAATTTTTTTCCCGTGGCAGTTTCTCTCGAACAGACTAATACATTCAAAACTTGGAGGAAAGGGTAGCCTCCTATCATGTCTAAATTTGACTTACGTACGGTTAAATTAACCTTTAACTGATGTCGCAGAAATTGTCACAACTAGTGTGAAGCGGTCTGCGAGACCGCTCCATCGAAAGATTAATAAACGCCACGATTAACTCATAGGATGTTTTTGTACTAAACTTTTTGTAGAGGAGTTAAAATTAACTATTCAAAAGTCTCTGGTTTTAGTACTAAAGTTCCAAACTAATAAAAATTTCAGTAGTGTTTGTAGATAAACTTTAATTTGCAAGTTACACTATAAAGATCGAAAAAAGCACCGGTCTGCGACACCGGTAAGATCAGTTAAAGGTTAAATTTGTTTCGGTGCTTGGAAAAACATTTAGAGTTGAATATAGAAATAAGCGTGCGATATGTTGTATTTGGGGGGGGGAAGCAGGTTAGCAGTTATGAAGTAAAGGGGGGGGGGGAGGTTTCGTTCTTGTCCAGATGGGTGAAAAGGAATCTTTTATTCCTCGTTTTTAAAAGTACAGCTTATTTTTTATTCAAACGGTTAAAAATAAATTGTATTATAGAAGATGGTTTTAATCAATATTGAATATGAATGAGAACTTCGCCAAATAATTGTCGGCTTTAACAAAGTTAGTGTATTGATATTTCTGTTTGATCACCAAAATTGGCGATATCTTGAAATGCCCGCCAATTTTAGATATTTTAAATGGAGGGTGGTCTGGTCATGATCGGGGAAAATATACTAAATTTTCTGGAATTGCTTTCTTCCGGATGACTGCAATAAGTAGTTTACCTTTTTACAATGAAAACTATTATAAAGTTTAAAATCTTTAATACTACCACCTAGTTTTGACATGTTTGGATTCTTGGGTAAATTTGAGCTTCGGATTCCAAAAGGGGAGTCATTAGATCAAAAGTAGTTTAAAGAACTGTTAAGGTTTAAAGTTTAACGTTAAATTCATTTTTAATTGTTGCAAAACAGATTGCAGTACGTATAATTTTTCACAGCGGCATTTTCCAAAAACCATGTGCACAAAATTTGATCTGCGTTAGTCAAAATCTGCATGTACAAATATATAATTCTCAATCTTCTAACAAGTAGATTCATTATTACTTCTGTTTACAAGAAAGTATTGGACACGTGAAAATTTTCGAATTCTGGTTTTCAACGGATTTACGCTTTAAGGGTCAGATCCCGAAAACAATGTTTTTACAAAATGTCTGTACATAACAAATTTTGTGGGTGCTCTCACTAGAAACAATGCACGAAATTTAATAAAACGTTAGTCAGTTAGTCCCTGATATAAATCGGTGCTTATTAGTGTTTTGGTATAAATCTCCCAAAAGGTGGCGCTGCTATGTAGCATTTTTCACGATTTCAGCAACAGCTCTACCTCAAGAGCTAATGCACGGATTTTCATAACTTAAAATTCACGTAGTCCCTGATATAAATTTGACTACCTTTTGGTGTAAATCGCACAGTAGGTGGCGCTTATATGATGCATTCGTGATTTCCCGCAATTGCTGTATCTCAAGAACTAAGCAGATTTTCATAACTTCAGTTTCAGTTATACCGTTATATAATTTGGGGCCGAATGTTTTGGTGTAAATCGCCCAACAGGTGGCGCTGCCAGGCTGCATTTTTTTTCAGGTTTTTTGCAACATCTCTAATTTACGTAATTTGAACTTCATATGTTACTTTCACATAAATAGATCTTTTATAATCCTTATGGACATAAATTGTCATTTAATTTTCGCACTAATGGCAAATTTTGAAGTTTTAACATGCATCAGATAAGTTTTAATATTGGTACGTCCTGGCAGTTAATCTTTCTTTATTCAGTTTGCCGCAGGGTTAGTTTGGGTTTCCTCTTTTTTTTGTGCTATGCGTCAATCTCTAATTTTAGTTGTTTTGTTTGCTTGCGAAATCGGGTAGCTATTTTTTTCTTGCCGCACATTGTTTTGATACTGCTGAAAGTATTTAGCTACATTGAAATAGCTTCAGTAATTCGTAAGAAGTAACATGAGTTTGCTATGTGATACTGTTTTGAATTTTCGACCCCTTGAATTGAAAGAACTTTGGGAATTCAAATTTTTCGTAGGAAAACTGCTTTAAATTCCCCTATAGTGTAGATTCCTACAATGGTATCGAATCGGAACATTCGGAATCCTGCGTATACTCGCATACTTCTGTTAACAAAAGATACAATTTTCTCTATGGATTTGATTATTTACGGCTGTATAAATTGCGTATTTTTAAGTCAACTTTTCTTCCGATGGCCACCTTGCCGATTTTTAAAAGCTTTAACCATAACTGATGTTAGCGATCTTGGAGATAACTCCTCCCTTTTTTTCAATTTTTATACTTTAACTTGTAACTTTCAGCAAATAAATGCGCATAGTTTAGACACAATCTACGCCAACTTTGGAAATAAGACTTTAATAACAGTAGTATTTTGTATTTCTCTGACGAAGACTGTTTTATAGTTGAAAGTACTAAGGATATTAAGGTAATTTAGCATCTTTTTAAATACTGTCTAATCTCTTAAGGGGACAATTCCCCTTCAACCGGTCAAAAATGCTAGAAAACTGATTTAATTTCCATACTTTTTCACAAATTAACTAAAAGCGAATTCAATGAAATTTTTTGAATTGTTAAGTATAGCTTTACGTGTTGCAATAAACAAGCAGGTTGATAAAAAGAAATTTAAATTAGGAAACTTAAGTAATCTACTGTTTTTTTCGGTAATTGCCATATCACTGCGCTCATGATTTCTCAAACTAGTAAAGATAATGGGTTGAAATTTTCGGAGTGCATTAATATTACACTTGTGCATAAAATGAACTAAAATGTTAGAATTAAATAATAAAAATTTTATTGCAAAAAATATGCGAGAAATTTTAAATTTAATTATAAATATTATAAATATAATTAAAAGATTCGTTCATTATGTTAAGCGAAGTATTATCTTCAAATTAACATCCCTTTTTAAAGTTAATAAATTAAAATGAACACGATATCATGCGCACACTGATATATAGTATTTATGAAAACAAAACAGTAGGTTACCTAATTAAGTTTTTCTAATCTAAATATTTTTAATCTCTTTTGTTTATTGTAACAAGTAAAGCTATACTTAACAATCCAAAAAATTTCATTGAATTTGCTTTATTAGTTAGTGAAAAGGTATGGAAATTGAATCGGTTTTCTAGCATTTTGACCGGTTGAAGGGGGAACTGTCCCCTTAAGTAGTTTGTACATAGTGTAACTTTCAGTTCAACTACCAAAAACTACCAAAATTTTTGTTTCATTTGAAACTTTAGTACTATCACGACTTTTGAATAGGTGAATTTTAATTAGTCCTGTACAAAAAGCCTCTTGGGAGTTATTTCATCAATCTTTCGATGAAGTGGTCTCAAACCGCTTCACTGTACTTATGTGATAATTTGTCATCAGTTAAGGGGTCTCGGGACTCTTAAAGCCTTAACATTTTCGAAATTTTTAATTTTTTTAGATGTTAATTTCTATCTTTTCGGAACATTTTGATAAAATTGTTTCCTTGAAATTCCCATTAGAACAGAAGTTATGACTTTTAGAATTATACCCGCTCAATAGCTGAAACGGCGTTTCCAAAATTTTAGTCATTTTTCTTCAAATGACGTTTTTGGGTATAACGCGCTCGATATTTAAAACTTTTGAATATTTTCATGACATTTTCAAAACACATGTTTCATGTTAGTCTGCATAAACTGAACCTAAAATGTTCTTTAGTTCAAAATTTTTTTCGTTGATTTATAATGTTGAAATTTTTAAATTATTGCATTAGCTAAATAAAACTTTGTATTAAAAATATAATGCTTTAAATAAAAGTTTATTTAGGTTCAGGGTAATTATTACAATCTGAAGTATAAGTAGGCACAAATTTTCATTCTAGTTGCAAAATTTATTTTGCAATCCTGCTCATAATGTTATGCGGATTTTCTGCTCGTGAAATGTCCGACAGTTTGGAGCCCCCTGTAAATGCTAATTCTGCATCTTGCAATTTTTTTAAATATTGAAATGAAAGAACATACTTGCATTTTTCATTCGCAATTGAAATTGTCTTAATCAAATACATTTTAAGATATTAAATTTTGAAAATGCTTTTTCATTTTTCCAATTTTGAGTCCTGAGACCCCTTAAAGGTAAATCTGACATTTGTACTTCCCTTGATTTGACATGTCGTATGGAGATTAAATTTTACTCAAATGGTTTCTGTTTATTCAAATTGATTTATATTGCTGTTCTAGCGTGAAAAATCCACTCTGGTAAAATTGGTAATTTTGGGTGTACTGCTATCTGGTGAGAAAATTCTTGGTCCAGGGTCCCTTGTAGTAAGCCAACAGCTGAATAAACCGTTAGTTTTAGAGGTAAAGCAAAAATCTTTACAAAAGTAGTGGTTGAAAAAATTATAAAACCACTTGAAAATAAACAAAAGATGGAACATTTATGAAATTTAATAAATATATGCTACAATGAAGTAAAGAGATTCATTAACTACATTAATAAAAGGTTAATAGACTTGAGAATCTTCTGTACAAAGAAAGTTGGAAACAACTATAAAGTCGATACAAGTATTTCATCAATCGATGCGAGACTTTTTCCAATGAGACTAGTCTATAGTTCATTGAATCTATCGGACACACGAAGTACTTGCATCAATATTGTTCCAGCAGTTTTTAATAGCATTCATCAAATGCAACTTTGAATTGAATTTTTGTCCATTTTTTTGTAAACATTTCGGGCTAAAATTCCCAAAGATTTTCTATTGCATTCAGGTCGGGGCTACGAGCTGGCCATTAAAGGTATTTCAGCCGATTAGCTTCCAGCCAAGATTTAGTTGACTTCGAAACATGAACGAAAGCGTTGTCCTGATGAAATGTCCAGTCTCCTGAAGGCATAATGGGTAATCTTCTAACATATCTTGATACATAACTGAATTCATTTATGCATGAAAAGTTGAAGTGATTCTACAGGCAGCAAATTCAGCCCAAACCATTACCGAGCCACCTCCAAATTGGCGCTTAGAAAAATTGAGGTTCCTGTCGTAAATAATGCCAAAAGAATTTATAGCCATCGGGTCCACCGAAATTTCTTTTCATCGGAAAAGACATCTCTCCAATTTGTGCCTTCGGTTAAATGTTTTTGTGGGAAGTTTAAGTGAGCATTTTTGTGGTGCTTGCTTTATTTTTAAATTAAACAATGAAACTGTTACTTATTTCTTACCGTTCAACTTGTACATGGTAATTGTAACTATTCTTGAATTTGGGCAGTTATTTTTTGTCCGCAAGCTAGCTTCCGGATTTGTCTCGATTGCCTTAGTTAAGGATTTCGGTCTTCCTGTACCCTTCTTACTGCCGTAATCTTCGGGATTTCTGCAAACTGTTTGCCTTGGACGTTCCTATTCTTCAAATATTAGAACAAAGTATTCAGCTTCATTTAAAGTTATTTTAATTTGTTCAATATCGGATAACTTTTTCCCTCTTGGCATTGTATTATAAACGCACCAAATACAAAAGGAATGCACGTAATACGATTACATTTACCTAAATTTTCCTGTCCGACCCGTTTGGTTCTAGCCTCATTTGGCATAATGCCAGACTTAATCGGCTTTATCATTTTTTTGTTTTTCCATTGGATGTAGGAAATTAGCATAATTTACGCTCCCTTCCGTTTATCCAAGCAAAGTTTATTCGTATCGCGATGTTGATCATGGAAATGAAAATAGAACTTGCGTTATCAACAATTCCATTACTTTTTGACTTTTGTAAATTTTTCTATCTGCTTTACTTTTTTTCCAGCACTGTAGCAATGTTCATGAAAATCAAAGCGTAATTTTATGGTCGTTCCGTTGTATGTTTTATTTTTGAGTTTCTCCATGCACAAAGTAAAAGTACATTCCATTCTACATCTAAAACTAAGCGTCCTCATAGTTCAAATTTAATTTCGGCATTTTGTGACACTAAACCACTCTTTTGTACATCCTCCATAAAATGTGCGCATCCATCTTTTAAAATCTGTTAACTGGAAATCGACAATTATTTTTTAAAACTAAAATTTGTACACCTGTCAAGTACTTTAGTTTTTATTAACAACGTTCGAACAACTGCAATAATGCCTTTTTTCTTGTTTCAGTGAAGTATAACGTTATTTATTGTCTTCTCCTTCCTGCCATACCTACAGAGATTATGTTTTTATTCGGTGTGTTTCTGAGCGATAAATAGAAATCTCTCTCTGCGCAGGGGAAGGATCCATTGACACAGGGGTGTTACTACTAATATACTGTATGTTGTATTGGCTACACTGCTACTGCTTGTAACAGTCTTTATATACTACTTACTGTCTTTATATACTACTTTACTAACTGTCTTTATATACTGTGCGCTTGCTGAATACATTCGCAGCGTAAGGGGAAAGGTAACTCGTGTTGAACCGGAGGAATTACCTGTGCGAATGAGTACATTACTACAAGAAGATCCGCAAGCAGATGACTAGGAATTTACTCTTAATGCGGTTTCTTTTACTGTAAAAGTCCAGAGAATTTCTTGAATAAAATTTTAGATTATATTTTGGGTTTAATTTCACTTTATGAAATACAGTAAGAGTATTCAATAATCTCAATATTTTTTAAGTATCCTGTTCTATATTTCAGAACCTTTCCAAAACACTTCTAGAATTTAGACTCAACACTAGATTCATCTATTTGTGATGCGGCTACAAAACGCCCTTAACCTCGTAACCCTTAACTGCTGTAACCAAAACTTCTCATAGATACTGTAACTGATCTCGGACCGCTTTCAAAGTATAAATGAAAAGTTCAACCTTTAACTGCTGTCACAGAAATTGTCGCATAACTACTTTGAAGCGGTCTGGGAGACCGCTCGATCGAAACATGAATTAAAAGCTGTTAACTCAAAGGATACGTTTTCTGTACTAAACTTTTTCTACAGAACTATTAAAACTAAAATTACCTATTCAACAGCCTCTAATGAGAGTACTAGGCTTTCAAACTAACAAAATTCCACTAGTTAATATAGTTAAACTGTGGAAATTTGAAAAAAAAAGTGACACCACTAACATCGGTTAAAGGTTAACTAATAGGATACAGGTTTTGCACTGATCATTATGCACAGGAGTTTTATAATTCAAAACCGCCTATTCAGTATTTCGCCGGTCTACCGATGGTAATAGGACGCTAAACGAAAGAATTTTACTAGTAACTACAGTTAAAGTGGAAATAAATTAAACTGTGATAATTAAAGTAGTGGTCTAAGAGACGGCTAACAGAACTCATGTTTAATAAATCTCTTCCCCCAATCTCGTTTAACTTTCTAAACAAAGTATGTTTAACTCTATTCCTTTTTTGACTAGCCACCTCTGGAGACGTTGTCTTCCTTAAATGTAGGGGAGATGGGGGCACATGTGAACAGTTCGCATAAATATAGCTTTTTCTCATAACTGGATAAATTTCTATAAACAAACTACTCAATATAGTAAACAGAACTCTTTTACACATGGTAATTTTTTTAAAATCACCTGTAGTTTTTCTTGGATTTTTAATAGTTTTATAAAATTACAAATGTTCATGTGCCCCATCAGCGGGGTAGTTGTGAACACTCGTGAGGCACATGTGAACACAAGAAAAAAATATCCTTTGACGTGCTTTTATTGTTATTCATTTTGTTAACATAATCATTAGTTATATTACTTGTTAAGTTCACCATAAAGAAAATATATATATTCTTTCTGGGTGATGTTTAAGCAAAAGATTATAAAAGGAAAATAAGTAGATTAGGCGAGAGGGCTTAGATTAAGTATTGTTGCAATAAAATAAAAGAATCAATTTTAAAAAAGAAATTAACTTTCAAATTTTAAGGGTTTTTGCTTGGAAATTTTAGTGGGGAATTTACATACTATTTATCGGAAATCTGTCTCAATACGAAAGATTCTCACTCCTTTATTTGCTTGTAAATTATGGATAAAGGAGGGTTTTTAGTTTAAAAAAATTTCGACTATAACCCCCTCAAATTTTTGCTTTTGAAAGAGGGGGATGGGGTGTTACAATCGGAATTTTACGGTAGATATAAGTTTAAAAATGTTACTTTTTAAAAATATTACTGATATCTATCTCCATTCAAAGCACCATATACATAACTATTTTAGAGATGGAAGTAAACCATAATTGCAAGTTTAGAACAAATGTAAAAGAAATTTGCGAAGTTGTTCACGGTAATACTTTTGTATTAACAATGCATAAATATTGTTGTAAACAGTTTAGTAAAATAACACTTATTCCATTTTAGAGAACATTAAATTTATTTAAAATACAATTGAACGTAAATGAGCTTGTTGCTCTTTATGTACTTGCTGAAAGATGTTTGTGGTAGTTTCACTACAAAATCAACTTTGTGTGGGGGAAAACATCTTCTGTTTCAGGAAAATTAGATAATGGAACTGACATTATTTCTCATGAAGTTAACTGAAAGGAACAGAATCGCAGAATGAGTATTGGGGCACTTATGAACTGTTCACATCTGCCCCAACTAGTCTGTTCACAACTACCCCACATGGCTGCTAGAGTTATATGGATGAATCAACGTTTCTCAGTTTTAGAAGAAAAAGGACTTTATCAAAAATATTTTAGTATTCATAGTACACGTTAAAATATTCAAATAAAGTTATTCGCTTAACAACTTGGAACTAAAATTTAACTTTTGAGATCTATAAACAGTGTTTTGGCTACAGAGGACAAAATGTCAAAGAGCTTCAAAAAAATTTTACCATACGTCTACAGGAGCTATCATCTTTAAAAAAATTTTCAAATAAACTTATCTATTGAAAAATTGCGATGTTCACATGTGCCCCCATCTCCTCTATTCTAAGCATTGCAAAAAGGTTACTTTTATTTATAATTTAACTTGCTTAATCCTACGCGAAATTGGAAGATTCAGATTGAGAAATCAACTCTTTGCGATCATTGCTGCACTTCGTAAATGTTTACCAAAAACCAGAGTTCACTTAAGAATTTATGCTTAATGTCAGTTTGCTTATCAGTTTAGATAATTTTCTAATGAAGAGATTCTTGAACCTATTACCCAATCTTCCGCAATCGGGTCCGCTGCCAATTTAGCTAATAGGATTTGATCAATGGATTTTTTCCTTAAAGTAACTATCCACATTTACATTAAATTGTAATGTTGCTAATTTACTTCAACATTATCAGGTCGACCACTTCCCACGACAAACCATCGCCAAAACTTTAACGTCCAATAAAAAATGGACGTCGGTTGAAACTAAAATTGTACGAATGCATCGCCACATTTAAGTCTTTTATCACGACATCGCCTTTTTAATGATGTTAGTTTAATTGACGAGAAGGCTAATAAACCGGTAAAACATTAAATACAGATAAACGTCCAATTAATAATCACTTCATGACTTAATCACGTGTGCAACGAATCTGGCGTCAAGTAAATGTGACATGATCATTAATTTCTGTTATGTATTTAAAAAATGTATACGAACAAGGGAACCACTTTAGGTGCGGGTCGCACCTAGCATTGAGACCTGGTTCATTTTAAAGCCCTACTAGCAGGGATGACGGAGCCAAGATCGGTCAAAATTATACAATTTAGTCAATCGTTTAATAGTTTTATAAATAAAATTAGCTTGACCCACAGTAACTCAAAAGGGACCTATTAATCTAAATTTATCGAACATGACCTATCCCAATGGTCTTAGCGTGCTTGGGAAATGATGTAATAATTTGTCAATCGTTTGAGCCGTTTTTTAGATACAATTAGCGTGACCCAAAAATGACCCACTAATCGAATTTTCTCAAACATGTGAATCCCTTGGTTTTTGCATGCTCAGAAACGATACAATACAAAATTTTTTCCATGTTTTGAGCCAATTTCAAAATAAAATTAGCTTGACCCAGTAAAAGATTTTTCTCGAACATGCGACTTAGCCCACACATCTTCTCATGCCCAGAAACGATATTATACAAAATTTTGTCAATGTTTAGAGTATTTATAAATAAGCTTAACTCGCAGTAGCACAAATGACCCATTGATCGATTTTTCTCGAACATGTGACTTATCCCACAAACGTCTACGGTATAATACAAAATTTTGTCAATCGAGTCGTTTTTTAGATACAATTAGCTTGTCCCAAAGTGATCCAAAAATGGCCCACAAATCGAATTTTCTTTAACATGTGACTAAGCCCAATGGTCTTCCCATGCCCAGAAACGATATAATACAAACTTTTGTCAAAGTCGTTAGATTCATTTTTAGATACAAATAGCTTGACCCACAGTGACTCAAAATGACCCACTAGTTTTTTCTTGAACATGTGACTTAGCCCAAAGGTCATCTCATGCCCATAAGCGGTATATTACAATGTTTTGAGACTTGATTTAGATTCAATTAGCTACACACTTGACCCATTGTGACCCAAAATGACTCTCTAATCGAATTTTCTTGAATATGCAGCCTAACCCAATGGTATTCTCGTGCCCGAAAACGATAGAAAGCGAAATTTTGCCATAATGGTTAAAGCCGTTTTCTAGATAAACATAGCTTGACCCACAGTGATCCAAAAATGACCCACTAACGGAATTTTCTCTAACATATGACTTAGCCCATTGGTCTTCTCGTAATCCAAAACAGATTACACAATTTAATCAATCGTTAATCCGTTTTCTAGAAAAAATTAGCTTGACCCCGAAGTGACCCAAAAATGAACCAATAATCGAAATTTCTCGAACGTGTGACCTACCGCAAAAGTTTTCTCGTACCCCAAAACGGTTGGATATAAAAATTTAGTCAATCGATTGAGCGTTTTTAGATATAATTAGCTTGACCCTGACCCATTATGACCCACTAATCTAATTTTCTCTAACACATGACCTAGACCAATGGTCTTCTCATCCCCGAAAATGGTAATACAAAATTTATTCAAAATCGTTAGAGCCGTTTTTAAGATAATATAAGATATTACGAAGTTTGAGAATCTAATTTTTTTTTGTCGCAATCATTTGTAATTTTACAGCGACATAACATCCTGGAAATGGAATTTTCGAAAGCACTTATCGGAAAAACTGGCTGTTTGAAATTGGATTCATTAAACATGAGTTGGGATTGTTTACATTTAACTTAGTCAAGAAAAAGATCACAAAGAAATTTTGGTAGTAACAGCACTTCACCTAAAACAATTATTCTAAATTTTACTGTCCTACAGCCGCGAATTTTTGTGCTACAAAATCCATAGCTGGAGAACTTGTTTTAAGAATGCTTACCTTCAAGGAAAAATTTTACTATTTTACGATGAACTCGTGTTTTTGATAGAATGTTATGTTGGGCTGTCAACATTAATTTAAACTCAAGTATCTCTGAATACATAGGGGAGACCGGGGGAATGCCGCCAACCCGGGTTATGCCGCCACCCCAACTAGTTTAAAAACTAAGGGCAGTTTGAGATAGTGAATGTGCCTGCACTATAGCGGCCAACAATATAAACAGTGCCTAAAGTGGGAGTGACTTTGCTGTACGTCGTTCGTCTGTTCTAGTGAAAAATGTAGTTTTCATCTAGTTGCTTATTTTGGAGCTTCAAATGAGTAGATAAGCACCTTTTATTGTAACATTAGGTATTTAAGATAATATGATCCGTAATCTACATGCATTCGCCGACATTTTTATGCAATGTGTTGAACAAGTTCGGTTCTTCTTTCGGCTTTGCTTGGGGATTTCCGCCATATTGTCCTCTCGGGGTAATGCCCCCGCCATGCAAATCGGGTGAGAAATGGCCTCATTTTAATGTAGTGGAGCCGATTCAGCAGAGTGACTTTTGCAATATGAAGTAAATTGTAAGCCTAACCATTATTCTGCTCAATTACATTGCTTTCTAACTATTTTCAGTAGGTTGTGTGTTTCCTAGTATCCATTTGATGCATGTATTAGGTCATTAAAGAGTGGCGGCATTACCCCAGTGTCCTGGGTAATCCCGCCACTGTACAGAGGTTTAAAAAATATTTTTCTATGTATGCTTACTTTAGAGTTATGATTACGGTTAAATTTATACAGATACTAAAGATCATGATTCAGCTTTAGAATTTTTGCTATTAAAAGATAAACATTTTTTCGAGGTGAAAAAATTTAAATTCCCTTAAGGTGTCGCCATTCCCCCGGTCTCCCCTACGTATTTAAATGCAACTAATCTTAACTTTTTAACTGTCTAATAAAACTGCATATAAGTTATTTAGACTTTTAGTAAAAGTGGCAGCCTGGCATATGCAAAGTAGTCAGCCCGTAACTATTTGAGTCAAGACTTGGACTATTAGCATATGGGGATTGAAAAATATAAAACTAGTCGCAAAAGTCTACATACACTGATAAAATAACATCCTAACAATATTTTGGAAAGTTAAACTTTTACTTTAGTAAACATTTCAGACATTAACATATGTCCATTTAAAGAAAATTAAAAACCCATCGAAATTTAGCGAAAGTCTATATTATATAGTCCCAAAAGTCTAAATACAAATAATGTATACTAAATTTATGTATAACTAAAGGTTCAAAATTAAAAATTAATACTTTGTGGGACCTCCCTTGGAATCTAACTGCTTGCATTCCTTTTTGGCATTAACATTTTTCGTGATATTGGGAATAATGTCCAACCTTGCACGTTGTATTGCGATCTTCAAGGTTTCTTTACTTGCAATTGTGTCGACGAATTCGACGATCAAGTTCATCCTAAATGTGCTCAATGAGATTTAGTCTGACTGTCGTGGCGAATACAGTTGTTTTGGGTACTTTATAAAGGAGCCATTCCTTTATGATCTTAGCAACATGCTTCGGGTCATTTTGTTGGAAGACCCAGGTATTTCCCAGTCCTAAATTTTGAACGGAGGAGTGTAGATTGCTGTGTAGCATTTTTAAATATCTGAATGGGTCCATTGTACCGTCAATAAACACTGAATTACCTACCCCAGCCGCCGCCGCCATTGAGCCCTAAACCATTAAACTCCCTCCACCATGTTTAACAGTTGGTGTCAAATTTTCTGGTTTCATTTCTATGTGTGTGTGTGTGGGGGGGGGGGGGTTGCAAAATTTTTCCATGCCTATCTCAGCCAAAAATATTACTTACTCGCACCAGTAAATAACATTGTTTTGCAAAAGTGAATCCTTGTCAGTATGTTTAGATGCAAAATCTATCGTATTTTGTTGGTTTGCAAATGAAATGAGGTTTCCTTCTGGGACCTCTAACATTGAAGCCTACTGATCGAAGAATTCTACAAATAGTTTCTGTATGAGCTCTCTTGGCACTTGCCATCTATGAACAGTTTCTGGATGCACTTTCTGTCCCTCGCTATGTTCCTGGTTAATTGTGGGGCAGTATCTTCCCCTTACTGCAATTCTTGCATCATGCTCCTTAAGTTTCCTTGTACGACCACATCGAGATTTGTTGAGCACATTTCCACCACAGTTGCACGGCTTTTTCCTGCAATTTTGGCAATCTTGCCATAAGATTTATATTAAGTTTACGACCCGATTACGCAGTTCTAAGGACGTTCTTTTCCCTGTCATCTTTCTCATTATATGCAATCGTTTACATACAATTAATACTCGGACTATCTTGGGAGATGATCAACATTACTAAACTTTACGTACCTGGTAAACTTGAAAAGTGAAAACGAAAGAGGTTCATATGAAAATTTTAACAGCCAATCAAGTGTATGGAGACTTTTCTGACATACTGATTGAACTAAATATGCAATTTTTATTAGTTAATATCATTTTTAAGCTTTTACAAAGCATTCGGAATAATTTTCCATGTTAGAATAATATACTGCGTTTTTTTGCTTGTAAATTCGTGTAGTTTTGGTGAAAGCTCTATTTTGATGGATGTATGTACACTTTTGTAACGGATTGAAAGTACACCGCCCTTAATGTTAAAAAACAGTAACCACATCCTTTGGATTGTACACGGTTTATCCAAATAATTTCCAACTGCGCATGCGGGAGATTCAATCTTTTTTATTCATAATTTTGTAGTCTGTTATTTAGGGTAACTTATATACACGCAAATATCAAGGGGGGGGGGGGGGAGAGAGGGCGATATAGTGAGTTTATTTCTAAAACTAGCTTTATTAAAATATTTGTCAACCAGCTCACTGTGTCTGTTTTCAGTGTTTGACTAGATTTTGAGTTGTCTTAAATAGCAGACTACCGAATTATGAAATGAAAATCTTGTAATCGTTCACGCATGCAGTTAAAAATTATTTCGTACAAATGCCCATATCTTATCAAATACTTAAATATATTCAGTTTAATTGCAGTATAGTTTTTCAAATTTTCGTAAAATGGTGTTAAATTTGATTAAACTCTGTATTCTATAACCAAAACATTTAAATTTTTCCTAAGTGAACCACCTTCTCGGATATGCGTTTTATGCTTGCGCAAATGCACCGGACCGTTAAACAGGACCCACATAGTTTTTGCTAGAGTGACGCCCTTTTTTTTTTTTTTGAGCATTTTGTTACATGGGTGATCGCAAACATTTTATTAAATTGATCTCTTGTCCCGGACTCATTCTTCAGTGAAAACTATAAAGTCAAGGATGCTCCTTACATCCTCGAAGTTAAAGGAAAATTAGTCAAGAATTTTGGTAAGTATTTGACAAACCGTGTACAATCGAAAGAATCCAGTCACTCTCCCTTTTTGGAGGTCAATGTAGTTAATTTCTCTTTTTAAAGAACAAAAGAGCAACTATGATAGGAAAGGTGTAAATTACTTTGCTTCGGTTGTTCATTGTTTATGTATCTGTCAATTTGTTATAGGATCGCATCGCTACGAATTGGAATCTTAAGTATTGCATAGTTCTCCAAATATCTAGCTTGTGGGTTGGCTTTCATCTTACTAAGTCGCCAAAAATGAAAAGGTGGGAGTGGGCAAATGAGGTTAAGTTGGCAGGAAGTTTTTGAAATAATGCAGCAACTTAAAGGTTCATGTTTAATCAAGACTGAGAAATCTTAAGAGATTGCCATGAGACATCGACACACGCAAAATGCCCTTGTATATACATAGTACATTTTCACCAAAATTATTAGATACTAGCAAAACCAGTGACTTTAGCATGCTTAATTGAAATATGCCAAATAGCATTTGGCATAGCTGACTTAGCATACATTTAAGGGAAGACAAACTGGTCGCCAATTTAGTTTAAAATAACCTTTTCTAAGATATGAGAAAAATCTTATGATTTAAAGTTTCAATTGCCATCATTAGAGAAGTGTTTAAAATTAGAAAATTAATATTTCGAAAACTAATTGGAATTTAAAAATTCCAATACCAGTTTTGAGACCTGCTGATCAATACGGATTTTCAATGTTAATTTCATCGCAGTGTTCCATATTTAGCAGAAATCGCAGTGAAACATAATCAGTTGTTTAATCGGTCGTTTCATAATATTCGTTCCATTAGGATTTGTATATATAGGGTAGATATAAGAGTAAATACTGTCACATGATGCTTTATTTATAAAATACGGTGTAAATAATATTGCAGTTTCTTACAAAATTTTACTGAAGCAACTTACAAATTCGACTTCGGTAAGATTCAAGTTAAGTAAAACTTTACGGAATGCATTATTTACGTAATTCGGGGGATGCCTGTAATGTGCATTTTACTCTTACGCTGAGAAACATGTTTTCTCATTAGGCTGTGAACGTGTTTGCTTAAATTCATTCAACTGGATTTTATAATCTTGTTCTCCCTTTCTGTAGAGATTTAAGATTTTGCGATTTGTTCATTTGGCAGTTTTTTAAAACACGATATGAAAGTTTAGATATAAGTCAACATTCCCCCCCCCCTTTTTTTTCTAGTATGGATTTACCTTTTCTCCAGTCAAATGTAAACTTTGACGTTTTTTACATTTTCACTTTGTGTGTAGAAGTATTAAAGCAATATTTATCATTTTTGTTTATTAAATAACAGTATCTGTTTGTAAAGCACATAAGTCTTATTTGTCAACGACATTCTAAAGCCAGAAATATTTCTAATTATGCAGACGATAATTGAATCCTATTCTGAATTAATCCCCTATAGGTTAATTTAAATCTTCGATAAAATCATTACAAATATGCGTGAACGCCTCTGTAGTTGTATTCGAATTTTATTTACGCTTATTCTTAATGTCAATCTTTACTGTTGATTTTAAGAAATTTGTCGATTTAATGAAATTCCTCTTTAATTACTAACGCACTAAATCCCATTTCAGGCAAAAGGAGCCCATGCCCGATGTTTAACCCGGGAGAACTCGCTGCATGAGATTTTCTCTCATCTTCGTACTTTTAACTCTTATTTAAACCATTTTTCATGTTAAATAATTGAAATAACGTTTTTAAATTTTAATTTACCTATTTGTGACTAAAAGTGCTAAGCCAAGCAAAAAAAAAAATTATATTAAGCTAATGTAAAATAAAATAAAAGCAACTGGACGCCGTGAGAAATTCTCACTAGCGAGTTCTCCCGGGTTAAAGCTTCTTTTGTTAATTCATACAAATGAAATAATTGATATGCAACTTACAAATGTTATAGAAGAAAGCCTAGTGAGCATAAGTTCTTGAATACTTTTGGCATTTGTATACATTAATTTTTCAAGTTTTTGAATCGGAGTTGTTTTTAAAAGAAACTGATTCATTTGTATTCTCTTTTCAGTGTTTAAATGTCTTCTTTGGACTTGCTGCTTTTTAGCAACTGCTATGTTACTTGTCTTAGCTTGGGTCATATTTGAGATCATAAATACCTTTACGTCGCCAGAGATTGAAGGACATAAAAAGATAGTGCACTTGACTTTGCGTCTTATCCTAGGATTTTTGGTTGAATGTGGTTTAGCCTATGCTATTTATGTTATTTGCAAGAAAATTCAATCGCGTAGGAGACGAGAACGTGCGGTTGAAATGTTGGTTAACCAGGAAACCCGAGTACTTCGGCGGCGTAATTCGTCGGAAGATTCCAAAATAGCAGCCAGAACAGAAGAAACATCTTCGGAGTCTGAACCTGTACTTGTTGGGGGACCACTTGCCGCAGCATATGATCAAAATAGGCTTGACGCAATAGCTGATACAATCCGTACAGCTCGTGAAAATATGGGCATAAGATTTCCTGCGAACGATCCTCATGTGCCAGAATCAGTTGAACGTTATTAAATACAAAATAAAGATAGCCCATTTATATTTTGTAAATTAGTTTATTTTGACTAATGTATTTTTTATTTGCAATAAATGTAATTCAGATGAAAGTGGCAAATTTTTTTTAATACTGTTCAACGAATATTTCGATCAAATTTATTCTCGCCAGAAGGACGTGCCATGAATTTGGAGATGTTTTTGTGAATTTTGTTGCACAAGTCTAGTTCTACTATTTAATAGTACTCTCGTCTTATTTGAAAAATTACTTTTATATGAAGTCTAATATTAAATAGTGGTGCGATACACAGCAGCTATATAACAGTGTACAATCATAGAAAGGAAAAAAAAGTAAAAACCTCTACTAACTCCTCCACAAATTATCGTAGGTTTCTGGTACCGAACGATTGAAAATAGTCTACTTTTAAATTATGTATATAAAATTTGTTTAGGGGGCAATCTCCATATTAAAACGAACCATAACTTTGTTTTTTCAATAGCGGTACACGATTCTGACAGCATAAATGAACAGTACACCTTTAAATTAGCCTAAAAATAAATTTTTATGAAATTCGTACCATAAGTTTCGGAGATTATTTTAAAACGAGCGTATTTTAAGGGCTATATCCAAATTGAAGCTCGGTACTCGACTGTTAACCGAGAGAGCTCCCTTCTTGATCAAGGCACTTTAACCCTTTAAGACAAACATTTTCACATTAAAATATTATTCTGGTTAACTCTATACTGATTCTAATGACACTTTAAAAAAAATTAAATTTTTAGTCCCCCCCCCCCCCCCTGGAGCGTAGAGTACCCTCACGAACGTACGGATTAGGCTTTTTCTGCGAAAGCCACACCCACACGATCGTACGGGTTAGGCCTTTCTTGTGAAATCATTACTTATAAGCTGATTCGGGAAGTATTGGCTGAAGTACCGCAATGGAAACCTTACAGGCTCTAAACCCTGAAGAAAAATAATATTGGAGATGCACTTATCGACTTTCAAAACTATTTTAATTTAAAATTGTTTTAGATTTTTAGTTTTTCTTATATCGATTTAATTGTTTCTATAAGTCTAACTTTTTTAAATTAAAATTTAAGAAATGAAAGACATGCCTGCAATTGCGTGAAACCTAAAGGTCCAGGATGTGGTACAGAAATGAACTTCTTAACATCCCACTTGTATTGTTTTTTTTTTTTTCATTTTCTTAACCTTTGCCGAAACTGGCTTGGAGGCAGAGGTCTGCACGGGCCGACATTTCCAGGTCCGGAACCGGCCCGACTCGGAGGAAAAAAATTCGGCCCGGCCCGTACAAAAAATATTGGCCCGGTAAAAATGTTACAAGTTCGGCCCTGCCCGGTATAAATGTTAAAAGTTCGGACCAAGCCCGACCCGGCCCGAAAAAGTTAAAATCTCGGCCCGAGTGAATTTCTACATTGATTTTTACGTAGATTTGGTTAAGTTTGTCTCGTACGAGGAGTTCAAGCTAAAAATATTTATCTAAACTTTTCTTTTCATGTTATCTTCATTTTTATAGAAGTGCCGCAGGGTGCGATATTTATTTATTTAATGGATCTCCATTTCTTATATGTAAATGTTTATCATTAATATTGTTAATGCATATTCAATGTATTGAAGTGTTAAATATCCGAAAAATGCTATACAGTAAAATCTAAGACTGAATTTCATAAAAAATGTGTTATAGAGAAGTTCCCTTCTTAGCAAGTGTAAATGTATTATATATTTTCTTGCGCAATAGTATATTAATTTTGCATAGATGTTTTTCAGTTTAAAACAAGATTCCGTCAGAGAGGTTCTTTTTCACACGTTTTACTATATTTTAATAAGTGTAGAAATCTACTCTTTTAAAAAGAATGGATTTGAATGTTTAATTGTAGAATAATGGCGATTTAAAAATGTATGCATTTTTTTAACAAATTTGTGCCAAGCCTAATTTTACTGACATTTGATCGGACCAGGCTACGCCGAGACAATGATTTTCATACGGACTGGGTGAAAACTAGGAATGAAAATTTTGGGCCATGACGATTAGGAATGAAACCAGTACCCGGGTGTGTGAAGAAAAAATAAGTTAGGCCCGGCCCGAACCTTCAGGATAAAAAGTAAGGGCCCGGCCCGAGTGCCGTGAATGAAAATAGACCCGAGACCGGCCCCTGGGCCGGGTTCGGGCCACGGGCCAACCCGTGCAGATCTCTACTTGGGGGTAGAACTTTGGGGAATGAGTTCAGGGGACTTTCATGAGGAAGAATGATCCAAAATTGTCATTTAGAAATTTTTATATTTTCTTCATCGAGCTAATCTGAACATGACTATCCTTCTAATAAATCTGCTTCAAATGTTTTGTCCATAACCTCGTCATCAACCGGAGATCACTAAATTCAGAGTCTGCTTTATTCATCAATTGCAATATTTCTTTTTGTGTGAATTTATTTCCACTTGCACATCTGAAAAAGTATTTTATCTTGCTTTGTTAGAAGTTAACAAAGTATTCCATAAAAAATAATGTATTGGAAAATTTTATTAATTGAAACGGAAAAAAGTAAAAGTTAATTGAAAAGAAAAATTAATTTATCCATGACTCCACCCAAGAAAATATGGCATTAATTATATAACATACTTCCTTTTTTATTCTGGCTGTCACCAAAATTATTGAAACAGCAAACTAAAATAACATTTGGAAAGCTCTTACCTTTACAGTAGCATTGACTAACGTAACGCCCAAGTCGCACGATCGTGCGGGTAACGAAATCTTGAGTCCTACGAGCAGCATAGTGTATAATTGTTAATTATATTACTTATTTAGGCATTACAGCAAAAATATTTATCTAAGCAATTAGAAATATACTAATTACCTTTTTACGACAGATAAAATGATGAGCTCTATCCATTGTTCTTGTAAACAAAGCTAGTCGTGCCGGCTAAAAGTAAAATATGCACTATAACCGTCATCTGTTGATAAAAAATGATACTTTACTCTTTTTGCAAACCAGAACGATCGTTCTATTCCGGTTTTTATTACATACTTTTGTTTCAGAAGCAAAAATTTATATAAATATCTAACCCGCACGATCGTGCGGGTTGGGTCTTAAAGGGATAAGCAGTCAATTAAGCCTGTTGGATTACAGGATAGCATAAGAAATTTCAAAATATCTAGTCTTTTCTATCATAGACGTCCCCTTAAACCATCATTTTGCGGATTTTTAAGCATAATTTGAAAACTACTTGGAAGAAAAATGTGAAATTTTGGATTTACATATAAAGCAGGACTTAGTCTAAATCCATCAAAAAAACTGTAGGTTGCAATTCATAATTTTTTCGAATATTAATTTCATAATTTATATCATAAAATTATAAAAATTGCAAATTCAACGTATTTGTTTGGGTATATTGGTATTACTGCTACACAAAAAAAATTAAAACATTAGGATCATAATTTCAGAAGTTATAAAGAAAAATATGAAAATGTAATTTAACATTAGAAGCACTAAATTTTGAATGTTTATAATTCTAAAACTTATCTTTGAAATTATTTGAAATTTCGTGTCTAGGCATAGTTTGAACCGAAGATTTGAAATATCTCATTAAAATTGGGTATTGCTACTGAAAAAAATGAAGTTTGTATTCGTTTTAATATGTAGATGGTCCCCTAAGCAAATTTTATATACGTCATTTAAATGTAGATTTTATTTCCAATCGTTCGGTACCAGTAACTTTCGTCTACGATAATTTGTTGAGTTAGTAGGGGGTGTTTACTTTTTCTACGACTGTACAATCGGCAAAGGCATAACTTACCAGCGCAAATCGTTAAACATTTTTTATTCTAATCAAATTTCCAGTTTAAACTAAAATTATTCGCTAGAAAAATGTTTTCAATCGGGTTATAATTACAAGATAGCGCCCTCCTCTTCTGAAAAATACTGAACGGAAAAACTTTGAATAAGATGTAATATACAAACAAGGGACAAATTTCACACTCGTAAACCTCGCTACAAAACTAGTGTTTAAAAAAATAAAGCATTGAGAACAGTCGGTCTCTCTAACAATTTTAGCCAAAAAGATGGTTAACCCCTTAATTCTATCACTCGTGATATTCACGGGCTGTGTCTTTGATGCAGATTGATTCCCACCAGTTTTATAAAATAGTATGTGCTTTATTATGGTATCCTTTTACTTGTCATTTAATAAAGTGAATATTTCTCTTTCAAAATTGGTGATAAGCAATTTGAATTTTTAAACCGCATTTTAATGCGACCGTTATGGGGTTAAGGGACCGCTGCACTAAAACTTCCCGATCGCGAAATCCCATGTTAGTCTATGGGGAAAACTTTGAAGAGCGATTACTCATGATGTAATGTAATTAAAATACCGTTTTTACCATTGAAAAGTAAACGTCAGATGCCATTGATGTGAGTTTTTAAAAAATGTCTATATATAATTTGTATTTAAGATGAAATTTAATGAAATGGAAATTTCAAAGTTCACAGGGATTTATGTTCCGAAAATTTACGGAGATAATTTTTAAAAACGCATGTCATCGGCATCTGACGTCTTTCTGATGGTGAAAACGGTATATTAAATTAGGTCATGAGTCATCGCGCTTCAAATTTTCATTGCTTAACATGGGATTTTCGCGATCGGAGAGTTGCAGTGCAACGGAATCTTAAGTTAACAGAAATGTGATCTTTATTCGTAAAAATCTTAGCTTTCTGAAATCTTAAATTGTTACTTTGATACATTTTACTTACCCATCATACATAGTATAGGGTACATCTTGTAATCGTTTTAAAAACCGAAAAAAAATTTGACGGATTTACGTTTCACACTGGAGATTCCGAAAAACGTATTTTTAGAAGAAAAAAAAATTGCCGCGAGTGCGTGTGTCTGTAAACGCTCATCTCTCAAACCAATTGAGATGGGCTTGAAATTTGGTGTGTACTTATTCAATTGGCTTCATCCCATTACTTCATACTATCAGTAACCTCGATTATCCAGAACTATTTTTTTCAGACTCTCGAAATATTCGTTCTAATAAAAGGTATACAAAAATTTTCGAAATTGTTTATTTGAAGAAGTAAATATAAAAGAAAATAAAAAAACAAGTTTTTCATAAAGAAAAATCGATCGGATAATTAGTTGCCGAGATTTGTAATTATTTTTTCCCCCCACTGTTCGATTTTTCATTACCCTGTATTTCATTCAAATTTCAATTCAGATATATTTTAATTGGAATTGGGTCGCTTAATCCGACGCAGTAAACTATTAGTTAATGATTATCATTTTCGGAGTTATAAGGATGTTTCTTTTACTCAATTCGGTACTACTCTATTATACCGTCGACCCAAAAACTATCGCCAAACTATGATTAATGCCAATATGGTTTATCTTAAGGCTAATGTTAGACGAACGTCTTTTTGCACGCTTTTTTCCTTGCGTATAATCCCTACACAATGCTAGCGGCATTGTGTAGGGATAATACGTAAGGGGGGGGGGGGGGGAAGCGTGCAAAAAGACGTCAGTCTGACATTAGTCTTAATGTCAGATTTACTTGACATCAAACACGTTACACGTGTTTGTTGCGTCATCAAGTGATTTTTAATTCGACGTTTTATTTATATTTTTATTTTACTAATTTGTTTCGTTATTTAAAATAAAAATTATGCCATTCTATATCTGTTCCGTCGCCAAATGCTAAGGTTTTCGCCAACTTGGCGATATATGGTAAAATTTAGTCTCCAAAAGTGACGCCCACTTGGCGATATCTTTAATATTTAGCCAAATTTCTATAGACATCCATTGTAAACAAATAGGGTTTACTTGCTTACAGAAAATCAAGATTGAGATATTTGAATGCAACAAACTATTAGCTTAAGGGATTGTATCTACCCTATATATATATATAAAATTGTAATGAAAAGAATTTATGAAACGGCTGAAATGTAACGAATTTATGTAACGATTCTTTGAAACGACTGATTAAACAACTGATTATGTTTCACGGCGATTTCTCATTAAATACGCAATACTCTGCGATGAAATTAGCACCAAAAATCAGTATTGATCCGCAGATCACAAAACTGGTATTGGAATTTTAAATTAGAATTAGTTTTTGAAATATTAATTTTTTTCTAACTTTAAATACATTTTTCTAACGATGGCAACTCAAATTTTAATCATAAGATATTTTTTCATATTTCAGAAAAGGTTATTTTAAACTAATTTGGCGACCAATCTGGCCTCCCTTAAATGTATGCTAAGAAATGTATCATGCTACTTTCATTCATAATTAAATTTACTTGAACAAGCTTTCGCCAAATCGAAAGATTCTGAATGAGAAATCAACTCTGACTGTATTTTTATGTTAGCGAAACGCAGGTGATAATTCGCCGAACATTTTTCCCGTCGCACTTTTTTTATATTTGATTAATTTCATTTAAAATATATAATCATTTTATTTAAAATACACAACTTTTTCATTTAAAATTGATGTGTTTCACTTTTTTTTAAAAACAAAGAAAACTAGGCACAGATGTTATCTACGCACCGGGGTATAACGACTATCCTGTTATGTTTTCGTTTCGTTCCCTCCCCCCCCCCCCCCGCGCAGTTTCACTTACAATAAATAAAGTATTAAACAGAATTTTAAGTGCACTATAGTCACACAGTGCAGCCCTAAATTAAATTTAACATTTAAAACTATATCGCTTGTATTAATAGCCCCTCACATTTAAATTATTGTAGTTACTCATTCCTTTGATAAAATAAACAGTGATTCTGTCTTACAATCCTACTTTAAAATACTTTCTCATATAAGATTTAAGCTTGTAGAAAAACGTTACTGCTATCTGTTCATAACAAAAGCATTTTAACTTCTTTCCCATCCGTATTTCGTCATGAATCGAGCCCATTAAAAATCACTTAACATGTAATCTGTTCATTAGATTTATTTTCGCTCTGCACTTTAAGGTTCAGACCGCTACATTCATATTAGTCCAGGCATTTTGTGATTGAACATGGGCAAAATTGCAATAGAAGCTTTTTACAGAATTTTTTAATCAGGAACTACTGCTTAATAGCGTACTAAAAATCGGACAAAATCTGAGCACGGGAACACCCCTATATACGGATTTCAAAATGGCGGAGGGGAGTTTCTGGAACTAAGGCAGAGAATATATCGCTTACGGAAATATATCGCTTTATTTTCACAATTTAACTTTGAAGTATAGTCAAACGATAAACAGTACACAAGTTTACTATTTCTGACAAATTACTGCTTAAGTTCATTTTTACAGAAATGTTCCAGTGAAGAAAAAAACGTATCAATAGTTTTCATCATATTTATAGTAAGTTAGGTAGTTCTTGTTACATCCATTGACTTGGCACACCCCCAGAAGCTGTAGAACAGGGCAATCAATTACGCTTGCATCAGCATCGTAAAGTAGCACAGTTTGTCTTTCAAGAACATGGAATCATATTAAGTAAATAATCTGTAGCTGGTAGTCGCTCGAAGAGTATTGGGTAGCACGAGTGTTTTTTTACATACCAGCCCCATTCTGCTGGCTTGGTTCTTTCTTCCGATATTTATTTGTAAGTGTGATAGCTGTTATATTTTGTAGAAGAATCGGTCGGAGGCAAACGTTCAGGTGTAATAAATGATTTTACCGTAGTTACTTTCCTTACCAACATTTGGTGACGTAGTTTGTCTATAGAATCCAGTGCCTTGCAGTCATAAAACAGAAGCATTGCTTTTCTTCCAGCCTCAGCCATATCTGAATGTAGGCTTGAATTTGAACAAAATATTTTTGCAATAGAACGGAGCTCTGTCTTGTTCATCTGTTTGAGAAATGATGAGGATTTCCCAATCGAAAAGATTCTGGATGTTGTATCGCAGCCCGTGAAAGCATGCAGAAACAGAAGGAAGTTGCATTTTTCACGACCTAACAGAGATTGCATGTTGAGGATATGATAGACTGGTTTGGAACATGATCCTCGTCTTATGTCACTGCGATAGTATAGCTTGAAGCCTTTATCCATTGCCTGTTAAAGAAGGAGAATCAGCAGGTCGGTATCTTCACCTATTACAGTGGTATGTGCATGTTCTGAAGATGAGACTGGAGCACGAACAATGTCTATATTGGCATCCCCATCTGTGTTGGGAACAGTACAGCCTTGTTTCTTAAGCAATTCGCCTATGAGGGAAGTCATTGCTTGCTTGTTTTTTCATTGTCCAGAAACTCTTCCTTTTTTCCAATAAATTTCACGTATGGGCTGAAATTAATATCTCTACTGGTTTTTTTGGAAGCGTCATCTGTGAGCCACATCATTGATTGTTGGATACCCAATGTAATTATCAAAAACAATCGTAGGTTTTCCATATTGTTTAACAATAAAATCAGCGTAAGACATAGCAATGTTTTCATATGTATCATTTTTTACACCAGGAAATGCGACGCAAGAAAGATCCTCCATCCAGTATGTACCTTTCTGTACTTTCCACGTTGTCGTACTTTTCATTGTGTAAATTTTTAATGTGTTTGACTAGTGCTTGAGCTAACTGAGATTTGTCTGAATTCCTAATCATACTTGGTGATTCAAATAATGCTGCAGGGTACGCACACGGTTCATAACGCATGACATCTCAGAGATTCATTTCACCACAAGTGCCAGTAATCATCATTCTTTGGAAGAAAAGCGCTGGATCTATTTCTATATCAAGTCATCTTTATAACTACAAATGGCGGCCGCAGATTCTAAAGTTTTCACTTTCTTTGATCTTTTAGCCGAATATCTAAATATATCCTTCCCTATCATTTTAAAGATGATGATCATACCAAATAAGTGCAACTCATCAACATTAACTTCTTTTTTAGCTGTTACGCCTGTAACAATTTTGCGTAGAGTGGAATCAGAATGAAATGGCGATATGTGTTCCAGTACATCGGCCACTTTTTAAATGTCATTGCTGCTCCTCTTCTGTCTGCTGTCTCTTATAGGTATTTTTGATAATTTTATAAAAGTTACACACTCCCAATGTTATTCCTATGGGAGTTTGAAGCTAAAAGTTAGCATAGAACACAATTTTTAACTATTTTCAAAACATCATTTAGTACACTTAAAATTGATATTTTGAATTGAAACTGGCAACAGAGCAAAGTATATACACTTACGTTAATAAAAAGCACAGTATGGAGCTCTTTATAGCATTTATTATGTACGTTAAAGGTCAGAGATTAATTAAAAAAGGTTAACATTACAATAATCTCCACAGAGATGCGTTATTAAATGGCCGCCAATGGTAAAGCATGTACTTTTCAGAGGCTCATTAAAATACTAAAATTTATAAAAAGAATCTAAAACTCACTCACTAGTGTTGTATAAGCTTCAAATTACACAAATAATGTAGTAATCCGCTGTTAAATAATCATTTAACACCATAAATATAATCTTGAAAAACACTGACATGACAAACTACTCTGGTCAGATCACAATCACAGCACATCATGTATAAAAAATATCGATATCCTTGCTTAGTCTCCTTAAAATAAATTGGTGATGAAATGTCCATAAATGCAGGGGTTGTGCGTGTCCTGAAATTTTATAGCCAGGAAATTTTTCGGTACCAGTATTTTCTTATAGAAAACTACTTCTTAAATAAGGCGAAATTTCGCGCGTTTAAGCTAGATTTATTCTTCTATTAAAAAATACTGATATTTGCCCTGAAAAATTCCCTAAAGCATATTATTAATGTTCCGATGCCTGGGAAAGTCATGCACAACTAGCATTTATAAGCACTGGAATTGATTCGGAGCCAGTTGCAATTGCGGATACATGAGATAGAGGAACGGGATTAACAGAAAGTAGAGAAATTTAAAAGAACTATATCTCATGAACCGCTGGACCGATTTTGATGCGGTAGGGCTTAAAATGTTCAGGAAGACTTAATATGTAGAAAGAAAATGTAGTATAGGGCTTGCCTGAGGCCAGAGATATATCTCCCCATCGCCGGAGCTTGAAAAACTCCGGATGACTGTTAGGAGATCGGTCTAGTAGTAATACAGTTTAGAATGAGTTATAGATACTTTACTTTATCTTGTTCCAAAAGCATTATTGGTTGTCAGTTGTTCGATAAAAAATGAATATTTGCAGTCCAAATTGTTTAGTGCTACCCTCTGTCGTCTTCGTCTCAACTAAAAGCTGCACAACAACGCAAAACGGCATATGATTCAGTCCGTTTTGAAATCCGTTTTTAAGGGTGTTCCCGTGATCGGATTTTGTCTGATTTTGGTTATATTTCTCAGTAATGGTTACGGATTAAAAATCTGTTAACAGAGCTTCTATTGCAATTTTGCTCGGGTTGAAGGTGGATTCACTTTAATTTGCCTGGACTATATATATAATGCGGCATATTTTGGTAACAGCTGCATCTGTCTCAGCAACCGCATTTTCACGTGCCCTTTTCGCCTAACGATTCTGCCAGTTTTTCACCCTTTGTCTTTATTCAGAAACATTCTTCTGTTTTTACTTAACCGCATTGTATCAATGTACAGTGTTTTTTCTTTTCCCAGACCACAGGAATCTGGTGACGTCAAAATATACTCCCCCCTACACAATTCAAATATGTAATAAGTTCACCGCATGTATTTGGCGAATCTTTTACCAGCCAATGTTTTTCGTGTCCGTTGTGCATGGCGCAAAATATTTGTAGATTGGCGATATTGTATTCCGCCAAGCACGTGAATTTTAACTGCGTAATCAATGCACTTCTGCTCTGACCCTTGTCTCGGATGCTACTCTAAAAAGAGGCTAAGCTTTTCATCCTCTGTTCTGTACCTTTCCCCGCTGCTTGTCATGATTTAATACAGAACTCTTCATATATCGGATTAGTTTTTTTTCCAATTGATTATTGAGCTTTTATGCTTTCACGATCAGTCACGGCCCAAACGATAAAAACTACATTACACGGGGTACCTAACTGGCGTCAAAATGGCATTGTGATTGACATGGTAACCCGGCTATTGTTTATTTAACAATAAATGTTTATTTACTTTTCTTTTTTAAAATTATATAAATTATTTTGTTCTACAGTTATTACTTTTTTATATTTCCTTTAGAAAATAATAAACCGTATACTTAGTTATTCCGTCGGCCAATTTCGCCAAATTATACAAATTGACATAATTTTTATTTTAAATAACGAAAGAACAAATAAATTAGCATAACATTAATAAATATACAAATAAAACGTAGAAATAAAAATCACTTGATGACGTAAACGTGTAACTTGCTTAAAGTCAAGTGGATGTGACATTATTGGCATTTAATCTTATAGTTTGGCGATAGATTTTTGGTCGACGGGATAACTGATACCAAAAATGCATATGTAACTGGTATTTGAAAACGAGGTTTTCGTAAAGATAAATCACGCCAAACCTGCGGTGCGTATATAACATCTGGCCAGATATCGCCTCTCGGGGGGAAAAAAGCGAACTGGCGAGTTGAAAAAAGCTATTGGCGAGATTTGCATCCGGCTAGCGTAACAGTACCAAGAATTCCTTGCGACCATGGCAACCTTTATGTAGTTTTATTCGAAAAAAATTTTGATTTTTTTAAAAAATCAAAACGGAAAACTTACGGCCCCATATTGGCGCGATTTTTTTCCGACGCCAATGTCATATACGGAACGGGCACTTAACTAGCGCCAAATTATCGTTATTTTGCTTGATATGGTAAGCCGGATGTTGATGGGTTCCTCAAATTGGCGTCGGAAAAGAATTGCGCCAGTATAGGGCGTATATGACATCTGTGCCAAACTTTCATATGAAAGGCGAAGGGATCAGACTGTATTTGCTTCTGGCAGTTGATGACTTGAACTATTATAATATAGATGGAATGATGGCGATAGAATAATATTTGGCGACTTATCACCTGTGCCTGGCTAACATTAAAGTACCAAAATGGCACCTAGAGTATAAAAAGCGAAGTGGTCTTCCCGGAACTGTTGATAGTCAGTTGACTTAGGCTATTGTTATAGAAATTGTTTTAAAATACCGGGAGACAAAGACTCTGTATACTTAATTCATTTTATTTTAGCTACTTTTCAAATGTTTAACTGATCCTCTTTAATCTAAATCGAAAATAACCATTGGATATCTTAACATCAACTGATTCGCCCTTAAATTTTTGCAATAAAAGGAAATTGAATGGAAACCCGTTTACATGGATCACAGCTTTTTTCATTATAATTTAGTCTTCTCTAATATCTTTAAAACCCATCAGATTAGCGTGTTTTTAGATTCTGCCGTGTCTGAACGGGGGTTTGTGAGCATAGCTTGCAGGGGGCAGAGCCCCTAGTTAATTATATTTAAGGGTGTCCAAGTAAATTAAATTATGAATAAAAGTAACATGATTTATATAATTTTCGAAATTGGTCGACGGGATAATCAAGTAGTACCCGCAATTCATTAATAGAGCATTGCTATGTATTAAATATTTAAATATACGATAAAATTGTATTTTGCAATGCATTTTATAGTTTACACGTCCTTATTTTCATATTTTATATTATGCATATCCATGATTAGAAAGTATTATGGTTTACCCCAAGGACTAGTTTTTTATATATTAGTTTTTGTTGAAAAACACACGAGATTGTCGGGTACTCTAATGCAGAAACTATAAAGGCATATCTTCCAGAAAACGTTTACAAAATTAGTTTCGAACGAAATTTCTAGATGCGACAGTGCTAGATGGGAAACTGCGATATGACAATCTCGTAAGATTCAAGATGTAATTTATCGCAAAATTAACTTGCGATTACAAATGCCTTCAGTAATCATGCCGTCATGTCTGATGCGTAAAAATGAGCCCACAAATAAGTCGGAAAGTTCCACGTTTTTGAGGGGGAGGGGGTTGATAACTCTAAAAAAGCTTGCGTAGTCATTTCGAGGCCGGTATCGTTTCATGCTATTTTACAACCAAATCATTGCAAATATGAGAATGTTATTTGACTAGTACTTACTGTTTTTACAAACATTAAATTTCAAATAAGGGACGTTTACTTATTAAAAATGCACAAATTTCATTTTTCAAACGGTATTACTCTTTTTGACTGCGAGTTCTTTAGAAGAAAGCAAACTGGAGTTTCCAAAGCAAACATCCTGCTCTTTTCCTTGAGTTTTCACTTAGAAAAGGTCAAAGTTTCAAGGTGTTAATGTTAAATCCTTCACAAATTTTTATATCTTGTTAAAAGCGATACATTGACAATTTGCTTCCTTTTGTTTGATCCATTCAATCTTCCATAATTTATTAAATTATGACCTACATATTTTTTTTCTCTTGCCATTGTCGAGGTAAAGAGAAATTTTATCCATGCAAACATTTAAAATAACTCTTAATTTATTCCTTACTAAAATAGGTGTAAAACAATGAAATGTTTTAATATTTTAAAACAAATTCGCATGTATCAAAGTTCGCCTGAGTTACGCAGTGCTTTCAACCAGAATGTGGCCTGCAAGAGGATGAACAAGGAAACTCGGTGACTTTCAGAATGCGCACTGGTTGAATATCTGGGGGGAGGGTGAAAGCAAACCTTGAAAATAGGGTTGGGGATGAGTATTGAGCGAAATGGCTATTCAAAAACAAATACGGCGTTAACATTAAGTAGATGAAACCAAATATGTGGTATATGGCGTAACATATCATTACACTAGTTCTTCCCCTTAGTTTTTATCTCAGTAGAACTAGTCGAAAGAACTCGTGTGAGGATGTTATCACGCGATATCGCATTTTGGTTTAGTCTTGGTGTTAACAGCGTATGTTTTTGAATAGCCATTTAGCACAAGTCATTCCTCCCCCTCCACCTTTAAGATTTGGTTTCACCCTCCGATATTAACTAGTGTGCGTTCTGCAAGTTATTAAATTCTTCTCACCCCTTTGATGATCCGGTACTGGTTGAAAGCTCTCGAGAACTCCGGAAAACCTTACGTGTGAACTGGATTTAATGTTTTAAAACCTCTCATCTGTTTCAGTAATGAATAAATTAAAAATCCTTTTCAATGTTTTGATTAACCCTTTACCGGAAACGTGAAAATCCTGTGCACAAACAGAACATTTAATAAATTACCAAATAGTGAACTTAATGCATTACTATTAAAGATTACATGTTTAACAGGACCAATTTTTTAATATAACAGCATAAAAATAAGTTTGGAATGTCAGAGAGAAAATATTAAGAGCAGATATGTAGACGCAAACATCTCGGACGTATATTTCCGGTTAAGGGTTAATTGGGGTTAAGGGTTAATTAATAAAATAAGGGTTTTGACGTTCTAGCTCTTCTTATAACATTTTTTTTTTTTTAATTTAATGAAACTTTACTACTTGATGGTGTAAAAGTCACCTGTTATCTTTTTTCAACCACACAAATCCTATAATTAACTGGAAAAATTCTATGCAACTTTCTTTTAAAAAATTATATTTAAATCTTTTCATATTTGTCTAGTTAATTGAGTGTTCACCGTACATGCTTTTTAAAATCCATTTTTGTCAATTGTCATCAATGTCAAATTGTTAAAAACAGACTAATTTAATTGGAATTAATCGCATAAATGCTATGGGATTCGCGACTAATTTGGACCGAGTGGATCTTGCAATACGCCTCCCGTGTCTTTAAAAGTTAATTAAAAACCTATCCGGAAATTTACGGCACGGACCAAGGCGGCGTCGCAATTTTTGCGACCTCCTTCCGAAACGATCTTAGCACAATTCAAGTTTCAACTTTGAACAAGGGTTTTGTTTAGGTACTGTAAAAAGGAGATTACTACGCTGAATTTAGTTTTATGAAATGCCAAATGAAGTTTAAATATGCGCTAATTTTATTGCCAGTAGCGAATTAAGTTCATCATAAATAGTTTAGGATAAGACTGAAAAAAGAGTTTTACAGAATAGCAATATTTAATATTTAGGCTTCGTATCTCTTTGAACTTTTATAGTATTACCATTCATACTTTTCTAATATATAGAGCTATATCCAACCCTATGTTATATAGTTTTTTTATAAAGTCTTATTATTCTCTTAGCAACTATTTTTTTTAATACAGTGAATAATCCATATTTATTGTACGGAACCCTCTGAGCGCAAGTAATACTCGCACTTGAGTTTATTTTTTTTTTCCTCCACGACTGTGCATTCTATTTTAGTCTCGCTAACCACATTTGGTTGGAAACATTAGAAAGGTTGGGGGAAGACCGCGGTTCCTGGTAGTAATTCGAATGCAGGACCCCTCCATACACAAGTATGATTAAAAAAAATCAGCTATGGCGAAAATAAGTAAAAATATATTTTTATAGACATTGCATTTATACATTCTAACACTAAGACATAGTATCCTTTCTGAGCGGAACATGAAGTTTTTCAGTTTAAAGTAGGATTCTGTTAAATACAGGCTTTAATGTATCTGAATTTTCTAGATAGTACATTTTTTTTTTAAAATGCTATATATTTGATTACAATTGTTTTTTTACAGTATTGCCATTTATGATGCATTTTATTTTATCTAAAGATTTTTTAATAGGAATTTTAAAATATTGAAAATAAGTAAATTTTAATTAGTTCAATTAATGTTTTGAATGCAAACGTTAAGTATGAAAGAAATAAAATGCAATATCATAACATGGTACCCAAATTTTTCTCGTTCCCGCGGCTGAAATACACATTAAGGGGACAAGACCTTCGTTCATTTTTTGCTATTTCACTTTAAATAGTATTAAAGGGCACACTATGTGCATTATGGCATTTATCGCAAATTTAAAAAATATAGTTTTTGGAAAACAATTAGGAATACTCTTGAATGTTTTAAGAATTATGAACTTTTCAAAATGCCCATGCGTATTCCATATCCATTAAAATTCCCAATATTTTATGAATGTTTGGTTTATATATACAAAAAACTATGCATAGTTCCTCTTTAAACTAAATACATTTGGAAAATTTAAAGGTAGTTAATTGCAGAAGTAGGATGCAAAAGTGCAGAAAATTTCATAAAATTTAGAAGAAAAATTCAATGCAGAGTTTTACTTGTGTATATATAAACTAGCATAAAAAATATTGGGATTTTGAATTGATATGGAATGCGCATGGGGCATTTTGAAAAGTTCTTCATAACGCTTATAATATTCAGGAAAATTCCTTATTTTTATTAATTTCTTGTGATTAAATATATGCCATAATGCATCGCGTGCCCACGAATAGCATTTAAAGTGAGATTTAAAAAATAAGTTTCAAGGTTTTTGTGACCTTAAAAGTAGCTTTAGTTTTTAAACTGTTGTCGAACCAGGAAAAACACGAAATTTAGTTCCTGGGAGCACGGCAGTGCGTCCGCCAAGTCCGCACAAGCCGTAAGCTACCTTTTCCTGAACCATTTTGGCATACTTTTCACCCCTTCATAACGTCGTTTTAGGGAGAGATATAGAAATTTTTCTTTTATACACATGTTCGTATGATCAAACTGAACTAAGGTTCCACGATTTCATGTTTCTATATTTAGTTGTTTTCGAAATATTAAATTGCGAAAAAGCGCTTTTTTGTCACTGACTCGCTTCGCATCATCAAATAACTAATGTACTTCTAAAAGTCGTATAGAATCTTGAAATTTCACAAACAAGTAGGGTTTGTAGCACAATTAACCAGAAAAATCTGAAAACACAGAATTTCCGCCTCTAAACCCTTCAAACAGGGGGTGTTGATTTGGCCGTAAACAGTTCCTTTACACATTCAATTGTGCCAATGTTAGTCGCCAAAACTCGATTACATAGTTTTGAAGGGATCACGCAATTTCAAGCGCAATAAAATTTTATGTATATGCTTTTCCAAAGATGTTTGTTAAATAGATAAAATGAATATACCTAAAAATTTTAATCAGTATAGGTTATGATATATTTACGATATTAAAACATTTAACAAAATATAACCGCAATTCGGTACGTTTGCGATATAGTAGCCTTAACGAAATAGAGAAAATAGCCTTGACGAGAAAATAAGTTTGATAATAACGCATTTTCTGGCAACCTATTTACTGCGTCATATACACAAGCAATTTTTACTTTCTTCTATCTTTACAAGAAGAAAGTATTGGATTCGTGAAAATTTTCGAGTTCCGGTTTTTGACGGATTTACACGTTTTACGGGTCAGAACCCGAAAAACATGTTTTTACAAAATGTCTGTCTGTGTGTGACAAATATTGTGGGCGCTCTATCTCAAGAACTAATGCACGGAATTTAATAAATTTATATTCAGTTAGTCCCTGATACAAATTGATGCTGATTAGTTTTTGGCGCAAATCGCTCAACAGGTGGCGCTGCTGTGCTGCATTTTTTACGATTTCCGCAATGGCTCTATCTCAAGAACTAATGCACGGATTTTCATGAAACTTAAGATTAAGTTAGTCCTTGATATGACTTGATGCTGATTATGTGTTGGTGTAAATCGTTCAACGGGTGGCGCTGCTGTGGTGCATTTTGCACAATTCCCGCAATAGCTTTATATCAAACTAATGCACGAATTTTCATCTAACTTCAGATTTAGTTAGATGTTAACACAAGTTGTTGCTGATTAGGTTTTTGTGTTAATCGTCCAATAGGTGGCGCTGCTATGCTGGAATTTTCATGATTTTCGTAATGACTCTATCAAAAACTAATGCACGGATTTTCCCCAAACTTCAGATGCAATTAGACTTTTACATAACTGGTTGCTTGGTGTTTTGGTGTAACATAGGTTTTGGTGTAAAGCACCCAATAGGTGCCGCTGCTAGGTTGAATTTTGCTGGATTTACGATTTCAGAGACAGCCATATCTCAAGAACTAATGCACGGAATTTCATATCTTTAGAATCCTCATGATGAGCATAGATTGTTGTTTAATTTTGACAGTGTGATAGCGAATTTTCAAGTATTAACATGTATGAGATAGAAGGAAGTTTTGGGATTAGTACATCCGACTAGTTTCCATATGTATAAAATTTATTTAATCTAAGGAACCCGTTTATTTATTTTTATATACCAATATAAATAATTTGCATATAAAAAAACAATATTCTATACATGTATAAATAAAATGTTTACATGTATATAAATACATTTGTAAATAGCATAAGTTATCAGATTTGTTTTCGTAGTTGTTTATATCATTTGTCGACATATCTCCGTTTCTGAAGTCCGAATTGCGCCAAGATTTTTTTTTTTTTTTAATGCCAAGTTCCCTATAGTGGAAAAATATCCTAATTCCATATAAAAGTTTAAAAATCTCCTTTTAATTACATGAAATGTGTAACTAATAAACTGTCTTTAACGATATGCGACAGATGCGGTGTCCGAAGTCCGCTGCTAATGTTATTATATTGTATTATTAGCCTACTTACTGTTAATTTATTGTTAATTTTAAATCTGTAAAAGAAAGATTATAGTTATAGACAAGATATGTTGGTCGCCAAAACCCGATTACAGAAAATTAGCCTGAGTTATAAAGGTGTTACATGATTTGAAGCTGAATGAATTTTTATATGCTTTTACAAAAATCTTAAGGCAAATCTTTCAGTTTATCTGCCCATCTTACTATCTTTTACATCCTTAAAACAAATTTTATTAAAGACCGGGAGGCGTCTGTACAGATCATCACCCCATCGAGTTGACGGCTAAAATTTTAGGATTACTTAAAAATTGATTAGCGTATTAAAATGTAACTCGCCTGCCAAGCCATATCTTTGTGGAAACCATCTACAGACCCGATTTTACCAGTTGGTGGATTTTCCATTGTGTTTTCCTGCACCCCTTCCTCTATGTTTCCATACTTTTAATGCAGGAAAATACAATAGTAAACCTATCAGTCAATCACTAAAATTAGGTCTTCAGGTGGTTTCTACCAACATATGACTTAACAGGCCAGTTGCATTTTAATATGCTAATCTAGCTTTAACTAATCCTAAAATTTCAGGTGTAAACTCGATGAGGTGATGGTGTGTGCAGACACCTCCCAGTCTGTTATAAATGTCGGAATCAATCTCAATAGCACTCTGGTCAATCTGGCAAATATCCGTACTATTTATGGAACACAATTTTGTTAAGTGCGCTTTAGTGATGTTATGAACTTTATGCATATGCATCATGCATATTATGCATATAATACGTAATACACTTGCATCATACATATTATAAGTGTGTATAATACATAATACTTATGCATCATTATGATGTCAGAATAAAGAAAACATTTTTGTCGCCAAATTTGAGAATTGACATGATATATTACAAAGTTTGGCGACACTTCGCTAAATGTCGCCAAGCTTTGCGAGTATTTGACGCTAGTGGCTATTTTTCAATGAGTTAATTATTAATGCGAAGCCCAGTGGTGTAGTGGTCAGGGCTTCCGGCTGCCGCACCGCAGGTCGAGAGTTCGACTCCCGACTGGGCACGGTTCACTCAGCCGTTCATCCCTTTGGGATCGATAAAATGAGTACCAAGCTTGTTTGGGAACTAAACACCGAGGGTCTTGCGTTAGGCTGACCACCTGGCCGGGACACATGCTGTATAGCACCTCGGTGCCCAGGGTCAACAAAACAGATGGGCACTGTCGGCCCAGATCCTCCATGGATTGTATAGCCACAGAGTTTAGTTTTATTATTAATGCGAGCCATCTATTTATATTTTTCCGCATATCATCTGAATAGTTATATTGTATAACGTACGAATATTTCAAAAGTGCCAATAGTTTCGTCACTGCACAAAACCTCTGCTATTGTTATTATATTGTACTGTTATTACACTTACTGTGACTATGTTGTTAATCTTTACTCTTCTAAAGCTTCTGTATTATATAGAGAATTTTCGGCAACTATTAAAGCACCGAAACTGCCATTTCTCCTTATGATTATTATAATTCTATTATATGTAACCTGTTAATTGATATGTACGTTAGAATCTTCCATAATCTGGTTCCTCGCATGTTAGTTTTCAGGTTTCGAATTAAATTAGCTAAAATCTTAAAACCATGGCACATTATTGGCTAATTCTTCAACACGATCAGATGAGAAGAATGATAGATTTTCAAATAGATCATGGCAGTGAGCCCATAGACCTTCTATTCTTCCGTAATCGAGTCTATTGAAAAGGTTAACGTGAAACAAAAAGATATTAGCATCGATATGGTTTAATGTAAATGCAGATATTTTCAAAGGATTTCATAAGAACCATTTCACTTGTACCCAGTCGTATCAGTTGAAATACAACAATTGGCAGTGATCCCAACTAGAAAAGATTTCTTAATAGGATTAAAAATTTCCGCATTAGAGAACGAATCGTAACTGATAAGGAAACAGGCATAAGTGAGTTAAGAGATATTTGTCACGAAAAAGGAAATGCATAACAGCACAAGATATATGATGTGCTTCCATGATCGTAAAGAGTTCTTGATTTCTCTATCAAAAGCTTCCGACTTGGCGAAAGAATGGGCAATTAAATTAAATTTATGAATAACAGTAACATGATGCATCGTTTAACATGCAATTAATAGAGTAAATACTGCTTGATAGAGGCGGCTAGTACTTTACAAATTTATACTTTATTTCTTTTTAAATTAAAGCTTAATAAAATTTAGGTATTTTTACGTTAACCGGACGCAAGTGGCAAATCGCCAAATACTGCTCCCAACTCCATTGTTCATATTGCATTCATTTCATTTAAAAATATAAACTTTTCAATCATCTCATTCAAAATATATGCATTTCCCTTATTTTATTTAATAGAATATTTAACATAGAAATAAATAAATGAATAAATAAGAAATAACATAAACCAAATATTTAATTGGAAAATGTAAGCATTATTTCTAATTTTTCACGTGTGAAAAATGAAAACTGCTATTGCCGAAAAAACAAAATGCTAATGAGATTTGCTCCCGGCTAACATAAAAGTACCGAAATTTAAGTTTTTTTTTTATATATTAATATAGTTTAGAAAAACAAACTTGAAAAAACATACAAAAAGTAGTGATATCCCAACAAAGTTTTCGGTAAAAAAAAAAAAGCGCGAAGTTATCACTACTTTTTCTGGCCGAAACATTAACGAGATCTGAAGTTCGCAGAAGTTAAAAGCCAAACATCCCAAATCTTTCATTGAAAATGGCTTCCTGCGACTTGGCCGTTAATGCCTTCGAGAGGGTTTTTTCAAATTTTAAAGTTATGTACAAATGAGCTACATGCCAACATTTTTTGATTATTTTAGGCATTTTGTGGCACAAAGTACAGAAATAAAATGCACATTTAAAAAATGCATTTAAACCACTTCAGTCTATTTAAATGCTTAGAAGTTAAAAATAACAAAACACTTGTATTCAGACGATAATATCACTAATTGCTAAAACATAATTAGTATCAGCTTTTAACAGTTTATAAATCGAATACCTCTTAATGTCTGCAAACAAACTATAATAAATGTCCAAACGAATAAAATCTCTTTCGTCAATGCACAAGATTTCAATATTATACAATAAAATATAATATAACATATTGTGAGATTTGAAGTAAGTAAATTTTGTTTTATTTCTTGGGTTTTACGTTAATAAGTTTAGCTTTAGATCGTACAAAGTGGCAATTAAACCACAAGTGGACTAACTGATCTGTAATTAAAAATGTTTGTTGTAACTGAATAGTATTTGCCAGAAATCTTTTACTTATAATGCCTTTATGTAAATTTGCCTCTTTGCATTTTAATATTACTTTTAATATTTAAATAATTCATAAATGCGTAATTTCTAATCATTAATTTTCAAATGCTGTAGAAGGCATTAACGGCCAAGTCGCAGGAAGCCATTTTCGATGAAAGATTTGGGATGTTTGGCTTTTAACTTCTGCGAATTTCAGATATCACTACTTTTTCTGGCCGAAACATTAAGGAGAACTTGGCGCTTTTTTTTTTTTTTTTACCGAAAACTTTTGTTGGGATTTAAACTGTTGTGGAACCAGGAAAAACACTAAAAGAATATATACATTATCGAATTCTATTTAGTAAAAATTTTAACACCAAAAACTGAATGTTAAATATGCCGCAGATAACATTTTGGCTTGGAATAATGCTTCCTAATGTTGCTCCTCTAAGGCTTAAAGACTGGATTTATTGGAAGTTAATTGCCATCTAGATTATATGGTCATCTTTTTGTTTTTGAAGTTTAGTTTCGAAGAAAGAGAACTAGTTTTTTTTTTTTTTAATATCAAACTTTTTGTTGCAATAACCATTTTCGGTATAAATCTTTAAATTCAATAACATTACAGCTACAATCTACGCATTTTTTGAAAAGTTTGAGCTATAGTAATAAGTGAGATAAACGCACACACATTGCAATCACGTGAAGCGTTTTCTATAAAACCTAACCAAAGTATCTTTTTATACAGGGTGTATCTGAAATGCTTCAACAAACTTGGAGGGATGATGGTACTCATGAAGACGAACAACAAATGTAGTGGAACATGGGATCATAAATGACGTTTAAAGGATGAAAATCGAGAAAATGTGCCTGGAAATGGACAAATTGAGACAAACACTCCATACAATTATTTATTGCACAGAATATGTACAACACAGCTCGTGATGTCCAGAGAAAACAAATATTTTACAACAATTGTTTAAAGTGTCGACCGCGGACATTATTACAGAGTACATCTACGGAGGAACGGCTGGCGGACACGCTCAAATTTGCATATGTGGATTCCTGCTCGCAAATTTGTTTGGCTTTCTTCCAAGTTTTTCTCTTTCTGACCGGATATGCACAAAGTGAAAGGAAAACCAGCTTCGTGCTACTAGCCAGTCCTACAGAAAAGCAGCATGCGTGATTTCGATATTTTTATTAGTTTTGCGATTTTCACCCTTAAAATGTCATTTGTTCCATTGCATTTTTTGTTCGTCTTGATGAGTACTATCTTCCCCCTAAATTTGAAGCATTTCAGATACACCCTGTATAGGGGTAAAATGTTTATGCACTAGTGAATTATCGTAATATAATAGAATCTTTATGCGTCCCTGTAAACAAACTATAAATTCGACTTCCTGATTATTCTATAGGAAGCATGTTGTCAGCCTCTGTTATGCATAACTACATATTTCATCTGCAATAGGTAAAATGATATAAACCTTAATTTATATAAATGTCGTGGACATCAAATTACATTTGAGAGTTGAAGCGCAACCACACAAGCTCATGTCATAAATATTTTTAACCATAAGATGTGAAATTCAAAGTGGGTGAAAAATGTCTCTGGGCCAGGATCCGAAAAAGGGATGTCTTGGCTGAAGTTGCAAATGCTCTGCCAACTGAGGTATCCCGGACGAATCTAGATGACCGAATTTACTTGGCAAACCTTAATGATCATAGCATCGGATATATCTGAATCAGCTCAACAAAATAAATCGCAAGTTATAGTACTCCAGTAAACGCTAGATGCGCAATTTATATTAATTTTCAACACAATTATTATATTAGTAATATATGGTTATTTTATATACGGGTACTTTCACTTTTTTAACCGGTTCTGAAAGATACTACCATCATAAAAATAATAAAATCGAAAAAGTAGTAACGCGCAACAATATCTCAAGTATCCTGTGCAAAAAAAAATTGCTAAAATACGAGCTAGAAATTTAAAAATTTACGCTTCCATAGGATTAACCATTAGCTTTGGCCTTTTTTCGCGTTAAGTCCCGGATGATGGTGTTAATCCTATGGGGAAGTTATTTTCGAATCTCTCGCTTGAATTTTGATATTTTCGAATGATTTTTACTTTCTTCAATAGAAGAAAGTATTGTAATCGAAATTTTTCTCGACTTCCGGTTTCCGATGGATTTACGTTTTAGGGGTCAGACTCCAAAAAACATGTTTATACAAAATGTCTGTCTGTCCGTTTGTCGCCATTGTACCATCAAAAAGTGTATGAAGTTATGCATAGAATTGAACCAAATTTTTTGTGTATGTATTTGGCTGTGGCAAGCAGGTCCTTCAATTTAGGAATATTCTGCCGGAAGGGGGCGTTGTAATACCAATTTTTGTGCCATCTATTATTGTACTATCGAAAAGTGTATGAAGTTATGCATACAATTGAACCAAATTTTTTGTGTATGTTTGGCTATGGCTAGTTGGTCCTCTTTGAATATGAAAAAATTTCGCCGGAAGGGGACGCTGTAGTAGCGATGTCTGTGCCATTTTCATTATTGTACCATCTAAAAGTGTATGAAATTATGCATAGAATTGAACCAAATTTTTTGTGTGTTTTTGGCTTTGGTTAGTTTTCCTTGAATTTAAAAATATTCTGCCGTAAGGGGTAACTGTAATAGCGATTTTTGTGCAATTTTATTTATTTTACCATCGAAAAGTGTATGAAGTTATGAATAGGATTGAACCAAATTTGTCCATGTTTTTGGTTATGACCAGCAGGTTCTCCTTTAATTTGGAAATATTCCTCCGGAACGGGGCACTGCGATAGCGATTTTGTATAATTTTGTTTTTCGTAGTTCTGTTGGGCATCGGCGGCTCGTGCAGCGACGGGAACTCGCGTCCTGCTAAGCCGGCTTTACGCAAACAGCTGATGTACAACAAAATCTATATATATTATGCTATCGTATGAGGCACAGAAACCGCGATTATTTGTTTAATGGCAACGCCCGAATGAAACGCACCTCATTGGTTATTGAACAGCATTTAATGAATCGCCATACCTATTACGGTATTACCGTAGGGGAGACTCTATTCCGTTGCCAAATGCCGCCAATTTTGTCGCCAACTTGGCGATATATCTAATATTTCGCGAAATTCCCATAGACTGCCATTTTAAACCAATAGGGTTTACTTGCTTACAGAAAATCAACAATGTGTTTCTGGTGTTTCTGGGCAGTGTTTTTATATATAAAAAATTCCTAAAAGTTGTACTGAAAATTTTGGTTTCTTCCACTTTCCCATAGCGCTAAGCATTTTTGGTTACTTATTAATTTGCATTTTTAACTATGTTTACCTATTCATTCTGTTTAACTATTACATGTTTCTGAAAGTTTAAATTTAAGCTTTTTAGCGGTAAGATTTATATTAAACGTATTCCTAAAATTTTATTTTGTATTTGAAAAGTGATAAAAATTGTTCTTTCACGTTTGAGAGGTTGGTGGTTTTTTGTTTCATGTATTGGATTTGATGTTGTGGTATAATTTATAGTTGTTGCAGTAAGATAGATAAATAGTCAATGTGCCGAGAATAGACATAAGTGGCGAGAATAAACATTTTCTTGAATGCAGTAAATGGGTCGTATAGCTATGATACGTGACTTGCAGTAAAAATAAAAATAAAAGAAGGATGAATAAGTAAATGTAACATTCTTACTTAATGATGAGATAACACATTGAAGAGACAGCAATTGTAAAAAAATCTTCTTTATTTATTCGTTTCACTTGAGAGGTTAGAAGCCAATTAGAATAGGTAGGTCACCGTACATATTAAAAGAACGTTCCACGTAGCATTATTAAGAACTTGAAGTAATTCAATGATAAAAATGAATGCTGATTTGATGCTGGTTCAAAATAATTCTTTAGAGAATGTCTTGATGATCAAAAATCGAACATGCGTTAAATTAAAAAGCCAAAGACCGAAGATAAACTTTTAGATATCGAGATATAGCTATTGAAGAACATCGCTCTTTGAATTTAGGCGCAAAGGCACGAAATTAAAGACATCACATTGTCAAATAATACAGATTAAAACTTTCGTAAATCTTAATCTGTTAAACTAGCTGCATTGATATATATATATACTACATAAAAGGGGTTTACAAAACTACATCAGTTGATTTAAATCTATTCGTTAAATTAAATTTGCGTATTATGATTAAATCGTACTAAAATAGAGAAGAAACTAAACTTAACAGGGAGAGAATGAAGCTTTTTCATTCGCCAAGCGAAGACGCCCCAATATGACGCGGGCGACGTCACGCTGATTCTAAAAGTAGAACAGAAAGAGGGGGAAAAGGTGAAATAAAAAAGTTCTGTTACTTGCGGTAAAAAGGAAGAAAAAACGATTTGAACGATGTTTTGAGCCGAAAATAGTTTAAAACGTGAGATAATGCTGCATTACAATTTAAGTAATAAATGCGATTACTACATCACAGATGTAATTTGAAATGTTTAGTTGTTTTATCTTTGATATTTCCTGGCAGAACAGCCAGATCTTTTCGTGATATCGCATTTCGCACAAAACAAAGCATATATCGTTGGATTTTCATTACAATGTTTTTTTATCGAAATTATTACCGTCAACCCGGGTTCAGTTAGGATGAAACACCCTGTATTTGCGACCAAATTAAGTGGTTTGCGACACTATGTTCCTACGTGATTTTTTTTATCCTTGCTGTATGCGCGATTCGCCCTGTCATTTTGTAAACTTTTTTAATCGCCCTGTATATAAAAAAAATTACAGGTAATCCGACAATACACAGAAATCATACGTTTCGCTAGTGCAGCCAACTTAAATGCGCACCAAACTGAAATAACAAATAGGAGCGCTATTCATCTCTTCTCAATTTTAGCATAAAACAAGAGGAGCGCTATCGCTCTTCCCGCAATTTTGGCACATAACAAGAGGAGCGCTATCGCGCTCCTCCGAACCCAAACGGTTGAATTTAAAGATTTGTGACTCTTGGATCCTTACAAAGAAATGTTTTTCAACCTTATAATCGATCGTATTCTCGAATAATAGCTAAGAAATAGATTTTGATGTAAAATATAAATTGATCTTTTTAATGCTTTCATTTTCTTTTTTTCAGTGTATAAATATATTTTCTGGATTCTATGCATAATGGCAGTAGTTGTGTTTTGCGGTCTTCTTTGGTCTATATATGCAGTCGCAACTATCACACTCCCATCTGCGAAACTCAATTCGACGTCAATCAACGAAAGTGAAGGTGAAATCGGTCAGATAAAGTACTGGATTGGAATTGCTCTTGTTGAATTTGTAATTGAAATAGCAGTATGCGCTGCCATTTGCTTTGTTCGAAGAAAAGTGACACCGTGTGGAAATCCAGAAAGAACACTTGAGTCGAGAATAGCGTCAGAACATTTAGAATATGAAATGGTTAGACAGCGTGAAAATTCAACTGACGATTCAGAAATGCCTAATAGAGTAGAAGAAATATCGACGGTCGCTGAACCTGTAGTTGACGAGGGAACACTTTCCACAGCATATGATCCAAATAGAGTTAATGCAATACGTGAAAGAATACGTAGAGCTGACGAGGACGAGGCTATGAACTTTTTATTTTGGCAATTGAAACCATTCCCATAAGCCAAAAACTCGAGCATGTTCTAAAATTTTTTAACGAACGGATTTGTAAAAAATAGTCCAATGATGTTTTATGAAATATGTAAATAGCATTCATAATGTATTTTTGTAATTAAATATTTTTATTTTCATAGCTTTTATTATTTCTAAACTCTATATAAACATGAAAGTTTAGTAGCAACTGTAAAATTTTACATTCAGGAGATATTATCAACTCTATACGTATCTCTTTAAGACCTGACCTCTTTTTATACAACTTAACACGCAATTCTGTGAATAAAGACTAGACTTTATCTCCCTTGGCATAACCTGACATCGTATATTTTTATTTTTTTTTTCAATCTAATATGCTCCTGTTAATTACGGGGAAACCATTAAAACTTTTTCACTTCTACCAAACATTTTCCGGTCTCGAAGGATTATGAATACATCGGTGTCTCTTACGACATTCTGGCATCCAAATGCATTTTTATGTCATCTTGAAAGTGTTTTTTGAGGGGGGGGGGGGACTTGTAAAAAAAAAAATGTACTTTTAATGTTAAAATTCTTATAGCTAATGCGTAAGTGTTGCAAATGCACTTTTAGAATACAGTTCAAGAAAACTTAATTCATTTGTTTATTGCGTTAAGATTGTTTTGAATAAAATGGATTTAAAGAAACTTATTTCTGTTTATATTTTGTATTTCTTGCAACCTTCATTCTTCCGCATTACATTCACGAATCGGGTTATACACAACCCAAACTCATCAAACTTTCCCGAATCTGAGATAAACCATCTGTCGAACAGATTTCGTGCAAAACAATTACCTGACCCAATGCAAGACTCTAATCTCCATTCTTTTCAAACCTCATTGTTGCAAATATCTCTCATTTTGACAATTGGTAACAAATGCATATTAATTTTCTATGCCCCTTGAAAACTACTTATAATCGGAAGACTATATTTTAAGAACGATGCACTATGTAGTCGTGAAAAAAAAGGGGGGGTAAACACCCCATGTTAACTCTGCAACAAATTATTGTAGAAGGTACCGAACGATTGGAAATAATTCTTTTGGGGGGACCATCTGCATATCATAACAAGCCAAAACTTCGGGGTTTTTCTTCAGTAGCAGTACCCAAGTTTGACACCATAAATTCTTCACCCTTCAATTGGCCTAAATATAAATTTTCGTGAGATTCGTGCGATAAATTTCATAGAAATTATTTTAAAATGATCCTATTTTTAAGGGCTGTATCCAAATTGAAGTTCGGTACTCAATTATTGAAAGGCTACAGAATAGCCACGTCGCTTCTATTAATGCATTATTTCTTGACAGTATGACCATTTCACTCGCTTAGTGTTTCGACTATTGCCAGCTTAAATGTTTCAATAAAATGAGTAAAATATATTTTATTCGAATTATGTTTTTCTGCCGATCATAGTGGCCCCTAACCATAATTTTGACTTTAAGCATAATTCGAAAACCATTTGGAAGAAAAATCTGAAATTGACAATTCGCATGAAGAAAGACATAAATCTACAAAAAATTGTATGTTGCAATTCATATTTTTTTTTTTTTTTTCGAATATTAACTTCATAATTCATATTAAATTTTTAAGATTAGAAATTCAATGTATTTGTTTGGGTTTTTTAGTATTATAAGGATTTTAATTTCAGGAGTTTTATTAATAAAAATATGGAAATGTAATTTAACACTAGAAGCTATAAATTTTGAATGTTTATAATTCAAAAACTTATCCTAATGATTATAAATTTCGTTTGACGTTATTTCCAATAACTTGTTACAAGTAACTTTCTTCTGTTATAATTAGTTGCAGTGTTAGTAGTGTTTACTTTTTTTTTTCACAAGACTGTACCTTAACACCATACTCGTCATTCGAGATAATTGGTCGGTTTTTACAAATAAAATTCTACAATGCAATAATCTTTCTTATTTATATATGGCAAATCTTTACGGAAATAAAACCTCTCGAAGGTTATCCACGTTGCCGGAAAGAGTTCCTTTGTTCTCTGAAACCAAATGAGATTTAACCCATTTGTGCCTGAATTTTTGTTTTCTCAAATTTGTTACTAAAATCACTTTAAATGTTACAAAATGAACTGGAAAAATACTGAAATATGCTAAAAGATTTTTGTATTTGAAAAAATGCATATTCTCAGACTTACAAGGGAACCACTTTTGGTGCGGCTCGCACCTAGCAATCAGACCTGGTGCATTTTTAAGCCCTATGTTACGAAGTTTGAGAATCGTTAAAATTTTTCTTTTTAAAACAATATTTCTTGATTTTACAGCAGCCTAACTTTCTGAAAATGCAATTTGCGAATATCGGACTATTAGCCTAGAATTATTTTAAAGAAAAGCATTTAAACATAAATAGTTAAGTCTAAAATACTGAAAAAAGTTTAAAAATTTCTGCAAAAACCCATGAATTTGATTTTGGAAAAATTGCGACATTATATTCACATTTTTGGCGGGGGAAAAGTTAGCGATTATTTTCAAAAGTAGAGCTTTCCGGCAACCCTAGCCAAATGTCATATCTGTGTCTTGTGTGCGAGGACTTCAGAAGAGATTAAAATGTCGACCTAATTAGGCACAGTAATTTTTCTAAATTGTGTCAAAATATTAAATTTAATTTATGATTACTTTTACCAAAGGGACATTTAATGCAGTAACATTTCATTTTAAACATTCGAAACTTTACTCCATTAGATTTCAAAAGAAAATAGTATGCTTATTTTATATCCTTCTATATATAAAAAAAAAAAGTTTTGATTTGGAAATGGACCAATTAAAATTTGCGTAAATATTCCCGGCAGATCGGCATCCAATTTCAATGCTTAAGCATGGCCTTTCTTCGTCAATATTAAAACTGTTGCATACAAAAATATAATAATACGTAGTATTAAAGAGAAATGTTTGATAAACACGCTGATGCAGACAGTTTTCAAATCGAAGAATTATTTTAAGAGATTTAATGCCAAAGTTGGACAAAAACGTTCCATTAAAAAAGTATTATAGGAGCAAAAATGTACATAGGAATTTAATCATTTTTGGATCCTTTTATGCGTCTGAATTTCCCGGTGTGCAGACTGCATTTTTTTTTAATTTGAATCATTTTTTGAGGTTTTATTTCTAATTTAAATTCAAATGTTCAGCATTTCGAAAAATATTTTTTACATATTTTAGAAAATTGTATTAATTTAAATTGTTGCCAACTGTATAAACAGCGCAAACAAAGTTTGCTTCAAATTAAAAATTTATTTTACACGCGACTCTTATAAACCGAAATTATAACAAGCAGGAACTCGTTTTAAATTGCGTCATAAAAACTATATTTACACGAGAATATTAAAGAGAAAGAATATTGTAAAATAAATTCATTAACATGCGTTAGAATTCTTAAATAGGAGAATTTACGTCACATTTATGTCACATTACACTTATGTAAAATGAACAGAAAATATTGCAAAACAGTTTAAAAATTGCGCGAGACATTTATTTGATATTTTAAGATGGTCATAATATTTCATTTCTAACAAAAGTACTTTTACGTGAATATTAAAGAGAAAGAAACGTTTGGTGAAAATTACGTCAGATTATGATTGTCGGATTCAAATTATAATTTAATCTTCCGAAATCTTTTTAAAGATGATGAAATTAGCGTGCTATTAGTCTGCGGTGTCTGAACGGGGGTTGACGAGCGTAGCTCGTAGGGGGCAGAGCCCCCTAGTTTCACTAAAAAATAGTTTCAATGATCTTAATCTTTTATAGAAATATTTACTATTTATATATTTATCGTCTGCATAGAAAAAAAAAAGAAACACAATTCTTGTTTCTTATGCTATCAATTCGCAAACAAATCGCAATCTGATAAAATTCTAATATGTACTGGATAAGACGGGCAAATAAATTGTAGCGCCATATTTGGCGACTTAACTCTCTTTTGGCGTGAAATAAACAAATAAAAATGTAGTAATAAAAAATTAAAAGAATAAAGTATATAAAGTATAATTTTAACAGAGAATTTTTATCGATTCTCTAACTTTTACTTATAGGGCTACAAAATGCACCAGGTCTCTATGCTAGATGCGAGCAGCGCCATAAGTGGTTCCTTTGTTAGTCGTTTACGTAATATTTGTAATAGTGTAATATGCATAATTGTTTTGTGTAAATTTATATAAATTAAGCTTTTAAGTTGTATATTATATACTAAAATTTGCATTTTTATGAACTACTGAAAAAAATGTTTATTTCTTTAGAGACTAACATTATGAGTATTAGTAATAATAAAATAAGAATAATCGTACTTGAGGCTTAAAAACATTTTGTTTATAATCTTGAAAAGAACTTTACATAAATAACTGTCCCTAAATGGCTAATAAAAATATGTACTCATTTGTGCCTAGCGTCCTATATTTTGTACGTTAAGAAAATGCATAAAAAAATAGGCTTGAACATGTAATTTCACAATTTTACAAAATACGTATTTCAAAGAAGGCTCCAAGCTCAGATTGACTTATTTGGATTCTTGGTTTAAAAAAAAAAAAAAACACTTTTCGCGATTTTGAAAATTGAAAAATCTAAACTCCGAAAAAAGCCTTCATTTAATCAAATATCCATTTTATGCTGTTATAAGTATATATGTTATCGAGAGAGATTATTTCATTAAATTTTCAGGTTATAAAAGAAGAAAAATTTAAAATTCGAAGCATTCCATAAATGGGACGCTAGGTCTAAATGGGTTAAAGTAGTATATCAAAAGCTATCTATTCGCCATCTATTTCAAAACAGAAACCGGCATGTTTCAGAGTTTTTTTTACATTGCATTAATAAGCCTTCTCAACCAACACCCCCTAGATAAGAAAGAAAGCCTTTACACGCGTCATGGAAACGTCACACAAAGCAGAGAAAACAAAGAAAAAAATTCGAACAACTTGCTTTTTTTTTTTGACTCGTGGAATTACTAGAAAATTAGAATTAACAATTCCACGAACCAACAAAATCGAAACATGCAAGTTGTTAGAATTTTTTGAAGTGAAAACTTCTTTAGGCGCGTTGAACTTTTTTTGAGATGGGGGGAAAACCACTGATTTCGAGACACTGTAACATAACGAAATGCTAGCATTTTGACACATAGACACTAGCGCGCCAAGCGGTGAATGACAGGAACTTTTCCCTCTTCAGCTCAATCCGCTAAAGAAGGAAGCTAAAACTCGCTTTTTCTCCTGGCGTTTTGCTAAAACAAATTATTTTGTTTTTCGTCAGTTAAGAGGCCACACTAGTCACGGCTTGAAGTTCGAACGCGAATGATAAGTCTATGGCAACAATGTTTTCAAATATCTTGCTTGATTTTTAATATTTTTAAATGATTTTTTTTGCACAGGATAGCTGAGGACTATCTGTTTACGGGCTATTTTCTACTTTTCCGATTTTCGTTGCAGTTCAATTCTCAGGATCCTGTCAATTTAGGATCCAGTGAAATTCGAGGTGTTGTGTCCTTTTTAGTTTTATAACATTCATATCAGCTAAATTCAGGAAATTTTTTTTAATAACAACGAAAATATAGAGTTTAAGCTTTCCAATAATATGCTTTTAATAATTCTACTACAATTAGGCTGAGCAAAATTTGTAAAGATTTTGATGAAACATGTGTCAAAAACGGCCTCGTAATGATATGTTGCCCGCCCCATATCGTACATGAAAACACCGCCCTATTAAAAATCTGATTGGCTAAGACCGACACATTTTAGCAAATGGAAACTATTTCATATTTCCTTTGGTGTGATTGGATTATTATACCCTGGTAAAATAGATCACTCCTATTTATACTTTGGATTTATTCTTTTCTACGATTATTGTTTAATTTTGACAAAATACTCTTGAAAGAATGAAATATTTCAAATTCTATATTTCTATGAATAACGAAGGATATTACGCATTTACTTTGTAGATATAAAATTTTAGAGCCGTATACAGGGAGGTAAAACATGTACAAGTTACTAGGGGACAAAATTTCAGCCCGAGTTTATTACAGTGTTGAATTCAGTCACTTTTCTCCGGGAGGGATTTCCGAGGCTCCGGGGGGGGGGGGGCATAATAGAGTTCTAGGGGGAAATTGCACTTTTTGACCATTGAAAATGCAAAATATCAAATCTTCCGGGGGGGGGGACAACTCATCGCTCCGGGAGGTGGATGTCCCCCCGGGCTACCCCCTGAATTCAATATTGGTTTATTAAGTAAAACGGTAAACAAAATAGACGCGTTGTTTTTAAAGTAATTTTAAGTTAAAATAGCTAACAAATAATAAAATTACGAAGTCAGAATTTGCTAGAACATGTTTGTGGACTGGCCAGAAGACTGGGTTTCAAGTTTCCTATTTTTGTATATGTATAAAATATTCGACAATTTAACATTTTAATTTCGAAAAACAGTTTTTTTAATTAAAAATCAGCAGAACTTAAAGTTAGTAAGTTTTAAAGATTGTTAACTTTGAAATTGTAGATCAACTTGTTCAAATTTTTAAAGAAATACTTTTAATATTCATTACTTTGATATTTATTATTTTTAAGGGGACAGTACACCTTTAACAGTCGAAAACGAAATTTTTCCTGTGTAACACATCTTTTTTTAAGAGCCCACTTCAGACACGAGAAGAAAGGAAAAGTTTAATATTAAGTCTATGGGGGCGTTATTTTGAAATTTCTCGCTTTGATTTTAATATTACTGAATGATGTTTTTTGCACAGGGTAGCTGAGGGTGATCTACAACCAGGCTAGTTTTTACCTTTTCGATTTTGGTTTCAGTTTTTTTTTTTTTTTTTATATTAGGATAGTTTAAATTTCAGAACGGATTCCAACCGGTTATGAAAGTAAAAGTATATATATATATATATTAAATATCTGAAACCAAATTCGAAAAACTAAAAACTAGCTCGGTTATAGAGCGTCCTCAGCTATCCTATGCAAAAAAAATTCATTTTAAATTTTTAAAAAGGAAGCGAGATATTTGAAAATAACGCTCCCATAGACTTAACATTAGCGCTTTCATATTTTTCCGCGTTACTAGTGTGGGTTCTCATGTAACGTAAAGGTATTATTTTAACTGTTAGGAAATGGGAAAATTTATCATTAACTATAATAATGTAAAACTAAAAGTTATGAGACTATAAGGTAAAATATAGCATTTTATAAAAGTCTGTCAGCTAGCCAATTTATTTTTCAATACGTGTTGTAACGGAATCCTGGTTTAAATGGAATATTTTCAAGATTCCCCTAAAAATATCTTACAATTGTATGTGCAAAGACGGAAAAAACCCACCTAAAACGGTATTTCGCACTTATTGTTTATGTTTTCATCTTACCAGGTTTATGGTGTCATGTTTTTAGCATGAGGGGGTCGAATTTTAATTACTATTAGGTCCCGCGTTTTTCTCTACGCCCTCTGTATTTTTTATATGTATATCCAACACAAAACTTTTGGACGGGTACTCAGATGTTTAGCACTCTCCAACATAGTTGAAAAATGTTTGAGTTGGGCTTGACTGCTTGTCTGTCGGTATTCTAACTAGCGTTCATATACTTGGATTGTGATGTAACTGAAATACGTTGTTGAAGTTTATCATGGCATACATCACATTGATAATGAAGCGTGTAATAATTTATACTTCATGACATGGACATTCAAAAGTATTCTTTTATATTATGGCCTATGTGGAAAAATCATTTGCGGTGTATTTTAATGATGTAAAGCAATTTAAACATAAAATCTATGCACCTTATTGAAGTGCACAGGTTCGTGTACAGGGGAATTCAAAAGTACATTTCTTTATATTGTCGACTATGAAGAAAAAACGTTTTACGGCGTATTTTAATGTTTCTCTGTTGCAAACATAGCGAAATGGATATGAATTCATGAGGTGTGCTAACATGTTTGCTGAAGGGGTTGCAAAGCATTTATCATTCATTTACACTATCACAGAAAAGAATTCAGTTTTATTACAGTAAAAACTGCTCGCTGCGTGTTTTAGTTCTGTTTCAACATTTTAAACAAGATGAAATTCATATACGTTACTGAGGTTTACTACAAGATGCTTACATTAGAATATGATGTGAATCACATTTTATTTCATTTACAGGGGCACATAAAAGTTGCTGGATACAATACTGTATACGAAGTATTCTCTATTAGGGATAATTGCTAAAAGTCAGTTTTTACCTATGATATACTTTTTTAATACTAGATTATACATATGATTTCTATAGACCGTGTATAGGGCTACGCAAAAGAACTAGGAAGAATTGCTGAGAATGAGAGTGAATTGCTGTTTTTTTTTTTTTTAATTTAATCCTACATTTTCAAGTTCAACTATATTTAGAAAGATGTGTTTGTAAAATATAAATATAATAATATACAAGGCTATTCAAAGAATTGGATGCATGCGCGCACCTGTGAATGATAATTTCTGGAAGTACGATTTCAGTTGTTTTAAGCATGTTTATACTGCAATAATTTTGATCTTAACATGTTGCGTGTATATAAACTTGTTCGAATGCAAGGGCTGTACAAAATAATACAAATATACTGGCGTTAATTGGTAGAAATTGCTGAAAGTTTACTTTCATCTGCATTAATCGTTTTCTTATTATATTAAATTTTATCATTTTTTCATGCCGTTAAAACAAGCCTAAGAATATCCATTGATGACTGTCATTTTAATTTTTCAATAATTTGAACAATTTAAATTTACTAAGATTTAACAAAAACTTAGTTAATATAACAAACAAAAACACAACAACATACAAACAAATATAACACATAAAGTAACAAACAACAACAACAAACATAAACAAACTAACATAAACAAAGGATAAACAAAAAGTTAGTAAGTATTAAAGAATGTTTACTTTGAAAGTTTTGATCAATTTGTTTGAAAATTTAAAGGAATATTGTTAATATTTATTACTTTTAATATTTGTTATTTTTAACGAAAAAGTACACCTTTAACAGCCGCAGAAAATGCGAAATTTGTCCACGTCTTTCTTTAAGAGCCCACTTCAGACACGGGAAGAGATAAAAACTCTAATTTTAAGTCTATGGGGGCGTTAATTTCAAATTTCTCGCTTTATTTTAATAGATTTTTGCATTGGACAGCTGAGGACGATCAACAACCAGGATAGTTTTTACTTTTTCGATTTTGGTTTTAGTTTTTTTTTTTATAATATTAGGATAGTTTCAATTTCAGAACGGATTCCAAGCGGTTCCGAAAGAAAAAACTAAATATAATAATATACAAGGTTATCCAGAGAATTGTATGCATGCACGCCTATGGATGATAAATTCTGGAAGTGCGATTTAAGTAGTTTTAAGCATGTTTATACTGGAATAAATTTTATCTTAACATGTGACGTGTATAAAATCTTGTTGCTAATGTAAGGGCTGTACAAAAGAATGCAAATACACTTCCGTTAATTGGTAGAAATTCCTGAAAGTTGAGTTTCATCTGTATTACTCATTTTCTTATTATATTAATTTTTAGCATATTTTTCATGCCGTTAAAACATGCCTAAGAACATTCATTGATGACTTTATTATTTTAATTTTTCATAATTTGAACAATTTAAATTTACTAAGTTTTAACAAGAACTTAGAATTCGTAAGTTTTAAAGATTGTTAACTTTAAAAGTGTTGATCAATTTGTTCGAAACTTTAAAAAAAAATTAATATTTATTATTTTTAATATTTTTCATTTTTATGGGGACAGTATACCTTTAAAAGTCGCAGAAAATGCGAAATTTGTCCTGTGTAACATATTTTTTGTTAAGAGCGCACTCCATGCACGGGAAGAAATGAAAATGCTAATTTTAAAGTCTATGGGGGCGTTATTTTCAAATTTCTCGCTTTGATTTTAATATTTTTGAATGTTTTTTGCATGGATAGCTGAGGGCGATCAACAAACAGGCTAGGTTTTACTTTTTCGATTTTAGTTATAGTTTTCCTTTATTATGATAGTTTCAATTTCAGAACCGATTCCACAAGTTTCGAAAGTATAAGTAATTTTTTTTTATTAATACTTGGAAATTTTTCCAGAGAGAAACATTCGCCTTGAATACAATATTTCAAATGAAAATCAAATTTCAAATTATTTTTGCTTAAAAGGCGCAAAGACCAACTTAGTGAAAAAGATTCCATGCCGGGAATCGAACCCGGGCCATCAGTATAGCGCACTGACGTTCTACCGCTAAACCACATGGAACGATACCCAGCCTGGAACTTCTCATTATTACAAGTTGGCAAGGCTACAAACGCAGCACAAGATGGAATAATTTCCGTGAGCCACCAACATGGGGCAAACACAGACACTTAATTAAATCCAGCATCGAATGAATCTATATTAATATTTGGAAATTTTTCCAGAGAGAAACATTCGCCTTGAATACAATATTTCAAATGAAAATCAAATTTCAAATTATTTTTGCTTAAAAGGCGCAAAGACCAACTTAGTGAAAATTATTCCATCTTGTGCTGCGTTTGTAGCCTTGCCAACTTGTAATAGTGAGAAGTTCCAGGCTGGGTATCGTTCCATGTGGTTTAGCGGTAGAACGTCAGTGCGCGATACTGATGGCCCGGGTTCGATTCCCGGCATGGAATCTTTTTCACTAAGTTGGTCTTTGCGCCTTTTAAGCAAAAATAATTTGAAATTTGATTTTCATTTGAAGTAATTTTTTTTTTTTAAATATCTCTAACCAAAATCAAAAAAGTCCAAAAACACCCCGGTTGTAGATCGTTCTCAGCTATCCTATGCAAAAAAATTCATTTTAAAATATTAAAAAGGATGCGAGATATTTGAAAATAACGCTCCCATAGACTTAAGAATAGCGCTTACATTTTTTTCCTCGTTACTACACTGTAAAAAAAGGACTAAATTACGGAAATACTACTGGCAATCTAGACGATAGTACTATTTCCGTATTTTAACGGAACTTTTCCCCTTTAAATTACAGAAAAAATCCGTTAAATTCCAGAAAAAACGGAAAATTTTGTGTAATTTACCGTAAAATATTTCCTTTAAAATAAGGAAATAGTACTGGCGTCTAGATTGCCAGTAGTATTTCCGTACTTTAGCCTTTTTTTTTTTTTTTTTTTTTTTTTTTTTTTTTTTTTTAAACAGTGTTGTGTGTGTTCTCAAAGGTAACTTAAAAAGACATTTAAAAGTAAAGACATTGTAAAGACATTTTTTGTAACGGTAAGGAAACGCAAAAATTTATCATTAACTATAATAATGTTAAACTGAAAATAAGGAGACTGTATGGTAAAATAATACATTTTATAAATGTCTGCTAGCTAACAAATTTATTTTCTGATACGTAGCTGTAACGGAACCCTGGTTTAACGGAATTCTCATTATTCCCCTAAAAATACCCGGCAATTGTATCTGCAAAGACGCAAATAACACATCTAAAAAGGTATTTCGCACCTATTGTTTATGTTTCCGTCTTACCAAGTTTTATAGTGTCATGTTCTCAGCATGAGGGGGTCGAATTTTAATTACAACTAGGACCCGCATTTTTCATGAACTCTGCCTTTTTCTTTGGAGGGAAAATAAAATTTGATGTCGATACGAGTGTGTTTCGAAAGGTTATCAGCCCGACAAAGAAAATAGAAAAAATTTTGACAATATTTCATTTTTTTAACGTAGTTCCTTACAACTTATAAAATTTAAACCAATGAGTTTCCGACTTCTTATTATCTTCCGTATAATAAGCCTTATCTAACTTTGGAAATGAAGTGGTGGTCTCTGCTTTACCCCCATATTTTGAAGTGAATTTCCGACTACCGAGCCATTTCTTCAGGCTTGAGAAAAGGAAATAATCGCTGCGAGCAAAATCCGGTGCATGTGGAAGCACTACAGAGCGTAGGTCATTGACTTTCGTAGCGAAAACTACAGGCATGTGTTAACGAATGTGTTAAAGAACACTTTTTTTTGCTCAGGTATGGACGTTTTGTCGGAATAAGCACTCTTTAATTGGTCCCGTAGAAATGCATAACACTGTCCGGTGACGATTCTACCTTTTTGCCGGTGGTCTATGGTCACCACACTTTGTGAATTCCGAAAACCGTATCCATGGCTTTTCCAGCAGATGGAACCGTTTTCACTTTCTTTGGCGCAATTTCAGCTGCTCTTTCACATTGTTTAGATTGCTGTTTCATCGCTAGTGAATAATGGCGGTTTCATGTTTCATCCACTGTTATAAGACGTTAGCGAAAATCAGCAGATTGGTTAAGTTTTCTAACTTAACTTGAAATCACCATAGTCCACATTACTGAAGACAGTGGGCCATCTGCCTTCTTTTGAAAATAAAAAACGAACAGTGAAGATGGAGAAACTCATAAAATGATAAAGAAAGGGGGGGAGGTGAAGAAGGAGATCAATTTCACGAGGTTTAATTTGATTATGTTAATAAATGAAATGTTTTCATGAAGGAATTTTCAGCAGAAATTCCACCCAAATCAGCATTTTATTGCAAAGTATATCTATACTAATATTATAAAGAAGTAAAGTTTGTTTGTTTGTTAGAGGTAATCTCTGGAGCTACCGAATCGATTTCAAAAGTAATGGTATCAAAATGATGGTGTTAGTCCAACTTAGAACATAGGCTATATTTTATGTCAGTGCCACTACCTCAAAGGGGATGCAGGAGCAAAAAACGTTCTAAAAATGCGATTTTTGCGTTACTGAAGGGCCTAAAAATATGAAATTTGGAATATTAGTTACTTATAAGATATAAATGATGTCTAAGAACAGTTCTTAAACAATTTGAAATTTAAAAGGGGTGAAAATGCACAAAAAGCTTTCTAAAAAACGTTCTAAATGGTAGTTTTTACACAATCTCAGGAAATACCAAACCAATTTAAAAATACTGGTGTCAAAATGATGGTGACAACCCTTTCTGCAAGATTGGCTATGTTTTATGTTGGTGGCACTAAACCAAAGGGGGTGTAGGAGAAAAAACGTTCTAAAAATGCGATTTTTGCGTTACTGAAGGGCCTAGAAATATGAAATTTGAAATATTAACTACTTATTAGATATAAAGGATTTTTAAGAACAGTTCTTAAACAATTCGAAATTTGAAATTGTGAAAATGCGTGAAAACCGTTCTACAAAACGATCTAAATGGGGGTTTCTACACAATCTAAGGAAATACCAAACCGATCTAAAAAATAATGGCGTCAAAATGATGGTGACAACCCTTGCTCCAACATGGGCTATGTTTTATGTCGGTGCCCCTACCCGAAAGGGGATGCAGGAGAAAAACGTTCTAAATTGCGGTTTTTGCGTTACGGAAGGGCCTAGAATCGTGAAATTTGGAATGGTAGTTAGTTAGAAGATATCAATGGTCTCTAAGGACATTTCCTAAAAAAAAAAAAAAAAAAAAAAAAAAAATTACAGTGGGTCAAAATGCACAAAAAGCGTTGTAAAAACCTTTCTAAATTGCGATTTCTATGCAATCTCAGGAAGTTCTGAACCGATTTCAAATATAAAAACTAAAAACTAAACTCTGTGGCTATACAATCCAAGAAGGATCTGGGCCGACAGTGCCCATCTGTTTTCTTGACCCTGGGCTCCGAGGTGCTATGCAGCATGCGTCCCGGCTAGGTGGTCAACCTAACGCGAGACCCTCGGTGTTTAGTTCCCAAGCAATCTTGGTACTCATTTTTTCGACCCCGAAGGGATGAAGGGCTGAGTGAACCTTGCCCAGTCGGGAGTCGAACTCTCGACCTGCGGTGCAGCAGACAGGCGTGCTGACCACTACACCACTGGGCTTGATTTCAAATATAATGGTGTACAAATGAGGGTGACAGATCTTTCTCCATGATAGGCTATATTTTATATCTGTTTCCACTACTCCAGAGGAGATGCAGGAGCAAAATGCGCGAAAAGCGTTCTAAAAACGTTCTAAATGCCGATTTGTCAGCAATATGTCAGTTAGAATCAAACTGATTTCAAACGTAATGGTAGGAAATTGATGCCGACAGCCTCTGCTCTTACATAGACGCTATTTTATGTCGGTATCACTATCACCTAGACGTTGCAGGAGCAAAAAAGCGTTCTAAATTTCGATTTTTGTGATCGGTAGCGGCTAGCAACTTAAAATTAGGCAAGGTAAATATTTATTAGATATAAATGATCTTTAAGAACAGTTTCGAAAAAAATTGGAAACTTAAAAAGGGGTGAAAATGTGCGAAAGCGTTCTGAAAACGTTGTAAATTGCGATTTCTACTCAATCTTTGGAAATACCAAAGCTATTTCAAAAGTAATGGTTGCAAATCAATGGTGACAGTCCCTGCTATAATATAGGTTATATTTTATGTTGCTGTCACTAACATCTGAGGGTTGCAAAAACAAAACATGTTCTAATTTGCGTTTTTTGCACAACTGAGGGGTCTAACACATTGAAATATGACATGATATTTACTTACAAGATGCAACTGATTTCTAAGAACAGTCGAAAGAAAATTCCAAATTTAAAAAGATGAAGTGAGCGAAAAGTGTTATAAATTACAATTTTTAAGCAAACTAATAAAATACCAAACCGATTAAAAAAATAATGATGACAAATTGTTGGTGATAGAAACTGCTCAAAAATAAGCTATAATTTATGTCTGTGCCAGTACCACCAGAGGATTGCAGGAGCTAAAAAATTTCTAAATTGCGATTTCTGTGATACTGAAAAGGCTGGAAACTTTAAATATGGCATGATAGTTACTTATAAAATATAAATGCCCTCGAAGGACTGTCGAAAATAAATTCGAATTAAAAAGGGGTGAAGGGAAGGGGAGGTGCGAAAAGCGTTCGAAAAAAGTCCTAAATTACGATTTCTATGCAATTTCAGAGAATATAAACCGATTATAAAAGTAATAATAGTTTCGAATCAATCGTAACAGTCTCTGATTTTACACAGGCTATATTTTATGGCGATGATTCTACCACTTGGGGTTCACAGGAAAAACAAACGTTCTAAAAAATCCTTTAAAAGCTTTCTAAATTACGTTTCTGTGGAATATTAGGAAAAAAACCGATTTCAAAATTAATTTTGGCAAATTAATGGTGACAGTTCCTATTTCAATATAGCCCTTTATCTTGAGAGAGGTGGTAGGACTTGGAATTTGACATGATAGTTAATTTTAAGATGTAAGAAGTTGGTTTCTAAAAAATTCAAAACTTCAAATGAATACTGAAATGAGCGTATTAATTGAGCATAAAAGTTTCAAAATATTTTCTAAATTATCATTATTTTAGTTATATTTCGTTTTATTAATTTAAGCCTCATTTCTGCCTAATGCAGTGTAATAATGATATTTAGTCAAACTGTGTTTTAAATAGTAATTGTATATAGTATTTGTATATAGTAATAGTAATTGTATTTAAATAGTATTGTAAATAGTAAATAGTAATGTTTTTGAATTATTCCTAAAAGTAATAAGTACCTTTTAATAAAATAACATATTACTTTTTAATAAAATAAAAATTTAGTTAGTACTTTTTAATAAAAATTAGACATATAAATATTACTTGGCATATTTCAAATATTACGCGAGCAAAGTCGCGGGGTTTGCTAGTATCTGATAAAATCATAATAGAACCTTCACTTTTGAGTTTGCCAAATTCGATCTATAAGCGATGATCTAACGGAGGCAAATCAGGCAAATTTCTAACACTTGTTTTAAAATGTTATTATTGTCTTAATTAACTGAAATTATTAAAAACGATAAAAAAAAATTTAAAAATTTGTATTAGAAGTATGCCTACTTCATCCTCGTGAAGTCGGAAGCTACGGTTCGATCCAGCACATTTAGGCCTGAAACTTTTTCTATAAGCAAGACTATGATTGAATACCAGTCATACTTGATTGTATCAGTTTCTAAGTCTTTGTTGTCTAAAAATTTTAAAGTAGAGGTCTCCTCGGATAGAAAGTTCTTGTTCCCGGTTTTACTTTGCAGCCTCTACTTGAACTTGCCGATCAAGACAATGTTAAGCTATCATTCATTGGTGCCCATAAAATGTTTTTATCACTTTGTTAAAAATGTCCTACTGACATTTTCTACGTAAATAACGCAGACTTTCACAGTGATAGACTTGTTGATGACGGTATTATCCTTCTCCTATAATTCTTGAAAAGCTAATGACAAATTTACTAACTGTTGCTTTGTTAGCCTTAATTTCCTCTCTACTCATTTTATAAAACTGTGTCATTGAATAATGAATTGTAGTAAACGAAAGAATGTGCCATTACAAATACAACATGAAATAAAAATTTTAAGTAACGCAATCTTTAACAGGATACCAATGTAAATTGAAAGCAAAGATGGAGTGTTATTAAAATTTATAGAAAAAGACCAGAGAAGAATCCATTACCATATCCGATTTTGAGACTGATGCAAAAGTTTGTCGCATATTGTTGATGGAAATTAAAGAAAATGTATTTCGTGAAAATTTCAATTCCTAGCAGTTACATAATTAGCGCTCATCTGGCTAAAGATTCGAAGTATTTTCTCAAATCTTCCAAAAAATAAAATATCTTATCCTCAAAATGTTTTGAAGTGATCTAAATAAACGGTCATTCGACGATGCAAGTTTTGGAGAATGGTTCTTGGATTGAAACATTAACATTTCATCTCAATTATAACAGTTTGTGCCTGAAGTGGGCTAGATACATGTGGTCTTGCAGTCTTGTTGGAAAACAATGCCTAATCATTGATTATTTGAAGCTGCTTCTAGCGGATTGCTTGATTTAATTCACTTAATTATAAACAGTATTTCTTCAAATTAATGCTGTATTTTCTGAGTAACATCTATTAATAAACAATTTTCTTGTCTCACTGAATGCGAAAAAAAATCTTCTGTGGGAAGGAACTGACTTTTGCTTTTATTAAAATGCCTCTTCGATGTAGTCATCAATGTAGTCTAAATAATCATTAACATTGTTATTATTCCTTATATTCCATGAATTACGAATATAATCTGAAAATAAAAACTATGCGTAAATCTGGTTTTTGAATAATGTAGAATAACGTTGTTTTAAAAATATTGACATGTTTTGTAGAAATTGAGTCGTGCTAAAGTTTTAGCTTCATAAAACTGCTAATTTACCAAACTAATTTATAAACTAATAAAAACAGTTTCTTAGCAACAACGAATGATAGCTTAACACTGTCATGATCGGCAAGTTCAAGTAAAGACTATAAACTAAAAGCACTGCTAATTTACCAAATTCCGATATAGGACACAGATTGGTAAAGGATATTACGGCAACTCCTCCTTAACTTGGAAGTAAAGGAAGAAGATGGAGAACGTTTGGAGATATTTGACTGTAAGCTTGCAACTGACAAGGTTAAAAAAAAATCTCTATCAGCAATGTGGGGAAAATAAAATTTTAACTTAATCTAAAGATAAAGATGCAGTAAAAATAAATTTATTTTCTCTGACTTCTGATAATGAAAAAGAATGCTTTGGTAAAATTGGAAGAAATTTGAAATATTGCTTTGAAATGGAATTCTAAGAAACTCATTATCAGAATTGCATATCAATGTAATGAAAAATCCAAGAAGTTTTCAGAGAAAATAAAAACAAAGTCTTTCTCAAACAATTGTAGAAAAAAAACTACAACTGTATTTGTTACAAAAAACTCCAAATTCAGAGTGATGAATTAAAAAAGGTTTTTATACACAATCTAGGTATAAAATCACAGATAGGATGTTTTTGTGCCTGTCCACAGATTCCTAAAGAGTGATACAAGATTTCACAGGAAGGGATTTGCTCGACGGGTGGCAATTGCACAGACCATCAGCTGATCAAGTTGAAGACTGAAATTTTAGTATTAGATAGAACTCAATTAGCATATTAAAATGCAAATGGTCTGCCAAGTCATATCTTGATAGAAAACACCTGCAGACCGGAGTTTAGTATTTTATCATTGTATTTTCCTGCACCCAAATGTATGAAAACATTGAAGTTTCGGTGCATGAAAACACAATGGTAAACCTGCAGATCAACCACTAAATTGAGGTTCTGCAGATGGTTTCCACCAAGATACGACTTGGCAGAACAATGCATATAACTTGTATATAAAATAAACGGTCAAGTACGAGTATTATTCGCGCTCAGAGGGTTCCGTACAATAAATTTATGAATTATTAACTGTATTATTTAAAAGAATAATGAAACTTTGTAAAAACCTATACAACGTAGAAGGCGGTATAGCTGAATATATTAGAAAAGTATGAATGAGTATACAACAAAAGTTCAAAGAGATATGAAGCCGAAATAAAATTAAATATTGCTATTTTGTATAACTCTTTTTTAAACTTATCTTAATCTGCATATGATGAACTTAATTCGGTACTGACAATAAAAGTACTGCATGTTTAAATTTCATATGGCATTTCATAAAACTAAATTCAACATAGTAATATTTTTCTTTTTACAGTGTAGCTGAAAGAAAATTCTTGTTCAAAGTTTAAACTTGGCATTGTACTAAGCGCGCTTCGAAAGGAGGTCGCAAAGATGCAACTCAACTTTGTCCGTGCCGCGTTTTTTCAAATAGGTCTTTAATTATCATTTAAAGACACGGGCGTCGTATTGAGAGATCCACTCAACACAAACTAGTCGCGAATCCCATAGTGTTTATGCGATTAATTCTAATTAAATTGGTTTGTTTTTAACAATTTGATATTTACTGCTTTTATGCTGCTACTGGGTATTGCATTACACAAATATATCATTAAAAGTTGTTATCTAGTATTTAAAAACCGATGGTATATAGAGTACGCCGCCTCTGCCATTATGTATGTCCAAACCAACCGTGTCTTTAAGGGTTAAGGCTGTTGCCCCTGCCAGCGAAGGCACTCACGAGCTAATGCTAATCGTATGGGGAAGAATTTTTCTAATCTCTCTTTTGCATTTCGATATTTTAAAATATTTTTTTTTTTTTTGGCATTGTATAGCCGAGATCCGTCTCTACATCGCACCTTTCTTTACTTTTTCCTCTCCATAGGATTAGCATTAGCTCCTTATTGTCTTCGCCGGCAGGGACATGAGTCTTAATATCTCGGCGAATTACCAACGATTTTTTTTTCGAAAATCATTATAAAAAATGCTTTTATACTTTTGATACGATAGGCACCTTTAGCGCTCTTCGATACCTTTGCTGAATGCCCGCAAATAGAAATCTGTATGTAACAGAAAAATGCGCTTTTATGAAAAACCATGCCACCTTGGGCAATCGCTATAATTTCCCTGCAAGTATTAAATTAACCTCTACTACCTCTAATTTTTTTCATAATTTTAGTTTCAGTAGATTCGGAAACAGAAGGGGGGGGGGCATATTTTTGCACTACATTTTGGACGATATCTCTGAAATTATAATATCTAAAATTAAAAGAAATGTATTTTTGAGTTCGGCGTTACGTAATCTTTAAACCGATACCCCACACGATATACAAAGAAAATATATTTCTTTTTCAAATAACCTAATTAGCCCCTCTACGTTTTCCCCCACATATATTTGTAAATGTCTAATAATCTGTAAATATGTGGGTCAATAGTCTTTATTACATCCCCCAATTTGAACATTCGACGTTCCGTAGTTTACGAGTAAAATGGCTGTGACAGACAGACAGACACAGGAGTGATCTTATAATGATTCCGTTTATACTTTTTAAGTACGGAACCCTAAAATCATGATTATTGCAACTAAGAAATACAAAAACATAAGAAGATGAATTATTGACAATAAATAAAACAAGAAAGGAAAACCATGTGCCAAGTATGGATTATGAACACTTTGCTACATTTTTAGTTCAGTTAGAAAAACATAACACATTTGAAAATACACATTTATTAATTCCTAACAATAGACGGAAACGTACTTCAATTGTTTTGTGAAGGTCTGTATGTTCCTTACAAATTTTTATACACGCCACATACTGAGCTGAAATTTAATTCAGAAATAAATACGCTGAAAATTATTGAAATCACATTTCTAAGGCTAACATTAGCCTAAGAATTGCTATCCATGGACGGCCATGTATCCAGTTTTTTGGCATACCACTATTTATTTATATGCTACAATGTCATTTAGCCGACGAGACATTTAGCAGACAGCAATTAGACGACAGGATGTTTAGCCGACATGACAATTAGTCGACAGCGACAGTTAGCCGACAAGATATTTAGCCGACAGAGGACAATTATTCGACATGAACATTCATCTGACAGGACATTCATCCGACTTAAATGTAACGTAACTGTAACCTGATCTTAACCTAATTATAACCTAAGTATAAACTAACTCTAGCGTAACTGTAACCTAACCAATACCAAACTGTAACGTAGCTATAACCTATCTGTAACCTAAACGTAACCTAAGTGTAACATAACCGTAACCTAAATGAAACCTAACAGTAACCTAATTGTAGCCTAAATGTAACCTAACTGGGACGTAACCGTAATCTAACTGTAACTAACGTTTACCTAGTTATAACCTAATCGTATGCTAACTGTAATGTAACTGTAACATAACTTTAACATGACCAAGCTGTAACCTAAGCGTATTCTAATTATCTCCTAAACGTAACCTAATTGTAACCTAACAGTTATTTAACCGTAATCTAAACGTAACCTAAGTGTAACGTAACCGTAACCTAAGGGTAACCTAATTATAAAGTAACCGTAACCTAATTGAAACACAACAGTAACCTAATTGTAGCCTAAGTATAATTTAACTGGGACGTAACCGTAATCTAACTGTAACTAACGTTTACCTAATTATAACCTAATCGTATGCTAGCAGTACTGTAACTGTAACACAACTTTACCATAACCAAGCTGTAGACTAAGCGTAATCTAATTATCACCTAAACGTAACCTAATTATAACCGAACAGTTACCTAACCATAATCTAAACGTAACCTAAGTGTAACCTAATTATGAAGTAACCGTAACAAAACTAAAACCTAACAGTAACCTAATTGTAGCCTAAATGTAACCTAACTGGGACGTAGCCGTAATCTAACTGTAACTAACGTTTACCTAGTTATAACCTAATCATATGCTAACTGTTATGTAACTGTAACATAACTTTACCATGACCAAGCTGTAACCTAAGTGTAATCTAATTATCACCTAAACGTAACATAATTATAACCTAACAGTTACCTAACCGTAATCTAAGAGTAACTAATCGCAACTGTAACCAAACTGTAAATTAACTGTAACCTAGCGGGAGGTGCATAATATGAAAGAGTGATCAAAGGGCTGCCCAGTCCAATGATATATCACTTGAGGGATGTCGGAAAAGTCAGAAAAATTCTCCCGGTTATACAAATTGGGGGAGGGGGGACGGGAGGTACATAATATGAAAGAGTGATCAAAGGGCTCCAATGCGATGTATCTCATGAGGGGTGTCGAAAAATGTTAGAAAAGTGCCGGCTAATTATACTATCAGCTAAATGTCCTGTCGGCTAATCGCCTTATCGGCTAAATGTCCTCCCGGCTAATTGCCACGTTCGGCCAGTTGCCTATCGGCCAATTGTCTGTATTGCTAAAATTATTGCTATATGTCCGTTTCAGTCAATTGTCCTGTATGCTGTATGTAAATTTCAGCTAATCGTGTTGTCGGCTATATGTACGTATCGGCTAAATGCACGTGTCAGCTAACTGCTATCTGCTAAATGTCTAGAAGGCTATTTGGTTGTCGGCTAAATGTCTGCCACCGGCTACGGGTCAAACATCTATACTAAAAGTAGTTGAGCTTGAAAATGCATAAATCAAATTAAAAAACATCTTTCAGTAATTCATGGTCATTCTCGGTACTACTATTGAAATCTTTTGTGTAGTGTCTATGCAATTCATATACACCACCTATGTGCCTGTGCAAAAATATTAGTTTAACTTAAATTATACCATAACTTATCAAAAATCAAACATATCATAATTTAAAACTTACTTTCAGCAATCATCCCTAATGTTTCCCTGTAAATGAACAATAAATGCGATGCACACCATATTCTTATCCAAACATCTTGCACCCTTTGTCTCCCCTTCTTCGGAAATTTCGCTTCCCGTTTTGCTCCCTTTACAGTATCAATATTTAAAATCTTTAAAATTCTTTAATGTTTTCTTTAATTTTCTGTTTTATTTGTTACTTTAAACTAACAATAAATAATCAGTCATAAATTCCATTATCAATTTTTTCACCACATTCCTTTCATTAAAAGTTCTTGTAAATTGCCCCTTCCGAAAATGTCATTTCTCCCTTTTGCTCCCTCCCCCACGGTACCCATATTTTAAAATAAAAACCCTTTAAAACTCTTTCAATTTTTTTAATCTTTTCTGCTCAATTTGCCACTTTATTTTAACAATAAACAAACGATCATAAAAATTCCCCCCCCCCCCACCCCAACTGAAATTGGAATTTCCTCCTCGCCTCTCCCTCTTACCAAGCATCTGAAATTTAAATCCCTTAAAATTTTTTCGTTTATTATTTTTTAACCTATTTGTAAATATTTTCTAAGGTAAGTAAATAATAAGTCACCAATAAACTTCCCTCCCTCCCCTCCCGCAAAAAAAGAACTAATTCTGCTTATTCCTCTTTTTTCATTCAGGTCACAAAATTTTAATCTTAAAAGTCATTGCTTTTTCTAAATCATTTTGTACTCTATCTGTTAATTTATTGTAATCATAAATAATCAATCATATAACTATACTCCTCCCCCACCAAAATTGACGTTTGTTCTGACTCTACCCTTACCAAGAACACAAAATTTAGTCTTTTTTTGTCCTATTTCTTATTCTTTAGTAAGGTAAATAAATAAGTCATCAAATAAAATCCCCCCCCCCTTTTTCCTTCTTTCCTTTAAGTTTAAAATCTTTGAAAATCTTTTTTTAATACATTTTCAGCTTTATCTGTTTCATATTGAACAATAAATAATCGATTATATAATTTCTTGCACCCCCATATAAAATTGACGTTTTCTTTTCTCCCTCCATTATTTCCATGCTCATAAAATTTAAAGTCTCTAAAACTCCTGATTTCAATGTTTTTGCCCTATTTGTAAATCTTTAATAAGTTACATAATCAGTCATCTATTAAACTCACCCCCCCCCCAAAAAAAAAAAAATAAATAAAAAATAAATCTGTTTCTTCCCTTGTCTTACCCTCAACTCATGAAGTTAAAAAAAATCTGATTTACAGTCTTTAAAACTTTTTAATTTTTACTTTTTTTGGTCCTTATTATAAATCTTTACTATCTATAATATTAACTAAATCTTTTCAACTATGTGCGAAAGTGTTAACAATAAAACGATAGGTATACATTTAATTATGCACAAAACACATTTTAACTGTATTTCTGAAAGGAAAATGTCTATAGAGATATATTTCAAAGGAAAATATTGTGTTTTCTCGTCAACGTGCAAGTATATTCTCAAAATCTTTTAAAATCCTTTCATTCGGACTAGCTCAGAAAGAACCACCAAACTTGGATACCAAAGGTGTTATCGACTAAGCCGAATACATCAATAAACAAAAAAAGAAAAATCATGCTTCAAAACTTTCCAACACTTTCAGAACACTGTAACAAAACTTCGCCGTTTAATAAAGTAAAGAAGTTACCTAGCTAAACATTTGTAAAACGTATGACACATTTGAAAAGCAGATTTCAACAATTGCGCCCATAACCCGGAAAATATTCCAATTCTTTTGTGCAGCTCTGTATATGATATATTTGTAGAGATTCTACATACTATGTTAAAATTTAATTTTGTAAGAAAATACATAAAACAGTTGAAAATTCACCCTCGGCAATTTTTACCAATAGACGGAAACATACTTGAATTATTTTGTGTAGCCCTGTATATAGCACAGATTTTTATGCACGTCAAATATTAAGCTGAAATCTAATTCAAGCAAAAACATGCTTAAAATTACTGAAATCACACTTCTAGGAATTATTTTCCATAGGCGGCAATGTATCCAGTTTGTTTAATATCCCTGTATAGGATTTTATTTGTATGATACAAGCACCTCTTAGCATAATAAATGTAGTTGATCTTGTACATTTATAATTAAAGAAACCAAGCATCTTTAAGCCATTCATACTCATTCTCAGTAATATTTACGAATTCTTTTGTGTAGTCCTGGTCTGTAAAATTTAAGCACACCATGTAGTACGCAAAAATTTAGTTAAACTTAAAAACGCATTCTGTAATTGAAAATGCACTTTCAGCATTAATTTTTAATAGCTAACACGTCGGATACAGTATTGTATCAAAATATTTTATGTGTCCCTGTAAATGAACGCTAAATGAAATGCAAACCATATTCGAATGCAAGCATCTTGTAACAAATCGAAGTAATGTGCATCTATTTCGTCATGTTTGAAATAATGTTACGTAATCGAAATACACTACAAACAGTTTTTCCTCGTAGACCATATATAACCAAGCTCTTTTGTCTGACCCCATAAATAATTGTTAAATGCTCATGTTGTACAGAAAGTAGGCTTAGAACACCTCAGAAATTCATATCAATTTCATTATCATTGTGACAGAGTTATATCAATCAAATACTCCGCAAACGATATTTCGTCATGGGCATTACGGAATACTTTTGAGTCCCCTATACTCTTACTTTAAGCGTTACACATAACTTAGTCTATAGTAACCATTTTAAAGTGTATCTTAAAGTATATAAAATTAACTATGTTTAAGATTGTGTAACACTATTAAAATGCACCCTAAATGATCCCTCCCCCCCCCCCCCCATAGACCATAATGTAAGAGAATACGTTTGAGTGCGTCTGTAAATAAACCATGAATGGTAATTCATTCTATATTCATTTTGAATACCGAACATACCATGATGATTTTGAATATCGTATATCAATTACATGGCAATCCGACTACATTTACGCTATTTAGAGCACGGACAGACAGACGGACTTACAAACCGAATTCATAAACACTTTTAAACTTTCTTGGAGAGTTAAAAATGAAAAAGAAATGTAATGAAAATAAAAGTATTTTAGTGTTATTTAGATTACGAACCGCTACAAAAATATTCTTATCTGACTGCATCATTTAAAATATATTTAGTGTTCAGAAATCCCCCCCCCCCACACACACACACACACTTATAAATAGTTCTTATAAATTTCTTGATAAATTTAACGTTTTAAAAAGAATCCCCACAAAAGATCGTTATTTTAGAATATTTGTACCTGATATTTCCCCCCTCATTCAATATCTCCCCCTTGATTTTAAATGTAATTGCGTTATGTGAAATAAAATAGTGTTTGTACGGCAATAATTTCAATTTTATGCTTGTAAAAACTGTAAAATGAATCTGAATATAAAAAAAAGAAATATATCTAAATAAAATATTCATTTATTTTCTGAAATCGTTTTAGTTTTTGCACTCTTATCATAAACAGATTAAAATTCTTTTTACGGCTTTTAATGTTATCGAGGGTATCCACAAAGCAGCGGCTTTGATCTACGTTAAAAGCGAAGACGGTTGAAAAAAAAAATTCTTTAGACCTGAAACTCACTGGAAATGATCAAATGTAGCTCTCAGCCGAAAGGAGGTGGGGGGTGGAATCAAGACAGATAATTGGCCATTTGCTGATTGGAAGAGTTCCCTTGTCAATCATTTGAATTTAGACCATCCTTCCAATTTAGCTAAAACGCGAGCGGCCATCTTGTTTTCATTTCGCCTGTGACTGCAGTGTCCTCTTAAAATGAATTATACTGTATTCGTGACCTACCTATTTCGTGTAACTAAAAACCGATAACGCTGTATTTTATCGTGTTGATGGTCTGGTCAATAACCAACAGTATTGGCGGGAATTTCGATTGCGGAAGATAAAATACGGGGCACAGATGTCAGATACGCACTTGGGTACCTAATTGACAGCAAAATGGCGTTACTTTATTTTACAAGGTAACCCGGCTACTGTTGCTTATTTATTAATAAATTGTTCATTTACTTTTATTTAATTTTTTTAAATTTTACAATTGTTTTGTTCTATAGTTATTAATGAAATTATCGTTTATTTATTGTTGTTTACGTTTTAAAACAATAGAAAATAATTTAAAAATATATATTGTAACTGGTATTGGAAAACGGGCTTTCGCCAAATTGACGTTAAAAAATCGCGCCAAACCTGGTTCGTATATCACATCTCTGCCAAATTCTCGTTTTTTTTATTTTTCAACTTTTTGTCCAAATTTTCCGGATTCTTTAAATTTCCCCTTTCATTGTATCCCAAACACTACCTTCATACCAAATTTCAAGATTCTAGGGATACAGGACGTACCTCTGAGTTTTGATGATCGGTGAATCAGTGTCGAAAAGGCGAAAGTTTAAGTTCATATATCTTCTGAAATAAAAAAGATAGAAACGTGAAATTTCAGCATTTAGTTCCATTTCCACATTACTTTAGATTTACGAAGTTTCAAGTTGCTGGGAATCACCAACACAAAGATATTGGGGGTCAAAAGTACCCTGAGTTGCTTCCAGAAAAAGATTTTACGGCTGTGCTTTCAAGACTTGGCAGGGGCACTGCCGTGTCCCCAGATGCTTTCATTAGTGCTGCTACACAATTCAACGCATAAAACATTTCCTGACGATTAAAAAAACACACACACGTAATTGTTGAATTTTTCACTTCTATTGGCACTCCCGGAGTGCCACTGTTTTTTTAGTGTGACGTTTCCATGATGCGTGTCAAGGCTTTCCCCCTTATTTAGGGAGCGTTGGTTGAGAAGGCATTATTAATGCACTGTGAAATGTGCCGGTTTCTCTCTATTGAAACGGATGGCAAATTTTTATATACTACTTTAACCCATTTAGGCCTAGCGTCCCATTTTTTGGAATGCTTCGAATTTTTAAATTTTTCTTTTAATTTTCTTCTTTTATAACCTGAAAATTGTATGAAATAATTATCTATAAGTGTCTGTTACCGAAAGAACAGCATAAAATGGATATTTATTTGCTTAAATGAAAGTTTTTTTCGGAGTTTACATTTCGCCATCTTGAAAAATGAAAAATCTATAAAGTTTTTCTTTTCTTACTAGGAATCCAAATAAGTCATAATCTGAGATTGTATCCTTCTTTTGAAATACGTATTTTGTAAAATTTCAAAATTACATATTCAAGCCTATTTTTTTATGCGTTTTTGTAACTTACTATAGGACTCTAGGCACAAATGAGTACATATTTTTATTAGCCATTTAGGGAACAGTTATTTTATGTAAAGTCCTTTTCAAGATTATTATGAAACAATGTTTATAAGCCTCAAGTACGATTATTTTTATTTTATTGTTATTAATACTTATGTTATCAGTCTCAAAAGAAATATATTTTTTCAGTAGTTCATAAAAATACAAATTATAATATATAATACAACTTTAAAAACTTAATTTATATAAAGTTGCACAACATATAATTATGCATATTTTTATGCTATTACAAATATTATGCTTATTCCCATACTTGGTACGTTTACATTTTATCAAATAAACACAAATTTAGCGTAATTTTTTTTTAGTATATTTCCAGTTCATTTTGCAAAATTTTTAAAGTGATTTTTACCAGCAAATTTGTGAACAAAAATTCGGGCATAAATGGGTTAAATCTCCAATATCTTTTGGATTCAGAGAATAAAGGAATTCTTTCCGGCAACGTGGGTAACCTTGGAGAGGTTTTTTAATAAAGATTTGCCAAATGTAAAAAAAGGTTTTTGCACAGTTTAATTTTATTTTGTAAAAACAAACTATATCGAATGATGAGTATGGTGTTAAGTCTTTGGAAGAAAAAAAACACCTATTAACTCTGCAACTAATTATAATAGAAGAAAGTTACTTATTGGTAATAACGTCAAACGAAATTTCAAGTCATTAGGATACGTTTCTGAATTATAAACATTCAAAACTTACAGCTTCTAGTGTTAAATTATATTTCCATATTTTTTTTTTTAATAACTCCTGAAATTACAACCCTTATGTGATAATTTTTGTGGGTTTATAATACTAAAAAACCCAAACATAAATACATTGATTTTGTAATTTAAAAAAAATTATATGAATTATGAAATTAATATTCGAAAAAAATATGAATTGCAACATTTTTGGTTCTGCTTTATGCGAATTGTAGATTTCAAATTTTTCTTCCAGGTTTTCGAATTATGCTTTAAATAAATCAATGACGGTTTAAGGGGGCCCCCTCTTGATCCTTAGAAAAGCATAATTTGAATGAAATATATTTTACTCATTTTATTGAAACTTTTAGGCTGGCAATAGTCGAAACATTAAGCGAGTGAAATAGTAATTGGTAAGACATTATACATATACATTAATAGAAGTGACGTGGTCACTCTGTAGCCTTTCAACTATCGGGTACCGAACTTTAATTTCGATACAGCTCTTAAAATAGGCTCATTTTAAAATTCTCTGAAACACATCGTACGAATTTCACGAAAATTTTGTATTTAGACTAATTGAAGGGTGTAAAATTTATGATGTCAAACTTGGGTATTGCTACAGAAAAGAAAACGAAGTTTGGGTTCGTTCTGATATGTAGATGGCCCCCTAAAACAATTTTACATACGTCATTTATAAGTAGACATGATTTCCAAAAGTTCGGTACCAGTAACTTTCTTTTACAATTTGTTGCAGAGTTAGTATGAGGTGTTTACTTTTTTTCGACGACTGTAGACAGTTCTATGCGTTCTTAAAATAGAGTAGGTGGGGGTTAAGATACGCACTTTCCATACATTTTGATTTTTAACGCACACATTGGTCTGAACTTAATGTAGTGAGTGATTAAAATGTTAGATTAGAACCTTAGGCAAGTGCCACCATCAACCGACATTCCGTCAAATCATAATTCTGTCAGAAATTACAATTTTTAAAAAACAATGCTCTGCGTGTCTTTGCCCCATCGGTTGGGACAAAGATAAGCAGTGCGTATTTTACTGTGGGTTTTTGCCCCATTTCCAATAAAATGAATGAGTTATGCAAAGAATTAGTAAATTTTGCTAGTAATTATAGTTAAACTGAAAATCGTAAGTTAAACCATGAAAAAAAGAGAAAAAAAAACAGCGGTGTGTGAGATCTCAAATAGCAATTAACCTCCAACTACTGTTACAAAAATTGTTGCATAAATACTGTGAGATATCCCAAAGACCCTTGGTCATAGAATGAATAAAAAGGTTGACTGACCGATAAGATACTGTTTTTGAGCTAAACTTTATGTAAAGGCCACTTATAATAAAAATTCTCCTCATTTAGAAGTCTTTAACGATACTAAGTTTCCAAACGTATCAAAATTAAACTAACATCGAAAGTTAAATTGAAAATAACAAGTTAAGCTATGAAAACTGAATATAGCAGCAGTTTTTGAAACCGTTAACAGAAGTTAAGGGTTAAAACAAAATCGTTTTATGAAACAAGAATATTGATTTTTAAAAGTAGGTAGGCAGATACCTACGTTCTATATTGAAAAAAATCTTAACTAGAAAAAGGAAAAGTAGTTAACTAGCTTATATTAGTTAAGTAGCTATTATATTTTATACAATCTAAAAAATAAAACTTTCCAAAACGCAATTGAGGAAAGCTTTGCATCTAGCTAAAACGATAGGACAAAGCCCCGAATCTTAAACTTGTGCGGATCTTTGCCCCAAGACGGATGCGTACTTTTACCCCATTCTGCAGTATTTTACTTAACCGGCTGCCGACAACTTTAAACAAATGCGATCGAGGTAAACTAAACGGCATTTAGAAGCTATAGAGCTTCCGTTCTCCACTAAATTTTTGGGATTTGTAAAAATCCGAAGTATTATCAGCTAAACAGTAAAGTGAAATTTTAAAAATATTGAATCAAAATGTGAAAAATTAAACTTACCTCATTTTCTTGGAACGGAGTGCTACTTTTTTCACAAGGTTTGAACACACAACTACTGCACTTGTGACCAAATTACCACCTTGCGGTCAGGATTGTCGAAGTGTTTCTTCATATTAAATCAGCCAGTGCGTATCTTTGCCCCGTGAGTATCTTTACCCCCACCTACTCTATTTGCCCGATTATGTACAGTTTACAGAGGCATAGAAAATAATATATATTTGTTACTAATAGTCAAAATGAGCAATACTTGCTACAATGAGATTTAAAAAGAATGGGGATTAGTCTTGCATTGGGTTAGGTAATTGTATTGCACGAAATATATTCGACAGAGGGTTTATCTCGAGTTCTGGAAAGTTTGAGTTCAGGTTGTGTATAACCCGATTCGTGAAGGTCTAACGCAGAAGAATGAAGGTCGTTACAAAAACAAAAGATAAGAAATAATTTCTTGAAATCTGTTTTATGCAAAACAATCTTTAAAATAAATCTTAACGCAATAGATGAATTAAGATTTCTTGAACTGTATTCTAAAATCGATTTACGGAAACACTTTTTTAACAAACTTCTATGATATTCATTAAAAATGAATGAACTTTCATCTATTATACATGCTATGTACAACAAATAATTTAGAAAAATAAAATTTCACACATATTAATAAACTGAAGAATATGGTCAAAAATTAGATTTTAGTAACTTAACATGAAAATTGATTTATGAAATATCGCATTTTAATTGGAATTAATATTTGATAAAGCCGATTTTTATTCATCAGTTTCTTTCATTCTATATGCCAGTGATAAAACAAGATTTTGCATGTATTTCTGATCAATTAATTTCCAGTTTTGACAAATTGAAGCTTTAAATTCTACAAGTGATGTGTACTGCATCTCATTTGCATAAACCATTCCAATAAGCTGCCCCCAAACGTTTTCGATGTGGTTCAGATCAGGACTAATAGGTGGATGATCTAAGAGAACAATATTCTGTTCTTCAAACCAATCTTTCATTGCATTTGAAATGTGAATACTTGCATTGTTTTGCACGAAGATGTAATATAAACCGTGATATTGCCATGCAAATGGAAGAAGTGAATTTTCTAAAACTAAACTGAAATCAAAAGAATTCTGGCGACCGTTTAAAAATACAAATTCACTTTTCCATCAAAAGCGATCGCTGCCCAAATCATCAAACTTCGGCCGCCAAAATTTTTGCTGAATGTAGATTTTGTTCCTTTTCGGGAAAAACCCCAATAATACTTGAAACCATCCAGGCCATCCAATCTATTTTCGTTGGAGAAAATGACTTTCTTCCAATTGCTGCCTATTGCCATGTACTTCTCGCAATACTGCAAACGCGTATTCTTGTGACGCAGGAATAACTTTGGACCAGACTTCATTTTCGACCATCTCAAGCTCCGTGAAGAATGTAAATTTTGCCTAACACTTCCAGAAATAACAGGAAGGATTAGATCTGCAGAAATCTGCTTTGAACTGTGACCAGCCTTCGATGCAAATTGAAGAATACTCCTTTACTCTCTTATAGTCCAAGAGCCGACAGCACAAAAAACCTATGTTATCAAGCACAAGACAAAAACCTTTACTTTATGGAAGATTAGAAGTAGGGGAATCTAATCATCCATGTCTGCCGGAATTGAAGTGGTGCTTAAGCCAAAAATTAATACCACCAGTGGTTCACTCGTAGGTTTATCATTGTGTTTGTCCTACAAAAAAAGGTATGAAAACATGGAGGACTGGGAGCAGGAAAACACAATGATAAATTTACGAGTGAACCACTGGTGGTATTAATTTTTAGCTTATACATCACTTCACTTCCGGCAGACATGGATCATTAGATTCCCCTACCCTACTCTCATAAAATTAAAGATTTTATTTCTTGTGCTTGATAACATAGGTTTTTGTGCTGTCGGCTCTTGGACTATTAGGGACCGTCCACAAATGATGTCATGCTTGGAGGAGAAGGCGGGGTTTGTTAAATTGTGATATTTTGAGACAAGGGGGTGGCTGGGGGTAAGAAGTGTGACATCACGCATTTTGTTTAAAATAAAAGCATTAAAAATCAGCAGATTAAAGTATTTTGAGTTCATAAAGTAAAGATAAGACTTGAAACCAAATATATAAAATTCCATTTCAAATTCCAAAATACTGTTTTCAATTTCTCTTTCATATAGTATTTTATTACTATTGCATATTATGTTTTTTGTTGTAAAACTTAGTCTTGTTTCATACAAAAAAGTACACGAATCATTTATTGTTATGCTCACAAATGTCATTAAAACAACTAGTTAAAGTTTAAAAATAAAATTACAAGTATGACCTATAGCGTAGTGCTTTGTTTCTGAACTTCAGGTAAATATATGTAATATAGCTTGACATATGTCAAGGGGGTTAGGGGGTATGATGAAGTGTGACTTTTGTGACAAAGGGGAGAAGAGTGTCAAAAATATTGAAAAAAGTTGCATAATTTATGGATAGCCCCTTACTTAAACGTGGATTACCTCTTTTTGTTAAAATGTTTGCCATAATTTGCTGGATCTTTTCTATAATTATATATCCCACCAACTGATCTTTTAATTAATTTCCGGAACAGTCTTTCTACATTCTAGACTAGCAAACCCCTTGGCTTAGCTCGCGTAATAGTTGAAATAATCCAAGCGATATTTGTATGTCTAATTTTTAGTAGAAGAAATTATAATTTTGGGAATAATTCAAAAATTACTAATTAAGCCACAGTTTGACTAAACTTTATTATTACACTGCATTAGGCAGAAATGAAACGTATATAATCAGTTAAATAACTAAAACAAATTCAAATAAATAATTTAGAAAGTATTTTGAATGCTATGCTCATTTCATACGCTCATTTCACTATTCATTTGAAGTTTTGAATTTTTTAGAAACCATCTTCTTAGTACGCATTTACATCTTAAACCATCATGTCAAATTCCAAGCTTCTTGTTTAACGGTCTACCACCTCTCTGGAGGTAGTAGCTCCAACATAAAATGCCTATGTTGAATTATGGACTTGCCACCATTATTTTGCCAACAATTTTGAAATCAGTTTGGTATTTCCTAATATTCCACAGAAAGCGCAATTTAGAAAGTTTTAAAAGATTTTTAGAACGTTTGTTGTTCCTGCCAACCCGCCGTGGTAGTAACACAAGCATAAAGTATAGCCTCTTTAGGATCAGAAACTGTCACCTTTGATTCGCAACCATTATTTTTGGAATCGGTTGATTACTTTTTGAGAGAACCTTTCACCCTTCCTTTCGCTTTACCCCTTTCAAATTTCGAAATTGTTTTCGACTGTTCTTAGAGGCATTATATTTTATAAGTAACTACCATGACATATTTCAAGTTTCTAGCTTTTTCGGTATAGCAGAAATCGCAATTTAGAACGTTTTTTGCTCTTGCAACACCCTAGTGGTAGTGGCACTGACATAAAATATAACTTATGTTTGAGCACGTTCTATCACCACAAATTTGTAATCATTAATTTTTAAATCAATTTGGTGTTTCATAAGATTGCATAAAAATCCTAATTCAGAACGTTTTTAAAACTCTTTTTGCTCACATCATCCTATTAAATTTGGAATTTTCTTTCGACGACTCTTAGAAAGCATTTGCATCTTTCACCTAATTACCATGCCAAATTTCAAAATGTTAGGCCCTCAGTATCACAAAAATGCAATTTAGAACATTTTTTGCTCTCTCACTACTTTTGCGGTAGTGGTACCGACATAAAATATAACCTATGTTGGAGCATGAGCAGGCATCATCATTTTGACACTATTTTTGAAATTGTTTCGGTACTTCCTGAGATTGCGTAGAAATCACAATTTAGAACGCTTTTCGCGCAATTTCACTCCCTTTTTGATTTTTTAGAAACTGTTCATAGAGAACATTTAAATCTTGTAAGTAATTACCATGGCAAATTTCATGTTGCTAGCCCCTGCAGTATAACAAAAATCATAATTTAGAACGTTTTTAGTTCATGCAACCCCCAGGCGGTAGTGACACCAACATGAAATAGTCTATGTTGGAGCAAGATCAATTCCCAGCCATTACTTTTGAAATTGATTTGGTACTTCCTGAGATTTCGTAGAAATCGCAATTTAAACCTTTTTTAGAACGCTTTTCGCGCATTTTCACTCCTTTTTAGTTAGCTTTCATTACAAAAAGCTACCTATTGAAGCCATTCGGAGGAAAACGATTCCAAAAAATTTTGGTATATTTTCACCAATCCACCCCCCCAGACCCCGAAACCACCCTCCGTTCAAATGTTGATATATCCACAAATGTGCATTCTGCGCAGACATTAAGAAAATATACAGGCACATAGTGATCGACCCACTGCAGAGAAATTTGCAAAACATTCTTTAGAAGTCCAGTAAGTACGCTCCGATAAAACTATTTGAACTTAACACGGTTACGTACGGTTAGCAGGGCTCGCACCGTTCCTAAAATTTTCGCACTTTTCTACCAGTATTTTAAATAAGAATTCTGCGTGGTATATTCCTTTAACATCTATAATAGAACTATATACACTCTAAATAAAAAGGAGTGACTATTCACTCCTCTGGAGTGAATAGTCACTCTATCGCAGAGTCAAAATATGCCCAACCTCTTCAGAGTGACTATTCACTCTGAGCAAAAGTGAAATTTTTGACTCTCTGAAAGAGTGAAGTCAATCCTGGGAAGTGAATATTCACTCTAAACAGGGGTGGATAATCACTCTTTCGGAGGAGTGACTATTCACTCTTGCTAAAGGAGTGCGGTTTTTCACCCCTGGTAGGAGTGAATAGTCATTCTTGCATAGAAGTGAATGTTCATTTTTTATGGAGTCAATTTTTTTTTATTTTGCTTTTATGGGCATTTTAAAAGAATCACATCTTTTACAGCATGCAATGAAAACAGATACAAGCGTGGCAAAGATTGGAATAAAATACTTTATCAGCAATATTTATTTAATTCATAGTTTGTAACACTAATTGAACTTTTAAGGAAAAAATTAGTTAAAGTTACATATGAATTTAATTTAGATTACTGACAGAAATAAACTAATATAGTTTATTCCAATTTTATCCTTTGTTTGCTTTTATTGCATACCCTATAAAAATATTACTTTTAAAGTTTTATAAATAACTTTTTAATAGGTGGATATTATATGTTTAAAAATGTTTGATGTCATTTTAATTTCTGGTTTTAAATATAAATTCCTATGTTTTTACCGTACTTTTTCCGTAAATTATTGCTATTTTTGCAAAGTCCTATTGTTCTAAAATATTTTTCATTTTTTTACTTCAACAATGCTTATAAACTTCCATATTTTTTTAAAAATGAGTTCTAAGTATGATTTAAATATTAAGAATGTGTATTTTTTTCCGCTGTAATTTGCTTTTGTTTTATTTAATATGATCATGTAGTCTAAATTTTAAGTTCTCTGGAATATGTATATATATATGTCTTTTAAACATATTCCTTAACTTAATCATGATTTCTAATTTTAACCCATTATTGTTGGAAACAATACTTATTAATGAAACGACACGGTAAGTCATATTTAATTTTTTTATTCCCGTAGATATTGTATTTTGGGAATATGAACAAAATAGATTTGATATGTTTAATAGGAAAAGATTGACCTAGGAAATAGAAAAAAAATAAATATAAAAGTAAACACATTACATTTATTTGTATCTGTATGAATTTTAATAAAAATAAAGTGAATGACTGCATATAAAAGTTCTTATTGTTTGAAAAACATTTTAATGTAAAGAAGTAGTTATTAATCTCTTTAAAAAAATATTCAGTCCTAAATCATGTAAGAAAATATGAACTTTTTAAAAAATATACTAAAGCTGTCTTATCGATAAACTTCAAAACAGGCATAAAAAACATTTTATTTCAATGCTTAAATATCATGTTTTATTTTTTAGTGCCAAAAATTACGTGCACCAAAAACGTAGAAAATGCGTTTAAATTGAAGGAAATTTAATAACTGTTGCAGAATTTCTATAATTATTATTTTTTTATATTACTCAGTCTCGAAATTTTAAAATCATAACCCGCAGAAAAAAGTTTAGATACAATTTTAAACAATTAATGTACAGTAAAACCTCCCTAAAACGACCACGTACTGTTCCAATAAAAATTGGTCTCTCCGAGAGGTGGTCTCTTAATGGAAGTCATGTTTAAATCTAGATTTTAATTGTTGAAAAATGGTAACAATGTTACTTAAATTTATTTTTCACACTAGGAAAAAATATAAAAATTAAAGTATCAAAATAAAAGTTAAGTACATAAGTTAATTACTGCAGATTTTAAAAAATGAACACATTGAGCTTTGCTTTAATTTTACAGTTTTATATTTTATAATTTTTATTTCCATGTCCTTTCGAAGTTCAGCAAATAAATGCATTTTTTTGTGGACGGGAACAAATAATGACGATTTCATTAGCTTTATCTATTTCTTTGAGAGTTTTCCGACACAACAGGGCAGAGGAGTTTATTAACCGTCAGTCTTAATTTGTAATCTGAGTTAAATTCATTGCCTAAAAAGGCACAAAGGGGTTTAAACACTTAAGTTACCGGGATTTAAAAAAAAATCTAAACTTAGTTTAGAAGTTTGATGAATAATGCACTCTCCGGAATTATTTTTTTAATAAAACCTTCTTCAAGCGACCAGGAAAAAACGGAATTTATTTCATTTTCTTCAAAGAAATCGGTCTCTCATGGAAGGAGTTCAACTGGGATGGTCTCTGAATGGAGGTCAAATTAGTATTGTGCCTATGGGAATAAATTTCGTTCCATGAAAAAATGGTCGTTGAGGGAGGTGGTCGCCTAATAGAGTTGGTCGCACAGGGAGGTTTCACTGTACCAACCTTTTCGTAATATCATAAACATCAAATATCATATTTAACTCCGAAACAATAATAAATACTCTTAACTGTATATAATCCGAAATCAAAATTACACCAAAAAAAATCTCATAGAACGGCAAATTAATGTTTTCGAATGACGTGTCTCCTACGATTGAGAAAATCTATCTTCTCTTATGAGTCAATCACCCTTTCAAACGAAAGAGATAAAACTTCTTTGTTTTGGTCGTTGGTAAAAGTTTTATAATTTGCAAACACAGCATTGAAAGGGAATAAAAAAATATTTTCACTCATTTTTTTTTAATTCACATTTCCCGAACTAATGAAGTTTGGATTATTGTTTTGCTAAGTATTGTGAGCTTAGAGGTCTGCACGCGCCGAAATTTCCAAGGACCCGGCCCGACTCATAGAAAAAAAATTCGGCCCGGCCCGGCCCGTAGAAAAAAATTTGGTCCGGCCTGGTAAAAAACTTAAAAGTTCTGCCCAAGCCCGGCCCGGAAAAAAGTTAAAATCTCGTCCCGAGTGAATTTCAACAAAACATTGATTTTTTTATTTTTTTGAAGTGTTAAAAATCTGGAAAATGCTATACAGTAAGATGGAATTCTATAGAAAAGAAGAAAAAAATGCGTTATAGACAAGTTCCCTTCTTAGCGAGTGTAAATGTATTATATATTCTTTTCTTATGTATTAGTATATTAATTATGCATGGATCAATACGTTAGTGAGTTTAAAACTGGGTTCCGTCATACGCAGGTTCTTTTCACACGTTTTACTATGTTTTAATTTAGCTATATTTTAATAAGCGCAGAAATCTAGTGTTCTTTACAAATAATAAATTTTAATGTTTAAGGGTAGAATAATGACGATTTAAAAATGTATGCATTTTTTGCAAACATTTTTGGGCCAGACCTAATTTTACTGACCTTTGAATAGACCAGGCCACGGTGAGACAATGATTTTCATACGGGCTGTGTCAAAATTAGGACTGAAAATTTTGGGTCGTGAAGACTCGGAATGAACCAGTCCCGCCTTTGTACAGAAAAAATAAGCTAGGCCCGGCCCGAGCCTTCAGAAAAAAGTGTGGCCCGGTACCGGCCCGATCCGTGAGTGAAAATCGGCCCGAGCACGAGCCGGCCCGTGCAGATCTCTAGTGCGTATTCAATTGTTAAAAGAATTATATTTCAAACCGCTACATGAAGAAATATAACAGACAATCACTTTTGAACACTCTAACGATCAATCTTTTTCTATACAACATACAACTATTTAGTGCATAATCTTAACATATCTACACGAATAAATGGTTAAAATTAAATAAGACTTACCTTTATTTTATGTATTCCATTAAGAATAATTTTAATGATACCCTTATCTGTTAATCCTAAGATGGCGGACCAGACGAAAATGTGATCATTTTTGTTATCTTACGAGGGCGCTGTCGCCTTGCTGTTCTGATTGGCTAATAAGCAATGCATACGCAAGCCACTCTTTCGGGAGTGACAACTTCACTCTCGATAACGGAGTGAGATATTGCACTTCTTTCTAGAGAGTGGGAAATTCCACTCTTTAAGGAGTGTATTTTTACAAAGTTCACTCCAAAAACAGTGAAAAGGCCTGTCACTCTTTCAAAGAGTGAGCTTTTCACTCCTCCCAGTTTTAGAGTGTAACAAAGATTACCGTTTTTATTTAGTGGTAGCAAAGTACGAAAATTTTAGGAACGGTGCGAGACCTGGGTTAGTGCTCCCTCTCTAGCTACACGGACGTTGAAAGCTCTTGCTGATGAAGAAACCAAAGATTTTCCCAAACCTGCAGATGTAATACATAACGACATGTACGTCGATGATTGTTTATCTGGTGCAGATTCCTAACAAGACGCACAGGACTTGCAATCTCTACTAATTCTGATCTTTAAAAGGAGAAGGATGGACTTGCATAAGTGGGCCTCTAATCATCCGGAATTATTACAAGGCGCAGCCATATCAGAATATGCCTTTGACGAACACTCGCAGAAAATTCCTGTAAAAACTTTAGGAATGCTATGGAAAACCCAGTAGGATCATTTTACTTTTAAAATTAGTATCGAACCTAAAGATGTTTATACTAAGAGAGAAGTTTTGGCAGAAATTGCTAAAATTCGCGATCCCTTAGGCCTAATTCGCTCTATTCTAACCAAAGCAAAAAATTTCATGCAACATTTGTGGGGATTAAAAATAAATTGGAACCAACATCTGCTCGCCCGTTCTCTCCGGGAATGGAAAAAATTTCTAAACAAATTGACAGAAATAACTCATCTTACAATTCCGTGGTATGTTTTGTTAGACAATATTGCAAGTCTAGATTTACACGGATTTTCATATGCTTCTGGAAAGGCCTATGTAACAGCTATCTACATAAGATCTCTCACCACAACTGGACAATTCGCGTCTAATCTTCCGAGCAGCAAGTCCCGTGTGCCCCCCCCCCCCTAAAGCCAATGACCATCCCCGATTTTTTTTCAAAAGTAGAGTTGTCTGCAGCTCTACTTTTGACAAAACTGGTTCAAAAGGTACTTCCTACCCTACAGCTCTATTTTGAAAATGTATGGCTAAGGACAGATTCTTCAATTGTTCTATTCTGGTTTAATACTACACCACCCCACAAACTTAAAACTTTCGTTGCCAACAGAGTAGCCACGATCCAGTCTATTTCTGAGAATTATCATTGGAACCATCTATCCTCTAAATCCAATCCGGCAGATATCATCTCCAGAGGTGCAACCGCCAAGGATCTCATAAACAATGGTTTGTAGTGGTTTGGACCAGAATTTCTTCAAAGGGAAATTATAGTTCCCTACCAATTTCCTACTCTTACAGACATTGAATGTGAATAAAAACTGAAATTTGACTATACTTTATTGACTATTAATAAAGGCTCTAACGATTTTCTTATGTATTATATTATTCTTGTAATAATTTTCTTAAACTAATTAGAATATGTAGTTTTATTTTCAGGTTCGTGAATAACACCAGGAGAATAAATGTAAACTGGAATCGGATTTCAGGACCTGAATTAGAACTGAGAATACAATTTTTAGCAAAAGGTAATTTCGCTCCTGAATTAGCAGCATTCCGAAAGGGGCAAACTATTCCTTCGTCCAGTAAGTTAAAGGAATTGGACCCATTCATTGACAACTGTGGGTTACTTCGCGTAGGTGTTAGATTAATCTGTTCTGACTTGCCTTTTGATTCTAAGCACCAATTAATTCTACCCAATGATCACAAGCTCACTAAATTAATTTTTGAGTATTTTCATATAGGTGCTCAGGGATTAGTTCATCAAGTACGTATGAGCATATTGGCCTATAAAGGCTAAAAGCATTGCCAGAAAAACAGTGCACAATTGTGTCGCATGTTTCAGGCATAACCCTAAAACCCTAGATCAATTAATGGGAGATCGCAGCGCGTAAAACCTATTTCCAAGGTTCTCAATTCAAGTGTTGATTTTTGTGGTCCCTTCCGCATCAAGTACAAAAATCAGAGAAAGGCGTTTATTCCAAAAGTTATGTGGCTATATTTATACGCATGGCTACAAAGGCAATTCATCTAGAGATAGTGATTTATCCGCTGCTGCATTCATCGCTGTGCTTAAAAGATTTTGCTCCAAGAGACGAGGAGAGGGAAAATAAATACGATAACTTCTGACAATGCCACTAATTTTAAAGGTGCGTCTACAAAATTAAATAATTAAGAAATTATTGACCACTCCTAACGAGGAATTATCAAATTTCTTTGCCGAAGAATTCATAACTTCGAAATTTATCGCTCCGTGATCTCCTTATTTTGGAGGTCTGTGGGAAGCTGGCAAAGTCCTTCAAACATCATTTGGTTAGGGCCGTAGGTAATAATAAAATCTCTCTAGAGGACTTTGAAACTCTAGTGATCCAAATTGAAGGGATCCTAAATTTCCGGCCTTTAATTCCTCTTTCTGATGACATAAATGTGTTTCAAATGCTTACGCCAGGTCAATTTTTAATTGGCAGACCCATTAACAGTATTCAGAACCTAATTTTATGAATATTTTTGATAATAGATTATCCCATTGGCAATTACCAAATATGTTCAATGCATTTGGAAACGTTGGTCTATTGAGTACCTAAATCACTTGCAGCAGCCCGGTAAATGGCATTTACAAAAGAAAACATAAGCTATGATCTCTATTAAAGCAGTGAATTATTACTTTGCTAACAAGACGTAAACTGACATAGTGAAAAATGTCCAAGCCGGGAATCGAACCCGGGCCCCTGAAATAGCGCTCCAGTGCTCTATCACTAAGCCACGAGGACGGATGCCCAGCTTGGCATCTCTCACACATATATTATTACACATATCACACAAGCGTATTTTCACTGCTGAAAAGTAGTTGAATAATTAATTAAAAATTGTATATTCACCTATGCTGGGTTTATTTGCGTCTCATGTTTCGCCGCAAGATTGTGTGCTCATGAAGACCTTTCCATCTAGTAGCTGCGGTTGCAGCCTTTCTGACATATATCCGTGAGAGATGCCAAGCTGGGCATCCGTCCTCGTGGCTTAGTGGTAGAGCACTGCAGCGCTATTTCAGGGGCCCGGGTTCGATTCCCAGCTTGGACATTTTTCACTATGTCAGTTTACGTCTTGTTAGCAAAGTGATAATTCACTGCTTTAATATTCAATAATTTCAAGCGTATTTTCACTGCTGAAAAGTAGTTGAATAATTAATTAAAAATTGTATATTCACCTATGCTGGGTTTATTTGCGTCTCATGTTTTGCCGCAAGATTGTGTGCTCATGAAGACCTTTCCATCTAGTAGCTGCGGTTGCAGCCTTACTGACATGTATGTGTGAGAGATGCCAAGCTGGGCATCCGTCCTCGTGGCTTAGTGGTAGAGCACTGGAGCACTATTTCAGGGGCCCGGGTTCGATTCCCGGCTTGTACATTTTTCACTATGTCAGTTTACGTCTTGTTAGCAAACTGATAATTCACTGCTTTAATATTCAATAATTTCAAGCGTATTTTCACTGCTGAAAAGTAGTTGAATAATTAATTAAAAATTGTATATTCACCTATGCTGGGTTTATTTGCGTCTCATGTTTTGCCGCAAGATTGTGTGCTCATGAAGACCTTTCCATCTAGTAGCTGCGGTTGCAGCCTTACTGACATGTATGTGTGAGAGATGCCAAGCTGGGCATCCGTCCTCGTGGCTTAGTGGTAGAGCACTGGAGCACTATTTCAGGGGCCCGGGTTCGATTCCCGGCTTGTACATTTTTCACTATGTCAGTTTACGTCTTGTTAGCAAACTGATAATTCACTGCTTTAATATTCAATAATTTCAAGCGTATTTTCACTGCTGAAAAGTAGTTGAATAATTAATTAAAAATTGTATATTCACCGATGCTGGGTTTATTTGCGTCTCATGTTTCGCCGCAAGATTGTGTGCTCAGGAAGACCTTTCCATCTAGTAGCTGCGGTTGCAGCCTTACTGACATATATGTGTGAGAGATGCCAAGCTGGGCATCCGTCCTCGTGGCTTAGTGGTAGAGCACTGCAGCGCTATTTCAGGGGCCCGGGTTCGATTCCCAGCTTGGACATTTTTCACTATGTCAGTTTACGTCTTGTTAGCAAAGTGATAATTCACTGCTTTAATATTCAATAATTTCAAGCGTATTTTCACTGCTGAAAAGTAGTTGAATAATTAATTAAAAATTGTATATTCACCTATGCTGGGTTTATTTGCGTCTCATGTTTTGCCGCAAGATTGTGTGCTCATGAAGACCTTTCCATCTAGTAGCTGCGGTTGCAGCCTTACTGACATGTATGTGTGAGAGATGCCAAGCTGGGCATCCGTCCTCGTGGCTTAGTGGTAGAGCACTGGAGCACTATTTCAGGGGCCCGGGTTCGATTCCCGGCGTGTACATTTTTCACTATGTCAGTTTACGTCTTGTTAGCAAACTGATAATTCACTGCTTTAATATTCAATAATTTCAAGCGTATTTTCACTGCTGAAAAGTAGTTGAATAATTAATTAAAAATTGTATATTCACCGATGCTGGGTTTATTTGCGTCTCATGTTTCGCCGCAAGATTGTGTGCTCATGAAGACCTTTCCATCTAGTAGCTGCGGTTGCAGCCTTACTGACATATATGTGTGAGACATGCCAAGCTGGGCATCCGTCCTCGTGGCTTAGTGGTAGAGCACTGCAGCGCTATTTCAGGGGCCCGGGTTCGATTCCCAGCTTGGACATTTTTCACTATGTCAGTTTACGTCTTGTTAGCAAAGTGATAATTCACTGCTTTAATATTCAATAATTTCAAGCGTATTTTCACTGCTGAAAAGTAGTTGAATAATTAAAAATTATGATCTCTAGTAAATACAGAACTTGTGTGGAAATATAAATTATTTAAAAACAACGTTTAAACACACAATATAATAAGTTGATTTGATCAGACGTATACGTTTCGTGAGTACTAGGACTCACATCCTCAGTGTAAAAAACTTTAAAAACACTGGGTGGATTTGTTGTGTCACGGCACTTCACTTCCGCATTAATTTCATTGGCTGTTAGATCTTGATGGTCTTTTGGTATTTTGTTTTGACATTTGGGATTTCACCATTCATGTAGTTGGGGGGATATTGTTTTTAAAGTTTTTTACACTGGGGATGTGAGTCCTAGTACTCACGAAACGTATACGTCTGATCAAATCAACTTATTATACTGTGTGTTTAAACGTCGTTTTTAAATAATTTATGATCTCTAGTGTTATTAAAAGAAGAAAATCTCCCTCCATGTAAGTGGGCTCTTGCCCTGATTATAGAAATAATTCAGGGCAAGGACAACAGTGTTTGTGCAGTCAGTCAGATTTGCATCTAGCATATTTTTAAGAGTCATTTCTAAAGTATGCCGGTTGCCCATTCAGTACAATTAACTAATGTTTATGCATCATTGTATTTCTTACACATTATTTTAAAGTAATTATACTGTTTGTTTTGTATATTAAGTAGTATATTGTCTTTTAGTATCATTTGTAGTGTTAATTAGTTATCTATTGCATTATGTTTAAATTAATTGTTGAAATATTTTATATTTCATCCCTGGGCGGCATGTTCCATCCCGGAAGTATAACCAGCACCTCCTAGTGAACAATCTGTAAAAAAAGTATTCATTAAGCTGTTGATCGTCAAAGCATCATCACGGCGCAAAATTCCATCCAAACCTACGCGATGGAAAGTAACTCCAATTTGTAATCATTTAAGGGGTCTCAGGACTCTTAAAATTGGAAAAAATGAAAAAAAAAGACCATTTTCAACATTTAATATCTTAAAATGTATTTGATTTTAAGACACAATTTTAATTGGAATAAAATATATAAGTATGTTCTTTCATTTCATGCATTTAAAAAATTATAAGATGCAGAATTAGCATTTACAGGGAGCACCAAACTGTTAGACATTTGACGAGCAAAAAATCGGCATAACAGCTTACGCGCACGATTACAAAATAAGTATTGCAACTAGAATTAAAATTTTGGTGCCTACTTATACTTCAGATTGTAATAATTACCCTGAACCTAAATAAATTTGTATTTAAAGCTTTTTTATATATTTAATACAAAGCTGTATTTAGCTAATGCAAAATTAAGAAAATTTCAACAGTATAATCACCTAAAAAAATATTGTTTTGAACAATAAAAAGGAAATTTTGGGTTCAGTTTATACAGACTAACATGAAACATATGTTTTGAAAATTTCAAGGAAAAATATTCATAAGTTTTTGGGATATCGTGCGCGTTATGCCCAAAAACGTCATTTGGAGAAAGATGGCTTCAAAGTTTCCGAAACGACGCATCAGCTATTGAACGTGTATAAATGTAAAAGCCATAACTTCAGTTCTAATAAGAATTTCAAGGAAACAATTATATCAAAATGTTCAGAAAAGATAGGAGTTTAACATCTAAAGAAATTAAAATTTCGAAAATTTTAAAGCTTTAAGAGTCCTGAGACCCCTTAAAACATTATTCAAGATTTACGTTTGTGACTGTGTGTGTAATGTGCTGTCCAAGTGTGAATAAACAAATTAAAAATAATTAAACGTCTACAGTCCACCATCGACTTTTACTGTTTGGCCCACTCTAATCTATCTTCTTAATGGTGGATAACTGAGCCATTTTACTGTTTTTTGATGCATTCGATTCTAAAACTCTTCTATGAAGTTTTTTTCGATATTTTCCTTCAACTGCATGTTTTATTTGCGAAAGAATAATTACCAGTTGAAGCCATGGTTCTGATACGGCGGTCTTTGCTCAAAGTTGTTCACTCGTGACCTTCCTTAACGGAATTTTCATTTGAAATCATTACAACGAGCCAAAACTTGATAAATACCTCGTTTTGATCTTTTAATGCACTTGCAATTTCAGAAACAGACTTATGTTTTGCTCTCATAATCCAGATCTTTATCACCTCCTTCCTCTGAAAATTCTTTCAACTTTGTCATTTTGTACTAACTCAAAAACAACTGCTGACTGATTCTTATACACCCAGAAATGTTTTGCGTGCGCAATCGCTTACATCAATTTGTAAAATTTGCATAAAAATGATTTTGTGCTTAAACTTATGACAAGTTCATTTTTGTTCTATTCCTAAACTCCACGATTTGAAATAAAGTTTAAAAGATAATTTTATTGAATATGGTGTTAAAACTGCTATTATTAACATATACAAGACATATATTGACACAAAGTGAATATTTAATGCTTTATTTGAAAATTGTTATTGTACTTAAACTATTGACACGCACTGTAATACTGTAAAATAATGCGATGCTCTGAATCTATTCCTTTAATTCAACTTTAGAAATGCATTCTCAAGCTTTAAAACTTATCGCACAACGTCCGTTTGCTACATCCTCTAATTTCGAAATCCAAAATTTATTTATTCTCCCGTTAATCACTATATTGTGAGGTTTTATTTTTACTTTAGTGTATATGATGTAGTTTATGACAGCTTAACATCGATTGTTCCTTGCTCATAAACGGTTTTATTAAATCCATATTATACAAAAATCGGATTTACAATTGATCTTCCAGACAGGTTGCGCGAGATAGGATGTACAGTTACAGCCCGATGAAACAGAAATATTACAAGGGAAAACTCCATAACGTCTTCGGCAATCTAATCTTCTACCACCATGATTGCAAACAAGAACATATTTTTAGATGTAGCAAGTGAAAAAATTAACTTTGAATAAAATCTCAACAAAATGCCTAGATACTAGTTTTTTTGCCTTAGCTGTCATGTATATAGTAGCTCTCTAAAATGTTAAATTCAGATTTATCGTATAATCAGAATGTAATGAAATTTGATTTGTGCTGTTTTAAAAAGGTATGAAATCATCACACGTCAGTGGACATTTTTGAATTGCAGGAAAAATCGTCCAACAAAGAAACAAAACGAAATGCATTATATTATTTGGTACACTAAATGTAAGGCAACGCCTTGATAATCATCTGTTCAAGTTTTTAAAATATATTTTTTAAAAGCACAGAATATCTTATTTTGTTATGAATATTTCCTTGTTTTACTATGCCCAGACAACACATTATTGGATGTAGATACCTCGCTTCACTAGTTATTTGAGGTGAAGCGGAACTAAGGATGAACTGCACAGTTTTATGCTTGCTTCTTAGAAACAGTGGTTCGTTTGTATTAGATGAGATCCTTCGATTGAGAAGGGAGAGGGGAGATCAAAATTTCTGTTTTCCTACATTTAGAAAAGATTTAAAAACAATCTAATAAAATTAATCTCTGTAAAAAGTTATATATTTTATATATTTAAACGCAGGATAATTGAAAATTGCATTTTATATATTATCTGATTTTGATTCTATTATAGTAGGGTTCCCGTGTACAATACACGCACAAATAAAATTTATAGGTCGAGAAAATTTTACGCCAAAAATTTTTTAACTATTATCTTAAACTTGACAAGTCTGCCATGATCTACTAGCTATTTTTTAACCTATTTAACTCATCTAAGCAAAATTGTACAAAGGTCAGGGGGTTTTTTGCTGTTATTGTTGCAACTTTCATTGAAGTAGCTTAGACATATACTTTCATTCTGACCAAGTGCGGTGCGCGTATGGCACACTCTTATAAAAATAGTTTATACTGGCGTTACTTGTTCTTAGTCAAAATCACGATTTCAAAGACATTTCCTACAGAAGTGTAGTAGAGGGTATACAGTTGTATACGCTGTATGACTTTTCCATTTTTTAAAGAAACTTCGTAAACTATCTTTCTCATATAAATTTATGTAGCGTATACCCTGTAGTATTACGTACATCGCTGATTAATTGTAGCGTCATTTGCCAAAAGCCGGAGCGAGCAAAATAGACAGGTCGCGGAACTTAGTCTCGGCTATTTTTCGTACATTGCAGTTGATCACCTGGCAGTTCGACAATTGGTGGAAACTAGCCTATCTTGATCACGTGACAGTCATGAGAGTGTGGAAATATCACGGCCTGCATGTTTTGTTATCTACATGAAAAGAATTTCTTCCTTTGAAGAATTTAGACCTGTAGCATAAAAATTGCGTCATTTTGACATACTTATTTTTTTAGTTTCAAGAATTAAAATGCACGCCTTTTCTTAAATATCATTTTTATTTGTTGAAGCTTTTCTCTTTAACGATCCTTGTGAACAGTCATAAACATCAATAGGTAGTAAACTTATACGGACACAACTTCCAAAAATTCGTGCACAAACACAGCACGCAGGTCTTTATTAAAGAAGCTCTGCAAAAAAAATGGACATCCAAGATTATTCATATGTCTTCAATTTTTTTCTATCCGTACTAAAAACTACAGTTACATATAGCTCCATCCCAACAGTAAATTACAGGTTCTACTTCATACGGATAAAGGATATTGGAATCTTTCAGCTTTTTTGGTAATTAAGTTAAGGTGGATCTAAGTCGCATGAATACTCATTTACAATGCATTTTTTAAAACTAAGGTAAACTAAAAACTATTATGATATTTCGGTGCAATTCGAACTAAGTTGAGTATTTTATCTTTTCCTCATAGTAAATGTTTTTATGAAGGGAAGAGATTTAATCAAAAAAGTATACAATTCTTCACGTAAAATTTGAAAATATTCTATTTTTTTAATTAAAGAAAACTTAAACCCACACTGCTTCCGCAGTTTTGAACTTTCGAAACATTTATTTACCGAGTAATGTTCATACAAGTACCGGTATTTCATAAAGATTAATTATAAACGAAATTAAGACAAGTTGTTTATTTAATTTAAACATGTAGTTTTTAGTAAATTCCGAAATTTTATTTTGAAACATAATTAATATTTATGATATAAAGCCTTTTGGTTTAATTGGTAGGCAATCTTAAATATTTTGAATGCAAAAATTCTTTTGGAATTTTCGATTAGAAACTATTTTTATTTGTGTTCTGTATCCTTGTAACTCGGGTTGGATTATTTGCCTTGATAACAATTTTGGCTTTCAAAAATTCGCTACTGTTGCAAATATTACATTATCACAAGTTTTTAAGATTGAGAATACATTTCCAAAATGAAAACTAGTCATATGTACCAATCTATAAACCATCATCTTTCTCATACATGTTAATATTTCAAAAAGTTATTACATATATATATAATATGTTAATAACACCAACTTTGATTTTCATCTTAAATTTCTGCTTTATTTTACTAATCAGAAGAAAATAACTTAATATTAATCCTAATATTTTATAAAATCTAATATTCTGTTGTAAGTCAGCTGCTTGAGAATCGCCGAGTTAGCCAGATGGTAATTGCTCGTCGTTGCATGATCAGCCAATGTACAACAGAACTAGAAAAAAATTTTCACCTCGCTATCCCAGAGCTCCTTTTCGCGAGAATTTCTCCATTTTCAACTGGGACCTGACGTCTATAGTCAAAAACATATACATGAAGTTTGGTTCGATTCTATGCATCACTTCGTACACTTGCTGATAATAAAATAATGAAAATGGCACAATAATCGCTATTCGAGCCGCCTTTTTCCTGCGTATCCTCAAATTCAACGGAACCTGCTAGCATAGCCAAAAACATAAATGAAGTTTGGTTCAATTCTATGTATAACTTCATACATTTTCGTTGATAGAATAAAATAAGTTGAAAATTGCACGTCAAACGTGGCAAAAGTGGTGCGTTCGTACTATAACTAGTTTATATTTTTGGCACCGCATATTGTACTGAATGAAATTTGGTTCAACTCTATGTGAAACTTCATACACTTTTCGATGATAGAATAAAATAAGTTATAAATTGCATATCAAACGTGGCAAATGAGATGCGTTCGTACTAAAACTAGTTTTATATTTTTTGCACCGCATATTGTGCTGAATGAAATTTGGTTCAATTCTATGTGAAACTTCATACACTTTTCGATGATAGAATAAAACAAGTTGTAAATTGCATGCCAAACGTGGCAAAAGGGGTGAGTTCGTACTATAACTAGTTTTATATTTTTTGCACCACATATTGTACTGAATGAAATTTGGTTCAATTTTATGTATAACTTCATACACTTTTCGATGATAGAATAAAGTAAGTTGTAAATTGCACGTCATTTTATTAAAAAAAATTTTGCACCGCATATTGTACTGAATGTATATTTTAGTGCACTTCATAAGTGCTTATCAATTTAATTCTGCTCAAAAGGCTATAACATCATTAAAATGCACTTGAAACATTTTTCCCCATTGGCTGTAATGTAACGGCAAACTTTTGACTGTCCCTGAAATTAAATTATATATCCTATTTTCATAAAATTTGAAATGACTCGACAAAATTTTGCAACAATTATATATCTAAAATTTCAGACCATTCGGTTGGGTAGTTTTTGCTCCATTATATGCGGACGGACAGACCGAACTATGACTATAGGTGCTACGTATTTATATAATTACGAATGCACCCAAAAAATGGCACAAACTTTTATTACAACGCCCATTTCTGAGGAATATTCCCAAATTCACGTGGGACTTTCAGGCCATAGCCAAAAACATATGAAATTTCGTTCAATTCTATGCAAAACTTCATACAATTTTCGATGATACAAAGAGGACGTAGTTACACACACGGACAGACAGGCATTTTATATAAGCAATGTTTTGGGGGATCATTGACTCCTAAAATGCTTAAATCCGTCTAAAACTGAATGTCGAAAAAAATTTAAATTACAATTCTTTCTTTAGAAAGAAGAGATTAAAAATGACAAAATAATCCAAAGAATAACATCTACTGCTCCCTTGACTTTCTATTTTCTAGTCTCTAGCGTATTATTGATATATAAATACTTTTGTCATACCTGAAAAAAAAAATTTTAATTCCCAATAATAATCGCTCTTAAGATTTTTAAAAAGGAACATACTTTCATATGTCAATAAAAATGTCAAAGGAAGGTAATTTGATACACCTAAAAAATACTTTCCATGGTGTTTGATAGATTGATTGATCATAATGTGTAGATGGGACTTCCTAGTTGCAGTTATAAAAAGATGATGGATTTGTACAAAGGAAAAAAAATAACCTCTTTAACGTCAATAGAAGACATTCTTACCCTTTTTTCTTAATCATTATCGATTTTTATTTCATAATTTAGCATCAAATGTCATTCTTTATGATCTAAAGTGGATGAAATCCTTTTATTTTAATTACCTAGCTATAGATTAGTATTACGATGCAGCTTTTTATGGGTGTGTCGACAGATATTGAAGGGTATTTCATTCTGAAATAGAAATATTTTTTTCAGTTTTGTCACTAAATGGGAAAAAAAATGTTAGCTAGCGAAATAAATTAAAATGAGTGATAATATTAGTTTTCGGGAATAATATATATATCGTGTATAGGTTACGGTTCATTAAAAATACAAACCTGTATATGGGTTAAAAAAAAAGTGATATATGAAGAAAATATGTTCGTTGATCACTAGGGGTCCGCGTGAAAATATTAATGGCGAGCAACAAGCAAACGTAATTTGTATGTCATGTTTAGTTAATAAATTATAAGTTTATAAATTACGTTAAGATTCTATTTATTTTCAAAGCACATAATTTTTACGGTTCCTTACTTAAAGTAAAAACGGAACCATTATAAGATCACTCATGTGTCTATCACAGCCATTTTACTCATAAGCTGTGGAAAGTGCAAATTGGGGGAAGTAATAAAGATTATTGACCCACATATTTACAGACTATTAAACATTAACAAATATATTTAGGAAAATGTAGAGGGGCTAATTAAGTTACCTAAAAAAAATATTTTCTTTGTATATCGTGTGGGGTATCGTGCGAAAGCTTTTGTAACACTGAACTCAAATATACATTTCTTTTAATTTTAGGAATCGTATTTTCAGAGATATCGTCGAAAATGTAGTACAAAAATGTCTCCTCCCCCTCTATTTCCGAATCTACAGAAACTAAAATTATGAAAACATTAGAGGTAGTAAACGTTAATTTAAACCTTGCAGCAAAACTATGGCTAGGTCATATAGTGTTTGAGAAAAGCGCATTTTTCCGTTACACACAAATTTCGATTTGCAGGCATTCAGCAAAGGTGTTGAGGAGCGCTGGGGTGCCTATCGTAGCAGAAGTATAAAAGTTGATAAGGATTTTCGAAAAAAATCGTCGATAATTAACAGAAATATTAACCCTTAAAGACACGGACGGTTTAGACATATCTAATGACAGGGGCGGCGTATTCTATGTACTATCGGCTTTTAAAGCCTAGGTAGCTTTTAATGATATATTTGTGCGATGCAATGCTCAGTAGCGGTGTAAAAGCAATAAACGACAATTTGTTAAAAACAGAGTTATTTAATTAGAATTAATCGCATAAATACTATGGGATTCACGACTAATTTCCATTGAGTGGATCTTTCAATACACCTCCCGTGTCTTTAAAAGTTAATTAAAAACCTATCTGTAAAAACGCGGCCCGGACCAAGGAGACGTTGCATCTTTGCGACTTCATTTCGAAGCGCACTTATCACAATCCTAAGTTTAAACTTTGAACAAGAGTTTTGTTTTAGGTACACTTTAAAAATAAAAGATTATTATTGCGCTGAATTATGAGATGTCGTTTATGAAATGCCAAACAAAATTTAAATATGCACTACTTTTATTGTCGGTACCGAATTAAATTCATCATAAACAGATTAGAGTAAGATTTAAAAAAAAGAGTTATACAGAATAAAAATATTTGATATTCTTTAGTTTTGATATCTCTTTGAACTTTATGGTATACCCATTCATACTTTTCTGGTATATACAGCTATACCCAACACTACGTTGTATAGTTTTTTTTACAAATCTTATTATTCTTTTAGCAACGATTTTTTAATAATAGTTAATAATTCATATTTATTGTACAGTACCCTCTCAGCGCGAGTAATACTCGAACTTGACCGTTTATTAATTTTTTCTATGCCAAGAGCTTATTTTTGTCTCGTAAAATATCAATACCCAAGCAATTAAAATTTTAAAGTTTTCAACAACATATTTGCGTTCAAAGCTTTTTTTATCTCTCAGCGATTAAGTTTCTGTTGAAGTCTCGGTTTGCAATAATGTAAATGATGTTTTGATGTAAATCGCCCAACAGGTGGCGCTGCTAAGCTTCATTTTTCAACATTTCCGCAATAGCTGTATTTCACGAACTAATGCATGAACTTTCATCAAGCTTCAGATTGTTTGTCCCTGGTATAAATCGGTCCTAATTAGTTTTTGGTGTAAATCGATTGCTATGCAGAATTTTTTCCGATTAACGCAATAACTCTATCACAAAAACTAATGCGTGGATTTTCATCGAACTTCAAATTCAGTTAGAAGTTGACATAAGTTGTTGATGATTAGATTTTGGTGTAAATCGCCTAACCGGTGGCACTGATATGCTGCATTTTTCATGAAGTATTAACACATAGAAGAGAGAGAGAAGAAATTTTTGGGATTGCCGCATTCGACTAGTTACTTTCTTCTATCTTTACAAGAAGAAAGTATTGGTTTCATGAAAATTTTCGAATTCCAGTTTTCGACGGATTTACACGTTTTCTGGGTCAGAGATTCCAAAAAACGTTTTTACAAAATGTATGTCTGTCTGTCTGTATGTGACACAAATTTTGTGGGCGCTCTATCTCAAGAACTAATGCACGGAATTTAATAAAAATTTATATTCAGGTAGTCCCTGATATAGATTAGTGCTGATTAGTTTTTGGTGTAAATCGCCCTGCAGGTGGCGCTGCTATGTAGCATTTTGAAGGATTTCCGCAAAAGCTCTATCTCAAGAACTAATGCACGGATTTTTATAAAACTTCAGATTCCGTTAGTCCTTGACATGAATAGATTCTGTTTACGTTTTGGTGTAAATCTCCTAACAGGTGGCGCTGCTATGCTGCATTTTGCAGGATTTACACTATTTTCGCAGTAGCTCTATCTCAAGAACTAATGCACACATTTTCATCAAACTTGGGATTTAGTTAGTCCTTCATATGAAAAGATGCGGACTACGTGTTGGTGTAAATCGCACAATAGGTGGCGCTGCTATGCTGCATTTTGAACTATTTCCTCAATAGCTCTATCTCAAGAACTAATGCACGAATTTTCATCAAACTTCAGATTTAAGTATAACTTAATTAATATTACTGCTGATTATGTGTTGTTGCAAATCGCTCAACAGGTGGTGCTTCTATGCTGCATTTGTCATGAATTGCACAATAACTCTATCTCAAGAACTAATGCACGAATTTTCCTCAAACTTCATATTCAGTTAGACGTTGACATAAGTTCGTGATAATTAGGTTCTGGCGTAAATAACCCAATAGGTGGCGCTGCTATGCTGCATTTTGCTGGATTTACACGATTTCGATGACAGTCATACCTCGAGAACTAATGCACGGAATTTCATGTTTTTAGAATTCTCATGATGAACACAGATTGCCATTTAATTTGGCACTGAGATAGTGAATTTTGAAGTATTGACATGTATGAGATAGAAGAAAGTTTTGTGATGGCCACAACATACTAGTTACTTTCTTCTATCTTGACAAGAAGAAAGTATTGGTTTCATGAAAATTTTCGAATTCCAGTTTTCGACGGATTTACACGTTTTATGGGTCAGAGTTTCCAAAAAACATGTTTTTACGAAATGTCTGTCTGTGAGTCTGTCTGTCTGTCTGCCTGCCTGTCTGTCTGTCTGTCCGTCCGTCTGTCTGTCTGTATGTGACACAAATTTTGTGGGCGCTCTATCTCAAGAACTAATGCACGGAATTTAATAAAAATTCATATTCAGGTAGTCCCTGATATAGATTGGTGCTGATTAGTTTTTGGTGTAAATCGCCCTGCAGGTGGCGCTGCTATGTAGCATTTTGCAGGATTTCCGCAAAAGCTCTGTCTCAAGAACTAATGCACGGATTTTTATAAAACTTCAGATTCCGTTAATCCTTGATATGAATTGGTGCTGGTAACGTTTTGGTGCAAATCGCCCAACAGATGGCGCTGCTATGCTGCATTTTGCAGCATTTACACGATTTTCGTAATAGCTCAATCTCAAGAAATAATGCACGGATTTCCATCAAACTTCAGATTCAGTTAGTGCTTGGCATGAATTGACGTTTTACCCCTTGTGGTGTAAATCGCTCAACAGGTGGCGCTGCTATGCTGCATTTTTTGAGATTTCCGCAATAGCTCTATCTCAAGAACTAATGCTTGGGTTTTCAACAAACTTCAGATTCAGGTATACCTGGATATGAATTAGTGCTGTTTATGTTTTGGTGTAAATCGCTCAACAGGTGGCGCTGCTATGCAGCATTTTTCACGATTTCCACAATAGCTCAATGTCCAGAACTAATGCACGGATTTTCATCAAACTTCAGATTCAGTTAGTCCTTGACATGAATTGATGTTTTGTACCTTTTCGTGTAAATCGCTCAACAGGTGGCGCTGCTGTGCTGCATTTTTTGTTATTTCCACAATAGCTCTAGCTCCAGAACTAATGGACCGATTTTCATCAAACTTCAGATTCCGGTATACCTTAATATGAATTAGTGCTGTTTGTGTTTGGGTGCAAATCACTCAACAGGTGGCGCTGCTATGCTGCATTTTTCAGAATTTCCCCTACAGCTCTATCTCAATAAGTAATTGACGAATTTTCATCAAACTTCAAATTCAGGTATACTTTGATACGAATTGGTTCTAAATTCATGTAAGTTATTTTACTATTTAAATGATTTAATTGACGTGATTTATATAGATGAAAGTTTTGTGATGGCCACAACATACTAGTTTTTAGAATGGATTCATAAAATTTTTGTCACGTGATAACTGCCGCAAAAAGCACTTCATTAGTTTGTAATTAGGTGCATAGGTTGGTGCGTTACCCCAAATTAGATGTATAGTTTTTTTATTAAATAATTTTGTCCATTCGCTTTGAATTTTTTTCTTTTACATTATAATGGTTTTCTATGTTAATTTGAACGTTTTTAAAATTTTATCGCTTATTGAAAATAAAATGACACTAAATTATGGATGCTAAAATTTTCCAATGGGGATCTTCAATTAATTTTAAGAGATTTTAAATTGAATATTGTGCATCTGTGCGGAAAATATAAAACATTTTAGCATTTCAATTTTATATTTTAGCTGTCATAAGTACTCATTTTTTTTAATCTTTTACTTTACCAGTTGACAGGAGCGGTGGCGCTAAAATTTTCCCGGTTGTGTGTGTGTGGGGGGGGGGGGGGGCGGGTGGTATCTCCACCTGTGGAGCCAAATTGGTAAGATATATACAGTAAACTCCCGATTATCCGCGAGTGGATTATCCGCTTTGCTGGTTATCCGCGAGTCTAAATTTCTTTTTCTTTCCCAACCATGAGACGGAACTTATTCCTACGATGTAAGATGAGTTTTCGACCCTTTTTACTAAACATAAACTCCATTTGAAAATGTGGAACGGTCACGTGCACAAAGCAGAACAAATGGCGCCTCAAAATTTAGCCCAGAATGCTGCATTGCTAATTGGCAACGCTCCATCCCACCCTGGATAATTTCAATTGAAGTCGGAAGATGGAAATATTTTTGCAAAATTTTTTCCTCCCAATGTCACAGCTTTTATCCAATCTATGAACCAGGGCATAATAGCATCAATTAAGAAAAAATTCAGATTGAAATTACTGGCAGAAAGAATTGGATGAAAAAAGAAAAGATACTGACAGAAAAGAAGGAGATGATCTTAAAAGCTTCCTCGAACGTTACATGATTCTTGATAGCAGTAACGATGTAAACAGTGCTTGGGAATAGGTTCAGAAATCAACATTAGTGAAGTCTTAGCGGAAGATTTTGCCAAGTATAGAAAAATCTCTAGTAGAATCTGAAAAGAAAGAAGTTCCGTTCATGATTTAGCGAATTTAACAAAATCTGTTGCTGGTGGAGAAAATGTCGATGAAGCTAATATCATTGAATGGATTAATTGTGACACTAACGATCCAGGTTTCGAGCGTGTAACTGATGAACAAATTGTAGAAGAAGCGTTAGGTATGAGTTTGGAAGAGAGTGGTGTAGAAGATGGTAAGGTACAAAAGAAGGTGAACCACGACGCAGCTTTAGCTCACATTGAAGGCCTTATTCAGTATCTAAAGGAAGATGACCCGCCACTTTGTGATAAAATAGTGCTAAAAAACTTCAATCTCAAATAAAGAAGTGTGTCACTACAAAAAAATGAAACTTTTGACTGATTTTCTGAAGATGTAAATCTACAAGTTTGTAAGTAGTGAATAATGTTATTATTCCTCAAGTAATAAATATGCTTGTGTTATCCATTGTGCGTATAAATTGTTCAAATGTACGTTTATGATACCTACTATGTGTATAAATTGTTCAAGTGCATATTTGTGTTGATTTGTTCTCTTTTTCAAATTTTTGTGGATTATCCGCGAAATTACCTTATCCGCGACAGTCGCGCAACTCAATTCCGCGGATAATCGGGAGTTTATTAAACGTCTACGTGAGCCTTTGATCTGTTCCAAAAGCCGAAACCCGAGCTCGAGAAAATTTTCTTTAATTTAACTTGGAGCGGGCTAGAGTTTAATTCTATTTTTGAAAACTGGACTGGGTCCGAACTTCAATCTTTCCGGGATGAGAAGGGTTTTACATTTATTTTTTCTGTGGATTTGGGCCGGACCCGGCCTGTATTTTTGCGATTCGTGGCGGCCGGGAACATATATTTATTAACGCCATTGTAACTCACCTCCTTTATTAGTGGAGAAACATTTCTTTGTTTCATTTCTATTTTTGCTTCTTAAATAATTTTATATGTTGGTTAATCACTTTCAAAATATTTTGCCAGAGGGCTGTGAATGGCTGATTTTTCTTTTAAAATTTTGTTATATTCAAATTCCGTCTAGGATTCTGAGTAAAATCTTAGACTTTTAGGAAGATGTTTAAGAAGATTGAAAGCTTTAACCCTTTGATCACCGCGTTGCAGATCTGCAAAATACCCAAAATTCAATGTTACTTATACTGCAAGCCTTAAAAGGCGATTTTTATTGTTGCTATTACCAAGCACAACAGTTAATATAAATCGTCCATAAAACTCTCAACAGACGGTGCTACAAATTTGATTTTTACATGTCAAAGTTTCATTAATCTTTTGAACAGTTTTGCATCGTTATTGTTAAAATGAAAATAGTAAATTTTGTAAAATTAAAAACGCTGGATACGTCCAAAAATGTATTTTTACAAAGGTAATTTTGTACTAGAAATTTGACAATATTTATGAGAAGTACTATGTAATTTTCTGTTTATTGCAGCTGTGAAAAAAGTACCTTTTTAGTCGATTTATTTTTCTAAAATTTTATTTTTTTTTTACATATTAAAATGATGTATTACAACATCTGGGTAAATATTTTTTTAAATCGCAGTTGAGTCAGAAAAGGTTAATTATAAAAAAGTAGTGCTGAGAGTAGCATTTTTTGTTGAATTCGCCTGATTTCAAAAATTTCAAAAGCACTTTCCTTTAAACCAGCATTAATTGAGTGCATACTTCATATTCCAACGCCTCATATCTACTTATCACCCTTAAATTTGTCTTCATAATGTGGCTTGTTAGAAAAAAATATTGCGCTTGCACCTTAAAATCTACTCCGTTACCAGTTAGCAATGCGGATCAGTCAGAATAGAGGCTACAAATCATTTTCTTGTTCCTTTTTAACACTTTCCAAAAAAGTTGAAAAGTATTTATGACTTCGGTTTGTCTGTCTGTCTGTCCGCGCTCTAACTGTTGTAAATATACTCCGATTGTCCTGAAATTTTTGGATATTATTGACGTTTACCATAGCCTCCCTGTTTCAAATGAAGTTTGTAGCATGTTTTAGTTCATTTACAAGGACAGTCAAAAGTATTCCGTCACATTATGGCCAATGGGAAAAAATAGTTCTAAATGATTTTTAAGGATGTTACACGCTTTCAAACGTAATAAAACTGATGTGTATTTATAAAGTGCACTAAACTATGCATTCTGTAGAATATGCGGTGTAAAGAATAGTTATTATTCATTTTCAGGACCACACAAAAGAATTCCGTTACTTAATGATAGAGGGGTGGAGGGAATTGTTTGCGGCGTATTTTAATTAAGTTAAACTATTTCATATATAATGAAATTTCTATACGTCGCTGAGGTTTACTATAACTTATTTTATGTATAATACGAAGTGCATAGCATTTACAGGGATACACAAAAGATTTCAGATACTATATTGTATCCGAAGTACTGTACATTAGCGATTTGATGGAAATACATTTTTAATTATGATATGCGCTTTTAAGTTTCGCTATATTTATGCATACTATATTGTGTGTATAAATGCTATAATTCATATACAGGGCTACACAAAAGAATTCGTAAAGGTTGCTTGATATGAGTGCAAATTCTCTAAATTGGTTTTTAAAGGAGCTGTGCATTTTTTACGCTGAACTACATTTAGTTTACTAAGAAATGTTTGTAGAATATAGATAAAATGATATACAGGGTCACGCAAAGAGTTGGATACATGGCCGTCTATAAATGATAATTTCTGGAAATGTGATTTCAGTAGTTTTAAAAGTGTTTTAGTTTGAATTAAATTTTCGCTAAATAATGGCGTATAATGAAGGTTCTAGGTAAATTAAGGGCTGTACAAAAGTACTCAAGTTATGTTTCCATCCATTAGTATAAATTGCTGTAAGAGAAATTTCAACCTGTTATGCGTTTTCTTGCTAAACTACCTATATTTCTCCATTATATAGTATATATACCAACCTACAGATCAAATACAGGGCTATTCAAAAGAATTAGAATACATATTTAGATATGGACGGTAACTGCTGAAATCGGTTTTTCAAATGCTTTATGCGTTTTCGAAAATGTTTATTTAGTTATCTTATTTACCTTATTTCCCTAAATAACGAAGTTTTGTTAAAGGATTCAGGAAAGTGTTTCATAATCTATGTTTAACGCATGATTTTTCTTTCTTGTTTCCCTGGTGATCAGATTGTTTTTGTTTTCTTTATCTCTGAAATTTGTTGCTTAAAGTTTCTCTAAACAAGAGATGAGCAACCTTTTTCCGAAAAGTCATTTATTTGTCACTACAATTTCCGATAGGTAATTTAACCGCACTTAACTTTATTTAACCGCAAAATTTTTGTCATTTAAAACGGCGGATTAATTTATTTTAGAATAGAGGTAGCTTGTTCGGTTCAGGCTACAGGTTGCGCTCGCAAAGTATAAAATAATGATTTCGTTTGGAAATATGTTATTTTTTCTACAGACAAAGTAGCGCATCATCAACCCCAGTCCAGACCGCGCAGGTTCTAAAAACTCTAATTTGCTCTGTTTTAAAATGATTAGCTGATTGCAAAAAAGTGAAAAAACAGTGGAGATCTTCCTTAATATGGTTGCTTTTCAATTATCTTTGACTGGAGAATTTTTCTGTTCCCAAAGCAATATCCACCACTGTCGGGACAGCTGGCGGCTCGGATTAAATAAGATTATTTACATGTTTGAAAATCAGATTGTATAAAATTGGTACGTAAGAAATGTGGCTGTGGCCAGTGGTGTAGTCGTAAAAAAAGCAGAGGGCAAACGCTCTAAGCAGAGGGTATAGGCTCGAGGCTGAGGGTATACCCTACAGTGTATATACTATAGCTTTTTTGAGAAACAGAGGGTATACCTTCTTAAAAAAATCCAGAAGGTATACGGCGTATACCACCGTATACCCTCCACTACATCCCTGGCTGTGGCTGCTTTCCGGACTTTAATAATGTCTAAAAGAAAAAAATAGACGCTATAAGAAAATCATTTTAAATATAACGTAATTTTCACCATTGTTTTTTTTTTCGCATAAGCATTTAATTGTTTTAAAGTTTTCTTTCTTTTTTAATAGTCAGTTATATTTTCGAATTGAAAGATGTTCGGAAACGTTTTTAGTTGTTGGTTTTTTTCTTCAATCTGACAACAGTAGATAAAAACTATTTCAAACTATGAATTAAAACTCTATTCGCATAATGAAATTTTGAATAAAAAATTTGAACTTTAAACATTAACAAATTTAAAAAATGATTGGACATTGCACACCAGATTCTACTCAAATACAGGGTGAATCTAAACTCTTGGGCAAAACTTTATAGGGTGATAATACACATCACTACAAACATTATTAAATAGGAAACTAAGGATCCCAAACGTCTTCCGAAGAAGATAGGCGCCTTTAAAGTTTAGGGTCCAAAATTTCAAAAGATTATAAAAAACGGAAAAATGGGTCGATTCGTTTGTGGTTTTCGCTAAAACTATTCTTTGTCAGTATTTTCTTGAAAAGAAATTTTAAAGATAAAGTTCAAAAAATGCCGATAGAGGGCGCTTTAGAGTTTGGAGTAACGAACAACTATTTTTTACCGTTATTTTTTGTATCTCATTAAATGCTTTCAAAAGCTTAGACTTAAACTTAAATTTTGAGCTCAAAATGTGAATCGTTAGAAGTGGTTAAGTAGCGCAAACTGTTACTGTTAAAACTAGCCTCCGTTCAGGCGGGGGGGGGGGGGGGGGTTCAAATTTCAACTCCTGAACACAGCTCAGTTTGCGCTACTTAACCACTCCCAACGACTGAGATTTTCAGCTGAAAATTTAAGTCTAAACTTTTGAAAGTCTTTAATGAGATACAAAAAATAGTTGTTCTTTACTCCAAAGTCTAAAGCGCCCTCTTTCGGCCTTTTTTGAACTTTATCTTTAAATTTTATTTTCAAGAAAATACTGACAAAAATAATAGTTTTAGAGAAAAATCGCAATCGGGTCGACCAATTTTTCCGTTTTTTTATAATCATTGGAAATTTTGGACCCTAAACTTTAATGTCACCCATCTCCTTCGGGAGACGTTTGGGACCCTTAGTTTCTCATTTAATATTGTTTGTCTTGATGTGTACTATCACCCCTTAAAGTTTTGCCCAAGAGTTTAGATTCACCCTGCATATTCTTAAAAAAGGTGGTTAAATTGCAATGTAGAGTTTCTGATCCTATAAAACATATGTAACTGAACTTCTTGATCTATATCAACATTAAATCGCTTTTAAAATAATTTTTTGTATTTAAACTGTTTCAACGTCTTTAACATACATATAAAAACTAGTAGTTTTTAAATAAGTGTAATAGTTTTGAAGTGATAAGCTTTTGAGTGAGATAGTGAAAAGGTCACAATATATTCAATTACGAGAGTAGTAGCGTTTGTTGCTTTTTTTACAATAGACAAAACCTACAAAATTATTTTAATTCACTGAACGTTACACCGGCATATCCCTTACCATCTAGCATGATAAACATGAATACGCATAAAAAAATATACGGGACTTTAAAAATGTTAAAGCATCTATTCAGTAAATTAATTTGTTAGGGGACACTGGGTATCAGTTCTTGATTACTGAATTCGATAACTTGCGTAATAATTGAGGAGACACTCGTGTAAAACGCTGTATTTTCAAAAAAAAAATTAAATGAAAACGAGAACATTTATTCAATTGCAATAAAATAAATAATAATATTGACATTTAAATCTACAAGAAAATTTTTCTTTATTGCTGATAAAATGGCGGTCCTGTAGCTGCTCAAACTTGCATCCTACGATTCGCGCTGGGGAATGCCCAGGTCCTTCTAGTTGTCTAAAATCAATAATACAAAAATAAAGCCAAAAAATATTTTATTAAAGTAAGTCCTTACGCACAGCACAAACCTAAAAATTTATTAAATTAACCATCATGTATGTTTTATTTTTTTTTTAAGTAATTTTATTTTCAGAACGTCCTCAGTGTTTCAATTTTTTGTATTTTTTGTTCATGCTGAGCGTAAGAAATTAACACATTGAGTGCCACGATGACTGACACTGAAGCTCTGAAAATTTACAATGTTTAAAGTAATTTTTAAGAAAGTATAATCCTGTAATAAATAAAAGGTAGGTAAATTTTAAATATTTGTTCAGTAATTATTTAAAACAATGCATGTATATTTTTTCAGTTTTGTATCATATTTTATATGTCAGACATCTGTGAATGGTGCGTTTTAAACGGAAAATTCGCTGTCAGCCACCGGTGGCTGACGTGGCGCTTAACGTGTTAATCAAAAAAATTTTGGTTTATTCATTTTAGTTAACTACAAGAACCTGGACGTTCCCCGGAGTAAATCGTAGGATCCAAGTTTGAGCAAGCTACAACTCCACCATTTTTTTTTCAACAATATTTTTTTTTTTGTAGATTTAAACGTCAATATTATTTTGTACATTACTGTGATTGAATAAATGTTCTCGTTTTCATTTTTAAAAAATCTTCAAAAAGCAGAGTTTTACAGGAGTCTCCCCCTTAATTCTATAATAGAACAACATGTCATGAATGTTAATATAATAAATACAAAACTGCCTGGAGGAAATTTTTAAAAAAGTTTCACAAATCACGTTATACTTTAACCAGCATTTGAATAAAAAATACTCCTTATAAAGATTACTTTGTAAAACGAAAATATCATTTTCACAAAACTTTTACAAGAAGTGATACATGAAACATTGAGAAATGACTTTATAAAATGCTTACAACCTCTGTTATTACAAATTTTATCATTTTCAGAATCTTCCCTCCTTTTTCTAAACTTGAATAAACGGATTTACATTTAATGATTTGTACATGTCAGTGTCTAAAGTAAGGCATATTTTATTCTTCACATATACATGAACATTTAAAGCGTTTTTCGTGTTTTAGACTAATATTAAACCTAGATTCCATCTTAAAACCAGAAACGCGTCTTTCACTGCTAATGGTCCATAAAGACTTTACAAGGTCTTTCTCCTTTCCAATGAATTGTTCTAAATAATATTGATCATATATTTGCATTATCGTGTTCTAGAAATAATGAAGATAAATTTCCCACTTAAAGATAATATATTTTGGTTCTTTTGTTCCCTTTTTCAGAAAAGGGTTATTACTGGTAATGGCTAATTAAAAATATCAGGGCCTGATTAATACACAGACGGACTAGGCCACGGTTTTGGGGATACCAAAGATTGAGGCTCCAAAATAAGTGAAAATAGTTTGAAAAAACTTCTTAAATCTCCTAGGAAAAAATTTCATTTCAGTCACTGATATCTAAGTAGCAGGTTCCTATAAATACCTTGCCTGTACTTTTTTGTTCCCTGAAAAGTGTTTAAAATAGGATTCTGTAGGCAAAATATTTTTATTTAAATTATTTTAAAGTAAAATTTAAGATGAAGAGATATTTAATGTATTATAGCATAGGTTCCCAACATTTTCTGAAGTACCACCCCTTTTACAAGGTAAAAAATTTCCAACGTCTCCTCTGCCATAATAGTTAATTATACCAAATATTAAAATATTGTTGCATATTATATAGCAGGTACAGTCGTGGAAGAAAAAAAAATAAACACCCCCTACTAACTCCTCAAGAAATTATCGTAGAAGAAAGTTACTGGTACCGAAAGATTGGAAATAAAGTTACTTTTAAATGATGTATATAAAATTTGCTTAGGGGGTCATCTACATATTAAAGCGAACCATAACTTTGATTTTTTTCAATAGCAGTACACAAATCTGACAGCGTAAATGAACTCTACACCCTTCAATTAGCCTTAAAACGAATTTTTATGCAATTCGTACCATAAGTTTCCGAGAAATTAGTTATTTTAAAACGAGCGTATTTTAAGGGCTGTATCCAAATTGAAGTTCCGTACTCGATTGTTAACCGAGAGAGCCTCTTTCTTGATCAAGGCACCTTAAGCGCCACTCAAGTAGTAAATGAAGCGTGTTAAATTACAGTACAGCAGAATAAATTTCAAAATGTGTACTCACTTGCATCATAGACGGCCCCTTAAACCATCATTTTGCCGTTTTTTAAGCATAATTTGAAAACTACTTGGAAGAAAAATGTGAAATTTTGGTTCTCCATAAAGCAGGACTTAATAAATCTAAATCCATCAAAAAAAATTGTAGGTTGAAATTCATAATTTTTTCGTTTATGAATTTCATAATTCAAAATTCATATCATAAAATTATAAAAATTGCAAATTCAGCGTATTTATGTTTGGGTATATTAGTATTATTACTACAAAAAAAAATTAGCTCATTGGGAGCATAATTTCGGGAAATATAAATAAAAATATGAAAATGTAATTTAACATTAGAAGCACTAAATTTTTAATGTTAATAATTCAAAAACTTATCATTCAAATGACTTTAAATTTGGTGTCTAGGCATAGTTTGAAAGCGAAGATTTGAAATATCTCGTTAAAATTGGGTATTGCTATTGAAAAAAATGAAGTTTGGATTCGTTTTAATATGTAGATGACCCCCTAAGAAAATTTTATATATATTATTTAAAAGTAGACTTTATTTTCCAATCCTTTGGTACCAGTAACTTTCTTCTACGATGATTTGTTGAGGAGTTAGTAGGGGGTGTTTACTTTTTTTTTTTCCACGACTGTACCTCTATAAGTACCTTGCCTGTACTTTTTTGTTCCCTGAAAACTGCTTAAAATAGGATGCTGTTGACAAAATATTTTTATTTAAATTATTTTTAAAGTAAAATTTAAGATGAAGAGATATTTAATGTATTATAACATAGGTTCCTAACCTTTTCCGGACTACCTCCTCTTTTACAAGGGAAAAAAAATTTCCAACGCCTCCTTTACCATGATAGTTAATTATATCAAATATTAAAATATTGTTTCAAAATATCTAAACTATATTTTATCTGTTTTATTCATGTCTCTTTTGAGAATCGCAATGTAGAAATTAATTAAAACGACCATCAAATGTAGTAAAAAAAGTTTATTAAAAATTTAAAAATAAATACAAGATCAATGAGAAAAAAAAAGTGAGATGGTTAAGACTGGTGCAGTTTTTAGTTTGTTAATGTCGGGTTCCAATTTCGTTACCATCAGTCGCAAATTGCCTAATCCAGTGATGTGAACTCTATCACTTTTCTTAGATAGTAAATTAGTTACTGCACTGAACTCACGCTCAGCCAAATACGATGAAACAAAAAAATTAATTTTTGTATTCTTGCCCACAATCCAGATATTGATTTTTTTAAGTCAGGACTCTTGATATCCATTTCTGAATTTTTACTTTTAGTTCTTCTTAGTGTCTAATATGGCAAATTTTGCACTACATGATTTGTGAATATTTGGCGTTTTTTAATGCGATGTTTTGACAGTCATGAAATACTGCGGTTATAATTATTTAGCCTGCTATAATAAAATTTTGTCATTCACGCGTTTATTCGTGTTCCACGGTGATTGTTTGACATTCGTAAAAGAAATTCAATTTCGGCCTTCTCTAGGTTCTTTTGTATAGATTTTCATTTAAATATATTGTTAAGGTTTTTATTGTTAAGGTAGGTGTATATTAATAAGTGAAAGATTAAAAGAGCATATATATGATTTAAAAACCAAAAGCCAGAAAAACGCTATTTCAAGACTAAATATAAGAACCCCCTTGGACTTAAACACAATAACAGTGGAAAAGTTAGCTAATTATAACAATTTCCAGAGCGCATTACTACGAGAAGCAATAGAAATCGATTTAGAGGATGAGAACTTATGTAACGATATGACACATGCTACGCTACATAACAGATGGAAAAAAATTTTACATGAAGGGGAAATTTTGAAAATAAGGGGGAAAAGAAAGGGAAAATGGAAATGATCTCAGGACAGAAAAACTTCGAATCTTTAGTTGAAACTGAGGACGCCCTAGTGGAGGATAAAAACGTTATTTCTCTTTATATAATGCAGCAAGCATAATAGTATACATCTGAACTTATGATGAATTTAGTTAACTAGAAAAACATTAGGATAAGTCGAAAGATCTATGAATGTTGGAAAATAATATAGTAAGTTATTTATGAATTTTAGAACTTTTTATGTTTTTAAGGATTAAATGAAATTGAAACTTTTAAATAGACAAGAATGGAAAATAGGATAATGTGTTAAAAATAACTTATAAAGGAACGAACTTTTATAAAAAGATACTTAGAAGAATTGAAAATTTTTATTATGGAAAATTGAAGAGATTTTATAGACTTAAAACTATATCCACAATTTGGAATGAATTGAACTGTAAATTTGTGAAATATTTGTGAACGGACGAAATACAAGGTATATAAATGGATAGTAAAGGGGAATAGTAAGTGAAATTAAATGTAATTTTTTTTATATAGAACTGTAAAATAATGTATATTTTTTAAAAACAATTTAAAATGATGTGGCCTTTTTTAATATAAATAAAGAAAACATTAACAAAATGAAAATACTTTTAAATATATGAAGGATGTATACAAAATAAAGTATTGCTGCACATGGAAAGTAAAGTAAAACCTGATAATAAGGTAAATAACTTAAAGTTATGGATTATATGTAAAATACAGGTTTTAAATAAACAGATTTATCTGTGAATAACTTATTAATGTATATTGTTAAGGTTTTTATCAAGGACCCGGGTACCACCGGGGGGGAAGTCATCTAGTGTTATTATATTAATTTTTAAATAGATAGGTACGCCATGGCCGCCCCTTTTGACTGTCTTAACACCCCCCACTTGCTCTTGAATCCTCTATCACCCCCCTGGAAGACTCCAGCGCCCACTGGCGGGCGGTACCGCCCCTGTTGGTAACCTATGTATTATAGTATCAAACATTTAAAAAAATAAGTTAACCTTAATTTTATGAGTATTCTAGTAAAAGGCAAAATATTTTCCTAATATTTCTAACTATTGTTTTACTTTGGGGGGTCATGGGGGAGTTTGAAAAGCTGTTGGACCATGGAGCCCAGATAACCTTAATCAGGCTGTGCGTAGACTAATATTAAACCTCAATTTCTTTTTAATAATAGAAATGCCACACTCGTAGTTAATGACCCATACATGATTTTTAAGATATTTTTATTTTAATGCATTGTACTGAATAATATTGATTATGCATCAGCATTACCGTAGTCCAGAAATAATGATGATAGATAATCCTATTCGAAAATGAAATTCGATACTTTTATTTGTTATTTGAGAAAGGGGTTATTACGGCTAATGGATAATTTAATCCTAATTTCTATGTCCAGTTAAATAAGACATTAAGAAAATGTTGCTTTCAAATAATTTCTTTAGATTATTTGTTCGTAAATTACAATCTTATTGTCCACTTTCTTTTATTTCGCTATAATTCGCAATTTTTTTTTCTTTTTAAAACATAAAAATTTTGAAAATTTTTGAATTCACAGTTACGAGCTATGTTTTGTGAATTTAAAATTTGAGGATATACAGTAAAACTTAAACAAGAAAGAAAAAGCTTGCATCAAGTAAAAATTATGAAGTAATTTCTAGCATTACCAAAAAAAGAAAAAGGCTTTCAATTTCAAATTCTTCAAATCACTAACAACAAACCTGTAACTGCACAAGTAATGCAAGGTATCTATGGAATCTCCAAAAATCTCTAATAAATACACTTTACTTGATCACTTAAGGGTTCTCAGAACTCTTAAATCTTTAAAATTTTCGATTTTTTTTTGTGTGTGTGTGTGTACTTAACTCCTATCTTTTCTGAACATTTTGATATACTTTTCTTGAAATTCTAATTAGAACAGAATTATGGCTTTTAGAATTATACCAGCACAATAGCTAAAGCGGCGTTCCGAAACTTTGAAGTCATTTTTCTCCAAATAACGTTTTTGGGGCATAACGCAGACGATATCTCAAACTTCTGACTATTTTTTGATGAAATTTTTAAAACGTATGTTTCACGTTAGTCTGCATAAACTGAACCTAAAATTTCCTTTTTATTCTTCAAAAAAATATATAATTTTTAGGTGATTATTCTGTTGAAATTTTCAAAATTTTGTATTAGTTAAATAAAACTTTGTATTAAAAATATAAAAATGCTTTAAATACAAATTTATTTAGGTTCAGGGTAATTAGTATAATCCGAGGTATAAGTAGGCAGCAAAATTTTGATTCGAGTTGCAAAATTTATTTTGTAACCCTGCGCGTGATCTTTTATGTGGAATTTCTGCTTGTCAAATGTCTGACAGTTTGAATCCCCCTGTAAATGCTAATTCTGCATCTTGCAATTTTTTTATTATTAGAGATGAAAGAACATACTTATATCTTTAATTCCAATTAAAATTGTCAGATATTAAATGTTGAAAATGTTCTCATTTTTTTCCAATTTTAAGAGTCCTAAGACCCCTTAAATGGATCAATTCTACTTATATCTTTGCTCTGGGGAATAAATCGCGTATTTCGTCACAGATAACCTGGACCAATCTTCATTGTTCGTCTTTTTCAGGTCACAGATGCTTAATTTCTGAAACTTAATATTTCTCATTTACGTGATTGGCACCGGTTGTTTCGCCAAAGTTATTAAGTTTCGAAAAAGATTGACTAATAAGTATTACTGATAAGTATTAAAGCATTGTATGCTTATACAATATATCACACTAATATTACTATTCAGATATTCCTGTTAAAACATTTTTTATAACAACACTAATGTGTTTATGGCCCATTTTTAGAATTTTGTACCAAGATTAAAATTTTGTTAGACTGAAAAACGAATAAAAGTATTTCAAGCAATGATTGCTAACAGATCGCAATATATTCGAAGACCTTGTATGAAAAAAATATTTTTTACTTATACGTCATAGTAAAAGTAAAATTTATTTCACCTGAAAAAACGTATAAAATAACTGAGAACCAAATTTTGGAAGCTTGCCACCCATAGATGTAACGTATAAGAATTATTTTGTATGGCTGTCTAATAGAAACATAAATCCTTTAAACATTGTTTTTCATAGGGAATATGGTACAGTGAACCTCATATATCAATTTCATTTGGTTTGACTAACTGACCGGAACTGTCGTGGACAGGACGAATGCCAGATCAGCAAATATCATAATCTATAACATGGGCCACAGGCTGATCCAGTAATATTCATGGGGGAGCAGCAAATTACACCCTTTGAAAATGTATTATATTGCGTTGCACGCGAGATTAGTTACATATTTTGAGATTTTCTGATATGTTTAGTTATGTTTGAGATTTTGGCAGATTTTTCTCAGTGGTCCGAGATTCAACTCTTGTCTCTGAATTTCAGAGTGTCCTCTTCAGATGTAGTGACATGTCATTTTGATAATCAAGGTAATTGAAATTTTTTGTTGTATGTCCACATCAAATACTGATACTGTTTTATGCAATAGGATATGGCACATTGTAGAGGCAGTCATTCAGTTTTATATAATTAAATGATATTTGGTTGTATCAAAAGTAATTTCCTTTTCACAATGAAAACTTTGTTGTAATATTTAAATATAAAATAAACATATCACACATCAAAATAAAACCATGAAATTCTACGGTGTCTTTCCATCTCCTTGCAAGTTGAACAATACCATATTGATACCAATCTTTTGATTTGAAAGCAAAAACAAACTAGACAATCCCGTTCTAGATCGTCAAAATTAGAGAAGCACCTTCACCGAAAAAGGATACCATAGAACTGAACTTGTGATAGTCCGAAGGAGAAACGTTCGGACTATATGGAGGACGAGGTAAAAGTTCAGTTCTTTCAAACTTCATACTTTAATGCGAGTCATGAGAAACGTGTGCGGTCTTGCATTGTCTTGTTTGAGAAGAGCCCTCTCTCTGTTGATCAATGCAGAGTACTTGCTGTTCAAAGAAGCATATGTCCTGCCAGCTATTCTCAGTAAATTTCAGAGTCAACCAATCGAACATGTGGAATGATTTCAAAATGAATGACTTGCTCAAAATTCCACCAGGCTCTGATCATGAACTTCTTTTCAAACTATTTTTGTTTTGTAACAGGTTGGGCTGATTGGGGTGATTGACCCCTTTCTAATAACATGTCGCTATGCGTTTTTAAAAAATCCACAAATCCTGTGAGTTTTCCAGAAGTTTTGCCCATTTCCACTCTGTGGTTTACTTGTTGTGTAGTCATTTCATGGGGAACTTTGAGTCCTTTTACGTTTTCGGTAGTTTATGAAAGCACCGCATATAGTTTCTTTGGAAGGTCCTAGCTCCTCTGAAAGTTTCCGTGTGCTAGCGGTTGGATTCATCTCTGTTTTTAGCTTAAAATTTTCAAGTTTAATCTGTGATGACCTCCCACTTCTAGGTTTCATTTCAAGAATCAAGTCACCTCCCTTAAACGTTTGGACCAGTTTTTAGCTGTACGACCACTCATTGTTTCATCCCTTTAATTTCTTGAATTTTACGAGCTGCATCAGTAGCTTTATGATTCATTTTTAAATAATGTCTTAAGATGGATAATATTTCAATATTTGTATCAGCCATTATACATGGTGTCCGGTCTCAATGGTGTCCAATGGCTAATTCCTAAACCGTTAGTCATAGACATATAGTGCCAATTACAAAAATGTTTAAAATCAGGTAAGGAAATATTTTAAAAGCGATTTGGGTCAATAAAAACATTTCTTAAAAAATTACAAAATTTAAATTTTTATACGGTCCCCCTGTCTTATAAGTTATATTTAGTAAAATTTTCCTTTTACACTGACAAACAATACACCAAAAAGTCCCGTTATTCTACGATTAAAATTGACCGAGTAATACCTGTTTAAAGTTGGAGCATATTTTTTGCTGCAAATTGGGGGTCATTCACACATTTAGTGGAAATATAATTTCGTCAGATATATTAAACAATGGTTGAGAGTAAAATTAACATTGCAATATAAATTTGAAACCTTTAATCATTCTGACATGTTAATGCAAAATATACAATTTGTAATAAACATTTAAGAAGAAAGAAAAAACAGAATGTTAAATAAAATGATGCTAAATTAACAGCCTTCAACAACAACAGCTAAATTAACAATTCTTTACAAAATGATACGTATTTTAAAATATTATTAGATTACACTAGCCTGCAAAATTTGGATTATATCATGTTTTTTAGCTTTTGATAATTGATTCTTATGTATTCCGTACCGCTGAATCTGAAATTGACCTTCATTTTTAACCATCACAACAGAATTTTTCGCAAATTTCAAATTTAAAAAGTTCAAAGCTAAAATTGAATCTCCTCCCTCATCTCATCGGACCACTCAGCTATTTAGCTGTAAGAATCCGAGAATAAGCAAAAATATCGAATAAATTATTGAATAAAATAAAATAAAATAAAATAAAACAAAAAGAGTTTTACATATGTTTTATAGTATGAGATTTTCGCTATATTTTAACTTGCACATTTACGATTTGCAAAAAAATTTTAACGTGATTCATCATAAAAGAATTTTAAAGTTGGAATAAAACATGCTATTTGTAATCAAATTATTGCTTGTCTTATGTTTTTAATAATTTTAAGGGGAGCTAAGAACATGTAACGAAATCTAGGAAAAATGTTTAAAATTAATTTTCTTTCTTTTAATCAAACTCTCGATAGAACTATCGAACTTATTGTCTACGATTAGTAAATTTGAAAGTTAAAGTTATTTATAGATAGTTATAAATGAAACTCTCGAACTCTTAGACAACTGTTAAAACAAGCACCACGGTTTATCTTTTGAATAAGCATTGATCTGAAATTAACAAGTGTTATATGTAATTCCCTTATACTATAAGGAGTGTTTCAGAGTAAACTGTTTAATCTCTGTTAATTGGTCTGAAATGTTGAATATTTTGTTGGAGTATCTGAACTCAATACCTTATCAGCATCAACCCAACGGTATTTAATTGATTAGCTGTCTATCTCATTCAAAACTCACTACGTGTCTACATATTGATAATTTGTAGACAGGTCTGCAACCGGTAGTCCACGAGAAAATTTTGACGTTCCTCAGAAAAATCTGAATATTTGCATTTTTCATGTTTTAATTTTATAAAATTTTAGGCTCTTAGTTTTGGAAGTTTAAATTATAGCATACATTGAAAATTATAATGTTAGTCGTTTGAAAAACAGATGAATTTTAATTACAAAAATCAAATTAAAAGTTCTCGAATATTTGAGGTAATAACTCTCGAATTTTGAAAACACTTTGTGAAGAAATGGTTTCGCAATATAATCACCTTCTTCTCCATGCAATAAAGTAAAATAGCTGTCGATGATAAAATCACTAACACGATTGATTTTCCTTGCGCGAAAATATCATTTTTTTTCCAGCAGCAAAATAATCCGAAATTTACATAACTTTCGTCCGATAATAAGTGGACCAAGTTTTCATACCTGGCAGATATTTTTCTCTGCTAAATAAATAAAATATAGCATTTATAAGAATAATTTTACTATGAGTTTAAACTGCGAAGTAGAATGGATGCTTTTCGAAAGAAAATAATACTATGGTGGTCGGCTGAAGATCTGTATATTTTCAGAAATACACGAGAAAGAAGAATTTACATCGGGAGGTGGCAACCAATTTTCAATAGCACTTTCAATAACTCGTAAAATCTATTGATTGTTATCAACAAAAGAAAGAAGATTCCAGACATGGCAAAATGTGTGTGATAGAGCTATTACCAGAAAATATTAATGGTGGTGATTAATATGTGAGTGAGAAGGACGTTAATCGGGAAGTGCTAACCATTGCTCTTCAGCACTTACAATCACTCATAGTCTATTAATCATTATTAACCAAAGAAAGAATATATCGGACCTAGAAATATATGTTTAATAGAACAATTTGCAGAAAACATTCGTGGTGGTGATATCTGTTAATATTTTACCATTAACCAATTTTGGCCATAGGAGAAATGCTATAGGAGAATTTGGCTATAGGTGAAATGCCTTCAAAGAGGACTTTTGAATGGGAAATGACCCGAATTGCCTTTCCCCTACAAGTTTCCCAAATGTTTCTTGTGGCATCAGCATTTATGATTTCCTTATAATTGTATACGGGGGTTAATCGATAAATACGATTCTCCTCTTTTATTTTCCCAGTAAATCGTAATGCATCTGGACAAACAAACCATCGCCTTATTGCGGGAACTACCCATACGTCATTTGTTGGCGTATGACAAAGATACCGCAGACAGCTGATGAACAGCGCAGTCTGGGCCATGCAGGTATGCAAAACAGACTTTGTAATAGTGAACAAAGGAGGAACTGAGACGTCTGAGTGGTATGAATGAGCATGTATGTCGAAGGATACAACAATACATAAAAGAAACCTGGATGTATGTAGTAAAGAGATATTGCCTTCCTTGGTTGGGAACGGCTTGTATATCCATCCTAAAGCGTCAACCTGGTTCCAAGGGACTTCCACCACTTTCCGACATTGAATAAGGCTCTCGGTGATGAGTCTCGAAACAGATCTCTCATATGCAGATCAAGCCTTTTTTTTCTAGTTTTTTTTTTTTTAACTTTGGTAAAATTTATGATAAATGCGCCAATATTCTTTGTGGTTATGTGGAAAAATAAATAAAGCCTACATCTTGATGTCCACTGTGCATTACTTGTGTGGAATGAAAACACTGCCCTTATTAGAATTGGAAAACTTATTTTTTTAATAGTCCTCGTAAATTTTTATAATTTTATTACATTAAATAGATCCATTTTATAATAATAAAACGGATTTTTATCCGGTCGTTATTGTATATATGTATTTATATTTTTCAAAAATTCATATTACACTGTTAAAAATTTTGTGGTATGTTGAACCAATTTTTGGTGCTCCAGTAGCTGCCACCATAAGATGGTGAAATCTTGAACCAACATTTGGAGCTAAGGTTCAATCGGAGCTCCAAATCTTGGAGTGAGATTTCACCATCTTATGGTGGCAGCTACTGGAGCACCAAAAGTTGGTTCAACCTACTACAAAATTTTTAACAGTGTAGTGATCCGCAGGATTTAGCATTCTGAATTTAGTGGTCTGTGAGATCCGAACGGTCGGCGACCATGCTGTAGACAATAAAACTTTCTCACATGCATTCTCTAATTAAGGAAATTTTACAATAAAATCAAATCGAAACTATTAATTTCTCGATTAAATTGCAAGGATACATATCACTTCGCAAAAATATCATAGAATAATTACGGCACCTGCGTTTCCATTCAAATTTCATTCTGCCGATCATCGATTGGTGACATCTAAATGAGACATTTCCGATGTATTACGAGTGAAAATTCATTTCATGCAATTAGTTTGCGATCACAGACCATTGAAGTTTAATTAGTTGCCAATGAAAGGTTTTCTTTCTTTGGTTTATAAACTTTTATACTACTTTCTCTGGTTTTTCACCACATAAACTAAGCTTGAAAGTTTAAGTGGTCGTCATGCTCATAACTAATCTTTGAATAAGAATTGAGTAATTAAGTAATCTTTGAATTGAGTCCATAAGGAATATGAACCCATTATCAGGATCGGTTAAAATATTCCTTATAATCAAATGGTGTTCCATACTTTAATCAGTTAATACTTACATACTTTAAGTCAAGATCGTGACAGACATTGGATGACAAGTGGGAGATGTCTTTCCCTCTACCCTCCCGTAACGAAGCGGTTTCATGCATTGCTCCAATGGTGACTTGGTAGTCGAGTGAAGAGATTTTTATTGTTACGGCAATTGTTACAACAAGTAAATTTATAATTAAGATAGATCTAGACTTTCATTCTTCTTTATTATAGCTGAAAGATCGTTCCTAGAAAAGTAACAATAGGAATGTAAAAATAGAAATAGATAATAGGAAAGAGTAAGAACTTGAAATTATGCAGGACACATCATTTTAAAGAAGTTGGCAGAATATAAATACAGCATTTTCTTTATGTTTATAAATTACGTAAATGTGTCAAAAATCAACATAAAGCGCACTGCTAATATATATAGGAGAAGAAACTAAATGTAGCTCAACCTTGTTAAGTGTGAAGCACTATCTTCTGAGAAAGATGACGCCAGGAAATAGAACGAAATTTAATAGGTCAGTTTGTCATGCTGAAACCTATTCTATCTGTCACATTAATCAGAATAGACTACACTGAAAAAAACGACATTTTTACAGTACAAAGTACTGTTCATCTTGCGCTCAAACTCGATCACAGTCGAATGTGCTGTAGCTTTCTTTGGTTTCTTGACTATATAAACATGAAAAATACAGTAGTTGCGTAAAATTAACAGCACAATATGCTGGCAACTCGGACGCCAGCAGTTTGTGCTGGCAAATCTACAATGGGTTTTTTTTTACAGTGTAGCATAACTATAATTTTCTTCTATGTTAGAAACGTGACCATGCAGAGCCAGACGTACTTGATTTATTCATTGTTATTATTTATCAATTTTGCATTAAATATATTACCATTTTTACAAATCCAGCTTCACTATTTTTAGTATTTTTGACAATGTTATTTAAGGGCTCTCAGGACTCTTAAAGCTTCAAAATTTTAATTTTTTTAGATGTTAAACTACTATCTTTTTTGAACATTTTGATATAATTGCTTCCTTGAAATTCCCATTAGAAGAGAAGTATGGCTTTTAGAATTGTATCCGCTCAATAGCTGAAGCAGCGTTTCCGAAACTTTAAAGTCATTTTTCTCCAAATGATGTTTTTGGGTATCATGCGCACCATATCTCAAAAATTTCTGAATATTCTGTCATGAAATTTTCAAAACGTATGTTTCACGTTAGCCTGCATAAAGTGAGCCTAAAATTTCCTTTTTATTCTTCAAAAAACATATATTTTTTTAGGTGATTATTCTGTTGAAAATTTCAAAATTTTGCATTAGCTAAATACAACTTTGTATTAAAAATATAAAAATGCTTTAAATACAAATTTATTTAGGTTCAGGGTAATTAGTATAATCCGAGGTATAAGTAGGCAGCAAAATTTTTATTCGAGTTGCAAAATATATTTCGTAATCCTGCGCGTAAGCTGTTATAGTAATTTTTTGCTCGTCAAATGTCTGACAGTTTGGAGCCCTGTGTAAATGCTAATTCAGAATCTTGCAATTTTTTAAATACATGGAATGAAAGAACTTACTTATATCTCTCATCCCAATAAAAATTTTGTTTTAAAATTATATACATTTTAAGATATTAAATGTTGAAAATAGTCTTTTTTTTTCAGTTTTTCCAGTTTTAAGAGTCATGAGGCCCCTTAAGTTTTCGATTACCACAAAAATAAATTTACAAAAAGTTCTTATCGGCTTTTGTTTTATTTTTTAATCATATCATACCATTTCTTTTGTTGTTTTCCAAATACCGTCTATAAGTAAACAATATGTAAAAATAGTTCCAAACATTTTAAGAATAAAACTTCTTTTTATGGTCTTTCGTATGGTTTCTACTTCTTTTTTATTATTTATTCCCCATGCTTTTAGAAAGCTTCCTTTTTGAATTTCAAATTGAAATCGTAGCTGAGTAACTATATCAGAATTGCTGCCATGCGGTAATTTCTTAGCAATTTTCATTACTTGTGCTGATCGATCATTCACCCGTATGCCTGATATCATCATAAACATAAAATAAAAAATGTTGAATTAACAAAATGTAGTGGAATTAATTACCTGTAAATAATTTTCATAGGTATCCAAGTGAAGTAATATAGTGATAGCAAAATATACACTTCCTACATTGAAAAGAATGGCTTTAAAAACGAAAATATCTAGGAGCTCATTCACTAGGGTAACTTTTTCTTCTATTATATGCAAGGAAAAAATAAGTTTAGCATAATCTACATTTCTATTATCTTCTAATATCTTCTTTAAATTATCAAATAGATCTACAAGATAACAACATATGAGAGAGTAAAAAATAGCAAAAATATGCACTGGCATGATAATAAAAATATAAGTTGATGTAAAAAAGAAGAAACTTTTGATTGTATGAAAAATACTGTTGTCAAAATTTATATTCACAGCTGAAGAAAAAGACTATCCGTGGAAATTCGCAAAAGTATCAAGTATGGAAAAGGAAATATTTGATAAGGCTGTGAAAATAACACGAATGAGAAAATTCCGTGTTCTTCGTTTTTTCTTCATAATAGGAAAAAATACAAGTTTTGTTAGTTTATCTGAGAGCTTCTTTAGTGAGTCTAATTTCCAACTTAAAGCAACTCTGTGCCACACTGTTGCTAACATTCCGAATATAATCGCAATGGAGGCTGGTTGTGCATGAGAAGAAATAATGTGCAAAATGGTTACGATAAAATGCATCATACTAATTAATATTCCTATGCAGAAAACCAAACATTTGAGCAATCTATTTCTTCCCGGTTTTCTTTTGAATGTTGGAAATGAAAATGTTAAACACAGATTAAATATGAAGTAGATACATTTAAATATATCAAATTTTTTCTTGCTAGGTATATTGTTATCTTTGTTTTCATTTGCATTGTTTTGCATTCCACATAAAGCGTAATTTGAGTTCAGCAAGAAAGTTTATCCCTGTTAATAATCTATGATGTAATGCTAATTCCTGATAGTTTAGTTTTAATATAAATTCCCACCTTTTATTGAAAACATTTGGAATGAAAAATATGCATCACTTGCAAAACTTTCAATGGTTTTCAAATTTCAAAAACTCTATGAAGAGAATAATTTGCCTCTGCCCATAGATTCGGTTTCTAAATTTATTTTTTAGTTTAAATTTCATTTACAAGCTAATTCACTTCTTTTTAAAGAAAGATCAGTTAGATTAAAGAGTAAAGTCTCTTTTTATTTTTTGTTATTTATCTTTTGTTATATTTATCTTATGTTTCTTTGTTTTTTGTTACTTAAATGTATCTTGGAATGTAACAAAATTTATGTATTTTCTTTAGACATGTAATTAAAACGCCGATCGCTTTTTTGTTAATTCTAAAACAGAGCTAAAATTTAAGTTTACTTAAAAGATGAATTTTAACAAATTATTTCTATTCCGTTTAATATAATTTTATAGCTCATAATACTCATAAAAAGAATATATAGGAAGAGAGAGAGAAATAAAATAAGACTGTCTGACATTAAAAGAGCTGTGTGTTCTTTCTCTGTTGTTATATTACTCTTTGGAGATCATTAACTTGTTCAAATTTTTAAATTAGATTAGCTAAATCTTTCAAAATGTAAAATATGCTGCCGTTAATTTATCCATACGTAATCCCACTCAAATATAAATCAAATGGCTTATTAATTAGCATATAATACATCATTAAACGTATAAATTATTAAATACGTTATTAAATGTTATTGGAGATATTTTGAATTTATATCAGCGTCAATTTGAACTATTATCACTAAAACGGTACGTGAAACTTCTCGTAAGATAAATACTCCAAACATTTTATTGCTATTCACTAACAAGTAAATAATATTCGTGTTTAACATTAACAACCCTTTAAAGATTTGTTCTTTAAAGGTACAATGATGGCTGAAGGAAGAAATTTAAATTGGTTCGCGGAATAAATAGTGTAGCTAAATGCATTCGAGGTCTAGTAAAATAATCGACTCTTTTACTTTAAATCTTATTAAATAACATATAATTGTACGGATAATAAAAAAAATGAATACTCAAGAGTTTCAGTTCTATACAAATTTACAAGATAAATTTCTCCGCTTAAGTAACAAAAAAGAGCTTAATAGTCTAATATTTTTGTTTCGTTTTTGTTGTTGCAAGTTTATTGATTTATTGGTTCTGTCAGTTATTTTTACAAACGGATTTTTTTAATAGAAATTATTAATAAATTCCAGTATCAAAATATTGAAGTTTATTTCTTTGTTCGAGTAATAAAACTATTTTCCTCGTATTCTGGTATTTACATAAATTATCACCCTTTTTCAGAATATATAAAGGTATCTTTCAGCTGTTTATCCATATTTAATAATTTATTTTTCAAATTTAACAAGACTCTACGTCCTCCTTTTTATATATATTTTCGTGCATATTTACTTAACTAATAAAAGCCAGTTATTGTTGTACTTTTCGATAAATGCAAAACAAGCAGTAAACCTTTCGTTTCGTTTTATATTGGAAAATAAATATATTGAATAAAACATGCTATTGTTCATTTACAAGCTGCATAATCTACCATTAATAGTTCAAGTGTTGGACAAAACTGTTGGACTCTAAATATCATTTACTTAAAGGATCATGAAAGACTTTCGTCTTCAAAAAAGTTTTTTGCATTTTTTGAATGCCTGAATATTAATGAATGTTATCTCGATGCCGTTATAAAAAATGTAAGCATGTATAGAAGATAGTGATTCTTTCTGCACAGTGTAAGAGCCAGCGGTATTTATTGCATAAGTTGAAAAGCGATTTTCTTGAAAAAATGTTTTTAAGTCAATGACAGAAATATAAGGTGTGGCTATTAAATAACGAGACTAATGCTGTAAAATATTTTAATTTATACATATTTAGATATTATCCGCTTCAATATACACACCTCGTCCATCCCTACGACATTCCATGCGAATTTTCTATTGTTTGAAACAATGTTGGAAGTCTTCTTCGTTGAGCTCATTCGTTCATAACGCGTGCCGCACTTTCTTTCAAAGCTTCAACGGTCTGAAATCTGGTTCCTTTTAATGCATATTCAACATTGGGGAACAGATAAGTGTGCATTGTGTCACATGAAGCCGGATCAGACGAATAAGGCGGATCGTCCAACATTGGGATGTTATACTTGGCTATAATCGTCTTGACAATCGATGCAGTTGAGCCGGTGCATTGTCCTGATGAAGCAACCATCAATTGTTCTTTTACAATTCAGGTCGTTTTTTTTTTTTTTTTCGTATTTTCTTTTTTCAGAGTTGAACAAGGACCTCAATGTAGTAATGTTGAATAATAGTTTCACCTTCAGGAACCCAGTGAAGGTACACAATAAATATAAAAAAATTTCTCCGTTGTCGACGGGAAGAGCGACCCAGGGGGGGGGGGGGGCATCATCTTCAATGTCTTCTCGGTCATCTTAGAAACTCTTAAATGACTCAATAACTCGCTCATGTGATAAACATTCATTACCGTATACTTCTCTTAACAAATGATGTCTTTAAGTAGCGGATTTTTCTAGCTTAAAGAAATTTCACATTAATTCATTACTCTTTTTAAAAAAAATTTCCGGCAAAACATTAAAACCCAATCAAATGAAGATCACGACCAGACTAATTGGAATACAGCCAATTTAGAGGTGGTAATCGATACACAAGGCTTTGCGCTACACAACTATTGGTCGTTCGAAGTTGGCGCATGCACAGTTCTTCAGTAGATGCATTAGTCTCGTTATTAAACAGCCACACATCATACATGTCGGCAACGAAGAAACATATTTCCTAGCTATTAAAATAAATCTTTGTAAAAAATCACCATAAAATAAAAACAATACAATATGCGTTTCGAGCTAAAATATTAACAGCTCGTCATCAGCTACAGTAAATACGTGTCCGTAAGGGGATAAGTTCAAAAATGAACTGAAAGGTAGTGAGTAGAGCTTGCAAAGAATGCGACAGATGGCACTAGCTGAAAGGGGAACATGCAGAAGGCGAAAGCGTTGCCAAAATGATTGAATGCGAGAAATTGAAAGAGGAAAATGGAAATAAAATTAAAATAAAAGAAGTAAATTAAAAAATATAAATAATAATAATAAAGAAAGAAATATAAAATAAAAAAAAAACAAGAAAAAACCAAAACATCTTTTTTTTGTTTTGTTTTGTTTGTTGTTTTTTTTTTTTTTTTTCAATTTTTCTTCTATCATTTTGGAAACACTTTCGTCTTCTGAAGGGTCCTCTTTCAGCTAGCGCCATCTGTCGCATTCTTTGTAAGCTCTACTCTCCACCTTCTTTCAGTTCATTTTTGACCTTGTCCCCTTACGTGTCCGTAAAGGGAAAAGGTACGGGTACAGTACATTTACTGTAGCTGATGACGAGCTTTTAATATTTTTAGCTCGAAACGCGTCCTATGTATTGTTTTTATTTTATGGTGATTTTTTACAAAGATTTATTATTTTAATTGTCTCATATCATCAGGTTTCGGTGCTGTTTCGCTATATGTCGTAGCTGTTTTCATTTTTAAAGAAGGCTTGCATATGTTCCTAGCCTTTGACAGATGTTGTTTTTAAATAAATTCGATCGTTCTTTACAAACAAAATTGCCAGATTTTTTGTTGAAAACTTGTATATTAAAATTGAGAAGTCATATTTTCTCAAAAATGCTAAACTTTAAATACTCATTAATAGAGGAGTAGACAATTACTACGGATCTGTTAGAGTATTTACCTTTAATGTACAGAAAATAAGTCTCACGATCTCTTCAGTTGTTGAATTATGTTTTGCACCATTTCGTTTAGAAAGTATGAGGGGTGTTCTCCCTCCCTTCCTTCCCATTCCATTCCGGTTTAGCTAAATGATTTGTTTCTAAAATAAAAGTCGCCGGTAGGTTCTATTTTTTAAATATTTAAATTGCAGCAAACGTAATTTTAACACATTAACTATATTTACTGCCTTGAAATGGGACTGCAGCACATTTTGTCTGAAAGCGAGGTCATTTATTTGTGCCTCTTGAAAAACAGAATCCTGCAATCCTTTTATAATGTTGAACACAAAGATCAGATTGGTGCTGCCGGACATAATTTAGACGTTCTCTCTCAGATATTACATACGCAATTCCTTTGATTGTTGAAAGGTGTAAAATCTCTCTTCCGACTGCCAATGTCGCATGAGAATAGAAACATAATTAAATGACACACGTTTAACTTATCTTTGTCAGCCACCGTAGGTCATTTTTGGATCTCGCCCTGACTAACCATCTGGGAACAGTAAAAGGTAAACCATTTGATCACAGTGAAGACTGAGAACGGACAGTAATTTTGGGGCATTTTGCTCGTGGTAAGCTTGGTGGCTTTTCCTCAACAGACTTGAAAACCGGGAAATTTCTTCAGTTTGTTATACACGCACTCATCCATTGACGCATTAGCGAGGTATTACATATCCAGTTCTTCTCTCCAACCGGTAAGAAGCTCATATCTTCAGCTGCAGTTGGATTGTCACGGGCATAGGCGTTTTGTGCCAAAATATTCTGCAACGCTCACAATAACACTTTTGTTAGGTCATTATTGTCTTGGCTACCAATCTGCTGCCATCGAATTTATAAAATACAGCTGTCCGTACGTAGGATCTTTACTTTTGCTTGGAAGCAAATCTGAAATGAATTCGAGATTGTATTTTAAAGCAAAATGAACCTTTATCTGAAATGTTCTTCCGCGCTGCTGAAAACGAAGAAAACTACATTGCTCTATTATATTTTCTGATGTGTTGGACAAAATTTGAGCTATTAAGAACCAACTCTTTTAATTGATAATTTACGGTAGGATTTGGTAAAAAAATGAGATAGTTGTAACAATAGGAATTAACTAGATTTATTAACATGTATTATCAGTCGCCTTACTATTGAAATGAAGAGCATTGCAATAATTTCAGAAATTTTCCCTTGCACCTAAATTATGGTCGAATGATTCCTGCTGGTTTGTTAGTTCTTAAAATTCTGGCCTCTCAGCTTAGTTCCATATGTAGTTCTGGTGCTTTAAATAAAATCTCACTCTATATTCCGTAATAAACATCCTTTTCTGGTATGTTAACTATGGTTTTCCATTTTTGGATTTCAGCGGAATCTTCAGCAAAAAATGTAATAGTAGTAAATTAGACTTTAGTCACAGGAGACATGAAGTATAAGCAATTGTATGTACACGAAAAACAGATGAAAATTAATAAGCAACAATGATGAATTTTATAATTTTTGAACGATTATTGAAATTGTTGCTGCCATCAGCAGTTAAAATAAACCACACATTTTTTTAATACATAACGAAAAACTTGCTCAAAAAGAATTTGCACTTTTATTCAAAATATTTTAAGACTTTTGTATCGGAAATTATTATACATTTTCTCATAAATAACGGAGGAAATTTATCATTCCACATTCAGAATTTTCGTTTGCATTAAAAATTAAACCCACCAAAATTGGACAGATCAAAGGTGTTTTTCCCAACCCCGGGTGTGGGAGCATCGAGGCCTTTCTGTTAAGCTATAAAACAGGTAGATCGGTGCAGTAGTTTTATCGCAATTTTAAAATAACTTTTTTTCCTTACAGAATTATACAGAGATACATATTTTAGTATGTCTTTAAAAAAAATCACTGCGATTAAATCAGTCGCATCACAGAAATGTATTGTACAGCGGAACGTCACACCTGTACATCCCAGAAAGCGCAATTTTTAATAAAAATAATAACTTGGCTTTTTGAAGTTCAAAATATCTTGCGTTAATTAAAAATATCTACATATGTCTACTTCGCTTCTAGGCGTCAAAAGTATACTTGTTTTTCAAGCCGAAAAACTTCCATGTGCTTTTAAGTTACTTGTGTGTAATACATTGATGAGAGATGCCAAAAAACAACCAACCAACTAATTTTACTTAAATAGCTTTTCTTAGTTTGTGAACAACAATCAGTAACAACAAACATAAAACTAATAATTTTTCTGAGTGAAAATGTGCCCTAGCCAGGATTTGATCGTGTTACAATATTAAACGCTAAAACAAGGAAACATATTTAAAAACTGCTCGGTTTTTAATATTTTTAATATTTATTTTCGAATAATAGAATAAAATATTTTATAACAATTTAATTGCAACAATCAACTGAAGATCTATCTACGGTGTAATCTTATTTTTAAAAGTATCTTGAGATATATATAGAATTTTATATATTACAAGAAAAGGTATTTTAGCTTTCCTCACTGTCCTTACACTCCTTTTGCAGAAATTAAATTTCTTGAACAAGGGGGACGAAACTTAAATGTGAGTACTGCGATAAAGACATAGGTGTTTTTTTTTTCGTTTGGGTTGGTTATACAAAATGAATGATTTCACAAGTTTACCAATAAGTACGAGCATACTAAGTATAGAGATGACATTGGTTATCCGTTTGACACATAGACGCACGTCAAATTGTTTTTAATCTTATGCATGATCAATAGCATTTTACCACAAAGTTGGATGTAATAATGTCGAAAACTTCCAACAAATGTTTCCTTTTACAGAATGCAATAAATAAATTTGTTATTTTTAAAAGAGTCACGTTTATGATTAACGCCTAACATTTGATAATAAACTCCCAAAACTCCAACTAATTACCTTTTTTGGATGACAAACCAAAATTGTAAACAGAAATTGTATTAATGTAACAAGATTGCTGTTAAAAACTTAGGAAGGACATCATTTTGTTGCTTCTAAATATACTGTTCATTCTGTAATGAAAGTCATATACACTAACATTTTTCATACCCTCTTTTCAATGGTTGAGTAAATTTAAAATCTCAGAATGAAAGTTTTCTGCAAATTTAATTATTACAGTAGTTGACAGCTTAAATTTTCTAAATACGATTGAAGTTCACTTGAAAATTCTAAGATAAACCGATGACAGTAGTTACTCGTCAGGAGGTTCACAATCATTTTACTACTTGTAAATTCATAAACAAAATTTTTCTTCGTTTAATCATAGACCATACCACGATTGAATAAGGTCAAATTTTACTAACATTCTGGTATTAAAGTGATTGCGACCCACCTAGCGAGTCTCAAATCATACAAAATTGCCAAATCATATAAATCGTGGGTTACAAAGTAGAACTTTTACGTAGCTTGATTAAAATACTGGAATGAGCTTTCTTCTGCTTTTCAGTCCTGTACTCTTTTCTAATTCACATTTCTGATGGTACAAACCTAGAACAGTCTCTTTTTTCTTCCGTCGAAATTATGAAATTCTCAAAGACCACTTTATTACTTGCGCAACAAAATTGCAACTAGAAAATCTATATAAAGCAGAGAATAAAGGAGGAATTGGGGAAGGCGATCATTTTGTTGCTTCTAAATAATATCAGCTTTTTCACTGGACCTTTTTTTTTTATATTCTTCTCTATGCATTCATCCATGTCACGCGTGGGACAGTTTCTCTACATATTTCTGCTGTTTTACCAATGTTATTATATGCTCAATTTAAAACAACAATGCTAATATGAAAATCTAGCGATTTTTGTTATTCAATTCCTACTATTAGTTCACACTCTCCCTATATATATCTTGTTCAAATTTTCAATCGTTAATAAAATACTTATTATTCATCCAATCAAGTTCAAATAAATTTTTTATACTTGTAGTGGATGACACTTGATGTTAATAGAGTTTTTTCAAATATTAATTAAAATTAATTAAATTTAATTAATTTTAGTTTTATATGGGAGAAAAAATGGCGGCCATTGGTTATTGAACAGCATTTAATGCATCAAAGGGGGGTTACCATAGGGGGTACCCTGCTATGTCGCCAAATACCGCCAAGTTTGTCACCAACTTGGCGATATATCGCCAAATTTGGTGCCATCAACTTCGAGATATCTGTAATATTTCGCCAAATTTCCATAGACTTCCATTGTGAACCTACTAGCTTATAGAAAATCAACAAATTGAGACATTTTAATGCAACAAAAACTAATATTAGCTTAAGGGATTATATTAAATTTTTCTTTGATGACCTAAGTAGGAATTGACTTTAAAAACAAAATTTTTATATTACTTGTTTTTAATGTTTTAACAACTTATAAGTCAATAGATATAGATGTTTATGTAAGTGTCGCGCGCAGGAGATTTTGGATGCTTTTTATGAAATACCTCTGAAACGGGAAGATTACTTAAGTTTAGGACTTAAAATATTGATATTTTTATTATCTATTGTTTTTATTAATTATTTACTATTAAAAGCGAGCAGCTTAGAATGGTCTAGGGTTTAAAATGTGAAGATTTTCAAACTTATTAAAGGGCCATTCCCTATCACGTGTGGAACAGCTTTTCTATATATTACTGCTCTTTTAACAATCTATTGTCAAATTAAAACAACTATGCTAATATGAAAATATAGGTTTTTTGTTAATTTTAACACAGTTTATATTTTAACAACTTAAAAAATAATAAATTTAAATATTTATGTAAACGTCACGTTCGGGAACATTTTGCCCGTTTCTCGTGGAAAGGCCCCATTCAATCTTAGAACTCTGGTGGGATGTAAACATTAGGCTATTATGAGATTATATTGTAGGAGATTGGTCAAATCTTCATTGACTACTTTCAACATTATAACACCAATCTGCTGTGACTATAATGTACTATTCGCCTGAGTTCATAAAGATAATTTAATGTACGGTATTTTATAAATTGTGCTAAAACGAGGGTTTTTTCCTTTAAGGGGACCGGGAAAGCCCTATCTCCGCCATGTTAAATTCACAAACTTTATGTACCTTTTTCTCAGAAATGATGAAAAATTGAGGTCTAGATTTTTTAGAGTAGTTAGAATAACATGATTTACGTATTTTAACAGACCATTTTCTTTCTAAGTGAAACTCAAAATTAATTAATTATTTATTGAAAGTCATTTTTAAATTAGCATTTTTGGTAAGATTTCACAGCCTAAAATAAATAATTCTTAACAAATCATTAAATCCCTGTGTTAAAGAATGCACTATAACATAATATAAGTATTTTAAAAATCTGAGTTCTTAAGTTTAATAGATAATGAATAAAAAAAACACAAACATGAAAAATCCAAGTTCTGAGAAAAAGTCAATTAAAGATTTAAATAGCCATTAAGCTGTGAAGTAGTCTTAGAAAGAATGAATAATTCCAGCACTGTTTTTTTAAATATATAAACATGTGTGATACATCGTCGGAAAGGTATGTTTAAACTACTTAATGTTGTAAAAAAGTAAAAATCGATTTTTTCCCCAAATTTCGCTTACCTGGTCCCCTTAAAATCACAAAACAAGCAAATCAGAATATGATTTTCAAATAAAAAAAAATCCTTTTTGGAATTCGTGTAAATAAATATACATATTAAACAACAATATTTCCTTTTTAAAGTAACAAAAATTAAATGATTTCATCGAGTAAATGTATATTATATGCAAAAACATGTCTATGAATAACTCTGACGTACTATTGACGATGGCAACACTTGAACAATTTTTATTTTACAGCAATTTTCTAATTTCTAAACATCACACATTTTCAATATTTACAGCGTCGAATAGGGGAAAAAATGTTACTTCAAATGCAATTTATCTTAAATCTATTTTAATTTGCAAAATTTTTGTACCGGTTTGCACTTAAAATATTATAAATAAATAATTCTTCCCGGCTAATATCCCATAACGAAATTAAAACTTCATCTATAAATAAATAAAATAATATTTAAAAAAATTTAACAGACATGTAATCGAACTCTGCACTTAACCCACTGAAATGATCAGAATCAAAAAGTCTGCTGCAAGTAGCGAAATTTTTGTGTATTTCTTCGACTTTTAATTCATGGCGTGTGGCTAATACGAAAGTATCGCTTTTAATGAATTTCAAAACTTTGTTTGAAAACATAAATCATATTTTTCACATAAAAATTCTTTTCTAATGTTGTTAGTGGGCAATCTAAAAAGAAAAAAATGTTAGTCTTCAATTTAAAATAAATTTGTTTTTCCCTATATTTTGTAATCCAGGAAGTCGGGGTTGGATCCTCTAGTACTTCTAATAATCAAACTCTTGTTAGTGGGGAGATTCTCAAAAGGAGGGATCATTAAACGTTAACTATATGTAATTTTTAAAATTTTCAAATTTAAGGCCAATTTTTTTTAATAGTATAGTATTTTGTCTATAAATATAATATATAAATATTTTTAATAGTATGTCTACAAAATTATACACAAACATTAAAAGACAGCAACTATTCTGGAAAATTAATGATTAAAGCATTTAATTAGCAGTTGTGTACGTTACAAATTTTGGACATTTTTTCGCACGTAAGTTACAGATTTTGGACGCTGCTCTTAGTATTTAAAAAATTCTTAAGACTAAGAATGTAGTAAATGTGTCTGTGTACATATATATATGCATAATTTACTTTTTGTTATCCAGTAATTATAATAATAAAATCAAATGCTTTGTTACGTACGTTACTTTCGAACATAACAAAATACAGAAAAATTCTTTATAGAAAAGTCCTTCTATCTTCAAAAAAGCAATAAATCAGCCTGCCATCTCTTAACGAAATTATCAAAAAATCATCCGTTTCCTTTATGCATTCGTTGTTTACCATTAGAACCACCTGGAAAAAAGTTAAAACTCTTTTTCTTGGTGGTACATTGAAGCAGTTAACGTTATGAATGTCCGAAATTGGCCTCTTTTGCATGAAATAATAAAATTTTAAGATATTTATACAAAGCTTTTACAATAAATTATGTCATTTGCTGTCTCTGAATAGAATTAAAAACTCAGTGTAAAAAAAAAAAGAGTCAATGATAATTAAAGTTATGTTTGAAAGGCTTAAAGTTATGACCTGTGTCCGGTGCCTACCTTTTGAGAATCGCCCAGTGATTAAACTTTTTCGAAAAAGAAGAATAAAATAGGTTTCAATAAATGAAAGTTAAAATTCTAATGCTAAATTCACCTTGAGTAAATAGACCCCACACTGCGTTATCAAGATTAGCTCAAACTCAACCTATAATAATTAATTAAATTTAAACAAATCAAAAAACCCGAATGCGTAAAAAGCGAATCAATTGATTATTTCTCATCAATGTGAAACTATTTTTTATATTACTTACCTATTTTGTTTTCATTTACTTGTATTGATGATATTTAAGTTGTGTTTAATTGTTAGTTCCTATCTATAAACACTGTTTTGATGAGGCCTATAGATATCTATGATGGTTAGAGTTGCAGTAAAGCTAGAGATCTTACCTACACAACTTCGAGGTTTTATAATATTTTAACGGAGCTTCTGACTGTAAAATAGTTAATGAAACATCGTCTTCATTTTGAAAGACCTATCGAATGATATGCCACTGAATAGGGTGCGTAAAAAAATTTTTTCGTCTCTACCGCCATTTTGAATTTATAAAAACAAAACCTAGCGTATAGACATCGGACGGTTAAGACGAATCGATAGAGGCCTCATTCATTAAAATCCATCCAGACGTTGGGATGTTTCGAGGGTATAAAGAAACCCGCGTACACAGACACGCGTGAAACACACAACCCTTCTTGGCAGTCGGGTAAAAATACATTATAGTAAATCCAAGATTATTTTTGGTACAAATAATTACCAGAAAGCCATTACAAGAGAGTCTGATGATATAATTGCTAATGAAGATATAGCTTTTAACGATGCAGTATCATACGATATCCATGGAGTATGGAAAGAATTGCTGCATAATAGATTAAAGCTTGTTTTATTAGAAATGGTTACCTTTATCTGGCATCTTATCTACAGTTCAACCCTTAAATTACATCGATCTCTTCTAGAAGATTCTCGAACAAGCGCTAAAAGAAAAAAATAGCAACATTTAAATAAACACTGATGACGGCCGTGTGGTGGCTGAAAAAGTTTTTTTATTTTTAATGTATTTGTAAGATATTTCTAATGTATATTAAATAATTTTATGTTATATGTATGCGTTACGGTTAAAGCAAGAATTAAGGGTAAACCTAGGTTTAACCCATGTTTTAACCGGTTAAAGTGCGGATTACCCAGGCCTTGCAGATAAAGCCCGAAGAGTTCCCAACGCCTCCATCTTTAACCGGTTAAAGCTAGGTCTAACCACTCTTGGTCGGTTAAAGCCCGAAATTATTATGAAACATCTTTGTAGAAACATATTAAAACCTAGTAATCAGAAAAATTTTGTTTGTACTTTTATTGCAGAAACTGAATGAAAAAAAAATGAGTAATTTAAGAATTTGAATGCAGAAACTGAAAATAAAATATCGGTACTTTTGGGAACGCTTCGGGCTTTATTCGACCAAGATTGGTTAGACCTAGCTTTAGCCGGTTAAAGATGGAAGGTTTGGAAAACCCTTTGTGCTTTATCCGCAAGGCCTGGGTAATCTGCACGGCCTGGGTAATCCGCACTTTAACCGGTTAGACCTAGGTTTACCCTTCATTCTTGCTTTAGCCGTAACATATGCAGCGGCATGTGATTTTAGTACATTTCTTTGTACTTTTTTGTATGAAAATACGTTTCGTCAGTATTTTATGGAAGTAAAATATGTTTCCTTATTTTTATAATATTATATGCGTCGTTAACTGAAAATTTGAAACAAGTTCAGATACTTCAAGTTATTGGTTTTTTTTTTAATATTAATACAAATAAATTGTGATTTGCAAATGTAAGCTTGGAAATAAATCGAAATTCGATAACGAAAAAAGTTTTTATCATTTTTTCTAATGTCTAACTTAAATGAATTGTAGATCCTTATTTAACATTTCCAAGCAATAAAACTTCCTCGAGAAAAACAAAATTATTTAATTTCGTTTCCAAATTGGATACTACCATCATTATTTCTAAAATACAATTATGCAGGTATGTAATTAATGTTATTCAGAGAAATATGGCATGTACCTTTTATTCGATAAATTTTTGTTTGTGTCATTAGTGCTAAATGATCCCTCGTTCTTGTTAACATGGTGTTGAACTAATCTTTTCACCGAAGACACGACAAACACATTACATTTTTTTGTACATTTATCAAATAAAATGTATCTTATACATTACACACTTACATGCTGAAATTACCAAATTGTGAACCAATTTGCCTATTAATGTTGTTTTACAAAAAGAATTAGTTTTACTGATTAAGATAAAGCGTTTTGTTCAGATTCATTTTCTGAATAATTTAGTGGATTTTTATCGAAGTTCAGCACGAAAAAATCATCAAATCACGAAAATCTTTAAAATGACAGTCCAAACGGTTAATGAGTAGTTCCAGAATTATACAAATATCTCATTCAATTAGTTCCTCAGTTATCATAAAAGCTCTCGAATTATTGCTGTGCCATCAATTCACATATATTCATATTGATACTTTTCGAACGCATAATGTAAGGGAAGTATTATAATTGGAGATCTGCCGAAAATTCGGTTTTGTTTTCGTTTTCCGCCCATAACCAGAAATAGCTGGAAATGCTTTTGGAAATTCGGCCGGACCAAAACTATCTGTATTCCAAAATCTTCGTTTCTTCTTTCGGAAAGTTCAGCATTACTCATTGATTTGAGCTGTATCGTCTCAAATGATACGCTCCTTATTTATTGCTATGAACTGCACTGTTTAAAATTATTAGGTATGATTGACTCAAGACGTGAGTGTAAATTATAAAGCTAGTAATGCATGTATGGCTAAATTTTGAAAATGCTATTCACTTGCTCATTAAAAGCTACAGACTTAACAGTGAGGCTAATGTCAGACGAACGTCTTATTGCACGCTTTTGTCACTTTTACAGCCTCCCTAAACATGCTAGCAAAGATGTAGGGAGGCTGTAAAAGCGAAAAAAGGATGAAAAAAACGCTCGTCTGACATTATCCTAATAGATTTTTTTAGTTTAAAACCACAGAAGGGCTTTGAATACTCTTTAAGAAAATTTTAGTATAACAGATGATCATTTACGAAAATTCTTATAAAAGATAAATCCAGGTATGTACAACTAAAACATTTTTTTAATTAGATGAAATTCAAATAATTAGAAAATATTTTTGTCGTTGATGAATTAATTACATTTTATGTTATATGAAAATAAAAACTTTTGGTCAGAAACGCAGAGAGCTAAATTTGGCCACACGAATAATTAATTAATAATTATGTATATCTGCGTATGTAGTAATTTATTTAAATAATTTTTTGGACATTTTCGTTACTATTTTAATCGTGTAAGGGAACAGTTAGTTTTGTTTGGGATTACAGAATGCTATTACTATACTGCTATATTACTATACTGCTATTTACTGCTAAACAAACTTGTTTTTGCAGTTTAAAGTGCGAGTGCAAATTAATGACCATAGTAAGATGGATTTTAAAAAATAATACTAATTGTAATTTTTAGATATATATTTTCCCATCTTTGAAATAAGTAATGGTAGACATAATTAGATTAAATCTCTATAATTAATTGTGAACGTGCTTTTTTTAAGTAAGCTCCAAAATTTATATGCTATGATTCACTGTAAACTCTGTGAACAATATACAGGCTGCGGCAGGTATTTGAGAACAAATCAACGACTGATTTCAAATAGGAATATACACTAGGGATGAGCGTTTTTTAACGTTCTGTACAGGTGACCGTCTACACATTGAATGACATCATTTATTGAAACCACTTCCAGCCGCAAAACCACCTCTACAGGCAGTCGAAACTGACTGTAAGTACTAATCAGGTGAGTTTTGGGAAAATTTGCCACTGCATACACAATGGCTGCCTTTCGAGCCGCAACATTGTTGTGTGGAGGACTATTGGAGTCTCCCTAAACTACCCCAAACGTAATAGGCCATTCGGTTAATATCTGAGTAGCTGGGGGGGGGGGGGGCAACAAGTTGAGGATAACATCGTTATGAATGCCTTGGCCTTCCATTTTTGGTTTGTGTGTAATAATACAGAACCTTCATTAAAAAAAAGTACGGCCCTCCACGTGTTACAGAAGTAATTTAGTTCTTTACCACTTCGGTACAAGCAATGGTGTTGACTCTGGCACTTTGAAAAAGGAATGTGGAGGCATTAGATCGTCTTCATTTCTCCGGACTCCTTATAATCCTCAGTTAGACTGTAATTTTTCTGCACAAGTCTTTCAGAAGTTTTCCTTATTGGAAAAGAAAAAAGAACATTCCTGGCTCCTCTTGATGTTTCAGCTTGTTAAGGAGGCACTTGTTTCTGGTCAGGCAATTATCCCTGGTTCTCTCGGGCAAGAACTGTACTCTCCTCATCACGTGCAACCTCTAATGAAGGTCCTCATGAATCAGACATCAGATTGTAGCCTCATCAACCTGCATCTCCCCAGCGAGTGCCCTCATCAACTTCAGTATGATTTTCATCGACTTCACTGGCGAATTCCGGTTTCTTGACGATTTCATATTTCTGACAATGTCGTTTACTGCATGAAATGTTTGGCACATGGAACCTAACAGCCTCCAGTTCTGTCCTTACACGAAAGATGGATGACCGGGGGAATTTCTAGAATGTGGCAATCACCGTGCCTCGTATTTCTAAGATTACATGTTATTCAGTCCGGAATTTACTTTACCTTTATTTTAAGGTGCATATTGAGGGGGTGCGTAGGAAATTTAATGCGATTTCGCTTTGTCGCCCAGTACCTAGCCTCGTCAAAATAAAATCGGGGTCCCGTTTTCGTGAATACTCCAATGATACTGCTCCAAAGCTAGCCTCGCAAAAGGGTCCAATTGTAGTCAGATTGCTGCTTTTGATAAAAATATTCAATTTTTCTTCAGTAATGAGTTTGTTAATTAGCTAATAGCGTCCGTAATTACGGCGGGATTTTCTAGAAACCACAAAGACCGTTTTTCTGAGAAAACGGCGGCCCGAATCGACATATTATAAGACTCTCTGCGTGGCCTGTGAGGAAAGTAGTTCCCGCTTCAAGGACTTTTGTTACCAACAGACAGACATACAGACGTTTACGTACATTAACAGTAAGTGATTAGTAAGCGCATTATTAAAAAAATGTCGTTGCTAAAAGAATACTAATACTTAGTAAAAACTATACAATGTAGGGTTGGGTATAGCTGTATAGTATACAAGGTGCAAAGGAAAGTCCCTTTAACCTGAAAACGCTTGCGAACGGAGAGAGCTACAGCTATACAAGTGAGGTAACGGTACAGTAAAGCGACTACGCCCGACCTAATTCAAACGACAGCAGCACCTCTAGTGGCGAAATTTGGAAGATAGCCATTGCAAATCGAAAACGAAAAGAGGTAGAGCAAATTTTCCAATTAGAAAGTTTTAGAGCATCAATTAATTAGTAAGAAACGACATTTGGTTCACACGGATAAAATAAATCGTCTCCTGCATATCCAAAAATGTCCGAAATCGATGAGCGACGATTCTACTTTGCCTATTCACATTCCGGAAATGCAGCAGTGCACAATTGCAGATTGTGACGTTGTACTGTACTGTAATATCTGTAAAGATTTAATTTCCAATGCATTTAAAATTTTAGAATAACCCTTTCAGGGCCAGAAGAATTCTGTTCGTAAACTGATGAAATAATTCACTGATACCAGAATATTCAAACGAATTTCTTAGAAAACAAAAACCCGCTAATTTGCACTTTCATTACAAAAGAAAAATTTTATTAAAATATTCTTGGTGCCATTTGTCAGTTTTGGAATTAAAATTAGGTAGCTAGACCGTCTAGTCACCGTCCTTGAAAGGGTTAAATCTATGTCGTCGTATTCAAGAGGCTTGCAATAGACGTTCCATGCTGAGAAATGTGCATGCAGAATTACTCTCACGAATACAAACGTGTATCGAACGTTTCGAACATACTGAATATTAACTTTTTATCACTGTGAGACAGTTTGTCTTTTTTTGTGTGATGCTATCAAAATGTATTAAGTACGTACTTATACCATAAATTGTGCGTATTTCTTCATACTTCTGACTATTCCATTCAAACGTTTTCACAAAATAGAGTGCATCGATTTCGAACATTTTTGGGTAAACAGGCGAAGATTTATCTTATCCATGTAAATCAAATGTCGTATTCTATTAATTAATTGATGCTCTAAAACTTTCTAATTGGAAATTTTGGTCTATCTCTTTTCGTTTTTGATCTGTTTGGCTATCTTCCAAATTTCGTCACTAGGAGGCGCTGCTGTCGTTTTCATTAAATCGGGCGTAGTCGCTTTACTATACCGTTACCTCACTTGCATAGCTGTAGCTCTCTCTGTTCACAAGTATTTTCAGGTTAAAGGGACTTTCCTTTGCACCCTGTATACTAGAAAAGTATAAATGAATATACCATGAAAGTTCAAAGATATATGGAACCTAAATAATAGCAAATATAGCTATTCTGTATATTTGTTATTTCATATAGGTTTTTAGTTAACCTTTAAAAATGTAGTAGGTGTATTGAGAGAACCACTCAATGGAAATTAAGTGCGAATCCCATAGTATTTGTGTGATTCATTCGCATTAAATTAGTCTGTTTTTAACAATTTGACATTTATTGCTTTTATACTGCTACTGGGCATCGCATTACATAAATATATCCTTGAAATTTGTTATCTAGGCTTTAAAACCCGATGGAGCATAGAGTACGCCGTCCCTGTCATTATGTATGTCCAAACCGTCCGTGTCTTTAAGGGTTAATATCTCGGCTAATTATCGACGATTTTTTTCGAAATTCATGATCAACAATGCTCTTATACTTCTGCTAAGATAGGTACCTCCAGCTCTACTCAACACTTTTGCTGAAGCCCGTAAATCTAAATTTGAGTGTAACGGAAAAATGCGATTTTTTTTCAAAAACTATGTGACCTAGGGTAATCGCTATGATTTTCCTGCAAGGTTTAAATTAATGTCTACTACGTCTAATTTTTTTATGATTTTAGTTTCAATAGATTCGGAATTAGAGGGGGGAGGGGGGGGACATATTTTTGTACTACATTTCCCACCATAACTTTGAAAATATAATACCTAAAATTAAATAAAATATATTTTTTATTTCAGCATTACGAAAGCTTTCACAGGATACCCCACACGATATACAAAGAAAAGTTTTTTTTTCCAAGTACCTTAATAAGCCCCTCTACATTTTTACAAAATATATTTATGAATATTTATTAATCTGCCCATATGTGGGTCAATAGTCTTTATTACTTCTCCGAATTTGAACTTTCCACGTTGCATAGTTTACGAGTCTGTGACAGACAGACACAGAAGTGGTCTTATAATGGTTCCGTTTTTACTTTTTAAGTACGGAACCCTAAAAATTGAGAAAATATAAAGTGTTCATTAAATATGGATCATTAAATAGGCAATCATATTAAATATATAAACATGAGCAGGTTGCAAGCACACACCTCGCATGCGGTTGCAACTTCTTGTGATGTAAAGTTTTTTGAAACCATTTTTCATTAAAAAAATATTTATACCCATATCTATAAATCAAACCATTGGTTCATACAATTATGTACCAAACATAATTTTGTGCTCTAATAACGCAGAAATCTAAACGCAAACCCCAAAAAGAAATTTACTTTAACTACGTTGATAATTAAAACAAATATTTGCAGGGGGTCGCGACAAAATTTTACATAAAATTGGGGGGCGGGGGGCGGGAACGGAAATAAAAAAAAGGTTGCGTGCCACTGTTATAGACAGCTATCGAAAGAACTATATACATTTTTGTAAGCTTTGCCGACAGATTAGGTATTTACACCCTGTTGTAACCATTTTGAAACCATTTTGCGACCGAATCCACCTGAAAGTGATAAATATTGCGAAGCAATAAATATAAGCGATAAATATTGCGTCGGTGTAATTAAGCATTAGTACTGCAAAGACAATATCTCCAGTTCCAAAGATGTAAGTTCTTGTTTGGTTGAATGTGTCAGAAATTAGTTTTAAAAAATCATTTCTTTTTTCGTACTCTATTCCGAAAGTAAAGTTGAGACAGTCGAGATTTTTTGACAGGACGAAACAGTACTGATGAATAAAAAGCTACTTTTAAGTGAATAACAATCTTTTTTTAACAAAGATAATTTTCAGCAGAAAACAGATATGAATTATAATATTTATGTAAAAATAGTTCAATAAATTTTAATGTTTGTTTTGAATTATTAACAAAAAACGTCAACAAATATAAAAATATAGTTGATATTAATTTTATTAATTATATTCATTGAAGTATAAACATTTAAAATTTAAGTCGACTGATTTTCGGTGAAGTACATTATCTATCTATAGTAATAAGGAAAGGAGTTTTTCTGTCTCTCTGGGGGTGCGTTTGCTGTCTTTTGAAGAAACCACGGCGAGTAAAGCTACAAGATTTGACCGGAAGATTAATTGTAACTGCGTCTGTAGTTATGCACCTCAAAATCATTTTAGATTTTTTTAGTTAAGAAACTAAAAAAATCTACATTTCTTAATTAATCAAAAAACATAATATACATCGCAAAATAGCGTGAAACGTCGCAGCGATGCGGCGAAATTTCCATTCCGCAATTGCAGAACAAAGAGTCGGGAAGCGCAATTTTTTTCCGTCTTCCGCAGCGCCCATCAGCTTAACTGTTCGAAATACCAAAAAACAAAAAATGCACGCTTAAATTTCATACTTTATCCTTTCTGACGATGCAATTTGTTGTAATAAATATAAATATTAACTCTTTAAGAAAATTTTAGTATAACAGATGATCATTTACAAAAATTCTTATAAAAGATAAATCCAGGTATGTACAACTAAAACATTTTTTTAATTAGATGAAATTCAAATAATTAGAAAATATTTTTGTCGTTGATGAATTAATTACATTTTATGTTATATGAAAATAAAAACTTTTGGTCAGAAACGCAGAGAGCTAAATTTGGCCACACGAATAATTAATTAATAATTATGTATATCTGCGTATGTAGTAATTTATTTAAATAATTTTTTGGACATTTTCGTTACTATTTTAATCGTGTAAGGGAACAGTTAGTTTTGTTTGGGATTACAGAATGCTATTACTATACTGCTATATTACTATACTGCTATTTACTGCTAAACAAACTTGTTTTTGCAGTTTAAAGTGCGAGTGCAAATTAATGACCATAGTAAGATGGATTTTAAAAAATAATACTAATTGTAATTTTTAGATATATATTTTCCCATCTTTGAAATAAGTAATGGTAGACATAATTAGATTAAATCTCTATAATTAATTGTGAACGTGCTTTTTTTAAGTAAGCTCCAAAATTTATATGCTATGATTCACTGTAAACTCTGTGAACAATATACAGGCTGCGGCAGGTATTTGAGAACAAATCAACGACTGATTTCAAATAGGAATATACACTAGGGATGAGCGTTTTTTAACGTTCTGTACAGGTGACCGTCTACACATTGAATGACATCATTTATTGAAACCACTTCCAGCCGCAAAACCACCTCTACAGGCAGTCGAAACTGACTGTAAGTACTAATCAGGTGAGTTTTGGGAAAATTTGCCACTGCATACACAATGGCTGCCTTTCGAGCCGCAACATTGTTGTGTGGAGGACTATTGGAGTCTCCCTAAACTACCCCAAACGTAATAGGCCATTCGGTTAATATCTGAGTAGCTGGGGGGGGGGGGGCAACAAGTTGAGGATAACATCGTTATGAATGCCTTGGCCTTCCATTTTTGGTTTGTGTGTAATAATACAGAACCTTCATTAAAAAAAAGTACGGCCCTCCACGTGTTACAGAAGTAATTTAGTTCTTTACCACTTCGGTACAAGCAATGGTGTTGACTCTGGCACTTTGAAAAAGGAATGTGGAGGCATTAGATCGTCTTCATTTCTCCGGACTCCTTATAATCCTCAGTTAGACTGTAATTTTTCTGCACAAGTCTTTCAGAAGTTTTCCTTATTGGAAAAGAAAAAAGAACATTCCTGGCTCCTCTTGATGTTTCAGCTTGTTAAGGAGGCACTTGTTTCTGGTCAGGCAATTATCCCTGGTTCTCTCGGGCAAGAACTGTACTCTCCTCATCACGTGCAACCTCTAATGAAGGTCCTCACGAATCAGACATCAGATTGTAGCCTCATCAACCTGCATCTCTCCAGCGAGTGCCCTCATCAACTTCAGTATGATTTTCATCGACTTCACTGGCGAATTCCGGTTTCTTGACGATTTCATATTTCTGACAATGTCGTTTACTGCATGAAATGTTTGGCACATGGAACCTAACAGCCTCCAGTTCTGTCCTTACACGAAAGATGGATGACCGGGGGAATTTCTAGAATGTGGCAATCACCGTGCCTCGTATTTCTAAGATTACATGTTATTCAGTCCGGAATTTACTTTACCTTTATTTTAAGGTGCATATTGAGGGGGTGCGTAGGAAATTTAATGCGATTTCGCTTTGTCGCCCAGTACCTAGCCTCGTCAAAATAAGATCGGGGTCCCGTTTTCGTGAATCCTCCAATGATACTGCTCCAAAGCTAGCCTCGCAAAAGGGTCCAATTGTAGTCAGATTGCTGCTTTTGATAAAAATATTCAATTTTTCTTCAGTAATGAGTTTGTTAATTAGCTAATAGCGTCCGTAATTACGGCGGGATTTTCTAGAAACCACAAAGACCGTTTTTCTGAGAAAACGGCGGCCCGAATCGACATATTATAAGACTCTCTGCGTGGCCTGTGAGGAAAGTAGTTCCCGCTTCAAGGACTTTTGTTACCAACAGACAGACATACAGACGTTTACGTACATTAACAGTAAGTGATTAGTAAGCGCATTATTAAAAAAATGTCGTTGCTAAAAGAATACTAATACTTAGTAAAAACTATACAATGTAGGGTTGGGTATAGCTGTATAGTATACAAGGTGCAAAGGAAAGTCCCTTTAACCTGAAAACACTTGCGAACGGAGAGAGCTACAGCTATACAAGTGAGGTAACGGTACAGTAAAGCGACTACGCCCGACCTAATTCAAACGACAGCAGCACCTCTAGTGGCGAAATTTGGAAGATAGCCATTGCAAATCGAAAACGAAAAGAGGTAGAGCAAATTTTCCAATTAGAAAGTTTTAGAGCATCAATTAATTAGTAAGAAACGACATTTGGTTCACACGGATAAAATAAATCGTCTCCTGCATATCCAAAAATGTCCGAAATCGATGAGCGACGATTCTACTTTGCCTATTCACATTCCGGAAATGCAGCAGTGCACAATTGCAGATTGTGACGTTGTACTGTACTGTAATATCTGTAAAGATTTAATTTCCAATGCATTTAAAATTTTAGAATAACCCTTTCAGGGCCAGAAGAATTCTGTTCGTAAACTGATGAAATAATTCACTGATACCAGAATATTCAAACGAATTTCTTAGAAAACAAAAACCCGCTAATTTGCACTTTCATTACAAAAGAAAAATTTTATTAAAATATTCTTGGTGCCATTTGTCAGTTTTGGAATTAAAATTAGGTAGCTAGACCGTCTAGTCACCGTCCTTGAAAGGGTTAAATCTATGTCGTCGTATTCAAGAGGCTTGCAATAGACGTTCCATGCTGAGAAATGTGCATGCAGAATTACTCTCACGAATACAAACGTGTATCGAACGTTTCGAACATACTGAATATTAACTTTTTATCACTGTGAGACAGTTTGTCTTTTTTGTGTGATGCTATCAAAATGTATTAAGTACGTACTTATACCATAAATTGTGCGTATTTCTTCATACTTCTGACTATTCCATTCAAACGTTTTCACAAAATAGAGTGCATCGATTTCGAACATTTTTGGGTAAACAGGCGAAGATTTATCTTATCCATGTAAATCAAATGTCGTATTCTATTAATTAATTGATGCTCTAAAACTTTCTAATTGGAAATTTTGGTCTATCTCTTTTCGTTTTTGATCTGTTTGGCTATCTTCCAAATTTCGTCACTAGGAGGCGCTGCTGTCGTTTTCATTAAATCGGGCGTAGTCGCTTTACTATACCGTTACCTCACTTGCATAGCTGTAGCTCTCTCTGTTCACAAGTATTTTCAGGTTAAAGGGACTTTCCTTTGCACCCTGTATACTAGAAAAGTATAAATGAATATACCATGAAAGTTCAAAGATATATGGAACCTAAATAATAGCAAATATAGCTATTCTGTATATTTGTTATTTCATATAGGTTTTTAGTTAACCTTTAAAAATGTAGTAGGTGTATTGAGAGAACCACTCAATGGAAATTAAGTGCGAATCCCATAGTATTTGTGTGATTCATTCGCATTAAATTAGTCTGTTTTTAACAATTTGACATTTATTGCTTTTATACTGCTACTGGGCATCGCATTACATAAATATATCCTTGAAATTTGTTATCTAGGCTTTAAAACCCGATGGAGCATAGAGTACGCCGTCCCTGTCATTATGTATGTCCAAACCGTCCGTGTCTTTAAGGGTTAATATCTCGGCTAATTATCGACGATTTTTTTCGAAATTCATGATCAACAATGCTCTTATACTTCTGCTAAGATAGGTACCTCCAGCTCTACTCAACACTTTTGCTGAAGCCCGTAAATCTAAATTTGAGTGTAACGGAAAAATGCGATTTTTTTTCAAAAACTATGTGACCTAGGGTAATCGCTATGATTTTCCTGCAAGGTTTAAATTAATGTCTACTACGTCTAATTTTTTTATGATTTTAGTTTCAATAGATTCGGAATTAGAGGGGGGAGGGGGGGGACATATTTTTGTACTACATTTCCCACCATAACTTTGAAAATATAATACCTAAAATTAAATAAAATATATTTTTTATTTCAGCATTACGAAAGCTTTCACAGGATACCCCACACGATATACAAAGAAAAGTTTTTTTTTCCAAGTACCTTAATAAGCCCCTCTACATTTTTACAAAATATATTTATGAATATTTATTAATCTGCCCATATGTGGGTCAATAGTCTTTATTACTTCTCCGAATTTGAACTTTCCACGTTGCATAGTTTACGAGTCTGTGACAGACAGACACAGAAGTGGTCTTATAATGGTTCCGTTTTTACTTTTTAAGTACGGAACCCTAAAAATTGAGAAAATATAAAGTGTTCATTAAATATGGATCATTAAATAGGCAATCATATTAAATATATAAACATGAGCAGGTTGCAAGCACACACCTCGCATGCGGTTGCAACTTCTTGTGATGTAAAGTTTTTTGAAACCATTTTTCATTAAAAAAATATTTATACCCATATCTATAAATCAAACCATTGGTTCATACAATTATGTACCAAACATAATTTTGTGCTCTAATAACGCAGAAATCTAAACGCAAACCCCAAAAAGAAATTTACTTTAACTACGTTGATAATTAAAACAAATATTTGCAGGGGGTCGCGACAAAATTTTACATAAAATTGGGGGGCGGGGGGCGGGAACGGAAATAAAAAAAAGGTTGCGTGCCACTGTTATAGACAGCTATCGAAAGAACTATATACATTTTTGTAAGCTTTGCCGACAGATTAGGTATTTACACCCTGTTGTAACCATTTTGAAACCATTTTGCGACCGAATCCACCTGAAAGTGATAAATATTGCGAAGCAATAAATATAAGCGATAAATATTGCGTCGGTGTAATTAAGCATTAGTACTGCAAAGACAATATCTCCAGTTCCAAAGATGTAAGTTCTTGTTTGGTTGAATGTGTCAGAAATTAGTTTTAAAAAATCATTTCTTTTTTCGTACTCTATTCCGAAAGTAAAGTTGAGACAGTCGAGATTTTTTGACAGGACGAAACAGTACTGATGAATAAAAAGCTACTTTTAAGTGAATAACAATCTTTTTTTAACAAAGATAATTTTCAGCAGAAAACAGATATGAATTATAATATTTATGTAAAAATAGTTCAATAAATTTTAATGTTTGTTTTGAATTATTAACAAAAAACGTCAACAAATATAAAAATATAGTTGATATTAATTTTATTAATTATATTCATTGAAGTATAAACATTTAAAATTTAAGTCGACTGATTTTCGGTGAAGTACATTATCTATCTATAGTAATAAGGAAAGGAGTTTTTCTGTCTCTCTGGGGGTGCGTTTGCTGTCTTTTGAAGAAACCACGGCGAGTAAAGCTACAAGATTTGACCGGAAGATTAATTGTAACTGCGTCTGTAGTTATGCACCTCAAAATCATTTTAGATTTTTTTAGTTAAGAAACTAAAAAAATCTACATTTCTTAATTAATCAAAAAACATAATATACATCGCAAAATAGCGTGAAACGTCGCAGCGATGCGGCGAAATTTCCATTCCGCAATTGCAGAACAAAGAGTCGGGAAGCGCAATTTTTTTCCGTCTTCCGCAGCGCCCATCAGCTTAACTGTTCGAAATACCAAAAAACAAAAAATGCACGCTTAAATTTCATACTTTATCCTTTCTGACGATGCAATTTGTTGTAATAAATATAAATATTAACTCTTTAAGAAAATTTTAGTATAACAGATGATCATTTACAAAAATTCTTATAAAAGATAAATCCAGGTATGTACAACTAAAACATTTTTTTAATTAGATGAAATTCAAATAATTAGAAAATATTTTTGTCGTTGATGAATTAATTACATTTTATGTTATATGAAAATAAAAACTTTTGGTCAGAAACGCAGAGAGCTAAATTTGGCCACACGAATAATTAATTAATAATTATGTATATCTGCGTATGTAGTAATTTATTTAAATAATTTTTTGGACATTTTCGTTACTATTTTAATCGTGTAAGGGAACAGTTAGTTTTGTTTGGGATTACAGAATGCTATTACTATACTGCTATATTACTATACTGCTATTTACTGCTAAACAAACTTGTTTTTGCAGTTTAAAGTGCGAGTGCAAATTAATGACCATAGTAAGATGGATTTTAAAAAATAATACTAATTGTAATTTTTAGATATATATTTTCCCATCTTTGAAATAAGTAATGGTAGACATAATTAGATTAAATCTCTATAATTAATTGTGAACGTGCTTTTTTTAAGTAAGCTCCAAAATTTATATGCTATGATTCACTGTAAACTCTGTGAACAATATACAGGCTGCGGCAGGTATTTGAGAACAAATCAACGACTGATTTCAAATAGGAATATACACTAGGGATGAGCGTTTTTTAACGTTCTGTACAGGTGACCGTCTACACATTGAATGACATCATTTATTGAAACCACTTCCAGCCGCAAAACCACCTCTACAGGCAGTCGAAACTGACTGTAAGTACTAATCAGGTGAGTTTTGGGAAAATTTGCCACTGCATACACAATGGCTGCCTTTCGAGCCGCAACATTGTTGTGTGGAGGACTATTGGAGTCTCCCTAAACTACCCCAAACGTAATAGGCCATTCGGTTAATATCTGAGTAGCTGGGGGGGGGGGGCAACAAGTTGAGGATAACATCGTTATGAATGCCTTGGCCTTCCATTTTTGGTTTGTGTGTAATAATACAGAACCTTCATTAAAAAAAAGTACGGCCCTCCACGTGTTACAGAAGTAATTTAGTTCTTTACCACTTCGGTACAAGCAATGGTGTTGACTCTGGCACTTTGAAAAAGGAATGTGGAGGCATTAGATCGTCTTCATTTCTCCGGACTCCTTATAATCCTCAGTTAGACTGTAATTTTTCTGCACAAGTCTTTCAGAAGTTTTCCTTATTGGAAAAGAAAAAAGAACATTCCTGGCTCCTCTTGATGTTTCAGCTTGTTAAGGAGGCACTTGTTTCTGGTCAGGCAATTATCCCTGGTTCTCTCGGGCAAGAACTGTACTCTCCTCATCACGTGCAACCTCTAATGAAGGTCCTCACGAATCAGACATCAGATTGTAGCCTCATCAACCTGCATCTCTCCAGCGAGTGCCCTCATCAACTTCAGTATGATTTTCATCGACTTCACTGGCGAATTCCGGTTTCTTGACGATTTCATATTTCTGACAATGTCGTTTACTGCATGAAATGTTTGGCACATGGAACCTAACAGCCTCCAGTTCTGTCCTTACACGAAAGATGGATGACCGGGGGAATTTCTAGAATGTGGCAATCACCGTGCCTCGTATTTCTAAGATTACATGTTATTCAGTCCGGAATTTACTTTACCTTTATTTTAAGGTGCATATTGAGGGGGTGCGTAGGAAATTTAATGCGATTTCGCTTTGTCGCCCAGTACCTAGCCTCGTCAAAATAAGATCGGGGTCCCGTTTTCGTGAATCCTCCAATGATACTGCTCCAAAGCTAGCCTCGCAAAAGGGTCCAATTGTAGTCAGATTGCTGCTTTTGATAAAAATATTCAATTTTTCTTCAGTAATGAGTTTGTTAATTAGCTAATAGCGTCCGTAATTACGGCGGGATTTTCTAGAAACCACAAAGACCGTTTTTCTGAGAAAACGGCGGCCCGAATCGACATATTATAAGACTCTCTGCGTGGCCTGTGAGGAAAGTAGTTCCCGCTTCAAGGACTTTTGTTACCAACAGACAGACATACAGACGTTTACGTACATTAACAGTAAGTGATTAGTAAGCGCATTATTAAAAAAATGTCGTTGCTAAAAGAATACTAATACTTAGTAAAAACTATACAATGTAGGGTTGGGTATAGCTGTATAGTATACAAGGTGCAAAGGAAAGTCCCTTTAACCTGAAAACACTTGCGAACGGAGAGAGCTACAGCTATACAAGTGAGGTAACGGTACAGTAAAGCGACTACGCCCGACCTAATTCAAACGACAGCAGCACCTCTAGTGGCGAAATTTGGAAGATAGCCATTGCAAATCGAAAACGAAAAGAGGTAGAGCAAATTTTCCAATTAGAAAGTTTTAGAGCATCAATTAATTAGTAAGAAACGACATTTGGTTCACACGGATAAAATAAATCGTCTCCTGCATATCCAAAAATGTCCGAAATCGATGAGCGACGATTCTACTTTGCCTATTCACATTCCGGAAATGCAGCAGTGCACAATTGCAGATTGTGACGTTGTACTGTACTGTAATATCTGTAAAGATTTAATTTCCAATGCATTTAAAATTTTAGAATAACCCTTTCAGGGCCAGAAGAATTCTGTTCGTAAACTGATGAAATAATTCACTGATACCAGAATATTCAAACGAATTTCTTAGAAAACAAAAACCCGCTAATTTGCACTTTCATTACAAAAGAAAAATTTTATTAAAATATTCTTGGTGCCATTTGTCAGTTTTGGAATTAAAATTAGGTAGCTAGACCGTCTAGTCACCGTCCTTGAAAGGGTTAAATCTATGTCGTCGTATTCAAGAGGCTTGCAATAGACGTTCCATGCTGAGAAATGTGCATGCAGAATTACTCTCACGAATACAAACGTGTATCGAACGTTTCGAACATACTGAATATTAACTTTTTATCACTGTGAGACAGTTTGTCTTTTTTGTGTGATGCTATCAAAATGTATTAAGTACGTACTTATACCATAAATTGTGCGTATTTCTTCATACTTCTGACTATTCCATTCAAACGTTTTCACAAAATAGAGTGCATCGATTTCGAACATTTTTGGGTAAACAGGCGAAGATTTATCTTATCCATGTAAATCAAATGTCGTATTCTATTAATTAATTGATGCTCTAAAACTTTCTAATTGGAAATTTTGGTCTATCTCTTTTCGTTTTTGATCTGTTTGGCTATCTTCCAAATTTCGTCACTAGGAGGCGCTGCTGTCGTTTTCATTAAATCGGGCGTAGTCGCTTTACTATACCGTTACCTCACTTGCATAGCTGTAGCTCTCTCTGTTCACAAGTATTTTCAGGTTAAAGGGACTTTCCTTTGCACCCTGTATACTAGAAAAGTATAAATGAATATACCATGAAAGTTCAAAGATATATGGAACCTAAATAATAGCAAATATAGCTATTCTGTATATTTGTTATTTCATATAGGTTTTTAGTTAACCTTTAAAAATGTAGTAGGTGTATTGAGAGAACCACTCAATGGAAATTAAGTGCGAATCCCATAGTATTTGTGTGATTCATTCGCATTAAATTAGTCTGTTTTTAACAATTTGACATTTATTGCTTTTATACTGCTACTGGGCATCGCATTACATAAATATATCCTTGAAATTTGTTATCTAGGCTTTAAAACCCGATGGAGCATAGAGTACGCCGTCCCTGTCATTATGTATGTCCAAACCGTCCGTGTCTTTAAGGGTTAATATCTCGGCTAATTATCGACGATTTTTTTCGAAATTCATGATCAACAATGCTCTTATACTTCTGCTAAGATAGGTACCTCCAGCTCTACTCAACACTTTTGCTGAAGCCCGTAAATCTAAATTTGAGTGTAACGGAAAAATGCGATTTTTTTTCAAAAACTATGTGACCTAGGGTAATCGCTATAATTTTCCTGCAAGGTTTAAATTAATGTCTACTACGTCTAATTTTTTTATGATTTTAGTTTCAATAGATTCGGAATTAGAGGGGGGAGGGGGGGACATATTTTTGTACTACATTTCCCACCATAACTTTGAAAATATAATACCTAAAATTAAATAAAATATATTTTTTATTTCAGCATTACGAAAGCTTTCACAGGATACCCCACACGATATACAAAGAAAAGTTTTTTTTTCCAAGTACCTTAATAAGCCCCTCTACATTTTTACAAAATATATTTATGAATATTTATTAATCTGCCCATATGTGGGTCAATAGTCTTTATTACTTCTCCGAATTTGAACTTTCCACGTTGCATAGTTTACGAGTCTGTGACAGACAGACACAGAAGTGATCTTATAATGGTTCCGTTTTTACTTTTTAAGTACGGAACCCTAAAAATTGAGAAAATATAAAGTGTTCATTAAATATGGATCATTAAATAAGCAATCATATTAAATATATAAACATGAGCAGGTTGCAAGCACACACCTCGCATGCGGTTGCAACTTCTTGTGATGTAAAGTTTTTTGAAACCATTTTTCATTAAAAAAATATTTATACCCATATCTATAAATCAAACCATTGGTTCATACAATTATGTACCAAACATAATTTTGTGCTCTAATAACGCAGAAATCTAAACGCAAACCCCAAAAAGAAATTTACTTTAACTACGTTGATAATTAAAACAAATATTTGCAGGGGGTCGCGACAAAATTTTACATAAAATTGGGGGGCGGGGGGCGGGAACGGAAATAAAAAAAAAGGTTGCGTGCCACTGTTATAGACAGCTATCGAAAGAACTATATACATTTTTGTAAGCTTTGCCGACATATTAGGTATTTACACCCTGTTGTAACCATTTTGAAACCATTTTGCGACCGAATCCACCTGAAAGTGATAAATATTGCGAAGCAATAAATATAAGCGATAAATATTGCGTCGGTGTAATTAAGCATTAGTACTGCAAAGACAATATCTCCAGTTCCAAAGATGTAAGTTCTTGTTTGGTTGAATGTGTCAGAAATTAGTTTTAAAAAATCATTTCTTTTTTCGTACTCTATTCCGAAAGTAAAGTTGAGACAGTCGAGATTTTTTGACAGGACGAAACAGTACTGATGAATAAAAAGCTACAGCTACTTTTAAGTGAATAACAATCTTTTTTTAACAAAGATAATTTTCAGCAGAAAACAGATATGAATTATAATATTTATGTAAAAATAGTTAAATAAATTTTAATGTTTGTTTTGAATTATTAACAAAAAACGTCAACAAATATAAAAATATAGTTGATATTAATTTTATTAATTATATTCATTGAAGTATAAACATTTAAAATTTAAGTCGACTGATTTTCGGTGAAGTACATTATCTATCTATAGTAATAAGGAAAGGAGTTTTTCTGTCTCTCTGGGGGTGCGTTTGCTGTCTTTTGAAGAAACCACGGCGAGTAAAGCTACAAGATTTGACCGAAAGGTTAATTGTAACTGCGTCTGTAGTTATGCACCTCAAAATCATTTTAGATTTTTTTAGTTAAGAAACTAAAAAAATCTACATTTCTTAATTAATCAAAAAACATAATATACATCGCAAAATAGCGTGAAACGTCGCAGCGATGCGGCGAAATTTCCATTCCGCATTTGCAGAACAAAGAGTCGGGAAGCGCAATTTTTTTCCGTCTTCCGCAGCGCCCATCAGCTTAACTGTTCGAAATAACAAAAAACAAAAAATGCACGCTTAAATTTCATACTTTATCCTTTCTGACGATGCAATTTGTTGTAATAAATATAAATATTAACTCTTTCGAGAAAATTTTCTAAATGTAATAATTTCGTGTGTCCGCCCTCCCCCTATTCGAAGCCCATAATGGGGGTAACTATTCGAAATACAAGAAAATATCAGGCTTAAGAAAAACTTAAGAAAAATATCAGGCTATATGTACGTATTTTTTCTTTATACCGGTTCAGTCCGTTTGAAAAAATGTTAAGATTAACATTTAAAAAAAAAAAAAATTGAAGTGCTGTTTCAGCAACTTTTCTGCAATTTTTAGAAAACTGCTTTCGTGAACAAAATACGAAAAAAAAATATCCATTTACAAGATTAAACCTTCTCCTTTCTAAAAATGTCTTTATTTTTAAAAAAAAATATTCATATTTACTATTTTAAAAAATTCATTTCTGGAACTTCTCCGCGCGAAACTCCTCTCTCTCTCTCTCTCTCTCTCTCTCTATATATATATATATATATCCCTTCAAGATTATTTTCGAAGCGGTCCATTCTGTGAGTGCGCAAAGGATTTTGTTCATTTTTACTTTCTTCTATCTTTACAAGAAGAAAGTATTGGATTCATGAAAATTTTCGAATTCCGGTTTTCGACGGATTTACACGTTTTAGGGGTCAGAGATTCCAAAAAACATGTTTTTACAAAATGTCTGTCTGTGACTCTGTGTGTGTCTGTCTGTCTGTCTGTGTGTATGTGACACAAATTTTGTGGGCGCTCTATCTCAAAAACTAATGCACGGAATTTAATAAAAATTGATATTCAGTTAGTGCCTAATACAAATTGATGCTGATTAGTTTTTGGTGTAAATCTCTCAACAGGTGGCGCTGCAATGCTGCATTTTTCACGATTTTCGCAATAGCTCTATCTCAAGAACTAATGCACGGATTTTGATCAAACTTCAGATTTAGTTAGTCCTTGATATGAATTGATGATGATTACGTTTTGGTGTAAATCGCCCAACAGGTGGCGCTGTTATGATGAATTTTGCAGGATTTACACGATTTCCGCAATAGCTCTATCTCAAGAACTAACGCACGGATTTTCATCAAACTTCAGATTAAGTTATTCCTTGATATGACTTGTTACTGGTTAGGTGTTGGTGTAAATCGCCCAACAGGTGGCGCTTCTCTGCTGCCTTTTCCACGATTGCCTCAATAGCTCTATCAATAGAACTAATGGACCAATTTTATCTAACTTCAGATTTAGTTGTATGTTGACACAAGTTGTTGTTAATTAGGTTTTGGTGTTAATCACCCAATAGGTGGCGCTGCTATGCAGAAATTTTCACGATTTTCGCTATTGCTCTATCTCAAAAACTAATGTACGGATTTTCTTCAAACTTCAGATTCAGTCAGACGTTGACATAAATTGTTGCTGATTAGGATTTGGTATAAATCACCCAATAGGTGGCGCTGCTTGGCAGCATTTTGCTGAATTTAGACGATTTCAGCGATAGTCATATCTCAAGAACTAATGCACGGAATTTCATATCGTTAGAATCCTCATGAGATGCATAGATTGCCATTTAATTTTGGCAGTGTGATAGCGAATTTTGAAGTATTAACATGTATGAGATAGAAGAAAGTTTTGGGATTGGTACATCCGACTAGTTTGCTTTGACGTTTTAGAAATGGGTCAGAAATTGAATGGGGATTTTTTCATTTCCGCATGGATATTGTTGATATTTTATGTATGTTGTTTATCAAATAATTAATATGTTGTTGTTTAAAATTATCAATCAAGGTGAATTTTACACTGAAATTTTATACTTTTTGTTCTTTGTTTTTTTGTTTGTTTGTTTGTTTTTGTTTTTTAAATCCAAGAATGGAGATTAATCATATTTTGTTGTTTCAGAATTGTTAATCAAGATGAATTTGTCTCGCACGTGTCTTTCTCCATTCTCGTATTATGAAAAACATATTAAATTAATAAAAAGTTAAACATTTCAATGAAATCTTAAGAAAAGGGTGGGGGTGGTTTTTATTTAGGTTTCCCCGAGAACTATTGGTCGGTATCGGGATTTTACTATATCTAAATATCAAATGAAATCAGCGGCAATTTTTCGTCATTCGTGAACGGGATCCCGTTTTAATATTTTAGTCCAATGTGTAGTATATTTTGTCCTCTATTTATTATTTTTTTGCGATTGTTCCTATGATTTTTTTAAACCCTGGTATGGCAAACATTGAATGGTTCAGTTAGTATTAAATAAATCTAAAAAAATATATAAACACAGTGCTGAATTACTGTAAAAATCTACCGTGAAAGAAATTTTTACCATGTTTCTAATGTTCCCTTCAACATTTGTTTTTTATTTGTTCAACAAACATCCAGCTATTCTGTAAGATATTGATTCTCATTCCAACACCAAAGTAAAACAGCATAGAATTTGGTCAGTATTTGGGCAGGTGACCGGCTGGAAAACTGTATTGCTGACTTCCATGCGAAATAAGACTGCATGTGTATTAAATTACGAAACTTTTTTTACTGTCCCTTTATCCTATAACTTATGTTTAGAAAATGTTGTCCTGTGCCGAAGATAAAGTTAAATTACGAAATTATTTTTTATGCGATCCCCTTTTCTATAACTGATGTTTGGATAAATCTTGCTCTGTGTTATTCTTTTGAACCCAAAATTTACCGAGTTGTATTACTTTTAAATTTTCGAATTTTAAGTGTTTACATTGAATTAAAAGTGCGTTTTTCATGTTTTAATGTCCTTCTTAGACGCAAAGCGTCATTGTCGTAATATAACTTGTAGGGGAAAAAGGCCATATTAAATTTAAACTTCGTATCTTAATATGTATACAGTCCGATCAAAAACAAATTCCATATCTGAATAATTGATTTGAATACATTTTGAAATTGGAAGCATATTTCTAGCATCAACGGTTTAAGAGGTAATCCACATAATCTCTATTATAAATCACCCGGTATACCTGTACGTAAAATCAGTGGTATTCAGAGACCTCTGGCTAAGAGAATTGTAAATGGTCGAGAAGTTGGAGCCGGGAGTTACCCATTCCATTTTCGAGTAGTAATCAAAATTGTGGATAATTTTGTGGACTAATTAAAATATATGGTGTCCATAAAACAGTATCCTAATTTCAATGGCATATTATAACAGTTTAATTTAGACTATTTGCAGCAAATCATGCATCAGTTTTTCTTACTAATGTTCAATATGTGCGTCTTTAGTTATACGACACACATCCAACCTAAAGTCTAATTTTTCATACCACTTCGGTTAACAAATCCTCTTCAACTGTCTGTCTCAACTCTGGCAAATCAGGTAGCTGCGGAACGTAGACACGATCTTTTAAAAAGCCCCAAAGGAAAAAAAATCGTATGGATTTAAAACGATTATTAAATCTTCAACCCAGCAATAATGTCAGCGTTAATGTCATTTTACATTAATTTATACTTAACTGCATATTTTTTAAATCAAACACCTTATTTTAACAAAATATGAGTGTACTATGTATATGAGCGTTAATGTCATTTTACATTATTTTATACTTAACAGTATTTTTAGAGTTCCGTACTTTAAAAGTAAACAAGTTGGAAATTGCTCGTCAAACGTGGCAAATGAGGTGCGTTCGTACTATAACTAGTTTTATAAATATTTTTTGCACCCCATATTGTACTGAATGTATATTTTATTTTGCACTTCATAAATGCATAGTCTGTAACATCATTAAAGTGCATTTGCAATAACTTCTTCCTATTGGCCGTCATGTAATGGAAAACTTTTGACTGTCTCTGTAATTAAACTATACATCCGATTTTCATAAAATTTAAAATGACTCGCCAAAATTTTGCAACAATTATATATTTAAAATTTCAGACCATTCGGAAGGCTGTAACATCATTAAAATGCACTTGCAATAATTTTTCCCATTGGCCGTAATGTAAAGAAAAACTTTCGACTGTTCCTGTAATTAAACTATACATCCGATTTTCATAAAATTTGAAATGGCTCGACAAAATTTTGCAACAATCATATATTTAAAATTTCGGACCATTCGGCTTGGTAGTTTTTGCTCTTATATGCGGACGGACGGACAGACGGACTGAACGACGACTATAGATGCTACGTATTTATTAATAACGAACGCACCTAAAAAAGAACCGTAAGATCACTCCTGTATCTGTCTGTCACAGCCATTTTACTTTTAAACTATGGAACGTGGAAAGTTCAAATTGGAGGAAGTAATAAAGACTATTGACTCACATATTTACAGACTATTAAACATTCACGAATATATTTAGGAAAATCGTAGAGGGGCTAATTAAGTTACTTAGAAAAAAAATCTCTGCATACCGTGTGGGGTATCATGTGAAAGCTTTCGTAACGCTGTACTCAAAAATACATTTCTTTTAATTTTAGGTATTATATTTTCAGAGATATCGTCGAAAATGTAGTGCAAAAATATGTCCTCTCCCCGTCTATTTCCAAATCTACTGAAACTAAAATTGTGAATAAATTAGAGGTAGTAGACGTTAAGTTAAACCTTGCAGGAAAATTATAGCGATTACCCTTGGTCACATACTTTTTGAGAATAACGCGTTTTTCCGTTACACACAAATATCGATTTGCAGGCATTCAGCAAAGGTGTTGAGGACGCTTGAGGTACCTATCGTAGCAGAAGTATGAACGCATTCTTGTTAATAATTTTCGAAAAACATCGTCTATAATTAGCCTAGATATTAACCCTTAAAAATACGGGCAGTTTGGGCATACATAATGACAGGGGCGGCGTACTATATGTACCATCGACTTTTAAAACCTAGACAACAACTTTTAATGATACATTTGTGTAATGGTAGCGGTATACAAGCAAGAAACGTCAAATTGTTAAAAACAGACTAATTTAATTAGAATTTATCACATAAATACTATGGTATTCGCGACTAGTTTGCATTGAGTAGATCTCCCAATACGCCTCCCGCGTCTTTAAAGTTATTAAAAAAAAACCTATCTGGAAAAACGTGGCATGGACCATTCGGCCTTGCAACTTTGCGACCTCCTTTCGAAGCGCGCTTAGTGCAATGCCAAGTTTACATTGAACACGGGTTTATTATTACGACGTTCAATTTAGTTTTATGAAATGCCAAATGAAGTTTAAATATGCACTATTTTTATTGTCAGTGCCATATCAATTCATCATCATAAATAGTTTAGGATAAGATTTAAATAAGAGTTTACATAAATTTATACTTAATTGCATTTTTTTTAAATCAATTATCTTATTTTACGAAATATGAGTGTATTATGTGTATGAGTGTTAATGTCATTTTACATTAATTTATACTTAACTGCTTTTTTTTTTATCAAACATCTTATTTTAACGAACTACGAGTGTAGTATGTCAAAAGTATGTTAAAAAAAAACTTTTGTATTAAATCCCACTCGCCGCTGTGCGTTTTGTATGTGCATAGAAAACTGGATGTTGACATCAGAAATAATATTGTACTTAAGGCTGTTCACAAATCGAAAAGGATAACTTTCTGACATAAGTTTTTTTTTGTCCAAAAATGCATGAAACAAGCTGGTGTTGTTGTTCAGAAATTATGTCATCGAGCTGTTTTTTCCATTTTTTTGCAAACGCTATATATATTTCAGAAAGTAGTGTCAAAGTGGACGTTTTGAACCGAATTTTTGCGCGAAAGTAGAAAAATCACTCGAGCAGGCAAAAAACGGATTTGTCACGTGACCGAAATCGCTTATAACTCAATGGATAATTAATTTATTGATCAAAAAATGGAAAAAACAGTTCTATTTCAAATCGGTTCCATGGCCAGGCTTTCCAATTTTATATCTTTACGTTAAAAAATGTATTTGTAAATGTGTCAGTACGTTTTTCGCTTGTTGAACAAAGCAGTTAAGAACAGCCTAGTAAAACGAAAATTCAGCATGTAATGTCAGATGTGGCCAAAACATCTTATTCAATGATACCTCATTCATCATAGTAGATTGCATGTTATTGAGTGATTGCAAAATTTCGTGCGCTGTTTCATAGATGGCTGAAACTTGCAGTTTTGATTGTGCTGCTGTTTCTTTATAACCATATTATTAACTGACAGTTATCTGCATGTGTCATTAGTGAACATAACGTTAAAAAATGTTTTTCAAATTAATTTGTGCGCAAGGCTAATATCGAAAATTGAAAATGAAAAGCTACATTTTCGTATGTTATTACGCTATATGAGTTTAAAGAAGGATTGACTATTGGACGTGCAACAAAAAATATTCAAGACCTTTATTTGGATCGTGTTCCCGCTCTTAGAACAGTTGAAAAGGAGTCTTGTCGATTTCGAAATGGTAATTTCAATCTAAACGATAAAATTCGCTCTGGGCGTCCTTCTCGTATTGATAATGACTTAATCCGTGATTTAATGAATCACAATTCACGGATTACTGCTGAAGAGATTATTGTGATATTAAATGTTGACAATTCGACTGCATTTCGCCATTTAAAACAACTTGGGTACACTTTGAAATTCGATGCATTGTAAATCGGGCACGAACTTTTGCAATCACCCAATAGTTGATCAAAAGGTATGTTGGCAACAGAAATAATATGTACGGTGGTGGCTAAAATTGTGGACACTTTTAGGTAGCTTTCATTACACAAAGTAAAAAAGCTACGTATTGCAGCCGTCCTAAGGAAAACGCTTCTGGAAATTTTGCTATATTTTCGCCGATCATGACCCCCAGATACCAAAACCACCCTCCGTTGAAATGCTGACTTATACTATATATATATATATATATACTAGCTGTTACCCGTGACTGCGTTCACGTAACATTTAAAGAAGAAGAAATTCATCAATTAAGCAAAAAATTTCGATATTTAAAAGCATAATTAACCTTTTATCACATTTTATAGTAGAAACGCTTCTGATGATCCCAATTTGCTTATTTTTGTTTATGTATATAGGACCATTTAAATTTCTTTTGTGAGCATGAAATTTCATACACCTTTTCTAAGATTAAATGAGGAATAAATTTACATCTCTGTTATTCTATTTTATTATTTATATTTATTCTATTTTATATTTATTCCGTTCAAGGATATTGATTTATTTTATGTTTTCGAGACAAAAAATATTATTTAAAGATATATATTAATAAAGAATTTTAAAGGAAAGTGGTCTTTAGTAGGTCACTTCAGACGTGACTTTGCTATGATTAGAATAAGCGAAAAATCAACATGCACCATTATAAGGTTATATTCCAAAAAATCACATTTTGGAAGAGAAAAAAAAAGATAAATGGTATTAAAAAAATAATCAAACGTGGTGATAAAATAATCAAAGTTCAAAGTAAAAAAATAATCAAAGTTCAAAAATAAATAATAAGAGCACGGGAAATATCTTTAACTTTCAAATATTTATTACATTTTAATTTCACGGTACCACACTTTTATGAGCTCTAGATCTACTAATAATATCAAAATGTTTATCACGCTCCAAAGACTCTTGAGCCTAAATACTTATTATTAAAGCAATAGAGTTAACTTATTGCTTTCGAGGAATAAATCGATTTATGTAAAAGCACCACAATTATGAATAAACATTTTCATATCTATTGTGTGTTGTAATTTTGGCTTATGAAAGCTTTGAAATTTGCAGGAATATGCTCCAATGGGGTAACAGTGATAGATTGTGTTTCAGAGAGATTTTTAACTATAGATTTCGATAATTTAAAATCTAAAGAAAATTTCCCTTCTTCCTTTGCACTTTTCGATAAACACAGTGCCTTTATACATTAGAGGGATGTGAAGTGAAAGGCAAATTTATTGCTTAGTTAAGGTTTTGGCTCTTGTGTACACGTAAATGATGTCACATGTAAAGCCTAATCTCAAATTGAAATTACTTGCTAAAGTTTTTTAAGTTGACTTTCCTGTGCCATTTATTAAATTTTATTGAAACCAGTGTTATGGGAGATTGTACTGTAAAAGGATGTTAAACTTATATATTTGCGATTTTAAATTCTGTGCAAATCACGCCATTTTGTATAAAAACTGCTATAAAATGCTAATATTTTCTGAAAGAAAAGCAGCTAAAACTAATGTCAGACGAACATCTTTTGCACGCTTTTTTCCTTGCGTATTATCCCTACACAATGCTAGCGGCATATACGTGAGGAAAAAAGCGTGCAAAAAGACGTCCGCTTGGCATTAGTTTCATGATTTAAAATATGACGACACTAGGTTAGTTTTTCCTACGGAATGTTACTTGTCGAAATAAATATATATATATATATATTCTTACATTTCATGAATCATTTAAAACTATGCATTTTAATTTATTTAAAAAAAAGGGAAACCGATTAATGAAATCCAATATTATTGTACATTTAGAAAAACATTGAAAAATTATTTTTATTAAATATACTAAATTTCATGTAAGAAAATGTATTTAAAATGTAAGCTAAAATTTCATTTTCCAAGAATGCGACTTTTGATACAAAATTTTATTTCTGAAAAGTATATTGTTATTTTAAGATTTTGTTTTAACTTTCGAAGCTGGTGTAATGAAGACGACATCGCTTTGACGAAATTAAAATAAATCTATGTTAATGTTTTCGTATTAAAATTAATGCTTTCCATGAAAAAATATTACATCATTTTTAACCAATAAAAGCTTTTACTAAAAACGCCTTTGTGACATGTTTTAACTGCCATCTTTTAAAATTAATCAATTAAAATAGTATATGATTATTTTAATCAAGGCCTCCTGATAAGGGAGTCTTGATTTTAATTTTAATTCGTATGAATAGTGGGCAATAACTATCAACTTAAATGCACAGAAGTTATATTTACTCCTTGGTTGCGTCAATATGTCGACAGACGATTTTTGTTTCTGTGGAATAAATTCATTCATGAAGTTTCGATGTGTGTAAATATGTTTTCAATTTTGGAAAATTTAATTTAATCAAGTTTTTGCACCATTTATACTAATTGAAATTCAATTCTTTTTCATTTTAATGAGGAAATAGCGTCAAAAAATATATTAATCCGTTTTAATTCCCCTTTTTCCACCAAAAATATCTTCTCCTGATAATCATAACGTGAATTTTGAAAAGAAAACTCTCATTTGTATGCAACTTACATTCAAACTTTTTAATCAGTATGGACAGTATTCCTGTGACGTCACAATTGGTAAAAGAGCGGTTTTTATAGCCTCGAATCAAAAGCGAGAATAGGGTCCATTTGTAAAAAATATTTCTGTTCGTTTTGATATGACGTCATTATTTATCTATTTTCATTAGTTACTGATATTGATGCCCATTGTATTTTTAACGAATATTTGGAAATACCTGTTTTATTTCAAATTTGACGTCATATTTTTCCAATCGAATAACTTTATTAATAATATTATTTTTTTTTCATTCTTTTTCCTTCTAATTATGACACCATTTTTGGCAGAAAACCCCTTATTAACGTAACCGATATTCATCCTTCATGCATAATAAAAAATACCCCATTTTTTGTTTCAAGTATGACGTCATATTTATTTTCTTTTGAATTCTTTTAATTTTAATTTTTAATTGTCCAGGAGAAATTATTATTCCAGATTTAGTTTTTCTTGGCAACAAGAAAGAAAAATGGTTAAATTTATCGGGAAAATGTCAATTGATTCTGTATGAAAAAGAATAAAATTTTGAATTATTAAGATAATTATTTGAATAAATTAAATAAACTATAGCCTATGTTCATTTCCTTGTTGTAATCCATCTATATCAGAAAAATACAAAAGCATTAATTCATCCGTTTAGATGCTGACTTCATTCAAACATTCGGACACACATTGACATTTATAATATTATAAGGATATATTTATATCTGAATTTTGTCATGGTGTAATTCTCGAATTTTTTAACCGATTTGGATGCAATTTTTCATATGCATAGTACATACTAATGTCTCGACCGAATTCGTTGGCCAGCTTCCTCCGCCATCTTGTTTCAAAATAGCGGCCATTTGAATTTTGTGGACACTTTTGGAAATTTTTAGGTTTCCTAACTTTCTCTTTAAAATGACCTATGTTGTTAACTTACACTGTGTGACTCTTTAAAATATCTTTTAATGTTTCTAACATTCTGTTTAAAATGATACATAAGAGTTTGCATTTTGTGAAACGTAACATTTTCTAAAAGTATACAATGTTAGAAAACATAAAAAAAATTTCAAAAATTCAAATGGCTGCCATTTTGAAACAAGATGGCGGATGAAGCTGACCAACGAACTCGGTCGAGACGTTAGTATGTACTATGCATATGAAAAGTTTCATCCAAATCGGTTCAAAAATTCAAGAGTTACAGGATGACAAAACTCAGATATATATGTCAGCATTTCAACGGAGGACGATTTTGGGATCTGTGGGTCATGATCGGCGAAAATATAGCAAAATTTCCGGAAGTGTTTTCCTTCGGACGCCTGCAATAGGTAGCTTTTTACTTTTTGTAATAAAAGCTACCTAAAAGTGTCCACAATTTTGGCCACCACTGTAGGATAGTTTTGAAGTTCCGTCTAATCGACCTTGTTAAACATAAACTACTGAATGCGAATCAATTCGACGGTTCAGAAAATTTGTTATCATACTAAAATTTATTTAGCATAAAAATATGGATTGTGGATTGGATTTAGTTATGCTACAATCGGCCATTCCTGAAAGTTCAATTCTTGAAATTACATGTGTTTAATTCGAAGAGAATAACACAACATGAAGGATTTTATTATTAACACGATATCGAATATGAAAAAAATTCACATTACAAATCTCATTCCACAAAGCTTTATGCAAATCATATTATACATGTAGTTGAACATGCAATTAAATAAAAATACCCTTAATGAAAACGAAAGACAACATTCCTATAAAAATCTTACATAAAATGAACCATGTAACAATTCAGCAATGGCTTTTTGTAATACTTACAATCCGTATTAGACCAAATTTCCTTATTTTCCGCATTTTTTTTATTCATTTTCTGTAAAACCTGAATAAATTAATCTATTCACATTTAATGACTTGTAATGTGTCAATTTCTAATGTAGGCATATTTCATTCCTCACATATGCATAAAACTTTAAAGCGTTTTTCGTGTTTTAGATGCGTAGACAATTATTAAAGCTTAGTTTCATTTTAATGACAGAAATGTGATATCTATTGCAAGTGATCCGTAAAGACCTTACAAGGTCTGTCTTCTTTCAATGCATTATTCTAAATAATATTCATTATATATCTGCATTATCATTTTTTAGAAATATTGAAGATAAATTTCCCGTTTAAATATAACATTTCGATTCTTTTATTTGATGTTTCTGAAAGGGGTTATTACTGGTAATGGCTAATTTAATGTAAGCGTCTTATGTCCCATTAAATAAGACATCAATAAAATTATATTTGCGGATCATTTCTTTGGGTTATTTATCTGTAAATTACAAACTTATCTAGTTTATTTCTTCCCGTTTTCATATGTAGTTTATGATTTATTTGTCTGTTTGAAACATATCACCTTTTAACCCTTTATATACTGAATTATGAATTCATGAAAATTTAATCTTCTAAAGCATTTTTCGTGAATTTGTGAAACTACATTAGAAGATTTACATAATCATTTAATAAATTTTTGAAGGGTCTTAAAAGGATTGGAGGATTTATAAGGATTAATTAAATGTGAAGTTATAGAGATTTTGTGCAATATTTATAACCCCATTCAAATCTTTTATTTTAAATATTTTTCTTAGTATTTTGTAGAATTATGAAATGTACAGTCGTGGAAAAAAAAAGTAAACACCCCCTACTAACTCCTCAACAATCTATCGTAGACGAAAGTTGCTGGTACCGGACGATTAGAAATAAAGTCTACTTTTAAATGATGTATATAAATTTGCTTAGGGGGGCCATCTACGTATTAAAAAGAATCCAAAATCCATTTTTTCAATAGCAATACCCAATTTTAACGAGATATTTTAAATCTTCGGTTTAAACTATGCCTAGACACCGAATTTCAAGTCATTTAAATAATAAGTTTTTGAATTATAAACGTTAAAAATTTAGTGCTTCTAATGTTAAATTACATTTTCATATTTTTATTTATATCTCCTGAAATTGTGCTCCTAATGTGCTATTTTTTTTGTGTAGCAATAATACTAATATACCCAAACATAAATACGTTGAATGTGCAATTTTTATAATTTTTTTATATGAATTATGAAATTAATATTCGAAAAAATTATGAATTGTAACCTACAATTTTTTTGATGGATTTAGATTTACTATGTCCTGGTTCATGGAAATCCAAAATTTCACATTTTTTTTCCAAGTAGTTTTCAAATCACGCTTAATAAACGGCAAAATGATGGTTTAAGGGGCCGTCTATGATAGAAGTGACTAGATATTTTGAAATTTCTTATGCTCTGCTGTAATCTAGCAGACTTCATTGACTGCTTGAGTGACGCTTAAGGTGCCTTGATTAAGAACTCTCGGTTAATAATCGAGTACCGAACTTCAATTTGGATACAGTCCTTAAAATACGCACGTTTTAAAATAATTAATTTCTCGGAAACTTATGGTACGAATTGCATAAAAATTTGTTTCTAGGCTAATTAAGTGGTATAGAATTCATTTATGCTGTCAGAATTGTGTACTGCTATTGAAAAAAAACAAAGTTATGGTTCGTTTTAATATGTAGATGACCCACTAAGTAAATTTTATATACATCATTTAAAAGTAGACTTTATTTCCAATCTTTCAGTACCACTAACTTTCTTCTGCGGTAATTTGTTGAGGAGTTAGTAGGGGGTGTTTACTTTTTCTTCCACGACTGTACAAATATAATGTTCTTACACAAGAAATATAGAAATATTTCCAAATTAAAACTTTCTTACCGCCCCGACGCCAAGAAAGCTGGAAAGATTGAAAGGCAAAAGAAATCATCCTTTTAAAAATATTTTTGTTTTTTGTAACCAATAATGCTTTTGGAACAAGATAAAGTAATGCATCTTTAACACATTTGTTATACTACTAATCGATGCATTAAATGAATTTTATAACAAGTTATTTTAATGGTACTTATAAGTACCGTCAATAGATAAAGAGTTAAAATTTGCAGATATTAGTTCTAAGAGATTTTACAAAATTTAAATAAGAAAACAAGTATTAATTAAAACTTCAGTATCACGCACTTCGTTATCTATACTCCTATTATAAAGAGGAAAAAATTGTTTATTTGTCGGAGGTAAGCTCAGGAACTACCGAACCGATTCCAAAAGTAATGGTATCAAAATGATGGTGTTAGTCCAACTTAGAACATAGGCTATATCTTATGTCGGTGCCACTACCCCAAAGGGGGTGTAGGAGCAAAAAACGTTCTAAAAATGCGATTTTAGCGTTATTGAAGGGCTTAGAAATATGAAATTTTGAATATTAGTTACTTATAAGATATAAATGATGTCTAAGAACTGTTCTTAAAAAATTCGAAATTTAAAAGGGTTGAAAATGCACAAAAAGTGTTCTAAAAAAACGTTCTAAATGGTAGTTTCTACACAAACTCAGGAAATACCAAACCGATTTAAAAAGTATTGGTGTCAAAATGACGGAGACAACGCTTGCTCCAAGATAGGCTATGTTTTATGTCGGTGCCACTACCCCAAAGGGGGTGTAGGAGCAAAAAACGTTCTAAAAATGCGATTTTAGCGTTACTGAAGGGCCTAGAAATATGAAATTTTGAATATTAGTTACTTATAAGATATAAATGATATCTAAGAACAGTTCTTAAACAATTCGAAATTTAAAAGGGGTGAAAATGCACAAAAAGCGTTCTAAAAAACGTTCTAAATGGTAGTTTCTACACAATCTCAGGAAATATAAACCGATTTAAAAAATATTGATGTCAAAATGATGGTGACAACGCTTGCTCCAAGATAGGCTATGTTTTATGTCTGTCTCACTACCCCAAAGGGGGTGTAGGAGTAAAAAACGTTCTAAAAATGCGATTTATGTGTTACTGAAGGGCCTAGAAATATGAAATTTGAAATATTAGCTACTTATTAGATATAAAGAATTTCTAAGAACAGTTCTTAAGCAATTCGAAATTTTAAAGGGGTGAAAATGCGCGAAAATCGTTCTAAAAAACGTTCTAAATGGTGGTTTCTACACAATCTCAGGAAATACCAAACCGATTTAAAAAATAATGGTGTCAAAATAAGGGTGTCAAAATGACGGTGACAACCCTTGCTCTAACATAGGCTATGTTTTATGTCGGTGCCAGTACCCCAAAGGGGGTGCAGGAGCAAAAAAGTTCTAAAAATCCAATTTTTGCGTTACCGAAGGCCATAGAAATATGAAATTTGAAATATTAGCTACTTATTAGATATAAAGGATTTCTAAGAACAGTTCTTAAACAATTCGAAAATTAAAAGGAGTGAAAACGCGCGAAAAGCGTTCTAAAAAACGTTCTAATGGCGGTTTCTACACAATCTCAGGAAATATTAAACCAATCTAAAAAATAAGGGCGTCAAAATGATGATGAAAACACTTGCTCCAACATAGGCGATATTTTATGTCGGTATCACTGTCACCAAGACGTTTCAGGAGCAAAAAAGCGTTCTAAATTTCGATTTTTGTGATCGGTAGGGGCTAGCAACTTAAATTTAGGCAAGGTACATATTTATTAGCTATAAATGATCTTTAAGAACAGTTTCGAAAAAATTGGAAATTTAAAAAGCGGTGAAAATGCGCGAAAAGCGTCCTAAAAACGTTCTAAATTGCGATTTCTACTCAATCTAAGGAAATACCAAAGCTATTTCAAAAGTAATGGTTGCAAATCAATGGTGACAGTCCCTGCTATAACATAGGTTATATTTTATGTTGCTGTCACTACCATCTGAGGGTTGCAAAAGCAAAGCATGTTCTAATTTGCATTTTTTGCACAACTGAGGGGTCTAACACTTTGAAGTATGGCATGGTATTTACTTTCAAGATGCAACTGCTTTCTAAGAACAGTCGAAAGAAAATTCCAAATTTAAAAAAAATGAAGTGAGTGAAAAGCGTTATAAATTACAATTTTTAAGCAAACTTATAAATTACCAAACCGATTAAAAAAAATAATGATGACAAATTTTGGTAATAGAACCTGCTCAAACATAAGCTATATTTTATGTCTGTTCCACTACCACCAGAGAGTTGCAGGAGCTAAAAACTTTCTAAATTGCGATTTCTGTGATACTGAAAAGGCTAGAAACTTTAAATATGACATGGTAGTTACTTATAAAATATAAATTCCCTCGAAGGAACGTCGAAAATAAATTCGAATTAAAAAGGGGTGAAGCGAAGGGGAGGTGCGAAAAGCATTCTAAAAAAGTTCTAAATTACGATTCTATGCAATTTTAGGGAATATAAACCGATTATAAAAGTAATAGTTGCAAATCAATGGTAACAGTCTCTGATCCTACACAGGCTATATTTTATGCCGATGATTCTACCACCTGGGGTTCACAGGAACAACAAACGTTCTAAAAAAGGGCTTTAAAAGCTTTTTAAATTACGTTTCTGTGGAATATTAGGAAATAACAAACCGATTTCAAAATTAATGTTGGCAAATTAATGGTGACAATTCCTGTTTCAACATAGCCCTTTATGTTGAGAGAGGTGGTAGGTCTTGGAATTCGACATGATGGTTAATTTTAAGATGTAAGAAGATTGTTTCTAAAAAATTCAAAACTTCAAATGAATACTAAAATGAGCGTATTAATTGAGCATAAAAGTTTCAAAATATTTTCTAAATTATCATTTACTTAGTTTTATTTCATTTTATTAATTTAAGTCTCATTACTGCCTAATACAGTGTAATAATGATGTTTATTCAAACTGTGTTTTAAATAGTAATTTTTTAATTATTCCTAAAAGTAATAAGTACCTTTTAATAAGATAAAATATTACCTTTTAATAAAATAAAAATTTAGTTAGTACCTTTTGATAAAAATTAGACATATAAATATCACTTGGCATATTTCAAATATTACGCGAGCAAAGCCGCGGGGTTTGCTAGTATCTTTATAAAGATATTTCACTGTTTTACCAATCTGTCAAACACATAAATATTGTTTCATTGCTTATGGGGTATTTTTCCAATAATTTTTCTCGAGATGTAATTTCTCAAATCTTACAATCCCTTTAAGCCTTTGTTAATTCATATCGTATCTTAGATTTAAATTTAGATTTATCATTACAGAAGTCATGTCATATCACAATAGCTCACAGGTTATCAAAGCCTAAGAGCTTATGTGCCCGCCGATTCTGTATGTACGTGTGTACGTACGTACGTATGTACGTAACACGATAACTCTTGATAGAAATATCCGATTTGCTTCAATTTTCTTTTCTAGGTTCATTCTGATAAGGTGCTTCCCTGATTAGTTTTTGAGGTTCATTGGTTAAGGATAAAGGGGGAAAAGGGGGGCTAATCCCGCCCCTTAATTTATATAAATGGGTTTTTCATGCAGAAATATTCCATTTGCTCCATATTTGGTATACCGGTTTATTGTGTTAAGGAGCTTCCCTGATTAGATTTGGAAGGTCATTATTTAAGTATAAAGGGGGGAAAGGGGGCTACCCCCCTTAATTTAGATAAATCGGTTTTTCATGATGAATTATTCGATTTATTTCCAAATTTGGTATACCGGTTTATTAAGTTAAGGAGCTGCCTTGATTAGATTTGGAGGTTCCTTAGTTACATAAAAAAGGAGGAAAGGGGGGCTATAAACCTCCCCCCCCCCCGTAATTTAGATAAATGGGTTTTTCATGCAGAAATATGCGATTTACTATAAATTTGGTGTACCGGTTAATTATGTTAAGCAGCTTCCCTGATTACATTTGGAAGATCATTATTATGTATAAAGGGGGGAAAGGGGGCAATTACCTCTCCCCTTAATTTAGATAAATGCGTTTTTAATACAAAATTATTCGATTTGCTCCAAATTTGGTATACAGGTTTATTATGTTAAGGAGCTTCCCTGATTAGATTTGGAGGTTCATTAGTTAAGTATAAAGGGAGGAAAGGGTGGCTAGACCCCCCCCCCTTAATTTAGATAAATGTGTTTTTCATGCAGAGTTATTCGATTTGCTCCAAATTTCGTATGCCGGTTTATTATGTTAAGAAGCTTCCCTGATTAGATTTGGAGGTTCATTAGTTAAGTATAAAGGGAGGAAAGGGGGGCTAGACCCCCCCCCCTTAATTTAGATAAATGGGTTTTTTTTTGCAGAGTTATTCGATTTGCTCCAAATTTCGTATACCGGTTTATTATGTTAAGGAGCTGCCTTGATTAGATTTGGAGATTTATTGGTTAAGTATAAAGGAGGGACAGGGGCTAGTGTCCCCTTAATTTAGATAAATGGATTTTTCATACAGAATTATTTGATTTGCTTCAAATATGATATACCAGTTTATTACGATATGGCTTCCTTCATTTGATTTGAGGTTCATTGGTTAAGTATAAACGGGGGGAAAGGGTGGCAATTGTACCTCCCCTTAATTAAAATAAATGGGTTTTCATGCAGAATTATCTAATTTAGTTTAATTTTTTTTTCTAGGTTCATTCTAATAAGGAGCTTTTCTGATTAGATTTGAAAGTTCATTGGTTCAGCATAAAGTGAGAAATGGGGGAGTTAATACTCCCCCTTAATTTAGTGAAATGTTTTTTTCATGCAGAATTATCTGATTTGCTTCAAATTCGGTATACCAGTTTTTTATGTTAAGTAGCTTCCCTGATTAGATTTGGAGGTTCTTTGGTTAAGTAGAAAGGGGGGCAACGGGGACTAATTCCTTCATTTATTTTTCGAGGGAATTATTCTTTGAAACAAGAGTATAATATACAATTAGTGTGAATAGCCTGTGAGCTCAATGCCATCAGTTTAACTGAGCAATTTTCTTTTTATTAGATTTATTAACGCATAACCCTACCCAAACCCGAAAAATAAATTACAACAGACCGTACCCCCATCCGAGCAAGACAAAATAATTTCAGTCTACATGCAACCCGACCCGAACCTGAGAGTTCCATTTGAAAAAAACCGAAATCCCGAACCAAATCTGATAACCAACAAAAATATTCCAAAGATCCATAACCGGATCCGAACAAGACAAATTAGTTTCCGTGGACACGCAACGCTACTAGAACCTTAAAATTCCATTCGAAGTCAACCTGAAACCCGTCCCGAACCAAATCTTAACCGACAAAAATATTCCAAAGAACTATAACCCGATGGAAGCCAGACAAAATAATCTCCGTCCACCAGCAACCCGATCCGACCCTGAAAGTTCTAATTGAACTCAATCTGAAACCTTGTTGTGGTCGGTTTTCGGGTTGACATCAAATGGAACCTTCAAGTTCGGATACGGTTGAAAAAAAATTAAGCTAAATTAGATAATTCTGCATGAAAACCCAATTAACTAAATAAAGAGGAGGGGCAATTGCCCCCCTTTTCCCCCTTTTATACTTAACCAATGAACCTCCAAATCAAATGAAGGAAGCCATATCGTAATAAACTGGCATATCAAATTTGAAGCAAATCGAATAATTCTGTATGAAAAACCCATTTATCTAAATTAAGGGGACACTAGCCCCTGTCCCTCCTTTATACTTAACCAATAAATCTCCAAATCTAATCAATGCAGCTCCTTAACATAATAAATCGGTATACGGATTTTGGAGCAAATCGAATAACTCTGCATGAAAAAACCATTTATCTAAATTAAGGGGGGTCTATCCCCCCTTTCCTCCCTTTATACTTAACTAATGAACCTCCAAATCTAATCAGGGAAACTCCTTAACATAATAAACCGGTATACGAAATTTGGAGCAGATCGAATAACTCTTCATGAAAAACCCATTTATCTAAATTAAGGGGGGGGCGGTCTAGCCCCCTTTCCTCCCTTTATACTTAACTAATGAACCTCCAAATCTAATCAGGGAAGCTCCTTAACATAAAAAACCAGTATACGAAATTTGGAGCAGATCGAATAACTCTGCATGAAAAACCGATTTATCTAAATTAAGGGGGGTAGCCCCCTTTTCCCCCTTTATACTTAAATAATGAGCTTCCAAATATAATCAGGGAAGCTCCTTAACACAATAAACCGGTATACCAAATTTGGAGCAAATCGAATATTTCTGCATGAAAAACCCATTTATATAAATTAAGGGGGGGGGGACTGGCCCTCTTTTCCCCCTTTATCCTTAACCAATGAACCCCAAAAACTAATGAAAGAAGCACCTCATCAGAATGAACCTAGAAAAAAAAATGAAGCAAATCGGATATTTCTATCAAGAGTTATCGCGTTACGTGCATGCGTACATACGTACGTACGTACGTACACACGTACATACAGAATCGGCGGGAACATAATCTCTCAGGCTTTGATAGCCTGTGAGCTAAAAATATCACCCTTATCGGATAATAAGTGGTCATTTTTCAATTAACCTAACGCTTTCTAGGCTCTTTGCAATAAGCCTGAACAATATCAGGCTAATTGGAAAAAGGGAGATGGATTTCTCAATTAGCCTACGACATATATATATATATATTACAATTACGTTATTATATGCTATGTTGGTTAGGATTCCAAACATGTGAATATTTGAAAATGTTCGTGTTAATTCTTTATTTTAAGAGTCTACACAAGTTACTAGAGGAACCTCGAACGCTAATGTTAATTCTATAGGAGCGTGGTTTACAGATTTATCGCTTGCAATTTAATATTTTAAAAGGATTTTTTGCATAGGATACCTAAAGTCGATATATTTTATTGTGTTCTACTGTGTATTGTTTTATCGTGTTGTGTTCATTTGTATTTTTTTGATTTTAGTTAATTTTTATGTGCGGCTACTTTCAATTTTTGAATGGGTTAGAACCGGTTCTTCAAAAAAAATCATTTTAAAATATTAAAATGCGAGCAAGAATCGGTAACCAATGCTCCGGATGCGTCGGAGGTGATGCATTCAATTATTTTTCTGGGGGTTCTCTTAACCCTTTCGAGGGCGGTATCCTTAAAAAAGAACACCTAATTTTAATTCCAAAACTGAACAAACGGCACCAAGAATATTTAATTAAAATTTTCCAATTATAATGGTCGTGAAAATAAGCAAGTTCGTATTTTCTAATAAATTCGTTTATAAATTCCGGTGTCAGTGCATTATTTCATCAGTTTAAAAATAGAATTACTCCGCACCGGTAAGGGTTAAGACCTACAAATGTTATACGTTCAAATTTTTTTCATGGACATTCTGTAATGAACCTCGGTAATATACAATAAAATAATTAAGATTAATACATCATATACATTTTGCTTCTTTAATCACAAGATTAACGTGCTGAAAATTAGAGAAAAATGCTGAAACCTCTTAAGGAATAAATTCAACACAGACTACAAAAACAAACCGATTTAACTGTATCTCCTTTATATTTTTATATTTTAATTTCCATCGTTTAGCCTCTAATATTAACTAATTTTAAGTGTAATATTGAAATTTATAAAAAATATTCTTAAACATGGACATAAATTTGCAGAAAATAAACATACTAAACTTTTTTTTTATCATTCATTAAATACTTTTATTCGTTAGATACTTTTATCCATGGCCATCCAGCATTTATTTCTGAAAGCTGGCATCAAGAAATTAAGTATGCATGTAGTATGTATTCAATAAAAATAATACAACAGGATAAAACTTACAAAGGCTTTGTAAAATAAAGATAACATTGCCAGAAAGTTCCTACATAAAATTAACCATGTAACGTTTCAGGAAAGGCTTTTTATAATACCTAATATTGGTGTTAGGCTATAATTCCTAATTTCAAAATTTCTTTTTCTTTTCTTGTGAAACTTGAATAAGATAATTGATTCACATTTAATGACTTGTAATGTGTCAGTTTCTAATGTAAAGCATATTTCATTCCTCACATATACATGAAATTTTAAAGCATTTTTCGTGTTTTAGATTCGGAGACTATTATTAAACTTCAATTCCATTGTAATAATAGAAATACTGCACTCATTATTAATGATCCGTAAAATGCTTATAAGATTCTGTTCTTTCTTTGCATTGTTTTGAATAGTTTTAAATACTACATTTCCGCTGCCGTAGTCTAGATATAATGATGATGGATATCGTACTAGAAAATGAAATTCGATACTTTCATTTGTTTTTTGAGGAAGAGGTTATTACTGATAGTGGCTCAATTAGTGTAAAAGTGTATGTCTAATTAAATAAGGCACTGCTGAAATGATACTTTCATTGTGAATATGGATACTTTCATATGTCACATGAATGTGGATACTTTCATTGTACAGTCGAACCTCTATTTAACGAAGTCGTTAAATCCCGGAAAAAAGTTCGTTATATGGAAAATTCGTTAAATAGAGATTCACCTTTTAAAATACTTTAAACTACATAAAACAGATTTTAAATTCATAAACACTAAATATTTTTACTAAAAGTAATTAACGAAATTTTTTCTTTTACATCGATTTGTTTTATTTATTTTACCCACCAATATCCATCCTCAATTCATTTTTTCTATGTGCACAAATCTTCGAAATGTGCAAGGAAAACAAAACATTATCCGGGAATATACTGTATTTTCTGTTTAAAGTAAATAGTTTTACATTAAAATTAACGAATTTTTATGACATTGTCGTATTTATTATTATTATTCCAAATAATTTTAACCATACATTAACATATGCGTCCTTAAATTTAATTTCTGAAAAACTCTGTTAATTTTGCCTGAGTTTTTTATTTAAAAAAGTGCTTTCTCTCATAATATGTCTCGCATCTTTGCGAAGCACCAAAAACGCCTTCGTGCGTATTTTCTCCTAACTCTAATCCGCGTCGGATTGTTTCAAATGATTTTAGCATTTCGTCATACGAAGTTTTGTTAATTCATGCATATGATCATATCTATCATCATCCTATTCATCTTCATCACAATTCATTGCTGTATTGTCTTTATTTTTCACACCGTCGAAAATATCCAATTCGGACAGTTTTTCTGAGATCTCAGTTTCAGAATTAAGTGAAATACAATCATCAATCAGCACATCATGGTTAATTTCTTCTTTTTTCTCACTGTAACCACATTTTTTAAGTTACTCTAAGAGATTATCGTCTTCGTCCTCCGTACTTACCGAATTCTCACTGCTGACAAAGAAGGCGCCTGGTAATACCAGTTCAAGGCCATTGAACATCATAAAACGTGTTAAAAGAAGGAACAAGTTTGAAATGTCCAGAAATATTTTGAGAAATGGGCAGAAAAAAAATTGATCACAAGAAAAAGTTCGTTAAATAGAGAAATCACTTCGCTATTTGGAGGTTATTTTACGAAGAAATTCGCAAAATGTTCTTGGTTCCAAGGAAAAGTTCGCAAAATAGAGAAATTGGTAAAATAGAGGTTCGTTAAATAGAGGTTCGACTGTATTATCTATCAATAGAACATTACAAGTTCATCATCTCTTTCTGCTTTAATTTAAAATCTATGATTGTTTTATCTCCTTAAAGCATGTCTTTTAAAATTTTTAAAGAAGCATGCTTTATTTTACTTTTTTCTGACTGACATGATTTATTTTTCTCTTTAAAGTATGCTCCATTTTTGATTATTTTATTCATTTTTATTCATTAATTACCTAAGATTAGATAGAAAATTTAAACTAGAAAATAGATATTCTGCTTTTTTAGAATTTAGTGTCGCCCCCGATGAAAAAAAAATGTATATACATATATAAATAGTACAAAACATATTTCAATTTTAAGACTTACAGCACACGCTCTTATTTTATGTAAAATGACGTTATTCGCATCCACTTACGAATTCCACATTTACGATCCACTTTTAAACATCTACAGTAAAATAGGCATAGAACGTCACTATCGCGAAATAATACACAAATGCAGCAAAAAGATGCCGTTATTAAAGAAATTCGACAAAAAAAGGGCTATCTAATGATTCATAGCCTTCATTTGTTTGTAACATTAATATAGATGTTACAAACAAAATTAAATATAGTTTATAATAGCTCCATGTTTTAACAGAAATCCTTCGTTTATATTTTTTCAAAATAGCACGTATTTTAATTACATTTTTTTTGTTGTTGTTGTTACGAAAAAATTGCAACAAAAATACAGTCGAACCCGGTTAAGACGCTCACTGTTAATACGCGATCCAGCTTGATACGCGGATTTTTCCCGATATCTTTAAGTTCACCCATAAGGCTAACGCAAAAATATCACGTTTAATACGCGAACGGTTATTACGCGATCCCGCTTAAGATGCGATAGATTGTCGGTCTTTTGAGGCAAAAAATGATGTTTAAGACACGAATTCATTAATCAAGACGCGAATTCCTTCTCTCTTCTCCAGTGTTGACAATTTAGTGGATTCTTTTTATTCGTATAAAAAAATACTGTTTCCATATAGTAATACAGTCAAACCCTGCTATAGTGAACCGCCTGCGGACCTAGCGACATGTACACTATAACCGATGGTTCACTATATCCAGATTCTTTGAAAAAAATATTTTTTAAGCATATGGTACAGTATTGTTAAAAATAATGATTGCAATAATACGTAATTTACTTACAAATTATTAGATAATTAAATAGGTAATAAATCAAATATTAAACAGAAAAACAGTTACTTACTAAAACTGTATTTTATTTTTACACTCTATGGAAGAAATTTGTGATTTTTTATTGAATACAATTTAATTTTAAGTAGAGTTCATCAATTTTCTTATCAACAATTAGTAAAGAATCCCTTATTTTCTGGTCCACATTTTCTAAAAAAAAAATTGTTCAGGATATTCGCTGCCGATTTCACTTTCGAGATAGAAGGTACCGAAATTTCAAGTTCTTCAACATTGTCTTCTAAGACTTTTTCAGCATCTTTTTTTGCTTATCTTCAGATACAATGTCATCATCTGTAGGGGTACCAGAAGTGTACACTTCAACATCGCATGATTCGAAATGCTCAGTAACATTCTTGGAAAAATGTTCACACTATGCTTTTCCCGCCACAGAGCTATTGGTAAGTTTTGTTGGTCGTCTTCGCCCTCCACGTTGGCATATTTTCCTTCCGACAACACATTCGCCGAAAGACCTGCGCATCGGAAACAGTTGCTGATGTCACCTTTCTCCATGAGATCTCCAACAGGAGGCTTGCTTCCAAAAGAAAGATATTGTATTCCGTATTCTTTTCTTCGTGATTCTCTAAAACACGCATCAGTAGCTGTTTCCTATAGCGGGACTTGAGACTGCGAATAACGCCCTGGTCCATGGGGTGCAGCACAGAAGTTGCATTTGGAGGCCAAAAAAAGAGCTTAATGCACTTCATATTTTCTTAGTGGGGGTGAGTTGTGCAATTGTCGACAAGGAGAACAATTTTACGTTTTTGTTTCAACAAATCGTTGCCACATTGTCTTCAAAAACCTTTGAAGTAATCCAGGATTTTTGATTGGCTTTATAGTGGACGGATAGTTTTTTACATTTTTAAAGCACCTCGGCTTTCGAGATTTACCTACGATAGCTAATTTTCGCTTTTCTGAGCCGTTCATATTAGCGCATTCAAGAACAGTTATTCTCACTTTCGAGAGCTTCCCTTTAGTGCACTTTTCTTCGTTAAATTCAACGTCTGATCGGGAGAAATTTTGTAAAACAATCCAGTTTCGTCAGCATTAAAGATATCCTTCTCTTGATAATCCTAGATTGTATCCGGCCACACTTGAGCTTTCCACTTTTCCACATCCGATTCACAAACACTTGCTGCTTCACAAAAAATCTTTCCACAAGAAATTTTGTTTCAATTTTTTAAAACCTATCTAGCCATTTGTTAGAGTATACAAAACCGTTTTCCTCGAATCTTTCGGCAAACTCATTCGCTTTAATTTAAAGCATGGGTTCGGTCACAGGAAGATGTCTATCCTACTGAATGGTGAAACATTTTAACAGAGTTTCTTCAACGTTTTCCATTTCAGTCCGACATAGTTTCTTCGAAGAATCCAAATTTTGTTCGTGTGCATCAAGAGTTGCACTGCGATTTTTCTAAATGTTTGAAACTGTAGATTTCGACAAGGAAAATTCTTTGCACAGTGCAGATTGATCGGTTTCATCTTCAATACGTTTAATGATTTTAATCTTATCCTAAATCGAAAATGCTTTTCTTTTTACAGAATTCGCCATTTTCACAAAATTTGTAGCAACTCTTGAAAAAACGTGTTTTTATCTCAAACAATCACAGGAATAATTATGAGAGACAATGTAAAACAAGGGGCATTCTTGGACTTTTCCGATTATACCGAGAGGCGGCGGACGGGGTTAGAAAGTAAACACCAGACTATCATTCCTATAATTAAGGAAGGGTGAAGAAGAGGTGTTTGTTACTACAACGGGTGGGGGGGAGAAGCATGTGCTGTCTAACAACTTGTTAAACCTAGTTTAAGGCGATGAGTGTGAAAGAGTAAAATTTGACACTATGTAAAGAAATGCCATGATTTGCAGTCATAACTAATGCAAGTTTAAAGTTGGAGAACTGAAAAAAAATTCTGGCGAAATAAAATTTGAGTCCACTATAAACGAACTACCAAATTCTCAGCTGTCCATTATAACCGTACAAAATAACATTTGTTAAATGGGAGTTCGGACGGGACCACAAAAAAAGTTCACTATATCCGAGTGTTCACTATATCCCATGTTCATTATAGCGAGGTTCGACTGTATTTACTTTATTTAATAACAGATTAATTAAGGCGAACATTGTCAATGGGAAATAGTGGTAGACATTTGAATTAAATAAAACCCGCTAAATTAACAACACAGCAATTCTTCTTTGATTTTGCATCCTAACATCCTTTGTCTCTGGCTTCGTGTATGTTTTTACACTGGTAGAGAGAGATAGACGAATTCGGGATACTCAGATACGTCATAAAAAATATTAAGATTAGTGATGATTATGCCTTTTGTTAGTGATGTGATAAATGTACGTTATACTACTACTATGTTTTAAAATGCATATTATAGGCAAAAAAGAAAAAAAAAGAAAGAAACGCGTTAAGAATAAACAAATGAGATTGCCGGTTGTATAATTTTTTTGTTTTTTCTATTTTTTGTTTACTTTTTGCTATGCTAACAATATTTTTACACAAAGATTAATAAGGATAGTTTTCTTATATTAAAAATGAAGGACATATTATAAGGGTACTCATTATCACAAGTACTAATTATGTTTTTAATAACCGATTTGTGCTTCAAAGGTTTAATATTTTTTCGTTGTGTTAAAAAAAAAAAATCCGTAGAGCAGCAAAATTATTTGAATTCTTTTATTTTTCGTTGTAACATATTAAACGACAATAATGTCATGTTTGAATCCATATTTATTTTCAATTATTATTCCAGTCGGTTGTATAAAAAGAAACAATGAATTAAAGTTTAATGCAATTTAATTTTAATCTAAATATACGTAAAAGAGACAATTTTTAATTGTAAACATATAAATGAAAGCTCTAAAGTTCATTTAGACGATTATTGCACAAATAACCCCAGTTCCTGTAACATTATACAAATCACGTTTAATACACGATCCCGCTTAATACGCGACGTTGGTCGACTCCCTTGAAACGCGTCTTAACCGGGTTCGACTGTATATAATTAATATTTTACAATTATTTTTCCTTTACTTTCTACAGAAATGGAGTACTTCTGTTGCCAACATTAAGCAAACGGTTCCAAAAACTACAAAAAAATTAATGTTTCAAAAATAAATGGAAATGCAGTTTTCAAACAAATTTCATTTAAAAGTACTTTTTTTTTCCAATACGACGGTATAAAAATTGAAAATGTGCGATGCTTAGAAGTTCAAAAAATTGCTATAGAGCATTTAATCATAATGCTTTGTTTTACGACTGGCTTCTGTAGAGTAATGTTATCATTTGGAGAAGCAAAATAAGCTGGGAGAAAGAAATAGCATACCGTACAGGGGGCTAATAAGTATTAAAGTAAAAACAGGCTATATTTTTAATCACCCTTTTATAAGTATTCAATGTTGATCACCACAAATTCCATGACTGCAATTCGTGATTTTTCCAAAAATTTCAGATACGTTAATTTGGCACGGGTATCAAAACCGATTATGGAAAATTCCCCACTTTTTATACGCCTGGTAGAAAGCGCTTGCTAATGAGTCTCTCTATTCTAAAAAAAAAGTAACTACCGCTGTCACCGCCGCCGCCGCCGGTTTTGATTTTTTTGTGACCGGAGGCCTTTCTTCGTTAATATTAACAAAAATAATGCATACAAAAATATGAAAATCGGTGGTTTCATACAGAAATGTGTGATAAACACGCTGATGCAGACAGTTTTCAAATCGAAGAATAATTTTAAGAGTTATTTAATGCTAAAGTTGGACAAAATCGTTCCACTAAAAAAGTTTTATAGCAGCAAAAACTATACATGGCAGTGTAATCATTTTTAGATCATTTTATGCGTTAGAATTTGCCGGAGTGCAGATTGCATTAATTTTGTTATTTTGACTCATTTTTTCAGGTTTTATTTCTATTTTAAATTCAAATTTTCAGCATTTCTAGAGATATTTTTTACAGATTTCAGAAAATTGTACTAATTTAAACTGTTGCCAACTGTATAAAAAGCGCAAGCAATAATGTTTGTTTCAAATTAAAAATTTATTTACACGTGACTATTATAAACAGGAAAAAAACTTTCAAGTTAGAATTAAATAATTACGTATAAAAAGCAGGAACTTATTAAAAATTACGTCATAAAAAGTATACACGTGAATTTTAAAAGAGAAAGGATATTGTAAAATAATAAATTCATTAACATGCGTTAGAAGTCTTAGGAGAAATTACGTCATATTTACGTCACATTATAGTTATTACATAAAATGAACACAAAATAATATTTCAAAAAAGTTTAAATTTAGAAATTGCACTAGACATTTATTTGATATTTTGAGAATTAATTTAAAATGTCTCATTTAAAAGAACTTTCTTTTCGCTTTGTTAAAAAATACCAGGAGACAAATGACTCTCTTTACTTAATTCCTTTTATATTAGCTTATTTTGAAATGTTGTTACACGTGTATACGTCATCAAATTATTTTTATTTCGACGTTTTATTTGTGTTTTTATTAATGTTGTACGAATTTATTTGTTCTTTCGTTATTTAAAATAAAAATTATATCAATTTGTATAATTTGGCGAGTGGTTTGGCGATTTATATAATTTGGCGAAATTGGTCGACAGGATAATCAAGTAGTACCGCATCGGATTTGGCGTTAAAATTCCCCAATCAAAGATAAATGAATAGAAATTCGTTTATAGGGAGATCGCCACTGTTTTTTAAATTATAATTCAATCTTTCGAAATCTTTTTAAAGCCGATCAAATTAGCGTGCATTTAGAGTCTGCGGTGTCTGGACGGGGGTTGGCGAGCGTAGCTCGTAGGGGGCCGAGCCCCCTAGTTTATTAAAAAGAAATTAACTTTTTTTTTTTTTTTACTCATTGCAATAGTAAAGAAAAAAATATTTAAAATATATTTTTAGCTACATTGATTTCTCAATGTATAATCAATCGAACTGAATTTTTCCAACTGAGTTAAAAAAAAATATCAAGGCCGACAGTCGAACACAAGACCTCTGACTTAAATTGCCTAGGCTCTTGAGAATTGGCAATTTAAGCGTTTGTTCACGAGCGTTGGCAAACATTTGTCTGTTTAAGGGGAGACATGAGTGAAATTTTTTGAAAAAATTGATTTTTGTTTTATTGGCTTAAAAAATTCTTTGAACCTTCCTTAATCCATTAGTATGCCCGTTTTTTTCTGACCATTAGAAATAATTGTAAAAATTCAAGGGAATACACCGACTCGGACGCTTCGTCCGTTCACATTAATTTTGCGCTAACATTTTATGCTTATTTCTATTTTTAAATTCTACTCGCACCACTATTTTTTTTAAATAAATTTTGTAGTATGCATATGTTGTCAAGGTACTTGTCAAAGTCTTTCTTATATAAAAAAAGTGGTGCTAACGTAATAAAATTCCTGTAAGATATGCTGGTCCGGAGGTCCCGTGGGAACTCTCATAGGACCGATAAGGGTTAAAACATATTACATTTATTATATGAAACTAAATTTTATACAAGTGTTTATATTACTTTAATTCATGTGTTTGATAAACTTGTGCAAGCTAGAAGTGTCTACGTTTTTTGTCTCTCCTGAAAAATCGTACTTTTCAGATAAAAATCACATTATCTCATAAAGTACTCCCGCGATTTTTTTCTTTTTTTGTGGTAGAGCATAAATATAAGATCATATATGGCAGACAGTCTTAAAAAATTTAATTAGTTTCAGAAGAAAAAATATTCTGAAAAATGGAAAATTTCTGAAAATTTGACATTGCTCCTAAAGTTTTTTTCGCAGAAAAAAACTGTCTGCCATAAATATTGAGCATAATCCAGTGAATATAGATTTCAAATTTCGCCAAAATCGGTCGAGCAGTTTCCGAGGAAACGGGTCTCAAAGCTGGCATATTTTCCATAAGATTGCATCCAGTCTCGTCTTCCCTTAAGGCTGTTCTCAAGTTCAGTGATAAGCAAGCATAAAACTTTCTGACAGAATGACGAACTCGTTTTTAAATGTAAAAGTATAAAAATGGCAGGCTTGATTATGGAAGTCATTTGGGATCCAAGTGATTTTTCCATTTTTTGATAAATAAATTGTCAATGAAGTTTTAAACATTTTTTATCGCCTGACAAGGCGTTTTTCTGCCTTCGTTGAGTGATTTTTCTGCTTTCGTCGAGAAATTCTTTTCAAAACACCAACTTTGACAGTATTTTCTGAAACATCTATTGTGTTTACAAAAAACGGAAAACGTCTTTCCATTACACAGTTTCTGAATAACAACGCCTGCCAGTTTCATGCGTTTCCGTGCAGAAATGAATTAAAACTTATTTAATAAAGTTGACCGTTTGCATTTGAGAACAGCCTTAAGCTATGACAATTAAGTAAAATGTCTTAGTTTTGACCCCTGCCTGTCCTGGGCACTTTTTCACTCGGTTGGAAAAATTCGGTTTCTTTGATATCTTTACCCATCAGTATGACTCAGTTAAAAATAATTAGGTACATACTCACAATGTAATTAATATGAAATTATTAATTGATTAAAGACGATTTTTAGGTAATTTCGTAAGAAATACTACCTATTATATTCTCCTCTACGTTGGAATTTCTGAAAAATTTTTGCAAGTCTACGTCGATCATGATCCCACCCAAAACCACCCCCAGTTCAAAACTTTATATATTTATCTCTCTCTCTATATATATATATATATCTTATATTATAATACTATATATATATATATGTGTGTGAGTGTGTGTATCTTATATATTATAATAAACACACACACACACATATATATATATATATATATATGTATCTACAGAAAACATTGGAAAAATCTGGGGGAGACCTACATCCAGCAGTGGATTGAAAACGGTTGATGATGATGATGATGATGATATTATAATAGACACATATCATCCTCATCATCATCAACCGTTTTCAATCCACTGCTGGATGTATGTCTCCCCAGATTTTTCCAATGTTTCCTGTCTAGTGCTTTAGTCATCCAACTTACACCGGCTACTTTTCTGATTTCATCACTCCATCTTACTTGAGGTCGTCTTCTTGGCCGTTTTACATCTCTGGGATACCACTGTAGGGTGTTTGTGCTCCATCTATTGTCTTGTCTTCTTGCAATGTGCCCAGCCCATTTCCATTTTAGCCGTTTAATTCTTTCAATGATGTCAAAAACTTTCGTCTGGCTTCTTATCCAGGTTTTTCTTTTTCTGTCTCTTCTAGTTATACCTAGCATACATCTTTCCATACTCCTCTGTGTTTTTTGTAATCTTGGTACCATCCGTTTTGTTAGCGTCTATGTTTCTGCTCCATAAGTTAGCACAGGCAAAACACATTGGTTAAATACCTTTCTTTTCAAACAAAGAGGCATGTTACTCTTCAGAATAATATTGTTCTTCCCAAAAGCACTCCATCCATTTCTTATTCTTCTATTGATTTCATTCATGATACTATTATCCGATGATATTTCCTGCCCAAGGTATACATAACTTTGCACTTCTTTAATTTCAGTGTTGTTGTAGACGATTTTCTTTTTTGATGCAAATGAATTGAACATCACCTTAGTCTTTTCCACGTTTATTTTTAATCCCACATTAATGCTAGCTTCTGCTAAATCTTTTAGCATATTTTCCAATTCTTCAGGATTGTTACGAAAAATCAAAATGTCGTCAGCGAATCGGAGATGACTTAAATATTCCCCATTTATTCTAATCCCTTTGTTTTCCCAATCCAGCTTCATGAAAATATTTTCTAAGACAGCAGTAAAAAGCTTAGGCGAAAGGGTGTCTCCTTGTCTTACCCCTCTTCCAAGCTTGATCTTTGCTTTCCTTTGTCCAAGCGGATCATTGCTGTTGCTTTCTTGTAAATCTTCTTTATGATATTGATGCAAGGTTTGTCTATACCAATGTCCTCCAGAGATTCTTCTACTGCTGATGTGTAGACCGAATCAAATGTTTTTTCATAATCAATAAAGGCAAGGCAAAGAGGTAAATTATATTCCTTATGTTTTCAATGAGTTCCCTTATCGTTTGGATATGATCCATCGTGCTAAATCCCCTTCGAAATCCTGCTTGTTCTCTAGGTTGAGCTGAGTCCAGAGCTGATTCAAGTCTTGTCGTTAAAACTTTGGTGAAAATTTGATAAATCACTGATAGTAAGCTGATCGGACGGTAGTTTTTAATGTTTTCCTTTTCTCCTTTCTTGTAAAGTAGCACCATCACAGCATTATTCCAATCTTCTGGTACATCCGACTTTGGAAAACAATAAGGATAGCATTTTAGCAAATTCTTCCCCTGCTCCTTTGATAAGGTCGATTGTAATTCCATCTTCGCCACGGCATTTACCTTTTTAGATAAATCTAATGGCTTGTAAAACTTCGTCTGTCATCACTGGGATTATCGCTTCGGTTTCTGTTAAGTTTTCTCGTGGATCACGTAGGTTGATTTCCCTTTGATCTTCACATTTATAGAGATCGTTATAGAATTTTTCGACAATGTGTACTATTTCTTTATTGATTTTGTTGATTGCTCCATCTGCCCTCTTTAGTGCAAAAATACCTTTTCTTCCAACACATAGTTTGCGCCTAGCTGACTTTAAACTTTTGTTATCTTCTAGAACTTTCTTGACAAGATCACAGTTAATTTTCTGATATCTTCTGTAACACCTTTTCTTACCGTTTTACATAATTCTGCATATTCAACTCTTGATATAGGATCGTTTTTCTTCATTTTAAATTCTCTGCGTTTCTTCATCAATCTTCTTCTTTCTTCTGTTATTCTCTTTGTCTGCTTTACTTGTGCATCGCCGACAATCTTCTTTGCAATATTTTGTAGAATATTGGTTAGTTTCTTGTTCACTACTGTAACATCTTGCTCTTCTTCTAAAGTTGATTGAAGTACTAGGAAACGATTTTTAAGCTCCAAATGGAATTCTTCTTTATGTTTCTGGAGATTTATTATATCGATTGATTTCTTTGAGTGTTGCAAAAGCTTCATTTTTTCCACTTTAGTATTTATCAGCAGTTTGCATCTAACCAACCTGTGATCGCTTCCTGTATTGAAGTTATTGAGAACGCTGCAATCCTGAATAAGATGCTTTTTGTTTGTTAAGATGTAGTCGATTTCACTTGTTGAGCCATTTGCACAACGCCATGTCCATTTTTGTTTGTGGCTTTTTCTTGAAAAATGAATTCATGATATATAACTGTTCACATTCTGCAAACTCAATCAATCTGTTTCCTCTTTCATTACGCACCCCATATCCATGATTTCCTACTGATAACTCGCCTTTCTCTTTTACTCCGGATCTAGCATTCCAGTCTCCCATTATTAATTTTATGTAGCATTTTTCCTCTTGATGCAGTGAAGCTACTTCTTCATAGAAATCCTCAATATATATATATATATATATATATATATATATATATATATATATATATGCATGTATCTTATATATTATAATACGAGCAAAAATTGTGTGTGTGTGTGTATGTATGTAAATTTTTTCTTGATTTGACGATTTTGACTAAATTTTGTAATTTACCATTTTCGAGCACGAAAAGACCATTGGGCTAGCTAACATGTTCGAGAAAATTCGATTAGTGAATCATTTTGGGTCATAATGGATCAGGAACAAGCTAATTCTATCTAAAAAACGGCTCAATCAATTTTAACTCAATTTTGTATCCAACCGTTTTCGGACGCGAGAAAACTGTTGGGCTAGGTCAGATGTTCGAGAAATTTCCATTAGGGGATCATTTTTGAGTCACTATCGGTCAAGCCAATTTATCTAAAAAACAGCTCTAACGATTTTGACTAAATTTTGTATTCTATAGTTTTCGATTACGAGAAAACCATTGGGCTAGGTCACATGTTAGAGAAAATTCGATTAGCGGGTCATTTTGGGTCACAATGGATCAGGGTCAAGCTAATTATATCTAAAAAATGGCTCAAAAGATTTTGAGAAAATTTTGTATTACACCTTTTCGGGCAGGAGAAGATCATTGAACTGAATCAAATGTTCGAGAAATTTTGATTAGTGGGTTATTTTTGGGTCGCTACGAATCAAGCTAATTTTAGCTAATAAATGGCTTTAATGATTTTGAATAAATTTTGCTTCCTATTGTTTTCGGGATCGAGAAGACCATTGGCTTAGGTCGCATGTTCGAGAAAATTCGATTAGTGGGTCATTTTGGGTCATTATGAGTCCGGATCAAGCTAATTATATCTAAAAAAGTCTTAAACGATATTGACAAAATTTTGTAATATACCGTTTTGGGCGCGAGAAGATAATTTGGCTAGATCACATGTTCGAGAAATTTCGATTAATGGGTCACTACGGTAAAGCTAAATTTATCTAAAAAACGGCTCTAACGATTTTGACTGAATTTTGTATTCTGCCGTTTTGGGTCTTGAGAAGACCACTGGGCTCGGTCACATGTTCGAGAGAATTAGGTTAATGGGTCGTTTTATGTCACTGTGGGTCAAGGTAGTTTTATCTAGAAAACTGCTGTAACAATTTTGAATAAATTTTGTATTCTGTCGTTTTCAAGCTCAAGAAGACCATTGGATTAGGTCGCATGTTCAAGAAAATTCGATTAGTGGGTCATTTTGGGTCACAATGAGTCAGGTTCAAGTTAATTGTATCTGAAAAACTTCTCGAACGATTTTGACAAAATTTTGTATTATACCGTTTCCGGTCACGAGAAGATCATTTGACTAAGTCTTATATTATATTGAAAGTATATAAATATACTATATAATTAAAATCTTCGCATTGAAGAGCTAAATTTTAAATTTCGAGGCTTCAGCATACGTGCTTCTTAGGAACTCTAATATACTTTATATACAAATTCTTTTATTTGTAGTGATTTTAGAGTTTTTAAATTTTTTTAAAGTGAGGATTCCAAGGCATGTGCGGCAAGTTCGCTCCTATAAATCAGTCCCTCCTAGCATAACCTTCATCATCTGATGATACTTTTGAGGTATAAATTTTAATTTAGGGTATGCCTGTCTAAAAGTCTGAAAACTCTTGGTTTAGTTAATTATTTTTAAAAATAAGTTATCAATTTTCATCCATAAGACTCGCAAAAAGAAACAAATAGCAGAATAAAGTATTTTGAAGAAGATGGTTTGTAATACAGATATAATTATGCATAAATCTTTACTTTGACTTGTTATCACTATTTTTAATTGTCCAAGCATAAAATATCAGTATTGTCTCTTCTTATGCTGATTAATGTATGTTTTTCGATGTATCTCCGTTTTATGTATTACTTTAACTAGATAATTATATAAAAAAATATATATTATCTAGAGTGATGTCAATATATATGTATAGATTTTAATTTGTAATTATAATCATAAATCGCAATTTGTTTTAATTATAATGTTGTATACGATTTAACTGGTTGTAAAATTGTACGCGTAAAGATGAACGTACGGTGGCTAAAATTTTACAAATTATATCAAAAAAATGTCAAATCAAATATAAAAGAGTATGTACTGTTGAATGTGATTGAGTAATAGTACGTGTACTAGCCTCTTTTCTTCCGCGCTTACACCAAAGCTATAAGGCTTAGATTATTGTGGGCGTTATCCATTTACGTCATGTTCATTTATAGGAGGACATAAAAAGGATTCTATTTTCCTAGGCAGAACCATGGTTAAGTTTATTGAGAAAGACTTGCCTTAAAATATGGAGAGATGAATGCACATAAAATGCAGCTTCATTTCCTCTTTCATTTTTGATGGATATTTTGGAATCAGCCTGTATATCTATTTTTGCTTTTAAACTGGTGCATTTCATTCAATAATAACTTCCATTAGAATTTCATTAACTTTAGATTCAATTATAACCTTAAATTTTCTTCTTTGATAAACGAAACAGTAAAAAATAAATTTACATGAACTAAAAACTATCAACTGCATTGAATTTACAATGTTATAGCAATGAGAAATACTGCATTTTTCAAGAAAATACTTTGAAAGATGTTGAACGTAATTATGCCTCATTTAGGAAAAACATTTGGAAAATGATCAGATTTCAATGCGGGAAATAATTTTGTTTTCTGCAGTAAATTTGTATAAGTTTGTAAAGTAACATTCTGATGAAATAGCTTTGTAAAGTAATAGCCAAATTCTTAATGAAACTTCTCGTAAGAACCGCAAAAATAAATAAATAATTCCAGCTCAAAATTACTTTCTTTTTTCTATGTTTATTAGAAAAGCTTCACCTAAAATTTCCTGTAATGATTCTAATTGAGCTGAACAATTTTTGTTTATTGCTTTTCTGAATTGCTTTAGCTATGCTCGATTATGTTACCATATTTTGTTAATTGGTTGTAATTAAATAGAATAATAATGCTTTATTCTATGGCTTATTTTAAGTACAATTGCCTTCGAAAAATTTACGTTCATTAAATGGGGGGAAAAAAGTATGTGTCCTGAATATGAAAAGGTATTTTCTTCTATATAACCAAGGAAACGATGCGTTATAATGCAGGGTGTCACAAAAGTCCTTGACAGATTTTAAAATTCAATAAAAAAATTAAGTAATATTCATACAGGAATGCTGTTTGGACTAAAATGCTTCTCAAGATGAAAATATTTTTTTCAAGCGAATAAAAAATTAGTTCTTATCATCTCCCATAGATGGCGCTGTACCTTAAATTAATCAGAAAGAAGCATAAAAAACTCAAGACAAACAGTTACAGATTGTTTTATTTTGTCAGAATCAGTTAAAGAATAATACTTTGTGCAGTCCATTAGCATAGTTCAATGAGTGCATTTTTTGCAGTTCGAGCCACATTCAAATGGAACTCCAGTTCAATCCTAGCATTGCTTGTGGAATTGACTAGATGGCATGCGTGATTCTCGTCTTAAGTATTTCAAGCTACAGCAGAAGCATACACTTTATTCTTTTTCGCTGGGAGTCACCATTTCTGTGTCAAAGCGTCAAATTTAATCTGAAAATCAGAGAAAATGCATGTTCGAAAACATTAAAACAAAGTAACGCCATCTATGATCAAAATTTGGAACTAATTATTTTTATTCGCTTGAGGAAAACTTTTCATCCTGGTAAGTATTTTAGTCCAAACCGCACTCCTGTACCACAATTACTTGATTTTATTTTGAATTTTAAAATGTATCAAGGACTTTTAGGACACCCTGTAGTTTTGCACAAACATGAAATTTTAAAAGAACGCGTTTGGTTTTAATGGTTAAAAGATTATAATATTAAAAAAGCTTTTTATCATAATTAATCTTATCTCTTGTAATTTTTTTTTTCATCATCAATAAATTCAACCCAATTTAATATTTAACCGATGAATTTTTTTTTTTTTTTTTTTTTTTTTTTTGTAGAAACTAAATACTGACAACATTTCTTCATTGAAACATATTTATTACTGTAATATGTATAATCATTATAAACTGTAGATTTTAATCAAATAAAAGTGTAATCAGTAAAAATTGTAAATTTTACACAATAAAAATTAATAATTTATACATAGATATTATGCCATGATTTTTTTAAAACTACAAATCTGAAATTAAATGAAGTAAATTTTACATCTGCATTGTACTATTCTATACATTTACATTAAAATTCTTTTTCAGAGCCTTACATGCATAATTTGGGACCAAGGCGTATCCTGATATTCGGAGGACCTTACTCTCATTTATTCGCTGGTTGGATTGTACTTCCTACATTTAAATCGGTATATACGTAACTAGTTGGCCTTTGCGCGCAATTTAGGAAAATTTTAAGGATTATAAATAATTTTATTGTTTCTTAAATCCATCCAGTTTGCAAATAAACATTATATCGCAATCTAACAAGGGCATGTTTAAGATGAACTTAATCAATTTGAGTTTCACCTAAAACTTCAGGAGCCAAGTTCCCGGCATTGGCCTGTGCAAAAGTGCAACACAAAGAAAATTAATGACAGAGGCAAGAACTGAAAATGATGGTATACACCATATTCTACAAGAGGAGACTAATTATAATTTTATATTTTTTCTTTTTGCAGTTGGGGATCTACAGGTATGTTACAACAATTTCCAATAATAAAACTCATTGCTAAAAAATGGACGGTGTCGTAAAAAGGCAAAAATTTTGGAAGGGTCTATAGCAATTATTTCCAAATGAATTTAGGAATGTAGATTAATAAAATATTTATGAAAATAACAAATCGTTAATTATTAATGTCATTATCACGAAATTAATATTTTAATTATTTTAGATAGACGAGTTAAAATACTGAATTCCAGATACTTACGATTGTCAAATAAATGAGACAACGAGGCTTCGGGATGGTAAAATCCCCAACTCCTCTTATATGAAAAATATTTGATGTAAAGAAAGTTTTTCACAGAAAAACAGAAAACATAAACAATCTTGGATTATCAGTGCATGCAATCTTATTTCCTGTTACAATTCATAAAGATTAAAATCTTCTGAAACTACTTTAAATGTTAGTTACAGTAATACTAATATGAGCGAAACAAAACTGTAGATTCAGCGCTTCAAATATTAAATAAAAATTGTTCAAAATAAATATACACCTTGCTGAGCTGACGTTGAAATGCTAGATTTATTAGATTTGCTAGATTTGCTAAATATTTGTTAGTTAGAAATTTAATCAATTTTTATAGAACTTGTTCATATACAGCACTTATTTACGACTTGTTTATGTGTTTTCTCATAGATGAGTTATCCAACATTGAAAAACAGAAAATAATAGTATTTGGAACAGGTCGTGTTCTTTGAAAATGTTTTCATTTGAATGGGAAGGACTTGAGTCCAAAATGCCCCATCCTTTACCTGCGCACTGTACAACACACTTTTGTTTCGAAATTTCACTTTATTAACTATACAATCATGCCTTTACTTTTTTGATGAAATGCCATCTACAAGCATGCAATAGGTAAAAATAGTTCCAAACATTCCAAGAATGAAACTTCTCTTTATTGTACCCATTCCCCATACTTTCATATCGCTTTCTTTCTGAATTTCAAACTGAAATCGTATCTGAGCAATTACATCAGAATTTTTATCATATGATATTTTCTTAGCCATTTTCATTACTTCCGCTGACCTATCGTTCACACGTATAGCTGATATCATCATGTATATGAAATTAATAATGCTGCATTGACATAATATGCATGCAATACCCATATGTAAATAGTTTTCGTAAGTATTCGGACGAAGTAACATCGTGACAGCATAATACAAATTTCCACTATTGAAAAGAACGGCTTTAAAAACAAAAATATCTAAATTTTCATTCACTAGTGTGATTTTGTCTTCTATTATATTCAAGGAATTAATAAGTGTAGCATAATCGTTAATTCTGCCCTCTACAAAAAATTTCTTGAAGTTATCGAGGAGGTCAGATAGGTGGCTACATATGTGAGAATAAAAAATAGCAAAAATATGCACAGGCACGATGATAAAAATTACTAAAGATATAAAAAATGAGAAAAGTGTGATGTTAAAAATAACTCTGTTGTCGAAATCTTTGTGTAAAATTGAAGCAAAGGCAGATTTTTCTTTGTAATTTGCAAAAATAGAAAGTACTATAAGGAAAACATTCGACAAGGCTGTAAAAATCACACAAATGAAAAACATTCGCCTTCTCCGATTCTTCTGTACATTAGAAAAACAGACAGACGTTGTAAATTCCTCACTGAGTTTTCCCAGTGCGTCTAATTTCCAGCTTAAAACAAGTCTATGCCATATTGCTACTGAAACACCGAAAAGATTCGCAACGGAAGCTGGCGTTGCATTATAAGAAAAAACGTATGATAAACTTGTAATTAAATGCACCAAACAAACTAGTATCCCTATGCAAAAAGTTACATATGTAAATAACGTACTTCTTAAAGAATTTCTTCTATATGTAGGAAATGGAAAGATTAAACACAGATTAAATATGAAGTAAAGGCTCTTAAAGACGTCAAAATTTTTCTTCCTCGGTGTGATGTTAACTCTTCTTCTGTTTATCATTATTTATGTTCCACATAAAGATTAATTTGATTTTAGAATCAAGACTTATTTATGCTAATAACTATTTTTCTAATGATAATTGCTGAAAATCTAGTAATTGTAATATAAATTTTTACATCTTATTCAAAAGGTTTTAGAATGAAGAATATATTTTCCTTACAAAACTTTCAACGATCATCAACTTTACAAATACATGATGAAGAGAATGATGAATGTATTTTTCTTACTAAACTTTCAACGGTCATCAACTTTACAAATACATGATGAAGAGAATGATTCTGTTCTGGCCATAATTTTTTTTTAACTCTTATTCTTCTCTTAAATTTCATTTACAAATTTATTCACTTATTTTTAATGAAAAATTAATTACACTGGAGAGCGTAAAATTATCTTTAAATTTTGTTATGTTTCTTGGATATCATAATAAGATTTATGAATTTCCTTTATACATCTAATTATTTTCTTTAAAAATTCAAAGAAACTCTGAAATTTAATGATTTTTGTATAATAAGGCTTTAACAAATCACTTTTGATAAATAATGGGTTGTACGCTGTATTTCACAGTGTCTTGAAAATTAATCTTCTAATCTATAATAAAACGTAGTATGATTGCCTTGCATTGAAAGAATTAGGCATTCATTTTATTCTAACAGTACTTTTTAAATATTAATTTGTTTCAATTTTGAATTTATTTTACTTGAATTTCACAAACTATCTTGTTAATCTTTTATTACTTAATCACAGTCAAATATGATTTTTTATATATGTAATAAAACACAATGATGCTGTCTTACATTAAAAGTACTAGGCATTCATTTTATTATATAAGCAGTCGTTAGTGATAATTAGAACATTTCATTTTTTTACTTATATTAGTTTAATTTTGCAAACTATAAAATGTATTATTGATGATATTTTCATTGTTAATCCCAGTCAAATATATGAATCTTTTTATCTATAAAGAAACACAATGAAGTTGTCTTACATTAAAGAAACTTCACTTTAATTTTATTCTAACAACACTCTTTAGATATTATTAATTTGATATATTTTAAAAATCATATTAGTTAAATTTGACATACTATAAAATGAGTAATTTTCATAATTAATCACAATCGGATATGAATCCTCTTTTTATCTATAATGTAACCCATTACGATTGTCTTGCATTAAAGAAATTATGTTTTTTGGAACAGCACTCTTTAGAAATCTTAAAGTTATTTCATTTTCATACTTTCATTTTTTGAGTTTCCCAAAATATAAAATATGCATTTATTATTATTTTTCTTTACAGTTAATCGCAGAATAATACGAACCTTTTTATCAGTAATGGAACACAATAAGGTTATTTTGCACTAAAAAGCAACTACAGTTTCATATTTTTTTCTTCTTTTGTAATCAATAATTTTGTTTGTTTTAATTTTAAATTCATATTAGTTGAATTTTATGAACTGTATAATACGTAATCGTTAATTCTATTACAGTTAATCATAGTCGATCATGAGTCACATGAAATATAGTTACTTGATGTATGATAAATTATGAAAGGTTTTTTTATTAATTTATGGAAATTTCAACATTAACTTTATCACTAGAATTGAAAATCAAACATACTTATCATAAATCACTTCTTATAAGTAATATATACAAAGTAGTATAGTCCTTTTTTTTTTTTTTTTTTGTTATTCATTAAAAATCTAATAAAGTTTGTATTTTCTATTAACAGACCACAAAAGATACTTGCACATATATACACTATAATAGCTGAGAACATTTACTTACATTGGTTCTGGAAGTAAACGTTTAAATAAAATATATTTAAGCGTAATGAAATAATAGTCTCTTTCTGCGAATCTAATAAATTAATGTGCAAACGAATGTATGATAAAAACAAGATCAATATTTGTTTATATTGCATAAAGCATTATAATATGAACATCTTCTTTGTAACAGACTAGTGTGTACTATAATGTCTTTTAGTCTGCAGTGTCTTTCCACAAGGTTATTGATTTATTGATTACGTTAATTTTGTTTTTGAATGCATACTACTTTTTAACAGGAATTATTAATAAAAGTTGTTTTATATATTTCTTCACGCAATAACATTTTTTTCGTCATATGGTTCTATTTCCATATTAACAATTCCAGAATTTACAAAAATATATTTCAGCTATTCATACATATTTAATAATCTTATTCATATTTAACAAATGCTCAATGTATTTTTTAAAGCATACTTTGTGTATATTTAACTCTTGCAATTCCAACAAAAGTTGTTTATTGTCGGCAACTTTCGAGAAATGCGACTCGGAAAGTTATTCCTTTATAAAAAGAAATCTATTGTCTATTAATAAACTGTATAACCATTTTAGTGGTATTTCAAGTATTAATTGCAACTATTTTATCTATAGTCCGTGTGCTACGGTTGGGAAAACTGCAAATCGTGATAAGAGTAGACCGATTGGTGAGTATCTACTTTATATTAATAAAATACATTTCAGAGAGGGAGGCATCGCGTAAAGTCGTGGGAATTCAAGATGGCTGCTGTTATTCAAAATGGCGTCATTTTATGAATTTTCTTACTATCCATCATATAAATGTGTGTTTCGGGTCAATTTCGATGTTTTTAACGTCAAAAATTTCGTTTTTAATACTTTCCGCCATAGTGTAATGAGTTTATGAATTCAGTTTGTCTGCTTGTTTGTCTGCCTGCCTGCTCGCCATTCTATGCTCTAACTCGCTTAAATATCGTTACTCGATTAAATTCACTCAGATTGTCATTTAATTTATATATGTTATTGAAATTTACAATAACATGTTCCGTATAAAAATGAAGTGTATAGGTTTTATAGTCGGTTTACAGGGCTCTCGAAAGAATTCCATTAAGTTATTGTCTATGGGGGAAATCGTTTGCAATGTGTTTTAATCATGTTATACTCTCTGAAACGCATTCAAATTGACATACATCAGTGAGATGTACTACAAGATACTTACTACAAAATGAGGTGTGCATAGTATTTATCGTTTATTTGCAGTGACACACCAAAAAAAGAATACGTGCGTTTGTAACTCGTGTATAAATTCTATAAAGATCATCAGTTAAATCAACTGTTATTAGTGGAGCTGCTAGGTATAAAAAACTGCATTTTGTTTTTTAAAGATATCCGAATGGCCAGTATCTACTTCATATTAATATAATGCATATTAGAAGTCGATTCATCGTGCAAATTCATAGGAATTCAAGATTGCGGCTGTTATTCAAAATTATTTGCATTTTTATTCCTATACATCATATAAAATTGTCTATGATATCAATTTCGACATTTTTAAAATGAAAAACCATTATACAATCATATTTTTCCTGAAGTCGGCTGTAGAAACAGCTCGAAACGTAGAATTTAACTTTTAGCTTATTAAAGATCGTGTTTTGTGTACCATTAAGCAAGGTTGTGTGTATTTATTTATTATATACTAGCTAACTTGCCCGCCGTTGCCCGGGTACATAAAAAAACTGCACGAATCGCAAAAAACCTCTGAAAATCACAATAAGATATTGCGAAAAAATTTTAAATCGCTGCACAAATTTCGAAAAGAGAAAGAAAAATTATATATTGTGCTCGAAGATTGAAAGTTGATTCAACTTCTATCAACGTCTTTCACTACTGTGGAAAATTGGTAGAAAATCTCTAAAATACACTAAAAATCACATACAAAATACCCGAAAAATTCGAAAATTGTTATACGAAATCCGAATAAACTTTATTGAAATGAAGGTAGAAATTACTTTAGTATTATAGGTCAAAAATGGAATGTCAAAAATTTGCAGCAGATCGCGAAGAAACGTAAATATCGAATTAAAAATCACCTGATGACGTAACAAACATGTGTAAAGTGTTTAATGTCAAGTAAATTTGACATTTACGATCACCCATTATTGGCATTTAATCTTATAGTTTGGCGATATTTTCTTTGGTCTACGGGATAATCAGGTAGAACCACAAATTATTTCTGTTCGCATTTAAAGGTAGATAAATAGCTCTTCTTTATATATATAAATAAAATAAATATTGAAAAAAATGCTTATATGTATATAAAAAATAAATAGTTTGCCAGTAAATATACGTAAAATTCACTTCACTCGCCAAGGCCATTTTCTCTAACTCACCAAAGCCCATATATCAAAAATATACCAAATACTCTTCAATCTGTTGCCTGATACTAAGTAATCACAATAATGTAAATAACTATTAGGCATAGATACGTACCGGGTTTGGCGCGATTTTTTTTTTCACGACAATTTGGTGAAAACATAGTTTTTGAATACCAGTTACACATATATATTTAAATTATTTTCTATTATTTTAAAAGGAAATAGCAATAAATAATAAAAAGTTTAATTAATGTCTATAGAACAAAACAGTTTATATAACTGTAAAAAAGAAAATAAAAGTAAATAAACAACTTATTAATAAATAAACAACAATAGCCGAGTTACCATGTCAGGCAAAATAACGCCATTTTGGAGCCCATTTTGTACCATGGAGCGTATATGACACCTGTGCCAACAAAACTTTCAATAGTATAGTAAATATGTCATTTGGTGGTGGCTTGATTATCGAAGATTATAAAATATGTGTGTATATGGCACATTTTTACATTAAAATTTAAATACTTGACTACATAGTTATAATTTTAACTCCTTTTTATATAATTTACATTTGAATATAAAGATTTACTCCGAAATGTTCTCCTATACTTAAAAAAAAAATTATTGCGACCTTCGCCTGGTTTATTTCACGCTTCTGCCTTTGTGGCTTAAAATTGCATTGCTTGGCGACCAAGGTAATATAGCATGTAACTCACAAATAAAGCCTTTCTCCTGTAACACATACGATGGGAAAATTACATAAAAATTATAATTAAATTGAATAAAAAAATAAAGAAGGACTAAAAGACTGTTACTTAAATTTTATTTCTTCAAGTTTTTTCAGGCACATTTTTATTAACCTGGCGAAGCGAAAAATCGCCAAATAATGTATCAATTGCTTCTTTCATACTAATTTATTTTTCAAGTTTTATAAACATTCCTTTCATATTTAAATTAAATATTTTTATTTTATAAATTTTATCTCGCATTAAAAAGATTTTTGATTCTTTTTTTTTAATTAAACAAATAACAGTTATTTTCTTTTAATTTGCGAGTTGTTTACATTATTTTCTAACGGATATAGCCATTTCAATTCATTTATCAACTATAATTTTCACCAAAATGACCACTGGCAACCCTTTCATCGAAAATATCAATAAAATACAATAATCTAAGCATTGTATCATGTTACTTTTATTCACAATTTAATTTACTTGGATTCCCTTAAATATAATTAATATAATCCCTTAAGTTAATATTAGTTTTTGTTGCATTAAAATATTTCAATTTGGGCATTTTCTGTAAGCAAGTAATCCATATTGGTTTACAATGGAAGTCTATGGGAATTTGGCGAAATATTAGAGATATCGCCAAGTTGGCGTCACTTTTGGCGACTCATTTTGGTGGCCAAATTTGGCGATATACCGCCAAGTTGGCGATAAACTTGGCGGCATTTGGCGACAGAATTGTGTCCCTCTACGGTAACCTCCTTATTAAATGCATTAAATGCTGTTCAATAATTGCATAAAAAATTCGCTAAAAATTCAAAAATCGCTGCACGAATTCCGAATAAACTTTTTTGAAAAGAGAACAAAATTTACTACATTGGGTTAAAAGAAAGAAACCATATTCTTCTCACTTATATGGAAAAATCGCCTCGAAACATAAAAAAACGCTAAAAATAGCATAAAAAATTAAATTAAAAAAATCTAATCAAAAAATCGAAAATCGGGCTTCGAGGTGCAAAACTCCATATATAGACGTACCTTTTCCCCAAATTTTGTAGCTCTACGTGCAGTGGTCTCTTCAGAACACCGTCGACACACTCACTCACTCACACACAAACTTCTTTCTTTATTATTATAGATTATGGTGCAATTGTCCAGTATCTGTTAATGAAAAATTCACTTTTTAATAACAAAAATACGTTTAAAAGGAAATTAAGACAATTATTAAGGTATTTTTGCATTTTATAGTCAGGAAAATGAAAGGAATAAATAAATAACAAAAATGTATTTTTATTAATACCTTAATTTATCAAGATATTAAAAAAATTGCATGTTACATTTAAAGTTAGAGAATATAAAACCTTCACTTTGTACCATCATATTTCTCACATTCTTTTTTGCAGTTGCACAATAATGTGCAAGAAAGTCCAACCTTTCTACAGCCACACTTATTTTTATAGATTTTGCACTTACATTTTACATCAAACACACTTTTATATGATAGATAGTATGAAAATTGGAAGAATTCCAGAAAATGACGCCATTTTGAATAACAGCCGCCATCTTGAATTCCTACGAATTGACGCGATGCCTCAACCTCTTATATGGATTGTATTAGTACAAAGTAGATACTCACCAATCGGTATAATCTTCTCACAAATTACCAGTTTTCTCAACCGTAGCACCCGCACTAATAGACAATAACGTAATGGAATTCTTTTGAGGGCCCTGTAAACGGGCTATAAAACTTATACACTTCATTTTTATCCGGAACATGTTATTGTAAACTTCAATAACATATATAAATTACATGAAAATCTGAGTGCATTTAATCGAATAGCGATTTTAAGCGAGTTAGAGCATGGAATGGTAAGCAGGCAGACAGACAAACCAACAGAAAAACTGAATTCATAAACTCATTCAACTGTGACGGAAAGTATAAAAAACGACATTTTTGACGTTAAAAACATCGAAATCGACCTGAAACATACATTTATATTATGGATAGTAAGAAACTTCAGAAAATGGCGCCCTTTTGAATAACTGCCGCCATCTTGAATTTCCACGACTTTACGCGATGCCTCCCCCTCTGAAATGCATTGTATTAGTATAAAGTAGATACTGACCAATCGGTATATTCTTATCACGATTTGCAGTTTTCACCTTATTTTGGTCGTGTAGCACTCGGACTACTAACGAAAAACGTTCCTTACTTATGGGATCGAGTATCTTTACAATGTTATAAGTCAGTGAAAATTTTAGTTATTATCTTAAATTATTAGACCCATTTGTACAAAATCTTAAAGACATTTTTAAACAACCCATTTCCTTTGAATTTTTCTTTTTAATTATGTACTTACATATAATTTTAAGTGATAAATAAATGCAATTTTTTTAAGACATAATGGACTTCCTGCAAGATAACACTGACATAATTCAATTCTATAAGTTAGTCTTTTAATGCATCGTCAAATAGTGCCTAATTAATCCTTTTGCGTAATTTGGTGATGCATATATAACAAATATAGCTTTAAAAGTTACGTAATACGCTTTATATTTAAAATTTTAGTATAATTTCGAGCAAAAACGAAAAACAAGTCCATTGTCATCGGCAATGAACTTTTATTCAAAATGTAAAAAAAAAATCCTTTCTTCAGATATGTTATTTCAGTCAAAAACGTTAAAGAGAATTTCCCCTCTTAACCTTCCACCTAATAAGGTGCGGCCCTGAGTATTCTTGAATATGCATTGTCATCGAAAATGAGTTGGGGGATTTTGTTAAACAGCGGTCAGTTTATTACTATACTGCTATAAAGGATGCTTTCAAAGGGGACTTTTGAAGCGAAAGTAACCCGAATTGTTATTCTCGTACAATGAAAAATCGTCATCAACAGTGAACTGATGTGAAACAAATTTCAGCAATTTGTTATACATGTGATTTCAATCAAAAACTTATTTTTTTAAATTTAAATTTAAATATTTTTTGCCCCAGGTGCCTGTCCTTATTGAAGAACGGCCCTGAACCTACATGACAGTCTTCAGCTGTGAATTTTCGCCAATATGTAAAGAACTAGAACCTTCTACTTGAAAAAAGAACCTCTCCGTCACAGTGTCTATCGGTGAGACTGGTCTTAAAAAGACCGGCACCATCGATTCACATATTCGTACTAACGTGAACACTTCGGAGACCGCAGACGAAATGAGAAGAAAGATAGGTATAGGGCAGGATTGTATTTATAAGGAATGGTCGAGCAAACAGTCTAACCGCAAATGATATTTCAGTTAATATTCTTACAATATGTTTATATTTACACTGCTCAAAACAATTAAAGGATATTGCAGTTTTAGGTGGATTTTGTATCTGGTAAACTTTTTAGCTGATTGATAAATGTTCGACAGACATAGTAGGTTATATGAGAATAAATTACACATGCTTGGCAGAAAAAAATGCATTTTATTGCGCATTTGTGTACTAAAGGAAAAAAAACACAATTTGTGCATATCAGAAAAAAAGAATAAGAAAAGGTGTTTTCTTCAAAGAAAATCATTTTCAGTAGGGGGTATGGTTTCCACGGGCGGCCAGCAACGTTGAACACCTTTGAGGCATGGACTCAATGAGGCTATTAATGACGAGTTGGGGTATTCTGCCCCACTCTTCCAGAAGAGCTCTTTCCAGTTCTTGGAGAGTTTGTGGGGGTTGTTGGCGGCCAGAAACTCGTCTTCCTAGAGCGTCCCAAACGTGCTCGATTGGATTCATGTCTGGAGAACACGCTGGCCATTCCATTCGAACGATTCCTTCCTCGAAAAGGAAATCCTCCACCAGGTTTGCACGATGTGGCCTGCAGTTATCGTCCATTAAAATGAAGTTATCGATTGCTGCAGCGTAAGGGACTACAATAGGTCTGAGGATCTCATCCCTATATCGGTGACCAGTCAGAGCTCCATCTCGAATGATGTAGAAGTCAGTGCGCCCGTCAATGGAGATGCCACCATACACCAACACTCCTCCACCGCCAAATCTGACACTTTCGTGCACGAACGCAGGATTATTCCTACTGCCACGGTCCCTCCAGATGAAAATACGCCTATTATCCGGATGCACAGAAAAACGGGACTCGTCAGAAAACAGAATATTGCTCCATTCATTTCTCCTCCAGTTGACATGCTCAGTTGCCCACTCCCTGCGGTCGCGACGATGCCTTGATGTTAATCTAACACATACCATCGGTCGGCGAGCATACAGACCTACAGCATGGAGCCGGTTTCGGACAGACTGAGTTGAAATCGTGGTGCCTGTAGCCGAGCGAAGGTGTTGTTGGAGAAGAGTAGCGTTCATGGTTCGGTGTCTCCGAGCTGTTAACGCTAAATACCGATCTTCATTGGGCGTTGTTGCCCGTCTACGACCTTGACCTGGTCTTCGGCCTGCACATCCACTCTCCAAAAAACGGTTCCAGATCCTGGAAATGACACTTTGTGACACTCCAATGGCTTGCGCTACTTCGGCTTGAGTTTCGCCCCCTTCTAACCTACCAACAATTCTCAAAGCTTCTGAATCTGCCAAATGACTTTGCTGAGACATCGTACTCATCGAAACAAAGCAATCACTGAATGCCGATCATCCTTGTCTTCATTCTCTTTTATTCAGTTGAAAGTCAAATTTCATTCGCTGCCGCTGAAGCGACGTTTTTGACGTCGAACTCAAAATTTCCATACCAGTTAGCATACAGTTTGAAAACCAGAAAAATTTGCATTTGTGATTCTCTTCTTCTATTTTCGGCAAAAAAAATTTCGTTTATATCTTTATTTTATATAAAACTTCAAATATCCTTTAATTGTTTTGAGCAGTGTAGTTTGAAAAAGTTTCCGATTTATATAAAATAATTTTAATTTTTGGAAGAATAAAAAATGCATTTCGATAATAAGTACAATAATATCGTAATAATATCGTAAAAAATATCGTGCAGTATTCATATTTTAAAGAAAAGCTATTTGACGGAAGTGGATCGACCGCCGCGGAATTCGCAGAGAGGGGCGTTTCCAGGCGCCCATCCTACGTCCCTTCTGCTGAGACGCTAAAGAAAGCCAGGAAAAAAAGAAAAATATATATAAATTAAAACAGGAAAAATTTTAAAGCGAAAATCATTAAGGGGACCGGGAAAGCCTTATCTCCGCCATGTTAAATTTACCAACTTTATGTACAGTCGTGGAAAAAAAAAGTAAACACCTCCTACTAACTCGTCAACAAATTATCGTAGACGAACGTTACTGATACCGAACGATTGGAAATAAAGTCTACTTTTAAATGACGTATATGAAATTTGCTTAGGGGCCATCTACATATTAAAACGAATCCAAACTTCATTTTTTTTCAATGACAAGACCCAATTTTAACGAGATATTTCGAATCTTTGGTTCAAACTATGCCTAGACACCAAATTCCAAGTCATTAGAATGATAAGTTTTTGAATTATAAACATTCAAAATTTAGTGCTTCTAATGTTAAATTCCATTTTCATATTTTATTTGTAACTTCTGAAATTATGATCCTAATGTTTTAATTTTCTGTGTAGCAATAATACTAATATACCCAAACATAAATACGTTGAATTTGCAATTTTAATAATTTTCTGATCTGAATTATGAATTATGAAATTAATATTAAAAAAATTATGAATTGTAACCTACAATTTTTTTGATGGATTCAGATTTATTAAGTCCTGCTTTATGAAAATCCAAAATTTCACATTTTTCTTCCAAGTACTTTTCAAATTATGCTTAAAAACGGCAAAATGATGGTTTAAAGGGCCGTCTATGATAGAAGTGACTAAATATTTTGAAATTTCTTATGCTATCCTGTAATCTAACAGGCTTAATTGATTGCTTAAGGTGCCTTGATCAAGAAGGGAGCTCTCTCAGTTAACAATCGAGTACCGAACATCAATTTGGATACAGCCCTTAAAATACGCTCGTTTTAAAATAATTAATTTCTCAGAAACTTATGGGACGAATTGCATAAAATTTTGTTTTTAGACAAATTGAAGGGTGTAGAGTTTATTTATGCTGTCAGAATTGAGTACTGCTATTGAAAAAAAACAAAGTTATGGATCGTTTTAATATGTATATGGCCCCCTAAGCAAATTTTATATACATCATTTAAAAGTAGACTTTATTTCTAATCGTTCGATACCAGTAACTTTATTTTACGATAATTTGTTGAGGAGTTAGTAGGGGGTGTTTACTTTTTTTTCCACGACTGTACCTTTTTCTCAGAAATGGTGAAAGACAGAGGTCTAGATTTTTTAGAGTAGTTAGAATAACACGTATTAGATTAACGTATTTTACCAGACCATTTTCTTTCTAAATGAAACTCAAAATTAATTATTAATTATTTATTGAAAGTCATTTTTAAATTAACATTTTTGGTAATATTTCACTGCCTAAAATAAATAATTCTCAATAAATCATTAAATTCCTGGGTTAAAGTATACAATATAACATAATATAAGTATTAAAAAAATCTGAGTTCTTAATTTTAACAGATATTGAAGAAAAGGAACATAAACATGAAAAATCCAAGTTTTGAGAAAAACTCAATTAAAGATTTAAATTACCATTAAGCTGTGAAGTACCCTTAGAAAGAAGGAATAATTTCAACACTTATTTTTTATATGTATAAACATGTGTGACACATCGTTGGAAAGATAAAAGTTTAAACAGTTTAATGATATAAAAAAATAAAATCGATTTTTTGGATGAATTTTGCTTTCCCGGTCCCCTTAAATGAAAGGCATCGAAAAGCGGGAAGGGTTGGATTCCGGGGCCTTGAAGCTATAAAAAAATAACCATGACAACCAGATCCCTAGATCAAGGAGGATCCATTAGATGTCATAAATGACGTCACTTCAAGCCGTTCCTACCGTCCTCCAGCGTCCGCCATATTTAGCCGGGTCTTGCACTGTAGACTGCTATCGGTCAAAGTCATGTATGGTGGACGAAAGAGAGGGGAAAGAACTTGCTTTTTGGCTTCAAAGCTTTCTACGGTAGAAGATTGATATGTCTACTGCTCTCTTTTTATTTCTCCATATCCTGGATATATGGACACTTGGCGAAATTTATTTCAAGATTTGACTCAGAGACAACAAACGAAGTTAAATAAAAGCGTGTAAAAACAATGTAATTAAAATAGAATTAAAACTAATACAATTTGTGTTAAAACTAGCTATTCACAGCAATAGATTCGGAAAATTCTAATTTATCATCAGGATCCTGTTAAATTTTATTTTCGTCTTTTAGACAACTATCTCTAAATGTAAAAGAAAATTTTTCTCCCTCCAAAAAATCGAAAGGTTTTTTATTTTTTCCCTAATTAAAAATATTTCATAAAATTCGGAATATTTCTTTTAACTAAAAATCAAACATATTTTAATAATATTAACTGAATTATCTATTTTTGGATTGTTTGTTCACCTCACCATTCCATATAAGTAAACCCTGTCCTATACCTATCACCTTTCTCATTTCGTGTGTTTGCATAATGCATATTTGTTGATCGCTGAGGTTTGTGTTTTTCAAGAACAGTCTGACCGCCGCACAATGTTACGAAGCAGCTTTTCTGCAGATATTGACCGCATATGATTTTCGAAAGAACAAACTTACGTTTCCTATGCCTTGCTATGTATTTGGAATCCCGTGGATTCCGGTGGCTGTTTATTCAAGGTGAAAGCTTCTCTTCTTACCAAATTGGCGAAAACTCATAGATGATGACTATATCTAAACTGCTTCTCCAAAACTCTACTTGAAGTCAAGCTATTGCTGTCTCGAATTTTACGAGAAAATTCACAAATCCGATTTCAAGAAGCGTTCCAGATCCGCTTATTCCATCTACTATCGCACTATATAAAGCTACTGCAAAATCATGGTTACCTGATCAACATATCATTACAAAAATAACCGCGACAACCATACTCCTGGAACAAAGACGATCTCTTAGATGGCCTAAATGACGTCACTTCAAGCCGTTTCTACTCTCCTTCTGCGTCCGTTATATTTAGCCACGTCTTGCACTGGAGACTGCTATCGGTCAGAGTCATGTGTGATAGACGAAGCAGAGGAGAAAGAACTTCCTTTTTGGCTTCAAAGCTTTCCACGGTAGAAGATTCATATGTCTACTCCTCTCTTATCATATCTAAAATATCTTGGATATACGTGTACTTGGTGAAATTCAAAGAAATGACAGAATATGTCACATTCGTGTTCAGATGTTAGAATTCTGGACACCAAGATCACATGCAAAATCTCAAAATTCCCTCGTCCACTAAAACACCATATATAAGAGTGGCTAGGCACACTGCTACAACCTTCGGAATCTGAAGTAAAAAAAATATCTTAGTCTAAACACGTCATTTTTTTTGGAGCCAAAAACCAATAAAATTTATGATGAAAACTAGTTTAAAATTATTGTCCAAATACAACTTCTTACTTTTATCAAATCTTACACATCAGTGCTGTAGTTGTATGAATTCAATCAGAGATACATGTTCTTCACTTATAGTTCTTCGATGTAACCTATCTCCAATTTTCTCTTGATGTAGTGTTTTATCTTCTCTTCCATCAAAAAATATATTTTCGATTCCTGCTTCTAAAGCTTTCAGATCATCTTTCCTAGCACATCCTCTAGTTTTCTTTCGTTCTCTGCTTTCTTTGCTTCTGTCAATTATATGTGGTGAATCTTTTTCTGTTACAATGTCAACATTTTGTAGAGTTGCAGAAGCCATTGCTGCCACGCATCTATTAGAAACCCCGTACTGATTTGAGACCCTTGAAACTGTATGTAGATGTGTTCTCATTTGTCTTTGTGACTCTTCTTTAAAAGTAGATGCTTCTGATACGGATATTAATTCTTCACACCCTAATGAAGAACTACTACTTCTTTCTTCATCACTACTATCGCAATACATAACAACTGTATTGTCCTGATAAGCTGCTGACTTTAACCCTTTATCTACTGACGGTACTTACAAGTACTATTAAAATAACTCGTTATAAAATTCATTTAATACATCGATTAGTAGTAATACAGTTTAGAATGAGTTATAGATACATTACTTTATATTGTTCCAAAAGCATTACTGGTTACATAAAACAAAATTCTTTTTAAAAGGATGATTTATTTTTCCTTTGCGTCTTTTCAGATTTCTTGGTGTTGGAGGAGGGGGGGGGGGCGAGTTTTTCGGAAATATTTCTATATTTCTATTTTAAAAACATTGTATTTGTACATTTCCTAATTCTACAAAACACCAAGAAAAATATTTGAAATAAAAGATTTAAGTGGGGTTATAAATGTTGCAAAAAATCCTTGTAAATTCAAATATAATTAATTCTTCTAAATCCTTCAATCCTTCTAAAATCCTTCTAAAATTTATTAAATGATTATGTAAATCTTCTAATGTAGATTAAACAATTCACGAAAAATGCCTTAGAAGATAAAATTTTCATGAATTCATAATTCAGTAGATAAAGGGTTAAACTTGCCTTTTCAGCCTTCATAGAGTCCCTTGTTTTCCTGTCTTCACTTTGTCTCAATTTACTTTCATCTGTTTTATCCAGCGTGCCAATAACCATCTTACAGTTTCAGCTTTGAAAAACTGAACCTTCTTCATGTAATTATCATTTCTTTTGGATATGGAGAATCCAATAAGCTTCTGGTATTCAGAAAAAAATTTTATCCATCATTTGATCAATATGCCTGTGGGAAACTATAGGAATTGATGTTTTCTTCGATCTTTTCTTTTATAATATGAATTACCTCTGACTTTGGTGGATCTTTACCATTCCTGTTGTGTTTTAATCCTTATCTTATATATAAGTAACATACTATAACGTCTGCTATTGTTAGCAAAACAACTTCATTTAGTTAAGGGGTCTTGTACCTTTTAAACGCGTCGAAAATTAACGAAAAACTTCAAAGTTTGAATTAGTTTATCTTATGTATAAACATGAAATTTTGGATATTGATTAATATCCAAATTTTGATTATTAATATTGATATTTGGATTGTGCTTTGTAATATACTACCAACGAAAATTTATTAACCCTTTACAGAATTTGTGTATTGTTGAAATCAAAATAGCTTTTTTTTTACATCATAAGTCATTGCGCGCATGATATCTTGAGAAAGTATGTATGGATTTTCATTAAATTTGGTTAATATACTAAACAAATATGTGTGTTTAAAATGATCTACTTTTAAGTATTTACAATGGTAATATTTTTAGTTATGACTATTTTTATTCATTAAAAATACAAAATTTTTATTTTTTTTTACGAAAATATTTTTTTTATATAGTTAATGAAATAATTTTAGCCTAAGAGTAGATCATTTTAAACACACATATATGTTTAGTATCTTTACCGAATTTTATGCCAATCCATACATACTTTCTCAAGATATGCGCGCAATGACTTATGGGGTAAAAAAAAGAGCTATTTTGATTTCAACAATACACAAATTCTGTAAAGGGTTAATAAATTTCTAATGGTAGCATATTACAAAGCATAATCTGTTTAATCAATAACCAAAATTTCATGTTTATACATAAGAAGGCTTTAAAGATAGACTAATTCAAACTTTGAAATTTTTCGTTAATTTTCGACGCGTTTAAAAAGTACAAGACCCCTTAAGAAGGAGCCCATAATGTGGGATATTCCACTGATTTTCTAGTAACGGTAAACTACGGTACCACTCGCACTCATTTTGACCCTAAAAATGAGAAAAAACTATTTGTAAAACTCAATAAAGCGTTTCAAAAATTTTAAAATAAAGAACAAAGGTTTAGAAATGATAAAGAAAGTTACACTAAACATTTTAAATATAAAAATGTCAAACCGGATTACCAGTAGACACTGTAAATGTACAATTTATGGAAAGAACCCATTGAGTGAAACAATGAAAATATAAAAGTCCTGTTAGAGCCCTGAAAGAGTTTTCCAAAATTCATGAAATTTTGCACGTATATTATACGTACTAAAAGACAACTTTTGGCTGGTATCCGAAATCTAAATTCCAAATTTCGTTTTTTTTTTTTAACTCCAGCCCATGTATTGATGTGGAATTTAAAATGAACTTCGTTATTAAATTTAACTCGTAATATCATCAACTTCTCTACTCGGAGAAAATATTAGCAAAGTTTACATCACCAGATGCTACGCCTGCGAAAAATTAACTCTATGAAACTTTAAATAACTTTAAACGCAACTTTCCTAAAGCTAACCATCCATGCAAATTTGCCTCAAACTCGCAAGCTACAAAATCTCACTTTTACTATAAATTCAAACTTCTATTTCCAGATTCTTGATCTTACGTGCAAGTTCTAAATTCAAAACTCGCAACTTACTCCTGCCTATATACTGCACTACTTTCTACATAGGACGCAGACTGACAGCAACTTTTGCTTCGTGTTGATGTGGACTGTAGGCTTTGAATTCTTTTTTAAAGTTTTTTATTAACAGTTGAAACATTGCACTACACGCACAGATATAAATTCTTGTCTCTGATTAGCATTATAATGGCTTCCATTTGATTATATTTAATATCCACCGCGTGAATTGGCCGGAGTTTAAAAAATGACGTGTGGATTATGATCTGATCCAACAACTTACTTACGTTTTTTCAGCTTGATTGCTTGCTAGGTGGAGCGAAACATGCTTCCGGGACGGAACATGCCGCCCGGTGATGAAATTTGAAATATTTCAGCAACTAAATTAAACATAACATAATATGTAATTACATTACAATTGATAGTGCAATACACAATAATTAATATATAGTAACAATCAGCAGTATAATTACTTTAAAGTAAAACAAAAAATACAATGTTGTATAAATGTTGATATATATATCACTTTTAATTGTCCTGAAGGGCAATAGACATATTTTAGAAATGCCTAGTAAAAAATATACTAGAGGCAATTTTTACTTTGATAGATCGGACCTTCTTATGCTTGTCGGGAATTATTTCCATGATGCGGACTTGCATAGCGGCATTGCCCACTTGCATAGTGGCAGATCTTCTTCTTTTAATAATACTAGAGATCCTATTTTAATGTTTTTTAAATTGCCACTTACAACGCAAGTAATTTAGACAGCCAATAGACCAACGTTTCCAAATGCATTGTACATATTTAGTAACACCCTACCAATGGGTTAATCGATTGTCGGAAACGTTTATAATATTAGGCTTGGGGAATACTGTTGATGGGTCGGCCAATCAAAATATGTCCTAGAGTAAGAACCTCAAATTCATTTGTATCCTCTGAAAATGAAAATAAAGGCCAGGAATTTATAAGTCCTTCGATCAGTATAAGAAGAATTTCGTTGTTCTCTAGAGTATTTTTGTTGTTACGTTCCGTACTCAGTAAATCAGGACTTCACGTCTGCTTCTCACAGATCGCCAAAATGATGGATTGTGGAGGGATAAATCTCCATGTTATGAACTCATCGGCTAAAAAATTTGATAATTAATTGCCTGGAGTTTTCAATAATTTCTTAAAATTACTTACTTCTATTGATGCACCCTTAAAATTGGTGGCATTATCGGAAATGAATGTATTAACTTAGTCTCTCCTAGAGCTTAATACTTTAAGCGTGGGCATTAATGGAGCAGCGGATAAATCACTTTCTATCTCTAGAGGAGAATGGACTTGGTAGACAAGCATATGAATATAGCCACATAAACCTTTGAATAAACTCCTTTTCTCTGATTTTTGTATTTTATGTTGAACGGGCCACAGAAATCTACAGCCGAATTTAGAAACGTTAAATTAGGTGCCATACGTTTTAAAGGGAGGTTCCCCATTAATTGGTCTAGTGCCTTGGGTTTAAGCTTGAAACATGCAACACAAGTATTAAGAGCGTTCCAATAAAAATTATTTTCACCTATGTTCTGTACAAGGGCAGTATAGTAGATACCTCTATTCAGCAAACACTTTTTCAATATCCAATAGCTGCACCCTCAGTGGGATACCTTCTTTAGGTATTCACGGGCTTCGCAACCCCGGGCAGTTTAACGATCTTTCACTGTTCCATTTCCTCTCATTTTTCTGTCTATTATTTACTCTTTGTTTCGCTCGCATTGTGCTTTCTTCTTTGGAGATGAGAGCCATTCTCCATAAGCCGATATCAATCTGTCTATACTGACTTATGCAGGATTGGAAACCACCCACGTATTTTGTGACCCGTGTCCATAGAAAAGGAATCCTGGCAGTTCAGGGAAACCAATATACTTTAGCCTTGTGAATGTATGGACCCTGGTTAGCGCTGGTGCACGAATATGCATCACCTTGTTGGGCTCGGTAATGGGTGGTGCAGCCGGGATCTGAATTGTAATACTTTCGAGTATGGATGGAAGTACATCACTTTCTTTTATTTCTCCCTCCTGTGGAGAGCAACAAATTGTACAGAATAAATCATTTACTCGCTCCTTTGTAATTAAATGCGCTGTTAGACTTCCATATAGTTCGTTTAACATAACTTCACCCTTTCTTATTGAAAAAAATGTTCAAGTCAGTTTTTGAAGATGGTTAAAAGCTGAAAAAAATGCAATCCGGAGATTTGCTGATTGAGGTTTCTCCAGCCAGCCACTTACAATTTCTGTCAAATTGTTCAACTATAGGTCTTTATTGTGTTTCTGATCAGGTACATAAAACTCTAAATGCAGCATATGATGTAATATCAGACCAGAACTTTTATTCTCTACAAAGGAAGATCTTCTACAAAATTTAAAAGACCGAAATGTCCTAGATAACACCGTATTACTATCCAACTGAATTAACAGATGCTTCTTACGAAACACGTTATTATGACTTTGAATAGCCCTTCTTTACGAAATAGAATTAAAGTTTCCTACCTGGGCTGTCCTGTCCGGCATTACATTTCTAATCCTTTCCGTTGATTTAAGATCCAGCATTTTAGCTACAGTATCACAACTTGTCGTGATTCTGTTACCGGTGTCCGTTGTGCATAATTCGGCCATGATACCATGCAGCATACACTCGCGCACGTTCAAAATGGATCAGCGAAAAAGATTCTTAAAGTTAAAATTATTTGAAAAATTTCTTATCCTAAAGCCTACAAACTTATTGAATCAAGAACCCCATCTGCAGGGTTTTCTTATTCTTGTTTACTCAAGCAATAATCAAAATCTGTAAGGCACATAAGCAATAAGCAGCCAAACTAAATCCTTTCTCCGCCAAATAATTTACCTGTGACACTATCATCCAGTGCTTTAAAGAAAGAAACCCGTGACATGTACAGTCGTGGAAAAAAAAAGTAAACACCCCCTACTAACTCTTCAACAAATTATCGTAGACGGAAGTTACTGATACCGAACGATTTGAAATAAAGTCTACTTTTAAATGACGTATATAAAATTTGCTTGGGGGGTCATCTACATATTAAAACTAGCCCAAACATCCTTTTTTTCAATGGCAATACCCAATTGTAACGAGATATTTCAAATCTTCGGTTCAAAATATCCCTAGACACCAAATTTCAAGTCATTTGAATGATAAGTTTTTGAATTATAAACATTCGAAATTTAGTGCTTCTAATGTTAAATTACATTTTCATATTTTTATTTATATCTTCTGAAATTATGCTCCTAATGTGCTAATTTTTTGTTTAGAAATGAAACTAATATGCCCAAACATAAATACGCTGAGTTTGCAATTTTTATAATTTTATGATATGAATTATGAATTATGAAATTAATATTCAAAAAAATTATGAATTGCAAACTACAATTTTTTTGATGGATTTAGATTTATTAAGTCCTGCTTTATGAAAATCCCAAATTTCACATTTTTCTTCCAAGTAGTTTTGAAATTATGCTTAAAAAACGGCAAAATGATGGTTTAAGGGCCGTCTATGATTGAAGTGAGTAGATATTTTGAAATTTCTTCTGCTGCCTTGTTATCTAACAGACTTCATTGACTGCTTAAGGTGCCTTGATCAAGAAGGCGGCACTCTCGGTTAGCAATCGAGAACCCAACTTCAATTTGGATACAGCCCTTAAAATACGCTCGTTTTAAAATAATTAATTTCTCGGAAACTTATGGTACGAATTGCATAAACATTTGTTTTTAGGCTATGTGAAGGGTGTAGAGTTCATTTATGCTGTCAGAATTGGGTATTGCTATTGAAAAAAATGAAGTTATGGTTCGTTTTAATATGTAGATGGCCCCCTAAGCAAATTTTATATACATCATTTAAAAGTAGACTTTATTTAAAATCGTTTGGTACCAGTAACTTTCTTCTACGATAATTTGTTGCGGAGTTAGTAGGGAGTGTTTACTTTTTTTTTCCCCACGACTGTACTCTACAGCTTGTATAAGACTTATGGAGAAATTAGAACTTTTGCTACCATCATTAGAACCTTTAAAATTTTCTCATTACTCGGTCATAAAGATTTTCAAGGTTCGCAAGCAATTTGCAGAAACCTCATGTTTATCCAACCCAGAAAGCAAGCCAAAAATATTGTGCATAAAAAAAAGAGAAAGAAATCCTCAACTCAAGCCTCTTCATAGTGGAAAACTGTGAAGAAAAAACAAAAACAAGAAATCATGTCTTAGCCCATCACTTACTTATATGAAGGATCCCAAACAGCTACTCTACTATAAAAAAGAAGCTATGGAATCAGAGACTCTTACAGTTATGATTTGGATGCCAATGAAGAAAATGCTGTTTGAAGAATTTAAGCCGAAGGGATTTTACATTCATTTTTAATAATCTGTGGTTTACATAAACTTGATTTTATGTTGTATTTGTACATTTGATACTTTGTTTTATTGATCAATCATTACTGTATATATAGTGTGGATTTTAATTGTAAACATTTATTTTTTGTTCTTTTTAGAACGGTATTTTGAACTCATTGAAGGATTTTAGTTATATCTATCATCACTCTGCTACCTTCATTTAACTGTATTTTCATTCATTATATATGCCAAGCTTTCAATCTGACTTTTTAAAATATAAATCTCTGTTTTATCTTTTTCTTGGCACAGCATGACCCTAAACAGACTTTGTGTTATAAAACTCTAATAAACCAACCAACCAACCACAAGATACTAACCCCAATAACTCGATGATCATAAGGCAAGTTAGTGCTTGTTAATCCACCATTTACTCCAAATAAAGTATTTTTATCTAAGAACGGATCCAAACATTTCGACTTGCTGGACAAAGGGCCGATTTATCCACTTCTCAACGCAGCCAGTTCACAGGCGTGCTTATCTTCCTGGGTATTTTTTATCATAAATTGGATGTTGGATTGCACTCGCTGCCCGTAAGATGCATACATTGTGTTGCTCTGTACCGAGCATTATTAATGGATCTGAAAATATAACTATGTATATATTCTAATTATGTAACAACATATTTCTAATTAAATAGGGTGTACATAAATGAATATCCCAATTTAACAGGGCTATTAAAAGAAAACAAAAAAGTACAACCTTGTTGTTCGTCAGAAATCAAAAATGACAATTGAAAGTTTAAATTCAACACTGTTATAAATGTTCAAACTGAGTCCCTGCAGAAACACGAACGATATCGATTTGATGCGATAACTCATCCCACATTTTTCTCAGCATGATTTTTTTGAGGGCCTCATCAAAGATCAGGTGTTTGTTCCACCGCTACACACTGACATTGACGAACTTAGGACACGCATATCTGCAGCCATTCAAAGAGTCACACCGGACATGCATTTATGTACACTCTGTATAACTACATATTCTACATAAGCATTATATTAATCCAATTGATCCATGTATCCAGTTTACATTTGAAATAGAAACTCAACAACTTCTTGTTTATCCGCATGTTCTAGCAATTCGGCATAATTCCGAGTTTTTAAGAACTGTTTACCGTAAACCAGTGGTTCCCAACCTTTATTGGCCACGCCCCACCAAAATATCTGTAAAGTCACTATGCCCCCCCCCCCCAATCTGTAAATTATATCTCATTATTTAAAAGTGAACTCTATTGACACGGTGGAAGTGTAATAGGGCCTTAACAATAACTATATCATTTCACATTTTTTAACTTTTCAAAGAGGTGAGCTTCTACCACAAATGTGTTTTTAACATAATGTTATAAATGCAATGAAATTATACATCTTTGTCTATATGCCAAAATGAGTTTTGTTCTACTTTTCCAAATTAACTCAATGTTAAAGAAAAGTGTTATACGGTCTGCATTTTTATTTTCGCAAAATATCTTTAATAGACACTTACATTTGATATTAAAATTAATAAATTTATACATTTTATAATACATTCTTGTAACTTATTAAGAGTTGGTGGAAAAGCTTTGGACACTGACTTTTCTTTCTATGGATAACGCAGTACACAAGAAGTATTTCAATATTTTCATCTTTATCAAATTAAGTAGCCATTATTCCGCATAACGCATTCTCTCTGTTTTCCCTTTTCCAATATCGTTAATCGTGTTCGCAAATAGAAGTAGAAAACTCATTCAATAAATAATCGAAAGCGTTAAGATAAATTTTCAAATTCACCACCAGAGAAATTATCATGAGTTTTAATAATTTTAAAAGATATCAAAATATCTTAAATGATTATCGCATAATTATTCTGGTGATAAATCTATTTTAAAATTTCGATAGGGAACATTTTAAAAATCCAATAAAAAAACTGATTTTTTACATTTTTCTTGTATTCCATTTATGTTTAGCCTACAGCACTACTTTTCCTCAAAAAAGACAAAAGAAATTGATAGTGAATGAGTTAGTAAGAAATTTGGAATTGCCCCCCTAGAAGGTGAAATTGCCCCCGGTGGGGCGTCCGCCCCACGTTGGGAACCACTACGGCGTAAACGTTCTGCGGTTAATTTGCCCCCTTATTTTAGATCAAATCATTCACCAAAACAAAAGTTTGCTGTTTTCAATACTCTTATTTTTCGGCTCGTAACATCTGTTCAAATTCAGAATTATTTAATATTAAAATTAATTATATCAAAGCAATTTTCATCGATCGTGGGTTTCACTATAATATCATTGATCGTATTTTATCAAAATCCCCCAAAGTCACTGATTCTTATTCTGAAAATAAAAAATTTAATAATGTTATTGTGTTACCTTATTTTCCAAAAATAGGCATTCAAATTTCCCGTATTCTCTGCACTTCGATTTAGACTGAAAAAACATGAAAATTATGTCAGGAAGCAGGAATTGAATAAATCTACAATAGCTAAGCATTGTTGAGGTTCCGACCATCACTTTAACTTTCCCGAGGCTAAAATTATAAAAACATGTAATTCGGTTTTTGATCTGGATTTTCAAATTTCCAGGTCAATTACATGATTAGCACTCCTTTTCTTTCTCCTGTGTGGAGAGATCCTGCATAGTGATGCCTGTTTTCGGTAGTTTCCTGTCAGGTACGTCACTTTTTTCTGATATTTAAATACTTGCATATGCCGCTTTGGTCAGTCCCTTAGCCAGTACTCGGGGCTATAGCGGAGGGGGTTCTTTGAACCCGTTTCAATTTTTAACCTTTTTATTTTTATTTTCTATGTTTATTTTCACTCTGATGAAGGGGATCGAGGTATCCATGTAACAGTCAAATGTGGTTTAATATAATGTAGGTGTAATTTGTTCATTTTAACATGGTAAATTTTAACTTAAGTTTATAAAACTCGCACAAAGTGATTAGTTTCTGGTTATGTTTCTATGTTGATTAAATAAAAAATTTATAATTAACTTCATTTTAATACTAATAAACACTTATATTTAAATTTTAGACGTTTCAAAACCTACAAAAACGCACATATTTGCAAAACTTTACACATGTAAACCACCGAGAGCAACTATCCAGTGAAACTATTTCATATAAACGTTAAAATGTACATATAATTACTTAAAAGGTTCTAAAAACATGTAAAGATATTAGTTAATATAACCCTGAGATCTTTCGAACGCACACGCGTTCATTTTCAAAGATGAAGATGACTGACTGGAATAGAAGAAAGCATACGTAAATCAAAACAACATACTACACATGCGCAAGCGAAGTTCAGTCCACTGCTCTGGAAGAGGGGTGAAAAGATCAACTCCTATTTTCAGAAGCTCTTGAAATATCCAGAATTTTAAACCAAATCGAGGGAATATTATAAGAAAGTATATTCTGAGTATTTCAAGAGCTCCTGAAAATAGGACTTGAACTTTTCACACTTCATCTAGAGCAGTAGACTGAACTTCGCTTGCACATGCGTACTATATTTTTTTACGTATATTTTCTTCTATTCCCGTCAGTCATCTTCCCTTTTGAAAATGAACGCGTATGCGTTCGAAAGACCTCAGGGTTATATTACTTATCTTTGTATGTTTTTAGCACCTTTTAAGTATTTATATGTGCGTTTTGACGTTTATATTAATAACAAGGGGAAAATTCCTTCACAACACTAGTTTTAGTACAGTATTTTGTTTCTATTGAAACAATTTCAATATTTCGGTATCCTTTAATCGCATTTTTCATTAAAAAAATAAATATTGAAAATAACTAAATTATTATTATTATTTATTCAATAGATATAAATACAACTTAAGATATCAAAAATATATAGCAGATTTCTCTGGACAATAACAAAGTACAAAACAAACAGAAAAAAACAAAAAATGAATAATTTCTACTATCATATTAGATAAAATTGACATTTAAAAATTAGTATTACAGAAAGTAAGAATAAAAATAATAAAAATGATTTTAACATTGTCTCCAATTATAACTCCAATAATGTATGTGTCATTGCCATGAATTTAAATGATTTTTATTTAAATAATATTGCGCATCTGCTTGCAAAAGTTAGGGGTTATTATGATTTGAAAACTGTATTTTAAAGCAAATTGTGGTTATTCTCACTCTAGAAAATACTTGTCGACAGCGTTAGTTACTTTTTTTTAGAATAGAGAGATATTAAGAAAGAAAGACCCCGGTCACAAAAAATTCAAAACCGGCTGCTGCGGTGGTGACAGCGTTAGTTACTTTTTTTTTTTAGAATAGAGCGAAAGAGAGAAACTTCAAACTATCCTTATTCATAATGAAGGAATTATTTAAATGTACTAAAAAAATAGTATTTAATGAGAAATTATTGAAAAAAGCATGTTTTATATTTTTAAAAAAAGTTCCGCATAAAAAAATATTTTTAGGGTTCCGTGTTTAAAAAGTAAAAACAGAACAATTATAAGTTCACTCCTGTGTCTATCTGTCCGTCTGTCACAGCCATTTTACTCGTAAACTATGGAACGTGGAAAGTTCAAATTAGGGGAAGTAATAAAGACTATTGACTCGCATATTAACAGATTATTAAACATTCACAAAAATATTAAGAAAAAATGTAGAGGGGCTAATTAAGTTACTTGAAAAAAAATCTTTTCTTCGCATTACGTGTGGGGTATCGTGTGAAAGGTTTCGTAACGCTGAACTCAAAAATACATTTCTTTTAATTTTAGGTATTATATTTTCAGAAATATCGTCGAAAATGTAGTTCAAAAATATGTCCTCTCCCCCTCTATTTACAAATCTACTGAAACTAAAATTATGCAAAAATTAGAGGTAGTAGAGGTTAAGTTAAATCATGCAGGAAAATTATAGCGATTACCCTAGGTCACATAGTTTTTGAGAATAACGCATTTTTCCGTTACACACAAATATCGATTTGCAGGCATTCAGCAAAGGTGTTGAGGAACGTTTGAGGTACCTATCGTAGCAGAAGTATGAACGCATTCTTGTTAATGATTTTCGAAAAAAATCGTCGTTAATTAGTCGAGATATTAACCTCTAAAGACACGGATGGCTTGGACATACATAATGAAAGGGGCGGCGTACGCTATGTACCATCGGCTTTTAAATCCCAGATAGCAACTTTTAACGATATATTTGTGTAACGCAATGCCCAGTAGCAGTATAAAAGCAATAAACGTCAAATTGTGAAAAACAGACAAATTTAATTATTATGAATCACATAAATACTATGGGATTTGTGGCTAGTTTGCATTGAGTCGATCTACCTCCCGTGTCCTTAAAAGTTAATTAAAAACCTATCTGGTAAAACGCGGCACGGACTAAGGCGGCGTTGCAACTTTGCGACCTCCTTTCGAAGCGCACTTGGCACAATACCAAATTTAAACTTTGAACAATGTTTTTTTTTAGCTACACTGTAAAAATAAAATATTATTACCTCGCTGATATTAGTTTTATGAAATGCCAAATGAAGTTAAACTTCTTGCGCTCTATGACGTAAGTCATGCTATTTTGTCCATTTCCGACAATGATCTATGGCTGATTTTTTAATTAGACATTCCGAATTCTGACCAGAAAGTTTTAACTCTTATTTTTGATTTTCAAGTTGATTGATTTTCCATAAATAAAGTAAAGTAAAATTACCAATTAAATTTTTGTGGTGTGAATTCAAAATTTCTATTTAAAAAAAAAAAACTGCCAGATGCAGCAACACTGGTGGCTAGTGACATACATCCGCTAACATCGCCAGAGCGCAAGGGGTTAAGTATGAACTACTTTTATTGTCAGTACCGAATTAAGTTCATCATAGACATATTAGGATAAGATAAAAAGAAGAAAGAAAAAATCATACTTCAAGCATAGATTATGAAACACTTTCCAACAGATTCACAATAATGTAACAAAACTGCACCATTTAAAAAATTGAAATATTACGTCTAATTCAACCATATGGAAACGCATAACACATTTCAAAACCCAATATAAACTGTTCACGTCTGCAATCGGAAAATTAACCGAATTTTGTAGCAGCCCTCTATAGGATATATAGATTTGTATCTACTAGGACTTCCCTCAGAGGGATTAGTCTGAGCGATATTGCCGAAAACATAGATTTAATAATAACTTCTTACAAGTAAAGAAAATGAGATACTATCTTTAACTGGCCATATACTGGTTACTAATTCAAATGATGAAATATCTAGATTAGTGAACCTGAAAAAAAATCCATATCAATTTTAAACCCGCTCTTCCCTCTGTTAAGGGCCCTGGGAAGAGATAGAATAGCCTAGAAAAGGAACACATTTACAAGTACTTTCGGACAACCTATTCGCTGCTTCATACCGACATTTTTACATTTTTTAAAATACATACATAAACCAGTATAATACTTCTTCAGTTTTATTTTCATAGTCGTTTATATCATTTGACAAAAAATCTCACTTTCTTAAACTCGAATTGCGTCAAGCTTTTTTAAAAAAGCAAAGTCCATATAACAATGAAATTCCATGAAGGGAATTAAACACATGGTAATAAAGCATTTAGGTGAGCGCAATTGATAAATCGTCATATATTGTTCTTATCGCCATCTTTCGTAATGTATTCTTTTAATTTAAAATACACACATTAAATAAATTTATAAACACGATTTGACTCATTTTATTAAAAATAATAATAAGTAAATAAATAAAAATAATAAGAAGAGATAATAGCATAAGTCAAAACATTTATTTCAACATCAACACAAGTTACACTTGCGGGAAAAAAGGCGGCTTTTGACAAAAAATAAAAATAAAATACTCTTGTTAAAATCTGAACCGGGCTAAAAAAATGTATCGTGATTAATTCAAATATTGTAGGAACATTCCGTAAGCTGGTTTTCAACCAATATCGTATTTTAAAAAGCTTCGCTTAACTCTCCAATTAAATTTCATTGCTGTAACATTTTATTATTTTTTTTATTTTTATTTTTTTTTTGGGGGGGGGGGATAAGAATGCAAGATTGCATATATTTACATTTAAATTTTAAACTTTCGTTTATGTAACGGTGGCTTGTATGAATAATTAGCACCTTGATGATCGAGCTTCACTCGAAACATATATAAAATACTGCTTGTGTGGTATGTGTGCTTAAAGCCATTATTACTTAGCTATTATAACTTCCGTCCGTTATAACAATGTTGCTGTTAGTATTATTCTTGTTTGACGTCAACCTTGCCTGTGTATCTGAATACGAATTATTGGCCATTTTTCTTGCACGAAGAGTGGTTATAACATAATTGGGGTACCCATAAAAAGTACCCAAAATTGTTTCATTTTGCATAGCAGGTACCAATTGCAATATTGATACTCTTAAGTTAGTCAAGCGCAGGTGATAAATTGACAATATTTTTTCCATACTATATTCATCTTGCATTCATTTCATTTAAAATATAAAGCTTTCATTCACTTCATTTAAAATACACGTTTTTAACTAATTTCACTGTACTTTGACAACATTACTTTGCATTGGCTTTTTTTTTTTTTAAAAAAGCTTTAGGTAGTTTTGGCTTCAGAAAGTGAGATTTGTTACAAAAGATACAAACCTGACAATTTATTACAAACCCGATGAACGTTTATGTTTATTTTTTACAAATAAATATAAACCTTTTTGGCACAGATGTTACATGCGCACCACGTTGGCGCGATTTTTTTCTGACGCCAATTTGGCGAAAACTTCGTTTTCGAATACCAGTTACATATATATTTTTGGTACTTCTTAGTTATACCGTCGACCAAATTACTGTCGCCAAATTGTAAGATTAAATGCCAATAATGGTTGCCATTAATTAATTAATTGTAAGATTAAATGCCAATAATGGCCAATAAAACCATTAATTCGACGTTTTATTTGTATTTTTATTAATGTTTTACTAATTTATTTGTTTTTTCGTTATTTAAAATAAAAATTATGTCAATGTGTATAATTTGGCGAGTGGTTTGGCGATTTATATAATTTGGCGAAATTAGTCGACGGGATAACTAAGAAGTACCAGATTTTTAAAAAGGGAATAACAATAAATAAAAAAAGTTTAATTAATAACTATAGAACAAAACAATTTATATAATTTAAAAAAAGAAAATAAAAGTAAATAAACAATTTATTAATAAATAAACAACAACATCTAGGTTACCATCAAGCAAAATAACGACACTTTGGCGCCAGTTAAGTACCCCGGTGCGTATATGACATTGGCGTCAGAAAAAAATCGCGCCGACGTGGTGCGCATGTGACATCTGTGCGTAAATGTCTTGTTTACACTAAATTAATTGTTTAAATCTTTAAAAAATTGCTTGGGTACATGAAAGAATGAGTAGGTTAACAGAAAATATGCATGAAAAGTTTACTTCTCTCGCCAAACCCATTTTCTTTACCTATGAGACCCTTATTCTGGAAAAGTACAAATTTCGGTACTTGTTAGTTATCCCGTCGACCAAAATACTGTCGCCAAATTGTAAGATTAAATGCCAATACTGGTTGATCGTAAATGTCACATTCACTTGACAACACGTATTTACGTCATCAAGTGATTTTAATTTCGACGTTGTATTTGTATTTTTATTAATGTTATACTAATTTATTTGTTCTTTAAAATATTCAAGTTATTAACCGTTTGGAAAAATGGTTATTGTTCTCGTCAGGGTAGAAAATCAAAAGCATATCTAAAGGTTTTTATTGGTTTAATCCGCATTTTATTCGTGTTCTGATTGGTCTATACAGTAATATGTATTTCCCTTTACTTTCAACGGAGATGGATTATTTCTGTTGCCACTATGACAAAAAAGTAATAAAAACTACAAAAAAAATTAACTCAGAAACAAATTGAGATACAGCTTTCAAACACATTGCATTTAAAAGTACATTTTTTTTCTCTATACGACGATATAAAAAGAAATATTGTGGGCTGTTTAGAAGTTTAAGAAATAAATTTCATTTTAAATTGGCCGTCAGATTTCTTGGAAATCTGACGATGGAAAAGCTTTTTCCCGAACAGCCAATGGAATGCTTGGATAATACATAATTTTCAGGTGGATAATACGTACGAGTTGCAGGCGATTTCTGTCGTTTGGAATTTTTACGTGTAATAACACTATTAATGTTTAATTCATGGCGTACGTAATGTAGGATCAACTCCATGCGATTTTTTATGTCTCAAATTTTAGTCTTTGAGAAAATCATTTTCCAAATGGTCGTTGTAATTTGTTAAATTGCATTTTTAGCCCCAGTACGGTATGCTATTTCTTTCTCCCAGCTTATTTTGTGTCCAAAAAATAACGTTAGCTTACAGACGCTAGCAATAAACAAAGTAGATGTATCATTGTACAATTAAATGCTCTATAGCATTTTTTTAAATTTCTAAACATCGCACATTTTTGGTTTTTATTTAGCATTAATATTAAGTTATTTTTTAAAAAAAGTTATTTAAAATAAAAATTATGTCAATTTGTATAATTTGGCGGGTGGTTTGGCGATTTATATAATTTGGCGAAATTGGTCGACGGGATAACTAACAAGCCCCCAAATTTCATTTAAAATACTAAAAAGACAAAAATAAATAAATTAAATAAACAATTTTTATTTGTGGCATCACTTATTCTTAAACATAAAATAACTGTTTCAAATTTTCACACGCAAAATATAAATGTTGGTTGCTTTTGGCGATTAAAAAATGCTATTGGGTAGATTATCGTAAAATATGAAATCCTACGTTATTATGGCTTTTTTCTTTGAAATAGAAAAAAAATCCAGATTTATTTTACTGTTTGATTAAATTTAAATATGTTTTTTTGCACTTTAATATTAGTGCGGGCATATTTTCTTTGCTCCATGTGCTATAATTCGGTTTTCTACGAAAACATCCAGCCGGTGAAAATGACATACACTAAATTTCCGTGACGTATGTAGATAAATTGTGCTTTTTTATCAGTTTTTTTAATATAATTTTTAAAGGAATTGGAACTTATTTTTCATAGTAGATTCAGTAGGTTACCCTCATAGGTACCTTCTGGTAAAACCAGAACCGAAATCCGACAAATATTTTTTGAGTTATGCTTGACGAAAGGTTTTAGGAAAGATTTTAATATCCATCGTAGCTGTTTTTGACCGGAAAGTAATACTACGTTGTGTATTAGCCTTCGCTTCGCTCAGACATTAACTACATGCATGCCAAAATTTAGTTTGCTTAAGAAATACATATACTTCGGTTGAAAATTTCCCTTTAGCAAATTCCTCTAATAAGGAGAATGGTAGGTACGTGAATACTTTTGTAGAAAGAATAATATTTCCTAACGATTAAAAATTTATTTGTACGTGACTGTTTAAAACAGAAAAACTTCAGAATTAAATTATTACATGTTAAAAGCAGGAAAATATTGAAAATTACGTCTTAAAAATTGTATTTACTATCTATATTATAAAGGACAAACATATCTGTGCGTAACGTATACGTCATTTTGCGAATGGCAACACTTTGAAATTTGAAATAAAACTTTGGTTTTGCAATTTTCTTTACTGCAAATTTTTAAACTTCTAAACATCGCACATTTTAAATTTTTACGCCGTCGTATGAGGAAAAAAATTCTCTTTTAAATAAATAAAAACATACATTTATTTTACTTAAATAGGTGTGTGTCACAAATAAAAATCAAAGTTTTTTTCAATTTGATTTTTATTTGTGACACCTATTTAAGTAAAATAAATGTATGTTTTTATTTATATGATAAGAAAGGGTGAAGTAAAAATTTTTTGAGTTTTTACGAAGACTTACAACGGTTTTTGACATGCTCTTTTAAATGCAATTTGTTTGAAAGCTGTACCTCAATTTATTTTTGAGATATTAATTTTTTTGTAGTTTTGAATACCTTTTTTCTTATCGTGGCAACAAAAGTACACCATTTCTATTGAAAGTAAACGGAAAATAGTCGAAAATATAAGATACTGTATTTTTTTTCTTGCCATATTTTCATAAAACCTGAAAAAAAAGTTGAAATTAAAATAGGGCTTATGTCAAGAATATTGCCTGCTATTCCGTGATAATGACGTCATATATACATACTTTTCTATGGACGAAGTTTAAGACTGGATTGCTTTAGCGGATGCAAATGGCGTCATTTTATAAAAAAACGTGTAATTTAATTCTTAAACCTGACTTATGTTTTGTATAAGTGCGTCATTTTCACAGCCCAGCTGCTTTGGAATTCTTCACAGGTGAAAATGCTTCACTTTTGAAAATAATGTAATCGAAATCACACACTGATAAAACGTAATGTTTTACATAAATTTAGAGTGTCTTTATAAAAGAGAAGTGACATGCAAATAATAGCGATTTATGATTATATTACAGAAATTGATGATTCTCGCTTGGATGGATTTGCTTCGCCGAGTTAAACAAGCAAACAAATAATTCGAGGTTTAAAATAATATCATGTTCCTGAAGTTTTTGTCCAAAATTCTCTCGAATAATAAAATTTTAATGCTATTTTTTAGGACATTCTACTATAATTTTATCAAAATAACATAATTTGCTTAATTTAATTTTTCATAATTTTATATAATCTATATATATAAAACACAAGTGTGTTTTTTAGTCATCTGCCCTGATGTTTCTGCTGAACCAATTTTACTAAAATTTTTATTTTAACTGAACACTGTTCATTTGTAGATGTGATCGCACTATCTGTTCTTTTTTTTTAATTATCTCCACTTTTATATTTTAGTTTAAAAAGCATTTTATGAAATTTGTTCAAAATGGTGAAAATTAGATAGCTTTCATTATTGCAGACTAGAGAGAAATAATGAGGGATTTTTATCTTTATTCATGCCATTTTCTGATAAAAATTCAAAATTGTTGTATAGGGTTTAGTGGCGCAAAATCCTATTAGGAGCATAATATTATATTAAGGGCAGAATAACGGAAAATGACTTACTGCTTTTGAAAACACGAATTTTTCCTCATAAATTACCTATATTTTTTCCTTCTGCATGTATTACTGATACTAAGTTTCAGACATTAGGCGACATGCTTATTTAAGTGAAAATGCAGTCATATTTAAAAGAAAATATCATTTTCTTAGATAAAACTAAACATTTTAACACAAATGCGTCTAAAAAACATAAATTACGAAAATTTTTACTCTCCGAAATTGAGATTAGAATCTCAAGTAAAGAGTGCATCTGTTCACATAAAAGATGTTGCTGACGACAATGACTTCAAGTTTTGAGTTAAAATGATTTTAAAATGATCAAACAAAATAATATTTTTCAAAAAATGATGAATATGGATATGAGAAGTGCTTATTAAAATTTTGAGAAGGGGAAAATTGCTTTTTTTCATTCCGGAATACCAAGCATAAGAGCCTCAATTGATAACCACATGCTAATAACTGAACTTTATTATATTTTACTTAGTATGTATCTATATTATAAAGAACAAACGTATCTGTGCGCAACGCGGGCGTCATTTTGAGAATGGCAACAATTCACGATTAAATTTCGGTTTTAAAATTTTCGCTACTGCAATTTTTTAATCTTCTGACCATTGTACATTTTCAATTTTCGTCGCATAGAGAAAAAATTTACTTTCAAATGCAATTTGTTTAAAAACTGCATCTTAATTGACTGATGTATTGTTTTCTAAAATAATATTTAAGCATGATTTTTTTCAAAGTTTATCTTATCACGTGCCGGTTTTAATACATAATAATAATAATAAACATTTTGCACATAAAGAAACAAACATTTTTAAGCATTTGTTTCTGACTATTTTTGCATAACGAAAGTAATACTTCCTTTAAAAACAAATAAAAGAATAATATTAAAAAAAAACACCAATCTAACATATTTGTCAAAGACAAATTAATAACATTAATACTTCTTTTATAAACAAATAAAAGAATAATGTTGAAAAAACACAAATCTAACATATTTGTAATCGTACAATTTAAATTTTTAGGTCACCAAATAGGATCTTTTTTTCAAATGGAATTGTTTGTAAAGTTCATCTCAGTTTACAGACTGTCTATGGTTTTAAAAACAATTTTAAAGCGTGAAATATTTTTTAATTTATCTATATCGCGCGGAGCTCGATTACGAAAGATTTATCCGTTTGCCCTTAAAACAAAATAAAGAGTTCATAATTTTCTTATGGCTAATATCCATTAAAAAAAACTTCCCAATGAATAAATAAATAAAATAGTATAAATAAAACACAAATTTAACAGCCATGTAAGCACTGAAATTATCAGAATATAAAAGAATGCTGTAAGTAGCAAAACCTTGGTCAAATAACTCTTAGCATGCGGCTAATAAGAAAATATCGGTTTTGATAAATTTCAAAAATTTATTTGATTGTATAATTCGTATTTTCCATATGAAAAATACTTTTTTAATGTAAGTGATCAATCTAAAAAATTTATTGCATATAAAAAAATTATTAGTTTTCAATTTAAAAAAATGTTTTCATCTATATTCCTTAACCCGGGAAGCCCGGGTACGATCCCCGTGTGACTAATAAAAGAGAAAGAAAACTTAAAAATAACAAATTCATTATTAGGAATTAAAAGCAGTAAATGCTGGAAACTACGTCATATTTAAAATAGCCAAGTAATAATTCTTCTAAACAGTTTAAATTTAAAAATATATTTACGAGACTTTTATTTCATATTTCGAGATGCATTTTTTAACGTTTGTCATCAGTTCTAAAGCAACGCAAATAATAATAATTCCTTTCTAACAACGAAACTATTTTCACATGAATATTTAAAAGTGAAAGAAAACTTTAAAATGATGAATTCATTAATATTCGTTAAAAGCAGCAAATGGGGATAGTTATGTTGTATTTAAAATGGACAAATGGTAATATTGACGAACAAATAAAAATAAACAAGTAATATAAAAATTTTGTTTTTATAGTCAATTCCTACTTAGGTCATCAAACAAAAATTTAGTATATTCCCTTAAGATAATATTAGTTTTTGTGGCATTAAAATATCTCAATTTGTTGATTTTCTATAAGCAAGTAGGGTTGCAATGGAACTCTATGGGAATGTGGCGAAATATTAGAGATATCGCCAAGTTGGCGTCACTTTTGGCGACTCATTTTTGTCGTGTTGTTATATATAAAAGATGGAGAGAAAACACTTTATAAAAAAAATACAGATGACTTTAATGACAAACACCAAGACAAAACAGATAGAACATTCCCATAATACCAACCAAACCGGAGCTACATATCAACTTCCGATATGACGTCGGCATAGCAACGATTACGATACAAACGATATGTTACATCTCCCCTGCAAAGCTACTGAGAAAAACAAAAAATAATATTTAACATATTTTAAAGTTCAATAGAAACAGTTTATGTTACAAAGTCTTTTAGATAGCTAGGTTTCTTAACAGTTCGACCTGATCGAGTCTGGTACGGATTCTTTACTGGTTCGGGACTAGCAATCTCATCACTGGACATAAATGAACTATTTTGCTCATTTGTGGATATCTCGTCAGGCACTGTTTCTATTTCTTCATCAGCGAAATTATGCTCATTCTTAACTTGAAAATTCATGTTGTTCGCACCTCTTAAAATATCTTTCTGATTTCTTTCCACAACTCTTCCATCTTCTTTTAATAATTTATAAGAACAAGGTCGTTGAGCTAGACTCAATACTGTTGCTCTTTCATACGGTTTCTTTTCACTATGGATGAAAACTTTATCGTGACTTGATAATGGTTTCAAATTTGTTGCATTCCGGTCAAAATATCTTTTCTGTAGCTGTTGTCTTCTTCGTAATTGATCTGCTGTTTCTAGAAATCTCTCGGTGGTATCATTTCTATGAGGTAAAATTCCTCTGATTTTTCTACCAAACATTATCTCAGCAGGTGATTGCAATTCATTTGAAATCGGTACATTTTTATATTCCAATAAGGTTAAATAAATATCCTTGTTGTCATGCAAGGCCTTTTTTAAAATATTCTTCACGGTTTGAATATGTCTCTCCACCATGCCATTCGACTGAGGGAAATGAGGGCTCGATGTCTCATGTTGAAAACACCATTGCTTTGAAAATTTCTTGAATAACTGGCTAGTAAATTGCGGTCGGTCCGTTGTCAGAATATACAATTTCTGGTATTCCATATCTCGAAAATATAGCTTTAAGTGGCATTATTACATCATTACTGGTTGTTTCCCTAAGTAATTCAATTTCAGCAAATTTACTAAAATAATCAACTACTAACAAGTATTCTTTGCCGTGAAAATGAAATAAATCAGCTCCTAAAACTTTCCAAGGACCATTTGGAACTTCTTTCGGTAAGAGTGGTTCTTTGGCATTTGCATTCTGAAAGCTCAAGCAAGTTGTACAATTATTTATGAAGTTTTCTATATCTTTCGACATACCCGGCCAAAATAACAGTTCTCTAGCTCTATTCTTACATTTTTCAATACCAAGATGAGTGTAATGAATTTTACCCAACATTTCTTTTCTCATACTTTCTGGAACTACAATGCAGAAATTCTTAAATAAGATGCCTTTTGTTTCACTCAATTCCTCTTTAAAATAAAAAAAAGGGTTTGACTATATCTGGAACATCTGATTTTGTAATGGGCCAACCATTTTTAACAAATTTCATGACAAGCTGTAAGACTTCATCCTTCTCAGTTTCAACTTGAAATTTTTTCAGCATCTCACCAGTTACAGGAAGGTTTTCAACAATCATTCCTACATGAGTCTCAATTTCACCTTTAAAAATATCACCAGAATCTTCTAAATATGTTCTTGATAGGGCATCAGCCAACAATAATTCTTTACCAGGTTTATAAACCAAATTGAAACAATAAGGTTGCAATCGAATTCTCATCCTTTGTAAACGTAAGGGAGATTTATTTAGAGGTTTTTTGAAGATAGCTTCAAGGGGTTTATGGTCACTTTCTACTGTAAACGATCTTCCGTATAAATATTGATGAAATTTTTCACAACCAAACACTATTGCTAGCGTTTCTTTTTCAATTTGTGCATAATTTTTCTGAGTATCAGTAAGAGCTCTAGAAGCATACGCTACAGGCAATTCATTTTGTAAAATAACTCCTCCTAAACCAGATTGTGAAGCATCAACAGACAAAGTCACATCACAATTCGTATCAAAATAAAACTGGTTTTTTACTCAGAATTTGTTTTAATTCAATAAATGCTTTGTCATGTATAGCATTCCAGGACCACAAAGAATTTTTCCTTAACAAACCTCTCAGAACAGATGTTTTGTCTGAAACATTAGGAATGAATCTAGAAACGTATGTGATCATACCCAGAAATGTTTCTAACTCCTTAACATTTTTTGGTGGCTTCATTTCCACGACTGCCTTTACCTTATCTTCATCAGGTCTAATACCATTACCAGAAAACTTATGACCCAAATAAGTAACTTCAGATAGTCTAATTTTGCATTTTTCTTTATTAAACTTAATATTATATTCCCTTGCTCTATCCAAAACAGCTTTTAATCTTAAATCATGCTCTTGCTGAGTTTCTCCCCATACCAGAATATCATCGATGTAGATTTCAATACCTTCAATATCTTTAAAAACATCAGAAAAAGCTCTGTGAAAAATTTCAGGAGCAGAACAAATACCATATGGCATTCTGAGAAAACAAAATCTACCAAAAGGGGTATTAAACGTAGTAAGCTTAGAATTTTTTTCAGACAGCTTTATTTGCCAAAATGCTTTATTAGCATCTAATATACTAAATACTTTTGCTCTGGGCATTCTGGAAACAATTTCCTCAAAAGTTGGCAAATAAAAATATTCACGCAAAATTTGTTTGTTTAAATGTTGCGGATCTAAACAGATTCTCAAATTTCCGTTGTTCTTTCTAACAATTACTAAAGAACTTACGAATTCAGTGGGTTCTTCAATTTTTCTAACAACATTCATATTTACCATTCGGTCAAGTTCTTGTTTCAACGGATTCAATAAACTTAATGGAATTTTCCTGCATGCTTCAATTTTTCCAACAGCATCATCTTTAAGTTTAATATCGTAAATAAAGCTTTTTAAATTACCAATACCCGTGAATAAATCTTTATAGTGATGAAAAACAGTCTGAGGAAAATTTCCCAAACAATTGGCTGCATCTACACGTTGTACTAAATTCAACGCAGTTAAAGTAGGTAAACCCAACACAGAAGTGGAATCAGGGCTAGTATCCACCACTTGAAACAAAATATTAGCTTTAATACCTTTTTCATTTTGGCATCTTAATATGCATTTACCAAAAACTTTCATTTTAGAACCATTATAATTACACAAATTAACATTAGAACTCTTCAGATGGTTTTGCTTTAAACCTAAATGTTTAAATTCATTTACAGGCAAAACGTTACATTGCGCACCAGTATCTAATTTTGTTATCAAAATCTTAGAATTATTTACAAGTTTTTCATACCAGTCACTGCAACTACTACTACATTTAAAATCATAAATAGAGCTCAAAACAAAATTATCATCATTTGAACTATTATCTTCAACATTTGTTTTTAAAACATCCGAGTTACGTTTAACAGCATTAATATTCTTATTCAAACAAAATTTCGCAAAATGATTTTTTCTTTTACAAAAATTACAAATTTTATTATAAGCAGGACAATTAAATTTTTTATGAAACTTACCGCATCTTCCGCATGGTTTTCTCGACTCGTAATTCTGTCTTGTTTCTTTTTCCTGGTTATTGGAGTATCTTTTTGGAAAACTATTAAATTTTCTTTCTTCGTGTAATTCTTTTCTTAGCACTGGCGGTTTTGAACTTGAGAACGATTTTCCTGCAAAATTATTCTTATGCGATTTCACGACATCTACTCTAGTATCACCATTAAAAGATTTTAATTGAACTTCTGCGAGTTCGTTAGCTTTGCATATTTTTACGCATTTATCTAAACTCAAATCACCTTCACGCAGCAGACGATCTTTCAATTTTTTGTCAATGACGCCGCTAATTATTCGATCTCTAATCAAACTATCTTTCAGGTCGCCAAATCCACAAGTAGAACTTAGCTTTTTCAGGCTAGTTAAAAATTCATCAAAAGATTCAGATATATGTTGAATTCTAGTAAAAAATATATGACGATCAACACTTTCATTGGACTTCGGTGTACAATAATTTTCAAATGCTTCGATAACTTTAGTTAAATTTCCTTTATCATCCTCTGATAAATCAAAGGTATTGTATTTCTCAAGCGCTTCTTCTCCAATTACATTCAAAAATATAGCCACCTGAACATTCGGATCTTTATCATTTCCTGATGCAATGTGAAATATTTTAAATTGTTGAATCCATTTTTTCCAATGCTCGGAAACATTTCCATCAAAAATAAGACATTTCGGGGGTTTTAATCCTTCCATATTGCAACTGAAAACGATCAACAAAAATAATTCTGCAATACTTCTTAAAAAATGAATTCAATCATACTTCAATAAAGAACTTTTAAAGATTACTTATTGATTGCGACTGCGCCATGTCGTGTTGTTATATATAAAAGATGGAGAGAAAACACTTTATAAAAAAAAATACAGATGACTTTAATGACAAACACCAAGACAAAACAGATAGAACATTCCCATAATACCAACCAAACCGGAGCTACATATCAACTTCCGATATGACGTCGGCATAGCAACGATTACGATACAAACGATATGTTACAATTTTGGCCGCCAAATTTGGCGGCAGAACAGGGTCCCCCCTATGGTAACCCCTTATTGAAAATACTTTAATTGATCTTCAACAACCAATGGCCGCCATTTTGTTTCCCATTCAAAACTAAAATTAATTAATTAATATTTGAAAAAACTGTATTAACATCAATTGTCATCCAGTACAAGTTTTAAAAAAATTTATTTCAACTTGATAGGATGAATAATGAGTATTTTATTAACGATTGAAAATTTGAACAAGATAAATATATAAATAAATAAATAAATATAGGGAGAGTGTGAGCTAATAGTAAGAATTGAAAAATATATCTATGCGAGACTTCAATTCCAAAGATATTGTTGGGTTTTTTTTGTGTGTGTGTGTGTTCTCATAACAACAAGATGAATTAAATTTCAATAAAAATAATAACTATTTTTTACAAGTTCATGGAAGCTACACATTTTAAAATTAAATAACGGATGTACCCGTGAATCTTAAAAGAGAAAAAAACTTATAAATGAATAAATTATTGCATGACAAATGCATTTAATAGTGGAAATTGCGTCATATTTTAAAATGTTACATTCAAAACGATTTTCATTCCGGAGAATTTTAATGTGACGTCACATGGTATAAAAGTAATGCGGCTAGCAAATTTATTTGTATATTACATAGCTTGATGCAACATAAATACAGGTAAATGTATTCGCAAAATACTTTAAATTAAAATTCGATAAATACATATTAGAAAATTCGGATATTCTTATTAATTAATGTAAAAATATGCAATGTAAAAAAACAACATAAAAATCTGCATGACGGTGTTTCAAAATAGAGAAAATAAATCATGAATAAGCTATACCTGTTCCTGAAAGTATCCAAAACTCGATCAAAACATATAATATAAGCGCAAATCGGCAATCTAATGACTCATATACCTAATTAATATTAGTTATTACCAATAATATGCCTATCAATATTAAATTTTAATATTAATATAGATACTTAAAATTAAATTTGGCTTATAATATGGCTCATGTTTTATTAGAAATCTTTTCATTTATATTTTTCAAAATAGCACGTATTTTAATTACATTTTTTTAACTTGTTATGGGAAAATGGCAACAGGAAGATATAATTATTATTTTCCAACTATTTTTCCTTTACTTTCTACAGATTAGTGTACTTGAGCTGCCAAAATTAAACAAATGACGCTAAAAACTACAAAAAAAATTTATATTTCAAAAATAAATGGAGATGCAGTTTTCAAACAAATTGCATTTAAAAGCATTTTTTCCTTATACGACGGTATAAAAATCGAAAATGTGCTATGCTTAGACGTGCAGTTAAAAAATGCAGTAGAGTATTTAACCGTACAATGATACATCTGCTTTGTTTTATGGCTGGCTTATACAACGGAACGTTATTTTTTAGAGACGGAACTTTAATTGCTGGGAGAAAGAAATAGCATACCGGGGGCTAGAAACTGCTTTGTAAAAACACCTTCAAAATTTAATGCTATTTAAATTTAGGATTTTTTTTTTTCATCGCTCTGTTTAGAATAAATAGTTTACTTTCTTGAAACTATAAAACGCAATAAATGCAATTTTCAGGAAAACCAATTTAAATGACAGTCATGTAAAGTTTTCAATTCAAAAACATGATTCTCTAGTAAGGAGATAATTCCAGAACAATTTTTCGTTTAAACATGCCAAATAAATTATATCTTATTTAGTCTGAGTATATGTTATGAATAATAAAAAACTGTTTATGATAGTATAAAATGTTCTAACTCCTTTTAATTAAATTTATTCATGTCACACTCTTAATTTTTGCTCTTATACGAAACAAAGCCATTATTCAAACAAAGTATTTATGTATTTTCAATTGCATAGACTTTCTTTTCTTCATAAAATGAAAGGGGTGTACAATAAAATGTGTTTTACTATGTGCACTTATTAATACTGGAACAACAATCTTTATATTTTTGATTATTTTTAGTATATATTATAATTATATCTATATGCATATTATTTTTTACTTTTTATCTGCTTTGTTGGGGTTTTTTTTTTCGAATAATTTTCATTATATACTATTGAGTTACGTTCGGTTATTCCAATATCAAAATGAATTTTTTGTAAGAATAATCTACCGGTTAATGAAGTATTAAAAAAATATATGTTTCCATAGTATCATCAAAATTTCATTATAAAACAGAAAAACGTCTCTTATGCGCTTTATAGATAAACTGACAAAATCTTATTAGATATAACTAATTGCATAAAAGCATTAAAAGATATTGATCATATAATGAAATGTAAAGTAAATTTAATTACGTTAATAGAATTTCGTATCTTTCAACCTGAATTGGCGGGTTTTTTCGCTGTCTATTCAAAACGTTTGAAAATTGCATCAATATTTTTAAATTATACTGATTTTTATTATTATAAAGGAACAAGAAAAATAATATGTATATACATAAATGAATATTTGAAATATTCCATAATAGTTCACTCTGTCAGTCCGCAATATATTTTCTAAAGTAATGTAAATGCAAAGAGCACACAAGTTTATAGAATTATTAAATGGAACAATAATATGCTGCATGTTATTTTATGCTTTTCAAGATAGATAGTAATGCTTGATAACAATTAAATATTACTTTAAAAGTGATGGCATTTACAATTTACTTAATATATCATTATTACTGTAAACCTAAAAGCATTGGAAACCAGATGAATTAATTGTACTAACACAGAGTCAAGAAATAAATTACAACTTCTAACTAGAAAGACTAAAGTGATATTTCTAAAGTGCTAATTTTTATCTTATGAAATGTAATTATTATTTCAACTAGTATATAATAGTATTTATTCGAAATCGTATGTTTTAGAAAGGTGTCATGTTATATCAAAAGCTTTGATTAAGTATGCTTAGCTCTTGAATTACAGATATCAGTGGCCCTTGTTTTAAAAATTATTCTAATAAACAACATTTTTTTAATTACTTTGTGTCTGAAATTGTAAGTGAGTGTAAAATAAAAATGCTATGAAACATATTCACATTGTCTGGATAACTTTTTTTCTCACATTTTAATAATAATAGTTTGGATAATATCAAAAATTAACAATAAGGCTATTAACAGAGCTATGTTTATAAAAGAAAACGAGAAGTCCTTAAATTTCATGAAATTTTACAAATATTTCTTTTATCTTTTTAACATTAGTGGTCTATTTACTTACTCTAAAAATAATTTTCAAACTGGAAACAGAAATGCACGTTATATTCTACTGAAAATATGTTATATAATTTTTAATATTATTAGTATTCTACACTGTAAAAAAAAATGGTAACTTTCCATGTAAAATCCAGGAACGTTTTGCCTTTTATCAGGTTTTCAGAATAATTTAGCTCTTTCCTGTGAAATTCTGGTTTTCTTATCTGAAACGTTCCTGAACAAAAGTTGGAAAAAGCAAAACGCTGCGGCCGCCATTTATTATTTTTTTCCCCTATAATCCGTTGCTAGCGCGCGAGTGTCGAAAACGAATTCCTTAAATGAATGTAAAAAAATCAATATGGAATGCAAATAAATCAATAGACGACATAATCCTTTACGTCTCTATTGTCAAGATAATTCAGATGAAAATACAATACCTCTGTGACATCACTAAGAGATTATCTCTCGTACTTGTCTGTGAAATCTTTAACGAGCAGACTGTGTAAAAAAAAATACACCTATTATTTGGATCTGCATTAACCAGGGGACAATCAAATATGATTCTCACCTATTTTGATTAATTTAAAGTATGTTTTAGAGTTCTTATCTCTAATTATTCTTGTGAAAGGATTTCTTCAAATGGGCCTTAGATTTTCAGAAATTAGATGCCGAGTTTTAGCATACGTTTCAAATACCCATTAGTTTGCAACTCTCAACGTGTCTTTCGTGGTGTGGACGCAGAAAGCTTGCACGCCACCCGTACGGCCCGGGTTCGATGCTACCTCTTGACTTTTTTTTTTCTTTTTTAATTAATTTTATATTTTAACACTTTATTACAATTTGATTTAAATTTGACATATATTTGACACTTTGAATTGCTGCAAATTTGAATTTTTTTTTTTCGAAAAAAAATATACAATTACGTTTAGGTTTTTTTTTTTCATGAAAATTTATATGTATTTTATCTAACTTGTAAACTAACATAATCACTGACGAAAATCCAAAATATTTTATGTCTAGATTTTTTTTCTAATTATTATTTACATTTATATATTTTTATATTTTAAGCAAAGTTCAGAAACAATATATCACATATATATTTACTTTATTGAATTTTAACTGAAAATTTATTTTTTCGTGTAAATTATAAATAATAATTTTGATGTCAATTTCAAAATATTTTTTCATTCTAACAAATAATGATAATAAAGCGAAAATTGTCAACTGGAAATGTAAAAATCGTCTGCGGATCCCGCATGCTGTGAAATGTCAGTAATGTCATAATGAAGGGAACGAACATCCAGAGTGAATTATATCAGCCAGGTATCGGTCCGGATAGCCTAACAGGTAAGGCATTGGCACGGCACGCCAAGTATCCAGGTTCGATCCCTGGTCTGGACATTTTTCGCTCTTGTGCTACTCCAGCCTTGAATATGTCAGTAATGTTTTTCTGTCAACAGAAATATTCCTGGTATTTCGCAGGAAACTTACTGGTATTTCTGTAGAAAGTTTTTAACATATACAGTAAAGTACCAGTCATTTTCAAGAAATGTTTCTTGGAAATAATGGGCAACTCAGCTGCCCATTTTTTCCCAGGAACGTTGCGGAATTTTTTTTACAGTGTACCTCTGTTTGCATGTTTATCTTATATCATCCAATCTCCATCTAAATCTAAAAAAAGAGAAGTTATTTCTTCTTGTATGGGAATAATATACCTTTCATTTCGCATTTACTTGATTAACCATTTTTCTGATTTGAAGAAGGTATCAAAACTGGTCTGCCACCTTTCTGCAAAACTAAGAACGAAACACAACACGCCAAAATGGATAATAATTTGGATAAGTATTGTTTTGAGCATTATTATTTTCTTCCTGATAAATGAAACCATTAGGACATGTAATAACAATCACTACATAAAGGCATTTCTATTTGGTTACTCATTTGAAAACAATTATATGAAATTATGCTTTTGTTTAACGTTTTCGATAACTAATAATTTATTTCTATATCTGCCTCTTAATATTTTTTATTTTTATTACGTCATGATTTGTTTAGATATTTCTTCATTACTTGAAAATTTTCAACACAAGCTGAAGTTTTTATCCAATTTTGATTACAAACTTTTAACAAATATGTACAACGAAATTATATTAGTTGTGGAATATTTCGATAAAACAATTGGTTTTCTAATATTTCAGTCGTTTCTTTATAACGCTTTTTTGATGTTTTATGTCTTAAACCTTGCTATATATTGTACAATTGATGATATAAAACAAAAATATTATATCGTTACCGCTTGCTTGCTTAGTTTCTTTAGTTTCATAGCAAAAGTGGAATCTGCATCATGCGTCAACATGTCATCTCTATTAGTTAAAAATGAAGCAAGAAAGATTGAAGAAAGTAACTACAGAAAAGTTTGCGCTTATATCAAATTCATGAAAAACAGCAAAGACATATCCATGACCGTATGGGGCTTTGTTCCAATGAAACGTAATCTTACTCTTGGAACTTTTGGCGCAATTCTAACCTACTGCTTGTTGTTTGATAATATGTTAAAGTTCTGATTTCTGTTTAATTTTTCGACAATACTTTTTTCATACTGTGCATTAACATTTGTGATGTTGCATAGATGAACATGTGAAATGATAGTGAAGATTTAAAAGATATTATTATCATTTTTTCTTGCTGAATTACTTTCTTTAATTTTTTTTAATAAACTGTAATCTGTATCCCCATTAGTAAAGAATTAATCAGGAAATATACATATAAGCAACTAAAAAAATTTGCGATTAACCCTTTCAGGGGTAAGGTACTTCTATTCGTAAAATGCTGAAATGAATGAAAGACACCAGAATTTACCAACAAATTTATTTCAAAATAAGCAAAAGCTGTAGTTCACATAGTTAATAATTGGAAAATTTTCATTCCAACATTCTGGTGCCAATGTCGAAATTTGGAATTAAAATTAAGAGGTCCAGAATGAACCACCGCCCTTGAAGGGATTAAGTGAAGTTTACGAAAACTGCCAAGATGTATAAAGGTCTGTATGAAGTTTCGTACAATATTATTTTGGGAACATTGGGGAACAATTTTACAGCTTGTTGGTTGATAATCTGTTTTAATATCTTATGTCAAATTCAGACAGAACCTTTTTTTTACGTTTTATCTAGCAATATTTACTAGATGTTTTAGATTTGAAGATGTAAAACAATATTATTATGTTCATGCTGCATGCTTACTTAGAATCTTATATTTTATATTACAAGTGGAATATATATCGCTTATAGAAAATAATTAATCATGAAATATTGATAAAAGCGTCTATAGAAAAGATTGAATTTTATGTTTGTTAAACTTTAAGTTTACGAAATGCTCCAAATATATAGACATGACTGTGTAAGGTTTTTACTCATATGAAGCGCAGTCTTATTCTAGATGTAGTAGGAACAATTTTGACCTACACCTTCTTGGTTAATAACAATTATGACAATTTCCATCGTCCCACTGTCTTAAAAGAGCTAAACTCCCAAATAAAAACACATTGAAATATAAACACTGGTGTAGAATATACAAAAAGAGTCTCGGACAATAATATGGCATGTTTTCGTATATATTTGAAGGCTGTTAGACGACTGAATAAAATATAAAAGTTTTCGGAAATGTATTGTTACTGGACCAATAAAAACAAAGAACTATATGCATCAGAAGCAGAAATTTATGTTTTTTATATTATATAAAAATGAATTGTTTTTCTTAAAAATAATATGTGCTCTAGATGGCACAAATCAATGAAAGAGAATTCTTACACTGACAATGCAGATCCACAGACATCACACTTTTGAACAATATTATGAATGGAAAAATGAAGGAATGAAGGAAAAATGTTATTGACTAATTCCCAATTCGAATACGGTGATCATTAGACTGTAGCCTTCGTTTATTCACAAATAATGATTGTAAATTTCATACACTTTCGTTTGGTGTGACTTTTGTTTGTATGTGTTTCAATTGAACTTGTATGCCCACACATTCAAATATTCTGGACACTCTGAAAGAAAAACTTTCGTACTCTCTTTGTTGAATAAAAAAATACTTTTAAATAATTATTTGAAAGCAAAAAAAAAATACTTTTTGAACACGATATATATCCTCAAAATAATAAACAACACCTCTGAATATAAAAAAACTCATTTAAAATCCTGCAAAACTTGATACGTTTTTCCGTTTTATTGGCTTTGCGTTAGTTTAAGAAACTGAAAAAGAATTTATTAAATTGATCTGATGTACTGGTGTGCATCCAATACTGCAAAATGTGCATAACACTGCAAATGTACTGATCTTGGGTTCGATGTTCATGTTTATTTGTTTGTAACTTCTCATTTCGTTTCATTTATATGTTTATATAAGATGTTCATAAAACAATGTCCCAGTTATAAATTTTAATAGTATCAACTGTAAGCATTGTAGAGTGTTGCTTCAATGTCACAAATAAAGAGTAACTTAAACAGTTTTAGATAAAAGCGCATGCGCGAGTACTGCTTTGTTATTGACTCGCTTGCAGTGCCACATACGCAAAGTGGCGACTCCTGAGTCTAAAGCGTTATTGCTGAGCTGAAGATTTAAAAGCCATTAGAGCCATACGATTTTTTTTCCTTTTGGGCTTTATAAAAGATCGTGCCTACGTTCCACCGCTATCTAATTGTTCGGCAGAGTTGAGACACAGAATTGAAAATGCTATTGCCTACATTACTCCGGACTTGTTAAACGAAGTGTGGGGAGAATTGGGCTTCAGGTAGGATGAGTGCCGTATAAGTAAACTTGTACATGCTGCACATTTGTAAGAAAATCTAGGTTAGCTTACATCCAATCTCATGTATGATTTGTTGTAAATAATCTAAATTAAACTGTGGTACATTATATACCATTGAAACTGGGGCATTCTTCTATGTATTTTAATACGTTACATTATTTTTTTTTAAGTCAAATCCTAGAAATCATATTTCATTTTAATTCCAGGGCCACATACGTATTAAGTAATATACATATATGTATGTGTGTGTGGAAATGAACAACAACCTTCATATGAAAAATATCAGCTGACAGTCACAAGCTGTGATAAATTCATGAATGAATATGAGCTCACGATACAGGAAAATGGAACACAAGGGAATAGAACTGATGGAGTAGAGAAGGGACATCGACAGATAGTCCAGGTAATAGGGATTTTACTTGGCAAAATTAATAGTAGTTCTGGAAATCGGCTTACTTTATGTTTTTTGGGTCGCTGAATCCGAATTTGTAACTTCCCACCAAAATTTCCCTCGGCGGCCCCCACCCCAAATTTTGGTAAAATGCTCCCCAAAAAGGTTTTTATTAAAAAAATCAATTTTTTTTTTATTGTTTTAGGGAAAAGTATCTAGAAATTCAGAAAGTAGACAAAATTTGCAACAAATAAGATTTATGACATTATGACGTAGGATGAATGGGGATGGGGGGGATCTGCATCGGAACATGCGCCGCGGTGCTGCGTGGACTAAGTTGCGCAATTTCACTTAACCATTCACATCGTTTACATTCGCCTTCCTGTCTCCCCTCCGAACTTTCCCTATAAGGTTTTCTTTAAGTTCTATGGGTCGCTGCATCCGAATTTCTAACTTCCCCCCAAAAATTCCTCTCCCCCCAAATAGTTGTTTTTAAATTAAATTTTTTTATTGTTTTAGGGGAAAAGTATGTAGAAATTCAAAAAGTAGACAAACTTTGCAACAAATTGGATATATGACATTATGACGTAGGATGAACGGGGAGAGAGGGACTGCCTCGGAACATTCCCCACGCGCTGCTCTCAAAAACCAAATTTTTTCCAAAAATCAATTTTTGGGGGGATTGCCGGAGGAAATTTTGGTGGGAAGTTACAAATTCGGATTTAGCAACCCAAAAAACATAAAGTGAGTCGAAATGCAGAACTAGTATTAATTTTGCCAGGTAAAATCCCCTATTTCCTGGACTTGCAAACTTAGAGCACGTAGCGCCGCAGTGCATTTTAAAACAAGTTAATTTAAAAACAACTATTTTTGGGGAGTTGCGGGGAGGGGAATTTTGGGGGGAAGTTAAAAATTCGGATTCAGCGACCCAAAAAACTTAAAGTAAACCTTATAGGGAAAGTTCGAAGGAGAGATGGGAGGGCGATTGTAAACGATGTGAGTGGTTAAGTGAAATTGCGCAACTTTGTCCACGCAGCACCGCGGCGCATGCTCTGAGGCAGATCCCGCCATCCCCATTCATCCTACGTCAAAATGTCATATATCTTATTTGTTGCAAATTTTGTCTACTTTCTGAATTTCTGGATATTTTTTTCCCTAAAACAATAAAAAAATTGATTTTTTTAATAAAAACCTCTTTTGGGGGCATTTCACCAAAATTTGGGGGGGTTGCCGGGGGAAATTTTGGTGGGAAGTTAAAAATTCGGATTCAGCGAACCAAAAAAACATATATTAAGCTAGGGGTGCACAACCTTTTTCAAGAGAAGGGCCACTTACCAAAATGCTTGGATTGTCGAGGGCCACATCAGTAACAGAGAGAGAATTCTATTTTGGGGAGGTGGGGAGATCTGTAACATATAATAAACATGGTTTCAGAGGAGTGGAAGTTTTACCCCTTTAGGTTCCCCTATCCAGTCAATATACCATACTCAATTCAGTTAGCAAAGATATATCAACAGATTATGTTTTTATATATAACAGAGATATACAAAGATTATTTTCAAGGAGTGAAAATATTCCTTGACTTTATTCGGGGGTATTAAATTTTGTTTTATTAAAAGTGCTCAAAAACAAACATATGCATGAAAGTGGCTAGTGCCGAAAAATATGTGAACTTTATGAACGAAGTTAAATTGACGAAACTCTCAATTTTTTTGCAGCCGATCAACAAAATTTTAGATTTTTTCCGCGCCTGATCGACAAAAATTGCGATTTTTCCACACCTTATCAACGGAATTCACGATTTTGCTGCGCCTAATCAACAAAATTCGCGATTTTTAACTGACTGGCGGAATTTACAATATTTTCCCGTGACGAATTGTGGAAATTCAAAACTCTTTCTCGCGATAAACTGCCAAAAATCGCGATTTTACCGTAGCCGATCGACGAGATTTGCAATTTTTTCGCACTTAATCGACAAAATTCGCGAATTTTCCTCTGCCTGATCAACAAAATTTCCAATTTTTTTACACCCGATCGACAGATTTCGCGAATTTTCCGCGCTCGATAGACAAAATTCGCAATTTTTCCGCATCCGATCGACAAAATTCGCGATTTTTCCTCACCCGATCGACAGAACTCGAAATTGTTTAGTGCCCGGTCAACGAAATTCGTGATTTTTCCCCGCCCAGTCAACAGAATTCGTGATTCTTAACTGACTGAAACTCTTGGCAAAGTTCGCGACTGTTTCTCGCGATAAACTGACGAAACTCATGATTTTTCCGCAGACGATCAACGAAATTCGCGCTTTTCCCGTGACGATCAACGATAGTCAAGATTTTTCTGCGCCCGATAGACAGATCTCGCGATTTTCTCATGCCTGATCGACGAAATTCGCGATTCTTAACCGACTGATGAAAATTAAAATTTTTTACTTTGGCAAATTGCCGAAATTCACGACTTTTTCTCGCAATAAACTGATGAAACTCGCGATATTTCCGCGCCCGATCGAATAAATTCGATATCTCAAATAACTGACGAAATTTGTAATTTTCTCGTGGCAAATTTGAGAAATTCGCGGCTTTTTCTCGCGATAAACTGCCGAAACTCGCGATATTTCCGCTCGCGGTCGACGAAACACTCGACTTTTCTGCGCGCGGTCAATGAAACGCGCTTTTTTTTCACGCCCGATCGAAGAACCTCACGATTTTTTCGTCCCTGATCGACGAAACTCTTGATTTTATCACACACGATGAACGAAACTTGCGATTTTTCACGCTCAGTCAACGAAATTCGCAATTCTTAATTGACTGACGAAATTTGCAGTTTTCCCGCGGCAAATTGGCTAGATTCACGACTCTTTCTCCCGATAAACTGACCGAAACACGCGATTTTTCCGAGCCCGATTGATGAAATTCGAGCTATTTTTTGACTAGCAACTGACGAAATTCTCGGGAATTTCCTATATTGATGCAAATGGTATCGGCTGAGCGATTAAAGAAATTCGCGATTTTTAGCTAACTGACGAAATTTGCAATTGTTTTCCGCGGCAAATTGACGAAATTCACGATTTTTTCCTGCAACCTATGGTCAAAAAGCAATTTTTGCCAATTATAAATTGACAAAATTCGTGGGCCACTTGTTAACCCATCGCGGGCCACTTTTGGCCCGCAGTACACAGGTTGTGCATCCCTATAAGCCTTTTTACAGAACTACCATGAATTTTGCTAGGTAAAGTCCCTATACGGTCTCTATTGCCTGGACTAAGAGATCGGTTGGTAAAAGATGGAACGCAAGGTTTAACTCCTTCGAGACCGGCGGCTTTTACACAAATTTTATTCGGTTAGCACCATTTTTTTCAAGTTACCTTTACTTAAACAATCGCTAAAATGCTCTAATTAAAGAAATTAAATATTGTTTTTCTTTTTCACTGATGCCCAAAACAAATTAGCCCCACCAGTGGTTGAGAGGTTCTGCTCTCGAAGCTGGTAGACGGGAGGTGCTGGGTTTGAACCCAATCGCGCCCGTCGGCCTCACCGTTTCGAAGTTTTCGTGGTTTTCTTCGAAATCTTGGATTTCCATACATAAATACGGGTTAGGTTCCCTTAGAAAGACCCCCACGAAGGGCACTCCCTCTAGGGCCTATATCCCTCGTGTTGATAATCGGCGGTCTAAAATTAACCCAACCCAACCCGCCCAAAATAAATTCATTATGCTCTTTTTGAGGGTGCATATATTAAAAGTAATAATTGTACTTTATTCTGTTTCTTTTACCAGACCGGAAATTATCCAATCACCAAGCCACATGAAAACTTAAAAGAGGCAACTACATAAAATAACCGGGCTACTATTTTTTCTTTCCCATTATCAATAATTTTATGATAAGTGTGTGGAAAATATTTCCTTTTCAATAGATGTGATCACATACTAAGGCAATATATAACTAGTCGGATGTACCAATCCCAAAACTTTCTTCTATCTCATACATGTTAATACTTCAAAATCCGCTATCACACTGCCAAAATTAAATGGCAATCTATGCATCTCATGATTATTCTAACGATATGAAATTCCGTGCGTTAGTTCTTGAGATATGACTATCGCTGAAATCGTTTAAATTCAGCAAAATGCTGCCTAGCAGCGCCACCTATTGGGTGATTTATACCAAATCCTAATCAGCAACAATTTATGTCAACGTCTGACTGAATCTGAAGTTTGGAGAAAATCCGTACATTAGTTTTTGAGATAGAGCAATAACGAAAATCGTGAAAATTCCTGCATAGCAACTCCACCTATTGGGTGATTAACACCAAAACCTAATTAACAACAACTTGTGTCAACATACAACTAAATCTGAAGTTAGATGAAAATTCGTCCATTAGTTCTATTGATAGAGCTATTGAGGCAATCGTGAAAAAGGCAGCAGAGAAGCGCCACCTGTTGGGCGATTTACACCAACACATAATCAGTAGCAAGTCATATCAAGGACTAACTGAATCTGAAGTTTGATGAAAATCCGTGCGTCAGTTCTTAAGATAGAGCTATTGGGGAAATCGTGTAAATCCTGCAAAATTCATCATAACAGCGCCACCTGTCGGGCGATTTACACCAAAACGTAATCATCATCAATTCATATCAAGGACTAACTAAATCTGAAGTTTGATCGAAATCCGTGCATTAGTTCTTGAGATAGAGTTATTGCAAAAATCGTGAAAAATGCAGCATAGCAGCGCCACCTGTTGAGCGATTTACACCAAAAACTAATCAGCATCAATTTGTATTAGGGACTAACTGAATATCAATTTTTATTAAATTCCGTGCAATAGTTCTTGAGATAGAGCGCCCACAAAATTTGTGTCACATACACACAGACAGAGAGACAGACTCACAGAGTCACAGACAGACATTTTGTAAAAACGTGTTTTTTGGAATCTCTTACCCCTAAAACGTGTAAATCCGTCGAAAACCGGAATTCGAAAATTTTCATGAATCCAATACTTTCTTCTTGTAAAGATAGAAGAAAGTAAAAACAAAACCCTAGCTTATACTACATTTAATTTAATTCAACAATAATTAAGATTTAAAAAAATTACTACTAAGATAAAAATGTCTTTTTACTACTGGCTACTAACTAAAAATTTCAATTTTCTGACCTTTCAAGCAGTATTGTCATAGACAAGTATTGCTGCATATAATAATGTAAGTAATACGAGGTGCATTCAAGTTCTAAAGCCTCCGATTTTTTTTTTTTTTTCTAACTAACTACTCACCCGAAAACTCTGAAACTGGTGTTACTTCTCGAAGTGTCGACGCCATGATTCCATGGCCGCAGCTAAGGCTTCTTTAGGAGTCTGTTTTGATCACTGGAAAATCGCTGAAACAATAGCAGCATGGCTGGTGAATGTGCGGCCACGGAGAGTTGCCGCACATGTGACGTCACATTCAACTTGGGGAGCATGAGAAATCATTTCAAAGTTGTTTTCACGAAGAAACTGTTGCGTAACGTTAGGCAGTTGTGCGGGTGCGTTGCAGGGCCGAAACTAGGGGGGAGCAGGGGGGGGCACGTGCCCCGGGCGCCGCTTTAACAGAAGGTGAAGGGGGCGCCAAAATGAAGATTTTGTTTTACGTTTGATACAAGAATGTATGTATATATATATATATATACGAAATTTGTATAAAACTGTCTCGGAGCCGGAAAATTTAAAAGGAAAACTGTACCAAATGTATTAAACTTTACAAATACTAGATGAAAAGATTCATCTACAGTACAAAACTGCAAATGAATAAAAAAAAAAGAACTGTTCTCTTAGGCTTTTTTCATTCTCCCATTCAAAAAGTATCATGTCTATGCTTTTGCCTACTATCTTTTAAATCACTTCCTGTGTAGGAGATCGTTTTTCAAGGTCAGTCTCTATTGTGGGACACTGTCCACTATTGGTAACTACCCAGCGCGAAGCGACCCCTCAGTCTGACTTTTCTATTAGATAAAAAAATTCCACGAAAGCTGTTTGTTTGTTTTCCTGTTTTCCGCTGAGCATCAGCTTCCTTTTTTTTTTTTTTTCTTTTCTGTCTTGCCATGGGCGATGACTGCCCGCGACAATAAAACAAACGGGAGGGGGAATGCACAAAGTAACATTCTTAGTAAAACCTTCTTTTTTAGATATCGACCTCATTTAGACTATACGAAAAAAAAGTTTCAAATGATTAAAATGCAATTTAGTTCCTTTTGATTCCGTTTTCAAGGTTTTAATGAATCAATGTTTGACAAAGCTGATTACGTAGTTCAGTTTTATATTTTTTAAATTAAAAAAATAAGTTGTCTATTAAGATACTTAGTAAAATTCTTTTTGTAAATTTACTTTGTAATGGAAATAAGTTGTTTAAAAATAAGTTGTCTATTAGATACTTAGTAAAATTCTTTTTGTAAATTTACTTTGTGGTGGAGAGGGGGGGGCGCCAAAATTCATGTTTGCCCCGGGCGCCAAAAAGGCTAGTTTCGGCCCTGGTGCGCTGTCTTGGTGAAACAGCACGATTTGCTTCAGCGATTTTCCAGTGGTCAAAACAGACTCCTAAAGAAGCCTTCGCCGCTGCCATGGAATCATGGCTTCGACGTTATGAAAAATGTGTACGTCTGCAGGGAAATTACGTCCAGAAGTAACACCAGTTTCATAGTTTTCGGGTGAGTAGTTGTTAAAAAAAATCAGAGGCTTTAGAACTTGAATGCACCTCGTAAGTACTTGGCTTCGTTAGATGAATTCGAATTCACATGCTTTAGAGTACAAATATTCAATAACTGGTGTATAATAAGGATTCTAAAGAAAAAATAAAAGAACAAAACTCAGTAAAATTTTACTTTAGGTTTATAAAATTTTAATTAACGAAGCTGAAATTCAATAACTTAAAAATATATATTACAGCTTAACTTCTTTATTCCAGAATCATCAGGAGAACGTCAATTAAGGAAATAAAAAATTAAACTTATAACAACTAGAAATATCGAATTCAGTCACAAATTCAATACTTAAAATAATAATAATAAATTGAATTTTGTATTGTTTTAGCACCATCAATATTAACTTTGGAGAAAGAAAAAAATGCACCCATAGTCCCGAACGGGTTAAAAAGCTTGAAAATTTTAATTATAGGAAAAAGAAACAAAATTGTACTCTTCATATATATTGTTTAATGAATAAGCAAAGCCCGTTATCATTCTTTGTTAATAATTTATTTATGTATTGATAATCCCTATCTGTATATTCTAAGTCTCATTAGATGTTTGTGTTTATCTGCATATTGATCCTTATTGTGATAATGTTGACTAATCAATCTTAATCTCACATATATATCAAATAATAAAATATTTCTATACATTGATAAAGGCTTTATATTTCTATTTAATATCTTCGTTACCTAACACTACTTTATATTACTGATCATGATTTCAATAGTTCAAGTGTTTTAATTTTTACATATTCAGTCGAAATTAAAATGCATGGAAAATCACAAAAGAAATAAAAATTCAACAATTTAAAAAGTATAGGAAGCAGCACAATTCAGTTTCACCGAAGTGCGTGCAAAAACACTGGGTTTTTTTTTTTTTTTTAACAACGAAATATTGGAATATCAGATCAGTGCTTCCAGTGGGTTACTTTTTTAAATTCAGGTTTCTTGATTGTTACCACTTTTTTAAAATAGTAAAATTCCTCTTGTTTTCGCCTTAATTAATATGTCATAAATAAGACGAATTTTGCCATTTTAAAAAAATGGTGCCAATCAAGGAATCTGAATTAAAAAAAATTAGTCCTCTGGCAACACTGTGTCAGATACATTTATCACAGACCGGCGGCAGTTTATTTCTTTTGTTATCCAACTATGATATTATTGTTCAGTGATGCGGGAAATTTTTAAATGCAATTAGGAATACAAATTAATAATTATTTTGGCCATCTTTCATGAGAATAATAAGTCAGATGACACTATTCGCAAAATCAAAAGAGACTTTAGCTGTCTCCAAAACTTGTACTTTGTGACTTTTTATTATGGGTCTAATTGAAACACTGTGCTCCATAATAAAACGGAAGTCTAACTCACAGATCCTCTTATAAGGGGATATTTTATATAGAGCCTCTTATAAGGTACCTTTGGTGCTGCTCGCCCTTAGCATCAAGACCTGGTGCGTTTTGTGGCCCTATACATAAAAGTTAGAGAACCGATAAAATTTCTCTTTCAAAATCATATTTTATGTACTTTTTTATACTTTTAATTTTTAATTGATACATTTTTATTTGTTTATTTCACGTCAAAAGTGAGTTCACTCGCCAAATATGGCGCTACAAATTTTCCCCCCGCTTTATCAGGGGAGTAAATGTACAGTACATATTAGAATTATATCAGATTGCGATTTGTTTGATAATCGATAGCATAAGAAACAAGAATTAGATTTTTTCTTTTTTTCGATGCAGAAGGTAAATATGTAAATAGTAAATATATTTCTATAAAAGCTTTCAAGATCATTAAAAAATATTTTTGTGTGAAATACAAAATAAGCAAACTATTTTCTTTTGAAATCGAATTGAATAAATTTTCGAATATTTAAAATGAAACTTTGCTGTATTAAATGGTCCTTTGGTAAAAGTAAGCATAAAGTAAATTAATATTTTTACACAATTTATAAAAATTACTGCGGCTAAATATGTCAAACATTACAATTTTTACTGAAGTCTAAACTACTTCTCGCCCAAGACAAACAGCTATGACATTTGCAGGGGCGCCATTTGAGGGAGGCTGGGGGGGCAGCCCCCCCCCAAAGGAATTTGATATATCAGAAAACTTATCAACCATCAAATGTAGGGATGCACCGAATAGTGATTTTGGCTGAATACCGAATGCCGAATTTTTGGCCTGCAGGTAAACCGAATGCCGAATATTCGGGCAGCCGAATAGTAACTGTTAGGCTGAATACCGAATATTAGGTCAGCCGAAATAGTATCTATTCGGCCGAATACCGAATATTAGGCTGGCCAAATACTTTTATATCTCAGTGTTTAACGTTAAAAAATTAAGTTTTAAACAATTTTTTATAATATTTAGCACAGATACTTCCATTTTGACAAACAAGACTATTTTTATAAGTAAGTTTTGTACTAAAAAAAGTATGTTTTGAGTTATTATTTAAAAAAAGGATGGTTGTAAAAATTTTTAAATAACAAAATTTAAATTCCATGACTTCAATTAATTCAAACAAATGAAAAGAATTCTCTCATATTGAACAAGAAGCAACATATCATTCCACTTTTTTCATCAAAAATGAAAGGTGTACAAGCCGTAGTAGAATTTTCGTTTATAATTGTATAAAAGTGAAGATATTTTAGCGAAATTTGCATCATATTAATTTGCTTGTATAGAATGTGATGATATCCTTGGAAGAGACTGGATTTTGGCCAGTGGTATAGTATAAGTATTGGTTCTTAATAATATAATATTATAATATATAATAATATATTAATAATATTATATTATATTATATTATATTATATTATATTATATTATATTATATTAATAATATAATATTGGTTCTTAATTCTTAATAAAATAATGTCTTAGCTCAGTGCTGTTTAGATATGAATGGTTGCTATTTCCAGCCTTCTCGTCATGTTATCATATTTCACAGAAATTAAAGTAACTCTGTTGACAATATAGTTACAATACCTTCATTATTGTTAAAGTCACAAAAGAAAATTAAAGTTTGACTTGGGGATACACTGTATTTCTGACTGAATAAGTGAATTTCGATCCTGATTTACTGGACAAAAAATTGCCTGTTTTGATGCTTATTATTACCCCTAAAATTTTCGTCCATTTTGTTTAGAAACACAACTGTTTGCGAAAAAGCAAGAAACTGATTATTTACCAGACAATGCTCAGTAACTTGCATTTCCACATTTATTAATTCCCATGAACAAATGACATGTCATTAATGGTTAATTTTTTTAAGAGACATTTTTAAAACGGCAAATAAATAAAATAAAATCATTCTCTTTTATTTAAAGATTCTAATTATTCTGAATATCTTTATTAATTGACAGTTAAATGTAGAAGTTTTGTAACGTTTTAAAAAATATTTTAAAGAGGTTTTTAAGTATTCGGCAAACCGAATAGTTTGAAATTCGGCCTAACCGAATAGTTTGAAATTCGGCCTAACCGAATATTTGGTTGTATAGCCGAATAGGCCGAATATCGGATAAATACCAAATAGTCTGTGCATCCCTTATCAAATGTCAGAATCAAACAAATATTACAAAATTGCTCAAACTCTAAAATAACTTATCAGATTTTGTTGCAATAAAAACATATGCATTAAATAAATGCTTATGCATAGAAATTAATAATTATAAAAAAAAATTTCGAAAGCCTTACTATTCGAACTCCCTCAAGGTAAGACATATATCTTTAATGAGTACTTTGGTTAATTTTAAAAATACATGTGAGAATTTTTTTTTTATCAGTTGCTTCTCAGCTGTGTGTAAATTGATCATGGGAAAACTCGTCAAAATCATTGACACTACAACCACAATGATTTTCTTCCAGCCAATTCTCGAATAAGTGCAAAGAAAATAATAACATTTTAATCCCACTGATGACAGTCTTGTGATGACTGAAAACGTTCTGGGTTTTTCTAATGTATTTTAAATAATTTTAAATTATATGTATGCAATTATATGTATGGAAGTAATTTTCGTGCATTTATTTGTGCTTTTTGAATATTAATTATAAATTTTACCTATTCTGTAGAAAATGATGATATATATGTCGTAGGCTAATTGAGAAATCCGACTCTTTGCAAAGAGCCGGGCTAATTGGAGAATCCATCTCCCTTTTTCCAATTAGCCTGATATTTTTCAGGCTTATTGCAAAGAGCCTAGAAAGCGTTAGGCTAATTGAAAAATAACAACTTATTATCCGATCAGGATGATATTTTTAGCTCACATGCTATCAAAGCCTGAGAGCTTATGCGCCCGCAGATTCTGTATGTACATGTGTACGTACGTATGAATGTACGTAACGCGATAACTCTTGATAGAAATATCCGATTTGCTTCAAATTTTTTTTTCTAGGTTCATTCTGATAAGGTGCTTCCTTGATTAGTTTTTGGAGTTCATTGGTTAAGGATAAAGGGGAAAAGGGGCTAGTCCCCCCCCCCCCCTTAATTTATATAAATGGGTTTTTCATGCAGGAATATTCGATTTGCTCCAAATTTGGTATACCGGTTTATTGTGTTAAGGAGCTTCCCTGATTAGGTTTGGAAGCTCATTATTTAAGTATAAAGGGGGGCTATCCCCTTAATTTAGATAAATCGGTTTTTCATGATGAATTATTCGATTTGCTCCAAATTTGGTATACCGGTTTATTAAGTTAAGGAGCTGCCTTGATTATATTTGGAGGTTCATTAGTTACATATAAAGGGAGGAAAGCGGGGGGGCAAATCCCCCCCCCCGTAATTTAGATAAATGGGTTTTTCATGCAGAAATATGCGATTTGCTATAAATTTGGTATACCGGTTAATTATGTTAAGCAACTTCCCTGATTACATTTGGAAGATCATTATTATGTATAAAGGGGGGAAAGGGGGGCAATTGCCTCTCCCATTAATTTAGATAAATGCGTTTTTCATGTAGAATTATTCGATTAGCTCAAATTTGGTATACTGGTTTATTATGTTAAGGAGATGGCTTGATTAGATTTGGAGGTTCATTAGTTCAGTATAAAGGGAGGAAATGGGGGCTAGCCCCCCCTTAATTTAGGTAAATGGGTTTTTAATGCAAAATTATTCGATTTGCTCCAAATTTGGTATGCCGGTTTATTATGTTAAGGAGCTTCCCTGATTAGATTTGGAGGTTCATTAGTTAAGTATAAAGGGAGGAAAGGGGGGCTAGACACCCTCCCATAATTTATATAAATGGGTTTTTCATGCAGAGTTATTCGATTTGCTCCAAATTGCGTATACCGGTTTATTATGTTAAGGAACTGCCTTGATTAGATTTGGAGATTTATTGGTTAAGTATAAAGGAGGGACAGGGGCTGGTGTCCCCTTAATTTAGATAAAAGGGTTTTTCATACAGAATTATTCGATTTGCTTCAAATTTGATATACCAGTTTATTATGAGATGGCTTCCTTCATTTGATTTGGAGGTTCATTGGTTATGTATAAAAGGGGGGAAAGGGGGGCAATTGCCCCTCTCCTTAATTTAGATAAATGGGTTTTCATTCAGAATTATCTAATTTAGTTTAATTTTTTTTCTAGGTTCATTCTAATAAGAAGCTTTTCTGATTAGATTTGAAAGTTCATTGGTTCAGCATAAAGGGAGAAATGGCGGAGCTAATACACCCCCCCCCCCTTAATTTTGTGAAATGGTTTTTTTCATGAAGAATTATCTGATTTGCTTCAAATTTGGTATACCAGTTTATTATGTTAAGTAGCTTCCCTGATTAAATTTGGAGGTTCTTTGGTCAAGTAGAGAGGGGGGCAACGGGGACTAATCCCTTCATTTATTTTTCGAGGGACATTATTCTTTGAAATAAGAGTATAATATACAATTAGTGTGAATAGCCTGTGAGCTCAATGCCATCAGTTTAACTGGGCAATTTTCTTTTTATTAGGTTTATTAACGCATAACCCTACCCAAACCCGAAAAATAAATTACAACAGACCGTACCCCGTTCCGAGCAAGACAAAATAATTTCCCTCTACATGCAACCCGACCCGAACCTGAGAGTTCCATTTGAAAAAACCCGAAATCCCGAACCAAATCTGATAACCAACAAAAATATTCCAATCATCCATAACCGGATCCGAACAAGACAAATTAGTTTCCGTGGGCACGCAACGCTACCAGAACCTAAAAATTCCATTCGAAGTCAACTTGAAACCCGTACCGAACCAAATCTTAACCGACAAAAATATTCCAAAGAACTATAACCCGATGCAAGCCAGACAAAATAATCTCCGTCCACCGGCAACCCGATCCGAACCTGAAAGTTCTAATTGAACTCAATCCGAAACCTGGTTGTGGTCGGTTTTCGGGTTGACTTCAAATGGAACCTTAAAGTTCGGATCCGGTTGAAAAAAAAAATTAAACTAAATTAGATAATTCTGTATAAAAACCCATTTATCTAAATTAAGGGGAGGGGCAATTGCCCCCCTTTCCCCCCTTTTATACTTAACTAATGAACCTCCAAATCAAATGAAGGAAGCCATATCGTAATAAACTGGTATATCAAATTTGAAGCAAATCGAATAATTCTGTATGAAAAACCCATTTATCTAAATTAGGGGACACTAGCCCCTGTCCCTCCTTTATACTTAACTAATAAATCTCCAAATCTAATCAAGGCAGCTCCTTAACATAATAAACCGGTATACGAAATTTGGAGCAAATCGAATAACTCTGCATGAAAAACCCATATATCTGAATTAAGGGGGGTGTCTAGCCCCCCTTTCCTCCCTTTATACTTAACTAATGAACTTCCAAATCTAATCAGGAAGCTCCTTAACATAATAAACCAGTATACCAAATTAGGAGCAAATCGAATAATTTTGCATTAAAAACCCATTTACCTAAATTAAGTGGAGGGGCTACCCCCCCCCCCTTTTCTTCCTTTATACTTAACTAATGAACCTCCAAATCTAATCAAGCCATCTCCTTAACATAATAAACCAGTATACCAAATTTGAGCTAATCGAATAATTCTACATGAAAAAGGCATTTATCTAAATTAAAGGGAGAGGCAATTGCCCCCCTTTCCCCCTTTATACATAATAATGCTCTTCCAAATGTAATCAAGGAAGCTGCTTAACATAATTAACCGGTATACCAAATTTATTGCAAATTGCATATTTCTGCATGAAAAACCCATTTATCTAAATTACGGGGGGATAGCCCCCCTTTCCTCCCTTTATATGAAACTAATGAACCTCCAAATCTAATCAAGGCAGCTCCTTAACTTAAGAAACCGGTATACCAAATTTGGAGCAAATCGAATAATTCATCATGAAAAACCGATTTATCTAAATTAAGGGGGGTTGCCCCCCTTTCCCCCTTTTATACTTAAATAATGAGCTTCCAAATCTAACCAGAGAAGCTCCTTAACACAATAAACCGGTATACCAAATTTGGAGCAAATCGAATATTTCTGCATGAAAAATCCATTTATATAAATTAAGGGGGAGAGACTAGCCTCTCCTTTCCCCCTTTATCCTTAACCAATGAACCCCAAAAACTAATCAGGGAAGCAGCTTATCAGAATGAACCTAGAAAAAAAATTTGAAGCAAATCGGATATTTCTATCAAGAGTTATCGCTTTACGTACATACAGAATTGGCGGGAACATAAGCTCTCAGGGTTTGATAGCCTGTGAGCTAAAAATATCACCCTGATCGGATGATAAGTGGTCATTTTTCAATTAGCCTAACGCTTTCTAGGCTCTTTTCAATAAGCCTGAAAAATATCAGGCTAATTGGAAAAAATCGGAGATGGATTCTCCAATTAGCCTACGACATATACATCGTATTCATTAATATTCAAATATGTAGTTTTTTTATCTTAAAAATATTCAGAATTTCTTTGAAAAATCGGATTAACATGAAACCATCTCACAATAGTGAAAACTCAATCCGAAAAAATTAACGCTTTACCTACACTTGCAAAAAATCATAACGAAAATTTTCTTATACTTACAGATCACAAAATTTGAAAATTTCGTGACCTATTCATGACGGTCGTTGCTGATTATCTCATGACTGATTGAATTTCATGATTTTTTTTTCGCGATCATCTGACGAAATTTGCGATTTTTTCCGCGATCGATTCACGGAATTCACGATTTTTTTCTGAAAGCGTTATATAAAATGGATTTTTTTCGCGCACACTCGCGAAATTCACAATATTTTTCCGCGACCAGCTGACGAAATTCGATATTTGTTTTCGTGATTTTTTTGACAAAATTCACGATTCCTTATCACTATCATTTATTGAAATTCGTGATTTTGTTTCTTCCACCGACTAATAATATTTGTGATTATTTTGCGCGAGAGTTAGACAAAATTTTGGACCTTATTACGCTGTCGTTTGGCGAATTTCTCCTCGATTTTATTGCGCGATTGTTCGACTAAATTTTCGTGAATTTTTGCGCAATCTTTTGATAAAATTCGCGATTTTTTTCGCAATCCTTTTACGAAATTCGCGATTTTTTCGCCATCCTTTTACGAAATTCGCGATTTTTTTCGCAATTCTTTTACGAAATTCAAGATTTCTGTTTGTGCAATCATTTGACGAAATATGAGTTTCTTTTCGCGATCTCTGATGAAATTAGCGATATTTTCCACGGTCCTTTGAAGAAATTAGCGATTCTTTAAGCGACCATTTTGAGACTTTTTTTTTTTTTCAAAATTTCCAAGATTATCTATTTTTTTCTGCGACCCCATTGACGAATTGATTTTAAGGATTTTGAAAGAAAGAAAAATCGCGGACTTTCACCAAAAAAAAAAATTGTGGAATAATGACATGCTTGTGAAAGAAGTTATGGAGACAAAATCACGTAGAGTATGTTTTATTGTGCGAGATTTTTTTTGTCTGTGTGATTTGTGCAGTTCTGCAAGTTGTGCAATTTTCCACATTCCCTGTTCCTCAAAGAAAATTTTTCCTTGTCCTGCGTCAGGAAATGGCGCCCCTGTAAGTAAACCTTCGAAAGGGACTAGAAAAAAGCTCCATTTAAACAGGTTTCCGTCTTAGCGAGTATAATTGTATGATGTTTTTTCAACAAATTTGATTTTTCCCCTTCTAGAAAGAAATCTGTTATAGACATGTTTCGTTTTCACAAGTTTTACTCTAATGCATCTCTTTTCAGAGCTATACTATAGAGCGGAGGGCTTAACAGTCAGTGGGGATACCTGTAAAAATGAAACCTGTCTAAAAAAAAAAAAAAAATCATGTCCAATATATTAAAATTTTACCTTCTAAGACGGAAACCTGTCTAAAACGAAATATTTCATTGGTTCTGAGTTTCCATATTCGAAGTTTTTAGTATTATTGTAAGCATATGTCAGTAAACGTTTCTCATACGGGCGGGGGGGGGGCGGTTAGACCCCCCTGAATCCTACCTTTAGGATTCACGGAAAAGATTCAGATTCAAAAAATGTTTGCCCCCCCCCCCCTCCCCCAAGAAAGTTCTCAAATGGCGCCCCTGGACATTTGGCTAGGGTTGCCGGAAAGCTCTACTTTTGAAAAAAAAAAAAAAAACTCCAACTTTTTCCCCGTCAAAAATGTGAATATAATGTTCCAATTTTTCAAAATCAAATTCGTGAAAATTTTCTTGAAGGAATTTTTTTAAACTTTTTTCAATATTTTATGCTTATTATTAACTAATTTTTATTTTTAAATGCTTTTTTTAAAAAAACTTCAGTGTTAATAGCCCGATTAGTGGTCACAAAAATTGCATTTTCAGAAAGTTATGCTGCTGTAAAATCAAGAAATATTATTTTAACAGAAAAATTTTATGGATTCTCAAACTTTGTAATATGGGGCTTTAAAATGTACCAGGGGTCAATGCTAGGTGCGAGCAGCTCCAAAAGTCGTTCCCTTGTTAGTACTACGATCACATCACACCCTTCAATGCTCGCAAGTAATGAATTGTCCACTTTTCTTACACTTAGAAGCATTTTTTCAAACTTTTACGGGTACTTTTCATCATTTTTAGATATTTCTACATTTTACTGTTATTTTTATGAGAACACTTTTTTATTTATTGCTATTGTTGTTGAGATTCCACATTTTTTTTATTTTTAAATAATAAAAAAAATAAATATTTGTGATGAAATTAAATAAAATCTATAGATTTTCTATAAAATATATATGTTGAGATTACTCATTTTTTTGTTTTTAAATAATACAAAAATTAAATATTTGTGATGAAATTAAATAAAATCTATAGATTTTCTATAAAATATATATGTTGAGATTACACATTTTTTTTGTTTTTAAATAATAAAAAAATTAAATATTTGTGATGAAATTAAATAAAATCTATAGATTTTCTATAAAATATATATGTTGAGATTACGCATTTTTTTGTTTTTAAATAATGAAAAAATTAAATATTTGTGATGAAATTAAATAAAATCTATAGATTTTCTATAAAATATATATGTTGTTGAGATTACACATTTTTTTGTTTTTAAATAATAAAAAAATTAAATATTTGTGATAAAATTAAATAAAATCTATAGATTTTCTATAAAATATAATATATATCAATGAAAATTGTATCAACTTCGTCTTATTTTTAAAAGAAAATCCGCTTTGAAAGTATCTACCCCATACTAATCTATAGGAGGAAATCTGTGTTTTGCCATAAATGTTCCTCCAAAATTATATTGCATTGTATTCATGGGCGGACTGCTAGCTTCATTGAAACAGATTAGTGTGTTTTAGAGCTCAGTGATTTGAAGTTACACGCGTTCAGGGATCAGCCGATATCATTAGCTGTGCTGGAGGAATTTCTTCACCATCATGTTAGAAATTTCAGCTAAAATCGCCTTCGATGCTATGCACAGTGGCGTGAAACGTCTGACGGAGATTATCATGAATAACATCTTGAGCATTTGTATCCGTAGATGCATTGTAAACTTTGCTTCATCACTATGTAAAAAAAGAACTGAAGAGCCGTCAGTCGGTAGCATGACGGCTCTTCATGCTACCGACCGAATGTTAATAATTGCAATATTTATTAACATTCAGAAATACCTCGTTTTCAATTTACTTCCGTGAAAACCTCTCAGCGTACCTTTTTGTCTATAATTTTTAAGTTATTGGTTTGTATTTCTAATACGACTTTAATTCTCCGATATGGGAAAAGAACTGATATCCTTAATTGCTAACTGAACATTGCTTCCGATATTTAAATAACTATGTGAGATTACGGAAATTATATTCTATAGTGAAATATATATAGGAATAGTGTGTTCAATAAATATATCAGGTTGTAACGAAAGTTTCCCGCCACAGCTAATACGATCTCTGCAAACAGCTTGTGTTGACGTGTTTGCTCATATTTTGTCAAACGATTTTTGGCATTTGGTAGAAAGAGACTAGCTTTATAACACTGTGTTGTGAAATTCGTTTAAAATTATCGTTATCATTACTTACAAGATGTCTGAAATGGAGATATCACGCTACCAGATTAGAACCATCGTTTACTTACAGTTCTGTTGCAAAAAGTCAACTACAGAATGTCACCGAATAAAGTGTACAGCTTTAGGTACTACTGTTATATCATATGACACTGTGAAGGTTTGGCGGAATGGCGTTTATATATAAAATGACAGTTAATTAAATATATTATATATAATTAAATATATTAATTAGTATTGCGTAATGGCGATTTGTCGGAAAACTTTCGTTACAACCTGATAGTGTATATAGTGTAAACGTAATATGGAATATAGTGTTCAATAGTGTACTTTACGAGAATAATTGACATCTCAATTGCTGATAATAGAACAGTAAGCAGATAATTAATGAAATAAGCAAGATTACAGAAATTTTGCTCAAAAGTAAATAAAATTTTGTATAAATCTACAATTAGTAAAATATAGAAGACGTTTACAGAATTATTTATATGTGAAGATATGTCTTATCCACCCTGTATATCCACCCTATATATTTGCTTATTCCACATAGAATGTATATGCTGCCTTGCATAAACAAGACTTTGAAGCAATGAACTTTACCGATGCTTTAAATATTTAAACAAAATAGAGAAAATGTACATCAATAAATAAATTCTGTTTCCATTTCACATATTTATTTGTAAAATACATAGAAAAAAAAACAAGATCTCCAATTCCCTTTTTTTTACTTCGCAGTATCTTAATTTAATAATTTTAATGGTACACAGCTCATTTAAAAAAAACTTATCTCATTGGCGTGACCTTTTTATAAATCCATCAGTATCATGCCAAAACATCATATACTCATGAGAAAAGGGAGTTACATCTATTGGAAATCGAAGCAATTAGAAAATTGGAATCTAAATAGGGGGGTGCAGTTTTCATAGAATGACAAAAAATATCGATTTTCAAACTACACTGAAATAAATTGTAATAAACAGCAGAAATGTTATAAGCATTTTACAGATTTACATGTTTGAACACTAGTGCAGTTTATTTGGTGTCCCTATTATTTATCTAATGTATCAATTAATATTGAGGTTCATGTAACTCTGACTTATTTGCTTTATAATTCGGATAACACAACGTAAAACACTTAACAGCGGAAAAAGTATTTATATATTTTTTTTTTTCAATTTCATTAAATTAGGCTTCTGTTTAAAATTTACATGTATTGGGAATGAGGAAAAAAATATCAAGTAAAGTAATATGCATTTGGTATTCTTTTTGAAACAGAAATAATGTAAAACAAAACGAAAATACAAATACGTAATTCACTCATTAAAGTACAAAACTAAAGAGTATATTTTGCCGTTATATAAGTTTAATTAGAAGTAATAAGACTGCTTATTTTGAAGTTAAAAATAATGATACTATGTTTTTCTCGCAGAAAAGTGTGGTCAGGTGTAAAATTAATATTTTTTAGAAAAGTAATTGAAATATTTATCACAGAAAATTTTTGTTGAAAATTAGCATTCAAACTTTCTTTCAAAATTTTCATAAGTATTAAAAGTGAAACGTGATTGGAGAAGTAATTTTGTTTTAATGATAAATTGGTGTCAATGTCAAAGATAATTTAATTTTTATTGTATTGTGTTTCTCAACGGGAAAATTCACTCTATATCTTTTGAAGCACCTTTTCTGTCAGAGTAATTTGAAAGAGTTTGTTTCATTTGCACTTCGAAAATAAAATCTCGTTCATAATTTGTTTTTGACGAATAAAAGTTTATGTAGCAGATATTTAAAAGCTTGTTTTAAAGAACATATGTTTATTAATACATTAAGACTTGTGGGAACGGAAGTTGTCTCTGCCAGAATTCTTAAACACAGGCAAAAATTTCAAGGGACCGAAGAAAAGATTTCACGCAAATATACCTGCTAACACGGAAACTGTCAAAAGCGAAATATTTATCTTTCCCTAGGAATTTTCTAAGATTTTACTGTATTTTATTTGCGAACTAAAACATCTTTTAGAATGTAAGTTGTTATAACAAACAAAATGTTTAACCGAATGAAATTTATTACCAGAGCGACAAAATGTTTTGAGAAATTAGCATTATCAAGTGCTTCTTTATATATACATTCATTATATGCAATGAATTTTTTAAGTCTTTTGAAAAATAAACTTTAATAGAAAAAAAAGTTCTCAAATTAACATTTTGCGAACGAGGGGTAATATTTAACTACGCTCTGTCTATATTTTTAACAATTACAATCATGAGGATAGTGATTTGTATCTATTGAAAATTGAAGCAATTAGAAAATTGAAATCTAAATGTGGGGTGGAATTTTCATATTATGAGGAAAAACACCAGTTTTCAAACTACACTGAATTAAATTGCAATAAACAGTAGAAGTATTATAAACATTTTAAAGATATACACGTTTGAACACTAGTGGAGTTAATTTGGTATTACTGTTATTATCTAATTTGTGAATTAATACTGAGGTCCATGTAACTGTGACTAATTTACTAATTGTCTGGTAATTTCAAAATTTGGGTAAAGCTTTTTTTAAGTAATGGGTTGAATAAAAAAAATTCACGTATTTTAGGTAAACACTTTCTCAATTTGAAGTATATATACTGTATCATAAATTTGTCACGATTACTGTGAAGAAATGGAACCATAGAGAAGTATAGACAATCATAGAGAATTTTGTAAAATTTATAAGTAGCCATAAAACACATATTGAATTTTTATTTATATTACTTTGAAATGTACGTTATTAATTAAAAAGGGAAAATTAATCATTTAAAAATAAGTCAATATAATTAGATTGATATAAAAATAAATCTAAAAGGGTGCATTTGCTCTTCATATCGGTGTTGTTGAAATGTCATTACTGAATATGAATATGTGTTGGCATAGTCATTATCGCATGTTATGTAAATATTTGATGTATGTTTATTAATTTATAAAAAACATAAATAAATCCTGAAGGAATGTTGTGAAGGATTTTGTGAAAGTGAAAAGTGTAGTAGGATTCTATGATATTGTAACAATAAAATTCTCATACATGCAAATTGATTTTGATAGTAAAGTTTACATGCTAAAAAACAATACTTTTTGCTTATGATGAAATATATGCATTAAATAATTAATGATATCCTTATATCGAATACATTCGACTATGCTTTTTAGAATAAAATTTTATAAAAATATTTCGAAACAATTTTAATTAAATTTTCAATGTCGTTAAACAGTTTTAAAAGCATTATATTCCAATTAATACTCACGTAAATATATTTTATAACATTGTTTCCGAAAGCATTGCAAGCATATTAACTGCAAGTTATTTTCATGATTATAATATTATCTCAATCTTAATCTTCGGTTTAAAAGTTAAAAAATTTAATGAAGATACATTATTTTATAAAAAGATTTGTTTGAAGATATTGATATTGATTGGTCAGTGATATAACACAAAATATAATCTTATATACATATTATAATTTGATACTTGTAGCTGTTAACAGTATTTGATATAAAGTGCCTATAAAATTGGAAAAATACAACGTTCTTCGAATAAAATCATGAAACGAAACTCTTACAAATATCTCTTTTATATTTTTAATTTCAGTGGTATATTTCTTAATAATAATCTCGAGGAAACTCGCAACAGAATAGCTCGTAATATTTCAGTTAAAATCTTAAATGCATTTTTCAACGCAATTGGTGCTGTGCATTTACTTTTATGTATTAGTTACTTTTTCTTATACAGTTCAGATTCTAAACTGAGAGAACTCGTCTATACAGTTTTAAATGCGTTATACCTTTTATTTCGCATTTATTTGTCTTACTATTTATCTCATTTAAGCAAAATCGTAAAATCTATTCATGGCATTTCACTAAAATGGACAAATAAACGAAATGCACAGCGATGGTTAATAATTTGGATCAGCACTGTATTAAGCATTACAATTTATACGATTGAGGAATTTACCAGAAGGGTATTTAATGACAATAAAATAATTCAGGCACTATATTTTGGATATTCAATCGAAAGCGTGTATATGAAGTTCTTTCTTGCATTAATATACTCTTTGAATTACACATTAGTTTTATATTTACCACTTCAAATCTTTGATTTCTTATATGTGATGGTTTGTTTAGATATATGTTCATTACTTGATAAGTTTCGCCTATTTCTGAAGATTTCAACAAAACATGACTATATAGTTTTAATTCATACGTATAAAGAAATTGTATCTGTTACGGAATATTTTGATAACATTGTTGGATTTTTAATGTTTGAGTCATTTCTCAACAGTGCAGTTTTAATGTATTATGGCTTAGAAACATTGCTAAGTATAGATACTAATAACAAATATGATGATATTATGTTAATGATATGCGCGTTAAATTTCATTAGTTTTATAACAAAGATAGAATCTGCCTCACGCATGAATGCCTCATCTATTTTAGTCAAATATGAATCGAGAGATCTGCAAGAAAATAATTATAAACATGTTTGTGATTACATAAGATTTATAAAGAAATGCAGAGAAATAAATATGACCGTATGGGGTTTCGTCAATTTGAAACGAAGTATTATTTTTGGAACACTGGGAGCAATTCTGAGTTACAGCTTATTGTTCAACAACCTGATACAAAATTAAAAAATATAGTCTTGCTTCATTGTTTACACGTAGATATGATGCTTTATGCATTACAAGACAATGATTTTTGATCAATATGGATTTCTGATTCTGTCTGATAAACGTATTACTTAAAATATTTACAGAAGAATAGTTCTAATGTAGAACTCAATAGATTATTGTGAAATTTCCATTTATTATGTCATGAATTTTAGATTTAATCTTGAAAATTCTCTTTATTAACTTATTTGCGATTGTCTTTGAACTCAAATTTATAAAGGACAGTAGAAAAAAAATACATATTACCGTTACTATGAAACGAAATATCATTTTTTGAACTGTTAAAGCTATTCTGAGTTAGTGTATAACAGCCTGATAAACATAGAATAATACTTATATTTCTCATCTTCTCTTTGTAGTCTTGGATGTATTTTTTTTTTCTAATGACTAGGCTCTGCCTCCTACGAGCTAGACTTGCGAACCCCTGTTCCGACACTGCAGACTCTGAAAACACGCTAATTTGATAGACTTTAAAAAAATTATAGAAGATTGAATTATGATTTTAAAGATAGTGCGGTGATCTCCCTATAAACGGGTTTCCATTCATTTCCTTTTTATTGGGTTATTTTAAGGCACAATCAAGTGCTGTTAAGACATTTAATGGCTATTTTTATGTTTGATTAAATGAGATTAGTTAAACATTTGAAAATCGGCTAATATAAAATGAACAGTGTCAACAAAATCTTTGCCTCCCGGCATTTTTTAACAACGCTATAAGAAAATTGTTTTAACCCCTTAATTCTCGCTCCCGTGATATTCACGAGCTGTGTGTTTTATTCGGATTGTTTTATTCCCACCAATTTTATAAAATAGTGTAATTGGCTTTATTCTGGTATCGTTTTACTTGTCCTGAAATAAGGTGAATATTTCTTTATCAAAAAAGTGGTGGCAATAAACAATCTGAATTTTTAAACCGTAATTTCAAGCAACTGTTAAGGGGTTAAACAAGACATTTTAAATGTATATCGTTTTAAACCTGACTTAACCGTCACCAAAGTTACTTTCTCTTTTTATTATTCACGTGAAAATATTTTTACTATTAGAAAGGAAATATTACTTGCGCTGTATTAGAATTACAACAATAGTTAAAAAGTTCATTATCTCTATAATAGTAGCCTAAGTCATGTGACAATTCCGGGCTGACCACTTCGCTTTTTATATGCCAAGCGGCCATTTTGGTTCTTGGCGCAGGTGATTAATCACCAAACATTGTTCCATGCCATTATTTCATCTATGTTATAATAGTTTAAGTAATATGACTGTCATAAATAATTACGCTTTCCCTATGTGCAGCCATTTTCAATAAATATTATTTTTTCGAAAAAACTAACAAAACAGGTTGCCATGATCGCAAACAATTCTTGATACTTTTATGTTAGCCGGGTAAAAAATCTCGTCAATAGCATTTTTTAACTCGCCAATTAGCATTTTTTATTTCTCGCGTGGTAAATTAAAACAATACTCTGATATATTATTTTATTTCTAATTGCTAAAAAGGCGTAAGATTAAAACTTTAAAAACAGTAAAATAGTTTTATTTGACTGTTGGCATGTTTCAACTCTTCCCGCAATGCTTTGAAGTTTAAATTAAATGTCATGATTTATGGTATCCTTTATTATTTTTCTTTTCTTTTCTTTCTTTTTTTTTTTTCTTTAAAAAAAAAAAAAAAAAAAAGATATAATCATGGATCTTAAAAGTTTCAGCTTTAAATTTAAGTTGTGTATTTTAAATAAAATGACTGAAAGGATTATATTTTAAATGAAATTAATAAAATACGAAAAAATGCGACAAGAACAATATTTGGCGATTTACCCCCTGCGCCCGGCTAACATAATTATACCGAGTTCTTGTTTTTCTATCAGAATCTTCCGATTCGACGAAGGATTGAACAAGTAAATTAAATTATGAATAAAAGTAACATGATACTATGCTTAGTGTTACATTTAAGGGAGACCAAACTTCTCGCCAAATATGAAATAAACGCTCGTTTACATATATTTTTTAATTTAAATTGTTTGGCAATCTTATTATTTGTCCATTTTAAATAGGACGTAATTTCTCACATTTACTGCTAACACATATTAATGAATTTATTATTTTTAAGTTTTATTTCTTTTTTAGTATTCACATGTAAATAAAATTTTTATGGCGTCATTTTCAATATTTTCCTGCTTTTAACAAGTAATCATTCAGTTCTAATTTGAAAGTTGTTTCTTCTGTTTATAATAGTCACGTGTAAATATATATATATATATACAGGGTGGTTATAATTAAACTTCCCCTATAAACAGCATCTTACAGCGCAAACGGGTGAATGGAATGCAATGAAATTTGGTATATAGACTAGACACGAGATGCGCTCACGGAATTTTGAAAAAAAAAATTATCTCCAAAATGTCCACCAGAGGGCGCCTTTTCCAAAAAAAACATTAAATTTAACGCAATAAACTGCCAAAACAGCCGGTTTTACATTTTATTATTCATAATTCTTGTTCTGGATTGTTAATATTGTTTCTGTATTCCGTTTTGGTCGTTTATTGTGTTAAATTTAATGTTTTTTCCGGAAAAGGCACCCTCTGGTGGACATTTTGGAACTAAATTTTTTTTTTCAAATTTCGTGAGCGCATCTCCTGTATAGTCTATATATCAAATTTCGTTGCATTCCGTTCACCCGTTTGCGCTGTAGGATGCTATTTATAGGGGAAGTTTAATTATAATCACCCTGTATATTAAGGAAATATTTTCTTTTCACTGCTCTTACAGTGGGCAGCAATTTAAAATAACAACCTTTTCTAAAATATGAAAAAAATGTCTTGAAATACTGAAAATTTAAATAAAAATTTTAATAAACCCCACAAAACATTAGTCAAATTTAAAAAATAAATGCAGTCTGCATACCGTAAGCATTTGTAATGCATAATATGCATTACAAATGCATATCCTTAGAAAAAATTATTAAATTCCTACATATGCTTTTTTCTATTTAAAACATTTTTAATGCAGAGATTTTGACCAACTTTAACAGTAAATAGCTCTTAAAATAATTATTCGATTTAAAAACTGTCTGTCTCAGCGTGTTTATAAAACATTTCTCTATAATACTACAAATTTTTGTATTTTTTTATAAAAAAGTATCGTAGTTAGAATTCTAGGAGCAATTTTGGGTTATATTTTGTTTTTTAAAAACTTCATAATGTTAGAATAATATTTTTCTTATTACGATGAATACACTCTTGTACTACTTTATTCATTATAATTGAGCCAGGTTTTTTTAGATTCATTTTATTTTTTATTTTTACGTTTCCGTACTCAAGAAGTAAAAACGCAACCATTATAAGATCACTCCTGTGTCTGTCTGTCTGTCACAGCCATGCTACTCATAAACTATGGAACGTGGAAAGTTCAAACTGGCTCAAGTATAATAAAGGCTGTTGACTCACATATTTTAGACTATTAACCATTCTCAAATATATTTAGTAAAAATATAGCGGAGCTAATTAAGTTGCTTGAAAAAAAAAATCTCTTCTTTGTATATCATGTGAGGTATCTTGCGAAAGCTTTTGTAACGCCGAACTCAAAAATATATTTCTTTTAATTTTAGACATATTTTCAGTGATATCGTCGAAAATATAATGCAAAAATATGTCCCCCCAATCGCTTTCCGAATCTACTGATACTAAAATTATAAAAAAAAAAAAATAGGAATAGTAGAAGTTAATTAAAACCTTGCAGGAAAACTATAGCGATTACCCTAGGTCACATAGTTTTTGAAAAAATTTGCATTTTTTCGTTACACACAAATTTCGATTTGCGGGAGTTCAGCAAAGGAGCTGAGGAGCGCTGGGGGTACCTATCGTCGCAGAAGTATAAAAGGATTGTTGATAATGATTTTCGAAAAAAAATCGTCGGTAATTAAAGGAGATATTAACCTTTAAAGCCACGGGCGGTTTGGACATACATAATGATAGGGGCGGCGTATACTCTATGTGCCATCGACTTTTAAAGCCTATCTAACAACTTTTAATGATATATTTGTGTAATGCAATGCCCAGTAGTAGTACAAAAGCAATAAACGTCAAACTGTTAAAAAAAGACGACTTTAATTGGAATTAATTACATAATTACGATGGCATTCGCGATTAGGTGCATTGAGCGGCTGTTTCGATACGCCACCCGTGTCTTTACAGGTTGATTAAAAACCTATTTGGAAAAACACGGCCCGGACCAAGGCGACGTTGGAACTTCGCGACCTCCTTTCGAAGCGCGCTTAGCACAGTGCCAAGTTATTCTTTGAACAAGGCTTTAGTTTTAGGTACAGATTAAAAAGAAAAGATTATTACTACGCTGAATTTGTGTTTATCTAATGCCAAATGAAGTTTAAATATGCATTACTTTTATTGTCAGCACTGAATTAAGTTCATCGCAATCAGCGTCAGGTTTCTGAAGCTAATGAGCATGTAACTAATTAAGATTACTATTATCTGATATTGCCTTTTGGCTCTTTTATTGTACTTCATATGTATTACTTTTTGCGTGCTACAGAAACGAGGAGTTTGGAGGAAGACCTCGAGACGTGAGGTTGGAGTGTTTTGGGTTGAGTCTTCGGCAGTTGAGTGTTGTGAGTTGCGGGAAAAGGCTTAAATCCAGAGCGAAGAAAGCCGACGCAACGTGGGGTCCTGTGTGGTCTTCCTATAAACCTAATGAGATATTGTAGAGTGAGAAGGAAATAGGGTGTTTTAGTAAGTTGACGTAGTACGTAGAAAGTATTTGGGATATAACTTAGTATTGGGCCGGATCGTCTATATCCGAGGCCTTAAATGTATTTAACGTTTTGTTTCTATGTAAATAATTTGTAAATAAATTGTTCTTTAATATTAATTGAATAAGTTTAGCATCTTTTTTACAATCCTTCTCACATCGTGTACTCCGATATCACATATTTATACCGGTGATGGATTAAATAAAATACCTTTTTTTTTTTTCGAAGTCTGTACGAGTGGTAATTGTGGACACGGGAAGAATCATCAGCGTGTGGACTAAGGAAGAGTGCAACAAACAGATTAGGATAAGATTAAGAAAAGAGTTATATAGAGTAGCAATATTTGATGCTATTTAGGCTCCATATCTCTCTGAACTTTCGTGGTATATCCATTTATACTTTTCTAGTATATACAGCTATACCCAACCCTACGTTGTATAATTTTTTACAGCCTTATTATTCTTTCAGCAACGATTTTTTTGTAACAAAACAATTATTATTTAATATGTTTATTCTACGGAATCCTCTGTACACGAGTAATACTCGCATTTGACCATTTATTTTAAATATAACTTGAAAATTTTAAAAAAACTTACGAGAAGATAGTTGTAATATAGCATTGAAAATTATGTAGTTAAATGTCTGTTTAATACGTTTATATCTAGATATTTAATAAAGATAATAGTATTTATCAATCCTTTAACATGCGATGAAATTGAGAAATTTTATTGGTTAAAGTATACTTCTATAAAAGAGTTCGATTTTTAATGTTTGTAACATTTCTCTATAACATTTTGTATGTATTATGGCTGAGAAACTATTAGACTCGGATAGATTTTAGCAGATTTCAATATAATAAATTAAAAATTGTTTTATAATTATTATGTTACTTTCTCTATAATACACACATTTTATTTTTTATGTAAGAAATTTGTATGTTAAAGAATTAACTTTAATTGAAAAAGCAAAAAATTGCACGGTACGCAATAAATGTGAGCACTTTAAATATATAAGTATTTTCTTTAAAGGACAATAGAGAAAATTATTATAAAAATTCTTTTAACCTACTTTTATAAAAGTTTTATGTTAATGGAAAATAAATGTAAAACTGTTCAATGAGGAGTATTTATTTATAAAGCAGTAAGTGAAAGAAAGAGTACGGATTTTATGAGGAATTTTTTCAGCATGATTAGTTAATATTTGTTACTTGTTACTTTCTTCTATCTTCAATAGAAGAAAGTATTGTAATCGAAATTTTTTTCGACTTCCGGTTTTCGACGGATTTACATGTTTTAGGGGTCAGAGATTCCAAAAAACATGTTTATAGAAAATGTCTGTCTGTCTGTGTGTCCATCTGTCCGTCTGTCTGTCGCCATTGTACCATCAAAAAGTGTACGAAGTTATGCATAGAATTAAACCAAAATTTTATTTTAAGTTTTTGGCTATGGCAAGCAGGTCCTCCTGGAATTTGGAAAAAATTCGCCGGTAGGGGGCGCTGATATAGCAAGTTTTGTGCGATTTTGAATATTGTACCATCCAAAAGTGTATGGAGTTATGCATGGAATTGAACCAAATTTTTATTTTAAGTTTTTGGATATGGCAAGCAGGTTCTCCCTGAATTTGGAAAAAATTCGCCGGTAGGGGGCGCTGTAAATGCGATTTTTGTGCGATTTTGAATATTGTACCATCCAAAAGTCTATGAAGTTATGCATAGAATTAAACCAAATTTTTATTTTAAGTTTTTGGCTATGGCAAGCTGGTCCTCCCTGAATTTGGAAAAAATGCACCGTAGGGGGCGCTGTAATAGCGATTTTTGTGCGATTTTGAATGTTGTACCGTCCAAAAGTGTATGAAGTTATGCATAGAATTAAACCAAATTTTTATTTTAAGTTTTTGGATATGGCAAGCAGGTCCTCCCTGAATTTGTAAAAAAATCGCCGTTAGGGGGCGCTGTAATAGCAATTTTTGTGCGATTTTGAATATTATACCGTCGAAAAGTGTATGGAGTTATGCATGGAATTGAACCAAAAATTTTTTTAAGTTCTTGGCTATGGAAAGGAGGTCCTCCCTTAATTTGTAAAAAAATCGCCCGTAGAGGGCGCTGTAATAGCGATTTTTGTGCCATTTTTGCGCCATTTTGAATATTGTACCGTCGAAAAGTGTATGAAGTTATGCATAGAATTGAACCAAATTTTATGTCACGAAGGTCCTCCCTGAATTTGGAAAAATTCTGCCGGTAGGGGGCACTATAATTGCGATGTCTGTACCATTTTCATTATTGTACCATCGAAAAGTGTATGAAGTTATCCATATAATTGAACCAAATTTTTTGTGCATGTTTCTGGCTATGGCAAACAAGTCCTCCCTGAACTTGAAAAAATTCCGCCAGAAGGGGGCGCTATAATTCCGATGTCTGTGCCATTTTCATTATTGTACCATCGAACAACGTATAAAATTATGCATACAATTGAACCAAAATTTTTGTGCTTGTTTTTGGCTTTGGCCAACAGGTCCTTCTTGAATTTGGAAATATTGCGCGGTAAAGGGTCTCTGTGCTAGCGATTTTTGTATACTTTTCTTGATTTTTCGTAGTTCTATTGTGCATCGGCGGGAACTCGCTACCTGCTAAGCCGGTTATTCGCAAACAGCTGATAATAACAAAATAAGGAAAAATTAATAATTTTAACAAATATCATGATATAGATTAACTCGTTTTTAGTCCGTTTAATTGACTTGAGCAGAAATTTAAGATGAAAATCAAAGTTGGTATAGTATTGAACTAATAATATTGAAGTATTAACATGTGTAACTAGGTTTTGAAATATTAAGATGTATAAGATAGAAGAAAGTTTTGGGATTGGCACATCCAACTAGTTTTTTCGTGTTTTTAGGATAAATTTTTAGTAACAAAACTAATTTATAGAATAATTATAAGTAGAATTTTACTTTGTTTTAAAAATAAAATAATAAAAATGCTTAAATATTGTTAAATATTGAAAAACACCAACATCTTGTTATGATTTATAATTTCAATACTAGATTGCTTTGTTGTCATTAATTTTCATGTCAAAAATGTTTTCAAAGAACTTTCAACTAATTTCAAACTTGAATAACTTCAATTTGTAAAGAGAACATAAATATTGTAAATGATGTTTTAGAAAGTAATTTTAGAACCAAAATGATACTAACTTAATGTAAATGTTTAATAGTAATAAGTAAGGAATTATTTTCTAGAAATTATCGATTATTATCGCTTTTTGAAACTTAAAAAAAATTACTCTATGAAGGAAATTTTTCAATACAAAACTTAACACAAAAATATATGAATCAACATCGGCTAACTTAATTTTAAATATAAGTATAAATGAAAAACATAATATGTTTTCTTATTAGACGGTGGACATAAATTGAAGAATTTGCGATTGAATTCGAGAGTTTCAAAGAAAAGAACACAACTTCCCCTCCGTCCAATAAACAATCATTTTCGGAGGCTACATATCCGCAGAGCCGTGGCTGTTGCCACTCGTCGGTAAATTCCATTGTTCAGCAGGAGCCTAAAATTTCCACCAAAGAAAGTTTTTCTGAACAGAAAACTTCCGCCAAAGAAAGTGTTTCTGTGCCGAAAACTTCCAACGAAGAAAGTTTTCCTGAGACCGAAAACTTCAGGCAAGTCCCTCTCCTCAGCTAAAGATCGCTCTCATCGTTTAAACGAAATCCTTGATAAGAGGTACAGTCCCGAAATAAAAGGAAATAGGAGATCCGAGAGAATGTCTTTCGTCCTGGCATTGCAAAGACTGTACGAACTCCAAAAAGCCAAGGCATTGAAGAAATAAGAAAAAGTGAAAAAGAAAGAAGTATAAAAAAAGAGAATGAGTGGTAAAAAGGTAAACAAAAGAAGTTGTGTATTTCTACAAAGAAGCCAAGAAGTCCAACAAAGAAGTCGAGAAGATTAACAAAAAGCTTAAAACCAAAAAAGGCAAAAATTATTTTTAAAAAAGCATTGATATGTGTTGGCTATCACTAGTGCTGCGATGCGCCATTACTGGTGCTATGCACTGATGTTTCTGGACTTTTTTGTAGAAGAAACAGAGCCAAAGAATCAATTTTTGTTTTCATGATTTTCTTGATTCTAAAGTACTCTTCCACCCTTCCCTGTTATATTGTGATCATCGCCATAACAAAAATGAGAGTGTTATAGAAATTATTGGCTAAAAACCGAAACTACGTACTTAACCAGGCCATCACTGGTGCTTTTACCCTAGTTCTCATTCACATTCAAATGTTAGGACTGAGTACAACACGATCGCACGCAAAATCTCAAAACTCACTTGTCCACTACAGCATCCGTATAAAAGAATAGCTAGTCACTGGGCCATAAACTGTTACACTTAAATTATAAATGTTAATCAATTGACCAATTAATAAATTAAAACCAAATAATTTTATTAATGAAAAGAAGTATTTTGTTTCGATTCATAATTGCCATGAAAACATTTATTTATTTACTTATTAAAATGATTAGCAAAGCGGGATCAATGTAAAACATAGAGATTTCGAAAATTGTGTGGTAAGCTGTTTTACTTTTGATTAAATGAAGTAGGTGACATGTACCAATTTTGTGAATCCCAAAACTACTACTCATTGTTTCATAAACAATTATTACCTCTGAAATATAATCTTTTGTTTACACTGTGAACAATCAAAGGACGCCATTTTTGATAGATTTTCAAAAAGCTATAGAATTTTATATGAATTATCAAAATATTACGATAGGATTCATTTCAAGTATAAATAATGGTTTTTCATTTCTATAGAATAAATAACATTTATGCTAAGCCTAATGTAAAATGAAGCCATAACTTTCGCCTTTGAATTGCTACCTTTATATTTTTTATTTTACTTTATTTTAAACAGTTCAAACGTCAATAGTTAAAGGGCTTACAATAACAAGCCCATTATTTTCTCATAACCCTTATATATAAATAATTTGGAGGAAAATAAGTAGATTGTTACTAGTAGTCCTTCTTCCTATAACAATAATATCAAGCTTTACATAAACTCAAAACTTTCATGTTTTGCAATTCGATCCCCCTCTCATAAAAAGGATGATACAGATGATGAGAATTTTCCATGGTTAAAGGACATGGTACTGTATTTTGTGGAATTATAGATCACATTTGCACACACATATCTTGATAATCGTATAACCTTACTTGGCTTGCCGCAGAAGTGTAAAAATTACACTTCTGACTAAATAATCCAGAACAAAATAATAAAAAAACAATGAAAATTACATTGGTTTTAACGAAATAAATGTCTCAAAAACATCAAAAAAAATTTTTGTGGTAAAATTTAACTTAAATATGTACCATTAACGAAAACCATTTAGTAAATGAATACAATAAATGCATTTCAAGAAATATCTTCATTTTCTTCGTGATCCTGAATATTATGTCTGTAAATTTAAAAAAAAAAAGAAATCAACATAATAATAAGAAATATATGCAAAAGTATTCTCAGATCTTAACATTTGTAGTTCATTAAGAGCAAAAAAATATTACGCATTTCTCCGTAAAAAGCATTTTTCTTTTTATGAGGTTTGACTCAATTTATTTTTACGATTCGCCTTAATTATAGATTTTTCTTTTCTGGTTATACCTATTATATTTGACATGCTTAGTTACAATTCAATAACAAATAATGATTTTCGACTAACAGGTTTACTCAGCCGTTCATCGCAATTTAAAAAAGAGTGCATAAGAGGAAGTTCTAATAATGATAAATATTGTTTTGTTTTTCATTAACAATCAAAATTTTAAAAAATTGTTTGAATCAAGATACCTTATAACACGGACAATTAATTCATAATTTGCTACTACACAAATAAAAATAACATTTTCTTTTATTTTTCATTAAAATATTCATATATAACATGGATTATGGTTATGGACATGGACATGTGATTGCAATTCGATAACACATAATGATTTTCGATTAACTTGTTTACTCAGAGCTTCATCGTAATTTAAAAAAGAGTGCATAAAAGGAAGTTCTAATAATAACAAATATTTTTTTTTTTCGTTTTTCATTAACAATCAAATTAAAAAAAAAAAATCCTTGCCGGCTCTGCCTACTGGCGGAGGTAGATTTCGAAGTTAAGTACTAATTTCACCAACAAAAACTAAATCAAGATTATAGATAAACACAGTTTAACAGTTTTATCTGGCCGTTTTTGACGAGTTTTTAATTTCATTTTTCTGTAAGAGCTGGTTTTATCAGAATCATGTTAAGGCGGTATTCAAAATTAGAACCTCAAAATATTAAAATATGCCAATGTTTCCATAGTCTTGTTTTTATTATGTTTCAATACATTTTTTCAAACTCACATGACGTTACATTTTCACCAGCTGACGAGCATTATATTTCCAATATGACGTGATATTCACTTTTTTTTAATTCGTCAAACTATTTATTTCATTTTCATTTTTCACGTATAAATCTTGCTATAGAAAAGTTATGACGTAATATTCACTTTTTTTATTCGTCAAACTATTTATTTCATTTTCATTTTTCACGTGTAAATCTTGCTATAGAAAAGTTATGACGTAATAGTCACTTTTTTTATTCGTCAAACTATTTATTTCATTTTCATTTTTCACCTGTAAATCTTGCTACAGAAAAGTTAAGACGTAATATTCATGTTTTTTTATTCGTCAAACTGTTTATTTCATTAATACTTGGAATTTTTTCCAGAGAGAAACATTCGTCTTGCATGCAATATTTCAAATGGAAATCAAATTTCAAATTAATTGCTTAAAAGGCGCAAAGGCCAACCTAGTGAAACGATATACCTAGAAAACCTAGATTCCATGCCGGGACTCGAACCCGGGCCATCAGTATAGCGCACTGACATCCTACCGATTAAACCCCATGGAACGATACTCAGCCTGGAACTTCTCACTATAACGGGTTGGCAAGGTTGCAAACGCAGCACAAGATGGAATATTTTTTCGAGGGACACCGACATGGGGCAAACACGAAACTTAATTAAATGCCGCATCGATTGAAACTACTATATTAATACTTGGAAATTTTTTCCAGAGAGAAACATTCGCCTTGCATACAATATTTCAAAATAAAATCGAATTTCAAAGTAATTGCTTAAAAGGCGCAAAGGCCAACCTAATGAAAAAGATTCCATGCCGGGACTCGAATTCGGACTCGAATGTCGGTGCGCTATACTGATGGCCCGGGTTCGAGTCCTGGCATGTAATCTTTTTAATTAGGTTGGCCTTTGCGCCTTTTAAGCAATTAATTTGAAATTCGATTTTCATTTGAAATATTGTATGCGAGGCGAATGGAAAAAAATTCCAAGTATTAATATAGTTTCAATCGATGCTGGATTTAATTAAGTTTCGTGTTTGCCCCATGTCGGTGACTCACGGAAAAATATTTCATCTTGTGCTGCGTTTGTAGATTTGCCAACCTGTAATAATGAGAAATTCCAGGATGGGTATCCTTCCATGTGGTTTAGTCGGTAGAATGTCAGTGCGCTATACTGATGGCCCGGGTCGAGTCCCAGCATAGAAACTTTTTCACTAGGTTGGCCTTTGCGCCTTTTAAGCAATTAATTTGAAATTTGGTTTTCATTTGAAATATTTATTTCATTTTCATTTTTCACGTGGAAATCTTGCAATAGAAAAGTAATTGTTGTGGTAAGAATTTTATTGTGTTTTTTAATTGTTGGCAACTGCTATAACGAAAAATGTTTACATTTTCCTGTCATTTTTCTGTAAGAGCTGGTTTTATCAAAATCGTGTTAAGGTGGTATTGAGAATTTTTAACCCACCCCCATTTCAACTCCCTTGGGCCGATTTTACTCATTTGCAATCCCCGCCGAGATATTAGCCATCTCAATGTGTTTGGCGAGTTTGAAGACGATCCGTGCATAATTGCGACTTATATCGTGCGGACAAAATTTAGTACATACAAACATATATATATATATATAGATGTGTAATGATAAAAATTTTCGCTCTTTTTACCTTATTTAATTTATTCCAAATTCTTGTAATATCTATCTTTTTACCTGTCTTTTAATAATATCTTGAAGACCCTTTATGTTTTAAGCCCATGCTTTAATCCAGCGTATTCTTTTACTTATTATTCTAAAAACCTTAATCTGTTCAACTATACTTCTTTATAAAAACCCACTAAATTACTTTATTTCTTTCATTTTATTCTGAGACATTAAATTCTTTTCTTTTCTCGTTTGAAGGTATCAATACCATTTTATTTTATTAAATTATTCCTTATCCCAGAGTGCTTTGCAAGAACTTCGCGGGCTAGGCGTTTTACTTTATAAAACTACCGCCGGTAAGTAATAAGTCCTGTCAGCATGTCACGCGTCCTCCGCCCCCCCCCCCCCCCCGCCTAGGAGTTAATCCAATCGCCGGCGCAGCATCTCCTTTTCTTCCCCTTTTACTTCGCTGGATTGGCCTTGCTTTGAGAGCGTGAGTGTGCTCTTATGCGTTTTTGTTACTATTTAACCTTTTACGTTTGCTTGGAGAGCTAAATTTTGTACTTTTACATTCGCTTGGAGAGCTAAATTTTGTACAATATCCTGTTGCTGTAAAAAATGCCCGTCACTTGGAGAGTGGTTCGTCAATTAGTCGTAATGCTGTTTCTGATGCTGTTTAATCATTCTAAAGCTATGTGACCTTATTCGAAAAGGAGTAACTATTAGACTAGTGGAGTTGATGAAATTTACCTATCATCAATAAATTGTTTTATTTGATTGATCTCCACTTCTGTTGTTATTCCTGGGAAAATTCCTACGAATTCTACACACCCTTGCCTTACCTCCGGCCATGAGGACTACACTTCAATAAATTTGGTTGGTGATATTCTCGACTGCTGTTTATACAGCCTATTTTCGACATGCTATAATATCCAGTTGTAATGTGTCGTAATTAGCCTACAGCCATTAATACTACGATTAACACGAGATGTTTTGAGGGAATGTTTCAATAAGCCGACTAGGATTTGAATGATTGTGTGCTTAGAATAAGGATGGACGCAGGTAAAGCTTTTAATGTGGTGAAAAACCAATGAATTTCTGGTGAAACGAATTTTCACAGAGATGTAATTTATTCGATCAACATATCGCTCTCCGAGTGCAATAAGAACTCATCATGACGAATACATCTACATTATTACGCCTAGCTAAATTGAGAAATGTGGAGCTATGTGGTTCAATCAATCCATATTTTTATTTTGAACTAATAAAATTGTAGGTCATCAACCATCAACATTACTGGGACTGTCATTTCTGTAAGTTAATATTATTTTGTTATTGCTGCAAGACTTGATACATTTCTTATTATTTACAATATTATTGTTATTATTAATTGTTACGATGGATTATTTTATAGGATACTAGCTGTACCTTGCCACGCGTTGCTGAGGCTCAGTCTGGCTAAATGGAAAAGAAAGAAAAGAGAAAATGCACGTTTCTCATATGCTTAATTTCATGATGCTCATGGATATACAATACTTTTTGTTGTTACATTGTCTGTGCAGATATAGAAATCGTCTGGTTTGCTGATTCTAGAACACGAAACATATAATAGTCCGTGTGAGAAGCAATCCGTGTCTACATCTAAACCGCAGTATTCTACAGCTTGGCTCTAAGGTTTGTTGATGGAGATTGCAAACGCCAATCAAACTCGTAATTGCAATATCTCAAATTGAAATGACACATCCATTGGAATCAAAGGAATGCGAGAAATGAGGACATTTTCATATTTGAAAGGTCCTTTCAAGATTGTTGCTTCTACGACGTTGCTCATTATTTTTTTACTGCAAGCCGCGTGCCGTTGGGAAGCTTTGGCTGATGGATATTTAGCAACATCATAATTGGCACACCGATTGTCAATTGCAGTATGTGCGGTGGCATCCCTTATCATAATGAACCTATTTATAAATTTTGAAGCAAATCGGAAATTTCTATCAAGAGTTATCGCGTTACGTACATATATACATAAATACGTAGGTACATACAGAACCTGCGGCCACATTAGCTTTCAAGCTTAATAAACCTGTGAGCTAAAAAGGAAAAAAACATGAACTAAAAAACAAAGAAAAAACATAAAAAATACTGACGAAATATTTCAGTAAAGTGACCTACCAGAGGCAAAGTGATGGGAGGAGGGACGGGAGGTGCTTAATATGAAAAAGTTGTCAGAGGGCTTTCTAACGATATACCACATAATGGGTGTCGAAAAAAAATTAAAAACTGCCCCGAATGGGGAAAAATTGGGTAGCGAGACAAGTGGGGTTCATAATTGGTATATTAAAACATGCGCGCATTGAAATGAAACGTAATCCGTGATTTTCAAAGTAATCGGTGAAGAACTTTCGGAGCTTTAAGATTTTATACAAACGAACATTTACATTTTTATTTATATAAAAATGTGCCTCCCCGGGGGAAAAGTGGAGGGAGAGGGCGAGGAGGTGCATAAAATGAAAGAGTGGTCAAAGCGCTTTCGAATGATATATCACATGATGGGTGTCGGAAAAAATAGAAAAAGCTCCTCCTGGTGGGGGTGGCAAATTGGGGGAGGGATGAGCGAGATTCCTATTAGGTATGTAACAACACGCTCGTATTTGAATGCAACTCAATCCGTGAATTTCAAAGCAATAGCTGAAGAACTTTCGGAGATTAGCGAATTTGTACAAACGAAGATTTACATTTTTATTTATATAGATTACTCGTCACACTACTTCCGCTTCGCCAGTACCACGACCTTCTGCGAGATTCATCTTCTGCGAGGAATTATTTGGATGAACTAAAGCCAATCGATTGCAAGGAAAAAGAAGAAAAGAGTGTTATAATAAAAGCATATAAAATTGCAAAAATTAAATTTCAAAAATTAAATTAAAGAGAGTGCCTAGTTAAACTGATGGCATTGAGCACACAGGCTATCCACATTAATTATATATTATACTTATTTCAAAGAATAATGACCTTTGAAAAATAAATTAAGGTGGATTATCTACCTGTTTCATCCCCTTTATACTTAACAAATGTACCTCCAAATCTAATCAGGGAAGCGCCATATCAGAATAAACCGACGCACAGTGTAAGATTTTGCAAATCTAGCGGGAAAAAAGTCCAAAAATCGACTTGCAGTAATTTCCCTTTTAGATATTACAGATAACATCTAACATATTGGAGAGAAAAAATGTAAAGTGATAGCAGTCTAGCTCCCCAACAACACCATCAAAAATCGGCTTAAAAACTAAATTTTCTTTGTTTCTGCCATTGATATTCTTGGTCTAAAAACATGCTTATTTTGTAAATATTTTTTAATGATAGTATGGAATCTTTACAATAATGTAGATATTTTGTATTTTACAGTTACAATAGTTATTTAGAAGCATTATATTTAAAAAATATTTTTTTAAGTCAATATAAAAATTATTTGAAAATTTAATAGCATATGATAAACTTTAAAAAGCTGCCAAAAATTTTGTAGACGCTTGTACATTTTAATATAATTTTTTTTGTAATTATGTATGCATATAGATATAGAATAAATCATTTTCAGCTACCACTATTTGCAACTCTTGAATATAAGTAATTTTTTATCAGGTACGGAAGTGTAAATTTCGAAAAGAGAATTATATGAAATTTTAAAAAATTATGTTACTAAACATGAATAATTCCCTGTTAATTCAAAAAATATCCTGATAGACTACGTATTACACAAATATAATCTTCAACATTGCTCATCTGTTATGTTAGACCAGATTAAGCGGCTGATCCATTCATTTATAATTGGCAGTAATCAAAGATGGAGAAACTGACATCGCTTAAAGAACGTTTTTTGAAGTAAAATAAGAGATGGTCAGATTCGAATATTAACAATTAATATATTTACAGGGCAGAAGTAATAATTACTACCAGAAGAAGGTTGGACAACCAAAGACATTTTTTTTATTTAAGTGGACCGAAATCAAAAGACAAAAGGCGCATTCGTTATTCCCGGAACACAAATGAATAACCACGCGCCACGTGTTTAAAACTGAGACATTCTGGGAAAAAAAGGATGCTATGCATGTGTTAAAAAATATATCTCAAATCTTGGGGCTTATCGGCACAACATGCACAATTAAGATTTATGGAATCCTCTTACATATTGGTTATAGATTTGATATAAAGAAATATCAGTTCCGAAAACCTGATGAAAAATAAAGTATCGCAGAAAGAAAAAAATATGATTGAAAGATTTAGACTTAAAAGAAAATTATTATTAAAAACTCTAAAACACGGGCACGATAATATTAATGTAGGAAATAGAAAAAGGAAAATTTTTGAGGATGCTGCAGTGGCCGCTAGCATAACAGGTGTTGATAAGCTCTTCTTGAGCGATTTGATGTAATTTTACATGACATGTGGATACAAGATAAATATATCTTCCTTTAAGCATTACAAATCATGACATTAATATTTCAATAAAACTATAGAGCGGCTGAAACACCCTGAAGTTTTAACATTTATACGGTCACCGAATATACAAGTAATAAAAGAATAGCAAACAACGGAAAATGATAGTTATTCACTTTAAAACACTGGTAACTATAGCAGTATGTAATTAATTACTATTTTTTTAATGCAAGAAAACTCTTCTTGTTGAAAATAAATACGTACTACATTTTTAAAAATCTGCACTGAATACCATAACACTAGGCAAATGTCAACGTATGAAAATGACAACACATCTTTTTATTATGATTATGATGACGGAGTAACAATGACGTAAATTTTAGAATGTAATGTGTAAATATATACAGTAAAATCTCCCTAAAGCGACCACGTTCCGTTACAATAAAAATTGATCACTCAGAGATGTGAGGTGTGGTCTCTTAATGGAGGTCAAGTTTAAATCTAGATTTTAATTGTTGGGAAAAGGTAACAATTAATGTCACTAAATTTTTTTTTTTCACATTAGGAAAAAATTTGAAAATTTAAATATCAGAACAAAAGTTAATTACATAAGTTAATTACGTAAGACTTTAAAAAATGAATACATTGACGTTTGCTTTGATTTTACAGTTTTATCTTTTATAACTTTTATTTCCAAGTCCTTTCAAAGTTCAGTAAATAAAAGCAGTTTTTTTTTTGGAAGCGAACAAATAATGACGATTTCATTAATTTATCTATTTCTTTGAGAGTTTCCTGACAGAATAGGGCAGAGGAATTTATTGATCGTCATTATTAATTTGTAATCAGAATTAAATTCATTGGCTAAAAAGGCACAAAGCGGTTTAAACACATAAAAGTTACCGGAATAAAAAAAAATTCTAAACTTAGTTTCGCCGTTTGATGAATAATGCGCTTCCTGGAATTATTTTTGTAATAAAACCTTCTTCAAGCGACCAGGAATAAAAGGAATTTGTTTCATTTTCTTCAAATAAATTGGTCTCTCATGGAGGGAGTCCAGCTAGGATGGTCTCTGAGTGGAGGTAAAATTAATATTGAGTGTATGGGAATAAATATCGTTCCATGAAAAAATAATCGTTCAGGAGGTGGTCGCTTAATGGGGGTGGTCGCACAGGGAGGTTTTACCGTATTTTTTCATAATACATAACCATTTTATCTCTAGTAAGATCAATTTTATTACTTTAATATCGATAATTTTCATAAATTGAATTTTGACCCGCTAGATTCGCAAAATCTTACACTGTGCGACGTACCAAATTTGAAGCAAACCGGATCATTTTGCGGTAAAACCTCATTTACATTAAGGGGGATCAGTCCCGTTCCCCCCTTTTATACTTAATCAATGAGCCCCAAAACTAATCAGAGAAGTGCCTTATCAGAATGAATTTATTCACAAAATTTTAAGCAAGTCGGATAATTCTACATGAAAAACCCATTTATCTAAATTAAAGGAGGGATTTAGCCCCCAGTTCCCCCTTTACACTTAACCAATAAAACTCCAAATCTAATCAGGGAAGCACCTTATCAGACTGAATTTATTCACAAAATTTGAAGCAAATCGGATAATTCTACATGAAAAACCCATTTATGTAAATTAAGAGTGAAATTAGCCCTGTTCCCCCCTTTACACTTAACCAATAAAACTCCAAAACTAATCAGAGAAGCACCTTATCAAAATTAACCTACTTACAAAATTTGTAGAAAATCGGAAAATTCTGCATGAAAAACCCATTTATCTAAATTAAGGGAGGATTATCCCCCCGTTCCTCTTTTATACTTAACCAATGAACTCCCAAAACTAATCAGGAAAGCGCCTTATCAGAATGAACCTATTTACAAAATTTTAAGCAAATCAGATATTTCTATCAATAGTTATAGTCGTACAAACGAACATTTACATTTTTTTATATAGTAATGTGCCCCCACGAGGGGAAAGTAAGATAAGGGGGGATGGGAGATGCATAATATGAAAGAGTATTCAAAGGGCTTTCTAATGATATATCACATGACGGGTGTCGGAAAATTTTTAAAAAGCTGTGGTGGTGAGGAAATTGGAGGAAGGGGGAGCGAGGTTCGTAATAGGTATATAAAAACATGTGCGTATTCGAATGCAACGCAATCTGTGAATTTCAAAGCAATCGGTGTAGAACTTTCGGAGGCTTAAGACAAATGAACATTTACAATTTTATTTATATAGAAATGAGCCCCCACAGAGAGAAAGTGTGGTCAGGGGGGGGGGAGGTGCATAATATGAAAGAGTATTCAAAGGACTTTCTAATGATATATCACATGATGGGTGTCAGAAAAAAAATTAAAAATCACCCCCTGGTGGGGAGTGGCAAATGGGGGTTGGAGGGGAGTGAGGTTCATAATAAGTATATAACAACACTTCCGCATTCGAATGCAGCTCAATCGTGAATTTCAAAGCAATCGCTGAAGAACTTTCGGAGATTAGCGATTTTGCACAAACGAACATTTACATTTTTATTTATATAGATTATGATATTTCTTATTTTTCTTATGAAATTAAAGATAAAGTTAGGATAATAATAAGATTGAAAAGAATAAATAAATTCAGTTGACGATTATAGATTGAAATTAATAGGTTTATTTTAAATTATTAAATTTTATAACTTATCTATTTTTGTTTGTATAAAAGTAATCCCAAAATGCAGTATTTTATGTTGCACATTTCCTAATAATAGATTGTTTTTATCCAAAAAATGGATTGAGTGCTTATTTTGCATTATGTAAATTTCATTAATTGTTTAAAGCTGTATATTTTAAAGGTAAACTAGGAAGATAAATTAACATATTATAGTTTGTTTGATAGAATTTCTGGTTGCAGTTAATTTTAATTCCCAGTTTATTATAATTACATAATTCAGTAAGAAAGAATGGAATTAGCGAAGCTTGTTCTAGAATTTTGACAGATAAATTGTAATTAAAATTTCATTAAATTTTGCAAATTGACAGTAAATAAACCAATACGTTGACAGGATGACCTTTTCTTAAAAGAAGGGGTTCGTATATCCTCTCCCTAGGCCTCATGATGATAGATAATTTTCTTTTCAATAACTGAACAGTACCAAATCTTCCTAAAATCTGGACGATGCACAGAGGAGTATTTTCTGAAAAATGTGGACAAAATTATTTTATGAGTTGTATCAAGTTGAAATGTTGTAAAAAGCTATTTAGAGTCATTATATATAATTTTTTTTTAAAACATATATATTTTTTAAGAATTTACAAAAACTCTTTGCTTTTTAATAAGTAAACTACTATTTAAATCAGTTTAGAATAAACATTTATGATATTTAATGAAATATTCCGTTTTTTTTTTTTTTTTCTTTTTTTTACATATTTATAAAAAGTTCTTTCTGTATCTCACTATTCTAATCATATTCATCTTCATCTGTTTCGTCTTCATCCTCATCTTCCTCTTATTATAGATGTTGTCCGTATGGTGTTTCTGGTTGTTTTCACTATAAAAAGGCTTATTTTTTTCTTGAGCTTTGGTCTTGAACTACTTATAAAAGGATCAGAATTTAGTAAACGTCTGTTCAAAACATTTTTATACATTGCTCTCGAGAAATTTTTCGGCAAAAATTTTGTCTATATTGGCGGAAATGTTTGTTTCTAGCTTCAGCAGCCTCGTCCGAACAATAGGCCATATTGCATGTTTAATTACTGTGACCCCATGTGCTAAAACTTTATGTACTGTGGGAGATATTAGGTGCTACCCATATATTTCGACATAAAGATTTGCAGTTTCTTCGGTGTAATTTTCAAAATTTTTGACATCAATTCTATGTCTACTGGACAGTGCTTCTAAACATAAAGGAACAAGAGAAGTCTGAAATATATTTGCATCACTATCAGAGGTATTCTGAAATATCTGTTTAAATTGTGATTGTTTAGAGACATCGCAACATCATTTAGATATTTGTTCTAAATTGTGGTTTTCTTCTTCTGTATTATTTAGAATAACTTCTTCTAAATATTTACTCAGTCTTAAAGAGGTGTGATCAAGAAGATCTGTAGGTTAACTTCTGCACTTGTTTCTGTCACATTCATCGATTCCACACTTATATAGCAATCTTTCTTCGCTTTCCCAGCAAACACAGAGCTATCGGTAAGCAATCGGCCGACAGCCGCTTGCCACTACCGGCGGTATTGACACGATATCGGTTGCCGCTACCGGTTCCGTATCTTTTTTAAACACCGCGCGAATGCGGCCCGATTCATGAGGCACGTAGCCGGTCCGGTACCGGCAAAAAGCTATGCTGACAGCCCGCCGATAGCTGTCCATACGAAAGTCCATACGGCCGCAGCACGACACTAGCATCAATTGCAAAAAAAATCTGTTTTGATGGCGCCAACTATGAGCCATCGTGGAATGCATATTTGAAAGGAACGTGTTTCGGCACTGGAAGAGGTGGAGTTTAATCCGACGAACCCAAGGATAGGAAGTAGACGCCATAACCACTTGGCCACTCAGACTTGATCAGGGGAGTATTCTATCAGGTAATAAGGGAAAGACTTATCCATACGTAATGGTTTCTCTTTGAAGGTAAATAGCAGATGGGAAAATTAGAATTTTGAAGTGTTTTATTTAATTTTTTATTTATTTATTTGTAATTATCTTACGCGCGTGTATTTAAAAGTTAATTTAATATTTAAATGAATGAAATAATATCTTAGCGAATTCGTTAAATCAAACGAATTTAAGAATAAATTTAAAAATAATTAAGATATAGATATAATTAAGAATAATTAAGAATAGATATAAATTTAAAAATAATTAAGTATTAAAAGAATTATTTTTAGAGGTTTAGTACAGTTAATCAAATTTTCTTATTAGGAATTATAATGTAATTATATGCGTCGCGTTAATTTATAAAATATATTTTTTTAACATGGGAAAATTTATTTTAATAAATAAAAAGTTGCTAATTAATAACTTTTAATTAGAATAAGAATTCATTTTATGTCGTTTTGATGATTTAAAGTAGAATATATATTTAATGAGTGTGTTGCAGTATTAATTTGTTACTTATCAATATTTTTAATTTAAAAATAAAATAAAAATATTAATTTACAATTTTTTTTTTTTTTTTTTTTTTGGAAGATAATTTTTAAATGGGGTATATTTCTGAATCTTTCTTATAAATTTAAGAATGCTTATTAAATAAAATAAGTGACCTTTTGGAGGTTTTTCTCTTAATACAATTTTCTCTTTAGGAATTATAATGTAATTAAATATGTCAATTCAAGAAATATATATTTGTAACATAGAAAAACTAATTTTAATAAAAAAAAATAAGTTGGTAATTAATCACTTTTAATTAGATAAGAGATCATTTTTGGTCATTTAATGATTTAATGTAGAATATATTTTTAGTGATTATGTAGCAGTAATGATTCTTTTACTTATCAACATTTTTACTTTCTTCTATCTTTACAAGAAGAAAGTATTGGTTTCGTGAAAATTTTCGAATTCCAGTTTTCGACGGATTTACACGTTTTAGGGGTCAGAGATTCCGAAAAACATGTTTTTACAAAATGTCTGTCTGTGAGTCTGTCTGTCTGTCTGTCTGTCTGTCTGTCTGTCTGTCTGTCTGTATGTGACACAAATTTTGTGGGCGCTCTATCTCAAGAACTAATGCACGGAATTTAATAAAAAATGATATTCAGTTAGACCCTGATATAAATTGGTGCTGATTAGTTTTTGGTGTAAATCGCTCAACAGGTGGCGCTGCTATGCAGCATTTTTCACGATTTCTGCAATAGCTTAATCTTCAGAACTAATGCACAGATTTTCATCAAACATCAGATTCTGTTAGTCCTTGACATGAATTGAAGTTTTATGCATTTTGGTGTAAATCGCTCAATAGGTGGCGCTGTTGTGCAGCATTTTCCACCATTTCTCAAATAGCTCAATCTCCAGAACTAATGCACGGATTTTCATCAAACTTCAGATTCAGTAGTCCTTGACATGAGTTGAAGTTTTATGCATTTTGGTGTAAATCGTTCAATAGGTGGCGCTGCTGTGCAGCATTTTTCACGATTTCTGCAATAGTTCAATCTCCAGAACTAATGCACGGATTTTAATCAAACTTCAGATTCTGTTATTCCTTCACATGAATTGAAGTTTTATGCATTTTGGTGTAAATCTCTCAATAGGTGGCGCTGTTGTGCAGCATTTCCCACGATTTCTCAAATAGCTCAATCTCCAGAACTAATGCACGGATTTTCATCAAACTTCAGATTCAGTTAGTCCTTGACATGAATTGAAGTTTTATGTATTTTGGTGTAAATCGCTCAATAGGTGGCGCTGCTGTGCAGCATTTTTCACGATTTCTGCAATAGTTCAATCTCCAGAACTAATGCACGGATTTTAATCAAACTTCAGATTTTGTTAGTCCTTGGCATGAATTGAAGTTTTATACAATTTGGTGCAAATCGCTCAACAGGTGGCACTGCTATACTGTATTTTTTAGAATTTCCTCTATAGCTGTGTCTCAAGAACTAATGCACGAATTTTCGTCGACGGATTTACAAGTTTTAGATGTCAGAGATTCCGAAAAACGTATTTTTTCAAAATGTCTGTCTGTCTGTTTGTCTGTATGTATGTAGCACAAATTTTGTGGGCGCTCTATCTCAAGAACTAGTGCACGGAATTTACTAAAAATGTATATTTAGTTAATCCCTGATATAAATTGGTGTTGATTAGTTTTTAGTGTAAATCGCTCAGCAGGTGGCGCTGCTATCCAGCATTTTATTTTACTGTATGTACTACAAAAATTTCGTGAATTGACGTTTTGCCCCTTGTGGTGTAAATCGCTCAACAGGTGGCGCTGCTATGCTGTATTTTTTTAGATTTCCGCATTAGCTCTATCTCAAGAACTAATGCTTGGGTTTTCAACAAACTTCAGATTCAGGTATACCTGGATATGAATTAGTGCTGTTTATGTTTTGGTGTAAATCGCTCAACAGGTGGCGCTGCTATGCAGCATTTTACACGATTTGCACAATAGCTCAATGTCCAGAACTAATGCACGTATTTTTATCAAACTTCAGATTCAGTTAGTCCTTGACATGAATTGTTTTGTACCTTTTCGTGTAAATCGCTCAACAGGTGGCGCTGCTGTGCTACATTTTTTGTGATTTCCACAATAGCTCTAGCTCCAGAACTAATGCACCAATTTTCATCAAACTTCAGATTCCGGTGTACCTTAATATGAATTAGTGCTGTTTGTGTTTTGGTACAAATCGCTCAACAGGTGGCGCTGCTATGCTGCATTTTTCAGCATTTCCCCTACAGCTCTATCTCAATAAGTAATGCACGAATTTTCATCAAACTTCAAATTTAGGTATACTTTCATACGAATTGGTTCTAAATTGATGTAATTTCTTTTACTATTTAAATGATTTAATTGACGTGATTTATATAGAAGAAAGTTTTGTGATGGCCACAACATACTAGTTTAATCATCAAATAAAATAGAAATATTAATTTATCTTTTTTTTGGTAAATAATTTTTAGTGATTATGTAGCAATAATGATTCTTTTACTTATCAACATTTTTTAATCATCAAATAAAATCGAAATATTAATTTATCTTTTTTTTTTTTTTTGGTAAATAATTTTTTAGAAGTGAGAGATTTCTGAATATTTCTTTTAAATTTTAATGCTAAAAAGTTTTTTTTTTAATAGCTTGTAAAATAATTTTAAACACTTTTTTAATAATTTGTTTTTTAAATAAATAAGAAACATAGCTATTTCTTTAAAAATGAATATATAGTTCGAAAACAATTAATTTATGAAGTTTGTTTTTTTTTTTTTTTTTACGATTAAGTTTATAATGAATAATAATTTTAAGGAGCGATTTAAAAAACTCTTTTGATGATTCAAATAAGTCATTTTTAAAATGAATTCAATAACAGTTTTTAAAAAATAAATAAATATAGGTTATTTTTGAAATTTTTTTGTGTTTATCACTGTTAGAATTTCATATGAAATACGTGAAATATACATATCTTATCAAAACTCAAACTCAAACAAAATTTAACTAGTTGGATGTGCCAATCCCAAAACTTTCTTCTATCTTATACATCTTAATATTTCAAAACCTAGTTACACATGTTAATACTTCAATATTATTAGTTCAATACTATACCAACTTTGATTTTCATCTTAAATTTCTGCTCAAGTCAATTAAACGGAATAAAAACGAGTTAATCTATATCATGATATTTGTTAAAGTTATTAATTTTTCCTTATTTTGTTGTTATCAGCTGTTTGCGAATAGTCGGCTTAGCAGGAAGCGAGCTCCCTCCGCTGCATGAGCCGCCGATGCACAATAGAACTACGAAAAATCAAGAAAAGTATACAAAAATCGCTAGCACAGAGCCCCTTTACCGCGCAATATTTCCAAATTCTAGGAGGACCTGTTAGCCAAAGCCAAAAACAAGCACACAAATTTTGGTTCAATTGTATGCATAATTTTATACGTTGTTCGATGGTACAATAATGAAAATGGCACAGAGATCGGAATCATAGCGCCCCCTTCTGGCGGAATTTTTTCAAGTTCAGGGAGGACTTGTTTGCCATAGCCAGAAACATGCACACAAAATTTGGCTCAATTATATGGATAACTTCATACACTTTTCGATTGTACAATAATGAAAATGGTACAGACATCGCAATTATAGTGCCCCCTACCGGCAGAATTTTTCCAAATTCAGGGAGGACCTTCGTGACATGACCAAAAACAAACACATAAAATTTGGTTCAATTCTATGGATAACTTCATACACTTTTCGACGGTACAATATTCAAAATGGCACAAAAATTTCACAAAAATCGCTATTACAGCGCCCTCTGCGGGCGATTTTTTTGCAAATGAAGGGAGGACCTCCTTTCCATAGCCAAGAACGTAAAAAATTTTTTTGGTTCAATTCTATGCATAACTTCATACACTTTTCGATGGTACAATATTCAAAATCGCACAAAAATCGCTATTACAGCGCCCCCTAACGGCGAATTTTTTTGCAAATTCAGGGAGGACCTGCTTGCCATATCCAAAAACTTAAAATAAAAATTTGGTTTAATTCTATGCATAACTTCATACACTTTTGGACGGTACAACATTCAAAATCGCACAAAAATCGCTATTACAGCGCCCCCTACCGGTGATTTTTTTTTCAAATTCAGGGAGGACCAGCTTGCCATATCCAAAAACTGAAACTAAAAATTTGGTTCAATTCCATGCATAACTCCATACACTTTTGGATGGTACAATATTCAAAATCGCACAAAAATTGCTATATCAGCGCCCCCTACCGGCGAATTTTTTCCAAATTCAGGGAGGACCTGCTTGCCATATCCAAAAACTTAAAATAAAAATTTGGTTCAATTCCATGTATAACTCCATACACTTTTGGATGGTACAATATTCAAAATCGCACAAAAATTGCTATATCAGCGCCCCCTACCGGCGAACTTTTTCCAAATTCCAGGAGGACCTGCTTGCCATAGCCAAAAACTTAAAATAAAATTTTGGTTTAATTCTATGCATAACTTCATACACTTTTTGATGGTACAATGGCGACAGACAGACGGACAGACGGACGGACGGACAGACGGACAGACGGACACACAGACAGACAGACATTTTCTATAAACATGTTTTTTGGAATCTCTGACCCCTTAAACATGTAAATCCGTCGAAAACCGGAAGTCGAAAAAAATTTCGATTACAATACTTTCTTCTATTGAAGATAGAAGAAAGTAAAAAAGGAAAATGTCGGCTAAGACTAAAAATTCCGAATTGGGACAGATGTTGGCAAATCTAATCAGGCTACTATCAGAAATCACATACCGGTCCTGCATCACTTGCCGGTGTAAGTCGCCTGCCGATATATAACCATAACGGAACCGATTACGGTAATCGGCAGTCGAAAAAGCAGATTCTTAAGTTTCAGTTGCCGACATGCTGCCGACACTTCACCGAAACCACTGTGCCCATGCTGACACTTTACCGACACTGCCGGCAGTGGTCCGATCGTGTGCCGAAAGGTATGTGTTTGCTGGGTTCTTAATCGGAGAATAATAAGTAAATATTCTTATTTGCACTATGAATAATTTCCCATTGCTTTCTCGTTAGATCAGCTTCTCCAAAAATTGATAAGGCGTATGGTTCTTAATGGTGGGTGTTTTTTTTTTTGTTTTTTTTTTTGTTTTTTTTTGTTTTTTTTAAGTTATAATTTTTCTGTATTTTGTATCTCTTGTTGACTTAGAGTTGTATGTTTTATGAGTGTCGAGGCATCAATATTACCAGCAGCTCGTTGATCTGTACTAGCTGCATATGTTAATTGATCAAAAGGAACTTGCTCCCTTAAACCTCTTGTTTTTTGTCAATTGCTTCTATCACACAATTCGGCAAAATCTTTTGTTGGTCTACCTTTTTTGATATTGTACATATAGTATATTCTACAGCTAATTTTATGGAACTGTTAAACCAATGTTCATTTATTTTAAGAAAGCGCCATTTTGTCCTATTGGCAGCCTCCCATTTTTCTATAAAATCCGATTTGAAACGGCTTAACGAACGTTTTAATGATGCTTGTTTATCTACCAGACATTTCGTCATTTTTATACTTTACTTTCCATGAAACATAATTTTTCATCTGTTTTCTTATTAGAACAATCTTGTTTAAGGACAAACAGCAACTTCCTTGAAAGATCTTTTGCTGTCACTGAAGTTTCTAAAAGAAAAATAAAGATTTTTCGTTTTCAAAATATCATCATCTTCTGATACCATTTTTTTATAAAAAGGTAAAAAAAAAATTGGGGCAAGTTGGGGCAAGATTTTATTTTATGAATATAATAAGGAATATCTATATTTTATATTCCAACAAAAAGTTTTGCCCGACAAAGGGCGGAACGTATTTATAAATCACTAATAATTTAAAAGAACTCTAGTAAAAATTACACTTATTTTTAAAGATAAAACAATGTGACTATATTCATAATTATATTCTTTTATAACTAAAACTAAATACAGTAATTTAACCTACATACTTCCCACTTCTATGTCCATAAAGGGTTTCATTCAGATCTCCACTGTATGCAACAGCAATTGGAATTAAATAATGCGCTTCTCACCACAGCGCTGAGAAAAGAGAAATCTGCTATGCACGACAGCTGTGTTCAGACTGATAACTTGACGGGGAGTGTTACCGAACATTCCTAAGATATTGTTTACCGGAAGCACTGACTAGCAAGTTATACAAACACATAAAGTATTGCGGTTTTTAACGAAGTTCATTTTTCGACTTTTGTCCAGCTTTTTTTAGAAACACTCCACTGTGCGACATTCTTTATAACGAATATTAGACTTCTTTGTCTCCAAAGTTAATCCAGTTATATTTTTCATCAGTCTTGTAAAGTATTCCAACCAGTTAAGTTTTCTGTCTTAGACAAAACCCAAATATTCAATGTTATCCTTGACCGGAATAAATGAATTATGTATTTTAAAACTTGGTCTTCTCCGTTAGATTTAGACCAAAAAGGATAGTAACACATTTTATAGTATCACAATTTATTTTCAACAATTGTCCAAATAAACGGACCCAAACAGGACCCTTGAGGGCAACCTCTGAAAGCTGTAAACCACAGTAAACCATCCGCAAATTCGTAACCATTCTTTCTGTTAGAAGTATAATTCTTTATAGTCGATTTAAGATAATCCAGAATTTCCAGTTCATCTACAATCTCAGTAATAACCAGCCAGTCCGCCGCATCAAATGCTCCCTGAATGCCTAATGCAGCCATAGCACAATATTTATATTCTTTCAATAAATATTTAATAATTCTCTTCAGATGAATTAAGACATTAACTGTACTTATTGACTCCCGAAAACCATGCTGTGCTTGATCTAAATAATTAGTATACTCTAATAAAGTCATAATCCTAGTTTTAATAATTCTTTCAAAAACTTTGCCAAGTACGGAAAGTAACGTAATTGGTCTGTACCCACAAGGGGAAGAAGGATCCTTATGTCTTTTTCTGAAGAACAAACACATCTAAACCTTTTTTACAGCAAGTTTGAAAATGACCAAAGGCCTCATTTAGTAAAAAAAGCTCTAAACAGTTCAGGAAATGTAAAACAAAAGCTATTACATATTAGAATTCTCTATGATTTATCTATAATTTCTAACTACCAAAGCTTCCATATGATCCTAGCCTGGGATTTTTCCGTTTGCTAGTTGAGACAGTGCAAATTTAATCTCAGCATTACTTACGTCTTTAAAGTTTACATCTTGACCATAATAATTATTGCTAATATAGGTAAAGATGTTAAAAGGTACTTTATGAATAACAAAATGTGTTTGCATTAGAATAATAACAACATCATCATAGGTATCAAAAATGCTAGATGTCTCCAAAAGAGTATGAATTAAGTCCGTATGTTTCAAAGTTAAAGTAAATTTATAAAGGTTTCCATTAACGTCGGTGATATTCGCATAATAGGAACTCCACGACTTCCTCTTAGCTAATTTAATCATGTTTCTATATTCCTTTCTTGCAGCTATATACGAGTCCTCATAGTTAACATTATCTCTGTTTTTATTGTACTTCTTATATAATGCACAAACTCTGTTTCTTTCACACTTTAATTCAGGAGAAAACTAATATAATTTCGGGATATACTTGAACTTCCGATTCTTAAAATATTTTGACACAGCATCGATTAAAAAATTAACAAAATGTGATACCCAAGTATTCAATTGATTCGCCGTCTCAATAGCATTCAGTTCTTTAAGCCATCTAACACTATAAGAGCCAATATAATTATTAAATTTTGCAAAATTATAATATTTCGTTTTGTATCTAACTGGATATCTAAAAATTGGAGAATATTCTAACGTAAATCTAATATATCGATGATCTGGAAATGAAAAATTATGACCATCAACCAGCCAAGATGAGATATTTTCACAGATATTAGTAACACCAATCGTTAGATCAGGATGACCCTATAAGCTTCATTTTATTAAAAGTATGCGGAGCACTAATATCATTTTGTATAAAGAGATCCCTTGACATAAAATATTCTAGTAGAATTTCTGATCTTTTATCCCCTCTTGTATAACCAAGAGAGGCAAGATGAGTATGGAAATTGCCGCCAACAACGGCATCTGCCATATCAGGAAAAACATTCATCCATTCACCTAGATCATTGTCCAAATCTCCAGACTGAGCCGTATATTGTGACCCAATATGAATAGAACCATTCTCAATATTGAAATTTACGAACACAGAATTACTCAGAGTACTTTATAAAAATTAGTGACGGATTAGTAATGAAGATGGCAGCATAGTTATTTAAAGAAAAATAAGTTAACTAATCACACGAAATATCTGATGCAGAACCACTAACAAAATAAGGGTCTTGACATAAGACAATATCTATGGAAAAAGTATTACAATAATTAAATAGAACCTCATTAGCGTCAGAACAATGATGAACATTAATATGGAGGACATCAACTGAAATATGTTTATCATTATGGCCACCCTTAGCTACGTGATGGCAATGCCTTTAACTGAAATTCCTGATTCACCGGGAAATCCGGACTATCAGTACGGCGAGCACAGTCACTTGATTTATCAGAAAAATAACAGTTACTACAACTAATTTCCTATGTTTTATAATCCTTTATAAAGTGTGAGTCTGCCCATTTGGCATAATGGAGAATAGATTTTAATAAGATTTATTTAAATTGCACTTTTCTGGCTCCTCATTTCAGCAAATTCATTAATCGCATCATCATAATTAATATTGTAACTATATTTGTATTCTATTGAAATTATCTACTGGATAATCATTCTTATCGGATCGTTGATCTTAAACTTTTTTTGTCAATTGAGTTTAAAAATAGTGGAAAAAAAAATAAAATTCGACAAAAGTGATTTTAAAAAATTAATTTTTTTCAAAGAGTTAATATTTGTATATTTGAAATGGTCTGCAGCGTTGTAAAACGAATTGAGTATACATGTTGCTTAGTATTTTATATTTGTATTTTCATTTAAGGAGTCGATACGTAATTTTTAAAGTATGTCGAAAAAAGAGAGGGAGGAATCCTGTAATTTAGATGTTTAAAAAAAAAGAGTCATTATCTCTCAAACACTTCAAATTTTGATTTCTAGTTGTAAAAGAAATGCGTTTTCTTGTTTTCGCGTTGAGTTTTTTAACATACTAAAAATATTAGTTCTCGTCGTCCGAACTGGCCTAAATTTTAATAGGTTATAAATATACCTGTATCCGAACCTTCTGTAAAATTTCGTGTAAAAATATGCATATTTAGTAGTGAAAACTTTAGCCAAAACCGACCAAAACTGCACCGAAAAACCCCGATTTTTAACTTTTTCGCGCAAAATTTCTTAGATTTTAATGTTTTTTAAATATTTCTACTCGTCCTAACGTTTCGAAATTTTTGTAAGTGATGTAAATTTCTGTCTGTCGAGGTACTCAAAAAAGATTGTGTCGAATTACCGAAGTTTATTTCCTTTTTGCCTAGAAAAAAGATTTTCTCGTGGAAGCGCAAAGTGACCTACAGTCGCGAATTTTTTGAACGGGTTAAAATTACTATTTTAAAAAACAGATTACACGGACGGTTAGGAAAACCCCTCAAATTTAAGAGCATAGTTTTCATTACCTCAAAAGTTGCGCTCTTGGGCGGCGGGCGAGGAGGCGTAATGAGAAAATGTTTACCATGAAATTTATTTTTTTTTTTTTTTAAGTGTTAACAAAGATATTTTTTCGAACTGACTGTGGCATTTGAAATGGTAAAGTACGAACTTTGAAAATATATTTTCCACTCCTCCGTATCCCGATCGGTTTGGCTGGTGGAGATTAAAACAAAACAAAAAAAAAGGCACTTGGTAAACACATATACGCAAAAACACAAGTATAGTGACTACGTTGATGTATTCACACTTTAACTTAACTTATGTTAAGCAAGTTAACACAGACAGATTGAAAATATCGGTGTCAATTCTGCCATTCATTCAAATGTTCATGTTGGTGAGCAGAGATCAAGCAAAATCTAATCTCCGAACCGCGCAGTAAAAAGCGGAAATTTTTTTAATTAAAAAATATAATTTCTAGTGAGCAGTATTTTGGCCTCCACACCTTCTAAGTGGGCCCTGTCTGGATGAAAACATAGTTATATATAGAAAGATAAAATCCTCACTTGAATTAAACCCAGGGGTAACAGGGTATACAATAGAGAGCATACCCTGTGCTTTAGAGAGCATACGCCATAGCTTTACTTTAGAAACTGGTAGAAGACGGAATTTCTTTAAAAAATCAGAAGATATACGGCATACACCCCCGTGTACCATCCATTACAGCCTTGTTAGTTACAATCTAATATATGAAAATGAAAATTCGCCTGTCTGTCTGACTGTAATGCTATACAAATCCACAGTTTGGAAGCCAGAATTGAGAAATGTTACGTACATGTGTATTAAAACACGGTCGAGGCCGCTAAAGTAATCCGGAATCGGAATAATTTATAATTAATTTTTCATTAATAAAAAACCACAAATTTAACAGAAATTTCCAATCAAATTTAAACATTTTTCGTTATAGCTATTGCCAACAATTAAAAATTCGCAATAAAATTCTTACCACAACAATTACTCTTCTATTGCAAGATTTCCACTTTAAAAAAAATGAAATAAATGGTTTGAAAATTTTTAAAAAGGGAATATTACATCATAACTTTTCTACTGCAAGATATCCACGTGAAAAATAAAAATAAAATAAATAGTTTGACGAATTAAAAACAAAAGTGAATGTTACGTCATAATTTCTCTGTTTTATGATTTCCATGTGAAAAATTATAATTATTTAATTAATTTGACGAATAAAAAAATAGAATATTGCGTCATAAGAAATATAAAGGACGTGGTGGATATATAACGTCATATGAGTGTGAAAAAATGTATTGAAGCACGATAAAAACTCGATTATGGAAATATTGGCGTACTTTAACATTATTGCTCCAATGATGAATAGAAATAAGCCCATTTATAGCTGTATTATTTTGCGGCTGTTATATAAATTTATATATTTTTATATTCGGTTTTCATTTGATTCATGTGTACAACACTTCGACTGCCTTTTAGGTAGATTTCGTAAGAAATACTACCTATTGCAGTCGTTACCATGGTGCGACTTTTGAAAAATTCCTTCATAACTTTTCATTACATGACCCCAGGAACCCAAAACCACCCCCACCTAAAAAGTTTATATATATATATATATATATATATATATACTAAATTTTGTCCGCACGATAAAAGTCGCAATTATGCACGAATCGTCTTCAAACTCGCCAACAACTTTGAGATGGTTAATATCTCGGCGGGGATTGAAAATGGGCAAAATCGGCCCAAGGGAATGGAAATGCGGAGGGTTCAAAATTTTGAATACCGTCTTAACATGATTCTGATAAAACCAGCTCTTTCACAACAATGACAGAAAAAATAAATATTTTTCGTTATAGCAGTTGCCAACAATTAAAAAAAGCAATAAAATTCTCACCACAACAATTGATTTCCTATTGCAAAATTTTCACGCGAAAATTAATTAAATAAAAAGTTTGACGAATTGAAAACAAATTGAATATTACGTCATAAGTTTTCTAGAGCAAGATTTCCGCCTGAAAACTCAAAATGAAATAAATAGTTTGACGAATTTAAAAAAAAAAAATCAAAATATTGCGTCATATTAGAAATATAATGGACACCAGCAGGTGAATGTGTAACGTCATGTGAGTTTGAAGAAACGTATTAAAACATGATAAAAACCAGACTATGGAAATTTTAACATATTTTAACACTTTGAGGTTCTCTGAATTTGCTTTAGCCATTTTTAAACCTATTTCATATACATGCTTGTGTGTATTCCTGTATATTAGAATTTTCACAAAATGTTTAGCTCCCTAGAGCTCATTCTTGGTGAAGAAACTGGGTTTATCTCTAATCTTGGTTTAAGTTTTGTTGGTGAATTTAGTACTTAACTTCGAAATATGCCTCTGCCTGTAGGCCCGAGCCACAGGGATTTTTTTTTATTAGGTAGGTTTCGTAAGAAATACTACCTATTGCAGTCGTTACCATGGTGCGACTTTTGAAAAATTCCTTCATAACTTTTCATTATAGGATCCCAGGAACCCAAAACCACCCCCACCTAAAAAGTTTATATATATATATATATATATATATATGTACTAAATTTTGTCCGCACGATAAAAGTCGCAATTATGCACGGATCGTCTTCAAACTCGCCAACAACTTTGAGATGGCTAATATCTCGGCGGGGATTGAAAATGGGTAGAATCGGACCAAGGGAATGGAAATGGGGAGGGTTCAAAAATTTGAATACCATCTTAACATGATTCCGATAAAATCAGCTCTTACACAACAATAACAGAAAAAAATAAATATTTTTCGTTATTGCAGTTGCCAACAATTAAAAAAAAAAAGCAATAAAATTCTCACCACAACAATTGCTTTTCTTTTGCGAGAATTTCACGTGAAAAATTAAATAAAATAAATAGTTTGACGAATTGAAAAGAAATTGAATATTACGTCATAAGTTTCCTAAAGCAAGATTTCCGCATGAAAACTCAAAATGAAATAAATAGTTTGACGTATTAAAAAAAAAAAAAAAAATATTGCGTCATATTGGAAATAAAATGGACCTCAGCAGGTGAATATGTAACGTCATGTGAGTTTGAAGAAACGTATTAAAACATGATAAAAACCCAACTATGGAAATATTAACTTATTTATCACTTTGAGGTTCTCTGAATTTGCTTTAGCTATTTTTTAAACCTATTCCATATACATGCGTGTGTGTATTCGTGTATATTAGAATTTTCACAAAATGTTTAGCTCCCTAGAACTCATTCTTAGTGAAGGAACTGGGTTTATCTCTAATCTTGATTTAAGTTTTGTTGGTGAATTTCGTACTTAACTTCGAAATCTACCTCCGCCTGTAGGCCCGAGCCGGCAGGGATTTTTTTATTTTTTAATGTTGTATGTTAAATTTTGAATTTGTTTTTTCAAAACAAACATTCTTAAAATTCCGGGCAACGCCGGGTACTTTAGCTAGTTAGGTAATATATAATTATTTTCTATTAACATAACACATTTGCTCATTGCCACATCATGATAAAAAGGTAAGGGAGTTCAAAAAACTTTTTCAAACAAATGAGAACAAATATAAAATAGTATGAGCAGAAAATTTTATGAAACTGACAATTATCTCATAATTCGCTACTGCATAAATAAAAATCGCCTTTATTACTTTCTTCTATCTTTACAAGAAGAAAGTATTGGATTCGTGAAAATATTCGACTTTCGGTTTTCGACGTATTTACAGGTTTTAAGGGTCAGAGATTCCGAAAAAAATGTTTTTACAAAATGCCTGTCTGTGCATCTGTGAATCTGTCTGTCTGTCTGTATGTGACACAAATTTTGTGGGCACTCTATCTCAAGAATTAATGCACAGAATTTAATAAAAATTTATATTCAGTTAGTCCCTGATACAAATTGGTGCTGATTAGTTTTTGGTCTAAATCACGCAACAGGTGGCGCTACTATGCAGCATTTTTCACGATTTCCACAATAGATCAATCTCCAGAACTAATGAACGGAGTTTCATCAAACTTCAGATTCAGTTAGTCTTTGACATGAAATGACGTTTTGTAGATTTTAATCTAAATCGCTCAACAGGTGGCGCTGCTATTTTTTGCAATTTCGGAAATAGCTCTATCTCAAGAACTAATGCTTGGATATTCAACAAACTTCAGATTCAGGTATACCTTGATATGAATTAGTGCTGTTTATGTTTTGGTGCAAATCGCTCAATAGGTAGCGCTGCTATGCTGCATTTTTTAGAATTTCCACCGTAGTTCTAACTCAATAACTAAAGTACGAATTTTCATCAAACTTCAGATTCAGGTGTAACTTGATATCAATTAGTGCTGTTTATGTTTTGGTGTAAATCGCTCAACAGGTGGAGCTTCTATGCTACATATCTCAGAATTTCCGTTATAACTCTGTCTCTAGAACTAATGCACGAATTTTTATCAAACTTCAAATTCAGATATACTTTGATATGAATTGGTGCTAAATTGATGTAATTTCTTGTACTATTTAAATGATTTAATTGACGTGATTTATATAGAAGAAAGTTTTATGATGGCCACAACATACTTGTTTTTTTATTTAAATCGACATATATAACTTTGTACAAAATGAACCGTTAAAAAAATTATATTCATCCAATGAGAAGTTGTAAGGTTATAAGTTTACCTTAGGTCGCATTCCAGGTTTAATAAACCATAACCAAACCTCACAAAAATTAAAGCCCATTAATCTAACAGTTGTAAAAATATCTCGCATTATCAAACAAATGTTTTGACGGAGAAAAATTTATTTAATTATGCGCTATTCACGAAAACCATTTTGCAAATGAGTAAATTAATTGCGATTCAAGAAATAGCTTCGTTTTCTTCATGAAGCTGGATATGTCTGTAAGTAATTACTAAAATTATGTATAATTCTTTTTTCCAAAATGGTTTCAGAAAATATTTCTAAAAGCATTCTCAAATCTTAATGCATGTACTACGTCATTAAAAACAAAAGAAATTTCGCATTTCTCCACAATAATCTTTTTCCTTTTTATGCAGCTTCACTCGATTTATTTTTATGAATCAGATTATTCTATAAGATTTTCCTTTTCTGGTTATTCATATCATACTTGACATGCATAGTTCTGATTCGATTACGGATAATGATTTTCAATTAACAGAATACTATTTACTCCATGCCTCATCATGTTAAAAACAAATATAGTATTTGGATTTTCAAATAATTTAAAATAAAAATAAAATGATAAATTTAGTTTTTGAATTCGTATGCTACAGAAAAAGAAAACTCTGCAAAAATGGTATGGTACATAATTGATAATTAACTCAACACCCGTTATTTATCTGAAAAAATATATCCTTTTTTATAATATTTTATTTAAATAGGCATATGCATTTTGTACAAAATGAACCATTGTTGAAATAACATCTCAATTAAACCAAAAGAGCTATCCAAGTTTTATTTTTATAAAGGGAAGCAATCAATCATCATTATTTTTAGAATACGAAAATGTAGATCAATATCCAATATTATTCAGAACAATGCTTTGAAAAAAATAATAATTTTTAGTGTTTTTATTGTCTTCCATTTTCAGAAGAAGAAAATATTGAAATCGTGAAAATTTTTGAAATGCGATTTTTCATCGATTTACAGGTTTCGCATGCTCTAAACGCGGGTTGACTTTTTTGAACTCGTGTCTGTCTGACTGTGAATTACACAAATTTTGTGGACACTCTAACTCAAAAGCTAATTCATGGAATTCGCTGAAACGTCATATTTAGTTGAACCTCGATGTTAACTAGTGTTGGTTAGAGTTTGACGTTTCATTAGATAATGGCATATCAAAATGTAGCTACTATGCTACTATGATATGATATGCAAGATATGCATGGTAACTAGCATGTATTGGCATCTATGAGGTGGAATTGCACCAAACATAATTCTATAAAATACTTATTATGAAAAAGTACACTGATTAACTTTCAGTTTTTATCACTTAATAGGAGGCTCTGCAACGGTAGGAGATTTACTGATTCTAGTTGGCCAAAAGTCGATTTTTAAAAGTTTATCCTAGCGTAATTTACTTTTTGCCTAATATAGCTTAATAGTTAGGGCGTTGCACCCTGCTATTGTTTTTGATATACATGGTAGTTCAAAAGGTCATGTCCAAACGGCACGTGTAGGTGTGACAGCCCGTGAGGAGCAAGAAATACATAAAAGCTGGGGGTCGGAAACGCAATCGTGACGCATTGCATCGTGACTGTGACTCACAGAAAATATAACAAACGGTGTAAAAATACTTTTATTTTACCAAAAAACTTAATCGAAGTACAAAATACAAATGAAAAATGTTACAACTCATAACAATTGCTCAAAATGTATCCCATTAGCCGTGATGCATGCTTCAGATCGGCGCAGCATGGAATCGCAAACACGTTCCAATCGGCGCTGTACAGTTCCGCACCGCGATCTCGGGATTTTCTACTTCTGGGGACTCTCTTAAGTCTCTGGTGTACGAGACACTGTTCCATCGGCCATGGACCTCGGTCACAGTTCGCTGTAGCGGTGGCATGTGTACGGAGACCCCTGGGATCTAGGACAATTGGAACGTGTTCACGATTCCATGCGGCGCCGATTTGCCCCATCGGCGCATATTTTGAGCACTTGTTATGAGTTTTAACACTTTTCATCTGTATTTTGTACTTTGATTATTATTTTTTTTTTTTTTTTTTTTTTTTTTTTGTAAAATAAAGGTCTTTTTACATCGTTTGTTATCTTTTCTTTGCGTCACGGTCTCGATGCAATTGCACCGTCACGATTTCGTTTCTGACCCCCACTTCCTATGTAATTATTGCTCCTCATGATCTGATACACCCAAAAGTGCCGTTTGGACATAAGCTTTTGAACCCCCCTGTATACCTGTATGGTCTATAGTAATGTTTCTCAACCAGTGTGCCACGAAAGATTGTCAAATGTGCCGCGAGAGTTTTTGAAAAATAATTAAAATTGCAAATTTGACAAAAACAAAAAAAGAACAGATATTTGATTTGAGAAATAATGAGTTTTACCATTCAAAATTCTTCGAGAAATTTTGAATGCGTTTAGGCTTTCTGACAAAACTTTGTATCCTGGAATCAGCTTGAAAGTTATTAAAATTCTTGTGCCTTTTGCAACTTCATGGTTCTGTGAAATTGGATTTTCAGTATTGACAGAAATTAAGTCCAAAAAGCGAGACAGACTTTTAAAAACTGACGATAAAATACGAAGTTGTCTGGCGACTTTGGGATTTAATTTGTTCAAGAAAACATGCTCAGTCCTCTCAATGAATAAATTTTGTAAATAAATATTTTATTTATATATTTGTATAATGCAACTTTTACGTTTTTTATATTCAGGTGTGCCACAAATTTCCAGATATTTTCAGTGTCAACCAAAAAAGGTTGAGAAACACTAGTCTATAGACTAGTGCAAAGTTGATGCTTCTTAGTTGGGAATAAATCGATCAATTGGAGTATAGTTGTTTAATTTGTTATTTGAAGAAGAACAATACATACTGCTGGATTAAGGACGCTTCCGAACAAAATATACGACTTATCATATTTTATCGGATTTATGTGCATAAATTTTGCACCTATCAGCTGTTATTTTATATGTAATGTCACAAATACTCTGTAATTTTTTTTTATATAATTTTTCAATTTTAAAATAGAAAAAGTTATATGATAAAGCAAGATTAAGCTCATTTTTTGATATCATTAAATAGTTTAGATTATTACCCTTTAGTTCCATTTTAATTTGTCTGCCCATACCTGCCCCAGTTTTTAGAATTGTTTTTATCATTAGAAAGCCGAGCAGGTGTCAATTCGACACCGTCTTATAGACTAACTGTCGATTCGAACCAGAATTTTTTTCATAAAATAAGTTAGATAAATAACACTGAAATGTGTTAAACATTTAAATTAAATACTTTTAAATCAGTTTTCTGATTTGACATATTTTTATAAAACTTACGTAAAATTTCCCGGCGTTCTAGTGTTAAGTCTAATTTTTTTTTTTCAAGTACCATTCTCCTTTTATCAAAGTCAGCAAAATTTAAGTCAGACATATAAATAAACTTTTTTAAGATTATTAACCCGTTCGGGACGAGCAACCGGTATTCGTGCCGGCCTCGTTTGCACTTTCATCCCGCGCGACGGGTATACGTGCCGGCGGTTTTGGCACTCACATCCCAAGCGACCGGTATTTGTGCCACACAGTTGGAACGTTTTATTCCAGAAAGTTTAACTCAGAAAAAAAAATCGTAATGAAATTTGAATATACATTTGGGAAGAACATATTTCCTTGTATCTAGGAAAGCAAATGGAGTCAATTAATATAATTTTAATCCATGTCAATTTAATTTTCTTCCAAAAATGACTGCAATGAAACAAAAAAGTGTGTTTATTTCACATGCATCTATTTATGCTTCTGAAACGTGATTTTCTTTCAATCATAAATCTTTTATGTCAAGTGAAACTTTATTTTTTGTTCATCAGAAATTTTTCTACGACATTTGGGAAAAGGAATGGTTGAGTCAGCTGATCAACTCTAAGTCTATGACGTAAGCATCACATACGCGTATGGCTAGGCTTCCCGTTGATTCATTTTCAATTACTTTTTTTCTACTTTTATCGGATTGGAAAGAGTTTATTTGTACGTCGTGGTGATTAATAGTTTCGGATTTTCGTTCATTGAGGAGGAAAGCGGGAGGCCTATTTATATTTTTTATTTTGCTTCAACAAATGCTGCTACAAAGTTTAAATATTTGCAAATGCTTGTTCAAAATATTTTCGGCACAGTCAAGTCAAGAAAACTTTTGTGTGCTCTTCTTCTTCTTCTTCTTTTTTTTTTTTTTTTTTTTAGTTTTCCTTCAATAGTTATTCATGCCGTTTCAAATAATTTCGTCTTAAATTATCTATATTTATGTATCTTATTTTACAAACTCATAAAATGTCTAAAAAACGCAGGTGTTTTACTGACAATGGAATAACTGAGATAGTGAAAAATACTTAGTAAAAGAAAAGAAAATGCATGAAATTAATGTATTTTCAGAAAGTAAAATTTAAGAGAGTGGTGTGATTCTAACACAGTCATTGAACTCCGACATTTTGAGAAACGTTCGCAGGTTTTAAAGTTAATAGTTTCAATTAATAGTCAGTTTTCCCCTTATAATTGAATACATTTATACGATGTCGTTAATATTTCCATTTTATAAAATACTTTTAACATTAACGGCATTTTTTCTCAGTATATTTAAAATTATTATTCAGTTTTATTTATTATTAAAAAAATATTATTCAATACTTTTAACCTCATAAATTTATTTATATGTTTAAATATATATATATATATTAACAGATGTTTATAAAGATATTTTAACATAAACAAATTTTTGGAAGAATGTATTTTAAGTTATTCATGTTTACTCATTCTTATTAAATATTCTTTAATTGATATTTCGTTTTATTATACGTTACTATATGTATTATTTCTTTTATTTTCAAAAATATTTTTAACATCAACAACCTTTTAAAAGGTTTATTTTAAGGTATAATTCTATGTTACTTATTATTATTTATCATTATTCAATATTTTTTATTTCATAGATATTTTATGATTGATTATATATTTACATGTGAATTTTGAATTTTCACAAATGTTTTAAATTGAATTAAAAGTTTTCAAACTATTTTTTATGTCTGTCTGCATAATAAGTATTAAAAAGTTGCATGCAGAAGTTGCTTGCAAGTTTTATTTAATTATTTTTATTTCTGAATAAATCAGCTTTTTAAAAATACTTGTCTTATTTACGGAATGTGTTAACAATTATTTAGAAACAAAACTATTATTTTTTTTAAATAAGATTATCCTTTATTTGAGCAAAACATTTCATATGTTGCTATATTAAAGGAACGTAAGTGTTTTGTAATCATATAATATATTTTAACTGAAAAACGTGATTAAAACATGCATTATATTTGTTTAAAAAATCATTTTTACATTAAAATATCCGAGAAAATATTTCAATTTTTTGCGTAAATATATATAATAACAACATATTTCATGTATGTGCATTTCAAAAGGTTACATGGAAAAATGAATCTTTTATAATTTTTTGAAGAACTCTTTACAAGAGTTAGGCTTAGTTTCGCAAAATCTTTCGGCCCAGAAGGTGAAATCAAATTTTCCCGCTCCGTCCTCAGATGCGCACTTCTGAATGCGCGCGCCGTCGCGAACAGGTTAAGTGGGAACAAAGCTTTAAAATTTAACGAAATGCGAATTTCGTTGAAAATGTTTTAGTTGAAAATTCTGTGAGAAAACATTTACTATATGTATGTAAATAATTCTGTGTTATATATTCTATTATATATTTATATTTATCTCTGCATAGCGGAAGTTTATGTAAAGAGTGGGGCCCATAAATATATATTGTGGATCGATGGAAAAAGATATTTATTCATTGTTGTCACGTCATCTTGTGCTATCTGATAGATGGACGGTGACGTTCCCCAACTTGGTTTATTAGTGAGAAATTGCCAGGCTAGGACATCGGCCAGGGGTAGCTTAACGGTAGAGCAACAGCGCGTTATGCTGTCGACCCAGGTTCGATTCATGGCCCCGGCTAATTTTTCACTCCAGTTGGATTTATTGTATTTAATTGTATTTAAAGTCTGTCTTAATATATGTGTACCTTTAATAATTAAAATTAGAATTCAGACGTTAATTTATGTGCTTTAATATATATTGTGGATCGATGGAAAAAGATATTTATTCATCGTTGTCACGTCATCCTGTGCTATCTGATAGATGGACGGTGACGTTCCCCAACTTGGTTTGTTAGTGAGAAATTGCCAGGCTAGAACATCGGCCAGGGGTAGCTTAACGGTAGAGCAACAGCACGTTATGCTGTCGACCCAGGTTCGATTCCTGGCCCCGGGTAATTTTTCACTCCAGTCGGGTTTATTGTATTTAAAGTCTGTCTTAATATATGTGTACCTCTAATAATTAAAAATGGAATTCAGACGTTAATTTATGTGCTTTAATATATGTTGTGGATCGATGGAAAAAGATATTTATTCATCGTTGTCACGTCATCCTGTGCTATCTGATAGATGGACGGTGACGTTCCTCAATTTGGTTTATTAGTGAGAAATTGCCAGGCTAGGACATCGGCCAGGGGTAGCTTAACGGTAGAGCAACAGCACGTTATGCTGTCGACCCAGGTTCGATTCCTGGCCCCGGCTAATTTTTCACTCCAGTTGGGTTTATTGTATTTAAAGTCTGTCTTAATATATGTGTATCTTTAATAATTAAAAATGGAATTCAGACGTTAATTTATGTGCTTTAATATACATTGTGGATCGATGGAAAAAGATATTTATTCATCGTTGTCACGTCATCCTGTGCTATCTGATAGATAGACGGTGACGTTCCCCAACTTGGTTTATTAGTGAGAAATTGCCAGGCTAGGACATCGGCCAGGGGTAGCTTAACGGTAGATCAACAGCGCGTTATGCTGTCGACCCAGGTTCGATTCCTGGCCCCGGCTAATTTTTCACTCCAGTTGGATTTATTGTATTTAATTGTATTTAAAGTCTGTCTCAATATATGTGTACCTTTAATAAATAAAAATGGAATTCAGGTGTTAATTTATGTGCTTTAATATATATTGTGGATCGATGGAAAAAGATATTTATTCATCGTTGTCACGTCATCCTGTGCTATCTGATAAATGGACGGTGACGTTCCCCAATTTGGTTTGTTAGTGAGAAATTGGCAGGTTAGGACATCGGCCAGGGGTAGCTTAACGGTAGAGCAACAGCACGTTATGCTGTCGACCCAGGTTCGATTCCTGGCCCCGGCTAATTTTTCACTCCAGTTGGGTTTATTGTATTTAATGTCTGTCTTAATATATGTGTACCTTTAATAATTAAAAATGGAATTCAGACGTTAATTTATGTGCTTTAATATATATTGTGGATCGATGGAAAAAGATATTTATTCATCGTTGTCACGTCATCCTGTGCTATCTGATAGATGGACGGTGACGTTCCCCAACTTGGTTTGTTAGTGAGAAATTGCCAGGCTAGGACATCGGCCAGGGGTAGCTTAACGGTAGAGCAACAGCACGTTATGCTGTCGACCCATGGTCGACCTATGATAAATGGATTCAGGAGCATTTTTTGTTTGTCTTTACCTTAAAAAATGGCTCAGATATAGCAGTTTCAATTTCTATTGTGGGTGACATTTTGAAAAATCTGATTTTTTGCATGCGACAGCACTCGTATATATCAACCGATTCCGATGTGAGTGAGCATGTGCACAGCAATTACTAAGGCCTTGACCAAGTTCACTGGTTAGCCTCATCCACCATGTTGTCTTAAAATGTCAGGCACTTTAAGAAATCGCCGAATTTGGCAGCCAAATATAAGTTATTTTAAAGAAAAGCAGCTTGGATAAAGCTGACTAATTTCGCGAAATTCTCATTCATTATATTGATAAAAATTAGTATTGAATCTCCTATATTCGGTTTCCACTAAATTGAGCTTCGTGTGTTTGAATGATATAAGTTGGCCTTTTTATAATAAGGAATGTGAAAGCTACCTCTTCCTCCCGGCACTGGCCGGAAGGACTTTTTCACTTCAGTTGGGTTTATCGTATTTAAAGTCTGTCTTAATATATGTGTACCCATAGGCGTAGCGTGACCAGAAATTTTGGGGGGGCACCAAGGCCGTCAAACTGCGCCCCGAGCGAATTTTCAATTTTGCGCCCCCCCCCCCCCCAAAAAAAAAAAAAAAAAAAAAAAAAAAAAAAAAAAAAACTTTCTCTTTGTGATGGGTGTAATAAAATTGATAAAGTGCAGAAACATAAATAAATTCTATTGAATAAATATTTCGCGTTTATTTTGGAACTTTAAAAGGTTTAATTTTAATTTAGAAATTCAAAACAACTAAACAACATAAGGGAAAATTGCACTTATTTGTTAGAGAGTTCATGATGTTTTGCGACAGGGAAAAAAATGATCAAGAGAGAAAAAGAAATTCCCCGAAAAATGATCGGCGGCCAAAAAATGAATAAAACCGTGGTTCGCAGTATAAATTTTGCGCCCAGGGCGACCGACCGCTCCTTTAGCACCCTCTTTGCAAGGACCTGGGGAGGCACACTAGAGGTCTGCGCGAACCGCAATTTCAAATCTCGGACGCCCAGCTCGGAGTAAAAATTAAAACTTCCACCCGAACCCGGCCCGTTTATATTTTCACAGCTTATGGTCAGGCCCGGCTCGTACAAAAATCAGTAAAAACAAGCCCGGCCCGTGGAAAATCAATTAAATCAGGCCCGGTCCGGCCCGACTCAATTTCTCATAAAATTCCGATTTTTCTTAACATACAATTGCAGGGCTGCACTTGCTACTAAAATCCTACTGAAAGCAACTATTTTAAGCAGACTATGCAGACTATTTTAGGCCGGAAACCTTAAAAAGCGACTATTTCAAGAAAACAGGTGATTTTTTTTTTCGGATTTAAGCGACTATTTTTACTGAAAATATTCGATCTTTTCCTTCAAAGCGCTTGTAAAGTCATCTTCCCAAACGCACTTTTCCAACGGTTATTTGAGGAGTTTCACGATTTTTTCCGCGACGAATTCCAAAATTCACGATTTTTCCCGCAATCGATTGACGAAAATACCTCTTTCTTTCTGAGATCTTTTTATACTATCTTTGAAGGAGATTTCGCGATTTTTTCTGCGATCCTTTGCCAAATTTCGCAATTTTTTCTACGACAGATTGACGAAATTTATTTATTTATTTTCCACCACTTGTCCAAATTTGCAATATATATTTTCCGCGACCGATTGATGGTAGTTACTATTTGTTTCAGAGATCTTTCGACGAAATTCTCAATTCTTTTCCAGATCGTTTGTCAAAATTCGTGATTTTCTTTTCACGACCGACTTACAAAATTCGTGATTTTTTACACGATCATTTGGTTAAATTCTCATTTTTTTTTTTTTTAAACCAAATTTGCGGTTTTTTTTTTGTCTGCTACCATTAGACAAAATTTGCGATTTTTTTCTTGTGATCGTTAGACGAAATTCGCAACTTTTTGTTCATTCTTTTGACGAAATTTGCGATGATTTTTCTGCGACCGACTGACGAAAATCGCCATTTGTCCGCGACCTTTGGTAAATTTCAAGATATTTTTTACGGTTGTTTGAAGAGATTTGCAATTTTTTCCGCGACGAATTGCAAAATTCGCGGATTTTTCTCCAATTAGGGGGCGATTTTCCCCGCGATTGACGAAAATAGTTATTTCTTTTAGCCATCTTTTGCTACGATCTTTGAAGGAGATTTCGCAATTTTTCCTATGAGGTATTGCAAATTAACCGATTTTTGGGGGGCGATTGTTTCGTGGAACTCGCATTTTTTTTCCCGTGATCCTTTGCCAAATTTCGCGTTTTTGTTTCCGCGATCGTTTCACGGAACTCACGATTTTTTTTCGCGATCCTTTGGCAAAATCAGCGAATTTTTCTGCCATTTTGTTTTTCCGCTACCATTTGTCAAAATTCGCGATATATATTTTTTCCGCGACAGATTGATGGCCAATTTCTTCAAAAGATCGCAGAAAAACGAATTTCGCAAAAGAATCGCGAAAAAAACGCGAATTTCTTCAAGGAATAGCGAAAAAACGTAAACTTCGTCTAGGGATCGCAAAAAACGCAAATTTCATCAAAGGATCGCGGAAAAACGCGAATTCCGTTAATCTCGGAAAAACGCGAATTTCACCAAAGGATCGCGAAAAAAACGCGAGTTTTGACAAAGGACCTCGGAAAGAACGCATAATTGGTGCCGGGAGGAAAATTTCCTTCATACCCTCCTCTGCCGTAACCTTTCAGAAAATTTGCTGCGAATTTCAGATTTTTTTTTCTTTTTTACTCAGAATTATGATTTTTCCGTGACCGAATGACGAAAATCGCCATTTGTTTCCGCAACCTTTGATAAAATTCAAAATATTTTTCCATGGTGCTTTGAGGAGATTTGCGATTTTTTCCCCGATGAATTACCAAAATTCATTTTTTTTTCCGCCAAACGTTTCATGGAATTCACGAATTCCTTTACATACTATGCTTTGCAAAATTTCGTGGAATTTTCTACGACCGACTGACGAAATTGATATTCAGTATTTGTTTCAGAGATTTTTTGACTAAATTCGCGATTCTTTTCCACGATTGTTTGTCGAAATTCGTCTTTTCTTTTGTCGACCGAGTGAGGAAGTTCTTGATTTTTTTCTGAATTTTTGATGAAATTCACGGGCATTTTTTTTTCTGTCCACGACAGTTTGACAAAATTTTCGATTTTCTTCCCTAATCCTTAAGCGAAATTTACAAGTTTTTATGCGACCGATGGAAAACTTTTTTTGTTGATAACTGCGATGTTTTTCGCTACCGATTGGAAAAATTCGCGACTGTTTGATGAACTGATTTTGCGGAATTCCCGAAGAAACGAAAATCGTGGCTTTCACGGGGGAAAAAAATCGCTTCTGAATCATATGCCTGTGCAAGAAGTAAATTTTGAAGATTCCATCCAAACGAATTTTTTTATTATGCAGGATTTTTCTTTTTTGTGTGGGATTTGCGATATCCCACACGTTATTTCTAACCCTGCCCCTCAAATAAAACTTTTCTTCCTTCTCTCCAAGAAACTCTTGAAATGAAAGGCCTGATGGAAAATAGTATCGGGGATAATCTACAAGAAGTTTTTACTGCTATGTTTCCTGGTGCTGTACATAATTTTTATTGTTGAAGAACCAAGCTTACTTACTTCATAACTGAAACATTAGGGCCTTATTTTCAGGATAACTTGCTTTCTCATTTGAAGAAATCACTCTATTCTTTATTCAGTGATTTGAGTAATTTCAGTGATTGACTGATAAACTGTGAAATAAGATGTGCACATTCATAAAGTAATTTCAGTTGTTATGGATGCATTTTTTCTTCCCTCTTTTTAAAGTGATGGGTGTAAGACTATTTTGGCTACTATTTTCGAACAAATGCTACTATTTTTTTTGTTGGAGGCTACTAAAGCTACTATTTTCAGTGTCATTCGGCAGTGGCAGCCCTGCAATTGAGATGTTTTTATGAAATAGAATAAACTCTTTTTTTCTTAAAAACCCCGATTTTTTTTATAAAATAACATCAAAGTTGGACTTTAGATTTCCGAATTCGAAGGCTGACAATTACAAGACGGATCCATTTAGTAATCCATTTTAAATCAAGCTGCTTCGAAATAGGAAAAATGTTAGGAAAAGGGAGAATGCTGTAATTTTCAGGCAAATAGGAATAGAAATGAGTTTATGAATGTGTCAAAAATAATCACATTTTTGAGTGGGGATTTTTGTTTTTTCTGAAAACGTATTAATTTACTAAAACAAACAATTCTATATATTCTTACCTTCTGTTCCATTTTCGTCCTTCTGAAGCCAGACTTGCATGAATTTAAAACCAGCATGGTGTACTCCGTGACATCTCTTTTTATTGAGTTTTCTATGAAAATTTCCTACTTTTTATCGCGCTTGTTTTTGCGTGAGTCATTCATTTCCGATCAGTTAAAAATATAATAACAACGTTTATCTACAAGCACATTCTCACAAATGGCCAGAATAGACCAAACCAAGTGTGTATAGGAGCGTGTGCGTGTGGTGTGGGGGGGGGGGAGGGTTAGGTAGAGACGCTCCTACTATCTAATTTGCACAAGAGAGAAATACGAGTTCAGAGGTCAAAGAAGTTCTTTGTGTGACCATGTTACTCACTGCAATTAAACTACGAGGGTGACTGGAAATATAAGAAATAGTATATAGCTTTGCAGTTAGGAAAAATTTTTCTTCTACCGATCAATTTACAACTACTGACCAAATATCAATGACTGGCCATCACCGAATTGATGGTTGAGAACTAAAGCGTTTTTGTTTTTTGGGGGGGAAGAGAGATTGGGTGAAATGCTACATACTAAAGAGGTTTAAATTTGATTGCATCTTTTAAAAAAAAAAGAAAAAAAATTGAAAATCATTGCCATTTATCGTCTTTGTAAAAGTCTCAATAAATCACAGTCCTAAAATATGTGAATATAAATTTCACATTAATTTATCTGCAAATCCCATGTATAATACACAATCACATATCCTTTTAAAACAGTGACTTATGAATGTTTTTAATAATTTGCACAATAAGTACAACCAGGGGCCTCGCAAAGGGGGGAATGGGGGAGACCCTCTCCAAACGTTTGCGAATGCTGTTACACTTGACAAATTTACAAACTTAATTGGAAAATTTGTTTAAAAATTTAATAAAAAACTACAAAACACTTTCTATTTCTATTTGGGTTTGACAAAAGTTACAAATATAATTGGGAATATTATTAAGCTTTTTACAAATAAGAGCTATATTACATTTTTTAAATGTGGTAACTTGGTAACATTATAAAACTGGTTGGCAAATGTTGAGAACTATTTATTTTTACTTCTCAATGAGTTGGCAAATACTGAACTTAACAATTCAAGATCCTCTCCCCCACCAACAAAACGTCTAAAACGCGATGGTCCTGAGTACATCTTATATCAATCATACGTTCAAGGCCGAAACTAGCCTTTTTTGCGTCCGGGGAAAACATGGATTTTGTCCGCCCCCCCTAGCCCCCCCCCTTCTCCTCACGCACAATAAAAGTTACCGATCTCAGGTACCTAATACAAAATAATAATAATAATAATAAAATAAATAAATAAATAACAATCATCAAAAATAAAAATCATTTAATAATAAAAATTAGAGCAGAAAATATGTAAACAACGCTCCCATAGGATTAACATTAGCCTGAGCGTTAACCCTTTGAGAGGCAAGTAATTGCGTTACTGTAACGTCGAATTCACACCTGAATCTTTCAAAAAAATTATTGCAAAAAAAGGAAAAGCAATTTTATGACTTTTTTCTACCAAAATTAGAAAAGTAAAATTTAATAAAATTTTTCTGGTGCAAATCTTCATTAATCGTAGGTGGGATATAATATATCCCACCGCCCTCAAAGGGTTAAGAGCCTACACTAGTTACGCGAAGAAACTGGATCACTAATGCTAAACGTATGGGAGCGTTCTTTTTAAATTGTCTCGCTCGTATATTAATAGTTTTATTTTTTTTTTTCTCTTAGAAAAGCTGAGGTTGAATTCTAACCGGGTTAGTGTTTACTTTTTTGATCTTGGTCGCAGATTATTTTTATAAAGTTACTTTCACTTTCAGTACCGGTTTCGAAACCGAAAAGTATAGCAATGCTAAAGATCAATCTAAACTATCCTAAGGGAAAAAAATCCTTTTAAAATATTAAAATGCAAGAGAGAAATTTGAAAAGAACGCTCCCATAGGTTTAACATTAGCTTGCGAGTTTCTTTATATTTCATATATAAATATAATTTTTGTATGAAACGACAACCCAAATGTCCATTTAGCGCCCTTTCGCCTTTGTTCTGGCACCTGGGGCACATGCCCTTTCTGCACCTCCCTAGTTTCGGTCCGGGCTATATTCTTTAAAAAACATTTAAAAAGGGAGTTACTATTCTATCTTGCATATATTTCAACCCTTAGTCTTTAGCCGTTGACAGTTGCCCGACCTCGCGCCCTTTGAGGCCGGATCTGGATATAAAAAAAGTAATTTTAGTAAAAGGCATGGGCGACATTTTTCAGTTGTCACCTACCTAGAAATGGCAAAAGGACGAGAAATGCAATTTGGTAAGGTAAAAGCAGGGGCGGCTGCGGTGGCGCCCTTTTTTGTTTATCACGGGCAGTCGCCCAAGCTCGCCTCGTCTCTCTAAGACTGGATCTAGTTGGTTGCAAAAAACAATTGCCCAAAAAGTAATGCAAAAATAATTGCACCAAAAGGAACAGAGCGGCATTTTTCAATTTCCGCCTAAGGTGGCAAAACGCCTAGAAATGGCAAAAAGAAGAGAAAAATCATTTTGAGGGATAAAGGCAGGGACGGTTTTATTAGCCATGGCGCCCTGTGCGAGATTTTTTACTGTACCACTGCAAATGCTATATATATATATATTTCTTTTAAATGGTTTTACTAAAGCATTTTACTTTGTGCACTCTTCCAGGGCCGAAACTAGATATAATATCGCCCGGGGCAAACATGGAATTTGGCGCCCCTCTCCCTTCCTCTGCAAAGTAAATTTACAAAGAGAAATTTAAGAAAGTTCCTATTAGTGGACTTATTTTAAAATTTTAAATGCGTAACAGTAAAATACGTAACAATAAAATACGTAATACTGAAATATATAACCAGCTTTGTCAAATATTTATTCACTAAAACCTGGAAAAAAATCAAAAGGAACGGGAAATAATTCCGCTTTATACATGTTTTCGTCTTAGCAGGTATAAGTGTTGGAATACTTTCTGTTGGAACCGGGTAGTTTTTTTCATTTAAGACAAGATTCCATTACAGACACATTTCATTTTTCCAGATTTTACTTGTTGTAGCATTACAAATTATTACATTTGAGGCACTTTAATGTTACAGTGATATGACTCGCATCGTTTTATGAACTATAAAAACTACGATTTACTGTAGGCATAAAAATGAATTCCAGTGTTGTAAAATATCTTCCTGTACTATTTACACCAGTTTTGTGGAATTATCACTTATACCACTCTTCTTATTTATAGATTGATATGTCTAGATACTTTCCTGAACCTAATGCTAATTTTCAAATTTATGTGTGACTCAAAACAACAACAACAAAATTATTAAGTTTTTACTTTTTATTTTGTGAATTTTCGACAGCGTGATTTTTATTGTCCCAACCAGTCACCTGACCTCACCATCTCTAAGTTCAGATATGGTGATATGCATGTAAAAAAATAATTATATAAAAAAAAAGAATGGGGTTATTCATTTTCTGTCTTGTATATTGCAGGAGAATCTTTTTATCTATTTGACAATTTTAATGCAGTTTACTCAGCTTTTCTTTTTGATTTTTCGGCTAGAAAATATTTTTTACACAAATTTCACACGCACATTTATATATTGCATAAAACGACAAACCAAATTTTCATCTGGCGCCCAGGGCACACGCCCCCCTCCCCCCCCCCTAGTTTCGGTCCTGACTCATTCTCTCGTTTTTTTTTTTTTTTTTTTTTTTTTGTCCCGGACAGTCGCTCGACCTTGCCCATAGCAAGGCGGAAAAGAATAGTTGAATGCTGCTCAGGGAGAGAGATTAAAAAAAAAATTAGAGCAGCCTTCATGGAATGTTTTCATCAGAAAAGTCAGAGCCAAACAAAATCTTCATTTGGCGCCCCCTTCACTTTTTGTTCTGTGGCCCGGGGCATATGCCCCCTCTGCACTCCCCCTCTCAGGGAAATCGGTTGACGTTTGGCAATTATCGGTGAGGGTCAGTTTCACACAGAAGATAGGGTAGAGACTGACCTTGGAAAATGTTAGTGATTCTCCTGACACAGGAAGGGATTTAAGTGATAGAAGGCGTAAACATGGTACATTTGGAGAACAGCTCTTTTTTCTAATTCATTTGCAGTCTTCTGTTATAGATGAATCTTTTTATATATTTGTAAATTTTAATGCATTTGGTTCAGTTTTCCTTTTGGATTTTCTGTCTGTGAAACATTTTTATGCGAATTCGTATATATACATATACATTATACATTTTTGTATGTAAAGACAAAAAAAAATCTTCATTTGGCGCCCCCTAAGCTTTCTGTTCTGGCGCCCGTGGTACAGAAGGTTGGGGGGGCACGTGCCCCCCCGTGCCCCCCCGACGCTACGCCTATGTGTGTACCTTTAATAATTAAGACTATCTAATTTTAACATGCCTTATAAACCCAAATAAAGGAGAAATTTATATGGAAACAAATTGCTAAAGATTATAATTCCACCTTTTTTTAAAGTTTGACTTACAAAAGTAACTGGTACAGAAGTTTAGATTAAAGGTAGCAACTGTAACATAATATAGTAATTTACAAAATTTTAAATTACTTGTAAAGAAATTTACGTTTTATAAACTAATTTTTATGCAAAAATGTAATTAAAAAAGTGCATATTAACGAAAGTAACACTATATTTTTATCCTTGGAGGATGTTTATTGAAATACTTACTTGCTATACGAAAAAAACAAAAAAATTGATGAATAATAAGGTATTTTTTTTTAAAAAAAAAGGCCTAAATGAAATAGGATAGTCTTATACTTAATGATCCGCAATGAAAAAATACGCTGATAAAAGCATTTTCTTAGGTAAATTAAAATATAAAACATATATACTGCCGTACAGCAGCTGTGATCAAAAATCCTCAGTTAAACTGACAGTCTGCCGGTCTATGTATCTTAACCCATTAAGAACTAGCGTTACCATATGGTCACAGTAAATTATGATTTATATTTATATTTCTCTGTACCAAAATAATCTAAAATCAATAAATGTTTTATCGTTTCAAGCATAGTAATAGTTCAATTGATCAACACTAGATGTTATTAGTAGTCCAGCGTTCTATGCAGTTGTGTGGTAGAATAAAGAAAACAATACTGTGAATCTGTGCTTCTAAAATGGCGAAAAAGAAAAGGTAAGTCAAGCTTCTTGCTTCATGATTTGATTTGAAATAAATCTATATAGCAGTAATATATTGCTATTCAAACAGTAATATATTGCTATTCAAAATTTATATTTAATAATTATACGTTAAAAATTGGTTATAATATTGCGTTACCATTTGGTCACACTAGTCTTCTATAGAGTCAATTTTAAGCGTTCATTTTTTTTATTTGTTTGTATATTTTGCCCTGTTTTTCCTAAAAATAGACAGATATTGCCATTAGATTCGGATGCGTTATTAATCCACAGAGTATTAATTTTTGTTTTGAAATAGTCATCGTATTTATTATAAGTATTTTTAAATACCTTTGTTATTATCTTATTGCTATACCTTTGAAATTATACAAACTTTGTTATTAGTTTGTTATTACCTTATTATTATTATTATTTATTATTATTATACTTTTATTATTATTATTACTTTTATTATTATTATTATTTTTACTTTTATTATTATTATTATTATATATATTATTTTATTTTATTATCTTTTATTTTATTAATATTACTTTTTACTTTGTTATTACCTTTTTATTATACCTTTGAAGTTATATACATTTTGTTATACCTTGTTATTAACTTTTTGTTATATCTTCTTTATTACCCTTTTGTTATAGATTTGTTATTACCTTTTATTTTATTGTTTTGAAATAAATTTGGTTTTGAGAACTATTCGAGCGTTTTAACCTCACATTCAACAAATACGGCTCCAGAATCTCCGAATTCACCTGATATGGTACCGTGTGACTTTTTTATATACACGGGCAAGTTAAAAAAAAGGGGGGGGGGCAAATGAAGTCATTTAAATATTTTGTTTCATAATTTCGTGTTACCTATGAATTATTTATGTCAAATTTCGATTCTTTTTCAGTTTATCTATGCAAGAAATAATAGATCTTCTTGAAGATGATGATCTTGACCTCAGTGACGTATACATAGAACCACCAGAAGTAAATGATGTGTCTGATGAAGATTCAGGAGGTCTCATTGAAAACCTAACTGGAAGACAGTTGCGAGCACCAGCAGAAGCGGTTCTAGCAGGTGGTCATCGAATTGGAAATCAGGATATAGACAATGAAGATGAAGACCAGAATACCAGTGAAACTAAAAATGAATCTAAGCCATCTACAAACAGCCGAAAGAAAATTAAAGTACGTAGTTGGTCACAAGATGACCTACTGCAAAAGGATCCAGTGTTTCCAATGCCCGATTTCTCTGTCTATAGAAATAAAACATGCACCGAGTTATTTGAAATGCTTATAGATGATGATATTATTGCTTTTTTAGTTACTGAATTGAATAAATATGCTACCTGGAGAAACTGTCCTTGTCCAAACATAACAGCAGAAGAAATGAAGTGCTTCTTGCGGATACTAATTCTCTCTGGTTACAATAAATTACCAGGAAAGAAGTGTTACTGAATTTTTTTTCTTACTGAATTGAAAGAAATTTCTATTTTATTTACGTTATGTTGTCATGTTTATAATCAGTTGTAAGCTGTAAGTAAAATAAATCAAAGTAAGTAAAATAATACCCTTTAGCTTTTTTTGACCATATAAAGTACTAGCGTAACCATATGGTCACATGCCATATTTCCTAAATCTGACATCTGATATATAAAAAAACAGTTTATTCCCACTCTAGTAACATAAATGAACATAATTTAGTACGAATTGCAATTTTTAAAGATATAAAATAATTCAGTCCTTAATGGGTTAAAAGTCTTTGCACAGGACAGATTATCATTAGCACCATAATGGAGGATATTCCATCTACGTTTTGATCACGTGGTCAAGGTAAAAACTTCTAGCGTAAAGAAGGGAAGACTCCCTAGACGTAATGAAAAACCCTCGCCAGCCAGTGAAACAGTTTATACGGAAAGCAGTAGTAGCCTTTCTTCTTATCAGTTAGAAATTCTTTGGGTAAATGGAGGATATTCCATCTCCGTTTTGATCACGTGGTCAACGTAAAAACTTCTATCATAAAGAAGGGAAGGCTCCGTAGACGTGTAATGTAAATCCCCGCTAGCCAATGAAACAGTTCTTGAGGCAAAGCACGAGTATCTTCCTTTCTTATCAGTTAGAAGTTCCTTGGGTAAATTACCGGTATCACGTGACTTTTTTCAGCCTCGAACCCAGATTTGGAAATCAAACCTATGAACTGTTTCTGAACGCACTGATGCGCGGCGCTCGCTTCTATCTTGAACAGACCCATGGTTCACCTGGAACCAAAACTATCAACCAGCCAACCAACCAAATTGCTGCAATTTGTTTTGTAAATAATATGAATACACGTGATTAACTATCAGTTTCTGTTTCTTTAAAATTAAAAAAATAAAATATTTCATTCTACCGTAGCGCTTACAGAATTGTTGTATATAAGTTGACGGGTAATTTTTCTTACTGATGGAACAAGGAAGTAGAAAACTGGAAGTAGTATGTACCAATAATTTATTGTAAAAACTAACCAGCTTTAATTCACTGCGATATCTTCGAAATATCAAGACGCATTAAAAAAAAAAAAAGCCTAAAATATATTTAATAGTTAAAAATAGTTGATAAACTTATACTTTACTTTCATTACGTAATTTTAAAAAAGATAGCCCTCTTAAATATTTTATGTGCAAATTGAGAAGTGTGTCTATGATGATGATTTATGTAATGTTATATAGCTGATTTTACCAGATTGTTCACTAAATTCCTTTTTTAAATTATGAGAATTTTTATAATAACATCTTTGTCAATTTAAAATATAGAAGTTAAGTATAATTGCAAATTTTATAATATGCAAGCATGAAAATGAATGTTTAATCTAATTTTTTGGATTATATATTTTTTAAAGGCTGCTTAATATAATTACTGTTTGCTTAATCTTTTCCTGAGCAGTTTATATGCCTTCTTACCATGGATCTTATTAAATAATACATAATTTTTAGCCCCGTACCAATTGTCCTGAAGTTTCATTATTTTTGTGTTTGAGCTAAAAGAAATTCTTCAAAAAAAAAAATAATAATAATAATAACGTAGATATTTATTTCTTTTCAGTTGCCCAGTCCAGATGAAGATGAAACTTGTAAAACTTTCATATTAAAAGATGAAGATCATACATTAGGAAATGCCTTAAGATACATTATAAGTCAAAAGTATGATTTCTTAAGTGTTTTTAAATTGAAAACTTAGTGTTTCGAGATTTTATTGAAAACTTAGTGTTTCGAGATTTTTTTTTTCTTTTCTCTTTTGCCACTGTTCTCTTTTATGTAATAGAATAAAGGAACCTGGATGTCTCTGTGGTCCAGGGATTTTGAAAAAATTTTCCAAAATGCGGCTTTTGGAAATTATTGCTAATCTGACACCCTGAGAAAACCCTTTTTCCAATATGGTGATTACTTTCAAAACTAAGTTAAAAGAAGTAAGTTAAATCATATCAATTTCTTAAAAAGAGCATTGATAAACAAGGTTTAAAAAATTACGCTACTATTCCCAGTAGCAGAAACAGTGAAGTACGGAAGCGGGCGCTGCAGATTATTTTAAACCTTGCAGATTAATTCACCAACTTAAAAAGAAATGCTGGCCTTAAAAAATGAACCCTGAAATTTGCTTTAAGTCTCTAGATTTATGGTATTTGTTGTATCCTTATATTATATTTTCTTTATAAATGGAAATTTTGCTTACTTTAAGTGTTTCTGTTATATCTTATGATAATAGGCTTAATGGGTCGCAGATAAATTTTAGTTTGCTGCAGACTGACACACAGGGTCAGACTGGGTCAGTGTAAAGGGCACAGACCTTGGATTTTCAGAGGGCGCAAAAATTTTAACGAACTCAAGTCAATTTGACTTGCTTGTATTGTATCTGGCTTGACAAGGTTTAACACACTTGCATAGCACCAAGTAAAGGATAATGGCTTAAATTAAATCTTTAACTCTAGGTAGAAGACTTCGCAATATTCTCTGTGCATGTTTAAAATTCCATCAATCCTACACAATGTTACGCAATTTTTTAAACCACATCACATAACATCTAAAAGCTCCAGCAAGTTGAACACAGATTAACTTGTAGTAGATTACTGATATCAAGACTAGAGCTTTCTTATTTTCTTCTATCGATAGACACCTTGCAGAAAAAAAAAATCATCGCCCCTACCAATTTTCCTGAAAATCACTGTATGAAAAAGACATAGGATTGATTAGGATAACAATTGATTAGGAATAATATTTACTATTAAATACTTTTTCATAAATTTTGCTTTGGAGGCTGTCTACATATTAAAAAATACACGAACGTTGATTTTTCAAATGGTAACATCCACTTTTGACACCCTGTTTGAGTTCCTTTCTAGCCAGGAAAGATATATAGCTTATATGCTTTTCTTAAATCTTAATACTGTTATAAAAGAAAATGTGTTAGGGGTTTATCCCTAAACTTCGGAAAATAAATTGAAGATCTTAGAAGAAAAAGTACCAAAAACTCTCAATTAGTCCCCAGTAAAATTTTACTAGAATAATAAATTTATTAAAAACTTATGTTACATTACAAAAAATCCTACAAAATATTTCTTGTAAGTTTCTACGATTTTTTTGTGGCTTCTTTGATAGCGGAATACGAACCCCTTAATTTATGGAAAGGAAAAATTTCTCTAATATCTCCAAAACCAATTATTCATATGAGTTGTACATATCAATGTTTTTAACAATTGTGGGTTTTTTCATAATATACAGGGTGTTTATAAAGTCCCGGACCCATTTTGATGTTTAATAACTCATACAATAATGAAGATTAAAATTAATAACATAAATGGTTAGATAGGCTCAAAAAGTTTCATGACCCTTGTCAATGAACTTCCACGTGTGCCCCCTCCGTCGCACGGAGAATATCAAGTCGATAGTCAATTTCACGCCAGGTAGCGGCAAGCATGTCGGCATCCACAGAGTAATTCTGGCTTTTAAGTCATCAATTAGACATGTTGGAAAACTTCGTATTTCCACAACTAGAAGAGCTTCAGCCACATGTCATTTTGCAACAAGATGGTGCACCACTTCATTGGGGTACCATCGTTCGTACTTCTTTGAATGACCATTTTCCAGGAAGATGGATTGGGCGAGGAGGTCCAATTCCTTGGCCACCCAGATCACTTGATATAACGCCGCTGGACTTTTTCCTTTGGGGATTTGTAAAAGACAATGTTTACAGGGGGAGAGTGTCGAACATTGATGACTTAAAAGCCAGAATTACAACCGCAATAGCTTCTGTGGATGCCGACATGCTTGCCGCTACCTGGCGTGAAATTGACTATCGACTTGATATTTTCCATGCGACGAAGGGGGCACACGTGGAAGTTCACTAACAAGGGTCATGAAACTTTTTGAGTCTATCTAACCATTTATTTTATTAATTTTAATCTATCTTTATTATTTTATGAGTTATTAAACATCAAAATGGGTCCGGGACTTTATAAACACCCTGTATATTTTTTAAAATGACTTTGTTAATAATTTCTAATTAAGAAAAGTTTTTGAATAGAAAAAAAGTTTGGAATAAGTTTGGGTCTATTCACTATATCTCTAATGAATTAATAAAAAATCATCAGATAATTTTTATGAAGTTAAAAATTAAGTTTCTGAAATGGATTTATCTTTAACATCCTCAAATTTAAACCCTTCTAACCCTACCATGATTTAATTTAATGCATATAGACCATGCCTTTTTCCGGGCTGTCTCGATCCAAGAAACTCAAATAGGTTTCAAAAATGGGGTATTATTGCTTGAAAAATAAAAGTTGGTACAATTCTCAATAAGTATACGACTTCAGAAACATAATTTATGCATAACAATAACTAGTAGATATTATTTTCAGTTGATTGGTACCTACATATTTTTTTACGATTATTTTTAGCAGAATTTGTAAGTTGTAAACCAAATTTTTTTCCACTATCACCATTGATGCACTGAGGATACTTAGAAAAGCTAACACTGTTTTTTGCACCAAGCGCCAAATAGGGTTGCTGCGGTGCTGCTAAGGCTTCAACCTTTTTAAAAAAAAATATTTTTCTTTAATAGGAATTAGTTATCAAGCCAGTTTATGTCATAAATTCAATTTCTGTTACAATCTGAGAGCCACTACTTTTTATTATCTACTGTTTTGTTATTATTCATATTATTAACCAAGTAGCATATTTACATGTGGTATCTACAACTATCTCCTTCAACACACAAGAAACATTCGGTATGCAAACTTCGTTTAAAAAATATTTATAATTAGAACAAGAATATACTTTCCGTTTGGAAATAGAAATTTTGAAAACTAAATCTCAAGTTTCTTTTGTACCACATATTATAGGGTATTGGAATGCTGAAATATAAAGCTTTTTGAATGTGAAAATAATACTTGCTTGTGAAAATAATTGGTATTTTTTATCCTTAAAAAATTACTATTATGTGTCCATAAAGAACTGAATTGATACCACGTTATGAAAAGGTTTCTACAGAAAAAGTACACCCTAAAACATTGCTTTGTTAGTCTAAAATCCCTAAAACAATTAAGTAAATTTACTATTCCCAGCACACTCTTCCCATGATTGCAAAACTTTTATCATTGTTAAAGATCAAGGGAAATATTTAAGTTTCCGTACTTGAGTGTAAGTGCCCCAGCGATTGTATTCATGCAAGCTGCAGGGTACATAGCCAGTATTTTTTAACCGACTTAAAAAAAGAAGGAGGTTCTCATTTCGATGCATATATATTTTTTTTTATGTATTTTCACTGATTACTCCTAAACTAGGCGCGAGATTATTATCCGAAAATAACGGCAGATTTTGTGAATGAGAAAACGCTGTCTGCGAGATACCACAGCTTTCAGGATTCCAATCCAAAAGTATCCTCAACTTTGTATTCCCCGAAAAGAAAGATCATCATGTTTTCCAATCAAAAACAAAATCCATACAAAAAGTTTTTTGACTTCTGATACGTCTCTCTCTTTTTTTCTCTTTCAAAAAGCACCATTATTTGTGCATTCAGGGGCGGCTATAAAGAAAGGAGGTGCAGAGTACTAAAAGCAAAAGGACTGAAAATATGCAAAATACTGGTTAAATTCTAAAACATATCATGAAAAGAAGCGATGAAAAAAATTTCGTCTAGGGCGCAATGGCTACTAAAGCTCTCGTTGGGTGCATATTTTCTCTTTCAATCGCATGCAAAGATGTCCGTTTTGGTTTCCGATCCTGAAATTGCTACGATATATCTTTAATTTCTTTGTGATAATAATAAAAAATACGTCTCTTGTGCTGTCTATTAATCGATGATTATCCCTAAACGAATTCTCGAAATTTAGTACACTAATCAGAATGTATGTATACAACAAGTGAAAAAATATTAGAGCGGCTTAGGCACTTAGGGGCGCAACGTTTTCCCTGGGCGAGGGCGCACCGGCCCTCGGGCCGGCGGGCCAGTCCGAGCCTGCTGACACAGAAAATTCTGCTTCGGGCTACTATTTAGTTATCCCATCGACCAAAACTCTATTTCCAAACCCCAAGATTAAATGCCAATAATAGTTGATCTTAAATGTCACATTCACTTGACTTTAAGCAAGTTACACGTGTTTACGTCATCAAGTGATTTTTATTTCGACATTTTATTTGTATTTTCATTAATATTATACTAATTTATTTGTTATTTCATTATCTTAAATAAAAATTATGTCAATTTGTATAATTTGGCGAGTGGTTTTGCGATTTATATAGTTTGGCAAAATTGATTGACGGTATAGCTAAGTAGTTACCAAAATTACTTATAGGCTTGTTTAAATTCAAGCAAAAATTATTAATAAGGGGTCTATGATTCTGAATTGGAGGTTTGCGGAACAAAAAATGGTACTTTTCGGTTAGCCGGGTGCCAGTGTTATAAATACATATCTATGTCATACACATATATGTATGCATCTATAACACTAGTGCCCGGCTAATCAAAAAGTACCTAAAAAACATTAAGAGCCCCTAATGTAAAGAGAGCAATAGTATAAAAATTGAGAATTTAAAACTGTGGCACAATCTCAGAACAAGGCGAGACACCCACACCCCATTTGGCGACTTTTTTGACACATGTCAACAATCCCGCATACGGCAACCTGAAAACTGACATGATTGGTCCACTTTCTTGACTGCGCCAGACTGTTTTCTACTAGGTCATCATCTTGGAATCATGGGAAATACAACATTTATAACTAATGACGCATAATTAGAAAACACAGGAAAGCTCATTTTTATGAGATTCCAAATAAAACAAGCAATTTCAACATAAATTTATTGAAAAGTGTGAAATTTTAAGACTACCTTTCTAAATCAGAGTAATGATTTAATGATTAAGATTTTCATTTCAGCTTTTTTAAAAAATCATTGCATCATTTCAATTTTTTAAAGTACCTACCTATATCAGAGTAAACATTGGACAATTCATTTCAAATTTAGGCTTAGATGTGTTATTATCCTGGGGTCGGCCATCTTGGATTTTTTTAATGCATGAAAACTCCTTTTTTGCCAAGTAGTAATGTCGCCAATGGTTAAATATTGTTGATAGGTTAATGTAATATTGAAAAAAACTGGTATATAATAATTATAACTATTAATAAAAAAATAATTTTTAATTCAAGCCAAGAAAAAAATCCAAGATGGCAGACCCCGGGATAATAACCCATCTGTTCCCAAATTTACAGCCCAAGGAATACACTATAAAAATCGATATTTATCAGACATATTTGGCCATGTTTACAAGGTAAGTGTAATGCTGTGTAAAAAATGATTTGTATAACACAAAATTCTATAATATGCAAAACCTGTCTTCTCAAGATGTGTTATAAAAAAAATCGGTACTTGTTAGTTATCCTGTCGACCAAATTAGTGTCGCCAAATTGTAAGATTAAATGCCAATAATAGTTGATCATAAATATCACATTCACTTGACACCGCATGTTTACGTCATCAAATGATTTTTATTTCGACGTTTTATTTGTATTTTTATTAATGTTATACTAATTTATTTGTTTTTCATTATTTAAAATAAAAATTATGTCAATTTGTATAATTTGGCGAAATTGGTCGACGGAATAACTAACAAGTACCAAAAAATCTACTGTGTATAGCAAAACCTACTAAGATGGAATCTCAAGAGATCAGCAGAAAATTCCATTTTAAACAAGTTTCTGTCTTAATCGGGTACAATTGTACTACGTTACTCATTTCACTGGTATCAATAAATTTTTCTGTTTAGGACAGAATTCTTTGTTGACAGGTTTAACTCTGTAAACCTTTTTTACATTAAACACTGAATGAAGTTTTCTATAACTTGTTTATAAAATTTTAATTGGGCTTTTATGTTTTCAATTGCAAGCTTAAATTTGTAAATTTATTCAGGGTTGCTACCCCACCTGGAGAATTTGGACCTCTTCCTACTTTTATCAACCTCATCCCCATACACAGTTTAAAATTTTAACTCATTATTATACATTTTTGAAATTTTTCTACAATATATCTTTTTTTTTTTTTTAAGGGGGGGGGGGGAATAATATAACTAAGGAATCATTTCAAATCGCCTTCCCCACCTTGAAATGTCCATTTCTCAACCCCCTTTGCTTAAAGTTGGGCTTAAGGCTTGTTATCAGTCAGGGCGCAAATTCCCCTCTCTAAGGCAGATCACATGCTGAACAGACAAGCAGAGGAAAGTGTGAGACAGAAGACAAATTGTAGCATTCAAACTGGTTTCTTTTTTGTTATCACAATGATTTTTGTTATCTCTTGACTTACACCTTTTTGTCGTGTGTCTGTTCAGTGTGTGATATACCTAATGCTAAACCTATGGGCTTGGAATGCATCCATATTTTTGAAATTTGTCCTCGGAAAATTAGAGTTTTTATGTTATGTTTTCTGTATGTTCTTGTTGAGGAATGTGCCTTTCTTTTCTATTTGCCAAAATGTTTCTAAAATATATATTTTAAGTGTTAAAATCTCAGTGAAGCAGGCAAGTTGTGAGTGAGATTTTAACTCGCTTTAAATAAAACTATCAATGCATTTTTAAAATATTTTGTTCAACAAAATAGAAAAGAAAACATTCTTCAAGAAGAGCATACAGAAAACAAAAGAATAAAAATTAATTTTCTGAGGGGAAATTTGAAAAATACAGATGCATTCCAAGATCGTAGGTTTAGCATTAGAGAGGGAAATTTCCAGCCTGACTGATGAAGAGCCTTCAGTCTGATTGTGATAATTGCTGAAGTGAATTATGATTCAATTTAAGCAATATTTTATTTATTTATATATTTTTTTAAGCTTGGAGAAAACTTGTTTTCAAACACTCTGAAATTATTAAGGAAAGCAACTTCTATTATAGTGCTAAGTGCATTTGTGAAAATTTCAATCAATATTATATGTAGTTGGAAAATTATATTTTTGAGTGGCACAATATTTATTTTATTCTCGGTGTGAGCAGGTCACACTACACCACTAGACTGAAATTTTCCTAAAGTACACCTGGAAAAGTCAGAGAATTTCATTCTCCTTTATGAGTAGCAATCCTGTTTATTGTCTTTTGTTTTAATACAATATAGAGCAACAGATTAAAGGTTATTTTTTTTTTCATGTATGTGCTACTAATTTAACTTAATTCATTTTTGTTTCAAATTTCCAACTGATTTTGTAGTGCCATAATATAATGAGCATTATATTTATTAAGAAATGCTTTTTAAATGGTTTAAACATGAAATAAGTTCAGATATTTATAGTGATGTATCAAAAAATTATATACATGGATGTTTGAAAAAATTATTAAACTGTTTATTCAGTACAATCTGATAATGTTAGTAGGATTTTAAAATTTATTTCTTTGGCACCTGCAGAAACAGAAAAATGAGTTTCTACTTATTCTTTAACAGTTTTTTTTTTTTTTTTTTTTAATAAACCATACTATTTTCTTGTTTATTTTACAATTATTTCTTTATATAGTGGAACTTTTATACATAAAAGCCAACGGTTCAAAGAAAAAAAAATTAATTAGTAAATCTTGTATGAATTACCTTATCTAAAGTTGTGCTATTTTAATTTTATATAGATTCATGTAATTAAATTAAAAAAAGTAATTAGCAAGAACAAATTATTGAATGTATCACGCGAAAGAAACATGCCCTATATTTATGAATCTATAATGTATATTTATGTGTGGGTAATTTTCATAAAATGTTATCAGTCAAAGATTATTTTACTTGCCAACAAGATGTAATATACACTCAAAAATAGTTATGGTAAAATTTACGTGGCTGCAAAATTAATTCATTACTACAATGCTTTCCATATTAACATTTGTATAAAATTAAGATATGTAACAGAGGAAAGTTACATGTAGGTTAGAACTTATTCCAGCAGTTACATTGCAGAAATTAGGAAAAACTTGAAATATGGTCAACAAATAAAAATGTGTAAGTTTTTGGTATATTTTTTATTGCCTGCAGTGTTCAAAAGGCTGCTTAACAATTCACTCACTTTGTGAGAAAATCCACTCGCCAGTAGTGGGTAGATTTATATAATTCCCCACCCTTATACGTTTGCATTCTTGTAAAAAAGTTCCTGTTACTTGCTGCACAGACAATTTAGAGGATAATTCATCATAAAAATGTTCACACTTATTAAGTCATAGATAGAATAGGTTATCAGGAATATTTTCAGTGAAATAGAAACCACAACTTATAATTTTACATGCAGCCTACATTTCTATTTAGAATGCTTACATAGTATTTCATCACCATTCACTTCATCTTCTTTTGTATGACTTTGATCTAGCTGAACTGAACTTAAAATATCATTATTTGTAGAGTAATCTGAAAGAATTATGCCAGTTTCCCCTAGACAGTTTCAGGAGGGCGCTGCTCCCTGCCTACCCTTAGGTTTACAAAATAGCACCCTTCTTGCCCCTCATCCAAATAATTAGCAACCTTCTTTCTCCCCCAGTTAAAAAAAAAACAAGTCTTTACTCTTTTTTGTATTAAAAAATTCACTTGCATAGTAAAAATTGACTCATTGATGTCTTTAAAAGAGTTTGCAGACTATTAAATATTAAAAATAATTTTAAAAATAAAAAAAAATGCTTTTAAAAATTAAAGAAGAGTGCCCTTAAGAATCCAAAATGTGCCTATTTTGGAATCAAAAAGTGCCCTTTTCCTACAAGCAGCACCCTGCCGTTTTTTAAACCTGGGGGAAACCCTGATTACGCCATTGTCCAGAATAATTGAAAAAAATATTCAATGTATACAAATTTTCTTGTTGCACAGAAACATTTCTATGTAATGACTACAAGGAATTATACAAGTTCAATATATTAAACACTAAATATTTGATGGTTCCATAAGATGATTCACTGTACAGTGAAACCTCCCTGTGCGACCACCTCCCTGAATGACCATTTTTTCATGGAACGAAATTTATTCCCATGGGCTCAAAACTAATTTTACCTCCATTCAGAGACCATCCCAGTTGAACTCCCTCCATGAGCGACCCATTTCTTTGAAGAAAATGAAACAAATTCTGTTTTTTCCTGGTCACTTGAAGAAGGTTTTATTAGAAAAATAATTCTGAAGAACGCATTATTCATCAAACTTCTAAACTAAGTTTAGAATTTGTTTTTTTAATTCAGGTAACTTTTAAGTGTTTAAATCCTTTTGTGCCTTTTTAGGCAATGGATTTAACTTTGATGACAGATTAAGAATGACTGTCAATAATCTCCCCAGCCCTATTCTGTCAGGAAACTTTAAAAGAAATAGATAAATTAATGAGATAATCATTATTTGTTCCCATCCGAAAAAAAATTGCATTTATATACTGAACTTCGAAAGGACTTGGAAATAAAAGTTATAAAAGATAAAACCATAAAATCAAAGCAAACGTCAAATGTATTCATTTTTTTAACTCTGTAGTAATTATGTAATTAACTTTCGTTTTGATACTTAAATTTTCATATTTTTTCCTAATGTGAAAAATAAATTTTAGTAACATTGTTACCTTTTTTCAACAATCTAGATTTAAACATGGCCTCCATTAAAAGACCACCTCTCGGAGCGACCAATTTTTATTGGAACAGAACGTGGTCGCTTTAGGGAAGTTTTACTGTATTTAATATTTTCACAAGTAATATATTTATTGTGTTGCATTTATACATTATTTGCTTATACACAGTGTTAAATAAATTTTTGTTTCTTTTAATAGCCCTGATGTTGAACATTGTGGATATTCTGTTCCTCATCCCTCAGTACATGATATAAATTTCCGAATACAAACTAAAGGTAAAGCTTAATTCCAAATTAATGTTTATTATTTTACTTTATATTTAGAATCATGGCTACTCTATACAGGGTGTCACATCAAGACAGCACAAATTCTGCACAGCCAGATTCTTTGCTTGGAGTACATAAAAAATGTCCAGATAGCAGGAGAGCTGTTGAACATTTTAGGGTAGGTATTTGAGGCACCATAAAAATTTGTGTAACACTTCTTTTGGAATGTCTGAATCCAAAATCGAATGTCTGGCTGAAGGATCATGGCACTTAGCCCACCCGTAGATTTTTAAATTTCCAAAATTTTCATTGTAAAAAAATATCCTTGAGGCATTTTGAAATTTTAATACCTTTAGATTTAGTATTTAATGAAATAAAAAATATAAAAGCCAGACACTTTAGTCGTCCCAAAAACTGTGCCAGACACGTGTCAAGTGCCATTTTATGACTACCCAAAAAAGGTATTTGAGGACGCTGAGATTGAGACAGAATAATGTTTATGCTTAGAAAAAAATATTTTGAAAATGACAGACACTTTTATTGGCACTTTCTACTTGCCAGACAACATAGAATGTTAAGCTGTGCCAGTAAAGCTGGACTTGCTGTGCCTCGCTGAAGATTCATTTACTGACTTACCATACAAACAAAGCGTAAACCGCATTGCATGTTAAAATGAATTTCAACTGGATGCGTGCATAATCACAATAAATCTAACTGTGATATGCTCTCGCAAGACCACGTGACTCATAGCAAGCATGCAGTTCTGAAAATTTTGGAGTAGTAATCATGAAAAGTAATAATAATAATAAAAAAAAATGTGTTATTTGCACAAAAAGCGATGAAAAAATCACTGATTTTACTGAAAAAACACTATAAAAATGTTGTGAAGTATTGGAAATTTGGCAAAAACATAGGTTGAAATATAAAGATATTATTTTACCATCCAATGCTGATCTGAAAGAAGGTTATACGGTTATCATCGACATTTCTACAAAAGTTCCATCGCTTTAATGAAGAAATATGGCGACGACAACGCTTCAGGAATATCCAGTGTACCTTCTATGAATTTCGTGGCAATCGGACTATATTTACTTGAGATAGAGCACCGAGGGACAGACATACAGGCAAATCAAATTCACAAACACTTTTTGACTTTGTTGGAAAGTGTTAAAAATGCTTATTAATCTTATATGCTTATTAAATGATTATTATACATGTGTATGTTTTAAAGTATCAGTAAAATTTAGCTGTGGAATTTCAGTAGAAAGACTTTATTTAAAACAATAAAATATTTTTGATTATTTGATGCTAAAAGACAAATGTGCACGTGATTTGACGTGCAAAACTTTTCCTCACCAAACGCGAATATTTTAACGCACCTGAAAATTACTCCTCATCTCATCTCATCTCAGGATTGCGAAAATTGTGTCACATTGCAAGATATATATGTCGTAGGCTAATTGAGAAATCCAGCTCTTTGCAAAGAGCCGGGCTAATTGGAGATCCATCTCCCTTTTTCCAATTAGCCTGATATTTTTCAGGCTTATTGCAAAGAGCCTAGAAAGCGTTAGGCTAATTGAAAAATGACCACTTATTATCCGATCAGGATGATATTTTTAGCTCACAGGCTATCACAGCCTGAGAGCTTATGTGCCCACCGATTCTGTATGTACGTGAGTACGTACGTATGTACGTAACGCGAAAACTCTTGGTAGAAATATCCGATTTGCTTCAAATTTTTTTTTCTAGGTTCATTCTGATAAGGTGCTTCCCTGATTAGTTTTTGCGGTTCATTGGTTAAGGATAAAGGGGGAAAAGGGAGGCTATCCCCCCCCTTAATTTATATAAAGGGGTAAATATTTGCAGAAATATGCATATATATGCAGAAATACGCATATAATAAACATGAAGAAATATTCGATTTGCTCCAAATTTGGTATACCTGTTTATTGTGTTAAGGAACTTCTCTGATTAGATTTGGAAGCTCATTATTTAAGTATAAAGGGGGGAAAGGGGGCTACCCCCCCTTAATTTAGATAAATCAGTTTTTCATGATGAATTATTCGATTTGCTCCAAATTTGGTATACCGGTTTATTAAGTTAAGGAGCTGCCTTGATTAGATTTGGAGGTTCATTAGTTACATATAAAGGGAGGAAAGGGTGGGGCTATCCTCCCCCCGTAATTTAGATAAATGGGTTTTTCGTGCAGAAATATGCGATTTGCTATAAATTTGGTATACCGGTTAATTATGTTAAGCAGCTTCCCTGATTAGATTTGGAAGATCATTATTACGTATAAAGGGGGGGGGGGAAGGGGGCAATTGCCCCTCCCCTTAATTTAGATAAATGTGTTTTCATGCAGAATTATCTAATTTAGTTTAATTTTTTTTCTAGGTTTATTCTAATAAGGAGCTTTTCTGATTAGATTTGAAAGTTCACTGGTTCAGCATAAAGGGAGAAATGGGGGAGCTAATACCCCCCCCCCTTAATTTAGTGAAATGGTTTTTTCATGCAGAATTATCTGATTTGCTTCAAATTTGGTATACCAGTTTATTATGTTAAGTAGCTTCCCTGATTAGATTTGGAGGTTCTTTGGTTAAGTAGAAAGGAGAGCAACGGGGACTAATCCCTTCATTTATTTTTCGAGGGGCATTATTCTTTGAAAGAAGAGTATAATATACAATTAGTGTGAATAGCCTGTGAGCCCAATGCCATCAGTTTAACTGGGCGATTTTCTTTTTATTAGGTTTATTAACGCATAACCCTACCCAAACCCGAAAAATAATTTACAACAGACCGTACAGACCATCCGAGCGAGACAAAATAATTTCAGTCTACATGCAACCCGACCTGAACCTGAGAGTTCCATTTGAAAAAACCCGAAATGCCGAACCAAATCTGATAACCGACAAAAATATTCTAAAGATCCATAACCGGATCCGAACAAGACAAATTAGTTTCCGTGGACACGCAACGCTACCAGAACTTAAAAATTCCATTCGAAGTCAGCCTGAAACCCGTCCCGAACCAAATCTTAACCAACAAAAATATTCCAAAAAAGTATAACCCGATGCAAGCCAGACAAAATAATCTCCGTCCACCGGCAACCTGATCCGAACCTGAAGTTCTAATTGAACTCAAACCGAAAACTGGTTCTGGTCGGTTTTCGGGTTGACTTCAAATGGAACCTTCAAGTTCGGATCCGGTTGAAAAAAAATTAAACTAAATTAGATAATTCTGCATGAAAACCCATTTCTCTAAATTAAGGGGAGGGCAATTGCCCCCCTTTCCTCCTTTTATACTTAACCAACGAACCTCCAAATCAAATGAAGGAAGCCATATCGTAATAAACTGGTATATCAAATTTGAAGCAAATCGAATAATTCTGTATGAAAAACCCATTTATCTAAATTAAGGGGACACTAGCCCCTGTCCCTCCTTTATACTTAACCAATAAATCTCCAAATCTAATCAAAGCAGCTCCTTAACATAATAAACCGGTATACGAAATTTGGAGCAAATCGAATAACTCTGCATGAAAAACCCATTTATCTAAATTAAGGGGGAAGGTGTCTAGCCCCCCTTTCCCCCCTTTATACTTAACTAATAAACCTCCAAATCTAATCAGGGAAGCTCCTTAACATAATAAACCGGTATACGAAATCTGGAGCAAATCGAATAATTTTTCATTAAAAACCCATTTATCTAAATTAAGGGTGGTGGGCTAGCCCCCCCCCCCCTTTCCTTCCTTTATACTTAACTAATGAACCTCCAAATCTAATCAAGCCATCTCCTTAACATAATAAACCTGTATACCAAATTTGAGCTAATCGAATAATTCTACATGAAAAACGCATTTATCTAAATTAAGGGGAGGGGCAATTGCCCCCTTTCCCCTCTTTGTACATAATAATGATCTTCCAAATGTAATCAGGGAAGCTGCTTAACATAATTTACCGGTATATCAAATTTATTGCAAATCGCATATTTCTGCATGAAAAACCCATTTATCTAAATTACGGGTGGGGGATAGCCCCCCTTTCCTCCCTTTATATGTAACTAATGAACCTCCAAATCTAATCAAGGCAGCTCCTTAACTTAATAAACCGGTATACCAAATTTGGAGCAAATCGAATAATTCATCATGAAAAACCGATTTATCTAAATTAAGGGTGTAGCCCCCCTTTCCCCCTTTATACTTAAATAATGAGCTTCCAAATGTAATCAGGGAAGCTCCTTAACACAATACACCGGTATACCAAATTTGGAGCAAATCGAATATTTCTGCATGAAAAACCCATTTATATAAATTAAGGGGGGGGGGGACTAGCCCCCTTTTCCTCATTTAGCCTTAACCAATGAACCCCAAAAACTAATCAGGGAAGCACCTTATCAGAATGAACCTAGAAAAAAAAAAAAATTTGAAGCAAATCGGATATTTTTATCAAGAGTTATCGCGTTACGTACATACAGAATCGGCGGGCACATATAAGCTCTCAGGCTTTGATAGCCTGTGAGCTAAAAATATCACCCTGGTTGGATAATAAGTGGTCATTTTTCAATTAGCCTAACGCTTTCTAGGCTCTTTGCAATAAGCCTGAAAAATATCAGGCTAATTGGAAAAAGGGAGATGGATTCTCCAATTAGCTCGGCTCTTTGCAAAGAGCCTAGGCTGTTTGCAAAGAGCCGGAGTTTTCAATTAGCCTACGACATATATATATTATGTATTAAATAAAATTTGGAAAGGTGGAAAGGAAAAAAAAAAAATGTGTATCTCTAGATATACAAAATCTTAGCATATTATTAATAAAACCAAATGGTTAATTTTTAGTAAGAATCCATTATAGAAATATCTATATATTAATATATTAAAAGAGCAACATAATCCAGTCATGAGGATTTATTATTTTTTTTTAAATCTATATATATATATGGCAAAATCAATCCTCATAACTAAATCATCATTATATTAACTACTATAATATTTTCAATATCCACTGCTAAAAGAGCAGCCAAAAAAGACTTTTTTTTAAACCAAACAGTATCTATACTGTATTATTAGGAATCAACATAAAAGTATAATTCTACCTTTAGTACAAGCACAAAAATGATAAGGAGAGAGAAAAAATACCTTTAAAAGTGAAAGAAAAAAATATCTACAACTTACCATAAGTACAATAAAATGAAAAGGGAGATTTAAAAAAAACTTTTTTTTTTAGTGAGTGAATACCTCTAGACAAAAATGTAACCTATATGCAAAAACACAATACTTTTTAGAACACCGAAAAATGTATCTAATTTTAATTAAAAAAATTTTTTTTATCTATCTTCGATAAAAATTTAGTCAGCAGAAAAGTTATTTTCATCACAACGAAGAATTTACCTTATGCACCAATAAATGTGTTTGTAAAAAAAATTTTAAATAAACACATACCTTTAAAATATAATCTAAAAAAAATGATTTTGATTTTTTTTATCTATATTTATCAAAGTCTAGAAAAATAATCTCACAAAATATGATCAATATTTGAAAAATGGCTTTTCAAAAGTTGCCACTTAAAGCAAAATAAAACTTACCTTGAACTAAAAAGGAAATGTTATAAGTATCGACATAATAAGGTAAGAAAATAATAAATGAATTCAAAGCATATGTGTGGTTTTTTTTGTGTGTGTGTGTGTGTGTGTGCAACAGCAGGAATACTCTTATTTTTTTTTTTTTAATGTTTAGGTGTAGAGATGAATGTGGAGGTCTCCTAAATATTCATTACTTATATTTTATCATTTTACTTTCCGTTCTAAGGAAACTGCATATTAACTGTCTTTCTTTGAACAAGTAACTAAAACAGTATTTTTTTTAAAGTTCCTTGAAATGCAATTAAATATATATGTAGATCCATGAACACGCTTTCTTCATAGAATTACTGGGAAAGGAGAAAAAAAAAATTCTTTAATGTAAAAAAGGTCATTTTAACTGTTCTGTTTCTTCTTTTTTTAAAAAAAAATTCGGCCGGCACAAGACATAGTCCGAACGATCTGAGAAGTTTGATCCAACTGGAAAACTCCGTTTAGGAGCGAACACAAGAAGAGAAAAAAAGAACAGGCGATGCAGAATCCATGACTCATCCTTGGAGCGGTGACGTAATTTGGTAACTTTTCTTTTGCCGGTAGAACGAGAGGCAATCATCGGCTAGTGGTGACGATAGCTGCCGGCATGAAGATACCTACAACTGTCGGTCATTTCTGCGTTTGCTGTATACCGCTTTTCCGCGCACTTTAGATGCTAATTTTTTGAAGAGGCATCTATTGACGTGATGTATCTTTCAGTTGAGAGTACGTTCACTCAGAAAGCAATGCACATTCCTCAGATTGTCTGCAGGAAGTCCATAAATTTTTGAGCAGTTTTTTTTTTTTTTTTTAGAGTATCCACTGAGCCTAGCATGCAGATCACTTTTTTGACATTATTCTATAATCTTGAAATGTGACAGGGCGAGGAGGAAAACAAGAATAGTTCAATTCGAATAATAATCCAACATTAGGTAGTTTGCAGCAGTCACAGTTTATTTTTTTTTAAATGGAATTCACAGTTTTTTTTTTTTCGTAGTAGTCCAAGGTAATCATGTACGCAGAATGAAATATATATATATATCAGGTGCTCCCCTTCTCCAAAATGTAATTCAGTATGCCGGCTATATGCACCATATTTTTGTGATGACGATGTCTTGCACAGGTGGTTCATTTTGCATAGTTTCCATACTGAATACAAGGCTGAAAATTAACTGTTACTTATTTTAAGAAGAAGGCAAGAAACTGCCAAGGTAGAAATTATCTAAAGGTCTTTATTGTCCACCGGGATCGTTTTGAACATAGCCGAAATTACACGGCTAACGCCGGTGTTGGAGAAGGGAGCAGAAAGTTACATTTTTTACGTTCACAGAATCAGATCTTAGAAGGAAGTGTTACAATTACATTTTCTTGAAAATGCTCGAGTGTTGGCAAGCGTACATACACAATTTCGCCAAATACATATACTATATGGCGAGATTAAAGAGAGAGAGAGAGACGTGGTCAAAGTACAATAATTGAAATTAAGTGGGGGAAGTAAAAGAGTAATAAGAAATATTTAATGCCAAATGATTACATAGGAATTATAGCTCATAAACCGCAAAAGAACATTCGATAGGGTTTGCCAAAGTTCTCATGGGATTGAAGCGGCCAAAGCGCCCGTTAATAAACAAAACAAAATAAAGACAGGGTTAATAACTGAAATGACTAATCTATCTTACATCTGGACCAATGGCTAAAAATGTAGAAGTAATATGTCTGACTAATTTCTGCATATCATCAAAACTAAGGCAGAAGGATGAAAATTAGAATCCAATTGCTAGGCGGGAAAAGAAAATGATTTCTTTTCTTTTAACTGCAGTGCGCTGCGGTTAAAATATTACAGATACAGAAGAAAAGATTGCTGAATTTATGAAGGGAAAAGAGCGCTAAAAACAGATTGAATCCGAATGCAGATAGATAATTAAATTTAAAGAATTCAAAAAAATGTAATTTTAAAGGGGGAAAAGGGGAAAGGTATTAATATTAATATGTGAAGGTAGGCGCCTTCACAACCCTCATTAAACAATCGTTAAATTTCATTGCATGTACATATAAATGTATATCACAAAATCATTGTTATAAAAGTATATTTATTTAAGTTAAACTTTCTTAAACTAGTTCCGTATAAAGAGTAGACAAAGTTTTTCATTAGGTGAGCCACACACCAGAGAGACATGCAACAATAATTGTGAGACGTGAGGCAAATTCTGCTGTTCAAACTGGTTTTTTCTTTGTTAACAGGATAAAATTGTCGCATGCCTCACGCTTTTTTGTTGCATGTCTCCTTGGTGTGTGGTGCACATTAAAGAGTATTTTTCATAAAAGTTTCCAAAGTTTTCTGGGTATGCATATGCACTTATGCAAATCTTCCTAGTTAAAAGTTTCTTAAATTATATGATGTTAAAAAAATATTTGGTGTAAAATGTTTCTTTATATATTCATTGAGACAACTATTGAAATTCATGCAGGTAATAAATTCGTAGACGAGCTGATGCTACAGCTATTGTCTTGAGCTATACAGGTAAAAGATATAAATAGTACACATAAATATATTCTATAGTTCGTACAATGAGTGTTTTCATCTATCCGATAGGCAAGATTTATTTTAGTCAAGGACTATGAATGTCTTATGCTATTTGTGACTATATTATTATAAAGAATAAAAATAAAATTATACCATACCTACTGAAGAAGGCACATTGGATATTCCTGAAGTGTTGTCGTCACCGTATTTTTTCATTAAAGCAATGAAACTTTTGTAGCAATGTCTATGATAACCCTCTTTCAGATTAGCATTGGATGGTAAAATAATATCTTTATATTTTAACCTATATTTTTGCCGAATTTTCAATATCTCACAGCATTTTTGTAGTATTTTTTCACTAAAAACAGTGATTTTTTTCGTCGTTTTTTGCGCAAATAACATTTTTTTACTTTTCATGATTACTACTCCAAAATTTTCAGTACTGTATGCTTGCTATGAGTCATGTGGTCTTGCGAGAGCCTATCACAGTTAGATTTGTTGTGATTGCACACGCATCCAGTTGAAATTCATCTTAACATGCAACTCGGTTTACACTTTGTTTTTATTGTAAGTCAGTAAATGGATCAACAGCGAGACACCACAAGTCCAGCTTTACGGCACTCGCATTTAACATTCTATGTTGTCTGGCAAGTAGAAAGTGCCAACAAAAATGTCTGTCATTTTCAAAATATTTTTTCTAAGCATAAACATTATTCTGTTTCAATCTCAGCGTGCCTCAAATACCTTTTCTGGGTAGTCATAAAATGGCACTTGACATGTGTCTGGCACAGTTTTCAGGCCGACTAAAGTGTCTGTCTTTTATATTTTTTATTTCATTAAATACTAAATTTGAAGGTATTAAAATTTCAAAATGCCCCAAGGATATTTTTTTGCAACGAAAATTTGGGAAATTTAAAAATTCACGGGTGGGCTAAGTGCCACGATCCTTCAGCCAAACATTCAGTTTTGTATTCAGGCGTTACAAAAGAAGTGTTGCACAAATTTTCAGGGTGCCTCAAATACCTTGCCTAAAATGTTTAACAGCTCTCGGACTAAAAGAACCATACCTGTACGGCTTACATTTTTGGTGGAAAATGCAAAAGAAAAGTATGACGTCATATTCAGTGCAAGGAAATAATCTTTCTTGAAAGCACGAACATAAGCATATGAATAAGCACATGAATATACTATACACCAAGTTTGGTATATTTCGGTTGATTAATATACTAAGTATAGCTCTGAGACAAACAGAGAAGGTTTGTTAAATGATTATAATCCTCTTGTTGTCTCAGTGACTCAGTATTTAGTATATTAATCGACCAAATTGTACCAAACTTGGTATATGGTGCATTTATATACGCTTATTAATTGGTTTACCAACTTCCAATACCGATGTTCATGTTTCCAACAAAGCTTTTGCCTTGTAAATGATATGACATCATATTTTTTCACATTTTTCTTGAAATATGTAAGTCGTAGAGGTATAGTTCTGTGGGTATTTTTTATGTACGCCAAGTGAGAAATCTGGCTGTGCAGAGTTTGGACAGTCTTTGATGAGACACCCTGAATTTAAAAAAATGCTAAAAGATCTATCATATGTTAATCTTTCTGTTATATTGTATGATTAATGATATTACAGACAAATGCTCATTTATTTGTGATGGCTCAAATTACGGTAATTGGAGTATTTTATACATTGCCCAGTGATGCCGGGGATGCACTAGCTCATTATTAAAGCAGAAAATTGGAGATGGAGAAGGGATGCATTAAAAAAAATGTAATGGATCCTTCAAAATGCACAATTTCAAAATTGAAAGATTGTAAAATTGGCATATTACGTATTAAATACATAGAATCTGTCTTATTTTTTAAAATGAGGACCCACTTTTGTAAAAAAGGACCCAATTTTTTTTAAGTTTCTGGGTCCAAAAGTGTAGCAGCATCACTGATTGTCGAAATTGAAGACATTAAACCGCTCATTATTAAACTAAGGAGCAGGTACCGATAAATGGAGATTGTTCTGCTTTTCTAGAAATAAATACCATTAGAGTGCCATATACATTGTAGGCTAAGTATAATTTTATTTGAAAAACTCAAATGTAAATAGCACTCAAGTGAGTAATTGTAGTTTAACAATGCTTGATTCAACCAACAATGTTTTACCATTTGTTAGAAATAGCTATATACAATGGAATCTGATTTTTAGTCTTGGGATTTGAAATATGAGAATTATGAAATCCATTTTAGATGTCTTGAAATTTCTTTCTTTTGCCATTTAAATTAATATAAAATAGGAGGAAAAGAAATAAGAAAAACATTTTGAGAAAAAAAAGAAAACAGTAGTTCCCCTTCCATTATATCCTGCTTGTCGGGGAGAGCCCCCACCCCCATGTCAAGAGAAACTTGCTATATAATGTAGGGCCTTAAAAATTAAGAAAGATGATAATCTACAAATAATTTTTTTTTATATTTGCCTATAAAATGTTACTTATATTAAGCATATTACAAATTTCTTAACAATTTAGAATTAGTTTTATGTTTGAATACCGTTTTATATGCCTATTATTATTGACATATGATGCTACTTAAAAAGTACAATTAATGTATAGTTTTTTATTACTTTTCTTCTGTGTGAAAACACAAAAAAAAGAGTGGTATATCTGATAGAGCGATCTAATGAGGCACAATATAATCCGTCACTATTGTACAAAGAAGTTATTTTTCATAATTTATGAATACAGTAGACTCTGTCAAATCCGCACAGCTTGGAACCAGTGGTTGTACAGATTTTAGAATTTTGCAGGTTTCTGGTCATTGCTTTGTTTGCATTTTTTAAACAGTAATTTGAATGTAATCTAAATTATATTGAATGCTTGCATTATAGTAAAATATTAAAATAATTAAGTAAAGTAATGAACTAAAATGATAAAAATTAAGAGAATTTTAAAAATGATTAAATTATTAAAAGTAAAAGTCAAGTAAATATAATAATTTTCAATTAAATATACATAATAAAGATAAGATACATTTTCCTTAAATTATTCAATGAAACTTTCTTCATAAAGTGTACCGTATTAATTCACATCAAAATCATAAAGCAAGGAAGTTTTATTTCAGGTTTAGCCAGTCTTAATAACCAAAAACGCTTGATTTACATGAATATATTTGATAAAAAAAACTTGCAATTACCAGTGATATCATCAATATCTTGATGGGTTTTTTTTTTTTCAGAAATAAATTTATACTTCCTCCATGAAAAACTACAATTTCAGTTATATTATTGAGAATTACATATTAAAATACATACGGAATGATATAAAACTAAAAATTTCTGTAATTTTGCCGCTACATTTGAAATGAAAGTTTCATTGTTTACATATGCGATGATATGCGGATTTGAGGGAGTCTACTGTATAATCTACAGTTAACATTAGGCAAAAATTTTTAATATGGTAATAAGTTGTCTTCTTTACACTGTATTGATTTCCATTAAAAAACAACAAAAGAACTATCAGTCAGATCCATTAATCCCATTGTGTAAATATATAAGATTATAAAGATACAAATGAACTACTGATTTATAATGTGTATACTTCAAAAATATAACGTAATCTATACAAGATAGAATTTTTTTTTATATATATAATGATTAGACACATATTTTTAACTACTGCATAATATTACTATGGAATTAGTGGAAAAGGATTGCTTTTGGGTCCAGTGAACCTGTCTTGGTACACAGCGTGTTGAGCATAAACATTTTATTATCTTTGACAATATTACCCGTAGTTCTTTCTTTTCTTAAAAATGTATATAACTCAAATTATATATCTTATAAACATTACTGTAATAACAAGAAGCAGTGTACATTCATGTTTGTTTTTGAAAAGTTTCTAATTAATTAACTCTTTTGTCCCTTTGTTGTAATATTTTGATATAGTAATTATTTTGAATTTATTTTAAAGTAATTTAAATGTTTTAAGAATACCCAATTTCTTAGCAGTTAATTATTATTTTTTAGTAACAAATTGCTTTAGAAACATCTTCCTGATATATTTTTGTTATAAATATAGTACATTTTTTTTTTTCTTTTCAGCTGGTGTTTCAGCTACAGATGTATTCAAGAAAGGTTTAGAAGATTTACAACTTTTATGTAACCATATGAAAAAAACCTTCCAGGTATTAATTAAAGAGTCCTTTTATGTATATATATTGATTTGAGATTCGTTACATTTGATTTTTGTTTAAAAGTATAAATTCATGCAAAATCAAGTTAAAGATAAAAAATCATACATATTTGAGGTTTGGTTAAAAAAGCAAACTGTAGCATGCATAGGACATCCAGTGTATGTTGCCGGAAGCTCCTACTTCAGGCTCATTTGGAAAAGTGTTTTGCAGGCACAGCTCATTCACTCTATGCTATTGAAGACACTGGGGCATTCAACCTTAGGTTTGTTAAAAAATAGTTTTATTTCAAAAGTATAAAATCATACAAATTCAAGGTTTGTTTGAAAAAATAGACCAGAGTGTGCATAGGAAGAATGATATATGCTGCTGAAGGTGTTGGGCCCCTGGCATGAGATTCATCTGGGAATGTTTACTCTAAAAAATATAAATTCATACAAATTTGAGATTTGTTTACAAAAATAAACCAAAATGTGCATTGCATGACTGGTGTGCACTGCCAAAGGCAGTGGGACCAAACAAAAGCACATGGTTCTGAAAAAAAAAAAAAAAAAACATAGAAAGAGTTAAGGAAAAGATTAGTTTGATTCAGGATTTGTTACAAACAGAAATTTATTAAATAAGAGGTTTGTATGAAAAAACTGACCAGTGTAGCAGACATAACACACTATTACATTAATAAACAAGATATTTTTTTTTCCCTTCTGAATAGTTATCAAACCTTTGTAACTATAAAACCTTTTCAGCCACATTTAAAATGCAAATCTAACAAGATATTTTTTATTTTTCCTTCTGAATAGTTATCAAACCTCTGTAACTATAAAACCTTTTCAGCCACATTTAAAAATGCAAATTTAAAATGTGATATACCCTATTCTAATCTAGAAAATTTTAGCACCATATTTTTTTAATTTTAAATTAAATTTTTTTAAATTTTAAATTGCACCATATTTTTTTTAATACTTTTTTAATATTTACATGTAAATATATGTTTTATGATGTAATTTTCTCCATTTACTGTTTTTAATATGTGATTATTTAATTGTTATTTTAAAGTTTTACTGATGTTTTAATTGTCACATGTAAATATATTTTTTAATTAAAAGGAAATATTATTTTCACTGTTTTACAATTTGGCATCAATATTTAAAACAATGACCTTTTCTAAATATGAATTAAATCTCTATTAAAATTACGAAACTTTTAATAAAATTAAAAAAAAAAAAAAACCTAAAAAAATTAATAAAATAAAATAAATATTTGCACACTGCAAGCTTGTGAAGTATGTCCCTAGAAAAAAGGCTCGAATTTCTATAGTTTTTTTTCCTGTAAAATTTTTCTAATGGAGCTGTTTTGATAGACTTTAACAGAGTTGCCAAATCGATGGCTTTTTGCACACCCCTATTATCGTAGAGAAAAAGTTGTTATTTTTAATTGAACAAATGTTCCAACTAAATAAAGATTATTTTCTGTATTAAAATACTGGTGTCCAAAAAGCCGGAGACTAGGCAGCTCTACATTAAATAGCTCTTAAAATAATTTTTTAATTTAAAAACTGTCTGCTTCAGCGTGTTTATCCAGCATTTCTATATAAAACTACCAAATTTCATATATTTATATGCAGTAGTTTTCTTAATATTAGCCAAGAAAGACCTGGTCAAAAAATTCATTTATGGCAGAAGTATTAGTTACCCTTTTTTAGAACAGAGGTACTAATAGAAATTTTAATAAAATTTTATTGTTTAGTACTTTTAAATAAAAAGTGCCTATTAGTTAAAAAAATAAAATAAACAGTAGCCACTTAGTACCCACTGCTACTATTGGCCACTGGCAATTAATGAAATTTCCCAGTTTTTCCCTTTACATAGGAATAATGGTATGACATGAGTGATAGTTGTTATGGCTTACCTTGGAAACCATGGCAACATGCCAGAATTGGCGTGCTCATCTATTAGAACTTTTTCTTAATTGTATGGCAACAGTCATTTGATTTTCAAATAGTATAGAACACATTTATTTATTTTTTTAAGCTATGGTATTCGTCCACATAGCAATTCTGGCTGTATGTTTAGCCTAATGAAACTAATTTGTTATAATATTTAATTACTTGTAAATATGTATATAAAGTTTAATATAGTTAAAAATAGTTTCTTTAATTTTAGTTTGAAATTTAGTATACAGTCAGTTCACTTGGAATATCGCACAATAGTTTCACAAAATTTTTCTGCAAATAGCACCTGAATATATTTTACTGATAGGAAATCCTTGTAACATGTGCTGAAAAACTTTGGTTATGAGCTTTTAAGAAAGTGTAACTTACAGCATTCTGCCTTTAAATTAGGGATTTTTTTAAATGAACAAATTAATTTGACATAGTTATCTTTCCTGAGTATTCTAAAAGACCATTTTAAATTATTCTCCTATTTTATGCCTGAATTCTGATTTACATTTTGATTATTAAGATTTTTTTTTTTTTTTTTTTTTTTTTCCAGTTATCTTAAAAGTTAAGTGTAAAATTCTAGTACATATTAGGATTTAGCAGGATTTCATTTCTGGTAAAATCAGTCTATATTTCTTGGGTAGATTGCTAATTTTACTCATACCAATTAACCAAAATTTTCAGCAGCAAACTCTTGAATTATTTAATACTTATATTGTAACCAAACATGCATTTTTTATTTTATAGAATTGCTCAACTTTTATTTATTACCATTTTCTTCTTTCTAGAAAGCTATGAAAGATTATAAAGAAGCTAAGCTTCAAAACATAGAAGACACTCTCAGAGATATGGATGCATAGACTTGTGCATATACTTTCAACTTTGTTTTCAAAATATCAGATATTCTGAGCCAAGATATGTAAAATTTGATAATTTCAATAAATAGGTATAATTTATGTTATAATTGTACCTCACTATATATTTTGGTTCTTTCTACTATACACTATTGTTTCATTCAGCCATTCAATTTTAAAAACTTTTTCCCATTTTGAACTTCTTTCTCTTCAAAACAAAATGTTATATATTCACAAATTCATCTGATCGTCTTCAACATATGTATAAATGTAATTTTTTGTAAATAAAAAATACTTGCAACACTTAAAACCTTTTTCTGTTTATTTGATTTTACAGTCATACTCATGGTATTTTCTTGTTGGAGCCTAACTTACAATATTTTGATTTTATTAAAAAATACTAGCTGGTGTTGCAACCAGGGTTGCGGAGTCGGTGGGGAAAATGCAGACTCCGGGCTGGCAGCACTAATACTCGGGCTGAGTTACTAGTGTAGCCTGTTGTTTAAAATAATGATGGAATATAAGAAAAATAAAGCTAAAATCTCTTTTTTTCGTCATTGATTATCTTTTTAGGGCTTCAAAAATAAAACTTTTATGCACACAAACCCGAAAAATCCAACTATCGTAGTCTAAAGAACACAAAATGAAAATTTTACTATTTTGGATCTGCAGACTGAGTAGAAAAGGTGAAATCGTTACAATTTAGTTGTTATTTTGCTCTTCCAAACTTGAAAAACTTATATGGAAAGAAGGAAAAATAAAGATTAAAATTTTATTATTCTGGAAGTAATTTGGATCCTGTGGATTCTAATGAAGAAATAAAACAAAGTGATTTTTTAAAATTAAGTTTACAATTTTGGCTTTATTTCGGGTTCTGCAGATCTGAAATTCAAAAGGTGAAAGATAACGAAATTTCACTATTTTATTGTTATTTTGGGTACCGCCAATACAGGAAAAAAAAAAAAAATTATTGGGTGAGTGCAAAAGTCACACAGTGATTAGGCAAACAAAGTTCTTTATTCAATCAATGATATATGCTCCATCGTTTTCTATAATCTGTTTCCAATGTTCTGGCAGCATACGAATGCCCCGATCATAAAAACTGCATGGTTTAGATTCGAAGAACGAAGACATGATGTTTTTTAAGGCATCCAAAGAGTCAAGTTTTTTTCATTTAAATGATTTTGCAATGACCAGAACAAATGATGGTGCGATATCAGGAGAATACAGTGGATGAGTTAGGACATCCCATTTCAGGCTGTTCAGTTTGCACAGCATCTGTCTCGAAACGTGTGGTCTGGCATTGTCGTGATGAAAGACAACGCCCTTGCGATTTGACAAAATCGGACATTTCTGTTTGATTTCTTGATCCAGATTGGTTAATTGGTGACAGTACTTGTCCGAATCAATCGTTTGGCCAGCAGGGAGAAACTCAAAATAAATTATGCCCTTGCAATCCCACCAAACACAGAGCATCATCTTCATCGGGTGCAAACTGGCCTTTGCCATTGCGTCACCATGCTCACCTGCCTGTTTCCATGTGCGTTTGCACTGAACATTGTTGTAAAGGACCCATTTCTCATCGCCTGTCACTAATCAATCCAAAAATGACTCGTTTTTGAGCCGCCGAGTAAAGAAACGGTAGCAGAAATTCACTCAATTTTGTTCCTCTCGGTCAGCAAATGGGGCACCCATATATCGAGCTTCAAATCGAATCCCATGTTTTTTAAATGCCAAAAAGCAGTTGATCGGTCAACGTTAAGTGCTGTAGCAACTTCCTCCGCTGAAATTCGCAGAGTATTCTGAACTAAAATATGCACAACATTGTCATCAATGTATGAAGGTCGACCTGAGCGTGACTCGTCTTCAAGGTTAAACTCGCCGCGGCGGAATTACGCAAACCATTTTTCCACAGTTCGTTTAGCTGGTGCTTGATCTTGATTAACCTCTTGAATGTTTTTTACAGCTGCTGCAATGTTTATTCCCTTTCAAAACTCGTAAAGCATAACATGCTGTAAATGCACCTTATCGACACTTATTTTGAAAGTAAACTTTCTCGAAGCAGTTTGTATCTACACAAATTATTTTGTTTGAAATGAAAGCTGCACACGTCACTTTTCCAACGATTTGTCTTACGCAGATGGCAGCAAGGGTGCAGAATATGTCCAATCCGGCGATCTAGGATCGGGGGAAATTTTGCAGAAACATATACAATTGATTTTGATTTTAACAACAAATTCCATAATTCCCTGAGATAGAAAAATTTCAATACAAATAAAAAGATCCGTATGATGACCTTCACAAAATTGATCTTAGAATAATATGTACCGTTTATCAGGGGTGGTTCTGTTCCGAATTTTCTGAAAAATTAAGGCATTCAGTGCCAAAAAAAAAAAAAATCGTTCATCAATCTGAAAATTCGGACATAAAAATACCGCAAATTTTGCCCAAGAATTACGGAAAAACGCAAATTTTGTCACAAGATCGCAAAATAACCACAAATTTTATCAAAAGATCGCGAAATGAACGCAAATTTTATCAAAAGATCGCGAAATGAACGCAAATTTCATCAAAAGATCACGAAAAAACAGCAAATTTCGTCAAAAGATCACGTAATAACTGCAAATTTCGTCAAATGATTGCAAAACAACCGCGAATTTCGTCTAAAGGGACGAAATAACTACGATTTTCGTCAAAATATTGCAAAATAACAGCGAATTTCGTCAAAGGAACACGAAAAGAACTCTCAAATTTTGTCAAATGTTCGCGAAATAACCGCATACTTCATCAAAATGAAAGCGAAAAAACCGCAAGACTCGTCAAAAGGAAGGCGAAATAAACGCACATTGAGTCAAAACATCGCGAAAAAACCGCAAATTTTGACAAAAAATCGCGAAACAACCACAATTTCGTCAAAAGATCGCTAAACAGCCGCGAATTTTGTCAAAAGAGGGTGAAATAAGCGCGAATTTCGTCAAAAGATCACGAAAAACGCCAATTTCGTCAAAGGGCCGCGTAAAAAAAAAACATAGTGCTGGGAATGGAATTTCCGCCCCCACCCCCTTCCCCCACTCTGCTGTAATCTTTCAGAAAATTTGCTGTGAACTTCAAAATTTTTTTTTCACTCAGAATCACCCCTGCTATATATTCTCGCGCATAAGTTGACAAATATCGGAAAAATAAATTTTCTATACCTATGATAACACAGCATTTACCTATAACATACTGTAAAATTTGGGGGAAATTTTCATGTGGATTGGGGGAAATGTTGGGAGTAGAAACATTTTCTGCACCCCTGGATGGCAGTATTAATGACAGCACTTTGCGCCGTTTCTAATGCCATCTATTGCACCTCCACACGAACTTTTGCGCTCACCCAATACAATTTCATCTTATTTTGACTCATGCACAAAAATAAAGGAAGGGTATTTTAGAATTTTTACTTTTGGTCATACAAACTGGAAAAAATTGATGGGGAAGGGGGGGGGGGGGTTCTTTTACATTGCTAGACCTGGTTCTTAGTTCTTTTGCCTCCAAAAATAGCACAGATTTATAATTTTCGCATTACTTCCAGTAAGAGATCCGCATGAACCTAAATTTTAAGGCCCGTCGCCTAAAATGTTCCGCCGTGCTTTTATATTTATTCTCACCCCAATGATGCCCATAGCAAATTGTTCCTATTTTATCTGCATAGTTTGATTCTTTCACATTTGTTATATTGGGCTTGTCAGCCTGCTGAATTTTTTTTATCAGTCTGATTCGGTCCATTAACATAAATTGTCTTGATTCTACTTACACGACCTGTTTGAAAAATTGCCTTCATTTTCCGGACCTTGAGTACTTCCAGCTCTTTGTACCTCGGGTTCTACCTGCAAACCCCAAAAATATGAGGGGAAGTACTTATATACTAAATGTGAAATATCTACTACAGTTATGAATTAAAACAGTTTTCATCTACTCTGCACATGGTATCTATTTATTCACATCCTGTATCTATTTTGTGCACTGCAGTAAATCGGTCATCTTTAACTTGAGTAGCCTGATATAGCCCATAAATAACAATAATAATTCATTTATAGATTTAAAATTGCATATAATTAGTTTAATTTCACTTTAAAATGTCTAACAAAAAAATCTGGAGTCGGGGTCGGCTTATTTTTTAGCAACTCCGATTCTGACTCTGCAGCCTTGGTTGCAACCTGATATGGTACATTTGCATTGTGCGAGATCTTTAAAATTTTGGGAGAAAAAGAAATGAATTTAATTGCACCTTTCGAAAAGATTTATAATATTAATTTGGTATTTCTGTCTCCTTTATCTCATCAACCATTTTTCATACAGAAAAAACTTTTCTCAAACACTAACAACTCTGTGGTACAGACATGCTACTTTTCTGTGAAACATGAAATTCCGCTTTTTCGGCACTGAATTTTATCATCCCTGGAATCGATGCAAATCTGCATTAAAATTATTCAACATTTTTAGGAGGGGAGGAGGTAGCAGTATCGGACAAAATGCAACAAAAGTGCAAGGCACAAACAGCACCAAAATTGAATTTATTTATCTCGCTTTTCCTTTCCTGTGACCTTCCACATATAGAAATGAACAGCATGAAAACATAGCCAGGTGCATGCAACTGTCGTCTGCTTTGACTGAAGGATCTTTGTAAAAAATGTGAATTTTGTCAAAGGATTGTGGAAAAACACAATTTTTATCAAAAGGACGCAAATTTCATCAAAGGATCGAGAAAAAAAAAACACTAATTTCGTCAAAGGGTCTGGAAAAACGTGATCACAGGAAAACACATATTTTGTGACAGTATTGCAGAAAAAATGCATATTTATCAAGGCATCATGGAAAATGTTAATTTCATCAAATAATCATGAAAAAGCATGAATTTCATCAAAAGGCCACAAAAACACAAATTATATCATAGGATCCTGGAAAAAATACAAATTTCATCAAAGAATCGCAAAAAAAGAAAATTCATCAAGACGCTGCTTAACTGGATTTTTCAAGATTTCCCAACTGCTCTATCTGAAAAGTATTCACAGATTTTCATCAAACTTCAGATTCAGTTAAACATTGACATAAGTTGTTGTTGATTAGGTTTTGGTGTAAATCACCCAATAGGTGGCACTGCCATGCTGCATTTTGCAGGATTTTAGCAATAGTCATATCTCATGAACTAATGCACTGAATTTCATATCTTTAGAATCCTCATGATGGGCATAGATTGTCATTTAAGTTTGGCACTCTGATAGCAAATTTTGAAGTATGAAATAGAAGAAAGTTTTGAGGTTGGCACATCCGACTAGTTTTTTCTTTTGATGTATTTATTATTTTAAAATTTTCTAAATTTCTACTGCTGCACGCTGAAATCCCCCCCCCCCCCTTTCTGGTCATTTGAATGTTTAAAACTTGTATTTACAAAAATGAAACTCTTTATTAAGAAATGCATATTATAACTTATTAGTTTAATTTGTAGGTCCTTAAATTTTTTTAGTTTGGGTCCTTAAAAGTCCTTGATTTTTATTTAAAGAAATGTGTACAAACCCTGGTAATTGTTATTTTAATTAACGAAATAACTAATAAATCAGAAAAAATCATTAAAAATGCAGATGAACGTTGAATTAAAAATCAAACAAAAATGTGAAACGGATATGATGCCACAATCATGCATTTTTGGCATTAAATCCTATAGTTTGGCATTTTTTTTTTATGAATATTGGTCGATGGGATAACAGAAAAGTAACATTAATTATTAAGTTTCCTAATGAGCCAGAAATCGTGTTTACAATGTAAATGAACTAAAAATTATATTTTGTAAGTTGCATGATTATAATGCAATCATAGTGTAATAAAAAATAATAATGGTGATGCATATGCAATAATTCTATTGGTTGAACAGATTTTGTATAATAATCTGGAGAGCTTGCCTTTAATGCCAGGCTCATGCTTATTTACTTTTCCAACACCAGGGACATGATTATAGTGGTTGTTGAATTAAATAACTAGTTTTCAGACTAGATTAATTTTAACACAATTGTTCTAACTGATAAATAAATCATATGAGTTGTAATTTTCCAGCAGGTCGAAAAATGTGTGAACCAGGGATCTCTTCGCTGAAGCTGCCAATGTCCTGCCAACTGAGCTATCCTGGACGACTTAATTGACCTAGCTAATTAACCTTAATGATCAAAGCAACTGGTCTGATATATGAATCAGCTCAACAGAATAAATCACAGGTAATGAAATTCTAGTAAATGCTCAACATATAGGTCAAAATTAACATTTTTACTCACTGGCCACTGGCCAGTTCACTGATTTTTTTCACTGGCCAGTTTTTTTTAACCACTAGCCAGTAACAAAGTTATGTACGCTCCATACAAAATTGTGTTTGCTCTAACTATCAACATTGTAATTTACTAATATATATTACTTACCACTGAATATGATTACACTCAACACAAAAATTTTATTTTTATTATTAATTGCAATGAAATAAATTCACAGGAAATTTTCAGAAACGTTACAGCAGAGGGGGACCCCACTTTCCCTCGGCACTAACTAATATGCATTTTTCTGCGACCATTTAACGAATTTCGAGTTTTTTTTTTCACGATATTTTGACGAAATTCACTTTTTTTCGTGACCTTTTGCAAAATCTGCGTTTTTCGCGATCTTTTGACGAAAGCTGCGTTTTTTCCGCGATCTTTTCACAAAATTGCGGTTTTTTTTTTGTAATCTTTTAACGAAATTTGTGGCGCTTTTTCGCCATTCTTTGAAAATATTTGCATTTTTTTCAAGATTTGTTGACGAAATTTGCGTTTTTAGGCGATCTTCTGACGAAATTTTCGTTTTTTCCGCGATCTTTTGATGAAATTTGTGTTTTTTCCACGATTTTTTTGACGAAAGTTGCGTTTTCTTCACGAAATTTACGTTTTTACCGCGATCTTTTGACGAAATTTGCGTTTTTTTCCCTTGATCTTTTCTCGAAATTTGCGTTTTTCCGCGATCTTTTGACTAAATTTGCGTTTTTTTACGATGTTTTCTCGAAATTTGTGTTTTTCCGCGATCTTTTCGCGAATTTTGCGTTTTTTCCGCGGTCTTTTCACGAAATTTGCGTTTTACGCGATCTTTTCACGAAATTAGCGTTTTCCCGCGATATTTTGAAGAATTTTGTGATTCTTTTTCGCGATTCTTTGTCGAAATTTTCGTTTTTTCCGCGATCTTTTCACGAAATTTGTGCTTTTTCAGCGATCTTTTCACGAAATTTGTGCTTTTTCAGCGATCTTTTCACGAAATCTGTGTTTTTTTCCGTGATTTTTTGACAAAATTTGCGTTTTCCTACGATCGTGTCACAAAAGTTGCGTGTTCTCTGCGATCTTTTCACAAAATTTGCGTTTTTTCCGCGATGTTTTGACGTAATTCTCGTTTTTTACGTGGTCCTTCGGCGAAATTCACGTTTTTTTCGCGATTCTTTGACGGAATTGGTGATTTTTTTCTACAAACGATTGACGAAATTGATTTTTTTCGGCGACCATATCGAAATTAACGATATTTTTATGTCCGAATTTTCGGACTGATGACCGTTTTTTTCGGAACCGAATGTCTTAAATTTTCGGAACATTCGAGACAGAATCACCCCTACTACTTTCTTTTCTTACGTTCGGGAGAATCGCCGATTTGGACGCCGTAAATTCCGAACGAATTTCACCCCTTTCCTCCCTGGCATCGATCTTTCAACCATCGCGTTTGGCGAGTGGTGCCCATTGAGTTTGGCGAGTGTGGACAATAAAGTTAATCGCCACGTTTTAAGTGTTACTTGACACCTGGCGAGTGCTAATTTTGTGCTATAGCTCAACATGTTATTACACTAGATTAATTTTAACACAATTATTCTAATTGGTAAATAAATCATATGAATTGTAATCAAGTCTTTCAGATTCATCCGGGATAGCTCAGTTGGCAGAGCATTGGCAGCTTCTGCCAAGAGATCCCTAGTTCAAATACTGGTCAAGCCATTTTTCACACAATTGGAAAATTACAACTCATACATCAATTAGAATAATTGTGTTAAAATTAATCTAGTGTAATTACATATCCAGTGTTTACTGAAGTTCCATTACCTGTGATTTATTCTGTTGAGCTGATTCATATATCTGACCAGATGTTATGATCATTGAAGTTAGCTGGGTGAATCAGGTCCTCCAGATTCGTCTGGGATAGATCAGTCGATAGAGCATTGGCAGTTTCTGCCAAGAGATCCCTGGTTCGAATCATGGTCTGTATATTTTTTGTCCAATTGGAAAATTACTACTCATAGTTTGAAGACTCTAGATCTGTCCTTGCGCGTAAGGAGCTGTACGTATATAATGTCTTCAATATTTTGGACACCTATCTTTACGATCGATATAATACGTTATCGATCCTCAACCTCTCCCCCTTTAAATATATTGTTATCAATGTCTAAATTTTTTTATATATATATGTTTGTAGTAATATAGCGATATGGTTATACATTTATTATTTGCATACTTTACCAAATAAAAAGTAGTCAATAAAATATCACTAAGATACAGAACTAAAAATTATATCAAATAACAGGTAAAACAGTTAATATTTAAAAGTAATTAATAATAGCTATTTGTTGATAATGCATTCAACAGTAATATGAAAAATATGGGAAAGTAGGTTTCACAGAATACCTTCCCGTGTGGAAACTAGCGTAATGATGGGAGGGGTGGGTGACACTTGCTGTGGAATATATTATGTTTCAGGTACTTCATCAATATCACAATAGATTTCCTCCATCCATTCTAGTTCATTGTTACTATGGGAAACCATCAGTTCATTTTGTCTGCATCTAGCAAAGCACATAGTTTTTTATCTTAGGTGCACCAATAATGTCACCAAAAACTAATGGCTTCAATAATAAGTTTGTATTTTTAAAAATATATATGACTATTTAGATGTAAAGAAAATGTAAATATATATACAGTAGAACCTCGATCCATCGTTTTTCAAGGGGTGCGTGAAAAAAAACGAATGCGGGAAAACGATGAATGCGGGTTAACTTCAAAACACGAAAAAAATCAATGTTTCTGCATTACTAATACATACATTGTATACAGTATACTAATAAATACTAATTTGTTACTTAACTGTAAAAGAAATAAATTGAAGCTGTAGAAAATTGACATTTATTTTAAAAAATCAGTAATTTTATGTTGGATTTTTCGTTCATTTTTTTTTTTTTTTTTTTTTTAATGAAACAACAAATTTTCAAGATGTACAAGATTTTCTGGTTATTTTCTGTAATCTCATGTGGATGTATATAAGTTTGTATAGTTTCAAATGCTGTAATTGCATCAGGTAGACTTGACACTGGTGTAGGCTCAACTTCATCGGAATCAACATTATTATCTGCTCTTCTTCGCCATTATTTTCATCTTTTGCATCACCACACATTTCTTCTATTCTTAGGACACCACATTTCTCAACATTTTGATCAATGGAAATATAATCGCTAAATTTCATACCAGATACATCCTCTGCTACACACAACCACTCTTCATCTGCATTATCGTCGCCTTCAAAATTATTTTCTTTTCCTTCTGTTGAACATTCTCCATCAATTTATCGCACAAATCCGAATTTCACGAAAAAATGATGGATGACTGAAGAGGTTACTTCAGGCCATGCTGAAAATACAAAATGAATAGCCTGCAGAAGGTCTATTTTTGGAACAGGTTCTTGTGCTTATTCCATAACACATAAAGATCTTTTCATTAGCCTTCTCCTGTAAAATTGCTTAAAACGGTTGATTATCCCGGCATGAAGATGTTCTACAAAAAATAACAATTTGATGGGGAAAAACTGACTTTTATATTTTTTGAAGGACGACATATCTGGTGAATGCGCTGAAAACAATTGTCAATAAATAGGTTTTTTTTTTTTTTTTTTTTTTTTTTTATTAAGGATTGATTGATCTATCAAATTCAGGAAGACATTTTGTAAAAATATTATTTTTCATCCATGCTTTGGCTTTCGAATGGTAGACTACTGGCAGTTTCTTTACCTTCTCGAAGCATCGAGGTCTAGCAGATTTACCAATAACAAGGAATATTCGTTTATCAAGAACCGTCCTTATTTGTGCATAATAACACTGTAATTCTTTCTTTGGAATGTTTACATCATGACAAGACTCTCCTTTAAATGCTACCGTAATCTCTGGCAAGCATTTATAAAACAGGCTTGTTTCGTCTGCATTATAGATGTCACAATCCTTCTAGTAACTTCGGAAGTTTTTCGAACCACATTTCTATGGCATCAGTATTTACTACTGCAGCACGTTCGCCGCACAATTTCCTGTACACCAATCCATGGCGAATTTTAAAACGTGAAATCTACCTATTAAATGCAGAAAAAATATCCATGCTATATGAGGCAGCTATTTCAAGTGCCTTCTCTCGAAGAATATTCTCATTCACAGGAATATTTAACGAACGAGCCTGCTCGTACCAATCAATGAGAAAACTTTCAAACTCACTGTAAATAGACATTTTGCTAGTTTTTCTCTTTTTTGCAAAAGTTCCATACTTATCAGCCTGGTCTCTAAATTCTTTCTTTTTCGAAATTATCGAATTCCGGTTTGATGGCGGTATACCTAAACGTTTGGCGATGTTAATTTTTTTCTCAAAAAGATTCTTTTTCACCTCATCTATGATGAGCAGCCTTTCTTCTAAGATTCGGATTTGTTTTGCCTTTCTTAAAACTTACAGAACGCATAAAAATTAGAGCAGAATGCATTAAATTGAAAGCCCACAGTCTTGAAATAAAACACGTGCCCCGCACACAACAGATTAGCCAGGGATGTGAAAGAATGTGGCAGCTGGCCGAAGTGGATGCATCCATCCTCCCCTATACACAGAATAGAATAACCCATTCACCAAACAAGAACACATGTTCCGCATTCAGTTATTTACACTTATATACATGATCACACTATCAGAGCTAATCCCTATTTCCCCCCTTAAAACAACACAAATAAGTTATTTTAGGATAAAAGAAGTAATTCCAGTTTATATGTCATATGGATCCGATTGACAATTCAATTTCAGTTCGGTGAGGAGAAAAATTTTACAACGATGAATGCGGGAAAACAACTTTTCGAAGAACGATGCATGCGGGTTTCGTTAACATTATTTAAATACAATTTGTGCAGGGACCATAAAAATAAAACGATCAATGCGGGAATGATAGATCGGGGTTAGATAAAAATTAACAACATCAAAAGAACGTTAACCCTTTGCCTGTGCCAGTGCAGCATATGGGCATTGATATTTTCTTCTTCACATTTTTGGTTTGCCTGTATTTTTAATTTTGCAAAGAGAGACTTTTAGTATCAATATTTTTAAACAGAAGGCGCAGCTTATCTGTGTCATTGGACTGCTTTTCATCTGAGATTTTAGTAAGATAAGGTGTTTAAGGAGTTTTGTTACGGTATGAACACGGGAATTTTGTTGCTATTGTTACACGTGTTTTGCTAATGAAGATTTTGTGCTACCGTATTTATTATGGATGATATAAATGATGAAATTAATTTGTTAGATGACAAACTAAATTCTGATACAGGCCGGCAAGACAATGTGCTGTTTGCTGTTCCAAAAACAATGAAATAGGAAAGAGAATCAGGAAAGAAACGAGATATTTCTGCCTTGATTGCGACGTAGGATTTTGTATCACACAAAAAGACTTCTGAACACTTCTGTAAAGCATGAAGTTTTAAATTCACAGTAAGTATGAAAGAAATTTCTGTAAAATCTGTATAACATTCTTCAGTGCATATAGAGTGTTCTTGCAAAAAGCAAACATTTAGGTGCATTTGTGTTCCAAAAATATAAAATAAAAAATTGTATAAAAGCAGTAAAAGTGCAAATAAAAAATAAAAAAAAATCTCCCATTTTCTGATATTATTAAGTATGGTTTTTAATTATATGCAAAAACTAGTTGTATGTGGCAATCCCAAAACTTTCTTCTATCTCATGTATTTTAATATTTCAAAATGTTGTTACAGATGTTAATATTTCATTTTTATTAGTTCAATACTTTGAATTAGTTTCAACTTTGAATTTCATCTTAAATTTCTGCTTCAGTCAATTAATCGGAGTAGAAACAAGTTAATCTCGATCATGATATTTATTAATAGTCGGCTTATCAGGATGGGAAGTTCCCATAGATTCACAAGCCACTGGTGTACAACAGAACTATGAAAAATGAAGAAGGTTACACAAAAATCGTTATTACAGTGCCCCCTTCCAGTCGAATTTTTCGACATTCAGGGAGGACCTCCTTGCCATGACCCAAAACATACACAAAAAATTTGGTTCAATTCTATGCATAACTTCATACACTTTTCGAAGGTACAATAATGAAAATGGCACAAAAATCGTTATTACAGAGTCCCCTTCCAGCAGAATTTTCCAAATTCAGAGAGGACCTTCTTGCCGTGACCAAAAACACAAAAAATTTGGTTCAATTCTATGCATAAGTTCATACACTTTTCGATGGTACAATATTCAAAATGGCACAAAAATCACTATTACAGCACATTTTACCAGCAGATTTTTTCCAAATTAAGGAAGGACCTGCTTGCTATAGCCAAAAACTTAAAAATTGGTTGAATTTTATGTATAACTTCATACACTTTTCAATGGTACAATTTTGTAAATCGCTATTACAGCACCCCCTTCTGGCCGAACTTTTCAAAATGAAGGGAAGACTTGCTTGCTATAGCCAAACACTTTGGTAAAAAGTTTAGTTTAATTCTACGCATAACTTCATACACTTTTCGATGGTACAATATTCAAAATCGCTATTACAGCACCCTCTTCCAGCCGATTTTTTCAAAATTAAGGGAGGGCCTGTTTGCTATAGCCAAAAACTTTAAAAAAAAAAAAAAAGTTCAATTCTATGCATAACTTCCTACACTTTTTGATGGTACAATTGCAATGGACAGACAGACAGACATTTTCTATAAACATGTTTTTTGGGATCTTTAACCCCTAAAACATGTAAATCCATCGAAAACTAGAAGTCGAAAAAAAATTTCGATTACAATACTTTCTTCTATTGAAGATAGAAGAAAGTAAAAATGTGACATTTTTGTCAACATTTTCGTAAAAAAAAATTGACCAGGTAAGGGGTCAAGACATTGAGTGCCAGACCCTCCTGACATGATAACATATATGCACAATCCCTAGGAGACAGAGCCTCATAGTGATGAAAAAAAATGCACAAAGTATTTTAAAGGATCTGTTCAAAGCAAAAGTAGGTGATTGTTACAAAGTTAAATTTGCACAACACAAGGGAACAATATATGTTTGACCTCAGATTGAGGACCCCAGTAGCAGAAACAGTACAGCACGGCAGTGGGCGCTGAAGATTATCTTAAACCTTGCAGATTAATCCACCAACTTAAAAAGAAAAGCTGGGCTTAAAAAATAGTTGAAATTCGTTGTCTCTAGATTTATAGTATTTGTTGTATCCTTATAATTATATTTTCTTTATAAATGAAAAATTTGGCTTACTTTAAGTGTTTCTGTTATTTCTTATGATAGTAGGCTTATTGAGTCGCAGATAAATTTTAGTTTGCTGCAGACTTATGCAGAAAATTCTGCTTCTGGGTTGAGGACTCTGGCTTTATTATTTATGGATTCTTTCTAAAACTACATCATCCGTCATAACCATGACAAAAAACATACTTCATTATGTTCTTTGATTATAATTTAAAAAATTAGATACATTGCTTGTTTAAGTGCTTTATATTAAAGTCTTTTAAATTGTGGCACTCGAATTTGCTGTACCCTAATTGAAACATACAATTTCTAAAAGTATTATTTTACTACATTATTTAATATTTTTTTTTTTGTTGTTGTTGTTTTTTTATCCATTCTTTTTAGTCAATCTTTTTAAACGTAAATTTTTCAGGCACATTCATGAAGTTATTCTTTTACTAAAGAACACTAAATTTCCTTTACTATACTATCCAAGCATATTGGAATCGAAATTCCAGGGGTGCAGAATATGTCCGATCCGGTGATCTAGGATCGGGGGGAAATTTTAACCCCCCTGGGGAAATTTTTCAGAAACATATACAATTGATTTCGATTTTAACAACGAATTCCATAATTCCCTGAGGTAGATCAATTTCAGTACAAATAAAAATATCCGTATGGCGACCTTCACTAAATCGGTCTCAGAATAATATGTACCGTATATCAGGGGTGATTCTGTTCCGAATTTTCCGAAAGTTTAAGACATTCGGTTCCCAAAAAAAAAAAAAAAAAAAAAAAAATCGGTCATCTGAAAATTCGGACATAAAAATACTGTGAATTTTGGCGAAGAATTAAGGAAAAAACGCGAATTTCGTCACAAGATCGCAAAATAACCGCACATTTCGTCAGAAGATCGCGAAAGAACCGCAAATTTCATCAAAATATCGCAAAAGAATCGCAGGTTTCTTCAAAAGATCGCAAAATAACCACAGGTTTCGTCAAAAGATCGTGAAATGAACGCAAATTTTGCCAAAAGATCTCAAAATAAATGCACATTTCACCAAAAGATTGCAAATTTCGTCAAAAGATCACGAAACAATCGCAAATTTCATCAAAAGATCACAAAACAACCTCGAATTTCATCAAAAGATCACAAAACAACTGCGATTTTTGTCAAAACATAGCAAAATAACCGCGATTTTCGTCAAAACAGGGCGAATAACCTTCTATTTCGTCAAAGAAAAGTGAAAAAACCCGCAAATTTTGTCAAAAGATTGCGAAACAACCGCGCATTTCATCAAAAGGGGTGAAATAACCAGAAATTTCATTAAAAGATAGCAAAAAATCTGCAAATTTCGTCAAAAGATCATGAAAGAATCGCAAATTTCGTTAAAAGACCACAAAAAGCTGCAAATTTCATCAAAAGATCACGAAAGAACCGCGAATTTCATCAAATGATGGCAAAACTGCTAATTTTGTCAAAAGGAAGGAGAAATAACCGCAAATTTCGTCAAAAGATCGCGAATTGCGTCAAAAGATCCATGAAAAATACATAGTGTTGGGAGTGGATTTCTTCCACTCTGCTGTAACCTTTCAGAAAATTTGCTGTGAATTTTAGGACATTTTTTTTTCACTCAGAACCACCCCTGCCATATATACTCGCACATAAGTTGAGAAATATTTGAAAAATAAATTTTCTATACCTGCAGTAATACAGCACTTACCTATAACATACCGTAAAATTTTGGGGAAATTTTCATGTGGATTGGGGGAAATGTTGGGAGTAGAAACATTTTCTGCACCCCTGCGAAATTCTTTTTCTGTAAATGTAATACATCTTGAATTATAATACACTGGCGGAAAAAAACAATCTCACCACCAAGGACTTGTGCTAGATAAACAAAATTTGCGAGATGTATTTGCACATCTGAAAGATAACGTCTATTCAAATTTCACAGCAGCTGAAAAACAGTGGTGCTAGTAGTGCCCCTATGAACATGTAAAGCATGTTTGCTTTAAATCTGATTTCAAATTGCTTCAATAGTCAGGCATGCCAATTTTGTGTCTTTACATTTAAAACTGAGTCTGAAAATGTGTCAGAAAGTTTCACGATTGTTGAGCAAAGAATTTGAGAAATGCGTTAAGGAGATGAAGATGGCAGTATCAGCAGCTTATTGAGCTTGAACAAGACTGTGTAATAGGGCTATAATATGAATTGTCTTTTTGCACTATTGTGAAAAGACTTGGCAGGGATGTATCTACTATTCGTGAGTGTTGGAAGCAGTGGTTACAGGAAAGGACTGTCTCAAGAAGATCGGAATGCAGCCATATTCACCACATGGCTATGGCTCATTATACTATATCTGCAGCAGAAATTCTAGCTTCTTTTGGCACCAGAGTGACACAGTAAATTGTAACAAATCAATTTTTTTAGAGACAGTGTAAAGTTTGAGCTCATTGATGGGCAGAGTATGTTGCACTATGGCAAGGTATTATCATGAAAATCATATTTAAAATAATGTTCATGCTTTTTGCCAGCAAATGGCAACTCAAATTTCTCAGACACATTCACAGAATCAGTTTTATATATAAGCATCAAATTTCTGGATATTAATTTTTAAGTGTCACAACATTGAACTGGCATTTCCTATAACATGTTGAATATCCTGAGTTATATTCGATTTCTAATAAAGGCATTTGCAGAACTATTCTGTCACGAAAATCAATTAAAAATGTTAATTTTGAGAACATTTTCTGAAATATCATTTGCTTTTTAGAAAAATGGGAAATGTTATTCCATTTCTTAACATTTGAATATAAATGCATGCAAATTTCATGCACTTATGAATAAAATTGACTTTGTAGATATGCCTTAAAATAAAAAGTTAAAATTCGAGTTACATGTATAAAAATTATTCCAATTTGCACAGCGTAAGTGTGGGGGCCCTGCATTATTTTTAAAGACCACACTCAATAATTAAGGCTGCAAAAAATAATAAATTGTTTATTTTATATGGTATAATTATATTTCCCAACTAAATTTTTGATCTCTTGCCGTTGTTCTCCTAAAAGGCAATTTTGGACACAATGGTAAAAACCATGGATTTTATTGTGGCGTATGCAATTTTGTTCAAATTTTTGCCAACACTGCTACAATATGAATAGCACAAAATAACTTAAATTTAACTACAGATATAACTACTTTTTAAATGTAAGTATCCGAACTAATTTATTGACAATTTTAAATGTTCACAGTATCATATTATAACATGTGCATTGTCTCAGTATAAAACATTACTCACAATTTTTGTAAAAAAAATTTATGACAGCTAACAGATTCAAAGTTACATAAAAAATAAATATAAAAATGTGACATTAAAACCAGTAGAAACAGGACATTTAAAAATCATATTCAACAGAATTGGATCATTCCTTGTTTATTCATGAAAAACAGAGAAATTTTCTACTTGTGGCATTTGCATGCCCAGATTGGCACATTTTGTCAAAAATAAAAATTTGGCATCATCTAATGAATCACAAGTTAAAATGATACTATTAGTAATCTTGAGAAATTTTACTTTTTATATAGTTAATGATATAGTTAATGATAATCTGATTATGCTAATAAAAAGTACACTTCTAAATTAGCATCATTTCTATAGGGAAGAATAACAATTTTTATACAGTGAATGGTGAATTCATAGAAGTATAAAATAAAATTCAAAATGAGATTAGAACATTAACTTTTAGAAACCTGATCCTGTACACATAGAGGAATAACATCATGACTAGAAGTACGTAAATTTTGCTTTTTAAAATTTTACAAAAATTTAAAAAGTGAAAATTTTACACAGATTACTCAAATTGATACATATATTGTTAAATAATTGTATCTAATTAGGCGATCAAATTCCATATTTATAATATTTAACCATATTTAAAATAAACTGATGAATATCTTGCCGGGATGAGAAAAACAAAATGAAGCAAACAAATTCTTTTTCCATTTTGGCACCTTTTTGCATTAATAAAAACAATAAAACTTGCAGTCTTTCCATTTATTATCCCAATACTTACTTTTTAACAATTTCTATTCAAAAAATTATTTAAACAATATTTTTCATTTATTAGCTAGTACAGGTAATTTTCACAATTATCATTTTGTAAATGTGAAAATTCCATATCTATAATCATGACTTATTCTTAAGTTTTACTGCATTTGTAATTTAGATATTTGTTTGGCATCACTTATAAATCTAGGTAAATGGATAAAGAAATACATAAGTGTCAACAAATTTTAAAAGATTTTTTTCTTTTCCAAAGAAATATAAAGAAGTGGAAAATTTTAGATAGAAAATACAGACCTTTTCAAATGAAAAAAAGTAAGAAAATTTTAAAAGAATTGTTAGCCTAAATTTTTTGGCAAGTAAAGACACTGCTTGTGGTCTTATTTAAAAAACAAGTAATATAAAAATTTTGTTTTAAAGTCAATTCCTACTTGGGTCATCAAATAAAAATTTTATATAATTCCTTAAGCCAATATTAGTTTTTGTTGCATTAAAATATCTCAATTTGTTGATTTTCTATAAGCAAGTAGGTTTACAATGGAAGTCTATGGGGATTTGGTGAAATATTAGAAATATTGCCAAGTTGGCGTCACTTTTGGTGACTCATTTTGGTCACCAAATGTGGCGATATATCACCAAGCTGGCGACAAACTTGGCGGTATTTAGTGACAGAACAGGGGACCCTCTATGGTAACCCCCCTTATAGATATGAAGATGCATTAAATGCTATTCAATAACCAATGGCCGCCATTTTGTCCCCCATATAAAACTAAAATTAATTAAAATTTAATTAATTAATGAATATTTGAAAAATAGATATTAACATCAATTGTCATCCAGTACAAGTTTAAAAAAATTTATTTCAACTTGATAGGATGAATAATAAGTATTTTATTAACAATTGAAAATTTGAACAAGATATATAAATATAGGGAGAGTGTGAACTAATAGTAGGAATTGAAAAATATTTGCAGAGGCATTGAAATAAAGTCTTAACTCAATTTCTTGATCCATAAAAAATACTTTATTTTTTAAGAAAATCCAGCGTGATAGCCATTTTCTGCCTATTTCAAAAGTATCCAAATAATTAATTTTTAGATAAACAATGTTCTCCATCAATGGTACTTGAGGAGTACCGATATTTTACCATATCTAGTTAGAACATGAAGAAAAAAGACTATTATATCAAATAACTAGTTTTAATTGAATGATATACTTTATGTTAGAGTCCTGCATGGGTCGGGTTAAACCCGACCCCGCAAACTCTATTTTAAGTCAAACCGCAACCCGACCCGAACCCGCAAAAATAATTTTCGGCAACCCGCAACAATAATTTCAGGCAACCTGCAACCCGACCCGAACTCGAAGTATATCAACCTGCACCCAACCCAAACCGTAATATTTCAACCCCTGACCCGAACCTGCAATATAAGGAAAGCAAATCATGTTTTAATACCGTTAGGAAAAATATTTATGTATCTCTACTCTAATAGAGGTCTGCACCGGTCCGGCCCTCGGGCCGCGGCGGGTCGGCAAAATTTCAAACTGGCCAGGCCATTTTATTAGGACAGTTTTGTCAACGAGCTGGGCTGATAAACAAAATAAACGGTCCGGGGCGGCAAAAAAAATGAACGGCCCTGCCAGGCCGGGCCGACAGCTACAATTAAGCTGGTCTACCAGCCCGATATAAATATTTAGACGAAGCCGATAAAATTATAAACGGGACTTGGCGGGCTAGGGCCAAACTTTTAAGTTTTACACGGGACGGGATGGGGCTGGCTGTTTCCGGGCCTGTTAATTCCGGCTCGTGCAGACCTCTAATTCTCTAATATCATTTTTATGTTTTACAGAGAAGAATGAGCAAATCTATATTCTTTAATATTCAACTATACCTTTGACCTGACCCGATGAAGGACTCTAAATGGTATAAAACAAAAAATCTAATCTTTAAATATGCTTTAAAATTATTTGCGGTTTCAAAAGTTACATTTATAACGATACACCTTGTTTTACACATGTGGCCATCTGCCTTTATTTTATCAGCAGTTATTACTTTGAAAATTTTCCCGTCTAACATATTGCATCACGTATCACCACAATTAAATTATTCACTTGATAGACAGGAAGGACCATTTAGCGTTTTGCTGCGTATTCTATTTTTAAAATACGATAAAAATATAATGCAGTTTGTTATTTCGAAGACTGGTGAAAGGATGACTAAATACAAAACAGACAGGCACATATTTTGCTTTTGTGAAACTTTGATCTGCGGTTTATATAGGCATAAATGGGAAAAAATATTTTCCACATTCTTTTAAAAAAGCTAGTCAACCCGAACCCGACACGCACCAAAAAAATTTAAAGTCAACCCGACCCGAACTGCAGGTCGGGTTCAGGTAAAAGCGGGTAGCCCGACCCGATGCAAGACTCTACTTTATGTAGCTAGTAATACTTCCCCTCTGATTTTTTTCAATCTTATGAAGATTTAAAAAATATATATAAAAATATTTGAATTATCAAATACTAACAAAAGTGGCAAAATAGGAATTATAAAATTAATTTGGAATGATCTACATTAAAAATAAGAAAGATAAACAAAACTTTAAGCTGAAATTGCATTTTTTAATAAGAATAAGATACAATTTTTAAATATTAAACTGGTACTTTATTCAAATGATTTTGAAAATGTGGATAATTTCAAGAAACTTATGTAATCTACAAGTTAAATCAATACTATCTATTGTATTATTGAAATCCACTACACTTTATTTATGTAAAACAATACTTTTGTTATTACAGTACAGGACCTATTATCCGGAGTCCTCAGGACTAAAAGCTTTCCAGATTTTGGAATTTTCGGACTTCGGGTCCTCCCGAAGTTTGCGATTCTTTGATGAAATTTGCGGGGTTTTTTTTAGATTCTTTGACGAAGTTCATGGTTTTTTTTTTTTCCCCAATCCTTCGACAAAATTCGCGTCTTTTTTTTTTTTTTTTTTTTTCACGATCTTTTGACTAAATTTGCAGATTTTTCTTTTTTCTTTTAAAGATCCTTTGACGAAATTTGCATTTTTTTTTTGCAAGTCTTTGACAAAATTTGCATTTTTTTTTTCTACGATCCTTTGGCGAACTTAGCATTTTTTTGCGATCCTTTGACTAAATTCAAGTTTTTTCTGAGATTCTTTGACAAAATTTGCATTTTTTCTATGATCCCTTGACGAAATTTGCATTTTTTCTTTCCATGATCCCTTGACGAAATTTGCATTTTTTTTTTTTAATCCTTGGAAAAAATTTGTGTTTTCTTTGCAATCCTTTGACGAAAATTGGCATTTTTTCTCAATCCTTTTATGAATTTTGCAGCTTTTTCCTGATCCTTTGACGAAATTCACATTGTTTCCTCAATCTTTTGACGAAATTCACATTGATTCCACAATCCTTTTACGAAATTGCCGATTTTTCCTGCGAATGATAGATGTAATTGATTTTTTTCTCTGACCAACTGTCGAAATTCGCGATACTTTATATGTTCAAATTTTCAGACTGAAGACCAATTTTTTAAAATTTTCAGAACTGAATGCCTTAAATTTTCTTAAAATTCGGAACATACTCCCTGGTGAAATATCTGACAATTTTTTTTTCTAACGAATCATAATATATGTTAATTTTAAAGAAAATTTGAGAGAATGATTTTTTTCTAATTTCGGGATGGGGGCGTGTTCCCCCCCACCACTGATGTAACATATTTTAGTGGAAACACATTGAGACACAATGGACTGAAAAAAAAAATAGAAATCTGTAAAATTTTCAAAAAATTTCAGAAATTCTAAAATTTTAGTCAAAATTTATAAATTTAGAAAATTTTTCAATAAATTTTTTTTCTGGATTTCGGCATTCCGGATAATGGGTCCTGTACTGTATTATTAAAAGATGCATTTATTTTCTAAATCGGCAATCTTGAACATTAGAATTATTTAAACGAAGACTTCACTTCATGCCTGAACATCTTTCATTCCTTCATAGTAAAGCTTTTACATTAAAATTATAATTTTTTAATAAGAGAAAGGTTAAAAAAAACTTTCAAGTATAAAAAGCAGAAGAAGAACCTCCATGAAGGAGTGTTCAACATTTCAAGGCAAGCACAATCACAAAGTCTACAGTTTTTTCTCAATTTCTAAATATTTTTGCACTAAGTTTACAGTTCTTCATTCTAATATTTTGATATCTCGAATTTGATAATGTGTTACTTTGATTTTAAGATTAGATTATCAAAATCTGACAGAATTTTTAACACTAAATTTATCAACATTCAATAGACATCCATTTCTACAATGACTGGATAGAGAACCATTATTAAAAAATTATATATTTATATGAATGAGTGAAAAATGGTCAGTTTGGCACTGAATAATTAACCCATCAATGCCCAAAATTTATTTTTAAGTTTGACTTTAAGAAACATTCTTTTTTTTTTTTTTTTTTTTTTTGGAATATCTTTATCCCAATTATGAAGAAGAAAAAGTTCAAAAGTTTTATCTTAAAATACCAAGGAATGATACGATACTTCTTAATTACAGTATAAAAAAGAAGCTACCACAACACACTTTGAAAGAAATCAAGTTTTCTTCATCAGTTGCAAAAGATGTTCACCTATCACTATGAGAGCAGATGAAAGTCTTCTTTTTGTTCTTTTAATGTAGGATGTAACAGACATAGGACACACAGCACATCAACCGTAGCACTTTGTAAAGAGAATTGATTTACTCCAAAGACAGAAAAACAGCATTGTTAATGCTTCAACAAAAAATGAAAAAACTACACTAGATCAGTTTCCAACAGAATGAGGGAATGAATAATAATGCTGTAATACACGAACAAGCACAAAAGAATCAATAAGATGCATTAGCTGAAGACAGAATGAAGCTGTCTTATTTATAAGATGCAGGCATTAACAGGTTAACAAGTTATGATTTTTTTTTTTTTTTTTTAATGTTGACTACAACAATATATAATTTAAATAGAGACACATTAAAGCATACATTTGAATGTAGTCTTTTGCCTATTTGTGGTTAAGTTTAATTGTCATAAGACAAATATTTATGAAGAATTTTATTGGCATATCTGAAAAAAGCTGCGGAAGAAAAACAACTCAAGGATGAAACATGGAATGACCCAATAATATAAAAAAGTGATGGATAAAAAAATAAAGCATTATTTTAAAAGCATTTAAGGTAAAATAGATACAAAAAGATATGAAGATCATCATATTTAGATTTTAGATCACAATCAAACATAAGTTTCAAAATTATCAGTCCACAATGTATCACAGGCAGCATTTGATAAAGTCTTGATTGTATCTTTCACAATATTTTGTATTTCTTCTTGCACCTCAGCTTGTTCTTTATCAGTGTTTACAACCTAACAAAGAAATAACGTTGTTAAATTTGCATCCACCAATTTCAAATGTTACAACACTAAAAGTACATTTTGTTTTTGTAACAAAGATATAAACATTTTCATAACAGTGTTTGAACAACTCTTTTAAGATCTGGAAATTTAAGATTAAAAATGAAATTACAATTAATCTAAATGTCAATTTATGGCTATCATTTTTCATCAATCATAGGAAATTAATAGATAAGTATTGAATTTTAACCTCCTTCATAGGTGAAAGATGTTTTGATTATTTCAATATAAATTAGAATCTATATTTACTGAATTTGATTGATTTTTAGTTAAAGATTGTTTAAATGTATTACACAAGATTAGAAACATGGATTTATTTAGCAATTTGTAATGTATTAAATTATATATATACTACTTTTTCTATATGAAGCAATCATGATAAAATACTAGATTTTCACATTACTTTTTACACATGCAAACATGTAACATATCTAAAAACTATGATGGTGGGTGTTATGAGCACCTTATATTGTATATATATATATATATAATTAAAATGAAATCATATATGTAAAAATCAAAGAAAAAGATAATATAAAAATTAAAAACAGAAAATTGAAAATTGAAAATGCAAATATGAGTAACTATGAAAATCATATGGATTCGTCAGAAGAGCTTCATAAGAATAATTCATAGATCTGGAATAACACATTTAAACAATCAACCAATGAAGCATTAAATATTCTATATCCTAAATTATGTTTAAACAATCAAAGCATCTTAGAAAAAAAAGTTTTTTTTTGGCTAATGAGAGAAAAATGGGGGGGGGGGGGGGGGGGGATTGCAGAGGAGAGTAAAAATGCATGCTTATCTACTCATCTCCTTTTCCCTATAAGTTAAAAAATAGACGACATAAATGATGTAAAGATACCGTATCATCCAAGGTTAAATTAAATTTTGGTTACGATTCAGATATATATTGGATATGAAAAAAAAAAATTTCTGTGTTCAAAAAGACAGACGGAGAAAGAAAGACAAGGACTCGTGCTAATTAATATTAAGATATTTTATTTCAAGTTCACAATACAAATTAAAATTTTTATGTATCATATTTGCAGTTTAGTATTCTCTATTGTAAAGAAATATAATTAACTGAAAAAAAAAGACATTACTTTTGCCTCATTCTGTACATTATTTTCTTTCTTTCTTAAGTGAAGATGGATAATTCTATGATAAACATTTTTTCAGAATATAGATAGGAGTACACTTCACTCCCTCTAATTCGCGACTCTATAATCCACACTATATTTCAGAAGTAAACAAACAGTTAAGATCTTTTTTTAAGCAATATAACATACACTTTGAACATAATAAAAGTTGACTGATCTGATTTAATTTTTTAAGAGTTTTAATAAATTTTAAATGCATTAAATATTTTTAATGCATTTTTGCATTCATTATAAGTAAATGTTCTGTGTATCTTGTAAATAACTATTAGACTGCTATATTCTGAACCACTAAAAGATAAAATTGCTTTCGAAGAGGGGTTAGCTCTTTTGGATAAATATCTTAGCTTATTAGAGGAAAAAAAAAAAACTTTTGTTACTGATAAAGAAATCCTGACTCTTAAAAGGTTTCAAGATTAAATTGCACAGCATAAATGAAAAGCTATAAAGCAAACCATTATCACTGCAACGTTTGAGATTTACAAATAGGTAGAAATGTTTCCATTAATTTTGTCTTATTATATCATTTAAATGTATTTCTATTATTGAATATAGTTTTTTTATGTATAAAAAAGCAATTTCTTTCATTTCTGTGTTATTTATTTACAATGTAATTACTATATTTGTTGATAAATTCCAAACACTAGAATGGCTTATAATCCACAAAATTCTATAATCTGCATAACCCTTGGTCCTGACCTGTGCGGATTAGAGGGAGTGTACTGAATTCAGGAAATATCCACTTAAAGACGGAACATAACTATTTAAACACAGATTTGGCAAATCTTTAAGTATTTCTAAATTTTTAAATGAAATTAATAAAAAATAAATAAAAACTATGAAATGAGTCCTCATGTAAAATTAATTTACTGCAATAATTTAATTTCTAAATATGCAAAGAAAAGTCATTAGAATTGACGTTTAATAAAAGACACATACCAAATATTACCCCCTTACAGACACCCCCTACAGATAGAAACTGTACATAGAGTACTTTAGTTAGAGAAAATTGTGAACTACGAAAATATGCATAATGCCCTACTACGTGAAGCTATAAGGAAAGGGCAGCTGACGTCACTGTTGGTTGAATTACTGTTGGTCAGCAAGAAAAACCTGTTCATTCATTATGACTCCTACCTGCACACATGAGCTAGGGAAATTTGATTGGTCCACATGTAACAGGTCTCTGATATGATTGGCCTACATCGCCAAGACAATTCCTGCAATGATCGTTATGACAAAAATGTAGTTGGTAGATTGGTTGACGGAAATGTTTGTTTGTAAACATGCCATTTCCTTATAGAAATTCATACTTCGAAAACAAAACTTTGAGTCTCAATGGATGAAGATACTTAAAGACGGAGAAAAGGAGGGAATTGGCTGATCTCGAATCAATATAAATAGAGAATCGAATGACTTTCAGTCAACAAACTGAGGAAGTTCCAGTAGGAATGAAAACTTTATTGTGGTGAGCTTTTTAATATGTTTTTTTAAATGGGACATCTAAAATATATTTTTTAAATCTTACATCAAACATATTTTATGGAAATAGACCTGTATATATTGCAGTGATTAAAATTGTCTTTAAAGTATGAAATAATGGCTGAAATTGGTATATAAATGGTAAATTACCAAATGTTGTTTTTATTATTTAGAGCTGTTCATATTAAAATGCTCAGTTACAAAAGAAAAGAACATGCTACATAGTTTTTAAAAATTTCAGAAAAGAAAATTCATATTTCAAATCAGTCATTCAAAAATAATGAAATTTATTAAATATTTATTATGTCAAAATATTCGTTTTGGAAAAAATTGTTTCATATTTAGATTGCCTTGGTACATAGAAATAAGAAAACCCTATTAAATATTTTTTCTTTCAATGTAAGTCATAACTATTCTTTAATAATAATAATACACAATGAGGCAGGTTATCATCAAACCAATGAAAAATTGCATGTAGTAAAAATAACATAATTTATTGTACATTTTGCAAAAGAGACTGCAACAAGGAAGTTACAAATATAGTCTGATAAAAAGAAAATACATAAAAGTACCTGGTTAAAAGTCGGATCTTTTTGAACATTCTAAGCTGGAAATGAAAATAGGAAAAACAACTGAAATAGAGGAGTGAGTATAAAAAAAGTCCTTCCGGCCAGTGCCGGGAGGAAGAGGTAGCTTTCATATTCCTTATTTTAAAAAAGCCAACTTATATCATTCAAACACACGAAGCTCAATTTAGTGAAAACCGAATATAGGAGATTCAATACTAATTTTTATCAATATAATGAATGAGAATTTCGCGAAATCAGTCAGCTTTATCCAAGCTGCTTTTCTTTAAAGTAACTTATATTTGGCTGCCAAATTCGGCAATTTCTTAAAGTAAATAGGAAAAACAACTGAAATAGAGGAGTGAGTATAAAAAAAGTCCTTCCGGCCAGTGCCGGGAGGAAGAGGTAGCTTTCATATTCCTTATTTTAAAAAAGCCAACTTATATCATTCAAACACACGAAGCTCAATTTAGTGAAAACCGAATATAGGAGATTCAATACTAATTTTAATCAATATAATGAATGAGAATTTCGTGAAATCAGTCAGCTTTATCCAAGCTGCTTTTCTTTAAAGTAACTTATATTTGGCTGCCAAATTCGGCAATTTCTTAAAGTGCCTGCCATTTTAAGACAACATGGTGGATGAGGCTAAGCAGTGAACTTGGTCGAGACCTTAGTAATTGCTGTGCACATGCTCACTCACATCGGAATCGGTTGATATATACGAGTGCTGTCGCATGCAAAAAATCAGATTTTTCAAAATGTCACCCACAATAGAAATTGAAACTGCTATATCTGAGCCATTTTTTAAGGTAAAGACAAACAAAAAATGCTCCTGAATCCTTATATCAAGGTCAAATACTTAAGAAAGAAACCTTTTTCAATTTCTAATTTTTTTGCACCTCACTTTAAATATATATATATTTTTTAATTTAATGGCCGCCATTTTGAAACAAGATGGCTGATGAATCTGGCTAGCGAACTTGGTCGAGGTGTTGATGTATACTATCCACATGCCTTCTTACATCGAAATAGGCGAACGTGTGTTATCGCGTGACAAATACAAGATCGTTTCAAAATGTTAGCCATACTAGAAATTCAAAGTGCTATAAATCAACCATTTTTTAAGATATAAACAAAAGAACAAATTTTCAGAAACAAAAACTGCTCCGGAATCTTTGTATCAAGGCCAAACACATAAAAAAAATTTTTTTCATTTTCCAATTTTTCAATACCTCATTTTAAATTTTAAATTTAATTTTTTTTTAATGGCAACCCTTTTGAAACAAGATGGCGAATGAAGCTGGCCAACGAACTCGGTCGAGACATTGGTATGTACTATGTACACACCAAGTTACATCCAAATCAGTTCATAAATACGCCTGTTATCGCGTGACAAAAATCAGGTCGTTTTAAAATGTCAGCCACAATAGAAATTCAAAATACTATTACTTAACCATTTTTTTAGATATAGACGAAACAAAAACTGTTCCGGAATCTTTGTATTAAGGTCAAACACATACGAAAAAAATCTTTTTCATTTTCCAATTTTTTGGTATCTCATTTAAATTTTTTTATTTTTTAATTTTTTTAAATGGCCGCCATTTTGAAACAAGATGGCGGATGAAGCAGGCCAACGAACTCGGTCGAGATATTTGTATGTACTATGTACACACCAAGGTACATCCAAATCGGTTCATAAATACGCCTGTTATTACGTGAGAAAAATCAGGACGTTTCAAAATGTCAACCACGCTAGAAATTCAAAATGCTATAACTCAGCCATTTCTTAAGATATAGACGAAACAAAAACTGCTCCCGAATCTTTTTATCAAGGTCAAACACATAAGAAGAAAATATTTTTTCAATTTTCAATTTTTTTGGTACCACATTTCAAATTTAAATTTTTCTTAAAAATTTAAATGGCTGCCATTTTTAAACAAGATGGCGGATGAAGCTGGCCAATGAACCCAGTCGAGACATTGGTATGTACTATGTATAAACGAAGTTACATCTAAATTGGTTCATAAATACGCCTTTTATCGCATGACAAAATTCAGGACGTTTCAAAATGTCAGCCACGCTAGAAATTCAAAATGCTATAACTCAGCCATTTTTTAAGATATAGACAAAACAAAAACTGCTCCGAAATCTTTGTATAAAGGTCAAATACATAAGAAAAAAATATTTTTCCATTTTCAATTTTTTGGTACCACATTTCAAATTTTAAATTTTTAAAAAAAATTTAAATGGCCGCCATTTTGAAACAAAATGGCAGATGAAGCTGACCAACGAACTCGGTCGAGACATTGGTATGTACTATGTACACACCGAATTACATCGAAATCAGTTCATAAATATGCCTTTTATCGCGTGACAAAATTCAGGATGTTTTAAAATGTCAGCCACGCTAGAAATTCAAAATGCTATAACTCAGCCATTTTTTAAGATATATACGAAACAAAAACTGCTCTGGAATCTTTGTATAAAGGTCAAATGCATAAGATAAAAATATTTTTCCATTTTTAATTTTTTGGTACCACATTTCAAATTTTAAATTTTTTTTTAAATTTTAAATGGCCGCCATTTTGAAACAAAACGGCAGATGAAGCTGGCCAACGAACTCGGTCGAGACATTGGTATGTGCTATGTACACATCGAATTACATCGAAATCGGTTCATAATTACGGGAGTTACAGTGTGACATAGGTCAGATATATATATATCAATTTTGAACGGAGGGTGGTTTCGGGGTCTGGGGGTCATGATCGATGAAAATATACCAAAAATTTTTTTTAATTGCTTTCCTCCGAATGGCTGCAATAGGTAGCTTTTTGTAATGAAAGCTACCTAATACTAAGATATAAAGAATTACCTTCCAATTATCTTCTCTTAAAAGCCCATATACTTTTTTAACTTCATTTTGAAAGTCTTCAGATTCATATCTCTCTTCTCCAAATCCACTTCTCTTAGCCATTGCTTCAGACGACAGATCAAGATACAGCACCAAATCAGGTTTGGGTAGGCCTACATCAGCCTGTTTGCACCAAGAGAAATTCAAACCCTAAATATATTAAAAAGACATAATATAAACATTTTTAAAGATAAATATATTTTGTCCTTTACGGGGATAAGAGACATTGAAAATGAGTAAAAGTGCTTGAATTGTGCTTTAATGCATAAACCTAACAGTCAAACCAATTAAGATTAACATGAAATTTGCTTTTTCTTTTTTTCCGCATCTTCTATTTCATCTTTAACCAGCAATTCAAAATACTTTATGTGAATTATTTTCTTCATCAAAATTTTCATGTTTTTAGCAAACAATAATACTCTTTTCAAAAAAGTGTGCATTCATTTCTAAAATAAAAAATCATTATCAGAATTATAAACTCTCAAATATAATACTATTGCACAAACTTGAGAAAATTTGCTTTTATTTGCAGAAAATATTTAAATAATTCCAATAACAATTGATATTTATAGAAAATAAAGCATAAATTCATATACTTATGTAATTTAAACATACTTTGGAAAAAAAAAAATCCATGCATACATAAAAATGCTATTTAGAAAATTGGTGCAACTAGTACAACTATGGACTGTAAAATTTAAATTAAATGTTTTCCATGAGAACATTTTTTATACCCTTAACCCCTTGAGGGGTGGTAGTATATATTATAACCCACTTAATTTTAATCAAGATTGCCACTAAAAATTAAAAAAAAAAATTAATCAAGATTGTCACTAAAATTTTTTAAAAGAGTAACATTTTTTAATTTCGATGAAAATACATTATAAAGTTGCATTTCCTTATTTTCAAATAGATTTTTTTGAAAATCCTGCTATGAATTCAACATTACAGAAACACGATAACTTGTCCCTGAAAGGGTTACGATTCAACAGAATATAAATTAAAAAAGGTCGGAGGGGAATTCATTAGTTGTTCAAAATGTTAATACAAAAATTATTAAATTAAAATTAACACATGCATTTCAATAAATCACATTTCAAAAGAAAGTGGAAGGGAATGTTATTAAAACAAAAGGAAACTTTACACACACATAGTAAGGGATATTTTTGGAAAGAGCGCAAAAAAAAGACATGATTTATGTCTTATAAATTAGATAAATATTAAAATCACACAGAATCATTCCACTTGGATTGGACAGTAAATGGCAAATTTGAAATCTGGGGAATCCCATTTAAAAAAATTATACACTTTTCAGGGTTTGCATTTTACTTAAAAATTACAAGGGACCCTGACTCACTAATCATAAACTGTGAGTCAATTGTGAAGTATCATCAATTAGACTTACAAAAAACAAACTTAAGTAAAGCGCGTATATTAATTAGAAGATTGCCATATTACAACATGTTAGTGACTGCTGCAATTCGAGATTTCGATTACCAGCTATCACAAATAAACAATTATTGTTATGAAAACCTGAAATTTTCATTTTTCGAAAACATTTATAGCTTTTAGATATTAAAAATTGGTAACAGGTTGCCCCACATATTCTGAGACATTGACATGGATATGTTTTCTCAATAAACCTGTTATGCTGTTTTATTTTTACTATGTTTAGAGTGTCAAGAGTGTTAGAAAGTGAAAGTGATTTACTGAAATTGCAAGATATTGTGAAATAATTAAATCAGTGTTTATCATCTAGATTGCATTTGTGAGATGAAATCGGTTTATCCAATGGAAAGTGAAAGAACCCATTTTCTCCCTCTAACATGTGCAAGGAAGGTTTTTTTCCACGTCTGTTATATGTAAGAACACTTATGCAATGTGATGCAATCAAAGGACCGATGAACTAATAACATTCTTATTTTAGTCAGTCTCAAATTTTATGCTCTAAGCAGAGCACGCAGAATATATGTCTGCCCCTTAAACAATAAATTAAATATGTAAAACTGAATACAAACCTTTTAAATGTAATCTTTATTTAACCTCTTTTATTTTTTATTAAATTAGAAATTGTTCGTATGAACTGCACCTGTGCCTTTTCTTTAAACCACAATTGGATTGTTTGTGTTTTTCATTTGCCTCTCATAGATTACACATTTCCTTTTGGATTACGCGATCTGAACAATGCTGGACAATAAAGGTAGGAACATGCCATTATTTAACTCTCTCTTTTTGTGAAATTGCTGTATGAAGAAATCTATTGTTTATAAACAAATTCATGAAGAGAAGCAACGTTTTAAACTGCTATGGTTCACATAATTTAAACAAAAAGCTCTTTGCAGATTGTATAACTCAGTAACATATAAAATAACAAGTTTTCTAAATGGTGCATAAAATGTTGTAAAGTCTAAAAACTAAACACACATTAAAATAAAGTTAAGATATTCTGTGCTTCGACCATCATCTGTGCCTTTATACCGTTAATTTGTGATTTTTTAACATTCATATGTAACTTTACATGGTGTAAATGTCTAGCTCTTTTATTGTATTTTTAGAACTACAATAGAACCCCCTCCCCCCCTCAAATCTGCATATCATCGCAGATGTAAAGAATGAAACTTTCAGTTCAGATGTAGGGGCAAAATTACAGAATTTTTTGGTTTTATATCATTCCATATGTATTTTGATATGTAATTCTTGATAATATGACATAACTTGTGGTTTTTCTTGAATAGTGATGTGGGGAGGGAAATTTTCCACGGAAAATTTTCCGAAATGGTAAATTTTCCATTATGTTTTTTTGGAAATTTTTAAATGTCAATCAGGTTATTTTTTTTGTAAAATTTTATAGGACATATTTGAACTTTCCATATTTTCCTTTATTAGTCAATTTCTATACCATTTAAACAAAAACTAAAGCTTATAATTCTAACTTTGTAATACACATGAATAGAATTAAGTTTGATTCTGTTTTACTTAAGATTTGTCATATTGTTTAATTTGCAACTCATAACAAGCCAATCCACCCTATTTCATAATGAAAGAGCACTCACAGAAAATGAATAACCTATTTTTCTTGCGCAATAAGATGGTTTGCTGCATACAAAGAACTGCTTACAATGTGCAGCTATAAATGACACAATATCACTGCCTCCAAACCTATGAAAACAGATACTGAATAATGATATATTTTTGGTGCAAGTTCAGATTACACACAACCTGCTTTTACCCATTTCTGCAGCAATACAGAAGTTAGAAGGTGATGCACCTGCTATTTCAGAAGTTAGTTATATTTAAAAAATTTCATGAGAAAATAATCGAACAATTGCCTTTTTCACCCCTGACCAAAGAAGAAGAAAAGTCTTAAATCATGTTTAAGTAACATACGGTTTCTGTTCTCACTCAGTGCACTTAGCTGCAAATTATTTTGGATCCACGGTATTGTGGACAAAATTTGTGTCAGAAGATGATTTAATGACAGCTATTGAAACCATAATAGAAGTTGATAAAAGCACTCCTGATATGATTGAAGTTACAGTAATGTCGGATATAGCAGAGTACTGGGCAAAACAAAAGCTCTGGAATAGTGATATTATTTGAAAAGCTGCCAGTAAAATATCTCCACAGACTTGCTAGAAAGTTTATTGCAGTACAAGAGAACTGTCTAGGGTTGCAGTCAGAATTTTGAATATTCCCCCAACAGTTGATTCATGTGAACGCAATTGGAGGTGTTTAGCAACATAAAAACAAAACTAATTAGATGTGCCAATCCCAAATCTTTCTTCTATCTCATATATTTTAATATTTCAAAATGTTGTTACAAATGTCAATATTTCATTTTTATTAGTTCAATACTATATCAAATTTAACTTTCATCTTAAATGTCTGCTTCAGTCAATTAATCAGTGTAAAAACGATTTGATCATGATATTCATTAAAATCAACAGTTTTCCTTTATTCTGCTGCACATCGGCTGTTCATGAATAGTCAACCTATCAGGACGGGAAGTTCCCGTCACTTCATCAGCCCCCGGTGTAGAACAGAACTATGAAAAATCAAGAAAATTACACAAAAATTGCTATTATAGTGTCCCCTTTTGGCAGATTATTTCCAATATCAGGGAGGACCTTCTTACTATGGCCAAGAGCATAAATAAAAAATTTGGTTCAATTCTATGCATAACTTCATACACTTTTCAATGGTAGAATATTGAAAATTGCACAAAACTCGCTCTTACAGTGATGGAACAGCACAGACCTCCTTTTGGAGCAAAAAAAAAGCCAATTTGGAGCAGCAAAAACGCTCATTTTGGAGCAGAAAATAACTATTTTGGAGCAGCAAAAAGCCACTTTGGAGCAGAAAATAACTATTTTAGAGCAGCAAAAAGGCTCATTTTGGAGCATCAAAACATCATTTTGGTATTCGTTGACGAAATTCACGTTTTTTCTGTAATTCTTTGACGAAAGTCGCGTTTTTTCTGCGATTCTTTGACGAAAGCCTCGTTTTTTCCACAACTCTTTCACAAAATTCGCATTCTTTCGCAATCCTTTGATGAAATTCGCATTTTTTCAGACCCTTTGTTCAAATCAGCGTTTTTCGAAATCTTTTGACGAAATTTGCGGTTTTTTGCGACCTTTTGAGGAAATTTGTGGTTTTTCCTGCAATCTTTTAATGAAATTCGCATTTTTTTCACAATCTTTTGAATCCGTTTTGTTCGTTTTTTGACGAAATTAGCGATACCTTTGACAAAATTCACGTTTTTTTCGCGATCCTTTGACAAAATTCACGCGTTTTTTGCGATCTTTTGACGAAATTCGCGTGTTTTTTGCGACCTTTTGATGAAATTTGCGTTTTTTTAGCGATATTTTAACGAAAGTAGCGTTTTTTCACGATCTTTTGACAGTGTTTTGTTCGCTTTTTGACGAAGTTAGCTATTTTTTGGCAAAATTAATGTTTTTTTTTCGTGATGCTTTGACGAAATTCGCGTGTTTTTCGCGATCTTTTGACGAAATTTGCGTTTTATTCGCGCTCTTTTGATGAAATTTGCGGGATTTTTTCCGGCGTTATTTTAACGAAAAAGCGTTTTTTCACGATCTTTTGACCCCGTTTTGTTCGTTTTTGACGAAATTAGCGATCGTTTGACAAAATTCACGTTTTTTCTCGCGATCCTATGACAAAATTCGCTTGTTTTTCACGATCTTTTGACGAAATTGGCGTGTTTTTTGCGACCTTTTAACGAAAGTAGCATTTTTTCGCGATCTTTTGACCGTGTTTTGATGAAGTTAGCGCTCTTTTGACAAAATTCACGTTTTTTCGCGATCCTTTGACGAAATTCGCATGTTATTCGCGATCTTTTGACGAAATTCGCGTGTTTTTCGCGATCTGTTGACGAAATTCGCGTGTTTTTCGCGATCTTTTGACGAAAATTTCCTGTTTTTCACGATCTTTTGTCAAAATTTGAGGCCTTTTGATGAAATTTGCTGTTTTTTTCTCTATTTTTTAAATATATTAGCATTTTTTTCACGATCTTTTGACCGCGTTTTGTTCGTTTTTTGACAAAATTAGCGATCTTTAGACAAAATTCACGTTTTTCTCGCGATCCTTTCACGAAATTCGCGTGTTTTTTGGCGATCTTTTGACAAAATTCGAGTGTTTTTCCCGATCTTTCGACAAAATTTGCGTTTTATTCGCGTTCTTTTGACCACGTTTTGTTCGTTTTTTGACGAAATTAGCGGCCCTTTGTTAAAATTAACTTTTTTTTCGTGATCATTTGAGAAACATCGCGTGTTTTTCGCGATCTTTTGACCAAATTCGCATGTTTTTCGCAATCTTTTGGCGAAATTCGGGTAGAAAATGATCGATTTGGCTCAAGAATTATTATTGAATTGGCGCAGTTGGGCGTAATTTTGTTGAAAAATGATCGTTTTGGCGCAGAAATGCGCAGCATTATCGATTTGGCGCAATTGGCGCAGCTGTTCCATCACTGCCCTTATAGTGCTCCCTAGTGATGGGCGATTCTGGAAAATTTGAGAATCGATTCAAATCGACATCGTATAAAACAGAATCGATCGCAATAAGAATCGATCCTCATATTCTAGAATCGATACTTGAATCGATATTTCGATGTTCACAGATAAGCTGGAAAATAGTAATTCCAAAACGTAGGGAATCAACAGGGCCGTAACGACTGTCTCTCACCCCTCACCTCCATTTACGGGGGTCCTAGACAATGTTAGCGGCCCAGAAGTAAGCTACTACAGACCTTTGAGTCAAATAATAAGGTTTTTTAATTTTTTAAAATTATTATTTTTAAGATGTAATTTTGATAATAATTTATATTATATTTAAATTTATCTTTAAAAAAGATCTCGGTCATATAAAAAAAGAAAGAAATGATTTTTTTTTTCATCCGGAAAAGATGTACTTTCTACTCTTATTTCCTTCAACCAAACACATGGGGACTTACTTCCTATAAACTCCCTAAAACGTGTATAAACTTCTTAAAAATGCGCAGATGAGCGAAATTTTGAAGGCTCTAAATTTATTTAAAAAGTTAAATGGTTTTTCAGTCTTTTTAGGGTCTCCTATAAGCGTGGGGGAAATGCAAATATTGCAAATCTTCTTTTAAAATTGCTGTGATGAATGTAATTAACCAAGTATCACATACTAATTATCCCCCAATTAATAATCAAAATTCTCCTTTTAATAATATATTTAACTAAAATTTCTTTCCCTTTTTAAAATATATATCTCCTTATCTGATTTACAGTTTATAAATATCTTACTTTTTAATGTTTACCAAATTTTCAGCTGTTAAGGAAAAAAAAAAAATGTTCTCATCCATGTATGTTAACAATGAAATAACATACTTTTCTCTGGTTAACAAATAAATAAAAGTATATTCCTTGATTATATGTTTCTTTTTTTCCAGCAGTAATTTAAAAACTATAAACAGTTATTGACTCATTCGCTGACATGCAGAGTGCACTCACTGAAACAATAATAAATAAAAAAGAAAAGTATCGAGTTAAACTGATGGCATTGAGATCACGGTCTATTCATACTAAGTGTATTTTATACTCTTACTTCAATGAATGCCTTTCGAAAAATAAATTAAGGGGAAATCAGCCCCCCCCCTTCCCGTCACATCTCTGTACTTAAACAATAAGCCTCCAAATTTCATCAGGGAAGCGCTTTATCAGAATAAACTGGTTACCAAATTTGAAGCAAATCAGATAGAAAATCCTATCTATCTAAATTAAGGGGGGTTAGCCCCTGTTGCTCCCTTTATATTTAAACAATGAACCTCCAAATTTAATCAGAGAAGCGTCTTATCAGAATTAACCGGTATACCAAAATTGTAGCAAATCTGATAATTCTGCATGAAAAACCCATTTATCTAAGTGGGGGGGGGGAATAGTCCCTGTACCCCCGTCCTTTATGCTTAACCAATGAACCCCCAAAACTAATCAGGGAAGCGCCTTATGAGAATGAACCTAGAAAAAAAATTTTTGAAGCAAATCGGATATTTCTATCGAGAGTTATCGCGTTACGTATGTACATACATACAGAAACTGCGGGCACATTAGCTCTCAGGCTTTGATAGCCTGTGAAAAGTGCCCAGTTAAACTGATGGCATTGAGCTCACAGGCTATTCACACTAACTGTATATTATGCTCTTATTTCAAAGAATAACGCCCCTCGAAAAATAAACTAAGGGGGGGGATTGCCCCTCCCCGTTTCCCCTCTTTATACTTAACCAATGACCCTCCAAATGTCATCAGGGAAGCGCCTTATCGAAATAAATCGGTATACCAAATTTGAAGCAAATCGGATAGCAAAATCCATTTATCTAAATTAAGGGGTATTAGCCCCCTGTTCCCCCCTTCATATTTAACCAATGAACTTTCAAATCTAATTAGGGAAGCGCATTATCAGAATAAACTGGTATACCAAATTGGAAGTAAATCGGATAGCAAAACCCATCTATCTAAATTATCTAAATTAGAGAGGGTATTATCCCCTCGTCCTCCCTCCCCCTCTTTAGACCATAACAATGAACCTTCAAATATAATCAGAGAAACTCGTTATCAAAACTAACCGGTATACCAAAATTTGAAGAAAATCTGATAATTCTGCATGAAAAACCCATTTATCTAAGCTAAGGGGTGGATTAGCCCCCCGTTTCACCTTTATACTTAACCAATGAGCCCCCAAAACTAATCAGGAAAGCGCCTTAGCAGAATGAACATCGAAAAAAAATTGAAGCAAATCGGATATTTCTATCAAGAGTTATCGCGTTACGTAGTACATACATGCATAAAAAACCGACGGGCACATTAGATCTCAGGCTTTGATAGCCTGTGAGCTAAAAAGTGCCAAGAGCATGTAACTAGTGGGGGGGGGGGGGGACATAAAATAAAAGAGGACATTAAAAGCTTTCCAACAATATGTTACACTAGATGGTTTGGAATAAACAATAAATATGCCCCCCCCCCGGGGACAGGTAAGTCTCAAACGGTGGGAGGGGTGAACTCAAATGTGTCTTTGGTCAAGGTTTCAAAATGTGGATTTATAATAAAATAGAACGAGAATTGGGCATTTTTAAAATAGCATGCATGTTTTGAACGGCCCTGTAAATTAAGATTGGGGAGAAAGGGGGGGGCGGAAAGGATTAGAAGGGACGAACTTGAAAAATACAACATAATAAACTAGTAACCCAAATAACTAGGCTTCTAAACAAAAGTATAACGATTTAACCTAGCATTGAATTCAGGGGGTGACCCGGGGGAACATTGGAATGTCCCTCCCGAAAGTTTTGAGATTTTATGCTTTTTAATGGACAAATGTGCATCCCCCCTTACGGAACTCTAAAATCTCCCCCCCCCCCTCCCCCCAATCTCGACCGGAACAGTCTAGAAATCAACCCGCCATTCAACACTGAACCTATAAAGAAAAAAAAAAAAGGCTCTTATACAAAATTTTACAGCAATTCTGCCACTAAAACAGTAAAATTGGAGGAATCTATTCAACCCGCATCGTGGATCATGCGCGATGCGATTTGTTCACCCGCATCTAAAAATCGGCATTGAATCTGAACTGAATCGATTCGGCCGAATCTAAAGAATTGAAGTAAATCAAAAATACGCGATTCTGCCCGCATCTAAAGATCGACATCGGCATCGAATCGAAACTGAATCGATTCGCCATTTCTGATCTTAATTTACGGGCAGAATCGATGCGTTAATTTTTTCTTGCTTTCTTTTGTCTTTAGAAAAAGAAAGCGTTGGATTCGTGAAAAATTTCGACTTCCGGTTTTCGAAGGATTTATAGTTTTAGAAGATCTTGCCTGGAATACGATTTGACTATTTTTATATATTGTCTGTCAGTCTGTCTATTTGTTTGTCTCTGACAAAAAAATTGTGGGCGGTCTATTTCAAGAACTAATGCATGGAATCTATTGAAACTTTAGATTCAATTTAACTTTCATATAAATTGGTGCTGATTACTTTTTGAGGTAAATCTACCGGCAGGTGGCGCTGCTATGCTGCATTTTTCCCGATTTTCGCAATAGCTCTATCTCAAGAACTAATGCACGGATTTTCATCAAACTTCACATTCAGATAGACGTTGGCATAAATTGTTGCATATTAGATTTCGGTGTAAATCACTCAACAGGGGGCGTTGTTATGCAGATTTTATCAGCAGTGTTGAATTCTGACAATTTTCTCCGGAAGGGATTTCTACGGATCCAGAGAGGGAGAGTTCAGAGGGGAAGGGGATTGGACTTTTGTGCATTAAGCATAAAATCTCAAATCTTCTGGGGGGACATTTGAAAGTTGCACGGGGGGGGGGGGGGGGGGGGGGGGCATGTCCCTCCCCCCGGAATTCAACACTTTTTTCTGGATTTAAACGATTTTAGTATCTCAAGAACTAATGAACGGAATTTCATCAAACTTAATATTCTGTTCATGATTAGGTTTTCGTGTAAATGATATAACAGGTTGTGCTGCCATGCTGCTTTTTTCTTAGCAGCGTTGAATTCAGGCATTTTTCTCCGGGAGGGATTTCTATGGTTCTGGAGAGGGACATTCTAGAGTTTCGGCGGGGGGGGGGGGGAGAATTGGACTTTTGTCCATTAAGCATAAAATCTCAAATCTTCATGAGGGACATTTCAAGGTTCCTGGGGGGGGGGGGGGGGGGGGGGGGGTTGTCCACCCGTACTAGCCCCTGAATTTAACACTGTTTTTCAGAATTTACTCGATATTAGCGATAATATCTCAAGAAGTAATGACCGGAATTTCATCAAACTTAATATTATGTGTCATTGACATATGTTGTTCCTGAGTTCGTGTTAATCATGTAACAGGCTATACTGCTTTTTTTTTTTTTTTTTTTTTTTTTTTTTTGGTGCAGGATATTCGTGATAGCTATATCTCAAAACAAATGCACGGAATTTAATCAAAAACTTCATATTCTGTTACACTTTCAGATAAATAGATCCTTATTAGGCTTGGGTGTATACTGCCCAACAGCTGCCGCTTTTATGCTCTTTGAATTGGGATTTTCCGTTGCGGATAACTAGGCTAACAGACAAACGTCTTTTTGCACGCTTTTTTTTCGCTCTTACACCGTCCCTACACATGATATCGAAGGTGTAGGGATGGCGTAAGAGGGAAAAAAGCGTGCAAAAAGACGTTTGTCTGACATTAGCCTAAGAGGGTGTGAGCCGAAATTCAATGATTTGTTGGGAAAATGCAATGCTTATATTTTCTTTTAAAATGCACGTACTTCAACGAACCTATCCTTTTTCAATCCTCATGATGCGCATAGGCTATCATTTAAATTTGACACTGTGATAGCGAATTTTGAAGTTTTAACATTTATGAGGCAGATGAAAGTTTTGGGATTGGCACATCCAACTACTTTATCTTCAATTTTTGAAGGAAAATGAAAACGATATTACCTTATTTTGTCTTAGAGACATCGATTAAAAAATTCATAGTATCGATTAAATCGAGTTGGCCATAGTATCGATTAAATCGATTAAAAAAATCGAAATCGCCCATCACTAGTGCTCCCTACCGGCAGAATTTTTTGAAATTCAGGGAGGCCCTTCTTGCCATGATCAAAAACCTATACAAAAAATTTGATTCAATTCTATGCATAACTTCATACACTTTCCGATGGTACAATATTCAAAAATGGCACAAAAATCGCTATTACAACGCCTCCTTTCAGTAGATTTTTTCCAAATTAATGAAGGGCCTGCTTGCCATAGCCAAAATCTTTTTAAAAAATTTTGGTTCAATTTTTGCATAACTTCATGCACTTTCTGATGGTACAATATTGAAAATTGCAGAAAAATTACTATTACAGCGCCTCCTTCTGGCGAACACTATAGCAACGCCCCTTGCTGGTGGATTTTTCCAAATTCAGAGAGAATGCCATGACCATGACCAAAAACCTACGAAAAATTTTTTATTCAATTCTATGCTTAACTTCATACACTTTCCGATGGTACAATATTCAAAATGGCACAAAAATCGCTATTACAGTGCCCCCTTTCGACAGATTTTTTCTAAATTAATGACAGACCTGCTTACCATAGCCAAAAACTTAAAAAAAATGTTCAATTCTATGCATAACTACATACACTTTCCGATGGTACGATATTCAAAATTGCACAAAAATTGCTATTACAGCACCTCCTTCTGCCGATCACTATTGCATCACCCCTACCAGCGAAATTTTTCCAAATTCAGGGAGGACTTTCTTGCCATAACCAAAATCATACACAAAAAATGTGATTCAATTCTATGCATAACTTCATACACTTTTCGATGGTACAATATTAAAGTGGCACAAAAATCGCTATTACAGCATCCCCTTTCGGTGGATTGTTTCCAAATTAATGAAGGACCTGCTTGCCATAGCCAAAAACTTAAAAATAAAAAAATTGGTTCAATTCTATGCATAATTTCACACACTTTTTGATGGCACAATGGCGACAGACAGACATACACACGGACAGACAGACATTTTCTATAAACATGCTTTTTGGAATATCTGACCCCTAAAACGTGTAAATCTGTTGAAAACCAGTAGTCGAAAAAAAATTTCGATTACAATACTTTCTTCTATAGAAGATAGTAAAAAGGAAATAGATTGACCCATGAATGTATTGCAAAGCTGGTACCAGTTTCATAAAATTTTCATTTGATAAGCAATGACAATACCATGCTTTCAAATTCTGATTCTGAACATGATCTATTAAAGGAATACGCACACACTTAGTAGCAGCAATTCTGATTTAGGTCACCCTATGCTCTCCAGTTCTGAGAGTGACCCACAAAGTTAGAACATCAACATCATGGAATCTTGGTGTTTCCACGGTTAGAAAAGTGTAGATAAAATTGTAATCAAAATCATATTATAAATATTTATTTTTTTTCCCACAAATTCTTGAATGTACAAACTTTGCTCTTTTGTTTTGATTTTTAACACATTTTTATAGTAAATCAGCTTTTTCATAAAATGTGTCAGCATCATTAATAAAAAAAATTTCATTTTATTTTTTGTAGAGAAATATGCAATTATTTTAGAACATATTTTGTTTTCATTTCAGATATTCATAGACCAATTTAGCAAATAAAATATGTTGTTCAATATGGTATTTTTTAATTACTGGATCATTATATATGCATAAAAGTTATTAAAGAATTATCATATTTTAACTTTTCAGCTTTGCACATGATTAAAAATTTATAAATCATGATTTTTACGCTTTGTTAATTATTTAATTTTGATTAATGTTTTTTTATTATTATTATTATTGGAAGGGGAATACTCAAAAGGGAATTACATCCAGAGTTGATGAAAGTACTCCAGTTTTGTTTACTGTTGCCTCTAGTGAACGAGAGTTTAAATTTACTAATTTAGTAACTTAGAAAATTTTCGGAAAATTTCCCAGGAAATTTTGTGTTTCAAAATTTTCTGGAAAACCCACAACTCTATTCTTGAAGGAAATATAAATTTATTTCTGAAAAAAATAAAGATATTGCTGATATCACTGATAATCACAATTTTTTTACCAAATATATTTATGTATTAATCAAGATTTTTTGGTTATTAAGACTGGCTACACTTGAAATAAAACTTCATTACTTTATAGTTTTGATGTGAATTAACAGGGTACCTTTAAAAGGAAAGTTTCACTGAATAATTCAAGAAAAATGTATTAGGGAAAAGTTATGTATTTATGAAGCTTTTTGGTTATTAAGTTTGGCTACACTAAACAAGAAATATATCTTGTTATTTCATTACTTTAATGTGAAATATTAGTGTACTCATTTGGATTTTCCAGCATAAGCTTAAATTAGCATAGGTTGAGCCAGAGCCTACAGTTTCTATTTTTTTATGATTGTATTAACCTATTTTAGAATTGAATAATATAACTGTGAACAGTTATTTATTCAATAGAAACGTTCAATCTTTTTTTTTTTTTTTTTTTTTTTGACTGATTGACAAACTGAATTTGCAGAATTCGGCAAAAAATAAATAATTTGTAGAATTCTGTTAATTCATAGAAGAATCAGATGCACATCTATCTAATATCAGCCAGTAAGAACATCCCCGAATAATACTCGAGCTACAAATTTAATGACAGACCCAAAATTATTCTCTTTTTGACATGAATTTTTCAGTGCCAACAGGTTATTGTGCCAGGGCAATACTATTAATTTTGTTCGCAGAACATTGCTATGCTTTTTTTTTTTTCAAATATTGCAAATTGATGAAAAATCAAACAAGAAAAGCAGAAAACTGCAAATCTGCGGAAAAGTGTTAACCCTAGTAGTAGAAAGAAGAAGCAGTAAATATAGCGGAATTATGAAGGAAAATCTGAAGAAATTGTAGATTTGATTTAAAAAATACAAAAAGCATAAATCTACCATTTGGCGGGAGAGTGGCACATACAAATTTAATATGATGTTATAGTTACTGTCAAGGTTGCCAATTTGTGACGATGGCCAAAATACCTATTACTCGTGTATAATGCACACCCCGTACTTTACAAGAAAACTAGCGATTTTTTAAAATCTCGTACATAACACACACCATACATTTGACATGCAAGTGAATGAATGACCAAATGAATTTCCGTAAAGAAAGGAAAGGCCAGGAAAGAAAGCAAAAATCTATTTTTAGACATTAAGTAGGGAGTGAGCGACAGGTATAGGAGTTAGTGGCGTATCATGCTTTGGTGACGTCACTCGCTTAATGAATTACTTGAGAATGTCTTTTGAAAACGTGCGACTAAGATGGAGAATCAATGTAGTTACACTGACACATTTAAGTTGAACATAGGTCAGTATGCAAAAGGAAATGGTAACTGTGCTTCAAGTCAGAAGCTTGGCATTGCTGAGTCAAGTGTGTGACAGTTGCAGAATATGGAAGAAAAACTGAAAAAAGTGCCAACCAAAAAGCGTGCTTTCCGGGGGAAATTGTATAAATATCCGCAAGTGGAACAGTAGCTTTTAACTCATGTAACAGATTTCCGGCGTTCATTGTAATCAGTCTCAACAGAAATGATGATGTTTGAGGCCTGTAAAATAGGTAGGAAAATGAATATTCAAGAGAAGATTTCAACGGGAGTTATGGCTGGGTGCGATGCTTTATGATCCGTAATAGTCTCTCTATCAGGAGAAGAACAATGCTATCGCAGAAGCTGCTGGAAGAATACGAAGAACAGCGTACCAAGTTCTTCCAGTACATTATAAAGCTACCAAAACAAAATGAATATCAGATGTTGCAAATCGGCAATGTATATCAAACTCCATTATGGTTTGATACGCCAGGAGCCACAACTGTTCATTCCATTGGAGATATAAACATTGAAGTGTGCACAAGAGGTGCAGACAAGCAACGATTCACCGTTAGACTGGCCATTATGGCTGATGAATGCAATTTGACACCATATGTGATTTTTAAATGTAAAACTATCGTAAAAGAATCTTTTACTGTCGGCATAATTGTAAGAGCACAGGAAAAGGGTGGATGACGGATGAGGTCAAGAAAAATTGGATTAATGTTGTGTGTGAACATCAGCTAGGTGCTTTACGTTAGACATCAATGCTGGTCCTGGAAAGCTTGCGTGGACACACGACATATGGAGTAAAAGCGAAAATTCGTCGCCCAAGTGATTTGGTTGTGATACCAGGTGGGATGACAAAAGTGCTGCAGCCCTTAGATGTTGTCTTTAGATGCAACCGACCATTTAAGGTTGCATTTCTGCATGCCTACAATCGGTGGATGAAAACAACAGATCACAACTTCACTATAAGCAGAAGAATGACATGTGTCACTCCCAACTGCATGTGAGTGGATATGTGAAGCTCGGAATTCCATTTCAGCTGTGATGATAACAAAGAGCTTCAAAGTGACTGGAATTTCCAATCAGATGGATGTTGAAGATGATATGATTTACGACGATAATGACTGTGCCATGATGACGAGGACAACAACAGTAGCGACAATGAGAATTGCTAATTAGCGTTTAAATAATGTACTAGTGCTGTAGTATAAAAAAATGCAAGGAGTGAAATAAAGATGCAGCAATACTTCTATTAAGTAAGAATTTTCCAATTTTAATTTCTTCTTTGAAGACATTTCTTGATTCATATGTATATCATGTGATTACACTCAACAGCAAAAAAATATTCCACGTATAGCGCGCAACCACGGTTTTTACCCTAAATGTTTGAAAAAAAAAAAGTGCGTGTTTTACACGAGTAAATACGGTATATATATATATACAGTCGGACCTCTATTTAACGAACCTCTATTTTGCGAATTTTTCTATTTTGCGAACTTTTACTTGGAACCAAGAACATTTCGCAAATTTCTTCGTAAAATAACCTCCAAATAGCGAAGTGTATTCTCTATTTAACGAACTTTTCCTTGGGATCTAAATTTTTTTCCTCCCTATTTCTTAAAATATTATTGGACATTTCAAACTTATTCTTTCTTTTAACATATTTTATGATGATCAATGACCATGAACAGGTCTTACCAGGCACCTAACTCACCGAGCGCAGTAAAATCATTGTGATTCTTTGCTTTCCATCCAAGAAGAGCAAACTTTCAATATCCCCTTTTAACCCTGCCCCGTGTCCTTAAACTATAGTTTCCCATTTTCTTGATTGTTGATCATGATCAATCGTGTTGGTAATTTCGGTTCTTGTAGCTCGAAAATGTCAAAGCGAAAGTGCTTGAGCATCAAAGGAAAAAAAAAATTATTCTTGATGAGGTGGATAAAGGCATGAAGAAAAAGAATACTGCTTTAAAATTTAGTATTCCTCCAAAAAGCTTATCAACCATAATAAAAAATCGTGATTTTAATGTAAAATTATTTTTTAAATGAAAATACAATATATTTCCAGACAATAGACAATGCTTTGTTTCATTCTTATTTCCCTTGCAGATTTCTTTTTGATGGGTAAAATAAGTAAAACAAATAGATATAATTTATAAAAAAAGTGTGACTAATTACTTTTTTAATGATATTTAGTGTTTATTGACTTAAAATATGTTTTACGTTGTTTAAAGTATTTTAAAGGGTGACTCTCTATTTAACAAATTTTCCACATAACGAACTTTTTTTTCGGAATTTAGCAACTTCGTTAAATAGAGGTCTGACTGTATATAAAACAATAATTTAAAATATAAAAATCTAAACTTACTTTTTTAGCATAGGAAAATGCAACACCAGAATAAGCATAGCGATCAACTATCAAGTTCACTCCTGAATTTAGAAGTCTCAGCATTTTAGGGCTAAAGAGAAATAAAATATTTTACTTTTGCAAACTAATCATACTATGATATATATCTGTAAGTCTAATAGACTTTGTTAAAACATCACGCAAAATTATAAATAAATAGTTTTAAATAAAATTTTCACTAGAATGAAACAAAGTTTGATGTGCAATTTATCAATTTATTTCATTTGAGGTCAGGAGCCAAGAATGAAAGAATATGTTTTTAATTAAACATAGCATTCTTTTCACAATGGAACAACTCTTTATAGTATGCAAATATTGCCGTCACAACTAACAGCTTTATTTTTTAATAAACAGTCTATTTTAATAACAAAAAAGTCCTTAACTAGATATTTTTATGATTCTTCCTGAATTTGAAAGTGTATCTGTAATATTATGTTCGATGTCGGGATCACAGATTAATTACCAAAAAAATAAATTTAAAATTACTATTAAAAATACTATTGAAAATTATGGTAATCAAAATACCATTTCGACACCACGTATGGCTGTGATCGTAAATCGCGATTGTTTACTAGGCAACCTGAAGATTAAGAATTAAGTTAAATGAATTTATTAAAGAATAATTAAGTTGCCTTAAATTGAATTAAAGCTAAAAAGAAAAATAAACAAAATAACTCACCCATGGAAGAAACACATAATACACACAATTAACTTAAACAATTATTTATTTAAGTAGACATATACAAATAAAGGAACTGCGCAGACCCCTACACTCAGTTAAGTATTGAAATATGTAAAGATATACATGATCTATCACATAAAATATCAACTTTTGAACTAGTGATTTTTCATTTGTTGGATCTGTGAAAGGATCGCAGGCAAGAAAACATAAACAAATTCTGATATAAATCAGTGTAAATAATTGTAGTGGAAGAACTGAATTGAAAGTTTTGTTGATTGCTAATTGGAGATCGTCCGATAATATCTTTAAAATGGGCCATTAATTCATCATTGGATCAGAAAAGTTTCAACAATTCTGTAAAGCTATCATATTCGTTCCTCTAAGATAGGAATCCATTTGATTCATTCAAAGTTCGCCAGCGTGAAGAAGGAGCTGCACAGAAATTTCCTCCAAGACATAATTGCGACGCAACAAAGTAAAAAGTAAATTTACTTTACCATCTCCAGGCATGACGAGACACATGAATATCTTCCAGAGAGCCATCTAGAAATATCGGGGCCATTAAGAGTTCTCAGAATAACTGTGTCAATATCTCGCATCAGCTACAACATATTATCATCTGCCAATTGTTTTCTCGCAATAAATTTTCAAAGGAAATTTAATATACTATAAAATTAAATAAAAGTGATCGGCCTTCGACCCGTATAGCGGAAGAACTGAACATATAAGAAAAATTGTTGTTTCTAGGAGCGATGTGCACGCTTGTTCGCACATCAACGTCCAGATTCGAAGAGAGAGAGAAAACCCCCGTAGTATATTTCGAAAAGGACGCTAAAAATTAAGAGAACCAATCTGTGTTCCCCAAAAACAATTCCAGCGTGTGGTCACTGAACTCGTCATGAGAACGCAGCTCCCTCGAGCAAAAATGGCGTCTTGTGTGACGTAGCGATGTTGTTTTGGATCGGGGAAGAAACGAAGTAATGGCCGTCTCAGTGCGTCTTAAAATGAATGGCACGCGTATTTAAAAGAAGCGAAAATAAATAAAATTTAAGATTCAGATAACTCGCAATCTATAGCATCAAAATAGATGAAATTTTGTCTGCTGAAAATAAATAATTATTTAAATTGAATAAAAATATTTAGCAATGATTTTAACGAATATTTAAAAATTTTCAAAAAGGTGAATAAAGACTTAGAACTTTTTGTTTACAATCTAGAAATCACTGATAAATAAATAATTTAATAGATATTAGAATCAAATTTTAGTAGTTAGAAATATTAACGTAATATAGATATTTTAAGTTGTTATTTGGAAAGATAAAGTTTTTGAATGGATTAATTTTTCATTAATTAAATAAATAATGGTGAATAGATTTAATATTGTTAAACTAATGGGAAAGTATTATGTAACAGTATCATATACTATGAAATAAGCAATTCTTATTTATTTATTTATATATTTTTGGGTTCTCAAAATCAGCTCTAAAGATTTTCATGTAAACAATGAATTAAGAATTTTTTGGGTGTAGAAATCGATCTTCCATGATGTCATCTACAAGGAAAATTGCTTTCATACAACATCTGCTCTTCAAATAGCAGTAAAATATTGCAGAAAGCATAAAACTAGAACAAGAACTGCCAAAAATTGAAATAAAATATAAAAATATTACAAATAATTTTTGGTATGCGAAATGAAACAATTTATTATGTTACTCATACCCACTCATCACATGGGTAAAATCAGAGTTGGGCAAAATACATCGAAAAACCATTTTCGATACAAAATACATTGTTTTTTCAACTTAAAATACAAAATACTTTCCAAATTTCAAAACTTCATAATACATGTATTTTGAAAACACATTTAAAATACAAAATACATTTAAAAAAAAAAAATAAAAACGATTGTGCATTAAATTGCACTAGTCAAATGCAAAGCTGGTTTGCAAAACTGATTAAACATTTAAAAATTATAAATTTCCAAATAAAGAAGCAAAATTAATTAACTCAACGGAAGATAACAAAAACAAAACTGAAAGATTGGAGCAACAATGTGCTTAAAAGTGTAAGAAAGTTGCAAGAATAACTAATAATGAATAAACTACCCTTTAAAAATAGTTACTCAATGGAAATAACTGCATGAATTGATTGTGGTAGAGCGCGGGCCCGGGCTTGGCCTGAGGTCCGGACCACGGGTCGGCAAAATGAAGGCTAATTTTCAAACGGGCCAGCAGAATTAGAACAATTTTTTCAACGGGTCCGGCCAAGAAACAAAATAAACGGGACGGGTCGATAAAAGAAATTAAGCGGGGCTACTGGGCCGCTAAAAAATTTTAATCGAAGCCGATAAAATATGAGCCATTTTCAATGAATGTGACTTTTGCGAGAATAAGTAATAAGTATAAATTGACATCATTACTCATCTCGTCACGAGCCGATGCTAGTTTGGCAACATCAATACAGAAATGTAACATGTCCAGCGTAGAGATCAGCATTGGACAGTTACATGGCATCTGAGCCATGGCTTAATTTTTTCAGCAGACTCGGGCCGGGCTGGGCCGGGTCGAGATCAAGCTTGCATTTTTTTCTACATAGTCGAGCAGGACTTTACTGTTCTCGGAATATGTTGTGTAGGGAAGGCAATATGTTTTATAAAACTATTAGTAGCGATAATCAACTTCTCTTAACGGAATCTTTGGAAATATACCTTCAGGGGGATCTCAAATTCACTGCTCAACAATGAGAAATTTCTTGACACATTTTCTGACTAATTTTTTACCGTAAAGGCTTAAAATTGACACGCCTGACTATTGAAGGGATTTGGAATCGAATAGCGTTTTCCTTTTTTTATATAAATAAATTACTTATCAAGATATAAGAGATTCTTGCAGACCTGCCAACCTTTGAAAATGAGAAAACGTAGCACAAAAAATTTAAATTAATCTGGAGGTTGGTTGTTTGGTTTTTCGTGTTTCACAGCCATCTTTTGACATTATTCGTAAAAGGAATAAAACTCAATATAGTAAATTTTTCTGTCTGGAAATTTTTATACGATTTTTAGAGTTTATTTTCGTTTCGAAACTTTTTTTTTTTTACATTTGTGAAAGGAGCCTGGTTCCAATTCTTTAGCCCAGTGCAGTAAATTTTGACGGAATTCGCGACTTTTTTCAAGCCATCATTTCAGGATATTCACAATTTTTTCCCACAATCGTGATTCATACTTTCCTATCACGATTCTTTGTTGAAATCCACCCTTTTTGCAATGAACTTTTGACGAAATTTGCATTTTTTATGCGATCCTTGACGAATTTTGCATTTTTTTACTAAGATTTTGACTAAATTAGTGTTTTCTTTCTGCGATCTTTCGGTGAAATTTGCGTTTTCTTACTAATCTTTCAATGAAATTTGTATTATCTTACTGATCTTTTGACGAAATTCGTATTTTCTTTCTGCGATATTTTGACAAAATTCACGTTTTTACCACGATGCTTTAACGAAATTTATTTTCTTCTGCGACCTATTGACGAAATTGATTTTTTTTTTACACGGTCATTTGCAGAAATTCACGATAGTTTATCACAAATCGTGCGATTTTCCACACTATTTCAAACCTTGCCCCTCAAGGAACCCCCTCCAGAATTCTTAAAATGGCACCCTTGTTTCTAAGGAAGGGAATTCCTGTATAAATATTTACAAAAACACAATTAGAGTGTTTTATGTTAAGAAGTTTTTTTTTTCAGCCAAGAATTTTTTTTTTTCTCATGAGCATTTTTTAATGTCTGAATTTTCGGACTAATGGCCAATTTTTTAAAACTTTCGGAAATGAATACTTGGAAATTTCAGAACAGAATCAGTCCTGAAAAATATGCTGTTCGGGATAAAAATCGCAACTAGAAACAAAAAGATGCTTTTGCGTTTTTTGCAAAAAATCGTAGTTTAAAACCGATTTTCGTAGCATCATAATTTATAGGTCAAAATCATAGCAACTACGATTTTTTCGTAGCAGTTGGCAGGTCTGCTCTTGTCATGTGACTGCAAGTTTTTCTCCTTTCCCATGCTATCGCTTCCGGAAATTCGATTCAAAACTTTAACTTTGATAGTATTTTCTCAAAGATATATTGCCTTTATCAAACTAGTATGTTGTGGCCATCACAAAACTTTCTTCTATATAAATCACGTCAATTAAATCATTTAAATAGCAAAAGAAATTACATCAATTTATTCATATAAAAGTATACCTGAATTTGAAGTTTGATGAAAATTCGTGCATTAGTTATTGAGATAGAGCTGCAGGGGAAATTCTGAAAAATGCAGCATAGCAGCGCCACCTGTTGAGCGATTTGCACCAAAACACAAACAGCACTAATTCATATTAAGATATACCGGAATCTGAAGTTTGATGAAAATCCGTGTATTAGTTCTGGAGCTAGAACTACTGTGGAAATCACAAAAAATGCAGCACAGCAGCGCCACCTGTTGAGCGATTTACACCAAAAGGTACAAAACATCAATTCATGTCAAGGACTAACTGAATTTGAAGTTTGATAAAAATCCGTGCATTAGTTCTGGACATTGAGCTATTGTGGAAATCAAGAAAAATGCTGCATAGCAGCGCCACCTGTTGCGCGATTTACAGCAAAACATAAACAGCAGTAATTCATATCCAGGTATACCTGAATCTGAAGTTTGTTGAAAACCCAAGCATTAGTTCTTGAGATAGAGCTATTGCGGAAATCACAAAAAATGCAGCATAGCAGCGCCACCTGTTGAGCAATTTACACCACAAGGTGCAAAACGTCAACTCATGTCAAGCACTAACAGAATCTGAAGTTTGATAAAAATCCGTGCATTATTTCTTGAGATAGAACTATTACGAAAATCGTGTAAATGCTGCAAAATGCAGCATAGCAGCGCCATCTGTTGGGCGATTTGCACCAAAACGTTACCAGCACCAATTCATATCAAGGATTAACTGAATCTGAAGTTTGATGAAAATCCGTGCATTAGTTCTTGAGATAGAGCTAGTGCAGATATCGCAAAAAATGCTGCATAGCAGCGCCACCTGTTGGGCGATTTACACCAAAAACTAATCAGCACCAATTTATGTTAGAGACTAATATAGTATAAACTTTTATTAAATTCCGTGCGTTAGTTCTTGAGATAGAGCGCCCACAAAATTTGTGTCACATACATACACACAGACAGACTCACAGAGTCACAGACAGACATTTTGTAAAAACATGTTTTTTGGAATTTCTGACCTCTAAAACGTGTAAATCCGTTGAAAACCGGAAGTCTAAAATTTTTACGAAATCAATACTTTCTTCTTGTAAAGATAGAAAGTAAAAATGATAACGTTACTCGATTACATAGTTTCTGAATAAGAACACCTGCCAATCTTATGCGTTTCCGAAAAGAAATGAATTCAGAAATGTATCAGAAAACTCTTTTGGATTTGAGAAAAGTCTTATTAAATGGCAGAAAAATAGTTTCACAAATCTGTGTTTTATTATACAGCTTCAAAAATTATCCTGTTTTTAACCCTCCTTTTTTCTTTTATTCTAAACTACATTAATTTTTTAATGAATCTTTATTTGAATGTTGAAACATCTAATCATTACTGTTGCCATTGTGTATTTTCTGTCTTGCGAACACATAGTAATTTTAAAATATACTGTAAAATTATCTCATAAATATGTATGCAGTATTCTTTAAAAGAACCTTATTTGTATGTTTAGGAAAATCTGATTTTTTTTTAGAAATTGAGTCAGGCCTCATTTAATTGATTTTTCCACGAGCCGGACCTGTTTTCACTGATTTTTGTATGGGCCGGGCCGTAAACTGTGAAAATATAAACGGGCCGGGCCAAGGTTGTTTTTGTTCGGGCCGGGCTGGTCCTGGAAATTCCGACCCATGCAGACCTCTAGATTTTGGATCCATAAGGAATCTCTTTCACGAAACATAGAATAGCACCGCTCGCTACTGAGTGTTCTAAGCCAAAATTGAAGCAGCATTGATTTCCAGAAAAAGCATAAAAAGTTTGGTGCAGTTCTTAGTTGCAGAGATATAAAAATCTCGAAAATTCTAAAATACACAGCCCAGAAAAAAAAAAAAAAATCCTCTGTAGGACGATATACACCAAAGTGTCAACCATACTAACTGAATATGATGAAGTTTGATGAAATTCTGTGCTCTAGTTCTTGAGATATAGCTTTCACGGCACACCTGCCTGAAATTCAGGTATATATTCAGGTGTATATTCAGGTATATACAGATAACTTCAAATTTTTTTTAAATCAGCACTACGAACCAAAAAAATTATTTTAAAAAGGTATCTTTAATCTACGTGGTACGTATTTCATTTGAATTTGATTTACAAATATGATCATTTTGACATGGAAGAAAAAAAGCAAGCAAACAAAATAAACGAGAATTTTACGTACATGTTACGGTAATTATAAAAACACAGCATAATAATGCCACTTCTTGAGCGATGCACTTCAAATTTTTTCAGCATTAATTTATTTGAAGATCTAAAATAATATGAAATTGGTTTAAATTTTGTCCATTAGTTTTTGGATATAGTTATCGCGGAAATCATGAAAAACTCAGCATAGCAGCACCACCTGTTGAGCGATATACACTAAAAGTTAATCGGCAAGTATTTCTATTCAGGCCTATATGCAGTTAAATGAAATTCAGTATATTGATTCTTGCAATATAACTATGCAATATACACTATAACTGGAATAAAATAATTAAGCATAGCAGTGCCACCTGTTGGGCGATATAAACCCAAAGCTAAGTTACACCTAGGTCTATCTTAATCTCAAGTTTGATTATTATTAAACTCCATGCATTAGTTCTTGAGATAGAAGGGCCACAAAAATTATGTCTCGCTCTCGCACAGACTAACAGACATACACACATTTCCCAAAAATTCTTGAATCGTGTTCAAGACATCCCGAAATGTGTAAATCAAGCAAAAAACGAAAGTCGAAAATTTTCTTCTTATTTATTAGAAGAATGTAAAAAAAAATTAGTCTAGTATCAGTCATTCTTAGAATATGTCTACAAAATAACATATTTTATAATAATCTTATATGTACAATGACAACGAATAAAATTACTTAAATGTGTTTAAATGTATTTTTTTCTTTTTATATAATGCGCGTGGGTTTAATAAAAGCTACTAACTATGCAAGATTTTTTAGACCTTCCACTAATAAAATATTTGGGGCACAACGTTTCTATTATGGTGCATTTTAGAAATAATGCATACGAAATTTAAAATATGTATTACTGAATGCAAAATTATAAATGAAAAAATTAGATAATTTTTAACACAAGTGGAATTATTATTATTAACAAAAGTTTGAACTCTTCTTATAAAGTAGTTTTAAAATTAAAACACTCAGGTAAAATATCAAACCATATATAAGCGCAAAGAAATAAGAAATCATTTGCACTTACTATGAAAGTCTTGAAACTTTTAATATAGAGCAGAAAAAATATGAATGCTCTTACATTCGTAAATAGAAAGCACTTATAAAATATTTATAAAAAGTATAAGTTAAAATTAACATTTTTACCCACTAGCCAGTACACTGATTATTTTCACTGGCCAGTTTTTTTAACCACTGGCCGGTAACAAAGTTATGTACGTTCCATACAGAATTGTGTTTTTTCTAACTATCAACATTGTAATTTACTAATATTGTATATATTACTTACCATTCGATATGATTACACTTAACTGAAAAAAATTATTTTTACTATTAATTGCAATGAAATAAATTCACAGGAAATTTTCAGAAAGGTTACAGCAGAGGGGGACCCCACCCCTCCTCGGCACTAATTAATATGCATTTTTTCTGCTACCATTTAACGAAATTCGCGATCTTTTGACGAAATCTGCGTTTTTCTGCGATCTTTTCACAAAATTGCGTTTTTTTTTTGTAATCTTTTAACAAAATTTGTGGGTTTTTTGGACACTCTTTGAAAATATTTGCATTTTTTTTTTCAAGATTTTTTGACGAAATTTGCGTTTTTGGCGATCTTTTGACGAATTTTCCGTTTTTTCCGCGATCTTTTGATGAAATTTGTGTCTTCCGCAATCTTTTCGTGAAATTTGCGCTTTTTTCACGATCTTTTGACGAAAGTTGCGTTTTTTCCGCTATCTTTACAAGAAATTTGCGTTTTTACCACGATCTTTTGACGAAAGTTACGTTTTCTCCGCGATCTTTTCACGAAATTACGTTTTTTCCGCGATCTTTTCACGAAATTTGCGTTTTTCCGCGATCGTTTCTCGAAATTTGCGTTTTTTCGCGATCTTTTCTCGAAATTTGCGTTTTTTTCGCGATCTTTTCTCGAAATTTGTGTTTTTCCGCGATCTTTTCTCGAAATTTGTGTTTTTCCGCGATCTTTTGACTAAATTTGCGTTTTTCTGCGCTTTTGTCACGAGAGTTGCGTTTTTTCCGCGATCTTTTCACGAATTTTCCTTTTTTTCCGCGATCTTTTCACGAAATTTGCGTTTTATCCACGATCTTTTCACGAAATTACGTTTTTTCCGCGATCTTTTCACGAAATTTGCGTTTTATCCACGATCTTTTCACGAAATTTGCGTTTTATCCACGATCTTTTCACGAAATTACGTTTTTTCCGCGATCTTTTCACGAAATTTGCGTTTTTTCCGCGATCGTTTCTAGAAATTTGCGTTTTATCGCGATCTTTTCTCGAAATTTGTGTTTTTCCGCGATCTTTTCTCGAAATTTGTGTTTTTCCGCGATCTTTTGACGAAATTTGCGTTTTTTCTGCGATTTTGTCACGAAAGTTGCGTTTTTCCGTGATCTTTTCACGAAATTTGCGTTTTTTCCACGATCTTTTCACGAATTTTGCGTTTTCTCCGCGATCTTTTCACGAATTTTGCGTTTTTTCCGCGATCTTTTCAGGAAATTTGCGTTTTACCGCGATCTTTTCACGATTTTTGCGCGATCTTTTCACGAATATTGCATTTTATCCGCGATCTTTTCACGAAATTTGCGTTTTTCCGCGAAACTTTGAAGAATTTTGTGATTCTTTTTCGCGATTCTTTGTCGAAATTTGCGTTTTTCCGCGATCTTTTCTCGAAATTTTTGTTTTTTCCGCGATCTTTTGACTAAATTTGCGTTTTTTCTGCGCTTTTGTCACGAAAGTTGCGTTTTTTCCGCGATCTTTTCACGAATTTTGCGTTTTTCCGCGACACTTTGAAGAATATCGTGATACTTTTTCGCGATTCTTTGTCGAAATTTGCGTTTTACCGCGATCTTTTCACGATTTTTGCCGCGATCTTTTTACGAATTTTGCGTTTTATCCGCGATCTTTTCACAAAATTACGTTTTTTCCGCTATCTTTTCACGAAATTTGCGTTTTATCCGCGATTTTTTTACGAAATTACGTTTTTTCCGCGGTCTTTTCACGAAATTTGCGTTTTTTCCGCGATCGTTTCTCGAAATTTGTGTTTTCCGCGATCTTTTCTCGAAATTTGTGTTTTTCCGCGATCTTTTGACGAAAGTTGCGTTTTTCCGTGATCTTTTCACGAAATTTGCGTTTTTTCCACGATCTTTTCACGAATTTTGCGTTTTCTCCGCGATCTTTTCACGAATTTTGCGTTTTCCCGCGATACTTTGAAGAATATCGTGATTCTTTTTCGCGATTCTTTGTCGAAATTTGCGTTTTACCGCGATCTTTTAATGAAATTTTGCATTTTATCCGCTATCTTTTCACGAAATTTGCGTTTTTTCCACGATCTTTTCACGAATTTTGCGTTTTCTCCGCGATCTTTTCACGAATTTTGCATTTTCCCGCGATACTTTGAAGAATATCGTGATTCTTTTTCGCGATTCTTTGTCGAAATTTGCGTTTTACCGCGATCTTTTAATGAAATTTTGCATTTTATCCGCTATCTTTTCACGAAATTTGCGTTTTTTCAGCGATCTTTTCACGAAGTTTGTGTTTTTTCCGCGATTGTTTGATGAAATTTGCGTTTTTCCACGATCATGTCACGAAAGTTGCGTTTCCTCCGTGATCTTTTCACGAAATTTGCGTTTTTCCCGCGATGTTTTGACGTAATTCGCGTTTTTTCGCGATTCTTTGACGAAACTGGTGATTTTTTTTCTACGAACGATTGACGAAATTGATTTTTTTCGGCGACCATATCGAAATTAGCGATATTTTTATGTCCGAATTTTCGGACTGATTACCGTTTTTTTTTTTTTTTTTCCGGAACCGTATGCCTTAAATTTTCGGAAAATTAGAAACTGAATCACCCTTGCTACTTTCTTTTCTTACGTTCGTGAGAATCGTCGATTTGGACGCAGTAAATTCCGAACGAATTTCACCCCTTTCCTCCCTGGCATCGATCTTTCAACCATCGCGTTTGGCGAGTGGTGCCCATTGAGTTTGGCGAGTGAGGACAATAAAGTTAATCGCCACGTTTTAAGTGTTACTCGACGCCTGGCGAGTGGCGAGTGCTAATTTTGTGCTATAATAAAAAGTAGGAATAATTCAAATGCAAAATTTGCAAAGTCATAAATTTCATTTTTTCATAGTCAAATCGTTCCTTTGAAAGTTGATTGTAGCAATTTTGTTGCAGTTACTGTCTAACAAAATTTATATTAATGAATGAAACATGCGAATTTTTAAGAAATCCTTTTTCGATATTTCTAAATAAAACTACTAGACCAGAAAATAAAAATTGAGCTCCTTATATGTGCGGTCAATGGGCAACTGTCGCTGTCGGTTATAGAGTGCTGCACCTGTGCAACTCTGAAAAATCCTTCCGGTCTATCACAGTTACATGTTTTTTCTTCTTATAATTCCCACAGCAACAATACGTTTGCTGTATCAAAACATATTCACCAACCTCCTTGTCTCAGCAATAGTCGAAAAGTGTGTTTATATTAACTTCCAGAACATAATTTGAAAACTACATCAAAACAGATATTCGTGTATTTCCTTTTAATGAATCGCAGTTTTTCTCTGTGCAGTTTAAACATGGCAGTTTGAAATTTGGAAAAAATGTATTTTGAGTATTTTCAAAATACAAAATACATTGTAAAACCATCAGAAAATACATTACAAAAATACTTTGATCTTATCGGTTTAAAATACAAAATACAAGATACAAATGTATTTTGAAAATGCATTTCAAATACATGTATTTTTGATACTGCTCAACTCTGGGTAAAATAGCTAATTTTTCATGATTGGATCCTTAGCCAAGATTGGCATCAAACAAGAAAACAACAAACAATTTTAACTGTATGCAAGTTACAAAAATGGTTAAGAAAGTGAAATTATTTTTTCGGCAAATATATGCCAATTGGCTTTGAATCCAGGCAAAGAACTGAAGAAAGTGTATAAAGCATACAAGAATTGCCAGAAACTAACATCCAATAATTTTAAATGAGTGATTCTTCTACATAGTATATATTTATTTAGTGGGTTTCTCAAAAATGGCTCTAATAATTTTGATGAAAATGATGGATTAGATGTTTCAGGGGTCTTGAAATCAATCTATAAATAGAGTAATGTAAATGACATGGTGTGATTAAACTTGAAAAGCAATATCAATCGTTCAGTAGCGCAGATAAGAATCTCGATTATACTGGCATACACACACACACACATAAAAGATCAGAAATTGAGCACTCGCAATTTGGCGAGTCTGATTCTTCGTTTACTTGCCATACGAAGCATTTTGTTGCAATTTGGCACAGGGGCGAGCGGCAGCGAGAACCCTAATTACAGGTGATGCTCAAAGATTTTGCCAGATGGCATGCATTACATTGACGCTGCATGGACTGGCACACCTTCTCAAATATATCAAACACATCCTGCTGCTGCAACAATTCCTCCTACTTAATCCTCCAGCGATGAAACAAGTGTTTCATAAGTAAGGCCTTTTAAAAAAACCCATAAGAAAAAAACATAAGGCACCCATGGTTCAAATGAAGACATCTTAATTTTTTCAGTCCATGTTTTCATGGAAACGCCTGTTAGTGGCCCCGGAATGTGTTTGCAATCCCAAGTTCCTATGTGATTTTTGATTCTTTTTGTATGCCTGCTTTGCCTTCTCATTTTGGCTACATTATTTTGAATCCCCCTGTATATGAATATAAACAATACACGAAGAATATAAACTGAAACAAAAAGGTAATTCTGCAATAAAAAAAGCAGCATTTTTAACAGGATGAACAACATACTGAATTAAAATGAAATATGGGTGAAAAATTATACACACAGTAAAGAATATATATATATATTATATTTGTGATTTCATATTTATTATATACATATGAATGTATTTTAATACATACACTGATTCCCATCGATTAGCAGAAAACAAAAGATGAACTGCATGATCTTCCACTTCCTCTGAGCCTTGTAGGTAGTTATTTAAAACATTGCCAATAACTGTTGATCTATCTATAATTAAATAAAATTATGTAATACAGGGTGATCACAAATATTTTATGTTAAAATTCCCTGATATTTCCGGGTTACCATTAAAATAATGAAATTTTCATAAGATAATTTCTTTTACAACATTACACTCTAATACTTAAATCATTATTTAGTAAAAGTGGATATTAAAACTATCACTACAAGGCATTTAATCAGGAATAATTTAAACATAAATTACTTTCCTTTTTTTTCACTTTTCAAAGAAATTGTCAATTTATTATTATTATTAAAAAAAAAAAAAAAAACCCTTAATATTGTGAATATGTAGCACTTACAAGCAGAACCATGCTGGCTTTGCCAATGTTAACCTTGAGAGCCTTTTTTGTCAAATAAATAATAACCGGCCAAGTGCGAGTATTACTCGAGCACAGAGGGATTCGTACAATAACATATGAATTAGTAAGTGTATTATTAAAAAAATACCATTGCTAAAAGAATACTAAGACTTCGTGAAAACTATACAACATAGGGTTGTGTATAGCTGTATAGTATACAGGGTGCAAAGGAAAGTCCCTTTACCCTGAAAATACTTGCGAACGGAGAGAGTTACAGCTATACAAATGAGGTAACAGTACAGTAAAGCGACTACACCCGACCTAATGCAAACAACAGCAGCAGTGGCAAAATCTGGAAGATAGCCATTGTAAATTGAAAACAGGTAGAGCAAATTTTCCAATTAGAAAGTTTTAGAGCATCAATTAATTAGTACAAAATGACATTTGGTTCACACGGATAAGATAAATTGTCGCCTGCATACCCAAAATTGTCGGAAATCAATGAGTGACGATTCTACTTTGCCTATTCACATTCTGGAAATGTAGCAGTGCACAATTGCAGATTGTGACGTTGTACTGTGTTATAATGTCTGTAAAGATTTAATTTCCAATGCATTTAAAATTTTAGAATAACCCTTTCAGGGCCAGAAGAATTCTGTTCGTAAACTGATGAAATAATTCACTGACACCAGAATATTCAAACGAATTTCTCAGAAAACAAAAACCCGCTAATTTGCACTTTCATTATGAAAGCAAAATTTTATTAAAATATTCTTGGAGCCATTTCTCAGTTTTGGAATTAAATTTAGGTGGCTAGACCGTCTAGCCACCGCCCTTGAAAGGGTTAAATCTATGTCGTTGTATTGAAGGAGCTTGCAATAGATGTTCCATGCTGAGAAATGTACATGCAGAATTACTCTCACGAATACAAACTTGTATCGTGAGCAATGGCGAACTTTTCGAACATACTGAATATTAACTTTTTATCCCTGTGAAATAATTTGTCTTTTTTTTGTTTGTGTGATGTTATCAAAATATATTGAGATAAGTATGTATTTATAGCATAAATTGTGCGTATTTCTTTATACTTCTGACTATTCCATTCAAACGTTTACACAAAATGGAGTGCATCGATTTCGGACATTTTTGGGTAAACAGGCGAAGATTTATTTTATCCATGTAAACCAAACGTCGTATTCTATTAATTAATTGATGCTCTAAAAGTTTCTATCTAGAAATTTTGCTCTACCTCTTTACGTTTTCGATTTCCAGTGGCTATCTTCCAAATTTCACCACTAGGGGGCGCTACTGTCGTTTTCATTAAGTCGAGCGTAGTCGCTTTACTATACCTTTCCCTCACTTGCATAGCTGTAGCTCTTTCTGTTCACATATATTTTCAGGTTAAAGGGACTTTCCTTTGCACCCTGTAGTAAAGTAGAAGCAGAAAAGTATAAATGGCTATACCATGAAAGTTCAAAGATATATGGAACCTAAATAATAGCAAATATAGCTATTCTGTATATTTGTTATTCCATATAGGTTTTTAGTTAACCTTTAAAGACATAGGAGGTGTATTGAGAGAATCACTCAATGGAAACTAGTCGCGAACCCCACAGTATTTATGTGATTAATTTTCATTAGTCGGTTTTTAACAATTTGACGTTAATTGCTTTTATACTGCTACTGGGCATTGCATTACACAAATATATCCTTAAAATTTGTTATCTAGGCTTTAAAAGCCAATGGAGCATAGAGTACGGCGTCCCTGTCATTATGTATGTCAAAACTGTCCATGTCTTTAAGGGTTAATATCTCGGCTAATTATCAACGATTTTTTTCGAAATTCATGATCAACAATGCTCTTATACTTCTGCTACGATAGGTACCTCCAGCTCTACTCAACACTTTTGCTGAAGCCTGTAAATCGAAATTTGAGTGTAATGGGAAAATGCAATTTTCTCAAAAACTATGTGATCTAGGGTAATTGCTATAATTTTCCTGCAAGGTTTAAATTAATGTTTACTACCTCTAATTTTTTCATAATTTTAGTTTCAATAGATTTGGAATTAGATGGGGGGAACATATTTTTGCACTACATTTTCCACCATAACTTTGAAAATATAATACCTAAAATTAAATGAAATATATTTTTGATTTCAGCGTTACAAAAGCTTTCACACGATATACAAAGAAAAGATTTTTTTTTTTTTCAAGTAACTTAATTAGCCCCTCTACATTTTTCATAAATATACTTATGAATATTTATTAATCTGTAAATATGTGGGTCAGTAGTCTTTATTACTTCCCCTGATTTGAACTTTCCACGTTGCATAGTTTGCGAGTAAAAGGGCTGTGACAGACAGACAGACACAGGAGTGATCTTATAATGGTTCATATAGCATCTATATTATAAAGAAAAACATCTTCATGAGTAACAATGAAATCGTATTGATGCTGCCAATCACATAATCAACATATCTCACTTCTACTCCATTTTTTAAATTTCTAAACATTGCACAATTTCAATTTTTAGACTGTCAAACAGAAATAAAAAAGTACTTTAAAATGCATTTTGTTTGAAAAATATATCTCAATTTATTGATTTTTTTTTTATAGATTTTAAAGCAAATTTCAAATCTGTCTATCCAGGGGTGTGTCCAGACATTTCACACAGGATCCTGTTTTTGTGAAATTGTGAAGTTTTTGTTATATTTGTGAAAATTCTTGTCATAATTTTGTGAATTTGAAATTATCATTATATTCAAGTTCTATTCATCATATACAAAAAAGTTAAATAAGAACTCATTTGATGAGTTCATGTTTTACAAGTCAGACTTTATTTTTAAATTATTAAATTTGTGAAAAGTTCAATTTGAAGATGGTAAAATTTTGTAAAAGGTCTATTTATAAGACAAAGAATTTTGTGAAGGGCCCTGCTTTGGGATAGAAACATTTGTGAAGGATCCTGTTTTGGGATAGAAAGATTTGTGAAGGGTCCTGTTTTGGGATGAAAAGTTTTGTAAAGGGTCCTTTAAAGGACCTAAAACTTTCCTAAACTGAACCCTGCTACCTGTTTGCTCTTAAAGGTATATTATAAAGCAAAAACATATCTGTGTAACACTGACATCATATTCACGGTGACAACAACCATACCCATAATTTTTGCTTTTTCTGCAATTTTTTTAACTTCTAAACATTGTACAATCTCAATTTTTACACCGTTGAATAGAAAACAAAATGTACTTTCAAATGTAATGAAAAGTGCATTTCAATTTGCATTTTTATGTATTTTATTGCATTTTTATGTATTTTAAAGTAATTTTGAAGCATGAATATTTTTAAATCTGCAAAAAACCCATTTACAAAAGATTAACCTGTTTGCTCTTAAAAAATGTAAATAATTCAGTATTTCTTTCTTTGCATGTGTAATATTCAATAACTAAATTGCCAAACGATATTAAAATTTCATAAATAAATAAATTACTAATTAAACACATATGTAATTGAACCATATGCTTAAACACTGAAATAAACAGAATAACAAAGGTTGCTATAAACAGTAAAAAGTTCCATGATTAACAACTAGCTAGTACGAAAGTACCAGTTACTATGTGATGTAGTTGTTGTTGGGCAACCTAAAAAATACACAAAATGTAAAAAAATCTATTACTGTTTTAAATTAAAAATAATTTTTATCTATGTTCTTTTAATGGGCTCTAACACGTGTAGCCCAGGATGAAGAGCCTGGTTATTTTTAAATGCAAACTTATATTTTCACCCAGAAAAACTAAATTTACAATGTTTACATATAGCCCAGTGGTAGGGGGTTGAATTCGGAATTAATTAGGGGAAAGCTGGAAATTGTTTTAATCCCTTCTGTTTAGGTCTAGAATGAATATGCTATCTTTTCCCCCTCGTACTAGGTGAGCGTTAGGAAATATGTATAGAATTATAGTCAAAAAACATGTTTTTTTGCATACCATAACAATATCTCAAAACAGCTAACTCTGTCAAAAACATTGCCAATACAAATGTTGTAGAGCTTAAAATTCTGAGTAAAATGAGTACCTACACTCAATACTTATGTTGAATATTAAGGTCACAATTCTACTTCAAAATTTTAGAACCATCATCAGGGGGATGACCTCAGAACTAATTAGGAGAAAACTGGAAATTGTTTTAATCCCTTCAGTTTAGGTCTAAAATGAATGTACTATGTTTTCTTCCTCGTACTTGGGTGAATGTTAGAAAATATGTACATATTTATTTTTGAAAAACACGTTTTTTTTTTTTATTTCCTTAACAATATCTCAAAACAGCTAACTCTATAAAAAACATTGTCAATACAAATGTTGTAGATCTTAAAATTCTGAATAAAATGAGTACCATCATCAGGGCTTGAATTTCAGGGCGGGATGGCGGGATTCGCGCCCAAAATTTTGAAATCCCATCAAAAAAACTATCGTGGGCGGGAGACTCCCGCCCAAAAAATTTCACTATTTTCTGAAAAATTTTGCATTTTGAAACTACAATCAAATCCCGCAACTGCCTTGTGAATTTCTTGATATTTTCGCGCGACCGATTTTCCCATTGTGCAAGTTTTTTACAGCGAAGATTGTTGAAATGCACGATTTTTTTCCGCGGCCGATTGACCAATTTTGCATTTTTCCCGCGATTGATTGACCAATTTCGCAATTTTTTTCCGCGATCGATTTACAAGTTTCGCATTATTTTCCGCAACCGATTGATGAATCAAGGCTGATTTCCCGAAAATTTAAGGCATTCGGATCCGAAAATTATGAAAAGTAGGTCATCAGTCTGGAAATTCGGTCATGAAAAGATATAACGGAAAATCCGAATTTCGACAAATGGTCGCCGAAAAAATCAATTCCGTCAATCGTTTGAAAACAAAATCAATTTCGTCAAAGGGTCGTGAAAAAGCGCGAATTTCGTCAAAGGATTTCCGAAACAATGCAAATTTCTTCAAAGAATCACAGAATAAACACGAATTTCTTCAAAGGATTGCAGAATAAACGCAAATTTAGCCGAAAAAATGCGAATTTCATCAAAGGATCGGGAAGAAATGCACATTTTGTCAAAGGATTGCGTAAAAACTGCGAATTTTGTCAAAGGATCGCGAAAAAAAAAACGCAAACTTCGTCAAAGGATCGCGGGAAAAACTCGAATTTCGTCACAGCATCGTGGAAAAAAAATGGCAATTTCGTTAAAGGATCGCGGAAAAAATGCAAACTTCGTCAATGGATCGCGAAAAAAAAGCGATCTTCGTCGAAGGATCACAGAAGTGTGAACTTCATCAAACGATCGCAGAATAAACGCAAATTTAGTCAAAAGATCGCTAAAAAACGTGAATTTCATCAAAAAATTGCGAAGAAAACACACATTTCGTCAAAGGATTGCGGAAAAAACGCGAATTTCAACAAATGATCGCGAAAAAAAATGCGAATTTCGCCAAAGGATCGCGATAAAATGCGAATTTCGTCAAATGATCGTGAAAAAACGCAAATTTTGTCAAAAGATCGTGAAAAAAAACGCGAATTTCGTCAAAGAGAATATCTATGCTTATTATTATATGTATAATTTTTAATCTGAAATAATATACTGAACTAACTTTTGAAAGATTGGCGAACTTCGCAGCTTTTTCTCATGATCGACTGACAAATTTTGAGATTTTTTTCCCGCAACAGATCTATGAATTTCGCGATTTTATCCCGTGACCAATCGACTTCTTTTTTTTATTAAAAAAAACATTTTGCATAATTCTTCTGAGTTGTTGATTTATATTGCTTCAATGCTATTTTGTCCTGTCTGTATTAATATAATTCTTAAAATGGCACGTAAAATAACTAAATAACAGTAAGTTTTAATGATCTTCCCCTCCCTGCCAAACATTTCAACTCTTCTCCATTTATAAATGTTGGGAGGGAGACTCCCTTCCTTGGCGAAATTGAATCTCAAGCCCTGATCATTAATATTTTTGTTCAACATTAAGGTCGCAATTCTATTTCAAAATTTTGCCTTAATCGCTATTCAATAGCTTAAATCACAATATTTTTAACAACAAAATCCTTAAAATTTGGTTCAGATTGCTCTAGCTATTTCAATTAAAAATTAGTGATCCAAAAGTCTCTAGCAATAGTACTAAGACTCCAAACGAAACAAAATTTCGCTAGTAACTATAGTTAAACTGGAAATTACAAGTTAAATTTAAAATATGTGAAAAAGCAGCACTCTGTGAGACTGATAACAACAGTTTAAGGGTTAAATAAATTTTGAGTAAGAATTTGAACTTGTCAGTTTCATGAGTATAAAGCAACAAAATATCTATTAAAGTAGATCTGTTGGTTTCCCTACTTACTTGATATGTACTAGATTGATAATGATTAAGCCTGCATGAATATAATTGACAATTACAAAAAAAAAAAATTTAGGGAAAAAAAGAAATTGGATTTTAAAAATTTAAAGTACAATCAAAATGGTATCTACCATCATGATTTGAACATTTTTCTTTTAATTATGAATGTGAAATTGCTCCTTTTTATGATACTATAACACAGGAGCACAATTTTTTGCAATGTAAACTTAATTTTTAAATGAAAAACTGCATTCAAAGGTTTTTTTTTTTTTATAAATGACTCAAAAACATGATGCACGTGGGATTTTACTGATAATTTCCGAAAGATCTTGTTTTTTTTTGTTCATATATCATACCAGTGATCAAAAACAGCCAGCTCAATGCATTTTGCACATCAGTGTTTTGTTAAATGGTATCTTTTATCTTTCCATATTTTCATTATTTCCAAAGTTGAAAATAGCAAAGTAATAATATTTGGAATGTAAACTTATTTTTTAAACGAGAAACTGGATTAAATTAAAGCTTTCATTAAATGAATAAAAAATATGAGACACGGTGGCTGCACTGACCATCAGGAATAATTTCCAAGAGCTCTTCATTTTTATATTCATATTGTATCAGCAATCAAAAACAGCCTGCTAAGTGTGTTCTGTGCATTTGAGTTTTCATGAATTAAAAAAGAATATTAATCAAATATTGGTGTTATAGACTTCAGTTGATTCTTAAAATATACCATTTTATCAATTTTTCTAGCAATGACTCTTAAACTCATAGTATTTTCAAATTTTGTTATCTACGCCAGACATCATTTCTTCATAGCTACAAACTTTTAAGTTTTTTTTTAACCATCGAAAACTAAGGATTGAATAAGGGAATTTTTTCCATTAAGAAATAGTGGCAGGAAAAAAAGTAAAAGTTGACTTCTTCCACTTCATAGTGAATGATTTTGACTTGTTTGTGACTGAATGTAATAAAACAAATATCTAGTTGTTAAAAGTAGACCTGCATTATCTTCAAAAAGCTTAGCAAAAATATTTTTTTTAAATATGAAGCATCAGTTTGAAATCTGACAGTTTATTTTTCCACAGTTTGGCTAGTCATTTGTAAATTTTCTTTACACTTTACAAATATATGACTCTTAATGTCACATTCTTTAAAAACTCCAATAGTTTCTACATATCAAACTTAAAATTTCAGTTTGCCTTTGGATATAAAAATATTAAAGTACACATATTGTAAATAGTTTTTTCCTTGAAATCTACAATGTTTATCGTCAATTAATCACCTTTCTTCATACAGGCAAAGCATTTTTACGTAATTTTTATAAATGCTAAGACATAACTGAGTAAAATATATCAATAAAAAAGACAACAAATATCGTGTAGGGGTCATTAACAATGATACGTTTTCTAATCTAAATAATGAAAATAAATAAAGAGCTGAAAACAAAAATCCAAGCGTTTTTCTAGATATAAAAAACTTATCTTTAATTTTGCATTCTTAAAAATTTAACTGTCATTCATTGGTGCCACATTTTATTAATTTTTCGATAGATTTCTTAGTATTTAAAGAATAATGCATTATTTTTTTCTGATGCGAAGTAAAATTGAAGAGATAAGCTAAATAGTATATTAGTTTCAACATAAAACAAATACAATTTATATAAAAATACCATAAAATTTTTTATAGATCTTCAATTTTCAGATTCAAGATGTCACACTTTTTGTGTTCCGATTGGTTAATTTTTCAACCACGTGTGTTCGATAAACTGGAAGAAAAAAAAAAAAAAAAAAAGGTAAAATGTCAAAGTTTTGGCAGGCTACATATAAGTTGTTAACTGGCCAAATGTGACATGCAGGCTTTGCGTTCGACATGCCTGAGTTAGATGAACACATATAAATGATGCTGCATAAATTTAAAAGAAAAGTGTCTAGTCACATATTGTGCATTAATATACTGAAATTGTCTTAAATAAGACCCACTTTTGCAGAAAAAGTCTTAGATTTTTGTTCTTCACACATATCTAAATGGCATCTCAGCGTTCGAAATCCTTGGTGGTCCGCTGGTCCGAGACCACTAAAAATTCAATCGGACCACTAATTTAAAAAATCTAGTTGTCCACAGGACCAGTAACTTTTTCCCATCTCTGGCAGGTAAATGTAAATTTTCCCATCCCTGAGAAAACTGCAACCAAACACAAACCACAGAATTTTATTTTATAAACAAAAAAAATAAATAAATAAATTGCATTAAAACTTACAGTCAGTTGAAATAAATAATCAGAAATAAAATACATAATTAATAATTTTATAATTTTTGTTTATGTACTGTTTATTTAATTTTTAACCAATTATACATTTACATTTTATTATGCCGAAAATTTTGGGTAACTGAAAGGAAGTTTCGTTTATAAGAATTTTATGTAGCGGGCCAGTGACGATGTCTGCGGACCAATAAACTCTGATGTTTATTGGTCCTTGGGACCTGTGACTTTTTTTTTTTTTTATCAATTCTACCGCTGCATCTAGAAACACTTCACTGATGTACATATATAAATATGCAAACAAAAAATATGAGTATACTTAATCAGTACCTCACCTGGAAATTGAAGTGATTCTACTTTATAACCTTCTCCTTTCAAGGCTTCAAACAGTAATTTAGCATGAGTTGATTTGCCAACACGATCACACCCTTCAAATACAATTAAAGCACCTCGGCGTAACATATCTAAATAAAGAAAACCATAAATAATAAATCAAAACATTAATATTTCAAAAAGCAACTGAATTGGTTTTGAATATCAATAATTTCTTCATATCATATGTAAAGATGAAAATAAGCACTCGCCAGTCGCCACTCAGCGACTAAATGTGAAAAACTGGCGACTAAAAGTATGGAAAGTACCGGCCAAATGCAGGATTTGCCAAAGGGATTTCGTCAAAGAATCACGGAAAAAAACAGCGAATTTTGTCAAAAGATCGCGAAAATACCCAAATAGCATCAATAGATCGCAAAAAACAAATGCGAATTTCGTCAAAGAATCGCGAAAAAAACTGATAATTTCATCAAAAGATCGCGTAAAAACGCACATTTCGTCAAAAGATTACAGGGAAAAACTAAAATTTCGTCAAAGGATTGCGAAAATAACCCAAATTTCATGAATGGATCGCGGGAAAAACGCAAGTATCGTCAATAGATCGCGAAAAACGGCAAAATCGTCAATAGATCACGAAAAAACGCAAATATCGTCAAAAGATCATGAAAAAAACGCAAATATCATCAATAGATCGCGAAAAAACGCAAAGATCGTCAAAAGATCGCAAAAAAATGCAAGTACCGTCACTAGATCGCGAAAAAAACGCGAATTTCGTCAAGGAATTGTGAAAAAAAAAAAAAGAGAATTTTGTTAAAAGACCGCAAAAAACCCGCACATTTCGCCAAAAGACCGTATAAAAACCTGTATTTCGCCAAAGGATCGCTAAAAAGCCCGAATTTCCTCAAAGAATCGCGAAAAAAACGTAGAATATCATCAATAAATCGCGGAAAAACGCAAAATATTGTCAATGGATCGCGAAAAATGCGAATTTCATCAGTAGATTGCAGAAAAAACCCGAATTTCGTCAAATAATCGCGAAAACGAACGCGAATTTCATCAAGAAATAATGAAAAAAGTATGAATTTTGTCAAAAGATCGCGAAAAAAATGCAAACATCGCCAATAGATCGCTGAAAAACGAGAATTTTGTTAAAGTATCATGTAAAAAATGCATAATTAGCACCAGGAGAGACCCCCCTCTGTCCCCCCTTTACATTTCAGAAAATTTGCTGTAAATTTCAGATTTTTTTTAAATTTTGAAAAGTGCCTAAGTATAGTGGACTTATGTAGTTAGCTATATAAGCATGTTACATATAACTTTGCTGTTAACTTAATTTAAAATAGATTGGAAATTAGTATCTCAAGTTTATTCAAACAATATGAATTAAAATATTTTTTATTACATTACTTATTTACTCTAAACTTATATATATTTTTAATTAAATATTTAGTGACATAAATGTACTTACTGGCGACTAAAGAAATTATTCTCACTAGCCAGTAACTGGCTACTAAAAAAAATCAACTTACCGGCCAGTGGCCACTAAGCAAAATTCCTTATTTTCATCTTTAATCATATGAGAAATTTAATGATTAAAAAACAATATTTCAAAAAACTGATTACATAAAAACATACTATTTTTACTAGGCTATTATTCAAGAGCGCAGCATCCTCCCCTTTTTAAAATCTGCACAATACACCCTTATTCTTTTTATAAATTGTGAAATGAATCCAGAGATCATTATTAAAAATCTTCCTCATGCTACCTTTATAAAACTGTGTAAGTATATGCCCCAAAAAACACAGAACTTCTTCGACATTTCCAGGGAAATCCTAGGAGATTATTCAATTATGTTTTAATTTAATGATACATAAAAAATACATTTTTATTAATAAAATAATAGATTTTCTATTGTAATGATACTTTTTTTTTTTTTTTTTTTTTTTGCTAAATAATGACTTTTTTAGTGACACTTTGTGAGGAGGCCATAAATGAAGACAACTTGGCTATAGCTGACTAATTTGGCAAAATTATCATTTCAAGCTCAGTATTGATGAATCTTCCCTAATCGTATTCTTCACATTTCAGCTTCATGTTCTTGAGTAAAATTAGTTAGTCTTAAAGCAAGAAATAGGGAAATTACCTATTTCTCGTGAAACAGGCCGGAAGTACTTTCTTAAAATGCAATTCACACTTTGTCCAATTATTTCTGCTGTTTTTAGCACATATTTGCCTTCATTTGATAGATTCATTGCCGTCCTTAGCGAAAGCGAGGCCGGGTGCAAGTGCAAGAGCTTTGGCGAGGCCCTTCACTTTAACTAATTAATACCCTTCCATGCCAAAACTAGTTAATACCAGTTTAGATGGGTTCTTTTATTCATCTACCAGAAATTTCGAATAGTATTTTTTTTTAAATTAATGACAGACATTCCGTGATTAAATAAAATTAAAGTAACTATTCGGAAATTCTGGTAGAAATCCATTAAATTGGCAACACTACTTCCAACAACGCAATCGCCTTTTGAAAAACCTCGCATGGCATACACAATGGCACACCAAGGATTACTCTTTTTAGAGTGGAGAGGTGGGTAGTATGATTTAGTAGAGGTTTATACAAACTCGAGCTAATTTCCTTTCATAATACTCTTAGTCAAAGGATTAATCGATTAAATTACTAGACCAACCCACTTCATATTATGGCAGTAAAGAATGTGATAAAGATGAAATTTTTTATCTTAAACTCTATTCTTTATTTAATTGTAACCTTTTTAAAATGTTTGATTTAATTAGCAAATATTAAAAATTTTAAAAAATTTTAAAAATAGAAAAAAAATCTAAGTAAAAATCCAACTTTCTTAAAATTTCCCTTTACCTAAGAACCTTTAAAAAATTAATTTTTCATAATTTTTGGACATTTTAGATCTTTAGTCTCAGGGTCTGGAAAATGGGGCTTCAACTCCTGGCTTCTGCATCCTGTTTACGCGATAGGATATACGTTATGTGCGGTAGAGGCCTCCACGGGCCTGGCTCGGACAGAAAGAAAGCTATCTTGGCCCGGCCCAGTGAAAAAATTAAAGTTTGGCCCAGGACGGGCCCGATTATATTTACAGTGTTTGTGGCCTGGCCTGTACACAAATCAGTAAAAACAGGCCCGGCCCGTGTAAAAATTAATTAAATCAGGCTCAATCTAACCCGACTCAATTTCTACAAAAAATTCCAATTTTCATAACACACAATTAAGATTTTTTTAAAGTACACTACGTACGCATTTAGGGAAAATTTTTTACAGTATATTTTAGACTACTAGCCAGAAAATGTACAATAGTAACGTTAATGATTACATAGACGCTTCTGTTAAGTGAGGTGCTGGGTATGTGAATTCCGAGAATATGAAATGAATTTAAAGTAATTAATTCTTATATAATTACCCCAAACTCACATTTGAAGTCTCAAAACCCACACCCCCATCATCACACTTTGGCCGGAGCGAAAGTGGCGGTACATCGCGCCATGAAAAATTAATTTAAAGTTATTGCAATTAATATTAATTCCCTTCTATTTTAAATTAAAATCCGATTAATACTTCAGTTAATATTTACAATTAATCTATTTATTTAATCTAAAAATCGAGCTGAAATAAAGAAAGTTAAGATAATCTCACCCTTCAACGATCTTCAGGATATACTTGAGATAACAATCTTTAAATAAATATACACAAACACAATAAACGCATCAAAGCATGAAAATTTTATGCAAAATTATTTATTATTATTTATGATTAAATATATATATAGGAAGAAAGGATCTGCGCAGATCAAAAACAACATTTCACGGCAACGACATAATGTTTACTAATCATTCAATGATAGTAAAATTTAAGGTTACTAAGACAAACAATTTATGGATTCCAATCAACATGACAATTGAGAATATAGGATAGATAAGATTTTCGATTATATTTAAATTATGATGATACGTTAAAATTATACTAATCAGCATTTGAAGCGCCATGAAGCTCTAGATTCATAAAGAGTCAGTTATTAGAAACTAATCAGTTCTAAGCTAAAGACTATTTGCCTTTATCAGAAAGTCCGAACTAAATGTTCTGTTTTACTCAGTTCATTGTGAATATATGCCGAACTACAATTGCATAAGAATTCTCCGTCTTCTTTCTTTCACAGTTTGAATTACGGTAAAAACGAGATTCAACGAAAATGAATATAAAGATAAATTCTCACCTCCAAGCTTGGACTGACGATTTTAAATATAGAATTATACCTCCTTCATTTTATATTTTGTTATATTCCAAGAGAAATATTCTTCTGCCTCTTAACAAGAGGCCTGTTATTTCCATGAAGCCTGGCATCAAACATTGAGAATGCGAAAACGAAACTTTGAATTTAAAAGTAAATAAAGATTGTTAGAAAGATAAATAATGTCATAGGCCACTCCACAATTTGAAATATTAAAATTTTAGAGGGTAATTACTATTAAGTTAAAATATTTAAATTGTTTTATAAAGGGGAAAAAAATATGTTATGTTTTTATGACATAACAGCTTCAACTTTTCAACATTCAAATAAAGATTCATTAAAAAAAATTATGTAGTTTAGAATAAAAGAAAAAAAAAAAAAAGGTTGAAATATCATATCTTTCGAAGGTGTATATAAAATAGATTTTTGAAAATATTTCTCTAAAATATATTAAAAGCTGTTCTCAAATCCAAAGGATTTACTTTCTGACAAATTTCTGAATACATTTTTCTTCGGAAACGCATAAAATTGTCAGGGGTCTTATCAGAAACTATGATCTCGAGTTGCATTTTTCATTTTTTGGTACAGGCAAAAGATCTTTCAGAAACAAACTGTCAAAAATGGCCTTATGAATCGAATTTTCGGACGCGACAGAACAGGAAAGATGAAAGCCTGTCGTCAATTGACAAGAATCTAGAATATTAATAAGTAATTTATTTATCAAAAAATAGAAAATGCTATTCGATTCCTAATCACTTCAATAGTCAGGCCTGTCAATTGTATGCCTTTACAGTTAAAAATGAGTCAGAAAATGTGTCGGAAACTTTCGCACTGTTATCACTATTACTATTTTTACAATATATATCGACTGCCCAACACACAATGGGAACAATTAAATGCAGTTCTGGCCGGTCTGGACTATGTAGAGAAAAAATGTAAGCCTGATTCCGACCTGTCTGAAGTCTGCTGAAAAAATTAAGACCTGTCTCAGACACAATGTAACTGTCCGATGCCGATCTCTACAATGGACATGTTATATTTCTGTACTGACGTCATAAAACAAGCATCGGGCTCATGCAGTACATTTATGCTTATTCCCCCGAAAGTCCCATCCCTTGAAAATGGTTTATGTTTATTTTATCGGCTTTGCTTAAATTTTATAATGGGCCGATAGGTCCACTTAATTTTTTATTGGGGAGACGGGCCCATTTTTTTTTTTTTTTTTTTTTTGGCGAGGAACGATCTGTTAAAAAATTTGTCCTAATTCTGCCGTCTCGGCCCGGCCAGTTTGAAAGTTTGCCTTCATATTGCCGGGGCGGGCCCGTGAAGGCAGAACACCAATATTCGTGTAATTAAAGAAGAAACTTGATTGCACAAGAATCTGCTATAGTCATTAAAATAATAGTGAGCAGTTTGTCAAAATCATCAGGACCATCTGCCTCTTAACAAAGTAACATTCAGTTCATGTGCATGTCCAGGCTGATGCTGCTGTCTGTGCTAAAGTATAACAATAGTTATAGATTGAATATACAAGCTTACAAACAATCTATTCTCTTGTCGAGTGTCCACACCTTGCATTGACTATTTTATTCACAAAACATTTTACCTTTTATAAACATTCTTACACATAAATTTTATTATGAAAATTTTTATGTTTTTGCTTTACTCACAAAAAAATTAATAATAAATATTTAGGCTTTTTTTCGGGTGTGAGGCCTTCCTAGGCGCGAGGCCGAGGCCCTGTGCGGCTGCACCTGTCGCACACCCCTAAGGACAGCTCTGGAAAGATTAATGACCAATTTTCTTTCTTAAATAGTCATTTTTAGCCACGGTTGTCTGGTTTTTTTTCACTTTGGAAAAAAACGTCCTAGACAAAATATCATTTTGTCCACTTTTAATAAATTGAAAATTCTAAATTAAAAATGCAGAACCTACAACAAGATTACAATAATAAATAAATGAATCAATTCTTACCATTCAAGAAACAATCTTTATATCAAAATATCACATATGCATATTTATCAGGGTTCATACAGAGTTGGGAAGAAAAAATCCAAGGAGTACCCGAAAAATCCAAGGAGTCCAAAAAATTTTAAGGATTTGCCATTTTTTGTTGTTGCTTTTATGTGCTGCATCGTTATGTGGTATGCACACTCCAATTTTTAATGCCCAATTTGGAGAGAAAAACATTTCAAAAACAAATTTTACTCTATTAGAATATAATTGTTAGTGCTGAAATTGCACAGTATTCACAATATATTGCTTATTGATTTTGTAAGTTTAAATACAAAATTGACAATCTACTTTTTTATGCAGTGACCAATGGTCATGTCACTGGGGTGATCTGAGTAAAAAAAAAATTCTGAAATTCACAGCAAATCTTCTGAAAAGTTACACCAGAGAGGGAAGGGGGGAGGGGGGGGGAGGGTGAAATCTACTCCCGACACTAGCTATGCGTTTTCTCCTTGGCTCTTTGACGAAATTCGCGTTTTTACGCGATCTTTTGACGAAATTTGTGGGTTTATACATGCTCTTTTGACGAAATTTGTCGATTTTTCGCGATCTTTTGATGAAATTTGCTGTTTTTTCGCGATCTTTCGACGAAATTTGTGGGTTTTCGCAATCTTTCGATGAAATTTGTGGTTTTTTTCGCGATATTTTGATGAAATTTGTGGGTTTTTTCGTGATATTTGGACGAAAATTGTGGGTTTTTTCACGATATTTTGACGAAATCTGTGGGTTTTTTCGCGATATTTTGACGAAATTTGCGGCGTTTTTCGCGATTATTTGACGAAATTTGCGTTTTTTCGTGATCCTTTGACGAAATTGGTGTTTTCCCCGCGATCCTTTGACGAAATTGGCGTTTTCCCCACGATCCTTTGACGAAATTGGCGTTTTCCCCGCGATCCTTTGATGAAATTGGCTATTTTTCTGCAAGCGATTGACAAAATTTATTTTTTTCGGCGACTATATGTTCGAATTTTCGGATTGGTGACCGATTTTTAAAAATTTTTCAGGAATGAATGCCTCACATTTTCGGAAAATTCTAACTAAAATCACCCCTAGGTCATATAAATAGACATTAGTCAAACCCTAAACACTTATTATGTATATCACATGCATGATACATCTTAAAGAAAATTTTAAAAGGCAAAAAAAAGAATGCTAAATGCTATACAAGAAAAAATATAACAAGTTTTGAATTTATTCTTTTAGAACAGCGATAATCGCTTTCTTTAAAGGTGAAATTTTGACAAATTCGCATTTTTTTCGCGATCTTATGATGAAATTCGCGTTTTTTTCGCGATTTTCATATAGAAATTCTGTTTTTTCGCGACTTTCTGGCAAAATTCGCTTTTTTCGTGATCTTTTAATGGAATTCGCGTTTTATTTTAATTGTTTAACGAATCTAACGTTTTTTCGCGATCTTTTGATGGAAACCGCGTGTTTTTGCGCGATCCTTTGGGGAAATTTGCGCGTTTTTCGCAATCCTTTGGGGAAATTCGCGTGTTTTTCGCGATCTTTTGGGGGAAATTCGCATGTTTTTCACGATCTTTTGGGGAAATTCGCGTGTTTTTCACGATCTTTTGGGGAAATTCGCGTGTTTTTCACGATCTTTTGGGGAAATTCGCGTGTTTTTCACGATCTTTTGGGGAAATTCGCGTGTTTTTTGCGATTTTTTGAGGAAAATCGCGTTTTATGCGATCTTTAGAGGAAATCTGCTTCTTTTCTCGATCTTTAACGAAATTAGTGTTTTTTCGTTAATCCTTTGAGTAAATTCGCTTTTAAGAAATTCAAGTCTTTTTAAGAAATCAGAGTTTTCCCGCGATTTGTAGGCGAAATTCACGTTTTTTGCACGATCCTTTGACAAAATTTACGAATTTTTCCCGCGATCGAATGACGAAATTTGACGGTATTTTTTTTGGAACACATTTGCGAAAAACGCGATTTTTCCGAGATTCTTCGCTAAATGCCAAACATCGATAAAATTTAAAATAAAAGACGGCTAACAGTGTCGAAAAACGGACTTTACGAACCTAGTGGGAGCCCTGCTAGTAAGATTACCCTACCCAATCAATGTTGTGCTTCAGATGAATGACGTGCATAAAGGATTTACCGTGAATTTTTCAATCGCGATTTTTTTTCCCTCGGCAGCAATATCGCTTGTGTCCGAAGCCGCAATAGAATATAAGGAGTTTCCAAGTAGTGGTTTGCTTATCTAAGTAGTTCTAAGTACTACTTGGGAATGTTTTAATTTCTAAGGAGTTTCCAAGGAGTCTAAGGAGTCTGTGCGAACCCTGTTTATATACGCAACAGTAGGACCCAGAGTAAAATGGGTATATTTTATATATTTTTTTTATTATTTTATCAGACAAAATTTTTTGAAAAATTAAAAGTATGAATGAAATGCTCACATATCTGGCAATACTTAAACTTGGTAAAAACAAACTAGCAACATATATTCAGGGCTTGGCAGCCATTTTGTTTTTCAGAAGATAGAACAAAGTGTTTTTAGTGAATGAAAAACTCCTTTCCAGAAAAATATACAGGAAGAATTTAAAAAATAAACTGTTTGGATTTTAAAGAAGAAAGATTTTTCTAATAGAAAACTCAAATAAATGGTCAAGTGCGAGAATTACTCGCGCACAGAAGGTTCCGTAGAATAAATATATGAATTTGTAATTGTATTATTAAAAAAAAAAAAAAAAAAAAAAAAAAAAAAACGTTGGTAAAAGAATACTAAGACTTCATAAAAAACTATACAACATAGGGTTGGGTATAACTGTATATATTAGAAAAGTGTAATTGGGCATACCATAAAAGTTCAAAGAGATATGGAACCTAAATAATATCAAATATAGCTATTCGTATAACTCTTTTTTAATATTATCCTAATTTGTTTATGATGAACTTAATTCGGTACTGACAATAAAAGCAGCACACAGTTAAACTTCATTTGGCATTTCATGAAACTAAATTCAGCGTAGAAATAACCTTTATTTCTACAGTGTAGCTAAAACAAAACCTTTGTTCAAAGTTGTTTTTCCAGATAGGTGTTTGTTTAATTAACTTTTAAAGTCACTCGAGGCGTATTGAGAGATACAATCAATGCAAACTATCGCGAATCCCACAGTATTTAATGCGATTCATTCTAATTAAATCTTTCGAGGGCGTTGCCCTTAAAAAACGGACACCTAATTTTAATTCCAAAACAGACAAACTGCACCAAGAATATTTAATTAAAATTTTCCTTTTATCATGTACGTGAAAATAAGCAAGTTCGCATTTTCTAATAAATTCGTTTATAAATTCTGGTGTCAGTTCATTATTTCATAAGTTTATAAATAGAATTACTCCGTGCGGGAAAGCCTTAAGTGGTCGCAGGACTCTTAAAGCTTCAAAATTTAAGAAATTTTAATTTTTTTAGATGTTAAACTCCTATCTTTTCTGAATATTTTGATATAATTGTTTCCTTGAAATTCCCATTAGAACAGAAGTTTTGGCTTTTAGAATTATACCCGCTCAATAGCTGAAGCGGCGTTTCCAAAACTTTAAAGTCATTATTTTCCAAATGGCGTTTTTTGGGCATAACGCACTGGATACCTCAAAAACTTCTGAATATTTTTTCATGAAATTTTCAAAACATATATTTCTTGTTAGTCTATTCGGCCGAAGCCGAATATCAAGTCCATTATTCGCAGGGTTGGCAAGTTTCTGCCAGAGTGGTTAAAACCAGCAGTTATAACCGGTTAAAACCGGCATGGCAGAAACTAGTTTCTGCCAGTAAGTGGCAAAAACTGGCAGAAACTCAGAAATAATATTAATAAGAACTTTAATGTGCAATGATTCTTAATTCATACATGTATTTGATGTGTAAACAATTACATTAAAATTAAAGATTATGAATGTTATTCAAAGTTGTAAAAAAGTTTCAAAATTATCATATAAATATACTTTGTGTATAAAATAATAGGTACTAATTTTTTTTTTTTCACTTGAAAAACAGAAATTTTCAATGGTAATCTGATGCTGTACAAGTTTAACTATTTTATATTATTGTTTAGAGTTGAATTTTTATTTAAAAGTAAACAAAGAAATTTACAAAAAAATCTGTGATATTTTAACAAATGTATTTTTCAGAGTATTTTTAAATAAATAATGCAATGCAATAACTTAAAGATTATGATTCTTGTGAAAATATATAAGTAAATAATTGAAGCACAATAAATAACAGAAAAAAAAATTAATGAAATATCTTGCACAATTATTTTACAATATTGAAAGAACAAAATTGCCACTCAAATATACTATTATTACTTTTTCCACAGAACATTCATAGCATAGGACAAAATTTTGCTAATCTTTCTGAACACACTGTTTCTTTGTTTTGAATGAAAGAAAAGTTTGAAAATATTCTTTCAAGACTATCATTACTTGCTGGCAATGTCATTATTGAGGATGCAAATTTGAAAAATCCTCATTTTCACCAGTATTCGTTTTTAAAGATGACCACCACATAGAAGGTAAGGGCAAGACATTTTCTAGGGCTTCCTTGGAGAAATATGTTTCTGAGGCAGGAGTCTATTTTGCTTCAAAGGATATTATATGTGGCACAAAATTGGGATTAATATCAGAAAGCAATTTCCTTGCCTTTTCTTTATGCTCATATGTCAATTTTGATCCCATATATTTAGGATGAAATAAATAAGTTAGCATATGGTAGTCGGTTATTACTGTATCAAATCTGCTTTGAACCTTTGTAGTTGCTTGTTTTGTAAGTGCAAAATGTGGTTGGAACATTTTCAACTAACAGTCTTAATAAAAAAGCTAAAATCTTTAACAACGATTTTATGCACATATAACATACAGACACGGCAAAAATATCCCATATAATCGTTTTTTGTCGTGTCTGTACGTTGTTTGTGCGTAAAATCATTGTTAAAGATTTTAGCTTTTTTACTAAAATTCGCACAAAGTTTGATCTATGCTTATAACAGTCTTAAATTGAAAAAATAAAAAGTCAGATTTGTTCCTTTGAATACTGTATTTAAATGAAATGTTTTTTAAATTCATGGAATTACAAGATCCGCATATAACTATAACATTTCTATGAGAGATAATTTATAGTGTTATTATTAAATTAATACGTTAAATTACAGAAAATTATTTTGAGCAAGTATTGAATATTTTTCTTTTCTTTTCATTGTTTAATTTGAAATAAGTATTGGATATAGTTTTGTATTTGATTTTTAAACTGAAATTTTAAAATACTCTAATAATTGTTTACATATAAAATTATATAACCATACTATAACAAAAATTTTATCTGTTACATTACTCATTTTTTCTAATACAAATCTATTTATTTTTTAATTAAAACTACCCACAATATTTCATTTGTTATTTATACGGAATAAAATGTACTTAAGAAATTTAATACTAAACTTGAGGCAGACCTTAGTTGTCAATGGAGATTATACTAGAGAGGAGTGTAAGTCCGCGACAATAAATAGTTCTGTACAGAATCTGAAAGAAATGGCATATTAAATCTCCGTTTTTCCACATTTTTATATGAAAAATGATTGACTCATTAATCAAAATCGATTGAGCTTAACATATATTCATTTTTATGATAAATATCTAATAATAATCAAGGAAATGTATTTATTCGCAAGGAAGGATTCTGGCGAGAATTTGGCGCGGTGCAAGCAAATGGCTAGTAACCTTAGACCCCCAACAGAGTAGATGCGGGGTGATGGTCAATAGATAAAGCCTCTTCTTATTATCAGAAATAGTAGATTTTTGATGTCCAATCAAAAGTTTCTTTTTTAAAACTATTAAATATAGAGAAAAATTTTCGGTGGATTCGAATTTTTCGGAAAATTTCACCATATATACCCAATATATGGCTGAGACATTTAAAATAACAAAGAAAAATTTCTTTTGCAAATTAAAACGAATAAAAGAAGCTCTTTATTTTAAGACTGTTCTCATAAAACTATTTTTCCCCGTCCAAGAACCGGAAACTTTATATTTTAGGGCTTGTTTTTAAACGTAAAAACAGGATACTTGCAGGCATGATATTTGAAGGGATTTGAAATCGAACAGTTTTTCTTAGTTTCCGGTAAATTAATTACAAGCAATTGTTATCTAAGAATGTATTTTTACTTCTTTAATTTACTGGACAATCGCGTTGGATAGAAAATTTTGGTGGATTAGACAATTTCATCTCAAGTAAATATGAAGCACATGGAAAGAATATGTAAAATAACAAGAATTTTCTTTTTTGTGTAAATTAAAACTAATCTTTTTTTTTTTTTTTTTTTTTTTTAATGCGTCTTTTCTTAAGTACATTCACGATATAATTTCTATCTTTTCGCAAATAGAAGTTTAAACTATTCTTATTTTACTTAGAAAGAATTGATCAGCAGTTAAATTAATTTGTCTTTTAAACAATAGTATAAATTTGATATTTTAACAGTATTTTAGACACAAAAAACAAGAAAAAATTCACCAGTTATTCATAATGCATGCTACAGTTTTATGCATAAATGTAAGTTAATTTGATTTGATAAGTAAAATTATAATTTAACTTGACATAAATCAATCAGGCCCGTGCGAAATGGGGGAGGGGGGAAGCGAAGGGGTCAGTCGTCCCAGGCGCGGAGATTGAGGGGCGCGACTACCAACACAAACATCTTATTTTGATTGTTACAAGAAATTATAGATATACATATCTAGAATGTTTTTTCAAAATGAAAGTACATACATTTTTCGTTTTAGAGTTTCACCGTTCCTCAACCCATACCCGAATACAAATTTCTGATTAAGGACTTCTTTGTTTTAAAAACTTATTTCGACATTTATAATTTTTTTTTTTTTTTTTTTTTTTTTTTTGCATTGGATAGCTGAGGTTTACCTCTACATCTCTCCTTTTTTTCCTTTTTCGATTTGGTTGCAGATATTTTCTTAGAATGACACTTTCATTTTCGGAACCGGTTTCGAAAGCGAAAGTAACTTAATAAAAAATATCTGCAACCAAAATTGAAAAAGTAAAAAAAAAAAAAAAAAAAAAAAAAAAAAAAGAGCGATGTAGATATTGACCTCAGCTATCCAATGCAAAAAAATATTTAAAAATTCCGAGGTGCAAACGAGATATTAGAAAATAAACTCCCCGTAGGGTTAGCATTAGTTCGCGAGTGTCTTCGCCTGTAGGGACAGGAGCCTTACACGGGAGTTAATGTTAAACCAATGGGAAGGTTCTTTTCTAATATCTCGTTTGCATTTACACATTTTTAAATATTTTTTTTTTTTGTTGTTGTTGGATGGCTGAGGTCCATGGTCTACATTCGCCCGCTGCAGAATGTAAGTATGAAATAAGCTAAATTAAAAAAAAAAAAAAAAAATGACAGAATTATCCATTTAAGACAATTTTTAAACATACTCAGAAGCAATAAAATAATACAACAATTAAGAAATATTAAATATTCAAAAATAGATTTCTACCAACATTTAACAAAACTGACAATTCAAAAAAAAAAAAAAAAAAAAAAAAAAAAAAAACGCTACAGCTCTGATCCCTTTTGGATAAATTAAAAACACGTGAATGTAAAAAGAAAATTAAAGAAAAAGAATTAAAAATTCTTTGCCACGGTAGGGTTGAGGAAGGCAAGGCAGTTTTTTATCTTTCATTTTTAACAATCAGAAATGAAGAAAGTTTCGTTTAAAATTAATTTTCAAAATCCAGAGAGAGGCGGTGGCCCTTCCTGGCCCCTCCCCAGCCGACGTCCCTAAAGGGGATTTTTCGTTTTTTTTTTTTTAATTTTTTTTTTTTTTTAATAATTTTATTCTAAATGTATTTTGGCTGTCTATCATCAACCGGAATTCTTTCAGGAATATAAAAAAAAAAAATTGCGTGGAACAGGAAAAAACAAATTAATTGGTAAATTCAATTCGCGCAAATTTATTCCTCCAAACAACGATAAACAGCCTGGCAATCCAAGAATATACTTCAGCAGTAAACAAATAATATAAATTAAATCCGAAAAAGGATTTTCTGCGCGCCAAACTCCTCGCTATATCTCCCAGTATGGAAATCCTACAACGCCAGAGTCAGTAAAAAGGCTCGCTCAGTATAATCACCATTGACAACTAAGGTTTGCCCGAAGATTAGTAAAAAAGTCTCATATTATGTCATGAAATGTGTTTATGCCAGTTGTTGCCAGTTTCTGCCGGTTAAAACCGGTTATAACCAGTTTCTGCCACTGGCAAGGCAGAAACCCTTTTTTGCCGGCAAATAGCCAGCCCTGATTCGGCCTTGGCCGAATAATACTGTAATAAATGTTTTTATATTTACACAGCATAACTTTTTAATTTGACAATTTATATTCATCATATATAATGAAAATTTTATTTGAAATTAACTAACACTTTTTTTTTCCATTAACTTTCATACTCCGAATGGGTTTTATCTACCCATTTTTATGTAAGAGGCTAATTTAGGAATCATCTTAAAAAATTTTTATGCTGTATCAGTAAGTACAAAAAGTATCTGTAATAAGCTAACATAATCTGTTAAAAATTAATCTACTCAAAATTGTTTTAATACAGCTGTACAAGCTAATTCAATTTTTTTTTTTTTTATCATAATGGGAAGTTTAACATTTAACCCTTGTTACATAAAAAAATATTTCTTTCAATAATATTTTGATTTATACCTATAAAGAACATAAATATATGATTGATTAGATATAGATGTCTTATATGTATAAGATATTTAAGTCGTATATGTTGCAATACTTAAAGGCTTTTTTTTTTTTTTTTTTTTTTTTTTGTAAAATACGCTTAAAAGTTAAATATAATTTAAGTGACTTTTTTAAGTCTGTTACTATTTCTTATTAAATAATGAAAGAAATGTAAATACTAAATTCTTTTAATTAGTATGCATTTACGTTTTAGATATTTTTTTCAAGAATAGCATTGTAATGCCTTAAAAAACAGTTAAAATGTTTTCAATAAATGTAGATTGTGATGCAGAAATAATAATTCAGCATTCTCAGGTAATAGTCTATTTTCTCTTTTTTTTTTTTTTTCGTAAATGTTACCTGTTTCTGAAAATAATCTCTCACTATATACGGTACTTCCTGGTGCAGAAAGGTACTTTTGGGCTAATTGTGAAAGGTTTGGAAAGTCTTCCGAATTTTTCACCCACCACTCCAAAGAACACTGTTGTTTTTCTAGTAGTGGCTGGGAAAGAAAATTACTAATTTCTTTTACTTCTTCACATTGAGGGGCACTTTCTATAAAGGTTTCACTGCTGACAGCAAAGAAAAAAAAATAATAATAAAGATAAATAAAAATTTTGTTAATTGTGAGCTTTATAAAGTCTACAATGATTTCTTTCCACCATTTTAGAGAATATTCCTTTCACCTTTTCTATCAGTGGTTTTTCTTAAGATATTAAGATTTCTTATTTTTTATTTCATCTGAAAACTGAAACTTATGTTTCCTAGTACTTTTAAAATTTTGTCATTATTTTAAAATGTAACAACAACACACATAATATCTATTAAAATGTAACTAGACAGAACCTGATGAGGAACTTTTGCTAAGAATTTTTTTTTTTGGGGGGGGGGGGGGGTCTGAATTATATTATTGAGGCAATTTTTAGGCCGAACATAGCCGAATATTTTTTCAGAGTGAAATAATGCTTTAAAAAAAAAAAAAAAAATGTATATAAATATTTTTTTAAAGAAAACAATACATTTTAATTGTGAAATATACAAGAATTGTGCATATAGTGCATACTATATTTTGTTTTTAAGCAAAAATAAGTTCATTATTCGGCGGCCGAATAGGCTGAATATTCGGCTGTAACTTGGCCGAATATTCGGTATTCGGCCAAACCACTATTCGTTGCATCACTAGTCTGTATAAACTGAACCTAAAATTTCCTTTTTATTGTTCAAAGAAATACTTTTTTAGGTGATTTTACTGTTGAAAATTTAAAAATTTTGTATTAGCTAAATGCAACATTGCATTAAAAATATAAAAATGCTTTAAATACAAATTTATTTAAGTTCAGCGAAATTATTACACTCTGAAGTATAAGTAAGCACCAAAATTTTCATTCTAGTTGCAATATTTATTTTGTAATATTGCAACATATACGACTTAAATATCTTATACATATAATACATCTATATCTAATCAATCATATATTTATGTTATTTATAGGTATAATTCAAAATATTATTGAAAGAAATATTTTTTTATGTAACAAGGATTAAATGTTAAACTTCCCATTATGAGAAAAAATTTTTTGAATTAGCTTGTACAGCTGTATTAAAACAACTTTGAACAGATTAATTTTAAATTTAACAGATTATGTTAGCTTATTACAGATACTTTTTGTACTTACTGATACAGCATAAAATTTTTTTAACATGATTTCTAAATTAGCCTCTTATATAAAAATGGGCAGATAAAACCCATTCGGAGTATGAAAGTTAATGGAAAAAAAAGTGTAGTTAATTTCAAATAAAATTTTCATTATATATTATGAATATAAATTGTCAAATTAAAAAGTTATACTGTGTAAATATAAAAACATCTATTACAGTAATTATTCGGCCAAGGCCGAATGATGGACTTGATATTCGGCAGACAAGCCGAATATTCGTTGCATCTATAATTTCTTGTTATACTTATGATGCAAATGAACAATATTGACAGTGCTTACTAAGTCTAATCTCCGTTTTATATAACTGTGTGGTAGGCCTGGGCCTTAAATCGATTTAACTCTTAAATCGATTTAAAACTTACATCGGAAATCCGATTTAACCATTGGTCTTAAATCGATTTAAGCTAAAATCGGAAATCGCGATTTGACTAATGTCAAATCGCGATTTAGCCAATGACTTAAATCGCGATTTAGCCATTATCTTAAATCGCGATTTAGCCATTATCTTAAATCGCGATTTAGCCATTATCTTAAATCGCGATTTAGCCATTATCTTAAATCGCGATTTAGCCATTATCTTAAATCGCGATTTAGCCATTATCTTAAATCGCGATTTAGCCATTGGCTTTAAATCGATTTAAAACAAAATACTGATTCAGAGCTAACATCGGAAAACCGATTTATCTACTTTGATGTATCTACCACTTACATGCCAAACTGGTGTTAAATCGATTTAGGAGTATCCGATTTAAGCAAACATCGCAAGCCTCAATGCTTTCCGATTTAAGACAAACAAGGCAAGCTGGTGTTAAATCGATTTAGGACGATCCGATTTAAGCAATCATCGCAAGCCTCCATGCTTTCCAATTTAAGAAAAAGATGATTTAATGAAAACAAGGCAAGCTGGTGTTAAATCGATTTAGCAGGATCCAATTTAAGAAAAAGGCGATTTAAGAAAATGATGATTTAAGTAAGAATTGATATTTATTTATTTATTTTGTAAACAAGATTCAGAGTTTACGAGATTGGAATGTGTATTTTTCAAAAATTAAGAACTTATATAGTGGAAAGTTGAAAAGAAAAGTAATGTTTAAATCTTAAAATCCAAATTCATCGAATTTCAATTTATATGCTAATGCAATCTTTTGATGATAAATTAAGTTTTCACATATTTGAGTAATATTGCAATATGTATTTTTTATTTTCCAATATTCTGTAATTAATTAAAATGTTTTAAAGTAGAATCCTGCATTTTTTCAAAAGATTGTTTTCCTGAAATTCATTCAGCATTTATATGATTAAAAATAATAATAATAAAGTTTTATATTTAAAATCCAAACTCATCGACTTGCAGTTTATACTTTTATGCCTTCTTATGATGAAAAATTCATTTTTTACATGTTTTAGTAATATTTCAACATTTATTTTTTATTTTCTATTATTTTGTAATTAATGAAATTATTTTAAAGTATAGTCATGCATTGTTTTGTGCATTACTATTTGGCTGTGATCCACAAGAAATATTTTTCTTTTACTAATAATATTTTTTTCCTGAAATTGATTGAGTATTTATGGTTGGAAAAAAAAGAATAAAGTTTCATATTTAACCACTTCACCGGCTGCCCCGAGATAAGTCGGGGGTAAAAGCACTGTTTCCCCATACCTGTCGCCGGTGAAGTGGTTAAAATCCAAATTCATCGAATTTCAGTTTTTATTTTTATGCATTCTTTTAATGAAACATTCATTTTCCCCATGTTTAGGTAATATTTTAATACATATTCTTTATTTTCTATTATTCTGTAATTAATTAAAATATTTTAAAATAGTCATGCATCAGGTTTGATGTCCGATTTCAATGCCAGTCACGTGGATTGAGTATCTTGCTGAAATTGATTCACTATTTATATCCAAATTCATCCATTTTTAGTTCATATTTTTATGCATTATTTTCATGAAAAATTAATTTTTATATGTTTAGGAATTATGGGAATATTTTAGTTTTAATTTATTATTATTTTGTAATTAATAAAAAATACTTTAATAAAGTTCTGTAATGAGTCAAGTAACTTTATTTGTACAGCAAAATGAGGGAGGGCTGGAAGAGGCATTCATTAGATTTTTCTGCAGATCTGCAATTTTTTGCTTTTTTGGCATTTTGTTATCATTAAAAAGAGATATATTTTAAGATTATATTTTATTACTAATCTTAAAGGATGGCAACAACCGTGAAAAAAATCAGCAATTTCAGTCATGTGCTCCAAGGGTCACACTTTCAATCCTTCTCCATCTGCTATATAAATGTCAGCATTTATGTTAAACAAATCTTATTTTAATCTAAAAGTTAAAAAAATATAAAATTGCACCTTATTTCTCATATCTCCCACCCCCCCTTTTTTTTACTACTTTTCTCATCATGGTAAATGAATAGTTAAATTCATCATTGAAGTTTTTTAATATGCTTCTGTTTTACCTCAGTAACTTTTTAAATCTGTGTCTGTAAAAAAAAAAAAAAAGTATGTAGGCTGCTAGCAATGAAGTGCTATTTGAGTGGGCTAGGGCAAGCTCCCCCCCCCCCCTAAGGAATTTAGATTGTAGCATGCATAACAAGTCAGGCAAAAAAAAAAAAAATAATAATAATAATTTTCTTTTATATTACTTCTTATAGAATGAGTTTATAAAATGTATTACAATAGGTCACTAATTTTTAGAATGGAAAAAACTAGTGTTCTGGGACATTCAAAGCTTTTTTATGTGTAAAATATACCTCTTTTCAAAATTATATGACAAATTAAAAGCTAAGTATACTAAATAATACAGGAGAGAGGGGGGGGAGGGGCACATAAAGATCGTATTTTGTTACTAAAAATTAAAAATAGGCTTCCATATTCTAAAATGTAAAATCGGTGTTAAATCGCGATTTAGCACTAAATCGGGATGTTGGATGGATGATAAATCGATTTAAGAAATTTCTACATCGCCCAGTCCTACTGTGTGGCTATGGGGATGAATGGGACTGTCCCATTCATCCCCAGGGTTATTCCATAATAAATAAAATTACATTTTGTCATTACCTAGAAGTTTAAAAGATGATATAAAATTGGTTAATGATTTTTTTTAAATACAAGGCACACTAAACTTCTGAATAAGTATGCTGTTATTACCATAATGCACATGGTATTATAGAGGTAGCATTTTGGTGAATTGCTGTTTTATTAAAAAAAAATGGACAGTATGGACAATAGTGATGAATCTGACAATTTATCACTTCATGATGAAGATGAAAGTGATTTGAACATGATTTCAAGTGATATGGACCACTAAGTTTGAGGCTTGGATAATATAATAGAAGACGACTTTCTCCTAACAAAGATATATGGTAAAAAAATATTTATCATTACGTTGCTAGGGTTTTAAAGAACAATAATGATAACCTTCAAGTACAATTCAAGTACAAGTATAATATAATGCAAATGTGCTTTTTCCCCTTTGAAAAAAAATCAAATTTGAAGCAAAATAAATCTAATTTTCAAGTGTTTAGTATAAATCTATAATAAATTAATAGACAAATTTTAAGTCAAATAGTTCTTTTAAATTGAATTTATTCATTAAACAAAATAAAAGCATTCACTTTTTAGAAATCAATTATTTAATTTGTTATATTAAAATATTCATTGTGTATACAATTAAAATTGCGATTAAGAAAATCTTTTTTAAAAATCCCACCTAAAAAATTTCATTGTTAAAAAAACTGACTTTTTAAAAATGATTTAAGCCAAAAAAAATCGTCCAGCTTTTTTTGGCCTGGCTAAAATGCGACACCCCTGCTCAAGCTCTGTTCTTCTTTTTAAGGTTTACACAGACAATAGATCCTGCATGCTAATAAACATGCAGCATCAAGAAAATTTCAGTTTAGACAAATTATAGACTAATATTTTTGAAAAATACTATTTTAGTTTTCAAGGAATGAAAACTGATTTAACAGCTCTGATGCATATAAATGAAAATCCCTGCCGGCTCGGCCTACAGGCAGAGGTAGATTTCGAAGTTAAGTATACTAATTTCACCAACAAAAACTAAATCATTATTAGATATAAATCCACTTTAATAGTTTTATCTGTCTGCTTTTGACGAGTTTTTATTTCCTTTTTATAAAATAGCTGGTTTTATCAGAATCATGTTAAGGCGATATTAAAAAAATATTTTTCCATACTCAACAACTCGAAATTTTCTGGCACATTTTCAGATTCATTTTTAATAAAAAAAAAATTTATGAAACATGCTGACGTGATTTTTGAAAAGATTAATAAGCGACCTGTGTTTTTATTTTTCTTTCAATTAATTAAAACTTGATTAATAAACAATTATTTTCTCAGTAGGGCAATATTTTTTGTTTCTAACACAATAGCTTCAGGAAATTCTGTTCAAAATGTCCACTTTGACATCATTTTTTGAAATATATTCTGCCTCTATCAAAAAATCGATCATTACTACATTATATAGTTTCTGAATAAGAGAATCTAGCAATTGGATGCGTTTGAGAGCAAAAATGAATTTAAAAATGAGTAGAAAATAGACAGTTTGGATTTGAATGCACCCTTAACAAGATGATTTTTTTCTTCAACCGCTATGTATTTTTAATTTGTTTTTGCTGTAAGAATTGGCCCTATCAAAAACTTGTCTATATAAATGTTGAATACAATATTAAGAAGATATATGATAAATTCATGGATATTTTATATCTTGTGAATTGACGGCGTTATGAAAATTTTTCTTCTTCAATCCCCCCCCCCCCCCTTTTTTTTTTGGCGGTACGAATTGGTCTTATCAAAAACTTGTGAATATAAAAGTTGTAGATAATATTAAGGAGATGTACAATAAAATTATTCGATTTGATATCTTGAGAATTGACGAAGTAAGGAATTTTTTTCTCCCGAAAACCCTATTTTTTGCACCCCTTGAGCCTATTTTAAATTTTATCAAAAATCTGTGCTGCATGAATTTTCGGCGCTATTTTTAGAAGTAATAAAAACTTTAAACTGATTTGATATGTACAAAAATTAAGAGGTTATGGGGTTTTTTCAGTTTTCACAAAACCCCTCCCTATTTCCATCCCCTTTGTCTGCTTTTGTCCATTAACGAACTTGACCGAGATTTTATGTCCTTTGATTTTATGTATCAGTTTGAAAGAGATTTGTGCAGAATTGTGGAAGTTATCGTGTCCAGAAGAAAGTGATAACACAATTGCTTCGGAAAATTCTGTTCAAAATGCCCAATTTGACATCATTTTTTGAAATATATCCTGCCTCTATCAAAAAATCGATCATTGCGGTACATTATATAGTTTCTGAATAAGCGAATCTACCAATTAAATGCATTTGAGAGCAAAAATGAATTTAAAAATGAGTCAGAAAATAAACAGTTTAGATTTGAGTGCATCCTTAATGCAATGATTTTTCCAACACAATCCGCTTCGGGAAATTCAGTTCAAAATGCCCACTTTAACAGCATTTTTAAAAATATATTCTGCCTCTATCAAAAAATCGACCATTACGGTACATTATATAGTTTCTGAGTAAGAAAACGTACCAATTGGAAGCCTTTGAGAGCAAAAATGAATTGTAAAATGAGACAGAAAATACGCAGTTTGGATTTGAATACACCCTTACTTAGATGATTTTTTTCTTCAACCGCTATGTATTTTTAATTTGTTTTTGCTGTAAGAATTGGTCCTATCCAAAACTTGTCTATATAGATGTTGTAGACAATATTAAGAAGATATATGATAAATTCATGGGGATTTTATATCTTTTGAATTGACGGAGTTATGGATTTTTTACTTCTTCAAACCCCCTTTTTGTTTTCGTTTTTAATTTTTTTTTTTTTGTGGTACGAATTGGTCCTATCAAAAACTTGTGAATATAAAAGTTGTAGATAATATTAAGGAGATTTATAATAAAATTAATTGGAATTGATATCTTGAGAATTGACGAAGTTATGAATTTTTTTCTCCCAAAAACCCTATTTTTTGCAACCCTTGAGCCCATTTTTAACTTTTACAAAAATCTGTGATACATAAAATTTTGGCCCTATTTTTAGAAGTAATAAAAACTTTAAACTGATTTGATATGTTCAAAAATTAAGAAGTTATGGGGGTTTTCGGTTTTCACAAAACCCCTCCCTATTTCCATCCCCTTGGTCCGATTTTGCCCATTAACGAACTTGACCGAGATTTTATGCTCATTGATTTTGAGTATCAGTTTGGAAGAGATTGGTGCAGAATTACGAAAGTTATTGTGTCCAGAAGAAAGTGATATATATAGATAGATACATAGATAAAGTTTTTTACTGAGGGTGGTTTTGGGTTCTAGGGGTCATGATCGGTGTAGATCTGCAAAAAATTTTCAGAAATTCCAACATAGGAACGATCCCAATAGGTAGTATTTCATACGAAATCTACCTAATAATGAAAACATTTTAATTTAGCCAGGATTCCTATTTAGATTTAAGCAGTAACACTACTTTGATCAGTTCAAAATTTTGATTTTTTCTAAATACACTGTGTACATGCAAAAATCACATTTTATTAAAATGAAATCCATATCAAAAGTGAAAGAACAATTTTTGAACTATAGAGCCTAGAATAAAGCGCACCATAGTGAGTAAAAAGTTACAAAAAGATTTTTTTTTTTTTTTCAGAACAGCCTTTTCAAAATCTGTAGATACTCTAATTCTGTCAATTTTCAATCAATCTTTCTGAAAATTAATTGCCACATATTTTTCCAGTAAAATACGTAGGATATTTTTGAAATATTGATATTTTTCTGTTTTGTGCAACTTTAAGGACACAAAAAAGGGGGCAGATTTCATTAGTGGCCAGAAGTATACATTTAATATCCCAGGATAAGACAATTTGAGAAATATAACCATCTTGAAATACTCAAATAAGGGCTTCAGATTTATCTAACATCGCTAATAAAAACATCTATTATTGAGAGGAGGGGATATATTCTGATATTTGAGTAAGGGGTTTAAAAAAGAAAGAGAGAAAATCAAAAAATTCTTTACAAAAATAACAAACTATTAGTTAATAATGAATGCAAGAAATATCAAAATTTTAAATGCAAAATTAAGTTTTTTTTTTAAATTCATTTTTTTCATTACCCTGCAATTTTATTTTTTTTTACCCAATGTGTACATCCACTTGATTACTTAGAATTTTCAATCGCGATTTTAAATACCCTGGTACTTTTTTTATTCTTTTTAGTTTTTAATTTTATTTCGTTATAAATTTTTCAACGCTTTCATTAAAAATCTTGCAGCGTGAATATATTTTATATGGGTGATTCTCCAAAAACCTAACAATATCGTGTCCGAGCAAAATATCACAACAATGGCTTGAGATAGAAAGTTTTATATTTTTTTAATTATCAGACATAATTTTTCCCATGTATTCCTATGTATATAAAAAATATTTACTCATTTATTATTTCCTATAAAAAATTTTAAATGGCTGGAAAGTCACTCTCCTGGTCTGTCCGAATCTTTTTCACAAAGTTATTTAATTTGTTTAAAAATTTCACAACAACATTTCACAAATTAAATTAGTATTAGTAAACTATATATACTTAAAGGTATAAAATAACATTTTTTTAATCCATTTAATCATTTAACTTATCAAGGTAAATCATTTTAAAGTTTGTCCCAAGGTTTTCATGTCACTCTCCTGGCCTGGAATATTTTCAATAATTTCAAGGAAAAAAGATGGAATTTATAACCTAGTGCATGGCAACACTCTTTATTCCTACCATTTTGTTGTATTCATAGAGTGCTTTGAAGATCTGATTCATCTGGTGTTCTTATCATAGTTTTGAAGTTTTAAACTGAGGTATGTAACATTTTTTGTTGTCATACTCCTGTACAACTTTTCTATTATATCTAAAAGAATTTTTTAAAAATAATGCCTGTTATTATGTGTAATTAAGTGATGATAATAATATAAAAACCTTCTTAACCCTAAATTTGGTTCTTGGCCTGAGTAGCAGGCCTTATATAAGAAAAATGTCACACTCCTGGTAGACAACAATATCACTCTCCTGGCATTTTCTGTGCCAGGAGAGTGACATTTGTTATAAACACTGGTAATAAATTCTGTAAATAGATAGATTTTTTTCAAATTCCACTTAGGCATACTAATATCTAGTTTACCATACACCTAGTTTAGGTAAGCTTTTTGTAATTAAACTTTTTAGAGAAAATTAATATTAGAATAAGATAATGGATTGTTTTTTAGTAAATGTTGATGACTTTTCTTGTAGTGTAAACTACTTTTGATTTGTAAGTTGTATACAATGCTGCCAGAAAATGAGAAAATTCTACATTTTGCGTAATTTTAAATTAATGAAATTTAAATTAAAATGTTTAAACAGGACACCAACTTTAGTCTAATTGTTTTTTTTCTTCTTTTAATTGGGCAATTTATATAAAAACAGCCTACAGATGACTCAATAATTACATGTAAGTTATGTAAATAATGGAATAAAATAATGAAATCGTATTGAGATTTTTTTTCCCTTACAGAATCACCCCTCATTATGGCAGGAAAAAAAACAAACAATCAAGAGAAGAGCGATTGAAGAAAAACAGAGACGCCGAACGGAAGAGATATGAAAAATTAAAAAACGATCCTAAGAAATTGGAAGATGAGAAGATTAAATGGAAAACTAAATACAATGCTAGGAAGAGCAAGGGAACAGTTAAGTTAATTGAAAATCAATCGGCAAGAGACCAAAGGGCCACTAGGCTAAAGTGGAGAGAACGCCAAAGGAAGTGCAGAATTAGAAAGTCCATTCAACAGCAAGCAAACTGTAATATAAACGAAGATACTCCGCCAGATAGTGACCATGATGATCCAACTCAAGGTCAAGAATTGGATTATCAAGCCATAAGTGCAACTGAAGTTTTACAAACTCCTGAAAATATGTCAGATATATGTAATGTCAGTTCAGCAACCTCTGACGGAAAGACAATTGAATCAAAAAAAAGGAGGAGACGAAATGATACAAGAAAATGTAGAGAAATAAAAAAGTTGAAGTTAGAACTAGAAAAATCTCATAAGAAAGCTGAAAAATATCGAAAACAGTATCAGAGACTAAAAGCAAAAGCAAATCAAAAGGAAATAAAACAAAGCCAAATTAAAGATTTGACACCAAAAGCTAAAATTACTCATTTTCTCCAGGGAAGAAGAGTCGACAAAGATATAAGAAGAAAACTGTTCACAGGGGAAATCATTAGGGCACAATTAGCTGATACAATTTCATCCGTTAAATCTTATAGGACCAAAAGAATCTTAAAAACATCTTTAGTTGGAAAGATAATAAAGAAGTATAGGGTGCAGAGTGCATTTCCATTTATGAGAATTCCTGTTGCAGTTAGACAATACAGGAAACAGAAAGATAAAATCCATAAAATGGTTAACTATTTCTTTAATGATGATGAAAATACAACCCTCAATCCAGGAAAAAAAGATTTTATTACTAGAAAAAAAATAAAAAAACAGAAGAGGTACCTGAACACAACAATGAAGGAGCTACATAAGCGCTTCAGAACAAAAAACCTTGGTGTACGGATAAGTTATTCTTTATTTTGCAAATTGCGTCCTTTCTGGGTTGTCAAACCAACTCTTCAAAGCAGAGATACCTGTTTGTGCATAATACATCACAATATTGAAATGCTGGTAGATAAACTTAACAAATGTAAGGTGATTAATTCGCAGAAACCAGAACAAATAGCAGAAACTTTGTGCTGCGACAAAAATAAAGAATCCTGCCTATTGAGAAAATGCAGTAGCTGTGCTGAAAGAATTATAACTTATAATGACTTCATCAGTGGTGATACTTTTACTTATCAAAAATGGAATTTGCATAAAGAAGCACGTAAGATAAGAGGTAAGGAGAAAATTGTTACGGTTATAAAAAAGGACAAAGTAATAAGCACTATTGGAGAAGCTGTTGATGAACTAGAAAATAGCATAAAAAAGTTTATGACTCATATTGCAAACATCAAACACCAGCATATGTACATAAAAGAACTTAAAGAAAATCTGACCTGTGAGGATGTATTGATACATATTGATTTTAGCGAAAATTATGTTTTAAAGTACGCTAGTGAAGTACAATCTATGCATTTTGGGGCTTCAAGAGAGCAAATTACACTTCACACTGGTGTAGCATATCATAAGACTGATGATAGTACTTCAAAACCAATTTCTTTTTGTACACTGTCAAAAAGTACACGCCATGATGCTTGTGCCATTTGGGCGCATCTAGAACCTGTTTTGTCACATCTACTACAAAATAAAAGAATTTCAGCTATTCATTTTCTGTCAGACTCACCATCGAACCAATATCGAAACAAAAAGAACTTTTATTTCTTTAAAAAATACATAAAAATAAGATTTCCAAACATCAAAAGAATTGCATGGAACTTTACTGAAGCCAGTCATGGTAAAGGGGCTCCTGATGGCGTAGGTGGCTGCCTGAAAAGAACTGCCGATAAGGTGGTCTCTATGGGGTGTGATGTCAACAACATCGATGTGCTGGTAAAAATCCTTAAAGAACACTGCCCAAAAATACTATTGTGGGTTGTGGAAGAAGATAATATTAGCAAAATGGACTCATTTTTGTCATCTGCTAGTGATCTTAAAGCTATTAAAGGAACTATGAAAGTTCATCAGGTTACAGCAGAGCTTGGAGACACTGACACAAAGATGAATTACAGGACCCTAAGTTGTCATGTATGCAAAGCTGAGGAAAATTGTCGGCACTATGGAATTTATTTTTCTGTCTCAACAGATCCAACACAAACAGCACAAATACAGTTATACAATGTTGGAGACTGGGTTATCTTTTATTATGAAGATGAAATTTTTGCAGGAGAGATAATAGAGCTTGTAGGTGGAAAAGCAAGAATAAACTCTATGGAACCCAAAAATATAAACAGAACAACTTGATGCTGGCCAAAAAAAAAAGACATACATGAATATTTAATGGAAGACATTATTAGAAAAATATCTCCTCCCGAGCCCATTGGTAGCAGCTACAGAGTTTCTAATTTTTATTTCTCTGACGTTTTTTAAAGGTTATGTAGTATGACTAATGTAAGATATACATTTTTTTGTCAAAAATAAACATATTTTTGAATTAAATACTTCAGTTAGTTTGTTAAATTTCTCATAACCCTTGATGAAACTCATTTTGTCACTCTCCTGGCACCACCTGTCACTCTCCTGGTATCTGAAATTTCAGTCCCTTACTTTCACATACTTAATATAGTTAAAGTGAGTTCCCTTTATTTTTCCCTTGTTATGTGTCGTATACCAAGTAAGTATGAATTTTTTTAGAATTTTTAAAGCACTTTTGTTTTTTAAGAATTTATGATTTGAAAATGTTAGGTTTTTGGAGAATCACCCATATGATGCTTTTCAAAAATAATTAATTGCAAGTCTTTACGCTAATACATACTAAGATCATCAACAATTTTTATTGAAACTGCTTACTCATATTACTTAATTTAATTACAACACTAGTAGTGTAAGCATTATGTAAAGTTATTTATTTTTCAAATCTTACTTTATTTACATTTTTGTACGAATATGAACTAGGCTTAACATAGTCATCTGCTTTATTTTATTCACCTTATTATCATTGGGATGTAATATGAGCTTGTAAATAATATAAAATTGTGAAAATTCATTACAAGCGTTCAAAAATATTCTGGAGCGCAAATGTATATCGTAGAGATACTGAATACATTCAGTACTATTTTAATAAACATAATTTATTAAATCTAATGCATAATTTATTTGCTTACTTATAATATGCCGGCGTAATTAAAACCTAAACAAGCAAGCGCGAAACATCAACAACCAGTTCCAGTTGTTTAGGCCCAAAATGATCAGAGTTGAGTAGTTAAATCGATAATATACAAATAATATATTTGTGAAGACAAGTTTAACATCATTATTATTTAATTTAAAATGATTATTATTTGATTTAAAATCATGATTTAAATTTTTCTTACGTAATGTAACAATATTATATTTCGTCTAAGATAAAATATATTTTTAAGTCTTGTTCTTGTTCTATGTTGTATTTTCAAGTAATAAATTCAACTAAATATATTATATTAATAAAAATTTAATTTAATATTTATATATTAATTTATAAACAAAATGATAAAATTTTCAATTCACGAATCGAGTGTAATCGATGGTTGAAACTGGAACGAATCATCGGTGGAAGCCATTTATTATTATTATTATTGTTTTCACCTTTCACTTATTGCTTTTACAAAAACAACAAAAAAAAAACTTGGTAAAAATATAAATATCGCTTATTAAGCGATCACTTATTTGATTAATTCTTTTCTTTTTTTCTCACTCTGGAGCAGTGGAAGATTTGTATTTATTTTCTTCAGAATTGTTGAAGCTGGTAGTTCCGAGTAAGTGATTTCCTTGATTAAGATATTTCCGAAATTTCATAGATGTTTCAACTTTTCTCTGTTTATTTTTGCCGTTACTTCTTATTTAATATTTTTTCGTGCAAATATTTCAAATAAATTTTGTTTTTTTAATATGCATGTATTTACTTAAAGATTGCAAGTAATTTATATTATCAATAAGTGTTCGAAAACTTCTTACATTAAAGTTGTTTTACTTCAAAAGGCTGTGTACTTTATAAAAACATGTGGTATATGTAGAAGATAGGCATTTCTGCAGTGATAGTTCTTCGAAAAACTCATGTAATAAGACCAGGGTTGGCAGGTTTTTGACGCATGTCAGTTTTTGACAGTTTAAACTGCGGTTTAAACCGTCATGTCAAAAACCTCAAATACTTACAGTGATCTGTAAAATTTCACATTAAATATCACACGTTTAATATTTAAAATTCACTATTACTGTAATTGTATAATTAGTATATAGGGTAGATGTGCCAGTAATGGACACCCTTCCAGTAATGGACACCCCTTGATGTTTTTGGTTCATAAAAAAATAACTAATAAATATTTAGCTTTAATTATTTTTTTTTATAATTCCCCCTTGTATGTTTTATAAAACTATGCTATTGTTGACACTTTTAATCAAACCAATCAGGAAGCAGAAAATAATGTTTCAAAGTTTTGCTGTTTTTCTGTGAAAATCTTAATGAAGAGGTTAAGAGCTGGCTTCGTTTAATTAATTTATATATTATTTATTTTCTTGCAAAATTTGAATGTTTTTGTTTGAGTAGCAATAGAAAACTTTGAATTTTATATACTAATGGCTATTTACAAAATTTCATTTCTTTTTAAGGTTTTAAGAGGGGGTGTCCATTACTGGGATGGTTAATTAGTCATTTTCCAGTAATGGACACCCCATGTAGACATTGCTAAAAATGCAATTTTAGTAATGTTTATAGTGCGTAAAATACTTTGGCTTAACAGCAAACCTAAATAATCAAATTTAATTTTTAAATTATACTTACCAAAATGTAATAACACCAAAACTTTTATAAATAGCTGCTTTTAAGTTATTTTATGTGATTAATAAAATTTCGATATTTTATTTTATTTATTATTATTTTTTTTATGTAGTACATATATATACCTCACATATTTTATAATCTGGCAATCAAACCAGTCGGGAAGCAGAAAATACTGTTTAAGAGCACAGTCAAAGAGGGGCTCATGGGGCTTAATCTCTCTCCGTTTAAATAAAAACAATGTTACAGAAGCTATTAAAAATCCATTTTCTGTCTTAAATGTTTCCTTATTAAAAAAAAATGTAATACTACTATTAATGAAAGTTATAGGTAATATTCATGAAACTAGTAAATCTGCAGATCAGGGGCCTCAAACATCAGTTCTACAGTTTTATTTTGAAATTATTTTATTTAGTATTTAAAATATTCAACTCACAATATCATTTCTTTCATATTTGTAATATTAATTATTATAAATGATAGGTATATCAAGTAATCTCTGGAAGATTGTTAAAAATAGTGACACAAAACTAAACATCAATATTCCAAAACTTTTTTTTTATTATTATTATTACCTTTTAAATCCATCACTGTTTCAATAATTTGATAGCTGTAATTGTCTGACATTTAGTATTTTAAACTATCCATCTAAAATAATTAAAACATCGATCTTCTGATAATTAGAATAATTGATGCAAACAGTAAATGATTATCACAAATATTTTATTAATTACTGGTATCCTAATTGTTAAATTTATTTAAAAATAACTATTTTGTTTCATTAGTATGTATTCATTAAATTCTGGTTCTAAATACAGTCATAAAAACAATTATATGTATTACTTTTTATGGGGTGTCCATTACTGGAACAGAGGGTGTCCACTACTGGGCCAGAGGGTGTCCATTACTGGGCTTTTGGGTGTTTTGATATATTTCTGTTATTTAAAATTAAATTTCTATTCATATGGGGAAATGAGGCTATAAGAATGGTTAAATATTGTTGATAGATTAATATAATATTGAAAAAACTGGAATATAATAATTATAACTATTAATAAAAAAATAATTTTTAAAGAAATTCCTTAAGGGTGTCCATTACTGGCACATCTACCCTAGTATTAGTAATAATTACAGGGTTGGCAGGTTTTTGACATGTGTCAGTTTATGTCGGGTTTAAACTAGGGATGCACCGGATATTGATTTTGTCGGATACCGGGTATCCGAAGCTCCTTCGTCTGCCGGATTCGGATATCCGGCCCTAGATATGTTTTTAGTTATATATTGAATTATTTCTCTATACAATGTCATTTCAAAACAATAAATTGCAAACATGTTTCACACATCATTGAAACATTTTAAATGTATTGAAATATAATTTACAAAAACTATATCTCTTTGAATATCATGGCTTGAATTCAAGTTTTCCCAGAGGGGAGTTTTGTACCCAAAATTTATAAATGCAGGGGAGTTGAACTGTTAGAAAGGGAAAAAAAATCTTTACACCCCGTTATTTTTTATGTGCTACTTAAAGAATTACATTTATACAGACATGACAAAATACCATTGAAACAGTTTAAATTAACAACTCAAGTTAATTATTCAAAATTTTTATTTTATTAAAACAAAGGAACAGAATCAAGCTTTATATATACCATGTCTATTTTTCAATTTTCTCCCAATGTTATGGGCAATTAACAATCGGGTTGCTAAATGAATTTCTTAATTTAGATTTTATTCCATTTTGCATACTTTAGCCTCTTTCAGAAGTTACACTTTTGACAAACAGTACAGAGCGATTTTATAACTTTAGAAATTATCGGAAACACATGGTTATGCTCTCTTAAAAAGTTTTAGAAAACTTTGTAAAATCTGATGTGCATTAATTTTTAACTTACATGAATAATGCACATCTGTGATGGTATGTCACTTCTGAACAAATTTTTTTATTATATCCTTAATGGAATTATAGTCAAAACTGTAATCACTGGTATTTTCGTTACTTGAACTATGTTCTATGCATTGGAATCTACGCTATGAAATCCATATCCAAAGTTTGAAAAGGGAATAGTCAATTGATTTCTTCTATTACACAAGAAAAGGATGATTTCAAAAAGTCATGTCCTAATTTCTGTTAATTGCGAGAAACAACTAGTTTGGAGTTTCTAATTATGTTTTTTTTTTTAAGTTCATCAAAGTTATTTTTTTTTTTCATGTGCATCACATGTGTAATCTCATTTTGTTTAGTGCTGACTATTGGCCAATTCGATAGAGCTTAGTCTCCAGTGGCCGTTGCTGCCCTTTTAGTTATTTCCTATTTTGGGCAGACAGGTAAAACATCGCAAAATACGTAAAACGGTCATAGAAAAAACATTGCTGATTTCGTCAATCATGGTGAAAATAAATAAAATAATTTGTCGATTGGTTGCGAGAAAAAAACTGAAGTTCATGGGAAATCGACAGTGGGAAAATATCACAAAATTCGTCAATCGATCATGGAAAACTATCGTGAAATTTACCAGTCTGTCACGAGCAAATACTGTGAAATTCCTCAGCTGGTCGCAGAAAAAAATGCAAAATTTTTCAATCGGATGCAGAAAAACAATCGTTACTTTCATCAGTATGTCACAAGAACAAACAGGGAAATTTGCCAATCGGTCACAGAATAAAATTTCTAAATTTGTCAATTGATTGCAAAAAAAAAAAAATTTATGAAATTCACCAATCTGTCTCCAGAAAAAAATCAAGAAATTCGTACAGTCAGTCGCGGAGAAAAATCGCAAAATTTTTTTGTCAGATGCAGAAAAACAAACATGAATTTTGTCAATTTGTTGTAAGAAGAAACTGTGAAATCTGCCAATTGATAGTGGAAAATACCACGAAGTTTGTCAGCCGGTCCTGAGACTTCATCATCGTTTTACAAAGAAACATTTTCGGAAAATGATTTTTTTTGAAACAGGAGTCTCCCGCCCCCAATATTCTTTAGGGCACGAATGTTACCATCCCATCTCGAAATTCAAGACATGTATCTGCTATTCAAGCCATGTAATGTATATTAATAACGTTGTATAAAAAATGTTATTTAAACATTAAAATATTCTGTTTATTTGTACAATGAAATGCTGATAATTGCTACTGGATTTAGATATGGGGTTGAGTATATTGATAATTGCTAATAATTAATTTGTACAATGAAATGCTGATAATTTGTGTAACAAATTTTAACCAATTAAATATGCCTGTAATTGTAGAGTATTTTCACGAAGAAATACATACATTCTTTTTATAATTTAAACATAAAATATCTACTAATATACCCATGATTAAAGAGTGATTTTCTCCAAATAAAGGTTTAGTTGATGCCTTTTAGGTAGATTTCGTTAGAAATACTACCTATTGCAGTCGTTACCATGGTGCGACTTTTGAAAAATTCCTTCATAACTTTTCATTATAGGACCCCAGGAACCCAAAACCACCCCCACCTAAAAAGTTTATATATATATATATGTATGTATGTATGTACGTACTAAATTTTGTCCGCACGATAAAAGTCGCAATTATGCACGGATCTTCTTCAAACTCGCCAACAACTTTCAGATGGCTAATATCTCGGCGGGGATTGAAAATGGGCAAAATCGGCCCAAGGGAATGGAAATGGGGAGAGTTCAAAATTTTGAATACCGTCAAACAAGATTCTGATAAAACCAGCTCTTACACAACAATGACAGGAAAAATAAATATTTTTTGTTATAGCAGTTGCCAACAATTAAGAAAAAAAACCAATAAAATTCTCACCACAACAATTGTTTTTCTATTGCAAGTTTTCACGTGAAAAAATAAATAAATAGTTTGAAGAATTGAAACCAAATTGAATATTACGTCATAAGTTTTCTAGAGCAAGATTTAAGCATGAAAACTCAAAATGAAATAAACAGTTTGAGGAATTACATATTTTAACACTTTGAGGTTCTCTGAATTTGTTTTAGCCATTTTTAAACCTATTCCATATACATGCGTGTGTGTATTCGTGTATATTAAAATTTTCACAAAATGTTTAGCTCCCTAGAGCTCACTCTTAGTGAAATAACTGGATTTATCTCTAATCTTGATTTAAATTTTGTTGGTGAATTTAGTACTCAACTTCGAAATCTACCTCCGCCTGTAGGCTCGAGCCGGCAGAGATTTTTTTCTATTTTAATTATTTAATAGTGTTTTGCTTTGAATCACATTTAGTTATATTTTAAGTTAAATTACTGTGATATTTATAAGTAAAAAGAAAATTACTTTTAATTTTAAATATTTTATTTACAATGAAGTTACAAACAGACTCACATAAAACCAAAAACTTTCTGCGCACATAAATATTGGGTCAAAAACTTTCTGCAAATTTAATGTTTAATAAAATGACGTGTTATATTACTTTGACTGTATGAATTTTAAATAGTAGTTTTAAAATAATTACCGTTTAATTTAAAAATTAATTAATATTAATTACAGAATAATTATGTTGGCTAAAAAAATAATAAAACTAAAAATCCATGATATGAAGGGGTGAATTCTTATCAGTTATTTTGTCAATGCATTTAGAAACAGCCCAATCCTTAATATTGTGACCTCTTCTCACAAAATGCAATAATGGACGTTGCTTTTGAAACAACGGAATCACATTTTGTAAGAAGAGGTCCATTCTTAGGTATCATCATTAAAGAGACCGATGAGCTTTTATTGCAGCCCTTTGACGAAGTTTTCATTTTTTTCTGCGATCATTTGGCGAAATTTCCGTTTTTCCGCGATATTTTGACGACATTTGCATTTTTTTGACAAAATTCGCGTTTTTTTAGAGATCCTTTGACAAAATGTGCTTTTTTTCTCCTATCCTTAGACGAAATTTGCATTTTTTGCGATCTTTTGATGAAATTCAAGCTTTTTTCATGGCGTTTTGACGAAATTCGCAATCCTTTGATGAAATTAGTTTTTTCTGCGGTTCTTTGCCGAAATTTTCATTTTTTTCATGATCTTTTGACAAAATTCGTGCTTTTTCCGCTATGTTTTTACGAAATTAGTTTTTTTCCTGCGCCTTTACACAAAATTTGCTTTTTTCTGCGATTCTTTGATGAAATTCGCTTTTTTTTCGCAATCTTTTGACGATATTCGTGTTTTTTCTGTGGCCTTTTGAGAAAATTCATTTTTTTTTTCGCGATCCCTTGGCCCTTTTACCAAATTTGTGTTTCTTTCGCGATCCTTTAACGAAATTAGTTTTTTTCTGCGATTCTTTTATGAAATTTGCGGGATTTTTTTCACGATCCTTTGACAAAATTCGCGCTTTTTCCGCTATGTTTTACGAAATTCATTTTTTTCCTGCACTTCTTTGACGTAATTTGCGTTTTTTCTGCTATTCTTTGACAAGAAATTTTTTTTTGTCCACGATTATTCTTTAAAGAAATTAGCGTTTTTCCGCGGTCCTTTAACGAAATTTTCATTTTTTCCGTGATGCTTTGACAAAATTGGGTATTTTTTCTGCGAACGATTGACGGAATTGGTTTATTTTCGGCGATCATTTGTTGAAATCCGCAATATATTTCAGTTATTTTTTTTGTGTCTGAATTTTCGGACTGATGGGCGATTTTTTTTAAATTTTCGGAACCAAATGCCTTAAATTTTCGGAAAATTCGGAACAGAATCACCCCTATCAAATAATAAATAAATCGTACATAAAATTGGAGAACATTTTTAATTTTTCGGTATTTAAAAAAAAAAATACAAGAACAAAAACTACTTTTCTTTTCTAAGAAATTTTCCGCAAAGTTCCGAATTTTGCGGAAATTTTTCCGCGCACGGCGTGCGTCTATATTATACAACTCTGGTTACAAATATAACTAATTGGATGTGCCAATCCCAAAACTTTCTTCTATCTCATACGTCTTAATATTTCTAAAAGTAATTTTAAATGTTAATACTTCGATATTATTAGTTCAATATTATACCAACTTTGATTTTGATCTAAGATTTCTGCTCGTCAATTAATCAAAATAAGAATAAGTTAATCTCTAAAGGTTAAAATTCCCGGTCGCCACCGGCCACAGGGCGACTAAATGTAAAAAATTGGCGACTTTATGATGTGCATCTGATCGCCAAAGTGGCGATCTTTATTTTTCATGTAATAGATGTAATGTGTCAGAAATGCCACTTTTCCTTTTTTATCGATCGGCTATTTTCGCGGAATCGTAAAAGAAAAAGAAAATCCTGTTGATGTTCACATTGAAGGCATTTGGTTCCGAAAATTAAAAAAAAATCGGCATAAAAATATCACGAATTTCGACAAATGGTCGCCAAAAGATATCAATTTCGTCAATCGTTCTCAAAAAAATCGTCAAAGAATCACGGGAAAAACGAGAATTTCATAAGAATCACTAAAAAAGACGCGATTTCTGTCAAAGAATCGCAGAAAAAACGCAAATTTCGTGAAAGGAATGCGTAAAAATCATAAATTTCATCAAAATATCGCAAAACCCCGCAATTTTCGTCAAAAGATCGCGAAAAAACGGTAAATTTCGTCAAAAGATCGCAAAAAGACCATAAATTTCGTCAAAAAATCACTAAAAACCGCAAATTTTGTCAAAAGATCGCAAAAAACCCGCAAATTTCGTTAAAAGAATACGAAAAACCGTAAATTTCGTCAAAAGATCGCGAAAAAAAATCTCAAATTTCGTCAAAAAAAATGCGAAAAAACCGCAAATTTCGTCTAAAGATTGCGAAATAACGTATATTTCGTCAAAAAACCACAAATTTTGTCAAAAGATCGCGAAAAAACCCACAATTTTCGTTAAAAGAACGCGAAAAAATCGTAAATTTCGTCAAAAGATCGTGAAAAAATCGCAAATTTCGTCAAAAAAAACGCGAAAAAACCGCAAATTTCGTCTAAAGGTCGCGAAATAATGTAAATTTCGTCAAAGGATCTCGAAAAACCGCAAATTTTGTCAAAAAATCTCAAAAAAAGTGCAAATTTTGTCAAAAGTCGCGAAAAAACCGCAAATTTCGTCAAGAGACCGCGAAAAAAAGTAAATTTCGTCAAAGGATCTCGAAAAAACGGGAATTTCGTCAATCAGGTGCAGAAAAAACGCAGCTCCACCCTTCTGTAACATTTCAGAAAATTTGCTGTGACTTTCAGAATCGCGAAAAAAAAAACGCAAATTTCGTGAAAGGATCGCGTAAAAACCGCAAATTTCATCAAAAGATCGCGAAAAATCTGCAATTTTCGTCAAAAGATCGCGAAAAAAACGCAAATTTCGTCAAAAGATCGTGAAAAAACCGTAAACTTCGTCAAAAGATCGTGAAAAAACCGTAAACTTCGTCAAAAGATCGCGAAAAAACCGTAAACTTCGTCAAAAGATCGCGAAATAAACGCAAACTTCGTCAAAAGATCGCGAAATAAACGCAAACTTCGTCAAAAGATCGCGAAAAAAACTCAAACTTCGTCAAAAGATTGCGAAAAAAATGCAAACTTCGTCAAAAGATCGCGAAAAAATGCAAATTTCGTCAAAAGATCGCGAAAAAAATGCAAATTTCGTCTAAAGATCGCAAAAAAACGTAAATTTCGTCAAACGACCGCTGAATAAAATTACGAATTTTGTCGAAAGATCGTGGAAATAGTCGCGAATTTCATCAAGAGATCGCATAATAAAATCGTCACTTTCGTCGAATGATCGCGAAAAAAAATCGTGAATTCTGTTGAACGATCGGCGAAAAAATTGTGAATTTTAGCAAGAGGTTGTGTAAAATAATTGCAAATTTCATAAAACAATTTCAAAAATTAATTGCGAATTTTGTCAGACGGGAAATATTTTAGGCCTATTTTCAGAAAGAATTCTGATCTCGGGCTACACAGTGACGTTTTGGAGATGTGAACCAATCTTTGACCTTGGTCTTGTACGACATTGTTCGATAAATTCTCTCTTTTTTTTTTAAATATAATATAACTGTTAATTGTTTTTTTTGGGGGTAAGTAAACTGACACTGTGGATAGTTTTATTTTTATATATTTTAAAAGATGTCTTCGTAACATAAATATTTTAAAAATATTACTTGTAAAACTATTTAAATCTACAAACTATGATAAGTGGCCACTAACTTGACAGTAGTGGCTACTAAACGTACAGCCTCTACCGGCCACTGGCTACTAAAGCAAATATTGAATTTTAACCTTTATTAATCTCAATCATGATATTTATTAAAATCAATAATTTTTTTCGTTATTCTGTTGTACATCAGCTGATTGTGAATAGACAGCTCAGCAGGATGCGAAGTTCCCATGACTTCACGAGCCACCAATATACAGTACAAAAACTGCAAAAAATTGAGAAAATTTTACAAAAAACGCTGTCACAGTGACACCTTCTGGCAGAATATTTCCAAATTCAAGGAAAAACTGATGGCCATAGCCAAAAATATACACAAAAAATTGGTTCACTTCTATGCTTAGTTTCATACACTTTTCGATGGTAAAATAATGGAAATAACACAAAAATCATTATTATAGCGCCCTCTTCCAGCAGACTATTTTCAAATTCAAGAAGGACCAGTTGGCCATAGCCAAAAACATACCCCTAAAAATTGGTTCAATTCTATGCATAACTTCATACAATTTTCGATGGTACATACAAGAATGAAAATGGCACAAAAATCACTGTTACAGCGCACCCTTCTGGTGGAATATTTCTAATTTAAAGGAGAACCTGCTGGACATAGCCAAAAACATACACAAAAATTTTGTTCGATTATATGGATAACTTATTACATATTTAACAGACACTTTTCGACAGTACAATAATGAAAATGGCTCAAAAATCGCAATTACAGCAGCACTCCTTTCTGACAGAATGCTTCCATATTGAAGGAGGACCTGCTGGCCACAGCCAAAAACATACACAAAAATTTGGTTCAATTCTATGCATAACTTCATACACTTTTTGATGGCACAAAAATCACGATTACAGCGCCCCCTTCCAGTGGAATGTTCCAATATTGAAGAAGGGCCAGCTGGCTATAGCCAAAAATATTCACAAAAAATTTGGTTCAATTCTATGCATAACTTCATACACTTTTTGATGGTATGATGACAGACAAACAGACATTTTGTATAAGCATGTTTTGGGATCTCTGACCCCTAAAACGTCTAAGCCCACCGAAAACCAGAAATCGAAAAAAAATCTCAGGTACAATACTTTCTTCTATTGAAGATAGAAGAAAGTAAAAATAGGCCTGTTTAATTGTTAAACTTAAAAGAGAGAAAGAAAATTAATAAAGTCATACTTTAATAAACAACTTCAGATTTTGTTTCGCATTCTGAAAGTAAAGGTACAATTTTCTAAAAGATGTAGAACATAAATTCTTAAATTTATTATAGAGAGTTCAAATACCAATGTTAGGAAAGCTGGTAATTCTTTAAACTTTTGGGAATTGCCTTTTACTCATAAATAGTGGACTTACTTTCATATTTTGCATTATAAACAAAAGTCGTTCGGCATTGTGTGGGTCAAACGATTTCTCTTATCCTTATATATTTGCTTTGTTACGCATTGCCGGATATCCGGCAGAGAAGTCGGATATCCGGTGATTGTGATTCGGATATCTGACGGTATTTCGGATATTGAAAAATCAGCCGGATGTGCCGGATATCCGTTGTATCCCTAGTTTAAACCATAGTTTAAACCGTTATGTCAAAAACCTCAAATACTAAATTGATCTGTAAAAATTCAAATTAAATGTCACACATGACAACATTTCATGTAATATTTTAAATTCACTCTTACTGTATATCAGTAATTAGTACATAGTAAAGTATTATTGTTAAGTACAACTTTTTAACAGGGTAAAATTTTTATTTATTTATTTTTTTTTTTTTTCTAAAATTGTGTTTTTCTAAAAAGTAGACATTAAGCTCACCTGAGCTGTACATTTTTATTTTTTCTCTTACTTAAAATCGTTTTAATTTCGCTTACTTTTGAGAGCTTAAAGCATTAGCTAGCTTTTTTTTATGGGGAAAAAAAACTTAGAAAAGTGTAGATTTTTTTGTATATATAACAAGATAATGTGCATCAATGTTATTCTAGTATAGGCAATAACCATTCCATTCAAAATTGAAATTGGATTATTAATTTCAAACATTTACAAAATAACAGAAGTAATTTAAAAAAAAAAAAGCTTAAAGTCAAAATCTTTTTAAACATGCTATCTTTCAATATATAAAAATGTTTTCGATTTTAAAACTGAACAAAATTGGCTCGGTCATCTAAAAGAAAATTCCTGTAAGCCCATATTGAAAAAGTGCATAATAGAAAGGATCAAATCATGAAACCATACCATTGTTTGGCTTATACTTTGCATCCCAACCATCAGGGGCAAGGGTTGACTGCTGTATTAGTTGATTCAGCTCACGCTTGAGCTACAGAGAGAGTTTATGGATGCTTAGCCATACTGATTGTGTATGAAGCTAAAGAATCCCCTTTCCAGTCTTCCTATTTCAGTGCTATAGGGAGGACTCCATTGTTTGGTGGAAAGGTATCACTAAATGCAACAGCTTTTTGAGCCTGCTTCAAAACTTGCTCATCTAGCAATGCTTTTGCTATCAAGTCCAACTAGCTCAGCATCAATTAAGAGACAGACTGTTTTCTAATGCTTCATACACTCTAAACTCAAAAATCTTTTGGGTGTAAATAAATGTGCTAAACACGTGGTATGCTGCGGGGTAAAATTGATCCGGATTATTTAATTGTACAAAATTTTCTTCTGGTTGAAAAATCCAAAAAAAAAAAAATATTTTATTGCAAATAATATATTTTTTAAATTATTAAATTTCAATAAAAGATCACATAAATCATTGACTTATTTAATGTTTATCTATTGTTAAAATGTTTTAGCGTGTTACATGTATTTGGCAGTTTTCGACAGATTAAACCAGTTTTCGACAGTTTAAACCAGTTTCTGACAGTTTAAACCAGTTTTTGACGCTTGTCATGTCAAAAACCCAACCCTGAATAAGACAAACATTTTGAAGCATAATAGTATTTTTACAATTTTTGTGGAAAAATACTTTTTAAAACTAATTGAAATCGTTGTGTAAGTGTATTTTATAGATTTAATTCCCATGATGCATCCATTAAAAAAAAAAAAAAAAACTACCTTGCAGAAATGTCTAATTGTATTTGATTTTTGTCTAGTGTATAATTTTTATTCAGGTACCTGCAGACTTGTATAAAACCAAAAACTTTCTGCGCGCATAAATATTGGGTAAAAAACTTTCTGCAAATTAATTTAATGTTTAATAAAATAACGTGTTATATTACTTTGACGGTATGAATTTTAAACAGCAGTTTTAAAATAATAACCATTTAATTTAAAAATTAATTAATATTAATTAGTGATTAATTATGTTGGCTAAAAAAATTAATAAAGCTAAAAATCCATGATAAGAAGGGGTGAATTCTTATCAGTTATTTTGTCAATACATTTAGAAACAGCCCAATCCTTAATATTGTGACCTCCTCTCACAAAATGCAATAATGGCCATTGAAACAACTGAATCGTATTTTGTAAGGAGAGGTTAATTCATAGGTATCATCATTAAAGAGACTGGTGAGTTTTTATTGCAGCCCTTTGACGAAATTTGCATTTTTCGCGATCTTTCGACGGAATTCGCGGTTTTTCGCAATCCTTCATGACAAAATGAGATTTTTTTCTCTTGTCCTTTGACGAAATTTGCATTTTTTCGCGATCGTTTGACGAAATTCACGCTTTTTTCGCGGCGTTTTGACAAAATTTGTGTTTTTTGCGATCTTTTGACGAAATTTTTTTTTCCCGCAGTTTTCTGACGAAAATTGCATTTTTTCGCGATCCTTTAACAAAATTTGTGCCTTTTCCGCTATGCTTTTACGAAATTCGTTTTTTTCCTGCGCTTTTTTGCACAAAATTTACTTTTATCTGTGATTCTTTGATAAAATTCGCTTTTTTTTCGCGATCATTTTACAATATTTGTGTTTTTTCTGTAGCCTTTTGAGAAAATTTGTGTTTTTTCGCGATCCTTTGACGAAATGCACGCTTTTTCTGCGGCCCTTTTACGAAATTTGTGTTTTTTTTTTTTTTTTCCACAATCCTTTGACAAAATTCGTGCTATGCTTTTACAAAATTCGCTTTTTTCCTGCACTTCTTTGACGTAATTTGCGTTTTTTCTGCGATTCTTTGACAATTTTTTTCCCCACAATTCTTTAAAGAAATTCGCGTTTTTTCTGCGGTCCTTTAACGAAATTCGTGTTTTTTTCCGCGATGCTTTGACAAAATTGGGTACTTTATCTGCGAACGATCGACGGAATTGGTTTATTTTCAGCGACCATTTGTTGAAATCCGCAATATATTTCAGTAATATTTTTTTATGTCTGAATTTTCGGACTGATGCCCGATTTTTTTTTTTTTTTTTTTAATTTTCGGAACTAGGCTTTAAATTTTCAGAAAATTTGGAAGAGAATCACCCCTGGCGAACAATAAATAAATCGTACATAAAAATGGGAAACATTTTTTTTTTATATATAAGAAATTTTCCGCAAAGTTCTGAACTTTGCGGAAAATTTTTCGTGCATGCGTGCGTCTATATTATACAACTCTGGGTACCTGTAGGTATATTATTGTAAAAGCCATTCTAACTTAATGATCTTTCTTTGCAGGTCACCTGTCAATATCATGTAAGTAAATATTATGTTGTCTGGAGGTTCAACTTCTAAGATTCGACCAGCGGTTCAGGTATTGGCTTTGAATTTTGAAAGAGCTTTTATTAGAAGTTTCTTAACTTTTATCAAATGTTTTTTTATTTTTAATTTTCTTTCATTTCTGGTGCTTCTGATAATTATATAATGTATTTTATCCTTTGTACTCTATTTTCGTAGGAGGATAAAAGTTTTAAAATAATATATTTCAACACTTATAAAATTCTTAACTGGGGCATTCCACGTCAAATCAGGCAGTAAAATATCAATATGTAACCCACCATCACAGATTTTAATGAAACTGCGTGTGTTTGTTCTTACTATTAAGATATGATCACCAGTAATTTTTTTTGCTCCTTGGTGAAATAGTTTCTGAGAAAAAAATTGTCAAAATTTTGAAAAACTGCCGTCAGTTGGCATTCTTGATAGCTCGGTTTTCAAATGTAGCATGTCATATATATAATCATATTTCAATATCTACTCTACAAATCATCTTCAAATAATTTATGCACAATATTTAGGGTACGCAGCTTATGAAAAAAATATATTGTTACGCTTATAACATTTTAAGTGTGTCTAAAAAAATATTTAAACTTTGAAGTCGTGAATTTTTTATGAAAAATAATGCATTAACAAAAAAAGCATTATCAACAAAAGGCGGTATTTTTATTAAATTTATTTTTTATGGGAGATATACTTAAAGGTGTCCTTTACCTGATTCTGAAATAAAAATAGTGGGATTTTGGGTGTTTTTGGTAGTATTTCCTATTTAAAAATATTTTGAGGTGCATTTCATATCAAATCAAGCAGAGTCATTCCATGTCAGTTCCCCTAAGCCATTTAATCACTGTCACAAATTTCAATGAAATTGGGTTTGTTTATAGCTTATTTTAAGACGTAATCACCTTTAGTTTTCTTGATCCTAAGTAAAATATTTTTTAAGATAAAAAATATCAAAATTTTGAAAAAAAATTTTAAATTTTTTTAATGACAGTTCGATATTCAAAGACTAAATAATAAAAAAAAAAAAAAAAAAAAAAAAAAAAAAAGTAATTTCAATATAGAATCCCTAAATAGGTTTCAAATAATGTATATGTCACAAATAATGTAGGCTGATTATTATTTCTTATTTTTTATCATGCTTAAACACTAAGAGTGTCTTTTATCTTATGAATTTTTAAAATCTAGAATTTTGTCAAAAATAATGTGTTAATCAAAAATTTATTATTAACCGAAGGCAGGGTGTTATTGCTTTTTTTTTTAATTGTACCTAAAATGTCTTTTAAATGGTTATAAAATAAAAATAGTGAACATATGAGAAAAAATTATCAAAATTTTGGAAAAATGCCACGAGTTGCCATTAATGATTGTTCAATCTTCAAAGGCCTCATTTTATATATAAAATCATACTTCAATAACTAATAAAGAAATCTTCTTCGAATAATTTAAGCAAGGTAAATAAAGTATGTAGATTATGAAAAAAATATTGCTGTAATGTTAAAAAATAATTAAATGTGTTTAAAAAATTGTATAATCTTTGAAATCAAAAATATTTTACAAAAAATAATGAAATTATTAAAAAATCTTTATCAATCAGAGGCGGAGTTTCTATGACTAATTTTTTAATTTTAAATTGTACATAATATTACATTATAACTGGATCTGAAATAAAAATAGTGGGATTTTGGTTGGTTTTAGTAGTATTTAAATCATATTTAAAATTATCAATATTTTCAAATGTAAAACCTATCCAATGTATCATCCCTGGAAATATTTTTATTTATACATTTATTTTATTTTTCAAATTATCTTTTATGTTCGTTTCTTAAGGAAAAAAATAAACAATATTGTTTTTTAGTAAAACTTCTAGGGCGAAGAGCAATTATCCCTTTCCAAAAAAGAGAAAAATCACTAGCTCCTCACCGCCCAATAGAAATTTTCAAAATGACAGTCCTAATCTTTAAACTCATATTTGGCTGTTAATATTGAAAATTTAGCATTGAGCTGCTAATATTGAAAAACAAAAAACCAAATTTCACTCTGTTGAAGAAAATTTTGACGTATTGTGCTTTAAATATATGCAAAAAATGCATAATCCATTATATTTATATCTTTCAAATAACTATATCTAAAAAAATATTTAAAACTTAATGAGTTGCACTTTTGTAACTTTATTCAGTTTCTAATGATATGTACCGTAATTTCGGGTGTATAGCCGGCAGATCAAACAATTCAGTTTGGACCCAGAAATTTTATTCAGTATTTGAAGACCAATATTTACTGTGATCTAAAAAGTTACATTTTATTTTTAAAAATTTCTGGGTCGAAACACGATTGTATGATCCGCGGGCTATACACCGGAAATTACGGTAATTTGATTTATTTCATCACAATATTGCTGAAAGATGGATTTTCAACATATATATGTGTGTATATATATCCCTGTTCTCAAACAAATTATTTAAAAAATATTCATTTATGTTTAATAAAGCATATATATATTGTTTATACACTTACAGAAAATACATATAGCAAATTTTATGATATTATGTCAATAATGTCTAAAAGTAAAGAACTTATTTAATAGTATGTAAAGAAAAATTTAACATCTGGTGTAATGACAACAAAATTTTATAATTGTTTTACTTAATTTGGATGAATGAAAAAAGCTTACATGTTTATATTTTATTGAAGTACAGGTGAAAATGTCACAAAGACATACCTCAACAACCACTGAGTATGTCACATTCACACTACAGATGATTTTTTTTTCTTTTTGATCTTTCGGGTTTGATTTCAGATGGTAATGAATTAATTAGTTTTGTTAGAAGTGTCATTGCAGTCAGCATATTAGGCTCACTATTTTTTTTTTATATAATTTGTTTTGATTGACTCAATGAACAACAATATTTAAAGGGACCATTTCATGACTTTTCAATTAAAAGCTGATTTATAAATTCATCATGTTGTTTAGTTATTATTATCGTCTTAAGATTATAAGTTGATATTAAAATTTTTAAATGCAGTTTATTTATTATTTGAACAGTTGAAAGTATTTTTCAATAAGAGTGCAGGCTGTTGATTTTAAGTCGGCTGTTGAGCAATGTAGTGTTGGTAAAGGAACTGGTACTATTTAATTTAATTTTTATTGCTGTAAATAATATTTGTTATTTTATTATTGTATGTATTATATTTAAGTAAGAGTAGAAATACACGATATCGTAGTCATTTTAGTACATCTTAGCATGAAAAGCTTCAATATTTATCATTAAACATTCACATTTTATGAAAATTTTGTTAAAATTGCACTTATTTTCACTATTTTTATTTTATAACTATTGAAAAGATATTTTTACGTACAATTCAAAAAAGTAATAACAGCCTGCCTTCGGTTAATAATAAATTTTTGATTAACACATTATTTTTCACAAAATTCTTGATTTTAAGAATTCACAAGATTAAACACACTCTTAGCATTTAAACATGACAAACAACAATAAATAATAATCTGCCTACATTATTTGTCACATATACATTATTTGAAACTTATTTAGTGATTTTATATTGAAATGACTTTTTTTTCTATGCAGTCTTTGAATATAGATCGGCCATTAAAAACATTTTTAAAAAATTTTCAAAATTTAGATATTTTTTTTATCTTAAAAAATATTTTACTTGTAATCACCTTTAATTTCCTTGATCCTGTCTTAAAATGAGCTATAAACATACCCAGTTTCATTGAAATTTGTGACAGTGAATTAAATATCTTAGGCGAACTGACATGGAATGACTCTGCTTGATTTGATTTGAAATACGCCTCAAAATATTTTTAAATATGAAATACTACTAAAAACACCCAAAATCCCACTACTTTTATTTCAGAATCAGGTAAAGGACACCTTTAAGTATATCCCCCACAAAAAATAAATTTAATAAAAATACCGCCTTTTGTTAATAATGCTATTTTAGGTAATGCATTATTTTTCATAAAAAAATCACGACTTCAAAGATTAAACATTTTTTTAGACACACTTAAAATGTTATATAAGCGTAACAGTATTTTTTTCATAAAATACGTACCCTATATATTATGCATAAATTATTTGAAGATGATTTGTGGAATAGATATTGAAATATGATCATATTTATGTCATGCTACATTTGAAAATCGAGCAGTCAAGAATGCCAACTGTTGGCAGTTTTCAAAATTTTGACAATTTTTTTCTCAGAAACTATTTGACCAAGGAGTAAAAAAAAATACTGGGAATCATATCTTAATAAAAGGAACAAACACACGCAGTTTCATCAAAATCTGTGATGGTGGGTTACATGCCTGCCTGAACTGACATGGAATGACCCAACTACAACATGATAGTAGTAATCATAGTGAAATTGTTATTTCCCCTTTTCTTGGTGTATTTTGAAAATCACCGAAACAGATGTAGCAGACGTACTGGGTTTGATACTTTTTTTTTTCTTTTGGGCGAGTGAATATGTTCAAATATCATATGTGTTAGATTTAATTTGTGAAAACGGTAGTTTTACTTTTATTTCATTATGAAATTATATTGTAATTTTATTATAAAGCACACAAATGTAATTTTATTTAACACCCACATTATTTTTATTTTCTCAAGTTTTTATTTAATAAACATTTTATTTCATAATAAACATATAGGGTAGATGCTCCAGTTGTGGCCACATTGGATAAGTTTGTCCAATATTTAAGCTGTGAATTGATGCAGACAAATAATATGCATTTTTACACCTTAAGCAAACACCCTTTTATCATTTACAATCTCATTTGTTTATTTTTTGATAAAATGTGACTTACAAAAAAAATAAATATGTGAAACTGTAGTGTGTGCTCACATGTATTAAGATTTTTGCTTAGCTGTCAAGTTTTCCAAATCTTTCAATATTAGGCATTTATTATTGGGTTCTGTTTGTCCTGAAACAAATTAGGGGAAGACGGGGTACAATGAAACAAAATTTACTAACTTTTTTTTCCTATCCACAATTTTGCATGCACAAAAATATAATTAATGCATATTTTTAATCTTGTATTTTCCCCATCTAAATAAATTTTTATTAGGTTCTAAACAATATCTTTATGCTTGAAAAATAACAAAAAATAAATGTCTTACAGTGTTTCATTGTACCCCGGCATACGGGGTACAATGAAATACATACTGGGGTACAATGAAACACTTCAAATGATAGAAGCAATTTTCACCCAGTATAGTTTATTTTATGAAAAATGAGATAAATACAAAAACAAAACTTGATTAATAAGGAAATTGATAAAAATAGTATAGTCTAAGATGAAAAATAAGAAAATTCTATTAGTTTAAGAAATACCTTTCATTTTACATTAAATTGGCGCAAGTCAGTTTCAAAAATTAGCATTTCTGTTTATATTTCAGTTGATCCTGAAGGAATATGGGGTGGTAGTTTCAACAGAATGAGTTTTTTTTTTTTAATGTAAGTTTCTAAAAAAAAAAAAAAAAAAAACCTAGGTTGGAGTCTTTATATCAAGTATTTCACATTTGACTTCATTTAAATGTATGATTTCTCCAACAGTATATATTTCCTTATGTTTTCATTTATACAGATACTGCTTGTGCCATACATGTTGTGTGTGAATATCTCATTCTTAGTACCTCGATGACCAGCTGGGCCTGGAAAAAAATCTGGATCATCATCAGAGTCTGTAGCAGGCTGAGTTTGTTTACAAAACAATCCCTTCTCAGCTTTTTTTTCTCTTTCTGTTTTTTAATTGCTTAACAAGAGCATTTTTTACTGACCTGGTTAGAACAAAACTCTTTTTTTTTTCTGTTTTCCTTCTCTTACTTCTAATATTTTCTATTTACTACTTTTATTACTATAATAAAACATGTTTCATTGTACCCCGTCTGCAAGTGTTTCATTGTACCCCGCACTGAGGTTACTAAATAAAAATTTATTTTCAAACTTCTAATATTTATTTTTTTTAGTTTGGTTTTGGAGGTATGAAGACAACAACCCAAAGAAAACAATGTATAGAAAAAATAATTATTACATATAACAACAAGGAAAAATAAACAAAATTACTTTTAGTAAAGAAAGTTACTTTCAATGGCGTAAAAGCAATAATCTTCTATTGCTACTGTTGTAGAAGTGTGAATGTATCCAAATCACATCAGTAATTGGAACATATAGTTGTATAACATACATAACATATAGTTGTATAACCTATATAAACTGCAACTCTCTATGACAAATTTGACTGATTTTACAAGTAATGTTTCATTGTACCCCGTCTTCCCCTACTATTAGGTTTTATGAGGTAAGCTTCCTCTCTAATGCAATTTCACATTTAAATTAATTATTTTAACAGTTTAATGGGGGGTGGCCAAAACTGGTGCTTTAAATTTGCTATTGTACCAGTTGTGGCCATGGTAGTTGGAAGTGGCAAAAAAGGTACAACATATGTTCCACTTTTGGCCACATGATTCCTTATAGTGAGAATTTTAGCCATTAAATAAATTTTAAGAACATCAGGATAAAACAAAATCAATTTAGTTTTGTTTTATATAGTAATGGCTTCAATAATTAAAAAAAAAAGCAAGGCTAATAGCAGTTCTATCAAAGAGATTTTGTTTTCTCTGTCCAATAGATAATTTACTTTAGAAAGGACACTGTGCTAGTAACTAAAAAATGATATATTGCTAAAGAAAATATAGTATATTGTGTTTAGTATTGATAAAGCCAAAGGGGAGGGGCTACATGTCCTATATGATAAATAAATTAAAACATAAATTTTGAAAAATTTTACAAATTATAAATTAAAAAGTTCAATAAAATTACAGCATGATTTCTTGTATTTTTCCTAAAGAAATGAAGTTCCATAATTTTTGCCAGATTTCGAGCAAACAGATTTAGAAATACTAAATATTGCGAAAATCTTAACTAGAGATATCTAAATACAAGCAAGAATGTATTTCCCATTATTTAAAAAGAACAGCATTCATTTTACCAAGTTTAAAAAACACAGAATTCTGTTCTCTTAAGAAATGGCCAAGAGGGAACACTGTTCTAGGATAAGAAGTAAAATTAAGGCCATTCAAAATGCATAATGCCAGCACTACAAGCTAGCAAAGTTTTGGAACACCAGAAATATAACTCTTTGGTGACGATTCATGTGTTTTAATCAATCCACAATCCATTGGATAATTATAAAACTGATTTAAATAGTTAATCTTGAGTTCCTATAGGCACTGTTGTCCCTTTTATAAATCAAATTAAATATATTTTTTGTTTTTTTAATTGAAATTTTCAGTTAAAATCAACATAAGTACATTTTACTTGATGTTTTTATCAATTTATAAAAAAAATTGCAAAATTCTTTTAATATATTAACAAATATATGTGTGGTAAAATAGACGTTGCATAAAAATGCTTTATTTTTACTTATTATCAATTAAAATGTTTGTTAAACTACATGATATTGGAGTGGCCACAACTTGTGCATAGAGATGGCCAAAACTGGTGCTGGGGTCAGGGTTGCAAAAAAGCCGGCTAAAATTAAAAAAAGCCAGCCCGGTGGCTTTTATTGGTTTTAACCGGCTTTATTTGGCCAAAATTGGCCTTTTTTGGCCATAATTGGCTTTTATACAATGAAGCATTGTAATTATGAACTACACATTTTAAAGTGTTTTTAATTAGTTTTAATGACATTTAATTGATTTAGAGTTTAATAAGTAACCCAATTTCTCAATAATGAGGACATTAATACTGGAATAAAACTTAGATGGTTTTGCTAGTGATTTGTTGTCAGAATTGCAAATATATCAGGTAAATTTTAAAAGGGCCATACCAACTGCCAATTTTTTCATTTTCACAAAAATTAAAGAGGACAATGGTTACTTAGTTACATGTTTTAATACTTAATTTTAAGAGCTATTAATGTACAAGTCTTTTTTATTTCTAGTAAACATTTAAAATTATACATAGTCATATTAATAAAAACACCATTTCTCACTATTAAAAACATTGCGAATAGCATATACATGAATATGCTTAGCAACAAGCTTTTCAAAATTTTATTTAGAGAAATTTTTTTTTCTTGTTTAAATGCTCTATTTTTTATACACTTATGTGCCAATCTCCTCAAATATTATATCCTTTCTAATTTCTCATTTAACATTTATAACTTAATCTCTCCATATGGGCACACAAGCATGTTTTCATTTTGATGTGCTACATTTTGTCATTAATTAAATGACATCTAAATCTTTAAAATGTGAAGTATATGTGGAGCTATGTAATATAGAATTTCAAAATACCAATTTGGAGCCTAACATATATTATTTTCAGTGTTTATATATATATATTTTCAGATATAATGCCTTCACAGTTGCCTTCTAGAAGTTAGACTTTTATTTGACAAAATTTAATAGAAATCTATAATTTTTTTAGTAGAAAATATTTATAAGTGTATTAAAAATTAATTGATCTAAATTTAAAACAAATTAACTGTAAACCAACTTTAAAAATAAAAGCCGGCTTTTTTTAAGTGGTTAAAACCAAAAAAAAGCCGTCCGGCTTTTTTTGGCCTGGCTAAAAGCCGGCAACCCTGGCTGGGGTGGCCACAACTGGTACAAATTGATATAAATTATTTAATGAGTTATTACTCACAATCTAAAATATTCTGTAGAAAATCATTATAATTCACAGAAAGACAATTAAATTTGCTAAATAATGACGTTATTATGATTTAATATGCTTCAATCGGTTAATAACTGTAAAATTTCTATTTCAAATTTTCTCTAAAGGTGGCCACAACTGGAGCATCTACCCTACATTTAATTTTTATATTTTATTTTATAAATGCACGTTTAATTTTATTATAAAACATGCATATTTTGTTATTAACCTTATCACCGCTGTGAACTGATATATCTTCTCACTAAGCTGTAGGTGTCACTGCAATAGAAGCATTTTTTGGTACTTTTCGGTTAGCCGGGCGCCCAGTAGCAGAAAGTTATTGTTGTGTCTGCGACAGGAATTTAGTGGGATGAAAATTGTCTGCGGGAGTAGCGTGTTACATTTTCTTATGTACAAATATTGTAAGTGTTAAAATAAACAGCGTTCTCACTGATTAATACCAAAGGTGATTCTGAGTAAAAAAAAAAAATCTATAATTCACAGCAAATTTTCCGAAAGGTTACAACAGAGAGGGGGGTCAGGGAGCGAGATTCCACTACAGTCACTAACTATGTATTTTTCTTTCTTAGTGCGCCTTTGATGAAATTTGCGTTTTTTCGCGGTCTTTTGACGAAATTTGTCGTTTTTCTCGATCTTTTGGCGTTTTTTGCGATTGTTTGACGAAATCTGCTGTTTTTTTGTGATCGTATGAAGAAATTTCTCTTTTTTTTTTTTTTTTTTTTTTGCGATCTTTTGATGAAATTCGCCGTTTTTTACGATCCTTTGACAAAAATGAGATTTTCTTTCACGATCCTTTACGAAATTTGCGATTTTTTCCTCGATTCTTTGACGAATTTCGTGTTTTTTCCGCGATTCTGTGACAGAAATTTGCGGTTTTTTCGGCACCCCTGGGATGAAATTCACGTTTTTCCCGGGATCTTTTGACAAAATTCGCGTTTTTGCAGCGATCCTTTGGCAGAAATTTGGCGCTTTTCGCGATCTTTTAACAAAATTCCGCAAATTTAATTCCGATCTTTTGACATAAATTTTCTTTTTTTCGTGATCATTTGACAGTAATCTGCATTTTTCGCGATCCTTTGATAGAAATTTGCGTATTTTTGCGATCGTTTGACAGAAATTTGCATTTTTTCCGCGATTGTCTGCTAAATTCATGTTTTTTCCTCAATCCTTTGATGAAATTCAAGTTTCTTCCGCGATTTTGTGACAGAAATTTGAGTTTTTCTCGCGCCCCTGGAACGAAATTCACGATTTTTTTTTGGGGGGGGGGGATTTTTGGATAAAATTCAAGTTTGGACAGCGATCTTTTGGCAGAAATTTACGTTTTTTGAGATCTCTTGACAAAATTCCGTTTTTCTTTCTGCAATCCTTTAACATAAATTTGAGTTTTTTCGCGATCCTTTGACATAAATTTCAGTTTTTTCGCGATCCTTTGACATAAATTTGCGTTCTTTTGCGATCATTTGACTAAATCTGCGTTTTCCCCGCAATCGTTTGACTAAATTTGCGTTCTTTCCGCGACCCTTTTACTAAATTCGCATTCTTTCTGCGATCCTTTGACGAAAATCGTTTTTTTTTTTTTTTTCCATAACCCTGGGACGAAATTCATGTTTTTTTTTTCGGGCTGTTTTGACGAAATTCGTGTTTTTATAGCGACCCTTTGGCTATAAATTACAGATATTTTATGCGAACAATTGTCGAAGTTGATATTTTTCGGCGACCATTTGTCGAATTCGCGATATTTTTTGTCAAAATTTTCCTACTTTTTTTTTTTTTTTTTTTAAGGAAATATTTTTTTATTTCCAAGTTGGCAAATTTATCTGCAAGGTCCAAAATAAATCCGCGACGCACGTCACGCACTTTCTGCTACCGGGGCCGGGCGCCAGTGTTTTATATATATATATGTGGTACTTGTTAGTTATCCCGTCGACCAAATTACTGTCGCCAAATTGTAAGATTAAATGCCAATAATGTTTGATCGCAAATGTCACATTCACTTGACAACACGTGTTTACGTCATCAAGTTATGTTTATTTCGACGTTTTATTAGTTTTTTTATTAATGTTATACTAATTTTTTTGTTATTTAAAATAAAAATTATGTCAATTTGTATAATTTGGCGAATTTGGTCGACGGGATAACTAACAAGTACCATATATGTATACATATAGCTTCTATATATGTATATATAGATATACACACATATGTATATATAATACTGGGTGGGCGCCAGTGTTATTATAGGTGAAAACTGGGAAATTGAGTTAGTAGCCAGTGGCCGGTAGACTCAGTTTCATTAGTGGCCACTTTTTAATGTTAGTGGCCACTAAAATGTTTCAAACTTTCTTGACATCTACATAAACTATAATCACTGTATATATCCATATTTTTCTATGAGTTAAGAGTTTTATACCAGCCAACTATTCATGATAAGAATAGGGAAGTAGTCAAAATTCAAGAAAATTACTTTAAAAGCACAAAATCTGTTATATTAATTTTTTTAGAATATATTTTTAGATTATTTGTATATGTTCATAAACACTATTATCAATCAAATTACTATTATCTGTAAGGCGGACTCCGAGTAAAACGGAAATCTGTCTTAACTCGGAAAGATTTTCAAGTCCCTGCGAATCCATAGACGCAGAGTAAAATTTGTCTAAGGCGGAATATTGTCTACTACGGAAAGTTTTCTCGGTCCCGATCGATTCCGCCTTAAACAGAGTTTACTGTACTTTCTTTATATAAAAAATAATAAAATGTAATTTGGATTTTATTTAATAAGTAAATGTGGTATTAACATACTACACACATTGCATACAATTGAAATCTAAGCTGGTGAGTGTATTTCACAGGATTAAACAGTATCTCTTGAAGAAAAATAATCTAACTGGTGAGCATGTGGCAGGAATCGAAATATTGAAAATACTGCAATGTCCTTAAAATCCGCTTGCTTCCGGTGAAAAAAAAAATATATATATATATATTTGAAATGCATGCAGAATCAAAGCTGATGAATATATTTTGCACAATAAAACTGTATTTCTTGAAAAAATAATCCAACTGAAGAGCAATGGCAAAAAGCCAAAATATTGAAAATACAGCTAAATCGTTGTAATCTGCTTGCATCCGGTAGGAAAAAGAATTAACCAGTTTGCTAATTATATGTAATCAAAGTAGAGATGCATATTTCTATGAAAAAAGCTATATTTCACTTGGCGATCAATAACAGATTTTTATTGCCACTTGGCGAGTGACGACTAGGGTGGCGATCGATGGTCGATTTTTAATCGCTACATGGTGAGTGGCGACTGCCAATTTTCACCTATAAGTGTTATATATATATATATATATGTATATACCGGGTGTCCCAAAAAGGACTGACTGATTTTAAAATTCAATTACTTGCAAACGGTGACAGATATTTAAAAAATTCTTGCAGGAGGGTTATGCATAAGGTCAAAAGTTTTATTACAGTGATTTTCGATTTTAGTTCGAATTACAAACAATAGATGGCGCTGTAAGCAATAGTCGCTAAATACAGGCTCGATTTCTGGTCCTTTCTCTTGTTCCATGCTGAAAAAGGAGATGGAAATGTATTATCCGGGCCATGAAGTACCAAAAATCGAGTCTGAATTAAGCGTCTATTGATCGCAGCGCCATCTATTGTTTGTAATTCGAACTAAAATTGAAAATCACTGTAAAAAAACTTTTGACCTTATGCATAACCCTCCTGCAAGAATTTTTTAAATATCTGTCACCGTTTGCAAGTTATTGAATTTTAAAATCAGTCAGTCCTTTTTGGGACACCCGGTAGCTTCTATATATGTAGTATCCGCAAACTTAAAATCCACAAACACTTCAAATCCACACATTGTTGCAGATGTAAACAGTGAAGCTTACAGTTAAGATGTAAAGGGAAAATTCAAGATTTTTTCATTTTTATATCAATTCGTGTACACATTTTAATATGTAATCTCTCTATTCTAAAAAAAAGTAACTACCGCTGTCACCACCGCCGGTTTTGAATTTTTTGTGACTGGAGGTCTTTCTTCGTTACGATTAAGAAAACTATTGCATAAACAAATATGAAAATCGGTGGTATTGTAGAGAAATGTTTGATAAACACGCTGATGCAGACAGTTTTCAAATCAAAGAATTATTTAAAAATATATTTAATGCTAAAGTTGGACAAAATCATTCCATTAAAAAAGTTTTATAGGAGCAAAAACTGTGCATGGGAATTTAATCATTTTATTCGTTAGAAGGTATGCAGACTGCATTTATTCTTTTAATTTCACTCATTTTTTGAGGTTTTATTTCTATTTTAAGTTCAAATTTTCAGCATTTCGAGAGATTTTTTTTGCATATTTTAGAAAATGGTATTTATTTAAACTGTTGCCAACTGTATAAATAGCACAAATACGTGATTGTTATAAATATAAACAGAAAAAAAACCCTTCAAATTAGAATTAAATAATTAGGTATAAAAAGCAGCAACTTATTGAAAATTACGTCATATAAAAACTCTATTTACACGTGATTTTTAAAAGAGAAAGGATATTGTAAAATAATAAATTCATTAACATGCGTTAGAAATCTTAAGTAGGAGAAATTATGTCACATTTACATCACATTGCACTTATTACGTAAAATGGACAAAAAATAATATTGCAAAACAACTTAAATTTAAGAATTGCGCGAGACATTTACTTGATATTTTGAGATGATCTTTTCAACTATTTCAGGGCAAATAACATTTCATTTCTAATAAAAGTATTTTCACGTGAATATTAAAAAGAGAAAGGAAAGTTTGGTGAAAATTACGTCAGATTTAAAATGTCTTATTTAAAAGAACTTTCTTTTCGCTTTGTTAAAAAATACCGGGAGACAAAGACTCTGTTTACATAATTCATTTTACATTAGCTTATTTTGAAATGTTTAACTGATTTTATTTAATCAAAGACGAAAACTGTCATTGTATCTTTTAACAGCAACTGATTTGGCCTTAAAATTCCGCAATCAAAGAGAAATGAATAGAAACCCGTTTATAGGTAGAACCCGCCACTGTTTTTTAAATTATAAATCAATCTTCTGAAATCTTTTTAAAGTCGATCAAATTAGCATGCTTTTAGAGTCCGCTGAGTCTGAACGTGGGTTGGCGAGCGTAACTCGTAGGGGGCAGAGCCCCCTAGTTCTGATTAATATCATTGAACTCATGCTTTCTCATAAAAGCAGTAAAAAGTGACTTCCGAAAAAATTAAAGGTAGCTCTGAAAGATCGCTGCTGCGTCAAGCTTATTATTACTTATTTTTTATTAGAATGTGCATCTTTTAATGTACTTACAATGATATTTTTTAGCCCATTTGGATTTTAGATCCAACAGACAGGGATGACCGCCCCGGGAACCCAGCTTTCGCTTTAGAGTATAAGTGGAATCCCCTGGGGAGACAAACAATTATTGGAAGATGGAACCACAGTCTACAAATACAGACTCAGAAATGCCCGATTAGAGAAAAATCTAAAAATTGTACACCCTCCACCCCCCCCCCCCACCCCCACCCACCCATATCACACAAACTAAGAGGTCTAGGAACAAAAAATTTTTTTATTTGTTCATATCAAGGTTGGGCTAGTATGTACACCAAGTTTCACCAAAATCCCTGTCGGTCGGGTTACAAGGTCTGGTTGAATTGACAACGTCCTATGACTCGGCTATAAATTAGGGACAACTGCACAAAAATTATAATTACAATGGAAAAGAAAAACATGATGCAACATTGGTTTAATATATTTAATAACTAAGTTAATATAAAGGAAAATTAAATTTATATACAATAGAAATTTTACTAATTAGGGTAGATGCTCCAGTTTTGGCCATCTTAAGAGAAAATTTGAAATAAAAATTTTACTGTTATTGACTGATTGAAGCATATTAAATATTAATAACATCATTCTTTAGCAAAATGTCTTTCTGTTAATTACAGTAACTTTCTACAGAATATTTTAGATTGTGAGTAATAACTCATTAAGTAATTTATTTCAATATGTACCAGTTTTAACCACTCCAATATCATGTAGTTTAACAAAAATTTTAACTGATAATAAGTAAAAACTAGTCGGATGTACCAATCCCAAAACTTTCTTCGATCTCATACATGTTAATACTTGAAAATTCGCTATCACTCTGCCAAAATTAAACGGCAATCTATGCCCATCATGAGGATTCTAAAGATATGAACAGGGGTGATTGTAACTCAGAGTGAAAAACCCTGAAAATTATCGATGCAAAATATACCAATATCAATTTACATAACAACTGATTCTGCAACAGCATGACAATCTAATGACATATTTCTGCTATTGTTTGAAATATACAAATTGCAGAAAAATATAATTCGGTAAACTTACATTAATTTCACTGAAAGCTGAATGACTTCATCAAATGGAGAGTCAGGGGAGATTCAGAGTGAACATTTTTTTTTCGGAAATTAACATCACATTTTCGGAAATACATCGGCGGCGGCGGGGGAATTACGGTTTTTCGCAATCTTTTGACGAAATTTGTCGTTTTTTCGCGATCTTTTGGGGGGAAATTTGCCATTTTTTTCGCGATCCTTTTTATGAAATTTGTTGTTTTTTCACGATCTTTTTACGAAATTTGCCATTTTTTTCGTTACCTTTTGTAGGAAATTTGCCGTTTTGCGATATTTTGGGGGGAAATTTGCCGTTTTTCGCGATTTTTTTGGTGAAATTTGCCACTTTTTCACGATCTTTTGACGAAATTTGCCGTTTTTTCGTGATTTTGTGGGGGAAAATTGGCCGTTTTTTCGCGAAAATGCAATTTTACTTCTAAGTGGCTAAGTATTAGAGAAAAAAAAAAAAAGAAATAAAAATAGAAATTTTGTTTGTTTTCCTAGCACTAAATTCTCTTACACAAGGTAAATTTATTTTTCCTGCTTTCTTCCTGGGTATGCAATTCTGGACATTGTTGTACTGAGATTGAGATGGATAACACTTTACAGCAACTTTTCTGAAAGGAGAGAGGCAGCAGAGAGGGCGGGGAGAGATTCACTCCTGGCTCTAATTATGTGTTTTTTCTACGATCCTTTCTCAAAATTCGCTTTTTTCCGCGATCTTTCACGAAATTAGCATTTTTTTCGCGATTCTTTGACGAAAATCACGTTTTTTCCCAGTGATTCTTTAACAGAGTTGCATTTTTCTTGCAATCCTTCGACGATATTTCCGTTTTTCTAGCGATCCTTTGACTAAAATCGCGTTTTCCAGCGATCCCCGGAATGGGGGGGTTAATCCCTCCCAGTTTTAATTATGCGTTATTTCTACGAAATTCGCGATTCTTTAAAGAAATGTTTTTTTTTTTTTTTTTTTTGTGATCTTTTAATGAAATTTGCGTTTTTCCCTCGATCCTTTGACGACATTTCCGTTTTTCCAGCTATCTTTGGACGAAAATTGCATTTTCCCCCCGATCTGTTGACAAAAATCTTGTTTTTTTTCTTTCGCAATCCTTTGCAAATTTCGCACTTTTTCGCGATCTTTTGACGAAATTTGTTATTTCATGAACATTAGACGAAATTCGTTTTATTTCGAGATCCTTTGACATAATTCGCGTTTTTTACGCGATTCTTTGGAGAAACTTGGGGGGGGGGGGTTCGCAATTCTTTAAACAAATTCGTGTTTTTTCTGCGATTCTTTAACGAAATTTATGCTTTTCCCACGATCCTTTGACGAAAATCGCATTTTTCCCACGATCTTTTAACGAAAATCGCATTTTTCCCGTGATTCCGGGATGGGGTAAATCCTTCCCGGTTCTAATTATGTGTTTTTTTTCTGCGGTCCTCTGACAAAATTCGCGTTTTTCCGCGATTCTTTAAAGAAATTCATGTTTTTTTTTTCCGTGATCCGTTAACGAAATTCGCGTTTTTCCTGCGATCCTTTGAGGATATGTCTATTGTCCCCGCATTCCTTTGACGATATGTCTATTTTCCCCACGTTCCTTTGATGATATGTCAGTTTTTCCGGCGTTTCTTTGACGTATGTCTGTTTTTTCCACGATCTTTTGACGAAAATCTCATTTTTCCCGTGATGTTTTTACGAAAATCTTAGTTTTTTTTAGGGATCCTTTGCAAATTCATGTTTATTTCGAGATTTTTAAACAAAATTTGTGTTTTCCCGCAATCATTTGACGAAATTGTCGATTTTTTTCTCGGCGACCATGTTGAAATTTGCGATATATTTTTATGTCCGAATTTTCCACTAAACGTAACGATCTCATAAACCCGGAAGGATTGATCGAAAAACCCGGAAATCCGGGCTACATCTGGAACACAATCACCCCTGTATGAAATTCTGTGCATTAGTTCTTGAGATATGGCTATCTCTGAAATCTTGTAAATTCAGCCTAGTAGCGCCACCTATTGGGTTCTTTACACCAAAACCTATGTTACATCAAAACCACCAAGCAACCACTTATGTCAAAGTCTAACTGAATCTGAAGTTTGGGGAAAATCCGTGCATTAGTTTTTGAGATAGAGTTATTGCGAAAATCATGAAAATTCCAGCATAGCAACGCCACCTATTGGATGATTAACACCAAAACCTAATTAGCAACAACTTGTGTTAACATCTAACTAAATCTGAAGTTAGATGAAAATTCGTGCAGCCGTTTTTGAGATAGAGCTATTGCAGTAATCGTGCAAAATGCAGCACAGCAGCGCCACCTGTTGAGCGATTTACACCAACACGTAATCAGCATCAAGTCATATCAAGGACTAACTGAATCTGAAGTTTCATGAAAATCCATGCATTAGTACCTGAGATTGAGCGATTTGCACCAACACGTAATCAGCACCAAGTCATATCAAGGACTAACTTAATCTGAAGTTTCATGAAAATCCGTGCATTAGTTCCTGAGATAGAGCCATTGCGGAAATCGTAAAAAATGCAGCATAGCAGCGCCCAGCGCCACCTGTTGAGCGATTTGTACCAAAAACTAATCAGCATCAATTTGTATCAGGGGCTAACTGGATATAAATTTTTATTAAATTCCGTGCATTAGTTCTTGAGATAGAGCGCCCACAAAATTTGTGTCACACACAGACAGACATTTTGTAAAAACATGTTTTTCGGGTTCTCTGGCCCCTAAAATGTGTAAATCCGTCGAAAACCGGAAATCGAAAATTTTCATGAATCCAATACTTTCTTGTAAAGATAGAAGAAAGTAATAAAGCATTATTATGCAACATCTATTTTATCACACATATGTTTATTTGCTGTATTAAGAGAATTTTGCAAATTTCTTTATGAATTGATAAAAACATCTATATATATATATTTTGTGTGGCACTAAAATAGGGCGGAATTTGTAGCTTGCTATTTGGCAACAGCCACAGCGACGTTTCTCAATGGTTAAGTTACGGTCACATGTCCCAACCAACTCAGCAAATCAAAATCCAGACAGATTCTCTCTTTCAATACAAACTGTTTGAGCGATGCATGAATGACAATTGCTATTGGTCCGTTTTACGGTGATGTGAGGAATTCAGCGAACCAGCTTTTTGATCCAAGATTGTGTTTAGACACAAGCAAAAACATTTTGTTTGCAGTTCGTTAGCATGATACGTAGCATCTTTTATAGCTTCTTATTATAATTTTAAATGAATTTAAGCTGGGATTTTGAATACTATAGGCAAAATGAAAGGAGAAGGACCCCATGCTGCACTAACATGCCATTTAAATTTAAACGGCGTCAATTTCCAGTTCACGTAGCTTTCTCAATGATGATCAACAAGTCACAGGTTCAAAATTTTCAATTACTTTTTTATGAATTATATTTTTCATTTCAAAATTTTGTAAATTTCATAATGTTAAAGTGTTTTATATCCATTGGCAGCACCACCTAAATGCATCTTTATTTACATTTTTAACAGAGTTTTGCATGACTTTTTATACATTAAAAATATTTGTAAATTTCATATGTTGCTTGCTCTGATCGCATAGCGGCCCAACTAAAACTATTTTTTATTGTGTTTTCACTAAGTTTTTAAATCAATTCTGTTTCCAAGGTTTTTTTAATACATTTCTATTTACATTTTCAACAAAGTTTTTCATTACCTTTTTATGCATTAAAAATATTTGTAAATTTAATACATTATGATGATTTATGATAGCACTCATTGTGGCTAGAGTTGACACAAATAGTGCAAGCGAGCAGCAGGGGGCTGAGCCCCCTAGTCAAGTAAAATATACTTATGTTGATTTTAACTGAAAATTTTAATTAAAAAAACAAAAGATATATTTATTTAATTTGATTCATAAAAGGGACAACAGTGTCTATAGGACATAAAGATTAACTATTTAATCAGTTTTACGGTCATTCCATGTCAAATCAACCAGTGACTCAACCTGACCACTTCAGATTTCAATGAAACTCTCAGGAATAATTCTCCCTGATGATATAAATGAGAATATATTTTTATAAATTTTTTATCACATTAAATTTTCATACAATTAATTATTTAAATTTTGAAAAATCCTAATTTTATGGGTTGCATAAATTTATCAATTTTGAATTTCTCAAGTTCTATCAGGCATACAGAAATTTTATGACCCCTCATTTTAAAGAGAAATTTATAAGGTTTAATTTGATACCCAAGTTGACTATGCTCAGTTAAAAAAGTAAATTTAATTTTTTTTAATTTAAAATTTAAAAATTTTTCAGATAGTGTTTTTTATAATTTTTGAAAAAAAATGTTTGTTTGTTGTAATATTATAAGCTTAAATTTCTGAAATTTTTAGAGTGGGATCTGAATGGGATCAAGAATTATGAAATAAAAACTGAAAATTACCATTCAAATAATACATAAATAACAAAATAGCTAGAATTAGATTGTTATTTGAATGGTAATTTTCAGTTTTTATTTCATAACTCTTGATAACATTGAGATCCCACTCTAAAAGTTTCAGAAATTTTAGCTTATAATATTACAACAAACATACATTTTTTTTAAATTTTAAATCTAAAAAAAAAAAATTAGTTATTTTTTTTTTAACTGAGCATAGTCAACTTGGGTATCACATTAAAACTTATAAAATTCTTTTTAAAATGAGGGGTTATAAAATTCTGTACGCCTGATAGAACTTGGGAAATTCAAAATTGAAAAATTTATGCAACCCAAAAAATGATGATTTTTCAAAATTTAAATAATTAATTGTATGAAAATTTAATGTGATAAAAAAATTATAAAAATGTATTCTCATTTATGTCACCGAATAGAATGATCCCTGACAGTTTCATTGAAATCTGAAATGGTCAGGTTGAAAATTGAAATTTTTTGGTTGATTTGACATGGAATGACCCTTTATAATTATCCATGGATTGTTTAGAATACTTGAATCTTCATCAAAAAGTTATACTTCTTGAAACAATTTTCTGATTTTGTTTTGATTTATATTCGCCCCTGACTTGTTTATGTATTCTGCTTCTTTGCGAGTTATTTTAGGATGTGATTTCATAAGGGAATCATACCATTTCATGCCTGGCCTTTCATCTTAAAATGGAGTTTCTATCTTGCCGGCTACAATTTTCTGGACAGAATCTTAAAGTTGTTTTATTTTTATAGGAAATAGTATTCTTACAATATCTAAAATCCACTTTTCTAATTGATTTTTAACTTCAATTCCTAGTACCTAGATCTACTACTAGAGATTCAACATTATTAGAAAAAAGTGGTGTCATTTTGAGTGCAGGGTAAGGGACAGTGAAATAACTTTCACACGAAAAATGAACTTGCTTTTATTGGGGAAAAAGTTCCCAATATGTAAATATGTTTTTTAACAAAAAATGAAGAAAAACTATTTGGCGCTTCCTCAATTTTCGCGCCTGGGGGGAGATCCTGTTATATGAGACTACTCATATAACTGGTGGTTAAAAATAATCTATTTCTTTTTATAAAGCACTACATTAATACATCCTAAAAATAAGCAGATATAATTTGCAGTAAGAAGCATCCGCTGAAAAGTAAAACCCTAAATATGTAGAGAGAGAGAAATAGTTGTTTTGCAGTAAGTGTAAGAATAAATGATGACCAGATAAATAAAAGTAAAACTTAACTTTATTTAAAATCTTTCATAGTAAAATACGATATTATAAAAATATATGCTTTGAAATTAAATAAACAAATATTGGCCAACTTCATTTCATGCAGATAAAAACATGATAAAACAATGGTATAAATCATCCCTCCGGAGCTCATGCCATAATTTATTCACTCAAACTCAAATTGTAAATGAAAAATGTCACCTGAAGTAAACGAGCTTATCACTTTATATCATCTTTAAACATGAAGAAAAACATCGTAGAACCTACAAAATTCTGAAGATTCAAAGCGTCTAATCAGCAACTCCATCGTACGTAAAACTCAATAACACATACTTCATATCAGTCAGATAAACATCAGAGCGGCAAACATCAAAGCACCGAAAGAGAAACGAACTAGCATACACAAAAAACACACCCCCCCCCCCCCCCCCCTCTAACAGCTGTCAATGCTGCACTTTTATGTACATCGGCAAACGCCAAAAACTGCTTTGCAGTGAAACAGAAATCGAAAAACTCCCTCCTTCCATCACATGTGGAAAAAGTAATTTGCATAGACACGTGCCGGCGAAAAGAACGTTCGTGGACAGCAACGCCACCCACCGGTCAACGGGGTTACCGTCCAGTTTGATAATGATGTACAATCGAACTCGGCTGGAAAAACATTGCGATGTCAAAGTCCGATGACACAATGCAAGTCTCTTTAAAAAGCAAATAAATAGTTGCAAAAATGCATAGAAATAAATTAGCTGTAAGAATGAAAGGTAAGTCATAACTAAAGAAACTTCAAGATAAATTATATTTAGTTGAATAAAAATAAAGATATAATGCAATTGATAAGAAAAGTGGGGATATGGCTAACAAATGCCCCCCCCCCCCCCGCCCCCTCTTATCAATGCTACCAAATACCAAGAAGGCAAAGTCACAATTGGGTCATTCCACAGTATTTGGCTTCAGAAGTTTGAAAAAAAAAAAATTTAATAAAAATTAAGTGTAATACATCATTTTAAAGCTTTAAATCTCTTCTATTAAAATTTGTTCAAAATATTTTTTTTTTTTTAACCAAACAAAAATTAGAGCATTTTGTTTGCAGCGATATATAAAAAGTTGTTACGTACATTATATTTTTAACTGTAACTCAAAAAATATGTTATTTTATTTCAAAGTTCTTATGTTTCATTAAGCTTTTTTAACAGTAGTATTATATCAAATAAAAAGGTAAAAGTTAAAAATATATTTTATAAATAAATTTCAATGATTATTTTCTTTTTCTTCCGTACAAAACAATTTTGAGCTTATTTTTATTTTTTTAACTAATAATACCAATGACAGCCGAATAGTTTTTTGTTTTCTCTTCAACTGTTGAACTAGCTTCCTAAATTATCCAATTAAAATATTATATCTTTTCATTTAGAAGCTGGGCATGAGAAATAAAAATGTGTTACATACAGGACAAATCTGTTATGTACTGGACAAAATGCAGAATTTTGATTTAAAACTTAGCAAAAATAAAATTTTTAGACTGTTATGATTTTCCTTCACAGATGTCAGCACTATCTACAAAAAATGTACAAGTAAACATATGTGGTTAGTTATAGTACCATTAGTTAAATGGAAAGTTGAAAGTTGGGAAAGATGAAGAAAGAACTAATTGTTTGGGATTTACATCAGACAAAGGAAGAATTAATCAGCCTTTTGAGCTCCTTTGCTTTACATGTTTATGCTGCACAAAAACAATTTACAGAGTTTAAATATCTCAAAGAAAAACTTAACATTGGACATTTAATTATTCATGAAGACTTTGCAGAAAATTTTATGCTAAAACAGCAAGGGGAAATTATGGCAGCTCACTGGAACTCAAGCCAAGTAACATTATTTACCTGTATTGTATATTATAGAAATAATGAAACTCTCGAACTAGAACATAAAAACTATGTTGTTGTTTCTGACGACCTTAATCATATAAAACATGCAGTATTTGCATTCAATTCTGCCATAATTAAAGATTTAAAACACACTGTGACATTTAGTCACAGTGTTGTCGCGGTTTTAACCATGGTGGTTTTAACCAGTGGTTTAAACCGGTTTTAACCGTCCTGGTCAAAATCAATTTTGACCATTTTGACCACTGAAATTGACTATTCAACTTATTTACTACTAATCAGATATGTTTTACTAGCATATGTTAAAAACTAAGTTAACATTTGTTAAAAATGTCATAATATAAGTAACATAACACCAGCAAATACCAAATTAAAAAAGTCATAACATAAATAACATAACACTAAGATACAACACAAATGTTTGAATTATTTTTGATACACAAGCTCTTTTATTTTTTTTATGTAAGTTGTGTTGAATTAAAAAAATTATTACAAGTAACAAGTTTTGCAGTTGTCTCTCTAAACTTAGATGGTTTCGTAATTTATTTTGGATTATTCCAAATTTAGAAAACAATCTTTCAATTGATGATGAGCTGGCACAACAGTTCATTAGATGTAATGTGATTTCAACAAATTTTATATCAATGCCTTTAACCTTCTTCATTGCTGCCCACCAGGCATCAGGCCCAATTGTATCTTTTACACTTTCAGAAAAATAGGATTTTGGATATGGTGAGGATTCTGCTTGAAATACAATCACAAGAGGCAAAAAGGTAGGATGAATATTATCTTGTAACCACTGCCTTGCTATTTTTTGCTTCTTTTCATCAATACTTTTACTCATGTAGTCAGGATTCAGCATATAAGCCAGAAAATGAACTGGAGTAACATTTTCATTAAATCAAGACTGTATCATTTTAGAATAAGTTTCAAGATCTTTTTCTTTTAGCAGTCAACCATTCGTTGCATGCATCAGATATAGTGGCATCTTCTTATTTAAGTTAATCTAAAGCAAGAGAAATAGGCTTAAGTTGATTTTATAAATGTTTTACTTCTTTGTATACATTGTTAATGATTTTAACAATGATATCATCAATATTATCTTCATGCTCATCTGCAATTTTTCATTTCAATAACATTCTTCATTATTGAATTAACTTTGCTTGTGTTTGTAATATCTTGTCCTACAAGATTCAAGTAATCTGCAGCACATCCATAAGAAATAAACAGTTCATCTCTATATGCATTTTGAAAATCTTCTCTCCTGCATTTCATCTTGTTTTCATTGTCACTTACAAAGCTTCTTACTTTACAAGCAAACTTGTTTTCTACCTCTTCTTTAGCATGAGCTGCTAGTTTTAAACAATACTGGGCAGTTTTTTTAGATGCCCTTGTATCAACAGCTGAAAGGAAGAATGATTTTTTTCCTGTTGATACACTATTAACAATGATAGGGCAATTCTTATTGTATTGCATGAGCTTTTTTATTGCATAAACTTTGTTATTGTGTTTGCATAAGCATATTTTACTAATGAGCCTGCTTAACTTATCAGTGTATTATTTTTTTAGCTGCCTGTTACTTTTATTACTTATTAAGTTACTTTTAATTGCAAAGAAAAAATAATTATTAAAATTCAGACCATTTCTGACCACTTTTGACCAATTTTGGACGGTTAAAACCACTTTTATCCAGTGTCCTGGTCAAAATCAATTTTGACCGGTTAAAATTACAACCCTGTTAGTCACATCCATTTCTGGTCTGATGGATGCGATGCCCAGTTTAAGAATCGATACAACATGCAAAACTTAATGCTTCATGTGCATTACCATGGGGTTAGTGCAGACTGGAACTTTTTCTGAACTGCACATGGGAAAGATGCAGTTGATGGTTTAGGAGCTGTAGTTAAGAAAAACGTTTGGTTTGGTATATTGCCAGGAGAGTAGCTTAGCTACAAATATTTTTTCAGAGGGGAGAATTCAAAAATTTTCCAACTTGAAACAAAATTGCTTTATTTTCCAACTGAAATGATATGTGCAGTGTGTGTTTAATGATAATGATACTTATACTATTAAAAAAATCCTTTTGAAGAATACTGAAACTAAAAACATAAAAATTATAATTATTGGTTCCTTTAATGAAACTTTAAATACACCTCTTTCATTTAAACAATAAAAATCAAAACTAGATTAATTTCTATCTTGGAATCATTGACCATGAAAATAATAAGAATCCCCATTGCTAAATGAATAGTTAAGAATGCAATTTCAAGCAATGCAGTAAATGTAAGATTTAAACCTAGAAAAATTGCATATATTTAGTGAAAAACAGCATTAGTTTAAGGTTTGCAAATTTTTAGTCTTCTATTGTGTAGGAGCCATAATCGCACTTCATATGAAACACTGTCATGTTATTTTGAGAAAGGAACAATTTTGGAGCAAATAAAGGGAATAGATTACAAATACTGTTGATGGACAACTGTAGAGAAATTTAGATCTGGTCGATGTATGATATTTTCGTAGTATGGAGGAGCACAATGACAAATTGAGTCTGGCTGCTTTTTGTACTTCTATTGATAATTTAACTTGTTTACTGCTACAGAACTCAGAAAGGTAGTTAGCCCGGTAGCAGAAAGTTCGAGACGGGAGACGGACGTCACAGATTTCTCTTTTGCAGATTCTTTTTCATCGAACTTTTATTTTGCTTCGTTATTATGTTTAGCTCTTTATTACTTAATACAAAAAGTTACGACTATTATTAATAAAAATTTATAAAATACCTAAAAACGCTACAGGTAAGTGATTGTTTGATTAATTAACGCTTCATTTATAAAAATATTTTACCTGCAGATTATTTTTTGCCCCTGAATTATCTGTCGCAGACACTTGGAGAAATTTCTGCTACTGGGGTAGTTAGAAAAAAAATTTAAATTTCATTTTAAAAAAAACTATTATTAAAAAAAAGAAAGAAAGAAAGAAAAAGTCTTTCAAAAATCTAGAATTTCCCAAGTTCACATATATTGGAGGGGGAGGCTCCACCTTCCCCCCATGCCCATAGTGACGCCTCTGTATATTGTGCAAGCAGTACATAATAACTACAGCAGTGGAGTTTTCTAAAGTTGCGGAAAAAGAGACACCCAATATAAATATTGAATACATAAGTGAAGCAGACAATCAGAGATGCATAACTAAGTTTGCATTAATTGGAAAATGGGGAGGCGCTACTTTGATATCAGGTATACATAGTGTGCATTTTGCCCAACCAGTAGGCTCGGATACTCTGGGCCTTTGGAAGCATTCTTGCTTTTCTGATAAAAAATATCCTGATGAAAAGATACAGATTTTATGCCCAGTACAAGATAAAGAGCCTAGTGCAGATGCATGTACTGAGTTACTGAAAAAAATCAGACTAAGTATTGGTCATGTATGATGATTATTGGTGGCCAGGAGTTGTGGAGGACATAGATGATAAATATATCTATCTATCCTTCATGAAACCTTTAGACAAAAACAAGTTTTCCTGTCCACACATTCCAGAAAAAGGTAAAATCCTAAAAGAAAATATTTTGACTAAGTTCGAAAAAGCACAAAGTCCAATTAATAGCCGGGGACATTTTTCATTACCAATGGAGGAAGTGAAAAAAATTGACATTATTGATATTCTGGGACTTGTATAAAACGTGTATTTTATTTTTAAATGTTTATTATTTTTTCAAATGAGCTATGTATAGAAAATTCTGATTTATATAATAGAAATTAAAGTATTTAAGAAATCATTAATTATTTTTATTTCTATAATTAAACATAAGTTTCAATACATTAATAAAGCTAGTAAGTTTATTAAATGAACACTTATATATATTTTAGTTCACAATTCCTTATAGTACTGCTATTTGAGATCAGAGGTATATAACGAATAGCTCTTTCCCGTACGTAGCGGAAATAATTAGCTTTCATTAATTAATGAATCAATTTTGAAAAATAATTTTAAAGTTAATTGATAAAATGTATGTTTCTGCTTCTATTCATTAAATTTATTTGTGAAAATATATTAAATTCAGAGTAAAATCTAAATTGCTAGAGGTACTTTAAAAACATTTTTTTTGTGTGATGTCCCATACGTAACACAACTTTATTTTTTTACAAAAAACTATTCGCTCAAGCAAAAAGAAATTTCACATGAATGAGAGTACAAGTGGTATATAATGCATTAAAAATAATTGCAAACTTTCTCATATATTTTGACATTGAAAAAAGCGCAAATATCTCAAAATTTTGCTGTAAAATGTCCCGTACGTAACACATGAATACTGTGGAATGACCCAATTACATGTCCAAAAACAAACAAAAAAATAAATAAATAAATAAATAAATAAAAATAAAGTCAACTGAAACAAGTCCAAGAAAACAAAAACTACCCAAAAGTAAATTCAAAAAACATGAGCACCAGAGCGACTAACAATCCATGTAATTAATTTCACTGAAAAATAAAAGTTTGTATCATACAATAACATTTATCAATAAAAGCATCAATTCGCAACTCAATTCAAAATTTCAATTAAATAACAATTCTACACCAAAATTATACAATATCAAACTTTAAAACAATTAACAATTCAACTCTTGAAAACAATTCAACATCAAAATCCAAAAATTAATGTTTCAATAAAAACAGAACTTCCAAAACAGTTCAAGAAATATCTCAAAAATTTATGAACATCAAAAACCATCTTAACGTAGCAATTTTAGTCTCATGCAATCACCAGGGATAGACAAGCAGTGTCAACATTTCAATTTCCTAAAAAAACACATCTATAGAGATGAAAATTCAATTCAAAATCAAGCAAATATTGTGCAAATTCATGACATTTAAATGTGAAAAGAAGTTACAATAGTAGGTGCCGAAACAGGATAATCTTCCACATGTCCATACGACATTTTGTGAGCTGTAATACAATTAGACAAATTTATAATATAATCAAAAATATTTTTACAATAATGGCTGTCAATACAAGATTTTCTTCCACATGTCTATAAGACATTTAGTGATTACCATTAAAGTCACAAGGTACCTACACACAAAAAAAAACTTAGAATGCAATACAATACATTCAACTTTCATACAACCTTACGTGGCGCCACGATTTCATCAACTCTTATTCTCACATAGAGACAAGGAATCTGTAACAACATTGTAAATTATTTAAATTGGGGATTTTTCTCACTTTGACAGAACCACTATATTTCAAGTAAACAATTCTTTTAACAAAAAGAAATCTTTCCCAACATCCACCATCGTAACATACCAATACTTATACATTTCCGCCTAGGCTCCCGGAATGCCCAAGCAGAAAAAAATTTAAAATTTTTTTTATACATAAATCTATAAACCCCAATAAATTCAAACATATATATATTTCTATCAAAAAGTAACAATCTTTTAAATCAGCTGGTAATTTGCAAGGTAGACAGAATTAGTGACAGTTCCATATATTAACATAATCAAAATGGAACTTACAAAATAAAAATTAACATGCCCGCGAAAAGACCCTCCTGTGGCAATGGTCAACTCGAAAATCCACCCCTAGATGCCATTCAGGCAGATTACAGTGGCACCCCTGCAAGACGTTTCTTTGGGGCCGTTCGGACACCCAGAAATGCAGAGTCAGATAATATAGACAAACACGCGAACGCCGTTCACAGAAAAATTTCAAAGTTTGCAGACAGTTCTGGTGGGGTTTTTTTTTTACAAATTTTTCATAAAAAAAATTATTAAGACTCCAGGCGGAGAGTCTGTGCGAGGCCCATCGCAGACTTGTGAGAAGGTCTGCAGATAAAAAAAAAAAAGCTATCTAGAAATTATTTGCCATGTACCATGGAAGAAGCACCGTGGCATATATATTTTTAAAACTTAAAAATATTGGAAGTGCGAGGCTTATGCCAGAACGGCAGGTACAATGCTTTATTTTTTATTTATTTATTTTTTTGCCAGGGCCGGTAGCAGAAACAGTGCAGCACCGGAGCAGGTGCTGCAGATTATTTTAGGCTTTGCGGATTAATTTAACAGATTAAAAATAAATTTTTGTTGAAAAGTAAATGTTAAACTCTTAAATAAAGTTTATTTAGTTGGAAATTTTAGCGAATGTTTATGCGCTTGTTTAGCATTTCTCTGCGATTTGCAGTGGCTTTTTTACATTCGAAAGGAGAATTCGGTTTTAATATCTTAGTAAACATTATCCTCTTTTCAATAAAGTCTAATTCAGAAAACTGGAGGGGGGGGGGGGGAGAGCATGTAACGTAATGTGAGGGGTTGGAAAGAGGACTTTTTCACTTTTTCTCTTAGTGGCGATATAGGACTTAGGAGGGGCGTGGTGTTTTTCTGCAGAAAATTTAAAGAAATTATTTGAGTTTGCAGACAGTTTTACATTTTATCTAAGTCTGCAGAAATGGACCTCGAGAAGTATCGCCACATTCAGGCAGGATTTTAAATGTCCACCAAGCAAAAACCACAAAGAAAAATATAGACATATGATACCAACAATATTAAAGAAAAATCTATATTATAATTCAAAAACAGTAAATCTTAAGCTATACAAAACTTAAAAAACTATCTAAAGATATGCTCAATAAACCTTTTTAATTCGAACTTGGTGAGCTGCTTAGTGAAGACATCAGCAAGGATATCCTTGCTGCGAACAAAAAGTAAATCAAAAGTATTTTTATCAACTAGATCCCTTACAAAGAACAGCTTAAAATCGATATGACGACTTCTATGATTCGCAATAGGCGATTTCACAAAATCAATAGTATCCCTATTATCTACATACAAAACTGACTTAATCTTTTCCCCAGTGATAACTTTCCTACAAAAACATTCACTTAGGATCCTGTCAAACCAAAGAAGCTCCTTTGTCGCTTCGGTCATTGAAATAAACTCAGCCTCCATAGTTGACAAACTTAAACTTTTCTCTTTAAATGTTCGCCAAGAAATGGGAGAGTTACCTAAAAACACAATTTGATCTCCCAGCGAGGTCCTATCATCTCGATTTGCAGCAAAATCTGCATCAGAAAAAGTCATCAACTGAGGTTTTGTACAAGATAAATTAAGTGGCATATCAATAGTATGTTTAACATATCCCAACAATCTAAGTAAGCCATACCAATGTGTCATTCCTGGATCTGATTGAAACTGACTCATTATACTTACAGCATATGAAATATCGGGACGGGATCTATTAGCAATAAAGGACAAACAACCCAGTACACTTCTATATGGTATATGTGTACCATACTATGCATACTATATGGTAACCATGACATCTCTCTACGCTCTTCCTCAGACTTAGGACAATCAGATTTAGAATAAACAGAGCCCTTGCTTATAGGTAAGGAGGAAATGGGAAACCTGTACGACTCAAACCTTTTACAAACATCTTTAATATAAGATTGTTGGGGAATCCGCAAGCCTTCATCACTTTCCTCAAACTCCACACCAAGCAATTTCTTAGTTTTACCTAAAACCTTTAAATCGAAATATTTACTCAAAAGTTCTAAAGCTCTATCTATAATCCCTTGATGCTTCCCAAATAAAACAATGTCATCAACATACAGTAATAAAACTAAATCTGAGCCTAAAACGTAAACAGTTACACCATTTTAATTTCTCAAACCCAATCTCCAAAAGAACACGGTTTATCTCAAAGAACCAAACTCGACCAGATTGATGTAGACCGTAAATAGCTTTGTCCAAATTACAAAACAGACTTTCTCTACCAACCTCAACAAAACCTGGAGGCTGCGACATATAAACATTTTCTGTAAGAGGAGCATAAAGGTAAGCACATTTGACATGACATTGGATGTGTAACCAGTCTTTAAAGTAGGGATGCACAACCTGTGGCCCGCGAACTTCGTCAATTTATAACTGGAAAAAATTGCAATTTTTGTTCAAAAGTCGCAGGAAAAAATCGTGAATTTTGTTAATTTGCCGCGGGAAATTTTGAAAATTTTCTTGGTCAAATAAGAATTGCGAATTTCGTTGATAGGGCGTGGAAAATTTTCGAGTTTTGTTGATCGGGTGCGGAAAAATAGCGAATTTTGTCAATGACACTTGGGAAAAGTGCAAATTTGGTCGATGAAGTACGGAAAAACCCACAAATTTTGCTGATCGGTCAAGGAAAAATCACGAATTTCGTTTATCGGGCACGGTAAAAGCACGAATTTTGTGGATCAGATGCGGAAAAATCGCAAATTTCGTTGATCGGGGACGAAAAAAATCATAAATTTTGTTGATGATGCGAGGAAAAATTGCAAATTTTCTTGATCGACTGCAGAAAAATCATGAGTTTCGTCAGTCGCGAGAAAATATCGCGAATTTCGTCAATTTGCCGCGGGAAAAAATTGCCAATTTCGTCAGTGAATTAAGATTTGGGAATTTCGTAGATTGGGCGCGGAAAAATCGCGAATTTCGTTGATCGGGTGTGGAAGAATAGTGAATTTTGTTCATAAGGCTCGGAAAAATCGTGAATTTCATTCATCGGACACGAAAAAATAGCAAATTTTGTCGGTCAGGCGCAGAAAAATAGCAAATTTCTTGATTGGTCACCGAAAAATCGCGAATTTTGCAGTTGAAGCGTGGAAAAAAATCACAAATTTCGCCGATCGGGCACGGAAAAGTCGGGCTAGGAAAAATCACGAGTTATGGGGAACGGGCTCGGAAAAATCACGAATTTTATTGGTCGGGCACGGAAAAATTGCAAATTTTCTCGATCAAGCGCAGAAAAAACGCAAACTTCGTTGATAGGGCATGAAAAAATCGTCAATTTTGTTGATGATGCGCTAAAAAAGCGCAAATTTCGTCAATTTGCTGCGGGAAAGAATTGCAAATTATGTCAGTTAGTTAGGAATCGTGAATTTCGTCTATCGGGTGTGGAAAAATCGCGAATTTTGTCAATTAGGTGCGGAAAAATCGCGTGTTTCGTCTGTTTATCGGGAATTTCGTGAATTTGCCGCGGGAAAAATTGCAAATTTCGTCAGTCAGTTAAGAATCGCGAATTTCGTTGATTGGGCTCGGAAAAATCGCAAGCTTCGTCGAACGGACATGGAAAAATCGCGAGTTTTGTCAATCGGACTTGGAAAAATCACAAATTTCGTTGGTTTGGCGCAAAAAATCGTGAATTTCGTTGTCAGGCACAGAAAAATCGCGACTTTTCTCGATGATGCGCGGAAAAATTGAAAATTTCGTTGATTGGCTGCAGGGAAATCGCGAGTTTCATCAGATTATCGCAAGAACAAATCGCAAATTTCGTCAATTTACCGTTTGAAAAAAATCTCAAATTTCTTTAGAGTCAGGTAAGAATCTCGAATTTCGTTGATCGTTCGCCGAAAAATCACGCATCTCGTCTGTCAGCGGTGGAAAAATCGGAAATTTCGTCGCTCTTGTGCGAAAAAATTGCGAGTTTTTGTCGATCGGGATCCGAAAAATCGTGAATTTCGTTAGTCGGGCACGAAAAAATCGTGCATTTTGTCGATCAGGTGCGGAAAAATCGCAAATATCGTGGATCGGGTGCAGAATAATAGGAATTTCGTCGACCAGGTGCGGTAAGATAGTGCGAATATCGTCGATCCGGTACGGAAAAATCACTAATTTTGTCGATCAGGCGCGGAAAAATCGCTAATTTTGTCGATCAGGCGCGGAAAAATCTCAAATTTCGTTGATCGGCTCTTCCTGCCCCCTTCGTTCATAAAGTTCGCATTTTTTTTTTCGGCACTAGCCATTTACATGCCTATGTTTGTTTTTTAGCACTTTTAATAAAACAAAATTTACTCCACCGAATAAAGTCCAGGAATATTATCACTCTTTTAAATTAATACTTTTTATATATACAAACGTAAACTGTTGATATATCCTTGCCAACTGAATTGGATATGTTGACTGGGTAGGGGAACCTAGAGGGGTACCCCCTCACACACACACCTCCCCGAAATACAATTCTCTTCGTGTGACTGATGTGGCCCTCGACAACCCAGACATTTTTGAAAGTGGCCCTTCTCTTAAAAAGGTTGTGCACCCCTACTTTAAAGAATACTAATAAAGAAAAGAAAAACCTGATGACACTAAAATTAACCACGGGACTGAATGTTTCCTCATAAGATTCTCCACCCAATTCCCCTTGAGCCACTAAACGGGCTTTATACCTGACACTTTTTCCCATGTCATCTTTCTTTATAGTATACACCCATCTACAACCTACAGGGCTAATATTTGAGGGGAAATTTTCTAAATGCCATACGCCTCTTTCATACATAGTATTTATCTCCTCTTTCATTGCCTTTTGCCATTCATCTCTTTGATCAGATTTTATTGCTTGTTTGTAAGTTCTGGGAATAACTGGATCATATAGTCAAGATTGTGACTGATAAATATTTACATTAGAGCTAGCAGTATTAGGTTAAGAAATTATTCCTTCAAAAGTATTGCTCCCTTTAAAATCAAACAAGTTAGGCTTAAAAATTAAATCCTTCTCCTTACAGTAATCCTCCACTTCCCTTACAGACCTTAACCTATCAGAATCATTATCAAAATAATAAATATCTCTACGAGTACCAGTATTTCTGGGAACAACCTTTCTCCTCCAGTGAGTATCTCGTAATATCGTGTGAGGTTTACTAGGGGAATCGCTTTCTGAAAAGGAACCCTGACCATCACTCTCTGCCCCAGAAGATGATCCGAGGGAGTCGTTGGAGCTGTCAGTGGTGGCTCTGACTTCCTCAACAACGTCTTCATCCTCGATATCACTCCTAGTAGCAGGAACCCACTGCAACTCTCCTGGTATATCACCCAGCACCGCTCCATTTAGCACGTCCTTATAACTGGCTTGTTCGTTAAAAGAGACATTAATGGTCTCAACAATTCTGTCACTATCAGGCAACCAAACTCGATAACCTTTTGTTCTAAAAGCATAGCCAACAAGGTATCCTCTACTAGCCTTTGAATCCAGTTTTAGCTGTTTCTGACGAGGGACACCAACATACGCCAAACACCCAAATGGTTTTAAATGCCTGACGGAAGGTTTATTATTACCAAAAAGTTCAAAAGGGGTATTAGTCTGATTTTTGTGACATAAACGGTTCCAAACATAGGTGAAGTGGAGAACTGCCTCTGGCCAAAATTTCAAATCCATACCACTTTCTTTTAACATGGTTCTAGCCCCATCTACTACTGTTTCATTGTAACATTCAACAATACCGTTCTATTCTGGCATAAAAGTATTCGTGAATTATTCCCCTTTCAATACAAAATTCTTCCATCTTATTATTATCGAACTCTCCCCCATTGTCGATCTTATGGCCTTAACCTGTCTACCCAAAAATCTTTCAGCACGGTTAATATGTTGTCTTAAAATTTTAAAAGCTTCTGACCTCTCTCTCATAGGGTATAAGGAAGTTTTACGGAAAAAATCATCAATTATAGAAACAAAATACCTTTCTCCTTGCCTGCCCTCAGCCAGCCTGACTTGGACCCCAGACATCGGTATACAAAAGCTCCAATGGAAATTTGTATCTAATAAAATTTCTAGATTTAAAACATGTCCTACTAAACTTGTTAAGTTTACATGATTCACATTTAAACTCCCCTTCTCTTAAATTTGACAAACCTCTAGCACTTGCATTTCTACATGTATGAGCTATCAAATAAGGACTAACATGTGCCAGCCTTCTGTGCCAAACATACATATCATCATGTTTACTAGTAGAAGATGCTTCAAAACTGACTTTCTTAGTAACTTTGCTAGGAACTTTGGGGTATAAATAATAAACACCATTTTTAAGAATGGCTTTAAAATGGGTTTGTCCGTTGCATGATATCTTCACCTCGCCACTCCCACCAGAAAAACATGCCCCATTTATATCTAAACGAGGCCCAGATATTAAATTACATCTTAATTTAGGAGAAAACATTACATCTTTGAACATCTAGATTCTCTGCCCAAACTTTAATTTAATAGTTCCACAACCTTCTATTGGAAAAGTTACACCTTCAATGGCTACAGCCATATGTTCATCATTTAAAGGGGTAAATTCTATAAAAAGATCTCGATTTTTACAAAAATGATGCAAAGCTGCTGTGTCAAAGACCCAGTCAGCCTCTCCATCAACTAAGTTAGCTCTTAAGACAGAAAAAATGAAGTATAGGACTTACGTCTGAACTGTTCGACAGATAGGACTTACGTTCAGAACTTCTCTGGCAAATGTCTCTAGATCGGCCTCTTTTGTCTTTGTCATCAAGTCTACGAGAATCACTGTGTTGATGCTTAGCAGGAGATCTGGTATACTGTCGTGGAACTCTCTTATCACCATGAGGGCTAAAGGATCTAACTGATGAGGAATCTCGATGAGATGAAAATTCAGCTGAAGGTGAACTATCTCTGTTACAGGATGACATACTCTTTCGGAAGCTATGGCACTGGCTCTTGACGTGACCTGGCTTTTTACAAAAATAGCAGCTGAACTTCTTTCTAGCTTTCCTCTGGTAATGTAATGATTGTGCTTCAGGATACACTTTACCATGATCACGCTCTCTCAATTGAAGCCTGGTTTCTTCGGCTACTAATGAAGTCACCACATCGTTAAAAATAAACTCTTCCTCTTTCCATCTGAGAATAGCCTGTACTATGGAATCAAACTTTGGAGGCAAAAACCGCAAGAGCTGAAATGTCACATAGACATCATCGAACTCTTTATTAATATCCTTGAGCTGGTTCGCCACTCGTAAAAGCCTGGCAGCATATAAATTAATACTCTCACCACCAGTAATTTTGCATTCACATAACTCAGTGAAAACTTGCATATGACGGGTTCTAGTGTCTGGATAAAAATGAGTACGGAGCTTTTTCCAAGCATTTACTGGATCATTACATTCTTCAATAATTTTTCTAAAGTTAGGCTCAACGTTTAAGTATATCATAGACAGTGCTAATTTCTGTTTAATATGATAATCTTTAGCTTCTTTATCAGTGGCACTAACAGCTGCTGTGGCCTCCTTTTCTACAGCATTGCTATCTGCATTGAGACCAGGAGCTTTCTCAATTTCCGCAACTGTATCCCAGACATTTCTTTCCATTAACAAATATTTCATGTCATACTGTCAGTTGGCATAATTACTAGCATTCAATTTTTATATTTGATTCTGCATCATCATTTTGATAAATTTGAAAATTTATGATACTTAAAATCAAAACTAAAAAATTTTCACAAAATTTAAAAACTTTATGGACCAGCCAAAAAAAATTTATAGTTAAAACATTTTGTATAAAAAAAATTTCTCAAAACTGCCTCTAATTTTGTCCTATTTCCTTTTTTTTTTTTTTTTTTTTTTCTTTTCTTTCAAATTATTACTTCAAAAACGAAATTATTTCAAAAAAAAATTAAATTTTATCGCTCATCATACGAAACTAACGGCCTCCCCTAGTAAAACTATCTCTTAATCCTCCTTGGGCCGTAGTTAAACACTTTACTGCACTAATACAAAGCATAGCTAAACAGAAACTCTCTCTTCATGGGTCTTAAAATGCCCATAACCAAAAATGTTATATGAGACTACTCATATAACTAGTGCTTAAAAATAATCTATTACTTTTTATAAAGCACTACATTAATACATCCTAAAAATAAGCAGATATAATTTGCAGTAAGAAGCATCCGCTCAAAAGTAAAACCCTAAATATGCAGAGATAGAGAAATAGCTGTTTTGCAGTAAGTGTAAGAATAAATGATGACCAGATAAATAAAAGTAAAACTTAACTTTATTAAAAATCTTTCATAGTAAAATACGATATTATAAAAATATATGCTTTGAAATTAAATAAACAAATATTGACCAACTTCATTTTATGCAGATAAAAATGTAATAAAACAGTGCTGTAAATCATCCCTCCAGAGCTCATGCCATAATTTATTCACTCAAACTCAAATTGTAAATGAAAAGTGTTACCTGAAGTAAACGAACTTATCACTTTATACAGGGTGTCCGAGAAAGATCCGTACAACTTCAAAAATTTATTGAAAAAGAAACAGTAGGGTAACAGCGAAACTAATTAGGACATTAGATAGAATAACTCAAAAAGTTTTTTTCTGCAGTATGTTTCTGACCATAGATGGCGCTACATGCCATGCAAAGGAATATTAAAGCATTTTAGTTATTTCAATGGCGGATCGCGTGAAGAAAGCTCAATGTGTTGCGTGGTTTATCGAAACAAAATCCGATACGCAAACACAACGGAATTATCGAACGACGTATGGGGAATCGCCACCATCTCGGTCAAGCATTCGTGAGTGGTATCACAAATTTTTGACAACGGGTAGTGTGGAACATAAAAAAGGATATGGTCGCCCTAGAACTAGCGAAGAAAGTGTGGAACGAATATGTGAAACATTTCGTAGGAGCCCTACAACATCAGTTCGACAAGCATCCCGGGAGCTACAAATGCCAAGATCCACTGTACACGATGTGCTTCATAAACGATTGCGACTTACAGCCTACAAAGCTCAGATTCTGCATGCGTTACAACCGGATGATTATGTGAAGCGTTATGGATTTGCAGTTGACATGCTGCATCGTTTGGATGCCGATGAACATTTTCTGAAACGAATACTGTTTTCCGATGAATCAACGTTTCATGTGTCCGGAATGGTCAATAAACATAACGTTCGATTTTGGGGCTCCGAACAACCACGTGCCGTACGTGAACTCCAACGGAGCAGTGAAAAGGTGAACGTGTGGTGCAGATTGCTTCACGATCGCATCCTTGGACCTTTTTTTTTTCTCAGAAACGACTGTGACCTCAAGTACCTACTTAGATATGCTTGAGATTTATGCATTCCCACAACTGCAAGACCTTCAACTGAATGTCCTTTTCCAACAAGATGGTGGCGCCTCCTCATTGGGGATTGACAGTTCGTGAGTCGCTGAATAATTCTTTTCCACAGCGTTGGATTGGCAGGGATAGTCCCATTGCATGGCCACCCCGGTCTCCTGACCTAACACCACTGGATTTTTTCCTATGGGGTTATGTTAAAGATACTGTATACCGAACGCAAGTTAACAGTCTCGAAGAATTAAAGCAAAACATCCAAACAGCTGTAGCTACTGTTGATGTTAGCATGCTGAAACGGTCGTGGATGGAATTGGAATATCGTCTTGATATTGTTCGTGCTACGAAAGGGTCTCATGTCGAAATTTCCTAAGGTAATAACTTAAGTTATAGGAAAAAAAAACTTTTTGAGTTATGCTATCTAATGTACTAATTAGTTGCGCTGTAACCCTGTTGTTTCTTTTTCAATAAATTTTTGAAGTTGTACGGATCTTTCTCGGACACCCTGTGTATCATCTTTAAACATGAAGAAAAACATCATAGAACCTACAAAATTCTGAAGATTCAAAGCGTCTAATCAGCAACTCAATCGTACGTAAAACTCAATAACACATACTTCATATCAGTCAAATAAACATCAGAGCGGCAAACATCAAACCACCGAAAGAGAAACGAACTAGCATGCACCCCCCCCCCCCTCTAACAGCTGTCAATGCTGCACTTTTATGTACATCGGCAAGCGTCGAAAACTGCTCTGCAGTGAAACAGAAATCTAAAAACTCCCTCCTTCCATCACACGTGGAGAAAGTAATTTGCATTGACACGTGCCGGCGAAAAGAGCATTCGTGGACGGGCAACGCCACCTACTGATCAACAGAGTTACCGCCCAGTTTGAAAACAATGTACAATCGAACTCGGCTGGAAAAACATCGCGATGTGAAAGTCCGATGAAGTTCTCTTTAAAAGCAAATAAAATAGTTGCAAAAATGGATAGAAATAAATTAACTGTAAGAATGAAAGGTAAGTCATAACTAAAGAAACTTCAAGATAAATTATATTTAGTTGAATAAAAATAAAGATATAATGCAATTGATAAGAAAATTGGAGATATGGCTAACAGAGCCCCATTTTGCCCCCGCTTCGCACGGCCAGTGTCCATCCTACAAATTTGTGATGTAAGGCAGAACGGGGTACTCCAAAATTTTGCTAGCTTGTAGTGCTGGCATTCTATTTTGAATGGCCTTAATTTTAATTCCTATCTTAGAGCAGTGTTCCCTGTACGCCATTTTTTAAAAGCACAGAATTCTGTCTTAATTAAACTTGGTAAAATGAATCCTGTTCTTTTTAAATAATGTGAAATGCATTCTTACTTTTATTTAGATATCTCTAGTAAAGTTTTTCACAATATTTAGTATTTCCAAATCTGCGTGCCCGAAATCTTAAAAAAATTATGGAACTTCTTCATTTCTTTAGGAAAATTACAAAAAAATCATTAAATCATGTTATAATTTTATTGAACTTTTTAATTTATAAGTTGTAAAATCTTTCAAAATTTATGTTTTAGTTTATTTATCATACCTAAATATTACATATCATCTCTCCTTTTATTTTTATCAATACTATTTTTTCTTTAGCAGTGTCATCCTTTAGTGACTAGCACAAAGTCCTTCTTTCTAAATTGAATTATCTATTGGACAGAGAATAACAAAATCTCTTTTATAGAACTGCCATTAGCCTTGCTTTTTTTATTATTGAAGCCATTACTATATAAAACAAATCTAAATTGATTTTGTTTTCTCCAGATGTTCTTAAATTTATTAAATGGCTAAAATTCTGTCTATAATGAATCATGTGGTCACAAGTGGAACATATTGATAGAGATACCAAACACTGGTTTTCTCATCGCCTCCTATTTATCATAATTTCATACCACAATCATCTTTTTTTATTTACAAATTCATATTTTATTTTTTATTTATTTCTTCATTATAATATCTCATAATATCAGTAATAAATGTTTCCAAAACTTAACTTACCTTTTTACTTCATTTCCGGACTTTATCTATCAGTTTTACATAATGTATTAGTCCTGTAACGTCAATAGCTATCTCTATTTTTTTCCGTTCACGGGCTCCATTTTCTTTGCAACCTACATCGGCAAAACCACGTTTCAAAGTGATTACGTATTTCCGTAATGATATTTTTCCCGCCAGATGGCAACTGACAATATTGTATCTATTATCGAATCTATCATCGAATCTGTCTTTTGCATCGATTCGATGCCGTTCCGTGATTGGCCTGTTTCGTGGTCTCTGCTCCGAAACGTCGATTTCAATCCTAGCCATTTCATATAAATAAATGATCCGGACATCGTTAGTTTGCATTTTTATCTTCCTTTAAATGGAAGTAATTTTTCTAGATACTGAATGTTGGCTGGTACAACATTCTGGAAGTATTAATTAACATACTTGTTATTTTGTTTTAACTATGAGTTTATTTTTAAATAGTTGTAAATCTTAAAGTAATGTTTGAAAAATGTGTCTTCAAGCCTTCTGCAAACCGCCATTGTTATGGCGTGTCTTTATATGTACAAGAGCAACTGTTGTGTTAATCTTCATATTGGTTACTTGCTGTATCATCATCTTGTGTCGTCAAAGTAAAATAAACTTTTTTCGTTAACTCTACTATTATGCATTTTGTTTTATTATCCTAGTTAAGAAATCGTTTTTCATATATGCTCATTTAAATATTTCACTTCCAATACGTCCTATTTACCAGCCTTTACCTCCACTGGGCTTTTCTGCATGTTTAGATAGACTGTTACGTATATAAACCACAAAGGTTATATTACGTCCAAGACATATGTTGTACTCTTTTTGGCCACCCCCATGGCCATAACTGGTACATATAGCAAATTTAACACACCAGTTTTGGCCACACCCCATTAAACTGTTAAAATAATTAATTTAAATGTGAAATTGCAGTAGAGAGAAAGCTTACTTCATAAAACCTAATAGTAATTTGTTTCAGTGTATTGTAATTTGTGTGTTTAATTGTGTCTACTCTTTGAAAATGGTTGCAATTTTTGAAGTAGGGGTCCATCTACATATACTGACTTTGAATATTTTAGAGTAGTAACACCTATTTTTGATACCATACTATTAGAGTTTTTTAGATCAAGGACAGTCTGGAAAAAGGCATAGTTTATGTTTTTATCTTCATAGAGTTAGAAAATGTGGTAGGGATTTATCTATAAATTAAAAAAAAAAAAAAATCTTAATGTCGAACATGGGTTGAATACTCATCCTGTACATTGAATCTATATCTCTAATCTACACAATCATCTAATACTCACACATTGAATATTCCTCCTATAGTAATAATGCCTTTGATATCATTCGCCTATAAACCAAGAAAAAAGTTTTTAATTTAAAAATAGGGATCTGTTTAGGAAGAAATTGGGCTCTTTAAAGGATCCTTCACAATTTTCTTCATTTCAAAACAGGACTCTTCACAAAAATTGTTATCTAAAAGGACCCTTCACAAATTTCTTTGTATTAAAAAAGGACTTTCACAAAAATTTTTCATCTCTAAACTGAATCTTTCACAAATTAAGTCATTTAAAAGTAAAATCTGACCTGTCACTTTTACATATATAAAGGAAATATATGTATTTTACACACTAAATTCTTCTTAAAAATGTATAAAGAAAGAACCTAAAATATAACGGTCATTTCAAATTCACAAAAACAGGACCCTGGAGGAAAAAAGCCTGTGAAAAGCCCTGAAAAGCAAAGTCTTAAAAAACTCAAGTCTATTTTCAGTACTTTTATGTTATATGGGGGCAAAATCGCCAATAACAGGGTTTTTTTTTTTACCATAGTAGTTATTTTTTCATGTGTGTGATTTAGAAACAGTGCTTTAAAGTTATAAAATGCTATAATATTTATTATTGTTATGTATTTTAAAGGAAATGAATGGAAGGCATGTATTTTAATTGTGTACAATATATGTATTTAGAATGTTTGTATTTTAAATAAAAGTTATGCTTTTTAAATGAAATAGGTTAAAGGTTTATATTTTAATTGAAATTAATTTTCTTTTCAAACTTAATTACGTCTCAACCTTACATAATTTTAAAGTTTACACCATTGAATAGGGAGGGTGTACTTTCAAATGTAAATTGTTTGAAAACTGTATTTCAATTTACTGACTTTTTATGATTATTAAACCAAATAGCTCGATTACGGAATAATAGTATATAAATATTTTTATCCAAATTATTTAAAATTTTAAAGGAAAATTATGGTTTCTACCCACCATCCTAGGATGGGCATTTCCACTAGTTAATGAATAATTATACATATTTATATATGTATTCGTTACTTGAATTTTTTTTTTTTTTTTTTTTTTTTGTCCAACACTTGAAAGATTATCCAAATTTGGCTTTTGTTTTGATCTTAAAAATCTGTTTTGGTCAAATGCTAATTGTAATGCAGTTAAATATTCAAAAATTTCTTTATTTGTAAAGTATAAAAAAGAAAAAACTTGGAATTGTTCTTTTTTCAATCTGAAAACTGAATTATCTCGGAAGTATTATGATGTCTTTCTCCATGTAAACAGAGTTAATATGTAATTGGTCCTTATCCTGTTTGTAATAGGAGATGCTTTTCATTGTTTGAATAATTGCTAACAAATATACTGTAAAAATTTCTGATATTTTAATAATGCTATGTATTTTTTTTTTTTTTTTTTTTAATCTCTTAAGTTGTTTGCTGCCAAATTGTGACAGATACCATCTAGTGTTGAACTAAAAGGGTTCCAAATCTTTTTTACACAAGGTGCTAAATAAAGGACATATTCTGTAACCTAATTTCCAAATCTGTGTTCTGTATGATTATCTGTTGATTTTTATTTTATCACCTTTTTAAAAATAATCATGAGCTCTTTATAAAAACAGGGTTGCTACACCACCTGAAGAACCTGGAAAAGTTAGGAAATTGGCCAAATAAGTCAGGAAAAAGTTAAGAGAATTTTAATATTTTTTCCAAAATCTGAAAATGTCAGGGAATTTGATACAATTTGGTTGTGATCACCATGAAAGTGTTGTCTTTGAGATACCAGAGATGAAAATCTTCCATATTTTGGCAAATTCCATAAAAAAAAATAATAATAATAATAAATCCCACTTTCGTTTTCTGCTATCTCCCACTCCCACCATCCACCATAGCAAATAGTTTACAATTTTTAAAACTCATTATTACAAATTTTAAAAACTTTTTCCAGCATTGTTTTTTATTTTCAAGTTACAATGAATAATTATCACAAAGCTCCATCTCCTCACTGAAACGTCTGCTTCTTTTCTTGCTTTGCCTCCGGTTGGAAATACAGTTTATCTGGATATTAGTGGTTTTGTGATACAGTTGCTCAATGCACAAAATTGTATAGCAAGTTTTAATAGTTTGTAGGAAACTTATAATGATTATAAATTATGAAAGTGAGCAGTTCCATTTGTAGTCCTCAGAGCTGTGTTTGTGTGTGTGTGTGGGGGGGGGGGGATAAAAAAAGAGCATTTAATCATTACCAGTATTATTTTTACTGATAAATTTAAGTGTTTTAGACTGATGCAATATTTATTTTATCCTCAGCATGTCCACTATGCACTATATCGCTAGACTAGAATTTTCGTGAAATGCACCTGGAAAAGTTAGGGAATTTCGTTCCCCTGTATGAGTAGCAACCCTGTAAAAAAATTAATTTTACAGAATATCTATCTATTTTTATATACATTGTTATTTATTAATTCAAATAATATATATACATATTTTAATATTTCACAATATAAATTTATTATTAAAAATGAATTTGTTAATAACTTACATAATTAAAAATATTTTTGAATTTAAAAAAAAAAAAGGAATATGTTTGGATTTATTATATCTCATTAAGAAAAATCAGTCTGTTTATTTATTTATTTTTTTGTGTGTGTGTGTGGGGGGGGGGGGGTGAGGGGCTGCATATTAAAGTTTGACTATGTGGATTTAAGATTTGCCTCATCTAACTCTATGAAGTCTTGACAAAAAGTGTATAAAACTATACCATACCATTTTCTGGGCTTTGTGATCCAATTAACTCAAATATGATGTTAACAGTGAGTGTTACCATTTGAAGTTGGTCCAATTTTTAATATGTCGAAAGACTACCCTTATTTCAAAAACTGTATTTATATTCAGAAAGTAGACACTATTCTCTGTCTAATGACACCTCTTGCATCACTGTGTAGTAAAATAGCATAAGATAATCTTTTTTTTTTTTTTTTTTTTCTTTAACTTAATTATTCAGCATATCCAGTTTCAAACTTATCAAATCATTTTTTCTTTAAGTATCAGTTCAAAAAATTTAATGAGAGTAAACAATTTTTAAATTTTCATTTTTTTACCTAAATGTAACCTCTAGCAAAGTTATTTATGAAAGTTGTGATCATCAGTTTTAATATTTTAGGAAGTAATTTTGTAGTATTACTTTTTGATGTCTTTGTGGTTTTATAAATTTTATATCAAGTATTTTATGTAAACTGGTTTCCCTCGCTTTATGCAGTTGCATTTAGTACAGTATTTTTATTTATTTTTTTCTCCCTTAAATCAGACGATCCCTTGATTAGTGTGAGAAAAACTTCAATTAGTGTGCAAAGCATGAAATGAGTCATCCCATTTTGCCAGAATACAGTACTAAATTGTTAAGAAAATTAAATAAAAAATCAACAAAAAAATGTGACCAATGGCGTGACAATCAGACAGAGGTTTTTGTTATGCAGAATTGAATTTAAAAGAAACTTTTTAATGTTTCTTGATTGTCACTAATTAAATTAGCTCACACATTAATGCTAATGGAAGAACATAAATTTTATTTAAAAAGTTTAAAATAAAATTGTAATATGTACTTTCTAAAAATAACACATCCAAATCAATATTGCAGTACATTATTATATTTTTAGTTACATATATATATATGGCCGATTCTATGCAAATAGGCCATTTTCATCATAGTGATGAAGAAAAAATAAATTATGTCAGAAGCTTCTAATTTTTTGTAACAAGACACTAGAAAAGTTCCTTATTGGGAAAAAAAATAGTTGTCAGGCTTAATATTAAGAAATTCTATATAATTATTAGATTTTTTATTAGAATGAAGGGATGATTACAATGTGGGGAAATGGACAGTTTTGTGAAAAACATTTTCAAACAATATTTTTAAGAAAGCTTTTGTCCAGAAAGATTAAATCTACTTTCTCTGCTATTAAGAGGCTCTACAGGTTCAATTTTTTTTAAGACAAAGTCACATGTTGTCATAAATATCCTCTTTCATATGCCACTTGAACTTTCCATTGCCTGTAGGTTTAACAGAATTTACTTTGACTGATTTGTCATCAATTTCCAATAGTTCTCCATTTCAATTGCATGCTCCAAAATTATCCAATCCAAATGATCTAAAGGCACTGTTAAATAAAATTTATTGAGTCCCCACTGTTTGTATGCATATTACCCTTGTTGCTAATTTCTTTTGAAATGTACTGCCTGAATTTCTTCAAGGAATATACAAAAAAGTTTTTGCTGAAATCTATATGCAATAAGATATAGTTTTGTGCTATTTTCTTAATTGCTTCATATTAATAAGCTACATTTCTGCTGTGTACCAGGAATATTTTCAACTAAATGCTAAATTCTTTCACGAGTTATTTTGATGAAATTTCTCCAAGATTTTTTTTTTAGTTTCCTTGCTGACTTTTCTTTTACCTTTTGCATAATAAATAATATTTTATACATTGATTTGCCTAAAAATACGCATTTATTTTCATCAAAAGCATTCAATTTTCAACAAAAATATCTTTTCTACAAGTTTTTAAAAATAATAGAACAATTCTCTCACATGAGAATCACTCCCTCACATGAGGGAATGATAAAATGTACATTATTAGTTTTTAAAATTTGTACTCATAAAGTAAATTTAAAAAACAATACATGTACTCAAATTATCCCTTCAGAGTAAACTAAACCACCCATTAATACATTTTTAGAAAATAAATTATTTTTATAAATTTAAATGAGGGAATGATAACATCATCTTAGCATTTGCCCAATCTCTCTATTAAATTATTCCTTACACACTGAACTATTTCTCCAGGATGGCTAAAAATTGTTTTACAGACAGATAAGACCCATGTGCTCAGCCACATGTACAATGTTTCAGTCTACAGTAGTACCACCTCTCTCAAATATCCAGAATTATTAATGAGGGGGGGGGGGGATGATCTGAAATATGAGTTGCAAATTTTTTTGCCAAATAAAAATTGGGTTTAAAAATTTATTTTAAATATTTGTTTTAATTAATAGTTAAATTTCATGAGTTAATATGATAAAACCATGTCTAAATTACATGTTAAAAAAAATGCATTAGGTTTTTCTGTTGAAAAAATTTAAATATCCTCCAGTTTCATCATTATGGCCTATTTGCGTAGAATCACCCATATATATATTAGATTTTAAGAATGTTAGCTCTGGATCTATTGTAGCTTATTCCCATTGAAAAATTTTTTTGACTTGTGTATTAATGTTTCAGGATTAATTAAGTGCATTAATCGAGGGAAACCTAATTAACACTGATAGTAACTCCTTATGTTTGTGAAATGTGAAGCATGATGTCACTCATGGAAGAATATCAACATTTATTTAGCATACCATTTCATTGTAATATTCAAATTACTATAGTAAAACTTGCATGACAGGCACTTCCAAATAGCAGATAATTTTTCTATCCCCAATATGTGTATATTTGTAATCTAATGTTTTTACTTTTGAATAACAAATGAATTTTACTGTTCCAAGGAGTCTGCTATTCAAAAGTTTTATCAGAAAAAAAAAAAAAAAAAAAAATCTCAAAATACCTAGGACTTGAACCGCTTGTGCTTCAAGTTTAATTCTATAGAAATTCTGCTATCACCATTTTATCGATTGCCACAATGTAAATAAAAAGATAAAAATTATCGGATCTGAACTTATGTACCACCTTTGGCATTTACGAACAATATAATGCACTTGGATAAAGATCACAAACAGTTTTGATAGTAATTGTTGTGTTACTTATCCTTGTCAAACTCTAAAAGCATACAGTGCCAGATATGTACCTCTTCTGTTGTTTAGCTGGCCCTTTCACCCAAAATTGCAAAAAAATAAAATTAAGAGTGCACACTTACTTTCTCTTCTCACCAACTGGTTGTGAAGAACCGGAGTTACTATTAGTGTTAATCTTAAATTGATAAGAGTTCTGAGTTTTTTATTATTGAATTTTATTAATGGTTTAGTAATATTTCAGGACTGTTAGTAAGGAGACTTCTCCTAATGAAGATGCAAACATTAATGTTAAGAGAGAAAAGTCAGTTGAAGAAAATGACAAAGAAGAGTCTAATACTCGAGGGCGTAAACGAACAAAAGATAAAATTTCCACTTCTAAAGAAGGAAAAACAAGTAAAAATAAAAATCAAAAGAAGCAAAAATCTAGGAAATCTTCAAGCAGTAGTAGTGGATCCTCAAGGTAATTTATTGTATTGCATGCCTGTATAAATATCGTTTCATAACTACCATATTTACTCACATGATTTTTGTATCTACAGTGGTCAACGCAGGATTTTTTTCATTAGGGCCCATTTTGTAAAAAGTAAAAACTACTTTTGTAAAAACTTACATTTTGTAATGAAAATTGAAATCCGTTTACTCAACTTTGAACCTAACATTTATTAATAATAGCTTCTTTAAGTACTTCTGATAAAGTTTTTCTTTCTGGTGAACTTGTTTTGTTTGTAAATTGATAATGAATATTCGTTTTAAAGCCTAACAAAATGAAAACGAATGGGTAAGTGTGATTCCAGATCGCACAGAGGGTTTCGTTTAATATTCCTTTCAAAACGCTTTATTCTTTTGCAAAATCTGTTAGTTCCACATTTCGCAATCCGAGGGCGTATGCTATTCTAAACAAACCTCAGTCCGAACAAAACTCTGTATTACAAACTATCTGTAGGTATATTAGTCAAGAAGATCAAACCCATAGCACCCGAGGTAGGTATGTGCCCCCTGGTGGTAAAAATTGGAACTAAAATATGTACGGCTATGGTGCATAATATGAAAGAGTGGTTAAAGGACTGTTGGCAAAAGTTAGAAAAGTGTGGAGGTTAGAAAAATTGCTAAAAATACTGAAGTTAGAGCCCAGACTTTTAGACTTTTACAAAATTTTATGATATGTCTTTTGATGAGAGGTGTTCAACTATAAGTATCCAAAATTTTAAGTCCCCATCATATATACAGTGAATTCTCGATAAGTCGAATTCAAAGGGACCGGCAGAAATATTCGAGTTATCGTAAGTTCGACTTATCGAAAATCCTTAGATACATACAGAAAAAATATAAAAAATAATTCAATCTTATAGATAGGAATTGAAATTATAACTGTAATAACGGAGTCTGGCAAAATGAGCACTAAAGAAAAATACAATTTAATAGTACATAATATAAGGTGCTTACAAACTCAAATTTTGTGAAAAAAACTTGTTAATGAGGACTGCTTGAAGGAACTTTTTTTGTCTTTCACTGGTTAGAAAGTCTCTCACATTTTGTAAACAAAGGAAAAGATAATCGTCCACACCATCTCTACTTTCGAGATATTGCTGTAGTGTCATGTAGTGTAATTGATTATTTGGTGGTGAAACGCAAGTTACTTTCTTGTCATCGTCTTCAGATTCAGGATCGTTCTCCACCTTTTTTATTGCTTCAACTATATCTGAATCACTAAGTTCTCTGCAAACTGCAACATTTTCGTCAAAATTCAAAAACTCAGTATCGTCATCTTCAGAAATAACTTGATCTTCTAGATTTTCATTCACAACACATGAGTCCGCATTGCTTGCAAAGAAGCCACATCTTCTGAAGCAATTTTTGATAGTGATTTGTTTCACATCATTGTTCCATGCACTTGAAATTAGTCTAATTGCTTCTAACACATCACACTTTTGATTTATTCCATTTTCGTCATCCTTGATTGCCTTCCGCACTAGACATTTTCTGTAGGAATGCTTTAAACATTTAATTATTCCCTGGTCTGCTGGTTGTAGCTTAGATGTTGTGTTAGAAGGGAGAAATTCTAACTTCATGGATTTCAAGTTCAAAAGTTGACTGTGAGTTGTATACTGATCAACGAAGATCAACACTTTATGCTTTTTTGCATGCAACACTACATCCAAATTTCTCATGTATTCCTCGAACAATATTAGCGTCATCCAAGCTTTGTGATTAGATCTATACTGTACGGGAAGTGACTTTTTATGTTTGAAACAGGGAGGATTTTTGTATTTACCGATGACCAGTAAAGGTAATTTTTCTGTTCCAGAAGCATTTGCTCCGACAAGGACAGTTAAATGTTCTTTACTTAGCTTTCCACCGGAACATGATTCCCCCTTAAACATCATCGTCTAGTTAGGAAAACATTTGTAAAAAGCTCTCATTTCATCCATATTGAAAACATCGTCCGCACTATAACATGCAAGAAGTTTGGGTAATGAAACTGTCTTCCATTCATCACATGGTGCATCAGAGACATCTTTTGCTTCACCATGTAATGTCCGAAACACGATGTTGTGTCTGGCTTTAAACTTTTCAAGCCACCCCGTACTTGCAGTGAAGCCTTCCACATTCAATAATTTTGCAAAATGCAAAGCTTTCTCACGTAACATTACGAATTACACTCTTCTGTGTCCTGTAATATGTAAACCATTTTATGAGGGCTGTTTCGATATCTGGGAAGGCACACGTCTTCATCCTTTTGCACTTTTGGTTGACACTTGTCTTATGTCTTTTGAAAATGCTTTACATATCTTTCCGTATGGTAGATAGCGTGTTGGGAGAGATACCATAGTTTAGGGCTATATCTTTTTTCTTTAAATTAGGATTGTCTTCCGTATCTTTTATCAAATTTACTTTTTGTTCTAAAGTAAGAATCTGTAATTTCCGCTTCGACATTTTGAAAGACCCAACTGAAAACGTACTACTTGAATATCCCGTCAACACATTTCGATAAATTGTATAAATCGCCAAACTACTCACAAAATTATACAAACTAGTTGCTCTAGGCAACTAGTTTGATCTCCCTTAAAATTTATGTTTCCGATAGCATGCTAAGCATTGTATTGTGTTACTTTTATTCATAATTTAATTTACTTGGACTCCCTTAAATATAATTAATAGAATCCCTTAAGCTAATATTAGTTTTTGTTGCATTAAAATATCTCAATTTGTTGATTCTCTGTAAGCAAGTAAACCCTATTGGTTCACAATGGAAGTCTATAGGAATTTGGCGAAATATTAGAGATATCGCCTAGCTGGCATCAGTTTTGGCGACTCATTTTGGTCACCAAATTTGGCATTATATCATCATGTTGGTGACAAACTTGGCGACATTTGGTGACGGAACAGATATATAGATTGGCATAATTCTTATTTAAATAGTGAAAGAACATATAAATTAGTAAAAGATTAGTAAAAATACAAATAAAATGTTGAATTAAAAAACATTTGATGACATCCTGTGTAATGTGTTTAATGTCAAGTGAATGTGACATTTACGATAGGCCATTATTGGCATTTAATCTTATAGTTTGGCGATAGTTTTTAGGTCGACGGGATGATCAAGCAGTACCGAATTGCGTAAAAGAAACATCCTTATAACTCGAAAAATTATAATCATATTAACTAACAGTTTACTGCATCGGATTAAGTGTCTCATTTCCAATTAAAATATATCTTTGAATTGAAATTTGAATGAAATATAGGGTCATGAAAAATCAAAGAGTGTGAAAAATAGGATTACAAATATATCGTCAACTAATTAATCGATCGACTTCATTCTTTATGCAAAATTTGTTTTTTTATTGTCTTTTATATTCACTCCTTTAAATAAACAATTTCAAAAATTTTTGTATACCTTTTATCAGAACGAATATTTCGAGAGTCCGAAAAAAATAGTTCCGGATAATCTAGGTTTCTGATATTCAATAGACCTTTTCCCATTATTACTTCCTAAGTACACACCAAATTTCAAGTCTCTATCTCTATTTGTTCGGGAAATAGAACGATTACAGGTGCGCGCACCCTGATGGACGGCAAAATTTTTTTTCTACAAATATGTTTTTCGGAATCTCCAATGTCTGAAACATATAAATCCATCAAAAAAAATTTTTCGATTTTTAAAACGATTACAAGTCTTACCCTATACTACGTATGATGGGTAAGTAAAAATCTATCAGTTTTCAATTAAAAATTATTCTCATCTTTGTTTTTGTACAAAACGTTTGAGTTTATGCGTATTTTCAGACTTTTTGTTCTTCACCCACTCTCATGCCTGAAATATGTATAAAAAATTATTTGCGGATGCTTTTTCATCCACATCTCTGATAAATTCAAAATATGAGTTTTAAAGTTATGATATAAATTTCAAGTGACACCTTGATGTGACTTTAACAGGTTTGTTTTAAAATTCATTTTAAATTATTTTTGATTTGGTTAAAATGTATTTACACATCTAAACAATACTTTTACATAGCTGCCAACCCGGTCGCAGATTTATTTTGGACCTTGCAGATAAATTTGCCAACTTGAGGGGGGAAAAAAGAAAGTATTTCCTTAAAGGGAAAAAAAAAATCAAATTCTGACAAAAAATATCGCGAATTCAACAAATGGTCGCCGAAAAATATCAATTTCGACAATCGTTCGCATAAAAAATCGGTAATTTATAGCCAAAGGGCCACTATAAAAACGCGAATTTCGTCAAAAGAGCCACGAAAAAAACATGAATTTCGTTCCAGGGTTGTGGAAAAAATGCAAATTTCTGTCACAGGATCGCGGAAAAAACAAGAATTTCGTCAAAGGATCGCGGAAAGAATGCGAATTTAGTAAAAGGATCGCGGAAAGAACGTGAATTTAGTCAAACGATTGTGGGGAAAACGCAAATTTAGTCAAACGATCGCGAACAAACGGAAATTTGTCAAAGGATCGCGAAAAAACGCAAATTTATGTCAAAGGATTGCGGAATTTACTCAAAAGATCTTGAAAAACGTAAATTTCTGCCAAAAGACCGCCTGTACAAACTTGAATTTTATCCAAAAATTCCGAAAGAAAACGAGAATTCTGTTCCAAGGGCGCATGAAAAACGCAAATTTCTGTCACAAAATCGCGGAAGAAACTTGAATTTCATCAAAGGATCGTGGGAAAACCATGAATTTAGACAGACAATCGCGGGAAAATGCAAATTTCTGTCAAAGGATCACGTAAAAAAGAAAATTTATGTCAAAAAATCGGAATTAAATTTGCGGAATTTCGTCGAAAGATCGCGAAAAACGCAAATGTCTGCCAAAGGATCGCTGTAAAAACGCCGATTTCGTCAAAAGATCCCGGGAAAAACGCGAATTTCGTTCCAGGGGCACCGAAAAAACGCAAATTTCGTATTGGATCGCGAAAAAGAAAGCTCATTTTTGTCTAAGGATCGCGAAAAAGAAAGCTCATTTTTGTCTAAGGATCGCGAAAAACGGCAAATATCGTCAAAAGATCGCGAAAAAAACGAGAATTTCCTCATAAGATCGCGAAAAAACAGCAGATTTCGTCAAAAGATCGCGAAAAAACGGCAAATTTCGTCAAAAGATCGCGGAAAAAACGAGAATTTCCTCATAAGATCGCGAAAAAACAGCAGATTTCGTCAAAAGATCGCAGAAAAAACGAGAAATTTCCTCATAAGATCGCGAAAAAACAGCAGATTTCGTCAAAAGATAGCGAAAAAACGGCAAATTTCGTCAAAAGATCGCGAAAAAACGAGAAATTCCCTCATAAGGTCGTGAAAAAACAACAGATTTCATCAAAAGATCGCGAAAAATACGGCAAATTTCGTCAAAAAATCGCGAAAAAACGGCAAATTTCGTCAAAAGATCGCGAAAAAAACGAGAATTTCCTCATAAGATCGCGAGAAAACAGCAGATTTCGTCAAAAGATAGCGAAAAAACGGCAAATTTCGTCAAAAGATCGCGAAAAAACGAGATTTCCGCATAAGATCGCGAAAAAAACAACAGATTTCGTCAAAAGATCGCGAAAAAAACGAGAAATTTCCTCATAAGATCGCGAAAAAACAGCAGATTTCGTCAAAAGATAGCGAAAAAACGGCAAATTTCGTCAAAAGATTGTGATAAAAAATGAGAAATTTCCTCATAAGGTCGCGAAAAATACGGCAAATTTCGTCAAAAGATCGCGAAAAAACAACAAATTTCGTCAAAAAATCGCGAAAAAAACCGGTAAATTTCGTCAAAAGATCGTGAAGAAAAACACATAGTTAGTGCCGGTAGTGGATTTCTCCCCGCTGTTGTAACCTTACAGAAAATTTGCTGTGAATTTCAGAATTTTTTACTCAGAATCACCACTGGTATTAATCAGTAAGAACGCTATTTATTTTAACACTTATAATGTTCGTATATAAGATAATGTAACACGCTACTCCCGCAGACAATTTTCAACCCACTAAATTGCTGTCGCAGACACAACCATAACTTCCTGCTACTGGGGCTGCCAACTCTTCCGATTTTTTCAAAATTCTTCTGAAAAATTGGCATGTCCTCCGATTTTATGCGCGTAATGCATTTTCTTCTGTTTTTCGACCATTTCTTATGCTTTTTATGTTAGCTTCGTTAATGGTTCGTGAAAAAAATCCAGATTTTGCCGAAGGATCGCGGGTAAGATGTGAATTTCGTCAAAAGACCGAGTAAAAACAAGAATTCTCTTTCTCTCTCTCTCTCTCCCCCCCCCCCCCCAAAAAAAAAAAAAAAAAAGTTCGTACACACGAACTCCATGAAAAGATCGCAGAAAAAATGCAAATTTCATCAAAGAATCGGGGGGGGGGGACGCAAGTTATGCCATACAATCCCGGGAGCAACCCTAATTACCACGAACGATCCCAGAAAAAATCCAAATTTTGCCAAAGGATTGCAGGAAAGATGCGAATTTCGTCAAAGGATCGCAGAAAAACGCGAGTTTTGCCAAAAGGTCATGCAAAAAAGGCGAATATTGTTAGAAATGTGCAACCTTAGTCTTGTCACTGTACCCATTCATATATTCCTATTTAATATTTCCTTTTGATTAAACCTATAGAACCCACTTACCTTTACTTAAAACAGCTTACTTATCCTTCTTTTCACCTCCTTAAGTTTTTTAAAGTCTCATATTATATTCTAAATAAATCTATAAATCTAGTGAATAATTTCATTAAATTAAAATAAGTTTCCTGTATTTATCTATTGAAATAGTTTTTCAGCTATCTGCATCCTTTAAATTTAACTTCATCTATTTAGAAATACATTTGTTTATGCTCGCATTGCAATATCTTTGTTTTCCCTCTTTGACTTCAAAGTGGTTTTTCCTACCTCTACTAGAGAGCGTAAGTGGTTCGTTACGATCGTGGTTTGCTTATGCAAATCTGATGACGTCGCTCTGAAACTTCTGGAATCATGCTGTCAAGGCCGTGAGAGGGCATTGTTTCGCGATGCGTGGAAATCTAGTTTTCGTTCACCCGAGACAGCTATATGATCGGACATCCAAGCGTTCGTGGCACTTGTTTTAGTCTAAAGAGGATGTAGCAGCTGTTTGAAAGATTCTTCCTTTTGCCGGTTTCTGTTTGTTATGTATTGTCTTTTCCTTTGAACTATGTTATCTGCAATGGTTGACTCAATGTTTTCAATTTTCTGGCTGATATAGATTTCTGCATTGTAAGGAATTTTAAGTCTGTTTAAGTATCAACATTTCCTAAATGTGTTAAATGAATTGAAAAATAGATTCGTATGGAATTTAAGCAGAGAATCAGCTTGCACTTCGTCGATTGAATTATCAAGATGTCGAGACGTCGGTGCTTTGTTGTCATACTTCATTTTTTTATGAAAGCTTGTGAAGTGGTTATGCGTGTGGATTCTACACATTATGATATTTCTTCAATCTTCGAGTTTCTCTTTTAGAATGTATAAAAGTATTTTATAGCATCGTGAGAACTTTGAGGGGGTTGAGATAATCTACTAGTTGATATTGAGCTTCAGTGACATCGTGAGTTTTCCTGTGCAGTGTGTGATAATGGTTTTCTTAACATGTGATATCAACTGTGGTATTTTTTACCTCCTTGGGCCATGGGTTTTTACCCAATGTCATCATTTTTGAACCACCACAATAATTTAAATTTCTTTTTCAGCTAAATCTAGTTCGGTAAATCATTCTTAAGTTTTCTTTAATCAGGGTTATAAAATTAGTGTTAGTGTTTCCATTCTGCATTAAACAATTCTGCTAATTTCATTCCAACCCCTAAGAGGTACTTTGCATCTCCTATCAAATTCTGTTGAAGGATCGCAGGAAAGGCGCGAATTCCATCAAAAGATTACAGAGAAAATGTGACTTTCGTCAAAGGATCGCTGACATAACCAAATTTCGCCGAAGGATTATGGGAAAAATGTGAATTTCATCAAAAGATCCCGTAAAAAACCCTAATTTCGTTGAAAGATCATGTAAAAAACCCGAATTCTGCCAAAAGATCATGGAAAAAAACACTAATTCCGCCAAAAGGTCGTGGGAAAATGCAAATTTCACTAAAGGACTGCTACACAAATCAAATTTCGGCGAAGGATCGCGGGAAAAACTGGAATTTCTTCAAAAGAACGTGAATTTCAGCAAAAGATCGCGTAAAAAACACGAATTTCGTCGAAGGAGCACATAAAAAACATGAATACCGTGGAATGATTGTGGAAAAAACGCATAATTAGTGTCGGGAGCAGAATCCTCTGTTTTCCCCTCTAATGTTACCTTTCAGAAAATTTGCTGTATATTTCATTTTTTTTTTTTTTAAATACTCAGAATCACCCCTGACATGACGTCACGGTGCATGAGAAAAAAATTAGTCAGGTTTTACTCCAGCAAAAGACTGTTTTTGACGCTGTAATCTGTGATTTGGATAGCAAATATATCATTGTTCGTTTGGTGTCAATCAGTGTTCTTGCTGCCGCTCGCCATTGTGCCAGATCGCGACAAAATTCTTCATTTGGCAAGTAAACCACTAGTGAAATTTGCCAAATTGCAAGTACTCAATTTGTGTGTGTGGTGTGCCGATACAGTCCAGATTCTTAGTTGCTTTACTGATTGATGTTGCTTTAACATGTGCAATCGCACCGTTCCATTTTGATAGGTATACTCTTAGTTCTTGTTCCTGTACAGATCTTTGCCAGCATCTACTTGTGTAATTAGTGTACCTACTGGTGCAGATGTCAAGCATGGTTACAGACTTTAGAACCTAACCTATTCACAGCTATATATTTATTAAATTCATTTACATTCCATTATATTTCATTAACTTCATCCTTTCATTCATCTTCATTCATCCCAATAATTACGTTTTAATAAAAGATCATTTTGCTTTATTTACATTTCATATAATAGCAAACATAATTTTTACTTTTATTAAAAGCACTTTCTTTATTAGAAACAATAGTTTACTTACCACTTAAATAGACCTTTTTCATTATCTGTTATCACTCATAGTTACTCTTCTTCTTTATTTATTTTTCATAAATCTTTTATATTTCACGGCACCTGTTTTTCATTTCCACCACACACTCTTGCCGGACACACTCCAGTGTATGACGTAATTTGGTTATCCCGATCACCATCAGGTGGCGTGATCGGCTTGTGTCAGTGACGTCTTCACTTAAATGAATCGACGTAACGACTTACTGACCAATTATATTGCTGGATTTAGCAGGTGTGTCTAGTGGGTTGTGATAGGAGGCTTTTCAATCCGGTGAATCATTTATATACTGGAGCTTCACCATGTAGCAGTAGCTTCGTCTGTTGAGTTTATTTTATTTATACGTTACGAGTCGTAACGTCATTTCTGGAAGATGTTTCTTGCTCATTTAAAAACAGTTTCTAATCAGATATATTAAAGTTTCTGTTTGTCTCTTTTAACTTTTAACGAATATGAAATAGTGGGTTATATTTTGAGTTGTTTACCATCTGAATACATTGGTCATCAGTCGCCGAACTCCTGTAGACGATGTTCGAGAGACCATATGTTTTATTGGAATTACGTTGCTGCCGTTTAAAGATAGTTTCATTACCAAAAGAGTTGTTCAGCTTAGCAGGTTTCCAGTGAAAGATAAGGATTGGTCCCATTGTGATTTATGTAGAAGGGATGATGGTGTGATGATTTATTCAAATGACCGTCGGTACTCTGTTTCATCGGCTCAGTTTGAGAGGGTGCTGTTAGTTCTTCCTGATGCTGTAGCATTTCACTTTGTTTATGGACGTAGTTCGGTAAAGAACATTGCGTCATGGATTGTGAGCGTATGGAATTATGTAAAGAACATTTATGATAAGCCATAATGCTTTTCAGGTGGACTATTGATCAGGATGGACTCCGGTACTTTTCTCAGCTGTTTGAATTTTCTAAAATGCCTTTTACAAAATATTAATAAGCTCTGGTGCATTTTCATTGTTACAATAGTAGTTTATTTTATTTTTGTGTTTATTTTATGTGATCAAAGCAGTTAAGTTTACTTTAATTATTTAAATCTTGTTTAATAGAATTATTGTGATGTTTAAGCTTAAAATACATTCTGTTCCCAATGGCTATTATTTTACTTTATCAATATAATTTCCTGTTTTTATGTTAATGAACTAATAAATGTTATTGTTGATTTTAATTAGTGTTATGTTTTATATTCTATTGATTAAGTTTCTTTAGGTTTTTAATAGAACCAGTTTAATACAGAATATCATATTTAAATGTTTAGTTCTTTTGGGGGTAACAAAATCAGCTATTCGCTTCTATCTGGCTTAAGCAGCTCTGTCATTCTTGGATACTACGTAAGTAGTATTCATCACATTTACACTATGTTCTATTTATAGAGATACTGACTCAACACCAATTTAGTTTAAGAACAGGCAAAGACACAGAAAGGATTATGCGATAGGTATTTCTCTATTGTCAATTAATCACTATCTATGCTCCAGTGTCGCAGTGGTAAAAATGCAAACAAAATTACTCGCATTAAGCGCCAAATAGAGAAAATGTTTGCTGGAATATGATGTTGAAGTTAGCCATTTACCACACTATTTATTAAATGTATGCAAAGTACCATTGGCCGGTCAAATTTGTTCAATCGGTTAAGAGTCGAAATCTCGTAAACATTTTTAGTGTATATTTTCACAACGGTAAATCAAAGATTGCTGTATTTAATTTTTATTTAGACAACTAAAAGAATGTCTGAAACATTTACACATTTAGAAAGTACTTATTTTTAATAGCTTCTGTAGATACTCAAATTTCTATTGTATAAGCGATTACAAAAACTTAGGTTCTTTTAGAACATATTGAAAAAAAGGGATATAAATAAAGGATTAAAGATTGATTTTTCAGTGTTTCAAGCCGAATCTATTTTGCTAACATTTCTGTTCATTTGGCTACTGTTTTTTATTTCTTATTCGCCAAATCGCTGATGTTGGTCAAAAGCCAGCAAAATATTATTACAGTTTTGCTTGTCTATGATGAAAAAAAATATTTTATTGGCTAAATTGTTTAAAGAAAGTTAGGGGGCAGAAGTTTTATATTGTGTAATTGCAAATTAGTGAATATTTCATTTTGATCGAGTTTCTCTTTGAAATTCGTTTATTTATAAGGATTCGGGTGTTTTTTAATCCTTGCTGAAAGTGTTATAAAACTTAAAAAATCTTCTGATTTTTTGTGCAAAATCTTCTGAGTTTTACTGAAATTTAGTTGCAAGTTTGCTTTTAATTTTCCAATGCACTGTTAAATATATCACTTTCATGGAATCTTTACTATGCATTGAAATGTATTTATTTCAATAAATGGGTTTATCTTTTTTGTCATGCTATTCAAAATTGTAAGTGAATTGTATGCAAATCGCATCACTTATGAGAGATGTAGATGAAAAAGCATCAGCAAATAAATTTTTATACATTTTTCCATGTTGAACATAACTTTTGCACATGTGATTATAAATCGAAAGTTCAACTTAAAAGAACCAAATATGCATACTAAATTTGGGGTCCCTAAAAACCATGTAGTATGGCACCATTGCCCAATTGACTCGGGGTTTAAATAGTCCTTAATTACTAAAATAAAATCATGTTTTCTAGCATGATTTTTCAACTTAATAACAGATTTAAATTGTGGGAAATAACATTTTAGAATATTGCCTTTCTTATTTAATTAGATGATTTTATTTAACCCATTGGTGGGTATAAAATCTGATTTTATTTATTCCAATTTCACTATATTATAAATTTCTTGTGAAGAATGGATTAGTTATGCACACAAAAGTTATGCCTGTTTTTTAGCAAACTCAAACTTTTTTGGTAAAACTCTTTTTTAGGGTTCCATACTTAAAAAATAAAAACTGAACCATTATAAGATCGCTCCTGTCTCTGTCTGTCTTTCTGTCCGTCGCAGCCATTTTACTCGTAAACTATGGAACGTGGAAAGTTCAAATTCGGGGAAGTAATAAAGACCATTGACCCACATAATTTCAGATCATTAAACATTCATAAATATATTTAGTAAAAATGTAGAGGGGCTAATTATGCTACTTAAAAAAAAAAAAATCTTTTCTTTGTATATCATGTGGGGTAGGTATCCTATGAAAGCTTTCGTAACGCTGAACTCAAAAATACATTCCTTTTAATTTTAGGTGTTATATTTTCAAAGATATTGTCAAAAACGTAGCTCAAAAATATGTCCCCCCCCCCCCCCCCCAATCTAATTCCGAATCTACTGAAACTAAAATTATGAAAAAATTAGAGGTAGTAGACGTTAATATAAACCTTGCTGGAAAATTATAGCGACTACCCTAGGTCGCATAGTTTTTGAGAAATTAGCATTTTTCTGTTATACACAAATTTCAATTTATGAGCATTCGGAAAAATTGTTAAGCATCGCTAGATATACCTATCGTTGCAGAAGTATAAAAGCATTGTTGATAATGATTTTCAAGGAAAATCATCGGTAATTAGCCGAGATATTAACCATTAAAGATACGGCCAGTTTGGACATACACAAGGACAGGGGGGGTACTCTATGCCTAGTTAGCAACTTTTAATGATATATATGTGTAATGTAATGTCCAGTAACAGTATAAAAGCAATAAACGTCAAATTGTTAAAAACATACTAAATTAAGTGGTCCCAGGACTCTAAAAAGTGGAAAAAAAGAAAAAAAGACCATTTTCAACATTTAATGTCTTAAAATGTATATAATTTTAAAACACAATTTTAATTGGGATTAAAGATATAAGTATGTTCTTTCATTTCATGCATTTAAAAAATTGCAAGATACAGAATTAGTATTTACAGGGGGCTTGAAACTGTTAGACATTTGTCGAACAAAAAATTGTTGTGGCAGTTTACGTGCAGGATTTCAAAATAAATATTGCAACTAGAATGAAAATTTTGGTGCTTACTTATACTTCAGATTGTAATAATTCCCCTGAACTTAAATAAATTTGTATTTAAAGCATTTTTATATTTTTAATGCAATGTTGCATTTAGCTAATACAAAATTTTGAAAATTTCAACAGTAAAATCACCTAAAAAAATATTTTTTTGAACAATAAAAAGGAAATTTTAGGTTCAGTTTATACAGAATAACATGAAATATATGTTTTGAAAATTTCATGAAAAAATATTCAGAAGTTTTTTAGGTATCCTGCGCTTTATGCCCAAAAAACGCCGCTTCAACTTATTGAGTGAGTATAATTCTAAAAGACATAACTTTTGTTCTAATAGAAATTTCAACAAAAACAATTATATCAAAATATTCAGAAAAGATAGGAGTTTAACATCTGTAAGAATTAAAATTTCGAAAATTTTAAAGCTTTAAGAGTTGAGACCACTTAATTAGAATGAATCACATAAATACTATGGCATTCGTGACGAGTTTGCATTGAGTGGATCTCTCAATACGCCTCGAGTGACTTTAAAAGTTGATTAAACACCTATCTATCTGGAAAAACGCGGCACTGACCAAGACAGCGTTTTAACTTTGAGATCTCCTTTTGAAGCGCGCTTAGCACAGTGCCAAATTTAAACTTTGAACAAAGATTTTGTTTTAGCTACACTGTAGAAATAAAGCTTATTACTACGCTGAATTTAGTTTTGTGAAATGCCAAATGAAGTTTAACTGGTTTTATTGTCAGTACTGAATTAAGTTCATCATAAACAGATTAGGATAATATTAAAAAAAGAGTTATACGAATAGCTATATTTGATATTATTTAGGTTCCATATCTCTTTGAACTTTCACTTTTTTTTTACCCTTTTACACTTTTCTAATATATACAGTTATACCCAATCCTACGTTGTATAGTTTTTTTACAAAGTCTTAGTATTTTTTAACAATCATTTTTTTTTTTTTTTAATAATACAATTATAAATTCATATATTTATTCTACGGAACCGTCTGTGAGCGAGTAATACTCGCACTTGACCGTTTATTTATTGACAGATTTCTACTTTAGTTCATTTATTTTTTTAACTAGAATTGAAGTTGTAGCAAATAATAGCGTGCAAAAAATAAAATGTTTATAGTTAGAAAATTTTACAGTAATGTCCAAGTCGGGGATTTATTCAATTTAATTTCAAAAAACAAATTGCATTATGATCGTTGTAATTTAGAGTTTCCTTTATTTATTTCTTTTTTTTTTTCCCCAATAATTCATGTGATTTTATAAAAAGTACAAAAAGTGGCAAATTTGAGTGGTAGCATAAACTGTAGAATAAGATATGGATCTTCGTAAAACACTTTTGCTCGATATTTTTATGGCAAATAATATTTTTTCCTTTATTATTAAGGTAAGCTTGCAACTACTTTAGCTACTATTTTTGTACAAATGCTAATATTTTGGCTACTATTTTTTTATCATAGGTTATTAAAACTATTTTCATATTTAGGCAGTGGCAGCCCTGCAAGTATCAAAAATTGTCTTTCTATGCTGATCAGATAACCTTTAACGTCATTTGCATGTTAAAAGATATTTAATCTTTATTCATGTATAAATATATATCTTTTAGAATAAAGTTACTGAATATGAAAAAAGTTAGCATGATGAAGGAAATATTTTTGTTTTTTGTAATTGTTATTTTGAAAATGCTTAAAGAATATGTTTAATCACAGCTCAAGAAGCAGATCATCATCTAGTTCAAGCTCGAGTAGCTCTAGTGGATCGTCTTCTCGAAGTAGTCGAAGCTCTAGTTCGGGATCAGGAAGTAGTTCATCCTCTTCTTCATCATCTTCATCATCATCATCTACTTCTTCAACATCTAAGAAAAAGAAACGTACTGTTAAAAAGAAACAGATTAATAAAGAAAATAAAGAAAGTTCAAGGTAATTTATATTGTATGATTTATTTAAAACTGTTGAAAGTACATATGAAAAATACTTTATTTTACTGTATAAAGTATCTAACATTTTTTAATGATTTTCTATTGAAATATCTTTGGCACAAACAACGCTGCTCAGGACAAATGAAATCCAAGAGATCTGAAAATAAAATTTGTCTTATGTCTTATTTGGCTTATGAATAATTTCATAAGCCTACTCATGAGTTTTTTTTTTGCGCTATTTGATTCTGCAAAAATGTTTCATGGATCTGTTTGGCCATCTCATTTACTACTGTTGTTCATCTAGTTCTTTTTATCCTGCACAGGTATCCTCCCTCTTTGAATTTTTGTGCCATATGCAAATTTGTATTGCAATTGGTACATTTTTCTGCAGACTCTGTAGCAAATGTATGCTGCACACAGCTGATTACCTGCTCAACTGCTGATTACCATTTTCAAATCACTACAAAGTGTTTCATTTGACCAAAAGAAATTGAAAAATTGCGAGAGTTTTTTTTTCCCAGTAACGCTCAATGATGTTATTGTACGATTAAAAGCTTCTTGTGTAACTTATTTATGTTTTGATATTTTTCAACATATAATTCAAAAATCAAAATTGTCAAATTGCGAGAGTTTTTCTTTTCCCAACAACAGACTCAATGATGTTATTGTACGATTAAAAGCTTCTTGTGTAACTTATTTATGCTTTGATATTTTTCAGAATTCCTTCACGTTTAAAAAAATATGTACAGTTGGCTCTCTGTTTAACGACTTTCAAGAAATCTCGAAAAATCGTCCTTAAACAGAATTTGTGGAAAAATAATATTTGAAAAATATTTCCCTTCCTTCACACTTTACAGGCTTAGGACTGTCATTTCTCAATATATTGATATGTTTAGAAATGTTTAATATATTTATTTAAACTTATCTTATGTTTTCTTTCTTTCTTTTTTTTTATTGATACGAATATAATACTACATATTTTTATTGCATAAATACAAATTGCATTAACTATACTGCATACAAGAACAACATACAATGTTACTTACAGTACAATAAAAATATTTATAATACGTTTAATTAAGCAAATTAAGTTTTTAAAAAATCAAAAAGTGTAGATTGTTTCTATGGTGGTTTAATTTTTAGTACCCTTGCTTCAAGCTTCTCAAGAAGGTTGAATGAGTCATCTTCCATATTTGACAAAACAATGTACTGGCGAAGAATATCCAGGGCAGAATTTGCATCTGAGTAAGTAGGAGGTGATCTGTATCATCAGCTTCATCACAATCTTCTGCATCTGAAGTTGCATTTTCATTTGTGATGTCTTTATAAATTTGATCTAAATTTATGAAGTCGGTTGTTAAAATGCCTATTGATAAAAATTTTTAGGGGCGGAAGGGAGAAAACGAATCATTACGTTTCAACAATTACACCCTTCTCCTTTATCTGTACTCATCTGAATTCTATGAAACCTTGTTTTTCTATCAGAGGAAGTTCTCTCGTTTAACATGTTTAAAGGGATCGGGGGAAAAAAAAAAAAACTATGTGAAAATCGTCATTAAATAGATACAATTTTGTTTTTAAATAGGGATTTTTTTTACTTAAAGGAGCTGGGTCTGCAAAATATCGTTTTTAAATAGATATCGCCATTAAACAGAGAGACGACTGTATTTATTTGTTTTTATTTAACCCACTAACATGCTATCCCGAATACAGATCTAACTCTGGTTTTCTCCCATATAACTATTTAGAAGTAAGTATTGGGATTTTTTTTTTTTTCCTCTCTCAACTTTGCAAGGCATCTATTATGCACTTATTTTATTAGTTTCTATAAGTGATAGTTCAATTTAAATCAATAATCATTCTTAAAAAAATTATGAAATATTGGAACACCTATTAAAAAAATCCCTGCCGAGCCCGGCCTACCAGGCAGAGGTAGATTTCGAAGTTAAGTATACTAATTTCACCAACAAAAACTAAATCATTATTAGATATAAATCCACTTTAATCTGTCCGCTTTTGACGAGTTTTTATTTCCTTTTTATAAAATAGCTGGTTTTATCAGAATCATGTTAAGGCGATATTAAAAAAATATTTTTCCATACTCAACAACTCGAAATTTTCTGGCACATTTTCAGTTTCATTTTTAATAAAAAGAAAATATGAAACATGCTGACGTGATTTTTGAAAAGATTTATAAGCGACCTGTGTTTTTATTTTTATTTCAATTAATTAAAACTTGATTAATAAACAATTATTTTCTTAGTAGGGCAATATTTTTCGTTTCCAACACAATCGCATCAGGAAATTCTGTTCAAAATGCCCACTTTGACATCATTTTTCGAAATATATTCTGCCTCTATCAAAAAATCGATCATTACTGTACATTATATAGTTTCTGAATAAGAGAATCTAGCAATTGGATGTGTTTGAGAGCAAAAATGAATTTAAAAATGAGTAAGAAAATAGATAGTTTGGATTTGAATGCACCCTTAATAAGATGATTTTTTTCTTCAACCGCTATGTATTTTTAATTTGTTTTTGCTGTAAGAATTGGCCCTATCAAAAACTTGTCTATATAAATGTTGAAGACAATATTAAGAAGATATATGATAAATTCGTGGAGATTATATATATCTTCTGAATTGACGGAGTTATGGATTTTTTATCAAAAATCTGTGATGCATGCATTTTTGGCGCTATTTTTAGAAGTAATAAAAACTTTAAACTGATTTGATATGTACAAAAATTAAGAAGTTAAGGGTTTTTTTTCGGTTTTCACAAAACCCCTCCCTATTTCCATCCCCTTTGTCCACTATTGCCCATTAACGAACTTGACCGAGATTTTATGTCCCTTGATTTTATGTATCAGTTTATAAGAGATTTGTGCAGAATTGCGGAAGTTATCGTGTCCAGAAGAAAGTGATAACACAATTGCTTCGGGAAATTCCGTTCAAAATGCCCAATTTGACATCATTTTTTGAAATATATTCTGCCTCTATCAAAAAATCGATCATTGCGGTACATTATATAGTTTCTGAATAAGCGAATCTACCAATTAAATGCGTTTGAGAGCAAAAATGAATTTTAAAATGAGTCAGAAAATCAGCAGTTTGGGTTTGAGTGCATCCTTAATGCAATGATTTTCCCAACACAATCCGCTTCGGGAAATTCGGTTCAAAATGCCCACTTTAACAGCATTTTTAAAAATATATTCTGCCTCTAACAAAAAATCGACCATTACAGTACATTATATAGTTTCTGAGTAAGAAAACGTACCAATTTGGAAGCCTTTGAGGGCAAAAATGAATTGTAAAATGAGTCAGAAAATACGCAGTTTGGATTAGAATACACCCTTACTTAGATGATTTTTTTTCTTCAACTGCTATGTATTTTTAATTTGTTTTTGTTGTAAGAATTGGTCCTATCCAAAACTTGTCTATATAGATGTTGTAGACAATATTAAGAAGATATATGATAAATTCATGAGGATTTTATATCTTTTGAATTGACGGAGTTATGGATTTTTTACTTCTTCAACCCCCCCCCCCCTTTTTTTTTTCTGTACGAATTGGTCCTATCAAAAACTTGTGAATATAAAAGTTGTAGATAATATTAAGGAGATTATTTATAATAAAATTAATTGGAATTGATATCTTGAGAATTGACGAAATTATGAATTTTTTTTCTCCCTAAAACCCTATTTTTTGTGCCCCTTGAGCCCATTTTTAACTTTATCAAAAATCTGTGATACATAAAATTTTGGCCCTATTTTTAGAAGTAATAAAAACTTTAAACTGATTTGATACATATAAAAATTAAGAAGTTATGGAGAGTTTTCGGTTTTTGCAAAACCCCTTCCTATTTCCATCCCCTTGGTCCGATTTTGCCCATTAACGAACTTGACCGAGATTGTATGCCCATTGATTTTATGTATCAGTTTGGAAGAGATTGGTGCAGAATTACGAAAGTTATCGTGTCCAGAAGAAAGTGATATATATATAGATAGATACATAGATAGATATAAAGTTTTTTACTGGGGGTGGTTTTGGGTTCTAGGGGTCATGATCGGTGTAGATTTGCAAAGGTTTTTCAGAAATTCCAACATAGGAACGATCCCAATAGGTAGTATTTCATACGAAATCTACCTAAAAAGAAAAAGAGGGTATGTTAAGGAGTTTAAATCAGGGCTGTGGATTCGGAGTCGGACCCGTTTTTGAGTGAAAGAATCAGAGTCGAATCTGAAAAATTCCCGGGAGTCAGAATCATCCATTTTACAAGCAGGTGTGCGTTGTTGGAGTCAGCCCATTTTTGAGCGAAAGAGTCTTGAGTCAGATTTGTTAAAATTCCTGGAGTCAGAATCGTCCATTTTTCCCACTGACTCCACAGCCCTGGTTAAATAAGGATTTTAGGATCAGTGTTTTGTGATGAATTTATTACTATTATTTTCCTTTGACTATAGTTTTTCTATAATGAATACCCAAATTGCTAAAATTAATAAAAAGCCAGTGAGAACCCTAGCTGTACAATGGGTTCAACTTTGCTCGAGCCATACTCTGACAGAGCGTATTTTTTTACTGCTGTAATGCAATAATCCTTTATTATATTGCAACGTTCTGACATATTTACAAATTCATTTTTTAACGGAAAGATATAAAATTGGAAAGCCCGGCCATAGAAGCGATTTGGAATGGAACTGTTTTTTCCATTTTTTGATCAATCAATTACCTATTGAGTTATAAGCGAATTCGATCACGTGACAAACCCGTTTTGTGCCCGCTCTTGAGTGATTTTTCTACTTTCGCGCAGAAATTCGGTTCATAACGTCCACTTTGACGCTAGTTTCTGAAAAATCTATTGGGTCTGCACAAAAATGTAAAAAATAGCTCGATGACGTAGTTTCTGAACAACAACACCAGCTAGTTTCATGCATTTTCGAGCAAAAATAAGTTAAAACTTATGTCAGGAAGTTGCCCTTTTGGATTTGAGAACAGCCTTAAGATCCTGGCCCACAGGGCCCGGTCTTTCTTTATACCTCAGCTACCACCTTTTTCGAAAATTAATCTCCTTTTTCAGCATCAACTTACGTCTACTCACTGCATCCGTAAATTAAAAATCGCATTACTTTAAAGGTAACTTTAGATAAGGGATTTCATCCGTTTATTAAATATTGTGTTAATGTTAACAGTAATTCATGAAATTTACAAGGTGAGGAGGCATCTTCCACCGCTTGGTGGTGCGTTATTTCCTTGGGTTTAAGGGCCCAATTTCAACGGGATTTGCTTCCTTCAACTTAGATTACAATTCAACTACTTCCTGTATCATGAAATTTTATCTTAGACTTTAGTTACGAACATTTTCTAACATTAATGATGCAAATTTTTTTATTTTTTTATTTTGTGGGCTTGATTTCTACGGGGTTTGGCTCACTCAACTTGGTTTTCGATTATCTCCGGCACGTGCGGGCACTTCCGGTAAATGCTGCCATAGGTAGTGGGGATCTAGATCACAGGTTTGTTCGAAAAGAAGTTTGATGGCAACACATTAGACGCTGCGGAAAGCAATGGAGGCCTCTGAAACTAGGTTCACTTAAAAAAATTTCCAAAGATATAAAATCATGCCTGTTTGTGTTCCAGGGATTTGATAAAACGTGCCCTGGAAATTCCGGAGTTACACGGGCATGATATTTTTCTGCGGATCCACGATTGTCCGATTTTTTGCCATTTCTTATACCGATGATTTGTTCTGAAATTAAAAAAAAAAAAATCGGTCGTTAGCCCGAAAATTCAGACATAAAATATCACAAATTTCGACAAATGATCGCCAAAAAAACAATTCCGTCAATCGTTAGCAGAAAAAATAGCCAATTTCGCAAAATATTGCTGAAAAAAACATTGATTTCGTCAAAGGTTTGTGGAAAAATGGCAACTTTTGTCAAAGGATTGCGGAAAAAACACGAATTTCGTCGAAATATCGCGAAAAAACGCAAATTGTGCCAAAAGATCACGAAAAAAAAAAAAAAAACATTTCGTCAAAGAATCAAGAAAGCACGTAAATTCTGCCAAAGGATCGTGGAAAAAAACACTAATTTTGTAAGAAGATCGTGGAAAAATAGCAGATTTTGTCAAAAGATCGCAGAAAAAAAGATTAATTCTGTCAAATCGTAGAAAGAACGCAAATTTTGTCAAAGGAATGCAGAAAAAACACAAAGTTTGTGAAACGATCGCAAATTTTGTAAAAAGATCGCAGAACAAATGCAAATTTTGTAAAAAGACCGCAGAAAAAATGAGAATTTTGTTTAAAGATCGCAGAAAAACCGAATTTTGTAAAAAGATTGCAGAAAAAATGCAAATTTTGTGTAAAGATCGCCAAAAAAACGCGAATTTTGTCAAAAGGTCGCGGAAAAAACTGGAATTTCATGAAAAGGTTGCAGTTGCGTGACGCCGTGAAAGTTCAGCCTTTTTTTTTCCAGGGGATTTTATCAAGTGTTACTACAAACAGCCATGTAAAATCATACAAACCTAAATTTTGTTTAAGCTTATTATTTACGAACCCCGGGCAACGCCGGGTGGTCTGCTAGTTTTAACATAAGAAATTAGTCAATGTATTTGTTTTATATTCAATATAATAGAGTTTACAAAATATGTGTATAAATGTTGTGATAATTGTCATAAATTGTGTTTTCGTGCATAATTTTAGATATAACTGCTTATTCTTATATTCTCTGTATGTGTGTATGAAAGGGTTTAACTCATTTTCAAAATTGATTTTGGTTTGCATACACACCATGTGGCATTTAAAACAATTTAACTAAGTACAAATGTAAAAGGAGTAAATCATAGCGTTTAGGTGTGTTTGTAATTATAAAAATACTAAGCACCTACAGTCGTCGCCTGGTCCGTCTGCCTGTTCATCTGTCCGCATACATCAGCGCAAAAACTACCCAACCGATTTGTTTGAAATTTAATATATATATAATCATTGCAGAATTTTGTCAAGTCATTTCAAATTTTATGAAAATCGAATCGAAACTTGATATTAATAAAAGTTTTCTTCATTCTATTAAATCCTATCATGCATAATTAATTCAGTAATATCCTATGATAGGTAATGATTCTAGGTTGCTATGGTGATTACGTCGTATTTAAGATGGAGTCATATTATTTTTGTATCATGCATTTTTGCATAAGAGTACAACAGCTATTGCACCAAGATCTGAATATTTATAAAACTAGTTATAGTATGAATGCACCTCGTTAGCCATGTTTGACGTACAATTTCCGGCTTGTTTTGTATTAACTTGCATTTAGAATAATACCTATTTTGGTCAGATTTGGAAAGACGACATCTTCCAAGTTGTTGTTATTGTTGATTTACCTTCTTTTTTCTATGGGGGTTGGAATGAGGGGTGGGGTGGGGGAATCTGGATTCATTTTAGTAGAAAGCAAACATACTTACAAGGTCTATTAGGTGAATTTAAACTTGTAATGTATGATGAAGTTCTTAATGAAGAAGTACTATATTAATTTATTTTTATTGTGTATATATATCTAAACACAATATCTAACTTTTTAGATGTTATGCAAAATTTATCTGCTTTCCAGCTCCAGGTAACATATTTTATAAAATATCTTTTAAAACAATTTTGTTATTTTCATTTCCAGGTCTAAACGAAGAAGTCCAACTCCTAAACCAAAGAAAATACATGTTGGGCGGCTGACAAGAACTGTCAATAGAGATCATCTGTATGAAATATTTGGTCTATATGGACCCGTTCGGTATATCGATTTACCATATGACAGAATACATACCCACATTTCAAGAGGTTTTGCATATGTTGAATTTGAAAATGGCAGCGATGCTGAAAAAGCTCTTGAGAATATGGATGGAGGTAATTTTTCTATTTCTATTTCTTCATTTTAGAATGATAACAAATTTCATTGAAATTAATTTAAATTGAAAATTTGTCAATTTAATATGCTATGCTACATGATTATATAGGATAAGATTATGCTCATATGCTTTATACCACATTTCTCCGTGTTTTTAAATAAAATATTTCTAGTATTAATAATACGGTATATCTATTAATATTGTAAATCTCTCTGTCCTGCACTAAACAATATTTCTTTACATTTAGAACTCTACATACATATTTCTTTATATCTAGAATTTCATTTAAAACGCTTAGTCGTTGTTATTGTTATCTTTTCAATGTTAGTCCAGAAATCTATAATCATCTATTTATATTTTGGGTAGATTTGAATATGATATCATTTATAAGTTTGTAATTAATCATCCTGCTACTAGTGAGTGAATGAGTACTATAATTTTTGTTTACAATCATTTACCATGCTCAAGGATAGTAGTAATTAAAATCAAAATTTTACTATTCTTTTATTAAAGTACAAAATCTTATTAAATTACATTTCCTGTAATTGCATAGTTAATACCTAAATATGGATTTGTTTTTTAATCTCTTATTTTTGTACTTGCATTCATTCACAAATTCAGGTTTTTCTCCAGTTTTGCATTGTTCTAGTGCAAAACTTTAATTAAAATCTAAATGGGAGAGGGATTGCACTTTTTGACCATTGAAAACACAAAATGTCAAATCTTCCGGTGAAAACCTCTGAATTCAACACTGCCAGTCATCCATTTAGAGTAGGGATGCACAACCTGTGGCCCGTGGGCCAAAAGTGGCCCCCGAAGGGTTTTCGTGTGGCCCGCGAATCTCATCAATTTATAACTGGAAAAAATTGCTGTCCATAGTCGCAGAAAAAAATCGTGAATTGCGTTAATTTGCAGCGGGAAAAATTGAAAAATTCATCAGCCATTTAAGAATCATGAATTTTGTCGATCAGGGGTGGAAAAATCGCAAATTAGGTCTTTCAGGCTCGGAAAAAGTGCAAATTCGTCGATCCGGCTCCAAAAAATCGCGAATTTTGTCGATCAGGTGCAGAAAATTGACAATTTCGTCGGTGACATGCGGAAAAATTGTGTTTCTTCAGTTTATCACGAGAAAAAAAAAAACACGAATTTTGTCAATTTGCCGCGGAAAAAAATTGCAAATTTCGTCATTCAGTTAAGAATTGCAATTTTCGTTGATCGGGCGCAAAAAAAAATCACAAATTTCATCGATCAGGGGCGAAAAAATCGCCAATTTCGTTGATCGGGAACATAAAAAACACGAGTTTTTTCGATCGGACTCCAAACAATAGAGGATTTGGTTAGTCGGGCACAAAAAAAATGATTGACTTTTGTCGATTTGGCGTGGAAAAATCGCGTAATTACACAATCGGCTTCGGAGAAATTGTAAATTTTGTAGATCAGGTGCGTAAATATCGCAAATTTCGCCTATCGGCCGTGGAAAAAATCATGAGTTTTGTCGAATGGGCTCAGAAAAATCGCGAACTTCGTTGGTCGTGCACGAAAAAATCGCAAATTTCGTCAATATGCTGCGTGAAAAAATTGCAAATTTTGTCAGAGCCAGTTAAGAATCGCAAATTTCGTTGATCGAGTGCTGAAAACTCGCAAATTCAACGATCAGGCACAGAAAAACGCAAGTTTCGTTAATCGGGCTCCGAAAGTTTGCGACTTTCGTAGGTTGGACACGAAAAAAATCGCGAATTTTGTCGATCAGGAGAGTAAAAATCTCAAATTTCGTTGATCGTGCATGGAAAAATCACGAATTTTGTCAATGATGCGCGGAAAAATTGCAAATTTCATTGATCGGCAGCGAAAAAATTGTGAGTTTCGTCAGTCTATCGCGAGAAAAAAACGCGAATTTTGTCAATTGGTCGCAAGAAAAAATTGCAAATTTCGTCAGAGTCAGCGAAGACTCGCGAATTTCGTTAGTCGAGCATGAAAAATCGCAAATTTTGTTAATCACGCACGGAAAAATCAAAACTTTTCGTCTATCGGGTGCGGAAAAAAGTGAATTTTGTCGATCGGGTGCGGAAAAATAGCGAATTTTATCGATCGGGTGCGTAAAAATCTTGAATTTTGTCGATCGGCTGCGGAAAAATTAAGAATTTTATCGATCAGGTGCGTAAAAATCGCAAAGATTTTTGATCGGATGCGAGAAAATCTTGAATTATATCGACCAGGCTTGAAAAAATCTCAAATTTCGTTGATTGGCTCCTTCTCTCTTCTTCGTTCATAAAATTCATATTTTTTTCTGCACTAGACACTTTCATGCCTATGTTTATTTTTTAGCACTTATAATAATAAGAAAATTACTCCCCCAAATAACGATAAAGAATTCTATCACACCTTGATAACAATCCTTGCTATATCTATGTTATATATACAAACGCAAAATGTTGATATATCCTTGCCAACTGAATTGGATATGTTGACTGGTAGGAGACTCTAGGAAGGTAACCCACCCCTGTCTGAAACCATAATTTTTATCTGACTGTAGGCTACAGATCACCCCCTTCCCGAAATGGAATTCTGTCCGTCTGATGTGGCCCGCGACAACCTAGACATTTTTGTAAGTGGCCCGCAGCTAAAAAAGGTTGTGCACCCCTAATTTAGAGGGAGGGTCACGGAACATGTCTCTCCTTTTTTTTTTTCTTCTTCAAGGGGACTGGGGAGAGGATCAGATGTCTTCCTTAGTAGCTTTTATATCTGATCAAATTTGGCTCTTTCTTTTATATACAGTATAGGATCCGTTATCCGGAATCCTTGGGACCTGGGGTATTCCAGATAAGGGGTTTTTCCGTAATTCGGAACACTATTACAAATATTTTCTAATGTACATAAATATGAAATACAGGTTAGCATAAATAATATTAAAAATACTGTATTACACATTTGTTGAATTAATTCAATAAAACACAATTAAGGAAAAATTTAATTTTTATTTACAAAAAAAAAAGTTGAGTAATAACTTTAAATTATAATGAAACTTACAAATGAACAAAATCAAAAATAAAATTTAGTTTTGGGGTTCAGATGCAGATGCTTGGGAATCAGGTTTTTGGAAAAATCCTTTTAAAGTTGGCTGCTTGTAAACAAGCTGGTCTTAAATTTTATATAAGGACATTATTTGTTGTTCATGGAAATCACTTCTTTGTTCCATGCCTTGAATTAATTGTTGAGTGTAAAATATCATTTGTTCATTAGATATTTTTTCTACCTCCTCATTCTTGTCATCATCATCACTACTATCATCAGATGCATCTTTTGTCATCATTTCAAACATTTCACTGTATTTCATCTGATGACTAAGTGGAGCATTATTGTATATTGAAACAAGCTTGAACTGCATCTTCATCCAATAACTGGGGAGGGAGGGGAATATATTGAAAGTTGACTTTTTATTTATTTTTGTTTTGTTTATGAATTTATCGCATGGAAAGCGGACAGAAAAATACAAGAGGGAAAATTATCAATACTTAAAATGCAGACTTCCGCAAATTCACGGAGATAAATAAATGCATAATTACTGTAATATTCCATTAAGCCACGCTCCCCTATTTTGTAAACAAATTTGATATTTAAAAAAAAATCCCGCGAAAGCTCCTTTCCAAACAAATAACAACAAAAAAAAATTTCGCGCCAAGCGCCGTATCACCTTTCTGTCTTATCCGATCTCTGCTTTTCTACTGTTCCATGGATTGACGCAGCTGATCATGGTAAAACTAAAACGAACGTTTCTCTCATTCTCGTAATTGGCCGAATTGTGGGTGCGCCTTCAGATGATGTCAAAGGTCGGAGCTTGCCAACAGATTTTCGATCGCGGAAAACGCGTTCAAATTCTAAGTGATGTTTCGAAAATATTTTTTTTCAAAAGGTTAAAATTAAAATTTTTTATAATGGATTTCAGCGTTTGAAACAGAAAAATAAGAAATTTAAGAATATGTAGTTAGTTTTCCCATATTTCTAAAGGTTATGCCGATGCGAAGTCATAAAAAGGATCGTAAAGAGAACTTATGTTCGATGATTGCGTACATTCAATTCTTATTTTTCACGAGAGTGTCATAAGTGGGATCGCAGGGAGAGCGTGCTTTTTAAGTTCTGTTTTTTAATTATCTCGGTTAACAAAAAAAGAAAAATCTGAATATCAGGGGAGGCTTTGGACTATTCTTATAAACATTTTCGGATCTCAACAGGTGGTAGATTTCTATAACCACTTTTAATCCCTGTAAGAAGCCTCTCCGATTACTTGCCGCGTTTGGAGGGGGGGGGGGGAGATTAATGGGATATTACGGTACCTTGAGGTGTATGAGGAAAAGTTTAAAATATTCAAAATAGCGATTTATAAAGCATTCTTCTTCAAATTAGCAAAAATAGCAATAAGCAATTCTTCAATAAAATATGGAAAAAAAAACTGCAAATTTTTATGAAATGAAAGCTTTAACTAAGTTTCGGTTTTGGATCGTTTAGCGTTCCGGTTTTTAGAGCGTTCCGGATATCAGGACGCCGGATAATAGATCCTATACTGTATACCCAAATTCAATTTAATTCGTAAATGCATAAAATTTCCATAGTATTTAATTTGCTGGTTTTATCCATATACTAAGAAATCGGTTTCTTATAAAAGAAAAGAATTTTACAGAAAATGCTTTCAGGGGGGGGGGGGGGGGATTAAAAATCATTTAATACATATTTCATATTTATGAAATGTATCAGTCTACGGAAATGTTCTTCGTTAAAGGGGACGGTGGAGCTTAAAATCCTTAAAAATAATTTTTATTATTTTTGTAAATTTCAACTTAAATATTATTCAAGGGTACATTATATACATTATGGCATGCATTTATCGCAAAAAAAATTTAAAAAAAAAATTTATTTTTGAGAAAAAAATGGAATTTTACGCGTTGTCTTTGAAATCTTCGAAATGCCCCATGCGTCTTCAATATCAATGAAAATCCCCAATATTTTTTATAAAAGTTTGGTTTATATATATAAATAAAATAGAGCATCGAATTTTATATATATGAATTTAAAGGTAAAAAAAAAGAAAAAATTCAAAATTTCAAAATTTTTCAAAAAAAAATTTTTTTTAACCTTTAAATTCAAATATGTAAAATTCCATTTTTTTCTTTGAAATTTTGAAAATTTTTCGAAAAAATTTCAAATTTTTTCATTTTTTTTTTTAACCTTTAAATTCAAATATGTAAAATTCGATGCTCTATTTTATTTCTATATATAAACCAAACTTTTATAAAAAATATTGGGGATTTTCATTGATATGGAAGACGCATGGGACATTTCGAAAATTTCTAACACGATGCGTAAAATTTCATTTTTTTCTCAAAAATAAAATTTTTTAAAAATTTTTTTGGGATAAATGCATGTTATAATGTATATAATGTACCCTTAAATAATATTTAAGTTGAAATTTACAAAAATAAAAAAAAATTATTTTTAAGGATTTTAAACTCCACCGTCCCCTTAAAGATTGGGGGAGGGGGTCATGACCCATATCACCTCCACTTTAGATCTGTATAAGGGGATAAGTTGATGTAAATCCGCAATTTAAAAAATTTTAATTGCTGATTGTGGGATGTTAAATATTGTAAAATATGAGATTAAAAAACAATAACTTGCAGAGTTGACATTGAGACTCTTGATCTGCAGATTTACTACCTAGTTAGTTATTTACAGCTTCATTAGAAAGAAAAAAAAAATCAAAAATATCATATATATTTGTTAATATTATATTAAACGTACTATCATAAGAACTATTTCATAATTATAGTTTTGATAGCATTCTATTCGAAGGTGTTTCATTAACTGTGCATTATGCACAATTTTTAGCTCACTGGCTATCTCTCAGGTAATGCATGCACAGGTTCTATATGTATGTAACACGATAACTCTGGATAGAAATATCCGATTTGCTTCAAATTTGGTATGTAGGTTCATTCTGATAAGGCACTTTCCTGAATAGATTTGGAAGTTTATTGGTTTAATGTAAAGGGGGGAGAGCTAATCTTTTCCTTAATTTAGATAAATGGGTTTTTCATGCTGAATTATCCAATTTGCTTCAAATTCGGTATACCGGTTTATTCTGATTAGGCGTTTCCCTGATTAGATTTGGAGGTTCATTGGTTAAAAATAAAGAAGGGAAATGGAGGAAACTAATCACCCTTCCCTTAATTTAGCTAGATGGGCCTTTCATCATGTACCTTTCCGGTCATTAAGGCTGGGCGAGAGTTTTAGCTACTTGGGCATTTCTTTCACCGCCAAGGTGCCTCTGGAGCTGCTGGGGAGATCCAGGTCCATTTACCGGAACCAAATTAACTACCCAAACATACCATGAAGAATGGGGGAAAATAATTAATTGGGTAATGGGGGTAATTAATTACCCAAGAAAGTAAGAGAGGTTAACTACTCCTCAATTACTGAACCTGAAAACCTGAATTATTATGTTTACTCCTCAATTACTGAACCTGAAAACCTGAATTATTATAGTGGGTATTTAAACATTACAATTTATAGATAAACATTTGTGATCATAATTATATAATACTGGTCCTGGCTAGAGATGGGAATGCTCGGAAAAAAACCGGAAAAGTTGGGAAAAAAACCGTTTTTTTTTTCAGTTTTTTTCCGAAGGGCTATTTTTCAATTTTTCCAAATTGGAAAAATTGAAATTTCATTTATAAAATAATGTAGTCAAAATTTTATAATTGCTACATTCTGATACTTTTATTTTTATATATATATTTTTTTCATGTTTAGTGTTCCTCATGAAAACCTTAACATGGAAAATCTTATCTGTAAGCAGAGATCTCTTTATAAAGAATTTGAGTCTCTTAAAGGATCCTTCACAGTTTTTTCTCCGTAAAACATATGACCTTTAACAAAATTCTTTCACTTAAAAATAGTCATTTCAGAATTTTTTTACAATCTCCAAATTAAATCCTTCACAAACGTAATGATTTTAGAATTAGCTGAACTAAGCTAATCCTTGGTAAGATAATTAAATGAACTTCTCTGGTTAAAAACGGAAATTCGTGTGCAAAAGTATTTCAATATTATGCCAATAAATGAAAATGGTAAGATGGAAAATTTAATGTAAAATTTCAAACATGCATTTATTTTTATTTGCATGGCTGCGATTTTTCACTATTGTTAGAAAAATTTCTTTTGATAATAACATGCAGTTGAAATTGTGTATCTTTTTTTTTTCTTTTCTTGAAATATAGATTCTCAGAGTTGTCTAAATGTATTTTCAAAAAACATAAATACATACAAACTTTGCAAAGAAAATGTAAGCAAATCTCTGTGAAAAATCTATTTGAAAACAATTTTTAAACATATGGAAAAATCCACCCATTTTAAAAATTTCATTAAAAAAAAAAATACTACTTTCAATATTAAGGATCTAAATCTTACTAAAACACAGTTTGGGTTCAGTCTGGAAAGTTGAACCAAAACTACATATACAGGAAATTAAAATTATAACTGCAAGGTGGGGAGGGAAGTAATATTGTAAAATAATACCAATTTTTAAACAATGGAAGATTTGAAAGGATAATAGTTTTAATTAATTTTTCAACTACTTTTCAGCAGTGAAATTACGCTTGAAATTATTGAATATTACTTAAAAGTATAGTTGAATTTATAGTTGAAAAATTAATTGTATATTCACCGATGCTGGGTTCAATTTGCGTCTCATGTTACGCCGCTAGATTGTGTGCTCATGAAGACATTTCCATCTAGTGCTGCAGTAGCAGCCTTACCGACTTATATAAGTGAGAGATACCAAGCTGGGCATCGTCCTTGTGGTTTAGTGGTAGAGCACTGGAGATCTATTCCAGGGGCCCGGGTTCGATTCCCGGCTAGGACATTTTTCACTAAGTTGGTTTACGCCTTGTTAGCAATTTGATAATTCACATCTTTAATATTCAAGGATAATAGTATTTATAATAATACCAGAACTACTATAATTTGGCATCCTTTATAAATACTATGTAGATGAGATGTACAATACAATTTAAAACTGCTTTAAAACTACAGTGATATTGGTTAAAACTAAAGATTTTTTTTTTTTTAATTAGTTCTACTGATGTAATTAAACAAGTGCTACTGAAAAATCATTTCAACAGACACGTGATACATTATACAAACACTGGTGTTAAATTAAGCAAGAAAAGCTACTCTCAGAATTCTGAGACTGAAAGGATAGACTTTTAAAAGCTGGCTTTTTCTTCCTCTCTCTTTTTTTAATAACATATTCACATATAAAGGGAAAATAATTTTTTTTAGTGTGCAAAAATATTGAAAAAGTTTATTATTGTATACTTTTTAAGAAAATATAACTTATTTTTGAGAAACGTTTATAGGAAATCAATTTTTCCAATTTTTCCAGAAAAAAACTGGAAAAAAACGGTTTTTTTCCGCCACTTCAACTTTTCCGGAAAATTTACATCTCTAGTCCTGGCTATTCCTGATAATTAAACTAACCTTAATTATCTTAAATTGAGGCAGGAGGAAACACATCTCCAAAACGCCCCAAGCTGCGTTGTGTAATTTTAGTGAAGGAATAGCGTATAGACCGCGCAGTTGAATCTAAATAAAATCTATCTAAACTATGCATAAGTAGCCTCATAAAGCAGACTGTCATCTGAAATAAAATTTACATTAAAGTAAAACAATGGACTCATGTTGTATTGAAAACATAGCCAAAAGTTAACAATAAACAAAAGGTTTATTTACAGTAATGTACATATTTACAAAATAATGAAATAAACAAAATAGAATTGTGTCATAAGACACCAGCGTTCCAAAGAACGAAAATGAATTAGTAATTACATTAAATTTACTTTTTAAATTAACATTACAATTACTACTTAATCGCTTGAGTACCATAAATTGTACCTCCCTAATATAACATAAATTATTCACACAATGGGAAAACAAAAATATTAAAAAGGACATACCTTCTGTAGAGAGGGATCACTTGTGGTTAAGGTCACACTTGAATCCTTGACACATTGAATGACTTTTTTTATCACTCACTGTAAAGTTCACTAATTTAAACACTTGACGATTAAGCAATGTCCGAGGACAGATTATCCATAGGGGCATCCCTTAACGGGAAAACACGACCCAAATATTTTAGTACTTCATGATATAGGAGCTTGTATCAATATATATAAGACTTCCGAATCGGTTTATTTACAGTAATGTACATATTTACAAAATAATGAAATAAACAAAATAGAATTGTGTCATAAGACACCAGCGTTCCAAAGAACGAAAATGAATTAGTAATTACATTAAATTTACTTTTTAAATTAACATTACAATTACTACTTAATCGCTTGAGTACCATAAATTGTACCTCCCTAATATAACATAAATTATTCACACAATGGGAAAACAAAAATATTAAAAAGGACATACCTTCTGTAGAGAGGGATCACTTGTGGTTAAGGTCACACTTGAATCCTTGACACATTGAATGACTTTTTTTATCACTCACTGTAAAGTTCACTAATTTAAACACTTGACGATTAAGCAATGTCCGAGGACAGATTATCCATAGGGGCATCCCTTAACGGGAAAACACGACCCAAATATTTTAGTACTTCATGATATAGGAGCTTGTATCAATATATATAAGACTTCCGAATCAATCTCCCTTTTAGTCTTCATGGTATAGAGATTTTCAATCGATCTCATTTTAAGTCATCAACTGACATCGATCTGATATTTTTACGTCTTCATGGTATAGAAACTTTTTCAATCTCTATATTTTAAGTCTTCATTTTATAGGAATTTTATCGAACTGCATATTATTTTAGTACTTCATAGTAAAGAGATTTTTTTCGATATCATTGTGACTTCTCCCTTTAGTTACGACATCACCTCGTGATGACAATGTGGGGGAAGGTCCTTCGCCCCCTCCGTTGAATGATCGGTCAGCCTTGCTGACCCCCATTTCTTCCTTCAACCTGCAAACCTCTGATTTGGTATTGCATTTTTTTTTCAGGGTATACCATCTCTGTCCCTTGAGTGTCAGCGATCTTGGTTTCTGGCCCCCGAGTCTTCGCCTGTGTGGCCTGTTTTATTAGATATCATAAATAAAGTAGTATCCCGTCATAAATACTACTTGGCATTTTATGTCAGGCTTGCAGACTCCGTGACTCGCTGAAAAGATCCCCTCTACAGATAGGACTCCTTGTGTGGCCCTACTCTTATTAAGACCTTATAGCATAAATACATATATGAGTATACTTATATTAAATAATAATAATAATAATCAAAATACCTATATGTAATACACACTCTAAATATATATATGCATTTTATAAAATAATAATAATAATCAAAATATGTAAATAATAGTATTTTTTTATGACAATAAAATAAAATAATAACCTGCTGAAGTGGTATCAAGCGTCTATTTTCCATATGGAATCATTCAAAGGATTTTTTTTTTTTTTTTTTTTTTTTTTATGTACACCAGTTAGTTTACCTACAGGATCCGAAAAATTATGTACTTTCTAACACATTTGAAGAGTATTTATGAATTCAGTTTGTCAGTCTGTACTGTAATTATCGTAAACTCAAATTTCTGTATCATTGATATATGTTACTCAAATTAACTTTAGCATGTTTCCTATTGAAAATGGAGTGTGTAGCATTTATAGGGACAATGGGGGAAAAATCGTTTGTAGTAAATTTGAATTATGTTACACTATTTCAAAACTTTAACTGATGTGCATTTATGAAATGCGCTAAAGCATGCTTTCTGTCATCATCATCATCAACCGTTTTCAATCCTCTGCTGGATGTAGGTCTCTCCCAGATTTTTCCAATGTTTCCTGTCTTGTGCTTTAGTCATCCAATTTACACTGGCTACTTTTCTGATTTCATCACTCCATCTTCCTTGAAGTCATCTTCTTGGCCGTTTTACATCTCTCGGATACCACTGTAGGTGTGTTTGTGCTCTATCTATTGTCTTGTCTTCTTGCCATGTGCCCAGCCTATTTCCATTTAGCCATTTAATTCTTTCAATGATGTCAAAAACCTTTCGTCTGGCTTCTTATCCAGGTTATTCTTTTTCTGTCTCTTCTAGTTATATCTTGCATACATCTTTCCATACTTCTGTGTGTTCTTTGTAATCTTTGTACCATCCGTTTTGTTAGTGTCCATGTTTCTCCTCCATAAGTTAGCACAGGAAAAACACATTGGTTAAACACCTTTCTTTTCAAACAAAGAGGCATGTTACTCTTCAGAATAATATTGTTCTTCCCAAAAGTACTCCATTCATTTCTTATTCTTCTATTGATTTCATTCATGATACTATTATTCAATGATACTTCCTGCCCAAGGTACACATAACTTTGCACTTCATTAATTTCAGTGTTGTAGACGATTTTCTTTTTTGATGCAAATGAATTGAACATCACCTTAGTCTTTTCCAAGTTTATATTTAATCCTACATTAATGCTAGCTTCTGCTAGATCTTTTAGTATTTTTACAATTCTTCAGGACTGTTACTGAAAATTAAAGTGTCATCAGCGAATCAGGGATGACTTAAATATTCCCGATTTATTCTAATCCCTTTGTTTTCCCAATCCAGCTTCTTGAAAATATTTTCGAAGACAGCAGTAAAAAGCTTAGGCGAAATAATGTCTCCTTATCTTACCCCTCTTCCAAGCTTGATCTTTGCTTTTCCTTTGTCCAAGCGGATGGCTGCTGTTGCTTTCTTGTAAATTTTTTTTATGATATTCATGTAAGGTTTGTCTATACCAATGTCCTCCAGAAATTCTACTACTGCTGATGTGTAGGCCGAATCAGATGTTTTTTCATAATCAATAAAGGTGAGGCAGAGAGGTAAATTATATTCCTTATGTTTTTCTATGAGCTCCCTAACTGTTTGGATATGATCCATATGCTTTCTGTATAGTATGGTATATAATAAAAATGAGATGGTTTCAGCCTGAGCTCAGTTTTTATCCCAGTCATTGGTTGAATATGAATACTACAAATTTTTTATTTAAAACTATTTGTCAAGGACATTAAAATCGCAAAAACAATGTCATTAGAGAGTATTTAGGATTAATACTTATTTCTATGTAAGAAGAAACTTTACTTTTTAATGAAATATTTTTTAATTTTTATTAACACTTTTGTGCAATGCACTTTCAGCATCAGGTTCTGATGACACAAAATTTTTCTGTCTTCGATTTCAAATCATCAGGCTTGGATGGGGGGGGGGGGGGGGGGGGGAAATCTGAATTCTAATGTCAAAACATGTATCATCAATTTACGCGGTCTCTAAAAAAATACAATTAATGTCTATGGGAATGTTATACTATTTCAAACATAATTGATATTCTTTACTGAGGTATATTACAAGATGATTACTGTAGAATATGATATGCATAATGGTTATCATTCATTTACAGTGCAATAAAAGATTTTGATTGTAGTACGATGGTTGTACTGCCTATGAGCAGTAAAAGCTGATAGTGTATTTTCGAATGTGGTATGCATTTTTATGGTTAACTAATTTTTGCATACATTTGCACATTAATATTGAAAAAATAGTTTGGGTCATTCCATGGTGACTTACATTACATTTAGAACAATTTACTGCAGTAATTTTAGTAATATAATGCAAAAAAAAAAAAAAAAAAAAAAATATTCAAATGTAAAGTTTACATGTTAATTAAACCTCTCCAAAGGTCAATTTGAATAAAAATTAGAATAAAAATTATACTTTTTATGGTAACTTACTTTCTTTTTTCAATAATGTCAGTTACCAAAATAAATAAATTGAAAAGAATGTATAATAAACCGCTAAACGAAAATATAAATTATATATTTAAATAATAATAATTATTATTATAAATTATATGTATTTAAATAAAAATGTTAAACAATCTTAATTATATATTTAAGTAATATTATTATTTAATAGAAATTCTGTATATTTAAATATTAATATTATCTATATACATTTAAGTATTGATATTAATTAATTATATATTTAAAATCAATATTAATTATATATTTAAATAGTAATAATAATATAAGGAAAAGAAAATTTTTAATTATATTAATCTTCCACTACTTTATAATTACATGGTAAATCAGTAATTAGCAAAAAGAATAATAGTAAATTAATAGCGATTTTTATATATGAAGATAATGCTTGATTTTAAAAGATGAGAACTTAAATATCAAATTAATAGAATTTACTAATTAATCTCTTGCAACACTAACATAAAAATATTTTTAATGTAAGTGTAGGAGATATTGAATTTTAATAGATGTTCATTTAATTATTTAAAAATATCATATATGAATTTTAAAAAAAAACATATTTTAATTATTGAAATTTATTTAACATAAATTTTATGTAATAAAAATTATTAAATTTCATTTAAGTTAATTTTAATTTAATTTTGTTTACTTAATTGTAAGTAAAATTTAATTTAATTATCTAATTAACAAAAAAAAAAAGCAACTGATCTTTATATGTTTATAAATATTCTTTTATAACTAATTCAATAAAGATCAAAACAAAACTCTATAAAAGAGAAAACAGCAACAAGTACACATCTTAAAACCTAATGATTAAAAGGTTTTGCTTTAACAAACATGCTATGCCGATCATACACGGCTTTATCTTTCAACAAAGTTCCTTGGAGAAATCGCCCTCTCGATAATACGCAGAAAATATGCTCAACGGTTCAAGATCAGAAGAATCGAGTTGCTGTTTAATCCGCAAGGGCTAGTCATTTCCAAAGACACACTGAAGCCATCCAGTGCAACAAACCTGCCATCTGGAGGACAAAACTATCCCGCCATCTGGTGGGAAAAAAATATCCTGCCATCTAGTGGACAAAAACAACATAAAAAATTTAACCAAAACATATTTTTCCTAACAATGCTTCCCCCAATTTGGTTGAATTGTCTAAAAATGAAAATTTACAAAGAGAAATTAACTTAGAATTGAATCTTGAAATTTCGAAAATGTACTCTTGGGTAATGGCTTTGCAAAGATGTTGGTAACATTAGAATATGAATCTACTCGTAATACAGTTACATGACCGTTCAAAATGTGATCTTTCACAAAATGATACTAAACATTGATATGTTTATTTGCACTATTTCTCCATTATTGTTCTTTGAATAGTCAATAGCACTTTTTGCGTCACAATATATAACAGGAGTTGGCCAGTTGTCAAAGTCACATTCTCTCAGAATTCTGTCTAACCATATCATCTCGCTACACAATTCAGCCATAGCAATATACAGTAAATTCTGTCTAAGGCGGACTCTGTATAAGCCGGAAATCTGTCTACCGCGGAAATTTTTTCAAGTCCCGGCGAATCCATAGAAAATTACATTAATTCATGCTGCATAAGGCGGAATCTGTCTGACGCGGAAACGGAAAGGATTTTAAGGTCCCACCGAAACCAAAATTTTGCATAAGGCGGAAAAAGGATAATTTAAAAATGAAAAGCGTTTTGTTTATTAAACTTTAAAACTGATAAGTCAAATAACTCAATGTCGAGCAAGTTAGCTAAAATTCCGTAAGCTTTTAAAAAAGTTAATGCAAAAGAACAGAAACTGTAAATTTTAAGGCATTTATGCTTATGCCATTTTTTCATATGCAAAATTGCATCTAAAAGTTAATATTTCTAGTAAAATGAACATTTATGAAAATGATTACGTATTTTCGAAAGTACAATATATTATACTTTAAGATTGTACTCAAATTCAAAATTATAGCGTTCTTTCTCATTCTCGAAGTTTTTTTTTTTTTTTTTTTTTTTTTTTTTTTTTTTTTTTGCGTGTATAAACTTGCAATATGAATGTATTACAGCAGTACTAAGAAATTGAATAAAGTTTCTCATTTATCTTTAAAAAGACAAAGGATCTTTCAGAATTTCAGTTTTCAACCGATTTTCTAGTCAGGAGAATCAATAAAAGATCGTCATCTTCCAGGGATTTTTTTTTGGGGGGGGGGGGGGGGAGGGCTTTTTTTCATAAGCCGGAATATTGTCTACCACGGAAATTTTTCTCAGTCCCGACCGATTCCGCCTTAGACAGAGTTTACTGTACTCTGCCTCCATGGTAGATTTAGCAACACAACTTTTTTCTTTGTTTTCATGATATTGGTACACCATTTAAGTAAATAATGAAACCAGTTACACTCTTTCTAGTATCTTTACAATTTGCAAAGTCAGTATCTGAATATCCTATCAATCCATTTAAAGTCTCATCATTTTCATATTCAATAACTAAGCTCTTTGTAACAACCACATATTTCAAAACTTGTAATAAAGGTTTCCAGTGTTTAATATCAGGATTTTGATAGACCGTGTTGCAATAAATATCAAAGAGCCAAGCAAGTTTTTAAAAGGAATTCTTTCTATAATATTTTTGTCCCTTTCAATTGTTGGACAATCTTTATTTCCTATTTCATAACCAGGGGATAATGGTATTGCAGGTTTGACCATCAAATTTGGTTTAAAAAGATTCACTACTCTATCAATAAATTGTACTCCTAACACCATATTTCATTGACCTAATTCTTTAACTTCAAACAATGATCCAATTAAAGCTTTTACTTTATCTAATACTAATTGGGTCTTGGCATATATAAACAAATCATCAACATATACTAAATTATAGCATCATTTTCATAATTATGCACACAATTAGTACTTTTAAACTTAGAAAAACCTACACATTATAAATTTTTCATCCATTTCTAGGAACCACATGTGTCCTGACTGGCGAAATCCATATACTGCACATAATAATTTATAAACATGATTTTTCTTCTCTTTATCAATGAAACCAACAGGTTGTCGTACATAAATTTCTTCTTTTAATTTATCATAGAGATAAGCATTATTAACATCAAGTTGAAAAACTAACCATTTATGAATAACAACTAAATACATTACAAAAGCTCTAATAACATGTTAAACCTACCACTGGACTGAATACATCTTCAAAGTCATAACCTGGTCGTTGGTAGTTACCCAAAATCTCTAGTCTAGCCTTAAACCTTTTAATCTTACCAGAAGTACCTCTTTTGATATTATAAAGCCACTTTGTACCTATTATAATCTTCCCATCTTCAGGAGGAGGAACTAACTTCCACACTTTTCTCTGCTCAGATGATTTTATCTCTCCATTCATTGCCTGATCCCACTCTTTCTTCTGAGGTGAAATCTGTGCTTGATAATAGTGCTGAGGAATTTCAGTATTATCAGTAAGGAAAACTTGAAAATCACCCATCTCTTTTGGAATATTTATAGAATGTTCCTTTTCTTTCGAACTATCTACGTTTGAAGACCAACTATCTTCATCTGAATCTGTTAAAACTTCAGTATCTCTAACATCTGTTCCTTGACTCGGTTTCCAGTGCAATATTTTTCCATTTCATTTTTACTCCTAATTTTTGGCTCTCCTGTCAAAGGATAATAATAAACATCAGCTCGTCCTTTAGACCTTCACGATTTACGAATAACTTCTTTTCTAGTAAATGTTATTGGCTTTGATGCATCCAGGTTAATTTTTTCAAACATTCTTGCTATTTATTTCACAGGACATTTGACCTGTTGTTTCTCAAGATTATCCAATTCTTCAGGAATCTCCACTCTTATGTGATTTGTTTATGGGACAGCTTTTTCCTTCTGAGAAGTTTTCTTCAGATAAAACTAATTTCAACCACTCAAACATTTGATTATCCTTTTTGTTCACTGATCTCCTATCCATCTCCAGTAGTTTCTCATTGAATTTCACATTTTTAGTTTCTCCAATTCTTCCTTCCTCCGGGTATCAAATACGATAACCTCTTGTATAGACACCATATCCTACTAAGACATCAATTTTTGCTTTGGGTTGTAAATTGTGTCTTTTCTGTTTGGGAATATTTACATAAGCAGTACATCCAATTCTTTTAAAATAGCCAACATTAGGTTTCTACCAAACCATCAGAAACAAAGGATTTCATTAGTAGTTGAATGAAACACTCTATTTTTCAAATGATTTACTGTGATTACTAATTCAGCCCACATCTTTGAAAGTAGTTTCGCACTATGCAAATAAGTTAAAATACCTTCCATAATAGTTCTGTTGTAACGCTCCGAAACTCTGTTCATTTCAGGGGTAAAGACATTTGTTCTTTCATGCCGTATTCCTTCTTTTTCCAATGCATTTTGAAAAACATTTGATAAATATTCCAAGCCATTATCTGTTCTAAGTGCTCTCAACTTCTTTCCTGTTTGGCTTCTGCCATTGCTTTAAATCATGCAAAGGTTTCATAAACATTCTTTTTATCTTTCAACGGATAGATAAAAGCTCTTCTACTAAAATCATCAATAAAATTAAGAAAATATAAAGCATTTTCTATTGACTGTATTTTTGCAGGTTCCCACAAATCAGAGTGCACTAACTGTAAAATTTCTGTATACCTAACTTTATCCATAGGCAAGTGACTTGCTCTCTTTGACTTTGATAGACTACAACTCTCACAATCAACAACTTCTTTAAATTCAGTATTTCTAACACCAGTAACCTTGTTTTCAACAATCATCTTTCATAACATCCGGTTACTAAAATGACCAAAACGTTCATGGTTCATATTAGGATGTCAACGATTTAAATCAAGTGATTAAAAAAAAAAAAATCATTGATTAAAATCAAAAATTTTCTAAATGTTTAAAATGACATAAAAAGTATTCAAATCTAAGATGAACATAATTTGGAAAGTTTCTACAGGTATTGTGACTTATGAATACACAAAACAAAGCTTTAAATAAGTGTTTCTAAGTGTAATTCCTGAGTATAGTAAAAAATTTAAGTACAGTAAGTTTGTAAAAAGCATGGTTTTTATCTAACAAACATAAAAAGCATTTAATTTAAAAATATTTAAATCTAATATAACCTACAATGTCATAATTTCCTTTTAATAATCAAGTTATTCATTCTTTTATATACAATACTAGGGGGCTACGCTACAATACCTACCTTCATATACAATACCTACGAGCTACGCTCGCCAACCCCCGTTCAGACACTGCAGACTCTAAAAGCATGCTATTTGATCGGCTGTAAAAAGATTTCGGAAGATTGAATTATAATTTAAAAAACAGTGGCGATCTCCCTATAAACGGGCTTCTATTCATTTCTCTTTGATTGGGGAATTTTAACGCCAAATCAGCTGCTATTAAAAGATACAATGGCTGTTTCCATCTTTGATTAAATAAAATCAGTTAAACATTTCAAAATAAGCTAATATAAAATGAATTAAGTAAACAGTCTTTGTCTCCTGGTATTTTTTAACAAAATGAAAAGAAAGTTCTTTTAAATAAGATATTTTTGAATGTTTCGTTTTTAATCTGATGTAATTTTCACCAAATTTTTTTTTCTCTTTTTAATATTCACGTGAAAATACTTTTGTTAGAAATGAAATATTATTTGCGCTGTAATAGTCGAAAAGATCATCTCAAAATATCAAATAAATGTCTCGCGCAATTTTTAAATTTAAACTGTTTTGAAATACAGTACAACCTCGATATTTCGAATCTGTGGGGAAGAGAAAAAAAATCGAGATATAGACGTTTCGAGTTATCAAGGTTTTGACAAAATTTTAAAATCTAATCTCACAAACGGCTTTTTGCTGTAAAAAATAAGATTCGTCAAAAACTACACATAATCTCCTAATAATTAACAAATTACACTTCTCAAAGTTTTAATAATTTCAAAATTGTGTTATACACAAACTTGTTTTGATTAAATAATATCCGATTCGTCATTTCTTAATGACGAATTGGATATTATTCAAAAGTTTCTCACAATTTGGGCTCAATCATCAACTTTGAAGCTGAGGATTATCTCCTAGTTGACTGGTTGTCGATGGTTGTCCTGGTCGAAACTTCTAAGTCGTATTTGGTGGCAAAAATTTAACAGCGATATTTTTTAGCGTTGGAAGATTAGAGTGGGCTTTACAATTGTCTAAGAGGAGCACATGTATTTTACTTTTAGCCATTGTTTTACCGATTCCTATCAACCAATCAGCAAAAATTGTGTTTGCCATTGAAGCCTTTATATTTTACCTGTACAGCATTAGAAATGACTTAATTTTAGCAAATCACTTCGGCTTTTTAGAACGTCCTATCATATAAGAGGAGGAAGCTTTACTTTACCACTTTGATTTGCTGCCAAAAGCACAATTACACGAAGTTTACTTGGTTTGCCACATCGGATTTCTTCACCTTTAAATGCAGATGTTTTGTTGAGAAAACTATAGTACAACAATACAGTTTCATCTGCACTAAACACATCATCTGCTTTATAGTCTTTTAAAAGAGAAGGACGTTCTGAGAGCCACTCTTCACAGGTAGCTGAATCACCCGGTGCACTTTCACTGCAAAGTTTCCAAAAAACGATGTTGTCCCTTTTTTCGGTTTCAAAAGCCTTCCATTCTTACCCTTTAAGTTCTTTGTATCAACAAAGGGATAAAAAAAAAATCTGAATCCAGCATCCAGATCAAACTGGTTCTACAGCTGACAATAGCCGAAAGTAAAAAGTCAAACTAATTTCTGTGGAAAATATTTCGACATATCAAGGGTTTTGGAAAATATATTTTGAGATAAGAATGGAAAATAGATAAGAATTTTGATGAAAATGCAGGGGAAATTTCTTTTTTCGAGATATCAAGCGTTTCGAGATATCGATGTCCGACTGTATTATTTTTTGTTCATTTTACGTATATAAGTGCAATGTGACGTAATTTATCCTATTTAAGACTTCTAACGAATGTTAATGAATTTATTATTTTACAATATTCTTTCTCTTTTAAAATTCACGTGTAAATATAGTTTTTATGACGTAATTTTCAATAAGTTCCTGCATTTTATATTTTCTGCTTATAATAGTAGCATGTAAATAAATTTTTAATTTGAAGCAAACATTATTGTTTGCGCTGTTTATACAGTTGGCAACAGTTTAATTTATACCATTTTCTAAAATATGTAAAAAAAAAAAAAATATCTCTAGAAATGCTGAAAATTTGAACGTAAAATAAAAATAAAACCTCAAAAAATGAGTCAAATTAAAGAAATAAATGCAGTCTGCACACCGGAAAATTCTAATGCATAATATGATCTAAAAATGATTAAATTCCCATGTATAGTTTTTGCTCCTATAAAACTTTTTTAATGAAATGATTTTGTTCAACTTTAGCATTAAATATCTCTTAAAATAATTCTTCGATTTGAAAACTGTCTGCATCAGCGTGTTTATCAAACATTTCTCTATAATACCACAGATTTTCATATTTTTCTTAATATTAACGAAGAAAGACTTCCGGTCACAAAAAAATTCAAAACTAGCAGTGGTGACAGCGTTAGTTATTTTTTTTTTTTTTTTTTTTAGAATAGAGAGAAACATAGCAATAGAGTGTCAATGATTTTAATCAACTGATTTAAATCAGATGATAAAATCACATATTTTCTGATTTTTTAAAATGGTATGAAAAAGCATTATAATCAGTAATGAAAATGATTTATAATGTTTATAAGATAATTTAATTGCTGAATAAATAAAAGATCTTTTGAAAAATAAAATTGTTTTAAATATTTTAAATAAGGTATTTCTTTAAAAATTGACAAAGTTTTTATCATAAAACTATATTTTATTTAAGTGGATATTTTATAGTTTCTACATGTTTTCATAACTTCTTTTGATTAGTTAAATTATTCCCTCTACTATATAAAATAAGTGCAATCTGTTATTTTCTGTTGATAAATGCATTAGAAGAATTTCTGTGTAAAATTACTGGCTGCTTTATGAATTTATCAAACTATTATTTATCACTTTTTTTCAACCACTTTTTCAAAAATGTAGATTGTGTTCTTAATTAAACAGTTAATTGTTTAATAATTAAAAAAATAATCTGTATCATCAATTTAAAATTAAATGCAATTTATCAACAACTTAAAAATATATAAGCAGTATTTAATATTTGTTTACATAATTATTACAAAATATTAATGCACATAATGTTGTATGTTACTAAAGAAGTTTTTAATTTATAGTTTTTTGCAATTTCTATAATTACATAATTAAAATTTTATTAATTAAAGCAAAAAACATAGATTATGTTAGTAATTGGTGGATTATTCATTTTTGAAATGCTTAATTCTTGATAGATATTTAATATTTTAACACAAGGAGGGGAAAAAAAAAATCGGATTTAAATAAAAATTTTTATTTAAAAAAAAAAAAATCATGATTTTTTACACCCTAGTTCATATCTAATTGACAATGAGTTTCATAGGTGCTATTGCAGTCCAATGAATTTGCACAATAACCATGAAAAATAAAGAAGTTTTTCTCTTTCTTTGCTGTTATAAATGGTGCTCCATCAGGATAATAAAATTTTGTCGTTCCATGTCCTCCTCTAAATGTAAACCTAGCATCATCCATCTTTTTTCCCAATACTAAATTTCTTTGGACTGATGATATGTGAAGAATATTTTTAAGAGTGATAACATGCAACACCTTATTTGAATAAACATTCACAATAGCATCTGCAATTCTTTTAACTTCAGTAGGGTGAGGTCCAAACTTAATATTTTCTCTAAAGGAAAAATTGGAAAAATTTGTTTGAATTTAGAACATGACGAGTTGCAGCTGAATCCCAAGTGAAAATATCTCTATTCTCTTCAACATTAGCTTCATGAACAGTTTCCATTTCTGAGACATAAAATAATGACTGCTTTTGAGATTGGGATTTCTCATTCTTCTTATAATTTCCAAACTTTCGCACCTTCTCTCATTATTGAAATTAATTTTGCAATTTCTAGCAATATGACCAGTATTGTTACATCGATAACAAACTATTTTTGGTTCTGTCTGCTTATTTTGCTTCTTAAGATTAATTAATTCATTTCTTTTTGCTCCTTGTACCAAAAATGTTTTATCCAGTCGGCTAAACTCTTCCAATTTCTGTTTGCTCTCTAAACGTCCATATTCAGTTAATAATTCTGTTTTCACTTCTGCTGAAGTAAATTTCTTATCTTCTAAAGCATACAGCTTAGTTACTATATTTTCATAAGTTTCAGGGGAAAAAAGCAATTAATTGAAATGCTATTTCAGCATCATCAACAATTTTCCCAGTATCAGCTAAATCTTTGACCACCTTTCTCACTCTAGCAATAAAAATGCCAATATGTTCTCCATCTTCTGCCTTTAATAGAATAACTTCTCTTCTAAGTTCAGAATAACTTCTCTACTATCCATATAAGTTTTCATTAGTCCTAAAGCTCTGTCCTTTCTAGATTCAAATCTATCCTTATCTGTTTTTGTAGCATCAGCAGACAATACAGATTCTGGATCAACAATAAATTTCTTACACCCAGTTAATTGTAATAAAGACTGTAATCTATCTTTCCATGAGTGACAATTTGCATTAGAAAGGACAGGAATAGTTTTATGCCCTGTTTGACTAAGACAATCTTCAGAGTCAGCAGCCATATTGTCATTTTAAAAAAAAAAGTCGCAGAAATAAATAATTTAAAACTTCAAAGGGTAAACAAAAGTCTCTTGAAAACAATTTCCTACATTTAATTTTTATCACATATTAAATAATTGTTTTTGAATTCATGATAAAGCATACTGTAATATCTAATAAACATTACTAAGCCTAATACAGTGCTGGAAAAAATTATAAAGCCGATAGAAAAATTTACAAAAGTCAAAAAGCAATGGAATTATTGATATCGCAAATTCTATTTACATTTGCATGATCAACATCGCAATAATACGCATAAACTTTGTTTAGAAAAACGGAAGGGGGAACATAAATTATGCTGATTTCTTACAACCAATGAAAAACAACTTGGAAAAAATTATAAAGCCGATGGTTCTAGCCTCATTTGGCATAATGCCAAACTTGAGAAAGCAGGTCGGCAGGGAAGTTTAGATAAATGTAAACGTGTTACGAGCATTCATTTTGTATTTGGTGTGTTTAATACAATGCCAAGAGGAAAAAAGTTATCCAATGGTGAACAAATTTAAATATTAACTTTAAATGAAGCTGGAATGTCTGGTTCTAATATTGCAAGAAAAATAGGAAGGTCCAAGGCTGCAGTAAACAGTTTTCTCAGAAATCCCGAAGATTATGGCAGTAAGAAGCGTACAGGAAGACCGAAATCCTTAAATGTAAGGCAATCAAGACAAATCCGGAAGCTAGCTTGCGCAGAAAAAATGTCGTCAGCCCAAATTCAAGAACAGTTACAATTACCATGTACAAGCCGAACGGTAAGAAATGTTTTAAGTAACAATCCCATTGTTCAATTTAAAAAATTTAAAGGAAAACCTCTTTCTAAGCACCACAAAAATGCTCGCTTAGACTTTGCACGAAAACATTTATCTGAAGGCACAAATTGGAGAGATGTTGTCTTTTCCGATGAAAAGAAATTTAATTTCGATGGACCCGACGGCTATAAATTCTTTTGGCATGATTTACGACAGGAACCTCATATTTTTTCAAAGCGTCAATTTGGAGGTGGTTCGGTAATGGTTTGGGCTGCATTTGCTGCCTGTGGAACCACTCCAATTGTTTTCATGCATAACAAAATGAATTCAGTTATGTATCAAGATATGTTAGGAGATAATTTATTACCCATTGCTCCTCTTATAACTTCTGGAGACTGGACATTTCAGCAGGACAACGCTTCTGTTCATGTTTCGAAGTCAACTAAATCTTGGCTGAAAGCTAATCAGGTGAAATGCCTTCAATGGCCAGCTCGTAGCCCCGATCTGAATGTAATAGAAAATCTCTGGGGAATTTTAGCCCGAAATGTTTACAAAAATGGACGACAATTCAATTCAAAGTTAGATTTGATGAATGCTATTAAAAACTGCTGGAACAACATTGATGCAAGTACTTTGTGTGGTCTGATAAATTCAATGAACAAGAGACTAGTCAAAGTCATCGAAAAAAAAGGGTCTCACATCGATTATTGATGAAATACATATATCGACTTTATAATTGTTTCCAACTTTCTTTGTACAGATAATTTTCTTAAGTCTATTAACCTTTTATTAATGTAGTTATTAATGAATTTCTTTTTTTCTTTACTTCCTTGTAGCATATATATGTATGAAATTTCACAAATGTTCTATTTTTTGTTTTTTAATTATATCATATTTTCAAGTGGCTTTATAATTTTTTCCACCACTGTAGCATGCTTTCATTAAGCCTAACTGGAAAATGTAAACATATCAATCTTTACTAAATAAGCAGCTCCTCGCTCTGTTACCATGTAACAGAGGTCAGGTAGGAATAAACAAACTCATAATAAATCACTATCAAATCATCTAAAAGTAACTTTATTTGCTTGCCTACTTGACAAGACAAACCAGTGATGCCGCTGTGCTTGAAAAAACCTGGGTCCTCGGGATCCAGGATTTCCAAAAATCTGGGTCCCTTTTTTACAAAAGCGGGTCCCCATCAATAATAATTTATATTTTAAAGGAATAAATGAAACTTGTTTATTTGGAAAAGATAAATGAAATGCATTAATTATTGTTTTAATAATAATTAAATAATGAATTAAAACCAGTATTATTTGCACTGAAATAAGCTATTTTAAAAATATATTAAGAGAAATTTTCTTTACTTTTTTAAAAGTAAAAATGCAAAACACAATTTTAATTGTAAAATAATATTTATTTGAAAGTAGAAGATACCAAGTTCCACTAACAAGTATCACTAATGTTCGCATTTCTTTTAAAAAGGGGCAAGACAGGTTTATTGAAAAAGATATTTTTGCTGAAAAAAATAATACTTATGTTAAGTAAAGGTGTACTTTTTGTTGAATGAATGGGTGCTTTCATTATACTTCCCATTGAATTATTTGTCAGCATAGATATGTGTTGGAATCAGATATTTTTCTTGGAAGGGAAATTTACATCTGAATCATTAATAATAAACATCAAATCCTAAATGTTCTGAAGGTGGGAGACATTTCAATGCAGTAAGAAGAAGGGGGGGGGGGGGATTTTTCACTGGTCCACCTACTGAGTACATTATCAAAGTACACTGAAATCATTCTGTATTTTTAAGAATCTCATAAAAAAATTAAATCCCATTTTATGAATTTTCTACCTATAAGTTTAGTTTGCACATCTTTTTTTGTGCTTTGATTCACGTTTTTTCCGCGTTATTTTGACGAAATTTGCGTTTTTTCCGCGATCCTTTTGTCGAAATTCGCTATTTTTTCACGAACCTGTCACGAAAATCGTGTTTTTTCCGCGATACTTTGACAAAATTCGGCTTTATTCCGCGATTTTTTGGCGAAATTCGCTATTTTTTCGCGATCTTTTGACGAAACACTGTTTTGTCTCGGCCCTTTTACGGAAATAGCGTTTTTTTTTCGCGATATTTTGATGAAATTTGTTTTTTTCGCGATCCTTTGACGAAAATCGTTTTTTACGCTATTTTTTGACGATATTCGCTATTTTTTCGCGATCGTTTAACGAAAATTGGCTTTTTTCCGTGATATTTTGATGAAATTTGCGCATTTTTCGCGATCCTTTGGCAAAATTCGGCTTTTTTCCGCGATTTTTTGACAAAATTCGCTATTTTTTCGCAATCTTTTAGCTCTTTTACGAAAATCGCGTTTTTTCGCTATATTTTGATGAAATTTGCGCTTGTTTCCGCGATATTTTGATGAAATTTGAGCTTGTTTCCGCGATATTTGGATGAAATTTGAGCTTGTTTCTGCGATATTTTGATGAAATTTGAGCTTGTTTTCGCGATATTTTGATGAAATTTGAGCTTATTTCCGCGATATTTTGATGAAATTTGTGCTTTTCCGCGCTATTTTGATGAATTTTGAGCTTATTTCCGCGATATTTTGATGAAATTTGAGCTTATTTCCGTGATCCTTTGACGAAATACGCTATTTTTTCACGGCCCTTTTACGAAAATCGCTGTTTTGCGCGATATTTTGATGAGATTTGCGCTTTTTTCGCGATCCTTTGACAAAATTCAGCTTTTTCCCGCGATTTTTTGACGAAATTAGCTATTTTTTTGCAATCTTTTAACGAAATACGCTAATTTGTCGCGGCCCTTTTACGAAAATCGCTGTTTTTGCGCGATATTTTGATGAGATTTGCGCCTTTTTCGTGATTCTTTGACGAAAATCGGCCTTTTTTCCGTGATTTTTTTACGAAATTACGCGTCCCACGGGACGCGTAAGAGCTATTCTTTTGCGTCCCGCGTCCGATTTACGCGCTATAGCGCGTCCGCGGCATCCCTGCAAACTAAACTGAACAAGACACAGCACAGTAAAATATAAGAAGCATAATGCTCAACATCTCTTCAAATACCAACTACCCAGAGCAATACAACCTTCTAAAACCCAACAATCAACCAGAGATCACTTCCAAAGACACACTGAAGCCATCCAGTGCAGCAAACCAGTCATCTGGAGTACAAAACTATCCTGCCATCTGGTGAGGAAAATATCCTGCTATCTAGTGGACAAAAACAACATAAAAAATTTAACCAAAACATATTTTTCCTAACATAAAATGCTTAATTTATTCTCCAGAAAAGATCGTTAAAAAATATTAATAATAAAATATAAAAATCTTAATTTTAATACTTTCAGCCGAAATAAATACTTTTTATAATAATTTTCAAATATAAAATTCAAATTATCACCTAACGATTTTTTATTTAAATCTTTATCTGTCCTTGTGGCAACAAGCACGAATAACCAATCACAGGCATGATATTCTTCCACGGATCCGTGATTTTCCCCTTTTTTGTCATTTTCTGATTTTCCTTTGAATTTCCTCCCGATTCCTTTGAAATGAAAAAAAAAAAATCTGTCGTCAGTCCGAAAATTCGGTCATAAAAGTATCACAAATTTTAGCAAGTGATCGCCGAAAAAAACAATTCCGTCAATCATTTGCAGAAAAGAAATAACAAATTTCGAAAAATATCGTAGATAAAACACAATTTCGTCAAAGGATCATGGAAAAAGAATGCAAATTTTGTCATAGAAAGAAAAACGATGATTTTATCAGAGCATTGTGGAAAAATGGCAACTTTTGTCAAAGGATCGTGGGGGAAAATGCAAATTTCGTCAAAATATCACAAAAAACACTAATTGTGCCAAAAGATCACGAAAAAACGTGGATTTCATCTAAGGATCACGAAAAAACGTGGATTTCATCTAAGGATCACAAAAAAACGTGGTTTTCGTCTAAGGATCGCGAAAAAACGTGGAATTTGTCTAAGGGTCACGAAAACACTCGGAATTTTTCGTCAAAGAATCAAGAAAATATGCAAATTCTATCAAAGGATTGCGGTAAAAATGTAAATTTCGTCAAAGGATCGTGGGAAAAACACAAATTCTGTCAAGGATAGCAAAAAAAAAAAAAAAAAAAACACGAATTCTGTCAAAGGATAGCAGAAAAAACGTGAATTCTGTCAAAGGATCACGGGGGGGAAAAAAAAAACACAAATTCTGTCAAAGGATCACAGAAAAAAAAAAAAAAAAAAAACGAGAATTTCGTGAAAAGAATGTGGGGGGAATCTAAAAAACCCGAATTTCAACAAAGAATCACGAAAAATGTGCTGCAACATTAATGTTTTCACCAGATTTTCTTGCATCTGAGATCTGAGTGGTAGGTTAAACATTAGCTTAATTGGTGTTTTGAGTGAAAGCATGTTAGCTAGTCGTCCAATTCAAATTTTAGGATTGCTGTGTAAAACATTGCATCAGAATAAACTTAAAATAGAAACTTTCATTTCAGAATTACTTATAGTATTTTCATAAATTATTTAATTTTATTGCTCCCCCCCCCCCCCCCCCCCCCCCTTCCCCAAATAAAGTAGGATTTAAATAAAAATATTGACAATTTTATTGTGAATTAATCTTTTGATTGTCTGATACGTATGTTATTTTAAATTTCTTTTTTCACGTTTCATGCGCTTTTCCTCTTTTTTTCATCTGTTTGCAATCTCATACCTGCATTCAGATACTTTTGTGCCCAACGTCGATTCTCTTAGCATCATCTCTCTCTTCTCCGGCAGATTTCAACATGTAAGGACGTTGAAAATTTCCGCCTATTGGGGTGTATTAGTTGCTGTAATGGCTAAAACCGTTGAAAGTTTTAAGTGGTATAATAAATTTAAATTCAACAATAAGATAAAATAATATTATTTATCCTTTCATTGAAAACAAGTGACATTAATACTAGCAAAAGCCATGCTTTGTTTGGATTCCCGAGGCATTATTTAATAAGATAAATATTTGAAAATAACAATATATTTTTTTTTTTTTTTTTTTTGCATATTCATTAACCTGTTCGCGACGGCGCGTGCATTTTGAAGTGCGCATCTGAGGACGGAGCGGGAAAATTTGATTTCTTCTTCTGGGCCGAAGGATTTTGCGAAGCTAAGCCTAACTCTTGTAAAGTGTTCTTTAAAAAATTATAAAAGATTCATTTTTCCATATAACCTTTTGAGATACACATACATGGAATAAATTGTTATTATATATATTCGCACAAAAAATTGAGCTATTTTCTCAACTATTTTAGTACAAAAATGACTTTTTTAGTATATATAATGCATATTTTAAGCACTTTTTTAGGTTAAAAAATGATATAATATGGTAACAAAATACTTACGTGCCTTTCGTATAGCAACATATGAAACATTTTGCTCAAATAAAAAATAATTTTGTTAAAAAACATAATAGTTTTATTTCTATTTCTAACACATTCCTTAAGCAAAATAAGTGTTTTAATAAAGCTAATTTATTCACAAATAAAATAGCTAAATAAAACTTGCAAGCAACTTGTGCATGCTACATTTTAATACTTAATATACAGACATACATAAAAATAGTTTGAAAATGCTTAATTTTATTTAAAATATTTTTGAAAATTAAAAAATTACATGTAAATATATAATCAATCATAATATATCTATCAAATAAAAAGTATTGAATAATAATAAGTAATAATAAATACACTAGAGCTACACTTTAAAATATGCATTTCTAAACAGTTGTTAAATGTTAAAAATATTTTTAAAAATAAAAGAAAAAATATATAGTTACGTATAATAAAACGAAATATCAAATAAAGAATATTTGATAGTAATGAGTAAACTTGAATGATAACTTAAAATACATTCATCAAACAATTAGTTATTGTTAAAATATATTTATTTATATCTTCTATATTAGAATTATTTAAAAATATAAATAAATATATGAAATTAAAAGTATTGAATAATAATTAAAAATAATAAATGGAACTGAGTAATAATTTAAAATATACTTATCAAAAATGTCATTAATGTTAAAAGTATTTTTAAAATTGGATATATACATATATATATATGGGGCTGTGCATATATAACGTTATCATTTTAGGAGGGAGGGGGGCTGGCACATGATATCGCTAAGGGGAGGGGGATTTGTCTTTTGATATCGTTATCATGTTTTAACAAACCAAACTTTTCTCTCTTTTTTTTCGTAACTTGGTCTTTACATCAAAATAGATTGTTATCTTTTTTTGGTCTGTTATCTATTTTTATGAGAATAGAAAGTTATTATTAAAATCTTTAAATTATTATAAAATTATTTAATTCCAAAATATGGAAAAACCCAACGTTTGGCATTCCTATTCTTCTGTCATATGTGTATGCATATATAATCTGCTGTTCGATATAACATATGCGAAATATGTTTGAAATGATACTTCTGTTTGCTAGTAAATGAAAAAGAAATAATGTTTTCCACCTGTTTTGTTAATAAGAAATTATGTTTACACCCCCCCCCCCCATAGCCCCTATATATATATATATATATATATATATATAATTGAATATATCGAATACATGTATTAAATTATAATGGGTAAAACTGACCATTTATTCGAAATATGCACGGTAATGTATGCGCTTATTTATCAAAATAGTCAGAGTTCAACAATTGTGTTAGAATCCCTAATTCTCAGAAATTTTACTTTCCGAAGACTGCGTTTTTTGATACTTTAATGAGTTTGGGAAACACGATATTTAAATATAGTTAATTTAATTTCAAATGAATTAATTTGAAGCGATATATAAAATTATTGAAGGTAAGATTAAAAAAATTAACAAAAGTAACCCACAATCAGTAACTTTTTCTTTCTTTCTCTCTTTCTGTTTTTTTTTTTTTTTTACTGCTCAACTGATTTTGCCGCAACAAGAAAAAGTATAAAGTGGAGTCACCCTTTTATTCCCAAGGAACAAATCCCAGAGCTCAGTAATCACAACAATAGACAAATAAGCAATTTCCAATCGAGATAAAAGAAAAAAAAAAAGCTAATAGAAAATGCGCACCCATAGATCTACAAATAAGCCATTTCTAATCCAGATAAAAGTAAAGAAAAAAAAAAAGAGTAATAGAAAACATACATTAATTGCGACTCTTAGTCAGACGCGCAAATCAAGCATACTCATACGTCATATGTTTTCAGTTTATCAGCTGACCCAAACATTCTCCCTTCCAAGTGCTACAGAAAAATCTTTGCAATAAATAAAAAATAAAGCTTTATTAGACACGTAAAAGATTTATGATCGAAAAGAGATCATGTTTCAGAAACATCAGTCAAACATAAATTGATGATGAAATAAACACATTTTTTTTTTCATTGAAGTATTTTTTTGAAAAACTAAATTCACATGGATAAAAAAATATTAATGGCATTCTATTTGCTTTCCTAGTTAAAAGGAAATGTGTTCTTCACTAACATAAATTCAAATATGATCAACAAAAAATTTTTGTGCGTTATACTTTTTGAAATACGAAAAACGTTCCAAACTCACGGCACGAATACCAGTCGCTCGGGATGTAAATGCCAACAGCGCCGGCACGAATACCGGTCGCGCGGGATGTAAGTGCCAACAACGCCGGCACGTATACCTGTCGCTCGTCCCCAACGGGTTAAGCAAAAACGTTATTTTCTGTTTTGGCGCATTTTAATTTTAGAAATGTAAATTCAGCCAAATAACTAAGAATTTAATCGGAATTTTTTGTTTATGATAAATAATATGGTATAACAGGGTTCATACTCATCAGGGGATTATGGGATTCCTGGGATAATCAGGGGATAAACTTTGGCCCTAAAAAATCAGGGGAATCTCAGGGGATATTGCAAAAGATTCTCCAAACCTGGGAAAACCTGGCTAAATGATTGGTTACTCTGGGAAATTGAGGGCAATTGCTGCTGTTTGCGTGTTTTGTGTAGTCTTAATGAAATCAAACTAAGACTTTTTTCTAACATCGTGATATGTAGAATTGGAAATTAGCCACCCCATCTTACAGATTAGATATAACATATGTTATATTTAATCTGTACTACTAACGTCTGGCGACATCCATTCAGTCACTAGACATGCCTTCTAACATCGTGAGGTTTGAAAACTGTTAAAGAAGAACTTAAGAAAAATAAAGGACATTTTAAAATTGATATGACACTTGAGCCTTCATATTATTCATAATGCTTTTCAAAAAGGTAATAAAATCCCTAAGTGGAAATTAAATTCTTACTGCAATCTACCAAGTTTTTTAAGGAGAGCCCCACAAGACTTGCAGACTTCATCTCTGTTATACACAAATTAATGTTTTTCCTTTAAAGTTCTATTCATATTGTTTATATAGGTGATATATAAACTGTATTTTTATGTATGTATAGATTATCTAGTTTGTATTTTTTTTAAAGGAGAAGGGGGTGAGGGGTCGTGATACTGGTTTATAAAATGTCATTAATTGTTGACATGGAAAAATTATGCATCCCTGAAAATACATCAGGGGATTCTCAGGGGATTTTTTCTTGGAAAATGAGTATGAACCCTGTATAAATAAAAATATTTTCAAAGCAAAATTTTACAAAATATTTTTAAATTTTCAACTAAAAGCTCTTTTAAAAATATTTTTACATTTTCCAATAGCCTCTGGTGTTTTCTCAAATGGTTTGAAATAGGTATGATTCCAATCTTGTAATTAACATCAAATAACATTTGATTGCAATCTTAGAATAATATATTCAAAGAGAGCTTGGAGAAAGTTCCTTCTTCAAAATCCTATTTTCCGGAAAAACATTCGAAATTTGCTCTCGTTAATACTAAGAATTGTTAACTTATTATATTATTGTTATTATTCAACCTTCAAATTCAAATAACACTTTATATAACGAATTTAACAATTAATTTTACTTGTTTACAATTCTTTTGTTGCTACTCAACAAAAAAATCATAATATAATTCTTTTAAAATGCGTAAGTATCGTCTGCGCAAATGATTTCACATAATAATAATAAATATTGAAAAAACTGTTTTTGAGATATTTTGGAGGAATAATGAAAATATGTTTTTTTTATTTAATTAATCATGATTCTATGTATAGTGACTAACTCCATGATTTATTTATTTTTTCTGAAAATATACGTGTTTCATTTTTTATTTGCAAAAAATGCTTCCGTAATGGAAAAAAAATTAATTAATTAAAATAATAAATTTTTTAAGGTTATTCTGTAAAAAAAATAATATTGTGCAAATCTACAGGTCATAATTTATTTTTATGTTTAATTTCAAGTCAAAATATTGAATAGTTTTTTGTAAAGTGTACGACAAAATGTAATTTGTGTAGCCTAGTAGAGGATTTACTTCGCTCATCCTAATAAAACATTTCAATACCTGTAAAAGCTGATGACTGCTACTGCTGTCCTAGGAGTGAATTCTTGATATAACCAAACTTCGATGAACTGGTCGCCTGATTGGTAATATTTTTAAATTACAACTATCTGTGTTTCGTTTTAAGAAATATCTTGGAGACAGATATCCCAGATATGAAGTATGTTCTCCAAAGTGGTTGAAGTATATTTACCCGGAATCGTTTAATATACGGTAGCTGAGAATTCTTCAAATAAAGATGATTGAATTGATTTATTCAAAAGGAGTGTTTCAAAGATAAATAACGTTGATTTATGCATCCAAAATATCGTTCAGCATCCTTTCGTGAAAGTGACATCATGCCTTACATTGGATTTTAGGGCTGTTATTCAATAATATTGATCAACGAATTTGATCTTTGTATAATACATTCTGAATGGATGTAATGATATTTAATTTGCCGATTCTCAATATTGAACGTTTCAGCAGAGTGAACAATCATAAAAAATAATGAAAGTTTTATGTGTATGCTCAATGAAATGTTGATGATGTTCTTGTTAAATAATGATTATTTAAAATATTGATTCTTCTAAGTATGGGTAAGTATGCACTTTTCCCTCCCTCTCCCCTTTTTATTTAATTAATTTAATTTGAAATACAATATATTTATATAATAAAGTTATTTACTATTCATATTTATCTCTTTGTTTTATTTTGTGTTTCTTTTGTGAATGCTTTATTAATGTGCCAAATTTATTTTTACAACAAATCCTTTTAATATGAAGTTAATCATTAATATTATCAAGTTTATAAATATATAATTAAAAAAGAGTATTGTTTATAATTTCAGACTAATTTTTATAATTTATTTAGAATAAACAAGCAAATATAATTAATAAAACAATTTTTAAAAATATAAATTTAAGTAATTGGCACAATGTTAAAAAGTTCTTGGTATGATGTATAGACAAGATTTAGGTGTTATCAGTTACAGTGTAATGACGTTCATATAATGTTTTAATTCAGCTAAACAGAATTTTATTATTTGATTTCACTATGAAGTTTCCAACTTATGTTTGTTTACTTTTCTCTTGCGAAAATGTCCCACTATTTTAGATACGATCTCCCGGTCATTACTTTTAAATAATTTTTCTTCTTCTCATTTATGCTCAATCTTCATAATATTTATATTCCAAATTTTAATAATTTAAATTTAAAATCCCTTCCTTCCTTTATTTTCCTCTATTTTTATTTTTCTATATGACATACCTCATAGTAGGTAAGTCTCAGTCAACATGCACGTATGTGTGTATAAACTGCCACAAATATGACACATTTGTTTTTGTGTATATCAAAAATGAAATGTTGATAATTTTCATATTTCGAAAGAAGAAAAATGGTTCTTAAAGGAAGAATAATCTATGATCACATTTATTATATACTTTTTAATTCTCATGCAGTAAATTAAATATATACTCATTCATACTCAAATACTTATTTATTTTCATCTCAAAGCTAGTTGTGCTCAAACTTTTTATGAAAATCCAAACAACCTGACTTGTAACAAACATAAATATGACCCACAAAAACTCTTATAGTCTGTGAACCCGATCCACAGGAAGATCGTTAGATTCATTTCGAGCTGCAAAAAGAAAATTCGGAAAAACCTTATCTGATGTTTGATTCTATTTAACGATCTCAAGATGCCCGCTATTCAGAGGTTTTACTATATTTGAATATTAAAGAATGTAGATTTGTTCATTTTTCTTTGTAAAACATAAAAATGGTATTAGAGGTACAGTTGTAGATTATTTTTCATGGTCGCATTAAAACATGATTTACATTCCTTTCATTGTGGGTTCGGGTTGGGTTGCAGGTTCAGATCCGGTGCAGGTTGAAATATGTTGGGTTGCAGGTTGACTTCAAATAGAATTTTCAGGTTCAGGTCGGGTAGGACTCTAGTTGAAAGTGTTCAATTTGTTTGCCATCCATTTGTCCGTGCTCTAACTCGAAAATATACTCTTGATTTCTGTTGTTTTTGGCTGTATCCAAATACAGTAGCACGTGCAATATTGTGTATGCTATATTGGCACTAATTAATGGATTCATGGATACAACCCCTCATCTTTCTGCATCACTTTGGGAACAACTGATTTCGAGCTTATTCTATCAACGAATATTTTCAGAATTTTCAAACTATGTTTTTGAGACTTTGACAAAAGTTGCTCTATACACTTAGCTAATACATTATGCACATTATATTTTGATTGCATTCACACATGCACAGTGAAACAATGTTTAGTAAACCTGCTCATTTTTCATCTAATTTTTATTATTTTTGAATTTTGATTGCAGAGTATTGTGTACAATGCTGTTTGTCATATTTTCTGAAAAGAACTTTTTTTTATATTGAGAAAACAGATCTACAGGTTATGAGCAAAAAACTTGGAAAAATTTCGGACTCTTTTTATAAAAACTTTAATTTCTCTACGAATATACATGCTATTCTCATAAAAATGAACACAGTTTATTGCAATGAGGCACTTAATCATAATCTACTGAGTTGAATGCTTTTGCTACGTTATTTTTTACAGGGTTATCCAAAAGGTATTCATTATTTTTCAATTTGTTGTCGGGTAGCTGAATACTGACTGTTAAACCGAATTAAAAAATTAAATTTTAAAGCAATTTTTCATAATACTTAATACAGATACTTCCATTTTGATTAGCAAGACCTTTTTACAAGTAAACTTTACACACACATCCAATTTCCGGCACTTCTTCTCATGATATCATATGTCACAGAAATCAAAATAACTCTCTTTAAAATATAGTTACAATATCTTCATTATTATTAAAGTAACAAATAAAAATCTAACTTTGACCTGAAGTGAGATTAGATACACTGTATTTTTGATTTTGACTGATTAAGCGGATTGTGATACTGGTTTCTTGGGCAAAAAAAATGGTCTGTCTTGATGTCTATTATCACATCTGAAAGTTTTTCCCATCTTTAGAAACACTTTTTGCGAAAAAGCAAAAGACAGATTATTTACAAGACATAGCTCAGAAACTTCCATTTGTGCATTATTTATTTCTATGCAGGTCATCATTAATGGTTAGTTTTTTTAAGTGACACTTATCAAACAGCAAAGAAATAATGTAACAGCATTCTCTTTGATTTAAATATGATTGTTTCAATTATTCTGAATATCTTTATAAATTGACAGTTTAAAGTAGAAGTTATGTAAGAATTTAAAAAATGTTTTTCAAAAGATATTTTTAAGTATTCGGTGTGGCCAAATAGTTCGATATTCGGCAGACCGAATAGTTTGATATTCTGCCTAACCAAATAGTTTGATATTCTGCCTAACCGAATATTCGGTAGCATGTCTGAATACTGAATAGATACTGAATATTCATTGCATCCCTATCTGTCATCACAGGTCAGACCCCGGTAGCAGAAAGTTCCTGACGGGTGACGTGTGTCACAGATTTTTTTTTTCCCTTTTGCAGATTTTTTTTCCATTGGATCTTTTTCCAACTTTATATTATGTTTAGTTCTTTATTATTTATTACTAAAACTTAAGATTATTATTAATAAAAATGAGTAAAATGCTTAAAAACATTAAAAGTAAATGATTAATTAATTAAAGGTTCATTTGTAACATTTTACCTGCAGATTATTTTCAGTCCCTGAAAGATCTGTCGCAGACACTTGAAGAATTTTCTGCTATTGCGGGTCAGACTCAACATTTTTTTCATAAATTCCTCAAAAGCTAAAGTAACTTGTCGGATTTTATTACAATAAAAACACATGCAATAAATAAACACTTTATGCACAGAAACTGATAATTATCAAAAATCTAAAGACTTTACTATTCCAACTACCTCAAGGTGAGACATTTCTCATTGATGAGTATTTTGGCTAATTTTAAAAAGATATGTGAGAAAAAAAATCTATTAATTGCTTCCCAGCCGTGTGCAAAATAATCAAAGAAAACTCATCTTCCTAAGGGCTAGAATTTTCGAGGTGAATTTCTCCTTTAGTCTGAAATTTAGAGAGGATTTTTCTTTTTTTTTTAAAAAAAAAAGGGGGGGGGGGTAATTCAAGCTCTTAAGTATTTGAATTTTTTATTTTGCATTATTAGTGTCACATTATATTTACTGCAGTTATTACAATGCTATCAAATCATTTGCTTTATTAAATCATATTATATACAGTATATTCTTAATCAGGGATATGTTTAGGAAAATTTTAGGTCCTTTAAAGGACCCTTCACAAAACATTTTATCCCAAAACAGGACGCTTCACAAAATTATTTGTCCCTTAAATAGACCTTTCACAGAATTTTTTCACCTTCAAATTAAACTTTTCACAAATTTAGTCATTTAAAAATAAAATCTGGCCTGTAAGTAAGCAGTTGAACTCACCGAAGGTCATATTACTTAGCTTTTTATATATGAAGGATAGAACATGAAGACATCGATAATTTAAAACTCACAAAATTATGGCTAGAATTTTCACAAATATAAGAAAAACTTCACAATTTCACAAAAAACATGATCCTGTGAGAAAAGTCTGGGCAGACCCCTGTTAATAATCTCCTCAGCCTGATACTAGAGTTCTGCACGGATCGGGTTCTACTCTATCCGAACCTGACAAAAGTTAACGCGAAACACAACTCTAGCCTGACAAACTGCAAATTAAACCCGAAATATTCATACCCAAACTCAAAGTGAAAGAAAATGAATCTATGTTTCATTACATTTATGGATAAGTAGTATACAATTTTATATCTTATATACAAAAATGAACACATGCACCATTAATACTCCGATATATAGCTTTTTCATTTTAAAAATATTCAGATCTTCCTTTTGGAAAATCGGTTCATCCAGCAAAAAAAATAACATAAACCTGACTTGATCTGCAACTCGAGTTCGGGTAAAATCAGGTTATATGACTCTATGCAAGACTGTCAATTGACACGAAACGAAAAAAAGAAATGTCAACCGCCTCAATATGTGCCTCGGGTCGTGCCGGTTTTGAAAAAAAATCTGGTTGTGCGACCCAATGCAGACTAGAGATGAGACGGGCTCAGCCTGGACCGACACGGCCTCAGATTTATTCTTTCTGAAACCTGAAAATTTTACATATCCATGAATAGAAAAAATTAAAACTTTTTTTCCCCTTAAAAATTACTTATTCCTTTTCAAATCATTGTATTGCTTTTTTGATCGGAATGATGGGAAAACAGAAATTGTGATTTTCTATTTCAGTTATTAGAATAGAATGCTATTTTAAAGAAAATGATTAGTCATATATACAGATTTATGTTTGGCATTGCTGACGACAGTCCTATGATATGGCGCCACGAAAGAGGCGGGAATAATTCATTTGTTTTTAGTTCGAATTTTGTTTGTGTAAGAGGTTATTTTGCAATTGGATTTATTTTTTTATTATTATTATTATTTAGAGATCTAACACAAAGAGAATCTTCTGTTTATAGTTTGGGTTTGTGAAAAATTTAGATTTCTATTGTACACAACATACAGAAGTCATAATCGCTCTTCATATGGAAATAACTTTTGCGATTATTATATCTATTATGAACTCTGCTGAAGCTGTACGTTGTAATTTACAAAGTCACTTTCAGCCGTAAGCAAATTTAATTACCATATTATTCCGATAGAAAACAATCGAACAGTGTTTCCTCTTTTCCTGTAAAAGCACCGGGGCAATAAAATTTTTAATTTAAGATTATTTTCAGGGTCACTCCAATGCCGAAAGATTGTTCAAGGAAGAAATTGGTTATAGCTAAAAAATTTAACTTTTTTTTAGAAAATTGATAAATGTTGTTCCACTATTCGCTAGATAAATAGTAATTTCTACAAATTTCATGCATTTATTCATGAAACACACTTCATTAACATGCCCATAAGATTTTCTTATTAAAAGAGAAAAAATATGAGAATCCTTTTAAGTATGAAGTACATTTTTATTTGATACCAAACTTTTTTTTTTTTTTTTTGATAATATTAAATTAAAATTTTTCTTTAACAGTCATTTCTATGTAAAAAGCAATTTACAAATGATAATTACATTTGAAACATTTTTTTAAATATTATGCAATTTTTTACTATTGCATATTTTTGGTATCTGGCTCGGGCTCTGATGACACAAAATGTTTTGGGCTCGGGCAGCTTCGGATTTAAAATCGTCAGGCTGAGGCGGTCCCAGGCTCTGAAAAAAGAACCTGAACACATCTCTAATGCAGACTCTACCTGATATCAAATGTTTTGCAAATTTCTGAATTGTGTGGAATTTAGTTCATAGTCTGAAAAGGAATGCAGAAAATGATTAAGAAAATTTTTTACTCTCAGAAAATCATTGGTCAAAATTTCATATCCCTATGAATCATAAAATTTGTAAACTTCTTCGCATGTTGACTATGTTTATGTGCTGATTATCTCGTGACCGATTGAATTTCATGATTTTTTCCCCTGGCGATTTGACGAAATTCGTGATTTTTTCCGTGAATGATTCACGAAATTCACAATTTTTTCCTGTAACAATTTGTAAAAATTCATGATATTTTTTGCGATGGTTAACAAAATTCGCTATTTCTATCCGAGATATTTTGACGAAATTCGCGATTCTTTTCTACGATCATTTGTTGAAATTCGTTTTTTTTTTGTTTTTTTTTTCTTGCAGCTGACTGACAAAATTTGCGATTGTTTTGGGCAATCATTTGATGAAATTTTTGAATTCTTTGACTAAATTCATGATTTTTATCTGAAACCTTTGACAAAATTCTCGTGGTTTTTTTTTTTTGTTTTTTTTTTCCTTAATAGATATTTGAAATTCACAATTTTTTTTGCACGACTGATAAGCTTTTTTTTTTTTTTTTTTTTGCGACCGAATGTTGAAATCTACATTTTTTTTTTCTCGCAACCAATTGCCAATAATTGCTGTTTGCTTCCACGATCTTTGCAATATTTTTTCACGGTCCTTTTAGGAAATAATATTTTTCCCGCGACTAATTTGCCAAATTACTAAAAAATGACTATTTTTCCCAAGTAAAATTGGCAAAATTTAAGTTTTTTTAAGCGGTTGATTGGCAAGTTGATTCCGCAAAAAATAAAAATAAAAAAATACTGAGTCTCCCATGAAAATTAAAAAATGATCCTGGAAGAATCCCATGATTTTAAAAAATGTTAAGAGGGCAAAATCCTCTATGTTGTTTCAAGCCCTTCCCCTCAAAGAAAACTTTGTCCCCCCCCCCCTTTTTTTTCTTTTAATTTAGCCCACTGGCATACTGTTACGAATCTAGAATTAATTCTAATTTTGTTTGATGACACTTTATACAGATTTTTATACAGCACTCTAGAATTTTTTTCTTGACTTCTCAAGGTATCCAAAATATGCTTGTTTTAGTATTTTGTATAGCCGAAAGTGGAATTTAGATCAGTAACTGATTTTAAAAATAATTTTTAAAAATTGGAATACGTAATGAAGAACAAAGGTTATTTTTTATGGGGCGTAAAGAATTTTAGAATAAATATTTCTCAACAAATCTATTGCTAATACTGTTTTCATTTGACTGCAATTTTTCTTTGCTTTTTGGTTGAATTGCCAAGGTTAATCAAAACCCAGTGAGAATCCTGGCACAAATTGATTTACATAAATAAAAACTTCCTTTTATTAATCTATATCAATTGTATATCAACACTTTGTTAAGGGTAAGTGATAGCTTGATTTGTCTGCTTTTTTTAAATGTTATTTATTTTACCTTGGAAAAATGATTTTAGCCAATCCAAATATTAATACTACATGTTAATGCTAAAAAATTTAATTTTAAATGTACATGTAAAAGTAAATTGATTTGAAATATAATATGCCTTTTTTAGACTCTTAATGCTTGAAAACACAATGTTGTACCCAGAACCCTCTTTGATTCATAAAATGTCAAAAAAGAATCCTGTATTTGCAAATGCATGAATAGATTTTTTTCAGTAAACAAAGAAAATATATATATGGAATAAGTTGTGGCTAAGCTTTATTGTTTAATTTCCAGATATATCACGGCTGAAAAATTAAAAATTTAATTTTAAAAATGTCTCTTGAAAATGTAAAAAAAAAAAAAAAAAAAAAAAAAAAATCTGTGGTATACAAAATGATTTCTATAATATTTGCAGGGCTCCCAAATGGTCCCCTTTTATGCATTTTGATCCCCCTAGTCCCCTTTCTGTGGCAGGAAAAATTTTACTAATGTGGAAAAATCGCCGCAAAACTCAAAAAACTCTAAAAATCACAAAAGTTCAGATATTGCGTTTTACTATAGCAAGCTAAAACATTGTAACTGGAATTCTTTCACGAATGTCAAAAAATTGCCGCACAATGTGAAAAGTTGTTAAAATACACATTGAAAATCTCATTAAAGATCACTAAAAATTCAAGTTAGAGGACAAAATTTTACTACATTAAGATAGAAGTTTGAAACCGAATTTCAAAAAATTGCTTAAAATGTTAATTAAAAAAAATTAAAAAATTGCTATAGGAATATTCAATTTTATTGAAAAGTGGACAAAATTTAATAAGTTCTGTGAAAGATTGAAACTGGAATCCTTTTACGAATGTCAAAAAATCGCATGAAAAATTCAAAAATTGCTGTAATAAGCTTTATTGAAAAGAGGACAACATTTACTGAATTGGTCTAAAAAATTGAAACTGTATCCCATTTACTAGTGTGAAAAAGTCACTGCATAAAAAATGCTAAAAATTAAGAAAATCAGAGAAGTCAAAATGTACTATAGGTAGGGTACAAAATCCAGAATTTTTTCACAAATGGGGGGAAAAAATCCTTGCAGGATGTGAATTTTTTTTATTGCTAACAATTTAAACCAGAGGGCAATCGTGGAAAGAAAAAAATTACTACATTAGGGTTAAAAGTTTGAAACTGAATTTCTTTTATAATTGTCAAAAAATCACTGCAAAATGCCAAAAAACAATGAAATAATTGCGAAAAATTTAAAAATCACTGTATAAATTCCAAATGAATTTTATTGTAAAGAGGACAAAATTTACTATATTCTGTTAAAAATTTTAAATCAGATTCCTTTTAGAAATTTGGAAAAATTGCTATAAAACATGAAAAAGGCTGAAAATTACATTTAAAAAAACTATTAAAAAAAAAAGTCCAAAAATTGACTTCTATGTGCATAACTTTAAACATACAGCTACCTTCTTGCCAAGTCTTATAGTTCTTTGCACAGCGATCTCATCAGCACAAAGACACATAGACAAACCTCTATCTTTATTAGATTAATTTTTAATACTATTATTCAATTGGTAAATAAATCATATCAGTTGTAAATTTCCAAATGGGGGGGGGGGGGGGAAGTCTGGGCCAGGATTCGAACTAGGGATGTCTGGAGCCGCCAATGCTTTACCTACTGAGCCATCCCGGAAAATCTGGAGGATTTCACCCAGCTAACCCTAATGTTGCCATATTATGCTTTTTCTGATGAACATTATAGCTTATTTCAGCTTTTATTGGGTAGTGCAAAGGAACTAAATTTTATATTTGATAATAATAATTAACAATTTCTAATCAATAGTTAATCTAATTTTAATTCTCAACAGGAGGTGCTGTTATGCTGTGTTTTTTTAGCTCACAGGTTATCAAAGCCTGAGAGCTAATGTGCCCGCTGGTTCTGTATGTATGTATGTACTTAATGCAATAACTCTTGATGACTCTGTCTGCCATAAGTCTTGAGCATAATCCAGTGAATATGGATTCCAAATTTCATCAAAATCAGTCAGTAGTTTCCAAGAAAACAGGTCTTAAATCTCGCATATTTGCCATAAGATTGCACTCAGTCTTGTTTTCCCTTAATAAAGCATCAATTTAAATTAAAAGCTCCTTTAAGGAGAATTATCAATGTGAGTACTGGATATTGGAATACTTCCTATCTTCTTGCTGTAGAATATTTAGCTGAGTGTACTTTTTAGTGACCCATCTTTATAAAGATAACCAATTAACATATTTTTGGGGGTAATTTTTAAAAAATTTGCTTGCATATTTAGGAAAAGTCGGGGCAGTATTTTTAGACATGGTCCCCCAAAGTCCCCTTTTAAAATAAAAATGGTCCCCTTTCCCTCTTTTAGTGGACTAAAATGTGTTGGGAGCCCTGTATTTGCAAATAACTGAATCTACAGGATTGCAAAATTAATCTAATTTTTATATAACTTGGAACTTTCTCCAGCTACACGCTATGTTTGCATTCACTAAGCTTGGTTACTTTCTCATTTGCTGATTTCTATATTATTATGATACTAGGTTATAATATTTGTGTTTAATAAAATGAAACACAAATATAAAGACAAGAAATATTTGAAATATAATGAAAAGAAAAATTTCGAGTAATACTTTAAATACTATGGCTATTGTTCTATGTATTGTCTTTATGTTAACATTTATAACATTAGATGTATATTTCAGGTCAGATTGATGGTCAAGAAATAACTGTGGCACCAGTACTTTTGGCTAATCCAAGAACACACACTCAGTGGAACAAATCACCTGTTAGAAGAGGTGGTGGACGAATGGGTGGTCCTCCTCCCTGGAGGAGACGCAATTTAAATTTCAGACCTCCAATGGATAGACGTAGGAGACCATTGTAAGTACAAGAATATGTTATTAAGGGGACTTATCTGATGGGGAAGAAAAAAAGTGGAATGTTATCCTATGGGAAAAAATACTTATCCTCCTTGTTCATTCAAATTTGGAAATTTCAACAATTTTTTTTTTTTTTCGGCATGTAGATAGGAAGTTTTTTTATCCTTCTGTAAACTCCAAATTTTTATACCTTTTTCCAGTTACAAAACCAGGGTTCGCACAGACTCCTTAGACTCCTTGGAAACTCCTTAGAAATGAAAACGTTCCCAAGTAGTACTTAGAACTACTTAGATAAGCAAACAACTACTTAGAAACTCCTTATATTCTATTGCGGCTTCGGACGCAAGCGATAATTGCTGCCGAGGAAGAAAAAAATTGTGATTGAAAAACGCACGGTAAATCCTTTATGCACGTCATTCATCTGAAGCACAACATTGATTGGGTAGGGTAATGTTAATAGCAGGGTTCCCACTAGGTCCGTTTTTCAATTATTAGGTCCATAAAGTCCGTTTTTCGACACTGTTAGCCGACTTTTATTTTAAATTTTATCGATGTTTGGCATTTAGCCAAGAATCTCGGAAAAATCGCATTTTTCGCAAATATGTTCCAAAAAATACCGTCAATCGATCGCGGAAAAAATTCTTAAATTTTGTCAAAGGATCGTGAAAAACGCGAATTTCTTAAAAGACAGCGAATTTGCTCAAATGATCACGAAAAAACGCGAATTCCGTTAAAGATCGAGAAAAAAAAACAGATTTCCTCAAAAGATCACATAAAACGCGAATTTCCTCAAACAATCTGGAAAAACACACGGTTTCCACCAAAAGATCGCTAAAACGTTCGTTTCGTCAAACGATCAAAATAAAACGCGAATTCTATTAGAAGATCGCGGAAAACGCGAATTTCTCCAGAAGATCGCGAAAAACACGTGAATTTCCTCAAAAGATCGCGAAAAACACGCGAATTTCCTTAAAGATCGAGAAAAAAAGCAGATTTCCTCAAAAGATCGCGAAAACGTTCGTTTCGTCAAACGATCGAAATAAAACGCGAATTCCATTAGAAGATCGCGTTAAACACGTGAATTTCCCCAGAAGATCGCAAAAAACACGTGAATGTCCTCAAAAGATCGCGAAAAACACGCGAATTTTCTCTAAGGAATGCGAAAAACACGCGAATTTCATCAAAGGAACGCGAAAAACACGCGAATTTCATCAAAGGAACGCGAAAAACACGCGAATTTCATCAAAGGAACGCGAAAAACACGCGAATTTCTTCAAAGGATCGCGAAAACCACGCGAATTTCCTCAAAGGATCGCGAAATACACGCAAATTTCGTCAAAGGATCATGAAAAACACGCGGTTTCCACCAAAAGATCGCGAAAAAAACGCCAGATTCGGGGGGCAGATCACGTTGAAATGAAAAAAAAATCGATTTTTTGAAAAATTCAGTGTGGATTCCTTGAAATGTTACAAATCCATTGCAAAAAAATTTTTTTAAAAATTCGAATTAGAACGTGAGTTATCGCTAAAAACGTCTGACAACGCAACAGAAAAAATTGGGGATTCCCCTTTAACTCAGAACAGCTGTTCCACGCCTCCGCGCTGTTCATTTGTTTACATTTTGCTCGCTTGCATTGCGCTATCTCTTTCCTCTGCTAACGACATTTTATAAAGGTATTCTTACCGTGAAAGATTTCTACACACATTGTTTTGACTCCATGTATCTGTTTTAGTTCCGATGGTTTGATTTTCAAGAATATGAAAGAAACTAAACTCTCCGAGAGTGTTTGTTTTGATTGAAACTTTGTATTTGCACGAGGCAGAGATCTTTCATTTGCGCTGTTATTTATTAATACGATTATTTTTTCTTTTATATAATTTGTCAATTCAAATTAAATATGGATAAGAGTACTCGAAAATCAGGTGTAAGGCCAAGTAAGAGAAAGTTCAAAGGCAATCAGCATACGATTCCAAAAGTTCAGAAGCTAAGTGCTTCTGGTAACAAGCTGAATTTTAATTCAAAATTGCAGGCATCAGAATTTGATGGATTCGCCTTTATTGACAAAAAAATTGTTTTCTCTGCAATGGAAAATTGTATGTGCTGCATAAAATGTCATTCATCGTTAAAAATCGAATCTGAAGTAGTGTTTGGCCTCTCAGAAAAAATCAATATTGTGTGTTCTGGCTGTGATTTAATTTCATCTTTCAGAAATTCTGCAATGCTTGGAAGGTCACAGAAATGTGCAGAGATTAATAAGAGATTTATTTATGCTATGAGATGCCTTGGACAAGGATTAGCTGGAGCACAGACATTTTGTGGCATAATGGATATGCCTCCTCCCATCTCTAAAAAGGCCTACAATGATGAAGTGAAAAATCTTAAAAAAGCTTCAACTAAATGTGCAGAAGAAAGCATGCATAATGCTGCATTATTGGAGTTAGACCTAACAGAGAATGCTGGAATTAATAATAATATCACAGTGAGTGGGGATGGCACTTGGAAAACGCGTGGCCATTCCTCACGTATTGGTGCATGTACTCTTATTGGTGCTGAAAGTGGCAAAATTATAGACACAGAAGTTTTGTCGACACGATGCAAAGGATGTGAAAATTGGAAAGGAGTACGCAAAGGGGTTAAGTATGAAAAATGGTTAGAGGAACATTCTAAAATTTGTGAGAAGGATCACATTGGTTCTGCTGGCATGATGGAGGTTAGAGGGATGAACAGAATTTTCAAGCGATCCGTATCCAAGCATAAAGTTCGCTACTCAAAATACATAGGTGATGGCGACTCAAAAACATTCACTTCTCTGCAAAAAGCTGCGCCTTATGGAGCTGAATTCAAGATTGAGAAAATTGAATGTGTAGGACATATTCAAAAAAGAATGGGCACACGACTCCGAAGAAGAAAGGCTGAGCTAAAAGGCAAAAAACTGAGCGATGGAAAAGTGATCTCTGGAAAAGGTCGTCTTACTGATGACGTTATTGACAAACTCACAGTATATTATGGAAATGCAATTCGAGGTAACAATATGTCAGTGAAAGACATGCAAAAAGCCGTCTGGGCCATATTTTACCACAAAAGGTCTACCGATAAAGAACCTCTGCATGACTTTTGCCCCCAGGGTGAAAATTCGTGGTGTCCTTATCAAAAGGCAAAAGTTTCTGGAGATGTTTACCGCCATTCAAACACTATTCCAGCTGCTGTTCTGGACAGCATAAAAGACATATTTAAAGACTTGTCCATGCCAAGTTTGTTAAAAAAATGTGTTGGGGGGCATACTCAAAATGTAAATGAGAGCCTAAATGCTCTCATATGGAAGTTTTGTCCTAAGACATCTGGCTCGGGGAAAAAAATTGTTCAGATTGCAATAAATGAAGCAGTCATGTGTTTTAATGAAGGGCAGTGTGGACGTATTAATGTTATGAGGGAAATGGGCTTGCAAATTGGCAAAAATTGTACGTTGTATGCTAGTGAAGCTGATCAAAAGCGAATTGATGCAGCTGAAAAGAGGGCATTAGCGTGTACACTTGAAGCCCGCAGAGCCAAAAGAAGGGCAAAAAAAGCTGCGGATGAGGCTCTGAAACTTCAAGAAGGATGCGTTTATGCCTCTGGTGGATTTTAGCATAGTAAGCAATCAAGCCGTTTTACTCAAAAAACTATATTTTTGGCATTGCCCGTAATCTTTTTTATTTATTTATTTTTACTTATTTATTTATTTATTTTTTGCTAAATTTAATGAATATGGTACATGCATATTATCCAGGCCAGGTCAGCTAGAACCGAGCCAATTATACTAATTACAGTAACCCTCATTTATTTTTTTCAACTGTCAATGGTAAACAAGATTGGCATTTGACAATCATTTTTGGCGATAAATATCCTAGCCCGGATAATACGTAAGTATAATGAATATTATAAAGCCATTAATTATGCAAATGAATTTAAATATACTTTAAAATTTTGCTTCAGTGTAAGATATAGCAATATAAGTGCAATATTAAATATATATATGCAGTAGAATTTTTAAAATCTTGCGTTTCAAAATGCATATTTAAAAATTCCTATTTTTGTCGTTAGCGCCATAAAATGTCAATTTTGTCGTTAAAATTTAAATAATTAATATTGCTAAATATATATATTTAAATGTTTTTCTTCTTAAACCATAAGTATTTATGAAAGTATAGAAAATATTGTTTTATTACATTAATTGGTTTTGAAACTACAGAGTTTTTAGTAGTGGTCAAATTATTGTCACTTTCCGGTTGCTCCGAAAGCGATCACTAGTGTGTACACTTAAAGCTCGTAGAGCCAAAAGAATGACCAAAAAAGCTGCGGCTGAGGTTCTTCAACTTAAAGAAGGATGTGTTTATACCCCTTCTGAATTTTAGCGTCATAAACAATCTTCATTCTTATAAAACTTGCAGTTAATTTATAAAATTAACTTTGAAGACGTTTTTCTCAAAACTGTATTTTTTGGCATTGCGCGCGCTCTCATTTAAAAACTAATTATCGTAGAGTCATGAAATTTTGCATTTTACTAATTTTCATGCGTATATTTAAGCTGAACCTCAATTTAGCCAGATTTTTGTCATAGAAAAATTTTTATTGAATAAATAAGTGTAATTTTTTTGCTAAATTTTATAACTATGATTATTGAAGCCATTAATTATGCAAATGAATTTAAATATACTTTTAAATTGAGGTTCAGAGTAAAATTGTTAGGGATTAGCACTAATACCAATTCCCCAACATCTTACACTTGTAACACTGATTAAAAATTATGTTGATAAAGCAGAGTTCAACAGTGGAAGTAGATCGGAGGATGGATTTCTAAAAATATGCAAATGAGAAAAATTATGAAGTACGTTGAATGAAGAAATGTTAAAAAGTGGATGAAGTAAATTGACAGATGAGATAAAGCTCCAGGCTTAAACTTCTTTTATTAAGATCCAAAGTTCACAGTAAAATATCTTGATAAAAACAGTCTTTAAAAATAAACCAAATATTGATGAATAAACAATGAATCACTTTAAATCAAAACAGCCATTTTAAACACTTTAACTTAGAAGCCATGAAGAACAGAAAAGCTTAAATATCGTAACTTTAAAAGATGATTTTAAAAACAGAACGAAAAATAAAAATAAGCCGCATGATTTTAAATGTTTACCACAAGATCAAATACAGCATCCCGAGAACGCTTAAAGCCATTCTCGTATCGAGAGCATTGGTAGATAAAACAAGTAAGTAACATTTCCTTCCAAATAACCCCTTTAAATACAGCAGCTGGAACGGCACGTGTCGACACGCCCACTCTCCAGAATGATCTACGAGATGGTGATTTGCCGGTGACGAACTACGTCAACTAATTCATTCATAAATCCGTTCCCGCCATCTGTCGGGAGAAAAATACACCACGTCATACGCTCTCGTAAATTCTACTATGTCGCGTGGAAAACGTAAACATCTGCAGTTGTAAAAATAAAGATACGGCGTTATCAATGAACTGTAACTAAAGAAACGTAAAGCTGAATAAATAACTAAAGGATTAAAAGAATGAACGCAAGATAAAAGGTGAGTTTAATTTCAAAATACTTTTAAATACAGAATACTTTATACTTATACTATTTAAATGAAATGACCTTAATAAAAATAAAGATTTATAACTAACGAACTGTAAATTATACTACCAGGGTTAATGTACTATTGAATATAATTAGAGGCATTGAGAACTGGGAAATAAGCTTGTTAATATTTCTTAACAAGTGCCCCCCCTCTCAATGTCTCAATCGAAAACGAAAAATAAAAGATCTAAAAAACTTCACTGACCATGGAACACCTTCTTTCTATAAAAACGGTTAAAAACAATGAACAAAACTAAACGAAATATTAATCCTAACACTTAACATGAGAAATGCCCGATAATGGCTAACAACTAACAAGAATTAAGCATTAATAAACTCCCAATGCTTTAAATTTAACAACTAACATTAAAAACCGAGAAATGCCCAACAAAAATTTCCAAACGAAATCCCACAAATTAACCATCAAAAACTTCAAAATCAAAAGCCAAAAGATCCAGCATAAAAACTCGCCTAAATCCATTCATGGCCTCTTTACAAAAATTCAAAATTTAAATTTCTAACAATATAAACACAATTCAAACATTTAACAAATTGAAAAATATCACAATGAAAAATCAACATACGTACCAACTTACAAAAGTAACGTTTCAATTTGAAACTATACATACTAGCCAACTCCGTCATCTTGACCACAGCTAAATATGCAAATTTATACAAAACTTAAATAACTTTTATTTAACAAGAACAAAGATAGAAAAATTAATTAGAGTAACTTCATCAGTCTCTCCCAGTAACTTCCAAAATCCAGTAAAAATGACAAACTTAAGCAATAACTTGGCATCTGATTAATAAGACATAACAATAAATAGCTGTACACTTATCCATCTACAGACAACATCTTACAGCAATATCCATTTTCTCTACCTACATTCGCACAAATATTCACATTGAAGATATCAGATGCCTGCAAATAAAAGATCTATTAGAAACAACATAATCAATACAAAAATAGTCCATTATCATAAGATATATTCCTGTAACAAAACTTCTATATAAATATAACAGTACTAAATCCAACTTAAGACTTAACAAAGGTATAACAACCTTAAAAACATAAAACCTCAAAAAAAAACTATTGCTACAAAGAAGAGAAACTGGATTTCCTAAACAAAAATTCATATTCTTAATTTCTATTACTTTAACTTTAATTTAATATATATTTAAACTTCAAACAGATTAATCAGAAACTTTAAACTATTAAATAGATATATCCAAAAATTTTAAAAATTAAGTTACATATACTTCTCACAACCAGCTGATAAACGGGGACTAGTGACATTCTCATATATAAAAACTAGGGACTCACAAAATCAAAAATACAATGCCCGCAGCAGATCCGCCAGTGGCGGTTACCTCTCACACAAACTACCTCAGAAAGTTCTCTGGCATTTGTCTCCCAAGGGACCACCCACCCGAAACGGTACTGTGGGCTGCTCGAACCCCCAAGAATAGAATGGTAAGAGGCACCATTTCCACCATTGGATGGGAATTAAATGCTTAACAGCTAGATGAAAAAGGTAATGAAAAAAACAATTGTGATCAAGAGACTTCATAAAAAGCTAGATAAAAACTTGCTAAACATCGTTTGCTTAAACCATGTAAATGGCTATGGCCACTCACCACGTACACAGGATTACAAACTTTATACATCTTAATACACGTAAATCTTATACTGAAGAAAAATGGTGGTACGCAGTATGATTTCTAAAAACTTCAAACAGAAATCTAAAAACAATCTGAAAAACTATTTAAACATTAAAAACCTGTATCAAATACAGTTCTAACAAAAATTAACAAATCGTGTTTGGTCTGAGGCTTCGTAAAGACATCACTGAGGTTTGACTTACTAGGAATATATTCTAAATCAAAAGCTTCACTGTAAATTAAATCCCTAATAAAAAATAACTTGACATCTATATGACGAGATTTATAGTTTTCTATAGGTGATTTTACAAAATTAATGGCCGCCTGGTTATCTGCATAAAGCTTCGACTTGATACCTAAATCGCGTATGATTGCTCTATCCCGACACTCCTGCAGGATCCGGTCAAACCAAACCAGGTTTTTGGAGGCCTCAGTCATGGCGACAAATTCCGACTCCATTGTGGATAAACTGACGCACCTTTCTTTAAAGGTACGCCAGTCCACGGGGGAACTGCCAACCATGACTATTTGCCCACCAACCGATGTTCGGTCATCCCGATTCGCCGCAAAATCAGCGTCAGAAAAAGCAACCAACTTCTCCTCGTTACACCGTAACCGGAGATGGTAGTGTCGAGTATACTTTAAATAACCAAGCAACCGTAATAACCCGTCCCAATGTGAAATACCCGGATTAGACTGAAACTGACTATATATATTAACCGCATAACTAATATCTGGCCTGGTTCTACTGGCAATGAATGATAAACAACCCAGTAAGCTTCTGTAAGGAAAACGAGCCATGTACCCCTTTTCGGAATCAGAAGAAGGACAATTAACTTTAGATAATATAACACCCTTACTAATAGGGAGAGATGAAATAGGAATTCGAAAATTCTTAAATTTATCACACACCTCATCAATATAACTAGACTGGTGTATACATAATGAATTCCCCTTTTCAACAAATTCGACCCCTAAAAGTTTACGTGTTCTTCCTAAAAGCTTGATGTCAAAATTCTTTCCAAGCAAATCCAGGATTATGTCAATCTTCTTCTTAAATTTTCCAAAAACTACGAAGTCATCAACGTATAGTAGCAGAACTATATCAGAATCAAAAAGGTAAGTACAGTTACATGACTCAAATTTCCTAAAACCAATCTTTAATAAAACTTTATGGATCTCATAATACCACTCCCGGCCACTTTGATGCAGCCCATAACCTAAACTGTTAGGGATTATTATATTGTCTAGTCATGCAGATATATTTGAAGATTCAGGATTATCAGAGTTCTCGTCATCAGATTCAGAATGTATAGGGACTAAACCAGCATACGTATTTGAGCCACTGAAATCAAAAAGATTTGGATCATACTTAATACCATTTACATTACAATACCTCTCAACTTCTGCAGGTGATCTTAATCTATTAGTTTTACCTTCCTTAAAATAGTAAATATCTGTTCTGTCCCTGGAGGATCGCACCACGGGTTTACGTAACCACCTAACTTCTCGCTTGGAGGAAATAGGGGTCTTAACGTCTTCAGCTTCGGAATCAGACTCGGAATCCGCAACCCCCTCCCCATTAACCCGGGAATCCGGTGGTATGCCGGGAGGATTCAAGGGTCCCCAAGAATCTACTCCTCCAGCATCTTCACCCTGATTATCACCGGAGTCAATGGAGAAAGGATCACAAGATCCCGGGCCCACCACGAATCCACTGCCTCCAGGAACATCCTCAGGAATCTCTCTAAATGTAACACTAATAGTTTCAACAATTCGATCATTTTCAGGTATCCAGATCCGGTAACCCTTGGTATTAAAAGCATAACCCACAAGATAGCCCTTTTTTGCTTTTGGATCTAACTTTGAATTACGTTTCTGGTGAGGAATTCCCACGTAAGCAGTTGTCCCAAAAGGTTTAAGATGCCTTACAGATGGTTTTCGGCCCCCATACAATTCAAAAGGAGTCTTCGTTAAAGACTTAGGACAGACCCGGTTCCAGGTATAACAAAAATATTTTAAGGCCTCTGGCCAAAACCTGGGATTCAATTTACTTTCAGCCAAAATAGTACGGACTCCATTGACAGCTGTCTGCATAAACCTCTCAATGACCCCATTCTGTTGGGGAGAAAATGGATTTGTCAACTCGTGATGTATTCCCTTTTCATCAAAATATATTTCAAAATTATCATTGACGAACTCACCCCCGTTATCAGACTTAAAATTCTTTACTTTTCTACCCAAGAAATTTTCTGCACGAGTAATATGAGATTTGACAATATCAAAAACATCCGATTTTAATCTCATTGGGTATACTGAAACTCTACGGGAGTAGTCGTCCATAATTGAAAGAAAATACCTTTCCCCATTTCTCCCAACAGTTCTACAAGGTCCCCAAACATCCGCAAATAAAAGTTCTAAGGGATGTTCAGAACGAATGCTGCCAATGGGTTTAAATGAAGGTCTTATAAACTTATTCAACTTACAGACTTCACAATGAAAATCGTTATCTTTCAGATCAACCAATCCCCGGACCCCATTTTCTTTACATGTATGAATCAAAACAGAGGGACTAATATGCCCACATCGGCGGTGCCATAATTGCATTTTACTTATACGTTTAGCATTACCCGCAGAATTAGATTCAAAAGATACATTTTTCAAAGGTTTAGGAGCCCTAGGGAAAAGCTGATAAAACCCATTTTTCAAAAATGCATTGAATAAAATGATGTCTCCCCTCATGATGTCAATTACGCCTCCACCACCCAGAAATGTTAAGCCTCTCTTATCCAACTGAGGGCCAGAGATTAGATTACGTCTTAGTTGGCTCGAGTACATCACCTCCGTAAAGGTGAACACTCTTTGTCCAAAGCGTAATTTTACCTCTCCCTTACCCTCAATCGGAAAAGATATATCCTTAACAGCCACATTCATTTGTTCATCTGAAACATTACAAAATTTAACAAATAAATTACGATTAGAACAGAAATGATGTGAAGCACCTGAATCAAAGATCCAGGTGTCAACATCCGATGCATTACATAAACTGGCTTGAGATACAACATAAGTTGACTTACGTGAGCTGTCAGGAAAGTCCTCTATATCTGCTCCATGCTTTCGGGGCTGTTGTCTGGATACATGATTCTTTCCAAAATTACGGGATCTTCTGTAAGGCCTGGGCGATGGAGATCTAGGATACTGTCTGGAATCACGAGAAAAACTCCGGCCAGCAGTGGAATCAGTCGATGAGTCACGATAATCACGTCGGTGAGATCCTCTACCTCTGGGCACAGTCGGAGAAAAATCAGAAGAACTCCTGGATTTTGGTGAAGATTCTGCATAAGTTGGATAGCTCTGTCGATCAGGATTATAACGAGAGTTCAGATACTTGCGACACTTGCTTCGAACGTGACCAGAAACCCCACAATGCCAACATTTCTTATAAAAACGAGGTTTCTTCTTGCATTTTACACTATTAGCTGATGGCACGTACTTAGAACTATCTTGATCACGAACAGTCAATCTGGTCTCTTCAGACACTAATTCTAAAACTATCTTTTCAAACTTAAACTCGTCTTCGGACCACCTCAAGATACTCTGCACAATACCATCATATTTCCGTGGTAAATACCGTATTAATTGAAAACTTAAATAAATCTCGTTAAACCCTTTATCTTGTTCTTTAATTATACTCATAAGCCTCCTTAATCTAGTTGCAAAGATACTTATCGACTCGCTCTCCTTCTTTCTGCATTCTATCAATTCACTAAATGACTTCATCAAGAATGACCTAGAGTCGGGATGGAAATGTAACCTAATTTTGTTCCAAGCTTGAACAGCATTTGTACATTCAGCAATTACACGCTTAAATTCTCCCTCAATATTCAAAAATATTGCCGAAAGAGCTTGCCTTGAACGCTGTTTAAAAATGCTTGCATCTGATTCAGTTACTGAACTACTCGGGACCAGCTCCTCTTTACCAGATTCTATAATGTCCCATAGTCCTTTGTCAATTAGGACATATTTCATGTCAATACTCCATCCAGCATAATTCGTGGAGTTCAGCTTCTCTATTGTGTTGCCGGCCATTTTTTCATCAACAAAAAAAAAAATAAATAAATGAAGATGAATGATAAAACTAGAATTTAAAAATATAAAACTTTCTTCATAATCTTCTTCAAAAAAAAATTTTTTTTTTTTTTTTCAGACACGTACTAAATCTTCGGCCCCCCCCTCTTTTTAATCACGCTGCGTCATTCTTTTTAACTTAAATATTTCTCATAGACCTCTATAAAGGGTAAAGGGCCAACTGAAGATTATCAAATTCAATCCTCTCCATTGATCCATATCCTCAAATCTGGACTTATCTGCCCATAACCTAAACTGTTAGGGATTAGCACTAATACCAATTCCCCAACATCTTACACTTGTAACACTGATTAAAAATTATGTTGATAAAGCAGAGTTCAACAGTGGAAGTAGATCGGAGGATGGATTTCTAAAAATATGCAAATGAGAAAAATTATGAAGTACGTTGAATGAAGAAATGTTAAAAAGTGGATGAAGTAAATTGACAGATGAGATAAAGCTCCAGGCTTAAACTTCTTTTATTAAGATCCAAAGTTCACAGTAAAATATCTTGATAAAAACAGTCTTTAAAAATAAACCAAATATTGATGAATAAACAATGAATCACTTTAAATCAAAACAGCCATTTTAAACACTTTAACTTAGAAGCCATGAAGAACAGAAAAGCTTAAATATCGTAACTTTAAAAGATGATTTTAAAAACAGAACGAAAAATAAAAATAAGCCGCATGATTTTAAATGTTTACCACAAGATCAAATACAGCATCCCGAGAACGCTTAAAGCCATTCTCGTATCGAGAGCATTGGTAGATAAAACAAGTAAGTAACATTTCCTTCCAAATAACCCCTTTAAATACAGCAGCTGGAACGGCACGTGTCGACACGCCCACTCTCCAGAATGATCTACGAGATGGTGATTTGCCGGTGACGAACTACGTCAACTAATTCATTCATAAATCCGTTCCCGCCATCTGTCGGGAGAAAAATACACCACGTCATACGCTCTCGTAAATTCTACTATGTCGCGTGGAAAACGTAAACATCTGCAGTTGTAAAAATAAAGATACGGCGTTATCAATGAACTGTAACTAAAGAAACGTAAAGCTGAATAAATAACTAAAGGATTAAAAGAATGAACGCAAGATAAAAGGTGAGTTTAATTTCAAAATACTTTTAAATACAGAATACTTTATACTTATACTATTTAAATGAAATGACCTTAATAAAAATAAAGATTTATAACTAACGAACTGTAAATTATACTACCAGGGTTAATGTACTATTGAATATAATTAGAGGCATTGAGAACTGGGAAATAAGCTTGTTAATATTTCTTAACAAAAATATACTAGAATAAGTAAATGTTGCTGCAATATTAAATATATATCTGCAATAGAATTTTTAAAATCTTGCGCGCAAGATGCATATTTAAAAATTCAGATTTTTAAAATGTCAATTTTGTCATTAAAATTTAACTAATTAATATTGTTAAATATATATAATTGAATGCTTTTTTTTTAAACCATAAGTATTTATGAAAGTATAAAAAAAAAATTGTTGTATTCCATTAATTGGTTTTGAAATTACAGAGTTTTTCGTAATTGTCAAATTATTGTCATTTTCCGGTTGCTCAACGTGATCTCCCCCCTTACAATTGCGTTAAACAATTCGTTAAATAAAACGCGAATTCCATTAAAAGATCGCGAAAAAAGCGAATTTTCCCAGAAGGTCTCGAAAAAAAAACGAATTTCTCTCAGAAGATCGCGAAAGAAACGCGATTTCTCCCAGAAGATCGCGAAAAAAACGCAAATTTCATCATAAGATCGCGAAAAAAATGCGAATTCGTCAAAATTTCACCTTCAAAGAAAGCGATCACCGCTGTTCTAAAAGAATAAATTCAAAACTTGTTATATTTTTTCTTGTATGTTGCATTTAGCATTCTTTTTTTTTTTTGCCTTTTAAAATTTTCTTTAAGATGTATCATGTATGTGATATACATAATAAGTGTTAGGGGTTTGACTAATCTCTATTTATATGACCTAGGGGTGATTCTAATGTGAATTTTCCGAAAATGTAAGGCATTCATTTCTGAAAATTTTAAAAAATCGGTCACCAATCCAAAAATTCGGACATATGGTCGCCGAAAAAAAAATATTTGTCCATCGTTTGCAGGAAAATCGCCAATTTCGTCAAATAATCGTGAAAAAACGCAAATTTCGTCAAATAATCGCCAAAATCCCTGACAATTTCGTCAAAAGATCGCGAAAAACACCAAAAATTTCGTCGAAAGATCGCGAAAAAACGGCAAATTTCGTCAAAAGATCGCGAAAAACGGCACATTTCGTCAGAAAATCGCGAAAAAAATCGCGGAAAAACCACAAATTTCGTCAAAAGATCGCGAAAAATCTTCAAATTTCGTAAAAAGATTGTGAAAAAAACACAAATTTCGTCAAAAGCTCGCGAAAACACCCACAAATTTTGTCAAAAGATCGCGAATATCGTCAAAGAATCACGGAGAAAACGCATAGCTAGTGTCGGGAGTTGATTTCCCCCTCCTCCCTCTCTCGTGTAACTTTACAGAAAATTTGCTGTGAATTTCAGAATATTTTTTTTTTACTCAGAATCACCCCAGTAGATTGTCGATTTTATATTTAAACTTACGAAATCATTAAGCAATATATTGTGAATACTGTGCGATTTCAGCACTAACAATCAGATTCTGATAGAGTAAAATTTGTTTTTGAAATGTTTTTCTCTCCAAATTGGGTATTAAAAATTGGAGTGTGCATACCACATAACGATGCAGCACAAAACAATATCGACAACAAAAAAAAAATGGCAAATCCTTAAAATTTTTTGGACTCCTTGGATTTTTTCTTCCCAACTCTGTATGAACCCTGAAAACAATAAAGAATATTTTTTATACTTTTTTGAATTTTTTGAAACTTTAACACAAATTTTAAAATATTCATAATTATCTTTAAAATAGTTTAAGCTTACAAAAGTTAAAGAACCTTCCTATCTACATGCTGAAAAAAAAGTGTTGTTGAAGTTTCCAAATTTGAATGAACAAGAAAGATATGTATTTCCAACCACCCTACACACACAGAATAACATGGGATTCCACTTTTATTTCTTCCCCACCGGATAAATTCTCTCTAGCTTCAACTTGATATAAACATTAAAATTGTACTTTTTTGGAGGTGGAAGTGACTTGTATTTAAATAAATCTTCAATTTGTGATGTTTGGAAACGTGATAATTTGTTTTCAGTTTGAAAGATGTGAGCCATTTTATTTTTATAAATGTGCATTTAAATATTGATTGTACTCGAACATAAAGAAAAGAAATATGAATTTTTTTTTTTTTTTGGGGGGGGGGGGGGGGGGTTAACTGTGAAAAATTGGAAAATTTGTAATTTCATTTTTGAAATATTTTATTTTTTGTAAAAGCTACTTTCTGCTTTTTTTCATATTTTTTTTATCTTCATGAAAGCCTTTTATCTCCACACTTGAAAACATTAACTTGGCAAATATAATTTGTAAATAATTAAAATACTACTTCTCTCGTTAAAAAGGAAAATTCGCATGTAAAATTTTATCTATAATCCTAATTATTTAAAATCTAAGATTGATTATTTAATATAACTCTGAATCATTCGAAAAATTCATTTATTTTTTCTGTTCTGTGTACAATTTTTCATCTATCCCTTAAAACCACAATCATCACAATGATGATGGTCCATTGATGAATGTCAATAACTTCACTTGAAAATTAGGAGATTCTGTGAAGATACACACAGGAAATACGAAAAACATGGTAACCAAGAGGTTAAGAGCCGATGGTCTATAATAGCATTACCTATTTTACTGCTTAATTCATTTGAAATTTTTTTTTATAGCCACCAGTGATAATTATAAACTTTTTAACTTCATCATTTAAAATTTTGCAGCCGAACACCACCTCCATCAATTTCTAGCAGGGTTGGCAAAAAAAAAAAAAAAAAAGGGTGGTTTGTTTGGTTTAAACCAGGTTTGTTTTCTGTTTAAACCGTGTTTTTAAAAATATTTCCTATTGCATACAGATGCATATTTGTTGATAAAATAAACATTGTTGGATATTATATAAGTAATATAACTTCATTTGAAAATATTCAAATTAAATAATTACAGTCAATTATGTAGAATTTTTAAATCCAAATACTTCGAGTTATTATTTTGTTTTCTGAGTGATAACTCCAAGTGTCCAAGTCAACATTTTTTACCATTAGATTCAGCAAGTAACAGAAAAGATTGATTGGTATTATTGAAATGCATAACTGGCACTCAGTTTTTGTGAGCTGTGTAATTCAACGTCATATCTTAAGTTACTCTTTTAAATTCTTAAGGATAATCTCCCCCAATCCAGAAAAGTTTCTTTTACAGCTTGACCGAAATCTTAAAGATCATTGTATTTTGTTATTAAGAGGCTACTTCAGTCAAAGGAAAAGACCTGTTCGCTAATGCTAATCCTATGGAAGAATTTTATAAAGATATCTCGGTCGCATTTCAATATTTTTAAATTTCTTTTGCATTGAATAGTTGAGATTAATCTGTACAAAGGCTGTTTACTTTTTCGATTTTGTTTACAGGTATTTCTTATGAGAACACTTTCATTTTCGGAACCGGTTTCGAAAGTAAAAGCATCCTCGTAAAAAATATCTGCAGTCAAAATTGAAAAAGTAAAAAACGGCCTGCATACAGATCGATCTCAACTATTCAATGCAAAAGAAATCATTTAAAAATATTGAAATGCGACCGAGATATCTTTATAAATTTCTTCCATAGGATTAGCATTAGCGAATGTGTCTTTTCATTTGACTGAAGTAGCCTCTTAACTGCTGTATATAATCTGCATTTTTTAAATGAAAATGCTTTGTGCTAAATATTGAATATTATTTATATATTTTATCTTTTTTAATTTCACATGTTTTAAGATAAATCTTTAGGATACCAGATATGTTCACTAGGACATGCTATCTTTCATTCTGCATGCATAGAAACATGACTTAGACTCACCCACTAAGTCAACCTGAGATGAAGTGTTAAAAGTACAAATTACTTCTATCAATAAAAAGAAAAAAATTATTTTAAGTTTGTTTTTAAAAAAAAAACAGATAGGTTTTTTGACCAAAAAAACCACCAATTGGTTACAGCCCACTGTATTGATAGCTGATGAAAGCAAGAGTTTTTCATACCCTTTATATTTTATTTTTTCATCGCAATTTAAACTAGAAAACATATTTTAACAATTGAATCATACATACAAAATATGTTGTTAAATAAAGCAGGAAAAACGTCTTTGGAAACTGATACTGAAAATCTAAATTTTTAATAGTAAGAATCATCTATCCCTTAAAAATTTTCAAAAATTTTGTATCTCTATTAGCCATTATTTTAGACAACTTTGAACATTTTAGGTACCTATGTCGTTCCCTATAGATTTTTACAGACATCATCAGAAACTTATTGTACATTTGATATTAGAAATGTGTCTCAAAAAGTAGTACAGTATGCGGATGTTATAATGATGGTGGCAACAACCTGTGTTGTTACTTTATGGCGGATTACCCATAAGTTTTTGCACTTTGGCATACTTTTTGTTTATGCCATGTCATTTTTAAATAAATGATATAATTAAATATATTTTAATAAAATATATTATTAAAGACTGTCTTATCTTATTATTTTTATTTAAACGTATTTGTGTAGAATTTTGTAGAAAATTGTGTATGATACAAAATCATAGGCACTGGATGATGTGAGTGATGATATTGTGACAGTTTTCTGTGAATTCACTCTCCTAAAAACCTTTGTAGCTGTTGCAAACTGTGTATTGCTATTTGTAGTAATCATTCTGATAGGGATGCACCGAATATTCGGTATCTATTCGGTATTCGGCCATCTTACCGAATATTCGGTTTGGCCGAATATAAAAACTATTCGGTATGCCGAATATCGAAATATTCGGCTGAACCGAATACTTAAAAAAACTTTGAAAACATAATTTTGAAAATCTTATACAACTTCTACGTTTAACAGTCAATTTATGAAGATATTCAGAATAATTAAAAACAGAATCATATTTAAATAAAAGAGAATGTTTTTACATTATTTATTTGCTGTTTGTTAAGTATTATTTAAGAAAATTAACCAATCACGAGGATTTTCATAGGAATTAATTATGTACAAATGCAAGTTCCTGAACATTGTCCAGTAAAAAATCTGTTTCTTGCTAAGATTTTAAGAACAACGTTTACAATCTCTGAAAATGATTGCCCACTCCAGACACCAATCTAGGATGAATTAAAAAACTTCCTTGCTTAATCAAAGGGAGTAGAACAGTTATTCTTGCTAAGTTGCCACCATATAAAATTTGAATCGATTGTATTATTTATTTATTTCTGTCTCTTCCTGACAAACAAATATTATATGATCCTGTACAATTTTTTCACAATTTCTCTTTGATTTTAAAATGTTTGTTTTAGAATTTAAGAAAATTTTATTCATTTGTTTTAATTCTCAGAATAAGTCATGAAATTTAAAATTTGACTAATTAAAATTTTTTTATAACTATCCTCTTCTTAAATAGCTCAAAGCAGAGTTTTTTCAGCATAAAGTTTACTTGAAAAAAGCTCTTGTTTATTAGAATAAAAGTTTCTGTTTTAAATATTATGTAAAATTGTTTTAAAATTTAAAATTTTAATACCTTTAAACTTTGAAATATAAAAGTATTCGACAAGCCAAATATTCGGTATTCGATTCGCCTGTTGGCCGAATATTCGGTGCATCCCTACATTCTGAACATTGTTACTGTGATTTTTAAAAGTATAAACAAAAGTATGTGGGACATACTATTCAAGTTGCATCTATAGAAGTGTAGATAGAGTGCAAGTTGTGTAATAAATTTTATATTTACAGAATTATTAAAATAAAGAAATATTTTTAATGTTTACAGTTTGATTATGCTACTATTTTAGAATTAATTGCTGTTCATCTTTGAATTCCAGTTCTCCTGTCCGACGTTCTCCACGACGCAGAACAAGATCAAGATCTCCTGTAAAGAGACGAAGGCATAGGTCATCCTCTGCATCTTCACATTGATTTTGTTAATATTTTGTGTGACTTAAGAGTTGTTTAATTTTTGTGACATTAGAGAAATACAGACTGTGTAATTGTCATAATAAATATTTGTCTGTCTCAGTATTTATATGTTTTATAGTGAATGCATATTCTTTGGATATTTATGTAATTTAGATTTTTAAAAATTTCCGTAAGTACAGTAGACTCTCTTTAATTTGAACTCCAAGAAGATTGGGGGGGGGGGGGGGGATTGAATAAACCAAAACGCATGTAAAAAAATTGTTCAGTGAAATAGCATGAATAAATAAGATTAGTTGGGGCAACTGGGATATCATTTTACAATGTGACTCTGGAGCTTCTGACAATTCAGCTTCAAAAAGCTAATGTTCATTTCAATTAAAGGCTGAACTTCTGTAAATGTGTTCATTTAGGTTCCCTCTATCAGACAGAATGCTCAAAATTACATTTTAATATTGAAAAATATGCATATTTCATATTTCTTTCCTCATGGGTCCAGTTGTCCCAAAAAATGGGTTAACTGGACCAGGGGGATCAATGTTCCACACGCGTTTATATTTTTTCTTTTCATATCGGATATCAGGTCCTATTTGAAAAAGTGTAAACAACTTTAAAAAAATTTAAACCAGGCAGATCATGTAAATTATCTATACTCCTATTATAAAGAGGTAAAAATTGTTTATTTGTAGGAGGTAAGCTCTGGAACTACTGAACCGATACCAAAAGTAATGGTATCAAAATGATGGTGTTAGTCCAAATTAGAACATAGGCTATATCTTATGTCCGTGCCACTGGCCAAAAGGGGGTGCAGGAGCAAAAAGCGTTCTAAAAATGCACTTTTTGCGTTACTGTATGGCCTAGAAACATGAAATTTGGAATATTAGTTACTTATACGATATAAATTATGTCTAAGAACAGTTCTTAAACAATTCGAAATTAAAAAGGGGTGAAAATGCGCGAAAAGCGTTCTAAAAAACGTTCTAAATGGTACTTTCTACATAATCTCAGGAAATACCAAACCTATTTAAAAAATATTGGTGTCAAAATGATGGTGACAACGCTTGCTCCAAGATAGGCTATATTTTATGTCGCTGCCACTGCACCAAAGGGGGTGCAGGAGCAAAAAACGTTCTAAAAATGCGATTTATGTGTTACTGGATGGCCTAGAAATTTGGAATATTAGTTACTTATTAAATATAAAGGATTTCTAAGAACAGTTCTTAAACAATTCAAAATTTAAAAGGGGTTAAAATGCACGAAAAGCATTCTAAAAAACGTTCTACATGATGGTTTCCACACAATCTCAGGAAATGCCAAACCGATTTAAAAAATAAAAACGTCAAAATCATGGTGACAACCCTTGCTCCAACATAGGCTATGTTTTATGTCGGTGCCACTACCCCAAAGGGGGTGCAGGAGAAAAATGTTCTAAACTGCGGTTTTTGCGTTACGGAAGGGCCTAGAATCGTGAAATTAGAAATGGTAGTTAGTTATAAGATATAGGACTCTAGGGACATTTCCTAAAAAAAGAAATCGAAATTTAAAATGGAGTCAAAATGCGCAAAAAGCGTTGTAAAAAACGTTCTAAATTGTGATTTCTATGCAATCTCAGGAAGCACTGAACCAATTTCAAATATAATGGTGTAAAAATAATGGTGACAGATCTTCCTTCAAGATAGGCTATATTTTATATCTGTTTCCACAACCCCAGAGGAGATGCAGGAGCAAAATGGGCGAAAAGCGTTCTAAAAACGTTCTAAATGCCGATTTGTCAGCAATATCTCAGGAAGAATCAAACTTATTTCAAAAGTAATGGTAGGATATTGATGCTGACAGCCTCTGCTCTAACATAGACGCTAATTTATGTCGGTATCACTATCACCTAGACGTTGCAGGAGCAAAAAAGCATTCTAAATTTCGATTTTTGTGATCGGTAGGGGCTAGCAACTTAAAATTAGGCAAGGTACATATTTATTAGATATAAATGATCTTTAAGAACAGTTTTGAAAAAATTAGAAGTTTAAAAAGGGGTGAAAATGCGCGAAAAGCGTTCTAAAAACGTTCTAAATTGCGATTTCTACTCAATCTCAGAATAACCAAAGCTATTTCAAAAGTAAATGTTGCAAATCAATGGTGACAGTCCCTGCTATAACATAGGTTATATTTTATGTTTCTAAGAGCAGTCGAAAGAAAATTCTAAATTTAAAAAGATGAAGTGAGCGATAAGCGTTATAAATTACAATTTTTATGCAATCTTATAAATACCAGACCGATTAAAAAAATAATGATGACAAATTGTTGGTGATAGAACCTGCTCAAACATAAGCTATATTTTATGTCTGTGCCACTACCACCAGAGGTTAGCAGGAGCTAAAAACTTCCTAAATTTCGATTTCTGTGATACTGAAGAGGCTAGAAACTTTAAATATGGCATGGTATTTACTTATAAAATATAAATGTCCTCGAAGGACAATCGAAAATAAATTTGAATTAAAAAGGGGTGAAGCGAGGGGGAGGTGCGAAAAGCATTCTAAAAAAGTCCTAAATTACGATTTCTATGCAAATTCAGAGAATATAAACCGATTATAAAAGTAATAGTTCAATGGTAACAGTCTCTGATCCGACACAGGCTATACTTTATGCCGATGATTCATGATTCTACCACTTGGAGTTCACAGGAACAACAAATGTTCTAAAAAAGGCCTTTAAAAGATTTCTAAATTATGTTTCTGTGTAATATTAGAGGAAAAAAACGATTTCAAAATTAATGTTCGCAAATTAATGGGGACAGTTCCTATTTCAACATATCCCTTTTTGTTGAGAGAGGTGGTAGGACTTGGAATTTGACATGATAGTTAATTTTAAGATGTAAGAAGATTGTTTCTAAAAAATACAAAACTTAAAAAAATACAAAGTCTCATTTATGCCTAATGCAGTGTAATAATGATGTTTAATCAAACTGTGTTTTAAATAGTAATTTTTGAATTATTCATAAAAGTAATAAGTACCTTTTAATAAAAAAAAACTTTTAATAAAATAAAATATTACCTTTTAATAAAATGAAAATTTAGTTAGTACCTTTTAATAAAAATTAAACATATAAATATCACTTGGCATATTTCAAATATTAGCACCCTCTGGAGGACTTAAACCTAACTCGATTACCGCAGTAACCAGATCGATCTTTTTAGACCTTATTAAGTGTGCCATAATTATATCTAACCAATTAACACATAAAATAAAATATCTTAATATAAATCAATAATATATAAGCACCCGATATATCAAATATATCTATATATATAATAATATTAACAGTTTTTCTAAAACAGACTTACTTTGTACCTGATATTTCCACAAAAAAAATAAATATATATATTTTCTTCACAATATAACAATACAAAAAAAACACCTGTTTTATAAAAACTTGCTTCCCTCTAAATATTCTCACATAATATATATTTCTTTCTTTTCACATAAAAAAATAACAAGATAAAAAAAAAATGATATCGTTAAAACACTTTTCTCTGAAAGAAGCAAAAAATAATCATGTATTAGGAATCTAAGATCATGTATATCATTAGGAAGCAAAAAAAAAACCACCTTCCTATATTTCCTCTTCGCAAACACGTCTAAGCAAGTGCCTTATTTCTTTTATTAAAAAAAAAAAAGTGCAGAACAAAAAAAAAATCCACTTCTGCATAAATTACTAAATATTCTTTTTCTTCTGGCGTACACAACAGACACTTACTGTACACCTTTTATTAACACAATTCAAGCACTTATGGGGGAAAATAAAAAAAAAACACTTCCCCATTTTATCACAAAAAAAGAAAAATAAAGAAAATCTTTCATCATATAAGACGGGAAAAAACATTCACCGCTCACTATTTAGGTCAGTGTATATTTTCTTCTCGAATACTAGAAACGACCTATTAAAACTTTATCAGATGCATTTTCACAAATGATTCATCTCACAGGAACAGATCTTTTCAAAAAGATGAACACGTAGTTGAAACTTCAACGCGCACAGATAGAAACATTCTTTTTATCTTTCCTCCTGCATGAGAATTTCCCTTTTTCTTTTTTCTCTTTCCAGTAATTCACGGAACATTCGATGAAAGCAACTTTTTTCCTTTCCTTTTCAGAGCATCGTTCAACTTAAGGACATCAGAATTTCTTTAGACATCAGAAAATTTTTCGTACACGTTAAATCCACATATCCACACTTTGCATGTAAATATCCCGGTCGATCCCCCAATCTGTAGAAATTTAATGCACATTTATTTTAACGAATAAGTGTACACTATGGTCGATGTCTAGAAGTAAAGTCCAGGCCGATTCTTGATGGAATCTGAAACTTTAATGCTCTTGATTATGTGGGTGAAGTATTTACATTTAGATTAAACATGATAACTATAACTGGCCGGCGACATTCCGCCGTGACCCGGTATTCGGTCGAACAGCAACGTTTCAACACGTCTGCTCTCACGAGCAACCAACAGTCAACTCTTATCTTTTCACAATAGTTTGTGTCAGTTCAGCAGTTTTTTCCGTTGACTCAGAGGTTGGGGTGGGATCATCCCGAGCCTCATGTAAGAATGTGCTAGGCTTTGCAGTGCAGAGTTCAAACTCTGTCACCACATATATATGTAATATGTATACTAACCTCTGAACTTTAAAAAGGTATGACCTGAACTAAATTTATGAGTGAGAGTAAAATAAAAAGTTGTGTATTGCAGTTATTAAAATAATCGTGGCATTAATTGGAAAACCAATAAATAAATAAATAAATAAAATAAAATAAAAATACTATGTTACTATATTTTAATGCAAGAATTGGAACTTGACATATATTTTTTCACTAAACTGCATTTAAAACACCACAACTGTTGCTGTCAGTTTTTAGCACATTTTCTATAATTTAATGTTGTATTTCTTATTTAATATCCCATGCAAAAATTCAATTTGAAAAAAAAAAACCCTTAAAAACGCGAAAAATTTGTGTAATTTATGATAAAATGTGAATTTAAATTAGTTTTTTTTAAATTTTTATATATATGCTCATTTTTAAGTCAATCCAACATAAATAATTTTTGAGTGGCTTTCTTTAAGAGGCTACTTCACTGTTCACTCACGCAAAAAGACCCGCTAAGTATCTCGTTTGCATTTCAATATTTTAAAATGATTTTTCTTTTTTTTTTTTTTGGGGGGGGGGGGGGGGGGGGGGGTAGCTGAGATCGATCTCTACAAAAGCCGTTTTTTACTTTTCCGATTTTGTTTGAAGGATTTTTTTTTTTTTTTAATGCTTTCACTTTCAAAGCCGGTTCCAAAAGTGAATGTAAAAAAAAAAAAAAAACCGTATTGAAATGCAAACGCGATATTTTAAGAAATTTCTTCCGTAGGATTAACATTGGCGAGCAGGCCTTTTCGCGTGGCTGAAGAAGCCCTTTGTTCTCATCAAAATTTTCCACTTCCTTTTCATTACACAAAGTTTAAATCTTAATGTTTTAAAAAGTTTTCTGCCCTATTTGGTGCTTATTATCTATCAATAATTAAGTAATCATAATCTTTCTCAACACAAAATATTTAAAATAATAATAAAAAAATATATTTAATTAAATTTCTTATCCATTATATTTTCTTGTAATAATGAATAATTATCCCCTCTCCCAAAATTTCTCTGTTAATTTTCCCAACACACGAAAAATATGCAACTTTAATTTCTTAAGAAGTTTCTAGCAGATTTTTGATTTTATAATAAGTATTCAGTCATCCAAACAAAGTCTTCCCAGAAAATGAAGGAATTTCTAGAAAATGAGTGGAAGCAATTTCTTTATTTTTTTTAGCAACTTGTTTGTTCTCAACTCTCATACATAAAATTATCTGCACTGTGAAAGAAAAAAAAGTTGTTTCTTAATCATTTTAAATATAACCATGAATGAAAATATAAAATATCCGCTTTGGAGTTACCCATGATTTTGGAAAGTGTTCTTTATCTTTATACATTAAAAAAAAGGTTTCTTTTGATGTCATCTATTTTCGGAAACATTTTCGAGTATTTTTTATAATGTAATGATGAGTTTCCTCAAACTGACACATTTTAAAGAGGCTATCAATTCCCAATAAAACATTTTTAGCTGTGTCATTGAATTTATACATGCAAGAGTAACAAAATAACATTAATTTTAATATAAATTAATGCTGTTAATTTAGCATGTTTGCCTGTAAAACACGTTTGTTGAACGTGGAAATGTTTAATTAAGAATGAATGGCATTTAAAAACCCTATATTTACCTATTCCTATATGAAACCTACATTTTTTTATATTTATACCGTGATTTACGAAAGGTATTTTTCGCCTTATTAACTACAAAGTTTCTGTCATTAAATAAGCTAAATTATTTTATACTAAACTAGTAATAACTTAGTGGTTGTGAGATCAAAGGTTGTGCACCTTTAATAATATAAATAAATAAATAATTTATAAATCTTGAAATAGTTTAAAGTAGTATGCAATGCATATTAAACACATTATATGTATTAGCATTTATAGGCATTTAATATCAATAAAGTAAGTAAATTTTTATAAATTGTAAAAGTACTTTTATTATTACTCTTCCATTTTGTAACTATAAAATTAATTGCAATGTTAAGAGGTTTTGGATACCTTTTTACTTCTTATGAGCTTTAATAGTGTTTTGTCTACTTTTCGACATTTTCTGATTTAAAAATATCTTCTAACATAGAAATAAGTTTTAATATTAAATACGTTTTCACGATCACATTTAGAAATTTTCATGTCCCTGAAAATATGTTTAAAAAAGTAAATTTGTTATTTGTACCCAACCACTGGCAGAAATATGCAAAACTTATAATTTTTATTCTTTAAAAATATAATTGCACAACTAGACAGAAAGACACCAATATTACATTCCATTATTTTTTAAAAAAAGACTAACATAAAATGAGGATAGTCAAGGGCTATCCCACGGCTTCTTCGTGCTACTAACACTGACTGTGTAAAGATCCCAGCATTAGATGTAAATGAAAATTATATGATTCACCTTTTACTCTATCAAAAATAGTTAAATTGCCTTTCAAACTGATTTTAAAGAATTGTTGATAGACTAATATAATAGTAAGGAAAACTGGAATATACTAACTATAATTTGAAAAAGAATTTTTAAAGAAATTGTGCAAGGGTGTCTATTACTGGCACGTTCATCCTATATAAAAAAAAAATATCTCTGGATAATTTTTATGAATTATTTGCTATTTTTATGAATTATTGATCACCTGGGGGACCCAAGAAATTTTGGAGGAAAGTACATATAAATAATTACTATATTCATTAATAATTCATGTTTTTACCCCAGAATGTATCCAATGTATTAGGTAAAGCAGATCATGATAATACGGTAGACGCTCGATTATAGGAACTCGAGTAGACTGGGACTCATATAATGTGTTCATAAAATCGAAAGTTCGTAAATGGGAATAACATTAGTTCAATGGGATGCTGGTCGGGACCAGTACATCAGTTCGTAAAAACAAAGAATTCGTAAAAAAGAGGTTCGCAAAATCTAGCGTCTATTGTATACACTAAATTTTGTCAAGATGATAAGAAATACATTATCATGATGCGACTATAAAAATAAAGATAAGTGCTTGTCTGCCTCTGGGTGTGTGTGTACGTGCGCGCGTAGAACTCTTCCGGTTTACCCAATTGGTTAATTTCGTTCCCTGCTGTTTTTTTTTAATTTTTTACGGATTTTTAATGCAATTTTTAGCGGGGTTTTTTGCACTTTGAGGCGATTTTTTGACTTTTTTTGAAACAGAAAAAACTCCCTGGTAATTTTTGCAATTGCCGTGATAAAATTCGAATTGGAAGAATGTCAAATCAGTTCTTATTAGAAAGCTGAAAATTTCATTTAGCTCGAAAAAAAAATCGCACTAATTCAGGATTCGTTTGTTTCGGGACGGAAGTGGTCGTAGTTTGGTCAGGGGAACGTTTCCGAAGGCAGACCCCCCCTCCCCCCGACAAAAAAATCCTAGGTTTCTTTAATTCTATGTTCGTTTAAAAAAAAAAACAACCAACGAAACTCCACTAGTAATGAAGATTACTTTGAGGGGCCTGGTTTGATATAACACGGCGATTTGTGCACAGAAAAGGACCGCATAATAAAAAATGCTGTGTAGTATTTCCGCTCTCAAAATTTTTTCACATATTTGTGATTCTTCAGTGAGCATTTAAAAAAAAAAAAAATTGTCCGCGAAAAAAGTCCGCGACTTTTTTTTGTGGAACTTCTCAAAATCAATTCATGACTCGGTCCTGGAAAAATTTGAGAATTTCTTTAAACGATCATGAAAAATATCGTGAATTTCAATAAAAGAGTGCAAAAAGAAATTGCGAATTTCGCCAAAGATTGCGCAAAAAAATCACAAATTTCGATAAATGATTGACGAGAAAATGTTGCAATTTTCGTCAAAAAGTCGCGAAGAAGAGTAGAGAATTTTGATAACTGGTACGGAAAGATATCGAGAATTTTCCCGATCGTCCCACAAAACTATCGCAAATTTCGACAAATGACCCCTGTAAAAAAAATCAGTTTCGTGAATAGGTCGCCAAAAAAGCAAATTTCGTCAAAGAATCGCAGAAAGAAAATGCGAATTTCGTCAAAAGATCGCGGAAAGAAAAAGCTAATTTTGTCAAAAGATCGTGCAAAGAAATCTCGAATTTCATCGAAGGATCGTGCTAAAGAAATCCCAACTTCATCAAAATATCGCGGTAAAAAATGCGAATTTCGTCAAAGAATCGCGGTTAAAAGCACAAATTTTGTCAAAGGTTAGTGGTGAAAAGTGCGAATTTCGAAAAAAAATCGCGTAAAAAGACGTGAATTTCGTCAAATGATTTTGGGAAAAATTATAAATATCATGAAATGATGGCAGAATAAAATCGCGAATTTCGTCAAAATTTACTGCACTGGGTTAAAAGAATGAAACCGGGTCCTTTTCCTAGTTTCAAAAGAACTCCGCAAAACGAGAAGAAACTCCAAAAATCGCATAAAAATTTTCAGAGGAAAAAAATTACTATATTGATTTGAAAGACTGCAACCATATTCCTTTTACGAATGTTAAAATATGGTCGCGAAACACGAAATTCAACCAACCAATCAACTCCAAATTAATTTTAATTTTCTGTGCTATTATTTCTCATTTTCAAAGGAGGGAGGATCTGTGTACTCCACCTTTCCCCCGGCTAATCGTATTTTACAATTACTGTTTCACATCTGCATTCCCTTTCAATTTTTTTTTTACTTCTTTCTAGACTTTAGACTGCGAAATCAAAGAAACAAATAATTTCTGTTTTCTATCCTCGTCAAGAACTTGCGTTAATTTCTGATGAAATTGCAGAAACATGCAATAGAAAAAACGGTGTTAAAAAAAAATCTCACACACAAAAAAAAAAAAAAAAAAAAAAGGTCAAAGTGGGATTATAAAACTTCCTTTTTGAGTTATTGACTAATACAGATTCTTGTAAATATTTTAGTTTTAAAAAAGATAAAGAACATAATTTTTAACAAGTAATATAAAAATTATGTTTTTAAAGTCAATTCCTACTTCGGTCATCAAAGAAAAATTTAGTATAATCTCTTATGCTAATATTAGTTTTTTTTGCATTAAAATATCTCTATTTGTTGATTTTCTATAAGCAAGTAGGTTTACAATGGAAGTATACGGGAATTTGGCAAAATATTATAGATATCGCCAAGTTGGCGTCACTTTTGGCGGCTCATTTTGGCCGCTTAATTTGGCGATATATCGCCATGTTGGCGACAAACTTGGCGGTATTTGGCGACAGAACAGGGTCCCCCCTATGGTAACCCCTTACTGAAAATACATTCATTGATCTTCAATAACCAATGGCTGCCATTTTGTTTCCCATGCAAAAGTAAAATTAATTAATTGAAATTTAATTAATTAATTAATATTTGAAAAAACTGTATTAACATCAACTGTCATCCAGTACAAATTAAAAAAAAAATTATTTCAACTTGATAGGATGAATAATGAGTATTTTATTAACGATTGAGAATTTGAACAAGATAAATATATAAATAAACTAGGGGGCTCTGCCCCCTGCAAGCTACGTTCGCCAACCCCCGTTCAGACACCGCAGAATCTAAAAATCTAATGGGTTTTTAAAATATTAGAGAAGATTAAATTATACTGAAAAAGGTGTGCAGATCTCCCTGTAAACGGGTTTCCATTCAATTCCCTTTGATTGCAAAAATTTAACGGAGAATCTGTTACTGTTAAGACATCCAATGGTTGTTTTCGTTTTTGATTAAAGAGGATCAGTTAAACATTTGAAAAGAAGCTAAAATAAAATGAATTAAGTATTCAGAGTCTTTGTCAACCGATATTTTACAAGATAAAGTAAAAAAACTAAAACCCAACTACGACAAGCAATACCAGCAAAATTATTTTTATTTATTTAATCCGACAAAATTTAAACAGTGTATCGAAGTAGGATGGCTGTGGTTGCTTCCCTGCGTTACCGGGTACACAACGTGACAACGAATAGGCAAATAGATACACACGCACATATAACAACATAAGCCCGAAGGCATATAATGCAGAGGACATTTTTATGGGAGTTTTAGCCAGTTATCAAACTGTTTCCGCCTTCACCGCGTGGAGGTACTCCCAGCTTATGTCGTTTACATTAGTGCATTAAATTATTCTATTAACGTTCACGCTGCTCTACATTACAGTTCCCGTGATCCGCGCTTTACTCTTATCGCTCATTTTTTTTAAACATCTTCAAAGCAGTCTTGTAATTATGTATAAGCATATAAATACTGGTGAAGCTCTTTCAAGTAATACCAAACACATTACATATATTTTTATTTTATACTTTTTGTCCGCTAGAGGGCATAATAGTAAATTTGGTGACAAACTTTATAGCTCACAACCAACAGAATATCAAGATCAAGACCCTTCTAATGGCACTGCAGTGGTCTTATTCTGATTACTAAGTACCAAAGAAATTAAGAACGAAAAGATGTGAATTATATGCAATTAGCCCATAAATGCAAGTAAAGTCACAAGCAAATGCTAGTAATATATATATATTCGAAATGTACAAGTGAAGCGCTTTAAAATGATACCAAACACGGCATATCTAGCTTAACTTTATTTTTTTACTCTGTATATTTTGTCCGCTAGAAGGCGCCACATTGAATTTGGTGAAAATCTATATAGCCTATAACCAGCGGACAATTAAGACGCTTCTAATGATATGTCATTTGTCGAATTCTGATTAGTGGTTTAGAAGTTACGAGGGAACAGATGAACATACATACATACATACATACATACATACATACATACATAGCCTGTCAAAATCATAACCCTCCTTTGGCTTTGCCGTAGTCGGGTAAAAACAATCTCTATAACAATAGCCTAAATCATGTGACTATCATCAACAGTTCCGGGCGGAACACTTTGCTTTTTAAACTCTAGGTGCCATTTTGATACTTTAATGTTATCCAGGCACAGGTAATAAGTCGCCAAATATTATTCTATCCCTATCATTTCATCTATATTATAATATTTCAAGTCATCAAATGCCATAAACAAATACGATATGATCCCTTCGCCTTTCATATGAAGGTTTGGAACAAATGTCATATACTGGCGCGATTTTTTTCCAACGCCAATTTGAGGAACGCATTAACATCATAAACAACAACATCCGGCTTACCATATCAAGCAAAATAACGATACTTTGGCGCCAGTTAAATACCCGTTGCGTATATGACATTGGCGTCAGAAAAAAATCGCGCCAATATGGGGCCGTATGTGACATCTGTGCCGAAAGAAAAAAAAGCCGGGTGCAAATCTCGCCAATATCGTTTTTTCAATTCGCCAGTTAGCATTTTTTTATTGTTCGAGTGGTAAATTAAAACATTGATTTGAAGTTGAAATTAAATGTCATGGTTTGTTACATAATTTAATATTTCGCCAGATGTCATATACATGTTTGGCATGATTTTTTTTTTTTTTTTTTTTTTTTTTTTTTTTTTTTTCTACGAAAATTTGACGAAAACCTCGTTTTCGAATACCAGTTACATATGTATTTTTGGTACTACTTAGTTATCCCGCCGACAAAAAATCTATAACCAAACTATAAGATTAAATGCCAATAATGGTTGATGGTAAATGTCACATTCACTTGGCTTTTAGCAAGTTACACGTGTTTACGTCATCAAGTGATTTTTATTTCGACGTTTTATTTTTATATTTATTAATGTTATACTAATTTATTTGTTCTTTCGTTATTTAAAATAAAAATTTTGTCAATCTGTACAATTTGGCGAGTGGTTTGGTGATTTATATAATTTGCGAAATTGGGTGACGGAATAACTACTACATTGTACCGTATTTTTTAATTATTTTCTATTATTTCCAAAAGGAAATAGCAAAAAAAAATAATTAATTACTATAGAACAAAATAATTTATATAAATTTAAAAAAGAAATGAAAGTAAATATACATTTATTATTAAATAAACGACAATAGCCGGGTTACCATGTCTATCAAAATAATGCCATTTGTGCGCCAACCCCGGTGCGTATATGACATCTGTGCCTAATATTTTTCTTTTCGGTTTTTTTTGTTTTTGTTTTTTTTTAAAGAAGTGAAAGCCATCAATTTAAATGTTTCATTTTTAAATGAAAGTTTTGTATTTAATAAAATGATAACGAAATACAAAAAAAGCATTGTTCTTAGCATAGATTTAAAGGAGGCCAAACTGTCACCATATTAATTTAAAATAGTAACATTTTCTGAATTATGAAAAAAAAAAATTCTGTTATGATTAAAATTTGAGTTGCCATCATTAGAAAAAATGTATTTAAAATTAGAAAAAAATTAATATTTCGAATTTAAAAATTCTAATACCAGTTTTGAGATCTGTGGATCAACACGGATTTTTGGTGTTAATTTCATCGCAAAGTATTCCATATTTTAGGAGAAATCGCCGTGAAACAAAGTCAGTTGTTTAATCAGTCGATTCAAAGAATCGATACATTTCAGGCGTTTCATAAATTCGTTTCATTAGGATTTTATATATACTAGAGGATCGTACCCGGGCTTCCCGGGTTTAAGAATATAGGTGAAAACATTTTTTTAATTGAAAAATAATATTTTTTTTATGCAAAAATTTTTTGAGATTGCCCACTTATATTTAAAAAAGCATTTTTTATATGGAAAATACGAATTATACAATCAAATAAATATTTGAAATTTATCAAAAGCGATATTTTCTTATTAGCCTCATGATAAGAGTTATTTGACCAAGATTTTGCTACTTATGGCATCCTTTCATATTCTGATAATTTCAGAGCTCATACATGTCTGTTAAATTTGTGTTTTATTTATATTATTTTATTTATTTACTCATAGGGAAGTTTTTCTTTAATTCATATTAGCCGTAAGAAAATGATGAACTCCTTATTTTGTTTTAAGGGCAAACGGATTAATCTTTCGTAATCGAGCTCCGCGCGATATAGATAAATGAAAAAATATTTCGTGCTTTAAATTCTTTTTAAAACCATAGACAATCAGTAAACTGAGATGAACTTTGCAAACAAATTCCATTTGAAAAAAAAAAAAAAAATCGTATTTGGTGATAAAAAAATTTAAATTGTACGATTACAAATATGTTAGATTTGTGTTTTTTCAATATTATTCTTTTACTTGTTTATAAAAGAAGTATTCATTTCGTTAATTTGTCTTTCACAAATATGTTAGATTGGTGGTTATTTTAATATTATTCTTTTAGGTAGCTTTCTTTACAAAAAGCTACCTATTGCAGCCGTTCGGAGGAAAGCGATTTCAAAAAATTTTAATATATTTTCATCGATCATGACCCCCAGACCCCGAAACCACCCTCCGTTCAAAACTGATATATATATATATATATATATATATATATATCTGACCTATGTCACACTGTAACTCTCGTATTTATGAACCGATTTGGATGTAATTCGGTGTGTACATAGTACATACCAATGTCTCGACCGAGTTCGTTGGCCAGCTTCATCCGCTATTTTGTTTCAAAATGGCGACCATTTAAAAATTTAAAAAAAAATTTAAAATTTGAAATGTGGTACCAAAAAATTGAAAATGGAAAAATATTTTTTTTTATGTATTTGACCTTTATACAAAGATTCCGTAGCAGTTTTTGTTTCGTCTATATCTTAAAAAATGGCTGAGTTATAGCATTTTGAATTTCTAGCGAAGCTGACATTTTGAAACGTCCTGAATTTTGTCGCGCGATAAAAGGCGTATTTATGAACCGATTTGGATGTAACTTCGTTTATACATAGTACAGACCAATGTCTCGAACGAGTTCGTTGTCCAGCTTCATCCGCCATCTTGTTTAAAAATGGCGGCCATTTAAAATTTTAAGAAAAATTTAAATTTGAAATGTGGTAGCAAAAAATTGAAAATTGAAAAAATATTTTTTTCTTATGTGTTTGACCTTGATAAAAAGATTCGGGAGCAGTTTTTGTTTCGTCTATATCTTAAAAAATGGCTGAGTTATAGCATTTTGAATTTCTAGCGTGGCTGACATTTTGAAACGTCCTGATTTTTGCCACATGATAACAGACGTATTTATGAACCGACTTGGATGTACCTTGGTGTGTACATAGTACATACAAATAACTCAACCGAGTTCATTGACCAGCTTCATTCGCCATCTTGTTTCAAAATGGTGGCCATTTAAAAAATTTTTTTTAAAAATTAAATTTAAAATGAGATACCAAAAAATTGGAAAATGAAAAAGATTTTTTTGTATGTTTTTGACCTTAATACAAAGATTCCGGAAAAGGTTTTGTTTCGTCTACATCTAAAAAAAATGGCCGAGTTATAACATTTTGAATTTCTATTGTGGCTGACATTTTAAAACGACCTGATTTTTGTCACGCGATAACAGGCGTATTTATGAACCGATTTGAATGTAACTTGGTTTGTACATAGTACATACCAATGTCTCGACCGAGTTCGTTGGCCAGCTTCATTCGCCATCTTGTTTCAAACGGGTTGCCATTTTTTAAAAAAATGTAATTTAAAATTTAAAATGAGGTATTAAAAAATTGGAAAATGAAAAAGATTTTTTTATGTGTTTGGCCTTGATACAAAGATTCTGGAGCCGTTTTTGTTTCTGAAAATTTGTTCTTTTGTTTATATCTTAAAAAGTGGTTGAATTATAGCACTTTGAATTTCTATCATGGCTAACACTTTGAAACGATCTTGTATTTGTCACGCGATACCACACGTATTCGCCTATTTCGATGGAAGAAGGCATGTGGATAGTATACATCAATATCTCGACCAAGTTCGCTGGCCAGCTTCATCAGCCATCTTGTTTCAAAATGGCGGCCATTAAATTAAAAAAAATTATATTTAAAGTGAGGTGCAAAAAAATTAGAAATTGAAAAATGTTTCTTTCTTAAGTATTTGACCTTGATATAAGGATTCAGGAGCATTTTTTGTTTGTCTTTATCTTAAAAAATGGCTCAGATATAGCAGTTTCAATTTCTAAAGTGGGTGACATTTTGAAAAATCTGATTTTTTGCCTGCGACAGCACTCGTATATATCAACCGATTCCGATATGAGTGAGCATGTGCACAGCAATTACTAAGGTCTCGACCAAGTTCACTGGATAGCCTTATCTACTATGTTGTCTTAAAATGGCAGGCACTTTAAGAAATCGCCGAATTTGGCAGCCAAATATAAGTGACTTTAAATAAAAGCAGCTTGGATAGAACTGACTAATTTCGCGAAATTCTCATTCATAATGATTTAGTATTGATAAAAATTAGTATTGAATCTCCTACATTCGGTTTCCACTTAATTGAGCTTCGTGTGTTTGAATAATATAAGTTGGCTTTTTAAAAATAAGGAATATGAAAGCTACCTCTTCCTCCCGGCACTGGCCGGAAGGACTTTTATTTGTTTATAAAGGAAATATTAATTTCGTTATGCAAAAATAGTCAGAAACAAATGCTGAAAAATGTTTGTTGCTTTATGTGCAAAATGTTTATTATTATTGCGTATTGAAACCGGCACGTGATAAGATAAACTTTAAAAAAATCATGCTTAAAAATTATTTTAGAAAATATAATACATCAATCAATTAAGATACAGTTTTTAAACAAATTGCATTTGAAAGTAAATTTTTTTCCCTATGCGACGAAAATTGAAAATGTGCGATGGTCAGAAGATTAAAAAATTGTAGTAACGAAAATTTCAAGACCGAAATTTGATCGTGAAGTGTTGCCATTCGCAAAATGACGTCAGCGTTAAGCATTTATACGTTTGTTCTTTATATTATAGATACTTAATCAGTAAAATATAATAAAGATCAGTTATTAGGATGTAGATATCAATTGAGGCTCTTATGCTTGGTATTCCGGAATGAAAAACAGCAATTTTCACACCATTTTTCAAAATTTTCATGCACACTTCTCATATCCATATTCATCATTTTTAAAAAATTTGTATTTTGTTTGATCATTTAAAAATCCTTTTAACTCATAACTTGAAGTTACGATCGTCAGCAACATCTTTTATGTGAACAGACGCACTCTTTACTTGAGATTCCAACCTCAATTCCGGAGAGTAAAAATTTCCGTAATTTATGTTTTTTATACGCATTTGTGTTAAAATGTTTACTTTTATCTAAGAAAATGATCGTTTTCTTTTAAATATGACTTCATTTTCAGTTAAATAAGCATTTCACGTAGTGTCTGAAACTTAGTATCAGTACACATGCAGAAGGAAAAACAATATAGAAAATTTATGAGGAAAAATGCGTGTTTTGGAATGCAGTGCACTGTAAAAAAAACGGAAATACTACTAGCAATCTAGACGCCAGTACTATTTCCGTTTCTTTACGGGAATTTTTACCCATAAATTACAGAAAAAATCCCGTTTTTAATCAGAAAAACGGAAAATTTTCTGCAATTTATGGGTAAAAATTCCCGTAAAAAAACGGAAATAGTACTGGCGTCTAGATTGCCAGTAGTATTTCCGTTTTTTTTTTTTTTTTTTTTTTTTTTTTTTTACAGTGTATGTTATTTTCCGTTATTTTGCCCCTAATATAATATTCTGCTCCTAATGGGATTTTGCGACACTAAACCCTATACAACAATTTTTATCAAGAATTTTGAATTTTTATCAGAAAATAGCATGAATAAAGTTAAAAATACCTCATTATTTCTCTCTTGTCTGCACAATAATGAAAGCTATCTAATTTTCATCATTTTGAAGAAATTTCATAAAATGCTTTTAAAATTAAAATATAAAAGTGGGGATATTAAAAGAAAAAAACAGAGTGCGATCACATCTAGAAAGGAAGAGCTTTCAGTTAAAAAAATATATATATTAGTAAAATTGGTTCAGCAGAAAGGTCACGGCAGATGACTAAAAAACACATTTGTGTTTTAAATATATATATATTATATAAAATTAGGAAAAATTAAATTAAGCAAATTATGTTATCTTGATAAAATTATAGTAGAATGTCCTAAAGAATAGCATTAAAATTTGGTTATTCGAGAGAATTTTCGAGAAAAACTTCAGTAACACGATATTATTTTAAACCACGAATTATTTGTTTGCTAGTCTAACTCGGCGAAGCAAATCCATCCAGGTGAAAATCACCAATTTTTGTAATATAAATCGCTATTATTTGCATGTCACCTCTCTTTTATAAAGACACTCTAAATTTTTGTAAAACACTGCGTTTTATCAGTATGTGATTTCGATTACATTATTTTTAAAAGTGAAGCATTTTCACCTGTGAAGAATTTCAAAGCAGCTAAGCTGTGAAAATGACACACTTCTACAAAACATAATTCACGTTTAAGAATTAAAATACATGCTTCTTAATAAAATGACGTCATTTGCATTCGCTAAAGCAATCCATTTTTATAATCCAATCTTAAACTTCGTCTATAGAAAAGTTGCATATGACGTCATTATCACGGAATAACAGACAATATTCTTGACATAGCCCATATTTAAATTTCAACTTTTTTTCAGGTTTTATGAGAAAATGGCAACGAAAAGATACAGTATCTCCTATTTTTGACTATTTTCAGTTTACTTTCAATGACTTTCAATAGAAATGAGGTACTTTTGTTGCCACGATAAGAAAAATGGTATTAAAAACTACAAAAAAATTAATATCTTAAAAATAAATTGAGATACAGCTTTCAAACAAATTGCATTTAAAAGCGTATTTCTTTCCTTATACGAAGGTGTAAAAATTTAAAATGTGCGATGTTTAGAAGTGTAAAAATTTGTAGTAGAGAAAATTGCAAAACCAAAATTTTATTTCAAATTTAGAGTGTTGCCATTCATTTCAAATTTCAAAGTGTTGCCATTCGCAAAATGACGTATGCGTTACGCACAGATATGTTTGTCCTTTATAATATAGATAGGGTAGATAAATATAGGGAGAGTGTGAGCTAATAGTAGGAATTGAAAAAGAACATGGATTTTTTTTTTTTTTTTTTTTTTTTTTTATCATAGTTCAAAACTTAGGCTGTTAGTTTTTTGAACTAAACTAATTGAACTCTGCTTTCACTTCCTTTTTCTTTTGTAGATTTCGATTTTTTAAAAATAATTGTGCTTGAGTCTGCTCAAGCGGGGGGCACCCCCCTGGTTACGCCTATGGTTTATGATGTAATTTTGCAATATCTTGTTGCAGTGTTTCTCAAACTTTTTGCACTCTGCGCCCCCGTTTACATCATCTGCGAAACTCACGCGCTCTCCCACCCACCCAGTGTTGAATTCAGACACTTTTCTCCGGGAGGAACTTCTGTGGTTCCGGGGGGGGGACCTTATAGAGTTCCGGGGGGGGGGATTTCACTTTTCGACCATTGAAAACACAAAATCTCAAATTTTCCGGGGGGGACATCTTATTGCTCCGGAAGGAATGCCCCCCCCCCTCGGGCCACCCCCTGAATTCAACACTGCATCCAGCAATGATAATGAATTTTATCTAATTATGGGAGGCTTTTTCTTCGCTTCTTTCTTTAGTTTTACTTTTTGTTAAAAAAAAAAAAATATTGAAAATATAATTTTGTCCTTTTCTGCGAATCTGCTATTTATTTATCTAAATTTACTCAAAAATGTGAAAAGTTGAAAAACAATTACCATTTTCCACATTTTGTATCTTATAATACATATTTTAAAACAATAATTTTTGATGGAATTGATAGATACATAAATGTTATTTTACTTTGAAATTTTTAAACCAAATTTCGAATAATTAATTTTTATACACCACATTAGACTTATCATTCGAGAAATAAACTGGTATGACAGCAGGTACGCAAGATCATCAGATAAACTATGCATCTAATATGGAAATCTTGGTTGTTACATTTCAGTCGATGAACATCATTTAATTTGTATTAAATCTATTTCTATATTTTAGAAACTAATTATAATTAGCATATTCACAATTTTAAAAATTTCAGAAACGTAATCTCCTGGGCATAAATTTACAACAGCAAGAGAGGTAAATTTAGGTTCATTTGATTTTCAAGAAGGAACAAAAACGAAAACATTTTAAGTTATCATGTGCAGTGCCAAAAATCTTAATAAGGAAAGTGACTTTTAAACTAATACCGTTTCCAAACTGAAGCTCTTTTTGCATGTATTTTGGCTAATTGCAAAAGCAGTTTCATGGCGTTTATTTTACAGTGTTCAGAACTGATTATCTTTAATAAATATATAGTTTTGTAAAATAATAATAATAAAACTTTAACGCCCATATGGTCCCTCAAGAGATTTGTTTTCTACTTCTGCTCATATATATATTTGTAATCGACCGAAATTTAGTAGATATCTCTTGCTGTTTGGGAATCATTCTGGATAAAATGTAAAATTGTAGGTAATTTTAAATTTAAACACTGTCATATGTATAATATTAACAAACTTTAATCGAATTTATTACAAAGTAAATATTGGTCTCATGGTTTTATAACTCAGAGATTTACAGTTTCTTTTCTTTTTTCTTCTTCCTAATAGCACGATGCAATTTTAGGGCATTTCTTTTTCAAAAAGATAATTCATGCAATAGATAAAAAAAAAAAAAAAAAAAACAGATTTTTCCTCTTCTTATATTGTATTGATTAACATCAAATCAACGGTCAAGGAAAAATAATTATGAATTCATTTTTTCAAAATAGCATATTATCTCAATTTTCATAAATAAATTAATGACTAATCTTGCCCTTCTTAATTTTTTTTTTACGAACAAAAAATAAAATTACAATAAAATAAGACAATGGTTCTCAAATTGAGGGGGGGGGGGAGGGGGGTGACCCTTGGAAAGCGCAATGTATGCCGAAATAACGTTATATGAAAATAACATTAATGATTTTTCTATTTATTTTTCATTATGAACCAGGGTTGGTAAAAAACCAGTTTTTTTTTCAAAAAAAACCCAAAAAACCCAGTTTTTTTGGTTTAAACCGGGTTTTTTTAGATACATTTTCCTATTGCATATACATGCACATTTATTGAAAAAAATAAACATGTTGGATATATAAGTAATATAACTTCATTTACAAATAATTTAAATTAAGTAATTACAACCAATTATGTAGAAAATTGAAATTATTTAAAATTTAAACATTTTTAGTAAAAGCTATGTCTTATGATCCATTAATAAAATGCTCTACATAGTGAAACATTGATACCTTGAAATTCTTAATAAACAATTTTTTGATTACTATGGTGTAGTTTCATAAATATACTTTCCCATGGCTATTCAAATTAATTTCTTTGAAAAATTTGCAATCTGAAATATCTGATTTTTCTGTTAGAACACTACAGAACAATTATTATCTTTTATTGAAAGTAAAGCTTTTTATAAAGAATTCCTGGAATAATTTGAATTTAGCAGTAGAGTCTTTACATGTTTCAAGAAGTATTGTGTATTGTCATTTGACACTTCTCCTCTGAAACTGACAGGTAAAAAAAAAAGACGACAGTAAAATAAACAGAACAGAAATACCTATTTACCAGCTTTTTAGACTACTGAAAACATTGACCTTAAAATGGAAAGCAGATTTATAAAAGTTGTCGTGCACTAAAACATTTAAACAGCCATCAGACTTAATACACAGGCTTTCTTTCTAAGCTATGTTATAATACGCATTACTTTCATGTCTAAACTAAAAATTAATAATATATCTTTTTAGGCATTTTTATGAGACTTTTTTCTATTATGTCTCAAGCGAGCCTTATCTTGATTTTCCACCATTTTTTTGTCAGATCTAAATAGTGGATTCGATTATGCAATAGGCGATTTAAATATATCTTATTGCATATTTTAGTTAAAAGTAAACAGGGGCTTCGCTAGCACCCAATTTTTCAATGCCCTCTTATTCGACTTCATATCTTGAGTTTCTTTTTTATTCTTAAGACTGTTCTCAAATTCGACATGGGGCAACTTTATGACATAAGTTTTAATTTATTTTTGTTCGGAAATGTATGAAACTAGCAGATGCTGTTGTTCAGAAACTATGTAATCGAACTGTGTTTTCCGTTTTTTTTTTTTTTTTTTTTTTTTTGCAAACCAATAGATTTTTCAGAAAATAGTGTCAAAATGGGCGTTTTGAACCGAATTTCCACGTGAAAAAAGAATAATCACTCAAGGAATATTAAAAACATCTTGTGTCAAACAAATGTGTCAAAGCATTTTGCGCTTGTTGAGAACAGCCTTAAAAGATAATCTCCCCAATCAAGAAAATTTTTTTTTGCAGCTTGACTGAAATCTTAAAGGTCATTTTATGTTATTAATTGTAAATAATCTGCGTTTTCTCAAAGGAAAATATTTTATTCAAAATATTGAATATTTTTAATCTATTTTGTCTTTGCTACATTCACATCTTTTAAATTTTATCTTTAGAACTTCAGATATGTTCATCAATACACGGAATTTGCATTCTACATGCATACAAATATTATCTAGACTCAGTATGTCTCACGGTGACTGCTGGGATTAAAAGTAGAAATTATTTATACCCAATAATTTGAAACACTTAAATTACAAAAATGAGAAAATATTATATTAAATCTTTTCTAAAAAACCAGTTGGTTAACCAATTGATTTAAACCGTGCCAATCCTGCTAGTAACAGAATAAAATCATAATGCAAAACCCCAATCCCAATGCAGGAATGCAAGAAAAACAAAGGCTTACTAAACCAATAGCCATGATACAGCAAAGAAAACTCACAGCCAATCATTCATTAGTATACAGAACAAAAAGTAACCAATGGAGAGAATTACTTATGATTATGTCATCATTGAGGCATAATGTAATCCTTAGTAAATCTTATCAAGCAATCTAAGTAGTAAAAGAGTATTTTTAGCTCAAATCTGCCATTTTGGCTATTTTTTAAAATAAAAGACTTAAAAAAAAAAGAAGAAAGAAAACTAACTACTTGTTTTTTTTCTTGTCTGCCATGTAGATTTAAAGCTTATAAGAAAAGTTTGATGGATTAAAAATCTTTGTCACTTTACAAATTTATTAATTCATCATTTTTCTAAAGCTTTGCTTGTAGCTTATGCATAACTTGGATTTTGCATTTTTCAGTAATGTGTAAAATAAATGAAAACATTAGGTAAAAAGAGAAAAAAACCAGCATGATTTTTTTTTTAAACCATTTGGTTTAAACCAGCGTGGTTTAAACCAAACAACCCTTTTATGAACGCTGCCCGTGCTAAGGCCCATTCTCTGCACATTTACGAAATCGCTTTCATTTGTAAGTAGATATAATTGTTATGTATTATTATTCTGATATAAAGCAATAGAGCAGTGTTTCCTTTCTTTCTATAAAAGCTTCAAATATCTCCGATAACAGTGTCAAATTTTTAATTTAATCTGACTTTCGGAGACTCATCCCGAAAGACTGTTATTCTGAAGGAATCGATTATAGTTTAAGATATACACCTGTTATAGGAAACTGAAAAACATTGTTTGATTCTACACCATATAAATATTATTTTCTGTAAATTTCATTCAGCTTTTTATAAAAATCCCTGCCGGCTCGGCCTACAGGCGGAGGTAGATTACGAAGTTATAAGTACTAATTTCACCAACAAAAACTAAATCAAGATTAGAGATAAAACTAGTTTAACAATTTTATCTGGCCGTTTTTGACGAGTTTTCAATTTCATTTTCCTGTAAGAGCTGTTTTTATCAGAATCATGTTAATACGATAATTTTTTTCTTCATCCCCTATTTTTGTTTCATTTGTTTTTGCTGTAAGAGTTGGTCCTGTCAAAAGCTTGTCAATATAAAAGTTGTAGATAATATTAAGAAGATTTATAATAAATTTAAGCGGATTTGATATCTTGTGAATTGATAAAGTTCTGAATTTTTTTTCTTCTTTAACCCCCCCCCCCCCCCTTTTTTTTTGTCGTTTTAATTTTTTTTTCGGTAAGAGTCGGTCCTATCAAAAACTTGTCAATATAAAAGTTGTAGATAGTATTAAGAAGATTTATAATAAGTTTAAGTTAATTTGATTTCTTGAGAATTGACGAAGTTATGAATTTTCCCTAAAATCCTATTTTTTTGGCCCCTTGAGCCCATTTTTAATTTTCTCAAAAATCTGTGATACATAAATTTTTGGCACTTTTCCTAGAAGTAATACTAACTTAAAACTGATTTTATATGTATTATAATTAAGAAGTTATAAGATTTTTTAGGTTTTCACAAAACCCCTCCCTGTTTCCACCCTCTTGGTCCGAATTTGACCATTAACGAACTTGACCGAGATTTTCTACCCCTTGATTTTATATATCGGTTTGGAAGAGATTTGTGCAGAATTTTGGAAGTTATCGTGTCCATAAAAAAGTGATATATATATATATATAATATGCATAGATAGATAGATAAAGTTTTGAACTGGGTGTGGTTTGGGTACTACGGGTTATGATCGGCGTATATCTGCAAAATTCTTTCAGAAATTCCAACATAGGGGATAATGTAATAGGTAGTATTTCTTACGAAATCTACATAAAAATACATAGCTGCGAACTATTCATTTTTTGAGTTAACACGATTTCCGAATCATAATCCGTACCACATTTAGTCGCAAAATTCTGTGACTAATTAACATTTAGATTAGGCATAAAATGAGTCCGGTTTTGTTTTAATCTTTTAACCTAATATACTAAATTTTGTCATATTTTCAGTTAAATTTATTCGTAATTCGTTCAGCGATTTTCGAATTTTTGTGAATTTTTTTTATAATTCTTAGTTTTTTCGTGCTCTGCGGCGAGTTTTCGGCGTTCGCGAAAGAAATACTGTTTTAATCTTAAGTAACTTCTGTCGTCTACAATTCTTGAAATTTTGGCGATTCTTTACATACCACTTTTAGTGCTCTTTTTCGTTTTTCTTGATTCGCTGCGATTTTTCCGCATTAGTAAAAGAATCCTGTTTCTGTCTTCTAGTTCTGTTTGCTATAAAGTTTATTTAGAATTTATGGAGCGATTTTTAAATTTTTCAATATTTTTATTGCGATTTCTCGTTTTTTGCTACCTTTTGATGGGGTCGGAATAGCTGCCAACCTTTCACTAATCTTCCGTAATACCTGGATTAATTTGACCCAGGTTAACCACTTTCGAACCAGAAAATTTATTTTTCGAATCTTTATTTATTTAATTCCAGGTTTCTGCGTGGAACGTATTTAATTTCATTTCTTCAAAAAATTTCTGGTTCGAAACGCATTAAATCAGGGTCAAATTAACGCACGTATTACCGAAGATTAGTCTGAGGTTGGCACCTATGGGCCGGGCAACACTGCGCCGGTCGGGTCAGCTGCACGAGTAAATTAAATTATTTTAGCAAAGAAAAGTGTAATTGTTTTCTATATTGATTAGGGCGATATAAAAAACGACTTTCACAAAGAAAATTCAAGGTGAATTTATTATCGAGTTAAATATTTCATTGTTGATAGTTGTGTTTTTGAAAACAGTTTTAACGTAAAACGAGATTTAAATTATAAACGCTGCTAGCAACGAACAATAAATAAAAGCAAATAAATGCAACTTTAAACTTTTTTACAAGATTTTATTGATGCACTAAAGAAAATAGCTGAAATGAAGAATCAATACTTTTCTTCGTATAAAACATTTAACAAATTAAAAAATACTCATCCTACATTTTAGCGAGTTTTTCTCTACTAACTATAGGAATCTTCTAAAGTTAAATTGATTGGAATGTAGCGGACTTTTTATGTGGAAAAATTTTTGCAAACAGTTTCCATAGCATTATTATTTTTTTTTTTTTAACGGTCATCTACTCAAAAAGTAAGCAGCTGAATCTAATTTCCTTATCAAAACTACTTCGATATTACATCTTTTAAAATTTTCTAATAAACGTATCAACAAAAGGGTAGACTATTAAGCATAAGTATGACCAATTAAATTTTAATTCATCAACCGTGAAAGTTTGATTTAGGAAACATCACGTCGCTACCAAAATTTCAATAATTTTTTACTTCTATTTCACTAAAATTCTCAGATGCTGTTGATGTAAAAATGAAGTTTTTTTTTATTATTGAAGCAAGCTAAGAAATAGCATATAATGGATGGTTTTGCTAGGAAAAAGACTATTGTTGGACCAGCTTTTATTCGCACTAAAATAACTAACAAACTACTATTTACTGAGTCGTTAAGTACAGCAGAAAACACGCTCTTTAGTTGGTTTCTAAAGTTAAAACGGAATGCGTTTTGTTTCGGGGCAGTTAATTCAAACTTTATTTGGCCCTTATATTCCCACACAGTATCTATCAGAGCAATTTTCCTGTTTCAATTTTTTTAAAAATTATTTAACCTTTAAATAACACAAATATATGCAATTTCAATGTTTGTATACCGGGTGTCCTAAAGTGAACTGATTGTTTTTAAAATTCAGTAATTTACAAATAATGACAGCTATTTAAAAATTCTGGCAGGCGTTTTATGTAAGATGTCACGAGTTCTTAGAGCAATTCCCGGTTTTAATTTCAAATAGCAGCGATAGATGACGCTGCAAGCAACAGGCGCTCAATCGAGGCCGAAACCACCCAGCATTGATGCGAAGGAACGTGATTTAATACATATGGAGTGATTCCCTGAGAACAAGATTCTTTTGTCGAATGATACCCACTCTATATATTTAACCTCCTTCCTTCGCATCAATGTTGGGTGATTTCGGTTTTTGGCGTCGATTGAGCGCGTATTTTTGAAGCGCCATCTATCGGGAATCTCAGTAAAAAATTTCTTGACATCTTAAATAATCCTCCTGCAAGAATTTTTTAAATAGTTATTACCATTTGTAAGTTATTGAATTTAAAAAAAAAGTCAGTCCATTTTAGGACACCCAGTATGCATACAGTCAGTCACAAAAGTCTACATACACTCATAAAATTAAACAATCTAACACAATACTAATATTTTTGGAAGAAAAAAACTTTATTTTGGTAAACATTTCAGGCATTAACTGATGTCCATTAAAGAAAAAAAAAACATTAAAATTTAGCGAAATTGTGCAAAAATCGATATTATATAGTCGCAAAAGTCTAAATACAAATAATGTATACTGCATTTATGCATAACTAAGAGTTCAAAATTAAAAATTAATACTTTGTAAGACCTCCCTTAGAATCTATAACTGCTTGCATTCTTTTTGTCATTGACAAAACAAGATTTTTCGTCGTATCGGGAGTAATGTCTGACCATGCACGTTGTATTGTGATCCTCAAGGTTTCTTTACTTGTAATTGTGTGTTGTCGAATTTGATGTCAAGTTCATCCCAAATGTGCTCAATGTGGTTTAAGTCTGGTGACTGTGGAGGCGAATACATTTGCTTGGGTACTTTATTAAGGAGCCATTCTTTTACGAGCTTAGTAGTATGCTTCGGGTCATTATCTTGTTGGAAGACCTAACTATTTCCCTCTCCTAAATTCTGAACGGATGAGTGTAGATTGCTCTGCAGTATTTTTAAATATCCGAATCAATCCATTGTGCAGTCAATAAACCCTAAATTACCTGCAAAACCTAGCCTTTTTTGTTGGTTTGCAGATGAAATGAGAGGTTTCCTTCTAGGAACTCTACCATTGAAGCCTGCCGAAGAATTCTACGAACAGTTTTTGGATGCACTTTCTTACCACTTGCCATCGCAATGTGCTTGGTTAATTGTGGGGCACTAATTTTCGGATTTTTTTTTTTACTTCTTTTACTATAATTCTTGCATCATAGTCCTTAAGTTTCCTTGGAAGACCACATCGAGATTTGTTGAGCACATTTCCACGTAAATTATAATTTCTAAGTATAGTTTCTACAGTTACACGGCTTTTCCCTCTAATTTTGACAATCTTGCCATAAGATTTATTTTCGTTTCTTAATTTTACGACCAGATTACGCAGTTCTAAGGACGTTTCTTTTCCTTGACTCATCTTTCACATTATATACAACTGTTTACATACATGCAATTAAATACTCCGACTATCTTGAGAGATGAAGATCAGCGTAACTAAACTTCACGTACCTAATAAAATTGAAAAGGGAAAACAAAAGAGGTTCATATGCAAATTTTGTTAACAGCCAATCAAGTGTATATAGACTTTCTGACATGTTGATTGCAGTAAATATGCAAATTTTACTTGTAATTATCCTTTTTAAGCTGTTACAAAGCATCTGGAAGCATTTTTAGATTAGAATAATAGACTAATATGCTTTTTTGCTTGTAAATTCGAGTAATTTTGGTGAAAGCACTGTTTTGATGGATGTATGTAGACTTTTGCGACTGACTGTACACATATATATATATATTTGGTTGTTTTATTATCACACACTGCAGTGTGCGTTGGACACTAAAGAAATAATTCCTAAAGAATTTTCATACACATCTAAAACTACTATACTAACGATAAATCGTGAAATGATGTTACTGCTCGTCTTTACAAGTCATGGTAAACATAAAATTCGCCGTAACGTCGCGAATCCAAAGGGCACGAGGATATTTGGAATTTTAAAGAATTGCGGAGCACAAAAGAGGTGTATCGTTTAGAAGGCAATGGCATAGCTGCCAACGTGTACTCCTTTTTTCTGCCACTATTTCTAAACAGAAAAAAAAAACTTAGCTAATCCTAAGTTTTTGATGATTAAATATGATAATTTTTTCTGTTTAAAAACACTGGCAGGAAAAAAAAGTAAAAGTTGGAAGCTATGCAGTGGTAACTGGGGGTGAAAAGAGTTATTTGAGAGTCTAAAAGCAACTAGATCATTTAAAAGGTAAATAACTTTTTACTTATGTTTTTCCTCTGTAGACTTTTAATCTAGAACATTTTGTTAGAAAATCATTTCTGTGTTTATTTGACTTGAAAAAAAAGGAAAGGTTGGCAGTTATATTATCCATGGAAATTAAAACAATTTATCTTCGCAAAGTGGACTTAATCTCGATCCAGGTGTAAAATAAAAGTGAAAATTCCATCCTTTTAACACTCATACTATTCATTTTTAATGATGAAGTTGCCATAAGCATGTAATTTCACCATTTTTTAAGAATTACGGACACGGAGCACATAAGAAGTGTACCGCGGAGGGTGCAGTGGCATAGCTGCCAACGTTTATGCCTTTTTTCTGCCACTGTTTCTAAACAACAACAAAAAAAATGCCTTATTTAGTGCTAAGTTTTCGATCTTTAAATAAGATCATATTTTCTGTTCAAAAACAGTGGTAAGGAAAAAACGTAAAAGTTGGAAGCTATGCAGTTGTAATTGGGCGGTAAAAGCAATCATTTGGGAGCCCAAAAGGAATTAGATCATTTTAAAAGTAAACATCTTTTAACATATTATTTTTTCCCATTTAGGTTTTTAATCTAGAGCAGGGGTTTCTACACTGCAATACAAAAATATGCATACCCCTTAGAATTTGACAATTCTAAAAAAAATATGTTGACTTTTGTATTAGATGAATGTAAGTGGTAATTGAAACAATACAAAAGGGGAAAAATGCATAACTAAAAGCATAGGAAAAGATACAGAAAATGTGGTTTCTTGCCAATGCAAAAGTATACATACCCAGCATAAAAAAAAAGAGTTTTTGTGGTTACAAAAGGAAACTAATAATTACAAGGATGTCCGTGACGTCGGATGCTGACATAAATCCGGGATGGCATCTATATAATAATAGTCTAAGTCATGTGACTGTCATCAACAGTTTCGGGGTGACCGCTTCACTTTTTATACAGGGGCGGCGCCAGAACTTGCCCGACGGGGGGGCACAGTATCCCCGACAGGGGGGCCGAATTCAAAATATATATTAGAGGTTTCCACGAGCCCTGGCCTGTTCCGAAGCCCGAACTCGGTAAAAGTTTCTTTCATTAAACTCGGACTTTCGTTAATTTTATCTGAAAACTCGGTACGGGCTCGGGCTAAATTTTATCTTTTGAAAAGATGGTCCAGGCCTGAACTTCATTATCCCCGGGATATGTCCGGGTCTTGCATTTTTTCTGTAGATTCGGGCCGGACCGGGACTGTATTTATACTTCAGAATTTTTTTGGAGCAAATGAACATTAAAACATTTCTTTGTTTCTTTTTCCCCTTTTTTAAATAACAGGTGGAATATGTTGATCAATCACGTGAAAAACATAAAATTTTCGCGTTCGGATTTGGCATATCCCGAAACGCGCAGATCTGTAACACCCACACTGCTATTTAAATTAGAGATAAATTGCAGAGGGCCAAACGATTTTTACTCGAAACATAAATTTCGAAGCTTGTCAAAGAATATTGTAGATAAATAAAGTGAAAAAAAAAGCTCTTAAGGTTATTTTTGAAACACCTCACTAGTCACCTAATCTTTATAGGCGGATGAATCCACAACAGAAAGGGTTTCCACACTTTTGAGCATTACCCGAAAGGAAAAACTCTGCTTCGTACTCTTCTTCCATACAGCAACCTCCCAATAAGCGGTCATTCAATATTATAGATTTTACGTGCACATATATGGCATATACACTACACAGCAGTATGTGAAAGACAAAGTATGGAGCAGTTCTCCTGTTATGAGTTGAACCAAAGAGTCGCGCATCAGGAAAAGGCAGGTAACCATTTTTTTTCGAAGCGCGGTTCATGTTCCGGCCGGGTTGAGCATGTATTTTAATGCCGGAGGTAACTGAAAATAATCAGTTGACAAAACCCTATCAAAAACGCATAAAGTGATCAAAAATTATTTTAAAATAAAATTATTTAAATTTCTTAGTGAAAGTGTCATCATGAAAACTAGCAGTTAAACGTTACACCTAACTAGGGTCCTTACCGGGTAATAAATAAAATTTGAAGCCCTGTAAATTTTATTTAAAACAAAGCCGCAAACAGAACTGAACCCAACCAAAAATATTCTGTATACCAGCAACCCGATCGAACGCGAAATACTTAATTCCAATCCCAACCTGAAACTCGGAATCAGAGAAAATTGATCCACACTATAATATACACTTTATAATATATAGTTTGCAATCATACACTGTAAAAAAAATCCATGGACTTTCCGTTTTGGAAAAGGCAACTAGTTGTCTTTTCCGAAACGGAATAGATTCCTTTTGAGAATGAGAAGTTTTAATTTACAACACGATTAGTTTCACATCTGCAATGAAAGTGACATCTTTCATTACCAAAAAGATCACTTTCATTGCAGATGTGAAACTAATCGTGTTGCAAATTAAAACTTTTCATTCTAAAAAGAATCTATACGTTTCAGAAAAAGGCAACTAGTTGCCTTTTCCGAAACGGAAAGTCCGGATTTTTTTTACAGTGTATCTCCAATATTAATGTTATCTTTTATGGTGGAAAAATAAACATGCAAGGAGTCATTAATATTCAAATACATAGTTTTCTTCTGAAATAGATTCCTGCGCGGTTTGGGTTATACCCGACCCAAACGTTCAACTTAAAGTCAATCTGAAACCTAACAAAAAATTTCCGTTGACGCAAAACCCGACCTGAACCCGACAATAATTTTTCTATTGACCCTAAACCGAAACACTTCGACTCGACACAAAAAAATCTATAATTTAATACAGTTATGAAAAAATAGTCAGCAATCATATCTGTAATATCAATTCTATCTTCTATGTAGAAAATAAACACGTAAAGCGACTCATTCCAATTTAAATATATAATTTTTCATGTCAAACAATAACTTAGACATTCTTTTTGTAAAATTGAGCTAATTCCAGCTTGGTTCGTAAGTAGTGTTGTCAGGTCAAACAGCGGGACAGAGAGAGAATTACATTTAAAAAATCAGAAAACCTGACTGCGTAAAAAGCGAACTAATTAATTATTTCTCATCAATATTAAACTATTTTTATATATTACTTACCTATTTTTTTTATTCATTTGTGTTGGTGACTCTCAAGTTGTGTTTGATTTTTAGTTCCTATCTATAAACACTGTTTTGATGAGGCCTATAGATGTCTATGATGGTTAGAGTCGCAGTAAAGCTAGAGATCTTACCTACACAAATTCCAGGTTGTGTCCCATTTAAACGGAGCTTCTGCTTCATTTTGAAAGATCAATCCAATGATATGCCACTCAATATGGTGCGTAATTTTTTTTTTTCATGTCTACCGCCATTTTGAATTTTTAAAATCAAATCTAGCCTATAACCATCGGACGGTTAAGACGAATCGATAGAGTCCTTATTCATTAAAATCCATCCAGCCGTTGGGGAGGTTTCGAGGGTATAAAGAAATCCACATACCCAGATACGCGTGAAACACATAAACCTTCTTGGCAGTCGGATAAAAAAAGCCGGACAGACGCTTGAAAATCGAGACATTTTAAGCACTACAATAAAACCTGTTAAAACGGAACCAGTGTAATGGAATAACGCTTTAAACTGAAAATTTTCGCAATATCGGCTAAAACAGGCTACGATTGTCTAAATTGAAAAGTTCTTCCAATTCTTTGTCGTTCTATCTTAACAGGTTGGTGTATTAAATAGTTTCCTTTCATCGTATTCAATGTAAGTGAATTATACTTTATCCATAAAGGAATGGTGTGAAATTAATTAGTCGAACTAGAGTTTTCTAAATAATTAACAGTAATTTTATGACAATAATGCTCACTTTACAAATACCGCGTTTTATTATTTTTTTCATTATTTTGCCTTTCAGCCGTTTAAGAAAAAACGCAATTATTACATACACTCCCAAGAAAACATTTCGTCAAACGTAAAAAGCACAGGCAAGTTGCCGGAACGCGCCTGTGGTTGGAACAGATTTTTCCGTTATTTGAAGAAAATTCCGTGTTTTGACTGGAGAACTAAATAAACAATTAAATTTGAAAAATCAAAAAACCCGACTGGGTAAAAAGCGAACTAATTAATTATTTATCATCAATGTGAAAAATTTTTTTTTTCAATTCCTACTGTTAGCTCACACTCTCCCTATTAAAATCTTGTTCAAATTTTCAATCGTTAATAAAATACTTATTATTCATTCAATCAAGCTTAAATAAATTTTTTAAAACTTGTACTGTATGACACTTAATATTAGTCCAGTTTTTTTTCAAATATTAATTCATTAATTAAATTAAATTAATTAATTTTCAATAATCGAGAGAGCCTCCTTCTTGATCAAGGTTTTTTAAGACCGAGAGAGCCCTCTTCTTGATCAAGGTTTTTTAAGCGCCACTCAAAAGGAAAGAAGAATGGAAGAAAAAAAATTCCCTTATTGACCTAAGTAGAAATTGACTTAAAATATATTTTTTTATATTACTTGTTTATATTACTTACCTATTTTTTTTTAATTTAATTGTATTGATGACTTTTAAGTTGTGTTTAACTGTTAGTTCCTATCTATAAACACTGTTTTGATGAGGTCTATAGATGACTATGATGGTTAGAGTTGCAGTAAAGCTAGAGATCCACAATACATACACAACTTCCAGGTTGTATAATATTTTAACGGAGCTTCTGACTGTAAAATAGTCAATGAAACATCGTCTTCATTTTGAAAGACCTATCAACAGATAGGTCACTCAATAGGGTGCGTAATTTTTTTTTCGTCCCTACCACCATTTTGTATTTTACGGCCGCCATTTTGAATTTATAAAAACAAAACCTAGCCTATAACCATCGGGCCGTTAAGACGAATCGATAGAGACCTCATTCATTAAAATCCATCCAGCCGTTTGGGTGTTTCGAGGGTATAAATAAATCCACATACACAGATACGCGTGAAGCACTTAACCCTTCTTTTCAGTCCGGTAAAAAAAAAAAAAAAAAAAAAAAAAAAGAAAAAAAAAAAAACTTCAGTTCGCGAACTTTTCGTGTTTCGGAGGAAAAGAGACATGCGTAAAAAATCAGTTTCTGATACAAAAAAGTAACATGTGGCACAGTTACGGGAACACCCCTGTGATTAGACGAAAATGCAACTTCAGATAATTTTTACGTTAAGTCTGTTCTCAACTGCTCTACTCAACAAGCGCAAAACGTTTTGACACATTTACAAATTCATTTTTTAACGAAAAGATATAAAAGTGGAAAGCCTGACCAGGGAAGCGATTTAGAATAGAACTGTGTTTTCCATTTTTGGAGCCATCAATTACCTATTGAGTTAGAAGCGATTTGAATCACGTGACAAACACGTTTTTCATCCTTTCTTGATTAATTTTTCTCGTTTCGCGCGGAAATTCGGTTCAAAACGCCCACTTTGACACTCTTTTCTAAAGGATCTATTGCGTTTGCAAAAAAAAAAAAAAAAAAAAAAACTGATAAAACAGCTCTATGACATAGTTTCGGAACATCAACACCTGCTAGTTTCATGCATTTCCGAACAAAAATAAATTAAAACTTATGTCAGAAAGTTGCCCTTTTGGATTTGAGAACAATGGGCAAATCAAAACAGGAATTTTCGTGTTTTAATAATAATAATAAAAGCAATTGAAGAAACACCTTCAACTCACGTATCTTTTTTAGAATATTGATCGAAACCAGACAGCATGATCCTCTAACTTCTGATAAGATACAGAATTTAAATCTGAGATTAAAACTGAAATACAAAATTCTGAAGAAAAATGTAAGTTAAAGGAAAACTTGTAAAATAGCTTTAGAATGTAAAAGTTCTTTAATATCAGATCAATCATAAAAGTCTTGTTGATGCTAAAAAAAAAAAAAAAATCTTTAAATTCGTGCTTACTTTGAAACAGTCAAAGTTTAGAGGTCTGCACGGGTCGGGCTCGGGCCTATTTTCATTCATGGCACTTGGGCCGGGTCGGGCCTAATTTCTTTTTTTCGTACCGAGATAAGGCAGGTTTCATTCTTCCTAAGTCTTCATAAGCCGATATTTTTAGACCCGTCTCGATCCAGCCTGTATGAAATCATTGTCTCGGTATGGCCTGGTCCGTGCAAAAATCAGTAAAATTTGGCCCAGGCCAAAAATTTTTGCAAAAAGTGTATATATTTTTAAATCGACATTATTCTACAATTAAACATTAAAATTTATTCGTTTTAAAGAATAGTAGATTTCTAGGCAACAATATTAAAATACAGTAAAACGTGTGAAAAAGAACCAGCCTATGACGTAATCCTGTCTTATATGGAAAAATGTATTGATCCATGCAAAATGAATATAACAATACGTGAGAAAAGAATATAATACATTTACCCCTGCTAAGAAGGGAACTTGTTTAAATCGCACTTTTTTTTTTTTTTTCTATGCGATGTCTTAGAAGATTTTACTGTGTAGCATTTTTCAGATTTTTAAGTCTCCAATACATAATTTTTTGATTAACGATATTAATTATAGCTGAAACATTAACATACAAATAGATATTCATTAAAAAAATGTATATCGCAACTTTCTTTAAAAATGAAAATTATAAACATGAAAAAAGAGATAAAATAAGTATTTTTGGTCCGAACTCCTTTTAACAAAATCGACGTAAAATTCCGTCGGACTTCGGCCGAGATTTTAAATATTTTCCGGGCCGGTCTCGGACCGAACTTTTTATTTTTATACCGGGTCGGCCCATTACTGTTTTTTGTACGACCGAACTTTTCTTTCTACGAGTCGGGCTGAGCCCGAAACTGGAAATTTCGGCCCATGCAGAACTCTACAAAGTATAACTAAGTTATTAATTAAAATTGTTTAGTCTAACAATACAATCAAGTTTAAAATTATCAAGTAAGTCGATATTCTGTTTTACACGATTTTTTTAAATTTCTAAATACGAACCTACGACCCTAAACACGAATTGTTAATTACAACCCTGCACGATTCGAGTTATGCCCGACCCGAAATCGACAAAATATTTTTTTCAAACCTGCAACTTGATCCTAAGCATAAAATGAAAAAAAAAATCAATCCTAAATGTAAAACAATTCTGGAAAATAGTTTGCAATCATATGTCTAAAATCAATTTTATATTTCAAAAAATGAATACATACATTTACTTATTCATATACAAGTATTTTTTTTTTTTTTTTTTTTTTTTTTATCATTTGAAACAATAATCTGGACTTTTCTTTGGGTTGGGTTAATTTTTAACGGCCGATTATCTACTCGAGGGATATAAGCCCGAGGGGGAAGTGCCCTTCATGTGTGTGTTCTAAGGGAGCCTAATCCGTATTTACGCGTGGAAATCCAAGGTTCAAAGAAAACCACAAAAACTCCGAACGATTGGGCCGACGGGCGCGATTGGGTTCGAACCCAGCACCTCCCGTCTACCAGCTTCGAGAGCACAGAACCTCTCGGCCACTGATGGGGCGGACTTTTCTTTGGAAAAATTTGGCGTACTCGAATCGGCTCCCAAGAAACAAACACCCTAATCTAAGATAACCCGAAAATGGAAACACTAGTCAACCCGATCCACAGGAAAATTTTAGAGCCAATGGCCAACACGATCGGGTAGAATCGGGTTAACTGAACCGATGCAAGATTTTAGTATTTGCTATATACACATCTTCCCGTAGTTTACAATGAAGTTATGTATGTATATAATTATTTTCTTATTTATACCTTCCATTTCTCTTTCATATATTAAATAGAGATTAATATCTATAAAATGAGACTCTACTCACTGTATATTGAAATTAATGAACAAAGAAGAAATTTTTAGTCTGATACTAAGTTTGTTTGAATAATTATACAAAATTCGCTTTTTATTTACTCATTCATTTATAAAAAAAATACTTACCCTACGCTTTTTAATTAGAAGATCGATGCGAGCAGATGAATTTAAACGTCCTGTCTCCTCTTGAAATCGTATTTCTTAGGCGTGTAAGTTTGTGGTTAATCGAATAAACAACAGGAGCGCACATGAATGAGCTCTAGACAAAATGTACAAAGTTTTCGGTAACATCCGGCCGTTGTGCGACAACCTTTAACCGACATGTGGTTCAAGCCAATCCGATTTCCGAAGAAAAAAAATCAGAGTCTTGCTATTCCGTGGGTCGCATTCTCTATAAACTAACCTAAGATATTTTTTTTTAATTAACCTGCACCCGACTCGGGTCGTGTGCAGGAAAAATCGGATTACCCGACCCGATGCAGGACTCAAGACTCAAGTCAAAAAATTTTCCCCGACGACGATTAAATTTTACACCGACGTGGGGGCCAGGTGTGCCCGACGGGGGGGCATATGCCCCCCCGGTCCCCCCTCTGGCGCCGCCCTTGTTTTTATATGCCATTTTGCTACTTTTATGTTATCTGGGCGCAGGTGATTCAATCGCCAAATAGGGTTCCATCGCCATCATTTCATTTAAAATATAAAGCTATCACTAACTTCATTTAAAATACATGATTTTCAATTAAAGCAAATAAATTTAAAATACATACATCAAATACATTTAAAATACACATCTTGCCCATCTCATTTAAAACACCATATGTAAATAAATAAAGGTACTTTTTCAGTATAGGTACTTGACAAAAAGGTGCTTGGCGAGAAAAGAAATTTGCAACGTATTTTTTGTCAACCTATTTACTGTTTCATATAAACAAGCATTTTTTTCCATTTGAATACAATTTATTTAATATAAAGAAGCCATTTATCATTTTTCATATAGAAACGTTGAGTTACACTAAGTTCGTTAAGTGATTATTCACTTAACGAAATGCTGCCCTGATCGCATAGATTTGTTGATTTCTCTATCAGAATCTTTACATTTAGTGAAGGTGCGTTCCTAAATAACATTATGAATAAAAGTAACATGTTGCAAGCTTAGATACATTTAAGCAAACTGGTCGCCAGAGGCGGCTAGTGCTTTCAATAAGATTTATCAACGTAGGTTTGTCAGTTTCATCCCAGGATTTTAATACACGGAGCTCGTCTTTGCTTTCATATTGTTTGTCATGGGCATAGATTTTGCGAACTAAAATTCCCCACAGATTCTCTACAGATTGAAATCTGGAGAACAAGATGGCCAGTGCAAAAGATTAACTTTTTTTTACTTCAGTCAATCACATAAACTGCGACTGCTATATACTGTGTGGAATATTTCACAACTCCTTTGAGCGGGCCTCTTTCAGCCAGACTTGAACGGCGCCAATAGTCACGTGATTTGACTAGATAATTGATATAAAAAAACATTTTTCTTGTTCTTTAGGAAAAGTTAACTTTACTTAACTTGATCGCTGGAGATACGGGATAAGCTGGTCTTGCAATCTGTTGGTATTCAATACTATTAATTTTTCATGTTGCGAAGGCCATCTGAAACTTACTATGGGCAATGAATGCTACCCATTCCATTAATCTAACCTCCTGCAAAGTTTCTTTTAGAAACTTTGCACCTTTCTCTGTTCCTTTCTTAAATCTCGGCAGTAATATGCGAGACCAACAGGTCCCTAGAGATTGAATTTCTTTCCATCGCTAAAAATAATCAGAAACATAAAAGATTTATTTGTAACGTTTGTTTTTTAATCCTTATATTTAGGAAGAAAAAAACACGGAACTTACGTCTTTCTTGTTTGTGGCTATATTACTGCGACAAAATTGCAATCGTGCTTCTTTGTGTCTAGATTTCAAAGGTGGAGCAGGTTTCACTTATGCTAAAACAAGATTTGAATTGCGTTTAATTGTTCGAAGAACGATATCCTGTGAGAGTTTAAACTGCAATTCTTCACTACCTTTGCATTTTTCATTTCATTTTATACATCCCTAACCCCTAACTGTTTGCCGTTCATCACGTTTTCAAAGTTTCCGAGGATATCGCGTTTGCTTTCTAAGTCCATAAGTTCGTTGTTTCATCATAAAATTTTGGTTTGCACCGACATAACGTTTTAATTGTCTTGCAATATACTTATATCCTCTACCATCGGCTCGAAATGCTTCGATTTGTCCTTTTTCAAAATCGGAAAGTTCCGTTCCGCGTGGCATGATTGCTGCGTCAAATTCTAACTGCATTCATCCCATATCTGTTAATGATTGGGACTGAATGCCATGACGTTACAAAGGGTATATGTATAATTCTACATTGGCAAGAAACCACATTTTCTATATATTTTCATATGCTATTAATTAAATGTGCATTTTTTCCCTTTTGATATTGTTTCAATTACCACTTACATTCATCTAATGTGTCTCTTTTCACAAAAGTCGACATATTTTCAGAATTGTCAAATTCTAAGGAATATGTTTCCACTGCAGTGTATATGGGGCATTCTCACATTCTTTTGACTTTCGGAAATAAAAATCTGGTGAAGTTAAACTTCCTAAATTAACATTTTAATCTGATAGACGAATGCCTTAATGATTCAAAATAAAGAAAAAATTGTCAGCAGCGAAAATTTTTTATTTAATTGAGGTTTAAGTTAAACTTGCGAGTTTAATTTACCATTTCACCACTATAACTTTCTATTTTCTTCCAAATTTTTACTTATAATGAATTTGCATGTACCCACAGGACATTCAAATAAAAATTAATAACAATGTAGTATTTTTAGTACAAAATTTTGGTATAACATTGTCTCAAAGGGGTGTTAAAGAAGGGACGGGAGGAAAAAAAGGGGATGGTATAGGGAAAAAAGGGACAGTAATGGAAAAAAAAGGGATGGTAAAAGGATGGGACGGTAAGGAAAATTACCACTGTTTTTAGGCAAATCATGTTAAGACTAAGTGATAACCACAATGTTAATTGATTGTTAGAAATAGTTATTTACATTGGATTAAATAATAATAATAATAAAAAATATATTTACCTCGAAAAGTGAAGGAATAAGCCTTGGGGACGGTAAGAATACCACTAAAAACACGATGCTTGAAATTGATATTTAAATGCTGATTTAAAATCTGCAGTAAATTTCCTGTCAAAAAATTTTAGACATTCTTTCTCTAGCATACTTCTGCATGAGAAAAAACTTGAAAAAAATTCTGTGGCTGCATCTGAAGTGATTTTCTGTATAAGTTTAGCAAGAGGGATGGTAAGGAATCTAAAACCCAGGGACACATTTCAAATAATAATATCAACCGTAAAAATGTGTGCAGGTTAATTTTTTGCTACATATTTATATATAACAATTGTCCCGGTTTCGGAAAATAATTACATCGAATTGCTTTTATTGAAAGAATTTTATAATGACAGCTCAAAACTTAAAAATCAGCATCCGGGACAAGGGACGGTGTAGGAAGTTACCTGGTATTTGGACTTCCCAACATCGTCCAAAACTTATTTATCTCGTTAATATTGTTATGCAATCATGCAATGGGATGTTCCTCAGTATATGAAAAAAAAAAACACACACAAGAATATGTACTAAAATAAAAAATATTATTCAGGGACTTAAAAGATTGTGAGAATGCCCCATATGAGTTTGCGGGCTGAACACACCGGGTGTTCTAAAAAGGACTGACTGATTTTAAAATTACTGACTGAATGCCATGACGTTACAAAGGGTATGTATAATTCTACATTGGCAAGAAACCACATTTTCTATATATTTTCATATGCTATTAATTAAATGTGCATTTTTTCCCTTTTGTTATTGTTTCAATTACCACTTACATTCATCTAATGTGTCTCTTTTCACAAAAGTCGACATATTTTCAGAATTGTCAAATTTTAAGGAATATGTATATGTTTGCATTGCAGTGTATATGGGGCATTCTCACAATCTTTTGACTTCGGAAATAAAAATCTGGTGAATTAAACTTCCTAAATTAACATTTTAATCTGATAGACGAATGCCTTAATGATTCAAAATAAAGAAAAAATGGTCAGCAGCGAAATTTTTTTTATTTAACTGAGGTTTAAGTTAAACTTGCGAGTTTAATTTACCATTTCACCACTATAACTTTCTACTTTCTTTCATATTTTTACTTATAATGAATTTACATGTCCCCACAGGACATTCAAATAAGAAATAATAACAATGTAGTATTTTTAGTACAAAATTTTGGTATAACATTGTCTCAAAGGAGTGTTAAAGAAGGAACGGGAGGAAAAAAAGGGGATGGTATAGGAAAAAAGGGACAGTAATGGAAAAAAAAAAAGGGATGGTAAGGATGGGACGATAAGGAAAATTACCACTGTTTTTAGGCAAATCATGTTAAGACTAAGTGATAGCCACAATGTTAATTGATTGTTAGAAATAGTTATTTACATTGGATTAAATAATAATAATAATAAAAATATATTTACCTCGAAAAGTGAAGGAATAAACCTTGGGGACGGTAAGAATACCACTAAAAACACGATGCTTGAAATTGATATTTAAATGCTGATTTAAAATCAGCAGTAAATTTCCTGTCAAAGAATTTTAGGCATTCTTTCTCTAGCATACTTCTGCATGAGAAAAAACTTGAAAAAAATTCTGTGGCTGCATCTGAAGTGATTTTCTGTATAAGTTTAGCAAGAGGGATGGTAAGGAATCTAAAACACAGGGACACATTTCAAATAATAATATCAACCTTAAAAATGTGTGCAGGTTAATTTTTTGCTACATATTTATATATAACAATTGTCCCGGTTTCGGAAAATAATTACATCGAATTGCTTTTATTGAAAGAATTTTATAATGACAGCTCAAAACTTAAAAATCAGCATCCGGGACAAGGGACGGTGTAGGAAGTTACCTGGTATTTGGACTTCCCAACATCGTCCAAAACTTATTTATCTCGTTAATATTGTTATGCAATCATGTAATGGGATGTTCCCCAGTATATGAAAAAAAGAAAAAAAACCCACAAGAATATGTACTAAAATAAAAAATATTATTCAGGGACTTAAAAGATTGTGAGATGCCCCATATGTGTTTGCGGCCTGAACATACCGGGTGTCCTAAAAAGGACTGACTGATTTTAAAATTCAATAACTTGCAAACGGCGACACATATTTAAAAAAAAATCTTGCATGAGGGTTATGCATAAAGTCAAAAGTTTTTTTTACAGTGATTTTTGATTTTAGTTCGAATTACAAACAATAGATGGCGCTGTAAGCAATAGGCGCTAAATTCAGGCTCGAATTTTGGTACTTTGGGACCCACTCAATACATTTTAATCTCCCTTTTCCGCATGGAAGAAGAGAAAGGCTAAAAAAATGAGCCTGTATTTAGCGCCTATTGCAGGATCGGCGAACCTTTTTACGTGCGCGTGCCAAAAATTCACCAACAACATCTATCAATGGTGTAACGTGCCACATTTTGACATAAAATAATTTTGCAAAGTACGATGTTTATACAAAACACTAGTTAAAAAATCAGATGCTATTTCTCTGCATATTTGAATAAACCATTAAATTAAAATTTTAATTCGTAAATATGATTCATTTATGTAATAATTTTCGCTATGATAAGGAAATAAAAATACGAAATTTTATTTTAGAAATTTTTGACCTTATTATTTATGCATCTAGTTATGATTATCCAAGTTGCATTAAGCATTGTATCAATAAATTATTGATGAGTTTTTACTGTTGTATGTTCGATGGAGAATGCTTTATACCTGATTCATATTTTGATAGTTTTATAAATTGGATCCATTTGCCATCTTACTGAAGGGACTGTCTAAAAAAATTAATTTGAAAAATACAACATTATAAAAATCATACAGAAGGGCAAAATACATGTCGCAAACGCTGCATAACATCGCAAGAAAAGAAAATTCTTTTCATGCAAAAATAATTGCCTTATTTGTGATAGTCTGTCCGTATGAAACAAAATTTTATTCATTATAATAGAAATTAAATTTCATCTGTATAATAATTATAAAATTTATTTTTTCGCGTGCCAGAGAAATTGTCTTACGTGCCAACTCTAGCACGCGTGCCATAGGTTCGCCAACCCTGGCCTATTGCTTACAGCGCTATCTATTGTTTGTAATTCGAACTAAAATAGAAAATCACTGAAAAAAAACTCTTGACCTTATGCATAACTCTTATGCAAGAATTTTTTAAATATGTGTCACCGTTTGCAAGTAATTGAATTTTAAAATCAGCCAGTCCTTTTTAGGACACCCAGTACAAATTATGTGCTGAAACGCATTATCCGAGGAGTGGAAAATATTCTTATAGTATAAGTCCTCATGAATGTAAAAGTTCGTTTGTAAACGATAGTATTATAAAATGAAAATATTGGGATTTGTAAGATTTCTTTTTTTATTTGCAACTAAACATTTTATTTTCTAGAGACATGCAGAACTTCGACACAGAAGAAACCTCCGGTCGACACGGGAAAGAATGAAATCAAGATCGACTCGTCCAGAACCTGCACTTTATTTTCTATAGAAAAATTTGACTTTATAGAATAGGCTAGCGGAGCTTTGCTGGTCGGTTTTTCCCAAATAAACCTCGAATTAAACGAGCCCAAGGTTGGGGGAGGGGGGGTGGGGCGCTGTCTTTGGCATTGTACATCCGTGCTGGCTACACGCGTTCCGATCCTGAGTCAAACAAATCGTGAATTGCTGTGATTTTTTATTACGACCCAGATTAAATTCAAATTTTCAGCCTCGCCGTTCACGTTGTTATAGGAAGTGTTTTGGCACTCTTCCAATTTGAATTTAATTAATAAGTAGCAAAATTTACTGGAGAGTTCTTTCTGTTTTAGAAAAAGAGTGTCAAAAAGTCATTGTCAGTTCACGGTCAAAACATGAAGAAATAAAAAAAAAAATGGCACAAAAATTCGTGAAAAATTAAAAAATAGTAGAGAAAAAAAATTACGATATTGAGCCAAAAGATGGAAATCGGATTCCTTTTTACAAAAGTCAATCGTCGCGAAACGAAAAAAAAATCCATAAAAAAATTCGAAAATCAAAAATCGCAGAGGATAAAATTTACTAATGTAGGTGCTTCTGTTAAAATGGATTTTTTTTTCTCATATGAGAGTGATACTCCAAGTTAAAATTAGGTAATAGTCCAGGCATTTTGTGAATGAACATGGGCAAAATTGTAATAGAAGCTTTTTACAGCGTTTTTTAATCAAGAACTACTGCTTAATAATAACATACTAAAAATCAGACAAAATCTGAGCACGGGAACGCCCCTATATACGGATTTCAAAATGGCGGAAGGGATTTTCTGGAACTAAGGCAAAGAAATTATCGCTTAGGGAAATATATCGCTTTATTTTCACAATTTAACTTTGAAGTATAGTCAAAAACGTTAAGCAGCGCACAAAAGTCTATTATCCCTTACAAATTACTGCTTCATTTTTATAGAAATGATCCAGTGAAAAAAAAATTCGCATCAATAATTTTCATCACTTTCATCATATTCAGAGTTAGAAGCTAAGGTAGTTGTTGTTACATCCATTGACTTGGTACGTCCCCTTGGGAGATCCATGTTCATTGCGAGGAAAAATCTCTGAAACTAGTAGGCAACTAAGAGCTGCATCTACGAGCATATGTACTCGTATCTCCCTAGAAACCTTTCCCAGTCGTCATATGTACCACAGTATTTGATCCATAGATTTCCTCAACTACTTCAAATAATCCTGAACCTTGAGAGTTCCGAATGCACCTAAAAGATTCATTAGAGTATGAAATGTTCCCAGAATTAAAATAATATCTTGAAAGTATGATTTGGGAAGCTTTCCAAAATAAAGCCTGATCAAAAGTAACTACAAATGGGACATTATGATAGTATGCAACTTTTTAAGATCTATCAGTGTCAAAAAAATGCAAGTCATGTCGCCGGCTGCCATATAAATGATAGGAAAAAATGAGATAGACGTTTACCTGGATGTGAAACATCTGATTTGGAATGAATGAACTGTATAGCTCCTGACCAATTTGGACCCTGTCTTTCGGATGCTGAGATTTGACAAAAAAAGACGGAGTCTATTTAGCGAAGCATTCGGTAGTATTGAAAGTTTACAGAATAATATCTTCTTCATGATTATTTTCGCGTGTCTGTATTCTACAATACCAACTTTACCTCGGTTCTTAATATCAATATCACCAACATTACGCCTATTGATAGTAGGATAGATGATGCTCTTTGGAATTATTGCAGCAATTATGCCCATACCATGAAATGTATTATTCCCGTCCAGAGTTCAGGAATTGTGATCGGCATTATCTGCTGCTAGAAGCAATGTAGTGTTTTCAACAACGCTCAAAGAAGCTGAACCGCCTGATACTGCAACATTTATTCGAATCTTGTTACTTCTGAGTAGGATGAACAAAACCCATGATTGTAAAGAATGACAATAAGATATCTTGATCTGAAGTTATGGTGAAGATGAACGGACAGACCAATTTCTAGCGGACATAATAATATGCTCTGGGATGGATAGCTTGTATAACGATCTGACCAACAGCACCGATTTTCATGGACATATCCTTTCCACAAATAATTTTGATAATAGCAATTTTAAGCTACTAGTTATGTAATTTCCCCCCTCCGTGATGTCATTAGGTGATGGATACTCATAAACTTTAGACGTGTTGACTTTTGTTGGTAACTTCGAAGAATTTCTTTTTCTGTCTCATACAGAGATACTATGTCTGACTGCCCTTTTTCACCTGATATTATATTTCCCTCATAGTGTCTGTCGTAAAAGTTTTCTCTTCATGTGTCTTCGTTCTGCTCTGGCTTCCTTCAAGATATTCCTTCATTTTAGAAACGAGATCTCCAATAAACCATTTGCTTTTCATCATTGTCTTCAAGGTATTTACAGGTACGAAGGAATGTTTGGTATTGCTCTTCATTACTTGTTCGCTCTTTTCCTGACGATCTGTTGGAAGAGCAATGTTCTCGAGGAATATTTCTTCCACTACGAAAATTTGCACTACATGATTTATGATAGACATAATCTGCAGCAACAAAATCACCTGAGTAATAAGCCAACTGGTCTCTTACCTTAAATGACCATTCGTCACAGCGGCTTTCACAGCATTTCTTTATGGCCTCAGAATATTGTGCATTTCTTAACTTCACATATTCTGATTTAGGTTTATGTTTAGAAGAAAAGTCTAAAATTTTTCACAAAATGAACAGTGAGTACCACTGGTAACTGGAGCCTCAATGAAGCGAATACTTTTCCTTGGTATTTTTCCATAGCTAGCTTTCCTCTTTGTAATTGCAATTCTATTTTTATCAGTAAATTCATTCCGACACAAAACATGGACACTTATTCTAGCAGTTGCAACTATATCGCTTTTACGGTTTCGGCTGGCTTCATTTATACCGTCTACTCCCTTTTGCGAAATTTTAACTACGTCTTGTCCCTTATCTATTTCTTTTTCACAAATCACACAAAATTCAGTACCGTCCATTTTTAGTCAGTTCGTTACCATCGTCAGTTATCCGAACAGCCAATTTCTCTCAATTTTTTTTTTTTTTTTTTAATGGAACTTCCAGTTTTCCGAACAGCCCATTTCTTGCAAAATTTTTTTAAAACCGAACTCCCAATGATCCATTGACTTGGAATAAAATTTTAAATGAAGAAAAAACTGATAGCGGATCAGAAAATGTGGAATGTAAAACAATAAAGGAGATGGGAAGGAGAAGAATCCCAGGCTATGAAGAAAATGAAAGTAACGAGTGGTTAAATAGTGAAGTACATGACCCTGGATATCAGATTTTAAATGATGATGAGATTGTAGATGAGATTTATGATGAAAAAAAAGATGTGAAGAAAATGAAAATAATTGCTCTGAAAATAACCCAGGTCCATCACATAACAAAGCCTTTGAATGTTTGAAAACAGCTATGAAATGGCTCGAACGGCAGAAGAACGCTGATCTTATTCAACTAACGTATTTAAGAAGAATTAGAGATATTGCAGCATTGAAAAGAATGTCTTCGTTAAAGCAAGCAACAATCAAAAGCTTTTTTGCTTAAATTATAATCTCTGGAGAAAATGATAAAAAGAGAAAAAAAAATGAATGATAAAAATGTAAAAAACAATTTTTAAACATGCCAGCACTAACTGGTGCTGCCAGTCCTAAGCTTAGATAATGTGCGAATAAGGTTTTAATATAGACAGAAACATCACTTAAATTGTTTGTCCGAACTTTTGCTTATCCGAACTAGGGTCGTTTCCGACTTGTTCGGATAATCTGCGCTCTGCTGTACTTTTCTTAATCCATAAAGTGTTAATCGAACACGGCTAAGCATTTTCCCGGCACACCGGCTGAAAACCCCTATTTTTTTATTGTGATGTTTGAGATAAAATAAAAATGTTTAAATTCAACAAAAATCTTTCTTTCATTGAAAAATAGAAAAAAATAAAAAATAAAAACATCAAAAAAGCTCTTCCTACTCAAAATGGAATTCTCTCTCTCTCTTTTGCTCCTGCGAATGGATTGTATTTTCCGTTCACGCACCTGGCAGAATTTACTATAAAGAGGAGTGGGACCTGACGTCATGCGCCTATCACCTGTCACTTCCGTCGGACGTCTAAAACTGCTTTTTTATCTCTGTTTTGGCGAGATATTTTATGAATGCACACACCAGTTTTAGCACTATTTTGTATACAGTAGATCTTTATAACGCAATTCTCCATATAACGCACAACTTCTCAGATGTAAACAATGAATTTTGCAGTTAAGAAGCACCTAGATTCTCCCACATTGTACTAAATTGCTATTCTCCAGAGGACTAAATTTGATGCATTAGTTCAACTAAATCTCCGTAATTCAGAGCTTTCTAATGAAAAAAATCGCTATTCTTTCAATAAATTTTTAAATGTAGTAATATAATGAATGATTTAGTACAGACATATTTGGACCCTATTTATAAAGTGAATTTAACAATAAGTGAAATGATCTATATTAGGCAAATATTTATAATCTGGATAACTCCTGGTAACAAGGAATGCAATATAAAGATATTCTAATGTATTTTGATATGTTTTAGACATACGGCCATGTTTGCAAAGTAAATTTAATATTGTATGAAAGGTGATGATCCATATAACACAAAATTCTATATAACGCACAAGCTTGTGTTATTAGGTTTGTGTTATAAAGACCTTCTATATTTATTATTACTTTTTTTAGAGATCTAACGCGAAATGAATATTTTCTTTTAAGTCAATATGCGTTAGCTTAAGATTTACAATTTTTTAGTTTTCTATTGTTTGCGAGAGCTAATTTTTTTTATATGAAAATAATGTTAGTGAATCTATCCATTTCTTTTCGTGAACTCTATTCATGCTGTGGCTCTACTCTTCACATTCACGAAGCCACTTTCATTCGTAAGTAGATAAAATTAGCATGTATTGTTATTCCCGATAGAAAGCAATCGAGCAGTGTTTCCTCTTTTCCTATAAAAGAGTAGGATCTTTCAAATAACGGTGTAAAAATTTTAATTTAAGCTAATTTTCAAGGACACGAGAATTATTTATTCATGAAACCCTTTATCTACTGTATTATGATCTACTGCAATTTTTTTCATGTAATATATTTTTTTTTTCAAATACTACAACGAAAATTAAAGGAGAAACATAAAAAAAAATACTCACCCGTGAGAAATTTAATTATTTAGAGGTAATTAATTAAAGTGGTACTTTAAAGTACTGTTCAGTACATTATGACTAAAATATCGTAACAGAAAACCCACAAGGTATTTCAAATGACACCAGAAAATATTTTCGATTTAATAAGTATGTGAAATATACGCTTTTTCTTCTTTACAAATGAATCGTTTGGCAAATTCCGGTGCCAATAATTTATTTCAACACTTTAGCTTAGCATTAAAAATGCTTTGCCCCTGAAAGGGTTTAAAGAAAACTACTTTTTTGTAGATTTCGATCTTGTTAACAGTCGTTTAGTTATGTGACTTCTATATTCCAGGGACAACATGTTCTCTCGCATCTCCACATATGCAATATATGAATTTACATATGCCATTTCTAGCATAGCAAAAACGAGCAGGTGCCGCAATTTTTTCGATTTCCTATAAAAAAGTAACAATGAAACAGAAAAGAAATACCAGGGATCTCAATACTACACTACATTTTAGTAATTACATTTCAAAGCTGATGAAAACGATGGATAACTACACAGACGAAAAGTAAACAAGATGTTTTTCTCCAACACACAGTGTACTGACGGTACTTATAAGTGCCACCGAGTAATTCAACTGTTAAATGAAATACATACACCATTCATCTAAAATAGCTAGTCAAACTGTATTCTAAGATCATAATGAACACATTAAAAAAAACCCAACACGTTATTTTATATCCTTTACTGTGTTTGCAGCAATAAAAATACGAGCGTGACAATCTGTATAAAATGTCGGCATAAAATACATCGTCTGTGTCAAAGAAAACCTCATTCTTCACTAAAATAACAAACCTAGAACTATGTATCTAGATAAAGTGGAGTTAAAAGTGTGTTTTTTTGCAATGTACCATTAGAATATTACTAATATTCACTATGGGATGAAAGTTTAAAGTGAGTGGTACTTATAAGTACCGTCAGTAGATAAAGGGTTAATGTCTCCATCAGATTTTCTTGTTGCGAGTGAAAAATATGAGAATATTTTTAGGGAAGTATATTTCTGTTTGATACTAAACTTCTCTTTTGATAAGAGTGAATGTAAATGTCATAAAATTAATTATGTCTAGAGATTAAGTTATTTTCATGTAAGAAGTTGTTGAAAAATGAGACATTACATGCAGAATAACTTTCAAATATTATGCAATTTTTTGTTTGTACTTTTCTTTTCGATATATTTTTGGTATTGGGCTCGGGCTCTGATAACACAAAATGTTTCAGACACAGGCGGGCCCGTTCTTCAAAAATTGAGCCCGAACTCATCCCGATAAAGCGGCTGCCTTCATTATCAGAGGTAAAGTTATGATATTTTCGGTTTTGTCCTTCAGATTTTGTAGCATTTAAACAGTTTTCCCAATTAAACAGTGTATTAAATAACTGGAATCTACTATATTAATAGTCCTAGCACTTTTCGAGAATTGAAGAGGATTCTAGCGCTATATTGCGCTTTTCCAGATACAAGAAAAACGTGCGATATAACCGAAGGCCGATTAAGAATGATGATAAATAAACTTGTTAGTTTATAACAAGCCAACGCATTATATTTATCCCCAAAATGATAATTTTCATACGCGTATTAAAAAGCTCGCAATTAAGGCTCTTTGCTACATCACCACTCGTTCCATCACTCAGAAGGATATATCGCTCATCTTACATATCTCCCAAACCAGTAGGTACAGTCGTGGAAAAAAAAAAGTAAACACCCCCTACTAACTCCTCAACAAATTATCGTAGAAGAAAGTTACTGGTACCGAACGATTGGAAATAAAGTCTACTTTTAAGTGATGCATATAAAATTTGCTTAGGGGGCCATCTACATATTAAAACGAACCATAACTTTGTTTTTTTCAATAGCATTACCCAATTCTGACAGAATAAATGAACTCTACACCCTTCAATTAGCCTAAAAACGAATTTTTATGCAATTCGTACCATAAGTTTCCGAGAAATTAATTATTTTAAAACGAGCGTATTTTAAGGGCCGTATCCAAATTGAAGTTCCGTACTGGATTGTTAACCGAGAGAGCCCCTTCCTTGATCAAGGCACCTTAAGCGCCACTCAAGGAGTCAATGAAGCGTGTTAGATTACAGTACAGCAGAATAAATTTAAAAATGTCTACTCACTTCCATCATAGACGGCCCCTTAAACCATCATTTTGCCGTTTTTTAAGCATAATTTGAAAACTACTTGGAAGAAAAATGTGAAATTTTTGAATTTCCATAAAGCAGGACTTAATAAATCTAAATCCATCAAAAAAATTGTAGGTTGCAATTCATAATTTTTTCGAGTATTAATTTCATAATTCATAATTCATATCATAAAATTATGAAAATTGCAAATTCAGCTTATTTATGTTTGGGTATTATTACTACAAAAAAAAATTAGCACATTAGGAGCATAATTTCGGGAGATATAAATAAAAATATGAAAATGTAATTTAACATTAGAAGCACTAAATTTTGAATGTTTATAATTCAAAAACTTATCATTCAAATGACTTGGAATTTGGTGTCTAGGCATAGTTTGAACCGAAGATTTGAAATATCTTGTTAAAATTGGGTATTGCCATTGAAAAAAATGAAGTTTGGATTCGTTTTAATATGTAGATGACCCCTAAGAAAATTTTATATACATCATTTAAAAGTAGACTTTATTTCCAATCGTTCGGTACCAGTACCTTTCTTCTACGGTGATTTGTTGAGGAGTTATGGTGTTTACTTTTTTTTCCACGACTGTACCTTACGTTCTACTTCAATCCCGCTATTTAAGTAACGTATTTAGAATTCGATTAGAATAAGTGTGATAATTTACTTTTATTTTATTACAAAATTATAATATACCAACTTATATACCAATTAAAGAAAGTTTCGCTCTGTGTGTGTGTGTCGGTATAGACTAGCAAAATCTAGCGCACCCAAGCAGGGCTTAATTTTTAACAACAAAAAAAAAAAGTACAGGAGCCCTAATATTCTGCGGTACTGCCGGTACTAACAACTGTACTGTTCCCCCTCCTCCCTATCCATCCAATCTGCATAATTATATTTCATACATTATTTGAAAAATTTAAAGCATTTTTTTTTTCTTTAGCAAAATAAAATTTGTAAATATATCTATCAGCATACCCTTAGCTGTCAAGTAGGGTGGAGCGAAAAAAATTAATTTTTTAAAATCAAAAACGGGTAGGTGCCAAAAGTTGCCTTTATACTAGTACATCATCTGCGTGCAATATTACCCGTGAAAAAAAATGGCTTGAGTCTGCGCTTTTGGTCCAAATGTCCAAATTTTGGGTAAAATTTTACATTTTTTCAAAAAATTAAAAAATATTCTACAGAGATGATTATTAGTTAAAAGTGTTATTTAAACCTTTATTATTAATGACTTAACATATTTAAACGATAAAACGATATATTTTTTCAGTATAACTGGAACAAAACTGACAACTTTTGGTGGAAAAAAGGCGTTGCCATTCTGTTATGTCATACAACTAATTGTTGTTTAGAATACAGTTCTTACCTAGTTGCTTTCAAAACTAGGGTTCTTGCTTACAACCCAGGAGGTACCACGTGCAGGTGACTGCATTTCATCTCACAACAGTGCATAGCTCGACCACCCTACCATCTGATCTCAATGTTTTATTTATACATTGAATTGTGATTTTTTATCAAAGACTAGTATGAGTGTTCTTGTATCAACATAGTACATCTCTTCTTTGGATCCACAGACTTTGGAGGCTGCTGCTGTGGTCTCTTTTACGTATTTTTCTACTGTTTGTGTAAGAGAAGACAAACAGTGTAATGCAGTGCGGATGATATTAATGTAATCTATTCAGCCTTCTATTATCTTCACCAAGATTGCACCCGATAAATGCATATTGATTAGAGGTTCTGTTACCACAACACTTTTCCAATGAATTAGATTTATATAATTATCCGCTTCAAAGTTGATTGTCGATATTTCAGATTTGCGTATGCCATCAATTACTCTCATTTTTCAACTATTATGTGCTGAGCAGCTAGCTGTTTAATATGATGGAAATTGTCAGAGAGCATTGAAATAAGAATTTCCTCTGCGTATGCAAAGCGACCATTGTCCTAAATAACCTTTATTTAGTATTTGTTTTATTCCTTTTTGTGTGTTGTTTAGTAGCCGAGTAATTTCCCATGAATTTTTAGATCCCTTCTTTAGATGTGGATTACATTTGATTATAAACTATCCTGGAGGCCAAACTTTGATAACATAGCACTTTTAGAGTGAACGTAGAGACTCTGATGGGCGGTGAATGTCCATCGAAGGTGGATAAATATGTTAGTCGTTGTCATCCATTCTGCGAGGGGCATGTTTAGAATGAACCATTACAATTGATCATATGCCACCTCCAAGTTCAGTGAATTTCCTCTGCCTCATTTATTAGAGAAGATCGTTGGCAAAAATTTGATTGTAACCCACAGGGATTCGCCGAACCAATAGAAAAATATTTGCCCACGTGCTTATTCCCTTCGTATTTCAATTTTTGAGGCCATAGACAGTAATTTTCAAACATTATTTCCTGAATTCGAGAAAAGGGTACTCAGCACACACCAGAAATACCTGCTAGACATTTGCAAAGCTATTTCATCAAGATATTGCTCAGAAGAACTATCGAATAGGAAACCAAGAAACTTGTCCTACGCAAGATGGCTCACAAAGGCGCATAAAATTATTCACCTTCATAATATAAGCACTGATTGATCATCAGAGTCTGGTTCACTCATAAAGTATGTAATCCACGTTTATGCTGCAGGATGGTTTACACCAAATATAATCCACATCTAAAAAATTGATCTAAAAACTTATGGGAAATTACTCAGCTACTAAACATCACAGAAAACGGCAAAAAACAAATACTAAAAACATTTATTTAGGACAATGGTAGCTTTTCACATCGAGAACAAATTCTTATTGCAATTTTGATGACGATCGCCATCACATTAAACAACAAGCTTATCAGCATATAAAAAATGCATGAGGTAGAGTAAATGATGGCATACTCAAAGAAGAAATACCTTAATGTTATAAAATGTTGTCGGAACAGAATTCCCAATCACTATGCAGTAACTGAATGCAATTTGGGTGAAGATACTAGAGGGCTGAATAGATTTTATTAATTATATTGCATTATTCTGCTTACCTTATCATACACAAGCAGTAGAAATATACTTGAAGGAGTGTCACAGCAGCATCACCCAACGTCTGTGGATACAGAGAAGAGATGGACTAGGTTGATACATAGAAAACTTATGCTTGTCTTTGATAAAAAATCACAATTCTACATATAAATAGAACATTGTGCTCAGATGGGAGAGTGGTCGAGCTAAGCACTGTTGTGTTATGAAATGCAGTCACCTCCACGTGATACCTCCTGAGTAGATTTCAAAGCAACTACGTATTCCAAACAACAATTAGTTGTATGACACAACAGAGTGGAAGCGCCTTTTTTTTTACCAAAAGGTGTCAGTTTTGCTCCCGTTATACAGAACAAAGATATCGTTTTATCGTTTAAATATGTTAAGTCATTAATAATAAAGGTTTAAATAACACTTTTAAATATTAGCCAGCTCTATAGGAATTTTTTAATTTTTTTGAAAAAATGTCAAATTTTACCCAAAATTTTGACTTTTGGACCAAAAGCGCAGACTCAAGCCATTTTTTTTCAGCGGTAATATTGCACGCAGATGATGTACTTGTATAAAGGCAACTTTTGGCACCTACCCGTTTTTGATTTTAAAAAATTCATTTTTTTCGCTCCACCCTACTGTCAAGTATTCCCCTTTTTAGTTGTTACTCCTTCCGGACAGTACTCTTTGCCTAATTTTAATGTTAATTAGTTGCAGAATTCTGCGATAAAAGGTAAGGATAAGGATTCGGAAATAGAGTTAGCACAAAAAAGAGATAGTTCTCGACTATGCATTTTTTATGAAAAAATGAATGAAATTTACAGAAATTAATATTTATATGCTGAAGAACAGTGTTTTTCAATTTCCTATAAAAGATGCATATCTTAAGGGTGTTAAATCCAAAAGGGCAACTTTCTGATATAAGTTTTAATTTATTTTTGTTCGAAAATGCATGAAACTAGCTGGTGTTGTTGTTCAGAAACTATGTAATTGAGCTGTTTTTTCCATTTTTTTTGCAAACGCAATAGAAAATAATGTCAAAGTGGGCGTTTTGAACCGAATTTTCGCGCGAAGGGAGAAAGAGCACTTAAAAGCGGGCGAAAAACGTGTTTGTCACGTGATCAAAATCGATTATAACTCAATAGGTAATTGGTTGACCGAAAAATTGAAAAAACAATTCAATTCCAAATCGCTTTCATGGCCAGGCTTTCCAATTTTATACCTTTCTGTTAATAAATGAATTTGTAAATGTGTCAAAACGTTTAGCGCTTTTTGAGCAGAGCAGTTAAGGACAGCCTTAAACTATAATCAGTTCCTTCCGCATAACAATCTTTTTTTGTGAGTCCCTGAAAATCAGATTAAATTAAAATTTTGACACCGTTATCGGAAAGATTCTAGGCTTTTATAGAAAAAGAGTAATCACTGCTCGATTGTTTTCTATCAGAATAACAATGCATGGTAATTATATCTACTTACAAATGAAAGTGACTTCTTAAATATGCAAAGCGGAGCATGGGCAGCGTTCATGATACGAAATAAATAGAAAAATCACTAATGTGATTTTTATACTCGTACTAATAATATAGAAGACACAAAAACTCAAGCTGATGCTCGTTGGCTATTTTAAATAAACCAGCCATTTAAAATTTTTCCTACTGTCACAAAAGAAACTCGAACTGAAAGCAAATTCATTGTTCAGTCTCTTGAGTAGCGCCGTTTTTAACACGTCGCCGCCATGGATGCCATAAATTTGCAAATATGAACTAGGATGAAAAACGCGATTTCTGTTTTTCCTTCATTCTGATCAAAATAGTATTAAAATGATTTGAAATAGGATATAATACATAATTTTGAAAGAGGAAAAGATTATTTTTTCTATACATGAATAAATAAACTTTTGAATGTAAGACAGATTGAGCTCGAGCCAGTCTAAGCCCAGAAACTGATATAAAAATTGAGACCGTTTCATCTCCATCTCCTTACGTGTGCGACACAAAGTCAAATATAAGTGTTTTAATAAAAAAGAACGCAAAAGCTTGGAGATGGGAAGGAAGGAAAAGGGTAATTTAGGCTTCGCTTTTTCGGAAGCGCTACTGCACTGGGCTCCGGAGACCTGTATTTATGAGCTCCGGTGATCTACGACCAATATTTCAATATTTACGAAAAACAGAGAAGTACCGGAGCCGGGCTTCGGTGCAAATTAAGCTCTGATGGTAGTTACAAGATATAAATGATCTCTAAGAACATTTCCTAAAAAAAAATCGAAATTTAAAACGGGTGATAATGCGCGAAGAGCGTGCTAAAAAACGTTCTAAATGGCGATTTCTACGCAATTTTAGGAAGTATCAAATCGATTTCAAAAACAAAGCAATGGTTGTAAATTGATGGTGACAGCTCGTGCTCTAACATAGACTTTATTTTATGTTTGTGTCACTATCACCTGGGGGTTGCTGGAGCAAAAAAGTTCTAAATTGCGGTTTTTGTGTTATGGAAGGGCCTAGAATCATGAAATTTGGAATGATAGTTACTTATAAGATATCAATGATCTCTGAGAACATATCCTAAAAAAATCGAAATTTAAAAGGGTTGAAGATGAGCGAAAAGCGTTGTAAAAAACGTTCTAAATTGCGATTTCTATGCAATCTCAGGAAGTACTGAACCGATTTCAAACATAATGGTGTAAAAATGATGGTGACAGCACTTCCTTCAAGATAGACTATATTTTATGTCTGTTTCCACTACCCCAAAGGGGGTGCACAAGCAAAAAACGTTCTAAAAATTAGATTTTTGTGTTATGGAAGGACCTATGTTCATGAAATTTGGCATGGTATATATTTATTAGATATAAATGATCTTTAAGAATATTTCTTTAAAAATTTGAAATTTAAAAGGGGTGAAAATGAACGAAAAGCGTTCTAAAAACGTTCTAAAGGCCGATTTGTGAGCAATCTCAGGAAGAATTGAACAGATTTCAAAAGTAATTGTAAGAAATTGATGCTGACAGTCTCTGCTCTAACATAGACGCTACCAACTGGGGGTTGCAGGAGCAAAAAACGTTCTAAATTGCAATTTTTGCGATCGTAGGGGTAATCAACTTGATCGATAATCCAACTGCGATAGGTAATCAACTTGAAATTATGCATCGTACATATTTATTAGATATAAATGATCTTTAAGTACAGTTTCGAAAAAACTGGAAATTTAAAAGGGATGAAAATGCGGAGAAAAGTGTTCTAAAAATGTTCTAAATTGCGATTTCTACACAGTCTCAGGAAATATCAAACCGATTTCAAAAGTAATGGTTGCAAATTGATGGTGACAGTCCCTGCTCCAACATAGGCTATATTTTATGTTGCTGTCACTACCATCTGGGGGTTGCAAGAGCAAAACATGTTCTAATGTGCATTTTTTGCACAACTGAGGGGTTTAACATTTTAAAATTTGGCATGGTAATTATTTAGAAGATGCAAATGCTTTCTAATAACCGTCGAAAGAAAATTCCAAATTTAAAAGGATGAAGTGAGCGAAAAGGGTTCTAAAAACGTTCTAAATTACAATTTTTATGCAATATTATCAAATACCAAACCGATTTAAAAAATAATGTTTTCAAATTGGTGGTGTAGAACCTGCTCAAACATAAGCTATATTTTATGTTGGTGCCACTACCACCAGAGGTTTTCAGGAGCATAAAACATTCTAAATTGAGATTTCTGTGATACTAAAGAGGCTAAATACATTAAATATGGCATGATAGTTACTTATAACATATAAATGCCCTCTAAGAACAGCTGAAAGTAAATTCGAATTAAAAAGGTGTGAAGCAAAGTGAAGGAGCGAAAAGCGTTCTAAAAAAGTCTTAAATTACGATTTCTATGCAATATCAGGATCATATTATTATATGCCCGATTATAAAAGTAATAGTTGCGAATCAATGGTGACAGTCTCTGACCCTACACAGGTAATATTTTATGCTGGTGACTTTACCACCTGGACTTGGCAGGAACAACAAACGTTCTAAAAAAAAAGCCTTTAAAAGCTTTCTAAATTACATTTCTGTGGAATATTAGGAAATACCAAACCGATTTCAAAATTAATATTGGCAAATTAAAGCATACAGTCCCTATTTGAACATAGCATTTTACGTTGAGAGAGATGGTAGACCGTTAGACAAGAAGTTTGGAATTTGACATTATGGTTAATTTTGAGACGTAAGAAGATGGTTTCTAAAAAAATCAAAACTTCAAATGAATACTGAAATGAGCGTATTAATCGAGGATAAAAGTGTCAAGCTGTGTTTTAAATAGTAATTTTTTAATTATTCCTAAAAGTATAATTTCTGTTAATAAAAATTAGACATATAAATAACACTTGGCATATTTCAACTATTACGCGAGCAAAGCCGCGGGGTTTGGTAGTGTCATATAAAATAAAATGTAACTAATTCATAAACGACACAGAATGGTTTTCTAATTATACGAATTTCATCTAATTAAAAAATATTTTAGATTAACTCGATTTATCTTTTATAATGATTTTTTATAAATGATCATCCGTTATGCTGGAACTTTCTGAAATAGTATTCGAAACATTTCTGTGGTTTTAAACAAAACAATTTCTATAACTGTTAAGTCTGCAGCTTTTAACGAACACGTGAAAAACGCCTTCAAAGTTTAGTCCTATATTAATTGCTTGCTTTATAATTTGCACTCACGTCTTGGGTCAATCATGAATAATAAACAGTAAAGTTCATAGAAATAAAAGAGTGTCTAATTTGAGCCGATACAGCTCAAATCAATGAGTAATATTGAAAATTACCGAAGGAAGAAACGAGAGTTTTGGATTACAGATAGATAGTTTCGGTCCGGCGGAATTTGTGGCAGCATTTTCGCCGAAAATTAAACTCAGATTTTTGGCGGAAAACGAAAACGAAACCGAATTTGCGGTCGATCTCTACTTACAAGCATAGAATTATTAGCATTATTAGAATTATAGAAACATAGTATTAACAAGAATAATATGTTTTATATATAACTAATTAATTAATAATCAGAACAATTCTAAACGAAGAGGTAGCACATGTACATATTTAACATTTAGTTAACACTTAAACACGCAAATCACGTCACTTTTTACAAGACATCACAGAATAGAATACAGTATTTACTCTGGTACTTATTTATCATGAATTCGGGATGGAAATTGCGTGGTACTGCGATTTGACATTACAGATTTAAACTAGAAACACCACATTTAGCCTCTCGCTTAATATCTGTGGATCTTCTCAGTACCTGTAGAGAAAAGAATTAGTTTTTTACAATTCTGCAGCATTAACTATAGAATTAGTGGGAACAGAAGGTTTTGGAAGTATTGAATCAGAGTCAGTTGATTTAGGACTTGAAGAATCAGGACCATGAAATTCAGTTGGTGTAGGATCTGAAGTATTTGATTCATGAGAGTCAACTGATTGCAGATCTGTGATGCTAGGCTGTATTGGTGGAGAATCACCTTGTTTCCCCTTTGCATTTTCTCTTCTGAAATTTACTGTATCATTTTCTTCAGAATTTGGATCATTAACTAAAGAAATCTCTGAACTAACATTAGTTACTTGATCAACATGCCTTTTCCAAATATTCAAACCAACTTGAACTTAATGTAATTTTCCTTTTCTGGCTATTATTCGAACAATTTTCCACTTGGCTTATGGAGTATAATTTTTCACAGCTACTTTCTGGTTAATTTCAAATTCTTTTATTTAAACTTTGGACTTTTTTGCATTTTGTTTATCATGAGTAAAATTTGTAACATTTGAAACTATAAAATCTATTTTTGTTCTTATATGACGTTTTAGAAATAAAGATGCAGGACCCCCCCTCCCCCCGTTGCAACATGAGGTATCTTTCTATATTGCAAAAGGAAGTTATTAAATCTCATTCGCAAAGTACCAGATTTGAAGCTAAATTTTTTAATCCACATTTGAGAATTTGAACATATCTCTCAGCCTGTCCATTTATAGCTGGATGGTATGCACTGAACTTATGTTTCACACCATGATTTTTCAAAAATGTCTCAAATTCTGCAGATGTAAACTGTTTAGCATTATCTGATACTAACAAGGGAACCACTTTTGGTGCTGCTCGCACCTAGCATCGAGACCTGGTGCATTTTGTAGCCCTATACAGTCAGAGAACCGATAAAATGTCTCTGTTAAAATTATATTTTATGTACTTTTTTATTCTTTTAATTTTTTATTATTACATTTTTATTTGTTTATTTCACGCCAAAAGTGAATTAAGTCGCCACATATGGCGCTACAATTTATCCGCCCGCTTTATCCGGGCAGTAAATGTACAGTTCAGTACATATTAGAATTATATCAGACTAGCAGAACTACCCGGCTTCGCCCGTGTCAATTATAAGAAACCTTCCAGGTAAAATAAATTAAAACGAAATAATACGGCAATCACAATAACTGAAATTTGTGCATTCCCATCCACAAATTGTTATAAAGACAATAAAAAACATGGCGTTATTGTCTTGCAACCATAGTAAAATCCCCGAGCTTTAATAACAGAATGCACGTTTTCTTTGGCGGGTATAAGAGAAAAATATGTGATTTTCCTGACAATACGAAAAAAAGAAATTCCTCCAAATCGCGCAGCACTTAGTGAAATTCTCGTTTGTATGGTATTATCTACATTATAAAGTAAAAGCACTATGTCAGTGCCCATAAATTGTGCCCCATAAATTGTAACCCATAAAATGTGCCTTTACTGCAATTTTTCTAACTTTTAAACATCACACAATTTATTTTTTACAATGTCGAATAGAAAAAAGTTCTCTCAAATGAAATTTGTTTGAAAATTGTACCTCAGTTTTCTGATTTTAATGGATTTTAAAGTAATTTTTAAGCATGGATATTTTTAAAGTTGAGTGCAACCCGATTACGAAAGATGAACCTGTTTACACTTAATGCAATAGTACAAAGAAAAGACATGTCTATGAGTAACGCTGGTGTCATATTTTCGGTGGCAACAACCTAACACAACAAATTTCCCCTTTATTGCAGTTTAACGTCTAAACGTTGTACATTCAATTGTTCCAACGTATTATAGAAAACAAAAGTACTTTCAGTGATATTTGTTTGTAATGTTTATCTCAATTTACGAATTTTTTATGGGTTTTAAAATAATTTTTAAGCATGCATATTTTTTAAATATGTTTGCAACCCAAATACAAAAGATTAACTCAATTGTTCAAAAACATTGTAAATAATTCAGAATTTGTTTGCTTTCGATAACTAAATTGGCAAACGAAATTAAAAAACGCCAAAAATAAAATAAAATAAAACACGAATTTAACAGATATCAAATCAAACTACTCAAAATAACCTGATAAGTATATAAAATTCAAATGGGAATTTCGTTCCGGGTGCATATAACTTGAATTCTTCAGAACGGATTTCCATGCGACTTGCACTATTAGTTTTTTAGGGAAGATTTTAGTGCGTAACATATTTTTTCCTGTTGCTTAGTCATAGAATTATAGGGGGAAAGTTATATAATTATGTGAACCCAATTATGAAGGATTAGTCTTATTAGTTGAATGAAAAATGCAGAACTATTTTTATCTCTAAGTATATTGATGGGTTTATCTTCGGTAATGGGGCTGTGCGCTAGGGTTTTCTTATTTTAATGAGTGTGCCTGACACCTAATATGGCATGCACCTTTGTTTAAAACAATATAGAATGACTCATGTTTTAAGCGACTATCTGGCATGCAACTTGATTACAAAATACTAACCTACAAATGCTTAAGGTGCTTCTCCAGTTCCCTGCTCAACAACGCGAAACTTTCTGACACATTTTCTGACTCACTAAACGTAAAGGCTTAAAATTTGTAGGCCTGACTATTAAAGCGATTTGGAATTGAAATGAGTTTTTCCTTTTTTCATAAATAAATTACTTATCGAGTTATGAGCAATTGTGGTTGCGTGACGGCCGGTTTTTATCCTTTATTGCACTGTTGCGTCCGAAATTCAGTTCAAAACACCAACTGAAAGATCTTATACCTTTACCAACAAATGGAAACTATCTTTCGATTACATAGTTTCTAAATAAGAACTCCTGTCAATTTCATGCGTTTCCGAACAAAAATTAATTAAAAAATATGTCAGAAAATAGCTCCTACGGGGGAAAATGCAAAAAAATACATCCAAATGAGGTAGTAGTTACTAAAATTTTATTTGGAAAATTTGAAATTTTATTGAAATTAAATCTACAATGATTAGATGAAATGATGTCATTTTCCATAAATTTTAAATCAAGACATCTGCCAAGATTTTTTTTTGAAAATGTAAATAACCGCTCTCTTTTTGCTATAAATCACAGAAAATGTTAGCACTGAATCTAAACCAATACAACACTTAGCGATAACGTATAGCTATAAGATATGGCTGTAGTATAAAATCGAAGTAGTAAGCAAAATATAGGAGCCATATATTTACAATGAGTTTGATTACGCGTTGAAAAGATTTGATAGAATGTGACGTCATATCTAGCCTTTTTTCTCTTTTTGTTAAATTGTTTTCATGAAATTTGACTGTTTGTATTAAAATAGATGTTTTAATTAAAAAAAAAAATTCAAATTGAGGTGCTACGTTATTTTCCTGCTCTTATTGTTAAAGTTTTTGTTTTATATACAAAAACATGTGAATTTCCTGTTTAGAATGACATCAATATCAAGCTCGCAAAAATATAGAAAGAAAATCTGAATTTTTATTGGCAAATAGAAACAAAATATACGCGTTATCCTTATTTTTGTCACATTAATGTGTCATTTTTTAGGGTTTGGCAACAGGAAAGAAACGTTTGAATTAAAAAAGATTTAAAAAGAGATATTTCTATAATGTTAAATTATGGAAGTGGTAGAAAAAAGGGATAAATAGTGGTCTGATAATTTTTTAAAGTAGACAGTGATCCTTTTCACGTTCTAAAACGTATGTACATCAAGTTTCGTGCAAATCGGTCAAAAATTAAAGATTTGTATAAAGGACATACACACAGAGAACGGCTTTTATATATACGAGTTGGAACCCGTCGAAATTCGACGAATTAAAATGTTTAGAATGGAACTGTTATATCGAATTTATAACAAACCTACAAAAATAATTACAATAAAAAATTCATATTGTAATGGTTATCTAATTCATAAAATAAAAGTTTTTAACCTAAAATTACCAAAATATTATTTCCAAAAACTTCTACTGTTTAAATTATTGAAAAATTAAACTGTATTAGAATACGTAATCAAGATGAGTAATTATGTTGAAGTTATCGAATGAGGTTCTTGCGTTTGTTTTACGGTGAAAAATCAGTAAAAAGGATTTCGCTTTGTCACATCATAAAATTTTCCTCCATAAAATCTAAACTGTACGTTATTTACACATTCTCAAAATTTACATACGCACAACTCAAATTCACAATTTAAAAGTATTTTAACGCGCAATACATTATTAATGAATGTATCATATTTCCAAAACTTAAAGTCACGTTTGTCCGATACAACTTTTCATGAGAACATTCGCATAAAATTCAAGTTCTAATCTCAGTACCCACGAAAATTTACCATTCAGAAATTTGCCTTTGGTTGCCATAGTATTGGCCATTCATTATTGGTCAAGTATTTAGTTTTATCAAAGAAAATGATCGTTTTGTTTTAAATATGACATCATTTTTACTCACTGAATAATTTTGCCTAGCGTCTCAAACTCAGTATCAGCGTAATGAAAAAAATAATGAAATATCTTCTTCAATCTTTGAATTTATGAAGAAGAATGCTTGTTTTTTTTAATGGCTGACGTCATTTTCTGTTCAAAAATTAGAAAAAAAGTTACTTTTATTTGTAATGTGAAAATGGCACCAATAAGGATATAATCAATAAAAATAAATAAACCATGACTATTTCTCCTTTACTTTTAATAGAAATGGAGTACTTCAGTTGCCACAATTACAAAATTGGTACTAAAAACTACAAAAAAATTAATAACTCAAAAATAAATTGAGATACAGCTTTCAAACAAATTGCATTTAAAAGTACATTTTTTTTCCAATACGACGGTGTAAAAATTGAAACTGTGCGATGTTTAGAAGTTTAAAAATTTGCAGTAGCGAAAATTGCAAAACCGAAATTTCATTTCAAATTTCAAAGTGTTGCCATTCGCAGAATGACGTATGCGTTACGCACAGATATCTTTGTCCTTTATAATATAGATAGATAGATTTGTGAGCTGTTTGTGAGTTGATAGTATAAGAAACAGGAATTAGGTTTTTTCTTTCTTTTTCTATGCAGACGATAAATATATATATAGTAAATATATTTCTTTAAAAGCTTTCAAGATCATTGAAAACTGTTTTTTAGTGAAATACGAAATAAGCAAACTATTTTCTTTTGAAATCGAATGGAATAAAGTTTCTAATGTTTAAAATGAAATGTTGCTGTATTAAATGGTCCTTTGGTAAAAGTAATCATAAATTAAATTAATATTTTTACTCAGTTTAGAAAAATTAGTGTGGCTAATTATGTCGGACATTACAATTTCTACTGAAGTCCACTCACACAGGACAAACCGATATGACATTTGACTAGGATTGCCGGAAAGCTGTACTTTTGAAAATAATCGCTAACTTTCCCCCCCGCCAAAAATGTGAATATAATGTCGCGATTTTTCAAAATCAAATTCATGGATTCTTGAAGAAATTTTAAACTTTTTTCAATATTATATACTTATTATTAACTAATTTTTATTTTAAAATGCTTTCCTTTAAAAAACTTCAATGTTAATAGTCCGATAAAAGGTCTCTCTATTTTAACAGAAAAATTTTATCGATTCTTATACTTCATAATATAGGGCTTTAAAATGCACCAGGTCTCAATGCTAGGTGCGAGCAGCACCAAAATTGGTTCCCTTGTAAGAAATAGGAAAACCGTATCGTGCAAAAAGTGAAGAAAGGCAAGTAACTTGTATTTTTTGTTGTTGTACTAGGAACAAAAAAAAAAACTTCTGGCCATTTGCTATGGGCATCAACCACTAAGAGAAGCAGTTTTCCCATTACAGGACAAAAATAATCAATATGAATTCTTTGCCATGGAGCTGTAGGCCATTCCCAATGATGTGCACCTACTTTGGGAGGATTATTTTTCAAATATACACAAATAGTGCAATTTCGTGCAAGATCTTCAATATCTTGGTCTATTCCTGGCCACCATACAAAACTACAGTTTAAAAACATTATTTTTACTATACCAAAATGGCCAAAGTGTAATTCTTTTAATATTTGCTTTCTATGAATTTCTGGGATGACTACTCTACATCCTTTTAAAATACAACTATGTTGAAGAGTAAATTCTTCTTGTTTACCGCCAAGAAGAAAATTTTTAGGAATTTCAGAACCAGAAAGGAGGTGATAAGAAATTTGACGTAAAAATGGATCAGATTTTGTAGCTGAAGCAATAGATTTAGAAGTTAAAGGCAAATTAGAGAGTTGATTAATTTGAAGAATTTCAGATTCATCAATTACATCATTTGAATTAAATTGTTGAGGTAAATCTTCACTACGTAAAGGAAGACGGGAAAGAGCATCCACATTTCCGTGTTCAGTAGTTTTCTTATAACGGATATCATATTGAAACGTTTGTAAATAAACTGCATGTAGTTGCATTCTAGCAGCCGATAAAACTTGAATACTTTTAGAAGGTGAAAAAATAGAAACTAAAGGTTTACTGTCAGCAAATAATGTAAATCTGTTACGATACAAATATTGAAAAAAAATCTTCACACCAAATATAATAGCCTAATGCCTCTTCATCAACTTGACTATATACCGTTTTTCTGCATTAGTCAAAGTTCTGGACACAAACCCAATAGGCTTTTCAGTGTTATCTGGCATCACATGCGAAAGAACTGCAGAGATACCCTGAAGAGAAGCATCAGTAGCTAAAACTAAAGATAATTTAGGATTAAAGTGAGTAAGAACCCTGTCAGAAGTATAATTTCTTTCTCTCTTTTTTTTTTTTTTTTTTTTTTTTTTTTTACAATTTTAAATATTTGTTCACACTTATAAGACCTATTAAACTTCACATTCTTTTTAAGCAAATTATTTAAAAGATTTGCAATTGTAGATAAGTTTGGCGCAAACTCAGCATAATATGTAACTAAACCTAGAAAAGCTTTAACCTGAGATACATTCACTTGTCTTGGAGCATTTAAAATTTTAAAATAGCCTCAATTTTATCTTGTGTTTTATGAATGCCATGTTTATCAACTTGATACCCAAAATAAGTAATCTGATCTACTACACAGAATGATTTTTCGTTAATTGTCCTAATATTATATCAACATAGAATAACATTTATCGATTTTTATCTACATGCGAGAAACACTGAAATTTTTCAGGTACGGCTGAATGGTATAAGTTAAACTTACCAAATCTTAGGAGTACAATGCAGTTCCCCCCAACGAATGCACCAATGCAAATTTTAAGAAGTTTAAATGCCCCGAGCTATTTATTTCTTAAAATCAATGAAAAATATACTGATATAGCCACATCAATCTTATCTTCGGAATGAAAACAAGCACATGTAATTTTTTTTTCTAGTTTAAAAAATAGCCAAAAGTCACGAATAGTAATAAGTTCAGGAGAATAAGGTAGATATTCTATCACTTTGATGTATTTTTGTTTATGAAATTCGACAGTCAATCTTGCTGAACGAGAAGATGTTTTATCATGGTGAAGCATACGTCCCCTAACATTCACTTCTTGAAGAATTTCTGGAAGACAGTTAGAGGCGTACCAGTTAGCTGTAACTATCTTATGTCTGTCTAGCTTCATGTCTTTGACAAAGTTCTGTACTTCTGAAAAAAAAACGACATAGGGGAAAGTAGGGTAATGACGCTCAGAAGGGTAATTCCGCTCACCCAATATCTCTAAACAGAATAGAATTGAAAACGTGCGATCGGTACCAGCACCTAGCAAACTTCATCGTAAGTTCCCAGTAAGGATATAGTGACCATCGGGAGGAAAGTATTTTTGTGTCCTCACGTTATTAGTTTGCAGTTGTTTTATTATAAAATTCTACAACATCTAATTTGAAGGTAAGTGTACACTCTTATTTTCAAATATTAATTTACTCATTATGTCTACAAAACATATACATTTAGCTGTACTTTCATGCTCTTATTTATTTTTGTAGTGCGTTGCTACGCCAATTATAATGCATTAAAACGCAAAATGGCGATAACGGGTAATGGCGCTCGCATGGAATTCCAGAAGAAGTGGTGCCAGCGGGCAACTTTTATAAATTCAAATTTATTGATTAACACCACATTTTTGAAATGGTAAAATTCCCCTCTTTTCGTCTTAATTAATATGTCATTAAACAAGGAGAATTTTACGATTTTAAAAAAGTGGTGAAAATCAAAAAACCTGACTTTAAAAAAAGTAGCCCACTATATGTGTAACACAATATGTGTGCACAATATGTGTAAAGTGGTCGCAAAATGTCTGCAGTGGTGTGAACAGCCCACACAACTACATATGTGACTTTTGTCTTACTTAAATGTTGTATTCAAACTCTGAGCGCAATTACCCTACCATGTCGGGCATTGCCGCTCAGTCGATAGTTATTTAAATGAAACGATAAAAAAAATTCCTTAAACTTTTATGCAAATTGGTTGATTGCAAACTGTTTCTTATGCTTTGAAGTTATGCTTCGTTAATAAAATATTGATTTTTTTGTCTAAATTTGACTAGCTATTCATATTTTCCTTGTGAGCGCCATTCCCCTACTTTCCCCTGCATTACAGGCACTTCATTTCTTTAGCCCATACCCAGGGCTCGAAGAAAAATCCACGACCCAGAACGCTATTTCAAAATTATTGTCGACTATTTATTTTTATTTTTATTTTTTAAAGTACAGTAAAGTTCCGATTACCCGAGTCCCATTTAACCGAGTTTTTTTCTTTTGATGGACTGATGGCTTCCATTATGATGAAATAGCCATTATAAATTAAGCGCTAGCTGAAGATGAAAGAGCTGACCAGAATTCCCATTCTGAACAGAAAATCAGAGTTCTAACTTTTTACGGCTGCTCTTTCATCTTCACCTAACACTTCATTTATAATGGCTGTTTCATCACAATGGAAGCCATCAGTCCATCAGACGAAAATGATCCATTCCAAATGTATAACTTCGATTGAAAAAAAAACAATTTCATTCACCGTTTTTCTTAACAGTAACGGAAATGTACATCAAAGAAATGTTACTAGTACCATGTGAAAATTAATATTTAATCTACTTGGTGACGATTTGTGTAAATCCGGTTTATACGAGTTTTTTGCTTATCCGAGGTGAGCTTGGTCCATAGTAACTTGGATAATCGTGACTTTACTGTATAGCAAATTTATATTTAACCGTAGAAAAACCAATTTAACAAAATGCATCAATAATTCGAAAAATAACGTTACAGAGAGCATAGTAAGCTATATGTATGAAAATATAATAATATTTTTAATAATTCCACGAACCGGAACAATATTTTCCATACTTCCACGAACCGGAACAATATTTGTCACAATTTCACGAACCGGAACATCGTTCCGGTTTGCTCCGGTACATTTCGAGCCCTGCCTATATCAGGGTTGGGGTTTTCGACGCCCAAAACTAGTTTTGGACAGGACATGTGGGTTTTACTGTCCAAAACTGTACTAAAGTGTCCAAAACTGTACTAAAGCGTCCAAAACTGTACTAAAGTGTCCAAAACCTTAAAAAAAGCAACATTCCACATGTAACCACTGCACACTTATTAAACATATGAATAAATATAAATATCTCACAATATATTTTACCAACATTCCATTAAATACTTTGGTAAATGAAAAAAGTTCAAATTTTTCTAATATCTGTGTAACATAAAAAGTTCTATTTCTGTTAAAATTGAGTTATAATAATAAGAAATTCTTTATAATACCACACATGTAGTATAGGGAGGGAAGATTTGCTCTTGTTTCAATTTTTGTGCAAGAAAATGTTACTAAGAAATTTCTTTTAAATAATGTTTCATTGTAAATTATCTTTTCTAGATTATAGGATAATGAAAGAAAACACAAATATTCAATTTAAATTTCTAGAAATTATTTTTTGAAATATGTATTTTTATTATGAATTTAATATAATTCTAGTGAACATTCTATTTCTTAAGAGTTAAATAGTGTTGTTATAATAATAGTCATATAATATAGTGTTATAATAATAGTCAATATCTAAATATCTCATATTCAAACAAAATCAATTATTTTTATTTATACTATTTCTTAATATACACATATACATAGTTGTCAGCAGTAAGCTGGTTTAATCAGTATGCTGGACCTGAACTCTATTTATCAATTATTTCCATTAACAACTCTCGGGACTTTCAGTAACAGAATCAGAATGTATTCTTCATAAAAATCGTTAGTACTTCTATTAACTACTATTATTTAAATAAATAACATTAAAATTATGATACATAATTAAATTTAATATATTTTTAATGCAATTACTTTGTTACGTAGGGCAATTAGGTTGTTACTACTAAATTGTTAGGTAGTATAACATAGGGTAATTAGGTTGTTAATACTGAATTGGTATTTTTGTATTGTAATCTTTTTGCCAACTTTTTAACCTTTTAGCATTGTTCTTATACATACAATTTTACTACAAAATATAGTTTTGGACAGTTTAAGACAGTTTTAGACAGAAGGGTTTTGGACAGTACGGTTTAAACCATGGATTTTACCGTTGTGTCCAAAACCTTGCCAACCCTGGCCTATATCCCTTGCGTAGCTAATCAGCTGGAACAAAACACCATCACTACCTTTTAACTCGGGTGCTTTAAAGTAAAACACCTCTATCTCACAAGAAAATTTCCTGATTTTCTGAATGTTTTCAAATTTAAAGTAAAAGTTACAAAAGGGATAAGGACTATAGATAATTTTAAGTTTGCCCTTTTAATTCAGATACCGTAAAATTAAACCCTGTTATCTGAGAAGGAATTTTTCTATTTGTTGAATTTTTTTCAAATTTAAAGTAAAAGTTACAAAACTAATGGTAAAAGCTCCAAAAATGGATGAGGAATATATACGATTCATTTAAAATTTTCCTTTTAACCATTTATCTACTGAAGGTACTTATAAGTACCATTAAAATAACTTGTTATAACATTCATTTAATACATTGATTAGTTGTAATACAGTTTAGAATGAATTATAGATCCATTACTTTATCTTATTCCAAAAGCATTACTGGCTCTGCAAAAGAAAAATATTTTTATAAGGATGATTTCTTTTGCCTTTGCATCTTTTCAGCTTTCTTGACGTTGGGGTGTGGGTGGGGGATTTTCAAATTCGGAAATATTTCTATATTTCTATTGTACGAACATAATATTCGTACATTTCCTAATTCTACATAATACTAAGAAAAATATTTAAAATAAAAGATTTGAGTGGGGTTATAAATATTGCACAAAATCCCTATAAATTCAAATTTAATTAATCCTTCTAAATCCTCCAATCCTTCTAAAATTTATTAAATGATTGTGTAAATCTTCTAATGTAGTTTAAACAATTCACGAAAAATGTTTTAGAAGATAAAATTTTCATGAATTCATAATTCAGTACATAAAGGGTTAATTTAAATACTTTAAAGTAAAACTGCTTTATCTCAATTTTTCTCTTTTGAAGAATGTTTTCAAATTTAAAGTAAAAGTTACAAAAATTAAAAGAAAAATATGCTATTTTAATTTTGTCTTTTTAACTTAGGGCCCTACCAGTGGCTGAGAAGTTCTACTCTCAAAACTGGTAGATTGGGTTCGAAGACATGTCGCGCTCGTCGACCTAACCGTACTGAATTTTCCTTGGATTTCTTCAAACCTGTGTAACACTCTGTAAATACCGGTTAGCTTTCTTTACAAAAAATCCCACAGAAAGCCAATTCCCTTCTTAGGAATATACCAATCGAAGAGATAATCAGCCATGACAAAACACAACCACCACCACCTTTTAACTTAAGTGCTTTAAAATAAAACACTTTTATCCCAGAAAGAATTTTCTAATTAGCTGAATGTTTTCAAAATAAAAGTTACAAAATTTAACCTTTACTAATGTGACATAAATTGTCACATAAGTACTGTGAAGCGGTCTGTGAGACCGCTCCATCGAAAAATGAATAAAAGGCGCGATTAACTCCTAAGATGGTGTTTTTATGCTAAACTTTTTGAACAGGACTATTATAATTAAAATTCACCTATTCAAAAGTCTTTGGTGATAGTATTAAGGTTCCAAACGAATCAAAATTTCGCTAGTATTTGTAGTTAACCTTTAACTGATGTTACCAGTCTCACAGACCGCTGCTTTTTTCAATTTTTATAGTTTAACTTGTAATTTTCTGTTTAACTACAAACTTATTAACTTTAGAAACTTACAAACTAATTTACTGATTTTCTGAATGTTTTCACAATCATTTATTTAACCTTTAACGGATGTTAGCGGTCTCACAGACCGCTTCTTTTTTCAATTTTTATAGTTTAACTTGTAACTTTCAGTTTAACTACAAACTTACTTACAAACTTACTAACTTTACAAACTTACAAACTAATTTACTGATTTTCTGAATGTTTTCACAATCATTTATTTAACTTTTAACGGATGTTACCGGTCTCACAGACCGCTGCTTTTTTCAGTTTTTATAGTTTAACTACAAACCGAAAACTTTACCGAAATTTTGTTTCGTTTAGAACTTTAATACTATATCACCAGAGACTTTTGAATAGGTGAATTTTAATTATAACGGTCCTTTACAGAAAGTTTAGTACAAAAACACCATCTCATGACTTAATCACGGCTTTTATTCATCTTTCGATGGAGCGGTCTGACAGACCGCTTCACAGTCTTATATGACAATTTCTATCGCATCAGTTAAAGGTTAAAAATCCTTTTAACCCCTTAACGCTCGAATTAAATTACGGTTTAAAAATTCAAATTGCTTATTGGCACCACTTTTATGAAAAAGAAATATTCACCTTATTTAATGACAGGTAAAACGATATTAAAATATAGCCAATTTCACTATTTTATAAAACTGGTGGGAATCAAACAATTTGAGTAAAAGACACAGCCCGAGAATATGACGGGAGCTAGAATTAAGGGGTTAAAATACCTCAATAAAACCCTATGTAATATCTGCACAGTGGGCTCGATAGCCACCCAATAATTTGATCTCTCCGCCCACCCATTTTCAATTTATTTAATATGTAATTTATTTTTTTAATTATTTAATCGCTGATATTAAATTTGGTTTTATTAACGTCCCAAAACTAGTTTTGTTTGAAAAATAGTAAGGACATCAATTAGACTTACAAGAGCACTGAAAAAACCTTCAGCGGATGTATAGTTTAATTTCTCCCGAAAACAAATTTCCTGCCTATTTTGCAATCTGTTTTGATGTCTTGAATTGATAAAGCATTTAGATGACTAAAATGTATACTTTTCTTGACATTTTAGTTTTTTGAACTTTCAATAGTTAGCAATTCCAACGTTTTTAAAAATAAATAATAATGTATTTATAAGGAAGAACTTGTATAAATATAATCTAATAAAATTATTTATAAAATTATAATTAAATTAAATTATAATAATTTAAAGATTTGCTTAAAAGAAAACAATTTAATTTCGAATTATCATTTTTACTCATTCGCTCCTCCCTTCTCTCTCTCCACACACATACACACTAAGAGAGAGAGAGAGAGAGAGAAAAAAAAAAAAATATATATATATGTGTGTGTGTGTGTGTGTGTTATTTTACTCAAACATTTTTGAGCCCAGCCAATATTTTCGAAAATTTGGCACTACTGTATCTGCATAATTTTGTATACTACTTATTTCTTTCGATTTCGAATATTCTTCTCCTAATAAAAGAATTACAGTTACAAAAAATTTTTTTCACCCTGTTTAAAGTTCATTAGCTATGTTTCTTTTCTTTTTTTTTATTCTCTAAAACCGATATTTTAAACTATTTTCATAAATGTAGTAAATTTAAATTATGGCAATTTATTTCAACAGCTTAAAAGATTAAACTGGAACGATTTAATGCAAGTGGTTAAAGAGATAATGACAATAATAATGATAATAATATACTAGTAATAATTGAGTACTATGAATATTGTTATTATCTATTGCTCGGTTTTCGAATTATTAATTTCGATAATGTAATTAATTCAGACTTTATTATATTTAAAATAGCATATTTGTAAATTCTTCTTCAAAAAATTAAGTCCGATAGACAGAGGAAAATTAATTTTACTATAATTATCCGATTTAAATAAGCCGTTTATTTAAAAACTAATATCTATGTAAATGCTACTACGGAAAACTGAAACTCGATGAAGCAGCCACAAAAAAATCATATTCATTCATGAGAATTAGATTTTTTACTGCTTCAGTGCCAACAATTTTTTGGCGGATTACTTGGCGATGTTTACAAACTTACCTGTAGAGTAACCCTATTTCCATATCCACGGCAAAATCTGTCGGAACTACTGCCGCTAGTTCAGTAACCAAACATACGTCATGCCGACCGTTGTGGATACTGCGAACGATCACGCTTGGTTACGGTTTTGAGTTTTGAATTGATCGTTACGGATGCTGTGAAAAAAGAAGAAACGCGATTTAATTACCACATATCGGATTATATCATGTCTCTGGACAAAGACCGTTTCCATAGAGCCGCTAGGGATGGGTTTCTAGATCTCCTACGAGATGCAACTAGGAAGGATTGTAATGCATCTGATGAAGATGGCATGACGCCTACATTGTGGGCGGCATATTATGGAAATTTGGATGCCCTTAGACTCATAGTCGGCAGAGGGTAAGTTATATCACCCCTCCCCCCTTTAGTTATTATTAGTTATATAATAGTAAAATTGTCGTTCTCTAACTGTCACGAACCGGCTTTCTGGGAAGACCAAACTAAGCCCCAGAAAGCATTTTGGGAACCGGGGCACAAATTTACCGTTGTTTCCGAATAACAATTTTATGACAGATTCTTGTGAATTAACCTTATTTATGACAGAAATTCTGATTTTGAAACATGCAACGATTACTATTCGAAAATAGTTGTACTTTACTACCTGGATAGGAACTGCGCCCATGCAGTAATCTGGTCTTGATTAGACTATTTAGCAATTTGGAAAGAATCTATACACTTTAAAACCTTTGCTTGATACGTCCTGTATGGTGTAATATATATTTTATTTAATTCTAGGAGTTGATAATTTACTAAATTCAATGCCTCTTGATTTATTGTACTTGGGAATCTTTTTCTTTTATTTTTATTGAATGCTTGCAAAAAAATTCTTTTTCCTTGTCCAAGTACAAACATAGAAGAAAGTCAACTAAAAGAATTACAATTTAGGAGAAGAATTACAATAAAAGAAAATTAGACAAAAAATGACATTAGGAGAAAAATTACCGTATTTTACGGTGTGTATTTGACTCACTTTTTTAACCTTTAAAAGTACACAGTACCTTTAAAATATTTTTAAAATTTTGAATAATACTGTAATATCTGTGGTGGAATTATATTTAATAATAAAAAGCAAATATATAATTAAAAAAATCTTGTAGAACAGCGTAATTAACTAACATTTAATTAATAAAGAAATATTGATATTTCTGCTTCAATTTTTTTCCCCCAGATTTCTTAGAATATACTACATAAAACTGTGCATGGATTTTTAGATGTATGGGATATTATATTTAATGTGAATTTTTTTTCTCTCGTGCATAGCAAAAAATCAAGGAAATTCAACAAACTCATAATTTAAAAAAAAAAAAAAAAGTGAATTTTTTTTCTCTCGTGCGTAGCAAAAAATCAAGGAAATTCAACAAACTCATAATTAAAAAAAAAAAAAAAAAAAAAAAAAAAAAAAGCTATAAACTTGAATGTTAAATCCATGCACAGAAATATTAAATACACCATGGGAAACAAGTTTTTAAAAAAATGCAAACTTCTACCGAATTAGGAAAAAAAAAAAAAAAAAAAGCCTTAACATTTATTGACAAGCAAGTTATGGAAATATGAAAAAGGAGAAAAATCAATTTAAAGTTTTCATTTGCAAAAATAACGTGTTTTAACTTCTAACTTGTGTGAAGTTCATGTACAATTTTATCAAACACATAAATTAAAGTAAAACACTTGCATATAATTTAGTTACATATACAAAGTGAGGTAATATTTTAAAATTATTAATCACCGAAAAATTAAAAATGAGAAAATTGTCTCGTTTGTCATTATTTATATAAAATATTACTTACTAATAATATAAATCATGCGAGAACTTGAATAAGTTTCATATACATTTAGTATAAAATTTAAAACAGCGTTCTTTCGAAAAGCTGTTCTTTAAAGAAACCCTTCATTTTTCATTTTTGAGGCATCTCTGCGTCTGCGAGTAAGCTTAATTTTTTTCCGTTCCAGTTCATAAACTGAATTTGTTTTCCTCCTTCTTTGGTACATGCGCCAGAAGTCTTTTCACATGGCCAAATAACTCAAAATGTTACGGTAAAAGCATACCCTTGTTAGAAAGTAACGAGCCTCTCTTTTAAATATATAAATATGTAAATATTGTTCATTTTAATGCTCTCATAATCTTTTAGAAGGTAACAACGGCTTTCTGAGCTCCCCTTTTAAATATATAAATAATTTGATAAATAAGTAAGTAAGTTTCTCTTACCTTGAATCATCCATCATCGTATCCATCGTGTCCGAGGTATCCATTATTGCTTTGTTATTTTATATCCATAGTTTCTGTCATTTATTTAATTATATTATGTATACACACTTGAATAAGTAATAATATATTTCTTGTGATTACTATTTAATGAATAGAAAAATTAGTTAATTATTATAAATAAAAAATTTTACATTGAAGCGTATACACTTATTAATATACAAAGTGCAGAAAATTATTCTGCCAACTTATATATTAATAAGTATATACTCTTCAATGTAAAATGTTGTGTTTATATTAATTAACTAATTTTTCTATTCATTAAATAGTAATCACAAGAAATATATTATAAGTGTGTATGCATAATATAATTAACTAAGTGACAGAAACTATGGATATAAAATAACAAAGCAATAAATGATACCTCAGACACGATGGATAATTCAAGGTAAGAGAAATTTACTTACGTATTTGTGTGTGTGTGTGGGGGGGGGGGGGGGGTAGGTTGCACTTTTTGACCATTGAAAACACAATCTCAAAACTTCCGGAGGAGAAGTCTCACTGCTCTAGGAGGGAATGTCCCCCCCCCCTCTCAGGGCCACCCCCTGAATTCAACACTGTAGAAGACCGTAGTTACCTTCTAACAACCCTGACTTTTTGCCATGGAAGAAATAAAATAATTCGCTATACCTTTGGTTTTGCTCATTAGTGATCTAAATTAACCAGGATTGTTGAGTGGGCGTGCCTTCCCTTTAAATTCTGTCATCGCGCATAAAATCTTTAATAACTTGTTTATTATTACAGATACACCTTTGAAATTTCACCAGTATATTTTTAAAAGATGTAGTTACATTTTAAACCAATACTACTACTAATAATAAATCGATATTTTGACCATTTTCAAGGTACTGTGTCCCCTTAGGCTAATGTCAGTTGAACGTCTATTTGCACGCTTTTTTGTCACTATATGCCACCCTACACATGCTAGCGAAGGTATAGGGTGACATTAAGTGACAAAAAAGCGTGTAAATAGACGTACGTCTGACATTAGCCTTAAAAATGAGATGCGTCTTATGCAATGAATGTACTTTTTATTTTTAATCTATTTGGCATTTCTTATGTTTGTATAATGTATATTACTCTTTTGTTAGTACAGCAAAACTCGGTTAATACGATAAGCAAGGGAATTATAAAACTCCTTGTATAAACCGCTATTCGTAATACCCGTGAAAAATACTTTTATTGATTCAGTAACATGGATTTTGCAGGTTTCATTGTACTGTTCAAATGTTCAGTATTTTGCCATAAATAAATATATATATATATATTATTTGGGCATTGCTATTCTTTTAGTTTCATGTTTTTTTTGCAAAAAAATGTTTTTTGAGTAAGTCTTATACAGAGGTGTGTTTGAGGCAAACCGAAAAATACGGTATTTCGTTTTACACGCTAGGGGAAAGTTCATCATAGCTGACTCTTCAGCTAATCAGCTGAAAGATATGAATTGAAGTTGATTACTGTTTGCAAGCTTGTTGTATTTTATTATTTCGAAGCTCAACTTTGTTAACTATTATTTACTAGTATATAACCCTCGTCAGAAATGACGGAATGCTGATCTGCAATTAATTTTCATAAGGTTTCATACAAACAAACAGCATGGAGATTTTATTATTGAAAGGTTTGTACTGTAAAGAAGTACATTTTACAAAAGACAAATGATTTCTACAAATAAAAATTATGACTGTATTTTTTTAAAAACTCAATATTCAGTTTCTGAAATAGTTCAACGATCAATAAAGGCCCCGATTCTAATCTGTAGAATTAAGAAATGAAAAATCAGTGAAAGTTACGTCATGTTGGCACAATCATATCAATTTTTTCCCTTGGTTTTATTAATGTAAAAATACATTTCAAGCTAAGCACAACACCACCGGCTGGCGCAAAGTTTTCAAGCATACTTTATATACGTAGTTTAATACCACAGTATATTCAAATAAAAATATATTTTCTATTTAATTGTGATGAAAAAATCTAATAAATTCATAATGCATAAAGATGAAATAAACCCAATAGACAATATTATCGTAATGTCGCAATAAATATGAATTTTTATTCGCTTAAAAATATAATATACTCGAGCATATATATATATATTTACCAAAAAAAAAAAAAAAAAAAAAAAAAACTAGCAAATGAAAAAATACATCCAAAAAGCCACATGTCTGAATATTTTTAATTATTTCTCTTTTATCTGAAACAATGGAAGTAATCCAATTGCCACCATTTTGAAGAAATTTCATTAAAAACCTTTAAAATTTAAATTTAAAAATGGGAATATTTTTAAAAATAGCTAGTGCGGGTACATCTACAAATGAACAGCTTTCATTAAAATAAAAAATAATTACCAAAATCGGTTGAGTAGAAAGCTTAGGGCAGATGACTGGTAAAGAAAGCCTTGTGTTTTAAATATTATATAGCTGCTATGGTTCGCCCCGGAATGGTTACCTACACTTTTCTACACTTGGATTTTATATAAGTAGATTGTTTCTTATATTTATTCAATAAGCAAAATACTAGCTTAAACATTGTAAATTATGTTAATCTTAGATTTTAATACTTTTTCCTGTTATTTTCAAAATTTAGAAAGTTTCTTTTTTATACAATGATTTATTTTTTTAATCGTCTGAATAAAATAGTTGACACCACAAGCATACTTTTTTCAAGCTTTATTTATTTATTTATTTATTTTATGTTTAATTAATTTATTTTTTATCCACTTAAAAGGATATTTGAAATATTTAATTGTTTTTCAAATTGGTATATTTGTCATATAAAATGTTAAATAGATCAATATCATTAAAATTTAACTGATAAAAAACATTAAATTTACCATTAAAATAATTTCCACATTATATAATATCATTTACATATACACATAATATAATAATATTTAACAAAAAGTTTAATATTTAAATCACCCTTTTTCAACATCAAAATCCCGACAATATTTTTGGGGACTTCTGCTATCTGTATAAGGCAGCAACATCCACATGTTGTGTTTCAGAAAAATATTACTATAAACTGTTGTTTGATATCATGGTAGCTTTTTATCTTAAAAGATTCATCCTGCACTGAACCGGTAAAAATGCTATTTTTTACCTTGTTTAATGGCAGCGACAACACAATGGTCTTCGAAAATGAGCTAGTTTGACGAGAGATGTTTAGCGAAGCAACAACAATTGTTATTTATAATGCTCTATTTTTGTTTTGATTCAAAATATACGTACCGTATATTCCGGCGTATAACGCGTACTTCTGAAACTTTAAAATTGATTAGAATTTACAGGTACGCGTTGTACTCCGGGTATAAAAATAAAACATCAAGATATAAGGAAAGATAAGGGAATGTCCATTCGTTACTCTTGTGATAATTAGAGCAAATTTTCATGTATAATTCCAATTATTTTATTAAAAAATATAATTAAGACAAAAATCGATATAACTAGCTAAATACCACTGTGTTCCACACACAAACATATATCTAATTTGTAACAAAAAGCATTTTACTTATGTATATATTAAATGACTCTTGTGACACTCTGGTCACAAGAGTAACAAAATTTTGATTGATTAGATAGACAAGGGAAATGCTTTTTTTACAAATCAGATATACTTTATGCGAGTGGAACATAATTGTATTTAATTGGTTATATCAATTTTTGTTTTAATGATATTTTGTAATAAAGTAATTGAAAGTATTTGTGAAAATTTGCTTTAATGGTCACAAGAGTAACAATGGACGTTCTCATAAGCATAACAATTTAGAATTCGACGCTAATGAGCAAGAAAAGTACACCTGATCAGGGCCGGTGCAAACATCGATCAAACGGGACGGCTGCCCAGGACCCCGAGCCTCTTTATATACGGCGAAACTTCCATCTAGCGAAGTCTCATCGTCACACTTAAACACCTCGTTATGAAGAAAAATCGTTAAATAAAAGCAAACTCGAATTCATGAAATTTGTATAATATAATACACATGCATAAAAAGAAAAATACACATAAAATGGAACTATTGAAAAAATGTATTTTTGTTCGGGCAGTAATTTTTTTTATGCAATGTAGACATATAGGAAAAATTTAATTATTGAATAATGTCTAAAAAAACCCACATGTAATTAAGAGAGGTAACAAAAACTGAAGCGTAGCGTACCTTTTTCTTTTTTTCTCAGTACTGCAAATCCTTAACTTAAAAAAAGTCTGCCATATTCTTTTGTAACAGGTATCTTATAAAAAATACACTGTTCATAAAAATGTTTGCTCTTTGTAAGTATACGAACAATTCAACTGTAACATTTTCGTGAAACTGCAATCTCCTTCTTATGTATCGATGGCTTTTAGCATTTCTTCTTTTGAATGGAAATGTTAAATAAATAAATAATTTCCGTTTAACCCCTTGAGGACGAGCGACACGTATTCGTGCCGAATGAAGCGCTCAGAATTCCTGTTTTTTCTCACCAGTAAAATTTTACTGTAAAATTTGCCTTATTTAATCAGCGCATTTTCTCGATTCAAGAAGGCACAAATTTCTGTTTTTAAAAAACGGTGACAAAAGATTAAAAATTTCGTAAAAGGCTCCCGTCCCGAAGGGGTTAATGCAACCCACTGAAATAAATTCATACATCCATCGCAACAGCAACCAACCTCCTCGTTTGACTGTTGTACTGTACACTCACGAAAGCGGAATAAACTTCGTTATATAGAATATACTTTTCGATTAGAGATTTCGAGATTAATTTACATGTTAATGGTGTTCAAAGTCAAGGTTCAGCAGAAAATTTCGTTAAGTAGAAAACTTCGTTAAAGTTAAGTTCGAGTGTAATTCGAAATAACATTAGCCTGTGTAAAATAATGATAATATTGCTCTAAATTTGCCTTTCAATGTTTTTTTACGAGAAGAAGTTAGTATTAATTTTATTTCTTACAGCCAAAATTTATATAATTGTCGCGGGAAATGCATAGCTGTGAGGATCCTGGGGTAGTTGTAAACGCAAAAAATATATATGCAAAACATTCTAATAGATAGAAGATTTTTGAAATTAAAAATAATTATACAGAAGATTTTTGAAATTAAAAATAATTATACATTTCACATGTGAAAGAATTTCATGTTATTTTTCGTGCATTTTATATTTTATATCATAAATTATTCTACTGAAATATACAATTTTTAAAAATGTTTTTTAATAGCCAAATATTGCACTGAGAGAGACTTTGGGCACCGCTAAGTGATTTGCCAGGGTCCTGCGCGGCAATGCACCGGCCCTGGGCCTGATAATGGGGATGAACCAATTTGCACAACAATATAAACATACTTATTTACGGCTAATATTCCATAACGAAAATAACAATTCCTCAATAAATAAATAAATAATACAAATAAAACACAAATTTAACAGACATGTAATCCAACTGTGCTCTTAAACCACTGAGATTATAGCTGAATCAAAAAGACTGTTCTATGTAGCAAAATCTTTTGCGATTTCTTCGGCTATTGGCATGCAACTAATACGAAAGTATAGCTTTTAATAAATTAAAAAACTTTATTTAAAAACTTTATTTGAATACATTATGAATATTTTCATGTAAAAATGCTTTTTGGCATTGTTAGTGGAGTAATTCGAAAAATATACTAAATGTAAAAGAACTATTAGAGTTTTCAATGATAATAAAAATGGTTTTCACCGATATTCTGTAACCCGTGAGGACCAGGTCGGATCACTTTAATCTATCTATCTATATTATAAAAGACAAACGTGTCCGTGCGTAACGCTGACGTCATTTTGCGAATGGCAACACTTAACGATGAAATTTCGTCTTTGAAAAATTTTTGGCTACCGCCATTTTTTTAACTTCTAAACATCGCACGTTTTCAATTTTTACACCGTGATATAGGGGGAAAATTGTAATTTCAAATGCCATTTATTTGAAAACTGTATCTCAATTTACTTATTTTTTATGTCTTTAAAATTAATTATCAAGCAGAATTTTTTAAAAGTCCAAGCTCTATCGCGTGCAGGCTCCATCTCTATAATAATAGCCTAAGTCATGTGACTTATTAATTATAAAATTAAATTAATACTGAATAAATTTAAAGAATAAACACCGATTTTCAAATAACTTTTCCTTAAAGATGACGCGCTTAAAATTTTTCACAAAGCTACTAAAGGCAGAATTCACAAATCTGAAAATTTTCTTCTAGGTTCGCATTTTTGTCCAATTTCGTCACAATGATTTCATTTGCATTTCAGCAGTTTCAAAATAAAAAGGCCAAATCTTAAAAGAAAGCAATATTTTTTACAAATGAATTTTGAAAAGGTGCATTTTAATTTAATAAGCTTTTAACCTACAATATAATATGATTTATTACTTGAAACTCAGTATTAAATCAAATTAATGTTATAGTTTTATTTAAACATATACAAAAACTAGATTTACATTTCCAACAAAAAAATCGTAAGATCTCATGCAATTTTAATACAATACATCCACATCGGATTGTTATTTCATGTAGTAGTATACGGTAACTGCAAAAGGTATTTTAGTTTCATTTCACAAAATATTGTAAAAGTGTTAACTATTGTATAATGCTATGAATTGCACTGTTATGAATAATACAAATAATTTAAAGTTTATAAAAGTAAGTTAACCCATTCAGGTCTGCCGTGCTAATCCGACAGCAGCTGAAATGCGAAAGATTCTCACCATAAAAAGTTATGTAAATAGTAAAATCGGATTGAATTTGATAAGAAAACTCCAACCATTCAGTAGCAGCAGGAGATAGTGGCTTGTATATAGGGAAAAATTCAGCTCATGCAATTTGGCCATTTCGAACATTTTTTTACTTACCAAATGTAGTCTTTTTTGGAAGCGCAATGGAGATCGGCGGTGAGAACCATAAACCTGCGCCCCCCCCCCCCCATGTAAAGTATTAACATAAAAGAGGGAAATTTTGAAGCTATTGCTATATTTATAAAATTAGTTACAGTCGAACCTCTATTTAACGAAGTCGCTAAATCCTGGAAAAAAGTTCGCTATATGGAAAATTCGTTAAATAGAGATTTACGTCTTAAAATACTTTAAACTACATGAAACAGATTTTAAATTCATAAACACTAAATATTTTTACTAAAAGTAATTAATCACATTTTTTCAATAAATTATAGCGATTTGTTTTATTTATTTTACCCACCAATATCCAATCTCAATTCATTTTTTCCATGTGTTTAAATCTTTGAAATCTGTAAGGAAAACAAAACATTGCCCGGGAATACACTGTATTTTCTGTTTAAAGTAAATAGTTTTACATTAAAATTAACGAATTTTAATGACATTATCATATTTATTATTATTATAACAAATAATTTTTACCATACATTAACATATGCGTCCTTAAATTTAATTTTTGAAAAACTGTTAATTTTGCCTGAGTTTTTTATTTTAAAAAGTGCTTTCTCTTATAATACGTCTCGCATCTTTGCAATGCACCAAAAACCCCTTCATGCATATTTTCTTCTAACTATAATCCGCGTCGTATTGTTTTAAATGATTTTATCATTTCATCATACGAAGTTTTGTAAATCCCTGCATAATGATCATTTCCATCATCATCATATTCGTCTTCATCGCAATTCATTGCTGTATTGTTTTTATTTTTCACACTGTCGAAAATATCCAATTCGTATAGTGTTTCCGAGGTCTCAATTTCAGAATTAAGTGACATACAATCATCAATCAGCACATCATGGTTAATTTCTTCTTTTTTCCTCATCTGTATCTACATTTTTTTTTAAGTTACTCTAAGGGATTATCGTCTTCGTCCTCCGTACTTACCGGATTCTCACTGCTGACAAAGAAAATGCCTTGTAAAACCAGTTCAAGGCCATCGAACATCATAAAATGTGTTTAAAGAAAGAATAAGTTTGAAATGTCCGGAAATATTTTGAGAAATGGACAGAAAAAAAAATTAGATCACAAGAAAAAGTTCGTTAAATAGAGAATGCACTTCGCTATTTGGAGGTTATTTTAGGAAGAAATTCGCAAAATGTTCTTGGTTCCAAGGAAAAGTTCGCAAAATAGAGAAATTCGTAAAATAGAGGTTCGTTAAATAGAGGTCCGACTGTATTTTTAAATTGAGTTAACTTAGAATTAAGTTATATGTTTAAACCACATTTTAATAAAATAACTTCAAGTAATATATTTAAATAATTTCATTTTTACACTTAATTACTAGGTTGAGCAAAAAGTCCTGGGAAATTTGTGAAAGTTGCGTTGTTATGCGCAAATTAACAACAAAAGAAACAAGGACTATTCTTCATAGTAGAGGCCATCATAGTTCACGATTTTCTGCCATCGTTCTTTCAGATTCCGGAGTTGCTGTAAGTACCATGGCGGCTCCTTGGAATCGAAAAACTCTTGACATGCTTCTTTAACTTCATTAAAGGATTCTTATCGAAATCTTTCAGAATTGTTAGACCTTTTCTCCAATAATGCCGGATCAACACACGCAAATCATACTGTTCAATAGACATTTTGGAGCCGAAATTCCTTAACTGCTATAAATATACCACTAGTACTCCTATATGCGATTAAAATTCTTGTAACTGTTAGATACAAAATTTCCCAGAACTTTTTGCTCAACCAAATGATAATAATGTTATTTGTGATTTCTCTGAAAAATACTGTTTTGATAATAACATGCACATGTTACTGCATGTTTATTTTATGAACTATGGAAGCAAAAGGTATTTCAATATGGCGTGTTACATCCTTTTTATATCTTTTCGAGAGGCTTATATGAACCATGAATTTTGAAATAGATTATTTTAAATCAGTATATGACAAAATAAGCTATTAAAAAAATGCATGTTTTTCTTTTTCTTTTTTTTTAAATATTTTATTTCATCATTACTAACGTTAAAAATATCTCCGATTGTGTGTACGAAACTAGTAGTAAATATCACTGCAATGAGTTAAGAAATAATCTTACTTTTGACCACCTCTATCTCCGAATAATAATCTTTGTCTTATTTAATCTCAAAGAATTATTACAAATTCTGTGATTAAAAAAAGCAAAGATTACTATTTGATAATGACAGTGCTCAAAAGTAGGGACAGTACACACCCTAATTTCACCAGTTCAGAAATGCTTACATACGGGGGTGTATTTAGAGGCAACGGCGCTCTGAGGGGGAAAAATCAGTGCCCCTACCAATTTTATCTTCTAAGGTAACTACTTAATTTTAAAATTGTATTTTGTGTATTTTTTGGTCTTTAATTTTTATCACTCTAGGCCAGGGACGGCGAACCTATGGCACGCGTGCCATAAGTGGCACGCTGCAGATTATTTTTGGCACGGTGTAGATTCAGGTTCTACATCAAAATATAGTAGAATTTCACAAAATGCATTACTTAATCTAGATTACTTAATCTAATTGCCTTTGTTTATCTGAATTCGATTAGTTTGACTGAATTTCATTGTCATACAAATACTGAAATATAACTTAATGTATCCCAATCTAGCTCAATATTGGCTCACAAAATTTCAGAATAAGAGAGAATTAGGAGGGAATCGTAAAAGAAAGAGTAAAAGGCATTTTTAAGCAAAAATACCGATGGTTAAATTCTAAGAACTTGAATGCTTGAATGTACTTCCAGACACTAAAAGCTGTAGATTCTGGCGCTTTCTATTTTAACAAGTTTTTCTACGAATCATTCTTTTCGGATACAAATAATATGAAAAATTCAAGTAAAAACATCTCATCAAATGAGTCCAGTTCAACTTGCATTCTCGTAAAAATAACTACGCACGAAGCTGCTATAAATTATTTGGCATCTAAGACGAGACAACAAAAATAATATTTTAAAAATAAATTTCTAAAGTATAAAATCAAATATTACCCATATTTGTTTAATATCGAAAACAGAATTTTAAGTAATTTTAATTCATTGTTATTTGATCTATTAAAATTTGTTATTGTTGGAACGTCATGATCACGCAAAATATGTTTTTGGAAAAATTTGGCACGTGGATGTGAAAAGGTTCGACGTCCCTGCTCTAGGCGGTCACCCGTCTTCGCCCCACTCCCGTAAAGCCAATTTTGTTAATATATATACATATAATAATTCTGGTAATAATTTTGCATTCTGGATTTTAAAAATGCATCTAAATTTATAGAAACACTAGGGGGCTCTGCCCCCTGTAAGCTACGCTCGCCAACCCCCGTTCAGACACCGCAGAATCTAAAAACACGCTAATCTGATCGGTTTAAAAAATATTATAGAAGATTGAATTATACTAAAAAAAGCTATGCAGATCTCCCTGTAAACGGGTTTCCATTCAATTTCCTTTGATTTCGAAAATTTAAGGCCGAATCAGTTGCTGTTAAGACATCCAATGGTTGTTTTCGTGTTTTATTAAAGAGGATCGGTTAAACGTTTGAAAAGAAGCTAAAAATAAAAGGAATTAAGTGTACAAAGTCTTTGTCTCCCGGTATTTTAAAACAATTTCTATAACAATAGCCTAAGTCATGTGACTATCATCTAGAGTTCCGGGCGAACCACTTCGCTTTTTATATTCCTGGTGCCATTTTGGTACTTTAATATTAGCCAGGTACAGGTGATAAGTCGCCAAATATTATTCTATCGCCATCATTTCATCTATATTATAATAGTCCAAGTCATGTAACTGCCATAAATAAATACGCTCTGATCCCTTCGCTTTTCATATGAAAGTTTGGCCCAGATATCATGTACGGCCCCATATTGGCGCGATTTTTTTCCGACGCTAATTTGGGGAAAAGATCAACAGCATAAACAACAACATCCGGCTTATCAAATCAAGCAAAATAACGATACTATGGCGCCAGTTAAGTACCCGTTGCATATATGACATTGGCGTAAAAAAAAAATAGCGCCAATATGGGACCGTATGTGGCATCTGTGCCGAAAGTTTTCCATTTCGATTAAAAAAAATCAATTCTTTTTTTCGAATAATACTACATAAAAGCATTGTCGCAAAGAATTCTTGGTACTGTTACACTAGCCGGGTGCAAATCTCGCCAATAACTATTTTTCAACTCGCCAGTTAGCATTTCTTTTTATTTTTCGAGTGGTAAATTATAACATTGCTTTGAAGTTGGAATTAAATGTCATCGTTTGTTACATCATTTAATATTTGGCCAGATGTCATGTACGCACCCGGTTTGGCGTGATTTTTTTTACGAAAATTTGGCGAAATCCTCGATTTTGAATACCAGTTACATATGTATTTTTGGTACTACTTAGTTATCCCATCGACCAAAAATCTATCACCAAACTATAAGATTACATGCCAATAATGGTTGATAAATGTCACATTCACTTGACTTTAAGCAAGTTACACGTCTTTACGTCATCAAGTGATTTTTATTTCGACGTTTTATTTGTATATTTATTAATGTTATACTATTTTCTTTGCTCTTTCGTTATTTAAAAAAAAAAAAAAAAATGTCAATTTGTATAATTTGGCGAGTGGTTTGGCGATTTATATAATTTGGCGAAATGGGTCGATGGAATAACTAAGTAGTACCGTATTTTTTAACTATTTTCTATTATTTTTTATTTTTAAAGGAAAATAACAAAAAAAATAATAAACTATAGAACAAAACAATTTATGTAATTAAAAAAAATAAAATAATAAACACTTTTTATTAAATAAACAACAATAGCCGGGTTACCATGTCAACCAAAATAATGCCATTTTGGCCCCAATTAGGTACCCCAGTGCGTATATGATATCTGTGCCTAATATTTTTCTTTTCATTTCGTTTAAAAAAAATAAAGAAGTGAAAGCCATTTATTTTAAATGTTTCTGCTTGTATTAAATAAAATGATAATGAAATACAAATTGAATTATGAATAAAAGTAACATGATACATTTCTTAGCATACATTTAAGGGAGGCCAGACTTCTCGCCAAATTAGTTTAAAATAGTAACCTTTTCTAAAATCTGAAAAAAAAAAAATATCTGTTTGATTAAAATTTGAGTTGCCATCATTAGAAAAATGTATATAAAATTAGAAAAAAATTAATATTTCGAAAACTAATTCGAATTTAAAAATTCTAATACCAGTTTTCAAATCTGCGGATCAATATAGATTTTTGGTGTTAATTTCATTGCAAAGTATTCCTTTTTGTAGGAGAAATCACCATGAAACATAATCAGTTGTTTAATCAGTCGATTCAAAGAATCGTTACATTTCAGGCGTTTCATATATTCGTTTCATAAATTCGTTTCATTAGGATTTTATATATATAGGGTAGATTTTGTATCGAAAAAATTTATTTTTGTCGGTATTAACGAAACTGGAAATTGTAATTCATTGTAAAATTGCACAGTAAAAATAAAATTTTCAAACATCATGTTCTATATACAGATTAAAATAAAATCTAATACTATTTGGAAAAAAAAAATCATAAAACTCTATTCATAAATATAACATGGAGCTCTAAATACAGGTTATTTCCAAGAATCATGAAAACCCTGGCTCAAAAATACGAGTAACCCAATAACACGCATTTCCTATGTTCCGTCGACAGTGTCATAATAATAACAAATGACATATAAGTACAAACACCCGGATTTATTCATGAACAAAGAAACAATTTGCAATATTTCTCAGAGCAAAATAAGCAAAATATCACAAAATTCCACGAAACTCCGCATTATATGGTTGCACGAAACTGAAGAAAAAACTTCTCCATATCCGCAGCACTTAAAGTCCAGTAAATCGCTGTTTATTAAGGATACTTTTGGATCCAAAAGGTAGTTCAATGGCCAAACGCATTGTTTTCAGCCGAATTTCTCACAAGAATAATCCCCCACACTGGAGACAGGTATTGTCCGTGACCCCTGACTTAACCGCGTGACAGATAAATCTTATATCTAGATCTGTTTCACTGAGGGATCATTCCAAAAGTGTATAATGTGCATTTTATTCTTTATGATATTTTTTCCTTTTAATTATTTTTTTTCTTTTGATTATATACTTTAATACATACATTATTGTTATTATTATTTACTTCCACTTCTTATATGGAAATGGATTTTGTGTGTAAACCATTTATTCAAAGAGATCGCCAACCACGTGACTGCTGACGCATTTGCGCCCACTGATTCTACTATGCCTTTTCCTGCGAAAGCTACAAATTTATGTCTATCAGTACTGTAAGTACTGTTAAAACCAATATTGTAAATGCTGTTAAAGTCAGTACTGTAAATACTGTTAAGATCAGTACTGTAAATACCGTTCTGCATATGAACTGCTTTAAACGAATTTTATGACGATCCCTGCGACCAGAATACTTTCCAGTTATATCTTTTGAGATGGAAACCTGTCTAAAACGGAATTTTCTTCCAGTCCTTTGCTATTCTGTTTTAGTAGGTTTAACTATATACAGCCTAATCTCGATTTAACGATTAGGGTAAAAATTTAATATAGCATTTTATTAAGATTAAATAAAATTATTTCAATCTTTGAATAAATTATCTTTTTCTTTATTATTGTTAGATTACGATATCACAATTGGCTAAAACAATATTAAGCAGCAAATTCGAATCTTGTTGCCGTCCAACTTTTTTTGGTTCACTGTAAGTACGAGAAAGGAATAAACAAAGCTTCATGTAATATTTGAACTTGAAAATGAAATAATTTGAATTTGCTATTCTAAGTTTACTTATAACACACATTTATATTATTTGCTGATAGGTAAGAATATGAAATAAAAAAATTAACAATTTGTGTGTGATAAAACATTAGGATAACTTATGTTTTTGTATTTATATGTATAAACATAATATATTAAAAAATATGAGTTGTTAAAACAAACATGAAAAAAGCAGAAATGATCGGGATTTATAATTTTCTTTACGCTTGTTTTAATTCCGTTTAATTTGCAGAACCTGTTTTCAACGCGGCTCTACAGGCAAATACATGTTTGCCGATTTGTTTTTCCATTCCTTTCTTACCAAATTCAGATAACGTGGCGTTTAATATCTTAAAGGAAATTTTAAAGCACACATAAATTAACTTCTGAATTTATTTTTTGTTAAATATACATATATTAAGACAGACTTGAACACAATTAATACAATAACCCAACAGGAGTGAAAAATTAGCCGGGACCAGGACTCGAATCTGGCTCCACGGCGTACCGTGCTGTTGCTTTAACCGCTGAGCTACTCTGGTCGACGTCCTTGCTCGGCAAATTTTCCAACATGGTTTATTAATGAGAAATAGCCGAGTTAGGACGTCGGCTAGGGTCGATTGGTGGTTAAAGCAATCACATGGTACACTGTGGACCCAAGTTTGACTCCTGGCCCCGGCTAATTTTTCACTCCTGTTGGGTTATTGTATTAATTGTGTTCAAGTCTGTCTTAATATATGTACCTTTAATTAAGGAAAATTTCTTTTCAACAAAGATTTAAAAACCGAAACTGAATTTTGAAAGCATTTTGTTAAAAAAAATAAAATGCTAGACTTTCATTAGTACTATCGATTGCAAAGAAGGTATCTTGTAAAATGTTTTGAAGGTACTCAGACAGGTGGAGGTGTGTGACGGGTGCAGATTACAACAGAGATTTGTCATGAGATACTATAAAAACACCATCGCACACAAGTTTCCACGCACAATTTCTCGGAATTCTACACTGGAATTCCGGTAATTTATGGAAACTGGCATTTAACCTTCCGTTAGTCGCCTACTTCTTTCCGACATGGTTAGTCGCGTTGCACCTATGGGGTGTTTCTGGTTTTTTGGAAGCCAAGTGAAATTTATTCTAGTTTAAATAGTTAATTGTTAGCTATTTAAGATTCTTTGGAAATATAAAGTATCGAAAAATAATAAAATAATAAAAAGCCGCACCCTGTGAAGCGTCTATTGACTGCAGATGAGGGGGGGAGTGTAGTAGAGGTGCACCTGTGAAGTGCGCGCGACTAACGAAATGTTAAAGAGAAACAAGTGCTTTTAACGGCGAAGAAAATGTTCAGGAAATTGCGAAAAAAAAAAAAAAAGAATGTAATTTTGATTGAACCACTTGTCTCTTTTTTAGTTAAACCTTTAACTAATGTCACAGAAATTGTCACATTACTAGTGTGAAGCGGTCTGTGAGACCGCTCCATCGAAAGATGAATAAAAGTCGCGATTAATTCATAGGGTGTTGTTTTTGTACTAAACTTTTTGTACAGGAGTGTTATAATTAAAATTCACCTATTCAAAAGTCTCTGGTGTTAGTATTGAAGTTCCAAACGAAACAAAATTTCAGTAGTGTTTGTAGATAAACTGAAATTTGCAAGTTAAACTATGAAAATTGAAAAAAGCACCGGTCTGTGAGACCGGTAACATCATATGATGTATTGGGTGGAAGTCCCATACATCTGATTTTAAATATGGTCGGGTCGTACAGGATGAGTGCATACGTTTTTTGCAAGAACCCTTTTTATTGGGTTCCAATCCCAACAAATTAACTGCAAACAGATTTTAAAGGTTAAGATGTAATTTTTATTGAACTTCTTGAACAAAATAAATTGATGGGGTGGTCCATTAGACAAACATGTGTCTTTACAGACTCAGAGTATCAGGCCGAATGTCACTTACACATAAATTGTACGCCAACATCCAATAGAATACAAAGCCAATATGAGAGTTAAAACAAACGCCAAAATTATTCGTTGCATGGTAAAGCAATGGGAGAGAATTTAAATTATTGGCGAATAAAATGATAAAGACAAAATCGCAAAAATAACTCAAGCAACCCTACATAAACATCTCCAAAACGTTAGAATCTATTTATGTTATAAATGACACACATCATTTATGTTAAAATTTATTGCCTGACTATAATGCAATAAATGGATAAAAAGCCTTGTTAATAAAAATGTTTGCTTTCTTTTATAAACAAAGAAAGGAAAATACCCACATTAATCAATTAAATAAAATAGATTAGTATTCAATTTATATCGGATATGATAGGAAAAATAACTCATAAATCTTGCTGTATAATTAAAGTTGTTGAATTGCAGATTTAGATAGTGAAAAGCAAAATGATAATGAATCAATCCGTTTAATGTTTATCTTTTTATAACTTACATCCGAAAGAAAAGAGAAACATGAAAATGTACTTCGCCATGAGATTACCTTTTAATGAATCCAGTTATGACTCTTTAAATAAAAGGAAAGAAAGAGTAAACTTTAATTTAAAAATAGAATAAAATAACAATATATGATGCATTATCATACATCAGTTAAGGGTTAACTCAACTCAGGCTCGCTTTATAAAATTTGAATCGAACTCAACTCAAAACTCACAGAAAGTGAGTCAAACTCATGATTTTAGTTCAATGAGTCCGCTCCTATTTACGCTTACGTTCAACTATATTTATTTCGTTTAATAGTTTCTAGTTTTCTTTCCTTTTTTAGACAATAAACCATCCGGAACTGTGAGATATTCAGCTGAGATTTGAAGATTTAATACTTCATCATCACGTACCGTCTTTGAGCATCGTTAATGACACTTCCTTTTTCCGGACGGAAGAGCCGTTATAGGTTCAAATTTTAATGAACAAAAATTACTTTTAAGTCTAGCCTTGCGTGCAGATATAGGAGACTCTGGCACAATGGGCAAAATCCCCGCAGGCCCTTAATAAGGCCACCAGGGACACCAGCAGATGTCCGTTAAGAGCCCAAAAGAGCTAACTTTCCGCCTGGTTGACCATTTGGCAATTTCTCCATTTGTCTAATAGAAGTAAAACATTTAAAGCGTAGATGTTGAGAGGAAAAGTAAATTGAGTATGTAGGTGGTTTATTTGGAGATTTTGAAGAAGATATTATATCTTTCTAATGGAAGTAGGCAACGGATGATTTTTTTTTTAAACATTTTCTTTTCTTTTCTTTATATCAAAAACACTTTTGAAATGTTAACCACATTGCTGATTCCGATGTGTTTTTTCCTGAATATTGATCACATGGGGCAAGCAGTTCGATAACGCAACTTTTTCGGAGAGAATCCAAATCATTTTCACAATTTTTTTTACCCCTTTTAACAACAACTATGTTCTCCCAATTGAATAAATTATAACGGAAGTGGATTAAAAATTCAAGTAAATCGTTAATAACATAAAATAAATTTGCATCATATGATATTAGCCTCCAGTCAATGGATTTATAAGTTCGGATTCTTACTTTGCCCATTTGTTACAATATGCGTATTCAGCTTCTAAATTATGGCTATAAAATTTCAGAATCATAAAAAATATTTCGGTATTCTAGTTCCTGGATGTTTTATCGATGTTATTTAACAGGCAGTGCAGAAGTTCCAAAATCGATATGATTGGAGCCGGATAATAAATTACTATGGGTTTAATTAAAAAAAGTACAATCTCAGACTTAGTTCTGGACACTGAGTGTATATCATGAATGTTAACTTGTAACTGATGTTAGTGGTTTAACAGACCGCTGTTTTTTTTCATTTTTTAGAGTTTAACTGGTAATTTTAACAGGGTTTCTACACTTTCATCTGATATACCAGTACTTTTATACAGAAAAACTCGAATTATGTAATCGCGCGATTGCAAAATACGAGTTTTTCTCTAATTAAATACTGGTGTTTATCTGTCCCTGACTTGTAGGAACCCTGTTTAAGTTTATTCACAGATACCAGTGAATTTATTTTTTGGTTGGGGTCCTATTTACTAATATCGCTGGAGACTTCTCAATAGGTGAATTTTAATTATAAAAATCCTGTACATAAATATTAGTATAAACATTAGCCTGTGAGTTAATCGAGAATTTTATTAATCTTTCGATAAAGGTGATAGCTCACAGTAGCTATGCGTCAATTACAGTGACAAAGGGTTGAAGAGGGAACCGAAAGGGTTGAAGGGGTTCCATTGTTATGGAAGAGAGGAAAGAAAAGTTGTCATTAAAACCAATTCAACCTTTCGACATCGTATGTTAATAAAAATCAGCAAAATCTGTTCCATCACCTTCGAGTTTGATTGGACTGGCATTAGTGAAAGATGACTCAAAAAAATTGTTTTTTAATCTTCAATTTAAACTAATTAATTATTAATTGTTGTATTATTTGCGGCTGTATAATCTTGCGACATCCTCATTTGGAATCCCTTAAAGTAAAAAATGAATACTTTTTTTCATCCTGTGTTCAACTAAGTTTTGTGACGCGTATTATGATGACACATTAAAATAGTAAAAAATGACTAACGTCGTCTATGACCTGTTCAATAAAGTTTGGCAACAAGTATTTTGATAACACGATAAAATAATTAAAAATGAGTAAATTCGTTCATAATATGTTCAACTAAATTTTATGAAAGGTATCTATCTGATCGAATGTTAAAATTAAATTCGTCCATAATATGGCCAACGAAGTTTTAACCTGAATTGTGATGACACATTAAAACACGTTAAATAATTAAAACATTGTTAATGTTCATTAATGTTCAAACATTGTTAATGTTCCTTTTTAATGTTTATTAAAACAGTTTAAAATGAGTAAATTCGTGAGTAATATGCTCAATAAAATTTTGCGATAAGTATTCTGATGATACATTAAAATAGTTACATATGAGTAAATTTTTCTGTATTATGTTCTATAAAGTTCTCCGAAAAATATTTTAATGATATGTTGAAATAGTCTCAATATACTTATTTAAAACTTTCACCGTTAGATTATAATTTATTAAAGAACGTTTCCGATACTTTTTCTCATCAAATTTTATTCGTTTTACTTCATTTTCTTTTCCATAACAACTTTCTTTGTTCCATAGCGTGACATGATAAATCATTAAATGAACATTAAAAACACAAAAATTCTGTTAGGGTTTGACGTTTTATTGATTTTTTGAGTCCTTTCGTTTGTTAATAACACAATGAAAGTATTTTGTTTCAAATGTATTGTACAAATGAAATATAAACCGTCTTCCTATATGATTCATCTCGTGCTTTTGAGCCCTATTGGTAAAACAATTTATAATAAATCAATATTTATATTAGTATTCATCACAGAATTTACTGTTAGATGAGTAATGCCATTAAGTTATGCTATTTGAAAAAAGGGCGGCGGAGGAGTTGCTTTATATTTTATTTCTCATGGTTTGCGTGTTATATAATCTGTGATTTGCTTTTTAGATAAAGTTACTTTATTAAGCGAGTATAAGTTAGGGAAAAATCACAGCTGCTGAGAAATTTCTTTCTTTGTTGCTGCTACAGAATTAGTCACATTCTAAATTAATAATGAAAAATAATATACATCAGAAGCTTCTTTAATTTCTTACTACTTGTACTTATATGCAGCACGTTATTGCACAAGAATTTTATTTAAATAAGTGATAATACTTGGCACCCCAATGTATATTGTCACTGTAGCACTGTATAAGCTACTAAAATCGAGTCCTTTTAGAATGAACCCTTTAGTATATTTTTTGCACCCCATATTGTACTGAATGTATATTTTTTTGCACTTCATAAGTGCATAGTCTGTAACATCATTAAAATGCACTTGCAATAATTTTTTCCTAATGGCCGTCATGTAATGGAAAACTTTTGACTGTCCCTGTAAATAAACTATACATCCGATTTTCATAAAATTTGAAATGTCTCGACAAAATTTTGCAACAATTATATATTTAAAATTTCAGACCATTCAGAAGGCTGTAACATTATTAAAATGTACTTGCAATATTTTTTTCCCATTGGCCGTAATATAACGGAAAACTTTTGACTGTCCCTGTAATTAAACCATGCATCCGATTTTCATAAAATTTGAAATCGATCAACAAAATTTTACAACAATTATATATTTAAAATTTCAGATCATTCGGTTGAATAGTTTTTGCTCTGTTATATGCAGACAGGCAGACGGACTGTACGACGACTATAGGTGCTTCGTATACGAACTAATTCTTCTAATTACGAACGCACCTAAAAAGGGGGGAGGTGGAGAAGCTAGTAAAACTGTACACTTTTTAGTTGCTTATTCTGCAAGAACTATAGCATATGAAAACATGAAAAGAAAGCGGTTTTGTACATATGCTGTAAATATGCTAAATATGTTGTAGTATTTCTTTAAAAAATCGAAGACTTGTTTTAAGCGGTTAAGTATTTGTATTCAAAATTTCCGAATTTTGTATCATTTCAATATGAAGATGACCCCTCCTTGCTCCTCTTAAGGCTGCTCGTTACTCAGTTCCCGAATTCTCCTCTGTAATGCTAAGTCTATGGGTGTTTGATGCATTCTTATATTTAAAATATCTCCTCATAGCCCAGTAGTAGGGGAGCAAAAAAAGGCCGAATTCGGAATTAGTTAGGGGAAACTTGGAAATTGTTTTAATCCATTTAGTTTAGGTCTAGAATGAATATACTAAGTTTTTCCCCTCGTAGTAGGTGAGTGTTAGAAAATATGTACTACAGATTTACAGTCGGAAAACAGGTTTATTTACCTAGAGGTTACTATGCTTAATTGAATATTTTATGTGTTAAAAGCGAACGAACTGGGAATAAAATTTTAACACTTCATATAAAATTAAGCATAGATTTTTAGAAATATTTTGAGAACTAAGAAAAAAAGTGACATCCTTTAAGAAGAGAACACAGAAAAAAGAAGTTAAACATATTAATTTCCCGAAGAGATATTTTAAATATAAGAATGCAGCAAATGCCTATAGGCTTAACACTACCGAGGGGAATTCGGAAACTGAGTGACAAGCAGCCCTAAGTTTGTTTTTTCTAACTTAAATTTCAAGAAGGCACATCTTCCAGTCAAATGGCTATTTCCCTTTTTGTCTGGAAAAATTTGGTATTTTAAGTGTATGAGTTTTTTTAGCTGATTGTACATAGTAATGGTTTTGGATTATAAATATTGAGATTAAATTTATATACTATTATATTTATCTTTGAAAACTACAAGAGGATTATTTTCAACCCTTCACAATAGCGTTCGAAGCAACAATGATTTGACTGAGAATCTTTTCTCCACTTTACACTTTGGAGATATTGACAATAAAATGGGGAAATATTTCTTCCCAATGTTGGTAAAATATTTCAAAAGTGTAAATACACCAATGTTGAGACAATGTTTCAAATCAATATTAACAATAAAAACAATATTGGTCCAATAATGTTTTGCTACTAGGATTTTACTGCCTTAATTCAAAAATCCGATTTCCGACATTTCAAATCAAAATTTCTGTTATATGTATTATTTTATAGATATCCATGTATATTTGTTTAAAATTATTCATTAAAAAATGATTCTGTAAAATTTTATAATAAAGTCAAAATATTTTCCTACTTATTAAATCGGAGAAAAATTGCTAGTCGAAGGAAAAACATAAAAAAAGGAAAGAAACATTGAAGGAATTTCCTTTAAATGTCACCTTCAAGGCAGAATATTGTTGTTTCATTACTTTCATGTACATAATGATGGTTTTAGATTATAAAACTCAAGAGTAATTTTATATAATATTTATCCTTGAAAACTATAGTTGCTGTACAAGATCACTTTCGACCCCTCACAATAGCGTTCGAATCGCCTTGAACAATGGCGGAACAAACGGCGAGATTCTATAGAGAATCTTCTCTCCACTTAAAACAATAATAGATCTGTCATAAAGGATTATAGGCAAAGATTAAAAAAATAGCATGTTGGCCATGCACTCACTGGAACTGAATCTTTGTTTCGGGCGTAATTCGTTTATGTACTGTGAAAGTGAAACTTCCGCATTTGCAACTCTAGATGTCCATCTTTGCTGTTCGAAATTTCTTGCTCTGTCTTCAATTGTAGATCGGATATCTTCAAACTAGTTTCCGCGGATTGTAAGCTTCAAATCAGTTTATCAACCGGTGCAGTGAAAGACTACTGAGCAGAGATTCTTTTAAATCGTTTATTATTACTTAATAGAGGATATTCAATTGATCCATCATTGTGTTGATAAAAATCTTAATATGGAATATAATTTTACTTTTGCATAATTTCATGCATGGAGAATGAGCGTAAATGCTTTTAAATCGGATTCTTTTTAAAGTTTCGTGCTGCTTTTGACTATAAATGAAGAATTGTTTTATTCCGATTCTTTGAACAGATGTCAAATGATATTTCAATCCTTCAGTATGACGGTGGCCGTTAGTTTTAGCGGTGTTGTCAACAAAAAATTATCAATTTTAAGCTGATAATAAATGCCTTTCTCTGTCTTCAAATAGGTCGGATACCTTCAAACTTGTTTGCATGGTTTGAAAGCTTCTGATAAATTTATCAATCGATATAGGGAAAGACTACTGAGCACAGGTTCTTTTAAATCGTTTATTATATTTAATAGCGGGATATTACAAAATTAATGTCATTATGTTGATAAAAATCTTAGTATGGGATATAATTTTACTTTTGCATAACTTCATACGTGTAGAATGAGTGTAAATGCTTTTAAATCCGATTCATTTTAAAGTTTCGTGCTGCTTTAGAGTATAAATGAAGAATTGTTTTATTTCGATTCTTTGTACAGATGCCAAATGTTATTTCAATCCTCCAGTCTGACGATGGTCGTCAGTATTAAAGTGTTTCCAACTAAAAATTATCATTTTTCAAATGCTAATAAATATCTTGCTCTGTGTTCAATTATAGGTCGGATATTACCAAACTTGTTTCAGCGGTTTGAAAGCTTCAAAAGAGTTTATCAATGGATTTAATTATATTATGGGATATAATTTTACTTTTGCATAAATTTATGCATGGAGAATGAGCATAAACGCTTTTAAATTGGATTCATTTTAAAGTTTCATGCTGCTTTTGAGTATAAATGAAGAATTATTTGTGTTATTTCGATTCTTTGTATAGATGTCAAATAATATTTTAATCCTTCAGAATAACGGTGGTCGTCAGTTTTAGGAATGTTGTCAACAAAAAATTATCAATTTTCAATTGATATTAATAAATGCCTTGCTCTGTCTTCAATAGGTCGGGATACCTTCAAACTTGTTTCGACGGTTTGGAAGCTTCAGATGACTTTATCAATTGATATAAGGAAATACTACTGAGCACAGGTTCTTTTAAATCGTTTATTATATTTAATTTAATATCAGGATACTATTCAATTGATGTGTCGTGTTGATAAAAAGTATTTAATACAGTTTTACTTTTGTATAATTCCATGCATGGAGAATGAGCTTAAGTGTTTTTAAATTGGATACATTTTAAAATTTCTTTCTGCTTTTGAATGTATTTCTGCTATTCCAATTCTTATACAGAAGTAAGATAAAATTTTATACCTTTCATTCTTTTATTTATTGTTGCTGCTGCTTTACCTGTTGGTGGAAATAATGGCTAGGGTATTTCTCTTATACTTTCTGATATTATTGATTATTTTTTGTTTAAAAGCCCTTGTATTCTGGGAGGTAGCGTCACATGTTTTAACCAATTTTAGCATCGGGGGTTTCCGTATATATGATAAATTATATGGTGGGCATAACGAAACTGCCAATCAGCTGTAGCACCATTGAGTGGAATGGGTGCTGCCATAGCAACATTATACAGCCCTCTGCTATGTGAAAAGAACGGCAACCCGATTACTGAAGTCACCCCTACTTGATAGCATCATCAGTAATACGGTTGCCATTCATTTAACGTTGCAGTCGATAGCGCCGCGATGTTGCTATGGCAACACCCCCGTTGGTACGCCAGCTGACTGGTAGTTTTGTTATCTGCACCATCTAATCTATCGTGCAGGCAGAAATAATATAGCCTCTTTCGAGTTACCCATGATTTTCAAAATTTTCTTTAACATTAGAAACCTCAGAAACCAACATATTTTAGAGATTTAAAAAAGCATTTAAGAAGACATTTTTTTTTTCTGCCACTGGTTTTCGGAAACGTTTCCAAGTAGTTTTTATAGTATATCAAATATCAATCCGTTTTCTCAAACCAGAATAGCTGTTTTTAGTATGATATATATCAGGCCTGTCCAAGCTTTCAGTAAGCAGGGGCGCACCTCTTGGCATTGAATGAAGGGAGCCATTATTCACATGACTGAAAATATGCGGCAATATTATCGCACAGCATTAGTATACATGCACTTCTTAACATAATACATATGAATCTTACAGCGGTTACAAAAAAACTCCTACGGTTCTGGAGTTACAAGTATTGAATTTCAAGTTATGCATTTTTCTATAAGAGGTCGATCTCAAAAATGTTTGTAGGGTAAGGTGCCAGAAACATTGATTGCGTCTGTAATAACAATGACAAAAAAAAAAAAAAAAAAAAAAAAAAAAAAAAAAGCATGGAAATCAGAGATATTGCTAGGTTTTTTTTAGGATGTGAAAATACGCTTTGACTTATTTTGAAGGCGTGAATATAGTTTTCTAAAAAGTACAAAAGCAAAGACAAGCATGATAGTGAACAATCCATATGGGTGGTTCCAGAGAGATAGTCTGGAAGTGTTTTCATAGATGGACTACACTGTTTGGATGGATGATTTTGATGGATTCTACACTGCTTTATTAATTTTTCTAAGCAAATTGAAAAAAATAAAACCCTAAAATTTCAAAAGTCAAGAAGGAAAAATTAAACCCATTTATCCCTCGTATAAAACAACCAATGGACCAGTGTGGCAACAGCAAAAAGAAAAAAAGCTGGACTTTCGCGAACATGTGTCTTCAAAGCGGTGGGGGAAGGTAAAAAACGTTTTCTGTTACTTCTTTAAGTATTAAAAAGGACTATTTCCAATTATTACCAAATTTAGTCATCATAATCAAGAAGGAAAAATTAAACCCCTTTATCCCTCGTATAAAACAACCAATGGGCCAGTGTGACAACAGCAAAAAGAAAAAAAGCTGGACTTTCGCGAACATGTGTCTTCAAAGCGGTGGGGGAAGGTAAAAAACGTTTTCTGTTACTTCTTTAAGTATTAAAAAGGACTATTTCCAATTATTACCAAATTTAGTCATCATAATCAAGAAGGAAAAATTAAACCCCTTTATCCCTCGTATAAAACAACCAATGGGCCAGTGTGACAACAGCAAAAAGAAAAAAAGCTGGACTTTCGCGAACATGTGTCTTCAAAGCGGTGGGGGAAGGTAAAAAACGTTTTCTGTTACTTCTTTAAGTATTAAAAAGGACTATTTCCAATTATTACCAAATTTAGTCATCATAATCAAGAAGGAAAAATTAAACCCCTTTATCCCTCGTATAAAACAACCAATGGGCCAGTGTGACAACAGCAAAAAGAAAAAAAGCTGGACTTTCGCGAACATGTGTCTTCAAAGCGGTGGGGGAAGGTAAAAAACGTTTTCTGTTACTTCTTTAAGTATTAAAAAGGACTATTTCCAATTATTACCAAATTTAGTCATCATAATCAAGAAGGAAAAATTAAACCCCTTTATCCCTCGTATAAAACAACCAATGGGCCAGTGTGACAACAGCAAAAAGTAAAAAAGCTGGACTTTCGCGAACATGTGTCTTCAAAGCGGTGGGGGAAGGTAAAAAACGTTTTCTGTTACTTCTTTAAGTATTAAAAAGGACTATTTCCAATTATTACCAAATTTAGTCATCATAATCAAGAAGGAAAAATTAAACCCCTTTATCCCTCGTATAAAACAACCAATGGGCCAGTGTGACAACAGCAAAAAGAAAAAAAGCTGGACTTTCGCGAACATGTGTCTTCAAAGCGGTGGGGGAAGGTAAAAAACGTTTTCTGTTACTTCTTTAAGTATTAAAAAGGACTATTTCCAATTATTACCAAATTTAGTCATCATAATCAAGAAGGAAAAATTAAACCCCTTTATCCCTCGTATAAAACAACCAATGGGCCAGTGTGACAACAGCAAAAAGAAAAAAAGCTGGACTTTCGCGAACATGTGTCTTCAAAGCGGTGGGGGAAGGTAAAAAACGTTTTCTGTTACTTCTTTAAGTATTAAAAAGGACTATTTCCAATTATTACCAAATTTAGTCATCATAATCAAGAAGGAAAAATTAAACCCCTTTATCCCTCGTATAAAACAACCAATGGGCCAGTGTGACAACAGCAAAAAGAAAAAAAGCTGGACTTTCGCGAACATGTGTCTTCAAAGCGGTGGGGGAAGGTAAAAAACGTTTTCTGTTACTTCTTTAAGTATTAAAAAGGACTATTTCCAATTATTACCAAATTTAGTCATCATAATCAAGAAGGAAAAATTAAACCCCTTTATCCCTCGTATAAAACAACCAATGGGCCAGTGTGACAACAGCAAAAAGAAAAAAAGCTGGACTTTCGCGAACATGTGTCTTCAAAGCGGTGGGGGAAGGTAAAAAACGTTTTCTGTTACTTCTTTAAGTATTAAAAAGGACTATTTCCAATTATTACCAAATTTAGTCATCATAATCCAGAAGGAAAAATTAAACCCCTTTATCCCTCGTATAAAACAACCAATGGGCCAGTGTGACAACAGCAAAAAGAAAAAAAGCTGGACTTTCGCGAACATGTGTCTTCAAAGCGGTGGGGGAAGGTAAAAAACGTTTTCTGTTACTTCTTTAAGTATTAAAAAGGACTATTTCCAATTATTACCAAATTTAGTCATCATAATCAAGAAGGAAAAATTAAACCCCTTTATCCCTCGTATAAAACAACCAATGGGCTAGTGTGACAACAGCAAAAAGAAAAAAAGCTGGACTTTCGCGAACATGTGTCTTCAAAGCGGTGGGGGAAGGTAAAAAACGTTTTCTGTTACTTCTTTAAGTATTAAAAAGGACTATTTCCAATTATTACCAAATTTAGTCATCATAATCAAGAAGGAAAAATTAAACCCCTTTATCCCTCGTATAAAACAACCAATGGGCCAGTGTGACAACAGCAAAAAGAAAAAAAGCTGGACTTTCGCGAACATGTGTCTTCAAAGCGGTGGGGGAAGGTAAAAAACGTTTTCTGTTACTTCTTTAAGTATTAAAAAGGACTATTTCCAATTATTACCAAATTTAGTCATCATAATCAAGAAGGAAAAATTAAACCCCTTTATCCCTCGTATAAAACAACCAATGGGCCAGTGTGACAACAGCAAAAAGAAAAAAAGCTGGACTTTCGCGAACATGTGTCTTCAAAGCGGTGGGGGAAGGTAAAAAACGTTTTCTGTTACTTCTTTAAGTATTAAAAAGGACTATTTCCAATTATTACCAAATTTAGTCATCATAATCAAGAAGGAAAAATTAAACCCCTTTATCCCTCGTATAAAACAACCAATGGGCCAGTGTGACAACAGCAAAAAGAAAAAAAGCTGGACTTTCGCGAACATGTGTCTTCAAAGCGGTGGGGGAAGGTAAAAAACGTTTTCTGTTACTTCTTTAAGTATTAAAAAGGACTATTTCCAATTATTACCAAATTTAGTCATCATAATCAAGAAGGAAAAATTAAACCCCTTTATCCCTCGTATAAAACAACCAATGGGCCAGTGTGACAACAGCAAAAAGAAAAAAAGCTGGACTTTCGCGAACATGTGTCTTCAAAGCGGTGGGGGAAGGTAAAAAACGTTTTCTGTTACTTCTTTAAGTATTAAAAAGGACTATTTCCAATTATTACCAAATTTAGTCATCATAATCCAGAAGGAAAAATTAAACCCCTTTATCCCTCGTATAAAACAACCAATGGGCCAGTGTGACAACAGCAAAAAGAAAAAAAGCTGGACTTTCGCGAACATGTGTCTTCAAAGCGGTGGGGGAAGGTAAAAAACGTTTTCTGTTACTTCTTTAAGTATTAAAAAGGACTATTTCCAATTATTACCAAATTTAGTCATCATAATCAAGAAGGAAAAATTAAACCCCTTTATCCCTCGTATAAAACAACCAATGGGCTAGTGTGACAACAGCAAAAAGAAAAAAAGCTGGACTTTCGCGAACATGTGTCTTCAAAGCGGTGGGGGAAGGTAAAAAACGTTTTCTGTTACTTCTTTAAGTATTAAAAAGGACTATTTCCAATTATTACCAAATTTAGTCATCATAATCAAGAAGGAAAAATTAAACCCCTTTATCCCTCGTATAAAACAACCAATGGGCCAGTGTGACAACAGCAAAAAGAAAAAAAGCTGGACTTTCGCGAACATGTGTCTTCAAAGCGGTGGGGGAAGGTAAAAAACGTTTTCTGTTACTTCTTTAAGTATTAAAAAGGACTATTTCCAATTATTACCAAATTTAGTCATCATAATCAAGAAGGAAAAATTAAACCCCTTTATCCCTCGTATAAAACAACCAATGGGCCAGTGTGACAACAGCAAAAAGAAAAAAAGCTGGACTTTCGCGAACATGTGTCTTCAAAGCGGTGGGGGAAGGTAAAAAACGTTTTCTGTTACTTCTTTAAGTATTAAAAAGGACTATTTCCAATTATTACCAAATTTAGTCATCATAATCAAGAAGGAAAAATTAAACCCCTTTATCCCTCGTATAAAACAACCAATGGGCCAGTGTGACAACAGAAAAAAGAAAAAAAGCTGGACTTTCGCGAACATGTGTCTTCAAAGGGGTGGGGGAAGGTAAAAAACGTTTTCTGTTACTTCTTTAAGTATTAAAAAGGACCATTTCCAATTATTACCAAATTTAGTCATCATAATTACACTTTATAAAAAACAACTACAAATCGTGAATGCATGATTAAATTTTCAAAGAATGTTTCTGGTTTTTAATGCGTTCTCACGGGTTTTGAAAATATCTCTGATGGGGTATTAATGATTTTAAAGAAAGCATTCTTTATAATGAAATTTTACTCCTAAAAAGTCTAATAACAGGAAACGTTTAAAAGGGCGCCATGAAAATCTTTTAAAGGCGTCATGACGGTCCCGGGCACCGCGTTGGACAGCCCTGCAATATATTCTCATTTAAACATTCTCAGCTGCATAGTTCAATTTATAAATACAAGGGTAGCAATTTTAATGTTAATGCAGTCAATTTGTCATGCTTGTCTGTAAAACATGTTGGTTGAACATGAAAATGTTCACTTAAGGAATCTATATTCCGGCCGAGAAAACTGATTAAATTAAATTAAAATTTCTCGGAAACGTTTTTGAAAATCAGTGGTAGCAAAAGAAACTTTGTTTTTATAAATACTTCTTTAAATCTCGAAAATGTATTGATTTGTGAGATTTATAAAGAAAAGAACGCTTTTCGGAACCGTTAGTAATTTGGAAGAGGTTATTTTATACGTTGTTTGTCGTTATATTATATTTTTCTAGATTAAGAAACATCTGTCTTTTTTTTTTTTTTAATATATATACATATATATTCCATTTAATTAACATACAAAACAATCAACATTTACTTTAAATCATAAATGTGATTTTGTTAGTTGATCATTCATGGGTGAATTTCCACAAGAAAATGACAAAGAATGTTCAGAGGTTAAGGACTCAGCAAATTTCTTTAACATCACGCTTGATCCTTTTGATAACACCTTTTTCAACACTTCAGACAACTTTTCATTTTTTTTCAGTTACTATTGACATTGTTAACATGCAGTTAAATTTCTTTCATATTAATATTACTAAGCAGCTTCATGTAATTTAACCCTCGCGATTGGTTACGCGAAGTATGATTACATGCACGGAAGATTTTTCAATTTCTGCGTAAATTTTTATTACATCAGGGGAGTGTTCTACCCCCTGTTCCCTTATTAATATGATTAATTTTCTAGTATTATTATCTTAAATATTCGATCTAAAATAATTAAAATATTGATTTTACTTTCATTCAATTAATTTTTTTCTCTGCTCAGTTACATACCCATTTTCGCCTTAATACGGGAAAAAAAATAAAAAATAATAACTCTATGTTTTGTCTTAAATTAACTTTTACACTCGTTACAAAATTCTTTACGTTCTTTGTCAGACATTTCCTTCTTATAAAAACTATCAAAGACTCTTCCAGATATGTTCACTTATAATTTCAGAATTAATATTGGTTTAGTTCAGACATTTTTGACTGGTGCAATATCTAACGTAGAAGTTGGTATCTTAGCTTACATTTTTGTAGCTTATAATTTGTTTGCACTTTAACAATCTGTATATATATCAAGGGCTTTAACTAATTTTTAACTTACATGTTTTGGCAATGTTTCCCAGAAATTATCTTATTTAAAAATCTTACGAACTTGTAGATTATACATGTTTGTTACTAGGCGATAATTTTTATTCAGCATTGTAGCTTAAATCAAGATAAACTCTTTTTTATCACCAGAAAAATAGTTAATTCCATTTACTTATTAACACAGAATCAACATTAACTTTAAATCATAAATGTGATCGTGTTTTTCATCGTTCGAGGATGAACTTTCACAGGGAAGTGACAAGGAACGTTCAGAGGTTAAGGACTCTGCAAATTCCTTTCTCATCACGTCCGGTCCTTTTGATGACACCCTTTTCAACTCTCCAAACCTCTTTTCATCTCTTCTGCCATCAAGATCAGGTCATCGCAATATAGGGTGCCTTGCACCCACGTTCCAAGGACATGGTCTGGAACACTTTTTTACATAATAGCCCTCATCACATTGGCCTTGAGAAAGGGTAGTCAAAAATACAATGTACTCAGTGAGCTCTTGATCATATTGCTGGAACTGTCCAACAATAGCTGGACGGTCTTCTAGATAAGAACTTACCTTTGAGTCAATTTGGAATGATGTGCCGCATTACGTGTTCGGATTAAACATAATGTATTGTCTTTCGGACTCCGCCTTGTATGCACGTTTTTGAGTATGCTGGGTAAATAAGCGTGATTTAATGAAAAAAAGAATGGTTTTATGTTTTTCATTACGACGTGTTTCCTTTTATATCAGCTGTTTTATACATTTGAATCATAATGTAGTTTATACTTTTTTTTTTAAGAATATCCTTTCCAAAGGAAATTATGAATGCTTTATTTATGTGAAATGTGGAGTTGAATACCATACTATGTCTACATTTAGAGTTCTAAAAAAAAATATTTTTCTGAATGTCAACTGTAACTACATTGTAAGGAAAGTAGTGGAATTGCGGCATCTACATGCACGATTTTAGAGAAAAATTACTTAAGTACCGGGTGATCCAAATGTTCGTTAAAACTTTAAAAACTCATAAAGAAGGAAGAAATTATGATAAAAAAATGCGGTTTGCAAGAAATAGCTCGGATTTTTTAAGCAGCAAAAAAAAAAAAAAAAAAAAAAAAAAAAAAAAAAAAAAAAAAAAAAAAAAAAAAAAAAGTTAAAAAATCACATATAGAGGGCGCTGACGACCGGAAATACAATGAACAGGACAACAATACGCTCCATTCATTTGTTCTTTCAATAACAAATGTTTAACATGACCTCCAGAACATTCTACGACACAACCAGGTTGTGTGTACCTGTTCATTGTGTTTCAGGTCGTTAGCGCCCTCTACATGTGATTTTTTAACTAATATTTTTTTCGTGCTAAAAAAATCAGACTCCCTTGTGAGCCCTTCCTTGCAAACCGCACTCCTTTATCATAATTTCTTCCTTTTTTATGAGTTTTTAAAGTTCTAACGAACTTTTGGCTCACCCGGTATACTTAAGTTAATATTCATAAGCTGGCTAAGGTATTTTGATTACGGTTTCATTTTGATTGACAACTTATTGATTTCTTTTTTATTTAAAAATAACAATTTCATTGTAGGTATTTCATCATACACCTCGATCAGCGAGCAAAAGTTCGCTTTGGAACTTGACCTTAATATTTCTTAGTCTTTTCTTTCTTCGATTCAAAAAAATAATTGCTCTTACTGAGAATTTCTTTAAATTTAGCAAAATCTCATCGGATGATTAAAATTAATGTCTACGTCATATTCCTGCCAATATTATAGCTACCAACAAAATGCACTCCTAGAGCAATCTTAAGATTCACGCAAAGGTGTGCTTTATGTGATTTAAAAGCTGTTTTAACTCCTTAACCTACGATTTACGTCTCAACAGCCTGGATCCAAAACGTAAACAAGGATCCGAACCTGTTCCATGGTTCTGCAAATCGGTCCTAAGTTGTACCAAACGCGCACGACTTACGGACTGTAAATACATGTGTAAGATACAATTGGTTTAATTTTGTGGAATATGTTATAAGTAATTACAACCTAATGTAATAATTGTGGTAGATATGCAGCAATTCTGCATTACATTTGGTTCGATAATTGTACCAGGAGCCATGCCCATAATATTTACATTTGGCCCAACCGATGTACTACGGGCCAGGCCCATGATAATCAGTTTTGGTCAGAATACAAAACCACGTGTCTCACGCAAAGGTGTGCTTTATGTGATTTAAAAGCTATTTTAACCCCTTAACCTACGATTTACGTCTCAACAGCCTGGATCCAAAACGTAAACAAGGATCCGAACCTGTTCCATGGTTCTGCAAATCGGTCCTAAGTTGTACCAAACGCGCACGACTTACGGACTGTAAATACATGTGTAAGATACAATTGGTTTAATTTTGTGGAATATGTTATAAGTAATTACAACCTAATGTAATAATTGTGGTAGATATGCAGCAATTCTGCATTACATTTGGTTCGATAATTGTACCAGGAGCCATGCCCATAATATTTACATTTGGCCCAACCGATGTACTACGGGCCAGGCCCATGATAATCAGTTTTGGTCAGAATACAAAACCACGTGTCTCACGCAAAGGTGTGCTTTATGTGATTTAAAAGCTATTTTAACCCCTTAACCTACGATTTACGTCTCAACAGCCTGGATCCAAAACGTAAACAAGGATCCGAACCTGTTCCATGGTTCTGCAAATCGGTCCTAAGTTGTACCAAACGCGCACGACTTACGGACTGTAAATACATGTGTAAGATACAATTGGTTTAATTTTGTGGAATATGTTATAAGTAATTACAACCTAATGTAATAATTGTGGTAGATATGCAGCAATTCTGCATTACATTTGGTTCGATAATTGTACCAGGAGTCATGCCCATAATATTTACATTTGGCCCAACCGATGTACTACGGGCCAGGCCCATGATAGTCAGTTTTGGTCAGAATACAAAACCACGTGTCTCACACGTAAGTTGTAGGTTAAGGGGTTAACACGTTGAATGCCACTGTGACTGACACTGAAGCGCTGAAAAATTTACAATGTTTTAAGTAATTTTTAAGAAAGTATAGTTCTGTAATAAATAAAAGGTAGGTAAATTTTAAATAAATGTTCAGTAATTACTTAAAACATATTTTAGTTTTATGTCATATTTTAGACGTCAGTCATCGGTGAATGATGCGTTTTAAACGGAAAGTTTGGTGTCAGTCACCGGTGACTGACGTGGCGCTTAACGTGTTAATGATCTTGTCATTATCAAAACGGACAAACACAGCCAAATTGTTTTATTAGATAAGAGGATTTATGTTACTAAAGTTTATAGCACAAAATTAGCCCTCGCCACTCGCCAAGCGTCGAGTAACACTTAAAACGTGGCGATTAACTTTATTGTCCTCACTCGCCAAACTCAATGGGCACCACTCGCCAAACGCGACGGTTGGAACATCGATGCCAGGGAGGAAAGGGGTGAAATTTGTTCAGAATTTAAGACGTCCAGATCGGCGATTCCTGAACGTAAGAAAAGAAAGTAGCAGGGGCGATTCTGTCCCGAATTTTCCGAAAATTTAAAAAAAAAAAAAAAATCGGTCATCAATCCAAAAATTCGGACATAAAAATATCGCTAATTTCGATATAGTTGCCGAAAAAAATCAATTTCGTCAATCGTTCGCAGAAAAAAATTACCAATTCCGTCAAAGAATAACGAAAAAACGTGAATTTCGCCCAAGGACCATGCAAAAAATGCGAATTTCGTCAAAAAATCGCGATAAAAAACGCAACTTTCCTCAAAAGATCACGGATAAATCTAAAATTTCGCGAAAAGATTGCGGATAAAACGTAAATTTCATGAAAAGATCGCGGTAAAAACGCAAATTTCGTGAAAAAATCGCGGAAAAAAACATAACTTTCGTGAAAAGATCGCGGAAAAAACGCACATTTCGTGAAACGATCGCGGTAAAAACGCTAATTTCGTCAAAAGATCGCGGATAAAACACAAATTTCTCGAAAAGGTTGCAGATAAATCACAAATTTCGTGAAAAGATCGCGAAAAAACGCAAATTTCGTGAAAAGATCGCGGAAAAAACGCAACTTCCGGCACAGAATCGTGGGAAAAACGCAAATTTCGCAAAAAACCACAAATTTCGTCAAAAGATCGCGGGAAAGAACGCGAAATTCGTTAAATGGTCGCAGAAAAATGCATAGTTAGTGTCGCGGGGGGGGGGGGGTCCACCTCTGCTGTAACCTTTCTTAAAATTTGCTATGAGTTTATTTCATTGCAATTAATAGTGAAAATAAAAAAATTAAGATTTTAATAAAATAATTCTTAAAATATATTTAAATTTTCTTGTCTCTTTTATACATTGCATTAAGTATGTGTAAAAATCTTCAAATATGTGTTTGACTTTTATTTTGGATGCAGTAATTTCTTGGTTATATTTTTCTGTTACATGTTAATGCCAGCTTTTTTTTTCTTTAGTTGAATGTAATTATATCGACGAATAGTAAGTGAAAGACATTAATAAATTACAATGTTGATAGTTAGAAAAAACACAATTTTGTATGGAGCGTACATAACTTTGTTACTGGCCAGTGGTTAAAAAAAAATGGCCAGTGAAAAAAATCAGTGTACTTGCCAGTGGCTAGTGGGTAAAAATGTTATTTTCGGCCTATAGTAAAGTTGATTCATTATTAAACGAGGGTCCTTATATTGAAGTAAAGAAAGACAGAGTTTTTTACCTGAATATCTATTTTTTTTTTTTTTTTCAAATTGCAGAAAAACTTTTCATTTTGGTACCGTAAGTGTTGAAAGAATGTAAGTTCACCGAAAGTACACTTCCATAAAAGAAAAAGAAATCGAAACCTTTATTTTATTTATGTGAGTAGCTAAATGGAGTAATGTTTTTAAGTTAAAATATTATTTAGAAGGCAGCTGTAAGTATATTGCAATGCAAGTAGTAGAGTTGCACATCTACACGCACTATTTTGAAAAGAACAACAACAACAACAACAAAAAAACAATATACTTAATTTTAAATGCTGGCTAAGGTATGTTGATGACAGTTTCATTTTAATTGATACTTCTCTGTCATTTTGAAATAACAGTTTCATTGTTAACGTTTCATCTCACATCTTGATCAGCGAGCAAAAGTCTGTTCTAGAATTTGACCTTAATATTCCTTATCTTGACTTCCTTCGATTCCAAAAATAATTGCTCCTATTGAGAGATCCTTTAAGATTAGCAAAATCTAATCTGATGATTAAAAAGATGATCCATTATTAATAATGTTGGTAGATATTCGACAAAACGTGTGCAATCGAAAGCATCCAGTCCCTGTACCTTAACTTTTGAAGGCCAGTGTATGTAGCGGATTATGATGGGGAATTCGACATGACAAAAACAAGTGGTATTTCACAACCCACAATTGTAATCTAGAGAATTTCGAGCCTTGTGTATTTTGACAATTTCTCATAGTAATCCAGAACACAGGAGAGTATTTAGTATGCAACATGAACTAAATATTTCAGAATACTTCTGATGATTTTTTTTCCAGTGACTAAAAGGATATGAAAAGGAAATTGCTATGACAAAACTGTGATAAAGAGCATTAATAAGAACATTGGCAGCTTACGCCAAAGGTTCATGGTTCGAATATCAGAGCGAAATCGCAGCAAATAATAAAAGCAGAATACTTTTTTTTTTTTTTTTTTTTTTTTTTTTAAATCTGTGTCATGTGTTTTATAGGTTACAGTTTAAGATATAACTTTTGCAATTTAATTTCGAAAGACGAATTTATGTCTCTGAACTTATCAGTAACTTTTATCTGTTAATTCACGCATTCCTACACACTTTTGAACACCTTTCACTGTATATCTTTTTTCTGATGAACTTCACTTACACTGAAGTGTTCTGGGATTGAGAAAATTGTAAAATTGTAATTCGACAGGTATGCATAACTATATAGAATGCGCCTTTCCAATAAATCTCTGAGTATAGTATTTGATACTCAGATGAACCTGATCCTTTCGATATGTAAAAAAAAATCTATTGTGGATCTTCTGAAAACTCCCTGCACCTCGTTTGTGATTATTTCTGAAAGGGTCAGAGTACAGCGGGGTTGGTAGGGAGCTTGCTTTGCCTGTACCTGCGAGGATTTCCGGCGGATGTGCATCTCCATACGGGTAACCAACCACCTGTGACACGGGACTTCGCAAAAACCCCATGTTGGGATTTATTGAAACCCACAAAGTAGACGATGCAAACTGAAGGGAAGGGGGAGGGGGACTTGAACATATTTAGTAAGAGGCTTTTTGGGGTCCAAACATTATCCGATATGTGAAGTATAGACGATCGTGATGTTTTCACACATGAGATTTCCTTCCCCACATCGGCGTGATCACAATAACTAAACATATATCGTTCAATTTACGAATTTTTAGTTTCAATTCATTTATTAATTAAATGAGTGTCTGGAAGAAAGGTCTATGTTACAAATTTAAAATTTCCAGAAATCAGGAAAAAACCCTCAACTATCATTGATAAGCGATGTATAATTAAATAGGTGTCTGGAAGAAGGTCTGTGTTACAAATATAAAATTTAGAGAAATGAAGAAAAAATTATTACTACCATTGATAAGCGATGTATAATTAAATGGGTGTTTGGAAGAAGGGTCTATATTACAAATTTAAAATTTCGAGAAATGAAGAAAAAACTGTTACTATCATTGATTAGCGATGTAACGAGCAGCTAGTGCAACCTAGACCCTTCTTCTGATCTTAATTACCCTCTACTTTTGTCTTCATTCTAGCACTGACGAGCAATAAAAAACTAGTTGGGTGTATAAGGAAAGTAATAATATTATTTTTAGTTTATGTTTTAATTTTTTATTTAAAGTAAACATACTTCTATATTATGAAATTGCAATTTTTTATTCTGGGTAACCATCAATCATTCCACACTGGCTCTTTTCTAACCAAAAAAGAAAAAAAAAAAAAAAAAAAAAAAAAATCCAACTTTACAAAATTTCTAACATAGGCCTTCTTCCATACGCCATTTAATATATATAGCCAACTAAGCACTTTTGGGCACCGGGACACACGTTTACCTTTATTTTGGAATAGTACTTTTCGGCTTCTTTATGACGCATGTTCTACATTTAAATAAAGCGACAATTATTATTTGAAAATAGTAGTACTCGCTAGACGGGACCTGTGTCTCGTGTGCCCGACCATACCTTAATCGGACTCTGGGAGCATATTAAGCATAACGTACCAAAGTCTTTAGTAAGAAACTAAAATAAAAGTATTTTTTTTTTCTTTTCATTAATGGAAAACAAATTTTATGCAGGCAAAAAATTTCTTTAACCCCTTAAAGGGTGGTGGGATATTTTTTATACCTCTTAACTTTAATCAAGATTTGTACAACAATTTTTGAACAAAATTATATTTTTATAACTTAAATTGAAAAAAAGCTGTAAAATTGCATTTCGTATTTTCAAATAAATTTTTTTGAAAATTCTGGTGTGAATTGAAGACTACAGAAATACAATCACTTGCCTCTGAAAGTATTAAAATGTAATTTAAGCTGCATTTGGGTGTCACGATCTTTCTTGCTCATATCTTGAAAAGACCAGCACCACCCTTGGATCCTCGCTATAGTCACTTCTGTGTACTATAATTTTAACACAATCAAACTGACTGGTAAAGTTATCATACGAATTGAATATTTCCAACTGAGCGAAAAACTGCTCAGGCTGGGAATCGAACCCAGATCTTTGGCTTACAAGGCCAATGCTTTTCCGTTTAAGCTAACTGGGTCGACATCCAGCCAGCATAATAACTTAAACGGAAAAGCATTGATCTTGTAAGCCAAGGATCTGTGTTCGATTCCCAGCCTGGGCTTTTTTTCGCTCAGTAGGAAATATTCAATTCGTATGATAACTTTACCAGTCAGTTTGATTGTGTTAAAATAATAGTTCATCTACGTATCCATCGTTTATATGCAGGTCCTTTACCTGCGGTCTATTCTGTTGAGCTGTCTACATGACAGACCAGACTTTCCTACCAATAAAGTTATGTGAGCGAAATATGCTGGCTGGATGTCGACCCAGTTAGCTTAAACGGAAAAGCATTGGCCTTGTAAGCCAATGATCTGGGTTCGATTCCCAGCCTGGGCATTTTTTCGCTCAGTTGGAAATATTCAATTCGTATTATCACTTCTGTGTGTTTATTTTGCCGTCCGTTCATGGCACTGACGCACTGACAATAACTCCTACACTAGATTTGCAAAACTGCTGCAACCTACCACTTTTATCCTTTAATTTTTACTTTTTACTGATTGTTAAGCAATACCCCAATACAATACTTGATATTTGTTGAATGTTGTAGTGATTAAACCTGTCGAAGCAAATGTCTGTAATTTGCTGTAATTCTTCTTCTCTGCTCTTAGCTTTCAGCTGCACATGCTATGCCTCTTGCAAACATAACAGGCAGGGTTCACATTCCTCCGGAATATCTGGGAATTAGGTGAATCTCAGGTAAAAATCTTTGGCTGTAAAATTTTAGGGAAACCTCAGGGAAAAGTTCAATGTGTATTCCAAAACCTGGGAGAAGGATTAGTTATCTTCTGCAAGCAATCGCTGCTGTTCACATGCATTGTGGTCGTGATGTCATAATGAAATCAAACTAAGACCACAGAAGAAACCAAACACAAAAATATTAATGAAGAAATTTTCGAAAAAAATAAATAAATAGTTAAGTAGCAGAGTTGGATAAAGGACTAAGTTTTTCGCTAGATAATCATCGATAGACATTTTGCTTGATGCGAATTCATTGTCCCATTTATTATGGATTTTGTTAATTCTCTAATGGCAATTTCTTCTGTCAAAAGATTTCTTTGGTTATTTAAAATAAGTAATTCTTTAATCTATTATGAATAATGCAGCGTGTAAGTTTATATATTTTTTTTTCAGTTTTGAGACTTGTGTATATGTGCTTATATGGTTCAGAAAATTTTTGTGCAAATATTTGTGTTTGAAGACAGTTTCCAGTTTTATACAACTAAGATAAGTGGAAAATTAAATGTATTGATTTTTAACACTTTCCAACTTAGTTGAAAAGTGTTTATGAATTCGGTTTGTCTGGCCATCTGTTCATTTGTCCGTCTGTTTGTCAACGCTCTAACTCGCGTAAATATACTGGGATTTTCATGTAAATGATATATGTTGATGACGTTTACCTTGGAATGTTTCGGTATTGAAAAGGAAGTGTGTAGTATTAATAGTTCATTTGCAGGGGCACTCAAAACAATTTCGTTACATTATGGTCAATAAAGGAAAATCGTTTTCAGTGTATTTTAATGAAATTATGCTATTTCAAATGTGTCTAAATTGATATAAATCGCTGAAGTTTGCTACAAGATGCTTACTTATAGAATATGGTGTACATAGCATTTATCGTTAATTTACAAGGACACACAAAAGAATTCAGTTTCAGTACCGTCTTTAAACGATAATTGCTGGAAATGCTTTTTCAATTTTGGTATGCTCTTTTAAACTTAATTTTTTTTTTTTATTTTACTCGTTGTGTATTAATTCTGTAGATCATATTCCTGGCTGCGCAAAAGAATTCACGTACATTTCTCCATATTAGCGGAAAATGCTGAAAGGGAATTTTCAACTGTGGTATGTATTTCCTAACTGAACTAATTTTTTCAGGGTTCCTACGGGTCAGGGAAAATAGGGAAAAGTCAGGGAATTCGAAAATTTAGGCAAAAAATCAGGGAAATGTCAGGGAATTTTTTAAATATTTGAAAAGGTCAGTGAAAAGTCAGGGAATTTTTGATATACTTCCATTAGAATTTCTATTATTGTCGTAAATGAAGAAATTTTGAATTAATTATTCATCCTATCTAAAATTTTTATATTAAGTTTATGCAAACTATATAACAATATGTAAAATAATTAAAAAAATCGGAAATTCATACAGCATATATACTTTTTTCTAGAATTTATCTAAATTAAAGTCCATCGTGAAGGGTTTTACAATAATATATAAACCGAATTTTTACTGAGAAAGGTCAGGGAAAACCTGGAAAAATCAGGGAATTTTTTTACCAGAATTGAATAGGAACCCTGTTTTTGTATGCATGTAGTTTATAGATAAAATCTATATATCATATACAGGGCTGTGCAAAAGAATTCCTATAATTTTCCGACTGTAGGTGGGAATTACTGAAATCGGGTTTCCAAATGTGTTATGCTTTTTCAAAATTCTCCAATTAGACATGTTTGTGGCTAGTAGATCGTTAGTCTCTGGATAGGCCTGACCTCTCCATCCAGTTGAACTTGTTCAATTTGACATCCTATTTCAACTTATTAAACAGTGAAGTTTTGTTACAATTTTTTTAATGTGTTGGTAAGTGTTTCATAATCTATGTGCTTGACAAATGATTTTTTTTTTCTTGTTGCATATGTTATATAGCTTTACTTTTGAAATTATTTTTTTTGAGGAGGAATTTAAAAAATGTCGTTAATTGTTAAAATTATTGATCTTTGAAAGTAAATAACTAAGGTGAAATCCAGGGATTTTGTTTTCTTTTTGAAAATGAGTATAAACTCTGATAGGCTACTAAATTTGTCAAATCCGTGCCTTCGCTATATTGTGTTGAAAATTAAAAGTGAAAATAAGTAAATACGAGCAAAATACGTGCAAACTGGCAGATTTTGCAATACTTTGGCTGCAATTAATGTTAGCCAAGCATTCATTGTTGTTTTGCATAAAAAAAGTGCATTTCGTCTAAATTAATGTTTAAATTGGGTAGTTAACGTGTTTAATAATTGGACCATTAAGAGTAATTATTATTTTGTTTAGTTAAGTTTAAACATTAAATATTTCTAATTTTTTTCAAAATATTTATTATTAATTTACTTTTATAAAATCGCCAAATAAACAACAACAAAAAAGCCTCAACACTGAAACTCTACGGCATAAATATTTAGATATCTCTCCAAACTGCAAAAATATTGGGACCAGTTACTTGAAAAAAATATATATTTATTTATTTTTCATTTTCCTGTTCCTTTCTATTTAGGAAACAGCATATTTTTCATAAAATGTTGTGTCTTCAATGGCGATCAGCATATAATAATTAATTAATAATTCAATCTAACCAAAAGCATACAGCTCTGATAAGTAAATAATAATAAAATACTTGACTAGTCCCACCTTTTATGAGTGTTTCGATAAACATACAATAGATACGACATAAACAACTTATGGAAAGCATATTTTATGTTAAAATTATTTTAAACGTTCTTAAAATTAAAATGAGTAAAACCTTGTATCAAATTTCATGAATTAGCCTCGATAATGCTTATTCTTGTAACTTTTATTTGTAATTCATCGAATAATTGAATTACCTCCTGAAAATCACCTAAAACCCATTCTCTAAAAATGGTTCAGAAGATGCTGCTTACACAAAAGATCTGTATAAAGCATACATTCCATTGAACATCGAGACTGTCTTCTTGCTCCATATCCAGCGTGGTGGAAAATATGTTTAGTCCATTGTTCTTCAACTCATTGTGACTGGCGATATAAAAAAACCCAGTCCTTTCTAATATTTCCATTCGTGGTGTAGGGGTAGTGCAGCATTAACGATATCTGATGGTCATTCATGATGTTAGCTTACATCGGATTTTGCTGTCAATGGTGTTCGGCTGATTGGTTGGGGGATCAGTGAATTTGAGGCTCAGAAAAGGAAATGTGCTGCGGCGAGTGAGGTCAGCGAGATTCAAGTTGACTGGTCAGTCAAATATTTGAACTTCGATTCATCTGATACCGATGAACGAGAATACACATTGAGAGAAAGTAGATTTTGTTTAAGGATCTTTTCTTATAATAAGAAGTTCAAAGACCTGTTCTATAAAGATTGTCTTTAAATTAATTCGGTAAAATATGGGAAAACCGTATCTGGTGGGGAAGAAAAAAAGCAGAATCCCGTGTTATCCTATGGAAAAAAAAAATATTTGTCCTTCTTGTTCATTCAAATTTAGAAATTTCAACAATATTTTTTCCCAGCACTTATATAGGAAGGAATACTTTTATCCCTCTGTAAGCTCCAAATTTTTTGCATCTTTTTCCAGTCTAAAGTTAGAAACGAATAAAGAGTACTTTTTATATTTTTCGGAATTTTTTTTTTTACCTTTATCGCAAATTTTAAAATCCTCATCTTACAAATATTTAGAGCTTACGGGGGATAAAGAACTTTCCTACCTACGTGCTGAAAAAAAATAAAATGTCGAAATTTTAAAATTTCCACAGCGTTTTATACAGTGTGTCCATAATTTAACGACCTTATTCTAAAGATGTCTGTAGACGAAACTATTGTTCAAAAAGTTGTGAAATTTTGTGAAGGATATAATGAAGGTATGGGAATTTATTTGAACGAATAAAAATAATAATTCAAAATTTTGACGCTAGAGGGCGTTTTTAATGAATTACACCTTTAAACATGCGATTCCACTTTTTTTTCTTTCCCACCCGACAAGACTCCTTAAGCAGCAATTTTAATTGTATATGTGAAAAGCCAGGCCGAGGTAAAATAGGCTATAGCCATATTATTTATATAGTATTTATATGGTAGGCCTCCTCGCCTGGTATGACCCTATGACCCTGTATATGTGAAAATAATACAATGCAATTATAACAGCAGTGTTGACAATTTAGCGTATTTCTTAAAATTCAGATATCTACCAGAATTACCGAATATATTCGCCTAATTTAATTTGTCCTTAAGTAAGATGATGATTACTATTTTGAAATTCTGATAGATATCAGAATTTTGATAAATCTGCTATGTTGGCAATACCGTGTAAGACATGATGCATCTGTTAAGGCTGCTCGTTACTTAGTTTCCGAATTTTCCCTTTGGTAATGTTATGTCTATGGGCATTTGATGCATTCTTATATTTAAAAAAATCCCTTCCGGCTCTGCCTACAGGCGGAGGTAGATTTCGAAGTTAAGTACTAAATTCACCAACAAAACTTAAATCAAGATTAAAGATAAACACGGTTTCTTCACTAAGAATGTGCTCTAGGGAGCTAAACTTTTTATGAAAATTCTAATATACACGAATACACACACGCATATATATGGAATAGGTTTAAAAATGATTAAAGCAAATTGAGAGAACATCAAAGTGTTAAAATATGTTAATATTTCCATAGTCGGGTTTTTTTTCATGTTTTAATATGTTTCTTCAAACTCACATGACGTTACATATTCATCTGCTGAGATCCATTATATTTCCAATATGACGCAATATATATATATATTTTTTAATTCGTCAAACTATTTATTTAAGTTTGAGTTTTCATGCGAAAACTTGCTCTAGAAAGCTTATGACGTAATATTCAATTTGTTTTCAATTCGTCAAACTATTTAATTTAATTTTTCACGTGAAAATCTTGCAATAGAAAAGCAATTGTTGTGGTGAGAATTTTATTGCTTTTATTTTTTAATTGTTGCAACTGCTATAATGAAAAATATTTATTTTTTCCTGTCATTGTTGTGTAAGAACTGGTTTTTTCAGGATCATGTTAAGATGGTATTCAAAAATTTTAACCCACCCCATTTCCATACCCTTGGGCCGATTTTCCCCATTTTCAATCCCAGCCGAGATATTAGCCCTCTCAAAGTTGTTGGCGAGTTTGAAGACGATCCGTGCATAATTGCGACTTTTATCGTGCGGACAAAATTTAGTATATATATATATATTTCATTACTTTATTTTTAAAAGATTTTTATATAGTTAAATATTGCAGATATACACCTTCTTTTTTGAGTTATGGTGTTTTTGCATTTTAAAGTAATGAATTTGATATGAGCTGCTATTAGCGCCAGTTGTGCAATAATTTTTTAATTAATTATATATAATATATATATATATGTATATAGTTAAAAAATTCCAATAGTAAATTCAAACATTACCACAAACTGTAAATTTTAATTGAAGTACAAAATTAACTGAGCTATACCAAATAAGAACTATATTTTAACTTAATAAACAATCTCTAAGAAACCCAACATAACCAACTTTAACTTAAACAAAATCAACCATAAGAAACAAGACAAATAACTAACTAAACATGGAGACAGGTTGCGTGGCTTATGACACGCTAATGCAAGGTTAAAACTGTTATATATATATAAACTTTTTAGATGGGGGTGGTTTTGGGTTTCTGGGGTCCTATAATGAAAAGTTATGTAAGAATTTTTCAAAAGTCGCACCATGGTAACGACTGCAATAGGTAGTATTTCTTACGAAATCTACCTAATATCTCCTCAGGATATTAATATTTTTTATTTCTGGTTTATGTGTAATCTCCTTAAGGGATGTCTGTTTTTTTTTCATAGTTGTCAAAATATTTTTTAAATCTATGCTTAATTTAATATTTTATGTGTCAGAAGCGGACGAACTGGGAATAAGATTTTAACCCCTTATACAAAATTAAGCATAGATTTTTAAAACATTTTGAGAACTAAGAAAGAAAGAGACATCTTTTAAGAGGACCACACAGGAAAAAGAAGTTAAAAATATTAATTTCCCGAGGATATATTTTAAATACAAGAATGCATCAAATGCCCATAGACTTAACATTACCGAGGGAAATTCGGAAACTGAGTAACGAGCAGCCTTAAGATGTGTGGCTGCTACTTTTTTAAACAGAAAAATGTTCTCTTCCAATGTGATATCGTTTTAGCAGGTATTAATGCATTTAATTTCAAAATTTAAAATAGAATATATGATTCTACTATTTAGAATTGTAAAATGTAAACATTTTTCTGTTTATTATTATTATTTATCATTATTGTTATTTATTATTATTGCTATTATTACTATTTATTATTACTTTTCAAGAATATGTTTTAGTGCGACTATGTAATAAATAGCCGCAATCTTGTCGCAATTAATTACAGATGTCCTTTAATTCAGATATTTGGTATAATATTCATTTTTAGAATATGGTTCTCGGACATTTATGATACATTTAGAAGGAATTTCTATAAAGGACTGTTAGTTTCAAAGGAATTACTTGTTTCTAACATTTTGATTAACAAACTAAGTGCTATCCACGTCGTAAACACTAACTGAAAAAAGATCTTTAAATAAATTTATCATTGTGATTCACGATATACTGGGTGTTTGATGGCCATACCACACAAACTGTGCAGAGCGAGAGTCCTCGCTTTGAGTACCTCTCTATGGGTAAAAATTGTCCCAAAAAAATGATACTTCGACGCTGACGGAGCATAGTTTTCGAGAAAAATGCAAAAGAAAAAGTATGATGTCACATACTCCCTAGCAGTTTGAAATGCATAACCAGGGGTGGGGAAATACATCATTCTACTCGCCACTGGCGAGTGAATGGCAGTATTTAAAAAACTCCATGTCAAAAACTTTTTATTTTACTAGTTAGTTATATTTTACAGCTTTCCAAATTACTGCGATGTAAACTCAGTACTAAGTTCTATTCTATATTAAACTTTTCTCTCTTGTGTATATTTCTTAATTTTGCAGAGGAAAAATATATATGTGAAAATGTATTTTAGCAATTGTAATAAACTATTTTTGCAATCGCATAAATTTTATTATAACAATTTCCAACTGCACATTGCATTTTGCTGGCGGGTAAAATAAATCCTTGGCTGGTAAGATTTTCTGAAAATTCCCCACCCCTCTGCATAACCATTGTACTGACCGAAAGTAACGCAGACATAGCAATAATCACGGACGGAATTATCTGTATGTGAAGATTGCCGATAGTTTCAAGCTGCCGTTTTCTAAAGCGAGCCGAGCGGTTAGTTGGTTGGATGTACGAGGTTTTATAGCACAAAATCCCTTAGAGGATATGTTGCGCCAAAATAAAAAAACTAAAAACACCAAAAAGTGAGACTAAAACATTGTCATTATAATATAAAGAAGAAAAAAATAGAAAGATCAATGAGAAAAGCAATCTGGATGGGGTATCCATTCCAGATATAGTCAGACAAGAGTAGAAAAATAAAATTTTTAAGGCCTAAAACAGTAAAGTATAAAAACAATAAAATGTCAATAATAAAAAAAGCTATCTGGATGGTGTTCTTCGAGCCGAAAAGTTTTGCATATTAGACATACATCTATTAGCCATCGTCTTTTTTTAAATTTTTAAAGTATAATAGTAACACGATGTACATTTCGCATAACTGCTGCACTGTTCAGTACTGCTGTACAGAATTTCTGTACAGTTCGGTGAAAGAACAGAAAGTCATGGGATTTTTTAAAAAATGAAAACGTTTTATTGCCATAATAATGGTCTTTTCCACCAATAAGTAGTGTTTTAGTTGTGTCAGCAGTTGGTACATCACAATTTAAAGCACATCAAGAATTACATGACAAATATTCAGTTTCAGGAATGCCATATGTGAGAATTAGCTTTCAGACATGGCTAGATACTCTGCAGAGCATCTTAAATAGTTTCTGCTACAATTCCTGACAAATAACAATTTAAATAGCAACAGGCAGCAAGAGAATAGTGGGACACTGCAAAACTAACTGTCGGTGACAGATGTTTCTACGGGCAGTATTTTTTTTTTTCTATCAAAAAATTCCACGTCTTTGTGTGGATTAAGTATTGGAAATTAATTGAAAATTTTTATATCCAGGGTCTAAAGTAATTTAATTCTGTATGAGCTACGTTTCAATCGATTTTCTGAAGGTTTATTAGCCAGTAGGGTTTTGTGTAACTCGAAGTGCAGAAATTATTTTATTTAGAAAGAATCGGAAATTAATTAAAATATTTATATCTAGAGTTTAATTTATTTCCACATGATCTACGTTAAAACTGATTTTCAGAAGATTTGTAGGCAGTAGGGTTTTGTGTAACGCGATGAATGATAAAATCGCTCTCGTTCGCTTGTTTTTAATCATATTTAAATGTGCTTTTCAAGGAAGATTGGGAAGTATTCTTCATAGTCATTTGTAGTAATATATTAAAGATCACATTTATTTTAGTTGCGTCATATCATGAATAAGTGTGCGATTTAATTTTTCTTTTAAAATTTTCGGAGATTTATGCCCAATAATTGCGGAATCAAACATTTTATTGTTTATTGTTATTATTATAATTTTGCTCTTTTAGAATTTTCCTCCATGAGAATACGGTGAATTAATAAAGTCTCATTTTAAACTAGGATTTAAAATATACTTCTTTAAAAAAGTGTTCCTCGCACATTTTATAGTACTGCATTTGGGGGAATTTTTTACAAAATTATTCTCAGGGATAATTACGTACCTTATGTCTCCTCAGGTAAATAACGTGAAGGATTGGCTGACATGCCAAACGCCCGTAAATTACAAACACTAGTTAAAGACAAGTTTTCAAAAATTTCTCTCTCTAATCGTTTCTTTTCTTTTAAGGCTGGCTCAAATCCAAAGGGTTTACTTTCTGACATATTTTCATTTTCATATAATTCATTTTTGTTTAGCTTAGAAACTATGTAATCGAAAGACGGTTTCCATTTTTTGTCAAACGCAGAAGATTTTTCATAAAATGCTGTCAAAGTTGTCGTTTTGAACCGAATTTCCGGACCTGACAACACGAGAAAGGACAAAAACCTGTCGCCACTGGACAAAAATAACTTATAACTCAACTAGCAAAACCCGCGGCTTTGCTCGCGTAACAGCTGAAATATGCCAAGTGATATTCGTATGCCTAATTTTTATTAGAAGAAATTATACTTTTAGGAATAATTCAAAAATTCCTAACTTAAGCCACAGTTTGATTAAATTTCATTATTACACTGCATTAGACAGAAATGAGACTTGAATTAATAAAATGAATTAAAACTAATTCCAAATTTAGAAAGTATTTTGAAGCTTTTATGCTCATTTCAGTATTTATTTGAAGCTTTGAATAAACCGTTTTTAGTAAGCATTTGCATCTTAAAATTAACCATCATCTCAAATTCCTAGCTTCTTGTCTATCGGTCTACCACCTTTCTGGTGGTAGTGGCACTAACATAAAATGCCTATGTTGAAACAGAAACTGTCACCATCAATTTGCAAACATTAATTTTGAAATCGGTTTCGTATTTCCTAATACAGTATGACTTCAAAAATACGGCATTCAGAAATCCGGCAACTTCAAAAATCTGGCATGAAAATCATCTTTTCCCTTCCCTTTTTTAACACTTTCAAGTTATGGTAGATGAAAAATAGCAATTCTTTGTGCATTAAAAACTTCAAGATCGAAAGTAAAAATACAAAAAAAGAATATTTGACTTTTGATTTTCATTTGTCAGAGGCGATTATTTTCTGAACAAATTTTCTGGGGCTGCACTGTTGCTTAGCAAATGGAACAACTTTGGGGACGACATTGGCGAATGCATGGCATAATATATGGCCGGAACGAATTTTCGGAAACGGCGTAGATCATTCATGATGAGGAAGAATTTTCAGGCTTTCACATTTCTCGTGAAAAGACCGCAATTTATGAGCTGATTGAACACGCAAAATCTGAAAGTGCATTAAGCGAGAAAAGGGATATAGATTACGAAAATGCATCAACAACGAACAGACAGTGAGATCGCTGACGCTGTGCTAAATAGAACAGCAGATAATGCTAATAGCAGCTCATAAGACGAGGATGAACAACCGGCAGAAGAAAAGGTGTCACTAGAAAAATGCATAAGTTTAACTGGAGAATTAATGTTTCAGAGAAACAAGACTGTATTTCCAAAATAGACATTCTTCATTTGTATAAAATACAAAAAATAAAATAAAATAAAATAAAATAAATAAATAAACTTGTTAAAGTATGGCCAAAAAATTTGAAGCAAACTAAGTTGACATTGATGTTTCCTGTAACATAGAAAATATCAAATAAAGTAAGTTTAATTTATATTTAATTTTCTCTTTTTCTTACATAATTATCACTTAATAGTGAATTAAATTATGGCTAAAGGCACCATTAAGAATATAGTACTACTTTTGATCAGAGACCCGGAGCGCTCCGGAGCTGTGTTTTCTCTGCAGCTGGAGCCGGAGCTGGAGCTCTAAGTTTTCCCCTGTTCCAGGGTTCCTTTAGTTTTTAATATTCTTTTAAATCTCTTTTTTTTCAGTCTTTTAAATTTCCAGGCTTAAAATATTTTAATTACATCATTATTGAGTATTTTAACTATATCATTTTTTTTTTTTTTTTTTTTTTTTTTTTTTTTTTTTTTAATTACAGATGGAAAACGTCTCAAAACATGGCAACACTACTTTACTTCTGCTTTCTATTTGAGCTAAATGACAACACTATTTGAAAAATATGGCCGCCTGTTGTTTACATGTGTAGTTATTTTGTTTGTTTGAAAAGTGTAGAAGAAATTTAAGATTTTTGTGTTTAAAATTCCACCAAACTTTCTATTTTAAAAGCAAAAGCTAAAAGATGTCATATTTTCTGAACAAGCATTTCAAGTTTCATGAAAAGAAAAATGCATTTTGTCAGATCTTTAATGAAGGTAAATGAAGAAAAAATTTGTGAGCAAAAAATTAAATGTATAAATTAAAATCTGCAACTCAAAAGCGCGAAGTCGGAGCCGAGTTGGAGCCGAAGCTGGAGCCGGAGCCACAGTATTTTAACTAGGAGGGGAGCTGGAGCTGGAGCATCAAAAATTGTTCGGCTCCGGGCCACTGCTTTTGATATTCCTTCAAAAATCCGGAATTTTCAAGAATCCGGTATAGTCTCGGTCCCGATAATGCTGGATTTTTGAAGTTATACTGTATTCCATAGAAATGGTAATTCAGAAAGTTTTAAAGACTTTTTTTAGAACATTCGTTATTTCTCCTGCCAACCCGAGGTGTTAATGGCACTGGCATAAAATATAGTCTGTGTGGAATTAGAGACTGTGAACATTGATTCGCAATCATTATTTTTGTAATCGGTTTATTATTTCCTCAGATTGCTTAGAAATCTTAATTTAGGGCTTTTTTTAGTACTCTTTTCGCCCCTTACCTTTACATCACCTCTTTTAAATTTCGAATTTATTTTCGACAGTTCTTAGAGGGCCTTTATATTTTATAAGTAACAACCATGCCATATTTAAAGTGTCTAGCCTCTTCAGCATCACCGAAATAGCAATTTAGAACGTTTTTTGCTCGTGCAACCCTAGGATGGTAGCGACACCAACATGAAATACAGCCTATGTTTAAGCAAGGGCAGTCACCATCAATTTCCAACCATTACTCTTGAAATTGGTTTGGTACTTAATGAAGATTTTGTAGAAATCGCAATTTAGAACGCTTTTCGCCCATTTTCACCCCTTTTAAATTTCGAATTTTTTAGGAAATGTCTTTAGAGATCATTTATATCTAATAAGTAACTACCATGCCAAATTCCATGTATCAAGACCCTTCAGTAACACATAAATCGCAATTTAGAACGTTTCTTGCTCCTGCTAACCCCTTTGGGGTAGTGGCACCGACATAAAATAGAGCCTATGTTGGAGCAAGGGCCGCCATCACCATCAATTTTCAACCACTACTTTTGAAATCGGTTTTTACTTTCTGAGATTGCGTAGAAATCGCCATTTAGAAGGTTTTTTGAACTCTTTTCATGCATTATCACCATTCGTAAATTTCGATATTTTTAAAGAAATGTTCTTCTAGATCATTTATATTTTATAAGTATGTACCATTCCAAATTTTATGTTTCTAGGCCCTTCAGTAACACAAAAATCGCATTTTTAGAACGTTTTTTGCTCCTGCAACCCCTTTGGGGTAGTGGCGCCGACATAAAATGTAGCCTATGTTGGAGCAAGGGCTGTCACCATCATTTTGACACCATTATTTTTTTAAATACGTTCGGTACTTCCTGAAGATTGCGTAGAAATCGCAATTTAGAACGTTTTTAGAACGCTTTTCTCCCATTTTCACCCCTTTTAAATTTCGAATTTTTTAGGAAATGTCCTTAAAGATCATTTATACCTAATAACTACCATACCAAATTTCATGTATCAAGACCCTTCAGTAACACAGAAATCGCATTTTTAGAACGTTTTTTGCTCCTGCTCCCTCTTTGGGGTAGTGGCTAAGTGGCACCGACATAAAATAGAACCTATGTTGGAGCAAAGGCTGTCATTATCATCAATTTTCAACCACTACTTTTGAAATCGGTTTGATACTTTCTTAGATCGCGTAGAAATCGTCATTTAGAACGTTTTTTAGAACGCTTTTCGCGCATTATCACCATTCATAAATTTCGATTTCTTTTAAGAAATGTTCTTAGAGATCATTTGTATTTTATAAGTATCTACCATTCCAAATTTCATGTTTCTAGGCCCTTCAGTAACACAAAAATCGCATTTTTAGAACGTTTTTTGCTCCTGCAACCCCTTTGGGGTAGTGGCACCGACATAAAATATGCCTATGTTGGAGCAATGGCTGTCACCATCATTTTGACACCATTATTTTTTAAATCGGTTCGGTACTTCCTGAGATTGCGCAGAAATCGCCATTTAGAACGCTTTTTGCGCATTTTCACCCCTTTAAATTTCGAACGTTTTAAGAAATGTTCTTAGAGATAATTTATATCCTATAAGTAACTACCATTCCAAATTTCATGAAACAAACAAACTTTACTTCTGTATAATATTATTATTATATTATATTATATTATATTATATTATATTATATTATAAGTATAGATAGATAGATAAGTAATTTATTTATAAAAAAAAATGGAAAACGCGATTCGATTCCAAATCGCTTCAATAGCTCGACCTGGAAAGTTTGTGCCCTTACGTTTAAAAATGAGACAGAAAGTGTGTCAGAAAGTTTCGCGTTTGTTGAGCAAGATATTTGAGATTAATGCTCTGGAAACTGCCTTAATGCGTTTTCAAAAGAAGCACTAAAAATCTATTTTTGGCAATTCTCATAGAATTTTCTTATTATTTATTTATTTTTTTTTTTTTTACCCGACTGCCAAGAAGGGTTATGTGCGTTTCACGCGTATCTGAGTATGTGGATTTTTTTATACCCTCGAAACGTCCCAACGGCTAGATGGATTTTAGTGAATGAAGTCTCTATCGATTCATCTTAACCGTCCGATGGTTAAAGGCTAGCTTTTGTTTTTATAAATTCAAAATGGTGGCCGTAAAATACAAAATGGCGGTATAGACGAAAAAAATTTTTTACGTAGCATATTGATTTGCATATCATTGGACAGGTCTTTCAAAATGAAGACAATGTTTCATTCGCTATTTTACAGTCAGAAGCTCCGTTTAAATATTACACGACCTGGAAGTTGTGTAGGTGCGATCTCTAGCATTACTGCAACTCCATCCTTCATAGACATCTATAGGCCTCATCAAAACAGTGTTTATAGATAGGAACTAACAATTAAACACAACTTGAAAGTCATCAATACAAGTAAATAAAAAAAATAAGCAAGTAATATAAAAAGTAGTTTCACATTGATGAGAAATAATTAATTAGTTCGCTTTTTACGCAGTCGGGTTTTTTGATTTTTTAAATTTAATTCACTTATTTAAAATTAATATTTTTAATCACCTTTCCTTTAGCATCTCAACATTTTGCAAAACTGTACCGTTTACAACTCTTTTAGGAGAAAATAAAATCAGTTGAAGATAAAATCTTCGTTGCTAAATCTGTTCGACAATCGGAGGAAATGCATTGTTTAAACAACTTAAGCCTGTTCCATATACATTGTAGTTTTTCATTCGTTTAATATTCGTTCCTAAGACATTTCATGCTTTTAAGATTTATCCAACATTTCCTCTTTCTATAACGCCTGTAATGTGAACTTTCATATAAAAAAGTACCTTTCTTTTATACTATAGTACACTCAGTAAGATATAGGCCCGGATCCGGAATGCAGATAAGCTTTTATTCATGATGATGAAATAGTGGTATATAGAAAGTAACAGCCGCTGGAGTATAACTCCCATTATTCTTTTAGCCTATATCCGTTCACTTATTTATATGTTGGTTATTTAAAAAAAAAAAAAAAAGAAAAGAAATTTTTTTTTTCGAATTTCCTACTGACGGCAAGTGTGTTTGCTTCGGTTGATCACATATACAGAGTGTTGCCAAATTCGACCTACAAATTGAGAGTTGTGATAATAGGCATCAAGAGGATGAAAAACTGCCATAGAGCATGGGATTGCAAACCACCTATTGAGTCACAAATACAGGGTACGTTTCATCCTAACTGAATTCGGGTTGGCGGTAATAATTTTGTGAAAAATAAAAATATTGCTTTGAAAGTGAAACTATATGTACCTTGTTTTGTATGAAATGTGGTAACCTTACGAAAAGTTCTGGAAAAATAGGGTGCTCGCGTAACCGGTGATACAGTATGAGCTGTAATCGCAGTCCAAAACAGGGAGAGTCAAGTGCATACTGCTGAATGAAAAATCAGTATAATGAAAACTTCTACCACTTTTTTTTATGTTCTCACATTTACAACATAGGTGAGCATATCTATTAAAAGTTTCGTTATAATATATTATATGCTGAAAATGCAACCATGAAACCGGTTAAAACCGGTCAAAATTAAGTCCAAATACTTGCAGCTCCATAGAGTCTGTGTGCGGCTGGGGCATTTAAATTTGAGCGATAACAGCCTTCATATTGCAAATTGTTTTTACGGCATACTGCACCTCCATCTGTCTCTTTTTTCCGTGGGCATAACACCCTGAACGTTTGAATAATAGGTAGTTTGCGACCCCATGTTCTATGGCAATTTTTCGTCCTCTTGATGCCTAATCACCCCTCTGAATTTGTCGATCGAATTCGGCAACACCTACATGTATATTTCTGACAACGTGACAACGAATACAAATTACAAAACACAGATAATTTTTTTTACGTAATCGAATATTAAACTGCATTATAAATAAACCATGGATATATTTGTGTGGACAACGAAACAGAAACGCGAGTTATACATTCCTGTACGATGCTTTGAACCATGAACGGTCAATTTGATGCTTCCATGGCTTCACTGGCAATTCTATGGAGTTCCGCCATTTCGTCTGCTATATATATAACTCAGATTGAAAGTTCAACCCTTTTATTCTGTTTCCATCATTACGAAGCGTATCATTAACCCAATCATTGTTTAAAACATTTCTAAATAAACGTGATCTGAGGGTGTGTTACAATTCATCAACAGCTTGTTGAATTAATGAAATTAAGTTCTGTGAAGACGTCATGAGGTCTGTTAGATAGAACTTATATTATTGAAAAAGGAAAATGACGTTTGTCTGTTGTAGATTTTTATTGTGCATGACTCTTTCGATAAGCTATCACGAAAGGGAAGTGTTTTCAACAGTTCTATTCTAGTTGTACAACTTGTGTTTGAATTTTGTACGGAGTTATTAGTAGATGGAATATTTTAAGAATGCTGTCTTCGTATATTCTAATTAACTTTATCCGGAAAGTGAAATCGATTGTTAAATAATTAAAAAAGAAAACTCGGAATCATTTGAATATGATGAAAACAGTGATACTGTTAAAATGCAGATTCAAAATATCTATTACAGTAGTATACAACCTATGTTTGAATTTTGTGCTAAGTTATTAGTAGATGGAATATTTTAAGATTATTGTCTTCGTATATTCTAATTAACTTTATTCGGAAAGGAAAGTCGATTGTTAAGTAATTAGAAAAAAACTGGGATTTATTTGAATATTAACAAAACAGCAATACTGATACATGCAGATTCAAAATCTCTATTTCAGTAGTACAACTTATGTTTGAATTCTGTGCTAAATTATTAGTAGGTGGAATATTTTAAGAATGTGTCTTTGTAATATTCTAAATAACTTTATAATAGGAATAAAAAGGAAAATGGAATGTTAAGTAATTAGAAAAGAAAACTGGTATCAATTTGAATATGAAGAAAAAAAACGATATTGTTACATGCAGATTCCAAAAATTTATTCCAGTGGAATATGTATCTTATGATTGGATTTTATATTAAATTATTACTACATAGAGTATTATTTTGGTATATTGAAATTAAATATTTATACAAAGGGGAATCTTTTATTTAATACTGTAAAGTCTTCAAGTAATTAGTGATTTAATTTAGCAGAACTGTGCCCGACTTTTAGACTTTACAACGGACTACATTTTCCCACGGGGAGAGAACGATATGTCTTGCACGGGCAATACGCAGACGCAGGCATCGCAAAGTGTTTTCAGTTTCTATGCCTTGACACTAAAAATTCGCCACGGTGCATCCTTTATAGATGACGTTCTTCTGTGGTCGACCTTCGCTGGCCAAAGTTTCAACCTCGAAGTAGACGTTCTTTGGCAACACCTGAGCCATATAGAGAACAAAGAACCCCAATCAACACGCAGGGACCTCGCAGCGATTGGAAGTGCGGTAAGAGGGGACGCGTCCCCCGCACCGTTTTTCTCTGCAGGCAGAGGATGGAGAAAAAAGACGGAATGAAGGGAGAAGCGTTTTGAGACTCGGAGAGTGTAGTTGGATTTCGCAGGCAGCAGGTAGCTGGCGATTTCCATTTCTCGAAGAGACATCCTGTCTCGTGAATAAGTTGAACTCAGTTATTTCACTGGGCTTAGTGGTGTGTTTGGACTTTCCAATTATAATCGACATCGAACCCAGTTTTCTATATTTGTATAATTATTTTGATACCATTTAACCAAGAATAAAATTGGATTAAAGTTTAAATATGAATGATTTCCTGTCCTAGCGCTGCCATATCATTAATCAGGACTTGAAATCTCTACAATATTAATTATGAAAATGTGTTCTCAATAGAAAAGAAAGGTACTGATGCATGCAGATCCAACCGTTCTATTCCAGGTTGTAATAGACTTTAACTCTCCGTGTAACAGTGCGGTTTTTATTTTAATAATTGAAAATAAATAAGTTTTATTGAAAGTGTTTAAAAAATTGATTTTTTCCCCTATAAGTTTAATTTGAATTCACTAAGGTAAAGTTTTTTAGAATACTTACATCTGCTAATAATTTAGTGTAAAGTTCAAACAGAAGATATACTAGTGGGGTTATTCAGTAAAACTGATCTAATCTGTCATTACTTCAACTTACTGAAAATTTTACTTTAATTGGATTATTAGAAGCAAAGTTACATTTTTAAAAAATTTAATTAAAAATAAGTAAAATTTTTTCTATTAAATGCGATGTATTTTCTGTTTCCAAAAAGGTTTTGTTTAAAACGTAAAACAAAAGGGGGAAAAATCGAAACACGATGAATTATATGGCAAATAAATAGGCGAACCCTGGTCTATGCTGCCGAAGGCGGTGAGGCACCAAAATTAGGTTTGTTGAAGTCCAGCTAGTTCATCCATAAAACGTTATTTTTTGTGTGTATGTTTTGACTTTCAAATTTGCTTATATTCAGAATTCATATTTTATGTACAATTTGTTTTCGAATAATAACACATTTTTCTTTAATACTTTAATGTCTAATTTTTATATTCTGTGTCATTATGCTTAAAAAATGTTCAAAGTATGCGAATTATTCCGATTAACGATAAAATGAATCCGATCATAAACTTGAAAAGCTGCAATATGAGATACATTTATTCCCGCAGGCCATCCTGTGTTGTATAATAATTAATTACATTCGAAATACTAATTTAAATTACGCTATCGGTAAAACATCTGGAAGTTCCTTATCCAAGTAATAGCACTTTTTTTCGTTACTTCAGCTTTTTTTTATACCTTTCTCCGACTTCATTCATGTGTTTCGTTGAAATCGTGATGCCATTAGGCACAATGTGAACTGCCCCATTCCCTAAGTGCAGAGTTTAATGATAGTATTGGGAATGACAAGATTTCTATGCTGGAATCCCCGTCCATGTTTGGTCAAAGACGTTTATATTGGAACTGCTGTCTAGTACAGGCCTATTGCATGGCCCAAAATCTCAGCCCCTTCTGCTCTTCTTGTCGTACTCAGGCTAATATTCTTTCATTAAACTTGAGTCAGGACGGACCATATTTTTCGAAAAACTCAGGTAAGGTGCGATTTAGAATTTATTATTTCTAGGTTCGACCAGACCCGAATCCAATGACAGAAAATTGGTGCTGACATTTTTTCGGTTTTGGTAAAAATATTAGTGATAGTGTATATGTTTTAAAATAAAACCTATAATTTAGTTAAGTAAATTGCAGAGAAATATTTTTTAAAAACTTAAAAAAAAAAAAAAAAAAAAAAAAAAAAAAAATAGAGCTTTGCAATTATGATTCTCTTTAACATATTTTTCTTTTATTCGATGCTATATTAATTTTCTTAATCTATATTTATGTACGTAATTGTCAAAATGATAATCATTATTGTTATATCTTATTTCATGGATTGCGGACATAATCTTATGATTAATATCATTATGATTAATCATTATCATATTATGATTAATCTTATGATAATCTAAATGATTGCGAAAAAAATGTTGTACTTTATTATTTTTTTACATATATATGTATGCAAAATTCTTAAAAAAAAAAAAAAAAAAAAAAAAAAGTAGTGTTGCTAGTAATAGCGGCATTTTTTTTACCTTTATCCCACTTTTTTTTTTTTTTTTTGTAGAAATTGAGAGTTGGGCTGGGTCGCGCATGATATCACTGACTTTTGTGCGGCCAGGCTGGACCTTAGACTGCGAAAGACTAAACGGACTGAGTAAATAAAGCTTTTGTACAGGCATGGGCTATAATAAATTTAGTACCTCAATTCGCTCATATTCGATGACAATTTTTTCGTTTACGAGATAAAAATTTTTTATGCATTCTTTTCATATATTTATATAAAATTATATTTATGTAATATTAAAAAATAAATTTTATTTCTGTAGTAGGAATAAATAATTTATTTTATTGTACATATGAATTCCCATTAAGTAATTTTTAATTCCTGTTACATATTACACATTTCACGTTTTAAAAATAATGTGATGCGCGTATTGTGAGTTAGCAACTGTTCTATGATATACTTTAAAATTAACATAAATCTTACGGGGTCCCTTTTATGGTCTTATCGATCCTAGCACTTTCTTGGTTTTGAACTTTAACCTTGTATTATTCATTCAAATCATTCTTTTTTCCCCCTCCATTTTTAAGGTATTTGCCTACATTAAAATGGGTATTTTGCAAGGTTCCTACGGGTCAGGGAAAACTGGGAAAAGCCAGGGAATTCGAAAATTTAGGCAAAAATTCAGGGAAATGTCAGGTAAACTTTTAAATATCTGAAGTGGTCAGAGAATTTTTGGTGTACTACTTTCCATCAGAATCTCTATTATCATCGTAAATGAAGAAATTTTTAATTAATTATTCATCCATTCTAAAATTTTTACATAAAATTTATGCAAACTATATAACAATAGCATAATATGAAAAATAATTAAAAATCAAGAATTCATATAGCGCATACTTTTTTTTAGCATTTATCTAGATTAAAGTTGTCCATTGTAGAGTGTTTTACAACAATATATTAGCCGATTTTTTATGGAGAAAGGTCAGAGAAATTTTTGAAAAAGGTCAGAGAAAACCTGGAAAAGTCAGGGATTTTTTTTTTTTTTTTTTTACCAAAATTGTGTAGGATGAAAATGTTCAAAAACTGTTTTTATTAATGAGCAATCTTTTACCATTTCAAATCGGTTTTAATTTTATTTATACCATTATTAGCAGAGGAGTTATCGCCAATTTAATAAACAGGAAGTAATAAGTCAAATATCGGAAGTGGGCGTAGGAGGGCCAGGAGAAATGTAAACTATGTTTCTATGCATGACTTTCTTGTGTTTTTACATAAAAACCCTAATAAACCTTAATTGACGATTCCAGATCAATTTTACAGGCAAGAAACAATATAAAGAAGAAATGTATAAATAAGATTTCTGAAAATCAATTTGTTTCTGTTACTTCCGTGTTCGATAAAATCTATTACATAAAACGTTTTAAATCTATTTCAGTGAAATTTTGTCAGAATGGTTACCATATTACTCACTGTGTTTTGAAACAGAATCCAAACTCTATGTGATAATATAATTATTTTATAGGTACTCGAATAATAAAAAAATGGTAATTTGTTCATAAAAGTATGTATTTGTTGACATATTTTGAAATATTTAAGTTAATTTTGAAGATATTGTAAAACTCCTAGTTCAGTGCACAGGTAAGTGTAATAGTAGTATGTGGCACAAAGGAAATTGAAATATACCGGGTGTCCTAAAAAGGACTGACTGATTTTAAAATTCAATAACTTGCAAACGGTGACAGATATTTAAAAAATTCTTGAAGGAGGGTTATGCATAAGGTCAAAAGTTTTTTTTACAGTGATTTTCGATTTTAGTTCGAATTACAAACAATAGATGGCGCTGTAAGCAATAGGCGCTAAAAACAGGCTTGATAATTTGGCCGATCTCTTCTTCCATGCGGAAAAAGGAGATGGAAATGTATTGAGTAGGTCCCGAAGGACCAAAAAATCGAGCCTGAATTTAGCGTCTATTGATCGCAGCGCCATCTGTTGTTTGTAATTCGAACTAAAATCGAAAATCCCTGTAAAAAAACTTCTGACCTCATGCATAACCCTTCTGCAAGAATTTTTTAAATATCTGTCACCGTTTGCAAGTGATTGAATTTTAAAATCAGTCAGCCTTTTTTAGGGCACCCGGTATATTTAGTTGAATTGAGTCATTGAGTGTACGCTGTGGTGTAAACATGAATTTTTTCAAAAAAAAAAAAATCAATTTTACTTAAGTTTTATGAAGATATTATTAAGGTTTTATGTTTTTTTTATCATTCTGTATTACAATTTAAGTAAAAGTATCTGCATTTATTCACTATTGTACATTAAAAAAAAAAAAAAAAAAAAACGCTCTAAACGTACCTGAAGTAGCTAGCTTCCACTGCAAAAAGTAAGAAGCTGTCTATTGTAGCTGTAGGGAAGCAATTCCGGAAACTTTCGGTGCATATTCACCGATCATGACACCTACACACCAAAACCTCCCTTCGCTCAAATGTTGATTTATATATGATTTTTGTCATGGGATAGTCACTCGCATTTACAGCTCCAAGTTAAAAAATTAGAATAATGGAAAAAAGGAATTGTGAAAAAAAGGTTTTTCATGTATCGCTTATACAAAAAGTAATACATGATAAAACTTAATATTGCAATCTACATAGTTTGTAGATTCTTTTAGCATAAAAATTAAAGGAAATAACACAAAAATTAAAATAATTACAAAATTAAATTAATTCACACTTGAAAAAAATCAAAATATTAGAATAACCATTTACCTGGTTCAAAATATTTTAATAATCCATTGTAAATAATACGTGTTTTTTAAAAAAAAGGAAAAATAGTTATTCTTTAATATTTTGTAGCATCACCTTTACATTTTATAACAGCACGAACTCGCTTTTCCCAAGCTAATTACAAGTAGTTCACAATGTTTTCTGCCCAGGCATGACCATGTCGGCTTAATGTTGGAAAGAAGCTCAACTTTGTTTTTTGCCGCAATATCTTGCAGAGTTTTCTTCATTATTCCTACAAATTCTCTATTGAATTTAAATCCGTCGAATTAGCCGGCCAGGGAAGTAAGTTAATTTGCTGTTGTCTAAGCCAGTTCTTGGTGGAGACTGACCTGTGTCAAGGTGCTGAATCACGTTGGAAAATAAAATCGTCACCACACGGATCTTCCAACGATGGTATCATGAAATGCTGAAGGATTTCTTGCTATATCTCAGAATTAATCCATTCGTTAAAGATACATAGTCTTTCAGAGTCATGTTATGTCGGACGAACGACCCATGTTTCACACAAAATGAAAAGAAAGATGATGCAAAACGTTTTTATAATTTAAGAAGAAGTCCCGCAGAAGCTAATTTTATGCTTAATTTATGTAACCTTCTGAACCAATCAGGAAAATTCATAACTAGTCTAAATTTTTGAACGACCTATTTTAGTATTCTAATATTTTGAATAATGAAAACAATTTTACAAAAATACAATATTCACTTAAAATTTAATCTTTTACAGTTTTAATTTTCTTTAATAACATGCAAATTTATTAAAACATCAACCGTTGTTCTTTCTGAGTTGTACTCCACTGAAATAAAGCTCAATGCATTTCCAAATACAAATGAAACGAATTATTCTAATTTTTTGACTTGCAGCTGTATAAACCGATTTGGATTTTGTTTCAGATATGTAGTGGGCTTATCAAATTTCGACCAAATTCGTTAGCCTGCTTGATCCGCTCTCTCGTTTAAAAATTAAATGTACTTGAAGAAAAAAAAATATATATAGAGTAAATAAAATCATGAGACGAAATGCAATTTTTCACCTTGATTCAAACATAAAATGTGTAATATGAACTTAAAAAAGCTCACTGTTTTACTTAAAAGGCGATTAAAATAATGAAAGAGATGTTACAAGTTAAAAATATACATTTTATTTAAAACATCTTAGTACTTTCAAGCTTTTCCAAGATCTTCATTAGAGAATATTTTAATAACTAATTCTTGTTTATTTAAATAAGAGAGCCAATAATTATTAGAGTTGAAAGTAGCAGTAGCAGTTTCGTAGATTAAACTTAATTAGAGAAAAAAATATTATTAACTTCAGTTCTATTTCTTTTATTACATCACTCTGTTCTCGTATGTCACTTTTCATTTTAAATGCGTAGCTGGAAACTTGAAGTAGCAGTGTTTCAGATTAAATTTGGGTAGAGGAAACTATCACACTACTACTTAAAGAATTGTTCTTTCAAATTTATTTTTAAAACGAAGTGACGTATTTGTATAAATAAACAACAATTAGTTATTAAAATATTCTTTGATGAAGAGCTTCCAAAAGCTTGAAAGTACTAAGAAGTTTGAAATAAAATGTATATTTTTAACTTGTAACATCTCTTTCATTATTTTAATCGCCTTTTAAGTAAAACAGTGAACTTTTAAAAGTTCATATTATATATTTTATATTTAAGAAATCCAATGTTTCTTTTTTTTCTGTTGTTAGACCTTAATACAAGAACTCCACATCATTTTTTATATCGCCTCTATCGTAAAAAAATGGCTGAAATATTCTGTTTGAAAGTCTAGAGTGACTGGCATTTTGAAACAAGACAGAGTAAATAAGGAATTCTTCTGTAGTCGTGTTCATTGCAAATTTATCCTTAGCGAACGTGGTTTTCCGCAAATTTCATTTCATTGTTAAAACTATTGTTTCAACTTTTTTATGCTCAAAACTATGTATCATAAAAGGATGTCTTATTTAAAAGAAAAAAAATGTGTTGGTATTCATAAAATATTCGCATACATGCATGTGCGCACACTTGTAAAGGTTGTTCACCATCGTCAAATTCTCTCCATCGTTGGCAATAATTGGCGACAAAAATAAATCGATTTAAATGAAACAAAATCGCTGACAGATTTCTGGAAATTCCCATTCAAATTGAGCATTAACGAAAACGAGAAATCTTCCATAATCGAGTTCCACGTATTTTAACGTTCGCGTTTTCAAAAGGAAGGAATAGGGAAGCTACTTTTTCTTCCCGTACAGGTCCAGAAGTGCTTTTTTTAAAGATGTTTCAAGAATATAGTGTATCTTAATCGTCTGAAAATTGAGCGATTACTTTAAATTCAGTTTTTTTGTAAATAATATCATAAGGCGAAACGCAACATTTCACCTTCATTCAAACATAAAATATATTATATGAACTTTAAAAAGTTCTCTGTTTTACTTAAAAGGTGACTAAAATAATAAAAGAGATGTTACAAGTTAAAAATATGACGTAAGTGACGTTATGAGATCAGAGTGATGTAATAAAATAAATGGAACTGCAATTAATAATAGTATATATTTTTCTCTAGATCTCTACTCAGTTCAAGAATCTGCTACTTCTATTTTCAAATCTAATAATTATTGGCTGTCTCATTTTCAAAACAAAGTGACTGATTTCTATAAATAAACAGGAATTAGTTATTAAAATATTCTCTGATGATGAGCTTGGAAAAGTTTGAAAGTACTAAGAAGTTTTAAATAAAATTCATATTTTTAACTTGTAACATCTCTTTTATTGTTTTAGCCACCTTGTAAGTAAAACAGTGAACTTTTTAAAGTTCATATAACATATTTTATGTCAATTTTCCGTTTTTTAAATAAACCTTAAAAATTATACTATTCAACAAATTATCTGTTTCTCATGAAGTAAGTGATAGTTTTACATTTTGGGGAATTATAATACCAAACTTCTTTGAAAAGTAAATATTATGATATGAAATGTTGTATCTTAAAATAACGATACTTCTTAAAATCTTGATAGAACTTGGCTGAAAATTTTCGCGGCCCACCTGAAAGTCCTCTTACGGGGCACTAGTGTGCCGTGGCACACCTTTTGAAAACTACTTATCTATAGGAAACACGCAATGTATAATTAGAAATAAAAAGTTTGTTAAAATTTGCCGAACAGTGCTATCAAATACAATTGAATGATCATAGGAAACTAATACGTTTAAGGGAACAGAATCGGAAATTTTTTAAACATGTTTGTACGATTTGCGAAAATGTATGTGATACATTTTTAAGGCATAATTAAAATACGGGCTAACGGGGGGGGGGGGGGGGGGTATTGGACTTCTGAGAAGGTCGAAGTTTTTTTTAGCTAAGTATCATGATGTGTTTTTATTTTGCAGATTTATTTTATTTAGATATTTACATACCCATGGCCAAAAATAAGGGGAGGCAGAGGGGGCATGTGCCCCGGGCGCCAGTACGAAGGGGCGCCAAATGAAGGATTATACCTTTGGAATGGATCTTTTTCTTCTGATGGACTGATGGCTTCTATTATTATGAAACAGCCATTATACATGAAATGGCCACAATTTTTTTTTAATTATGGCCATTTTTTTTCTTCCCATTCTGACCAGAAAATCAGAGTTCTAACTTTTTACGACTGCTCTTTCATCTTCACCTAACACTTCATTTATAATGGCTGTTTCATAATAATAGAAGCCATCAGTCCATCAGAAGAAAATAACTCCGTTAAAGCGGAAACTCTGTTAAGCAGGACTCGGATAATCAGTACTCTACTGTATATTTCATTTTTAAAATGATCTTTAGAATATTTTTGTTGGTGTTCAGAGGGCAGTCATGACCCCCGTGACCTCCCCCTTGGATCAGACATTGTTGATTACGTAATTAAGTATTACATATTTTAAGATATTTTAAATTTTAAAATAAGTTGGCTATTAGAAAATTACTAAAATTCTCTTTGTAAATATACTTTGCGGAAGACGGGGGGGGGGGGGGGGACGCCAAATTCCATGCTTGCCCCGGGTGCAAAAAAGGCTAGTTCCGGCCCTGTACATACCGCTAAAAGAGAAAAATAAACTTTATAAATTACGTAACACCTAATATATATTTTGACATGGTTAGAAATGTCTTCCTGATTTCATTAGCCTTGTAGGAATCAATCTAATCGGTCCATTGACACCTGCAATGCTTTGCTAAACGATGGAGAAAAAAAAAAAAACTTGAATTCATTGTGTCTTCACTTTCGTCCGCTTAGATTTTCCAATGCAGTATTTTTCTTTTTTTTTTCTCTGACACCAAATGATTCTTTTTTCCGCATTTCTGGATGTTGACCTTTTACAGAAGAACAACGCTTCGTATTTCAGGTACTTTTCTTTTGTGTTGGCAGAATCCTACACCAAATTCTAAATAAGAACAGTAATGAATGAACACAGTTTGTGTTAGCACCTTTACACTAATTAAAAATACTCAAACCGATTCAGCAGTTTCTTTTAATGGTTATGGTTGTTTTAGAACTGGTTTTGGAAGAACAGTTAATGAATGCCTGTCAGAAACCGTGGTTTGTTAAATATAATTTGTATGCAAATCTGCTTTCTCAATGAAGCAGATAAGCTACTGTTCAGGTACATTTTCTTATCGTCGTGTTTTGTGTTATTGTTCATAATTGTATGGTATAATGTCACAAGATGATGGGTTTTTGAACGCTACGTAGCTACCTAAAGGTCAAAATGGAAAATGATTTATTGGTGAATTTGTAGATATTAATTCTTCGGATAAGGAGAAATCACTGCATTGGCTGTACTATTTTTATTCTTTATTTTCTTTAAGCAAAAGTCAAGAATAATTAATTTTCATTAATGATTGAAGATGTCTCTGAGGTCATTGAGTACGTTTCCGCATTCTTCAAATGCAGGGCCTGATTTTCGTCTAGATTCCGCCAGGTCCGGGCTTTAACCCTCAACCCCACATACACTTTGCTCATTTTAAAAATGCATTCATTATATTATCTTATAAACTTTACTTGCAAACTCGATGGATTTAATGAATATTTAAATACTTAATATTCATCTAATGTTGACAAGTTACAAATACACAGCTTTACGAACATACCTTACTATACAACCTGCAAGTAAATGCGAGTGGGGTGATACGTTGTCATTGAGATTGCAGGTTCGGTAAATCCAAATTATTTCATAATGCATCGAAGAATAAAACGTCTTCATAAATTAGTTCTAATATATATCAAATTCGTAACTTGAATAAGTAAACACACTCTACGGTTCAAATTAAACAACTTCTTCCTAAAAAACTTATATGTACATTTATTTACAGATATATAGGTATATTAATATTATTATTACTCTCATTTGAGAGTTCCATTATTACCGTCAGACCGGTTCAAAACAAACTTTACATCTACACTGAAAAGAAAATCAGAAAACAATAAAAAGGGGGTTGCCACAGTGCCGACTAACAGAAAATGGCAAGCATCGCCAAGTTGGCATGCTCAACATCCTGCCCCGGGCTGAACACTTAGTTCAGCATCTATATTAAACAATTTAATAAACATAAGAATATACTTACATACATGACAAATTTTCAGATACATACTTACATACAGCTACAGATATAAAAGCAAAATAATAAGAATGCTGCAATCTACGAAAGAAAATAAAACACATAAATTGTATGAAAATTAAACAATAATAAGGGTAAATATGAGTAACAAAACAAATTAAATGTTCGATAATAGTTCTTATTTTTAGTGTAAGAGTTTTAGTGTCTTTTAGTCCACTAAGTCCAAATCAAGATTATATAGCAATTGCACAGGTCGTTTAAGATCGCCTTTTGCAGTCTGTAATACACATGATCTAATTTTAGAGTCACGACCAAATATGAGTTCTTTAACACGACCACACTTCCACATATGTTTTGGGAGCTTTTCATCATGAATTATCATTATATTGTTAACTTTGAATTGAGGCGATGAATTTATGTTTTTCACTTGAAAAGCAGATCTAAGTTCTAACAAATATTCGTTTCTCCACCTTTTCCAAAAGTGGTCAGTAATTTGTTGCTTATATTTATATTTTCTCGTCAACAAAATCTTATTGGATTTCTCTTGCGTACAGACTGGTAATCCATAAGAAGATAAGGACATTAATCGTTTACCAACTAAAAAATGAGATGGCGTTAAAGGTGATGGTTCAGCATTTTCTTCGTAGAGATAACATAAGGGACGTGAATTAATCACCGCTTCAATTTCTGTAAGTATTGCTTCTAGCTCTTCATAACGGAGACAAGTTTTTCCTAGAACCTTTTTTAAAGGTGTTTTAACTGATCTGACCATCCTTTCCCAGAAGCCGCCCCACCAGGAAGCCCTGGGAATTATAAACTTCTACATTATTTTATTCTTTCTCAAGTAATCAAAAATTTCTTGCTTAGAAATTCTTTCCCAAGCATCTTTTAACACCAAATCAGCCTTAGAAAATGTCTTGGCATTGTCACTGTACATTATTTTGCAGAAACCTCTCCTAGAGAAAAATCTTCATAGTGCTAAGATAAAGGTTTCAGTACTTAGATTGGTGACTAACTCTAGATGAATCGCTCTGGTTACAGCACATGTGAATACGACAATATAAGCCTTCCCAGTGCCTTCAGAAGTTTTATAATAAATCGGACCGGCAAAATCGACACCAGAGGTTTCAAAAAATGGTGTTTTGATAATTCTATCTTTCGGTAAAGGTGCTATTTCCACCTTTCCAGGAATAGCATTAAGTTTTCGACATATCATACACGATCTTAAGACGGATTTTACAAATCTTCTTCCCTTTAATATAAAATCCCTTTCACGAAGGTGAGTTAAAGTGACAGCTACACCAAAATGGTACATTTTTTCATGAGCATCCTTAATTAGTAATTTTACAAAATAAGATTTATTAGGAAGTATCCACGGATGTTTTTCCTGCTCTGTAACTTCAGAAAACTGAAGTCTTCCGGATAAAACAAGTAAGTTATTTTCGTCGAATTGTGGATTAAGGTTGTACAAAGAAGAATCTTTATTAAGTGGTTTTTTTTGTTTAAGTGCTTCTATTTCAACTTTAAATGAAGTTTCCCGAGTTTGTTTAATCCAGTATTTTTCTGCTATTTCTATTTCTGAGGTAGTTAAAGGTCCTAAAATTTTAGGGTTTTTCGAATTGGCATTATGAATAAAACGCATTATCCAAGCAGTAATATTATACACGCGATTTAAACTACTGAACTTTGCCATATCAAATACTGGCTTAGGAATAGAGTTTGATTCGTTACACAATAATGTTAAATTTGGTTTTGCTTTCATTTCATTAAAAGCTTCGGGAACCATTTCTATAGCCCTTTTTGAAGGCCACATATCTTCTGATAGTGATAACCAAGGTGGGCCGCACCACCATACATTATTACCCATTAACTTCGATAAGTTTTCCCCTCGCGTAAGCAGATCTACAGGGTTTTCTTTTCCGGGACAATAATTCCAGTCCTTTGGATCTGTCAATGACTGAATTTCGGTTACACGATTGGAAATAAAGGGTTTCCAGTTTGTAGTAGAACCCCTAATCCAACAAATAGTTATTTCTGAGTCCGACCATAACTTTATATTTAAATTCGAAATATGTAATTTTTGTTTTAAATATTTCCACATTCTAGCGGCAACTACTGCACTGATCAATTCCAGCCGTGGAATAGTTAACTTCTTGAGGGGGGTTATTCTACATTTACTCCAAACAAAACTTGTTTGAATTTCGCCAGTTAATGAAATGGAACGCAAATAAGCAACTGCTCCATACCCTTTGGGACTAGCATCACAGAATATGTGAATTTGTGAATTTTCAGAAATGTTTATCATATTAGGAAAATATTTTCGGGTTATTTCAAATGTGCGTAAATGTACAACTTCTGAACACCAAGTGTTCCACTCGCATTTCAAATCTCCAGGTAATTTATTGTCCCACTCTAAACCTCTTTGCCATGTTTCTTGCAACAAGGCTTTAATACGTATTACAAATGGATTCACAAATCCTAATGGATCATAAATTTTCAGTAACATTTTAAGAACTGTTCGCTTCGTGGGATCATCGATGTAATATTCTTCAAAGGGCTGTGCATCTAACATCAAAATATCAGATTCAGTATTCCATATCAGTCCAAGCACTTTTAAGATACTACCTGTGTTTTCCTCACTTATACCTAAGTTACCAGATTCCCACATTTCCCTAAGTTTAATAGAATTTGTTTTTAATTTCCTCAAATTCATCCCAGCTTCTTTAAGAATTTCAGAAGCTGTAACTGATAAATAATAAGCTTCGTTATCTAAATCTGATCCGGAAATTAAATCATCGACATAGAGGGAATTATCTAACATATATACAACATTTGGATGTTGATCTCGATATTTCTTTATATGATGTTTAATTGTGGCAGCCAAAATAAATGGTGAGCATGTAACGCCAAATGGTACACGTCTAAATCTTAAAATTTTGAAAAAGTTGTTTGCGTCATTATCGAACCAAAGAAATTTAAGGTAATCTCGGTCTTCTTCAGCTACAGAAATTTGAAGAAAGGCCTTTTCAATATCTGCACAAAACGCAGTATTGAATTTTCTGAAATTAATAATAATTTCTAATAAATCGGGGTTCAAATTTGGGCCACCGTACAAACAATCATTTAATGATTTGCTATTTTCTTTTGAGGAAGCATCAAATACCATTCTAACTTTAGTTGTGGGTTTATCATCTCGCAAGACAGGTCGGTGGGGCATAAAATAACCGCTATTTACAGTTTTATTAGAACATGCTTCCACTATGTTATTTAATTCCTGTTCAATCACAATTTCTTTATATTTCTGCAATAATTCCTTATCTTTAAGCAATTTTCTATTTAAATTAATAAATCGGTTTCTAGCATTGTTATAATTACTTCCTAAATCTCTTCTATCATCTTTCCATAACAATTTAGCTTCGTATCGGTGCTCAAGAAAATGCAAATTGTTTTCGAATTTTTCGATTATCTCTTTATCTAATTCAGAAATATTTTCTTCAGTGTTCATCCCTAAAGTTTCTAACTCCCACAATGTTTTCAAATCATTTTGAATAGGTTTCATAACCTGAGTGGACAAGACTCCAGCTTGCTTACTCTCACTATTTTTATTTACGTCAATTGTCCCGCAGAGGGAATGCCCAAATAAATTTTCACAGACGAACAATGATTTATTTATGGGATATGTTTTGTCATTAATTTGATATAAATAATCAGCTCCTATTAATATATCAACATCACCATTTTCCAAATGTTCCCACCTGTCAAGACGAAATTTGGAAAGTTTTCTCTTAATTTTGATTGGAAGAGGAGGAATTTGTATCAAAGAATTGGTTATTAGCGGTGTGACTAATGCTTCAATTATTATACTACGTTTTCTGTTCGTCAAGTGAATTAGCTTTAGCTTAACGACATCATAACATCGTTCTTCAGATTTTCTCGAACCGAAAGTATAGACAATTAATTTTTCCTTTCTAATGACCTCAGGTTTTAATTTTGAAACTAAATTTTCTGTAATAAAAGTTCGATGACAAGCAGAGTCAAATAAACAAAGAGCAGTTTCTGAATTTTCACCCGCTTCCATTTTTACATGAATTGTTTGCAATATTACTTCTCTACTGATATTATTTATATTGCCTTTGCAATGAGATACGGAGGAAATAATACTACCTGAATTTTTTGATTCTTCTGTTTTTTTATTAGAATTACAAAGTATAGTATGATGATATGTTTTACCACACACTTTGCAATTTTCATTCGAAATTTTACAAAAATTCGCGATGTGAAATTTACGGAAGCATTTGAAGCACCTTCCTTCCCTTTTCAATTTTTCTCGCATTTCCGGAATGGTGAAAGACTTACACTTTTCAGTATCGTGATCAGTTTGATTACAAAATATGCAGTTATTTTTAATATTTGTGGTTAAGGCAGAAGCTGATGGAATGAATTTTTTATAATTTTTCTTATAATTTTCCTGCTTCTCAGGGATTTTTTCAAAATGGTTTAATTGGGCAGTGGTCTCGCGAGATTCAATTTCATCTTTAATGAAATTTATCAGCTCATTAACATCCCAGTCAGTGTTTTTAATTCGTTTTCTATTAAATTCTAGTGCAATATCTGATGGAATAAGTTTCAGAAGAATCGGACATAACAAGTGCCCATATGAACCTGAGGCAACACCTAAAGAATTAAGATTTCTTATTTGAATTTCGCATTCATCATACAAATCTCTAAAAGCCTTAATGTTACAAGAATTTCGTACTGGTTTCAAATTTAGCAGTTTAGTCATGTGACTATTTATTACCAGGTCATTACGACCAAAACGATTTTTCAATAATTCTATAGCATGAGCATAATTTTCCTTAGTCAGCGAAAAGCCTGCTATAGTATTTGCAGCACTTCCGCCCAAAAGTGACTTTAAGTAGGAAAATTTATCAATCGGAGTTAAATGTTCATTATTGTCAATCGCATTCGAAAACTGACTCCAAAATTCGAGCCATAAACACGAATCACCATAATATTTAGATATATTAAGTTTAGGATGTTTAATCAAATTTTGATTCAGAATTTTCTGACTTTTTAGTAGAGAACTATTGTTGCTACTACTATCACTTTCAATGTCTGAAGAATCTTGTTTAGTTTCAGGAGTAACTGTGTTATCATTTAAAAATTTGGAAATTTTATATTTCCATTCAATAATATTCTCATAAGATTCCGATTTCTCGATTTCTTTTTCAAATTCAGTACTTGGAACCAGTGGTTCAATTTCAGAATTTAATGATTTTAAAGTTTTCATTTTGTCATTCAATTGCTGTTTCAAAAGATCCAGCTGTGATTTTCTATTCTCAAGCTCTAATTCTTGTGTATTATCTAATAAATCCCTTATTTTATCAAATATTTTCGTAGTTTGACTACGAATCGTAGCTCTTTTTTTTTTCAAAGTTTCGTAATCCATCATAAAATAAAGAATTCAATTTATTCGATACAGTTCAGTTAATAAATATATTCATAATTCTATTTATTCAATATAATTTAATTTGAGGTACTTACCTCAATCGATGATGAAATCCAGACATCCTGGAGCTTTGACGCCAGAAAAATGATACGTCGTCATTGAGATTGCAGGTTCGGTAAATCCAAATTATTTCATAATGCATCGAAGAATAAAACGTCTTCATAAATTAGTTCTAATATATATCAAATTCGTAACTTGAATAAGTAAACACACTCTACGGTTCAAATTAAACAACTTCTTCCTAAAAAACTTATATGTACATTTATTTACAGATATATAGGTATATTAATATTATTATTACTCTCATTTGAGAGTTCCATTATTACCGTCAGACCGGTTCAAAACAAACTTTACATCTACACTGAAAAGAAAATCGGAAAACAATAAAAAGGGGGTTGCCACAGTGCCGACTAACAGAAAATGGCAAGCATCGCCAAGTTGGTATTCTCAACATGGGGTTCACAAAATTCACGATGCGTGTTGGACCCCAAGTTGCTTAAATCGATCTCTGATCAAACAATATTTGTATTTTATTGTTGTTATGCCATTCTGGAAGACATTTATAGTAGGGCTGGTTCCAAATGCATTTGACGAACGGGTTCAGCTTCCATTTGACGAGGCGCCATAGAAGTTTGATTTCGAAATGACTTCTGCAGAATTTAAATGATTATTAGAAGAAGGGGGGTGGGGAATCTCTCATCTTGGGACATCTCTCTAATCTACTGAACTCCCAAAGACAAGATTCTCCACATCATTGATTTTACCTGTTTTTGTGGCATCCGCAGGGCAGAAACTAGCCTTTTTTGCACCCGGGGTAAACATAGATTTTGGCGCCCTCCCGCACCTCTACAAAGTAAATTTACAAAAAGAATTTTCTAATTTTCTGTTAGCCGACTTATTTTAAAATGTAAAGTATGTAATAAAAAAATACGTAATACTGAATTGCGTAATCAAATTCGTCAAATATCGAAACCTTGAAAATAAAATCCAAAGGAACTGAAAAAAAAAAAAAAATCCACTTTATACAGGCTTCTGTCTCAGCAGGTATATTTTTCAGTATTCTTTGTGTTGGGAACATGTATTTTTTTCATTTAAGACGGGATTCTGTTATAGACAGATTTCATTTTCACAGATTTTACGGTAGTTGTAAAATTACAAATAAGACGTTTAAAGTCACAGTGATATGAATCACATTGTCTTAAGAGACTACACTAGTTACGTGAAGAAACTCGCGAGCTAATGTTAAACCTGTGGGAACGTTCTTTTCAAATTTCTCGTTTGCATTTTAATATTTTTGAATATTTTTTTTAATGTTTGGGATAGCTGAGGTTGATCTGTAATGTTTACTTTTTCGGTTTTGGTTGCAGCTTTTTTTTTTTATAAAGTTGCTTTTACTTTCGGAGCCGGTTCCAAAAGTGAAAGCAGCCTCATAAAAAAGAAATTGCAATCAAAATCGAGAACATAACGCCGCCATAGATTTACCATTAGTTTTCGAGTTTCTTCGCATGACTAGTGTAGGTTCTTAAGGACTCGAAAACCAATCTTTATTTGGCGCCATGCTCGTTTTACCGTTTTGGCGCCCGGGGTACATGCCCCCTCTGCTCCCCTCTAATTTCGGCCCTGGGCATACGATGAAACCAACATCATTATAGAGTTCCCAAGAGGTCATCCGTGCACTAAGTGACCATCATTTTGACAATTAGAAGAAAAATATAATGTATCATAAATGTAATTACAGATTTGATTCAAATTGTTAGTTTTTCACTCTTGGATTAGTTCTATGTAAAACATTTCCCGATTTCTCTAAAACTTTATGTACATTTCATGTAAGGATCCATAATCGGAGTGTCCTATAATTTTTGGTAAAAATGCTTTTTCAGAAAACGGAAATGGCTCTGATGGTAAAATGGGGGAAAAAAGAAGAAGATTGGAACTCTTTCATTTTCTATATTATTGTAGTGCTTTCATCCTAATCCTAATCTTCCGGTATAATTTTCTATAATTTTCCGGTGCTTGCAAACAGTAGCTACATTGTTGCTAAACATATGTTGTTAAATGTAATTTTTCTTTTAATTTTTCCCTTCGTGCATTTTTGTCATGAATTCATTGAAGCACGAGAGAAAAATCATTAATTCCATAAGCTCATGGGAATGTTTGATTCAGGTTTACACAGACAGATTCTTGGATATATATTCAAAATGAGTTTTGTAAATTAAAAGTTATTAGACGCAGGTTTCGTCTGAAACATGGTAGCTAAAATAACTTTAATTACAAGTTAAAAAATATAAATAATGTACTTATGCTTAGATTTTTCTTTTCTCAAGTTAATTTGAACTGATAGGAATAATTAAGATAAATAATCCGGTTGAAAAACATAAAATAAGCAAATTAATTGAAAGCATCATTTTTTCAATATATTTTTAAAAATATAGATAAAATGTTTTAATAAAAGAAAATAATAATATAGTGTTCATTTAATTTGAATTCTGTAAAAGCTTTCAAAAATTTGAAATCTCATCCTGATGATGAATAGTTGAAAGTTTTACTCATTTGTAAGAAATCATAGTCACATGATTAGTTGGAAAAGCTTTTTGACTTAAAAATAAACTTCATTTTTTTTTTATTTATTTATTGGGAAGCTAGGGGATGAATGGGACAAGGGATGGATGGGACATTCTCAGTATTTCACGCAATAAACATTTATTTAAAATTGCTTCCTATCCCCATATAAGGTTCTACCACAGTGTGCTTCAGAACTAAAAGTAGGACCGCATTGCTGTTTTCATTTTCTTTCAAAGTTGCATTTTCTGAAATCTCTGCTTAAAAGTAAGTTTTTTTTTTTACATTTGAAGATGTGAAATATCTTATACAATATAAAAAATTGGTTATTTATTTTAAGGTTCAATATCGATAATTAAAATTAATGAATAGTAACCATTGTGACAAAATAATTTTTGAGGCAAAATCGCTGAGAGGTGAATGTATGCATCATCGGGATGATTGGGACATTTCAAATGGGGATGATTGGGAGATTCTCATTCATTCCTAGAGATGTTGAAAATTTTATTTATTAACTAAATAGTATTATATAGGTTGATAAATTAATAATTTACGTTAATTAATAATATTAAATAGTATTATATGAGTTGTTATTGTTTAAAATTTCTGAGTGTTATTTATTGTATTGTAATAATTATTAATGGATTATCAAAAAATTGGTACTAAAACTTAATCAAAAGAGATAAAATTGTTAAAAATAGTACATGTTTATTGATAAAATGGGGGAAATTATATTGAATTTTGAAATGTTGCACAAATAAATCCTCACCCCTAACATATTGGGTCGATCGGAAAGTCGTGTCGTGTGGGGAAAATCAATTCGTACCGGAAAATTCTATCATTTAATTATTAGACATTGATTCCGATATCTAATGTCTAATAATTACCGGGCAGAATTTTGCGTTACGAATTTATTTTCCCAACACGACACAACTTTCCGATCGGCCCGATAATTTCAGTTCTGCATGTTTCAAAGATACATTTAATTAATATTAATTAATAAGTTATGATTGAAAATTATTAGCTATGCCATATTTAAAAGACATTTTGCACTTTCATTTCAAACCTAAAATGCCTCATAAGTAAGAAAAAAAGAACAGACTGATAGCCGAAGTCTGCATTAAAAGTTAAAACTGCTATAAAAGAAGTTATTGAAAAAAAAAATATCGATTCGTGCTGTAAAAACATATGTTACAAATATAATTACATATAAGGTTATAATTTTAAATTTTAATTTGGTAAAATTGAATACAGGGAGGAAAATCTTTGTGTCCCATCCATCCCTATTAGTGTCCCATTCATCCCTGCTATGGGGATGATTGGGACAGGGAGGAACGTTTTTTTGATTTCATAATATATTTCTGAATAAATCAAATTCTATTATAAATATTGTTCATATATGTTGTGAAATACCTAATGTATGAAATGTGATATATAATATTGATAATAACTTAAATAATATATATATATATATATATTTTCGTGAAAATGTCCCATTCATCCCCCATCTCCCCTACCTAGCGATTACAAAAATTTAACATTTATGAAATTGGCTAAAATATGCCTCTTTTTATGCAAAAGGGAGAAAAATGAATGTACATATAAATATGTGCATTGGTTTATTATTTATTTATTTATTTATTTATTTTTTATACCGCACCAAATGAGGAGCAAACATTCAAACCGTGTTTTCTCACAAAAAAAAAAAAAAAAATGAGTTATTGTTATTTTTATGAACTCTGTGTTAAATTGCACAGATATAAACGGTATTTTTTACTAAAAAAATTTTTTTCTCCGATTATAAATCAATTTTAAAACTTGACGTTTCAATCAAAGAGTGTTTCCTCCAAAGCCTGCATTCAATCAAGCAGTGATTTCTCCAGTCTGCCAATCACAGTTGTTACTTAATGTGTATTTTCGAAACCTACCATACATATCATAATTGAAACGGATTATTTTAGAGAAAAATAAGAGAACTGTTAAGGTTAAAGGCTTCCAGAATTATAGATTTCAAGATCAGTGAAGAATATGATGTAAATCTTCTTAAAAAGGGAGTTACTGTTGCCTTGTTCAAAGGGTTGTTTTAGAATCTCTTCCTCTTAGCCACGCTATATCAGTTGAAAAGAAAAAAAGATGTTAAAAACGTTTGAAGGTAATGTATGGTGAACAGTGGCAAAATCAACCTGATAATGTCTTCAAATGGTACAACCACATTATCCATGATTTATAAGCCTGCGATAAAGAAGAGGGGGATGTGTGTGGCTGTCTAGATGAAGATATTGGTTTTAAAATTTGAAGTGGATTTCTGGCAAACGAGTATTTATTTAGTAAATATTTAATGAATACTACTAGGCGCCATAATCTGTCATTTTATTTTATCAATAATCAACTGAAATTCGGTATTTATTGAAATAAAATAATGCTTTTGTATTATTTGTGAGTTAGAACTTATTTCATTCAAAAAGCGTTTTATCCACTTGTCAAACAATCAAAACATGTTTCCTCCTCTGAATTCGGTCAAAATGTGATTTCTCCAAATATTAAATGCATTTTATTAATTTGTTTTATGTTTAATATCTTAGGTATGCTTACAATTCTTTCTAATAAACAGTAATAAAAATACACAATAAAAATGAGAATTAAATACAAGTTATTTTCTGATTTATCAGTTTTTTGTGTTTTTTGAAAATTTGTATCTAAAGGAGAAAGCATGGTTTGAATATTTGCTCCACAAATATACTAGACGCATGTTTCCCTGTAGCCCAAAACGGTTTAGGCTTGGCCGTGGATTGTGTAACTACTAGCTTTTAGAATTTGTTTAGGAAATTTAGTTGAAAACCTGAAATTTGTCAATATTATTTTCGAAAATTAACGAAATGCTTCATTAAATAAATAAATAAATAATGGTAATTAAAATGCTTATTTATTTGAAAACACCAAATTCTTTCAAAAATGATCATTTGAAATCTGATCATGATGATAAATATCTAAAAGTTTTATTCATCTGTGTATGTAATCAGCGTTACGATTGTACTTGATAACGTGTTTTGACTTAAAGATAAACTAAATGATTTTTACATTGAAAAAAAAAAAAAAAAATCAGAAACGTTCCTGGGAAATATTGGGACCAAAATGTTTCAAGGCACGTTTCTCGAAAATATCAGAAATTTATAGGATGTTCCATTCGCATATTATTATTGTGAACTTTGATGAGGAACATTTCTGAATAGAAAACAAAGATCTTAGACTATCAGAAATACTTTCTTCAATTCGCGAAAATTTTTCTGGCAGCAGTGCTACTCGGATTTTTTCCGTTAATAGATGAATATCCGTTTCTTTTTTTCTCCGATACAGGAGGTAAAATATACGTCAATTGAAGATAATGGAATAAAATAAAAGTTGCTGCCCTTGGGATCGAACCAGCCACCTTAGTGTTACGAGACCAGTACTCTAACCACTCGGGTATAATTATACAGCAGCGAAACAGTTTGAAGTAAAGATGTTTGCCTCAGATGGGTAATGTCTCGATTAATTTCTTTAAGATGCTTTGAATTTTGTAGTTAATTTCGGGAAGATTTCGTTTTTAATGAGATTGTGGCAGGGGTTTTAATACTTTAGTATTAAATTTTGCTTAGATGCTTTATGTTCCCTCAGCCATTGTTTGGCGATTTTTTGTTGGCGTGTTGGCGGTGTTTATGGATATGGCAACCTCGATATGTGGAACCCCGTGTGACGTGTGTGTTGTGACGTGTCGTGTTCTGGCAAACCCTGAGAAGCTCATTTTAGGTTATAATTTTGTGGATGTATTTTGATATCGTGTTGTATCATTCTGTCTTTTTATTTTTATGTTAAATTTTATTCGATGTATTTGATTGACTATGGTTTCTGTAGTCCGTTTAAACGCTCTTGCTGAAGTAATTAAGAAATATGAGGAAATTTTGACAAGAAAAATAGGTTTGTTTATAGTGTGTCAATGCGTATTCATAACCCTATTTTGGAAAATGACGGTGATGTTATGAGAGATATTTCGTGCTGGAGCTTTCAAGAAAGCAGATGTCTGTTTAGGTATGTTGATAATTTTATGTATATTTTGCTGCTTTAAGAGTTTTTTACATTTTGAGATTGCAACAAAGCGAGAACTGCTGAATTTTGAGAATGCTACACCGCGAGAAATGCTGAATCCAGTAATGTGTTTTTCGGTTAATGTGTGCGAAGCGCTCATACAACGATTACTGATTGCCACTTTAGCGGGTTTCGTTTTTTATGTATATTTTGCTGCTTTAAGAGTTTTTTACATTTTGAGATTGCTAGAAAGCGAGAACTGCTGAATTTTAAGAATGCTACACAGCGACAACTGCTGAATGCAGTGATTTTTTTTCGGTTAATGTGCGCGAAGCGCTCATACAACGATTACTGATTGCCACTTTAGCGAATTTTGTTTATTATTTACATTTTATTTTCATTAAGCCAAGCATCCGTATAAACCGGTGCTTGGCGACATTTACTACTTGGCGGAAAAGGGGTTTTCACGCCAAGAAAAATTCCAAGATGGCGGCCCCGGGAACTTTTGACATCTGTTCCTTAAATTGGATAAAAATATGGATTATAAATGTTTTTATGTAGATTGCTAGATGTAAAATATGAATATTATATTTTTATGCGAGAATTATTTTTTTTGAGTAAAATCGATTTTTTCCCTTTAATATTTTAATTAAAATATATACTTTAAATATGTTCATTTAAAATATATTTTAAAAGCGGATATTTTTTTATAACTTTGAAAAATAAATTGTGAACACTTTTAAATGAATGAGAAAATTGTTATTTATTTTTAAATTCCAGAATGTTTCTTTTCTTTGTTGTTGGTTTAGTTTTTTTTTAAAATCAAATTAGAACCCTTAATTTAAAGAATTTTTGGTTTTTAGGTGCGTTCGTAATTATATAAATACGTAGCACCTATAGTTGGTCGTTAAGTTCATCTGCCCGTCCGTCCGCATATAACAGAGCAAAAATTACCCAACCGAATGCATAATTGTTGTAAAATTTTGTCGAGTCATTTCAAATTTTATGAAAATCGGATGTATAGTTTAATTACAGGGACAGTCAAAAGTTTTTTGTTACATTGCGGCCAATGGGAAAAAATTATTTCAAGTGCATTTTAATGATGTTATAGCCTTTCGAACAGAATGAAATTGATATACACTTATGAAGAGCACTAAAATATACATTCAGTACAAGATGGGGTGAGAAAAATAATTATAAAACTAGTACGAATGCACCTCATTTGCCACGTTTGACGTGCAATTTCCAACTTGTTCGTTTTTAAAATGGATTCGGATTTTAGTATTAATAGAGCCAATACGTGCTAGGAATGAACGGAATTTCTCCCTCTTTTTCAGACTTTCTGGAAGAATTCACGGATAAAACACGTTTTCTAGGAGTACGGAAATTATTTGTTAAAAAATGAGGAACAATTTAGTTTACATAGACGAGCTTTTCTGACAGTGTAGGACAATTAGCTACCCATTTATTTCCCACAAACTTTTCTGATATTTTTTTCCTTTTTTCAATTTATTTAAACTTACTAACTTCTAACATTTAGCATGTTTGAATATTTATGAAGTTGGCCAAAATCTGCTCATCTTAAAAACTACAACAACAGAAACCCATGCGCAGGTATGGAGACGTGCTTTGCTTTTAATCTAGCCTGTCAAATATACCAGACGCGTGCTTCCCTACAGTCCTGAACGGTCTGGGTTTGACCGCGGACGCTCTTACCTGCGGCAGTACAGGTCGGCGGCACACGGGGACCGAATAACTTGCTCGTGCCAGAGATCGGCAAGGAATGTGATCTTTGATTCATTTGTTTTCCCGCCTGTTATTAGAGCTCATTTTTAGTATATCTTCGGGGTAAAATAAAAATCCCTGTTCGTAAAGATAAAAGAGCGCCAGAATATATATATTTTTTTCATTTATGAGGGCAAAATACTACTGGGAACTAATATTTCCCCTCAACATAATTTTTCCTTTAAAATTTACAATTTACAGAAAATTTAGAAAAAAATTCAATACGTAGAACGGAACCAATGCCTTTTTTAGCCCTCATCTTTTTTACTAGCCCATTAAAACTGGAACAAAATTAAATGTTTAAGAAGAAGATTATGTGGCTGTAAACCAAATAAGTGTCATTTTTCGTCTATACACTGTAAAAAATTTATGTAACGTTACTCCATAAAATCAGTGGCAGCCTTGCTACCTCCCTTTAGTAATTTAGTAATTTAACCGATATAACTGGTGTAACTAGTATGTAATATTACACCAGTTATATCAATTTAAATTATACCATTATATAAATTAAATTACTCCGTAAAATTGGAGGCAGCATGTTGCCACCAATTTTATGGAGTAACGTTACACAATTGTTTTACAGTGTGAGGATGCATGAATAAAAGCAAATTATGTTATATGAATGCATGAGTAAATGTAGATTGTTTAAATGGAATGAATATAAATTATTGTGCATGAAAAATGTATGACATCCCCTGAAACTAAACTCTTATGTATCTTTTGGAGAAAAGAAAATAATATATAAGACCCGGTCTTAGTTTTTGAAAAACACTGTATGTAATGTAAATAATAAAAAAAAGAATTGCGTTAAATTTGTTGCATTTTGCATGGAGGTAATTTAAAAATTAAAAAATATATTTATTAATCTTAGCTACTCTAGCGTGCAAACGATGAAATCTGCAAGTTGCCACCAATTTTATGGAGTAACGTTACACAATTGTTTTACAGTGTGAGGATGCATGAATAAAAGCAAATTATGTTATATGAATGCATGAGTAAATGTAGATTGTTTAAATGGAATGAATATAAATTATTGTGCATGAAAAATGTATGACATCCCCTGAAACTAAACTCTTATGTATCTTTTGGAGAAAAGAAAATAATATATAAGACCCGGTCTTAGTTTTTGAAAAACACTGTATGTAATGTAAATAATAAAAAAAAGAATTGCGTTAAATTTGTTGCATTTTGCATGGAGGTAATTTAAAAATTAAAAAATATATTTATTAATCTTAGCCACTCTAGCGTGCAAACGATGAAATCTGCAAATAAGGCAATTCTGTCTATCTCCCTTTCTTTTATTGTTATTTATATCTTAATTAGCACGAACGTGCTTATACTAGATAAGAGCAAATAAAAAAATAAAAAATAATAATTTTTTTAGAAGCCTTAATATTTATTTCGAGTTGTATCGTATTAAATACTTAACGCGTCTTTATTGAAATGATTTGAAATTTGCTTGATTGCTTTATTGAAATGATTTGATGGTGTCCGTCGCGCCGGACACCAAGCCTTGGATTTTCATAATACTCAGATACTTTTAAATTTTTCATAAATAAGGCAGTTGTATCTGTCTGTCTCTTTTTTATTGTTATGCATATCTTAATTAGCACGAAAACACGCTTGTATTGGATAAGAGTAAATAAATAAAATTATATTTTAGGAGCCTTAATATATATTTCGAGTTGTATCGGATTAAATACTTAACGCGTCTTTATTGAAATAATTTGAAACCTCTTTCGCTACTAAGTGTTTCCAGGCATATGATTTACGTGGGGCGTCCCGATTTTTACAGATTTAAAGACCCGCCCCGCACAACCGTTGCGTCGGACGCCAAAACTCTCGATTTTTAATAATACACTGATATTTTAAATTTTTCACTTTCACCCTGCTATTAATTTGTTTGTTTAAAAAAAGGGCAGCAGGAATCTTTAACCTTTGTAGATTTTGTAGTGGAACTTTTGCACAAGATTTTACATTAAGATTATATTTTCCAAAGAAGTAAAATGATTTTAACCCTTTATCTACTGACGGTACTTATAAGCACCATTAAAATAACTTGTTATAAAATTCATTTAATACATCGATCAGTTGTAATACAGTTTCGAATGAATTATAGATGCATTACTTTATCTTGTTCCAAAAGCATTATTGGTTACACAAAACAAAAATATTTTTAAAGGGATGATATCTTTTGCTTTAAAAATCTTTTCAGCTTTCTTGGCGTTGGACGGAGGGGGGGGGGGGATTTTTCAATTCGGAAATATTTCTGTTGTAAGAACATTACATTTGTACATTTCCTAATTGTACATTTAAAATATTTAAAATAAAAGGTTTGAGCGGGGTTATAAATATTGCGCAAAATCCCTATAAATTCAAATTTAATTAATCCTTCTAAAATTTATCAAATGATTATGTAAATCTTCTAATGTAGTTTCAAGAATTCACGAAAAATGCTTTAGAAGATAAAATTTTCATGAATTCATAATTCAGTACATAAAGGGCTAAAGAGCAGAAATTATGGTTTGTGTTAAATGGTTTTGCCCTTTTTTTCAATTTTCCTGTTCGAAAATGCGAATTTTCTTTGACACCTAACCAGTAACTGACGCTTCAGTAAAAATCTAACTCAAATACATTTGCTTGTAAAATTCTGCAAAGTAATAACATGAACTCATTTGTCTTAACTGCTATAACTCATGTGTCAGTTATGGTTTTTCAAAATAGGGATGGTGTCAGGATGGAATTATTGACGATATTTATGATTTTTTTTCTTTTTAAATAAAAAATACAATTTTTTAAAATGTTTTCAACAATAATTTTTTAATGTATGTTTACTATACTTTGAAAAACAAAGATAAGTATAAAATAGATTTATAACTTTGTAATAGCGATTTGAACAAGAAAGAATCCTTGCGGTATCAGTTATTGGGGGTTTCAACCTACAAAATTATTTTCATTCCCGCGTACATAATTTTTTCAGGCATTATTTTCCCAGTGCATAAAGTTTTTTTTTTAAAAAATCGTTGCAGGAATATAATAAGTTTTTAATCAATGTTCGACTACTACTTTATATTTTATTTTTGTGATTGTTAAATTCGAAAAATCAGCTTAATATAGAAATTTTGACACCACGTTCTGAACAATGCTTTACTTTTAAAGGAAACTTGATAAAAAATAAAATAATAATAATTAGTGAATTTGGATTTGAGAACAAATGGCCTTGACCAAAATTGTTGCAATTTACACGAAATTTTATTGTTCAGAATTCTTACGTTAGCAATGATGAATTTCTTTTATTACAATGTTATTACATAGTAGAAAACTTTCCAATGCTTGAGTAAAATTGAGATTAAGATGCAAGATAGAAGGAGATAATACAGATTCAGAACATTTCTGTATAGCAGTCACAAATATTGCACGCTGTAAAATATAATATTACGTTAACACATACTGGACACTTGCACCATAAAATATAATAAATAAAGATACACAGCCTTGTTTAATGGTACACAAAACACGAACTTTAATAAGTTAATAGTTAAATTCTAAGTTTCGAACTGTTACTACAGCCGTCTTCCGGAAAAATATGATGGTTAAATGGCTAAAAGCTGAGAGATGAAGGCTTCCTGTGCAAGAGATAATTTGTCGAACGTTGACTAAAGATATGAAAACAACAATGTAATGGTGCCATCCAGTGAAAATAAATACTACTTATTAATGAAATGAGTCCAAATAAATCAAGTTCGATTGAAGAAACTACGAGTGTCGCCATCTACGCATGAGGGCCAGAACCACATTTAACAAAATTTTCATTCAAGTTTTTGGCAACATGAATTTAATTCCAATTTAAACTTGAATCACGACATTTTTGTTTTCAGATCTTTAGTCAATGTTCGACAAATTATCTATCGCACAGGAAGCCTTCATCTCTGAGCTTTTAGCCATTTAACCATCATATTTTTCCTGAAGATGGCTGTAGAAACAGCTCGAAACGTAGAATTTAACTTTTAACTTATTAAAGTTCGTGTTTTGTGTACCATTAAGCAAGGTTGTGTATCTTTATTTATTATAACATTACGTTTCATTTGTTAATACTGAATTGTTGGCATACACTGTGAAAAACAAACAAGCAAACAAATGCTTTTAATATCGAAAATATACACTATATAGCCTTTAATCACCGGACATTTGCAATTTTAGACTTTTAGAATATTTAAAAATATACTTGTCGGATTCTTCTGGAACTTCAGGATTATCAAGAATATGTTTGACCTCAAATTTATCAACATCTATTTGATAAGGAGGACAATTAGAGGGCCAACAAAAAATCAAATTAAAATAATAATATTTGGGATCATCCTGCGCAATAAAATGAAAGAAATGATCTGTCGCTGCAGAATATAAATACTATGTGGATACTGTACAACATGTTTACTGATTTTTGCAAGAATAGTACATATATTCATGGAAATATAGCGATTTTTTAAAAAAAGTTCAAAAAATTCTTTCATTTTTTTAGCGTATATCATGCAGTGTTTTCTACCAAATTTAACTCCAGCTTCAGAAAAATTGGCAAAATGTAGTAGAAACAATATAGTGCAATTGGAATATAAATATATTAAATATTTTAGGAAATATGAGCAGTTGTATGAAATAATTTTTATCTGCGCATGCTCGAACGATAACAAAGACTTTTTTGTATAATTTAATAGTCTACTCTATGGAGCAATTCATAAAAAAAAATCCAGTCAAATATCTTGAAAATTTAGAAAGATATCGTCGACAGAGTCAGCTGATTTTTAGTTGCTCTCTAAAAGCTGCTGGATGATAAGGGATTTTCCACAAATTGTAATTTTTTATTAACTGACTTTCAATATAAAGTTAGTATTTAATGAGTATCAATCAGTATAATTAGAAGAAATGCTTCGATTTTGATACTTCTTTTTATCATAAAATAGGCTCGTTCTGGTGATTATCCAAGAAGAACTAAAGCATCAATAAAAGATGAAAAAAAAATTAAAATTAAAATTGACAATTTGTGGAAAATCCCTTATCATTCAGCTGCTTTTAGAGAGCAGCTAAAAATCAGCTCACTCTATCGCCGATATCTTTGAATTTTCATTATATTTGACTGGATTTTTTTATGAGTTGCTCCATAGAGTTAACTATTACGTTACGTAAAACAAACAAAAAAAAAATCTTTGTTATCATTCGCGCATGCGCAAATAAAAATTATTTAGTACAACTTCTTATATTTAATAAAATAATTAATATATTTATATTCCCATTGCACTATATTGTTTCTACTACACTTTGTTAATTTTTCTGAAACTGGCGTTAAATTTTGTAGAATATCCTGCATGATATAAGCTAAAAACATGCCAGAGTTTTTTGAACTTTAAAAAAAATCGCTATATCTCCATGAATATACGTGCTATTCTTACACAAATGAATACACATATTACACAATGTCTGTTTATTTATATTCTGCAGCGATAGATCATTTCGTGCATTTTAATTTACAGGGTGATCCCAAATATTATTATTTTTCTTTGATTTTTCGTTGCCCCCCCCCCCCCCCCCTAATTGTCATCCTTATCAAATCGACGTTGATAAATATGAGGTCAAACATATTCTTTATAATCCTGAAGTTCCAGTATAATCTGACAAGTATATTTTGAAATATTTGGCAAAATGTCTAAAATTGAAAGTGACCGGTAATAAATGGCTATATAGTGTACACTATGACGCAAAAGTTTAGACAATGAAGAAATTCTTACATACTTTGAAAAATATTTATTCAATTTTCAAATCACTGCTTGAAATTAATGTGCTGTACATATAAACAATATTTATAACAAAGAAAAGTGGAATTGTGCATATTGCAATAAATTAAATGGTAACAAAAATAAACTGCTGTCTCAAAAGTTTAGACACAAATTAAATAAAATCGAAATAAACAATTTTTAAAACCTGGTTGCGCATCCATGCTTATGTATTACGTCATATACACGAGACTGCATGGAAGAAACTAAATCTTGCATAGTTTGTGGATCGATATAGTACCATGCATTCTCAATAGATGTCTTAAGTTCCTTTTCAGAAGAGTATTGTCTAGCGTTGCTATAAACTTTGCGACACATGATGCTCCAAAGGTTTTCTATAGGGTTAAGATCTGGGCTACATGCTGGCCAGTCGAGAACTCTTATATTATGGGAATTAAACCAAGATTTTGAATGTTTTGCAGTGTGAATTGAAGCATTGTCTTGCTGAAATTCCCACTGAGGACCCCCTAGAAGCTCAGCAAATGGCAGTAGGTTTTCTTCTAATGTCTGTGTATAATGCTGTGAAGTTTGACGACCACTGGTGAAGGTCAGAGATACTTGTCCATTATAGCAAAAGGCTGCCCAAACCATCACCAAGCCCCCTCCTTGTCTGCGACTAAAAAAACGTCGAGGTTCCTTCCGCAAGTCATACCAATACGATAAACAACCATCTGGACCATCCAGATTCCACTTTTTTTCATCGCTAAATATGACTGACTGCCATTTCTCTCCATATGACATATGCTTTCGAGCCCACATAAGTCTTTGTAACTTATGATGTGGTTTCAGAGCTGGTTTCTTCTGCATTTTGCTATAAACGATTGTTCCTTTTTCCAAAATTCGTCTACGAATCGTATCCTTTGATACAAAGAGTCTCGATGAGCTTTGAACTCCACGTACGCCCATTTGTTGAGTACTCGCTAGTCTTTGTATCAGGCGATCCTCTCGTACAATTGTCACACGTGGCCTCCCAGACCGACATTTTGCCTTATATTCGGAACCACTCGATAAAACTCGATAAATAGATTTTTTTGACCTATTAATAATAGCAGAAATTTCAGAAACGCTCTTCCCTTCACCTTTCAACTGCCAAATCCTTGAAACCTCATTCACTTGAATTTCTTTAGCTCTCGGCATGTCGACTATGAAGCGCAATCGTTTGCAGAACTTAAGTACTCCAAATTTGTGACATCATCGATTCTAAATTTGCATATGCCAGCGAATATTCAAAGAAATTTAGAATAGTGTCTAAACTTTTGCGACAAGCACATTTGAATTTTTATGAAAAAAATTAGTATTATAGCAAATAAAACGACTGTCTTTTGTACATAGCATTTTAAATCAGTTTTTGAATATATTTACAGGTTTTTGTAATTCTGACGTCATAATTCTACATTTTAAAGCTGAATGACGTCATTGTCTAAACTTTTGCGTCATAGTGTATAATGATGCGAAAATATAAACCACGAACGTAAATACACAATAATCTCTTCGGATTTACCCACGATCCTAAAAAGCGTTCTTTCTCTTTAGAAACCCCAGAAAACAATGTATTTTCGAAATTTAAAGAATAAAAGTTTTTTTTTTTTTGCTGCCACTGATTTTTGAAAACGTTTATGAGTATTTTTTGTAGCACGTTAATCAGATTTTTCAACCCGGAATATTAGTTTTTTTGGGTGCTATCATTTCTCCTGTAAACATTTTCATCTTCAACAGACATGTTTTACAGCGAAACATGATCAATTTACAGCATTTTAGTATTAAAATTAAAATTGATATATATTTTTAATCTCATGCATTTATAAATTAAATTACGCAGCTGCAAATGTATAGATGAGAATTGATAGAATTGAAAAATCGATATTCCGGTTTGAGAAAACGGATTAATGCACTGTAAAAACTATTCGGAAACTTTTCAGAAAATCGGTGGCAGCAAAAGAAACTTTGTTTTTATAAATGTTTCTCTAAATTAGCTATATTATTAGCTAATTAAGGATTGGCCATGTTTTTACTTTCAATCGCCTCCCGTATATGGATTATTTAAGTTTCATACATTTTTAATATAGTGAAATAAAACTGCTTTATATTTTTATTCAACACTATTTGCAGAACTGGACCTGTAAAATACAGTTCGAGGTTTTATTTCCACATTTTTACATCAGAGACTATCAAAGCCTGAGAGCTAATGTGCCCGCAGGTTCTATATGTACGTACGTATGCACGTAACACGCTAACTCTTGATAGAAATATCCGATTTGCTTCAAATTTTGGATATAGGTTCATTCTGATAAGGCACTTTCCTGATTAGTTTTGGTCATTCATTGGTTAAGTATAAAGGGGGGGGGGTGGCTAATCCCCTTCCCTTAATCTAGATAAATGGGTTTTTCACAGGGTTGCAAAAAAGCCGGCTAAAATTAAAAAAAGCCATGCCGGTGGTTTTTATAGGCTTTAACCGGCTTTTTTTTTTGGCCAAAATTGGCTTTTATACAGTGAAGTATTTTAATTATAAATGACGAATTTTTATGTGTTTTTTAATTAGTTTTAAAGACATTTAATTGAGGTACAAATCAATATAACCCAAAATTTTCAATAATGAAGACATTAATATTGGAATAAAAGGCCATACCAGTTGCTTTCTCTAGTTTACACTAACCTTAACACCTTTTTTTTTAAAATTTTTACTGCTTTATATAATTAAAAAGGACAATGGTTGCTTAGTTATATATTTTATTAACTAATTTTAAGGGATATTAATATACAAGCCTTATTTTATTTCTCATAAATATTTATTTAAAATCACACATAAAGTCATTTAATAAAAACATCATTTCTCTCTATTAAAACAGTATTATGAATAACATATGCATTAATTTATGCACGAGTATGCTCTATTTTAAATAGCAACTAGCTTTTCAAAATTCTATTTCAACAAGTTTTATTTGGAGAATTTTTTTTTATTATTCTTTTTATTTTATGCACTTACATGTACTAAAATTTCCTCAAATGTTATATCTTTCCTAATTTCTCTTTCAACATTGTTCATTCTACGATTTTAATCTGTCCGTATGGACATATCTGGAATAAGTTACATAACAGCTTAGTAGCAGAAAAACTTTTTACACATATCATTTTTATAAGTTAGAATATCAGTTGCTTATTACTGGGTGTTCTCAAGTATTAAAGATAATTTCAGTTATTAAATACATATGCTATTTAGTAATTATTAATTAGCATAATTATATGCTATTTAGTTTTAATCAATTTTAAAAGTAAATATCAGTATGTAAGAATGTTTTTATTTTAATGGGGCCATTTTCTTATTCTTTCATAAAATCTTTAAAATGGGTGATATGTGTAGAGCTATAATAAAGAATTCCAAACCAATACTTCAGAGTCTAATTTAATGCATTCTTCTGAATATTTATATATTTTTTTTCAGACATAATGCCTTCACAGTTGCATTCTAGCAGTTATAAGGACTTATTTATTTGGCAAAATTTAATAGATGTTTATATTTTTTTAGTAGAAAATATTTATAAGTGTATTAAAAATAAATGAATCCAAATTTTATATGAATTATCTATAAACCACCTTTAAAATAAATAAAAGCTGGCTTTTTTTAATTAAAGCCGGCTTTTTTTAAGTGGTTAAAACCAAAAAAAGCCGGAAACCCTGTTTTTTCATGCAGAACTATCCGATTTGCTTCATTTTGGTATACCGGGTTATTCTGATAAGGCGCTTCACTGATTAGATTTGGAGGTTCATTGATTAAGTATAAAGAGGGGAAATGGGGGAGCTAATCCCCCCCCCCTTAATTTAGCTAAATGGTTATTTTTTTTTGTCGTTTTCTTTATTTTTCGAGGGGCATTATTCTTTGAAATAAGAGTATGATATACAATTAGTGTAAATGCACTGTGAGCTCCATGCCATCAGCTTAACTGGGTACCTTTCTTTTTATTTTAGTTTCATCTCTTTTAGAATCTCTTCCAGTGAACATTTTAATAGTCTTACTTCAATAGTTCATTCATGCTGTATTGCGCAAAGTGGCGTAATTTCACTTGCGAACTATTCAGCCAAGTGGATTACTTTCTCATTTAATTTTAGTAAAAAGTGAATCGCATATTCATAAATTAGATTAGCCGAAAACGATTTCAACATAAATTTTCCGGGAAGCGATTGCAGAACTGCAAGAAAACTGTTATGGAAATATGCAATCGCCACTTCGTATATAGCTATTGTAAATTCCCCATGCATAATTTATTTGTTTATTTTTCCATTTGATTGCGGTTTTAAACGTAATAATGTTCAAAATAACGGAGTTTTCAGTTTTAAATATAATAAATGTGCATTATATTTTTATTTTATTCTTGTAATAGTTGCTTTTTAAATTTCTCTTGCTCGTGAGTCACGAGTTATATTTATTAGACATAAATTAACTACAGTAAAACTTCCCTAAAGTGACCACGTTCCATTCCAGTAAAAATTGGTCGTCCCGAGAGGTGGTCTCTTAATGGAGGTTTTGTTTAAATCTAGATTTTAATTGTTGAAAATAGGTAACAATTAGTGTTACTAAAATTTATTTTTCACATTAGGGGAAAATATAAAAATTTAAGTACCAAAACAAAAGTTAATTACATAAGTTAATTACCGCAGAGTTAAAAAAAATGAATACATTGACGTTTGCTATGATTTTACGGTTTTTTCTTTTATAACTTATATTTCCAAGTCCTTTTGACGGAAATAAATGCAATTTTTTTTTTTTTTTTGGACGGGAACAAATAATGACGATTTCATTATTTTTTCTATTTCTTTGAGAGTTTCCTGACCTGACAGAATAGGGAAGGGGAGTTTATTGACCGTCATTCTTAATTTGTCATCGGAGTTAAATTCATTGCCTAAAAAAGGCACAAAGGGGTTTAAACACTTAAAAGTTACTGGAATAATAATAATAAAAAATTCTAAACTTAGTTAAGAAGTTTGATGAATAATGCGCGTTCCGGAATTGTTTTTCTAATAAAACACTTCTTCAAGAAACCAGGAAAAAATGGAATTTGTTTTGTTTTCTTCAAAGAAATGGGTCGCTCATGGAGGGAGTTCAACGGGGATGGTCTCTGAATGGAGGTAAAATTAGTATTGAGCCTATGGGAATTAAATTTCGTTCCATGAAAAAATGGTCGTTCGGGGAGGTGGTCTCTTAATGGAGGTGGTCTCACAGGGAGGTTTCACTGAAATTATTTTTTTGGGAAGCAATTATTAATTTCTCCGATTTAACCCTTCGCACTCGATGTGAATCTCACTCATCACTCAATATATTGCGACAAATCGAGAGGTAACTCATAAATAAAGTCGATTTTGAAAAAAAAAAAAGAAAGTTGTCAACCCTTTATGTCCCAAATTACGAATTCATGAAAATTTATCTTCGAAAGCCTTTTTCGTGAATTTTTGAAACTACATTAGAAGATTTACACTATCATTTAAAAATTTTAATAAGATTTTGCGAATTAAAATTAATTAATTAAATTCGAATTTATAGGGATTTTGTGCACTATTTATAACTCCACTCAAATCTTTTATTTTAAATATTTTTTTTAAGTATTTTGTAGAATTAGGAAGTGTACAAATATAATGTTGTTACAATAGAACTATAGAAATACTTCCGAGCTGAAACACCCTCCCTTCCCCCAATCTTTCAACGTCTAGAAAGCTGAAAAGATGCAAAAGCTAAAGAAATTATCCTTTTAAAAATATTTTTGTTTTGCGCAACCAATAATGTTTTTGGAACAAGATAACTCATTCTAAACTGTATTACTCTAATCGTATATTAAATGAATTTTATAACAAGTTATTTTAATGGTACTTTAAAGTACCATCTGGACATAAAGGGTTAAATACTTAATGTAACCAGGCGGGTCTGCTAATAATTAGTAAAATATTTATGAGCATAATTAATTTCTCAAACTATTTGCTAACAATGAAACACAAAAATAGATACTATTATATATTTATATATATATATATACATATATATATATTAATTAATTATTTTAGATAAAAGATTTAAGATTTTGATTTCTATAGAGTTAAGAAACTAATGAGACAACGGGGAGAGGGGCTCAGGAGAGCTGAGTCCTCCTGGTACCCTGTAAAGTTTTCACAGAAGGCAGACAAGCGGTGTGCTGGAATTTCAGCAAATATAATCGATTTTCTTGATACTATTCCCAACAGTAACAGTTCTTGAAACTACTTAGTAATACGAAAGAAATTAAACTCGAGTTATAAAAAATTCAAATGTTAGATTAAAATGAGTTCAGAGTAAAAATGAGACTTGCAGAACTAAGTTTGGTGCCCTTCATCTTCAGATTTACACGTTAGAAATGTAATCGATGCTTATAGTAATGTACAATTTTTTTTCCAGATGGGAATTATCAAACATTGAATAGAGAAAATAATAATCTTTGGGATAGCTGACTTAATAAAAATGATCTTTATTTCAACAGGAAGTGTTTGAACCCCATGAGGCCTTTCCCATGTACATGCCCCTGTCCATATTGCTGTAGATAAATCAGTATTGTCAGTGTCATCGACAATTGGTCATCGCTAGTTAAGAGTTTTAAAATAAGTGTTATTCTATTCTATAGTCAGTATACATATGAAGCTTTTATGTATAAATTTTTCACCACTTCAGCGAGGTTTAAGACTTACGAAATTAAGGCTGCGTACAGCCTCGAGTTTTGCCTTCATTCTCCAGTTTTCGTGGAAAATTTTTTATTCTAAATGGTTCTGCGTCTTATTCACAAAAGAATGAGGGGAATCAACGATGGGTCAGGAGATAAGGAGCTCGACTCTACTCTGAGGAAAGGTTCCTCTTTTGCAGGACAACAGTCCCTTTCCTGCTAAAGTCATTAAAAATAAAAAAAACCGCGTGGCCACAACAATCGACGCCGACACTGATAACAGTTAGAAGGTAGTGCGTTCGCAGCCTAAGATCACCTCAAGACTTTGCCTGTTTATTTCATTATTTTTTAGCGTGGGGGAGGGAGTGAAGCATATGTTTTTGTGTTTTTAATTCTGTCAGTTTATACAGACGAGATTATTTACCTTCCTCTTTTTTTTTCTTTTTCTTTGCCCCGGAAGTACAGAAGACTTTGCTGTGGCTTCACTAAGAAGGAAAAAAAAAATAATCCTATGCCATGTAATTCATTATTTTATACTTGCTTTGCTTGTTACTTGCTTTATATGAGATGAATGAGAATTACCTTTTCAAATTCGATATTAGATAAAATCTATAAGAAATAATGTAGAAAGTGTTATTGCTAGTACCATGTAACAGCAACACATGAAGTTTTGTAAGCAAAGTGGTTTTTAAGAAAACAGGGATTCATTTCTAAATTTATAAGCTAAGAGGGATTTCTCAGATCGATAATTATCTTTACAACTTTAACTCTAGATAGAATCTGAGAAAAAAAAAAAAAAAAAAAAGATTGAAAAATTGTGTTTGCTTGTAGATGTCAAAACAATATATAAAGTAAATATAATTATAAGAAGAAATGCAATATTCCACCTTGATCCAGTAACAAATTACACAGTATGAACTTTGAGAATCTGAGAAAAAAAAGTGGTTGGAAATTTGTGTTTACTCCTTGTAGATGTCAAAGCAACATATAAAGTACATAAAATTATAGGAAGAAATGCAATATTCCACCTTGATCCAGTCACAAACTACACAATATGAACTTTGAGAATCTGAGAAAAAAAAGTGGTTGGAAAATTGTGTTTGCTTGTAGATGTCAAAGCAACATATAAAGTAAATAAAAGTATAGGAAGAAATGCAATACTCCACCTTGATCCAGTCACAAACTACACAATATGAACTTTGAGAATCTGAGAAAAAAAAGTGGTTGAAAAATTGTGTTTGCTTGTAGATGTCAAAGCAACATATAAAGTAAATAAAATTATAGGAAGAAATGCAATATTACACCTTGATCCAGTCACAAACTACACGATACGAACTTTGAGAATCTGAGAGAAAAAAGTGGTTGGAAAATTGTCTTTGCTTGTCAAAGCAACATATAAAGTAAATAAAATTATAGGGAGAAATGCAATATTCCACCTTGATCCAGTCACAAACTACACAATATGAACTTTGAGAATCTGAGAAAAAAAAGTGGTTGGAAAATTGTGTTTGCTTGTAGATGTCAAAGCAACATATAAAGTAAATAAAAGTATAGGAAGAAATGCAATATTCCACCTTGATCCAGTCACAAACTACACAATATGAACTTTGAGCATCTGAGAAAAAAAAGGGGTTGAAAAATTGTGTTTGCTTGTAGATGTCAAAGCAACATATAAAGTAAATAAAATTATAGGAAGAAATGCAATATTTCACCTTGATCCAGTCACAAACTACACAATATGAACTTTGAGAATCTGAGAGAAAAAAGTGGTTGGAAAATTGTGTTTGCTTGTAGATGTCAAAGCAACATACAAAGTAAATAAAAGTATAGGAAGAAATGCAATATTCCACCTTGATCCAGTCACAAACTACATAATATGAACTTTGAGAATCTGAGAAAAAAAAAGGTTGAAAAATTGTGTTTGCTTGTTGATGTCAAAGCAACATATAAAGTAAATGAAAGTATAGAAAGAAATTCAATATTCCACCTCGATCCAGTCACAAACTACACAATATGAACTTTGGAATCTGAGAAAAAAAAGTTGTTGAAAAATTGTGTTTGCTTGTAGATGTCAAAGCAACATATAAAGTAAATAAAATTATAGGGAGAAATGCAATGTTCCACCTTGATCCAGTCACAAACTACACAATATGAACTTTGAGAATCTGAGAAAAAAAAAGAAGTTGAAAAATTATGTTTGCTTGTAGATGTCAAAACAACAGATAAAGTAAATAAAATTATAGGAAGAAATGTAATATTCCACCTTGATCCAATCACAAACTATTCAATATGAACTTTAAAAGTTCTTTGTTTACTAAAAGGGTGACAAATAAAATACAGATGTTAAAAGTATAAAATATGCATTTTATTTAAAATTCCAAGTACTTTCGGTCTGCATCCGCAGCCTTCGTCAGGGAATATTTTCATTAACTACCATTCCTCTACACAAGTTTAATAAGACGCACTACTACCTCTACTTCCAGCTACCCCTAAGAATTGTAGACTCTCCCATTTCAAACGAAATGACGTATTTGAATGAATGGAACGGCAGTTAATGAAATCATTCCCTGACGAAGGCTGCGGATGCAGACCGAAAGTATTCGTCAATTTAAATAAAATGTATACTTTAAACTTTTAACATCTGTATTATTATTATTTGTCATCTTTTAAGTAAACAGAGAATTTTTAAAGTTTATATTATGTAGTTTGTAACAGATAAAGTTTCATTTGCAAGAAAAATGTTTTAAAGTAAACGAAAATTTATAAATATGCAAGTGAATAGAGAAACTCCAAGACCAATGGATTGGACTTGGCTGTCCTGTACCATTGTCAATTAGATTATCTGACATCATGTTGTATGATTTTTTTTCCCCTGTAGGGATATATTAAAGATCGCATTTACTGTACTGTACACTGTTAAAAAAAAGTTTCTTAGCCAGGAAAATATAATATAACTATGGACGAAAACGTACAATAACCTCTTTCTAGCTTTTCACGATTTCGAAGAAGGTTCTATATTTTCAGAAACCAATATATTTTCGAGATTGAAAGAAGCATTTGTAAAAACAAAGTTTTTTTCCCCTGCCACTGATTTGAGGAAACGTTTCCGAGTAGTTCTTACAGTATATTAATAAGTTTTTCAACCTGGAATGTAGGTTTTTTAGAATGCATCAATTCTTGATAAAATAATTCCACGTTCAATAAATTTGGTTTACTGTCAAACGTGATAAATGTATCGCTTTAACTTTAACATTAAAATTAATATTATTTTATTAGTCTTGCATGCATATAAATTCAATTACGTAGCTGAAAATGTTTAATTGAGAAATTATACCATTCTAAAAACCGATGTTGGCGCAGCATGTCCCCAAAGGGATTTTGCGCCATAAAACCTCATACAACCAACCTCAAAACCAGTATTCCGGTTTGAGTAAACTGATTAAAATTAATATTATTTTGTTAGTCTTGCATGTATAAATTCACTTAGCAGCTGAAAATGTTTAATTGAGAATTTATACCATCCTAAAATCCGATATTCCGGTTTGAAAAAACTGATTAAAATTAATATTATTTTGTTAGTTTTGCAAGTATAAATTTAATTAGCAGCTAAAAATGTTTAATTGAGAATTTATACCATCCTAAAAACTGATATTCTGGTTTGAGAAAACTGACTAAAATTAATATTTTGTTAATCTTGCATGTATAAATTCAACTACACAGCTGAAAATGTTTAATTGAGAATATATATCATTCTAAAAATCGATATTCCGGTTTAAGAAAACTCATTAAAATTAATATTATTTTGTTAGTCTTTCTTGCATGTTATAAATTCAATTACGCAGCTGAAAATGTTTAATTGAGAATTTATACCATCCTAAAAACTGATATTCCCGTTTGAGAAAACTGATTAAAATTAATATTATTTTGTTAGTCTTGCTTGTATAAATTCAATTACGCAGCTGAAAATGCTTAATTGAGAATTTATACAATCCTAAAAATCGATATTCCGATTTGAGAAAACTGACTAAAATTAATATTATTTTGTTAATCTTGCATGTATAAAATCAATTAGCAGCTGAAAATGTTTAATTGAGAATTTATACCATCCTTAAAACCATAAAACTGCAATATAATATATACCATAAAAATGAATAGTTTCGAGCAAAATTAGTTTCATTGTTACGATCATTCTTATAATTTTCATAAACTTGAAAATAAATTATTGCCGTATTTCTCAGGTATGACGCCAACCGTGACTATGAAACAAATTACGGTAGATTAGCAGATTAAGTTACAGAAAGATATTGACTAGTTATAAAGTATCTCGCAAACTTTATGTAAATAACTTCATCTGCAAATTTGATCTATCTGCCAAGATTCTTGTCAAACATAAGCGATAATGGCAATAATGTAGTTTGATACATATGAGAATTAAAATATTTTTAGAATTATAGGTTAATAATTAGAGATAATATTATATTTTTTTAAAGGAAGAAAAATCTACGAAAATTTTTTATCAGGTCAAAGGGGGAAGCTTCCTTTTCCTCCCGTACATATCAGAAGAACTTTTTTCTTTCGTTCTCAGAAAGAAGTGTTAGAGAATTTGCTCTGGCTTCAGTAAGGAAAAAAAAAATTCCTTGTAATATACAGTAATTATTTTATGCTGTCTATGCTAAAGAAACATTAAAAAAATTTTTTTTTATAAAAATGACATTGATTTTAGTTGCAAAAATTGTGCGTTTATTTCCATTAAATAATTAATGCATATAAAACAACTGAAAAGTTTACGTTTAGTATCATATAAGGAATATTTAAATAAACCTTATCCTTAAAAATACAGTAATTATTTTTAAGAATCGAGCGAAACAGGTTTTAAGACCGAAACCGAATTTCGATAATCTTCCTATCTTTGTCCGAACACGAAAACGAAAATTTCCATTTTTTAAGTAATTAATACATGCATAAATATACATTATTAATTAATTATACGTGTATATTAAGTATACATAATTATTAATTAATTATACCTGTGGCCCAAGTTGGCTGTTTGTGCCTCTGACCAAAACTTTTGATTTTCAAATAAAATGCACTGTTAATAATGAATCTACAACACAGAATGTTTTTCTAATTACACACATTTCATCTAATTAAAAAATGTTTTAGGTATACATACCTCGATTTATCTTTTATAACGATTTTTGTTAATGATCATCTGCTATACTAGAACTTTCTCAGAAAGCATTCGAAGCACTTCTGCGGTTAAAAAAATTGTATTACTTTAAAGCCTGTATCTTTTAATGAACACGTGAAAGTCCTCTTCAAAGTTTAGTAATATATGCATTGCTTGCTTTATAATTTGCACCCACGTCTTGAATCAGTCATGACTGATAATTATAAACGGTGAAGTTCATGGCAATAAATAAAGAGTGTCTCATTTGAGCCGGTACATCTCAAATCAATCAGTAATGTTGAAAATTCCTGAAGGAAGAAACGAGTTTTTTTGAATACAGATAGTTTTGATCGAGTTTTGGTCCAGCCGAATGCTTGGCAGCATTTTCTCAGATTTTGGGCCGAAAACGAAATCGAATTTTCGGTCGATCTCTAATTATTTTACACTGTCTATGCTTAACCTCTTAATTCTCGCTCCCGTGATATTCACGGGCTGTGTCTTTTACTCAGATTGTTTAATTCCTACCAGTTTTATAAAATAGTGTAATTGTATTTATTATGGTATCATTTTACTTGTCATTAAATAAGGGGGATATTTCTTTTTCAAAAAAGTGGTGCCAGTGAGCAATTTGAATTTTTAAAACGTAATTTAATGCGACCGTTAAGGGGTTAATAATGTATTCTATAGCTTAGAATATGATGAAATTAATGAGGAAAAATCATATTATTTTTGATGTGTCAATTGCCTTTTTGTTTTAAAAAAAAAAAACAGACAAACATTTCTTTAGTTCAAAAATAACATTAATTTTAACTTGTAAAAAATTTTCGTTAATTTCTATTATATAATTAATGCATATAAAGCGAGTGAAAAATTTGCATGTAGTATAATACAGGGTGTTTATAAAGTCACGGACCAATTTTGATGTTTAATAACCCATAAAATAATAAAGATAGATTAAAATTAATAACATAAATGGTTAGATAGACTCAAAAAGTTTCGTGACCCTTGTCAATGAACTTCCACGTGTGCCCCCTTCGTCGCACGGAGAATATCAAGTCGATAGTCAATTTCACGCCTGGTAGCGGCAAGCATGTCGGCATCCACAGAGGCTATTGCGGTTGTAATTCTGGCTTTTAAGTCATCAATGTTCGACACTCTCCCCCTGTAAACATTGTCCTTTACAAATCCCCAAAGGAAAACGTCCAGCGGACTTTAAGACAAAGGAAAATGACATTTTGCAAAAAGATGGTGCACCACCTCATTGGGGTACCATCCTTCGTACTTCTTTGAATGACCATTTTCCAGGAAGCTGGATTGGGCGAGGAGGTCCAATTCCTTGGCCACCCAGATCACCTGATATAACGCCGCTGGACTTTTTCCTTTGGGGATTTGTAAAAGACAATCTTTACAGGAGGAGAGTGCCGAACATTGATGACTTAAAAGCCAGAATTACAACCACAATAGCCTCTGTGGATGCCGACATGCTTGCCGCTACCTGGCGTGAAATTGACTATCGACTTGATATTCTCCGTGCGACGAAGGGGGCACACGCGGAAGTTCATTGACAAGGGTCATGAAACTTTTTGAGTCTTATCTAACCATTTATGTTATTAATTTTAATCTATCTTTATTATTTTATGAGTCATTAAACATCAAAATGGGTCCGGGACTTTATAAACACCCTGTATTTAGAATATTAAAATAATCATACGAAATTGGAAATATTATATATTACTATGAATGAATGCACAAAGTTTTAAGTGAAAGTATTAATATTCTTAAAGGTGTAACAGTTTTCAAAAAGTAAAATAAAATAAATAAAAATGTTTTCTGAAAGAATTTTCATCAGACCTACGATTTTAAGGAAAGACTTTTCCAATTTTTTTTAATTAATTTTAAGGGAAATATAATAAGGTTCCACAGTTTTCGCCATTTAAAACTTAAAGTTTGTTTACCCTTGAAAGCACTTATTGTCTTATTGGCAATCAATCAGTGGTTATGAACACTTTTTAAAGAATTTTAACAAGCAAATGAAGAATAGGAATAAACAGGTAACATGTAACTATTTATATATTTAACTGGGAACCAAAAGCTACACAAAAGAGGTAATTATTTTTAATAATAGAAAAAAGAATTTTTGCATTAACTTCTCACGACTTTCTTTTTATAAGTTCATTTAATGAATACCTTCTAATCCGAAAGAAATGTTTCATTGTGTTGTAAGAATGCAATAAAGTTACCATGATAAATAATTAACTTGTGTGTATACTTATAATATAATAAGAAAATATCATAAATGTTAAACAGGTAGTGTTTACTTTATTGCAAAACACAGCACAAATATGATAATGATTTTTAGTTCATTTAATTCAATATTCATTTTAATAGGAAATGATTTATTTTTTAAATATTTGTGTTAATTATATTATAATAAATATCTTTACCTAAGCTGTGTAAGATTTTATGATTCAAACGAAAGCATGACATACTTAATAATATGTTATGCTGATAATTTTATATTTAAATTAAATTGAACTGCTTTAAACCCGTCAGTTTTCATTAATATTATAATAGCAAAGCAGTTATAATTTAAAAGATCATACATATTAAGATAAAAAAAAATCTTAATAAATATGTGTATCTACGAATAATAATCAATATAATTAAAGAAATACATCGAATTGATGAAAGAGAACAGACATTTAAGTGAAATTTCATAGTCTCGCCCTCTATGACTGATTAAAGATAAAAATAGATTACAGAAAATAGAAATGGAATTCTGATTTACTAATTTTAATTGCTAAAAGTTATAAATTAAAACTTTAAAACAGTAAAAATAGGTTTATTCATTATTTCAAATGAAAATTAAATTTCAAAGAAATTGCTTAAGAGGTGCAAAGGGCCAACATAGTGAAAAAGCTTCCATGCCGGGACTCGAACCCGGGCCATCAGTATAGCGCACTGACGTTCTACCGACTAAACCACATGGAACGATACCCAGCCTTGATTTTCATTTGAAATATTGTATGTAAAGCGAATGTTTCTCTCTGGGATAATTTCCATGTATTAATATAGGTTTATTCAACTGTTTACATGTTTCGACTACCCGAGTCATTAAAATAAATAAATAAATAAATAAAAATATTTTTAAATTGTAAAATCTATGAAACGCCATCGTTCAATTTTCCATATTATGCACGTTATTTTTTTGAATTTACTTGGATTTTTTTTTCGTAATCATTGAGTAGCTCGAGTCATAATTTTGGTAAGCTAAATGATGCTGCATCGCATCGTTATATATTGAATTTTTGCGGGTTACAATCTCTATGGTTTCTCTTCTAATGAATGGATAGTATAGACTGGAGGCAAAAATTATCTTACTTTCATTAAAATTTATTTGGATGGTTTCTTCTTGATATAATCTTGCTAGGGCTGTGGTTTTCCTATTATATTTAATATCAGCTACATGCTCCTTTTTCCTATACTTGAATTATCTGCCAGTAATTTCAATATAGTCATTCTTTTTTCCGCCTGCTATAACAACAAAAACAACAAAAACAAATTTGTTTGGTAATGACTTGTGACTTTGAAGCAATTTGATGATACTAGAAAACTATAATAAGAAAATGGTAAAGTATGTGATGATAAAAAAAAAAAAAAAAAAAAAAAAAAAAACGAATGACAGTTTCATTTAAGATGAAATTGGAGAATTCTTTTGGATACTTTGAATTTCATAATAATACAGGAAATAAAAGCATCACGTACACGATAAACTGATTAGGAAATCTCAAAAAAAAAAAAAAAAAAAAAAAAGCAGTTCCATGCATAGCAAAAACAATCGATAGTGAGACTGTAAAACGGGGTTTCTATCATCTAAGTTGAGACAGATTCCCAAGAATAATTTGCATCCGTTGAAATATATTTTTATTCTGTAAATTATGTTATTATTAAGTATATCAGGACCAACCATAGTTAGTATTTTAATAGATGAAAAGGTTGAGAATTTCGAATAGTCTGTGTAGACATCTACTTTAAAGCAGTTTCAAAGATGTAAAATTTCCAAAAATTCTGAAGTGGCGGGCTATTTTTTCCTGGAAAATTGGAAATTTTAAGAAAAAATGATTTCTTGTAATAAAAAATTTCTTACAGTTATGTATTTTTAATTTTATAATTTAAAATAATAAGCATATTTAAACAGTTATACATGTTAGATTTTTATAAAACTTTAGATTTTAGAACATATTATAAAGTCAATAATTAATTTATTATTAAAAATTTAACCTTTTAGCAGTATAATTTTCTCAGTGACCTTGTTCGTTGGTTCATTTAACACTGTGACATTTAACCTATCATTTAATTATTAAAATTATCATTTCAATTCTATTCTCCATTTTAAGTATCTGTTTAAATTAATTTTAAAAAATCTTGTAAATTCCACTTTATATTGCCACTGTAGGAAACAAATTTTGATCATATTGTATATCCCATTTATATAGTGTAGTCGTTTACAATATATAAATGCTAGTGAAATGAAACACATTCTAGTAACTCTGTCATTATACTATTAATATAATTATTATTACGCTCTTGACATTATATTAATGTATATAATAATTAGGGATTGACCGAATACTGAATACTTGATTCGGTATTCGGTGGTTCGGCATGTAAACCGAATATTCGGCTTCGGCCGAATACTTAAAAGTATTCGGCCGAATAATTGCAGATAAGTATTTTCTTAGAAGTAGAAGAATTCTCTTTTACTTAGCAGTAGAATAGGCTAAACAATGAGTTTCAATTTTATGTGCATGAGTTCAGAGTTCAGCTGCACTACAAAAAACAAGTCAAAGGCCATTTTTAATTTAAAAAAAACTTTTTCCTTCCTAAAATAGTCTACATAAGAGTGAAATCAAAACAACTGTCTACAACAGAGAAAAAAAAGTAAGGAAGATGTGCATCTTTCCCTTATCATTTAATTTTATTTACTTCTACATTAGTTTTTTTTTAATTTAAATTTATTTAATGCGTATTTTCTTTAATATACACATCAAATAAGTATATCAGAGTACATATCTGTATATCTAAGGCGTATATTAAAGAAAATGCGCACATCAAATAAGTATATCCCTATTATCCTATAGCTTTTATAACCATTATATCAAAATCGCTCAAATTTCTTTTCTTCATCACCACAATGTTAAAATATTAATCAAAATATAAATATTCTATCAATAATTTGACAGAAAATAGTTAAATGTACAAATTGATATACCTTTCGTATTTTGAGAACATTTCTATTCAATATGTTTATAATTAGACAATCAGTAAATCAGCTTAATGACAACATTGTATCTTTGTATTTGAATGAACTTTTGTTTTTCTGAAAATCCTTATCCTTAATAATACCCTGTATAGCTTAATACTTTCATAGGTTACTTTTGGGCATTGACTAGTGATAAAATAATACAAAATAAGTGATGGGTTAATGAATTTGTGAATGGAAAGAAGTCATTAAATTTTTTTTGTGTAATTAGATTTATTTTAAGAATAAAAATGTAACTGAATGAAATTATTGATAGTTTAATTTCAATTAAAGCTTATTAAAAAAAGCTAATATATGCAGAAATGCGTATTAAAAAGTTTCAAGTATTCGGTTGCCGAATACCGAAGCTTCGGTGTACACTTCAACCGAAGCTTCGGTATTCGGTATTCGGCAAAATTGCTGCTTCGGTCAATCCCTAATAATAATTTATATACTATAATCTTATACTATAACAATTTATACTATTTATAATAATTTATACTACTTATAATAATTTATATATACTAATAGCTTTATATACAGGGTGTCCATAATCAAACAATCCTACTTTAAAGTTGTCTACAGACATAACTATTGTTCATAAAGTTGTGAAATTTTGTGAAAGACATAATAAAGGGATGGAAATTTGTTTAAGGAAAAAAAAGTTCAAATTTCGCCACCAGAGGGCGATTTTTAATAAATTACACATTTAGCATTACGATAGTTTAGAAGTTTTATTTATTAACTTAAGGGTGTATTCCGATCCAAACTGCTTATTTTCTGATTCATTTTAAAATTCATTTTTGCTCTCAAATGCATCAAACTGGGAAATTCTCTTATTTAGAAACTATATAATGTGCCGTGCTTCTTAATTTTTTAATAAATGCACAAAATACTATAAAAAACGCTGTCAAAGTTGGCGTTTTGAACCGATTTTTCCGAAGCGGGCGATTTGGGAATGAAAAAAATGCTCATACTGAGAAAATAATTGTTTAAAAATCAAATTCTAATTAATTGAGCTGAAAATGAAATCACACGGCATGTTAAACATGTCTTCAGAAATCACCCCCAGCAAGTTTCATGTTTTTACTTTTAAAAATGAGTCTGAAAATGTCTCAGAAAATTTCGAGCTGTTGAGGGTGGAAAAATATTTTTTCGAATACACCCTTAACCTGATTCTAAAAACAGCATTTCACGACATGTTCCTAGGATTTTCCAAAACACACTGCGGCCAACAGTGGAACATGCTATCTTACGATTCCAGATATCTGAAAATGATAACCGTCATGTGGAACATGTTTGGTTATAACAAATGTTGTTAAACTACCGTAAATGTATACTAAATGTGTTTTTTGTTAAAAAACGGCCTCCTAACTTTTTTTTTTTTTTTGGCTTAAACAAATTCCCATACATTCACATATATCCTCCACAAAATGTTACAACATGCTGAACGATACTTTCGTTTGTGGACAACTTTAAAATAGGGTCGTTTAATTAAGAACACCCTGTAAATAAAATTTCTAAACTGTCGTAATTCTAAATGTGTAATTTATTAAAAATCACCCTCTGGTGGCGAAATTTTGAACTTTTTTTGCTGCTTAAACAAATTCCCATTCCTTTACTATGTGTTTCTCAACTTTATGAACGATAATTTTGTCTGTAGACAACTTTAAAGCAGGGTCATTTAATTATGGACAACCTGTACTATGATTATAAGACTTTTTAAAGACAATTTCTCTTGAACACAAATCATGTGCGATATACAGACAAATTCAGCACCTAACTTTGGGTTCGTTCACTTCTCGATATACCAAATTTGTTACTATTCTTAATACATATTTTAATGGGTTGATTTTTATCTTATTAAAACAAACACACACACGCAAGTTTTATGAGAAATAGGTTAACATAATTTTAATTTTCCGATTATACATTTGTTTCGACTTAAACCAGTTTTCGGCTTGATAATGAAAACATGTACGTACCTACCTAGAGTATCTACCAAATCCGTTTGAAATAAGTCGAAAAATTTTATATAACTTAATTCTTTATTCGAGAGTCACACTGAAATTTTTGATATGCCGATAAATAGTAAAAGTTATACTTACCAATTCTAGGGAGTGCACCGAGTTCACTGATCTTTTGAAGGCGAATTTGTGAAAGATTAAGGCTACACATACCCTAAAAATGACAAAAATATCGAATATTTTTTTTATTGAATTTTTCAGTGGTTCATACGGTTGTGAATCATGACTCCAAATTGTAGATCTGAAATCCAAATAGTTTGAAAGATATTTGAAATATTCTGAGTGTTCTCAGAATGTTCTGAGTGTTCCTTTACAAACTTTAAATGCATTTTCTCAGACTTTTATTTTTGATCTTGAAATTTTTTGCAGACACTTACATGTATATATGTACTACAATAATTAGCATGGATGTAGGTCTGAGTGTTATAGTTTTTTTTTTTTTTTTTTTTTTTTTTTTTTTTTTTTTTTTTTTAATGTCAAAGTTAATATTTCCAAAATTTTCGTGTTTTTTTTTTCAGGTTTTGCGCTACAAAAATAAATAAAACTTTAAATAAAAGTTACATCTTTAATTCCATACCAACCTTTGTTCCCAATAATCCAATGAATATAAGTCACTTAAAATAACTAAAAAATATTAAAAATTAAAAATGTTATAACAGTTTTAAAAAACTTCAAATTTTTCAAAAATTTTTAAATTAAAAAAAAAAAACGGTAATTGTTAAAATGATTTTTTTTTTTTTTTTTTTTTTACCAGAATCAGTTTAATTTTATAATCTCAAACAAAGTCATTAATTATTTTTAATGTAACTGTCTCCAAATTTTTTTTTTTGAAAAAGGGTACTGTGTAACCTTAAATGCCTCAAGCAATCCATTTCTTGGAATAGATGAAAAATATGCTTTTATAGCCTCATAAATCTCATCTTCGGAATGAAAACGACGCCCACGTAATTTATTTTTAGATTAAAAAATAACAAAAATTTACCTATAGCGAGACCAGAGATGTTCTATCCCGTTGATGTTTTTTGGTGAAGCATGAGTCCCCTAACATTGACATCTTGAAGAATTTCTGGACGATATTTAGTGGTGTACCTGTTAGCTGTACAGTAAAACCTTCCTAAAGAGACCACCTTCCGTTCTAATAAAAAGTGGTCGCTCCGAGAGGTGATCTCTTAAGGGAGGTCATGCTTAAATCTAGTTTTTAATTGTTGAAAAAAGGTAACACTTAATGTTACTAAAATTTATTTTTCACATTAGGTGCTCTTTTAAAGTACAGAGGGACCCAACGAGAAACTAATTTTTTCATATGCGGTTCTTCATGAATAGTTTTATGTATAGCTGCGTGTCCAATGTAAAGTTCTTTCTGCATCATTTGGTAGGTACAGCGATTATCATCGATTAACATTTTTCGTACGGTGGACACATTTTCTGGACTACATCGCTGACAAAAGTCTGTGTGTTTTTCATCCAGGAGAGAATTTTGTCCACTTCTGAATTCTATAAACCATCTGAATACAGTGGCACGAGATGAAGCTTCATTTCTCTATACAAATCGTAGACGTTGAAGACATTTTTCTTGATTTAGACTAGCTTTTAAAATTTTTGAAAATTCCAGTTCAGTAATGATATCACGTCAACTTCATTTTCTCGTCTTTCAAAATTTATTCTACGATAACTAAATTGCAATTGTTACCAAAAATTATCGCCAGCGGACATAAAGGAGTTCAAATATAAATATATAACCATTTTTTAAAATTAATTAATCGTTATTATTGTTTTTTTTTCGTGTGTATGTGTGTGTGTGTGGGGGGGGGGGGGGGATGCATATTGTCTACCGCTCTCTCAAAAATTTTAGTCCTGCATCCCTCTATTTACAGTTATCCTGTAAAAATACAATCCTCAATAGTTAATAAAGCATTATCATTATATATATTAAAACACAAAGATAAAAATTTAAGATCTGTGTGAAATCGACATAAATGCACATGCGTAAAATTAAATCTAAAGCCTGTTCAATTTTAGAGTCAAGGAGAAGACAATAAGGGTGGCTGAGAGATCTAAAGCGCCAGTTTTAGGGGGCCAGGATCTGTAGAGATCGCCAGTTCGAACACCACTCCGGACAGAATGATTTCTATAATTTTATTGGCGATGAAATAATTCATCTTAATATGCCATATTTTATTTCAGGAGGAGAAATTATAGGGTCTGTTTTTTTTTTATTCGAATGTTTTATAATTAAGTAATATTTAAAACCCAACAATATTTTTTTTAATTACTAATTTTATATAAAAAGTATTTAATTTTTATTAATCATGAAATTGTCGATTAAATAAATTGAGCTGCTCTACAATTTGTGCTGTATTTTGTATGACCATTTCTAGATAGATATATGCTAAGAAAAGTATGTGGCTATTTTCCGTAAAAAAAGAGAAAGGAAAAAATATTCATACAGGAACTATATCAGAAATTTTTTTGATATGCATTATTCAATAATTTAACAATGTATGAAAAGGTAAATAAAATTTAAGTAATTAAAAAAGTATACATTATAAACCGTAAATGCAAACAGCAAATTTTAAATTCAGAGTTTTAGAGTCAGACTGATAACAATAAATTCATGAAAATTTTAAGGGTAACATAGGTTAAAAAAAAAAAGAATACTAAATATCGTTATTTTTCAAAAAATAGAGACTGTAGTAAGTTACCCATTCAATTTATATTTTTCGTTAAACTCCCGCTAAAAAGCAAGCATAATAGGCGATAAATTACAAATTAAAAAAATTTTCCCTTCATTCGTTAAGTAGGTTGGACTACCAGCACAATTATCTATCGCCTTATAAGTATACGAATCCGAAGTAAATATAGTACAGGAATATAAATATACACTGGTGTCCAAAATTAAGGACCAGTCACAAAATGCTAATTTTTAAGTAAGCGAATACTCTATAATAATATAATTCAAATAACTGCTATCCCTACAGCACAGCTGGTCCATATAGAATCTCATTCATGTCACACATGGTCACAAGTATCACAGTCACTGCGGTGAAACAAAAAATAGGAAATTCCACACGCCTCATTATCAGTCTCAAATAATCACTATATGTGGCTCCACTGAGACGTCAATTCGGTCCTGAGGATTCCGGATAATAGGTCCTGTAGTGTATTATCTATTTTCTCAACTACACTGGTGTCCAAAATTAAGGACCAGTCACAAAAGGCTAATTTTTAAGTATGTGAATACTCAAAAGGAAATAATATTATTCAAATAATTGCTATCCCTACAGCACAGCAGTCCATATAGCATCTCATTCATGTCACACAGGGTCACAAGTGTCACAGTCAGTACGGTGAAGCAAAAAAATAGGAAATTCCAAGCATCTCGTTAAGAGCATTAAATGATCACTATATGTGACACCACTGAGACGTCAGTGTGACTGCTGCTTTGTGACGAGTCACCGTGTGACTTTACAATGTAGTTACATTGTGACTCTCATATGACTTTCATTTTTAGACTCAATTTAAAGGTCATCATGAACGTTGCATTATGATAAATTACCAAATAATATCACATTATAGTCACATGGTGACTTTTCACAAAAGAGCACAATGGTGACTTCAAAGTAGTCTCTCTGTCACCTGAAAGTCATCATGTGACTTTAATGTGACATTATTTGATAACTTATTACAATGCAGCGTTCTCGATGACTTTGAAATTGAGTCTACAGATGACAGTCACATGAGCGTCACAATGTAACTACATTGTAAAGTCACATGGTGACTCGTCAAAAAGCAACAGTCACAGTGACGTCTCAGTGGAGTCGCATATAGTGATCATTTGAGACTCATGATGAGATGTATGGAATTTTCTATTTTTTTGCTTCACCGTAGTGACCGTGACACTTGTGACCATATGTAACATGAATGAGATGTTATATGGACTAGTTTTGTTGTAGCGATAGTAATTATTCGAATTATATTATTTCCTTTTGAGTATTCGCGTATTTGAAAATTAGCATTCTGTGATTGGTCCTTAATTTTGGACACCAGTGTAGGTGTAATATAACAATTTATCAAGTTTTCAATACTTAATTTAAAAGCAACTAATTAAAAATTCAAGCATTTCTTAGGGAATCTTTCAAGATGTTTATCATTAAATCTTGACTGGTGCTATCTAGTAAATGATAATAACAGAATGTCTTTTTTCCGCTTTAATTGATTTTTTCCGCTGTCTGCCTTTAAAATGAAATTTTCGATCAAGAATAAGATTTTCTATATTTGGTTTAATATTAAAACCCGACATTTTAGCTTTGTGAATCAGTTTGTATTTTGTTTCTACCTTTCTTAGAACTTGAGTTACAGGTATTTAAATATTAGTCAGTCCCAAGTTTTTGAAACTAAAATTAGCCTTCTGCTACCGAAGTGACCGTAAATGTTTGCACATAAACAAAGAAAAATTTAAAAAACCATCAAGAGAAAAAAAATAACTGTTGTAAATAACATAGATGGTGAACTTTATAAATCAGGAGCTTTTATTAATTATATTTTTCATTTAATAGGTAAAATCTGGTTTTAAGTTATATTTTTTGTTTTTTCTCAAAATGAGATTTTTAACATTTTGCTGTATCGCAAAACAACAGAACTCGAAACATTATAATTGTAACCTTATGAAACTATGCAAAAATACTCTAAAGAAGTTTATTTAGGTTATGTGCCTCTATTATGATTATAGTTAGTTATTTTTTCATATTTTAATTGATACAAGTTATGAATTGTCATACACTGTTAAAAAATTTGCAGCATTCTGGCAGGTCATTCGACCGTTTTTTGAAAAAACGGTTTCATAACCATAATTTAACTATGTTCTGACCATAAAATGGCCAATAATATGGTCAGAATAGTGTTAAATTCACGGTTGTGTAACCGTTTTCGGATAAAACGGTCAAATGACCTGCCAGAATGCTGCAAATTTTTAACAGTGTATGTTTTCTTGATTTTTCTATGTGTAAAAATGTTAACTTCTATATTTTTATTAAAAACATAGTTATAGTTATGAAAGTGCTTCAGTACCCCAAGAAAGTTTCATTAATCATAATAAAATTTACAGAATAAAAATATCTTCATTTAAATTTGAGTGTTGATGTTTTGCAAAAGTGCCATTTTATAGCAATTTTTATGTATGTTTTGAGCCTAAAAATCAAAATATTAAAAAGTATACATATTTTTACATGATATTCACAATTTTTAGCTATAATCTATAATATAATGCACATAAGTAGGTAATTTTTAAAATAAAAAAAAAATCCCTTCCGAGTGTAGGCAGGCACCTTAAGTTAGGAAAAGACTTTCTGACCTTACTTCAACCTTTCTTGCACTCGGAACTTGGAAAACATCTGACTGTAGATTAAGCCATTTAAAGTTCGTTCACAAGTTTAATATATTTGACGCCATATCTTCAGGGCAACCGTTGGAAAGATTTTGAATATTCAAATTGAGATCACGTAGACGGAAGATATCTGTAAACTTACTCTTCTTTGTAAGTTTTTGTGTTTTAATGTCCAACATTGTTTCCAGCGCCACATTTTTGCATACATAAACAAGTAGTAAAGACGTGTCAAGACATCTAAAGAATGTCGAGGGAAAAAAAATTGAATAGATCGTGCAGATAAAAGATAATTTTTGAACGTATATATACGTATATTTTAGAATCTATCAAAATTTGCAATACAATAAAAAATTAACAGTGCTTTATTTATTTATTTTTGTATGTTTCTTATAAAATGCTGTATCTCTCTATTCTAAAAGAAAAAAAGTAACTAACGCTCTCACCGCCGCAGTAAAAGAAATTTTTGTGACCACATGTCTTTCTTCGCTAATATTAAGAAAACTACTGCATAGGGGAGACCGGGGCTAGTAGGCGCAGTTTTTAGTTGTTGATTTTTATTAATTTTTTGTTTAAGTTTTTTTATGAAACTTTAACTGTACTTTTAAAGAACAGGCAGAAGGGACAGAAGGCACCCCACCGGGACCCCAACCGTGAGGTTTATGGGGAAATGTCCCGGGGGAAAGTTCCCCACCGCCAACCAACAAAAACGCAGCCAGGCCCAAAATACAAGTGCAAATAAAAAGACTAAAGTCACAAATAAAATGGTAATCTGTTACATAAAAGTAGGCGACACGCTCACCTACAAAATAAAAACTAATGATAAACTACAAACTAGTGACAAACAACAAAATATCCTAAACTAATAACCAAAGACAAAATTACAATACAATATAAACAGACGTCTATCACATTTGATAGTAAGCAATCAAAGAAAAACAATGAGAACTGTACCGAAGTCCTAGAGTCAGACAAAACAGGCATTGGGCTATAAGTACCCGGAGTTTTGAGTTTGTAGCTTTTGTAGTTTATGTTTAGCGGAAGCCTAAAGTAAAAGGAAAATTGTGCGCCAACCTACCCCGTCACGGGGCAAGTCGCCTATACCCATGGGGTAAGTTGGCACACGCTTTATAAATATTTAAATGAAGCTCAAATAAGACACACAGTTAAGCGAAATCAATTTCATTACTACCAGTAAGTTTAAACAAAGGCGTTATATAGCCATACAATGCAAATTCTAAATTATACAGACATAAAAATAATGAATAAAATATTAACATTGAGTAACTTCTATCCTACTCTATATCATCATCAGAGTTACAGTTGTCACAAATAAAAAATCGAGTGTCTCCGTTTGTGCAAGCCTCATGTGTCCAAAATCTTGCATTGCAACCACTTTTCTCGTTGTTTGCTGTTTTTCAAGCTACCAGCACACACCAAACACAGAAGCCAACTTGTCCCGTGTTCAATGCGCTTACTAGCCCCATAATACATTTTTTCACAAAAGGGACACGTAATCCTCTAAGCATAAATAATCCAAGTAAATCCCATATGGGGTAGGTACAGTTAATCATACACTAAGAAAACTGCACAAGTTAAATCGCAATTATTAAGTTAAGTATTAGAAATTAGAAAAATAATGAAGCAACAAAAAATTACTTATGAGTGCAAAAAACACAAAAATCGGAATAAATGTCCACTGCACGTAGGTAACGCTGCAAAACTACAATGAGGATTGTAAAAAGCAATAAGAAGGGTACTCTGTGACTGGTTGCGCAATCTATCCACAAACAGGCAATTTATGAGGACTGCTACTTACCCCTGTAGCCAACTAGCCCCGGTCTCCCCTACAAAAATATGAAAATGGGTAGTATTGTAGAGAAATGTCTGAACAATATGCTGAAGGAGAAATAGTCGAATTTCAGTCGAATAATTATTTTAATAGTAATTTAATAATTTTTTCTAAGGATATACATTAGAAGGTCTTGGTATGCAGACTGCAATTATTTTTTAATTTGGCTAATTTTTAGAAAGTTTCATTCAATTCTTTACTCAAATTTTCAGCTTTTCATAAGAGATTTCTTTTATTTTGTAGAAAAGGTTATTATTTTAAACTGTTGCTACTGGTAAAAACAGCGTAAATGGTAACATTGCCTTTCAATTAAAATTTATTTACACGGGACTATTACAAACAGAAAAATAAATTTCAAATTAGAATTAAATAATTACGTTTTAAAAGCAGAAAAGTATTCTAAATTACGCCATAAAAATTGTAATTTCACATGAATATTAAAAAAGAAAGATAACTCTAAAATAATGAATTATTTTACAGTACAGTTAATATGTTTTAAGAGCAGCAAATGAGGGAAATTACGTCATATTTAAATTGTCCAATTAATAACAATGTCAAACAGTTTAAATTAAAAAATATATCCACACAAGACATTTATTTCATATTTCGAGATGATCTTTTAAACTATTGTTGGCAATTCTAGGACAATGCAAATGATAGTATATCTTTTCAAATGGAAAAAATAAGTTGATTAAGTAAAATAGTGCTATAAAAAGTGATAAAATATCTTTATTAAGATTGACGATCGTTTCATTGCACCAACGGCGACATTTTCAAAATCATTTATGATAGAAAATATTTTCACATAATTTAAAAACAATAAACATAGTAAACGATGCCACGAGACATGATGCATAATGAAAATCATTGCAAACATAAAATAAAATTAAAATTAAATTTGTTATTTGTGAGCGTGGATTAATTTTTATATAATTTAACAAAACAATAACATAGTAAGGAATGTCACGAGACAACATGCATAATAAAAAACATTGCAAAACATAAAATAAAAATAAAAAATAAAATTATCTTGGCTATTTGCGAGTGTGGATTAATTTTTACTATTGTTATTAGAATTACATAGCATCTCTTTCCAAATTTTAGGTAAATCAAGGGACACTGAATCACTGCAAATATTCTTGTTGCGTAAAAATATGAAATAAATAAATAAATAAATAAATAAAATATGAAACAATATGAAATAAATGTCTCGTGTAAATATATTTTTTAATTTAAACTGTTTGACAATGTTAATAAAGATATTTTCTCACTTTTTATAGCACTATTTTACTTAATTTGTTTATAAGTGATTTTTATACATGTTTTTATACATGTTTATATTGGAAAAAATAATTTTACTTGAATATATTACAAAGAGAAAGAAAACTTTGATGGAAATTACGTCAGATTTGAAGCGATACATAAGAAAATTTTGGTCAAAATTACATCAGATTTAAAACGATACCTTGAAAATACATTAAATAAAAAACAAACCACCTTGATTGAATAACACAATACACTATATGAACTTTTAAAGGCTCACTGTTTTACATAAAAGGCGGCAAAATAGTAATAATATAGATGTTATAAGTTAAAAAACTATACATTTTATTTAAAATTTCTTAATATTTTCGGCCTCTAATTCCCGTGGCCATCGTCAGATAATATTTTATTATCAATTGCTGCTCCATTCATACAAATACGTCACTTCATTCGAAATGGGAGATTATGTAATAATTAAGGTAGCTGAAAGTAGCTGAAGTAATGACTTGGATTGAACTTATGTTGAGAAAACTATAATTAACTGCCTTTCCATTTATTTTAATACATCACTTTTTCACATACGTCACTTTCATTTTTAAATGTGTAGCTGGACAGTAGCAGTAGAAGTGTTGCTATGTATTTTTTTTTATAAGATTATAAGATGTTGGGTACTATATAATTTTTCCTTGATCAAAATCTATTGTGATATTCAGATTAAAAATCTGAATATAACCGTATCATTTACGCACATTACTTGCCACCACGTTCCTTGCCAGTAATGTGGTGGATTAAAATTCTTATAATAAAGCAGATATAGAATTTTGTCGTCAATCCACAGCTCTGTCACACTTAAATTTTAATCCTTTTTATAAGAAAATTCTCTAAAATCATTGTATACTAGTATACATGTTTTTTTTTTTTTTTTTTTGGGGGGGGGGGGGGTCGCATATTATGAATTATAATTAACAATGCCAAATTCATAATAGTAAAAAAAAATTAATTTTTATATAAATTGTACATCCTGCATCCTGCATAGCCACGAATACTCAAGAACAGGGTTCAATGGAATGTATCATTTGATATATATCGTGGTATATATCCGATATTTATTTTCAAAATATCCCCGTGTATGATATTTCTAATATTTTCAATCAAAACAGGTATAAGTGAATTTTTCAACTGTTATTGACTGTGTTGTTTTGTAATGTAAAATACTTTTGCCCTGGTAAAGATTTTTTATAGCCAAAAAAGAAATCTTTTCCAGGATTTACGTTTGAAACTGAATTCTTGAATCCAGTATCAATAACTATGTTGTAGTACAGCATTAACTTTTAAAAGATAAGCTGTCTAATTTAGATTTGTGTTATTGACAGCTTCATTAGAAAACATGTTTTCCGGCCTAGTTGTTGTTAAATTTGAACTGCACACAGGTTAGGGAATGAAAAAGCAGAAAAACTTACATTTATGTTCAAATGTTTTACTTAAAAAATTATTTTATATTTAAAATTTTGTTGTATAAAACATAAAATTTCCGTGATACTTTATATTAAATAAAATATTTTCGTCCTGATGAACGTAAAAAAGCAAATTGTTTCTGTTTTTCGCTATAGTTGATCTTCAGTTTTGTTATGCAAATTGAATGCAAATGCAAAAAAAAAAAAAAAAAAAAATTATATGTATATATATAATTTTAATTTTTTACACCAGGTGGTATTTAACGCTGAATATTGGCAATATTGTAAAATTGATATTAAACAATTTAAAATTGTTTTTAGGTATTTTAAATAATGTAATTATTTTCTATTTATATTATATTAATAGTATTTATCACGGTATTTCAAAATGAATTAACTGAATCCATAGGTTTTCATTTCTGTGTTAACTTAACTGTTTTATTCACCTTAATCTTATCATGCTTGTGGATTCCATGTGCGGGAATATATTTTGAAAATCTACTGGGAATTTATTCGGTAAGTTGCGTAAGATTTCTATTGCTATAAATTAAATATTTAATGGGTTGTAGTGTTTTTTTTTTCCATTTCATGCCATTTGATAATGTTCTGTTTTCATCTTGAGACTATTCTTTTGGTTCTATTTGTTGTTCGAGTACAGGAGAAAAAAAAATTTCAGCTTTTAGCTTTTTTCTCACAGAAAACAACCGGTTTGCTTATATCATTGAATTCTGTACTCTTGAAAACGTAATTCAATATATAAGTTTTTCAATTTTTTCGGAATCCATATTCTTCTTTTTTCAGAATCCATATTCTTCTTTTTTTGTTATTCTTCCTTATTAATTCTTGTAATTAAGTATAAGGTACTTTATTTTACACATACAGATCTATATTATAGGTTTGTGACATCTATTTTTATTGTCAATTCATTCACAATAATGTGGTTTTTGATGATGGTAGGTAATGTTTAATTAATGGTTATATATATATATATATTTAGAATAGTATTTTATTAAGTTTTCATTTAATATATTTTAGCTTCTAATTCATAGTTAGTCTGAAAAATAGACAAATTTATAATCAGCAGTAAGTAGACTATTCTGAAAATATCGGAAGTATATATAAGGGGCTCACAACTATAGTAGACAAAGTCCAATTCGAAAAGAAAATGAGATAGCCCATTTAGAAGGTCTATGAAATCTGTTTTATTCACTCCCACAGTAAACTAAGTCTGTAAACAGATTACATATATGGGAAAGTATGTGAAAACAGACTTGGTTCAATGTGGGAGTAGAAAAAACAGATTTTATGCACCTTCTAAATCGACTATCTCACCTTTTTTTCTAAATGGACTTGGTCTATTATTGTTGTGAACTCCTTATATATAATATCGGATATAAATCAAAATATCGGATATATATTAAAATATCGGATATTTTTCATATTTACGAACCCTGTTCAAGAATGAATGCGTGTGTTTTTCTCTTTTTGAAACAGCTGTAACAATCATTTTTCCGAATTTACATAACCAAATAAATACACATTCAAGACACGAAGACACGCGAATGCCATCATAAGTAAATCGTTACTTCATATAACCCTATGCGAGCTCTTTTGTTTTACCCGTCTTTTTTCCCCCCTTCAGTTCCTCTTTTATTTCTCATGCAATCGCGGAAAAATATCTTTCAATTATACTCGAACAATCAAAAAATTCGAGGTTGCGTTAAAGGTGAAAAAGGTGAATGTTTGTGCGCTACACACGCGTTGTTTTTAGATTTACTGACATACTAAAAGCATTCACGAGAAGTTACAATAAGTATATTTTCACTCCATTGTCATCTGATATGTGTTTTTGTAACTAGTAGAATAGCAGAGGGTTAAAAAAAATTATAAAAGTGATAATAATAGTGATGTTAATAAAGGTTATGACAGTTAACAAAGCATATATGCCAAGGTTAATTTTTCCCCTGAGGCTGAGCTGTCCAAATAAGGTCGATTTCTGATCTTCATACTGCATGCTAAACAGGAGATAATAAGCTAAATAGATGTAAACCTGACGGTAGAAAATGAGACAAATGATCTTCCCTCACGATGCACATAACAGTCGTTAGAGGTCTCTGATCTACAAAAAATTCAACAATAGCGATTTACAAGCAGGAAGATAGCGAAAAGCTGTCGTCTGCGTTTAGCAAATAAAAAAATGGCTACAATTGTAATCAATGTCATCTTCACAATCGTTTGTTAATTGCTCAAGGTTGTTACTCGATTTTTGATGCCCGAAGCTATTTTGTCATTGTCCGTAGAATTTGTAATCCATTAGCTGATTATTTATTTGTTCCATATATTACTACTGTTCGTGATTTCGATCAAGGAAAAAGAAAAAAGAACACCGTGTTGCTATGTGACATTTAAAGTTCTACATTCAATTGATGGGTAGTTAAGAAAGGCATAAATATATTGTATCGTCTCATTAATGTCTGTTATCTGTGTCATTGACTTTTACTGCCCTTTTAAAAAGGAACTGATTAGTAGTATATGAGTTATTGATACAGCTGATGATACTTAAGAATTAAGAAGATAATTATTTTAAATTATATATAAATTTGTATGATGCTGTAAAACAATGAATTACTCTTTTATAGTTGGCACATTTATGTGACATTTATTTGATAATGAATTGCTTTTTATCAATTATTATGAAATAATATAGTGAGTGAGATTCAGTAGCTATATATAAGCAGAAACAGGGTCTTCGAAAATTACCTGCATTATGGGAAAATCTTTTATAATAAAACAAAACTCGTAATGTAGACCGAGAACTATTATACATTTTTATAAAAATAAAAACTGTTTTCAATAGACAGTTTTCGTGATTTAGAACTTTTATATTTATTAAGTCTTGCATCTTATAATGTTACTGACAAATTATTGGCAATGTTTATCCCTCTTGTTTTTTTTTTTTTTTTTTTTTTTTTTTAATAATTTCATAAAACGTTGTTCTCCTGAGATCTAATCTTTAAAAAATATTTTAGAAAACATGCATAAATTGATTTCCTCTTCTTTTTTTTATTAAGCTCATTTTCTTTAACATAATTCAAAGATTTTAGTTCAAAATTGGAGTATAAAGTGTACATGGTATACTATTTTGTGAAAAAAATGTTATCGGATGGCTTATATTAGTTCTCGCAGACGTACAAAATTATCATGAATGATATTATTATTTCCTATGATTATTATGGGCTGATTTTTAAAGAGTTAAAATATCCCTTGATCTTATTTTGGAGGCGTGAATTGATCATGCATTATAAAGAGCACGAAAACAAAGACAGGCAGGAATTCCGAGTGAAAATAAAGCTCACCTTTCGCGCATGGAAGATGAAAAATCGTAGAATTCAAAATTTAACTTTGTTGGTCAGTCAGATCTTGCACTGAATTTTATATCAGGGAAAAATAAAAACTAATTAATCACCAGCAATATTTTTTTAAGAAAACTGTTATTATATTGTTAATTAAGTCATTAGTTATTTATTCACGTGAAAGAATTTCAATGAAATAACTTTTACTGAACTTCCAAATCACTTATTCTTTTCGCGACGAGTGTTGCATATGGAACGTCCATTCGTTTCTCTTGTGACCATTAGAGCAATTTTTTATACTTCCAATTCTTTTACTACAAAATATAATTAAGATAAAAATTGATGTCACCAGCTATTCTATCTTTAGTAACTAATTAACTAATAATTAACAGCATTTGAAGTGAGAGGTAGCACACGTAAATACAGGATGGTCATAAAAAAACTTTCCTGATATTTGTACCCCTAGCGACCTAACCGCTCAACCAATCGAAAGGAAATTTCAGATTTAGTTATTCGAAGGTATGCGCTCGAAATCGTAATGATTTAAAACAATAGAGCTCTCACGGTTACGTTTACAGTGAAAAATTTTCGAAATTTTCGAATGGCAACACCCTTTTTTTCTTGCTCAAATTCATCAGCGAATTGAAAAACCATAAATAGCTTTGGGACGATACACGTATTACTAAAATTGCCGGTGTAATATCGTGGCACTCAATCCTATGTAACGTAACATTCAGCACTCTAGAACAAATGATTGCATTTTTATTTTCACTATGTATACATAAACACAACTCAAAAACACATTTTAAAACAAATCTTACAACATTACTCAGTTCACAAGTGAAAAAAAAATTGACTACTGAAAAACATGTCTTGTAGCCACTCCTTCGTTCCTCGCAATGATCTGTTTTGCAAGTGTTTTATGCCGGCAATTTTCATCGTACGTGTATCATTCCAACGCCATTTGTAGTTTTCAATTGCGCTGATAAATTTGCGCATGAAAAAACGGGTATTTTCATTAGAAAAATTCGAATTTTTTTCACTGTAACCATAACCGTGAAAGCTCTATTGTTTTAAATCATTACGATCTCGAGCGCATACTTTCAAATAATCTGAAATTTCTTTTCGATTGTTTGAGTGGTTAGGCCACTAGGTGTTCATATATCGGGAAAGTTTTTTTTTTTATGATCCCCTTGTATTTAACATTTAATAAACACTCCACAAACAAATCACATCACTAGTTTACACAAGAGAGTAGAAAATAATATTCTGATACTTATTTATAATGAATTATGAGAGAACGTTTGGTGCTGCCATCTACACATAATAAATTGATAATGATTGATAATAAATTGATAATGAATTGATTTTATAATCAGGAAAAATTCTGCGAAATCTTTTTAAGGGAACTGCAGAAATTCCAGATCCCGTATCTGATTCCATGTCAGCTCTAGCCTTATTTTCAATTGAAACCGACAATTTTATAGGATTTGATTCTTTATCATATTTCACAGTTAAAATATTTACTTATTTAAAGAATTAACCTGTTTTTGAGAATTTGTACTTCTACATACCTTGCTTAAATATCCCTTTTTTCTAGAAAGGTTGCAAATAACATTTATAAATCTACATACATTTGCTAAATGTGAGGAATTTCCACATTGGTAACACTTTAAACTTATTTTTATTCACATCAGACTGTGTGTCATTTACATGATTGTTGATTTTCTGTTTTTGAGAACAATTTTGTAATTTCTTATTTTGTACATTTTCAGTACTGGAGATTTTATTTACATTGAAATTTTTATGCTTAATTTCAGCAATTTCAATATCTACACTGTATAAAGCTAAAGCTTTCTCAACAGCTTTTTAAAAATTTAAGTCATCAACTTGAGTTATCAATTTATTCTGAATGCTTTCATTTTTCAAACCGCGCATAAAATGTTCAAGCTGGCTTTTATTTAAAGCATCACTTGTAAATGAACAAAAGATCATATCCTTTTTTAATCTAGCAGCAAAATTTTGAATTGATTCAGTTTCATTTTGAAAACATTTTCTAAAGTTAATGCGCTCAATAAATTTGTTGGGGGCGGGGCTTAAGTGTTTAAGCAAAATATCAACAATCTCAGTATATTTTAATGTTTCACAATCCTTAGGTACACACAAATCACAAAGTAAAACGTATAATTTCGGTCCCAATAAGAATAAAATAACAGGGACTTTTTTCTCTTCTTTTATATCGTATAGAACGAAATCGTTTCACGTAAATTGTGAACGATTCAATTTTTTCATCAAACTCTTTGAAACTAGTAAATATTTTTATTTATTAAATGCAGCAAAACAGAAAAAATGTAAAAGTAAATTAAGGTATCACTTACCACCCCGAAAATACTGTAGAAGACGATGACGTATTTATATCACATTGGAGTATTTCACAGAGCAGTAGAAAATTGGAAACAGAAGTTGAGCCATTTTCCCGGCACAATTATCATTTTCCGTAGATTTTTTCCGGTGAAATTATACCTTTTTATTTTCCGCTTCGCCATTTATTCTATCTTTAGTAACTAATTAAGTAATAATTAACGCCATTTGAAATGAGAAGCAGCACACGCAAATATTTAATATTTAATAAACACTTCACAAACAAATCACATCACTTGTTTACAAGACGTCACATGACACACGAGAGTAGAACAGAATATTCTTATACTTATGTATAATGAATTGTGGGAGAATTTTTGGTGCTGTCACCTAGACGTAATAAATTGAAACAGAAAACATCACACCAACTAAATACCATTGTTTTCCACTCCCGTAACATATATCTATCTAATTTGTAACAAAAAGTATTGTACTTAATGAAGGGAACGAATATTTTTTCAACTGGATTAAATCATATTCAAGGCTGGAGTAGCACAGTTGAAGTTTATTCCAACAGAGCGAAAAATGTCCAGACCAGGGATCGAACCTGGATACTTGGCGTGCCGTGCCAATGCCAACTAATAAGAGTGAATTATGTCAGCCGGGTATCGGTCCGGATAGCCTAACAGGTAAGGCATTGGCACGGCACGCCAAGTATCCAGGTTCGATCACTGGTCTGGACATTTTTCGCTCTGTTGGAATAAACTTCAACTGTGCTACTCCAGCCTTGAATATAGTATTGTACTTGTCTACATATTAAATCAAAATTTTGTTGGTCACAAGAGTAACAGAATTTTGATTTATGATATAGACAAACAAAATGCATTTTGTTACAAATTAGATACACTTTATGTGAGTGGAGCACAGGGATATTTAACTGGTTATATCAATTTTTATCTTAATTATATTTAGTAATAAAATAATTGGAAGTATTTATGAAAATTTGCTCTAATGGTCACAAGAGTAACATTGGACGCTCCCATATACGGATATACGTGACGCATAAAGCCCTAAGAATCCTCGATTATTCCCAGTAATTTTTAATTGAAAATGTTGCCTTATTTAATCAAAGAATTTTTGCTATTAAATTAGACAAACGTCTCGGTAATAAAAGGTGAAAAATTATATAAAGGACACTCCTCGCGAAGGGGTTCGTAGTCTTAATTAATCCAAAAGTATAGTGCTCGCACTGACATTTTTGAGTTTATGAAATTTAAATTTTCTATCTAATTTTAATCTTTATTAATACTCTCCTTCTTGATTTTTTTCCTGCAGGCCAAAAAATTTGTAAGTTTTCTAAGTAATAATCTAACATGATTAAAAATCACTCAAAATAAAAATTTTCAAATTCGCCTTAATTTAAGGCCGATTTAAGTTCGTGCCATATATGTCACACCATAAATTAGCGACTACTTTTCCACATTTTGTATCATCCGAACTTTTTTACAGACATCTAGTTCTCCACACCACGTTCTTCACATTCATAGACGCACAAGTTCCGTCTTACTCCGTCTTACGTAAAAGCGATAATGGAACATCTTCGGCATAGTAGTCTATTGAGTTATCCGAGTCCAGTATAACAATTCCTTGTTTGCGACGTGATGTTAACCCTCCTTCTCCCAAATGTGATGCAAAAATTTCAAAATAATTCGTAACGGCCTGCACCATATCATCATTAGAGCAGCCTGACAATTCACTCACTTCAAAATAATTCGTATCGCCGAGCATCATATCATCATTAGAGCAGTCTGATAATTCACTCTCGTCTCCTACAGGAAGATCCTTGATAGTATTGGAGGAAGAACCACAAAATAGCCTGTGGTCCATTCCTAGACAGCGTCCTCAAATAAAACATGGGGAAATTCGCTTTTCGATTATCACATGGATGAACACATTTATGATGGTGAATAAACAAACACACATTTCAACCAGTATTGCAAAATACAACTTGTCAATGCATGGCGTGACATATGTGGCAAATACCGATTTTTACGTACTACATACGCTAGCATTTCTACAACGTGTTACCATCATGATATATTAATCACAAGATACTTACAAACACAGCTGTATTTTTTTACGTCCAGCCTACTTCTTTTTCCCACACAAAAACAACAAAAATATTCACTATCGAGCAACACAAAGTAATAACTATAAATTTATCACCGTTTGCCTCTTTTTTGGCGCTAAAATTCGCTCGCAAGAAGGCACCACCTGATGGCATCACATCCGTCATCCACTGACGTATTGAACGAAGAAGAATGGAATTCTGCAATTAAAAACAACTGCAGAACTACAGTAAATTCAGTATGTGCAAAAAAAAAAATATGGCATGGTATGCGGGAATGGGTCAACATGCATTATGCAAACAGAAACTCCAGCGCCATTAAATAAAAATGTCATGAAATTTGGAAAAATATTTTTGCTCCCAATTATCACAAAATATTTCACAATTTTCAAAATATTTCACTATTAACATTTAAGTTATTTTAAATAAAATATTAGAACATTTTAATCTCTGGATGAAAATAACCTTTATATTTGACATATCTTGAATACATTTCAAACTGGTTATGTAACAAGAAGAAAATTTTTAACAATGGAGTGTTATAAATTGAGTTATTAGTGACATCTCAGCATTAATCTTAATTTTTTGCCCCAGTCAAAAATTAAGAACGTTTAGCTGTGTAATAGAAATTTCTTCATTGTTCATAATTATTTCGATCTTCTTACGTGCAACCATTTTATCTTCAAGATTTGTTAAGTGTAATTACTCAAATTGAAGCATGTGTATAATCTGTCTAAATTAGGTGAGCGTGAATTCAATGAGGCGATTTTTAAGCCTCATCGTCTCCTTTACCTAATACAAAGAGAGTAAACTGTTTTAGCCATTATTATTATTATTATTATTTTAAATACGTTGTAAAATTAAATACTTTAAGTATCGTATGGTCTATGTCACTTTTGAAATAGAGTAGAATCCTACTTATTCGAACCGAAATTTATTTGAAATTGAAAAATAAAACAAATGAAATGAGTTTTGGTAAACAAAACAAATCAAAAAATAGTATTAAAAACTTCTTATTCTATTACTAAAAGAAAAAAAAAGAAACATTGTTAACTTTAAATAATTTACAATTTCGGATAATTCGAAATTTTGTAATCTGAATATGTAACAGTCCCAATTTTTAACACTTTCCAACGTAATTGAAAAGTTTTATGACTTCGGTTTGTCTGTTCAGCTGTCCGTCTGTCCATGCTCAACTCTCGTAAATATACTACCTGGATTGCCCTGTAATTTTTATATGTTATTGACGTTTACTATTACAATCTACGATCTCTATTGAACATGAAGCGTATAGCATTTATAGTTCGTTTACCAGGGCAATCAAAAGTGTTTCGTTTCTACGGTCAATGGGAAAAAACCGTTTGAAGTGCTTTTTAATGTTATAACACCATTTCAAACATAATGAAATTTATATGCACTTATGAAGGTCACTAAAACAGTATTCTGTAGAATATGCCGTACAAAGCATTTATTATTCATTTACAGGCCCACACAAAAGACCGTTACATAATGGTCTACGGGGACAAACTGTTTGCAGAGTATTTTAATTATGTTACACTATTTCAAATATAATGAAATCTATAAACATTTGTGATCTTTACTACAAGATACTTACTGTAGAATATGATGTGCATAGCATTTATTGCTCATTTACAGGGGCACACAAAATATTTCGGATACTGTTGTAGGACTGTCTATCAGCGATAATTGCTGGAAGTGCGTTTTCAGCATTTTTCAGTTTAACTAAATTTTTGAATGCTACCGTGTATAAAAATTGTAAGAAGGGCTACACAAAAGAATTCACAAGCATAACTGAGTATGAGCGTGTGTTACTTTAAGGTGGTTTTTAATTGAGTTATGTATTTTCAAGTTGAAATATATTTAGTGATGTTTATAGAATATAAATAAAATAATGTACAGGACCTCATAAAGAACTAGATGATAATTTCTGCACTGTAAAAAGAATTGTGTAACGTTACTCCATAAAATTGATGGCAGCTTTGCTGCCTCCATTGTATTGAGTATTTAACCTATATAACTGGTGTTACGTTTCACTAATGTATGTGTAATATTACGCCAGTTATATCTGTTTAAATTACACCATTATATATGTTAAATCACTCCATAAAATTGGAGGCAGCATATTGCCACAAATTTTATCGAGTAACGTTACATAAATTTTTTACAGTGTGGAAGTGTGATTTCAGTAGTTTTAAACGTCTTCTACATACATACACAATGGTACTACAATCCATGTAGGATTTTGACCTCCCTCAATATACCTCTCCAGATCTTCCGATCTCTGGCCTTTAATTTATAATTTATAATTTGGTTTTGTGCAAGTCTTTCTCTACCTCTTCTATCCACCTCTTCCTGTCTACCAATACTTCTTTTCCCTATTAATTTCCCATTATATATCTTTTTGTGCTTCTCCCATCCCTCATTCTGATTAGATGGCCTAACCATTGCATTCTTCTCATTTTTATAGTATTTATTATATCTTTTTCGTCATATAACTAAACGTCTTCTAGTCTAAATTAAATTTTAGCTTAATATGTGATATGTATAAAAATCTGTAGGTAATATACACAGCTGTACAAAAGAATGAAAGTATGCTTTCGTCTATTGGTAGAAATTGCTGAAGGGGAATTTTCAACTATGTTATGCGTTATTTTACAGAACTAAATTTTAGCTACTATGTAGTATATATGCAAACCTATATATCAAACACAGACCTGACCAAAAGAATTGAAATACTTTTCTGACAGTAAGGACGATAATTGCTAAAAAATTCTGGTTTTCGAATGCGTTATGCGTTTTCTAAAATGTTTACTTAAATTACGTGGACTTAGTCCTAGGACTTAGATAAGCAACTTAGTCTACGCAGCACCGCGCGCATGTTCCGAGGCAGATCCCCCCTTCCCCTTCATCCTAAGTCATAATGTCATATATCTAATTTGTTGCAAATTTTATCTACTTTCTGAATTTCTAGATACTTTTCCCCTAAAACAATAAAAAAATTGATTTTTTTAATAAAAACCTTTTTTGGGGGCTGTTTACCAAAATTTGGGGGGTTGCCTGTTGAAATATTGGTGGGAAGTTACAAATTCGGATTCAGCGACCCAAAAAACCTAAAGTAAGCCGATTTCCAGAACTACCATTAATTTTGCTGGGTAAAATTCCCTATTGCCTGGACTATGAAGCGATTTCAATAACTTAAAAGTTTTGGCAGTAACTAAACAATAATTCGTTGTTCAGTAAAAAATAAAAAATAAAAATTGCAATACTTACACGTCCATAATTCTAGTTTTTTTCTTTTTTTTAAATAATCTATATTATAAAGTAAAAGCATATCCGTGAGTAACTTTAACGTTCAACGGTGGCAACCACCCGATCACTCATTTCCATTTTATCGCAATTTTATCAACTTCTAAATATGGCACAATTTCAATTTTTTCGCACAATTTTCATTTGTACACCATCGAATAGGAAACAAAGTGTAATTTCAAAAGTAATTTCATTTAAAATTGTACCTTAATTTACTGATTTTTTATGGTTTTAAAATATTGTTTTCAAGATGATTTTTTTTAAATTACCTCAAAAATGAACGTGCAACCCGATTACAGAAGACTAACCCGTTTCAGTTTAGAACAATATGCTTAATTCAGCATTTGTTTGTTTTCGTGTATTAATATTCCGCAGCTAAATTGCCAAATGAAATTAAAATTGCACAAATAAATAAATAAATCAAGTACGAATTTAACATACATGTAATCGTGCTACGCGCTTAAACACTGAAACAACTGAAATAAAAAAGGCTGCTATAAATACAGAAACCTTTATCGTTAACTGCTGGCGGCTAAAAAGGAAATACCAAACAGGCTTTTTGGCGTATTTGATGGTCAAGTAAGAAAATATAATAAATGAAAAATATCTATTAGAGTTTACAATTAAAAATGATTATTACCTACGTTCTGTACACAGGACAATATATCAAGCATCTTTAACCCGGATAGTACAAGTTTGGTCGCCTGGTACTATTAAAAATAAGAACAAATTGATTGAAGCATAATTAATTATAATACTATATATATATATATAACCATTCATTATGAACAATTACAAATGATCATCTACAATTGTGAATATAGAAAATATAAATGAAGTTTTATTCAAATTTATAACAGTGGTTAGCTTAATGTTTAGCATTAGCAATCTTATATACTAGGTTGAGCAAAAAGTTCTGGGAAATTTGTGAAAGTTGCATTGTTACGCACAAATTAACAACAAAAGCAACAAGGCCTATTCTTTAAAGTAGAGACCATCATAGTCCACGATTTTCTGCCACCGTTCTGCCAGATTCCGGATTTACTGGCTAAGTTTGTCGCCGTTTCCAGCATCTTCATCCTCATTAATCTCATCGACGGCTTTCAAAATCGTTAGGCCTTTTCTCCAATAATGCCGGGTCAACACACGCAAATCATACTGTTCAATAGGCATTTTGGAACCAAAGTTTCTGAACTCCTATAAATATACCACTAGTACTCCTATATATAATACAAATTCTGGTAACAATTAGATTAAAAATTTCCCAGAACTTTTTGCTCAATCTAATATATATATATATATATATATATATATATATATATATATATATATATATATATATATATATATGTATATATATAATACGAAAATTAAATTTCCGCGCTATATAAAAAAGATTCTATAAATTTTTCCTATGTAAGATAATTTTATAAACCTAATTCTTTCGTGCCTTAAAAAATATTCCAATCTTTCTTTACTTTAAATTCACTTTAATTTCTTTAACTTTTTACTTTAAATTTACTTTCATTTCACTTTAATTTCTTTAACTTTTTATTTTAAATTTACTTTCATTTCACTTTAATTTCTTTAACTTTTTACTTTAAATTTACTTTCATTTCACTTTAATTTCTTTAACTTTTTACTTTAAATTTACTTTAATTTCACTTTTTTACTTTAAATTCATTTCTATCTAAATGAGTACATTAATATATTATTTCTCTTTGAAAATTTTTTTTGAAAAACACTTCACCTATTATTATTTTTGTTTTAAAGTCTTTTCATTTTTATTTCAATCTTAAGTGCTGGTATGAATTCTATCAAAATTATCTGTTCTGCAACTCTCATTTTTTACCATTTTCTTTTTTTATTCTAAAGGCTCTTTTCGTGCGCTTTTGGGAAAAGACGATTTACTTTATTTTCTTTCCACGATTAGGAAATGATAGTCCGCACTATTACGTGTTCCCATAGGTTCGTTGGTCTATCTGCATTGCCGTAGAAATCCATGCGCTAGCCAGTAATTAATGACAGAGATGAGATCGTTAGCGAAGATTTTTGTGTTTTTGAGTTGCTTAAAAATCCACATACGACACCAGGAAGTGAGATCATCTTAATAACAAGAAGAGCTTAATTAACATCGTTTAAGAATATAAAGTATGGTAGAGAGTTAACTAAAAGCTGAAGCAGTGGAATGCCGTAATTATTCTTATTCAATGAGATGGTTTCATAGTTGTGGTGTACTAATGTACTATATTCGAGTGATCTAATAAATATATTTCCATGACGGATAAAGAGCTCCTAGTCATTTTACGTGAAAACACCACAGTTTTTCGATCCTGTGCCAAATGTTATAGTGGAGGCTGCAAAGTTTTACAATAATATGCTTAACGACTTTTCCCTACTAAAAACTTTTATTAAATAGAACGGAGTAATAGTATTGAGCAGAATCCTCGTTAATAAATCCAGAGAGAGGAATCTGTTATGATAACCAGAGAGCCGTAAGTCTTCTCACAAATGATTACACAGAGCTATAATTCCCCTATCATACATACAGGACGGTGCAATATGAATAGGATTTCCCATTGGCTTTGAATCACCCTGTATAATTAATGAACTCACTTCAGTAGTTACCGGAAAAATACATCAACATCACCCGTTTTCCGTAGGATGACGCAACTGTTGCTGTGTCTTTAATGCAATTATTCATTCGAAGAAAAAAATATTCATAATCTGTGTTTCTTCTTTTGCGTTAGTTGGTTTAAATTTGTGACTATGATTCCAAAAGTGACAAAAAGTTCTTTACTTTCTAAGGGACCCAATCCGGTCTTCCCAAGTCACAGAACATAGGGAAAAACTTCTTTATAATTGAATCTTTTTAAATGAAAAATATAATAGATACTTACATTTATTGTATGTTTTTTCAGATTTACCATTAACAGCACCGAAAAAAGGCTCTTTTATATGAAAAATATTAATAATGTATTCAAATAAAGTTTTGAAATTTATTAAAAGCGATACTTTTGTATAAGCAGTATGCCAGAAGTTAATAGCCAAAGAAATCGTCAAAATCGCTACTTTACAGCAACTTTTTAATCTGATAATTCCAGTGGTTTAAATATCTTTTAAATTTATATTTTATTTATATTATTTTATCGTTTTATTTATTTATGGATGAAGTTTTATTTTCATTCTATTCATATATTATTTTCATTCATCTAGAATATTAGCAAGAAACAAATGTTGAACAATTTATATTGTTTTTACTGCAAACGGGTTAATCTTCCGTACTCGGGCTGCACGCGATAGAGATAGATTTAAAAAAAAAACATGCTTGAAATTTATTTTTAAAATCATAAAAAAACCAGTAAATAGAGATACAGTTTTCAAACAAATTGCATTTGAAAGAACCCTTTTCCCTCTGTTCAACGGTGTAAAGATTGAAATATGTTTTGATGCTAAAAAAAGGCAGTAAAAGCGAAATTTATTTTCAGGTGTAGCCACCGTCAATTTGACCTCAGCGTTACTCATGGTCATGTTTTTTGCTTTATAATATAGATAAGACAAGACAATTACAAAAACTTCAAAGATTCAAAGAACTTACTTTTGAAAAATAAATAAATAAACAAATTAGTGTACGATCATTTGCAGTTTTAAAGTATTAAAAAGGCATTCTTTATTTGCTACACATAATTTTTTTTTATTAAAAATCTTTTTTAAAATTGTCTTTTAAATTCCAACAATATCGAGCTTCTCAGAGTCTAGGTATTTATGTATTGTTGCTTAGCTGTAGTATGATAATACTGAAGTTATTTGCTTTTATCGATTTCTTTGTGAACGAAAAAACGCTGAAATTTTAGACATCTCTGTATTACTATATTCTTTCCCTGTATTACTATTATTGGTACATTTTAACAATAATCACCTAGAGAATGATATTAGGGATTATTGTTTATGATAAAAAAATATTTATTTAGAATTTTCTTTGAATTAATAAAGATACCAATCCAAATGCATGACGAGATGATCACTTTTAGTTTAAGTTATGTTATAGTGCAAACGATCTTGTCTTGTCCAATTAAAGACGTAACGTACTTTTCTATTTATTCGATATACAGTCAGACCTCGTTATCCCGTCACCCGGTTTTCACGTCACTCCGCTTTTCACTCAGTTTTTCAAAGTCCCGATTTTCTGTATATAATTTTAATGTAAATAAACTCCGGATTTTACGTCGTTGAATAATTTTCAACTCCGGATATCCCGACGGTTTAGGAAAATCGTCCATTTTTCATAATCCATCTTATAAGCACGGAAATTAAGCGGTAAGAATTGTCTTAGCCAAACTTTTCACAAAAGTGTCTAAAATATCCAATGAGATAAATGAAAAATTTTACTTCAATCCTTTATCTGAATAAATAAACTCACACATTATGAATGACCCTCTTAAGCTCCAGATAGAGGTATAATTCTACTCGTGGTCTTTTTGTTCTGGCCAGGCGACGTTTTCTTGTGGTTGCATGGTGTTTTTCATCCGACTAAAACCAAAGAATTGGAACGATCAGAAATTATCTAACATCCATTTCTGAAACAACGAATATTGATTACAATTCCTCGTATAATATTGAAAAAAAAAATTGTAGGAAGCAGATCTAGGGTCAAGCAAACCTTAATTCATCAATATTTCATATAACAATAAAGAACAAGTTATCATAAATCACAATTTTATCCTTTTCAATTTTGTTTTTGTGTTTATTTTGTTTAATAATAATGTTTTATTGCTTAAAACTGCAAGAACAGTTACGAATTTAAAATTGTCTTAAATTAATTAAAAATTTTATATACATATTTCTCTCCAACACTGGTTACCACGACATTCCGCTTATGACGACACTTTTTCTGGTCATTAGAGTGTCGGGATAACGAGGTTCGACTGTATATGTAAGGACTTGGCAGGTGGTGATACTTGAAAGATGTTGCTGGTAGATTAAATAACTGACTCGGGACCTCGCTTTTTCAGTAAACTTCATTTATTTAGCACATTTGCAATACAAGAGACTCACAAATCCGCCGGAGGTCCCGAGATACCATACTTTTTTCTATGTCACATTATGCAGGTATTAGAGTACGCTGAAATCTCTAAAAAAAAAGTCTGAGCTCATAGTCTGAGCACATGAGTTTTGTTATGAAATTAGGATATTTTCCAGCAGAGGGCGAAAGTATAAACTTGGGAGGAAACGTTAATTTAATTGGCTCAATGTTCTTTAATAGATGTGGCAACAGAATTGACCCAAGCCTGATTGCATCATCAATGGTAATTTCCACCTATGACACTAATGGTTATTTGTGTTTTAATGAATGTCAGCTTAGAGAAAAGTTAATTGGGATTGCTGGGTTAAATGCAATCTTATTTTGACATTGGTTAACTTAAACGTAATCATGAATCTAATAACTGTCAAATTTGAGGAAAAGTAATTAGAATTTATAGCCTAAATCTAATGAACTGTCATATTTGGAAAAGTAAATCACTATTTATGGTTTTAAGTATTCATTTAATGTTTATTTTAAATCTAGTATGATTTTATGAGCCCAATAACTGTCATAATGATAGTTGATTGTTATTTATGGTTTTAAGTATTCATTACATCTCAATCAATGTCAAATAAGTTAGAAATTTATAAAAAGTTAAAAAAGGGTTTCATTTTTATTCTTTCATACCCCCCTCCAAGTAAAGGTCCACCAGATTCGCCTGCAAATCAGAAGGGACTCACCCGGAAACGGTGAATGCAAAATTAGATAAGAATTTAATTGTGCAACGCTACATATTAAGGTAACTTTACAGTTAAGTTTGCTAAGGCGCGAGGGCTAAATTTTGCTGCTGGAAAAATATTTAAAATTTAAATTTTGAGGAGTAAATTTTACGGAAGAAATTTAAGATTTTGTATTTTTATGCTAAAATATCTAAGTTATGGTCTAAGTTAAGTCTCTCTCTGGACAACCTGACCGAACTTTACATATAAACTTGAAACATATTATACTGACATAAGATACAAAAATACCATAAACATAAGGAAAAGCTGAAAAACTAATAATAATACAAGAAATATACGAGAAAATACAGTAATAACAATAATATAGTTTAAAGTAGTGACCATAATTTTCTTAATTGGAAGTCCTCGGAAGTCCTTTGTGCAATTTGTTAGTCTTTTGAGCACAAAATTTCACATTTTCAAAATATGTAAATAGTATTCAAACGAAAAATAATGTACAGCAAAATATAAAAAATATTCACCTTAGAGAAAAAAAAAATGGAAATTTTTGAAAAAATTTGAAAATTTCTTCACCTTTTATTTCAAATTGTGAAAATATTAAAAATGTACGTTGAAATATAAGATTGTTGAAATTAAAAGAAGGTGCAAATATTAAATAATATAATAATATGGAAATAAGTATGAAAATGAGGAAAAAAATTACAGAACAAAATATGCAAAAATATAAACTTATTCACACGAAAAATAATATAAGAATAAACAAAACAGAAGTGGGCATAACAAATGAAATCTATTTACAGGGACTACTGTTATATAAGTAGTGTTATCCTAAACCTCAGGGAGGTTTTTGCATTTAATCCTAAACCTTTGACGGTTTTAGCAAATCCTAAATCTCAAGGGAGATTTTTAGCGAAAAAAGAAAAAATGAAAATGGAGCCTGTTTATGTGAAAGTGATGAATATGGAGTTAAAAGCGACTTGATGTCCTTGTACGACAGAGTTTTCTTTTCCGAGCTGTCGTATCCAAAAATTCGGTTAAAAAAGCCAGTTTTGACAGTATTTTCTCAAAGATCTCCAAACTTTACCAAAATATGGAAAACATCATTCTATTACAAAATTTCTGAATAAGAACTAATTTCATGCGTTTCCCAATAAAAATGAATTTAGAAATGTGGAAAAAAGTTTCTCCTATGAATTTGACAACATCGATCAAATTTAAAGTAACTACTTTTTGACACATTTCTGAATTTATTTTTATTCGTAAACGCATGTAATTGGCAGGTTCAAATGTTATGAATAATTTTAATAAAATTTTCTTGAAACCATTTTTCATTATAATTAAGTAGCAATGTTGCGGCTGAAAATATTATTGATGGTTACGTTGCTGTTATACACATTCTATATAATGAACGCATACGCCATGCACATTATCTATCCTATATATAATAAAATACGTAAAAACGGAACATGTCTTAACGGGAAAATCCCACTGAAGGAATACTACACAGTCATAACTGCCTAGGCGGAAATCTTTCTAAAACGCAATCTTTTCCGAGTTTCTCCCGATTTTATTTTCTCAGGTTTTATTGTACAACTTAAAATGTAAACCTGTATTATTCCACGGTATTGCGATAAAATAATAATGATAATAAAATAAGTAAAGAACAACTCCTTGTTCACTTAAGTCATGCTATCATATGTCGAAATTTGCTTTAAATTCTTGCATCAGCCGATTACAGGCACTTAAAACATCTAACAATTCTAGCTTATTTAATTACCGTTATAAAAAAATTTTCGGGATATTTCCGGAAATTATAGAGTCTATAAAAATGGACAAGTGCTTAGAAAAAGTTCCCAAAGGTTCCCAAAATGTTGCATCTGGAAAATTATTCATGGTCAATTTCTGTTACTCGTATATAGTTTCTGAAATGATGGCATATACCAACGCCCTACGCTTTAATCATCCCATATATAACTAAAACTATAAATTTTCATTATAGCATCATATTGATTTAGAATAATAATAATTTAAAAAAAAAGCCTCTCCTTGTTCATGTAAGTCATGTTGTGGTACGTCGAAATCTCCTTTAAAATCATTTTTACAACAGTCGATTGCAATCGATTGAAACATCTAAAAATTCTGGTCTATCTAATCATCGGTTTAAACTCATTGAAAATCACAATCGGGAGATTTCCGAAAATTGGAGTCGATAAAAATGATTACATAATACTGGACAAGCAAAAATTGCTTTTCACGCTCAGGCAAGCACAGAATTTTCAGTGTCTAATGTTTTGTAAAGTTTTTCTATGGAACCAGCCTTAATTAAATCTGGCTTGTGATATATTCTTTTCTTTTAATTAAAAATTGATTATTATTAGAACTTTCTAAAGAAGTGTATAATGGCTTTGATGGCGATTATTCCAGAAAGGGCAATTCAAAAATGCCACGATGCCCCTGAAACATACCGCATTGCATTGCAATCAGAAAATAGCATGATGCACTGACCACTGAATGCTTCTATAAAATTGCATGACTTTTCGTCGTGTTATGCATGACCCGAAAAATATCCATTGGAAAAGTTTCCGAAAGTAGTAACGTTGTGGATCAAATTCTCGTTCATCCTGCTTTAGATTGCTTCTATAATAAAAGCACATTCTTTAATTAAAACTGAAATCAAAAACTTTCATTATAGGACCATTTTGAGATAGAGGTACATGAATAAATAAAGAGCATCTCTTTGTTCACCAAGGGACCAAGGCTATGCAATCATATGTCGAAATCTTCTTTAAAGTCACTTTTACAACTGCCGATTACAATCAGTTGAAACATTTAACAATTCTAGCCTATCTAATCATCGTTTTATGCCCATTCGAAATCACATTCGAAAGATTTCCGAAAATTGGAGACGATAAAAATGATTACATAATATGGACAAGCAAGAATTGCTTTTGCACGCTCAGGCAGGCACAGGAATTTCAGTGTCTAATGCTTTGTATATTCTTTTTTGTGGAACTAGCTTTAATTAAATTTGGCTTGCGGTGGAATTTTTTCTTTTAATTACAAATTAATTATTATTAGTACTTTCTAAAAAGTGTATAATGGTCTTTGATAGTGCTTATTCCAGAAGAGGGTGTTTCAAAACCATGCCCTCGAAAAACACCATGTTGAAATCAGAAAATAGCAGGATGCACTGATCACTTCTAGAAAACTGCGTCGTGCTATGCATGACCAGAAAAATATCCATTGGAAAAATTTCTGAAAATAGTAACGTTGTGGATCAAATTCCCTATCATCCTGCTTTGGATTGTATCTATAATGAAAGCATATTCTTTAATTCTAACATATAAAACTTAAATCAAAAACTTTCATTATAGGACCATTTTGAGCTAGATGTAAATGAATAAATAAAGAGCATCTCCTTGTTCACCAAGGCTATGCTATCGTATGTCGAAATCTCCTTTAAATTCACTTTTACAAGAGCTGATTCCAATCAATTGAAACATCTAACAATTCTAGCCTATCTAATCATCGTTTTAAGGCCATTCGAAATCACATTCGGGAGATTTCCGAAAATTGGAGTCGATAAAAATGATTACATAATATGGACAAGCAAAAATTGCTTTTGCACGCTCAGGCAGGCACAGAGATTTCAGTGTCTGATGTTTTGCAGTGTTTTTCTTTTTCCATGCAGCCCGCATTAGTATGCGATTTTGAGCTTCACTTGCTGGTGGGGTGGAGAAAGGGACAAAAGAAATGGTCGTTAAGTGGGGAAGGTTCGTTTCCCGTGAGAGGAAAACCGAGATTTTCTTTTTTTTATTGCGATATTTTTTTTTTTTTTTTAGATAACTGCATAACAGGTGTACGGTACATTGAAGAGGTGCAATAGTTGTCTGATAACTTTCGCTTTTCTTTGGAAACCGTAAGTTAAAGGGACAATATAAAAAATTAAAAAACAGCACATTAGTGAAAAACTCGACACGGTATTGCATTTAATGACTTCACAGTGGAAATATTTATAATGTAACATGAATATTGCGAAACGTCTGAATTTTTAATGAAGTATTTAGGTGAAAACGTTTTTGTGTAATTTATAGAATTTTATTGAAACCATTTTAGTTTCTATTAAATATTTCATGAATATTGGGGATTCATGAAAAATATTCCCAGTGTTGTTATGGAAACACCTTATAAATTCACGAAGAAAATGCATATTGACACGCGTATACGATAAAAAAGTAGCCCGTAGAGACCAAAACATACTAAATTCATGTAAGATATTTAGTTTAAGGAGAATAAATAGTGACAGGCGATAAATTCATTTTACATTTATAAAGACTAGTGTTTGCAGATAAAAAAACACCCGAGGTATAAAAAATAACTCTTCGACTATATATGTAAAATGCAAACGGGAATTTCATTTTGTCTGTTTATAAGTTATGTTGAAAAGATTTTGATGGGACTTGCCTGCACTGCTAGTAGATAGATAATTTCCCAGAGAAACTCTTAATAGTATACAATAAATCTTTCTATGTTGCTTAGTTATAGATCTATGGGGAAAAATTCTAAAATCATGTGAACCCGGTTATGTAAGATTAGCCTTTTTACAAAGTTCTACTATACAGATTTTGATGAGACTTGCATTGTTAGGTAGATAATTTTTCAGGGATGGTTTTAGTATCTTGCATAGTTTCTACGTCAATTAGTCCTAAAGTTATGGGGGAATGTTCTATAATCAGGTGAATACGATTATGAAAGATTAGCCTTTTTAAAAAGTTCTACTCAATGGATTCTGATCGGAATTGCATTGTTAGTTAGATAATTTTTCAGGGATGGTTTTATATTGCATATCGCTCTATCATTCTTTACCAAATATATTTCCAAACGATCAACTAAAAGAGTTGGTCTTTAACAGCTCAAATTTGGTATGCACATTAGAAAAAATAATAGCTTAAAGGCTTTCGTGTCGTTTTCAGCAATGAGGAAGGACATTCCAGTTAAAGAGCCATATTGTTTTAAAGTACAAGGTCATATTCATGGATTTACGTTATTTGATTAAAGTTTTATTTGGATAAACCAAGTAGCATAGAGTGCTTGTCTTTTAAATACAAAAGTAACAGACGGTTTCATTGTTTTCCTTACTCATACACAGTTATTGCTTCATATTTGCGTGTGACCATATTCTGGTTTTATAAAATTACACTTGCATACGTTTAAAAATATTCTCATTTGGCTTTCGGAGAAAATTAGTGTTTTGCATAAATACAATATCTCGCAGTTTTACTTTCTACTTACTGCACATTCTTCGTGCGCACCTGCACCAAAAATTTTTTTTGTTGCTATTATGGTGTATGAGGTGTGCCCGAAAAAGGTCCTGGATCTTGGGTCCTTGACAACCTTAATTTGGCTCTGCGTTGGTGTATACATTTTCATATTATTTTGAAGTAATTATTATTAAGGGGGTCTCAGAATTCAAAATTGAAAAAAAGGAAAAGAATAGACCGTTTTCAACATTTAATATCTTAAAAGGTACAGTGAAATACGTTTAACACGAAAACGCTTATCATGAAAAATCGGTTAACACGAAATGATATAGCGGTCCAGACTATACTATGCAATTTAATACATTTTTTTTTTTTCGTTTAACACGAAACAAAAATCGTTTAACACGAAAAAAATTAGCTTTCGATATAGTTAGTTTGAGTTGAAACTGGTGAGTTTTGTGTTAAAACCACTGAATTTTGGGTGAAAATCAGCGAATTTCGTGCTTTTTATTAGGTTATGTTTTATTAGCACAATGGATGAGAAATCGGTGTGAAAATAAACAGTGCTATTTCGATTCAAATGAAAATGAAGCTGGTTAATGTAGTTGATAAAAAAGGACGAAAACAGAAATCTGCAAAGAGCCATTGCCAATGCTACATTATCAACAATAATAAAAAACAGGGATCCCATTATTGTTTGAGCGCAATATGTTTAAGCCAGAGTGAAAACGTATGAGAACTGCTAAGTACAAATATTTAGAGACAGCTTTGATTATTTGGTTCAAACAAGCTAGATCTCAGAATGCTGAAAAAGACACTTCAAAAAAAGATATCCGATTCCACCCCCCCCCCCCCCCCCCAAAAAAAAAAAAAAAACAATATTTTTTTTTTACTTGCTTTTCATCCTACTGGATGCAACTTACTAGTAGTTTAACAGAAAATCGTAATAAAATTTGACAACGTCGAAAATATTTGTGAGTTTTGTTCTTTTTTACGAATCTTTTAACACGAAAAAAAATTTCGGTCCCCTCAGTTTTGTGTTAAACGTATTTCACTGTATATGATTTTAAAGTGCAATTTTTGTTGGGATGGAAGATATAAGCGTGTTCTTTCATTTCATGTATTTAAAAAATTTCAAGATGCAGAATTAGTATTTACAGGGGCCTCCAAACTGTCAGACATTTGTCGAGCAGAAAATTGGTACAACAGCTTACGCCGGGGAAAAAATTCTTTGATTTATTTCCATGTTAAATGAATAAATGAAAAAAAAATATCTTTATGACTTACCAAATTTCAAGAAATAACAGACGTGCAATGCATCATCATTATGCAAGGAAACTACCGATAGATCATTTGTATTCCGAAAAACTGTGAAAGACAATGGGTAGATATTACTTAAAAGGACAGAGGTGTTCAAGACTTGAGAAGAACTCAGTTGGAAAATGTAGACAAGTCATGCTCAATGGCTATCCAGGGTCTGTGACTTACAGCATCAAGACAGAAGCCGGGGATGATTTGATTAAAATTATAGGGTTGATCCAGGACATTTTTTTTCTTTTCGTGTTAAATGATGTGTGTATTATTTTTTAGAATTTCGTTAAGAATTTCACTTTCTGTTGCTTTATACTCTTAAAAAAAAAGAGAAAGAAATCGGTTTCTCAAGTTTTCTTCAAAAAAAAAAAAGAGGTTTCTTACGATTTCTAAAGAATCCCCAAGATAATTTTTTCAAATACAAAATCGGAACAACTGCTTTTAAACAGGAACATACATACATAAAATAGCGTTATTCCACCATATTGAATTTGTGTGAATTAACAACCCATATACGACGTAACATGCTAGTAAAACGTAACTAATATTTGGAATAATCAACAATATTTGTGCGACAATTTTTACAGATTAAGATTGAACAATATTACTTTTGAGGAGGCAAGGGAGTTTTTTGGCTTGAAAAAGAAGTATATCTTATGAAAGTTAACTCAAATTCTGATAATTCGAAGTCCCGCAGGGTCCCAATAAAGATGGTGCTAGATTTAAGAAGTAATAAATCCCCTTGTTGGTTGTTGCTTCCATTAGTTATATTTTGGTTATATTTCTTTGCATGATTTCAGATAAAAACGATGATAACATCGCATTTTTTACAAATTTTTGTTTTTTTAAATTCCAAAAGAAAATATTTACACCTATACATCCTGATATATATATTTCGTGGCACAAAGAAAAAAGGCAAAATATAACTCAAAATCCCACTTTTCCACAGATATCATGTAGATAATACCGGAAGCAGTTTTAAATAAAATTAAAAAATAAATAAGAATCTCCAGATATAAAATGTAACTCATTCAAGCATTAACATTTTAGAAGGGAAAAAATATCCCTTGAAGTAAAATATGCCGTTATCTATCTTCAAACCAGGGTATTGTTCAGCGCATCCTGGGAAATGTTTAAGCCTCTAAACTAGATTTATGGAATTCCGGAACAGAGGATATTTTTCATTTTAAATACTATGATCTGATAAAAGCTGTCAAAGAGGAGACATTTTAAAGAGATAAGGCAAATCCAGTATTGAATCACGGTAAATTAATAACATAGTATAACTTCAAAGCGCAATCATTGTGGACTGGAGGAAAAACTCTTTTTAGACAGGTTTACACCTTATCAAGTTCTTTTGAATGGCATTCTTCCCATCGAATCCATGAAAATTTGTCGTTCAAGACAAGATTCCGTTATAGACAGTTTTCTTTTTCACAGACTTTTCTGTACTGAAACAAGCAAGAAGAATATGTTTTGATACCCTCTAAGTCAAAAGTTAAGTTTTTTTTTTTAGAATTTTTTACCCAAAACATTTTTTAAATAGCTCAAATGGCATATCCACTAGTCTTTCATGGATAATATAAGCCAATCCACCCTTTTGGATATCTAAAACTTAAAGGACTCCAACACATGCACAGAGAAAAGTTAATTAGTTACAAATAACAGTTGCATATGAATATATTCTGACAACCGCGACCGCTAAAATTTTATAAGCATATACCAAAAATTGACTTACATTACTTTAAATTCGATCCTTTTCTTAAGATAAAACATGCATATAACAGGGTTCGTACGCTTCAAGGACTTTCAAGCACCTTTTACCAGAAGTTTTGTAAAGTAATATTTGCCTGATGTAATGAAAATAAATTCTAGCTTCAGATATGGCGACCAGTACTTTACGAAATTTCTGGTATTAAAACACCTAAAATCCCCTGAATCCCTTGATGCGTACGAACCCTGATACAATAAAAGAGACATTTAAAACAGATATTTTATTTTAATTTACATTGTATCCATGACTAATTATGTTATTTTTTCAAACTCTTTTTCACTCTTCCTCTATTTAATTGTATAATCAATCGCTTGACTCTAACCAGAATCTTTACTGCCTCTCTAATAACTTTTATGTGCAGTAAATTACACGCAGACAATTCATGATGAATACTTCTGAACCTTAGCTAAGTATTGATGTGAATAGAGTATTTTCTGACTCTGCTGCAGAAGATATTATCTAATGAATTATGCTTGGAACATCGTACCTAATTCTTCTGACACAAAGATAACTCCGTTATTGATGCAAAATCGATATTTACTGTTTTGATTGCAGAAAATAGTGGAAGAAATGCAGCAGTACTTCATTATGAATACTTCTGAACCTAGGAACATCCTATTAGAACTAATTAAGCGCTATGCATAACTCAGTTATTAATGCGATTTCACTAATTACTGATTCTGTTTCAGAAAATACTGGAATAAATGTAGCAGTACCTAACGAATTATGCCAAAAACATCCTATATTCACTAATTTTTCTGGCATCATAGATAATTCGATTATCAATAACGAAAAAATTCTTGTTAGTATTCGTTTTATTACCAGAAAACCTAAATGACCAGCAGTGGAAGTTTATTGCTTATAGTTTATTGCATTAGAAAAAGTGAAAAAAGGCGTATTCGTACGACTCTTATTAAATTTCTATATAGAAACTAAATTAGCATTTTTCTGCAATTTTTTATATCCGAAAAATGCCTCATGTTGTAATAATTTTGTATCTATGCCTAATCCTGTAATAGTTAATCATCGTTGGTTAGTGCATTCCATCGTTGGAGATTTCAGATGCATTATGCGTTTTCCAAATTGTTTGCTTAGACACCAACTTTCACCTTATTAAGCTGTGAAGTTTTGTTACAGTATTCTGAATGTGTTGGAAAGTGTTTCATAATCTATTCTTGACGCATGGATTTTACGTTATTGTTATTTTATATTTCTCAAACATGACCTATTTTTTACTAATGAATTTACAATTGTTAAATGAATGGGCTTGAATTATGTTCTATTTTTCCTTCCTGTTGATTTATTGAAATTATTCATACAAACAAATGAAATGCAAACATATAAAGTGTTACACTAAAACAGAAAAAAAAGTATCTCGGTACATCAAAGGATATATTCCTTTATTATATTTTATGCATACGATTGAGTATTATCTGATTCTAACATGATTTGATTTGGCGGATACCGAATAGAAAGCCATTACTTTTTTTGGAGGATCCCTTTGGCAGAGTTGTCCCTGGCGACTACTTTATATTCTATTTGCTCCACTATTTTTAAAAAATAAATTTTGTAGTATATTACTCTTACACATGTTAAAGTGTAGATGAAAGATTTCTGCTTTGAGAAAGTGGTGCGAAATAGAATTAAAATAAAGTCCCCATTGGCAGCCCTGCTTAGGACCCCAGAAATAATTTGTACCGAGTGTAAAACCTTTTGCTCCTAAAATTTTTCGGACAGGGCCGCTATTGTTTTGGCACGGCACTAAAAAATAGCATCACTGTAGTGCTTGTTCTTAATAACGAATCTTATTGATTCCCTCTCCTATACTTACACTAACTGTATTATCTCTATAAATATACGATATTACAATTCTGATAAAATTTTACTTAAAAGGTGCTAAAATACATAAAAAGGTTTCTACAACATAAAAACCGTCAAAGATGTTAAAATCCCAAACGCTTTCAACTGCATTATAACAGTCGTCTTCAGGGGAAAAATCAGAGGAGTGAAAGTTCATGGAAAATTCCTTGCTTAAGTATCAGTGGACGAGTCTATTTCAAAGGAAGGGAGGAGGGGGGGAGAGGTGAAAAAAAATGAAAATGATTATGTTTCAAAATCGCTAGAAATATCTAGTATTCTATACCAGATCTTAGATATGTTGTAGGACAATGGGATTTTAACATCTTTGACGGTCGGTTTTTATGTTGTAGAAACCATTTTTATGTATTTTAGCACCTTTTAAGTAAAATTTTATCAGAATTGTAATATCGTATATTTATATGTTAATCAAGGTGAATGTGACGTTCAATAATTATAGTTTGAACTATATTTTATATGTATTATCTCTTATATTTCTATTTGTTTCTGACTCGAAGAAACAAAACTTCTTCAAAATACAGCACCTAAAATCATAACCAATTCCTACACAATAGACCGATAGATCTATTTTGATGAGGCCGTGAACAGAAAATTTCAACTTACAACAGACATTTTTAATAATAAATATGCTGTAGTTTACAAAGGTAATACATGTATTCTTTGCCACCTGAACATTTTTTCCCCAGTAAGCGCGTATGCAGACATGTAAAATACATTTATAAAAACCTGGTATAAAACAGATGTGATATATGAAAGGACGGGAAGGACATGTGGAATTGGTGGCAATGCATTCAGAGAAGAAAAAATGCGAGAGAAAACAAATGTTGCAACAAAAATATTCGAAACCTACAGGGAAAAAAATAATGAAAAAGCTGAAATTTTCTTTTCATTTTTTTTCAACTTTTTTTTTTCCATCTTTAAAAATTTCCCAATGATGTTGAGAAGGAAAAAAAAAATCTCTCTATGTTATATGTTTCTCATTATAAAATATACTGCCTTACTTTTATTTTCTTAGGAAAACATGTTTTACATAAATATACAAAAGAACTAGCGGACTTCGCCCGCTTCGCTGGTCGGTTTCTCCAAAAGAACCTTGAATCAAACAAAATGTATCGAGCAAAGATGAAATGTGTTTACCTATTTTTTTTAGTATGTTTGTTATCTTGAATTTCACGCTTCTACTTAAAACGGCTGCTAAGATATGCCAAATGTTCTAAAATTTTCGCCCCCCCCCCCGTTTTATTAATCCTCTTAAGGTGGGGAAATTGTAAAACCGCTCAAACACATGTTTAATTATTTTTTTAGTAGATTTATTTCCTGGAATCTCACGCTCCTACCTCAAACGGCCGGTGAGAAATGGCAAATGTTCTAAAATTTTCGACCCTCCTTTTAACCCCATTTTTTTGGAGGGGGGATTTCCAAAATCACTGAAATACGTGCTTAATTATTTTTTTAGTAGATTATTTTCTGGAATCTCACGCTCCTAACTAAAACGGCTGCTGAGCTATTGCCACATGCTCTAAAATTTAAACCCCTTTAGGGGGTGAATTTTTAAAATTCCGTCCTTTGTCCTCTTTCCCCCCCCCCCCCAATTTTTATGCTTCTAGGTTCACTAGTTTGGGCTGGGCCTTTTATATATGGAGATAAAGGTTAAAAATTATCTCAAAAGATTTTTCCTCATAGGCCGTAATGTAATGGAATTTGAGTGTCTCTGTAATCTCCCACTTCCACCGACCGCGACCAAACTGCCTTACTAACAGCAGGAGACCAAGGGCTATCTAACCACTGCAACAGTGTGGGTGGCTGTAGGTATTCATGGAGAAAAGTCTGTCTTTACCCACAGACAATTGACTACATATATATATATATATATATATATATAAACACGGAAGCATAAATAATGCAATTGATTGCTAAGAGAGAGAGATTAGTGTAAGTTACATGCTAATTGTTAGTTATGATCCGTCTGTATAGCTTTCAAATAATGGGTCGAAAGTTATACAGATATCTTAAAGTTATAGTGGACGCTTTTTCACAATGCGTAAATTATTTTAAATTTTCTTGCGTTTTTTTACTCTTTATTTCTTTGCGTTGAACTCTTCAAAAATCTATGTATTTCTTAGAACTAGCCGCCCTTGGTGACCAGTTTGGTCTCCCTTAAAATTTATGTATGGAAAAGCATGCTAAGCATTGCATGCTACTTTTATTCATAATTTAATTTACTAGGACTCCCTTAAATACAATCAATATAATCCCTTAAGCTAATATTAGTTTTTGTTGCATTAAAATATCTCAATTTTTTGATTTTCTGTAAGCAAGTAAACCCTATTGGTTTACGGTGGAAGTCTATTATAATTTGGCGAAATATTAGAGATATCACCAAGTTGGCTAATTTTCGACTAATCGACTAATTTTAGTCACCAAATTTGGGGGTATATCGCCAAGATGACGACAAACTTGGCGACATCAGGCTCCCCATTATAGTAACCCCCTTATAGGTATGGAGATGCATTAAATGCTGTTCAATAATCAATGAGATGCGTTTCATTCTAGCATTGCCATTAAACAATTAACAAATAATCGTGATTTATGTGCCACATACGATAGCGTAATATATATATAGATTATAAGTAGGTCTAATATTTTGAAGATTACATCTCCGTAGTTTAATGTGTAGGATATTTATGACTACATCATCTTTCTAATTTGACAGTATTTTCTAAAGAGGTAATTTCATGATTAAGTAAAAATGAAGTTATCCAAATTACGTTTAACTGCTTGAAATTCATTAAGAATTAATAATTGAATAAAATTAGGAATTGACATTAGATGAATTGCTATTCGGGTTTCCTACACAGAAAATTTTTGACTCGAAGTATATTATCAACCCTAAACATTCATGTGAACTATTTTGTGACACCCTCTATGTCAAATTACAGAGCAACAGGTTTTAACTTTTCAAAGTCTGTTTGTTGTAAAGCCAGGGTCCGTAAATATCATATTTTTGAAAATATAAAAAATATCCGATATTTTGATATATATCCGATATTTTCGATATATATTCGATATTTCCGATATATATCCGATATTTTCAAACTAATCAACTCATTGCTGACAGTAAATATTTTCAAGCATAATATAAATTAGAAACTAAAACATATTGCACATAACATAAAAACTTAATCAAACAATATTCTAAAAGTGCATTTATCTTTTCCTTTTTTTTTTTCGTTTAGAACAAAACTGAAAATCAACTAATTGAAAGCAGATACGATTTGCTTTATGCACTTATAAAAAGGAAAAAAAAAAAAAAAAAAAAACTAAAAGAGTATAGGATTTAGTATCAATATCAAATATCAAGAAATCAGAAATTTATAAAACAAAATTATAAATACAAAATAGTTTTTTCTTAATTGAAGAATTTGAAGATAAATGTGAGCTTGTCTTATTTTTTATTCCTTAACATGTTGTACACTTTAGGCCCAACTAAACCAAAATCAGAAAAGATTCTCCTTTGAAGAAGCTGTATATAACTGATTATCTAAATTATACAGTTTATATTTCAATGGCTATTCCGAATTAATTGTCTCACATAATTATTAGTTCTACATTTCAACATAAAAGCTTCAAACATAAAGCTTGGAAAAGACATTAGCTTCCTTTACCTAAAAAAGTCACTACCAGAGACAAAGTTCTTTATCTACAGAATGACAGAGTCAATAATAAATGAAAATTTCATTTACATTTATTTTGATTGAAAATATCAAAATTATCTTGCACTTTGATATTTTGAAAATAAATATCGAATATACAAAATATTAAAAATCTTCACATTTTGAAAATAAATATCAATAGATGAAAATATCGAAAATATCAAAAATCTTGATATTTTAAAAATAAATATCGGATATATATCATGATATATATCATGGATATATACCATACATCCAGAGTTGTATAATATAGACGCACACGCGCACGCCGTGCGCGGAAAATTTTCCGCAAAATTCGGAACTTTGCGGAAAATATTTTAGAAAAAAAAAACGTAATTTTTGTTCTTGTTACCTTTTTTTTAAATACCAAAAAAAAAAATAAATAAATAAATAAAAATAAAAGTATTCCCCAATTTTATGTACGATTTATTTAGCATTTGCCAGAGGAGATTTTGTTCCGAATTTTCCGAAAATTTAAGGCATTCTCTTCCGAAAATTCAAACATAAAAAAAAATATCACTGAAAAATATTGCGAATTTCAACAAATGATTGCGAAAAGATACATATTCCGTCAATCGTTTGCAGAAAAAATCACCCATTTTGTCGAAGAATCGCGGATAAAATGTGAATTTCGTCAAAGGACCTCGGAAAAACGCGAATTTCTTCAAAGAATCGTGAAAAAAAAGATAATTTCGTCAAAGAATCACAGAAAAAAGCAAATTTCATTAAAGGAACGCAGGAAACAACAAATTTCGTAAAAGCATAGCGGAAAGAGCCCTAATTTTGTCAAAAGATCGCAAAAAACCACTAATTTCGTCAAAGGTTCGCGAAAAAATACAAATTTCGTGAAAGAATCGCGGAAAAAAATACAAATTTCGTCAAAGAATCGCGTAAAAAATACAATTTTCGTCAAAGAATCGCGGAAAAAACGCAAATCGTCAAAGAATCGCGAAAAAACGCAAATTTCGTCCAAAAATCGCGAAAAAACACAAAATTCGTCAAAAGATAGCGAAACCCCCCCACAAAATTCGTTAAAGGATCGCGAAAAAACAGCAAATTTCGTCAAAAGATCGCGAAAAACGCCGCAAACTTCGTCAAAAGATCTCGTAACCCCCCCCCCCCCGCAAATTTCGCCAAAAGATCGCGAAAAAACCGAAAATTTCGCCAAAAGATCGCGAAAAAACCCCGCAAATTTCGCCAAAATATCGCGAAAAAACCCCGCAAATTTCGCCAAAATAACGCGAACCCCCCACCCCCACCCCACCCCGCAAATTTCGTCAAAAGGTTGCAAAAAACTGCAAATTTCATCAAAAGGTCGAGAAGACACCGCAAATTTTGTCAAAAGGTCGCGAAAACACAGCAAATTTCGTCAAATGGCCGCGGAAAAAACGCATAGTTAGTGTCGGGAGTGGATTCACCCACCCCTCTGCTTTTCAGAAAACTTGCTGCGAATTTCAGGAATTTTTTTTTAACTTAGAAACACCCATGGCTAACAAAGTGACTGGCATTTTGTGTGAAGAGGTTATATTATTAAGGATTGGGCTGTTTCTAAATGCACTGACAAAATAATTGATAAGAATTCACCCTTTCTTATCATGGATTTTTAGCTTTATTATTTTTCTAACCAAAATAATTATTCTTTAATTAATATCAATTAATTTTTAATTTAAATGGTAATTATTTTAAAACTACTGTTTTAATCCAAATTGTCAAAATAATATAACACTTTATTTTATTAAACGTTAAATGAATTTGCAGAAAGTTTTTGACCCAATATTTGTGTGCGCAGAAAGTTTTTGGTTTTATACAAGTCTGCATACATCAACGAACCCTGTGTAAAGTTATCGAAAAATTTAAAATATAAAAAAAATTATTTAATAATAATAATAAACAATGTTTAAAATCGAATACATTTTGGGAACTGAAGTGTAATTTTGAAGCACCACCCTTCAAATAAAGCGCCCATTAAATGCTAGAAGATTAAAAAAAAAACATAATGGTAAAATTAAAAAAATTACAAATGAAATATCACGCTCTAAATATTTTGAAATCGAAAATATCATGACAGTATCTTGTAGTTGTAAACATATTATTATAATGTTCTAAAATAATGCAAAACAACAATCCTGACACAACTAGAGAAAAAAAAATATATATATGTTTTCCACAAAAATGAGTCTTCCTTATTATGCTTGCTAACTGTTAACTACCTTGTCTTAAATCTCATTTCCCCTTCATAATAAATCTTCTTAGATGCACTTTTGTTTACACAATGCAGCTCAAATCATTATTGCTTTTATACTTTAACATATCGGATAATTTCTGAGTAACCTAATTACGGAAATAAAAGAATTATAGAGTATAACGTAAGCTTCCTTGAACTTGAATATGCAACCGCTATTTAAAAAATAATCTTTCATTGCCACCGTCTTCACGTAGCGTAAAAGTAAACATTTTTATTTTCACTTGGAGCGAAAAAAAAAACTGGTTTAGAGAAATGTTGTTTGTTGCTCTTAGTTGACCTACACTTTCTAAGAAAACGATTTAAATTACATCATGAATGATGAAAGATGAAATGTAAAAAATACAATATTTAATGTTCAAGGAATGCGGTAGAAGGTTTTCTGGAAAATATGAAGATGGTTTTTGACTTTTAATAGTAAAAAAGGTAAGGTTTATTTTAAAACTTTCCACATAAGTAAGGTTAGATTATTAGACAGTTAAGCCATTCTACTCTTTTTTACATAATGAAATAAAAATAAGACAAAATACTTTCTGAGTAAAAAGATTTTATTACATAAAATAAAATAATCTATTCGCTTGTTGTTCTGTTTGTTCCGTTCAGCTGTTGGTTTTTATCCCAAATTATCCTCGAAAATATTGAAAATTATTTTGATGAAATCTGACTAAATTTTTAAAATGTTCCATTGAAACGCCATTTTAACTAAAGTATTCCATTTCATACCTTTTGATCTAGGAATTTTGATAATGAATGTTATTTTATTTTAAATTTATTAAATATTACAAATTTTAAAATGTAAACTATATTGAAATCAGGAGCATAATATGTAGGAAATGATATTTGCATTTACCAGTAAAGAAAGACGAATAATGTTGTTTACAGTTTTGTTGATAAGTTCTGCTTTTAACCTCCCCGGGCAGGAAGCAACTGCAATAAGGCAGTATTACTTTTGAGTACATTATGTAACAATAAGATATTATTAAATGCTTTTAAATAGTAACCAACTCTTTTCAATGTTATTTGATATAAATTTATTTCATGTATTGATATTTTGTTGTCTTCTTGAATCGGTAAAGTATGCGACTAATAAATGTATAAAAGAATTTTTAGACATTGATAACGATATTATTGGGTGAATGGGTGGGTGGATGGGGGGGGGGGGGGGTTCGACAAATGATAACGTATGATATCGTAAGGGGGGGGGAGGTGTCCAAAATTAGCAAAATGTTGATAACGTTATATATGTTTAGCCTCTAAGCTATGAATTTAACAAAAATCAGTTTCTAGAAGCTTCGAATTTGCGAATCCAAAATTACAGCCCCTTCTACCAAGTATCTATTGAGTTGTGCTTAAAAAATTACCCGCATTGCAATCTATTTTGCAATGATTAAAAATTAATTTAACAACTTTAAACCGGCATAATTCCTCAACTACTTGATCCAATGATTTGACATTTGCCATCCAAAAATAGAATTTACCAAAGAATTCTAATATGATTTCGAAATTAGATATTAGTTGTGAAACAGCACCGAAAACTGGCGATATGAAACAATTAAAATAATAAAACTTTGTAAAACTTCACCTGCCTCTCCCTCTCACTTGGATTTTCATGAAGCATATTTTATTTCTAAAAATTCTGATAATCTTGTCAATGATCTCTCACCATCTCCTTTTCTCTCCCCAGCGTGGAAATTACTTTTGTAATTTTTTTCCTTCGTCTCTTGTTTCTTTACTTTTTCTTCTCTTTTCTTTCTTTTTTTTTTAAAAAAAAAGGTGCTTTTCGTTTTTTTCTTGTTTTATTCCTTTATATTTCTTTATTTATTATTATTATTTATTTTCATACATATTCTAATTTTGTTTATTTCTTTTATTTCCATTTTTTCCTATCAATTTCTCTTCTATCATTTTGGCAGCACTTTCGTCTTCTGCATGTGCTCCTTTCAGCTAGCGCCATCTGTCGCATTCTTTGCAAGGTCCTTTGCAAGGTCCTCTACCTTTCAGTTCATTTTTGACCTTGTCTTCTTACGGACACGTGTTTGCTTTAGCTGATGACGAGCTGTTAATATTTTTAGCTCGAAACGCGTCCTATGTATTGTTTTTATTTTATGGTGATTTTTTACAAAGTTTTATTATTTAAATTAGATATTAGTATTAAAAAAGTTACCAGCCGCGTTTTTATACGATGATTTTCGGCATAGTTAATACAGGTTGATGCATGCCCCTTCCCTCCAGAACTGTACATAATATTTATAACCTTGTGTTTGCATCACCATTTTTACTTAGGAGAATGTATTGTCGATTAGATGATTGTAGAAGGCCATTACCTGTATCAGACACATCACCTTAACCCTTTATCTACAGACGGTACTTAAAAGTACCATTAAAATAACTTGTTATAAAATTCATTTAATACCGGGTGTCCCAAAAATGATTGATGAATTTTAAAATTCAATAACTTGCAAACGGTGACAGATATTTAAAAAAAATTGCAGGAAGGTTACGTAAGATGTCAGGAGTTTTATGATGCTATTCCCAGTTTTAATTACAAATACCAACGATAGATGGCGCTGCAAGCAATAGGCGCTAAATCCAGGTTCCATTTCGCGGCCTCTCTCTTCTCCCATGCGAAAAAAGAAGATTAAAATGTTTTGAATGGATCTCGAAGTACCAGAAATCGGGTCTGGAATCAACACCTATTTCTCGCAACGCCATCTAGCATTTGAAATTCGAACTAAAATCAAGAATCACAGTAAAAAACTCCTGACATCATACATAATCCTCCTGTAAGAATTTTTTAAATATCTGTCACCGTTTGCAAGTTACTGAATTTTAAAATCTATCAGTCATTTTTGGAACACCCGGTACATCGATTATTTTTAATACAGTTTAGAATGCGTTTAGATACATTACTTTATCTTGTTCTAAAAGCATTATTGGTTACACAAAACAAAAAATATTTTTAAAAGGATGATTTCTTTTGCCTTTGCATCTTTTCACCTTTCTTGGCGTTGGGGGGAGGGGAGGGGGAGGGGTTGGATTTTTCAATTCGGAAATATTTCTATACTTTGTTGTTCTATATTTCTATTGTAAGAGCATTATATTTGTACATTTCCTAATTCTACAAAATACTAAGAAAAATATTTAAAATAAAAGATTTGATTGGGGGTTATAAACATTGCCGAAAATTCCTATAAATTCAAATTTAATTAAACCTTCTAAATCCTCCAATCCTTCTAAAATTTATTAAATGATTACGTAAATCTCCTAATGTAGTTCAAACATTTCACAGAAAATGCTTTAGAAGATAAAATTTTCATGAATTCATAATTCAGTACATAAAGGGTTAAATGAAGGAATGTTCTGCGTATGCGTTCTACACTTATAACAACGAAAACTGTTAAAAGTGAAATAAAAATTAATGCTGATGCACTATTGCGATGTCATTTAAACTGTTATAACAAAAGAACTAGTAATGAAACAACGGTACAAAAGTATTTATAATGTTCTTCAAATAGTGTATTTTTTATATACAAGTATAGAGTGTTTACAACAAAGCTTTTACTCATTTATTTAATGTTGTATTTAATATTTTATTATACTTCGTGTTATTAATCTTGCCTTTTTTTTCTCTTTTTAGAGGAGATCCCGATAAATGTGACCATTATGGTAACACAGCACTACACTGGGCAGCTGCCAATGGACATATGAATTGTGTTTCTTTTCTGGTCAACTTTGGTGTTTCCTTGTGGGCCTTGGACAACGATTTTCATACTGCATCAAACGTAGCAGCTATGAATCAAAGAGATGAAATCATTAGATACCTCGATGATGTGGTTGCTAGACAAAGTGCTCTTAACAAAAAACTAGTTCAAAAGCTAAAAGAAAAAGCAGTCATCGATGCTGAGAAAAGGGTTAAATTATATCAAAAGTTACAGAGAAAAGCAGCCAAGAGAGCCGAAAAAGAGGAGAAGGAAATCGAAAAACACAGAAAGAGATTGTATGGATCGGAGTTTCAGCTCAACGGTTTGATCGCTAAAGCATCTAATCTTACTATAGGCAGTATTAAAAAAGATGCAAAAGTAACATACGCATCTCCCAAATACTCAGATATAATTAGTAATGGTGCGGGCACCACTAAGAAAGGTTTGGGAGCTGTTTCTAAAAGGATACAGCAGAAAAAGCAAAATGTTATCGTTACCCCAGCAGACTTTAAAGTTAGGGAAATCGAAGTGAACGGTAAAAGGTCTATCAGATCCTTATCTGGACTCATGAGGGATTCTGAAATCTTATACGTTCCAAAATATGACACCCAAAGTACCACATCTGGTCATAATCATAGAAGGCACTTGAAAGATGTGTTCGACAATAAAAGTGAACTGTCACGGGCCATAAGCGAACCCGATTTCTTACACGCCACGGACTCCGGATTCGGAGATGAAGTGGCACCCATGGAATCATCGAGTAGTATTTTTGAGAGGCCAGGTTTTGGATCTGTTGCTTTTAGGAATTCCATGTCCGGTACACTTATGTCTTTACCATCAACATCGACTGATGAGAATGAAGAAGACAGTGATGATGATATAGACTCTACTAGAGCTAGTGAGAAGGACTCAGACTTACAAAATGGCTCTGTTGAAGATAGCATAGGAAGTGCTGGTAGCCTAGCTCAAAGGAATGGTCAACAGCCATGGGATGACGATGAAGGACATTTTGACGAAGAAGAAAGTAAGTTAAACATTTACATATTTCGGATGATTCATAATTTTATCATTAATCTTATATGTCTTAATTTATGAATTAATGAAAATTTCAAATTCTATAGCATTTTTCCTGATTTTTTAAAAATACGTCAGAAGATTTGTGCAACCATTAAATAAATTGTAGCAAGATTTCGTCTATTAAAATTAATAATTTAATCGGTATTTATGGAGGTTTAGTGGAAAGTTCCACAGGTTTTGTGAAAAGAACTCAAATCCTTCTTTAAAATATTGTTTTTAGTATCTATATTATGAAGCAAAAACATGTCCATGAGTAACTCTGACGTCATATTGATAGTGGCAACACCTGACCAATTAATTTCACTTTTACTTCGCTTTTTTAAAATTTCTAAGCATCGCATAACTTTAATTTTTACACCATCGAATAGGATAGTAAATGTACTTTAAATACAATTTGTTTGAAAATTGTATCTTAATTCACTGTTTTTTTTATGATTTTTAATGTAATTCTCACTCATGTTTTTTTTTTTTTTTTTTAAATCTAACCATAGCATTCTCTTAACACTAGGAGTCTATCCAACTCCGACCATATGATTAAATGCCAACTGGAACCAAAAATACTTTCATAAAATGAGTTAAATTTAAAACACGCAGATTTACAGATTTGCGTTAAATAAATCAGTCAAATAATTTTAAATAAAAATTCTGGTGTCAAACATTTTTATGAAACTTGAGTAAAATTTCCGGGCGTTTTAGTGTTAAAACAATGTAAAAATTCAGTATTTGTTTTCGTCCATAACGAAATTAAAACTTCATCAATAAATACATAAAATAATATAAAAGAAACACAAATTTAACAAACATATAATCGAATCTAAAAAGCTGCCTTAAGTGGCGATCTTTAGCGATTTCTTCGATTATTAACTCCTGACATGTGGATAGTACTTAAGTATCGCTTTTAATAAATTAAACAAAAATTATTCGAATGAATTATTGTTGTTTTTCATATAAAAATGCTTTTTAGTATTATTAATAGTGGGTAATCTAAAATATGTATTTCATGGGAAAAATCTATAAGAGTTTTCAATGTAAAAAATAAATAGATTTAACCTATGTTCTGTAACCCGGGAAGCCCGAGTTGGATTCCCTTAATTTTATGAATTAGAAAATATAGAAATGTAAAGGTCTTGCATATAAATATAGATATCTTTCAGAACTGAAGCTTTTCAATTCATGAATTTGAACATCAAAAAAGCTGAACAATTAGTTATAACAGGAAAATAAATTATCCATTAAAAACATTTTTGCTTTGCGCGAATAATGCTTTTGGAACAGGATAAAGTCTTTAGAACTCAATCCGAAATTAGATTAGGGGAAAGTGTTGTACGTTTTACATATATGTACCTTGGATCTACACAGTTTTTAGCTCAATCGATTGGATTTGTATAAAACTAATCAATGTAGTTTTGAGATATATTATTAGATATTACTTAGCAGTCGGTCTCTTTAATATAGTCAGCACATGTTGCAGACAATTGTAAAAAAAAAAAAAAAAAAAAAAAAAAAAATTGATCATCAAAAAGTAAATTTTTTATAACTACAGCTCTTCACTATATCTCGTTAACAACAGTTATTTGTTTTAAATTCAAGGTTATACCTCAAAAAGTATTTATAGTGCATCATGAACACTTCATGTGTCAAATCATGTTAAGCCTGACTAGAAAATGGTAAGGAGTCATTATTTTTCAAATCATCAAGCTTTGTACTTTGAACCTAGCAATAGTATTACACCTTGAACAGGTTGAAAGTACAACACAATTACATATTATTCTGGTAAAAAGCCAAAAAATGAAAATTTGTCAGGAAAGTTTGTCCTGATATCATTCATGGAAGGAATTCAAAACTCAACTCTATAACACTTATGTACAGAAAATATGAATAAATGATGACAGTGGTGAAGAAGACATTGTTGGTGTGTACATGAAACGTTTTAATGACACTAAAACAGAATTCATACTTGAGGAAAATATGTTTTTCAATCAGTTGCTATCAAATCATTAGCATTTTGCCAGAACCTAGTCTTATTTAAAGAGACAGAGGAATTCATTATATATTTCCTGGTATAGTATCAGTTTTTGAAAAATAATATTAGCTTTTTAACAACTGTTTTGTGATTTTTTTTTTGTGATTTTTCATCGTGATAAAACAAACATGTATAAAAAATATATAAAAATGCAACAAAACAGTTAAAATTTAATTGGTATCTATTGCGGTTGGAATTATCCCTCCATCCGCCCACTAATTTACACCTTCTATTTTATATTAATTTAAAACAACTTTAAATAGGTATCTATGACAAATTTGTTATTAAATATATTTTTAAAATTTATTTTAAATACATCATAAAAATGTTTCGTCAATTTTATTTTTATTTTTCATAGAAAAAATGATGCATGGTCCATGGTACAACATGCCTAGGGCCAATGTATAACATGGGTGTTGTGGATTGGTTTTAAATTTACTATTTTTTTAATTAAAAGAAAACAATGATAGGCCTAAAATTAGAGTTCAAGAAAATTATGAGGGAAGCAGAACATGATAAATAATTAGCAAATAGTAGTTTTAATAGTAGTTTCAATATTTACATATTTAAATTAAATTAATAAACGGTCAAGTGCGAGTAAAAAACTATACAACGTAGGATTGGGTATAACTGTATATACTAAAAAAGTGTAAATGGATATACCATGAAAGTTCAAAGAGATATAGAACCTAAATTATATCAAATATGGCTATTCTGTATAACTCCTTTTTTAATATTATCCTAATCTGTTTATGATGAACTTAATTCGGTACTGACTGGTAAAAGCAGTGCATATTTAAGCTTCATTTTGCGTTTCATAAAACTAAATTCAGCGTAGTAATAAACTTTCTTTCTACAGTGTAGCTCAAACAAAACCTTTGTTCAAAGTTTAAATTTGGCTTTGTGCTAAGCGCGCTTCGAAAGGACGTCGTAAAGTTGCAACGCCGATTGAGTCCGTGCCGCGTTTTTCCAGATGGGTTTTTAATTAACATTTTTGAAGTCACTTGAGGCGTATTGAGAGATCCACTCAATGCAGACACGAAACCCATAGTATTTATGTGATTCATTCTAATTAAATTAGTCTGTTTTTAACAATTTGACGTGTATTGCTTTTATACTGCTACCGGACATTGCATTACACATATATATCATTAAAAGTTGTTAACTAGGCTTTATAAACCGATGGTACATAGAGTACGCCGCCCCTGCCGTTATGTATGTCCAAACAGCCCGTATCTTCAAGGGTTAGGCAGCCTAAGAGAGACTGCTCAGGGCCGGCTAGGCCTGCCCCTTAGAGCTTAACGTCTCTAATCTTCAAGGGTTAATACCTCGGCTAATTACCGATGATTTTATTCGAAAATCATTATCAACAACGTTTTTATAATTCAGCTACGATAAGTACCTCCAGCGCTGCTCAACAATTTTACTGAATGCCCGTAAACCGAAACTCGTATGTAACGGGAAAATGCGATTTTCTCAAAAATTATGTGACCTAGGGTAATCGCTATAATTTTCCTGCAAGGTTTAAATTAATGTTTACTACCTAATTGTTTCGTAATTTTAGTTTCAGTAGATTCGGAGTTAGATGGGGGTGAACATATTTTTGCGCTACATTTTCAACGATATCTTTGAAAATATACCTAAAATTAAAAGAAATGTATTTTTGAGTTGAGCGTTACGAACGCTTTCACACGATACCCCACACGATATACAAAGAAAATACTTTTTTTTGTTCAAGTAACTTAATTGGCCCCTCTACCTTTTTACTTTTTTTTATGAATGTTCAATAATCTGAAAATATGCGGGTCAATAGTCTTTCCCCAATTTGAACTTTCCACGTTCCATATTTTACGAGTAAAATGACTGTGACAGACAGACACGGGAGTGATCTAATAATGGTTCCATTTTTAGGTGCGTTCGTAATTATATAAATACGTAGCACCTATAGTCGTCGTTCAGTCCGTCTGTCTGTGCGTCCGTCCGCATATAATAGAGCAAAAACTACCCAACCGAATGGTCTGAAATTTTAAATATATGATTGTTGTAAACTTTTGTCGAGCCATTTCAAATTTTATGAAAATCGGATGTATAGTTAAATTACAGGGACAGTCAAAAGTTTTTCTTTACATTACGGCCAATGGGAAAAATTATTGCACGTGCATTTTAATGATGTTAAAGCTTTCCGAATGGTCTCAAATTTTAAACATATAATTATTGCGACATTTTGTCGAGCCATTTCAAATTTTATGAAAATCGGATGTATAGTTTAATTACAGGGACAGTCAAAAGTTTATCTTTACATTAAAGCCAATGGGAAAAATTATTGCAAGTGCATTTTAATGATGTTACAGCTTTCCGAATGGGCTGAAAATTTAAATATATAATTGCTGTAAAATTTTGTCGAGCCATTTCAAATTTCATGAAAATCGGATGTATAGCTTAATTACAGGGACAGTCAAAAGTTTTCCGTTACATTAAGGGGAATGGGAAAAAAATTATTGCAAGTGCATTTTAATGATGTTACAGACTATGCACTTATGAATTGTAAATAAATACACATTCAGTACAATATGGGGTGCAAAAAATAATTATAAAACTAGTTATAGTACGAACGCACCTCATTTGCCACGTTTGACGAGCAATTTCCAACTTGTTTACTTTTTAAGTACGGAACCCTAAAAAAATTAAAAGGTCAAAATAGGACTGAGGTACAACGCTTTCCCCTACTTTTAAGGTGTGTGCCAGATATGGCACGTGGTGCAGTGAAGGGTTAAAAAAATATTTTTATATATTATTATGTAAAAGTTGTATAGAATTATTTAATCCAAAAAATAAAAAATAAATAAAATTATTTTTTTTTTGACAAAAGTAAAAAAAAAATGAATTTTAGCCACTTATTTAAAAAATGTTACTAGTATTTTATTTTTAAAAAATTCCGCTGATATTTCTTGTGCAGGTCATTAATGATATTTCGAACAGATTTAACGATCGGATTTTTTGTAATAGCAATAGTTTTAGAGAAAAAAAATACAAGTGAGAAAAAGTGACTCGTTTTTGTACATATGATTTAAAAAAAAATAATTGTTTTTCATTTCGTAACATGCTCAATATTTATTCTAACGATACTTTTTCTAGCAATTTTTTTCTATCTATATTATGTTGATTTTTTATTTAACGCATTAAAAATTTGTTTTTGTTCTGTCTTTTTGCAGTTATTTAATGCTGTTATATAAATTAATAGAAGTGATATATAGTTTGTACACATATCAATTATAATAAAAACCATGTTTTTGTAACATGGAGTAACGTTTAATATTTTTTTTAAATATGTATTACCCTAAGTTATTTTTAAAAAATTAAAAAAATACTAAATTAAAAAAAAATAATTTTATAATAAAAACTAAGAAAAGGATCTTCTTACGGTAACATCTTCGCTTTTTATTTCTAAGCATCGCTAAATTAGTTATTACGTCAAAAATAATTGATTATGTAAATAATTAAAGACACCTGATAAAAAGTAATGAATAGATGAATAAGTAGTAATACTTTAAAAATTATCATCAGTTGAAAAGAAAAATCTGTGATGTTCATCTTCCACATTTAATTTTCTTCTACCTGATTTTAAGCAAAGATCTTACTACAGAAATTCGTCTGAAAACACTCATATATTAAGCACGAGCGAGAACAATTGTGTCATTGTCAAATTACCATATTGTTTGTCGAAATAACTAACAATTATTTTTTTGGCAATTGTATCAAAAACGAAGGTTAAAAAATTGGTAAAAAATAGGTCAAAAGCATAGATTTTCACTATGTTTTGACACCTTTATTTGTCTGTCATTTGGCTTTACACTTGTGTTATATTGCAAAATATGGTCTATTCATTTCTCCATTAGCTGTTTGTATTCTAACTCAGACATGCAGCCAGCATATTTTAATCTGAAATTATTCAAAATATCGTTAACGGTAAAATAGTTTTTGGGTGAAATTTTTGAAATGCGATAAAATTTTTGTAAAGCAATTTAGAAAAATGAAGATGCTTGTGCTCAGTAGCGCCAACTTTTGAAAAATATTGGCTGAATTCAAAAATTTTTGAATAAAATAAGACATGCAATTTTTTTTAACCTTAAGTGCAGTTGGGTGAGAGGTGCACTAGGGAAGTGCGGGTGACTAAATAGAATAAATAATCCGAAGTAAAATTGTGGTTTTTCTAAGTAAAATATAAAATTATTATAATTTAATAAAAGATTTAACAAATAACTTTATACAATTATATTTTTTATAAGCAGTGGTGTAGTCGTATAAAAGACAGAGGATATGCGCAGAGGGCACTCGCTCAAGACAGAGAGTATACCCTACAGGGTACATACTGTAGCTTTTTTGAGAAACAGAGGGTATACGGTGGGTCTTAAAAAAATCCATAAGGTATACGGCGTATACCTCCATGTACCCTCTACTACATCCCTGCTTATAAGTTCTTCCTTATCAGGGCTCGTAAATATCATGATATTTTTGAAAATATAAAAAATATCCGATATTTTGATATACGTTCGATAATTTCGATATATATCCGATTTTTTCAAAATAGGGAACTCACTGCTAACAATAAATATCTTCAAGCATAATATAAATTAGAAACTAAAACATATGTTGCACTTAGCATAAAAACTTAAACAATATTCTAAAAATGCATTTCTCTATTAATTTTTTTTTCTAAACTTAGAACGAAATAGGAGATCAGCTAATTAAAAAGATATAATTTGCTTTATACACTTATTTAAAAAAAAAAAAAAACTATAGGAGTCAGTATTTAAAGTATTAAAAAATCAGAAATTTATAAAATAAAATTTTAAATATTTTTTTTTAGTTGAATTTTAACATAAATGTAAGCTTGTCTTATTTTTTATTCCCTAACATGTTGTACTGTTTAGACTCAACTAAACCAAAATCAGAAAATATTCTTTTCTAATGAAGCTCTGTATATAAATGATTATCTAAATTAAGCAGTTTATCTTTCAATGGATGTTTTGAATTGTCTCATATAATTGTTAATTGTACAGTCGTGGAAAAAAAAAGTAAACACCCCTACTAACTCCTCAACAAATTATCGTAGAAGAAAGTTATTGGTAGCGAACGATTGGAAATAAAGTCTACTTTTAAATGATGTACATTAAATTTGCTTAGGGGGTTTATTACATATTAAAATGAACCCAAACTTTGTTTTTTCAATGGCAGTACATAATTCTGACAGCATAAATGAACTCTTACAACCTTCAATTAGCCTAAAAACAAATGTTTATGCAATCCGTACGATAAGTTTCCGAGAAATTAATATTTTAAAACGAGCAAATTTTAGGGGCTGGATCCAAATTGAAGTTAGGTACTCGATTGTTGAGCAAGAGAGCATCCTTCTTGATCACGGCATCTTAAGCGCTACTCAAGCAGTCATTGAAGATTGCAAGATTACAGGATAGCAGAAGAAATTTCAAAATGTCTAGTCAGTTCTATCATAGATAGCCCCTTAAACCATTATTTTGCCGTTTTTTAAGCATAATTTGAAAACTACTTGGAAGAAAAATGTCAAATTTTGGATTTCCATAAAGCAAGACTTTATAAATCTAAATCCATCAAAAAAATTGTGGGTTGCAATTCATAATTTTTTCGAATATTAATTTCATAATTCATATCATAAAATTATAAAAATTATAAATTCAACGTATTTATGTTTGGGTATATTAGTATTATTGCTACACAAAAAATTAGCACATTAGGAGTATAATTTCAGGAGATAAAGATATGAAAATGTAGGAGTATAATTTCAGGAGATAAAGATATGAAAATGTAAATTAACATTAAAAGCACTAAATTTTGAATGTTTATAATTCAAAAACTTATCATTCAAATGACTTGAAATTTAGTGTCTAGGCATAGTTTGAACCGAAGATTTGAAATATCTTGTTAAAATTGGGTATTGCTATTGAAAAAAATGATGTTTGGGTTCGTTTTAATATGTAGATGGCCCCCTAAGCAAATTTTGTATGCATCATTTAAAAGTATACTTTATTTTCAATCGTTTGGCCACAATAACTTTCTTCTACGATAATTTGTTGAGGAGTTAGTAGGGGTTGATTACTTTTCTTTTTTCCACGACTGTACATTTAAAAATAAAAGGGAAAAAGTATTTGTTTTCTTCTTTAGCTAAAAAAGTCACTGCCAGAGACAAAAATTCTTTATCTACAGAATGACACAGCCAATAATAGTTGAAAATTTTATTTACACTTATTTTGACTGAAAATATAAAAAATATCTTGTACAGCGATATTTTGAAAATAAATATTAAATGAAAATATCGAAAATATCAAAAATCTTGATATTTTAAAAATAAATAACGGATATATATCAGGATATATATCCATTGATATATATCGACGAACCCTGTTCTTTACTTATACATTAATATTTATTATAAATAAACAGGAAGCAAAAAAAAAAAAAAAAAAAAAAAGCGGGATATAAAAATACATTAAATCCTGTTGAAACGGAACCTTTTCTATGGCGGAATCCTGTTTTAAACGTAAAAGATTTACTGTCCGTATAGCAAGAATACCATGCAATTATACCTGACCTGATTAGACGGAAACTTGTTTAAAACGAAAAATTTCTCACGTCCTTCTTGATTACGCCTTAAAAGGTTTTACTATACTAAATAAACACAACATTTTCATACAGTAAAATCCTGCGAAATCGGAATAGATAAGACAATATTTTTTTTTACTTTTAAAACAGAATTCCGTTATAAACAGGTCCTTTTTTAAAAAGTTTACTGAATAAAGTACAGTAAAACTTGTGAAAATAGAATCGCTAGGAATCGTAAAAAATTACAATTTATACAGGTTTCCGTTTAGGCATGATGATTTGTAAGGTATTTCTTTCAATAGCAGTATAAACATTTTACGGAATAGATGGAATCGGAAAAGGAGACCGGAATAGATGGAAAATTAATTTTACGAAAAAATAATTACCGATTAATTTTAGGAAAATTAATTACGGATAATTACGTGGAAAGTTTAAGAATAATTACGTATAAAGTAAGCATAATTTATGTATAAGTATAATTATATAACGAAAAATAATTATATTATGTATAATTATAATTTAAATTACGAATTAATTATGTATAAATAAGGATAATTACGCATTAATTACGGATAACTATGGACAAATAATTTGACGAAAAAATGATTACGGATGAAAATATTAATTTTACGGAAAAGTAATTACGGATAAAAATTTTACGGAATAGATGGAATAGATGAAAAATTAAATTTGTACTTTTGAAACAGAATTCCGCTATAAACAGGTCCATTTTCAAAGGGTTTACTGAAAAAAAACCACAGTAAAACTTGTGAAAATAGAATCGCTAGGAATCGTAAAAAATTACAATTTAGACAGGTTTCCGTTTAACGCAGGATGATTTGTAACATATTCCTTTCAATGGGATTATAAAAATTTTACAGTATAGACAGGTTCAGTTTTCACTGGGTTTACAGTAACAAGTTCCACTCGATGCAGACTAATCAATAACATGATACGAAAAGAAATGTAAAAAAAAATGTGCATAAAAAAGAATCAAGACATTTGGCGTCACAGGCAATGGATAAGCGGGACAGGTTTTAGAGCCTTGAAAATCGGGATGTCCCGCGTAAACCGGTACACCTGGCAACACGAATTAGAACCCTATGTTACCATGCGATTTTTATTTGTTTTCTCTTTCCATTTTGGCCGATATTTTAGTATCACCATGCATATTAACCCTTTATGCCCCGACGGTACGTTTTAAAATACCCTTAAAATAACTCGTTATAAAATTCATTTAATGCATCGATTAGTAGTAATACAGTTTAGACTGAGTTATAGATACTTTATCTTCTTCCAAAAGCATTATGGGTTGTACAAAACAAAAACATTTTTAAAAGGACGATTTCTTTAGCCTTTGCATCTTTTCAGATTTCTTGCCGTTGAAAGATTGAGGGGGGGGGGGGGGAGTTCAGTTCGGAAATATTTTTATAGTTCTGTTGTAAGAATGTTATATTTGTACACTTCCTAATTCTACAAAATACTTAAAAAAAATATTTAAATAAAAGATTTGAGTAGAGTTATAAATAGTGATAAATTTGAATTTAATTAATTAATTTTAATTGGCAAAATCTTTTTAAAATTTATTAAATGATTGGGTAAATCTTCTAATGTAGTTTCAAATATTCACGAAAAAAGGCTTTAGAAGATAAAATTTCATAAATTCGTAATTTGGGCCATAAAGGGTTAACACCTCTCGATTTGTCGTAATAGATTGAGTGATGAGTGAGAGTCACCTCTCGAGTGCAAAGGGTTAAATCGGACAAATTAATAATTGCTTCCCCCCAAAAAAATAAGTTAGTTAGTCTAATAAATATAACTCGTGACTCACGAGCAAAAGAAATTAAAAAAGCAACTGACTATTACAAGAATAAAATAAAAAAGGAATGCACATTTTTTATGTTTAAAACTGAAAAATCCGTTTTATTGAACATTATTACGTTTAAAACCGCAATCAAATGGAATAGTAAACAAATAAATTATGCATGAGGAATTCACAATAATTATATATACGAAGTGGTGATTGAGTATTTGCATAACAGTTTTCTTGCAGTTCTGCAACTGCTTCCCGGAAAATTTATGTCGAAATCGTTTTCGGCTAATCTAATTTAAGAATATGCCATTCATTTCTTACTAAAATTAAATGAGAAAGTAATCCTCTTGGCTGAATAGTTCACAAGTGAAATTACGCCACTTTGCGCAATACAGCTTGAATGAATTATTGACGTAAGACTATTAAAATGATCACTTAAAAGAGATGAAACTAAAATAAAAAGAAAAGTGCCCAGTTAAACTGATGGCATTGAGCTCACAGTGTATTCACACTAATTGTATATCATACTCTTATTTCAAAGAATAATGCCCAATAATACAGTTTAGAATGAGTTATAGGTACTTTACTTTATCTTGTTCCAAAAGCATTATTGGTTATACAAAAGAAAAATAATTTTAAAAGTATTATTTATTTTGCCTTTGCATCTCTTCAGCTTTCGTGGCGTTGAAAGATTGTGGGGGGGAGGGGGGGGGGAAGTTTCAGTTCGGAAATATTTCTATATTTCTATTGTCAGAGCATTATAGTTGTACATGTCTTAATTCTATAAGATACTAAAAAAAATATATAAAATAAAATATTTGAGTGGAGTTATAGGTAAATATTGCACAAAATCCCTATAAATGCAAAATTAATTAATTAATTTTAATTGGCAAAATCCTCCTAAAATTTATTATATGACTGTGTTAATATTCTAATGAAGTTTCAAAAATTCACGAAAAATGCTTTAGAAGATGAAATTTTCGTGAATTCATAATTTGGGAAATAAAGGGTTAACTACCATGATGAAAGTTTGATTATATAGAAACGGAGAAAGCATTTACTTTAAAATGTTAGGCGAATAAGAAAAGTAGCAAATTAACTAAATCAAAGTGCTGCAAAAGTGAGTTAAAGGAAATTGTTTTGGGTACACTGTCTAAAAAAAACCACTGTAGATTTGCCAGAACAAACTCGATCACAGTGAATGTGCTGTATCTTTCTTTGGTTTCCTGACTATATTAACATGGAAAATACAGTAGTTGCGTAAAATTAACAGCACAATGGGCTGGCAACTTGGACGCATTTTTTTACAGCACAAACTGCTGGCGTCCAAATTGCCAGCACATTGTGCTGTTAATTTTACGCAACTACTGTATTTTCCATGTTAATATAGTCAGGAAACCAAAGAAAGATACAGCACATTCACTGTGATCGAGTTTGTGCGCGAGATGAACAGTACTTTGTACTGTAAAAATGTCGTTTTTTTTTTACTGTGTAGATCAAAAATGAGATAAGTTAGTCCTTACATTTCACTATCAGATGAATCATTTATATATGTAATATAATTTGCATTTTATAGTTTTAGTGGGTTTTAACAATAAAAAACATTGGTGATTATTTTAAAACTGTCTGTGAGTATCAGTGAGATATTGAATTATTTTCGTTTGTAATGATGCAATATAATAATACAATGCAATTTGTAATAATCCAGTATTAAGGCTCCTAATCAGTCAGATCACAACTTTCTCTCTCTTATGTTAAACCTGTGTATTTGGAAGGACCTTTTCAATACTTTCCAACAAAGTTGAAAAGTGTTTATGATTTTGGTTTGTTTGTCCGTCTGTTTGGATGTTATTGACGTTTACCATAGCACGTTCCCTATTTCAAATCAAGTTTGTAGCATGTTTAGTTCATTTACAGAGACAGTCAAAAGTTTTCCATTACATTACGGCCTACGGGAAAAAATCATTTAAAAGGATTTTTAATGATGTTACACGCTTTCGAGCATAATAAAACTGATATGCATTTATGAAGTTCTCTAAAATATGCATTCTGTAGAATATACGGTGCAAAGAATAGTTATTATTCATTTACAGGGCCACACAAAATAATTCCGTTACGTAATGATATAGGGGTGGAGGGAATTGCTTGCGGTGTATTTTAATTATGTTAAACTATTTCATATATAATAAAATTGATATATGTCGCTGAGGTTTACTATAAGTTATTTAATTAATAATACGAAGTGCATAGCACTTACAGGGACACATAAACGACTCAGATACTATATTGTATCCGAAATACTGTACATATCAACCTACAGATCAAATACAGGGCTGTTCAAAAGAATTGGAATACATATTTGGGTATGGACGGTAACTGCTGAAATTAGTTTTTCAAATGTTTTATGCATTTTCTAAAATGTTTACTTAGTTATCTATCTACCTTATTTCCCTAAATAACGAAGTTTTGTTAAAGCATTCAGGAAGTGTTGAAAAGTGTTTCCTAATCTATGCTCAAAGCATGATTTTTATTTCTCGTTTTATTTTACCTTTATTTTTATTTCTTTTCTGTATACTCTTCTAAAAAGATATTTCTTTGATGTTTAGTTGGAAAACTAATTCTAAAATATATACTTAATTTTATTTTAATTCGTATTAAAATAGTGTTCCTAGATTGCCTGCTTTTCTAAGAATTTAACATTTAAAATGCCATATTTTGTCTATATTTTAGAAAAATTTTGCTAAGATACATTCTTTTAGAAGAGTATATATTTAAAAAAAAAGGTTAAAAATTTTAATTTTCTGAAAAGAAATTCGATAAATACGGATAGCATTCTATTGCTATAGAATTGCCACTGAAGAGTGGAATTTTTGTTTCACTGATTAACGCACTGATTAACCCTTTCAGGGGTAAATAATTGAGTTTTTGTAACGTGGAATTCAAGCCAGAATTTTGTAAAAATTTTATTTAAAGAAAAAAGGAAATGCAATTTTACAACTCCCCCCCCCCCCCCTTCAAGGAATAAGGATATTTAGAAATGTATATTAGACGACGACGTATAAATGAAAATTTGTAATAATGAGAACCTCAGAAACAGAGCTGCACTGGATGCTTGTCCAACATTTTAGTAAACAGCTGCGCACCCCTGCAGTCAGAAGTAATGAAGGGCGACATTATTCACATGTGACGAATCATGCAAAAATTTTATCACACTATATTAGCGGTAGCGATACACACACATCTGCACGGTACATATAGTTCTCACAATGCCCGGTACTAAGCAGGGTCTCTATGGAAATATAAATTGCAGAAAAACAAATCACAGTAAATTTAGCCTTACATTTTTACTTTCTTCTATCTTTACAAGAAGAAACTATTTGATTTGTGAAAATTTTCGACTTCCTGTTTTCGACGGATTTACACGTTTTAGGGGTCAGAGATTTCGAAAAACATGTTTTAACAAAATGTATGTCTGTGAGTCTGTGACTCTCTCTGTCTGTCTGTATGTGACACAAATTGTGTGGACGCTCTATCTGAAGAACTAATGCACGGAATTTAATAAAAATTTATATTCATTTAGTCCCTAATATAAATTGGTGCTTGTTAGATTTTGGTGTAAATATCCTAACAGATGGTACTGCTATGCTGCATTTTCCCCGATTTCCGCAATAGCTCTATCTCAAGAACTAATGCACGGATTTTCATGAAATTTGAGATTTAGTTAGTCTTTGAGATAAAAGGATGCTGTTTACATTTTTGTGTAAATCGACCAACAGGTGGCGCTGCTAGACTGCTTTTTTCACGATTTCCGTAATAGCTCTAGCTCAAGAATTAATGCACGGATATTTATCAAACTTCAGATTCAGTTAGTCCTTGATATGAATTGTTGCTGTTTACGTTTTGTTGTCAATCGCCCAACAGTTGTCGTTGCTATGCTGCATTTTTTACGATTCCCTCAGTAGCTCTATCTAATTGAAAAAGAAAAAAAATCAATTATTTTAAACCAAATCATATTATAAAATGGATTTTTATTGTTACTTGCTTATTTAAAAAAAAAATACATTGACTTTCCCGCACTACTGCAAAAAAGTCTCGAAAATTGTTGAACCATACAGCATATGGCACGTTTTCAAAGTATTTTTTAAGAAAATATTTTCCCCCTCTCATCCAAAATTTTAAGAAGAAGGCGTGTTCATAGAAAGCAAGTAAGAAAAAAAAAAGCAATTTAACAAATTACAACGACCATTTGGAAAATGATTTTTTCAAAGACTTAAAATTTAAGACATAAAAAATAGCACGGTGTTGATCATACATTACGTACGTCATGGATTACATTTTTCGGTACTGTAAATTTTTAAGCTTCTACGGAGCTGGTCATACATTACGTACGCCATGGATTAAACATTAATATTCCTGGGCCAATTTTAAATTAAATTTCATTTCATTTTCAAACTTCTAAACATCCCACACTATTACTTTTTACACCGTCGTATAGAGAAAAAAAAATGTACTTTTAAATGCAATTTGTTTGAAAGCTATATCTCAATTTGTTTCTGAGTTATTAATTTTTTTTTTTGTAGTTTTTATTACTTTTTTGTCATAGTGGCAACAGAAGTAACCATCTCTGTTGAAAGTAAAGGGAAAATACAGATTACTGTATAGACCAATCAGAAAACGAATAAAATGCGGGATTCAACTAATAAAACGCTTCAGATATGTTTTCGATTTCCTACCCTGACCGAGAACAATAACCATTTTTCCAAATGGTTAAAAAAATTAATAAAAGAAGTAAAGTATTAATATACATTAACAATCACAAAAGCGTTAGCAATGAATATTTTTACTTGCAACTCTCCCAATGAGCATCAGAACAAACAATATAGATATGCCATGGCGTTTCGTGAGATACTGAAATTGTAAATTTAGGTAACACGGATGGTTTGGATAGAAAATTCATGCACGCATATCACGAAAGCAACACCATCTGCAGTGACAGATGGGGACACATCTAGTTTAAGGTCCCACGAACTAACAGTACTTCTGCAGACCAAACTAACACGAATCGACGGAATTGTTTCTTTTTCTGTTTCTATTCTTTATTATTTTTTTAGGAGAGTGGGTAGAGAAAGAAAGTACTTCAGGTTTGGATCTGCAGAAGTCAGACAAGGATCTGGATATATTTTCACATGATATTAGTCAAAGCTTTGAAGAGAAATCAGAGGCCCCCGGATATATTTTTACAGACCCTACACTGCAAAAAATAAATTGTTGATTTTACAGTATTATACTGGCAGCTGGGGTGCCAGTATAATACTGTAAAATCAACAAGTTTACCGTTAAATAACAATAATAAACCGTAAAATAAACAGCAATATACCGCTTAGTAATATAATGGTATATTTCTGCATTTTCATTTATAAAACGGCATACTACTGTATTTATTTACGGTTTATTACTGTTAATTTTACAGTATAATACTGGCGCCCCAGCTGCCAGTATTATACTGTAAAATCAACAATTATTTTTTGCAGTGTATATTCGCACATTAAAATATAGGAGAACAAGTTTTTTTACTATTATTATTATTATCCCTTCTTTTGGTTCCAGACTCCCTTTTAAAAACAGTTCCCAGAGATATATAGCCCTGTCTTCCTTATTTGGTTTGCCGGCTGTAAATTACAACTAGCCTCTAAAAGTTAAACAACAGTGACTGGAGGCTTTCGGTTGTACTCGGTTTGCCGAATATCTACCAAAATTCTTGACGAATTGACTTTTAACTTCGGGTATGAAAAGAACATGCTTGACTTCATATTCTTCAGTGAACATTTAGTCGTGGGTCAGAAATAAATTTAATAATAAAATGATGTTTTCGATCACCCGCGTAGCAAAAAATACTCAAAATGGTCGTCATTGTAGCAAATGATTATGTGAGTACTGTTTTACGGTCGTGTACATTTATGTAAGCATAACACGCATATTCGTGAAGGTGTTATCGTTTCTGGGAAAAATTTAAATGTTTTTTGTTTATAGAATACAATGTTTTCAACGAAATTTAACGCCATTTTCCGAAAACTTGAAAAAGAACATTAGAAACAGTATACTGCAATTAAAACATGAATATATTGAATATTTGATGAGATATGGGCATTTGTATGAAATAAATATTCTAAAATTTTTGTTTCATAATTTGATAGTTAGCTAAGGGCAACTAATATACAAAGTTCAAAAATTCAGAAAGATAGGGGCGATATAGTGAAGGATTTTCCACAATTTGCCAACCAGCTCACTATATCATTTTGAGTTTTCGCAATATTTGATTGGAATTCTTAAACGAGTTGCCCTAAATAGCTGACTGCCAAATTATAGTTAAATTGTTAAATGTATTATTATAGTTAAATTTTACCCTTTTTATACCAACTCGGAGCCCAGGGTCAAGTAAACGGGCACTCACTGTAGACTCTGATCCTTCATGGATCGTATAGCCATAGGTTTAATTTTTTTAATGGTTAAAAAACTATTGAATTTTAACAGTTTTTTAGTTGTTGCCTTTTTGAAGTGTATATACGCAATATACAGGGTGTTTCAGCACAGCGATTACAAAGTTTCAAGAGAGATAGAGTACACTTAGCCGATTGGAAATCACATACACTGTAAAAAAACCACTGTAGATTTGCCAGAACAAACTCGATCACAGTGAATGTGCTGTATCTTTCTTTGGTTTCCTGACTATATTAACATGGAAAATACAGTAGTTGCGTAAAATTAACAGCACAATGTGCTGGCAATTTGGACGCATTTTTTTACAGCACAAACTGCTGGCGTCCAAATTGCCAGCACTTTGTGCTGTTAATTTTACGCAACTACTGTATTTTCCATGTTAATATAGTCAGGAAACCAAAGAAAGATACAGCACATTCACTATGGTCGAGTTTGTGCGCGAGATGAACAGTACTTTGTACTGTAAAAATGTTTTTTTTTTTTTTTTTAACAGTGTAGCAATGCATGGTTCTTGGGACGGTAGTGATGACACACAACACAAGAAAGGAAGGACGCGAACAGGGTGAGAAAACGTGTGTATTATCCTTAGTACTGAAAAAGTGTGGGACAATACTGGAAAGTGCTAAGGAACTTGTTGCACGCATCGTGGCAGATGCTAGGGAAGTCCGGAACATGCCCGGTATTTTCGAGAACATTAAATCTCCCATGCGCCGGAGATGTGAGGCCTGCATCATGACTCTGGGTCTTAATTTAGACACCAGCTTTGATGATGATCGTTGTCTCTCTTTTTTGTTCTTATTTCTTAGTTTTTTTTTTTTTACTGTGCTAAGAATAATAAACAGATTTTCTCACCCTGTTCGTGTCCTTTCTTTCTTGTGTTTTGTGTCGTCACTACCTTGCCAGGAAAGCGTTTCCGACCATGCATTGCTATGTAATGTCCCATCGTCAGGGTGTACTCTATCTCTTCTGAAACTTTGTAACCGCTGTGCTGAAACACCCTGTATATAACATTTCTCTTTTGCAAAGTACATGTATGACTGTAAATTTCTACAGTATCTTAATCTAATTCTTTCTTTCTTTTTTAATTTGTAGGTATGGATGCTACTCCTTTGGTGGTGTTCCTTGTCGCCCACGGATTGATGGAATATACTGCGGCTTTGGCAAAAGAGAAGATAGATTTAGAAGCACTTATGCTTTTAACAGAAGAAGATTTGAAATCTCTAGGTTTGCCTTTAGGTCCAAGAAAAAAGCTAGCAAAGGCTATTGAAAATAGAAAGGCTGCGATGGACACTCCGGGAGATTTGTTAGACTCTAAACTGTAACAATATAAAAAGAATGAAAACAAGTGAATTACTATGCAATACATCAATACGGTGAACCTGAAATGGTTACATGCAGTCATCTGAAAATTTCTTAAAAGAAAATACAGTTGCAACATTTTAATTAACAACGACTATTTTAGAACGTATGCCGCTCAAATAATTATTCTTTGCACCGACGGCAGGTTAACATTTTTTTTTTTTTTAAATACTTAAATAATTAATTCAAAACTTTATTTGGCGGAATTACTCGATTCATAAATGAAGTTTTAGGTACCCTAGCCAGCAGTGCACTTTTTTGTTTCTAAGGAAATCTTTCGCTTTATTAAAGTCTGTATTTATCTCGGATGTTAAATTTCAATTACTTGTATTATCGTACGGTCTGAAAAAAATTTTATTGGATTTCGCTTTCTTCGAGCGATACTTTCATGCTACAAGTAGGTTTATTTTCAAGACTGACCAGAATCCACAAAAATAAGGAACGCGCGAAACATTTAGCGAGTAATCACTGCTAAATTTCTTTTAAAGTAATCGACTACTGCTTGAGAACAATTATTTTTAGAGCGCTCTGATTGGTGGAAATCATGCTGATATCTATCCTACAATGTATAAACAACGCCAAGTTGGTTAGTGTCGAAGTTACGAGAGATCTATCACATAGTGCGTTTCCGACTGTTTCTCTCTTGAAAAATCTGTTTATCAGAAACTATCTAATATTACCTATCATAGGATAATATGTGTGATCGCAGCTTTACCGTCCTTGGAAATTTTTATTTTACTCTTAATTAGCACGAAAAAAACAAACAAACAAAGATATTAATATTTATTTCGAAAATTTTCACTGATAAATCATAGATTAACTTCGCTGATATTTTTTTAAACAAAAACTACAATTAACGGATTTGTTGAATTGTTTGATCAGGAAAAGAATTAGGTGCAAAGAATTGTTGATTGACTCATGCATAATATAAAGATTATTTTGTATTTTAGAAATGTATGATTTGTAATAGGCAAGATTGTAATACATATTTGTTTTTAATTTAAAATTACCTTGTAGCAAATCATTATTGACTCATCATTGTTTCAATTTAGCTTTATATTAAAAAAAATACATATAATGTAGTTCGAAATAGCAGAAATTTCATTAATTCATTGGAAAGCCTTAGCAAAATTGAGTAACTATACTTCAACAATATTATGTATAGTATAACAAAAGTTTAACAGGGTTTTTCTCCCTTAAAGGAATCAGAAATGTTTAAAATGACAAAGAAAAAAAATGCATTTATTGTTGTTGTTATTATTATTATTTTCTTTTGAATCTTTAAGAATGTCGTACAGTTGTTTCGATAAAGAAATTCCTAAAATTACGGTCGTACAAGCTATAAATGTTGAGTCGTGTAGAGAACGGCCTTACCCGCAAAGGTAAAACTTGAAACTCAATTTTCTCGAAACACGCTTTTTTAGCTGCTTTGCCACGATAACTTTTGAACAAGTTAATGAATATACATTTTTTCTTTTTAATAAAGGAAATTAAATTAAAATTCTCTACGAACACAATTTTTTTTTTCAAGTTATAACAAGAAATATGATATATTTTCTTTTTTATCGAATTTGAAATTTTTGTTATATATATTTTTTTAATTGTTTTTTTTTCCAGATGTAGCAGTGAGATTACGTGATAAGCAGCATATTAAACAAATGACGACTCAAAAATGAACCTGAACTTCAAAATTGTGGCAAAACTAGTTTTGCGAGATTAATTTTGTGGTACAATATTAAAACTTTTAATTATAATAAAACACACATACTACAATATATATTAAAACACACATACACACATAAATAACGCCTGCATTCAACAGTTAAAGGTATATATAAATATTATACAGACATACAAGCAATAAGTTTGGTTTATTGTATTTATTGTTTGTATGTCTGTATAATATTCATATATACCTTTAATTAAAACTTTTGTTATTGTTTTTCTAATTTAACAAATATCTTTTTATTTCTATGAAACACAAATAAATGAATGTATGCAAAAAAAAAAAAAAAAAAAAAAAAAAAAAAAAAAAAAAAAAAATTAATAAACTAAGTTAATTGGAGGGTTCCATCCAAAATTAATTTTCGTCCTTTTAAACGTTTCTTATTCCCTTAAAAGAAGGTAACTCTATTTTGTTTAGTGCGTTGTTTCCCTTTTCATAGTTCTGCTTCAATTCACGTCGTGTTTTGGTTTTTTAAAATAATTTTATAAAGATGAAATGTTAAAAATAAATACACAAATAAAAATTCTTAGAGGTAAAAATCTTGTATAAATGATAAAATAGAAATTCATTGAATCTTTTACTCAATTCATCATTTTTAGTATTAATTACTTTTTTTATAAAGTATGTTTTTTACTTCATTAAATTTTTGAGCGATTTGAATTGTTACATTATTGTTAAATTTTTTTGCTACATCTTCAATCGGTATGAAATATGCCAAAATTTGACGGTATTTCAAAATGGGGTTCTTTCCCCCTGCACTCTCTGTATTATTTTCTTTCACCAATGATGAACTTTGCACTTTTTCCTGTGAGAATTTAAGTTTTATTTATATTTTAGGCGGATTTACTGTCTGCTGTTTGAGTGTACTTCTAGTATGCTGTATATAAACAATTTATGGTTTTGTAAATAGTTCAAAGCTGACCAAAGTAAAATTCATTGTTTACATTCTTTGTAAAAGTTTCAGATACTGTGTTTTAATAACTGTTTCTTACTAAAATATTTATAGGTCGGTTTTGTATTGTATAAATTCTGTGTCTATTTCCGTCCATTTCATCGTATTTGTACGGGAAAACTTTCCAAAGAAATCATGTACTAATAAATTTTGTACAATATTTTGTAAATAAAAGTTCAATTCGTTGGAGGTATTGCGAATTTTTTTTGTATTTGTGTTGCTAAATTTCTATATTCCTTTTTTAAAAATTCAGTGTAGACTTCCGACTAGTTTTGCTGGGTCCACTAGGACAAAAAAAGTGGGACAGGAGATCAGGAAAAGCAGGACAGTGGTTTCTCTATCGGAACATAAAAATACAATAAATCCCATGAAAACGGAGCCTGTCTATAAGGAATCCGGTCTTAAACGTAAAATATCCTTGGTCACAACTGAAAGAGTACCATATAAATCTACTTATTAAGACAGAAACCTCTCTAAAAAATAATCTTTCTCTAATTCTGATTTTTTCTGAATCTTTCTAATCTGGTCATATGAGATTCCGTCTTAGTAAGGTTTACTGTAATAAATGAACAATCATCTTGGAGGATAAAATCTGTGGAAGCAGAATCGGTAGTGACGGAAGCACATTTCCGTATTGGTGATGTTTTCCATTGAGCAGTTGCTATTATATGGTATTCTTTCAGTAGGGACGATATGAATGTTTTAACTATAAGACGGAATTTGTTATAGGCAGGTTCCTTTTTTACAGACTCTACCAAACTAAGCACTGTAAAAACAGAATCGGCAGACCGAAAAAATATTTTCTTTTAGACAGGCTTCTTATAGACAGGTTGTGCTTTAAAAGGTTTACTGCATAAAGCTCCACTGACACCGAAAAAAAACTTAAGGGGACCGGAAAATCCCTATCTCCGCAATGTTAAATTCACCAACTGTGTGTACCTTTCTCTCAGAAATGGTGAAAGATAGAGGTGTAGATTTGATATGATAGAAAAAAAACAAGTTGTACATATTTTAACAAACCGTTTTCTTTCTAAGTGAAACTGGAAAATTATTATTGATTATTTATTAAAAATCATTTTTAGATTAGCATTTTTGGCATGATTTCACTGCCTAAAATAAATAACTCTCAACAAATCATCAAACCCTTGTGTTAAAGTGTACAATATAACATGATATAAGTGTCATTAAAAATCTGAGTTCTTAAGTTTCATAGATATTGTAAAATAAGGAATACCAACCTGAGAAATCCAAGTTTTGAGAAAAGTCAAATAAAGATTTAAAAATGGCCATTAAGCTGTGAAGTGCTCTTAGAAAGAATGAAAAAATGCAATGCTTCTTTTTTATAGAAACAGGTTTTAATACATCGTTGGAAATATAAAAGCTTAAACTATTTCTACCCTTTATATATAAAATCCAAATGAAACGAATTTATGAAACGATTTCATGAAACGACTGAATAAACAACTGATTATGTTTCACGGCGATTTCTCCTAAGATGGGGAATATTTTGTGATGTAATTAACACCAAACATCCATATTGATCCGCAGATCTCAAAACTGGTATTAGAATTTTTAAATTCGAGTTAGTTTTCAAAATATTAATTTTTTTCTAATTTTAAATAATTTTCTCTAATGATGGCAACTCAAATTTTAACAGAAAAATAACAGATATTTTTTTTTCATACTTTAAAAAAAGTTATTATTTTAAATTAATATGGCGACCAGTTTGGCCTCCCTTAAATGTATGCTAAGAAATGTATCATGTTACTTTTATTCATAATTCAATTTGTATTTCATTATCATTTTATTTAATACAAAACTTTCATTGAAAACTGAAACTTTTAAAATAAATGGCTTTCAATTCTTTCTTTTTTTTTTTTAAACGAAACGAAAAGAAAAATATTAGGCACGAATGTCATGTACGCAACGGGCTTCCTAATTAGCGCCAAAATGGCGTTATTTTGCCTGACATGGTAACCCGGCTATTGTTGCTTATTTATTAATAAATGTTTATTTGAATTTATTTTCTTTTTATTTACAAAAAATGTTATAAATTATTTTGTTCTATAGTTATTAATTAAACTTTTTTTAATTTATTGTTATTTCATTTTAAAAATAATAGAAAATAATTTAAAATACATATGTAACTGGTATTCGAAAACGAGGTTTTCGCCAAATTGTCGTAAAAAAAAAATTACGCCAAATCCGGTGTTTATATGACAATGCAAGAAATCATGAAATTTAATTTCAACTTCATTTAACTTTGTTTTAATGGTACTACTTCTCCCGTCGGCCAATTTCGCCAAATTATCTAAATCGCCAAACCACTCTACAAATTGGCATAATTTTTTATTTTAAATAACGAAAGAACAAATAAATTAGTATAGCATTAATAAAAATACAAATAAACGTCGAAATAAAAATCACTTGATGGCGTAAACACGTGTAACTTCCTTAAAGTCAAGTGAATGTGACATTTAAGGACAACCATTATTGGCATTTAATCTTATAGCTTGGCGACAGATTTTTGGTCGATAGGATAACCAAGTAGTACCGTTTTAATTTACCACTCGAAAAATAAAAAAATGCTAACTGGCGAGTTAAAAAAAAAAAAAAAAAAAAAAAAAAAAAAAAAAAAAAAGCTATTGGCGAGATTTGCACACGGCTAGCATAAAAGTACCAGGAATTCTTTGCGATCATGGCAACTTTTATGTAGTTTTATTCGGGAAAATAATTTTGATTCTTTAGTCAAAATGGAAACCTTTCTTATGAAAAGCGAAGGGATCAGCCCGTAATTGTTTATGGCAGTTACATGACTTGGACTATTATAATATAAGTAAAATAAGGGCGATAGAATAATATTTGGCGACATCAAACCTATGTCTGGATAACATTAAAGTACCAAAATGGCCGCTTGGAATATAAAAAGCGAAGGGATCCGCCCGGAACTGTCGATGATAGTCACATGACTTAGGCTATTATTATAGAGATTGTTTTCAATTCTAAAAACAGCGCAAAGAATAACATTTCCTAACGATTAAAAATTTATTTCCACGTGACTATTAAAAACAGTAAAATACCTTTAAAATTACTATTAAATGAGCACGTGTTAAAAGCAGGAAAATATTGAAAATTATGTCTTGCAAATTTTATTTATACGTGAATATTAAAAGAGAAAGGAAACTTTAAAATAATAAATACATTAATATGCGTTTAACCCTTTCAGGGGCAAGGTACTTCTATTCGTAAAATGTTGAAATCAGTGAATGGCATCAGAATTTACAAACAAATTTCGAAGTACAAAAATGCTTATCCCAATATTCTGGTGCCAATGTGGCATTTAAAAATTAAAATTAAATGGTCCAAAAATGAACCACCGCCCTTGAAGGTGTTAAAGCAGTACATTTTAGTAATTGTAGTAAATTGCATTATGTCAATCGTTTTATAACGCTGTTAAAAAATACCGGGAGGCAAAGACTCTGTTTACTTAATTCATTTTATTTTAGCCTCTTTTCAAATGTTAACTGATCTTCTTTAACCAAACACGAAAACAACTATTGGATGAAACGATAGTTTCACGATCCCTTCGCTTTTTATATTCCAAGCGGCCATTTTGGTACTTTAATGTTATCCAGACATAGGTTTGATGTCGCCAAATATTATTCTATCGCCCTTATTTTACTTATATTATAATAGTCCAAGTCATGTAACTGCCATAAACAATTACGCCATAAATAAATAAATTGCCATAAATAAATAAAAATGGATTTTTTGGTCGAATTTCACTTACCTGGCCCCCTTAAAAGAATTTATACACCATGAAAAATCGGGACTTTTGGCGTCTCGCGCCGTGTTTCCTTTGAAATAATTTATACACCATGAAAAATCAGGACTTTTGGCGTCTCGCGCCGTGGTTCCTTTAAAAGAATTTATACACCATGAAAAATCGGGACTTTTGGCGTCTCACGCTGTAGTTCCGCGGGACAGGTCTTAAGAGCCTCCAAAATCGCTACACTATTATCAAAGTGTGCAATACTCGCCTAATGTGCGGAAGGGCGAGTGGGATAGGCTAGAGTTTTATAAATACTCATTTCTTGCTACCTCATAGGATTAAAAATAAATTTTTCATATCAAAACCGGCTCTTACTAATATTTTCGGATCTCTTAGTAAAGTCCCGGTATTTTATAAATGCTTGTTTTGTAGTGTACCTGACGTTTTAAAATTTTATTACAGGAAAAAGAACTCCAAGAATAAAAATATTGTACACGTTTTAAGATAAATTTTATACTGTCTAACTTAATTGCACGAAGCATAGAACCATATGTCCTGTACACTATCAGCATAGTATATGCAGTTTTAAATTAAAAAAAAAAAAAACACATCGCTTTATACATCTATTTTATTCATATTTAGAAAAGAAAACTAGATAGTTTGCCCCAACCCTTTTTTTCCATTTCAAATACCAGTGTAAAGCATTTTAACAGTATTTAGTTTTGAATATTTAAGTATGAGAAGGTGTTATAATAGAGATAAATAGCAATTGAAAAATGCTTTTCCCTTTGTAGAATTTAGCAGCTTTTTTCACTGAATATACAGGGTTAGGAAACTTTTCACTCGCCAACACAGTACCGATTAATCGTACAGAAAACCGTCATCGGCATGCAGAAAATCCATTCATATACACAACGCGCATTTTCACCAAAGTCGTATAAAATAATCGCCATCGAACCAATTTGTTAAAATTCGCGTTGCGTATATATGAATACATTTTACGTGCATCGATGTCGATTCATGACAATCGAATACGATTTATGAATTTCGTATCGGTGAATGAAAAAGCATCCTTATCTTAGTGCACCAGCAGTGCCAAGTTCATAGAGCGTATCGGAATGAAAAAGCATCCGTATCTTAGTGCACGGCAGTTGCCAAGTTCATATGGCACCATGGTTGCCAGAAAAGTAATGAAATATTAATTTTAATAGCATAATTTTCGTAGAGAAATAGCCGGCTACAGAAAGTTAATAATTCAGTTATTAATTACACAAGTTTTGTAATTAAATCAGACTGTTAATACTATACGAAGGTATTCGTAATAAAAATTTAATCTTTTCCTGGCAACCTTGTATAGTACGCCGTACACAGTTTACAAGAAGCCATTTGAGTCACTTTTGTATATCAGAAGATAATTAAAATTTACGAATACGATTTTGCTGACTTAATATGGCTGTTATTACTATTTGGCATCCATAATCGCATAACTTTATCTTTTATAGATTTTGAGATATCGAACTTTAAAAATCACATACTTTTTCAGTCAATAATTAGCAGAAAAACCCCCCTCTAATTAAAGATGGGGAAAAAATATGATTCTAAGCTGGGGTGCAGTATCCGATAAAATAGGATTAATACTATGCGGTATTCTTAAATTCTGACATTTACCTTGTATAGGTTTGGCGATATAAAATTTGAGAAATCGCTGTTTTGGAACTGCTCGATCACAAACTATGTCATAAAAAAATGATGGACATATCCGGTGTACTTAGAAAATATAAATATAGTAGTATAAAGTCCGGTGTACTTAGAAAATTCAAATGCGGCACAAAAAGAAATTTTCTTATGTAACCGAAGGAAAATGATCGAAAAGCGGAAAAATTCTTATTACTTCGCTTGTAAAAATCGAAAGTTCCAATTTATTTTTTTTTGTTGGCAACATTGTATTTCAGCATTTCAAAGCGTTATTAATCAATACCTTGTAGCATAGAAATCAATGGAGATTTTGAGCTGAAATCTTGCATGTACATATAACCAAAGGAAAAGTATAAATTCAAGCAGTCTTTTACAAGTTCACACTTTATGAAATTCGAAATTATTCTCTTTATCTATTACATTTAAAAAATATTTATATCTACAGAGTGTATAAGAAAAAATCCCCCTTTCTTCACAATACTTGCGTACGGAGAGAGTTAAGCTGCGCAAGTGGGGAAATGGTAGAGAACGGTGACTACTCCGAACTTAATGGAACTGACAGAAGTTGTGGCTAGAGAAACTCCAATGGATAAAGTTGGAGTTTCTCTAGTTGTGGCTACTGATAGCCCTAGTGGCGAGATTTGGAAATCCAGCGTTCTCGATTCAATCTGAAATTATGTTTTACGTGTGTCTTTTACACTATTTTATCTATTCTTGGTTCAACATTTCACATGCTTATCCTATCATAGATGGTTCAACATGGTTCACACATGGTTCAAAATTTCATATGCTTGTGGTTCCAAGCTTACAAGTCACTTTTTTTACACCACATTATTCAGAAATCTAAGATATCAGATGTTACGAATTCGCACCTGTACGTCGGATGGAAATCTAAAAATAGCCCAGCTATCACGTGACTCGGTACGTGTGGCGAAAATGAGCCAGCGAAAAACTGTCAGTGATGCTAAAATTTTTCATTAGTAACAACCTTGAATTGTTCTCGGTCGGGGGTGAATTGTTCTCGGTCAAAAACTACAATTAACGGATTTGTTGAATTGTTTGATCAGGAAAAGAATTAGGTGCAAAGAATTGTTGATTGACTCATGCATAATATAAAGATTATTTTGTATTTTAGAAATGTATGATTTGTAATAGGCAAGATTGTAATACATATTTGTTTTTAATTTAAAATTACCTTGTAGCAAATCATTATTGACTCATCATTGTTTCAATTTAGCTTTATATTAAAAAAAATACATATAATGTAATTCGAAATAGCAGAAATTTCATTAATTCATTGGAAAGCCTTAGCAAAATTGAGTAACTATGCTTCAACAATATTATGTATAGTATAACAAAAGTTTAACAGGGTTTTTCTCCCTTAAAGGAATCAGAAATGTTTAAAATGACAAAGAAAAAAAATGCATTTATTGTTGTTGTTATTATTATTATTTTCTTTTGAATCTTTAAGAATGTCGTACAGTTGTTTCGATAAAGAAATTCCTAAAATTACGGTCGTACAAGCTATAAATGTTGAGTCGTGTAGAGAACGGCCTTACCCGCAAAGGTAAAACTTGAAACTCAATTTTCTCGAAACACGCTTTTTTAGCTGCTTTGCCACGATAACTTTTGAACAAGTTAATGAATATACATTTTTTCTTTTTAATAAAGGAAATTAAATTAAAATTCTCTACGAACACAATTTTTTTTTTCAAGTTATAACAAGAAATATGATATATTTTCTTTTTTATCGAATTTGAAATTTTTGTTATATATATATTTTTAATTGTTTTTTTTTTCCAGATGTAGCAGTGAGATTACGTGATAAGCAGCATATTAAACAAATGACGACTCAAAAATGAACCTGAACTTCAAAATTGTGGCAAAACTAGTTTTGCGAGATTAATTTTGTGGTACAATATTAAAACTTTTAATTATAATAAAACACACATACTACAATATATATTAAAACACACATACACACATAAATAACGCCTGCATTCAACAGTTAAAGGTATATATAAATATTATACAGACATACAAGCAATAAGTTTGGTTTATTGTATTTATTGTTTGTATGTCTGTATAATATTCATATATACCTTTAATTAAAACTTTTGTTATTGTTTTTCTAATTTAACAAATATCTTTTTATTTCTATGAAACACAAATAAATGAATGTATGCAAAAAAAAAAAAAAAAAAAAAAAAAAAATTAATAAACTAAGTTAATTGGAGGGTTCCATCCAAAATTAATTTTCGTCCTTTTAAACGTTTCTTATTCCCTTAAAAGAAGATAACTCTATTTTGTTTAGTGCGTTGTTTCCCTTTTCATAGTTCTGCTTCAATTCACGTCGTGTTTTGGTTTTTTAAAATAATTTTATAAAGATGAAATGTTAAAAATAAATACACAAATAAAAATTCTTAGAGGTAAAAATCTTGTATAAATGATAAAATAGAAATTCATTGAATCTTTTACTCAATTCATCATTTTTAGTATTAATTACTTTTTTTATAAAGTATGTTTTTTACTTCATTAAATTTTTGAGCGATTTGAATTGTTACATTATTGTTAAATTTTTTTTGCTACATCTTCAATCGGTATGAAATATGCCAAAATTTGACGGTATTTCAAAATGGGGTTCTTTCCCCCTGCACTCTCTGTATTATTTTCTTTCACCAATGATGAACTTTGCACTTTTTCCTGTGAGAATTTAAGTTTTATTTATATTTTAGGCGGATTTACTGTCTGCTGTTTGAGTGTACTTCTAGTATGCTGTATATAAACAATTTATGGTTTTGTAAATAGTTCAAAGCTGACCAAAGTAAAATTCATTGTTTACATTCTTTGTAAAAGTTTCAGATACTGTGTTTTAATAACTGTTTCTTACTAAAATATTTATAGGTCGGTTTTGTATTGTATAAATTCTGTGTCTATTTCCGTCCATTTCATCGTATTTGTACGGGAAAACTTTCCAAAGAAATCATGTACTAATAAATTTTGTACAATATTTTGTAAATAAAAGTTCAATTCGTTGGAGGTATTGCGAATTTTTTTTGTATTTGTGTTGCTAAATTTCTATATTCCTTTTTTAAAAATTCAGTGTAGACTTCCGACTAGTTTTGCTGGGTCCACTAGGACAAAAAAAGTGGGACAGGAGATCAGGAAAAGCAGGACAGTGGTTTCTCTATCGGAACATAAAAATACAATAAATCCCATGAAAACGGAGCCTGTCTATAAGGAATCCGGTCTTAAACGTAAAATATCCTTGGTCACAACTGAAAGAGTACCATATAAATCTACTTATTAAGACAGAAACCTCTCTAAAAAATAATCTTTCTCTAATTCTGATTTTTTCTGAATCTTTCTAATCTGGTCATATGAGATTCCGTCTTAGTAAGGTTTACTGTAATAAATGAACAATCATCTTGGAGGATAAAATCTGTGGAAGCAGAATCGGTAGTGACGGAAGCACATTTCCGTATTGGTGATGTTTTCCATTGAGCAGTTGCTATTATATGGTATTCTTTCAGTAGGGACGATATGAATGTTTTAACTATAAGACGGAATTTGTTATAGGCAGGTTCCTTTTTTACAGACTCTACCAAACTAAGCACTGTAAAAACAGAATCGGCAGACCGAAAAAATATTTTCTTTTAGACAGGCTTCTTATAGACAGGTTGTGCTTTAAAAGGTTTACTGCATAAAGCTCCACTGACACCGAAAAAAAACTTAAGGGGACCGGAAAATCCCTATCTCCGCAATGTTAAATTCACCAACTGTGTGTACCTTTCTCTCAGAAATGGTGAAAGATAGAGGTGTAGATTTGATATGATAGAAAAAAAACAAGTTGTACATATTTTAACAAACCGTTTTCTTTCTAAGTGAAACTGGAAAATTATTATTGATTATTTATTAAAAATCATTTTTAGATTAGCATTTTTGGCATGATTTCACTGCCTAAAATAAATAACTCTCAACAAATCATCAAACCCTTGTGTTAAAGTGTACAATATAACATGATATAAGTGTCATTAAAAATCTGAGTTCTTAAGTTTCATAGATATTGTAAAATAAGGAATACCAACCTGAGAAATCCAAGTTTTGAGAAAAGTCAAATAAAGATTTAAAAATGGCCATTAAGCTGTGAAGTGCTCTTAGAAAGAATGAAAAAATGCAATGCTTCTTTTTTATAGAAACAGGTTTTAATACATCGTTGGAAATATAAAAGCTTAAACTATTTCTACCCTTTATATATAAAATCCAAATGAAACGAATTTATGAAACGATTTCATGAAACGACTGAATAAACAACTGATTATGTTTCACGGCGATTTCTCCTAAGATGGGGAATATTTTGTGATGTAATTAACACCAAACATCCATATTGATCCGCAGATCTCAAAACTGGTATTAGAATTTTTAAATTCGAGTTAGTTTTCAAAATATTAATTTTTTTCTAATTTTAAATAATTTTCTCTAATGATGGCAACTCAAATTTTAACAGATAAATAACAGATATTTTTTTTTCATACTTTAAAAAAAGTTATTATTTTAAATTAATATGGCGACCAGTTTGGCCTCCCTTAAATGTATGCTAAGAAATGTATCATGTTACTTTTATTCATAATTCAATTTGTATTTCATTATCATTTTATTTAATACAAAACTTTCATTGAAAACTGAAACTTTTAAAATAAATGGCTTTCAATTCTTTCTTTTTTTTTTTTAAACGAAACGAAAAGAAAAATATTAGGCACGAATGTCATGTACGCAACGGGCTTCCTAATTAGCGCCAAAATGGCGTTATTTTGCCTGACATGGTAACCCGGCTATTGTTGCTTATTTATTAATAAATGTTTATTTGAATTTATTTTCTTTTTATTTACAAAAAATGTTATAAATTATTTTGTTCTATAGTTATTAATTAAACTTTTTTTTATTTATTGTTATTTCATTTTAAAAATAATAGAAAATAATTTAAAATACATATGTAACTGGTATTCGAAAACGATGTTTTCGCCAAATTGTCGTAAAAAAAAATTACGCCAAATCCGGTGTTTATATGACAATGCAAGAAATCATGAAATTTAATTTCAACTTCATTTAACTTTGTTTTAATGGTACTACTTCTCCCGTCGGCCAATTTCGCCAAATTATCTAAATCGCCAAACCACTCTACAAATTGGCATAATTTTTTATTTTAAATAACGAAAGAACAAATAAATTAGTATAGCATTAATAAAAATACAAATAAACGTCGAAATAAAAATCACTTGATGGCGTAAACACGTGTAACTTCCTTAAAGTCAAGTGAATGTGACATTTAAGGACAACCATTATTGGCATTTAATCTTATAGCTTGGCGACAGATTTTTGGTCGATAGGATAACCAAGTAGTACCGTTTTAATTTACCACTCGAAAAATAAAAAAATGCTAACTGGCGAGTTAAAAAAAAAAAAAAAAAAAAAAAAAAAAAAAAAAAAAAAAAAAGCTATTGGCGAGATTTGCACACGGCTAGCATAAAAGTACCAGGAATTCTTTGCGATCATGGCAACTTTTATGTAGTTTTATTCGGGAAAATAATTTTGATTCTTTAGTCAAAATGGAAACCTTTCTTATGAAAAGCGAAGGGATCAGCCCGTAATTGTTTATGGCAGTTACATGACTTGGACTATTATAATATAAGTAAAATAAGGGCGATAGAATAATATTTGGCGACATCAAACCTATGTCTGGATAACATTAAAGTACCAAAATGGCCGCTTGGAATATAAAAAGCGAAGGGATCCGCCCGGAACTGTCGATGATAGTCACATGACTTAGGCTATTATTATAGAGATTGTTTTCAATTCTAAAAACAGCGCAAAGAATAACATTTCCTAACGATTAAAAATTTATTTCCACGTGACTATTAAAAACAGAAAAATACCTTTAAAATTACTATTAAATGAGCACGTGTTAAAAGCAGGAAAATATTGAAAATTATGTCTTGCAAATTTTATTTACACGTGAATATTAAAAGAGAAAGGAAACTTTAAAATAATAAATACATTAATATGCGTTTAACCCTTTCAGGGGCAAGGTACTTCTATTCGTAAAATGTTGAAATCAGTGAATGGCATCAGAATTTACAAACAAATTTCGAAGTACAAAAATGCTTATCCCAATATTCTGGTGCCAATGTGGCATTTAAAAATTAAAATTAAATGGTCCAAAAATGAACCACCGCCCTTGAAGGTGTTAAAGCAGTACATTTTAGTAATTGTAGTAAATTGCATTATGTCAATCGTTTTATAACGCTGTTAAAAAATACCGGGAGGCAAAGACTCTGTTTACTTAATTCATTTTATTTTAGCCTCTTTTCAAATGTTAACTGATCTTCTTTAACCAAACACGAAAACAACTATTGGATGAAACGATAGTTTCACGATCCCTTCGCTTTTTATATTCCAAGCGGCCATTTTGGTACTTTAATGTTATCCAGACATAGGTTTGATGTCGCCAAATATTATTCTATCGCCCTTATTTTACTTATATTATAATAGTCCAAGTCATGTAACTGCCATAAACAATTACGCCATAAATAAATAAATTGCCATAAATAAATAAAAATGGATTTTTTGGTCGAATTTCACTTACCTGGCCCCCTTAAAAGAATTTATACACCATGAAAAATCGGGACTTTTGGCGTCTCGCGCCGTGTTTCCTTTGAAATAATTTATACACCATGAAAAATCAGGACTTTTGGCGTCTCGCGCCGTGGTTCCTTTAAAAGAATTTATACACCATGAAAAATCGGGACTTTTGGCGTCTCACGCTGTGGTTCCGCGGGACAGGTCTTAAGAGCCTCCAAAATCGCTACACTATTATCAAAGTGTGCAATACTCGCCTAATGTGCGGAAGGGCGAGTGGGATAGGCTAGAGTTTTATAAATACTCATTTCTTGCTACCTCATAGGATTAAAAATAAATTTTTCATATCAAAACCGGCTCTTACTAATATTTTCGGATCTCTTAGTAAAGTCCCGGTATTTTATAAATGCTTGTTATGTAGTGTACCTGACGTTTTAAAATTTTATTACAGGAAAAAGAACTCCAAGAATAAAAATATTGTACACGTTTTAAGATAAATTTTATACTGTCTAACTTAATTGCACGAAGCATAGAACCATATGTCCTGTACACTATCAGCATAGTATATGCAGTTTTAAATTAAAAAAAAAAAACACATCGCTTTATACATCTATTTTATTCATATTTAGAAAAGAAAACTAGATAGTTTGCCCCAACCCTTTTTTTCCATTTCAAATACCAGTGTAAAGCATTTTAACAGTATTTAGTTTTGAATATTTAAGTATGAGAAGGTGTTATAATAGAGATAAATAGCAATTGAAAAATGCTTTTCCCTTTGTAGAATTTAGCAGCTTTTTTCACTGAATATACAGGGTTAGGAAACTTTTCACTCGCCAACACAGTACCGATTAATCGTACAGAAAACCGTCATCGGCATGCAGAAAATCCATTCATATACACAACGCGCATTTTCACCAAAGTCGTATAAAATAATCGCCATCGAACCAATTTGTTAAAATTCGCGTTGCGTATATATGAATACATTTTACGTGCATCGATGTCGATTCATGACAATCGAATACGATTTATGAATTTCGTATCGGTGAATGAAAAAGCATCCTTATCTTAGTGCACCAGCAGTGCCAAGTTCATAGAGCGTATCGGAATGAAAAAGCATCCGTATCTTAGTGCACGGCAGTTGCCAAGTTCATATGGCACCATGGTTGCCAGAAAAGTAATGAAATATTAATTTTAATAGCATAATTTTCGTAGAGAAATAGCCGGCTACAGAAAGTTAATAATTCAGTTATTAATTACATAAGTTTTGTAATTAAATCAGACTGTTAATACTATACGAAGGTATTCGTAATAAAAATTTAATCTTTTCCTGGCAACCTTGTATAGTACGCCGTACACAGTTTACAAGAAGCCATTTGAGTCACTTTTGTATATCAGAAGATAATTAAAATTTACGAATACGATTTTGCTGACTTAATATGGCTGTTATTACTATTTGGCATCCATAATCGCATAACTTTATCTTTTATAGATTTTGAGATATCGAACTTTAAAAATCACATACTTTTTCAGTCAATAATTAGCAGAAAAACCCCCCTCTAATTAAAGATGGGGAAAAAATATGATTCTAAGCCGGGGTGCAGTATCCGATAAAATGGGATTAATACTATGCGGTATTCTTAAATTCTGACATTTACCTTGTATAGGTTTGGCGATATAAAATTTGAGAAATCGCTGTTTTGGAACTGCTCGATCACAAACTATGTCATAAAAAAATGATGGACATATCCGGTGTACTTAGAAAATATAAATATAGTAGTATGAAGTCCGGTGTACTTAGAAAATTCAAATGCGGCACAAAAAGAAATTTTCTTATGTAACCGAAGGAAAATGATCGAAAAGCGGAAAAATTCTTATTACTTCGCTTGTAAAAATCGAAAGTTCCAATTTATTTTTTTTTGTTGGCAACATTGTATTTCAGCATTTCAAAGCGTTATTAATCAATACCTTGTAGCATAGAAATCAATGGAGATTTTGAGCTGAAATCTTGCATGTACATATAACCAAAGGAAAAGTATAAATTCAAGCAGTCTTTTACAAGTTCACACTTTATGAAATTCGAAATTATTCTCTTTATCTATTACATTTAAAAAATATTTATATCTACAGAGTGTATAAGAAAAAATCCCCCTTTCTTCACAATACTTGCGTACGGAGAGAGTTAAGCTGCGCAAGTGGGGAAATGGTAGAGAACGGTGACTACTCCGAACTTAATGGAACTGACAGAAGTTGTGGCTAGAGAAACTCCAATGGATAAAGTTGGAGTTTCTCTAGTTGTGGCTACTGATAGCCCTAGTGGCGAGATTTGGAAATCCAGCGTTCTCGATTCAATCTGAAATTATGTTTTACGTGTGTCTTTTACACTATTTTATCTATTCTTGGTTCAACATTTCACATGCTTATCCTATCATAGATGGTTCAACATGGTTCACACATGGTTCAAAATTTCATATGCTTGTGGTTCCAAGCTTACAAGTCACTTTTTTTACACCACATTATTCAGAAATCTAAGATATCAGATGTTACGAATTCGCACCTGTACGTCGGATGGAAATCTAAAAATAGCCCAGCTATCACGTGACTCGGTACGTGTGGCGAAAATGAGCCAGCGAAAAACTGTCAGTGATGCTAAAATTTTTCATAAGTAACAACCTTGAATTGTTCTCGGTCGGGGAAATAAAATGGTTTTCCTCGGAATAGATGTTATGTAAATATATATATTCATATGTGTGATTTAATGTTGTGAAGTGATGCTTAAGTTATTGTAACTAGAAGGATCAGAATCTTTTTATGCTTGGTCGAGATGTGTATTTCTCGCATTCTCAGAATTTATGAAATTATTTAAATGTCAAATATTAAATATATTGAATGTCGTCTTGCTGTGGTGTAAAACAAAATAGGAAAAGACAGTCACGATTAATCCTTTAACAAAACACCTGTGAACAACTCCGAATATTTTGAGCTCGAATATATTTTCTTTATTTTGAATAATATTTATCGACCGTTTTGATAGTGAATATATTTCATCAAACAAGAAATCAAATATTCATAAACTATATCTACACCGGTTTTTTTTCTGAATAAATCTAATTTCTTATGTCATGGTTCCACGACCTCCTGATGAAGGAAGAAAACGTAAAAGGGGAAGTGCCTCACTTTAATTGTCAATTACCGGATTTTGGACATCACACGTGACTGGATTCTTCCTGCAGACTAATGAAGACAAGGTTTTGACCTTCAGCTTTTCGTTTTGTTGTTCTTGTGTTAAGACAGGTATGTTCGGTCACCCATATCATCATGAACAGTTAGAAATTAAAAGCATATTGACTTTTCTAAGAAGCTGAGAATTTTTAATGAACATGTTTCTAGCAAGGTTTTAAACATTTATACTTTTTAAACTATTGCATAAACATGCCACAACAACAGATACAAATAATAATCTATTTTTACATGAAAACATGTTGTGTTTAGCAAAATTTTTTTAAATTAAATAAGAAGTGCATAAAAGCTTTATTACAATGTAGATTTCATTAAATTACTTTAGTTCATTATCCTATGAAAGAGAAATTTTTTTACTTTATTAAACATTATTAATTTTTTTTACTTATGTTTTCTACTTTTATTGTTTAAAATATTTCGTTGTTGCTGTATCACAGCCAATTAGTTTATTTTGGAGAGAATGGTTTGATGCATAATTATCGCCATTGTTTTTGTAACACATAAACAGTTGTAACCATAAATTTTATTTGACGATTTATAACCTGCGACCGGCTTACGGAAAAATGCCTTACATTTAAGTTACTAATTTATATTTTGGTTCTAAAAATGTTACAATGCACGGTGGATGATTTACCGATTCTAGTTAGCCAAAAGCCGATTTTTAAAAGTTTATCCTAGTGTAATTTATTTTTTGCCTGTTTCGTTCAATAGTTAGAGCGTTGTACCCTGCTATTAGTTTTGATATAAATATAATTGTATGGTCCATACTCCAGAACAAAGTTGGGGCTTCTTAGTTGGGAATGATTCAATCAATTTGAGTGTCATTCTTTAATCTCTTACTTGAATCGGAATAAAATATTCTGCTCGATTATGGGCGCTTCCAAACAAAATATGGACTTTATTTTATCGGATTTATGTGCATAAAGTTTGCACATATCAGCTGTTATTTCATATTTAATGTCGCAAAAAACTCTGCATTTTTTTTTTTTTACAATTTTTTAATTTTAATATAGGAAAAGTTATATGATAAAGCACGATTAAGCTCAATTTTTGATATGATTAAATAGCTTAGATTATTACCTTTTCGTTCCAATTTAATTTGTCTGCCCCTAGGTGCCCTCTCAGTTTTTAGAATTGTTTTTATCTTATTAAGTCTAAATAATTTTTTTTTAAATTTTAGTTCAAGTACCATTTTCTTTTTATCAAAGGCAGCACAATTTAAGTTAGTCACATAAATAAACTTTTGAACCATTATGCAACGGCAACAACATTTAAAATTTAACGAAAATGTGAATTTAATGGAAGATATTTTGTTTATAGAGGAAAATTACAATGAAGAGCACATGAAGTTTTGCAACTTTAAATTTATGACCAAATTTGGACAAAAATTGCCAGTTGTATGTAGATATCTCAGGACAAAATGATTTGAAATATATTACTTGGCTGCAAATTTCGAGTGGTTACAAAATCGATTCAGACAAATTCTCCAAATTCAGATTGGATACAGTGCAAAACATGATGTAGGCATTTTCACATGATATCGTATGATTCCCATTCGTTACATAGGGTTCCTCTGGGCAGAGATAAATATAAATATACAACACAATGTACAATACAGCAATTTTCATTAAAGTTGTCGAATGTTTGTCCCGTATCTGAAATTTTAAAAAAAGAAAGTTTCGGATTTGTTATAATAATACAAAAATAGTTTTATCACTTTAGCTTCCATACCGTTAAGAAAATATCATTAAAATTATCAAAAAGAATGTAAAATCATAGATCAATCAGATTATGAAACATTTTTCAACGCATTCGGACTACTATAATAAAACTTCATAGCTTAAAAACGTGAAAAACGATGTCTGAGTAATAATTTGTAAAACATATAACCCGTTTGAAAACACAGTTTCAACCAAAGTCGAAAAAGTAGCTGAAAATTTTACACATCCCTGTATATGAACTATATTTTTATCATATAGTTCATTCACAATATGCTAAAATTTGGAACAGTTAGTGAACGCATAGCACAGTTGAAAATTCCTCGTTAGCAATTTCCGTCAATAAACGGAAATGTACTTCAGATGTTTTGTGCAGCCATGTATATGATTTATAGAATTTATACACACTAAATAGTATGCAATTTTTATAATTTAAAAAGTGTTTCACAACTGAAAATGCACTTCCATCAATTATTTTTATATGGAGAAAACTATAACCGATTTATTTCATGTGCCCCTGTATATGAAAGATGAATGGCACATCATATTCAATATTAAGCATCGTATAGAGCACCTCGGAGATATATATCAATTTAAATACTGTAGAAATAGTGTAACATGAACAAAATACACCACAAACAATATTTCTTCATAGACCGTAATGTAACATAATTGTTTTTAGTGTCAATGTAAAAGATTGATAAATGCTATCCATACCATATTCTATAGCAATCATCTTATACTGTACCTCATATATATATATATATATATAAATTTCAAAGTGTTTGAAATAATGAAACATCATTAAAAACCACCGTAAACGACTTTTCCCCATAGGCTGTAATGTAATAAAATACTTTTGAATATCTCTTTAACGAAATTATGACTACTACACGCTACATTTTGCAATACCTAACATTCAATAGTGAATATCAATAACATTTTTCAATTTCATGCGATGCGACTATGTTGACGCCAAAAATAATTTTGGCCAGCTAAAATAGCTAAATCACCCACTGTGCAATGTATTGTCATTGGAAACACACCTGCGAACATAATTTTTGTAATTCTAGCACACCAGGAAGAGGAGGAAAATCGATTACAAAGTTAACCCTTTATGTGCTGAATTATGAATTCGTAAAAATTTTATCTTCTAAAGCATTTTTCGTGAATTTTTGTAACTACATTAGAAGATTTACATAATCATTTAATAAATTTTAAAAGGATTTAGAAGGATTAATTAAATTTGAATTTATAGGGATTTTGTGTAATATTTATCACCCCACTCAAATCTTTTATTTTAAATATTTTTCTTAGTATTGTGTAGAATTAAGAAATGTACAAATATAATGTTCTTACAATAGAAATATAGAAAATTTCCGATTTGAAAAATCTCTCCCCCCCCCCCCCTAACGCCAAGAGAGCTGAAAAGATGCAAAGGCGAAAGAAATCATACTTTTATTTCTGTTAATAAATATTTCTGTTTTGCGTACCCAACAATGCTTTTGCAACAAGATAAAGTAATGCATCTGTAACTCATTCTAAACTTAGTCTAAGAGCGGACAGCACAAAGACCTATGTTATCAAGCACAAGAAAAAAACCTTTATTTTATGGGAGAGTAGAAGTAGGGGAATCTAATGATCCATGTCTGCCGAAAGTGAAGTGGTGCATAAGCCAAAAATTAATACCACTAGTGGTTAACTCGTAGGTTTATCATTGTGTTTGTCTTACATACAGAGATATGAAAACATGGAGGACTGGGAGCAGGAAAACACAATGATTAAACTACGAGTCAACCATTGGTGGTATTAATTTTTGGCTTATGCACCACTTCACTTCCGGCAGGCATGGATCATTAGATTCCCCTACTTCTACTCTCCCATAAAATAAAGGTTTTTTTCTTGTGCTTGATAAGATAGCTTTTTCTGCTGCCGGCTCTTGGACTAACTGTATTACTACTAATCGATGTATTAAATGAATTTTATAACAAGTTATTTTAATGGTACTTATAAGTATCGCAAGTAGATAAAGGGGGGCTAAATAAAAGAGTGTAATAAAAATAATGCAAGTTTCAGACGCTATTGATAAAAGCTATATTTAAGGTATTTGCCTACGTTCGGAACGCCTTTTTTTTTTTTTTTTTTTTTTTTTTTTTTTTTAATGTACAATATTGAATAAATAGACATACTATTTTAAGTTCAGTTGTGATGCAGAATGATGAGAAAACATAAAATCCTAGCAATATCTTCATAACATTTTAAACTAGTATGTTGTGGCCAACACAAAACTTTCTTCTATATAAATCACGTCAATTGAATCATTTAAATAGCACAAGAAATTACATCAATTCATATCAAAGTATATCTAAATTTCAAGTGTGATAAAAATTCGTATATTAGTTATTGAGATAAAGCTATAGCGGAAATTCTGAAAAATGTACCATAGCAGCGTCACCTGTTGAGCGATTTACACCAAAGTATAAACAGCACTAAATGATATCCAGGTATACTTGAATCTGAAGTTGGATGGAAATCCATGCATTAGTTATTGAGATAGAGCTATTGTGGAAATTCTGAAAAATGCAGTATAGCATCGCCACCTATTGTTTGCACCAAAACATAAACAGCACTAATTCATATCAAGGTATAACTGAATCTGACGTTTGTTGACAATCCACGCTATCTTGAGATAGAGCTATTGCGGATATTGCAAAAAATGCAGCATAGCAGTGCTACATGTTGAGAGATTTATACCAAAATGTATAAATAGGTGTATAAAACGTCAATTCCTGTCAAGGACTAACTGAATCTGAAGTTTGATGAAAATCCGTGCATTAGTTCTGGAGATTGAGCTCTTGTGGAAATCGTAAAAATGCTGCATAGCAGCGCCACCTGTTAAGCGATTTACACTAAAAACTAATCAGCACCAATTTATATCAGTGACTAATTGAATATAATTTTTTATTAAATTCCGTTCATTAGTTCTTGAGATAGAGTGCCCTCAAAATTTATGTCACACACAGACAGACTCACAGACAGACATTTTGTAAAAACATGTTTTTCGGGTTCTCTGACCCCTAAAATGTGTAAATCCGTCGAAAACCGGAATTCGAAAATTTTCATAAATCCAATACTTTCTTCTTGTAAAGATAGAAGAAAGTAAAAACTAAGGTTTCTTGCCTTTTTTTAAAACAAAATTTCATGCTTACGCTAGACGGTGTACGCTTATTTCAATTTCCTTTGCACTACCTACTACTATTGCCCTTACATGTGCAATGAACTAGGAGTTTTACAATATAGTCCGGTTGCTACTGTTGAGAAAACTGCAAATCATGATAAGAATATACCGATTGGTGAGTATCTACTTTATATTAATACAATGCATTTCAGAGGGGGAGGCATCGCGTAAAGTCGTGGGAATTCAAGATGGCGGCTGTTATTCAAAATGACGTCATTTTCTGAATTGCGAAATTTGACTTTCCATAAGACTTTTAGCATTAGTTTGAAATCCGACAATTTCATTGGCTGTCGGTGAACCGAACTTCTTTCCCTGAAAGGAAGAAATCCATTTTACGAGTAACAGCGCTGTTACTAATTTCATCAAATGTATTTCTTGATAATAATAACTTGATGCATTAAAAAAAGCTTATGTATTTCTCGTACTGAGCACGGAATCAATTGTTATACAGTTAATAACATAATATATAATTAATTATTAAATTTGATATAATTTTCTAGTAAGAAAATTATTAACAATTCTAAAACAACATTGACTTAGTTAAATTATGATAAAATAATGAGATTGTTATAATAAGCTGCTTAGAACTTTTTTTTTTTTTTTTTTACTCAGATGTTTGCAATCAGTATTAGAGTTCTAACAGCTTAACTAAAAATAAGTAATTGAAGTTCCATCTAGATATATAAAAATATTTTTCTATGTCAGTTTAAAAGATACTATTAATACATATATATACATTTAAATAGATATTTTATTTTAATTATATAACATTAGCTCCTAAGTGGTATTATGTAGTAAAATTTAATCACAATATTATATTTCGAATAAAAATTGTAAAGCTACTGATAATAAATTAATAAATAAAGATAAAAACAAAAATCTCCATAATAATAATAATAATCGTTATTTTAAATATATACTAATAGCAAAATATTTTTCATTGTTCATGTTTGATGTATATTACATTTTTATTGCAATATGTATATATATATATATAATAAAAGTTTTTGCGAATAATTATTAAATCACAGATATATATATATATATATTTGTTTTTGTTGCATTTTTACCATACATTCAATTATTTAAAGTATAGTAATTTACTGTCTTCAATGGTTAAATTATCGTTGAAATATATATTATTAATGCAATTTATATATAAAGGATAAATAATTATTTTTTAAAGATGAATAATTTAATTCTGTTAATTACTATTTATATGTTACTGGAGTTCTAGCATAAAAGTACTTTTCATGAAAGTTTAGAAGATATTAAAATTAAATTTTAATAAATATTCATTTTAAACATATAGTTTATATATGATAAGAATTTAGTAGTATTGAATATACAATAAAAAAATTAGAAAGCAGCTGATAAATTGATAAATATTTTTATATGTGAAAGATAATACTTAATTTTGAGAAATGAACACTTTAATATATATATATATATAACTTACTAAAGTTCCAACAAAAAATATTTTTAATGTAAGGTAAGAATATATTATTATTACATTATTATTAAAAAATAGATTAAATGATTTTTTAAATTTAATTATTTAAATTTATTTAAAAAAATCTAATTGACAAATTTCTTTTTTCAAAGGAACTGGTGATAAAGATCAACTGATTTTAACTAACTGACTTAAGGGTGTTCTCAAATCCAAAAAGGCAACTTTCTGACATAAGTTTTAATTTATTTTTGTTCGAAAATGCATGAAAGTAGCTGGTGTTGTTTTTCAGAAACTATGTAATTGAGCTGTTTTTTCCTTTTTTTTTTTTTTTTTTTTTTTTTTTTTGCAAACGCAATAGATCTTTCAGAAAATAGTGTCAAAATGGACGTTTTGAACCGAATTTCCGCGCGAAGGAAGAAAGAGCACTGAAGAGCGAGCGAAAAACGTGTTTGTCACGTGATCAAAATCGCTTATAACTCAATTGGTAATTGATTGATCAAAAAATGGAAAGAACAGTTCAATTCCAAATCGCTTCCATGGCCAGGCTTTCCAATTTTATACCTTTCCGTTAAAAAATGAATTTGTAAATGTGTAAAAACGTTTTGCGCTTGTTGAGCAGAGCAGTTAAGAACAGCCTTAAGAAAATATTATTATTACTCTTTCATTATTAAAGAAATTTATTTATTAGAAAAATACCGTATAAGTCATATGAATTTTTAAATTTAATTCAATTATCTGTATAACATTTACAAATTTTTAAAAAAAAAATAGTAACCTAAATAACAGATAAATTTAAAATGATCAGAACTTTATAAAAATCTAACATGAAAATACTTTTAATGTAAGCCTAGGAGATTTATTATTGCATTTTAATAAATGTTTACTATGAATATTAAAAAATAGATTAAATGAATTTTTTAATTTAATTATTTAAATTTATCTAAAAAAATCTAATTGATAAAAAAATTTACAAAAGAACTAGTAATAAAGATCGACTGATTTTAACAAACTGACTTAATAAAAATCAAAACAAAACTCTAAAAAAGTGAAAACGCCAGCGAAAGGACAGAACACGCAACTTTAGTATTACAAATGCAAAATCTTAACCACCCCTAGTCTTGACCACTGGGCTAGATCATTCATACATTTGTGGTACCAAAATACCATGTGCCGGCTTTACACAGTATTTTACTCTTGTACTTGTCCTTTCAGGGAAAGAAGTTTCGTTCAATTTCATTGGCTATCGGTGAAGCGACAGCCAATGAAATTGCAGGTTGCAGGATTTCACACTAATGCTAAAAGTCTTATGGAAAGTCAAATTTCGCTTCTGAATTATCTTACTATCCATCATATAAATGTGTGTTTCAGGTCGATTTCGATATTTTTAGTCAAAAATTTTGTTTTTAATACTTTCCGCCATAGCTGAATGAGTTTATGAATTCAGTTTGTCTGTTTGTTTGTCTCTCTGTCTGCTTGCCATTCCATGCTCTAACTCGCTTAAATATCGCTACTCGCTTAAATTCACACAGATTGCCATGTAATTTATATATGTTATTGAAGTTTACAATTACATGTTCCGAATAAATATGGAGTGTATAGGTTTTATTGTCAGTTTACAGGGCCCTCAATAGAATTCCATTACGTTATTGTCTATTAAACCGGGTGCTATGTTGAGAAAACTGCAAATCGTGAGAAGAATATACCGATTAGTGAGTATCTACTTTATATTAATACAATCCATATGAGAGGGGGAGGCATCACGTAAATTCGTAGGAATTCAAGATGTCGGCTGTTATTCAAAATGGCGTCATTTTCTGAATTTTTCTTAATATCCAATATATAAATGTGTGTTTCAGGACGATTTCGATGTTTTTAAAGTCAAAAATTTTGTTTTAATACTTTCCGCCATAGTTGAATTAGTTTATGAATCCAGTTTGTCTGTCTGCCTGCTTGCCATTCCATGCTCTAAACCGCTTAAATATCGCTACTCGCTTAAATTCACTCAGGTTGCCATGTAATTTATGTATGCTATTGAAGTTTACAATAACATGTTCCGAATAAAAATTCAAGTGTATAAGTTTTATAGTCCGTTTCCAGCGCCCTCAAAAGAATGCCATTAAGTTATTGTCTACGGAGGGAAATCGTTTGCAATGTGTTTTAAATCATGTTATACTCTCTGAAACACATTCAAATTGACATACATCAGTGAGGTGCACTACAAGAAGCTTACTATAGAATAAGGTGTGCATAGTATTTATCGTTTATTTACAGTGACACACCAAAAACAGAATGCGTGGTTTTGTAACTTGTGTATAAATTCTATAAAGGTCATCAGTTAAATCAACTGTTATTAGTGGAGCTGCTAGCTTTGAAAGCTGCATTTTGTGATAAAGATATCCCGATTGGTCAGTAGCTACTTCATATTAATAGAATGGATATAAGAAGTTGACGAATCGTGTAAATTCACAGGAATTCAAGATGACGGCTGTTATTCAAAATTGTTTGCATTTTTATTCCTACATCATATAAAAGTATCTATGATATATATTTCGATATTTTTAAACTGAAAAATTCCCTTTTTAATATAAGAAATACGCTTAAAGTGAAAATAGGACAATTATTAAAGTATTTTTGAATTTTATAGTGAGAAAAATGAAAGGAATAAATAAATAACAAAAATGCATTTTTATTAATACCTTAATTATACAAGATATTAAAAAAATTGCATATTACATTTACAGTTAGAGAATATAAAAACTTCACTTTGTATCATCCTATTTCTCACATTCGTTTTTGCAGTTGCACAATAATGTGCAAGAAAGTCCAACCTTTCTACAGCCACACTTATTTTTATAGATTTTGCACTTACATTTTACATCAAACACACTTTTATACGATAAATATTATAAAAATTGCAAGAATTCCAGAAAATGACGCCATCTTTAATTCCCATGACTTTACTCGATGCCTCCCCCTCTTATATGGATTGTATTAATATAAAGTAGATACTCACCATTCGGTATATTATTCTCACGGTCTGAAGTTTTCTCAACAGTAGCATCCGCACTAATAGACAATAACGTAATGGAATTCTTTTGATGGCCCTATAAACAGAACATAAAAGCTATACACTTCAATTTTTATTTGTAGCAAATTATTGTAAACTTCAATAACATATATAAATTAGATGACAATCTGAGTTAATTTAAGCGAGTTAGAGCATGGAATGACAAGAAGGCAGACAGACAAACTGAATTCATAAACTCATTCAACTATGACGGAAAGTATTAAAAACGAAAATTTTTGACGTTAAAAACATCGAAATCGACCTGAAACACACATTTATATGACGGACAGTAAGAAAATTCAGAAAATGACGCCATTTTGAATAACAGCCGACATCTTGAATTCCTACGATTTTACGCGATGCCCCTCCCCCCTCTTATATGGATTGTATTAATATAAAGTAGATACTCACCAATCAGTGTATTCTTCTCACGATTTGCAGTTTTCCCAACCGTAGCACCGCACTAATAGACAATAACGTAATGGAATTCTTTTGAGGGCCCTGTAAACTGGCTATAAAACCTATACATATCATTTTTATTCGTAACATGTTATTATAAACTTCAATAACATATGTAAATTAGATGACAATGTGAATTAATTTAAGCGAGTAGCGATATTTAGCGAGTTAGAGCATGGAATGTCAAGAAGGCAGACAGACAAACAAACAGACAAACTGAATTCATAAACTCATTCAACTATGACGGAAAATCTTAAAAACGAAATTTTTAACTGTAAAAACGTCGAAATCGACCTGAAATATGTTAGTATTTGAATCTCAATGAAAAAGGCGTGAGTAAGTTAGATAAAATTGGGACTTACCCGTTCTTCAGGATACTTTTTATTTCGGTGTAAATCCACATTTTGTGTAATCCAATATAATGGTTTCCCAATGTAATGTGTTAGTTGTCATAATTTTAATCAACCACTTTTTATAACCTCCTTTGAGAAAAAATTGTAGACTATTATATCAAATGAATAAGCAGTGGTAACACTTTAAGCTATTTAATTCACTTTCTTTTAAATTGTGAAAAAGAGAGAGCATTTTTCAACCCTCTTCTCTTGAACAACTACATTTTCAGAATGAAAAAATATTTACATTATAAGATAATAAATCAGTAATAATAATTGTAATAGCAATATCATAATAATAATAATAAATCAGTTTAATGTCTATGAGTCACTCAACAAGTCATTATCTTTATCAAGGTTTTCAAGGTTAAATACATTTTTCACATTTGAAAAGATTTATGGCTGAGTTGAATCGACACATTATGTAACTGAGGAAATTACTTTTATCACAGCTAATTAGCTTGATTTATATCCATCAACTCCTCCTTAATTTCTGAAGTTTCATTCTCACACAAATTTAAGTTCCTTCTATGGGTTTGAAAAACAGGTTTGGGAACTGGTTTCGTAAACAGGTCTGCTATCATCAATTTGGTTGGGCAGTATTTTAGGTTGATAGTCCCTTCTTGCTTTAGTTGTTTTATCAGGTGGAACCTAATTTCAATATGTTTAGTCTTGCTTGAGTGCTTTTCTAATTCTATCATCTTGATCGTGGACTGGTTGTCTTCATATAGGTCTATAGGTAAGGTTTGCTTTAGGTTTAATTCTTCCAGTAGGTTGACTAGCCACTTTATTTCAATTGCTGCATTTGCTGCTGACACATACTCGGCCTCTGCCGATGATAATGCAATGCAGGATTGTTTCTTGGTCGACCATTGTATTGGATTTCTACCTAACATGTATAGGTTCCCACTCGTTGATTTTCGTGAATCTACATCTCCTCCCCAATCTGCATCCGCATAAACTTCAAGTATCGGTTTCTTTTCTCCGCTCAGAACTAGACTATAATTTTTTGTAGTCTTTAAATATCTTATCACTCTCTTTACTGCATTCCAGTCTTTCATTCTTGGTGATTCATTTCTTCTGCTAAGAATGTTTACTGCTGCACAGATGTCAGGTCTGCTTATAGTTGCTAGATATAGAAGTGCTCCTATGGCTTGTCTGTAATATGTGTTGTTTGGTAAAATGTTATCCTCATCATTAAAGCGTGTGTAATTTGTTTCCATGGGTGTGCTACACGGTTTTGCGTCTTGCAAATTAAATTTATTGATTAATTCTTCTATTTTCTGAGTTTGATTTATCATGTAGCTTTTATTTATTTTTTTAATGTTCATAGATAGGTAGTTACTGATGTCACCTAAATCTTTTAGCTCGTATTCCTTATTTAAGCTCGCGATTACTTCCTCTATTATTTCGTCTTTTCCAGCAATTAAAATGTCGTCTACGTATGTTATTATGTATGTTGTGTTATCGCCCATTTTTCGCGTAAAAAGGCATGAGTCAAATTTGCTCTGACTGAAATTCATCTTTTTTAGTGTTTCTGTGATTTTATTATGCCACGCTCTCGCGGCTTGTTTAAGTCCGTATATGGCTTTGTTTAGCCTACATACTTTATTTTCCTCATTTGGTTTAGCGAAACCTTCTGGTTGTGACATATATATCTCCTCCTCAAGCTCTCCATGTAAGAACGCGGTGTTAATATCAATATGTTTTACATTTAAATTTTGATGCAATGCTGTTATTAATAATGCTCTTATTGTTGTATATGACACGACTGGTGCATAAGTTTCATCATAATCCTCCCCGAATTTTTGTGAATATCCTTTTGCAACTAAACGCGTTTTATATTTTTGGATTTTTCCTGTGTTGTCGCGCTTTAGTTTGTAGGTCCATTTGCAACCTATTATTCTCCTATTTGGTGGAGGTTCTACAATTGACCAAGTTTTGTTTTTCATAAGGGAGTTCATTTCGCTTTTCATTGCATCTATCCAATTTTGTTTATCCTTAAAATTTTCCATGTTTTCGATTTCCGCATAATTTTTTGGTTCAGTAGCGTTTTCGTTCTTAACCATGTATATTAACCTATCAGGAGGTACACCTTTATTAATTCTTTCTGATCGTCTAAGTTCTGCTACTGGTTGATTGGACGTGGATGGTGTCTCATTGCTATTTGAAATTTCTATTTCTACAAAGTTTTCGTTAACCCGATTTTCATCTTGTTTTGGTTTGTTTTCTACTTTCTCGTTTCTATATTTAAATTTGTTTTCGAGAAATTTAACGGTTCTCGCGATCTTTATTTCATTTCCTCCTACATATATTCTATATCCTTTGGATTCATTATCATATCCGACGAAAATTCCCTCTATAGCTTTATCGTCTAATTTTTGTCTTCTGGCTTTACTGATATATGCGAAGGCTTTGTAGCCAAATACCCTAACGTAACTTAAGTTTGGCTGTCTGTTTGTCCATAACTCGTATGGCGTCTTTTCATTTGCTTTTGTCGGTAGTCTGTTTTGCAAATGATTTGCTGTGCAAATTGCTTCCCCCCAGAACTTTAATGGTAAATTTGATTCACTTAACATTGTACTTGCCATTTCAACTAACGATCTGTTTTCCTCTCTGCCACACCGTTCTGGCTTGCGCAATATGGAACTGTGTGTTGATGTTTTATCCCATTAGCCCTGAGGTAATTTTCTATTTCATCTGATGTGAATTCCCCTCCGTTATCTGTTCTAATTGCTTTCGGTTTTTCTCCAAATTTGTTGCTAATTAACGCGATGAATTCTTTAAGTTTTTCGTAAACTTCACTTTTTCTAGACAATAGGTATATGATCGTAAATCGTGAGTAGTCATCAATAAAAGTCAAAAAGTATGATTTCCCCCCTATTGTCGGTGTTTGAAAAGATCCGCACACGTCGGAGTGAATGAGCTGGAGTCTTTTAGTTGCTCTATACTCTGCAATTTTTGGATAGGGTTCATCAGTTAATTTTGCCTTAGTGAACGGTTCGCAATCTATGTTATGCTTACAGTTGTTTATTTGGATTCCTGTAGCTAATTCCTTTTGCGTAATTTCTTTAATTAATGTTAGATTTCTATGTCCTAACCTACGATGCCATAATTCTAGGCAATTTTTGTTGTTGCAGCTTTGTGCTATGTTTGCATAGCTTTGGTATGCCAACTGAACTTCGTATAGGTTATTTACTTTTCGCGCTTCTAAGCATATTTCTCCGTTAAGTTTGAACATACATCTATCATTTCTGAATATAATTTCACATCCATTTTGCGTCGCTTTGCTAACCGATAGTAAATTTGTTTCGATTTCAGGTACTAGTAATACATTTTTAAGTGTTATTTCATGAACTTTGTTGTCTGATGTTCGCGTGTTTATATTTACGTCACCTGACCCGTAACTGATAAGTTTTTTTCCGTTTGCGATGGTTACATTTGTTTTTTCGCGTGATTTTATTTCTGTAAACATTGATTCTGAACACACAATATGGCTTGAGCTGCCACTGTCTACTATAAATGTTTTGTTTTCTATTCCTTGTGTTATAAAGGCGTAATTTTTATTTTCGCTCGCCCTCCATGTATTGTTTTCATTTTCAGAGTGACTGTACCTACGGTTTGATTCTGGTGTTTGTTCACTTCTAAAATTGTTTTCACTCTTTTGAAAAACTAGTGATGTAGAGTAATGTTTTTTGTTTGGTCTAATGTGTTGATTTTGTGGTGTATTTTGTGTTTTGGTTTTATTATGCCAACATTCCTGGGTATAATGGTTTCTCATCCGACAATTGGAGCAGTATTTATTACTTGTTTTGTTGTTGTAATTTTTCTGTGCTTTAAATGCTCTGGCAGGATTTTCTGTTCTCTCATTATTATCATATCGTCGGTTATAGTCGTCAATAAGTTTAGACTTAATAAATGATGGTGTGAGATGATTTTCTTCTCTTGATTCAAGGGCAGTAATAAGAGTATCATAAGATTGGGGTAGGGAGCATAATAACAGTGCAGAAATGTGGTTATCATTTATAACTTCTCCTATGGCCGCTAATTTATCTACTAATTCCATTATTTTTGTAATATGATTAACAACGTTGCCACCTTCTGCTAATTTAATCCCGTAAAGTTTTCTTAAGAGATAAAGTTTGCTAGACAAATTATGACGCTCATGGATTTCACTCAAAGCTTGCCAAGTTTGTCTGGCTGTCTGTAAATTTTTAACATGAGTAATCTGACTATCATCAATTGTTAGATTAATTAGAGCACGGGCTTTCTTATCACTTTTGGACCAAGCGTCCGTAATTGGATTAGGCGGTTCTTCCGTAATTACATGAAATAAGTCTTCTTTAGTTAACATCATTTCGGCCTTGAATTTCCAAATTGAATAGTTTGTAGCTGTAAGTTTTTCAATTGCTAAATTATCTTTAGAAGCTGCCATTTTCTTAACTTTTGATTACTTACGTGTTACCGTAAAAAGTTCTTCCAACTTTCCTGTTTGAAAGTTTAAAAGTTTATTTATCAAATATCTGATATTTCAGATTTCAGAGGAGGCTATTTAATTTATTTATTTTTATTCAGTGATCAGTAATCATAATCTTGTTAGTATTCGAATCTCAATGAAAAAGGCGTGAGGAAGTTAGATAAAATTGGGACTTACCCGTTCTTCAGGATACTTTTTATTTCGGTGTAAATCCACATTTTGTGTAATCCAATATAATGGTTTCCCAATGTAATGTGTTAGTTGTCATAATTTTAATCAACCACTTTTTATAACCTCCTTTGAGAAAAAATTGTAGACTATTATATCAAATGAATAAGCAGTGGTAACACTTTAAGCTATTTAATTCACTTTCTTTTAAATTGTGAAAAAGAGAGAGCATTTTTCAACCCTCTTCTCTTGAACAACTACATTTTCAGAATGAAAAAATATTTACATTATAAGATAATAAATCAGTAATAATAATTGTAATAGCAATATCATAATAATAATAATAAATCAGTTTAATGTCTATGAGTCACTCAACAAGTCATTATCTTTATCAAGGTTTTCAAGGTTAAATACATTTTTCACATTTGAAAAGATTTATGGCTGAGTTGAATCGACACATTATTTATGTAACTGAGGAAATTACTTTTATCACAGCTAATTAGCTTGATTTATATCCATCAAAATACATATTTATATGACGGATAGTAAGAAAATTCAGAAAATGACGCCATCTTGAATTCCCACGGCTTTACGCGATGCCTCCCCCTCTGAAATGCATTGTATTAATATAAAGTAGATACTGACCAGTCGGTATATTCTTATCACGATTTGCAGTTTTCACCTTATTTTGGTCGTGTAGCACACGGACTAATATCTTCAAAATTAACTGAAATCTTTCAAAATAAGTAAAAAAATACATGTTTTTTATTAAATTATCATAGCCGAGTGGCGTAGTGGTAAGAGCATCTGACCAATAATGATATCTCCGCCTACCCAATTTCCATTGATTTATTTCGTTATTCATTTATTTATTTAATAGCTGCAACAAAATTTGGTTTTATTGGCGTTTTCAAAATAATTTTGTTTGAAAAATAATAAGGACTTACAGGAGCATTGAAAGTCCCTTCAGCGGATGTAGAGTTAAATTTCTCTCGAAAAAGAAATTTCTGCATATTTTGCCACCCGATTTAATGTCGTGAATCGATAAAGCACTTAGGTGACTAAAATGTACGTTTTTCGTAACATTTAATTTTTTGCACTTTTAATAGATATCAATTTTTATTCTATTTATAATAAATATTAATGTATTTATAAGGAAGAACTTACAAGAATATAATTTTATAAAATTATTTATTAAATTATAATAATTTTATATTTTACTTAGAAAAACCACAATTTCACTTCGAATTATTTATTCTCTTTAGTCATACGCTCTTCCCCCGCGTCTCTCTCATACAACCGCTTTAAGGATAAAAAAAAAATATATATATCTGTTATTTTATTCAAAAAATTTTTGAACCCACCATTTTGAACCTGAATTTTTCAAAAGTTGGCGCTACTGATGAACTTATAGTTAATTCAAAATTAAGAGAGAATTTAAGGAATCAAGGTGTTGCCAATTTATGCATAGGATTCCGATTTTCTGTTTTTTTTTCGTTTACTTGGCAATTTAATAAAAATAACTTAACAAATGTTTGTTCCATTCCCTCCCCCCCCCCAACCCCTGAAAAAAAATTGTTGACAAATATTTAATGTTTAAAATTCTTCTATTACAATTAATTGATATAATAAACATCGAGTTTTGGATGAACCTTTCATCAAAACGTTCTCGACATTCATTATTGCACTCTCAGAATTAAAAATTGTAATATCAATTTATATTTCTCATCATTTCCTTGTGAGATTTCCTAAAATATGTTTTCTTTTTTTTTTAAACAACAATATTGAATCTTCAATAGACTCAAAACACTGTATTTAAAAACTAGTGTCGTGAAGGAATTTTCACCTTGTTATTAATATGAACTTTAAAACATACATTTAATACTTAAAAAAAGGTGTTACAAATATATAAAGATATTATTTAATATAACTCCGAGATAATTTCGAACACACACGAGGTTATTTTCAAAGGGGAAAGATGTCTGACTCGAATAGAAAACACGTAATTAAAAACAAAACAAAATACTACGCATGCGCAAGCGAAGTTCAATCCAATTGCTCTAAAGAGGGGTGAAAAAATCAATTCATATTTTCAGGAGCTCTTGAAATACCTAGGATATTATACCAAATCGCGGGAATATTATAAGAAAGGACGTCCTTACAAACAGTATCACTCCTAAGTAAAATCTCAATGAATTCACGGATTATTAAAGAATAATGGTTAGATGTTGAAATGGTTAGATCATTTTAGCTTTTCGATGCAATTTTCTTTCTGATGCAATCTGGATAAAGCTGCACTTGGTTTGTAAAACTTGATATCAGATAAATGCTCTTTTAGCCTTTCTTTAAATTTTCGAGATGTCATACAAATATAGAATAAAGTTTTTTGATGTTCTGTGCTGAATGGGATTATCTAAACTCCTGCTTTTTTATAATCTGGAATTGGATCAATTTTACTGTGAATCAATTCTTTCAATTTTGTTGGAGATTTAGCTATTAAATTAATGTTATATTTTAGTAATGCATATCTCAATCTCTCATAAAGCTGTGTGATATATTCAAACGTGCAATAAATAAAATTGCTCAAACTTAATTCCTTCTTCTGTCTTCGTTGTTTTTCTTGATCGACTAATCTGTTAATGTATTGAGGAAGGAAGCCATTCTCAGTAGCAATCTATTTAATTAAATTAATCGTTTAATTAAACTTATTTTACGTTAAACGTGCCTTCAAAATTTGTACGGATAAATACCTAGAAAAAGAGATGATTGAATCTGTCACTTATTGTAAATTTTGTTCAATATTTGTTATATTGATAGTGTAATTATCAATACTCATTCGGAGTAAAATATCGTATCACTATTAATTCATACGAGTGAATTATACTTGTCTAAGGTCGTACTATTACCAGATCAATGATCAATTTAAAAGCATTATAGTGAATGTTCGTACTATTTAATCACTAATCAAAGGAACAAATGGAGACACAAAAACATTTATTTGACCACTACCAAAAAATAAAATACATAACTTTTTTTGTGTCATCATTTCATTGCTATAATAATTATAAATCAGATACATATCATAGACATGTACACAACGTTCTAACAAAATTCGTTTGTCAACAAAAACAATAAACATCGTCTGCGCTTGGCGCAAATAAAATCGATTGCGATTAAGACCATGAAAGCAGCGATAAACGCAACAAATATAAAAAAAAAATTACTGATCAAGATAAGAGAAAACAAATTATGTTCTATTAGGTAGCTTTCATTACAAAAAGCTACCTATTGCAGCCGTTCGGAGGAGAACGAGTCCGAAAAATTTTGGTATATTTTCACCGATCATGACCCCCAGACGCCGAAACCACCCTCCGTTCAAAATTGATATATATATATATATATATATCCATATATATATATATATATATATATATATATATATATATATCCATATATATCCATATATATATATATATATATATATATATATATATCTGATCTTTGTCATACTGTAACTCTCGTATTTATGAACCGATTTGGATAAAATTTCGTGTGTACATAGGTCTCGACCGAGTTCGTTGGCCAGCTTCAACCGTCATCTTGTTTCAAAATGGCGGCCATTTAAAAGTAAAAAAAAAGCCAAATACCCTAACGTAACTTAAGTTTGGCTGTCTGTTTGTCCATAACTCGTATGGCGTCTTTTCATTTGCTTTTGTCGGTAGTCTGTTTTGCAAATGATTTGCTGTGCAAATTGCTTCCCCCCAGAACTTTAATGGTAAATTTGATTCACTTAACATTGTACTTGCCATTTCAACTAACGATCTGTTTTCCTCTCTGCCACACCGTTCTGGCTTGCGCAATATGGAACTGTGAGTTGATGTTTTATCCCATTAGCCCTGAGGTAATTTTCTATTTCATCTGATGTGAATTCCCCTCCGTTATCTGTTCTAATTGCTTTCGGTTTTTCTCCAAATTTGTTGCTAATTAACGCGATGAATTCTTTAAGTTTTTCGTAAACTTCACTTTTTCTAGACAATAGGTATATGATCGTAAATCGTGAGTAGTCATCAATAAAAGTCAAAAAGTATGATTTCCCCCCTATTGTCGGTGTTTGAAAAGATCCGCACACGTCGGAGTGAATGAGCTGGAGTCTTTTAGTTGCTCTATACTCTGCAATTTTTGGATAGGGTTCATCAGTTAATTTTGCCTTAGTGCACGGTTCGCAATCTATGTTATGCTTACAGTTGTTTATTTGGATTCCTGTAGCTAATTCCTTTTGCGTAATTTCTTTAATTAATGTTAGATTTCTATGTCCTAACCTACGATGCCATAATTCTAGGCAATTTTTGTTGTTGCAGCTTTGTGCTATGTTTGCATAGCTTTGGAATGCCAACTGAACTTCGTATAGGTTATTTACTTTTCGCGCTTCTAAGCATATTTCTCCGTTAAGTTTGAACATACATCTATCATTTCTGAATATAATTTCACATCCATTTTGCGTCGCTTTGCTAACCGATAATAAATTTGTTTCGATTTCAGGTACTATAGTAATACATTTTTAAGTGTTATTTCATGAACTTTGTTGTCTGATGTTCGCGTGTTTATATTTACGTCACCTGACCCGTAACTGATAAGTTTTTTTCCGTTTGCGATGGTTACATTTGTTTTTTCGCGTGATTTTATTTCTGTAAACATTGATTCTGAACACACAATATGGCTTGAGCTGCCACTGTCTACTATAAATGTTTTGTTTTCTATTCCTTGTGTTATAAAGGCGTAATTTTTATTTTCGCTCGCCCTCCATGTATTGTTTTCATTTTCAGAGTGACTGTACCTACGGTTTGATTCTGGTGTTTGTTCACTTCTAAAATTGTTTTCACTCTTTTGAAAAACTAGTGATGTAGAGTAATGTTTTTTGTTTGGTCTAATGTGTTGATTTTGTGGTGTATTTTGTGTTTTGGTTTTATTATGCCAACATTCCTGGGTATAATGGTTTCTCATCCGACAATTGGAGCAGTATTTATTACTTGTTTTGTTGTTGTAATTTTTCTGTGCTTTAAATGCTCTGGCAGGATTTTCTGTTCTCTCATTATTATCATATCGTCGGTTATAGTCGTCAATAAGTTTAGACTTAATAAATGATGGTGTGAGATGATTTTCTTCTCTTGATTCAAGGGCAGTAATAAGAGTATCATAAGATTGGGGTAGGGAGCATAATAACAGTGCAGAAATGTGGTTATCATTTATAACTTCTCCTATGGCCGCTAATTTATCTACTAATTCCATTATTTTTGTAATATGATTAACAACGTTGCCACCTTCTGCTAATTTAATCCCGTAAAGTTTTCTTAAGAGATAAAGTTTGCTAGACAAATTATGACGCTCATGGATTTCACTCAAAGCTTGCCAAGTTTGTCTGGCTGTCTGTAAATTTTTAACATGAGTAATCTGACTATCATCAATTGTTAGATTAATTAGAGCACGGGCTTTCTTATCACTTTTGGACCAAGCGTCCGTAATTGGATTAGGCGGTTCTTCCGTAATTACATGAAATAAGTCTTCTTTAGTTAACATCATTTCGGCCTTGAATTTCCAAATTGAGTAGTTTGTAGCTGTAAGTTTTTCAATTGCTAAATTATCTTTAGAAGCTGCCATTTTCTTAACTTTTGATTACTTACGTGTTACCGTAAAAAGTTCTTCCAACTTTTCTGTTTGAAAGTTTAAAAGTTTATTTATCAAATATCTGATATTTCAGATTTCAGAGGAGGCTATTTAATTTATTTATTTTTATTCAGTGATCAGTAATCATAATCTTGTTAGTATTTGAATTTCAATGAAAAAGGCGTGAGTAAGTTAGATAAAATTGGGACTTACCCGTTCTTCAGGATACTTTTTATTTCGGTGTAAATCCACATTTTGTGTAATCCAATATAATGGTTTCCCAATGTAATGTGTTAGTTGTCATAATTTTAATCAACCACTTTTTATAACCTCCTTTGAGAAAAAATTGTAGACTATTATATCAAATGAATAAGCAGTGGTAACACCTTAATCTATTTAATTCACTTTCTTTTAAATTGTGAAAAAGAGAGAGCATTTTTCAACCCTCTTCTCTTGAACAACTACATTTTCAGAATGAAAAAATATTTACATTATAAGATAATAAATCAGTAATAATAATTGTAATAGAAATATCATAATAATAATAATAAATCAGTTTAATGTCTATGAGTCACTCAACAAGTCATTATCTTTATCAAGGTTTTCAAGGTTAAATACATTTTTCACATTTGAAAAGATTTATGGCTGAGTTGAATCGACACATTATTTATGTAACTGAGGAAATTACTTTTATCACAGCTAATTAGCTTGATTTATATCCATCAAAATACATATTTATATGACGGATAGTAAGAAAATTCAGAAAATGACGCCATCTTGAATTCCCACGGCTTTACGCGATGCCTCCCCCTCTGAAATGCATTGTATTAATATAAAGTAGATACTGACCAGTCGGTATATTCTTATCACGATTTGCAGTTTTCACCTTATTTTGGTCGTGTAGCACACGGACTAATATCTTCAAAATTAACTGAAATCTTTCAAAATAAGTAAAAAAATACATGTTTTTTATTAAATTATCATAGCCGAGTGGCGTAGTGGTAAGAGCATCTGACCAATAATGATATCTCCGCCTACCCAATTTCCATTGATTTATTTCGTTATTCATTTATTTATTTAATAGCTGCAACAAAATTTGGTTTTATTGGCGTTTTCAAAATAATTTTGTTTGAAAAATAATAAGGACTTACAGGAGCATTGAAAGTCCCTTCAGCGGATGTAGAGTTAAATTTCTCTCGAAAAAGAAATTTCTGCATATTTTGCCACCCGTTTTAATGTCGTGAATCGATAAAGCACTTAGGTGACTAAAATGTACGTTTTTCGTAACATTTAATTTTTTGCACTTTCAATAGATATCAATTTTTATTCTATTTATAATAAATATTAATGTATTTATAAGGAAGAACTTACAAGAATATAATTTTATAAAATTATTTATTAAATTATAATAATTTTATATTTTACTTAGAAAAACCACAATTTCACTTCGAATTATTTATTCTCTTTAGTCATACGCTCTTCCCCCGCGTCTCTCTCATACAACCGCTTTAAGGATTAAAAAAAAATATATATATCTGTTATTTTATTCAAAAAATTTTTGAACCCACCATTTTGAACCTGAATTTTTCAAAAGTTGGCGCTACTGATGAACTTATAGTTAATTCAAAATTAAGAGAGAATTTAAGGAATCAAGGTGTTGCCAATTTATGCATAGAATTCCGATTTTCTGTTTTTTTCTCGTTTACTTGGCAATTTAATAAAAATAACTTAACAAATGTTTGTTCCATTCCCTCCACCCCCCAACCCCTGAAAAAAATTGTTGACAAATATTTAATGTTTAAAATTCTTCTATTACAATTAATTGATATAATAAACATCGAGTTTTGGATGAACCTTTCATCAAAACGTTCTCGACATTCATTATTGCACTCTCAGAATTAAAAATTGTAATATCAATTTATAAGTATTTCTCATCATTTCCTTGTGAGATTTCCTAAAATATGTTTTCTTTTTTTTTAAACAACAATATTGAATCTTCAATAGACTCAAAACACTGTATTTAAAAACTAGTGTCGTGAAGGAATTTTCACCTTGTTATTAATATGAACTTTAAAACATACATTTAATACTTAAAAAAAGGTGTTACAAATATATAAAGATATTATTTAATATAACTCCGAGATAATTTCGAACACACACGAGGTTATTTTCAAAGGGGAAAGATGTTTGACTCGAATAGAAAACACGTAATTAAAAACAAAACAAAATACTACGCATGCGCAAGCGAAGTTCAATCCAATTGCTCTAAAGAGGGGTGAAAAAATCAATTCATATTTTCAGGAGCTCTTGAAATACCTAGGATATTATACCAAATCGCGGGAATATTATAAGAAAGGACGTCCTTACAAACAGTATCACTCCTAAGTAAAATCTCAATGAATTCACGGATTATTAAAGAATAATGGTTAGATGTTGAAATGGTTAGATCATTTTAGCTTTTCGATGCAATTTTCTTTCTGATGCAATCTGGATAAAGCTGCACTTGGTTTGTAAAACTTGATATCAGATAAATGCTCTTTTAGCCTTTCTTTAAATTTTCGAGATGTCATACAAATATAGAATAAAGTTTTTTGATGTTCTGTGCTGAATGGGATTATCTAAACTCCTGCTTTTTTATAATCTGGAATTGGATCAATTTTACTGTGAATCAATTCTTTCAATTTTGTTGGAGATTTAGCTATTAAATTAATGTTATATTTTAGTAATGCATATCTCAATCTCTCATAAAGCTGTGTGATATATTCAAACGTGCAATAAATAAAATTGCTCAAACTTAATTCCTTCTTCTGTCTTCGTTGTTTTTCTTGATCGACTAATCTGTTAATGTATTGAGGAAGGAAGCCATTCTCAGTAGCAATCTATTTAATTAAATTAATCGTTTAATTAAACTTATTTTACGTTAAACGTGCCTTCAAAATTTGTACGGATAAATACCTAGAAAAAGAGATGATTGAATCTGTCACTTATTGTAAATTTTGTTCAATATTTGTTATATTGATAGTGTAATTATCAATACTCATTCGGAGTAAAATATCGTATCACTATTAATTCATACGAGTGAATTATACTTGTCTAAGGTCGTACTATTACCAGATCAATGATCAATTTAAAAGCATTATAGTGAATGTTCGTACTATTTAATCACTAATCAAAGGAACAAATGGAGACACAAAAACATTTATTTGACCACTACCAAAAAATAAAATACATAACTTTTTTTGTGTCATCGTTTCATTGCTATAATAATTATAAATCAGATACATATCATAGACATGTACACAACGTTCTAACAAAATTCGTTTGTCAACAAAAACAATAAACATCGTCTGCGCTTGGCGCAAATAAAATCGATTGCGATTAAGACCATGAAAGCAGCGATAAACGCAACAAATATAAAAAAAAAAATTACTGATCAAGATAAGAGAAAACAAATTATGTTCTATTAGGTAGCTTTCATTACAAAAAGCTACCTATTGCAGCCGTTCGGAGGAGAACGAGTCCGAAAAATTTTGGTATATTTTCACCGATCATGACCCCCAGACGCCGAAACCACCCTCCGTTCAAAATTGATATATATATATATATATATCCATATATATATATATATATCCATATATATCCATATATATATATATATATATATATCTGATCTTTGTCATACTGTAACTCTCGTATTTATGAACCGATTTGGATAAAATTTCGTGTGTACATAGGTCTCGACCGAGTTCGTTGGCCAGCTTCATCCGTCATCTTGTTTCAAAATGGCGGCCATTTAAAAGTAAAAAAAAATTTAAAATTTAAAATGAGGCACAAAAAATAGACATTGAAAAAGATTTTTTTCTTATGTGTTTGGCCTTGATACAAAGATTCTGGAGCATTTTTGGTTTCGTCTATATCTTAAAAAATGGCTGAGTTATAGCACTTTGAATTTCTAGCATGGCTGACATTTTGAAACGATCTGATTTTTGTCACGCGATAATACAAGTATTTATGAACCGATTTGGATGTGACAAAGAATGTGCATAGTACATAGCAATGTCTCGGCCGAGTTCGTTGGCCAGCGTCATCCGCCATCTTGTTTCAAAATGGCGGCCATTTAAAATTTTTTAAAAAATTTAAAATTTAAAATGAGGCACAAAAAAATTAGACAATGAAAAATATTTCTTTTTTATGGGTTTGGGCTTGATACAAAGATTCTGGAACATTTTTAGTTTCGTCTATATCTTAAAAAATGGCTGAGTTTTAGCACTTTGAATTTCTAGAATGGCTGGCATTTTGAAACGATCTGATTTTTGTCACGCGATAATACACGTATTTATGAACAGATTTGGATGTGACAAGGAATGTGCATATTACATAGCAATGTCTCGACCGAGTTCGTTGGCCAGCCTCATCCACCATCTTGTTTAAAAATGGCGGCCATTTAAATATTAAAAAAAATTAAAATTTAAAAGTGAGGTACAAAATAATTAGAAATTGAAAAATATTTTTTCCTTATGTGTTTGAGCTTGATACAAAGATTCCGGAGCATTTTTTGTTTCGTCTATGTCTTAAAAAATGGCTGAGTTATAGCACTTTGATTTTCTAGCATAGACAGATATTTTGTAAAAACATGTTTTTCGGAATTTCTGACCCCTAAAACGTGTGATCCGTTGAAAACCGGAATTCGAAAATTTTCACGAATCCAATACTTTCTTTTTGTAAGATAGTAGAGAGTAAAAAATATTTCCAAGTGGAGGTTGAATCTTACAAAAGATAATCGATTTCCATTACATTACAGCGAACCAAAACAGCTTTCAGCAAGATACGTTAACAATATCGATGATATTTGGATTATTTAATAACTATTATATGAATTTAGAGCATTTATTTATTTCAAAGTAAATTCAAAGCTTTTGTCACAGATATTTTCTATAAGTTTCACTTATACGAGGGTGTATAAAATATTTGTACTGCGATGGTTGATGTGGAATATAAAGCCTAATGTCATAGATATCTATATGCTCAATTTCAGAACTGTAGCTGCTGCATTAACATATTTGTTTTCGTTTTTGGGGTGAGAGGTCGCACCTAGCTTGAAAGGGGGTGACAGTGAATGAGACTTGGCAACTGTCATTTAGATTCGGGATCATAGGGATATAGCCACGTCTCATCCACTGTCACAAATCTATCACAAAACTGCTTCAGGTCTGGCCCCATAAGCCCCAAATCAGCCTTTTCCCCAACACACCCCCATTTCAAGCTAGGTGCCACCTGTCACACCTAAAAAGAAAAAAAAAATTAATATAGTATCTAGGGCTCTGAAATTGAGCATATAGGCATCTAAGACATTAGGCTTCAAAATTCCACATCAACCATCGCAGTACAAACATTTTATACACACTCAGGACAATAATTATTGAACCACCTTCGTATAACATGTACTTCATAGTATTATAGAAAATAACATTATAATTAATTTTAAAATATCTTATTTAAAAACAGAATTTTGTTCAAAGTGAAAGTCAGTTCTCAAATCTGAACTCGAAACTTGCAGACATAGTCGCAAAGTATATTTTTATTTTTAGGCGGAAGAAATTTTCACCGCTTCTTATTCATATACTTAGAAACCAAACATTGTTTCGCTTTTTAGACTGTTTTATTTAAGTCAACCTGCTTTTTGTATGAGAAGATGGAATTTTGTAATGGATTTTTAACTCACTTCCTGATAAAAATATGTATATCGTATGTTCAGGACTGCAAAAACAACACGAATACATTCGGAAAATACACACGCATGGTTTGAAAACGCTCTCACTCCGGCGCGGTGGGTCACACTCGACTGTCTCAGAGTTGTCAAGTCTCCGGCTTTTTGCATACCACTGTTATTTGAGAGAAAATGTTGTTCCTTTAAATCGCCCAATTGTTCTAATTAAATAAAACAACATTTTCTGTATTAAAATACTGGTATCGAAAAAGCCGGAGACTTGGCAGCTCTGAGACAGTCGAGTGTGACCCACCGTGCCGGCGTGAACGTGTTAAACTATCTGCAATTTCAAGCTAAATTAAATTTTAGCATACTGTTTGGCGTGTTCAAAAGTTTATAAACCATATACAGGGTTGCACAGAAACATTCTAATACTTTAGCGACGATGGGCAGTAATGGATGAAATTGTGTTTTTAACTAAGTTGTGAGTTTCCTTCCTTTACCGTATTAAACGATGAAGCTTTGTTAAAATATTTTGGAAGAGTTGGAAGTATTTCATAATATATGCATTGTGTTATGCATATTTTTTCTTTCTTGTTGAATAAAGATCATGCTATAGGGGCCCTTAATAACATATTTAAAATTCATAGCAACTCATCCATTTTTGAGAAAGTTAGATTGGGAACTGGTGGGAATACTAAAATAAATACCAGACAGATGAATCAAAGTAAAAATATATGCCAACTATAGCGGGAAGTGTTAACATTTATTATAAGTATGGGAAAATATATGAGGACGGCAGTTTCAAAACTCGCATCCAAAATTTTAAAAAATCGAGTTTCTTTATCAATCTTATCTATTGGTGGACTTTAATCGAAAAATTATTGTGTATCGAAAGTTTTATTGTGTATTTCTGGCATTGTAAAATCTTGGTTTACAATGAAAACCAATGGACGCAGTCAGAGGTTTTTCGCGATTTCCTGAAATTTCATTTTCTAGATAAGGCGAGTTTTGAAACTCACGTCCTCATATAAATAAATAAATAAAAAGTGCAACTCTTTGAATGACTGAAAAAAGTTATGCTTTCAGGATAACAATTATTTCATGGTAGCGTCTCAAGTTTTGCCTAAACGTTTCTTTGAGGAAAAGAAAAAAAAAAAAAAACCTTTAAATTTAAGCTTGAAAACTACTTTTGTAATAAATAAATAAATAAATAACAAAAGAGACAGAAGGTAAAGAGGAAAAAAAAAGAGAGAATACAATGTACCTGGAAGATGTCGTCGAACACAAATAAGTCAATAGGTAATGAAAGTGATGTTTAAGATAATCATAGCTACTTTTGTAGTTCAATAGTTTTCTTTGAACCCTTTAGCAATGGACTTTCTAAGAATTGACATTGCATGCAGACATTTTACGGGCAATATTTCCCAAGAACAGAGGATTGGATAGTCGAAGACTTCAAATCCTATTTTAAAATAAGCGACTTGTGTATAATTTTGTGATTTTAAAGTATTTACCGTCGTTTTGTCTTCGTCGTTTGGTTAAACAAGGGTGATTGGAAAAATAGAAAATGGTTATTTACGTTTGTTTTGCTTAGCAATAGCAATTATGGAACCTGAGCATGTAAAATATTTTCTTAAATCTAAACTGTTTGTAAGGCATCATTAGGATTTTAAGATTACATTTATAAGCTTTAGGATGCTCGAAAATAAGTCATTATGTGACCAAAACTTTCTACTAAAGGTTACTACTCTGATGTACAAATCTGATTGTTTAAAATGAATTATTTCATACTTATTCTGGTTCATGTGCGAAGTTTATTATGTGCAGTGTTCAGGTTTTCTAAATCTATACCAAACGTAATCATAACTAGTTGTATGAAATCATGTAAAATATAAAGTAAAGGTAAATTAATTATTAATTACTCTTCTAGAATATTTAAAGAATAAACAATGATAATGATCATTGAACTGTTACATTGAAATTTGAAATTTAAAAGAGTATATTTATTCCCTTCGGCTTGCCTTTATACAACATTTTTAAGGATACGTATAAAAAATATAAAACCATCATTGATGGCGAAAACACCACTCTCGAAGATTTCAGGATAACGTGATTTTTAAATTTAAATTTTTATTTTTCCGTTTCTCTTTAATCTTATTAAAGTTCGTTTTTTTTTTTTTTTTTTTTCATAGCGGACACATTGATACCTTCAAGAGTATATTTTTTCGATGCAAGTCTAAATTAGGAACTATTCGTCGAGCTCTTGACCCCATTCGCTTACTTAATCAAATTTCGTTTCTTTATTGTCCGTGAATTTTGTTCTTTCCTTTTTACTTTCTTTACTATATTTGCAAGAAGAAAGTATTGGATTAGTGAAAAATTTCGATTCCCTGCCTGTCCTTCTGTCTGTATGTGACAAAACTTTTGTGGGTGCTCTATCTCAAGAACTATCGCACAGAATTTCATGAAACATTAGATTCATATAAAAAAGCACACACCAAAATGACCACTGACGATGGCCGTGTGATGGCTGAAAACGTTTTGGATTTTTAATGGTTTTTAACGTATTTTTAAGATATTTCTAATGTATTTTGGATAATTTTATATTAAATATACGCACCTGCAAATAATTTTAGTACATTTACTTGTGCTTTTTTATACGAATTTTAATTATTTACTCAAGGCGAATTTAGCACTAGAACTTTAACTTTCATTTAGACCCAGATATTTAAAACGCATTTAAGATGAAAATTAAGTCGCATATTAAAACTATCCATTCAAAACGATTTCCTATAGACAATATTTTTGTGATGTCACATTGGGAATCACATTGTGTAAAAGGAGCGCGGCTAGCAAATTTGTTTATATATTTCATCACGTGATGCAGCATAAATACAGGTAAATGTATCCGAAGAATACTTTCGATTTACATATTAGAAAATTCGTATATACTTATTGATTAAAAGAAACGCTTTACATGAAAATATGCATGATGAAGCATTAAAATAGAGACAAATATACATGCGTAAGTTAATCTTGTTCCTGAAAATATCTAAAACTCGGTCAAAACATAAAATATAAGCGTAAAGTTTCAATACAGTGCTTTCCTATATCGTATTTCGGAATGTTATGCCCAAGCAGGCGGAGTTTTTCAACCTCGAACACAAAAGAAGAATATTTTCCATAGTGTCGTTATAAAAGTCTGAAAGACAGCGACTTTTTTAATCTAACCATTTTATGCTAGCTGATTTTCAAATGGGTAATTTATCTTACTTATCAATTCCAAAAACAAGAGTCAGCTGTCGCGGAAGCGGTGGGTGGGCTATGGTAATCGAAAAATGTCTCACTCAAAAGGAAGAGCATGTCATCCCGATTATAGAAGATAGTCGCGTTCGTAATAATAACGCGCGTTCGTCGCGTTCAATTTTCTGTAACCGGGCAATATTTTTTAAAAATAGGACTCATTATCATATTTTTAGAAGCTGCGAAGTCAGAACGGGAGTTGGCGAGCTTAGATCGCAGGGGTCCATTTAAATTTTCATCAATAATACTTTATCCTATAACCAAGACGTTCGATGTGGTTAGATGGTGAAAGAGACAGGGGTCAGAACATTCATCCTCTAATATGCATCAATGATCGAATCCTGGGGAAGGCAAGCCGATGAAAAACATGGTGTAAGATAATATGCAATACGAATACTTGTTCCGTATACACGTGCATGAGTATATATAATTACTAGCTTAACCGACCGGCGTTACCCGCGATCGAGATGAATTATCCTTAAATTAACTTCAAATTTGTATGATTTTATATCTTTAAATCCATTTTATCTGAGTTTATATTTTTAAATGAAAAAAAAAATATTGAATTGAAAGTATATGCAATTTGGTATTTTATTTTCTGCGTTGTAAATTTATTTTTGAAGTATGCGCGCACCGAAAGCGAGCGAAACCGCGACGAATGATTTTTACTGATTTCGTCAAAATTATCACACATTTTATTTTGAAAAAGTATTTCTAACTCTCCGAACGTTAGAAAATTTTTGTGGTGATGTAAATCTGGTCTACTGAGATGCTCTAAAAAGTTTGTTTTAAAATACGGACGTTTAGTTACTTTTAACGTAGAAAAAATATTGTCTCCGTGAAGCGCGAAGTGACCGGAGTTTGCCGGTGTATTTGAAAGAGTTAAAATTCATATTCTTTAAAACCGATTATACCATCAATTAGAAGAAGAATTCAGCTTTAAGAACATATTTTTGGTTTGTCGGTTGCTCTAAAATTGCGCTTTGGAGCGGCTTTGCAATAAGGGAGAGAAACATTTTTCTGAAAAACGACCCTTTTTGAAATTTCTTTTCAATGGGTTAAATGCGACGTTTTTTATAACTGATTGCATCATTTGAGACGTAAGAGAACAGTCTTACAGGATACGTCTTCCGTTTTTGACTTTACTAAGCGTTTTGGCCTAGATAAGTTAATAAATACGTATAAAAGCCCCCCTCCCCCCAAAATTGCTTCTTTTCGACCTTCATTTTCCGCCGATGCATTAACAAGGCTTTTACGAATGCGCCAGTGCTTTTTCCCTCTGGCAAAGGTCGAGATGAGTTTTTAATGAGAGTGCGTTGCGGTTGCTAACTAATGACTTAACTATTTATTTGAATTTTAAAATTCTGAGTCTCAGGTGCATCAGGAGACACTTTGGGCTAGCCTCACAAAAGTTTTCAGCCTCGTACGTCCTGTAGATTTTGCTAGCCATTGCACACACACACACACAGACACACACAGATAGAGCGAAATAACCTTCCTTTTATTAGTATAGATTACATAGATTTTTTTTTTCAAATATTGCGTTATTACTCGTATTTATTTTTAGAAACAGAAAGTTCCGTACTGGGTAGCGGAAAATTTCCATCTTGAAAACGGGAGAATATCAAAACTTTGCTGTCAGTATATTTTCAGTTTTTTAATGAATTTCTTTTCTTTACTTTTCTATTTTTTCAGTACATGATAGATTACTTCATAACACCTTCGAGAAAAACATAAGTCGAGAAAAATATTTTTTGATAACAGTGGGGCTCAACACCTTCCTCCAATCGTGTCTTCATTTGCAAAAAAAGTTCAGATAAATAACATTTAAAAATATTTAAATACAAGGCAATCGCACAAAATGGCATTTGTTAGCCCCGGTATGCTATTTCTTTCTCCCAGCTTATTTTGTGTTATTTCCAAAAAAATAACGTTACCTTACAGAAGCTAGCCGTAAAACAAAGCATTACGATTAAATACTCTATAGCAATTTTTTAAATTTCTAAGCATCGTACATTTTCAATTTTTATACCGTCGTATTGGAAAAAAATGTACTTTTAAATGAAATTTGTTTGAAAACTGCATCTCGATTTATTTTTGAAATATTATTATTATTATTATTATTATTATTTGTAGATTTTAGAGCCATTTGCTTAGTATTGGCAACGAAAGAACTCCATTTCTGTAGAAAGTACAGGAAAAATAGTAGTAAAATAGTAATTATATATTTTTGTTGCAACTTTCTCATAACAACCGAAAGAAAATGTAATTAAAATACGTGCTATTTTGAAAAAATATAAACAAATAATTTCTGTTAAAACATGGAGCTATTTTAAACTATATTTAATTTTAAGCATCTACTATTAATGTTACAAACAAATGAAGGCCTATGAATCATTAAATAGCCGGGTTTTTTTGTCGGATTTCTTTTATGACGGCATCTTTTTGCTGCATTTGTGTATTATTTCGCGATAGTGACGTCCTATGTATACTTTACTGTAGATCTTAAGAGTGGATGTAAATGTGAAAATCTTAAGCGGATGCGAATGACGTCATTTTATATAAAATAAAAGCGTGTGCTTTAAGTCTTAAAATTGAAATAGGTTTTGTACTTTATATATATACATATATTTTTTTTCATCGGGGGCGACACTAAATTCTGAAAAAGCAGAATTCCTGTTTTCTAGTTTTCTTACTTTATTCGCAACATACTTCGAGAGATATTCTATACTAGCTGACCCGCTCGGCGTTGCTTGGGGCCCGTTATAATAACCTTAACACTAAATGTACTGATTTTTTTTATACCTACTCCTACCGGAAGGGATCAAATGACCCCTATATAAAAAGTTATATATTTTACGATGGTTTGCGAAAAATATACCAGTTGATACACTTTGGTGTATAAATAAACCATTTTTTTTTCAAACAATTATTACAAATTGTTCATTTATTAACCCCTTGAGGAGCGGTGAAACATATTTTATCCCACCTTCGATCAATGAAGATTCGCACCAGAATTTTTTTTTTTAATTTTACTTTTCTAACTTTGGTGGAAAAAAAGTCGTTAAATTGCTTTTTCCTATTTTGCAATAAATCTTTTTTCAGATTCCGGTGTGAATTCGACATTGCAGAAACACAATTTCTTGCCCCTGAAAGGGAAAAAAAATTATAATTACGTAAAAAAATTAAGAAAAAAAATAATTATTTCAAGACATTCAAAAATGTAGTAATGAACAAATATTGTGCAAATTTGTTTATGTTCACCGCGTATTTTTAAGATTATATCGTTCTCGATATAACCTGAAATGTTCAAACTAGACTCTCATTCGGAATAAAGTCAATTTCTAATTATACCATCACACACAAATATGATGTAATATAGTAGAATAAATGATGTAATAGCGAAAAAACGCAATTTATTAATATTCTTACAAAATAAAACATTTATACTTTTATGATTTAACATAAATGACTCCTTGCGGTAGTTAAGCCTAAAATATTTTTTTCTAGGCAAAAAAGGTTGTTCGGAGATGAGGCATTTTAAGAAATAATAGGATCATATATTTTAATAAAAGCCGTGAAATATAAAGAAATTTCGTAATGTTTTAGTTTAAGAAATTAAAAAAAACAAAACAAAAAGGGCCATTTGACCCCCCGCGATAATTTCAGTGTTAAATAAAACTCAAGTTTGTACGATTTTATATCTTTTGAAAATCTTTTAAATGAACTTTGTTTCGGGAGACCCATTGTCTTCCTCAGCGTCTACTGTAGTTCCAATGAACCTCTTTACGAACTAACCTGTGACCTGGGTTCCCGCTACCTGAAGCAGAACGTACCGGTTCGTGACGGAGACAATCTAAAACCGAATTTAGTGAGTTAAACCTCGTAGTAATCAAGCCCGAAGAAACCAAAAAAAGAATGCAACATTAATGTTCGAAAATGTTGGTAACTAAAGTCTGAGATAAACTTTCATAATACAGAAAGTAGTTGAATTGTAATCTAAGTTGAATGAACCAAATCCCGTTAAAATGGGCCCTTTAGAACCCGAGGAAAGAATGTGCCCCCAAGCGATGGAAGGTACCCCCCACCCTCTCTGTTAATTTCATGGATTACTTTTAACATTAACACGAATATTTAAAGAGTAGCAAATACTGAAAATATTCGCCACTTTGATTTGCACTTATGAGATCGCGCTAGTGAATTTATTAAATAAATATCTTTCTATATAAAATCCTATGAAAACGAGTTTATGAAACGATTTTATAAAACGAATTTATGAAACGAATTTATGAAACGATTTTAAGAAACGACTTATTAAACGGCTGATTATGTTTCACGGTGATTTCTCCTAAAATATGGAATATTATGAGGTGAAATTAACACCAAATATCTATATTTATCCGCAGATCTTAAAACTGGTATTAGAATTTCAAAATTTTAATTAGTTTTTGATATATTAATTTTTTTCTAATTTGAATTTAATTTCTCTAATGATGCCAGCCAGATTACTCTATTTTTGCGGAAATAGGGAGAAAACGGATAACGATAGGGATTATTAGATTTCTTCTTTTTCGGCATTTTCAAATTAAAATTGAAATTGTCTTTTATTTCAATCGGTATTGAAGACAATATTGCGATTAAATTATGTTTTTCAAGAAAATTTGATAAAGTAAAATCTTTTTTTCATATTTCGTCTGTCAGGAATCACTTTTAAAAATCAAAGACATAATTTCCACTGGCATGAAAAAAAAAAAAAAACATTTTTGTTTGAGAAAAAAGAGAGGAGAGGGATTATTGGATTTCGTCATAGTGAAAAAGTTGAAAATTGAAAAAGAAAAGAAAGAATTGAAAGAAAGAGTTGAAAGAATTGAAAAGTGAAATTATGAAAAACAGAAGATTATTAAAATAATCATTATTATTAAAATAAGAGTATTAAAATAAGAATCATAAAATTATTAAAATAAGAATTAAATGATCACGTGTTAAAAGTAGAAAATATAGAAAATCACGTCAAAATATTTACATGTAAATATAAAAAAAAAAACGAAAACTTACTGCGCGCGAAACGCATTTAAAGGTGGTAATTACGCCATATGTAAAAATGTCTTAATATTAAATATCGTTAAATTTAAATTGTCTGAAATAATTAAATTATTACACGTTTAAAACTTTTAATGGTGAATATTAGGTCGTATTTAAAAAGCTCAAAAAATATTCCCAAATACTTTTAAATTAAATAATATATGTACTCGTAAATCTTAAAAGAGAGAAAAAAACCTGTAAAATAAATAAATTATTACATGAGAAATGCAATTTAATATTGAAAATTACGTCATATATTAAAAAGATACATTTAAAACGATATTCATTTCCGAGAATTTTAATGTTACGTCATATGGTATAAAAGTAGTGCAACTAGCAGATTTGTTTATATATGACATCACTTAATGCAGCACAAATACAGGTAAATGTAAGCGAAGAATACTTTCAATTTATTTTGTAGAAATTACTATATGATAAATACATATTAGAAAATTCTAATATTCTTATTAATTAATATAAACAATATACATTGTAAAACCTGGTAATATTCTTTAAACAGGGTACATTACTATGTTTTTAGAGGCTGCGAAGTCTGAACGGGGGTTGGCGGGCGTAGCTCGCAGGGGGCTGAGCCCCCTAATATATGTATATAATTTTTATCTGTTTCCCTTTTAAGACATGGCAACAGGAAAGGACATGAAAAGCATTATTTGAACAATCAATTTAGGTTTTCTGAATTGCTTTTTTAACATATAATCCTAATTTAATTAATATTAAACTGTTAAATGGTAAAAGAGTATTTGTTTAAATAAAAGAAGTAATTACATTCTTTGTTTTTTATTTACATTTTCAACTGTTTAGTGTTTAAAATGTTTTGTTCTTGCAGTTTTACGGAGCCAATTGACCTATTTTGGCGAGAAAGGTTTGGCGCATAATAACTTACATTGTTTTGGAAACTTGTAAACAATTGTAACCATACGAAAATAGGGAAGTTTCCACAGAATGCTGAACTTTCCAAAACTCAGTTTTACTATGGGCTCTTAAGTGAGCAGTTTTGTCACTGAGTAACACTTTTAGAGGCGTTCTAATGTTGAGTTACCAGCTTGTTTTTAAAATCAATATAGTGACAAATAAAAAGATGTATCGGAATTAAAATATAATTTAAAATAATAAAATTTAAAAAGTATTTAAAGTTAAAATGAAGGCCCGAGGGAAGAAGGTGTTATGCACACAATAAAAGGAATAGACTTAATATGTTTTAAATTAAGTTTAAAAGTTTTTCTCAGAGTCTGTCTATGTGAGTTTCGAACCAACTAACTACATTAGCGTTTTAAATACCTGTATAGCTACCAAAAATAAATTTAATTTAGAAATCTGCAATAAAAAGAACCGCTTTAATTTTTTTGAAATTTACTTTTTGTTAGTCGTGGACAGACAGATAAAATCATCAAATAGCGATAACATGTGTTTGGAACCATCCCGAAAGTCTACACTTTGAAAAAAAAAATTAAATGATCCACAGGCTGTGGAATTATGTTTTAACATACACAATATATAAAAAGTACAAAGCACTATCACTTCTCGAGCAGAAGTTCGTTTACTGAATATTTTCTGTAATATTCAGTATGATGTATTCAGATTCGCCTCTGAATATTTTCAGTATGAAATACACACGGAAATTTTCCAGTGTTGAGAGTTAACACATGACGTAACGACACATACTGTGGAATACACACCTACATCAGTGGCGGATCAATAGAGGAATTGTCATTATATGCCAGCTTCAAATTAGAACAAAGCAGTCAGCTGAGTCAACGGATGTCGGGTTCTAAACGGAAGTCTTTGAAAAATGCAGTTTCAAAGGATCACCTGCATTAGAATAAAGTCTATTGTGTTCATTTTAAAGGGCCCAGCTTCCTCTGCAAAACATGATTTTTCCCAGAAAGCGTAAATAAATATTATACAGATTTAATTGTTCTAGAATAATTACCGACTAAATGGTTTTGAGAAAACATATGTTATGCAAAATGGAACACAATAAATAAAGGAAACGGAATGCTTTTTGTGTGTGTGTGTGTTTAAAATAAAGCACCTCACAAAGTGAGTTTAATCGGGTAAAAGTACAGTGAAACCTCCATAACGGTCACTCCCGAATAGCAGACTTACAAGGAGAGGGCCAACCTTGTTAATCACAGATTTTGATTATTTTAATATATGTTGTAGGGTAGAGACCCCTTAGTGTCAGGTTCAAAGGATTTTATCCAACGCTCCTTAGTTCTTGAGAAACCGGGGTGTCTAATAATAGTACACAACTTAAATACTTACTTTGCAACAACTGTGATAGGTTGGTTGTAGCTCAGTTGGTACGGCATTTGTCGTCTGAACCGCGGGCCCGGCTTCGATACCTGAATGCACTATATTTGTTTTTCTCATTTTTTGTGTTATAAATATACTTGTAAGTATAATTAATAATCTCATTGTAAATTAAAATTTATAGTATTGTACATCAATTATAATTTCAACCTATTTAATTTTTTTACTTTTAACTAAATAGTTGTATAAAACATCATAAAACTGCTAATTTTTTTAAAAATCACTTTTAAAATGTATTTCATATATTCTTTATCGATTCAATGATTTTGAAGAATTGTGTCAATTCGTATTTTAAAGAAACATCATTTACTCATTGCTTTAACAAAGGAAGACAATGCGATAATACTATTATTCTGTTTTTAAAGTGACAAGCATAATTATATTAAAAATTAGCATCAGAATTAAATTACAACCGATTTTTTGCATATTAAAGATTTTTAAATTTGTAATACGTATGCTTGCGCTTTCAATTATTTTGTTTTCACCTTTATCTTCTTTCTGCGTTTATTTTTATTTTATTTGAATATTCATTTATTTTATCATAACTAGATGGCACCACAACAGATTTTTATCATTCAATAATAGATTCAATTTCTTTTTAAACCTCTTTAAAGGATGAGAAATAATAGTTTAAAAATAAAAAATGATAAATTTAAGTTTGTTAACATTATAATTAATGTGTGATATTAAAATTTGTAATTGAAATTATTAAATTATAATTACAAGTATATTTATAAAACAAAAAATGAGAAAAACAAATGTAGCACGTTCGGGTACCAAACCCGGGCCTGCAGATCAGCCAGCGAACGCCGTACCAACTGAGCTACGACCAGCCGGTCATTGTGATTGCAATGTAAGTATTTAAGTTGTGTACTATTATTAGACCCCCCCCCCCCGGTTTCTCAAGAACTAAGGAGCGTTGGATAAAATCCGTTGAAATTGACACTAAGGGGTCTCTACCATACAACATATATTAAAATGATCAAAATCTGTGATTAACAAGGTTGGCCCTCTCCTTGTTAGTGAACACCTTTGTCAAACTATGAACACACACATATTTGTATACTTTTACATCTGAAAATTGGACCCCTCCAAATAGCAGACAAATTCTGCGGTACCGAGGCTATTGAGAGATTTTACTGCGCTAATGTTGTAATGGTAATTAAAATAGAATTTTATTGGCAGTGGCGTAGCTAAGGGGGGAAAGGGGGGCGGCCGCCGCCCCGGACCCCGAGGCCAAGGGGCGCAAAATTGAGAGAAGTTTAAACAGAAATTATCTCACATATTTTGGCAATAAATTTAAAACTTTTTTTATTTTTTTAGTTTGTATGTGAATGTTTTCTTTAGTAAGATATTGTGTTATATCCAACTAATGAAGAAATTAAAAGCTTATGTAAATGTCTCTGGGGATGGCTCAATGCACTTGGTACCTAATATAATTATGTATTTGAGTTGAGGCGCAAAATGATTAAATAGGGGGCGCCAAATTTAGAGGAGCTTTAAACTGAAATTATTTCACATATTTTGACAATAAATAAGAAATGTTGACCTTTTATTTTGTGTGCGTATGTGTAAATGTTTTGAAGAAATTTGGTGAAGATGGGGGGAATGGGGGGAGAGATCTATAATTGAGCTGTTCAGAAGACAATTCGATTAACTCCATTTTGAGTGGCGTTTTATTAAACAAAGGAACATTGAAAATTTTCTATATATTTATACAGTGATAAAAAGTTACCCTTGATTAAAAGAAAATTAATGAATTCAATCAAAGTATCACGAGAAAAAAAAATATTATATAGATACAATATTTGTGTAGTTACAATAAATTTAATTGTTTATACGGAACATTTTCATTTGATGGAGTTAATCGATGTGTGTACTGAACGTCTCAATTGTCAATCGCTGGTGGAGGTTTCTAATTGTCTAGCCTCCAGTTTATAAATCAAAAGGCCTGTTGACGACTTGGAGTCTCATTTCTGGTATCAAAAGAAATTTTCCATTTGTATACTGGCAGACCCATCCGTCGATTTTTCCAAGCGAACCGCGAATTATTAAAAGTTCTATTCATTGTCATTATTCATATTCATAATTTAAAAAAAAAAATAGAATCTCTCAAAATGAACCACTGGGATGGGTCCCCACTGTCTTTGGCAGCGTAGACCGTACGTGCTACGCACGTATCTCTAACCACTAAAAACCTCCACTGGAATTTATCTCTTTCAAAATGAACTCCGGCTTTTCAGAGTCGAAAAAAATTCAAATTTTAAAAGAGGTTAAAATGAACAAAAAGCATTCTAAAAACATTCTAAATTACGATTTCTCGGCAATTGTTGAAAATAGAAACTTGAAATTTGACGTGGTAGATATTTATAAGATACATATGCTATCTAAAAACAGTTTCAAAGAATTACCAAATTTAAAAGGGTGAAATGAGCGAAAAGCGTTCTAAAAATGTTCTAAATTATGATTTTTATACTAAACCGATTTCAAAAGTATTGTTTGCAAATTGATAGTGACAGTCCCTGCTCTAACATAGACTACAAGTGTCACTATCCCCAGGGCGTTACAGGAGCAAAAAACGTTCTAAATTACGATCTTTGTGATATCGAAGTCGCTAAAAAACTTGAAATTTGGCATGATAGTTACTTGTTACTTATGAATATAATTTCTGCTAAGAACAGTTGAAAGAAAATTCGAAATTTAGAAGGTGTGCAAATGCACGAAAAGCGTTTTAAGAAAATTCTGAATTGCGATTTCTATGCAATTGTTAGAGATAGAAAATTGAAATTAGGTGTGCTAGATACATAAGATATAAATGATCTCTAAGACTGTTACTAAAAATTTCGAGATTTAGAAGGGTGAAATGAGCGAAAAGCGTTCAAAAAATTTAAAAAAATTAAGACTTATATGGAATCTGAGGAAATACCAGACCGATTTTAAAAGTAATGGTGGCAAATTGATGGTGACAGTCTCTGCTTCAACATAGGCTATATTTTTTGTCAGTGTCCAAAAGTGTGTCAGTGTGTCAGTGCTACCAAAAGATCGATGTAGAAGCGAAAAACTTTCTAACATTGTAATTTTTGTGATATTGAAAGGGCTAGAAACTTTAAATTTGGCATGGACTGACTTATAAGATGTAAATGCTCTTTAAGAACTGTTTCTAAAAAATTTCAATTTTTAAAATGTGAAATGATCGAAAAGCGATCTAAAATTTTTTCTAAATTTCAATTTTATTTGGGATTGCTAAAAATAGAAACTTGAAACTTTGTATGGTAGCTACTTATATGATGTAAATGCGCTCTAAGAACAGTTGAAAAAAATCGAAATTTAAAAAGATGAAATAAGCGAAAAGCCTTCTAAAAATGTTGTATTACGATTTATATTGAATTGTTAAAGATAGAAACCTAAAATTTGGCATGATAGATACTTACAAGACGTAAAATATTTTTAAGGCTGTTCTCAAATCCAAAGGGGCAACTTTACGACACAAATTTTCATTCATTTTTGTTCGAAAACGCATAAAACTGGCAGATGTTGTTATTCAGAAACTATGTAATTGAAAGACGTTTTCCGGGTTTTTTTTTAACGCAATATATCTTTCAGAAAATACTATCAAATTAGGCGTTTTGAACCGAATTTCCGGACGAAAGTTGAAAAAGCAGTCAGAGAAGAGAGAAAAACGTCTTGTCACGCGATCAAAATCGCTTATAACTCAATAGGTAATTTAATTATCAAAAAATGAAAAAATCATTTCTATTTCAAATCTCTTCCAGAGTCAGGTTTGTCAATTTTATACCTTTACATTTAAAAATGAGCCCGTCATTGTATCAGAAAGTTTCGCACTTGTTGAGCAGTGAAGTTGCGAACAGCCTACAGAACAGTTTCTAAAAGATTTGAAATTTAAAGTTGTAAAATGAGCAAAAAACCTTTTAAAAGATTTCTAAATTACGATTTCTGTGGAACATCAGGAAATACCAAACCGATTTCAAAATTTACATTTGCAAAAATATGGTGACAATGCCTATTCCAACATACGCTATATTTTAAGTTGGTGTTATTACCACCAGAGATCTGGTAGAACGTTACAGTAAAATCTTGGAATATGGCATGATGGATACTTTTAATACGTAAATGTGTGCTAAGAACGGTTACTAAAAAATTCGAAACCTCAAGCGAAAACTGAAATGAGCGTAAAAGCTTCAAAATACATTTAGAATTTGAGTTCTTCTCATTAATTTAAGTCGCAATTTCTCCTAATGCAGTGCAATAATGAAGTGTAGTCAAACTGTCTCTTAATTAGCAATTTTTTAATTATTCCTCACAATGTATTTTTTTTCTAGTAAAAATAGGCACACAAATACCACTTGGCATTATTCGACTATTACGCGAGCAAAGCCGCGGGTTTTGCTAGTCTTCTATAATTGGGTTCCACGTATTTTACTTTCGCATGTTTGAGTAAAATTAATCGAATTCATAAAAACAAGGAAGAGTGAAGCTGCCTTTTCTTCTCAGTACAAGTCAAACAAGTTGGAAATTGCTCGTCAAACGTGGCAAATGAGGTGCGTTCGTACTATAACTAGTTTTATAATTATTTTTTGCACCCCATATTGTACTGAATGTATATTTTTTTGCACTTCATAAGTGCATAGTCTGTAACATCATTAAAATGCACTTGCAATAATTTTTTTCCCATTCCCCGTAATGTAACAGTACACTTTTGACTGTCCCTGTAATTAAACTATACATCCAATTTTCATAAAATTTGAAATGGCCCGACAAAATTTTGCAACAATTATATATTTAAAATTTCAGACCATTCGGAAGGCTTTAACATCATTAAAATGCACTTGCAATAATTTTTTTCCATTGGCCGTAATGAAATGGAAAACTTTTGACTGTCCCTGTAATTAAACTATACATCCGATTTTCACAAAATTTGAAATGGCTCGAAAAAATATTGCAACAATTATGTATTTAAAATTTCAGAACATTCGGAAGGCTGTAACACCATTAAAATGCACTTGCAATAATTTTTCCCATTGGCTGTAATGTAAAGAAAAAATTTGACTGTCCCCGTAATTAAACTATGCATCCGATTTTCATAAAATTTTAAATGGCTCGACAAAATTTTGCAACAATCATATATTTAAAATTTTAGACCATTCGGTTGAGTAGTTTTTGTTTTGTTATATGCGGACAGACAGACAGACAGACGGACAGAAAGACGGACTGAACGACGACTATAGGTGCTACGTAGTTATATAATTACGAACGCACCTAAAAAGCTTTCGTTTCGTTTTGAGGAAAAATAATACGGTTATTTTTTTTTTTATTTAGGAGGAGGGGGGGGGGGGGGGGCGCAAAATTTCTTCCTGACCCGGGCGCCAAAAAAAGTAGCTACGGCACTGGACTTCGGTTTCTGAACTTTACGGTTATGTGACGTACTTTGAAGTTTGAAAAATTTTCGCGAGATAATAAAGACATACAGAAGTTTTTGTGTAATCTATTCTAGAAAAAAGTGAACTTTCGCACAAAGCATGCATCCGAGAACAGTAAAGTGAAAGTCTAGTAATCATAAAACAAAACCTTCTTTCACTAAGGAAAAATACATTCATTAATGAATATAACTACAGTTTTAAAATGAATGCAATTTATGAAATTGTTTTGCTCTAAAGATAAACTTTACATAAGGGTTGAAAATAATTTTAACATCAAACCGTCTTCTACACAAAATATAATAAAACATTAGCTTTTCGTGAAATTATCTATCTATATATTTTTTTCACGATATTTTTCATTAAAGCTGTAACAAATTGTTTTTTATAGATTTATAAGATCGATATGAGATAAAATTAATTATACAATTTTGAAGAACTGACCGATTGTTGTCCGACCTGCCAAAACATCGCCAACTACCCATAGTTTGGGAACACCAGTATTAGAAGATTAAATTGTATGATTTTGTGATAATATAAGCTGTCCAGAACTGTTTTACACTTTTTCAATCTTTCATAAAATTTTAATGACGGGTCTGAATAATTTTTACTGAATAATTTTTCTTGAAGAAACATTTGGGTAACTATTAATTTTCTGTAACGATGTACTCGATGATCCGTGGGAAAGAAATTTATGGTTGTGCATTAGGGTGGTCACAAGCAACATGGGGAAAAATTTTTTTAACGTTTTCTTCGGGGGGACCCTCCTAAAAGTTGCCAATTAGTTGGAAAATGAGATTGGCAAAGTTTCAGCTCAAATAAATAATATTAACCCGTGCCTCATCGAGGTTGAATTCTTGAAAATTTGCAATTTTTGGCAAAAAATTGTCGTTTTTCTTTCCTTACGTGAAAAATATTTGTCTTAGAAACCTGATTCTTGTTTTATTTCATAGAAACTGTTGTTGCCTTGAACTTTTACTCTCATGAAAACTTATATTTAATGAACATTTAGTATTTTTCAGGCCATCTAGTGAACCATACCCTCAAACTCTGCATTTTTGAAACATAGGTAAAAAATGACAAATAAAAAATTTTATTACTTTTGATAATTTTTTTTGTATAATTTTTATTAATAGGCAAAAATAAGTGAACAATTTTTGTAACTTTAAAAATGTTTCACGAATTATAATTGATTATTAGTTATCTAGTTCTGTGTCTAGTAAGAAAGAGCTTCTCGTTTTGTGTTGCAGTTGAACCTCTGAATTTCTCTTTTTATTACAAGGCTGTTTTTGTTATCTGTTATGGTTATCTATTTTTAGAATTGACGAAAAATTCCGTAAAACCCCTTCCCCCTCTTCATATGATGGCAGAAATGTAAGATTTTTTAAATTGGCCACATGTCTCATCAAATCGTCGACAGTAAGGAGCTAAGTTATTGTCAAGTTTTATGTATTTTATTTTATAATATTCGCAAAATGAACTGAACGCCAGAGAAGCTGCTAGACTTAGAATACATCCACTAGCTAACCACAGACATCGCCTCTGCAAATAACTGTTTCGTAAACAAAAAACTGAGCTCATCAAAATCAGATTTTAAAATTCCCGTTTAGAGAGAACTGTTGTTCACTGGGGTGGAAAACTGCTTCACCATTTTTGGAATAAAGAAAATGTAGAATGGATAAAAGTTTTAATTAGTTGTGGGGATGAAGAACAGTTACTACGAGTTCCTCAACTTGAAAATAGTATCGGAATAATTCAGGCGAAAGCTGTATTTTCAGCAGTTGAAGAGTGGGAGAAAGTTGGTAAAATCCAGGCAATATTTTTTATACAACTGCAGTAAACACAGGTCGCCTCAGAGTTAACCTGCATTTTTCTATAGCAATTGTTAAAGGAAAAGTCTTCTGTATTTACCATGCCACCAGCATAATTTAGAAAGCTGTTCTTGATTGTAAAATGGGCACAATCACTGCCCCTCAGCCAGATATAAAAAAAAAAACAATTCTGATTGGGTGGTCTAAATTAAACCAGAGTAAGTATACAAATGTTATTGAAGATGAAATACTAGGTATAAATAGTTAATTCAGAAGAAATTTCAAATTTTCTTACAAGAACTCTTAAAAATTAACAGCTCAGGGATGATTATAAAGAGTTTATCCAACTTTGTTTAATTTTCATAGAACTCCTTCCTGCAAAAGACTTTTTTTCAAAGCACCTGGTACTTTTAATCATGTCAGATGGATGGAGGCACAGGCCATTCATTCTCTTGAAATATATTGTTTCAGGGATCATCTTTCAATAACAAATTTAGAAAAAGAAGGTATCAGAGATTTTTTTTATTTTTAATCAATATTTATGCAAAAGCGTGCTTCAATACTTCCACTGCCACTTTAGCCCCCAATTCAAGACCTGCAAATAATAAAATCACTTGTTCACTACAGAAAATTTGATAAATAGGTTGCAGACAAAGCACTTGCTAAAATGACAAACCGCCTTTAGTATCTTAACTCGGATCATGTTGCATTTTCATTTTTAGATAATACTTTGGTAAAAAAAGTCAACATAAGCCACCTTATCTAAACCATTACCATTTCAATCCTTTCCGGCGCAGTGTCCCACGCCGGGACCACCAAATTTTAATTCCAAACTTACAAACGGCACGAAGAATATTTTAATAAAATTTTGCTTTTACAATGAAAGGTTAAAGTAATGTGATTTTAATTTCTAAAAATGTCGTTTGTAAATTCCGGGGTAGACAATCATTTCATCCTTTTACGAACAGAATTTTTCTGTGCCGGAAAGGGTTAACATGACAGTTGTAAGGGAAAATAATTCATTTTCTTTATTATGCCTCCTTTCTTGTAACACAACTTTAATAATAAAATGCAATTGAGCATTATTTCCTCTCATTTCTATACTTCCTTTGCCCTCCCTTTTTTAAAAAATTCTTTCAGTTTAAAATTCGATTTTTTTTCCTTTTCTTTGGAATTTTTTTTAATCAAACACTTTATTGGACTTCACAAAACGAAAAAAAAACAAAAACAAAAGGTGGAAAGCAGATGAAATGGAATGTTACAATTTTTTCTTTCGCTTTTTCATAAAAAGTCAATTTTTAGGATTCAGGTGAAGTCTGGTCTTGATAAAAGCGCATATTTTTAAATCTATACATTTTTAGAAAAAAATGGTGTGTGGTTCTTCAAAGCAAAACTTTTTTCTATAAAATGAGACCTGCATTATGTTTCTAGGTTCAATTGTATTCATTTCATGAAGGAAAAACAGCATTTTTTTGCGAAAAATCACGTTTTTTTCAAACTTAAACCTCATTGAGGCACAGGTTAATATTATCCAAATGAGCTGAAACTTAGCCAATCTCATTTTCTAGTCAATTGGCAACTTTCTAGGGGGTCCCCCCGAAAAAATTCGAAAATTGATTTCTTGTGACCACCCTATTGTGCATATGGCTTTAGGCAAGCTCAAAAAATATTAAGGATCGATCGAAACAAGTTTTTAAGGTCAAAATTGAAACCGAATTTTCGTGATTTTCCTATTTTCGGCCGAAAACGACAACGAAAACAAAAATGTCCAAAAAAGTTTTTAAAGTAATTAAATTGTATGTATTAAAGTTACATACAGATATATACATAAATATTAATTAATTATGCGTATTTATTAAATATACATAATTATTAATTAATTATATGTATGGCCTAAATTGGATCTCTGTGCCTCAGACCCAAAACTTTTTATTTTCATATAAAATAAAACGTAATTAATTCATCAACGACACAGAAAGATTTTTTAACTAAAATAATTTCATTTAATTAAAAAAATATTTTAATTTTATGTGTACACACCTCTATTTATCTTTTATAGTGATTTATGTAAATGATCATCTGTTATACTAGAACTTTCTGAAAGAGTATTCGAAACATTCCGGCGGTTTCAAACTGAAAACTTTCTATTACTATTACGCCTGCAGCTTTTAATGAGCACGTGGAAAAGTTTAGTTATATATGCATTGCTTGCTTTATAATTTCTATTCACGTCTTGAATCAGTCATGACCGATAATGATAAACAACGAAGTTCGTTGCAATAAATAGTCTCATTTGAGCCGATAAAGCTCAAATCGATGAGTAATATTGAAAATTTCCGAAGGAAGAAACGAGATTTTTGGAATACTGATAGTTTCAGTTCAGCCGAATTTTCAGCCACATTTTCGCTGAAACTCAGATTTTGAGCCGAACACAAAAACGAAATTTTGGTCAATCTCTAACAATTATGCTATCCCTCAGCTACTGTAAATTCAACCTATTGTCATATTTTAAAAAAGATAGAGCTTCATCTCATTGGGCGCTACAGCATTTAATCATATTGATGAAGCATTCCAAAGTTGGTGAATTGGTAGGAATGGTTCAATTTCTTGCCCCAAGACATCACCAGGTAAACATCCGTAGAATTTTTAAGAAGTGGTGTACAGAAAAACAGTTCTGAATATTGTAATCTTTTGACAGCGTATAACGCAAGCGAATGTCGAAGTCACACTTAGATGTGTGGCGAGAAAGTGAATATCGTTTGGATATTTCGCATATAACAAGAGGCGCTTAAGTTGCAATTATTGAGTTTCAATTATTTGGAAATGGTTAGGTGTTTCTTTAACTTTCGTCACTTTCCAAAGAAAGCAAAATTTTAATCCCCCAAAAAATTTCATAAATTACCTCATCTATACAAATATATATTAAATAGGAGTTCCTGTTTGTTATTTTCAGGAAAACATCTATTTCTAAAGTCACTCGTCTACGTAGATGACATGTCATGAAAAGTAAAAAATAAGATTAATTCTGCCTGTATGTTTGTCCGGCATGGGCTCTGAAACTGTTGCATAAAAAAAACTAAACTTATCAGAGGCAGACAGAGAATGTCTCTAGATACAACCAGCAGATTGTCGTATTTCCATATCTAAAATAGTTTTTCAGGAAGCAGGAGAAATAAACAGAATCAATTAATTAATCAATCTGTTAATACTAAAAAGTTCTGGAACAAATTAATCAGTTTTAAGAAATCTAACTTCTATTGAAAGGCTCAATAAAGATTTGTAAATGATAATAATTACATCTCAGCTTACGTTTTATACATTTTAATTTAAAAACTGGATATTTAAGTATAAGGAACCAATATTCCATAATCAATTTCAATGCCAAGGTTTGCATCATTGATACGCAAAGAAATTATCACCTAGGATATCAATATACGTTTGCCTCGAAAAAACAAATCTGGTTTCAACAATGCATCTAATTTTGCGCAAAACCACGCTATCTAAATATTCCAGCCAGTTGAGAACTCGGTTATGGAAGAAAAATTTTAATAATTTTATACCAGGTTGATAATGATTTAATATAACAGTTTTAATAATTTTATAATAATAATAATAATAATAATAATAATTTTATACCAACGCAATGTTTAGCTGACAACTTACTAATTTTTAAAACTAAAATTAAGCTTAAATAATAATTACTTTATTATCGTTCCGACAGTCTAGGTTCAATCAATAATAAACAAGGGAATAATCACCTAAGATGGCATGAAATTTTTACCTCATAAAAAATAGAAAGCTTTTTCTTAGCAATATATTTAAGTAGAAATATACACCAACTCTGAAAAAAAAAAGTTTAATAAAGTACGTTCATGTGACATATTTCCACATTTATTTAACTATTAAGAAAAAGTTGAAAGATCGCAACATTATAAAATATTATTTTCTAAATTTGAAGAAAGTGTAGATAAATGGCGTCTGATAGAACATGGAGCTATTGTAAATTATTTAATTTTCAGCAGTGATACTATACACTGTTAAAAATAAAGGTTTAACTTTTCTCCAAAAAACTGGAGGAAGGAGGAGGTTTCACCATGCTTTTCGTTCAAGTAAAATTGATTGGAAAAGATAATTACATGACTGATGCACTATATCCGAAATTGTGGTTCAACATTTGTTATCGTTGAGTGGCAACACTCGATAAACTTTAATGGCGTCTTGCTCTCTGTCGATGCCGAATCAAAACTTGGATATCTCAAGCAGAAACGTGGATACGGGTATCCAGGTTTAGTTTTTCGCCATGTCAATCCATGAAATACTGGAAGTAAGTGCACTAGTGATTCTTTATTTTACTGTTATACACATTATAATGTTTTACTGTAACTCTCGTAAACAAAATTTCGTATCAACGTATTTCTTTTACCGGTAAATGCTGAGTATTTTGCTTAAGCCTGAAATATTTCCGATCTGCATTATATCCGAAGCGAATGTCGTTTGAATTATTGTTTTAATGTGTGATATAAATTCTATTTTGTGAGTAAAATAGTGCATTCATTGAAACAGTAGAGACTCTTAATTATATTTCATAAACATTTGAATCTGTTTAATTGCGGTCGCTCATAAAAATTCAAAATCATAGAAACGAAGCAAATCGAACTTTTTAAATATGCCACTTTACTTTTAAAAACTTATACTATATATCTCTATCGGTATCTTATACATTACTTATCATGTTTAAAGCTATTTTTACAAACAAAATAATAATAATAAAAAAAGACATTTATATGATTTTAAGCATTGTTTTTAAAAGTTACATGTATCCAGATATTTTTTTCTTTTATTGTCTTTATATTTGATGTAACATCATTTACATTCATGATAATTTTGTTTTGTGAGGGAATTACTGCATTCCTTGAATGAATAGAGTGTCTTACTTCATTTTTATAAACATTTCACTATGATTAATAAGATTCGCTTATAAAAATTCAAAATCATAAAACGATGAGTATCGCCTTTTCTAAAAATGCCACTTATTACTTTTAAAAATTTATAATATTTCTCTCTATAAGTATCTTATACATTAGTTATCATGTTTAAAGCAATTTATACAAACAAAATAATAATAAAAAAGAGATTTATATGATTTTTAAGCACTGTTTTTAAAAGTTACATGTATCCAGATTTTTTTTCTATTATTGTCTTTATATTTGATATAACATCATTTACATTCATGATAATTTTGTTTTGTGAAGGAATTACTGCATTCCTTGAATGAATAGAGTGTCTTACTTAATTTTTATAAACATTTCACCATGATTAAGAAGATTCGCTCATAAAAATTCAAAATCATAAAACGATGAGTATCGCCTTTTCTAAAAATGCCACTTATTACTTTTAAAAACTTATAATATATCTCTCTATAAGTATCTTATACATTAGTTATCATGTTTAAAGCAATTTATACAAACAAAATAATAATAAAAAAAAGAGATTTATATGATTTTTAAGCACTGTTTTTAAAAGTTACATGCATTCAGATTTTTTTTCTATTATGTTCTTTATATTTGATATAACATCATTTACATTCATGATAATTTTGTTTTGTGAGGGAATTACTGCATTCCTTGAATGAATAGAGTGTCTTACTTCATTTTTATAAACATTTCACCATGATTAATAAGATTCGCTCATAAAAATTCAAAATCATAAAACGATGAGTATCGCCTTTTCTAAAAATGCCACTTATTACTTTTAAAAACTTATAATATATCTCTCTATAAGTATCTTATACATTAGTTATCATGTTTAAAGCAATTTATACAAACAAAATAATAATAAAAAGAGATTTATATGATTTTTAAGCACTGTTTTTAAAAGTTACATGTATCCAGATTTTTTTCTATTATTTTCTTTATATTTGATATAACATCATTTACATTCATGATAATTTTGTTTTGTGAGGGAATTACTGCATTCCTTGAATGAATAGAGTGTCTTAATTCATTTTTATAAACATTTGACCATGATTAATAAGATTCGCTCATAAAAATTCAAAATCATAAAACGAAGAGTATCGCCTTTTCTAAAAATGTCACTTATTACCTTTAAAAACTTATAATATATATCTCTCTCAGTATCTTATACATTAGTTATCATGTTTAAAGCAATTTATACAAACAAAATAATAAAAAAAAGAGATTTATATGATTTTTAAGCATTGTTTTTAAAAGTTACATGTATCCGGATTTTTTTTTCTATTATTGTCTTTATATTTGATATAACATCATTTACATTCATGATAATTTTGTTTTGTGAGGGAATTATTGCATTCCTTGAATGAATAGAGTATCTTAATTCATTTTTATAAACATTTGACCATGATTAATAAGATTCGCTCATAAAAATTCAAAATCATAAAACGAAGACTATCGCCTTTTCTAAAAATGCCACTTATTACTTTTAAAAACTTATAATATATATCTCTATCAGTATCTTATACATTAGTTATCATGTTTAAATCAATTTATACAAACAAAATAATAAAAAAAAGAGACATATGATTTTTAAGCATTGTTTTTAAAAGTTACACTTATCCAGATTTTTCCCCCTATTATTGTCTTTATATTTGATATAACATCATTTACATTCATGATAATTTTGTTTTGTGAGGGAATTACTGCATTCCTTGAATGAATAGAGTGTCTTAATTCATTTTCATAAACATTTGACCATGATTAATAAGATTCGCTCATAAAAATTCAAAATCATAAAACGAAGAGTATCGCTTTTTCTAAAAATGTCATTTATTACTTTTAAAAACTTATAATATATATCTCTATCAATATCTTATACATTAGTTATCATGTTTAAAGCAATTTATACAAACAAAATAATAATAAAAAAGAGATTTGTATGATTTTTAAGCATTGTTTTTAAAAGTTACATGTATCCAGATTTTTTTTTTATTATTGTCTTTGTATTTGATATAACATTATTTACATTCATGATAATTTTGTTTTGTGAGGGAATTACTGCATTCCTTGAATGAATGGAGTGTCTTAATTCAATTTTATAAACATTTGACCATGATTAATATCATTCGCTCATAAAAATTCAAAATCATTAAACGAAGAGTATTGCCTTTTCTAAAAATACCACTTATTATTTTGGTTTTCTACTCCTTCTGTTCATCTTAAATTTTAATAATTTTGTATGTCATTTTAAAATTTAGAAAATTTCTGTTTTTAATCAATAATTTAAAAAAAATCAGTTGATTAAAATCATGATTTAATCGTTGATTTTAATCAACTGATTAAAATCGCTGACACCCTATTGCAGCCAAATGGCAAACATCAGTTTTTGTTAATCACAATTGACGAATTTTTTCCCTCAACCAGCTGACACTTTTTGCAATATTTTTCCACATTTGATTTAAGAATTTCACAATATTCTCCTTCTATCGAACAATTGGAGAATTTTGCAGTTTTTTCTTACAAACTTACTTTGCAGTTATCCAAAATTTTCAACATAATAAAATGTAAAATTATAACTAAAAATTAAATAAACAGTACATAAAGAAAAACTATAAAATTACTTAGATATTTCCAATATTTCAATTGACTAAGGTTTACGTTTAATGCAGTTTTATTATTATTATTTTTTTAATAAATAAAATTGTGTGATTTTTGCTTGGTTGTGGTTTTCTCTGGGACGGGAAAATTTATGTTTAACTGTGACCCTGTGAGAGAGGGGGAAAAAGTTACTGGTCCTGCTGACCACTAAAATTTTCAAATTAGTGGTCTAATGTCCAATTTAATTTTTGGTGTTCTCAGACCAGCGGACCATCAATGATTTCGAACACTGATTGATTTTTCAAATGCTGAAGATTTCCTTGTAAAAGAGATTTGAATTATATGCTGTTTAATTTTTTGAGTATTTCCCCTGTGTGAAATTTGATTTTTATTGTTATGTCTGCACAAGAAACAATTTCATATCTTAAAATATTTACTATTTCATTTAAAACAGGTGGAGAAATTAACCTGATGCTTGGATCTCTTCCATTTTACCTGACTGAAATCCTGATTCAGAATATACTAAGCTTCAAGAATTTAAATATTTGATGACCTGCATGGTCAGACAGAGTGCAGCACCCTCCTAAAACTGTCTGAGAGAAACTCTATATAAAATGATATTATATTACAATAAATATTAGTCTGACATACTATAGATATAATCTAATGATTATATAATTTGTATTTTCAATAAATGGAGCGGCATACCGCAAACCAACTTAAATGTGTTGCTATTTAATTGTGTCTGTAACTATTTCTTTTTTCAGCTATTGCAAGGCTACTGTTGGTGAATATTTTTCTTCTCTACGAGTATTGTTAAAAAATAAATAAATTGTCATCATAGATTATCATTTACGAATACTGAAAAAATATATATGTAACAATAATTAGTCGCTTGGTGGCGACACTGCTGTTATTAAATTAACCCTTCAAAGTAAGTAATATACTATGGAAGTACATTGTGTATTTAAAAAAAGCTTTAAAATTTAAAGTAATACTTTTGTATTAGCTGATATTAGCGGTTAAATGGATTCTGCTACTTATAGCTGCCTTTTTCATACTGATTATTTCAGTGTTTACGCATATACTTTGATTATGTATCCGTTATGTTTTGTCTTTATTGATTGAAAAGTGTTATATTCATTATTGAATGTTAAACAGAAACAAATGCTGAGCTTTTTTTGTTGTTGTTTTATATTCAAATGAGTTAATTTTGCATAATCGAGCTGTGTGCAGGATAAATTTTTAAAAGAATCATGCTTGAAAATTATTTTTAAAACTATGAAAAATCAGTAAATTGAAATACAGATTTAATTTAATTGCATTTCAAATTGCAATCCCCCCCCCCCTTTCAACGACGTAAAAATGAAAATTATGTAACAATAATTCAATTTGAGGAAAAGGGGAAGTGGATTGCTTAGATTGTTACTGTCGATATATGCCAGCAATAGTAGAAAAATTAATTTTTTTAATACTAATTTAATAATAAATGCAATAGTGATAATTTTTCAGAATTGTGATTTTGGACAGGACATGTCAATTTTACTGTTCAAAAATAGTACTTTTAAAAATTATGTAACTTAAAATAGTGAAAATATGTGAAATTTTCATATGTGTAACAATTGTACCTTTATATTAAGTATATGCAGAAATGTCTAAAAATATTTTTTGCTAATTAAAATATTTTTATTTTTTGTTTTGTGAAAAGAAGGTAAAAATTTTAAAACTGTATAATATAAAAATTTCAGCATCTATAGATTCACAACAATAAAAAAAACAACAACAACAACAAAAAAAAACAATTACAGATCATGAAAGCAGCAGCTGAGTGCATTGTGGAAAAAACTTTTTCAAACCTGTGCAAAAATTAATATTGGTTGAAGAAATTCATTCAGCCATTGTTTAAATTAAAATATAATGAAAATTGGGTATGCATTTAAATCTAAGAAAATTATTTTTTTTTTTAAATAATTTTTTGTGAATAAGCAAACACTAAATGGACTAAGTGTAACTGAGTGTAGAGAAATATTCCAAAAAGTGCAAGGACAGAATGGTAATATTTGTGAAAAAACAAAACAAAAATGCAGTTATTTTGTGAAATCAGATTAGATCAAACTGGTTTACATTTGTTTTTTAAATATGTTTCAAAGACAATAGAATCAATAATTAAAAATTTAATAATTTTCGGTTTAATGAAAAAAATATATAGTATATGCTTCCCCTACTGCAATATAATCTCGCATAATCTGAAATTTTGTTTATTATTACACCATAAAATGATAAATTGAAAACCAAAGTGAGGGGAAAAAAAGAAAACTACAATCCGGTGCAACCTTTCCTCATAAAGATGAGAGAAAATTCTGACTCGTGGCTCAACCTTTTACCAAAAATTTGGAATAGAGAAAACCTTGAATTATGATTTAACCTTTCACCAGAAAATTTTATTTAAAAAAACTCTGAATCATGGTTAAACCTTTCACCAGAAAATTGGATTTAAGAACAATCCTGATTTGTGGTTCAACCTTTTACCAGAAAATTGGATTTAAAAAAAACTGAATTATGGTTCAAAGTTTTACCAGAAAATTGGATTTCAAAAAACCCTGATTTATGGTTCAACCTTTCATTAGAAAATTGGATTTAAAAAAATCCTGATTTATGGTTCAACCTTTCACTAGAAAATTGGATTTATAAAAAACCTGAATCATGGTTTAACATTTCACTAATATAATGGTATTTATGAAAGCACCAATAAAATGGTGAAACTTATCACCAATATCTTGGTTGCATTTAAATTTCAGCGACTTTTAACCGTTTTCTTGGTGAAACATCACACTTTATTTTTAACAGTGTAGCGCAGGGGTCGGTAAGTAATTTTAAGAGGGGTCCGAATACTTTTGAAAAATTTTATCGGGGTCCAGAGAAAAAAACACATAATATGAGTACTTATTGCTTTTAAATTGTTATTTTTACATACACATACATATAATAAAAAACAAAAAAGTCAGGTATTCGTTCTAAAAAAGTACTACATACACAGGTGTACGTTCTGAATTTTTTTTACATATACATAATAAAATAGAAAAGGCATGTATTCTTTTAAAAATTAATGCGAAAGAATTAATATCTTGAGCCAGTTTTTTATAGCTTGGTTCACGTGATGAACAACTATTGCGAAGAGTATCTTCAAGGTGGGCGTCCGTTAATTTCGAACAAAATTTGTTTTTCAAAAAATTCATTTTGTAGAAAGTTCTTTCACATACATATCTGGAGCCAAACATAGTACCCAAGTTAATAGCTAGTTTTTTGCAATTTTCTATTTTTCTGTGAGATGTTTACTCCAAAATGTTTCAGGGGATACAGTTTTATACATTTGGAAGGAACTGTCTTCTAGCAAGTCAAATGTATCCATTTGAAATACAGGTTTTTCAAGACTGAACAAATTTTCAGCCACACCAGACGATTCCGCAGCTGGAGCAACTTCACAAGGCGATTTAAAGAATTGAGACAACTTACCTATCTCCGCGAAGTCTTAGAATCCTGCTTCATATTACTTCACAAGATCTGACATAAATCTTAGGAACACTACAGTGAGTATTTCGGAATTCTTTCTATACTCAAGAACTGCTGGAAAATGAATAAATTCTTCATTTGCAATATCTTTTCCAGCGGTCCAGGATTCTACCTTCTGCGGTCCGGATGTGGACCGCGGTTCGCCAGTTGCCTACTGCGGCTATAGCGTCTCCGACCTTTTGGACCTCACTGACCACTAAATTCAGACTCTTAAACCCCGCTGACCACTAATGTGAATTTTTAAAATGACAATTACTATAGTCAATAATAACCACACTGTTAAAAAAAATTTCTGTGAAATTACAGAGAATCTACTGGTAATCCATTATCTTAAGTCTTATATAAAATTACAGAGATTAGAAAAACACAGCTGTTAAATACATTCTGTTAAATAACAGAGAAGTTATTCGGTAAATTTACAGTAAATTAACATCGTTAAAAATACACAAGACTCTGTAAATCAATTTATTTTTACTGAAAATAATTTAACATAGTTTTTGAAATTAGTGGATTTTAGAACTTCGAAGTACCAGAATTTTTCGAGTAAATTTAAACTTCTGTACCATTTAACTTTTTATACAATTAGTTTCTAGCCTGCCTGGGGTTTGAACACGAGATCTCTGGGAAGGAGAAAAACACCTTACTGAGTGCACTGTAGGAGTGTTGCTGTTGGGTACAAAGGATGTTTTTTTATAAAGAAGTGGGGGAAAAACTGTTGTCTTTGTGCTTCTCAGATTCCGCTTCAAATATATCCGTTAGAAAATTTCTTAAACAGTTTATTTTAATTCAGTTTGGACCGATACATAATACGTATTATTTTTTTTAATCAAATTTAATTTTTTAATCCTTTATTTGTGGAATTATTTATCAAGAAATTGCTTTTTCACAATAATGATCTTCTTTAATATCTGAAGATATACTGGATTCTTTAAATAATAATAATCTGAAATTTAGGTACATTTTTTCATTAAAACTGGTTAAATATATCGGTAGTTATAACTTTTTTTGTAAAATATTTACAAAAGTAATCAGATTAATTAACAAAAAATACTTTTATGGTTATATCACAATTCTTATAAAAGCAATGTATTTAAATGTATTATGATCCTCTCTGTAAATAGAAAGGCTTTTGCAGTTTAAAATGTTTCATGTAATTTTTTTTTTTTTTGAAGAAAAATTATAATTATGAAAATGATTAAAAAAATTACCACTTTTTGAAAATATTTAGCTTCGACTATTTCGCTACTCTATCTAAATTTGATTGAAAGACATGGAGATCCCTACAGGGAATTAGATGCAATATAAGGGAAATGCATGTAAAACGATGACCGAGAAACTCAATTGAATACATTTAACCGAGAACTAGTGTAAATTTACAGAGAGTCTTGACCGAGAAACTCAATCGAGTGCATTTAACCGAGAACTAGTGTACATTTACAGAGAGTATTGACAGAGAAACTCAATCGAATGCATTTAACCGAGAACTAGTGTAAATTTGCAAAGAGTCTCGGGTTTTTTTCTGTGTTTTTACAGAAATTTTTAACAGTGCAGAGAGCTTCGGTTTTATTAAGGGAAAATGTATCTTAAATATAGCAAACTTATAAGTGCTTATTTAGGTAAAAGAAAAGTGTAAATGCTTATTTAATCTTAACAAAAACCTGCTAAAGTTGTTTAATTAAAACAAAAGGTTTTAAGTTAGTTTAATTATTACCAAATAATTGAAAGTTTCTTATATTTTACACCTTATTATTACATATTTATTACACATACTTACATTACGTATTATTTCTTATTTATTGCATACGATAGATATTTTTAAAACTTACTTACATTTCTCGTTTATTTACGCATGAGATATTTGTTACACATATTTACATTACTTATTTATTATGAATGAAACATATTTATTACACATACTTACATTACGTATTATTTCTTATTTATTGCATACGATAGATATTTTTTAAACTTACATTTCTCGTTTATTCACGCATGAGATATTTGTTACACATATTTACATTACTTATTTATTACGAATGAAACATATTTATTACACATGCTTGCATTATTTATTAATTAAATTATTTAGTAACTAGTATGCAACCCCGTCATAAATGACGGAATGTTGATCTGAGTTTCATTTTAATAAGACTTCACACAAACAAACAGAATGAAAATTTTATTATAGAAGTGTTTGTATTGTAGAAAAGTTTTTTTTTTAAATGACAAATGATTTCTAGAAACACAAATGATAAGGATATTTTTTTACCCAATAGTAAATTTAGGATAGAGTTTAACTATTGCACAAAACAAACAGCAGTATTTATTGCAACAATAACAATAATTAGCAAAGTGATGGATTGCCGACAATTTCTGAAAATTTCACAAAACATTAAAATTAAATATTCAATGTGTTAAAGGTTTTTTTTTATTTTAAAATACATTAAATATATATAAAATATTTATTATAAAAATGAATGAATCTCAATAATGAATGGCTCTATAAACCGCTTTTCATTATGGGTGGATCAAGGCACGGAGATAGAGATATTGTATTAGAACTCTTTGGGATTACTCATTTATGGAGCGTCATAAAACAAAAAGTTACCAATTATCATTATTTCTTTCGTAAAATTTTAATTTTATTTTATCAATTTTTAAGAACTTAGCTTATCTCTATTTGAAATTAGCTTGCATTGTAAATAAATTTTGTATTTCGTATCAAATGTAATTAATATGCAAGGAATAATACAATACCATGCTATGTACTACATGTATTAATTACATCAATGCAGATAAAATTTCAATTTTTAACATAACATTTGAACATAACATTGGAAATTTTCGGCCATACTAATGCAATCATGATAACATCGATCTTATATTTCAATTACTTCTAGGGGGGGGGGGGGGGAGGACTCATTTTTAATGCAAACAAAATTAAAAATATTAAGCGGATAAATGTTAAGCTCTTTCAAATTAATAAAACTAAATTAAAATTCTATCAAAGAAATAATAATAATAATAATAATATGCATTTTATTTATATTGAATGAAATTTTAAAATTATATAAACGAATCTTTTAAAAAATTATCTCGAATTACATCATTAAGTCCTGCATTTATTATTATTATTATTATTATTATTATAATTATAAGAAACTCAAATTTCAGTCAAAAAATCTCTCATTTATACTGAATTCCGATGGATGGCGCCAAAATAATGTTTAAAATAGACGGAATTTTCTGTAAAGCTCGGTCCGAGAGTTCTAGTGTAGCGAATACAGCTTTACTTCCGGACAATAATCTCCATTTTTCACAAAATCATGAGTTGGTATGAAAAAGTGAAAACGCAGTTCAAAATGTTTAAAAGCTTTTAATATGCTTTTACAAATATTTTAATAGCAGAATCATATGTTAACCGGTATTTTTTATTTTTTTTTTTATGAAACGCTGTAAGAGTCGTTTACTTGCTTCTCCTTCTAAATTTAGAATTTGTAGATCTAAATGGCAACAGTCTTCGTTTGTTTACATCTGGTTATCCCTTGCTTATAATAGCTGGTTATCAGTTATTTTTAATTTGCAATTTTAAACATTATAATTGGATAGTTTTTGAAGCTTTTAGAGAAAATAAAGAAGAATGGATATGATACAAAGTGTGTATTATGTGTATTATTAAGTGTCTATTATGTGTATATTTTCATTAGTTTTGTCAATTTGAAACACCCTGTATACAGTGTTGGCATTGCAGTGCGAATATTTTCAATTCAAAGACAGCTCAATAGTTTTACATCATTTAACATATATTTTCAGTATAAAACTAAGGAATAAAGTATTTCTGGGCGCAGAATTGGAAAAAATGCTGGTATACTAATAGTTTCGTCTTATTTCTGCTGTTTATTTGCATGTGTAGTATAAATTGGTTACATTAACTAAGCATCATAAATAAATATCAAATACTTGAAACATTTAAGATTTAAAAAAATCAACCATTTAACCCATGTTAATCTCACGGAAATCTCCCAGACTCCCAAACATCGGCATACAATCCTAATTATCGATCGAATTCAAGCGTGTTATTGGTTTTATTGGTGTTGGTCTCGGTCCAGTGGTGGCGATGAATCTCAATGTACACGACCAATATTGTTTGAATTAGAGTATCAAGGTCAGCAAGCAGAAAAATTTGATTAACTGAAAATGAATGAGTTTAACGCGTTGAAAGTATGCATTGTTTAAATATATAGCCTTTGGTTATGATTTATTTTTGGTACAAAGTTAAATTCGTAACGTCTGATTCAAATAATACTTTATCAGTTGCAATGTTTTTTCTAGTTTTTTTATGTGCTTAAAATTTTGTATGCTTTCACTAATAAGTTAAATACGTATTTAAAATAACACCAATTATTTGTAAAGATCCAAAGATGCCATAAAAATTCCCAGAATTTCAAAATTTAAATTCATTTTCGTGATATTGTTATTTAAAACAAAAACTTTTATGAAATTTTTGTAAGAGTGTCACTTTGTTGTGAAAAAAAGAAAAAAAAAGAAATATTCTGGATTATCAGTTGTTAGTTGATTCGATTTTTATTAAAATGTAAAATAAAAACTATTTTAAGGATAGTTTTAACTACACTGCAAAAAACATTCCGTTAAAATACGGAAATTGTACGGGCAATCGAGACGCCAGTATTATTTACGGATTTTAATGAAATTTTTTTTCCGTAAATTCCAGAAAAAATTCCGTTTTTTCACAAAATTTAAGGAAAAATATTCTGTTACGGAAATAGTAACTACCGTCTCGATTGACTGTACATTTTCCGTACGTTAACGTTTTTTTTTTTTTAAAGATTTTTCACGCGGCCTTTAAACTAGAATGCTTAACCAAGCATCATATTAAATTTAGTGATAGTATGCTGAATACCAGATATATCAAATTTCGTCAAAAATAGTTTATCACAATAGCAATTAACGACGCAATAAAAAGAAAATAAAAAAAACAGATGCCTAGAACACTGCAGTCTGAACTTAAAAGGAGGACGTACGCTCAGCACATACATCTTGATATTTCAAATAGAAGAATTCATGACGTGGTGCGTAACCCTTTGTATCACTTCCAAAAGTCAATGTTACGTACACAGAAATATTTAAAATATTATTTTATTTATTACTCCTATAGTTTTCAACGCATCACTTAATATAAATTCATCGTAGAATTCTCAACAGATGGCTTTACTGAGTTAATTTTTCATGGTAATTTTTTTTCTTTATCATTTGATCAGTTTCATATTGCTAAAATTAACTTTCTTAATTTTGTCAAATTAAAAAAGCTGCTGAAGACGTCCAAAAATAGACTTTTTTGAAAGGTAATTTTGTATATTTTACAATTTTGCATTAGAAAATGGACTATATTTATGAGAAATATGTAAATTTCTGTTTATTGTAAGTATGAAAAAAGTACCATTACCTTTCAGTCAATATTTTTGTCAGTTTTATGCCCTAATTTTTTTAAATTACCTTTTACATGCTTAAGATGATGTATTCTAACAACTGAATAAATATTTTTCAAATCGGAGTTGTTGAGTAACGAACGGCTAAGGTGTTAAGCATAAGTGAGGTGAAAATCATATCCTTTCAAAAAGAAAGCTTGTTTCTTAAACAATTTTTTTATGTACAGTGAAACCTTCCTGTGCTACCACCTCCATTAAGCGACCACCTCCCTGAACGGTCATTTTTTCATGGAACGAAATTTATTCCCATAGGCTCAATACTAATTTTACATCCATTCAGAGACCATCCCAGTTGAACTATCTCCATGAGCGACCAATTTCTTTGAAGAAAATGAAACAAATTTCGTTTTTTCCTGGTCATTTGAAAAAGGTTTTATTAGAAAAATAATTCCGGAGAGCGCATTATTCATCAAACTTCTAAACTAAGTTTAGATTTTCTTAAAATTCCGGTATCTTTCAAGTATTTAAACTCCTTTATGCCTTTTTAGGCAATGGATTTAACAAATTAAGAATGACACTCTGCCCTATTTTGCCAGGAAACTCTCAAAGAAATAGATAAATTAATGAAAATCGTCATTATTTGTTCCCGTCCAAAAAAAGAAAAAAAATGCATTTATTTATTGAACTTCGAAACTGTGCATTTGACCAATATGCAGTATTTCATACCAAAATTTCGTCTTGGCACAAAAATGTACTTTTTTCAGAAAATCCACTGGCATAACGATTCTTTGAGAAATGGTTATTCTTTTGGCATTATCAAAATAATACTGTGTACAAGTTTGAAAGAATGCGTGCCACAGAAATGAATTTAGTTGCTTTCGAAAATTTTGTAAACACTCAGAAATGGTTTCTTCAACTGTTACTTTTTCAAAACGTTTATCAATGTTTTGAGAAAGTAATAGTTTTGACAAAATGTTGATAAACGTTTTGTCAATAGAGACACGTTAATCATCGTTTTGCTATTTACAAGAACTTATCAGAAGTTCTGTATTATGGACTTCCTTTTCAAATAATTTTTCGATGTTATCTTCACAAATTAGAAATTCTGAATTCATACATTCTAATTATGATGTATCTCAGCAGACAAAGTCATTACATTTTTGACAGGAATATTTAATACAGAAAATACACCAGTCACTGCCTTATGAAATTCTTGAATGTTTTCGTGACAACCACAAATGCAAATATTCTGATGTATAATTTTCTATTGTTTTATGAAACTAGGCTTTAAAGGTGCAAAGGAATTTCAAATTTTTCAGTTTAGGAAAGCTTCTTTAAACAAAAAACTTATTCTCTTAGTCAACGTCACCTAGATTGATGAAATTATGTGACCTTTGTCACACCTAAATAATGCAGATTTAGCTGAAGAATGACCTCTTCTTAAATCTTCCTCAGTATAAAATTCCCCAAAGCTGTGTAGTTGGATTTTTTTTCGTTACTAAATCTGGTGTTAGCTAATTCTCTACTTTTTCCTTTTTCTTAATATTTTCATTCTCTTGCTGAAGCTGTTACTGACTCTAAGACTTTTCTTCATTTTGTCATAATACATTTTGTTTTGTTTCTTTCTCACTTCAACATATTCAATTTCATGTTATTTTTTCTCTACAATTTTTGGCGCTTTGCAGAATTTTTCTTACTCTTTAAAACAATGTCATACATAGGAAGCAATATTAAAATATCTCCTTTAAAATATACTATCAGAATCCTTTACTTAAGAGTTACTATAAGAACCTCTGTAGGTCATACAGCAGAATTTAGTAAACGAATTTTTACAAAGTCTATAAAATATCTGATCAAAGACCATGTGCTTCAAACCAAAAGAAAGAACACAAAAATGTCACGAGTTTAGTTGTTTTAATCCATCTTTAATTACTTGTCATTATTATTTTATAATCTTAAGTAATAACAAAAAATGAATAAAAATAAATCCATCCATTAAAAAAATAAAAAACACTAATAAAGATAATTTATCTTCCTTAAAATTTACAAAATAACCTTAATTATGGCTAAAACTATTTCAAGAACTGTTCTAATAATGGAGAAAACAACTAAACTTTAAGCATTCTGTTTGCTTTATTTGTAACGCAGTTATGTCAAACGATGGACAAAAGTATTATGTGTTACGCTTGTGCCACAGACGTTTGTTACTCTTGTGACAACAGCCCAGAGCCTATTCCATGCATAACATAAACAAAATATTTAATGTAAAATCCTTCTTATACCTCAAAATCATAGAGTTAGGAGTTTTGGGTAACAATTTTAAGTAGTTTTTATAAAATTAAAACTTTAAGATGTTTTCTGTTACTCTTGTGACATTTAATTATCAACTAATAAATAAAGTCAAAATTGCACTTAATACCTTAGATGAAACATTTTAACTAAATAGATCTAACAGATATAATACTATCTTGTTATTTTCAATCCAAAATAATTTAATTTAATGAACAGAAGTAAAAGAACTAATACAACACAATAAGTTGATTTTTATGCTGAACTGTAAATGAATTTTAATACTGTTAGTTTCCAGCCCAATTTCGGTGTAGACTATTCTTATGAAATTAAAACTTATAAATTCATATACTGCAATTCTTTAGCTTTAAATTAGTGCATCACGCTTATATTTCCGTTTAAAATAATTTTTCAGCAAAAATTTTCTTCTGCCGTGGACATTCCCTAATATTAATTGTTACCTTTTTTCAACAATTAAAATCTAGATTTAAACGGCATTATATTTAAGCGATATATTTTGCAAATATTTAAGCAATATTTATATAGATTCAAAATTTCTCATATTATTGAAGCGAAAATTACACAAATCTTTGTCTTTTTCGAATTTTTACTTTCTTTTTGAAAAATAAGAGGTGTAAAAAATGTGCCCGGGGGCAATAAATTATGCGAGCAAAAAATCGTTATATTGTTAGTATAAATTATAAATTAATTTTTTCCTAAAAACCGTGTTTTCGAGTGAAAAAGAAAGAAAAGTAAGTTAAAAAAAATACAAATCACAAATATATTATACATAAAAGACAATTTTAATTTTGAGTTATTTGATTTTGTATAGATTATATACTTCGTATACCTGACTTTGCACAGCGGCATTTTTCTGGCCTCTTAAGCATTCATCATTTGAAAAAAAAATAGTCTGATTTAATATGGCATTTTGCTAAGCTTGCAAACTTCAAAGAGTTCAATGATCGCGCGGCTTAGAAAAGCTGAAGCAGGAATAGAATTCTAAGTTAGGTTTCGTTAAAATTATAGCACAGTAATATGAAGTGAAATATTTGTATTGTTTGCTACTTCCTTTGGCTTCCGAAACAATAATGATTAAAAAATAAATAAATTTTAATTTAATATGGCATACTATCAGTAATAGGAAGTGGAGTATTTGTATTGTTTGCTACTTCCTTTGGCTTCCGAAACAATAATGATTAAGAAATAAATTCATTTTAATTTAATATGGCATACTATCTGTAATATGAAGTGAAATATTTGGATTGTTTTCTACTTCCTTTAGCTTCCGAAACAATAATGATTAAAAAATAAATTCATTTTAATTTAATATGGCATACTATCAAATGTGTTATTTTTAAAGTGTACGTCGACTTTGCCAGCTTAAATACAGGAAGTCAAGAACGAATACGGACAGACGTTTTACCATTCAGTTCATTTAAAAACGACAGAATTAAAAATTGTTGCTAGTAAGCAAAGTGTAATATATAAAGCTAAATGTAAAAAAAAAAAAAAAAAAAAAAAAAAAAAAAAAAAAAAAAAAAGTTAAAGGCTGCAACTTATCTTAAAAGTTTTTGAAGGCATTTTTTCAGGGGCTCCATTGAGCCTCTGAGGAGGTTTGCAAACTTCTGTGAGATTTAGAACAAACTCTTTTATGTAAAATAATCCATCTGGTTGATATTTAGAAAGTACTTTCTTGGGCTCTTATGCTGTTAACTCTATCAGAGGCGCCGTTTGCAGTCTACAAACGGTTAATTTTAATGTCCAAACTGCCAAATGGCACCAGTAATTTTTTAGTACACTGTTAAAAATATTTTTGTAAAACAACAGAAAATTTCTGGCAGCAAAAAATTGCCAGAAAAAATCTGTTTTAAGAAAATATCTGTTAACGAAAGAATGCGTTATCACACGACGGAAATACGTAGTCATACAGGCACTTCGTGTTGACAATTGACGCTTTACCCAACAGTCAAAATCTGTAGGTCGATTCCTGTTGGCGAGGGGGGGGGGGGGGGGAGGTTCTATTTAACAGAAGAATCGCATATTATAGGTTATGTACACGGGAAATTTCTATTTAGCGATCGAATTGTTTATATTAATAATAATAAATATTTATAGGAATTTCTCCTCCAAACTTTTACAAAATTAATTTAAATAGCTTATTCGCAATAAACTATTTAAACAGTTGAATTTATATAGATTTATGAATTAAGTACATTAAAGACTGTAATAAGTGAAAGAAGATATCTTAAACTCCCAACCCCCAGAATAATAAAAAAATATATATATACGATATATGGTAACTCCCCCCTCCCCCATAAAATTATTTATTAATAAAATAAATATATGTATTGAATGTGATTTGTAATTAAAAGAACTTTAATATTTATTCATGCAATATTTCTGAAACCTGATTAGGTTAAATCAGTGATGTTGGTTAATTATGTAAATGCACTCCTGCCAATTTTTATAGTTTTTTTCGAATAGAAAGCTTTGTATATATAAATGTGTAAAAGTTGACAGCTATGAGCAAAGATGAGAAAGGAAAAAGAAGAGCCATTAAAATCTATATAAACATCACCATAAAAAAAAAAAAAAAAAAAAAAAAAAAATGGAAAAAAATATTTCATTTCAGCTTAAGTGATAAAATGAGTTTTCATCCTTCTTAACAATTTACAATGTTTTTCCGAATATAGTAAATGATAATCAACTAAATAAGAAAAAATATTACAATATAATTTAAATTAAAATGTTAAACAAAATTGAACTTGCTGATTCTATAAAATGAATGGTTAATGCTTAAATAGTAATTATTTTCAAAATAATTCTCACTGTTGTAGCTCAAAATTTATTTCATTAAATGGAGTGAATACAATTTACAAATTTTAACTTAATCACCACATTTATTCTAAGATTGTACTAAAAAAAACAAACAAAAAAAAATTTCTTCAGAATTAACATATAGAACGATTAAACAAAATATCAATCACTCCATTTTAAACAACATAGTAAATAGTAGAAAATGAGATAAATTGAAACAATAAAAATATACGAACAGCGTCAGATCTAATAAATATTATTCTGGTTAATGTTAAACGAAAATATCAGTTATCTATAACTATAATAATTAATGCACAGCTACTCCGTGCTAATTATTAAAACTATCACTCCAAAACTAATCACGTATGTCAATTGATGACAAAATTAATTTAAAATCTCAATCAAAATCTCTAGAACTAAAACATATGAAGTAAAATTAAACTCTTAGTCATAAAAAAGTTAAATATAATAAGTAATCATTCTACAGCTATGTAAAAATTCAAGATTTATAAACTAATCATAAACTTAAGATTATTAATTTAAATTAAAATAAACAACTGATAAAAAAAAATCTCCAGTTATTAACAGAATTAGATCAACTAAGTTACTAATGTACTTAAATAATGAAGTATAAAATAATACTAATAATTTAAGTAAATCATACATTATATAAAAAAAAAAAATAATAATAAACAGTAATGCTTAATTAAGACTTTTAGCAAATAGGAAATATTTTTCATACATATTGTTATGTATCGGAAAAACATTGTTACATATTTAAAAGAAAGATGAAAACATACCTTGCTATGTTTGTTTTCTAGTATTCGATCAGTAAATCCTAATTATTGAAGAAAACTACTCCATTTTTAGCGGTTCTGATGTGAAAGGTGTGTGTCGCGGGTTCCAATGGTGAAATTTATTCTTAAATTTCTGTTAAAAATTCTTTATATATTATTCTTTTTTCAATTAGATGAACGTATTTTATTGAACGTCCTGCGATTTTAAACGCAGTACACAACAAAGATTCAAATTCAAGTTAGGAGAGAAGCAGTTAGTTAGCGTGGGGTGTAGGATAACGAATGCTTATTGGTCATTCTAAATGGCCTTCTAGGCGTCATAGGGGGTGACCTCCATTTCAAAGCGTTTCTCCTGTCATTTAACAGCTTATACTGTCGCAGAGATAACTGATGGCAAAGAAAACAGAATTTGTTGTTGTTTGACATGAAAATAAGCGATATGAGGATGGAATGACATAAGAAGTCTGCTACGTAATTTTTACTGTCGGAATTCGAAGATTTTTTTCTGTTGTTTTAAGATTTTTTTTTACAGTGTACAATCTCATAATATACGTGAAACAAAGCTTTTGATTATTTTCAAGTAAATTTGTTCGTAAATTGCGGTGCGAATTAATTATTTGAACGTTTTCGGAGCAGAAATACCTCGCCCCTGAAAGGGTTAAGAAGTGTGCATATATCACTTGCACCATTTCTGTGCTTTTCTTGTTCAGTTTGCTGAAGAAGAATCCCGCTCATGGAACGGGGAAGAAAAATACACTTCAAAATGCTTTAAAGGTACATTTGATGGTTGCTATTGAAGCCTTCATCAACCAAAGCACGGGAAGTTTCGCCTGTCGAACAAATCTCACCACAAACCATAACCGACTGGGTCATCCATTTCCTGCTCATGGAATCATTTCAGTTTGATATGCATGGAAATTACTTTGAAAATGTATGTTTCTAGGAGAAGGGTCCATATCCGTGCTGTCTTTCGATAATTGCCTGATAGACTGAGTGAGTCCTTTAACCCTTTAATGCATGATTTTTTTATTTTGTTCGGAAAAAAAATATTTGAGTCTATTTTTGTTAATTATCCACTAGAAAAATAGTGAAAAAATTTATTTATGTTTATGTTGGACGTAATGTCACAATGTCCCTCCACAGTTACATAACAAACATTGCTCAAAACGTATAATTTTAAATTATAGAGGAAAACGTGTAAAAATTGTCACAGGTGTAAATATGGGCGCCCCTTTCGAATTGCCATTGGAGGTACTGAAGACTGGCGGCCAGGATTGTACATGATGCCACTTGTTGATATAAGATAATATAGAGCAGTTGGAACCATTTTTTCAAGTAGTATGAATGCAGCGTGAGTTATTGTGCGAATTGGTGCTTGTTCGGAACTGCAAACTTTTGACAGATATCTGAAATTGCTTTCTTTTCATGTCCTTATAGTTAGTTTAAAACAATTTCAGAGTGATGTCGGGAAAGCGAAGATCCTAAGCTACTTTTAGAAGCACACCTTTAGTCATGTAATTCTTAGGTTACATGTGAAAGTGGCCATCTTTCTTAGTTAGGGTTGGTGTAAATATGGGCCCCGTCTTTTTCGAATTATCTTGATATACAAGAACATTAAACTCTAGCTATGCTAATTGATGAGGCTGCGGAAACACCGCAATGTTCCCCGGGAACTTTAAATGTAGTTTCTTTGTCGGCATATCTCTTGTCTCCAACATGAAGAAGAGAATCACTACTCGGGGACGCAAAGCAGCAAGATTCAGCGTCATCACTGGCAAGGATCACCATGCAAGGATCAGTTGACAAGTCGCCTGACAAAAGTGCTCTCGAGAAGATATCCTTGAGTTTTCCCAGAGTAAGAGACCGGTCAGGAGGAAGGGGTGGGAAGACCAAAGGCATAAAAAAATCGTCCCACGAAACGATTCGATTTATCCTCGGATTCATCACTGACCCTCCCTTGTGGACAGTGATGATGTGGACCTGGATATCAACGATAGGACTAAACCTGTCTCGAGTGATGCAACTTGCATCTTTTGTGATGGAAAGTTCTGTGAAGACACTCGCAGAAAACTGTGTGTTAAATGTGCTACGTGCCAAATGTAGGCACACTTATATTATGGCGGGCTAAAAGTGCCAGTTATGTTTTCGATTTCTGAAAATAATTTTTCTCTGTAATAAATAAATTATCTACCATTTTGTATTGTTTTATCCTGCTTTAAAACATTTTAAACTAGTTTTTGTGAACTTTTTTGGAGAGATTTTCACCCCATTTTTTCTGGTGCTTTTTTCAAAGCTTTTTGTAAATTTTCGTTTTTGAGTTGAAACAATTGATATTAATCATTGTTTTGCATCCTCGCATTTAGTAAACTTGTTATAGTTGTTCATGGAGGTCAAAAACCTTAACATTTTTTAAATTAAAGTCACTTTAAGTCAAAAACAAAAGAGGGTGCCCATATTTACACCTTTTCCTCTATACTTACTTTAAAGTGCTTATACTGCAAAATTTTATAACACTATTCAGCGATATAATAATTTTTATAATGTTTTTAATAGTTTGCAGAATTAATAATTACTACGTTGTAAATAAGATAGATAAAAAAACGTCAGTCGAGCACATTGCAAGCAGTATCAACAGGCGATGTTACAACTTCCCCGTGATAACAAATCAGGTCAAAAATAGACTTCACTACCTCATGACATTTAAGGGTTAAGTGAATTTGATTGTTGTGTCGATAATGGCTCAGCTAGACTCTGAAAACTATGAAAAACCTTTTTGTTGCTGATCATGAGCGGTCCGCTGCATTCGAATTTCCCACTTTTGAAGTTTTACTGTTTTGTTGGCACCCGTAAGTTTCTGGTACCGTTTCAGTTTCTAAGACTGTGGTACCCAAGGAATTATTCTACAATTTCTCAAACTGTCTCCCGATTGAAGTTCATCTCATCTGCGCAATATCCTTTTGAAATGGGGAAATGCGCTCACTCTTTCTACTGCCACTTTGCATTTTCGGAAAATTATGACTGTTCGTTTTTTAACTTTTTTTCCCCCTTGGTCTTTTGCAATTAGGAACGCCTATTAGAACCGTTTTTCCGTCTGTGTGTCTGTTGGCGATGGTTAGGAAAATCTACCGCGCAGAGATCTGAAAATGTGTCCAAGGCAGGTTCTCATACACCTGAGGTTCAGACTTTTCATTTTTTGACAATTAACCTAGATATTACTTAAAAACTCATCAAAAAATTATACTTTATATAAAGGACTTGGTGAAAAATTTTTGAAACGTTAGGACGAATAGGAAGTATTTAAAAAAGTAAATCTAAGAAATTTTCGATGCAAATGCCAAAACGCTGGCTTTACACTGTTTCGAGTCATGTATTCACTTCTAAAACTCATATTTTTTCACGAAACTTTAAAGAGAGCTTGGCTACAGTTATGTTTGTACCCAATTAAAATTTCAGAGAGATATTTTCTTTTGTTATGTTAAAGGGCCCATCGCTGAAAAAAAGCGAGAAGTAATTTTTTTTTTTTTTTTTTTTTTTTTTTTTTTTTACAGCTAGATATCAATATTTTTTCACGAAATTTTTACACGGGCTACAAAACCGTTATTAAAATGTAAAACAAAATAATATTTCAATAATATTTCTTTTTTAATATTTTAAATTTAGAAATTTTTTGATTTGTTATAACAGCTTTGAATCCATGCGAATGCGTCATCGTAGACTCACAATAGACATAGACGTAGAGGTGACATCATCTAAAACTTGTTCATGCCACAGTAAAATATATTTAAAGTGATGCCGTATTGAATATTGGTAAATAAAAAAGCTTACAGCGGGAGACAAAGGTGTAATATTTATAGCAGCAATTTAAAAAAAGAAAGAAAGAAAAAAAAACGAAGATTGCGACAAAGCAAGATAGTTTTTTTTAATCTCATTTTTTTCTCTCAGACATTTTATTTTGTCTCAAAACGTGAGTCCCATTTTTTCCAAAAAGGAGCTGGATTTGTAAAGGTATAAAAATCCAATGCTCTGGGACTACAAATATTACTTGGAAAGATGTATTGAAATATACTATATTAAAAATAAATAAATGAGTATTGGTATGGATGCCTATTGGGGTATAGCTCTATTCTAAAAAAAAGTAACTAACGCTGTCACCGCCGCCGTTTATGAATTTTTTGTGACCGGGGGTCTTTCTTCGTTAAAATTAAGAAAACTACTACATGCAAGAGTATGAAAATCGGTTATTTTATAGAGAAATGTTTGATAAACACGCTGATGCAGACAGTTTTCAAATCGAATAATTATTTTAAAAGATATTTAATGTTAAAGTTGGTCAAAATCATTCCATTAAAAAAGTTCAATAGAAACAAAAACTATACATAGAAATTTAATCATTTTTAGATCATTGACATTAAAAGTTCTTGGTGTGCAGACTGAATTTGATTCATTTTTTGAGGATTTATTTCCATTTTAAATTCAAATTTTCAGCATTTCGAGAGACATTTCTTACATCTTTTAGAAAAGGGTATTATTTTAAATTGTTACTTATTTTAAAAACAACGCAAATAATAATATTTTCTTCAAAGTACAAATTTATTTATACGTGACTATTATAAACAGAAAAAAAACTTTCAAATTAGAATTAAATGATTACGTATTAAAAGCAGGAAAATATTGAAAATTACGTCATGAAAATTATATTTACACCTGAATTTAAAAAGAAAGAAAATTGTAAAATAATAAATTCATTAATATGCGTTAAAAGTCATAAATGGAGGAAATTACATCATATTTAAAATGGCCAAACAGAATGGCCAAACTGTTTAAATTAAAAATATATATTTGCGCGATATATTTATTTAATGTTTTGAGATAATCTTTTAAACTATTGTTGTGAATTCTAAGACAGCGCAAATAATATTTCCTTTCTAACAACAAAAGTACTTTCACGTGATCATTAAAAAGAGAAAGAAAACTTTGGTGAAAATTACGTCAGTTTCAACAGCATACATTTAAAATGTCTTGTTTAAAATAAACTTTCTTATAGCGTTGTTAAAAATACCGAGAGACAAAGACTTACTTAATTACTCAATTAATTTTATATTAGCTTATTTTCAAATGTTTCACTGTTCTGATTTAATCAAAGACGAAAACAGTCCGTTAACAGGGATGAGGCCGCTACTGTTTTTTTAATTATAATGCAGTCTTCCAAACCTTTTTTAAAGACGATTAAATTAGAGTGCTTTTAGAGTTTGCGATGTCTGAACGGGGGTTGGCGAGCATAGCTTGTAGGGGGCGGAGCCCTCTAGTTATAGAAAATAAAATACAATTACAAAAAAAAAAAAAAAAAAAAAAAAAAAAAAAAAAAAAAAACGAAACGTAGGATTGCTGTAACACCACGAATCATTTATTGCTCCAAGGTTTGGTGCAGGGTGCAGATACCCCCAGTAAAAATTAAAATTCATGCGAAATTGGGTTAAATATATAAAATCATATAAATTTTAGGCTTATTTAAGGTTATTATTATGGATCCGAACAATGTTTGCGGGTCGGATAGTTTATAATAACGCAATATTACGGCAACGTCTCATGAATATGCCATAAGCTGTATAGTTGAGTCTGAAAACTGATGTACCTAGCGAAGTGTTCTGTTTAATGCATTTGTAGAATCAGAATATGACACACGAACACCGTCTAAATAATTTTTTTCTTCAGGAACAGAGTAATACTTCCTTTTTGCAGTGGTAGAGGGAGTTATTCCCTCTCTCGAATGGATGAATCGCCAGATGTCCACTCATAATTTCGAATCTCTTTTGTCTTGTTTTATTTTTACGCGCTTTTACTTAACTTGATTCATGTACACTGATGTCCAAAAGTATTGCATATTTCAATAAATCATTGTTTTCTCAAAGAGTTTTTGTTGGAAAAAGCTGAATATCCATACACATCATAAGAAAACGGTATGCAAACTAGCGGTCATTATGTTTAAAAACAACAACAACCATCAAATCAGCCATTTCATAGGATTGGGCGACCAAAGCGTGAATTGCAAAGTAGTTGGATTGTGAGAATGGATGATGTTAAAACCCCCCTTTCTTTCTGTTTGACTTGGCGAAAATTAATCACCGCCAAGAATTATGGTAACCCTATTTTTTACTTTACTATTTTTCAGTTTGTTTAAAAAGGTAGATGTAATTTAAATTCTGAAGCGAGCGATCTCTGCTATATGAGATCTGAACCAGGACTGCCTGGTGATAATAAATATATTAATATTCAGTTCTTCGAGGTTTTAATTATTTGAGTGCTGATTTACTTCCAATGAGTAAAAATCGTTCTGTTGATTTATCATGAATAGATAAAATTGTTCCGCATATCATTTATTTGAATTGACGTGAAATATTTCTGATTCGAAGTTCTTTTTATTCGACTGTGTTCTGTGAAATCCCTCATGTTGGCTAACCGCGTCAGGATGTCTGGACTGACGATGGAATATTTTTTCTTCTGATTCTGAAAGCTTGAGGTAAGCTATTTTTTAATTGTTAATTAATTGAAAGTAAATATGTCAACTACTGTTAATATTGATACTTTAAAAAAGAAAAGAACTGGATTACGTACACAAACTACAAAATTGTGTACAAAAATAAGCACAACTCTTGAAAACGATTCACTGACATTAGAAAATAAGCTGGATTTATTAAACATTTGTAAGGACCAGTTAAATGACAAATATGAATTATTAAAAAAATTAAACTCTGATATCCAGGATATTATCGCCGATGACGATTTTGAGAAAGAAATCGAAAATTCCGAAACCTATAGTGAGAAAATAATCGAATCTCGTTATAAAATAACGAAGTTCTTAAATGAACATAACTCCCAAAATCAGAATAATACTTTTCAAAATTTTATGAAAAATGAATCCGGTTCTCAAAACGGAAATTTAGAGCGATCTATGAAATTGCCGAAGCTCACTATAAATAAATTTTTTGGTGACAGCAGTTCCTGGTTAGAATTTTGGGGGCAATATTCTAATTCAATTGAAAAGAATTGCAATTTAACTCCTATTGACAAATTTGTCTATTTGAAATCTCTTCTTGAAGGTAGTGCATATAACGCTGTTGCAGGATTTTCGCTTTCCGAGGAAAACTTTAAATCTGCAGTTGAATTATTAAAGACTCGCTACGGTCGTGACGACCTAGTCATCAACGCACATATGAATAAATTATTAAATTTAAGACAGGTAAAGAATGCATCTAATGTTAGAGAACTTCGGGAACTGTATGACAGTTGTGAAATACAAATTAGAAATTTAAATTCTCTCGGAGTTACAGCAGGAAGTTATGGTCATCTCCTATGCCCTATTTTATTAAAGTTGATACCTGCTGAAATGGCGTTAGATTTTAATCGTAAAAGAACCGATGGTAAAAAAATGGAAGTCGAAGAGCTTCTTTCTTTCATTAAAAACGAAGTTCAATCGCGAGAATCTACTATGGCACTCCAGAGCTCTGAAAATAGTTTTAGTGCTAAAAAAGAAAAGAATAGATACAATAACAGGTATAAACATTTTAGCAACTATAAACGCGACATTCCTTCAGCCTCTGCATTGGCTACTAACGTAAAAAATGTTTGTTTATTTTGTGACAATGAACATGATTCAAAATTGTGTAAAGTGTGTACTATTCCTCAAAAACGGGATAAATTACGTATGCAAGGACGCTGTTTCACTTGTTTCAAAAAATTCCACGTCTCGGCTAAATGTAAATCGAATTTAGAGCCATGTAAATTTTGTAATGGAAATTTTCATCATTATTCGATTTGTTTAAAAAAATCTCACCCGACAATTCCAAAAGAAATCGAATCAGCTGACACAATTATTAGTTCGATATCTTATTGTAAAAATGAAAATGAAAATTCATTTAAAGAGGTTATATTACAAACATCTTGCGTAAATGTGGAATCTGATAAAGGCTCTGAGCTTGCATTATGCTTGTATGATTTGGGGAGTCAAAGGTCATTCGTCACAGAGCAATTAGTATCAAAATTAAATCCCCGAATTATTCGTCAAGAAAAACTTCAAATTTATTCTTTTGCAGCTGTTAAACCACAAATAAAAACATTTGATGTTGTGCAAGTGAAATTATCCCATGTTGAAAACAAATCGCGTTTCATATTTATCGAGGCTTTAGTTACAGATGTAATTTCAAACGTTAGGATTTTTCCCCCCCTTCTCTCCAGACAGATAAAAAATAAACTGGCACCTTTTAAATTAACAAATGCTGTTGCATCATCCCATTCTAATGTAAATGTTCTTATTGGAGCGGATTATTTTTATCAAATCTGTTACGCTAGAGAAATAAGAAAAATAACTAAATCTCTCTTTTTATGTGATAGTTTATTTGGATATTCACTTTGTGGTTTTTATGAAGATGAAAAAAGAAAAAAAATGGAAAGTGCTTCTGTTTTAAATCTGTGTGTTTCAACTCCAGTTGGGGAAGATTTGAATTTTTTATGGGAAATCGAATCTTTGGGTATTACGCAATCAAATGATAATATTTCTGATGCAGATAAGGAAATTGTGAATAAGTTTGAGAATAACTTAAAATTCGTAAATAATAGATATGAAACGGGTTTATTGTGGAAATATGAGAAAAATAAAGTCGGGAATAATTTTAGAATAGCTAGAAGTCGCTTTGAGGAATTAAATCGTAAACTCGAGAAGGATAATGACTTATGTAAAAATTATAAAGATATTATATTAGAACAATTAACTGCTGGAATTGTAGAAGAATGTCCTGATAAAATAACAGAAAGTGGTTATTTTATGCCGCACAGGCCGGTTTTAAGAAATGATAAATTAACTACTAAGGTAAGAATGGTTTTCGATGCTTCTTCTAAAGAAAAGCATTTAAATTCTCTAAATGATTGTTTATATCCAGGACCTAACCTTAACCCGAACATTCTTAATGTAATATTTAATTTCAGAAAATTTAATGTTGCATTTAGCGCTGACTTAGAGAAAGCGTTTTTGCAAATTGGGATAACAGAGGAAGATCGGGATTATTTAAAATTTTTGTGGTTTGGTGACGAAAAGGATGATTTAAAATTTTTGAGATTTACACGAGCTGCTTTTGGGGTAACTTGCAGTCCCTTTCTTTTGGCCGCAACGATTAAATCCCATATACGTAAATATGTTGATCATCCTGAAGTTGTTAAGATTTTGGACTCTTCTTTTTATGTAGATGATTTGATTACGGGGTCAAAATCTGACGAAGACGCTTATTATCTATCCTCAACAGCTTCGCATATTTTTAAAGAAGCTAGCATGAATTTGCGAAAATTCAATACTAATTCTGTCAAACTTAGAAAATTATGGAAGGAAAATAAATTATGTGACTTAGAAGAAAATTTGAATAATTCTTTAAAAATTTTGGGATTATTATGGGATACTAATTGGGATATATTACGTTTTGACGTACAATCCTTTCCTGATGATTGGAAATTTAATCCATCGAAACGCGTTACTCTTAAAGCTATGTTAAAATTCTTTGATCCTATTGGATTTATTGCACCATTTTCTGTTCGTATGAAAAGTTTGCTACAGGAAACATGGAAGAGGGGTTTGGAATGGGATGAAAAATTCCCTGATGATTTAAAAATTGAATGGGAAAATTGGTATGCAGAAATCGAACATTTACATAAATTTCAGGTACCGCGCAAATATTTTCCACATGGTTTAGACTTTTCGGACCCAATCGAAATTCATATCTTTTCAGATGCTAGTCCTAAGGCTTATGGGGCCGTAGCTTATTTTCGATGTACCACAAGTGATAATAAAATTATGACTAGTCTTATTTGGGCAAAATACCGAGTCGCCCCGATTAAATGTTTGACAATTCCTCGGCTTGAATTAATGGGGGCATTAATAGCTGCAAGAATGTCTAAATATCTGAAAAGTGCATTTAATTTTCAAAATTTGGAAATTCATATCTGGTCAGATTCCACAATTACGTTACATTGGATCAAGGGATCAGCCATGGATTGGAAGCCCTTTGTGGCTAATAGGGTTGTAGAAATACAATCTTTAACTGATCCTAGAATATGGAAATATATCTCGGGTAAGGATAATCCTAGTGATCTTCTTACTCGAGGCGAAAATTTACATAACCTCATAGAAAATAAATTATGGTATTACGGTCCTGAATGGTTGTCATTACCAAAGGACAGTTGGCCGAAACCTGAAAAGATAACTTTTAATGAAAATATTTTGAACGAAAGAAAATCAACAAATTTGAGTTCTGCTCAATTATCTTGTACAGTAGGTGTTGTACCTCCAGAGTCTTTGTTAAAATTAGAAAATTTTAGTTCTCTTTCCAAATTACTTAATATCACAGCCTGGATCTTGAGATTGATAAATAATATCAATAAATTGAAACCTAAAATTTCAGGTGAGCTCACAGCTCAAGAAATTGAAAAGGCAGAATTTTATTGGTTAAAACAAACCCAGTTATCTGTCTTCAATCGTGAAATTGAGTTACTAAAAAAGGGAAAGCCCATCGATAAAGATTCAACCTTGTACAGTCTGAATCCAAAATTGGATGAGAATGATTTGTTAATTTTATCTGGAAGATTACAATTTTCAGAATTATCTCAAAGGGAAAAGCACCCTTTTATACTTCCATATGGGAGTGCTTACACCAAATTGTTAATTCGAAATGCCCATGAAAAGGTTTTCCATTATGGAATTGCAACAACTTTAGCTCACTTACGAGAAAATTATTTTATAATTAGAGGACGAAAAATGATAAAATCTGTACTGAAAAACTGTCTAATTTGCACAAAATTTAAAGCTTCTCCTGGGAAGCAAGAAATTGCACCATTACCTAGAGATCGTATTACTGAATCACCACCCTTCTATACCTGTGCTGTAGATTTTGCAGGACCTATTTATGTCAAAGCAAAAACTGGCCAAGAAAAGGCCTATATAGTTCTTTTCACGTGCGCAGTCACTAGAGCTGTGCACCTCGAATTATGTACCAATTTAACGACGGAAACTTTCCTTTTATCATTTAAAAGATTTATCTCTCGTAGAGGAATTTGTCGAACAATCTACAGTGATAATGCGAAAACATTTATCAAAGCTGATAATCTTCTTAGAGAAGTTTGGCGCCGAATATCGAAAGAGGAAGTTTTACGATATTTTAATAAAAATAGAATCATATGGAAATTCATTATTCCAAGAGCCAGTTGGTGGGGCGGTTTTTGGGAACGCATGGTACGTTCGGTGAAAACTCCTTTGAAGAAAGTTCTCGGAAGATCTTGTCTCTCATATGAAGAAATACAAACCACTTTAACTGAAATCGAAGCAATGATTAATGGTCGCCCTTTAACTTATGTTTATGAAGAAAACAGTGAACCGCTTCCACTTACTCCTTCACATTTCCTGATCGGCAAACGAATAAATTCTCTACCAGATTTTCATTGTGTTACTGAACCTAATTCGAATAGAATAACGTTAACAAAAATATTGAAATATCGAGAGCAAGTTTTAAACCATTTCTGGAAACGTTGGAGGCAGGAATATTTGCTAGAACTGCGTTCTGCCAATCTTTCAGTTCCTGTCAAAGCTCCGACTAAATTCGAAATTGGTGACGTTGTGTTAATTAATGAAGATAAAACTCCAAAGCACATGTGGAAATGCGGCAGAATTACAGAGCTCTTTTTAGGAAGAGATTCGAAAGTTAGGTCTTGTGCTATACAAACTGAATCTGGTGTAATAAAGAGACCAGTTCAACTGCTACATAAATTTGAACTTGACATTATGGACTAACATTGAACATTTCACTTTTACGAACAATTTGTTTACATTTTCATTTTTAAACTTTTTCTAATCTAGTATTTTGTATATTTTAGTTTCAGTAGTTGTTCCTGTGAAAATAGAATTAAATTGTAAGTATGTTCTAACTTTTAATTGTCTTATTGATGTAATTTGAAATCTTTGATAAAAATTTAGTTTGAATGATGAACAATAGTAATTGTTCATCCGGGGGCAGTGTGTTAAAACCCCACTTTCTTTCTGTTTGACTTGGCGAAAATTAATCACCGCCAAGAATTATGGTAACCCTATTTTTTACTTTACTATTTTTCAGTTTGTTTAAAAAGGTAGATGTAATTTAAATTCTGAAGCGAGCGATCTCCGCTATATGAGATCTGAACCAGGACTGCCTGGTGATAATAAATATATTAATATTCAGTTCTTCGAGGTTTTAATTATTTGAGTGCTGATTTACTTCCAATGAGTAAAAATCGTTCTGTTGATTTATCATGAATAGATAAAATTGTTCCGCATATCATTTATTTGAATTGACGTGAAATATTTTTGATTCGAAGTTCTTTTTATTCGACTGTGTTCTGTGAAATCCCTCAGATGACTCTTACAATCTGTTGTTCCTAGTGGAGATTTCGATCATTTTTGTTGCTAAAGTTTCCAAAAGTACCAAATGAATGAATTTTCGCGTGGTCATGTTATTGATGTGATAGAGCCTGGCTGGTATCAGGTCGATGTTGCCAAAGCTGTTACAATAGACAAATCTACGGTTTCAAGATTGTGGCAACGCCACATTTGAACGCGAAATGATAGTAAAAGTTCTGCAGAAGGTCGTCTGCCTATAACACTACCACCAGATGACTGATTTGTGGCATTAATAGTCAGGCGCAATCGAACCATGGCAGCAAGAGCGATAACAGCAAAGTTAGTCCATTTATGCCTAGCGTACCATTTTTCGGGCGTTTCGAATTAAATTTTTTTTAATAATTTTCTTCTTCTTTACAACCCTGAAAATTGTATGAAGTTATTGTCTATAAATATCTTTATCTATTACAGAGAGATGACAGTATAAGATTGATATTTATTTGCTTAAATGAAGGCCTTTTTTCGGCGTTTATAGGTTTTTCATTTTTCAAGATAGCGAAATGTAAAAAGTAAGTTTATTTGTATTTTTTGTATCAAGGATCCAAATAAAGCTTGTAGACTTTTTTGAAATACGCATTTTTTTAAATTGCGAAATTATATGTTCAAGACTAAATTTTTATGCATATTTGTAACGTACAAAATATAGGGCGCTAGGCGCAAATGGGTACATATTTTTATTAGCCAGTTGAGGGACAGTTATTTATGTAAAGTCCTTTTCAGGATGATTTTGAAATAAATTGTTTTTTAACCTCAAATACGATTATTCTTAATTTATTATTAATAAACTCATAATGTTATTAATCTCTGAGAAGAAATAAATACTTTTTTAATAGTTCATAAAAATACTAATTATAGTATATAATATACAATTAAAAAGCTTAATTTATATAAATTTAGACAAAACATTTGATTATGCATTTTTCAACATATGGATATTCCCATATTTCGTACGTTTACATTTTATCAAATAAATACAAAAATATTTTAGAGTAATTTTTTTTAGTATTTTTCCAGTTCATTTTGCAACATTTTAAAGTGATTTTACCAAGAAATTTGAGAAAACAAAAATTCAAGCATAAATGGATTTAAATGCCACTAGTGGGCCGCTAGTTTCTCCCTAAACTGTATGCAGGCGTTTTAGTCAACATGGTCTTTATGCCAGACATCCGATAATAAGTGTCCCACTTACCTCTCGTCTCGAATGTAACATGATGGAAAATTACGCTAATTTTGCCTCAAATGTGAAGAAGTGCTTTGTATTGAGGATCAAAATGCACACATTCTGCTAAATGTAGCATAACTTTCACCATGAACGCGTTTCGTCTTTTTCTAGATTTGTAAGTTAGCATTTGAAAAGGTTTCTATCTGACGATGAAAATTTACAGAGATATAAACTGAATACTTATTAAGCATTTTAACCGGTTAAATTACGGGATGTTAAAATGTAATTTTTTTTTCACAGCTTTAAAGTTTTACAAAATGTTGCAAAACAGTTTAGCCAAAATTTAAAGAAAATGGGGTAGAAAATGTGGTTCTTTTAATTTTCACATTATTAGTAAGAATTCTGAGACTTAAGGAAAAATTATTCATTTTCGCTCAATCCTAAGTAAAATGCTTCAAATCCATTTATTAAAATTCACGTTTTCTTTTAAAGTGACAGATTTTTGCCATTTAGCTCCTTTAATAATTTCACTGCTTGATTTATTCGTAAAAATAAATTGAATTTACTTTTGTATTGTAGAATTTTAATTTTAGTCTAGGCTCAAAATAAAAGTGAAAAGTGCTTCTTCTTTAAACAATCATTGTAATATGTTTCATCTTTACGGATATACATACACAATGGTACTATAATTATAGTTGCTATAATTATAGTTTAATCCAAGTAGGATTTTGACCTCCCTCAATATACCTTTACAGACCTGCCGATCTCTTTCCTTTAATTTATAATTTATAATTTGGTTTTGTGCAAGATCTTTCTCTACCTCTTCTATCCATCTCTTCCTGGGTCTACCAATACTTCTTTTCCCTATTAAATTACCATACCATTATATATCTTCTTTGTGCTTCTCTCATCCCTCATTCTGATTAGCTGGCCTAACCACTGCATTCTTCTTATTTTTATAGTATTTATTATTTCTTTTTCGTTATACTTTTGAAAAATATTTGTCATATATTATACCACTAACCTTTTAAACAATTACTTTAGACCTCGACACACAGTAAAATAGCACAGAAAAAAATTTCAATAAAATACAAATCTATAGAAAAAGAATTATTGTGTAGTAAAAAAGTTTTCAAGAAAACAAAACTCTCTCTAAAATGATTTATTTTTCTCTTTTTTTTTTTTTTTTTTTTTTTTTTTTTTTTTTTTTTAACAAAGTGGGACAGAGCTCGGAAACAATAAAATAGTGAGGGGGAATAGTCTTCAACTGAACAAAAATAGGTGTAAAACGGATTAATAAAACTAAAACAGATTAATTATAATAGTGTAGGAAACTTTTTGCAAGAAGACGAAAATCTGTCTCAGACAAAAATCTGTCCAAAACGATTTTTGTCCATTTATTTAGCAGGTTTTACTGTACACATAATTTGATATCTCCATAAGCTCCACAAAATTTAAATCCTTCCGGACGCAGATATCAGATTTACTATTTTTGCGGTCTTGTTTATTATTCACAGGACACAAGGACTTTTTATCATCTTCCTGCTCATGACATTTCTGTTAACGTTAGTCGAACAAAGCCTTTGCCATATATCATGCCGTTAACCTTTTAATCAAGTATGACAGAACTCGACAAACAGTGAAATAGTGTGGGAAAAAAGTTTTCAACAAGACAAAGAAAAAATCTGTCCAAAACGGATTAATTAAACTTTAAATGAGGATTATAGAAATAGTGATCGAAAAAAACTTTCAACAAGACAAAAAAAGTCTCTCAAAAAAAAAAAAAAAAAAAAAAATATCTGTCTAGAACGATTTTTTTTGTCTTAACCGGTTTTGCTGCATAGATAATTTCGAAGATCTTGGTGATTTTTACAAATTCCAGAGCATTTAAATCTCTTCTGGACGTCAGACTCATGTGTGATTTACTCCTATTAAGGACTTTTTATTATTCGAAAGAAACAAGTGTTTTATATCTTCTTACTAGAGTCGGGTTGGGTAACCGGATTTTATTCGAACTCAAACCGATTCGCGGTTCGTGTCGGATGCAGTTGACGCTAATTTTTTTCATTTTTTTCATTTCAATTTTTTTCTGGTTTTTTCAATTGTAAAAAACTATTATTTGATTAATCATGCGTGCATCATACGTTGATCTTTATACAAAACAGATAAAATTGATATTAGAGATACATAGTTACTACATAGTTCTGTTACAATATGGGTTTTTGTTTCTTTTTTTTTTCTCTTTTGTCACTTCGAGTTCAAGTTTGAATGTTTCGGATTCGCGTCAGATTTGAATTTCTTCGGGTTCGGTTCAGGTTTAGTGTTTACTGTATTTTCGGATGCAATACTTCCCGTGCATCAGGGCGTTTACTTCCTACTCATCAAATTTCTGTAAACTTTAATCAAACGAAGATTGGCATACATAATACCGTCAATCTTTTATCAAGTATAACAGAACTCAACAACAGGTAAAATAGTGTGGGGAGACAAAAATCTGTCTAAAACAGATTATTTTAAATAGCGTGGGAGAAAAATTTAACAAGACAAAAATCTCTCTAAAACGATCGTTTATTGAGCGAAAAAGTATTCGGAAACATAACTCAACAAACGGCAAAATACTGTGGGGAAAAGTTTTCAGCAAAATAAATATCTTTTTAAAACCGATTAATTAAAATGGTGCAGGAAAAACGTTTTCAACCAGAAAAAATCTGTTTAAAACAGTTTTATTTTCGAGTTAACGGGTTTTGATACATGCATAATTTCGAAGGCCTTGGTTATCTTTCACAAGTTCCATAAATTTTAAATCCCTTCCGGACGTCAGGACGCGGTGATTTACTCCCTTTAAGGACTCGTTTATTATTCACTGGACACAAGTATTTTTTATCATCTTCCTGCTCATCAAATTTCTGTTAACGTTAGTCGAACAAAGCTCGGCATATATCATGCCGTTAACCTTTTAATCAAGTATGACAGAACTCGACAAACAGTAAAATAGTGTGGGAAAAAAGTTTCCAACAAGTAAACAAAGTCTTTAAAATGTATTTCAGATTATTTTGCATTCAAGCATTATGCTATCTCTGGAGTGCTCCGCATAATTCTGTGATGACATCACAGATACCACCATGATTCTGTAAGTTTAACAAACGCTGCTACTCTCCCAGTTCTCTTTGTTCTACATCCGTCTTTATTGTTCGTCTTTTCCTCCGTTGCATAGCTAAAGTGTCAATCAAACTATACAAAGCTGGATGATATATTGATAGTGTTGTTAAAGGAATAGTGTGAGTGTAAGGGACGTCAAACATTTTTTTTTTTATAAAAACTAAAAAAAAAAAAAAAAAAAAAAAAAAAGATGATATAATTTCAACTAAAAAATCACTACCATACTATAGAAGCAAAATTATTTTATTTTAATCCAAAATTTCTACTTTTAGAAAAAATACAATTTTAGGAAGTTTTCATTACAAAAAGTAAAAAGCTACCTATCGCAACCGGCCAGAGGAAAGCACTTCAGAAAAATTTTGGCATATTTTCACTGATCATGACGCCCCGACCCCAAAACTGCCCTCCGTTCAAATGTGGCTTATATATATATCAATCTATATGAGGACGTGAGTTTCAAAACTCGCCTTATCCAAAATTTTTTAAAAATCGAGTTTTCTCTATCAATTTATTCCATTGGTCAACCTGCATCGAAAAGATACTACAACCTGCAAAAAACTACTTTTATCGTGTATTTCTGGCATTGTAAAATCTAGGTTTACAATGAAAACCAATGGACGCAGTCAGAGGTTTTTCGCGATTTCGCAACATTTGATTTGCTGGATAAGGTGAGTTTTGAAACTCACGTCCTCATATATATATCTGGTTTTTATCATGCGATAACTCTGGTATTTATAAATCGATTTGGATGAGATTTATTGTGTGTATAGTACATATACATACAAATGTCTCGACCGGGTTCGTTGACCAACTTCATCCGCCATCTTGTTACAAAATGGCGGCCATTTAAGTATTTAAAACTATAAATAAAATACACAAAAAATTTAGAAATCCAAATTTATTTTATGTTTAAGCGTTAGGCCTTGATACAAGGATTCCGAAGTATTTTTTGTTTCATCTCTAGCTTAAAAAATGGTTGAGATATAGCAGTTTGAAATTCTAGGGTGGTTGACATTTTGAAACAAGACAACATTTAAAGAAAATAATTTATGAGTGTTAGCTTCACGTTAGCTTCAAATTCTTGCCAAGCTTGGCGACGCTTGGCAAAATATCACCAAACTTGGCGACCAAAACTAAGCAACTATAAATGATGCCAACTTGACTATAGCTTATTAATTTGGCGCAATTCTCATTCAAATTCAGTATTGACGATTATTCTTTTTTCGGGTTCGTCTCATTTTAGCTTCTTAAAATTTGAGTAAAATTTTCAAAATTTTAAAACCAAGAAATAAGGAATTTTTATTGAATCATCTAATCGAGTTCCACTAATTTTAGCTTCGTGTGTTTGAGTAAAATAAGCTATATTAAAAAAAAAAAAAAAAAAAAAAAAAAAAACAAGGAATGTGAAAGCTACATTTTCATCTCAGCACATGCCGAAAGGAATTTTTTTGCATGCAACAGTCAAATTTGTAGTTATTAAAAAAATATTTTTTTTTCTCTTTTTGAAGAAGCAAATATTTAAAAATATTATAATCCAAAATTCTTAAAATTATAAAATCAATATGCGTGAGATCTTTGATTGTAAGGAATGCGCTACAAGCAGCGCAACTATTTTTCTCTTAGTTTGTAGTGTAATGCGCTACTAATGCGCTACTGTAGTGTAATGCGCTAATAAATTTAAAAAAATCACTAAGAGTGGGCATTGAAGTTACTTTTATGTCCTTAGTTCCAAAAACAAGTAAATGTGTTATTTTAGAAATCAAAGGGTCGCCCTTGTTCCTTTTACGCAAAATGTTGTATAATGCTCTGTCATTTTCTGTTATTGGCGTAGGGCTAGCGGGTAATTTTCAATTGCAGTTGTTCGACTACTTAGAATGAGTATATTTAGAGCAAATACTAGAGCTCACAGACTATTCCTTAATAAAGTACTGAAAATAATTAATCTATGCTTGAATATCTGACACAATGTACAGTCAATCAAAAAGAAAGAAAAAAAAAAAGAAAGACAACAATCCATACTACACTCTAAAAATGGGAGGAGTGAAAAGTTCACTCTTCGAAAGAGTGACAGGCAAAGTGAATTTTATAAAAATACACTCCTTAAAGAGTGGATTTTCCACTTCCTAGAAAGGAGTGATATACAGGGTGATTCATAATGAATGGGCCAAAAAGAATAGCGCAGTGTGACTGCCGTAATGGATTTATTCAGCCGAATCAAATTTATTCTGCAACTATAATTATACAAGTTTTATTTTGCAACAGGGAAAAAGCATCGAATGACGAACTCGCCGCTAGAGGTGCTGTTAAACAAAATGTCGTCCATGCAGGAGAAAGCGTACTGCGTTTTCGAATATACCAAAACCTCCTCGGTAACTGTTGTGCAAAGACATTTTCGCACAAAATTTCGTAAACAACCACCGCATCGGCATAACATAAGCAGGTGGGTGAAGCAGTTCCAGGATACCGGCTGCTTATGCAAGAACAAAAGTCCAGGAAGAAAAGAATCAAAACCCGAAGTGGTTGAAAGAATTCGTGAACGCCTTGTGATTTTTTTCCCCTGGGGTTTCGTTAAAGACAAGGTGTTTGTGCCTTCACTTCCTCAGAAGTTTGAGGAACTGAAGCAGCGGATAACTGCAGTGTTGAACTCCATCACAGGGGATATGCTATCACGAGTGTGGCAGGAGCTTGATTACCATGTAGACATTTGTCATGTCACCGGAGGGGCACATATTGAACACCTGTAGAAACTTGAATAAATGTAGTTTTGAGGTAAATTTGAATTTTCTAAATATATTAATTACAACGTTCACAATCATGTTTTCTTTTTGTCCCATTCATTATGAATCACCCTGTATTTCACGCCATTGTTGAGAGTGAGATATCTCACTCCGCTGACGAGAGTGAAAACCTGGCATTATACACTTTAAAGAAAATTTCCGTTCAACTTTGAACCAATATATGGAGTAAAATAATGAAAAGCACCAAAATATGCCACTCCTTAATTTTCAAAAACTCAATTTCATAATGTAACCTTGGAAATTACGTATTAAAACGCACTCCTTTTCAAGAGTGAATAATCACTCCTTTGAAAGAGTGACTATTCACTTTAAGCAGGAGGGAGTATTGTTTGGGTATTAATAATTAGCCAATCAGAACAGTCTTGTCTACGACGTTTCTTTAAGATAAGAGAAAGACGTCCGCCATTTTAGAATTAAAATGTAAGGATATAATTACAGTGATTATTTGTGAAACTTTTTATCTTCGTATAAAATTAAATGTAATTAATTCATAAAGGATACAGAATGATAGAATATTCTCAAAGAGCATTCGAAAAACTTTTGCGCTTTCAAACTTCTATTATTGTTATGTCTGCAGTTTTTCCCGAGCGCGCGAAAAGTATCTTCAAAGTTGAGTCAAATAAGCATTGCTTGCATTGTTATTTTTACTCCCGTCTCGATACTGTCATGAGTGATAATTATACACAGTGAAGTTCATAGGTTTAAATAAAGAGTGTCTCATTTAAGCCGATACAACTCAAATAAAAGGGTAATATTGAAAATTTCCAAAGGAAGAAAATATATTTCTGGAATACAGATAGTTTCGGTTTGACCGAATTTTTGGCAGCATCTTCGCCGAAAACGAATTTTCGGGGCAACTCAAATTTTAGGACGAAAAGGAAACCGAATTTTCTGTCGATCGATAACTGTATGTACTCATCAGTTAATCAGAACAGCAAGTTTTACGACGCTTTTTTTAAGATAACAGAAAGGCGTCCGTCATTTTAGGATTGAAACATAAGGATATTATTAAAGTGATTATTTATGGAACGTAAAGATAAGTCTTATTTAATTATAATAGTTTATTCCTGTAGTTTTGTATGTTGTGATCATGAATTAAATAGTTTTATGTTATATAGAAAAAGATTGAACTGGAATTGTTTTCTTTTGAGATTTGTTAAAAATGTGTTAATATAGTGTGCTGCTAGAATTTTTTCGGTTTTTTACTGTTTTATGATTATAAACACTTACAGTATTCATCGTTATTACTGCTGTTGTTTAATAGTACAGTATAAAATACTAATTGTTATTTTTAGTATTTTTCAAATTGGTACATTTATTATTTTTTTAATTGTATGTAGGCATTTTTCTGCTGTTTATGATTTTAATCAAAACATTTAATTATAGATATTCTGAATCAGTTATTAAATTTCTTTCTATTGTAAACTCATTTTCTGCGTTTATGATATACGTAATTATTGACACTAAAAAATAAATTATGATATTTAATCATTGAAATAAAGTGTTTTTTTTATGCCTGATAGGAAGTTTATAAATTAAACTGTTTTAATATATTTTTTATAAGTTCATATTTACTTACATAATATAGGACTAAAAAAATTTTTTTAAAGAGACTAATAACTACTTTTTACATTAAAATGTTTGTCAAACAATAAGAACAGTTCATATGCAGTCATTTATTTTATTTTTATATTTCCTTCTTTTTTTCTATTTCCTAGGTCAATCTTTTCCTATAAAACATACACAATCTATTTTTCTCATATTCACAAAATACGATATCTACGGGAATAAAAATTTTAATTGAATATAGCTTATCGTGTCATTTCCTAAATAAGTATTGTATTAATTCCATTTTTCAGCAATACCGGACGAAAATTAGAAATCATGATTAAGTTTAGAAATATGTTTAAAAGAAAAATACATACATATTCCAGAGAACTTAAAATTTAGACTTTATGTCCATATTAAATAAAACAAAAGCAAATCACAACGGATAAAAAAAAAAAAAAATACAAATTCTTAATATTTAGATCATGCTTAGAGCTTATTTTAAAAAGATGCGAGTTTATAAGCATTGTTTTTAGGTGGAAAAAGTGAAAATATTTTAGAACAATAGGACTTTGAAAAATAGCAATAATTTGCGGAAAAGTACTGTTAGAAAAAGATGGGAATTTATATTTAAAACAAAAATTTAAATGAAATCAAACATTGATAAATATATAACATCCACCTATTAAAAAGTTATTAATAAAACTTTAAAAGTAACTAAAACACAGTAAACAATAACGTTTAATTAGTTTTAAATTCATTAGCAATAAATACTGAGATTTAAAGATCTATAATTTGAATTATACATGAGAAAAAAACATAACGTACGTCACAGGAATTATTAAAACACTTAATACAACTTTATGGGTACCTGAAAAGAAAGCAATAATATTAATTGATTAATATTTTGTTTAATCACTTGCCCTTATGAGAATTTTAAAACTTTCATATCTTTATAGAGCATGCAATTAAAGTAAACACAAAAGATAAGATTGGAATAAAATATTTTAGTTTATTTCTGTCAGTAATCTATTTAATGCATAGGTAATTTTAACTGAATTTTTCCTTAAAAGTTCAATTAGTGTTACAAACTATGAATTAAATAAATATTGCTAATAAAGTATTTTATTCCAATCTTTACCACGCTTGTATCTGTTTTCATTGCATGCTGTAAAATATGCGATTCTTTTAAAATGCCCATAAAAGCAAAATAAAAAAAGAATTGACTCCACAAAAAAATGAACATTCACTCCTATGAAAGAGTGATTATTCACTCCTACCAGGGATGAGAAAAAGCACTCATTTAGCAAGAATGAATAGTCACTCCTCCGAGAGAGTGATTATCCAACCCTGTTTAGAGTGACTATTCACTTCCCAGGAGTGACTATTCACTCTTTCAGAGAGTCAAAAATTTCACTGTTGCTCAGAGTGAATAGTCACTCTAAAGAGGTTGGGCATATTTTGACTCTGCGATAGAGGGAGTGAATAGTCACTACTTCTTATTTAGAGTGTAAGGCTACTATATATAGCGCGTCAATGTACTCATTTTTGCTTTTTAGAAAAATCATAGTTGCCAAAGAAAACCTGGTCACTTGACCTTTCAAATATTTTATAAGAATACCGTGGATTCAGACAAATTTTTGACGCAACGAAATCAGCTGGATTCGAACACTAGACTCCCCTTTTCGAAATTGGAGGCGTTACCTCTCAGACACTCATGCTTTATTAAATCGCCACAATATTTATCAACTATATTTTCACGCTATATCACATTTCATTGGTGATTTTTCCCGTAGAATCGGTCGCAAAATGTTTTTTAAACAGTTTAAAAGTAAATACCTAATTCGTCGCCGATTACTACGAAAATCGATACAGTTTCTCCGACATTGGTTTATAACGTATTCGCTAAACAGGATCTCTGTCGGAAGTATCATTTGGCAGCTATTGTGTTTACAAACGCACACACTTTATTATTACAATGATTCCCTTAGACCATGTGTTACGAAAGTAATTATGAGACACTCCGATCATGGAACATTCCTCAATTTAAATGTATATAAGTAATTGTTTTAGATGCAAACTAATTAACCTTCAATAAAATAAAATTTTTAGTGAAATAAGTTTTTTGTTTATGATCTCTTTAGGGATCATAATTTCCATGTAGTTTTGTTTAAAAAGTTTTTTACTTTTATTTTTAAAGATATATTTTGCATATCACTTCATAGGACGAAATGGAGCTCCAATAATAGTGAAAGACACATCCATCCAAATTACGCAAATTGAGGCAATGTGAGTGCGCGGGGTTGAGGCATCAAGTAATAATTAAAATAAACGTTAATTAATAATTAAAATATGCCTTAATTAATAATAAAAGCGTGAATTAATTTATAATTAAATAAAAATAATAGTAATTTTATATACACTTAATAATAATAATTAAAAAATATATATTCGCTAGTCTCAGGAAATCAGGCGCGTAAGTGAATTCTGTCTATAAAGAATTATATATATATATATATATTTTATATTTATTTTTATTCAGCAGCACGCTAATTCTGCGTAATTCTGCTTACCGTAATTTTGCGAAAACACTTAAATCTGCCTCATCTGCAATTTTTTTTTATACATCTGTGTGGAGTATTTAGACAAAAATTACCCTTAAAATAAAAAGTAAGCATCCCTTATCCACATTCAGAATTCGCACTCAGTAACGCAAATCAAATCTGCCAGTAAGACAGTTTTCTTATAGATTTTTTTACAATCATTTTAAGTTCCTGCTGCTATTTTTATTACTAAAATTATGTATAAACATTCATTATTTTTTGCTATATCAGTAAGACATGGTTAGAATCAGGCTGTTTAGACAACATTTGGCCATTTTTAGGGTGCCGTACTTAAAAAGTAAAAACCATTATAAGATCGCTCCTGTGTCTGTCTGTCAGAGCCATTTTACTTGTAAACTATTGAAAGTGGAAAGTTCAAATTGGGGGAATTAAAAAAGACTATTGACCCACATTTTTACAGATTATTAAACATTCACAAATATATTTAGGGAAAATTTAAAGGGGCTAATTAAGTTGCTTGAAAAAAAAAAATCTTTTCTTTGTATATCGTGTGGGGTACCGTGGGAAAGATATCGTAACGCTGAACTCAAAACTTCTTTTCTTTTAATTTTAGGTATTGTATTTTCAGAGGTATCGTCGAAAAAGTTGTGCAAAATTATGCCCCCCTCTTCTATTTCCGAATCTACTGAAACTATAAATTATGAAAAAAAATAGAGGTAGTAGACGTTAATTTAAACCTCGCAGGAAAACTGTAGCGATTACCATAGGACACATAGTTTTTCAGAAAAGCGCATTTTACCGTTACACGCAAATTTCGGTTTGCGGGCATTCAGAAAAGATGTTGAGGAGTGCTGGAGGTACCTGTCGTCGCAGAAGTATAAAATGATTGTTGATAATGATTTTCGAAGAAAAAAAAATCGTCGGTAATTAGCAGAGATATTAACCCTTAAAGACACGGACGGTTTGGACATACATGATGATAGGGGAGGCGTATACTCTATGTACCATCGGCTTTTAAAGACTAGATAACAAGTTTTAATGATATATTTGTGTAATGCAATACCCAGTAGCAGTATAAAAGCAATAAACGTCAAATTGTTAAAAACAGACTAATTTAATTAGAATTAATCACATAAATACTATGGGATTCGCGACTAGTTTGCATTGGGTCGATCTCTCAATACGTCTCCAGTGTCTTTGAAAGTTAATTAAAAACCTATCTAACTAATGCATAAAGTTATGCTATCTGTAAAAATGCGACACGGACCAAGGCGGCGTTGCAACTTTGAGAGCTCCTTTCGAAGCGTGCTCAGCACAATACCAAGTTTAAACTTTAAACTAGGGTTTTGTTTTAGCTACACTGCAAAAAGAAAATATTATTACTACGCTGAATTTAGTTTTATGAATTGCCAAATGAAGTTTAAATTTGCACTACTTTTATTGCCAGTACCGAATTAAGTTAATCATAAATAGATTAGGATAAGATTTAAAAAAGAGTTATACAAAATAGCAATATTTGATATTATTTAGGCTTCATAGCTCTTTGAACTTTTATGGTATACCCATTCATACTTTTCTAGTATATACAGCTATATTCAACCCTTTGTTGTATAGTTTTTTTACAAAGTCTTTCTATTCTTTCAGCAACGATTACTTTTAATAATACAGTTAATAATTCATATATTCATTATACGGAATCCTCTGAGGACGAGTAATGTACGCACTTCACCGTTTATTAATTAACTTGAATCTGCATAGGTTCATTACTATAAACCTGAAAATTATTAGGCTGATTGGAAAGTATCTGGTTACTTTCCAATTAGCTTAGGCCCATTACAATAACCTTGAAAAATACCAGGTTGATTGGAAAATTGCAGATGAGTTTTGAATTAGTGTGACTCTTTGCAATAAGACGGACATCTCAATTACCTTATATACATCAGTATTACCACATATTTTTGTCATCCTTAAATACAGAAATATCGAAAAATACTTAAGAAAATACCTTATCCCCAGAAATAAAAAATCAAAATTCGAGGAGAAGTCGGTCTTACTGAGTTCAGGATTACTGAGAAAAACAATGCAAGACGATGCCCTACAAAGGCATTTTCGTGCAATAAGATACTTTTCACCACTACTTACACAAATTGCCTTGAACGAAATTCGAAACTAAGGGGCCACGACACAGACTTGCTGCTCTGACAGTGACTCAGTCTTGTTTTACAGTCGAAGTAGTAATTCTAGGTTCTTATGTATCATTTTCTTTCAAAGATATGCATGTGCGATTCTTAAAGATTTTAGATGGAATCTTTAAGATCTATACAAATAGTTTTTTGCGTTTTATAGTTTCTTTATCTTACACAAATTATATTTTTAATTTCTTATTTCTGAAGAAGAAAGTACTGTAATCGAAATTTTTTTCGACTTCCGGTTTTCGACGGAGGGATTTTTTTAGGGATCAGAGATCCCGAAAAACACGTTTATATAAAATGTCTGTCTGTCCGTCCGTGTGTCCACTTTATATCATCGAAAAATGTATGAAACTATGCATAGAATTGAACCAAATTTTTTGTGTATGGTTTTGGCTTGGCCAGCAGGTCCTCTTTGAATAGGGAAATATTCCGCCGGAAGGGGGCGCTCTACTAGCGATTTTAGCAAAATTTTCATTATTGTACCAAAGAAAAGTGTTTGAAGCTACGCATAGAATTGAACCAAATTTCATGTGTATGTTTTTGGCTGCCAGCAGGTCCCACGTAAATTTGTTAATAATCTGCCGGAAGGCGGCGCTGTAATAGCGATTTTTCTCGATTTTTCATAGTTTTATTGTACATCATCTGTTCATGCAGCGACGGGCGATTCGCATCCAGCTAATCCGGCAATTATCAAGCAGCTGATGTACAAGAGACTAACGAAAAATATTGATTTTATGAAATATTATGATTGGGATTAACTTGTTTTTACTCCGATTAGTAAAATGAAGCACAAACATAAGATGAAAATCAAAGTTGGTGTAATATTGAAGTAATAATACTGAAGTACTAACATGTGTAACAACTTTTTGAAATATTAACATGTATAAGAAAGGAAAAAGGTTTGGGATTGGCAGATCCAACTAGTTAATTCTTTTTTTTAAAGAATTGAAGGTAACTTTCAAAAAATCGTTTTTTTTTCCCGAGTTCTTTTGGTAAAGTGTAAAAAATTCTATTTGTCTTTCCGTTTCCAGCACTGCTTTGCTCAGTTACCAATTAAAAACAACCATGTTTCTACAGTTTTTTGTAAATGTCATCTAACCAAATATCAATATCTCTTCAAAACTTTTAAATGCGTTTTTCTCAAAATAGCATTTTTTAAACTGTAGTTGTGAGTAAGTTAATGATTGAGTTGTCAACCTCAAATGTTGATTGAAGGTGCATGAGATATATACTTACTATATTATAAAGCATTTAATAGCTTTTATAATTCTTACTTTTGTGATAAAGGTGTGGCTTCGAAGAAAATCTTTTGCATTTTTAATAAAAAATTTGATTAAAAAATATTATTAGATTTATGTGGAAATAAACGTTTTTCCTGTTTTCTATTTGCAGTTTAAATTGTTTAAATTCTTGTTTGTTTGTTTCAGAAGCAACATAATGTAGCAGCAGTGCCTACAGGTCAGAAAAGAAGGTACTCATTTTCTTGTTCTGACCTTCCTGAGAACCAGATTAATTTTAAATTTTATGGAACTTGTTGTTTAAAGTTTTTCTTATTTAATGGGGATATTCTTTTGATAATGAATTGTCAACTATTTTTTTCTCCAAAAACCCGCAAAAATTATCTTAAGAGCACCAGAATGGTTTGAAATAAATAAAAAATTTAGTTTAAAAAAAAAATATTTTATGATGTTTAAACCTTTAACCTCCTGAAGGCGGTAGGGTATTATAAATACGACTTAATTTTTATACCCAAATACGAAAATGGCATCAGAATTTGGGAATGAAGTTTTGCTTTTACAATGTACGTGAATAAATGCTTTACTATATTTTCAAATAAATTTGTTCGTAAATCCTGGTGTCAGTCAATCATTTCAAAATTTAAGCAACAGAAGGACTTTACCCCTGAAAGAGCTAAAAATGTCGTACATTGTAAAAAAAATCTATAGATTTACTAGAATTTTTCTAGGAAACTGGGATTCCTAGAACTTTTTATGTAACGCAACAACAAAAATTCATGTAACAGATACACTTTTGCACCGTAAATCAAAAAATCTGTAAGGTTACTAAGAATTTTTTTAGGAAACTGGGATGCCTAAAACTTTTTATGTAACTGCAACCCGAGTTACAGATAAAATTTTAGTAAGATTACTGTAATTTTAGTAGATTCCTTTGTAAAGCTAGAGATTTCTGAAGCTTTACAAAAACTAGTTTTGTAGATTTGCATCTTTTATTGTACAGTGCACAGATAAAATATTAGTAAGCATACAGATTTCGCTAACTGTACATCTGTAGAATTACAGATTTTTTTTAGTGTTACAGTTGGTTCGATAAGAAATTTCCTAATATTACGGTCGTACCATTCCATAAGCGTTGCATTGCACAGATATGCAAAGGGCTTTCAACGGCTTTGCACGATAACTTTTAAACAAGTTAGCGATTTACATGGTTCTTTTTTTTTTTAAATAAAGGAAACTGAATTATCTACAAACTATTGTTAATAAACAAACAATGTTATAAAAAAATATAATCAATTTTTATGGATTTTGAATTTTTTACAATATTATTGTATTATTTTTTATTTTTTTACAATTTTTGTTTTGTTTCGTTTTAGGCAGAGTTGAGCAAATTTGTAATCTCAATTATCCGCAATGTAATTACAAGTTAATTGCATGTAATTGATTATAATTACAACACACATTCAAACACAGAAATTTTGTCAAATAATGGAATAGGAGCGGTTCACAGTATTGCAAGAATTTATTACGGCATGTAATTTTAACTATAATTAATTACATGCAATTAAGCTGTAATTATATTACAGATAATTGATATTACAGATTTGCCCAATTCTGTCTTTAGGCATAATCGAGAGACAACGTAATTAGCAATATAAAGAAACAAAGATGAAAAATCATGCGTCCAGCATAGATTATGAAATACTTTTCAACACATTCAGCACACACATTTCAACACACACACTAACAAAACTTCACATACAATTAAGCTGTAATTATATTGCAGATAATTGAGATTACAAACTTGCCCAACTCTTGTTTTAGTTATAATCGAGCGACAACGTAATTAGAAATATAAAGAAACAAGGATGAAAAATCATACGTCCAGCATAGATTATGAAACACTTTCCAACACATTCAGAATACATTAACAAAACTTCACATACAATTAAGCTATAATTATATTGCAGATAATTGAGATTACAAATTTGCCCAACTCTTGTTTTAGGTATAATCGAGAGACAACGTAATTAGAAATATAAAGAAACAAGGATGAAAAATCATACGTCCAGCATAGATTATGAAACACTTTCCAACCCATTCAGAATACATTAACAAAACTTCACATACAATTAATCTGTAATTATATTGCAGATAATTGAGATTACACACTTGCCCAACTCTTGTTTTAGTTATAATCGAGCGACAACGTAATTAGAAATATAAAGAAACAAGGATGAAAAATCATACGTCCAGCATAGATTATGAAACACTTTCCAACCCAAAACTTTGCATACTATTAAGCTGTAATTATATTGCAGATAACTGAGATTACACACTTGCCCAACTCTTGTTTTAGTTATAATCGAGCGACAACTTAATTAGCAATATAAAGAAACAAGGATGAAAAGTCATACGTCCAGCTTAGATTATGAAACACTTTCCAACACATTCAGAATACACTAACAAAACTTCACAGTTTATTAAGGTAAAAAATGTCTAAATGAACAATTTAGAAAATGAATGACGCTTTTCAAAACCAAACTTTTGCCAATTACCATCAATAGTTGGAAACATATACTAATTTTTTTGTGCAGTCCTGTATATGATCTACAGATTTGCATCTATACTACATAATATGCTAAAAAGTTCAGTTAAATATATAGTACAGTTGAAAATTGCCATTCAGCAATATCCGCCAATAAACGGAAATGTACTTGCGATTTTTTGTGTAACCCTTTATATGATCTACAGAATTTATACACACCAAGTAATACGCAAAAAAAAGTTAAATTTTAAAAAGCCTACCACAAATGAAAACTCAATTCCAGCTATTATTCTTCATTGTCAGTACTGTCGCCAAATACTTTTGTTTGTCCCTGTAAATGAACGATAAATTCTATGCACGTCATAAGCACATTTTAGTACATCTCCGGGATATATATAAATTTAAAATGTGTTTTAAATAGTGTACTATCATTAAAATACACTGCAAACGATTTTTCTCCAAAGGCCGTAATGTAACTGAATTCTTTTGAGTGTCCCTGTAAATGAACCATAAAAGCTACACACTTCATCTTCAGTATCGAACATACCATACAATTGCAATAATATATACTTTTCACGGCAATCTGACTTTGTTTACGAGAGTTAGAGAATGGGGACAGACAAACGAAATTCATAAACACTTTTGAACTGTGTTGGAAAGTGTTAAAATTCAAAACGAAGTAATAGTCTAAATTAATTACAGGATTCCTACAGGGTGCGGAAAAAAGTATTGATAATTTTTTCTTACTGTTTGTGTGTGTCTTTTAAATGTTGTAGAATTATTTTTTTGTGTGTATATTTGCTCTTTATATTCTAAATACTGCATTATGAGTAAGTATTTTTGGGTTATTGTTTGCATTTCGTCTTCTATGCCGAAAAACTGTTCACTATTGAATGATCTGTTAACCATAAGAATGACTGCATATTAGCCAAAAACAGTAAAACTGCTAATTCAAGTGGTGGAATAATAGCCAGAAAAGCTCATCCAACCAGCGTGATGGTTTTTGGCTGCATCACAAGCAATGGGAAATCCCCTTTGGTCTTTGATGATGCTGGTGTCAAGATTAATCAGATCAATTATCTCAACGATATTCTAAAGGAGGTCCTTCCATGGCTAAATTCTCATTTTGGAAACAATCCATATGTTCCAACAAGATTCAGTACCAGCCCATAAGTCTTGCCAAATGCAACGGTGGTGCCAAGCAAATCTTCGTGATTTCATTTCATCTGAAGACTGGTCTCCGAATACTCCGGATTTTAATCCACCGATTACTCAGTATGGGACCGTTTCAAGCAAGAGCCTGTGCTAATCCTCACAAAGATATAACTTCTTTAAAAGCTGCTCTGACGCGTAAATGGAACAGTCTCGATGCGGACTACTTGTGGCGCACAGTGGATGCCTTCCCGCACTTTCTCCGCAAGTGTATCAAGGCAAAAGAACACCTAATCGAAAATGAATGATAGAATATCAATTGATACTTAGTTGTTAATCTTGCACAATAAAAATTCTTGAAATAATTGTATCTATGGCGTTGTAGTAGAGATTGATTTTACTATCAATACTTTCTCCGCACCCTGTACAATCCACGATCACTCTTCAGTCGATTTTTGTCATTTCAAACCTTTCTGGCGTTTGACGGCCGTTTTTAAAACAATTTCTTTTTTTAAATTTAACAGCCGTTACACCAGCATTCTCCCTTAAAACTATTTTGTCCATAATTGTTAAATTTTCCTTTTTAAAACATCAAACTGAAAAAGAATTTTTATTTTTTTCTGGTCAAAAAGGATTTTTTACTTTTCATATGTGTTACAAAGTTTGAAATTCAAAATCTGGCAACGCTGAACATTGGCGATTCTAGAATAGAGAATTTTCTGAATTTATGGTCTCATGAGTCATAAGTGAATTACATTGTAAAATTAAGCCTACTTTGCCAATCTATTCAAGCTTAGAATTTTATTTTTATTTATTAAAAATTTTTGTTTAAATGGGTTAACACAATTTTCGTTTTTAACAGAATATTGCCTCCTTAACCCCACGTTATTTGCGCATAGCAGGAATACCCCCATTCTGATGTTCCATATACTCTAATATTTTGAATCAGTGAATTTTGCAAAATTCTTAATATTTACAGATTTTTTAAATCACATTTAATAACCCTAACAAAATGATTAAAAACTACTACATTACTAGTATTTATTTATTTATTTATTTATTTTGTAAAAACTGATATTTTACATACTATAAGAGGCTTCTTTTTAAATACAATAAAACCACCAGGATCTTCTATGGTTTTTCTCAATGATGAATTAAGAAGAGGGCCCAGATGAAACAATCTCCTCCCGAAGCATGAAAATAGCGCCCACGGAAAAACTAGAATTTTAAGCTCATTAATGGTCTAAAAAGCTCCTCCTCCTCCATTCTGAATTTCATAATGTCCCTCCCCAAAGGTTTAGAAATGCCTCCCAGAGAAAAATGGTCTGAATTCAGCAGTACTTTTGCTTCAAACTGTTACAAAAGAAACGGGAAAACTCTACCTAGTTAAATAAAAATAAATAACTTTACTACGCTGTTTTCAAGTTCTGGCTACCTATTTAATTTTTCATATTTCAGACGCGATGACATACCGTGTTAACCCACTTCTTCTGCTGTCACAGAGTATCACACTTTACGGAACCTCTTCTCCTTCCTCTTGACGTAATCAATGGATAAGCCATTATCAAGTGTTTTTGTCAAACAAATCATTATTATTATTGCTGTTAAAAAAATGTGTTTGTGTGGAGAAACCTAAACAATGAGAGATTTGAATCCACCACACAGATACCATACAAAGGCTTAAATAGAGAATAATAATAATAATAAAATCAAACCATGTAAAAGAATAAGGAATATTAAATGGCGCTAAAATTGCTAAATAGTTGCTGCAAGAAATAACAGCAAAAAAAAAATAAATAAATAAATAAATAAATAAATAAATAAAATAAAAAATAAATAAATAAATAAATAAATAAAAATAAATAAATAAATAAACAAAAATTTCCAGAAAAGTTTTGCATCAAAATAGCTAGAATTTTTTGCTGTAAAATTTAGCATGATTACATCCATTTCTGCTGTGAAATCCCCAAAATAACAAATTTTAAGATACATTTTAATGTTAATTTACGGCAACCTTTTCAGCAAATTTTGCACTAATTTTAGTCACTTCTTCAAAAGTATAGATGTCTGAGCAGTAAAAAATAGGATTATATACTATTTTTTTTTCCTTCAAAAAATGTATCCAGTAAAATAAACATTTTTAATGAAAAAAGTAGAATTCTGCACACTATAATTTTTTTCAACAAATACAATTGAAATTATCGTTGATGTCATAATACATGCCTGGCCAAAATTATAAGGACATAAAAAATCAAACAGTGATACATTTTATACCAACTGTAAGTATTAATAATCTATCGATACATTTCTAAGTAGTCTTACTCATTTTAATTCAAAAATAACAATAGTATCATTACGAGAACTACCGAGCTTTTCAAGGAAAGGGAACTAGAAAAGTTTTAACTTCTGAAAGCGCACATTGCGTTTTATTGATCGATGCATATGAATACTGAGACAAGTCTAAAAACCAATTGCAACTGGAAATACACAGCCAATCAGTTAACCTGAAGACGCTACTTGGACAAAAAAGATGTAATAGCTATATTTTAGTACGGGAAAAGGCAAGATACCAGTCGTAGAAGAGCGGAATTTTGAGATGGGATTAGCCACAAATATTTTAAGGTAGAAATAAGTAAATTAAATGGGAAAGATGTAGAAATTTCAAAATTAATATATATACACACACATATATATATATATATATATATATATATATATATATATATATATATATATATATATATATATATATATATGTATATATTGATCTTGTTTATGCTTAGCTATTCCAAAATTTCATGGCACAATCATGATAACTTAATTAGTCTTCACAAAAGATGCAATCCGTATCAGATCAATAGGATTCGGAATTCACTCTACCATTGGCGTTCATTTCCCTGAATGAAGAAGTCCACACATTTGTAAATCATGTGCACCAATTTAGCTGCTAACATAACATACTCTATGATCGGCACGTTCTATGATCATAGAAACAACAGTACAAAGAATATAAAACGAAGGAAAATAATTTTAAAGTGAAATATCTTATGTCGGGGTTGGAGAATTAATCAGTTTCTGAAAATTTAAACGACATAAAGATAAACAACTACAGAGTGTCTCCTCACCCTCCACCCCCACCCCCATGAAAAAAAAATAGCTTGTGAAATTTCGAGAAAAAGAAGTTCAAAAACCGTATTTATTGGTTCTAAACTACAATACGTGTTCAAATTGTCCTCCTTCAATTTATAGACATGCATGTGCAAGTGCATGCTCAATCATGTTCACAAAAATTCGTTTCAGCATGTCAGATTATTGTGTGATTATTATAAATCTGTGCATTGTTCGGTTAATTGTTGAATCGGATCGCGAATACTGTTCGATAGATTTTTCACGAAACAGCCTTCTCGTCTTTAAAAGATTTAAAAGAAAAACTAACAATTTAATTAGAAAAATACCTTGTTGCCCGGATAAAAACACCATGTTGCCCGGATAAAAACACCATGTTGCCCGGATAAAAACACAACATAAACTGACGTACATAAGTGCCCATTTCTCGATATCATTTTGATCTTTTTTCCCTGCACCAATTTAACTGCTAACATAACATAGAGTAGGTGGGGGTAAAGATATGCACGGGGAAAAGACACGCTCGGGGCAAAGATACGCACTGGCTGATTTAATATGAAGAAACATTTCTAGAATCATTACTGCTAGGTAGCAGTTTGGATCTCAAGTGCATTAGTTGTGTGTTCAAACATTGTGGTAAAAGTAGCACTCTGTGCCAAGAAAATGAGGTAAGTTTAAATTTTCGAATTTTGATCTAATATTTTTTACATTTCACTTTATTGTTTAGCTGACAATACCTCGAATTTTTACAAATCCAAAAATTCAGCGGAGAGCGAAGCTCTTTAGATTCTAAATGCTGTGTAGTTTATCTCGATCGCATTTTTTTAAACTTGCAGGTAGCCAGTTAAACAAAATACTCCAGAATGGGGTAAAAGTACGCATCCGTCTTGGGGCAAAGATATACGCACAAGTTTAAGATACGGGACTTTGCTCTATCGTTTTAGCTATATGAAAAGATTCCCACAATTACGTTGTGGAAAGTTTTATTTTTTTATAAGTTAGTGTTGTATAAAATGTAATAGCTACTTAACTAATATAGATTATAGTTTAACTATACGCATTAATTTATTCAGGTGTCGAGCACTAACGCTAGAGACTTCTTGAATAGATGAGTTTTAGTTATATAGTAGTCCTGTACATAATGTTCAGTACAGAAACAGTATCTTATAAGACAGTTGACCCTTTCACTCATTCTACAATCAAGGGGTCTCTGAGACCGCTCATAGTATTTATGAACATTTTTTGTCATAGCATTTAGAGGTTAACTGCTATTTGCGATCTCAGAGACCGCTGTTTTTTTTCTTTTTTTTCATGGTTTAACTTATAATTTTCACTTTAAGTATAAATACCTAGTAGAATTTACTAATGCTTTTACATAACTCATTCGTTAAATTGGAAATGGGGCAAAACCCCGCAGTAATGGGGCAAAAATACTCACTGCGTACCTCTGCCCCACCACTGCGTACTTTTACCACAAACAATGGGGCAAAGATAGGCAGAGCAATGCTTTTTAAAAATCGTAATTTCTCACAGACACATTATAAGTTGACAGAATGTCGGTTGATGGTGGCACTTGCCTAAGGTTCTAAATATAACATTTTAATTACTAATCTAACATTTTAATTACGTAAGTTTAGGCTAATGTGTGCGTTAAAAAAAAAATTATTGAAAGTGCGTATCTTTACCTCCACCTACTCTACTCTAGAGCTCCTGTATCTCTTTTACGATACAGACGGAACAAGTTGGGAAAAAGGCCTAAAAATGCCTCCCTTTTTTTTTGTGAGCGAATCATTAACCTTTAATTGATGTCACAGAAAATGTCACATAACTAGTGTGAAGCGGTCTGTGAGACCGCTCCATCGAAAGATGAATAAAAGCCGAGATTAACTCATAGGATGTTGTTTTTGTAATAAACTTTTTGTACAGGAGTGCTATAATTAAAATTCCTCTATTCAAAAGTCTCTGGTGATAGTACTAAAGTTCCAAATGAAACAAAATTTCAGTAGTGTTTGAAGATAAACAGAAATCTGCAAGTTAAACTCTGAAAATTGAAAAAAGCACGGTCTGTGAGACCGGTGACATCAGTTCAAGGTTAATGTAGATTTTTCCTGAAATCCTTTTAGGTTTAGTAATCTAATGCTATATGAAGTCTTGCTCAAAAGTTTGTAATTATGGAGATATTAATCAAAAGATGTTAAATTTTCTGCCATGACAGCAGCTACTTACATCTAAATGCAATGAAAAAATAAAATAAAATGAAAAATAAATAAAATTATGGAACTGGTTTTTAGATAATTTATTTATGCGACATTTTTACCTATCCTCCGGCCCCTTGGTTTTCTGAGTTTTAAACAAAACTTTTAAATTTCAACTAAGCATATAACAAAATTAAACTATATGTGTTGATCTGAAACTCCTAGGAATATGTTGCGTTACTTCCTGGTTAACTGTATTTTTTTATTACTGTTAATAATTTAAACGCATGTGTATTCTTTGCTAGGCGATTTCACACGCAAAATATGGATGCACACCTACATTTTAAATTGATATTGGTATATTTAAGCATCTATTTCTGATCAAAATATTTTAATAGTTCCATATAATAGGTATACTTTTGCGCACAAGTTCAAAATTGCCAAAATATCATGCGTAAGTTTTACTTAAGACTTGTCTCATGTGCTTCGCGATACACATATACACATTTTAAAAAATGTTTTTTTACTTATTTCTTTTCTTGAACAAAGAAAAAAAAAATGTTTGCTCATAAAAAAGATAGAAATGAAGTTTACTCAAGTAGTATAAAATAAACTATTTCAAGGGACAAAGTCCTCAAATACTGTTTGCGTGATATCAAAATTAAACATTTAAATTAAAAATCCCAAGTGACGTAAGCTTTCCGATGGCTCAGGGCATCAAATGTTGCGAATTTACAATGAAAAATCACTTCCATACATTATACAGTGCATTCAGTTGACATTTACCATTAAATGCAAACGAGCATACAAAAGCTCTCTAAGCTATTTCTACCAACAGCATTTATACGCCGGCGTGCATGTAAAACCCTTGTTCTACACTTCCTCTGGCCCTCACAATATCAGCAGGATACTGCGTGAAAAAAAGCAGGAGATCCATTGATAGCTGTGTCGGGCATTAATGCCATAAAGCTTCATATCCTCTGTTGAAAATAAAAGAATTTTTCCAAACAAGGTTGAACTCAGAGCAAACGCCCATGGCTTTGACGCAATAATGTGAAATTTTTCTGCATTAGTTACTGCAGCCCGAACAACAAATTGCGTTATTGCTTCTAAAATACATATGTTTTCAGCCCGATGTCCTGATATTCATAGAATAATTCTGTTCAGTTCAACTAAATGAATTCGCGTATGCATTGCATCACAGGCAACGACAGAATGAAATCCAGAGAGGTGTAAGGTTTTGTGACAGATGTGCCCATAGTTCGCATCCTACGCCACGTTATTTAAAATGAAGAAAATTAATATGGAATAAGCTAAACTAAAACTTTTTTTTGACTCCTTCCCCGTTCAAGACGTTCATGCCATTTACACATTAACATAATAACAAAAGGGAAATATTAAAATTCCAAAATTACACATCTATCGCCGCTAGAAGTATAATTTTGGACTATCGGATTAATCAAAATGTAGTATTGAAATATTTCTTAATTTTTCTTCAACGAAACCTTTCAGAAAAATTGTAAACACTTAACGTAGAAGGAGAAAGTGAACTAAAAAATGTCTTCCGTGGGTGGTTCAGGTGCGGTTCATTCCGATGCAATCCACCTTTAGTTCCTTTTAGTTTCAGTGTTCGATTATTTTCAATCTATTGGCAAGAATAAATTTTGCTATTTTTTTCTTTCAAAATCATGAGAAATAAAGAATATTAAAATAAAGTTTCAAAATTCAAAAAGAAGCAACAGCGCTTCCATGCCCATGCCATGGGTGCCGACAGAACAATATCCAGGGAGGGGCGAGATGTAATTTGAGGGAGTTTCATGTTCTTAAGCTCATGCCTATCTCTCTATTTTTTTTTTAAAGTTACTAACGCTGCCGTTATTGAACCAATTGTGTCTTTTTTACTTTCTCGGCTTATTCTGCAAAAACTATAGCATATACGAACACGAAAACTGTAGACTTATAAAAAGATATATGATAAGCGCTCTGAAACAGACAGTTTTTTAATGGATAGTTTTTTAATTTATTTTACACGCTTCTAAATGTTGAAATTGGTCAAGATAGTTCAGTTACATAAGTTATATAGGATCTAAAACGTCTGAATAGAAATTTACCCATTTTTATTTCACGCATATACTTGGCTAGATTGTGATGTGTAGTGTAATCCTTTTTCAAATTCGTTTAATTTTTTGAGGTTTTTTTCTTTTTTTAAATTTTCGTTATTTCAATAGAGATTTGATTCCTATTTCGAAATAGCCGTCCGTTATTTACTGTTACTAGATTTTAAAAAGCCCGAATAATAGTATTTCTAGACACTTTATTTTCAATTTAAATGTGTATTTGTAAGTGAATATTGAAAAAAGAAATAAAACTTTAAAATAATTAAATTATTACGTGTGAGAAGCATTATGATGGAGAAAATTACGTCACATTTGAAAGGATATTATAGCATCAAAAACAAAACTTTTACTTTAGATATTTTAGCGATATGTGCATGTTCATGTGCTGAAATTATTTGTTACTAGCTGACCCGCGCGGCGTTGCCAGGGTCCGTAATAATATTCTTAAATGAACCTTAAATTTGTATGATTTTATATCTTTAACTCGATTTTGTCAGAAATACATACCAGATCACTGTGTGAAAATGGGGGCTAAGTTGCTAATTTTGAGATTTGTTATGTAAATTTTTTTAATAATTTTCGAAAAATTGTATGTGGTAGTAATGAAAAAAATTAAAATTTTAAAAGGCCCTCTAGGGATGAAAAAATGAGTTAAGAGAAGGGTTGGAATGGCTGCTTAGTACCACAGGCTAAAAGCTTCAAAACGATATTTCACATGTAAAAATCTATTTCCGCCTCCTTTTAGTGGATTGATTTTCTAGAATTTCACTCTCCTACCTAAAACGGCTGCTGAGATATGGCCACATGCTCTAAAATTTTCGACCTCCCTTTTAACCCCTTAGGATGGGAATTTTCAAAAATCCTTCGTTAGTGTTCATTTTAGTCATAAGATGTTTGTGTCCCCCAATTTTTATGCTCCTAGGTTCAGTAGTTTGGGCTGGCTGATGATAAGTCAGTGAGCTTATGATGACGCATCATATATTGTATTTTTATTCTATTTTTAAATTAAAGTTTACTCTTTCTTTTCTTTTATTTAAAGAGTCATAACTGGATTCGTTAAAAAGTAATCCCATGGCGAAATACATTTTCATGTTTCTCTTTTCTTTCGGATGTAAGTTATAAAAATATAAACATTAAACGAATTGATTCATTATCATTTTGCTTTTCACTATCTAAATCTGCAATTCAACAACTTTAATTATTCAGCAAGATTTGTGTGTTATTTTTCCTATCATATTCGATATAAATTTAATACTAATCTATTTTATTTAAGTGATTAATGTAGGTAATTTCCATACTTTGTTTATAAAAGAAAGCGATCATTTTTTATTAACAAGGCTTTTTATCCATTTATTGCAATATAGTCAGGCAATAAATTTTAACACAAATTATATGTGTCATTTATAATATAAATAGATTCTAACGTTTTGGAGATGTTTATGTAGGGTTGGTTTGAGTTATTTTTGCGATTTTGTCATTATCATTTTATTCGCCAATAATTTAAATTCTCTCCCATTGCTTTACTATGCAACGGATAATTTTGGCGTTTGTTTTAACTTTCATATTGGCTTGGTATTCCAGTGGATGTTGGCGTGCGATTGATATGTAAGTGAAACATTCGGCCTGATACTCTGAGTCTGTAAAGACATTGACTGTCTAGCGGCTCACCCCATCATTATATTATGTCAAGCATTTTTCAATAAAATTTGAGAGCACACATACACTTTGGAAGTTGGTTCGCCAACTTCCCTTATGACAATTTTGTTTTGAAGTCCAGGTGGCTCTAAACTTATCAGAGGATCTCTCTGATTTTGTGCGGAGCGGGGGGATTTGCAGATATTAAATATTAATGTCTGTGAGTCCTTCTCCCTTTTACGCCCTGCCCCGTTTAGGACCAAAGCCGTAAGCTGCGGTCATATTCCTTGTAATTATATGTTACAAGTTTAATGGGAGATATTTTTCTTTTTCGATGCCAAATGTGCATCATTTTTCTATCTCTCCTGTGTGAATTGCACGAATATTACATTTATATTTTTCACACTTTTTGTACATAGTTTTGTGTTGAATATTTCATTGCATGCATACATATATTATATTTTGTGAATGTCAAGTATTATAATGCATATTAGAAATGTTTGTTTATGCTAGCAACAATTATAACAAACAAACAAAGATGTGTTTAAGTCCTATTCAAAATTTCACATATAAGGACACATTACTTGTTAAGGACAAATGACTTTTCTTTATTAGATCTGATTATTGGATATCAGAAAGAATTTAATGCAAATTCATATTGAGAATAGTCGACTATTTTAAAAGAACAATAAGAAACTTTTCAAAGTTTTGATTAATGAACAGTCATTTTTATCACGTGATATAAACATTGTTATTAACATTCAGATCTGTGCATTTGTTTTTCAAGAAGCTTCTATTTACTTATTTTCAAAAAAAAAAAAAAAAAAAAAAAAATGAAAATGAGGAAAACGTTTGTAATTTTAGTACCTTATATATTGATTTAGTATAGTGTTTTTGTGTATATTTTTATGTTATTTTTGGAATCAAACCATTCCGAGAGTCAGCAATTTTTGCGTGCTGTGGTGATAATATATGATGACGGATCATATATTGTTTTTTTATTCTATTTTTAAATTAAAGTTTACTCTTTTTTTCTTTCCTTTTATTTAAAGAGTCATAACTGGATTCGTTAAAAAATAATCTCATGGCGAAATACATTTTCATGTTTCTCTTTTCTTTCGGATGTAAGTTATAAAAATATAAACATTAAACGGATTGATTCATTATCATTTTGCTTTTCACTATCTAAATCTGCAATTTAACAACTTTAATTATACAGCAAGATTTGAGTGTTATTTTTCCTATCATATTCGATATAAATTTAATACTAATCTATTTTATTTACGTGATTACTGTGGGTAATTTCCTTACTTTGTTTATAAAAGAAAGCGATCATTTTTATTAACAAGGCTTTTTATCCATTTATTGCATTATAGTCAGGTAATAAATTTTAACACAAATGATATGCGTCATTTATAATATAAATAGATTCTAACGTTTTGGAGATGTTTATGTAGGGTTAGTTTGAGTTATTTTTGCGATTTTGTCTTTATCATTTTATTCGCCAATAATTTAAATTCTCTCCCATTGCTTTACTATTCAACGGATAATTTTGGCGTTTGTTTTAACTCTCATATTGGCTTAGTATTCCAGTGGATGTTGGCGTGCGATTGATATGTAAGTGAAACATTCGGCCTGATACTCTGAGTCTCTAAAGACATTGACTGTCTAGCAGCCCACCCCATCATTCTATTATGTCAAGTATTTTTCAATAAAATTTCATCGTTACGTTCACAATCTGTTTGCAGTCATTTATGGGATGAGAGCTCAATACAAAATGGGTTATTGTAGGAACGCTATGTACTTACCATCGGTACATCCGGCCAAATCTTAAATTTAAAATGTGTGGGGGTTTTCTCCCTCATAGAGCTGGACATTGCCTTTTATATATGGAGATTGACACATGAAGTGCAGATAACAGTACATTAAGGACAGTTGTAAGCGGAAAATTTCAATGATTAACAAGATATGTTTTTATGCATTTAATATTGGTTTAAAAGATAATTTAAAACATTTATTTATTTCATTTTTAACGTAAGTAATTAATATACTGTTTCGTATTGCCCCTTCCCCTTTTTAAAAAGAAACTGAACAAGACTGATAATATTTTGATATCAATATTTTGAACATTAATTATATTTTTATATGTGCAAGTCGCATCATATTCAGAAGATTGCGTGCATTTACATTCATAAATAATAAACATTAATCCTTCACTGGTAAAAATATCGCCCCATTTAAAGTAAATTATTTTATTATAAATTGGCAAGAATAAATTTTACAATTTTTTTTCTTTCAAAATTACTAGAAATAAAGAGCATTAAATTTCAAAATTCAGAAAGGGCAATACCCCTTCCATGACGCTGGCAGAATGATATCTAGGGAGGGGCGAGATTTTATTGCGGAAGTTTTATGTTTTTAAGACCAAGTAATTACATTTTTACATGTGAAAGTCGCATCATATTCAGCAGTTTACGTGCATTTACATTCGTGAATAATGAACATTAATGCTTCCGTTGGTAAAAATGTCGCCATATTTAAAATCAATTATTATTATTTTTTTTAAATTGGTAAGAATAAATTTTACTATTTTGTTCTTTCAAAATAATCAGAAATGAAGAATATTAAGTTAATTAAATTTCACAACAGAGAAAGCGGAAACAGCACTTCCCTACCCCCGGCAGGACTATTTTTTTACCGGATTTTTACGTCTTTAACCCTCCGCCTATCAAGTGGGCCCAATGGACCCTACAGGTACATACAACATGATTTTTCTCATGAAAAGAAAAAAAAAAGACTGAAAATTCTATAAATATGTGACTTTTTTTATAAATATATGAAAAAGACACATATTTTAGAGCTCGGATTTCAAATCTTTTAGCGGACTCCGCAAAAAGAGCCCAGATTCATCTCTATTGCTTTTCCTCCTTCTTTAGCAGCGCTCATATTTCTCTTTCCTGTTCTTTTTTTGGATTTCGTTGATCTGACGAAACTCTATTCGTCTCATTTGTCTGTCTGTCACAGAGTTCGTTCCCAGAAACTGCATAAGTTAGAGACTTGAAATTTTGCATCCTTATAGCGGAATACCTCCGACCACAGGACAAATCATAAAAATTTTAAAAAAGGTCTCATATTACTTTAATTAAATGAATTACCATTTTTACGATTTAGATTTTAAAAGATAACCTTAATTTAAGTTTTTCAAGTACAGGTCAAATAGCTTCGTGGTAGCGCATTTACCTGCGAATCAAAAGGTTCCCTGATCGAAGCTCGGTTACGGAGTTTGAAAAATTCCCCACGGAATAGATTTCATTATCTAATAGATTCAATTTCAGAGATTTTATTTTGGCATTTTAAGGCCAAAAGTTGTAAAATATTTTATCAATTATTTTTTTAATTCAAAAATTCTTTTGTTTAGAAATTTAAAATTTAAAATTGATTATATTTAATTGTCCGATGGATTTAATTAAAAGAACTTTCGTACTTTTTTGCCATTTTAATGGTTTCGTTTCTTTTATAGCTAAAATTAAATCATGTAATTAAATCTGCTTTTCAGATATGCAAATATATGCTGTTACAATTGTCTAAAAAGCATTTCTTAAATAATTTTAATTTGATTAAAAAATATCTTCTAATTGTAATAATCAAATCATTGCTATTAATTTTAAAATTAAATTTAATGATGCTGCCATCTGTGTTCTTATTGAAAAAGGTAAGGACTTAATAATTATAAATTAATGATTTGGATTTCTTAACTAAAGGATAAAGTGTTTTGAAAGAAATATTAATCGAAACCCTCTGTGTTACCTTCGATCACACTTACCCACTTGTTCCGTCATCTGACCAATTTTTCTAGAAGTTTGCGTGCTGTTTTGTCCCATACTGGGGGATTCTTGAACCTTATAAAAAAATAGATCACATGTAAAATATAAATTGTCACAACTGTTCAAGGAAAACACGGGCTCAAAGTAAAATTTTTATGAACTTGGAATAACGCTCGTCTGCACCAAAATCTTATTCCCTATAAAAACTAGTCCTTGGGGGCCACCGTAATACTAACCCACCATGTTAATCAGTTTACATCCTTATAACTCCAAAAATGATAATCACATTAATTAACAGTTTACTGCTTCGGATTAAGCGTCTCATTTTCAATTAAAATATATCTTTGAATTGAAATTTGAAGGAAATACAGTGTCATGAAAATTCGAAGGGTGTGGAAAATATGATTACAAATATCTCGGCAACTAATTATTCGATCGACTTCATTCTTTATGCAAAATTTGTTTTTTTTTATTGTCTTTTATGTGAGCGAAATATGTATAGATTTATAGTAAAAAAAAAACGTTTTTGAAATACCATAACAATATCTCAAAAGAACTAATTCTATCAAAAACACTGTCAATGCAAATGTTGTAGAACTTAAAATTCTGAGTAAAATGAGTACCTACACTTCACAAGTTTGTTGAACATTAAGGTCACAATTCGAATTCAAAGTTTTAGCCCCGTAGTCAGGGGTTTGAACTCAGAATTAATTAGGGTAAAACTGGAAGTTGTTTTAATCCCTTCAGTTTAGGTCTAAAATGAACGTACTATGTTTTCTTCCTCCTACTTGGTGAATGTTAGAAAATATGTATATATATATATATATTTTCGAAAAACACGTTTTTTCTAATTACCTTAACATCTCAAAACAACTAACGCTATAAAAGACATTGCCAATACAAATGTTGCAGATCTTAAATTTCTGAATAAAATGAGTACCCACAGTAATATTTTTGTTCAACATTAAGGTCGCAATTCTATTTCACACTTTTGCCTTATTTGCCAATCTAGAGCTTGAAGCCAGGAGAGACCAAGTTAACTTAACAATATCTCAAAACAGCTAACTCTATCAAAAGCATTGTCAATACAAATGTTGTAAAGCCTAAAATTCTGAATAAAATGAGTACCCATATTAATATTTTTGTTCAATATTAAGGCCGCAACTCTATCTCAAAATTTTGCCTTAATCGTTAATCAACAGTTTGAAGTCATGAGAGACCAAGTTATCCGTCCACCCTGCTTCCAATTTTTATATACATGTATATTTTTTTATTTATTGAGGCATTACGATGTTTTTGTAATCATTTTAGGTCATTATTTTGGATATTTTAAGAATTACAATTTACCTCTTGATTACGGGCATCTAGTTCGCCCCCCCCCCTTTCCTCCAATCTTTGCACTTTATTTTCAACCTGCTTAATTTTAATAGATACGCACTGTTTTTCACTTTTTACACGTCACACTACCCATATTTCAAATACAATATCGGAAATAATAAACAATATTTCCCATCATTTACGAATCATTTTTGAAATATGCTAAAAATCATGAAAAAATACACTTTTTAAGTTATTAATTTGTTCGTAGCTCCAAAAGCTTACGTAGCAGTAGGGGGAAACTTAGTACGTTAATTTCTGACCTATGTCGAAGGGATTTAAACAATTTCTAGCTTTCCTCAAATTAATTCCGAATTCGGCCTTTTTTTCATCCCCTACCACTTTGCTCGTAATCAAGACTTTAAACCGTAATTCTCAAAATATCCAAAATAATGACCTAAAATAATTACAAAAACATTATAAATGCATAACTAAAAAAAAAAAAAAAAAAAAAAAAATACATGCATATAAAAATTAGAAACAGGGTGGCCTGATAACCGAGTCTGTTCTGGCTTCAAGTTCTTATTAGCGATTTAGGCTAAATTTTGAAGTAGAATTGGAAGCTTAATGTTCAACAAAAATGTTAAGTGTGGGTACTCATTTTATTCAGAATTTTAAGCTCTACAACATTTGCACTGACAATGTTTTTGATACAGTTAGTGTTTTTGAGATATTGTTATGATAATAAAAAAAACCTGGTTTTCGACTATAAGTCTACATATTTTCTAATGCTCACCTACTACGAGGGAAAATTTAGTATATTCTTTCTAGACCTAAACTAAATGGATTAAAGCAATTTCCAGCTTTCCCCTAATTAATTCCGTATTCGGCCTTTTTCCCCTCTCCTACCATTGGGGTATTTAGCTTTCATAGATATTTGTTGAGAATGAGCCTGTGATATAACTTTACGAATTTTAGTGCTGCTATCTAGTGGATGCAATTCAAACTATTACATGGATTTATATTATTTTTCCATAAAGCACGAATAATAATAATAATAATAAAATGAAGTAAAAATAAATATTATAGATATTTTTCTAAAAACGAACTTGAAAAATAAGATTGTAAATATAAATTTATCGTTTAAGGTTTTTAATAGGAATGACAAATTTTTTCTTATTTTTAAAGAGCATGCGGTTATTATGTTCACATATAGATGGCAGCACTACTGAAAGATATATTAGGGGAAAAAAGGAGGAATACTTTTAGGATTTTCTTTTTTCGTAGAATTCATATTCAACTGTTATCTAAATGCAAAACTGTTGCAAATAGAATTATAACGTATAAAAACTCTCCTTTTCTACAATTTTTTTTAAAAAACTTACAATATTATCTAATACTTTAAAATTAAAATCTACTTTGCTTCATTTTAATTAATTTCTTAATCTTAAGGATTATAAAATGCTGAAAGAATAATATGTAAATGTCAACATGAAATACGAAAGTAATTAACTTATACAGACAAAAGTCGTAAACCTGTTGTTTATGTTCCCTTTGAAAACTTTTTTATACGTACAAACAAAGAAATAGAATAAAATAAACCAAAGTCAGGATGCGAGAAGAAAATTTTGAGTAGTTAACAGAAGTGGTTGATATGATTGTTCCTTGACACATTAAAACATAACAAATGATTATGATTTTTAATTATTATTATTATTATTATTATTATTATTTACATTTCCTATTTATATAGCTCATGTATATGTTTATATACAGGGGAGACTGTGTATGGTTGACCCATCCATTTTTTACAAAATGATTTTTCAATTTTTAAATATTGAACCTAGAACTAGCAAAAGCCATGCTTTCTTTGGATTCGCGAAGCATTATTTGATAAGACAAATATTTGAAAGTAACAATATTTTTTATATTATTTTTGCATCTTTATTGAGAAAAAACGTTATTTTATGTTTTGGCGTATTTTAATTTTAGAAATGTAAATTCAGCGAAATAACTAAGAATTTCTTCGGAATTTTTTATTTATGACATAACGAATTTAACAATTAATTTTATTTGTTTACAATTCTTTTGATTCCACTTTACAAAAAAAGTCATAATGTAATTCTTTTAAAATGCGTAAGTATCGTCTGCGTAAATGATTTCAGATAAGAATAAATTGTGTATTGGAATTCTTATCACTGAAAAATACTTTTATAATTGAATGTAAATAATTGAATTTTCACAAATTTTAATTCATTAAAAATATGCTATAATTAAAAAAAAGTATTTTAAAAATTTCATAAAAGAAATCGTGAAACTTTTTAATTAATCATGATTCTATCTACAATGACTAACTCCATGATTTATTTTTTCTTCTGAAAATATAAGTGTTTCATTTTTTTATGTGCAAAAATGCGTCCGTAGTGGAAAAACATGTAAAATAAATTAAAATAATAATTTTTTAAGGTTATTCTGTAAAAAAAATAATATCGTGCAAATCTACAGATCATAATTTATTTTTATGTTTAATTTCAACTCAAAATACTGAATAGTTTTTTTGTAAAGTGTACGACAAAATGCAATTTCTGTAGCCTAGTAGAGGATTCGCTTCGCTCATCCTAATAAAGTTTCATATATCATTTTATTCGTTATACAATCAGTTATCAAAATAAAATTGCGACATATGTGTACTATATAAGAAACTTGAAAAATGATTGATTTTAATCATGAGAAAATAATATGTCAAGGCTCCCCACATATGGGAGGCTTGACCTTGACCTACTTTATTTTATATTGAAATGTTTGTTAAGGGAAATAAAATCAATTTTAAAAAAGGCAGATTAACTTTATGCTTCATGATTTAATTATTATAAAAAATTACTAGGGAAAACGTGATGCGTAAATAAACCTTCTTAGATAGAATCCAAGGCACAGGAGAAAAATTTCGTTTTAAACACCCACTTTTTGTAACACTCGATCTGGAAACACTGTCACACAGTTTGGCTTCATCTCATTATGTTCATCTTGGTGAAATTTTTCTACATACCTTCCTAAAGTGTCAGGAAGGTATCAATGTTAGGTTCTTTTGCAGAGGCATGACACACATTTCTTAAGGCTGCTGCTTTCCTCCTTTCTAATCTTTTCCATTCTTTCTATTTACCTTTCTATTTACGGGTGCTATTTAAATGAAATAAAAGTTCCTATCAATTTTTCCAATTTATATTTCATCAAATGTTTTCTTGCTTCTACAGCAATTTTTCACATCTTCCTTTAATCAATTTTAAACATTTTCCTTTCTATTACCGCCCCACCAGTGGCTGAGAGGTTCTGCTCTCGAATCTGGTAGACGGGAGGTGCTGGGTTCGATCCCAATCGCGCCCGTCGGCCTAATCGTTCGGAGTTTTCGTGGTTTTCTTCGAACCTTGGATCTCCAAGCGTTAATACGGGTTAGGTTCCCTTAGAAAGACGCCCACGAAGGGCACTCCCCCCTGGGCCTATATCCCTCGTGCAGATAATTGGCCGTCATAAATACAACCAACCAACCAACCTTTCTATTACCCTATTTTACTATAGCTTTACGGAAATTTTTTTCATTGTTTTAGAAATATAACCACTAACCCTTCATTATGTAGAATGTATAATATAAAGATTTCCAAAAACACTTAATTAAGGGAGCTTTGACTATCTGGTCAACCCTCCCTCACATTGATTGGGCCAAGCCTTCCCAAATACCACTTTTTAAAGGATAGCACATTGTTATGATTAGCCTAACTTACTGTACAATCTTTATGCCTGGGATGAAAGATCAATATTTCTACATTACTTAAAACCTGCTTACTTAAATTTCTATGATATATTTTATCTGAGAAAATCTTAAAAAATATTTCTAAAAAAATATTTTTTTAACCCGGGAGAACTCGCTAGTGAGAATTTCTCTCACGGTGCCCATTTGCTTTTCTTTTACTTTACATTCGCTTAATATCATTGTTTTTGCTTGGCTTAGTACTTTTACTCACAAATAGGTAAAATAATTGAAATAACATTTTTAAATTTTAATTAAAATGAAAAATGGTTTAAATAAGAGTCTTAAAAAAAGTACGACGGTGAGAGAAAATCTCATGCAGCGAGTTCTCCCGAGTTAAGCTGAAAACTCTTCACAATTTTTTTTTTTTTTTTGTTACCTGTTTCAATTACCTACAGGAAACAAAGACTATTGTTTGAGCATTTCAGTAGCTTTGGTTGTCCCCTATTAGCAAATCTCCAAAATTCTTTTAAATATGAAAACTGAACGGTGGGTTCAGTTTTCACTGAACGGTAGGAAAACTGAACCTCCTCAGTCTCTCCTACGTGACATGCATACATATCAAACATGACATACATATCAAACTCTCGCATTCCCAATATACACGTTTTATTGCTAATGGAGTCTCAGAAATGTCGAATTCATGACTGGGCAAATTTATTTTTTTTACCTTCATTTAAAATTCATTTGAACATATTATATGTCAAGCTTCTCCGCCCTGGAGAAGCTATACAATATAGAATGTTATCGAAATATCATTTATTGTACAAGGATCTTAAAAATTCACAGAAAAATATAGAAAACGCGTTACATATCATAACCACCTACCCCCCCCCCCCCCACCCCAAGAAAAAGAAAAATCATGCGTGAAGCATATATTATGAAACACTTTCCAACACTTCCTCAAATCTTTAAGGGGTCTTGTACCTTTTAAATGCGTCGAAAGTTAACGAAAATCTTCAAAGTTTGAATTAGTCTATCTTCAAAACCTTTTTATGTATAAGCATGCAATTTTGGATATTGATTAAACAGATTATGCTTTCTAATATACTACCAACATAAATTTATTAACCCTTTACAGAATTTGTGTATTGTTGAAATCAAAATAGCTCTTTTTTTACCCATAAGTCATTGTGCGCATGATATCTTGAGAAAGTATGCATGGATTGGCATGAAATTTGGTAAATATACTAAACATACATGTGTGTTTAAAATGATCTACTTATTTACAATGGTAATATTTTTAGTTATGACTATTTTTATTCATTAAAAATACAAAATTTTTATTTTTTTTATATAGTTAATGAAATAATTTTAGCCTAAGAGTAGATCATTTTAAACACACATATATCATTACCAAATTTCATGCCAATCCATACATACTTTCTCAAGATATCATGCGCGCAATGACTTATGGGGTAAAAAAAGAGCTATTTTGATTTCAACAATACACAAATTCTGTAAAAGGTTAATAAATTTTTAATGGTAGCATATTACAAAGCACAATCTGTTTAATCAATATCCAAAATTTCATGTTTATACATAAAAAGACTTTGAAGAAAGACTAATTGAAACTTTGAAGTTTTTCGTTAATGTTCGACGCGTTTAAAAGGTACAAAACCCCTTAACAAAACTTCGTTATTTAGATAAATAAGTTAAATAAGATAAGTAAATATTTTAGAAAACAGATAAAACATTTAAAAAATTGATTTCATCAGTTACCATCCATAAACAAATACGCATTCCAATTCGTTTCAACAACCCTGTATTTCATCTGTAATTTGATATATATACTATACATTGCGAAAATTTAGTTTAGCAACGAAACGCATAACAGGTTGAAATTTCTCTTTCAGCAATTTATACTAATAAACGGAGACATACTTGAATAGTTTTGTTCAACCCTGTAATTTACCTAGTACCTTTATTGCACGCTACCATTTAGCTAAAATTTAATTCAAACTAAAACACTCTTAAAACTACTAAAATCACATTATATATCAAATTCTTTGCTTGGCCCTGCACATCATTTTATCTATATTCTACAAACGTTTCTTAGTAAACTAAATGCAGTTCAGCGTACAACTGCATAACTCACTTAAAAACCACCTTTAAGCAATTTACGCTCATACTCAGTAATCTTTATGAATTCTTTTGTGTAGCCCTGTATACCAACTATAGCATTTTACACGCCATATAGTTTGCATAAATATAGTGAAACTTAAAACCGCATATCAAAATTAAAAATGCATTTCCTGCCATCATCGCTAATACACAGTACTTCGGATAGAATATACTATCTGAAATGTTTCGTGTGTTCCTGTGAATGTTATGCACTTCGCATTATACATGAAATGAGTTATAGTAAACCTCAGCGACGTATAACAAATTCATTACACAGTCGAACCTCGTTATCCAAACACTCTAATGACCAGAAAAAAGTGTCATCATAAGCGGACTGTCGCGGTAACCGGAGTTGGAGAAAAATATGTTTATAATAAGCTGTATTTTTAATTAATTAATGACAATGTTAAATTCATAACTGTTCTTGGAGTTTTAAGCAACAAAACATTATTATTAAACAAAATAAACACAAAAACAAAATTGAAAGTAATAAAAATCATATTTATGATGACATTTTTTTATTGTTACATGAAATATTAATGAATTAAGGTTTGCTTGTCCCTAGATGTGCTTCCTACAATTCTTTTTCAATATTATACAATGAATTGTAATCAATATTCGTCGTTTCAGAAATGGATGTTAGATAAGTTCTGATTGTTTCAAAGCAATGCAATGCTTCGGTTTTAGTCGGATGAAAAACGCCGTGTAACCACAAGAAAGCACCGCCTGACCAGAACAAAAAGACCGCGAGTGGACTGAAACGTCTATCTGGAGCTTAATTGGATCATTCATTGTTTGTGGGTTTATTTATTCAGATAAAGGATTGAAGTAAAATTTCTCATTTATCTCAATGGGTATTTTAGACATTTTTGTGAAAAGTTTGACAAAGACATTTCTTACCGCTTAATTTCCATGCTTATAAGATGAATTATGAAAAATGGTCAATTTTCCTAAACCGTCGGGATAGCCGGAGTTGAAAATTATTCAACGACGTAACATCCGGAGTTTATTTACATTACAATCATATACAGAAAATCGGGACTTTGAAAAACTGACGTGTTAAGCGGAGTGACGTGAAAACCGGGTGTCGGGATAACGATGTCCGACTGTATATGAAATAGTTTAACATAATAAAAATACACTGTAAACAATGCCCTCCACCCCTACATCATTATGTAACGGAATTCTTTTGTGTGGCCCTGTAAATGAATAATAACTATTCTTTGCATTGCATATTCTACAGAATGCATATTTTAATGCACTTCATGAATGTATATCAATTTTATTATGTTTGAAACCGTGTAACATCCTTAAAAATAATTTGAAACGATTTTTTCCTATTGGCTCTAATGTAACGAAATACTTTTGACTGTCCCTGTAAATGAACTAAACATGCTACCAACTTCATTTGAAATAAGGAATGTGCTATGGTAAACGTCAATAACCTCCAAAAATTTCAGGGCAATCCGAGTATATTTATGAGAGTTATAACGCAGACAGACGGACAGATGGCCAGATAAACCGAAGTCATAAACACTTTTCAACTTTGAAGGAAAGTGTTAAAAAACAGAAACAAAAAAATCTCAAAGGATTGGCATAAATTAATATAGATATATGAAATATTTTGTTTAACAACATCATAAAACGTGATTAAAAAAAAAAAGAAAAAGAGAAAAATTTTTTACAACTGTACATTAACGCATGTTGTGGTTTTAGCGATCCTCCGAGTGTGATAAACATATTATTAGTTAAAATGATTTTACAAGAATAAGTTTATAAATAAAGTTACCTTAAATTCCGTTGGGGATTCTGTCTTCAAGAGGCAGCCAATAAGGTTTGCGGTTTTATCCTACTTTGCCTATTTCATTCTTCTTAATATTTTCCAACAAAGTTGAAAAGTGTTTATGACTTCGGCTTGTCTGTCCGCGCTCTAACTCTCCTAAATATACTCGGATTGCCCTGAAAATTTTTAATGTTATTGACGTTTACCATAGCACGTTCCCTATTTCAAATGAAGTTTATAGCATGTTTAGTTCATTTACAGGGACAGTCAAAAGTTTTCCGTTACATTACGGCCTATGGGAAAAAATCTTTTAAAATGATTTTTAATGATGTTACACGCTTTCAAACATAAGAAAATTGATATGCATTTATGAAGGGCCATAAAATATGCATTCTGTTGAATTTGCGGTGCAAAGAATAGTTATTATTCATTTACAGGGCCATACAAAATAATTCCGTTACATAATGATATAAGTTTGGAGGGAATTGTTTCCGGTATTTTAATTATGTTAAATTATTTCAAGTATAATTAAATTGATATACGTCACTGAGGTTTACTATAACTTAATTCATGTATAATACGAAGTGCATAGCATTTACAGGGGCACACAAAAGGTTTCAGATACTATATTGTATCCGAAGTAATGTACAGTAGCAATGATTGCTGGAAATGCATTTTTAATGATGTTATGCGCTTTATGTTTCACTATATTTATGCATGGTCGGGTAGACAGGGGCTAGTTGGCCGTAGAAACATGTTGGCCCAGTTGCGATATTTATTAAGCTTTGCGTTAGATGACATTGTCAGTCCAGCCAAGTATGCCTTGCTTCGCTTTCCTCCTCCAACATCGGCACCATTGAAGTCGGAGGGTCCGTTAAAGAATTATTGAGAATTTTCAAAATTTTGCAAAGGTGAGTAAATCTCCTCTCTCATAAATAATCGTTTTTTATTTGTTTGCAGATTACATTTTGATATATAATATTTGATTAGATTTTGATATATAATAATTCAGAAAAATAATTGTTCGTAGCTATTGTAGGGCATGTTTTTTTATTGAAATACTTTCAGAATAATTCCTTATAGTCATGAAAAACAAAAATGGCGATACGGGGTTAGTTGGCCCATTTGGTACGGGGCATGTTGGCCCGCCGGTCCAATATTCCTCATAGGAATTTGGCTCTGGGGTATTGGAATTTTTATAGTTTTAATGAATTATTTTAATAAAAATTTATTATTATTTTAATTAATTTATTATTAATTAATAGTAAGGAATTATTTTATTAATTGAATTCCTAGTTATTCCAGTCAATCTTTTTAAAAAATGAAGTTATAACGTTGTTTACCTCCTCCCCAAATTAAATCAACTGCTCCTGTTGTACAAACACATTTATAACTTTCATAATTATAGAAAAATCGCTGTTGGCTTGGCCTACAGGCGCAGGTAGATTTCGAAGTTAAGTACTAATTTCACCAAGAATTTAAGGGACTAAGGGAAATGTGATTTTTTTCCCTTATGCAACCTCTCCCCCCCCCCCCCCACACACACACTATTTTTTAATTTCTTTTTGCTGTAAGAGTTGCTCCTATCAGAAGCTTGTCAATACAAAAGTTGTAGATAATATTAAGAGGATTTATGATAAATTTAAGTGAATTTGATATCTCGTGAAATGTCGAAGTTATGAATTTTTTTCTTCTGAAAACCCTATTTTTTGCACTCCCTGAATCTGTCATGCTTAATTTTTTGGCCCTTTTCCTAGAAGTTTTGAAAACTTTACTGATTGGATATGTTTTCGTGTCCATAGAAAAGTAATATATATATATATATATATATATATATATATATTGTATCTATTATCTATAACTGGTTTTTGCATCAAATTTGATAAATTTTCATGTGTTTAAATGGTTTAATTATACAAAAAGTTTATATACATATATAGATAGATAAAGTTTTGAACTGGGGGTGATTTTGAGCTCTAGGGGTCATGATCGGTGCAGATCTGCAAAAGTTTTTCAAAAATTCCAACATATGGAAGATTGCAATAGGTAGTATTTCTAACGAAATCTACCCAAAAGTTCGGTCTCCTAGTGTTACTACCGCTAAAAGTTACCTAAATCTCATTATGCCAATAATGAATCATGAATGTAATCAATAATATATATATTTCATGATAAACAAACTGGGTTTTTTTATACTTGATTAAGAGTTAAAGTTTTATATAAGCGAAAATTATCATTATTTCAAAGAAGCTGGCATTACCCAAAGCATCATGAAGCAATATTACATTTTACTGACAGAAATTTGAAGGGAATGATGCGTTAGAAAAACATAATAAGCGAAAGAAAAGAATTATTGCACTTAACAGATGTACAGCGGCCTTAATACAATTTATTTATCATCTGGTGTTTATAATAAATCACCTAATTAAGGATGAATGATTTCTTAAATTACTTACGGTGTTGTAACACCTAGCATGACTTTATTAAAATTTATTACTGTCCCGTCATGCATTAAAGATATTTTTTATAATAAAATAAAATCAATTTGTAAAGCAATTTTTGGTCGAAGTTAATAATTTGAATATCTCACAGTTTTAATATTTAAAATTTTTATTTTAATTTAGGAGGCTGTATTGTGTTTTCGTTCGCAAGAAATAAAATTTAAGATTTGGTAAAATTTTGATCATTTCTTAAACTTCTACACTATTAGAACATTAAAAAGTGACGTGGGCCAACTTACCCCGCAATCGGGGCAGGTTGGCCCAAGCGACTTGGTGTCAATTTGAGCTTCTAAACTAATACTTATAGTTAACATTTTCAAGTTTTACTATTGTGACTTCTTCCTGAAAGTACACTGATAGTGGTAACATAAAAAGAAATTTAAAATATTGAATTGTAATTTTTTAAAAATTATTAGAAGAAAAAGCGGGCCTACTAGCCCCGGTCTACTCCTATATGATGTGTATAAATGCTATAATTCATATACAGGGCTACACAAAAGAATTCGTAATGGAACTGGGTATGAGTGCAAATTGCTTACAGGTGTTTTTTAAATGAGTTATGCATTTTTACGCTGAACTGCATTTAGTTTACTAAGAAATGTTTATAGAATATAGATAAAATGATATACAGGGCCACGCAAAGAATTGGATACATAGCCGTCCAAAAATGATAATTTCTGGAAATGTGATTTCATTAGTTTTAAGAGTGTTTTAGCTTGAATTAACTTTTAGCTAAATAGTAGCGTGTAATAAAGGTACTAGGTTAACTACAGGGTAGTACAAAAATATTCAAGTGTGTTTCCATCTATTAGTATAAATTGCTGAAAGTTAAATTTCAACCTGTTATGAGTTTTCTTGCTAAACTAAATTTCCCCATTATTTAGTATATATATCAACCTACAGATCAAAATACATAGCTGTTCAAAAGAATCGGAATACATATTTGGCTATGGACGGTAACTGCTGAAATAAGTTTTTCAAATGTTTTATGCGTTTTCTAAAATGTTTACTTAGTTATCTTTCATACCTTATTTCCCTAAATAACGAAGTTTTGCTAAAGCCTTCAGGAAGTTTTGGAAAGTGTTTCATTGTAATCTATGCTTTACGCACGATTTTTCTTTTTTGTTTCTGTATTATACTGGCATTATTTAGCATTATTTAAAACCTCTTCATTTTTTTAAAGTTTTAAAATCTGAAATTAAATTAAAAAACTTCACTTTTATTTTAACTTTTTTAATTTACAGTGCCCAAAACTTTGAAGTCATCATTTTTTTTTTTTTTTTTTATTCTTGTTTGCTTACAAACAAGCGTACACTTTCAGATGTTCCTTAATCTAGGAAAATATAATATAACCACGAACGGAAATATACAAATATACAATAACCTCTTCCGAGGTAAATAAATAAATAGAATGCTAAATTCATGTTTAAAAAGTTAAAATTACACTATATGCAAATTACTTAAAAGATGAAAAATATTTAAAAAGGTGTTAAATTACTTTAATATCCTTAGTACTTTGAACTATATACATAGCCTTCGTCAGAGTAGTTCGTCTGAAAATTGACTTTCACTTTCACTCCTTTCGACACCAACTACGTGAAATTTGAAAATAAGACGCTTGTATTTTTGTATTCTCTGACGAAGGCTTTGTATTACGATGGAGTGAAAAAACCGAAAATCGGAAATTCAAAATGTAATAGCGCGTAAAAGTTGTGTATGGTCCTCAGTAATAAAACTGCAGAAATTTTTTCGAAAACAAATTTTATCTTTCGATGCCCTCAGGTCCCCTAATTTTCGACAAACTCGTCAAAAACGCCTTGTAGAAGTTATAAATAAGAATAAATATAAAGCTGGAAAATAAAAATGTCATACCGCAGAAAAGTTGTGCATGGTACGTAGTAATATGCCTGCACAGTTTATTTTAAAATCAAGCTTTATCTTCCGATGCCCCCAGGTCCCCCCAATTTTTGCGAAATTCGTCAAAAATGCCTTGTACAACTTACAAATCGGAATAATCATAAAGTTAAAAAATAAAAATGTCATATAACGGAAAAGTTGCGTATGGTATGTAGTAATATTCCTGCACAGTTTTCTTGAAATCACATAATATCTTCCAGGAACACGGTCATTCCAAATTTTTAAACAATTGCCTTAAATTACCTTTTATCTGTTGTATATGTACAATAGAATGCATCACACAAGAAACAAGAATGCAATAAAAACATTTTATCTGTGAAAAGTACACAAACAATTAAAGTTCAAAAATAAAAAACAAACAATTAAATCTGTTAAAAATATTCAAAAACATTAAAGTTCAAGTAAATCAGTTCGTGCTCTTCAATACCAAAATTGATGTTTCGGCTTGGAGTTTATTGTTGGTGCTGTTGGAGTTTTGTAACCTTAAAAACTGACTTTATCTCAAAATATGGCATAATGGATCTTATGAATCCATTCATGTTGCTTACACCAAAAATTGTCGCACCAGCACCAGTGTGACCACTCTGACACACCTTTCAACTCTTTGAGTGTGGCATGGGAACTCAGCAAACTAAATGATATCTTCATGATGACGTTTGTTAATGCACATCTTTAAATCATTGTATGAAAGATTAGTCAAAATGGGTGGTTCCGTAACTTCTACCTTATTTCGCAGAATCAGGTCAATATAATCTGCTGCGCTAAAATTGATTGCAGGAACTTAGAACTGCCTGACTTCTCCACTAGTGTTCGAACTTTTCGCTTTTAGGATTCTACGAAATTCTAGCTCACGGATGTGTTTCCGATCAACAGTTACGATGCCAATCAGCAGGTTTTCCAGATGGGCAAAAATGACATTGCGCTGAATTACTGGGTCAATTACAAGTCTAACTGCCTGAGACAGATTCCTGGAAAAATAAAGAATTTCCCAAAGATGGATTGTACTTAATTGCAAACCATACACGTGCCTATACACCTTAACTACAAGCTCCGTCAGTATCTTCAGATTTAACGATGGATCCGGAATTCCCACATAGAGTCACAGAATGCTGTTGGCGGTGGTAACCCATCTGCTAGGTGAAAGTCTACCAAGAAATCTATTTGCAATATTCTTCCGAACAACTTCCTTTCTTAATAGATAGGACCATTTCCTTCAGGTACTTTTGATCGGTACTGAGATCGTCAATAACTGTTGCAGATACTAATTAATGTCGGTCGTCTGTAAAGAAACGGTGGGAAGGGATTCACACTTGTTGAATATTTTACCAATGGGTCCACTATAACTGTATGATCCCCTGGTGCATGCGTCTAGCACGAACTGATTTAATAGAACTTTTAATTTTTTAAACACTTTTAACATATATAAATGTTTGTTTTCATTCTTGGACATTAATTGTTCGTGTACTTTTCACAGATAAAATGTCTGTATTGCACTCTTGATTCTTGTGTGATGCGTGCATTCTATTATACATTTACAACAGATAAAAGAGATTTTACTGCAATTGTTTCGAAATTTCGAATGACCGGGTTCCTAAAAGATATTACATGATTTCGAAAAAACTGTGCAGGTATATTACTACGTACCATTCGCAACTTTTCCACGGAACAACATTTCTATTTTCCAACTTTATGTTAATTTCGATTTGTAAGTTGTACTAGGCATTTTTGACGAGTTTCGTAAAAATTGGGAGACCGGGGACACAGGAAGGTAAAACTTGATTTCGAAAACACTGTGCAACCAAATTACTACGTACCATGCGCAACTTTTCTGCGGTATGACATTTTTATTTCCAACTTTATCTTTATTTCGATTTATAACTTGAACAAGGCATTTTTGATGCATTTGGCGAAAATTGAAGGGCCCTGGGGCACCGGAAGATAAAACTTGATTTCGAAAAAAACTGTGCAGTTTTATTACTGAGGACCATACACAACTTTTCGCGCTGTTACATTTTAATTTTCCGATTTTCGATTTTTTAACTCCACCCTACTATGTATATAGTTGAAAGTACTAAGGATATTAAAGTAATTTAACTCTTTTTTAAATATTTTTTTCATATTTTAAGTAATTTACTCATAGTGTAATTTTAAATTTAACTCTTCCGAGGTATCCAGGATTCCAAAAAACATTCTTTATCTTTAGAAACTCCAGAAACCAATATACAGAGTGTTTCATAAAAGATGGGCAAAATTTTAAGAGGTGATAGTACACATCCAAACAAACAACTTTCATCGAAGAATGCATGGTCGGAATTAAAACATAAAGGTGCTAGAGGGCGCCGAAGGTGATGCTGTTATACGAGGCAAAAACATAGAAAAAACGATTAGGTGACAAAAGCAAGTTGGGAAACAGCTCTCCGTATAATCGTCGAGCTTGTGTGCCATTTGCAGTTCCGTAGATAAAATGCATATCAGCCGTTTCCCTATTAGTGAAGGGCAGGATCTTCGGATACGTTCCTACCGCGATTGGCAGTTATGCACACTCGGATCAGCAGTTTTTACGTATTAATAGAGGTGAAATTTTTCATAAGAGTTTTTCTTCTGCCTCATATCACATTTCCATGCTATTGGTGTCTTCTCCCGATAACTCACAACAGGAACGGAACTTTAACGTTTGCATAGACCAAGTTTACAAATGCGCCAGCACCTTTGCGTTTTAATTCCGACCATGCATTCTTTGATGAAAGTTTTTCGTGATTTAAAGAAGTACAGTAAACATCCTCTAATCAGGCACGTTCGGGACTTAAAGCATGCCGGATTACGAAATTTTCCGGAATTACAGGATGAATGTCGGGAAAAACGTATAGAAGTTAGAATTAAACAAAAAATGACAGTAAAACATGTTTTTTATTCATTAAACAGCTTGGATAGAATAAAAAAAAATACTCAATAATGTAAAGTAAAACATGAACATGTGTACATATCTATAAAATGAAAACGTGCACTATAGGTCTACACAGTAGACCTACATGTAGCAGCCATTTTAAACAAATCTCAAATATCAGGTTGTTTTGTAGTAGTCTTCTCTCTGCTTTTTTTAGGAAGTCATTTCGTATGATGTGCAGTAACAGGTGGTGACCCTACACACATGCCGACACACTATGTCCGGTACGATGTCTATCAATCGCGCATTCCGATATTTTGTATGTTTTGTTCGATATAAATTTGTATGTACTCGAAAATTCATCAGAATTATTTCGTTTATCTTTCGCAGAAAGAAAAACAAACATTTGAATCTAATGATCCAAATTTATTATTTATTATTTATTATCAACTTCAGTTTCAAGTTGAACAATCTTTTCTGAAATGGAAAAAAGTATTTAATTCTGGCGATAAAAAATTATTTTTCATTTCAACACTTTCGCAAATTATCCACAGAAATGTATTTTGTCACCCCTGTTCCGCCAGATTATTATAAACACCAGGTGTGATTGAACAAGAAATACTATTTTTTTCCTGAAAGTCGTGTCGGATTATCCAGTGTGCCAGACCGTAGGATTCCGGATCAGAGGATGCTTACTGAATTTTTTTTTCTTTGTTGCTTGCGAATTTTTGAACGTTTCAGAGTCGTTTTATAGGTCATTAATCAATTTTCTCAACTCGGAATATCAGTTTTTAAGATGCTATTAATTCGACTGTAAATTGCCATTTCGTTCAATTTATTAAAAAAAAAAAAAAACTTAGGCGTCATCTGCACAGAGAAATTGTACCAGAATCTGAAAAATTGAATACAAACATCTCCTTTTGACATCATATTTGGCTGGGATATTTTATTTTTAGATACCAAAAGGGGTGACATTCGGTTAGTAGTTTATGAATGATGAAGGTTTAAAGTTTGGATCTTCTAATGTTAAATTCATTTGTAATCACTGAAAATTGATTGCAATGCTGGTAGTTTTTAAAATCTAACTCAAAAACTACTTGGCGGGATAGGCTTTAATATTGGATTTGCATATTTGAAGCTCCTAAAAATCGATTTCTGTTAAAAAGTCATAGATTACAATTCATATTTGTTTTCGATAATAAATTAACAAATAGGGGAGACTAGGGAGGGTTGACCATACGGGAGGCTTGACCCATCCATTGGTTTTCATATTTAAAAGAATTTCAGAGTTTTATCATTAGGTGTCAACCAAAGCTACTAGAATGCTCAAACAACAGTCTTTGTTGTATACAGATAATCGAAATAGGTGTGGAAAAAATCAATTGTGAGGCATTTTCAACCTAAAAGTTGTGTTTTTTAGAAATATTTTGTAAGCTTTTTTCAGGTAAAATGTATCATAGAAATTTAAGTAAGCAGGTTTTAAGTAATGCAGAAATATCCAGCTTTCATTCCAGGCATAAAGATTGTACAGTAAGTTAGGCGTAACATAATAATGTGCTATTCTTTAGAAAAGGGCTATGTGGGGAGGTTTGACCCAGTCAATGTGAGGGAGGGTTGACCAGATGAAATCTTTTTATTATACACTATGCATAATGGAAGGTTAATGGTTATATATAAAAAAGAATATAAATTTATTCTGTAAAGCCACGGTAAAATAGGGTGATGGAAAAAAACGTTTAGATTAAAGAAAGATGTGAAAAATCGCTATAGTAATCGTATAGCAAGAAACAATTTAATGAAATATAAATGGGAAAGTTGATAGGAACTTTTCCATTTAAATATTACTACAATAGGTAAATAGAAACAGTGTAAAAGACTAGAAAGGACTAGAAAGTATGAAAGTAGTAGTCTTAACACTTTCAGGGGCAACGGTATGCTTATGAAAGCACTTAATTTTAATTCCCAAACGCCACAATGGCACCAGAATTTTGCTAAAATCTTTTCCATTTAATATGTATGTGACATATACCCTTTTTCTTTTTTCCAAATAAATTTGTTCGTAAATTCCGGTGGCAGTCATTTATTTCAACATTTTAGTACTGAAAATACTTTGCCACTGAAAGGGATAAAGAAGATTTATCACTGCCAGTGGCCTTATCCGTTAAGTGCACGGGTGGGTGCAAAAGAACAAAGCACTGATCGAAAAACTTTAGGAAGGTATATAGACAAATTTCACCAGCATGAATACAATGAGATGAAGCCAAACTATGTGACAATTAGAGTTGTCAGGTCGAGTGTCACAAAAAGTAGGAAAAGGCGACAAAAAAATACGGACAGTGGCTATAAATCCCGAGCATAATAATACATGAAACCCTTTGAAAACGGAACCTGTCTCCAACGGAATACTGTCTTAAATGTTAAAATTTCATTTTCCCTGCTGTACAATTATACCTGCTCAGACGAAATTCTGTTTTAAAAAATTTTTTTTCCTCTGACTTGCGATTGCGTCTAAACAGGTTTGTTTAAGCATCATATTTTCAAAAATGTTTTTCATAACAATTAAAGCATGTAGCATAAAGTTATATTGCCTTTTTTAAACAGATTTTATCTCTCTTCACAAATATTTCAATATAAAACAAAGTGGGTCAAGCCTCCCATATAGTGGGTCAACCCTCCCATATATGGGGAGCCTTGACCCATTATTTTCTCATGGTTAAAATCGATCATTTTTCAAATTTCTTATATATTACACTTATATAGCAATTATATTTTGATAACTGATTGTATAACGAATAAAATGATATATAAAACTTTATTCTACGTTCAATATTTTAAAAATTAAAAATCATTTTGTAAAAAGTGGGTCAACCCTCCCTAGTCTCCCCTATACATTTTTTCAAAAGCAATTTTCGAAACAAATATGAATTGTAGCTTGGAATTTTTTTTTTTACAGAAATCGATTTCTAAAAGCTTTAAGTATGCGAATCTAAAATTACAGTTCATTCCGCTAAATAGTTTTTGAGTTATACTTAAAAAATTATCTGTACTGCAATTCGTTTTGTAAAGATTGCAAATGAATTTAATATTAGGAGTTATAAATTTAAAGTTTCATAACTCCTACATAATTTTAATTAATTTTTCAATTAATTTTCTGCAGTAAAATTACGTTCGAAATTATTGAATATGTGATTTATCACATTGCTGATTAAGCGTAAGAACCAACAGAGTGAAAAATGTCCAAGCCGGGAATCGAACCCGGAACCCTTGGAATACTGCTCCAAGTGCTCTACCATTTAAGCTACGAGGACGACACCCAGCTTAGCATCTCTCACTCACATATGTTGGTAAGGCTGCAACTGCAGCACAAGATGGAATAGTGTCCATGTGCATGGAATAGTCTCTGCAACACGAGACACAAATAAGCCCAGAATTGGTGAACAAACACACACATATGTATTAATTATATATATATTAATTATTTAACATATATATAAATTAAAATTATATATGTGTTCACCGATGCTGGGTTTATTTGTGTCGCATATTTAGCCACTGGATTATGTGCTCATGAAGACTATTCAATCTTGTACTGCAATTGCAGCCAATGCATGTGAGTGAGAGATGCTAAGCTGGGTATCGTCCTCGTAGCTTGAATGGTAGAGCATTTGGAGCACTATTCCAAGGGTTCCGGGTTCGATTCCCGGCTTGGGCATTTTTCACTCTGTTGGTTCTACGCTTAGTCGTCAGCAATGTGATAAATCACGTATTTAAATATTCAATAATTTCGAACGTAATTTCACTGCAGAAAATTAATTGAAAAATTAATTAAAATTATCTAGGAATTATGAAACTTTAAATTTTGGAACTCCTAATATTAAATTCATTTGCAATCTTTACAAAACGAATTGCAGTATTTCTACTCTTAGTTAGCAGTGCGATAAATCACGTATTAAATGTTCATAATTCCTATTACTACTTGACCGAGTGGCTTCCCGCTTGATAAACTAATGTAAAACTTACCAAAAAAGATAATACTGATTTCAAAATTAGATGATCGTATTGAACATTTCAGAGTTTGGCATAATTTGACTTTAAAGAGGATCTATAGCTTGTTATTTTGGGCACCCTTGCGCGGGTTAAATTTCTAAAATCGCTTAAGTGTTTAAAGGGTCTCAGTCTCGGGACTCTTAAAATCAAAAAAAAAAAAAAAAAAAAAAAAAAAAAAGAAAAAGAAAAAAGAAAAAAAAAGAAAAGAAAAGACTATTTTCAACATTTATTATCTTAAAATGTATATGATTTAAAAACACAATTTTTATTGAGATGAAAGATATAAGTGTGTTCTTTCATTTCATGTATTTAAAAAAATAGCAAGATGCAGAATTAGTATTTATAGAGGTCTCCAAGCTGTCAGACATTTCTCGAGCAGAAAATTGGTATGACAGCTTATGCGCAGGATTACAAAATAAATTTCGGAACTAGAATGAATTTTTTTTGTGCCTAATTATACTTTAGATTCTAATAATTACTCTGAACCTAAATAAATTTGCATTTAAATCATTTTTGTATTTTTAATATAAAGTTGTAATTAGCTAATACAAAATTTTGAAAATCTCAACATTATAATCAGCTAAAAAATATGTTTTTTTCTTGAGCAATAAAAATGAAATTTTAGGTTCTGTTTATACAGACTAAAATGAAACATATGTTTTGAAATTTTCATGAAAAAATATTCAAACGTTTTTGAGATATTCTGCGTGTTATGCCCAAAAACGACTTCAAAGTTTCGGAAACGCCGTTTCAGCTATTATGTGGGTATAATTCCAAAAGCCATAACTACTGTTCTAAATGTGAATTTCAAGGAAACAATTATATCAAAATGTTCAGAAAAAATAGGAGTATAAGATCTAAAAAAATAATAAAATTTCAAAAATTTTGAAGCTTTAAGAGTCCTGACACCCCTTAATTATTTTTTAATACATATTTTATACTGAATTTCACATTCCTACCTAAAACTCCTGTTGAGATATAGCGAAATGGCTTAAAGCTTTTGACACACCCCTTTAAGCGTGAAATTTATAAAATTGCTGAAATACATATCTAACATTTTTTTAGTATATTTCTTATCCTGGATTTCACGCTCTTACCTGGAAGCCTAAAACTTTTGCTCAGGTATGGCAACATGACTTAAAACCTTAATTAATCCTTCTTCCGGGTTGGAGGGATTTTTAAACTTTCAGAAATACCTATTTAATTATTTTTTAGTGTGTTATCTTAAATTTCATGCTTCTACCTAAAACTGCTGCTGAGATATAAAGAAAAGAAATAAAATTTTTACCACTCCGTTTAAGACTTTGCTTTCTCGAATTTCACGCTTTTACCTAAAACTGCTGCTGAGAAACGGCGAAATGACCAAAATTTTTTGACCACACAATTTAACCCGTTAGAAGGGTTATAAATTGGTAAAAATGTGGTATTTCTAAAATCGCCGAAATACATGTTTAATTATTTATTTAGCAGATTTGTTATGGTGAATTTCCCGATTCTAACTATAACGATTGCTGACACATGCCAAATGACATCTTGAACTTTGGACCCCTCCCTTTTAACCACTTAGGGGGGAAATATCTAAAATCGTTAAAATACCCTGTTTAATTATTTTTTTGTAGATTTGTTATCTTGAATTACACACGCCAACCCAAAACGGCTACTGAGATATGGTGAAATGACCTAAACTTTCGACTTCCCCTTTAATCCCCCTTTCGTGGGAAAGTTCTAAAATCGCCGAAATACATATTTAATTATTTATTTAGTAGATTTGTTATCTTTAATTTCACGCCCTTACTTAAAGCGGCTACTGAGATTTGGCGAAATGGCTTAAAACCCAAAAATGCTTTCTTATTGCTTGCCTAGGTTATAATAGAAATATGCTGTCCAAATTTCATGATCCAGACTTTATTCCTTTTTACTCTGTGTTGATGGGTCTCAAAGTATAGTGAGGCGAATTTTGCAATCTATCACACGTAGAGCGATTAGTCATTCAGGAATCTTTTTCTTTATTAGATCAGTATAGATCGTTTAAATATTGAAAGTATATGCATATCCGACGTTTCTAGTGATAGAGAACACTTTTTGTAATCACGTGTAACTTGGAAGAAGTTATTAAGTATTTTTATTTCTATTTATATGCATTATATTTTTGTAGATTAAGAAACATTCGTATTTTTTTCAGCGTAGTGGGGCAAAATATTCTACACAATAGCATGGAATTCAACCTTTTCACTCCACAGGTCCTCAATTCCTCCCCATTTTTAAAAGGTTACTTTAACATAAATGCAGTTATCATCAATGCAATTGCATAATTGCCGATCTTAGAATGATATGGTTCGATGGCCAAGATTCTAAATAATCCCGATAAATTAAAACTCTTGCTCTGTAGTCACATTTGGGAAGAAAACATTCAGTAATTATCAATAATAGGGCCATTCCATGAAAAACGGGACATTTTTCGGCAGAGAAAAATATTGTAAAAATAACTATATAAGCTACTGTAGTTATTTTTCAAAGTCCGAATAATACCTATATAGGAATAATTTTTAATATATCATCACTTTTAGCGAATGGTAACGGTGCATCAAAGATAGTCGCCATCAGCTGAATACCATCCGGCTGAAACGCATTGACTTCAAAAGAACCCAATTTTGTTTTCTTTTCGACTGTGAGATTTTTGCTGTTATAGTTTATTGTATGCAAGTACCTTTACCATTTTATGCATTGCTTTGGTAATTTTATTAGCAATATCAGGTATGTTAAGTAAAATAATCTCTCTATTCTAAAAAAAAGTAACTACCGCTGTCACCGCCGCCGCCGCCGGTTTTGAATTTTTTGTGGACGGAGGTCTTTCTTCGTTAATATTAAGAAAAATAATGCATACAAAAATATGAAAATCGGTAGTATTATACAGAAATGTTTGATAAACACGCTGATGCAGACAGTTTTCAAATCGAAGATTTATTTTAAGAGATATTTAATGCTAAAGTTGGACAAAATCGTTCCATTAAAAAAGTTTTATAGCAGCAAAAACTATACATGGCAGTGTAATAATTTTTAGATCATTTTATGCGTTAGAATTTGCCGGAGTGCAGATTGTATTTCTTTTTTTAATTTGGCTAATTTTTTGAGGTTTTATTTCTATTTTAAATTCAAATTTTCAGCATTTCTAGAGATATTTTTTACAGATTTTAGAAAGTGATATAAATTTAAACTGTTGCCAACTGTATAAACAGCTATTTATACGTGTAATAAATTAAAAATTTATTTACATGCATAAATATTTTTTTTTTGTAATAAATTAAAAATTTATTTACACGTGACTATTATAAACAGAAAAAAAAGAACATTTGGAATTAGAATTAAATAATTATGTACAAAAAGCAGGAACTTATTAAAAATTACGTCATAAAAACTATAATTACACGTGAATTTTAAGAGAGAAAGGAATTTGTAAAATAATAAATTTATTAACATGTGTTAGAAATCTTAAATAGGAGAAATTACGTCATATTTACGTCAATTTACAGTTATTACATAAAATGAACACAAAATAATATTGCAAAACGGTTTAAATTTAGAAACTGCGCTAGACATTTATTTGATATTTTGAGAGGATACTTTTCAACTATTTTTGTTAATAAAGTGCAAATAATATTTTATTTCTAACACAAGTATTTTCACGCGAATATTAAAAAAAGAAAGAATAGTTTGGTTAAAATTACGTCAGATTAAAAACGATTAATTTAAAATGTCTTATTTAAAAGAACTTTCTTTTCGCTTTGTTAAAAAATACCGGGAGACAAAGATTGTGGTTACTTAATTCCTTTTATATTAGCTTATTTTGAAATGTTTATCTTATTTTACTTAATCAAAGACGAAAACAGCGATTGACATATGTATTTTTGGTACTACTTAGTTATCCCGTCGACCAAAAATCTATCATTCGCCAAACTATAAGATTAAATGCCAATAATGGTTGATCGTAAATGTCACATTAACTTGACTTTAAGCAAGTTACACGTGTCTACGTCATCAAGTTATTTTTATTTCGACGTTTTATTTGTATTTTTATTAATGTTGCACTAATTTATTTGTTCTTTCGTTATTTAAAATAAAAATGATGTCAATTTGTATAATTTGGCGAGTGCTTTGGCGATTTATATAATTTGGAGAAATTGGTCGACGAGTTAATCAAGTAGTACCGCAGCGGATTTGGCCTTAAAATTCCCCCAGTCAAAGAGAAATGAATAGAAATCCGTTTATAGGGAGATCGCCATTGTTTTTTAAATTATAATTCAATCTTCCGAAATCTTTTTAAAGCCGATCAAATTAGCGTACTTTTAGAGTCTGCGGTGTCTGAACGGGGGTTGACGAGCGTAGCTCGTAGGGGGCAGAGCCCCCTAGTGTTATAAAAAGTGATAAAATATCTTTATTAAGATTCACGATCGTTTCGCCGCACAAACGGCGACATTTTCAAAATCATTCACGATAAAAAATATTTTCACTTAATTTAAAAACAATAAACGTAGTAAACAATGTCACGAGACATGATGCATAATGTAAAACATTGCAAATATAAAATTAAATTAAAATTAAATTAGCTATTTGCGAGCGTGGATTAATTTTCATATAATTTAACAAAACAATAACATGGTAGCATAATGCCACGAGACAATATGCATAATAAAAAACATTGCAAAACATAAAATAAAAATAAAATTATCTTGGCTATTTGCGAGCGCGGATTAATTTTTACTATTGTTACTAAAATTACATAGCATCTCTTTCCAAATTTTAGGTAAATCAAGGGACACTGAATCATTGAAATATTCTTGTTTCGTAAAAATATATCTATTGATTCTCGGATTATGGATAGTAAATAAAATCTTGATGTATAAATTAATTTGCTATGTTTAAAATCGATCTGTAAAGTTTCTTCGCTGCATAATCTGCATAATCTTCGCTGCATAATCTATCTATCTTATATATATATATATATATTACTTTTCTATGGACACGATAACATATTCAATTAGTTTAAAGTTTTCAAAACTTCTAGGAAAAGGGCCAAAAAATTATGCATGACAGATTTTTGATATAATTAAAAATGCCCACAAAGAGTGCAAAAAATAGGGTTTTCAGAAGAAAAAATTCATAACTTAGTCAATTCACAAGATATCAAATTCACTTAAATTTATCATAAATCCTCTTAATACGAGGGTTACTCTGAAATTATTGATATACGCGCAGACGAGAATTTACAAAATAAAAATAACGGTTTAATTTTAAAATACAAAGTATTTTAACACAGCAGACGATTTTTTACTGACTTACTTCAACTTTTTCAGCGTAGAATAAATTTTAAACAGAAGAGAAAATGGAGTTGACACAAGAACATTTTCGCGCTATGATTTCCTACGATTTTAAAGCAGGATTAAATCAAGAAGAATGCGTTCAACGGTTGAAATTAGCATTTGGTAATGAATAACCAGCTCGTGCTACTGTATTCAGATGGTTTAAAGAATTTAACAGATGTTGCAATTTTCTTCAGGATGAAGAACACACAGGTAGACCGCCGTCGGCAGTAATCCCAAATAATGTGTCTGCCATACGAAAAATGTTAATGAATGATAATCGCTGTACCTATCAAATGATACAGAAGGAACTTAACATTGGATACGCAACCATACACAAAATTATTCATGAAGAATTGCATATGAAAAAAGTAGTTTGCAGTTGGGTTCCCCATAACCTAACTGAGCACCAGAAAGAGGAGGGTGTCAGAATCAGTAAAGAAACTCTTAAATTGCTAAATGATGGTGGCCACCGCATCCTTTCTAAAATTGTAACGGGTGATGAAACGTACATACTGTTTTTTGACATTCCAACACGTCAAGAAAGCAAAGTATGGGTCTTTGAAGATGATCTCATGCTGACAATGGAAAGACAATGCACACTGAAAAAAGTGATGTATGCGTTTTCTTCAGAAGGAAATAACAGGATTGGTCAAAGCCATCAAGGTGGAAAGACAGAAGGCAGTAACAGCAAACTGGTATACCACTAAATGTCTTCCAGAAATTCTACAAGAAGTGAATGTTAGGGGAATAATGCTTCACCATGACAATGCATCTTCACATACAGTCGGATTAACAGTTGAGTTTCTTAAACAAAAACGAATTAAAGTGATAGAACATCCGCCGTATTCACCTGATGTGTGACTTTTAGTTATTCTTTAATCTAAAAAAGAACTTACGTGGACGTCGTTTTCATTCAGAAAAAGAGATTGATGTGGCTGTAAATGCATTTTTTTCATCTATTCCAAGAAATGAATGGCTTGAGGCATTTAATCTGTGGAAAATTCGTCTACAAAAGTGCATTGATGCTGGAGGAGACTACTTTGAACACACCTAAAATTTTGTAAGTATAACTTTAAAAACCTAGTAGTATCTCAAAAATTTCAGAGTGACCCTCGTATTATCTACAACTTTAGTATTGACAAGCTTTTGATAAGAACAACCGTTATAGCAGAAAAAAAAAATAAAAAAAGGATGTTTATGTGTGTGTGGGTGTGTGTGTGTGTGTGGGGGGGTTGTATAAGAAAAAAATCACCATTTCCCTTAATCCGTTAAATTCTTGGTGAAATTAGTACCACTTAACTTCGATATCTACCTGTGCCTCTAGGCCAAGCCAACAGGGATTTTTCTATTATGAAAGTTATAAATGTTTTTGTACAACTGGAGCAGCTGATTTAATTTGAGGAGGAGGTAAACAACATTATAACTTCATTTTTTTTAAAAGATTGACTGGAATAACCAGGAATTTAATTAATAAAATAATTCCTTACTATTAATTAATACTTAAATTTTCTTATACCCATATTTCAGGCATTATAGTAGCCATTAGTATAGACACTTTTTCCACATCTGTTTAACATTAATATATAAAGATTCATGACACTTAATTTTCATTAAAAAAATTTTTTTATCTTTATTTTTGTACATATTAAAATCGAAATTTATAATTTACATTCTTTTTACTTTTCTTAAAAACAAAAACACATCTTTATTTAAAAAGTACATATATTCCGGTATATCTTTAAAACTATGCTATTTACCAATATGTGCATATGTGCATTTATACTGCATTGTCCAATACTCTTTGGCACTTCTCTGAAAAAACGTTTTCGTCCCTTCTAGGACTTCACCAGTTTCAAATGGCGGCTCGCAGTTTCGCTTTTGACCTTTTAACTTCTCTCTCTTTCCTCTTTTTCCGTCTTCTCCCTTTTCACTTTCCCCTTCTTTCCAGTATTTTTAGCCAACGGGAGTCAACATTTGCATGTGTCATATCGTTGCATACATTTTGTCTGTCGAGGTTAATCTCTATAGCTTCTCTCATCAGTGTGTTGTGGGGGTTATCATACGTAGCTATTTTTTCTATTTTAATTGATTGAGGTATTATGGGGTTTTTAAAATTTGTTCTTGAGAGGGCTGTTGCTTGATTATTATATTTTAAGTCGCGGATATGCTCCTTATATCTTTCGCTTATTTTTCGCTTGGTCATCCTGATGTATGTAATTTCCTTATTTTCTATATCTGAGACTTTAATTTTATATACTCCTGCCGTCTGTAATTCTTCGTATCTTTCAGCTTCATTTCGTATTGTTTTAAATAGGGAGGGTTTGGGTGCGATTGGGACTATCTTTCCAAGTTTACTTATTTCGCGTTTTATTTTTAGTGCTATCCCGTTCATGTATGGTAGGGGGGGGGGGGTGTATAATCTTTTTTATTTTGTCCTGGTTGGATCCAGTTAATTTTTTCTTTCGCTTTTCTGATTAGCTTTTCTATTGTTAAAAAACCCCATAATACCTCAATCAATTAAAATAGAAAAAATAGCTACGTATGATAACCCCCACAACACACTGATGAGAGAGGCTATAGAGTTAACCTCGACAGACAAAATGTATGCAACGGTATGCAACGTTGGCTAAAAATACTGGAAAGAAGGGGAAAGGGAAAAGGGAGAAGAGGGAAAAAGAGGAATGATAGAGAAGTTAAAAGGTCAAAAGCGAAACTGCGAGCCGCCATTTGAAACTGATGAAGTCCTAGAAGGGACGAAAACGTTTTTTCAGAGAAGTGCCAAAGAGTATTGGACAATGCAGTACATATTGGTAAATAGCATAGTTTTAACGATATACCGGAATATATGTACTTTTTAAATAAAGATGCGTTTTTGTTTTTAAGAAAAGTAAAGAGAATGTAAATTATAAATTTCGATTTTAATATGTACAAAAAGAAAGATAAAAGATTTTTTAAAATGAAAATTAAGTGTCATGAATCTTTATATATTAATGTTAAACAGATGTAAAAAAAGTGTCTATACTAATGGCTACTATAATGCCTGAAATATGGGTATAAGAAAATTTAAGTGTAATATGGGCATTAAATAAGACAGGAATTCCTGTCGAAAAACACTGGCTAAATATTAATTAATAATAAATTAATTAAAATAATTCATTAAAACTATCGAAATTCCAATACCCCAGAGCCAAATTCCTACGGGGCATGTTGGACCGGCGGGCCAACATGCCCCGTGCCAAATGGGCCAACTAACCCCTTGTCGCCATTTTTGTTTTTTATGACTGTAAGGAATATTCTGACAGTATTTCGATTAAAAAAAAACATACCCTACAATAACTACGAACAATTATGTTTCTGAATTATTATATATAAAAATCCAAAATATAATCTACAAACAAATAAAAAACGATTATTTATAAGAGAGGGAATTTACTCACCTTTGCAAAATTTTGAAATTTCTCAATAATTCTTTAACGAACCCTCCGACTTCAATGGTGCTGATATTGGAGGAGGAAAGCGAAGCAACGCATGCTTGGCTGGACTGACAATGTCATCCAAAAGCAAAGCTCTAAAAATATCGCAACTGGACCAACATGCCCCTATGGGTCAACTAGCCCCGGTCTACCCTACATACCAATGTCTGGACCGAGTTCGTTGGCCAGCTTCATCCGCTATCTTGTTTCAAAATGGCGGGCATTTAAAATTAAAAAAAAATTTTAAATTTGAAATGTCGTACCAAAAAATTAAAAATTTAAAAATATTTTTTTCTTATGTGTTTGACCTTGATACAAAGATTCCGGAGGAGTTTTTGTTTTGTCTATATCTTAAAAAATGGCTGAGTTATAGCACTTTGAATTTCTACCGTGACTGACATTTTGAAACGCCCTGGTTTTTGTTACGCGATAACAGGCGTATTCATGAACCGATATGGATGTACCTTAGTGTGTACAAAGTACATACCAATATCTCGACCGAGTTCGTTGGCCAGCTTCATCCGCCATGTTATTTCAAAATGGCGGCCATTTAAAAAACATTTAAAAATTTTAAATTTAAAACGAGGCATCAAAAAATGGGAAAATGAAAAAGTTTTTTTTTTATGTGTTTGACCTTGATACAAAGATTCCGGGCAGTTTTTATTTCGTCTATATTTTAACAAATGGTTGAGTTATAGCACTTTGAATATCTAGCATGGATGAGATTTTGAAACGATCTGATATTTGTCACGCGATAACACACGTATTTATTAATCTATTTGGATGTAAGAAGGCATGTGGATAGTATATAGCAATGTCTCTACCAAGATCACTGGTCAGCTTCATCCGCCATATTCTTTCAAAATGGCGGCCATTAAATTAAAAAAATATATGTTTAAAGTGAGGTGCAAAAAAATTAGAAATTGAAAAAAGTTTCTTTCTTAAGTATTTGACTTTGATATAGGGATTCCGGAGCATTTTTGGTTTTGTCTTTATCTTAAAAAATGGCTCAGATATAGCAGTTTGAATTTCTTTATGTGGTGACATTTTGAAAAATCTGATTTTTTGCCTGCGACAGCACTCGTATATATCAACCGATTCCGATGTGAGTGAGCATGTGCACAGGAATTACTAATTAAATTAGGTCTCGACAAAGTTAACTGGTTAGCCTCATCCACCATGTTGTCTTAAAAGGGCAGGCACTTCAAGATATCGCCGCATTTGGAAACAAAATGTAAGTTACTTTAAATAAAATCAGCCTTTATAAAGCTGACTAATTTCGCGAAATTCTCATTCATAATGATTTAGTATTGAATCTTTTATAATCGGTTTCCACTAAATTGAGCTTCGTGTGTTTGAATAATATAAGCTAGCTTTTTAAAAATAAGGAATATGAAAGCTACCTCTTCCTTCCGGCACTGGCTGGAAGGACTTTTTTATTTAGAAAATAAATATCAAAAGTGTGCAACTGCGCATCAAACGCGTTAGTATGTTCACAAATGTAATTTTCGAGATTTAAAACGTAACTGCGAATTTACGTAAGCCGCGTAATACGTAAGTCGAGGGATGCCTGTACAGGGAAATGCAAAGAATTGGATCCATTTACGTATATGAATGATAATTTCTGGAAATACAGCATTATTTCAATAATTTTAAGTGTGTTTTTACCTGAATTAAATTTCAACTTTATATGTGACGGTATAAAAAATCTATAGGTAATATACAGGACAGTACAAATGAATTGAAGTACGTTTCCATCTATTGATAGAATCTGCTATCATATATATTGATACCATCTGCTGAAGGTGAATTTTTAACTGTGCTATGTGTTTTCTTACTATACTAAATTTTAGAATACTATGTAGAATATATAAAAACCTATAGATCGTATACTGAGTTGCAAAGGGTCATTCCATGCAAAATGAGCAAATCAGCTGTGGCAGACATGTCAGAGATATTAATGAAAATCAGTCTATATGCAGATCATATCTATTTATGAGTAAATGTAAAATAATAGATTTCAGGATTGTTTATTTAAGTTTTAAAATTTACATTAAAAGTGGATGCAAAATCGAGGTTTTGTCTACATGCTTAAAATTTCACTTTCGATTATTAGCCGTAGGAATGGAAAGACTATATTAAGAATTATTTATAATTAGGAATAAATAATAAGTAACAGATTGGCGCAAGTTAGTAATTGTATTTATAGTCTGTAATGCGAAAAAAATTATTTTTCAAAAATTTTGAGGACAAAATTCAATATTTCTATTGCTTATTTAAGCAAGAAGAACAGCTCTGATAAGTTTACATTTTTTTGACGTTATAGCTAAAAGTATATATTTTAAATATCGAAAACTTCATTCTTGCCTTTTTATTCCTTAATGAGAAAAAAAAATAGTAAAAAAGGTTGAGTGTAAAATGCAATATTTCTATCACTTCTTTGAAAGTGAAGTAAAGCTTTTTAAATCTTTTAAATTATTTGATATTATAGATAAAAGTATATATATTAAATATGGAAACTTTTATTCTTGCTTTCAGTTAATTTCTACCTCAAGAATATATTTAATTAAAGTAGAAAAAAATGATTCAGTTTGGACAAAAAATTGCATGTTAATCCTAAATCCAAATACAAAAACTAGACGGCAGCACTTATTTTTTTCACCTTGAAATCGTTCAATATTTTAAGAAACAAGCACGAATTCAAAGAGAAATAGCTCATGGAATGTAACATATATTAGCTTTTTGAACCCATTTTTGCTATGTTAGGAATCAAAAGGCAATCTTGAATTTTTTTGAGCATATCATGCACTTATTTATTTTTATGTCTGTGCAATAATATTGTTAATGTCGGACCTTTCCTTTATTTATAGTTTGCTGATACATAAGAGGAAAAATTACTATTTTGTAATTTTTTTTAAAGTTTCTAAGTTTTTTTTTGAAAATGAAGGAAATAAATGGCAACTTTCAAACTTGGGGAATTTGATCTTCATATATAATACTACATCAGACATCAATTTCACAGATGTTTTTGAACTCCTTTGATTTTTATAACGTTTCTAATTTATTAAAAATTCACAAATTTTCAATTTTTACAATCAATTAAAGATTAATCATGGTATTGACAGATTATTATTACTCAATAAATAGGAAGATAATTTTTCAGAGGTTACAATATTGCAAAAAAAAAAAATCATTTCTGTCAAATAGTTTTCAAGATACAGAATTTCAAACTTGCAACTTTAGACGATTGCACACATGTCATTCTTTATCACAAGTTTTTTAAATTTCCAAAACTGCTAAAATAATTTATTTTTTGTGAAGATATTTTGCATAGCTCTATTTTAATATGAATTGAACCTGTGTATCAAATTTTATTAAAATCGGTTACTATGTGGCCACGACTTTTTGCAAATTTTTGCTCATTTTACGTGGAATGACCCACAAAAGAGCTGAGTGCGTTTCCGGTTATCGATAGTAATTGCTGAAATATAGTTTTGAAATGTGTTATCTGTTTCCTAAAATGTTTTCTTAGCTATATTATTTACATTATTAAACGGCAAAAGCATTTTGGAAGTGTTAGAAAGTGTTTCATAACCTATGTTTGACGCATGATTTTTCTTTCTTGTTTTATTCTATCCTTTTTTTTCTAGTGCTTACGTTGTACGGATTTTATGTTTGTGTTGTCCCATTCGCTGGCTTGAATCGTAGTGATATTCTGTTCATAGGGGATCCTCAATTTCGGCTGGTGGTAGAATAATTCTGCGGTGGAGACTCCGGCTAGTCCCTGGAAGTGGTTCCCTCCTGTGAGGTTCCAGGTAAAGGGTCGATGATGGAACGACCCTTGCTGCAAGGCTGAACCTCTTCCGGCCCCTGTCCAATGCATTGAGTTGGGTTCTATTGCAGCATCCAGAGTCGATAGTAACTCATCTAGTGATGGTCAGTATTGCCGCATAAACTTCGCCAAATCGTTTTATTCCAAGTCTGTCGTTGCTGAGAATTCTGCGCAGCTACTCTCTCCAAATTGTAGGTAATTTGTATCTACCATTTTTCAACCCTACCATTCCCAATACTAGCATTTCCCCTAACAAACCGTGGTACTTGGTACACCTCTAATTTGAAAACAAGCCGAAGCAAATAATCAAATGAATTTATATCTTTAGAACTTAATTAAAATATGCTTAATATTTACTTTAGAGAAAGCCAAATATCAAAGTTTACTATTAATTGGAGATAATTTTTCAATATCTTTTAAAATTTTTTGAAGAGGCTACAGCTCTCTAAGAACCTTCCCTGGCTATGTGCCTGATTATAATGCTCTTTCATGAAATAAATATAATGTAATTGCAATTTTAAACTAATACCATACATTTCTATATGGTATATACCAAGTTTTATCAAAATCAAACTGATCCTTTAAAAATGACAGCTTTCTAACAAATCTTTATTGGACAATGTGGATATAATTAAAGGTGAAGTGTTTTTAGTTCGATTATAATATATCATTGGGGAAAACCACAAAGAAAAGACAGGTCGCTGTACTCCAAAAGTTTTAGTTTCTTTTCACCCTATCTTGATCACATGATAGTTCGAAAATTGTTTAAGTCAGTCTATCTTAACCAAGTGACACCCGAGAGGGGGTAGAAGTATTGCAGGCCATTTGTTTTGTAGGACGCGATGGAACAATATTTGGTATAAATATTATTTAAAATGTGTAGTGTTGATTTAACAAGAAAGAAATGAGTTCAGATCACCACTGTGGTCAAAATTAGATTTCAGATTGAACTGGGCATCTAAATGCGGGGAATTTTTTAATATTAAACATTCCATAAAATATTAGACCATAATGTGATTTTTTTTTTGTCTTTATGTCTATTTTACTGCTTATATTCCGCCTGATACCACTTTAGTATCTGATAGCAAAAACCAAACTGATTCCTTTCAAGTTAAATCACTTTTCTATATTATAACTATTATTTACACAAAGTATTGTTGTGTCTGGGCCAGATAACTGTTTATAATCGAGTACTAAACTGTCCATCCTGAATATCTTGTTTCCATATTAAATTTTCCTTATTGTGAATAGTAGGCTACAAAAGTAGTAATACATATTTTTAAACCAAGTATTATTGAAATGCTAAATTTTAGTAATTATTTAAATTCTGAAAACAATTTTTATATCCGAAATGTAAATATATATAGTATATGCTTATTTTATCCATTAAGTAATCTTGCAATGCATTCTCGGATACAGAAGCTTATTCAAAATTGATCGTTTAAAATTTAAGAATTGGCAAAGCATATTACCAGAAAAAAGTTTTTTACAGGAAACCAGGGTCAATTGCAGTCAAAAATACAAGTTGTCCAACTTCAATCTGAACTCTGATTTTTTTTTTAATAACTTTAATATTATTGAAGATATTTTAAAGAAATTTTCAACAGACTTCCCTTTCTCTGTGTGAAATGTAACGATAACATGGGAAATGGTAGGGTGCTCACGATTTCTCTCCAAATAACGCTGAACCAGATGCACCATATTCCCGAATGTAGTTCAGTGTTGCCAGTGGGTTACTTTTTTAAAATTCAGATTTGTTGATTGCCACCACTTTTTTGAAACGGTGAAATTGCCTTTGTTTTCGCCTTAATTAATATATCATTAAGTAAGGCGCATTTTACCATTTCAAAAAAGTGGTGCCAATCACGAATCTGAATTTAAAAAAAGTAGCCCATCTGGCAATACTGATGTAGTTGACGGTGCAATAGTTTCTCCTACTGAAATACTATATACTTTCATACCTACATGATGTAATTGCATTTCACATAGAGCAAGGTATGCCTGTTGAAATTAAAAAAATATCTTTATGATTGTTAAAATTATGAACCGGATTGGATTGAGATACTTTGTATTTTTGAGTGAATAAACTGGTTTCTAGTGCAAAAAGTGTTTGTTGTATTGTGCTTTACGATTTCTTAAAGTTTTAAAGGTCAGTTCTGAATAACCCAGCATAGAAGGAAAATAGTTAAAAATCAATAAAAATTGTACACAAACGCAAAAACTAAGGGGAAAAAAAGACAATTGGAAAAACGTAAAATTTTATTACATATATTTTTCCAAACAATTTAATAAAACCACCGTATGTCACATTATAATCTGTATGAATGAGAAAGAGTTTTATACATAATTTTCTTCTTAATACAGATCAGATTTTCCAATAATTTAATACACTCATAAACCATCTCAAATAATACTAATATTCTTTTTTTTTTTAACATGGAAAGCTTGCTATATACATTACATGATACAAAATTAGCATATAGATTGCACAAGTTCAGTTTATTTTCAAACTCTTTTATTCACAGGCAGTACAACAGTCTATTTACAACAGGCAGTTAAAGGTTTAGCTTTGTACAAGCAGTATACATAATTAGAATACTGGAAACATTGTGAGAGAACTACCATTTATCAGGTTCCATAACATTTTAACAAAGTGATAATCTTCTCTTTAAATTCATAAGCCTTTCATTTTTCGAACATAAATTCACATATTTTGTATGTCTTTTATTTATACATACAAGAAGAAAACTGATAACGTCATAAATAAATAGATTGTCGACATTTCGGTTCTCGATATAAAGTTTTGATTAATTTACATGATAAAAATAAGTCACGGTTTATTCTGTGAATGTTTTGAGTTGGAGTTTATATAAATTTTCTAAGCAATATTTTAAGGGGGCAGATGACAAGTCGACAGTGCGAGCAATGTAGATTTAGCATGATGTTTAGTAATAACATAATTTATTTATAGACAAGAAAAAAATTCCTGCTTAAAATAGTAGATGTATTTAAGTTATACATAACATAAAAAATACTTGATATATACATAATTTTATTCAGTGTGGTGGTTTAATTTTTATTTACTTCTGTCTAAATGTTTATGACTATAAATCAATTAGGCACGTTTTTAAAAAAAGTATTGCTGATAACTTCTTAAAATTAAGCATAAATGTTAAAAATATATCATTTAATGATAAAAATAATAATAGCAATTTTTGTCTTCTGTACCCTTAAAGATAGGAAGAGGTTCACTCAAGCTTTTAATCACCCCCATGGGTATAATTTTAAAAGGGTTATACATGATAATAATAAGCATGTTTCCTTTTTCTTAAAAAAAAAACTATTAAAACACTTAGAAAATCATAGAAAAAATTTAATAGCATTTCATCATATCACCTGTAATATTACAGTTACGTTCATAATTTTATATATCCTTAAAGAAATAGATTAGCTATACAAGCATGGGAAGTTTCAACACTTTAGCTTTTTAAAAGATTTGGTAAAAAAGTGTACCTAAAGTTGCAAAACATGTATTCAGAGACTAAAAAAAATACAAACACATGCATGGCCTGTTTAAAACTTCATGGCATGTTTAAGTCACGTGTTAACGTGAAACTATATAAATTACATAGTTTTTGGAATTGTATGAATATGTTTTATTTTTTATTCTCAAAACTGAAAATTTTATTAAATTTGAAGCAATTTTTGTCTTCTATAACCTTAAAGATAGGAAGAGGTTCACTCAAGCTTTTAATCACCCCCATGGATATAATTTTAAAAGGGTTATACATGGTAAGAGACGTACATCCTGGAATTATTTTATTTTTATCGTAGAAGCACATAACTTTATATCCCAGACTGACAATAACATAAAGAGGGAATTATTTTATCTCAACATCTCACTCCTGTCTACCGATTTCAGAGTGACTCTACAGCTTTAACATGCATGTATACTGCATATACACAGCGATGTTTAAAAGCCGAGGCTCAAACACATAACCATTTGGTTATGTGTTCGAGAAACGTACCGTTTGGATATCAGAGTCGGTAGGAAGGGGTAATTGAGGCTAAAATATGAATGCAAGGTAATATTCTGATAATCTGATTTTTACAAAGAAATATAGTCCAGTTTTCATGACATTTTGAAATTTTGGCAGCAATAAATATTATTTCTTTTGTTAATTAAAAATCACTTCAGCATGAAAATTTTTTGAAAAGAAACATACTTTTGTTTATTTTATAGTAACAAACTATAGTATTTTCTAAAATAATTTTCAAATATCTTCTAAATTTTGTTGGAAACCTTCCTCTACACCCCATAATGAAGTAAAAAATATTAGATGTAAATTTCCAACTGGGCGAGAAATGTCCGGACCAGGATTCGAACCCAGGACCTCCTGGCTGAAGCCGCCAGTGCTCTGCTATCTGAGCTATGCCGGACGATTCTGGTCGAACTTTTTCACCCAGCTAACCTTGATGATTACAGCATCTGGTCTGAAACTTGGTTTAGCTCAACAGAATAAATCTCAGGTAATGGAACTCCAGAAATCGCTGGATACGAAATTACACTAGATTAATTTTAACACAATTATTAAACAATTATAATAACATAATTGTGTTAAAATTAATCTAGTGTAATTTTGTATCCAGCGATTTCTGGAGTTCCATTACCTGAGATTTATTCTGTTGAGCTGAATCAGGTTTCAGACCAGATGCTGTAATCATCAAGGTTAGCTGGGTGAAAAAGTTCGACCAGAATCGTCCGGGATATCTCAGATGGCAGAGCACTGGCGGCTTCAGCCAGGAGTTCCCGGGTTCGAATCCTGGGCCGGACATTTTTCGCCCAGTTGGAAATTTACATCTAATATGATTTGTTTACCAATTAGAATAATTGTGTTAAAATTAATCTAGAAGTAAAAAATGTCTTTATATAGAAAAAAAAGCAATAACATAAGTTCATATTTTAATAATAGTATGACATATTGTACTAAGTATTTTAATTTGAATCAGCTATCACTTGAATTCATTGTAGAAAATTATAAAAATCCGAACCATTAACAGATTGGTAATTTATTTAAGACAGTTAGTAAGATTATTACAAACTTACAAACGTTTATGATGCAGTTTGAAAATATTTTCGTTCTGTATTTAAGCATGCTTTACAGGGCAGCAATTTAAAGTATTTGGAGAAAACAAACGAGGTTTCAGTTGCTAACTGATGAACGGCGCTGATCTATCATTCGTTATGACTTTCTTTAGCTTCACAGAAGAAAATATGTTTTCCCTGAAATAAAAATATATAAGAATAAGTATTTCTATATATTGTTGTAGACAGATATTGATAAACAGAGTGAATATATTTTTTAATTAACACATTTTGTAATTAACTGTGGATTAGAGATCTTCACAGACAGAAAATTTAAGACCCAGGTTCAACCAAGCTCGAACAAAAGATTTTTTTTAAATCTTATATCAACCCTGTGTAAAAGATAAAAGTTTTGCCCCAGCCCGTGAAAAAATCAGCGAAATTAGACCTGGCCCAACTAGGTTTCTATAAAAAAAGCGAAAAGATCTTAACCAACAATGACTTACAATTTAAATCTATTACGTAATGTGTACGTATTTATACCAAAAATTTAAAGGATAGATTTTTCAGATTATAAGTGCGTAATGTAGTATAACAACATTAACGGTCGAGCTTAAAAGGGCTTAATCGGATTTCGGCTCAACCCGTATACGTGCAGACCTGTACTGCGGAAGTGGATACTTGATCGACGGATACTAAAGACGCACCGTTGTCATCGTTTAGTTAATTTTAAAACTATTCCTATCTCTCATATAAATCATATTTACTTCTTCCCGGACTCTGGGGATTGTGTAGAGCGTTAGATGGGCATTATAGTGACAAGGAATTTTGACAACAAACTGTTCAGATGCTGTGCTCATGATTTATTTTAAAAAAACTATGCAAAAAAGTGTCGATAATCATTGCTATGTAGGGTGACAAGAAATAACCTGGATAAGATTCACGAAAAAAAAATACTACTAAACTTCTTTACTAAAATTTTAGTATTTCTACATGAGAGATAAACCTCGGATGTCACTGATACAGATTGTTTAAGAATTTTTATAATTCACTCCCATCAAAATTCTATTCTTGTATTACATGCTGAAGACATCAGGAAATGAGCTATGATCGTTAGGAAGCTGAAAGTTCCAAGTTAAAATGGTGTTGTATACCGTGAAACAGTTTTAAAAAGCTTGGTCATAATAGGGACAGGTCAAATAGGGATAAGAAAGAAAAAAAAAACCCGAACAAGCAATTCTAGAAAACACAAATTGACCTTAAGTGACCGAATGCACTCCCAACGTTTCGATGTGAAAATTCGTAAAAGAGATGAGCATACATTGGGAGACAGTTCGAACAAATTGTGATTAAGTTCTTTAGATATCAACCTAACAAAATGAAACACTGCTAGAAAATTAAGGAGGACAACGGGCTATATTAAAAAAAAAATGGATAGCGCCAATAAATTGGACAGCTCATCATCAGCGATTTTTTCTTCAAAAAATTTCAGTCTAACTAGTCCACCATCAATACAGCAATCGAATTTGAACTAAATATATTGTTAGTCAATCCGCCATTACTGACAGACGCAAAAATATCAGTCGGTTGTGATTTGGGGTGGGATTACTTCAATGGCCAAAACACGCTTGCTTTGGTTGAAGAAGGCATGGAAATCAATCATAAAACGTACAATTAAAATATCTTGGAAAGTGTTTTGATTCCTTGTTCTGAAGAGCGCATGAGAAATCAAAAATAAACTCGCCAGAAATAATGTGCTTCAGCGCACAGAAGAAAAAGAGCATGGGAAGGGTGTAAGACACATCTGTGAGACTTGTTAAAAACCCAAAAATGGCTCTGTACTTTATAGTTCTTAACCAGGTGTATTATTTTGCATAACTAGTTTACAGAGAAGGCTTTGTTCTAAGCCTAAGTAGTTCCTGAAAATGTCTCTTCACAAGGAATGGGCGAAAGTAATAGAAATAGAGGATCAGATACGGCTCGTTGTTTTCAAAAGATTTTACTGCTACAAAAAAAGCAAATGGCGGACACTGCGGAAACTTGTAATTTTTCTATAAGTAACAGATCTATATTTTTTCTATTAGCAAACTTACACTGATTTCTTTGTTTATCAAAATAAATATAATATAAAATATCTGCCCAAGTTATTTCTTGTCAAACTGTATATCTTGTGAAACGTGAGTTCCATAAATTGAGCTATGTTCTATCTATACAAATGACGGGTGCTGCACAACAGGAACTTAATGTTAGATGTTATATAATACCAATCTAGAACGTCAAACTTCTGGTTAATAAACTTGTTCTCCCATAGAAACCACAAAAAAGCATTGACGCTGCTGCTGCGTTTGAGAATATTTGGCCTTCACAAGAACGTATCAAGACCCCTTTATGAACTATTTTTTTATTTATTTTTTCTCGAACCCATGATTTGAAGTGTCTATTGTTAATATTTTATGTAGACCTAGTATACAGTCCTCACAACTGAGGGAGTTCAAATTCAGTAACCCTTTATAATATGCGACCTTTTACAAAAAGTTATAAAAATTGGTAGTGATACATACAATCACAGAAAATGGTTTAAAATTATGCAGATAGTTGGAAATGTAGGGACAACTTAAGATTGACTGCAAATGGGATCCAATCTGGCCAGAAAATAAATGTGAGAATTCGGAAAAATTTCTTTATAAAAAAACTTTGATCTGTAAAATCGGTGCGGTGTCATATTTTCCAACTATGAGTTAACACATCCATTAGTGCCGGATTACTGAAATAGCCAGAGTAGGCAAATGCCTATAAGTCCCACATTATTTAAGGGTACCGTGGCCAGAGAAATTCAAATATATTTGATTTCCCGTTCGTATTATGCCTATAAGTAAAAAATGCTAATAGTGAAATATTATTATAGATAAAAATTGAAATGCAATGTTTATGAAACCTCATCGAAATGAATGACAAAAAATCATATATTAATATCAAGATAGAGAAAGTATTATTATTAAGTATGTATTGCACAAAACATAACACTATCTACTTGTGCAAACGAGTGTGTCGTTTAAAACGACAACTCTGAGTAATTTTTACAGCATTTTATGTGAGAAGGATGTCTTTTTTTAATTCTTATTATCTAAATACTCCGTACCCTTCGAACCTTTCAAATTAAATCACAAATTATTTTTTTTATGCCACTTTGTTCTAATATGAATTATTTGAAATCTTGAAACGTAACAGTTAAATTAAAATCAACTCAAGTTAAACTATCTGGTTTTGAAAATTGGGGATTTGAAAGGCGGCGTCTTTACTTCAATTACTTAAGGAACTTTAGAGGCCTTAATCCAGCACTGGGTCACCAGATTATAAGTGCAGAAAAGCAGCTCGAAATTGATAAAATGTCTGTCAGTAGAGAAGACTTCATCGGTATTTTTAGGAATTACAACAACTGAATGAATCTCTATAGGATGTCTATGATGAACTACTAAAATATGATTCTGGACAAGGTTCTGAGAGTCCCATTTCTGGGCCAATTGTGTCAGGATTCAAGATAATTTTGCGAGGAAAGCGCTTGCTTGCTGTCAACTAAATACGTTGTGTCATACATAAAGTGTAACAAAAAGGACATCCGAACTTTAAAATTCAATAACTCATTAACTAATAAATATAAAGATGAATAAGTGATATGGTTATAAGATAGGTAATAATTTTTTTTTTACAGTAGTTTGAAAATAGTTAAAATTTTTGCCCATAGATGGAATTGGGCTGCCCCGATCTACATAAAAAAAAGAAAAAAACAACAACAACTATCAAACTAACGTGTCTGTACAGTTGTATCAGAGATCAAGGAACATTTGCTTTACTATCTACCTTCAGTTTACTTTGAAATGGAGAAAAAAAAAGTTAGCACGTTGAAGTTTTGTAAATTGGAACTTTCTTAAGGGTTGACTAGTGCAACCGAATCACCGAAAGATTGAATTATTTTTTAGCTTATTTTACACAAAATTTATAAGCTTCCTTAGAAACGTGTTATTTATTTGATTTTTGTATTTATCACAACAAAATTGAACTTCGCTGCCGGCACCACAATGTTATGAATGATCATGGGCAATGGTGCCCAACTCCTCGTTTTCACCACAGGTCCTAAGTTGTTACATATAGCATATGCCCCAGTCAAGCGATCAAGTTGAATCAGAATCCCTAGTGTTTAACACCCATACACGCTATGTTATTTTATTGATCTCGAAGGGATGAAGATTCAGGTGAATCTTGCCCAAGTGCGGAGGCGTGCTTCGCACATATAGGGTGTCAGTGCAATGCTGAGCTACACGGTGTCTTATATTTATTATCATAAAGAATTATTAAATTTTAAAGTTTGGGCGTCCCTTTGGGGACATCATTTAGGTATTTTCATAATAAAATTGGCAAATCATTATGATAAGCTTACCATAGCTCATCAAACATTAATTAAGAGATTATAATATCCAAATACGAACAGTACTTACTTTGGTTTTCCATCTTCTGATCGGTCCCTTGGCAAAAATCCTGGCGAGGTCGGGGACACTCCAGATGAAGGCGGTGGAGCATCGTTTCCAAATCCACTGTCATTGCTGGAGTGGAGGGATGTAGACAGGGGGGGAAGACGACGGGGCAGGATCCTGACCAAGGGGTCTGACGACATCAGAGAGGGCCCGGAGGAAGGGGTGGTGGCGGAGGGGGAGGTGCAGACAGGGATGGATAGGCTCGTGGTAGGGTGCAGAAACTGGGAGTGATTCCGCATTCTCTGCAACAAAGATACGCACAATTAGTTCAGGAATAAAATACAAGTTCAATAAAGTTATCTTTGGATTTTTCTCCCCATAGATGAATATCAATTGCGCTAAAGACTTTACAAAGATGTCAATAAATATAGACCCACTAAATATTTTTCACTCTGTTCAATTTATGCCTAGCTAGCAATGCAAAAATTCATGCAATAAAAAAAATAATATTTCGAGCGTAATTCATAACTACAAAATCTGTATCAATGTATATCATTTCACTGATGCTCGGATTTATTTCGTATCACGTATTCCACAGGGTTGTGGCTCATGAAGACATTCCATCTCGTTACATCCTTGAAGGGTAACAGGCTGTGTATCGTCCGAGTAGCTCAGTTGGCAGAGCATTGGTGCGCTATGCCAATGACCCGGGTTTGAGTCCCGGCTTGGACACTTTTTTCACTCTGTTGGATTTACGCCGAGTTAGCAAAGCAAAAATTCATGCAATTGAAAAAATTCAATATAGACCCATTTGAGTGTCAATAGTAATCAAGCAGAATTTAATGAATGTTATTAATTTAACTTTTTTGTGAAGTTGTAGCTGTATCATAATATATAGAAAACAGTGAGTTAGTTCTATTTAATAATTAATTTGAAAAAGTGTTCAATCTAATGATATATCAGGAAATGTACCTTTTTGTGTTATATATGGGGCATTTTCATAATCTTTTGAGTTTTGGGGAAAAAAAATCTGACAAAATTAAACTTGCTAAAATAACATTTTAATCTGATAGACAAATGCGTTAATGATTCAAAATAAAGAAAAAATGGCCAGGAGCGAAAATTTTTAGGTAGATTTCGTAAGAAATACTACCTATTGCAGTCGTTACCATGGTGCGACTTTTGAAAAATTCCTTCATAACTTTTCATTATAGGACCCCAGGAACCCAAAACCACCCCCACCTAAAAAGTTTATATATATATATATATATATATATATATATATATATATGTATGTATGTATGTACTAAATTTTGTCCGCACGATAAAAGTCGCAATTATGCACGGATCGTCTTCAAACTCGCCAACAACTTTAAGATGGCTAATATCTCGGCGCGGATTGAAAATGGGCAAAATCGGCCCAAGGGAATGGAAATGGTGAGGGTTCAAAAATTTGAATACAGTCTTAACATGATTCTGATAAAACCAGCTCTTACACAACAATGGCCGGAAAAAATAAATATTTTTCGTTATAGCAGTTGCCAACAATTAAAAAAAAGCAATAAAATTCTCACCACAGCAATTGCTTTCTATTGCAGGAATTTCACGTAAAAAATTAAATTAAATAAATAGTTTTACGAATTGAAAACAAATTGAATATTACGTCATAAGTTTTCTAGAGCAAGATTTCCGCATGAAAACTCAAAATGAAATAAATAATTTGACGAATTAAAAAAAAATATATATTGCGTCATATTGGAAATAAAATGGACCTCAGCAGGTGAATATGCAACGTCATGTAAATTTGAAGAAACGTATTAAAACATGATAAAAACCCGACTATGGAAATATTATTTTATTTTAACACTTTGAGGTTCTATGAATTTGCTTTAGCTATTTTTTAAACCTATTCCATATACATGCGTGTGTGTATTCGTGCATATTAGAATTTTCACAACATGTTTAGCTCCCTAGAGCTCATTCTTAGTGAAGGAACTGGGTTTATCTCTTATCTTGATTTAAGTTTTGTTGGTGAATTTAGTACTTAACTTCGAAATCTACCTCCGCCTGTAGGCCCGAGCTGGCAGGAATTTTTTTACTTAACTGAGGTTTAAGTTAAACTTGCGAGTTTAATTTTCCTTACCATTTTACCCCTATAACTTTTTATTTTCTTCTAAATTTTTACTTATAATGAATTTGCATAGTACCCACAGGACATCCAAATAAGAAATAATAACAATGTAGTACTTTTAATACAGAATTTTTGTATAACATTGTCTTAAAAGGGGTGTTAAAGAAGGGACGGTAAGGTAAAAAAAGGGGATGGTATTGGAAAAAAGGGACGGTAAAGAAAATTACCACCTATTTTGAGGAAAATCATGTTAAGACTAAGTGATAGCCACAATGTTCATTGATTTTTAGAAACAGTTGTTAACATTGGATTATATTAATTTTTTTTTTTATTTACCTCGAAAAATGCAGGAATAAACCTTGGGACGGTGGGACTACCAATAAAGCCATGATGCTTGAAATTGATATTTAAATGCTGATGTAAATTCTATAGTAAATTTCCTGCCAAAGAATTTTAGACATTCTTTCTCTAGCATACTTCTGCATGAGAAAAACTTGAAAAAAATTCTGTGGCTGTATCTGAAATGATTTTCTGTATACTTTTAGAAGAGGGATGTTAAGGAATCTAAAACCCAGGGACAGAGTTTAGAAAATAATAACAACCCTAAAAATGTGTGCAGGTTAATTTGTAACTACAGATTTATATAAAACAATAGTTCAAGTTTCAGAAAAAAAATTATATCGAATTATTTTTAATGAAACAATTTTATCCAGACAGCTCCAAACTTAATAATCAGCATCAGGGACACGAGGCGGTGGATGAGTTTTCCTGGTATTTGGACCCCTAACATCGTCCAAAACTTATTCATCTCGTTAATATTGTTATGCAATCATGCAATGGGATGTTCCCCACTGTATGGAATTAAAAAAAAAAACACAAAAAAGTGTATTAAATAAAAAATTATTATTCAGGGACATGAAAGTCAAAAGATTGTGAAAATGCCCCATATGTTCTATGAGAATAGTTAACTATGTTTCTTTTTTTAATTTTTTAGCTTAGTCTAATTTCACAAATTTAAGAAAAAGTAATTTATATCTTTTAAAGGACTTTAATAAATCAAAATTATGGGCGAGAACTTCTTATCGATAAATGTCGGTAAAACTCAAACATTAACAAAGCAAAGTAAATAATTTTATCTGAATTTGCATAAATCCGCAACTAAGCAATCTATTCGTTTTGAAAGTCTTTATCAATTTTTATTTTTTATTTTGTTTGAACATCCAACAAATATGATTTTTTCTTTCATAATTAACTTTTTGTTCCATAAATAAATAAGTTAAAAAATATTTCAATTTTTGTATACCTATATATAAATTGTTTACTTAGAATTAAATATTTAGGCTCAGACATGAATAAAAATAAAAATATTAAATTTATCAATAATCATGTTAAAATATACGGTTACCTAAATATTTGGTAATTTCAATAATTAATTCATTTAAATAATATGATGTTTACATAAAAAAAAAAAAAAAAAAAAAAAAAAAGATAAGAGCTGGTTGGGTTCGTGGTATGTATGGCTTATATATATATATATATATATATATATATAACCATTAATTAAACATTACCGATATATATATATATATTCATATAATATTTATTTAAAATATAATAAAATGTTTATTTAAAAACATCTGTGGACATTGCTAAGCGTTCTTTTTCACTATAGAATTTACGATAATATTTTTTAATGTTATTAATTTTATTGGTTTTATGGGCCATCATTTAAAACAAAATAGGATTTATACATAAATATTAATATATATAGATTGTTTATCAATATTTGTTAGGAGGAAAGCTTAAGGACGTATACTACACATAGATAATAAAAATAGTAGTTGTAATCATTATTACAAGCAGATAATAATAAATAGGAATCGTAAAGACATATACTATCATTACTAAACCCAGATAATAAAAATAGTGATTGCAAAGACATATACTATCATTACCATATGCAGATAATAATAATAATAATTGAAAAGACATCCTATCTTTACTACACGTAGAAATAAAAATAACTCTAAAGAAGTATACTATCATTACTACATTCAGATAATACAAATAGTAATTGTAAAGACTTATACTATCATTACTACACACAGATAATAATAATAGTAATTGTGAAAAGAAAATAATAGCAAATATAAAGACATGTACTATTATTTGGACGCTTAACGCGAAAGGGTTAATTTTGTTGACAAAAAATTACATAAAAAATATACTAAAGAATAATGAAAACTCAAATATCGCAACTGATACCCTTCCTTAATTTTCATATATGACAATTTACACAACACTTACAAACTTTTATAGCAGAAACATTTCGAAGAAGTCTAGGGCTTTGATTTTATACATAAAGTTACAAAGTAATTTGCGATAAAACATGTATGAGTCAGAAATATTAGTATGTTTCTTGGCTTCTATAAAAATATATTTTTTAGTTTAGAAATAAAATAGTAGAGATAGAAGGAGGTAAAGTGAAACTATAGGTCTATTTTAAAGTTATGAAGAAGAAGAATTAGAGCAATAGACTTAAAATATTGTGTTCAAAATTAGCAGAAGATAATGGCTATGCCATATTAAAATAGCAGATTATTAGTCTTATTATTAGTATTCTAAGAAAACGGAAAAGCGTATGCAAGCAATGAAAGAAATATTATTATTAAAAAATTGTCATCAAGGTACTCGTACATTATCAGTTTAAAATTTTACTTTTATATTTTTTTACGGAATATAAGAAAGACTTGTACCTCGTGACATGTATAGAAAACATATTCATGTAATTAATGTAATCTTTTCATGATATTTTGTTTAAATATTACAAGAAATATTATGTACAAAAACAGTTTTATTTAAGGCGGTATTAAAAAAAATGTCTTTTCACGTTCAGCAACTCGAAATTTTCTGATACATTTTCAGACTCATTTTTAAAAGTAAAAACCTGAAACTTGCTGACAAGATTTTTGAAGAGATTTATAAAGCAACCCGTGTTTTCATTTTTCGTTCGATTAATTAGAACTTGGTTTATAAACAATTATTTTCCCAGTACGACCAGTTTTTTTCGTTTCCAGCACTATCGCTTCCGGAAATTTGGTTCAAAATGCCTACTTTGATAGCATTTTTTGAAATATATTCTGTCTTTATATATATAAAAAAATCGATCAATAAGGCACATTGTATAGTTTCTGAATAAGAGAACTGATCAATTGGATGTGTTTGAGAGCAAAAATTAATTTAAAAATGAATAAAAAAATAAGCAGTTTGAATACACGCTTTAATTAAATTATGTTTACAATTAATAAATATAGTTTTCAAATGAGAAAACCTTAAGACTTTAAACTGAAAATAAAAATATTAAAAATATTTTATGTGACAGAACTTTTTTGTTAATATTTTAATGACAATAAAAGTAGTAAAATATTTCGATGTATGTATATGAAATATTGAAAAAAAAATTTAGTTTTTTTGATAGACAGATGGATTCTTATATGAAACACCTGCTTATTTATTTCGTTATTTTTTCCTTTTATTATACTTTTGACATCTAAAGTTTGCGCAATAAAATGTCATCAACTGCAACTGTTAAACGTTATAAAATGTTATACGAAAGAATTTACATTGCGATAAAACATAAAATCAAGAAGATGTCTAAAAAAGCATTAACATATGTAGAAGTTTATTCCACTTTTTGAGGTAAAACTTTTGAGCACATTTCATTTCGAAAGAAGATTTAGATTTGATATGCAATCTGCTTTTTTTATATTTAAAATTTTAACCAAAACATAAAATAAAAAAAGTATTACGAATTTTTTTGCGCTTTCTTGTCAGCATGTATTATTTGCGCATACAAATTTAAATTGCGATGAAACATCGAAAACAGGAAGAAATTTGAGGTCATTTTTATATTATCTATTTTGTCATAAATCGCCGAAACACCATTTTTATCAGTTTAGAGTACGTATTCTTTGTTGAAATACCATATACAAGGTGTTCCAAAAATACTGAAAAGTTTAATTTTTTACCTGTTAGAAAAATATAGGCTATGTATATTGCAAGAGTGTTCAAAATAAGGTAAAAATTAAGATTATGTTGATTAAATATTCCCGTCATTAATTTTCAGAGTTAAACTTTTAACTTTCTTATATGGTCCTTAAGTCCTATAAGTTATATTAAAAAAACTTTTATCCTTGCCTTGGCAAATGAAAAAATAAAATTTCTATTATTCTACGACCAACACTCATCAAGTTATGGTACTTTGAATTCTTGAGATACACGTACAGTTTAACTTCTGAATTAAAATATTATTTAAACTAAATATGAAACATTAGACAGGAATTATTTAACGTTGGAGTTTCTTTTAAACCGTTAAATAAATTGAGTTCTTTTTTAAATAGGCGCAAGTTTAAATATGACAAAACAAGATTAACCTGTGTTGTGTATATGATTCCTTGCAGTGATTGCATAGAACATATACATAGGTATACTTGGAAGATCTATGTAGATACGACTTAAGGAGCATATCGGCGCATTTAAAAATGGCAAATTGAACTCCAGATTAGTCCAAAATGCTTTTGACACGGTCCATTCCCCATCTTACGCAGATTTGTTAATTTTGTAAAATAACTGCAAAGATTACCATTATAGATTTTTCATGGAGCGATGGTTCACTAAGCTATATCCATATACCTTGAAAGAATCAGGTTCGATTTCTAATGGATATTTCATGTTTCTAAATTTTTTTTTTAAACTTTAACTTTGACTGAGTCCAGTGTGTGTTCAATATTTTGTTGCTGTGTTTGATGTTAGTACTGATGAGACTATGCGATGACATAGCGAAACGTATACTTTGTATGACTTTGATTTTAATTAAATGTTTTTATGTATATTTATATTTTGAATTTAATTGCTTTTACAATGCATTCAAGTCTGATGTTTCATATTTAGTTTAAATTCTTTGAATAGTATGAAATTTCAGAGCTTACCGGGACTGAAAACGGATGGTCAATTTTTTTACTGCCGGAAAGCTAAAAAATTTTACTAAATTTAAAGTACCGTAACTTGGCGAATTTTGGAAGTAGAAAAATAGAATTTTACTGTTTCATTTGTCAAAGCATGAAAAACGTTTCCTTAAATAAAACTTACTTTACCACTTTGCTGATTTTTAATATATTATTTTTATGTTAATTTTTTAAAAGTAGCAGTAAAATTTCTAATTCCTGAATATTTAATCTAATATTTCATTAAGTTCGCAACAACACACAAATTGCAGGCGAAGCGTTTCATCTAACATAATCACAATATTTCGAAATCGAAAGTTTTTAGTATCTGATTGTTTACGAAAGCCACATTTTAAAAAATAAAAAATGAACAAAAGAAAAGCAACTTTTTCAAATAACAAAATTACACTAAAATTTAAGCAGATATCACAACTGCAAGATTTTAGTACTGCGAAAAATACAAGCCTTTCTCAAACAATACACATAAAGGACGATGCTAGCAAACTGAACTAAACTTTGGTCTCTAAAATTAATTCATACTTAATTTAATTATGTTACAGACGTCAAACGACCAAAGTTCTACATAAGTTCTACAAAACGTTTTTAACTTTTTAAGTGAATTATGATCAAAAGTAGCAATGAATCAATTGCGAAAAATCTGTTATGGCTCCCAAAAAGTTTAAGAATTCGATTAAGGGTGACGGTCAGTAAGATATTAACTGCTCTTCGTGAATGCTAAATCTATGGGCATGGAATGCAAGGGCCAGCATCACGTTGCACGGGGCTCTAGTAAAGCAGTTAGTGGGGACCAATGTACACTGCTCTACTGGACTGATAACATTTATTTTTAACAGATTCAAAGATATCTTTTATCAAAATTGCCTATATATGATCTAGCAATCATTTAGGATCGATAAAACAGCTAAAATAGTAAGCACCCGTTAGAGTTTACAAAATAGATGATTCAAGCCAGTTTCCATTATAAACTGAAGTCTGGTAACGTTGTATTGTAACTGGAGCTTCAGTTACAAGACAGTGGACCATTCAGTTTGTCATATGCTCGAAATGATCCAAACTGAACCGATTTTCCGCAAGTTACAGTGACATTTTTTTATAATCTGTTTAAAGACACGTTCAGATTATGGTCCATTTATTACAACTGTTGAACGAATTTTGTAAAACCTCTTGCGGTCGTTGGACTTCTGCACAGGTTTACTCTGTAGAGATATGGAACCTAAAAAATGGCGAAGAAAGACAAGCTATGTCCTAGAATTTAAAGGAAGAGTAATAGATATAAAAACATAAACGAAGTAAGCTGAGCAAACCGATAGAAGTCAGATACTGGATCTGGAAACGTACAGCGGTAATTGAGTTAAATTCTTGACCGGTTGAATTGTACCGGTCTCTTGAAAATAATCTAATTTTTGCGTACTTACGTATTATACATGCCAGAAACATAGATCACCAAAAATGTTGGCAAATTGTATTCAAATCTAATTTAACACACATTTATTAAATACAATGTATAACATTATAAAAAATGATAAATAACATAAAGTTTCGTACAGATAATACGAAACAGTAATTTAGTACATAATTATTAAGGCTAGTTTAATTAATGAGTTGCGTATAAACCCCCAAATCTATTGCTATATTGGTGTACAACATCTAATATAGATATAAAACATTAAAAAATTACAATCTTAAAAAGTTTCGGCACACATCCGTGGCCATTATCAGGAACGTAAATAAAAAGCTGGATCACAATATTAAAATCTCGCCTGGCAGAATATGGTTATGGGGGAAAAACAACTAAAGAGTTCGGAGACGGGGATATATTAATTTTCCCTCATCTTCGGGCTTATTGGTTGTTTTTACCCATATGCACAATTTTCTGTCAGGTGCGATTTTGACACTGTAATACAGCTGTTCATTTACTTTCCTGATGATGACCACGGATGTGTGCCTAAACCGTAGAAAATTTTAATTTTTTTATATCTATATTAAATGTTGTGCAAGAATATATCAATGGATTTGTGGTTTTATTCGTAACTCAGTAACTATTGATTATCTATGGTGTAATGGTCCAAAATTATAATTTATTAAGGATGTCGGTTAATCAGATTATAAATTCCGGGTGATAATGTTAAAACTATGGGCGTATGATGATTTCGTATTTTTAAAATTTCTCACAAGAAAATTAGTATTTTGAACTTCTTTTTTCTATACGCACTTCTTAACGGGTGTCTCTTTTTTCTTAAGTTGGCAAAATATTTCTGAAATATATATCTAATTTTATTTGAAGTGCTAAAATGTTACTTATAACTCGTCAGCTTCACTCATATTTTAACACATAAAATATTAAAGTAAATACAGGGTGGTTATAAGAAAACTTCCCCGATATATGTACTCCTAGCGACCTAACCGCTTAACCAATCGAAAGGAAATTTTAGATTTATCTATTTTAAGGTATGCGCTCGAGATCGTGATGATTTAAAACAATAGAGTTCTCACATTTACGGTTAAAATGAAAAGATTTCAAAATTTTCGAATAGCAACACCATTTTTTTCTTGTGCAAATTCATCAGCGTATTGAAAGAACATAAATGGCGTTGGAACGATACACGTATGACTAAAATTGCCAGTGTAATATCGTGGTATTCAATCCTAATCAGTTTCTATGTAATATAATATTCAGCACTCTAAAACAAATTATTACATTTTTATTTTCACTAAGTGTACACAAACACAACTCAAAAACACATTTTAAAACAAATCTTACAACAATTCTCGGTTCACAAGTGAAAAAAAAAATCGGCTACTGAAAAACATGTCTTATAGTCACGCCTTGGTTCCTCGCATATCGAAAATGGGCTCCTTCGGTACGACAGCGAAGTCAACTAGGCGCAAGTTAAAAGGATTCCAATTCAGGAGCAAGTCCTGCTTTCGGATCTCATGGTGTATCGAGAGTTTGCTTGGGGTTTCGCGTCTTACCAAAAATCACGCATTCCAAGTGATATTTAGAATCATTACACCGGCATAAAACATTTGCAAAAAAGAGCATTGTAAAAGATCAATGACAATTTAAAGACGAGATGAACCGACGCACTTTGTATAATTCACAGGAATAGATAAAAGAAGCACCAATCACAGAACACCATATGCAAATCATTGCGTGTAGAAAATTTTTAATAAACAGTGTGGCAAGATTGTTTCTTCAATCAGTTGTTTGTACGTGCCAACAAGATGGCACTTACAATAAAACAACGAGGTGAATTGATAAAGCTATTTTATCTGAGCAGGAAAAATGCAGTTGAACGGAAATCAAAAGTTACGACGATGCCCATGTTCCGTAAAAACTGTACGTAATTTGGTGAAAAAATTTGAAGAAACAGGATGCACATGTGACCGACCACGATCCGGACGACCATCTGTTCCTGTTGAAGTTGTTGCAGAAGTGCACTCTCAGAAATAAAACTCTCACTTTTGACGATTCAGCAATACTCGACCTGTATTTCGTCGTTTTTGACGACCATTTCCTATCAACATCACGTAAATTTTAACAAAACATAAACTCTCAAATATTTGACGAAAGTTTTGCCTCAATCACGGTCAGACTCAATGCATTTTAAGGAAACAGTTGCTGTACCTCCTCAAATCCTGCGATTTTAGCAAGCAGATATTTGCTTGCTTATGTTAGTCCTGTAATAATTTATTTTAAAGCAGCACTTTTTAGTGCTTTTCAGAAAATACTGAAATATAGGTAGTTATTGTTTCTTCATTAGTTATATTTTTAGCTGTTAAAATTTTTAGGAATGCTTATTATTATTTTTATTTATGTTGTTGTTCGTTATGTTTTAATTCGAAAAGAATATATTTCCTGTGTTCTTCAAAAACATTCAAAAAGAAAATTTGGTCAATAAAATTTCAAACTTCCAGGATATCTTTAAAAAAAAAATATTTAAGAACTATATTCTGTTTTCAATCAAATTAAAAATAAATATAATTGATCCCTCCCCCCTTTATAAGGTGTTAAAATCTTATCCACTTACTCAAAGTGATAAAATCTCACGCAATATGCAGTTCACAATTCGTTATTTGTGTGCAATAAATTAACCAGACCACATTCTAACCATTCATTGAGCAAATTTCACCATTCATTGAGCCTAACCATTCATTGAGCCATTCACTAATAAATGATTTAATCAAGTCATATTATAATTATTCATTGACCATGAGAAAACCATAATAATAAATTAGCCCTACTTAAAACTTTCAGAAATTATAGCAGCACCAGCCCTCTTTTGACGAAACTTTTGAGGAAATTTATATCATCAAGTAAGTGAAGAAAGTAATTTCATCAATTTGACGAAATATTCGCTCGGAGCATTTCGCAGGAAATCTTTTCGTCAAAAACAAAGAAAATTTCGTGAAATCTGAGTATTCATTTCTGAGTGTGTGCATAACAGGTTTACTGTGGAACCATTCCACATATCAAGAAGTGTTGTAAGCAATTTGGATGTACCGAAAACAAAAGTTCTCAAGATTCTGCGCATATTCTGCGGATGTTTCTCTATCGATTCCAGCGCCTCCAGATGTTGCAACCTGGAGACGATCGATAGCGTTTGGAGTTTGCAAATTATTTTCTCACCAGATATGATGAAGTTAACAGTTGGCCATTGCGAATATTATGGACGGATGAGGCCCATTTCTCTTTAACTGGGAACGTAAACTCCAAGAACTGCGTTCACTGGGCTGATGAAAATCCTCACGATCTGACACCAACGCCTTTACACGAATCTAAAGTGACTGTGTGGTGTGACATCGCAAACACATTCGTTCTCGGCCCGTACATTTTCGAGGGGGTCATTTCTACAGGTATGCGAACGTGCTCCATCACAAGTGCTCGGTATACAACAATGTTGCACAAATGCAATTCCAGAATTGCAGCAGCGAAATGTCGTTAATGATATTGTATGGATGCAATATGCCACACGTCACCATATCTGTTCGACAAGTGCTGCAACAGCACTTTGATGATAGAATCATCTCTCGTAACTTTGCCACCATGATCCCCCGACCTCACTCCAATGGTTATCTGAAATCAGAGGTGTACGCATCAAATCCAAGAAATTTGCCAGAGTTGAAAGATGCCATAAAACGTGACAGATTCCTTCTGCGATGTTACGTTCGGCATTGTTGTCAACAGTCTCACGTATGCAATGAGTTATTGTCTGCGAAAGTGAGCATGTTGAAAACTGCTAATTCAAATTAATGTTTGTTTCTCTCTTCTCTCTTGTGTTGTCATTGGTCTTCTAAAATGGTCTTTTCTGCAGGTGTTTTACGCCGGCAATTTTCATTGTACGTGTATCAATCCAACGCCATTTTGTGGTTTTTCAATGCACTGATGAATTCGCACATGAATAAAAGGGGTATTGCCATTCGAAAATTTCGAAAGTTTATCACTGTAACCGTAACTGTGAGAGCTCTGTTGTTTAAAATCATCGAGAGCTCAAGCGTATACCTTCAAATAACTAAATCTGAAATTTCCTTTTGATTGGTTGAGTGGTTAGTTCGCTAGGAGTACATATATCGAGAAAGTTTTTTTATGACCACCATGTATATGTTTAAAAAATATTTGTCAAACAAAGAAATGAGAGACGTTTTAGAGTTTACAAGAAAAAAATAGAAGTGAAAAATATTAATTTTTGATGACAAAATTTAAAAATACTAATCCATACTATGGATTTAACATTGACGAGGGAAATTGTTGATTTGAATAACTGACACCCTTAAATACATATCGACAGGTTGATGGATTTTAGTGATAAAATATATTTATGGCGGTATTTTAATTTCTGGCTACTTGCTATATCCGCCAGGAATATTATTTATACTTAATTTTAACTAGTAAGTTACAGTGTAGAAAGAAAGAAAATACAGGTTATTGTAATTAGTATTATTGTGGCGTCGTGTCTTCCTAGCACAGGTAATACGTAAGTACCAATTCCTGTGTACATTCATTTTGAGTTTGTTTTAGCACACATTTCATGAAAATTTCTCATTGAAATCATGCATTACAGTAGAGTCCCGATTATCCGAGTCCCGCTTAACCGAGTTTCTGCTTTAACCGAGTTATTTTCTCCTGATGGACTGATGGCTTCCATTATTATGAAACAGGCATTATAATTGAAGTGTTAGATAAAGATGAAATAGCAGCCGTAAAAAGTTAGAACTCTGATTTTCTGGTCAGAATGGGGGACAAAATGACCATAATTGAAAAAAAAAATTATGTTCATTCTTTTCCCCAATTCTGACGAGAAAATCAGAGTTCTAACTTTTTGAAAAAAATGGCCATATTAATAAAAAAAAGAAAATGGCCATTTTTTTCCCCATTCTGACCAGAAAATCAGAGTTCTAACTTTTTACGACTGCTCTTTGATCTTCACCTAACACTTCATCTATAATGGCTATTTCATAATCATGGAAGCCATCAGTCCATCAGAAGAAAACGATCCATTACAAAGGTACAAGTTCGATTGAAAAAAAAATATTTAATACTTTGAGGCAGAAAGAAGAGGGTACACTTGCAATTTTCATGACACTAACAGAATCACATAGCTGCCAATTCCTACGATTTGTTACCTCTAAAATTTAATACAAATTTTTGCCATATTTAATCGTTGACAATTGTTAGATTTCGGCAATAGAATTAGGCAAAATTTACTGGTAAGTTTTAGTGGTAAGGAAAAATCTTAGAAATTAATTGTCATGCAGTACCGTAATAGTGCAGCAAAAAAGAAAAAAGAAAAAAAAAACCTGCGGCAAAATTGACATTCAACAAACAAAAAACTATCAAGGGCTTTTTTGAATAAACAATTTCATTCCCCGTTTTTCTTATAAAAGTAACGGAAATGTAATGCACATGAAAGAAATGTTGCTAGTACTACAAAAATTAATGAATTAAGTGAAAATTTAGATTTCATCTCCTTAGTCGGTGACAATTTGTATAAATCCGGTTTATCAGAGTTTTTTGCGTATCCGAGGTGAGCTAGGTCCATATTAACTCGGAGAATCGGGACTCTACTGTAGTATTACTTGTTTTAAACACTCAGTTTACCTGTAAAGAATCCAAATTCTTATTGGACGCATCGATAAAGGTGGATAGAGGTCTCTGTGCGTTAGGAGGTGGAGGTGGCAGAGATGCCAGAGATTCTGCAGTCTCATCCGAATTGGTGCTGCTAGGATACGGCTGGATATTTGGCGTGGTGCGACTACGAATTACACCAAAGTAAGAGGAGTAAGGGTTGGACAGATCGACGCTACGTCGCTTTAATTCCAAGGAGCTAAAGTGGGGGAAGAAAAAGGAAGGAAGATATTGCATAGGTGAAGCTAAATTTAGGGTTTCCCACAGAAAAAGAAAAAAAAAAAAATCTTGAAATTATTGGAACAGATTTGTCGAGTTGAACATGTTTTTCAAAATCCAAATCCATACAAAAAATAAACAAATACATAAAAACTAACTGCATTTCTTCTTTTCTTGTGATTTTTGTCTTTTTTTAATTGAACTGTTTTCTGATGCCTGCAAGTTTGTAGTATGTAGATAAGTTCCTGTAGGGCTATTTTAACTTTCTTTGTACCAATATTGTATGCAATACTAGTTTTTGTATATTGTAATATTTCCTAATCTTAAATAAACATTTGTCATATACTTTTATTTAAAATGATTCTTGAAATTGGTGTTTTTGTTTCTTTTTTCGCTGTATCATCCATATTCGTGGTTGTAATTCTATGATTTCTCATGCAACTGAGAAATCTCAGATATTTTTAATAATTGTAATTATTATAATTTATGTAATTGTAACTATTGTTCAATTGGGAAGTTTTATTGTAACTATTGATTGTGAGTATCTATACCCTTTCATTAAGCAAAACATTGGTAATTTGGTTCCGGAGCGTCTATTAATGTGCCTAGTTGAGAAATAGGATTAAAACACAAGTGAAAGTGTTAATGTATTTTATATTGTGTTTAGAAATATTACATAACGAAAAGGTTTTTTAGTAGTAACAATAAAAGTTTATCTTCTTTGCAAACAAGGGCATTTCGCATTAAGTCAATTATTTATTGATAAAAATTGAAAGAGAATCCATTACGATAATGGAGCGAATGAAAGATGAAATTGTAATGAATTATATGATTAAATCAGAGGTGAAAGGGTTAATATGCTTTGTGTAGTGTTTAGGGAAATCCTATAACGAAGATAAATTCTGTAATATCAATAAAAATTAATCTTCATTGTAAACAGCGATTGAATTTCTTATTAAGTCTATCAGTTATTGATAAAATAAAAAAATCTATAACGATATTGCAATGAATAAACGGTTAAATTGTAATGAATTTTATGACTGAACCAGAGGTGAAAGGGTCAATACATTTTATGTTGTGTTTTTATAAACCTTATAATTTTTGTTTCAGTAAAAATTAATCTTCATTGTAAACAATGTTGCATTTTGAATTAAGACGATTAATACGTATGGTACTGTATGGATGAAAGATGCTGTGGAATAAACATAATGATACTGAATGACTGAATTGTAATGAATTGTGTATGATTGTATCACAGGTGAAAAGATTAAGATATTTTATGTTGTATTTAAAAAAACTTTATAAAGAAAACGTTTTCAAGTAACATTAATAAAAGTTAATCTTCAGTGTAAACAGTGATTGCATTTCGAATTAAGTCGATTAATTATTTAAAAAAATTAAAGATGCTACGAAATAAATATAATGGTACTGTAACGAATGAATGATTGAATTGTAATAAATTGTACGATTGAATCACAGATAAAAAGATTAATATGTTCTATGTTGTGTTTAGAAAAAAATTACATAAAAATATGTTTTTCTGTAATTTAAGGAAAATTAATCTCCATTGTAAACAATGATTGCTTTCCGTATAATTCGATTAGTTAGGGAAAGAATTGAAGATGCCGTGGAATAAAAAATTTAAAGAGAATCTATAAATGTATAGTAAAATGTGAAAATAATTGTAATTACTATGACGAAAATAAAAGTAAACAGTATTTGCGCTGTACATTCAGCAAGTTACACCAACATGAATGGAAAAGATAATTGAGGACTAAAAATTGAAAACGCTGTAAATTCTAATGCGGAAATTTTTCAAGTGAGCGGAAAAAAGAAAAACTCCTATTTTTGGTATTTGCAGTGTTTTACTCTCCACTCCTTTTGGGCTCTTAGAATTGGGCACTTTAAAATGTAGGTACCTAGCGTACTTTCGTTTAGTGTTTAAATACCTAATATTGTCATTTGTAAACATTTCTTTTATTTATATATTTAATATTTTTCACTTTGCTTAAAAATATTCCATTGATGTAAACAATAACAACATGATCAAGTTGTGTAATGTCCAACAGTCACAGCGCAACTTATCACTGGCACTTTCAGCGTCCTCCACATCACTTCGTGTGGCAATTCAACCAGTGACATTTTTCTACTCTTTTTTTGAACTAGTTCTATTTCGGTTGGCACTTCAAGTGTTCTCTTGTTTGTTAAGCTTGGCATTTAAAACATTTTTTCATTAAAAAAAAAGGTTTTCAATTTTTTGGTACTTTCAGTGTTTTTCACTTTTAGTCCTCAATATCTGTTATTTAAGAAACGAACGGATATATTGAATTAAAAACACACTTTAAAGGAATAATTTTTTTTAAAAAATGAATTAGAATATCAACATCTCCTCTTTATACATTGGATAAGACTATATAATTAGAAAAATGTCATTTGTTGCTACACTTTAAGGATTTTTCATTTAGAATAAACATAAATGTAATCCTTTACTCGGGTAACAATGTCGTAAAAAAGTAATAAACTGGCTATTAAAGGTAAAGAGGGATTTTTGGAGTAATAAGGAAATCGATAAGTACTCGGAAGGTTTGATTTAATCAAGAATTACAAGTCTGCGTCATGTAATATAAATCACATAAAACAAGGTACATAAAATCTGATTATTACACTTTACCTCCCATGTAGATTAATTTTAATGTATTTATTATGAAGCAATGCTGTGTTTCTTAAAATTTATTTTTAATTAACACTATTAAAATATTTTTCTAAATAATTTAAGAGAATGATGTATGAGTGTTCCCAAATTATTTTCAAGAGTGAAACACACATGTATGTCAGGTAAATTATTATCCTCAAAGTTCTAAAAAATGTAGTTATTCGAAGAATCTTTAAAACCTTCATAATAAACTGTTTCTACAAAAGTACAATCTTTATTAGAAAAACAGTCATCCAGCAATTCACGAAATGATCATTGTTTATTTCCCCTCCGGACTCCTAAATTAAAACTTTTAATAGTGTAATAAGGTTTTTCGGTAAGTATCAATCCTGTTTGAACATGGAATGAGTATTAGAGCTCAAATGGCATGGAATATTATTATTATTTTTTTAGACTTTTGCGATTCCTGGTTCAATAGTGCCTATGGAGTATCAAGAGTACCTCACATAAAGATTACTTGCGTCTTATAAAGACAGCCCATTGGGCAATCTTGCCTTCTGAATAAATAAAGCAGCAATGTTTAAGCAAAAAAGCCCGTGCTAACAGATGGATGATATTGCGTACGCTATTAACACATTAAATGAGGGCCCCTAGAAAAATCTATCATAGGTTAGTGCAGAGAACTTTGCATTTGATGGCATATAATAGCAAACGACCGAAACTCATGCACGTATAAGTAGCTGAATGCATGCCTAGATAGCTTTTGTTTCCAGTTGATACGAGGAAATGATCCAATTCCAGTGTGGCTAAATCCACACGAACCTACAAATTAAACTGGGCGGTATTATGTAAGCTAATACTGGTTTGATTATTGAGGCCAACAGGAGTCCAGGACTATTTTTTCTTCTGAAAACTTGAACTGGATCGGGATTGGGTTTCATTCTTTCCGGGCCGGGCTAGGCCTGTACTTAACACTTTCCAGGTGTGATCCGTGTTTTATGAATGAAAATTGTCTCTAGACTGTATCAGCAGAAAAAAAATAATAGTGATTATATTTTTAACTGAATCTTTAAAAATTTATTTTGGCTTAATAAATTATAGAGAAATACTTATAAGTGATACTTTTCTTAGCTTTACGGAATTTTAAAATCATTATTTTCTTTAATTATCTTTTACCTACATTCTGAACTACAATTTTTATATGAATTTTTCTGTAAGTAATTGTCTAAGTGATAATTAATATTGTTTTTCGTATTCCAGGGCTTGTAGAGATATAATCTGAAAAACGTTGTACTTGAAATTTTTTGCATAAAATGTATAGGATATTTTTTCATAAGAATTTGATTATAGAATAATACTGGTCAATAAATATTGGCATATTTTTAGAAACTGAGTCGGTCCTGATTGTATTTTTTTTGCATGGGCCAGGCTGAGCCATGAGCTGCAAAAATAAATAAGTAAACAAAATTAAATAAATGGACTGAGTCGAGATCAGGCCTGAAATTTTTGGTCTGTGTAGACTTTTGATTCGATAACAGTACACTGTAAAAAAAAATTTGTGAAGTTACTAAAGTTTTTCTAGGAAACTTGGATTCCTAGAACTTTTCATGTAACGGCAACAACAAAATTTCATGTAACAGACACACTTTTGCGCCGAAAATAAAAAAATCTGTAAGGTTACTAAGAATTTTTTTGGAAACTGGGATTCCGAGAACTTTTCATGTAACTGCAGCCAGGGTTACAAATAAAAGTTTAGTAAGATTACTGAAATTTTAGCAGATTCATTTGTAAAGTTACAGATTTTTGTAGCTTTACAAAAACTAGTTTTGTAGATTTGCAGCTTTTTTCGTACAGTTACAGGTGAAAGTTTAGTAAGCATGTAACTTTACATCTGTAGAACTACAGATTTTTTTTTACAGTGTATAAGTACATTTTACCAGCATAATGATTTTCTCACAAACAGAAAATCGATAAGTTCTATTTGCTTGGTGATCATTTACAGTTCTGGCGAAAGTATGTTCAAGAATTATAATATATCAAATTGATGTGCGTATATTATAATATGTGATTTAGCTGTTATGGATTCTTTTTCATCGAATGTTTTTTTATGAAATATTAATATGCTCAGTTTACTATTCAAGTAAGGGAAACCCTAATGAAAACAGTGCAAGCACTACAGCTACAGAAAAGCAAAGCACCCTTAGTGAGTACAGAATTTTGAAAGCATGGGGGTAAAGAATAAATTCAGCTTGTAATATAGAAATGTACAATGTGCCAACAAAAGACTGAAGTTGTTGCATGATTTTACTGTGAAAGTGTTATTTGATACATGATTACGAATTTTTATATTCACAATATAAAAAAGCAAGTTGGAAATTGCTCGTCAAACGTGGCAAATGAGGTGCGTTCGTACTATAACTAGTTTTATAATTATTTTTTGCACCCCATATTGTACTGAATGTGTATTTATTTGCAATTCATAAGTGCATAGTCTGTAACATCATTAAAATGCACTTGCAATAATTTTTTCCCATTCCCCTTAATGTAACGGAAAACTTTTGACTGTCCCTATAATTAAGCTATACATCCGATTTTCATGAAATTTGAAATGGCTCGACAAAATTTTGCAGCAATTATATATTTAAAATTTCAGCCCATTCGGAAAGCTGTAACATTATTAAAATGCACTTGCAATAATTTTTCCCATTGGCTTTAATGTAAAGAAAAACTTTTGACTGTCCCTGTAATTAAACTATACATCCGGTTTTCATAAAATTTGAAATGGCTCGACAAAATGTCGCAATAATTATATGTTTAAAATTTGAGACCATTCGGAAAGCTTTAACATCATTAAAATGCACGTGCAATAATTTTTCCCATTGGCCGCAATGTAAAGAAAAACTTTTGACTGTCCCTGTAATTTAACTATATATCCGATTTTCATAAAATTTGAAATGGCTCGACAAAATTTTACAACAATCATATATTTAAAATTTCAGACCATTCGGTTGGGTAGTTTTTGCTCTATTGTATGCGGACGGACGGACAGACGGACAGACGGACGGACAGACGGACGGACAGACAGACGGACTGAACGACGACTATAGGTGCTACGTATTTATATAATTACGAACGCACCTAAAAAGACGAATTTAGATGATTATAATAAAAATCGGCCAATTTAGGCCTCATTGCTGTAAGGATTACTTTCTGATGTGATTTCGAAACGAAAACGGCACAAATAATGGATTTTCTCTTAATCCTTTATGTACATAATTATTAAATAATGAGAATTTTACCTTAAAGAGAATTTTTGAATTTGCGAAATTACCAAACCATTCAATAAATTTTAGCAATATTTCGTCTATTGAAATTAAGAATCTAAATTGGTATTTATAGGGTTTTTTGTGAAATATTTACTAATAAAATTATTTTTTTAAATATTTTATATAATAATAGGAAAGTATATTAATCCAATGATCTTACATATAAGTATATATCAATTATATAAGCTGAAAATTTCCACTCCTTGTCTTTCAGCATCATAAATGCTGAAGAGCTGTAATTGAGAAATAAATTATCGATGAATTTTTTCTTTTCTATTTCGTGCTGCCAATAATGCTTTTAGAACATGGTAAAGTATCTATGAATCGTCTCACTAAATTGTATTTCTGCAAATCGGTGTGTTAAATGAATTTCACAACAAGTTATTTTTAATGGTACTTTAAAGTATCGTCGGCGTATAAATGGTTAAAAAAAATCTTTAACCAATTTAATGTGCAGTTTAATCTCTCTAAGGGAAATCCTAATGAAACACAGTGCAAACACTACAGCTACAGAAAGAACCCTTTGTAAATAGTAAATTGACGGAAAATCCCCAGTTTTTTCTCTTACTTTTTAATTGATTGAAGAATAAGTTTCAATATTTTTTCAAAATCTAAAGAGAAAAAAATAGTTGATTAAATTTAAACCCAAACACGGCCACTTGTTCTCATCTGCAAAGCTTTCGGGTGTCAAGTAGCTGCTCTGGTCTTTAGTCATAATTACCGGTAACAATTAACTATTTTTTGCCAAAACGTTTTAGCCAGAAAAAAAATTCCATATCTTTTCTGTGAAAACCACATCATGCTACTCTCGAAGTTTTTCAAATTATTGAACTTTTACCTTTTCTGTTACTTCTATATAACCTGGGATTTGAAAAACGCACTAATAGCGCAAGCCCGTAGTATTGCTAAATCGACAGGTCAGATTTGTGCAAATATTTTTCATTTTTTCATATGTGACAAGAAAAATTAGTTCATTATCAGATAGGACTGATTTTACTTGACATGATTTGCGTGACTTGATATAGTGCCTTGATTTTACGCGAACTTGACCCGTCTAGCGGGTTCGGTTCGGATTGGGTTGAGGCTAATTTTTTTCATTATGGTTTAACTTGATTAATGTTTTGGGTTCGGGTCGGTTCTGACTTTGAATATTGCTTGTCTGGTTCGAGTTAACCCAGTTTTTTTTAAATGAAGTCCAGAGTATAGTTTCAGTTGAGAAATAATATACGTGAATACGAGTGAGTATTTATACAGTTATTTTTAATCTTACGCGATATATATAGATATATCAGAGATATAATTGTATTCGCATTTCTAATCACAGGACGTTATATTTGAGGAGTGCGAAGGTGATACTAAGTGATAATATTGAATGTCATTCCTAATGCCAGCCAATGTTTGTTTTAAGGATGATGACCTTTAAAACAAACATTGCAATGGAAATCAGATTTCTGCTCGACGTCATCTTAACGAATGTAATGCAGTTACTAAACAATAGTGACTAAGTCGAAAACTAAAACAAAATTGCTGTGATGTTTCTTTTGTGAAGTAAAATTATCTCCATATACTTCAACTCATTATTACACCAACAAAAAATCATATAATCACTTCAGTCATTTGTAAACAGCACATTTATCGCTAATGAGTAACTAATTTTGCAGATTAAACACAAATATAAAAAAAGTGAATTTTATTTTATTCTATCTCTCTCATAAAATAATTAAGGAGCAATAACGCCGATTTAACATTAAGTATGCACATAAAGAAAAATATGCATTGAAAATGTGCAATGATTATCAAAAGATTTAAATAAATATGTACTGATTCCTGAATTTTAATCGTGTAATTATATTTACTTCAAGCAAATTCAAAATATGAAATAAGGAGTGCATTATGTATGACTATCTTTCTGTTTCAAAAAAATATTTCAATGAAAAGTGATATTAGTTTTTGAAAATAAAAATCATTAAGTTTAAAATATAAATGCTCATTTCTCGAATAATTATCATGTATCTAATTTATTTTAAAATACGACTAAAGTTATTTTAACCGTATCAAAAATTATTTTCTTCGCAATAATATTTGATGAATGAAAAAATTATTCTTTACTTAGAATTTAAATTTAATAATCATTCACATTTTTACAATTAACATGAAACGAATATAAAAAAATATTAAATTAGAAATTGTTTGCATAAAATTTTAATTGCATTTACCTGCTGTCTATTGGATGGACATTGGGGCCATCGTTTAAGACTGCGGTATATGCTATAGGAAACCATCCTCTCCTAAAAATAAAATTTTGAAATAAATTTATTTTAAAACACAAGAAAATAAGAAATATAGAGTGTAATTATATATGATTTCAGATTAAATATATTTTTTAATTGTTACATATCAAAAATCTGTTTAAGAAAAATTTAGGTCCTTTAAAGGACCCTTCACAACATTTTTTCATCTTAAAACAGGACTCATCACAAAACCGTTCGCCATAAAACAGGACCCTTCACAAAAATATTCACCATAAAACGGGACCCTTCCTGTTGGCATGATTTCAACATTTTGGGTATTTAGAACTATTTTTTTTTGAAGGAAAAAGATATATATATATATGAATAAGTTTACTGTCGATATCATCTATGTATATATTTATCTAAGTGATTATTTTATCTATTTGATTAATTTTTTAATTCAAGTTTTTTTTATCTAAGTGATTATTTTATCTAAGTGATTATTTTATCTAATTGATTAATTTTTTAATTCAAGTTTTTTTTTCAATGTACAGTATTATTGTTTTTATGTATGCATTTATTAGTACATTATTATTATTTTATTAAGGATGGGTACCAAGAGCATTAAGTATTTTCCCAGGCAAGTGTTTTGCTAAGGGGAAAGCTTAATTGCCAGTTACTATCTGTATGTATGATATTACGATGTAAAGTAAAGAATTGGACAGTTTTGGTACAAAAGAGGGACTTTTATGACCTCATGTTTTATGGGACAGCTGCAGGATCTTCGTGTGGGAGCCCGCGGTCTCGTGGGAAAGTGGGGTTTGAAATATCGGATGTAGGAGGGTCGGAAGGCCCTGTGCATTCCGGGGACCCACTGACCACTGGCCGACACGAAGGCGGGTCCAGGCAGCGGCGAGTGGTTGGAGATTTTAATTATGCTGAATATGTTAATTCGCATCCACCACTCAGGGCCGCACATGCAAATTTTTAACAGAGAGAGATTTTCTTTTTCTCGAAAAAAATACAGATGTACAAAAAGAGTTCCAGAGTGCGGTGGTTATTTTTTTCAAGCCCTTTTTGGCTGATCTGCCCATGTTTACTTGCTCTGTCTATGACGAGCAATATAGTAGTGTTAATTTTTTTTAAAAAAATGATTTAAACATTTTTGCTTTTGGCCCAGACCTGGGTGGTATTTAGTGTAAATAAAACTAAAATTACGCAACACGAATATGTGTGTTGTGGTTCTACAAACAAAGAAAAAGAACTTTTGGATATATATATATATATACTGTCAAGTCTACAACTCTAAAAGGATCTTGTGACCCCAATGGGGAAAAAGGTACGATGTTATGGATGTTCTCTTTTCTATTGTGTACCGTTTTAATATCAAATGTTTTGAATTGGGAATAGGGTGCCCAGGAGAACTTGTCAACTTCAATTAATATCCAAATTAGTGTTTTTTTTTCATGAGTTATTATTTTGGATGGTAAAAGTATGAATTATTTAATTGTAACTTAATATAATTTGCCTGTGGTGTAAATAAATGATGTATTATTATTAATTCCCTTCTTTGTTATTATTTGTTAAAAGTCTTGCTAATTACTTATTTTACGTATTTAGAAATTACCTGACTGCTTAATATTATTATTAGACCATATATGTAAAAGCCATAATTAAATTTATCTTGTAGGGTTGGTTTGTCTGAAAATTGGGGAGTTATATTTAGTGGTTTTGATTTTATTATATATTTCCCTTCAAACCAATTTGCCATAGGTTAGTTATCTTCTAAACATTTCACAACGCATTGTCTTATTTATTCAAGATAACCTTTTAGGTAAATGACCGTAGGTTATCTATTAACTAACTAGGCTTTTACGATCACCAGGTTCTCTATAATTAGAGGCCCCTATAAGATAGATTTTCTTTTGGATCAAGTAAGTTCGGAGAAAAGGGTGCGCCCAACACTCTTGTTAGCTTGTGCTAGGGAATTTATAGATAAATTAAGATATTCATTAACCTAAGTTTTAATAGTTGTCTAGATCTTGCCAGCATGGGCTTCCCCGATACTTAGGTGGTACCGTGATCTCTTCCTTTGGGAACGTGAGGTTATTATTGTTTTATCTTAATTATAATTACATTTTGGGTCAAATTAATTACATTAATAATTTTTTGTATACTTTAGGTATTAAAATTCTAAGGATATTTAGGTCTAAATTATTATGCAGATAATTTCAATTTTTTCATCCTACATATTAAATTTTTTTTTTGTTTCGTTCGAATGACAAAGTTCTCCTGTGGACAAAACAAAGATTGGCACAACTTTTATAACAAGGTTCAGTCATGACAAATGATAATATGAGAAAATATATTATTGAAAATTATATATTTACTTTTTATATATGTTTTTCTCAGGTTTAGGAGTTTGTTAAATATATCGAGTTGAATTATAATGAGTAATTGTATATTATACATGTGCATTAAGGAATAATAATAGAGGGGTATTATTATGATAAAAGAAAAAATAAATAAGAAAAAATAAATAAATAAAAAGAAAATAATAAAATTTTTCTATAATTTATCAGTGCAACTGATAGAAAAGGTAGAAATACATAGATGTAAAAAAAAAAAAAAAATATATATATATATATATATACAGTTATGTGTGGCTGAGATGGTGCACTTGAAGAAAGATTTATATACATTACATTAATTTTTCTTTTCCTCTATTTTGCGGAAGAATTTATTTTTTTTTTGGAGTATGCGTTATATGTACTGTGATTAGTTCTCTTATTCCTAAGGGTTTTTCTTTGAATGGTGTGTTTATATTTCTTTACATTTTATATTTGATTTTTCATGGTATTTCATATTATTAATAATTTTTGCAATTGGAAATTTTAAACCCAATTTATTTAAAATAATGTTAGCGCATGGGAAATAAGTCTAAAATTAAAAAGCGTACCAGTTCGGAATTTAATAATTTCATTATTGAAGCGCGTACCCGTCTTGCACAGAGTAAGTTAAAAAATTCAACGAATAAAGTAAATATGTCTAAAACGGATACCGAAAAGGCGAATACGGATAATTTATTAAATGTGATTGCACCATATGATGGGAAGAAAGAATGTAATATACATTATTTTATTCAGGAGTTCGATAGAACTGCCGTCCAGACGAACTTTTCTAATGAAGTGAAATTAATAATTTTACGCTCAAAATTTGTCGGAACGGCACGTGAAAGGTTGCAAACGGATGTAGAACTAAATTCGGAAACCGATTATGCGAAATTTAAAGAAAAAGCGATCCAAACCTTTGACACAAAAAAAAAACATCCGGTGAATCACATAATGATTTTTCAAAGATTCAACAAAAACCAGCGGAGAGTATGTCGGATTATATTGTGAGATTTAATCTGGTAGCTGCGAAATATTTTGACATTTCGGGTCTTTCTAACAAGGCAGATGCGCGGAAATTATTTGATTTGATGAAATTACACCGATTCTTAGAATCTATCAAACTGGATATTGCTTTGGAAATAAGAAAGAGAGCGATTGATCAGTATAAGGAAGCAACCGAAATTGCCCTAACAGTGGAAGAGGCGTTTTTGTCGGTTAAGTTTGAGGAATTAAATGCGATAGGTACAAGTACAACAACTGAATTTTGCGAATCATTATTAAGAAAAAATGAAAAACAAGAAAAGGAATTAAATCAGTTGAGAGCTGAATTGGAAAAATTAAAATGTAAGCCAACAGAAAAATGGCAAAATAATTCACGAAATAATACGAGGTATTGTAATATATGTAATTTAAGAAATCATGATACGGAAGAATGTCGTTATAATGTAAATAATAAAAGAGAGTATCGGACTATTTTTTTTTGAAGGAAAAAGATATATATATATATGAATAAGTTTACTGTTGATATCATCTATGTATATATTTATCTAAGTGATTATTTTATCTAATTGATTAATTTTTTAATTCAAGTTTTTTTTATCTAAGTGATTATTTTATCTAAGTGATTATTTTATCTAATTGATTAATTTTTTAATTCAAGTTTTTTTTTTCAATGTACAGTATTATTGTTTTTATGTATGCATTTATTAGTACATTATTATTATTTTATTAAGGATGGGTACCAAGAGCATTAAGTATTTTCCCAGGCAAGTGTTTTGCTAAGGGGAAAGCTTAATTGCCAGTTACTATCTGTATGTATGATATTACGATGTAAAGTAAAGAATTGGACAGTTTTGGTACAAAAGAGGGACTTTTATGACCTCATGTTTTATGGGACAGCTGCAGGATCTTCGTGTGGGAGCCCGCGGTCTCGTGGGAAAGTGGGGTTTGAAATATCGGATGTAGGAGGGTCGGAAGGCCCTGTGCATTCCGGGGACCCACTGACCACTGGCCGACACGAAGGCGGGTCCAGGCAGCGGCGAGTGGTTGGAGATTTTAATTATGCTGAATATGTTAATTCGCATCCACCACTCAGGGCCGCACATGCAAATTTTTAACAGAGAGAGATTTTCTTTTTCTCGAAAAAAATACAGATGTACAAAAAGAGTTCCAGAGTGCGGTGGTTATTTTTTTCAAGCCCTTTTTGGCTGATCTGCCCATGTTTACTTGCTCTGTCTATGACGAGCAATATAGTAGTGTTAATTTTTTAAAAAAAAAATGATTTAAACATTTTTGCTTTTGGCCCAGACCTGGGTGGTATTTAGTGTAAATAAAACTAAAATTACGGAACACGAATATGTGTGTTGTGGTTCTACAAACAAAAAAAAGAACTTTTGGATATATATATATATACTGTCAAGTCTACAACTCTAAAAGGATCTTGTGACCCCAATGGGGAAAAAGGTACGATGTTATGGATGTTCTCTTTTCTATTGTGTACCGTTTTAATATCAAATGTTTTGAATTGGGAATAGGGTGCCCAGGAGAACTTGTCAACTTCAATTAATATCCAAATTAGTGTTTTTTTTTTCATGAGTTATTATTTTGGATGGTAAAAGTATGAATTATTTAATTGTAACTTAATATAATTTGCCTGTGGTGTAAATAAATGATGTATTATTATTAATTCCCTTCTTTGTTATTATTTGTTAAAAGTCTTGCTAATTACTTATTTTACGTATTTAGAAATTACCTGACTGCTTAATATTATTATTAGACCATATATGTAAAAGCCATAATTAAATTTATCTTGTAGGGTTGGTTTGTCTGAAAATTGGGGAGTTATATTTAGTGGTTTTGATTTTATTATATATTTCCCTTCAAACCAATTGGCCATAGGTTAGTTATCTTCTAAACATTTCATAACGCATTGTCTTATTTATTCAAGATAACCTTTTAGGTAAATGACCGTAGGTTATCTATTAACTAACTAGGCTTTTACGATCACCAGGTTCTCTATAATTAGAGGCCCCTATAAGATAGATTTTCTTTTGGATCAAGTAAGTTCGGAGAAAAGGGTGCGCCCAACACTCTTGTTAGCTTGTGCTAGGGAATTTATAGATAAATTAAGATATTCATTAACCTAAGTTTTAATAGTTGTCTAGATCTTGCCAGCACTTCCCAAAATTCTTTGTCTTAAATGTAGACTTTTCCATCTCCAAACAGAACTATTCACAAATGTAATCATTTAAAAATAAAATCTAATCTTCATAAAACAGCAGACGTTGCCAAATAGCCCATTATCTAGCTTTTTTACACACAAAGGATCTTGCTAAAAATACTTAAACAGAAACCTACATGTAACGATACTTTCATATTCACAAAATTATGACTTAAATATAAAAAACGTTTCAGAATTTCACAAAAACAGGATCCTGTGAGAAAATTCTGGACAGAATCCTGCATATTTTTATAATGAAACATTTTACTAATTTAGCTTTATTTTATTCATTTACAAATCACCAATATACTAAAAAATGCTGAAGTCAATTTGAAGATAAAAAGAAATTGTTCATTCTACGTATGTTTCCATAGCAGTTTTAGTGAGGTGTTTCTTAGCTACAAAATGCATGTTTGATTTAACTAAGATTTTATTCTAACTTTATCGATCAATAAATACTCTTTATATTAGATGTAAATTTCCAACTGGGCGAAAAATGTCCGGACCAGGACATTTTTCGCCCAGTTGGAAATTTACATCTAATATGATTTGTTTACCAATTAGAATAATTGTGTGAAAATTAATCTAGTAAATACTCTTTAGTTCAATTTTTCTGTCCAGGCTCACACGAAAAAGCGTCTACTGAATTGCTGAATTGCTGAGAGAGAATTTAGTTTGGCCAAACATATATGAACATGGGAATTATTTTCTCAATACGAATAATTACAGGCGTTTAAAGTAGTATGTTTTTATTTTTTTGTGCCATTTTAGGTTTTTCTAATAATTTTTAATAAACTGAGTTTATTGATACCGAGCATTACGTGAAGTTTTTCTACTTATGTATCTGAAATTCTAAAAATGCTATGTAAATAGCTTGAAATTGTAGTATGAAATTATGTAATCAGTGGTACAGTACACGTATAAACAGTATGATTATTGTTGAAACTGAAACCGCATAAGTCCTGTAATAGGGCTTCGCGAATTCTCCTGGATTAAAAAATGTGAAGTGAACGGAATAGAGAATAATATTGTTGTGCAGTAAGATGGCGACCAGAGTGTTCGCTCATCGTATTGTGATTTAAATAAATAGTGACACAGTCCAACAAATAGTTGTGTTTAATGAGTAAAGTTTAACACAGTATATTTATGTAGCATTATAGTAATTTGAATATGATACAGCATTTGGGTATGTCAAGACTCGGGAAACAATTTGGTTGTCTGGAGTGAACTGCTCATGGCTGCTTGGGGACTGTATCTATCCGTCTATGCTTATATACGGCACATCGCGCAGAATTTATAACTTTGAAGAATAAAATTAAGTATAATAATGGTATTACCTATGATTCCTTGTGTTTTCACCGTACTGCCATCCTTTGTTTCTGTCTCCTATGAGAGTAATAATATCTCCTTCGTGAAAACTAAGTTGATGTTCACCACTGGACAAATAGGAATAGAGAGCTCGGACGCGAGAATGACCTTTTGAATCAGGTTCTGCAAGACTTTTAGGACGGAGGGTAACACCTGAGAAAATACAAAGAATGTGCAAATTTGCTAAATAATTACATAGTAAGTAAATATCGCTTAATTATATCACACTTGTGAGTAATTTTCATGTAATTAAGACCGATTACAACATGCGGCAAAAAATAACCACATGATATGCTTTTCGTTTCAACGAATTTATTCATAAAACCTGTTTATTAACTAGAAATTCGCATAAGTGCTGCATGCTGTAGCGAATTTAAATGAAAAAAAATCAGAAAATGTAAGTAAGATCACGTATTTAAACCAAATAAAAAAATATATACTCAAAAGTTATTTCACTTTTTTAGCATTAAGCAATTAGAGCGCTGGAAAGGACTAAAAAATTTCAATGACTAAAAAAATTGGTCACTGTGTGATTTTTATAATGAACTTACGAAACATAAGGTGACGAAACAACATTGTATTCTCGCAGTGTCCGAATGGCCATATGTAAAATTTAGATTTTCATAAAGGCAGGAATTAAGATAGAGTTTCCGCTGTATTCGAAATGAGATTTACTAATCAGAAGCCTGTATTATCGCGAAACTTTTGCTTTTTTCAAAAATATCGCAAAATATAAGCTCAATATCAATTTCTTTTCGAAAATAGCGAAACATCTATTTGGATATTTTAAATGCGCTCTTCTTCAAACATACATTTTATGCAACAACTCAATTAATATTTCAGAAAATTAGGGCAACTCGATAGGAGAGTTTTGCTCAAACAGGCAATTACGTGTTAATTACGTAGACAATAGTTGCATTCACGTAGAACATTTGAACTTTACGAATGCCTTCCTTACGAGCTTCCTGGAACTTTATTTTCATTTATCAACTTAATTAGAAATTGCTTGGTGCGCTGTACTACGAATCGCCATTCTTGCTTTAAGTTGACCCCTGTTAACCAATTCATTTTTATGAGCATTATTTACCTAAATATCCATAACCATTATTTCTCATAAGTCCAGTAGCGTAGTGGTCAGCACGACTGTCTGCCGCGCTACAGGTTGCGAGTTCGACTATCTGCTGGGCAAAGTTTACTCTAACTTTCATGCCAAAATGAGTTCTAAGCTTGCTTGGGAACTAAACACCGAGGTTTTTGCGTTAGGCTGATCACTTAACCGGACCTCGGGGCCCAGGGTCAAGTAATCACACAGATAAAAATACAAGATAGGACACTTACGGCAAAATCTGTAATGCAACAGTACTAGCGTCACTAATAATAAGGGGGAAGAATTACCAAGTCTCCAAAATTTACCTATGTCCATGAAATATGTTTACGCTCTATGTTTTGCATGTCTGTTATTTTCTCCACGAGGCAGAAGCAGTCAATTTCCTTATTTATGAAATTTTCTGCGCCTTACGAAAAATTTACTGCGAAAACGTAAACATAACATAAAAAAAGAAAGATCACAATAGGTAGACGCTCAATAGCAATAATATTCCAAAGATGAGAAGTTTCTTCCCCATTGTCACTAAAGACGCTGCGATCATAATTTCATTACCATTATGCTCTATGAAAGTGTCCTATCTTGTATGTTTATCTATGAAGTAAACATTAGTATAATTTTATATTATACCATTTCTTTGTGTAGCTTTAAATCGAATTATATCTTATTTACTTAATATATAACATTAAAGACGAATTTTTTAGCTTATTTTTCATTGCATTTACCCTTCATGTACGCAAAAAAATCTCGTGTTCAGGGTTCTCGCTGCCACTCGCCAATGCGCCAAATCACGACAAAATGTTTCATTTGGCGAGTAAACGGATGATTAGACTCGCTAAATTACGAGCGCTCAATTTTTGCGCATCTTTTTTGTGCGTGTACAGGCGACACTCTTATTTACATTACTGAATGATTGCGGTCGCTTATCATGTTCAGTCTACAATAATGTTCAATTTACAATATTTTTAGAGATACTAACCCAACACTAATACAATTTAGCTTCAACCAAAGCCACAGTAAGCAAATATGTCATTTCAGTACGTTTAATGAGGCCAATAGGCAACAGTACTATTTTGAAATAGCCTTTGAAGTATGGGCTTCAATGCAAAGCCGAAGAATTAAAAAAAAATAACGTTTTTGATACAGTTTGTTGTTTATATTTTGAATATTTTAGAATTCATTGAATGTAATATGTTGAAATCCTGAGTTCACTGGGATTGGAAATTTCATTTCATAACATTTTATTGAGTTAAATCAAATTAAATATTTTTTTCTTTTTTTCTTGATTGCGCAAGACATTTAGAATATAGGTTTTTTTTTTTTTTTTTCTGTAGCGGGTAATTAAATTTAGATGAATAGCTGATCTATAAACAATTACAAAAACTTGGGTTATTTCAGAACATATTGAAAAAACGGAGGATACGTTAAGTGGTTAACTTTCATTGTTTCACAGCAAATTTATTTTGCTATTTTTTTTTTCATTCGAATCTTTTTTACTTCTGATTAGCCAAATTGCTAACGTTCGTAAAAAGTCAGCGAGAACACTGTGTAAGATATTCTGTTGAAAACGTAAACATAACATAAAAAAAGAAAGATCACAATAAGGTAGACACTCAATAACAATAATATTCCAAAGATGAGAAGTTTCTTCCCCCATTGTCACTAAAGACGCTGCGATCATAATTGTATTACCATTACGCTCTATGAAAGTGTCCTATCTTCTATGTTTGTCTATGAAGTAAACATGTCTGGGCACTGTAGGCCCTGATCCTTCATTGATCGTACACAACGTTAGTTTTTTTAATTATTTTCCACAAGTCTATCTGATATGTCTGATATAAGACTTTTGGATTGCCAGTTATGAACTGATTTTTATTTGCTTTAAAACATAATTTCGATGAAGGTGGCAAGTGATTTGAGGCGCCATTATACCAAAAGTTAGAAGCAACAAATATTTAATAGTCTGTTTGGTTATGCTTTTCAATTTCATTTTGTATGCTATTGAATTTTTTTCATAGTAAGCAAAACAATCCCGAAACATTAGCTTCCTACCATCATACTGATATTTAGAACATTATTTTTAAAAAAGGAGATCATGTCAATAGTTATAGGAACGAAACGATCCATCTAAATTAAATTTATTTCATTTCAAAAATTAAAAATTTTTATCTCTCATCAATGTGCCTTTTTTCCATCTGACATATTTTCCTCTTTTTGCCAGAAAAAGAACTCTCGTCACTTATGTATAGCTTATGTCAGAGTTGTTGGGTATCATACAGTGATGAAATCAGCTGTTATTATAGGAGTAGTCCTCCCCCCCCCCCCACAAAGCACATAAAAATGTTCTTCTGAAGATTTGAGATTTTGTGTCTGGTAGTGGGTTGAAAGAGCAAATACCTCTCCGAAACTCCACAATGTTCCTCCCGGATTTACGAAATTTTCTTCCTGAGAAAAATATCGGAATTCAACGTTGATATTATGAAACACACATTTTGACTTGCAAAATGAAATTTTAAATCACACGTAATTCTGGAAGGGGATTTGTTCACATTTTCTGTCAATTCTTATTTCTTATTTGATAAGCATTGCGTGATTTTGAAAAAGAGGATGAGAGGTATATCTTTCAGAAGGCAAGCCCTTGTGTCATATTCATCAAAATCACGATTTGAAATGACTATAATTGTGCTAAAGTGGCTGTATATATTTTTTATCAAATCAGTCATGGGGACTAATATTTCAGTTAATTGTTGAAGTGAACAGAATTTTCTTAACAAAGATCTACTTAAATGAACTACCGTGTCGTGTAAATATTACAACTCTGTTGATAAAAGTAATTGGAAATTGAGACAACCTGTTAAATGAATTGATTTTTGATTGATTTTGAAATGAAATGAATGAATTCTTTCCTCCGTTCCACTCTTACCTCCTCTCTCCTATAAATTTTCTTTGCTTCACTACACCTTACTCACAGATAGATGTAAAGTAATTTTAAAATAATAGTTAGTAAGCAGTAACTAAGTTTAGGGTATTCAAGTAGATTGAATCAAAACACATCTTTACCGTACTTGTTTTTGACCATCAGTGATACTTCAAGTTTTAGTATAATAAAGGGAGGATCGATCAATTGTTTTACACATTCTAAACGATGCCATTTTCTGAATTGTGATTAGTCTTAAAGTACTCATAATCTTAAAAATATTATGATTTGAAATCTGTTAGTTTTAAAACACTGAATTGCTCTTTTAGAAAACACTAACGGACAGTTTTATCAATTTTGCTTTCTAAAATAGTTCCTCATTCTAGTCCTTCAAGGTTAGTTAATCAGCTTGAACGTGAATTGCATTTAACGTGAATTATAGATCGAGAGGTGGTGAAGAAATTACCGTAAATACTTAATGAATGGTGATGCATTTTTTAAAAACGATTTTTCTTGCTTATCCAGAAATATGCATATATGAACTGGCATGTAACAGCTATTTCAAATTACTGTTACCAACATCACGCGACCCGTTATAAAAGGGAGATGAATGGTATTGCAATTACGGATGACTGTCACTGTAGTTGGAGTAACAACCATAATCAGGATACCATTCCTTCCGCTTTACAACGGACTGTGCGATTTTTAATAAGTGCACTTTGAAACCGCTTGTAACATGACAGTTCATCGTACGTATTTCAAGGTACGTATGATGAAAACTACGTACCTTGGAATACTACGTATACCTTCAAAAGAAGGAAAATCGTTTTAAAAAAAATGTTTCTACATTCAATCAAGTACTTAAGTAAATTTTTTTATCCGCTCTCCGTAAATTAGTTATGTGCAAACGTAAGAGGAAAATATTATACCATAATCATTAGAATTTAGACTAGCATTCGACGAGGCAATGTTGAAGTCTGACTTGGCGCGGACCAAAGGCCTAGGAAATGGTTCAGCTGATACCTCCCGGAGATCCATGCAGCTGGTGTCGATGCTGCGAGTTTTCCGGAGAGTGTTGCATTGATATGGAGATGGAACATACAAGGATGTCGAAGTGGGAGGATGATCCATGATGTTGGCACTTGCATATTCACTGCAACCCTGGAGAAAAGACATAAAATGAGAAAAAATATTCATTTATTTTCACTTTCCAAATGCGCACTCAGGGACCGATTTACAAATTTGGAAGCCCCGGGAACAGATGCTTACGGGGGGCCCCGTTGCACCCAGGGTAGGGGGCTTGAGTAATATGCAGTCGAACCTCGTTATCCCGACACTTTAATGTCCAGACAAAAGTGTCGTCATAAGCGGAGTGTCGCGGTAACCGGAGTTGGAGAAAAACATGTTAATAAAAAGCTGTATTTTTAATTAATTTAAGACAATTTTAAATTCATAACTGTTCTTGCAGTTTTAAGCAATAAAACATTATTATTAAACAAAATAAACATAAAAACAAAATTGAAAAGAATAAAAATCTGATTAATGATGACTGGTTTTTTTTATTGCTACATTAAATATTAATTAATTAAGGTTTGCTTATCCCTAGATGTGCTTCCTACAATTCTTTTTTCTATATTATGCAATGAATTGTAGTCAATATTCGTTGTTCCAGAAATGGATAACTTCTGATTGTTTCAATGCAATGTTTCAATGCAATGTTTCGGTTTTAGAACGCCGTGTAGCCACAAGAGAGCGCCGCCTGACCAGAATAAAAAGACCGCGAGTAGACTGATACGTCTATCTGCACCTTAAGTGGGTCATTCATAGTGTGTGGGTTTATTTATTCAGATAAAGAATTGAAGTAAAATTACTCATTTATCTCAATGGGTAATTTAGACACTTTTGTGAAAAATTTGGCTAAGACATTTCTTACCGCTTAATTACCGTGCTTATAAGATGGATTATGAAAAATGAACAATTTTCCTATACCGTCGGGATATCCGAAGTTGAAAATTATTCAACGACGTAAAATCCGGAGATATATATATATATATATATATATATATATATATATATATATAGGTGTCTGTGTATGTGTGTATTGAAAACGGTACTTACTAAGATACCACTATTTATTTTAATATTTACTTTAAAATATCCATTAAAATAATTAAATTTGATAATCATTAATTTACTTTTAAATAATTATTTCGTAATTATGAAATTTTAATGAGTAGACGTTTTATTATAAATTATGTGGTGCTGATTATCTTTTCCGATGCGAGACCATATACCTGGAATGATAAAGTATGCAACAACTAAAAATAAAATTTTCGCAATACCAAGCTACAATTATTTAAAACATTAGGGGGGTCTGCCGCCTACGAACTACGCTCACCAACCCCCAAATAGTCTGAAAAGAAAGAGAACAGGATTAACTAAGAATTAAAAATACAATATATTTTTTAATTGATAAAGATAAAAGAAAATATTCACTAGAATAAAGTAATTAAATATGGGTTTTTTAGACAAAAAATACGATTATATATATATATATATATATATAAACAATACGAACACAATAAAATGTAGAATGAAATGTAAATGTACAACAGATTTTGGACAATAACTGACAAACTTTCAACAGCATTTGGGGGCCCCCCTGAAAAACAGGGGCCCTGGGCCCTTGCCCAGAAAGCCCTGCCACAAATCAGGCACTGTGTGCAGTGTAAGGAATGTATTATAATCATGATTTGTGTGTGTGCGATTGAGTGAACACGGTAACTTTCAAACAATACTTCCGATTGACCACCGATTTAATGAATATGTTATAAACATATATTTATAAACACGATTACAAATTGTTTTCGATTATTTCAATGCTCCCATCTTTGAGTGTGTCCATGCAAGGAATTTATCTTGTCTAGAAAAAGAAAAATTATATTTTTCAGAAATACATTACCGCAGGTAATAGGTTATTTTACAAATATTTATATCACGAAAAATGTTTTATTTCTGCTCATAAAAAAAACACTATTTTCATGATGGCATAATTCGCATTTGTATACATTTATAAGGTAAAAGAATCGATAAATTGAGATAGCATATTAAGAATGTTTTGTTACACTAGGGGACATTGCTTCCTACGAGCTACGCTCGCCAACCCCCGTTCAGACACCGCAGATTCTAAAGGCACGCTAATTTGATCGTCTTTAAAATATTACGAAAGATTGAATTATATATATATAAAAAAAAAAAAAAAAAAAAAAAAAAAAAACAAGTGGCGATCTCCCTGCAGCCGGCTTTCTATTCATTTCCCTTTAATTGGGGAATTTTAAGGTCGAATCAGCTGCTAATAAGACATCTAATGGCTGTTTTCGTGTTTGATTAAATAAAATCAGTTAAATATATGAAAATAAGCTAATATAAAATGAACTAAGTAAACAGAGTCTGTGCCTCCCGGTATTTTTTAATAACGGCATAAAAGAAATTGTTAACACATTTTTAATTTATCGTCTTAAATGTGACGTAATTTCCCCCAAAGTTTTCTTTCTCTTTTTAATATTTGCATGAAAATACTTTTGTTGTTAGAAATGAAATATTATTTGCGTTTTCTTAGAATTGGCAATAATAGTTAAAAGGGGGTTGGGGACACAATTTAAAATAGTTTTTACTCATTGAGTTAAGATTTTGATTTTTTTGTGATGGTTAACCATGTTCACATGATAAAACTTCTCATATATTTTCAAAAAAATTAAAAATTAAAAATTCATTAAAAAAAGTGGGGTAATTTAAAATCGTTATAACTCGAAATAGTATTTGTGGAATATCAAATTTTTTTCAAACAGAAATATGTAAGTTTTAATGTTGATTCAGCATTTTTAAAAATATTAATTTAAAAAACATTAAAAATATTTAAAGTAAAAATTAAAAAAAAAAATCATATTTTCAAAAGTAAATATTTTTTTCTAATTTGCTTAATCGAAATTAAAGTAAAACAATTGAAAAAGATATGTTCCAATTTTGAACCATTTATCTTTAACCGTTCTTGACTTATAACGATTTAAATACGCGAAATGGTGAAAAAAGCCATCATGAATAAAAACGCATTTTCACAAGAAGTCGTTTCCATGTCAACCATTGCTTGAAAACTAGATTTTGAAAACAAACCAAAACGGAAAAATTAATATTTCCTGTTCTAATTAAGATAGAAACATGATTTAAACGTCATTTTAAACAGAAAGAAACAGAGAAAGTTTTAATGCAATAAGAGTTTTTTTTTTAAAGAAAATTCCGGAGATTTTTGTGTCCCGGACCCCCTTAAAAAGATCATCTGGAACTATGAAATAAATATCTCTTGTAAATATATTTTTTAATTTAAACTTTTTGGCAATATTATTATTTGGCCATTTTAAATATGACATAGTTTCCCTCATTTACTAATCTTGACGCATATTAATGAATTTATTATTTTAAAGTTTTTTTTTTCTCTTTTAATATTCACGTGTAAATACAGTTTTTATGGCGTAATTTTCAATATTTTCCGGCTTTTAACACGCAATCATTTAATTCTAATTTTAAAGTTTTTTTTTCTGTTTTTAATAGTCGCATGTAAACAAATTTTTAATTGTAAGGAAATATTGTTCTTTGCTCTGTTTTTTTTTACAATAGGTAACAATTTAAAATAATAACCTTTAGTAAAATATTAAAAAATAAACTCTTGAAATGATGAAAATTCGAATGAAAAAAGAAAAAGAAACCCCTCAAGAAATTCGTTAAATAAAAAAAAAAATTAAATGCAGTCGGCACACCGCAAGTTTGTAATGTATATACTGAAAAAAATTATTAAATTCCTATGTATAGTTTTTGCTGCTATAAAACTTTTTTAATGGAACGATTTTGACCAAATTTATATTAAATATCTCTTAAATTAATTCTTCTACTTAAAAATTGTCTGCTTCAGAGTGTTTATCAAACATTTCTCTATAATACTACCAGTTTTCATAGTTTTGTATGCTGTAGTTTTCTTAATATTAGCGAAGAAAGACCTCCAGTTACAAAAAATTCATTTACGGCAGCGATGACAGCGTTAGTTACTATTTTATAGAATAGAGAGACGCGTATTTTTATTAATATTTGTCGGCCTTTTAAAAGAAATCATACGTCAAATAAATGTAAAAATATTTTTCTGCTAAGATGTCTTACCACCGGACAAGGATTTTCTGGAATATGGAAATTCTTCATGTGTGTACTAGCTCATTATTTACAGACACCTTTTAATTCTTAAATCTTTTACTACTGATGGTTTTGGTATTTACCTATTTTTCCATCCACGAACCGAGACGGGCAATTTCTGAATGAGTGAAAAAGACACTAGGAATTTCGAGGTCATGTCATTTTATAGTGTAAAATATAATAGTCAACTAGACATAGACCAGTTCAACCTAAGGCTGCTATATATTATGGACACCCTGTATATATATGCATATATATATATATATATATATTATATCATTTCAAAATGCTAAAACAACATAACTTCAAAGGGAAGGTGTATATCTGCAGAAATTTTTAAACTATAAAATATTTATAAAAACAAAAACAAGAAAGACAGGTAAAAAAACAAAAACAGTCTGTTCTTCATCAGTGGGAGGACAGACAGAAAACTAACTCCACCCCCCACTTTTTAAAATTTGCAGGTTTCTGAACACATGTTCACCCCGCATTCAATACTGAAAACTATTGTCATTTTATTAATCTAATTACATAAAAAACTAAAACAACTCAAATTAAAAACTAACAAACATAATATTAACCATACAAAATCAAAAAATTTTGGAATAATATATATATATATATATATATATATATATATATATATATTATTCCAAAATTTTTTTGTTATATATATATTATTTTTTTGTTATATATATATTATTCCAAAATTTTCTGTTCTGTTATGTCTTGTAATTATATATATTTTCTCTAGTTTGGTTATTCAGTTTGATTTTGAGAGTTAAGTTTATGTTGGTTGTTATAATATTTTTGATGTGAGTTTCAATGCAGCTATGGTGAGTGATGGATTTTGATATTTTGTTTGTGGTTTTAAATATATATATATATATATATATATATATACAGGGTGTCCATAATTACTTTAAAGTTGTATAAATACGAAACCATTGGTCAAAAACTTGTGAAATTTTGTGTCGAACATAATAAAGGAATGGGAATTTGTTTGATCGGAAAAAAATTTAGTTCAAAATTTCGTCACCAGAGGGCGTTTTTTTTAAAATAAATTACACATTTAGCCACTGCCCAGTGAATATTAGGCCTGAGCTCTGTGAAACAAATGGCGGTTGTGGTAGGCGGATTTTTTTTCAGAGTTTGTACGGTCCGTTTAATTCGAACACCAACACTTTTTAAAAGTTTTTACGCTTTATATTTTTTCAGGGGGCGGTCTGTATATTTGTCTTATTTAATCTGAGAAAAATAAAGCGTAAAAACTTTTAAAAATATGTAATTCATTAAAAAAGTCCCCTGGTGGCGAAATTTTGAACTAAAAATTTGTTTCGCTCAAACAAATTCGATTCCTTTATTATGCCCGTCAAAAATTTTCACAATTTTCTGACCGATAGTTTCGTCTCTACACAACTTTAGGGTCGTTTAATTATGGACACCCTGTATATTATAGGTGCAGATTACCAAAATCTGGAAGGAGCCAGTGGCTCCTAAACTCAAAACATCCAGTGGCCACATTGTGAAACAAATGCATAAAAACAATAACTTTTAATTTTTGGGAAAACAAAATCGGGAATTCAAAGTGAAAAATAATTTATTTGATATCTACACACATACAATAAAACACAGGCTAATTACATCAAATGCGTATATTTAATTTAATTGAAATTTGAATGTTAATTAAGTATTATAAAAATCTTAAACTATGTATGGTCAGAAAATAAAGTTGAGCATGATACGCATAAAAAACAAAACATGTATATGATAAGCAATCATGATAATGGGGAATATTAGGAAAATAATATTTCTAATTTTGATTTTGTCATATAAAATTACGTATAAAAATGTGAATGTCTGAGATTATTTCGCACTATAAAGCAAAATACACGCCAATCATTTGTTTTTTTCTACAAGAAAAATTATCTAAAGAAATATATATGTATATATATATATATATATATATATGTATATATATTATAGTTGCAGACTCAGGATCGCCAGTCGCCATATGGCGACTAAATTACTGTGTCCACTAATTTTTGTTATCTAAGTTGTCATGCGTTTTTTTCTTTAGATAATTTTTCTCGTAGAAAAAACAAATGATTGAAGTGTATTTTGCTTTGTGCAACATAATCTCACACATTCACATTTTTACTTTCTTCTATCTTTACAAGAAGAAAGTATTGGATTCGTGAAAATTTTCGACATCCGGTTTTCGACGGATTTATACGTTTTAGAATGTCCTCAACACGATTTGATGGTTTTTAGAAAATGTCTGTCTGTTACTCTGTCTGTCACTCTGTCACTCTGTGAGTCTGTATGTGACAAAAATTTTGTGGGAGCTCTATCTCAAGAACTAAAGCAGGGAATTTCACAAAACATTAGATTCAGTTAGACCTTAATATAAACTAGTCCTGATTAGTTTTTGGTGAAAATCGCCTAACAGGTGGCGCTGCTATGCGGCATTTTTCCCGATTTCAGCAATAGCTATATCTCAAGAACTACTACACGGATTTTCATAAAACTTCAGATACAGTTAGTACAGGATATAGTTAGCTGCTGATTAGTTTTTTGGTGAAAATCGCCCAACAGGTGGCGCTGCTATGCTACATTATTCATGATTATCGCAACAGCTCTAACTCAAGAAAAAATGCACGAATTTGCATCAAACTTTAGATTTGAATAGTCCCTGATATAAATTAATGCTGTTTAATTTTTGGTGGAAATCTTCCAATAGGTGGCGCTGCTGTGCTGCACTTTTTCACGATTTCCGGAATAGCTGTATCTCAAGAACAAATGCATGAATTTTCATCACGCTTCAGATTCAGTTAGTCCCTAATATAAACTGGGGCTAATTAGTTTTTTGTGTAAATCGCTCGACTGGTGGCGCTGCTATGTGCAATTTTTTATGATTTCCGCAATAGCTCTATCTTAAAAACTAATGAACGGATTTTCATCAAACTTCAGATTCAGTTAGACGTTGACATAAGTCGTTGCTTATTAGATTTTGGTGTAAATCCACCTATCCGGTGGCGCTGATATGCTGCATTTTGCATGATTTACACGATTTTAGCGATAGTCCTATCTCGAGAACTAATGCATAAAATTTCATGTCTTTTGAATCCTCATGATGGGCAAAAATTGCTATTTAATTTTGGCTCTGTACTAGAGAATTTTGAAGTATTAACATGTTTGAGATGGAAGAAAGTTTTATCCGACTAGTTTATATGTACTTTTATATGACAAAATCAAAATCAGAAATATTATATATATATATATATATATATATATATATAACCATTACAAACCAATACAAATTATCAACAACTAATCTGAATGCATAAATTATAAAGAAATCTGTTCAAATTAAAAATGATGTATAAACCATTATAAAATTCTTTTAAACAGATCCTTATAACAAGAGCAACATGGAATTGAAAATACAGTAAACATAGAAAAAATTGAAATATTTGTTGAACCAAGACAGAATCATCGGGATACCGCCAAAATTAATTCAGAAATAAATTAAGATACAAAAAATATGGATTGAAATGGATTAAAAAAAGAAAAGTATATTATCAATTGAAGGTCGAACATGGGGTTAAATGATAAAGCAAAAAAAAAAAAAAAAAAAAAAAAATATAAGAAATGATTAGACCAAGGAGTAATAATGTAGAGTATAAGCAGGTAGAAAAAAAAAACAGTATTTCTATTGGAGAAGATATAGTGCTGCCATCTGTAGTGTAGAATTCCAAACTATTAACCAATGAATCAATAAAGTGCTGCCCTCTGTCGTTAAATGATAAATTTAAAATGACTACATAAGAATTTATTATTAGGAAAATACATTGGTTAGAATAAAACTAATAAATAATTAAAATAAATAGATTAATAAATATTAATAACTGATATTGGATTAAGCTTTGAAACTGAAAATGTATAGAGATATTATAAATGATAATCATTCTTAAATGATCCCTTCTATTGTCCTTTTTGTTCCCGAAGACACTTATCCTTTCTCCGACGAAACCTTGGTCGAAACACCATTAGAAAAACACGGACAAACACATATTTACACAAAGTGTTGTTGTTCTAAGTATATTAGATTTTTTATAATAAGCTCTATACTCCCTACTTTTAACTATGGCCACTTTATAATTTTTCTTGATTTTGTTATTTATGACACATTATTTTTTGTAAAATAAGTGCGAGATATATTAAGCACACTTGAATTTAAAAATGGACTTAAAGTTTAAAGTGCAACATATTTTATCCCAAACGGATACATTGATTAAATGCTTTTGCAATTTTAAAAACTTTTGTTGTGTAAAAGATTCTGGCTTGTACAAATCTTTACACATTTCATAACACATCTAAAGAGTAGCAACTTTCTAATTGAAATACTTTGCATCTATTTCTTCTATAAAGCATTCAAACAACGTAGGATTCGAAGTTGACATAGTAATTTGAAAAATAAAATTCACTAGAGCTGAGTGCACGTATTTAAAAAAAAAAAATCTTAGAATACATAGACATCAAAGTGCGAAAATAAAATATTACTTTGTAATTGTTTGCGGTGGGAAACAGTTTGTCTATGGGATCAGGCAAAGTTTCTCGACTCTTGGCAATTTCCTCCCACTCCTCCATATGATGCTGAAGAAGAGTTTGGCCCTAAAATGATAACAGAACTTCAAAACATGAAGCAAAATTATTTGCGCATTGAAATTGAAAGGAAGCTACTGATTTTTAGGTAACTGAGGTAAATGCTGAAATATTTCTTTGTTTGCTTTTACATAGTAGATATTTTTGTATCGAATTTTACAACGGCTATTTTTACTATTATTTCGACTATTTATCGAATTTTTAATGACTATTATATCAATCGACACTCTGAAAAAAAAATCTGCAAAGCACGGATAAAAAAGTAATAGGGATAGTGATCAAGTAAAATAAATATCTTAGAAATTAAAGTAAAACCTGCTAAGATAGAATTTCAAGGGACCGGAGAGAAAACTCGTTTTAGACCGATTTTTGTGAGAGGTTCGTGAGGTGATTATCTATTGCTAGTGTATGGCATTCTTCTCTTTGGGACCATGGGATTATTAGTTTTTCATAGTACTTTCGGTTTACTGAGCATTTCAATCAGATAATAGAGCAAAACGTTAATAAAAGAAATAAACGAAAACATTAAATCAATTAATTTTGAGACATATTTTTTGGTAACTGTAAATTTTACATGAAATAAATTTTTTAAGATACTAAACATAATAAAAAAAAAGTAATTTTATAAATTGTTAAACAAAATGAAGCAATTTTGTTTAATAAAGTAAATTTTAAAATATTATTATAAATAATAGATGAAATTTAAGCAGTGTAGATTTGTATTTCTTCTAATTGCTAAAAGATGTAGTGTAAAAACCTTAAAAACTGTAAAAAAATGTTTTATTAGACTATTTTCATGTTTTGGCTCCCTTGAAAAGGATATCATAAAATTGCGCGATCTATGACGTAATGATTTGAAACGCCATCATTCAATTTTTTCCTTACTCTTTCAGATTACGCGCATTATTTTTTTCGTTACTTGGATGCTTATTTTTCTATTCGTAACCACGGAGTAACTCAAGTCATAATTTTAGTTGGCTTCAGTGACTGTAGTTGCGTAGGTGCTGGAAAACACGAACGCAGCTGTCCGAAAAGAACCTCAAGTGACTCTAGCTGTCCGAAAGTGTACAAACGAGAAGCGTAGGACGGCAGCTTTTTTCGCCAGACTCGACACCGTGAAAATGATGCCAGCGTTACTCACGGACATGCTTTTGTTTTCTAATATAGATTGATTTAAAAAAAAAGTTCCTTTGAATATGATTGCCTTTCTCTTCCTTAAACATCTTAAATGATCTTCTAACTGAGGGAAGAACAAAACTCTCCATAAGTCTTATATAGCATACGCTTTGACTGAAGACTTCTTCAGATGAAAGCAAAATTTTCAGCAGGCAAGAGTATATCTGCTCATTGCGTGTTACCTTGATCGTTCCTATAGGCGATACTGGAAGTATCTGAACTTTAATAACTGCCACTGACGTACAACAGGTAATATATATATTTTGAATTACCACGTATTTATTACAAATTAAGCTAACAATGGAACATAAAAGCAGTCTTGTAGTCGTAAAAAACTAGAGGGTATACGTTAGAGTCATGAACGCTCGTGGCTAGCATACAGGCTATAGCTTTATTTGGTAAACAGAGGGTAATACGGAGCTTCTTTAAAAACAGCAGAAGGTATACGGCGTATACCTCAGTATATTATCTACTATACCCCTGCATAAAAGTAAATTTGTGTGCAATAAGGTATGAAAAAAAAATTATGATCATTCTTTCTTGAATAGCCCTCCTTATTTTTAACAAGTACTGAAAACACAGACATGCATGAATACCCTATTTTTTGGTACAGTACTACCTGATGAAAATCGGTATAAGGTTTAAATACATAAATCTATTTGTCTTAAATTAAAAATTATTGTCACTTACGTTCTCTACAACAGGCATTTTTAACAGGGTTGAATAGCCACGATGATATAATTGAAATACATTAAAATTTACTAAATAAACCTCAGGTTTTGATCTTGTGCAACACATTCAAGCACTTTTCAAACAAGTTAGAGAATTAGTCATTACAGATCTTAAATTATATTAAAACAAGTAAAACATCATAAAAAAATTATTTTTTTTATCTTATTTTAATAGGGAGGGGGCATAAGTCATCTGCTCACTTCCTTTAATAATTTTGCAATCTATTATTAAATCAATTCAAAAGATGAGACGAATGAAATGAAACTAATTTTACCTGCGAATGGAAGACTAAATTGTGTTTGGTTAGGGAGCACTGCCTTTCTAGAACAAAGCCGTACCTCCTCCGTTCTTGAGTGATAGCCTGAGAAACAAAAAAGATATTTAATAAACGACGATTTTTTTTTTTTTTTTTAGTAATTTTTGCGTTACGAAAAGCTTGTGACTATTAATGACATTCATAATATTAGTGAACTAATCCAACTCAAGCTTTGTTTTAAATATTTGTAGATAAGCATATATTTTTACCTGTTTCAAGCTCCTCTCGCAAAAGCTGTCTAATTTCATTTTTTCTTCTTCAAGTTGTTGTAAATTCTGTTAAATAAAAGAATAGTTAGGTCACAGATTAGTTTTAAGAATAGAATAAGTGTACCTGAAAAGAGGGTAAGAAAATCACATTAATACTTCTAGACAAGTGCACAATATTGGATTAATAAATTCGTAAGAGTGAAATATTTTGGTTTATTTCAGTTTTCGCGTTGAAAACAATGTAATTTTTTTAAAAATTATTTTAATAATTTTTTTTTAATCTAAGCCATACATGTACAGTGAAGAAAAGCATATCAAAAAAATATTTTTAAAGGTCACAAAATGTTACAAAATAATTCCATTTGAAAGTAAATTACATTAGAAAAACAAAGACAATCAATTATGATATATTAAAAACTTTCGACACAAGAAACTAATATTAAAATATTAATTATAATTTACTGAAATATCCGCAAAAAAGAATTAAAATAAACTGTAAAACGAATTTATTAATTTATAGAGGTATTCAAAAGTCCAGCAACATGTGCCAACAGCCTATACATTTTATGCTATAGAGTGCGTCAATAATTTATATTAACATCGGTTAAATGCTGTAGTACGTAAATTTTAAATATTTAATTCGTTTAGAACTGATATGTGTAACTAAACTTTACTGATATGTGTGACTAGCTTAATAAGTTAAAAGTTATAAGAGAAAATCCATAGCATGTTTTCAAAAGATCCGAATATTATTTTTCATTCTTGAAATCCAACGGAATGAAAATCGTTAAGCACCAACAAATATAAATTTCTTTCTCTTTTTTTTATATATACCAGAATTAAATTCGTAAAACATTAACTTTTCAAAAAAATATTTTACAATCTTGCAATCCCATTGAATTAAAATTGTAATAAAAACAAAAGAACAACAACATTTTAGAAATTTATTTTTTAATTTTGTAATTCAACAGCGTGCAAATCATAAGACTTTAAAAAATCTGATTTTTTTTTTTTTTTCATTTATTAAAGCTCAACAGAATGAAAATAGTAAAGCAACAAAAAATCAGAAACTTCTTTCTTAGTCCTGAAATACAACAGCTGGAAAATCTACAAATAAAAAATTATTTTCTGTTCATTCAATCTAATAAAATAAAAATCGTTAACATTTATAGCCCAGTGGTAGGGGAGCAAAAAAAGACCGAATTCGGAATTAATTAGGGGAAAGCTGGAAATTGTTTTAATCCCTTCAGTTTAGATCGAGAATGAATATGCTATGTTTTCCCCCTCGTACTAGGTGAGCGTTAGGAAATATGTATAGATTTATAGTAAAAAAACACGTTTTTTTTGCATACCATAACAATATCTCCAAACAACTAACTCTGTCAAAAAATTTGTCAATACAAATGCTGTAGAGCTTAAAATTCTGAGTAAAATGAGTACCTACACTTAATTTTTTTTTTGAACATTAAGGTCACAATTCCAGTTTAAAGTTTTAGACCCGTGGTCAGGGGGTTGAACTCAGAATTAATTAGGAGAAGACTGGAAATTGTTTTAATCCTTTCAGTTTAGGTCTAAAATGAATTATTATGTTTTCTTCCTCGTACTTAGGTGAATGTTAGAAAATATGTACATATTTATTTTCGAAAAACACGTTTATTTTAATTACCTTAACAATATCTCAAAACAGCTAACTCTATAAAAAACATTGTCAATACAAATGTTGTAGAGCTTAAAATTCTGAATAAAATGAGTACCATCATTAATATTTTTGTTCAACATTAAGATCGCAATTCTATTTCAAAATTTTGCCTTAATCGCTAATCAAGAACTTGAAGCCAGAAGAGACAAAGTTAGCATAATAATATCTCAAAACAGCTAACTATATCAAAAACATTGTCACTACAAAAGTTGTAGAGCCTAAAATTCTGGGTAAAATGAGTACCTACACTTAATATTTTTGTTCAATAATAAGACCGCAGTTTTGAGATATTGTTAAGTTCACTTGGTCTCTCCTGGCTTCAAGCTCTTGATTTGAAAAATTTTGAAATAGAATTGCGACTTTAATGTTGAACAAAAATATTAATGATGGTACTCATTTTGTTCAGAATTTTAAGCTCTACAACGTTTGTATTGACAATGTTTTTTTTATAGAGTTATCTGTTTTGAGATATTGTTAAAGTAATTTAAAAAAAATGTGTTTTTCGAAAATAAATATGTACATATTTATTATTCTAACATTCACCCAAGTACGAGGAAAAAAACATAATACGTTCATTTTAGACAAACTAAAGGGATTAAAACAATTTCCAGTTTTCTTCTAATTAATTCTAAGTTCAACCCCCTGACCACGGTTCTAAAACTTTAAACTGGAATTGTGACCTTAATGTTCAACAAAAAGTATTAAGTGTAGGTACTCATTTTACTCAGAAATTTAAGCTCTATAACATTTGTACTGACAATGTTTTTGACAGAGTTAGCTGTTTGGAGATACTGTTATGGTATGTAAAAAAAACGTGTTTTTTTTTTACTATAAATCTATACATATTTCCTAACGTTCACCTAGTACGAGGGGGAAAACATAACATATTCATTCTAGACCTAAACTGAAGGAATTAAAACAATTTACAGCTTTCCCCTAATTAATTCCGAATTCAACCCCTTAATCACTGGGCTATTAAGTGAGCGCGCTATTGCAATTTAATGACAAACTGGATTTTTCTTATGCTTTTTTTCTCACGAGTGGCGCCGAAATTAAAATTATTAATACTGATATGTGTAATTGTTTCTCTAATATATCTCTTAATACTGTAATGAAATATCTTACAACTGTAATAGCGCAAATACTATGTGTAAAGGAAAAAAAAAAGAGTATTTTTTATGAAAAATCATTACATTCTTTATTTTTTATTTATAGCTTCTAATTTCCAGAGCTTAAAGTATTTCGTTGTTGTTGTTTTGCAGCTAGTTAACCTTTGTTGGTGAGAATAGATTGGTACATAAGTAACTCTATTTTTTTTTGAACTATTAAACAGTTGTAACCGCAAAGAATACACCACGGAAACGTAATAACCATTAAAAAGGCTTTGAGTGTAATCACCAACCAAACTGCAAGTGAAACACTTGTGGAAATAAATTACTAAAATTTGTTTCTCTTTCTTCCTTTTGATTTCGACGTTTTCGTGAAATATTTAATGCTTTTATAGTGCGTCCAATAAGCACTTTCACATTTCAAAAGTACATAAAACATTAACAAATCGAAGTGCGGTTTGTACCATAAGATTTGTAAAAGAATCAGCCTTTTTGTGGCAAAAAAAGGTAAGTTCAAAGTTTCGCCGGTAAGTGGCGTTTTTAACGACTGCGCAATTAAAAGACAATCTATATATTAACCATTTGAGTGCGGAACAAATTTTTTGGATATAATGCCAAAAATGCGAATGTGTTTGGGTATATATATATATATATTATTACTTGTAAGCCGACGATATACACAAGAATCGTACGCTTCCCTAGTGCAACCAACTTAAATGCACACCAAACAGAGACAGCAAATAGGAGTGCTATCACCCTCTCCGAAATTTAACATAAAACAAGAGGAGCGCTATCGTGCTTCCCGCAATTTTGGCACCGCGCTCCTCCTCCACAATCAAACGGTTAAGATAACCCAACATATATTATTTATTCACTGAAAAAAAAAATGGGTACTCAAAATTGAGTAAAAAGTACTGAATTTTAATACGTCACATACTCAAAATAGCTCCGATCCAAATGTACTCAAAATAACACGTGTACTCATTTTTTATTCCACGGTTGTGTTCAAATATAAATCGCTATGTACGCCCCCCCCCCCCTGAACATACAAATTAAAGTAAAAATGTACTGACATTTATTTCCCTTTCAAAGTTAGTAACAAGAAACGTTTACATGGTTCGTACGCCTCCTTGAATTTTGCAGACCAGAAAATTTTTCGGCACCAGTATTATCTTATAGAAAATCTCTTCTTAAAAGAAGGCGAAATTTTGTGTGCTTAACCTAGATTTCTTTTTCTATAAAAAGATACTGGTAGTTTCCTGGAGAAATAACGGTATCCGTACAAACTATGGTTTATTGATTATTTATTAAGAAAAATAGCAAAATTTTTCTCTAGATACCCAAATCGAATATTTTTATGACAAGAGCATTATTTGCAAGCACATTTAAATTATTTTAAAATACTGTGCATAATTTAATGTTTACATTAATAAATATCTTTTATACCGCCATAAATGAAATAAACCATTACAGGGTACAAAATTATCGTTTTGTTTGGGTTTGATAACAGGTGATGTTTCAAAATTGAGAAAGCACATGTTCATTTTTGATCCAAACTTACTCAATTTGATATGAATACATCAATATACTCATTTTTGTGTATTTCATTTTTTTCAGTGCTTCCACTTGAGAATATGCTATATTCACAAGTGCAAATAAATACCTGTTGTATAATCTCATTATTTTTTTTTATCACGTGGCCCTTAATTACCCATCTGCCTGTGAAATTTCTAATTTTAAGAAACGGCCACCAAACAGACGCAAAGAAGATCACTTTGTGCTCTATGTGCTTCAAGAAAAAATTTGTGGCATTATCATCTACTGCCATTTCATATTTCAGTCGTGGGGAGGGTAGCTTAAATACATTTCAATCGATTTTTATTTCTTGGAGCATTTTAAATTATAGCTACGCACCTCAAATGAGCTGAGTATAACATGAAAAACGTCGTCAAAATCGGTTTCTGTATTGTCTTCATGCCGTGATTTATTGTTTTTCATAGTCTCTCGCATGCAAGCTATCATCGTCTGTAAACGTAGACACTTAAAAATTTTATAGTATGGGTAAAACCATTTGATTTTGTCTCTAGTATTTGGGCGCATTTGTTTTTCACGGAGATCATTAAGAAGATAATATTCCATGAAAAAAAATAGGTGTCGCTATCGAAATTTTGTCACCGTAACCGGCATGCTGTGAGACCTCGAATGGATTTCTCTACCTCATTCTCCAGCCTATGCCATAAAATAACCACACCCTGTTTCTTTGAATGGTACGGTTACTAGGGGCTTAGGGGACACCGAGGCGGAATGGGATACCGGGGTACAACGGGATACCGCATTTATTTCCCGCCAGTGGCGCTAGAGTAGCACGGCAAAACTTCACGAGCCTCAACTGCATGCAGGACGTTGATGAGTAGCGTCTGTTTGATTGTTGGAATTCATTAACTCACATTGGCAACTTTTAGCTATAAATTGTGTGCCTTACTATAATATTTGGAAATTTTCGAAGCAAGGCGAGCCTTCTTTCCGTATTTTGTCCCCAATTAATTTTAATTCCATTAAATTAATCATGTTTTTAAATATGTTTTTTCAATGATGCAATGATCGAAACATCAATGGTTAATGGTAGTCACGTGACCTTTTTAATGCGCGAGGCGGAACGGTGTACATACCCTGTTTTGCCCCGTTTATATAACAAATATATAATATATATATATATATATATATATATATAATATATAATAATACATAAATATAAATGTATAACTGCAATAGGATTCAATAAAGTTCCAGTTTTCCAGTTTTTTTATTTATTGATTAAAATTATCAATGAAAACAAACTAACTGCAGCAAGAATTTACAACACCGTCGAAAGCGGCGTAACTGTTGTACCAAAACAGAATTAAAGAGTAATTGCAATGAAAGGGCAGCGTCAAGTTGGTGTTTTGACACTTTAAATGAAAAAAAAAAAAGCAACAATAACAACAACAACAAAAAAAACTATAATATTCCCAAAACCACTGTACCCTATTCTGCCCCTTGCATGGGGCAGAGTGGGATTGATTGAGTTACTTTTATTTTTAATTTTTAAAAATTATATCTTAACTTTTTTTACAACTTTGTATACTAAAGTTTACTTTAAAATGTATAAAGAAGCTGTTTCTTAATATAGGATAAGTTTTTTTTAAATATCTTAGACCCAAAACCTTGCTTCAAACCTTAAATACCCCATTCTGCCCCGGTGACCCCTATGTATCGGTAAAGTTTGTTTTTATACGATCACCCTATATAAGGGGAAAAACCTATTATGAATTGCTTCTTACCAGAACCAGATAAGTATAACCGCTTATGGAATAAACATTACCGAGGTAATTATTGTTGTTCTAATCCAAATATTAATAAAATATTCCGGTGCTAATTACCTTTAACAATTTGTTTACGCATATCTCATTATAAATTACTTTCTTGTCAACACAGGGTTTACAGCTGCATGCGAAAATAGCCAAATGTCGCCCCATTTATTTCTTTATTTTCCTGGTGAAAAAAAAAAAAAATGCAGCTTATTTAAATGCAAAATTCTATGGATTAAATAAACGCGAAAATTTATTTTCTAAAATAGTGGTATCCGTACACCCCCCCCCCCCCCCCCCACCTTACCCATCTCTTCTTTTGGACCACCACTGGTTCACATAAAATTATACAAAACTAACTTTGAGAAAGAAATAAGAAAATTCGATTCTTACTTTAAAACTTACTTTAATCTCTTTATCTAGATTACTAGCTCTTCCTTTATTTTTCTTCCTTTGCTTCTTCACTGTTGATGCAGCTTTTAAATAGGATTCTTGGAGACACTTGTGTTGTTGCACGAACCTTTTCTGTTCGCACTGGAAAATGAAAACTAATAATTATTAGGTACATTTCCGAAAACTCATTTAAGACAAGGAAGAATAGATGTTTCTAGAAAATTTCTATAATTGTATTATACTAATAAAATCATAAGACGAAACGCAATTTTTCATCTTGATTCAAACATAAAAAATATAATGTGAACTCACATTCTCATAACATAAAAGATTCACATTAAAAAATCTCATTTTCAAAACAAAGTAACGTACACTCATGTCCAAAATTAATTTCACAAACATAAAATCTGTGAAAACTGATGAGCTATTCAATGTATTTCCACGAAAATTGGTGCAGATGTATATTACAATAGGAGAAAGAATATAGCAACATAACAATATGGAAAAGATTTTAATTGTGAATTAATATACAGGGAATATCAAAAAGTGTTAAATCGTGAATCAGAGATAAAGCATTTATCTCGGGAAAAGCCTGCCTAGTATGGAGTGTGACCACCGTGCACTGCTATACAAGCCTCAGAACGAGCTCTCATACTGTTTATGAGGCTGTCGATAAATGTTTGAGGTAACAAAGCCCATTCTTCCAAAGGGCGGCTTTTAACTCCTAGCGGGTCCTGAGAGGGTGGTTACGATGTGCAATGGCTCTTCGTAGACCATCCCAAACTAAGACCATCCTCAATAGGATTGAGGTCCGGAGGCCTCGAGGGTCCATTCATACGGGGAATTTCCTATTCTTCAAGAAAATCATCAATAATGTGAGCTCTCTGTGGGTTCGCATTATCGTCCATAAACATGAAGACCGGACCTACAGCAACCCGGAACAACCTCATATAGGCTTCAAGGACCACATCTCTATAGCGATGTGCGTTGACAGTACCCACATCGAAGACATGTAGTGGTGTACGACTGTCCAACATTATGTCGTCCAAGACAAGGATTCATTAGCCTCCAAATCTGTCGATTTCTTTTACGTAGGAGGGATGATAGCGAGCTCTACGTTCTCTCCAGATGAAGATTCGATGATAATCACTCTGCGTGTTAAATCTCTACTTATCACTGAAAAGAACACGCCCTATTCTTGTTGTGTCCAAAACTGATGGCTTCGGCTCCACAACAACCAGGCTCTCCTGTTGGATGCAGTGAAAGGGACACACATGACTGGATGCCGGGGGTTAGGGATGAGGTCCTTGAAGCCTATGTGAGGTTGTTCCGGGGTGCTGTAGGCCCGCATTTCATGTTTATAGACGACAATGCGAAGTTACACAGTGCTCACATTGTTGATGATTTTCTTGAAGTAGAGGATATTCGCCGTATGAATTGACCCTCGTGGTCTCCGGATCTCAATCCTATTGGACATGTTTGGGATGGTCTAGGAAGAGCCACTGCACAGCGTAATACCCCTCCTAGGACCCACCAGGACTTAAAAGCCGCGCTTTTGGAAGAATGGGCTTTGTTGCCACAAACATTTATTGACACCCTCATAAACAGTATGAGAGCTCGTTGTGAGGCTTGTACAGCAGTATACGGTGGTAAAACTCCATATTAGACAGACTTTTCCCGAGATAAATGCCTTATCTCTGATTCATGATTTAAAACTTTTTGATGTACCCTGTTTCTTTATTCACAATTAAAGTCTTTTCCATATTGTTATGTTGCTATATTCCTTTTCCCATTATAATATAACCCTGTGCCAAATTTCGTGACAACACGGTGAATAGTTTATCAGTTTTCACAGATTTTATGTTTGTGACCTTAATTTTGGACATGAGTGTATTTGTATAAATAAATAACATTTAGTTAGTAAAATATTCTCTGATGATGAGCTTGGAAAAGTATTGGAAGTACTAAGAAGTTTTAAATAAAATGTATATTTTTAACTTGTAACATCTTTTTTCATTATTTTAGACGCCTTTTAAGTATGACAGTGAATTTTTTAAAGTTCACATTATATATGTTATGTATTATACTATTTGTCCTAAAAATGAATTAGAAACTTAAGTAATATTCAGCCTGGAAGATACATCCCAAACAATGGCACCGAAGACATTAAACCCTTAACAGCATTAGATTGATTATTACTGTTGTATGTATTATATATAATCTAATATACAGGGTGTTTCGAAAGTTTCTTTCCAATTTCAAGCTTTTATTCCAAATAAAAATGAACAAATATACGTATGGAAAATAATAAAATATCAAAAATATACATATAATTTTTTTTCATTAATTGATAAATCAATAAATGTGCATCATTGGCCGCATGAAGCATGCCAAGACGATAATGTCGATGTTTATCTCTCATATCTCTCTCTCTCTTTTCGTACACGCCTTGCTTTATCCAATACTGAGCGGGAGGAATTTCTTGTGTGAATGGCACAGTAAAATATAATGCTTTTGTATCAAAACGTTTTGAAGAACACTGAGCTATTTTTTTCTCGCTTAAAAGCGTGTAAAAACTCATGGTTTTAAACAAAAATATTTGTTATAATGGATTTTTATTATTATCTGTTAATAAGTAATTTGACAATGGCTTTCCTGCACTGATCCCAAGAAAAAGAGCATATTTGGAACATAGAGCTCGTAAATTTGAAAATTCTTTTTTCTTTCGTTGAATCTTGATAAGGAGTTCCTATCAAATAATACCGGAAAGCAAGAGACGGTCTTATTGATTGTTTTTCTTTTTTTTTTTTTTTTTTTGGTTTTGTGCTAACGAAATAGCAATAAATAGTAATTAATAGCCGGTTATTTATGCAGTTTTCACAACATCAGTTTCAATATTTCTTTTGGTTTAAACGCGGAGAAATCGAAATTAAAGACGGCTCAAACATTGGTTGTTCGAAAAATAATCCGGTTTGATAGTAACTTTAGAAAACGTATCTTTTAGCAAATTTGGTGCCAAAATATTAACCGGGATATGATTCTTCAGACATATGACCTAATATAATATTCTTACATAAAAACAATCTTTAATACTTATTTGAACACATTTAAAAACAAGCAAATGAAAGCGAAAATGGAATGTGATATTAGAAAGTGTAATAAATCAATTTCTCATCGGACATACTTACGGCAACAACCTTTGTGTCCTTATCTATATTGGTTTCCAATGGAACTAAAAGATCTACATAGAAGGCTTTCAACTGAAACGAAAAATGAAAATATTGGAATAAAAAAAGCAGTGAAAAGGTATTGATTACGTATCATTTTAATAAAATGTTCTTTTACTGACTGCAAATGTCAATACTTCAACAAATCTTCGATTAATAATCAGGAGTGAAAAAGTAAGGTGAGAAAAAACACTTTTAAAAATACGTAAATTGCTTTAATAACAAAAACTATAACTTTTCTGTCATAATGCAGATTTTAAATTCCTATTCATACTTTCAATATAATAGAAAACTGCTGTAATTCAAAATAATTCAGAAAACATGAAATATTACTCACATTTTTAAAAATATATGATTTTCTTTTTAAATGAACCTCTTTCATTTGAAAATGTACTTTTTAGAAACTATTTATCAATTTAAATTTTTTATTCTTACATGCATTATATTTTTAGATGTTCTGGCTGAGCTTTTAAATAACTGAACGATTTTTTCCAATAATTTTGATGCATCTCCTATTAAATTTGGTTGCGAGCTGATCACTACTAGTTTGTGTTTTTGTAGCTCGGAAATTGTCTTACAGTTTTAATATTCTCAAAATGTTACGAATATTTTATTACTTTTAGGGTAAATAAAGAATAGTGCACTTTACAGAAATCCAAATGAGAATATTCAAAATTTATAAAGCAGATAAAAAAATAATGATTTATGCTTCAATAAGAACATCATAATTTATTCTACGAACTACCAGAGCGATATTTTGATAACGAAATGTGGACCATTCCTAAATCGATTTTTTTTTTATTGACAGTGATATAGTGATTACGAAAGACTCATTAAAAAAAGAAAAGAAAAGAGCATTTGTTTTTTGACGATAACTTGCTTGTCCCGCCTCTTTAGCACAAATTACATAACGCTTTTTTGAGACAATTGATGGCCATTCACAAAAATTTGGGAAAAACTTTGTTTTGGCACTAAAAATAAATATCCGATGAGCACCCCCCCCCCCCCCCTTGAAAAGTAAAGTTGTTTTACCATACGTTTAGGGGCAAAAGAGAGGGGGAGATTTTAAACTCAAAGAAGGGCGAAAACTCAAAATATTTTAAGCAGGCCAGGTGGGGCATCGTTTTTTATGCACTTTTTAATTCTGAATCAAATACAATCACCTGCATGTCGATACGATAATTTGTTACAAAGTTACGGCAGGCTTTATGAATACAAAATTGAAAATTATAGTTTAGTGAAGTAAAATAGGTTTTTATAGCAACAATTAATGGCCAGTCACGAAAATTTGAGAAGAACTTAATTTTGGCTCTAGAAATGAAGATTCGATGAGCCCCCAAAAGATAAAGTTGTTTTACCGTTATTCGGGTGGGGAAGGGGGGGGGGGGGTTAAGGGGGAATTTTAACTCGGTGTTTGGGAGGATTCAACTATTTTTAAAAGCGGGATATCGTTTATTACGTATTTTTTAATTCTGAATCGAATGGTATTCGTGATCGACACAAGTCGATACGATCATTAGTTAAAAAGTTATGTAGGTTTTATGAATACAAAGTCGAAAATAATATTTTATGATTGAGCACAGCTTTGTTACATTTATTTTGAATTCGAAACATGTTCTTTATATCATATTAAATAATATAAAACTTATTAAATGTCCTGAAAATAGAAATAACCAAAAATCATGATAATCCGAGTTATCTTCAAGGTCATTAAAATTGTGAAAATCCATGTATTCATAATTTTGTATTCATAAAACCATTCATGACTTTGTATTCATAAAAAATGCTATAACTTTGTAACGAGTGATCGTATCGATTTGCGGATGGTTCTATTCGATTCAGAATTAAAAAATTCATAATATACGATAGTTTACTTGACTTATTTAATAAAAGTTGATTTATCTCTCCGCCCCGTCCGAGTTAAAATACACCTTCCCCTGCCTACCCCCCCCCCCCCAAAAAAACGGTAAAACAACTTTATTTTTTGGGGACTTATCGAATATTCATTTTTGACACTTTCCAACAAAGTTGAAAAGTGTGTATGACTTCGGTTTGTCTGCCCGTCTGTCCGCGTTCTAACTCCCGTAAATATACTCGGATCGTTCTGAAATATTTGGATGTTAGTGACCTCTACCATAGCACGAACCCTATTTCAAATGAAGTTTGTAGTATGCTTAGTTCATTTACAGGAACAGTCAAAAGTTTTCCGTTACATTACGGCCTATGAAAAAAAATCGTTTAAAATGATTTTTAATGATGTTACATGCTTTCAAACATAATAAAATTGATGTGCATTTATCAAGCGCACTAAAATGTGCATTCTATAGAATAGGCGGTGCAAAGAATAGTTATTATTCCTTTACAGGGCCACACAAGAGAATTCCGTTACATAATGATATAGGGAGGAGGGATTTTTTTCCGGCGTATTTTAATTATGTTAAATTATTTCATGTATAATCAAATTCATATACGTCGATGAGGTTTACTATGACTTATCTCATGTATAATACGAAGTACATAGTATTTACAGGGACACACAAATTATTTCAGATACTATATTGTATCCGAAGTACTGTACAGTAGCGATGATTGCTGGAAATTCATTTTTAATTATGTTATGTGCTTTTATGTTTCACTATATTTGTGCATTGTATATGGTGTGTAAAAATGCTGTAATTCATATACAGGGCTACACAAAAGAATTCGAGATGTTTATTGGGTATGATTGCAAATTGCTTATAGGTGGTTTTTAAATGAGTTGTGTATTTTTACGCTAAACTGCGTTTACTTTACTCAGAAATGTTTGTAGAACATGGATAAAATGATACACATGGTCACGCAAAGAATTGGATACATGGCCGTCTATAAATGATAATTTCTGGAAATGTGATTCTAGTCGTTGTTTTTTACTTTGAATTAAACTTTAGCTAAATAGCGGCGTGTAATAAAGGTACTAGGTTAACTACAGGGTTGTACAAAAGTATACTAGTATGTTTCCATGTATTAATATAAATTGCTGAAAGAGAAATTTTAACCTGTTATGTGTTTTCTTGCTAAACCAAATTTCCTCATTATATAGTATATATATCAACCTACAGATTTAATACAGGTCTGTTCAAAAGAATTGGAATACATATTTTCTATGGACGATAACTGCTTAAATCAGTTTTTCAAATGTTTTATGCGTTTTCTAAAATGTTTACTTAGTTCTCTTATATACCTTATTTCCCTAAATAACGAAGTTTTGTTAAAGCATTCAGGAAGTGTTGGAAAATGTTTCATAATCTATGCTTAACGCACGATTTTTCTTACTTGTTAATGCCAAAAAGGAGTTCTTCCAAATTTTCGCGCATGCCCATCAGTTGTTGATGCAATAAACTATTTTCAGCACTAAAGTATAATTTTCGACTTTGTATTCATAAAATCTACTGTAATTTTGTAATAAATGACCATATTGACTTTCAAATGGTGTCATTTGATTCAGAATTTAAAAAATATATAACAAACGATATCGCACTTAACCTGGTTAAAAAGATTTTAGTTTTGAATTCTCTCTGAGTTAAAAATGCCCCCTTCTATTCACCCAAAACTTCATAAAAACAACTTTATTCTTGGGGGACTCGTCTGATATTCATTTCTAGTGTCAAAACGAAGTTCTTCCCAAATTTTGGCGAATGGTATTAGTTGTCGTATACTACTGAATTTTTGGTCTATTTTATCTGCTCTATTTAGTTGTGAAAGTGATTTGAATAAGAAATTATCGATGAATGGCGTTTCTCAAAAAATTATTTTCTTCCGCTTAATAACGTCAGAATTCCTGACACATTCAGAGACTTGTTTTTAAACTTAAAAATTAAAATAAAAATAAAATCAGCATTAGTTAAATGATTTGTAATAGAATAGCATTTTTAATTTTTCAATAAAAGTATTGCATCTTGCGTTTAAATGATTGTGGTCTCATGATGACGCTTCCCGGGCTATTGTATCAGGAAATTCGGTTCAAAATTTTCGCTTTGACGGTATTTTCTTAAATGTAGTCCCCCCCCCCCCCTTCAAAAGAAAAAAAAAACTATTTGTAGCTTTTTAATAAGAAAGTTCTCCAATTATATTCGTTTACGAATAGAAGTGAATTCAGAAAATGTTTCAGAGAGCAACCAGTTTGTATTTGAGAACAGTCTTAAGTAGTGTTGTCATTGCCAAGTCCACTTTCACAAAAAGCGGCCCAGAAAGACAAAGAAAGCGGGATAAAAATATAGTAAAACCTATGAAGCGGACCTGTCTGTAGCGGAATACTGACTTAAACATAAAAAATGAATACCCCCTACAGAAAGAATACCATACAATTGTATGACCTGATAATACAGAAGCTTGTCTAAATCGGTATATTTCTATTAACTCTTGAGTTTCCGTTATAGTATATTTTACTGTACTAAATCAACGCAATAATTATATACAGTAAAATATGTGAAAGCGAAATCATTAATGACCGTAAAAAAATGTCGTTTTGGAGAGGATTCTGATTGAGCGTTTACAATTGATGTTATACTTTCCATGGGGACTATGGAATTTTTACTATTAAGACAGGAATTCATTATGAAAAGAGGTCCCGTTTTCGCTGCTTTTACTTTAGAAAATGCATTAAATCCTGTAAAAACTAAATAGCTAGGGACAGGATAAATATTCCGTCTTAGCAGGTAGATTGGTGCGGTTTCCTTTTCAGAGGAATCAGAAAATTTCCTGTATAGACGATTATTGTTTTACTGCATTAAGTTCGACTCGATGCAAATTAACAAATAACAAGGCAGTAAATGTAATTTAAAAGAATTTGTGCATCATGAAGAGTCGGGACTTTTGGGCGTCGCTGTTCCTCGTGACGAGTTTCGGAAACATTGGAAATCGGGACACATGGCAAAAATAGTTGTGGTTCAAAGTAGTAATTTAACATTATTAAATGCGTAAAATTGTTAAAACTTATAAATAATATGAAATTAATATAAATTAAAATAAATAAACTCCAATAAATAAATAAATAAAAAAAAAACTATAAGCTATAAATTGCAACAAAAAATGAACTGTAAACTATAATAAATAAACTATATGGTTGTCAAAAAAATAAGATTTACTGTAATTAGTATTATTGGCGCAGTTGCATCTGATATAGTCCAGATAATGCGTGAATACCACTTTTTTTTTCTTTTTCCCCCGGACGCGTCTCCGCAGTACTTAAAATGCTTATTTCGCAAAATCGGTAATTTTGCACACTTTTAACTTTTGAAATGTTCCATGCGCATTCCTAATTATCAGATTCTTTTGAAATTTAAGCTGTAAATTCTCTATGCAATACTGAATAAATGTCAAAATAAAAAGCTTCATTTCAGTGGTATTTTAGTGTTGATTTTTTTTTTTTTTTGCATATGAAAATATATAGCTACTTTTTTTTAGAAAAAAACAGAGCATAATTATTAAAAAATATATATTTTTTCTACTTATACGTTCAGCAAACTTTTACAATTCATGCCAACTTGCATTGTAAATATAATATGTTTCTCATAAATAAATATCGTCATATTTTATGCACATGGGACATTTTGAAATACGACAATTTTTTCTTATTTAAACATTTAAATATTGAATAACTTAAGAGCATTTTATTATTTTAACACGAATCTTTCAATAAAAGTATATGTGCATGTGTTTCTGTTTTCAAATGAATCCACTGAATTTTGATTAATTTCATCTTTGATTGCCACTGTCCTCTTAAGATACCGTTGAGTTAAGATACACATGTTAAAGGAGATGCTATATAATAAAAATTAAATTTCGAGAATGTTCAAGCGAATGTTTTATTCTAAAAATCAAAAGTTCAACAAACTGCAACATAATCTATTATCCGTCACATCAATTTAGATACAGGGTGTCTTCAGAAATTGTAAAAAAACGTTCCCAGATTTTTCCTCGATTTCTCTGACTATCTTTATTAGACTTCCCTGATTTCCATTATAACAATACACATACAATATTTTTTCACTTCCTCGTACAACATATTTATACCGCTTGCTAACATCTCGTATGAGGGGAAAAAAAAAACAAGAGGAAAACGTAAAAATTGCTTAATATTCATAAAGCATTGGTTGATAGTTTTAAAAATCGAACTCGAAATATAGTCCAACAACTTCATATAGGGGCCAATGGATATAGGGTGACCAGAAAATTTCCTCATTTTCTGAAAAATGTTCAATTTTAAGACATATCTACATCTGACTGAATAGCTAACTGCGTTAAGCTGGCTACCTGGCCAAATTGTGCTAATGTATCGTTTAAAATTTTCAAAAATGGGTAAATTGCTTTCAATATAAGCGCTATCCACAGAAAATGAGGACATCTCACTCATCACCTTAATTTGTGTTAATTATGAAAAACTCATACCACATGCATCTTTTTAAAAATATTGAGAAAAACTAATCAGCATGTGAAAAATATAGTATACAATATATTAAATTAAAAAAATCAAACAACCCGACTGCGTGAAAAGCGAACTAATTAATTATTTCTCATCAATGCGAAACTATTTTTTATATTACTTACCTATTTTTTTTATTTACTTGTATTGATGACTTTTATGTTGTGTTTAATTGTTAGTTCCTATCTATAAACACTGTTTTGATAAGGCCTATGTAGATGTCTATGATGGTTAGAGTTGCAGTAAAGCTATAGAGATCCTTCCTACACAACTTCCATGTGGTGTATTATTTAAACGGAGCATCTGACTGTAAAATAGTCAATGAAACATCGTCTTCATTTTGAAAGACCTATCCAATGATATGCCACACAATATGGTGCGTAGTTTGTTTTAATCTCTACCGCCATTTTGAATTTATAAAAACTAAACCTAGCCTATAACCATCGGACGTTTAAGACGAATGGATAGAGACCTCATTCATTAAAATTCGACTAGCCGTTGGGATGTTTCGAGGGTATAAAAAATCCACATACCCAGATACGCGTAAAACACATAATCCTTCTTGGCAGTCGGGTAATAAAATAGACGAACCAATCTCGTTGGCAAGGTGAAAATGCAAATATTTTCACATATAGACAAACTTACCTGATTTTCGAGTATTTTTACAAAATTCCCTGACTTTTCTCTGATTTTTCCAGATTGATAAACCTCCCTGATTTTTCCATGATTCCCTGATTTCCAGATTCTGTAAACATCCTGTAGAATCTTATTCTTGTTTACTATGCGATAGGTATTACCTCGTAACACTCTCATCAATAAAATAAAACAATTTTTGAGAGACCCCATGTGCTAAAACACTTTCTTCCCCTCTCGTGTCTTCAATTATCAAAATATTGACTTATAGACCTGGAAGCGGTTGCACAGACCATCACGTCATCGAGTTGACGGCTAAAATTCCCGGATTAGACAGAACTCGATGAACAAATTAAAATGTATCTGGTCTGCCAAGTCATATCACGGTGAAAACTACCTGCAGACTTGATTTTAGTGGTTGATCGGTAGGTTTATCGTTGTGTTTTTCTGCACCCAAAGGTGTGAAAACATGGAGGACTGAGAGCAGGAAAACACAAGGGTAAACCTACCAGTCAACCACTAAAATTGGGTTTTCAGGTGTTTTCAAAGTAGACATGACTTGACAAACCAGCTGCATTTTAATATGCGAATCGCGTTTAACTAATCCTGGAATTTCAGCCGTCAACTCGATGAGATGATGGTTTGTGCAGTTCCAGTCACCGATTAGTGTCTTTGTAACTTGGTATCTCTCTTAATTTAAATATTCAAATAATTAGATACTTTTTTTTAGTAAACAACTTATTAATTCATAGTAGGTTAGTCCTCGAGAAGCTGTCCTTCATGAATAACAAGAAAGAAAATATTTTTGTATCTGATAACATAACTTATATTTTAACCACTTAACGTTTTTATTTTTACATCATACTGTATCCATCAATGAGCCCATTTTTGATAAACAATACCACATTCAAATGAACTTTATTAATTAAAATAAGTAATCAAAACTAGTATAAATGTTAAATAAATCATTTTATGTTTTATTTACAGCGAAAAAAAATGGCATTTTTACATAAAAGTGTTTTGTCACTCAGAAATTTAAATGAGAAGCAAGTTTTACAAAGATTGGTCTGAAAAGATATGGAATTTTAAAATATTTACATCCTTTTCAAAAATTAGTTTTTGAGTGATAGAATTTGAAATAATGAGATAAGCATGGTCTTATATGCTGGAAATTGAGACAGAAATATGTCATTTCTCCTCTCATCGATTTTACACTGTCATTCTATTTTCAGTAACTCGAAAAACACTGCCTATTTGGCTTCAGTTACTTGTTGGTGGGAGAAATCATTTTTAACAAGTTGGTAATTGCACGTCAAACGTGGCAAATGAGGTGCGTTCGTACTATAACTAGTTTTATAAGTAATTTTTGAACCGCATATTCTACTGAATGTATATTTTAGTGCACTTCATAAGTGCATATCCGTTTCATTCTGTTCGAAAGGCTGTAACATCATTAAAATACACTTGCAATAATTTTTTCCCATTGGCCGGAATGTAACGGAAAACTTTTGACTGTCCCTGTAATTAAACTATGCATCCGATTTTCATAAAATTTTAAATGACTCGACAAAATTTTGCAACAATTATATGTTTAAAATTTCAGACCATTCAGTTGAGTAGTTTTTGCTCGGTTATATGTTGACGGACAGACAGATGGACCGAACGACGACTATAGGTGCTACGTATTTATATAATTACGTAAATTATTACTTTAAATATTTATATATTATAAAACCTAAAAGGTGTTTTCAGTCAGTCAAGTAGGTCGAGTGAGAAAATCAAATGAGAGTATTTTTCTTAATGCTGAATGCACAAAATAAAAACATTCCATAGTGAAATGTTTAACCCTTACAGGTTTTATCACTTTATCACTTGTTTATCACTTTAATTCTGTTTATAAAGTGATGAAATATTGGACTGACACCAGAATTTATAAACGAATTTATTAGAAAATACGAACTTGCTTATTTTCACTTACATTATAAAAGGAAAATTTTAGTTAAATATTTTTGGTGCCGTTTGTCAGTTTTGGAATTAAAATTAGGTGTCCTTTTTTAAGGACACCGCCCTTGAAAGTGTTAAAAACTATTTATTGGAATTACTGTATATTAAAAGCAGAGAAAAAATAGGAGTAAATTTGCGAATTAGCATGGAAGAATAAACTGCCCGTGCGACGTTCTCACAAAAAAAGAAAAAAAAAGAAAGAAAAAAAAAAGAAGACATGTTTCTTAATGTAGGAAAATATATGAGGGCTATTCGGAGAGTAACTTACGTGCATGATTAATACAAAAAATGAAAGAAAACATTTTATTACTTGGATATGAACGGCACATTGCTTAGCTACTTTTCAACATAATCGCCGTGTAAATTAAAACATTTAGCATAACGGTACACCAGCTTGTTAACCGTTTGATAGCTATCCATCAAAATCCTCATACATTCCAAAAGTGCAATAGATAATTTGGGAATTTCAAAATAAAAAAATGTGTTTTTACTGATAATTTTACATATAATTTTTTTTTTAATGAAAACTAATAAAAAACGCTATTTATGCTTTAAAAGACACAGTTTCGTTACGAAAACGCAAGAGCGGCAAAATATTTGCTCACGCGCAGAGATACAGACTCGTACTGCAATGACAGCGCGATAACGCCGCTTAGCATTTTTTGACTTGAAATCTGGAAGCGCGATAGCGCATAGCCGTCAAACGGTTAATTCCATCGGCATAGACTTTTGCCGCCTGACACTTCAACCATACATGGAAGCCTGCATGCAGTTCCTCGTCATCGTCGAAGCTTTGTGTTGCGAGTCAGATCTCCATGTGCGGGAACCAGTGAAAATCGTCATTGATTTTCTCCAGTAGTTCCGCATTAACAATGTTCAAGATCAATATGAATCGCTAAGTGGCCTGGACGAGCATTGTTAATACTGAACTACAGGAGAAAATGAATGACAATGATGATTTTGACTTGTTCCCACACATGGAGATCTGGCTTGCAACGCAATACTTCGACGACGACGAGGAACTGCATGCAACTGTCTGTGCATGGTTGAAATATCAGGTGGCAAAATTCTATGCCAATGGTATTAACAAGCTATTGTACCGTTATGATAAATGTTTTAATTTATACGGCGCGTCGGCGATTATGTTGAACAATGTGCCTTTTAAATGATAAGTGTTTCATTTCATTTTTTTAAATTCATAAACGTAAGTTACTTTCCGAATAGCTCTCGTAATATAACAACGAGCGAAAATATACAATAACTTCTTCCGTGTTATCCACGATTTCAAAAAGCATTCTTTATATTTAGAAATCTCGGAAATTAGTATGTTTTTCAAATTTAAAGAAGTATTTTTTTAAAACAAAGTTTCTTTTGCTGCTGCTGTATTAATCACTGAAGTGTATTAATCAGTTTTCTCAAACCAGAATATCGTTTTTTAGGATGCTATGAATTCTCAAGTAAACATTTTCACGTTGAAGAAACATCTTTTAAAGACAAACATGATAAATTAACAGCATTATCACTAAAATAAATATTATTTTGTTACTCTTATGTGCTTAAATTCAGTTAAACAGCTTAAAATGTTTAATTGAGAACTAATAGCATCGTAGAAACCGATGTTCCGGTTTCAGAAAACTTATTACTTACGCTATAAAATCTACTCGGAAATGTTTTCGAAAATCAGCGGCATCAAAAGAAACTTCGTTTTTATAAATGATTCTTTAAATCTTGAAAATATATCGGTTTTCGAGTTTTCTAAAGATAAAGAAAAGTTTTTTGGATCAGGTTTCTTTGTTAACCCGGAAGACGTTATTGCTTATTTTTCTTAGTGATTATGTCATATCTTATCTTCGTATATTAAAAAACGTTTGTCTTTTTCTTTTACAGTGAGGGCACATAAAAAAAATTCTCTTCCCAGGTGCCCTACTGCTGTACACGCAAAACAATTAACTAGCTAAACATCCTCCAATGAAAGTTTCAAAATTAATAATTGGAGACAATAGAAAACATTTCTTGAGATTCCATTAGTACAGTAACAAACGAAAAAATAAGTTAAACACAAACGCTTAAAAATTTAAGAATCAAATATTCAATAATATATGAGTTACCAAGAAAAATTTACACAAACCTACAATGTTTAATTGTTGGGCTTGTATTTCTCTTTGAACATCAACTAGTTGAAGAAGAGCAGTCCCTAAAGAAAAGAAAAATACATAATTTATAATATTTTTAAAACCCTCATGTCAAAAACATTTAAATTTCGTTAAAAGCAAAAACATTTTGAAACAACAAAAAAAAACAAAAACAAAACAAAAAACAAAAAAATGAATAGCGTGAGTAAACCCCTGTCTATCAAGAAGTTTAATTTGTCGGTTTGAGAGTAAAATGCTGTAAAAACTTCTGCAACCCCCCCCCCCTTTCCAATAAAAAATAAAACTTAATAACACGATAGAAATAAGAAAACATAACGCATTTTAAAAGATCGCGGTCTTTCTTCATCAGGCACAAACAAGTCGTAAATTATACGTCAAACGTGGCAAATGAGGTGCGTTCGTACTATAGCTAGTTTTATAAATATTCAGATCTTGGTGCAATAGCTGCTGCACTCTTATCCAAAAATACTCCAATACAAAATTTATTACGATTATATATCGGATGTTCCAAAAATGACTGATGGATTTTAAAATTCAATAACTTGCAAACGGTGACAGATATTAAAAAAATTCTTGCAGGAGGGTTATGTAAGATGTCAGGAGTTCTTATGCTGCTATTCTCAGTTTTAGTTACAAATATCATCGATAGATGGCGCTGCAAGCAATAACCGCTAAATCCAGGCTCGATTTTTTGGCCCCTTTCTTCTTCCATGCAAAAAAAGGAGATTAAAATGTGTTGAATGGATCCCGAAGTTCCAAAAATCGTCTCTGGACTGAGATCCTATTGCTCTCAGCACCATCTATTGTTTGAAATTTGAACTAAAATCCAGAATCACAGTAAAAGAACTCCTGACATCATACATAAACCTCCTGCAAGATTTCTTTTTAAATATCTGTCACCGTTTGCAAGTTATTGAATTTTAAAATCCATCAGTCATTTCTGGGACACCCTGTTTATTAAATTCAGTGATACGGAAATAATAGGACTCCGTCTTAAATAGGACGTCATCACTATGACAACCTAGAATCATTACCTATCATGGGATATCATTAAATTAATTACGTATGACAGGATTTAATAGAAAGAAGGAAACTTTTATTAATATCTTTTTAAGTTTTGGTTCGATTTTCATAAAATTTGAAATGACTCGACAAAATTGTGCAATGATTGTATATATTAAATTTCAAACCATTCGGTTGGTAGTTTTTGCGCTATTAGATGCGGACAGACGGACAGACAGACGGACGGACCAGACGACGACCATAGATGCTACGTATTTATATAATTACGAACGCACCTAAAAATCTGTTACCTCACTCAAAGTAAGAGCAAGACTACTTTCAAGAGACTAAAGTCTTGCTTCCATTCAGATTGCACATCAAATTGTATTGATAACTACACTTTCTTAATTTTTCATGCAACATCACAACTTTAAAAAAGTAGCATTGAAACATATTAAACAAAATAAATGTCATACTTTTCATTAATACTAAAACGAAAAAAAATTCGGGTATTTCATAAACTCCCCAACTTACGTATAAAACTTATTTTATCAGAAAAATGCATTCTTTGATTTTATTCAAAAATATCGGAATCATTTACATATGTATATTTTATTGACATCTAGATAAAACATAAAAAAAAAAAAAAAAAAAAAAAAAAAAATATTAACCTCGACACTGAAAATTGCTTTTTCATTTGGGACATTTTATCTGTAAATGCATTGAAATGCCAGTTTAAATTCAAATTTAATTTACATCAACATATGCACATAACTAAAAAAAGAATACATAAATTGATTTACGCAGGTGAAAATTTAACGCGAAATTTAAATTAATGAGACAAAGTAAAAAATCTACTCTTAAAAAATAAATAAATAAATAATTAGGAACATGTGTAGATTGATAAATTCTTTACATTCTTTCAGACTTTTTCTATTATATTTACATTTTTACCTAATTCAAATAATACATGAGCCATCAATGTATTTCCTGGAAGTAATTTCATTTATACGTTTTTGAATTTTGATAAATCAATTTCATAGAATAACCCGGTTTTCTCTCCTGGTTACAGAATATAAGTGAAAGCGTTTTTCTTTTTTTTTTTTTATGATAACTCCAATAGATTTTCTGTATTTAATGTTTAGAATGCCCAATAACAATACCAAAAATCAAATTTATATGATAAATAGCAATTATGCGTTCAAATAAAGTTTTGAAAATGTATTAAATGCGATATTTTCACTTTGGCCTCTAGCCAGGAATTAACAGCAGAAGAAATTGCCAAAGATAACTATTTACAATCAGCCTTTTCGATTTTGATAAATTCAGTGGTTTGATAAATTCGTTTACATGTCCTAAATTTTTGTTTTATTTGTATTTTATTGTTGAACGTTGAATGTTTTAATTTTGTTAGGGAATATAAGCTGGAAATAAATGCTGAGTTATTTATATTAATTTAAGTGTAAACGGATTTATCTTTCGCAATAGTCTGCATGCGTTAGAAATAGATTAAAAAAATCATGTTCGAAAATTATTTTAAAAACAATAAAAAACGAGTAAATTGAGATAGAGTTTTCAAGCAAATTTCGATACAGTTTTGAAACAAATTGCATTTAAAAATACATTTTATTCCCCATAGGACGGTATAAAAATCGAAAATGTGCGATGTTTGGAAGAATAAAAAAAATTGCAGTAAACGTGAAATTTAATCGTCTGGTGTTGCCATCGTCGAAATGACGTTAACGTTACGGGCGGACACGTGTGTCCTTCATAATATACATACATAGCACTTTATATATTCCACACTAAAGCAGTCCTATTAAATTACTATAGTGTTATTGATAATTGATGCCGTAGTTAAGTTTGTGGTATGTTACGGTGGTACATGTGTGACAAAATGTCTATCGAATTAAGTATCTTATTATAACATAATCACGGTGATCTATTGATTCACCCCCTAAAGTTCTTCATCGTCAGACCACAGTAGAGTTCTCAACTTGAGAATTCTGATTAAAATCAATCCGAAAAACGACTCACCCCCCCCCCCCCCCCCCCTAAACACACACATAAAAAAAAAAAACCGAAACCCTAGCAAAACACGACACACTTCAACCCGAAATCCACCTGAGCGCGACCCAAACCCAAAGTGAAACAAAATTAATTCATATTTTAATATAATGCTAATGTAATTTTCGATTATATCTCGAATATCAATTTAGTCTTCTTTGAGAATAGAAATCAATATACAGGGTGTCTCAATAAGATCTGTACAACTTCAAAGTTTTATTTAAAAAAATAATAGGCCCTACAGCAGAACTAGTTACAAATATAGATAGAAAATCTCAAAAAGTTTTTCCCTACAGTAAGTTTCTGCTCATAGATGGGGGTGCACAACACATAAACGATTATTAAAGATTTCAGTTATTCAAAAGTTGCGGATCCCCTGAAGAAAATTCAATGTGTCGAGCTGTTTATCGAAACAAAATCCGATACTCAAACTCAAAGAAATTATCGAACGATTGATGTCGATCGGTTGATGCCAACTGAAATCGAACGGTTAATGTCGATCGAAATCGAACGGTTGATGTTAGCACTCTAAAACATTCGTGGATTTAATTTGAATATTGTCTAAACTTGGGGAAAACCTTAGTTGTCAATGGATATTATACTAGAGAGGAGTGTAAGTCCGCGACAATAAATAGTTCTGTTCTGAATCTGAAAGAAATGGCATATTAAATCTCTTTTTTTCCACATTTTCATTTGAAAAATGATTGACTCATTAATCAAAATCGATTGAGCTTAACATATATTCATTTTTATGATAAATATCTAATAATAATCAACGAAATGTATTTATTCGCAAGGAAAGATTTTGGCGAGAATTTGGCGCGGTGCAAGCAAATGGCTAGTAACCTTAGACCCCCATAGAGTTCTGTGGGGTGATGATCAATAGATATAGCTTCCCCTTATTATCAGAGATTGTAGATTTTTGATGCCCAGCCAAAGGTTTCTTTTCTTAAACTATTAAATATAGAGAAAATTTTTCGGAAAATTTCACCACAATACATACCCAGCATATGGATGAAATATTTAACATAACAAAGAAAAATTTCTTTTGCAAATTAAAACGAATAAAAGAAACTCTTTATTTTAAGACTGTTCTCATAAAACTATTTTTCCCCGCCCAAGAACCGGAAACTTTCTGTTCTAGAGCTCGTTTTTAAACGTAAAACAGTATACTTGCAGGCATGATATTTGAAGGGATTTGAAATCGAACAGTTTTTCTTAGTTTCCGGTAAATTAATTACAAGCAATTGTTATTTAAGAAATGGTTTTTATTTATTTAATTTACTGGACAATCGAGTTGGACAGAAAATTTTGGTGGATTAGACAATTTCACCTCAAATAAATATGAAGCATATGGAAAGAATATGTAAAATAACAAGAACTTTCCTTTTTGTGTGAATTAAAACTAATCTTTTTTTTTATGTGGCTTTTCTTAAGTGCATTCACGATATAATTTCTATCCTTCCGCATACAGAAGTTTAAATTATTCTTATTTTACTTAGAATTCATCAGCAGTTAAATTAATTTGTCTTTTAAACAATACACAATAGTGTAAATTCTATATTTTAACAGTATTTTAGACACACACACATAAAAAAAGAAAATATTCACCAGTTATTCGTAATGCATACTACAGTTTTATGCATAAATGTAAGTTAATTTGATTTGATAAGTAAAATTATAATTTAATTTGACATAAATCAATCAAGCGCATGTGAAAGGTGGGGGGGGGGGGGCAGTCGTCCCGGGCGCGGAGATTGAGAGGCGCCACTACCAACACCAAAATCTTATTTTGATTGTTACAAGAAATTATATATAGGGTAGGGGAGTACACAGTGAGACAGCAGCCATTTTGACATATAGTTATAACTTTTTCTCCTAGCTGGAACACACACTGAACCACCTCATCTTATGCAATACATGGATGTAGTTTCGGCACTTCGGTTACTCGTCCAACAAAATAGTAAGTAATTATTTATTTTACAGGGTTTAAAGTTACATAAACGTCCATTTTAAAGTTTATTTCTTTCATTATGGCATATATTTACTTAATCAAACCTAGCTATATTTAATGATAGACTATGTCGACAAAAAGACACAAGCATTCTAAGCTATGAAATTGATGATGAAACAGATAGGGCATCCATTTTGTTACAACGTAAACGAAAGTACACAGTGAGACGCACAGTTGTGGTACACAGTGAGACGTGCCTCATTGTGTATCTGCTATGCGGTTCTGACGTAAAAAAAAAGTTATTTATTAATAAAAGATGGGTTTTTTCTTTCTCTCTCTCTCTATCTGTGTGTGTGTGTGTGGGGGGGGGGGGGTGCGATCGCTAGTGAAATCTACTAAACGTAAGAGGCTGAAAATTTGCATGAACATAGCCCAAGGTCTGCCATTGCCCACCCGAGGCTCAAATTTTAATTTTTTTTTTAAAATCTAGAAATATTAATTAGAAGTCATAAACTACAGAAAATTATTGATAGAGTATAAAAATGTATGATTTATGAAAATATATACTATGTCTCACTGTGTACCACTTGTGATACACAGTGAGACAATTTTCGATACTCCGTTATGCTGCTTCTGTGCTTTTATAAATAACTTTTTTAAAACCATTTATACATTAATGTGTAGAATATTTGTGTAGTTTAAAGATGTAGCAAAAATTTTTTCAAAAGATAAAAATCGTCGCCATTCGTTAAGTAAGAATAATTTTCGTCTCGCTGTGTGCTACCCTCTCCTATACATATCGAGAATGTTTTTTTCAAAATGAAAGTACATTCATTTTTCGTTTCAAAGTTACACCGTCCCTTAACCCATACCCGAATACAAATTTCTGATTAAGGACTTCTTCCTTTTAAAAACTTGTTTCGACATTTTTATTTTATTTTATTTTATTTTATTTTATTTATTTATTTATTTTATTTTATTTTATTTATTTATTTATTTATTTATTTCCATTGGATAGCTGAGGTCCATCTCTACATCGCTCCTTTTTTACTTTTTCGATTTTGGTTTCAGATATTTTTTAGAATGACACTTTCATTTTTGGAACCGGTTTCGAAAGGGAAAATAACTTTATAAAAAAATATCTGCAACCAAAACCGAAAAAGTAAAAAGAAAAAAGAGCGATGTAGAGATGGATCTCAGCTATCCAATGGAAAAAAAAATATTTAAAAATTCCGAGGGGCAAACGAGATATTAGAAAATAACCTCTCCAAAGGGTTAGCATTAGTTCGCCAGCGTTTTCGCCTGTAGGGACAAGAGCTTTACACGTGAGTTAATGATAAATCAATGGGAAGGTTCTTTTCTATTATCTCGTTTGCATTTACACATTTTTAAATATATATATATATTTTTGGATGGCTGACGTCCTTGGTCTACATTCGCCCGCTGCAGAATGTAAGTATGAAATAAGCTAAATAATAAAAAATAAAAAAAATGACCAGAATTCTCCATTTAAGACAATCTTTAAACATACTCAGAAGCAATAAAATAATACAACAATTAAGAAAGATTAAATATTCAAAAATAGATTTCTACCAACATTTAACAAAATTGATAATTGGAAAAAAAAATTCCTGCCACAGTGTCTCTGACCACTTTTGGATAAATTAAAAACACGTGAATGTAAAAAGAAAATTAAAGAAAAAGAATTAAAAATTCTTTTCAACGGTAGGGGTTGAGGAAGTGAAGGCAATTTTTTATCTTTCATTTTTAACAATCAGAAATGATGAAAGTTTCGTTTGAAATTAGTTTTCAAAATCCAGAGAGAGGCGGTGGCCCTTCCTGGTCCCTCCCCAGCCGGCGTCCCTAAAGGGAATTTTTCGGTTTTTTTTTTTTTTTTTTTTCTTTTTTTTTTTTTTTTTTTTTTTTTTTTTTTTTTTATAACTTTATTCTGAATGTATTTTGGCTGTCTATCATCAACCGGAATTCTTTCAGGAATATAAACAAAATCTGCGTGGAACGGAAAAAAAAAACAAACAAACAAATTGATTGGTAACATCAACTCGCACAAATTTATTCCCCCAAACAACGATAAACAGCCTGGCGATTCAAGAATATACTTCAGCAGTAAACAAATAATATAAATTAAATCCGAAAAACGATTTTCTGCGCGCTAAACTCATCGCTATATCTCCCAGTATGGAAATCCTACAACGCCAGAGTCGGTAAAAAGGCTCGCTCAGTATAATCACCATCGACAACTAAGGTCTTCTCGAAGTTTATATATTCTTCGTGCTACGAAAGAATCTCGTGTTGAAGTTTACATGAAAAAGTAGAAAAAACTTTTCGAGTTATTCTATCTATTGTTGTAACTAGTTTTGCTGTAGGTCTATTCTTTTTTTTTTAAATAAATTTTTGAAGTTGTACGGATTTTTTTTTGGACATCCTGTATATGTTACGAAGGGTACACTCCCTGTGCAGCGGCAATAGCAGGCATGATTTAAGTAGACTTATAGTGATCTCGAAGAACACTTACTAGCAACACTGACGCCTCCATCAAGAACTTTATTTACCACTCGAGGTCAAAGTCCAGCAGACGCAATTTCATACGGTTTCATATTCCTTTATATGCCTGCTGACACTCACGAACTAAAACGCAGCGCTAGCAATATTTTTGACCAGCATGACGTTGATGACATCTACAATTTTCGATGCGTTTCTTTATAAAATAAAGACAGATGAGAATGACCGAAATCCTCAGGTTTTTCCAGGAAATGTGCCGCAGTGAGATATACATTTAAGGAAAACTATTTATTTTTAGTTAAAAAATAATCCACAGTGATCGTTCTCCATATCTTTTAAACCACCATAGCGCCGTTATAAGTTACAGCATAATGTCGATTGATATTCCACGCAAGTTCTCATTCAGTCAGCATTTTTCAATGTAAAAGATGTTATCAAAACTTTTCCATACTGTAATAACTCCATCTTCCTGGTGACGTGATTTGTTTAACAATCTAAGAACAAACAAAATCTCTCTTCGAAGCTCAGGCAATTAAACAATACTCCGTGCGTAGTTTTTTTTTTACTGCAATGCGGAAATTACACTTGGCGAATGAGAAAACATAAAAAGACGAACTATATTTTCCGGCTACATAGGAAAAAATCCCTGCTGAGGTACTTCCGATGAAGCATGCGAAACATTTTTAGAATAGAGAAAGAAACATGATAAATTAAAAATGAGATTTTAAATGAGATAAAAATGAGAAATAATTTTAGTACGATTCATATCGGCGTTTAAGATTGAAATACAAGTGAAAAGACCTTTAAACTAAAATATTAATAGGTGAAATGTTTTTAAGAAATAAAATATTAACATACGCATTTAGATGACATTAGAAGTAAGGTACTTCCAATGATTGGAATAATTCTAAGGCGGGGGGGGGGGGGTGATTTAGATAACCAAGAGTTGTAAAATTATATTAGATGAAAAAAAAAAAAACTTATAGAATACTTTTAAGATAGCGCGGAATTTTAAATTTCTCAATATATATATATATATAAATATATATATAAGCTGAAAAAAGGTTAAAACTAAAAATAACATCCATGCAAAAAGCGCTACAGCTGCAAATAACCACATAAATTATGTATAGCACATTATGTATAAAATGTATTCGGCAGACCCAGAATTTCGCACCATAATTAAACTGAGAATAAACAATAAACACCAAAGAAATGCCAACAGATATAACCTGAATAAGAAAAACAAAGTCAAAAAGCTGTGGCCTCGTCGGCAGTGGGTAATTTATAAAAGCACAGCAATGTTTCAGACTAAATACCATACACAGAAACTATTACTGACCTGCAATAGTTGGCTCAGGCCTAAAGACGGAAAAATGCCTTAAAATTAATTTAGAAATTTGTAATTAAGTTCTTAAAACATCAAAATGTTGTACTGCAATCGGAAATTTACCTGTGTACATAATTTTTATACTTCTAGCATATCAAAATGCACATGAAAACTCAATTTCAAAATTCCATCTTTACATACAAGGTAAATAAAAGAGTGTAAATACAGTCTAGAAACCAATGAAATTTATAACATTGTTTTGCATTAAACCTTTATGTTTCAAATTATGAATTGATGAAAATTTCATTTTCTAAAACATTTTTTGTGGATTTTTGAAACTATATTAGAATATAAAAACATGTATAATAATCACTTATAAACAGATTAAGTAAAATAATGCTATAAAAAGTGATAAAATATCTTTATTAAGATTGACGATCGTTTCGTCGCACAAACGGCGACATTTTCAAAATCTTTCACGATAGAAAATATTTTCACATAATTTAAAAACAATAAACATAGTAAACAATGTCACGAGACATGATGCATAATGAAAAAGATTGCAAACATAAAATTAAATTAAAATTAAATTAGCTATTTTCGAGCGTGGATTAATTTTCATGCAATTTAACAAAACAATAACATGGTAAACAATGTCACGAGACAACATGCATAATGAAAAACATTGCAAAACATAAAATAAAAATTATAAATTATATGAATTGTTAAATTATATGAAAATTAATCCACGCTCGCAAATAGCTAATTTAATTTTATGTTTGCAATGTTTTTCACTATGCATCATGTCTCGTGACATTGTTTACTATGTTTATTGTTTTTAAATTATGCGAAAATATTTTCTATCGTGAAAGATTTTGAAAATTCGCCGTTTGAGTGACGAAACGATCGTCAGTCTTAATAAAAATATTTTATCACTTTTTATAGCATTATTTTACTTAATCTACATTAGAATATTTACACAATCATTTAATAAATTTTAGAACGATTTTGCCAATTAAAATTAATTAAATTTGTATTTATTTACATTTTGTGCAATATTTATAACTTCACTTAAATCTTTTATTTAAAAAATCTTTTTGTTAGTATTTTATAGAATTAGGAAATATACAAATATAATGCTCTTACAATAGAAATACAGGAATAATTCCGAACTGAAACTTTTCTCCCACAACAACTTCAACTTCAAGAAAGCTGAAGAGATGCAAATGAAAAAGAAATCATCCTTTTAAAAATATTTTGTTTTGTTCAATCAGTAATGCTGTTGGAATACAAAGTAAAGTTTCTATAACTCATTCTAAAATGTATTACTAGTAATCGATGTATTAAATTAGTTTTATAACAAGTTATTTTAATGGTACATTAAAGTACCGTCGGAACATAAAGGGTTGACAAGAATCGATATCAAGGTGAAACTTGATTATCTTACTCTTAAGTTGCTTTTTACCAAAATTTAATAAAATACTGTCTTCTCTGGGCGTTTATTTCTTCAGGATTTTTTTCTTTACAAATGTAACACAAATATTGTGTTCGTTATATTTTTACAGTTAGATAAAATTATTAATATACTTTTGTAGAAATGACCAGTCTTTTTGCAACCCACCCCAACATCGCCAACGAGCCCTTGTTGGGCAGCGACCCTTAGTTTGCAAACCAGTGATCAATTCAAGGGATTTCCCGGGGGTGGACACTCCCCCACCGTGCATTAAAATATCCTCCCTTCCGGAAGATTTGAGGTTTTGTATTTGGTAATGGTTTAAAGTGTAATCCTACTCCCGGAACTCCGTAATTCCTCCTCGCAGGAAAAACTATTGAGGACAGATTATTTAGTGGATAATAAATTTCAATTTCTCAATTTCATTCTATTGAAAAGCGATAAAAAACCCTTATTTATATTAGCACATTCAAAAGAGAATATTCAAGAATCCACCTTACATTTCATCATAATTGGAGCATTTTCATGAAAGGCATAATTGGAAAGAATGAAAACAAACCGGTGTTGAATATTTTTTAGCGAGAAAGAAAGAGTTAGAAAATTAATGAAGAAAAATGAGTTTGACAATTTCAAGCAATGTTGGATTTCTTTAGTATTTTATAGAATTAGGAAATATACAAATATAATGCTCTTACAATAGGAATACAGGAATAATTCCGAACTGAAACTTTTCATCCACAATCTTTCAACTTCAAGAAAGCTGGAGAGATACAAATGAAAAAGAAATCATCCTTTAACAAAAATATTTTGTTTCGTTCAACGAGTAATGCTGTTGGAATAAGACAAAGTAAAGTTTCTATAACTCATTCTAAATTGTATTACTAGTAATCGATGTATTAAATTAGTTTTATAACGAGTTATTTTAATGGTACATTAAAATACCGTCGGAACATAAAGGGTTGACAAGAATCGATATCAAGGTGAAACTTGATTAGTTTACTCTTAAGTCGCTTTTTACCAAAATTTAATAAAATACTGTCCTCTCTCGACGTTTATTTCTTCAGGATTTTACATTTCATTATAATTGGGGCATTTTCATGAAAGGCATAATTGGAAAGGATGAAAACAAACCGGTGTTGAATATTTTTAGCGAAAAAGAAAGAGTTAGAAAATTAATGAAGAAAAATGAGTTTGACAATTTCAAGCAATGTTGGATTCCACAATAAAAATTTTCCACAAAGAATTTAGGTAGAAGAAAGTCTTGTTTAATACAATATGAATGAATTAAGATTTGAAAGCAATCTATATATTAAATTTAAAATTAAGTTAACAATTTTTATTTTAAATAGAAAAATTTGAAAATATTTTTAAAGTATATGCTCGGATATCGAATTGCTGATGCATAATTTTTAGAATTGCAATTACTCAAAGTTTTTACCCTTTTATTGTAAACTATTTTTACATATTTTTATTTTGTGCTTTCAAAAATAAAAATATTATAAAGAGTTTTTGTTTGGGAATTCAGCTTTATTAAATACTAGCGAACTTACCCAGCGTTGCCCGGGTACGTCAAAAAACAGCAGGAATTACGAAAAAACTCTGAAAATCACAATAAGATATCGCGAAAAAATTTTTAATCGCTTCTCAAATTCTGAAAAGAGAAAAAATATGTATATATTATGTTCGAAGATTGCAAGTTGGTTCCTTTCACTAATGTGGAAAAATAGTAGCAAATCGCTAAAATACACTAAAAATCACATACAAAATTCCCGAAAAATTCGAAAATTGCTTACGAAATCCGAATAAATTTTATTGAAATGAGGGCAGAATGTACTTTAGGTCAAAAATGGAATGTCAAAAAATTGCAGCAAATCGCGAAGAAACGTAAAAATCGCATTAAAAATCACAAAAAGTTCAAGAATCACGAAAGTCAAAATTTACTATAATTGGATAAAAGTTTCAAATCTAATTCCTTTGACCTGTGGGCTCTCTTAAAATTTATGTTTTGGAAATCATGCTAAGCATTAGATCATGTTACTTTTATTCATAATTAATTTACTTGCACTCCCTTAAATATAATTAACATAATCCTTTAAGTTAATATTAGTTTTTGTTGCATTAAAATATCTCAATTTGTTGATTTTCTGTAAGCAAGTAAACCCTATTGTTTTACAGTGGAAGTCTATCGGAATTTGGCGAAATATTAGAGGTATCGCCAAGTTGGCGTCTCATTTTGGTCGCCAAATTTGGCGACAAACTTGGCGGTATTTGGCAACAGAACTGTGTCTCTGTACAGTAACCTCCATATAGGTATGGAAATGCATTAAATGCTGTTCAATAATTGCATAAAAAATTCGCTAAAAATTCAAGAATCACTGCATGAATTCCGAATAAACTTTTTTGAAAAGAGAACAAAATTTACTATATTGGGTTAAATGAAAGAAACCATATTCTTCTCACTTATATGGAAAAAATCGCCTCGAAACTTAAAAAAGTGCTAAAAATCGCATAAAAAATTTAATTAAAAAAATTTTTAATCAAAAAATCGAAAATCGGGCTTCGAGGTGCAAAACTTCATATATAGACGTACCTTTTCCCCAAATTTTGTAGCTCTACGTGCAGCGGTCTCTTCAGAACACCGTCGACACACTCACTCACTCACACACAAACTTCTTTCTTTATTATTATAGAAAGATACCTTTAACTGTTGAATGCAGGCGTTATTTATGTGTGTATGTGTGTTATAATATGTATTGTAGTATGAGTGTTTTATTATAAATATTAGTTTTTGTTGCATTAAAATATCTCAATTTGTTGATTTTCTGTAAGCAAGTAATCCATATTGGCTTACAATGGAAGTCTATGGGAATTTGGCGAAATATTAGAGATATCGCCAAGTTGGCGTCACTTTTGGCGATTCATTTCGGTCGCCAAATTTGGCGATATACCGCCAAGTTGGCGACAAACTTGGCGGTATTTGGCAACAGAACTGTGTCCCTGTACAGTAACCTCCATATAGGTATGGAAATACATTAAATGCTGTTCAATAATTGCATAGAAAATTCGCTAAAAATTCAAGAATCGCTGCATGAATTCCGAATAAACTTTTTTGAAAAGGGAACAAAATTTACTATATTGGGTTAAAAGAAAGAAACCATATTCTTCTCACTTATATGGAAAAAATCGCCTCGAAACTTAAAAAAGTGCTAAAAATCGCATAAAAATTTTATTTAAAAAAATCTAATCAAAAAATCGAAAATCGGGCTTCGAGGTGCAAAACTTCATATATAGACGTACCTTTTCCCCAAATTTTGTAGCTCTACGTGCAGCGGTCTCTTCAGAACACCGTCGACACACTCACTCACTCACACACAAACTTCTTTCTTTATTATTATAGATAGAGAGTGCGTCATAAGTTCGTGCTAACTTAAAAAAAATCATAATAAAATAAGTAATGCTTAGAAAAAAATTTCGATTTGCGTGAATATGATCAGATTACCATTGGATTTTCCCGCATGTATAAAAAAATAATTCCAGAAGTAACAGAAAAAGGGTATTCACACATCATACTGAGGCGTTTTATGCAAAACAAGCCAACACAAACAGACAATGAAATAACTCGCAATAACATGACACTGTGCATTTATTGTAAAGTTAAACATGTTTAACATGTAAAAATAGAAAATAAAGGCTTTGTGCAATAATTTAACTTTAAGGGGTGATAGTGCACATCAAGACAAACAATATTAAATAGGAAACTGAGGGTCCCAAACGTCTTCCGAAGGAGATAGGCGCCATTAAAGTTTAGGGTCCAAAATTTAAAATGATTATAAAAAACGGAAAAATTGGTCGATTCGTTTGCGGTTTTCGCTAAAACTATTCGTTATAAAAATAGCAAATAAAGCTGCAACAATATTAAAAAGCAGAAAAACCAACGTTTAAAAATGCACAAATAATACATGAAAAGCAGCAAACAGCTGTTTCGAATCTACTAGCGAGATTCTTCTTTAGTGCAAGGTAGGGAAAAAGGAAAAGTGTGCTAGAAAAAGCAAGGATGAGTAAAATGAAAGACAGAGACGCGCTGGCTTATATACCCGATGCGGGTGGCGAAGGCGACAAAAACAACCAATGAGAGAGAAGCAGTGAAAAAGACTGGATGGACAAGTAGCGACATCTACCGGAGGATGAGAGAAAAAGAAACCAAAAGAGGGGGGAAATATTAATGCTTTCCAAATACTTGGAAAATCAGGAGTACTAGATAAGTCATTGACTAAAGAGTGAGAATTTTTAATGATGTGGTAAGATTCCCAAATATCAAGATAAAGGTTAGAAGAACATTTTTGGATAATGATTGCTGAGGAAAAATCGAACCTATGTTGAGAAGACCAAGAATGTTGAGCAATAGAAGAACGTTTAAACTCCTGATTTTTAACATAACCTTCATGCTCTTTTAAACGAAATCTAAGAGCACGTTTAGTCTGACCAATATAAGGAAGGCCACACTGGCAAGAGATTTGGTAAATACCTCAGTTATCTAGGCAATCAATGGTGTGTTTGAGATTTGAAAAAGTGATTTTATTAACAGGATCGAGGAGCTTCTCCTTCTCACTCGCGCTTGCTTGTCACAAAATACTTTTGTTTTCAATGGTAATTTCTTCCGTATGATTGACGGTTTGGCTATGGGTAATCCTCTTAGTCCAATTTTATGCGATATTTATATGCACTATTTTGAGGTCAAACTTTTTGAAATTTAAAAATTTCCGTTTTATGTTCCTTATGTTGATGATGTTTATGTCCTGGTTGAAATGAATTCGAATATTAATCATATTCTCTCTATTATGAATTCCATTTATATCTGCATTCAATTTACCTCTGAAATTGAGATTAATAACTGTCTTTTTTTCTTGGATGTCCTTGTTATTCGTTGTGAAAAATGGCTTTCAGACTACCGTCTTTCGCAAACCTTTTGCTGTCAATCTCCCACCTCACAGGTATTCTTGTCATTCTCCTAACCAAAAATTCGCTGCTTTCAATACTTTTGTTTTTCGGGCTACCAATATTTGTTCCACTCCTCAGTTACTTAGAGCTGAACTTAATTACCTCAAAGCTATTGCTGTTGATCGTGGTTATTCCTCTAATATAATTGATTCTATTTATAAGAAGTTGACGAAATCCGTCCATTCTGAAAAGCACACTAATTCCAACTTTAATACTTCAGTTGTGTTACCGTTTTCCCCTAAAATCAGTCAGCAAGTTGCTAAAATCTTAAGAATGTTTGATTTTAATATTATTTTTTCTCCTGTTAATAAAATCACTTTTTCAAATCTCAAACACCCCATTGATCGCCTAGATAACTGAGGTATTTACCAAATCTCTTGCCAGTGTGGCCTTTCTTATATTGGTCAGACTAAACGTGCTCTTAGATTTCGTTTAAAAGAGCATGAAGGTTATGTTAAAAATCAGGAGTTTAAACGTTCTTCTATTGCTCAACATTCTTGGTCCTCTCAACATAGGTTCGATTTTTCCTCAGCAATTATTATCCAAAAAAGTTCTTCTAACCTTGATCTTGATATTTGGGAATCTTACCACATCATTAAAAATTCTCACTCTTTAGTCAATGACTCATCTAGTACTCCTGATTTTCCAAGTATTTGGAAAGCATTAATTTAATTTGCCCCCTTTTTTGGTTTATTTTTCTCTCCTTCTCCGGTAGATGTCGCTACTTGTACACCCAGTCGTTTTCACTGCTTCTCTCTCATTGGTTGTTTTTGGCGCCTTCGCCACCCGCATCGGGTATATAAGCCAGCGCGTGTCTGTCTACCATTTTGCTCATCCTTGCTTTTTCTTGCACGCTGTTCCCTTTTCCCTATCTTGCACTGAAGAAGAATCTCGCTAGTAGATTCGAAACAGCTGTTTGCTGCTTTTCATGTATTATTTGTGCATTTTTAAACGTTGGTTTTTCTGCTTTTTAATGTTTAACATGGCCACCACCACCAGGCCATGGAAGCGTCAATATGCCTATTATAGCTGAGTGTAGCATGTCGGCATCGATGCCACCAACGGTCCGTTGACTGGCATCTTTCATTTACACCAAAATAGCTGTAGAGCCCTGGTACACACGAGACTTTAAGTATCCCCTCAACCAAAAATCGACCAGGGTCAAGTCTAGAGATCTTGAGGACCACTCAAACTTACAACTTCGACTAATCTATAGGTCTTCAGTGAAAGTGTCCAAATGGAACGTCTTGACTTCACGTGCAAAGTGGGGTGAAGCATCATAAAGGTGACGATAGGTAACGCATGTCTTTCCTGCAATGCAGGCAGAACGTGGCCATGCAAAACGCCGCACTTGGCTATTACCTGTGGTGGTGGTGATCATGTTGAACATCTTTTACTTTAAAATAAATGCACAGTGTTATGTTATTGTGATTTGCTTCATTGTCTGTTTTGTGTATGCCTGATTTGCATAAAACGTTCCAATAAGAAGTGTGCGCGCCCTCTTTCGGTTACTTTTGGGATAATTTTTTTATATACATGAAAAAAAAAAAAATCCAATGTCCCTCTGATCATATTCGCGCAAATCGAAATTTTTTCCGAGCATTACTTCTTTTATTATGAATTGTTTAAGTTTTCACGAACTAATGACCCACCCTTATAGAGGGTAAGCTGAGTAATATTACTATATTTCATTTATACAACATAATATAAATTATTTAATAGATTATATTGATTTTTCCATTTCATGGCATTTAATATTATTCTGTTTTTAGTTTGCTTCTATTTTTTTGGTCATTTGATCTTTTGGGTACAGGGGAAAAAATTTCAGCTTTTAGCTTTCTCTCTCTACAGAAAACGACTGCTTTGCTTATATATTTGAATTTTGTACCCTTGATAAAGTAATTCAATATATAAGCTTTTGAATTATTTTTATCGGTATCCATATTTTTCTTTTTTTTTCTTCCATTATACTACTTGTAAGATATTACAAAGGACGACTATACTTTATAGATAATATCTGTTATACATACATTTTCATTTCTGTTATTCAATTTCTGCTGTTTTTTACTATGTTTTTGGTATCTATGTTAAGTGTGTTGGGGGGAACTGCATTTGTTAATGTCATTTTATTCATAATTTCACAGTTTTTGTTGGCGGTCAGTAATGTTTATTTAATGGTTGTATATATATATATATGTATATAAACATAAAATATAGTAATCACAAAAAAAACCCCAATTCGAATTATATTCATGTGAAATGCGCCAAAAAGCTGCAGTAAAACACATAAATTCAATATAAACCAGTAAAAGATTATATTTAGCCTGAACTAGCACACCCCCCCTCACAGCAAACCCCTATTCTTCTTGTTCTGTGAGGGGGGATGCGCTTGTTCAGGCTAAATATAATCTTTTACTGATATATATATATATATATATACACACACACACACACACACACACACATATATATATAATTCAAGAATCCACGTCACCGACATAATATTTCATTGCTATAGGAGCATTTTCATGAGAGGTATAATAACACAAATTGGCAAAAAGGAAACCAAATCGATGCGGGCCATTTTTCATTACGTATGAAAGAATTGAAAATCAATGAATCAACATGAGTTTAACAAATTCAAGCAATGTCGAATTCCAAAATAAAGTATTCCACAGGGAAAAAGTTGGATAAAGAAAAGTCTTGCTTAATACAATATACGGAATTTTAAAGAAGTTCAAGTAATTTCGGAAACAGTTGTTTCAAAAGTTAGTAAAGATTCAACCCCTCATCCCCCCTCAATTTTTTAGACTCAACATTTCCCCAAAGTACCAAAGAATTTAATGGAACGCAGGAGTGGTTTTATTTATTTATTTATGTACTTATTTATTGGCTTAAGCCCTCAAGTTTTATGTACACAACCGATGACAATAATGAAAATTTATTCTTTCCGTACTGAAATTTTTTATAAAGATATTTGACTGCATTAAATGTAAATAAAAAATGACTTTTCGATGATTGATTACTCTTTTAGTGTGTTGGCATCAAATTTGACATGCATTATATCTAGATTTAACGAAAGAAGATATTTAAAATTACATCAAATATTCTTTATGTTATATTTTAAAATTTTGATGTGGGGTATCTCGGATATCCGTGCTAATGCTAAAAAATGATAGTGTATTTTAAATGTAATTTTTCATTTTTTACTCGAAGTATTATCAATAATAACTTAAAGTAGAAATTTTTAAGGCATTTTAAAAATAAATCTACGTTTTCAGAGTTGTTTAAAAAACTATCCATAAAAAGATATTAAAGATGAAACGCAGATTATTATTATTATTATTATTTAAAGAAATAGTTTATAAAATAAAATGAATATATTTTTCAATAGCAAATAATGGAGAATTATTAATTCAAGTTATAAATAAGTTTTATTTTGTGGTTTCTGTAAAATGTGGTTACGCATCCTCTTGCAAAAATATTTTTATGTAGAATTTTAGAACAAAAAAATACTTTGGAAAAGTGGAACATGTAGAAGAAAAGAAAAATCTATTGCGAAATTGTATTATTTAACATGATCTCTTTGCAAATGGCATGAACTAAATTTAATGGCGCCCCAAAACAAAATCCATTGATGGGACAAGATTTTTGTGGTAATGGTTCAAGTCATGTCCATTTTTTTAAACACAAAAATGTTCAGCCGTAATAATAATAATAATAATAATAATAATAATAATAATAATAATAACAAAACAACCTCCATACATTTTAAACGCCAAATTGTTGCTGAGAAAAATGAAAATAGCTTTCGATTGATAACATTTTCTTCTTTCAATTTCTGTCAAATGAATAAGCTTAAGTCGCTGCTTTCATATTAAAATTGTATCAAACTTTTAATTTTTCAATTCGAACGCGTAATTTTGACATATTTGTATTATTCGGTAAATTTTACCTTGGGATATCGTACAGGGATTTATTCGGTGAAGAAGCTTAGAAGTTACAATGATAACAACGTTTGAAATCTTAGGTTCAATGATTAATAAAATATATAAATGTAAAAATAATTCATTGGGAGAAAAAAAAAGAAAAAAAAGCAATGCGGATGTATTTTTAAATTTAACTCAAAAGTTACTTGGCGGAATTAGCTAAAATTTTCGATTGCTAGTAATGAATTTTCTTAAAATTCTTATAGGTTACAACATACATTTTCTCGAATAATTATTTTGTAATTTATATTTTATTTAGTTAACATTCGAAAAAGAATATGAACTTTAACCCGTAAAACTTTTAACAGAAAATTTTTTCTAGTAGTTTTAGATATGCAAATAATAAAAAAAGCTCATTTTTCTTTGAAGTCTTAGCCTAAATGTAGAGTACGTAGCTTATCAACAGACTAAAAAAAATAGCTAAGAGAATCTTATTAAAAAACACCACAATAAATGATTCTTGTAAACTATATATAAAAACTGCTTCAAAACATCAAAGTACTCAATAATTGACATAAGTGATAAACATAAATTTTAAAACGGCAAAATACCTTTATTTATTTACATTTCGACATTTTTCATTGCATCAGACGGTAACATTCTCAAGAAAATAAAATTATAAAAATATTTTTGCAAAAAATTTTAATTGAAACACTTGTAAACTAGTTAAATGAAAACAAGTAAACTAGTTTTTCAATTTGAATTTTTTGCGAAAATATTTTTATCATTTCATTTTCTTGAGAATGTCGCCGTCTGGTGCAATGAAACATGTCGAAATGTAAATAAATAAAGGTATTTTGCGTTTGAAAATTTATTTTTATCACTTATAGCAATTATTGAGTACTTTAAATGATTCTTGGTTAAATAAATAAATTATAGGTTCGGTTGTGAGTACTGACAAAACTTTTATTTGGAATTTTTCATCTAAACAAACTTAATCCTTTCTCAGAAAAGCAGGTAAGTGACTTCACTAGATTCAGTTCTAAATCCGTTGCTCTCCTGAGTTCACGCAGTTATACGATAAATTTCGTTTCCACACAGTCGTATTATCACTAACTAGGAAATATCCCTAACTGCCAGTTCTGGATTTTGACGAGAGTGGTATCGTTCAAAAGCTCTTGTCACGAGAATCAAGAAATGAATAGAAACTGTACTCTTGAATCCAATAATTCACAAAATATGGGACCTTTTCTGTTTCAGAAGAACAGAAATAAATAACGGAAAAACAGAATAAGGTTCCTTCAAAAGCTATCGAAGGCAGGAATTTTGTCTTATAGTTAACCATGATAGCGTTTTTCTACTTAAAAGTGTTGAAAACACAAGTGTTTATAACGCCAAGCACAAACAATTAAGGACATTATTGTTTGACAGTCAGCGCAGGTTTATCTAGTAAGAGTGAAGCATACATGTTTACTGATCGAAATACTAGATCCGTGTTTCACATTAAAGCCTTTTGGAAAGCATATTGATGATTTTAATCTCAGCTGTTGAAGGGAACTAACTGGCTGTAGGACAAGTGATGTATTTTAGTATGCCTCTTCTAATAATATATTAATATCAGAGCAAATACTTGAAAGAGTTTTGCAATACTCTCCAATTTCCTTTCCAAGTACTTGGAATATCAGCCTTGCACTGTAAAAAAAAAAAAAAAAAAAAAAAAAAAAAAAAAAAAAAAAAAAAAAAAAACGTTGAGACGCCAGTACTATTTCCGTATTTTAACGGAAAATTCCCCCCCCCCCCCCATAAATTCCAGAAAAAAGGAAAATTTTCTGCAATTTATTGAGAAAATTTTCAGATATATGGAGAAGATAAAAATACGGATTTCTGGAATTTATGGGGGGTAATTTCCGTTAAAATACGGAAATGGTACTGGCGTCTCGATTGTTAGAAGAATCTCCGTTTTTTAGTTTTTTTTTTTACAGTATGGAAGCAGTAAACATCCAGTGGCTGAAGGTATTTTGTCAATCCAGCTGGAAGGTTGGTTGCACAGTGCGTGTCAATCGTTTAAGCACAATAACAATTTAAAAATAAAACTATAAATATTAACATTATTGCAATATCTGTCTTGTATATGTTAATAATAGCAGTTTTAACACCATATTCAATAAAATTATCTTTTGAATTTCATTTGAAACCATGGAGTTTAAGAATAGAACAAAAATAACCGTGTCAAAAGTTCAAGCATAAAATCATTTTTATGCAAATTTTAAAAAGTGATGCAAGCGGTTGCGCTTGCAAACAATTTCTGGGTGTTTAAGAAGCGGTCTGTTGTTGTTTTTGAGTTAGTACAAAGTGCCTGAGTCGAAAGAATTTTCAGAGGAGGAGGTGATAAATATCTGGAGTATGAGAGCAAAACATAAGTCTGTTTCTGAAATTGCAAGTGCATTAAAAAGATCAAAACGAGGTATTTATCACGTTTTGTCTCGTGGTAATGATTTCAAACGAAAATTCTGTTCAGGAAGGCCACAAGTGACTATTTTGCGCGAAGGCCGTCGCATCAGAAACTTGGCTTCAACTGGTAATTACTCTCTTTCGCAAATAAAATATGCAGTTGGAGGACAAATATCGAAAACAACTGAGAGTTTTGAAATAGGAAATCATCAAAAACAGGAAAATGGCTCGGTTACCTTACCATGTCTGAAACGACATCATAAATAAACTAGATTACAGTGGGCCAAAGATGGTGTTGGTGTTATTCATGTCGGCCAATTATCTGCTCGAGAGATGTGGGCCTAAAGGAGGGGGGAGCCGTGGGGGTTTTTCTAAGGGAATCTAGCCCTTATTTATGCAAGTAAATCCAAGGTTCGAAGAAAACCACGGAAAATTCCGAACGATTAGGCCGACGGACGCGATTGGATTTGAACCCAGTACCTCCCGTCTACCAACTTTGAGAGCAAAACCTCTGGGCCACTAGTGGGGCCCAGCGGGGTAAAGAAAAAGTGTCATTTGGTGATAAGTGGCTGAAAGTCATTTTCAATGATGAAAAAAAATGGAACCTCGATGGCCCTGATGGGTCTAAGTGCAATTGGCATAATCTCCGTAAAGAACCTAGGACTATATTTCGCCGCCAACATAGTGGTGTTTGTGTAATGGTATGGGGGGCTATTTCTTTCAATGGTCAGACATCTCTAGCATTCATCAGTGGTCGTGAAAACTATCAAGAGACACTTGCCAACCATTTGCTCCCTGTTGCAGATGTTTTTGGGGGAGAAAATGGTTATTTCAACATGATAATGCTTATATCGATACCTCAAACTCAATTTCAAGGTGGCTTAAGTCGGAAAAAAGTATTTGTTTTGAAATGGCCGGCAATTGGCCTTAATTTAAACCCTATAAAAAAGTGAGATATTCTCACTCGTGCACTCCAAAGTTCAGAACGCGTGGTTTAAAATTGAACCAAAAGCAATACAGAACCTCATTTTATTGACAGAAGACCATATATTTAAAGCAAATTCAGCAGAATGGAGCAATAATCAAGTATTAATTTCTTTTATTCTTGTTCTACTAAAGACTAAAGACTACTGTGTTTAAATTTTTGACACACTCATTTTTGTTCTTTTGATAAATTCTATTATTTGAGATAAATTTTAAAGGATAAATCTGGATAATATCTTTTTAAAACTGCAATCTGTAGGTCATGTGAAAAGGAAAGTAACTTTTAGTCAATAATAAAATTTTACGTTGTGCTTAAACTTTTGATACGCACTGTACAGCAGGATCTAGTTTTCCGATGCATAAATTTATTTACTTATGTTTGTCTTCTTCATCTGTCCAGTACTAGGATAGCATTCTCATTATCCCACTATCATGAAACACTATCGTGAAAACCACTATCAGGATTAATTAAAATTCCTGTCTTCGATAGCTTTTGAAAGAATCTCATACTGCTTTTTCCTAATTTCTCTTCTTCCGAAACAGAAAATTGTCTATATCTCGAGAACTATTGGAATCTAGAATATAGTTCATATACATTTCTTGATCCTCGTGACAAGAGCTTTCGAATGATGCCACTCTCGTTAAAATCCAGAACTGAAAGTTGAGGAAGTTCCCTAATAAGACTGTTTACCAATTGGTGACAAACGTGGACTATGCCGCAGATAACGTTTCACGAGTTCCCTTTTGTGAAATGATAGAATTCTCGCCTATAATCAGTGTTGAATGTTTTTCAAACTGCTCTGCTTTAAAGAGTAAATTGGCAAAAAATGACTAATTGATTAGCGATCTGAGAACTTCAAATTATACCAATGCTCTGCGACGTGCTCTTACAAGTAAAGCTGCAAAAATGGTAGTAGATTATAAGAATAACAATTATCAGAATTTCACACTGGAAGAATGGTTGCGAACTGGGAACTCAGCGCAAATCACACGAAGAAGGATTAGCGAAGTCTTCGCTAAGGCTTCCTTAGAGCAAGATACTTTTTCAGAGTCCAAGACAAAATTTTAAATAAGCCAAGTGGGACATCGTTTATTATGTATTTTTTAAAATTCCGACTCAAGTGGCATAGTCCGCAAGTCGATACGACCACTTGTTACAAAGTTACCGCCGGTTTTATGAATACAAAGTCGAAAAATCATACTTTATTATTGATCACAATTTTGTTACATTTATTTTACGTTCAAAACCTGTTCTTTATATCCTAGTAAATAATCTCAAACTTATTAAATGTCATCAAAATATCAATAATCAAAATCAAGTTCATCTGAGTCTTCTTCAATGTCATCAAAGTTGTCGAAACCCTTCATCTCTATAATAATAGCCTAAGTCATGTGACTGTCATCAATAGTTCCGGGTTGGCCGCTTCACTTTTTATATGCCAAACAGCCAATTTGGTAATTTAATGTTAGCCGGGCGCAGGTGATAAATCGCCAAATATTGTTCCATCGCCATTCTATCATCAGTATTATAATAGTCCATCGCATGCGACTGTCATGAACAATTTTTCGTGAGGTAAATTAAAACAAAGCTTTGATGTTGAAATTAAATGTCATAGTTTATAGTATTATTTATTACTTTTTTTTCTTTTCTTTTCATTCTTTTCTGTTGCTTTTTTCCCCCTTTTTTTTAAGAAATAAGAGAAAATTGAGAGTCATAAATTTTAATCATTTCAGTTTTAAATTAAAGTTATGTATTTTAAATAAAATGAGTGAAAGTATTATATTTTAAATGAAATTAATGAAATAAGAAAAAATAAGACAGGCACAATGTTTGGCGATTTATTACCTGCACTTGGCTAACATAAAAATACCGAGTTCATGATTTCTGTATCAGAATCTTCCGATTTGGCGAAGGATTGGGCAAGTAAATTCAATTGTGAATAAAAGTAACATGATACAATGCTTAGCACAGATTTGAAGGAGACCAAACTGGTCGCCAAGGGCGGCTAATCTTTAATAAAAAGCTGCGCGCTGCTGACGACTGGCTTCTTCGCTAGTCGTTGCCACAGATTAATCTCGGAAAATGAAACATTTGAAGTTACTGAAAAAATTAATAGCTCGAAAAGTATTTGTCAGAAAATTGTCATACAAACTGCGTTAGAAAGGTAAAAAATTGTATTTTTCTTGATATAAATTTCAAATCTAATGATTATGCTGTTTTTCAAATATTGAATTAAAAAAATTACCAAATTTCACAATGGAATACCGTAGCAAATCTTTTACGCTTAAAAATATAGTGATAACCGCAATGTGCCCTGACGTGTATATACTGGCTATAGCACAAGTTACAAATTATAGTAGCCTTATTATTTTGTTAAAATACATAAGAGAATTATGATGCCACGAGTGCATGATTTTTATTTAATTCTCGACAAATACTAGATGCGCCATTTCTTTTTAGTTGTGAATAATATAGGTTAATTCACGTATGACCTCATATTTAAAACGAATATATGGTTAATGCATGGCTTTTACAGAAGAAAGTGATATCATGAAGGGCTTTTCATGAACTTACATTTCTTTTTCAATTTTTTGAAGAATCAAGACTATATTTATTTAGGCTTAGGAAACATTTTTTTAAAAATACTGGTATAAAAGCGAAATTTCTCAAGGCTTCCAATATATTAAAAAAGAGACCATATCTGCGCGAGATTCATAGTCCGTACGATGTTTAATTTAAAAAATGATTTTTCTAATCAAACGTGTTTAAAACCCCGGGAAAACAGAACAGAAAAACAGAGAAAAAAAAAACAGAGAAACTTTTAATGTAATAAAAAAAAATTAAGGAAATTTTAAGACTTTTGTGTCCTGGACCCCCATAAAAAAGTTGAGTTTTCCACCTAAAGTTAATCTCCCCCTTCGAAAAAACACAGTAAAACAACTTTATTTTCGGGGACTCATCGGATCTTCATTGCTAGTGCCAAAACGAAGTTCCTCCTAAATTTTCGTAAACGGCCATCAGTTGTTGCTGTAAAAACCTATTTTACTTGTACTAAGTTATAATTTTCTACTTTGTATTCATAGAACCTGCCGTAACTTATTAACAAATGATAGCATCGACTTGCGAATGGTGTCAATCGATTCAGAATTAGAAAATACGTAATAAACAATACTCCACTTGATCTGTTAAAAAAAATTGAGCTCCACCCCCCCCCCTTCCCGAGTTAAAACACCCGCATTTTGCCACCCCCAAAATATAGTGAAACAACTTTATTTTTTGGGAACTCATTGAATTTTAATTTACTAGTGCGAAAAGACGTTCATCCCAAATTTTCATGAATGGCCACCAGTTGTCGTGTATTACTCAACTTTTGATCTATTTTATCTATACTATCACTGATCAAAAGCATATTGCTAAAATATTTTCAGTGATATAACGGAGAATATTCTGGTAACCGGTTCTGTAAATTTACCTGAAAACTTATTTATCTGTAAATTTCTGTAAATCGGCTCAGAAAGCTGAAAATCGAGATTCTTTTAAAAAACAGAGGAAATGCTTAAAAAAAAACAAAAAAAAAACGCATTTAATACAGGAACTACAAATAATAATTTGCGTAAAATACATTTCAAAGAAGCATATTATTTTTAAACGCTTAAAGTAGTTTTATTACATATTCTACATTAAATATGTTTATAAGTTAATTTTTATATTATTATACCTTTAAAAATAAAGGAATGACTTACAATAGAAGAATATTGTAAGAAAAGTAGATTTTTTTTTTTTTTTTTTTTTTTAAATAAAGAAAATAACTCCTCTCACGTTATAAGACTCTCTTGTAAATCAAATGCCCTAGGGTGTAAAAACATATAAAAAGAAAAAAAAAAGAAACCTGATGAAATGCCCAAGATAACCTAAATATTCTAAAGCATATAAATTGCCTTATAAAAAAGAGGGAAAGAAAATATATTTTTAAGACAGAAATGTTACCATTGGGAGAAGACATAAAATAAAATTGTTTCTTTTTTTGAAAAAAACCGATAAAGGATTTTTTTCTGGGGTTAGAAAAGACATGATACAAACTTTTTTGTTTGTTTGAATTATAGTCAATAATATGGGATGTCGTGCAATATTTTTTTTTTAAAAAAGGAAAAAAAAATATCGAAACGTCTTTGCATCTTTTTTAATTTATAGCTACTTCTTTTTCATGGTAATACTTAGAACTAGTGTTTAGGGATTACAAGATTAGCTAGTAATAAATATGAAAATAAAAATAGTTAAAAAATAAAACCATTCTTTTATAAGCATTTAATGTTTATCTTAAAAATCACGTCTAATTTTATGACGGTAATTCATGTTTTTGCAGAAAGAAAATTCTGATACAATTTGGCTTCGGCATGGATTATGTAAAATTCGCCGCTTTGAATTACGCTTCATAGAGAGCGCAAACTAGGGAATTTAATTATAAGTTTTACCCTGTGTTTTTTTCTTTTCTTTTCTTCTTTTTTTCTTTTTTGTATGCATAAGATATGCAACAAGAAAGTAAAAAAAAAAAAAAAAAATCATTTTTAAAACTCAGTATTTCTCGTATATATAACTCGTAATTTTTTATCAGTATTCCTAAACTTTTCTCGCAACATATAATCATAAATTAATTAATGTTAAACTAAGAGTAATAAGTCTTAATTACGTCCACTAATAACCATATCACAATATATATTCCAAACGGAAAAGTCAAAACATATATTAAAATATTTATTTGCTTAAAAAACGTTAGTAAAACCACGTTAAAAGCATATTAAAAACCTATATTGACATGTTTCGACTTCTTCACTGAGTCGTCATCAGAATGTATAACAAAAACACAATGCATATGAAAACTGAAAAAAAAAAATCATCGAATACAAACAAGTAAATATATAACGTCCCCTACATTTTCGATATCGCACATGTTCCTTCTATGTCGCGATTCCGCAAGTTGTCCAACCACTCAATCCATATATCCAATACAGGTTTTTAATATGCTTTTAATGTGTTTTTACTAACATCTTTTAAGCAAATAAGTATTTTAATATATGTTTTGACTTTTCCGTTTGGAATATATATTGTGATAATGTTAAACTATTAATCGATAAAAGCGTATTTAAAAATACCGGGTGTCCCAAAAAGGACTGACTGATTTTAAAATTCAATAACTTGCAAACGGTGACAGATATTAAAAAAATTCTTGCAGGAGGGTTATGCATAAGGTCAAAAGTTTTATTACAGTGATTTTCAATTTTAGTTCGATTTACAAATAATAGATGGCGCTGTAAGCAATAGTCGCTAAATTCAGGCTCGATTTTTGGTACTTCGTGGCCCGGATAATACATTTCCATCTCCTTTTTCTGCATGGAACAAGATAAAGGACCAAAAATCGAGCCTGTATTTAGCGACTATTGCTTACAGCGCCATCTATTGTTTGTAAATCGAACTAAAATTGAAAATCACTGTAATAAAACTTTTGACCTTATGCATAACCCTCCTGCAAGAATTTTTTTAATATCTGTCACCGTTTGCAAGTTATTGAATTTTAAAATCAGTCAGTCCTTTTTGGGACACCCGGTATATATATTACACTTTTTATTTTTTATTTATATTTTATTTTCTACTTTTAGTGTTTAAAAATATTTCATTTTTTCAGTCTCACAGTCATTTGTCGTATATTAGCGAACATATAGTAGTATTTTTGTAGTGTGTGTTGGCTCATAATTAACTACATTGTTACTATATCTCGTATACACTTGGGGCATTCTCACAATCTTTTGACTTTCATGCCCCTGAATAATAATTTTTATTTTAATACACTTTTTTGTGTGTTTTTTTATTTTATAAACTGGGGAACATCCCACTGTATGATTGCACAACAATATTAACGAGATAAATAAGTTTTTGGCGATATTGGGGGTACAAATACCTGGAAAACTCCTATACCGTCTCGTGTCCCTGATGCTGATTTTTAAGTTTGGAGCTGTCTGGATAAAATTATTTCAATAAAAATAAATTGATGTAATTTTTTTCTGAAACTGGAACTATTGTTTTATATAAATATGTAGCTAAATATTAACCTCCACACATTTTAGGGTTGTTATTATTTTTAAAACTCTGTCCCTGGGTTTTAGATTCCTTACCATCCCTCTTCTAAAATTATACAGAAAATCCTTTCAGATGCAGCCACAGAATTTTTTTCATGTTTTTTCTCATGCAGAAGAATGCTAGAGAAATAATGTCTAAAATTCTTTGGCAGAAAATGTACTGTAGAATTTAAATCAGCATTTAAATATCAATTTCAAGCATCGTGGCTTTATTAGTATTCTCACCGTCCCCAAGGTTTATTCCTGCACTTTTCGAGGTAAATTTAAAAAAAAAAATAATTTAATCCAATGTTAACAACTGTTTCGAAAAATCAATGAACATTGTGGCTATCCCTTAGTCTTAACATGATTTTCCTAAAAATAGGTAGTAATTTTCCTTGCTGTTCCATCCTTACCGTCCCTTTTTTTTCCCATTTCGTCCCTTTTTTCCAATACCATCCCCCTTTTTTTTACCTTACTGTCCCTTCTTTAACACCCTTTAAGACAATGTTATACAAAAATTCTGTATTAAAAGTACTACATTGTTATTATTCTTATTTGAATGTCCTGTGGGTACTATGCAAATTCATTATAAGTAAAAATTTAGAAGAAAATGAAAAGTTATAGGGGTAAAATGGTAAGGAAAATTAAACTCGCAAGTTTAACTTAAACCTCAGTTAAATAAAAAAAAAATTCGCTGCTGACCATTTTTTCTTTATTTTGAATCATTAAGGAATTCGTCTATCAGATTAAAATGTTATTTTAGCAAGTTTAATTTTTTCAGATTTTTTCCCCCAAAATTCAAAAGATTGTGAGAATGCCCCACTTGTATTTGACGATTTATCCCCTGCATTCGGTTAAAGGATAACTACTTCAAAATTATTATTTTATAAAGAAGTTTTTAACATATTGAAATGTTGTATTGTCATAGGAAACACACCTATGTACGGTCGTGGAAAAAAAAAAAAGTTAATAACCCTCTACTAAATCTGAAACAAATTATTGTAGAAGAAAGTTACTGGTACCATTTGAAAAAAAAATATTTTACTAATTTTATTGTAACATTTGGGCTGGTAATAGTAAAAACATATTAAGTGAGTGAAATTGGTAAGAAATAATGCATTAATAGAAGAAACTCAGTCATTTTGTAGCATTTCCACAACTGAGTATAAAACTTAAATTTGGGTACAGTCCGTAAAATAGGCTCATTTTAAAATAATTAATTTCTCTGAAACTAATCAGGTGAATTTAAGGAAAATTTCTATTTAGTAGAATTTATTTATGATGTCAAACTTTGCTATTGAAAAAAGCAAAGTTTGGCTTTGTTTTGATATGTAGATGGCTGCCTAAGTAAATTTTATGTATATCATATAAAAGACTTTATTCCCAATCGTTTGGTACCAGTAACTTTCTTCTACAATATTTTTTTTTTTTGCAGAGTTAATTGGGTTGTTTACTTTTTCCCCCACGACTGTAGATGTCTCAGTAAAAAGCACATTCGGCAAGGATATGGTTTGAATAATCTCGATTGAGTATGCAAAATTGTGTTTTAAAATGGCGTAATACGAAGCGTCATGATACAGCACGTCATCACTTAGACTTGTCTGAATTCCTGTGGAGAAGAAGTACTGAGGTTCCATTTTTTAAAATTCAAAATGATATTAAAAGATTTTGGGACCTTATATAACGCAGACTCTTCTATTTTTGTGAATAGAAAATTTTATAGGATGGTTTTATTATGAAATAAAATGTTTCTAGTTTTTGTTATCCCTTAATTAAACATTTCTATTATCGACTAACCTTTGATTTATGCTTGGTAGAAAGCGCTTGTGAATTTTTTTTAACAAAATTATAATTTTTGTTTATTTTTTATTTGCGTTCGTAATTATATCATTATATAATATTACCTTGCCGTTGTGGAATAGCTTGTGCGCACCAGTGACCCGGAGAGCTATGCCGGCGGTAGCGTAGCTACTGGTAGGGCCTCCCAAGCCGGATTGGTCGAAGGGTAGGTGCCAGACGAAATCTGACACCCTGGTTCTCCAGGTTGGGGGTTATGATAATAGGCCTGCTTCTTATTCCATGTAAAAAACTTCTCCTTGCAAAAAGAATCTACAAGAATAATAAACCGGATACTTCTAATTTATGTTGAAAAAGCATTGAAAATGTGGTAGGAGAAATGTAGAAAAATGGTATTTAATATGAATGGAACGTCAATTTTTACTCTACAATTCGCAGATGACCAAGTTATAATTGCAAAACGTAAAAATGAGTTAGCGGAAATGACGGTAAAAATTAAGGAAGAATACGAGAAATGGGGACTTCACATGAACGTCAGCAAGACCAAATACCTATGTATAGGAGGAAATGAGACAGACCTAAATCTAAGTAATAACATAAAAATAGAAAGCTGTAAACGTTATAGATATTTAGGTGTAGACATTAACAGAGAAGGAAGAGACTCACAGGAAATTAAATACAGAATTTGTCAGGGAAGAAAGACTGTAAAACTATTAAATTCTATTTGGTGGAGTAAGGAGATCTCTAGCTCCTTAAAATAGAAAGTATAATATATACAACTCTATTGTAAAGAGCATATTATTATATGGAGCAGAAGGATGGAGAATTATGGAGACAGAAAGAAATTAGCGGCAGTAGAAATGGACGCCCTAAGCAGATCAAGCAGGATATCAAGAATAGAAAGAATAAGAAATGACAGAATCAAGGAAATGATGAAAATAAAGGGAACCATATTAGATGATATTAAAAAAAGCAATGAATTTGGTATGGTCATGTCAAAAGAATGAATGATGAAAGAGTACCCAAAATCACATTCAATTATGAAACAAACAAAAAAAGGAAACGGGGAAGACCACGAAAGAGCTGGATGAATGATAACTCAAAGGCAATGAGGGATAGAGATCTGGAAGAGGAATGGACCCTTGAGCGGATAAAATGGAAAAAGACTCTTGTACATTCTTCGGATGGCGACATCTGACGCCATAAACCGAGTTTATATATATATTATATAAATACGTAGCACCTACAGTCGTCGTCTGTCTGTCCATCTGCCCGCATATAACAGGACAAAACTACCCGACCGAATGGTTTGAAATTTAATTATACAGGGTGTTTATAAAGTCCCGGACCCATTTCGATGTTGAATAACTCATTAAATAATGAAGATATAAACAAACTTATGGCATTTATTGATGGAATAACTCATATAAGTTCCTTTTCAGGTTTGGATATCTTTACTTTTGTAAACATCGTCTGCGCGTGTGGTTAATTTCAGATAATTTCATTTTCCAGTCTAAATATCTGTACTTTTCTAAATATCGTCTGCTTATTAATTGCATTTTTATCTCTTTTGTTTTTGGCAACTATTGCAATGTTATGTTTACTTTTGGTGTGTTTGTTCTATGTTACTTTGTATGTGATGTTTTATTCCAGCGGATATTAAGGAGAATGCATACACCACAAGAGAAAGGACAGATTTTATGGTGGTTCATAGAAACAAAATCGATAGTGCAAGCACAGAGAAATTGCAGAAGAATTTACCAAAAACATCCTCCATCCAAAAGCAGCATCTTGCGGTGGAAAAAGAATTTTCTAGAACTGGAAGTATCACAGATAAGAAACGTTCCGGACGTCCCTGCACAAGTGATTTTGATGTTGAGCGTGTCAGAGAGACATTTTTACACAATCCTAGAAGATCTGTGAGATCAGCGGCAAGAGAATTGGATATGCCAATTTCGACGGTGTACAAGGTTATTAAGAAAAAATTAAGACTGCATGCATACAAAGTTCAAATTGTTCAAGTTTTGGAACCGGACGATAGGCCTAGGAGGATGGCCTTTGCAACAGATATGCTAAGGAGAATAGAAGATGATGCTGATTTTCTGAAGCGCATAATGTTTTCCGACGAAGCATCCTTTCATGTTTCTGGCATTGTTAATCGCCATAATGTGCGCATATGTGGATCTGAAAACCCCCATGAATACCGTGAGGCAGTAAGGGATTCCCCAAATATTAATGTGTGGTGTGGACTAATGCACGACCGAATCATTGGGCCTTTCTTTTTTACAGAAGAGACGGTCTCATCAGTCGTATACTTAGACATGTTGGAAAACTTCGTATTTCCACAACTAGAAGAGCTTCAGCCACATGTCATTTTGCAACAAGATGGTGCACCACCTCATTGGGGTACCATCGTTCGTACTTCTTTGAATGACCATTTTCCAGGAAGATGGATCGGGCGAGGAGGTCCAATTCCTTGGCCACCCAGATCATGACCCTTGTCAATGAACTTCCACGTGTGCCCCCTTCGTCGCACGGAGAATATCAAGTCGATAGTCAATTTCACGCCAGGTAGCGGCAAGCATGTCGGCATCCACAGAGGCTATTGCGGTTGTAATTCTGGCTTTTAAGTCATCAATGTTCGGCACTCTCCTCCTGTAAACATTGTCCTTTACAAATCCCCAAAGGAAAAAGTCCAGCGCGTTATATCAGGTGATCTGGGTGGCCAAGGAATTGGACCTCCTCGCCCAATCCAGCTTCCTGGAAAATGGTCATTCAAAGAAGTACGAAGGATGGTACCCCAATGAGGTGGTGCACCATCTTTTTGCAAAATGTCATTTTCCTTTGTCTTAAAGTCCGCTGGACGTTTTCCTTTGGGGATTTGTAAAGGACAATGTTTACAGGAGGAGAGTGTCGAACATTGATGACTTAAAAGCCAGAATTACAACCGCAGTAGCCTCTGTGGATGCCGACATGCTTGCCGCTACCTAACGTGAAATTGACTATCGACTTGATATTCTCCGTGCGACGAAGGGGGCACACGTGGAAGTTCATTGACAAGGGTCATGAAACTTTTTGAGTCTATCTAACCATTTATGTTATTAATTTTAATCTATCTTTATTATTTTATGAGTTATTAAACATCAATATGGGTCCGGGACTTTATAAACACCCTGTATAATCGTTGCATAATTTTTTCGAGTCATTTCAAATTTTATGAAAATCGAATCAAAACTTAAAATGATATTAATAAAAATTTTCTTCATTCTTTTAAATCCCATCATACGTAATTAATTCAGTGATATCCCCATGATAAGTGATGATTCTATGTTGCCATGGTGATTGCGCCCTATTTAAGATGGAATCCTATTACTCGTATTTCCGTATTACTGAATTTAATATATATAATTGTAATAAATTTTGTATCCATACATTTTTGCATAAGAGTGCAACAGCTATTGCACCAAGATCTGAATATTTATAATAGTAGTTATAGTGCGAACGCACCTCATTTGCCACGTTTGACGTACAATTTCCGACTTGTTAAGGCATGGCAAAAAGAAAGAAGAAAAGCACTATTTATACTAGAAAGAAAACTAGAAAACTAGCAAAGTGTCATGTTTGTATTTCAGTTGATTAACTCTAGATGGCAGCATCAAAACTTTCTTTCTTCCCACAATTCTTTTCCGGAGAATTCTCTTCTGTTTACTTTTGTGTAGTCATGTGATCTATGTTCTGTAAGTGTTGTGTTTGTTTGTGAAGTACATTTTAAATGTTTAAATGTCTACCAGCGACCTCGTTATTCAGAGTTATCTTAATTATTATTAGTTAATTACTAAATATATATTAAAAAAAGAAAGAAAACTAGAAAACTAGAAAGAAAAAAAAAGCACTATTTAAACTATCTATTTAGGATTTCCAAATAGTTTTCTCAACGTATAAATATCATTTAATTAATATTAAACTATCATATTATAATAAATGAGTTTTCAAAAATTATTACTCCATTTTTATGTATATTTTCAACTTGTTAATGTTTAAAATATCACGTTGTTGCAATTTTACAGCCAAATGGCATATTTTGCCGAAAGTGGTTTGGAGCATAATTAAATCCATTGTTGTTGTAATCCTTATACAGTTATAACCAAAAAGATTATTTGAAGATTTATCATCTTTACAAACAGAAAACCACCAAAGTAAGTAAAATAAAATAATTTAAAAAACGCTGATAAATTACCAGTATTTAAAATAATAATAATAAAAGAAAAAAATAATAAAATAAAGATTAAAGAATATGTAAAATAAAAGCACAAAGTATACGTCAATAAATTCGGTAATATGATATTTCACGATTTCTAAAAGTGGTATCAGGGAATAAATCAATAAGCTCACTTTTACGATCGCATTTGGACCTTTAAATACTATTTTCCTCAGACGCTAAGCACTTAAAGGAGATAGCGATTGTTTTCTTAGCTGTTTTTAATTATCTTTAACTGTTCGCTTTTGTTTGTGTAGTATTTTAGGATCCAGAAATTTTGTAGTACTCTTAGTTACGATGTTGGTTTACGATTTATGTGCCATTATGTTTACATGTTATTGTTTTATTAATACTTTATTGGAATTTTCTCTGATCTTCAGTGTTTAACGATAGAAATATTAAGAAGAAAAGAAACTTTTTAATTGATTAAAGAAAAAAAAGGTTGCGCGAAGGTACGATAATTTCATATGCATGATGCCCCTCAGGGATTGAAATTTGCTTTAATTTTTACCTTTCGGTAATTAGTAGGTTTACATGTAAATAGCAAAAGTGTTAAAAAGGTTATTAACAAATACTATACTAATGAAATAATCCTGCTTTTAATTTTAAGAAAGTTATTTTTTTTTCAAATTTTTATATGATTCTTCAGAAAATATTGGTCAGTTAGAAAATTTTGCTTTTTGCTGCAACAATTTCATTACAAACTAGTCGAATGTGGCAATCCCAAAACTTTCTTCTATCTCATACATGTTAATACTTCCTGAAAAATGCAGCATCTGAGATGATCTACACCAAAATCTAATCAGCAACAACTTATGTCAACTTCTAATTGAATCTGAAGTTTCGTGAAAATCCGTGCATTAGTTTTTGAGTAGAGCTATGGCGGAAATCATAAAAAAATCTGCATAGCACCACCACCTGTTGGCCGATATATGCCAAAACCTAATAAGCAACAACTTAAGTCAACTTGATAACTGAATCTGAAGTTTGATTAAAATTCGTGCATCCCTTCTTGAGATAAAGCTATTGCAGGAATCAGGAAAAATGCAGCATAGCAGCGCTACGTGTTAGGCGATTTAAACCAAAACGTAGTCAGTAACAACTCATATCCAGGACTAACTGAATCTGAAGTTTGAGGAAAATCCACGCATTAGTACTCGAGACAGAGACATTGCAGAAATCAGGAAAAATGATATATAGCAGCGCCATCTGCTGAGCGATTTACACCAAAACACAGTAAGCATCAACTCATATAAAGGACTAACTGAAGCTGAAGTTTCATGAAAATCCGTGCGTTAGTTCTTGAGATAGAGCAATTTCGGAAATCGTAAAAAATGCAGAATAGCAGCGACACCTGGTGAGCGATTTGCATCAAAACCTAATCAGCACCAATTTATATCAGGGACTAACTGAATATAAATTTTAATTAAATTCCGCGCATTAGTTCTTGAAATAGAGCGCCCACAAAATTTGTGTCAAACACAGACAGACAGACAGACAGACTCGCAGTCAGACATTTTATAGAAACATGTTTTTCGGGGTCTCTGACCCCCAAAACATGTAAATCCGTCGAAAACTCGAACTCGAAAATTTTTACGAATAAAATACTTTCTTCTTGTAAAGATAGAAGATAGCAAAAATTACATTAATACTTGGAAATTTTTCCGAGAGAAACATTCACCTTGCATACAATTTTTCAAATGAAAATCGAATTTCAAATTAATTGCCTAAAAGGCGCAAAGGCCAAGTGTAAGCCAAAAGCCTAGTTAAAAAGATTCCATGCCGGAACTCGAATCCGGACCATCATATAGCGCACTGACATTCTACCGACTAAACCACATAGAATGATACCCAGCCTGGAACTTCTCACTGTTACAGGTTGGCAAACAATACCATTACTAAACAATACTCGCGTCTGTAGCCTTGCCAACCTGTAATAGTGACAAGTTCCAGGCTTTGTATCGTTCCAAAAATAATTTGAAAATGGTTTGTGAATTTTTTTAAAAAAAAATAAAAGGTTTCTATGATTTTAAACTATATTTATCTGTTTAATGATCTCTGTCCCTGTAACAACATGTTTGTTACACTTTCAATATAGAGGCCTTGGTGCTCTTTTAGAAAGTTTGGCGCAATCCGGGATTAAGAAAGTAAGATCTGTTGCCAAATGATATAAACAGTTATTAAAACAAACCTGATAAGCTTTTATGCCTGTTCATATACGTATTTTTATATATACAAACATTTTATTATACATATATTATTGTTGTTTTTTTATACACAGTTCACTTCTGTTTGCATATAAAACTAAATAAATGTTTTTTTTTTATATCAAATAATTTGTATAAATATTGAAAAAAATGTCTGCATATATGAAACAGCGAATAGGTTTCCAGAAAATATGTTGTCAAATTTCTTTCTTTCGCCAAATCCATTTTCACTATTTTGCCAAGGCCTTTATACAGGAAAACTGCCACACATTTAGTTGTATTTGTGAAGTAATTTTTAATAAAAATAAATGTATACAATGGCGCGCGTGAAAGTTGTTCTATTGAAAATGTACTGGATACTTATGATATATGTATATGCACTGTAAAAAAAAAAAAAGACATTTTTACGATACAAAGTACTGTTCATCTCGCGCACAAACTCGATCACAGTGAATGTGCTGTATCATTCTTTTGTTTCCTGACTTTATTAACATGGAAAATACAGTATTTTTTTACAGCACAAACTGCTGGCGTCCAAATTGCCAGCCAGGGACGTAGCTACAGGGGGGGTGCGACACCCCCCCCCACTTCGGTAAACTCATATACAGTCGGTAATTTCACTTTCGTTCAAAAACTGCATCCTTCGGCTCTGATTTTTTTCTTTTTTTTTAAGAATTTTTAAAAACATATTACAAAATTTATTACAAAACAGAAAACAATGTCAAAACATATTTAAATTATTAAATATTTTCTAATTAGAAACTTCCTTTCTCTTTGCTCCTTGGGTGTAAGAAGGGGAGGGAGAGGAGGGGTCCATGATACAGTATCCCTTTAGAAGATTAAATATACCTTCTTCCTATTTCTGTGCAGTATCCCTGTAAGCTAGGGGTAGAGAATATCTTCGCTTCGTTCAAGAAAGGAATCTGGAGAAGAAAAGCCTTGAGGGTAAATGCGTAGAATCCTTGACCAATGCAAATGAAATTAGAAGGCCAGACTTCTTGTTCGTTAAAATTCGTTTTGCTGGACTCTGAAAGCTATGGGGGGTGGATATTTCGCGGGGTTTTTGGGGGACAGGATGTCGCCAGATGTTTACTGTTGTATTGTCTGTTTTTCAAAGCAAAAAAAAAGAGAGAACCGGGAATTTTTTCCGATTTTTTCTTATCAAAAATTAAAACGATGTAATAAAATTACATCAGCTACTAAGGATGAACCGAATAGTGATTATGACCGAATACCGAATATTCGGCCTACAGGTGAACCGGATACCGAATATTTGACAAGTCGAGTAGTAACTATTCGGCCAAATACCAAATATGCGGTTGGTCGAATATTTTAAAATTTTATTAATTAAAAAATTTCATATTTCATGGCTTCTTCTGGTGAATTAAACCAAGTAAATAATTTTTTTTTAATTCTAAAGATAAACAACTCAGCAAAAATAACTTTTCTACCGAATAGTCGGCCTACAGGCGAACCGTATACCGAATATTCGGCTAGCCGAATTAACTGTTAGGCCGAATACGAATTTTCGGCCATCCGAGTAGTAACTATTCGGCCAAATACCAAGTACTCGGCTGGTCGAATATTTTTATATTTCAAAGATTAAAGGCATTAAAATGTTAAATTTAAAAATAATTTTACATAATATTTAATGTAGAAACTTACATCTTGATAAACAAGAACTTTTTACAAGTAAACTTTATACATGAAAAAATCTGCTTTGAGGTATTTAAGAAGAGAATTTTAAAATTTTATTAATTAAAAAAGTTTGATATTTCATAGCTTCTTCTGGTGAATTAAACCAAGCGAATATATATATATATATTTAATTCTAAAACAAACAACTCAGCAAAAATAACTTTTCTACTGTCTTTGATTTAGCAGGGAAGTTTTTAAAGGCATCTTAGATCAGTGTTTCGAATGGGCGATTATTTTTAGAAATTATAAACGTACACATTGTTCCTACAAAAATTGTAACAAACTTTTAACAGAAGTAATGTGGTCAAGACAAAAAAAATTTGAACAAGAAACAACACCTCACTCCATTTATTCCATCAAAATTACAGTATATTCAGTCAAAAATTCTTGGTGTGCATGTGCAAGTACAAGCCGAAACTGAATTTTCGCTCACAACTTTATCAGTAAATGAAGATATTTTTGCAAGATTTGTTTTATATTAATTTAGTTTGTATTAAATGTGATGATATCATTGAAAATGACTGAATTTTGGCCTGTGACACAGTATAAATACTATAAATTGCATTCTGAATAAAGGAATGTCTACCTCATAGTTGTTTAAATATGAAAAGTGGCAATTTCCAGCACTTCTCATCATGATATTATATTTGACAGAAATCAAAGCAAGTTTGTTAAACATATAGCCATGATATCTTCGTTAGGGTTAACAAATGAAAATCCAAGTTTGACCTCGAATGAGATGAGATACACTTTATTTATAACTGAAAAAGTGGATTACGATTATGGTTTTCTGAGCAAAATTTGTCTTTCTTTATGTGTATTATCAACCCTGAAAGTTTCTCTGTTTTGATTAGAAGCTCCCTTTTTTTGTGAAAAAGCAAGAAACAGATTATTTACAAGAAAATGTTCAGGAACATGCATTTTTACATTGTTAATTCCTATGAAAATCCCCAGTAATGGTTAATTTTCTTAAGTAATACTTTCTTATTCGTAAAGGAATAGCCTTTTTTCTTTTTTCCTATAAAGGTAACTGATCTTTCAGAAAATGGTGCCAAAGTTGACGTTTGATACAGATTTTTTTTAAACGTGACAATAGGCGAAAGATCATTATGAGGTAGCAATTGATTATAAGTTAATATGTAATACATTTATCAGAAAATTTAAAAGTGCTATTTGATTTCAAAGCACGTCATGCCTCATGCCTGCTGATTACATGCTTCTGGATGAAATGTCTGCTTAAATGTGTCAGAAAATTTAACATTCTTGAGAGGAGTGAAAATGTTTTTTAAAAAGAAGTGTTTTTTTTTTTTTTTTTCCATAAACGTGGTATTTAATACGAAGTTAGAAAACTGTTTAGTTATTTCAAATCTGAATCCGTGCATTTTGTACTCCGTGCATTTGGGGTGTATTTGATAATTTTGATCATATGTGACAGAAAAATGCACAATATAAGAATAGGAGGGTTTGGATTTTATTTTTTATTTTCTTTTATTCCTTTCTCTTTTTTTCTATAAATATTTATCCAAGTAAAAACGTTTTGTAAAAAAATTCTTCTGTCCGGCTTTATGCAACATTGTCTACTAAATATTTCCGTCGTCCTCTGTAGTTTGTTTTGGTCCTTTGATCTGCTTTGGGGGACAGACTGTTGAAATTTTCTCATTGAAGTAATCCGCAACAATTATCCTTATTCTAATTACCAGAGAAAATAAAACTACTAAGTAACCAATTATCTCATACTTTTTTATTTAATTTTTATTAATTTTCTTATTTTATCTTACGTTTTTACTTGGATAAATATTTATGGAAAAAGAGAAGTAAATAAAATAAAATAAAAAATAAAATCCAAATCCTCCTATTCTTATATTGTGCATTTTTCTGTCACATATGATCAAAATTATCAAATGTACCATACACGGATTAAGATTTGAAATAACTAAATAATTTTGTAACTTCGAATTAAATGCCACGTTTATGAAGAAAAAATACTTGTTCTTAAAAGGTATTTTTACTTCACTCAGGAATGTTAAATTTTCTGACACATTTAAGTAGACATTTTTTTAATCCAGAAGCATGAATCAGCAGGCATGCTGCGGCATGAAGTGCTTTGAAATCAAATAGCCTTTTTTTAATTTTCTGATAAATGTATTACATACAAAATTATAATCAATTGCTACCTCATAATGATATTTAGCCCATTGTGACGTTTAAAAAAAATCTGTTACAAACGTCAGCTTTGGCACCATTTTGGCAAAACATAAATTAGGCCTTACCAGGCCTAATTAATGTTTTTTGTACCGAGCCGGGACTGGTTTCATTCTTCCAAGTCTTCACGGGCCAAAATTTTTAGTCCCGGTTTTCACCCAACCCGTATGAAAATCATTGTCTCAGCGTGGCCTGGTAGCAAAATACAGCGAAATTAAAATATAGTAATACGCGTGAAAAAGAATGACGAATCCTGTTTTAAACTGAAAAATGTGTTGATCCATGCAAAATTAATATTATAATATGTGAGAAAAGAAAGTATACAGTCGAACCTCGTTAACGCGAACAGTCAAGGGGAAACTTTTTTGTTCGTGTTAAAAGTAGTTCGTGTTATCCGAACTTAAATGCATTACATACAACTGCGACGGGACAATCGGAAACAGTTCGCGCTAAAAGTAATTCGCGTTAAGCGTGTTCGTGTTAACGAGATTTGACAGTAATACATTTACACCTATTAAAAAGGGAACTTGTCTATAATGCATTTTTTTACTTTACTGTGCGATTCCGTCTTAGAAGATTTTACTGTATATCATTTTTTTAGATTTTTAAGTCTCCAATACATGGAATACGGATTAACAAAATTAATGATAATCGAAACATTTCCATATAACAAATAGAGATTTATTTAAAATAAACGGTCAAGTGCGAGTATTACTCGCGTACAGAGGGTTCCGTAGAATAAATATATGAATTTGTAATTGTATTATAAAAAAAAAAAAAAAAAAAAAAAAAAAAAAAAACCGTTGCTAAAATAATGCTAAGACTTTGTAAAAAACTATACAATATAGGGTTGGGTATAACAGTATATATTACAAAAGTGCAAATGGATCTATCATGAAAATTCAAAGAGATATGGAACCTAAATAATATCAATATAGCTTTTCTGTATAACTCATTTTTTAATATTATCCTAATCTGTTTAGGATGAACTTAATTCGGTACTGACAATAAAAGCAGTGCATATTTAAACTTCATTTGGCATTTCATAAAACTAAATTCAGCCTAGAAATAACCTTTATTTCTACAGTGTAGCTAAAATAAAACCTTTGTTCAAAGTTTAAATTTGGCATTGTGCTAAGCGCGCTTCGAAAGGAGGTCGCAAAATTGCAACGCCGCCTTGGTCAGTGCCGTGTTTTTCGAGATAGGTTTTTAATTAAAAGTCACTCGAGGCGTATTGAGAGATACACTCAATGCAAACTAGTCGCGAATCCCACAGTATTTGTGTGATTCAATTAAACTAATTAAACCTTTCGAGGAAGGTAACCTTAATAAAGGACACCTAATTTTAATTCCAAAACAGGCAAACGGCATCAAGAATATTTAATTAAAATTTTCCTTTTATCGTGTACTTGAAAATAAGCAAGTTTGTATTTTCTAATAAATTCGTTTATAAATTCCGGTGTCAGTCCATTATTTCATAAGTTTATATACAGAATTACTCCGCGCCGGAAAGGGTTAAGCGGTCGCAGGACTCTTAAAGCTTCAAAATTTTAGAAATTAAAATTTTTTTAGATGTTAAACACCTATCTTTTCGGAACATTTTGATATAATTGTTTCATTGAAATTCCCATTAGAACAGAAGTTATGGCTTTTAGAATTATACTCGCACAATAGCTGAAGCGGCGTTTGCGAAACTTTGAAGCCATTTTTCTCCAAATGTCGTTTCTTGGGCATAAGGTGCAGGATACCTCAAAAACTTCTGTATATTTTTTCATAAAATTTTCAAAACATATATTTCATGTTAGTCTGTATAAACTGAACCGAAAATTTCCTTTTTATTTTCAAAATATATTTTTTAGGAGATTATACTGTTGAAAATTTCAAAATTTTGTATTAGCTAAATGCAACATTGCATTAAAAATATAAAAATGCTTTAAATACAAATTTATTTAAGTTCAGAGTAATTATAACAATATGAAGTATAAGTAAGCACTAAAATTTTCATTCTAGTTGCAATATTTATTTTGTAACCCTGCAAACTATTATGCCAATTTTCTGTTCGAGAAATGTCTAACAGTTTCGAGCCCCCTATAAATACTAATTCTGCATCTTGCAATTTTTTAAATACATGAAATGAAAGAACATACTTATATCTTTCATCCCAATTAAAATTGTGTTTTAAAATGATATACATTTTAAGACATTAAATGTTGAAAATGGTTTTTTTTTCTTCCAATTTTTAGAGTCCTGAGACCCCTGAAATTAGTATGTTTTTAACAATTTGACATTTATTGCTTTTATACTGTTACTGGACATTACATCACACATATATATTATTAAAAGTTGTTAACTAGGCATAGAGTACGCCGCTTCTGTCATTGTGCATGTCCAAACTGGCCGTATATTTAAGGGTTAATATCTCAGCTAATTACCGATGATTTTTTTCGAAATTCATTATCAACAATGCTTTTTTACTTCGTCTACGATAGGTACATCCAGCGATGCGGAACAATTTTTCTGAATGCCCATAAATCGAAATTTGTGTGTAACAGAAAAATGCAATTTTCTCAAAAACTATGTGACCTATGGTGATCGCTATAATTTTCCGGCAAGGTTTAAATTAACTTCTACTACCTCCAATTTTTTCATAATTTTAGTTTCAGTAGATTCGGAATTAGATGGGGGTAACATATTTTTGCGCTACATTTTCGACAATATCTTTGAAAATATAATATCTAAAATTAAAAGGAATGTATTTTTGAGTTCAGCGTTACGAAAGCTTTCACACGATACCCCACACGATATGCAAAGAATTTTTTTTTTCAAGTACCATAATTAGCCCCTCTACATTTTTACTAAATATATTTATGAATGTTTATTAATCTGAAACTATGTGGGACAATAGTCTTTATTACTTCCCCGAATTTGAACTTGCAGCGTTCCATAGTTTACGAGTAAAATGGCTGTGAGAGACAGACAGATAGACACGGGAGTGATCTTATAATGGTTCCGTTTTTACTTTTTAAGTACGGAACCCTAGAAAAATAAATATCGCAGCCTACGGTATTTCTAGAAAAAAAAAAAAGAAAGAGAAGAGAAAAGCTAAGATTAAGTATTTTTGATCAGAATTCCTCGTACAGACAAATTTTTAACCAAATCGACATAAAGTCAATGTTTTGTAAAAATTCACTCGGGCTGTGCCAGGCTCGGGTCGAGATTTTCATTTTTTTTCCGGGTCAGGATGGTCTCAGGCTGAACTTTTAGCTGCTCTAACGCCGGGCCAGGCCAATAATTTTTTTCGACAGGCCTGGCCAAGTTCAGGCCTACCTTTTATAATGGGCCGGGTCGAATTTTTTTCTATGAGTCGGCCTGGCCCGGGCCTGAAAATTTCTACCCGTACAGACTTCTAACTTAAAATTGAAAAAGTATTGTAAATTTCAAACTTTGAGTTATAAATAAAAAAAAAAAGAATAATTTTTTAAATATTTTCTATTGAATTTATTTTTATTGTAATAATAAGTAATCAATCTAAACCTGCCTTTTTACACCTCACCCCAAATTACTGCTTTTACCTTTGCCCCCTCCCCCACTCACTGGAGTATCGAGCACGAAAAGCTTAAACCTTAAGTGATGAGGTGATTTATATATATATACTAGGGGGCTCGGCCCCCTACGAGCTACGCTCGCCAACCCCCGTCCAGACACCGCAGACTCTAAATGCACGCTAATTTGATCGGCTTTAAAAAGATTTCGAAAGATTGAATTATAATTTAAAAAACAGTGGCGATCTCCCTATAAAAGAATTTCTATTCATTTCTCTTTGATTGGGGAATTTTAACGCCAAATCCGCTGCGGTACTACTTGATTATCCTGTCGACCAATTTCGCCAAATTATATAAATTGCCAAACCACTCGCCAAATTATACAAATTGATATAATTTTTATTTTAAATAACGAAAGAACAAATAAATTCGTACAACATTAAAAGAAACACAAATAAAACGTCGAAATAAAAATAACTTGATGACGTATACACGTGTAACAACATTTTAAAATAAGCTAATATAAAAGGAATTAAGTACAGAAAGTCTTTGTCTCCTGGTATTTTTTAACAAAGCGAAAAGAAAGTTCTTTTAAATGAGACATTTTAAATTAATTCTCAAAATATCAAATAAATGTCTAGCGCAATTTCTAAATTTAAACTTTTTTGCAATATTATTTTGTGTTCATTTTATGTAATAACTATAATGTGACGTAAATATGACGTAATTTCTCCTAAGACTTCTAACGCATGTTAATTAATTTATTATTTTACAATATCCTTTCTCTTTTAAAATTCACGTGTATACTTTTTATGACGTAATTTTTAATAAGTTCCTGCTTTTTATACCTAATTATTTAATTCTAATTTGAAAGTTTTTTTCCTGTTTATAATAGTCACGTGTAAATAAATTTTTAATTTGAAGCAAACATTATTGCTTGCGCTTTTTATACAGTTGGCAACAGTTTAAATTAGTACAATTTTCTGAAATCTGTAAAAAATATCTCTAGAAATGCTGAAAATTTGAATTTAAAATAGAAATAAAACCTGAAAAAATGAGTCAAAATAAAAAAATTAATGCAATCTGCACTCCGGCAAATTCTAACGCATAAAATGATCTAAAAATGATTACACTGCTATGTATAGTTTTTGCTGCTATAAAACTTTTTTAGTGAAACAATTTTGTCCAACTTTAGCATTGAATAACTCTTAAAATAATTCTTCGATTTGAAAACTGTCTGCATTAGCGTGTTTATGAAACATTTCTGTATAAAACCACCGATTTTCATATTTTGGTATGCATTATTTTTGTTAATATTAACGAAGAAAGGCCTCCGGTCACAAAAAAATCAAAACCGGCGGCGGCGGCGGTGACAGCGGTAGTTACTTTTTTTTAGAATAGAGAGATATATATCGTAGTGAGATGGTGTGTATGCAACTCCAAAATTTGATTTCTTGTCTTGTGCACTCCACAAAATTTAGCGAATTAAAATAAGAAAATCTCCTGTGAATTTTGCATTATTTACTTGAATAAGAACAACTGAAAAAGTACTGTAAGTGTACATACATATAAATAAACGTATCTAAATACCACAAAAAAATTTCTTCATAATTGAAATTTCTTTGGGTTGAAAAACACCTCACCTGATCAGTTAAGGGTTAAAATCTTTAAAATTACTTTTTTTCCTCTGCTTTATTCGTAATTGTGCAATACAATAAATAATTCAGCAGTTATCTACTTCACTCCCTCCATTCATAATTTCTATTACCCTCGCTCCACCCCCCCCCCCCTTCCAGTTTGTAAAATTTTAAATGGTTGAAATTTAGTTTTTTGTTAAAATTTTTGGTCTGTTTATTTATATATTGCTGAAATAATAAATAAATGTCTAACTCCCCCCCCCCCCTCGCCCAAAAGAAAATAATGCAAAAAAAAAAAAAATAAATAAATAAAAAAATTTTATTATGAACATTCGGTAAATTCGATCTCCACCCCCCCCCCCCACCCCAAGCGAAATGCTCTAGCTACGCCACTGTTGCCAGCACATTGTGCTGTTAATTTTACGCAACTACTGTATTTTCAATGTTAATATAGTCAGGAAATCAAAGAAAGATACAGCACATTCACTGTGATCGAGTTTGTTCTGGAAAATCTACAGTGGTTTTTGTACAGTGTGTAAAATATGTTAACTCACGAATGTATATGAATATACCAGTATTGTATGCTAATATTTCTTCCAGGATTTGGTATGGAATTTAATAACAAAAACACACCATTTGTACGAACCAAGTATCATTCTAGCACATTATAAGCAATAAAATATTACTCCTTGAATTTCACCATAATAGAATTTTCAAATAATATAGATAAACTGTTCTTTTTCTAAATTAACGTCAATTTTAAATTACTCAATTTGGAAACTATTCTTTTTTCCAAAGATAAATCATGAACGAAGAAGTCAAACCGATTTCATTGCGAATTACATGGATTTTTTTTTTTTTTAAATCTACTATTTAAAATTTTTCATAAATCTGATTTCCTAATGTTTAAATTTCTGGGTTTCTGAATTACCGATAACATTAATAAATAAAATTTCATGAAGTTTCAGTGATCGTTGCTACTAAAAAACCTTTTTTTCTTTGTTAGTGCCAGAAAAAAACTAAAAATTCAACTCAAAGTTACATAACTCGTTAAATTTTCGTTATAAAAGAATGTGATTTTTTAAGTCACTTTCCTTTGAAGGAGTAATAGTTTCATATTAATTAAATTATGATCACCCGTTGCGGAATCACTTTTGAAATCCTAAAAAGATAGTTTAAGGTATTATTTTTTCTGTTGCCATATCAAAGAAATAGAGAAAAGTTATATATTTTTTAATATATTCACTAGCTCGCGCTTTCAATCAAGCATAAAAAAGCGGTGAATTTTCCATAATTGGGATCGGTGCCAACTCTAAATTATAACGAAAATCTTTTGAGTAAAATCATGAGTTGCAGTGATGAAATGAGGCAAGATAGACTTGATTGCTTATAAAAGAGGTTCCTTCTTTAATTATTTTTACAAACTACACAATATGAACTTCAAAATTCTCTGTTTACTTAAAAGGTGACAATTAATAATACAGATGTTAAAAGTTTAAAATATACATTTTATTTAAATTTCCGAGTACTTTCGGTCTGCATCGCCGCAGCCTTCGTCAGGGAATATTTTCATTGACCGTCATTCCACTCATTCAAATACGTCATTTCGTTTGAAATGGGAGAGTCTGTAATTCTTAGGAGTATCTGGGAGTAGAAATAATAGTTTTTTTTAATTAAACTTATGTAGAGTAAAATATTTTCATTAACTGCAATAACTTCATTCAAGTACGTCACTTTGTTCACATACGTCACTCCGTTTTAAATGGGTAGCTGGAAAATAGTAGAAGTAGAAACAGATCTTCGGATCAAACTTACTTAGAGGAAAATTTAAGTTTTCAGGACCTTTAACCATAAATGGGGATATTGTATGATAGTGCGCCGTTACATACTTGATTGCCTTTACACGGAAATTCTCTGGATTCTCTGATAATGGTTGTATAGTAATTAGATGTTGGGTATATAATTTTTGCTTGATGAAAATCTATTATGATATTCTGATTAAACTTTAAGCATGACAGACCTGTGGATTGGCGACAAAATTTAATATCTGCTTTAGGTTCTTTAATTTTTTTGCTTGAGTTTTCTTTTTCTCATTCCTATGTATTTCATTATGTTATTTTTGACAGTTCTAAAAGGGCTTACATACCAACCAATTCATCCTCCAGTGTTGGGTCTATTTTCGTACAAATCAGTTCTTTTAATTTTCTTGGTGGACAGGCTATTAATTTTATAGTGCATTTTAGAAAAGAACATCGTAACTTCTCGTACAGAGTTAGTAATAGTTACATTTTTTTGTATTAGCTTGTGATTGGATCAACGTGGAATATTGCGTTTCGTCTTTATGATTTTATTTAATTATTTTTACTTTTATACTTATTTCAAAATTAGTCATTCACGGCGTTCTGCTTTTAAACGCCTCAATTCTTCCGCAGAAATTTAAAACCTTATTTTACAAACATTGATTTCGAAGCCGCAGAGATAAAAATGTTCCTATAAACATAGCAACGTCCAAGGATTAGATTTCAAAGATACCGAAGTTTCATAAAAATCTGAATCGAATCAAGTGTAATTTATATTTGTGAAGATATTTATAGGCTTCTACTTCTCGACTGGGAATGAAATGATATATGATAATCCCAGCAAAGTAACGAGTATTACCACGATTTAAAGTAACTTTTATAACTATTAATAGACGTCATTGTGTGCTGTATAAGGTTATCACATCTTTCTTTTTTATATATGAATAATTTTTTTCTTTTCTTTTTCTTTTTTTTTAAGTAAGTATAATAATGTATCTGTTTTTTTTTTTTTTAAACGAAAACACACCATAATAATTGGAACGTATTATCACTCGTGTTTAATAATTCTTTTATAATGTTTTTTTATTAAGAGTCTCAGGACTCTTAAAATTGGAAAAAAAGAAATCATTTTCACCATTTAATATCTTAAAATGTATGTGATTTTAAAACACGAATTTTATTGCGATGAAAAATATAGCAGTGTTCTTTCATTTTATGTATTTAAAAAATTACAAGATGCAGAAATAGTATTTATAGGGGGCTCCAAACTGTCAGACATTTGTCAAGAAGAAAATTGGCATAACAACTTAAGCGCAGGATTACAAAATAAATTTTGGAACTAGAATGAAATTTTTTGTGCCTAATTATACTTCAGATTGTATTAATTACTCTGAACCTAAATAAATTTGTATTTAAATCATTTTTATATTTCTAATACGACGTTGTATTTAGCTAATACAAAGCTTTGAAATTTTCAACAGTATAAACACCTAAAAGAAATAATTTTTTGAACAATAAAAGGGAAATTTTAAGTTAAGTTAATTCAGACTAACATGAAACATATATTTTGAAAATTTCGTGAAAAAATATTCAGAAGTTTTTGAGATATCTTGCGCGTTATGCCCCAAAAAGTCATTTGAAAAAAAAAGATGACTTCAGAGTTTCCGAAACGCCGCTTCAGCTATTGAACGGGTATAATTCTAAAAGCTGTAACTTTTGTTATAACGGGAATTTCAAGAAAACAGTTATATCAAAATGTTCAGAAAAGATAGGCGTTTAACATCTAAAAAACTAAAATTTCGAAAATTTTGAAGCTTTAAGAGTGCTAAGAGCGCTTAATGTTTTTGTTTCGCGGGGTAATTTTAAATAATTTTCGAAAATTTTGAAGCTTTAAGAGTGCTGAGAGTGCTTAATGGTTTTGCTATCGCGGGGTAATTTTAAATAATTTTCGAAAATTTTGAAGCTTTAAGAGTGCTAAGAGCGCTTAATGTTTTTGTTTCGCGGGGTAATTTTAAATAATTTTCAAAAATTTTGAAGCTTTAAGAGTGCTAAGAGCACTTAAGGATATTTATAGAGTTTCATTATCAGGAGTCTGAAAATATTTGATTCGTTACAAATCTCAATAACGCGAGACGTGCCTAGAAGAACGACAAAGAACAATATGTTTCTAAATTTAATACAGTACTGATACGGCAGCGTTTATTGTATGGACAATAGATTTCATGGTGCAGAAATAAAATGAATCTGGAAACATAGCAACATACAAGGATCAGATTCATAAGAGGCCATAATTATAAGAGATTTTGAACTGAATCAAATAAAATTTAAGGCCTTCTCGTCTGGGATGGTGACATGTTTTATCCCTTTAAGACATGATCTACACAATTGTGTAAGGGACTCTAAGGAAAAAGAAAAATCAATTTCCCATTTTTGTGTAAATTAAAGCCGAGCCTGCACCCACACAATTGTATAATGGTATGGATTCTCCCTTGACGTAACCTGACATCGAAACATTTTAAAATATTTTTTTTATTTTATTAAGTATGATCCTATTAATTAGGGTTAACCACCAAGACTTTTAATTTCTACCAAAAATCTTTAGGTCTTAAAGGGTTAAAGATTAGTGAAATAAGACAACTCCAGCAAAATAACGAGCAGCACTAAATAGATTTAAAATAGCTTGGATAACTATTGATGGACAGCATTGTGTGCTGTGGTGGTTATCGCGATTTTCCTTTCGTTTATATAAGTGAGGGGTTTTTTCTTTTGAAAGTAAATATAATAAATTATCTGTTTTTTTTTTGTTTTTTTTTTTTAAACGTAGGCGCGCCAAATAAATATATTAACATATCCTCGTCTGTGATTATTGATAGTTTTCAAATACTTTTTAAATTAGCGACATTTATAGTTTCACTTCTTGAGCGGGAGTGTTTGATTCGCGACGAACCTCAATGGCACAACGTTATTTCCAGAAAACAAACACACAGCAACATGCATGTAAGTTTAATATAGCACTGATGCGCCAGCTAATATTTGGCCAATTAAACTTTCAACCATTTTAACATCATAACGTCATTATTATTATCGACCGAAAATTCGCTTTCGTTTTCGGCTCAAAATCTGAGTTTCGCCGAAAACATCGACTGCCAAAAAATCGGCCGAACCGAATCTATATATATTCCGAAAATCTCGTTTCTTCCTTCGGAAATTTTCAAAATTACTAAGTGATTTGAGCTGTATCGACTCAAGTGAGACGCTTTTTATTTATTACTTTGATCACTGTTATGTTTATAATTATCAAGTCATGACTGACTCAAGATGTGAGTGCCAGTTATAAAGCAAGAAATGCATATATGACTAAACTTTGAAGACACTTTTCACGGGCTCATTAAAATCTGCAGACTTAACAGTAATAGAAAATTTTTAGTTTGAAACCACAGAAAAGTTTCGAATACTCTCTGAGTATAGTATAACAGAGTAGTTTAACAATATATTCTTGTATAACAGATGGTCATTTACAAAAATCACTATAAAAAGTAAATCGTGGTATGTATACCTAAAACATTTTTTAATAGGATGAAATTCGTATAATTAGAAAATCCTTTTGTGAGATGACTTAATTGTATTTTATTTTATTTGAAAATAAAAAGTTTTGGCCAGAGGCACAGAGAGTCAACTTGGACCACACGTATGATTATGCATATAATTAATGATTAATTATGTATATTTATGTAAGTATTAATTATTTAAAAAAATTCTTTTTGGGAATTTTCGTTTTCGGCCGAAAATGGGAAGATTACCAAAATTCGGTTTCGGCTTCTGTTTCGGTCTTAAAAACCTGTTTCGGTAGATCCTTAATTATTATACAAAAAAGAAAATTACTTGCATAATTATCAACTACGCTGAAAGTTCCTAACTGGGTGCACAGAGAAAGAAGTTTCTAAATGGGGTGGAGTTTTATTTTGGTTTCGAAGAGCGAGTAACAGAGTAACTTATTTAAAAGACAGATTTTGGAAATTTTCGTTTTCATTTTCGGCCGAAAATCGGAAGATTACCGAAATTCAGTTTCTGTTTCTGTTTCGGCCTTAAAAACATGTTTCGGTAAATCCTTAATTATTATACAAAAAAGAAACTTGCTTGCATAATTGTCAACTACACTGAAAATTCCTAACTTGGCGCATGGGAACAATACAGAGAAAGAAGTTTTTGAAAAGGGGGGTGGGGTGTATCTTGGTTTCCAAGAGTGAGTAACAGAGTAAGTTATTTAAAAGAAAGATTTTGGAAATTTTCGTTTTCGTTTTCTGCCGAAAATGCGAAGATTACCGAAATTCGGTTTCTTTTTTAAAAACCTGTTTCGGTCGATCCTTAATTATTATACAAAAAAGAAACTTACTTGCATAAGAAAGTTACTTGTATAAGAAAATTGTAAAGTGGGCGAAGCAGAAATTTAAATGAGAAATTTATTAAGTGTTAAATTAAAAAAGCTGAACAAACTATAATGGAAACTCCGTGCATTTTTAAAGTAAAAATGTTCTTTGATTCATTTAAAATGAGAGTATTGCAGGGGTCTACCCTAATCCAAAAATTCAATTAGATGTTAACTCGAAAACCAATCTGAATTCAATAAAATAATTTTCTTTGACCAAACCCAACACGAATTTGCAAAGGTAATTTTCGTTGAACCGAAATGTTACCCAAACTCGAGACACATCAAACGAAAACCTGAAATTAATCTGTATTTTAATGCAATTATGGAAAAATGGTATATATTTCTAATATAAGTTTTAATTTTTATGTTGAATAACGACTATTTACGTATTAATTTATGTTCAAATACATACGTCTTGATCTGATGCAATATTCTGGACTTTGTTTATTCTCTTTTGAAAAATCTCTTTAACACAAACCTAACCTGCGCGTGTCGAAACCCAGACCGAAACCGAAAGAATTTGAATCAACCGAACTCGAATTTGACTCACATTGCAAAAAAAAATCGTGTCAACTGAACTCAACTTGAACAGCGGGTCGGTGTCGGTTCGGGTAAAATTGGGTTACACGATTCGTAGCAGGATTCTATTCTTAATTGAAACGAAAACTGTTCTATTTAAGGGGGTCCGGGACACATTTAAAAAAAATTTTATTTATTGAGTTAAAATTTTGAAAATTTTTTACGATGGCTAACCACTTCATTAGTAAACAAAATCACATCATAAAACTTCTCATAATTAAATTTTTTTTACTTAAAATTTATTAAAAATGTGGGGTAATTAAAAATCGTTACAACTCTAAATATTATTTGTAGAATTAAATATTTTTTCATTTAAATAAACAGAAAATAAGTTTTAATTTTGACTCAGCATTTTTAAAAATATTAAGTAAAAATAAAAAAAAATGTTTCAAGTAAAAATGTAAGGAAAAATGATGCAACCTTAAAAAAAAAAAAAAAAAATCAGATTTTCAAAAGTAAAATTTTTTTTTTAAATTTGCTGAATAAAAATTAAAGTTAAAAAATTGAAAAAGACATGTTCCAAGTTTGAACCATTTATCGGTTCTTGTCTTATAATAATTTAAATACGAGAAATGGTGAAAAAACCCATCATGAAGAAAGACGCATTTTTACAAGAAGTCGTTTCCATAACTTCCATTGCTTGAAAGCTAGATTTTGAAAACAAACCAAAACGGAAAAATTAATATTTCCTGTTCCAATTAAGATAGAAAGATGATTTAAACAACATTTTAAGCAACAAAAAACAGAAATTTTTAATGCAATAATTTTTTTTTTAGAAATTTTGAAGATGGGACCCCCTTAAGGGAACGAAAATCAAACAAAATAATAAATAAAATCATAAGACAAAACGCAATATTCCACTTTGATTCAAACATATAATATACAATATGAACTTTAAAAAGCTCACTGTTTTACTTAAAAGGCAACTAAAATAATATAACAGATGTTACAAGTTAAAAATATACATTTTATTTAAAACGTCTTAGTACTTTCCGGCTGTATTTCCCAAACCCATCATCAGAGAATATTTTAATAACTAAGTTTTAAGTAAAATGTATCTTTTATTATTTTAGTCGCCTTTTAAGTAAAACAGGGGTCTTTTAAAGTTCATATTGTATATTTTATGAAAAATAAATATTTAATGTCAAACTGGACCGGAAAAAAAAATTACTACTCAATGCCCTGAATTTGAATATTTGATATTTCATTATAAAAGATAACATGAATTATTGTTAAACATCTCATCCCGCTTAATGCAATATTTCATTAAATAGAATAATTTATATTGAGAAAATGGTTATTCTGTTAAGCATACTTGATTGTTTGGGTCTCTCACCTTTCCTTATATTGCGTATATCAAACACAGCAAGGAAAATTCTTAGAATCTTCCTAATCACATAGCACGAGCTTCAGAATGGGATCTATTATCCTCACAATGGTGGATCTCATTCACAGATATTACAGGAAGGGGAATTCGTGGGGGGATGAGATGTGGTATGACGTGCGGTATCCTGTGCATGTAAGGAGAAGTAACAAATATTGATTTTTTATTCAATGGCATAGAATATTTTTAGTCTAAGAGAGAAAAAAATATATAGATGTGTACAGATAACAGAATATCAGAAATTTAAAAGGACAGTTTTACGATAGTGAAATTTCAAAAATTTTGACCTAGGGCAGGGTTGGCGAACCTTTTTATAGTCGCGTGCCAATTTTTCTCAAAAAATATTTTTCATGACCTTGACGTGCCAACTAGAACACAAATTTAGTGGATTGAAAAATATGAATCAAAACTACTTGAAAATTACTTATTAAGATTTTTACTAATATGAGTAACATACATGTAAGTATTACACTGAAATAGTTATAGAAACACTTATATTTTAGAATTTAACAATATATATATATATATATGTGTGATTAATTGAGTTGTATCTTGGACGAAAAATAATTAACATCATTTTAATACTCAGTTAATTTTAACAGAATGCAAATTAAAATGGATTTATCTGACAACTGCTCTCTATTTGATTTTTTATATTATTCATTTCAGAAAATAATGACTCACAGGTATAAGTAGTAGGAAACATTATTAAAATGAAAAAAAGGCAGTTTATATTTAAATAGTTCTCAAATTAATTTTCAAGTTACCACAATTTATCATTGGTATTTTTATTAATACATATAATAATCTTTCCTTTTTGGTAGTTTTCAAATATTTTCTTTGTTTGATAAATTTTGGAGCTATAGTGAATAAGATTCAAATTCTTCAATTTCCAATTAAACGAATTTAGTCTAAATTCGTGTATTTTGTGTAAAATCACTGTAACTTGATTTAGAGACATAATGAATGCCGTGCCGTGCCAAAATTATTCTTTCGCGTGCCAAAAGTGGCACGCGTGCCATATGTTCGCCGACCCTGACCTAGGGTGACACCGCCAGTAGTTGAAACCCTCCCAGTGGTTGATTAAATTTTTGAAATACTGCGTCATTTCTGGCAGAAATGAGTTTTATACGTGGCACTAGACATAACATTTTTATTTGAATGTTGGTGAACGTGTTTTCACATTGTTGTCAGTTGTCTGCTGTAAGAGAAGCCATTTTATGAATTTTTTTTATTAGAATGTGTATGTAAAAATTTTAGTTTTTGATTAGTTGGAAACAATTATGGAAAGTTAAAATAATCCACTTCCATCTTGCTTATTTCTACTAATAGTTTTATAAGAACACTGTTAAAAATTTGCAGCATTCTGTACAGTCATTCGACCGTTTTTTGTAAAAAGGGTTTCATAACCGTAATTTAACCGTATTCTGACCCTAAAATGGCCAATAATATGGTCAGAATAGTGTTAAATTACGGTTGTGTAACCGTTTTCTATAAAAACGGTCAAATGACTGGACAGAATGCTGCAAATTTTTAACAGTGAATTATTGTTAATCACAGCTCAAGGATGATATTTTAAAAATTATTTTTTAGATTTTCGATTGACTTCTTTCGCCTGATCAAGCACCGGGAAAATGGCAATTAAAAAAACTATTCATTTTCGGTTTTGTTGCAATTATACAGGGTGATTAAAAAACAAACGTTGACAAAATGACATGGCAAATTAGGCATGCAACAAGGATAAAAAATCACATAAGAACATAGGGTCGCAAACCACTTATTGAGTCACAAATACGGGGTGTTTCATCCTAACTGAACCCGGGTCGACGGTCATAATTTCGAGAAAAATTAAAACATTGCAATGAAAATGCAACGATATGGACCTTGTTTTGTGTGAAATGTGATAACATCAAGAAAAATTCTGGAAAAACACGTTGCTCAAGCAATCGATGGTACCGAATGAATTGATCAGCACAGTCCAAAATGTGGGGCGTCCAGTGCATACTGATGGCGCGTATATTGCAAACTTCTACCACTTTTATTTGGTGTTACCACATTTACAACAATGCTGAGAATGTCTGTTGAATGTTTTATTATAATATACTTCAGTTTTCTGAAAGTTATGACCGTCAACCCAAATTGAGTTAGGATGAAGCACCCTGTATTTGTGACTCAATAAGTGATTTCCGACCCTATGTTCCTATGTGATTTTTCATCATTGTTGTATGCCTGATTTGCCATGTCATTTTGTCAACTTTTTTTTGAATCACCCTGTATTTCAGCGGATTTCATGTTTGTCCAATATAGGACATTCATTAAGAGTTGTAGTAAACATGTTAGTTTACTTCTAAAACTTAAAAGGAAGGAAATATAATAAAATCCCCGTAGCACTGACTTTATTTTATCAACTACTGGCGGGACCACCTAATGTTTCATGTGTCACAGCTTCAGATTTATCCGATTAAAAACCAACAGTTTTGAATTAAGTCTTTTTTGGATTATTAACATACTCCATTATTTATTTTAATATTAATGAATAAAAACGTTATCAAAGACACTGAAAATATTCAGCGTATACAGTAAAACCTCCCTAAGGCGACCACGTTCCGTTCTAATAAAAATTGGTCGCTCCGAGAGGTGGTCTCTTAATGGAGGTCATGTTTAAATCTAGATTTTAATTGTTGAAAAAGGTAACAATGTTATTAAAATTTATTTTTCACATTAGGAAAAAATATAAAAATGTAAGTATAAAAACAAAAGTTAATTAAATAAGTTAATTACTGCAGAGTTTAAAAAATGAATACATTGACGTTTGTTGTGATTTTACGTTTTTATTTATTATAACTTTTATTTCCCAATCCTTTCGAAGTTCAATAAGTAAATGCAATTTTTTTGGTCAAGAACAAATAATGACGATTTCATTAATTTATCTATTTCTTTGAGAGTTCCCCGACAGAATAGTGCAAGGGAGTTTATTGACCGTCATTCTTAATTTGTCATCAGAGTTAAATTCATTGCCTAAAAAGGCACAAAGAGGTTTAAACACTTAAAAGTTACCGGGATAAAAAAAAAAAAATCTAAACTTAGCTTAGAAGTTTGACGAATAATGCGCTCTCCAGAATTATTTTTCTAACAAAACCGTCTTCAAGCGACCAGAAAAAAAACGGAATTTTCTTCAAATAAATGGATCGCTCATGGAGAGAGTTCATTAGGAATGGTCTCTGAATGGAGGTAAAATTAGTATTGAGCCTATGGGAATAAATTTCGTTCCATTAAAAAAAGGCCGTTCAGGGAGGTGGTCGCACAAGGATGTTTCACTGTATGTATATATATATATATATATATATATATATAATAAATTTGAAATCACAAATATATGAAGAAATTGATAAAGTTCTAAAGATAATTTAGAAATGAACATATGAAACCTAAATAAATAAAATTAATTCAATTGCTGCGTGCGGTTTTAGAATCACAAAAACTAATTTTTAGTGTCAGTGTTTGGTTTCCACTAAAGTAATATGCATTAGATGTAAATAATTTTATACATCTAAATTTTATTATACTGTTTTCACTTAATTAAATTAGACTGTATGAAAAATATTTTAACGCAGAAGATTACCATAATAAATATTACATACTCTAATCACACCAAATAAAATTTACATCGTTTATTTGACGAAAAATGTAGTTAAGAAAGTTTGATATAACCATTTTATAAATGGAGCGAAACAGCATCAAACACTGGCGATATGAAGCAATTAAAATAATAAAACTTTGTAAAAAATCACCATAAAATAAAAACAATACATAGGACGCGTTTCGAGCTAAATATATAACAGCTCGTCATCAGCTACAGTAAACACGTGTCCGCAAGCGGACAAGGTCAAAAATGAGCTGAAAGGTAGAGAATGTTGCAAATAATGCGACAGATGGCGCTAGCTGAAAGAAGCACATGCAGAAGAGAAAAGTGTTGCCAAAAAGAAAGAAGAGAAATTGATAGGGAAAAAATGGAAATAAAAGAAATAAACAAAATTAAAATAAAATAAAAGAAGTAAATTAAAAAATATAAATAATAATAATAAATAAAGAAATACAAAAGAAAAAAACAAGAAAAAACCAAAAGATCCTTTTTTTTACCATTTTATAAATGCCTATGGAAGATAAATCACCTGTCTAAAAAAATTTTTTTTTTCAGTGAATGCAGATAACCAAAATATATTTTTGAGGAAAACGCATGCAAGGTTAAAATTCCTTGTAATTCAGCCATATTGGTATTACTTAATGCTGGAAAAGATTCGGTGCTCAATTTATAATTAAAACTTATAATAAACATACTTTTCCATAAATAATTAATGATTTGTAGGATTCGTATATGAAAATATTAATGCCGTTAAATATTTTTATAACAGGCCAAAGTTTTTTTTTTTCTTTTTACAATGATTTCTGATACTTTTGACTATTGATCCAATTTCATTTTTACCATTTCGTTCAACTTTTCAACATAAGAATTTGGTAATATAGCATAATAATTGATAGTTTTCAAATTTTATAGCACAAGTTTTTAATCATTCATACTTGGGTCGTTGTATTTAATTATCTGTAAATCACCAGAAAAAAAATGAATAAATAAATGTTGGGAATGTAAGTTAATGAAACAATTACAATGGATCATTGCACTTATATTTTGAATGCATCTGAACAATAATTGTTTAAACAAAATTGTAAACATAAAAAAGTACAAAACATTTAATCGAATATTTTATTCATTACACATTACTCTATACTATTCTAACTACACGTTTATTAAAATAGTAGCTCAATACACTTGTTAAACTTTGTGAAGCATGATAATGGAATAAAATTTAGAATTAATCTTCTGCCTACATTTATTTGAAATAACAGTTTTCAAACAAAAGTTGGAGTAGTTTATGGTGAAGTTTAGTACACGGAATGGCTGAAATTATTGATAAAGTTTTGCAATAAATATTTCAAAAACACGGTGAATAATGAATAAATAAGTTCAGTTTAACATTTAAGAGGCAGGAACTGATTTTGGTGAAAGATGAAATGGAAAATTTAAAATATGTGGGGACAAGTGAAAAATATATTTATAAAAATATTTTTATAAAGAAAATACTGTTTACTGAGTAAATCTCAACAACATCATTGCCAATGATATTCATACTATGAAAATCCGATAGTATATATGTATGTATGTATTTCAAGCCTACAGCTCCGAGAATATCACAAATTGCTTGCTGAACTGAACGTCAATTATACGTAGAAACTGTAACAACTGTCAAAATCCAGAAAATTCAATTTATTTTAGATATGTACTTTAATTTTTAATAACATTTTAATAATTAATTCAAATACTGGCAACTGGGTAATTTCACTGTTGTGAGAAAAAAGAAAATATGGTGATTATTTTATGTTTATTGAATTTATTTTCACGTTAAAATTTAAAAGAGAAAATATTTTTAATTCGAATAGATAGTGTGTGTAAGTTTCTTTCTGTAGAGTCCTAAATATTAATTATCTTTTAAAGAAAGCATGCGTTTTAATTCATGAAACAGAAACAGTTCTCTTAAATGCGTAGAAATGACATCATTTTCAGGGGCTTTTCATTTCACCATTTCAAAATAAGGAGTAAAATTTTCAAATGACGAAATAATTTTACCAGTGAAAATGACAATTGAAAATGTGCATTTTCATTTTTAAACCAGTCGTTTTATTATTATTGTATTAAAATCCCATAATTTTGATACACCAAAATTGTACAGATAAATTTTAACCAAAATATTTTTCAGTTAATATTCATTAACATGATTTCCCTCTTATTAACAAGAAATTAATAAAATGTGTACACTGCAAATTCGTCAAACACTTTTACAACACTAACTGAATATAATAATTAACACTTCTAATTAAAATAATTTTTGGTTGTGTTGTGAATGTGTTGCAAATGTGTTGTGCCAAATAAAAAGATTGTGCAAAAAGTGTTGTTAAAAATGACAAGGATTACGAGGTGAAAATGTGTTTTCCAAACATTCATTTTTAAAATTGTGTAATTTTAAAGGCAACATGTAGAAAGTGTTTTGAAAGTGTTTTACCTGTATTGTTTTATAGTGTTCTAAATTGCGAGGTGTTTACAATGTGTTGTTAATTTGGTGACAAAGTATTGTGTAGCACAACACTATTGTAAGAAAATATTTTCATCTACACTATTTACAACACGATTTCAACACAATTAACAACACTATTTTTAGAACACATATTCAGATAGGAACACTTCTGCAACATATTAAGAACACATTTCTAGATAGCAACACTTTTGCAACATATTAAGAATACAATCACAACACAAAAAATATTTTGTACATGAAGTTTTCTAATTCCCAACACATTAATGTGTTGTTAATTTGGTGACAAAAAGTGTTGTAAAATGTGTTTATTTTTGTGTTTGAGAAATTGCAGTGTACAAATCTTTCTAAATCTATATAAAAATTTTTAAGAGTTTGTGCGCACGGATGCATGCGTGTAAGCGACGAACAGGGAAATTTACAACATTTACAGCTTTTCAAAGTTGGCTCCCGATGGATGAAGATATGCCTGTATGCACACGAACCTCCGTTTTCGATTTTTTTCATTAGATTTTTTAAATAACACATTTTAAGAAATTTTTCCGGTGCGAATTTTCAACTTTCCTAAAATCGATCCGATTTCAGTCGTTAGACTCTAATATAGTACAATGTTTACTTTTTTCCAGTAAATTTTATTTACAATTCGTACAAAAATTTATAAATTGTATGCGATTCATTAACACCTCCCATAATTTTTCAGCAAAAATAAAGAATTTTACTTGTTAAACGATTTCAATATAAAATAATTGGCATCCAGACGTAATATTTATATAATTGTAAAAGAATGAACTTTCAGTCAAACAACAACAACAACAAAAAAAACCCGTATTTTTTAATCAAAATGAATCATTAGTTAATAAACATTAGTTGATTTAAAATAATCTGACGAAACTGAATTTTTCCGGCAATCGGAAAGAAAGAAGGAAGAGGACCGTATTTTTTAATCATAATGAATCATTAGTTAATAAACATTAGTTGATTTAAAATAATCTGACGAAACTGAATTTTTCTGGCGATCAGAAAGAAAGAAGGAAGAGGAGAACTTCTCTTGGTAGGCGGACAAATAAATGTCAACAGGAGTGAAAATCATATCTAGGACAACAAACACCGTTCCTTTTTTCTGTTTTAAAATTGTTCTCATTCAGATTTTGAATTTGGATCATGTACGGATCAAATCTTTATTCAACTTTTAAAAAAATTCTAAAATGTTTTCAGTGAGTGATTTTTTAAGAATTTTTAAAACAACAAACTAATCAACATCAATTTATGTTAAGGTCTAACTGAATTTGAAGTTTGATTGAGTTCTGCGCGATAGTTCTTGAGATAGAGAGCCCACGAAATTTGTGTCTCACACTAACAAACACACAATCACACGCAGGCTCATGGGCAGACATGTTCAAAAAACACTCAAATTGTTTTCAGGACCTTCTAAAACATATAAATCTGTTGAAAACTGGAAAGGAAAAATTTTTCCCAAGTCCAATACTTTCCTCTTTCATAGATAAAAAAAAGTAAAAAGCAATAGAGAACTCGTCGGATGTGCCAATCCCAAAACTTACTTCGATCTCATACATGTTAATAATTTAAAATTCGCATTAGTTCTTGAGATATAACTATCACAAAAAACGTAAAAAAAATACAGCATAGAAGCGCCCTCTGTTAGGCGATATACACCCACACCTAATCAACACATCATATATCACAGTGCCAAAATTAAATGATAATCTATGTCCATCACGAGGATTGTAAAGGTATATAGTAGAGGTCGGCAAGCAATTTTAAGTAGGGTCCGAATATTTTTGAATAACTTTATCGAGGTCCAGAGAAAAAAAAACCCATAACTAATATAAGCACTTATTACTTTTTCATAGTTGTTTTTACATAGTTGTTTGTTGTACACATACATATAATATAAAATAGAAAAGTCAGGTATTCGTTCTAAAAAATTACTGCATACATAGCCGAGTTTGTACGCTGCAAGGACTTTCAAGCACCTTTTACCAGCATTCTTGTAAAGTAATATTTGCGTTATTTAAAGAAAAAAATTCTATCTTCAGATATAGAGACCGGTACTTCACGAAATTTAGGTACTGAAACACTTAAATCCCCTGAATCCCTTGATGCGTACGAATCCTGACTTAGGTGCACGTTCTGAAAATTTTTACATACATATAATAAAATAGATAAGTTTGGTATTCGTTGAAAAATTAATGCGAAAAATTGGTCTTGAGTTAGTTTTTTATAGTTTTGTTCACGTGGTGAACAGCTAATGCGAAGAGTGTCTTCAAGCTTGGCGTCCGTTAATCTCGAACGATACTTGTTCTTCAAAAAATTCATTTTGGAGAAAGTTCTTTTACATATCTAAGTGAAGCCAAACATAGTAGCCAGGTTAATAACTAGTTTTTTGTAATTTTTTTACTTTTCTGAGACAAGTTATCCCAAAATTCTTCAGCGGACCTAGTTTTATACATTTGCAAAGAAATATCATCTTGTAAGTCAAATATCTCCATTTGAAGCAAAGGTTTTTCAAGACTGGACAACTTCGTAGCCTCATGAGTCCATTTTGCAGCTGGAGCAACTTCATAAGACGATTTAAAGAATTGAGACAACTTCTATCTCTGCAAAGTCTTCGAATCTCGCTTCAAATTTCTTAACAAGATCTGACATAAAACTTAAAAACACTGCAGCGTGTATTTCGGAGTTCTTTTTATATTCAAGAATTGATGGAAAATGAATAAATTCTTTATTTGCATTATCTTTTTCGGCGGTCCAGGTTTCGACTTTTCACGATCTGGATGTGGATCGCGGTCCGCCCATTGCCGACTGCAGGCATATAGGTTCGTTGAATATTGTGCATTTAAAAAGGAGATATAAACATCACCTTTCAAGCAAATCATGGAATTTCGGAACACTTTAGACGTTTGCAACCGAAATTTCCAACCCAAAAAGCATAAAAGCGACAACTTCGCGTAGTATACATCCAAGGCTAATAAGGGTCTATTTGTTTGAAAGTGTAACAGAATATGAAATTTGATCAAATTCCGTGCATTAGTTTTTGAGATATAGCTATCTCGAAAATCGAGAAAAACGCAACATAGTAGCGCCACCTGTTATATGATTTACACGAAAACCTAATCTGCACGAACTTGTGTCAAGGTCTAACAGAATATAAAGTTTAATGAAATTCCGTGCATTAGTTATTGAGATACAACTATAGTTAAAATCATGTAAATCTTACAAAATGCAGCATAGCAGCGCTACCTGTTGGATCATTTACAGTAAAAACTAATCAGCAACAACTTGTGTCAAATCTAACTCAATCTGGAGTTTGATGAAAATCTCTGCATTAGTTTTTGAGATAGACCTATTGCTGAAATCGTGAAAAATGCAGCCTAGAAGCCCCACCTGTTGAGCGATTCACACTAAAAGTTAACCAGCACCAATTTATATCAAGCTATAACTGAATCTAAAGTTTTTTGAATTCCATGCATTAATGCTTGAGATAGAGCGCGTACAATATTTGTCTCGCATACAAACAAACAGACAGACTTACAGACAGACATTTTCCAAAAACAATCAAATCGTGTTCAGGACTTCCTAAAGAAATCCATCGAAAACCGAAAGTCGAATTTTTAGAAGAATCCAATACCTTCTTCTTGTAAAGATAGAAGAAAGTAGAAATAACAAGAAATATATAAAAACCAAAAATGTTTCTACCACTTTTCTCAAAATGAACAATTGCAACAACACACTTTTTCGATTCTAAAAAGAAAAATAACCCTTTTATCTCGAACCCCTCCGTTTAACACTTTTGGGTAATTTTTTTTTCAATTTTGAGAATACAATTACTTTTACGTTAATAATGTTAATAGCAGCTATCCAAATAGATTTACTGAAGTTTAAGAACCAAAAGAACTTCTTAAAACGCAACAATATATATATATATATATATATATATGCGTTAGGCTTCTCGGAAGAACTTGGTGCTTCTTCATCAGGCGGAAAAAAGACGTGCTTCCACTTTGGAAGCAGGAGAAAGACTGAAATGAAGGATAAGTGAAAGGTACAAGTTGAAGAACCAGCCAATAGGAAAGCAGGAAGAAACAGTCAATCACTCAAGACCATAATTCAGTCAGAAGAACACAAGAATTATGAAGCAAATCGAATAAAAACAAAGTAAAAAATTCAACGAAAACACACGGAAATATAAAATGATAATAAAGAAAGCAGTTAGAAAAATAAAATAAATGCAGTTAAAAAAAATATTATTATTATTATATCGCATGTATTATTTATTTTTATTTTTTATTTTATTTTATTTTTCTTGTTATTATAATTTTTTATTTTTATTATTATTTATTTTTTTATTTTTCAAATTTAACTGCATTTATTTTATTTTTTTCTTTATTATTATTTTACATTTCCGTGTATTTCCATGAATTTATGCTATTGCTTTGATTTTATTCAGTTTGCTTCATAATTCTCCTCATAACAGGATTTAACAGATATTACAACTCTCTATTTTTTTTTCTTTTTATCACACGTGGTTCTTTAAAAAAAGTAATCTATATTTTAAATTTAGAGGGTGAAATGTATGTTTAAAACAAAATAACCGCCAACAGCTCAAAGGGAATTAAGCAAACTTTTTATATTATTATTTTTACTAAATGCCAAAACATAAATGAAGTCATAATAAGAAATGCATAGACAGATACTGCCATTACTACATGAAGATAGTAACAAAAGTAATTGTTAACATAGAATAATACTCAATTAAAAGACATGTATTATTAACAGTACGCTAGATTAAGACAATGTTAAAACGTTAAGACAATGTTAAAACTCATGAACCTAAGAAGAAAAACTGACCCCACAGCCCCGATAAAAAATCCTTAACCTACCTCTTTTCATTTTAGAGTTTAATATTTTTAAGTTACTTGAGAAGAATAAATTATATATCTATGTTCATATATTGTTCATCTTTAGAATTTTACCAATTTGTTCATATATTTACGTTATAATACGGGGAGGGACAGTTGCCCTACACCCCCTTTCCCTCCAACTTACGGACGCACGTCCATGAAGACGACTCTCTGTGGCAACAAAAGTAGAAACAAACAAACTAATGACTATATTTCTGTCTTTAAGATATGAATGTTAAAAAAGTTTATTACGAATTATATTTTAACTAATACACTAAGCAATATAAGTGACTAGTATATTGAAAATCTGAAATATTGTGTATTTAAATATCTGACCTACTCAACTCTTTTCAATAACGTATAATAAAACTGGAATTACATTCTTCAGGTAAATTTCAAGCTATTCACAACCAGTTATCGAAAGTAATGAGTATATGTCTTCATTACTCTCAAAATCCAAGCAATTCGAAAACATTTGCTTCCCGAATAAACGCTCATCGAATACCCTTTTGCAATAGTCTCTATCTCAACTGCAAATATTCATAAAGGTAAACACGAAAGAGAGTTGTGAAATAGCATTCCAATCGATGAGTCGAAATATCACACACTATTGAATGGCTTCAGTTGTTACGTGCTTTAGTAGATTAAATGTTGGGGGGTGAAATAGTAACGTGAAGTTGTAGAAATGCAGTCCAGTCAGGAAAGAGTTATTACATAGGGTGTTTATTAATGTGGCTTCTTGAGAAATTGAGGACGAGATTCAAATGAGACTGCACGAATTTCAGATTAGAATACATGTTTTCGAGAATTCCAAGTGCTAGTGATAGGTAGTGATTGCACATATATGTATTAATGTAGCATTTCTTTATGAAGTTGGAAGTTGTGCGACAGGTTGCGTGTCTAAATCTAAAGAGTCAAAATACTACGGCTTCTGTGCGCTTCACTGTTGGGTAATGCTCGGTTTCACTCTTTTAAATATTATAATCATTAACATTACGGTACTTCTTTGTTATAGGAATCTTGGCGCTTTTTAAAAAAAGCTTGGCGAAATTCAGGGTTGAAAAGGTGAAATTCTTTGCCAAATAATATAGAAAGCTATGAAAAGAAACCTGATAAACTCTTATACTTGGTTATGTATGTAATTAAAAAATTGCTCCAAATTACATGGATTAGATATTCTACATAAAAATAGACAAATGACTTTTTTATATTAAATAAACTGCCTAAGTGTTGAAAAAATTGCTTCTCTGGTTGAAACAGTGAATACGTTGACAGAAAATATGTGGGAATTTTTTTTTCTCTTGTAAAAGTAATTTTCTCTATTTCGCCAAGGTCCTTGTAACAAATAAGTACCTACGTTACTGCATAACAAATTGGCCCAATATTATTTTATGAGTTATTTACCAATTAGAATAATTGTGTTAAATTTAATCATGCACAATATTATTTATTAATAATGACATTTACAACCTTAATACACTGGTCATCAAAATTAAAGGATAATTGAGAAAAAATATGCTCACTAAGTTAATGTTGAAACATATGTCCAATGTTGCAATTATTCATGTTAATTAAATACTATTGAACTAAAAATTACACTTCCGCGTATACATTAGCATCGGAAATATGCAAATTAGATGATTGACAATGAGGTGCGAAATGGACGTATGTTGGAATTCTGGTCTGTAGTGTTGTTTAACGTGAATGTGGGGTCTGAGTGTGATCAGTATTCAGTATTTATGGCTCAAAGGCATCATTTAACCTAAGGTCAAAAATGGCGAACAAATGGTAGAATCGAGGAAGGTCAAAATCAAATGGAGGTCGCCCAAGATTTGAATATCCTTCAAAGTGTCATATCAAAAGCTTCTTGCCGCTTTTTAAGCACTGGATCCGTTGGTAGATAGTCTGGTCAAGGGAGACCAAGAGCAACAACTGCATCCGAAGACAGTGTTTTGTCATTGTGGCTCGAAGAAACCGCGAAGCGACTACAAGAGATTTGGATTCAGACCTTCAGGCTTCCACAAGAACTCGAATTAGCCATTCTACTGCTGCATGAAGGCTTGTCGAGGATGGACTGTATGCGGGAAAACCAAAAGTTTGTGTCCCACTCACTCCAGCTTCTAAAGGGGCTCGTTTAAACTGTTGCTGTCGTCTTATTCAATGGAGCCAGGAAGACTTGGCTCGAACGGGATATTTCACGGACAAGGGGAGGACACGTTGAGTTTTCCTTCATCCATCCAGATCAAAACACATCTAGAATCAGTGTTCAGACTATACCTGGACTCGTCAGTAAACAATACTTGAGCCCAGTCTTCTTGCCTCCATTGAACTTGACAAGGGCAACAGTTTAAACGGACCCCTTTAGAAGCTGGAGTGAGAGGGACACAAACTATTGGTTTTCTCGCACACAGTCCACCCTTGTTAACAATTCGTGCAGCGGTAGAACGGCTATTTTCAGTTCCTGTTGCAGCTTGAATGTCTCAAACCAAATATCCTGTAGTCGCTTCGCGGTTTCTTCGAGCCACAATGACAAAAACGGTCTTCGGATGCAGTTGTTGCTCTTCCTCTCCCTTCACCAGGCTGTCTATCAATGGTTACAGTGCTTAAAAAGCGGATAGAAGCTCTTGATATGACAGTTTGAGGGATATTCAAATCTTGGGCGACCTCCATTTGTTTTTTACCTTCCTCGATTCTACCAATTATTCGCCACTTTTGATCTTAACTTAAATGATGCCTTTGAGCCGTAACTAATGAATACTGATCACATTCAGACAAAACATTCACTTTAAATAACACTACAGACCAGAATTCCAACATACGTCCAATGCGCAACACATTGTCAATCATCTAATTTACACATTTCCGACGCTAACGTATGCGCGGAAGTGCGATTTTGAGTTCAATAGTATTTAATTATTATAAATAATTTCAGCATTGGGCATTGGTTGCAACATTAACTTAGTGAGCATATTTTTTCGCATTATCTTTTAATTTTGATGACCAGTGTAGGAATGCCTCAATAAAGGATGTCGTAAAAAATTTTGTGGTATTTAAAATTCAACATCAAATGATGAAGTGATCATGTATGAAGTCAGAAATTGCTTTACTGCTTTTTCTTTGACATAATTTCAAACACACTTACTTTCGTTTTCATTTACGAAATTTTTTATTCATAATGGTATATGCATGCATAATTTTTTATCACAATCTTAAGTTTTACTTTTCCCTCTCCCCGTTACATCACTTTTGTTTTATTGTAAGTTTTTTTAAGCATTTTTTTAAGCAATTTGATTTTTTAAACATTTAAGCGTTTATATTCTTGAATTATTAAAAACAAAATTTATACCAACAAATTCATATGAATAATTATCTTTCAAGATTACTATAAAGTACATTTTTTTTTCAATAGAAACTGAGTAGAATAAAGGGAGAGTGTGCTTTTTCTTAGAAAAAATAAGTCGGAAATTCTACGTCAAACGTGGAAAATGAGGTGCGTTCGTATTATAACTAGTTTTATAATTATTCAGATCCTGGTGCAATCGCTGTTGCACTCATATGCAAAAATGCATGCATACAAAATTTATTACGATTATATAGCATATTAAATTCAGTAATACGAAAATAATAGGACTCCATCTAAAATAGGACGTAAACACCATGACAACCTAGAATCATTACATATCATGGGATATCATTGAATTCATTACGTATGATAGGATTTAATATAATAAAAAAAACTTTTATTAATATCTTTTTAAGTTTTGATTCGATTTTGATAAAATTCGAAATGACTCGTCAAAATTCTGCAACGATTATAGAGGAAAAGGTCCAAATGCCGACTACCACTTTTGTTTTCAATCTAGATCATACAATTTTCAAAATTAGTAAAATAAAACGTGATAGCAGGGTACATTGACATGTTTTACATCTGTATAGAGAAAAAAAATCAGTTTAAAAGGCGTTTTCTGTTTATAAAAAGCACAATTCCGAAAGTCTTCAAATTTTGAGTTTTTAAAATGGGGTCTAAATACCGGCTACCTAAGTTTTTTCCCAAAAGATCACACAAATAGAGCTAATGGCAATTATTAAGCAATAAGAATATCATTTTAATAAATTGTATTGATTAATAACATTTCTTATGCACAGAAAAATACACAATTTTTAATAAATAATTATTTTTGTCAAATTTCTAAAATTCTTTATATCTGTCACGGTATTCTTCGCATTATGTTTCTAATTTTGTTTTTTAACGTGTAAAACAAAAAAAAAAGCTTGCTGATTGAAATGAGAATTATTTTATGTGAAAAATAAAAAAACATAATATCACTCTCTGCGTCGGCATAGTCCCTATCAGCCCACATATCGCATTCTTAACATTGAACCCAGAATCCCCTCCCCCATTCTTGTCCACAGAGAAAGCACCCAAGCAGAAGACACAAATTTATCATAACCTCTGTTGGATATTTTCCTTTTTCACTTTTTAAACCCTCTCACTGAGTAATTGTTCTATCAAAATAGCTTCAAAAATTGCGTATTTAACCCATTCGGGACGAACGTCTTTTAAGAATTTTTATTCTTTTGTCACCGGTTTTTCAAAACAAAAATTTTTGTTTAATTTAACCGGGAAAATGCTCCGTTAAATAAGGCAAAATTTACAATAAAAAAATAACTGGTGAGAATAACCAAGGAGGGTTAATTAGACGGAAAAATTCATCCCCGAGGAAATCTCGGGTTGAGCAAATTTTGCTACTTTTACGTTGCCCGAAAAAATCTCGGGTTGCGGAGCGAGATGGTTAAAATCAAATTTCTGCCTCTTTCGCCTGGTTTAATCTGTCATTTTTTCCCTTTCTCTTCACATTTACTACAGGTAATTTTGTAGTGTCCAACAGTGCTTTTTTTGGAAAGTGATCCAGTAACAGTGTCGGTCCTGAAGAATTACGGCCATAGTTGATTTTTTAATATTGTGAAATAGGACTGGACCTATTTCTGAACCAGTTAAATTAATTTATTAATTATGGAACTATTTAAATTAATTTATTTTCCTCCCCTTCAAGCAGAGCAACCGAGAGAGGTCCAAATACCGGCTAGTCGGTATTTAGACCAATCTAGGTAGCCGGTATTCGGACCACTGCTATGTTTAAGTTAAAAGCGGTATTACTCATTCATAGAGTAAATACCAATAATGTGCGCGTGGCAAATGAGAGCTAAATATGTCTAGAAAATAACTTAATCAACAATTTAAGCCAATATTCGATCAATATTTAAAAAAAAAAAAAAAACACATATCTGAAAAACTTTTGATGTACCAGATTACGTAGATTCAACACTTTTGCATTTACTATTTTTAAATGATACAGACTTCAGCGACGTACTTTTCGTAACTTTCTTCTCTCAATTAAAGTTACAAACTCTGCCTAACACCGGTAGACTGTGCTGCGCTCAGTTCTCAAAACACCTAGTAGCCGGTATTTGGACCTTTTCCTCTACATATTAAATTTCAAAACATCCGGCTGGGTAGTTTTTGCGCTGTTAGATGCGGGCAGATGGACAGACAGACGGACGGAGCAGACGATGACTATAGGTGCTACGTACTTATATAATTATGAACGTACCTAAAAAGTGCTTGTAGGCATTAGAGATGAGACGGGCTCAGACCGAGCCTGGTCCTGTCAGGTGCTCCGAGTCAATTTTTATACCAGTCTTTAGGATCGGACTTAAAGCGAAGATTTGATCTATTCACAAAATGAGAAAAAGCTTAAAAGAAACTTTCTACGTTTCTTAAAGTATTCTAGAATTCTGTAAAAATCATTTCGAAAGGAAACTGAATTGTTATTGATAGAATATAAGGAGAAGTATTCTATCTGAATCTGAAGCATTTACACGGTCAGTGTTAGTAAAGTAAAGCAACCGTTTGATATGCCTTGTCTATACTTCATTTCTGTTTGAAGAGTCCTTTCCTGAAATACTGGAGAGCAGAACTCATGTATTTTTGTAATCGTTGCATAAAGATATTTTTTACAGAATAAGAATTGTGACTTCTGTAGATTTCTGGCAGTGTTTTGGTATAACAAACAAATTTACTGTTTCAAACTGATTTTCAGAGACATAAAAATTACGAAACTTTATCATGTTGGAGATACCACTTTGCATTTATAATTATTTGTATGGAAAACAATTAAAGGAGAAAATTAATCTTAAAGGAATATAAAAATATTATTAACAATTTCTTATTGCGTGTTCTCGGACTCTGAAGATACAAAACAATTTCGGATTTGCGCGGGTTCGGATTTCAAACCGTTCGGGATCCGAAAAAGATGACGAACTCATATCTAGTAGGCATATGTCAAGTTTTGAAAGTAGGGTATCTCTAGAGTAGATGGCCATAGTTTTTAAAGATTGAAATAAAAATTCTTTGAATGCAAATACAAGAAATATTATGCATATGTGAAAATCTTATACATATACTCATCATACTTTAGACAAAAAACAATTAAACATCGAGAACAAAAAGTGGCAAACAAAATTGAAATTAAAATGGCAGATAGGAAGCTGAGGAGAGATGGCCATCGAATACAAGAAAGAAAAATGAAGTTAAAATAACAAAAAATAACACCTTTCATGTAGTTAATCATGAAAAACACATAGAAATTTGTAAAGATGCAATTATATCACTGAAAATCAGTAAATTATAAAAAAAGTTACTGGAAGTAACTTTTTTTATAATTATATATACTTATTAGTACTATTTTAATACTAAAAAGTAAATTTGAATAAACAAAATGTGAAGTATAATTTCAATCCTTCACTTTTCGTAAAATTTTACCACATTTTCGGCAAAGATCTTGATAGTTCGTACACGATTCATGAAACCATTTCTGGCATCTTATGCATTGTATCCAGTCATCTTTTTTGGTTGTGGTATTATATTCTTCTCCACAACCAACACGGGGATCCCCGTCCAATTCTATTCCCTCGGACTTCGTAGAATCTAATAATTTCAAATGTATTTAATCTTCTTCGCTGCTGAAAATGTCCTGTTTTTATTTTTTTCTCGCGCTTATTTTACTTTTTCACGGTTTTAAGTTTATTTATCAACTTTATTTGTTTCTGAGATGAACGTTTCCGAAGTTTTTCAATATTTTATGAAACAAAAAAAAATCGTTAGACTCCATTATATTATTGTTATTGAAATATTTATATTAGTTAAAATTTAAATAATTATGTCAATTAATATAATTATAAAAATGAAAAATATATAATTATTTAAAAAACAATTATATTTAGTTAAAAACCTCACTCTGTATAATTTTAAAATATTGATTATGGGTGGCCATCTCTCCTCGATTTGATGTGGCCATCTCTCCTCGATTTGATGTGGCCATATCTTCTAAAATTGATGGGCAGATTGCCACCCAATTTAAAGCGACACTCCGCCATTGTACGTTTTTGTTTTAGACTTAAAAACAAAGATTGGATTATATAGTGCTTTAAAAGTCCTTGTAGTAAAAAGAAATGTAACATACGTACTACAAAACGTTCGGATACCTAACTCAACAAAAATATCCAACCACTAAATTAAATAAACATTAAAATTACACTTTCTTTTTACAGTTGAAAAACACAGCTGCACGTAGCATTGAATGAACACGATGAACTATTTTTTACGAGCAAAGTTTAATTTCTATTTTTTGTAAAATGTATAATATACAATTCTACCGATGGCATGAAAATATTTGTAATTACAGTGGACTCGTGCGAGGCTTTCTCAATGTAATCTTTGAGATTTGTTGGTGATATGTTTTTTCATTAATTTTTAATTAGCTGCAATTTTTAAAAAAACAACCTGAGTACACTATGTCAAATTCCTCTTCAAAAATTTTTGGGATTCATTCATTGGATTTCATTTATTTTATTCATTTAATTTCATTCCCATTCATTGTTGTGCGTGTTGTATGATGTACAACTGGGACAACAAATGGGATGTTGGCACCGAAACAATCTACATGATTATATACACATTCATTTACTTTTGTTTTTATTTTTTATGGTACAGTTTATGCATCTGAAAAAAAATCAAAATCATGAGTTTTAATCTCCCTCCTCTATCTGAAAATCTTTTTCCTATCTTACATTTTATATTGCTGGATTATTACGAAAATTATGTTTATCAACAAAATCGTTAAAAAACAGCTTTTTTTTTTTTTTCAAAATTTCCATAAAAAACCTTTGACAAGAGCATAGCGGGTAACCTACGAATTTTTAGCAGGTGAAATAAATAAATTTTAGCCATAAAATTTATTTAATACAACGTGTCTGTCTTCTATAAGGTAACTATTTCATTTCATTTACTAAGTAAAATTTCTGGTTCAAAATATGTTTGTATGGCTATAAAAAATAAAATAAAATAATGGCAGGGTGGCAGCTATGTAAGAATAACGCAAAAATTGCGAAAGAATCTAAAGAATTTTTTTAGATATAAATAAGCATGCGCAACAACAACATACAACAAGTAATTTTGCTAGTAGGCATGCCTCAAGTTTTATCAGAAATTGCAAAAAAAAAAAAAAAAAAAATGGAAAAGCTTTAGAACTTCAAAAGCATATTTCTTTAGATATTATGGGCTACCATGCAGATGCTTGCCAGTAAACTTATCCCTTTAGGAATTCTGAAAACTATTTTTTTATTTATTACATTCTAATACAGAAAAACGAGGTTTTGAGTATATTTTACGCCAGGCAGGATAAAGTTTTCAATTCTGTACTCTTAAACTTTAAAAAAGTATCCCAAATCTGCGCAAAATGCGTCATCTGCTTGATATTTCATATATGAGTCTTAAATTACAGGTTGTCCATAATTACTGTACAGGTTTCCTTAATTCATAACTTTTGATTTAAGAACTTGACGAAAAATAGTATTACATAAATATCAACTCAAAAAGTTTTTACTATAACACAAACAAAGTTACAAATACGTAAAGTTACAACACAAGATGTTATTAATCAAACAACGATTATAATCCAAAAATAAATAATGTGACATTTATCAAAATGCTATTAATAAATTATGAACGAAAAAGTTAGATTGATAGATATTCCATTATTCAACAATAACTTTCTGATAAATTTGATAAAATTTTAATATTAATAATTATTTGATTATTAAAGTTATTCGATAAAAACCATTTTGAGTTGTAGCTGCACGTTCATGCAACTTTGCTTGTATTATTAAAAAAACTGTATGAGTTGTTTTTTCCGAATAGGTATTAATATTTTTCGCCATGTTCTTAAATAAAAGTTATGAGGTAAAAAAGACCCTACAATAACTTAAGCTCACCTTATATAATAATTAATATCAATCTGTAATTTATAAGTAAAAATTTAACTACCCAACATAATATTAACACTTTTAATTTTTCTCTTACAATTTATAAAACGATACACATATTTGTAAAAAGTTAAACATAATGCTTATATTATAAATGTAAATAAATATAAATAATAATTATGATTCATTACAATAATAAATTATGAAAATTATAGATTATTATTTATCATAAATTGTTATAATTATAAATAACTATTATTAATAATTATAATAATTATTATAAATTTTTATAATTATAATTATAAATTTATATTATTACATATTATTTAATAATATTATTCATTTAATAATATTTTTATTATATATTTCTAAATCTGCATTTATAACAATCACATATCAATATAGACTATTCCCCTTAAATTCCTTTTTAGAAGATGAAATCTACTTTCTTTTATATTTCGCAATTAAGTAAATATTCCGTGTTATTACTTTCTCATGTGTCGTAAGTTCGGAGAAAAAAATCCCTTTACTTACCATGAACATGACCAGTTTTTCGATTCGTTGATTAAACGTTCGGAATATGAATTAGAAATCAATATTCTACACTTTTGTATCTGTTCGTTTCTAAGAGATGCCTATTCACTAAAACGTTATCCTCATTGGCACGATTTCAATTCTAGAAAAGTATTGCACAATATATATTCCTTGAGTAATTACATTTTTGATTCAGCAAAGACCTATCATTTCTAGGAGCGTTGTTAGCACTTTTTCACGTTCTCATTTAAAGCAATATATATTTATATACGATAATAATGCAATTTCATAATTTTAAGTATCTGTATTATAAATTACAAACGTATTCGTGCGTAACGCTGACGTCATTTTGATGGTGGCAACAACAGACGATTAAATTTAGCTTTTATTAACTTTTATTACATTTTTCAAACTTACTGCACTACCGTAAACACTGCACATTTTCAGTTTTTACAACGCCGAATAGGGAAAAAATGTACTTTCAAATGCAATTTGTTTGAAAACTATATCACAATTTCTTTGAAAACTGTATCGTAATTTACGTAATTTTTATTGTTTTATGAAATGTAATCGATTTTCGCGCTTAAATTATTGAAATGAACAGAATCAACGTTTCTGATTTTAAATAGCGATCTTGGGGATTACTTCAGCTGTTAACTCCTGACGCAGGCCAATATTAAACAATTTTTTAACGCATTATTTTTATTTTTCATATAAATATGATTTTTGGTATTGTTAGTGGGCATTCTAATACATTAAATGTAAAAAAATTATTAATGTTTTCAATTTAAATAACCAAGCATAATAACCAGTAAACCTATGCAAGACTTTCTCGTCTCAATCTTTGAAATTATTTGCTGATATATATATATTTTTTATTTTTTATTAACAGCATTTAAAAACAAACAAACAAACGACGTGTTTTAACCCCTTGAGGGGCACTGGTATATATTATATACCACCTAAGATTAATGAAGTTTTATACCAGAAAAATTTTATTAAATTTTACTTTTCTAACTTTGGTGGGAAAAAGCTGCGAAATTGCTTATACTTATTTTGAAATAAAATTTTTCAAAGATTCCGGTGGGAATTCAGCATTTCACAAACGTAACTGTTTGCACCTTAAGGGGTTAACGGTATATAAGTGTACTAAGTCAAAAGCCGATTGCGGAACCTTTCGAAAAATTCCCCATTCATTACTGTGTCTTAAATTTTGCAGATAAAAATGAATGTTAAAAAAAAAAAAATTATATATATGATGTTTTTCAACTATATTCGGTATCCCTGGAAGCCCGGGTTTATCCCCATGTATCTGTAAAAGAAACAAATTTTATTAAGATTTTTCTTCTGAACATTTTAAGTTCAAATCGAAGAATATATACGAGTATATATGCGTCCCATAAATTCGTTAATATTTTAAAAATTCATAAAAGGTTGAAAATTGGTTTATTTGAATGTGGTTTGCGGCAAAATGATACTCATGCGGAGAGATTTTTTTTTTTTTTTTTGGTAAAGAGAAAAAATTAGTGAAAAATTTAGTCAATAGAGGGCGATTTAAGATCTAAATCCCAAAATGGAAAATTTCGTTTATTATGAAGGATACGGAAACCGGTGTCTTTTGTATGGCAGTTATTCACTCTACTTCTCTCGGACTACTTACCGCACTCATGAACTGTTTATTTAAATTTTAAAATGTCCATTTGCGAAGTTATAGAAGAGGTACGGGCTTCCAAAAAAAGTGGTGCGCCGCTGCGAGGGCGATCATACAAACTTGCGGTTTATTCGAAATGTTGAATGACCGAGTGCTGTTCAGGAGGCATTATTGGACCTTTTCCTTTCTTCATACCTTTCTGTGTCCGAAACCGTCGTAGATCTTAGATCAGCGATTCCTGACTAAGGCAAAACAGCTTCATCAATAATGCCTTCCTTATCCACCAATATCAACGTCACATGGAAAAACGTATTAGTATCGTGGAACTTTGAAATAAGCTGTTAAACGTGCGCTTGGTATTTCACAGGAATCTAATATGTATGTTTTTTGTAATTGAAATGCGTGAAATGCCATCTATTGACAAAAAATTTCCCTAATTATTTTTCTATTTACCAAAAAAAAAAAAAAAAAAAAAAAAAGAAAGAAAGAAAAAAAAAACAGATCCCCGCATGATAATTTTACTGCAAACCGCATTCAAATAAACCAGTTTTTGAACTTTTTATGAATTTTTAAAGTATTAACGAATGTATGGGGCACTCAGTATATAACACATTTTTATATAAAGGGTACCCTAAACGGACTGAATCCTTTGATACATTCACTTTTAAATATAGCATAAATTCAATTTTTATATCATTAATCAGTGAAACAAATTTACTTTCAAATGATGTTTGTTTGAAAACTGTACCTGATGCAGAGTCGCAACAAGGATGATGCGAGCGGTGTTCCCACACCAGGCGCCTTAAATTAGGGTAGGTGCTGGCGGGCTTCACCGGCGCCGTCGCGTACCACTATTTATGCACAGACGATCGAGTACTTTAAAGCGTCCTTGCATGTGGTGCCCTTGCACCATGCACCAAATGGAGTTGTTAGGACACTGCTCGAACCTGACCCAGAACATCCAAGACCCAACTCGCTAGTGACCTGAACCCACCTCACATAAAAAAAGAAAGAAACTACAGTTAATCCAACCCGAGTTGTTAGGGTTGACTGCTTAGGGTCACTGCTCGAACCCGACCCAGAAAATCCAAGACCCAACTATCACTTTTTTTTTTTTTTTTTTTTTTGGCCATTTAACTTGCCATTTTTTTATTGCACCAGAAGGCAAATTAGAGTTCACGCGGCGCTAATTTCAAGTTTGATACAATGATATGAAGAATCTAAGAAAAAAGTGATAGAGTTTACCCAGTTGATAATTTATTGCCCATGCTTGGTGAGATAAAATTAAAAAGAGTAAAAAGCATTTTCTTTCTTTTTATTAGCACTAGGGGGTACTGCTCCTTACGGGCTACGATCGACAATTTCCGTCTAGAATGTGTTGTTTCTAAAAACACGCTAATTTGCGCTGTATTTAAAAGAAGAAAGAAAAGGCTACGCATGTAGAAACTCAATAGCCTTTGGAAGATGAATTAAAAAGCATTAAAAGGAGTTTTAATTTAATAAAATCCCATGCTTCGCTTCTCCCCCTCTCGTCGCCAGCGTAAAAAATATAAGTTAGAAAAATCTCGGAGAAGGAGCTATGAGCGCGGTAAAGCTTGTGAGATTTACAACATTTTGTGTAATTTTAATAAAATACTGAAGTTTTTGAAACTATATAAATTTTCTAGAGTTTCATTTTTAATATGACGATATTTTCAACAGCGGAAGCTTTAAAGTTCATTATTTATAAGCCCAAATGCAAGTGACCTGTTGAATATGATGCAACATTCACATATTAAAATCACAAATTAATGTTCAAAAATAATATACTGATATCAAAGTATATTTACTCTTGCTCAGTTTCTTTTAAAAATACGACAACTCCAAAATAATATTAATTAATTATATTAAAAATAAAATAAGTAAATGTTTCAAATACGGTTCACGGTACACTGTAAAAAAAAAAAAAAAAAACGGAGATTCTACTGGCAATCTAGACGCCGGTACTATTTCTGTATTTTTACGGAAAAATTTCCCCATAAATTACAGAAAATGTTTTGTTTTTCTGATTAAAAACGGAAATTTTTTGTAATTTATGGGGGAAAATTTCCGTAAAAAAACGGAAATAGTACTGGCGTCTAGATTGCCAGTAGAATCTCCGTTTTTTAGTCTATTTTTTTTTTACAGTGTAATGTTAGTGATTTTTCTTTCTTTATTTTTTAGAATAAAAAAATGTTTTTAAATATATGATCTTCTAATTTACCTTAGTTTGTGGTCTTTCCAAGTTGCCATCATGGCTACAATGTCCTTTAAGGTGAATGTGGATACGATTAAGGATAGAAAAAAAAAAAAAAAAAGACACTCTTGCAGAAAATCAACTTTTGCTCAAATATGCTATTTGACTATAGACCTTATTACGGAAGAATAACCAGAAGATTTGTAATATGGAGGATAAAATGAACTCTGCCAACATAAAAAGATAATTTTAAACAATTATCTTGAACATAAAATTAATACCACTTTAAGTTGAATTGCACATACGTTGCATCAAAACAGGCTTGGAATTGTCCTTTTATTTTAGTTCCAAAACATATAAGTTTAACAATAACTTAAAAACTTATCATACACAAACATGCAGGTAAAATAATGTAGATCTTACCTTCAGCTAGAAAGGATGGATAGAATGATGAGAAAAGGACTTACCTGAAAATAAATAAATAAAGCATTATTAAATATGTTTCACAAATATTTATTCTTATTTTTAAAATGTCTTTGTAAATATAAACAAGTAAGAAAAATCATACGTAAAGCATAGATTATGAAACACTTTCCAACGCTCCCTGAAAACTTTAACGAAACTTCGTTACTTATGGAAATAAGGTAAATAAGATAACTAAGTAAACATTTAAAAATGTGATAGTTACCGCCCATAGCCAAATATGTATTCCAATTCTTTTGAACAGCCTTGTATTTGATTTGTATCTTGATATATATACTATATAATGAAAAAATTAGTTTAGCAAGAAACCGCATAACAGGTTGAAATTTCTCTTTCAGCAATTTATAGAATTAATTGAAAAAATACTTGAATGTTTTTGCACAGCCCTGTAGTTTACCTAGTACATTTATTACATGCCACTATTTAGCTAAAATTTAATTCAAACTAAAACACTCTTAAGGGGACCAGGTAAGCGAAATTTGGAAAAAAAAATCGATTTTAACTTTTTTATATCATTAAATTGTTTAAACTTTTATCTTTCCAACGATGTGTCACACACGTTTATATACAGGGTTGTTATAATTAAAGTTCGCCTATTTAGAAGGTTCTAGAGCCGGTTCTATGGCTCCAAACGAAACAAAATTTCACTAGTACGTAGTTGAAGAGATGCGCTTTGCGAAAATCGAAAAAAAGTTAAATTTTTTGTCAATAGATGGCGCTGCGCCAATATTTAAGATGATATTTGCAGATTCCTTTATTTTGTAAAAAACAAAATACAGGAAATTTTATTTCACAGTTGGTAAAAGTAAACTTTTTCAAATTCGTTATATCAATTTCGGTCAATCCAGATGAAACACACAAAATTTCACCCAACGCTTGAAAAAGATCACATTTTATTCAAATTTTCGACGAACGACGTCAAAGTGACGTCGCAACTTCGAAAACTTGAAATACCCTTCTAACCACCTGATGATTTAAAACTTGCTGATAAAGTGTGTCTGTGATTTCTTTGACACTGGAACAGTTGATTCTTTCTGAAAAGCATTTGAATCTACTCTTTGTGGGGAATGGTAACTTTGAAGGAAAAGGCACTTCTTGTAAAGTTATTTTATCAAAACAACAGCAACGCAGCTGCAGCTCTTGGAGAATTCCGGAAACTAAAAGATGTTAGACGTGGACCAATGCCGGATCGTGGAATTCACAAAATGATTAAAAAGTTCGAGGAAACAGGAAAACTCGACATTCTTCCTGGTAGAGGACGAAAAAAGGCAGACATTTCTATCATTGAAGATATTGCTACTGCTGCCGTGGATTTAGCAAGCCAGTCATCATTTGGTAATGCAAGTGTGCTATTGCGAATGAAGTCGATATGCCGATTTCCACTGTGAGAAAAGTGATGCGTCCAATTTTGCGCTACTGTGCGTGTTAATATGATCAATACGATCTTTTCTATAAGAATGGAAGATACAATACCGTTCGAACCAGTCGGCTAGCAATGCCGTCTAGGGCCTCAGTTTACCCAAATGGCATGAATTATTAAAATCCGTATATCATAATTTTTTTTACGCAGTTTTATTTAATTTAACTTGGCTTAAGTATGTAAAATGGAATTTTGTATTAAGTTTTTTAGTCATTTTTTTGATATGCTAGAATCATAAACATGCACACAGATATATTTCCGATGACATTACAGTATTTTAATATTTTTAGAACCTAATTATAAAGCAATGAATCGATTTTAAGGTATTTGTTTCGTTAGCTGAGGATTGGTGATAAATCATCGTATATGTTTTATAATTACAATTGTATATGAGTTAAAATAACAGCAATGGAGTTAATTATACCTCCAGCTACGCTTGCCAGAATATGGTAACTGGCAATTTAAATTATGATATTGCATTAAGAAAACAATTTAGAAATCCTGAATAAATAGTTTAAATAATGCTTTTTTTCTGTTATGTTTCCCTATCTTAAAAAAGACACATGCCCGGACCGAGTTTGCGGAAAAAATTAAGCCCCGGCTCAGACACGATATAACTGGTCGATTGCGACCTCTACGCTGGGCATGTTATATTTCTATACTGGTGTTCTCAAACTAACATCGGCTTGTGCAGCACATTTATACATGTTCTCGCAAAAGTCATATCCATTGGTATTGGTTCATATTTTATAGGCCTCGTTTAAATTTTTATACCGGACCGATCGGCCCGCTTAATTTTTTTCTAGGCCCGGCTAGCCCGTTTAATTTTTTTGTCTGCCCGATACTTTTTTTTTTAACGGCCCTGCACGGCCGTTAAGAAAATTGTCTTTATTCTTCTGCCCCGTCCCGTTTGAAAGTTTACCTTTACTTTGCCGACCTGGCCCGCGGACCGGGCCGGGTAAGGGCCCTTGCAGAGCTCTACAGTGAACACGATAGCTCATAAATAGTACGTTTACATTTTTCTTCACCTCATGAAGTGCAGAAAACTAAATAACACAGAGATTAGTTTAAAGTATAATAACTATTACTGTTCATGAAATTTGATAGTGAAAACTATTTTTTGTAAATAAATAGCATGTTCATTAAGTTAGAAATCTTAGTTCTTACAATCCATATTCTCCTTTCCGTGATTTTAATGTCTCATTTTTAAAACCGAACACTCACATGTAAATTTCGATAAATTTTCTTGTATTAAAAATGCGCGTAATATGCCAGAATATATGGTACAGTCGTCCCCGTTTGAACGAATATTGACGGTTCCAGAAATAATATTCGATTAAGCGGGTAATTTGATTAAACGGGGAATCATAATTGTAATATTTAATGCGTAATAAAAAGGCAAAATAACCATCTACTGTATATTTAATTAACAGCATAATAAGTCGTTAGTAGAATAACATAAACTAAAATAAATACAAATGCTAATATAAAGTAAATACGTATTAATTTAATACTGTACTAATTTAATTAATACATACATTTATATGGTTTACATCACACTTAATGCAGCTCGTTTGCTTAAAAAAATTGTTCAAAGTAGTTTGTTTAAGTGGAATTTTAAAGGAGTAAATATCGAGTTATTTTTCGAATGAGTGCAAAATATCACAACTACCATCTTTAATCCCCAAGCGACGGCGCATTGCCATTAAAGCTTGGTTAACGGCAAGAAGTGATGGTGGGGAAATCATTTGACCTGTCCATTATACACCTGCCGGCCGAAATTATTACAGGAAGAACTGAAAATTTGTTTTCAGCGTAAAGGAACCGAAAATGACAAAAGGTGAAAGGAAATTGCAGCTGAAAGCTGCTTTCCGCGCCTATTTTCAAACATAGGTCGCACAATTGTTATTCGATTAAGCGGGGACGTTCGTAAAAGGTATCTGGTTTAAGCGGGGGAAAATAACATAGAATCAATAGGATTAAATTCGGTTCCGGAGGATTCTATTCGAATAAGCGGGGTATTCGGTTATCCGTGACCCAATTAAGTGGGGAGGACTGTACTCCAAACTTTCAACGCATACATATATAAATAATACTTAATGAAAGATGAAATGTCAAACCATAATAACTGAAAGCTTTTTTCTGTAGCGTTTTAAAGTTAAACATTTATTTATTTTCGGTTGAAGCAATAGCGCTTTTTCTAAGGAAAAGGCTAAAAACGATTTTAGTACTTTAGCAAGAAGTGCGATAGGCGATCCATCTCTCCGAGTTAGATCCTGCACTAAATCTTTCATCGACATATGGGGAGTTAGATTACAAGTTCTAGAGATATAGAGCTTGACAAATTTATTTCGGAGAGCTGACATATTTTCAGGAAGCATCTTTAGCGTAATAAGTCAATTTCTGTTGTACTTATTGTGCCAGGATCTTTTCCTTGAAAAAAAGCATTTTCAGCTTTCCAGAAATAATGACTTATAAATGAAAAAAAAAAATGATATTAAATACTACTTTGTTGTCTTTTGAATGACGTTAATCTTTGATTCTATGAATTCCAATCTTCGAAAAAACGTATTAAAAAGATTATTGCTCACGATAATCATCAATATTTTTAAACGAATGAAAAAAATAATCAACATTCAGAGCAAAATAAATACCAAGGAATAAACAAAAACTGAACAATGGCACATTTCAGCTTAAAGATTTCTTTAACTATGACAATTACCATTCCTCATTTCATTAAACATTTTTTAAAGCAAACAGTATAACTTAAATTAATTCAATTACAATATATAATAGCAAATTTAAATTTGATAAAATATAATGGTAATATTGTACTGTAGAAAAGGAATCTTAAAACAGACTGTTGACTGTGATAAAGCATTTCAAATTTGCAGTATGAGTAACATAACGGATGTCCTAAAAATGAGGAACGCTTTTTGAAATTAAATAATTTGAAAACGGCTAAAGATAAAAATACCCCGTTTGTTGCATCTTTATTAGAAAAGCAATAAATTTTTAACCATACGAATTCAAATGTGATTTAAAATTCCATCACTATGTGGCGTTGTAAGCTGAAAAACTAAATGTCAATATTCACCGGATTTGGATCCTTGCGATTTCTTTCTGTGGGGAGACTTGACACTCCACACTAGTCACGGGGAAAAGGGAAAGCCCTGATGTTAAGTCTATGGGGACGTAATTTTTAAATTTCTCGCTTTGATTTTCATATTTTTGAATGATTTATTTTTTGCATAGGATTGCTGAGGACGGTCTACAACCGGACTAGTTTTTACTTTTTCGATTTTGGTTTCAGATTTTTTTAAAAATCACTTTAATTTTCGGAACCGGTTGGAACCGGTTCTGGAATTGAAACCATCCTAATATAAAACAAGTTGGAAATTGCATGTCAAACGTGGCAAATGAGGTGCATTCATACTGTAACTACTTTTATAAATATTTTTTGCACCGCATATTGTACTGAATGTGTATTTTAGTGCCCTTCATATGTGCACATCAATTTCATTCTGTTCGAAAGGCTGTAACATCATTAAAATGCACTTGAAATATTTTTTCCCATTGGCCGTATTGTAACGGAAAACTTTTGACTGTCCCTGTAATTAAACTATACATCCGATTTTCATAAAATTTAAAATGACTCGACAAAATTTTGCAACAATTATATATTTAAAATTTCGGATCATTCGGTTGAGTAGTTTTTGCTCTGTTATAAGCGGACGGACAGACGGACAGACAGACCGAATGATGACTATAGGTGCTACGTATTTATATAATTACGAACGCACCTAAAAAACATAACGTAAATTAAAAAAAGCAAAAACTAGCCCGGTTGTAGATCGTCCTCAGCTATCCTATGAAAAAAAAAAAAACCTTCAAAAATATTAAAATCAAAGCGAGAAATTTGAAAATAACTTAGACTTAACATTAGCGTTTTCCTTTCATCCCATGACTGAAGCGGGCTCTTAAAAGGCAAAATTTACCGACAATATCAACAAAAATTAACGGCATCTGTAAGGCTTGTGAAGACATTCCAGATGAGACGTATTCACAGCCATCGGCTAGTTTTATTATGAGACTATGTCATGTTATTGCTGCAAATGGCGCGGATCATTCTAAAAGATTGTTATTTAGATTTCTCAGCTTACAGAACCACGTATTTTTGAAATTTTAAACTAATTTTGAAATCGTTGTTTAAAAATTATTGCTTTTCTAAAAAAGATGCAACAGACTGTGCATTTCTATGGTTAACCGTTTTCAAATTCATTAATTTTGAAAAAGGTTTCTCATTTTTGGGACACTTGTTATTTGCAGTAAGCGTCTTGTGTGCATTGTTGTTATTGTCGCAGGATCGCTCTCTGCAAAAATACTTTTTCATTTTTTCAGAAAAAAGTACAAAATGATTACCACTCGCATAAATTTTGATATATGGTGGAAAATATCATTCCTTATTTAATTAGATGTTTTTTAAAGTAAAATTCGAATATTAAATTAATTCAGTTACAATCTCTAACAGAAAATGTAGGTTACATATTGGAAATATTATGGTGTCAAGAAGGAACCTTAAAACAGGCTATTGACGATAGTGATGCACTTTAATTTTGCAACATGGTTGAATAATTATTTACAGTAAGTCTCTTTAAAGTAATTTGTTCGATGTTGCGTTGAACTTATTATGGCAGGATCTTTTCTGGAAAAACGCACTTTCTTTTTTTAGAAATAATAACTTATAAATGAAGAAAATAATAAATACATCTTTATTGACTTTTGAATGACGTTAATCTTTGATTCTATGAATTCCTAAGAGGAAAAAAAACACAGAGAGATTATCGCTCACGATGATTATCAAAATTAAAAAAATAATAATAATAAAGATAATGAAAAAAAGACCCAGGTACTCATGAATGTCAAATTTATACCAAGAAAAAAATATATTAAAAAAAGTGAACTATGACACATTTTGTCTTCACATTTGCCTTATGATGAAAAGAATTATCTCTCAGTTAATTAAATTACTTTTGAAGGAAATCTTTATCAGTCAATTAAATATTTTAAAAGAAATAGTTGTACCTTAACTACTTAATGTCTCATCTTTAATAGCGAATATAAATCTAATATGGTAATGGGCAATATTATGCTGCCGAAAAAAAAAAATATATATTAATGCGATGCATTTCAAACCTTTTATATGGTAATACAACAAACTTCACATTCTGTACAGTTATTCAATTTGAATTTGCAGTTAATAAAATAAATAAAGTAGCACTTCCTGTTTACAAAATAAATCTTTATTTGAAACTTTTACTAAGAGTGTTCTTAGATATATTTTAAATTTTTCTTTAAAACATAAGATTAAATATTATTTTTCAATGTTTGTTTAATGTTTATCTCAGTATAGCATGCGGTATGACATGTTAATATCACTAATGGTAAAGAAACCGACTCTTAATCCATTTATTTATTTTTTTAGTCAGTTTAGAAAAAGATAAATTCTAAATTCACTTTCAACCTTACTTAATTGTAATAAAATTTTGCATAATAAATTTACAAAACTGAAAATTTATGCATTTTCTTAACAACCTAAGTAGGTTAAAAACCTACATTTGCTCTAAATACAATCAGTTATCTTTTGACATTTTGTACTCTCGGTCTCACACTATGTATAACAGTTTGTAATTTGTCATGTCAAAAATGAGAGAAAAAAGTTTTTTTTTTTTTTTTTTTTTTTTTTTTTTTTAAATAAACAACATGCCATAAGAATAGAATTCAAATACGTCTAATCCATTTTTGAATTTAATTTTAAAATACGGATACTAAATCAATTTCCAACCGCAATTAATTTTGATAAATTTTAAATGTAAAATTGTCGTCTAAAGAATAAATTTATAAAACTATAAATTTATACATTTGCTAAGCCAGTCAAGTAAATTAAAAGCACAATATTATGACATTTGCGTCAGATCGTTTACAATTTGACAGTTTATACTCTCGATTTCTCATTTTATGAAATAGCCTTATGATTGTTCATATCAAAATGGCAGAATTTTTTTAAATAGCAACATATATACATATTTTTTTCAAATACTAATATCTGAAAAGAATAGAATTTTAAATAGGTAGTATTTGTTATAAAATATACCTAAAAATATCATGTGTTGAGAAAAAGCATTTTATGAAAAAGATTTTTAGAAGAATATGCAATTAATTATTAATTAGCTTCGTTATTAATTTACTTGCATAATGTACAGCTTTTCGTTTCGAAATGAAAGAAAAATGCTTTTACAAAGCTTTTTTCAAAAAATAAAAAAAATACAGTATGCGATAACTTAACAGTAGTAGGAAAACGACAGTTCTGGGTCAGCAGGCCTGCCGCCTCCACGCAGCACACAAGTGCCCCACCGTTGTGCCGCCTCCAGTCTCTAACCTTCTTCCACCCTCCAGCCGCACCGCCTCCGAAAACCGATTTAGTCGCCCCCCTGGCGGGAAAAATGGTATTTTTTAGAGTTTATCTATTATAACATGAGGGTTGAACGTTAGATAAACTAGATCATCATATTATAAGATGTAGATTAAATTTACATTTGAATTTGGAACAACTTTTACCTTAATGAGTATTATTAATTAAGCAAAACAATGGAAAATATCAATTTCTAAGGAAAAAAGCAGATTTTTCAGATTTTTCTCAACTACAAGATCGGAATATCAACTTCAATGAGGAAAATTAAACATACCTTTGCATTTTGAATGAACAACACCTTAATGACTATTATTAATTAACCAAAACAATGAAAACATTAAATTTTAATGAAAAAAGCTGACATCTATAGATTTTTTTTAACTACACGATCAGAATATCAACTTAAATGGGAAAGTTAAACATATATTTGAATTTTGGATAATTAACATCTTAACGAGTGTTATTAATCAAACAAAACAATTGAAAATGACAATTTTTAAGGAAAAAAGCTGATTTCTTTAGATTTTTCCAGCTATAAGATAAGAATAACAACTTAAAAAATGAAAGTGAATCATATATATTTGAATTTTGAACAGCAATCAGCTTAATGAGTATTATTAATTAAGCAAAATAATTGAAAATAACATTTTTTAAGGATAAAAGCTGATTTTTTTAGATTTTTCCAGCTATTAGCTAAGAATAACAACTTCAAAGAGAAAAGTTAAACGTACATTTTAGTTTTTGAACAACCATCACCGTAATGAGTATTATTAATTAAGCAAAATAATGAAAAACGTCCGTTTTTAATGAAAAAAGCAGATTTCTTTAGATTTTTTTTTCAACTATAAAATGAGAATATCATCTTAAAAGGGAAATTTAAATATATATTTTAGTTTTCAACAACCATTACCTTAACCAATTTTAATAACTGTACAAATAACAAAGGAAAATATTGATTTTTTAATGAAAAAGACGAATTTAAACGAATTCGGTTAACTTTTACGCAAGTTTGAGGTTTTATAATGCTTTTAGACGCTAGTTGTGTAAAATTTAAAACCTTGGAAGGGATACGTTCTATGAAATATTCATAATTAAACATTCATTTTTAGTCTAATCAATAACTGGAAATTTCACATTTTCGAAGCTATCTCTAGTAGATATATTCTTTGTACAGGTCGTAAAAGCTCATGTTGTGATGTTTGAACTCTTACGAGTCGAACTTTCTTGTCTCTACCAGGTATAAGTTCTGTGATTCGACCTAAAGGCCAATCAATTCTCTTTTTATTATCAGATCCGATCAATACAACTTCACCAACAGTTATAATTTGCTCTTGGTATTTGTTCCTTACTCTTTCAATTAATGCTCCTAAATATTCGGACCTGAAGCGATCTTTCAATTCTTTTTTCAATGACTGCCGATACTTCAGTCTCATGCTTAATGATTTTTGTTCCACAAAATCCAAGTCTGGGAGATTGTATTCTTCTATACTTTGCAGAAACATAGATGGGGAGATAGGTTTCACAGTTGCGCCTTCCGAAAGGTGTGTTGACGGTCTTCCATTTAATACACTTTCCACATCTGCCAAAATTGTGTTCATTTCTTCATAGGTGAGATAAGCATGACCTAATACTCTTTTGAGGAGATCTTTCATTATTCTGATAAGCCTTTCCCAAAAGCCGCCCCACCACGCTGCAGTTGGTGGATTAAATTTGTCAATAGCATTGACCGAACTGTATTTTTGTATTCGTAACCAATCTAGGCTTTTCAATAAATTAGCTGATCCAGTGAAGTTTGTGCCGTTATTAGAATAACTGACAGCACACCTTCCTCTCCGTGCTACGAATCGTCTGAGTCCCATAAAAAATGCCTCTGTCGAAGCAGCGGTCACTAGCTCTAAATGCACTGCTCTGTATATTGCGCGGGAAAATATCAATATCCAACATTTTTCAGTTTTCTTCACGTATAATGAACCCGCCATGTCTACACTCGTGATCTGAAATACGTTAGCGTCTTTTATTCTATTTCCGGTAGAGGCGCACTATCTCTCCATAAACTCTTCCCACTGAATCGTTTGCAGACAATACACTGTGCCAACACTTGTTTTACATTTCTACGACCATTAAGTATCCAGCACTTCCCTCTCAATAAATTAAGTAGGATCTCTAATCCAGTGTGACAATGTTTTACATGTACATGATATATAAGTCGTTTTACAACTTCAAGTTTTGCTGGCAGGACTATAGATTTCAGAAAATTTTTATTGTCTTTCCTGTACGTTATTTTAGTCTCCAGTCGAATTATATCTTGTTCGTCTTTCCATGTCTGTAAAGTTCTCAATCTGTTATCATTCTCGGGAAAAAACGCTTCTTTTTGAAACATACGTAGAGTCTTTAATTCAGCTTCTTTAAATTCACATGACGTCAGGTCTCCTTCTTTTTTTACTTCGGTACTTCTGCAGTTATGACTAAAACGTAATTTCATGTGACCATCCGTATGATTTTTACATAACTCGAGAAATATCTGTAATACCAACCGTCTTGTTTGACATCAGAATTCGTTATCATGGAAACTGACTTTATTCGTTCCTTTCGAATTTCATCTTCGTCATAGTCTTGATCACTAGAGTTCGTATGTTTTCCAAACTCTTCTGAATCTCTCAACCAAGCTGGACCCTCTCACCATCTCCTGGCAGCTAGCTGTCTCGCCTTACATCCACAAGTTGGCAAGTCTGCAGGATTTTTATCACTTGGCACATACATCCATGATGAAGGACTGCTTAATCTTCTGATCTCTAGAACTCGATTTCGCACAAATACTGACCAACTGACATCTTTGGATATTCAAGCGAGAATTGTAGATGAGTCGCTCCAATAACATCTCTTCATGTTTTCCCAACGGAGGGCATCTACAATAGTTTGCGCCAAACGACTTCCCATAGTTGCCGCCAATAATTCCATTCTTGGTATCGTGACAGTCTTCAAAACTGCAACTCTTGATTTGGCTGCTATAAAAACTAACTCGACTTGGCTTCCAATTTCTATTCTAGGGAATATAACAGTAGCGTAAGCACCTTTACTTCCATATACAAATGTGTGAAGTGCACACGCTTCATTGTTTCCTGGAGCCATTCTCATGTATCTTGGGATCTCTATATCCTTCAAAACTGTTAGTTCTTGAAACCATAGTAAAAATTCTTTACGTGACTCCTCAGTTATCTCTTCATCTCATTTAAAACTTAATTTCCAGGCTCTTTGCAACATTATTTTCGGACAAATCATGACTGGCGACGTAAAACCAAATGAATCAAATATTTTATGTACAGCTGATAACATACTACGTTTGGTGATCTTTTCTGTGTTAAAATCTTGTAACCAACTTAGGTTGATCTTGAACATGTTGGATTCCTTATTCCGAACAAGTCCTAAAACATTAGTTTCATTCGTGTTTGGCGCTTCTTGGCGATCACCTGTGTACTGCCACTGTCTTAGATCAAAACTACCTTTCGCCATGAGCATCCTAGCATCTTCGATAAAATGCTTCAGTTCTTCTTCACTATTTACACTGGTTACGACATTATCCATATAAAAACCGTGCAACACGACCTGCAACAGTCTATCTTTAAAACTTTCAGAGAAATCTGGAGCCCCTAGGATGACATGTGATACAATGACTGATGAAAGAAGAAATGGACTGCATTTCACACCGAATACAACTCGGGTATGCCTGAATGTCATAAATGTATTTTCCTTTAAGTCCTTCCACCACAAAAACGTAGGAGATTTCGATCTTTCTCACAAATGCTGATCTGTAAAAAGGCTTTCCTAATATCTGCAATTACACCAAGCCTTCTTTCTCGAAAGCGTAGAAGAACATCTGGAATGAGCTCGATCAAGTTGTGCCCACATTGTAGGCATTGATTTAGAGATGGATGATTCGCTAGTCTTGCTGACGCATCAAATACAGGACGGTTGTATAAGGTAATGGTTGTTGAAAACTAAAATATGTATTTAAATTTTCCTTTTAAGATGATATTTTCATTTTATTTAGAAAAAAATCTAAAGAAATCTATTTTTTTCATTAAAAATGGACATTTTTCATTATTTTGCTTAATTAATAATACTCATTAAGGCGATGGTTGTTCAAAAACTAAAATGTATGTTTAACTTTTCTCTTTTAAGTTGTTATTCTTATCTTATAGCTGGAAAAATATAAAGAAATCAGCTTTTATCGTTAAAAAAGTGTTATTTTGAATTATTTTGCTTAATTAATAATACCCATTAAGGTGATGGCTGTTCAAAATTCAAATATATATAATTCTCTTTTATCTTTTAAGTTGTTATTCTTATCTTATAGCTGGAAAAATCTAAAGAAATCAGCTTTTTCCCTTAAAAATCGTTATTTTCAATTGTTTTGTTTAATTAATAACACTGGTTAAGATGTTAATCATCCAAAATTCAAATATATGTTGAACTTTCCCCATTTAAATTGATATTCCGATCTTGTAATTGAAAAAAATCTACAGAAATCAGCTTTTTTCATTAAAAATTGATATTTTCATTGTTTTGGTTAATTAATGATACTCATTAAGGTGTTGTTCATTCAAAATTCAAATGTATGTTTAATTTTCCTCATTTAAATTCATATTCCGATCTTGTAGTTGAGAAAAATCTGAAAAATAAGCTTTTTTCCTTAGAAATTGATATTTTCCATAGTTTTGCTTAATTAATAATACTCATTAAGGTAAAGGTTGTTCAAAATTCAAATGTAAATTTAATCTTCATCTTATCGTATGATAATCTAGTCGATCTAACGTTCAACTCTCATGTTATAGTAGAAAAACTCTAAAAAACACCATATTTCCTGCCAAGGGGAGACTAAATCAGTTTTCAGAGGCGGTGCGGCTGGAGGGTTGGAGGACTGGAGGCGACACGAGGCTGGGGCACCTGTGTACTGCGTGGTGGCGGCACGGTGCCACAGTGCCGCCTGCTGACCCAGAACTGTCGTTCTCCTACTACTCTTAACTTTATAAAAGCTATCCGTTTTTGAATTTAATGCAATCTGTGGTTTAAAAAGTTACATGTCCAATTATTTCCGAAATGCATGATTTGTTCCAAAAGTATCCTTAAAGGTAGGCTTACACGTGTACACAAAAGTTATACAGGTGCATTTACCTGTTCCAACTCAACAGGTATGCGTAAGATTTGCCTTTCAATTCAAAAGCAATATTACTAAATGACAGCAACATATATTCTAAAGTCCAACAACATAGCAAGAAGAAAATGTGATCGAAAGCGAAGTTGAATATGACTTTGTGCCTCAATGAATATGTGCCAAGCATTAGAAATTCTGAATAACATTATTTTTGAATAGTAATAATGGATTTTCGCAGACATCTGTGATTATAGTCTTTTTCAGTAAGAAAGGCGTTTGCCTTTCATTGACCGTCACAACTTGAGGTGTGTTTCTATGTTAACGCGCAGTAGATTTTCCAATTGCTCACTTTTGTTTTACACTGCATATGAGGATTTTTTAAGCTCACAGTTCGGAACACTAAAAGATAAGCCACAGAGCCGAAATGAAGTGGGGAAAAACGAGATAAGAGGGTACCGTAGTGTTTTCCATGTCATCCAGTGAGGGTGACTGCGAAGGTTAAGCCTCTCTAAAGAAAAATTGAAATATAATTAAATCGAATATTACTTTTCGGAAATAGTAATGCAGGATTTCTATAAAAGAATGCTCTATTTATAAATTTTAACAAGATGAACTGTAAGCGTTGTAGAGTGTTGGTTCAAGGTCATAAATAAAGAGAAATTCAAACAATTTTAGACAAGCGCATGCGCGACTTCTGCTTTGTTATTGACTCGCTTGCAGTATCACAATGGCGACTCCTGAGCGTTATGCGTTATTGCTGGGCTGAAGATTTAAAAGCGTACCACTATCGGCGATTTTTTTCCTTTGGGGTTTTATAAAAGATAGTGTCAATGTTTCGCCGCTACTTAATGTATTTCTAGAGTTGAGACACAGAATTGAAGAGGCTATTGCTTCTATTACTCCGGAGTTGTTAACCGAAGCGTGGAAAGACTTTAGATTGGATGTGTGCTGTATAACTAAATGTGCATGTATTGAACAAAAAAGAAGACGATCTCTGTCAATGTGGTCGGCGTGGAGATCCAGTACACTATCTTTTCGAAAAATGTAAGTTTATGAAATAAAAATTTACTAGAAAATATTCACAACTGCTAGACGATATATTAGAAATTTTAAATAACAAACAGTCCCTCAGTCAGCTTTACCAAAATTATAATATTCTTAATGAAAAATACTCGTTCATTAACTATAAATTCATGCTAGTATGATTTTTACCTGTGGTCTGACAATGATGTGAGATGCGGAACTGAAATTATAGTGGAAAGAAGTGATTCATGATTGGTGTGGTTCTTTTAGGTATCGTATTGCATTCTACTAGAAATATTGTAAATAGTAAAATATTGAAAAAATTAATTGAATTGCAAAAGTATTGTAAATAATGAAAATAATTAATTGAATTGCAAAAGTATTGTAAATAATGTAAATAATCTGGTTACTGCTGAATATACTAACTAACGTTCCCCAGATTGCGGTGCCGCAAAGGTGATAGGAACATTCCGCCCTGGGCTAGGGGCTTGACCCAACCATCAGCCACAAGCAGGTTCCCAGGGTGGGCGATTAGATTAGATTAGATTAGTATTGAACATTTGTAAGAAAAACTAGGTTAGTTTATCTTCAATTTGATGTATGATTTGTTGTAAATAGTCTAAATTAAACATAATATACCATTGAAACTGGGACTTTCTTTTACAGATTCTGTATTGAAACTCTGTAAAGCTTTTTTGCTCAATGTCTACTCTTAAGGCGTCGCTGCACTGAAACTTCCCGATCGCGAAATCCCATGTTAATTTATGGGAAAATATTGAAGCGCGATTACTCCTTACCCAATATAATTGAAGAGCTAAGTGGAAGAACATGTTAAGTAGCAAAAATTACATTTCAAGAAATTTGAGGTAATAGTTTTTGCTGTTAATTTTAATGGTTTATTTTCTGTTTGATACCATGTGTTTAAAATATTAACAGGTATGGTACTAAACTCTCTCACAAAAACTTATTCATATTTAATTTTCAAATATTAAAAATTATTAATATTATTGACATTATTAAATATTAAAATATTAAATATTAATGAATAATGTCTTAAATCTTCAAGACTAAATAAAATCTTAGTATTTTAGCTTCACCATGTGATAGGATACCTTACAACACTTTCATCCAAAAGATTAAAAAAAAAAAAATTAGAAAATGTAGCATAACATGTTCATCCACTCAGCTCTTCAATTATTAAAATACCGTTTTCACCATCAGAAAGTAGACGTCAAGTGCCGATGATGTACGTTTTAAAAAATGGTCTACGTAAATTTTAAGTATTTTTAAGATGATGATAAAATTTAATCAAATGGAAATTTGAAAGTTTATAGGGATTTGTTATGTACTTAAAGTTTACGGAGATAATTTTAAAAAACGCACATCATCGGCATCTGACGTGTACTTTCTGATGGTGAAAACGGTATTTTAATAATTATATTAGGTAATGAATCATCGCGCTTCAAAATTTTCCCATATGCTAACATGGGATTTCGCGATCGGGGAGTTTTAGTGCAGCGGAGCCTTAAGATTCAGATGTTAATGATTATGCTTATTTTGTCAAATACCTAATAAAAATATAATTAAGATATCTTCATTGTATCCTTTATAGGATACTAAATCTCTTTACTAGCAGAAAAAATAGATCCAAAAGTTTTTTAAAAGTTTCTTTTTAATTTCAGTTCTTATAAAATAAATACTAACTAATAAACGGGAAAATGAAAGATTTAGGAAATGTAGTGAGCAGAATAAAATTCTTAAAAAATATAGCATTTGTGCGCAGGGTAGTTTTTATTGAGTCCTGAAATTTTTCAAGTCAGTGTCTTATGTAGTTTTGGAAATGACTGATTCTATTTTAAAATAACGATTAGAAATCCATTTTCAACCGCACCTAATTGCAATGTAATTTTTAATATAATTTATTTTTTATAGAATAAATTTATAAATAAAACTTTTTATCGCTTCTAAATCAAATAAGTATGTTAAGAGCCTACTCTAGTAACGCAGAAACATTCGCAAGCTAATGTTAAATCCATATGACAGTTTATTTCGAATTACTCGTTTGTATTTCAATATTTTTAAATGATTTTTTTGGGGAGTAGGATATCTTAGATCGATGTCTTACAGGGTATTTTTTTCCTTTTCCGATTTTGGTTGCTTTTTTTTTTTCTTTTTTTTTTCTTTTTTTTTCTTTTTTTTTTTCTTTTTTTTCTTTTTTTTTTTTTTTTTGCCATGGGGACATTTTTACTTTGGAACCTGTTCTAAAAGCGAAGGTTCTCAGAATAAGTATCTGCAACCAAAATCAAAATTTAATTTTCAATAAAAAAAAAATAAAAATAAAAATAAAATCGAAATTTTGAAATATAATTTTCAATTAAAAATAAGTACTTAATTAAAATAATTTTTAATCAAAAAATCGATTTTTAATTTTCTGGCGACAATTTCACTTTTTTGGAACACGTTCTGAAAGTAAAAGTGTCTTCAGTGAAGAAATCTGCAAGGGAAATCGAAATAGTAAAAAAATATCCTGTACAAAATATCCTCAGATATCCCATGCAAAAAAGATAAAAGAAATTAAAAATATTAAAATGCGAACGAGAAAATTCAAAAAGAATGCTCACATTTATTTAACATTAGCTCGATTATAATTTTTCATGACAGAGAAATACTTTTTTATAAAAATATAACATTTTTTAAAACGGCACATTTAATATTAGCTTGTGAGTATCTTCGCGTTACTAGCTCAGCTTCTTAAAAGTATAATATCAACATATTTACCTGGAAAACAATCAGCTCTTTTCTGTAATATTTTTTATAAAGAGATAATTTTTTTTAAACGCATATTTAACATTAGCTTGTGAGTATCTTCGCGTTACTAGCACAGCTTCTTAAAAGTACAATATATCATCATATTTGCGTGGAAAACAATCAGCTCTTATTTGACATTTTATACCCATGATATCGTAACACATGTAACGGATTATATTTTTTCATGACAGAAAAATAGTTTTTATAAAGATATAACTTTTTTTTAACGGCATATTTAACATTAGCTTGTGAGTATCTTCGCGTTACTAGCACAGTTTCTTAAAAGTACAATATCATCATATTTGCGTGGAAAACAATCAGCACTTATTTGACATTTTATACCCATGATCTTGCATCATATGTAACAGATTATAAATTTTCATAAGAGAAAAAATATTTTTATAAAGATATAACTTTTTTTAAAACGGCATATTTAACATTAGCTTGTGAGTATCTTCGCATTACTAGCATAGCCTCTTAAAAGTACAATATCATAATATTTGAGTGGAAAACAATTAGCTCTTATTTGACATTTTATACCCATGATCTCGCATCATATATAACAGATTATAATTTTTCATCCGACAGAAAAATACTTTTTATAAAGATATAATTTTTTTTTTTTTAACGGCATATTTAACATTAGCTGTGGGCATCTTTGCGTTACTAGCATAGCATCTTAACAGTACAATATCATCATATTTGCGTGGAAAACAATCAGTTCTTATTTGACATTTTATATCCGCGATCTCGCATCATGTGTAACAGATTATAATTTTTCATGAGAGAAAAAATACTTTTATAAAGATATAACTTTTTTAAAAATGACAACATGCGATAATAATAGAATAGGCATTGAATAGCGCTCTATATTTTTGAGCGGAAGATCAGGGACCGCAGTTTCCATTTTTGTTGATACTCGGTTTTGAGTGATGATGACAACATTAAAACTCGAGGGGAAGCTTTGCATGCGTCACGTAAACGCGCTTGAAGAGGAGTATAAATAGAACACTTTTTTTTTGCTATTTTTTCTATGTTATTTGATGACGGATAGCTTGCCTTGATTTGCCGCAAGATAATATTAATACAGACGTTTGAAATAAAATGAACTGAAGTTACTCATTATATCGAAGGGGTTCTCAATGCTTTCTGAGATATGTAACTACGATATAATTAAAAACTGAAAAAAAAAGGTTTTCTTGATTAAACAGTTTTAAGAAGTATCAGAAATTTTAAAAGAAGTGACATAATTTAGATGATTACAGGTGACAAAGTAAAATCGAGAGGCGCGAGTCATTCATTTGATTTAAATGCCATAATTTTTGCTTTAGTTGCAGCTTAAATAAATAAGTTTAAAAGAATATCGTAATAAGGAAAAAAAAAGTTAAAACGATAAAAGCTTATCAGTCAGTAAAACTCGTATGCGTACGAATTAATGGACTCATAAACACAACACGACTGTCTTATCAGATAAAGAAAAGTTTGAGCAATTTATAAGAAACAGAGAAAAATACTTTACCTCTGAAATGGAAGATTTTTATAAATGCAAGCAAATACAGAGAACGAATCTTGATTCAACGAAAAGAAAAAACATTGTTAAAGCTTTCAAATTGGTATATATTATTTACAGTTAAATAAAATACTTAGTTAATTTAGTTGCAGCGTAAAAAGAGTTTAATAATGTCATAATCAAATAAGTAAATTCGCAAACTAGTGAATTATTCAGTAAAAATGCTAAATTAACCGGCTCAAATTCAACACAAATTATACTTTAACAGATAGGGAAAAGTCGGAAAAATTTACAAGAAATAGAGTAAATATTTTATTGCTGAAATACAATTTTTTTTTGTGTGTAAACAAATACGCCGAACGAATTTTGATTCAACAAAACGATAAAATAAAGTTGAAGCATTCAGAAGGGTAAAATTAATTTTAAATTTTATTGTTGTCACTTGTCAGAGCTTTTATTTCAAGTTCTAAGCATACCTTGCATAATAACTAGAAATTAAAATAATATTCTACAAGTAGGAATTAACTGAATCACAAACTCATCACGACTGTAATTTATCATATAGAAAAAAGTCAGATCAATTAACAACACGTACAAAAATACATTATTCCAGACATACAAGATTTTTTAAAAATTTAAGCTAACGTTGAGAACGAATCGTGATTAAACGAAACAATAAAATATTGATGAAGCATTCAGGTATATGCATATTAGATACAGTTAAATAAACTAAATGATTTATTTGTTTGAGTTTAAATAATCCGAATTTAAGACTATCGTAATAAAATAAGTAAGTTCGGAGAATAATGACTTGTTTAGCAAATCTTCTGTAAATACAGAATTAACCGTCTCAAACTCAACACGATTTTACGTTACCAGATACAGAAAATTCTGAACGATTTTAAAAGAATAAGATAAAAATACTTTATTGTTCAAATGCAAGATTTTCTTTTGTCTCGTATTAATCTCTCTTTTGTCATTAGCCTCATTTTTGTCTTATTACTCAAATACAAGTGAAAAAATTTCAGAGGACAAATATTACGCTATTTCTAATTGCTATAAGGTGTAAGATTAAAGCTTTTAAAAAAGTGAAATAGTTTTATATGACTTTTGACATGTTTCGATTCTACCTGAGTCATTGTCAAAATAAATAAATAATAATACAGGGTTATATAAAATAATGCCTAGATTTAAAAAAATCATAACATCGAAATCTTTTATGTTAAATGAGTAATTCTTTCACTACATGATAACTGGTGAACGCAAGTTTGGTTTTAGTTCACCAGAATTCGTTTGCGTGTCTGTGTTATGCGCGTATTAGTTGCGCAGTCGTCAAGGTCAGCCGACGCACCAGACTGTAGCTGCTGAGTACGATGTTGACCGTGTAAGAAAAAGCACAGTGCGATGTTGACCGTGCAACAAAAAGCACAGTGCGTGATTTGGTACGTGGAATCAAAGTCAATATTCAGCGTACAGCGGCTTTTTCGGTAAACTTATCTAGGTCAAACTACTCCTGTTGCTCACATTACACACATTTGCTCTTGGTGTACACCGAACTGTGCTCACATTGTACACATTGCTCCTGGTGCACACCGAACGGTGCTCACATTGAAACACACTAAGGTATGAAAAAAAATATTTTTTTTGCCGCAAATTATAAGACTAAAATCAATAAATTACCTTTCATAGTTTTTTTTTTGGGGGGGGGGAGGGGGGAAGGCAGTTATTTAAAATCTAGGCATTATTTTTCGATGATACTACATGATTACGAAATTGCACGATTTATTATGCAATGATCTGAAACGCCATCATTGAGTTTTTCATGCAACACACGTTATTATTTTTTTAATTACTTTACTTGGATATTTATCTCTATTTTCGTAACCATTGAGTAATTCGAGCCACAATTTTGGTAATTTTTGATCTGCGTTGTTACATACACTGTTAAAAATTTTGCAGCATTCTGGCAGGCCATTCGACCGTTTTTTAATAAAACGGTTCCATAACCAAAATTTAACTATATTCGGACCATAAAATGGCCAATAATATGGTCAGAATATTGTTAAATTCACGGCTGTGTAACCGTTTTCGGAAAAAAACGGTCAAATGACCTGCCAGAATGCTGCAAATTTTTAACAGTGTATGCAATTTTACGTCTTAGAATCTTTATGGTTTCTCTTATAATGGATGGAAAATATAGACTAAGAGGGAAGACGAATTGTTATATATTTATATTTATATATTTGGATGAATATCAGTTTAATGAAACTATAAAATATTGTCAAAGCATTCAGACATGTGTAATTAATTTGAAATTTATTTTTTGATATCTTTTACTTTCTGTTTCAAATATAATGCACGCCTTGCAAAATAACAAGAAATTAAATTTGAGAGAAGCTTTTTGACAGCGCTGTTTTGGCATTAATAACAAGAACTTGCCTTACATAATAAGTAGAAATTAAAATAATTAAATCTTCTAAAAGCACTCAATTAATCACATCATCATTTTAACTCATTACCACTGTACTTTATCAGACAGAAATCCGAATAATTTACAATAAATAAAGGAAAAAAGGTTTACTCCAGAAATATATTTCTTTTTAGTGTGAGAAAATGCAGAGAACGAATTTTGATTTAACGAAGCGATAAAATATTTTTAAAGCATTCAGAAGTGGACAATTAATTTGAAACTTAATTCTCGACAGAGAATTTACTTGAAATCGTAAATATGATCAACATATTGCATAATAACAAGAAATTAAAATAATTAAACCTGCTAAAACTATTGAATTAACAGAATCCCAAACTCATCACGACAGCACGTATTTTATTAGATAGAGAAAAATCCAATCAATTTACAAAAAACAGAGAAAAATAATTTATTTGCAAAATACAATTTTTTTCAATGTGAGAAAATGTAGAGAACGAATCTTGATTTAACGAAGCGATAAAATATTTTTAAAGCATTCAGAAGTGGGCAATTAATTTGAAACTTAATTCTCGACAGAGAATTTACTTGAAATCGTAAATATGATCAACATATTGCATAATAACAAGAAATTAAAATAATTAAACCTGCTAAAACTACTGAATTAACAGAATCCCAAACTCATCACGACAGCACGTATTTTATTAGATAGAGAAAAATCCAATCAATTTACAAAAAACAGAGAAAAATAATTTATTTGCAAAATACAATTTTTTTCAATGTGAGAAAATGTAGAGAACGAATCTTGATTTAACGATACGATAAAATGTTTAAAGCATTCAGAAGGGGACAATTAATTTGAAACTTAATTCTCGACAGAGAATTTACTTGAAATCGTAAATATGATCAACATATTGCATAATAACAAGAAATTAAAATAATTTAACCTTCTAAAACTATTGAATTAACAGAATCCCAAACTCATCACGACAGCACGTATTTTATTAGATAGAGAAAAATCCAATCAATTTAAAAAAACAGAGAAAAATAATTTATTTGCAAAATACAATTTTTTTTCAATGTGAGAAAATGTAGAGAACGAATCTTGATTTAACGATACGATAAAATGTTTAAAGCATTCAGAAGGGGACAATTCGTTTGAAATTTAACTATTGACAGAGATTTTACTTCAAATACTAAGTGCCCCACCAGTTTCCGAGAGGTTCTGCTCTCGTAGCTGGTAGACGGGAGGTTCTGGGTTCGAACCCAATCGCGCCCGTCGACCTAATCGTTCGGTGTTTTCGTTGTTTTCTTCGAACCGTGGATTTCCATACGTAAATACGGATTAGGTTTCATTAGAAAGACTCCCACGGATGGCACCCCTCCCCCCCTTAGGGCCTATATCCCTGTGTTGATAATTGGCCGTCATAAACACAACCAACCAAATACTATGTATAATCCATGTGTAACATAATAACAAGAACTTCAAATAATTAAATCAATTAAAAGTATCAAATTAAGCGCGCCTAAATTCATCAGGACTGTACTTAATCAGATAGAGAAAAAACAATTACAATAAACAGATATGAGAAAACGCAAAGGACGAATCTTGTTTTAACAAAACGATAAATTATTTTTAAAGCGTTCATAAGGGGGCAAAAATTAATTTAAATTTAATTTTTGACAGAGCTTTTATTTCAAATCCTGAGTAAAATACATGTCTTGCATAAGAACAAGAAATTAAAATAAATTTCAGATTGACTTTTTTAACGCGCTGTTTTAGTAAAATGTTCATTATACTTGACACTCAAGATTTCTTCCTACCTAATTATGTAGAATTAAAATTGATTACCCCAGTATCGAAACAGTAACAACATATGAATAAATAAGGACCTAATAATGTAATGTTTTTCTTAACCAATGTGTATTTAAAGACATTAAATTACGTCTGAGATAATGAACGCATTAATCTTTCGTTTTGCATTGCATTGCTTTAAGAATGCCTGAAAGTTACCTAAATTAGAGGAGAATTCCCGTTCAATTTACATTCATATCAACTTATGAAATCAATAAATTTGTCTTTTAGAGAACTCATATCTCCATTATTTGTAGCTACTAATAAACATTTATAGGTTAAAAAAAATGCACATCTTTACTATTAACACGTTCCAACATAAAAAACATAAATTTATGACTTTGCTTTTGTTTTATTACACAGGTATTTCATAAAAGTGCCCCTATTAAATTTAAAGGTTTTGTTATAAGTTTTGAAATTTATTAAAAGCGATATTTTTGTATTAGCCGACTGCCAGAGGTTAATAAACAAAGAAATCGCCAGAAATTTCTCTACTTAAAACTGCCGTTTTGGTACTGAATATTTCACTGTCTAACCACCTAGTTTGATTTCATAACTACATTAATTTATTAATATGTTTATTTATGTAGCGTTAATTTTTTTATGTAATATTAACTGGAAACGAATGTTGAACTACATTCGCGGGAGAAATGGAAGGAATGAATAGAAAAACTCACGGACCTTGTATGTTTTTTTTTGCACCTAAAAACATGGAACTTCCACAAGATGTTCATCTGCCATTCCTAACATATCATTATGATGCAAAATACTTCATTTCTTCAAAAAATAAATGCATTCCCAATATATCATTAAGGTGCAGAATATTTTATTTTTAGGGTTCCGTACTTAAAAAGTAAAAACGGAACCATTATAAGATCACTCTTGTGTCTGTCTGTCACAGCCATTTTACTCGTAAACTATAGAACGTGGAAAGTTCAAATCGGGGAAGTAATAAAGACTGTTGAACCACATATTTACAGATTATTAAACATTTACAAACATTTTTTAGGAAAAATGTACAGGGGATAATTAAGTTACTTGAAAATAAAAATCTTTTCTTTGTACATCGTGTGGGGTATCGTGTGAAAGCTTTCGTAACACTAAACTCAAAAATACATTTCTTTTAATTTTAGGTATTATATTTTCAGATATCATCGAAAATGTAGCGCAAAAATATGTCCTCCCCCCATCTATTTCCGAATCTACTGAAACTAAAATCATAAAAAATATTAGAGGAAGCAGACGTTAATTTAAACCTTGCAGGAAAATTATAGCGATTACCCTAGGTCACATAGTTTTTGAGAAAATCGCATTTTCCCGTCACACACAAAATTTCGATTTGCAGTCATTCAGCAGAGGTGTTGAGGAGCATTGGAGGTACCTATCGTAGCAGAAGTATAAAAGCATTGTTGATAATGAATTTTGAAAAAAATCGTCTGTAATTAGACGAGATATAAACCCTTAAAAGCACTGACGGTTTGAACATATATAATGACAGTGGCGGCGTACTCTATGTATCACCGGCTTTTAAAGCCTATATAACAACTTTTAAGGATAAATTTGTGTAATACAATGTCCAGTAGCAGTATAAAAGCAATCAACGTCAAATTGTTAAAAAGAGACTAATTTAATTTGAATTAATCCCATAAACACTATGAGATTCGCGACTAGTTTGCATTGAGTAGATCTCTCAATACGCCTTCCGTGTCTTCAAAAGTTAATTAAAAACGGAAAAACGCGGCACGGACCAAGGCGGAGTTGCTACTTTGCGACCTCCTTTCAAAGCGCGATTAGAAAAATGCCAAGTTTAAACTTTAAACAAGGGGTTTGTTTTAGATACACTATAAAAAGAAAAGATTATTACGACGCTGAATTTAGTTTTATGAAATGCCAAATGAAGTTTCAATTTGCACTACTTTTATTGTCAGTTCCGAATTAAGATGATCATAAACAGATTAGAATAAGATTTTGATATTATTTAGGCTTCAAATCTCTTTGAACTATTATGGTATACCCATTCATACTTTTCTAGTATATATACAGATATACGAAACAGTACGTTTTATAGTTTTTCACAAAGTCTTATTTTCTTTTTTGTAACGATTTTTTAATAATACAGTTAATAAATCATATATTTATTGTACGGAACCCTCTGAGCACGAGTAATCCTTGTACTTGACCGTTTATTTCAGAAAATAAATGTAAGTAAAAATTTTATATTCTATTTGCACCACTATTTAAAAAAAATATTTTTTATATAAATTATTATAAATTAATAATTTTTATATAAGTATATTTCTCTTGCACATGTGAAAGATTTTTGTTTTGAGAAAGTGGTGCAAAATATATTAAAAAATAGTCGTTAGTGGCAACCCTGGATGTAGGAATTATGGTATAAAGTAGAATTTGGAAAAATTTACGATATTTTTTACAATTTGTAACAGATAAGTAGATAATTTTTATAATATATTTAGGCAGACATGATCGAAATGCAAGCTTTGCAGCTTTTGAAGTTTAGTGTCCTCCTTCTCTTTTCTCAGTTAAAGGTCATTTATCAAAATCCGGCAAATGCCTTCTCAGCGACATGTTACACCTTCGACACACAAACATTTTGTCGAATTTATATGTTTCTGTCTACGAAGGTGAATATATTAACATAAGTGATAACCTTGCCTGTGTACTATGAACTTAATATCTATTTTTTTACTTCATTCAATAGAATTAACATAAAGTATCTTTTTATAGTTGTTCCTTTACTTTTTAATCACAATGTATTTACTTTGTTTTAAATGTATACGGATTAATCTAACGTAATCGAGCTGTAGACGAAATAGACAGATCATGCTTTAAAATTATTTACAAATATACAGGCTTGAAGAAAATTGCATTTAAAGGCACATTTTATTTACTATTCAAAAGTATAAAAAATTGGGCGATATTTAAAAATAAATAAATTTCAGATAAAAGCGAAATTGATTTCCCAGATCATTGCCTTTGTCGATATGACGTCAGTGTCTCTTCCGGATATGTTTTTGCTTTATAATATAGATGTCAATTTTTTATTCAATTAGTTTTTGTCTTTGTACGAATGCAGCCTCGGTTGCTCAAAAATGTAAAACTCCACATATGCATATCAATCCAACTCCTTAGCAGTAGCAAGACAACACCCAAAAACTTAACTATATAAGCAGAATCAAATACCTAGGAAACTATATGCATATAAGATACCAAGTACAATAATTTTAGTGACATCGCAAGCTTTAAAAAAATAATTTACATTATAGCCCTTATAATTTTATAAATTGAAATTTTTCATGCCATGTTTTAGTGCTTTCCTCCCCCTTTCCATTCTCTTGTAATTAAGTTTAATTGAGGACATAGTTCCATTTTGTTGTTTCCTTAAATTGCAAGCTTAATTTGTTTGCATGAATCATGCATTACATCGCCTTGCTGCAATTGTATGAAATCATCCATGTATCGAATTGGATGTTGAGTGTTGTATCATGGAAGACGGTAGTATTCCGAGTGACGCAGCCTTAGGCCTAAAATCGTATCGTAGAATTCGTAGATGGCGGAACTCATATATACGGCTAACTCGACATCAAAGAAAACGCGAAAAGCCGCCTTTTAATAACTCAGCAGATATAGGTCCTATTGTTCTGATTTTTTAGAACAGTCTTATATCTGCAGTCTAATCGTATTCTGAAATTTTTACATTTCTACGTGCAGTATATTTTGAGATCTAAATAGCCATTTTTAAAGAAAAAGCGATGGAAGGCGATAGAAGAAATTCCTAATGTCAAAATCTGGAAAACGGTTGGGGCGATTTTCTTTAAATTGCTATATAATATGAATCTGATTAAGATGAAGTGAATAAGACTTATCTTTTATCTGGGAAAACTCGTTTTATTTTTCACATTTTCATTTTCCGTTAATGCCCAGTCAACCATTAATCTCTGGTAATTTTCTCGTGTGTGATTAGTGAGTGCGAGGCTAACGCTAGCCTCGTAGTGAGTAGGTTTGATGTCATCACATCGCGCCAATGAATGTGAAGTGCTGTGACTTTCAATAGATAGATAATCCATGTTTATTTGTGTGTACTTCTTAGCGAGCAGAAATTTTGCCATGATGATGCATTTAGTGTTTAAATTGGCCGCTTCCTTCTGGATTTGAAATTAATTATTGTTCAGAAAGAAAATAGAACATATGCGTTGTCTTTTCACATAACTTTTTCAGATTTTGAAAATATTATAGTATCGCTGATGAATGAAATTAATTCGCATGCTGATGTTGTTTTGAATTGACAATTAACCAGGAGATATAGTAAAGTTCAAAATCTATTGATAATATCTAATTCATTATAAAAAAAATTATTAAATGTTGATGAATTTAATCAAAAAGAAAATAAGGGAAATGTCTTTTTGTGACTTTTAACGGATCATAGTTGCTATCAAAAGTTTCGGACCGTGCAGCAATCCTATTTAACAAAATGTTCCCAGATAGTCTATATTAAGAAGTATGCACAAAGTTAAAATTAACCACGATTGTGTTTAAAATGGCCAATAAAATCTAAATATTGCCAAATGGCAGAGTTTTGCATTGAAGGTACAATTTAGAAAATTTTAAATGTTATACATGGGTGCAAGACCTTCAGTCTCAGTACTGATTTCAGTCTTTAAAATATTTTTAACCGATATTTAATTCTGCTCTTTATACTTAAATAATAGCTATTACTATCAAGAACATTTAATCACTTTGTTGTATTGTAAAACGTAATTTTTTTGTCATAATGCAAGTCATAGAAGACACATTTCCTTATTTACATTTGCTTATTCCTAATACTCAGAAATATATATCACTATGTCTCAGCAGTGCTGTGCGAAGGGGACAGTCACCCCACAGACGCAAACATTCCTTAAATCGGGATTATAAATTCTTTAAATTGATTGCTTTAAATTTACCAAGTTGTTTATATCTTTTTGTACTGTTGCATAAATTGATATGCAAATAAATTGCAGTTTTATACTTTTATCTTTGGGGGAGGGAGAGGGGCAAATGTTTATTAAACCATCTCTTTAAATCAAAAGAGCATAAAATGCAAAATTTGTCATGTAAATTTATTTTTTAAATATATTTAAATTATTTTTTAGTTTCACAACAACAACAAAAACAAAAAAAATACCTTGCAAACTTCCCATGTATTCACAGAAAAAAATTAAACTAAATAAAACCTGAAATTAAATACTTCAGTTGGCTAAATAAATTATTAAACCATTGCCTAGCATTAAAAAAATTACAAGGTACAAAATATAATAAAATGTGTTTCTGAAATAATTTAAGTTCCTAGTTAATACATCAATAATTAAATGATTTTCTGCATGGTAACGCCATCTATTGGCTAAATGCAGCATTAACAATAAATGGGAAATGTATTCACAAAAAAAAATTAAGTGAAATAAAACCTCAAATTAAATAATTCAGTTGGCTAAATAAATTATCAAATCGTTGCCTAGCATTAAAAAAACTTCAAGGTACAAAATATAATTAAAATCTGTTTTTGAAGTAATTTAAGTTGCTTGTTACATGATTAGTTAAATAGATCAATAATTAAATGCTTCTCTGCATGGTATAGCCATCTATTGGCTAAATTCCGCATTAACAATAAATGGGGGGGGGGGATATTGCAATAATTTAATGCATATAATATAAATAATATATATAATAAGGTATTTTATGCATTTTATACAATTGTATCCAGTAAATCTAATATCCTCCCACCACAATACAACTAAAAATTGAACATATATTAAGAAAAAAAAGCATGTTAAACTGCTTTTCAAATTCAGTTGTTAATGCACTTTTTAAACCATGCATAATTATGATTTATAATAATACTATAAAGATGCAATTCAATGAAAATTCAAATTAGGTGATAATATGCAGTAGGGATGGAAAAAACAGTTACTTTTTGTTAACAGGTTCCATCATTACACCACTAGCTTGGTAACATGTTACAATAATTTAATAATTTTTTAACACCTTATCAGAGGCTAAAAATTTGTTGAAATTTGCACTTTTAGGATCTTTCTTTAAATTTAGGTCATTTTTATAGATTTTGGTTAAGTATTTGTAGGTAAAGAAAGAAGTTTTTTGGACTTTTGGGTGATATTTTGTTTTCTTGAAATATTAATGTATGAAAAATTATCCATTTAAAACGTAGAGGTAAAATTTACAAAAAGTCAAAACAGGTTTTTGAACTTCAGCAGTTGACATAAAGACACACTAAACAGAATTATATATTTATTTAAAAAGTTTAACATTAGAGTCTATATCCAACATGATTCTTCTTTTATAATTACAGCATCCTACTTTCTTAGTCCCACCTAACCTAAGTCTAAAGATATCTGTACATAAAGGAATAGTACAATTTTTTTTTCTTTTTAATAGCTTCTAGCATTCAAAACTCTCTGGGATTTAAGATGTCCCTAATTCAAATGTCATTCAATGTCTAGACTAATTCTCAATTTTTTAAGGTGAAAATACATATATTCAAGTAAATTTATCCCTTATAAATTTATCTGCCTAATAATTAGACTATTCGATAGATATCTCGCACTTATTCCTAAAAAGCACAACTCTCTCTCCCTCTCTGTATATATATTTTGAGCGTTCCTTAATATGAGTGGTTGCAAACCCCATTTCACATTAAAAAAGAATGTTTAAATATCTATATAAAAAAAGACCAAATTAGAGTAATTATATATATATATATATATATATATATATATATATATTGCTTACAATATTATTTAGTCTCACTGTTTAGATATCGCTGCGATCCGTAAGGAAAGAGACGTGTCTTGCAAATATTCATTTTGCGTTTTTTTCGCACTAACAGGTCTGTTATAAGTGCGCCTTGCTACACAAACAGTTTCGTAAGTGTATCTATGCGGAAAATCCCTTTATTACGCCATATGTCCATTTATGACCACAGAAGAGGGGTGGATTGTGTAGGGAGGTAAAATTACAAAACCCTCTAAACCTCATCCTACGTCTTCATTTTTAAGGGTTTTATTCTTTTATGAAAGTTTTCATTCCAGCATGCAGAGCTAAGTGCTATAATTTCATGTTACAGTAAAATCATGGAAATTGTCCTTTCGCTTAAATTTACTTTTGTCGAGATGTGTCTCTTTTCTTGCGGTTGAGCGATATATAAAATTAACAAAATTGCTCATACTAAAATAAATATTTACTCTATGTATCCCCAAGCGTTTTTTTTTTTTTTTTTTTTTTTTTTTTTACATTTAAAAGTATTTTTTTTTCTGAAACACTTCACTTTTTCATATGTGTCACTTAGCGAATAATGGTGCTTAACTTAAAAAAAGTAATGATATCAATTAAAAATCCCTTAACGGGTTAAAAGTTTGTGACGCAGCGCACACATCTTTCATAAATTCAAACTATGAGTTTTAAAAGATATGATATCAAAATTTAAGTGACGCCTTGATGTAGACTTAAAGAATTTGTTTTCAAATTCAATTTTAATTGTTTTCGATTTGGCGAAATATATTTACACATCTAACCAAAACTTTTAATTTTCCAATACACTGTTAAAAATATCACTTTCACTGAACCTATACAATGCACTGTAATGTATTTATATGAATAAATTGATTTATCTTTTATGCCACCCTATCCAAAATCAAAAGTAAAATTTATGTAAATGATTTCTTTGCGTCATTGTATTCAAACTAAGCGAAATGTATGCAAATGAATATTATGACGCAAAGAAATCATTTACATAAATTTTACTTTTGATTTTGGATCGTTATCATTCACATCTTTCATAAATTCAAACTATGAGTTTTAAAAGATATGATATCAAAATTTAAGTGACGCCTTGATGTAGACTTAAAGAATTTGTTTTCAAATTCAATTTTAATTGTTTTCGATTTGGCGAAATATATTTACACATCTAACCAAAACTTTTAATTTTCCAATAAACTGTTAAAAATATCACTTTCACTGAACATATACAATGCACTGTAATGTATTTATATGAATAAATTGATTTATCTTTTGTGCCACGCTATCCAAAATCAAAAGTAAAATTTATGTAAATGATTTCTTTGCGTCATTGTATCCAAACTAAGCTAAATGTATGCAAATGAATATTATGACGCAAAGAAATCATTTACATAAATTTTACTTTTGATTTTGCATAGCGTGGCACAAAAGATAAATAAATTTATTCATATAAATACATTACAGTGCATTGTACAGGCTCAGTGAAAGTGATATTTTTAACAGTGTATTGGAAAATTAAAAGTTTTGGTTAGATGTGTAAATATATTTCGCCAAATCGAAAACAATTAAAATTGAATTTGAAAACTGTTAAAATTCTTTCTTAATAGGACTTGTTTTACGTGAAGAACCTGTGTAATTAGTATTTATTTATTCCAGAAAACGTTTATAAACATGACGTATGCAACTACATACACAATACTCAATAATTAATGTTTGTGATTAAAATATGCTACACTATACACTATACTCCGAAAAAGCTTGTGAATAAATGGTATGCTACATAATACACGCCTGTGAACAAGTGACAGATACCGTGTGTAAGTGAACTGTTAACACGAACTCCCGGCAGATGGAAGCACCACAAGTTTTCATCAATCCGGAACTTATTTCATCTCGACGCTCACAGATGGCCACACCATGGAGTGACCTTATGCAATTGAACTCTGAAGCTTCATTTAACAATGAAAACTGCTGACTTATGTACTATTTTCTGTCTCAACCCTATGAACAGTTTTCGGGACCCCAGATTTAGTTAGTCTGCTTTAAAATCTCAATGCAATAACAACACGCTTGTGGTGTTCGACGTCGTCTATTGTTCTTCGGAGGAAGCGACAGCTCCTACTTAAAAATGTCACATAACAACGTCTTATAGACAGTTTGAACTTTCTAAATTTATCTATGTCACTCATATATTAATTAACCGTGTTTCTTCTCCTATTTTCTCACAGTAGTCCAGAATTAAATTGTGATTCTTCAAGATCTCCTGTTTTCTGAAGAGTACACACACGAAACGGAATTGCAGGATTTCCGTTCATATACTTCAATAAAGCTTATTTCTTTCAGATAAAAAGCACGGAATAGATCCAGCTACTTACAGAGAATACAGGTAGGCCCTTTCCATTTTACATCTAAATATATTTTTGTCTGCCTGGGTAAGTTGTTTTGGCTGACGCCATCGATAAAATCACTCACTGCTCCCTTATTTTTCATTAAAAACAAACTGTTTAAGGCTACATCAAGGCGTCACTTAAATTTTGATATCATATCTTTTAAAACTCATAGTTGGAATTTATGAAAGATGTGAATAATAACGCATCAATGAATAAATTTTTATACATCCTTTTAAATTTAACAATTCTTACTCATGCAATTATAAATAAAACAAAAATAAAATGATAAAATAAATAATATAGCGTCACTTAAAATTTGATATGATTATTTTTAAGTTCCATATTTAAAATTCTTATAGAAATAAGATAAAGTGCTGCGTCACAAACTTTTAACCCGTTAAGGGTTTTTTTAATTGATTTAATATTTACAGCCAGTGACTATTCATATTCATGTTCTGTTTTTCGGTGTTTGCTTTTGCTTAGATAGTAAAGTTTTTGCTACAGCAGAGAGTTCTGTAATTAATCTTAAGGTTTATTGATTGATACCTGTATTTGAAAATTTAAAATTTTGAGAACAGGAGCAGCCATTATTCACATACAAACCCACCAAAATAATTTTGAATAACAAAAAGAATTATTCATTTAATGATGACAAAAAGAAGTAGATTTAATTTATTAATTTAAAAAATAATATTAAATAATTTGAAAAATTTTAAAAATCGGTCTAATATACCGCTGCCGAAATATTTATGTACATAGATTAGTACTAACCTCTTGAGAGATGGTGGGATGTATTACATCCTTAATTTTTTTTATCAAGATTTGCACCAGAAACTTTTAATTAAATTTTATTTTTATAAGTTCTGTGAAAAAAAGTTGTAATTTTCCTTATTTTGAAATAATTTTTTTTTTTTTTTTTTTTTTAATTTCCAATGTGAATTCAACATTACAAAAATACAGTTACTTGTCCTGGAAGTGTTAATGTATTTTATCTACACGGTTACGGAATGTTTCATCGTAAACGGAGAAATGCTTTAAATGAATTTTAACAAAGTTTTTTATTTATTTATTTATTTATTTATTTATTTAATTATTTATTTAATCTTTATGCCAGTGGATTCATTTTTACCACTATTTGTTGATCCACATTCCACTACTAGTATATTTCAGATTTTATGAAATTTTAATAGGTTACAATATAACATATTCTGTCTTGTAAAAAGTAATTAAAACATTCAAAGTTTTTTCTTTTTTAATGGATAAAATAACTCACAATTTTGGGTAAAACCATTTACAACAAACATAAAAAAATACTATATTACTAAAAAACAAAAAAACAAATTAAAAAAAAACATTTAAAATGTTAATGAATTTTGATTCAACGAAACGATAAACACTACTAAACATACAGCTGACTATAATTAATTTGAAATTTAATTGTTGTCAGAGTTAGTACTTAAATTCTAAGTATACCTGTCTTGCATGATAACAAGAAATTAAAATAAATTTGAAAGAAGCATTTTAGTCGTGCTATATCAGTAAAAAAAAAACCAAATATCATACTTGACACTCAAGAAATCTCCTTGCCTAATTAATTTAGAATTAAAATTGATTACCTCCGTTTTGAAACGGGAACACTACGTGAATAAATAATGAACTCTTGATGTAATATTCTTGTCAACTGATCTGCATTTAATTCATTAAATTATATCTGTGGTAATTAATGTATTAATCTCTCGTTTTGTATTACGCAATGTTTTAAGTTTCTAAATTTAGAGGATCTCATTAAAATATATTATAAATACCTTATTGACTTATAATATTAATATGAATTGGGTTGTAAAAAATAATGATTAAAAAAAAAATTGCTTTTTAGATGCGTTCGTAATTATATAAATAAGTAGCACCTATAGTCGTCGTTCGATACGTCTGTCTGTCCGTCCGTCCATATATAACAGAGCAAAAACTACCGAACCGAATGGTTTGAAATTTTAAATACACAATTGTTGCAAAATTTGTCGAGTCATTTCAAATTTTATGAAAATCGGATGTATAGTTTAAATGCATGGACAGTCAAAAGTTTTCCGTTACATTACGACCAATGGGAAAACATTACTTCAAGGGCATTTTAATGATGTTACAGCCTTTCGAACAGAATGAAATTGATATGCACTTATGAAGTGCAGTAAAATATACATTCAGTACAATATGCGGTGCAAAAAATATTTATAAAACTAATTATAGTATGAACGCACCTCAATTGCCACGTTTGACGTCCAATTTCTAACTTGTTTTACATTAAAATCGGATAACTTTTATTTGATCGGATTTATATGATTTTTATTCTTGCATTAAGTTATTGAATGACTACCAAGAAATGTAGGTTTCTAAATTAATTAAACTAGTAAAATAATAATATTAGTACAGAGATTTGATGGAATAAGTTTTTAGGTAGGTTCGTATTTATATAAAAACTTAGCACCTATAGTCGTCGTTTAATCCGTCCGTCTGTCTGCATATAAGAACGCAAAAACTACCTAACGGAACGGTTAGAAATTTAATATAAGTAAGTAATCGCTGCAGAATTTTGTCGAGTCATTTCAAATTTTATGAAAATCGAATCAAAACTTAAAAAGATATTAATAAAAGTTTTCTTCACTCTATTATATCTAATCATATGTAATTAATTTAATGATATTCCATGATAGGTAATGATTCTAGGTTGCCATGGTAATTATGTCCTCTTTAAACCTTAAATGCCTGGTGTTGCTTTTCGGCAACATACCCAATTTAGGCTCTAAAATATCATTAGAATAATATTGAAGCTATAATGCCTAATGTTACCAATAAAATACATTCTGAAGATATTATTAAATCGATTTTCAACATGTAAATGGCAACACTTTTACTGTTTAAGAATAAAGATAAATTTATTTTTTCAATTGTTGCTACTTGTTGTTTTTGTTTTGTTTAGAAGCTTGCGAAATACCCTATTTTGACCTGCAGTGAGCAAGTAAAATTTATTTCTTATTATAGCTCTTGACATTCTTGTGTGTTTAATATTATAGAATTTTATGAAGGGAAATTATTTTTTCAATTAAACAACAGTATTGCCGATTAGTAACAAACTGCTTTTTAGCCGTAAACTATACTTAAACAAAATATGATTTTTTAAAGTATTTTTCGCATGATTTATTTAAAAAATGAAAGTCGAAAAACATTATTGCAATGATTTTTGAAAAATCAGGCATTTAAGGGTTAAGATGGAATTCTATTATTTTCGTATTGCTGAATTTAATATGTATAATCGTAATAAATTTCGTAGTCATGCATTTTTGCATGAGACTGCAACAGCTATTGCATCAAGATCTGCGTACTTATAAAACTAGTTATGGTACGAACGCACCTCAGCCGCCACGTGTGACGTACAATTTCCGACTTTCTTTTTACTCTAATCTTTTTACTCTTTTTGACCATCCATACCTCTTACCAGTTATTTTCCGGTCCACACGCTAATAAAATAATTCAGATCATTACAGAATTTGACAAACTAAAATATAGCATGTTTTCTATTGAAGAAAGCAATTATAACTAGAGTTGCAAAAAACCCGCAGTTTTTGAAGGGCGGGAATAAACCCGGGAATTTTGGGGAATAAACCCTGAATTTTGGGGAATATTGGAAATTTTGAAGGAGTTTTGAAGATGAACAAAACCAGCTATTTTCCAATTTGAAATTTTTATTTTAAAGATATTTTAGGGATGAATGTTCCAAAAAGATAGATTTTACTTTATGAATTCACAAAACTTATGATTTTACAGTCTCAGTCTTAATAATTGAATAGCTTTACAACAATGGCAGCTGTAAATAGGTGAGGATTTGAATGTTTCTTTAAAAAATGATTTTTTTCAGTTTCTGTTGGTTCGCGCATCTCGTTTTCAGGCATACTTTATATCAATTTTCTAACGAGTTGTTTTGTAGTATTTTTGCATTGATTTCTTTTAATTTTGTTCGTTTTCTTTTTTGTTTACATTCGTTGATTCGACGAACAGAGGTGAAGTTTATATTCATGTCAGGGAAGATGAATCTCTCATTTGCCTCTTTCACTTTTTACTTATCGACGATTAAAATAACAATTTTTTAAATTTCTCTTTACTTAATATTTCTGCAGCGTAAACCTGTATTTCGTTAGTTTTCATGTAAACCGTGTTATTTTTTTAATATTGTTATTAGTTTTGTTTACAATGTCAAAAATTGAAATAATAAAAAATAATAAATTAAAAAAATTTCATGCTTAAAACTTTCTGAAAACTCCCGGAAATTTAAAAAATTTCCTTCCCAAAAAACCCGGTTTATTCCCGGGAATAAACCCGGTTTTTTCCACCCTTTGCAACTTATAACACGCAGGTGTTCTTTTGCAAGTTTGGATAAAACCATTCAGATGAAGCTTAGAAAATTACAGAATTATTAAACTATAGAATTAGAAAATTACTATAGTTCTGAAACATAAGATTTCTATTTCAATATAATTACAGAAATAATAAAAAACTGTAAATCAGTAATTTCATTTGTTAATTAGATTACATAACAAATCAAAGAAATATCATGGACTTGTACTTTGCACTTGTACTTTATAAAATTACTGTCTTTTCACAAATCTAACTTACAAATATGTATGCCATGAGCATTTTTTTTCACGTCTAACTTAAAAAGCATGCATTTAATTTGAAATGACTTGGAGTTAACATCACCATTCTCGCCCTAGCTGAGTTTTGGAATCTTCCAAATGATCTGATTGAGAATCCGATGACGAAGGATAATTTGTTCACTTAAAGAAAGTTTTTATAACTATTTTCATTACGCTTATACAATGAGATAAGGCAACGTGGCGAAAAACGCTTATACGTAATCAGTGTTGGTTAAGACCCTACTTCAGTCAAGCGAAAAGACCCCTTCGCTAATGTTATTCCTATGTAAGAAATTTATAAAAATATCTCGGTCGCATTTCAATATTTTTAGATGATTTTTTTTTTTTTTTTTTTTTTTTTTTTTTTTTTTTTTGCAGTGGCTTGCTGAGGTCGATCTGTATGCAGGATGTTTTCTACTTTTTCAATTTCATTTACAAGTTTATTTTAATCAGGACACTTTTATTTTCAGAACCGGTTCCTAAAATGAAAGCATCCTCTTGAAAAAAAATCCCCAATGAAAATCGAAAAAGTAAAAAACGGCCTTTTTATAGATCGACCTCAGCTAGTTACTGCAAAAAAATTATCTAAAAATATTGAAATGCGACCGAGATATCTTTATAAATTTCTTCCTTAGGAATAGCATTAGCGAACGGGTCTTTTCGCGGGTCTGAAGTAAGCCCTTAAAACATCAGTGGTAATTAACGCATCTTTTGTTTAAACCTGTTTGGGTCTGGCGTACTATTAATAGTACACGTCTTTTCATTATCACTTTGTCTTAACAATTACTTTTGTTACAATCTATATGTGGTAATGGTAGTATATGTCTATTCATTTCTTATTATGATTTCATTTACGTTTTGGTATTAAATAATAATAATAATAAAATTTGTTAATTCGCTTTACATCGTCAGCGATTCCTTTATTTTAAACATATTAGGGGGCTCTGCGCCCTACGAGCTACGCTAGCCAACCCCCGTTCAGGCACCGCAAACTCTAAAAGCACGCTAATTTGATCGGCTTTAGAAAAATTTCGAAAGAACGAATTATAATTAAAATAAAAGGTGTTGTTTTCGGTTGGTTGGTTAACGGGTTGTTTTCGTCTTTGATTAAATCAGATCAGTGAAACATGTGAAAATAAGCAAATATAAAATGATTTAAGTAAACAGAGTCTTTGTCTCCCGGCATCTTTTAACAACGCTATAAGAAAGTTTTTTTAAATAAGACATTTTAAATGTATCGTTTTAAATCTGACGTAATTTTCACCAAAGTTTTCTTTCTCTTTTTAATATTCACGTGAAAATACTTTTGTTGTTAGAAACGAAATATTATTTGCGCTGTCTCAGAATTCTCAACACAAGAGCAATGCGACTCTTGTAGGCACTTTAATAACATCTGCATTGGTTCATTGGTTCAAAATATCTGAATTTGTTAATTTTCTGTAAGCAAGTAAACCCTATTGGTTTACAATGGAAGTCTATGAGAATTTGGCGAAACATTAGCGATATCACCAAGTTGGCGGCATTAGGTGACAGAACAGGGTACCCTCTATCGTAACCCCCTGCCTTATAGGTATGGAGATGCATTAAATGCTGTTCAATAACCAATGAGATGCGTTTCATTCTGGCGTTGCCATTAATGCATTAACAAATAATCGCGATTTCTGTGCCACGTACGATAGCGCAATATATATATATATATATATATATAGATAAGTTTTAAAAGATTATCTCAAAATATGAAATAAATGTCTCGCGCATATATATTTTTTAATTTAAACTGTTTGGCAATATTATGGGTTGGCAATTTTAAATATGACGTAATTTTCTCCATTTACGTCTTTTAACGCATATTAATGAATTTATTATTTTACAATTTTCTTTCTCTTTTAAAATTCACACGTGAATATAGTTTTTATGACGCAATTATGAATATTTTCCTCCTTTTAATACGTAATCATTTAATTCTCATTTGAAAGTTTTTTTTCTGTTTACAATAGTCACGTGTAAATGCTTTTTTTAATTTAGAGGAAATATTATTCTTTGCGCTATTTATAAATTTGGCAACAATTCAAAATCTTTTCCTAAAAGTTGTAAAAAATATCTCTCGAAATGCTGAAAATTTGAATTTAAAATAGAAATAAAACCTCAAAAATTGAGTCAAATTAAAAAAATAAATGCAGTCTGCATACCGGAAATTTCTAATGTATAAAATGATCTAAAAATGATTAAATTCCTATGTATAGTTTTTGCTTCTATAAAACTTTTTTAATGGAACGATTTTAACAAACTTTAACATTAAATATCTCTTAAAGTAATTCTTCGATTTGAAAACTGTCTACATCAGCGTATTTATCAAACATTTCTGTATAATACCGCCGATTTTCATATTTTTGTATGCAATATTTTTTTTAATATTAACGAAAAAAAAAACATCGGGCCACAAAAAATTCAAAACCGGCGGCGGCGGTGACAGCGTTAGTTACTTTTTTTTTTTTTTTTTTTTTTTTTTTAGAATAGTGAGATATTTTACTCTTTAAATTAAATATATAGCTTATTTTTCTGAACAAATCATGTGTGATAAAATTAAAAAAATATTAGAAAGTTTAATCCAAGCAATAGAAACCGTTCATGGTAGTTCTGAAAAAAGGCTTAATATATGTTTTTGGGTAGCTGAATCCGAATTTTTAACTTCCCACCAAAATTTCTCCTCCGCAACCCCCCAAATTTTGGTAAAATGCCCCCCAAAAAAAAGTTTTTATTAACAAAAATAATTTTTTTTTATTGTTTTAGGGAAAAAGTAACTAGAAATTCAGAAAGTAGACAAAATTTGCAACAAATTAGATATATGGCATTATGACATAGGATGAAGGGGATGGGGGATCTGCCTTGGAACATGAACCGCGGTGCTACGTGGACTAAGTTGCGCAATTCCACTTAACCACTCACATCGTTTACATTCGCCCTCCCATCTCCCCTCCGAACTTTCCCTATAAGGTTTACTTAACTTTTTTGGGTCGCTGAATCCGAATTTTTAACTTCCCCCCAAAATAGTTGTTTTTAACTTAAATTTTGTATTGCTTTAGGGGGAAAGTATGTAGAAATTCAGAAAGTAGACAAAATTTTCAACAAATAGAATATATGACATTACGACATAGGATTAACTGGGAGGGAGAGGGCTGCCTCCGAACATACACTGCGGCGCTATGTGCACTCAGTTATGCAAGTCCAGGTAATAGGAGATTTTACCTGGAAAAATTAATGCAAGTGCTAGATTTCGACTAACTTTATGTTTTCTGGGTCGCTGAATCCGAATTTGTAACTTCCCACCAAAATTTCCTCCGGCAAACCTCCAAAACATTGATTTTTCAAAAAAATTTGGTTTTTGAGAACAGCGCGTAGGGAGAACAGCCCCCCACTCCCCGTTTATCCCACATCTTAATGTTATATATCCTATTTGTTGCAAATTTTTTCTACTTTCTGAATTTCTACATACTTTCCTCCCTAAAACAATAAAAAAATTAATCTAAAAACAACTATTTTTTTTTTTTGGGGGGGGGGGGTTGCGGGGGAGGAGATTTTGGGGGGAAGTTAAAAATTCGGATTCAGCGACTCAAAAAACTTAAAGTAAACCTTATAGGGAAAGTTCGGAGGGGAGATGGGAGAGCGAATGTAAACGATGTGAGTGGTTAAGTGGAATTGCGCAACTTAGCCCAGGCAGCACCGCGGCACATGTTCCGAGGCAGATCGCCCCTCCCTCTTCATCCTACGTCATAATGTCATATATGTAATTTGTTGCAAATTTTGTCTACTTTCTGAATTTATAGATACCTTTTCCCTAAAACAATAATAATAAAAATTTTTTTTTAAATAAAAACCTTTTTTAGGGGGCATTTTACCAACATTTGGGGGGGGGGGGTTGCCAGGGGAAAATTTGGTGGGAAGTTACAAATTCGGATTCAGCGACCCAAAAAACATAAAGTAAGCCAATTTCCAGAACTACCATTAATTTTGCCAGGTAAAATCCCCTATTGCCTGGACTAGTTGTGATATCTGTTAAATTCTGTTGCAATACGATATTTTCCGAGCGTCTTCAAAAACTCTTCCTTATCCTAATTTTCATATGAATATGAATTGAACAGTACTCAAAATAACTACTTCCGTTATATTTCAGACAATGACATATTCATTAAACTTCAATAAATCTATTTGGATAGCTACTATTAATATTATTAATGTAAAAGTAATTTTCTTCTCAAAACTAAAAAAAAATCGGATCCGAAAGGTTTAATTCACAATGTTAAGAGTAATGCATAAAAGTTATTACTAGTTGGATGTGCCAATTCCAAAACTTTCTTCTATCTCATATATAGTAAAGTGAGGACAGATGCCGCAGTTTTTCCTTTCTTCTTGTAAAATGTACAATAAAGCAAAAGACAGCAAACTAAGTACCAAAAATCATTGATGAAACCCTTTAGAATCTAATTTCTATGTTAAACAAGTTAAAGCCCTCTTAATAAAGCAGGCATAATTATTTTCCCAAACGTCCTTTTTTAACATCATTTTTTAAGTGCTGGGTAAGATGCCGCATAGGGTGTGGTACAGATGCCGCATGGAGAAAAAAGCTATGCTGTTTATTTTTTTTCAAATAAATCACATTTTTATTTCCTCAAATTACTTAAAATGAAAATAAATAACAGTAAACTTACATAAATTGTATATAACACTAAATTGTGAAAAGTTTAACGAAATTGCAAAAGTGTAAGCTCGAAAAATAAAACTTAAGACAAAAAATGAAAATGAAACGAAAAACATTTGAATTTACGTGAATGGATAGCATAATTACTGGAAACAATAGACAGCATAATTACAAAAAAAGATATAAATCACTGGTTTACATCCAGGCGAACATTGCAGTTTGCTCTTAATGTAAGCATTAGTTATATTCTATTTAGGCCCCTAGTCCATTTTTTTGCCTTTTTTTCTCATTCTTTAATTTTGTATTTCCATCCACCCAGAATCACATCACACTTCCCGTTGCAAAAGAAAAGTGAGCCTTTGTCATGCAACTATCGATTGAATTCGATGCACTGAACCCTTTTCGCTTTAGACTTTGTTTCTTGATAAGACTCCAGACACAATCAGTACATTCTGAGTCATCAAATTCCAATCCAATACATACTGCCATCAAAATCTATAAAAGAACAATTTCGCCATTATCGGAAGATGACTCATATTTTAGTTTCTTCCCCAAGTAAGGTGTGTTCAAGTTGATATTTCCTTTCCGTTTTTTAAACATTTTACTTCCACCAAGCTGTCGTACTTTGACGCTTTCTAGTTTCTTTTGCTTTTATTTCATTCTTCTTTTTTATTGTTTATAAACGCTCTGCTTGTAATATTTGCATCCTTTTGATTTCTCTTACTTGGCTGTATGGGCCTTTTGACCATTGGGATAAGACATATTTTGTTTAACAGTTTAAATTATGAGACTTGTAAAGGGCCTATGTTTTCCTTATTCACACATGGAGAACCAGCATTGTTGCTGAGAATATTTTGATAAGTAGCAGAATGCGCTAATATACCTTGATTTAAATGTTAGTTATACTTAAATCACAGTGATGCATTTATTGAACCGAAAAACATAAAATATATTTTGCGGCATCTGTCCCATAGTGGAGGGTAAGATGCCGCGCCGCCATTTTGTGTCATGTGAGCGACGCGTGAGAAAGGCAAACACATGTCTGTATTCTACGATGATCTATTCTACAGTTGCAATTGGTTTTGGGATGAAATCTCTGCTTATTTGGCTTAAAATATGCAATAAAACTTTATTAGAATAATTTTAGCAACTTTCCACGCAGGTTTGAAGCATAAAAGCAGGCAGAAATATTTGAATACTAATAGTTAAGCAGTGGAAACGCATACAACACAACAGACATCACTTAGGCACACAACGAAATTCTTAATTTGGTTCTAGGGAGTGTTAGTGTCGCCAATACAATGTCTGCGGCATCTGTCCGACCGCGGCGTCTGTCCTCACTTTATTATATTTTAATATTTCAAAACGTTGTTACAAATATCAATATTTCATTTTTGTTAGTTCAATACTATATGAACTACGAAAGAAACTTACACAAAAATTGCTATTATAATGCCCCCCTTTCGGCAGAATATGTCAAAATTCAGGGTGGACTTTTTTGCTATTGGCCAAAAACATATGCAAAAAATTTTATTCAGTTCTATGCATAACTTCATACACTTGATATTACAATATGGTACACGATGGTACAATATTCAAAATGCCACAAAAGTGCACAAAGATCGCAATTACAGCGCCCCCTACCGCCCGATTTTTTCCAAATTTAGGGAGGAAAATACAGAAAACGAATGTTAATTCAACGAAACGATAAAATATTGATGGAGCTTTCAGAAGGGTGCAATTAATTTGAACTTTAATTGATGTAAGAGACTTCGCATTAAATACTAAGTATATTATATGTGTTGCATAATGGAAAAAAAAAATTTTGAGATAAGCTTTTTGATCGCGCTGTTTCAATACAAAATTCATTATACTTGATACTCAATAGTTCTTTTTTCCTAATTATTTAGAATTAAAATTGATTACCGACGTTACAAAACGGGGACAATTCAGGAACAAATAAGCAACTCATGATGTAATATTGTTGTTAATCGATATATATTTAAGACGTTAAATCATGCCTTTGATAATTAACGCATTAACCTTTCGTTTTATATCGCAGTACTTTAAAAATACATAAACGTAGTTAAAATTATAGGAATTCTCCCGTTAAAATCTACTTCACATTCACTTTAACCCATTAACTTTATAAGACTTATTATTAAGAAAAAATGGTATACGGGATACTTATAATACATATTAATTTAGCCTCATATTTATTAAGAAAAAAATGGTATACAGGATACTTATAATACATATTAATTTAGCCTCATATTTAAAAGTACCTGTAGGACCGAGTCTAGCTCGGTAGTTTTTTAAAACTTATTTATTTATTTATTTTCAATAAACATAGAAAAGTTAAAGTTACTATTACAGAAAACATCAATAAGTTATGGACGACATATTTATATGTATGGCTCGTAGTCTTAGCACGACCGAAAGTGAAAAGTTAGTGAGAGTGATGTCATAGTGGTGCAAAACATGACAAGTTTCAGTTTAAAATACAAAAATGCTTGTTTACTTTTAAATATGATGACATTTTCCCCGGCGACGACGGCGTAGAAATTAGATTTTGAATTCCGAAACGTTCATTCAAATAAAAAAAAAGGTATTTAAAAGTTAAAAAAACTTTGTATGTAGCAGGAAATTTGGACTGTCATTTACAAAAATAAACGTTTCTATATAGATGTAATTATGTCAGGCATATACCGGATGCTATTTTCCATGTTATATAAGAATTAAAATTACTCTTCTTCAACAATTACTGTCCAAGTCAATAGTTGGCGGAAAACATCAGTTATTTTGGGAACGATGTGATAAGTTTGGAAGAAAAATTTTGTGCCAGGCTGTATCGCCATGGCATCAAACTATAGCGAGGTTTATTACAACACGGTAGGGGTTTTAAACATAGCAAAAGTATAAGGGCAGTTATCTATCAAGAAATGCTAGCGAATTCACAGAATGTTTATGAAAATATTTAAATTTCTCGAATCAACAATTGGTAAAGTAAGTTTTGTTTGTTCTTAGGCTTTTAAAACGAATTTTACCGTATTCCGGGACATAGATATGCCGATCTCGTGCTCGATTTAGTGTAGAAGCTAGATCCGTTAGCAAACACCACCTATGAGATTATGCTTTATGGTGTTGATGATCAATGACCAACAGTATTGTCAAGCATTCCGATTACGGAAGATTAAATTAAAAAAAAAAAAATGCTTTAAATCTATCAAAACGAATTTTCCGAATAAGAGACATAGTTGGATGGCTTTCTCGTATTCAAATAAAGCTTGTTTCATAAAAATTCTTGGATTTGTTTCATATTAATGTCACAATTTTTAGTAATGAGCTTGTTTTAGTATATAAAACAAATTTTCACGAATTAGAGACATAGCCAGACAGTTTTCTCGTGGTTGAATTAGTTTAAGATCCAAGTTTTGTGAAAATCGTTAGAACTGTTTTCGATATGTAGCAACATTTTCAGTGCTGAGTTTGTTTTAACCTGTCAAAACGAACTTTCCCGAATTCGAGACTTCGCCGTTTCGTTTTATTGGGCTCGAATTAGTATAGGACGCGTGTTTCGTGTAAATCGCATGAGCATTTTCCGATTTATAGCAGGCAGAATTTTCAGCGATGAGTTTGTTTTACCCTGAAAATGCGAATTTTTTTGAATTCGGGGCCTAGCTAGATTTTTTTTCTAGTGCTCGATTTAGCATAGGGGGCAAGTTTCGTGAAAATCTTCTCAGCTGCTTAGAATATCATTCATAATCAGCAAAATCCCTTGCTCATTTAATATTATATGATAAAAATATAAAACTCTCCCTTTTCAACGCAAATAAACCATGCTTACGATATATGTTGGGTCATTATACCTGCATTATTATTTTTTCTGGAAAAAATTCTATTTAGGATAAATCTAAACTTATCTCGAGTAACAATTATTATCTATATTTATTCTTTATACAGCCTAAAATAAATTCCGTTGATTGACAGTACAATTTCCATCATATCACAGATTTTCTTTCTCTGACGAAATGGTTTCGTGAACGTGTCACAAACTAGGAATATGAATTTAGTAATATCCTTGACACGTAATAGTGATAGGCTAGTTTATTTATTGTTTTCATTAAAGCTTTGGGATTTTCATATTTTTACGCTAAAAGAATTTCCCTATTTTTACGGAACTTTTGCACTGTAATGAAGATGATGCTTCCTTGGTCATTATAACTTTTTTTTGAAAGAATTCTATTTAGCACATACATCTAATAAGCTATCGCGAGTAACAATCATTATCTATATTTATTTATTATACTGCCAAAAAGAAATTCCGTTGATTTCCTGTACAATTTCCGTTTCATCACGGATTTCCTTTCTCTGACTTCGTCAACGTGTCAAAAACTAGTATCTGAATTTATCTGAAGTATTTTGAATATCCTTGACACATAATAGTGATAATCTCGTTAATTTGTCGTTTTCATTAAAACTCTGCGATTTTCATATGCGCACTAAAAGAATTTCCCTATTTTTACGAATCTTTTGCAGTTTAATAAAAATGATGCTTCCTTGGTCATTATAACTTTTTTTTAAAAGAATTCTATTTAAGATATAGCTAAATAACCTATCTCGAAAAACAATCATTATCTATATTTATTTATTATACCGCCAAAAAGAAATTCGTTGATTGTCTGTACAATTTCCGTATTAGCACGGATTTTCTCTCTCTGATGAAATGATTTCATGAACGTGTCAAAAATTAGTAATAATATGTATTTTGAATATCCTAGTCACTTAATAGTGATAATCTCGTTAATTTGTCTTTTTCATTAAAGCTTTGGGATTTTATATTTTTACACTAAATGAATTTCCCTATCTTTACGAATCTTTTACAGTGCAAATGATGCTTCCTTGGTCATTATAACTTCTTTTTGTAAGAATTCTATTTAGGACATATCTAAATAACATATCTCGAGTAACAATCATTATCTATATTTATTTATTATACCGCCAAAAAGAAATTCCGTTGATTGGCTTACAATTTCCGTATTATCACGGATTTCCTCTCTCTGATGAGATGATTTCGTGAACGTGTCAAAAACTTGTAATATGTATTTTGAATATCCTTTTCACTTAATAGTGATATTCTCGTTAATTTGTCTTTTTCATTAAAGATTTGGGATTTTCAAATTTTATACTTAAAGAATTTCTCTATTTTTACGGATGTTTTGCAGTGTAATAAAGATGATGATTCATTGGTCATTATAATTTTTTTGAAAGAATTCTATTTAGGACATATCTAAATAACCTATCTCGAGCAACAATCATTATCTATATTTATTTATTATACCACCAAAAACAAATTCCTCTGATTAACAGTACAACTTCTGTATTAATACGGATTTCCTTTCTCCGATGAAATAATTTCGTAAATGTCTCAGAAATTAGTAAATATAGATTTATGAATATCCTTAACACATAATAGTGATAGCCTAGTTAATTTTTCGGTTTCACTAAGGCTTTGGAATTTTTATTTTTTTATACTCTAAAAGGATATGTCATATTTTTAAGGAATTTCTTTTTCTTTTACAGCGTAATAAAGAATAAAACAGCTTAAGAGAAAATGAAAATTTTCAGTACAAGAACAGTATCGGAAACAGTATCTGTTTATGATATTATTAAATAAATGGTTTTTGACATATTCACGAAATCACTTTCACCGAAGAAAATATAAATAAAATTCCGAAAATTGTGATGACAGTTAACGGAGTTTTTTTTACAGTACTCTGTCACAGGTAAAATGTACGAATACCATACCACAGAGGGGGAAATATTGCCCCCCCCCCAAAAAAAATAATAGCATGTTTCCTTTTGAAAACAACAATTATAACATGCAGGTTTTTTTTTTTTTTACAAGTTTGGATAAAATAGTTTCGATTAAAACAACTTAGATCAACGGAGATAATTACTATATTTCTCAAACGCAAGATTTTTTAAAAATATAAGTAAATACACAGAAAAATCTTCATTCAGCGAAACGATAAAATATTGTTAAATCATTCATGCGGGTACACTTAATTTTAAATTTAATTGATGCGAGAGCTTTTACTTCAACTTCTACAAACAATACACGTCTTGCATAATAAGAAGAAATTAAAATAAATTTTAGAGAAGCTTTTTGACTGTGCTGTTTTAGTAAAAAGTTCATTATACATAACACTCAAGAATTCTCCTTGCCTGATTATTTTGAATTAAAATTGATTACCACTGTTTCAAAATGGCAACAATACGTGAATAAATAACGAACTCTTGATCTAATATTCTTGTTAGAAGATGTGTTTTTAAGACATTAAATTACGTCTTTGGTAATTAACGCATTAATCTTTTGTCTGGTATTGCACTGCTTTAAGAAGGCATAAACGTTACTAAAATTAGAGGAGTTCTGCAGTTAAAATCTACTATACATTCATTTAGACATATGACATTAATTAAAATTGTTCTTTGAAAAAAATATAGATGTTCATTATCCTTGGCTACTTTTAATAAATATAGTACAGTTAGACACATAGGTACATGATAGGTATGTGCACGGTATATGGCATGTAACACATAGGTATGTGATGATTAAATTCTTATTTTAAAATTTTCTTTGTGTTTTTAAGATTATTGATATCATTTGCTCTTTAAAATTCAAAAGAAAAACTTTTTTTTCCACCTATGGAATTTGAAATTGATTGACGATTTTTGTTTTCTACAATAAATTTATTCCGGATGATCTAAATCTGAAAAAAAAAAATGTTATTATTTTTTTCAATTTTCCTGAAAAACATAATTTAATCTCAATATTGTTTCCCTATCAATTAAAACAAAAGATATAATTTCAATAGTCACACTGAAAATGCCGAAAAAGAAGAAATCTAATAATCCCTATATTTTTTCTCTGCTCTCCCCTTAAAAAAAGAAAAAAAAAAAGTAATTTTGTTGTCATTACAGATTTTCACTACAGAAATGTAATTAAAATTAGAAAAAAAAAATTAATATTTTGAAAACTAATTCCAATTTTAAAATTCTATTACCAGTTTTGACATTTGTGGATCAATACGGATAATTGGTGTTAATCCCCTCTCCAAAACATTCATATTTTAGGAAAAATAGCCGTGAAACATAATCAGTCGTTTAGTCAGTCGTTTCATAAATTCTTTTCATTACGATTTTATATATAATAGGGTAGATACAATAATTATTATATAATATACTAAGGGGCTCTTCCCCCTGAAGCTACGCTCGCCAACCCCCATTCAGCCACCGTAGAATCTAAAAACACGCTAATTTGATCGGTTTTAAAAAGATTAGAGAAGATTGAATTATAATTAAAATACCTGTAGCGATCTCCCTGTAAACGTGTTTCCATTCAATTCCCTTTGATTGCGAAAATTTAAGGCCGAATGAGTTGTTGTTTAGACATTCAATGGATGCTTTCGTGTTTGATTAAAGAAGATCACTTAAACGTTTGAAAATAAGCTAAAATAAAATGAATTAAGTAAACAGTCTTTGCCTCCAGGTATTTTTTAACAGCGATATAAAACGATTGATATAATACGATTTACTACAATTACTACAATTTACTGCTTTAATCCCTTCAAGGGCGGTGGTTCCTTTTTGGACCACTTAATTTTAATTTCTAAATGCCCAATTAGCACCAGAATATTGGAATGAAAATTTCCCTTTTATTAACTAAGTCAACAAAAGCATTTTCGTATTTCGAAATAAATTTGTTTGTAAATTCTGGTGCCATTCACTGATTTCAACATTTTACGAATAGAAGTACGTTGCCCCTGAAAGGGTTAAACGCATATTAACGTATTTATTATTTTAAAGTTTACTTTCTCTTTTAATATTCACGTGTAAATACAATTTTCAAGACATAATTTTCAATATTTTCCCGCTTTTAACACGTACTCGTTTAATAGTAAATTTAATTTTTTTTCTGTTTTTAATAGTCACGTCTAAATAAATTTTTAATCGTAAGGAAATATTATTCTTTGCGCTGTTTTTAGAATTGAAAACAATCTCTATAATAATAGCTTAAGTCATGTGACTATCATCAACAGTTCCGGTCGGATCCCTTCGCTTTTTATATTTCAGGCGGCCATTTTGGTTCTTTAATTTTAACCAATCACAGGTGATAAGTCGTCAGATATTATTCTATCGCCATCATTTCACTTATATTATAATAGTCCAAGTCATGCAACTGCCATAAACAATTACGGGCTGATCCCTTCTCTTTTCATATGAAAGGTTTCAATTTTGATTAAAGTGTAACGATCTCATCTTTCATGATCAGTGTAAAGCGAGTTACTGGCTTAAAGTAACTGGCTTGGCCTTTTGCTCGACGCTAACGTTCTCACCTCCTGATCGTGAGATCCGTGGTTTGTATCCCATGGGCGCCAGTCACACACTCTCTAAAGTGGTGACCCGGACGCACGCAAAATCGCAACCTGCAACAACAATCATCTCCTCTCATAACCAACAGATGGCAACACCAAATAAATCATATCCAGCAAACTAAACCTGTGAAACGCTCACAGCGCATAAGGCTGGCATACTGCGCATCACTCACGAGTGCATATCGCTCGTCAGAGGTCAACAAGATGCTTTTCTCACTGGGGAGGGAGTGTGTAGTGATCTCATCTCACATGATCAGTATAAAGCGAGTTACTATCTTAGAGTAACTAGCTTGGCCTTTTGCTCGACGCTAACGTTCTCACCTTCTGATCATGAGATCCGTGGTTCGTATCCCATCGGCGCTAATTCACATCGCTCCCTAAAAATGAATCAAAATTATTTTTTCGAATAAAACTGCATAAAAGTTGCTATAATCGCAAAGAATTCTTGGTACTTTTATGTTAGCCGGGTGCAAATCTCGCCAATAGCTTTTTTTAAAAAAAACTCGCCTGTTAGCATTTTTTTTTTTTGGGGGGGGGGTGACAAATTAAAACGGTACTACTTGGTTATTCCGTCGACCAAAAATCTATCGCCAAACTATAAGATTAAATGCCAATAATAGTTGATCGTAAACGTCACATTCACTTGACTTTAAGGACGTTACACGTGTTTACGGCATCAAGTGATTTTTATTTCGACGTTTTGTTTGTATTTTTATTAATGTTATACTAATTTATTTGTTCTTTCGTTATTTAAAATAAAAATTATGCCAATTTGTATAATTTGACGAGTGTTTTGGCGATTTATATAATTTGGCGAAATTGGTCGACGGGATAACTAAGTAGTGCTATTAAAATGTTGCTTTGAAGCTGAAATTAAATGTCATGATTTGTTCAATTATTTAATATTTGACAAAGATACCATATACGCACCGGATTTGGCGTGATTTTTTTTTTACGACAATTTGGCGAAAACCTCGTTTTCGAATACCAGTTACACACGTATTTTTAAATTATTTTCTATTATCGTTAAAATGAAATAACAATAAATAAAAAAAAAGTTTTATTACTAACTATAGAACAAAACAATTTATAACATTTTTTTAAATAAAAAGAATGTAGATAAACACTTATTAATAACTAAGCAACAATAGCCGGGTTACCATGTCAGGCAAAATAACGCCATTTTGGCGCCAATTAGGTACCCCGGTGTATATATGACATCTGTGCCTAATATGTTTCTTTTCGTTTCGTTTAAAAAAAAGAAAGAAGTGAAAGCCATTAATTTTAAATGAAAGTTTTGTATTTTAAATAAAACCATATTCCTTCTATATACAAAAAAAAGTAATGATTTGGAAATGGACCTCTGAAAATCTGCGTAAATACCGCGAAACGCATCTGATTGGTCAGAGCTTTCCGACGCTATAAGGTGTGTTACGAAGGGTGGGACCCAGCTCTGTCAAACGTCGCGAAGATTGTCGCCAATTTGGCTATATATCGCCAAATTCGGCGACCAATATTAGTCGCCAAAAGTGATGCCAACTTGGCGCTATTTCTAGTATTTCGCCAAATTTCCATAGACCATTTCCATTGAAATCCAATAGGGTTTAATTGCTTACAGAAAATCAACAAATTGAGATATTTCAATTCTACAAAAACTAATATTAGCTTATGAATAGAGCTTAATTGAACTATTTACATTATTTTTAAGCACAAGCACTAACTATTTATAATATCCGTAACAGTATATATATAATTTTACACATATATGTTGGCGGAGAAAAGGCGGCGAAGTGAAAATTTTAGAGAAGAGGAGATTTATATGATAAGATTATTTAATGTAATTACAAATTAGCGACTTTATTACAAATTAAAGGAAAAAAATCCAAATAACTTTAATAAATTTGTTACATTTTAAATTCAACATATTTTTTGAATTTACAATATTTTTAATTTAAAATTTTCTATTAGTTTATAATTTTATTTAATTATAAATTTATTTAATTCGTAATTATTCAAATAAATAATCGATTTTACCTTTTTAAATGATTTTAAATTTAATAATTCTTATAATTATGAAACTCTGTACGCTCTAATGATTATGTGCTTGGAAATAAGGAAATAAAATTGTCAGGAGTTGGGGAGGAGCATTTTTACCAAGTGGAATCTAAAAATTGAATGCATAGAAAATAAGGGATCGCAAAGCGAGCCAGAATGGAAATGCGAGACAATTACATATGGGGTTGGCTAGAAAATAGGGATTGCTTCGGGATGTCGAATGGAATCGCTAAGCGATTACGCGTAGGGTGGGTGAGCGTAGCGTGCAGGGGGGGCGGAACCCCTCAAGTGAAAAAAAAATGCGACGGGAAAAATATTTGGCGATTTATCACCTGAGACGCGCTAACATAAAAATACCTAGTTCTTGATTTCTCCATCAGAATCTTCCGATTTGGCGAAAGATTGTTCAAGTAAATTGAATTATGAATAAAAGTAATATGATACATTTCTTAGCATACATTTAAGGGAGGCCAAACTGGTCGCCAAATTAGTTTAAAATAATAACCTTTTCTAAAATATGAAAAAAAAATATATCTGTTGTGATTAAACTTTGAGTTGCCATCATTAAAGAAAAGTATTTAAAAATTAAAAGAATAATAATATCTCAAAAATTAATTCGAATTTAAAAATTCTAATACCAGTTTTGAGATCTGCGGATCAATACGGATTTTTGGTGTTAATTTCATCGTATAATATTCCATATTTTAGGAGAAATTGCCGTGAAACATAATCAGTTGTTTAATCAGTCGTTTCATAAAATCGTTTCTTAAAGTCGTTTCATAAATTCATTTAATTAGGATTACATATATGGGGCATTCTCACAATCTTTTGACTTTCATGTTTCTGAATAATAATTTTTATTTCAATGCACTTTTTTGTGTTTTTTTATTTCATATACCAGGGAACATCCCATTGCATGATTGCACAACAATGTTAACGAGATAAATAAGTTTTGAACGATGTTGGGGGTCCAAACACCTGGGAAACTCCTATACCGTCCCGTGTCCCTGATGTTGATTTTTAAGTTTGGAGCTGTCTGGATAAAATTGTTTCAATAAAAATAATTCGATGTAATTTTTTTCTGAAACTGGAGCTATTGTTTTATATAAATATGTAACTAAAAAATAACCTGCACACATTTTTAGGGTTTTTATTATTTTTTAAACTCTGTCCCTGGGTTTTAGATTCCTTGCCATCCCTCTTCTAAAATTATACAGAAAATCATTTCACATGCAGCCACAGAATTTTTTTCAAGTTTTCTCTCATGCAGAAGTATGCTAGAGAAATAATGTCTAAATTTCTTTGGCAGGAAATTTACTGTAGAATTTAAATCAGCATTTAAATATCAATTTCAAGCATCGTGGCTTTATTGGTAGTCTCACCGTCCCGAAGGTTTATTTCTGCACTTTTCGAGGAAAATTAAAAAAAAAAAAAAAATCTAATGTTAACAACTGTTTCTAAAAATCAATGAACGTTGTGGCTATCACTTAGTCTTAACATGATTTTCCTAAAAATAGGTGGTAATTTTCCTTACCGTTCCATCCTTACTGTCCCTTTTTTCCAGTACCATCCCCTTTTTTTACCTTACCGTCCCTTCTTTAACACCCCTTTAAGACAATGTTATACAAATATTCCGTATTAAAAGTACTACATTGTTATTATTTCTTATTTGAATGTCCTGTGGGTACTATGGAAATTCATTATAAGTAAAAATTTAGAAGAAAATAAAAAGTTATAGGGGTAAAATGGTAAGAAAAAATTAAACTCGCAAGTTTAACTTAAACCTCATAATAAAAAAATTTTCGTTGCTGACCATTTTTTCTTTATTTTGAATCATTAATTCATTCGTCTATCAGATTAAAATGTTATTTTAGCAAGTTTAATTTTGTCAGATTTTTTCCCCCAAAAGTCAAAAGATTGTGAGAATGCCCCATATTTAGGGTAGAATAATAATGATATAATATATAATACTATTTATGTATTATAAGATTATTAGTATATAATATATAATAATTATTTAGTATTATATTATGCATGTATTATATACTATATTATGATACAATAAAGAATTTAAATAATAATTATCATAATTTATATTACTAAAACCAATTTCTTCTTATTATTATATTACATTATAAATTATTACTATTTAAATATAATGAGTAACGAGCTTTTCAGAAAGTGCGCAGTGATTAAATTTAATTGTAAATCCACAAAGTTAAACGCGAGTTCTTGAGAGAGAGCATTTCAATGAGTGACACTGCATAATATTTTAAAGGAAAAACTTCGATTTTTAGCAAAATTTTCTTATTAAAATGTATGTTAGATCTATTTATCATTATTTATATATACAACAGGGCCGTAACCAGCGAGTCCAGTCAGAGGGGGCTCTGAATTTTTTTGGTGGGGCTAACATCTTTTAACAATCCATATCTTAAGCAAACTAAATATAGTAAAACTGATAAAATGGACCTGTCTATAAAGGAACCCGTCTAAAGCTTAATCTCTCTATAACGGAACTTTCTATAATGAAATTCTTAAACGGAAAATACTTCATGGTAATCGGAAAATGAATATAAAACAATTAGGGGCGGTGTACCTCTTAAGAAAACCTACCTAAAATAGAACTTTTCTCCATCCCGTGTGATTTATCTTAGGTCTTATTGTATTTAATGAGAAAAAAATAGATAGCATCCGACACCTCATAAAAAAATGACTTTAATTAAATTTTAATAAGGAAAACTAATGGATTGTACACTGTATTATATTCCCATTGCAATTTTTGCATTATTAAGCATATTGCTTCTTTTGTCCCTTGGTGTCTTCGGAAAAAGGACCCCCGCCCCCCCTCTCTCCGCTCGCATTTGTTCGTACAGTGTGTGCATATATACACGCAATAATTTCTGTGTGTACTTCTATGTATGACTTTGTACCAATTTTGTGGAAAATAAAATTTTAAAAAAGTTAAAAAAAAATAACTTCTAAACAGTAATTGTAATATGCTAAAATGTGCACCACTACAATTGCCAGTCCTAAGCCTGGGAAAAGTGTGAAGGGAAGTTACCTGAAAATCACTGCCATAGCCGTTTTTTAAAGTTGTCCAATTATCCGCATTTTTCATTAACCGGATCGGCATCGACCCCGATTGGTCCGCATTATCAGTGCTCTACTCTACTGAACATCGATTATATATATGCATATTTGAACCGCTGATTAATCAAATCAGTCTTTCTGTTGAATAAATTAGTGTAATTTATTATGCTAGCATTCTGACAGAAAAGTACATCTTTATTTACAAAAACACCGATTCATACAACAAACATAGAAATCTTCAACGACCCAGCATGACAATTTTTTTAAAGATGCGTTTTGAAAAAATTGAGAAAAAGGAATCTGTTGGTATGGAGGTCTGCACGGGCCGGAATTTCCAGGCTCGGGCCCGGCCCGAACGAAAGCTATCTTGACCCGGCCCGTTCATATTTTCACAGCTCACGGCAGTAAAAAAATCAGTGAAATCAGACCCGGCCAGTGGAAAAATCAATTAAATCCGATCCGATCCGACCCGACTCAATTTCTACAAAAAATTCAGATTCTTATTAACATACAATTAAGATTTTTTTAAGGAATACTGTATACATATTTATGAGATAATTTTACTGCATATTTTAAATTTACGATGCTTTCACAAGACAGAAAATACACAATAGCAACATTAAGGATTTACTTAGAGTCCTAGACGTTTCAACATTCAAATAAGGATTCGTTAAAAAATTCATATTGCTTAGAATAAAAGAAAAACGGGAAGGTTAAAAACATGATCATAACTTTTGAGGCTATATTATAAAAAATCCCTGCCGGCTCGACCTACAGGCGGAGGTAGATTTCGAAGTTAAGTACTAAAATCACCAACAAAACTTAATCAAGATTAAAGATAAACACGGTTTCTTCGTTAAGAATGAGCTCTAGGGAGTTAAACTTTTTGTGAAAATTCTATTACACACGAATACACACGCGCATGAATATGGAATAGGTTTAAAAATGACTAAAGCAAATTCAGAGAACCTCAAAGTGTTAAAATATGTTAATATTTCCATAGTCGGGTTTTTGTCATGTTTTAAAACGTTTCTTCAAACTCCCATGACGTTACATATTCACCTGCTGAGATCCATTATATTACCAATATGACGCAATATTTTGCTTTTGTTTTTTATTCGTCAAACTACTTATTTTATTTTGAGTTTTCATGCGGAAATCTTGCTCTAGAAAGCATATGACGTAATATTCAACTTGTTTTCAATTCATCCAACTATTTAATTTATGTTTTCACGTGAAAACCTTGCAATGGAAAAGCAATTGTTGTGGTGATAATTTTATTGCTTTTTTTTATTGTTGGCAACTGCTATAATGAAAATTATTTATTTTTCCCTGTCATTGTTGTGTAAGAGCTGGTTTTATCAGAACCATGTTAAGACGGTATTCAAAAATATTAACCCTCCCCATTTCCATTCCCTTGGGCCGATTTTGCCCATTTTCAATCCCCGCCGAGATATTAGACATCTCAAAGTTGTTGGAGAAGACGATCCGTCCATAATTGCGACTATATATATATATATAACTGTCCATGTAACTCTCCGATGCCAATCTCTACGCCGGAAAATGTTATATTTCGATATTGATGCTAGCAAACTAGTATCGGCTCGTAACGCACATTTATACTTATTCTCGTGAATTCCATATTCATTGAAAATGGTTCATATTTTCTCGTCTGCGTTTAAATATTTATATCGGGTCGACAGACCCGCTTAATTTCTTTTATTGGTCCGGTCCAGCCCGGCAGGCACGTTCAATTTTGCCGGCCCGGCCCGTTTGAAACTTCGCCTTCATTTTGTTGTCCCGGCCTAGTACGGGCTTCTAGCCAAGCCTGGGCCCGTGCAGACCTCTACTGTAGGATACAGTTCTTTTCACATATTTCTTCTTTAAATTAAAGACATTACATAGATTTAAATATTATATTCTGTTCAATTTTTTAATATATAGAAAAAAAGAACGAAAATTTGAGATTTTGCAAATGTTTTTGCGTTATGCATAGATGCCAACAACACTTATCTGGAGTCTGTTACAAGACGAAAATATTTTCAACAGGAAATTTCATTTAATCAAAAATTTCAAACTGAAATCTAAAATGTACCTTATCGGAACAAGACACAATTCCTTATATATTTTTTCCGGTTTAAAACATGCTTGTTTTGGATCAGACTCCCGAATAATTAAGAGGTGTTGGCATCTATGGTTATGTGTCTTATATTTATTAATTTGAATAATTCACAAACTTACTATTATCATTTAAAAAATATTTTAATATTTTAATTCCATACGTTTAATATTTTTAATTAATAGCTACTTGTAATTTATTTAATTTTATTAATATTTTGCTTTCTGCTGAATTATTAGATCATTTTAAAATCACGGTTGTTTGTATACGATTTAATTTAGTGATGATATTGTTTCTCTTTAAAACGAGCGTTACCTAAACCTTATTTTATTAATAATATGATTTATAAAATTAACCATTTAACAATTCGCAATAATAATTAAATTTAAAATTCTGCATATGATTATATCCTTTTAAATATGAATCAATTATTACAAATATATATTAATTACATATTTTTTTAAACATACTTGGACTTAATAATAAAAAAAGAGATTGTAATTTTAATATTATATTCAATACTTTTTTTTTTCAAAGAAAACAACTTAGATTTAATTCATTTAAATAGCGATAACATAGATTTTTTTTTGCATACGTTTGACATGTGTTTCATATGAAATTCGTTCAATCTCATTTAGAAAAAAAAAAAAGCACAAGGGCATGAACGCCTTTTTCGAACAGTTTTCATTAAATGTAGGCGACTATTTATTATTATACGTTTCTTCATTTCTAAAGATCTTTAAAAATATTCTTCTTTCACTCAATAACGAAAATTTTCCTGATGCAGTTAAGAAGTAATTTTCTTTCCCTTTGCCTAAAATTTTCAGCTTCTCACATTCACGCGCCTACGAATTGTATACCGTTTCCCATTTTCTTATAAATGCCATGATTATAAATAACATGATTTATAGTCATTTGCTACTCGATGACTAGCATTTCGTAGTTAAATGCCAAGAAAATCAGCCTACAAAGTCAAATTTGCCGTCATTTTTTGACAGATTTTTTTAAATTTTCTGTATAGTTTGAATACTTGCAAATATCTTTATAAATAAATGAAATTCGCGAATATGTCCGAAAATAGCTGGTTTAGATTGGAAAACAGCCTTATAAAACACAGAACACAGTTTAATTCCTTGAGCTTGAATAATCATATCTGCAAATTTTATGTCTTTATCATTAAAATTATTTCGAAAATGTGTCAGAAAGTAGCGCATTTATGCTTGAAAATAGATTTAAATGAAACATACGCCAAATAGGTGAAGATATTTTTGTCATAATCTTATAATAAACTTAACCTTAATCATGCTTTTTCACTTAATGTTTTTTATTGTTATATGACAAATAGAAAAAAAAATGTTTAACAAATTCGTGGAACACAAGCAAAAAAAAATTGGACGAAAGTTCAAAAAGCAAACAAAAAAAGGCCCTACCTCTGCTTTCCTACTGCCTACACCCATAGCATGAAACAATTTTTGGCTTTCAAGCAATTATTTTTCTTATTCCATTTGTATAAAATGACATTTTGTTATCTTTCTATTTTTCTTCAACAAACATTCTAGTTAGTTTCCAAGTGATATTTCATCATTAACTAAATCTGCTGTCAAATACATAATGTCAACAGGCAAATCATTAACATTTAGAAACACGTATTTTTTGTGACTACGTTTTAGTGAAGAGGTTTAACCTCAGAGTAAAGATAGTCTATGGGTTTAACCATTGCTTAACTAATTATCTATTAACTATATGAGCAGCATATGTCTATTTCCATTCATCCCGTATACGATCATTGCTTTTAAAATGTCAAGATGTACGGAAACATGTGGTGGCTAGTTGGAGCATCTGGACTTAATTTTTTCGGGAGAAAGAAATGTTCCTACTTAGAACGCGTTTCGAGAATTGTATCGCAAGCAAGATAATGTAAAACAACTAATCTAATAGGGTTCTGAACGCAAAATGTTTGGCTTTTTCCATTGCATTCAAACAGTTAAAAGATCTAAATGTTTTTCTTGCTAGTTTTTTTTTTTTTTTTTTTTTTTTTTTAAGAAAGTTAAAACGTACATTTTGTTGAAAAAATAAAAAGTAGAAAAAACGTTAGAGGGGGCTCTAGAGGAAGCCAGGGGGGGCTCAGCCCCCATCGCCCCCATCTGGTTACGGGCCTGATATACAAACAAATAACAGTTTTAAAAACCAAGCGTGTTCTTTACTTATTTCATATGTTTGGCAAAATGAATTAATAATGATGTGTGCTAAACAAACTAACGAATTTACTAAAAACATGAAAGCTAAAACTAAAAGAAGTAATTTTACTGCCGTGCACTTACAGAAGCAATTATAAATATTAATCTGAAAGAAATTTGGATTATAAAAAATACAATTCACGAGTAAACATGGTGAGAAAAATTAAAAATTTAATTAACGAACTTCCCAAATTAGTCAATACCGAAATAAAACGTTTAAAAACTAACTGCTTCTAGCATTTAATGACTGTCCCAAAACATCAAAGTACGCTTACGCAACCCTCATCTACTTCTTCAACAAGTGACTCTCAATACACCTCTTAAAGAGCACCTCCAAAACACTCAACGCCTAAAAGAACCTTTAAAGATTGGGAATGAGATGAAATGCACTGTTTACATTGTCATCACTTTTTTCGAGAAAGTTCCAGAAAAATAATCCCCCTACTCTCAAAAGAGAATGATGTACGTTCTACTTACCCAACAACATGAGAGGGCAGCTACATTAAAAGAACACTCAAGAATCAGACAGGCGGAAAGATTACCTTTGCTCCTCTATTCCAAACGAGGAGATTACGAGGTCTGTATTTGATTTTTCCATCTTCAAATGGAAAGAATTCCCTTTCTTGGTTCCTATTAATTTGGCTCAGAAGAGAAAGTGAATATGTTACATTAGTTGAATCGTTTCAGGGTAAAGCATTCAAATTTAAGTACTGATGAAGTAACAGAAATTATTTCATTTATTTAATCACTAAAACCGATTTCTTCATTAGCGAAGAAAATCACCTAAAGTTTTATTGCATTAGATTCATATTTATTGACAGTAATTATAAGACTGGTTGCTGACAATTTGATATAATATTATATGGAAATTTTATTTTATAATGAATTTTTTTGTTAGTTAGAAATAAAAGTTTTCAATCAGATTATTTTATAATAAAATGCAATAAATACACAGAGTGTCCCCTAATTCATAGGCCTAAATGTAAGGGAAGGTAAAGTAACCATAAAGAAACAATTTTGGTATAGCAATGTGGTTTTGGAAATAAAAAGTTTTGGCGAAAAACAAGAAATGCGGAGGAAATGGAAGCAAGCGTTTTATTGACATAACAATTACAGTAAGCGCTCTAATGTACCACTACCAACACCTATACATACCTGGCAGTGTCTGGCAAGTGATTGGCGTACCCTTTCGAAGGTCCCAGATGTCTCATCTATGACACACCAGTTGACTCTGGTGAGGACTCATTGCAAGACTTTTAGTCGTTGCTACAAATGTTCGTGAAGCACTTGGAATCTACGAAAGGGTACGCCAATCCCTTGCTCGATGCTAGTAGTGGCACATTTGAGAACTTGTAAAACGCTCCTTTTTATTTCCTCCGCATTGCTTGTTTTTCGCTAAAACTTTTCAGTTCCAATCCCACATTGCTGTGCCAAAATTGGTTCTTTATGTGTACTTTACCTTCCACGACAGTTTGGCCCATGATTTTGGGGACACCCTGTATAATGAAAAAAAGGGAACATAATTATAGATACATTATGGGGTCATAAGAAAAAACATATTAAAGCAGTTCTGTTATTCAAAATTAAATTGCGATACTTCAAATTTTATGAACGAAGGAAAGTAAATTTGTGATGGCTGTAAAAAGCTGAAGAAGAAGGGGGGTGGAGGTTCCAAAGGGACAAATGAGTATTTTAGGAAACAGAGGAAAATGTTTTTAAGGTAATACGCAAAATCATTATATTTAGTTATTCGGCATATTCATTATTGATAACACTATTTTTAAGATTTGTTTTTCATCGACCATCATGTATATTTCGTGATTATTATTAGCTAAATATTAGCTAACATTAAGTTTTAATATTATTAATAATATTAATTTTAGAATCATTGTAGAGCAAAGCATTCAAGCTTCAATGCTGATGATGTAATAGAAATTTCATTAATTTAATAACCGAGCACGAATCAAAGTCAGGCGCTTAGAGTTTTATTGCATTAGATTTCAGTTTACTTACAAAAAAATTATGATTCTTGGTATTATTTAAGTATTGTGATACATAATTTCATCAACAACGAAAACAAAATATCTTCAACAGAAAATCAAAAATGAATTAAACGTCATGCATGTATAATAATACCTTTGGAAACATTATACAATAATGTTTTATTCTTTAGAATTTCATTTACTCATGAAATAATTCACAAAAGTGCACGAGATTTTTTTCAATATTTACCAACAGTAAGTGGTGCTACAATTTTGCCAGTAGTTTATACAGTAACACGGCACAGTTCGTAATCTATCTAGAATTTGAAATGTTCAATGTGATGACCGTCAATAACGAAAGTGGCCGTCGAGCGTGGCACGATACTCTAAACAGCCTAAAAAGAGGTGGTTTATTTTTGTAACTCGTGTCACATTATCTTTTAAATATTTACATGCAGCAGATACGGTACCGCTACATTGCTAACTGTCGATGGCAAATTTATCAATTCTGTATTAAAGGATTTCGTCCTAAAAAAAAATAAAGCGTAATACTTTAGTGTAAACATATTTATTATATTAGGTTGTAACGAAAGTTTTCCGCCAAAAAAAGTTCATCAACATCAGTAGGCCGGCCAGGGCGCTCTGCTTCTTGAATATCATAGTCACGTTTTTGAATTTTCGATACCAAACCTTCACAGTGTCATGTGATACAACAGTAGTACTTAAGGCTGTACACATGATTCGATGGTAGTCTGATAGTTTTATTTCAGACACCTTGTACTTAATGATAACGATATTTTTTTTTTTTTACAAATTTCACAACACAGTGTTATAAAGCAAGTCTCTTTTTTTCAAATACCAAAAATCGTTTGACAAAATATGAGCAAACACGTTAACGCAAGCTGTTTGCGAAGGCGATATTAGCATTGGTGGGAAACTTTCGTTACAATCTGATATATAATGCTTTAATTTGTTATTATTATTATTATTATTATTATTATTATTATTATTATTATTATTGCGCATATTTTACAATGTGCATGCATTTAACTATAACTGCTGTATATGTATTATGCGTATATTAAATGGAATATTGCATAAGATATGGGCAAGTTCAAACACACAAGACAGCTAGCTGCCTGGAGATAATTAGTAGTGGTGTTTCATGGGATGTAGCTTTGCATCCATCTATTATGTTTTATCAATTCACATTCAGGATACATAAGGTATTACTAAACAACCTCTAAAATTAGAGCGATATGTGAAATCCTTAAACAAGTCAATCATGGTTTTACGCATATGTTATATTCACATTTTTATACTAATATAATGGGCGATTCAAAAGTTCGTCCCTATTTCATAGATGGCAGAAACTTGCAATTTTGACTGTGCTGTTTTGCTTCTTTTATAACCATATTATTAACTGACAGTTATCTACAAGTACCGTGAGTGAACATAACGTTAAAAACAAGTTGGAAATCGCACGTCAAACGTGGCAAATGAAGTGCGTTCGTACTATAACTAGTTTTATAAGTATTTTTTGCACCGCATATTGCACTGAATGTATATTTTAGTACAGTTCATAAGTGCATATCAATAAGGCTGTAACATCATTGAAATGCAGTTGAAATAATTTTTTCCCATTGTCCGTAATGTAACGGAAAACTTTTGACCGTCCCTGTAATTAAACTACGAGTAAACCCTGTAATTAAAATACTCGTCATAAAATTTGAAATGACTCGACAAAATTATGCAACAATTTTATATTTTAAATTTCAAACGATTCGGTTGGGTAGTTTTTGCGCTATTATATGCGAAAGAACAGACTGAATGACGACTATAGGTGCTACGTATTTATATAATTATGAACGCATCTAAAAAGGGTTTTCAAATTAATTTGTGTGCAAGGTTAATAATCAAAACGGAAAATGAAAAACATTTTCCCCATGTCATGTTATATGAGTTTAAAAAAGGAGTGAGTGTTGGACGTGTAACCAAAAATATTCAAGACGTTTATTAACCATTTGGAAAAATGGTTATTTTCCTCGTCAGGGTAGGAAATCAAAAGCATAGCTGAAACGTTTTATTGGTTTAATCCGCATTTTATTCGTTTTCTGATTGGTCTATACACTAACCTTTACTTTCAACAGAGATGGATACTTCTGTTGCCACTATGACAAAAAAGAAATAAAAGCTACAAAAAAAAAATTAATAACTCAGAAACAAATTGAGATACAGCTTTGAAACAAACTGCATTTAAAAGTACATTTTTTTCTCTATACGACGGAGTAAAAAGTAATATTGTGGGATGTTTAAAAGTTTAAGAATGAAATTTCATTTAAAATTGGTCCAGGAATATTAATGTTTAATCCATGGCTAGCTCCGTAGAAGTTTCAAAATGTACAGTACCGAAAAATGTAATCCATGGCGTACGTAATGTATGATCAACTCCGTGCGATTTTTTATGTCTTAAATTTTAGTCTTTGAAAAAATCATTTTCCAACCCATTTCGTTGTAATTTGTTAAATTGCATTTTTTTTTTTTTTTGGATTGTGCTCCTGCTCTTAGGACAGTTAAAAAGTGGTTTTGTCGATTTCGTAATGGTGATTTGAATTTAAACAGTAAAATGCGCTATGGGTGACCTTCTGTCGTCGATAATGACTTAATCTGTGATTTAGTGAATATTAACATACGGATTACTACTGAAGAGATTCCTGAGAGACTAAATGTTGTCAATTCGACTACATATCGCGATTTAAAAACAACTTGGGTACGTTTCGAAACTCGATGCATCGGAAATTGGGCATGAACTTTTGCAATCCCTTAATATAAAGTAGATAAACATGAAATTTATAAAGGTCAAACTTGAGTGTCTCTCTATTCTAAAAAAAAGTAACTTACGCTGTCACCGCCGCCGATTTTGAATTTTTTGCGACCGGAGGTCTTTCTCCGTTAATATTAAGAAAAATATTGCGTACAAAAATATGAAAATCAGCGATATTATAGAGAAATGTTTGATAAACACGCTGTTGCAAACCGTTTTCAAATCGAAGAATTATTTTAAGAGATATTTAATGCTAAAATTGCACAAAATCGTTCCATTAAAAAAGTTTTATAGGAGCAAAAACTATACATCGGAATTTAATCATTTTCAGATCATTTTATACGTTATAGTTTCCCGGTGTGCAGAATGCATTTATTTTTTTAATTTGACTAATTTTTTGAGCTTTTATTTCTATTTTAAATTGAAATTTTCAGTATTTCGAGAGATATTTTTTACTTATTTTAGAAAATTGTACTAATTTAACCTGTTGCCAACTGTATAAACAGCGCAAACAATAATGTTTGCTTTAAATTAAAAATTTGTTTACACGTGACTATTATAAACAGAATAAAAACTTTCAAATTAGAATTAAATAATTACGTATAAAAAGCAGGAACTTATTGAAGAGTACTTCATAAAAACTATATTGACACGTGAATTTTAACAGAGAAAGGATATTGTAAAATAATAAATTCATTAATATGCGTTAGAAGCCTTAAATAGGAGAAATTACGTCACATTACACTTATTACGTAAAATGAACAAAAAATAATATTGCAAAACAGTTTAAATTTAAAAATTGCGCGAGACATTTATTTGATATTTCGAGATGAACTTTTCAACTATTTTTATTGGGACAGCGCAAATAATATTTCATTTCTAACAAAAGTATTTTCACGTGAATATTAAAAAGAGAAATAAAAGTTTGGTGAAAATTGCGTGAGATTAAAAAGGATACATTTAAAATGTCTTTCATTTATTTATTTATTTATTGAACAACAAACATACGACTTGTGTGCTTGACATGAGAGCCCACTTAAAATGTCTTATTTAAAAGAATTTTCTTTTTGCTTTGTTAAAAAATACCCGGAGACAAAGAGTCTGTTTACTTAATTCATTTTATATTAGCTTATTTTGAAATGTTTAACTGGTTTTATTTAATCAAAGAGGAAAACATCCATAGTATCTTTTAACAGCAGCTGATTTTTCCTTAAAATTCGCCAATCAAAGAGAAATGAATAGAAACCCGTTTATAGGGAGATCGCCACTGTTTTTTAAATTATAATTCAATCTTTCAAAACCTTTTTAAAGCCGAACAAATTAGCGTGCTTTTAGAAACTGCAGTGTCTGAACGGGGGTTGGCGAGCGTAGCTCGTAGGGGCCGAGCCCCTAGTTTTATTAATATTCACAGGCGTTCATAATAACACCGTATTTTGCACTGGAATGATGTAGAGCAGGGATGGTGAACCTTTTTGAATATGCGTGCCAAAAATTTCAAAATTATTATGTACCAATATTCTAACGTACCAGAAACATTTTAATGTAGATAAAATCAATAATTAATATTTATAGAATTTTTACTTAAATATTTTTACACTTATACTAAATTCGATTATTAGCTTATTTATTATTCTGTATTTACTCAACAATATAGCCATGTTGTATCGAACTTCGTATTAATAATCTAGCAATCAGATTTTCTTTTATTGTATACTTCCAAATCAGATCATTTTTAGTTCTTCAGGTAGAAGCAGATTCAATAGATATATAATTATGATATTTACACTTACAATTAAAATTCGATTTTCAAAATTAAAATCCAATTATAATAAAAGCTAAAATAACTTAAAACCCTAAACCTAAATAAAATAAAAGCTAATCTAAAGTTAGAAAGCGTGTCAATTAGGTATATTAATATGCAAACTACTCTTAATATACGATTTTCAAAAATAAAACCTTTGAAATTTGATAAAGAATCAAAATGATTTGTAAAACTATGTATGCTGAAAGGTTTGGCGAGAAAAAGCTGCAGGGCTCTTTCATTGAAATTCATAATATCTTAGATCATTCAAAGATAACGGATTATTTTAAAGTAAGTTTTATATACCTGTTACACAAAACTATATATATATATATATATATATATATATATAACATAAAATGGATTGTTTTCCATAAACTGAATATAATCTATATCTTTTCTTGCGTGCCAGAGAAGTTTTCTTTTATGCTAAGTTCGGCACGCGTGCCCATAGGTTCGCCATCCCTGATGTAGAGGTTATAGACAAAAAATTTCAATTTCAATTGAATTTTCACCAAATTTTAACAATAGTCTGCCAATACCGGCTTGCTACTGAAAATATTTGAATGCAAGGTAGCACTAATGAACTCTAGTGAGCAAAAATATGTTTGAGTACAACTTTAATGAAGACATTCATACTTATTTCATACTGTATTAGTCATAGATAAGTTAAAACTATATTTGGAGTGATCAAATCTAATAATAATCTCAATACTTCATATAGATTTCAATAACTATATCAACATTCAGAAAGTGTCTAAGGAGAGATTTGAAATTCCTATCCAATCGAGAATCACGGTCTTAGTTTTATGCTAGAATACCAAATTTATGCAATGGATTATTCAAATATACGTGTTCGAGTGCTTTTCATACTTAGTGATGTTGCACCAGTCGTACACCAAATGTTATACAGCAAATTCAGAAATAAGTAGAATTTTATTAAAACAAAAAAAAAGAACAAACAAACAAACAAACAAAAAACAACAACAACAACAACAAAAAAACGACTTCTAATCCGTTTTTCTTTTTACTTTCATCTATCTTTACAAGAAGAAAGTATTGGATTCGTAAAAATTTTCGAATTCAGATTTTCGACGGATTTACACGTTTTAGGGTCAGAGATCCCGAAAAATACGTTTTTACAAAATGTCTGTCTGTGAGTCTGTCGGTCTGTCTGTCTGTGTGTGACAGAAATTTTGTTGGCGCTCTATCTCAAGAACTAATGAATCGAATTTAATAAAACTTTAGATTCAATTAGTATGTGATATAAATTGGTGCTGGTTACTTTTTGGTGTAAATCGACCAGCAGGTGGCACTACTATGCTGCATTATTCATGATTATCGCAATAGCTCTACCTCAAGAACTAATGTACGAATTTTCATCAAACTTCAGGTTCAGTTAGTCTCTGATATAAATTAGTGCTTTTTAGTTTTTGGTGTAAATCGCCCAATAGGTTGCGCTACTATGCTGCATTTTCACGATTTCTGTAATAGCTGTATCTCAAGAACTAATGCATGAATTTTCATCAAACTTTAGATCCAGTTAGTCCCTGATATAAATTAATCCTGATAATTTTTTGGTGTAAATTGATCAACAGGTACCACTGCTACGCAGAACTTTTCACGATTTTCGCAATAGCTCTATCTCAAAAACTAATGCACGGATTTGCATCAAACTTCAGAGTTAGTTAGAAGTTAACATAAGTTGTTGCTGATTAGATTTTGGTGTAAATCACCTAACCGGTGGCGCTGCTATGCTGCATTTTTCAGGAAATAATAATATGTATGCGATAGAAGAAAGTTTTAGGATTGCCACATCCGACTAGTTAATAAGTGCTTTATTGAGTAACAGAATTTTGAATAAAGTTACGATGAGTACTTTATTTTTATTATCACTGAAGAAAATGAGTAAATCGATATACTCAAATCGAATTGAGTATGTTTGGATAAAAAAATGAAACTATGCTCTCCATTTTGAAGCATCACACGTTATCAAATCCAAACGAAACGATAATTTTGTAATTTTTAATGTTTTATTTCATTCATGGCAGTATAAGAGATGTTCATTAATAGGAAAACAATTCAATGTACCCTGGAAATCAGGTGGATAATATTAAATTTTTATTCCTAGGAAGGAACTATATATTGCTTCTCCTTTATAATGCGTAAGGTTACGTTGGATTATTGTTATGAGTGCTTCGTGTATTCGTATGTGTTCGGTCCGGTCTGTGCGCTAAGTGAGATAGATTTGTTCATGGTAAAAAAAGAGAAAAAGAATGGGATTTCGAAGATTTCGTTGACAACTTTGAAAATATGTGCTTTCTGTTAAATGTTGAATGCTTTTTTTTCCTTTTTAGCGTAATCAGCTGTACCTTCTGTACATATTAAATTAATGTAAATAAATAATAAGTTATGAACAGTATTTTAAAATAATTGTGCTTGAAAATAATGCTCTTGTCAGAAAAATGTTTGATTTAACGTACCTTGATAATAATTTTGCTATTTTTCCTTAATAAATAATCAAATGTTTCTTGTTAATAATTTTCCCTGAGAAATAAATAGCAGCGCATTTTTACTTTCATCTGTAGTAAAGAATCAGGGGTGAAGCATCTTTGACAAGAAAAATATTTTTTGCCATTTAACTTATTTTAATTTTGAAAAAGTTTTATTAAATACGTTTTAGCCCATGTTTTTACCTTATTTTGGTTTCGCACACGTTACTAATCGGCCATCTTCTGTTACTTCATATTTCTATGTCAAGTGCACCTGCTTCAAACACTTTTAAATTATTTTAAAGTACTGTGCATATTTAATATTTACCTTAATTTAATATTTACATAAGGTACAACTAGTTACATAAAATAAGGAAAAAATTAACAGAGAGCACTTACTTTCAAAGTTCGTATTTGAATACATATACGGGATCAAAAACGAGTATATTAAAACGTCATATTTGAATATATGCATTAGAACAAAAATGAGTACATAATGATTCATATTTCAGCACATCAATGGAATCAAAAAAGGGTACGTGCGTTTCACAATTTGGAGAACCCATTTTTTTTCAGTGTAATTAGAACAGTGGTCCTCAAGCTTTAATCTTTCGCGTACCCCTTAAAAATATTCATACAACTAGCGTATCCCTATTGAACTTGTAAGGATCATGGGAGTGAAAATGAAAGTAAAGAAAGGCTATAAATTAAAATAAACATAAAGTTTATCTTGCATTTAATTTAAGCTTTGTGAATAGCAAATACTTTAAAAAGTTTAAAAGTAAAAATAGTTTTTTTAATATATAAAAACTCTTTTATAAGAATTAGTGTTTACTATAAAAATCGCGCTTAATTACCCGACTGCCAAGAAGGGTTATGCGTTTCAAGCATATCTGGGTATGTGGATTTCTTTATACCCTCGAAACCTCCCAACGACTGGATGGATTTTAATGAATGAGGTCTCTATCGATTCGTCTTAACCGTCCGATGGGTATAAGCTAAGCTTTATTTTTATAAATTCAAAATGGCGGCCGTAAAATACAAAATGGCGGTAGGGACAAAGAAAAATTTTACGCACCCTATTGAGTGGCATATCATTGGATAGTAGGTCTTTCAAAATGAAGACGATGTTTCATTGACTATTTTACAGTCAGAAGTTCCGTTTAAATATTACACAACCTGGAAGTTGTGTAGGTAGGCTCTCTAGCTTTACTGCAACTCTAACCTTCATAGACATCTATAGGCCTCACCAAAACAGTGTTTATAGATAGGAACTAACAATTAAACACAACTTAAAAGTCATCAATACAAGTAAATAAAAAAAATAGGTAAGTAAATATAAAAAATAGTTTCACATTGATGAGAAATAATTAATTAGTTCAATTTTACACAGTCTGTTTTTTTTATTTTTTTTAAATATATTTTTTCTTGTTTTATAAATGTAATTCATGTTAAATTTTCGTTACAATACATTAACTTAACGTGTGATGCGATTATGGAAAATTTACCGCGTTGATTTGCGCTTTGTAGAAAGCGCGAAATTTATTAAACGAGATATAATTTCTGCTTTTTTTTTTCTTTTTTTTTTTTAGGACATGGCAACAGGGAAGAAAAAAATAGCGTTATTTAAATTATCTTTTTAGGATTTCTAAACTGATTTCTCAACGTAATCATAATTTAAATAATATTAAGCTATTAGTTGATAAAAACGTATTTTTAAACAAATTATTACACTAATTATATTTTATTTTTTACTTTTTATAGTGTTAAAAATATTTCAGTGTTGCAGTCTGACAGCCAGTTGGCCTATTTTAACAAGCATTGCTCTATTTAAAAATCTCCATTTTTGCTTTAACTGGTATGCAGTTGTAAACAAAATACATTAGTTCAATACTATACCAACTTTGATTTTCATCTTGTTTCTACTTCAGTCAATTAATCGGAGTAAAAACGAATTAATCTCAACCACGATAGTTAATAAAATCAATATTTCTCGTTATTCTGTTCTGTGTTCTGTGAGCTGTTTGCGAATAGCCGGTTTCGCAGGATGCGAAGTTCCCGTCGCTGCCCGAGCCACCAATGTACAACAGAACTACAAAAAATCGAGAAAATTAGACGAAAATCTCTTTTAAAGGCGCCAATGTACGTACAACAGAACTATGAAAAAACAAGAAAATTACACAAAAATCGTTATTACAGAGCGTAATATTTACAAATTGAAGTAGGACCTGCTTCCCATAGCCAGAAAACATATAATTAAAATTTGGATCAATGCTATGCATAAATTCATACACTTTTCGATGATACAATAATAAAAATGGAACAAAAATTGCTATTACAGCGCCCCCTTCCGGCAGAATATTTCCAAATTCAAGGAGGACCTGGTTGACTTAGCCAAAAACATATATATGAAATTTGGTTCAATTCTATGCATAACTTCACACGCTTCTAAATGGTACGATGGCAACACATGTACAGACAGACATCTGCATAAACCTGTTTTTCGGGGTCTCTGATCTCTAGAACGCGTAAATCGATCGGAAACCGGAAGTCGAAAAAAATTTCGATTACAGTACTTTCTTTTGTTACAGATATAAGACAGTACAAAATGGAGATTTCTCATCTGCACCCGCGTAAAGGAAAAATGCCTTAATAGTAATTTATTAATTTATAATTAAGTTCTAGAAATGTTAAAATGTCTTATTGTCGTCGGGAACACACCCGTGTGCATAATTTTTATATTTCTATGTCAGGGTACGAGTAAAAAATCGAATGAAAATTCCACCTTTATATACATAAACTGTGTTAAATAAAAGGTGTGCATGCATATTTCTTGAATTTATGATGCTTCCTATGTTGGTTGTCCATACTGACTCATCGAATACCTCTAGTATACCATCGCGTGCCACCACGTGTGCCGCACTTTGAGAATCACTGAATTATAATTTTATATTTTTCATACAGCTTCGTCATAATAAAAATAAGAGATATATCAATATAAATATAACCTGGTTAAAATTTCTGCCATATTGACGTTTCATTTGTAAATATTTCCAATCCAAGACCTATATATATGTATTAGTGTTATTTCTATGCGAATATTTAAGATGAAGAGGCCATATTTCATCAATATTGGTATTTCACTGGAAGTATTTTCAATGAATACAATATTATTGCATTATTGAACCCAATAAAATGAACATTACTATTAGGGTCTGTGCTACATAAAACAAATATAAGAGATCATCGTTTTAAATATTAGTTTCTGTGTAATCAGACATAAACTAATATTTAAAACTGTCTGATATAATAAATATTTAACTGTCTAATCAGTCTTCTTCTCAAATTTCAGCTGGATAATTGTTAACGCGTTTACGAAGTCAGTTTTATTCTTACATGAACGAAATCGGCATGCTTTCTTACTAACAAACTAGGAAATCGAAAAGCTTTTCTCCTCTTTTTGTAAAGATAATGGACTTTTCTGTGAATGCTGTCCAAATTCCAAATTGGCAATTCGGGACGATTTTTAGGAGCCCAATAAAGATTGTCAAGCGATAAGGGAACGTCCATTCGTTACTCTTGTGACAATTAGAGCAATTTTTTACAAATACTTACAATTATTTCATTATAAAATATAATTAAGATAAAAATTGATATAACCAATTAAATATCACTGTGTTCGACTCTCGTAATATATATCTAATTGGCAACAAAAAACATTTTATTTGTTTATATATTAAATCGAAATTTTTTTACTCTTGTGACCTGAGTGTCACAAGAGTAACAAAATTTTGATTTATTATAAAGACAAGCAAAATGCTTTTTATTCCAAATTAGATATATATTAAAAGAGGGGAGCACAGTGATATTTAATTGGTTATATCAATTTTTATCTTAAATATATTTTACAATAAAATAATTGAAAGTATTTGTAAAAAACCGCTCGAATGGTCACAAGAGTAACAGTGGACGTTCCCATAGACCAGGCATGTCAAACTCATTGACCGCCGCGGGCCAAATTAAGCATTATATACTAAGCCGCGGGCCATATTTAAAAAAAAAAGATAATAATATTACCATTGCACACAATAAAATTTGTATCTAAAGCACACAGCCATGTTAAAGAAATTTTAACGCAAAGTTCCAACATTAAGTACATAGTAAGTTTATATTAAGGCTGTTCTCAAATCCAAAAGGGTAACTTTCTGACATAAGTTTTAATTTATTTTTGTTCGGAAATGCATGAAACTAGTAGGTGTTGTTCAGAAACTATGTCAAAGAGCTTTTTTTTTTTTTTTCGTTTCTTGCAAACGCAATAAATCGTTCAGAAAATAGAGTTAAAATGTGCGTTTTGAACTGAATTTCCGCGCGAAAGGAGAAAAACTACTCAAGAATGGCTGAAAAACGTGTTTGTCACGTGATCAGAATCGCTTCTAACTAAATAGGTAATGGATGGATCCAAAAATGGAAAACGCAGTTCGATTCCAAATTGCTTCCATGGTCAAGCTTTCCAATTTTATAGCTTTCCGTTAAAAAATGAATTTGTAAATCATTTTTTAAAAAATTTCCACTCTGATGATTTTTGTAATAATTCAATGCAATGCGTCTCTGGAAAAACTCGACTGATGACAGGCACTAGGCAAAGGATAATTAAATAAATGTTAAATGGCAAAGTCTTCGCGGGCCACAGATAAATGGTCGGCGGGCCAGTTGTGGCCCGCGGGCCGCGTGTTTGACATGCCTGCCATAGACAATTGATTATAACTCAAGATATAATCCATTTATTCAGAAATGAAAAACTCTATTTCATTCTAAATAATTTTAATCTGCCAACTTCAGGTTTTCATCTGTCAAAACAAAACCGTAAATGTGTCAGAAATTTGTTGTTATTAGCGGGGGGAAATATAACCGCCTTAAAGATTCAAACATTCTAAACTTCTCACACTATACCATTGGTGCAAGCTTTTAAATTTGCTCGCATAATTTCCCCACCAAATCACTTGTTTCCGATGAAGAAAAGACTATTTACATTTCGAATAACTTGAAATGACACTAAACTATCCTCAACTTTGAACAAATGAAAAAAAAAGAAGAGAAAACATGAAACGTCAGTCCAATTTATCTTGCTCCGGAAAAGGAAATGAAGAAGGGGAAGTGCAGAATCTGGACTCAGAGGGAATGACGGGAAACGAAACTTAAAGGCAATTAGGAATGTCTCCCCTCAATAAAATATCCGTGCGAACCTTTAAACCGAAAGACATTATTTAAACGTTAGAAAACCAGGATATGTAAACAATATCAATTAATTAGTTTTAGAGTGAGGAGTTGTATTCATAATAACAACGATAAAATGAACTTTGTATTCCTCAACCGTACTTTGTGGCTTTTTAAGGTTAATTTTTGCAAAATTTCAGTTTTTAATTTATGAGTATTAAAACTATTAATAACACAAAGATTTGTTTCGTAATGATTTATTTTCGTACAAACACTGTTATAAATTATTGAGCACCACCAAAGATGAAATTCGCTTTTCATCGATCTGAAAATATATTTCATTATAAGATTTTTAGTGATAAGAGTAAAAAGTATTGGATTCATACTAAGGACGATAAAGTGTACTTTTCATTGCTCAACTCCAATGTCCAATTTTTGGGTATTAAAACTATTGATAACACATTTATTTTCGTAAAAACGCTGTTATAAATTATTAAGCCCCATCAAGAGGAAATTCGCTTGTCATCAATCAAAAAATATATTTCATTATAAGATTCTTAGTGATAAGAGTAAAAGGTATTGGATTCACAGTAAGGACGATAAAATGTACTTTTCATTGCTCAACTCCAATGTTCAATTTTTGGGTATTAAAACTATTAATAACTCAAAGATTTGTTTCGTATCGATTTATTTTCATACAAACGCTGTTATAAATTATTGAACGTCATCATTTTTAGTGATACAAGTAAAAGGTAGTGGATTAATACTAACAACTAATGTACTTTTTATTCATTAACTATATTTTGTGTATTTTTAAAGTTTGTTTTCGCAAATTTTCAGTTGATAATTGTCTGGTTTTAAAACTATTAATAACACAAAGATTTTTTCGTATCGATTTATTTTCCTACAAACGCTGTTATAAATTATTGAGCATCATCAAGATGAAATTTGCTTTTCCGCGATCAGAAGCTGTATTTCATCATAAGTTTCGATGTTCTAGGATTTTGAGATGCAGATTCCCAGTAAGTTGCATTTTTTCTAAGCCTTGTTATGCATCAAGCTACTATGACGATGTCATATACGTTAGATTCCGAACAATAATTTACCAAGGTAATATATTATTTCTAATTGCTAAAAATGTGTAAGATTAAAACTTTAAAAACAGCAAAATAGTTTTATTTGACTGTTGACATGTTTCAACTCATCCAGAGTCATTTTCAAAACAAACAAGTAATATAAAAATTTTGTTTTTAAAGTCAATTTCTACTTAGGCCATCAAAGAAAAAATTAATATAATCCCTTAAGTTAATATTAGTTTTTGTTGCATTAAAATATTTCAATTTGTTGATTTTCTATAAGCAAGTAGGTTTACAATGGAACTCTATGGGAATTTGGCGAAATATTAGAGATATCGCCAAATTGGCGTCACTTTTGGCGACTCATTTTGGCCGCCAAATTTGGCGATATATCGCCAAGTTAGGGACAAACTTGGCGGTATTTGGCGACAGAACAGGATCCCCCCTATGGTAACCCCTTATTGAAAATGCTTTAATTGATCTTCAACAACTAATGTCCGCCATTTTGTTTCTCATGCAAAACTAAAATTAATTAATTAAAATTTAATTAATTAATATTTGAAAAAACTGTATTAACATCAATTGTCATCCAGTACAAGTTTTTTAAAAAAATATTTCAACTTGATAGGATGAATAATGAGTATTTTATTAACGATTGAAAATTTGAACAAGATAAATATATAAATAAATAAATAAATAAATATAGGGAGAGTGTAAGCTAATAGTAGGAATTGAGTAAATAACGATATTTTGAAATTGGACGGTCTATTATGAAATGAACTGAAACGCCATCATTCAGTTTTTCATGTAACGCACGTTACTTTTTTTCTTTTTCTTGGATGTTTATTTCCATTTTCTGAACCCTTGAGTACCTCGAACCACAGTTTTGGTACGTTGAATGATGTTGTATCGTTACATATGTTATTTTTACGTGTTAGAATCTCTATTGTTTCACTTATAATGGATGGATAATATTGGTTGGAGGGGAAAATTATCTTACTTTTCTTTGAAATTTATATGAATAACTTCTTCTTGATGTAATCTTGCCAAAGCCGTGGTTTTCTATTATATTTAATATCAGCTGGATGCTCCTTTTTTCTGTACCTAAATTTTTTGCTAGTCATCTCAATATTGTAATTCTTTGATCCGTTTGCTCTAATTAATGGTATTTCGTATACTCCTGAATCAAGGTAATGTTCCCTAACTGCAAACAAATGTAACTAGATTCATGTGCTTATTTTCGATAAATCATAAAATGTTATCGAAACCAAGCCTCCCTTATCATATAACTTTATTATGATAAGGTGGTTTTGATCAAATCATGCGAGATTTATAAACCATTAAACATATGGCCATGCAACCGTTATCTTTAAAAACGGCCGAATGATTCGACAGTTTGGTGCAAATTTTTAACAGTGTATAGTAGGTGCAAATTCGAATGCACTAAAACATGAGAGTTTAATCGTTCAAGAAGAAAGGGGTCATGCTTCAATCCTTTCAGACAATTATATATATATTCATGTATATATAAACATAAATACCAGAAAAAAGGCTTCATAATATAAGGTCGAAACATATGGTCGCATGCCTCTTTGCTAAGTTGGTTGTTTAATTCTCCATTTCTCTCGAATTCCAAGAGTTATATCCTCCATTATTATGATTATTAAGTTAAAAAAAACTTAATTAAGAAATACATTAGTTTTGATTTATTTAATTGTAGCACTATTACAATGACATTCACCTTTGCGAATTTAATATTTCCAACTGAGCGAAAGAATGCGCAAGCCCGGAATCGAACCCTGATCCTTGGCTAACATTGCCAATATTCTACTGCTTAAGCTATTTAAGCTGACAACCGTCGAGCATATTTCGCTCAGATAACCTTATTGGTAATAACATCAGGTCTGCCATGTAGGCAGCTCAACAGAATAATCCTCAAGAAAAGGAGCCCCATATCAACGATGGGTATGTAGATATACTATTATTTTTAATACAATCAAACTGATTGGTGAAGTTATCGTACGAATTCAATATTTCCAACAAAGCTAAAAAATGCCCAAGCCGGGAATCGAACAATATAAGTACCAATAAACATAAACTCAAGTGTCGATATAACTTATAATGATTGTGTTAAAAATAATAGTACATTCCAATTTACAAAAAAAAAAAAAAAAAAAAAAAAAAATCCTTTGAGAAAATCTGAACAGTTAAATTACAATAATTCCTAATATATATTTTGAATTGCATCTCTAATATCTTGCTTTTTTGTCAGTACTCAAACTTAGGTTCCACCGTATTACTGTAAAATCACCTAAGAATGCGTTTTCTGGTAAAATGAGTTGAAAAAAAAAACCTAAGACTTAAAAAGATAGGCCTATTCACGAATGTAATTTCAAGGAAATCTTGATTGGCTTTTTTTTTTTTTTTTTTCATACGACCTGATTATTATTTTCTTTATTTACTTATAAATGAGATTTGATATCAACTTGTAGTTTTTTTTTTGATTTATCTCCTACTTTATGCCTAAAGTTGTTAAATTTAAATTGCCTCTTATAAAATATTCAACCGTGCAAATTGTATTATTTTTTTTCTCGATAAAACACATTAAAAACACGTTATTCAAATAAACAAACACTCAAAACTGTTTCTCAATCAAACATATCACTTTTAGTCTCAATCCTGAAATAGTTGTTATCCATCCATGCATAAAAGTTCAGATATTCTTAGTTCGATACTATTTTTTAGATGCGTTCGTAATTATATACATACGTAGCACCTATACTCGTCGTTCAGTCCGCCTGTCTGTCCGCAAAAACTGTCCAACTGAATCGTTTGAAATTTAAAATATACTAGCCGCCCTTGGCGACGAGTTTGGTCTCCCTTAAAATTTATGCTTGAAAAAGCATGCTAAGCATTGTATCATGTTACTTTTATTCATAATTTAATTTACTTAGACTCCCTTAAATATAATTAATATAATCCCTTAAGCTAATATTAGCCTTTGTTGCATTAAACTATCCCAATTTGTTGAATTTCTGTAAGCAAGTAAACCTTACTGGTTTACAATGGAAGACTATGGGAATTTGGCGAAATATTAGAGATATCGCCAAGCAGGAGTCACTTTTGGCGGCTCAATTTAATTTCCAAATTTGGAGATATATCGCCAAGTTGGCGACAAACTTGGCGTCATTTGGCGACAGAACAGGCTCCCCCTATGGTAACCCCCCTTATAGGTATGGGGATGCATTAAATGCTGTTCAATAACCAATGAGGTTCGTTTCATCAAGGCATTCGGGCGTTGCCATTAAACAATTAAAAAATAATCGCGATTTCTGTGCCACGTACGATAGTGTAATATGTATATAGATAATTGTGGCATAATTTTATTGCGTCATTTCAATTTTTTTGAAAATCGGATGCATAGTTTAATTACAGGGACAGTCAAAAGTTTTCCGTTACGGCCAATGGGAAAAAATATTTCAAGTGCATTTTAATGATGTTACAGCCTTTCGAACGGAATAAAATTGATTTGCACTTATGAAGTGCCCTAAAATATACATTCAGTGCAATATTCAGTGAAAAAATATTTATAGAATTAGTTATAATACGAAAGCACTCATTTGCTACGTTTGACGTGCAATTTCCAACTTGTTTTTTTTTTTACAAATGTAGCATATCTTACATTTAATATTAAAATTTAAATCAATTTACGGCACTGGAACTTCAAACAGATAATTAACAAGTACGAAAACGCATGCATCAAACAAAGTTTATGAATCACTTTAAAACACATTCAGAATACAGTAACAAAACTTTACAGTTTAAATAAAGTAAAAATTATGTCTAAAAAAATGAGTTTAACAAGGTGGGAAAGCCTACCCTAGGCTAAAAGCTTTACTAGCCCCACTCAGCAACGCACATCAGACATCTACCACCATACATCACGGAATCTAAGTAAACAGTTTCGAAAACGCATAACACAGTTGAAAACTTAACTTCAGCAGTAAATAAATAAATAGAAATGCTTACTTCATCTTTAAAAAGTTAAACTTACACTATGTGCAAAACTACTTAAAAGATGAGACAAAATTTAAAAAAGATGTTAAATTACTTTAATGTCTTAGTACTTTCAACTATCAAAACATAGTCTTCGTCAGAGAAATATAAGAAATACTACTGTTATTAACGTCTAATTTTCAAAATTCACGTAGATGGTGAAAGGAGTGAAAATGGAAGTCAATCTTTAGACCTGGAAAACACTGGGAAAATAAAACATGGAAGTCGAATATTACTCATTAAAGAATCATAAAACGACAAACCGAATTCATAAACACTTTTCAACTATGGTGGAAAGTTTTAAAAACACTGAAATGTAATTAGAAATACATTATGGGAAGTCAAGAAAAATAATACTAAACAACTTAATTATTCAAAATTAGAATTAGCATGCCTAGAAATTTTATGCATGTAGTATAGTGAGATTGACGCACAAAGTTTAATAAAAATAACGGGCTTAAATTATTTTAAAGTCTTAAAAAGGAAAAATCTCCGAAGAATATATTTTCCGTCTAAAACATTTTCTTCGAAAATGCGGCATTTTATAGCGAAAATATTTATTTCCTTTTTTTAAAGGCTTTTTTCTTTTTTTTTTCTTTTACATGAGGGTGATTTTTTATTAAATATTTCTCCTCAATCGAAAAGCTTCCTTTACGATAATCTTTCTTTCTTCGACAGTTTTCTACCTCACAGATTATGTAAAATTACAAGTAAGCCTTAAAAATGCGAAGACACTGAAAAATGAGATGTGGAAAAAATTTAGACAAGACTTGAAAGGAGAGTAAGTGCTATAAGAAACATGCCATCGAGTAAAAAAAGTTGAAAATTTTCAGAAAAGCCTTAAAAATGTAAAAAACGCCAAGAAAGTGCTTTGGGTGAAAAACAAAAGAAAAAATATTTTTAGGGGACAGTTTGCCTCAAAATTGAACAAAAAATCGATAAAAAAAAATTGTTTAATTGTAACTACTTTGACACCTCATTTCATGGCGATTATATCGCGAGATATTGTAACTTTTGTCAATACATCCAGCGCAATTGTCCACACAAATTAAAACTTAAAATCGCTTCTTCTCCACGTTCACATTTTCTTCACTTTCATGTTTTAAAAATGCTAAGGTTTTTTTTTTTCCTTTTTCCTTTTTTTTTTTTTTTATTTGATATAGAGATTTAAACTTTTTGTACGGGTTCTTTATTATATATGTGATAAATCTGCGCATGGAATTAGCCTTCAGGTTTTTTTGTAAAAAAAAAAAAAATAATAATAAATAAATGTGCTTGAAGATCTGTCAGATTTCATCGTTTTAGACTATATATATCAGTAAAAAATATATTAAATGTAATACCAGATGTAACTAACAATTCATGCGCAGTTCTGTGTAATACACATTAAAAATTTAAAAACAAAATTGGGCAAAAATATCAGCATTTAAAAAAGTAGTAGGGATTTAAAAAATATATTTTTTTAATTAAAAAAAATTAATTAAATATGCAGTTAACTTTTTCTTTCAAAATGTATTTTTAGTTGAACATTGAAATGCATAAGTTCACCATTTGAACAATATTAAAAAAAAAAAAAAAAAAAAAAATTGTTGAAAATGTAAACTGTCCTCTTAGGTAATTATTAAAAATGCTAAGGTTTTTTTATATTTGATATAGAGATTTAAACTTTTTTGCATGTGTTCTTGATTATATATGTGATAAATCTGCGCATGGAATTAGCCTTCAGGTTTTTTGTAAAAAATAAAAAAATAAAAATAGATGAAGATCTGTCAGATTTCATCGTTTTGCTCTATGTATATATTAGTAAATAAATAAATATATATATATTAAATGTAATACTAGATGTATCTGAAAATCTATGGGCAGTCTTGTGTAACACATATTAAAAAAAAAAATGGGGAAAAATAACAGTATTTAAAAAAGTAGTAGGGATTTAAAAAAAAAATTAAATTTTTTAATTAAAAAAATTAAATTAAATATGCAGTTAATTTTTTCTTTCAAAATGTACTTTTAATTGAACATTGAAATGTAGTGAGTTCACCATTTGAATCATATTTAAAAGAAAAAATGTTGAAAAGGTAAACTGTCACTTTAAGTAATTATTGAAAATGTAATATTTTTTAACGAGATTTCTAATAAATGACTATAAAATGGTATGAAGTAAAATTAAAAATAAAAGATCAATCTATAGTAAAATTCTCGTTATTGAATAAGTAAATTTTTAGAAATATTATTTTCGTGAAATGAACTATTCATTTAAATTTCTAGTCGATATTATCCAAATTGAATATATTCAATTCCTTTTCATCTGCTTTCAAGGATTTTCAAAATAAATTCATAAAGCAACACGGAAAATTATATTGACTATAACACTTGAACGAGTTCATTAATTTTGGAGCATCTTCGTTTAAGTGTTATACTACATCAAAGTAAAGATGCGATCGATAAGTAGTTGAATAAATTTATATATATGTAGGTGTTGTTTTGTATAATTGCAAATATTTGCAATAATTTTATTTATAATATCTGAACTAGTTAGTAGTCTGATAACAGTGAATTTTGTTAAGAAAATATTTCATTTCATTGAAACAATCAAACAAACAAACAAAAAAACCCTATCCGATATAAATAATTTTTTTACACAGTATTAAAGAACACGTTTCTACTGGAAAGAAGTTGTAGAAAAGATTAAGAATATAAAAAATAACTGAACGTATTTTCATATGAAATAGTGTATTTCATACGAATGTATTTTAGAGTAAAAAAAGAAATAAAAATTTTTTTAGTAAAACTTGAAAAATATAATGTTGTTTAAAAACGAATTTCCAACCATAAACATTTTTACCTAAATTTAAAAAATATAACGTACAAAGAAAAAATCCGCACTTCCTACAAAGAAAATCTGTAAAACATAAAGAAAAAACCCGCATAAAACTTGCACTTTTATTTGAATTTAAAAAGAAAATAAAAATGTAGCAAAATAAACTTTTTTTTTTGCAATATCTATATCATAAAACGTGTTTGTGATTAACTCTGATTAATTTTAATGCTAGTAACACCTGATGATTGAATTTTGCTTTTGCTGCAATTTTTTTAATATTTTAAGCATTGCATCAACATTTACACCGTCGTATAGGATTAAAAAAAAGTTATTTTCAATGCAGTTTGTTTGAAAACTTATCAGAATTTACCAATTTTTATGGTTTTAAAAATAATTGTCAGGTATGATTTTTTAAAAAATCTATTACCTCTGTCGCGTGCAGACGATTACGGAAGAAACCATTTGTATTTAAAACAATATAAAAAGTTTAGCATTTATTTCAGGTTAATATTACGTAACGAAATTAAAATGTCATCAATAAATAAATAATATAATAATAAAAAAAAATTAATAAACATGTAATCGAACTGCGCGCTTAAATCACTGAAATTACCAGAAAGTTAAAAGGCTGCTGTATGTAACGAAATATTTGAACGATTTCTTCGGCTATTAACTCCTGGCATTTGGCTAACACGACAGCATCGCTTTTAGTAAATTTCAAAACATTATTTGAATACATTATCGATATTTTTCATGCAAAATGCTTTTTGTTTTTTTTAGGGGATAAAAAAATATTAAATGTAGAAATAGAAAAAGAAAATTATTAGAGTTTTTAATAAAAAAATTCGTTTTCACCTATATTTCAGCTGTATATATCGGGGAGATTGGGTTAGATCATATAGTATTAGTTAAATAGCAGAAGTACCCGACGTTACCTAGCGATTTAAAAAAAGTTTGTTTAGAAAAATCAAATACGAAATCAAACGCCATACGGACTAATACTTGTCAGTATATTTTTAAGTAGATTTCTTAAGAAATACTATCTGTTACATTCTCCCCTATGTTGGAATTTCTAAAAAATGATTGCAGATCTACGCCGATCATGACCTCTAGAACCCAAAATCACGCCCACGTTAGAAACTTTATATCTATCTATCTACCTATCTAGATATATATATGTATATAATACTTTTGTATGGACACGATAAATTGCCATAATCCTGCACACCATAATCCTGCACAAATCTCTTCCATACTCATACATATAATCAAGGGGTAGAAAATCTCGGTCAAGTTCGTTAATGGGTAAAATTGGACCAAAGGTGGTGGAAATAAGGAAGCGTTTTATGAAAAAAGAAAAAAACCTATAAATTCTTAACTATAACACATATCAAATCAGTTTAAAGTTATTATTACCTCTAGAAAAATGGCTAAAAATTTACGTATGGCAAATTTTTGATAAAACTAAAAATGGGTTCAAGGCACAAAAAAAAAATAGAGTTTTAGGGAGAAAAAAAATCATAACTTCGTCAATTCTCAAGATATCAAATCAAATTTAATTTATCATAAATATTTTTAATATTATCTAAAACTTTTACATTGACAAGTTTTTGATAGGACCAACTCTTAGCACAACAAAGAAAAAAAAAAGAAAAAAGAAAACAAAAAAGGGGGTGGTGGTTGAAGAAGAAAACAATTTATAACTTCGTCAATTCACAAGATATCAAATCTGCTTAGATTTATTATAAATCTTCTTGATATTGGTCTAAAACTTTTATAGTGACAAGTTTTTGATAGGACCAATTCTTTTACTAAAAACAAATTAAAAATACGTAGCGGTTGAAGACAAAATTATTGTATTAAGGTGATTCCGATAAAACCAGCTCTTACAGAAAAATGAGATTAAAAACTCAACGGCCAGATAAGATTATTAAACTGGGTTTATGTCTAATGTTGATTTAGTTTTTGTTGGCGAAATTAGTACTTAACTTTGAAATCTACCTGCGCCTGTAGCCGAGCCGGCAGGGTTTTTTCCTTCAGTACACGAATCTTTCGCAAATATCTTTTTTTTTTTTTTTTAATTTATTGAAAGCGTTAAATATTGTTTCTTTTATACCAAAATATTTTATTAGAATAGATTTAAAATAAAGCTTTTCCCAAACCTAAATAAAATAGCCTTTATTCTTGAAAACAAAATTTTTTTGAAAGTGAAATGAAAATTCATGCTTTATAAATGAAAAGACATTCATGACATGACTTTCTCCCGTGATAGCCATACAGTAACCATATATTCGCTTTAACTATGACGTCATATTTACCTGCTTTGTATACTTACTTATATTGATGCTCCTTGTATTATTTACAAATATTTGATAATATTAATTTTATTTCAAATATGGTGTCATATTCATTTGCTTTTTGTACTTACCCATATTCATACGCATTGTTATCGTCAAGTAATATCCGTTATATTTCCTGTATGAGGTCACATTTTGTAAAAAAATTCTTATTTGCTGCTTTCTGTACTTACTCATCAAACCACTCGTTGCCCGGCAAAAGACAAATAAACGTTTTTTCGCTGCCACGTACGTTGGTGTTTTATATAGATTTAAATGTTTCGCCGATTTGATTTATTTTTCAACATTGCAATAGCTTTAAAAAAATTCTACAAAATATTAATTAAAAATATCAATTTAAATTACTGAGTAAATTTTCTGAATGATACTGCCAGAACTAGGTAATTTCAATTCCTTTTAATCTGTATTGGAGAATTTTCAAAATAAATTCATAAAGATATACTGGAAATTACGTTGACGATAATACTCCAAAGAGTTCATTAATTTTGAAGGATCTTCATGTAAGTGTCATACAACGTCAAAGTAAAGGAACGATCGATAAATTGTTGAACAAACTTCATATGTAAGAAGGTGCTGTTGTTTATAAAGTAATAAATATTTGAAATCATTGTTATGTCGATTTTATGAGCTAATTATTAAATTAATATAACAATAAAAAATGGAAGAGTATAATAACAAATTACTATTTTTAATTAAATGATAAGTATTCAAAAGACAGAATAAGCCAAAATAGAATAATTCTTTTGTGAGCACGTTTTCAGGAGAAAAATGTTTAAAAAATAAATTTAACGAAGCTTTAAGAATGTAAAATTTTTATGAAAATGTATTTAAAAAAGAAAAGATGAAACATTTTTGAAAAGCCTCAAAACTGTATCCTTTAAAGTCTTACTTTAAAAGACTTTATAAATTTTTAAGATGTAACAATAAACTTTGTTACAGTTAAAGTGTGTTAATGTATAGTTAAAATAAAGATTTTAATCTTTAATGTCAATGAAAAATCGGTATTCCGTTTTATTTAACAACAATAAACTACACTTATACGTGCGAATTGAAAAAAAAATTAAACACTGCGATCGAATAAGCTTCCTTTTAAAATATTACGTAAATATTTCAGATGCTTATTAACTATTTAATGTTTTACTATATTAAAAAATTCTCATCACTTAATTATAAATTTTTTTGTTATTGATGGGTCAGGGGGAAAATAGATGATTGTCCACTTTTGTGGAAATCAATATTACAGTGCCAGCATGAGAGGTATATTATAATTTGGGTGGAGACAAAAATGAAGGTAATTATTTCCTTAAGCAAAACGAAAGCAACAAACAAAGAAAAATGAAACAAATTTTATGCAAAAGGACAAGTTTGAGTAACCAGCCGTTAAAGTAAGAAATGTGTCCATCCAAATTGTAAATATTTGCAATCGGTATTGATTTCGTCATGTGAATTATTTATCGAATTCTCATCTGAGTAAGAAAGACAAAGATAAACATCTTTGCTTTTCTTTAAGTAAAATTTAGACAAAAAACACAGAAAGAGGAAACTGTTCTAATGAAAAACGAAACAACAACAACCACAACAACAAAAACAAGTTTCCGTAACCAACGTAATAGCACTGTGCAAGAAACTTCGGCATAAAAATTTACAATACTGTAGGTGTTTCCCTTTTTATTATATGAAGTAATTACTAGATTTATATCGTAATACGAAAAGCAAAAATAATTTAACGTAAATAAACAAACAAAAAGTCAAAATATTCATTATTCAACCAAAATAAAAACTACTTAAAGCACCTTTTTAAAACTCATATCATAATCAAGAATCGAAATTGGGATGTCTTTAGGTGACCAGACAATCGAATCAAGGCTTTTTTGCAAATATTTCAGTGTCCGAGTAACGATTATCAACATTGAGTACAGTTATTTAACCATCAATAACGACCTTGAAGGATGGTTATTCATTTTTCGACCACTTAATTTTAACCCCAAAATTGCACATTGCCACCAGTGTTTTGGAACTTTTTTTTTTTAATTTTTTTTTTTTTATTAAGTATGTAATGAAAAGCTTTTACTTATTTTCAACTAAATTTGTTTCTACATTCTGGTGTCATTCAGTCATTCGAGCATTTTACAAATAGAAGTACTTTGCTCCTGAAAGTAAGAAAAGATCTGAATGATATTTTACAAAATTTGTTTGACTATTTGTAGTGTTAAAAATCGACTATTAATTTGAAAAAATAACTAACTGATTGAAGTAAAATTGAATGGTACGTCTCAGTCGTCATTAAGAATTATAAAATTTTTATAAAAAGAAAAAAAAATGTTTCTATAAGTTATATCACTAACACAATTTTCCAGAAAAACAGGAAAATTAAAATGTTCAAACAGTTTTCACTATGAATGACTCATTATACTTACTCATTTTCAACGAAAATGTACACTGTAAGAAAAAAAAATCTGTGAAGTTAATAAAATATTTCTAAGAAACTGGGATTCCTAGAACTATTATGTAACCGCAACAACAAAAATTCATGTAACAGATACACTTTTGCACTGAAAATCAAAAAATCTCTAAGGTTACTTAGAATTTTTTAGGAAACTGGGATTCCTAAAACTTTTTATGTAGATGAAACACGGGTTACAAATAAAATTTTAGTAAGATTTCTGTAATTTTAGTAGATTCTTTTGTAAAGCTACAGATTTCCGTAGCTTTAAAAAACTAGTTTTGTAGATTTGCATCTTTTTTTGTACAGTGTACAGATGAAATTTTAGTAAGCATACAGATTTCTATAACTTTACACCTGTAAAATTACAGTTTTTTTTAAAAGTGTATGAATGCTCTGGTTTCGATAGCCTTATAAAGGTTGGCGTACTTCACTTCTTTGCTATAGTCTTATTCAAACCTTAACGATAAGGTGAATATATAAAAGCGGGAAATATCATACACTCTTGAACAACGCGATGGATTTAAGTTTTTAGAAAGACTAGAGTATTTTTACAAAAATTAAAGCATAAATGAGCTTATATCGTCGAATCTCAACTGCATTAAACTGGAAAAAATTCCAAGATCCCGACGAAAAGACTACCATGCAAATTACTAATACTATTTACAAAATATTAACTTTTATTATTATCATAGAATCATACATTCAACTTTACTTTTGACCCTCGAGTGTCATGTTCACTATGCATAAAACACTGTTATTGAAACATAGTTTTGTATATAATTTTTAACAATGGAATTTAAATACCCATATTGGTTATAATTAGATTGGCGATGAGCATCTAGATCTCTGATCTTTATCAAGTTTTTATACCTGCTCTGAATCTTAGCATGTTTAATTTTATTACATTTTTATTTCATTCCCCTAACATTCTTTAACTAATAAATGAGATTATAGGCTTTACGAAAATGAAATTATAACTAGATTTTCAAAAGATTTGAAATGCAGGAGGTTTGTTTTGAATAGGAATGACTTCGCTGAAAGAAAAAGAAAGTTAAAACCTTTAATGATGACAACGATAATATGGAGATTGAAGATACTACTTTCTTTTTAATTATAATCATATTTAATAGGTATGAAAGGATCACAAAAGATTCTAAAAGTCCTTTGCAACTTGAAGATAATTATTATTGCATACTTTACGTGAATATAGAAACGCGAAAACATCTGTGGTGAGTATGCCACGTCTCAGAGTGTACAATAAATATCAAAAGATTAAAATATTTGATGTCGCTAAAATGTATAAATGTACAAACAAGAGATATGTAAAAATATTTTTAAAGATGCAAATACCGAATAAAAAATTGTTTTTATATAAAACACAAAACTTGCTAAGCTTATCTTGAATAAAGAAATTTTATTATTCATAAAACTACATTCGAAAGATTTTATCCAGCATCGATAGTTATTTAAATATGTAACAAATTAACACCTTACAATAATATACTATTTGTAATTATTAAAGGTGTAAGAATAAAACTTTAAAAACAGTAAAATAGTTTTATTCAGCTGTTGACATGTTTCGACACTATCCGAGACAAGAGTCAAATACAGTAAAACCTCCTTAAAGCGACCACGTTCCGTTCCAATAAAAATTGGTCACTTCGAGAGGTGGTCTCTTAATGGAGGTCATGTTTAAATCTAGATTTTAATTGTTGAAAAAGGGTAACAAGTAATGTTACTAAAATTTATTTTTCACATTAGGAAAAAATATAAAAATTTAAGTATCAAAACAAAAGTTAATTACTGCAGAGTTTAAAAAATGAATATATTGACGTTTGCTTTGATTTTACGGTTTTATCTTTCATAACTTTTATTTCCAAGTCCTTTCGATGTTCAGTAAATAAATGCAATATATACATATATATTTGTTCATGATTTTAAATTGAAACAACTAATGGGTTATGGTACTAAATATAGACTTCCATCTAAATTTAATGTTAAATCTATTATCAAACAGTTTACATATGATATTGATATTTTTATTTATAAAATTTCTATCTCTTATAATAAGCCTATTGAATATTTTAATCAATGGAAGATATTAGTAATTGATAAATTAACTATGGCTTTAAAAAATAATATTGCTGATTTGGTTTCTATTAATACACAGCATTATTTCCAACAAATTACTAAATTACAAAAAAACTTCGTTATTACATATGTAGACAAATCTCCTAACAATTATGCTATTATATGTAAATCATATTATCACCAACTTCTTACAAATTCTATTTCTTCTAATAAGTCTTTTCAAAAAACTAATGAAAATGTTATTGTAAATAATCGTAAAATTCGAAATTATTATAAACTTTTAAATATTTTATCTACTAATTTTAATTATCCATATTTAGTTCTTATTCCCAAATTTCATAAAACTCCTATTAAATTTAGGACTGTTACTATTGGTTGTAATACATATAATAATAAAGCCAATACACTTCTCTTAAAAATTCTTAATCAAATATATGAACTTACTACAAACAATGATAATACACATTGTATAAAAAATAGCTATCAACTTGTTAATATTTTAAAAAATCTTCATTCTGTTTGTAATATAACGACATATGACTTCAAAGATCTTTTTAATAATATAGACCTATTAGATTTACATAAAATTATAAATGCATTATTTAAAAAGTATTATAAAAAACTGGAATTACCATCTAATATAGATATTGCATATTTTAAATCTTTAACTAACTTCATTATCTATAATAATTATATATTGCAAGATAATACTTTATATTTACAGCATGTCGGGATACCACAAGGCGGTTGTACTTCCAGTTTACTCTCAGACTTATACTTATCTCATTATGAACGTAATTTTACTAATAATAATCTACATTTATATCGTTATATTGATGACATCATTTTAATTGAAACTGATCAATCTGCAATTACTCGATTTCCAGTTGATTATCCCACTAATTTGGAATTAACGGAAAACCTTTTATCTAACAATACAATTAACTTTTTAGATCTTAAAATTACAATAAAAGACAATAAAACAATCACAGATTTATATGACAAACGTAAAGAATTTAAATTCACAGTTAATACATTTACAAATTTTAAATCTTGTCTACATCATTCTGTATTTCGTAATATAATACTTAATCATTTATATAGAATTAAATGTTTATGTTCTTCTCCTCTCATTAACAATAATATTAAAAAACTAATTTATGATGCATTAAATCATGGTTTTCCAAAAAAATTCATATATTCATTAATATACAATTAGTACTTTTCTTACATGATCTATAAACACAAATTAACACATGCGTAAACAAAATTACAAAAAAATTATAAAATAAAAAAATATCTATAAAAAAAACAAAAAATTGTAAAATAATATATAAAAAAAATATTATAGGTTGGTTGGGTGGGCAGATGTTAGAGTACGGAGGAGGGTGGTGTTGTCTGGATAATACGCAATGGTTAATTATTTATAAAAAAAAAAAAAGCGGGGCTCTTGTATTATTACTATATTTTTGTTATGTATTTTATGTGGATGTTGATTTGATATTTTATATGTAAATTGGAGATTTTCATTAATATTATAATTAGCTTAATTATTCATTAATCTAATTTACAATTATTTGTTATTAAATTTTAATTTACTAAGGACAATATCATATTAATTACTAATAGTATGCCACTCTTATAGTGAATAATATACATATAAATAGTTTTAATATAAATATAGTTATACTGTATGCATTAAAATTGGGTAATTATTTTTATTATTATTCCTCTATTCTTTTTAATATTTATTATCGGTTTAATGTTTTTGAATGTCCCACATTCATACTTTATGGATTTTTATGGATGTCTGAAAATAATCCACATTCTATATTTGTGCATTTTAAGTAATGGGATTTTAAGTATTATTTAACCTTCTATATACTTCCACATGTTTTTTATTTCCTGTTCATTTTATAAATACCTAATATATAATTCATTAAAAAATAATTTTTTATTATTTTTTTAATAATTATTTATATTAATTATTACTGAATTTATTTATTATAGCATATAGCTATATGCTATATATTATCAATGTTCTAGCATTATAAATAAGTTAGCTAATAGAATATATTGTATGCTTTTTAATTTTATTAACAATAGTTTTAAATACATTGTGTGATTTATATTAGGTTTATAATTCTCTATATATAAGGATTTGTTTGGTTTTGCTGTTTAAACAGTTATTTACATTCAAAAGCTTACAAATTTTTATCTTGCGATAGATGTTTAATATAAATAATAATAGATGGCAGCACCAAGCACCAAATTTGTCTCTTTCAGATTGCTCTAACTTTTAATTTTTCTAGCTCCACTTCAGTTATAATTTATACACCAGGGGGTATTTTTAGCTAAATTTTGACGATATTGTTAAAATGTTATCTATTAATTTAATAGTGCATTTTAAATAATGTAATTAATATCTATTTATTTTATATTAGATTAAATTTGTTTTACAAGGTATTTCAAATTTTATTTCAAAATGTATTAACTGCATCCTTTGGTATCATTTACTGTGATTTCTTAACTGTTTTAATCACCTTAATCTTTTTGATATACTGGTAGACATGTGCACATGGATTTCTGTAAAATACTGAAATATTAATCGGTATGGTGTTTATTATTTCTATTTTATATCCTATAAATATTTAAATACGTTTTATTGATTCTTCCATTTCATATTATTTGTTTCTATTCTGCTTTCATTTTTAATCAATTCACTTGATTTTAGTGGTTGTTCGGGCACAGGGGAAAATTAATTTTAGCTTTAGCTTATTTTTCCCACAGAAAACAACCATTTCGCTTATATCATTGAATTCTGTGCCCTTGATAACGTAATTCAATGTATAAGCTTTTCAATTTTTGTCGGTGTCCATTTTTTTTTCTTTTTTCTTCCATAATAATTCTTATAATTCTTATAATATATATATTTTTTTTAATACTTACAGCTTTAATTCATAATAATTGACGGTGGTAGGTTATGTTTAATTAATGGTAATATATATATATATATATATATATTTGCACGGAAAAAAATAATGAGGATTTCATTAATTTATCTATTTCTTTGAGAGTTTCGTTACAGAATAGGGCAGGGGAGTTTATTGACCGTCATTCTTAATTCGTCATCAGAGTTAAATTCATTGTCTAAAAAGGCACAAAGGGGTTTAAACACTTAAAAGTCGCCGGAATAATAATAATAAAAATCTAAACTTAGTTTAGAAGTTTGATCAATAATGCGCCCTCCGGAATTATTTTTCTAACAAAACTTTCTTCAAGCGACCAGGAAAACACGGAATTTGTTTCATTTTCTTCAAAGAAATTGGTCGCCGATGGAGGGAGTTCAACTGGGATGACCTCTGAATGGAGGTAAAATTAGTACTGAGCTTAGGAAATAAATTTCGTTCCTTGAAAAAATGATCGTTCAGGTAGGTGGTCACTTAATGGAGGTGGTAGCACAGGAAGGTTTCATTGTAAAACTATTTTACTGTTTTTAAACTTTTTAGTAGGAGAGCTGTTGAACATTTTTCAGTAGGTATTTGAGGCACCCTGAAAATTTGTGAAACACTTCTTTTGTAATGCCTGAATACAAAATCAAATGTCTGGCACAGTTTTTGTGCCGACTAAAGTGTCTGTCCTTTTCAAAATATTTTTTCCTAAGCATAAATGTTATTCTGCCTCAATCTCAGCGTGCCTCAAATACCTTTTTTGGGTAGTCAAAAAATGGCACTTGACACGTGTCTGGCACAGTTTTTTGGCCGACTAAAGTGTCTGTCGTTTTCAAAATATTCTTTTCTAAGTATAAATATTATTCTGTCTCAATCTCAGCGTGCCTCAAATACCTTTTTTTTTTGAGTAGTCAAAAAATGGCACTTGACACGTGTCTGGCACAGTTTTTGGGCCACGATCCTTCAGCCAGACATTCGATTTTGTATTCAGCCATTACAAAAGAAGTGTTGCACAAATTTTCAGGGTGCCTCAAATACCTTCCCTAAAATGTTTAACAGCTCTTGGACTATTTAAATCTTACACATTTTAGCAATTAGAAATAGTACATCGGAAAGTTCATACGATATGTTTAAAAACAGCGATAATAACATTTCACGTTATATATTTCATACTAATTATTCGGTCTGTACCACATATTCTATCATTTTCTCAATAATCGTTTAACTTTACTATTAATCTTTTAGTTCCACATTCACTAAACATGGGGCATAATTCATTAATTTTCCATAATTAAATTAAAAAATTACGCCTACTTACTAAAATTAGACTGACGATGTACATCTCTGTTACTTTATCAAACCTTTAAACATGCTCCGTATCTTTTCATGTTATTTAAATTTCTTTCGCTTCAATTCCTTAATATTTTCTATATAATAAAAGAGATAAGCTTATACGAAAATTAAATTAAAACTTGATTTTTCAAAGGAATTTGAAATGGAACGCCTTTGTTTTGAGTAGGAATTTCACTGGAAGCAAATGCGCGAAAAGGAGTGAAAGCCTTTGATGACAGTAAAGTTAATATGAAAACTGAAGATAACATTCTCTTTTTACCTACATCCTTTGCATTATTTGCGTCAGTATTATAGAAATTTCTGAAAAATATTTAAAATTTTAATTTGAAGATAAATTTTTATTAGTGTTGTGCTTCCTCCGTATTACTTTATGTGAAAAAGTGACACATGCGTGGAGCAAATGTCTCTTTTCAGACTAGACTATATATCAAGAATTATGTATCATCAAAAGCGAACTCTTATTACTTACACAGAATAACGCGTTTAACTTTTGGTCGTTAAGTTTTAAACTCACTAAGCATGAAGCAGAATTGAAGTTTTGCAGTACTTTTTTAATAATGAAATTAAATAAATGAAGAGTGCATTGAAGCACCTAGAATAGAAAGTCAGCGTTATTTGTGTTTTTTCTTTCTTTATTATTTGTCCGTTCTTTGTGTGCGGTTCATACTGGCGAGTCTGCTGGATTCGTCCTGAGGTAGAGTCCAAATCGGATCCGGAAACTCGATTTTACATAAACCCGATCCGACTCGGCCAGCGTTTCGGGTTCACATTATTTGTTTCACGTTCGGATGCGCTTCAATTTGGGATTTATCTCTTGAGGTTCCGTTTCGGGATAACCCGACTTTTCAAAAAAGCTTGGATAACGAACATAATACTATAAAATTAGCAAATAAAGCCTTTGTGCAACAATATTAAAAAGCAGAAAAACCAACTTTTAAAAATGCACAAAAATACATGAAAAGCAGCAAACAGCTGTTTCGAATCTACTAGCGAGATTCTTCTTCAGTGCAAGATAGGGAAAAAGGAACAGGGTGCTAGAAAAAACAAGGCTGAGTAAAATGATAGACAGAGACGTGCTGGTTTATATACCCGATACGGGTAGCGAAGGCGCCAAAAACAACCAATGAGAGAGAAGCAGTGGAAACGGCTGGGTGGACAAGTAGCGACATCTACCGGAGAAGGAGAGAAAAAGAAACCAAAAAAGGGGGAAATTAAATTAATGCTTTCCAAATACTTGGAAAATTAGGAGTACTAGATAAGTCATTGACTAAAGAGTGAAAATTTTTAATGATGTGGTAAGCTTCCCAAAAATGAAGATCGAGGTTAGAAGAACATTTTTGGATAATGATGGCTGAGGAAAATCGAACCTATGTTGAGAAGACCAAGAATGTTGAGCAATAGAAGACCGTTTAAGCTCCTGATTTTTAACATAACCTTCATGCTCTTTTAAACGAAATCTAAGAGCACGTTTAGTCTGGCCAATATAAGAAAAGGCCACACTGGCAAGAGATTTGGTAAATACCCCAGTTATCTAGGCGATCAACGGGGTGTTCTGATTTTAGGAAAAAATGGTAACACAACTGAAGTATTAGAGTTGGAATTTGAATGCTTTTCAGAATGGACTGATTCATTGGATATACTTCAGTTGTGTTACCATTTTTTCATAAAATCAGTCAGCAAGTTGCTAAAAGCTTAAGAAGGTTTGATTTTAATATTACTTGTTCTCCTGTCAATAAAACCACTTTTTCGAATCTCAAACACCTCGTTGATCGCCTAGATAACTAGGGTATTTAACAAATCTCATGCCAATGTGGCCTTTCTTATATTGGCCAGACTAAACGTGCTCTTAGATTTCGTTTAAAAGATTATGAAGTTTATGTAAAAATCAGGAGCTTAAACGTTCTTCTATTGCTCAACATTCTTGGTCTTCTCAACATAGGTTCGATTTTTCCTCAGTCATCATTATCAAAAATGTTCTTCTAACCTCGATCTTGATTTTTGGGAAGCTTATCACGTCATTAAAAATTCTCATTCTATAGTTAATGACTTATCTCGTAGTCCTGATTTTCCAAGTATTTGGAAAGCATTAATTTAATTTCCCCCTTTTTTGGTTTCTTTTTCTCTCCTTCTCCGGCAGATGTCGCTACTTGTCCACCCAGCCGTTTCCACTGCTTCTCTCTCATTGGTTGTTTTTGGCGCCTTCGCTTCCCGCATCGGGTATATAAGGCAGCGCGTCTCTGTCTATAATTTTGCCCAGCCTTGCTTTTTCTAGCACGCTGTTCCCTTTTCCCCTATCTTGCACTGAAGAAGAATCTCGCTAGTAGATTCGAAACAGCTGTTTGCTGCTTTTCACGTATTTTTTGTGCATTTTTAAACGTTGGTTTTTCTGCTTTTTAATAATACTATATGTTCATTTTCCAACATTAAAGGTAAAATTCCCATTAGATATATTTGTAGACTACTTTTTCACAATTGTATTAAAACTTGGATTGATATTTTTAAAATTTGGGTTCTTGTTTAAATATTTCGGCTTCGGATCGAGTTCGGGTTTAAGTGTGTTGGTTTTCGGGTTTACTTACGGACAGATTTGATGAACGAGAATCGTGAGGAAAGGGAAAATTTCTTAAAATAACAGAAAAATCTCTTCCAACTACACGAGTATTCTGGCTACTTGCTGTCTGGACTTTTTACCCTTTTTTTGACGAAATTTTTGTTGAAGTGTAAATTAATAAAACCGAAGAGAAAAACGAAATTCAATGCAAGCTCCTTTTTATAATGTTTTATTTGCTGACTTGTTATGATGTATTTTAAACAGCCCATAAATTTCCATCTAATGAAATAAATGTTATAAAAAAAAATTTATGAACGAATGACGAATCAGATTTTTTTAGGATCGTGATCATTACAGGATTTTTCCAATTCTATTCTTTCTTTTCTCATACAATGTTCTGTAAAAAGAAAAATGAAATATGTCGTATAAAATAAATACTAATACTAAAGCACTATTTTAAATAAGTTATTATGCTCAGAAAAAATAAATATAACTTCTTTAACTACGATAAAGTAATGTTGATGTCCGCTTACACGTTATACGTCACTCCGCTTAAAGCGTCAGTATAATCGAGTGATGGTTTAATGAGGTTTTAAAATACCTTTTCTTTACCCTTTAACACTGCTTTCTCGTAATATACAAGCTCGTTGTAAATGATTGCTTATGTATTATACAAGCGAGTTATTGTTTATGATTTACTTTTATATAATATGGCAGTGTTATACTACTGGATTTAAAAAAATTAAATGCCTTTAAGGGGTCTCAGGTCTCTTAAAGCTTTAAAATTTTTGAAATTTATGTTTTTTTAGATGTTAAACTCCCATCTTTTCTGAACATTTTGATATAATTGTTTCCTCGAAATTCCCGTTAGAACAGAAGTTATGTCTTTTAGAATTATACTCGCCAACAGCTGAAGCTGCGTTTCCGAAACTTTGAAGTCATTTTTCTCCAAATGATGGTTTTTGGGCATAACGCGCACGATATCTCAAACACACTTGAATATTTTTTCACGAAATTTACAAAACATATGTTTCATGTTAGTCTGTATAAACTGAAACTAAAATTTCTTTTTTATTGCTCCAAAAAATGTTTTTTTAGGTGATTATACTGTTGAAATTAAAAAAAAAATTGCATTAGCTAAATACAACTGGGTATTAAAAATATAAAAATTCTTTAAATAAAAATTTATTTAAGTTCTGGGTAATTATTATAATCTGAAGTATAAGTGGGCAACAAAATTTTTATTCTAGCTCTAATATTTAATTTGTTATCCTGCGCGTAAGTTATTATACCAATTTTCTGCTTGTCAAATGTCTGACAGTTTGGAGCCCCCTATAAACGCTAATTCTGCATCCTGCAAATTTGTAAATATATGAAATGAAAGACTATACTGATATTTTTTCATTCCAATTAAAATTGTATTTTAAAATCACATACATTTTAAGATATTAAATATTGAAAATGGTCTTTTTTTTTCATTTTTTCAATTTTAAGAGCCCTGAGATCCCTTAAAAATTAACAGCCATAACAATTCGACATCTTAAAAAAATAGTTTGAAGTCATTAATTCTGGAACATTTAAAAACTTTCTTATTTTTATCCTATAGCTTTCAGGTGAAACCTTCAAAAACTGAAATGGCAATGTGCAGTCTATAAATTCGCGACTGGCTTCATTAATTTTAAAAGTGTTATACGAGTGTCACATTACGCCCCATTCAAGGAATCTCGATAACTGTAGAAAACTTCGTACGATTAATGAACTCCTTTTCAGTTGGTCATTAAAGTCATGATGCATTAGTCGTTCACAGAATTCTTAAAAGATTGTAAAAAATACACAGTAGCGATCAAAAGTAATTTGACAAAGATAATAATTGACTTAAATGAAAACAATTACAAAAATCAATCATTTATTTTATTTAACCATATTCAATGTTTTACAGAATTTTAGCAAATTAACTATGATTTGCTAGAAAATAATGGGAAACCCCCAAAAAATCCAAGAATATTAACCCTTAAATGCCTGATTTTTCAAAAATCATTGTAATAATGTTTTTCGGCTTTCATTTTTTAAATAAATCATGGGAAAGATACTTTAAAAAATCATATTTTGTTTTAAGTATGGTTTACGGCTAAAAAACAGTTTGTTACTAATCGGAAATACTGGTCTTCAATTGGAAAAATAATTTTCCTTGATAAAATTCTATAATATTAAACACACAAAAATTTTAGGAACTATAATAAGAAATAAATTTTACTTGCTCACTCCAGAACAAAATAGGGTATTTCGCAAGCTTCCAAACAAAACATGTAGCAACAATTGAAAAAATAAATCTATCTTTATTCTTAAACAGCACAAGTGTTGCCATCTACATGTTGAAAATCGATTTAATAATATTTTCAGAATGTATTTTACTGACAACATTAGGCATTATAGCTTCAATATTATTTTAATAGTATTTCAGAAGTTTAAATTGGGTATGTTGCCGAAAAGCAACACCAGGAATTTAAGGGTTAAACAAAATAAGAGCTAATTTAATATTGTCAAAATATTTTTGAGCGCTATTGTAAGTTCTGGAAAATGGCAGGGTTTTAGATGTTTGCTTGTGAAGTGAACATTTTTGAACGTATAAGTACGTCAAAAAGCTCCGAGACTATACAGGATGTCCCAAAAAGTTTGAAAATCATTTTTAATTTTTTAGATGTTTGAGATTAGCTGGCAATGAAAAGGGGAAAAGTGTTTAAAATAACGTAAGATATAACTCTATATTAATAAAACTGTCCTACGATCAGTTTTCAAATTTGTAAACATTGTACATTTGTATAACATCACTCTAGGCACATTTGGTAAATTATGATTACGACTTAGAGTTTTGAACGGGTTGGTTTGGGTACAGTCCGAACCAGGAATTTCTGCTTAAAGTCAATCCAAACCCGAAAAAAAACTTCGTCAGCCCAAAGCCTAACACGAATCCGATACACTTCAACCAGAAGTGAAAGACAATTCATTCATATTTAAATGCAAATATGGAAAACTAGTCAAGAAATATCTCTTACCAATATTTTTTGTATAAAATTGAACACATATACACTCATTAAAATGCAAATATAGTTTCTTTTTTTTAAATTTGAAAAATATTCAGGACTTTCTTTTGAAAAATCGGGTCAACCCAAACGCAACCTGAAAGTGTGAAAACCAAAATCGAAATCGACCCGAACTCGAAACATTTAAAGTCAACCCGACCCGCACCGACTAAAATTAGTACTAACTCGTCCTGACTGAAACCCGGATCGGATTGAGTTGGATAAAATCGGTTTACTCGATCCTATGCAGGGCTCCTTGAGGTCCTTTTTTCCTACATAAAGATGTTTGTTATACTGTGCTCTTGCATTGATTAAAGTCTGTTACAACTTTTTTTTTAATCATCTTGTATTTACACAACATAGTTAAATTCATATGATTTAGACAAATTTGTTTTAGATTCTATGCTTTTAGCAGGTCGTTGTTGTATATTATCTGAAGAGAATGTTCTAAAAATAAAGAACTTAATTCCTCCTTAATTGCTCGTAAGTCTAAAGGATTTTATAGGAATTACATCCCATTTCTACTATTTTACCTTTTAGTCCAAGAGCTGTTAAACATTTTAGGGAAGGTATTTGAGGCACCCTGAAAATTTGTGCAACACTTCTTTTGTAATGCCTGAATACAAAATCGAATGTCTGGCTGAAGGATCGTGGCCCAAAACCTGTGCCAGACAAAAAATGGCACTTGACACGTGTCTGGCACAGTTTTTGTGCCGACTAAAGTGTCTGTCATTTTCAAAATATTTTTTTCTAAGCATAAATATTATTGTGCCTCAATCTCAGCGTGCCTCAAATACCTTTTTTGGGTAGTCAAAAAATGGCACTTGACACGTGTCTGGCACAGTTTTTGTGCCGACTAAAGTGTCTGTCATTTTCAAAATATTTTTTTCTAAGTATAAATATTATTCTGTTTCAATCTCAGCGTGCCTCAAATACTTTTTTTTGGGTAGTGTCAAAAAATGGCACTTGACACGTGCCTGGCACAGGTTTTGGGCCACGATCCTTCAGCCAGACTTTCGATTTTGTATTCAGGCATTACAAAAGAAGTGCTGCACAAATTTTCAGGGTGCCTCAAATACCTACTCAAAAATGTTCAACAGCTCTCCTACTATTTCTGTATTTTTATTTTTAGTGTTTTACTGAGAAATTCGTTTTTTTTTTTTTTTTTTTTTTTTGTGTAATATTTATATTTTTCTGGATATGTATGAGAATTTATGCGTCAATGATTATATCTAAATATAAAAAGAGAAAGAAGAGAAAAAAATAGACGCATCATTAAAATATATTTCATTAAAAAAAAATTTATATTCATTTTACATTATTATTAGATTTATATATTTTTAAATTTGTAATTTAATATATAGGACGCTATTTCTATGTATACAGGTGAAAAATGTAGGATCGGATGTTTTAACACCAAAAATCAAATTCATTTAAATTATAAGAAAAATATACACATAAAATTTTCATAAATATTTAACAAGATAAAAAATAATGCTTCAAGCATAGATTATGTGGCACTTTCCAATATTTTCAGAATACTGTAACAAAATTTTACCGCTTAATAAAGAAAAAGAAAACAAGTTAAGTAAAATTAGAAAACGCGGTAGTAATTTCAGAAATTACTGTTTACAGCTGCAAAGATATTAAAAATTTTAAGGCATAACTGTACATAATCTAGATAGCTGGATATACATTACATTGTGTGCGGAAATTTAGTTTCGTTACAAATGCATGTAGTGTAACGAAATAGTGTAACATCATTAAAATATGCTGCAAACAATTTCCCCGTAGATCATTGTATAACCGAATTGTTTTGTGTGACCCTATAATGACAAATTCTTTGAACGACAGAAAGAAAATCGAACTTATTCGAGAGAAAATGCACTTCAGAAATGTATATCAATTTATTACGTTTGAAATAGTGTAATATTGTTAAAATATAGACAATAATATAAGGGTAAAATTTTTTGTGCCGATTTAAACGAACTATTAATTCTAAACAGTACATTTTCAATAGCGAAAATGCAATGGTAAATCTCAATAAACAATTAAATAAAAAAACCCGACTGCGTAAGAAGCGAACTAATTATTTATTTCTCATCTATGTGAAACGATTTTTTTTTCAATTCCTACTATTAGCTCACACTCTCGCTATATATATCTTGTTCAAATTTTCAATCGTAATAAAATACTTATTATTCATCCAATCAAGCTCAAATAATTTTTTTAAAACTTGTAGTGGATGACACTTGGTGTTAATCCAGTTTTTTTCAAATATTAATTCATTAATTGAATTAAATTAATTAATTTTCAATAATCGAGAGAGCCCCTTTCTTGATCAAGGTATTTTAAGACCGAGAGAGCCCTCTTCTTGATCAAGGCACTTTAAGCGCCACTCAGAAAGAAAGAAGAATGGGAGAAAAAAAATTTCTCTTATTGACCTAAGTAGGAATTGACTTAAAAAAAATATATATATTTTTTTATATATTACTTGTTTATATTACTTACCTATTTTTTTTATTTACTTGTATTGATGACTTTTAAGTTGTGTTTAACTGTTAGTTCCTATCTGTAAAGACTGTTTTGACGAGGTCTATAGTCGAGCATATGAGCATATTGCAATAAATTAAATGGTAACAAAAATAAACTGCTGTCTCAAAAGTTTAGACACAAATTAAATAAAATCGAAATAAACAATTTTTAAAACCTATGATGGTTAGAGTTGCAGTAAAGCTAGAGATCCACAACTTCCAGGTTGTATAATACACTATGACGCAAAAGTTTAGACAATGAAGAAATTCTTACATACTTTGAAAAATATTTATTCAATTTTCAAATCACTACTTGAAATTAATGTGCTGTACATATAAACAATATTTATAACAAAGAAAAGTGGAATTGTGCATATTGCAATAAATTAAATGGTAACAAAAATAAACTGCTGTCTCAAAAGTTTAGACACAAATTAAATAAAATCGAAATAAACAATTTTTAAAACCTGGTTGCGCATTCATGCTTATGTATTACGTCATATACACGAGATTGCATGGAAGAAACTAAATCTTGCATAGTTTGTGGATCGATATCGTACCATGCATTCTCAATAGATGTCTTAAGTTCCTTTTCAGAAGAGTATTGTCTAGCGTTGCTATAAACTTTGCGACACATGATGCTCCAAAGGTTTTCTATAGGGTTAAGATCTGGGCTACATGCTGGCCAGTCGAGAACTCTTATATTATGGGAATTAAACCAAGATTTTGAATGTTTTGCAGTGTGAATTGAAGCATTGTCTTGCTGAAATTCCCACTGAGGACCCCCTAGAAGCTCAGCAAATGGCAGTAGGTTTTCTTCTAATGTCTGTGTATAATGCTGTGAAGTTTGACGACCACTGGTGAAGGTCAGAGATACTTGTCCATTATAGCAAAAGGCTGCCCAAACCATCACCGAGCCCCCTCCTTGTCTGCGACTAAAAAAACGTCGAGGTTCCTTCCGCAAGTCATGCCAATACGATAAACAACCACCTGGACCATCCAGATTCCACTTTTTTTCATCGCTAAATATGACTGACTGCCATTTCTCTCCATATGACATATGCTTTCGAGCCCACATAAGTCTTTGTAACTTATGATGTGGTTTCAGAGCTGGTTTCTTCTGCATTTTGCTATAAACGATTGTTCCTTTTTCCAAAATTCGTCTACGAATCGTATCCTTTGATACAGAGAGTCCCGATGAGCTTTGAACTCCACGTACGCTCATTTGTTGAGTACTCGCTAGTCTTTGTATCAGGCGATCCTCTCGTACATTTGTCACACGTGGCCTCCCAGACCGACATTTTGCTTTATATTCGGAACCACTCGATAAAACTCGATAAATAGATTTTTTTGACCTATTAATAATAGCAGAAATTTCAGAAACGCTCTTCCCTTCACCTTTCAACTGCCAAATCCTTGAAACCTCATTCACTTGAATTTCTTTAGCTCTCGGCATGTCGACTATGAAGCGCAATCGTTTGCAGAACTTAAGTACTCCAAATTTGTGACATCATCGATTCTAAATTTGCATATGCCAGCGAATATTCAAAGAAATTTAGAATAGTGTCTAAACTTTTGCGACAAGCACATTTGAATTTTTATGAAAAAATTAGCATTATAGCAAATAAAACGACTGTCTTTTGTACATAGCATTTTAAATCAGTTTTTGAATATATTTACAGGTTTTTGTAATTCTGGCGTCATAATTCTACATTTTAAAGCTGAATGACGTCATTGTCTAAACTTTTGCGTCATAGTGTATTTTAACGGAGCTTCTTACTGTAAAATAGTCAATGAAACATCGTCTTCATTTTGAAAGACCTATACAATGATTTGCCACTCAATAGGGTGCGTAAATTGTTTTTCGTCTCTACCGCCATTTTGTATTTTACGGCCGCCATTTTGAATTTATTAAAACAAAACCTAGCCTATAACCATCGGGCTGTTAAGACGAATTAATAGAGACCTCATTCATTAAAATCCATCCAGCCGTTGGGATGTTTAGAGGGTATAAAGAAATTCACATACCCGGATACGCGTGAAACACATAACCCTTCTTTGCAGTCGGGTAATAACATATATCAATTACATGGCAATCCGAGTATATTTACGAGGGTTAGAGCATGAGAGCTTTTTCTTTTTTTAAAAATAATAGTAAAACAAATATGAATTTATTATTCTTTTGGTGACTTCTTTTCTGAGTGTTGTGAGAATTAAATAATTAAAAGAAATACAAAAATAAAGCAGCAAGACTCAAACTGTCATTGTATTTCTCTATTCTGCGAAAATATCATTCATCTACCGGACCTTAATTTCTCTACTCCTGTGCATCAACACCTGACTCTAATCCATATTGTACCATCATAATATGAATTTCTGGAGAGCATTGTAAGTGAACACAAGCTTTATTTACATTAACACAGCAACAGATAAAACATTAAATTTACGGTTGTAATTTACGCGGGCTTTTGAAGAACTTAAGTCCTTAAGGAGTTCTGCGGACAACGCAGAACTCCTTTTCCAAGGATGGATTCCTTGTCACTTTCTCCTATCTTCGATAGAAGAAAGTATTGTAATCGAAATTTTTTTCAACTTCCGGTTTTCGACGGATTTATACGTTTTAGGAGTCACAAAAAACATGTTTATACAAAATGTCTGTCTGTCTGTCCGTGTGTCGCCATTGTGCCTCAAAAATTGTATGAAGTTATGCATAGAATTGAACCAATTTTTTTTTTCATTTTTGGCTATGGCAAGCAGGTCCTTCATTATTTTGAAAAAATCCGCCGGTAGGTGGCGCTGTAATAGCGATTTTTGTGCATTTTGAATACTTTACCATCGAAAAGTGTATGAAGTTATGCTTAATTCTAATAAAAATACTAATAAAACTAATTATAATGAAATATTGACATGAGATAGAAGAAAGTTTTGGGATTGGTACATCCAACTAATTTATGATTTACCTTTATATAATATGGCAGTGTTATACTAGTGGATGTTTTAAAAATTAAATGCCTTTAAAAATTGACCGCATAGAATTGAACCAAATTTTTTGTGTATGTTTGTGGCCATAGCAAGAAGGTCCTCCCTGAATGTGGAAAAAATCCGCCGTTAGAGGGCGCTGTAATAGCGAATTTTGTGCATTTTGAATACTGTACCCTCGAAAAGTGTATGAAGTTATGCATAGAATTGAAACAAATTTGCTTTCAATTTGTTTAGAAAAATTTATAAAACAGTGCAGAATGATCTCCATCAATGACAACACTTGCAGACTATCCCTCTGGAACCACCCATATGAATTGGTGATTATCATGCCTGTCTTTGTTTTTGTACTTTTTATAAAACTAAATTAAAGCCTTTAAGTTAAAGTGGATTTTCACATCCTAAAAGAAACCTAGCAATACAGTCATTCAGGGTAACTTTGAACCATGCGGTGTAACTTTGCACCACCTCTTATTTTTCAATATTTTTGACTCCAAAAGACTAAATAAACTCCAGAACTGTGCTCTGTTGGCAAGGTTCTAAACTGGGATTTCTACTCTTTATTTTAGAAAATAAATTAGCAATATTATACGCAATTAATTGCATCATCTAACTAATTTTGTGAAGTACTGTTTTCAAGTTAATTTTGAATGTTGTTTTGAAGTTGTTGTAATCCAAGTAAATTTTCATAGTAAGTAACAATATACTCATTTATAAGACATATTATTATCTAAATGTTGTAAATGTGTTAATATTTTGTGATTATTTACTTATTAATAGTTAATAAAATGCAAAGTAGAAGGCACTAACATTTTACCACATTTTCAGGGTAACTTTGAGCCGGCTCATAGTTATATTGATGTTTATAATTTACTGATTATAGGTGCTACTGTCAAAAATTTCTCATATTTGCACGTATATTTTATATAAATGCAAAAGTGTGCATTAGATATAACATGTAAATATTTTCACAAATATGCGTAAAATACATAAAATTCATTTAAAGGCGTTTTTCGGGGCGGAGCTACTCAAATTTGACATTTCATATATTCGGCATTTTTTATTCGTGTTTGAATAATACTAGTACTAGTATGTATTACTGTTACTATTATATATTATTGAGTTAAAACATTGAAAATTGTTTTCAACTGTATTTTTATGTTTTATATGAAAAATAAACAGTTTTTTTTTTTTATTTCTAAATTTTCATGGTTCTCTTCTTTTACTTTTCTTATGCATAATATTTGTTGTAATATCATAAATTATACAAATCTTGTGATGTTGGGAAATGTAAATTCAGAGTCTTTACATATCTGAAAACATTTTATGGGGTTTAAAGTTGTCCTAACTATAAAACTTTTTTTATATAATAAATTATTTAGTTAATATTTATCATATGGTGCAAAGTTACCCTAAATGGCTGGGTAACTTTGAACCAGGTTAAAAAAAATAATTTTTCATTGCTTTTATCCTTATTATTCCTTAATTTTTGATAATCAAAACAATAATTTAGGATCATTTCTTCTCTTTTATGCCCCTAGTTGCAACAATATTCTTAAAACAAGAGTGTGGTGTATGAAAATAGAGAAAATGCGGATCAAAGTTACTCTGAATAACTGTACAAGTATCTCTGTGTTTCGAAGTTTATTTTACTCTATTTTATTTTATCTTTTTGTTATTTTTGTTATTATAAGCACGATTAAAATTTCTGGCACCTTACCCTAGAAACGTTTTTAAGATAGACCTCTCATAAAAATGTATAATGTGAAATTTAATACATGTAACTCCAGAACCGTTGGGGCCTTTTGTCTAAACGCTTTTAGATTCATTTGAATTATGTTAACACCCGAGTCTATATTACTAGTGCGTGATTATATAGCAGCATGTTTTCAATCATGTGAATAATGGCGCCCTTCATTGAGTACCAAGAGCTGAGGTGCGCCCCTGCTTACTGAAAGGTTGGACAGGCCTGCCATACACCATTACGATAAAAAGAAAACATCTAAAAACTTAACTATATAAGCACAAGCAAATGCCGAACAAACGATACATATACAAAAATCTGACATGGAGAGGGCCAACCTAGGTAATTACAGATTTTGATAATTTTTATATATGTTGCAGGGTAGAGGTCCTTTAGTCTCAGGTTCAACGGATTTTATACAACGCTCCCTAGTTCTCGAGAAGCAGGGGGCGGGGGGGGGGAGTCTAATATTATAACACAATTTAAATACTTACTTTGTAACACATTGAATTCGTCGGTCGTAGCTCAGTCGGTACAACGTTTGTTTTTTATTTGGAGGGCTCGGGTTCGATCCCGAAATGCGCTACGCTGTTTTCTTATTTTTTGTTTTATAAATTTACTTGTAGTTTTTATAATTTTATATAATTTTATATATATAAATTTAATAATCTCATTGTGAATTAAAAATTGTGTATCAATTATAATTTTAACCAATTTTTTTCTTTCTTTGTGACTAAATCGTTGTATAAAACATCATAAAACTATTAATTTTTTAAAATGAATTTCATATATTATTGATCGATATAATAATATTGAACAATTGTGTCAATTCGTAATTTTAAAGAAACAACATTTTGTATTGCCTTAATAAAGGAAAAGAATACGATGATAAAGCTGAATGACGGAACGTGCTACATTTGTTTTCTCTTTTACTGTTTTATAAATATACTTATAATTTAATAATTTCAATTAAGAAGTTTAAAATCGTAAATTAACTATAATATTAAATATTTAAATTTAAATTAAGTATTTTTGATTTTTAAATCATTATTAAACATTTCTCACCATTTAAAGAGATTTAAAAAAAATCGGATCTATTATTGACTAATAAAAATTCCAAAATTGTTACAAAATTTATTGTGGCGCCCTCTAGCTATGGTAAAAATGAAAATAAAGGCAGAAAGAAGATAAACGGTAAAGCAAAATAATTCAAAATGAAAGCATACGTAATATAAATTTTAAAATCTTTAATATGCAAAAAAATAGGTTGTAATTTAATTATGTTATTTTTTAATATAATTATGTGTTATATTGAAAGTATAAGGAGTATTATCACCGTTTCCTCTTCCCTTATTAAGGCAATACATAAATGATGTTTCTTTAAAATCACGAATTGACACAACTGTTCAATATCATTACATCCATAAAGACTATATGAAATACATTTTAAAAGTAATTACAAAAATTAACAGGTTAAAGAATATATGAAATACATTTTAAGAGTCATTTAACAAAATTAACTGTTTTATGATGTTTTATACAACGATTTAGTTACATATAAAAAAAAATAGGTTCAAATTATAATGAATACACTATTTTTAATTGACAGTGAGATTATTAATTTATAATTACATTTATAAAACATAAAAATAAGAAAAACAAGCGGAGCGCGCCGCGGGATCGAACCCGAGCCCTCCGATCAACAAGCAAACGTTGTACTGACTGAGCTACGACCAATCTAGTCAAACTTGTTACAAAGTAAGTATTTAAGTTGTGTTATAATATTAGCCCCCCCCCCCCCCCCGCCCTGTTTCTCGAGAACTAGGGAGCGTTGCATAAAATCCATTGAGCCTGAGACTAAGGGGCCTCTACCCCACAACATATATAAAATATCATATTAGATGTAAATTTCCAACTGGGTGAAAAATGTCCGGATCAGGATTCGAACCCGACCAGAATCGTCCGGGATAGCTCAGATGGCAGAGCACTGGCGGCTTCAGTCAGGAGGTCCCGGATTCGAATCCTGGTCCGGACATTTTTTGGCCAGTTCGAAATTTACATCTAATATGATTTGTTTACCAATTAGAATAATTGTGTTAATATTAATCTAGTGTGATTTCGTATCCAGCGATTTCTGGAGTTCCATTACCTGAGATTTATTCCGTTGAGCTGAACCAGGTTTCAGACCAGATGCTGTAATCATCAAGGTTAGCTGGGAGAAAAAGTTCGACCAGAATCGTCCGGGATAGCTCAGATGGCAGAGCACTGCCGGGTTCAGCCAATAGGTCCCGGGTTCAAATCCTGGTCCGGACATTTTTCGCCCAGTTGGAAATTTACATCTAATATGATTTGTTTGCCAATTAGAATAATTGTGTTAATATTAATCTAGTATATATAATCAAAATCTGTGATTACCAATGTTGGTACTCTCCTTGTGAGTACAATTCCTACAAACCGGTACGTAAGTACACACAGGTTCATCGTCTTTAATCGGGCTGCACGCTATAGAGATAATTTTTTTAAAAAATCATGCTTGAAACATAATTTAGAAACCATAAAAAAACAGTAAATGGAGATACAGTTTTCAAACAAATTGTATTTTAAAATACATTTTTTTGCCTATTCGATGGTGTTAAAATTGAAATTCTGCGATGTTTAAAGAAGTTAATAAATTAGTTAAAATGTGAGATTGATTGTCCAAGTCGTTGCCACCATCGATATGACGTCAGCGTATATCATAGGCATGTTTTTGCTTTACAGATTAAACAGCAAAGAAAGGAAGAAATTCTTGAACTTAAGAGCTGTTAGCTATTTTAATGTGTTAGAAACCATTGAAAATTTAAGACAAAAATTGCACAAACTGGGTTGGAAAATATATTTTTTACAATAGTCTTTCAAACAAATTTTCAGAAAATAACTTCGAAATATTTACGACATTTCTGAAACTCTGTCATCTCCTTTAAATCTTCGTGAGGGTAAGAACGAAATATTCGGGCTTAGAAAGCGAAATGGGTTTTGTAGTTCTGAAGAAAAATAGGACGATATCTCAGGGGATACTGGAGTTGAATCCCGCTATTAAAGTTGAGAAAGCGTAAAGACAAAATGTTAAGCTCCTATTTGCTCTTATAAAATCCAGCTCTAGAAGACAAAGTTTAAGCTTGCCTTTTTTCCTCGCATGAAAAAAAAACAATAGAAGTTTCCCGGAAATGTAGTCACAGTGCGAGATTTTCAAAATTCTTGAAATGAGAATAATGGTATCGATATTTTAAATTTTCATTTAAAGTTATAAAGTTTTTAAATGGAATTTAGTAATCTTCATATTTTCAGACGTTAAAACATAGCAGTTCCTTAATATTTCAAATAATGTTCGACCGAAACGATTTTTTAAGACCGAAACCAACATTCGGTTACCTTACTAGTTTCGACCGAAAACGAAACTGTCATAAAATTAAATTTAGGGTAATTAATACATACATATATAGAATATATATATTGTAGATGTCTTCTGAATTACAGACCCAGGGGTTACCGTGACCGAGGTAGACCTACGCACCGATGGATTGATCAATGGACCCGGAACAGGCTGATTTAGCCTAACCCATGCTGATGATGAAGAAGAAGATGATATATAATTATATAAAAATTATTAATTAATTATACGGAAATAAGCATATTTCTAACACGCAAAGACTATACATATGTATATGTGTGTGTGTGTGCATAAGTTTCAAATAAAGGCAAAACATAAATAATAATACAACTTTTACATTTTATTTCTTTATAATAATTAACAATCATAGGAATTGATTAATAATTAATTAACAACGTAGTTAAAAAAATGAAGAACAAATTTCATGATGAATATTTAGTTTTCAAGTATACACAAATTTTTAAAAATTTTGTATTTAAATTACTTAAAAGTTTTTTCTCTCTCTGGCCTTTAAAGAAAACATTCCATGTAAAAGTAATGTAACTAACTAGATACAAAACCTCTGTCTAAATTGGTATGGAAAATTGCATCTACTTTGCTTCTATGTAGGTCAAATGGCAGACATACAGTTATATATGCATGTTATGTGAATAATATTTTGCATAGAAACTTCAGTACATAATTATTAATTAAACGTTAATTTTATTTAAAATTAAATTAATTTAAAACATTAATTGAAATTATGTAATTCAATATAAGTTGTTAAGCATATAAAATGATTACAATATAATTAAGAAAAAAATTTAGTCTCTGTTGCTTCCCAAGCTAAACGTGAGATGATGAACTCAATTTCCGTGTGACAAATATACTCAAAGTGCAAAAATTTCACTCTCGTGGATGTTACAAAACCTGATAAACATTTTTAGCATATCATTCTATTTTACTCCCTATTTTTATCTCTCAATTTCGATTCCATGTCTTTCACACATATTCTGAGATTACTTACTAGAATAATGTAATTTTAAAAAGATCAGTTGCTCTCAAGGTAATTCCTCTACTATACGTGTCCCACATGTATGTTCCCAATATCTCTCTAAAACTCAAATTCGCCACCAAGATGAAGAGTGCCTTTTCAGCACACCCAAAGATGTAGGCTTTCTCATTCTTCTGTCATTTTCTTACGCATTATCAATAAGTGACATTTTACTAACTTAAGCGTAACGTTAAGCATTTAGATTAGTTATCATAGCCTATGCCAACGACACGCTTAAGCTATTATCTATAATTATTACAGAACAATACTTTTAAATTGACTTAACCTAATGCCATTTACAAATGCGGTGATATTTACTGCTAGTAATTTATTAGTAAAGACAGTAAAATTTTGTCATGAGAGAATTATATTATAATAACCCTTTTTCAAATAGAACAATCAATGCACACATAAGTTAAGACTTAAAAAATATAATTAATGCAAATAAAACATGCTATATCTGAAAAATGATACGATAGGAATGCTGTAAAATGGGAAGTATTTAAAATGAAATTTTATTTTACACAACATACACATGATCTAGTACACTGGTGCCCAAAATTAAGGACCAATCACAAAATGCTAATTTTCAAGTACGCGAATACTCAAAAGGAAATAATATAATTCAAATAATTATTATCTCTACAGCACAGCTAGTCCATATAACATCTCATTCATGTCACACATGGTCGCAAGTATCCCAATCACTACGGTGAAGAAAAAAAAATAGGAAATTCCATACATCTCATTATGAGTCTCAAATAATCACTATATGTGACACCACTGAGACGTCACTGTGACTGCTGCTTTGTGACGAGTCACCATGTAATTTTACAATGTAGTTACATTGTGACTTTCATGTGATTATCATCTGCAGACTCAATTTCAAAGTCATCGTGAACGCTGCATTGTGATAAGTTACCACATAATGTCATATTAAAGTCACATGATGACTTTCAGGTGACAGAGGGACTACTGTGAAGTCACCATTGTGCTCTTTTGTGAAAAGTCACCAGTGACTATAATGTGATATTATTTGGTGACTTATCACAATGCAGCGTTCATGATGACTTTGAAATTGAGTTTAAAAATGACACTCACACGAGAGTCACAATGTTACTACATTGTAAAGTCACTTGGTGACTCGTCACAAAGCAGCAGTCACATTGACGTCTCAGTGGTGTCACATATAGTGATCATTTGAGACTCATAATGAAACGTGTGGAATTTCCTATTTTTTGTTTCACCGTAGAGACTGTGACACTTGTGACCATGTGTGACATGAATGAGATGCTATACGGACTAGCTGTGCTGTAGAGATAGTAATTATTTGAATTATATTATTTACTTTTGAGTATTCGCTTACATAAAAATCTGCATTTTGTGACTGGTCCTTAATTTTGGACACCAGTGTATTTCATTGTGGATCCACTCATATGTACACTTTCTAGAAGCTTTTGCATACGATATCGGAAATAACTTTTTAGCCTCTTGTATCTGTTTTTCAAATACTGAATTACTTTTTACATAAATTGAAAAAAAAATTAAACGCATAAAAATTGTAAGAAATTTTTTTGTCCAATTAAAGAGTCTAGACATGGTAATAGGAAGTAAATGTTTAGTATCTAAATTTTGTGTTATGTAGTGTTCAATAAAGTATCAGAAAAACTGATTGTAATTTCTTTAGCGTCCAAATGATAACATTATTTAATAAAATTACCAACTCTAGGGAAATGCTTAGGGAAGATAAAGGGAGAAATAAATTAGTAGAATTAAATTATTATAATAAATAATAGAATAATATAATTAAATAGTAGAATTAAATTATATGTCAAAGGAAATCACAATTTATTTTAAAAATAGTTGATGACATTTGATCTCTACTTTTACATCTGAAAATTTTCAAGAAGGAAAACGAAATTAGGATTTGCTGTTATATAGTAGTTAAAAAATTTTAATGTAATATCTAGAGATAAATATTCTGTTGGCATTTGGATATGAATTTATTCGAACCTTTATTACAAAATTAAAGTTTATTATTCTTGAATCACAGTGTTGTCAACTTGGAGGTTTAATCCATTAATTTAGGGAGAAAATTTGTGTCTGGGGATTTTTTGGCTAATGTTAGACGGACGTCTTTTTGCACGCTTTTTTACTTACGTATTATCCCTACACAATACCGCTACATTGTGTAGGGATAGTACGTAAGTAAAAAAGCGTGCAAAAAGACGTTTGTCTGATATTAGCCTTAAGGATTTTTTTTAAAGAGTTTTCCTTAGAGAGAAAATGATGTTTCATAAATGAAATCATAAGATGAAATGCAATATTACACCTTGAATAAATCACAAACTAAACAATATGAACTTTAAAACGTTTTCTGTAAACTTAAAAGCTGACAGATAATAATATTGCAGATGTTACAAGTTTAAAATATACATTTTATTTGAATTGCCTAGTACTTTCTGTCAGCCAAACGCGCAGCCATCGCCAGGGAATATTTTCATTAAATGCCGTTCTATTCCTTTCAAATTAGGTCGCTTCGTTTGCAATGGGAGAGTCTATAATTATTAGGGTAGCTGGAAGTAGAAGTAGTAGTACTCTGGATTAAAATTCCATAGAGGAAAAATATTTAACTGCCGTTTCATTAATTTTAATACGTAACCTTGTTCATATATGTCACTTTCATTTTTATTTTATTTATATCAGATTTTTCATTCTTGAATAGAAATTCAGTTAGAGTTTTACTTTGTTTAAGTTTTATTAAATATTTTTTCTTGAAATATAATTAAATAAATAACGTTTTATTATCATACTTGACTTTCTAGATAAGTAAGCTATCTTCTACGGAAAGGGTGTTATTCATATTACATTAATATAATCCAATATAGCTGATTCGTTGCGGCAATATATCTATGCCAGCGCCGACTGTATTATATCGGTTGCGCTTACGATTTTTGTGAGTTTTCAGTCTAGGGAGATCTGAGTTGATATTTGGATGGAAATTTTTAGTAGAGATTACTAGTAGTAGAATTCGATCTAAAATATTAAAAGGAACATTTTCAATTCAACTATCATTTAAACCGAAATGGTCTAGAAATCTCCTATACAATATAAAAGATTTGCCATGACTGTAGCTCTTAAAGAACAGTACAAAGTAAAAGGAAGAATAAAAACATAATGTCGTCGTTTCTACTGCTAAATGTCTTTTATGTTCTTTCACAGTAAACATCATTTTTCGCTAAAAAAGAGGTGCTGCCATTTGAAATTTTCGAAATTTTGACACTGTAACCGTAACTGTGAGGCCTCGATCGTTGTTCTTTACCCTATCCTCGACCCCAGGCCATAAAATAGCTACATCCATAATGGTATCTCGTACCCTTGGTGAGTGCTCATATATCGGCAAAGTTTTCCTTATAATCACTGTATATACGAAGAAAAGCCCATTAGAATTTGTTTCCTACCATATAAATATAACCGCTTATGGAATTACTACCCCCGTGGTAATTACTAGCGCAAATATTAATAGAATATTCTAACTTAAATTATATTTAACAGCTTGTTTTCACACAAGGCACTCCACTGTAGGCATAGTGTTTACAATTATAGGGAGAAATAACCAAACATCGTTTCCCTAAGGAAAATTAGAAAATTTTAAAGTTAAAATAGAGGTAAAAATGCCCAAAGCATCAATTAAAGCAGCTCTGCTATATACCAACAGAGGCTGGGTAGAATTAATTAGCCTTACCTCCTAAATAAACAAAATCGAAAATATTGTTATTTTCGAATTTATAAGGAGGGTTTTCATAATTCCGAACCTCCGGTTTCATAATCATAATCCTGTTCATTTTACAAGCAGTATCACACCCAATTATAGTGCACTTTCGGCATGTTTCGCAATGCGATCCTATTTCGCACAAAACAAGGTAAGTCTAGCGAAATATCGATAAAATGTCTTAATTATTGTTAAAACTATGAGCAAGATTGTGAAATAAAACTAGAAGGAGAGGCCGTGTATTTTTGACAGAATAAATAGATTGCGACTCTGGTTTCCCTCGTAAAAATCGTTTGTTGAGTGTGACCTCCCACTTTTTAAAGTTTGTCGCATGTTTTTTTTTAATCCCACTGCATAAACAAGAACATGTCATTTCGGCGTTGAGCAGGTATAATATGTAGTATATTTTTTTCTCCTCTTTTTTTAATGTTTACTCTTCTTTTGCGTGTAAATTCATTCAACACAGTTTTACAAGCAAACATAGTTTTAAAAGTATAAGTTTTACACAGTCACAGTTAACACTGTTTTAAAAGTGTAAGTTTTAATATTTTTATTTGCAGTATTTAAATAGTCTGAATTTCATGACTATCTTTTATTTTGTATTTTTATTTAACAAGCATTTATTTTCTTCTATTTATTTCGCACTGTTTCACGTAAAATAAAATACACCAAATAAAGTTATGTTAAATAAATAAAAAAAAAGGCTAGTAGTTTTATGTTTACTTTTGTTGACTAAAGCATATGAGATCAATGTTAAAAAAAAAAAAAAAAAACATGGACAAGTTAAACAATTTGTATTTATTATACGTTTGACACCCATTTTTTAAAACATAAAGAAAATATGCGTAAAAAACAGATTATATCAAATAAATAAGTGTATAAAAATACAAATTTATTGGTGAAATTAATAATGTAATTTTGGTATCCAAATTTAAGGAAAAATAATTCAATATTTAATATTTATCAGAATTATTCTTACGACAAAAATAGTGATAGTTTACTATTTTTTAATATAAATTTACTAAATTAACAAATATTGCAAAACACTATAATCTAAGGCATAAAATATATACTTTTATAAATGTATCTATTCAAATTACCACTATGACGATTTTTCATATATTTTCTGTATGCTAATTTGTAAAAGTAGCTGTAAAATTTAAGGAAATTCTCAGATGTTTAAACCGATAGTTCATTACACTCACAACATCACATAAATTGTAAGCAATCAGTTTGATATACCGTATATTCCGGAATATAACGCATACTTCATAACATTTTTGATATAATCTGTATTATACTCATTTTTTCTTTATTTTTTTTCTTTAAAAATGGGTGTCAAACGTATAATAAATACAAATTGATTAACTTGTCCAGTTTTTTCACAAAAATTGATCTCATATGATTTAATCAACAAAAGTAAAAATAAAACTACCAGCCTTTTAAGCTGCGTTCGTAATTTTATAAATACGTAGTAACTATATTCGTCGTCTAATCAGCCCGTCTGTCCACATATAACAGCGCAAAAACTACCTATCCGAATGGTTTGAAATTTAATTATATAATCGTTGCATAATTTTTTCGTTTCATTTCAAATTTTATGAAAATCGAATCAAAACTTAAAAAGATATTAATAATAGTTTTCTTCATTCTATTAAATCCTATAATACGTATTAATTCAATGATACCGCATGATAGGTAATGATTCTAGGTTGCCATGGTGATTACGTTCTATTTAAGATGGAGTCACATTATTTCCGTATTAGTGAATTTAATATATATAATCGTAATAAATTTTGTATTCATGCATTTTTTTTATAAGAGTGCCAAGAGCTATTGCACTAAGATCTGATTATTTATAAAACTAGTTATAGTACGAACGCACCTCATTTGCCACTATTGATGTATAATTTCCGACTTGGTTTATTTAACATAACTTTGTTCGGTGTATTTTATTTTACGTGAAATAGCGTGAAATAAGTACAATAAAATAAGTGTTTGTTAAATAAAACTGTAAATTAAAAGATCTAAATTGTCATGAAATTTAGACTATTTAAATAGTTTTAAGTAGAGATCGACCGAAAATTCGTTTTCGTTTTTGTTTTCGGCCTAAACTCTTCTCCCCAATTTTTTTTCCGGTGAAAATGCAGCCAAAAATTGGGCCAACCGAAACTATCTGTATTCGAAAATATTGTTTCTTCCTTCGGAAATTTTCAACATTATTCATTGATTTGAGCTGTATCGGTTCAGATGAGAGACTCTTTATTTATTGCTATGAAATTCACTGTTTTTAATTATCAGTCATGACTGACTCAAGATGGGATTGCAAATTATAGAACAAGAAATATATATATATGAGTAAACTTTGAAGTCGCTTTTCACGTGCTCATTAAAAGCTGCAGACTTAACAGTAACAGAAAATTTTTTGGTTTGAAACCGCAGAAGTGTTTCAGACACCCTTTGAGTGTAGTATAACAAACTATAAGAAAGTAGTATTTTTAGTATAATTAGTATTTAATTAGTATAATTAGTATTTATTTTGTATAATTAGTATTTATTATATTAGTATATTTTTAGTATTATTAGTATACCCTTTCTAGTATAACAGATGACCATTTACAAAAATCATTGTAAAAGATACATCGAGATGTGTATAGCCTAAAACATTTCTGAATTAGATGAAATTCGTATAATTAAAAAACCATTTTGTGTGCTGATTTAATTATATTTCGTTTTATATGAGAATAAAAAAGTTTTGGTCAGACCAGAGATCCAACTTGGGTCACAAGTATAATGACACGTATAATTAATTAATAATTATATACATATATGCATGCATTAATTATTTTTAGAAAATTTGGACATCCTGGCTTTCGTTTTCTTTTTCGGCCGAAAATAGGAAGATTATCGAATTCGGTTCCATTTCAGTTTCGATCTTAAAAACCTATTTCAGTTCATCCTTAGTTTTAAGCTTTGTAAAACTGCGTTGAATACATTTACACGCAAAAGAAGAGCAAACATTAAAAAAGAGGTGGAAAATGTATTAGCCCCACTCAACTCAGAAACGGCATATTCTCCATTAGTAGAAATTTACACACTGTAAAAAAAAAGACAAATCTACGAAAATATAATGTAACCACGAACAAAAATATATAGATAACCTCTTCCGAGTTACCCATGATTTCTAAAAACGTTCTTAATCATTAGAAATCTCAGAAACCAATATATCTTCGCGATTTAAAGAAATATTTACAGCAACAAAGTTTCGTTTGATGCCACTGTTTTACGGAAACGTTTTCCGAGTAGTTTTTATATTGTATTAATCAGTTTTCACAAACAGAAATATAGGTTTTTCGAGAAACATTTTCAGTTGGGTAACGTATAATAAATCAATAATTATGTATACTATATATATATATATATATATATATATATATATATATATATATATATATATAATATAAACTTCCTTCTACATCCATATAATTGATCTTTCATTTGTTTTTTCAAACGTTCAACTTTATTTAGCTGGATTTTTGTATCTCTTGTCTATAAATGGTTATTGCATCATATTTGGTAAATTTTCATGTGTTTAAATGGTTTAATTGTACATAAAGTTTATATATATATATACATGCATACATCCATCCATATGAATGTGTGTGTATTAATCACTTTAACACTTTAAATTTATTTTAAAGGCAGTTTCGTTTTCGTTTTCGACCGAAACTAGGAAGATAACCGAAATTCGGTTTCGGTCATAAAATCTTGTTTCAGTTGAACATTATTTATGATATAACAAGAAAAGAATCTTCTTGAAACAGGAAGAACGACGTGAAATATTTAGATTTCATTCGATTCTACCGAGGCAAAGAGGGATAACGAAACATCTCAGGGATACCAGCACACATCTGCTTTCTCATTACTGAAGGATTTATAGGGCTTGATAGGATTTTAAGGTCTCACTGCATCAGCAGTTAAATGTTCAGAAAGATATCAAATGTCATCGAGATTATAGAGACGGCTGTGTGAAGAAGAAAAGACAGGCTGAAGATCGTTCGTATATAAGGGAAGGGCTTCAGATTTAATATTAACAGATCGTTAGTCAGTCAACAAAATACTTTTTGCCTTCACTTGCAGTTTGCAAATGTCATCATTCTGTCTCTAAATATTATCATTACTTTTATTGCAAACTAAGCTAAAAAATTCTATAAAAGTGATAAAATACCTTTATTTAGATTAACGTTCCGTTTCACCGCACAAACGGCGACATTTTCAAAATCGTTCTTGATAGAAATATTTTCGCAAAATTTTTAAAAAACAAGAACTTGATAAATAATGTCACGAGACTTCCTTAACTAAATATCGCTCTTGTTTAAAGAAAAAAAAATGCGAAAATCAATTGCAATCTATCAAGAATGATTTTGAAAATGTCGCCGTTTGTGCGATGAAACGCACTTTAATCTAAATAGAGGTATTTTATCACTTTTATAGCATTTTTTTTAGCTTAGTTTGTTTTCTTATAAGTGATTATCATACATATTTTTATTACTTTTATTATTAAAATTTTCTAGAATGCTGAGATCCGTACAAACTTCAGTACATTAATTTAACATACATTTTGTCCATACATAAGTATGCATTTGAACTATATCGGTATGTATTTATATATAATAAAATCTAATAAATGAATACAGCGAAAAATCCTATTCGCCAAAGATTTGTTTAGTACTATCACATAGCAAAAAAAAAAAAAAAAAAAAAAAAAAACACAGCGTTGTTCCGGTGGGCTTCGGTGAGCAGTATTTATTAGCTCCGCTAAGTTCCGACTAATATTTAAATATACACTAAAATTAAAGAAGTACTGGAGCTGCGTTTCTGTAAGCTTCGGCGCAAATTAAGCGCCGCGAAGAGCTGAAAAGATGATGAGTAAGAATATTTTATAAACACAAACAAAAAACAGTGAATAAACATAACACAACCACGTGAAAAAAGGCACATACTGTTGCGATTCATTCTAGCATTCCTAGTCGCCGTTCAGAAACCATTGAGGTTACACTTGAAAGCGCTAGTTAGAAGTTTGCTCTTACGTGTGCGACACGCTACGACACATATGTAACCGCATAGGTAGGAAAGAACGCACATGATTGGAAATGGGAGGGAACGGAAAAGAGAATTTAGGCCTCGGTTTTTTGGAAGCGCTGTTCCGCTGGGCTCTGGAGTTCAGTATTTATGAGCTCCGGTGAATTCTGAGTAATATTTAAATGTTCACTAACCGGAGCTGAGATCCGATGAGCTCAGGTGCAAATTAAGCACTGATGGAAATGAATGACTGACTGGAATTTATACATGCAAAAGTAACAAAATAACACTAATTTTAATGTTAATGCTGTTATTTTGTAATGTTTATCTGTGAAACATGTTTGTTGAACGTGAAAATGCTTACTTGAGAATTGATAATATCCTAAAACCGTTAATCCGGTTTGAGGAAACTGATTAAAACACAATAAAAACTGCTCGAAAACGTTTCAGAAAATTAGTGGCAGCACATAAAGCTCTGGTTTTATTAATGCTTCTTTCAATCGCGAAAATATATTGGTTTTTGAGGTTTGGAAGGTAAAAATCTCCTTTCAGAATCATGGGTAACTCGAAGGAGGTTTGTTACGGCTTGCCTTGACACTGTTTCGCACGCACCTCCTTGCGCATTCTACTGGACTTTGTGTTTTGTCGTTTGGCAACAACTAGTCTTTTTCATTTTGTTGTTGTGCACGCACTTCGAATTTTTGTTATGAAATAAACCACATTTAATGTGCTATTTCGTTAGCTAAAATAACCATGCGGTCATTACTGTTAATAATAATGTCTATTATTTTATTGATGTAAATAATTATATAGATTATGTCTTTAATTTGAGTGATATAGTACACAAATCAAAGTTGCAATATATTTCGTCACTGACTAATGGTGTCAGTTTTGATTTGTGTCCATAATTAAACGATCCTACTTTAAAGTTGTTTACAGACAAAACTAATGTTCATAAAGTTGTGAAATTTTGTGAAACACATAGTAAAAGAATGGGAATTTGTTTAAGATGAAAAAAGAAACAAGTTGGCAAAAAATGCTAGAAGGAAGGGAAAATGAAAAGGAGAAAGGGAAAAAGAGGGAAGTTACAAGATCTTAAGCGAAACTGCAAAACAACATCATTTGAAACTGTTTGAAACTGAAAATTTGTTTAAGATGAAAAAAGAAACAAGTTGGCAAAAAATGCTAGAAGGAAGGGAAAATGAAAAGGAGAAAGGGAAAAAGAGGGAAGTTACAAGATCTTAAGCGAAACTGCAAAACAACATCATTTGAAACTGTTTGAAACTGAAAATTTGTTTAAGATGAAAAAAGAAACAAGTTGGCAAAAAATGCTAGAAGGAAGGGAAAATGAAAAGGAGAAAGGGAAAAAGAGGGAAGTTACAAGATCTTAAGCGAAACTGCAAAACAACATCATTTGAAATTGTTTGAAACTGAAAATTTGTTTAAGATGAAAAAAGAAACAAGTTGGCAAAAAATGCTAGAAGGAAGGGAAAATGAAAAGGAGAAAGGGAAAAAGAGGGAAGTTACAAGATCTTAAGCGAAACTGCAAAACAACATCATTTGAAACTGTTTGAAACTGAAAATTTGTTTAAGATGAAAAAAGAAACAAGTTGGCAAAAAATGCTAGAAGGAAGGGAAAATGAAAAGGAGAAAGGGAAAAAGAGGGAAGTTACAAGATCTTAAGCGAAACTGCAAAACAACATCATTTGAAATTGTTTGAAACTGAAAATTTGTTTAAGATGAAAAAAGAAACAAGTTGGCAAAAAATGCTAGAAGGAAGGGAAAATGAAAAGGAGAAAGGGAAAAAGAGGGAAGTTACAAGATCTTAAGCGAAACTGCAAAACAACATCATTTGAAACTGAAGACGTCCCGGAATAAGGGATGAAAACGTTTTTTCAGAAAAGTGCCAAAAGGTATTAGACGATACATTATATATTGTTAAATAGCATAATTTTAAAAATCTACCGAAATATATGTTCTTTTAAATAAGGAAATGTGTTTTAGTTTTTTTATGAAAAGTAAAGAGAATGTAAATTATGAATTTTGATTTTAATATGTACAAAAAGCAAGATAAAAGATTTTTTTAAATGAAAAAATAAGTGTCATGAGTTTTTATATATTGATGATGAAAAAATATATGATGACAGATTGATGATGACAGATATGAAAAATATGTCTATACTAATGGCTACTATAATAATACCTGAAATATAGGTATAAGAAAATATAAGAAATTGGTATAAGAAAATAATTGGTATATGAAGGTCATTATTTTTGGATACCATCTGGAATCGTAAGATAGCACTTTCCACTGTTGACCGCAGTCTATTTCGGGAAATACTAGGAACATGTCGTGAAATTCTATCTTTAGAATCAGGTTAAGTTTATAAATAAAATTTCTAAACTATCGTAATGTTAAATGTGTAATTTATTAAACATCGCCTTCTGGTAGCAAAATTTTGAAGTTTTTTTTTTTCTTAAACAAATTCCCATCCCTTTATTATCTCTTTCACAAAATTTCACAACTCTATGCACAATAGTTTTGTCTGTAGACAGATTTAAAGTAGGGTCGTTTAATTATAGACACCCTGTATATAAAGAATTGTTTAGTTATTAGAGATTCTTTGAATACTGTAAAAGCACTTATTGTCGCAAGCCGTAATTTTCGCGAAAATGGAGATATCGGTGATTTCGCGAGCTCAAAATTTCGCGAATTTTCTTTGAACTTAACCGAAAGTTGACAAATTCCGAAACTACCTAAATAGAACGACTTTTGCTTAAGTCAATTTAAGAAACTTCCTTTTGTCCGAAAAGTTCTTCGCTCCCCCCCCCCCACCCCTCCCTCTCCCCATCGCTCTAAAAAGGAATGACGTCAAAGAAGATGGTATAAATATTGTAAGTGAATGAGCTGCATTCTATTAGTTGTATTATTGTTTTTATTCAAGAAGTAGTTGTATAGTATTCAAGAAATAGTTGTCAGTATTCAAAAAAAAATTTTTACTTATTTCTTATTTAAGTAACTGCAATCATTTAATTTTGGATAAGTGAAAAATTTCTGATTTTCTATTATTATTTGAGGCGAAAAAATATATATATATTTCGAGAGACTTAAATTTTCGCGATTAAGACGGGCTCGCGAAAATCGCGAAAATAAGTACTTTTACAGTAATTTGAATCTTATCGCATTATATATTTGAACTCGTTACATTTCATTCAAGCGCAATTTAGTACATACACGCGCAAGGCTTTTGTACATTTTCGTTCGTGCTTATATTATATTTTCGTGGATTAAGACACATCTCTTTTTTTTTTTTTAGTTATCCTTCAATGTTGAATATTCCTGTTTGCACTAGTGTAACACAAAAGAAAGAATTTCTTCTTAGATATAATCAACACCGTATGTATTAAAATTTCCCACAATTCTTACTAGCAAAGAGTGGGTAAATTATTTTAGAGATACAAACGCATCTCTTTTCACAATACTGAAAGATTTATAGGATTTTGTTGGATTCTTAAGGTTTCACTGTACCAGCGGCATCGACAAGTAAATGTTGAGAAAGATCTCGGATGTCATCTAGATCATAGACGGCGGAATAAGGAAGAAAATGAAAGCTGACGATCATAATGCACGCAAGGAGGTAGCTTAAGATTTAATATTAACACATCGTTTGCCAGTCAATGAAACATTGTCATTTTGCATACTAGCAAATCTAACCCGCGTTTTCCTGGTTTGAGAACATAGGTGACAAATTTTTTAAAAACTTTAATAGAATTTTTACATCTACCTTATATAGTATATAAAATCCTAACGAAACGAATTTATGAAACGACTGATTATATTTCACCGCTATTTCTCCTAAAATATGGAAGGTTTGACGGTGAAATTAACGCCAATCCGTATTGATCCACAGGTGTCAAAGCTGGTATTGGAATTTTAAAATTTGAATTAGTTTTAAAATATTAATTTTTTTTCTAATTCTAATGAAATTTCTGTATTTGATGGCATCTAAATTACTCAATTTTTCTGGAAAAAGGAAAGAACGGAGAAAAAAAAAAACTATAGGGATTATTAGGTTTCTTCTTTTTCGTAATTTTCAAATAGAAATAGAAATTATCTTTTATTTCAAGCCGTAGTGAAACAATATTGTGATTAAACTATGTTTTTCAGGAGAATTTGAAAAAATAAAAATGAGATTTGTTTTTTATCGTCATTTTCAAACTGAAATTGAAAAATGAAATTATTAAAAACAGAAAGGAAAAAAAAAAATGATCACGTGTTAAAAGCAGAAAGAAGGAATAAATTACGTCAAAATATTTGCCCGTTAATATTAAAAAAGTACGAAAACTTTAAAATAATAAAATTATTACACGCAAAAAGGTGATAATTGCGTCATATGTAAAATTCCCAAATATTAAATATCGCCATATTTAAAATGCCTAAAATAATTAAATTATTACGTGTGAAAAACATTTAGTGGTAACATTACGTCATGTTTAAAAAACTCAAATAATAATATTTCGAAAAACTTTTAAATTAAATAATATATGTACCCGTGAATCTTAAAAGAGAAAAGAGTTTGAAATAAATAAATTATTACATGAGAAATGCATTTAATAGTAAAAATTACGTCATATATTAAAACAATACATTTAAAATTATTTTCATTCCGGAGAGATTTAACGTGACGACATATGATATAAAAATAGTGCGACTAAGCAAATTTGTTTATACGTTACATCATTTGATGTAGCACAAATACAGGTAAATGTAAGTGCAAAATACTTTTGTTTTATTTTGCACAAATTACTATTCGATAAATACATTTTAGAAAATTCGTATATATTCTTATTAATTAATATAAACAATATAGATTGTGAAATATGCATGGTGGTGGATTAAAATAAAGAAAAGGATTCATGAATAAGGTTCACCTTTTCCTGAAAATATCTAAAACTCTATCGAAACAAAAAATATAAGCTTAAAATTTCAAAACACAATACTTTTCAATATCGTGGTTATAAAGCTATTCCCAAGCAGACAGGATTTTTTAACCTCTAAATTAAAGGAAGCATATTTTCCATAGCATCGTTATAAAAGTCAGAAAGATAACGACATTTTTAACCTAAACATTTTACAAACACTTACTTTTAAATGTCTAATTGATCTTTCTTACCAATTCCGAAAAAAGCCATCAGTTGTTACGACAGCGATGTACGAGGCCGTGGTAAGAGAAAAACATCTCATTCAAACGGAAATGCACGGCAACACGATTAGAGAAGATAGCCGCCGTTATAGCCGAAAATATCATTCAATCTTCCGTAATCTGGAAATATTTTTTAAACAGGGCACATTACTATGTTTGAAGAGGCTGTGAAGCCTTAACGGGGGTTGGCGAGCAGAGCTTGCAGAGGGCAGATCCCCCTAGTTTAATATATATTTTTTTAGATTGCTTGTTAACAACATCGAAAAGCAATTTTCCATCAAAAATATCAATAATGTCTATAAATATCAATAATATCAATAAAGTTTTGAAATTTGAATAGCTCAGATAATATGTGACAAAAAAAAAAAAAAAAAAAAGACAATTATATATTGAAGATAATCAATGGTCATCTACAATCTGTTAAATTTCCTGTTGAAAAGAAAACCAATACTCACAGAGATTTTAATTGATAAAGGAGGCATTTGACAAAAATTTGGAACTTTACAGCTCATTTTCCCAAAATGATGATTCTTTCACTTACCACCTTTATCGTCTGATTTCTTCGTTTATTAAAAAAAATATTTTCGTATTAGCCGCATCTCAGGAGTTAATAACCGAAGAAATCGACAAATATTTCACTACTTACTGCATCCTTTTTTATTCTGATAATTTTAGCTGTTTAAGCAAGTAATTCGATTAGATGTCTGTTAAATTTGTGTTTTATTTATAATATATTATTATTATTGAGGTATTTATTGATGAAGCTTTAATTTCGTTCTGGAATATTATCTGAAAAAAAAAATGCTCAACTGTTTATATTGTGTTAAGTGCAAATAGATTAATGTTTGGTAATCGGGTTACGCGCTATCTAGATTTATAAATATTTCATGCTTTAAAATAACTTTGAAAATTATAAACAATCAGTAAACTCATATACACTTTTGAAATAAATTATATTTGAAAGTACATTTTTCCGTACTTAGCGGTGTAAAAATTAAAAGAGTTCGATCACCTATATGTAAAATTTGTGCTTTATTTTATTTTATATTTATTTATTTATTTATTGATGAAATTTTATTTTTGTTATGAAAAATTAGCCAGAGACAATTGCTGAACTATTAATATTGTTATAAGTGGAAATGGCTTATTATTCTTCCGCAATGGAGCCTGCATGTCATGGAGAGAAATTTAAATATTCGTGCTTGAAAATTATTTTAAAAACCGCAATAAATGAGTAAATTGTGATGCAGTGTTTAAACAAATTGTATTTGAAAGTATTTATATATATATACATATATATATATACGACGGTGTATGACGAGAAAATGTGCGATGTTTAGGAGTTTAAAAAACTGCGCTAGCGAAAATCGCAAAACCGAATTCAATTATTGGTGTTTTCAAGATTATGTCAGCGTTACGCATGGACACGTTTGTCCTTTATAACATAGATTTAAAAAATGTCATGAATCTATCTCAAAATATTCTTACTATCTTTATGTTATATGCTCTAGGATTTGACAGTGTGTTGAAATTCATATGACTCCAATAATTCATTGGCATAAAATATGAAATATTTAAATACACTGAAGAATCAAAACATTATGACCACCTACCTAATAATGCATTGTCTCAGTTTCTGTCTGCAAAAAAGCTTCACCGGCTTTGGCATTGATGCCACACGTCCTTGGTACATGACCGAAGGCAGATTGTACCATATGCTCAAATTGCAGTCACGTAAATCCGGAATATTACAGCATGGTTGTTTTTCAGCTCTGAGCTGTCGTTCTATGACACCCCAAATCTGGTTTATCATATTAAGATCCGTTTAGTTAGGCTGCCAGGACCTTAACTGGAATTCAGTATTTTGTTCCTAGAACCACCCTAGCACTATTCGAGCCCTGTGTCATGGAGTATTGTCTTGATAGAAGACTTCATTTCCAATTGGGAGGAGAGATAACATTGTAAGGGTGCAAGAGGTCCCCAATGATGTTCCGATAGTCTGCGACCTTCGTGATCTGTTCTACCATAATCACAGGTTCCAGAGATGCCCATTAGAACGTTTTCCAAAACTTAATATCGCTACAACCGGCCTTTGTATGGCCTGCTGTATAAGGGGAAGCAACAGTTCTCATGGAAGAAGGCGTAATTTAAAGTGACCATCGATGAGTTGAAGGATGAATCGTGATTCATCTGACAAGGCAGTTCTCTCCAAACGATCCATGGTTAAGTCACGATGTTCCTGGGCCTAGTGTAGGAGTAGTTGGCGATGATGCTTGGTCAACAGAGGCACATATGTGAGGTGTTTGCTGCATAGCCTTACATCCAACAGTGTCAGCTGAACTGTGTGCTCTGAAATAACTCTACTTGGACCTGTATTGTATTGGGCTGTCAGCTGAGCCAATGTCTGTTACCGTTTTTTTTTTACCAAGTGGGGCAGCCTCCGATGTACCTTTTCTTTGACAACGCGTCGACGTCCAACGCCATCGCGTCTGCTGATGGTTTCGTCGTCATTCAGGAACTGTGCATAAGTACTAACGACGGTATGTCGCAAACAACACACGAGCCGAACAGTTTCGGAGATACGCGTTCTGAGCCACTGAGCCATTGAATTCTGCCCTCTATCAAAGTCGCTTATATACGCAACATTTCCCATCACAGGCAGAATTAAGCTCAAAAATGATTCTTCATACTCCCTAGCAGTAGTTAAATACCATTCCCACCAGATTACGTGCCCTCCACGTCAACAAAGGGAGTTCATTGCAAAATGTGGGGGTGGTCATAATGTTTTGTCTCCTCGGTGTATAAAATATACATTGCAACAAAGATGCGTTTGCTGCATGTAAATATGGGAACAGCTATTTCTGTTAATTTCTAAAATCAGTTGGATTCTGAGGCTTTTGTTTTTTTCTTCTCTTACAGGTTTTTAGTGATGAAGGGTTTTGAGGATCATGTGGAACTACGACGCTAAACTGAACTTTACCGAGTTTTTACGGGAACGTTTCTGAAATAAAAGGATTCCTTTGCTTCTCTTAAAATTCGGATTAGATGTGGCTGTTTAAATTTGAAATCGGTTGGATTCTAAGATTTCTGACTGATTCTTCTTTTAAAGATTTCTGAATATAACAAAAATTTATCAAAATCATGGGTAACTACAATGTTACACATCAATATGCAGATTAATAAACGTTATATATAACGTTATATATTTATAGGTATAAAAGAAAGCGATCTTTAATTGATACAAAATATGTCTATTTATAGATTATTGGTTATCTATAATAGAGAGAAAGATACTTGAAGTCATATATTTCTATCCGTCCATTACCGACGGATGTCCATATATGTATTACTGTTTATAATAGTACAATAAGAAATTTCAAAATAAGATGAGCGGCGCAAAATATTTAGTTTTCTTTCTATTCTATTGGCAAGATGTGTGTGTGTGTGTGTGTGAAAAAGATGTAAAAAGATAGCATCTCAGGGATACCGAAACGCATCTCTTTTCTCATTACTGAAGGATTTTTAGGGCTTGGTAGGATTTTTAGTTCTCACCATGCCCTTGGAAACGGCCTTTAAATGTGCGAAAAGGTCTTATATGCCATCTAGATCACAGTAGGCAGAAAAGGTGGAAAAATAGGTTAAGTTAAAAAGAAAAAACACTCTCAAGGAAATAAGATTTAATATTGTGATGTGGGATTACATGCGTTTCTCTTATATTAATCCTCTTCTTTAAATTTAAATAAAAAATAACTTTTAATTAAATACTTTATCCTAACTTATCAGGTCCAGTCCTATTTTTCTTTCATAAAAAAATGTATTTAACACATGCCTTTATCACTAATGGCCGCACACAGATGTTTATTTATATGATTAATCATCGTTACTAGATATAAAGCATAAATAAAATATCGAAAAGGGATAAAAATGGATTTAGCTTTCGATCTTTATTTTCATTCTCATTAACGTTTAGAGTTCGTCAGAAATAAGTCTTTGGTCTGCTAAGTTTTTCAGTATACTTGTTAGATCATAAACTTTTTCAATGCATGAGAACTATTTTGTCTAGGCAAAACTTCTTTCTATCAATTCTCAAAACTTTGCTCCTAACGTACATTCGCGCTGGCTTACTTTTTAGGGCTGCGATTCTACTAGTAGCGCTGCCATGAAATTCAAATTATCTTAATTGCTTAAAGAGTAAAGGATAATTTCAGCTTGTATATGCTCTTTCGCCAATTTGGAAATGCCAATATACGTATTTCAAAATTGCAATGTGGTGGGTTGGCACTTTCTCTCACTAGCTCTCTTCATGAAGTCAGAACTGTCATTCAGGGTAACTTTGATCCGCATTTTCTCTATTTTCATATGCCACACTCTTATTTAAAGAATATTGTTGCAACTAGCGGCATAAAAGAGAAGAAATGATCCTAAATTATTGTTTAACTACAGAAAATTAAGGAATAATAAGGATAAAAGCAATAAAAAATGGATTTTTATCCTGGTTCAAAGTTACCCAGCCATTTAGGGTAACTTTGCACCATATGATAAATATTATCTGAAATAATTCATTATAAAAAAAGTCAGGACAACTTTAGACCCCAAAAAATGTTTTCAGATATGCAAAGACTCCGAATTTACATTTCCCAAAATCACAAGATTTGTATAATTTATGATATTACAACAAATATTATGCAAAAGTGGAAGAAGAGAGCCATGAATATTTAGAAATTTAAAAAAAAACTGTTTATTGTTCATATAAAACATAAAAATGCAGTGAAGAACAAATTTCAATGTTTTAACTCATTAATATATCCATAGTTACAGTAATACATACTAGTACTAGTATTATTCAAACAAGAATAAAAAATGTCGAACGTATGAAATGTCAAATTTGAGTAGCTCCGCCCCGAAAAACGCCTTTAAATGAATTTAATGTATTTTACACATATTTGTAAAAATATTTACATGTTATATCTAATGCACACTTTCGGCATTTATATAAGATATACGTGCAAATATGGAAAATTTTTGACAGTAGCACATATAATCAGTAAATTATAAGCATCAGTATCACTTTGAGTCGGCACAAAGTTACCCTGAAAATGTGGTAAAATGTTAGTGCCTTCTTATTTTACATTTTATTAACTATTGATAAATGAATAATCACAAAATATTAACACATTTACAACATATAGATAATAATATGTTCTAATTAGAAATGCTGTTACTTACTATGGAAATTTAATTGGATTACAACAACTTCAAAACAACATTCAAAATTAACTTGAAAACAGTACTTCACAAAAATAGTTAGATGATGCAATTAATTGCTCATAATGTTGCTAATTTATTTTCTAAAATAAAGAGTAGAAATCCCAGTTTAAAACCTTGCCAACAGAGCACAGTTCTGGAGTTTATTTAGATTTTGGAGTCAAAAATATTGAAAAATAGGAGGTGGTGCAAAGTTACACCCCATGGTTCAAAGTTACCCCGAATGACTGTAATGTAAACGCATGTTACTTAAAAATGCATTTATGCTTCTAACTTTTAATAAACAACTATTGTAAAGAACCATAATCTATTTCTAATATATTTACTACAGCCTACAGTTTTTTAGCAACTTCCAGTGGATGCATAACGGACTAGAACTATTAATTACGAAATATACTATTCAATAATTAAGCCATGTCATAAATATTAACAGATCGTTAGTCAGTAAATGAAGCATTTTTCCTTCATTCGCAGTTAATCTAATTCGAAATAATCTTGTGACATTTACATTGTGCTACTTAATGTTTTCTAGAGTACTGAAATACACATGAACCAGAGAATTCATTAACAACAACTTTAAAATTAAAAATGAAGGCATATTAGAGCTTCAAAGGCTAAAATGATCAGTTTTACAATTCTCATAAGCCAACAAAAAGGTATTATCAGTAATTACTCTGCAGAAGATCTTGACAACAGATGCATTTCATTTATTGGAATGGTGAATACATGAGCCCAATGTTCATGCCATAAGAGTCGGTGGAATCAAATATTTTTTGCGTTTATTTTTTCTGCAGTGACTCCTTGTCAATACATTGATCAGAAAGGGAGATTTTACGGAGTCTATTGATATATACATGGGGATATAACTGGGCTAACCTCGTGCATTCAATATTCTAATGAAATCTATCAAGCTATTATTTTGCTTTCCGAACCTTTAACTGCAATAGAAAAATGTAGTGAACTCCTGGAATATTTCTCTTAGTAAACCCTGAAAATTTATTTAATAAAATGTGGCTTGTTTCTAAATACTATTTTACTTCGAGTCTAACTTTTATTTCTCCAATTTTAAAACTCTGTATTTCATAGACCAGTTGGAATAACAGAATAAAGCTTATAGATTATTGATATTATATAGAGAAGCTCTTTTACTGGGAAATTCCATATTGATGCCACTTCTCACATTTTAGTTACCAGCTGCAAAAAATGCTGCTTTTTATAATTTTTGAAATTTAAATTAGTTAAATTCAGGAAGAAAAATAAGTAATAATCTTACTTTTGTATCAGGACATGTTTGGAAGTAATAATAGCACATAAGAAAAATCCATGTCATTATGCTTTTCCTATCATGAGATGTTCCAAAAACATTTAAACTAATATTTAAGTAATTTTTAAAGTACTCGAATTCTTTTAAAAACATAGATAAATCCGTAACTTGCATGATATAATAGACAAAACTGTATATATTTCAGGATTTTTTAAAAAAAGTTTTTGTACATTCCAATTATTCATAAAACATGCAAGATTAAAACGTTTCAAATTTTTAAAATAGCGAAAAACCGTAATACATAAAAATCTCTCTATTCTAAAAAAAAGTAACTCCCGCTGTCACCGCCGCCGCCGCCGCCGCCGGTTTTGAATTTTTTGTGACCGGAGGTCTTTCTTCGTTAATATTAAGAAAAATAATACATACAAAAATATGAAAATTGGTAGTATTATACAGAAATGTTTGATAAACACGCTGATGTAGACAGTTTTCAAATCGAAGAATTATTTTAAGAGATATTTAATGCTAAAGTTGGACAAAATCGTTCCATTAAAAAAGTTTTATAGGAGCAAAAACTGTACATCGGAATTTAATACTTTTTAGATCATTTTATACGTTATAATTTCCCGCTGTGCAGAAATAATTTATTTTTTTAATTTGACTCATTTTTCGAGGTTTCATTTCTATTTTAAATTCAAATTTTCAGCATTTCGAGAGATATTTTTTTACTTATTTCAGAAAATTGTACTAATTTAACCTGTTGCCAAACTCTATAAACAACGGAAACAATTATTTACGCGTGACTATTATAAACAGAAAAGAAACACTTTCAAATTAGAATTAAATAATTACGTATAAAAAGCAGGAACTTATTGAAAATTACTTCATCTATAATTACACGTGAATTTTAACAGAGAAAGGATATTGTAAAGTAATAAATTCATTAACATGCGTTAGAAGTCTTAAATAGGAGAAATTACATCACATTTACGTCACATTACACTTATTACGTAAAATGAACAAAAAATAATATTGCAAAATAGTAGTTTAAATTTAAAAATAGCGCGAGACATTTACTTGATATTTTGAGATGAACTTTTCAACTATTTTTTTTTTTTTTTTTTTTTTTTTTTTTTTTTTTTTTTGACAGCGCAAATAATATTTCATTTCTAATAAAAGCATTTTCACGTGAATATTAAAAAGGGAAAGAAAAGTTTGGTGAAAATTACGTCAGATTAAAAACGATATATTTAAAATGTTTTATTTAAAAGGACTTTCTTTTCGCTTTGTTAAAAAATACCGGGAGACAAAGACTCTGTTTACTTAATTCATTTTATATTAGATGATTTTGAAATGCCATTGTATCTTTTAACAGCAGCTGATTTTTCCGTAAAATTCCCCAATCAAAGAGAAATGAATAGAAACCCGTTTATAGGGCGACCGCCTTTGTTTTTTTAATTATAATTCAATCTTCCAAAAAAATTCAATTAAAGCCGATCAAATTAGCGTGCTTTTAGAGACTGCAGTGTCTGAACGGGGGGTTGGCGAGCGTAGCTCGTAGGGGGCCGAGCCCCCTAGTGTTGAAAAAAAAAAACGCCCACTATCCTCTTAAACTTATGTTATGCTTATTTCTTCGACGGCATCTATTTTTCAATAAACAAAATTTTGAACTTTGACTGGATTGTCATTATCAATACTCTATATCGGTATGTGATATATCAAATTACTATGCTTAATATGACGAAACGAATGAGCTATAAAATGTTAAACTGGCCACCGAAGACTTTTGCCCCTTTACTTGTAAATTATTACCTCGTTTTAGATCAGCAAAACAAAATTAAATTTCGAATTTTCATGACACGAAGCTTTAAAAATCTTGTTCCAATGTTATCTCCAGCCATGCACAAAACGTATCTCTCTATTCTAAAAAAAAGTAACTACCGCTGTCACCGCCGCCGCCGCCGGTTTTGAATTTTTTGTGACCGGAGGTCTTTCTTCGTTAATATTAAGAAAAATAATGCATACAAAATTATGAAAATCGGTAGTATTATACAGAAATGTTTGATAAACACGCTGATGCAGACAGTTTTCAGATCGAAGAATTATTTTAAGAGATATTTAATGCTAAAGTTGGACAAAATCGTTCCACTAAAAAAGTTTTATAGGAGCAAAAACTGTTCATAGGAATTTAATCATTTTTAGATCATTTTATGCGTTAGAATTTGCCGGAGTGCAGATTGCATTAATTTTTTTATTTTGACTAATTTTTTGAGGTTTTATTTCTGTTTTAAATTCAGATTTTCAGCATTTCTAGAGATATTTTTAACAGATTTTAGAAAGTGATATTAATTTAAACTGTTGCCAACTGTATAAACAGCGGAAGCAATAATGTTTGCTTCAAAAAAAAAAAAAAAAAAAAAAAAATATTTATACGTGTAAATAAATTAAAAATTTATTTACACGTGACTATTATAAACAGAAAAAAAACATTTGGAATTAGAATTAAATAATTATGTACAAAAAGCATGAACTTATTAAAAATTATGCCATAAAAACTATAATTACACGTGAATTTTAAGAGAGAAAGGAATTTGTAAAGCAATAAATTTATTAACATGCGTTAGAAGTCTTAAATAGGAGAAATTACGTCATATTTACGTCACATTGCAGTTATTACATAAAATGAACACAAAATAATATTGCAAAACGGTTTAAATTTAGAAATAGCGCTAGACATTTATTTGATATTTTAAGAGGATCCTTTTCAACTATTTTTGTTAGGAAAGCGCAAATAATGTTTAATTTCTAACACAAGTATTTTCACGTGAATATTAAAAAGAGAAAGAATAGTTTGGTCAAAATTACGTCAGATCAAAAACGATTAATTTAAAATGTCTCATTTAAAAAAACTTTCTTTTCACTTTGTTAAAAAATACCAGGAGACAAAGACTCTGTTTACTTAATTCCTTTTATATTAGCTTATTTTGAAATGTTGTTTTATTTGTATTTTTATTAATGTTGTACTAATTTATTTGTTTTTTCGTTATTTAAAATAAAAATTACGTCAATTTGTATAATTTGGCGATTTATATAATTTGGCGAAATTGGTCGACGGGATAATCAAGTAGTACCGCAACGGATTTGGCGTTAAAATTCCCCAATCAAAAAGAAATGAATAGAAATCCGTTTATAGAGAGATCGCCACTGTTTTTTAAATTATAATTCAATCTTTCGAAATATTTTTAAAGCCGATCAAATTAGCGTGCATTTAGAGTCTACGGTGTCTGGACGGGGGTTGGCGAGCGTAGCTCGTAGGGGGCCGAGCCCCCTAGTTTAAATTAAAAGAAAGTAAATAAATAAAATCATAAGGCGAAGTGCAAAATTTCCCCTTGATTAGATCCCAAAATTCACAATATGAACTTTAAAAAGATCACCGTTTCACTTAAAATAATTTTCACCGCCTTTTAAGTAAAATGCTAAACTTTTAAAGTTCATATTGTGTATCTCTCTATTCTAAAAAAAAGTAACTACCGCTGTCACCGCCGCCGCCGGTTTTGAATTTTCTGTGACTGAAGGTCTTTCTTCGTTAATATTAAGAAAAATAATGCATATAAAATTATAAAAATCGGTGGTTTTATACAGAAATGTTTGATAAACACGCTGAAGCAGACAGTTTTCAAATCGAAGGATTATTTTAAGAGATATTTAATGCTAAAGTTGGACAAAATCGTTCCACTAAAAAAGTTTTATAGCAGCAAAAACTATACATGGCAGTGTAATCATTTTTAGATCATTTTATGCGTTAGAATTTGTCGGAGTGCAGATTGCATTAATTTTTTTATTTTGACTCATTTTTTGAGGTTTTATTTCTATTTTAAATTCAAATTTTCAGCATTTCTAGAGATATTTTTTACAGATTTTAGAAAGTGATATTAATTTAAACTGTTGCCAACTGTATAAACAGAGGAAGCAATAATGTTTGCTTCAAAAAAAAAAAAAATATTTATAAGTGTAAATAAATTAAAAATTTATTTACACGTGACTATTATAAACAGAAAAAAAACATTTGGAATTAGAATTAAATAATTATGTGCAAAAAGCAGGAACTTATTAAAAATTACGTCATAAAAACTATAATTACACGTGAATTTTAAGAGAGAAAGGAATTTGTAAAATAATAAATTTATTAACATGCGTTTGAAGTATTAAATAGGAGAAATTACGTCATATTTACGTCACATTACAGTTATTACATAAAATGAACGCAAAATAATATTGCAAAACGGTTTAAATTTAAAAACTGCGCTAGACATTTATTTGATATTTTGAGAGGATACTTTTCAACTGGTATTTTCACGTGAATATTTAACAGAGAAAGAATAGCTTGGTAAAAATTACGTCAGATTAAAAACGATTAATTTAAAATGTCTCATTTAAAAGAGCTTTCTTTTCGCTTTGTTAAAAAATACCAGGATACAAAAACTCTGTTTACTTAATTCCTTTTATATTAGCTTATTTTGAAATGTTGTTACACGTGTCTACGTCATCAAGTTATTTTTATTTCGACGTTTTATTTGTATTTTTATTAATGTTGTACTAATTTATTTGTTCTTTCGTTATTTAAAATAAAAATTATGTCAATTTGTATAATTTGGCGAGTGGTTTGGCCATTTATATAATTTGGCGAAATGGGTCGACGGGATAATCAAGTAGTAACGCAGCGGATTTTGCGTTAAAATTCCCCAATCAAAGAGAAATGAATAGAAATTCGTTTATAGGGAGATCGCCACTGTTTTTTAAATTATAATTCAATCTTTCGAAATATTTTTAAAGCCGATCAAATTAGCGTGCATTTAGAGTCTGCGGTGTCTGTACGGGGGTTGGCGAGCGTAGCTCGTAGGGGGCCGAGCCCCCTAGTTTTGTAAAAGAAAGTATATAAATAAAAAAGCAAAGTGCCCAGTTAAATTGGTGGCATTGAGCTCACATGCTATTCACATTAATTGCATATTATACCCTTATTTAAAAGAATAATGCTTCTCAAAGAATAAATTAAAAGGGGATTACCCTCCCCCCCCCCTCTCCCCTCTTCATACTTACCCAATGAGCCTCCAAATGTCATCAGGGAAGCACCTTATCGAAGTAAATCGGTATACCAAATATGAAGCAAATCGGATAAAAAACCCATTTGTCTAAATTAAGAGGGGTATTAGCCCCCCGTTCCCCCCGCTTTATATTTAATCAATGAACTTCCAAATCTAATCAGGGAAGCGCCTTATCGGAATAAACTGGTATACCAAATTTGCAGAAAATTGGAGAATAGAAAAACCTATTTATCTAAATTAAGGAAGGTATTAGCCCCCTTTCCCCCTTTAGACAAACAACGAACTTTCAAATCTAATCAGGGAAGCGTCTTATCAGAATTAACCGGTATACTAAATTAGAAGAAAATCTGATAATTCTGCATGAAAAACACATTTATTTAAGTTAAGGGGGGATTAGCCCCCGTCCCCCCTTTATACTTAACTAATGAAGCCCCAAAACTACTCAAGGAAGCGCCTTATCAGAATGAACCTAGAATGAAAATTGAAGTAAATCGGATATTTATATCAAGAGTTATCGCGTTACGTACATACGTACAGCTCATATTCAAAATATTAGAATAATTACTTTTTTACAGATTGAAATTATCGTTGGTAATTTAATGTCTTTTAATGCAAATATGCAAACGATATTTTTATTAAGAACATATTGTTGATTAACTTTTTTATTATCTTAAAATTAATATCATTTTTGAAAAGATTAATAGAAAAAAAAATTATTTTGAAGAGTCAAAATATTAGAATATTTATTCAGGTGGTTCAAAATATTAGAATATTTCTCATTAATTCTTCTTTAATTATCACCAATTCATAACTGGTGAAATCATTGATTAAATTCGGACGATTTTATTTAAAATCAGTATTCTTTTTGCGGTTTGTCTGCTTTTTAATCTTAAAATAGATCGTGTGAGTGATATTCCTGAATTTATTAAACTTCGTATGGTTGATTTGTATCGGCACTGTAAAAATCAATGTTATATAGCGAATTATTTACATTATTCGCAATCAAGCGTTAGTGAAATACTAACACAATATTCAAAAAATGGAAAATTTCAAAATAATTGCCGAAATGGCGGCCGAAAACCAAAAACATCTGCTAGAGATAACAGGAAACTGAAGCGTACAGTTAAGAAAAACCATTTTAAAGTGAGCGATTCTTGCACCGAAAATGGAAAGAAGAAGGAGTTGGAGTTTCTACATCGACAACATCAAGACGTCTCCATAAATTTAAGATTGAATCTCGAGTATCGAAAACAAAACCTCTCATGACTACAAAACAAAAGCGTATAAGATTGAATTAATGTAAATCAAGACGTTTATGGAGCGAAGAAGATTGGAAAAATATAGTATTTAGTGATGAAAATATGTTTTGTGTTTCATATGGTAATCAAGGTATTCGAGTTTGGAAAATGAAGCAAGAAGCATCTGATAAAGAATGCCTTAAACATTCCGTAGAATTTGCTGCTAGTGTCATGGTTTGGGGTTGCATGAGTGCAGAAGGACAAGGAAAGTTATGCATCGTCTATGAAAAGGTTAACTCTCAGATATATCAAGAAATTTTGGAATATTACATGATTCCATCATCAGAAGATTTATTTGAAAATGATTTCATCTTTCAACAAAATAGAGCGTCACCGCATACCTCGGTGTCAACTAAGAATTGGTTCCGCCAACGCAACATTAAGGTACTGTGACGCAACATTAAGATCTGGTGAGTTTGGTGGCCAAGGGGCCACCAAACCCACCAGACCTTAATCCCATCGAAAACTTATGGTGTATAATGAAGAAAAAACTCCAAGAAAATCCTCCTTGAAGTAAAACTGAGTTAGTGGCATGTATAAAGTCTGGGCTAATATTGATAGAAATGTTTGTAAACACCTTGTATATAGCATGCAAGATGGATTGTACGCTGTTATGAAAACTAAAGGGGATACTAAAAAATATTAACTACCATTTACTTTATATTCATAAGGTAATATTGTTGCGTAAAATAAAATATTCTAATATTTTGAACCAATCAAAATTTTATTCTAATATTTTGATGTGTTTCAGAAAGCTGTATACCTAATTTATTGTACTGTATTTTATATTCTGTAAATGTTAAAATCTTATCTAAACATTCCAGATTTAATTTATAAGAAATTTAATTGCATTTACTTAGTATCAAAAATAAATAACTGAAAAGTAATTTTTTTCTTATTTCTTTTTCTCAATTATTCCAATGTTTTGAATATCAGCTGTATATACATACATACAAAGCCGGCGGGCACATAAGCTCTCAGGCTTTGATAGCCTTTGAGTTAAAAATTACTCGAAATTCTGTAGAGTGTAAGAATAACACTTTTGTAAAAAAGTTCTTAATTAAAAATTACGGATAAATCAATAGTTGCGAGTTAAATATCAAATAAAATGTATTCTGAATACTTTTACTTTCAATTTGTCTATAAAAATAATGGAACAATTTAACTTTAAGTATTTTACGTTCTGTGTCCTGTAAGCAAATTATTCTGATTAAGCGATGGATCATTTTTCAGAATAGAAGACTGTCGGATTTTTTTTCCCATTTAACCATAAATATATATTTTTTCACTTTATCCAGAAGATTTTAAAACTGATGAAAACAATATTAAACACAAGGGTCGTAAAAAAGATAGCCATTTTCATTAAAGTAAAAGCAAAAGATAGAAAATTTTTAACTTCTTTACATGTGTCGTCTAGTTGCAAAACCAGCCATCTCCAAAAAATAAAATTTTGAGAAAAAGCTGATTTTTTACCACACTTGGTCAAATAAAGTTTGGAACCAAAACTCTTCAGTTTTATAGTCATTAGGACAGTATATTTGAAAACACCAAATAAGGTGGCAGGGGCACATGAAGGGAAGGGGTTATTTAGGTCTTTGTTTTGGATTTGGCCGCCTTTGCAACTTACTTTGGAGTTGGCCGGTTTTGCAACAAACCAGAAATTAATTTTTGCTAAATTTAATCTGACATTGGGTTTTTAGGGGTTGCAAATACAAAAAAAAAAAAAAAAAAAAAAAAAAAAAATGATTTGCTCAGCTTAATGTTATTTAACAAAAAGAACTTTACGAAAGTTATTAACATAAAACGACTTTTACACAGTTACTGATTGTTAAAACTGACTAACAGTTAAAACTAACTGACTAGCTGTTAAAACTGATTTGAATGTCACTAAACAAATGATTTAAATGACATGATATTATTTTAAATAAAATTATTAAATTTTAAAAACTTAAACAAAAATCCTATAATGTACATGTGCATACAATTTCAAACTTTAGTGGTCTCATAGTTTTCGATAGTCTCACAAATTTCGTCATCATGGTCCATCCATGCATCTTTTTCTTCATCATCTTTGCTTTCTGCTTTTTAAGCAGCTGATGCCAATATATTTTTGTAAAAAAAATAACCGTTTGCCAGCATTCCAATTTGGTCCGAAATATTTCGTCAGTAAGTTTTGGACATCCCGAAGTTTTAGACGCTTCACCATGATATCCGGAGCCACGTCCTCGAGTTTGCTGTTCATAATACTTCTCTTACTCTTGACAACAGACTTTCTGACTTCTACCTCAGATTTGTAGAAGACCTCCCATTGCACCAACAGCTTATTTTTATATTCTGTTATGAAATTTTTTTGCGTAGGATCAAATTTGAAATGTCACAGTGCAGGTGGTTTGGGGAAGAAATTGCTGGTCTTCTTCCAAACATGGTCGGTCTCTTCCCGACTTAAAAAATGTTCCATATTCAGATAAAATTTCTTCATACTTTGCGGGCAGAATGAGGTACTCGATTTTCTTCAATCTCCTTTCAATTTGAGCTGAAACACGGTTGGAGGGAAAAAAGAATACTGAATCAAAGTAGGCAAGTTATTAGATTAATAAAATATTATGGCATCATGATAATTAATTAATCAAAATATGCTAACTATGATGTTATTTTGTTATCAATTAATTATGTATTATATTATCCCCAGGGTGGATTACCCATAAGGCAACTTAGACTATGGCCAAGGGGCGTACGTTAGGTAGGGTTCGCAAAATTAAGAACTTTAAATTTTTTAAATTTAATGAAATAAGAACAATTTAAAATTTTAACGAAAAGTGTTAAATAAAAAATGAATTTGTAATAATTACATTTAAAACGATTTTTCTACTTCTCAATACACCAACACAAAATTCTCTCAGATTTTAAATGTAACAAAAGCCCATTCATTTCCAATGTACAATCCTCAAAATACTAAAATTTATAAAGCAAAATTTAAATGTATTATTAATTAATTAAATAGATTTTTAAATTCTTAAATTTGATAGAAAATTCAGTTACAGTTTTATGAAGGGGGGGGGGGAGTATTTTGGCCTAGGGCGTCAAAAAATGATAAATCACCCTTGGTTATCAAAAGGTGTACATTACCTTTGAATTTTGGGTTTTGCCCCTTTACCACGTCGTAGATCCACTTTGTCGCTTCCTTGGTTGATTAGTGGACACTTCTTCCAGAAATACTAGAGAGAAAACAGAGATAGTCGGAGAAAACACGAAGCTATATTATTAGAAAATTTGTATGCACCAAGGGGGAGCAGTCACAGGCGAGAGAAAACACGATAACGTTAATCTAATCAACAACTCACCGGTTTTGAAACTCACCGGCTGAAGGTTTGGCCGCTTTTGCACCACATCATGATTTTCAAACGCATATAACACAGGGATTGGCGGATTTTTGCATGGTTTAGCGTTTCCAGATGATAGAAACCTTTACTTAGAACTAAAAAAACTGAAAAAGCACATTTTCAATTTTTGAGGAGTTGGCCGGTTTTGCAACTAGACGACGCACATAAAACAGTTACAGATTATTTATGGAAAAGAAATAATAGTGGATAAAATTAGAAATAATATTTATTTATTTTTTATTTTAAAAGGTATTATTTAACCTATTACTTCAACAATAAAGTCTGCAGATGAAGTCGCTATTTATCGCTACAAATGGACAATATCCTTGAAATGTTTTTGGAATTTTCTTTGTTCACATTCCTTAATCGACGTCTCAGATTCTATTCCACAATCGAAGTTCCTTTGAATCCTATACAATAGTGAGTGAAATAACTTAATGTAATAAATTACTTCCGTAATGAGTAATATAACTTAATATAATAAAATAGTATAATTATGATCTCTAAATAAAATTTTTTGATGCGGGGAAAAACAGCAGAAACTTTCAAAGGGAAAGTTCCATAATTGTTAGTGAAAATAAATAAAGTTAACTGATATATATATATATATATTTGTAAACAATGAATACGTCAAATATTACAGTTACAAATCTATGAACATTAATGTCGGAAGGTGATATGCGAAACGTTAATCTATTGAAATTTTCAAATCGCATCAGAATGCTGAAATCATACAAACTTTGATTTAATTCCTTAAAGACAATTTTACAATGCTTTGTCATTAGCTTCTTAAAACATATTAGGGTTAACTTTTATAATAATCTGTCGAGTATTCTAATTAGGCCTAATATAACTAATTCCATCTTTGACATTTCGTGAATGAGGAAAAAATAAGAGACTAACTTTTTCTCATTTTCAAACTGTAAAGCCCTTGGTTCTTCTGATCCATAAATTTCGCTGCCTCATGCATTCGAATTATAGACAATAATAAATACTAGAGAATTCTAATTTCAAATGCTAAAAGAGGTAACCTTTAAAACTTTTAAAAATACGTTTATTTGGACTGTTGACATGTTTCGACTAACCCCGAGTCATTAAAAAATAATAATAATAATAAAAAAAAACAGACTCGGGGTGAGTCGAAACATGTCAACAGTCAAAATAAACGTATTTTTACTGGTTTTAAAGTTTTATTTACACCTTTTAGCATTTGAAATTAGTATATTATTACAAGGTGTTAATTTGCCACATATTTACAAGAGAGTTTGTTGATTTGATCACGTACGTCATAAGGGGAATAGATGATGCTACCTAAATTCAAATACTACATTAATCAAATAAAGATTCACTAAGAATCCCTAAAGAAAATAAAAATTTTAGAAGGGAGTGTAAAAAAAAAAGCTTTGTTTTAGAATATTACATTATTGAGACACAAAAATATTTATGAAGCTGCTAAAAGTAACATAATATGCACAAAATCAATTGACATAACGATGCCAAATGTTTCAAATCAACCAGCATTTACAAAATAATGGGAATCGGTGTGGAATATTGGAGACAGTCCTGGAGGATATCGGAATATATCACGTTACTCCTTAATCAAAGATTGTTGCGTGTGAAGAAACTCAGAATATGATACCTCATTCTCCGGTCAGACGATCGTTCGAATGGCCCGACGTATCGTTTTAGTAGAAACTTTATTTGAATTACAGAATAAATATTGTCGAATATTGTGGATTTTCAATTATATATTTTGGTTGCGAAAAACAGTAGAAGTTTGCAAAATGAAAGTGGTGAATGTTTCGCTTTTTCAAAACATTACTATTTTAAGAGATAAAGACAATCTTGTTATGAACAATGTGCAAAACAAAAAATAAACACAATTATTTGTGCAAAGATGTCAGGAGTTTTTTTATTGCGATTCCCGGTTTTAGTTTCAAATAGCACAGAGGGATGGCGCTTCAAGCTATAGGAGCAGAATGGAGGCCGAAACCAAAATCACTCAGAGTTGATGCGAAAGAAGGAAGTTAAGTATGTGGAGTTGGCCCTTAAGAACAAGATTGCATTGGCGATTGAGAAACATTCCATATATTTAACCTCCTTCCTTCCCATCAATGCTGGGTGATCTCGGTTTTGGCCTCGATCTGGCGTTTATTGCTTGCAGCGCCATCTCTCGCTGCTATTAAGAACTAAAACTGGGAATCGCAGTAAAAGAGTCTTCTGATACCTTTCATAACTTTCCTGCAAGAGTTTTTTTTAACTGCATTCACCAGTTGCAAGTTATTGATTTTTAAAAACAGTCAATCCATTTTAGGACACCCGATATATTAATAGATAAAGACATTCTTGCTATGAATGATACGAAAAGTTCCATACCTCTTAGGGAAAATAACTCAAGTTAAATGATACGCTTTTTTACAAACAATAAATACATTAATTGGCACAGTTACAAAGCTATGGATATCAATCAAATAGCGTTTCACGAAAATCTACGAATCACGAATCTCTAGGAAAAATAACAATTTTTGAAGAATGAACAAATATATATATATATATATATATATTTATTAGAATATTACATCACCTATGCACAAACATACACTGTAAGAAAAAGGTTTAATTCTACAGATGTAAAGTTACAGAAAAAAATGTACGTACTAAAATTTTATCTGTACACTGTACAAAAAAGATGTAAATCTACAAAACTAGTTTTTGTAAAGCTTACAAAAAATCTACCAAAATTACACTAATCTCACTAAAATATTATCAGTAACGCGGATTGCAGTTACATAGAAAGTTCTAGGCATCCCAGTTTCCTAAAAAATTCATGAATTTTTATTGTTTCTGTTACATGAATTTTTGTTGTTGACGATACATAAATAGTTCTAGGCGTTCCAGTTTCCTAGAAAATGTTTAGTAACTTTATAGATTTTTCTTTTCAGTGTATTTATGAAGCTACCAAAAGTAACATAATATGCACAAAATCAACTGACATAACGATGTAAAGTGTTTCAAATCAATCTGCATTTACAAAATAACGAGAATCGTCGTAGAATATAAGAGGCAAATCTGGGGGATATCGGAATATATCGCGTTTTACATTAATCAAACATTTGTTGCGTGTGAAGAAAATCGGAATTTGATACATCATTCTCCGGTCAGACGATTGTTCGAATGGTCAGACGTATCGTTTCAGTAGAAACATCATTTTACTTACAGAATAAATATTGTAGAATATTGCGGATTTCAATTATAAATTTTGGATGCAAAAAATATTAGTACAAATTTGCAAAATGAAAGTGGCGAATGCTTTTTTAAAATTTTATGCATAAAGTTACTTTAGGGACATGCCATTACTCTGTTAAGAGGTATTTTATGAACAATGTTAAAAGCACAGTATTTGTTAATGCAAAAACCTGAAATTTAGTAATTTGCTTTTATTTTTTTCGAACAATGGATTTTTTAATTCTTGAAAATATGTCAAACAACTGTTCTTTGAATTTGAATCAAAGACGAGCTAGGTAATTTTTTTTCTAAAAATATATAAATAATTAATTTAAAATTTTATTTCTATGTTTACTATAAAAATGCTAATTATAATATGCTAATTATAATAATGCTAATTACTATAAAAAATGCTAATAATAATTTTTAACTCCTTGGGGACGAGGGGCCGGTATACGTACCGGTTAATGTGCTCAGAATCAGAGATTATTCTCACCAGTAAATTTTTATTGTAGATTTTGCTTTATTAAATCCGAGCATTTTCCCGATTCAATTAGGCAAAAATTTCTGTTTTGAAAAACCGGTGATAAAAGACTAAAAATTCTGTAAAAGACTGTCTTCCCGAAGGGGTTAATTGGCTAACTATTAATCCATTTTTTTATTATTATTTTATCATTTAGGTCTATATTTGTCTGCTATGTTATCAAATACAGAATGTTTTGTTTCAGCACCAAGTTACCATGAAAAAGTCAATACTGAAAATTATTTAAAAATTTTACACTGCTAAAACCAATGTTTATACTTTTTTCGGATAAATAAAAAATAAAATTAATAGATTTAAAACATAGTTACAACATTTTGACGAGCGACAGGAATAGGTGCAAGGAATAGTTAATTGACACAATTACACTGGAATGAACAATAAAACAATATCCCGCTAAAGGGAATATTTTATGAAATAAAAAAAAGAACAATCCATAGTTTCAGAGCATTGCAATATTAATGCAGAAATGTGAATACGAAGCAGTCAAACGCAGTCAAATAATGTGACCAGATAAAAGACTTCAAATCACTCCAGATTTAGAAGCTAATTACAAAGCTCCTCGGTTAAAGGAGGCAAATCCGGAGGACATCAGAACATATCCCGATTCCCATTAACACTTTGAATGCCAAGTCTATTTTGTCTGTCTTTCCGTTTAGGCCACTAAAGACTCCCGTTACAGAATCTATAAGTGTCAATTACGGATGACTGACGCGGTCTAAACTGAAAAATCATTGTCAGTCGCCGGTGACTGACGTGGCATTCAACGTGTTAACAAAGGATTTGTTGCATTTGAAGAAACTCTGAATTTGATATATTGTTCGACGTTTTTTTTTAAGCAGAGTTGTATGCACGGATGTATTTTTAATAGAAAATTTTTTGAATTATCGAATATTCCGGACTGTTACGATATTAAACTAAATATATTTTATATGTCAATTGATATACCATGCTATCAGGCATTATTATTGTTAGGCATTATTATTGTTGTGGAGAGCAACATCAGTACAGATCCTTCGTTACATGTTATTTTTGGATATTAAAAAAAGCATTATTTTTCTTTAAAAATTTCTTCTATATTCTTTGTAAAAATTTACATTATAAACAATCATTAAAAATATATTTAGCTACTTAAAATATATATATAGTCTGACAGTTAAAAGTGGTATTACATACCAATACTATACAACTTCTTTAGCGGTTCTTATCTTGACATCCGCAATCTGTATTTCATATCATTCTGAGTCTTTATTTTCTTGGAAACCCATATACCTTCCAATCTAGGTATATTGAATATCTGTACCGCCTGCTTCTCCCTTTAAAAAACGTTTTCGTCTCTATCCTGAGGTTTCTTCAGTTCAAATCATGTTAACGTTGCTTTATAATACGGGCATTACAAAAAGAAGATTTTCCTGTTAGTATCCATACATTTTATTTATTTATTTATTTGTTTATTTATTTTTTTTTTTGCGAAAAGAAAATAGTACAAACTTGCAGAATAAAAGAGACAGATGAATCTTTTTTTTAAATCGTATATAGTAATTGGTAAGGACATCTTTACTATGAACAGTACGAAAAGTACAATAACTATTAATAAAAAAATCTGAAGTTAAGTGATACTTCTTTTTCAGACAATGGATACATTAATTGTACAGTTAAAAAGCTATGGACATTAATTAAATAAACTTTCACGAAGAATCTCTAAAGATAATAAAAAAACTGAAAGAGATAAAAAAAAGTGAGAAAAAACAATTATGTATCTTAAAAAAATACATTATTAATACACAAAATTATTCATGAAGCAGCCAAAAGTAAAATAACATCCACAAAAATCTACTGATGTGACGGCGCAAAATGTTTCAAATCAACTCTGATTTTACAAAGTAATGGGAATAGGCCTGTGTTAGGAAACAAATCTGGAGAATATGGGAACATATCACAAATCTCATTAACGAAGGATTTGTTACATGTAATGAAACTCGGAATTGAACATATTATTTGACGTTTCGTTAAACAGAACTGTCTGATCAGATAAATAGGTTTTAATATAACATAATTTCAATCATCTAATATTCTAGAATGTTAAGGCCCAAATAAAAAATTCTGATGTGCGGGAAAAAAATACAAAACTGCAGAACGAAAAGACAAATGATTCGTGTTTTTAAAATCGTGTAGTAATAGGTATAGTAAAGACATTCTTGCTATGAATAGTACGAAAAGTACAATAACTATTAATGAAAATATCTGAAGTTAACTGATAATCATTTTTTTCCCACAATGAATACGTTAATTGTACAGTTAAAAAACTATGGACATTAATCAAATAAACTGCCATGAAGAATCTCCAAAGAAAATTAAAAAAACTGGAAGAGAGAAAAAAGTGAAAAAAAAAAATCATTTTTCTAAAAATAATACATTATTGATACACAAAATTATTCATGAAGCAGCAAAAAGTAAAATAACATGCACAAAAATCTACTGATGTGACGGCGTAAAATATTACAAATCAACCCTGATTTTACAAAGTTATGGGATTCGGTCTGTGTTAGGGAGCAAATCTGGAGAGCATCAGAACATATCACGTATCTCATTAACCAAGGATTTGTTACGTGTGAAGAAACTCGGAATTTGATGCATCACTCGAGGTCTCGTTAAACAGAACTATATAGTCACACGAATTGCCTTTGATATAACTTTGATTTCAATTTATCTAATATTTTACAATGTTATGGCCTCCAACTAAAAATTTCAGATGTTCAAAAAAAAAAAAAAAAAAGAGTAGAAACTTGCAGAATGAAAAACACCAAAGATTCTTTTTTTTTTTTTTTTCAAAAATACTGTCAAACCCGGTTAAGACGCGTTTCAAAGGAATGACAAATATTAAACGTCTCGTATTAAACGGGATTTGTATAATGTTACAGGAGCTGGGCTTATTTACACATCTATTAGTCTATGAACTTTAGAGCTTTCATTTACATGATTTTCAAAATTATATGAACACCCAGTTTTTCAAACATAAAAAGAAGAAAATATTACAAAACAAACTGAAGTGCAATCAATGTTAGAAAAGCTCTAACCAGTAGGCTCCATACATTTCCCATTGAATTTAAATTAAAAGAAACAGATGGCCATGGAATTACATGTACACCTTTATTGAAACCATTCCCAAGTTCTGTTTGCCGTGTGGATGGATGCATTGTCTTGTTGGAACATCCAGAAAGGTCCCCTAATTTCCTCAGAAAATGACAACAAGTTTGTTTCAAGTAAGTCTGGAAAGGTTAATGTACTCATTTTGCCAGAGGGAAACGCAACGTTGATCTTACCATGAAATCCATACGCAACCCAAACCATGAGTGAACCTCCATCCTGCTGCCGCTTAGAAAACATTTCTGGTTTCTTGTGCAGATAGTGCCAATAATAAGAAAAACTGTCCGGACCATCCAAATTGAATTTTTTTCATCGGAAAATATTACTCTTTCCTATTCTAGACTTCCAGGACCTGTGATCTTTTGCCCAATCCAGGCAATTCTGCTGGTGCATTTTAGTCATATGTGGTTGGGGCTTTCTTTTCTTGTACCTCATCATCTTAGAGCTCTTGATTCCTTTTTGACATTGCTATCAGTGAATCTCTTGAAAGTTCACCTAAAGTTGCATTTCCATTGCTCATTCTTTTTATAATGGCTCTTTTTTCCCTTTTGGACAGCTTTCGCGGACGTCCCGGAGACTGCTTTGCTCCATAATCCGCTTTTAATCGAAGAAAATTTAATATTACACATGGAGATCTTTTCAATTTTTTTGCGATAGTTCTGGCCGAAAGTCCTTGATCCTTAAAAGCTATATTTTTCCTTTTCTCAAAATCACTTAAAGCGCTTTCACAAACCCAATACTTCAAGAACTCACTTTGCGATCAGGTTTGGAAATTTCCTAGTCTGCGAAGTATCTTTATATGCTAAACTAATTTGCATATTTCGATTTCTTCTTCTAGGGGTGGCATTCAATATTCCTGTGCAGTTTCCATGATCGTTTAGTGATAATTTCGATCAATGTTCATATAATTTTCAATACCATTTTTTTAGATAATAGTTCATATTTTCAATGAATTTAAAGTTTGATATTTCTTATACAGTTATGTGTTATGCAAAATTACTGTATTTGTCTCAAGAAAGGAGTTTTCTGATAATTATTTATGAATTTTTGACAGGATATCTTAAAATTATTAGATGTGCATATCATTATGAAACCCAGTGTATACGTTTACGGTCGAAAATTGTGTTTTCAACGTATACTTAGATTAAAAATTAATTGAATTTGGCATTAACTCATTGTTTCTTTTTGTAAGAACAACTGGATAAAGTATCTACCCCTATTTCCAATTAGTAATGTTCACCTTAATTAATTTATTATTAAATAAAAAAATTATCACTATTCGGAAACTGTGGTTTTTATCGGAATCAAAAATTCCTCTAAATTTGAAACCCTGCAAAAGAGAGAAGGAATTCACATCTAGATCTATGAATTCGCGTTTTAAGCGTGAATATTTTGCCCAGAAGACCGGAAATCTATCACGTATTAAGCGGGATCGCGTAATAACCGTTCGCGTGTTAAACGTGATATTTTTGCATTAGCTTTATGGGCGATGTTCAAGGGATCGGAAAAAATCCACGTATTAAGGGGGATCGTGTTATAACCGTTCGCGTATTAAATGTGATATTTTTGCATTAGCCTTATGGGCGATGCTCAAAGGACCGAAAAAATTCGCGTATTGAGGGGATCGCGTTGTAAACGTTCGCGTATTAAACGTGATCTTTTTGCGTCAGCCTTGCGGGCGATGTTCAAGAGACCGAAAATTTCGCGTATTAAGCGGGATCGCATTATAACCATTAGCGTGTTAAACGTGATATTTTTGTGTTAGCCTTATGGGTGGTGTTCAAGGGACTGGAAAAAATCCACGTATTAAGGGGATCGCGTTATAACCGTGAGCGTCTTAACGGGGTCCGACTGTATTAGTACATTAATAGGTAAAGATAGCCTTTCTATGAACAATAAGAAAAATCCAATAAATATTATTGAAAATATCTGAAGTTAAACTATACATTTTTATTTTTCAAACAATGAATAGGTTAATTGGTGCAGTTAGAAAGCTATGGGCATTAAAACAAATAAACAATAACGAAGAATCCCCCAAAAATAAAAATTTTAGAAGAGAAAGAAATGATATTAGAATGATATTATATGACATGGTATCAAATGATATTATATCTTGGAATATTACATAATGCACAGAAATATTCATGAAGCAGCCAAAAATAAAATAATATGCATAAAAATGAACCGCGACGTGACGGTACGAAATATTTCGAATGAAATTTCGTGTACAAAATAATGTGAATCGGTCTGAATTAAAGCAGGCAAATTAGGAGGATATCAGAACATATCACATTTCTCATTAACTACGGATGTATTGCGTGAAGAAACTCGAAATTTGTACATCATTCGCCGTTTCGTTAAACAGAACTGAATGGTTTTACGAATCATTCTGCTCGAACGTTATTTGAATTACTGAATAAAATTTCTGGAGTATTATGGATTCCAAGAAATTTTTTCGATGCCAGAAAATGTTAGTAATTTTCAGAATAAAAATAGCGAATGATTCGTTTTTCTCAAGTTATTAATATATTAATAGATAAAGACTATCTTGTTATGAATAATTTGAAATAAGCTAATAACTATTAATAAAAATGACTGAATTGTATTCGATTTTTTTTAACAGTGATTGTATTAGTACAATTATATTGTTATGAACAGTACTCAAAAGAATTTTAATGAAGAATCACTACAAAAATAAAAAAAAAAATTAGAAGAGAAATAAGAATGATACATTTTATATCAAGACACAAAATTATTCATGAAATTTCCAAAAGTATACGCACACAAATCAAATGATGTGATAGTGTAAAATGCTTCATATCACTCATTATTTATAAGTTAATTAAAATTGGTTTGCATTAAAGGGGGCAAATCTGAAGGATGTCGAAACATATCATGTTTCTCGCTAAGCAAGGATGATTTGATGCATGTGAAGAAATTCTGTATTTGACACAGCATTTGAGATTCCGTTAAACACACTGCAAATAGAAGCGTCTTAAATTTAGACACATATGTGACTGAAAAAGAATTTTAGACACTTAAGTGTCTTAATCTGAAAATTAAGACACTATAGATGTCTTAATTTAAGATACATAAGCGTCTTACTATGACCATGGTGTAAACGAACTGAGAATAATGTCTAAAATATCCGCAAACGTCTTATTTTAAGACACTTCATTGCTTTAAACGTGTCTTAATTTTAGACGTTTTGATTCTTCCGACGCAATAACCACCAGGGGGCACTAGCACTCCCAGTTGCGCATGCGTTTTAGATGTCTTCGTTCGAAGTGGTATACGTTGTAATTCAAACAAAGTTTGTTTTTATGTACGCGTGTATTTTAATTCGTTTTTTGCGAAATGTGAAGTACTGTGATTTTAATTCGTATTAACTTGGAGTATTTATTTATTGAATACATACATCTGACCTGTGTGCTCGACATCAAATGTCTCTTAGAAGCTGTCGTCGATACAAGGGCGGGATAGACACAGAACAGAAGTAGACGACGGTTGAAGATTACACCCGGAAATTCTACAAAGCGTGTGCAATGGGCTTAGTGTTAACTCGTATCAATTTATATCAATAATATTGTGTTATTCATCTTCGTCCTGTCGAAGCTGGCAAGAAAAAAGAAACTTTTGTCTGGCGGGTCCTGTTTTTAGGATGAAACATCTCATTCTTTAAATATGGCTAGTCGGATGTATTATGGGATTACCTTTTAAACTGATGAAAGTCTTTCTCCCTCACTGTGGTTGTGGTAGTTTTTAAAATTTCAAATCGAGGAATATTTCTTACCTCTTGCAGCAACTCAAGTAAGTTTCTTTATAGTAGTAAAATTAGTGTATTTTATGATTTTATTTATTGTACTAAACAAAATCCTGCATGAAATTTAATTAGTTTTGAATCTGTTCGCAAAAAACCCCACTAATTCTAGAAGTATATATTTTTAAACTTATGACGTTCTTTTTTATTACGAATTATATATTCAATGTCAGTTCTTAGTTTCAACGGATAATTTTTATCTCGCAGTAAATGACGGCCACAAGGAAGTAAAGAAAAAAAAAACTTTGAAAGATGACCTAATGCTTTCTTACTTCCTGGCATAAAACCGCAGATTAAAAAAACATAAATAAAGTAAATGAGACTGGTCTATTATATGAAGCTGCCTGTAAAAATATACATATGCATTTGATTTGCAATCAACTCTAATACTGATTTTTTTTATTATTTTTAATAAAAAAAGTAATTTGAAATTTATAATGGGAAAAAGTAAAAACCTCTAACTAGATTTCGTATTTAAAATTGTGGTAACTTTATTTATATGCACTTATACGAAAAATACAAAAATGACAGATGTTACTGTATATATTTAAGACGAAAGAAGTTTGGAAATCATAAGTTATTTTTTCCTCATATTTTTAATATAGAATATGTACTTATTTGTTTTTATTGATAGTTGAATAGCTTTTGTGAGTACCCTCTGATCTACATAAAAACTTGCCCATGTGGAAATATAAATTTTTTAAAAACATAATTTTTAAATAAGTATTTTCATTTTTTTTTTTTTTTTTTTTTTTGGGGGGGGGGGATTTTGCATGAATTTTTGTAAAGCTGATATCTTAAATCTTGCACTAATTATAATGAAAGTTTTGAACTTTTGGAGTAGGACAAGTTTAAAAACGCAAATATATTTAACAAAATACCAAAGTCATTTTTTCCCCAATGTTATTAAAGTAGAATATTTATTTATTTATTTTCATTATTCATAGTTAAATGGCTGTTGTGATTATCAAGTGATGTATATGTAAAATTGCCTATGTGGCAATATATTTTTTTATATTTTCATTTTTTTTTGGGGGGGGGGGGATTTTTGCAATTTTCGTACATCTGATATTTTAAATCTTTTTCCACATTCAACCGAGTATAATAAATATTTTGAACTTTTAGAGTAGGACAAGATTATAAAATATATATATATATTTATCTATGTACCTTAAAAGCACTTAATAGCGGACACTTCGGGACCGCGGAATTTGTCCGATAATTGGAGATGTCTACTTTTTTGAGGTAAAAATATACAAATATGTATGTCTGCTGATTAAAAAAGTATTCGTTAAATAGAGGTGTTCGCTATTCGAGAATGTCCATTAACCCCCACAACGGATACTCCCGAATACCGGACATCTCAATTTAGACAACTATAATGCAGGGTTGCGTTTTTTGCAAAAGTACTTCTTGATTAAAGGAAGGGCAAACTGGGAAGTGCCCCGTCCCCCTACGACTGTAGTGCCCCCAAATTTGATGTGCAATATTTGTAAAGCTTATATTTTAAATCTGTTTCGAAATTGTACTGATTATAATCAATATTTTGAACTTTTAAAGTAAAATAAGGTTAAAAACAAAATAAATTTTAAAAAATCTAATATTTAGATAAATATTTTTTGTTTTTTAATCTTGTTCTACTCCTGAAGTTCAAGATATTGATTATAATCAGTACAATGTCGTAAAAGATTTAAATTATCAACGTAACGAAAATTGTATACCAAAACTGAGAGCACCAAAAAAATCAGGCTGTATTGGGGGGGGGGGGGGGGGGCAGGACCACAGCCAAATATTTTTCCAGGATTCAACGTGGTCAAACATGGCTACGTATGATGCTTACAAAAAAATGGATGCGATTCAGACGTTTGAAGTGTCTGAAATTCAGACGCAAAAAGTGTCTGAAAAAATTCAGACATTTTAAAATGTCTGAAAATTGAACACTCCATTTCAGACACTTAAGTGTCTGAATTTCAGACATTTTAATTTAGAGTGCAGAACCGAATACTCCGATGTAATATTTTGTTAAAACGTTATTGGAATTATTCGATAAAATTTCCAGAATGATATGGCGTTCAACTAAAAATTTCCAATGCAAGAAAACAGAGGAAACTCATACAATAAAAGTAATGAATGATTAACTTTTTCAAAATTTTACTATACAACTATATACTAGCAAAATTTGTCTCTTTTTATTCTATCTTTTTCTGTTCTGCATTTATTTTTCTCATTTTATACTGGATGTAACTCCATGCCATATTGTTTATTTGATTTCCCTTTTATTCTGTTTTCATCTGTTAGATGGCGTCATTCCATACCCCATCGTTAAATCGTTTTAACTTTTATCCCGTTTTTGCCCGATAAATGGTACCACTGCATATTCTCTTTCTTACGACTGGCTGAAGCGGTAATCGATTGGAAACCTAAAGAACTTTTCAAATTCAAGACGGCTTGGCTTTGTTCTTCAACACTTTAAAAGCAATGCAACAACTCTTTCTTGAAGATGGTCATAGGTGGTGACCGAAACTTCGATTGTTATAATTTTATTTTAATGTTTGTTTAGTTTTTGATTTTACACCATTCAATAAATTTGCGATTTTTTTTTTATTTGACGTTAATTTTGAACTTTTCATGGTGGAAATGCCCAGCTCTTTTATTATTATTTTTTTTTACTATACTTTTAGATAAATATGTTCTTATTATGAATAGCATGAAAAACGTAATAACTAAAGAAAATAACTTAAATTGGATGACACATTTTCTCCACACAAGGAAAGTCGTACTATCACATTACTGAACCTTATTTAAATGTATATTTCCGAAGAATCGCCAGATAAAACTTTTATAGTAAGGGAAAAAAACAATAAATGAAAGGTCAGAATTCTAGTGCTAAATTCGCCTTGAGTAAATAAATAAAATTAATATAAAAAGCATAAAAAAATGTACTAAAATTACTTGCAGGTGCATACACATAATATAAAATTATTTAAAATACATTAGAAATATCTTAAAAATACATAAAAAACCACTAAAAATCCAAAACGTTATGAGTCATCACACGGTTGTCATCAAAGGGTATTTAAATGTTGTTATTATGAACAGTATGAAAAACGCTGTAACTTAACCTTTTAAGACCCAACCCGCACGATCGTGCGGGTTAGACATACATGTAAATTTTTGCTTCTGAAACAGTCGTATGTAATAAAACCCCGAATCGAACGATTGTTCTGGTTTGCAAAAAGAGTAAAGTATCATTTTTTATCAACGGATGACGGTTGCAGTACATGTTTTACTTTTAGCCGGCATGATTAGCTTTGCTTACAAGTACAACGAAAACAGCTCATCATATTATCTGTCGTAAAAAGGTAATTATCAGTATATTTCTAAATAAAAAAAAAATAATTATACACTATTTATATTGCTCACAGGACTTCAAATTTCGTTACCCACACGATCGTGCGACTTGGGCGTTACATTAGTCAGTGCTACTGTAAAGATAAGAGCTTTCTCAAAGTTCATTTTGTTTTCTGTTTCAATAATTTTGGTGACAGCCAGAATAAAAACGAAGTATGTTGTTATATAATTAATGCCATATTTTCTTGGGTGTTGTCATGGATGAATTTTTTTTTTTCAATTAAATTTTACCTTTTTTTTCCTTTTCAATTAATAAAATTTTCTAAGACATTTTTAAAAAAATACTTTATTAACTTTTAATAAAGCAAAATAAAATAATTTTTCAGATGCCTAAACGGAAAAGAATTCTCACACAAGAAGAAATATTGCAATTGATGAATAAATCAGACTCTGAATTTAGAAGTTGCGTACAAAATATTTGAAGCAGATTTATTAGTTCAGATGGGCTCGATGAAGAAAAAAAATACAAATATCTCTAAAGAAATGGCAATTTTGGATCCTTCTTCCTCATCAAAATCCCCTGAACTCATTCCTCAAAGTTCTACCTCCAAGCCAGTTTCGGCAGAGGCTAAGATAATGAAAACAACAACAACGAAAAACAATATATGTGGGATGTTAAGAAGTTCATTTCTGTACCTCATTCTGCTCCTTTAGGTTTCATGCAATTGCAGGTATGTCTTTCCTTTCGTAAATTTTATTTTAAAAAAGTTACAGACTTACAGAAAAAATAAAATCGACATCATAATTTTTTTTAAAAATAAGCCAAACATTTTAAAATTAATTAAAATATGATTTTTTTGAAGCCGATAAGTACATCTCCAATATTATTTTTTTTTCTCCTTTTTTAGGCTTTAAGAGCCAGTAAGGATTCCATTGCAGTATTTCAGCCAATACATCCCAAATCATCTTATAAGTAATAATTTCACAGGAATAGCCTAACCGTACGATCGTGCGGATGTGGCTTTCTTAAAAAAAGCCCAACCCGCACCTTCGTGCGGGTACTCTCCATGCTCCAGGGGGTGACGAAAATTTTTTAAATTATTTTTTAAGTGTCATTAGGGTCAGTATTGAGTTAATAACCAGAAGAATGTAATATTTAAATGTGAAAATGTTCCGCGTCTTAAAGGGTTATACAAAATAGCCGGTAATGAATGACACACTTTCTCCAAATAAAGAAAGTGGTGTTATATTGCTGAACATTATTCAAATGAATATTTCCAAAGAATCGCCATATAAAAGCAAGAACTACCCGACCGAGTGTTATATGTTTAAATGTTGTGTTAAAGTGTTTCAAAGAAAAGTGAATAACAACATTTAAATTCCCATTGATGACGGCAAAGCACTGTAATAAAAACTTCCGTTAAAATACGGAAATTGTACTGGCAGTCGAGACGCCAGTACTATTTCTGTAAATTCCAGAAAAAGTTCAGTTTTTTTTTTTTTTTTTTTTTTTTTCCATATTTTCGTATTTAAAAACTTTCGTCTCAAAGACAAAATATAATAATTTTTTAAGGAGAAACTTACATATTTATGAATTTTACACTTCGCTTTTCAAGCTCAAGTTTACACCAAGGTCATAAAATCACAATTAAATTCAAACACTACCTTGACGTCATTCGAACCAGGGTTCTTCCAGATTAGTGCCCTTAACGACTACGCTACGGCTTCACAAACTGCGTGTTCAAATATCGTCACTTATTTCAGATGTCTTTTGCTTTTAAGCAAAGGCAAAGGAAGGAATTTCGTAAAGATAATATTTTTCAATTGAGTATACCATTCTGAATATTTTACACTTTTATTTCGCTATAATTTTGAATATTTAGCTTTTTAATTTCATATTTTATAAAAGATAAATTTTACTCTTTAAAATATTACAGGTACATATGGATATTTTAAGAGTAATGACGAGTTACTTCTTTTTTGCAAGATTTTTAAAATTTTATTTTAATATTATTTTTATTTATTTATTCATTTAGTTTTGCAATAATACCAACGTATTTTTTTTTTTTTTTAACATGTACTTTTTAAAAATTTTCAAATTATTTGTTTGGTGATCCACTGTAATCTCAAATAAAGATAATCACTACGTGGTATTAAAATTAATTTCCTTTATTGCTTATTAAACTTAGATAAACGTCAATTTTATAATAATTTCATTATTATATTTCAGATATGTTTTAAATTTTATGTGCGAATCTACTAAAGTGAACAGATTAAAAAATATTAAAATTAAAAACAGATTTTTTCCATTTAAAACACCCTAGCAGAACCTTAAAAATATTTTAACAGCTTTCTACAAATAAGTCAAACATTATTTTAAAATCATAATGAAAAATAAACTGTAACATTTCCTTTTTAACGATCTCAAACTTAAAATGATATTAATAAGATTAGAATTCTTTTAAATATCGTAAAAATACGTTAACTTTATATATATATATATATATATATATATAAAGAAAAATATATTATAGCGAGTTGTTTAAAAATACATATTATAGATGACGTCATAATTTTTATCGGTTTTACTTGAAAACTCATGTAAAACATACTATTTAGCCATTATTGGAAAATAATTGAATACATTTTCAATACAGAGCCATATATATACAATAACGGAATTTCAATAAAAATAATATCACTGTAAGACAAATATACACAATAATTAATTACTTTGCTTTCCAAACAATAGCAACTATTTCAAAAAGTCATTTGCGGAAATTGTACTGTTTTGAAGCAATACAGTAATATTCCGTAAAATTTAGGGAAAATTTTCAGAATTGATACGGATTTATAATATCAAAATGTCAATTACGGAAATTGTACTGTTTCCTCAGAAAAATGAAACTATTCCGTAAAATTTTAAGTTAAAATTTGGGTATACTGACGGATTTTTTTTACAGTGTGTGATGGCTGTAAAAATTTTGGATTTTTTGTGGTTTGTAATGTATTTTAAAGATATTTCTAATATATTTTAAATATTTTTTTATTATATGTATGCACCTGCAAGTAATTTTAGCACATTTATTTGTGCTTTTTTATAAAATTTTACTTAAAAAAACAATCAGTAGTTTTAGAATATTACATTATTAACTAATTAAAATATTCAAGAAGCAAACAAGGTAAAATAACGGGAACAATAACTGACATGAGAGTGTAAAATGTTTTAAATCACTGCTCATTTACAAGGTAATGGAAATGAGTCTGGGTTAAAGCTGGCAAATGTGGAGGATATCGGGACATATCCCGTTTCTCATTAATCAAGGATTTGTTGCGTTTGAAGAAACTCGGAATTCGATACGTTGTTCGACGTTTCATTAAACAGAATTGTATGGTCAGACTTATAGTTTTGGTAGAACATTATTTCAATTAAAAATATATATACATATATTTTTTTAATGCTTTTCAACTAAAAATTTCGATTTGAAAAAATATGAGAAATTTCTAAAATGAAAGTGACGAAAATTTCGCTTTCGCAAAAAATTAGCACATTAACAGATAAATACAATCTTCTTATGAACAATTCAAAAAGCTCAATAATTGTTAATAGAAATATCTGAAATCTTTTAATCAGGTTTTTTTTTTTTTTTTTTTTTTTGACCAATTGTTAAAAATAGTTACAATTGTGACAAAGTCCAAATATCCTTTGTACCAAAGATAAGCTTGTTATATTTTTTCTAAAAATATATAGATAATTAATAAAAAAAATGCTTTTGGCATGTTTACTAGAATAATAAATGTAGTCTTTCATACGCTAACGGGCGGTGCCCTTTTTTACACTTTCTGATATAGTTAATAAGTAAGGTATTTCTGTCCATCTGTACAAGCCCTAACTCTCGTAAATATGCTCGGATTGCTCTGAATTTTTGGTATATTATTGACGTTTACTATAGCACGATCACTATTGAAAATGAAGTGTGCGTCATTTAAAGTTCCTTTACAGAGATGGTCAAAAGTATTCTGATACATTTCGGTGAATGGAAAACTATCGGTTCAAGTTCATTTTATTGATGTCAGTCCATTTCAAACAAAATCAAATTGATATGGATTTATTTGGTACACGAAAACATGCTATTTAATTAATTTTTCAACTACTTTTCAGCAGTGAAATTACGCTTGAAATTATTGAATATTAAATACGTGATTAATCACATTGCTAACAAGTCGTAAACCAACTTGGTGAAAAATGGCCTAACCGGGAATCGAACCCGGCCCCCTGGAATAGATCTCCAGTGCTCTACCACTAGATTGTGTGCTCATGAAGACTTTTCCATCTAGTGCTGCGGTTGCAGCCTTACCGACTTATTGAGAGATGCCAAGCTGGGCATCGTAATTGTTGTTTAGTGGTAGAGCACTGGAGATCTATTCCAGGGGCCCGGGTTCGATTCCCGGCTTGGCCATTTTTCACCAAGTTGGTTCACGACTTGTTAGCAATGTGATTAATCACGTATTTAATATTCAATAATTTCAAGCGTAATTTCACTGCTGAAAAGTAGTTCAAAAATTAATTAAATTGTATATTCACCGATGCTGGGTTCATTTGTGTCTCTTGCTTCGCCACTAGATTGTGTGCTCATGAAGACTTTTTCATCTAGTGCTGCGGTTGCAGCCTTACCGACTTATATAAGTGAGAGATGCCAAGCTGGGCATCGTCCTTGTGGTTTAGTGGTAGAGCACTGGAGATCTATTCCAGGGGCCCGGGTTCGATTCCCGGCTTGGCCATTTTTCACCAAGTTGGTTTACGACTTGTTAGCAATGTGATTAATCACGTATTTAATATTCGAAAACATGCTTTCTGTAGAATATAGGTTTCATTCTTTCTTTGAAACATTTATTATTCATTTACAGGGACAATCCAAAATAATTCCGTTACATAATTACCCACGGAGAAAAAATGTATGCAGCTTATTTTATTTAGGTTACACTATTTTAAATATAATGAAATTCTTGTTCTATAATATGATTTACATTGAAGTTCTCGTTCATTTACAGTGACAAACAAAATATTCGGATACATTATTGTATCCGAAGTTCTGTCAATCAGTGATAACTGCTAAAAGTGCGATTTCATTTATGGTGTGTGTGTGTGTTTAAGTTTAACTAAATTTTTTTTTAGTACGTGTTGTGTATAAAAAGGCTACACAAAAGAATTCGTAAGCATTGCGGATTTTGAGCCCGAATGGGTGAAAGGTGTCTTTTAATTGAGTTATGCACTTTCAGTTTGAACTATATATGGTATAAGAGATATTCGTAGAATATAATTAAACTAATATACAGAGCCACGCAAAGGAAGAACTGGATACATGGCCTCATAGGGATTATATTCTCTGGAAGCAAAATTTCAGTAATTTTAAATATGTTTTAGCCTGAATTAAATTTTAGCTTAATATGTGATGCTTATAAAAATCCGTAGGTAATATACAGGGCAGTACAAAAAAATTTTAAAGTATGTTTCCGTCTACTGGTAGAAACTGCCGAAGGTGAATTTTCGATATATTATGTATTTTCTTAGTAAATTAAGTTTTAGCATACTATGTAGAATATATACAAATATTTTGATTAAATACAGGGCTGCACAAAAGAAGTGGAGTGCTTCTCCGGCTATGATCGGTAATTTATTAAATGAGGTTTTCAAATGTGTTATTTTTTTTTTCCTAAATTGTTTACATAGATTATTTTCACCTTAATAAACAGCGAATTTTCGTTAAAGAATCCTGGTACTGTTGGAAAGTGTTGCATAATCTATGCTTGACGTATGATTATTCTTTATTATTTATTTTTATATCATATTTCACTTCATTTATGTATGTATATATCTGTCTCCTATGTTACCGATTACAGAAAATTTCTGTTTCAGCACAACAAATATATTAAGAATTATTGCGAAGTTTTCCAAAGCTATAGCCTAGATTAAGGATCTAACTTTTCTGCGGAAAAACAAAAACTACAATTAATAGATTTAACCTCCTGATCGCCGGGCAAAAGGGCAAAATTGTAATGTTGTTTTCTCTAATGTTTTTTAAATGTTAAAAAAAAAGATGTTTTTTCCAACCTGATATACTTTCTTTTTTTATTACGCATAGGCATATAAGTCTTCAGAGTATTAATCATAACTTAATTATTTAAAACTGGATTATATCTGTAGAATTATATTAATTTAAATAATGCTTCTATTGCAGTCAAACCTACAGCTTACTGAACGGATATATCAGTTCGCTGCCGGTGAGAAAGTTAAAATACATTAAACTACATTTACAATTTTTTTGATGGACTGGAATAAAAAAATAAAGATGTGCAAAAAGAAATAATTCATTGACACAACTACACTGGTATGGTCAATAACGAAGAATCGACGAAAAAAATATTTTATGGAATGACAAAATTACCGTTCATAGTTTTAGACCATCACATCACGAATGAACAAATTTATTCACGGAGCAGCCAAACGTAAACAAATCTACACAAAAATCAAATGACGTGATAGTATAAAATCTTTCAAATCACAACTGATGTGCAAGGCAATGGAAATCGGTCTGTGTTAAAAGGCGCAAATCTGGAGGATATCGGAACATATCCCGTTTCTCATTAACAAAGGATTTGTTGCGTTTGAAGAAACTCAGAATTTGATACAACATTCGACGTTTCGTTAAACAAAACTGAATGGTTATACGTATCGTTTAGGTTGAACTTTATTTGAATTAGTGAATATATTTATAAGATTATACGATTGCGTAATAATATGACTAAAAATTCTGTACGTGCAAAAATTAAGGAATACCAATGACCTTTAGACAGTTTCGGTGCAATATTTGAGAATTGGTTGAAAGATATCACTTTTTCCGTAAAATTTGTGCATTGTTAAAAATATACCTGTAAAATTACGGGCAGAGGCCGGCAGCAGAGATTCCAGTCATATACCGTAAAAAAAAAAAAAATCCATGCCCATCATTTTGTGCAGGCCGTAATTTTACGGGGCAAAGATATACACTTCAAAACACAAAAACACTTTACTTACTGTTCCGTAGCACGAAGCACGTTAGATAATGATCACAGAATCGCTTTTTTGGCGTGTTAAAAAGTATGTTATGGTCGCGGATAAGTGACATTATTTTTCGAAACACGGCTAAAATGAAGGGTTACACCCTAGTGGAGGAAAATGCATGGGGTCTTAACGTATTTTTTTAGTGGATCCGACCGTTTTTCATCAAATAAGGTTGTTGCCCGTGAAAATTGAAGAGCAAACGCTCATAAATTTACAGTTTTTCTCTGAGAGTGTGTCCGTTGAACAGTTGTATGTTACGGTCGCGGATAAGTGACATTATTTTTCAAAACACGGCTAAAATGAACGGTTACACCCTAGTGGAGGAAAATGTAGGGGGTGGTAACGTATTTTTTTTTAGTGGATCAGACCGTTTTTCACCAATTAAGGTTGTTGCCCGTGAAAATTGAAGAGCAAACGCTCATAAATTTACAGTTTTTTTCTGACCGTGTGTCTGTTGAACAGTTAACATACATTTCGGCGTTGATTTAAATAGGAACAACAAGGAAATTATTTTTTTGATAAATGAATATAGAAAGATGAAAGATAAAAAGAACTTCTAAAAAACACTATAAAATTTTTAATAAATGCGCAAGGTCTTTCGAAAGATAGTCTTTCTTCATCAGGCGTAGAGAACACGTTCTACTACTTTGAAAACAGCAGCAAACAACTGTTGCTTGCTTGCTGCTGTTTTCAAAGTAGTAGAACGTGTTCTCTGCTCCTGATGAAGAAAGAATAGTTCATTCGAAAGGCCTTGCACGTGTATTAAAATTTTTATGGTGTTTTTAAGAAGTTATTTTTATCTTATCATTTCACACCAGCTTATTTAACGGCAGAGGAAGTTCGGATATTATAGAATACCATTTTATATTTTTCTATGTAAGTCATCATAAAAAAAATGAAATACATTAAAAGTTAGTAAAGAAGAAACTTTGACTATTTCTTAACACATTTTTAATGCGTTTAAAGTGGAAGAAAAAAATACATATCAATATTTTGCTTTTAAAAAAATTACACTTTTCGGGTAATGGCAATCAGTCAGGTAATATGGACTAGGGTCATGAGGAATATTAAAAGTGCACGAAAAACTACGATTTAGTAGAATAACCAAAATTATTTAATGAGTAAAACATAGTACATATCTATAAATCATCAGATTCTTCGAAAAACTGTTTTAAATTTTAGATTCGGCTTTAAACAGTTGTCTACCTGATATTCCATATTACCCGACACACCATCTTGAAAAACATAATCTCTTCACTCGTCAAGAAGTTAGCACAGAGGCAAACTGACTAACACAGCAATAAATATAACTGTTCAACTTTATCATGAACTAGGTAAACATTTCTGACAATAAGATTGGATAATTAATAGGAATTTTAGAAAATTTACTTGCAAATTTGAAAATAAGAATTTGTTTCACTGTGTCGTTCCAACAAGATGTGTTCCAACATAGCTGAACAAAGTACTTCATGAGAGTACTAGACAGCCATATGGCAGATTTACGCCTGACTGCAACAGAATATGCGCTAGATATTGAGGTGTTCCATAACACCCGAACTTCCTCTGCTAGTTTATTTTTCTAATACCGATACTGTTATTTGGCAAAACTGGTCCTTAAAACTGAAGTTCGAACAATTAGATTTTTATTGTATTTTAGGGGTTTTATGTTTAGGAGAAGGATATTCTATGCAAATATATGTTTAGAGGATATTATATAAGAATCGACCGAAACAGGTTTTTAAGACCGAAACCGAAACCATAACTAAATTTTGGTAATCTTCCTATTTTCGGCCGAAAAGGCAAAGGAAAACGTCCCAAAAATTTTTTAAGTAATTAATACATACATAAATGTACATAATTATTAATTAATTATACCTGTGGCCCAAGTTGGCTCATCATTAATTTATCAACGACACAAAATGTTTTTTTTTTAATTATACGAATTGCATCTATTTAAAAAATGGTTTAGGTATACACATCTGTATTTAAATTTTACAATGATTTTTGTAAAAGATTATCTGGAATACTAGAACTTTCTCAAAGAGTATTCGAAAGACTTCTGCGCTTTCAAACTAAAAATCTTCAATTACTGCTAAGCCTGGAGCTATTAATGTGCTCGTGAAAAGCATCTTCAAAGTTTACTCAAATAAGCATTTCTTGTTTTATAATTAACACTAAAGTCAGGAGTCAGTGATGACTGATACTTATAAACAGTGAAGTTCATAGCAATCAATAAAGAGTGTCTCATAGGAGATACAGCTCAAATCTATGAGTAATGTTGAAAATTCCCGAAGAAAGAAACGAGATTTTTGGAATATAGATAGTTTAGATCGAGTTTCAGTTCCGGCAAAATTTTCGACACCATTTTCGCCAAAAAGAATTTTCTGCGAAACTCAGATTTTGGACTGAAAACCAAAACGAAACCGAAGCAGCACCGTGGCAGCATTTTTGTCGAAAACGAATTTTTGGCGAAACTCAGATTTTGGGCCAAAAAATGAAACGAATTTTTGGTCGATCTCTAATATTATATATTTAGGATATAGATAGAGGTTATTTTAGATTATGGTTTTTAATTATACGGACCGTTAACTAGCAGTAATTTTTTAGCATAATTTATTTATTTCCGATAGACAGATAAGGATTGTTGCCCCATTTAGTAGCCCATGTTTTTAGATTAACACTTTTAGAAAGAAATTTTGTTTTAAAAAAATATCATTTGACGACTATTATTTTATTCTGATTTTATTCTGCAAAATTAACACTAATCCAACATTATGATACCGTTTGATTTTCATATCAATTCTACATTAATGCGAGATTTATATTTGTTGATTTGATAGATTAAAAATAATTTATCCCCTAGTCTTATTTTCTTACGCTTTTTAATATTTTGTATTTCTTCTCAAAATATCTATAGATGACATATGTATAAGACATATTATTAGATATCTATAGATATTAATTAAACGTAAAATGTAAAAATTTCCAGAATAAAAGCAGCGAATGATTCGCTTTTGAAAAATATTTCAGTATAATGTTAGGTAAATGAATTATTTTAATTAACAATAAGAAAATAAATTAAAATAACCGAAATTCAATGATTCGTTTTTAAAAAATAATGACAAAAGTGTAAATTGATACATCGCAATGGATGTTATTGAAATGAACAATCATGAAGAATCGAAAAAAAAATACTATTAGCAGAGTAAATAGAAGAATCCATTTTTTATTTTTTTTAAGAAAATTTATTTTGAACTCTTAAGGTTACAAGGGACATTCAATCTCTTATTTTTTATTTTTTTAAAATTGCTCTTTAAATACTATTCAAGAGCAACACTATATGAATTATGGCATATATTTATCACACAAGAAATTAAAAAAAAAATTTCTTTGGAGGAAAAAAAAGGAATTTTCCTAAATATTTTAAGCGTTATGAAGATCTTTTCAAAACGTCCCATGCGCATTTCATATTAATTAAAATCTCCAATCTTTTTTACGCCAGTTTGTTTTATGCAAATAAAAATGTGCATCGAATTTTATATATTTAAATATAAAGGTAGAAAAAAAAATCTAAATTTTGTGAAATTTTCAGCTTTTTGCACCTTTACCTTTTCCAATTAGATTTAGCTTCAAAAAACAAAGCACAGCTTTATTTGTATATGTAAACCAAACTGGCATAAAAAGATATTGGGGATTTAAATAGATGTGGAATGTGCATGGGCCATTTTGAAAAGTTATTCATAACGCTTAAGTTATTCAGAAAAATTCCTTATTTTCCTCACATTTTTTAAAAACTTCTTGTGTGATAAACATATGCCATTCGTGAATAGTATTTAAAAAGGAATTTAAAAAAGAATTAAAAAAAAAGAGCTTGAAAGTCTCTTGCCCCATAACGTAATTTCTCCTTCTAAAGTGTTTTCTGTAATGAAGGTGAACAAACATGAAAGAAAACAATGCTGATTAAATAGCGATAATAAAATGTAAATTTCCGATAAAAAATATTTGGTGTAAAATAATTTTATGTAAATAAATAGTTTTCCAAAAAACATATCGCAAAATCGATATTAGTTTCGAAATCTCTAATTAAAAAAAAAAAAAAAAAAAAAAAAACACAATTTGAGGCTATTTAAGTCATTTTATTATTTTTGGAACACGAATAAAAGAGCGTATCTCTTACATAAATCAATCTTCAGCAAAATATGTTTTTGCATCACATGGTAGCTAACGTCATGTAATGTCATGATCACATCATCTACATCATCATCTTACATCATTTGCGAGCAAATACGAAGAGGGAAAAACGTGCAAGAAAATATGATGCGAGAATAAATTATTTTTGATTCGTTAAATCAACAAATATAAATGAATGAAGATTTTTGCTTCCCGGATTGCCTCCTGAAAATATTAGTCCAGATAATTCAAGTTTCTCTATAACCTCTATATTCCGAATTTTTAGATCCGTATATAAATATTTTTAAATTACTTAAAGAAAAACGGACTTTCTTAGATTTCATCATTTTTCTATTTAAAAGGATGCAACAAATAAACAAGAACCGTATATAAAAAAAATATATATATTACAATTCATGAGACATACAAGTAAAAATTACATAAATACATTTAATACAATTAAAAAATAAATGTTTCGAGCTAAATTTTAGCTCCTCATTAGTGCAATAAATAACATCCAAATAACCAGAAAACTACATATCATCTTTACATTTAAAAATTATTATTGACATGTAGTTTAAAGGTCATTTGAATGTTATTTATTGCACTGATGAGGGGCGAAAATTTAGCTCAAAACGTTTGCTTTTTAATTGTATTAAATGTATTAATGTAATTTTTACTTGTATGTCTGATGAATTGTAATATATTTTTTATTTTTAAATCGTATATCAGATGTTAAACAATGATTATTTATTTTAATAAGAACCGAATATTTTTTATTGCGAATGTTTCAAAACTTACATCTCTGATACACAATACAGTAGAATCTCAATTATCCGAAGTAATTGGGACCGACCCTCTTTCGGAAAATCGAAATTTTTGGATAATTGAGAATGCTTCAATTTTAAGATTAAGGAAAAATATATCGCTATTTCTTATTATGGTAATAAGTGCTTAATAAAAATAAACTAATACCAAAATAGAAATAAGAATAAATTATTTGAATTTTAATTTTGAAATTAAGTACCTTTTAGATATTTCCCAAGCGTTTGAAACAATGTTTTGTTTGTCACACTTTCGATTGCCTTTGCTTTGAATCTCTATCACGAATTTTTTTTTTTAATATTATCAGTTTACCAGTATCACAATCTTTCTGTTGCTCCAATCAAGCCAAACCGTTTTCAAAATTTCAAATGCGTCAGAATTGCTAAATTGTTCGTTCCATTCCGCAGCTTACAGGAACTCTAGTTAAATTCAAAGGAATTCTAAGAAAGGGGATCAAAAATATTTACATGCACTCGTGGTTCTGAAAAGACCGCTTGTACACAAGGAATGTGATAGTTAAAAAGAAAAAGCTTTCAAAATGGATTTTGCACACGAGAAATGTGAAAAAAAGCTTTAAAATTGGATTTCGGTTAACCGAGAGTTTCGGATAAAAGAGGTTCTATTGTACCTCGATTTTCATATCTACTCTCTTTATCACTTACATTCTGAAAACCTTTTCCGTTAAAAAAACATGAAAACAACTGGCAGTACAGTTGCTGGAATCCTCCTACCATGATTTGAAGACATTTATGTCTTTTGACTGCAAGATTTTAGGAATTGTTGAGCTTATATTCGCGAAGTTTCTGTTATTTAGAAGATAAGAAGACAAAAAATTTCGTTCCTGCGCTTGCAGCACAGTTGACGGAATGTGCGGACAACGGAAAGGTTTCAGGTAATTTTTACTTAGATTGGCGAACTTTCAATGTTTTAAGATGAAATAGGCAAATGAAAGCTTTAAATGTTCATGAATTAATATAATAGATGGAAAAATTACTTAAATTCACGGATTTTACTTAGAGTGCAGATCCACAATTTTTTTTTTCTTTTCTAGGAACGTTAGCAATTTTAATTTCAACCGTCCTAATGCACTATCCTAACTGTACACTATAAAGTGCATTGGGTTACAAGAAAATATTCACAAAAAATAAATGTTGTTTGCCAAAATCTGAGTATTCATAATTTTGTATTTATAAAGCAATTCCTTCATAAAATCTACTGTAACTTTGTAAAAAACGATTGTATCGGCTTACAGATTGTGTCATTTCTTTCCGAATTAAAAAATACATAATAAACGATATTCCACTTGATCTATTTGAAAAAATTTAGCCCCCCCCCCCCCCCCCCGGAGTAAAATAGCTTTTTTTTTTATTTGAGGGACTCATTGGATCTTATTTTCTAGTGCAAAATAAAGTTTTTACCAAATTTTCATGAATAACCATCAGTTGTTTTAGTAAAAACCTATTTTTCTTGATATAAATTATAATTTTTGCCTTTGTATTCACAAAATATGCAGAAACTTTATATATATATATATATATATATATATATATCTAGTTTTGGGCACAAGTGTCATGCACACACCGGATTTGGCGAGATTTTTTTTAGGCTAATTTGGCGAAAACATCGCTTTAGAATAGCAGTTACATATATATATATATTTAAATTATTATAAAAGGAAATAGCAATAAATAAATAAAAGTTTAATTAATAACCATAGAACAAAACAATTTATATAATTTTTAAAAAGAAAATAAAAGTAAATAAACATTTTTTTAATAAATAAGCAACAATAGCCGGGTTACTATGTCAGGCAAAATAACGCCAATTAGGAGCCCATTAGGTACTCCGGTGCGTATATCATGTGTGCCCTAGATTTTATTAACATTTTCATTTCCCTGGCAACACAATAACAAAATTCCTCTATAATGTTGGGGAAGTAGTTCTCTACAAAGACAACTATGCCATTTATAAACATGTTTCAAAGACTTCTAAATGTCTGAGTTTCCGAGTCTTCTTGTTGACAAAGTACCATGAACAAGACGTTTGTTTCTGTTGAGAAGGATAATGTAATAGAAAAAAAAAAAAACCCCACAATTACATGAAGTATGCATTTCTAAGATAAAGTGTCTCTCAGAGCACACAGGACTAGCTTTGTATCTAAATGTATGATTTAACTCAATTCGGCATACCACTGAAATTTTAACTGCAAACAAAGTTTAATTTTAATTAATTTTTCAATTAATTTTCAGCAGTGAAAAAATGCTTGAAATTAATAAAATATTTAATACGTGAGGTAATCGTGTATATATCTTTTATGCGTATGATTTTGAAACTATTAAAAAATTAAGTATTCAAATACAAAAATGGATCAACAGATATTTTAATTAATAAATTCAAACAATTTGAGATACAACTTTAATGTTAATCGTAAAAATATAGCATAGCAGTATCCCCTGTTGAATAAATTAAGTCAAAATTGAATCAATATAAAGATTATAAGATTCACTACATAGTATTTTACAGGCTATTATTTTTTTTTTTTTTTCATATCTTTCAAATTTTAGTGCCGGAAAACGGGGAAATTCCCAAGTAACATATTTCGTAAGTTTTTATAATTGAAAAAGGAATTTGTTTTTCTTTTACATATTAGATAATACTATAGCTTTAAATATTCAATAACGTCTAAAATAAAAAGTATCCGGTGATTAATGGTCATATAGTGTATATCTCGCACCTGTGGGATGGAATGTCACCAAATTTAATGTGTCAGATATTTATTAAAACTTATATTGATTAAATTTTGACTTAGTTTACTCAACAGGGGATACTGCTATGCTATATTTTTACAATGAACATTAAAGCTGTATCTGAAATTGTTTGAATTTATTAATTAAAATATATGTTGATCTATTTTTGTATTTGAATACTTAACAGGTGGCGCTGTTGAACTATGCCTTTATTTATTCACTGATCACTGGAAGTTCGAGTTATAATCAAAGAAATACACTATACTTCGTAATTCCTAGTGTAACAGTGCTATTGAAATTAATGTATTAGAACTGTAAGCATGTAATAAGCATGCAGCTGCAAGCATGTAAACATGATAGAAGAAAGTTTTCTGAATGGTCTCAGCATACTAATTTTTTCTTGGACGCTAAGCACGCTTACATTAGGTACAGTGATCGCAGCGTTAACGAAATTCCTGCATAAAGATTCTATACGGCAAGATTTCAGATAATTATTTTCTTTTAATTCTCTTATCTTTCTATCTTTCTATCTTTCTATCTTTCTATCTTACTATCTTACTATCTTACTATCTTTCTATCTTACTATCTTACTATCTTACTATCTTTTTTTTTTTTTTTTTTTTATGGACGAGAAAAACACCTGTACATGCGATATAGTGATTGTGATACTAACAAGTGGCCTTCATTTTGAGATTAAAAAACAGCGATTTAAATTAGTGGTCCTATGTCATTTATTTTGAGATTTAAAAACAGCTTTTTAGGTACGTTCGTAATTATATAAATACGTAGCACCTATAGTCGTCGTTCAGTCCGTCTGTCCGTCGCACAGTGGATCAAAGCATAGGCGATGTCGAACATAGGATTATCGCGATAGTATAAGCCTATATATATATATATGATTTTTTTCATTATATTTAGGTTTAAATGAGTAAAATAAATGAGACTGAAAGTATCTGCATGGTTTTTACGAACGATTTCGCGTTTTTGTCGCAAACAAGAAGTTTAGGGTGATGATAAATAACTAAAATAAACTGGAAAAACAAAGCTTGCAGTTTTTACTTATATCCAAATGACATTTGTGGAATATGTAAAACATTTTTAAAATTTTTAATTGGCAACATATGCGATATTTACATAACTCTTTAAAATCGTTCTACAAAACTGCAACATTCTATTGCAACATTTTAGAACTCATTTCAGAGCATATGTGTTATTATTGGGTTTGAGTTTTTTTAAATTATCTTGTAGCAATATTAATTTTAGCATATTTCTTTTTTATTTCAAACAAGATCATTTCATTTTGTCTTTTTTCTTATATTCTTTTGAAATATGTTAACAAACAGAGATTTGTTTCTGTTTCTGAAGAATTTAAATAATGGTTTTAGTTATGAAAAATCAATACTTAGCTTTGTAAGTGAACAGTGTGGATTAATTGCCTCAGAAATTGCTGAAAAAAATTTAAGGAGCGTTTACGTATGTTTTGTGTAAATGCAAAAAATGGCTGAAACCCGAACGAAAATTAGATAGTTTCAATAATAAAAACTATTCCTCACTTCAGTGTTCCTTTAAAGTTTGTAATGAGATTAAACCATTTGCAGTTGAAAATTTGCGGAAATCAACAACACGAAAATCTTTTTCAGACGTAACCAGAACTGCCAACCTTTGAAAATGAGAAATCGTAGCACACAAAATTCAAATTAATCTGGAGGTTGGTTGGTTGGCTTTTCGTGTTTCACGGCTATTTTTTACATTCGTAAAAGGAATAAGGTTTCAGTTTTTCAACTCACTATAGTAAATTTTTTCCTCTGAAAATTATTATACAATTTGCATAGCTTCTTCTCGTTTCGCAGCTTTTTTTTTACATTTGTAAAAGATGCCCTGTTCCAATTTTTTAGTCCAGGGCAGTAAATTTTGACGAAAATCGCATTTTATTGTCTGCGATCATTTCACGATATTCACAATTTTTTCCCACAATCGTAATTCACTTTTTTCTATTACGATTCTTTTTTGAAATCTTTGAATGAATGAAATTTTACCTCAAACTTTTGACGAAATTCGCATTTTTTACAGCACAATCTTTTTGATCCTTTGACGATTTTTACACGATCCTTTGGCAAAATTCGTGTTTTCTTTCCACGATCTCCATTTTCCACGAAAAAAAATCGTAGTTTGAGACCGAATTTCGTAGCATCGTAGTTTATAGGTCCAAATCGTAGCAACTACGATTTTTTCGTAGCAGTTGGCAGGTCTGGACGTAACCGAAACTCATGAAAGAAGACTAACTCAATGTTTCAGAGAGGATATTTCTGGAGAAGCTAAATTAAGAAGATTCAAAAGGAAAAATTCAACGCGAATTTAGAAAAGAATTAGGTTTGCTAATAGATATTGTTAAACAGAGAAGTGGCTTGATGCACGATGGAAACACTGCAAGGACATTTTTTGCTGAGTTTGAAAAAACAGCTGAGATCACTGGAGTGGATAAAGAACTTATTAAACGTTTTGCAATTATAATGCAAGGGATCGTCTGTGACGAAGTAATTAATGGGGAAAAATTTAGCAATTTTACACTGGGAAAGGCTAAATAATGTGCATCAAAGTACGGTTGGTATTATATGCCAGCTTCTGTACATAAATTACTAACTCATAGAAAGGATATGATTACAAATTTTGCTGTTCCAATTGGATAATTATTGGAAAAAGCTAGCGAAGCTCGAAATAAAGAGTTTTGAAGGTACCGGGAATCCCATAAGCGAAAAGTAAGTCGCAGAGTATGAAACTTATTGCACCTTTTGCTAATAACATCTAACGCTTTGATTTCCAGTATTAGACACAAAATAAAAAACGTTCAAAGGAACAAAAACTTTCTTGAAGCATTGGAACTTTTACTTTAAAATATAAAACTTTATCACTGACATATCAGCGCATCCATTTATTAGAGTATATTTAACCCTCTGAGAGCTTTTGCGCTTTTCAGCATTTTCATGTAAAGGCTTATATAACCTGAGATATGAGTATATTAACCCTTAAATGCCGGTTGTTGCTTTTCGGCATCATACCCAATTTAGGCTACTAAAATACTATTAGAATAATATTGAAGCTATAATGCCTAATGTTGCCAATAAAATACATTCTGAAAACATTATTAAACCTATTTTCAACATGTAGATGGCAACACTTGTGCTGTTTAAGAATACAGATAGATTTATTTTTTTCAATTGTTGCTACTTGTTCTTTTTGTTTTGTTTGGAAGCTTGCTAAATACTCTATTTTGTTCTGCAGAAAGCAAGTAAAATTTATTTCTTATTATAGTTCCTAAAACTCTTGTGTGTTTAATATTATACAATTTTATCAAGGAAAATTATTTTTTCAATTAAAGACCAGTATTGCCGATTAGTAACAACTGTTTTTTAGCCGTAAACCATACTTAAATCAAAATATGATTTTTTAAAGTATTTTTCCCATAATTTATTTAATAAATGAAAGCCGAAAAACATTATTACAATGATTTTTGAAAAGTCAGGCATTTAAGGGTTAAATTTAATTTTGCAGTTTAATGTTAAATTAGCTTTTTTACATAATTTCATCCTAAAATTTTCTTACAGCATAATTTTCTTTAAAAAATATTTTTGTGTACAGCCAATTTAATATGTTTTCTGGAAACGGAAAATTACGTAATAGCCGCTTCAGGTCCATTTATTTCGAAAACGCGCAGGTTTGCGCAAAAAAATCCTCTATATCACATTAAAGTATAGGCTTTCAGGAATACCAACATGTGTTTGAAATTTCAAACAACTTTAAACAATTTAAGTTATGTAATTTTGAAGATTATGATACCGTTAGTTCTATATGTGTTTTTCATAATGTAGAATGAGACATAAAATTCAATCAAAATGTTGTCAGTAGTGGTTTAAAATGTGTTTTAAGAAATTAATATTGATATTTTAAATGAGTTATCAGTAGAGGTTATTTAGGTTCCATTTCTGAGCACAGCAAAAAGTCACTAAAATTCGCAAAAAATTCCTCTGCTGAAAGGTGTATATTCCGAGCTATATAAATACGATATAATTTTGTATAATTAAAAAAAATAAACATATATTCGTATTTAGTAGACATTCTTTTAAAATATTTCGTTGCAAAAAATTAGTTATTTAATGATTATTTTTTGGCTCTATGTTCGCATTTTCTTAAGGATTGATCCACTGTGCGTCGTTCAGTCCGTCTGTCCGCTTATAACAGAGCAAAAACTACCCAACCGAATGGTCGGAAATTTTAAATATATAATTGTTGCAAAATTTTGTCGAGTCATTTCAAATTTTATGAAAATAGGATGTATAGTTTAATTACAGGGACAGTCAAAAGTTTTCCGTTAAATGATGGCCAATGGGAAAAACATTATTTCAAGTGCATTTTAATGATGTTACAGCTTTTAAAACAGAATGAAATAGATATGCACATATTGAAGTGCATTAAAATATACATTCGGTACAATATACGGTGTAAAAAATATTTATAAAACTAGTTATAGTACGAACGCACCTCATTTTCCACGTTTAACGAATTTGTTTCCAACTTGTTAACTTAGTGGTATAAATGATTCAAAGTAATAATAATAACAACAATAGTAAAAATGGAAACTCTCCTCCTTCTCTTTAATCTCCAGCCATATAAATAAAGTTTTGTTAAAGTTTTATTAAAATGTTATGAATTGCCATTGTCTTATGTAATGTACATTATTATAACGGGTTTTTATATGGTACAGCAGTCGAAGTTCTTTATAAAGCACACTCTGAGAAATTCGAGAGCAAATTGGTTTGGTTTTCAAACAGAAATTCGGTTCCCGAACAGTTCTCGAGTACATTCCTTTGATTGTATTTCAGCACTAAACTAAGACTGAAATATTTTATTTTAATCCAAGCTTCCGTTAATTAATTAGTGTGAATAGGACATGTCAAGCGCCAGATATATTTTCATTATTTACCTGCAGCTAGAGTTTGAATATTTGGCTACAAACAGTATAATTTGTACAATTTTGTTGATGATCGATGCATAATTACACCTATACATTTAAAATCTGTCTGTGTGAGCGTCTGTATGTATTTCCCATTCACACCGCTGAAAATATGCCAAATTTTATAAAGAAACGAACATCGGTTATTCATAAGTATCAGGGGATGTTATATCATTCAAATTTTTAAAATGTAAATCAACATTATAAATCAACATTTTTTTATAATTGCATATTTTTTCAAAGTGTAAATACATGTAATTTTTAATTAACATTCATAGTAAATATGTCATCCTATTTATTTAAAAATATATATGCATAAACCAACATTGCATTATAATTACGTCAAAATCATATATTTTCCAAAGTATAAATTTCGTAATTTTCATTTAACGTACATTGCAAATATTTTATCCTAATTATTGTAAGAAATAAAAAAAAATAATACATATTATGAATCAACATTTCATTATAATATAAACTAGTATGTTGTGGCCATCACAAAACTTTCTTCTACATAAATCACGTCAATTAAATCATTTAAATATTACAAGAAATTACATGAATTTAGCACCAATTCATATCAAAGTATATCTGAATTTGAAGTTGGATGAAAATTCGTGCATTAGTTCTTGAGATAGAGCTATAGCGGAAATTCTGAAAAATGTAGCATAGCAGCGCCACCTGTTGAGCGATTTACACCAAAAATAAACAGCACTAAATGATATCAAGGTATACCTGAATCTGAAGTTTGTTGAAAATCTAAGCGTTAGTTCTTGAGATAAAGCTATTGCGGAAATCGCAAAAAATACAGCATAGCAGCGCCACCTGTTGAGCTATTTACACCAAAAATTAAACAGCACTAATTTATACGTCAATTCATGTCAAGGACTAACTAAATCTGAAGTTTGATGAAAATCCGTGCAATAGTTCTTGAGATACAGCTCTTGCGAAAATCGTGAAAATGCAGCGCAGCAGCGCCACCTGTTGGGCGATTTACACCAAATATTAAACAGCTCTAATTTATATCAGGGACTAACTAAATCTTAAGTTTGATGAAAATTCGTGCATTTTTTTCTTGAGTTAGAGCAATTGCGATAATCATGAATAATGCAGCATAGCAGCGCCACATGTTGGGCGATTTTCACAAAAAAATAATCAGCACCAAACTATATCCTGGACTAATTGAATCTGAAGTTTTATGAAAATCCGTGCAGTAGTTCTTGAGATATAGCTATTGCAGAAATCGTGAAAAATGCCGCATAGCAGCGCCACCTGTTGGGCGATTTTCACCAAAAACTAATCAAGTCCAGATTATATCAAGGTCTAACTAAATATGAAGTTTTGTGAAATTCCGTGCATTAGTTCTTCAGATAGAGCGCCCACAAAATTTTTGTCGCATACAGACTCACAGACAGAGTGACAGAGTGACAGAGTGACAGAGTGACAGGGTGACAGACAGACTCACAGACAGACATTTTCTAAAAACCATCAAATCGTGTTCAGGACAATCTAAAACGTATAAATCCGTCGAAAACCGGAAATCGAAAATTTTCACGAATCCAATACTTTCTTCTTGTAAAGATAGAAGAAAGTAAAAATCATCCATCTTTAAAAGTGTAAATTTCGTAATTATTTTTAAAACCACATTGTAAATATGATTTCCTACTTATTGTAAATTTTTTGAAATAATATTTATTTTCCAAATATTTTTAAAATAAATCTTTTCTAAATGTAGATTAAAATTAGATTTACCTCATCTCCTCTCAAACGATAAAGGCTAATAGTGGGTTGCCACTCAGCTAGTTTTATATTGAACGAAAATAACTTAATAGAATTATTCTAAAGATTAATAAACTTACTTTTATGTATTCTCGTGGTCACCAACCTGTTTTAAAAGCTATATAATAATATTAGCTTTATTATTTAACGATGTCATATAAATAATCTTAATTGATTTTGTTTCTCTAGAACTGCATGTTTCTGTGTTTCACGTGCTCGTTAATGGAAATTTATTTTCCGACATTAAATTTCCGTTATTCTTAAATTAATTTTCTTATTTTTGAGAGTGCATCATTATTTTGGGCCATATGGTAAATTTTACTCCCATTCCACTTATTACCCTTATCTAATTTTGAAAACAATAATGTTGGAATGTAAGAAAATTTTTCAGAAATGAATTTAATAAATCTCATTTTTTTTAATAACTACAGCAAAATAACACATTTGATCATTGTTGTCGATGAGATACTTCATGTTATCATATTTATATTTTATATTATCTTATAAGAAGCGCTATTTGTACAATAAAATAATGTAAATCCTTCCAGTAAATAAATGGTTTACCTAACAAAATAAAAATATATATATACAGAGGTGTGAAAATTATTAGAATAATTGGGAAATTTACAATAAATATACTTGTTATATATAAAAAAATAACACTTTATTAAAAAATTATTGATACATTTAGTATTTAGTGTGCATCCCCTTGTTTATTATTAAAGATTCGTTACATCTTGGCATACTTTATATGAGTTTTTGGCAATTAATTTGTATTTCGTTGTCATAGTGCCAAATTTGCATGAGTCTTTCTATCAGATCATTCTTATTTGTGATGTTTCATTTCTTTAATTTTTTTCTTTACAATGGCCGAAAGATTCTCTATGGGTTCATATCTGGACTGTTTACAGGCCATGAAAGTATTTTCTTTAATTAAAGTTAAAGAAAGGCACCATAAGAAACAAGAATGGTCTGATAGAAAGACTCATCCGAATTTGGCATCATGACAACGAAATACAAATTAATTGCTAAACACTCATACAAAGTATGCCAAGACGTATTGAATTTTTAATAAAAAACAAGGGGATGCACACTAAATATTAAATGTATCAATATTTTTAAAATAATGTATTATTTCTTTGATATAACAAGATTTTAATGTAAATTTCCCAATTATTCTAATAATTTTCACACCTCTGTAATATTAATAATTATGAATACCATTGTCGAGATAAAGGTATATTTAGAGGTTCGCTTTTGTTATTTATTTGTTTTCAGTAAAAGCCACTGCGTGATGATTATGTTTGTTTGTATCTCGATAAGCAATTTCTGTATGCTTAAAAAATAGCGCATCTTTGTTAAAATCTGCATATCTTTTCTTTAAATCAATCTCTATTACTATTAAATGAGATGAAATTCGTCGAATTTCGATGAAAGAAATTATTTAAAAAGGAACTGTTACATTGAATTTATAATAGACCTACAAAAATAATTGCAATAAAAAATTCATCTTACATTGGCTTATTCCACTCTTAAAACAAATATTATTTTTAATCTAAAGTTACCGAAATACTAATTCCATAAACTTCAACTGTTCAAAGTATTGAAAAAATTAAATTGTATTAGTATACTTAATCAAGATAAGTAATTATGATGAAGTTATGATGAGGCTTTTATGTTTGGTATTACCGAATGAAAATCAGGATTTCTCTTTGACAAAATCACACAATTATTTTCCGCATAAAATTTAAACAAACGTCAAAGTTTACGTACGCACCTCTCATATTTATATTTATCATTTTAACAATATTGAAACGAAGCATAGGCTATTAATACATGTATTTCCAAACTTGAAATCAGGTTTGTCAACGACGACTTTTGAATGTGAACATTCGCTCTCTGGACTTGAGTTTATAATCTCAGTACCGGCGAGGAAAAATTCCAGAAATTTATATCTTTTAAAGGCATTCATTCATAGTAAAATATTTAACAGCCTTTTGACGAAAACATGCGTGATTTTTAAAGCGTGATATTTTTGTTTAATTTTCTGTTCACATTTTTGTAAAAATTCTTTTTGAATTTTTATGAGAAAATGGCATTAATAAAGATAAACAAACAACATTACTTCTCTTTTCTTTGCAACAATGAAAGTAATCCGATTGCCAACATTTTGAAAAAAATCATAGAGATTTTTTTAAATTAAAATTAAAATATAAAAATGGGAATAGATTAAAAAAAAAATAGCTAGCGCGAGCACATCTAGAAATAAACAGCTTTCATCTAAAAAAATAATTATTAAAATTAGTTAAGTAGAAAGCTCAAGGCATATGACTAAAAAACAGTATTGTCTTTTAAATATATAGAATAGTCAAATCTACGTTTTCTCTATTTTTAAATTGTACCATTGTCTCTGTGAAATCCACAAATGTATTATCTAGCATTCTACAAAATCCTACATTCCTTTTGAAATGTAGACACTGGATATAATGATTAAACAGTTAATCCCACAAAACGAATTTAATATGGTAATCATTTCATCAATTATAAATTTCTTAGAAATCGAGGAATACATGAAATTAAAAATAAAAGTATTTTGACATATATATATATATATAACACTAGGGGGCTCGGCCCCCTACGAGCTACGCTCGCCAACCCCCGTCCAGACACCGTAGGCTCTAAATGCACGCTAATTTGATCGGCTTTAAAAAGATTTCGAAAGATTGAATTATAATTTAAAAAACAGTAACGATCTCTCTATAAACGGATTTCTATTCATTTCTCTTTGATTGGGGAATTTTAACGCCAAATCCGTTGCGGTACTACTTGATTATCCCGTCGACCAATTTCGCCAAATTATATAAATCGCCAAACCACTTGCCAAATTATACAAATTGACATAATTTTTATTTTAAATAACGAAAAAACAAATAAATTAGTACAACATTAATAAAAATACAAATAAAACGTCGAAATAAAAATAACTTAATGACGTAGACACGTGTAACAACATTTCAAAATAAGCTAATATAAAAGGAATTAAGTAAACAGAGCCTTTGTCTCCTGGTATTTTTTAACAAAGTGAAAAGAAAGTTCTTTTAAATGAGACATTTTAAATTAATCGTTTTTAATCTGACGTAATTTTGACCAAACTATTCTTTCTCTTTTTAATATTCACGTGAAAATACTTGTGTTAGAAATTAAATATTATTTGCGTTTTCCTAACAAAAATAGTTGAAAAGTATCCTCTTAAAATATCAAATAAATGTCTAGCGCAATTTCTAAATTTAAACCGTTTTGCAATATTACTTTGTGTTCATTTTATGCAATAACTGTAATGTGACGTAAATATGACGTAATTTCTCCTATTTAAGACTTCTAACCAGGGCTGCGGAGTCGGTAGGAAAAATGACCGACTCCAACTCCGACTCCGACTCCTGGATTTTTGAAACAATCGACTCCGACTCCGACTCCGACTCTTCGACTCCGACTCCGGCATACACACAGGATTTCTCAAAAAAGATTGAAATGTGCTTTAATTTTTTACCCGTTGGAGATATATGGATAATGCAAATTGAAAAAGTGTTCAAAATAAAACAGTAATTAAGATTAAGGATCGACCGAAACCGAAACAGAAACCGAATTTCGGTAATATTTCTATTTTAGGCCGAAAACGACAATTTCCAAAAAAATGTTTAAGTAATTAACACATACTAAATATACATAGTTATTAATTAATTGTAGGTGTAATTATATCTGTAGTCGAAATTGTCTCTCTGTGACTCTGACCAAAACTTTTTTATTTTCATATAAAATAAAATGTAATTAGTAATTCATCAATGATACGAAATGATTTTCTAATTTTGAATTGCATCTAGTTAAAAAACCTTTTACGTATACATACCTCGATTTATCTTTTATAATGAATTTTGTAATGGATCATCTGTTCTACTAGAACTTTCTCAAAGAATATTTGAAACACTTCTGTTTCAAATAAAAAAAAATTCTATTGAAGTTAAATCTGCAGCTTTTCATGAGCAAGTGAAATGCGTCTTCAAATTTTTGTCATATATGCATTTCTTGTTTTTAAATTTGCACTCACATCTTGAGTCAGTCTTGACTAATAATTATAAACAGTGAAGTACATAGCAATAAATTTAGAGTGTCTCATATGAGTCATGTTGAAAATTCCCTAAGGAAAATACGAGAATTTTGGAATACAGATAGTTTCGGTCGAGTTTCAGTCCGACCGAATTTTCAGCAGCATTTTCGCCGAAAACAAATTTTTGGCTAAACTCAGATGTTGAGCCGGAAATGAAACCGAATTTTCTGTTGATGCCTAGTTAAGATTATATTCATTAAAAGTTTATATTCACTTAGAGTAAGATTATACTGAGTTCGGCCACTAATTTTTAAATAGCTATCCTTTTAAACAATTTTGTTATACAGTCCTGAATCCTAATAATCCTGTTTCTAATATTTTATTTTTATAAGGTAAAAAATCGACGAATAAAGAATAATCATGAAAAAAAGTGAGAAAATAGAAAAATCTTAGAAAACATACATTACAAAGACAAAAAAAAAAAAAAAAAAAAAAAAAAAAAAAAAAAAAAGAAAGAAAAGAAAAGAAAAAAGCCAGCCATTCTGAGGCATGTTCACTTTCCTCTCAAAATTCATGAAATAATTGTTTTTTCTACTGTAGTTTAAAATTACGGTCCTCCATCGGATAGGATAACCAAATTTAGCCGGAACCAGATAGATTTTAAATGCTTGGTGTCAGGTTTTGACACTTTTAATACAACCTGATTTTTCAAAAGAAAATATGTACTCAATATTTTTCAAATGAAAAATCTCTAACCCTTTAAGACCGGGAGTATTTTTGGTAGAAATTGAAAGTTTGGGTGGTTTTCCCTTATCGATAGGACCGTATTTGATTTAAAAAAAAAAAAAAAAAAAAAATACCAGATGTCAGAAGGGAGGACCCGCACAATTGTGTGGGTTCAGCCTTAATGCAACCGTTTGGGGGCTAAATCTACACAATTGTGTAGTTTGGGATTATGTGTGCAAATATCTAAAGATAAAAGTTTAAGCAAAATAAGTTGTTGTTTATTAAGATAATTTTCATCAGCCACAATGAAAATGTTTGAAGCTATTTTTGTTTTTGGACAGACCACCACAATTTCATTTTCTGAGACGTGCTCAATGCTCGCACCCCTTGCCGTTGACAAATGGTATGCCCTTCACGCCGTTTGGATTGTGTCTGATCCTTCAAATTTCTTTTTTTTAGTTTTTTCAGCAGCAGTATTTTGTTGAAATACCGATCGAGGTACATAAAACTAGGTCTGAACCAGAGTAAGGACTACAGCAGGTCCTAAGCCCAGATCCTTGTGAACCAGATCTGTACTTCCCACTGGTATACTACAAAAATTAAAACTATCCCAGGTGGTACTGGTACAACAGAGTGTGGTTTGTTTTTTATATACTGCTTTATTGAAGCACGTCCTAAAAAAAAGGAATCGTCTGCTCATCTATGGAAAATTTTCCCTGATCTCCTGGTAAATTCAAGCAGACACTACGGAATCCGTCAAGCATTTGTTGAATTTTCCATAATTTATTATTTATTCCTGGTGGTTTACTTGCTGTGTCGACAAAATGGAATGAATTTATCAAACTTAAAAATTTATCTCGTCATATGCATATAACTCATATAAAACTTATAAATCATATAGGATATCTATAACTCAGAGCAGAAACATACAGTTCGTTACATGTGCATATTATATATCTAATACTATTAATTTTAAATAGAAATCATGAATAGTACAAACCTATTAATTTAAAATTAATCCGCTTTAAAAATGTAATTAATAAAAAAAATTGATAATAAATAAATAAATAAATAAATTAATTAAAATTAACAAAAAAACTTAAGTTTAAAAAAAATCACTTAAAAATAAAAATTTTATGTATTAGGAATTGTACCCATTTTGGAATTGGTAAATGCCGGACCCGCACAATTGTGCGGGTCATTTGTTTTTCAACACTTTTAAAGCCTAATTAAATTTATCAAAGACAAAATCAATTAAAATCATGAATAATGTATATGAAAAGAAAAATTAAATCCAAGCAAACACTAAAAATCATATTTAAAAGAAATTGCGGCAGTACATACTTTTTGTCTATTGCTATCAGATGATATAGTATTTTTAAAAGCAGAAAATCTAGCCCTGTATTGTAGCTGGTGCCCCCTAGTTGTGTCTTATCAAAACATCTGAAGCCAATTAATTCATATAAATGTGCAGATTTGGCTTTAAATCTCACAAAGACAGAAAATAGTCATTCTCTTTTACTTTACTATCACCCGCACAATTGCGCGGGTCAGGGCTTAAAGGGCTAAATTTGAATATTAATGAGTGTATTTAAGTTCATTTTAATACAAAAAAGATAAAATTGTAGTCTTTTTTTCATAATTGTTTATTCTATAAAATATGAACTAATTTTCTTTCTTCTCGAATTAGGGTCGGATTGACGATTTTTTTTTCCATTTTCGGATTTGGTTAACGAATTCCTTTTTGTCAGGTTTCGGGTTGACTTTCAGCAGAAATTTCAGATCGGGTAGGGTCCAACCCGGCCCTTGGAAAGACTCTAGTTGGGGCTTAGAAATAGAAGAACGTCTAAGTTTTAGGTAAGAAATATTTAAGATGAAAACTGCAGTTTTTTTTTGGTTTTACTGAGTAAAGTTCTGTATGAGTTCAGTTGTCCGATAGTGTAGTGATAGCGGCATTAATCAATTTCATATTTTTCACACATTCTCCTTTATATGAAATACTGAAAAATAAGGTAATATAAGTTGGACAAAGGATCCATTCTTATCTGAAGCATCTATCTTGTTGCATTCGTTAGGGTCCGATTCAAATGGTGGTTCGGATTGAGTTGGCGCTAAATGTTTTTCGTTGTAGGCCAGTCTGATAATTATTATTGCGGGTTCGGGTCGGGTTGACCCGAATTTTCAAAAGGAAGTCCACAACAAAATTTAACTTATAAGTCGAATAAGTAAATATATATTCCTTTTCCTACTCAAAAGATAAAAGTGCTGTTAGAGATGACTAATTTTCATAATTCCAATAAAATTTTGATTTTATTTCCTTTCGGATCGGGTTCAGGTTCTTTCCGATTTGCTTCGAATTGACTTAAAATATAAATTTCAGGACCCGACCCGAACACGGATGGACAGAGGTTAAATTGAAACATCTATTTTTGTCTGAGATAGATTCCTTCATTGGGTTGGGTAGTCGGACCGACACGGTGTTCTGGTTGAGTTGGACTTAATTTATAAAAAACAATTAAAAAAAAATAATAAAACAAAAAACTTTCAAAACTATCTTTAATTTAATTATAGTACAAAAGTGTCTTCTATGAGCTGAAGAAGTAAGTAAATGAATCAATTTAATGACTGATGTTCGGAAAATATCACATCCGCCCTATTGCCTTATATTTACTCATTAACATGTCAATAAACTGAAAAATAACTAAATATTTATTAATGTATAGAGTTAAAAAATAAAATAATAATTCAGTTCATAAATTTAAAATTAAGCATAATTGGTTTTATTATTTATTTCACTTTAAATTGTTCAACAAAAAGTTTGGAGTCGGAGTCGGAGTCGGCATATTTTTAGCGACTCCGACTCCGACTCTTTTCACCGAAAAATCACACCGACTCCGACTCCGACTCCACGACTCCGACTCCGACTCCGCAGCCCTGCTTCTAACGCATGTTAATAAATTTATTGCTTCACAAATTCCTTTCTCTCTTAAAATTCAGGTGAAATTATAGTTTTTATGACATAATTTTTAATAAGTTCCTGCTTTTTGTACATAATTATTTAATTCTAATTCCAAATGTTTTTTCTGTTTATAATAGTCACGTGTAAATAATTTTTTAATTTATTTATACGTATAAATATTTTTTTTGAAGCACACATTATTGCTTCCGCTGTTTATACAGTTGGCAACAGTTTAAATTAATATCACTTTCTAAAATCTGTTAAAAATATCTCTAGAAATGCTGAAAATCTGAGTTTAAAATAGAAATAAAACCTCAAAAAATTAGTCAAAATAAAAAAATTAAGGCAATCTGCACTCCGGCAAATTCTAACGCATAAAATGATCTAAAAATGATTAAATTCCTATGAACAGTTTTTGCTCCTATAAAACTTTTTTAGTGGAACGATTTTGTCCAACTTTAGCATTAAATATCTCTTAAAATAATTCTTCGATCTGAAAACTGTCTGCACCAGCGTGTTTATCAAACATTTCTGTATAATACTACTTATTTTCATATTTTTGTATGCATTATTTTGCTTAATATTAACGAAGAAAGACCTCCTGCCACAAAAAATTCAAAACCGGCGGCGGCGGTGACAGCGGTAGTTACTTTTTTTTAGAATAGAGAGATATTATGTACTAAAATATTTTTTTTTTGCTGGGAAATAAGTAAATGCAAATATTAATAGACCAATTATAGTCTTATTCTGTGCGTTAATGCAAACGCTAGGTGAATGGAGAAATTTATTTTAATAATAATTGAATCAGTCTCAACAAAGCATTTATTTATCAAGCTCCATAGCTGCGAACTTTTATTCTGTTTTATTGCCACAAAATTGAAGAATAAAATTTTCCTTATTTAATCGCCTAAATCTGTGGTTAAAGAATTTAAAAAATAATTGCTATGAAATATAAGTGGTAACAAAAAAGCGTAAAACTTTACAACTATGTTGTTCTTTCATTCAAAATATTTGTAGATGATTTCATTTCTATTTCGCCTCAGAACTAAAGTTAACTAGTTATTAAATGAAATATCTCTCTATTCTAAAAAAAAAGTAACTACCGCTGTCACCGCCGCCGCCGCCGCCGCCGCCGCCGCCGCCGGTTTTGAATTTTTTGTGACCGGAGGTCTTTCTTCGTTAATATTAAGAAAAATAATGCATACAAAAATATGAAAATCGGTAGTATTATACATAAATGTCTGATAAATACGCTGATGCAGACAGTTTTCAGATCGAAGAATTATTTTAAGAGATATTTAATGCTAAAGTTGGACAAAATCGTTCCACTAAAAAAGTTTTATAGGAACAAAAACTGTTCATAGGAATTTAATCATTTTTAGATCATTTTATGCGTTAGAATTTGCCGGAGTGCAGATTGCATTAATTTTTTTATTTTGACTAATTTTTTGAGGTTTTATTTCTATTTTAAATTCAGATTTTCAGCATTTCTAGAGATATTTTTAACAGACTAGGGGGCTCGGCTCCCTACGAGCTACGCTCGCCAACCCCCGTCCAGACACCGCAGACTCTAAATGCACGCTAATGTGATCGGCTTTAAAAAGATTCGAAAGATTGAATTATAATTTAAAAAACAGTGGCGATCTCCCTATAAACAGATTTCTGTTCATTTCTCTTTGATTGGGGAAATTTTAACGCCAAATCCGCTGCGGTACTACTTGATTATCCCGTCGACTAATTTCGCCAAATTATATAAATCGCCAAACCACTCGCCAAATTATACAAATTGACATAATTTTTATTTTAAATAACGAAAGAACAAATAAATTAGTACAACATTAATAAAAATACAAATAAAACGTCGAAATAAAAATAACTTGATGACGTAGACACGTGTAACAACATTTCAAAATAAGCTAGTATAAAAGGAATTAAGAAAACAGAATCTTTGTCTCCCGGTATTTTTTAACAAAGCGAAAAGAAAGTTCTTTTAAATGAGTTATTTTAAATTAATCGTTTTTAATCTGACGTAATTTTGACCAAATTATTCTTTCTCTTTTTAATATTCACGTGAAAATGCTTGTGTTAGAAATGAAATATTATCTGCGCTTTCCTAAGAAAAATAGTTGAAAAGTATCCGCTCAAAATATCAAATAAATGTCTAGCGCAATTTCTAAATTTAAACCGTTTTGCAATATTATTTTGTGTTCGTTTTATGTAATAACTGTAATGTGACGTAAATATGACGTAATTTCTCCTATTTAAGACTTCTAATGCATGTTAATAAATTTATTATTTACAAATTCCTTTCTCTATTAAAATTCACGTGTAATTATAGTTTTATGACGTAATTTTTAATAAGTTCCTGCTTTTTGTACATAATTATTTAATTCTAATTCCAATGTTTTTTTTCTGCTTATAATAGTCACGTGTAAATAAATTTTTAATTTATTACACGTATAAATATTTTTTTTTGAAGCAAACATTATTGTTTCCGCTGTTTATACAGTTGGCAACAGTTTAAATTAATATCACTTTCTAAAATCTGTAAAAAATATCTCAAGAAATGCTGAAAATTTGAATTTAAAATCGAAATAAAACCTCAAAAAATGAGTCAAAATAAAAAAATTAATGCAATCTGCACTCCGGCAAATTTTAACGCATAAAATGATCTAAAAATGATTACACTGCTATGTATAGTTTTTGCTGCTATAAAACTTTTTTAGTGAAACGATTTTGTCCAACTTTAGCATTAAATATCTCTTAAATTAATTCTTCGATTTGAAAACTGTCTGCATCAGCGTGTTTATCAAACATTTCTGTATAAAACCACCGATTTTCATATTTTTGTATGCATTATTTTTCTTAATATTAACGAAGAAAGACCTCCGGTCACAAAAAATTCAAAACCGGCGGCGGCGGCGGTGACAGCGGTAGTTACTTTTTTTTAGAATAGAGAGATTTTAGAAAGTGATATTAATTTAAACTGTTGCCAACTGTATAAACAGCGGAAGCAATAATGTTTGCTTCAAAAAAAAAATATTTATACGTGTAAATAAATTAAAAATTTATTTAGACGTGACTATTATAAACAGAAAAAAACATTTAGAATTAGAATTAAATAATTATGTACAAAAAGCAGGAACTTATTAAAAATTATGTCATAAAAACTATAATTACACGTGAATTTTAAGAGAGAAAGGAATTTGTAAAGCAATAAATTTATTAACATGCGTTAGAAGTCTTAAATAGGAGAAATTACGTCATATTTACGTCACATTACAGTTATTACGTAAAATGAACACAAAATAATATTGCAAAACGGTTTAAATTTAGAAATTGCGCTAGACATTTATTTGATATTTTAAGAGTATATTTTCAACTATTTTTGTTATGAAAGCGCAAATAATATTTAATTTCTAACACAAGTACATTCACGTGAATATTAAAAAGAGAAAGAATAGTTTGGCCAAAATTACGTCAGATTAAAAACGATTAATTTAAAATGTCTCGTTTAAAAGAAATTTCTTTTCGCTTTGTTAAAAAATACCAGGAGATAAAGACTCTGTTTACTTAATTCCTTTTATATTAGCTTATTTTGAAATGTTGTTACACGTGTCTACGTCATCAAGTTATTTTTATTTCGACGTTTTATTTGTATTTTTATTAATGTTGTACTAATTTATTTGTTTTTTCGTTATTTAAAATAAAAATTATGTCAATTTGTATAATTTGGCGAAATTGGTCGACGGGATAATCAAGTAGTACCGCAACGGATTTGGCGTTAAAATTCCCCAATCAAAGAGAAATGAATAGAAATACGCTTATAGAGAGATCGCCACTGTTTTTTAAATTATAATTCAATCATTCGAAATCTTTTTAAAGCCGATCAAATTAGCGTGCATTTAGAGTCTACGGTGTCTGGACGGGGGTTGGCGAGCGTAGCTCGTAGGGGGCCGAGCCCCCTAGTATATATATATATAATTATCCAAAATTTTATTTCACACTTTGTGAATGTTTAAAAGTTGAATAATTTCCAATGAAATTTTTATATAATTTCATTGTTAATAGGGTTACTTTAAACGTATATTTTCTTTTTGCATTTGCATTTTCATGCAAATATTCCTAATTTATAATCAGAGTAAAATTGAGTATGACAAAACAATGATCTATAATCCGCCAAATTCTATTACTCACCAAACTTTCAATTGCAAGTTGTGCGGATTTCGCAGAATTGACCGTATTGTATACACTGTTGTATCTAATCGGGTAACCAGATTTTACCAGAATCTGACCCATCCACGATTCGGAATGAGTCTGGTTGGGGCTAATTTAATTCGTTGCTGGTCGGGTTCAAGTAGTGTTAATTCTAACTTTCGGGTTTGGTGGGTTTCGGATTGAGTTTTAAATACTGCGGATCGGTTCCGTGTTAATCCGATTTTACAAAAGAAAGCCCGGAATATTGTTTCAGATGAAAAACCATATATTCGAATATAAATATGTTAGTATATAATTATTTTTCTACGTAGAATTTTTTAAATTTATGTTAGAGATATGATTGCAGGCTATTTTCCCATAATTGCATTAAATTGTGGAACCCTTTCCTTTAACGTCGGGTTTCATTTCGGGTACGGGTCGGTCAGAGGGTATAATATATTTTATTTGTCGGTTTGGGTTCGGGTCTCTGGTCAACAAATTAATTTTTGTCTCGTTCGGGTTGGGTTTCGTATTGACATCATAGAGAATTTTCCGGTGCGTCGGATTCTACTGCAATTCTAAAAGAAAATGTCTGCATAATATTAATGGAAATACAGTGGTGGGGAAACAGTAATTTTCAAAACAGAAAAGCAATTTAAAAGAGAGATCCTATGTAATCTTCAGCTTGGTGTCTCCGACTGACAGAATTCCATCAACAGGACGTTTGTTTTCTCTGAGGAGGGTAATGTATCACGGGACCTCTTTTGGAAACACGGGTGTACATGAAGTATATATTTAAAGATAATTTGACACTTCAGAAAATACAAGAATGTTATTGTGGCTAAATATATACTCTGAAACAAAATATTTCCACGTGCTTCCAAATGCTATATTTTAATAATAATGACAAAACTGTAATAAATATGCTAAAGATTAAAACTGAATGTTAACTATACTAAATCTTAAAATAACTGTTAATGCTAAAACAGTAATGATACACAATAGTAAACTAATATACATCTTGAGTAATTTTCGAAATGTGTAAATGTTATTAATTTATACATGCATGGAAAATTTTATAACACCTATGTCAAAGTGATAAATATAGTAAAATAATTCGAATATGGTAATCTAATTAATATTTTATTATATATCGTATACTGATAGTATATTATACAAGGGGCCCGAAGGAAAATGAAACTGTTGTTATTTTTTAACAGCGTGTTCTGCTGGTAATGGTAAGAAAAAAGCTATTGTGTCTTCGTATTCCTTGTTATTTTACAGCCATATAGAAATTATTTTTTTAGTCACTAGTTAGTAATTTTGACTTATTTTTTGGAAATGACACGACGGGATAGAAGTAACATTTATTTTGTTTGGTTATCATGGTTCTTTACTGTAAAAAATATAGCTGTTGGATAAATATGATACGATATACAAAAGTAATAACATCCTCCCAAAAGAAAAATATAGAAAAAAAACCCATTATCACACAGAAATGGAAAAGAAATGCTCTAAATTATGTCCGTTGCTAGCAAGATATGAACTGACTTTGTGAATCAAGCTTAGAAAACTTTCATATGAAAAAAATCACAAAATACCCATAAATTTTGCATCTATTGTGCTTTTGAAGTGAAGTCAAACAGTGCTTTTCGTGTTTCATTGTAAAGTCTGTGTTAAATAGAAAACACAAATAAAATAAAGATACACCCCATACCTTTTAATCAACAAATTGTCAAAAATGGCTAACATCAAAATATACAAATAATATGAGTAACATGAGTCAAAATAAATTACCAGATTCGAATAAAATATGTATTATAACTTATAAACATTTTAACAGAAATCATTTTGTGAAATTTTAAGTATGGGAATGTATACAAAATTACAGCTCATACCGTCAAGCAGTTTTTTAGTTTAACATAAAAAACTATTACAATTTGTTTTGCAACTATTAACAACAACAACAACAACAACAACAACAACAACAACAAAAAACCTAGTCGATCCCAAAACTTTCTTCTATCTCATACATGTTAATACTTCCTGAAAAAGGCAGCATAGCAGCGCCACTGGTTAGGGGATTTACTCCAAAATCACATCAGCAAATTTATGTCAACTTCTAACTGAATCTGAAGTTTGATGAAAATCCGTGCATTAGTTTCTGAGTTAGAGCTATTGCGGAATTCGTACAAAATTCTGCATAACAGCACCACCTGTGAGGCGATGTACGCCAAAAACTAATCAGGACCAATTTTTATCAGGGACTAACTGAATCTGAAGTTTGATGAAAATCCATGCATTAGTTCTTGAGATACAGTTATTAGACAATCATGAAAAATGTTTCATAGCAGCGCCATCTGTTGGGCGGTTTACACCAAAAACCAAACAGCACTAACCTATATCAGGGACTAATTGAATCTAAAGTTTGATGAAAATTTGTGCAATCGTTTTTGAGATAGAGCTATCGCGATAATCAGGAATAATGCAGCATAGCAGCACCACCTGCTCAGCGATTTACACCAAAAAGTAATCAGCACCAAATTATAGCAAGATAAAACTAAATCTGAAGTTTTATGAAAATTCGTGCATTAGTTCTTGAGATACAGCTATTGTGGAAATAGTGAATAATGCAGCATAGCAGCGCCACCTGTTGGGTTATATACACTAAAAACTAATCAGTTCCAGTTTATATCAAGGTCTAACTGAATATAAAGTTTTGTGAAATTCCATGCATTTATTTTTGAGATAGAGTGCCCACAAAATATTTCTCATATACAGACTCAAAGAATGACAGGCAGAGTAATAGAGTGATAAACAGACGTTTTCTAAAAACCATCAAATCGTGTTCATGGCCTTCTAAAATGTATAAATCCCCCGAAAACTGGAAATCAAAATTTTTCACGAATCCCCTACTTTCTTCTTGAAAGATAGAAGAAAGTAAAAACTAAATTAGAAATTTCTGCAGTATCTGAATAATTTCTAAAAACCTCCACGAAATGACTTCACATTTGGCAACCAAAAGTGAAATTTCCCAAAGAATCCAAATATGCCATGAATGTCCTTGTTGAAAATTTTCGAGTTTGTTACAATTTTAGTTTGAAGACCTCCACCTAAGCTTACTTTTTAAGCTTAATTGAAAGAAGACAAAATTCCCAATTGAATGACTGTTGCCATTTTCTTATATGAAAAATTTCGCGATTAATATGTATAGGGTGTAACTTTTTATTTATTTTTGCAACACACCGTACATGAAATATTCTTAGATGCCCCGTAAAAATAATTCTAAGGGTGTCAATTGTAAAGGTTAATAATTAAATCAATAGAATGAAAATAGTCTAATAATTTTTTATCCATGCGCAATGTTACATGGAACAAGTAATATAAAAATTTTGTTTTTAAAGTCAATTCCTACTTAGGTCATCAAAGGAAAATTTAATATAATTCCTTAAGCTAATATTAGTTTTTGTTGCATTAAAATATCTCAATTTGTTGATTTTCTATAAGCAAGTAGGTTTACAATGGAAGTCTATGGGAATTTGGCGAAATATTTGAGATATCGCCAAGTTGGCGACAGAACAGGGTTCCCCCTATGGTAACCCCCTTATAGATATGAAGATGAATTAAATGCTTCAATAACCAATGGCCGCCATTTTGTCTCCCATGTAAAACTAAAATTAATTAATTAAAATTTAATTAATGAATTAATATTTGAAAAAACTGCATTAACATCAATTCTCATCCAGTACAAGTTAAAAAAATTATTTTAACTTGATAGGATGAATAATAAGTATTTTATTAACGATTGAAAATTTGAACAAGATATATATATATATATATAAACAAGTAATATAAAAATTTTGTTTTTAAAGTCAATTCCTACTTAGGTCATCAAAGAAAAAATTAATATAATCCTTTAAGCTAATATTAGTTTTTGTTGCATTAAAACATCTCAATTTGTTGATTTTCTATAAGCAAGTAGGTTTACAATGGAACGCTATGGGAATTTGGCGAAATATTAGAGATATCGCCAAGTTGGCGACAGAACAGGGTCCCCCCTATGGTAACCCCTTATTGAAAATGCTTTCATTGATCTTGAATAACCAATGGCCGCCATTTTGTTTCCCATGCAAAACTAAAATTAATTAATTAAAATTTAATTAATTAATGAATTAGGACCAATCCTATCATCCTTATTCATCCAATCAAGTTGAAATAATTTTTTTAAACTTGTACTGGATCACAATTGATGTTAATACAGTTTTTTCAAATTTTAATTCATTAATTAAATTTTAATTAATTAATTTTAGTTTTACATGGGAGACAAAATGGCGGCCATTGGTTATTGAAGCATTTAATGTATCTTCATATTTATAAGGGGGTTACCATAGGGGGAACCCTGTTCTGTCGCCAAATACCGCCAAGTTTATCTCCAACTTGGCGCTATATTGCCAAATTTGGCGACCAAAATGAGTTTCCAAAAGTGACGCCAACTTGGCGATATGTCTAATATTTTGCCAAATTCCCATAGACTTCCCATTGTAAACCTATTTGCTTATAGAAAATCAACAAATTGAGATATTTTAATTCAACAAAAACTAATATTAGCTTAAGGGAATATATTAAATTTTTCTTTGATGACCTAAGTAGGAACTGACTTTAAAAACAAAATTTTTATATTATTTGTTTATTGGATAGTTGTAGAATAAAAAAGATGGTCTCCAACAGTGCACAAACGTTTCGGCCGCCTTATCGTCCTTAAAGTAATGATCACTATGTGCTTTTAAAGGTAACTCTAAACCTGTGATATTTCCATGTTTAAAACTTTTGAATGTGGGTAGATGGTTTCAGAATTATTTATAAGAGAACATTTTTTGATGAAGTTCGTATCTCGTTTGATGAACCTAAATTGATATCTGGTGCATTTTATAGCCCTAAAGGACAAAGTTAGAGAACCGTTAAAATTTGTCTGCAAAAATAGTGTTATATATATATTTTTATACATTTAATAAAAAAAGTAAGGAATTTTTAATTATTAATTTTACGCCAAAACCGAGTTAAGTCGCCAGATAACGTGCTTCGAATCAAAAAAACTATTCACACACAGCAGACGACGCACGATGACATTCGGCTAGAGTTGCCGGAAAAAATTCAACTAATAAATCTGATTTCGCGCCGCCTAAAATGCAATTATAATGTTGTATTTTTTTCAAAATGAAATTCGTAGGTTCTTGAAGGATTTTTAAAACTTTTTTCAATATTTTATTCTCAAAATTAACTACTTATTTTAAAAAACTTTTTTCAAAAATATTTCTGTGTCAATAGTCTGATAAGTGGTCTTTCATTTTCGTATTTTCAAAAAGTTATGCTGCAGTAAAATTAACAAATACAATATTTGTAGATAAATGTTAATGGTTCTCTAACTTTGGTTTATAGATCTATAAAATGCACCTTATCACAATTCTTGGTGCGAGCTTCATAAAAATGGTTTTCTTTTAACTGCATTTTTTCTATTTTCTCAGAGTAAAACTGACGTATGGGGTGCATTGCAATGGAGGAGGACAGCGTTTTTGATCGAAAGTTCATGTCTTTTCCTGTAATATGCTTTGTCTCATCCAGTAGCCGGCAAAAGTATGCTGAATTAGTATGAGGCTGAAAACAGTTCTGATTCTTCTCACTGCTCGGGGAAAGCTGAGCTTGGGCCTCTTTTTTTCAATTACTACTATTAGTTCACACTCTCCCTATATATATCTTGTTCAAATTTTGAATCGATTATAAAATACTTATTATTCATCCACTCAATTTCAAATACATAGTTTTTTATCTTGTAGTGGGTGACACCTGATGTTAATACAGTTTTTCAAATATTAATTCAGTAATTCAATTTTAATTAATTAATTTTAGTTTTATATGGGAGAAAAAATGGCGGCCATTGGTTATTGAACAGCATTTAATGCATCTTCATACTTATAAGGGGGGCTACCATAAGGACCCTGTTCTGTCGCCAAATACCGTCAAGTTTATCACCAACTTGGCGATATATCGCCAAATTTGGCGACCAAAATGAGTCGCCAAAAGTGACGCCAACTTTGCGATATCTCTAATATTTCGCCAAATTCCCATAGACTTCCATTGTAAACCAACAGGGTTTACTTGCTTATAGAAAATCAACAAATTGAGATATTTTAGTGCAACAAAAACTAATATTAGCTTAAGGGATTGTATTACATTTTTCTTTGATGACCTAAGTAGAAATTGACTTTAAAAAATAATTTTTTATATCACTTGTTCATGGACTTTATTGTAGAAATCCTAAATTTGGATTTTCTTGAGACATCTGTCTGCGATTCAAGCTATAGTCTGAAGTCGAGTATGCGCAAATGAATTCCAGATTTTACGTGTTTTCTTGCAAGGTATAATAAGCCTTTGCGCAATGAAAGGCTTTATGCTTATTTATGTCGATGCTCACTTAAAAATTGATTTTACTGAGCAGAACAATTCTAAGCTATTCACGTAATATCCTCACTAGCTACATCTACACATGACGCCCCACTCTCACACTCACAGCACGTGTCAGAATGGTATTTCAATTTAGTTTTAATTGACATGTGCAATTAATTTTTTTTCCTTCAATTTGTGCTTTTTTTAGCACTGTTCCCTTTAAATTTTATGGCAAAAACTGTACCAACCCCCTTTTTTTCGCAAATTTTTCTGCTTTTGCTTATATGTTTCAGCCCACTTTCGTTTCCATGTCAACCAATATATATCTATATATTATTTATTTATTTCTATGTAATATGGACGGTTTAACTTTTCGTAAAAAATATACACGAGAAAACTTGTAACTCCAGTAAAACATGAGAATTATTGCTTCCAAAAACCCCGAAGTTAACAGAGACAGACATTAAAATTAGCTATCAGATAATATTATTCTTTATTGCTATTAGTTTAGAAACTTAATGTTTTGCATAGAAAAATTTTAAAGCAAATTTTGTTTAAAAAAATGTATAAATTTTTTGTGTCGTTTAATAATAGACGCAATTTACTATAATAATAATTATTATTCTAATTCTATGCATAACATAAACATTTTACAAAATAAAATAAAATAAAAAAGTGCAACCAGAAATTAAAAATTTTCTGTTATTTATGTTTAATTCCTTTTTTTAGAAGTTTTACATTTTTGTTTACAATTTTATGTGTTATTAAATTTATTGTGCATAAGTTATATAGGGCATTCTCACAATCTTTTGACTTTCATGTCCCTGAATAATAATTTTTATTTTAATACACTTTTTTGTGTTTTTTTATTTCATATACTAGGGAACATCCCATTTCATGATTGCACAACAATATTAACGAAATAAGTAAGTTTTGGACGATGTTGGGGGTCCAAACACCTGGAAAACTACTATACCGTCCCGTGTCCCTGATGCTGATTTTTAAATTTGGAGCTGTCTGGATCAAATTGTTTCAAGAAAAATAATTCGATGTAATTTTTTTCTGAAACTGGAACTATTGTTTTATATAAATATGCAGCTAAAAATTAACCTACACACATTTTTAGGGTTGTTATTATTTTTTTAACTCTGTTCCTGGGTTTTAGATTCCTTACCATCCCGCTTCTAAAATTATACAGAAAATCATTTCAGACGCAGCCACAGAATTTTTTTCAAGTTTTTTCTCACGCAGAAGTATGCTAGAGAAATAATGTCTGAAATTCTTTGGCAGGAAATTTACTGTAGAATTTAAATCAGCATTTAAATATCAATTTCAAGCGTCGTGGCTTTATTGGTAGTCTCATCGTCCCCAAGGTTCATTCCTGCACTTTTTTAGGTAAATTAAAGAAAAAAATAATTTAATCCAATGTTAACAACTGTTTCTAAAAATCAATGAACATTGTGGCTATCACTTAGTCTTAACATGATTTTCCTAAAAATAGGTGGTAATTTTCCTTACCGTTCCATCCTTACCGTCCCTTTTTTTACCATTTCGTCCCTTTTTTCCAATACCATCCCCTTTTTTTACCTTACCATCCCTTGTTTAACACCCTTTTAAGACAATGTTATACAAAAAGTTTGTATTAAAAGTACTACATTGTTATTATTTCTTATTTGAATGTCCTGGGGGTACTATGCAAATTCATTATAAGTAAAAATTTAAAAGAAAATAAAAAGTTATAGGGGTAGAATGGTACGGAAAATTAAACTCGCAAGTTTAACTTAAACCTCAGTTAAATAAAAAAAATTTCGCTGCTGACCACTTTTTCTTTATTTTGAATCATTAAGGCATTCGTCTATCAGATTAAAATGTTATTTTAGCAAGTTTAATTTTGTCAGATATTTTTTCACAAAAGTCAAAAGATTGTGAGAATGCTCCATATATATTGCGTATATTTTGATATTTATATTTATAGCATAAAAGAAAATTACGTATCTTCAACTGAAGTTTAGATGAATGACGATTTTTATGACGCACAAAATGTTTTATAAATGAATCTAACGAGAAGATAAGATCAACGTTTAACCCTTTCAGGGGTGCCTTTTGCAGTCTGCAACCACTTAATTTTAATGCCAAAACTGCGAAATGCATCAGTAATGTTTTAGTACAATTTGGATCTCATAATATACGTGAAGTAAAGCTTTTGATAATTTTAAAATAAATTTGTTCGTAAATTGCGGTGTGAATTAACTATTTTTGGTGCAGAAATTTTTTGTCCCTGAAAGGGTTAAATGTCACAGCATAGTCTTAACACATACACAATTATGAGAAAATCGCGATGTGTTTTACACAAAATAGACATCATAATACCTTATGGTATTTTTTAGCTTTCTATTCATCTATTAGACTTTGAAAAGAACCTTCATGACAAAAGCATATTTATAATTTTTACTAGATATTGTCATAGTGACACAATGTGATTTTTATGGATGAGTGAACATAATCCATTTGAAACATTTGAAACATGACTGCGTTATTAATGAAGCTGCGATAGTTCATTTTGAGAAAGGGAGAAGAATCAAACCTTACAGCTCAATTTTCCCCAACTGTAATGAGACGTCATTCATTTTTTTAATTGAAATTTTTATGACATTTTGAACTCAATACGTTGTGAATAGAAAATAACAACAAAATTATTTTCCATTACCTGCCTTGAGATTTCTCATGGTAAATTTGAGGTTCATTTATGGAACTCTTAAACGCTTTGTTTTATCAAAGTTTGATTCTTTATCTGTACAGTCGAACCCTGTTATAGCGAACCGGGTATATAACAAACTCATGTATGTAACGAACGAAAATTTTGGACCCGCCGGTTTCCTGTTGTATTTAATGCTAATTTATCATGTTATAGCGAACCTCCGAAATCTTAAGAATCGGCTAAAACGAACATTTTTTCAGTAGACCACCGAAATTTTTTAAACTTTTCCGCAGGTGTGAAAACAATACTTCGACACTAATTTCATAAGAAAATGTATGCGGGTTAATGAAACACTGTGCAAATCAGTGACAAGTCTGTTTATTAAAGGTTAGAAATAACTGCATTCATTCCCTTTTTCGATAACCACTCTATAGCTACGATTAACAATTAAAGGTAAAATGAATTTATCTCCATTTGTCTTCATTTTTAGTTAATTTGTATCGTGTAAGTTTAATGTAATCGATTTTTGTCAATTTAATTAATTAATGATCATTTTTAATAGATTTTATCAGTTTTTAATACATTGTTATTGAATACACATAGAAACTAATGAGCTAGTAAACTCTAACATTTTTCTTAGCGGTTCGGATATAGCAAACAAAACCTTTGGTTCCCTGGAGTTCGTTATAACGGGGTTCGTCTGTCTTACTATTTTACTCATACAGTAAAACCTCTGAATAACGGACACCTCGGGAACGTGGAATTTGCCCGCTATTTGGAAGTAAAAATGTACAAATACATAGGAGTTCGGGATCGAAAAAGTGGCCGCTAAATAGGGATGTCCGCTATTTGGGAGTGCCCGTTACGGAGGTTCTACTGGGTCATTCCATCAGGGCTGCCACAGGCAACTATTTTATAATTCTACCTCTCACCTCTTTCTCAAAACAAATATTATTGACATACTGTTCGAGAACATTTGTAAGAGAAATTTACTACAAAATCTGTTTTTTTTTTTTTTTTTTTTTTTTTTTTTTTTTTAAATAGTGGTGCGAATAGAATATAAAAATAGCCGCATGTGGCAGCCCTGTTCCATGCCACATGTGAGACAGCTTTATTACATATTTCTGCTTTTTTAACAATGTTATTATATCCTCAAATTAAAACAACCATGTTAATATGAAAGTCTAGGGACTGTACTTACATAACGTTATCAACTTTTTGGTAATGTTGAACCCCTCCCCCCGTACAATACCATATGTTATCATCACACGACCCCCCCCCCCCAACCCCGTAATGATATCGTTATCAATGTCACTTTTTTTTTTTTTTTTTTTTTTTTTGAAATAATGAAGAGAAATCAATAAAATATCACTATTATATATGAAATAACTTTATATCAAATAATACTTAAAAAGAAATAGCTACTATTTAAAAGTTTTTTAGCTTTTTATTACATAATGCATTCAACAGTAAAAATGAAGGGGGGGGGGGAGTCGAAAATTCTTATCAACATAAAAGGCAGACAATATTCTTTTTCTTTTCTTCACGTAGTAAACACAACTAGTATAATTTAAAACGTACTTCGCATATGGTTTGTCAAACACCGGATTATATATACATACACATATGACAAACGAATAGGAATGTCAAAAGTAGAGTATTCCACATTTTGGAATTAAATAATTTTATAATCTTTTAAGGATTTTAATATGAACTTTGTATTTTCTTAAAAATAGGTAACAGACTAAAAAAAGCTAACAGACTATAAAGAACAAGTTTACAAACAGAAAGAATAAACTTTGGATCCATCAAAAATGATAACAATATCAAAACACTACCCCCCCCCCCCTCTTCCTAGAGATATCTTACGATTTCATGTGCCAGACCCCCTCCCCCCCTAAAGTGATAACGTTATATATGCACAGCCCCCTAGAGCTTTTTGTTATGTTTAATGTATAGTTTATGTTTTAAATACTTATAAGTCAATAGATGTTGGTACTTATGTAACTGTCGTATGTATGACATTTTGTCAGTTTTTCATAGAATGGCCCTGAAAAGGGCAGATTACTTAGGTCTAGGATTTTAAATGTGGAGATTTTTATGATCTATTATTTTCATTATTCATTTATTATCAAAAACGGGAATCTTACTAAGGTCTAGGGTTTAAAATGTGAAGATTTTGAAACCTAATAAAGGGCTATTCTATACCGCGTGTGGAACAGCTTTTCTACATATTACTGCTGTTTTAGCATTGCTATTGTATCCTCAAATTAAAAAAAAAAAAAACTATCCTAATATGAAAATATTAGTTATTTTGTTAATTTGAATGTATAGTTTATATTTTAACAACTTATAAGTTAATAGATAAAGGTATATATATATGTAAGCTTTACGTGCAGGACATTTTGCGCGTTTATCATGGAATGAATAGCCCTGCTGTATTATTATAAATATTCTGTATTGTTGATTTAAAAAATAAATAATAGGGATATATTCTTAAAATCTTTCACGCTACCAGTCTCATAAATACATTCGGTTATCCAGTCTTACAACGCTTATCTTAATCATTAAAATAACAGAGGTAAAGGAATGTTTTACCCTTCCCTTTGAATATTGTTTTAAAAATAGCTTACGTCATTTTTTCCCCTCTTCTCTTCTTACTATCTTATAAGACGTGTGTAATATACATTACCAGCGACATCAGCTATCAAGTAAAAGGGAAAAAGTATCATTCGCTTTTAATTCTTTAAGACGCGAAGGTTCTTTAAAGCATCATTTTTTAGATTTTATAAATCGGGATAAATGATTTGTGTTACCGTGTTTAGAAAACGCAGTTACTTTTTACGAAAAAACAAACTGCAAAGAAATGTCTGCTTAACTATTTACATATGGATAGCTTTTATGGTACTGAAAGATATGTCGTAGACAATTTTACATTTAACAATTTATGATTTACAGATACATTTACAATGCATTTAATTTCGTTATTTCTTAAGAAGGGAGATATTTAAAAAAGAAAAAAAGAAAAGTTGTTTCGTTAATTAATCTAAGTATTCTTGTAAATATTTTACAGAAGGGCCCAAAGTTATTCAAATTATGTCAGTTTTAATGAACGCATTCTTTCTAAATTTCATAATATTGTATAAATATTGTTATATAATTATTATTGTTATTATATAGGGTGTGCACTCTCAACGGTGTCCAATGGCTAATTCCTAAACCGTTAGTCATAGGCATATAGTTCCAGATAAATAATGTTTTAAATGAGGTAAAAAAATATTTTAAAAGCGATTTGGGTCATGAAAAACATTTATTAAAAAATTACGAAATTTAAATTTTTATACGGTTTCTCGGTCCTATAAGTTAAATAAAATTTTCCTATTACATTGACAAGTAAAACAAAAAAAAAAAAAAAACAAAAAAAAAAAGCCCAGTTCATATAACACTGCAATTGGCCGAGTTATGAAACTTCAAAAATGCATGACTTATACCACTTTTTTGCATCTGCACACAAATGAGTTCGGCCATGCTTTGACGAGTCATATACCAACTGCTTAAAGTATTCGAAGAACTTGTTTCATGTGTATCTGCGCTTTGAAAAAAATCGTACACGTATTATGATTTAGTTAACTTTCATCAAGTTTCAGATTGTCTAAAATAATTGTATTTTAACATATGTTTTATTTTGAAAGGATTTGAGACTGTTTCTTTTCATGCTTTCTTTTAACAAAAATTATGTTATTTTTATAAGTTTTTATTTAACGGTCATATTAAAAACTTATAAAAACACTGTTCAATTCAACGGTCATATGTATGTTTTTGCAGTTCAAAATTTGTACTCGAACTTTAACTCACTTTCAAATATCCGATCGAAATTAAATTTTACATACTGACTAAACCCGATGACAATCTAATATTATTATGATTTTCGGTGGTTACCATTTAAACTTATTTTACAGGATAACACAAAAAAATTCGGATAGATTACCACCAAGAAGTTTAAAAAAAAGTTTTAGATTAGATAACACAAGACTGCGAGGGCTGTGTTTTTTTAACTTTTATGTATTTTTTAGCATTGAATTCGAAAATTATCTTAATTTTTAACCATCATGTGAGGATTTTTCGAAAATCAAAAATTGTCAAATCTAAGAAATAACAAATATAGGATACTATAAAATAGAAGAAATGGCTGTGTTGCTTAGCTTTTGATAATAGATTTTTATGTACTTTTTAGCACTGAAAATGACCTTCATTTTTAAGCATCACGTTAGAATTTTTTTGCAAATCGAAAAGGTCAAAGTTAAAATACAGCGAAAATCTGATACTAAAAAACGGATGTAACACTTTTTTTACTTAATTTAATTTTATTTAATTCAATAATTTATTCAGTTTTTTGACTTATTCTGGGATTCTTACAGCTAAACAGTTGAGGGGTCCGATGAAGTTGGGGAGGAGGTTCAATTTTAACTTTGAAATTTTTAACTTTGAAATTTACAATTGTAATGAATTAATTTTAATCCATTTACTTAACAAAAATTCGTTTTTTTTTAAATTTATCTGTTGTTCCAAATCGCTTTTAATGTACTTCTTTACCTCATTAAAAACATTTTTGTAATTGTAACGATATGTCTATGGCTAACGGTTTAGGAATTAGCCATTGGACACCGTTGGGAGTGGACACCTTGTATAAAGATATATTAAAAGGAAAAGTTATTACGGTAGCATTTTATTTAAATTATAATTTGGAAAATTAAAAGTTAAACACCATTTAACTTTTGATAAAACTCATCAATTGGGGTTGATGAGTTAAGCATTTAAAACAAGCGTATACACTATACATGCTTATTTTAAATGCCAAAAATTTTTTCATGATTGAAATTTTTGAGATTTGTTGAGAAGTTATTTCAAATTTCTATCGTATTTTGTATGCGAATAAGACATAAAATTGAACACATTTTGTAAATTTTTACACCAATATTAGGTTGTTTTCATTATTAAAAATATAGGGATGAGGAGGAAGGGTTGACCCACTTTTTACAAAATTATTTTTTATTTTTTAAATATTGAACGTAGAATAAAGTTTTATATATCATTTTATTCGTTATACGATCAGTTATCAAAGTAACATTGCTACATAAGTGTACTATATAAGAAATTTGAAAAATGATTGATTTTAATCAGGAGAAAATAATGGATCAAGCCTCCTCACATACAGGAGGGTTGACCCACTATATGGGAGGCTTGGCCCACTTTGTTTTATATTGAAATATTTGTGAAGAGAAATAAAATCACTTTAGAAAAAAACAAAATAACTTTATGCTACATGCTTCAAGTATTCTAAAAAAATATTTTTGAAAGTATTGAGCTTAAACAAACCTGTTTAGACACAATCGCAAGTCAGAGGGGCAAACTTTTGTTTTAAACATGATTTTGTCTGGGCAGGTATAATTGTTCAGCAGGGAAAATGAAATTTTAACATTTAAGACAGTATTCCGTTAGAGACAGGTTTCGTTTTCATAGAGTTTCATGTAGTATTATGTCCGGATTTAGAAGCCACTGTCCTGCTTTTTTTGTCTCCTTGTCCTATTTATTTGGCACTCAACCTGAGAATGTCTGCTGTCACATAGTTTGGCTTCATCTCACTGTATTCATCCTGGTGAGATTTGTCTACATACTTTCCTAATGTTTTTCGATCAATGCTATGTTCTTTTGCAGCCGCATGAGCACTTAACTTATCATTAACATATTTTAACCCTTTTAGGGGCAAAGTACTTTCAGTACAAAAAATGTTGAAATAAATGACTGGCACCGGAATTTATATATAAATTTATTTGGAAATAAGAAAAAGGCTATATTTCACATACATATTAAATGGAAAACCTTTTAGCAAAATTCTGGTGTCATTGTGGCGTTTGGGAAATAAAATTAAGGGGTTTCATAAACATGCCACTGCCCCTGAAAGGATTAAGACTGCTTCTTTCAACTTTCTTGTCTTTTCCACTGTTTCTATTTATCTATTGTAAGTAATATTTAGATGGAGAAAAGTTCCTATCAACTTTCTCATTTATATTTCATTAAATGTTTTCTTGCAGTGGATACTATAGCATTTTTTTACACCTTTCTTCAACCAGTTTAAACATTTCCTTTTCCATCACCCTATTTTACTGTAGCTTTACAGAACAAATTTACATTCTTTTTTATATATAACCATTAACCTTTCATTATGCACAGAGTATAATAAGAATATTTGCAAAACCACCTTAATTAAGTAGAGCCTTGAGCATTTGGTCAACCCTCCGTCACATTGACTGAGTCAAGCCTCCCCACATAGACCTTTTCTAAAGGATAGCACATTGTTATGTTAAGCCTAACTTACTGTACAATCTTTATGTCTGGAATGGAAGCTCGATATTTCTGCATTACTTAAAACCTACTTATTTAAATTTCTAAGATATAATTTATTTGAAAAAGCTTACAAAATATTTCTATAAAACGCAACTTTTAGGTCGAAAATATTTCACAATTGATTTTTCCACACCTACACTATATGGCCAAAGGTGACCGGTCACTTGCGATTTTTGACGTTTTGTTAAATATCTAGAAAAATACATGAGGAATTAACCTGAAATTGCATGTGTGTAAACAGTATTGTGTAGATCATATATTTCCGAGAAGATTTTTTTCCCGAAACCCCATAGGGGACCGTCAAAAAATTGAAAAAGAACGAATATCTTTTGGATAACCCTGTAAACACTAATGGAGCAAAAGCATTTAAACTCGAGATTATTAATAAGTTGCTTATTGTAATATACTGCGTTTATTTTTATGAGCATAGCATGTATACTCGTAGAGAAATTAAGGATTTTACAAAAACAGTTCCAAATTTCGCCAAGTTTTTTGCTTATAATTTTCAGAGTTCTTAATATAAAAAAAAGTTCTTTTCAGATAATATGACGAACAATATTATGCACAATACTCCGCAATCAGAATGAAAAAATAATAAAAAATTGGATGAAAAATGAGCAGGTGTACTAAAAAACGTTTCACTGCGCATGCGCGAATGCAATCAAAATATAATGTACATAATTTGTTAGCTAAATGTATAGAGCAAATTTTGTAAAAGTCTCAAAAACATAGTTTGAAAAGTCTGATAATAATCGTTTATAGAATAAGATCAAAATCCGTTGTTCCCAAAATAAAGGAAAAACATAAGGGGTTGTATCCATATATTCATTGATTAGTGCCAATTTAGCATACACAATATCGCACGTAATACTATATTTGGATACAATCCCTCATCTTTTTGCTTCATTTTGGGAACAACGGATTTTGAGCTTATTCTATAAACGATTATTATCAGACTTTTCAAACTATGTTTTTGAAACTTTCACAAAACGTGCTCTATACATTTAGCTAACACATTATGCACATTATATTTTAATTGCCTTCGCGCATGCGCAGTGAAACGTTTTTTAGTAAACCTGCTCATTTTTCATCCATTTTTTATTATTTTTTCATTCTGATTGCGGGTCATTGTGTACAATATTGTTCGTCATATTTTCTGAAAAGAACTTTTTTCTATATTACGAGCTCTACAAATTATAAGCAAAAAACTTGGCGAAATTTAGGACTGTTTTTATGAAAATCTTAATTTCTCAACGAGTGTACATGCTATCCTCATAAAAATGAACACAGCATATTACAATAAACCACTTATTAATAATCTCGAGTTTAAACGCTTTTGCTCCATTAGTTTTTACATGGTTATCCAAAAGATATTCGTTCTTTTTCAATTTTTTTACGGTCCCCTATGGTGTTTCGGGAAATAATCTTCACGCAGATATATGACTTATACTATACTGTTTACACACCTGTAATTTCAGGTTAATTCCTCATGAATTTTTCTAGATATTTAACAAAACGTCAAAAATCGCAAGTGACCGGTCATTTTTGACCATATAGTGTATTTCAATTAGCTGTATGAAACAAAGACTGTTGTTTGAGCATTCCAGTAGCTTTGGTTGACACCTATTGATAAAACTCTCAAATTCTTTTAAATATGAAAATTGATTGGTGGGTTAAGCCTCCCGTATGGTCAACCCTTTCTAGTCTCCCCTACATCATATATCCTAATAACATTTATTCAATATTAGAGAGGTGTGACATACTTTCAGAAATATTTTAAACTTGCCCGGCGTTGTCCGGGTACGTCAAAAAACAGCAGGAATTACGAAAAAGCTCTGAAAATCACAATAAGTTATTGACGAAAAAATTTTAAATCGCTTCTCAAATTTTGAAAAGAGAAAAAAAATTATATATTGTGTTCGAAGATTGTAAGTTAATTCCTTTCACTAATGTGGAAAAATAATAGCAAATCGCTAAAATACACTAAAAATCACATATAAAATTCCCGAAAAATTCGAAAATTGCTATATGAAATCCGAAAAAACTTTATTGAAATGAGGGCAGAATGTACTTTAGGTCAAAAATGGAATATCAAAAAATTGCAGCAGATCGCAAAGAAACGTAAAAATCGCATTAAAAATCACAAAAGTTCAAAAATCACGAAAGTCAAAATTTACTATAATTGGATAAAAGTTTCAAATCTAATTCTTTGACCTGTGGGCTCTCTTAAAATTTATGTTTTGGAAATCATGCTAAGCATTAGATCATGTCACTTTTATTCGTAATTAATTTACTTGGACTCCCTTAAATATAATTAATATAATCCCTTAAGATAATATTAGTTTTTGTTGCATTAAAATATCTCAATTTGTTGATTTTCTGAAAGCAAGTAAACCCCATTGTTTTACAGTCGAAGTCTAGGTGAATTTGGCGAAATATTAGAGATATTGCAAAGTTGGCGACAAACTTGGCGTTTTTGGAGACAGAACTGGATCCCCCCTACGGTAATCCCCCCTTATAGGTATGGAGATGCATTACATGCGGTTCAATAATTGCATAAAAAATTCGCTAAAAATTCAAAAATCGCTGTACGAATTCCGGATAAACTTTTTTGAAATGGGAACAAAATTTACCATATTGGTGTAAAAGAAAGAAACCGTATTCTTTTTCATAATGTGGAAAAATCGAATTAATATAATCCCTTAAGTTAATATTAGTTTTTGTTGCATTAAAATATCTCAATTTGTTGATTTTCTGTAAGCAAGTAAAACCTATTGTTTTAAAGTGGAAGTCTATGAGAATTTGGCGAAATATTAGAGATATCGCCAAATTGGCGTCACTTTTAGCGACTAATTTTGGTCACCAAATTTGGCGATATATCGCCAAGTTGGCGACAAGTTTGGTGGCATTTGGCGACAGAACTGTGTCCCTCTACGGTAACCTCCTTATAGGTATAGAAATGCATTAAATGCTGTTCCATAATTGCATAAAAAATTCGCTAAAAATTCAAAAATTGCTGCACGAATTCCGAATTGACTTTTTTGAAAATGGAACAAAATTTACTATATTCGGTTAAAAGAAAGAAACCATATTCTTCTCACTTATATGGAAAAATCGCATCAAAACATAAAAAAGCGCTAAAAATCGCATAAAAAATTAAATAAAAATAAATCTAATCAAAAAATCTAAAATCGGTCTTCGAAGTGCAAAACTTCATATATAGACGTACCTTTTCCCCAAATTTTGTAGCTCTACGTGCAGTGGTCTCTTCAGAACACCGTCGACACACTTACTCACTCACTCACACACAAACTTCTTTCTTTATTATTATAGAAGATTAATTTACTTGGGCTCCCTTAAATATAATTAATATAATCCCTTAAGATACTATTAGTTTTTGTTGCATTAAAATATCTCAATTTGTTGATTTTCTGAAAGCAAGTAAACCCCATTGTTTTACAGTCAAATGTCTATGGGAATTTGGCGAAATATTAGAGATATTGCAAAGTTGGCGACAAAGTTGGCGTTATTTGGCGACAGAACTGGATCCCCCCTACGGTAATCCCCCCCTTATAGGTATGGAGATGCATTACATGCGGTTCAATAATCGCATAAAAAATTCGCTAAAAATTCAGATATCGCTGTACGAATTCCGGATAAACTTTTTTGAAATGAGAACAAAATTTACTAAATTGGTGTAAAAGAAAGAAACCGTATTCTTTTTCATAATGTGGAAAAATTGAATTAATATAATCTCTTAAGTTAATATTAGTTTTTGTTGCATTAAAATATTTCAATTTGTTCATTTTCTGTAAGCAAGTAATCCATATTGGTTTACAATGGAAGTCTATGGGAATTTGGCGAAATATTAGAGATATCGCCAAGTTGGCGTCACTTTGGCAACTTATTTTGGTCGCCAAATTTGGCGATATACCGCCAAGTTGGCGACAAACATGGCGGCGTTTGGCGACAGAACTGTGTCCCTCTACGGTAACCTCCTTATGGAAATGCATTAAATGTTGTTCAATAATTGCATAAAAAATTAGCTAAAAATTGAAAAATTGCTGCACGAATTCCGAATAAACTTTTTTGAAAAGAGAACAAAATTTACTATATTGGGTTAAAAGAAAGAAACTATATTCTTCTCACTTATATGGAAAAATCGCCTCGAAACATAAAAAAGCGCTAAAAATCGCATAAAAAATTAAATAAAAAAAAATCTAATCAAAAAATCGAAAATCGGGCTTCGAGGTGCAAAACTTCATATATAGACCTACCTTTTCCCCAAATTTTGTAGCTCTACGTGCAGTGGTCACTTCAGAACACCGTCGACACACTCACTCACTCACTCACTCACACACAAACTTCTTTCTTTATTATTATAGAAGATAAGTCAACTATGTATCTAAATTGTTTGGATTAAGTAAGAAAATTATCCGATAAAATGTAAATATAACCGAAATTGCATTGCATTGTAAATGTTTTCAATGTAATGCTAACATTTTGAAATGTGTATTGCGCTGTAAAAATTTCTAATATAAAATCTAAAAAACAGAAAGATCCGTCTTTAGTGCCAGAAAGCTCTGAAATTTCATAAAATTCAAAGTATTCAAAGACTCGCCAAATTTCGGACAGAAAAGGTTTTTTTTTTTTTTTTTTTTTTTTTTTTTCATGTCTTTCTTGGATACAGGCCAACATTTTTTCTAAATATAAAAGTTATGAAAATGTGCCCGTATAAAGGAATTAAATTTAGTATTTTAATATATATATAACTCTCTTACAAAACATATGCTTAGAGAAAACTTCTTCGAATATTTGTTTGTTGGAATAACATATATAATGTATATCAACTTTTAATTCCCATCGTCTAATATATTTGTACTAAAAATTAAAAAAAAATATGTTAAAAATCAAAATGTCTCTATTAATACAAGTTTTCACTTATAAAACTACCAATATTCTTAAAAAGTAATCAGCAATAAAATAACATCTTTCGTGTTCGTGTTTATTTAGATCTATCATTGCGATCATTGCGATCATTGCGAATGTCAGATTAACAGAATATTAATTAACAATCTAATTACTATTCTGAAAAATAACAGTTTCTTCACAACAGAATATTAATTACCGTCGCTTTACTGATTTTCTTTCAGTTTCAAGTATTTTCAAAAACACATTAAAGGTTAAACTCGTGACAGATGTTAGAGAATATGTTACTTCTTCATTGTAACTCAAGAATTTTCTTTTCGTCAGCTATTACGAATACTTGACTTATTTTTATACTTTACAAAATACCTGGAGGGTTGCGAGTGTGAGAAATTTGTACTTGAAATTCAATCAAAGCATGCCTTTCATATCTGTAACAGATGATAAATTCATATTTGATGAACGAAGCTCTTTATTTTCAGAAAATGGAGAGATACACTAATAAAGGATGCATTTAAAGCAAAATATCTTAAAAAAATTATGTATAGATTTTAAATGAATAAAAAATAAGAGAAAAAAACCGATGCGTCATATGCATGAGAAAGACAGGGATTGCTTTAACTCCTATCACTTTTGAAATAATTTAACAGATTTTCTTAATAATTCTCAATATTATATTCTGTCATGAAATCAGCATCATTTCATCGCAGTTTTAATAATGTTGAATTGTTCGACTGCCTAACTACACCAACATAATTATCTTTGATATGGAAATTCATGTAAAATAAAAACGTAAACTTGATCATATAATTTTTTAGGTATCGGGATATTACAATCAGTCACTTATTGGTTTTTTACGGTCCTTCAAACTCTTTTTTCTGTTACTTACGAGCATAAATATTATTTTATCAGGATAATTTAAAAAGAAGAATAAACAGCTATAAATTAACATCTAATAGTTCGTGTTTATTTAGGTCTCCCATGTCTGAACATTATATAACAGAATATTAATTAACTTGGCTCTACTGATTTTCTTACAATTTCAAGCATTTTCAAAATAGTGATTAAACTCGTGACTGATGTTAGAAAATATGTCACTACTTCATTTTAATTCAAGAAGCTTTTTTCATCTATTGCATACGCAATTTAATTTTACCCTTTACGAAATACCTGGAGTACCGTAAGTGCGAAATATTTCTACTTGAAGCTCAAATAAGAGAAAGAAGCCTTTCATAAATCTTAATAGATGATGAAGTCATCATTGATGAATGAAGCTCTTAATTTGCGATGAAAGGCGGAATATACCAATAAAGGCTGCATTTTAAAACACGGCATCTTAAAAATTTATTTATAGTTTTTTAAGTGAATGGAAAAAAAAAACTTTGCCGTATATGTGTAAAAGACTGTTTTACTCCTATCACTTTCGAAATAATTTAACAGTTTTTTTCTTAATTATTGTGGCTTTTATCAGTATGACTAGTGTCTAATCGACGTTATTGAAGTCATCAAGTGAGCTCATATACACGGTGCGATTGTTATAATTTATAATAAATATTAACAGAATGTCTTCGTAATAAATTTGTCCAGCCATAAAACTTTCAGTACATTTCAGTATATCGAATATGTTATAAAAGAACACATACAGATTTAGGGTAATTTATGTTTGATATTTGCTGAATTTTATATAAAAAAATATTAATCAGCTCACGGTCCGATTAAGCATAGGTATATGGTAAAACAGACCCAGGGTCGTCTAATTAAGAAGGCTCAAACCCGGTGATAAAAATTTTAAAAACCGCAATACAATTCCATTATATGTACAATTTTATGTTGTTTTATAGCAATATACAGATCACGAAGAGCAATGTTTTTAAAAACTTATTATCACCTTTGTGAATTTTTAAGGTGATTCAGATTTAACGGTATTGTCAAAACTTGTTATTTAAAATAACTCACTAATGTGGGATTTAAAATGCGTTTACTGTGACTTCACTGTTAGTATTAACGTATACTGTTACTGCGTACTTGTATTGTTATGCATAAATATGAAGTTAATTCTTTTTTTAAGTACTAGCTTTATTTTAATGTCTCTTAATGACATTAAAAATGTATAATTATAATTATATTTTATAGTTATGTAACAGAAACACGCATGAAAATTGTTTCATCTTACTACATGATATGCCCATTTTGATTAGTTGAGGTCGATCTCTAAGGGGGCTAGTTTGTACTTTTTCGATTTTGGTTAGAGATTTTTTTTAATAAAGGTAGTTCTACTTTCGACACCGATTCCAGAAAGTTAAAGCGAACTGGTATATATATATATATATATATATATATATATATATATGTTATATATATAAACTGCAATCAAAATAAAAAATTACAAAATAGCCAAATAAATATCAAACTCAGCTATCGTATGCAATAATAATAATAATGATAATAGCAATAATAATAAATATTAAACGTATTTTCATTCTTCATTGGAGCAATAATGTTAAAATACGCCAATATTTCCATAATCGAGTGTATCATGCTTCAGTACATTTTTTTCACACTTATATGACGTTATACACCACGTCCTTTATATTTCCAATATGACGTAATATTCCTTTTTTTATTCGTCAAATTAATTAAATAATTATAACTTTTCACATGGAAATCATAAAACAGAAAATTTATGACATAATATTCGCTTTTGGTTCATTCGTCAAACTATTTATTTTATTTTCCTTTTTCAAGTAGAAATCTTGCAGTAGAAAAGTTTCCCTTTTTTTAAATTCGTCAAACCATTTATTTTATTTTTTCACGTGGAAATCTTGCAATAGAAAAGTAATTGTTGTGGTAACAATTTTATTGTAGATTTTTAATTGTTGGCAACAGCTATAACGAAAAATGTTTAAATTTGATTGGAAATTGCTGTTAAATTTGTGGTTTTTCATTATTTAAAAATTAACTAAAAGTTATTCCAATTCCGGATTACTTTAGTTGCATCGACCGTGCTTTAATACACATGTACGTAATATTTTACAATTCTAGCTACCAATTTGTGGATTTGTATAGCATTACAGACAGGTAAATTTTCATTTTTATATATTAGATTTTAAAATGTGTCAGGGACTTTTGAAATACCCTGTATATTCCTTCCATTCTTCAGAATAAACACCAAAGCAAAGAAATTTAGTAAGATAAAACAAGAGCGTCAACAACGAAAAGCGTGAACAACGTCAATATCGAAACAAATTTCCTTGAAGAGAAAAAATAATTATTTTGAAAATTATAAATAATGTAGGATGCCATATAAAAGAAGAAGAAAAATCTCAAGTCTAAAGCAATAAATTTGACTGAAAATATTTCCGGATATTTCCAGATTACAAATATATTTTTATAAAGCAAAAATTTCTGTCTAAATCGAATTAAGTTTAATAAATTAAAGTAGGAAAAAAAGAATGACAAAGTTCACATTATAGTAAATATATAAGGAAAGCTGAAATACGGCAGCGTTTTGAGGAATTTTATAAAAAAGAATATTTCTAAAACAATTTAAAATGAACCAAAAGAACAGAACTCTCAACAAATTAATATTTATATCTCAAATGCTTTCGAAGGTAAGAAACAATTTAAATATTTTCAATATTTACACGTGAAAGAGGATCAAGAAATTTGACTATATAAAAGGCACACAATGAATAGTTTATATTATATGTTTATTATTTCGCTGTATTTTCCTTTGTTTATAAAGGAATATATTTTCCCAGAAATATATTTTGATTTTTTTTTCTTGTTTGGCTAAATTTCGATATATTTGTATTATTTCAGCAATTTTTGCTCTTTCTGCATATTTCATACTTTATATTTAGAGGATTTTTTAAAGAAATACTTTTCCATAATCCATAGTGAAATGTTTCATATATTTATCTCTTTATTATTAAGGTTTTCTACCGCTGAAATTTACCAAAATTTATCCTATTAAAAAAAAAAAAAAAAAAAAAACTCTTACATATTGCTATATTTTTTCTATTATTTTCTTATAAATAAAACTTTGGACATTTTACGAGGGTTGCCTTTTATGTTTTTACAAACGACCAATAGAAAGCGCTACTGATATTTGTCTTCAGGATATTCGTAAAATTCATATATTTTTTTTTATCTTGGAATCAGTGGTATCTTAGAAATCGCCTGCGTGTTTTGTTTAGGCTAATGTCAGACGGACGTCTTTTTTGCACGCTTTTTTACTTACGTATTATCCCTACACAATGCTAGCGGCATTGTGTAGGGATAATACGTAAGTAAAAAAGCGTGCTAAAAGACGTCCGTCTGACATTAGCCTTACACTGAGTGTTCTAAAGAAACAAGTGTGTGAAAAAAATGGAAATAACTCGTGAAGGTTTCCGTTGGATGGTTTTTTATGATTTTAAGAAAGGCCTCACTCTACAAGAATACTTAGTATCGCTTCGAGAAACTTTTGGTAATAAAGCACCATCAGAAAAGACTGTTTACAATTGGTTTGCAGAATTTCGTCGTGGTCGTGCGTCCGTCAGTGATGAATCTCGTACGGACGACCAAAATCGGTAGTGATTCCAAACAACCTCGATGCTGTGCGTAAGATGATTGAAGAAGATCGGTATGTCACGTATCGTGAGATAGAAGTATCCCTTGGCATATCACAGACTGCAATACATTGGATTTTGCACGAACATTTAGCTGTTAAAAAGATTTGTTCCAGATGATTCCGAACAATTTGACAGAAGCTCAAAAAGAGGCTCGTGCAAATTGGTGTAAGGAAATGCTAAAAAAATTCAAATTTGGAACTGAAAAATCCATATACAACATCGTTACAGGTGACGAAACTTTGATATATCCGTATGATCCAGAAACTAATCAATAATCCACTGTTTGGGTGTTTTTAGATGAACCAAATCCTACGAAAGTTGTTCGTTCACGAAGCACTTCCAAGAAAATGATTGCTTGTTTCTTCGGCCTTACAGGACATATTGCAACCATTCCTTTAGAAGATCGAAAAACTGTTAATGCTAAATGGTATACGGAAATTTGTTTGCCAAAAATTAACAACGAAATCAGGAAAAAAAAAAAAAAATCGCATCATTTTTTATCACAACTCCAGCTCCTACATAGCACGTGAAACAATTGATTATTTGAAGGATAAAAATATCGAATTAATGTCTCATTGCCCATATTCTCTTGATTTGTCGCCTAACGACTTTTTTCTGTTCCCTTATGTCAAACAAAAAATACGTGGACAGCGATTTTCATCACCTGAAGAAGCTGTTGATGCCTTCCAAAACTATGTTTCTGAGATATCAACTTCAGGGTAAAAAAACTGTTTTAAGAATTGGTTTGAACGGATGGAAAAGTGTATAAATCTTAAAGGCGAATATTTTGAAAAGCAATAAAACAGTTTGTTCCCAAAAAATTCTTTTCTTTCTACTTTTTGTAGAAACTTAAAGTGCAACCCACGTATTTTATATTGTATTTTTTCAAAAAAATTTATAATTTTTTAAATATCAATGTTATTTGAAATAACTACAATGTAATAAACTATATAAAAAGAAGCTGGGCTGATATTGAAATCAAATATAAAAATACAACTAAAAGAATTCCCTTCCAAATATATCCCATACCCAAAAGAGTCTAAATATATTATTTTAATAAGATAAAACAACGGTATCAACAAAAAAATATCGAAACATTTTTCATTGAAGCGAAAAAAGAATTCTTTTGAAGATGATAAATAATGTAGTAAGGTATCGCTTAAAAATAAAATAAAATAAACGATGCAATGACATGTCCGTGAGTAACTCTCACATCATATCGAAGCTGGCAACGATCAAAACAAATCACTTTCTCTGTTTCCGCAAATTTAATTACTTCTAAGCATTGCCCAATTTTAAGTTTTAGGACCGCCGAACAGGAGAAAAAATGTACTTTTAAATGCAATATGTTTGAAACTATATCTCAATTTACTAGTATATATATATTTTTTAAATAAATTTGAAGCAAGGTTTATATATATATATATATATATATATTACATGCAGATTGATTATGGAAGTTTAACCCTTTTGTCTTTAAAACAATTTAAATAGTTCAGCATCTGTTTTCGGCTAATAGTCCATAATGAAATAAATACTTTCATCAATAAATAAAGATTCGAAATGACAATAAAATTATTATTATTATTGTTATTATTATTATCATTATTTTTTGTAATCTTTGAAACTTTAATAATGTTGTCAGAAACTCAAAATAACAACGTAAAACAATGACATAGAGATGTGCCGCTAAACTGCGATGACACGCCCGCAGGGCGGCTATACTTACTCTTGAAAAAAATACACACTAAACTTCAAATTTAAACCAAAACAAATTAATAAATCTTAACTTTAATGAAACATTTGTATATACAATTCTTAAACATAAAAACATAACACACTGCTTAAATTTTGACTATGCACAATATGCTAAAATTTAGAATATAGAATATTTACACAATTAAATTTAGAACAAACACATAATTATCATACACTATATACATAGAAATAACATTTTCAGAAATAATCATACTATAAATCGCAAATAACTCATTTTACGATAAACTCAAAAAGGACTCACTTTCTACAAATGTGACGCAGCTATAATTGCTTCCCTTAATTTTAATTACTATTTATCCTGTGGGCAGAGGATCTCATCTGTAAAACTTTTAGAACATAAACATTGCACACACGCACACAATATAACTTATGCCCTACGTGCATTTTTATACTCTTATTCGCAGCAAATATTTCAAGGGTGATTAACGCAACAAACAATTTTAAGTGTTATCGGTCAAAAACCGTTAATATCCGAACCGAACCCTTTTTTCTTTCTTAAAACTCCGCATTTTCGCAGCAAAAACCTAGTATCACTCTTCACTAGCTCAGAAACTGCATGTCTGTCCGAATAATAAAATACCTCTACCCTCTTACGTCATATTATTACATTAACCCTAAAAGCGCGCGAAGAGAAAAAATGTTCTTGTTAGCAAAATAACGGGCAGGAGGAAAAAATTACTTTCGTTACATGTGAGATTTAAAAACACATGGCCCTTGCCAACATCCTCCTACCTTGATTTTCTTAAAATCAAGTATTTTATAATTCACAAAAAATTCTTAATATTAGAAATTAAAGTTAAAATGAGCATTACTAAATTAAATAAAATGACATAAAAAACAAAATAATAACTAATTAAACACAATACAATATAAAAATGACATGACATGATAAATTACAGTTCTCAATAACTAAATTAATGAAATAAAAGTCATTATTTACAGTCTTACACATTATTTCTTACGTGGTTTGAGCAACCTTCCATACCTGGATCTATTTTCCGCTCCAAGGGTGAGCACAGGATCTCCAGCAGTTGAAACTTCTAATGGATAAAGTTTCTGAATTGGTCGTGTCAAACAACCGTTGTTAGTTTTCACCTGTACTACCCTGGAAGCACCGTCTCTACTATGGTAGATTTTCACAATTTTGCCCATGGGCCACAACACACGTTTTTTATTCTCAAGTTCGATGAGGACAACGTCCCCCACTTTAAGTTCTTGGCATTTATCACTGGCCTTCTGAACAAGTTGACCCAAATATTCTCTGCGGAAACGATTTCTCAGTTCTTGCCGCAAAGTGTTGCAATAGCTCACACGCACATTCAGTTTGTTGGAATCGATGGAATCTAGATCAGGCACTCCTATTTGTTTTATGTCTTGCAGAAACATGGAGGGTGTCAAAGGTATGAGCTCATCAGAATCATCGGAAATGTAAGTCAATGGACGGCTGTTTATTGTGGCTTCCACATCACAAACGATCGTTAAAAGCTCTTCAAAATTCACAGATCTTCCTAAAATTCGCACGAGTAAAGTCTTAATTGAACGAATAAGACGCTCCCCCCCCCGCCAGGCTGCAGTAGGAGGATTGAACTTCCACTTGATTGGATAACACTCGTTTTCAGAGATTTTCTGCCAATCAAGCCTCTTCAATGCATTGTCCGTTCCTCTGAAGTTGGTTCCGTTATCGGAATACACCGTTGACGGACGTCCTCGCCTAGCGATGAATCTTCGGAAAGCCTGTAGGAAGGATTCCGTGCTGAGTGTCGTGAGAGGCTCAAGGTGAATTGCCCTATACACTGCACAAGTGTATAATACGATCCAGGCTTTTCCTTTTGGCTTTAAAAGTAGAGGACCACACAGATCAATTCCTGTTGTTTCAAAGACAGCAGAATCCCTTACTCTGTCAAGGGGTAACTGTATTGGTGGAGCAGTTAAAGCTTTAGCCGTGAATCTTTTGCATATGACACAACGGTTGATGCAAGATCTTATATTTCTTTTTGAAGAAATGATCCAGTACTGCTGCCTTAATTTGGCAGCCAATATCTGCACACCCGCATGACAATACTGTATATGATATTGCCATATCAAGCAATCAGTTAGGTAATGTTTGGACGGAAGAAGAACTGGATATAAAAAGGACAGTTCATCATCTCGTTCGATGATTTTAGTCTTCACTCGAAGAACATCGTCATCACCTCGCACCACTAGCAGACCATGGACGGAATTTTCTTTCTCGTGAAAATACTTTTTCTGCTCTATACCCCACAGAATCATCTCAGCTTTAGTTTTTTCTTCCACTGTTAGGGTGTTAGTATTATAAGAAGGCTTCTTTCTCAGTTTATTCACAAACCGCAACATCCAGCACAAAACTCTCACTATTTTAGAAAAACTGGATAAACGTTCGTACCACTCAGGCTTCTCTATTTTCACGTTTAGATTAATAATTTTTGTTCTTTTTAACTCTGATGCGATTAATTCTTCATCTGGAGAAAATTTAAATTCAGGCCATTCCTTGGGAGTTGCTTTCAGAAATTCAGGCCCCTCCCACCAACCGCATCGCAGCAGATGCTGGGACGTGCAGCCACGAGAGGCTGTAACAGCAGGATTCAATTTTCCTGGGATGTGTCTCCAGCATTCTTTCTTCGACAGATTTCGAATCTCCTTGACTCTATTATTTACGAATACACCCCAGTTTTCTTCTCGCTGTATCCAGCAAAGAGCTACAGTCGCATCCGTCCAGTAGTAGATTGGAACTTCTTCCAAGAACACAGCGTCAGAGATGTATTTGGCTAGACGTGCGCCTAAAACACACGCAAGTAACTCGAGGCGCGGAATTGTCACCTTCTTCAATGGAGATACACGAGATTTTGCTGCCACGAACCTCACATGAACCTTTCCGTCGTCTTCACTTCTTAAAAATATAACCGTGGCATAAGCGCTTCTACTGGCGTCACAAAAGACATGTAATGACCAAGTATCTGTTTTTCCATAACCTATGCGACGAGGAAACCTAAGCTGGGAAATACTAGACAATCCTTGGTACCACGTTAAGAACCGAGTTTTTAATTCATCTGGCAAAAGTAAGTCCCAATTTGCCTTAGTTGCCCATGCTTCTTGAAGTATTAATTTTGCAGGTACCATTATTGGCACAATGAAGCCTAGTGGATCAAATATCGCATGAATTATAGATAAAAGTTTTCTTTTTGATAAGTCTGATGAGATTTGCTCAGGTTTAAAGGGAATTATAAACTCATCATTTATACGGTCCCACTGAAGACCTAAAACGGGAGAGACAGTATCAGTGTTCTGCGAAGGTAACGTTTCATTTTCGGGACCAAAGGTCCACATACGTAATTCCATTTTGGCTTCTGCCATAATGTCAATTGCTTGGTTCTTAAATTCTTCAAGCTCTGTTCTCGTATCCACTGAGGTTACGCAGTTATCAACATAATAGGAACTTGAAAGTTTTTGGGCAACAACTTCGAATTCTTTAGGAATATTTTTAAGATGGAATGAGATCACCGCTGCCAACAGGTATGGGCTACTGGTAACCCCCAAAACAACCCTTTTATGGCGGAATTCACAAATTTTGTTATTTTCCCACCAAAGAAATTTCAGATAATTTTGGTCTTCCCGCTTTATGCCAATCTGTAAAAACGATCGTCTAATATCAGAAGTTACGCCAATCGCCTTTTCTCTAAACCTCATTAAAATCGCTGGGATTTCTTCTACGAGATTCGGACCTTTTATCAAACAATCATTTAGCGACAACGAATTATCTGATTTGCACAAGGCATCGAAAACGGGCCTAATTTTGCTAGTTAAACTATCTAATTTGATAACTGGATGATGTGGCAAGTAATGTCCCTTTTCATTCTTTTCAGATTCCGGGATTTTTTCTATTACGTCTTCCGACAGCCATTCTTTAAATATCTTATCGTATTCGCCAAAGTTATTTAATTTCTTTAATTTACGAGTAGTGGCAAAAAGCCTTTTTTCTGCAATATGCCGATTAGAGGAAATGTTAGGGGGAAATTTTTGAACCCAAGGCAAGCTTACGCAATATCTCCCATCTTCGTTTCTATGAAGCCCCTTCAAAATTGTTCCTGCGCTAATTGATCCTCTACCACTTTGGAAAACGTTTGCGCTTCATCGGCAATGCCAATTGTTTCCAAACTCCACATATCAGAAACTTTCATGTTTTGAACATGAAGATTGTTTACTAACATGGATTGGACACCCTCAAAACTTTGAACATTTAATCCTATTGGTTCTCCGCACAAAGTCCAACCCAATTTAGTATTAATGGCTGTCAAACCCTCATTAAGTTGAATTACATCACCCGTAAGAATTTGTCCATAAATATCACTACCTATCAAAATTTCTATTTCAGGGTAACCGTCACCCACATCTGAAATCCAAATTCTATGCTTTTTTAATTCCTTCAATAAAGGACCTTTAGAGACGCGTGGTATCCCTCCACAAATTTTTTCCTGATCTAGAAAGGAGAATTGATATTCAGTACGTCTCCCTGCAGGACTTAATCTCATAGAATATCGTTTATGATTTTTAGACTCAGTTCTTGTTCCCCCAAACAGAGTATGCGCTAAATTCTCAGATGAAAGGCTTTCTAATTTTAAAGCTTCGGCCGTAGATTTCAGCACATACGACCTTTGAGATCCGCAATCTAAAAGACATCTGACTTTTTTCCTCATGCCCCCTAACACTACTTCAACCATTAATGTCATAAGTAGGACTTCTTTCATACACGAAGGTGTAGACATAGTAGCTTGTACCGTAGTCGACGCCTTTGCACTCCCTACAGTCTCACTCTTTTTTTCCTGAATCTCGGGACACAAAATAATGGGATGAGATCGCTTGCATACATGACATTGTATAAATAATTTACAATCTCTAGCAAAATCTCCAGGCTTAAGGCAGCGTAGGCAGCACTTTAACTCTCTTAATTTATCTAACTTTTCTTTTAGGGGCAAAGACCGAGCCAAAAAACACTCTTTGCTCTCATGATTTTTTCCGCAAAATACACACTTTTGCTCCTTGGTTGCTACCAAACTTGCAGCACTCATGGGAGGTTTTTTATTTTTTAATTTGACTTCTCTAGGGCGTTCTTCACGTGAGGGAGGAGAAATTTCAAACCCCGACCGTGCAAGTTTGACCCTCTGTTCCCCTTCAACTTCTTTTCGCAAAAATTCTAAAAGATTTGAGAGACGTGGTCCCTTGTTATTAAATAGAACGCTTCTCTGCCACACCCTAATCATTTCAGCCGATAAACATGATTCAACCATAGGATATAGCCACGCAGTATTGGAGTCTTGGTGTACACCTAAAGATTCAAATGCTCTGAGATAGGACTCAATTTTGTCAAACAATGACACCAGGGGTAATTTATCTTTACCTTGTGAACGTACGTTTTGGATAATTAATTTTAATAATTCCCTCACATATATCTCAGTTAAAATTTCTTTATTACCAAAACGCTCCTCAAACGCAGAAATGACTTTCGGATAATTGTCCGAAGTCAAGGGATAACTCTCAATTAACTCATAAGCTCGAGTCCCCGGTAACATTGATTGAGCTAAATAATGAAATTTGTCAACATCATCCAGACTCTTATCCTCGTGGATTTTTTTAAATTGGCCCCAGAACGAAAGATAACTTAACAGCTGACCATCAAATTTTTAATTTGAATTTTCGGCAATTTGTACCGTTTTTCATTACATGTATTTACACTATTCTCAACATTAGAGCTCATATTAATTTTAAAGTCTGAATTATCCGTTTTTTCTTTTATTCGGCGGCTGAGCGTTATAAATTCATCGGAATATTCCTCGCAACTTATAGCTTCCGTTTCTAAATTATCATCAGTAGCCTTAGCTGCTATCATTAAATCTAACATTTCTGAGTCATAAGATTTTAATTCACTAATTATTGTTTGTAATTTAACAAATTTATCCTCTAAAATGGATTTATCCGGTTGCTCTTTTTCTAGTTCGTCCTTTAGAACCTTAGCTGTTCTAGTATAAGAGCTACGTGCCGTTGCACGTTTTTTCTTCAATGTATCAACATTCATTTTTTATATAAATGAAAATATACTCAAAATCTCAATTACAAATCTTATCAATATTTCTAACAATGACTCATAAATTCTCATAAATTCTAAACTCAACAATCACAACATTATAATTATAATACAATAAATAAAAATTCACCGCCCGATGAGTATGAAAACGAAAATATATTATAAATGTGACGGGGAAAAGGAGACTCATACTCGAAAAATAACACTTGCTAACTTTAAGAATTAAATATATTAAATGAACTATTTACACTATATACAATTACAATTAAGTAGAACATTAATGAAATTAAACACTCATTCGTCTTAATGCGTCTAAACGTCGTTGAGAGCTCGGTGTTTTGCAACCACTCTTTTACCTTCTTTTCCCGCGTCTGTCGAATGTTCTAAACAGGTATTCTTCTACGCCGACTCGTGGCGCTGCCGTCGTCTCTTACAGACTGTTGCCACAGGTCACACTCGTCCATCCTGATACGCACGACCTCGTGCGCACCATACACTTAAACACAAACTTAAAAAAAAATACCATATCTTAAAAAAAAAATTACACAGAATAAAACAGAAAAAAAAATAAAGAGAGAAAAAATGAAAATCGTCGTCAATGCCGGTTGGCATTTCGTCTTCCATCTCGTCTTAAATGGTACTCGTCTTAAATCGTACCCGTCTTAAATGGTACTCGTCTTAAATCGTACCCGTCTTTACTTCGTACTCGTCTTTACTTTGTACTCGTCTTAAATAAAAAAAATATACCCACCTATATACGTCTTAAAGTGGTTCGTCTGAAAAACAGAAAGAAGAAAAAAACACAAATCGGCATCTTCTAATCGTCGTCTTCCTTTTAAAAAAAAAATTGAAACTTCGTGCAGAAAAAAAAAAATTAGAGTCTGTAATCAAATAGTCACAGAATGTTCATATAACAAAAAAAAATGGAGCTGTCCACAGTTCTAAAGTTCTTTATGCAAAGCACAAAAAAGTAAAAAAAAATGTCTTTGTAGTTCACAGAAAAAAAAACCACAATACTTTACGGAACACACTTTTCAGCAGCAGCATTGAAGAAAACAAAAAAAAAATGACATCTCGGGGATAGTTGAATCACAATATTTCACAAACACATATTTCACAAACAAAATTTTAACTTTTTGTTAAAATTATTCTTGATGTAAACACAGGTGATGAAAAAAAGAAGAAACACACAAAAGAAAATATTTTGTAGAAAGACGAATGCTTGAATTTTTTTTTTTCTCTTTATATAACAGAAGGGAAGAAAGGAAGAAGAAAAGTTCCTTGATACAGACATTCTTCTGAAATTACAAACAGTATCAGTAGGAGCGAAAGAAACCTTTTTTGATTCACATTTTGGAGCTTCTAACACATCTGTTAAGCTGTTGTCTAAATTATCATCACATATAACTTTATTTAAAAGGGTATCAACGCCTATTTCTTTAGTTGTTTGAAAATTAGGCTGGGTTTTCTTCAGAATGCTAGGAGAAGAAAGATCAGGACTAAAAATCAATTTTCTAACATTTTCATGTATAGGACTTTTGATATTTTCTTTATGAGACACTAACTTTTTAACATTTTTAATTTTATTAGGCTTCATATTTTTATCTTTTGATGGTACTAAATGTTTTTGGGATGATTGTTTAAGCAAGTCATCTTTGCTACTGCTTTTTATATCTTTTGGCTTTTTTGAGGATTTCTTTTCTACTTTTTTGGAATGTAAAACATCTACAGAGCATGTCAAATGATCATTTTTTCTTTCTTTTTCTAAGGGAACTTTATGACAATTGATAAGATCTTCAGTCTTTTCAGAAGATTTATCAGTTTTAGTAGAACTTACTATTTTGTCAGGATCTTGAATTGAATTAACTAAGTATACAAACAAATTATCATCAGATGTTTGTTTACTAAGGGAAATACCATTTTTATTATAAAGCAAAGTACCTTGCGTAATTATATCAGTACCAATAATAAGAGGAACATTCATATGATGTTTACTAATTATATAAATATTTGTTGAAAAAATGTTATCAGCTATATTTATATCACCCTGAATCGAGCCAAGTGGTGTGGTACTACCACTACCAAAACCAGTTAATGTTAAACCGACCGGTGTTAACGTAGGCAAATTCATCTGTGAATATTTATCTTCACGGAGCAAAGTAAGATTACTACCTGTATCGATAAGAGCATCAATTTCGACACCCAAAATTTTAACTAATTTATGCATTTCTTGTCGAGAATTTTTCTCGGAATCCACATTATTCACTTGTATTTCAGGGTTACGTGCCTCAGTAGAACACTTATTATCAGAGGCTTTATGCCCAAAAGAATTACAGCTAAAACATCTAAATCCCTTGTTCTTGTGAGAACAATACTTGGAAATGTGCTCTTTTCCCCCACAATTAAAACAGATTTTAGTGTTTTGATTTCTTGAATTATTAGAATGAAATGCTGGCTTTTCAGCATCCGCATGTTTTGGTTTAAATTGAGGAACATTCTCGTGAACAAATTTATCAAAGTTCTGTTTCGAGTTCATATTTTGACAATGATTTATATTTCTACCAGAATCACTTTTTGAGTGGTGTGTAATCTCTTCGTAAATTTTCAATTTTCGTTTAAATTCATGCAAATCAGAACAATCGTAAAGTATGGACTTATTTTGAGGAGAACCTGGAATGCCATTGATTATGTAACGTATAAGTGACTGATCATCAATATTGGCCCGTCCAGCCATTTCTTTCATAATTAAGAAATACTCAAAAAAAGATTCCTTTTGTCTAATATGCCGATGACTAAGCATTTCGTGCATTTCAGCCGAATTAATCTGCGAACCAAATTCGGTAACTAAGGCATGTTTCAATTCAGGAAAAGAACGAATGTTGCTTTCACTCTTAGCGAATAAAGAAGCAATGCCTCCGAGCGCTCTTTGCGCAAAAATGAATTTTTGCATTTCGCCTAAATTAAAAGAGGAAGAAAAAGGATTCGAATTTTTGCAACCATAAACGAACATTTTCATACTTCTCTCCATTGAATGTAGGTACCAGCGATTCAACATCGCGAAAATTTACTGATGGCATAAACATAGAATCCTGAGCAATGTTTGAAGCATTAATAGCACATTTATTGGTAAATTCAGAAATTTTACTATTCGACTTATCGTTTGGCACTGGCGAATTGTTGAAAATTTCTTCCGATTTGCCATCTGTATCAACATTAGTTTCAATATGTTTTTGGAGGGATTCCAAATCAGTTAAAAATGAAATTATGCGTTTAGATAACTCAGTTTCTGTGCCATCTATTTCGATGCGTAAAATAGTGGCAATAGTTATAAGTTCAAGTAAAGAAAAATTTTTAGCTGTTTCCTCTACTTTACTCGTAAATTCATCATCGGTTTCACAGAATGGAAATCCCGTAAATGTTCTTATTCGCGATCGATTTAAACGATCGCCTTCAGATGAAAACAAAAGTTTATGGAATAATTTTATTCGATTCGTCTTTTCGTTTTTCAATGCAAAAGCGATGACTGGAATGTCATTTAAAATCATGATGAAAAGAAAAAACAAAAACAGTAAACAGTAAACAGTACTCACCCACTAATTTCTGTCGTTGAAAAAAGATGAATCGATTTCCAGTTTGGAATAATATATTGTTGCAGTTATTTCAAAACAACTGAAGAGTTGGCCAGTTGCCAAGGCTGTAGAAAAAAAATTGTATTCTTCACACACGACATGATCTTTATAAATTTACAGCTCCGGCTTACTTTCTGAAAGAATTTTGGCGTCGATATAAAAATGATACTTGACTTGTCTAAGGTAGAGAATTGATGAAAAAAAATAATCGAATCCCGGCTCAAGCCCTCATGTGACGGGGAAAAGGAGACTCAAACTCGAATAATAACACTTGCTAACTTTAAGAATTAAATATATTAAATGAACTATTTACACTATATACAATTACAATTAAGTAGAACATTAATGAAATTAAACACTCATTCGTCTTAATGCGTCTAAACGTCGTTGAGAGCTCGGTGTTTTGCAACCACTCTTTTACCTTCTTTTCCCGCGTCTGTCGAATGTTCTAAACAGGTATTCTTCTACGCCGACTCGTGGCGCTGCCGTCGTCTCTTACAGACTGTTGCCACAGGTCACATAAATTAAATATGCGGCATCAGTTATTGTTACTCCTAACGTAAATGGAACTAACCAATAGTATGATTACTTCTCAAATACAAAAACAAAAATTATAATCAAACTCGCAATCCTGGCAGGCTCGCCACTTTCTATGTCAGAAACTCAAAATAACAACGTAAAACAATGACATTGAGATGTGCCGCTAAACTGCGATGACACGCCCGCAGGGCGGCTATACTTACTCTTGAAAAAAATACACACTAAACTTCAAATTTAAACCAAAACAAATTAATAAATCTTAACTTTAATGAAACATTTGTATATACAATTCTTAAACATAAAAACATAACACACTGCTTAAATTTTGACTATGCACAATATGCTAAAATTTAGAATATAGAATATTTACACAATTAAATTTAGAACAAACACATAATTATCATACACTATATACATAGAAATAACATTTTCAGAAATAATCATACTATAAATCGCAAATAACTCATTTTACGATAAACTCAAAAAGGACTCACTTTCTACAAATGTGACGCAGCTATAATTGCTTCCCTTAATTTTAATTACTATTTATCCTGTGGGCAGAGGATCTCATCTGTAAAACTTTTAGAACATAAACATTGCACACACGCACACAATATAACTTATGCCCTACGTGCATTTTTATACTCTTATTCGCAGCAAATATTTCAAGGGTGATTAACGCAACAAACAATTTTAAGTGTTATCGGTCAAAAACCGTTAATATCCGAACCGAACCCTTTTTTCTTTCTTAAAACTCCGCATTTTCGCAGCAAAAACCTAGTATCACTCTTCACTAGCTCAGAAACTGCATGTCTGTCCGAATAATAAAATACCTCTACCCTCTTACGTCATATTATTACATTAACCCTAAAAGCGCGCGAAGAGAAAAAATGTTCTTGTTAGCAAAATAACGGGCAGGAGGAAAAAATTACTTTCGTTACATGTGAGATTTAAAAACACATGGCCCTTGCCAACAAATGTCATACAGTTGGTCCATCAGGAAATTTCCTAAAATTACGGTCGTACAAGTTATAAACATCGAGCAGATCAGCGATACCTCCGACAGAAAAACTTAAAACTCATTTATCTGGAAACGGCGTATTTCAGCAATTTGGGCAACGACAACTTTAGAACAAATTAACGGATTCATTTTTTTTTTTTTTTTTTTTAGAAATGAAAATACCTTCAAATTATCTCTCTATTCTAAAAAAAGGTAACTACCGCTGTCACCACCGCCGGTTTTGAATTTTTTGTGACCGGAGGTCTTTCTTCGTTAATATTAAGAAAAATAATGCATACAAAAATATGAAAATCTAAAGTATTATACAGAAATGTTTGATAAATCGCTGATGCAGACAGTTTTCAGATCGAAGAATTATTTTAAGAGATATTTAATGCTAAATTTGGACAAAATCGTTCCACTGAAAAAGTTTAATAGGAGCAAAAACTGTTCATAGGAATTTAATCATTTTTAGATCATTTTATGCGTTAGAATTTGCCAGAGTGCAGATTGCATTAATTTTTTTATTTTGACTCATATTTTGAGGTTTTATTTCTATTTTAAATTCAGATTTTCAGCATTTCTAGAGATATTTTTAACAGATTTTAGAAAGTGGTATTAATTTAAACTGTTTCCAACTGTATAAACAGCGGAAACAATAATGTTTGCTTTAAAAAAATATATATATATATATATATATATTTATACGTGTAAATAAATTAAAAATTTATTTACACGTGACTATTATAAACAGAAAAAAACATTTGGAATTAGAATTAAATAATTATGTACAAAAAGCAGGAACTTATTAAAAATTACGTCATAAAACTATAATTACACGTGAATTTTAAGAGAGAAAGGAATTTGTAAAGCAATAAATTTATTAACATGCGTTAGAAGTCTTAAATAGGAAAAATTACGTCATATTTACGTCACATTACAGTTATTACATAAAATGAACACAAAATAATATTGCAAAACGGTTTAAATTTAGAAATTGCGATAGACATTTATTTGATATTTTAAGAGGATACTTTTCAACTATTATTGTTAGGAAAGCGCAAATAATATTTAATTTCTAACACAAGTATTTTCACGTGAATATTAAAAAGAGAAAGAATAGTTTGGTCAAAATTACGTCAGATTAAAAACGATTAATTTAAAATGCCTCATTTAAAAGAACTTTCTTTTCACTTTGTTAAAAAATACCAGGAGACAAAGACTCTGTTTACGTAATTCCTTTTATATTAGCTTATTTTGAACTGTTGTTACACGTGTCTACGTCATCAAGTTATTGTTATTTCGACGTTTTATTTGTATTTTTATTAATGTTGTACTAATTTATTTGTTTTTTTGCGTTATTTAAAATAAAAATTATGTCAATTTGTATAATTTGGCGAGTGGTTTAGCGATTTATATAATTTGGCGAAATTGGTCGACGGGATAATCAAGTAGTACCGCAACGGATTTGGCGTTAAAATTGTCCAATCAAAGAGAAATGAATAGAAATCCGTTTATAGAGAAATCGCTACTGTTTTTTAAATTATAATTCAATCTTTCGAAATCTTTTTAAAGTCGATCAAATTAGCGTGCATTTAGAGTCTACGGTGTCTGGACGGGTGTTGGCGAGCGCAGCTCGTAGGGGGCCGAGCCCCCTAGTAACTAAACAAAATATATATTTTTTAAATTATAACAAAAAATATATGACAAGTTTTATGAATTTTGAAATTATAATGTTTTACCTTTTTTTTAAAAAATTCTCTCTCTTTGTTTTTTGTTTTAGGTATAATCGAGAGACAAACATGGAGTTTAAAGGATAATAAGGGTTACAAAAATATGGAACCTGAAACTTCAAATTTGGGGCAAAACTAGTTTTGCAAGATGAATTTTGTCGCACACTATTAAAACCACGGTAAGTAGAACACACGGTAGGGTCCACGCGCAGGTTTCATTTTCTCCCATGACGTCACTGGAATCCATCTCCAGTCTTGAAGTAACTCAATTTTCGCTTTGTATAAAGTTTTACGTTCATAAAAAAGTATTATATATTTATTTAATATCGTGTGTGGGATATCACAGAAATGAATGGCATTTGGAACATCTACTAACTGAACATTTTCAAATTAGAGTTGATATATTTATATGTTTTTATTATTTAGAATTTTTAAAGGATCAATATTCTGTTTACATTTAGTTTTTGGAAATACAGTAGAACCTCTTTTATCCGAAACTCTTTTAACCGAAACTCTCGGTTAACCGAAATCAATTTTTAAGGCTTTTTTTTTTTAACTGTCACATTCTTTGTATGCAAAATCCGTTTTTTAAGCTTTTTTTTTACTATCACATTCCTTGTGTGCAAAATCCTTTTTGAAAGCTTTTTTTTTAAAACTATCATATTCCCCGTATGCAAGCGGTCCTTACCAAACCACGAGTACACATTTTCGATCCCCTTTCTTAGAATTCCTTTGAATTTAACTTGAGCTCCGTACACTGCGGAGTGGAACGAACGAAGAAAACGAACAAATTAGCGATTCTGAAGCTTTTGAATGTTTTGCAAAAGGTTTGGCTTGGCTGGAGCAGCTGAAAGACTGTGATATTGGCGAACTAATAATATTTAAAAACTTCGTGATACAGCTTCAAAGCAAAGGAAATCGAAACTGCCACAAACAAAACATTGTTTCAAACCCTTGTGAAATATGTAAAGGTACTTAATTTCAAAATTAAAGCTCAGGTAATTTATTCTTGTTTCTATTTTGCTGTTACTTTATTTTTATTAAGAACTTGTTATCACAATAAGAAACAGCGCATGCATTTCTCCTTATTCTTAAAATTGAAGCATTCTCGATGATCCGAAAATTTCGATTTTCCGAAAGAGGGTCAGACCCAATTACTTCGGACCCAATTACTTCGGATAATCGAGGTTCTACTGTATTAACTTTCGACACATTAATATTTTATTTAAAGAGGTCTGAGGCAAAGAGTTTTCCCACTTTTTCGGTTCTATTTCATTATTTTAGATACAATCTTTTCAATATAATATTTTACAATTTGAGTTAATTCAAAATATTTTGAGAAAAATAGGAAAACTTTTACTTGAATTCACAAATCTTTGGGAAAAAAACACTTATAGTTATGTTGTATATTTTCAAATATATATATATATTATACATTCATAAAGTAATATACATTATGAAATTATATATATTTATAAATTTACAAACTCGTGATTTAACATTTAAGAAACACAGAACTGATGTAATAATGGATGCGTTCTACTTACCGTGGTTAAAACTTTGTTATTGTTTTTTTTCAAATTTAAAAATCATTTTTTATTTCTATAAAACATAAATAAATAAATCCAAAAAAGTAATAATAGTCTAAATTAATCACAGGCTTCCTAATATAAGACCAAGCTTCAGTCCATTTTCACCATTTCAAACCTTTCTGTTTCCCGTAACGCAAAATCTCGTCTGATGTCACAAACAAAGCTTAAAAACACAACTAAACGGATTTCCTCGTAAATTTATTTCATGCTTCAAATAAACAGACTATATATAGTACTTTAATCACATAAAACATCGGAGTCAACAAATCGGAAACAAATTTTCTTGGAGCAGAAGAAGAATTCTTTTGAAGGTGATAAATAATGTAAGATGTGCTAAAAATATTTCTCGTATAAAGTAATAAGTTTACCTTAAATAGTTCGAAATTCCAAACATATTTATATCAAAAAAAAATATCAGGAAGAAAATTTTAAAATTGAATTGCTTTTAGAAAGATAAAATGAGAAAAGTTGAATGACAAAGATTGTGTTGCTGTAAATATATGAGGAAATGTGAGATACGTCAGTTTTTCGAGTATTTTATACTAAAGGGCAATTCCGAACCAAAGTTACCATTTTTAGTATTTTATTTTTTACATCAAATAGGTATTACACATGTTTTCTGATAGTATTAAACCTATATTTTTTAGATTCACAATGTATTTTATAAAAGTTTGAATAGTCAAAATCAATAAAAACCATTATAATCAGCATAGCTTCTTTTCATGTGCTTATTTTTTTGTCTTTTACATATTAGATGTTTGTCTGTTGCAGGTAAGATTACATATTTTTCTTAACTATATTGTGGCGACAGTCAAATTTTGTGGAAATCGAATGTTTCTGAACTGCCTTTGAATGAAAATACATTTTTGTTATAATAAATTGTATGTTATTTTATAAATAATATAGAAAAACATTAAGGGTGTCCGAAAAGCGTAGTAATTCCTCTTTGTCGGTTACAATACCACTTTTTAATCATAATTATTATAATTATTATTAAATAATTTATTCATAATAAATATATTAATTTACCTTATAACATCATATGGTAATTTTAGCCATCTTTTAATTACCTGATTATTATTTTTTAAATAAGGTAAAGTCATTTTTTCCTCCATGACTGTTAGTCTGTTACAATGGAATTGCCTTAAAGAGTACTTCAAAAAATTTTAATATATACTAAAAGATTGGAATTTTTAACAAATTAATGTACCTTTGACAAATTGCATTTGAAGATAGAAAATGATATTGATATTTTTAATACATGCAGAAAACTGAGAAATCTTGTATTTTTAGAAGTCTAAGAAGTATGTGTATTATTTGTGGAAAAATTTTCTATTACTTTGCTTTATTTGTAAAAACAAACAAATAAACTTATATATTAGTTTCTATACATTCCGTATTTAATGGAAACTTTCATGTAGTCTTATTATTTCTGCCGTTTTATTATTTCTGTATTTATCTTATTTTATTTTAAAGTTTTGTAGTTCTTTTCATGCTAATTAGTGGAAGGTTTTACAGCTCTTGTTTTGGTTATTATTGTTACCAAAAACCTGAACTTGAGAAATTTATCAATAGTCAGGGCTGGAAAATCAAAAATTCATTTTTGTAGCACTCTTGTGGCAGGGCAAATGGTAGTTTTATCGAAACATTTAGCTATTAGCCAGACTACGATGTTGTAGAATATTTTATCAATTTTCATTTAAAAGATCGGGGATGTAGTGGAGGGTATACGGGGGTATACGCCGTGTATCTTCTGGATTTTCTTAAGAAGCTCCGTATACTCTCTGTTTTTCAAATAAAGCATTGGCGTATACCCTAACTATGAACGTTCATGACGCCAACGTATACCCTCTGCCTATACCGTACACTGTCTGCTTTTTTCACGGAAAAACACTGTAAAAGATTGAATGCAGTTCTTTTACGAAAAAGAAAATCGGTATTATTTACGGATATGTATAATGTTTATCAAAAATTTGAAAGTTAAATTATCATATTTTTAAATAATTAATTCGATTAAAAAATATTTCATTACATATTTACAGACTTGAAAACATTCCACATTTGAATAATGAGTTAATAGTTATATATAGTAGTGCCTTGAGATTTTTTATACAAATATAAACTGAAACAATACCGCCGCAGAATTCACGGCACTCCTCGTGTCTGACCGACGTCTTTGCACACGTCCCTTTTGCCGAGACCTCTAGCGAAAGCCAAGAAGGGGAAAAAAAATTAAAAATTGAAACCGGACAAATTTAAAAGGGAATTGAATAAAATTAAAGACATCGGAAAGAGCGGGAAGCAAAGCGATATAAGTTAGCGTCCTATCTTAAATGGGAAAGGTAACCGCAAGATTAAAGGCGAGGTCACATCAATCAAGGTCACACGACACGTAGCGGACGGGGTAGCTACAGGAAAATGCCTAACTGTTTTCTTACTTCACACCACTAAAATTGTAAAGTTTTTTCACCTCTATTAATAGCTGAAGTGTGTCTGACAAAGCGAAGAAAACTGCGTGGTGTCAAGTGCATCTGGACGCCTTTCTCGCTACGTCATTATTTTGCAATAAATGTGGTAAACAAAATTCAGTTCCATGAGTGATTAAAGATTTAGAAAATATGCGCAGATGGTAGATATCCTGTCACGAGGCTAACGAAAAAGACAGGCTACCGCGGTGGGTCCGATTCTTCTTTTTTTACAGACCGCTGGAGTCACGTGATGCTCGAATGCACCAGTGAAGATGTGCGAAAAAGCATCACGTGACTCCAGCTGTCTGTAAAAAAAAGAAGATTCTGATCCACCGCGGTAGCCTGTCTTTCTCGTTAGCCTCGATCCTGTCATATATGACGTCACACTAAAAGACCGCGTATGTGGATTATCACCCCGTCCACAAGATGGCGCAACTGTGTTAATTTACGCTCGATTCCAGTATTAAGTTTGTACGCTTACTTATATCGCTTTGACAAGAAGGGTTGGCACTGAAGCTACCGAACGACTCTTGGGGATTCGAGTTCATTATTAGTATTTGCGGAATTCGGAAAAAAAGAATCCCGGACTATCACAAAAATTAAAAATATTTGCGGAATAATCACATGCTTGCAAAAGAAGCTAAGGAGAGAAAATCCTGCATAGCATTTTTTATTGTGCGGGATTTTTCCATTTTGTGTGCGGTTTGTGCAATTCTGCACGGTTTTTCAATTTTGGTTCTTCAAAGAAAATTTTGCAAACAAATATAAACATTAAATATCATCCATACTTTAATACAAGTGAAATTACTTTCTTTAACACTGTAAATTTTAACTGATAACTTGATTTCCCCCATTTTTAAAATTTTTATATTGTTTTTGGCTTCTTTCAAAAGTATTATCATTCTCTGATATCCCCCTTCCCATCAATAGATCAGCTATCATACTTCCAGTGCAATTTAACATACATATTGTGATAATGCAGTTTTTTTCTGTACAGCCTATCACTTTCGTTCCCTAATGAGTTAATTGTATTCTGGCCGTGCTCTTCTTCCAATATCGCTTTCCTTTACTTGTTTGTAAGCAGTTTCTACATAAAATGCCTACATATGCTATTAGTTTTAACAGATGAAACTTTATTTTTATACTAGCTGAACCAAGCACGTGATAATAACTTTAAATGAAACTCAAATTTGTATGATTTTATATTTTTAACTCTATTTTGTCTGAATTTATATTTTTAAATAAAAGGAATCTCAAAAAAATTATTGAATTGAAAATATATGCTATTCGGTAATTTATTTTTTGCGTAATTTTATTTTTGGAGTTTATACGTACCGAACGCCAGCGAAACAGCGACTAAACACCCAGGTTTTTTCGGATTTCGTCTAAATTTTCACACACTTTATTTTGTAAAAGTATTTCTACCTGTCCGAACGTTTCAAAATTTTTGTAGGTGATGTAAATCTGGTCTGTTGAAATGCTCTAAAAAGATTGTGTTAAAGTACGGACGTTTAGTTACTTTTAGAGTAGAAAAATTATCGTATCCGTGAAGCGCGAACTGAAGTTCGCCAGTATATTTGAAAGGGTTAAAATTCATATATTTTAAAACCAATCTCACCATCGATTAGGGTTTTAGCTTTAAGAGCATATTTTTGGTTTGTCGGTACCTCTAAAATGAAGCCCTGGATGGGCGTTACCAAAAAGGGGCAAACATTTTCCGACAAAACGACCTTTTCTGAAATTATTTTTTCAAAGGGTTAACTGAGATATTTTTTTTTAATTGACTGCTGTATTTGAGCCGTAAGAATACGATATTTCAGAATATGTCTTTCGTTTTCAACTTTACTAAGCGGTTTAACCGATGCAAGATAATAAATAATGACAAAAGACACCCCTAAAATTCCTTCTTTCCGATCTTCATTTCCTCCCTATGAGTAAATAGCGCATCTGCGCATGTGCGAGAGCTTTCTCCTTTTCGGAAGAACGGATATGAATTTTTAATGAGAGTTCTTTTTAGTTTTTAATTAATAACTCAGTTAATTATTAAAAATTAAAAATTCCGACAATTATAGGTAAACCGGGAAAGGCCTTGGGCTAACCCCTCACTAATTTTCAGCCTTGTACGTGCTGTAGATTTTGCTGGCCATTAAAGACAGACAGACAGAGCGAAAGTTTCATTTATTAATATAGATTTCCAATACCGCCATCCAGTTTCATAATGTGGCATTTTATGTGACTGCTACCATTAACATTTTCACTACTTAAAGAGGAAAGACTTTCTAATCATTTTTTATTACCACCGAACCATGCTTATATTCTGAATTATCATGTGCTAATGACCACTTTTAATAAGTTCGGACAACTTTAATGTATCTTCTTACTAATAATGATCCATAATCACAGTTTTTTCTTTTTAAAAGTTTAGAGCATAAAATTTCTATTTTTTGAAGCATTTGGAGCAGAATTCAGATATAATAAATAATAATATTTTAGCAGTTTGGAGTAATTGAAGTAGATTATTATTTTTTGCTTTTTTGATGGAAAAGTCATTAGGTTATTTAATTTTCTGATGTTCACATGTATTTATTATTTCAATTTTGAACATTTTTATTTTATATTGCCTATTTTTAGAAAGTTTTACTAACTTTAACAGTGGTATTTGAGATGGTTTTAAAGAGAAAAATTTTAATTAAAAAAAGCATGGAAGTAAATATTGTCAAAGCTTAAATATACTAATAAAACAAAATTTTCTACCAAATATAGTTCATTATTCAAATAAACAGACTAAATATAATAATTTAATCAGATGCAAATTCCGCGTCAACAATGTCCCTCTAAAAAAAAAAAAAAAAATCTTTTGAAGAAAAGTAATGTAAGATGTAGTGCTAAAAATAATTCTTGAATGTAAAGCAATAAGTTTATCTGAAAACAGTTCTGATTTCCAAAGTTATTTTTATGATAAAACATATATGTCAGGATAAAAATGTTAAAATTGAATTATGTTTATAAAAGTAAAGTAAAAACAGAGGAATGATAAAAGTTAAGTTACTGTACATATAAACTGCAACAAAAAGATGTATTTTTACAGATGTCAAGTTGCAGAAATCTGTAAGCGTACTAAAATTTTATCTGTACGCTATATAAAAAAAGATGTAAATCTACAAAACTAGTTTTGTAAAGCAACAGAAATCTGTAGCTTTACAAACGAATCTACTAAACTTACAGACTAATTACTAAAATTTTATCTGTAATCCGGGTTGTAGTTACGTAAAATGTTCTAGGCATCCCAGTTTCCTAAAAAATGCTTAGTAACCTTACAGATTTTTTTAATTTTCAGTGCAGAAGTGTATCTGTTACATGAATTTTTGTTTTTGCCGTTACGTAAAAAGTTCTAGGCATCCCAGTTTCCTAGAAAATTCTTGGTAACTTTTTTTTTTTTTTTTTTTTTTTTTTTTTTTTTTTTTTTTTTTTACAGAGTATGAGGAAAAATGAGATTCGTCTGTAATCCATCAATTCTATAGAAAATACTGTTTCTGGAACAATTTAACATAATATAATGTGTTGGTCAACAAATCAATGCTCATGCAGTAAAATGCAAGACAGTAAATGATTTAAATATTTTCAACCTTTACACAAAAACACTAAGATATTTTATATCTGAAAAGGCATATAAAGAAGTGCGTATAATATTTGTTGAGAAATTTTCCATATTTTGCTTTATTTGTAAAATAATATACTTTTAGACAAACTTTATATCTATACTTTTATTTAAAGAAGACTCATATATTTACATTGAAGTTTTGTCCTTTTTTTCCTCTTTCAAGACTTTTTATTAAAGAATTTATGAAATAATTTTTCAAAAAAAAATTTTATTAGTACTATATCAAAATTTACAAATATTTACTTGATTAAAAAGTCAGTGTGTCTTTATATTGTCCGATTTTTACTTTCTTCTATCTTTACAAGAAGTACTGGATTTGTAAAAATTTTCGACTTCCGGCTTTCGATGGATTTATATGTTTTAGGAGGTCCTGAACACGATTTGATGGTTTTTAGAAAATGTCTGTCTATGAGTCTGTATGTCCCTCTGTAAGTCTGTATGTGACAAAAATTTTGTGGGCGCTCTATCTCAAGAACTAATGCACGGATTTTCACAAAGCTTTAGACTCTGTTAGACCTTGATATGAACTGGAGCTGATTAGTTTTTGGGTGTAAATCGCCCAACAGATGGCGCTGCTATGCTGCATTTTTCACGATTTCGCAGTAGCTGTTTCTCAAGAACTAATGCATGGATTTTCATCAAACTTCAGATTCAGTTAGTCTGTGATAAAAATTGGCCCTGATTACTTTTTGGTGCACATCGCCCAATAGGTGGCGCTGTTATGCAGAATTTTTTAAGATTTCCGCAATTGCTCTAACTCAGAAACTAATGCACGGATTTCCATCAAACTTCAGATTCAGTTAGAAATTGACATTTCGTTGTAAATCACTTAACCGGTGGCGCTGTTATGCGGTATTTTTCCGGAAGTATTAACATGTATGAGATAGAAGAAAGTTTTGGGATTTCCACATCAGACTAGTTAAATTTGTTCATAAATAAAATTTCAAAAATTTTAATTTTATATCGTATTTTTTGAAAAACTAGGGGGCTCGGACCCATACGAGCTACGCTCGCCAACCCCCGTCCAGACACCGCAGACTCTAAATGCACGCTAATTTGATCGGCTTTAAAAAGATTTCGAAAGATTGAATTATAATTTAAAAAACAGTGGCGATCTCCCTATAAACGGATTTCTATTCATTTCTCTTTGATTGGGGAATTTTAACGCCAAATCCGCTGCGGTACTACTTGATTATCCAGTCGACCAATTTCGCCAAATTATATAAATCGCCAAATTATACAAATTGACGTAATTTTTATTTAAAATAACGAAAGAACAAATAAATTAGTACGACATTAATAAAAATACAAATAAAACTTCGAAATAAAAATAACTTGATGGCGTACACACGTGTAACAACATTTCAATATTAGCTAATATAAAAGGAATTAAGTAAACAGAGTCTTTGTCTCCTGGTATTTTTTAACAAAGCGAAAAGACAGTTCTTTTAAATGAGACATTTTAAATTAATAATTAACGTAATTTTGACTAAGCTATTATTTCTTTTTTAAATAGTCACGTGAAAATACTTTTATTAGAAATGAAATATTATTTGCGCTTTCCTAACAAAAATAGTTGAAAAGATCCTCTCAAAATATGAGATAAATGTCTAGCGCAATTTCTAAATTTAAACTGTTTTGTAATATTATTTTGTGTTCATTTTATGTAATAACTGTAATGTGACGTAAATATAACGTAATTTCTCCCGTTTAAGACTTCTAACGCATGGTAATGAATTTATTATTTTACAATATCCTTTCTCTTTTAAAATTCACGTGTATACTTTTTATGACGTAATTTTTAATAAGTTCCTGCTTTTTGTACATAATTATTTAATTTTAATTCCAAATGATTTTTTCTGTTTATAATAGTCACGCGTAAATAATTTTTTAATTTGAAGCATACATTATTGTTTCCGTTGAGTATACAGTTGGCAACAGGTTAAATTAGTACAATTTTCTAAAATAAGTAAAAAATATCTCTCGAAATGCTGAAAATTTGAATATAAAATAGAAATGAAACCTCGAAAAATGAGTCAAATTAAAAAATTAAATAAATTCTGCACACCGGAAAATTATAACGTATAAAATGATCTAACAATTATTAAATTCTGATGTATAGTTTTTGTTCCTATAAAACTTTTTTAGTGGAACAATTTTGTCCAACTTTAGCATTAAATATCTCTTAAAATATTTCTTCGATTTGAAAACTGTCTGCATCAGCGTGTATATCAAACATTTCTGTATAATACTACCGATTTTCATATTTTTGTATGCATTATTTTTCTTAATATTAACGAAAAAAGACCTCCAGTCACAAAAAATTCAAAACCGGCGGCGGTGACAGCGGTAGTTACTTTTTTTTAGAATAGAGAGAAAGTATTTTATATTCTATTTTTAAAGAAATCTTTACTAATATTTAGAATAACAATTATACCAGAGATAACTATAAAAAAAAAAAAAAAAAAAAAAGCAGATCTGTCTAAATAGTTAAAGCTTAAAAATACCACTAAAAAAATTTAAATACTCCTTGCTTAAAATAAAGAAGTAAATGTAATATTTTAATGACCGGCACCCTGTGGAGTATTTGAAGCAAAATCCTGGACAAAATTATTTTTCATGTGTTTTATAGTCCAAATCCTAGTTGTTGGCTTACTTGTAGTAAATACACTTAATGTTATAAACACATAAAAAAGGCATTTATTAAAAAAATATAAATGTAAAATACAAAGTGCACTTAACTTTTTACTGTTTATAAGAACATTTTCCGATGCATTTGCATATATTTGCATATATAATGTATACTTTCCGATTGTGGATCCACTGATCATTGCGGATCCCGGATCACGGATCATTGATCATTGTGGATCCACTCATATGTACGGTCGTGGAAAAAAAAAGAAACACCCCCTACTAACTCCTCAACAAATTACCGTAGAAGAAAGTTACTGGTATCGAACGATTGGAAATAAAGTCTACTTTCAAATGATGTATATAAAATTTGCTTAGGAGGCCATCTACATATTAAAACGAACCATAACTTCGTTTTTTTTCCAATAGCAGTGCACAATTCTGACAGCATAAATGAATTCTACACCTTTTAATTAGCCTTAAAACAAATTTTTATGCAATTCGTAAGATAAGTTTCTCTCTATTCTAAAAAAAAAGTAACTACCGCTGTCACCGCCGCCGCCGGTTTTGATTTTTTTGTGACCGGAGGCCTTTCTTCGTTAATATTAACAAAAAATAATGCATGCAAAAATATGAAAATCGGTGGTTTTATACAGAAATGTTTGATAAACACGTTGATGCAGACAGTTTTCAAATCGAAGAATTATTTTACGAGTTATTTAATGCTAAAGTTGGACAAAATCGTTCCACTAAAAAAGTTTTATAGCAGCAATAACTATACATGGCAGTGTAATCATTTTTAGATCCTTTTATGCGTTAGAATTTGCCGGAGTGCAGATTGCATTAATTTTTTTATTGGACTCATTTTTTCAGGTTTTATTTCTATTTTAAATTCAAATCTTCAGCATTTCTAGAGATATTTTTTACAGATTTCAGAAAATTGTACTAATTTAAACTGTTGCCAACTGTATAAAAAGCGCAAGCAATAATGTTTGCTTCAAATTAAAAATTTATTTACACGTGACTATTATAAACAGGAAAAAAACTTTCAAATTAGAATTAAATAATTACGTATAAAAAGCAGGAACTTATTAAAAATTACGTCATAAAAAGTATACACGTGAATTTTAAAAGAGAAAGGATATTGTAAAATAATAAATTCATTAACATGCGTTAGAAGTCTTAGGAGAAATTACGTCATATTTACGTCACATTATAGTTATTACATAAAATGAACACAAAATAATATTGCAAAAAAGTTTAAATTTAGAAATTGCGCTAGACATTTATTTGATATTTTGAGAATTAATTTAAAATGTCTCATTTAAAAGAACTTTCTTTTCGCTTTGTTAAAAAATACCAGGAGACAAAGACTCTCTTTACTTAATTCCTTTTATATTAGCTTATTTTGAAATGTTGTTACGCGTGTATACGTCATCAAGTTATTTTTACTTCGACGTTTTATTTGTGTTTTTATTAATGTTGTACGAATTTATTTGTTCTTTCGTTATTTAAAATAAAAATTATATGAATTTGTATAATTTGGCAAGTGGTTTGGCGATTTATATAATTTGGCGAAATTGGCCGACAGGATAATCAAGTAGTACCGCAGCGGATTTGGCGTTAAAATTCCCCAATCAAAGAGAAATGAATAGAAATTCGTTTATAGGGAGATCGCCACTGTTTTTAAAATTATAATTCAATCTTTCGAAATCTTTTTAAAGCCGATCAAATTAGCGTGCATTTAGAGTCTGCGGTGTCTGGACGGGGGGTTGGCGAGCGTAGCTCGTAGGGGACCGAGCCCCCTAGTCTAAGAAATTAATTATTTTAAAACGAACGTATTTTAAGGGCTGTATCCAAATTGAAGTTCGGTACTCGATTGTTAACTGAGAGAGTCTCCTTCTGGATCAAGGCACCTTAAGCGTCACTCAAGCAGTCAATGAAGTCTGCTAGATTACAGGACAGCTTAAGAAATTTCAAAATATCTAGTCAACTCTATCATAGACGGCCCCTTAAACCATCATTTTGCCGTTTTTAAAGCATAATTTGAAAACTACTTGGAAGAAAAATGTGAAATTTTGGATTTCCATAAAGCAGGACTTAATAAATCTAAATCCATTAAAAAAATTGCAGGTTACAATTCATAATTTTTTCGAATATTAATTTCATAATTCTTCATAATTCATCTCATAAAATTATAAAAATTGCAAATCCAATAACGTATTTATGTTTGGGTATATTAGTATTATTGCTACACAAAAAATTAGCACATTAGGAGCATAATTTCAGGAGATATAAATAAAAATATGAAAATGTAATTTAACATTAGAAGCACTAAATTTTGAATGTTTACAATTCAAAAACTTATTATTCAAATGACTTGAAATTTGGTGCCTAGCCATAGTTTGATCCGAAGATTTGAAATATCTCGTTAAAATTGGATATTGCCATTGAAAAAAATGAAGTTTGGATTCGTTTTAATATGCAGATGCCCCCCTAAGCAAATTTTATATACATCATTTAAAAGTAGACTTTATTTCCAATCGTTCGGTACCAGTAACTTTCGTCTACGATAATTTGTTGAGGAGTTAGTAGGGGGTGTTTACTTTTTTTCTCCACGACTGTATTTACCGAATTATGAAAAAATTAACCCTTTTAATTTAAATTCCAATTTTACAAAAAGTGTTACTAACTTTTAGAATATTATTAGCAACTGAGATAATATTAAAAGAAAACAAATATTTAAGGGGAGGGACGGGGGAAGCCCAAAGATCAAAATATTTCTAAAGCTTAACAATAACACTAAAACAAATATCTTTACGAAAATATCATCTTTCATTGGTATTTTTCATTATTTAATAATTGTATTTAAAATCAAAATATTTTTTTTTTTTGGAAGAAACAAAACCTGCATTTACTAAGGTGTTTAAAAAGGTTTTAGAAGTACTTAGAAACTTTCTATAATTTTTAGAAAAACAGTATTTTTTAAGGGAAAAAAAAAATACGTAAACAAATATTAAGTAAAAAGGCAGTGATGTCAATATTGTCCAAAAATAAAAAAATAACTATTTCCATTCAAATGTATTCTATATTTCGAAGAAAGATACAACATACAGAATTTTTAACAGATAAAACACAATCTTCAACAAAGAAGTATGAAAACAAGTATACTTTAAGTGGAAAAATAAATCCTTAGAAAATGATAACGTAAGATGTCGCATTAAAAAAAAATCGAGTCTAAAGCAATAAGTTTACCTGGAAATATTTCCGAATTCCAAACATATTTTTATCAAACAAGATGAAAATGTGAAAATTGAACTACGTTTAAAAAGGTAAAGTAGGAAAAAGAGAGGTGACAAGTATTGCATTGCTGTACGTAAATGAAAAAGGCGAGATACGTCAGTTTTTCAAGTATTTTTTTTTTAATGTATATTTCTAGAACAATTTAATATAGACTAAAAGAATGGAACTGTCAGTAAATTAATTTTCATGTCGCAAACCAAATTGAAAATAGAAAATTATTTATATAGTGATTTATAAAATTATTTGTGAAAGAATGATAAATATATTTCTAAAAATGTACAGTTGTCAAAAAAAAAAAAAAAAAAAAAAAAAAAGGGTGAGAGAGAGAGATTACTCCCATGCTTTTTTATTTAAGATTTTTTTTCTTCATAGTTATTTCTAATATCACTGTTATAATAAAAATTAGTAAAACTTTCAAAAAATATACAATATAAAATAAAAATGCTAATTTTTTTTCATAAATATATGACTATTTCATATGACTATCAGAAATATAATCTAACGATTTTTTTCGGAAAATAAAATTATTGATAAATTTCGCTATATATAACAATTATAGACAGAAAAGAAACATAAAACCTTCCACTAGTGCTGCCGCAAATCCAAGTATGAAAATTTAACTGCTAGTAATCGATTAGTAATAACATCTACTAATTAATTATATAAATAATTTTGCTTAACGGGTCGTCAATATACAGAAATTCTTTTAAAATTTAAAATACTAACATCTTTCTTGAGATTATATTTGGATTCTACGATAAATTTTACCGTTGAATATCAAACGGGAAGTCATTGGAACAAGTGGTTTTGTAATTATGAAATTTTAAACTTTGGAACTCCTAACGTTAAATTCATTTTTAATCGTTTCAAAATAGATTGCAATGGGTGATTTTTTAAAGCATAACTCAACAAGTAAAAATTAAATTTAAAAAATCAAAAAGCCCGACTGCGTAAAAAGCGAACTAATTAATTATTTCTCATCAATGCGAAACTATTTTTTACATTACTTACCTATTTTTTTATTTACTTGTATTGATGACTTTTAAGTTGTGTTTAATTGTTAGTTCCTATCTATAAACACTGTTTTGATGAGGCCTATAGATGTCTAGAAGATTAGAGTTGCAGTAAAGCTATAGAGCTTACCTACACAACTTCCAGGTTGTGTAAAATTTAAACGGAGCTTCTGACTGTAAAATTATCAATGAAACATTGTCTTCATTTTGAAAGACCTATCCAATGATATGCCACATAATATGGTGCGCAAATTTTTTTTTTCGTCTCTACCGCCATTTTGTATTTTACAGTCGCCATTTAAAATTTATAAAAACAAAACCTAGCCTATAACCATCGGACGGTTAAGACAAATCGATAGAGACCTCATTCATTAAAATCCATCTAGCCGTTGGGATGTTTCGAGGATATAAAGAAATCCACATACCCAGATACGCGTGAAACACATAACCCTTCTTGGCAGTCGAATAAAAACTACTTGCAGAAATGAGTTGTAATTTTGGGCCCCCATATTTGAATCCTCTAGAAACAGAGTTCTATTAAAAAATATTATCGGTGACAATTCATATTTGTTTTTGAAAATGAATTGAAAACTATGTGCATATTTATTTATTTTTAATATGTATTGAAATTAATTTTCAAAATAAAAAATAGAAATTTTGAAATTTTAAAATATATATATTTTAAACACTAGAAAGTAGAAAATATAAAAAAAAGGGTGTAATAATTTCATAAATAAACCTCTTTTATTTACAGATGGCTGCAATATCATTAGGATCTAAAAATGATATTTTTGTATGTCTGTCTATTTTCATGTCCTTTTTAGGTGCGTTCGTAATTATATAAATACGTAGCACCTATAGTCGTCGTTCAGTCCGTCTGTCTGTCCGTCCGTCCGCATATAACAGAGCAAAAACTACCCGACCGAATGGTCTGAAATTTTAAATATACAGGGTGATTCAGCTCGTCGGTGACAAACTTTAAGGATCGATAGAGCACACCTAGACGAACATTTTTGAATAGGGAATGTAGGGTCCCTGACGCGATGGTAAGGCGCTAGGCGCTTTCGAAAATTTGGGTGCCGAAATTCGAAACGTCATAAAAACTAGGGAAATGGTTAGATTTTCTTGCTTGTTGCGTCGAAATGATTCTGTTTGTTTAGACTTTCTTCAGTACCAATTTGATAAGCGTATCTCTTAAAACATGGATAGGGGGCGCTGCAGACTTTGGAGAGCTAGACAACAACTTTAAGCCCGTTATTTTGATAATTTAACACATGCTCGCCAAAGTTTATACTCTAACTTAAAGTTTGAACCCAAAAGTAGAGCCCTGCAAAAAGCGTAAGAGCCGGAATAAAATGTCAAAGTACAGGGTGGTCGAAACTCGAAGGCTCCTAGGAGATAAACAAACAGATTTCTTGACTTATGGCATGCATTTTCATGATTCTGTTTGCTGGCGCTCTCTGAAACTCAGTTGAACGGTACAAAAAGAAACATCGATAGGGGGCGCTTTGGGCAAAAAACATAATTCGTTGACATTTCGGACGCTAACTGGAAACGGGGCGCTACGATCAGTTAGTAATAATGAAAACACATTTTCTACCTCTGCTCAACACTTCTGAATAAATTTAGACCAAAAACATCAATGATACTGGAAATTTATTTACAAAAAATAACACTACAGAAGATGCTCGAAATTTCGACCTTGGGCCATGATGCAGGCTTCGCACCTCCGTCGCATTGAGGAGTGTGTGTTTCCAACAATGCCAGGAGTATCTCTGATCTGCCCTGCAGCTGCCACAATGCGCGCCACAAGTTCTTCAGCACTGCTGACAGGTGTATGGTATACCTCGGCCTTCAGGTAACCCCAAAGGAAGAAATCCAAGCAGGTGAGGTCTGGTGATCGGGCAGGCCAGTGAACTGGACCCCCACGCCCGATCCACCGCTGGCCATACCTTGCGTTTAGATGGAGACGCACGTCGTTCGTGTAATGGGCCGGAGCTCCATCGTGCTGGAACCACATCTGGCGACGCGAACCTTCGGGTACGTGCGCCTCATCCAGAAGCTGCGGCAGCACTTGATCCAGGAAAATCAGGTAATTTCCACCTGTCAGCCGTTCAGGTAACAAATAAGGGCCAATGAGGCAATCCCCCAGAATGCCGGCCCACACATTTACTGAGAAACGCTCCTGGGCTGCTCGGCTTCTGGTTTCATGTGGATTTTCATCACACCACACATGACTGTTGTGGGCGTTCCACATTCCCTCCCCGCTGAAGGTGGACTCGTCCGTAAACAAAATGCTGTTTACAAAACGGGGATCCCTGGATCTCATCGCCAAGTACCATCTTGAGAATTCCACTCGAGGGCCAAAATCCTGCTCTCTGAGCAACTGCACCCGCTGGATGTGGTAGGGGTGCAGATTCCGGGAACGTAAGATGCGCCACGCAGTTGCTTGCGAAATGCCAACATGTCTGGCGATATCTCTCGTGCTAAGACCTGGGTTGTCCTCAACCAGGTTAAGCACAGCCTCTTCGTTGTCGGGGGTGCTCACTGATCGCTCCCGTTCAGGCCTGCCTCCGTCGAAAGATCCCGTTGTGGACAACCTCTGGTGTACTCGAGCGAAGAAGGCATGGCAGGGGATTTGCCTGTTGGGGTAACGCTCGGCGTACAACCGCTGAGCGGCTCGTCCATTACAACCAGCAGCGCCATACGCCAAATGCATGTCAGCCAATTCAGAGTTTGTGTACCGTTCCATCCTACTACCGATCTGCAGACAAGTAACCCGAAGCTTAAGTAGGTACCGCACGTTCAAAAGACGTGTCTGCGCATACAACTACGTCATCTCGCGTTGTCGTCTACGCATTACGTATCTTTTGCATATCGATATGGTACGATATCTTTTGCATAAATCAGCAAAAAGCACCTTATGTAAATTTTATTGCGCGCATTGTGCATGATTGAAACCAACTATGTTTGTTAAAAAAAACAAACAAACTGCAGTTTTAATAGCTTCTTATGATAAGTAAATTACTCTCTTGTTTTGTTTCTAACTGATCGTAGCGCCCCGTTTCCAGTTAGCGTCCGAAATGTCAACGAATTATGTTTTTTGCCCAAAGCGCCCCCTATCGATGCTTCTTTTTGTACCGTTCAACTGAGTTTCAGAGAGCCCCAGCAAACAGAATCATGAAAATGCATGCCATAAGTCAAGAAATCTGTTTGTTTATCTCCTAGGAGCCTTCGAGTTTCGACCACCCTGTACTTTGACATTTTATTCCGGCTCTTACGCTTTTTGCAGGGCTCTACTTTTGGGTTCAAACTTTAAGTTAGAGTATAAACTTTGGCGAGCATGTGTTAAATTATCAAAATAACGGGCTTAAAGTTGTTGTCTAGCTCTCCAAAGTCTGCAGCGCCCCCTATCCATGTTTTAAGAGATACGCTTATCAAATTGGTACTGAAGAAAGTCTAAACAAACAGAATCATTTCGACGCAACAAGCAAGAAAATCTAACCATTTCCCTAGTTTTTATGACGTTTCGAATTTCGGCACCCAAATTTTCGAAAGCGCCTAGCGCCTTACCATCGCGTCAGGGACCCTACATTCCCTATTCAAAAATGTTCGTCTAGGTGTGCTCTATCGATCCTTAAAGTTTGTCACCGACGAGCTGAATCACCCTGTATAACTGTTGCAAAATTTTGTCGAGCCATTTGAAATTTTATGAAAATCGGATGTATAGTTTAATTACAGGGACAGTCAAAAGTTTTCCGTTACATTACGGCCAATGGGAAAAAATTATTGCAAGTGCATATTAATGATGTTACAGCCTTCCGAATGGTCTGAAATTTTAAATATATGATTGTTGCAAAATTTTGTCGAGCTATTTGAAATTTTATGAAAATCAGATGTATAGTTTATTTACAGGGGAAGTCAAAAGTTTTCCGTTACATTACGGCCAATGGGAAAAAATTATTGCAAGTGCATTTTAATGATGTTACAGCCTTCCGAATGGTCTGAAATTTTAAATATATAATTGTTGCAAAATTTTGTCGAGCCATTTGAAATTTTATGAAAATCGGATGTATAGTTTAATTACAGGGACAGTCAAAATTTTCCCGTTACATTACGGGGAATGGGGAAAAAAATATTGCAAGTGCATTTTAATGATGTTACAGACTTGTGCACTTATGAAGTTAAAAAATATAGACATTCAGTGCAATATATGGTGCAAAAAATAATTATAAAACTGGTTATAGTACGAACGCACCTCATTTGCCACGTTTGACGAGCAATTTCCAACTTGTTTTAATTTATAGGCATTAACTTTTGTAAAAATTAATCAATAGTCATGAAATTTTAATACGGTGCGAAGGTACACAGCACTGGTTTACTTGTTTAAAATAGTCATTGCATCGCGCATAGCTTTTTATAGCGACACCTCAAGAATTTTAATGTATCGATGTCTACTGAGGTTAAAAATAAGATATAGGGTGACCGAGCCAGTAGTTCATCAAATAAGGCCGGTGCTTTTTATGATATTTCCTTCCTCTTAAGTTTTAGAAGTAAACTAACAGGATTGCTTACAACCTTTAATGAATGTCCTATAGTGGGCAAAAATGAAATCTGCTGAAATTAAATAGCAACAATATTGTAAGTAAATAGTTTCTTTAATTGCCATTTACCCAGTAGTTGATCAATCGAAGAAATCCGTTGAAATTTCAAACATTAAGCTTTAACCCTTAAATGCCTGATTTTTCAAAAATCATTGTAATAATGTTTTTCGGCTTTCATTTTTTAAATAAATCATGGGGAAAATACTTAAAAAAATCATATTTTGTTTTAAGTATGGTTTATGGCTAAAAAACAGTTTGTTACTATTCGGCAATACTGGTCTTTAATTGAAAAAATAATTTTCCTTGATAAAATTCTATACTATTAAACACACAAGAATTTAAGGAACTATAATAAGAAATAAATTTTACTTGCTCACTGCAGAACAAAATAGTGTATTTCACAAGCTTCCAAACAAAACAAAAAGAACAAGTAGCAACAATTGAAAAAATACATCTATCTTTATTCTTAAACAGCACAAGTCTTGCCATATGCATGTTGAAAATCGATTTAATAATATCTTCAGAATGTATTTTATTGGCAACATTAGGCATTATAGCTTCAATATTATTTTAATAGTATTTTAGAGCCTAAATTGGGTATGTTGCCGAAAAGCAACACCCGGCATTTAAGGGTTAAAATACCCTGCTTATGCTGTGATTAACAATAATTCATATAAAACTATTGTTTGAAATAAGCAAGATGGAAGTGGATTATTTTAACTAACAGCAATTGTCTCCAACTCATCAAAAACTAAATTTTTACATTTTCTGATTAAAAAAAAAATCATAAATATGCTTTTCTTATAGCAGGCAGCTGACAACAATGTGAGAACAGGTGCTCCAACATTCAAACAAAAATATTATGTCTAGTGCCAAGTATAAAACTCATTTACGTCTGAAATGGCGCAATATTTCAAAAATTTGATCAACTACTGGAGGGGTATCAAGTACTTGCGCAGTCACCCTATAGACAGCAATGCGATTTAAAAATAATGTTTATTACAGTCAAGCAACAGGCCGTAAATTCTCACTAGACCCGAACCCGACCTGACTCGCAGCAAGATTGACTTTAATTGTTTGGAATCCGCGTTGGGTTTTACTTTTGTGTGTCATGTTTGGCAAATCGTTTTTGCAAAAGAATGTCCATAATATTGTAGAAAATTGGTGAAAAAACAATTTGTGTGAGTATAAGCGAGTATATTTTTACGTGGAAGATCAAATTAATGTTAGAAATATAATTGCAATATATTATTTCAAACTTGTATTAAAGTATCGGTTTATTTTCCCCCATTTCGGGTTTCGGATGCGTGCAAGACTCTGATGTGGATAACAATACAGGATTGCCATAAAAATACGAAGGTAAGAAAGAATGTCTTAATGTCAATTTAATATTTTGTTAAAATTTACTTGTTGTGAACAGCTTTCCTTTGTAGGGGGAGACCGGGGGAATGGTGACGCCTTAAGGGAATTAAAATTTTTCCACTTCAAAAAAATATTTATTTTTTAATAGTAGAAATTCTAAAGCTGAATCATGAAAACATTATCTGTAAAAATTTAACCACAATCATAACTGCAAAATAAGCACACATAAAAACAATTTCTTTCAACCTCTGTGCTATAGCGGGTTTACCCAGTATACTGGGGTAATTCCGCCTCTGTATCGGGGTAATGACGCCACTCTTTAATTACCTAGTAAATACATAAAATGGATACTAGGAAACACATAACCTACTGGAAATATTTAGAGAGCGATGTAATTTAGCAGAATAATGAATAATTATAATGTTCCTTAAGCTAGATTTAGTAATGTTCTAAGCTTACAGTTTAACTCAAATTGCAAAAGTCACTTTTTACTATGCTGGCGGCATTACCCCGAGAGAACAATATACCGGAAATCTCCTAGCAAAGCCGAAAGAAGAAACGAACTTGTTCAACAAATTGCATCAAAATGTCAGCGAATGCATATAATTACGGGTAGTATAATCTTTGTTCTCATTGTATCTATCATGTTACAATAAAAGATGTTTACCTCTACTCAGTTGAAGCTCCAAAATAAGAAGCAACTAGATGAAAACAAAAGTTTTCACTAGAACAAACGAACGACGTACAACAAAACCACTCTCACTCTAGGCACTGTTTCTACTGTTGGCCGCTATATTGCAGGCGCATTCACTATCTCAAACTGCAGTTAGTTATTAAACTAGGCGGGAATCCCGAGTGGCGCTATTACCCCGGTCTCCCCTATATCTCAAAAATTTGACGTTTTGTGTATTATGTGAAGTTTATTATCATTATCTTAAGCAAGTAAACAAGCTACAAAATCTTTATTTCGATATGTAGCTATTTGTAAAGACGTTACTACGATCTGAAAATACTGCGTATGAACAAAAATGTGTTTGAATTTACGTACGTGCTTATCACAGATATCGAGCTGTTAAGTACTAAAATCTAATTTTAATTTCAATGAGACCTTCGTGTCATATTATTTCCAACCTCTGATAGGCTCTAATTTTTGTTGAAGAAATAATGAAAATCATATTCATAGTTATACATTTTTACTCCCAAAAACGTATCATTTGCTTTTCTTCAAAATAAAAATGGTTATTTAAAATAACACTGTTAAATAGAAAAAGTTAATGCATTAGTAAGTATTATTTAATCTATATTAAATTGCATTTAAATCTGAATCTTTCCAATTGTTATATACACAATGACTTTTTATAAAATAATCTGAAGTATCATTTTCAGCATATTAATTTTTATTAATCATTGCTATTGATTGTTGAATCATTATTTTCGGTAATGTTATACAAGTTTTACCAAAAGTCAGTATATACAAGAAAATTCATAAAAAACAAAACAAATGCACAATAAAACTTGTAAAATATAAAAAAGCAGTTCAATTTTCCCTTATGTGACGCATTGTTAAGTGAAGAGACCACCATCTAGAGCTCTGTATTGCTTGATTTTAACACTAGAATTACCGGAAATTTGAGTCAAGTTTTATAAAAATATTTCACACCAGAATTTTGATTTAAAACAGTTTAACTTTATTATTTAACGTTTTCCTTCTTTGTATCTTTTAAACTTATTTCATAATCAAATTTCTGGTTTGAACCGAAACATATTCATATGGTAGCCGTCAAAATGACTGCTCCTGGTAGTTCTAGTGGTAACACAATATTTAAAAAAAATTTTGGAGCTGTAAATATCTCTTCAAATTAAACAATGTTTTTGGGGTAAAATCATACAGATCATTGTTTACGCATTCCGTTAAGTACTTTTAATGAAAAATAATTAGAATTTAGTTAAATTACAACGTACTAATTAAACATTTTTCAAAAAGATGATTTGACATACATGTGTTGCGAGTAGAATTATAAAAATGCTATTCAATATATCCACTTAATACTACATATATATATATATCCTTAAAATATTGTACTTTAACTTTAAACTGAAATAATAATAAAGTTTTCATATGAAAACATTTTTTCAGGCAATTAAACCATAAGATACAAAATTTATGGTAACATTTTAATAAAAATTTAATAAATAAATAAATATATTCCAGTTACTCACTTTAAAATAGGTAGAGGTTACAAAAATATACAAAATATACAAAGTACAATATAATACAAATATAAAGTTTCTATGTTACTTAGTTTTAAAAATATGATGCGCGCAATGTGAAAAATATCTGTTTAGGGAAAAATGACTTTAAAGTTAAAAATTACCTTGATTTGGATAGGCATTGCTCCACATATTTTATCATAAAACCGGTTCTAATTTGAGTATTGTCATCTTTTTTTAACGTTTGGTAACATGTTATTATTTAATAATAGGCAAAAAAAAAAAACTTTTTTTTTTTTTTTTTTTTTTTTTTTTTTTTTTTTTTTTTACATTTTTTAAAGTTTTAAGATACTTTATTAGTTTATCCCCTTAAAAGCCCCAATCAAATATTGAGATTATGCAGGTACTTACTTGTATTTGAGAAGATAATATAGAATATAGCAGTCTCAAATGAAAAAAAATAGCCATTGTATAATCTCCATATTTTTATTCCTTTGAATAATGTGGGCCTTATTAGTGCCGCTTATTATCGAAAAATTTTAGGCCATTTTTTCTTTTATTGAAAAAAAACTCTTATAGTGTAAGCCGCCTTCCGATAGAAAAGATTTTTTTATGATTTTATTTAATATTATCTGTACGGAATTTTTATCACTTTTTATTTTTGTTACCTTTTCGCTGTTTCATTTTTATGAATGAAATAATTGTGGATTTTTAAATCTTCATTTAGAAAACAACGCATACTCATACTGTTTGCATTTATTTTTATAAGGAATATTATTTATTTGTTTACGGACCGATTGATAATCAAAATGTTTTTTTGTATGCTTACTATTCATAAATAGATCTAATAAATTATTAAATATACTTAGATAATGAATGAAAAATAATTAGAAACTGACCATGATAAAAACTTTAGACAAAATTAAGGCATAATTTATAATTCAGATGAATTTCGAAAAGCAGGAAGTAATTGTAATCTAATCTCCTATAAGCCTTGGCGAATAGAATGAAATTTAACCAAACCTTTTCAATCTAAAACATTGCTTTACACAAAATATAACAAATAATTAAAAAAATTATATATTAAAATCCCTTTACAAGTTTATGCATTAGTTCATGTATAACTCGGAACCGCACATCAGATACGGTTTTCAAAACAATTCATTATTCCCATTTTGTGTCAAAAAACATATTATTCAATGACACTTATAGTATTCGTGTCTTTTTAAGTAATTTGTGAGCCCGTCGATGCCTCCCTCTATCCTTGTAGCCCTAATCCATAAAGGGTAATTCGTTTAGCAGACAAAGAGAATGAAAGAAAGATTCAAAATACGCGGATATTGGATATGTTTCAGGATGAAACTTTTCTGAGCTTACAGCTGATTTTTTCAAGGGGACGAACAGAGACATTGAGTTTCTCAATAGAAAAAAAAATTAGAGGATTGGAATTATTACATATAAAAAGGTAAACATGGACAAGAAATAGAGTTATTGAATCGGAAAGTAAAAAAATTGTTAAAAGGTTTTGAAAACTCGGTAGAAATGCCAAACATTACACTAAGCAATAAGAAATAATTTCCGGCCTTATGGAATATTTGTACACTATAAGGCCAATGATGACCAATCACTTGCGAATTTAAACGTTTTATTACATATCTTGAAAACTACACGAGGGATTATCCTGACACCTCAGGTGTGTAAACAGCATAGTACACGTCATATATTTCCGTGTGATTGTGGCAGTGATTGTCGATAGAATAATCTTGAAACCCGGAGTTTTCAAAAGGAAACAAAAAGAGGAAGGGCTGTATACAAATATAGTAATACATGTTACACACTATTGCACGTACTATTATATTTGGATACAGACCCTCATCTTTTTGCTTCCTTTTGGGAACAACGGATTTCGAGCTTATTCTATCGACGATCAGTTTCAGAATTTTCAAGCTATGTTTTTGAGACTCTCACAAAAGTTGCTCTATACATTTAGCTAACACATTATGCACATTATATTTTGATTGCATTTGCGCATGGGCAGTGAACCTGCTCATTTTTCATCCAATATTTATCATTTTTTAATTCTGATTGCAGGGTATTGTGTACAATGTCGTTTGTCATGTTTCCGAAAAAGAACATTCCTTTATATTAAGAACTCTGCAAATTATAAGCAAAAAACTTGGTGAAATTTGAGATTGTTTTTATAAAAACCTTAATTTCTCCACGAGTATCCGTGGTATCCTCATAAAAATAAACTCAGTCTATTGCAAGAAGCAACCTAATCATGTGCTACAGTTTCAACGCTTTTGTGACATTAGTTTTTACAGGGTAGTCCAAAAGATATTCGTTTTTCTTCAATTTGTTTGCGGCTCTCTATGGGGTTTCGGGAAAAAAAAATCTTCGCGGAAATATATGACATCTACTATGCTATTTACACAACTGAAGTTTGAGGATTATTCCTCAAGTATTTTTCTAGATATTTACCAAAATATCTAAAATCGCAAGTGAGCGGTCATCATTGGCCATGTAGTGTGCTATTCTCAGTTTGCTTCACACAGTGAGTTTATTTTTTTAGCAAAAGATATAAATGAAAAAAATGTCAATGTGTAGTGCATAGAAATTTTCTATGTATATTTGCTGAATGTGACATTAGTGAAAATAAATTCGAACTTAGTTTGATAAAATAAAATAAATTTTATAAGTAAGAAATATAATGTAATAGATTATATGATAAATAATATCGCAAAATACATGTCACGTTTTGCAAATGAGTGAAAACATGATCAAAAACTGACAGTAACTTTAACTATAATCTAATTTAGGTGTAGTTTAAGATTCAAATCAATTTTCTAAAGCATTAAAGGCCATAAATACAAGCAAGAGCGAGAAAAAAAGGAGACATTAAAATATTATTTTCAGCTATCTCAAAGAGAATTAAGATATTTTTTTAGAGGGCTCAACTAAATTTAACCAATACTTTTTATTTAAAAAACACTGCTTCACACAAATTATGTCACATCATTCTTTAAAAATTTATACCTTAAAATCTCTTTACACGATTATGCATTAGCTCATGTATAATTCGGAACCATACATCAGATACTATTTTCAAAACATTTAATTAGCTCCAGTTTGTGTAAAAAGCCATGTTGGAAGACAGTTCCTGCAATGTTATACGTACAGTTTTCCTGTCTTTTTAAATAATTTGAGAGAGAGTCCATGTCCCCCTCTCCCTTTACAGCCACAATCCGTGAAGAAGGATCCTTTTAGTGGTAAAAAATAAATGATTCAAAATACATGGATATATTTGAGGATGATGATTTTCTGAGCATACATGCGATTCTTCTAGAGGAATAAACAGAAATATAGAGTTAAAAAAATAGAAGACAGGAAATATTCTATATAAAAGGAATACGCACACAAAGAATACAGTTAAAGTAGCAGAAATTTAAAACGTTGCCAAAGACTTTTGAAAACGTGGTAGAAATGGAAACATTGCACTGTGTATTATAAAGTGATTTTATTTCAACTGGACATGATGTGCTATTATCATTTTACTCCACATTGTGAACTTCTTTTTTCGAACTAAATATATGGGGCATTCTCACAATCTTTTGACTTTCGGGAATAAAAATCTGGTGAAATTAAACTTACTAAAATAACATTTTAATCTGATAGACGAATGCTTTAAAGATTTCAAATAATGAAAAAATGGTCAACAGCGAAAAATGTTTTATTTAACTGAGGTGTAAGTTAAACTTGCGAGTTTAATTTTCCTTACCATTTTACCACTATAACTTCTTATTTTCTTCTAAATTTTTACTTATAATGAATTTGCATAGTACCCACAAGACATTCAAATAAGAAATAATAAAAATGTAGTACTTTTAATACAGAATTTTTGTATAACATAATCTTAAAGGGGTGTCAAAAAAGGGACGGTAAGGTAAAAAAAAAGGGGACGGTATAGGAAAAAAGGGACGAAAGGGGAAAAAAGGAACGGTAAGGATGGAACGGTAAGGATGGAACGGTAAGGAAATTGCCATCTATTTTTAGGCAAATCATGCTAAGACTAAGTGATAGCCACAATGCTCATTGATTTTTAGAAACAGTTGTTATTATTGCATATAATGATTTTTTTTTTTTTAATTTACCTCGAAAAGTGCAGGAATAAACCTTGGGGACGGTAAGACTACCAATAAAGCCACGGTCTTGAAAGTGATATTTAAATGCTGATTTAAATTCTGCAGTAAATTTCCTGTCAAAGAATTTTAAACATTCTTTCTCAAGCATACTTCTGCATGAGAAAAAATTTGAAAAAAATTCTGTGGTTGCATCTGAAGTGATTTTCTGTATAAGTTTAGCAAGAGGGACGGTAAGGATGAAAAACCCAGGGACAGAGTTCAAAAACTAATATCAACCGTAAAAATGTGTGCAGGTTAATTTTTTGCTACATATTTAAATAAAACAATTGTCTCAGTTTCGGGAAAAAATTACATTGAATTACTTTTATTGAAGCAATTTTATACAGACAGCTCCGAACTTAAAAATCAGCATCAGTGATACGGGACGGTATAGGAGTTTTCCTGGTATTTGGACCCCCAACATCGTCCAAAACTTATTTATTTCGTTAATATTGTTATGCAATCATGCAATGGGATGTTCCCCTGTATATGAAATAAGAAAAAAACACAAAAAAAGTATTAAAATAAAAATTATTAATCAGGGACATAAAAGTCAAAAGATTGTGAGAATGCCCCATATAAGAATAATAATTGATAAAACCGCCAATGTGCAGTGCATAGAAGTTCCAGGCACATATTTTCTATATGAGACATTAACATAAGGTATGGTATATTAGTAACTGTTACATTATAGTAGTAGTAACTATTACTGTTAGTATTTTTTTAAACTATCCTATAGTAGAGAAATACGTGGGCAAAGAATAAAAATATTGGAGCAGAAAATTAAAATTTTAGGCTAGGCTATTTTGAAAACGAGAAAGAGTCTGAGACAACGGAATTAAATTTAACTAATTTATCTTATGGAAAAACACTGTTTTGCACAAAATAAATCAAATCTTTCCTCTGAAAATTTACATCTTTAGAAGATCACACATTAGCTCATGTAACGTAAAGCTATGCATCAGATATTGTTATCAAAACTTTTCATTAATAACATTCTGTGTCAAAAGATATGTTGGTTATCCAATGACATGCTATAATTATAGCTTTTATGACTTTTTGAATACTTTGAAATAGGGTGTCAACGATTTGAATCAAATGATTTAAATCAATAGTGATTAAAATGTGATTTTAATCAAGTGATTTTTTAAAAAAAAATCATTGATTAAAATCAAATTTTCTAAATGTTTAAAATTACATTAAAAAGTATTAAAATCTAAGATGAACATAATTTGGAAAATTTCTGTAGGTATTTTGTCTTATGAATAAACAAAATAAAGCTTTCTTTAAATAATGTTTTTAAGATTAGACATGTAAAAATTTAAGTACGGTAAGTTTCTAAAAAGCAAGTTTTTATCTGGCATGAAAATCATTTTATTTAAAAATTATATTTAAATCTAATTTACAATGTCATAATTTCGTTCAACTAATCGAATTATTCATTTTTTTATATAAAATAATCTCATCAAGTATATTAAATGTCTGCACGTAAAAGAATTAGCAGCCAGTATGTTATTTTATCATTCTACTTTTGCAATAATAAATTTATAGAAATTGGAGTTAAAGAAAAATGAATGAATGACAATTGTTCAGCTACTATTATATAAGAAAGTTTAAGAGATAAAGAACTAAATAGTATTAACATGTTAGCACAGAAAGAGCTTCTTTTGGTAGAGTTTGAATAAATGTTTGCTTTTTTATTTTTCTAATTTGTGAACTCAGATACACAAAATAAAGAAATTAGTTAGGGATTCAAAAGGCAACAAAATCTTTTTTTTTTTAAATAATCCCTACTGAGTGTTAATAATAATTTTGTTATCTAATATTTTGAGGATTTCAGATATAACTGTCTATTTTTATATTTACTCTGTATGGGTGTAATTCATTTTCATAATTTTTTTGGTTACACATACATGTTCGTAAATTTAGATTTAACAGTAATTTTTCTAAGTACAAATGCAAATGAGCTGAAAAGGATGTTTGTTTTCTTATTTGTGCTGCTAACTAATGAAATTATACTTATTTACAGTTTTTATTAATCCTGCAATTACTGACTGTGTATACTATTAATATCATTTCAGTAATTAAAGCATAAAAATATATATTATTTTCCTAATTAGGCAGTTAATTGTTTAAATAATTATTAATTTTAAGCAGGGTTAACAATTTAATATTAAATGCAGTTATGAATAATTTTAGTAAATGTAAATATCAGTAGTATTTAATATGGTTTTATATAATTACTATAAAATATTAATGTATATAGCATTATTGTATACTACTAACTAATACAAATGAGTGCAGTTTTTCTTATTACTGTAATTAATAATTGTAATTAATGAAAGCTTGAGAACATAGGTTATAATAGTAATAGGTTTAATTGTTTTGGAAACCTAAAACTATTGATAGCTATTGCGTATTTTAACACACGGAAAAAAAATCATAAGAATCCCATTTAAAAAAAAAAATCTGATTTAAATAAAACAAAATCCGATTTTTTTTTTAAATCATGATTTTTTTTTTTACATCCTACTTTCAGCCTCCCCTCCCTCCACCTCTCACCTTAAATGATAATCCATGAAGGAGGATCCTTATAGTGGGAAGGTCAGACAATGAGTAAAACTATGATCACAAACTTACCATAACTTCAAACCGCGAATCTAATTCAGACTTAATTTCAAATTCAGAGCAATTTAAAAAAGCTCTAAATGCAACAGATACAAGCTCAAAGGTAGAACAAACACTTGAGAAACAAAAAGATAAATTGAAGCTTAATTCACTAGAAACTAAATTCATGTCTAAGAAAGCAGAATTAAATTTAACCAAAACTTTTCATTAAAAAACCTTACTTTACATAAAATATGTCAAATCATTCTTCAAAAAAATTATATCTTAAAATCTCTTTACAAGATTACGCATTAGTTGGTGTATAACTCGGAACCATGTATCAGATTCAATTTTCAAAATCTATTATTAGTCTCATTTTGTGTCAAAAGACATGTTGGCAGACATGTTATCCAATGACATGCTATACTTATAGTTTTCCTCTCTTTTTGAATACTTTGAGAACGCTTCGTAGTCCCCCTCTCCCCTAAAAGCCATAATCCATAAAGAAGGTTTCTTTTAGTGCGAGGAACAAAGAAACGGTTCAAAATACACGGATATGTTTGAGCATGAAGCTTTTCTGAGCTTTTATGCGATTTTTTTTTTCACATAGATGAACATAAACGTATTTTTTGTATAAAAAATGCTAGAGGGTTGGAAGAATTCTATATTAAAGGAACAAACAGACAAAGGAAAAAGTTATCGAATCAGAAAATTAAAACTTTAGAAAAATGTTTTTAAAACGATGTAGGAACGCAAACATTACGCTAAGAATTATAAAAGTATATCCAGTCTAATGGATTTGATGTATTTGTCTCATTTTACACGGATATTTTGCAACGAAAAATATGAAATAAAAAAATAAATTTAAAGACTGATTAAATGCTAATGAGTAGCGCGTAGGAATTTCCAATGTAGATTTGTTGGATGAAATATTAGATAAAATAAATTCTAATGTAGATAAAACGGATTTTACAAATACTAAACGTACTAAAAAATGGTGCAATAAAACTATGGTTTAAAAAATGATATAGTAAAAAAAATATATTTTTAGTAAAGGAGTGATCATAAACTGACCATAACTGCAACTATGTATCTAAGTTTGACCTAATTTAAGATTCAGAGCAATTTTGAAAAGTACAAACTGTTCCAAATACAACCAAGAGGGAGAATATACGTGATTTTAAAAGATTAATTGCAATTAAACACATTAGAATAAATTTCATTCTTTAAAAAGCATTTAAATTTAACCAATACTTCGCTTCAAAAATATTGCATTACATAAAATGTATCAAATCATTCCTTACGTAATTTTTATTTTATCTTCACAAGATGATGTATTACTTCACTAGGAACCATACATTAGATACGGTTTTTAAATCTTTTATCAATGCCGCGTAACTCATTTGAGTGTCAAGAAGTATAGTCTTGTAGGCAGAGACATTTTTTACTTAACCATTTTATTCAAGCTGGTCTTCAAATATGTAATTAATCTCATTTAATTAATCACGAAAATAACAGTCAGCTGTCGAGGCAGCGATGGATGCGGTCTTGGGACAGGACTTTGGGTCAACTTTCCCTAGTCAAATAGAAATAAATGGCAACCAGATTACAGAAGATTGACAGATTATAGCAGCGAAGAGTGTCGATCGTCTGTAATCGAATTGCGATTAATTTTCATTTGACTGCGGAATTTTGCTGCCCCTGCATCCATCGTTGTAACGACAGCTTTCGTGATTGATGGATTGATCAAGATTAACTACTTGTTTGAAGATCAGCTGACATAAAATGGTTAAATAAAAAATATTACTGTCTTCTAGAGTTTGTGTGCATAATATACAAGGACATGCTATACTTATAGTTTTCTGTCTTTTTAAATATTTTGAAAGTGCATCGTCGTCTAGTCTTCACGTTACAGTCATAATTCATGAAACAGGATTATTTTAGTGGTGGTTGAAAAAAAAAAGAAAAAAAAAAGAATTATTCAAAATGCATGGATATATTGAGGCTGAAGCTTTTTTGAGCTTTCAGGAGAATTTTTCAGAGGGATGGCCATAAATAGACATGAAGTTTTTGAATTGAAAAAAAGTGAGAATTGAAAATATTCTAGATAAAAGGAACCCACAAACAAAGAATAAAGATATCAAAGCAGAAAATTAAAACTGTGTCAGAAGACGAGGTAGAAATGCCAAACGTTATACTGCGCATTATGAAAAAAATTCCCATCTATATAGACTTGATGTGCTATTCGCATTTTACTACATATTACAAGTTTATATTTTAAAACTTAAAATATAAGAAAAATAACTGCTAAAAGGGGCAGTGTGTAGTGTATAGGAATAGCATATTTTAGTTTACTGAGTGAAACATTAGCATAAGATACCGCACATCAGTAAGCATTATATTACATAAGAAATTAGTATTATATTTTAGCACTACTTTTTAAACTATTCTATAGAAGATAAATAAATCAGCGGAAAACAGAGATATCAGAGCAAACCATTAAAGTTTTAGGCCAGAATTCTTTGAAAACTAGAAAGAACTTCATGCAAAAGAATTAAATTCAATTATCTTTTATTCAAAAACGTTGCTTTACATAAAATCTAACAAACCTTTGTTAAAAAAAATTATATCTTAAAATTACTTTATAAGATTATATATCGCGTCAAGCATCACATAGAACAATACCATACATCGATTGCGGTTTTCAAAACCTTTCTTTGCTATAATTTTATGTCAAAAGACAGGCTGACAGACATCTTATCAAATAACATGCTATAGTTATAGTTTTTCTGTCTTTTTGAATACTTTGAACGCGCTTCTACTCTTCTTAAAACAATAATCTATAAAGGAGGATTCTTTTAGTGGACAAAAGAAGAATAATTCAAAATACAAGTATGTATTTGAGGATAAAGCTTTTTCGATTTACTTCAGAAGGATGTGCAGTGACCTGGAGTTTCGGAGTTTTTCGATTAAAATAAATAATAATAAGATATATAAAAAGAACATACCGAGAGAGATGTGGAATCGTAAAATTAAAAATTTGTAAAAAAAAATTTAAACGAGGTAAATACACAATTTTATGGAACGATTCTGTTTAATAGACTTGGTGTACTATTTTCATTTTTTTTTCACAATGCGACATTATTTAAAAAAAATAAAAATAGAAGGAAAATAAATTATTAAAAATACCAATGTGTTTTGTACATAAACGTTGTTTATAGATTAATATTTAGTAACATTTTACGAGGAAAAAAATCCAACATTAAGACAGCATTTCTTTAAAATGTATAAAAATAATCAGTATTATCGGTAGATATCCAATTAATGCAATTTTATAACAAAAGACATGTTGACATAGTACATGGTTTCTTATAACATACTATACATATAGTTTCCATGTCTCGTTGAATACTTTAAGACCGCTTCGACATCTCCCTCTCCCCTTAAATCCATAATCCATAAAAGAGGAATGTTTTAGTAAAAAAGGAAAAGGGAATGGTTCAAAATACATGGATATATTTGAGCTTGCTGTCAATTTCTTCAGGGGAATGAACAGAGATAGAGGATAAGAAAAATATTAGAATTATTGGAGAAATTTTACAGAATTGGAATTATTCTATATAAAAGGAATACACGAATAACTAATTGAGATATTGGAGCAGAAAATTAAAACTTTGCATCAGAAGGAGAGGTAGAAATGCCAAATGTTACACTACTTATTATGAAAAGATTTCCGATATAACAGACTTTGCTACTTATTTTATTCACATTTGCAGGTTTCAAAGTAAAAGTTTAAGAAGAATAAATCATGAAAATATCAAGGTATAGTATTCAGGATATCCTTTTTATTGTTGCCCAATAGCTAATTTGTAGCGATATATTTGCAATTGCAAAACTTTTTCAAATATTGTTCTTCATGCTATTTAAATGCCAGTGTAAATATAACAACTTCTGTAAAAGTTTCGAAATAAAAATTTTATGCCTCCATTGATTATCATAAGATATATTTAGTAAAACTTTCTTCGTGGTTTAACAAGTAAAGCACATAAATACAAAATGCTTTTGTACGATCAAAACTTGTGACTTTGATTGTTAAGAATTTTTAGCTTTTTCGGCAATAAAACAGAACGACCCATTTTTCACAGATTCAAAAAAGAGAGAAGGTTCTGAATTCGACGCGCACGCATTCTTTTTTTTTTTTTTTTTTTTTTTTTTTTAGCCGATTACTTAGAAACTATGCGACCGATTCAAGTGATTTTCTTTTTCTTTTAATTGACAGAGGTTACTCTTGGATTTTTCCCATTTAATTTTTAGCAAAATTGTTTCTGTACATTTTTACAAATTCAACATCCCCCCCCCCCCCCAAAAAAAAAGTAAAAATAAACCTCTTTAAAATATTTAATTTTCAACGATTTTCATCAAGTGATGTAGCGCTATCGGTTTGGCCAGAAAATCGCTAACTGGCGATTCCCCCCCCCCCCCCCCCCCTCCTTATACGGTTTTGTTTCTAGGATTGTACATAAATACAGGATGGACCAACAATTCCTGACAATTTTTTTAGTTAATATAAAATCAAGTAATTAGTGTAAGTAATTATTAAAGAGTGCGGTTGACAAAACCGTCAATTTACTAAATAATTTCTAACCGTCCATGTAATTGGACCATATAATTGATAATCTATATAAAAGGAATACACGAATAACTAATTGAGATATCGGAGCAGAAAGTTAAAACTTTGCGTCAGAAGGTGAGGTAGAAATGCCAAACATTACACTACTTATTATGAAAAGATTTTCGATCCAACAGACTTGAGATGCTACTTTTAATTGACAGAGGATACTCTTTGATTTTTCCCATTTAAATTTTATCAAAATTGTTTTTGTACTTGTTTAGAAATTCAACACCCCATCTCTCTCTCTCTCAAAAAAAAAAAAAAAAAAAAAAAAAAAAAAAAAAAAAAAAAGATAATAATAATAATAATAAAGTAAAAATAAGCCTCTTTAAAATGTTTCATTTTCAACGATTTTCATCAATTGATGTAACGCTATCGGTTTGGCCAGAAAGTCGCTAACTGGCAATTTTCCTACCTCTTTATACGGTCCACTTTATAAGGACCAGATTCGGAAAAAGCCACGTAAGAAACTAATGCTGTAGCAGTGCATTGCTTACCAACAGAGTCAATGTCGAATCGCTCACTGCCCCTTTTTTTGTTAAAAAAGTTTATTAGAGGCGCAAAAAGCTAATAATTCGTAAAATTTAAGGTATCATGCATCGGTAAGTTTTAGTCACAAAAAAATAAATTTTTTGTTTTATCTTTCTAAATGTAACTTATAGGATTTTTGAGCCATATTAAAATTTTAATTTTGTAACTTTTACAATTTATTATATACTTTTACTGTTTATTTGTAACTAAACCAATAAAACGAATGGTTTAGAAATTAACTAATTGGACAATGATAAAAGAGGACCTCCTTTATAGCAAGGGCCATCAACAACTCGTCTGCAGGTGCATTTACGCAAACTCTTTACTTGCGCTCTCAAAACCTGTAAAAATTTACATGTTTAAAATATATTTTGTGTTTCTAATAGTAAGGATTAGTTTTGATTAAAAGAAATACGAAGTTCTTCACAAGTACAGTAATTTGTTGAAGGAGAAAGGGGGGCTGCAGGTGTAAAACCTCCAAAAAATCCTTTTCTACTAGACTTAACTACTGTAGAAGATCTTTATAACGCTATTACATGTAATGCAATTCTCCATATAACGTACAACTTTTCAGACGTAAAAAATGAACTTTGCAACTAAGAAGCATCCGCATTCCACATTGTAAAAAAGTTACTATTCTCTAGAGGACTAAATTTGATGTATTAGTTCATTTTTATCTCCTTAATTCAGAAATCTTTAATGAAAGAATTGCTATTGCTACAATAAAACTTTTTGAAAATAAGTAATATAATGAATGATTTGAACCAGGCATAATTGGACAAAGTTTATAAAATAAATTTAACAATGTGGGAAATGATATATATTAAGCAAATTTTATGATCTGCACAACTCCTGTTCACAAATAATCCAATATAAAGACGCTCTAGTTCTAGTATATTTTAATATGTTTCAGGCATATTTGGCCATGTTTACAAGGTAAATATTATGATGTGCGAAATGTGATCCATATAACGTACAACCTCGCATTTTTAGGTTTCCATTATAAAAACCCTTTACTGCAATTCCAAGTTTCTTGGCAATTCTAACGCCTCCGGCGCTACCTTGCACAATTAAACAGAGATCAATAAAAGAAAACAAAATCGCCCTTCTATAGGCTTTTAACTGTTAAAACATTTAGATGCGGTTATTAAAAATTTTTTTGAACTGGTAGATGTTGTGGAAAGTAAGTAATTAAGTTATATACTTCTACTTTGAAGTGAAGCTACACGATGCATGTAGCATTCCTGGTGGATCAATAAATTTATCTTTATAAGTTATTTATTTATTTACTTTAAAACGCGGCTTTTAAGAAAATATTTGATTAATTTTACAAAATTTTCTTAATTAGAAATAGCATAATATACATTTTTTGTGAAAATGAATGGTTCGGAAGATTTTTACATTCATTTTTAAAATTTTAAACTCTGTTTTAGAACCACTGTTACCAAGCAACAGTACTAATCACTGACTATGAATCATTTTTCTTGCTCCGAGTTTCCTGCAATCGGAATAGTTTTATTCTTATAGGCTTTGAACTACAATAGTTGTCTAATATACATGGGTGGTTCAATAATTATTATCCAAGTGTATATAAAATATTTTTACTACGAACGTTGTTGTGGAATATCGAAGCCTAAAGTCTTAGATGCCTAATGCTCAATTTCAGAACCGTAGCTGCTATATTCACATAGTTTTGGAGGGAGGAGTGAAAGAGGGGGAGTGGGAGTGAAAGGCTAATTTTTAGCTTATGGTGCTAGATTTGTGACAATAGATGAGACGTAACTACTGTTGTTTGTACTCGGGATCCTAGTGATGTAACCACATCTCATCCACTGTGACAAATGTAGCCTCATAAGCTCCAAACCAGCATTTCACCCTCACCCCTTCCTTAAAAACTCCCTCAAAAATAGGCATTTAAAAATCCACCCCTCCCAACAAAACTATGTTAATATAGCGGCTACGGTTCTGAAATTGAGCATACAGGCATTTAAAACATTAGGCTTCGATATTCCACATCAATCATCGCAGTACAAATATTTTACATACACTTGGGACAATAATTATTGAACCACCCACGTAATACCTATTTCTATTTCAAATTAACTTGTCAATTTCCCCCCCCCCCAATACAGAGGGTGTTTACACATATTTGGAACGATTTTGGCAACAAATAAAATACATAAATTAAAACAATTTTTTATTATGTTCTATCTGATAGCCCTTCTTGTGGACTGTCATATTGCAGCGGGATTTCCAAGATAGTAGACTTTTTGTAAAACTGGAAGGGGAATTTCGTCCCACTCCTCCACCACATATTTCTAGAGTCCACTCAACGTAGTTGGTCGGCGTTTCACAAGAGCTTGTTTTAATAGTCAAAAGGTACAGTAATCCATTGGCGAAGCATCTGGGGACTTGGGTGGGATATGATTAAACTGTATACACTTGATTACAGTTCCTCTAGTCAATTTTTAGAAAAATGCGACTGTACTTTTGGAAGTGTGGCTGCTCGCTTTATCCGGGTGGAACTCAACGCTTTTAATGTCCGTAGTATAAAGTTTGAATGTCTCCATCAAAAACAGGAATTAGAACATTTTTTGGATAATAAGGATAGATAATTTTGACATTTTTTTCAATGTCTTTAATTTTCCGTTGTAAGAGATTCCAGCAATCACCATAAATCCTCTCGAGAAACATTCTTTGCAGTATTTGAACCAAAGTTGTAAGTCTTTTTGGCCTCTTTTCCGGTAATAAATCGATCCTTTTTTATTACAGTCATTTAGATAAATCCACGCTTCCTCAGTTGTGATAATTTTTTTTTTTTACTTATCACCTGCTAAATGATTTTCATATAACAGTCTGCATCATGTATTTCTTCCAACAACATGTCTTGGTAGCAGGCGATGAACTGTAAATTTTTTTTGTTTTAATTAAATTCAAAGTTTATTAATTATTTTATTTACAGTTGCTGCAGATGTATGCAAAGCTTTTGCGATAATTCTTTGAGGATTTAGATTTTCCATTACAACCATAGAGCAAACTTTAGAAATATTAGAGACAGTACATACCTTTTTCGGATTTGGTGTTCTCTTTTGGTGTTTTCTTTTCAATAGTTTTAAAGATTGACGATTTTTTCCTTTGCAATTAATAGTATCACTTATTTTATGCTCCGACACTTTAAAACCATGGTTCTCGCAACGTTTTCTAATCACGAAATATGAATAATTCTCTTCGGAAAGAGCAAATATGACACAATTTAAGCCACTCGCTTCTTTCGCATGCCATTTCGTAGCAGATGATATTTTTTCATAGCAGACAATATTTCAGTAATCACATGTTGCCAGATTTTTCCAGTGCCGCTTCTCTTTTTTTCTTTAACATAAAAATCATTCCCAATATGTTAAAACACCCTTTGTAGCTATGATAATTATCTTAATTTAACGGGCCTAATATTAGCATATCAACTCTTGTTTAACCAACTGTAACTGACCCCTTTTGTCTAAAATGCTCGAATTTAGTTCTGCATTATTTGTAATAGAATGATAGTTAATTTCGAAAATTTTTCGTTTCATTGCTGAATTTAAGTAGCTGTTGATGTATTTCAGAAGTATTACTGAGCTTCATATGAAGACTAAATATGATAAAGGAGTAAAAATGAAGTATTTATTTTGATATATATGCATTTTTATATAAACAAAGGACTACGTCTGAATATATTCATAATTATAAAAAATCATCAAAATTACAGGCATTACATTACACTAAATTTAAAATATAAAAGCACTAAAAACTATTTAAAAGGACGTTTCGGATTCAGTCTGAATCTCTCATCACCTAATTTCTAACGTAAACGTCATATTAAGGTATAAAATTTCAACAAATAGAAAAACATCAGATCAAGTTATCGAACTGAAAATTATAGTTAAAACAGAACAGAATATTCTATTGGTTAGATGCAGTCTCGTTAATTGCTAAATTAGTAGTTCTTGTGTACTAGGCTTCCTAAAAAATATACGACTTGCACAAATGCTGTAGTTGGATCTGATCACAAAATAATTCTCAAAATTCGGAAAATGATCTGTTTTTATCGCGTGGTCAAAAATCTTATAATTTAAATTTTTATTCCTAAAAGCATGTTTATGCTCTTGATGTCTTATTTCAATTGTACGGCTGGTTTCTCCTATATAGACTGCATTACACTGTTTGAACGGAAATCCATAAATAACATCTTTAAACTGTGAGCTGGGATATCTATGTTTAAAATTACCTAAAAGATGCTTAGCCCGACTGAATTTTTATTTTCTCAAATTCTTTGGTAAAATCACTTTAAAATGTTGCAAAATGAACTGGAAAAATACAAAAAAAAATTACCCTAATTTTTTTTTTTTTTTTTTTTTTGTATTTATTTGATAAAGTGTAAATGTACTAAATATGTTATACTAATCTAATATTATTAATTTACTATTATTATTAATAATCTATATTATAATAATCTAATACTCAGGAATATGATTAATATTTGTAATAATATAATATGCATAATTATATGTTTTGTTTACATTTATATGAAATAAACGTTTAAATTAAACTTAAATTTACACAATGTGTAAAACTACTTAAAAGATGACAATATTAAAAAAAGATGTTAAATTACTTTAATACCTTAGTACTTTCAACTATAAGAAACATAGTCTTCGTCAGAGGAATATAAGAAATACTATTGTTATTATACTAATTATACTAATAATAGGCTCGAAGTAGCAGGAGTCGTTCGTAGCTTCATCGCCCCAAGCCCTCCCTTCCCGCTTTTTGGTGTCTTTAATTTGTGTAATTTCCCTTTTAAATTTGTCCGCTTTCAATTTTTGATTTTTTTTAAAACCTAGCTTTCGCTAGAGTGTCTTTTACTCGGGACGTGGCTGGGGACCTATGAACCTTGCTTCCGCAAAAGAGTCGGAATAGAATAGAAGAATAAAGGGCTGCGGACGAAAAGAGGCCGCTCGCCGCGGCGGTTAACAATAATAACAATATAATAACAATAGTATTTCTTATATTCCTCTGACGAAGACTATGTTTTTTATAGTTGAAAGTACTAAGGTAAAGTAATTTAACATCTTTTTTGAATATTGTCATCTTTTAAGTAGTTTTACACATTGTGTAAATTTAAGTTTAACTTTTAAAGATGAATTAAGCATTTCTATTTATTTATTTATCAAACGTTGAAATTGTTTATTATGTACTATAACTTGTATTTTTATGAATTACTAAAAAAATATAGATATTTCTTTAGAGAGACTAATAACATTATAAGTATTAGTAATAATAAACTAAGGATAATTGTATTTGAGGCTAACAAACAATTTATTCCATAATCATCTTGACTTTACATAAATAACCATCCCCTAAATGACTAATAAAAATATGTACCCATTTGTGCCTAGCGCCCTATATTTTGTACGTTACAAAAATGCATAAAAAATAGGCTTTAACACATAATTTCACAATTAAAAAAAATACGTATTTCAAAGAAGTCCACAAGATACGATTAATACGACTTATTTATTTGGATAATTGGTTGAAAAAACAAAAATTAACTTACTTTTTACATTTCGCCATCTTGAAAATGAAAAATCTATAAACTCCGAAAAAATCCTTCATTTTAAGCACATAAATATCCATCTTATACTACCATCTTTCGGTAACAAATAAAGACATTTATAGATAATTATTTCATACAATTTTCATGGTATAAAGAAGAAGAAAATTATACGAAATTATTAAAATTCGAAGCATCCCAAAAAATGGGACGCTCTGCATAAATGTGTTAAGTGGTTTTGTGGGATGAAGGATGATATATTTTGATGACCTAGTTTTATTTACCGAATTCTACATCAAGAATATTGTTATTCTTCAATACTGTAAAAAGTTCACACTTATTTAACGCTTTCGGAGTTCTTTCTCTAAGAATCTATAGATAAAACGTTCTTCATAAAACTATATTGGTTATAAATACACCGCAATCAGAGACAATTGAAGAAACGAATCTTGCAATTGAGTAAGAAAAAGCATAAATCCTGTAATAAAACGACAATATTTCTAAATTAACTGTCCTTTTATCGTTAATAATACAGAACTAAAAGAGACTGTTTTAGACCAAAGGGGTTTATTACAGTGCATTAAATGAGAGTTGAGCTAGTAAAATAAAACCACAACAACGTAGAAAATATTTTTTCGATAGTTTTCTTCTTTCAGAGCTTGTTTCTATACGCTGACAATAAAATGAAAGTAGTTTTTTTATATTCGAACTGAATTTCGTTGATTTAAGAATTTTTTATGTGCATACAATTTTTATTCACAATTTTATTAGAATTCAGTTTTTTTTTTTTTTTTTTTTTTTTTTTTTTAAATATCTATGTTTTAGAATTAATAAAAACAGAGAGAAAAAAAATGGGAAGTTAGTACAGCTTTATTTTTTTTATAAATTGAACATTCAGAAGAATCGAATTTCATGCGCTTGATTTTAGTAGAAACATATTTATTTGATTTAATAGGATTTTTCAAATAAAGAAACCATTGCATTTTATTATTTCTTAAAATAAATATATATAGTTCATAAATAAAAACGCAGCCTGTGAGATGGGGAATAAAGAATTCTGCAGAGGATCTTGCATACAATCAATTTCTGTAATAATGTTTTCTTTAGATAAAGATTTTTATTTGTTTTCTTTATAAATATACCAAATAGCATTAAAAATAGCAGCAAAATTTTATGGAAACCAGAAGAATGCATAATGGCAACAATTTTTACCGTAATTTTTCCAGGTTTTCATAACAAGTAAGGCAGTTTGGTACTGTTAAAATCTATATAAAACTGGTTGGGTGTGCCAATCCCAAACCTTTTTTCTATCTTATACATCTTAATATTTCAAAATGTAGTTACACATATTAATACTTCAATATTATTAGTTCAATACTATACCAACTTTGATTTTCATCTTAAATTTCTGCTTTAGTCAGTTAAACGGACTAAAAACCAGTTAAACTATATCATGATATTTGTTAACATTAATAGTTTTTCCTTATTCTGATGTTATCAGATGTTTGCGAATAGCCGGCTTAGCAGAAAGCGAGTTCCCGCCTCTGCACGAGTCGTAGATGGACAATAGAACTACGAAAACTTAAGAAAAATATACAAAAATCGCTAACATAGAGCCCCATTACCGCGCAATATTTCCAAACTCAAGGTGGACCTATTGGCTAAACCCAAAAACATGCACAAAAAAATTGGTTCGACTGTATACATAATTTTATATACTTTTCGATGGTGCAATAAAAAAAATGGCACAAACATCGCTATTACGGTGACCCCTTCCGGCAGATTTTTTTTAAATTTAGGGAGGACTTGCTTGCCATAGCCAGAAACATACACAAAAAATTGGTTCAATTCTATGCTTAATTTTATACACTTTTCGATGGTACAATTGTGAAAATGACACATACATCACTGTTACAGCGCCCCCTTCCAGCAGATTTTTTTCAAATTCAGGAAGAACTTGCTTGCCATAGCCAGAAACATACTCAAAAAATTTGGTTCAATTCTATGCATAACTTCATACACTTTTCGATGGTACAATATTCAAAATCACACAAAAATTACTATTACAGTGATCCCTACTGGTGAATTTTTTCCAAATTAAGGAAGGATCAGCTTGCCATAGCCAAAACTTGAAAAAAAAAATGGTTCAATTCTATGCATAATTTCATACACTTTTTGATGGTACAATGGCGACAGACACACGGACAGAAAGACAGACAGACATTTTCTATAAACCTGTTTTTTGGTATCTCTGACCCCTAAAATGTGTAAATCCGTCGAAAAAAATTTCGATTACAATACTTTTTTCTATTGAAGATAGAATAAAATAAAAAGGATAACACAGAGTTCATATAATGCGGCCATTTTTACTCGAATATGTTCAACAAAAAGTATGATATTTAGGATACACGCAAATGTTCGTAAGAGACATATGATAACATATACAAATTTGACAAAGGAAATTTAAAGCACGTAATATAGAGAAAATACTTTCTTTTTGTATACGAGGTGTGGCTATTAAATAAAGAGATTAATACTGTAAAATATGTTATTTTTAATCTATACATATTTAATTATTATCCCCTTGAATATACACCCTTTGTTTATCCCTACAACGATCCATACAAATTTTCCATAGTTTGAAAATGTGCTGGAACTTTTCTTCAACGCGTGCCGCCCTTTTCTTTCCCAACTTTAACTGTCTGAAATCTGATTCCTTTTAATGCAGATTTCACCCTGGGGAACTGATAAAAGTCACAAAATGCCAGGTCAGGCGAATAAGGCGGATGTTCTAACACTGGGATATTATACTTATCTAGAAACGTCTTGACAGACAATGCAGTTTTTTTCTTATTTTCAAGGACCTCAAAGTAGCAATATTGATTAATAGTTTGACCTTCAGGAACCCAGTGAAGGAACACAATCCCATGAATATCGAGAAATTTCAGCGTTGTTGACGTGGAATGGTGACCCGGGCGAACATCATCTTCAATGTCTTCTCGGCCATCTTGGGAACATTTACACCTATTAAAAATCCGCGCACGTGATAAACATTCATTGACGTATACTTCTCTTAACAAATTATGAGTTTCAGTAGTTTCCATGTTTAAAAAGAAATTTCACATTAATTCTTTGCTTTTTTAAAACACACAACATTTTTTCCGCAAAACACTAAAACAGAGTCCAGAACAAATTGAAGGTCACGGTCAGACTAATTCGAATACAAATAATTTAGAGGCAGTAATCGATACAAAAGGCTTTGTACTATATAACTATTGGTCGTACGAATTTGGTGCATTCGTAGTTGTTCTGTAGAAGCATTAGTCTCGTTATTAAATAGCCATACATCGTATTCGTCATAAAACTTTCGATTCCATATTTTCAGAAATTGTGAATTTAACATTTTTAAAAGATTCTTTTTTTAGACTTAGTAAAATATACTGGTTATAAAAAAAATCCTGTTTCAACAATACAAACTCTAAAGTAATTATAATATTCACAGAGTCATTTTTAAGCATAAAAAATGCAATCTGCAGGCATGATTATGAAGTGATTAGGAATCGAAGAGTAATATATTACATCTTGAGTTATAAACGATTGCTGTTTCATGAGGACGTTTCTCTCGCATTTTCTGAGACTTTTATAGAAAAGGGAAAACACTACTCGTTTTCACAGTTTATATATAAAAGCAGCTACTAATTTTATGCTGACTTCTTGAACGTGTTAGAAAGTTGGATTTGAGTACATCCTTTAAAAAATGCATTATATTATTTTGGAGATTTAACTAACTTTGGAATATCTGTGATATAACGCATATTATAATAACGCAAAATAAAAAAGTTGAAAGAGGTTATATCGTGCGATATTGATCATGATATGATCATATCATCATGTTATATTGAATTATTTAACTTATTTAAACATTTTCTTGATTTTATATGGTTAGAAAAATACCACCATGTTTTGTTGCTATTTAATGTGAAGGTTTTTTTTAGAAAAAACGTGTGATATAATGTAAATTACATGAGCAGTGAAAATTAAAATGCACCTATTTTATACCGGATGCATTTCTAAAATTCTACAGCTTTGATAAAGATTTTCTAGATTTTTATCTGGTTGAAAATTCTTAACAAGTAAGTATTATATCAATACGTGGAAATTATTCCAGAGAGAAACATTCGCCTTGCATACACTATTTCAAATGAAAATCAAATTTCAAAGTAATTGATTAAGATGCGCAAAGGGCCAACATAGTGGAAAATATTCCTCGCCGGGACTCGAACCCGGGCCATCAGTATAGCCGACTGACGTTCTACCGACTAAACCACATGGAACGATACCCAGCCTGGAAAATTTCTCGCTATTATATGTTGGCGAGGCTACAAACGCAGCACAAGATGGAATATTTATAGTGAGCAACCGACCTGGGGCGAACACGAAACTTAATTAAATCCAGCATCGATAGACACTATATTAATACATGGAAATTATTCCTGAGAGAAACATTCACCTGGATTTAATTAAGTTTCGTGTTTGCTCCAGGTCGGCGGCTCACGATAAATATTCCATCTTGTGCTGCCTTGCCAACATATAATAGTGAGAAATTTTCCAGGCTGGGTATTGTTCCATGTGGTTTAGTCCGTAGAACGTCAGTGCGCTATACTGATGGTCCGGATTCGAGTACCGGCATGGAATCTTTTTCACTATGTTGGCCCTTTGCGCCTGTTAAGCAATTACTTTGAAATTTGATTTTCATTTGATAGAAAGCATTAATCTAGAAAGTAAAGACACTGGTAGCGAAACGTTATTGGATACATCTTCATGCAAATATTGCTACTAAATAGGGCTGTTTAAATTGTAAAAATATATAGCCAGTATTAATGTTTCCAAGAAGAATTAGTATAAACAATACTGGTAAAAAATTCAATGAAACACGTATATTGGAGAAATATTTTGATCAAATTAAAATTACTTGTATTAACATGTTAATATTGGACGAATGTCGTTATCTTGTATGGCTAAAAAATCCAACTATAATGATGATAGAATAATGGCAGTACATTAAAAATAAATGGAGTGTGCAGAAAGTCAGTTAGACTAGTCAATTAAAATAATGCGAAATGTAATTGGATAAAGTACTTCAGTGAACAAAGAAGTAACCCACAGACAACATTTTAACATAATACCCATAACTGTGGAAGCATTCATCTTAATGCAAAAAACATAATTTTCATCGCTATATCGGAGAACGATGGCCAGCTTGATAATATTCAAGTGGTAAAACATTACCTGACATTATGCAGTTAAACATATTTAACCCCTTAATCTACAGCTACGTGTGTGACACGTGGTCTTATATTCGGGCCAAAACTGATTATCACGGGCCTGGCCCGTAGTACATCGGTCGGGCCAAATGTAAATATTACGGGAATGGCCCCTGGTACAATGATCGGGCCAAATGTAAATGTTACGGTCTTGGCATATGGTGCGATAGTAAAGTCTAAGGGGATTACAAATAAATCTTTTGTGGTATGTCTACTACAATTATTACATCAGGCTGCAATTATCAAATATTACACAAAATTAAACCAGTTGTACCTTACACATGTATTTACATTCCGTAAGTCGTGCGCGTTTGGTACAACATGGGACCGATTTGCCGAAGCGTGGAACGGCTCAAAGGCTGCGCGATCTTGTTTACGTTTTGGACCCAGGCTGTTGAAACGTAAATCGTATGTTAAGGGGTTAATCTATTTCGGACATTACGTTAGAGTAGAACCGAATATTCAGGTGCAGAGAGATTTTTACTCAATTACCAAGGGGAAGTAGTATATTTCCTTAAGTAACTGAAGACTCCCTCTGTACCAAGTTCTTATCACCCGATCTGCCTGCTTCCGGTGATAAGTAAATCACTCGAAAAATGATTAGCTAATCGTCCTTGAAACAAATTATTACATATTAAGCAATTCGGGTTCCGAGAGGGTAGATCATGCGAAAAGCTCTTACCGAAATCTTGTCTTGTGCTTTTAAATGTAGAGAAAGCAAATGCTATTCCCCAGTCTCGCTTGATATTTAAGGTGCTTGAGATAATGTTAAGTAGAGAGACCTTCTCGTCCAACTTAGCTTTCTAAATATTGTCTTGGAAAGATTGCTGGTGCAACTCGTTCTTATCTCTCTGATAGAAGTATTTGGTTTAACTGGGGAACGGCATTCTTTATCCATCCACAAAAGAGAGATGCCCTCAACGGTGCTGCCTGGGGTCGATTCTTTGTTTCTTCATCTCTAGTATCATTTTTTCAGAATTTGCAAAACGTGAATAATTGCTTTTTGTGTTCGCGGATGACTTCAGCTTTATTTTCTCCGGTTTTTGACATTCGGACTTGGAGTTGGAGGTTGATTCGACTCTTCGCAATGTATGTTAGCAGTTGGAATCATTTCATCTCCAACTTTCAACTAAAAAATCCCAAATCCTTATATTTTCAAATTCGTAAAAACTTGAAAGAAACTCACCATGAAAGTAATGGCATTAGAGTCCACCATCTCTCTAACATTGAATTATTTGGCTTATCGATACATACACTTGAACAGTTTTTCTCACATTAACTACCTTAAACTCAAATTATAAAATTTTATCATAACTCAACAAAATTAATCACTAAATCTTTGAGTATAAAAAATAATATGCTAAAAATTTAGTACTCCACTATTGTAGAAAAACTATAACCTCTTAATTCATTTTGCGTGTGTGTGTGTGTGGGGGGGGGGGGGGTTCTTACAAAAGCAGCACTTAATAAATTACTGTCTGTGCAAAGGATATTACTTTTGCAAAATTTTAGGTGTTATAAAACCATTTATAGTGATGTTCTCAATATCTTAGCAGGTATTCCAACCATTTTTATTACTATTAAATAAGAATTCACTAAAAGTAACATCCTCCATTTTGAAAATGAAGCCATCTCACAGCAATATTTTCTTCAAAAGACCATTAAGCGTAAGAAACTTGATTGGCAGTTTCATCTGGCAGATGAGACGTCCCACCTACAAATGCATCCTACTATGAATTCTCGCTCTCCCTCTCAAAATATTACGGGTTTTACCGATGCCTTACGCACTAATACCGGTGTAGGCGCATCCGTCTGCGCTACGGAAGGGAATGATGTGACTGATTGGTTGCCGGTAGGCTGGATGGCAATATTTCTATTTTTCAAGCAGAACTCTTTGCCATCTTTAAAACCGTACATTGTATTTCTCAACAAAAAGTAAATTCGTTAATTCCGATTTTTTAGCTATAATCTTTCCAGTCTGCAGGTCCACTATGCATTTCAATCAACATATCCTCAAGTTATTGAGAATAAACACTTCTCAAAAATATTCCCTCGGAAACCCATTTAGGCAAAGTTTCAGCTTATAAAGGTATCCTGAGCAATGTAATGGTAGATATGTTAGCAAAGGGGCAACTGCTAGATCATCAATTGATTTTTAACTTCCTGTACCACACTCACAGATCAAAAGACATTTTCGAGCTCATTTTATGAAACAATAGCAAGATCACTCGGAATACTTAGATAAGGATAGATTGCACATCACAATGTAAATCAGTTTAAGGAGAATTATTATTCTTCATTAGTTAATTCTATTTATTTTCTTTCTTCCTTCTTTATCATCATCATCTTCTTCTTTGTGTTTAACCTTTAAAAGGAAGTCTTATATTTGAAGCTGCTGCTAGTAGTAATCATCGTAACACGTAAGATATCAAAATGATTCATTTGCAATTAACACTATAATTAATATTACATATGTATGTAACTGATGTTCGAAATTCACTGATTAAAGAAGAAAAATTTAAAGAAGTTGTATCATTAAAAATATTAAACGATTTTATGATTTCTAATTCATGTGTATGTTATACAATATACGATATGAAACGACTAATATTATTAATCAGGAATGTTTTGAAATATAAGCCTTATTCTACTCATGAAGTAGATAGTAATTCTAAATAAAAAAATCATAAATATTGTGATAAGGACATTCATAAGCTGTTAAACATGGGGAATGAAACGGTGGATATGTTGGCAAAGGCGGCAACGGCTAGATCGTCAGTTGATTTATCACTTTCAGTATCGCAGTCACACATCAAAAGACATCTTCGCACGCATTTAATGAAACAGTGGCAGGATCACTCGGACTTTTCAGATAAAGGTAGATATATCCGTTCACTAAACTGCAGATTTCACTCAATAGAAGCATTATTTAAATTAATATAATTCTACCAAATATAATGCAATTTTAAAACATTTTGCTACGATTAATACTTTCAAAGCTTATATTCCTATACGTAATTACATTTTTTATTTCATGTTGGAAAAATCATGTTTTTTTAGACTTTTTAAAATATTACGGAGAAAACGACATTACAATTTTGCCCTTTTGCTCGGCGGTCAGGGGTTAACCGGTCATGGTTCCTTTGAGGCATACCTCTCCAAGTGCAAAAAAGTCCTTTTCTCCTCTTTGTAAGAGCAATGATGTTTCTCTTGCCTCTCATTATTTCTATAACTGCCAGTTAAAAGTTCGCTAACATATTCGCTATCCTCCCATTCTTCCAGACGGTTGGCTAGCTAATATTTTATTGCACCCGACTTTACTCTCAAAGCTTACAAACATCGTGACCTTTCTATATTACTCCATCACTGAACCAGGGTCTTAGGTACCGCATTATTCATTGCCCAATATCAAGTCGGAGCTTTTTATGTTATTGCTTATTTTGGTCTTTTTTTTTTATAAATATTGGTATCGTCATATTTATTTATATACTGTTAACCACCCCGCCCTCTGCCGCGCTAACCGTCGAGCTTCGGCTAGATTTTGTATTTTTTCGTAAGATCTCAATAAATGGGACGGGAGTGACATTTATGCTATACAGACTTGGTTTTCTAGTCTGATCAGTCCCTCTCAAACAGTAAATGTTTCGTTAAAGGATCTCGTTAACCCTTTGAAGAGCAAAGTACTTCTGTTGCTAAAATTTTAAATGAATCATTGACACCAGGATTTACAAACAAATTTATCTAAATATAAGTAAAAGCTTTTCTTCGAGTACATTATAAAAGCAAATATTTTACTTCAAAATACTGGTATCAATATGGCATTTAGGAATTAAAATTAAGTGGGATATTCTAAATGGGTTAAACTCTGCAATCGCGTAAACCAGCCTTCAGGAAAAAGTCTATTCTTAACATTGTTGCAATTGGATTTAATTGTTTATATATTTTCAGAATCTGATATCTGGACAGAATGGGGTGCATCAGGGGCTGGGTCTGACATTATCTCTAACTATAATTGTCTGGCTGCTGGGCAACATATAACTATGATATGTTCCCGCACCATGTTGGTTAAATCAAAGTAAAATTGCGTAATTTGTTATTTCTGTTTGTATAAATATTTTTTATAAAATATAATTATGAGTGTAAAATTATAATGTTTATATATTTAAGTAAAATAAGAGTGTAAGTTCATACAAAAATTATTAAGTTGATTTTAAATAGTAAATATATATTTTTAAAAAATTGTTGTATTGTAAAATGAATGTATAATATTGAATTGAGTTCGGATCTCAGACAACAACAATACGCAGACGCCATGGTGTCGTTTTATGACAAGCCAATGGAAAGTGGTGTATAATTAGAAGTCGTAAAATCATAAAAACGTTGGAATCAATTTATGGCCTCAATAAAAGTGTTGGGATAAATTTATGACTTTTCAGACCACCCAAACTTTAAGGCAGATAATAATATTAAAGTATATGTAAGGGGCCATTTGCAGACTGCTAGCTAATAGGCCTATCGAAGTATAATAAAAAATCTTCTCACATCCAATAACAGTGGACTAGACAAAAATAGTTCCTCCCACTGCAGGAGCTGGTGTGCAAGAAGAATAAGTGTTGAAAAAGGATAGTCTGAAAAAAGATGTAGAGGATGCAAGAGCTCTCCTGAAAGCTCGTGCAATGATTCCCGTAAGCCCTAGTAAAGCCCAGGCGAGATGGACATGTTGGAGCGAGCCTAATCCAGCCTAATCAAGCCTAATTGAGGTTGTCTTCCTGAGGTACCTATCGGAGTGAGCCTAATCAAGCCAAATTGAGGATGTCTTCCTGATGTACATATCGGAGTGATTCTAATCAAGCCAAATTGAGGATGCGTTCCTGATGACACATTGCCATGATCCTAAGCAACGCAACAACTCGGAATTTGACGAATAAAGGCCACCATCCCGTATATTAAAAGAAGGTACTATTTTAAACATTTTCTTTTACCACTTAAGATCATATGAAAAATTTTAAAAAAATACTTTTCTGATATTTATGGTAGAGAGTTATCTGAGATCCGACCAAACCAATAATTAAATAAGATTAAGGTAATTTTGAAAATGAAAGAGAGTATTTCTTTTAGCAAAAAGAAACAATTATAATAATTAGAGTACGTGAAAATATTGTCTTTTTTTTTAAAAAAGATTAAACATACTTAAAATAATGAGAGGCAAACAAAAGTGTTGCTTTCTATTTTTTGAATTAATATTATGTTTTTCTGTATATAGATATGTTCAATGTAAATAAAATATTTAATCAAGTTTTAAAAAGTTTCTGTAATTATTTAATTAATAATATTTAAAGTGTGTCAATTCTTTTTTTTACAGCTTAAATTTTAGTTTAATTCATAAGTGGAAGAGTTCGTCTAAATAATTCACAACGCAAACTCTTAATTTTATTCGTAATTATTCAAATTTAATAATTACTTTTTGACGCGAATTAAAATTTAATTTTATTAATGCTTCGCGTTGCTCTTCTACTAGAATGTAGGTAAATACGATCACTTATATTATTTAAATTTATCTAAGGTATATAAAACTATATACCAATTTGCTATGAGGTTGCTTGGATGATTTGGACCAATTAACAATTTTGAATATATTTAATAAAAAATAAACAGGTGTAATTATCTGTCCAGCATCCCCCCTTCATAAGTAAAATGGTGCTCTGACTCAGGAACGATCATCTGAGGTCATTAGATAGTAAAATGGTGCTCTGACTCAGGAACGATCATCTGAGGTCATTAGATAGTAAAATGGTGCTCTGACTCAGGAACGATCATCTGAGGTCATTAGATAGTAAAATGGTGCTATGACTCAGGAACGTTCATCTGAGGTCATTAGAAATAATAATAATAATAATAATAATAATAATAATAATAAAGGAAAATAAATTTAAGTATTATTTTAATGTCACAATTTTAAAGATATTGTAGGTATGTAAGTTTAATTGATTAAAATTTTATTAAAATTAATTTTATTATTGTAACAATACTGACACACATATAATAATTTTATATAAATAAAATGAATAATATATGTTAGTAAAAAAAAAAAAAAAAAAAGGAAATGAGAAAAATAATTCTGGGATTTATAATAGGTAAATTTAGGAATTACAATTTTGTTTTTTTTTTCTCTCTTTTCTCTTGTGGTTGGATCTCAGTTACCATTGAAAAATAATGGCATTCACATCACAGATGACACATTTGTAAAAATAATTTTTTTTATATATAATGTATAAATAATAATAATAATAAGAATAATGAGTAAAATTTTATAATATGTCTGATATAAAAATGATTGGAATGTCAATAGATCACGATTTTTGAAATTGTATCACCTTGATACAAAAGAAAATTTATGAGTCGTACTACGAAGTAGTAGTACAATATTTACAAGAAAAAAAAAATAAGATTGTTTTTTCTGTAGAAAAAGACAGATATTTTTCTGTTAAATGAAATTATGTTGTTTTTTATATATACGTGTATTATAAATATTTTAGGGGTATTTATATGTGTAAAAGAATAATCTACAAAACAACTTCATCTCCTAAGAAATTTTTTTTAAATTTTAGTGTTGTTGTTTTTATGTATTTATGCAATTTAGAATATTTTCATACATATGTTGTAATATAGAGAAAATAGTATGAGATGCAAAATATTCTTTTAAGAGGTATAGGATCTATTTTGAATTGATATTTTGAAAAAGTATACATTGATTACTAATACTTGTTAAAAATGACTCAGACGCTGGATATAGATACACGTATTAAGTTAGTGTCACCATTTGACAATAAAAAGAACAAAAACATTATATTTTTCTTAGAGGAATTTGATAATATTTTGAATTCGACAGATATACAGGAAGAAACTAAATTATTAATTTTAAAGGCTAAAATTACTGGGGACGCAAAACATATTTTAAGTAAACAGATTGAAACATATAACGAGACCAATTATAATTTATTTAAAAATAATTTGGTGGAGTTATTTGGTACAAAACTAAGCTTCCTTAATGCTCAGAGCAATTTCCTAAATTTAAAACAGGCCGCAAGTCAAACGATAGAGGATTTCATTTTGGAGTTTAAAAAGGGTGTAAAATCTTATATCGAAAGTGCAGGCGAAAATGTGGATAATAAGGAAGAGAATTTTATCGAAATCTTAAAAATGTCGAATTTTTTAAATTCAATTAGACAGGATATTGCACTAGATGTGCGTAAAAATGCGCCCAGGTCCTTCAAGGAGGCATGCGAGTTAGCAAAACTTATGGAAAGTGCGTATAATGAATCAAAGTTTGAGGAAATTAACGCAATAAATAAAGAAAACAAAGATCTTTATGAGAACATTATAGAATCAAGTAAGCAAAACAAAGAGCTAATCGAGAAATTAAAAGGGGAGATTGAAAAACTAAAAAAATCAAAGAAAAAAAACCATGCAATTAGAGATGATAGTGTTCCGCGGAATAAGAAACTCTTTAATAAACACAATGATTATCAGGGTTCCCATTTCAATAACAATTTTCATTATAATGATTATGAACGATATTATAATGATTACTACAATTCCTTTAATTACCCGACGCATTATGGGATGTATGATTATTCACAACCTAACTGGAATTCGGGAAATAGGGATTTTGGATATATTTCTGAGAATTATGAGCAAAATGGTTATCAATTTGAAAAGCGCAAAAAGAAAAAAAAATGGGCAAAGAAAACAGCGAAATCGGATCAAGATTCGGGATTTTCAGAGACGGAAATCGATAAAATAAATAAAACAATCGCAAATATAACAAATGCAGACAAAGATAGTCTGCCAATTATATCACTAAGTATACAGGGCGTCGAAATACAAGCGTTACTGGATACCGGAGCTGCTGTGTCCCTTTTATCACCTTCTTTATTCAAAAAAATTAAAGATACAAACGTCAAAATCAAATATTTGGGCAATCAGATCCAAATTAAAACTTTAACAAATTCAAAGATTTTTTTTAAACAATGTGTAAAATTAACTTTTCGATTAAAAGGTATATTCACAACAGGCACATTTTATGTCACTAATGATGATTTTGATAGGCAGTACCAAATGTTATTAGGGTACGATTATCTCAAAGAAAATCATATGATTTTGGATTTATGCAATAAAACATTAAAATTTAAAAATCAACAAATTAAATTAAACGTTGCAAGTGAAGTAAATAATTATGAAGTGAATAACATTACGCCATGTAATTCAGGGGAACATTCAAATAAAAGTATGTTTGCCATTACTAAAAATAGAATTTTTCTCCAACCTGACGAATCGAAAATTGTAAAATTAAAATGCCCAGAGGATATAAATATGTCAGATATAATTATTTTTGACCCCATTCAAGAAAATAGTAAATTTTCATGCGAGACTTCGTTACACGAAGTTCAAAAAAATAATAACATAAATATTATAATAAAGAATAAACTGTTAGAAAAGTTAATTATTCAGAAAGGAACTAAAATAGGGGAAATTATAACGAACTTTGAGTGCAAGCAAGATGACTCAACTGATAATATAGAGAAAGGGACATTTTATGAAATAAATAATTTAAATATAGAAGATGTAAGAAAATTGCGAGAAGCAGAAATTAAAGAGACGGATTTCGATTTAAGCCATTTATCAGAGGAAGTACAACAAAAATTTCGAAAAATTTTAATGGGCAATGTTCATGCATTTTCAAAAAGTTATCAAACATTGGGGCAATCAGTGTTTGTTGCACCAAGTTTTCAATTGAATCATGAATTCCCGGTACAAGCTAAGCCATATAAATTGCCTCAGGCAGTAAGACAGTATGCGAAAAGGGAAATTGAACAACTGGTACAGGCTAAAATTATAGAGAAGACTGACTCCGAGTATGCTTTTCCAGTTATTTTCGTTAGAAAGCACGAATTTATGTCTGCTGTCCATTGTGTCAGTCGTTAAGCAGACTGTTCCATTATTCGGTAAATTGTCACATCTATTTTCGAAATATTTAATCGAACATAGTTTTTTTATTATAGTTTTCAAGAATTCGATGCTAAATTTTAGCTTTTGGCACTTTTTGTGTTTTAAAAAAGTGTATGACTGAGTGCTCTTTACACGCTGCGCGCATTTCTATTTAAGTTAATATTACCGCAACTCATTGTCAAGTGTCTCCAGATTTTTTTTCTGTGGCGTTTCTGATTTGACAATGGATCAACTACTCACTATATTCATTCTTGCGATTACAAAACAGCTTCATGATAAATTATAAACGACACTTACTTTCTGCATACCCATGCATTTCCATTGCAAAAGATAATAAATGCAATATTGATGAAATCTATTTGCTGCTAATTAGATGCGAAGTGCAAAACTGAAATCCAGTGACTTTCAAATATTTTTGTCACATTTTAGCTTTCTTGATTTTATCAACTTCATGAAGGATTTTTTGATTTAAACATATCTAAAATATTTCCCTGAAGAGTTAGTTATAATTAGGGAAACAAAATGACTTTTCAAAGCAACAGAATAACATTGAAAAAAAAATTACGATTCTGAAACAGAGATTTTTGATATTAACTGTAAAAAAGCAAAAATTAAATGTATGGAAGAGAAGGAATTTTCTGTATTCATAACTTACATAAATTAAATCTCACTTTATATTATAAATATTAATAATATTTCCTGATTTAATATAAATTACTACTGTTTTGTACAATGATTTGACATATTTATCTCCTAAAACATATTTAAACAAAATCCCATATACATATAAGTGGGATTAAAACAGCTTTCTTCGCTATACGAGTATTTTGTATACCATATAATGCTTGCAAGAAAGTTCTCCCAGGTCTTCATTTTAATAAAAATTGTTTAAAGTATTAATTATCCTAATTTGTTTAATGAAAAAAATCCATTTTAAAAACAATTAAATATTTTTTTTCATGAATTGTTGCTGTTGCCGCATGTTTTCTTTTCTTTTTTTAAATAAGATTTTTAGAAAGTAAACACAAGTTTCCTAAATGCTTCCAAAATCGTGGTCTAAAGTAAATATCCTTTTATATTTCTATCAACTCTTATTAAATAAGGTTAGTTCTTCTAAATATGTGTAATTTGATGTTGTCAAATATAAGATCTGTCAAGAAAAAAGGTCACAAATCCATAATTATATCGAAACTTGATATTAAATTAAAACGTAAAAATGCTAACTTAAACATTTAAAAACATTTTCAACTTTAAAAGTTCGCATTTTGTAAACATCATGCTTCGCGAAAATCACCAATTATCAGGAATATAATAATTCATTCATTAGAATATTATTTTATAGAAAAAACAAGCCTTTATCAGCTACCTACGATACTTTTTAAACAAAATACTTGATAATGAATGCTAATTAATGGTGGGGAGGGTTACAACACTTGTCAAAACCTATGGAATAGAGTTGATAATCAAGTACTTTTTATCTTGAGCTACTGAAACGAGTTCGATATTTTTTTAATACTTTTGGCGGTAGCTAAAGTATAAATGGCTAGTTCTGCAAGAATTAAAATAAAAATAGAATATTTAAGCGATTTCGTTAACAAAATACACTATTAAATTTTTTGTGGTGTGTTGAACCAAATTTCGGTGCTGAATTAGTTGCAACTATAAGATGGTGAAATCTCGTTCCACCATTTGGAGCTCCAATTGAACAATAGCTTCAAATATTGAAACAACGAGATTTTACCATTTTGTGGTAGCACCAAAAATTTGTTCAACACGCCACGAAATTTTTAACGCTTCTCTTTGAGCTTAACTTTTTAAACTGTTATTATTAACGTTGCAGAAAAGGAATTGACTTTTCAGAGAAACAGAACGATTAAAATACATAAAAATGTAGCTATCCACATTTGAGATTGTAATGCCTGTTTTTATATTTTTTCTTTTATCTATCAATTTCAGGCATTATTTTACATTTTAAAAACAATTATACTCTCTATAATATATACTGGTCTGTTTTTATAAAAAATATATCTATATTATAAGTGACATTTAAAACATATATTCAGGAGTTTACGTATAAAAAGTTCATTACAATAACGTTTTCGTTCCTATCGGAACATCCTTAGTTGATTGACTAAAAGTCTTCGCTTTTCTATTTATCATGTTTCGAGATCAGTAGATTCCCTCATTTTCCTTTTATTTTTTTCTCTCTTCTAGTACTTTCATCCATCGACAGTCAATAGATGCGTCCGTCATATAGTTGCAAACTTCAGTTTTAAAAATATAAATTTCAATAGCTTCTCGTAATAGAACATTATGTATATTTCATAGTTCTACAGATAGAAACTTTAAAAATAGAGAAAATTACGAACTATGAAAATATACATAATGCCCTATTTCGAGAAGCTATTGAAATTTATACCTCTAAAACTGAAGTTTGCAACGATATGACGCACGCATTTATTGACTGTCGATGGATGAAAATACTAGAAGAGGGAAAAAGTAGAAAAGATAAAGGGAAAAGGAGGGAATCTACTGATCGTGAAACATGATAAATAGAGAAGCGAAGACTTTTCGTCAATCAACCTAGGATATTCCAAAAGGAACGAAAACGTTATTGTAATGGATTTTTTAAATATAAACTTATGAATATATTATTTAAGGGTTACGTCTAATATATTTTTTATAAAAACAGACCTGTATATATTATAGAGAGTAAAATTGTTTTTAAAATATTAAATAATCTCTGGAATTGGTATATAAACGAAAGATTGAAATATAGCTACTTACAATACCAGAAAAAAATATTAAAGTCGCCTTCGTATCTCCAAAGAAAAAGATGTGCAAATACAACTTTTTTTCCAAAGGATTCCAAAACTTTTATTGCCCTCTTGACTTTTTAGTTGAACAATATATTTGAATTCTGAAAACAGGTGTATTGTTACTGGATCAGGACGGATAATGCATGAACCAGAGGCATCAGATTCCGCTTCCCAACAACCATTGTCGATTATACAATATCTTTCCCTGGATCGTGTTTGATCACCCATTCCATTTATGGCATGCCTCCAATATCACATAATCCCAAATTCATTCTTAATAAGGAGAAATGTCACATACGCGTGTCAGTTGGATTTGCCCCACCACCCTCGTTATTTCCTTTTTTCTCGGAGAACAGAAACGATCTGAAATCTTTCACCGTGCCATCACTTGTTCTGAAATCTCTCATTCTTCTGGCTGTATTGCTTGCCTGACAGATTACTATATATGTATACATATATATTATATAATGCGTATTTGCTTTTGTATAATGATTTTCCTAAGCGACGAAAACAGGGGTTTTTCCTTCAGAATAGCAAGAGTTTCATAGAAAAATTTAAATGTTATATGAAATGTCATTACTTAAAAAAATTTACGATCACCAATATATATTTTTTTACAGAATAGGTAGAAAACATTAAAAAAAATGAAAAAAATTCTTTTATTTAAAAATTATGTTAAATATTTATAAATGATATATCTAAAGTAAAAAGAAACCTACTAACTTCAATATAAGCCGCGTTACATCCGTCTGACAATCTGAATATTTGCAGACATTAGGTATGCATAACGTCATAAATGGAAAATTATAAAACAGTTCTAATTCAGTTATTTTTCATGAGATTTATATTTGCTTTTAATGGCACAATGGAATAAACCCGCGCTTCCCGGGTTTCAGAATATGGATGAAAACCATCATATGTATTATTTTTGAAGTTAACACCTTTTTTCTATCCACATACTAACGACACAGCGATGGACGAGGTATTTTTCGAAACGTTCTGCAAGCGACTTTTGACATAGTATAATAAAATATCGTTAAACCACGTTGTTTGATAAAAATAATTGCCGTTAAATAAAAATTAATGAAAAAACTTGTCAGCAAATAACCTAAAAGACTGCGATGAGAAAGCCTCGCACAGTCTATTTTTTATTATTGATAACTAACAGATTTTTTACATTTAATATATATTTTTAGAATGCCCACTAACAATACTAAAAATCATATTTATATGAAAAATGGCAGTAATGCGTTCAAATAAAGTTTTGAAACTTATTAAAACCAATATTTTCGTATTGGTATCACGCCAGGAGTTAACAGCCGAAAGTAATCGCCAAATATCTGTATTTACAATCAGCTTTTTTTATTCTGTTCATTTCAGCAGATTAATCGCGAAATTCTATTACATGTCTTAAGTTTTTTTTATTGTTTTATTTATTGATTGATGAATGTTTTAATTTCGTTTTGGAATATAAGCTGGATTAAAATGATGAGCTATTTATAATAATTTAAGTGCAAAAGGATTTATCTTTCTTAATCGTTAGCAGGCGATAGAGATGGATTTGAAAAAAAAATATATATGATTGAAGATTAATTTAAAAACAATAAAAAATGAGTAAATTGGATACAGTTTTCAACGAAATTGCGATATAGTTTCTGAACTAATTGTATTTGACAGTACATTTTTTTTTCTTTATTCAGCAATGTAAAAATTCAAAATTTATATTATAAATGTGTCACGAATTATACACATATATATATAATTTCCTCCTTAATTTAATATTTGTTAAAAGAATTTCCCATCTAAACGATATTGTTAAAAAGAATTTCCCGCTTAATGCAGATACATGTTTATATATATATATATATATATATATATATATATATATATATATATATAATTCGGTATATAGAACTTTAAAAGATGGCAATAAAATTTAATAAATATTAAATTTAATTGTCTGCTGTTGCCACCGTCAAAAATGACGTCAGCGTCACGCACAGACACGTTTGTCTTTTATAACATAGATATGATAAATTAAGTGCGAAATTTTTTTAACGATATTAATTAAATAAGAAATTCTTTTAACCAATGCCAAATTAAATGGGAAATTCTTTTACTAATATAAAATAAACGGGAGATTCTTTTAAATAATATCACTCTAAGCGGGAAATGCTTTTAACAATATTGATTAAGCAGAAGATTCTTTTAAACAATATTGTCGTTTTGTCGACAAACATGTATCTGCATACAGCGGGAAAATCTTTTTTAACAGTATCGTTTAGATGGGAAATTCGTTTAACAAATATTAAATTAAGGAGGGAAATCTTTTAACAAATATTAAATTAACGGCGAAATTCTTTTAATAAATATTAAACTAAGGGGGAAATTCTTTTAACAAATAGTAAATTAAGGGGGAAATTCCTTTAAAGCTGTCGAATAAATGATAAATTATTTTACCCGATATCGCATTAAGCTGACCCGGTTATAATAAATCTGTTGGGAGATCATGGGGCAGAGTATGAGAGAAAGGTGTTCGGATAGGATTAAAAACCAACTAATTCTATATATATACATATATATATATATATATAAACGGATAACGTTAGAAACAAAATTTTGAGCTCGCACTGCAAGCTTGTACTGCAACCGGGAAATTTAGTTTAAAAACTGATATTTTTTGTAGTTAAAAGAAAAAAAGATTAGTCGCTTGTACTGCAAGTTTTTTCCCCCGCCGATTAAGCTCACCTACCGATATTTTTACAGTTCAATAATAATAACTATTATAAGGCACATTTTACGGTTATCTCAAAGTAGAAAATATTTCCATCCAAACTACCGGCAAATGCTACTTTGATTTTTTAAGGCACTTCTCTCAGTGCCACTTTTTGTAAGATTAAAAATTAAACGAGGCAGGAAATTGCGTAACACGCAACAAAATTAACAAAAAATAAATTGATGATGTTTGAGGCATACAAACAAAAATATGTTAATTAATTATGTTTGCTATTCGACTAAAGGCACTTGAAAGAAGCTTAAGCTTAATGTATGGATTGACTTTGGATCTAGGCTTTAAATAATTCATATCAAGCAGAATTAAGACCTTAACCCTTTCCGGCGCAGTGTGTCCAGTCTGGACACACCTAAGTTTAATTCCAACCTTGCAAATGGCACCAAGAATATTTAACAAAATTTTGATTTTACAGTGAAAGCTTAATTTAAGGATTTTTTATTTTCTAAAAGAAATTGTTTGCAATTTCCGGTGTCAGTCAATATTTTCTCGTTTTGCGAATAGAATTTGTCTGCGCCGGAAAGGGTTAAAACAAGACGCCTGACTCTCAAAAAATAATCTCGGGAAAAAAACTAAATACATTTGATTTTTATTTTAACCCTTTGTATCACTGTGTTGCAGATCTGCAACATACCCAAAACGTCATTATTATTTCAACAGTAAATTTCAAAAGACGATTTTGTTGATTGTTGTTATTCTATTACACTACTATTAACATAATTACTTCATTAAATTCGTAACAGTAGGCGATACTGATTTATTTTTTCGCGCCAAAGTTTGATTTATCGCTTGATCAACTACACGTGGTTTTTGCTGAATTAAGCTTTGAAATAGTGGAGTTAAAAAAGTCTGCATACGTCTACAAGTGTATTGTTTACAAAGGTAAGTTTAAATTCTTTATTTGAAGACCATTTTCGAATTAGGAAATTTATAATATGTATAAAATAAACGTAAACTTTTGTTTGTTGCAGATCTGCAACAACGCTCCATGTCTTCCCTTGTAATGGATTTTTTTAAAATATCGAAAGAGCATCGAAGATTTCTTCTAATGGTTATTTAAGTTGCATTTCTTTCAGAAGAGCAAGATTATTGAAAAGGGGAAACTGTTTTTATATTATTTAATTGTTATAGGGTAAGTTAGGGATCTCCTCCTCTGTAAAATTAATGCCAAGTCCAAAGCTAGTAAAAAAGGGAAAGGTCTTGTAGAAAAAAGAATTAAACAGAAAAAGCATAGAGCGCCTGCTCAATATATTCCACCAAAACAAGTGCGCCTAGACGAAATTGGGCACTGGCCATATTGGGCAAAAAAAAGAATATGTTGTAAATACCCTGATTGTAAAGGCTTTACTCAAACTGTTTACGCGAAATGTGGTGTGGGACTTTGCTACAACAAAACTAACAATTGTTTTAAAATTTTCCAGGTAAATTAAAATTTTAAATATGTCCAGTTTTTGGGCCACTTGGCAAGATGTTGCAGATATGCAACAAAACGATTTTCGAAATAAAATTTCATATTTCTGTTCTGGATTTTTTTTTTAAATTATTTTTTCCATGCTTAAAATGATGCATTTTAATATCTGTGTAAGAAGTTTTCAAATCGGAGTTGTTGAGTTACAAAGGGTTAAGTAATTGAGAGGTAAGTGCAGGGATAGTCCAAAAATAACGATATGCTGCTTGCTACAATAATAAGGCGATGTTTAAAACGTGCCTTTTCATTCGTAAAACTGAAACAAAATAATAAAAATTAAAACATGATTTTCTTAATTTTTTTTTTTTTAATCTGAGCACTTTAGTTATTTTTTATTTGTTTATTTATTTATTTTTTGCGGTAAGTCCTATATTAAGAGCATTCTGAAAAATGATGCTAGGGCTTATTTTCCGATTAGGTTCTATTTTCGGAGGAACATGGTATATCTTTAAAATTAAAAAATAAAATATATTTATTCATCTTAGTCACTTTGGAGAATAAGGGTAATCTTACAATATGGAAGTTTATTCATTTACAGAACTTTTTTATTTTTAAATTGGGAAGTTTTACTTCCCAATTTAAAACGTGATCTATGCCATTGTTTTACCGTATTTTACTGTTAGGAAGTTAAAAAAAGAGCAAGTGGTGACATATCTTAATTTGTGCGTAATTCTGTAGCCCTTCACCCATTTTCGCTCGGTTCTAAAAAAGAAAGTTACTAATAAAAAATCTCGAAAAAGTAAAAAAAAAAAAAAAAAAAAAAAAAAAAAAAAAAAAAAAAAAAAAAAAGCACCCGGTAAACAATCAACCTGGGATACCCTATTTAAAAAAAATAAAAAAATATATAAATTATTAAAAAAAAGTTTTAAAATATTGAAATACAGATGATAAATTTGAAAAGGATTGGATTAATTGATGTAATCTTGTGAGTGCCTTCGCGTGACTATAGCACAGATTCTGTTAAGCCTTTCGATCGATTATTATTAGCCGGCTTTTTCGCCACAAGAGTGGAATTGATACATCTTATACAAATGGAGTTTTAGCCAGATGTTCCATTTAGTAAAAAAAAATTTAATCTAATCTAGCAATAAAGCGATTGGTGTGCAATTCGTTTTGGGTTGCAATATGATAAAATTTCAATTTTCTATATTTAATTTATCTCATAAAAAATGTGCCAAAATATGTAAAAAGTTCATTGTGAGGAAATGTGGAAAAAATTTACCCATATATACGTTGCATCGTTTATTTATAAATTTAAAGGCTTTTTTTAGGTATTTGTGCATTGGGATAATATTAATATATTAATTAGTAATTTTTGAAATTATCTCAGTATTGTACCGCCAAATAAAAACATACGATAACTATACTTAAAATTAAATAAAGAGAACTTGCGTTCCTTTCTTTTACGTTTTATTTCACGTTACTACTGCACAGCACACAACACACACACACCAAAAAAAAAAAAAAAAAAAAAAAAAAAAAAACAGAACATTAAAACTTCACAAGTCAAGCGGAGGCTTGCTCGCCCCATACTCTTTTCGACGGTCACGAAAAGCGACCACACTAGATGAATCTGAAAAGCCATATCTCATTCACGGGGCCTCTTCGATATTCCAGTCCATCTTAATTGGTGACCACGTGGGTATCTTATTTAACTCATTAAAAAAGTTTATTTCTAATAGTGTCAGTCAGCCACTTTTCCCCGAGAATTAGCACCTCGTCAAAAATGTTTATATCGATCATCTGGAGTTTGCTATTTCGATGATGCGACTTGTAGATCCAATTAAGGCTGCCAAATTAATACTCAAGTGGCCATCTGGTTTTTGCATGAACTCAGATGGAACGTCACAGTATGTATTACTTTTTAAGAATAGAATTGCAAATTAGAAAACTTCAAGCATTTTGTATCATCTGTATCCTTAATCAGGATCTTTCAATTATCAACTTTTAAAGGCTATAATTTTATAGCGAGATGGTGGAAAGATGCTTATTCCGTTTCTAAACAATGTGCTGACACTGTGACTTTAAGAGGACGGTGGGCGTTACAAATTTCTTTTTTTAATTTTCGTCATAGATATATGAAATTTTGTGGAAATATACACACCATAAGTACATGGAACACCTTAAAAGAAATTTCCAGTCTTATTATAATTTTAAGATAAAAAAAATAAAATTTTAAACTGAAATTTTAAAATGCTCCATTCGTCGTAAATTTTAGATATTTCCTCGATTTTGCATTTTAATCACTTAAAACTCTATTACGAACAAATCTATGCATCGCTCTTTTAATCCCTTGAATAGTTAATTTTTTAAAGATCTTTTTCTGAATTCGATGTCGATTTTCATCAAAATTTTGCCTTTTAATAAGTTAAAAATAAAATGTAACTATCTCAATGAAGTCGAATTTTAAAATAATACATGCACAGTTTCATTGTAAATAATATCAGGATTCTTACTTATCAATTTCATGAATTTTGATCAAAAATTATGACGCATGGAGCATTTCAAAAATCTAAAAATGTTGAAAAATAAGTTTTGAGAAAAACAGATTTATGATATATTAAAAGGCCGAAAAATTGTTTGTGTACAAAATTCAAACGTTTGTAACTTTGCAAAAAATAACCGCATTTGCATCAGGTTTTTTACAAATGGTTCAGAAGAAACTAGAGAATAATAATATTCACAAAACTAATTTTCGATTTTCTGGTCGATTTCTACTCAAATAAAGATCCACGGTCCGTTTTTAAAAAATCTTAAGCATTATATATAAAAATCTTTAAAATACATAAACAATTTTCAAAATACAATGATACAGATAGATTTCCAGAAAATGTGCATCCCTCTGTATAGATATTTATTCACTCGTTCTTATTGACTAAGATTATATAGAAAATACTAAATAAAAAATGGGAAAATATATAAATTATGACACAGAAAGACGTACAAAAGTCGCGGTTGAAGTAACAAAAGATATAAGCTTTAGGGGCCATTGTAAGATTTCAGCAGTGAATCAGGAGACAGTCGTTTGGATAGCGTAAATGTTATCGATCATTCTCGTCTGTCGATGATTCAACTAACAATTGACAGAAATTTTTCGTGTGGAAAATAGACACAAATAGCACCATAACCATGACTGATTTAAGTGAATAGGAATATGTGTAACAAATTCATTCAGAGAATGAAAAAAAAAAAAAAAAAAGATGAATTTATAGTATGATAATACAATTTTAAATTGCACAAGAAAAAAAAAGAATCTGTAGTCACGATTTCTTGAACATAATTGATATTTTGATCACTGAATGAATATTAATTTACTTTCAACTTTTTTTCCCTGTTATTTGAAATATTGCACTCTAAAAAATAAATTTGTAAATTAGGCTCTTTTAAATAAGTATTTATGTAAATTTGTAAAATTATGCTTTTGTCATAAAATTTACACTCTTGTCGAAAGTACCAGTATTCGTGTGTATTTATCGGCTTAATGGAATAGTGTAATTTGTTATCCTTTTAAAAACTCAGACAAGTGTGTAAACGTAGAAAAAAAAAGGGATTTATACGAATTAGCGTACTATTGTAAATTTACACATTTTGTATGTTATAGAAAAATCTCTGTATTTCGCATATTATGAAGAAATATATGTAAGAACAGAATATTACACAGAAATATGTGTAAGAATATTGGACAGAAATGTCTGTAAGAATAGAATATTATACTATAAAATGTTTAAGAGTAGATTATTACAGAAAATTTTGTACTCACGTGTACTCAATAAATAACGCTACTCGAATACAAGTGTAATCGTAGCTGGATGGTCAAGATGTCTAGTAAGTCACAGTTTCCTAGTTCGTATCCCGTTCGGATTAACTATTTCCACTTTACTATAGATTGAATTAAGTTAGTTGAGAATTTCTCCTCTTTGTGTGAATGCATCTTCGAAAAGTGATGATTGAAATTCATACGGGAGTACTGGCGGAAAAAGTACTAGCATCACGATTGGCAGTATAATTTCCTTATTTTAATGAAAATTTTTTATAGTGCATTTATTCAAATTATACAGGTTCTTGCATAAATTCTGAATATGTGATTTTAGGACGCCAAAAGAACTATAACAGGAAAATAGCAATATAATTTAATACGATCTATTTTCTTGTAAATTGTGGACGGGCTTTGTACAGATGAGATGAGCTCGATTTTCATATCCTTCGGGTTCGGGCTCATTCTTTTAAACTTGACATTTTCATTTATTTTCGTACAGAAAAAGTAACGGAGTAACTTCTTTTTCTTCTTAAAAATTACTCATTTTGTATTAAGTCATTTTAATTCTGTTTTGACCAGAATGAAGGGGAAACAGATATCGTATTTTCTTCTTTTCTGTATTATAATTGTGACATTTGCAGATTCATATCCGGCCTTGACTGCGACGATCTGATTATGTGGTATGGCGCCAATCGGAATATGGCGCCATTATGATATTTTTTAATATGAACGTTTATTTATTATTATTATTATTATTTTAGAGACCTAATGTGAAATGAATATTTTCTTTTGTTTTTAGTCAATTAACAATAGCTTAAGGTTTGCGAATTTTTAGTGTTTTATGATGTGCGAGTTATAATCGCTCTTTATATATGAAAATAACGTCATCACGAACTTTGCTGCTCTGTTCTTCACATTGGCGAAGTCACTTTCATTTGTGAGTAAATATAATTAAGATGTATTGCTATTCTAATAGAAAGCAATCGAGCAGTGTTTCCTCTTTTCCTATAAAAACTCCGGATCTTTCAGATAACTGTGTCAAACTTTAAATTTAAGCTGATTTGCATGGACACAAGAATCTCGAAAGATTGTTTTGAGGGAGGAATTGATTATAATTTAAGATGTACACATTTTATAGGAAAAAGAAGAACATTGTGCGATTTTTTGTCATATAATTTCTGCAAATTTCGATCATTTATTGACAGAACGAATTTCGTTAATGTGTCCGTAAGATTTGTTTACTGGGGAGACAAATAAGAGGATTCTTTTAAGAAGGTTGGTATATATTTATTTGATACGAAATTTCTTTTTCGATAAGATTGAATGGAAGTAATGTAAATTTGATAAAATTAATTATGAGTTAGGAATTAACAGTTATTTTTATTTCCATGAAAGAAGTTGTTGAAAATGAGATATTACATTTAGAACAATTTTTAATATTATGATTTTTTTTTGTATTTCATACTTTAAGTATAGGGCTCGGGAGGACCCGGGCTCCGAAAAGTGAGCCCGAACTCACCTCTAGTGGGTACATCTGCTTTGTGATCTAAAATCAAATCTGCTAGAAATAGAACAAATACTGCAAGAATATGAATTGGTGCTTCATACAATTTTTTTTCAACCATAAAAATATTTAGTTGACAGTTTACACCCAAACTATAAGATTAAGCTATGCATAAAAAAGTTGTCATTTTTGTATATTGCAAATTGTTACATTATGTGTACTCATGTGCAAATTACACATTAAACTATGCATTTCAGAGTTATATGAAAACATTTTACACATTTCAACTTCATAAATTGTTATCATCGAATTACACAGTACAATACTATTTTAAAATCGACACACGAGGCGTGTATTTGGCAATTTATACGCCACTTCACCCATATAGAAAAATCATTTTTGTATCATCAATATACGTGATTTATTGTGTTAATTTACGCATTTATTTTCTAGAGTGGGCTTTATATATTCCAAATAAATAAGTAAAAGGAATAAAAATAAAATAACAACCCATACTTATTTAAATTACTAGTTCAATAAACGTTTCAAGCTTTTCTCTACATTGAGTTTATATTACTTTGCTATCGATTAAAAAATTACGAATTTTATGGAATTGCTATATTTATCAACAAAAACTGACAATGTAAAATTCATACATTTGCAGTTTGGTTGTTAATTGTCTTAAAAATTGAAGAAGTAAAAACGCAAGCTAAAGCTTCAGTATTTCATTTGAGTGATATACAGGATGATTCAAAAGAAGATTGGACAGATTTTATGAGGTCGTAGGGCACACTACAAGAAAAAAATTTTGTATAGAAAATCAGTCTCACAATCCTCTTGTTGAATCAAAAATGTAGGATGTCTTGCTCCAAGCCGTATACGAATTTTCGTTCATAACAGTAATGACAATATTGCATTGGTGTTTTCAACAGACTTATTTTACGTTTTGTAAAATCTGATGCCATCATAAGAAGTTATGGAAGTAAGCAGTAATTCCCAGGGCCATAGCTAAGACTTTTTATTAGTGGGGGAGAGGACCTTAAATTGCCAAGTCAAATTTCAGTATTTGCCAACTCACTGAGAAGCAAAAATAAATAGTTCTCGACGTTTGCCAACCAGTTTTATAATTTTACCAAGTTACCACATTTAGAAAATGTAATATATTTGTAAAAAGCTTAAAAATATACCCAATTATATTTGTGACTTTTGTCAAATCTATCAGAAATAGAAAGTGATTTATATTTTTTTATTAAAGTTTTAAACAAATTTGCCAACTAAGTTTGTAAATTTGCCAAGTGTAACAGCATTCACAAACGTTTGGGGGAGAGACTACTTCCCTGTACCCCCCCCCCCTCCCCCTTAGCGAGGGCTCTGGTAATTCCGTCAGTTGATACAATGTAAACTGTCATCAACACAGAGTCGAAACTATGATTTTTTTTTCACCATTAAAGTCTTAAATTCATGTCCTTATTTTTTTTTAAATAGGAAGTAATTGTTAGGAAGTATATTATAAGATTTTTCGGTTGAATTACTTAGAAATAGACCTATTGCAATCACTTCGTTTACTGCAAATCTTGCCATCAAAATAACTTTCGAAATACTGAATCAATTCCAATTTAATTGGGGCAACATATTGAGCAAGTATCTTGGATGAGTTCATTAATATGTAGATCTTATAATATGCTCATAGGGATACACAAAAGCAAAACAAGCAAAACTTGTCATAGCATTAATGTCCAAAATGCTGAATCAATTCAAACCTAATTGTAACAGAGTATTGATCTTACAAGTACCTAGGATGATAACGTTAATCAAATATTGTTTCGGCGCCCATAAGTAGTCACCTAATGGAAAAACCGGCCTTATTCAAAACAAAAAGTATAAACTTAACGAATACATCCTATACGAATACTTTGCGTTGTCCGATTCCATGGGAAGAGTTCCTATTCTATTCCGGTTTTTTTTTTTCCTTGGCGCACTTTTTTGGGGCGATAAATGTTTCGATGTGGTTGCTGCGATTGGTTGATTGTTTTTGGGGTTGCTTTTATTACACTGGAATGAACTTTATTTATGTGTTTTTTTACATTCAACATATTTTTTCGAAAAATTTATAACTTTCCGTTTTTTTAAACGGTATTTTTCTGTAGATGTAATATCATGAAAATATACTTTTTGTGTATTTTAATATGTTTTATGGTGCATATAACATTAATGTGTATAGTGTAATGTTGTGCTTTAATTTGATATATATAATAAATAGATAAAAAAAAATGAAATATATATAAATACTAGGGGGCTCTGCCCCCTGCGAGCTACGCTCGCCAACCCCCATTCAGACACCGCAGAATCTAAAAATCTAAAAACATACTAATCTGACGGGTTTTAAAAATATTAAAGAAGATTAAATTATAATGAAAAAAGCTGTGAAGATCTCCTTGTAAACGGGTTTTCATTAAATTCCCTTTGATTGCAAAAATTTAAGGGCGAATCAGTTGTTGGTAAGACATCCAATGGTTGTTTTCGTTTTTGATTAAAGAGGATCAGTTAAACATTTGAAAAGAAGCTAAAATAAAGTGAATTAAGTATTCAGAGTCTTTGTCAACCAATATTTCAAAACACTCTCTGTAAAAATAGCCTAAATCATGTGACTATCATCAACAGTTCCGGGCGGAACACTTTGCTTTTTATACTCTAGGTGCCATTTTGATACTTTAATGTTATCCAGGCACAGGTGATAAGTCGCTAAATATTATTCTATCCCCATCATTTCATCTATATTATAATAGTTCAAGTCAGCAAATGCCATAAACAAATACGATCTGATCCCTTCGCCTTTCATATGAAGGTTTGGCACTAATGTCATATACGCCCCATTGGCGCGATTTTTTTCCAACGCCAATTTAGGGAACGCATCAACAGCATAAACAACAACATCCGGCTTACCATATCAAGCAAAATAACGGTACTTTGGCGCCAGTTAAGTACCCGTTACGTATACACTATGACGCAAAAGTTTAGACAATGACGTCATTCAGCTTTAAAATGTAGAATTATGACGTCAGAATTACAAAAACCTGTAAATATATTCAAAAACTGATTTAAAATGCTATGTACAAAAGACAGTCGTTTTATTTGCTATAATACTAATTTTTTTCATAAAAATTCAAATGTGCTTGTCGCAAAAGTTTAGACACTATTCTAAATTTCTTTGAATATTCGCTGGCATATGCAAATTTACAATCGATGATGTCACAAATTTGGAGTACTTAAGTTCTACAAACGATTGCGCTTCATAGTCGACATGCCGAGAGCTAAAGAAATTCAAGTGAATGAGGTTTCAAGGATTTGGCAGTTGAAAGGTGAAGGGAAGAGCGTTTCTGAAATTTCTGCTATTATTAATAGGTCAAAAAAATCTATTTATCGAGTTTTATCGAGTGGTTCCGAATATAAAGCAAAATGTCGGTCTGGGAGGCCACGTGTGACAAATGTACGAGAGGATCGCCTGATACAAAGACTAGCGAGTACTCAACAAATGAGCGTATGTGGAGTTCAAAGCTCATCGGGACTCTCTGTATCAAAGGATACGATTCGTAGACGAATTTTGGAAAAAGGAACAATCGTTTATAGCAAAATGCAGAAGAAACCAGCTCTGAAACCATATCATAAGTTACAAAGACTTATGTGGGCTCGAAAGCATATGTCATATGGAGAGAAATGGCGGTCAGTCATATTTAGCGATGAAAAAAAGTGGAATCTGGATGGTCCAGATGGTTGTTTATCGTATTGGCATGACTTGCGGAAGGAACCTCGACGTTTTTTTAGTCGCAGACAAGAAGGGGGCTCGGTGATGGTTTGGGCAGCCTTTTGCTATAATGGACAAGTATCTCTGACCTTCACCAGTGGTCGTCAAACTTCACAGCATTATACACAGACATTACAAGAAAACCTACTGCCATTTGCTGAGCTTCTAGGGGGTCCTCAGTGGGAATTTCAGCAAGACAATGCTTCAATTCACACTGCAAAACATTCAAAATCTTGGTTTAATTCCCATAATATAAGAGTTCTCGACTGGCCAGCATGTAGCCCAGATCTTAACCCTATAGAAAACCTTTGGAGCATCATGTGTCGCAAAGTTTATAGCAACACTAGACAATACTCTTCTGAAAAGGAACTTAAGACATCTATTGAGAATGCATGGTACGATATCGATCCACAAACTATGCAAGATTTAGTTTCTTCCATGCAATCTCGTGTATATGACGTAATACATAAGCATGGATGCGCAACCAGGTTTTAAAAATTGTTTATTTCGATTTTATTTAATTTGTGTCTAAACTTTTGAGACAGCAGTTTATTTTTGTTACCATTTAATTTATTGCAATATGCACAATTCCACTTTTCTTTGTTATAAATATTGTTTATATGTACAGCACATTAATTTCAAGCAGTGATTTGAAAATTGAATAAATATTTTTCAAAGTATGTAAGAATTTCTTCATTGTCTAAACTTTTGCGTCATAGTGTATGACATTGGCGTCAGAAAAAAATCGCGCCAATATGGGGCCGTATATGACATCTGTGCCGAAAGAAAAAAAAGCCGGGTGCAAATCTCGCCTTTTTTTTTTTTTTCAACTCGCCTGTTAGCATTTTTTTATTGTTCGAGTGATAAATTAAAACATTGATTTGAAGTTGAAATTAAATGTCATGGTTTGTTACATAATTTAATATTTCGCCAGATGTCATATACGCGTCACATGTTTGGCATGATTTTTTTTTAAATTTTTTTTACGAAAATTTGGCGAACACCCCGTTTTCGAATACCAGTTACATATGTATTTTTGGTACTACTTAGTTATCCCGTCGACCAAAAATCTATCGCGAACTATAAGATTAAATGCCAATAATGGTTGATCGTAAATGTCACATTCACTTGACTTTTAGCAAGTTACACGTGTTTACGTCATCAAGTGATTTTTATTTTGATGTTTTATTTTTATATTTATTAATGTTATACTAATTTATTTGTTCTTTCGTTATTTAAAATAAAAATTTTGTCAATCTGTACAATTTGGCGAGTGGTTTCGCGAATTATATCATTTGCGAAATTGGTTGACGGAATAACTACTACATTGTACCGTATTTTTAAATTATTTTCTATTATTTTCAAAAGGATATAGCAAAAAAATAATTAATAACTATACAACAAAATAATTTATATAAATTAAAAAAAGAAATAAAAGTAAATGACCATTTATTATTAAATAAACAATAATAGCCGGGTTACCATGTCAATCACAATAATGCCATTTTGGCGTCAGTTAGGTACCCCGGTGCGTAGATAACATCTGTGCCTAATTTGTTTTCTTTTCGTTTTGTTTTTTAAAAAAAGAAAGGAGTGAAAGCCATCAATTTTAAATGAAAGTTGTGTATTTTAAATAAAAAGAATGAAAGGATTATATTTTAAATGATATGAATGAAATATGAAGAAATGCGACGGGAAAAATGTTTGGCGAATTATCACATGCGTCTCGCTAACATAAAAATACCGTCAGAATTGATTTCTCTATCAGAATCTTTCGATTTGGCGAAAGATTGTTCAAGTAAATTGAATTATGAATAAAAATAGCATGATACATTTCTTAGCATACACTTAAGGTAACCTTTTCTGAATTATGAAAAAAAATATCTGTTATGATTCAAATTTCAGTTGCCATCATTAGAAAAAATGTATTTAAAATTAGAAAAAAATTAATATTTCGAAAATTAATTCGAATTTAAAAATTCTAATACCAGTTTTGAGATCTGTGGATAAACCCGGATTTTTGGTGTTAATTTCATCGCAAAGTATTCCATATTTTAGGAGAAATCGCCGTGAAACAAAATCAGTTGTTTAATCAGTCGATTCAAAGAATCGATACATTTCAGCCGTTTCATATATTCGTTTCATAAATTCGTTTCATTAGGATTTTATATATATAGGGAAGATATAGATTTTTTTATAAATGTATATATTATGCATTTATATATGTACAGCTCTATGTATAAGTATAATATACATAAAAATATTACATATTTATGTAAATATATACTTATTTTCTTAACATATCACATATATGACGTTTATTAAATAAATATATGTTTATAAATATTTAGAAACCATGTTTTCCCGCAATCTTGAAAAATTTGGTAATATTAAGCTAAAACGCCTTTTGGCGCCATTTTAGATTCCTTCGCCAATCGCGCCAACCAGAACAGGATATGGAACTCATCCCGATTCCATAATATTTTTCCTTACATTTCAACTTTTGTTTTCGTACCGAACGATGAACCAAACTTTCTTTTAGCACCCCCACTTACTCTGTTGCCCTGGGCATGTGCTCCGTTCGCCCTCTCCTTGTTTCGGCCATTCAGATACATTCCGAAGTATGCCACGTGTAATTCCATGTTAATTAGGTGTTGGTGATGGTCATTTCAATCGCTGCTTGTGGTGTCGTCACATTTCATGAAAGCAAGTGGGAAATTATACGTGAAACGAGGCAAATGAGGTGCGTTCGTATTATAACTAGTTTTATAAATATTCAGATGTTAGTGCAATAGCTGTCGCGCTCTTATGCAAAAAAGTATGAATACAAAATTTATTAAGCTTATATGTATTAAATTCAGTAATACGGAAATATTAAGAATGCGTCTTAAGTAGGGCGTAATCACCGTGACAACATAGAATCATTACCTATCATGGGATATGATTGAATTAATTACGTATGATAGGATTTAATAGAATAAAGAAAACTTTTATCAATATCTTTTTAAATTTTAATTCGATTTTCATAAAATTTGAAATGGCTCGACAAAATTCTGCAAAGATTGTATGTATTAAACATCGAACCATTCGGTTGGGTATTTTTGCGCTGTTAAATGCAGACAGAGGGACGGGCCAAATGGCGACTAGGCGCAACGTATTTATATAATTACGAACGCACCTAAAAAAAAGACTAGTGTTTTAAAATATTCAACAACATATCTTTATTATTATTAAATTTATGAAAGAAAATACGTGTTCGGCTTGGAACGAGACATCCCGTATTTCTGATTCAACAAAAGGATTTCGAGCGTGGATATGCAAGAATTATTTCACGTAGCCCTACCACCTCTTAAAGTTTGTCAACTATTTTTTAATCACAGCGTGCAACAATTTTGCATGCTATCTATATTTAAAAACAAAAGAGAACAAACATGCAATCTATATTAAAAAAAATAAAATAAAAACAATTTTTGCTATCATATTACATGAAAGTTATAATTTTTATACTTTACAATAATCTTTATTTCATTTTTTGTATATACGAGTATATAATGAAGAGTTTTTTTTTTCTTTGCAAAGTAGGAGGTGCGCGTTATACACGAATATACAAAAAAATAAAAATAAAAAATGAAGTCTGAAAGTTTAGGTGAGCGTTATACGCCGAAATATGCGGTAATCTTATGACTGACAAAATGTAAAAAATAATAAAAGTTTTTATTTATCGCATTAGTTTTAAAAAATATATACATAGGTAACTTTTAATGTATATGTTGAAATAGTGAAGTAGTTGTAAAGAACGGGAAAGTATCCGCTATAAACAAAGAGTATACTCCTACTCATAGCTTTAATTGAAAAACACAGGGTATGCTGATTTTCAATTCTAGGAGGTAAACGGCGTTTACTTCCGTATACTTTGCACTAGAGTTCTGCATTGCAGATATTTCTGGCTTAGTACAATTTTTTAAGCCTCAGTTGGAAATATCGACTATATATTTTCAAACAATAAACGCTCTATTTATACTTCAGTTATTAGTGCAATCATTTTTCCAAGGTTTGCCGAATAATGGGTGGATATTATTCTTCTATTAAGTATATAATTACTATTAATTTTAGAGAGTAATAATAAATGTATATATACATACTTTATATACATGTTTTTTGTGGGATTTAAGATAATTGTGGCTCTGATGATTCTGCCTTGATTCCACAAATATATTATTTTTATAATAGTTTCAAACATTTCAATGATAACCAATAGTTTACTACTTTTCTATTTCTTATCTCGTTCAATATTATAATTTATTTTTGGATGTTTTCCATAAAATGTACGACTTCATTTTTGATTTTCATTTCGAATTTGTGAATGATAAATTTAAGTTGCTTTTTAATGGTTATATAAATCAATCATATGTAACGCATAGTACTAAAACATTTACAGTTTAGATGTTATTTGAATCGAAAATACCAGTAGTAATATCGCGAAGTTAACCTCCAATATTCCATTACAGACATCCATAACAAGACTGAATAGCAGTAAGAAGAAATCTGCGTTTCCGAATAAAAGAGTAAAGGAAAAAGAGACGGAGAAGATAATAAAAGAACAGTTTTACGGATGGGTGGAAAAACGGTATAAAAGAATTGTGTGATGATGGTTTTACGTGATACATGGCATACCGTCTCTTACTTCATTATATATGAATTTACCAGCTTTGTGTATAAAAGCTGATGCAAAGAGATTCTCTGTGGCTTGATATATTGAAAAGAAGAAAAAAATTCTTGTCCAGATTGTAGCTAATAGGCATTTATATAGAACAAATTACTTTTATAACGAAACTGTGTTTAAGGTTTATAAATGATATTTTAAAAGCTGATGTGATAAATAAAATCTCTTCTACTTCTTACATTTTGTCAACCATAAGATTTTATACTTCCAGTTTGTATTTTTTGCCATGTATCACGTATTTTCTGCCATGTATCACATAAAAGCATCATCACCCAATACTTTTATACCGTTTTTCCCCCATCCGTAAAATTGTTCTTTTATTATCTTCTCCGTTTCTTTTTCCTTTACTTTTTATTCGGAAACGCAGATTAACCCTTAAGTATCCAGTCTTTAAACACACTAATCATGTCATCTATCTTTTAATCAGATTTCAATGATAAAAAATTTTATTGAATTTATAACAAAAACTATATTTTTTATAAGATCAATAAATTAAAAAAAAAAAAAGAATAAAATTCCATAAAACCGATTTTGATTTAAGATTTTTGGTTTTAATAAAAATCTCAAATCTAAATTGCTTGATGTTTTTGTATTTTTTTAAATATAATTTAATAAAAGCTATTTAGATTTGTATTTTATTAGTATCTGGACGCAAATTGGATAATCAAATCAAGATAAGGAATACTTAATGAAGAAAACGCAGGTAGGAATTTATATCTATAGTAGTTTCGGAAAACCCACAGCGTTAGATGTAAATCAACAAGTAACAAATACAAACTGGAAGTATAAAATCTTATGGTTTACAAAATGTAAGAAGTAGAAGAGGGTTTTTTTTTATAGCAGTAGCTTGTAAAATATTATAAATCTTAAATTTTTAATAACTAAATTGAAAATATTTATAATTTAATACCAAAATTTTCTCAAACTAAATTTCTTCTTAAGTATCTGTTGGAAATATTTGTCTTTTACATTCTCAATCAAAAGAGCTCCATATTTACTTACATTACTAGTCCAACAATTTTTTTAAAGATTTACTTAATATTAGGTTGATATTAGTTCGTAATCAATTCAATTAATAAAAATTTTGAAGAGAAATAGCTTCATTTACGAGCCATATGCAGGCAATATAACACACGAACGTTTACATGTTCGTTGTTACATGGTTTAGAAATTGCAGTAGTAACAACGCAAACTAAACCTCCAGTATTCCATTATATATATGTCTAAGAACTTCGCCAAAAGATGAAATAGTTGTGAGACGAAACATTCCGTTTTCCGAATAGGAAAAACCGAAGCTAAAGGAGACGGGAAAGACAATAATAAAAAAAAAAGCTTTACGGAGGGAGAGAAATGACATAAAAGTATTGGGTGATGATACTTTTACGTGATACACTGGTATCTCATCTCTTACTTCATTAAATATGAATTTGTCAGTTTTGTATATGGAAGCTGATACAAAGAGATTCTCTTTGGCTTGTCATATTTCGAAAAAGTATTGCTTATCATTATTGTAGTCAGTGGACATTTATAAAATATGAGATATCTATTAGAATGGAATTATGTTTAAAGGTATTACTTTATATTTTAAAATTATATAATTACACCCTATATCTTTTGATTTGATTTGACAGATATGAAATGTTTTTGATTTTGCATAACATCCGGCTAAGGATATTAATACGCTTTTTCTTTAAAAATGTTAGTTTTCTTTTATCTTGTTTAAGCTGTTATTATATTTTATATTGGCTGCTGAATAGTTAGTGGTTTACCAATATGTAAAGTTTCTAACACCGGAAGAGGATAGAATAATTTTATGCACTAAATAAATTTTGTTCCACAGAAATCCCCCCCCCCCCTACCTTGAAGCATTTTCTTCTAGGTTTTTTCCATTAAAAATCTCGTTTTACCATTTCTGTATTATGCACTTACATTTACTATCAAAACTTGCTTTCATTATTTCATCATGTTTTCTTTAGAAGATTTGCAGATTTTTCATTGTTGCACAATTTTATGTATTGGAAAGCGATCTAAGGCATATTTTTCTTTTCTTTTTGTTTTTTGAAGCAATTAATTGGTTAAAAAAATCTTTTGAAGACTAAAGAAAAAAACAATGATTAATTTCCTTTGCAAGTTTAATTAATCATTTTATGTATTTATTTATTTACATTTTTTGTGGCAAATGTTTTAAATCTAGTATCTTAAAAGGTCAAATACAAGTTTTGTTTATTCAAAAACCCGAGCCTGCTTTTAAATGATATGTAACATTATTATAATACACTTATTTGAAACCATAAAAAAGTGAACTTCGTTAAAATAAAATTAAAGTATTTGTAAATGTAATTATTGTTGATTTAACTAATGTTTTTCTAAAGCTGGTTTTTTTTAAAAGATGTTCAATGCTTAAGTAATCATAATCAGTGTAAGTATTTTAATTCATATGGGCTAAAATTCACAACACGTTCGTCAGTCACAAAAAACTACTAGATTCTTAATTAAAGGTACACATATATTAAGACAGACTTTAAATACAATTAAATACAATAAACCCAACTGGAGTGAAAAATTAGCCGGGGCCAGGAATCGAACCTGGATCGACAGCATAACGTGCTGTTGCTCTACCGTTAAGCTACCCTAGCCGATGTCCTAGCCTGGCAATTTCTCACTAATAAACCAAGTTGGGGAACGTCACCGTTCATCTATCAGATAGCACTGGATGACGTGACAATGATGAATAAATTTCTGGGTCGACAGCACGTTATGCTGTCGACCCAGGTTCGATTCCTGGCCCCGGCTAATTTTTCACTCCAGTTGGGTTTATTGTATTTAATTGTATTTAAAGTCTGTCTTAGTATATGTGTACCTTTAGTAATTAAAAATGGAATTCAGACGTTAATTTATGTGCTTTAATACTAGATTCTTGATATAAACTATCCAGAAAATCTATAAAAGTTCTATTATGACACTATTAAGTATTTTACTCCACACTGGTTATTACTTTAATATGAGGCTATAGATTTATCTTGATTGGATTGTACAATATATCACGCAGAAAGGTTTAGATAAATAAAAATTCAGTGCAAAAATGAACCTCCCTCTACGACTGAGCGAAAGCGTAATGTCTAATAACACTAAAACAAAAGCCCGATGAGTTAATATATTTCTTGCGATAGGATACTGTTGGGTTTAAAGATAATAAAAATGCATAAAAATATTTAAAAATGTCAGGAGGAAAAAAAGAACCCTACCTATATCTGTGCATCCACCCCAGGTACCTTGATGAGCATGACGTGCTAGTTTACCCAAGGCGTCTATATAAGTTTTAGAAGCTGCTACTGCACCTGAAAACAAAAAATAACTTAATATTTGGACATTTCTACTTAGAATTAAAAATATACAAACATGTTTTTGATACTAATGCCAGAAATGAACAAATTAAAAATAAATGGTAAATGGCCAAAAAGTATTTGAGGTAAAAACTGCCAATGAAGAAAATATATAATAAAGGCAAATTTTACTTACTTTATTAAAAAGAAAAAAAGACATATTACATTTAATATAATAAATTCAACCAACTCAACTTAACTTGATATTAAAATGTAAATCTATCTTTTCGTTGAGATATTTCAGTTTAGCGACAAAGTGCGGTTCCAATACATACCAAAAAATAAGGAAGTAGGTAAGTGTGATCGCAGATCGCACACAGAGTTTTGTTTAATATTCCTTTCAAATCACTCTATATTTTAATTAATAAATTCAAATTGTTAATTTATAATTATTAACTCGTTACGTAGATGTTAGCATCAATAAATTTAATTTCAAAATGATTATAAAAGGAAGTTACTTTTTTAATCAAGAAAAAATAATCTTAACATGAATAAAACTAGTTGGCTTCGCTTGCTAAATGGCCCTTAATTACGTCGGGTCCTCGCTGTAAAAAAAAATCTGTCGAATTGACAGGAAAAAAGTGTCAATTTTGGCCAGCGAAAAACCGTTTAATTTACAGAAAAAAGCAGTAATTTATCATTAAATTAGTTTTTTCTGTAAAACAAATACAGATTTTTTCTGCAAAAATTACGAAATTCAATTTCTTTTACAGAAAAAAACTGTTTTTCTTCAAAATAGTTTTTTTCTGTAAAAAATACAATTCTTTTCTGTAAAAATTGCAGATTTTTTTACAGTGCTCTAATTACAACACGGTCTGTAATTTTTACGTAATATTGTAATATAAAAAAAAATCAAAAAGCCAATTTCGAATCGGGTCCCCGCTGCAAACGGCGCCGTATACCGCGCTTGCTGCGCACGCGCCGGTAATTCTTGTATATCCACAATTTTTCAAAAAAACTCACCTAGAAGCGATCGAACCTCCGGGCACGGGTCCCCGCAGGCGTGTGTGCAAAATTTGTTAGTTCCACTTTCTACCATCAGGGGGCGTACTCTGTTCTAAACAAGCCACTTTCAGAACGAAAAGTCGACAGGCGTCGCCGCTGCCTGCGGCACCGCATAGAAGGCGTGTTGCGCAGGCACTTCAAACTCCTTTATTTCCACTTTTCATCGCCAGGGAGCGCAATATGTTCTATACGAACATTCGACACTATTAAGTTAATTATGATGTTTGGAATTAGCTGCGTTGAAATCGAAAGATAGTTGCTGAGTTATGGAAACGGGTCACAGAGGCCCCGATAGCGGGTTTCGCGCATCATAATAAAATCTGTCATGTGGGCTAATTACGATATTTAATCAAAAGTAGCTCCAATTCTCCATCCCCACCAATATAACAAATTCAAAGGATTCTTTAATAGCCACTCTCAATTTTTAATTCATCATTTTACTGCCAAACAATATTTTTAGCGTGAAAAAATTAATTCTTTTTCTGCGATCAATTTAATGAAATATTAATTAACATAACAGCTTCTAATTATCTGATTTTTATGAAAATTTGATTTTTTTGATTGAACGTTACATTCTGTGGAAATAGTATAATTTTCAAACCGGTAAATTGATTATTTTTAAAAGTTTTATGGAACTCAAACTCTCCCAGTATATGTGGTTTTTGTTCTCAGTCAGGTGTCTCGCATTCAAATTGACATGTTGAAAGGAATTTTCTAAAATCGAATTAATGAAATAATATTTATGACTTCACTTCTAATTGTCGGATTTTTACAAAAATTACATCTTTGGATTCAGCGTTAAAAAGTACGCATAGATGCGTAAATTTCAAATCCCCATACGAAAAATTTGTAAAATTATCATAGACAACGAAACCATCCCAGTACGAAAATTAACCACAAACAGCTGTCTGAGGTCAAGTGATTTATCAAACACGCGCCAGATGAAAAAACTCGAAAAATTAAAATTTTTAATACCTTTGCTAATTGCGCCCGGATTTCTAAGGAAATTAGATATTTGGATTCGTTGTTAAAAAATACGCATAGGTGTGTTAATTTCAAATCAATAAATGCATCATTAAAAAAAATAACGTCGCTTAAAAATTCCTAGTCCGCTTTTAAATATGGCAATCTGGCAAACTACGGCAAACTTTTTTTCAATTCTGACATTGGGAGCAGCTGCCACACATGTCGTCTTTGAAGTGAAATGAAATGAAATTTATCAAATGAGATTTTTAACTGATATTTAAAGTTCTAGTGGGAATGCTAATGATTAGAAATTATAAAAGAGAAAGATTTTTGCGTGTGTGTCCGAAATTTCATGTTTTGAGGTGGAATACTTTATGAGGTAGTGTGTCTTTGAGAACTCAGTCTTTGCAGTTTAATTAAATTCTATTCTTTAGTTAAACTTTTTCCATTAACGAGTGGGTTCTTAATTAATTAGGGCGTGTCGAATTTTTTGAATTCATTTTTCAAAAAATGAGGGGGGGGGGTCAAAAAGTTGTGTTTTGGTTAGCTACTAACAAATATATTTACATGAACTGTCAATTAAATTGGTTTGCTGGGTAAATATCTACTCCAATTTCGTTTGATATTTTCATATTTCATGTAAAATTCGCAGCAAACTGTCTTCTCTCAAGAAGTGTCTTCTTATCATTATTTCTGTTTGTAAGTCTGCTCTAAGTTTAAGAATATACTTATATTATACTATAACATCAGTAAAAAAATTATGTCACTGGTTAAAGTTTTTATGTTAGCAATACTCAATTGCAGCTGAGTGTCTTTTTATTGATATCATACAAATAGTGACATTTTCTTTTTTTCTTTTTCTTAGCACGGATAGTTTTTCAATCTGCAAAATCTGAAACTTTGAAAGCATAACTAGTAAAAGGAAGACAAGACAGGCAACTTCCATTCACATGAGTAATTTCATCGGAACTGGTCGAGAAATGCTGCCTTCCGAGCTCCCAACTCTGCGTGATGTTCTAAGATATGGGTTACTCCTCAGGGAGCAGTACAGAGAATGTCAGAAATTACCCAGCAGCCACTCTTTCAAAGGATATTTATCCAAAAGTGCTTGAACAGTGGGAGCGAGCAAACAGTTGTTTTATGGTACTAATTTAAAATTCGAGAATCGCAGTTCTGAAGAAGATAGAAGAAAACTGGGAAAAGGCCAAAAATATATCACTTCGCAGAGGAAAACTGGAAGTGAAAGAGGCTTTCATAGCAATGTTAAACAAGCTCTTTGACATCCTCTATTGCTAGTGTGAGTTTAAGAGATGTTCAGAATTTGAGGGTCCATGTTCAGGTGGTGCTGACTGTAAACACGAAGTACACATCTCCTCTTCTTGTTCTAAGTTTATGAAGCTAAAAAAGCTAGTGTTTATTAATAGTCAAAGAAAGATGGTTGGATCTGTTGGATAGCATCAAATTGGATTACCAGATATACCTCTGCACAGAAGACAAATTAAAAAGCAGAAGGGTCAAGAAGATGAATTAAGAAGAATTTCTGAGTATAAGTAGAAAAGAAGGAAGAGTTAACATTACAACCAAATGAAGTTCTTTTCTCCGAAGAAGATGAAGACCGACGAAGATGTTACAGCCCGATGAAGATGTTACAGATTAAGAATCTGAAGATTCTTTGCAGATTTCATGTGATGATTCTTATGTCCCTTCTACTTCAAGTATAAGTCAATATAATACATTACAATTGCGCAATGTTGCATTTCAAAGTATTAGGTATGATGTCGGCCTACGTGCTACTGCTGCCATTACAACAGCCGCATTTTTTGATGTTGGATTAATTACTGAAGGAGACAGGAGACTTGTGGTTGATCACAATAAAGTAATCAGGGCATAAGAAAAGTCATAAAATCACTCGATGAAGAATTTCATGTTCGATGCCGACAGGTAATATTGAATGTATCTTCTTTGTTGGACGCCACGATTCCACTAAAGTTCTATTACAAGCAAACAACTCAAGATTGTTCAAATTGTTTCATCAGTTTCAATGCATTGTGAAAGAAGAGTATTACAATGTTTCCATCGACCCAGGTGGAAGGTACCTTTGCCATTTTTCTCCAGAGAAAGACTTAACGAAAAGGAAACCAACTGAAGTTATTTCTAACCATATTGTTGATTTTGTAAAGAAAAATACAGCATTGATAAAAGTTTGCAGGAGACTCAACAAATGTTAACACTGGTTGGGAAGGAGGAGTCATGCAGAGGCAAAGCTGAGACGTAAACCCATCTGATTGGTTTGTGCTCTTCATACTAATGAGTTACCTTTGTGGCACTTCATCCCAGAGTTGGATGGAAAAACTGTATAACAACAAGTGGAGTGGTGAGATTGGCAACATACTTGATGCTGCAACAGAACTTGAAATCAATCCCTCATTTGTCAGAATAGCCTTTCCAGAGCCTTTGGTTCCATTGAGTGATACTGTACTCAATCAGGCTTATGGTTACAGGAACACCCAGGCCATAAAAGACAGGTGTACTTCCAACTGATCTGGCATTATTAGAAATTGGTCATATGTAAGCCAGCCACTCTCGGTGGTTAAGAGCTGCAAATACGATTTGTCGCATATGGGTTTCAAAATATGGCCTTAAAGGCAACAACTTGAAGACGTTACAACTGCTTGTGGAATACATTGTTGGAGTTTACTATCCCTGCTGGTTTAGAATTAATTGGTGCTTCAGACACTGTTATGCTCGGAAGATCAAGAAGAATGGAAAGCAGGAATCCAGAAGATAATTTAATTAAGGAATGAAGATGATTATACACCAGGAGACACATCTGTTCGACCCAGGAAAACACCTGCAGTAAATCCAAATGCAACTTCCCTTTTGGAACTGATAGACTGGTTAGAAAACGTATATGAACATCGACTTACTTGTAAACTCAAAATATTAGAAATAAGAAAGTTTGTTTAAGAGACAATGCAAGTTCTGAAGTAGAAATGTCATGGACAGTCCATAGAGAGGTGGTTGAAGCAAGTAACAGAAGCTTCTGGCAAAGTGTATACTCATGAGAAACAAGAAGGATCCATTAGAGGCGAGGAAGTGAACACAGGAATGATGTCTAGGAATGAATCGAAGCAAGATTTGATGAATATTGTTGTTTGAAGCTTTTTACATTTCTTAGAGTGTTTTTTCAGTGTTTCATAATAAAGACAAAATATAAATAAAATTGATTGGGCTCATTGAAACACTTTTTGAGCAAATGTTGTTGGAGTTTATATTAAGCTATCCCCTTTTTTCGAAAATTTCAATATAGATTATAATCAAGCGCAAATTTACAAAGGTAAATCTTTATGTATAAGGAAAAATCTTTTAATTTAGGATATTACACATCAAAAGGCAAATTTTTGGACCCCCTCATTCACAAAAATCAGGAATTTTTATTTTTGCCCTCCAAATTAACACGCCTTATTAATTCATATCTTGCGTTAATTAAGACTTTTTTTTTTAATTTTGTGATTTGTTATGTGTCAGGAGGTATTCAGCTGTAAGTTTACACAATTTTAAGTGTTTAATTATACAGTTTCTGAGAACGGGCTCTCTAATGGACAGACAGAGAGACAAAAGAATAAGATGAATAGGGTTTTGTCAACGAAACTTCAAAAATAATAAAAATTACTACGATATATCATGGTTAATCATCATAATCAGGCCCATAGCCAAATGATGTGTTTGGGATAAGCGACTTGGCATATGGATGGTTTTGAACCTTTTAATGGTATTCACACTCAATTTAAAGGATATTGCAGAAAGGATGATAAATATTGGAAGTGAACCTAATTAGGGAATATTAATAGATCATACTTAAAATATGAAAGAAAAGACATTTTTCCTTTTAATTTGTTGTTACGAATAAATTACCACCTGTTTTAACACCAGTTGTGGTAAATCTACCCTTTTCACCTTAGTTGCTTTACTTTAATATAGCACTGCTTGTATAAATGCTTCTTATTGAGATTATTTTTTAAAAATCATGATTGAAAATTATTTAAACAGTCATAAAAAGTCGTTGAACTGAGCTACAGTCAGAAAAAGAAAAAAAATCAGTTGAAAATACGTTTAGCCATATTCGATTATGTAAAATTTGAAACTATGTGATACCCAGAACTGAATGAATGAGCAATAAAAGCGAAAGCAATAGCACAGGTCGCTGCCACTATTGTTCTGACATCAGTCTGCCGTAATACATTTTAGAATACATTTCTAAGAAAAGAAGGTATACGCATTTCTTTCTCAAGGCTGCTTCAGATGCGTAATGAAAAGAAACAGCATTTTGTCAAAGAGAACGAGGATGGGAAGAAAATAAAACTGAAGACTTAACATTTTATATAATTAGAAGTAACAGGATAAAATAATATATATATAAAATAAATTGTATGAGTTGTAATTTTCCAACTGCGCAAAAAATGTCCAGGCCATGATTCGAACCAAGGATCTCTTGGCTGAAGATGCCAATGCTCTGCCAACTGAGCTATATCGAACGAATCTGGAGGACCTAATTCATACAGGTTAACCTTATTGATCATAGCTTCTGGTCTAATATATGAATCAGCTCAATAGAATAAATTGCAGGTAATTGTACTCCAGTAAACGATGGAAATTTAATTACACTAGATTAATTTCAACACAATTATTCTAATTAAGCTAAATAATGCTATAATAAACGGTTAAATGCGAGTATTACTCGCGCTCAGAGGGTTCCGTACAATAAATATATGAATTATTAACTGTATTATTAAAAAAATCGTTGCTAAAAGAATAATAAGACTTTGTAAGAAACTATACCACGTAGGGTTGGGTTTAGTTGCATGTACTATAAAAGTATGAATGGGCATACCATAAAAGTTTAAAGAGATACGAAGCCTAAATAGCATCAAATATTGCTATTCTGTTTAACTCTTCTTTTTTTTTTTATCTTATCCTAATCTGTGTATGATGAACTTAATTCGGTACTGACAATAAAAGTAATTCATATTTAACTCCTTACGCTCTGGCGCGGTTAGCGGATGTATGTCACTAGCCACCAGTGTTGACGAATCTGGCAGATATTTTTTTTGTAGAAATTTTTAATTCACACCACAAACATTTAAATGATATTTTTTTTTTTTTTGACGTACGCTGTGTGCGTCATAGAGCGCAAAAAGTTAAACTTCATTTGGCATTTCATAAAACTAAATTCAGCGTAGTAATAATCTTTCCTTTTACAGTGTAGCTATAAAAGACCTTGTTCAAAGTTTAAACTTGACATTGTGCTAAGCCCTCTTACAAAGGAGGTCGCAAAGTTGCAACGGTTCCCTGGTCCTTGCCACATATTTTACCAGATAGGTTTTTAATTAACTTTTAAATACACGGGAGGCACGTTGAGAGATCTATTCAATACAAACTAGCCTCGAATCCCATAGTATTTATGTGATTAATTCTAATTAAATTGGTCTGTTTTTAACAATTTGATGTTTAATGCTTTTATTCTGCTACTGGGCATTGCATTACACAAATATATCATTAAAAGCTGCTATCTGGGCTTCAAAAGCCGATCGTGCATAGCGTACGCCGCCCCTGTCATTATGTATGCCAAAACCGCCCGTGTCTTTAAAGGTTAATATCTCGACTAATTACCGATGATTTTTTTCGAAAATCATTATCAACAATGCTTTCATACTTCTGCTACGATAGGTACCTCAAGCGTTCCCTAGCGCCTTTGCTGAATGCCTGCAAATCGAAATTTGTGTGTAACGGAAAAATGCATTTTTCTCAAAAATTATGTTACCTAGGGTAATCACTATAATTTTCCTGCAAAGTTTAACTTAACGTCTACGTTCTCTAATTTTTTTCATAATTTTAGTTTCAGTAGACTGGGAAATAGATGAAAGGAGGGGGGGAGGGAGACATATTTTTGTACTACATTTTCGGCGATATCCATGAAAATATATTACCTAAAATTAAAAGTATAAATTAAAATGTATTTTTGGGTTCAGCATTACGGAAGCTTTAACACGATACCCCACACTGTATACGAAGAAAAGATTTTTTTTTGTCAGGTAACTTAATTAGTACAGTTTTCCTAAATATTTGTGTGAATGTTTAAAAATATGTAAATATATGGGTCAATAGTCTTTATTATTTCCCCTAATTTGAGCTTTCCACTTTCCATAGTTTTCGAGTAAAATGGCTGTGACAGACAGACACAGGAGTGATCTTATAATGGTTCCGTTTTTACTTTTAGGTAGCTTTCATTACAAAAAGCTACCTATTGCAGCCGTTCGGAGGAAAGCGATTTCAAAAAATTTTGGTATATTTTCATCGATCATGAACTCCAGACCCCGAAACCACCCTCCGTTCAAATGTTGATATACTATATATATATATATACATCGACACACATACATACTATATATATATATATATCATCATACATACTATATATATATATCTACTAAAAAACAACTTTTCGAAAGTAAAAAAAAGCCAAGCAAAAAAAAAAAAAAAAAAAAAAAAAAAAAAGAAAAGAAAAAAGGTGAAAGTTGTGGCTAAAAAATAGTGCGATATCAAATTTCCAAGCTTATATTACGGTACTTATTTAACATTTTTTGATAAAAATTTACCATATGTAAGTCGAGTACCTAAGTATGCGTTGATAGAAAGCCTTTTCTCCTTTACTAAATACATCATAACGTGTTTCTGAAAATTAATTTTTTTTTAATTATGCATGATGGGCTTGGCGGCCATCTTTCCATATTTTACACAAATTTCTAAGCACACAAGTTCATTGTTAAGATAGGAAGTTTGAAATTGTTACTAAAGCAAACATTTTATTCTTTTAATTTATGGAAATGAGTGCCTAAAAATTTGTGTCTAAAAATAAAGCTGAAGTAACTTCAGGTTTCATCTTATGATTCTCTTTTTTCGGAGGGGGCTTAATTAATTAGTTAAAGCAGTAAAAATCAATTTGTTTTTTCAAAATAAAAAACTTTCCCAATTTATCTGTCTGTAGCTAAAACTAGAAGTTCGAAATTCTTAATAAACCAAATATGTTACGAGCTTGAGTGCTTAGAAATTTGTGTAAAATATGGAAAGATGGCCGCCAAGCCCATCATGCATAATTTAAAAAAATTTAATTTTCAGAAACACGTTATGATGTATTTAGTAAAGGAGAAAAGGCTTTCTATCAACGCATACTTAGGTACTCGACTTACATATGGTAAATTTTTATCAAAAAATGTTAAATAAGTACCGTAATATAAGCTTGGAAATTTGATATCGCACTATTTTTTAGCCACAACTTTCACCTTTTTTCTTTTCTTTTTTTTTTTTTTGCTTGGCTTTTTTTTACTTTCGAAAAGTTGTTTTTTAGTAGATATCAGTTCTTTTTTTAAAACAAATGATATATAATTGAAATAATTCTACTAGCTCAAATTAAAATTAGTCCTTGTATAGCCTTTATAAGCAGGGAGCAAACACAATAGTATATATTTTGTTTACCTATCATTCATTTTTTATAGTGATTAATAATTTAAAAGTAAGGAAAGTAAATTTCTTCTTTCAAAGTATCAGTCTTTCTCAATTTATATCTCCTTAAAATTTTCTACAAAAGATGAAAATTTAGTAAAAAACGAAATAAAATATATATTTACAGTTAGTCTGTCAGTTAATTGTTTTTTCTAAATTTTTTTTGCTGACGGTTTTGCAAAATAACTTTACCTTTACAAATACCTACGGTTAATCCGAGAATGAAACCCCGCAGGCATATAAAGAATCGAAGATCTGTAAATCTAGCAATTCTAGACATAATAAAGGAACATTTTTGATATAAAAAATCTAAAAATTTAAAGATATAAACTGTACATATAACTTCATCTTCATTTAGATCGTGTTATAGAGAAGAAAGAATAAATATGTAATTTTACTCAAGTCTGTTTATCCAAAACTATTTGCATGAATGTGAGGATATTAATTTACTATAAAATTTCCCCTAAATTGATTATCTTTAATAGTCTATTATTAAAGCCGCATATACATTAGAATTAAATATTTTTCGGTTAAAAATTGCCTGAAATCTATAATCGTTCGTCAAATATTTTTTTTTATTTTTTTTATGCCCAGACTCTTTTTCTGAACTCTGACAAAAGATCACAGACATATTGAAGCTATCCAAATTCTTATATCTTTCTATCGTATTTCCTTTTTTGAGGGGGGTGTGAGGAAGAGCACTTAAGAACTTCGTTTTGTTCTCAGAATTATGAATTATTCATTCAAAAGATCTACCTACATAAGTCGTGTTGCAGAATTTTCATTAGCTAAGAGTTGCATCAAGTTATACATCATGTGAATCTATTAAATTAATTTTGTGAAATACTAGATGGGAGCCATTGATATTTCCAGACCATTTGCCTACATTTTAAACTTGAGTCATTTACTACTATTCATTAATTTTCTATACGAATTAAAGAAGCCGTTGTTTCCATGCCAGCTGTACCTTTCACTATTGCTTGCTTGTTTGTTTGTTTGATTTATTGAACACATACATCATTTCACATGCGGATCACGGCGGGATTCGAATCAGCTTCCACCTACGCTCTCAAGCGATTAGCAGCATGGTGTCTTATCCACTCAGCCACGGTGGGCCACTATTGCTTTCTCTAATGCCCAGATACTCAAATTTAACCAACTGCACTTAGTATCATGGTCATAAACGAGAACATTTATAGGTTAGAGCAGTGTTGCCAGTGGGCTACTTTTTTTTAATTCACATTTCTTGATTGCCAGCACTTATTATAAACGGTAAAATTCCCTTTGTTTTCGCCTTAATTAATATCTCATTAAATAAGGCGCATTTTACAATTTCAAAAAAGTGGTGCCAATCAAGTATCTGAATTAAAAAAAGTAGCCCATCTGGCAACACTGTGTTAGAGTGGTGACATATGCACAAGTCGTGTACTCATATTCAATTTTTTGTCCAAAGTACGGTAACTCAGTTTTCAGTAATAGACGAGAAATATTTCAATTAAACTAACCAGAAAAGTTAACAAACATTGGCTTCCTCATTTGATTTTATTCAAAATTGTTTTAACCAACCAAAGCTAATGTCCGGGATTCAGATAAATTTTTCTCTGTTAGTAAAATTACATTGACCAATCAGTAGCCTCCATCCTTGCAGGCTTTTCGGTGTTTACTGCAAACATCAAAAAGTTCGGAAAAATGCAGACGTCTGATTGATCAATCTCATCCCGCTAATAGCGAAAAATCTATCTTGATCCCGGCCTGTTCAACGCCCTTTAAATATTGGAGAAAGCCTTGACACGTGTCAGGAAAACGTCACACAAAGCAGGCAAAACAAAGAAGAAAAATCATTCATTGGCTCGTTCATATTCACGAGCCAATGAATGATTTTGTTTCTTTGCTTTGCCTGCTTTGTGTGATGTTTTCGTGACGCGAGTCAAGACTTTCTCAAATATTTATGAGGCTTTGGCTTATTTCACCACCATGAAGTTATGAAAGGAGAGGAACAGACATGTCAATCTTCCCGTGTGAACAACTAGTTACCAACAAAAAACGAGTTCTTTCCCTCTCTTCTGCCCTTTTCTCTCTTGATTTTGACCGATAGCAGCCCATTTAGCAGTCTCCAGTACAAGATGCCGCTATATACGGTGGACGCAGGAGGGAGGGTGTTAGCGCGACCAATGACATAATAGGCCAGTTCATGATGTTTAAAAGTCACACGGAGTTGGATCGAGGCTAACGAAAAAGACAGGCTACCGCGGTGGGTCCGATTCTTCTTTTTTTTTTCAAACCGCTGGAGTCACGTGATGCTCTTTTCACGCACCTTCTTTGATGCATTCGAGCATCATGTGACTCCAGCGGTCTGTAAAAAAAGAAGAATCGGACCCACCGCGGTAGCCTGTCTTTTTCGTTAGCCTCAGAGTTGGATCATCTTTACACGATGATCCGTACAAATGATGTAGAAAGCTGCGCGCCGATTTTTTTTTTTTTTTTTTGTGTCCATTGCCGTGTGCAGATAATCAACTCCGTGTGACGTTATGAACTGGCCTTATATGTTGTTGACCACAGTTTAGGAACAGCTACAAATGACTTCATCTATATCTACTCCGAGGTAAACGAAAAAGACAGGCTACCGCGGTGCTACACAGCGCCTAGAATATATAGTGTGGAAATCGGCTATCCCAGTAATACTTTAAAAAGTGCTAAAATATTGGATCTCTTAAATTTCAAATGATGCTGAAATCCAATGAGTCGATCACAGCGATACCTGCAGGATATTTCCTAAAACTTCATGACGATTTGGTTACAGCGTCTAGAATACCTAGTGTGGAAATATTTTATTAAACAACGCTAAAAATTTGTATCCCATAAATGATCGACGATACTGCTAAAATCCCAAGTGTCGATCGCAGCTAAATCTGCGGGATTTTCGTATTACATTGTATAGACTAGCAATATCTTGCAGTTATAGAAAATATCCTGCAGATGTCGCTGCGATCTGTATATTTCAGCAGCATCATTGCACATTTAAGGATACAATATTTTAGCACTTTTTTAAGTATTACAGGGATAGCCAATTTCTACACTATATATTCTAGGCGCTATAATTTGGTCTAGACGCTGTAGCATTTTTTTTTTTTTTTTTTTTTTTTTTTTTTTTTTTTTTTACATTTTAATAACATACATCTGACCTGTGTTACAGCGCCTAGAAGATACAGTGTGGAAAACGGCTATTCCTATAATGCTTTAAAAAGTGCTAAAACTTGTATCCCATAAATCTCCAGCAATGCTTAGCGGCAATATGCTGATACGAGCGCCATCTCGTAACTCTTTTCAATATAAACCCAGTGATTTCAAAAATTATAGAATGTTAAATATCGGAAACTATAAAAATAAGATATTTTAGTCTGTTATAAGCTAATTTAGTTAAGGAATTACGTGAAATAGGTTAAAGAGTCTCTTTTAGAATGACTATCGTTTTTAAATCACTACGATGGCGCTACGATCGACATCTTGTTATTCAGCATCGTTGTACATTTATGGGATTCAATTTTTTAGCACTATTTTGTAGTCGTTTTCCACACTGTATCTTCTAGGCGCTGCACCTGTGTGCTTGGCGTCAAGCCCGCTGTAATAATACGATGTTTACTTTGAAAGTATATCACAAATGTCGCTGTGATCAGCTCCCTGGATTTCAGCGTCAGTGCACATTTAAGGGATACAACTTTTTAGCGCTGCTTGGATAGCAAATTTCCACGTTATGTATTCTAGACGCTATAGCGGTGCATTACACGTGTCTCTTTCTTCTTTAAAAAATATCCTGCAGATGTCGCTGCAAATGGCTGTTTGGAATTCAACATCATTGTACATTTAAGGGATTCACTCTTTCTGCGCTTTTTTAAGTATTGCTGGGATAGTCGATTTCTACAACATATAATCTAGGCCTATAACGGAGCTATAGTATCTAGAAGATATAGTTTAAAAATCGGCTTATTAAAAAGGTGCTAAAAAATTGTATCCCATAAATGTTGAACGAGGCTGAACGATGAATGTCGATCACAGCGACATATGGTAATTCCAACGTAACTATTTCAAAAGACATCAATTGAGAAAACGTTTTGCTCAGAGAAGATCTGGAAAATGTTGCTGCTATCGACATTTATCATTCAGTATTTTTCAATATTTATGGGATTAAATTTTTAGCAATTTTTAAAGTATTACTGGAATAGCCGGTTTCCACACCATGACCATGATCTAGGTAGATTTTTCTTTGTTATCGCAACGAGATTGACCAATCAGAAGCCAGAATTATTGCTAACTTTTCACTGTTTGCAAAAATGTACCTGGATCTCGGCCTATATTTCTAGACGTTATAACTGAGCTCAGGAATAGTACAGAAAGCAAACTCCGTATTTTGATACATTAAGGCCGGGATCCAATTAGGAACAAGTGTGTCGCTATAACGAAGAAGCGACATATGGCCAATAAAGGTTTATTGGTAGAAGTGATAAAAACAAATCGTTAAAGGTCTTTGCGAGCGTGTCATTATCGTCAGGCTAATGCATATTGAATTATTTCCCTAGTCTAATAAAGGTCGTCCATGTGCGTATCGTCTAATGGAGCATGTTCCAAATATGGGTTCAAGGCTGAAAAAGTCACGTGGTACCGGCAATTTACCTAAAGAACTTCTAACTGATGAGAAGGGAAACAGGAAACTACAACTGCTTTCTCCCGTGAACTGTTTCATTGGCTAGCGGGGATTTACATTACGTCGACGGAGCCTTCCTTTCTTTACGTTAGACGTTTTTGCCTTGACCACGTGATCATAACGTAGATAGAATAGCCTCTATTCAAGAAAGTGGATTGCCGTACTTTAGCACCTAGAATATATAGTGTGGAAATTGGCTATCCCTGTAACACTTTAAAAAGTGCTAAAACATTGTATCCCTTAACTGTGCAACGATGCTGCTGAAATATACAGATCACAGCGACATCTGCAGGATATTTTCTCAAACTGCAAGATATTGCTAGTCTATACGATGTAATACTAAATCCCGCAGATGTCGCTGTGATCGATACTTTGGATTTTAGCAGTATCGTTGCACATTTAAGGGATACAAATTTTTAGCGTTGTTTGGATAGCATATTTCCACACAAGGTATTCTAGACGCTGTAGCCATACTTTCGGCAAAAACTTGAAATGAGCATGCTTCCTGTGCGTATATCACCACTCTTATGTATAAAGGCTCTCTGTTATGGTGTTGATTCTGAGCGCTCTTTGTTAAATTTCTATATTTGTGTTTTAGAGAAAGCAATACAGAAAAGTACTGTTACTATGGAAACAAAAACTTCTTTAATATCGAAATGTATAGCAAAGGAGTTCAGAATCAGTGCCTTAAATAGTTTCGAATATGTATTGTTGTTATGACAATCAATACCCTTCCAGGATGTGGAAATGCAAAATTGTGTTCAACATAATGGAGGATATTCCATCTACATTTTGATCACGTAGTCAAGGTAAAAACTTCTATCGTAAAGAAGGGAAGGCTCCGTAGACGTGTAATGTAAATCCCCGCTAGCCAATGAAACGGTTCACGAGGCAAAGTAGTAGTATCTTCCCTTCTTATCAGTTAGAAGTTCCTTGGATAAATTACCGGTATCACGTGACTTTTTTCAGCCTCGAACCCATATTTGGAATATCCTCCATTGGGCGCAATGTAGATAGATTTTTGGCTGTTAGAGAAACGAGATTCATCAATCAGAATCCTGCATTTTTGTGAACTTTTCGCTGTTTGCAGAAATGCAGGCTATTGATTGGTTACAGCGCCTAGAAGATACAGTGTGGAAAACGGCTATTCCTATAATGCTTTAAAAAGTACTAAAAACTTGTATCCCATAAATCTCCAACAATGCTCAACGGCAATATGCTGATACGAGCGCCATCTCGTAACTCTTTTCAATATAAACACTGTGTTTTAAAAAATTATAGAATGTTAAATATCGGAAACTATAAATATAAGATATTTTTTTCTGTTGTAAGCTAATTTAGTTAAGGAATGACGTGAAATAGGTTAAAGATCTCTTTTAGAATGACTATCGTTTTTAAATCACTACGATGGCGCTACGATCGACATCTTGTTATTCAGCATCGTTGTACATTTATGGGATTCAATTTTTTAGCACTATTTTGTAGCCGTTTTCCACACTGTATCTTCTAGGCGCTGTAGATTGGTGATTCTCGTTTCGCTAACAGCGAAAAATCTATCTGGATCCTAACCTACATTTCTACAAACATTGCACTTCATCCACGGAACTAAAAAAATGACTCAAAACTTTCATCACATAGGCCGGTATCCAGAAACAGCAAATATTCTCAAACATGCAGGCTTCTGATTGGTCAAACTCATTTCGCTAACAGCGAAAAATCTATCTGAATCTCAGCCATAGTTATCTTCGATGAAATCAATGCAAAAGGATAATATAAAAGAAAAGTATAAGATTTCTAAAATATTTTTGCGGGTTTATCGCTATTTGGCATATTTTGTAAAATTTAGAACTAATTAACAGTTTTTCGCTAATTATGAATAGAAAATTAATGTTTTTAAAGCTGAATTTTATAAAAGCACGTAGATTGAGTAAATATCTATCCAAAAATTCAATCCTTACTTTTTTCTGTCCATTATTTAAGTCTCTACCTCGATTTAAACATAAATTGTGACGAAGAAAATAAATCTGTCATTTTCAGTATCTCGACGTTATTTTAAAAAATCTATATCTCTGTTTATAATTAATTTATGAGGATGCATTTGATCTCAAATTGAAGATCTTCTTTATTAGGTCCTTCTGGTGTTGGTTTTATTTTTCTGCGATGATTGCTTCTTTTGATATGGGAAATTTTACGCTGTCATATTTCGTCCATTTAACATGGACAAGTTGTGTTCAGTATAATAAGCAGTTACGGTGTCTTGCTGTTATTCTTGGCGTTTGTTTGTTTGGCGGGGTTAGCATTTTTTTTCAGCTTGGCTTGGCAGAACGACCGTCCTGCTTGATATATACATCTGATCTTTGTCACACTGTAACTCTCGTATTTATCAACCGATTTGGATGAAATTTCGTGTATACATAGTACATACTGATGTCTCGACCGAGTTCGTTGGCCAGCATCATCCGCCATCTTGTTACAAAATGGCGGCCATTTAAATTAAAAAAAAAAATTTAAAATTTGAATTGTGGTACCAAAAAATTGAAAATTAAAAAATATTTTTTCCTTGTGTGTTTGAACTTGATACAAAGATCTCGGAGCATTTTTTGTTTCGCCTATATCTTTAAAAATAGCTGAGCTGTAGCACTTTGAATTTCTAGCATGACTGACATTTTGAAATGACCTGATTTTTGTCACACGATAACAGGCGTAATTATGAACCGATTTGGATATACCTTGGTGTATACATAGTACATACCAATGTCTCGACCGACTACGTTGGCCAGCTTCATCCGCCATCTTGTTTCAAAATGGCGGCCATTTAAATTTTTTGAAAAAATTTAAAATTTGAAATGTTGTACCAAAAAATTGAAAATTAAAAACTAATTTTTTTCTTATGTGATTGCCTTGATACAAAGATTCCGAAACAGTTTTTGTTTCGTTTATATCTTAAAGAATGGCTGAGTTATAGCACTTTCAATTTCTAGCGTGCCTGGCATTTTGAAATGACCTGATTTTTGTCACGCGATAACAGGCGTGTTTATGAACCGATTTAGAAGTACCTTGGTTTATACATAGTGCATAAAAATGTCTCGAACCGAGTTTCGTTCGCCAGCTTCATCCGCCATCTTGTTTCAAAATGGCGGCCATTTTAAAAAAATTTAAATATTTAAAATTTAAAATGAGGTACCAAGAAATTGGAAAATGAAAAAGACTTTTTTTGTATGTGTTTTACCTTAATACAAAGATTCCGGGACAGTTTTTGTTTCGTCTATATCTAGAAAAATGGCTGAGTTATAGCATTTTGAATTTCTATTGTGGCTGACATTTTGAAACGACCTGATTTTTGTCACGCAACAGGCGTTTAACAGGCGTATTTATGAACCGATTTGGATGTAAATTGGTGTGCACATAGTAAATAACAATGTCTAGACCGAGTTCGTTGGCCAGCTTCATTCGCCATCTTGTTTCAAAAGGGCTGCCTTTAAAAAAAAAATTAATTTAAAATTTAAAATGAGGTATCAAAAAATTGTAAAATGAAAAAGATTTTTTTATGGGTTTGACCTGGATACAAAGATTCAGGAGCAGTTTTCGTTTCGTCTATATCTTAAAAAATGGTTGAATTATAACACTTTGAATTTCTAGCATGGCTGACATTTTGAAACGATCTGATATTTGTCACGCGATAACACCTGTATTTATAACCTATTTCGATGTAAGAAGGCATGTGGATAATATATAGCAATGTCTGGCCCAAGTTCGCTGGCCAGCTTTATCAGCCATCTTGTTTCAAAATGGCGCCCAGTAAATAAAAAAAATATATATTTAAAGTAAGGTGCAAAGAAAATAGAAATTGGAAAAGGTTTCGTTTTTTAGTATTTGACCTTGATACAAGGATTCCGGAACATTTTTTGTTTTGTCTTTATCTTAAAAAATGGCTCAGATATAGCAATTTGTATTTCTAATGGGGGTGACATTTTGAAAAATCTGATTTTTTGCCTGCGACAGCACTCGTATATATCAGCCGATTCCGATGTGAGTTAGCATGTGCACAGGAATTACTAAGGTCTCGACCAAGTTCACTGGTTAGCCTCATCCACCAGGTTGTCTTAAAATGGCAGGCACTTCAATATATAGCCGAATTTGGCAACCAAATATAAGTTAGATTAAATAAAAGCAGCTTGGATAAAGCTGACTAATTTCGCGAAATTCTCATTCATAATGATTTAGTATTAATAAAAATTAGTATTGAATCTCCTATAATCGGTTTCCTTTAAATTGAGCTTTGTGCGTTTGAATAATATAAGCTGGCTTTTAAAAAATAAGGAATATGAAAGCTACATCTTCCTCCCGGCACTGGCCGGAAGGACTTTTTAAGTACGGAACCCTATAAAATCGTTGCTAAAAGAATAATAAGACTTTGTAAAAAAACTATACAACGTAGGGTTGGGTATAGCTGTATATACTGGAAAAGTATAAATGGATTTGCCATGAAAGTTCAGAGAGATATGAAGACTAAATAGTATCAAATATTGCTATTCTGTATAACTCTTTTTTTAATCTTATCCTAATCTGCTTATGATGAACTTAATTCGGTACTGACAATAAAAGTAGCGTATATTTAAATTTCATTTGGCATTTCATAAAACTAAATTCAGCGTAGTAATATTATTTTCTTTTTACAATGTAGCTAAAACAAAACACTTGTTCAAAGTTTAAACTTGGCATTGTGCTAAGTGCGCTTCGAAAGGTGGTGTAAGTTGTAACGCCGCCTTGGTCAGTGCCTAGTTTTTCGAGATAGATTTTTAATTAAATTTTAAAGACACGGAAGGCGGATTGAGAGATCTACTCAAAGCAAACTAACCGCGGATCTCATAGTATTTATGTGATTAATTCTAATTAAATTAGTCTGTTTTTAACAATTTGAATTTTGTTGCTTTTATACTGCTATTGGGCATTGCATTACACAAATATATCACGAAAGTTGTTATCTGGGCTTTAAAAGCCAACGCTACATAGAGCACGACGCCCTTGTCATTATGTATGTCCAAACTGTCCGTGTCTTTAAAGGTTTATATCTCGGGCAATTAACTATTTTTTTCGAAAATCATTATCAACAATGCTTTTATTCATCTGATACGATAGTTACCTCCATTGCTCCTCAACACCTTTGCTGAATGCCTGCAAATCGAAATTAGTGTATATTAAACAAATGCACTTTTCTCAAAAAATAGGTGACCTATGGCAATTGCTATAATTTCCCAGCAAGTTTTATGTTAGCGTCTACTACCCCTAATTTTTTCATAATTTTGGTTTCAATAGATTCGGAAATAGATGGGAGGGGGAGCAACATGTTTTTGCACTACACTTTGGACGATATCTCTAAAAATATAATACCTAAAATTAAAAGAAATGTAGTTTTCAGTTCAGCGTTACGAATGCTTTCAGAAGATACCCCACACGATATACAAAGAAAAGATTTTTTCTCAAGTAATCTTATTTGCCCCTCTACATTTTCCCTAAATATATTTGTGAATGTTTAACAATCTGTAAATATGTGGGTCAATAGTCTTTATTGCTTCTTCGAATTTGAACTTTCCACGTTCCATAGTTTACGAGTAAAATGGTTGTGACAGACGGACACACAGGCACAGGAGTGATCTTATAATGTTTCCCTTTTTACTTTTTAAGTACAGGACCCTAAGAATTGATAAAATATCTTTAATTACATTAACGAATGTTTTATCGCACGAACGGAGACATTTTTAAAATCATTATTGATAGAAATATTTATAAATTATTACCTTTCACTAAAGAAGATGGAAGAATGCAGTTTTATATAGGTATGACAAGCAGAAAACTTAAAACTAGAATCAAACAACATATAGCAGAGATCAAATACTACAGGAGAACCACTGCTTTGGCCAGATTATGCAGCAAAGAACCTTTAGAGATCGATTTTAAACGTAGCAGAATAATTTATCCGTCAAGATTTTATTTACCATCTATTATCCGGGAATCCATAGAGATATTTTTATGCAGCGAGAATATTTGCAATGATTCAGTATCTCTTGATTTACTTAAAAATTTGGAAAGAGATGCTATACAATTTTAGTAACAATAGTGAAAATTAATACACGCTCACAAATATCCAATTTCATTTTATTTTATGTTTTTCTGATTTTCGTTATGCATGATGGCTCGTGACATTGTTTATCAAGTTATTGTTTTTAAAATTTTGTGAAAATACTTCTATCATGGATGTTTTTGAAAATGTCGCCGTTTGTGCGATGAAACATTCGTTAATCTAATTAATGTTATTTTATCACTTTTTATAGCGTTATTTAGCTTAATTTGTTTATAAGTGATTATTATACATATTGTTATAATAATTATTCTAATTGGCAAATAAATTATTTGACTTGTAATTTTCCAACTGGGAGAAAAAATGTCCAAAAAATTCAAACTGAGTTGTTTCGAGAAGAGCAAGTTGTTTCAAGAATAAACATTTTGCATATTTGCAATAAACAGGGCAGATGGTTGGGGTTATAGAATAAGAGAATGCAGAAAACGAATTATCATTTGCCAAAAGTATAAGCTTGAGATAAAGTTATAAATTATCGTAGTAGATTTAAAATAAAAAAGCCAAAATCAGAATGATAGAAAGAGATTAAGGAACGTTTAGTCTGTATTTTTATAAGGGAAAATACATGTATATTTGGCTGGTATGAAAAAAAATCTCATGTATTTTCTTTGCATTATTAGTGCTATATTATTTATTAGCTGTTAAACAACTATGGAAACGATATTTACATCTTGAAGCAAGCTCTATTACTTCAGTTAATTCTATTAGTAAAACTAAGCTTGAATTTTAAAATTAACTTTGATTAGCACTTATTCTTTTGTTTGAAGTGAACTATTTATTTAAAGAAAATATTAAATTATTACTTTTTAAATATACAACAGGTGCTTTCTTTCTCATGAACGTAATCTAAAAACGTTACTAAGTTCCATAAATTGCGAAATTCTAAATTGGACAATGTTCTGTGGGAGCAAACGTTCAAAATATGCATTGATTTAATTAACAACTATATCATCTTTTCAGAAAATCTCTTTAGTAAAAAATGCATTTACATCTCTAATATTACACAGCATTCAAACAATATTCATTCGTACATTGAGACCGCAGTTAATTAATGTTCGGAGTATTTTTTTTTTAATAGAACGCTGTTTAATTCTTCAATAATATCGTAAAATTTATTAGACTTTTTAGGAAAAATCACGGAACAGACTTAGAACAACTGTCTTATTAGGTAGCTTTCTTTACAAAAAAGCTACCTATTGCAGCCGTTCGGAGGAAAGCGATTTCAAAAAATTTTGGTATATTTTCATCGATCATGACCCCCAGACCCCGAAACCACCCTCCGTTCAAAATTGATATATATATATATATATATATATATATATATATATATATATATATATATCTGACCTATGTCACACTGTAAATCCCGTAATTGTGAACCGATTTCGATGTAATTCGGTGTGTACATAGTACATACAAATGTCTCGACCGAGTTCGTTGGCCAGCTTCATCCGCCGTTTTGTTTCAAAATGGCGGCCATTTAAAATTTTAAAAAAAAATTAAAACTTGAAATGCGGTACCAAAAAATTAAAAATGGAAAAATATTTTTTTCTTATGTATTTGACCTTTATACAAAGATTCCGGAGCAGTTTTTGTTTCGTCTATATCTTAAAAAATGGCTGAGTTATAGCATTTTGAATTTCTAGCGTGGCTGACATTTTGAAACGTCCTGAATTTTGTCACGCGATAAAAGGCGTATTTATGAACCGATTTGGATGTAATTCGGTGTGTACATAGTACATACCAATCTCTCGACCGAGTTCGTTGGCCAGCTTCATCCGCCATTTTGAAACAAAATGGCGGCCATTTAAAAAAAATTTAAAAATTTAAAATTTGAAATGTGGTACCAAAAAGTTGAAAATGGAAAAATATTTTTTTCTTATGTATTTGACCTTTATAAAAAGATTCCGGAGCAGTTTTTGTTTCGTCTATATCTTAAAAAATGGCTGAGTTATAGCATTTTGAATTTCTAGCGTGGCTGACATTTTGAAACGTCCTGAATTTTGTCACGCGATAAAAGGCGTATTTATGAACCGATTTGGATGTAACTTCGTTTATACATAGTACATACCAATGTCTCGACCGGGTTCGTTGGCCAGCTTCACCCGCCATCTTGTTTAAAAATGGCGGCCATTTAAATTTTTAAGAAAAATTTAAAGTTGAAATGTGGTACCAAAAATTGAAAATTGAAAAAATATTTTCTTATGTGTTTGACCTTGATAAAAAGATTCGGGAGCAGTTTTTGTTTCGTCTATATCTTAAGAAATGGCTGAGTTATAGCATTTTGAATTTCTAGCGTGGCTGACATTTTGAAACGTCCTGATTTTTCTCACGTAATAACAGGCGTATTTATAAACCAACTTGGATGTACCTTGGTGTGTACATAGTACATACAAATATCTCGACCGAGTTCGTTGGCCAGCTTCATCCGCCATCTTGTTTCAAAATGGCGGCCATTTAAAAAAATTAAAAAATAAAAAAATTTAAATGAGATACCAAAAAATTGGAAAATGAAAAAGATTTTTTTTTGTATGTGTTTGACCTTAACACAAAGATTCCGGAACAGTTTTTCTTTCGCCTATATCTAAAAAAAATGGCTGAGTAATAGCATTTTGAATTTCTCTTGTGGCTGACATTTTAAAACGACCTGATTTTTGTCACGCGATAACAGGCGTATTTATGAACCTATTTGGATGTAACTTGGTCTGTACATAGTACATACCAATGTCTCGACCGAGTTCGTTGGCCAGCTCCATTCGCCATCTTGTTTCAAAAGGGTTGCCATTTAAAAAAAATTAAATTTAAAATTCAAAATGAGGTATTAAAAAATTGGAAAATGAAAAAGATTTTTTTTATGTGTTTGGCCTTGATACAAAGATTCCGGAGCAGTTTTTGTTTCTGAAAATTTGTTCTTTTGTTGATATCTTAAAAAATGGTTGATTTATAGCACTTTGAATTTCTAGCAGGGCTAACATTTTGAAACGATCTTGTATTTGTCACGCGATAACGCACGTATTCTCCTATTTCGATGTAAGAAGGCATGTGGATAGTATACATCAACACCTCGACCAAGTTCGCTGGCCAGATTCATCAGCCATCTTGTTTCAAAATGGCGGCCATTAAATAAAAAATATATATATATATTTAAAGTGAAGTTCAAAAAAATTAGAAATTGAAAAAGGTTTCTTTCTTAAGTATTTGATCTTGATATAAGGATTCAGGAGCATTTTTTGTTTTTCTTTACCTTAAAAAATGGCTCAGATATAGCAGTTTCAATTTCTATTGTGGGTGACATTTTGAAAAATCTGATTTTTTGCATGCGACAGCACTCCTATATATTAACCGATTCCGATGTGAGTGAGCATGTGCACAGCAATTACTAAGGTCTCGACCAAGTTCACTGCTTAGCCTCATCCACCATGTTGTCTTAAAATGACAGGCACTTTAAGAAATTGCCGAATTTGGCAGACAAATATAAGTTACTTTAAAGAAAAGCAGCTTGGATAAAGCTGACTAATTTCGCGAAATTCTCATTCATTATATTGATAAAAATTAGTATTGAATCTCCTATATTCGGTTTCCACTAAATTGAGCTTCGTGTGTTTGCATGATATAAGTTGGCTTTTTTTAAATAAGGATTATGAAAGCTACCTCTTCCTCCCGGCACTGGCCGGAAGGACTTTTTTAAAATCGTTTTCACAAGACTATGCAGAGAATATACTTACTCAAACCTTCAATCTATAAAAATAAATCAAATTGGATATGTTAAATTAAGGTTGTGTGTCCTTCACAATAAAACATAAACAGTTTTAAATTTATTTTTTTCTTACAAGCCGATTAAAAAAAGTAGTCTTGAACTCAGAAGTACAAAAGGAAAGACAGGAGCAGATTTGAAATTCAGTTTGTAGATTACTTTCAGAGCAATGTTCATTTATCCAGCTGTTCATATTTTTAGAAGAAAGCTAAAAATGACATTAAAAATAACTTAATGTCTAAATAACTGTTGTAAAAAAAAAAAAAAAAAAAAATTCAAAAAATCATTTAGATGAGTAATTTAAGGGGTCTTGTGCCTTTTAAACTCGTTGAAAATCAACAAAAACATTGAAAGTCTAAATTGGTGTATCTTCAAAGCCTTTTTGTGTACAAACATAAAATTATGACTATTGATTAAACAGATTTTGCTTTTTAATATACTACCATTAGAAACTGACCAGTCCTTCACAGAATTTGTGTATTGTTGAAATGAAATAGCTCTTTTTTTTTTACTCTCTAAGTCATTGTGTACATGATATCTTCAGAATATATGTATGGATTGTTATGAAATTTGGTATAATTAAAAAAGACACATGTATTTTTAAAATGATCTACTCTTAGTTCAAAATTATTTTATTAACCGTGTAAAAAAATATTTTGTTAAAAAAACCCCAAAATATTTTATTTTTAATGAATAATAATAGTCATAACTAAAAATCTTACCATTGTAAATACTTAAAAGTAGGTTATTTTAAATGCATAAATGTGCTTACCATCTATTTCAAATTTTATAATATTCCATATATACGTTGTCAAGATATCATGCGCGCAATGACTTATAGAGTAATAAAAGGAGTTATTTTAATTTCAATAATCCATAAATTCATTAAAAAGGCTAGTCAGTTTCTAATGGTAGTATATTATAAAGCATGATCTATTCAATTAATAGTTCAAATTTCATGTTTATACATAAAAAGGTTTTGAAGATAAACCAATTCAAACTTTAAAAGTGTTTGCTGATTTTCGTAGCGTTAAAAGGTACAAGACCACTAATGAGTATATATTACTAAAATTCGTTCATTCATTCAGACGCTGGGCATGAATATCAACATATTCGCACGCTCATATCATAGATAAGCAATACAACTAGATTAAGCACTCAATGTTATTCTCCCATTACTTCCTGATTCTGCAGTGGCTCGGTGGCAACATCCATTAAGGTGGCAAAAAGCGACAAATAGAGTATAATAATCAAAAAATTTTGGGACTTTTAAAAATTTTAAACTACGTTATTTTTTTAGTGGGGGCGGGGGTAGTGAAATCATATACTTACTTTTTCTACAACTTAAAAATTAGGGCAGAAAAAAGCTAATATGTTTTAAGTTTTGTGGTTAAGGAAAATTTTGCTTGATTATATTTATTGTCATTGGAAAGAATCTAATGGGCTGAGAAGAAAACAAAATCGAAGATTTTAAACTGTGTGTCTTTGGTGGGGATAAAAAGAAGGAAGCAGAAATTTTCGAGGTGTGGGGAAGGTGGAAATCTATGGAAGAATCTTACTCGTAACTTTTAACATTAAAGCTACCACCCCTTAAAAAGTTAAAAGTATTCATTTATGTACATAACTTTTATTCTGTATAGAACAAATACTACTGATGAGGATTGAAATCTCAGTTAAATACTGTTTTGATTCACTTCTCGGTTGAAAAATACGTAAGTATAATTGAAAAAGCAATGATAGTTTTTAAAAGTGAATAATTTTATGTATTTCTATCTTTAAAATTTCTTAACGATAAAAATTGCTAATAGTTGGTTAAAAATCATTCTTATTATATATTTTGAAACATTCATAAATGCTTAAACCTAAAAAAAAGAGTCATTTTCTTCTTATATCGACTAGTGGATCGCCGGTCAGTTGCACCATAATGGAGTAGTTTCGTTCGCGGGTACAGAATGAACTTTCCTTTCCACGTGCAAAACCTAGTTATTTCTATATCAGATATCTATATATTTCTATATTTCATACATATTGATACGAAATTCGTATGCGCTCTATTGGTAGTCGAAGTAAAACAGTCTTTTAGACATCAAACTATATTTAATTAATAAATATTCTAAGAGAATTAGGAACTCACGAAAACAAATAAAACGTAAACAGACGAAATCGTTGAACGCACAGCTAAGGGTTACAATCAACCAGCATAAACGGCATGAAAAATATTGGAATAACATTCGAAAAACAGTCTTTGTAAATCACAAAACATCATCACGTTCACGTGAAAATCAACTGGCTAATACCAGTTTTACTATACACAGAAATTTTTAGTGAAAATACGAAATAAATTCCAATAGCGAGACCTCCAGATATCTCATCCACGCTGAAAAAAAAATGCAATTAGCTGTCACTCAGATTCGACTAATGCTATCTCTGGTAAATGCAAGCTTCTATTTATAATCAGTAAGAACTATTCCAGAGTTTTTCAGCTGCATCCTACCTAAAAAAAATATTCATTTCTTAGCCCCGCATTAAGCAGAGACATCCGAATTGATTCAACGCCGAAAAAAGGAAACGCGCCATGCTGCAAACATTGTAAAGATTAAGGCACTTGATATATGCCAACAGGATGTAAGCTTTCCACAGATACAAGAATTTACTGAGACATCCAAAGATTCCGCCAATATTTAAATAATTCCATCAAGCGTTTTAAAAAGCTTCAACATTCGCTCCTCCTTCCTCTGATAAAGACTGCACATTCCGGAAAGTATAACCCCAGATGTGAGAGCCCAAGTTAAATTACACATAAACATACAAATTACTCAATAACAAATACACAAAAGAAATATTTACAAGGAAATCTATACAACAATTTACACTTAACTTGACACTGAACTTAAATATGCAATAAAATTACATTTCCCCGGAACTTTTTATCATATAGATGATCTTTAATGAAAAAAAATTCCATGTTCATAAAGAACTTTTGAACATAAAGAACATTTGACGAAATACAGTGGTACTTTTCTTTTTTTCAAGCATTATTTATAATTGAAATTATGCGAGGGTATATCAATAAGTTTTTGCCCTCACATAGAAATAATTGAGTGAAACTTATGAAATTGCTACATTGAATTAGTCCTTTTCAATATAGTCACTGTGCACAGTAACGCATTTCTGAAAATGGTATTTCAAAGAGAGGGGGGAGGATGTATTCCAGGAAGCGTGGTAGTAGACTCAAAGGGGTCATTTTTCTAACTTTTACCGACCCCCACACGTGACATATTATTGGAAAGGTTTATGGTCATTACTCATGCTATGCTCCTCCCGATCCCCTACCCCCAATCTCCCCCCCGGGGGGCATTAATGGTATCCGCAAAATTTAGAAAATTGCCCCCCAGAGGGTAAATTTTGGGGAGAGGGGCTCGGGAGGTGCATAGAATTAATAAGTGGTCACAGGCCTTTCCAACAATATGTCACATCTGTGGGTCGGAAAAAGTTTTAAAAAATGCTCCCTTTTGGGTCTGCTATCGCGCCTCCTGGAACACATCCTCCCCCCTCTCTTTGAAATACCGGTTGCACAAATATGTTACTGTGCACACTGACTGTATAGAAAAGGACATATAAATTGTAGCAATTTCATAAATTTCACTCAATTACTTCTATGTGAGGGCAAAAACTTATTGATACCCCCTCGTAGACATCATTCGGATTTCTTTTTGGCGTTCTGTACATTTAATAAACAAGTGAGCAATTCCGAAATAAATGCACTTATAAATATACCAGAAAACATAGTAGTTTTATCTGAATGAATAAGACCCCGTGTATTTCTTTACTTTCTTCCCATGCACGTACACGTGAATTCCCCAAGTTTGAATAAAAATTTTCTCGGTTCTCTCTTTCGGAGCCCCAAGTGACTTATGCAGAGAAAAACAAGCTCTTGACGGCTAGTATAGAATAACAGACTGGCAGGGACCTTGAAAGAAATACTATGTAACCTTTACTTACTAGTTTACGTTTACCATGCATACGTTACGAAGAATCGTCATACATTATTACATTCACATGTTCCCAAGATGAATTGAAATGCATTACGACTGAAGTTTCTAAACAATTCATCTTCTCGTTGAAATATATAAGAAAGACGTGAACAGTTCTGTTTACATGGAAATGTGACAGGAATAAAATAGATGTATTTTTTTTCTCTTTGCAAATATATATAGTATATGTTCAAGAACGTTTTATTTCCATTAAAAATCCCTTATTTTTTTGTTGGTTTGTAATGTGAGAGCACTACTGCGTAGTTCGAAGCATCATTACAATGAAACAAGTTAAGTGACCTACGTAAGTACTTGAAATAAACATATTGTTTCTATAGTACAACAAAACTTAGAAAGAAAAATCATGCGGCACGCTGATTATGAAACACTCTCCGGCTTCATTATAAGATAAATAATGTTGACAAATTTCGTATGTAAGATAAATAAACGTACCAAATCTCAGTTTTAGGTACTGGAAAAAAGAAACAGGTAAATAAAAGTTGGCCTCATTTGCTTTGGTAATGAAATCCTAACATTTCATATCACACACAATCTGAAACATTCTGGATAAACCGATTCTTATGGGTGGATCGGGTTGTAAAGACATGTTTTCTGAAATTTTTTAAGTAAGTGTTGGATGTCAATTTTTGTAGCCGATACCAACAAATATGTCAAGTTCTAATAACGTACCAAACTGCGGTTTCTAAAATACGTCAGTTGGTTGCTTGGTTTATGGAACTTTCTCTGTATGTACTTGTATATGGATACAATCTAACACACGCACGTGCTAGATTTGGCGCAAAAAAAAAAGTCATCAAAGAGAAGGTGAATAATAAATGAAAGGTAAAATTTTAGTGCTCAATTCACCTTGAGTTAGATAATTAAAATTCATATAAAACAGCACAGATAAATGCAGTAAAATGACTAGCAGGTGCATACATGTGATATAAAATTATTTAAAATACATTAAAAATACATTAAAATACGTTAAAAAACGTTAAAAACCCAAAACGTTTTCAGTCATTACATGGCCGTCATCAATGTGGATTTAAATATTGTTGTTATTTTTGTTTCCCACTTATTCGAGAATTGTCTAGATTAAATCATTGTAGTTTAAAGGTTGTACGTCAGATGAGATGTCAGATAAAGGTATTCAAATTTCCAACAAAACAAGCTTTCATCTATTATGCAGCAAATCTTTCCATACCCCTTGGATATCGTATGATAGTGCATTGTTACAATGCAAGCTGTATCTTTATTAGCAATTATTTCAATTGATTCTCTTATAATGGCTTCCTGGTAATTATTTGTACGAAGATAATTTTCGATTCATTAAAATCTACTTTTATAGCTTGAGTTTGAGCTAATCTTGATAACGCAAAATGGGGTCTATTTAATCTGACATCAGCTTTATGTTCTTAAATTCTATTACGAAATTTTCTCATCGTCATACCTACATAAAGAAAATATCTACTACATTTTTGAAAGGTATAATGTATAATACGGATCTATTGATTGCTTTTACAGGATCAATTTTCGTATTTAAAAGATCTTTTATATGAAAGTGAATAATTTTCTCGATAGTCAATTTGGCAAAAATCTATTTATAAGTGTTTAAAGTATCATTTGCGCGATTGATCAGGCACCTAATTTTAGTATGCATAAAGAAACACTTTTATAACGACCTTCCTATTACTGTTTTAGTTTATAGGTCCCTAAATGCAGATTTTGAAAAAAAAAATTACTTATTAATTTTACTTTGAAATTTCCTTTACTTTTATTTTCCTCTAAAAATGCAATCTTCCAGAAAAAAAAACTGGTAGGAAATGGATTTAATAAGGCAGAATAATAATAACTATTAAGGTAAAATTTCGCAAATTTGAGCAATTCACAATGTTTTAAATCTGAATTATTTTAAAATGCAGTAATTAAAAAAGAAAAACTTAATTTTCATTTTTAATTAAGACTTCATTCAAATATGATGAACAAAATCCACTTAACCTAATTTTTGTTGAACAAAATCCACTTAACCTAATTTTTGTACTTCAATTAAAGTTGAATGTTATTTTTGTTAATATTCTAAGAGAAGAAAAAGGGCAGCTAATAATAACATTTAATTCTTTTTCACAGACGCATTAATACAAATTACATCTCATTTAAATGGATCTAAATCAATAGATCATATTGAAAAATCGCAATTAAAGAAAGACGTGTAAATACTAATTTTATCACAGTTGGTATAAATGGTGCATATATTTATAAAAAAAAAATAAATAAAGCAAATTATAAATATATTTAGAATAAAGTATTACGTGTGGGATTACTAAACATTCCTTATCTTACTTATTCCTTTCTTTACCATCTGTGATTATCCTTAAAACCACTACGCTATTAAAAATGCAGTATAGTATTATACCGTATTTCAAAGCATTACTTCCATTAAAAGTATTGCAATAAGAAAGCCCCAACTACCTATTAAATTCTAACTGATTCAGCACAATAAATATTTGATTCATTTTTTTTTAACATCACAAAATAGCAAAAATGACACAAACTTTTTCTTCTGATTTTAGCAATGTAATGTAAACATTTTATGATGTAGTATAAAATGAAAAATATATCGATTGGAAATAGGTGCTTAAAGGTGTATCCTACTATAAATTGGAAGCGCATTTTTTTTTTTTTTTTTCAAATAACTAAATATGTTATGTCTGAATCAAAATTTTAAAAAATAAAAAGACATTTAATAAAACTAAAGAACAAAACATTAATTTCACATAATAAAATCAGTAATAGTAGACGTTTAAAGCTTCATACAAAATCATCATCCGTATAAATGCCAATCGATACCGAATTTGTTGTTTATACATGTTCACCATGTATACCATTTAAGAATATTATATTTTTAATAAATTATTTATTATTATTATTACTAACTGCCACTGATGTCCAGTTTTCTCGCCCTTAAATGTATGCTGTGCATTGTATCATGTTACTTTTATTCATAATTTAATTTAATTGATCAATCCTTCGCCAAATCGGAAGATTATGATGAAGCATTTTTTCGTATTTCATTATTTTCATTTGAAAAATAATATTTTCATCCATTTTATTTGAAATATATAACATTAATGTTAAACCAAAACATTTAACATTCATGATTTTCACTTATTTCTTAAAAAAAAAATAAATAAATAAATAAATAAATAAATAAATAATAATAATAATAATAATAATACCACAAATCAAGACATTTAATTTCAAAAATCAAAGCATTGTTTTAATATAGCATGCGAAAAATAATAAATGCTACTGGCAAGTTTAAAAATGCGATTGGCGAGATTTGCGCCTTTCTAACATAAAAGTACCAAGAACTCTTTGCGATTATGGTAACTTTTATGTAGTTGTATTCGAAAAAGTAATTTGGTTTAAAAATGGCCACTTAGCATATGAAAAGCGAAGGGTGTTTATGACAGTCACATGACTTGGACTTTATAATACAAATTATTGAATTTATATTTTTAAATGGCGTGAACGTGAACACGTATAAACAACAGTTTCAATATCGATTGACATTTTCACTTGCTTAAAGCGTGAAAAATCCTACAATTATTGATTTAACTGTGTGATAATAATGCGATTTTTTTTTTTTTTTTTTTTTTTTTAGTTTTATTCAATGTCTGATTTTAAAAGGCATACCCGAATTAAGAAGTTTACATATTTTTGAAGTTAAGTGTTCAATACAGTTTGCTTTAAATATATTTTAAGAATTTTCATGCACACATTTTTCTAATGGGTAGTATTGCAGAATGAATATAAATATACGATTCATTCGATAAATAGTATAAAAAATTTATAAAAATTCAAAGTACAATAATTGACTTTTAAAATTGTATAAAATATTCTAATATGAAAAAAACTAAAACACACTAAAACAATTACATAATTATTCCGGCAACTGTTATATTTATCAGATCGACACACGCGTTTTTTTTTTTTTTTTTCAAAGATAAATTACTTTTATTCTTGAAATTTGCAGCAATTAATTTTCATTTTAACGCAAAAACTTTACTTTTTTCAGAAATTGAAGGCAAAAAAATCGAAAGGAAATTAGCTAAATAAAGTGAAAAATTAATTGCTATTAAAATATAAAAATATAAAATTTAGCAATTTCAAAACTTCTAAATCGGAGTAAATAGAAAAATGTATTTATATGTATGTACAGAAAAAAAACATAGAAATTATTTTCGTTTTTATTTAAGGTTCGTTAAAATATGACGAATAAAATGCACTTAACCTACTTTTTAGGTGCGTTCGTAATTATATAAATACGTAGCACCTATAGTTGTCGTTCAGTCCGTCTGTCTGTCCGTCCGTCTGTCCGTCCGTCTGTCTGCCCGTCCGCATATAACAGAGCAAAAACTAACCAACCGAATCGTTTAAAATTTAAACTATATAATTGTTGCATAATTTTGCCGAGTCATTTCAATTTTTATGAAAATCGGATGTATAGTTTAATTACAGGGACAATCAAAAGTTTTCCGTTACATTACGGCCAATGGGAAGAAATTATTGCAAGTGCATTTTAATGATGTTACAGCCTTCCGAATGGTCTGAAATTATAAATATATAATTGTTGCAAGATTTTGTCGAGTCATTTCATATTTTATGAAAATCGGATGTATAGTTTAATTACAGGGACAGTCATAAGTTTTCCGTTACATTACGGCCAATGGGAAAAATATTTTCAAGTGCAAATTAATGATGTTATAGCCTTTCGAAGTACACTAAAATATACATTCTGTACAATATGCGGCGAAAAAAATATTTATAAAACTAGTTATAGTACGAACGCACCTCATTTGCCACGTTTGACGAGCAATTTCCAACTTGTTATTTACCATTAAAAGTAAAACGATATTTTGTTAATAACGCAAGAGAAGCAAAAGTGCAGCCACTATTAATATTTAATTCTTTTCGGAGAAGTATTGTTATAAATTACATCTCATTTATTTAAATGGATGCAAATCAATAAAACGTATTAATAAAACACGATTAAACAAAGGCGTGGAAATTAATAAATTCATCGCAATTGGCACAAATGGTATGTATCAGAAAAAAAAAATAATTAAAGGAAATTCCAAAGATATTTAGAATAAAATCTCACAATGTAAGATTATATTAAACATTCTTTACCTCTTGCATTCGCTGATTTTTCTTTATCGTCAGCGATTATCCCCGAAACCATTACGCTATTAAAAATTCATGATTATCAGAGCTTCTTTTATTACATGCAACATTTTATCCACACAAGCTTCTTCCATTATAATAGCGTTCCACTAAGACCAAATAATTAATTCAATCTTCAGACACCAAGATAAAGTGGTAATGGTAAAGAAGGGAAAAGAAAAAAAAAACGCCTTTCAAATGTCTTTCATTGATTGCAAAAGCCTCCCACAGCCAGAAAAATCATTAAAACCTCGGATAAAAATTTCCGCTTCATTAAACAAGTTAGAACCTATGTTTACTGGGTTGCTAATCAATTATACGCAGCGATCACAAAGGATCCCTCCAATAACCTGTCAGCCAAGGGTGCATTTTAATTGGTCGTATAGTTTTGCAGAAGGGATCCATTGGGAATTGTCCTCAGTAATTCAAACAACGCAGGGGCCCTTTTAAGAAGTGTAATCCAAGATTAATCAAGTTGGACTATCGGTAGATTAATATGAATTTTAAATAGATATCGATTTAATTTGCGTAAAGCTCTACTTATGTCGGTTAAGGCTGTTCTCAAATCCAAAAGGGAAACTTTATGACATAAGTTTTAATTTATTTTTGTTCGGAAATCCATGAAACTAGCAGGTGTTGTTGTTGCAAAACTATGTAGTTAAACTGTTTTTCTGATTTTTTCCTTTCTTTTTTTTTTTTTTTTTTTTTTTTTTCTTTTTTTCAAACGCAATAGTTTTTTCAGAACATATTGTCAAAGTGGGCGTTTTGAACCAAATTTCCGCGCGAAAGAAGAATAACCACTCAAGAAAGGGTAAAAAACGTCTTTTTCACGTGATCAAAATCGCTTATAGCTCAATAGGTAATTTATTTATAAAAAAAATGGAAAAAAAAAACGTTCGGTTCCAAATTGCTTCCATAGTCAGATTTTTAAATGTTATGTATTTCCGATAAAAAATTATTTTGTATATGTGTCAAAACGTTTTGCGCTGGTTGAGCAGAGCAGTTGGGAACAGCCATAACCCTTAATTCTCGCTCCCGTGACATTCAGATTGTTTGATTCCCACTGGTTTTATAAAATAGGTAATTTATTGGCTTTATTATGGTATCATTTTACCTGTCATTAAATGAAGTGAATATTTCTTTTCAAAAAAGTGGTACCAATAAGCAATTTAAATTTTTAAACCATAATTTAATGCGACCGTTAAGGGGTTAAGGGAATATGTACAAGAGAGAAGTGAGGGTAAAGCCGTTGAAGAATTTCATGAGTAATCAGTTGATTTGATTTTGATATCTTAAAACTCAGTTAGTCACAAAAATTGAAGGTTATAGAAATAAAAATAAATCTATTGATTTCAGGAATTAGAAAATTATAAAAGTTATTGAAACCACCAATAAGAAATTTTTTTCGTGTAAATAATTGGTCGTAGTTTTGCAGAACAGACCCATTAGGAATTGTCCTCGGTAATTCAAACAAGTCAGGGGCTCTTTCAAGAAGTGTAATCCATGATTAATCAAGTTGGACTATCGGTAGATTAAGATGAATTTTAAGTAGATATCCATTTAATTTGGGTAAAGCTTTTTCTTATGGGAATATGTACAAGGGATAAGTGAGGATAAAGCCGCCAAAGGATTTCATACAGTAACATATTGTTCCAATTCTGGTACCCTAGTTAGTCGCAAAAAATGAAGGTTTAAAATATAAAAATAAATCTATTGATTTCAGAAATTGAAAAATCATAGAAATTATTGCAATCATCATCTAATACAAGAATTCTTCTTGGAAGTAATTGGTATTGGTCCATATTTCTGCAGAAGGGGTCCAATGGGAATCGTAAGAAGTAATTCATACGAGACAGGAGCACTTTGAAGAAGTATAATTCAAGATTATACCACATGTAGATTCAACTGACTTCTCCAGGTCAGTTTCCCTGTCTTTATCTTATGTCAGTAACTATGGTAACACCGCATTTGACTGACTAATCTTTTTCCCATGGCAATGATAGGATCAAGTGGTGAGGACGGATGCCCTTGAGAAGGCTATAGAAATTACATAGAGTATAACCAAGTTGGCCTATTGATATGTTAATGTGAATGTTTAGTCGAGATAGATTTAATTTGCGCAAAGCTCTCCTGATATCAGTTTAGGGGATATGTACAGGGCAGTAGAAAAGCTTCAGTAGGATTTTGTACTACAATGAGGTGTTTTAATTTTCATAAACTTTATTCAGTTCGTCACAGAAATTTAAAGTTTTAGAAAAAAATGTTAATTTCAGAAATTGTAAAAGGATGAAAGTTAATTGAAATCGTCATCTAATAATTAATTCAAACAAGGTCGGACCTCTTTCAAGAAGTATAATCCAAAATTTAATCAAGTTGGTCTATCGGTAGATTAATATTAATTTTAAACGAATATCGATTTAATTTGAGCAAAATTCTTCTGATGGCAGTTAAGGGAATATGTTCAGGAGAGAAGAGAGTGTAAAGCTTCAGTATGATTTTCTGCTACGTTTAGGTGCTTTAATTTTCACATGTTTATTTCAGTTAATAACAAAAATTTTAATTATCGAAAAAAAATGTTAATTTCAGAATTTGAAAAAGGATGAAATTTATTGAAATCGTTAACTAATAAGTAATTCAAACAAGGTAAAAGCTTTTTCAAGAAGTATAATCTGAGATTAATCAAGTTGGACTTTCGGTAGATTAATATAATGTTTTAAGCGGATCGTAAAGCTTTCCTGATGACGGTTCAGGAAATGGGTTCAGATGATCATTAGCAAAGAGAAAATAATTAATCTTAGAGCCATATATTTAATAATGTTTCTGTTTGTACAAGTTATTTAGTTAAAGATTACTGTCAATTATTTTTAAAGATTAAATGGTATTATTCTAGAGGTATTTGTTAACCCAACAACCCCGATTTGAAAAATTCTTACACAGATATTAAAATGCATCACTTTAAGCATGGAAAAAATAATAAAAAAAATTCAGAACAGAAAAATAAAATTTTATTTGGAAAAATGGGTTTGTTGCATATCTGCAACATCTTGCCAAATGTCACAAAAACTGAAAATATTTAAAATTTTAATTTGCACGAAAATTTTTGAAACAATTGTTAGTTTTGTTATAGCAAAGTCCCACACCACATTTCTCACAAGCAGTTTGATTAAAGTTTTTACAATCGGGGTATTTACAACATATTCTTTTTTCTGCCCACTATGGTCATGCCCAATTTCATCTAGGCGCACTTGTTTTGGTGGAATATGTTGAGTAGGCGCTCTATGCTTTTTCTGTTGAATTCTTTTTTCTACTACGAGAGCTTTCCCTTTTTTGCTAGCTTTGGACTTGGTGTTAATTTTACGGAGGGGGGTGGGGGTGGGGGAGATCCCTAACTTACCCTATAGAAATTAAATATAAAAGCAGACTAATGTTTCACCTTTTCAATAATTTTGCTCTTCTGAAAGAAATGCAACTTAACACTAGAACGCCCGCTACCATTTTCCCCCTAGAACGCCCGCGGGAGTCGCTTCGACTCCTGTCTGTTTCAAAAGAGAAAAAATAAACGAAACGCATAGAAATGAATAGAAGACTGTGAATATAACATTTATATTTGAATTTAAGATTCATATATATATATTTTACAATTGAAAGAACAATATTTATATACGCATTTTTAAGAAATTGGAAAAATATTTTCAAAGGAAATACTCACAGAATCGTTTCGAATTTTCAATCTGAAATACAGTTTTTGCAAGTGTAGTCAGTTTTGGCCAAGCATTTTTCACAAACCATTTTCTTGCATGTTATGCAATCATTGAAAGTCATGTTGCCTTTACATAGTTTTACTTCGCATTTTCTTCTCTTAAGGGATTTTGTTTCAAATGATGTATCAGCGAGTCTTTTTCTTGTTGGTTTATTTTTAGCAGATGTATAATTTTGACGCAATTCATCTGCTAATAACTGAATAAATGCTTGTCTGCTTATTTTTGTTTCTCCGGTAACTTCTTTATAAATGATCCAGGAATTTATTGCTGCTAAATCTAAGAGATTGTAAAAAGTATGCACAGGCCATCTTCTGGAGGGCGCCCTCACTGAATATTTCCTAGCCATTTGATCAATAACGTCAACACCACACTTAGTTTCATTATAAAATCTAACAGTTTCTGGGGTTTTCTTTTCGTTGTTTTCAATTTAAATGAATGGGTGGAGAGTGCTAAGAATAATAACATTTTTCTTTCTCTTTCCTTGATACACGGTTAGAGTAGTACCGGTTTCTTCGTGTTTTAGAAATTTTGTTTCGTATAATTTATCTTTCGAATCTTTCAAAGTTTTTGGAATTTCTCTCCTAGTTTTTCTCATAGTGCCTACTAGACTAGTACCTTTCTTTTTCAGTTGTTCAGCCAAACGCAGTGACGTGAAATAATTATCAACCGTGACGTTAATGCCTTTGTTTAGAAATGGCGGCATCACTCGCATAACTACATATTCTGATAAAGTTTGATCTGAAGGCCGTTCTTCACATTTGCCTAAATAAGGGAACGCATTCAGTAAGTACTTTGTTCGAAGGTCTACTGCAAGCCAAAACTTTTGTCCATATTTATTCGGTTTTGAAGGTATGAATTGCGTGAAAGGACAACGCGTTTTGCTTGGAAATAACTGTTCATCTATTGTTATATTTTCACCAGGCTTGAAACAGGCAATACAGTTTTCAGTGAATCTATTCCATATATCAGATATCATTCCAAATTTATCTGCTTTTAAGCGTATAGATCTGGTAGATTTCAAATCGAATCTCAAAAAGCGTAAAATTTCACAAAACCTATTTCTTCCCATAGTTTCAGTGCAAAAATTCAAACCCCATAAGTTTGACCACAAAGAATGAACATCAATTCCATTTGCACCACATGCACCTCGGGCATACAAAATTCCAATAAAGGCATACAGCTCGTCTAACGTAACTGTCCAGTTATCTGTTTCAAGAACATGTCTTGCCTCTGTTTCTGTGCATCTTTGAATTTGTTCCAGCATTTTTGTATCTACAAATAACAGCCATGCACTCAAAACGCTTTCAGATTTCACGAATTTCTTAGCATAAATAGTTGTTCGAGTAGTCTGACACATGATATTTTGCTTCGGATATCTTCCAGAAATTTTCTTATTTGCACAAATTTTCCATTGTGTGCCATCTGGAGCGACATGAATTCCATCTCTTTCAGATGAAATAATTAGCGCATCGTCATTTGTATCGGAATCTGATGAAGAATTATTTCCAATACTAATTTCTTGAATTTCGTTTTCATTTTCTGATAACTCACCACCTTCAGATTCATTATCTGAAAGCTCTCGTAATAGAGCAGTTATTTCGTCCGGTGTTAGAAATTTTTTCCGTGACATTATGTTTTATTTCTAATAAAAAGGAAAAACGGAGTTGATTAGCTATGATGAAACACAAGACTGATAAAAATTGAAACAAAAATTCAATTCGAATGATACAAAGAATTTCGCAAGCAGTACGCAATCATTTCAGCAGGTGCATGGAACTAACCATTTTTCTCAACAAAAGGGGTGTAGAGAAAAGAAGAGCAAAAACATTTACTTTCCTGATAACAGATAAAAATATTATGAATCCCAAGGTCATGTTACGCAAAAATAATAAAAGCATTTTACAAATCTTACTTTGGAGTCGATTCGACTCCTTTGGGCGTTCTAGTGGTTATGCCTCATTATCAATTTATTAAATGTGCAAATAATTTATAAATTTCAGAATAAATAGAGATTACAAAAATAATAAAAGTCAAGGAAGCGGGGGAAAAAAAATCAAAATTTCTCAGAGATATGGGTGTTTTAGGAGCATTTGGAGTCGAAACGACTCCATTGGGCGTTCTAGTGTTAAATAACCATTAGAAGATATTTTCGATGCTCTTTTGATATTTTAAAAAATCCATTACAAGAGAAGATATGGCGCGTTGTTGCAGATCTGCAACAAACAGAAGTTTACGTTTATCTTATACATATTATAAATTTCCTAGCTCGAAAATGGTCTTTAAATAAAGAATTTAAACTCACCTTTTAAAACAATATACTTATAGACGTCTGCAGACTTTTTTAACCTGTATTTCAAAGCTTAATTCAGCAAAAATCACGCGTCGCTGATCAAGCGATAAATTAAACTTTGGCGCGAAAAAAAAAATCAGTATAGACATTTGTTGCAAATTTAATGAAATAATTATGTTAATCGTAGTGTAATAGAATAACAACAATCAACAAAATCGTCTTTTGAAATTTACTGTTGAAATAACAATGAAGTTTTGGGTATATTGCAGATCTGCAACACGGTGATACAAAGGGTTAAAGATAAGTGTCTGAAGAGTAAAAAGTATGAAGAAATACACCTACTTTATGATATGAACAGGAAAATAATGCAATGACGAAACAAAATATTTATTAACATCTTCTTTATTACCCGTATTTATAGCCTCATTAGAGTCATTGTTGGCATAAGAAGTCTACATGGGCTCAGGCCTAGCCCACGAATGTAAAGTCTCTATAGAATTTGACACAGTAATCTATTGTTTTGATTTTTATTCCTTAAATTCATTGAATTACAATAACTGAATATTACAAAAAAAAAAATTATCATATTTATTCTTTTTCTTAATTATAAATGGATAAAAGTTACTGAAATAAGTTATTGCTCGTAGTTATGCAAATTGGATCCATTGCAAATTTTATACAGAAATTCACTGTTTCTTTAGAGAAATGTAATCAAGATTAATTAAAATGGTCTATGGTAATTTAAATTTTAAGTGGATATCGATTTAATTTGCTCACACTTCTCCTTATGACGGTTAAGGGAATAAACCTCATAACATTTAAGAGTGAAATTTTCGCTCAGAAAAATGGAAAAGGATTGTCCATCAGGAATTATGTCTTCTTTCAATTTACAATAAAATAGGAGGACGTCTTCATACTGAAATTGTATCAAACACTAAAATTTTCATTACGAATACCAAGTTTCGACATCATATTTGGAATTTTCGATGCATTTTACCTTCTGATGCGAAACGGGAAGTCAATCGTTCAGATAGTTTATGAATTACGAAGGTTTAAAACATAGAACTCTTAAATTTTTACAACGAATACCAAGTTTCGACATTATATTTGGAATTTTCGATGCATTTTACCTTCTGATACGAAACGGGAAGTCAATCGTTCAGATAGTTTATGAATTATGAAGGTTAAAAATATAGAACTCTTAATGTTAAATTTATTTTTAATCGTTCACAAAAAATATGGTAAAGAGGATAGATTTTAAAGCAAAACTCAAAAAACTAGTTCGAATAAGCTGTAATTTTGGATTCGCATATTTGAAGCTCCCAGGAATTGATTTCTGTTAAAAAAAGGTCACGCGTTACAATTCCATAAGATCACCTCTTTTTTTTTTTTTAATTACTTTTAAAGTGTTTTCGAAATTAATTTTCGGAAAAATTATGAATTGCAATCTGTTTTTATATATATATATATATATATATATATATATAAACAAGAATAGATTTCTAAAGCTTTTAATATTCAAAATTACAGTTCATTCCGACAAGTAATTTTTTGTGTTATGATTTAAAAACTAACCGCAGTGCATTGTGTTTTGCGACGATTAAAACGAAATTTAACATTACAAATTCCAACTTTTAAATGTTCATAATTAACTAACAATTTGACCGATTGACTCCCTGTTTTATATCAAAAGATAAAATGTACCAAAAAATCCAAATAGGTTGTCAAAATTATTTGTTCGTATTGGAAATTTCAAAGATTAGTAGAACTTCAAAATAAAGATGGTTTCCTATGATAGCTTATGTTTTACATGTAAATTGAAGGAAGACATATTTCTAATCCAATGGATATTTTCGCTTTTCTCTGCGACAAATTGGCGATTAAATTTTATACGGTTTATCTTTATTCACGAACTTTACAAGAGAAGCTGGACAAGACTTATGTATAGCGAGTAGAATAAATAGTGTGGAAATCGGCTATCCCGGTAATACTTTAAAAAGTGCTAAAATATTGAATCCTATAAACGTCTAACGATGCTGAAATTCAAAGAGTTGATCGCAGCGACATCTGGAGGATCTGGATCGCAGCGACATCTGGAGGATCTGGATCGCAGCGACATCTGGATCTTTTCTACAACTGCTAGTCTTGACGCTGTAATAGTACGATTTTTACATTGAAATTTGAAGTATCCCGCAGCGCATATGTCGCTGAGATCGACTCTTGGACTTCAGCATCGGTGAACATTTAAGGGATTCAAAATTTTAGCACTGTTTGGATAACATATTTCCACGATATTCATTCTGGATGCTGTACCTTAAGTATTTTGTACTGTAATTAGATGTTATAATTTTGATGCCTTAGATTCACGTAGTCATATAAATTGAAAAATGTAAAAATGAAAAAAATATATTGATATTAGATATAAAAGAATAAAAACTGTGGAGATCGTTATAAGTAATACAAAAAAGGCAAGGGGCTCTTTCAATAAGTGTAATTCAAGATGAATCAAGTTGGACTATCGATAGATTAGTATAAATTCAAACGGATATAGATTTAAATTACGTAAAATGCTCTTTATGATGATTAACAGGATACTACGTACAAGAGAAAAGAGGGTGAAAATTATCAGAAGGATTCTGTACAGTAATTCCTTTCCTTTGATTTGGATACGTTAAATTGGTTCTTATAAGGTTTTATAAAAAACTTAGTAAGGTATATCTTAAATTATGGTTTTGATACCCTTTTTTAATTCAGTTTGCTACTATAACGGAATATTATAGAAAAATAAAAATTCTAATTTTAATATTTATTGTTTTTATTTCTTCAATAAATAAAAAATAATAAACGTTATAGAAATGAGTTATTTGTCGTAGTTCTGCTGAACGGATTCACAGTGAATTGCCAGTAGTAATTCAAACAAGATAGAAGTTCCTTTAAGAAACTTAATCTGAGATTAATAAAGTTTTAATATAGGCAGATTAATAATACTTTTAAGCATTTATTGATTTAATTGACGTAAAGCTTCATTTATGGTGATTATAGAAATATGTACAACAGAAAAGAGAATGTGAAGCCTCAGAAAGATTTTGTACTATAATCTATTTTTTTTTAAATTTTGGTAGCAAGTCATTTGCAATATTTGAAGGCTATATTAGTATATATATATATATATATATATATATATATATATAATAAATTTGAAATCACAAATATTTGAAGAAATTGATAAATAGAGTCAAAACACTGTTTTAAACACTAGTGTCGTGAAGGAAATTTTCACCTTGTTATTAATAAACTTTATAATATACTTATAACTACTTAAAAGGTGACAAAAACATATAAAAATATTATTTAATGTGACCCGAGATCTTTCGAACACACACGCGTTCATTTTCAAAGGGATAAAAGATGATTGACTGAATAGAAATACATTTAAAAACAAAAACAAAAATAAAAATAGTACGCATGCGCAAGCGGAGTTCGGTCCATTTCTCTGCAGAGGGGTGAAAAGATCAGTTCATATTATCAGGATGTCGTGAAATATTTAGGATATTGTACCAAATTGCGGGAATATTATAGGAAAGGACGTCGTTACAAACATTATCACTTCTCACCCTCATTTACTACTCATCAATAATCCGTGAATCCATTGAAATTTTACTTAGAAGTGATAATGTTTGTAACGACGTCCTTTCCTATAATATTCCCGCAATTTGGTACACTAACCTAAATATTTCACGACCTCCTGATAATATGAACTGATCTTTTCACCCCTCTGCAGAGAAATGGACTGAACTCCACTTGCGCATGCGTACTATTTTTGTTTTTGTTTTTAAATGTATTTCTATTCAGTCAATCATCTTTTATCCTTTTGAAAACGAACGCGTGTGTGTTCGAAAGATCTCGGGTTACATTAAATAATATTTTTATATGTTTTTATATGTTTTTGTCACCTTTTAAGTAGTTATAAGTATATTATGAAATTGATAAAGTTCTAAAGATGATTTAGAAATGAATATATGAAACCAGTATGTAAAATAAGAAACTATGAATGACTCACAGAATCATCACAGGAGCTTGTGAGTTCATTCATAGAAGATGCGTTATTTCATCCAATTTTGCCGGCATTAAGCCTAAAATGACAAAATTTAGATACATATATATAAAATCTATTAGTTTCAAAAATGGAAAACGGATAAATGTTTTTCAAATCATCATCTAATAAGTAATTCAAACAAGGCAAGGGTAAAATTAAATTTGGGGTGGATTAATATGAATTTTAAGCAGATATCGATACAAATTGCGTAAAGTTCTCTTTATGACTTTAAGCGTGTTCAAAAGAAAAGGGGGTAAAAAGCGTCAGAAAGATTTTGTGTGATAATCTGGTGTTACAATTTTGATTTCTTAATTTAGATTTTTAAGTACTTATCGATTTAATTTACGTAAATTTCTCCCACGTCAGTTTTGGTATATGTATATGAGATACAGAGTGTAAAGTCTGGTTAGGATTTTGTAAGTAATTTGGTGTTATAATTTTGATACCTTTGATTCAGGTAGCAAGGTGCGTACAATACATCTATTCACTATTTTAGTACTGTAGCCTTCTCCTTATGTAATCGTAGGATTTCTGTGGTTAAATAAGGTATTAATTATTATATGAAAATCGTGGTATGCAGGAAATAAAGTCATATACTGGATGCTGGTTCCAAATTGATTTCGGTTGTCCGAGACCTATACAATCATAAAATATCACACCTTTTACTGTTTTGGCAAACAAAAGAGTACTAAAAAAAAATATATATATTAAACTTTTTTTCTACTTTTTAATGTTCAAAGTATTTAATTGCTGCAGTTTCACAGACAGTAGCTATATTTTAGTTAGCGTGGTTTGGCGCATGATTAACTCCATTGTTGTAAATCGTATACAGTTATAACCATAAAGATTATTTAGCAATTTATCCCCTTTGCCCGGATAATAAATAAATATATTAATGTTAATTTATTAAATTATAATTAAATTCTAAAAATATTAAAATGTTGTATTGTCATCTGTGTACATGATTTTCATAATTTTAGCATATTACAAAGTTAGGGGAAAATCAATTACAAAACATTAATGTACATATACTTTCCAACTTTACATACATGAATGAAGTTCAGTTAAAAATAAAATAGCGTAAACACTAAAGAGTTTTTAGAATAATACCATACAAAACGCACATAAATACAATAATTAGTTATACAATAAAATATACGTACATACAAGTAAATACAATAAAATATTTATTCACTATTATATTTTACTGTCTATGATTGTCTAAGATATACTTAAAACTTCGAATTTATTTATCTGTGAATGTATTTCTTGAAGTTTTGTTGTAGTACTTGAATTGATATATCTCAATTTTTATGAAAGAAAAACTTATGATATTTTGAGCCATTGTTTTCATTTATGTTCTAAATAAGTTATCTTCGGAATACTTTGTTTTGAGAAGTTTCAAAATATTATCCTCGTAATACTACATATTCGTAAAAAAACGATTTTTTTCTTTAAAAAATATTAATTAAAAAAATAAACATGCTTGTAAATTCTGAAAATGTTTAATATTTATTTTCTTCTTCATTAATTGTATCCATAAAGAGATAACCTTATAGAAGACATATTTATTTTTAAATACGGTTAAATGAATATTTTTTTATTTTTTATTTTTTTTTAATCTATTTTGAAAATAATATATATACATATATACGTATCAAGATAAAAAAAATATTTATAAATAAAAAAGATAAAATTTTGTGTCCCGGACCATCTAAAAATGTTTTTAATTAATCGGTAATGTTCAAAGCATAAATTAATTCTGCGCAATTCACGTGCGAATTCCTTTTAATTGAATGAAAATTAAAACAATACATGACTAATGTAATTATTCAAATATCTACCATAAGCACATTTCATCATTACTTTTTTACAAGGTCATAATTTGTCTGAAATTTTTTACTATATTTGTTTTTTGAAAAGATTCCAATTACGTTTGATCCGCACATTTTTTTTTCTTCATTAATTTACATCGCAGATGGTAATATTTCATCAAAAATAATTTTCACCTTCAAGTTAAAATTATCTTCTACATTTTATTATACATTGTATCATATTTCGCATTTTCACAAGAGACATGTACTTAAAAGTACTCTTATTTCTTATACAGTTAAATCTTTTAAAATTAGTTCTATGATGTAAAATTAAATTTAGATTCTCCATTTAAAATGCATATTTAGAATAAATGTTATTTAAGTTGCGTGTATGTTAATGGCATAGTGTACAAAGAAACAATACATTTTACATGTCACAGAATTAAGCAGTTTTTAACAAAGTTAATTGTTTTTGATATTTTATTTTTTCATGGTGTAAACTGAAATGTGTACGTAGTACTAATGCTCCATTAAGGGGTCTCAAGACTCTTAAAATTGGAAAAAATGAAAAAAAGGGCAATTTTCAACACTTAATATCTTCAAATGTATATGACTTAAAAACACAATTTTTATTGGGATTAAAAAATATAAGTATATTCTTTCGTTTCATGTATTTAAAAAAATTACAAGTTGCAGAATTAGTATTTACAGGGGACTCCAAACTGTCAGGCATTTGCCGAGCAGAAAATTGGTATAACAGCTTATGCGCACGAATTGAAAATAAATTTTCCAACTACAATGAAAGTTTTTATGCCTAATTTTACTTCAGATAATAATAATTACCCTGAACCTAAATAAATTTGTATTTAAATCATTTTTATATTTTCAATACAAAGTTGTATTTAGCTAATACAAAATTTTGAAAATTTCAACAGAATAATCACCTAATAAAATATTTTTTTGAACGATAAAAATGAAATTTTACGTTCAGTTTATACAGACTAACATGACACACATGTTTTGAAAATTTCATGAAAAAATATTCATAAGTTTTTGAGATATCCTGCGCCCAAAAACGTCATTTGGAGAAAAATTACTTCAAAGTTTCGGAAACGCCGCCTCAGCTATTGAGCGGGTATAATTCTAATAGCCATAACTTCTGTTTTAATGGAAATTTGAAGAAAACAATTATATCAAAATGTTTAGAAAAGATAGAAATTTAACCTATAAATAAATTAAAATTTTGAAAATTTTGAAGCTTTATAAGAGTCTTCAGAACCTTTAACAAAAATTCTTAATTTTTAAAATATGGTACTTCATTTTGCTATAATATTGGTTATAATAAATTTCGCACGAGAAGAGTAATTTGAACTCCATTTAACACCTTTTAAAGCAGTGTATATTAAGGACTCTTGTGGCATTGGTTTGCCGGGCGATTTGGGAAGTCCGCCATTATAGTTTAAAGTTCAGCATTCGTGAACATTGCCAATGGAGGATTTTTGATAAATGCTCAAACAACTTTTTCAAAAAAAAAAAAAAAAAATACATTGCAGTGTAATACATTTAGCGTATTTGAACTTCATTATACTTTTACACTATGTTAAGAAAATAAAAGAATTTATTTTAGATTTTCATGTAAAAATGATTATCAGTCAGAAAATATACAGGGTGTCTCAAAAGGTCGTTTACAAACTTAACATGCTGGTCTGTCATATCATGATAAACAAGATTTACATAGGAACTTGGGTTCGAAAATGCAAACTGCGACCGCTAGAGGGCGATGAGTGCAGGCTTACGGGAGAATGAGATGCGTAATCCTTTCAGGCGAGGACGCTGCAGGAGAAGGATGAATCGGTTTAGTAACGCAGAACTGGCCGATATGCCTTACATATATGGCGCCACAGATGGAAATGCACGAGCCGCGGTACGGATGTATTTTGAGCGTTTCCCAAGCAGACGTCAGCCAAGTCACATTTTGTTTGGACAATTGCACCAAGGGTTGCACGAAGCAGGAGCTTTCCAAGTACGTAGCCACATCGGTCGAGAACGCACTACACGCACACCTGTCGTAAAGGAAACCGTGCTACGGGAAATTGTCATAAATCTGCAAACAAGTTTTCGAGCAAGCGATCGCGTATTGGGTGTACAGCGTTCCAGCATTATTTGCATACTGCATGAGGACACGCAACACCCCTACCACTTACAAAGAGTACAGGCGTTGTGCGTTCAGGATTATCCCCAATGCGTTGCATTCGCACGCTGGTATTGTCAACAACGGGTCGCACAGCCGGATTTTCCATCGTGGATTTTGTTTTCGCGTGAATCCTGTTTTACACAGAATGGTGTCCTGAACTTGCACAACATGCACATATGGGTGCATGAAAACCCAAGGTCTACACGTGCCCATGCACGCCAACAACGTTTCGCCGTAAACGTTTGGGCTAATATTATCGGGGACATGTTAATTGGCCCTTACCTACTACCTCAGCGCCTCGACGAGAATACCTATCGCATTTTCTTAGAAAAAATATGATGGGTGACGTTCGAACCACTTCACGCCGAAACATCGCGTTTCAGCATGATGGAGCGCCTGCTCATTTTAGCTACACTGTGCAAGAATTCCCCGATAAGATATATCCTAATCGCTGGATTGGCAGAGGCAGACCAGTCACATCGCCTTCGCGATTCCCCGACCTGACTCCACAATATTTCTATCTGTGGGGACACATGAAGTCCATGGTGTACGAGACGCCCGCAACATCAGACATAGATCTCGTCGCCAGGATCGTGGAAGCGGCGATATATGTCCATGACACCCCTGCCCATTTTGGACGGGTCCGTGAATCCATGCGTCGACATTGTGAAGCATGTATTCCGGCGAATGGAAGAAATTTTGAACACTTTCTCTAAATTAAACCATGTTCTTTAATAAAAGTCATATTAATACCTCTTTTGATATCCTTTCTTTCTTTCCTTCCACATCTGCGCTCATCGTCCTCTAGCGGTCGCAGTTTGCATTTCGAACACAAGTTCTTATGTAAATCTTGTTCCTCATAATATGACAGACCAGCTTGTTATGTTTGTAAACGTCCTTTTGAGACACCTTTTATAACATTATTAATTTTTCTCTCATTATTCATTCTTAAGTTTTTTTTTATACAGGTTTTAACAGCACTTAATATTAAAATTTAGCTATTTTTGCAATAAAGATTTTAAAAAACATATAACGATTGAGCATACAGTATACCTCTCCTAAAATATCTACATTATTTAAGCTTAACTTAAAATCTTAGCAGGAGATATAACTACATATTTCATAACTGTCAATTTTATCTTATAAATCAACTTCTAGCTAATGCTATCGTTTTCAAAATATATATCTGATATAGTATTAGAATGGATAGACCTACTAAAACGATGAAATATATTTTTTTAAATAATGATATTTATATAGAGCACTCTTGTTAACATAAAATATTTGATAATTAAAAACTCGCCAATTATTAATTTATTCAAGGAATTAATATTTTTATGCTATTAATACAGCAATCGAATTTTTTTATTTATTTTTCAAACACATAAAGATTCAATGGTTTAATTAATATTATCCGATTATTAATTTTAATACATATTGTTAAAAAAAGGTCAAAAGTTTAATTAAGAAATGAATTCCACAAAATTAATTTCTGTATTTCTCTCTTACTGGTTAAGAGTAGTAAAATTTATCATCAGACATTCATCTGTACTCAATCAATTTCGAAATGATTGTAGTTCATTCAAATAAATATAATTCATATCATAGAACTCTTAGCTACTAAAGTTAATATGCATGCATATTTATTTTCTGCGTGTCATTCTGAAATAATATAAAAATATTTATTTGTCCATGATATAATAGGTCCAAAAGTGTCAAACGCTGATGAAATAGTATGGAGTGTCCCGAAAGTTATTTTACAGCTAGTCTCTGTACAGTTTCAAGGAACAAGAAATTCATGGAAAGCAGGCTTAGTATTTGATAAAGCAAGGAGGTGGCGAAAAGGAGTTTCGGAAGGAAACGTCGACGATTATTGCCTTCACGCGCATGTTGTAACCAGTGGTGCACATATAGACGTTTATTAATAGATGAAATATATATGTTACTATATTTTGTAACAATGACGAACACTGAAGCAATAACAATAAACATCTCTCACTAGCTCCATTATAAAAGTCTCGGTAAACGTTCACAACACTCTATATTAATGAATTCTAATAAGCACCACTTCTACTAATTATTTAGTAGATAATAATTGCAGCTGACATTATTAGAATAGCACGTATGCAGTCGTTGTTATTCTCGTGGCAAACACTCGAAATGTATGGTGTTTCCCCATTAATAAAAAACAGATTTATCCACAACGGTAAGCACCTTTATTAAGCTAGTCGAGGAGAATATATAATTAAAACATTCACCACCAACTCCATAGAATATCATGCCATTTTCACTACTTAAGTATCAACAATTAGCAATCATGAACTGGATTTTAAAACAATGTTGTAAAGGTCATCTATTATTCAGAAGAATCAATTCCTAGCAACAGCCGTGAATTTTTAAAACAATTGCTGACACACAAAATCTGCGCTCCAGACTCATGTTTTGGCATTAAATACCTCTTGGCGTAGTATTTTCCACGGCAACTCAGATATACTGATCAGCGAATGGCAGCTCGTATAAGCGTATAATTATATTTTTAAGTATGGACGAAAAATGGAGCGATTCCGCTTATTCCCAAAAGAACACGAATTGCTGTTGGAATAAATAAATAAAAAAATGGTTTAAAATGAAATTTACAGAAAGATAACTATAAAATTCATATTTGTTTTTAAGATTGAACGATTAATAATTACGTAAAATGCTTTTTCGGAATAGGTTTTGAGAGAGAAGTAAAATACTAATATACGCATTTTAAATAGAAATGAATTTAAGTAAACGGAATGATTGAAATATTTTTTTTAAGATAGGAAACAATTTAATAAACTAGGATTTTAAAATCATGTTTAGTAGGAAATTTTTATGGAATAATTTTAATGAAACGAGGAAATTTAATTTTCGTAATTTATAAATATGAGGACGTGAGTCTCAAAAATCGCCTTATCTAGAAAATCAAATTTTGGGAAATCGCGAAAAACTTCCAACTACGTACATTGGTTTACATTGCAAACCAAGATTTTACAATGGCCGATATACGGTATAAAACTAGTTCTTTTTCAGATTTTTGGGTTTTTTCGGTGCAGGTTTACCAACAGATTAATAGATAAAACACGATTTTTGAAATTTCGGATAAGGCGAGTTTTGAAACATATATATGTCCTCATATATACTCCTAGCACTGTGCTACAGGCCTGTCCAACCTTTCAGTAAACAGAGGCACTCCTCATCTAGTTACAAACAATGAAGGACGCCATTATTCACATGACTTAAATCATACAACAATATCATCTTACTGTTGTAGTCGGCAGAGTCTGATTATCGCAGAGGTTAACTTCCGCCAGTAATTTTGCATAGTAATCGTCGCCTTATTTAAATGCAGAATTTCTGTGAGAAATATGGCAAATATTGATGGAAGTTCCCTTCTTTGGTATTCACGCCCCGAGTAGTCTTGTACGACAAACGCGTTGTATACGTTGAATATATATTTCCTTATAGCAGACATAAGATCCCTACGATTCATAAACTCTATGTAAAAATAATTTGAAGAGATAACACAGAGTAGTAAATTTAGAACGACATTTTTTTTAAAGCGAGAGGGAGATAAAAGGACTGGGAACAGTGTTGCAAGGTGTTCGCGTAATTGGGGGCTCCAAATGCCCGGACACCACTAAATTATTACAGTTTATTTCGCCATCTTTAATCGCAGATAATTCTGTCATTAAATAAAGCGAAGAAAATTACTTTAAAATACTGGTGTCCAGAGCATTTGGAACCGCGATTTACGCAGGACAGCTGGAAACACTATTTGGGAGCCATGTAAAAGGTTTTGTAGAGGAAGGAAACAGAAAACCTTTTCATAACAATTAAAAAATATATATGCAAACGATATCTAATTTTTTAAAAGCATTCTTTAAAATTGATGTTTATCCTTAGAAAAACTTAGTAACGTGTGAAAGAGCCCCAAGAAAACCTTCAAAGAGCGCCATGGAACCCGCGGGCGCCGCGTTGGGCAGCCCTGCTGTACTACTTCTATACACATATATATGTTCATTTGTGTTTGTTATAAAAGCTTAAAATCGTAAAATAACTTTGTGGACACTCTACACTACGGTCTACGCCTATCTACCGAATTTCGAACTAAGATGTGGACATTTCGACAATGTCCAGTCTCTCTCCATTCAGGGTTTCTAACAAGTAAAAGTACTGTAGTCTGTGGCGGCGAATTTTGATTTTTATAGCTCATTCGATTTGTCTTTTCGCGCTAAGTAATTTACTACCTCGCCTATCGGCTATTGAGTTTTAATAATGACAGGCGGCTGCGTCAAAGTTTACAAATTTGGATAATTGTTTTTACACATGGTTTTAATTTATTGTTACTTTTTGTTTATTTGTAAATACAAATTTGCATTTACAAATTGCTGCCGAAAATAAAATAGTATCAGAAAATTCCTTCGCATGCAACCATGTGCAAACGTTCCGCAAGTTACGAAGAGACGGAAAAACTGACAAAAGAACCGAGAATATGTGGTTACCAAAGATTTTTGCTCGTAATTCATGAAAAAGTATTGACAGGATAAACAAAACTAGACCAGTGTTGCCAGTGGACTACTTCTTTAAAATTCAGATTTCTTGATTGGCACCACTTTGTTGATATAGTAAAATTCGTATTATTTAATGACATATTAATTAAGGAGAAAATAAGGGAAATTTTACCATTTCAGAAAAGTGGTGCCAATCAAGAAATCTAAATTAAAAAAAAGTTGCCCACTGACAACACTGAACTAGACGAGGACATCATAACTTGCGAAAGCCTGCCTGTCAAGTAGCATACGAGAATTTTATCCGCAATTACAAATTCTTTTAATAACAGCAATAATATAACCTTATAGTGGTTATTGGCAATGGATTGCATTGTAAAAACAATTAGTAAACTTAAATCGTGCTTATTTCTTTAAAGGCATCTGTTTTTCAATGAACGAAATTTTGAACTTTGACCCGGCCCCCTATCTTTATAAAAAACCAATAGCCGATATGCGAGGTATAAAATTACTTGGCTCGATGAGACGAATTGAATGAGCTATAAAAATCGAAATTCGCCGCCACAGACTATAGTACCTGCACTTGCAAGTGTAAACCTGCTTAGATAGAAGATGACTGTATTTTCCAGTTTCCGTTTAATTAGGATAAATTAAACAAGAATAAATTAAAAAAAAAAAACATACAAAAATTCACAAATAATTTATGTAATAAATATGCAAATAGAGCAATTCTTTCTTTTATTTATCCTTTACTTGACAGTTACTTACTTTTCGTAGTAAATAAGAATAAAAAAATAAGTCCAGACGTGTAAAATATTCAACCCTTTCCACAACAACGTTTACCTAACTTGATACACAAAGTATTAATCCATCATTTTCTCTCATCGTAACAATCTTGTAAAAAATGCAAGTCGTTGTAATTAAGAAAAATCTTTTTCACTTTAAAACTTCCACTACTTGAGTGATAAATTCCGTTTTACGCTAAATTTAATCAATCTCGCTTTTTCTTAAAAATTCCACTCTAATATGCAAAAATGCTTCGCTACTCAAGGTCTATTAAAGCACTTCGTAAATAAGTGAGGGGAAAATCCCTTTACTTGAGTATCTTAAAAAAAGCTTAAGGTGGCCTTATTTACACCATGACGCGTTTCGAAAAAGCGGAGAAATTTCGCTGACGAATTCTTTTCCCTTTTTAATATTTTCTAAAGAAAAGACTGGGATAAAATGATTTTCATTTTTTAGTAGAATGACTGTTTAAAAGCTGAGTTAAATATCGACGACATGAGCCGCATATTTTATGAGTTAAGCAAGTGTGTAGCATGAGAAGCATTTGGAACTGCTTAATTTTAATGAAATGCGCTTCCCATCGGTGAATTAATTTTTACAAATATTTCTTAGAGCTGAATAAGTGTTTATTATTTCTCACCATATTTCTCTCTGTATGAAAGACTTCTTTATTGAAAAGGTTTTTTTCAGGAATTTCAATACTGAAAAAGTATTAGGTGATTAGTTTTACACCACAATGGAAGATGCTAAGCAATTGTAGTCAGACAAAGATATAGCAGTCGTCGTGTGATACTTAGCATAATCTCTATAACTTAAATGGAGGTAAATGCACATTTTCCTTACCTGTTTATTTTAATTAGCTGGCATTACGAATTTTTGTTACATTTAAATTAACAACATTTCACACATTAGCCCCCTGTAAGAATAAATAAAACAGCTGTCGCCATTTACTTGCTATTCATTTGTAAAAGACGCCAGTTCGTCTTCAGACATTTTTAATTTCTTCTAACTTTACAAAAAGAAAGTAATGAAAAATTTCGACTTCCGGTTTTTGACGGATGTATATGTTTTAGAATGTTCTAAATATTTGACTGTTTTTAGAAAATGTCTCGTACGTGAGTCTGTCTGTGTGGCACAAATTTTCTGGGCACTCTACCTCGAGAACTAATGCGCGGAATTTAATCAATCTTCAGATTCAATTAGACTTTGGCATAAATTGGTGCTAATTAGGTTTTGGTGTAAATCGCCCAATAGGTGGTTGCTGCTATGCTACATTTTTCACGATTTCTTTGAAAACCAGATCTCAAGAATTAATGCACGATATTTCCCCAAATTTCACATTCTATTAGGCCTTGACATAAACAGGTCTTTATTAGATTTGCATGTATACTGCCCCACAGGTGTCACTGCTATCCTCTGTTTTTCACTATTTCAGCAACAGCTTTTTATCAAGAATGAATAGGTTGTCATTTAACTTTAGTTGCAGACGATTTAATTCAGATAAAATAAAGTTTTGAGAGGGCCAAAACAAACTGGTTATTATTGTAGAAACCTGTTGCCAGTATGATAAAATAACAAAACGATCGTTATTCTCAACACCATTATGAACAAAGGTCATATTGGCACCACGGAATTTGTTATACCCATTATAAAGGATTCTAAAACTTTGCATATAACTGAAGTAACTGAAATGCAAACAAGCGCCAACCATTGATGATTTAATTTTTTTTTACTTTATCCATCGCAACCTCAAAGTCTATTTTTGGAGATACATTATAACCCGCTTTGAAAAAACCTCAAAGGACCTGAAAAAATAATTAGTACGAGACAAGTTTCGGTCTTAGCACGTAAGCCTCCCGCTTCAACTGCATTGTATTCATTCTGACGGGATTAGGATTTTTCCTTTTAAGAAGGATTCACTAGCATACAGGTTCCGTTTACACAGGTTTATTGTACCAAGTTTCATAACAATAACGTGAAAATATCGTTTGTTTGACCATTAAGAGCAGGATCACTTATTTTATCAGTGTCTTACACTGTTAAAAATTTGCAGCATTCTGGCAGGTCATTTGACCGTTTTTTCCGAAAACGGTTACACAACCGGTAATTTAACACTATTCTGACCATATTATTGGCCATTTTATGGTCAGAATATAGTTAAATTATGGTTATGAAACCGTTTTTTCAAAAAACGGTCGAATGACCTGCCAGAATGCTGCAAAATTTTTAACAGTGTACATTATCTAAAAATATAACTAATTGTTTAACCAATTTAAAAATCCTATTGAAAAAAAAACAATGTGCTTCAAATCTGACATGCTTCTTAACCAGTTATCATCCAATGTCTTAAAAATAGGCCAGATCCTTTTTCTCTCCGTATGATCAGTTAACAAATCTTCTGTTGATTATTTTGTAAATATATGTCTATCGCAGCATTCCTACGCAGTTTTTCATTCCACTAGAAACAGTCTAGATTTTTTGTCTGCTGTTAGAGCATGAACTCTCAAGTAGACCGTTAACTTCCCACTATAAAGTTCTACAATTCATAGGTACTTACTTCATCTAGTACATCCAATATGAGAGCAAAATGATGATTTCCTTATGTTCTCGTAGTGACAGAACGTCCTTCACGGACTGATTAATAAAGATTTTTTTCTTTTGAAACACATTGTGTTAGCTTCTGTTATGGTGTTTTTAAGAAGTGTCTTTATTACTTTCCGAACGCACGGTGCAAGGAAAGTATCCTAACCATGATTTGTATGTATGTGAGTGAACACGTTAAGTCCTAAACGGTACATCTGATTCAGCTTCCATTTGGTGAATCTGCTACAGACTACTGTACCGCCCCATGAACTGTGTAGATTATCCTAGAAATCAACCAAAGGATTCGGTATTTAATCCATTTTAAACTCTTTTCAAGCCGTTTCGCGACCAATTCCACAGAGAAAATCATCTGGAAAATTTGACAGAGAGTAAGTGATAAATGTTGAGGCAATGTACTCAAGCATCAGTAGTGCAGAAGCAGCGTCTCCAGTTTCGAAATGAGACATCAAACATTTAAGTATACTGCATCAGAAATTTATGAAAATCCCCCCCCTTTTTCTTTTACTTTAATTCTTTGAACCCGCACTTAAGTATTCGGAAAGTTGAGTGGAGTCACTCCAGATTTATTTTTAATTATGAAACAAAAGTTCAGAAATTCATATAACTTAATGTTTCAATCATTATATTATAAAACATGTCTCGTGAATTCAAACTTTGAAACAACTTGGATGTTAACAAGTTAATTATAAGCAATTTTGATTTAGGTTTTATTTATTAACATATGTGGGGAAATTGAACCATAAAATATAATAAACTAGAGAACAGGAATTCTGCTTTTTCAGAATTTAGTGTCGCCCCAGGCATTTCCATTACTTCATTTTCTTCTGATGAACTGGTGGCTTCTATTATTATGAAACAGCCATTATAAATGAAGTGTTAGGTGAAGATGAAAGAGCAGCCGGAAAAAGAAAAAAAATGGCCATAATTAAATAAAAAAATATGGCCATTTTTTTCCCCATTCTGACCAAAAAATCAGAGTTGTAACTTTTTACGGCTGCTCTTTCATATTCACCTAACACTCCATTTATAATGGCTGTTTCATAATAATAGTCACCAGTTCATCAGAAGAAAATAACTCAGTTAAGCGGGACTCTACTGCAGTTTAAACATATTTCAATTTTAAGACTTAAAGCACACGTTTTATTTTATGAAAAATGACGTCATTCGCATCAGCTTAAGAATTTCACATTTACAATATACTCTTAAACATCTACAGTAAAGCATGCATAGCACATCACTATCGCGAAATAATGCACAAATGCAGCAAAAAGATGCCGTCATTCAAGAAAATCGACAAAAAAAGGCTATCTAACGATTCATAGATACTTAAAATTAAATATAGCTTATAATAGCTCCATTGTTTTAACAGAAATCATTCGTTTATATATATATTTTTCAAAATAGCACATATTTTAATTACATTTTCTTTCGGTTGTTACGAGACAATGGTAACAAAAATATACGTATAATTACTATTTTAGAACTATTTTTTCTTTACTTTCTTACAGAAATGAAGTACTTCCGTTGCCAATATTAAGAAAATGGCTCCGAAATCTACAAAAAAAAAATTAATATTTCAAAAATAAATGGAGATATAGTTTTCAAACAAAATGCATTTAAAAGAACATTTTTTTTCCAATACGACGGTATAAAAATCGAAAAAGTGCGATGCTTAGAAGTTTAACAAATACCTATAGAGTATTTAATCGTACTGCTTTGTTTTACGGCTGGCTTCTGTAAGGTAATGTTATTTTTTGGAATACACAAAATAAGCTGGGAGAGAGAAATAGCATACCGTACCGGTAGCTAATAAGATTTATACGTTAAAACACATGGACTTGTTCAATGGTTACACATAAACAATAGTATTTATATGAACTTGTACCAATAAAATTCTATTGATCTTGTTTGAATGTAGTCCGTTTCCCTTCATAGCTGGTGACATTTCGATTCATCCGAACTTATTTCATTTTAAAATTTTCTGATGTTTCATTGCAATTTTCCATTTATATAATTGATCAAGAGCCGACAGAAAGTTTTTAAGCATTAAAGCAAAGCAATCTTTTAAGCAAAATACTTTTAAGCATTTCAACATCATATTTATCCTGAAGACGACTGCAGAAGGAGTTCGAAACGTCTATATTATGCTGTATCGTTAATTTTATTTGTACAAGTTAAAAAATTTTTTTTTGTTTATGTGTACCATTGAGCAAGTTTATGTGTTTTAACGTATAAATCTTTTTTTTTTTTTTTTTTTTTTTTTTTTTTTTTTTTTTTTTTTTTTAGGTTTTTTTATTAATGAAAAATCCGCGAACGACGAACCAAGAAAGCATTTTATTTTGCATTTAGAAAATACTGTAACAACTAACCGTAATTTATCACAAAAAATTGCTGGTAAAATATTATGTTTTTTTACTCTCTATCATGAAGTATCTACTCATGAAGTATTTATCACTTTTCTTTTATGAGAAACATATTAAAGTAAAAAAAAAAAAAAGAATGTGAAACATTGTTTATGAAAATAAAATTATGAAGCTTTAAGATTGTTTTTTAATCGTATTATTTTTCTTTGCGCTTTAAGCGACTTTTTTTTTATTGAACAAAAGAAAAAAAAATACGGCTTAACTTTAAATTCCGCATTTGTAAAGGACGATGAGTGACGTTTAATTTTATAACAGCTTTAAAAGTTTCTTTTACATTTTTGCAAATTTCATTTTTTTTTCAACTAAGTAAGATTACATTTTTTTCATATTTAACCCATTAAGGAACAGCATGTTTTACAAGAATCTTATTCAGTTCACACTACTTTTTGTTAAATACTTACTTTTACGTTATGAAACACTGAAATGTGTTAATTAAATAAGGCAAATTTTACTATAAGGCAAATTCCGGTTTTCGACGAATTTATACATTAGGGTGGAACTTAAGTATAGGGTAAAAAAAAAAACTTTTTTATTTTAATGTGTAATAGTGAAAACTTTTTTTCCTTTTTGGATGTCTAAACTTTTGGCTGAAAAGGTTTTTTTAAATTAAGTTGTTTTCCGGCTCCTCAAGGAGGTCAAAGTTTTGAAATTTCAGTATAAAGTAACTGAAAGTAAACAACGTAGCTGTTAGCTCATATCTACTTTTATTTAGCAAATACTATCCAGAAGTCACCACTAGGAGGTGGTTAAATATCGACTTCCACCCTCCTTACCTCCCTTTGTTATGAATTAATTAAATTGGATATTCAACCTACTGTCTTTTTAGGCAAACTTTGTCATTACATTGTGGGAATTCAACTTTCCCAAGATTAAGCCGTCTTTTGCTTAATATTTAAAGACGGTTGACGCAGCTCGCTGGACAATTTTGACACACGTTTCCACTGTTTGAGTATGACAAGGAAAATCTAAAATTCAGGTGTATCCCCTGTTTGTACTTTTTTTAAGTTCTTCATCCGATCAGACCGTCAAGATAGGATCAATGTTTTTATAGTCTATAATTTCAATATGTTCGCATTTTTTCAAGTCGCTTTCCTACTGGTCCAGAAAATACTTTTGTACCCGTAGTTTTTCAGCAAGATGTTGAAATAAGTATCTAAGAAAAAAGTTCATTTGCATGTAATAATCAAATTATCCATTATAAAGTTTTTAGGGTATTGCTTCCGATGTTTTAACAACTCCAGATTTGCATCCTGCATTAAAGGCGTTTCTGTTTCACCTAGTAACTCTCAAACTTGAAATGTCTGTATTATTATTTTGAAAATACACCAAAATTGCAGTGGCTATATTAATATAAGAAGAAGATGTCAATGAAATATGACCAATATATTTTTATCCTGGTTTTTGAACTGAGACCAGATGTTCGTCTTTAATGATTCTTTATACTTTTTTCCCTCTGCTTCAGTTATAGCGTTATCCTTTCTGCCATAAAAATACTAACCTTCTAAAATTAACTCATTTCGTCTTTCCTGTTCTTTCAAATTCTTCCTTTTCTTTTATCTTTGTCATCTTCAAGTCCTTCTTTCAGTTACCTTTTCTTTATTATCATCAGAAATACCCATATCTTCTAAGGTGCCATTTGCAATAATATTTGCAGTTCTGTCTAATACTCCGGTTCTTTCACCGTGTTGATTATCAAATTCAGGTTTAGAAAAAACAACCGATTGAAGCATTTCCTTCCGAACTGTTTTTTACACTTGACGATCATTCAATCAAAACATCATTTTTTTGTTTTCAAATAACTTTTTTCCTTGATATTTTCATTTCCAGTCTTGCTACACATTTATTGTAGTTTTTATATCTATTGATCCTATTGTCATCACCCCATCTCTCTTTGGTCTTTGAGAAAGTGACGTTCTTGTTCTGATACACGATAATATTTAATGCTTTTACACAAAGAAATGTTTTTTACTGGATTACCTAACATTTTGCAATTTTATATTGGATGTGGGATTATTCTTTCTAATCTTAATATTTTTCTTCAAATTTTGACATTTCTCGCACTAGTCTCTAATCATTTTTTATGATTTGTGTATCAGAAACCGTTGGAATTGAAGGTCTCAGCAATACACTTTTAATTTTATCATCAACAGCTTTAGATATTTTAGAAATAGTGTGTACCAGATTCCAGCTGTCAGATTTTAAGTTAAATTGAACCCAAAAATAATGTTTCATAACTTCTTCTTATGTTCGTCAAAGATGACAGTCTAATGTTAGTTGTTTTGGTTCACGAAATACAGGACACTTCAACAATTATCTAGATTTAGGTACGTTAACAGACTTTGTCACTTTTGACACCGAATGTTTATCGAAAAATAATTAAAGAAACTGTTAACACCCGTTAAATCGGACTAACTTGTTATGTGTCGCAGCCAAATAAATCAGAGACAATGAAAGCCGACGCCCATGACGCTGGCTTCTACAAAAGTCAAATAAAGTGGGGCTAACTTTTCTAAGGCACTCAAACTAAATTATTCTCTTTATTACAGGACATTAACACTTAATTAATTTAATTTTGCAAAATATAAATTTAACAATAAGCTTAAAAAACTTTTCATGCAATTATTGGCTTTTCGTTTTTTATGGAAAATCAGGCGCTTTGAGGAACCGGAAAATATCATTTTAAAATTAAAAGAAAAATATTTTCTTTTTATGGAGTTAAAAAGGAAAAAAATAATCACTATTAGAATATAAAATTCGAAACTTCGTTTTTAGTTCCACCCTATTATACATTTTAGGGGACAGAGATCATGAAAAACATGTTTTAACAAAATGCCTGTCTGTGAGTCTGTCTGTGTGTGACACAAATTTTGTGGGCGCTCTATCTTAAAAAATTATTGAACGGAATTTAATAAAACTTTAGATTCAGTTAGTCACTGGTATAAATTGGTGTTCATTACTTTTTGGTGTAAATCACTCAACAGGTGGCGCTGCTATGCAGCATTTTTCACGATTTCCACAATAGTTCAATATCCAGAACTACTGCACGGATTTTCATCAAACTTCAGATTCAGTTAGTCCTTGATATAAATCGGTGGTGATAACCTTTTGGTTTAAATCGCCCAAAAGGTGGCGCTGTTATGCTACATTATTCATGATTATCGCAATAGCTCTACCTCAGGAACTAATGCACGAATTCTCATCAACCTTCAGATTCAGTTAGCCCCTGAAATAAATTAGTGCTGTTTAGTTTTTGGTGTAAATCGCCCAACAGGAGGCGCTACTGTGCTGCAATTTTCACGATTTTTGCAATATCTGTATCTGAAGAACTAAAGCATGAATTTTCATAAAACTTTAGATTCAGTTAGTCCCTGATATAAATTGATCCTGATAAGTTTTTGGTGTAAATTGCCCAAGAGGTGCCACTGCTATGCAGAACTTTTCACGATTACCGCAATAGCTCTATCCTAAAGACTAATACACGGATTTTCATCAAACTTGAAATTAAATTAGAAATTCACGTAAATTGTCACATCCGACTAGTTTAATATTATCTTCATCTGTTTATAATAAACTTAATTCGGTACTGACAATAAAAGCAGTGCATATTTAAACTTCATTTGTCATTTCATAAAACTAAATTCAGCATAGTAATAACCTTTCTTACTACAGTGTAGCTAAAACAAAACATTCGTTCAATGTTTACATTTGGCGTTGTACTAAGCGCGCTTCGGAAGGAGGTCACAAACGCCGCCTTGGTCCGTGCCGCGTTTTTCCAGATAGGTTTTTAACTTTTAAAGTCACTCGAGGCGTATTGAAAGATCCATTCAATGCAAAATAATCGCGAATTCCATAGTATTTATCCAATTTCGTCTAGTTAAGGGGTCTCAGGGCTCTTAAAATTGGAAAATATGAAAAAAATGACCATTTTCAACATTTAATATCTTAAAATGTATATGATTTTAAAACACAATTTTTATTGAGATGAAAGATATAAGTAAGTTCTTTCCTTTTATGTATTTAAAAAACTCCAAGATGCAGAATTAGCATTTACAGGGTGCTCCAAACAGTCAGACATTTGACAAGCAGAAAATTGGTATAACAGCTTACGCGCACGATTAGAAAATAAATATTGCAACTAGAATAAAAATTTTGGTCCTTACTTATAACTCAAATTGTAATAATTGCCCTGAATCTAAATAAATTTGTATTTAAAGCATTTTTATATTTTTAATACAAAGTTGTATTTAGCTAATACAAAATTTTGAAAATTTCAACAACACAATCACTTAAAAAAATATATTTTTGAACAACAATAAAAGGGAAATTTTAGGTTCACTTTATACAGATTAACATACAACGTACGTTTTGAAAATTTCATGAAAAAATATTCAAAAGTTTTTGAGATATCGTGCGCGTTATGCCCAAAAAAGTCATTTGGAGAAAAATAACTTAAAAGTTTCGAAAATGCCACTTCAGCTATTGAGCGGTATAATTATAAAAGCTATAACTTCTGTTCTAATGAGAGTTTGAAAGAAACAATTATATTAAAATTTTAGAAATATAGAGGATTAACATCTAAAACAATTTAAATTAAAAACTTTTTGAAGCTTTAAGAGTCCTGATACCCCTTGAATTAGTCTGTTTTTAACAATTTGGCGTTTATTGCTTTTATACTGGTACTCGCCACTGCATTACACATATATATCATTAAAAATTGTTAGCTAGGCTTTAAAAGCTGATAGTACATAGAGTACTCGTTCCTGTCATTATGTATGTCCAAACCATCCATATCTTTAAGGGTTAGGCAGCCTAAGAGAGACTGCTCAGGGCCGGCTAGGCCTGCCCCTTAGAGCTTAACGTCTCTCCCGGTATGTTCCCCGACACGTTGGGGCTCGTTAGTGAAACCAGCCCTGTCTGGCCGTATGCAGACGGACATACTCAAGAGGCGCAAGGGGCGATACTCACTCGCCAAGGGCGGTTACGTACCACCGACCACAGAACCCAGAATTTATTTGAAAGAAAAGTGAGTTACAAAAAAAAAGCGATTGCCTGCCCGCCAGGAAAACGCCTACTCGCGACAGAGGGCGGGAGTATAAGAACATTTAAGGTAAAAGAAAAAAAATTACATCACTGCTCCTGGCCGCCAGGGGACGAACCCCTCTCGCGACAAGGGGCGGCAGGAAGGGAAAAGAATGATTTGCGTGGCACAAGTAAGATGGCACGAGTAAATACTCAAGTGTCCATTGGAGATGTAATGATTTGCGTGGCACAAGTAAGATGGCACGAGCAAATACTCTAGCGTCCATTCGAGATGTATCTCTAGACGGAATGATGGGAAGCACCAGCAGAGGCTCTTGCGTTCGTAGGAGACCACACACTTGATGGATAGGAAAATTTACTGGAGCCTACTTGGAGGGCTGGATTCCGGTTCTGTTTGAAGCTTGATGTGGTGGCAGTGAGACTGGATAAGCAGAACCAGGACTTACGTTAAGTTTGTTAGTAATTGTAAGGAAATTAGTAAGGAAATTGTGAATGTGTTTTAATTTGTTGAGTAGGAGGGTGCGTGAAAGGACGTTTTGGAGCCAATTGACTGGCAGTACGTCTGGACGCCTCAAGTGCCAGCGTTGCGTGAGAGTACAATTGTAGTACGGGTGATTTGGAGTGCCAAGTTCACCGCAGACGCAAGTGGCAGTGGATCTTATCTTGAAGCGATCTAGATATGCCATGAAAGGGCCATGTCCTGTTAAGAAGTTGGTGGTGTAGGGTGTTAAGTTATATAGTGTGAGAGAAACTTTAGGAATTAGCTTATATGTGTGCCTGCCCTCGACTTAGGTATTCCAGTGTTCCTGCCATCGCGTCAGTATCCTTGCTCTAAGGACCCTTTTGACGTATGACTGAGGCACTGGGAGGTGTGTGTCTATTGCTTCTTTCTGTGTGGCCTTCTTCGCTAAGTCGTCTGCTAGTTAGTTGCCAAATATACCTTTGTGAGCCGAGACGTGATCTAGCGAGATACGATGTAGGAGATTCTTTAGTTTTACTTTGATTTGCAGTACTAGAGTATGTTTTGTCCTGTGTGCCTGTATTGCTTGCAGGAAAGAGAGGCAGTCGCTGTAGATGGTAATACTATTGCTAGGGTGGGATTCAGCCTACTCTAATGCGTTTAGTATTGCGAACAGCTCCGCTTGGAATACGGAGTTATTATCATCTAGTTTTGCAGATCACTGATGGACCACCACCGTGCCTTCCGTGGCACAGAAGGCTGCGCCCTCGCCGGTCTCTTTGCTTGATCCATCAGTGAAGAGTGTGGTGCTAAGGGCAGGTGTGTAGCTCTTGCGTGTTATGTTTACTTGAAAATGTGAGGTCTCCTCAGTGGGGTGAAGCTGCCAGCTCATGACTTTGTATTGTAATGCTGTATTTGGAAAAGAGAATCTATTACTGTGTCACGTTTTAGCTGTAGGATTAAGGATTTGTCGTGTTCGTATTCAAGTTGAAGTGTGGTGGATGGAATACCTGTAAGTATATGTAGTGCATTTGTGGAGATTGTGCGGTAGCCCCTTGATATTTGTAGGAGAAAAGTGCGTTGTATTGAGCTTAGTTTGGGTTTTGCTATGGATGATAAATTACCCCCTCCAGATACAGGCCCTGTAAAGTATTTTACTTTCGATTGTTGTTAGGTACCAGATCTTTAGTGTTTTGTTGTCCCCCCCCCCCAATTTAGAAGTTACTCTTAATGAGCTGTTATGATATGCTGTCAATTTAAGCCTTAGGTCGTTAATGTGTGGGATCCAGTTAGGATTTGCGTCAATGGTTATGCCTTGGAATTTCATGGATTGTACGTGTCGAATGGAGACATTATTGATCCTCATCACTGGAGGGCATTTAGGACCATATCTGTGTGGTTTGGTGAATACTAGTGCTCGGGACTTTTGTGGTGTGAGTGTGAAATGCAGTGAATCCAGGAGCCGGCAGAAAATAGGGAGAGCTTCGTCAAACTGTTCCTCCAGATGACATCTGTAACGACCGGAGAAAATGAAGCTGAAATCAATGACGAAGGCAAATATTATAAATTTAACCCGATTTAGTTCTGTTAGTTGCACATTTGCTGCCAGCAGCCAGAGGATTGGGCCAAGGCACGAACCCTGGGGGCAACCCTTCTGCAATCGGTGGGTAGATGTGCTTCGAAAATCAGGATTAACAATGCTTTTATACTTCTGCTACGATAGGTACCTCCAGCGCTGCTCAATACTTTTGTTGAATGCCCATAAACCGAAATTTGCGTGTAACGGAAAAATGCGATTTTCCCCAAAACTATGCGACCTAGGATAAACGCTATAATTTTCCTGAAGGGTTTAAAGTAACGTCTATTACCTCTAAAATTTTTCAAAATTTTAGTTTCTGTAGATTTGGAATTAGATGGGGGGGGGGGGGGGCATATTTTTGTGCTGCATTTTCGTCGATATCTTAGAAAATGTAATACCTAAAATTAAAAGGAGTGTATTTTTGAATTCAGTTACGAACGCTTTCATACGATACCCCACACGATATACAAAGAAAAGATTTTTTTTCATGTAACTTAATTTGCCCCTCTACATTTTTCCTAAATATATTTATATAATATAATCTTAATAATCTGAAAATATGTGGGTCAATAGTCTTTATTACTTCGCCCAATTTGAACTTTCCACGTTCCATAGTTTACGAGTAAAATGGCTGTGACAGACAGACAAACACAGGAGTGATCTTATAATGGTTCCGTTTTTAATTTTTAAGTACGGAACCCTAAAACAAAAGGAAGAAAAAATTAGTGGTCGCCTTCGGGCGGAAATTGTAAAAAACTCTGGAATTATTAATGCGAACACTTAATTTTGACATCATGTTTGGTGTTTTGGGTAAAATGTTTGCTTAGGCTAACGCCAGAACAAAGTCCTTTTGCACGCTTCTTTCGCCTTTAATGCCTCCCTTCACAGAAGGTGTAGGATGGCATCAAAAGCGAAAAATGCGTGCAAAAAGACGTTCGTCTGACATTAGTCTCAGGATACCAAACGGGAAGTCATTCAGTCGACTTACTGAAGAATTACGAATGTTTAAACTTCGTAACTCCTAATGCTGAATTCGTTTGTAATCGTTGCAAATTAGTTTGCGATGAAAGTAGTGTTTTAAGCATAATACAGAAACTACTTGAAATAATAAGCAGTTAGTTTGAATTCGCACACTTGAAGTTATTAGAAATCGATATTTGTTTTAAAAAAACACAGGTTACATTTCATGTTTTTTTTTAAATAAATAAAATTTAGAAAATATATATTTTTAAAAACATTATGAATTGTAAGGCATTGGTTTTAGTCGAATAGCTATTTCCGTTTTCTACTCGAATAATTTGGGGATTAAAATGCATGGGGTGTTTGTTCTCTATTTTTTTTTTTTTTTTTTTTTTTTTTTTTTGCGCTCACTTGGCTTCGGCAGAGTTAACTTTAGGAGGAGTGTGTGTGTGTGTGTGGGGGGGGGGGGGGGGGGGACGGTGGCTTCCGAGTAAAATAAAGAAAAATGCAATATCCTAAAAATACGGAAATGACAATAAATGAACTCTATTCATCTGTGCCCATAAAGTTTTATTACGGCAATCAGAAAACAACGATGTTATTTTGGCTAAATCACACTAAACCCCCCAGCTTTATAAATAGCAACTCAAGTATTCTTTGGTACGTGTGATAAAAAAAATATACGATTTTTCTTACAAAACAAGGAAAAATTCAAAAAATCTACGAAATAGTATAGCAGCATTTAGTGAAATTCTACTTCGTATGGCTTGATAGTAAAGCTTTTACTTCAAAGATAATTAACGTCAATTTAAGAATAGCAAGTGGCCTCCACTGATGATAGAATATTATTACTTTCCAGAAATATATAGTATAAGAAAAGTATATAGAGGTTCGATTATGGAAGTTTCGGTATATTTTTGCATTTTGAGGCTCTCTGGATCCGTTGTCCTTATTTTTAGGGTTTCATTCATCTGATGAAACTCTATTCGTCTCACTCATCTGTCTGTCTGTAACAAAGTTCATTCGCGGAAAATATATAAGTTAGAGAGTTGAAATTTCGCATACTTACAGATGATTACCTCCGACCACATGAAAAATCATAAAATGTTGAAAAAAATGTTATATTTACTAAATGAATTAATTTAATGACATCCGATCATTTCTGGAATTTAGATTTCAAAACAGAAACTTAATTCTATTTTTTTTCCACGTAGATTTTGTGATTCATTTGTCTGCTTTTTAAAAGGTTCCCGGTTTGAAGCTCGTCGTCGGGGTTTGAAAATTTTTCAACGGAATAAATTTCAGTACCTGATAGATTTAATTTTAGAGAATTTTTTTTTAATTTTTTGCCATTTTAAGCCAAAAGTTGTTGAAAAATATTTTATCAATTTTTTTTTTTTTATTTAAAAGTTCTTTTTTTTTTTGAAATATTGCGAAATTTTATATTTTGTTTAAATTTATGCTAAATTTTTGAAATTTCGGAATTTTAAATTTCGGTTAAACAAATTGTTTTGTTTTGAGAAAATTCGAAATTTTAAATTTTGCTTCAACATCAGATAATTTCTTAAGAATTATCCGCATTTTAAATCCCGTTTAAACAATTCAATTTTTTTAGTTAAAATTAAATCATGTAATTAAATATGCTTTTGAGTCTACGAACATATGCTGTTACAATTTTCCGAAAAGCAGTTTTTGAATATTTTTAATTTGATTAAAAATATAGCTCTTTTTCCTCTTGTCGCGCTATTAAATTTACTGCCATCTATGTTCTTTATAACAAAGTGCTTTGAAAGGTATGTTAAACGAAACCCTTTATGCTATCTTCAGTCACAATTACCCACTTGTTAAACCTATTCTATATGTATGTGTGTATGCATGCGTGTCTGTTGGTGTTTATTTATGTTTAAGGTCCCCAGAGATTGTTTTAAGCTTTTTTACGATTAAGTTGGTGTGCATGCAAGTGATCACGATAGTAAAAAAGTACGCTTTCGACTGAGCCCCCATATGGTGAATATGTTACATGTCACTGTCGTAAAAACTGAATGCATTTTTGAAGGAAATGACTGACGGGTTTGGTGACTAAACCACAATTCAACCCTTTTTCAATCATTTTGTGACGATAACTGATAATAATTTTCTCTTACATCTCAATCATGCAATTAAGTTATTTTTATTGCTGACGTTTATCTTATGTCGATTCAACAATTATGTGTTACCTTAACCTGACTTAATATAGTAAAATATTTTTCCTAAAAAAAAAAAAAAAAAAAAAGTGTTTTATAATAAAATTTAATAAATATTACCAATAAACTAAAATTTTATTATTGAAATAAACAATAAAGCGAGCTTCTCAACATCTCACACGCGTTTTCACCACACTGTTTTCATTCTGGTTATACGAATATATAACAGGAGATATTAATTTTACAGCAAAGCATGGATGGGTAGACCAATAAAATAACTTTATGATGCTCGCTCTTGCATATTAAAATACGTATCCTCATAGAATTTTAATGCAGACAGTCATAAAAATATAACAGCATTTATTACTTTCAATAATTGCTCTGCAATGAGTAAATATACCGTTTACATGATATAAATTTTCTATACTGCGACTGGAGATAATGTAATAGCTTTTGGCGCAAAATATCAAACCGCTTATGATGGGTAAACTAATTTCGTAAGTTATATATAAACTTTTCACATTTCCACAAGCAATTTTCTGAAAATTCAGTTATTCAAAATACGAGAAGGACTGAGTCAACCGCAAATATGCCCTAACTTGAAGCCTATATTGAAGAAATAAATGGTTTATAACTCGTTAGTTATCTTATTTTGCAGACAAAAATAGAGGAAGAAATGATTTTTTTCCATAAAATTAGAAGTTTCTTCAATAATACTGCCTAATAAAGCATCTGCCAGTAATTGTATATTGATTTAATCGATTGACTACAATGATACAAACGAACGGGTGTTGTCTTGCTGCTGCTTCAGACTTTGACGGATATTAAGAACGCATTAAATAACCTGTTAAAATATCTGTCAGTTATTGTGTATTGATTAAATCGATTGACTACGATGATAATTAAATTTAAAAAATCAAAAACCCGACTGCGTAAAAAGCAAACTAATTAATTATTTCTCATCAATGTGAAACTATTTTTTATATTACTTACCTGTTTTTTTTTTTTGTTTACTTCTACTGATGACTTTTAAGTTGTGCTTAATTGTTAGTTCCTATCCATAAACACTGTTTTGATGAGGCCTATAGATATCTATGAAGGTTAGAGTTCCAGTAACGCTAGAGATCCTACCTATACAACTTCTATGTTGCGTAATATTTAAAAGGAGCTTCTGACTGTAAAATAGTCAATGAAACATCATCTTCATTTTGAAAGACCTATCCAATGATATGCCACTTAATAGGGTGCGTGAATTTTTTTCGTCTCTACCACCATTTTGTATTTTACGGCCAATATTTTGAATTTATAAAAACAAAACTTAGCCTATAACCATCGGATGGTTAAGACGAATCGATAGAGATCTCATTCATTAAAATACATCCAGCCGTTGGGATGTCTCGAGGGCATAAAGAAATCCACATACCCAGATACGGGTGAAACACATAACCCTTCTTGGCAGTCGGGTAAAAATGTACGGATTTTATATTATTGTTTCTTCAGACTTAGACGGAAGTTAAGAACGCTTTAAGTAATATTTTGCACGAAGATCACTACCAAATATTTATATTATGAAACATTTTTGTGTTTTTATTCCGAGGTCACAAAAATTTGCGTCAATGATTTTAATTTTTATAAACAAATATTCAAATTTTAGCTGATTAATTTTACAATAACAACTATCCACATGATTTTTTAAGATATTATTTGAAGCTACAACTGGAAAATAAATGGCAACATTGTGGTTTCGAGATATGACCATATTTGGAGGCCTACTTCTGGAACATTCTGTATGATTATGTCTTTTCTCAAGTCTTTTATAAAGAACGGGTCGGCATGGAAATTTGAATCGAAGGTAGAGGCTGACTTGGCTTATGAAGTTTATGACATTGGGATGCGGAATAAATTTTCGCCTTTGTTTCTACTAGATCAAGGACTTCTGTTGAAAGTGATTTTTAAAGTATTTCTATTCATCTTATTTCTTTTCTTGCAGGTATGTCCGTCCGTATGGTTCCGGCCGTCTTGCATTCACGTTTACTTCATTTTAAAAGTTTGTTTAAAATATATATAATTTTCTATAATTTATATAACATTACTACTGTATTTTAAATTTTTGTGTACCTTTTTGAAACGGTTAATGTTACAGTATTTATATATCAACTACCAACTTAAACCAAATTTTAAAATTTTCTTCTTAAAGTAATTACGTTTTTAAATTGTTTTTGAATATAGGACTCGTGTTTCGGAACCTAAAATATTTTTATAGGGGTGGGGGGGGCGGGGGGAGTTTGTTCTGTCTGTCCACCCACTGAAGTGAAACAGACAGTCTTTTTGTGTCCGTGGAGACATTCGCTTGTCGTTTAGTGTCAGACAGTCGTTTTGTGTTTGTGGCCTGGGGGATTAATATTTAATTGTTTTGAGAGTTTATAGTTAATTGTTAAATTTTTAATGTGCACCTTCTTTAGTAATTTTTAATCTATACTAATCTTCTATACTAACATTATAAAGAAGTAAAAATTATTTGTTTGTTAGAGGTAATCTCTGGAGCTACCGAACCAATTTCAAAAGTAATGGTATCAAAATGATAGTGTTAGTCCAACTTAGAACATAGGCTATATTTTATGTCGGTGCCACTACTCCAAAGTGGGTGCAGGAGCAAAAAACGTTCTAAAAATGCAATTTTTATGTTATGGAAGGGCCTAGAATCATGAAATTTGGAATGGTTGTTACTTATAAAATATAACTGCTATCTAAGAACACTGTCTAAACAATTCGAAATTTAAAAGTGGTGAAAATGCACAAAAAGCGTTCTAAAAAACGTTCTAAATGGTGGTTTTTACACAATTTCAGGAAATACCAAACAGATTTAAAAAATAATGGTGACAACCCTTGCTCTAACATAGGCTATATTTTATGTCGGTGCCACTACCCCAAAGGGGGTGCTGGAGCAAAAAACGTTCTAAAAATGCGATTTTTGTGTTACTGAAGCGCCTAGAAATATGAAATTTGAAATATTAGTTACTTATTAGATGTAAAGGATTTCTAAGAACAGTTCTTAAACAATTCGAAATTTAAAAGGGGTGAAAAGGAACAAAAACCGTTCTAAAAAACGTTCTAAATGGTGGTTTCTACTCAACCTGAGGAAATACCAAACCGATTTAAAAAAATAATGGTGTCAAAATGATGGTGACAACCCTTGCTCCAAGATAGGCTATATTTTATGCCTGTGCCACTACCCTAAAGGGGGTGCAGGAGCAAAAAACGTTCTAAATTACGGTTTTTGCGTTACTGAAGGGCGTAGAAATGTGAAATTTGAAATAATAGTTATTTATTAGATATAAAGGATTTCTAAGAACAGTTCTTAAAAAATTCGAAATTTAAAAGGGGTGATAATGCGCGAAGAGTGTTCTAAAAAACATTCTAAATGGTGATTTCTACTCAATTTTGGGAAGTACCTAATCGATTTCAAAAGTAATGGTTGTAAATTGATGGTGACAGACCTTCCTCTAACATGGCCCTGTTTTATGTTTATATCACTACCACCTTGGGGTTGCATTAGAAAAAAACGTTCTAAATTGCGGTTTTGTGTTATGGAAGGGCCTAGAATCAGAAATTTTGAATGATAATTACTTATAAGATATCAAGGATCTCTAAGAACATTTCTTAAAAAAATTCGAAATTTAAAAAGGTGAAAATGCGCGAAAAGCGATGTAAAAAACATTCTAAATTGCAATTTCTATGCAACTTCAGGAAGTACTGAACCGATTTCAAATATAATGGTGTAAAAATGATTGTGACCTCTTGCTCCATGATAGGCTATATTTTATGTCTATTTCCACTGCCCCAGAGGACATGCAGGAACTAAAAATGTTCTAAAAATGCGATTTTGGATTATTGAAGGATCTAGATTCTTGAAATTTTTCATGGTATATATTTATTAGATATAAATGATCTCTAAGAACATTTCTTTAAAAATTTGAAATTTAAAAGGGGTAAAAATACGCGAAAAGCGTTCTAAGAGCGTTGTAAAATGCCGATTTGTGAGCAATCTGAGGAAGAATCAAACTGATTTCAAAAGTAATGGTAGGCAAATTGATGCTGAAAACCTCTGCTTTAACATAGACGCTATTTCATGTCGGTGTCTCTATCACCTGGAGGTTGCAGGAGCAAAAAAGTTCTAAATTTCGGTTTTTGTGATCAGTAGGGGCTAGCAAATTGAAATTAGGCAAGGTACATATTTATTAGATATAAATGATCTTTAAGAACAGTTTTGAAAAAAAAAATGGAAATTTAAAAGGGGTGAAATTGCGCGAAAAGCGTTCTAAAAACGTTGTAAAAACGTTCTAAATTGCGATTTCTACTCAGTCTCAGGATATACCAAACCTATTACAAAATTAAGGGTTGCAAATTGATGGTGACAGTCTCTCCTCCAATATAGGCTATATTTTATGTTGCCGTCACTACCATCTGAGGGTGCAAGAGCAAAACGTGTTCTAATTTTCATTTTTTTCACAACTGAGGGGTCTAACATTTTGAAATATGGCATGATATTTACTTACAAGATGCAACTGCTTTCTAAGAACTGTCGAAAGAAAATTCTAAATTTAAAAGAATGAAGTGAGCGAAAAGTGTTCTAAAAACGTTCTAAATTACAATTTTTATGCAATATTATCAAATTCCAAACCGATTTAAAAAAATAATGGTGACAAATTATTGATGATAGAAGCTGCTCAAACATAAACTATATTTTATGTCTGTGCCACTACCACCAGAGAGCTGCAGGAGCAAAAAACTTTCTAAATTGCGATTTCTGTGATACTGAAATGCTAGAAACTTTAAACATGGCGCGGTAGTTACTTATAATGTATAAATACACTCGAAGGACTGTCGAAAATAAATTCGAATTAAAAAGGGGTGAAGCGAAGGGGAAGGCGAAAAGCATCCTAAAAGATTCCTAAACTACGATTTCTATGCAATTTCAAGAAATATAAACCGATTATAAAAGTAATAATTGCGAATCAATGGTAACAGTCTCTGATCCTACGCAGGCTATATTTTATGCGGATGATTCTACCACCTTCGGTTCACAGGAACAACAAGCGTTATAAAAAAGGCCTTTAAAAACTTTCTAAATTATGTTTCTGGGGAATATTAGGAAATAACAAACCGCTTTCAAAATTTTGTCAAATTAATGGTGAAAGTTCCTGTTTCAACGTAGCCCTTTATGTTGAGAGAGGTGGTAGGACTTGAAATTTGACATGATGGTTAATTTTAACCCTTAACCGGAAACATACGTCTGTGAGATGTTTGCGTCTACATATCTGCCCTTAATATTTTCTCTCTCCGACATTCCAAATTTATTTATATGCTGTTATATTAAAAAATTGGTCCTGTTAATGCATTACTATTAAAGATTAAATGTTTAAGTTCGCTATTTGGTAAATTATTAAGTCTTCTGTTTGTGCACGGGATTTTCACGTTTCCGGTTAAGGGTTAATGTGTAAGAAGATGGTTTCTAAAAAATTCAAAACTTGAAATGAAGTAAACTGAAATAAATACTAATAAAACTGAAATAAGCGTATTAAATGAGGATAAAAGTTTCAAAATATTTTCTAAATTATCATTTATTTAGTTATATTTTTTTATTAATTTAAGTCTAATTTCTGCCTAATGCAGTGTAATAATTAAGTTTAATCAAACTATGTTTTAAATAGTAATTTTTGAATTATTCCTAAAAGTATAATTTCTTTTAATAAAAATTAGACATATAAATATCATTTAACATATTTCAAATATTACGCGAGCAAAGCCGCTGGGTTTGCTAGTGTACTATAAATTTCATATTTTCAAGAAGTATATATTTCACAATATATTAATGAAAACATAAAAAAATAATCTTGGATATTTTATTAGTTTACATTACTTTTCTTAATTATTCCTATCGGCGGATGAATATTTGTGATGTCAATTAAAACTGATGTATTGTACATAACGACGCATGACAACATATTTTCAAAGTTTTTTTTTTCTTTTAATATTATGCCGTTGTCGTTTAAGAACGTAATTGTTATTTTAATAACAAATTAACTAAAAAATTGGTTTAAAAACACGTGACATAACAAATACGGGAAACTCATTTTTCGTCAAGTGAATAGGATCATGCATTTTTTGCGTTAAATTTTACAGTTTGGCGATAGTATCTTTTATGGAAAGTAGTTGACGGGATAATGGAGAAGTACCAAAATTATTAATCCCTTAAAATATGAGATTAAGTCCATATATGTGAACCTGATATTATAAATCTTCTAAAATATCAATTCCAGATTAATGTTCATTTTTGTTATCAGTGGTGCCCTGATATGTACGTTAAAACAATAAATGAATATTTCTAGCATTATTCGAACTTTGGATCGGATAATGACTAGTTCATTTAGTGTCTACGTTCGACTATTTACAACTGCATATAATTGTGAATGAAAACCAGATGATTTCCTTCCGGAATTAACAAAAAAGAAATACTAAGAAAAGGATTAGATTGTAAGTTATCACTGGGTAGGAACAAAATAGAAAACAATGACGAAAAATGATGCGCCCGGCATAGATTATGTAGCACTTTCCAACACATTCAGAGTACTGTAACAAAACTTTACAACTTATTATGGTGAAATATGTCTAAATAAACAATTTAAACAATGCATAACGCATTTGAAAATCCAATTACTGCAATTACCGTGAATAGTATGAAAAATACCAGAATATTTTTTTTTGTGCAGCCCTGTATATGATACAGAGATCCATTTGTATATTACACAGTATACTAAAAGTTAGTTCAATTAAACTTTTAGCACACTTTAAATTTCCCATTCAGAAATTTCCATCAATAAACGGAAAGGCATTTGAGATCTTTTTCTAGCCCCGTGTACGATCTATGGAATTTATACACACCAAGTAATATGCAAAATGGTACTTTTTTTAAACGCGTATCACAACAGAAAACGCATTTCTAGCAATTATTCTTCATAGGAAGCATAGTAGCAAAATATTACTTACCCATCATACGTAGTATAAGGTAAGTCTTGAAATCGTTTTAACCCTCCGACTGTCTTGGAAAAGGGCAAAATTGTAATGTTGTTTTTACTGCATTTTGTTTTAAATGCTTAAAAAAAAATTCATTGAACATTTTATAAAAAAACTTAATAACGAATATGAATGCAATCCTTGGATGTATTAATCATTGGTCAATGTATTAAAAATACATTAAATCAATAGAATTATATTACTTTAAATATTGCTTGTATTGCAGTGAAACCTGGAGCTTAGTGAACGTATTAACACGGGCTTGTCAGTGAGGGGGTTAAAAATCGAAAAAAGTAAGAAGAAGAATGAATCGCTGGCGTTTCGATTGAACTTAGCCAATCTCATCACTACAAACAAATATATAGAATTGATTAAGTTGGTCAACTGAAAAGTATTCTGCCTGTCCGCAGCGTCTAATATCCCACCATATTGATACCTTCAGCAGCAATGTTTTCACTAAGTGGTACGAAATTTATGCATCCTCGCCAATGCCTGACTAGGATTTAGTTATAATCCAGCAGGATGTAATATATACTATATATAATCTACTAAAAGGATTAGTTTATTTATTGCAGTGTTCAACTACTTACAACCACGTCGAATTGTGAAAGAAAATCAGGCTTTTGCTTACGTGGATAGACAAAACAATAATGATAACAATAAACACACACAACGTTTAGACTCCTAACTTATCACTCGCTATGAACATGGGTAAAAAATAAACTTTGAAACCCAGAAACTCGACTAATACTTGAATATCTCAGTAAGCCAATTTTTATGGCATCATAATCAATATATACATATTTTTAATCTGCTAAGAGGATTGGTTTATTTTCTGGAGTGGTCAACTACTCACAACTGCGTCAAATTATGAAAGAAAATTGGGCGTGTTCACGTGAATAGAAATAACAATTAAAATAATAAAACTTTGTAAAAAATCACCATAAAATAAAAACAATACATAGGACGCCTTTCGAGGTAAAAATATTAACAGCTCGTAATCAGCTACAGTAAACACGTGTCCGTAAGGGGACAAGGTGAAAAATGAACTCAAATGAAAATAACAATTAATGATAACAATAAACAGACAAAAACTTCAGTCTACCAACTTATCACTGGCTATGAACACGAATAAAAAATAAATATTAAAACACAGAAACTCGACTAATACTTGAATATCTCAGTAAGTACATTTTTATGGCCATCATAATCAATATCTATATTTTTTTAATCTACTTTCCCTCTCCCGATATTTGGGCGTCTTATCTGCAATAATATGGATATTGAGTTAGGGAATACAATGCAATGAGTAGGGGAGGATCTTAAAAAACAACGGTAGGGGAATCTTATTTGAAATTCAAGCTTCCGAATTACTGATGAGATAGCGATATGCAGATTAATTTTACGACTTAAAAGATAAATATGTGTCTTACCCATTTTGTTAATGATCCCAGGTTTGAAGATTCGGCGTTGTTTTATTACTTCTTTGGAAATTTAATTTTCATATTGTATGCTAAAGCACGACTATAATTTCGAAGATTTTCTTTATGAAATATGAATATGTTGGGTTGTTAACAGTAAATATTTCTATATCTACGTATTTACAGAAATATTGTTCATTTATCTTTCTTTACATGATTTTACACGTGGCTTTTAATTCATATGTCTTGATATTTCCATATAATAAAGAAATGAGTAATAACTTGTGTGAGTATATTTATTGTAACGTACGAAATATGTTGAAAAAATGAAATAAAACTTTTACGATGCGAAATAATTAATCACAGATTTTAAATCAATAAAATTAATCCGGGTGATAAATCAATAAAGTATGAAAGCACAGGAAAAATTTAGAATTTTTAATTTGTATAATATGTACATGTAATAATTTGAATATGATTTGAGGGTTTTCATGATTAATTTTAATTAGCTAAAATTATTTTAGCTTTAAAATATGGCTGTAATTAATGCAGCAAAGTTATTGTTCATGGCCAATATTTATGTAAAAACTCTCTATTGCTAATTATCCGATAATACAAAGTAAGTTTTACTCATTAGAAAAATACAGACATGAAAAATAATTGTACGTATGTATGATTTAAAAGTCATTAAAATAAGAACTTCATTCAAGTTATAATGATAATGTACCACGTTTAGTTTCTTTTAATTAAAAAATGTATAATTAGTAGTAACATATCAGTATTCAAAAATTATAAAAATTATGCAATTAATATATCACGATGGCAATTTAATTTCATAATTATGTTTCAGAAATTATGAGATTTATATAATATACCATAAAACAACTTTTCTGCTTTCAAGGATTTGTAGCTAAAACTTATAAACGGAATAAGAGCGCGTTTTATATTTAGCCATTTGAAAGAACAGTAGTTCTGAAATAATAGTTGTACAAGAAGTCAAATACAAAAGCTTTGCTGTACTATTTTGCAGCAAGATTTGACGGATACCGACCACAATTTGTCAGTCATTGAAATGAACTGTTCGTTTGAATGTTCCCGATGAATTTTAGAGGGAATTTCGTGGCTTTTTTGTTACACACGAGCAATCCAATTTCCATAATCCACTTTACTAGATATTAATGCTAATATTTGAGTTTTCGACTCTGACAGTGCACAAATTCGTCTGTTTCCTTTAGACCCAAAAACACTTAATCAAACAGCGTGAGTTAGTAGGAAGAGCACGAACGGTTAGGGATCAGTACTCAAAATTACGCTATTACCAGGCCATAACACCAGGTATTACCAGGCCATAAAATACGCCTTTTTCGGACATACATCTGAGATTTCCGAACCTAGAGAGGAGGATTTTAACTAAGATCTCCGGAGTAACGAAAAATAACTCACTATATGTCCCCTCACGATGGTGCATTCCTTCCCTGTCCTGTTTTTATAGATTGTTTAAAAAAAGGTCCAAGAGATTTTTAAAAAAAATTGAAAGGGGTGGATGAATATTTTAAATGTGTGGTATAATAATAAGGGACATAATAAGATTATTTTTCTATAAAAATGCAGAATTCACAATGTAGTGTCTTTTTCTTATCAGCAACGTTTGTACAAAATAATACTGTAATCAGGGGTTACTTGGGACTTGGGACACTTTAAAATTTCAAGTACACTAGTAGGCAATTTGCAAAGACGGATGACATAATCAACGATAACAGTCACAAAACCGAAGGCAACAACATGTGAAAATTGGACTAAGAGCAGGGGCGCCATTTCAGAACTTTCTTGGGGGGGGGGGGGGAAGATTTTTTGAGGGAAGTTATATAGCTAAGGGTAGGATCCGAGGGTCAAACACCCCCCTCCCCCGAAAAAGGAACGTTTACTGAATCATGCTTACAAAAATAGTAAAAACGTCGAATACGAAAATTCAAGAACCAATTGAAAAATAAAATATTTCGTTTTAAACAGGTTTCTGCCTTAGCAAGTAAAATTTTAATATATTGAATATAATTTTTTTTCTTTAGACAGGATTCTATTATAGACAGGTTCCATTTTTACAGATATCCTCAAAGACTGTTAAACCTTCCACTCTATAGCATAACTCTGATAACAGATATAAACAGTAAATCTTGTGAAAACGAAACCTGTCTATAACAGATTTCTTTCTAGGACGGAAAAAAAATCAAATTTCGCTGAAGAAACATAATACAATTATACTTGCTAAGATGGCGACCTGTCTAAAATGTAACTTTTTTCTATTGCCTTTCGACTCCTTTTTTTCAGGTTTTACTGCAGGAACGCCATTTCAAGAATTTCCTGGCGAAGGACAAGGAAATTTTTTCTTTGAAGAACAAGGAACATGCAGAACTGCACAAATCACACAGGAAATAAGAAAATTCAGCGCAATAAAAAATGCTCTGCGTGATTTTGTCTCTTGTGACTTCTTTCACAGACATGTGATTATTCAGAAAATTTTTAATTTTCGTGAAAGTCCGCGCTATTTTTTCTCTTTCGAATTCCGCAAAATCAATTCACCAGTGGGTCGCAGAAAAAATCGCAAATTTTGAAAAAAAAAAAGTCTCCAAATGGTCGCTTAAAAAAAAGTTTTTCCGTCATAAGACGGCGCAAAAAAAACACTAAAATTTAGTCAAACAATCGCGCAATAAAATCGAGGAAAAATTCTTCAAACGATCACGAAATAAGATCTAAAATTTCGTTTAACTACCGCGCAAAGAAAAAAAAATCACAAATATTATTAGTCGGTGGTAGAAAAAAAATCACGATTTTCAACAAATGATAGTGAAAAAGAATCGCGAATTTTGTCAAAAAATCGTGGAAACAGATATGGAATTTCGTCAGTTAATCGCGGAAAAAAATCTTGAATTTCGACAAATGGTCGTGAAAAAAAAAAACTCGATTTCGCATAACGGTTGAAGAGAAAAATCCTGAATTCCGTGAGAAATAATTGATGAAAAAATTGGAAATTTTGCCAGATGATCGCGAAAAAAAATCATGAAATTCAACCAGTCATGAGCAGTGGTGTAGTCGTAAAAGAAAACAGAGGGTATACGTTCTAAGCAGAGGATATACGCTCAAGGCAGAGGGCATACCCTAGTGTATATAGGGTAACTCCGGGAGAGTCGCCACATACGGGATAGATGCCGCACCCCTTGTATTTCTTGTAATTATCAATAGATGGTCGTCAAACGCACAGTATAGGTACGCAATGAGATTATTTTAACCAGTGAATAGTGTGAATCCTATTTCGATGTTTACTTGTAGAAGTACAATCCTTAATTTGACGTAAGTGCATAATTTCACTGTCCAAACTTTTAAACACGTCATGTTTAAATACTTTTTATACACTAACTACTAAATGCATGCATGATTTCGAAGTCAAAGCTAAGTGTAGCGTTTGTATAGAGTACTGTGTGTATGATTACGTCATTCCCCTTAGTGATGGCAGGTAACTGTGATGGCCGACGTCTGCACCATGCAAAATGGGATACATGCCGCACTGCTATGCCGGTATACATGCCGCAGTTTCTTTTGTACGGGATGTTTAAGTGTTATTAACTTTTTCTTTTCTTTTGCACAGACTAACCATGATAGGCATGTTATCAAGTTCACTAAAACCAAAGGAGAAAAGGGGGGAAATAAAAAGTAAGAAGGGCAAGAAAGATGCAATTCAAGGTAATAATAATGAAAAATTGGATTACGCGTAACGCAGACGTTCTTTGCAAACTACTCCAAAAAAGAGGAAGTGTAATTGGCTCCGTTGCACCATGTGTTTAAATGTAGTTACATAACGACTGTACCTTTTCGACACTTTTTCTGTAGATTAAAGTCGATCTCTTAACCATTCGGGGCCATAGATGCATATAAGCATTTTCATAAAGAGCTTACAAAATTTGTTTCTGGCACCAGTAAAAAAGAAAAGTAATATTTGCTTTGTTTAATTAGAGCATTTTCATGATTATTTAAGTAAAGGTAACTTCTTTTAAAAAAGTTGTACCAATCGAATAAAATTTGTGTAAAAGCCACCGATCTCGAAAGGGTTAACACATAAATTATGTAAACACAATGTTACTTTTTTTTTCTTTTCCCTTTCTAATACATTGATGTTACGTTGTTGCTGAAATAACAATTAAAATTTAATGTAAAAAAAATATTCGATAATTTTAATAGTGAATGTAGGCAACAATTATTAATTTGAATCTACTAATACGTTTCATTGTACTCATTTAGTTTCATTTTGTTATTACATCCATAATTATAAACCAGATATGAATGCTTATTTCTTTTTATTTTGTTATTTATAACTTCATTCTGTTCTGATTAAAAGCGCGGCATAACTACCGCACAAGTGCTGCGTCTCATCCTGAATGTACGGGTGACGCGCCGCAGTGTAATGTTTTAGAAAAAAATTGTTAAAAAATATTAATAATTTGTTTTGAATTTTTTTGTCGCAGTACACGCGTTGTATATTTAACATTAAATAGCACAGTATGATTTTTTTAATTTTATGTCCACCATGGGACTTTATATACACATTCAAAAAATGTGCGGCATAAATCCTGGGATTACGCTGTACTATAGCTTTCTTGAGAAACAGAGGCTGTACGGTGTTCCTTAAAAAGTCCAGAGGGTATACGGTGTATACTCCCGTATACACCTCCACTAGATCCCTGGTCATGAGAAAATCAGCCAACGAACGTTATGAATAGGTCACGAAATTTGCATTTTGTGGTCTGTAGCGATAAGAAATTTTTCATTAGTGATTTTCTGCATGTAAATGTAGAATAAAGAGTTAATTATTTCGGATTGTGTTTTCACTATTTTGAGTCGTGTTCGTGTTAATTCGATTTTTCAAAGGAATTCTGAAAATTTTTCAGATGAAAAAACTACATATTTCAACATTAATGTATACTATACAGGGTGTCCGGTCTCAAAGGTGTCCAATGGCTAATTCCTAAACCGTTAGTCATAGACATATAGTTCCAGTTATAAAAATGTTTTAAATCAGGTAAAGAAATATTTTAAAAGCGATTTGGGTCAATAAAAACATTTCTTAAAAAAATACGAAATTAAAATATTTATACGGTCCCCCGGTCCTATAAGTTATATTTAGTAAAATTTTCCTTTTACACTGACAAGTAATACAAAAAAAGTCCCGTTATTCTACGATTAAAATTGACCGAGTAATAGCTGTTTAAAGATGGGGCATATTTTTTGCTGCAAATTGGGGGTCATTCACAAATTTAGTCGAAATATAATTTTATCAAATATATTAAAAACTGGTTGAGAGTAAAATTAACGTTGCAATATAAATTTGAAATCTTTAATCATTCTGACATATTAATGCAAAATATACAATTTGTAATAAACATTTAAGAAGAAAGAAAAAACAGAATTTTTGTTAAATAAAATTATGCTAAATTAACAGCCTCAATTCTTTACAAAATGATACGTATTTTAAAATAGTATTAGATTGCACTAGCCTGCAAAAATTGGGTTATGTCATGTTTTTTAGCTTTTGATAATTGATTCTTATGTATTCTGTACCGCTGAATCCAAAATTGACCTTCATTTTTAACCATCAACTCAGGATTTTTCGCAAATTGTAAATTTCAAAGTTAAAAATTTTAAAGTTAAAATTGAATCTCCTCCTCCATGTCATCGTACCACTCAGCTGTTTTGTTGTAAGAATCCCAGGATAAGCAAAAATATCGAATAAATTATTGAATAAAATAAAATAAAATAAAAAAAGTTTTACGTATGTTTTATAGTATGAGATTTTCGCTATATTTTACCTTACACATTTACGATTTGCAAAAAAATTCTAACGTGATGGTTAAAAATGAAGGTCATTTTCAGATTCAGTGCTAAAAAGTACGTAAAAATCAATTATCAAAAGTTAAAAAACACAACCATCTCCTCTACTTTATAGTATCCGATTTTTGTTATTCTTTAAATTTGACAAATTATGATTTGCGAAATATCCTGACATGATGGTTAAAAATTAAGGTAATTTTCGGATTCAGTGCTAAAAAATACATAAAAGTTAAAAAACCCAACAATCGCAGTCTTGTATTGTCTAATCTAAAACTTTTTCTTAAACTTCTTGGCGGTAATCTAATCGAAATTTTTTGTGTTGGCCTGTAAGATAAGTATAAATGGTAACTACCGAAAATCATAATATAATTAGATTATTATCGGATTTGCGCCAGTATGTAAAATATATTCTCGATCGGAAATTTGAAAGTGAGTTAAAGTTCAAGTACAAATTTTGAACTGGAAAAACATACACACGATCATTGAAGTAACATAAAAACTTACAAAAATTACATAATTTTTGTTAAAAGAAATCATAAAAGAAACAGTCTCAAATCCTGACAAAATAAAACATATGTTATTTTAGCCAATCTGAAACTTAATAAATGTTAACTTAATCATAATACTTGTACGGTTTTTTTCAAAGCGCAGATACACATGAAATAAGATCTTCGAATACTTTAAGCACTTGGTATGTGATCCCTCAAAGCCAAACTGAACTCATTTGTTTTCAGAGCAGAAAAGCGGCATAAGTCATGCATTTTTAAAGTTTCATAACTTGCTCAATTTTAGTGTTATATGAATGGGACTTTGTTTGTCTTACTTGTCAGTGTAATAGGAAAATTTTACTAAATATAAGGTATAGGACCGAGGGAACATATAAAAAATTAATTTTCGTAATTTTTTAAGAAATATTTTTATTGACCCAAATCGCTTTTAAAATATTTCTTTACTTGATTTAAAACATTTTTGTAATTGGAACTATATGTCTGTGACTAACGGTTTAGGAATTAGCCATTAGACACCGTTGAGACCGCACACCCTGTATATATGTGTTCATTTTTCTACTTAAAAGATAAAATTTATATTAAAGATATAATTGTAGATTTCTTTTACAGTAACTGTATTAAAATATGGATTAATTTTCTTTCATTTCGAATCGGGTTGCATTTCAATAGAAATCTTTTCCGCGATTTTCGAATATTTATACATGAAATACCGTTCTGCATCAGGACAGGTTGAAGTTTTTTCTTCGTTGGGGCTGAGATAGGCAATAAGCTTTTCAGATTGTGCTTTATCTCTTTCGGTCGTAATCGGGATGACTGGTTTTTCAAAAGGAAGTCCTGAATATTTTTCAAATGAAAAAGCTATATATTTGACAGTTAATAGATGTACATGCGTTCATTTTTATACATAAGGGATAAAATTATATTGAGTACTTTTTTATAAATGTGTTAAAATATGGAGTAATTTTCTTTTACTTCGGGTTTTGGTGGGTCGTCGGTAGTCCGTCGGTTTTCGGGTTGAAGAAATTGTTTTCTAGGGTACGCGCAGACTCCAGTTCTAAACGTTGGAAAATTTTGAGATTGTATCGTATATAAGATTTAATAAAGCAAATAATTAAATTATTTGATAAAATTGCAATGTTTGCAGTAAGTATAGTAAGACATTAATACACTAATACTCCAAAAAAGTAAAAAAAGTCGGATAATTACACATCCCTCTCTCCCCCTCCCATAAAAACTAACTGAATGAACTCCACCTTTGAATTTCTAGCCCTGAGTGAGCGAGTTTTCCGGTGTTCAAGTTACATAACTGAGAAGCAATTGATAAAAAAAAAACTTTATCACATGTATTTTAAAAATAGCCGAGGTACTCATTAACGATATATGTCTCACCTTGAGGAAGTTTAAATAGTAAGGCTTTAGGAATGTTTTTTGATAATTATTAATTTCTATGCATAAAGCATTTATTTAATGCATATGTTTTCAAACCTGATAAATTATTTTAGCGTTTCAGCAATTTTTTAATTTCTGTTTGAGTCTGACTTTTGATCGTTGATAAATTTTCTGAAATAACAAATTCCTTGGGGGGGGTGCTATTGCCCCTCCAGCCCCCCTCAAATGGCGCCCCCTGACTAAGAGCACAGTAAGAAATATTAGATGATTGATGTGGCAGTATTTTTAGAACACTCGAAGAAAAGCGAGAAGTAACAAATGCTGCTAAGGAATTCTGCAAACGCACACAGAGTTGTTTTCCGGTTTTGAAGATAATTTGAAGAAACTGAGATGTGTAGCTGCTACATGCGGAAGGTCGGCGTTACAGTACGGGGGCGACAGCCAACATGCATATTGTCCTACTGGCAAAGACAAAAAGACAATGCAAATCAATTTCTTTCTCTCACACGCAAGTGGATATTCTGAAAAAATTGTTATGTGTATCGCATTGATGAGAGGTTACCGTAGCGCCCATATACAACGGCGTCTGTGGCCATCGAACTGCAATGATGGTCTTCCACTTGACGATTTCTACAAATCAGGTCTTTGAAATGCTCTCCAAAGCCAGATAACAATATTGTAGGCAATGTCGAATTCTCTGGTAACATTTACTATTTATCGCTATTCTTCGAGTTTTCTAGTAATACGGCTAAATGTGCTAGTAAAATAGTCTAAATGATGTATCCAAGACATATCCAAAGTTTAAGAGTGGTCGATTCTTTCGCGTTGAAATTTCATGTACAACGACAACTGTTAACACGCGCTAAATCTTTGAAATCCATTATCACGGCTGTTACGTGACCAACACGTGCGCAAACGAAATTTGCATAGGTGCAATACATGGGCTACATGTATAAAACCAATATTTTACTCATAAAATAGTGCCATAGAGGGAAAGAGCCATGCTCAGTTTAGTACAAAAACACACAGATGATCAATAAACGCAATATTTTTTTATTAAGGCGGTTCACAGATAAAAATTTTCCTCTGTCCAACGACGCGAAACATTGACATATTTTATGACTTATTTTTAAACGCAAAGCATGATACTTGCAATCATTATTATTGAAGTGATTTGTAATTGAACTGTTTTTGGGGTGTTTCTTGGCGAAATGAATCACATCTAGGAAAAATATATACACACGAAAATTCCACATTAAAGTAATTCCGAAATACGATAAAAAAAATTCGTCAATACGGTACACAACCCAAACCCAACAAAGTTCAAAATGAGACCAACTGAATCCGAAGTAGAAAAAGAAATTAGCTATACTTTAATACAATTATGGAAATGAAGTCTACAATGACATATTTAACTTTAATTGTATCTTTTTTGCATTAAAATGAACACTCAGACACACACACACATACATATATATACATATATACAGGGTGTTGCCGAATTTGACCAACAAATTCAGAGGGGTGATAGTAGGCATCAAGAGGATGAAAAATTGCCATAAAACATAGGGACGCAAACCATTTATTTAGTCACAAATACAGAGTGGTTCACCCTAACTGAACTTGCGTTGACGGTAATCATTTTGAGAAAAATAGAAGCATTGCTTTGAAAATGTAATATGTACCTCATTTTTCATGAAATTTGATAGCAACACGAGAAGCTCTGGAACAGAAGAGTGCTCAGGTAATCGGTGATACCGTACAAACTGGTAATCACAGTCCAAAATGTGGAGAGTCAAGTACATACAGCTGGTGTATATAATAGAAACTTCTACCACTTTTTTTTATGTTATCACATTTACAATAAATGTGAGCAAGTTAAGTGTTTCAATATATTTTAGTTTTCTGAAAGCTATTACCGTCAACCCAAGTTGAGTTAGGATAGACCATTTACCAAAGAAAAAAGTATTTTTCTGGATTCCATATCGTTTTAATAACTTTACAGAAATCCTTCAATAGTCATACCTGGAAATGTTTAAAAATGACACCGTAAAGGTGTCAAAAATTTAGCAAGGATGTTTTCGCGTTACGGTATTCCAGTTCCACAGTGCGTTTCTTTGGCAGGTTAGGGATACGTCCAGTATCAGAATGTTTATTACCTTCAAGTGAATATCAATAAAGTCACTTAAAATCAGATCAGTAACTTGAACCACATTTTTAGGGGGAGGGGGGATTCACCCCTGTTCCTACAACGTCACAGCCGATCACAAAAATAGACAAATGACTAATGGGAATGTGGCAATCCCAAAACTTACAGATTCGTTATTACAGTGCCAAAATTAAATGACAATCTATGCCTATCATAAGGTTTCTAAAGGTATAGGTTCGTTGAATTTTGTGCATTTAAAAAAGAGATACACTGGGTTTCAAAATGATATGAACACCCAGATTTTTAAGCATAAAAAAGAAGAAAATGTTACAAAACAAACTGAAGTCTAATTAATGTTAGCAATAGAACAACTCATTTTGTTGTATTACGAAATGTAACTGAAACAGCGATTTGTACATAAAATAAACTGCATTTTTTTCATTTTGAGGTGTTTTATATTGATATGAACATTAGCCAAAAAGATAGATTAACCCTATAAGACCGGACTGCTTTTTGAGTTTTTTAAGAACAACGATATAACTGAAATTTGTAAGTGATAATTCACTATCTTTTGGCGAAATTCATATAATATAGTTTCTGTTAACCAGCACAATCACTCGATTCCGGCATTTATGGAACAGAAAACCCAAGAAGGTAGAATTTTAGTTAATGCCTAACCAGCACAATCGTGCGGGCCCGGTCTTAAAGAATTATTAGCCAGTGTATGCACCAAATCTTTTAATCAATGTAAAAACGCGAGAAGGAATGGAGTGGACCAAGCTTTTTAATATATTTTGATCGTTTTTATTCCAGTGGAAGATGCTAGCACCTTTTAATTCAGAAATTGTGGCATATTGTTTAACATTTGCGTAAACAGCTCTAACTAGAAGGCTCCATACATTTTCCATTGGATTTAAATCAAGAGAAAGAGATGGCCATGTAATTACATGTACACCATTATTAAGAAACCATTCCCAAGTGCTGTTTGCCGTATGGATGGTTGCATTGTCTTGTTGGAACATCCAGAAAGGTCCGCCTATTTCCTCAGCAAATGACAGCAAGTTTTCTTCAACTAGATCTTGGCAGTTTAATGCACTCATTCTGGCAGAGAGAAACGCAACGTTGAACTTACCATGAAATCCAAACGCAGCCCAAACCATGAGTGAACCTCCACCCTGCTACCGTTTTGGAAACGTTTCTGGTTTCTTCCGCAGATCGAGCCGATAATAAGAAAAACCATCCGGACCATCCAAATTAATTTAGTTTTCATCGGAAAATATTACTCTTTCATATTCTAACTTCTAGGACTTCTCATCTTTTGCGCAACACATGGGATTCTGCTGATGCATTTTAGTCATACATGGATAGGGCTTTCTTTTCTTGTACCTCATCATCTTAGAATTCTTGACTACTCTAGACAAGGTACATTTTGACACTGCTATCAGTGGAACTCTTGAAAGTTCGCCTAAAGTTGTTTTCCCATAGCTCATTTTTTATAATGGCAATTTTGGCCTTTGGGACAGATTTGGCGGACGTCCCGGAGAATTCTTTGCTCCATAATCCTCTTTTAATAGAAGAAAATTTAATATTACACATGGAGATCTTTTAATTATTTTACGATAGCTCTAGCCGAAAGTGCTTTATCCTTAAAAACCACAATTTCCCCTTTCTCAAAACCACTTAAAGCGCTTTTACGACCCATACTTCTAGAACTTACTTTGCGATCAGGTTTGAAAATTTTCTAGTCAGCGAAGTACCTTTATATTCTAAACTAATTTGCACATTTCGGTTTCTTCTTCTCGGAGTGGCATTCAGTATTCCTGTACAGTTTCCATGCTCGTTTAGTGATAATTTCGATCAATGTTCATATCATTTTGCAACACCATTTTTTTAGATAATTCATATTTTCAATGAATTTAAAATTCCATATTTCTTTTACAGCTATGTATTATGTAAAATTATTGTATTTGTCCCAAGAATGGAGTTTTCTGATGCTTATTTAGGAATGTTTGCCAGGATATCACAAAATTACTAGGTGTTCATATCATTATGAAACCCAATGTATAAGCATCGCATTTTTCAACCAAATCATCGAGTTTCGGAACCCACCCTCTTAGATGTCTGCAAAGAAAATTCCCAACTCAAAGAGCATAAAAGCGACACTTGTTGCACAGTATATACTCAGGCCTAATAAGGATCTATTTATGTGAAAGTGTATTAAAATATGAAGTTTGTTTATCGCGAAAATCAGGAAAATTGCAGCATAACAGAGCCACACGTTGGACGATTAACATTGGACGACGTTGGATTAGTTTTGGAGATAGAGATATTTCTGAAATCGTAAAAAATTCGCATAGCGGCGCTAATTTTTGGGTGATTTACACCAAACACTAATCAGTACCAATATACATCAAAATCTAACTGAATCTAAAGTTTTATTAAACTCTGTGCATTAGTTCTTTAGATAGAGCGCCCACAAATGTTTTGTCACAATCAGACAGACTCACAGACAGACATTTTCTAAAAACAGTCAAATGGTGTTCAGGACCTTCTAAAACCTACAAATCCCTCGAAAACCGGAAGTCCAAATTCTTCGCGGATCCCATACTTTCTTCTTCTAAAGATAGAAGGAAATAATAAAATAACTAATGCCATTAAAATCTCTATAGTGAATAGGCTGGAGAAGTGATCTGTGAGACTAGGAAAAACATGGACGTGTCAAAACTCATTTAATATTACTATTGTTACAGGTAAAGTAACAAAATGTAAAAATTAAGATGAAAACAACTTTATAAAACTAGAGAACAGGCATTCTGCTTTTACAGAATTTAGTGTCGCCCCCGATGAAAAAAATCCCTGCCGGCCCGGCCTACAGGCAGAGGTAGATTTCGAAGTTAAGTATACTAATTTCACCAACAAAAACTAAATTATTATTAGATATAAATCCACTTTAACAGTTTTATCTGTCTCCTTTTGACGAGTTTATATTTCTTTTTTTATAAAATAGCTGATTTTATCAGAATCATGTTAAGGCGATATTAAAAAAATATTTTTCCATACTCAACAACTCGAAATTTTCTGGCACATTTTCAGATTAATTTTTAATAAAAAAAAATATGAAACTTGCTGACGTGATTTTTGAAAAGATTTATAAGCGACCTGTGTTTTTATTTTTCTTTCATTTAATTAAAACTTGATTAATAAACCATTATTTTCTCAGTAGGGCAATATTTTTCGTTTCTAACACAATCGCTTCGCGAAATTCTGTTCAAAATGCCCACTTTGACATCATTTTTTGAAATACATTCTGCCTCTATCAAAAAGTCGATCATTACTGTACATTATATAGTTTCTGAATAAGAGAATCTAGCAATTGGATGCGTTTGAGAGCAAAAATGAATTTAAAAATGAGTAAGATAATAGACAGTTTGGATTTGAATGCACCCTTAATAAGATGATTTTTTTCTTCAACTGCTATGTATTTTTAATTTGTTTTTGCTTTAAGAATTGGCCCTATCAAAAACTTGTCTATATAAATGTTGACGACAATATTAAGAAGATATATGATAAATTCATGGAGATTTTATATCTTGTGAATTGACGGAGTTATGAAAAATTTTCTTCTTCAACCTTCTTTTTTTCGTTTTTTTTTTTTCGGTGCGAATTGGTCCTATCAAAAACTTGTGAATATAAAAGTTGTAAATAATATTAAGGAGATGTATAATAAAATTATTGGATTTGATATATTGATAATTGACGAAGTAAGGAATTTTTTTCTCCCAAAAACCTTATTTTTTGCGCCCCTTGAGCCTATTTTAAATTTTATCAAAAATCTGTGATGCATGAATTTTTGGCGCTATTTTTAGAAGTAATAAAAACTTTAAAACTGATTTGATATGTACAAAAATTAAGAAGTTATGGGGTTTTTTCGGTTTTCACAAAACCCCTCCCTATTTCCATCCCCTTTGTCCGCTTTTGCCCATTAACGAACTTGACCGAGATTTTATGTCCCTTGTTTTTAGGTATCAGTTTGAAGAGATTTGTGTAGAATTGCGGAAGTTATCGTGTCCAGAACAAAGTGATAACACAATTGCTTCGGGAAATTCCGTTCAAAATGCCCACTTTGACATATTTTTTTGAAATATATTCTGCCTCTATCAAAAAATCGATCATTGCGGTACATTATATAGTTTCTGAATAAGCGAATCTACCAATTAAATGCATTTGAGAGCAAAAATGAATTTAAAAATGAGTCAGAAAATAAGTAGTTTGGATTTGAGTGCATCCTTAATGCAATGATTTTTCCAACACAATCCGCTTTGGTAATTCGGTTCAAAATGCCCACTTTAACAGCATTTTTTTAAATATATTCTGCCTCTATCAAAAAATCGACCATTACGGTACATTATATAGTTTCTGAGTAAGAAAACGTGCCAATTGGAAGCCTTTGAGAGCAAAAATGAATTGTAAAATGAGTAAGAAAATACGCAGTTTGGATTTGACTACACCCTTACTTAGATGATTTTTTTCTTTAACCGCTATGTATTTTTAATTTGTTTTTGCTGTAAGAATTGGTCCTATCCAAAACTTGTCTATATAGATGTTGTAGACAATATTAAGAAGGTATATGATAAATTCATGGGGATTTTATATCTTTTGAATTGACGGAGTTATGGATTTTTTACTTCTTCAAAATCCCTTTTTGTTTTCGTTTTTAATTTTTTTTTTTTTTTTTTTGCGGTACGAATTGGTCCTATCAAAAACTTGTGAATATAAAAGTTGTAGATAATATTAAGGAGATTTTTAATAAAATTAATTGGAATTGATATCTTGAGAATTGACGAAGTTATGAATTTTTTTCTCCCAAAAACCCTATTTTTTGCGCCCCTTGAGCCCATTTTTAACTTTATCAAAAATCTGTGATACATAAAATTTTGGCCCTATTTTTAGAAGTAATAAAAACTTTAAACTGATTTGATATGTACAAAAATTAAGAAGTTACAGGGGGTTTTCGGTTTTCACAAAACCCCTCCCTATTTCCATCCCCTTGGTCCGATTTTGCCCATTAACGAACTTGACCGAGATTTTATGCCCTTTGATTTTATGTATCAGTTTGGAAGAGATTGGTGCAGAATTACGAAAGTTATCGTGTCCAGAAGAAAGTGATATATATATATATATATATATATATAGATAGATAGATATATATATAAAGTTTTTTACTGAGGGTGGTTTTGGGTTCTAGGAGTCATGATCGGTGTAGATCTGCAAAATTTTTTCAGAAATTCCAACATAGGAACGATCCCAATAGGTAGTATTTCATACGAAACCTACCTAAAAAAATATATATATACGTATATAAATATAGATAGAGTAGAGTCCCGAACTTATATCTTTGGAATGGATCATTTTCTTCTGATGGACTGATGGCTTCTATTATTATGAAACAGCCATTATAAATGAAGTGTTAGGTGAAGATGAAAGACCAGCCGTAAAAAGTTAGAACTCTGATTTTGTGGCCAGAATGGGAAAAAAATGGCCATAATTTTTTTTTCCAAAAAGAATATGGCCATTTTTTTCCCCATTTTGACCAAAAAATCAGAGTTCTAACTTTTTATGACTGCTATTTCATCTTCACCCAACACTTCATTTATAATGGTTGTTTCATAATAATAGAAGCCGTCCGTCCATCAGAAGAAAATAACTCGGTTAAAGCGGAAGCTCGGTTAAGCAGGACTCGGATAATCGGGACTCTACAGTAGTTCATTTTTAAGACTTAATACACGCGATTTTATTATATATATAAAATGACGTCATTTGCATCTGCTGAAGAATTCCTCATTTGCGATCCAACATCTACAGTAAAGTACGCATAGGACGTCTCTATCGCTGAATAATACAAAAATAAAAAAAAAGAGATTTCGTCGTTCAAAAATCTCGAAAAAAAAAAAAAAAAATCGGCTATCTCATGATTTATATGCCTTCATTTGTTTGTAATATTAATATAGAAACTTACAATTAAATATAGTTTATAATAACTCCCTGTTTCATCAGAAATCATTCATTTATATTTTTTCAAAATAGCACGTATTTTAATTACACTTTTTTTTCAGTTTTTATGGGAAAATGGCAACAAAGGGATATAATTGCTTTTTTCCTTTACTTTCTACAGAAATGATGTACTTGAGTCGCCAAAATTAAACAAATGTACTAAAAACTGCAAAAAAATTAATATTTCAAAAATAAATGGACATGCAGATTTTAAACAAATTGCATTTAAAAGCATTCTTTTCCCCGGTATAAAAATCGAAAATGTGCGATACTTCGAAGTTTAAAAAGTTGCTGTAGACAATTTAACTTTACAATGATATTGTTGGGGAAAGAAGAAAGAAGTAAGAAGAAAGAAGATAGAAGAAAATTTTGGCGATGTAAATAAACTCATTAATTTTATCCTTGATAGTCTAACATGTGTTTTGGCTGTTAAGCCGTGTAAATATGTATATAGTGTAAAAATCCGCACTCGTGCGGATCCCACCCATATCAAATGTGCTCTGTATGTTGAATAATAAAGTGGTGATTTTTGGTAGTTGAGTTTTTATTTCACAGGGCACTAGCCCAATTTGAGGGTGGGGTCGACGAGCTAGGCAGGCCCTCCTTCAGGAGTCTCGGCTCTTGCTATGTATTGACGAGTACCATGGATGCGGGCCCGTTGCAGGGTTGGAATGTGCCAATGTTCGAAGTCTGTCGTGGCGGTGAGAGGTCAAAGTAAAAATAATTTAGGGAAGTGAAGTTGACCCACGCGGACGTGTGGGTCCGATGCTCCCCAAAATTGTGCAATACCGGAAGGAAGCCTAAGGGGGGTCCCTGCCTTGGCGATCTCATATCCGGGTCTTGACCCGCTTACTCGGTGGGCTGTGAAACTCACGTCACATGCCCTAAGGGAGGTAGCGACCCTTTGTAGGCGGGTCCGAACGCATATGAAAGATGGTCCCCTCGGTAGCGTGGACGCCGTGGTGGCCCTTTCCTGGTGCACCGTGTGATGATCAGCAGTGATCACGTACACGTATGTAGTTGCTTTACAATGATATACATGCTGTGTTTTACGGCTGGCTTATACAACGTAACGTCATTTTTTGGAGACGACGCAAAACAAGCTTTGAGAAAGAAATTGCATACCGGGGGCTAATAACTAATGCGAATACAATCTCTATAGTGAATAGGCTGCAGAAATGATCTGTGAGACTAGAAAAATCACGGACTTGTCAAAATTCATTTAATATTATTATTTTGAGAGATAAAGTAATAAAATGTAAAAATTAAGATGAAGAAAACTTCATAAAATAAATAAAATTTTTAACTTGTGTGTAATTAATTCTCACAAATCGCAAAATGGCGCAAATGATTTATTTGAGCATAGCTGTACGCAATGGTGTGTCAAAGAGGGTTCACACTGGAAGTAATGATGCCAAATCCGCATTGAAAATACACCCTACAAAGTGGATCAAATTACTCCCCTGGCTCAAGTAACCCCTGATTACAGCATTAAGTGTTTTTCACGGAATTTATCTCCTCATGTTTTTCTAAATATAAAATTTCTCATTCATTTATTAGTTTTAGCTACAGATACCTTTAAATTGAGATTTTTTTTATGGTAACCCTGTATATACTGATATATAAATTTATAAATAAAAGAGCTATAAATATTACGGATAGATAATTTTTAATCGTAATATATTAAAGTTATGTTTAATTATTTTTCTTCCTTTGGCCATTAACATTGTATTATTTTTACGATAATTATCATAGGAATATTTTCAGTGTTTTCTTAACTTATAACAAAGAAGAAAAAATGTTCGTTTCAGTTACAACTTTCAGCAATGCTTAATTTGCGCTCGGGTACTTTTTTGCTTTTAGTGAATATTTCAATATTAATCGGAATTCACCGAAGCTCATAAACACTGCGCTCGGGAGCCCGACGGAACAATGCTTTCAAAAAACCGAAGCCTAAATTATCTTATCCTGTCCCTCTTATCTCCAATCCTGTGCGTATAATCCTAGAAAAGCGCTGACATAGCTATCGCACCATGTTTTACACACAGGAGCATACTTCTACATAGCACTCGCAAATGTATACTCAATGGTTCTCTGTGTCAATGGTTTCTGAACGGCGACGAGGAATGCTAGAATTACCCGCAACCGTTTTTACTCGTGGTCGCATTATATTTATTCGCTTCTTTTGTTCGTGTCTGTGAAATATTCTTACTGATCAACGTTTTGACTCTACGCAGTGCTTTATTCGATTTGAAGCTTACAGGAGCGCAGCTCTGGTACTTCTTCCTTTTTAGTGAATATTTAAATCTTAGCCGGAACCAACTACAGCTTATAAATATTGTACACCGAAGCCCATCGGAACATCGCTGTGTGTACGTTTTGATAATTGATACAAAAAAATCCTTGAATTTTCTGAAAAGTCCCCACACCTGATTTTAATATTTATGTTTTGTTCTTTTATTAAATTTTATTACGTATAAATGCATATAGATATACTTAATATATAAAATTTTCTTTTGATGAAGACGAAATTATTTTCAATTTTGCAAGTAATTTGTGAAATATAAATATGCGAGTGGAAGTGATGGCGATACACTACGTTTGCTATTACTGCAGAATATTAGAGTTCCGGTACTTTTTTTTTTAGAAATTAGGCCCTGGCATTCAGGGGTATGCTTTTGACTTGCATCTATAAAATTAAAACCATATATGTGGATCTTATAGCCACTTTCCTGTTACAATGGATTCAGATCTGATGAAAATCTAGCGGTAAACTAAACAGAGGCTAAAATTTTTGAACTTTTAAAATTCCTCTGAAAAGAACTGGAATAGATTTAAGAGTGTAAAAGAGTTTTTCGATTTAAGAGTGAAGTATATGTTCATACATTCATACATAACAGATAAATTAAATTTTAATTAATTAATTATAAATTTTCTTTGTAGATGATTGTAATGTTGATAAAAACACCAAAGTTATATTAAATTGCTTTTCTTCTTTTGACCAGTAGAACTAGTGTAATTTCAGAAAATTATTTTTCTAACTTGTGAAGAAAATTCGCTCAATTCCACTTCAATTAAATGTTTCTTATCTGCGTTTGTATACTTATATCTATGAGATAGAATTGGGCTTTTATTCTCATTTATTTGTAAAAACAATTATAGACAAGATAAAAATAAGATAAGTGTTCAGGAAATGGGCCTCACAGAAGACGTATAATGAGTCTTCTACTTTGACAAACGAAACTATGTATACCACATTATGTAACACTTTATATAGCATTCACAGAAGCAACTAAAGTGACAAGTGATTTATTGAATTGCTGATCAATGACTTGTCACTATAGTTTCTTTTAAGTGGGAGATATAAACTTTATTTTTCATTTATCAAAGTTGTAGTCCCGTTATAGATGCATTGCCAATTAATAGTAGTACACTTTCCTTAATGTAACAAAACAGAAAAGTAAATGCGAAATTTGAACTTTTATAATTCGTTTTTAAAAAACACGAATATATTATAAGAGTTTACCGATTTAAATTTTATAAACTATATACTGCATCATTTAAAAATGGTTACTTCCAATATATACAATAAAAAAATATTTTTGCATTAACGCAATTAATGTAATTCCAAATATTTTAAGAAAGGAACAAAGAACACAGTCAAAAAAATACATCATAAAAACAAATACTAAGTACTTTCAAATATAATTTATGTGTTAAAAAAATTAATTACATCACAAGTTAATTTAAAATATCAAATTTATTTTATAATTGTATAATAAATTAATTTTCATTAGTAAATTAAACCATTAATACTTAAATCTCTGAGATAGGAAACTGGAAGCATGGAGATTTTATTCTCATTTATTTGTAAAAACAATCATAAATAAGATAAAAATAAGGTAAGCGTTTAAGAAAGGGGCCAGATAACACGTATAACGAGCCTCCTGTTTTGACAATTGCTTAAGGCAGATTAACAAATACAGCTTTAATTAATACAAAAACAGTATATTATAATAGATAATATTCGTACAAAAAAAAATCATGTTTAGTTTTCCAGTTTTTTGTCAGGGTGAAAAATCTAAACTAGTACAGTGAAAAATCTAAAAGATCCTAAGTAAATTTCTGCCTAACTTAAGATATAAAAAACAATTTATTATCACGCATGTTCAAATGTCTGTCTAACGACGTCGAATTTTATTTTCATTTTTAAGAAAAGAAACAATTAGGGGCAGCATTTGATTAAAAAAAAAAAAAAAAAAAAAAAAAAAAAAAAAAAAAAAAAAACTATCATTAGTTTAATCAAATAAGATTAAAATTAAAAATATTTATTCCCATAATAAAATAATCCTATCTCAAAACAAAATGCGAGACATTAAAAAATAAAAATTCATTTCGCATCCAAATTAAATCAAATCTTCATCACTATTCTCAATTTCACGTTTTCTTTATCACATAAAATCGCACTCAAGCATTAAGTAATAATTAATTAGATAAAATTCCGAGTGCGTTTTATCTTATCGTCATTCGGTCGTAAAACGAGATACACATGCGATGACAATCTAGCGGGTTTGGTGCATTTAGAAAATCAATTCTAGAAAAGAAACTTACGAGTAAAAGGTGGAGTAGAAGGAGAAAAAAACAGAAACCGATTTCAATATTTTCTACTGTTTCGAACAAAGAATTACTCTTTATCAGCTCGTACATAGCTTCATTAAAGGAGGATATTATAAAAAAAATATTATGGGGTGTAAAAGAAAAAGAAGGATTAAATATAGCGAGGTATTGATGACGCGTTATGCATATCTTTTTAAAGGAAAATTTTAATTACCTTTAACTCAAGAACAAATAAAAATTGCACATCAAAATAAGTATGAAGTCAAAAGTAGTTAAAAAAACACTCGTTTATAAGCATTCAATGTTCATCTTGAAAATCACACGTCATTTTTTGTTTGTACAGTGTAAAAAAATCTGTAATTCTACAGATGTAAAGTTACAGAAATATGTATGCTTTCTAAAATTTTATCTGTACACTGTACAAAAAAATATGTAAATCTACAAACCTAGTTTTTTGTAAAGCTACGGAAATCTGTACTTTACAAAGAATCTACTAAAATTACAGAAATATTACTAAAAGTTTATATCTAACCCGTGTTGCAGTTACATAAAATGTTGTAGGCATCTCAGTTTCCTAAAAAACTTTTAGTAACCTTACAGACTTTTAGATTTACGGGGCAAAAGTGTATCTGTTACATGAACTTTGTTGTTGCCTTTACATAAAACGTTCTTGGAATCCCAGTTTCCTAGGAAAATGTTGGTAACTTTCTATATACTGTACAGATTTTTTTTTACAGTATAGTTCATGTTTTTTCCTTAAAAATTTCGTTACATTTATTTCATCGAGGAAACCAAACTCGATTATATATTTAAAAAAAAAAGAAAAAAAAACATTGTTTATTTTACATTTGATACAAAACACATGCAAGTGAATTTATTTAAAAAATACATAATTTTCGCCCTGTTTCTTTTTTAAAATAGGGCAACAGGAAAGAAGAATAAAACATTTAAACAATCTTTTTAAGATTTTTTGAACTGATTTCTCAACGCATAATTGTAAATTAATTAATATTAAGCTATTAACTGATAAAAGCGTATAAAAAAAAACATTACACTCTTCATTTTTATTTAAAACTTATTTATTTATTTATGCAATTTTTTAGCCTTTAAAATGTCTTATTGTTGCAGTTTCACTTCCGGTTGACAGGTTTTTGCTATCGTTTATTGACGCATCATTAAATCCGTTGTTGTTTCGAGGCATACACAACTGTACGAATTACAGAGGATATTTGGCTATTTATCACCTGCGGCGGATTAACAGAAAAATGCCTTAAAATTAATGCATTAATTTATAATTAAGTTCTAAAAAGATTAAAATGTTGTATTGTCATCGGAAATATAGCCATGAACGTACTTTTTTAACTCTAGCATATCAGGAAGTGCGTTAAAATTTATTACAAAATTCCATCTTTACATACAAAAACCAGGTTGAATGTAATAAAAGAGCGTAAAAAATAAAGATTACATAATTAGAACTTACATTTAAAAATTTAATTATTCGAAAAATGTCATCATTTATGTCCCACGATATTCAGACACGAGTAAAATTCGCAAAGTTACACACACGCAGATCTACCAATATAAAATGTTCACTGTCGCTTTACATAAAATGTTTACTCAGTTGCCAAAGTAGAGGGAGAAAAAAGCTAGAGCCGATTTCAATATTTTCTACTATTTCGCACAAAAAATTAGTCTTTATTAGTGAATACAGTGATTAATTATAGGGGATACTACCAAAAATATAATAATTTCTAAAATCACAAAAAAAAATGTTTAAAACTAATTTTGACGCGTTATGCATATCTTTTTAAAGGAAGATATAGATGATCTTTAACTCAGAAAACATAGACATATAGTAGCAATTGTACAAGAAACAATAACCGCAAGTAGCAAGAAACAATAACCGAATAGTATTAAGAGGCTACTTCAGTCAGGCTAAAAGATCCATTCTCTAATGCTAATCCTATGGAAGAAATTTATAAAGATATCTCTGTTGCATTTCAATATTTTAAAATGATTTCTTTTGCATTGGATAGCTGAGATTGATCTGTATGCAGGCCGTTTTTTACTTTGCGGATTTTCGTTGTAGATTTTTTATATGAGGATGTTTTCACTTTCGAAACCGGTTCCGAAAATGAAAGTGTCCCCATAAAAAATATCTGCAAACAAAATCGAAAAAGTAAAAAACAGCCTTTGTACAGATCAATATCAGCTGTCTAATGCAAAAAAAAAAAATTATTTAAAAATATTGAAATGCAACCGAGATATCTTTATAAATTTCTTCCATAGGATTAGCATTAGCGAATGGGTCTTTTCGCTTGACTGAAGTAGCCTCTTAAAGAATAAATTGTGCTTACATGCAAAAAAAAAAAAAAAAAAAAAAAAAAAATATATTAATTTTATGGGCCGCGTTACGCGTTCATAGAACCACAATCGTTCCCCGGACGTTCTACAGCGATCCTACAGATCCCGTAGTTGTCATATCTACTGATTATCTTGGGGACATGGAGATCAAATTATCCTATTTTATTTCCTTAGAAAATCCCATGGGTTCTATTACCTGACGCACATGCTCATTAAATTACATTTTCCTTTATTTATTTTCATCTTCCTTAGACCAATGTCAGACGGGCGTCTTTTCTGCTGCTTTTTTGCTTAAGTATTATCCATTCACAATGCTATAGCATTGTGAATGGACAATACTTAAGCAAAAAAGCAGCAGAAAAGACGCCCGTTGACATTGGTCTTAATGCTACAATTGTCAGAAAAAAAAAATAATTCATAAAACGTTATCTGCATACGAGTGACATTTTTACAGCCAAAAGATGTTCTGTGACTGTCTATAGGACAATTTAAATCACTCAGATGATATTAGTTAATCTGAATAGGACATCCTCTGGATATTTTTAGGATGCCACTGTGTTGTCTGTGCAGAGCGTTACAAAGTCACATACATACCGATATTAGGACTTAGTCTGACAATAGGTGCAGATTTTTCTTAGTTCTCGAAGTATGGGAAGAAAAATATAACAATCGATTTCCTTCAACTGCTTCGAACAAAGAATTATTTATTATCAGTGGATACAAAAGTTCATTAAAATTAGATATCAAGAAAAATAATAATAATTAAAATTACTGAGGTTTGATGAATTATTGATGACTCTGTATGCATATCTTTTTAAGGAAAATATGAATGATATTTATCAAGAAAAATAGGTTTATAGTGGAAATTGCACAGTAAAAGCAATTAAAGAATACTTTAAAAGGGATACTGGTGTAGCTCCCGTTACATAAACATCATTTTTGTAGGTTTTGGGGTTAAAATTAACAATTTAATTTCAAACGGAAATTACTATAAGATTAGACAAACTTTAGATAGGAAATTCCGTAACATGTGATCCTCAAGTAACTGAGAACACAAAAAAATTAAATAATAATAATTCGTAGTCTTTACCACTTGAACTTCTGAATCGAGGACTGTTCTGAATCTATTCTGAAAGAAACTGATAATTGGGTTTAAAAAATAAAAATTTGTTAGGGGAGAGTATCCTAATTTGGACCGCCGCTTTAATTGGACCGTTGCCATTCTGCCGTTAATTACAGGAAGAGACGCCATCTACCGCTGATATCCTACTCATCAGACGTCACTCATGATTAGAAGAAGCAACCATCTACCATGTGTTGTTTTCAAACAATTTTTAAAAACCTAAAGTTAGCTGTTTTGATTTACTTTTTTCCTACTAAACGTAAGTGAATAAAACTAAGGTAAGTTGTTATGTTTTCATATACATATATAAATTCATCTGTTAATTGCGCATATTTCTCACGCGGCTTTGTTTGATTTCGTTTTTGTTCTTCGTCTTGAAATTATCTGTTTTAAAAAATGGCGCAGTTGCCATAATTGGACCATTTTAAGTTGCTTAAATTGGACCAGATATGCGATCAAAAAATTTTAAAATTAAGTAATGAATTTCGAGGACAGTACACTTTGTACACTATTTTTTTAATTTTTTACAATGGATTACTATCTCCAAGTTTTTTTTTTTTTTGGGGGGGGGGGGGGGGTTATATCTGGATTAATTTTTTTTATACAGTTTAGGCCTATATAAACGAAAAAATATTTTTACATGTTTATGCAATAAATTTTGTTTGCAATTTCTTTTATCTTGTATGTATTTGTATTTATTTTCTTTGAAAACTTTATTCCTATGGCGTATTTGGTTTACAGAGTTGAATTCAAACGTTTTCTTCCTGGAGGATATTTGCGATTCCCTGAGGAAGGGCAGAATTTTTACAGTTCTGGAAGGTGGAATTACACTTTTTTGCCATTAAAACTCATAAAACCTCAAACCTTCCGGGAGGAGGGGGGTGAATTCAATACTGTTGAATATATAATGTTTGCGTATGATTAATCGTAGCGTATTTTTCAATAGAGCATATTTTTTTAAACACTTTTATAATATAATGTTAAAAATGTTGAAAAAGACACGGACAAGCTGACTGGAAAAAAAAAACAGGTGACAGCAAAAGCTGTTAAAGATATAGGAAATAAAAAGGAGAGAGTAAGTTGTGAAGAAATTGTCCTGCAATAAGGCTGTAGCTACAAATCCTCCACAAAAGCCAAAAAATCATTAGAAATATTATATCCTTTGCTAAATTTAGTTTTAAAAAAGTACAGAGGGAGCCAAAAAAACAGTTGTGTTAACATCTTCGCCATATAAAGTAAACCTTGAAATGAAAAAACACAAAAAATCAACTAAAAGGAAGCTATCACAGAATAAAAGGAAATGGAACATCAAGTTTAAAAAAAATAGGCGTATTGCAATTATCAAGGAAATGATGAAAGGGGAGAGCTACAATCATAATGTAAAGAAAACTTTTGTTGCAAAAAAAAGTCTGATAATTCAGAATCTAAACAGAAAAATCTAAATAGTGATGATTGGTTTTGCTTGATTAGTAAGAAAATAAAACAGCAGAAATGATTCTGTGTTCATATTGCCAAATACGGTTCCAAATTGTGTGCGCTGGAAAAAAAAAATCAATAAACGAAATTCATGTGTAAGCTTTGCATCACTCCTTAAATGATATTCAAGTAACTGGTAATTAGTTTCATTATTTCTATTCTTAATTACTGATAACTTTGATTTATATTTTGAATACATTTTGATTTAAAACAATTACACTTATTTTCAGATATTTGATTTCATTATATTTTATTGCTGTTATTTTGTTTGATTGTTTCAGTAACCGCAAACTTTGCTTTTAATAAAATTAGTTATATTCCCTAGTCATTAAAACAACCTGATTTTATATGGTCCAATTTAGGTGGTCCAACTTAGGCGACCAGTTGCTGAATTTGGACCACTTTTGACAAATTTTTCAAATTAAAATAAAATTTAAGATTTTCAAAAATAAAATGATCTGAAGTTTTATTTAGTTAGTGGATGAATTGATTGACCTCGTGTAGTGATATTTTTAAGATATTCCAAAAATAAAGTGAGTTACTCCTGAAAATATGCGAAGTGGTCCAAATTAGGCTACTCTCCCCTACTAGAAATATGGAAAACTGTGCATTTTCACAAAGAAAACTGTGTACTATTGTTATAATTATTATTTTTATTTTGAAGTAAAATGAAAAAAAGCTTTTCTTAGAAGTCGCGTTTGTTAAAACAGATTTACAGAATTTTAAAACAGATTTAATAGTATACCATACGAATACATGTCACGGTCACGTGTATTTTCACAAAATATTTGAAGTTGATACAGTAATTACTAATTTTTCCACGATGCCCAGCAGTTCAAAAACATGAATTTAGGAAAAAAGTACGTAAAACACTTGAAAATTTTGGTAGATGTGGTTGACTGTTCAGCAGAAGACACAAACAAACACATGCAGAAAGGCTTCTTTTTCTTTCTTTCTTTCTTAATTCATCGTTGAGCTAGGCTTCCGCTGGGGAAAAAAATCCTTTTTTGAAGGTTTTATACCGGTCTCGCTCCTTAAATTGTACTTGCATGGGAAAAAAATAACTATTAAATAAAATACGTTATTCAGATGGGATGCTATGTAGAAAGTTACAAATTCGCATTCTTTCCAATATTTATAGATATTCTAATAGTTGGAAAGTTTTCTTTATAGATACTCTGATAGTTGAAAGGGCTCTTTTAGTTTTTAAAGAAGAGGGATAATAAAAATATCTGCCATTTTCAATATTTATCAATTTAAATATTTATAGATTTCTATTGTATCGAACAAAAAATACTTGTTATCAGTGAATACAAATGTTCATTAAAAGAGATGGTGGCCAAAAAAATCATTGGTTGTAAAGAACGATTAAAATTACGTATGCATTAATGACGCACCATACATGTATCATATATATTAAACGAGCAAGCGATTTTCCCGATGTGGCCAAAAAAATCATTGGTTGTAAAGAACGATTAAAATTACGTATGTATTAATGACGCACCATACATGTATCATATATATTAAACGAGCAAGTGATTTTCCCGATGTGGCCAAAAGAATCATTGGTTGTAAAGAATGATTAAAGTTACATATGTATTAATAACGCACCATACATATATCATATATATTAAACAAACAAGTGATTTTTTCGATTATGAATGATATCGTAAATGTAATTTGTAGCGATATAACAATTTTCACCACCATGCTTATATTCCACCGTCCCATGTTTAGTGTATGATTTACAGAAATCCTTTTTAAATGTTTCAGGTATTAGTTAATATTTATTGACTACTTATTATAATTTTGTAGAAATGATGTAATTTTCAGAAATGCTTTATTCTGTACATACCAAAGATTTTTAAAAAGTAGGGGTCCGATCTCTTTACGCGCAGGAATAAAGTTAGTAAATAGAACGTTATATTAACACAAGTATAATAAAGAACTTTATTTCCATCCGACAATAAAAACATATTTCATTTTACTTCAAGAGAATTCAACAGTTTGCATACATTCATGGAATACTCCTGTTAACTACGCATCATCAATAAATTTACATTACAAAATCACGCACAGCGCGTGCCACTAGTTTCATTTCACTTCAATTCCTAATTAGTTATATATGTTTTTAATTATGAAGAATGAAATGTTTTGCGTAATCAATGCATTTATCTTTCTTTTAATGCTACGTGAACGAAGTCACGGATATTAGTTTATAGTCTATTAAAAAAGTCTTTCAAATAATCTGAATTACGAAAGATTAAGCAGAAAGTCCGGCTGAAGGAAATAAAATATTAACCTACACTGTTAAAAATTTGCAGCATTCTGGCAGGTCATTTGACCGTTTTTTCCGAAAACGGTTACACAACCTGTAATTTAACACTATTCTGACCATATTATTGGCCATATTATGGTCAGAATATAGTTAAATTATGGTTATGAAACCATTTTTTCAAAAAACGGTCGAATGACCTGCCAGAATGCTGCAAAATTTTTAACAGTGTATCTTTCGTAATTTGATCTGAAACATAGGTTTGCGTCAAATATGAACTGTATTTATAATATTACTATTTTAAATCGAATTTGGATACTATTATAAGGCTATCACAAGCAAAAAACTTAATCACGCCAAATTACGTTTTCTATTTAGTTAATTTTCAGTGAACACGATTATGAATGATTATCCATTACGTTTAAAAGTCTTTAAACATGACTATTTTGTGGTGATTTTAGTAAGTTAATGCTATAGATTAGATTGTTATGTATTTATATAAGGTGTTAGCTATAAATATTATAGAACGGCAATCAAAACTATTTTTCGGAAACAAAAATTATAAAACATAAGATTTCTAAATTAGATTTCAGATGCAGGTGTTTGTGGTTAATAGGTAAGTAAATACAGCAGGGAAGTAGGGGTATTAGGATAAGGTAAAATGATTGTCCAAACTGTTGCCTATCCCTATAAATCACAGTGTAAAAAGAAATCCAAGATATATGATAATCATTAGCACAATCAAAAGAAAATTACAAATGTAAGTTTAATGAGATTACGGGGGGCGCTGCCCCCCTGAATAAATCTACTTCATTATTTAAGAAATTACCAGAATAAGTAGTTCATGAGAATTTCAGAATATCTTGCGTCCATGGTTTATCGGCACGCACTTCTTCTTCAATTGATAAGTTGTTTTCGTTGCATGGCAACCAACTTTTATTTGTTATTGTTCTAAAAGAGTCATCCATGCGAGAGGTGGCTATTTTATGTGTGTGAAATAAATAATGTTTTTATATAAAAAATAATCCTTTAAATTTTAGATTAATAACACTCAACCTCTGACAAAGTGGTGAAACCGTACGTGATGAATTTTTAAAGGTAAGTTTTCATATTTATTTATTATTTTCAAGTTTGAAAAATAGAAAGTTTCGAATTCTGTTAGAGATCCGAAATGGATATTTTGATTAAACAGAGAGCTCCAGTTAGGGCTAATTTTACAAAGCTTTACCAATGTTTAAAAACTCTATTAGAAAATAACGATGCAATTGATAATAGTGAAGTGAAAATTTCATCTTTAGAGAGAATATTTTGCCATTTAATAGATCTTGATAACGAAATATTAGGATTATTATTAAATGATGTTTCTGATACGAAATAAGCAGACGAGTTTGAAATTGTAGAAAATTACAGAAAAAATTCGATGAAATGAAAATTCGCGTTAAGCTTTTAACTCAGAATTCTGCTATCGAACAACAAAATGCCGTTGTTAAGACTAATTTAAAGCTTCCGAAAATTGAGCTTATTCAATTTGGCGGAGAAGTAAGAGATTGGCTCACATTTTGGAGTCAGTTTAGCAGAATTCACGAAGATAAATCAGTAGAGAATGTAGATAAATTTCACTATTTAATACAGTGTATGTCTCCTGGTAGTAGAGCAAAATAAATTATTGATAGTTATCCCCCAACCTCAGAAAATTATAGCAAAGCTATTGAAAGCTTAAAGGCAAGATTCGGACGAGAGGAATTGCTTGTAGAATTTTATGTGCTTGAACTTTTAAATCTAGTTGTAAAAAACGCTACAAGCACGAAAATAAAAAGCAACATAGTTCACCTTTATGATAAATTATTTGCGATCTCTTGAATCCATTGGTATGACGTCTGATAAGTATTCGGCTATGTTGTTTCCTTTAGTTGAATCTTGTATTCCTGAGGAGTTGCTTAGAGTTTGGCTTAGGAACCCAGTGTTGAATACAAGTGAGAATTCCTATGGGGATAAATTATCACAGTTGTTGTTATTTCTTCGCACCGAAGTTGAAGGGGAAGAGCGAGTTTCAATGGCAAAAATAGGAATCAATCAAAATGATACGCCTTTGAGAAAGCAAAAATATAGAGTAGTTGAGTCGAGTCCAACTGCTAATGATTTATTTTCTAACGTACGGAAAGGAACTGTTGTACGTTGTTTATTTTGTGATAAGGTCAATGAGACTAAGAATTGTTTTAAGGGACAAAATCTTTCGTTAGAAGAGATTTCGTTAAAAGAGATTAAAGCGTAATAAAAGCTGTTTTACATGTCTTAAGGCAGGTCATTTATCGAAAAATTGTAAAACTTACGTAAAATGTGTCGTTTGAGGTAAAAAACATTGGTCGATTATGTGCTCCGAGTTGAAACATAAATTTAAAGCTCCAACAGAAGATGATCGAAAATTTAATTCAGATTCCACGCTGTCCAATTATAGTGGTTCCTCTGAAGTTTTACTACAGACATTATTGGTTAACGTAGAAGTAAATGGAAAACAATCGAGCGTCAGAGCTCTTATTGATACTGGTTCTCAATGATCTTACGTTCTAAATTCAACAGCAGAAAGGCTTAGCTTAAAACCAACGCGGTCTGAAGTTTTGCTCCATACGATGTTTGGAGGAAGCACTAATAGAAGAAAACATAAATGTTATACGTTGAAAATTAATGAATTCAGAGGCAATTATTCTTGCAATATACAAGTGTTAGATCAACCGGTAATTTGTGGTAGTGTTACTAGAATGAAAAGGGGTGTTTGCTTCAAAGAACTTCAAGAAAGGGGTATTCAGCTATACGATGTGGGAGCGACTTCTCCTCAAATAGAGATCTTAATAGGGGCTGATTACGCTGGAAAATTATTTTCTGGATTGACGTTTCAGTTGAAATGTGGTCTCGTCGCTATGAAGACACATTTAGGTTGGTTGGTAATGGGAAAACCAAACGTAAAGTACGTCAATAACTGTGTCGCATCTCTGTTAGCTCAAAGTAATGATGTCGCTAATTTATGGAATCTAGAAGCTATAGGTATTACTGACCCTTGTGAACGTAAAAATCAGAAAGAGTTGGAAGAAGCTGCATTGCGTCATTTCAGGAAGACAGTCCATATTAATGATGGTATAAGATATGAAGTTAGTCTTCCTTGGGTAGAAAATAAAGTTAACCTTCCAAGTAAAATAGAAGGGGCTGAAAGACGGTTGAGATCCACCACTTCCAAGCTGAGAAGAGATGGTAAATTAAATGCCTATGATGAAGTATTCAAAGAATGGTTGGCGAATGGTATTATAGAAGAAAGTAGAGAAGGTACAGGCTACTATTTACCTCACCGTGGAGTATTTAAAGAAAATTCTACCACAAAAACTCGTCTTGTATTTGATGCATCCTTCAAGCAAACCAAAAAGAACCTGTCTTTAAACGACTGCTTGTTGAAAGGGCCTCATTTTTTGGAAGAAATTCCTTCAGTGCTTATGAAATTTCGCCAAGAAGAAATCGGGGTAACGTCTAATATAAAGAAGGCCTTTCTTCAAATTTCAGTATCGAAATCAGATCAAGAATATTTGAAGTTTATATGGTATGGTAAAGAATGGAAGAAAAAAGTGTTTCAACATTGTAGAGTCGTTTTCGGCTTGAATTGCAGTCCATTTTTGTTAAATGCAGTTTTACGATTTCATTTAGGAAAGGTATATTCCTCTTTCAGCTCAGTATCGTGTATTGGAAAAATTGTAGAAAAGCTCAGTATGTCCTTTTATGTCGATAATTGCGTCACTTCAGTCAAAACTAAAGGAGAATTGAAACAGTTTATAGATATTTCGACAGAAGTTATAGAAAAAGCCAAATTTGACTTACGAGGGTGGGAGCATACCGATTTGCAAGAGTCAAAAAGCTTCACTGATGATTCATGTACTGAATTAAATATATGTTCTGTATTAGGTTTTGTGTGGAATAAATCAACTGATACTCTTAGCTGTTACATACCCACAGCCGATATCAACCTAAGCACTGTTACCAAACGAAGCATACTATCACTTGTTCAAAAAATCTTCGATCCGATTGGATTTTCCTGCTCAGTTACCCTATTACCTAAATTTATGCTTCAGGCAAGTTGGAAATCTAAATTGAGCTGGGTTTCTGAAGTACCTGATGATATTAGAAGAAAATTCCTGAAATAGTTGGAAGATTTACCTCTGCTGCGCCTTGTAGAAATTCCTAGACATGCCTTTCTTACAGATAGCTCTGAAATGAGTCTACACACCTTTTTAGATGCCTGTGGAACTTTGTATGCTGCTGTTGTTTACTTAAGATGTCGTTCCAACCAAGATATTTTTGTACAGTTACTGATGTCTAAATCTCAAGTAGCACCTTTGAAAGAAATATTTATACCACGATTAGAACTTTTAGCCTGCTGTCTAAGTTCACGTTTAGCTGAATTTTAAAAAGAAGCCTCAAACTTCAGAATATTAAAGAATATTTCTGGACAGACTCTACAACAGCGTTGCAGTGGATAAAGAATGATGATTCCTGGGGAGTATTTGTACGCAATAGAGTAAATGAAATTCGTAAGTTAACTCAGGAAAAAGATTGGAGGCAGATCCCTGGCCAATACAATCCGGTGATTTACCTTCGAGAGGATGCTCAGCTTCAAAACTTCTTTCTTCGAGATGGTGGGAGGGACCCACTTGGCTGCGACTTCCTGAAAAGGATTGGCCCAAATCTGAAACATCCTTTAACGAAGATGACGTTTTAAAAGAAAAGAAGAAATGCACTACCTTGGTTGTAAACGAAACACTGGCAAGTGATAACATTTTATCTTATTTTTCAAGTTATACGAAAATCGTTAGAATGATAGGCTGGATACTAAGATTTCTGTTCAACTCAAAGAATCAAAAGAATCAGAGAACGGGTAATCTAACAGTAAATCAAATAAATGAAGCAGAGAAGAGAATTATCAAAATTATTCAAAATGAAACCCTAACGGAAGAATATATTAAAAGTTTAAAGTCATTGAATATTTTTAAAGATGAAGAAGGTATTTTTAGAATCAAGACAAAACTAACTGAACGGAATGATACACATGATTTCAGGTTTCCTGTTATTCTTCCTGAAAGGCATCGAATAACAGAGTTTCTCATCAGAGAGACACCTTTGAAAATGATGCATGCCGGAATACAAATTTTGTTATTTTGCTTGAGAGAGAACAGAGAATCTGAGAAAGCGTTTTCGCTTGGAATATCTTGGGCAACTGCTGCAAACCAAACGTGGTAGACAATACTCGCAAATTCACGTTGATGATATAGTACTTGTTGAGAGTGATGCAAGAAAACGAACTTCCTGGCCATTGGCTTTATGTCGGCAAAGATGGCAACATATGTGTTGCAAGATTGAAAATTTCATCGGGAGAGATAATTCGACCAATTCGTAAACTATATCTATTAGAGATTGAATGTGGCTCACAAGCTTCAGATGAAAAATCTAGCGATACTTTTACCTCAGCTCCAGATTTGCCGATCGTGCAACCTGTCCCGAATGTTCCTACTTCTGATCGAGATTCGCTCACTGATCTTGCACCAAAACCAGAACATTTCTTAACTTCAGATTTTCTAAGAGAAAACAAAAATGTTACTACTAAAAGTGGGAGAACTGTCAAATTACCTGCAAGATTTCGACAGGACTGTATGTGAACTTTGTTTAGTTGAACTTTAATTTTTAACATTATGTTTTTCAACTTAGTATATTTATCTTTGATATGTAAGTATATGTATTTTATGATATTGCTGAGCAATGTGAGTTTTGATTGTAATGTCCTACAATCAAAAGGTGGGAGTGTGTTGCGTCCATGGTTTATCGGCACGCACTTCTTCTTCAATTGATAAGTTGTTTTCGTTGCATGGCAACCAACTTTCATTTGTTTTAAAAGAGTCATCCATGCGAGAGGTGGCTATTTTATATGTGTGAAATAAATAATGTTTTTATATAAAAGAATAATCCTTTAAATTTTAGATTAATAACACGCAACCTCTGACAATATCATTACATAATGTGTTTAATTTAATGCTTCTAATGTTTGAAAACTGCGAGATATTTCTTATTCTTATAAAAATTTACGTTATTTGAAAACTTTAAATTGCAGTTTGTAGCAAGTTGAAACAACCAGCTACAGAGTTGACGTTGATGCTCCTGATCTGCAGATTTACTATTTATGTAAATACGTAGCACTTATAGTCGTCATCTGATCCTTCCGTCTGTCTGTCCGTCTGTCTGTCCGTCTTTCTGTATATAACAGCGCAAAAACTACCCAACCGAATGGTTTGAAACTTAATATATAGAATCGTTTCAGAATTTTGTCGAGTTATATTTTACGAAAATCGAATCAAAACTTAAAAAGATATTAATAAAAATTTTCTTCATTCTATTAAATCCTATCATACGTAATTAATTCAATGATATCCCACGATCGGCAATGATTCTAGGTTGCCATGGTGTTGGCGTCCTACTTAAGATGGAGTCATATTATTTCTGCATTACTGAATTCAATATATATAATCATAATAAGTCTTATATTCATGCATTTTTGTATAAGAGTGCAAAGGCTATAACACCAAGATCCGAATATTTATAAAACTAGTTATATTACGAACGCACTTCGTTTACCACGTTTGACATGCAATTTCTGACTTGTTCGCTTTATTGACGCTTAACATAAATACATCATCTTGAGGTGTTATCAAGTATTTTGAGAATTCTCCAATTAAAAAAAACAAAATAAATCAAAGTAAAAATCAACATGAGAGATAAATATAGTGTGTTCTTATATAAAATTTTTCTAAACTGTAAACACCTGGAAAAGTTTTCTCTCGTATTTCCTAATCCAAAAATCCAAGAGCAAGTAACAAATGGACCCAAAGTGCTGAAAACTACGATCTTAAGAGGTTCTGAGTCAACAGGATTATTGATTTTATTTCTCTTTTGAAGAATCGGATAAAAGGAAGAAAAACAGGGGAAAATAATATTGACCTTGGAAGAGGAAAAATTGATATTTTACTTTTCACATATATTTGCTGCTTTGTATGTGCCACTTTAAAATAAAATATTTAAACGCTAGGTGAAAGCTCGCAAAGAATGGTGAGAGATATTTAAATTATTATTTAAGTTAAATGAGAAACTTCAAACCATTATACTCTGCTAAAAAAGTTATGCTAAGGATTTGGATAGATATTACAGATAAATTAGGAGTTTTGATATATTATTTATAGACGTGTTGAAATACAAGAAATAAAAAAAAAAGGATGAAAGAGAAATGCATTGTGTTGTAATTTTTAAGACAAAGTTAAAAACAAATGTGCATCTGAGAAAGACAAAAAGTTTAATTTTTTGACGTAAAATTGGTAAAATGGGGAATAGTTACTGCTGGACATTCTTGGGACATGGAGTCTATATCAGGATATTAATGAAGGACTAGGGTACTCCATACCACTTCTCCAAAAGAGCTTTTTCTATAGTTGTCGACTCATTTGTAAGGACATTTGTAAGGCAGGCAGCAACTCATCTTCGTCGAATGTCCTAAACGTTCTATAGAATCGAGGACTAAACTCTCCTCATTGTATGCTAATCATTAAGGAAATATTTCACCCAGGAAATGTGAAATTTCCAGAAATTTTAAAAATGAGGGAATTTTTGTATTCTGTGAAAATAGGAAATTTCTGAAAAAACGGGTTTTTTACAAATAAAAGATTTTCTTGCAATTATTTTTCTTAGAAAATACGAGAAAAAAAACATTCGTTTTGCTTAATCCGTGTGTGTGTGTTTGTGCGCGATGGCTAGCGGAATCTAGCGCACGTAGAAGTCTGAAAATCTGTATAAAGATAGTCGAAGGCAGGTCCTAAAGCTCCTGAGGATCGGTTTTGTAATTTTTGATAATTGTAGGAGACATTAATTTAAAACAAATAAAAAGGCTATCTTTTTATGCCAAAATCGCGCACATGCGCAGAGCCTGATTTTTGAGCGAAAAGGTAGAAAAAACCCAATTCTGGCATTTTTTGACTTTTTGGCTTAACATCCATTGCTTAAACCGGCTAGATACGGAAAATTGGACGAAATGTTCTTAAAGTTCGTACATTTACGTTTTAAACGCTGCAATCAGTTCGAAAAAAAAAATATTGTTATTAAACTTTAAATAGTGCCGTTTTCCGGAATGATGTTTTATTCCGTATGGAAATGCTTCCACAGGTCACAATTTTAGAGATACCAACTAACAAAAAATGCGCTTAAAGCTGAGACTTTCTTCTCGTTGGTAGCGTATTGGTTTGTAAAAATAAGACTTTTTATCTTTCCGAAAACATTAGCAACGTCAGGTCACTTCGCGTTTCCCGAATATTATCATTTAACGTTAAAAGTAAAAAAGCGTCTGTGTTTCGGCACAATCTTTTTAGAGCATCTCGGATGACCAGATTTACTTCAACTACAAAAACTTTGAAAGGTTAGGTCAAGTAGAAGTATTTAAAAAAAAATAAAATAAAATCTGAGATATTTCCGATGTTAACGTCATACTAAATATGCATATTTTTTCACAAAAATTTAAAGAGTACTTGGATAATATATCGGCTCGCAATGTTCTATGGCAATTTTTCACCTTCTTGATGATGCCTAGTATCACATCTCTGAATCTTTCTGTACATATCTCGACAGTGTGAACAAAGCAGATTTAGAATGATGTTTACAAACTTGTAATTTGTTTACAGACGTATAATTTTTTTTTATTTAAAACAGATGCATTTTATTTCATATGTAACAAAAAAGATACTCGTATTGTCTAAGTTTAATTTACCTACGTCCAAATGCTTATTCCGATGAGTCAGATATGTACACATTCCTATAAAGGTATTGGCGATAATTTCGTGAAATTTTATATAAGATTAAAATTATATTATTTGATAACAAAAACCATTATAATTTTAACCATTATAACCATTAAACCATTATAAATATTTATTTTAACATTCAGAAAATCATAGAAAAACTTTCTTTTTATATTCTGTTGTAATATACATAAATTAATATTTTTTTAGTTTTAAAGAAACGAATTAGTGAGAAGGGACCTCGAAAAATGCCAACTACATTTTCTATATTTAATAGATTTTTCTAAAAGTATAAGATAAATTTTTAAAAAATCTTAAGTGATTGAACTCAACTTTCCGAACACTGGCGTACTTGTACAAAAAGTATAAAAACAGGGGACGGAGATATAAATTTACGAGACAGTGAAACTGGCTGGATTTTGAAACTAGAGACCTTACCTTTGTGCCACTAATGCTTGATAACAACATCACAATATTTTTCACTTATGCATTGTCACAATATTTTTCACTTTGTTAAGAACACGAAAAAAAGTAAACTTAGTGAATTAAAACAAAACAATTTTGAAAATCCCAAAAATGTAAAAGAAACTTTTAAAGATGCTATAAAATTAAACATCGCTCATCGTCCATCACAAATGAGGCAATTAAACTTTAGGCGTGTTTTTTTTTTTAATAAATAAAACGTCGTTTATAGCGCAAAGAAAAATAATCCCATTAATAAACAAACTTAAAACTTTATAATTTTGTTTTCATAAAGAATGTTTGACAATTTTTTTTTACTTTTTACTTTGCAATGTTTCTCATAAAAGAAAAGCGATAAATACTTCATACTAATAGAGAGTATAAAAAAAGATAATATTTTACACGCAATTTTTTGCGATAAATTCCGGTTAGTTCTTACAGTATTTTCTAAAAGCAAAATAAAATGATTTCTTTGTTCATCGATCGCGGATTTTTCATTAATAAAAAAACCTATCCTTATCCAAATTGCTTATAATTAAGAGCCCAGTCACTCGGGAAAATTCGAACGCTAATGGTATATCTATGGGAGCGTTATTTTCAAATTTTAATATTTTTGAATGGTTTTTTTGTATAGCATAGCTGAGAATGATCTACAACCGGGTTAGTTTTTACTTTTTCGATTTTGGTTATAGTTCTTTTATAATAGAATATTTTCAATTTTGGAATGTGTTCCAACCGGTTCCGAAAATAATAATTTTTTTTTTAAAATAATCCGAAACCGAAATCGAAAAAGCAAAAACTAGCCCGGTTATAGATCGTCCTCAGCTATGCTATGCATAAAGACCATTCAAAAATATTAAAATTTGAGCGAGATATTTCAAAATAACGCTCCCATAGACTTAGCATTAGCGTTTTCCTTTTTCCCAGTGACTGAAGTGGACTCTTAACTCGTTAACGTCCAAGTTGTTTCAAAGTTTGAATTTGCGAGACATATTTTAGAATATAATGATTAGAACATTAAGTTACAAGAATTTCTGAACTTTTGCATCATAATCTCAAAAAAATCTGGAGTGAAATTACTCGACTTTCCGAATATTGCAGTTTGGGTTCAGAAAAGTAAAGGGGAATAAAAAGGATATTTTTTATACATTTTTGACACAGTATACTCGAATGCTTGACCTCTCTCTGCTTTTGGGACGCTGCTTCTGCATTACTGATGCCTGTGTACATCGCCATAATAGATCTCTTCAGTGGTGACGTCACATGCAATTCAACACCGCATATCAACAATCATGAACATAGAATAGAGAAGGACTTCTCACGAAATAGGCTTTCGAAGAAGTAACCGTTCGTTGAAAAATGTGTGAAATAGGTGGCACTGTGTAGCACGGTTCTGCTGAGTTCGTCTGCTTTAGTGCATTGAATGCTCCACCAATGATCTCTTTGATCATCGAAAGCCAGCCAATGAACGTTGTCCACTAGAGGCGCTGGTATATACACAGCGCTATTCTACACCGTTGCTATTGCCTTCTTATTTACATCCAATGTCGCGACACGATATTAACACTATTTCGTGAGAAGTCCTATTTCTATGTTCATGTCAAAAGTAAATTGGATCCAAACAAACTACAGAGTTCAGAGAAAGATAGAGAGGAAATGTGTTGGTTTGGAGTGAAGCTAAAAAATACAAGCCTGAAACCGATTAAAACCGGTTACAATTCGGTCCAAACACTTGGGATTGGCTTTGAAAACCTCTCAGTCCAAGGAATTCAGCCCTAGTTCCACGTGCTTGTGCAGAATGATTTAAGTGATATCTGACTTCATATTGCAAGTCTTTTTGACGGTATAGTAAATCTCGAATACACTCTGAAATCTTTGGATTTGTTTAGATTCAATTTGTAGTTGATACACGGAATTGAGTTGTTGTGACGTCACAATGATGGGGTCTATATTTATCAATTATAAATTGTCACATTTTCTTGGTGATTTTCTTTAAGGAATCGGTCGCGAAATGGCTTGAAAAAAGTCCTTTGGCTGATTTGTACGAAAATCTATACAACTCTTGCGCCAAGTCTCTAACATATGCGACCAGTGGTAGTTCAATCGAATGTACCGTTTAGGACTTAACACGTTTTGCTAACATACACAAATCATGGTTACAATACTTTCCTCAAACTGTGTGTTCGGAAAGTAATAGAGACACTTCTTAAAAACGCCTTATGGTTTATAAATATATAAACCGTACTTATGTAGTTTCACAATAGTAACACTACATAAATTATATATATTAGTAATTGTCGAAGTCTCCTTTATTTTTGACGCAGAAGATTTTGAACATTTTAAGTCATCTGGTGCCCTTAAGGGGTAGTTTTTCCTTTTTTATGGCCTAAAATTTACGTAATTTTTTACAATTTTTTCTCGTTACAAAGAAAAGTTATAGTACCTTCCGACATTTTGCATTATATTTCTGATATTTCAGTCATTATTTAAATTTTGTACGTAAAAAAAAATATCAGATCTTGTGCGACGGGGAGTACATGCAGATGCGCACCGTGAGCTTCCAATTGGGCGGCTGTTTTTCTCCGGTCACAAGTATCTGAAACAAATTGCGTCGGAAAAATTGTGAAAATACATTCATTTCTCTAGATCTAGTACCAACGTTTAGTTTTAAAAGTTTATTTTTGACAAAAATAGCAGTTATGTGAACATAAAAGGTCAATTTTTCTCTTTCTTTCCACCTTTTGCGAGCTTGAAAAAAAATAAAATAAAAATAAAAACTAATAAATTAAAATTAAAATTTTTTGAATGGTATAATCTTCAGTGTACCTTTCTTTTAAAAAAAATGAAGATAATCGGCCAAATAGTTCTCGAGAAAAATGCTCGCTCAGTTTGAAAAGCAGTGTTTCGAGAGGGTTTCGGACATGATTTCGAGATGGTTTTTATCGACATGATTTCGAGACGCAAGACATAGATAGTCGTTTCCTGGATTCTGGGGCGTTAAGTTCAACCAACAAAAAAGATAGTAAGAAACAGGAACATCACAAAACTGCTTTAGGGCAACAATGTATGCATTTAAAAAATTCTAAAAACGCAAAAACAAAAATTTTGACCCTAAAGAAATTGAAAATAAAATGGAAATATAAATGCTAGTAGAGAAATATATTTTAATCGTTTCTGTCGTCAAAAAATGAAGTATAAATACTAATAAATAAATATATATATATATATTAGTATTTGTACTTCATTTTTTGACGACAGAAACGATTAAAATATATTTCTCTCTCTCTCTATGTATATATATATAAGCTTGACTCTAGAAAATAAGAAAATATAAATATCAGAAAAAATGTTACATTAAATTATAATACATCAGATACTAAAATGCATCAAATTTTTTAATGTGATTTATAAATCCAAGCTAAACTTTTCGAAGGGAGCTCGCACGATGCGACTTCATGCAAAAAATGGAAGAAATTCGGGATACATGATCGACTATTTAAAAGGAAAATATTTTAAAAAGTTGCATTTCATTATAAAAGAACTTTATTCACCAATACTTAACTCGCACATTACATTAAACTGAAAATACGAATTTTATTTAGTTTACAATAAAACGTACAGGGTCAGTCCAGGAAATAATGAGACTGAATTTTTCACGCCAAGCGGAAGGCCAAAGGAGCGGAGTTTGCGGACGGGACGTGTGATTAGACTGTCAACTACAGAGTCTGGAAAGTCAGTTGGCCTTGAACCTTTGTAGCTTACTGATCGCTTGTGAAGCAGACACGTGTTTGAACGTGGTATTAGGTTTTCATAATGAAGCGGAGTCTTAAGCAGCGATACGCCAATTTTGTGTAAAAGTAAACAAATCGGATACTGAGACACTTGTCATGTTACAAGAAGACTACGAGAAAGATTCTTTGACGAAGGCTCAAGTGTTTAGGTGGCACAAAGACGGAAGAGAGGACAGCGTTGATGAACAACGCGCTGGGCGTCCATTAAGATCTAAAACTTCAGACAATGTGGCTATAATTAAAGCGCTTTCGAACTCTGACCGACGGATGAGTGTCCGAATGATTGAGCAGATGTTGAGACTTGGAAAATCGATTGTGTATCAAATCGTTACGGAAGAACTTCAAATGCGGAAAAAGTTTTGCCAAGCTAGTTGCAACACATCCTTCAAAGTGACTCAGTCGCTCGCAAAACACAGCGTCGCAACGCTGCCCAAGCAACCGTACAACCCCGATCTGTCACCGCCGGACTTTTCTCTATTCCCTCGGTTAAAATCCAGCTTAAAATGCCACCCTTTTGACAATCTGGAGAACTTACAAAAAAGTAACGCGCGTTATGAACAGCTTTCCAGTTGAAGACTTCCAGGAGGGCATAAATGGCTTGCAGAGTCGTTGGCAATGATATACGAATGCAGGAGAGTCTATTTTGAAGAATATTGTCTGTAAAATTACCTTCAAATGAACGAATTTTATGGAATCAGTCTCATTAATTTCTGGTCAGGCCCTGTAGCTATACTGTTTTGCTTCAAATGAAGTATTCACAGAACAAGACTTAAGAACAGCTTTCAGTTGAAAACTTCAGGATGGGCATAAATGGCTTACAGAGTCTTTAGCAACGGTATATCAATGCAGGAGAGGCTATTTTGAAGGATATTAAGTGTCTGTAACATTATCTTCAAATGAACGAATTTTATGGAAACAGTCTCATTACTTTCCGGACAGGCCCTGTAGCTACACTGTTTTGCTTCAAATGAAGTACTCACAGAACAAGACTTAAGAACATCTTTCAGTTGAAGACTTCCAGGTGGGCATAAATGGCTTGCAGAGTCGTTGGCAACGGTATATCAATGCAGGAGAGGCTATTTTGAAGGATATTAAGTGCCAGTAACATTATCTTCAAATGAACGAATTTTATGGAATCAGTCTCATTTCTTTCTGGACAGACCCAGTAGCTGTACTGTTTTGCTTCAAATGAAGTATTTACAGAACGAGACTTAGGAACAGCTTTCCAGTTGAAGACTTCCAGGTGGGCATAAATGGCTTGCAGGGTCGTTGGCAATGGTATATCAATGCAGGAGAGGCTATTTTGAAGGATATTAAGTGTCTGTAACATTACCTTAAAATGAACGAATTTTATGGAATCAGTCTCATTACTTCTGGACAGACCCTGTAGCTATACTGTTTTGCTTCAAATGAAGTATTCACAGAACGAGACTTAAGAACAGCTTTCCAGTTGAAGACTTCCAGGTGGGCATAAATGGCTTTCAGAGTCGTTGGCAACGGTATATCAATGCAGGAGTGGCTATTTTGAAGGATATTAAGTGTCTGTAACATTATCTTCAAATGAACGAATTTTATGGAATCAGTCTCATTACTTTCTGGACAGACCTTGTAGCTATACTGTTTTGCTTCAAATGAAGTATTTACAGAACAAGACTTAAGACATACACAATAGTTTTAAATGTCTATAATATCATTAAACTATTTTGACATTAATAAGACGAAAAAAAAAATCATGTTTTATTAAAAAGAGTCCACAATTCAACGAACATGTAGAAATACATTTAGTAATTTTCTTCATGCTATTTCATCAACGTAACAAATTGCACTGTAATTTTATTTCAAGATCGAAAGTATTGCACATATGCATAGGAATTTTATCGTACTTTTAATCCACTTTCTTCAATGATGAAAATTTCATCAACTTGTTTATTCTTCCGGGAATGTGGATTACGAACATTTAATTATGTTATCAGTTCGCAGGGAAAAAGAATGGAGTGTACTTTCCCCACCCCCTTTGAAAACGTAATCTTTACACAAGGGGAACTAATGGATTCCACAACCAGGCTGTGGTAATAGGAAACTCTGTCAAGGAGTGGTAGAAGGTTTTCTTCAATTAACTCTTTGAGATATAGTTCTTTTTTTATGTTTTTATGGGGGTTTTCTTTTTTTTACATAAAGAGAAAAAAAAGACAGTAATTTTAAAAAGAGTGCATTCTTTAAATTAAAAGAATTCACGTGACAGCATGAAAGCAACTGGTGATATATACATTTTTTTTAAAAAATAAATGTGGGAAATAAAAAGCGTAAAGATTTTTAGGCATTGAACTTAGGAGTTTAATAATCAGACTTCTATAGCCTTTAACAAATTTCAGCGTAAAATGCAAAAGCAACCGATGCTATTTCAAAAAAGGATATTTAAACAAAAAAAAAAAAAAAAAGAGGTGGATATAGTTGATTTACTTTTTTTTAAAATAAATGAAAAAAAGAGAGAGAGAAAATATATTTAGGCATTCGATTTTAAATCATTGTGGTTTAAAACAGACGTCAAACTAATGTATTTCATTACAAAAATGCAGTGCTTTTTTATGTAACAGAATGAGATTATTTTTAACGCTTCTTCAAAACTGCAAAAAATGAAAGCATATATTTTTTAAATATTCTTTGATACTTATGCTCTCTTTTTTTTCTCATTTTTTATCTTTATTATTTCGAACTGGAGAATAAGTTGGTTATAACAATAAAAAGTTACCTGTATTGATAAAATAGAGAAAAGATATAAGGTCAGTCTGCCTAAATGTGATAACCCCTAAATGCGACAATGTTCTTTTACATAAAATCTTAATGCAAGAAACGTAAATAAATGTTATAATGACGCATACGAACTTCAGAAACAAAATCCGAAACATTTTTTTGCATGCAAAACGGTTCCTTTAAAAGAAATTTCCAATCAAATACACATCGTTCATTTTACATCGCCCCCATGTTTCGGAAATGCGACAAAAATTACCGAAAGTGGCTCACGGTTTTTATTTTTTAACTTTAAAGATCAAATAACCCTATAAACGTCAAGAGCTACGTTGTCCGTTTCAGTTACCTGACCAGTTAAACTAAAGAAAAGGCGACCAGTTTCCGGATTAGAATTTGAAGCGGACTACGCATTTAGGAGAGTTTGTTTTCAGCCTGTGCCTAATACCGACATAGATATTGCTGCAAATGCGGCGAAACATTTAGAAGATTAACGAAGAAATTTATATGGGATTTTTCATATATTGTGTAAAAATGATATTTAAATCAAATTTTATGTTTAATTAAGCTGTGTTGAGTCAGCTTAATCCTCCATTAATGTTTTTCTTTAACCAGGTATTTAAATATGTATTTAAGACGATCAAACAAGAAAAATACGCTTCTTTAAAATTTTTAATAAAAAAAAGGTGTAAGAAACGCAGTGTCAATTCCAGTAACATAATGTAGACATATGATTAAGGAATTTGCAATACTTTTACATAATGAAAATTCTGGAAAATCTTGTGTAGATTGAAAACAATTTATGTTTATTTTAATGCGGTTAAGTAAGTTAATTTTACCAACATTATACCATTCGATAGCTTAAATGCTGTCTCCGATTAAAATGCGATGCAATTGAGTTAGTCCCAGGTTTAGGATTCATAATTTTTGTTAGAACTTTTATAAGATCTAAAATTTTAATTCTGTTTTCAATTTTTATTCGTTATAATCGACATTTTCTACTTTTAAATTAGTAAAAGATGAAAAATAAATAAAGACATGCTTATCTAAACGAATATTTGTTTCCATATACGTATTTTTAAGTACAGAAAATGTTAATTTATTTGTGAAAGTGCAAGAAAAATGAAGAGGGGGGTGGGGGGGGGGGGTGCAACATAATATCAGGCACAGAGCTTCTCTTTGGCTTAATCAGAATTATTAAAAATATTGTACGATTTTATCTATTCCTAAGGCTGATATATTTATCATGTGACATTTTTAAATAAAGTTATATGTAATAAATAGTCTAGTTAACAATATTATAAATATCTTTTAAATACTCTTTTAACCCGTAAGCTCCACACTGCGAATTTGCACCGACCGAAATGTCGGCGTCTTTAATTAATTCGCATTTTTCATTCACAAAATAAGAATTTTGATAAAATCAAATATTTTATTTAGATTCCTTATTAAATTTCGTATATGGATCATGTAGTTATATTTCATTATCACCAAATTGTCAACAAAATTATGCGGTTACGGAAACCCAAATCGCACTGGTGTATAAATTATGGGTTAATATTGACGAGCGAATTTCGCGAATTTTAAACGATGTTTTCTGCGACAATCATTTAATTATAGTTATGGCCATAGCTCCTTGGCAAAGAGGGATGAGAGTTTTTCATATTAGGAACGCATTTATTTATTTGAGGGCTAATTATATCAGGTTTGTACGCAGTATTCAAATAACTTTTGCATATTAGCAGTGTAAAAATTGGCAAACAGCACGGTGCTGCGCCGTGATAAACATTTGAAGAATAATATTGAAAAGTTTAATTATAATAGTCCTGTCCTTAAATTTTAGTACAGAAACAGTACCCTGTGAGTTAATAGAGACTTTCATTCATCTTTTAATCAAGTGGTCTCGGAGACCGCTCACAGCAGTTAAGGGTTAATTAATTCAAAAAATAATTACAGTTCGCCCTTAACTGCTGTTAGAGCGGCTTTTTTTAAATTTTCACAGTTTAACTTGTAATTTCCAGTTTAACTATCGATACAGCGAAATTTTGCTTCATTTGGAGCCTAGTACTATTGTTTGAATTGTTTGAAAACTCAAAATTTTATTAGAAATAGTACTGTACAAACAGTTTAGTGCAAAAACAGTATTTTATGAGTTAATCGTGCATTTTATTCATCTTTCAATCGAATGGTTTCGCAGACCGCTCACACGTGTAATGTGGCAATTTTCTGTCACAGCAGTTAATCGTTACATGAACTTTTTCAGATGAATTGTCATGTATAAAATGCATTATCACATTTAGGACTATGAACGTCTCATTTAGGTTTTAGCTGCCATAAATGCGACAAAAATGACCTAAATGCGACAATCCTATATTGTGGTTTTATACTACAGATAATTATTAAATTTCTAGAAAACAAGTTAGTTTTCAACTAAAGGTACAGTATTCAGTAATTTGTTGCTTAATAAAATATACATTTATACAGGGTGCAATATGTTGTCTATCGCCGACCTTTAATTTCTCAACCGTTTGTCATAGACATATAGTTCCAATTACAAAAACGTTTCAAATGAGGTAAATATTCATGTTGTGGCATTATTTAAAGTAAAAAATCAATTTTATAAAAATTACAAAATCTAACTTTTTATACGGTCCCCCAGTCCCTATAGTTATATTTAGTAAAAGTTTACCCATATCATAACAGATATGACACAAAAAGTTTGAAATCTGTACTACAAAAATTGACACAGGTATTAAATTTCAAAGTTTGAGATTTTTGCACATGATTTTGTCTTTCATTGAGAGATCAGTTAAAAGATTAATTAAAGTAATTTGAGATCAAAATAAGAGTGAAAATCCGCTGCCATTTATCTAATCCTTAGTAAGTATGTTTTATTTTCCGGTGGTCGATTCTACCTACTTTGACGTTTGAATGTTGTTCGACCCATAAAAGTTAGCTCAAGTTTTTACATGAAATAACCCTCTTTGGTGATTCTCCGATTTGGCGATACCGGCTAAAAATGGCTTCACCGTAAAAAAGGACATTGCACCCTGACTTTGATCTCGAATTACTTTAATTCATCTTTTAACTGATCCCTCAATGAAAGACAAAATCATGTGCAAAAATCTCAAAATTTGAAATTTAATAACTATGTCAATTTTTGCAGTACAGATGTCAAACTTTTTATGTCATATCTGTTATGATATGGTTAAACTTTTACTAAATATAACTATAGGGACTGGGGGACTGTATAAAAAGTTAGATTTCGTAATTTTTATAAAATTGATTTTTTACTTTAAATAATGTCACAACATGAATATTTAGCTCATTTGAAACGTTTTTGCAATTGGAACTATATGTCTACGGCCAACGATTGAGAAATTAAAGGTCGGCGATAGATAACATCGTGTCTCATTTAAGCACACTGACCTTATAAGGTGTCTATAAAAGAATGTCCTAGTTTTAAATTTTAATTCTATCAACGGTAAGCGTTGTAGAGTGTTGTTTCAAAATCACAAATAAAGAGTAACTCAAACAATTTTAGATAAGCGCATGCGTGAGTACGGCTTTGTTATTGACTCGCTTGCAGTGACAAATATGCAAAATGCGTAAAGCGTTCTTGCTGGGCTGAAGATTTAAAAGCGTACACTACCCGGAAATAAACTTCCTTTGGGGCTTTATAAAAGACCGTGTCTACGTTCAGCCGCTACCTAATGATTTGCCAAATTTGAGATACAGAATTGAAGAGGCTATTGCTTTCACTACTCCGAACTTGTTATTCGAAGTGTGCGAAGAATTGGTTTCAAGGTTGGATGTGTGCCGTATAACCAAAGACGCACATATCGAACTTTTGTTAAAACTAGGTTAGTTTATCTTCAATTTGATGTATGGTTTCTTGTAACTAGTGATGGAAATAGTCTCAGCTCGCTTGTGTTTCATGCCAAACATCTCCTCGCGTGTGACATGACAATTTACCTGTGACATCATGCAACCTAATTTTATTTACTTGTGGCACTATTTGTTTGTGAAATATGTTATAAATGGCGACACTTCCCGAGCAACATTTTGTAAGAATGCGAAACATTGGACATTTAAATATCGTTTGGTAATGCTGCGGCAGATGGCAGCAATAAAGAAGCTTTCCAGTAATCTTGACTTTTAATCAAGACTGAACTGCGTTCGTGAAATAATATAAAGAGAATAGCTTATTAAGCAAATTTACCTTTGTTCTGAACTTTTGACTTTGCTATAACTTTGATGGGCCCCCTATACTCTTCACTTGAAGGACTGACAATGGTCAGGCCAGGACGCATAAATTTGTGTGTGTTCTCCTTTTGTTTAAAGGAAGAATTACTTCTCCTACGTGGATTCCATATCCTATGTCATTATTTACTAATTTTCTTTTGTTTTCTTTTGTAGAGTAGCAACATGTAATCAAGAATATATCTCCAATTAAATTTGATTTTCTCTATATATCAACCTTTCGATGAAAATACGTTTCTCACATTATCACCTCTTATTTTCAAATAAAATCAAACAAATATTTTTAGGTAACACACGTAAGAAGGAAAGAAATTCTACGTCGGATTACCAGAAAGGTAAGAAAATACCTTTTATCTTTCATTATTGTTATTTATCAATTTAATACGATAACTGTACATTTAAACTGGGTTATCAGCTTACGCTATATCGAACTCACCCTTCCAACATACTTTTATGAACTAGTCTAAATTAAACTATTATAATATACAATTGAAACTGGGAAATTCTTTTGTGGTCATCATGTACTGAATGCTCAAAAAATAAAAGAAGCATATAAAACTGCCTAAAAAAAAACAATCATTTTGAAAGCTTTCACTTCGATCTGTACATTTAGATTTCTAAATACATTTTCTAGAAAAATGATCTTAAATCGATAATTAGACAAGAAAGATGGAGTTGAATAATTGTTGAATTTCACAAGACCTTCAAGGATGATTATGATAAGTATTAAATTGATTTTAATATTTTTAATAAGTTTTAATATCATATCTAATTAAAATAGAAATATTTTAGAAGTCTTATAAGTCACTCGGGAGTATTGAAACATAGAATGGCGTTTCATGCATTGCTTTTTTCATTCAGAATTCTAAAAATTGCCTTCGTTACATATTATTTTATAAAAACTTCAACCCGCTACAATCCATGAAAAATCAGGGCCTGCCGTGCTACAACACAATTTTTGAAATAATTAAATCATTGAGAAAATAATTTGTTAATTATTTAGTGACTGTGTGTGCTTATTTGATAAATCATATTTTTAGCAGAAAACATTAGCTTGTAGGATTGTTTTATCTTTAATTTTGAAAGAAATCTTGATAACCTGAAATAGGTTTTATCTGGAGTTTATTTTTTTCTACCACAGATTCAAGATATAAAAATTGTACCGTAAATGACTGTTTTTTCTACTCTCTTTCTTTTTCTTTGGAAAATGTGATTTTTTTCGCGACTTTTTTGCTAGAAAAAAAGAAAATCCATACATTTTAATCTCCAAACTGTCCCAGTAAAAACGAAAAAAGCCAGATAATTGCGTGTTCTTTAAATGTATGTTACAAAAATAGCCTTAGGAAATTAATTTCAAAATATAAATATTTTTTAAATTAGTTTTCGAGAAAATATTAATTGTAACCCATAATTTTTTTAACAGAAATTGGAGAAAGCTGGAACTATGCAAATCTTAAAATGCAGGCCATTCCACCAAGTAATTTTTGAATTGTACTTCAAAACTAAGCGTATTGTAACCATTAAAAAGAAATTTAACATTAAGAATTTAGAGCTTTAAACTTTCAGAATTCCTAAACTATTCGACCGATTGATGTCCCATCTGGTATCTGAAGATAAAATGTACCGAAGAATCCAAATATGATTTAAAATTGGGTGTTCGTTTTAAAATTTTCAGAAATTGGTAAACATTTCAGTACAAAGACGATCCCTAAGAGTATTTTTATGACAAGACGTAATTTCCAATCAAATGTCTTTTTTTCTGGGACACGGTTTGGTGCTTAAAATGTATGAGGTATGTAAATGTACAGTCGTGGAAAAAAAAACTAAACACCCTCTACCAACTCTGGAACTAATTGTAATAGAAGAAGTTTACTGGTGCGAGGCGATTGGAAATACAGTTTTCTTTTAAATGATGTAAATAAAAATTACTTAGAGGTCCATCTACAAATCAGAACCAGACCAAACTTTGTTTGTTTTTCAATGTCAACACCCATTTTTGACAACATATTTTAAAACTTCAGTTCAAACTATGCATAGAAACGAAATTTTAAATCATTTGGATGATAGTTTTTTTAATTATAAACATTCAAAATTTAGAGCTTCTAATGTTAAATTACATTTTCATGTATTTATTAATATCTACTGAAATTATAATCCTAATGAGATATTTTTGTGTGTGGTTATATTACTAACAAACCCAAAACATAAATGCATTGAATTTGCACTTTAATTTATTTTAAGTATTAGCATGAAAGTATATAAGTATGCATGAAAGCATATAAATATTAGCAATATGAAATTAATATTCGAAAATAATATGAATTGCAACCTACAATTTTTTTGATAGATTTATATTTATTATGTCCTGCTGTATGCAAATTGTCAATTTCAAATTTTTCTTCCAAGTAGTTTTCGAATTATGATTAAAAACCGTCAAAATGATGGTTTAAACTACTGTCTATGATGTGCATTGAAAAAATATATATATATTGCTCATTTTGTTGAAATATTTGCGCTGTCAATAGTCGAAACATATTAAGCGAGTGAAAAGGTCATATTGGCAAGAAATAATACATGAATAGAAATGCCATAGTCATTCTGTAGCATTTCAACAATCGAGTACCAAATTTCGATTTGGAAAAATTCCCTAAAATAGGTTCATTTTAAAGTAACTACTTTCTCTTAAACTAATCGTACGAATTTAATTAAAAAAAAAGGGTTTTTAGGCTAATTGAAGGGTGTAAAAATTATTTATGGCGTAAAACTTGGGTATTGCCAGTGAAAAAAAAAGTTTAAGTTTGTTTTGACACGTAGATGGTCACTCAACCAAATTTTATATACATCATTTAAAAGTAGACTTTATTTCCAATCGTTTGGTACCAGTAACTTCCTTCTACAATAAATTGTGCAGAATGTGTTGGGCGTGTTTCCTTTTTTTTCCCCCACGACCGTACCTCTCTCTTTCGCTTCTTCCTTTTTTTCTCCTTTTTGACGATTGAACTGATAAAAATATTCATAATTAAATCACGCCATATATTAATTTGCACCAATCCCAGATAATTCTTCAAAATCAAATTCAGTTTTTTACTTTTAATTTATAATTTTTTTGGCAGTTCTACACATTCACTCCTACATAGATTTTCCATTTGAAGCAATGATAAGCCATTAAATTATGTTTTTACATAAATGCTCGGGACAGTCAGTCCTGCAGTGATTTTATTCCTTTTCGGAAAAAGGGCAGAGTGCCATTTTTCTTTTGTGAGAAAGACTGCAAAATACATGTGTATATGACAGCACAGTGGGTAGAAGTGGATATTGATGATATTCTTGTAATAAATCTGACAGTAGTTTTCGGGATTGTGCTAAGTAAAGTTTGTGAAACGACACTATATTTTATCTTGTATCCATTTACAAATTCTCTAGGTCTGAATAAATTTTCTCTAGTAAAATGTTGATGAATATCATAATTATAATAACAATTCAGCTGTGGAATTGATCACTATTTCTTTACATAATACTTTCCTTGCAGTTAAATAAGCATTCTTGTAAAAAAAAAAAAAAAAGAGAGAGAGAGAGAAAGAAAGAAAGAAAAGAAAAAAAAAAGAAACTGTGTAGAACTGAATAAATGTGCCAAAAAATACAAATGAAAAATATTAGAAACTTTATTTAAATTTCTTTTTGATGAATTATCTACAATTGCAGCAAATTAGTACATAATAGGTTGAAACACTCAGAAACATGAAAATAATTTTAATTAAATTTAAAGTTTTAATTAAAATCAATTGATTCAAAACATCCTTTGTGCTCTCCCTTTTTTAACACTTTCCAACATAGGTGAAACGTTTTTAGGATTTCTATTTGTCTGTTTGCCGCCTGGCGTCTGTCCGTGCTCTAACTCGTGTAAATATAGTCCGATAGACATGAAATTTATAGATGTTGTTGGATGTCAATATTGCATGTTCGATATTGAAATTGAAGTTATTATCATATAAGGTTCTTTTACGGGGACACTCAAAAGAATTCCGTTACTCTGGAGAAAAATCGTTTTTCGTATGAGTATTTTAATAATATTACACTATTTAAAATGAACTGAAATGTATATAGTGTAAAGTGCCCGTATTTCGCCCCCTTTCTTAATTTCGTCCCCTTTAACTTCTTCGCTTGAGTGAAAGTGGCGCCACTTATGACGCAAGGCACAGGGGAAGGAAGATAAAAGGGGTCAGTATTGATAGTTTCGTTCGCCAAGATGCATACATAAATTAAAAGCGCCGAATTTCCAATTTTTAGAAGACCTGAGTTCTTATTACGTCTTTTTTAGAGCGTTATTTACTGTACTGTAAGTATTTATTTCTTATTCATTGCATGTATTTTACGGAGGTAAGATGCTGACAGTAGCATACAGTGAGTTTTAGGAGGCTCAGTTCATCTTACCGGAACTGAAGCTCCGCCATATTGGGAAGTAGCGTTGTCCCAATTTCGTCCCCCTTGCAGTTCTAATTTTCGTCTCGGGGACAAAATTAAGAATGCTTTTTCATGACATTTTTTTCTTTATGTTTGGATGGCTAATGTTTCGCTATGTTATTCTTCCACTGATTATTAGTACATTTCTTTGTTCCCTACTTTAATGTAAATTAAATTACTTACTCATTTAGAAATAAATTTTGATAGTTATAAGTTAAGCCTCGGAGTATTGGATTTTATTATTTTTTCTGAGGGGGTGGGGACGAAATCGGGACCACTTTTTTTCTTTTGCCTTTTTAAGATACTTTTAAAAAACAATTTTTCGCATTGTTAATTTTTTTTTTGTATGATATTTGTCTATGTTTCTATGTGCGTGGGTAGTTAGTCTATGTAAAATCCAAGTTTGGTAGGTTTTCACTGAAAATTACAACATTTAGGGCCTAAAAGTGACTGGGGGGACGAAAATTGGGCACTTTACCCTATATAACCGAGGTCTACTACACGGCGCTTGATGTAGAATCTGATGTGAATAAAACTTATCGTTCATTTACAGGGACACACAAAATAATTTGGCGACAGAAGAAATTGAACAATAATTGATCTATCGAAGCCTATATGTACAATATTTGCTGTAAGTGCGTTTTCAGTTGTGATGCGCGTTTTTAAATTGAACTATTTTTTAAATACTACTTGGTGAGTATAAATTCTATCGATCCTATATAGGGCTCCACAGAATTTTTTAAGTATATTCCAATTTATTCATAGAAAATGTTGAATGGAAATTTTCAGCTGTGCTATTCATTTAACTGAAATAACTTTTAGCGTACTATGTAGTATATATACAAATCTATAGATCATATACACGGTTTTACAAAAAAAAAAATCGTATATTTTCCCGACTATTGATAATAATAACAGAAATTTGATTTTAAAATTGTTTATTTAGACATCATATTTCCCCTTAATAAACTGCGAAGTTTTAATACAGTATTCTAAATGTGTTGGAAAGTACTTCATAGTCTATGCTGGACGCAGAATTTTTCGTTCTTGTTTTCCCCTTACAGTCCATTTGAAATTCCTCAAGCATATTTATTGGTGTTATTTATCAAAAGTGTTTGCATCCATTCAAGAAGAAAACTAAAGTAGAAAACAAAAATGTTGGAAGATTTTAATTACGCAATTTTCGTGTTCGAATCCAAAATTACAGCTCATTTCGCGAAGTAATTTTTTAGTTATATACTTAAAAAACTACCTGCAATGTAATCTGATTTGCAAAAATTTCGATTAAAAATGAACTTTACATGAGGAGTTCCAAACTTTAAACTGACATAATTCCTAAAGTAATTGACCGAATAACATCCCATTTTGTATTCTAAGGTCAAATTTACAGAAAAAGTCAAATATGATATCAAAATTTGTGTCCGGAATGAAAATTTCAGAGTTTAATACAATTCTAGTACAAAGGCTTAAAGACTGGTGCTTAAAGAGCCCCGAAGCTTAATTTTTTTAAAATAAGTGTAAAAAGGACTTATTTTCCAGCCGACTGGATGTTTCCGGGTTGTTGGTTTTTTTTGGTAGGGTGGGGGGAGGGGGATTTAAGGCTGTTACTTTGGATGTTGAAATTCTTCCATTCAAAGTTTTAATAACTGGAATAATTTGTTTTAAAAGTAAAAACTAACCTAGACCACACTCATAATTTTTCGAATAAAAGTGCGCCAATTTTACTAACATTGCTGTTATACTTATTTTAGGTGTATAATAAGCCATTATTGCGTACCTCTAGATCAGGCATGTCAAACTCGTTCACTAACGCGGGCCAAATTAGCAAAAAATACTAAACAGATTAATTTTATTACTGTCGTACAAAACCATTTAATCTCTATATTAAAAATACAACCTTGTTAAAATAAAATAAAAAGCTTGCGAAATTTTAAAGCTGCTTGTCGGAAAAATTTAAATACACACCAGAATTTTTTTTTTTTAAATACAGTGAAACCTCTCTGTAAGGGCCACCTGCCGTTCCATTGAAAATTGGCCCTTATGAGGGGTGGCCCATGAATAGGGGTGACCAAATTTTTCATTTATCTTTTTATTTATACCGCGATTTTTAAAATCTGCAAATTCTTTCAGTAAATTCTCTTTTGTTTTTAACAATATTGTTTATCAACAATATTCATTAATAATTATGTTTCTTGCTGCAATTAAATTATGAAGCCAATTTTCTTGCAGATGTTCCTTGATCATGACAACTAAGAACATTGATTTTGTCATTCAAATCCAAATGTACCCTTTGGCTTGATTTAGGTGCCATAATTTTAAATTTTATATAAGTCTGAGCATAAAATTTCTAGTGTAAAAATTGTGCTTCAATATGCATTCACAGTTTTACTAAATATGGAATTAGTTTTTCTATATATGATATAATATAATTTTGTTATCCTTTAAAATTTGTTGTTATCCTTTGTGTGCCCACAGCAAAGGGTCAAGTTTTCCCTCCAACCCAACCCCTACATGTTGAAAGGTCAAACAAAGTGTGAGGAATACCTGCTTGTCTCATTTGTGGAAAAGTTCGTGGTCCTTCATTGTGTTACTAAATCCTCCCCATCTCCCTCTGCCTTTTTTGTCGCAAGTGCAGTTGTTTGCTGAACTCTTTATCTGTTGGTTCAGGAATCCAATACACCTGTTTAGGATTTAAGGCACATGTGGAAAAAATGGCCTTTATGACGGATCGGTGCGGCCCCTAATAGGAGTAAATTTAACACTACGTCTATGGGAAAAATTTTCGTTCCTAAAAATATTGGCCATTAATAGAGGTGGCCCTTGAATAGGGGTGGCCTTTAAAAGAAGTTTCACTCTATTTATTAAGTAAAATTACATCAAATTTAAAATTCGCAAACCTTTTCATTCTGTAAAAATAAAAGTAGCAAAGATTTCGTACAGATTGCGCTGCCAAACATAAAGAAAAATATTTTACAATAAAAATACAAATATACTTAAACTTATATTGCCATTTAAAAATTTAAATGGCAAAGTTATACAATAATATATTATTAAGTTTATAATCCTGATCTCTGCATTTTTCTTTTAAGTTGTAATTACTGCTTTTTATAAAACCAACCGTTGCAAAAACACAACTGTTTGCAATATAAATTTATGAAATAACAAAATTTTCCTAATTGAGTAAAATTTATCAGCTAGGGTGATTGTACGCGGCATAGCAATAATTTCCCGACGCTCCTCACTTGTTTTTAAGCACAAGTAATAAAAACTGCCTTTCAAAGCTTTTTATTTTTATTTATTTTTTACTTTTCATTATTAATTAGCACTATATTTTACTAGTTTTTGATGCATTTTTAGTACCAAACAAATACTGTATATTATTTTGTAATGTCATGTAAATCAAAGACAGCAGTAAAATAACTTATTAGTTTCAAACATTACTATAAAACATTACTATAAATCTTTAAATTTTCAGATTCAAAATTTGCTCTATTTAACTTTCCTATCTGGTTATTTTTGCATCCTTAATCTTTTGGGGCTGAAATTTTAAAATGAGTTAGATTTGACTATATTCATATAATATACTTTCTGATGTTTAGATCTCCTGATGGCAGGGCAATGTTGCCAGATTGCGGATTTTTTTCCACCAAAATAGCTACCAATATTTTTTTTTCTAGTAATCTTCTCTTTGTTTAATCACAGATTTTTATCATTTTTATCATTATAATTTTTATCATTAAACATAGCGAAGATAAATATTCTGAAAGAGTGGTAAATATTTTGAATAAAAACTTTCTCCAACTTGGCAACACTGCAACGTTTGCAAGTGTGTTCGTGCGAAATATATTTTCTGCATCAAACAAGAACTGAATAAAACATGGGAGAAATGCCAAAGGCTTGGCGGGCCACAGAGAAGTTGCTGGCGGGCCACGTGTTTGACATGCCTGCTCTAGATTTACCATGTTATCATTCTTCTAGCATTTTCTAAATTTTCACATACCGGTGTAATTATTTCCAACAAATTACCATTACTTACCATTAATATAGTAATAATATCATAAAAAATTTCCAAAAATGATAATATTTCAGGAATTTCCGACTGGATAACTTTTGGTGCCATATTAGTTTATCTGGGATAGTGACTTTTGTTTGAAATACAATTTAATGAAATATTATTTCTAACATTAACTGAGAAATTGTACGTAACATCCAACAAGAATTTATAGAATATCTATGAAAGATAAGAAATTTAATATAATAAGTGTTTGATTTGACGCTGTATAATATTTGAAATGTCTAAATGATGCAGCTGTAGGAGATACTTTAAATATTAACTGATGGGACTAGGATACAGCTTGAATAAATTAACGGCTGTTGAATAAGTTCATATAATTAGGATGAGGATAAGCATTTTAATGTAATAATATTTATAATTGTATTCAAAAGTTTGAATTCTGTATGTGTTTAACATGATTTTGTAAGGCTGCTGTTTTCCTGTGTACCTTGACACCAGCTTCTGATAAAACAAAAAATAATAATTTCAAACGAGAAAGTTTATACAGTTTGTTGTGCAAAAAGTTTCAGTAAGTACCTTGTAACAAACTAATATTCGCAGAATAATCGTACATTGCAAAATATACTGCAATATAAATTACGACTATGCTAGTAGCAAGTCGATCTTTGTTATATCCTCGCCAAATATTTCATTCTGCTGTAAGTTTTGTTATTAGAATATATATATATAATCGACAAATATTTAGGAGGGACCTCTAATTTTATGTCAAATCATATTTCACAGTAAAAATAAAGGTAAGGAAAATTATTTCTCTTACCTGATGTCCCGGTGTTGAGACAGGAACCGCCATACACTTCAGGATACATCCATGGTACGCCTTTGTGACTTTACCGACAGTTGCGGTGCTAAAATCTTTATTGAAAAAGAAATTGAAAAATGTGATTGAAGATGTAATTCAGGTGCGAGGTAAAGCATGGCTAGTTTCATTCAATAATGTGATTAAACTTTCATCTTGATTAATTGTTTTAATAAACTTTATCACATAATAGAACAGAAGACAGACATTTTATACGTCGTTAATTACAGACGCATAGAGCAGAAGTGAAAAAGTACGTGTCGAAAAAGAGGGGAAAAAAAAGGGTGGCGAAGCATATACTTCTACATTAAAAACCACAATTAGGTGGAGAAACTGATGCATAAGCTATTATGCTCGCACATGACATTGAAAAGGAAGAAAAGAGTTTCAATAAGTCCGGGAATAAATGTAGCAGTTCTTTTTTTTTTCTGGAATATAATTTTGTTCAGAGGGGTTCGCACATATTAACAAGTTTATCGTCGTATAATCGTACAGCAGTTTCTAATGGTATGCTTGTTTTATACTATGAATATTGTTTTAATATTCTTATTATTATTATTATTACTAGTATTATTATTATTATTATTATAGTTTTGATTAAAAATGTGTATTTAATAGGTATATATGTTGTGATATAAGTATGTAGAAAGAAGGTAGTTGTTTTTAGTAAACAAGTCGAGAGGCATAGGGGTCTAGGGGGATCCTTATCGATTCCTAGAAATCTTTATGATTCCAGATGTCCAGTCCGGATGGCGTGCCTGATACAATGAGATGGACACTTTACTTCAGACGGAATTTATGGCTGAATTTATGGAAGGCAAGTGGAGATATCATCAAGGATGTACCTGGAGCACGTGGGGAATAAGCTCCACGTCAAAGGAGGAGCTGACGCTGTATCGAGGTGAGGGGCGCTTCTCGAATCAGAGAGCGTTTTGATAATGAAAAAGCGAAAATGGAAGCGCAGTAGTTGAAGAATTAACATAGGGTCCGAGGGTCGCCCCCACCCATTCTTTTACGAAGAGAAGTATAGAGAGATCTATATATAGTCTACGAGAGTCTGCAGTTATGTGAAGTCGTAGAAGAGACGACTCGTAGTACGTATCTTGACACTACTGAATGTAGTTTAGTCCTGAGGACCCGAATTCAAAGATAATGACTGCGACTGTAATTGGCTCAGACTCTGACTTTTGTCCGGAGTAAACGGCTAATGGATAAGGCTTAACCCAGATCCTTTCGATCATATGCCTTAACTCTTTTGAGTGTTAAATCTGTGGACTTACGTCTCTATTAATTTATATTTAATAAGTAGAACTCTATGCTTAAAAATTGTGCGCGTGTGCATCAAAGGATTTATTATAGACTTTGTGCTATACCTACCTCTGGACCACCCGTAATGATGCCTTACTCCTCTTCTGTGTGATGATTCACAGATATTTAATTTCCTATTATTGTTCTATATTGTGTTAAATTGAACGTGTACTGAAGTACCGTAGGGGTTGTATGCCTAATTTTTAATATAAAGAATGAATGGTCAAATTGATTATGTTAAACTAAATTATGATGAGAATAATTAAAGACAGTTTAATGATCTCTCTCGCAGGTGTGCGAGACTGGCAGCAACTTGTTGATTAAATATGTAAATAGGATTAATGTAAATAAATATTTAGTAATGTCATTTTTTTAGTTTTCTTTTTTTATCATGAGTACTTTCTCATTTGTTAATGACAATGTTTACCTTTCAGATTAATATAATTTTAACAATTGAGAACTTTTTCTATTTTAGAAAATTTACATAGAGTCTTATGAGCGGTGTATTCTGGTTAACAATGCACGCGTTGTTGTGGTACCTAAACGTCGGTCTTTTTACGAAAAGTCACGCAACGCAACCGGGGCGTTGAAACATGGCTTTCCACCTTATTTTTGAGATAATTGGGTTGGTTATTATCTCCAAAGATTGACCAGGGTCATGACGATCACGTAATTTTATTCTTAATTTTTACTTACTACTATAAACAACAGATTTTACAAAGGGATTAATTTTATGGCTAGCTTAATCTCCTCGTAGAGAGTGGGACTTCTTATTTACCCTTCTTTAATTTTAAGAGTTTTTCCTCATTAAGTAATTGGTCTCCCCAAACTCTCTCCCCCCCCCCCTCACTGTATTGTTGGCTTGGACAGTAAAGGGTTGAACTGTAATCCTAAGGGGGCCTAGAACCTCCCAACACATTCATTAGCATGAAATATTGCCCCAATATTGGATTACTAACATTTTACAATATCAGCAGGAATATTTAGCTAGTGTAAAGCCAAGAAAACAAATTCTGTAAAATAAAGATGTTTTATTAGAAATATTTACAATGAAATACCATTATTGTGACAATATTGGTGTTATTGGATATATATACCATCTAAATATTGGCAAAAGATCAACACGCATACATTGGGATAATATTGAATACCAATAAATGCAATATCGTTTTAATATTGAGCCAAGAGGTAACCAATATTAGCTTGCTACGGGAATAGAGATATACAGTGGAGCAGCTTTTTAGTCACTTTTACGAAACAGAAAGTCTTCTTGTTACACCTGGTTGTCAACACATATTATAGTGCTAAGTTCTAATTAAATATTAAATACGATGCTGAAAATTATTTTACAACACTGAAACTCTACGTAAATTAATGCAGTTATCCTCTTTTACATGCAAAATGTTTGATACTTCGTTTGATCATTTTTCCCCCCAAGATTATAAAAATAATTTTCTATAATTAAATTTAAGCTGCAATCTGGGAAACAAAAACAAAAAATATATAAATAAATAAAAATTAAATTAAATTTATTCCCTAAAATCATATACTAGACTAGTTTTTCGGTTTTAAATTTCTCCATTATATGTATTTTTTTCTAATATAGGTAAAAGAAAAGGTTCAGGTTTCTTCTCTTTTTTTCTCCATGAGTGACAAGATAATTAAATTTCCAGTCTTCGCGTCGAAAACAAGAGATATTGCATTGAACGAACGTGGGTGACGTTTTAATCTAACAAGGATTTAGAGTCCCGGAAAAAAATTATTTATCCACATAAAATCTGTGTTCCTCTCTACATTCTTTGTAAGATAACGATTTTACAGAAATATATGTAACTAATTTTAAAAGAGAAATAACTTAATTTAGTGAAACAACTATTTTCTGTTTCAAAATGTTATATATTTCGCAACATCTTTCCGTTTTCCGCCAGAAAACAATGAAAATTCACAAGATTCAAAATATCATAATTCAATATGTTTTGATCGCAATAAACAGGATTTTTTATCCACTACTTAGACGCAAGGAAACATTTTTATAAATATAAGTTATAGTAAAAGGGTGTGGGTGTGTGAGAGGGGGGGGGGCATATAGAAAAATAAATTCCGTATGTTAATATGCATACACATATACAATTGTTTGCAAAACGAATGCCACATCTGAAAGCTATATTTAATCGTTATGCAAGTCTACTTCTGCAGTATAAAAAAAAAAAAAAAATCAGCCAGGATTCCACTAAAATATTGTTTATTTTGCTAAAATAATCTGTTCTGTGCTTATTACAAACTTTCTGTTATTTTAACAAATTTTGTCCGTAAGCTCAGAATAAATACAGATTATTTCCTCAAAATAAACAATTTTTTATTGCCGCCTTGGCTAACAGCTTTTTTTCGGTAAATCAACGGATTTTTTTATAGTATATCAGCGCTTTAAGAGATAATCGCCATTACATCTAATTGAAATCCCCTGGTATACATGTATGTGTTGAGTATACATACACAGGGTAAGGAATGCCATCTGGGAATGGTTAGAGAAGCATTACCCCCCGCCCCTCAAGGATATTGATATTTTAGAGTGAATCAGTTGTGACTAGTCATACTCAAAAGAAGTAAAATTAGAAATTGCGCAAAACTAAAATAACTCGTCAGTTTTGATTAAAATAGAAACGCTAGCATTAAGTAAACAAGAACAAAAATTAATAATTATCAATAATATATGCAAAAGCCTTGCTTTTGCAACATTTTTAAATTCAGACACATTCATTAATCAGGTGTCTGTCCTGTCTTTTGTCTTAGAATACTGCTTTTATGAAGTTGTGAACAGTTTTTTATATTTGTGGAAAATCTAGTAATATTTTTTGTTCATTGGAATAAATTGTTATATTCAGGTTCTAGTTTATACAATTTTAATGCGATCTTTTATAAATGTAAAAGCTAGATAATAATTTCTTCGGTAAATTCAACTGTTTTGGGCAAAGTCAGATTTTACTTTTAAATAATAGAATTTGTAAATGGTTCAGTTTGGAAATTGAAAACTTTTGTGGAAGGTCTATTTTTAAGACATAGAATTTTGTAAAGGGCCCTGTTTTGAGATGATCAATTTTATGAACTGTCCTTTAAAGAACCCAATTTCTTCCTATATAGATCCCTGTAAATTCATTATTTTAGCTAATTTACAAGACTTATGTGGAGCGAAAACTATAGCAATTACTTCTCCGCTGTGCGCAACAAAATCAAAAGAAAACTGTACCCCCACTCAATAAAAGTTTTAAAATGGCGGCCCTGTACAGGATGCTGAAAAAATTTGGATTTTTTCTATTTATTTAAATATTTAAGTACTGACAATACATTGAAGTTATATAATGATGTAAGTCTTTAGTTGTTTCAATTCCCCATTGAATTTTTACCTTATGTTTGGTAAAAGCATGAATTGAAAACTAAAAGACACAATTGTCGCATGTTTAACACATAAAGTATTTGTTTAGAGAAAAAATGTTTATGCAGTTAAACAATCATTTAATAAATAAATAAGCTAGTGCTAACTCCTGTTGAAAAATCAGCTGTTTTTATTGAAGTATAATTAAACCTGGGTCTTTACAGTTTGTTGAAAGATGCATTTTTTTACAATATTTTCGATTTATTTTAATGTCAGTTTTCACAAAAAACAAGTAGAATTTTTGCATCTGACATTACTCCACTCAAATCCATCAAAGAAGTAGGACATGAGAAGCATTCGACAAAATTTAATATCCGATCATTTTGTTCGTCAAATGACAATTCGACTGTAAGCAGCTTTTTATCTGTTCATGAAACATTTATATATTATATGCGTGTCATGAGACAATTTTACTACTAACAAGGGAACCACTTTTGGTGCTTCTCGCACCTAGCATCGAAACCTAGTGCATTTTGTAGCCCTATACATAAAAATTAGAGAACCGATATAAAGTTAGAGAACCGATAAAATTTCACTGTTAAAATCATATTTTATATACTTTTTTATACTTGTAATTTATTATTCCATTTTTATTTGTTTATTTCACGCCAAAAGTGAGTTAAGTCGCCAAATATGGCGCTACAATTTTTCCGCCCGCTTTATCCGGGGAGTACATATTAGAATCATATCAGATTGCGATTTGTTTGATAATTCAAATTGATAGCATAAGAAACAAGAATTATGTTTTTCTTTATTTTTTTTTATGCAGACGATAAATATATAAACAGTAAATATATTTCCATAAAAGCATTGAAGATCATTGAAAACTATTGTTTAGTGAAATACAAAATAAGCAAACTATATTCTTTTGAAATTGAATGGAAAAAAGTTTCGTATGTTTAAAATAAAATGTTGCTGTATTAAATGGTCCTTTGTTAAAAGTAATCATAAAGTAAATTAATATTTTTACACAATTTAGAAAAATTACTGCGGCTATTTAGGTCGGAGATTACAATTTCTACTGAAGTCCTCCAAACCACTCCTTATACAAGACAAACAGCTATGACATTTGGCTAGGGTTGTCGGAAAGCTCTCCTTTCGAAAAAAACCGCCAAAAATGTGAATATAATGTTGCAATTTTTCAAAATCAAATTCCTGGTTTCTTGAAGGACCTTTTAAACTTTTTTCAATATTTGACACTTATTATTAACTAATTTTTATTTTTAAATGCTTTTCTTTAAAAAATTTCAAAGTTAATAGTTCGATATGTGGTCTCGAAAATTGCATTTTCAGAAATTTATGCTGCTGTAAAATCAATAAATATTATTTTAGCAGAAGAATTTTATAGATTCTCAAACTTCGTAATATAAGGCTTTAATATTCACCAGGTATCAATGCTAGGTGCGAGCAGCACCAAAAGCGGTTCCCTTGTAAGTGTACCGGTTATAGATTTACGTGAGAAACAAATACGTACTTAATGCTTTTTAAAAAATCCAAAAGGTATACAGCGTATACTATCGTACTTCACTCACTGCAGCCCTGCACATAAAAGCAATATATTGTCAATAATTAAACATCTAAATACAAAGAATAATATTTTTTGATGCAACCTTTTCTGCACCCTTGTATAGCGGAGACTGCGAGGTTGACCCAATTTTTACAAAATGATTTTTCATTTTTTTAAATATTGAACTTAGAATAAAGTTTTATACATCATTTTATCCGTTATACCATCAGTTATCAAAATAAAATTGTGACATAAGTGTACTATATGGGAAACTTGAAAAATAATTGATTTTCAACATGAGAACATACTGCATCAAGGCTCCTCAGTCCTCACATATGGGAGGCTTGACCCACTTTATTTTATATTGAAATATTTGTTAAGGAAAATAAAATCAGTTTTAAAAAAAATCAGACTAACTTTATGATAAAATCAGTTTAAAAAAATCAGAATAACTTTATAGTGCAAAGTTTAATTATTACTTGAAAATATTTGGGAAAATGTGATGCGCAAACAAACCCGCTTAAACAGAATTCAAGGCACAGAAGAAAAATTCCGTTACAAACACCCACTTTTTTTTTACACTCGACCTAGCAGTACTAGTTGTCACATAGTTTGGCTATATCTCATTGTATTCATCTTGGTGAAATTTGTCTACATACCATCCTAAAATGTTTTGATCAATGTTATATGCTTTTGCAGAGGAATGAATACCTAACATTTCTTAAGGTTGCTGCATTTATCCTTTTTAGTCTTTTTCATTCTTTCTTTTTACCTTTTATGGATACCATTTAAATGAAATAAAAGTTCCTATTAACTTTCCAATTTATATTTCCTTAAATGTTTTCTTGCTTCTTATAGCAATTTTTCTCATCTTTATTTATCCAGTTTTAAACATTTTCCTTTCTATCACTCAATTTTATTGCAGAATTTACGTTATTTTAGATATATAACCATTAACCCTTCATTATGTACAGTGTGTAACAAAAAGATTTCCAAATACACTTAATTAAGGAGCTTTGAACATCTGGTCAACCCACCTCACATTGATTGTGTCAAGTGTCCCCACATAGTTGCTTTTTAAAGTATACCACATTCTTATGTTTAGACTAATTTACTGTACAATATTTATGCCTGGAATGAAAGCTCAATATTTCTGCATTACTTAAAACATACTTACTTAAATTTCTATGACATATTTTATCTGAGAAAATCTTACAATTTTTTTTTCTAAAAAATACTTTTTAAGATAAAAACTCTTCACAATTGGTTTTCTTCACATCTGTTCCAGTTATCTTCATGAAATAGAGACTATTGTTTGAGCATTTCAATAGCTTATTTGGTTGCCACCTATTGACAAAACTCTGGAATTCTTTTAAATATGAAAACTGAAGGGTGGTCAAGCCTCCCGTCTGGTCAACCCTCTCCAGTCTCCCCTATATCTTAACTTTACTGGATTTACAGCAGAAATAAGCTTAAATAAAATACCAATTCATCTCTTATATTAAAAACACTCACATATTTTTCTTCTTAAAAGCGGTAAAGTCAGCTTCCCCCTCCGGAAAGAACTCATAGAAGTCAGAAACAACCCCTCCAAAATATTTATGTCCCATGTAGCCCATATTCTTATTTTTACTTAAGGGAACATAATACAGTGCATTACTGAAAAGTTTCCCCCCGACTATCAAAAACGAAGAAATGCATTAGACCAGTTGACAATTTTCAGAAGAATCTTTATTGTGCTGAGTCAGAATTCTTGAGATTTAAGACATTTAAATAAATGGTTTAAAACAAATCAATAGTTTATGCTGAATTGATAAAATGCGAACATTGGTGCACTGATATGGATTCACTTGTTATCCAAGGATTGAATCATATTATCATCAAGTTAATCTGCGCTACGGCTGTTAAATGCTTTGGCTGTTTTGGAACTTGTGGGTGTACTTTGATAAATTTAAAAAAGAACTGTCCGATTCCGATGAGAGAAAAACAAATTTTTATGTATTCATCATGGCGCATTTTAGTTATATGTTACTTAGATGTTACATAGTTAAGTCCATAAACATTTATTGCACAGTATATTAAAATAATGCTTATGAAACATGTCGAGGAGAATATATATTTGTTATAGCATTTTTTATTGGTGAATTTTAATGTTTGTTTTTGTTGTTCGCAAGACTTAAAAGAAAAAATTCCTTCATATGTACAGTATTAAACACAGATTAAATATCGGCATACATACAGGTTGGTCATAAAAAAAATCCAATATATATGATATCCTGGTTACCGTTAAAATTATGACCGCTTAAAACGTTAAATATCCGTGCCGGAGGCCCAAACAAACTGGATTTTTTTATTGCTCGAACAAACGTTAAAATGCCAAAAAATGTTGAAAAATAAAAGTATCACGACTGTGTAAGTTTTGGTCGTACAAAAGTTTGACTATTTTATTTGTTAGAGGATTGAGAAATGTTTTCTAAATATAACTTATAGGACCCAGGGACTATACAAATATTTAAATTTCGCAACTCTTTAAAAAATAACTATTTTTACTTAAATTATGAAGAACGTGGTAAACATATGGGGAAGAACATACGATGAACTTTCATATCATGAAGAGCAACGATCGAAACATTTTTGTAATTGGAACTATATCTAAAAAACTAACGGTTTAGGAATTTACTCAAGGTCAGTGATGAGAATGAATACACTGCTTCATAATACATAGAATTTCGCTAAGGTTTTCTTGACAATTCGACTTAACTGATTTTACGTACACTTGCATAGTATTGGTTTACAATTAGAATAACATTAAAATTATAATATCATTTAAAAAAATTCTTACAGACAAGACATGGTTGTTCTTGTCACTGTTTGTCCCTTGTATCAATAAAAATAAAAATTAGGAAACGACACAAATCTTAATAACTGTTACAATATTTAAATGAACATTTAAAACTACACTATTTTAGATAATATAATGTAGCAATAACGTGCTAAACTTAAATTGTTATTGTCCGAACAACATTAAGAGCCTGAAGTACTACATTAACTCTATAAATACTGGATAATGAAATTGCTGTAGGGATATCTTTGAAAAATGTTTATCCGTCAGCAGTTATCGCCAATTTCCTCAGTCTCGCAATGATTGCCGGAAAACATTATCTGTAGCCTTTGCATTGGAATACTTCATTTAACCGCAGCACCATTTTTCTTCACCAACTTTAGAATTAAGAATTTGACGTATCCTTCTAGAAAAGCAATTTCCCTTATTTGCAAATTGTTTCCGAATAGAAAAAGATTTGTGACGATAAGCTGAAGCATTGCAAAAAAATATTATTTCATTGATCTCTCTAGTATATACAATTCCGAATTACATTCATTTGAAATTTTATTTTTAATATTTTTTTAATTATACGGGGTGATAGAAACGTTGTCAACCGAGAAACAAATTGACTATAAAATGTCAATATCTGAAAATTGGACAATTTGCGTCCACTGCCAGTAATATTTCATTAATTATACTAAAACCAAAAACTGAAAAATGTAATATATTGTAACATTTGTTATAACAATTACCAATGATAAATGGCCATATAATGATGGATTAAATAATTAATTTTAAGCTTTAAATAAATGAAATCATCATTTCAGTCCTTGTCCCCAGTTTCAAATATTCAATATTAAACGTATGCTGTAAAAATTTCTATAAATATTATTAACTTTTGCTATTATATATTTATTACATATATGTATACAGTATGGGAAAATATAGTACTCCTTTATTAGTAAAGACTGTATAGTAAAATATTGCAGTTAATATATTTCTCCCTGAGGTTGGCCATCATCTCAGCCCCTCTAAACACACATTTAGCTTAACAGGTACTAAGTGGCGTTGGCAGAATTATTTCTTACAGAATTATTTTCTTAGAAATTCTTAGCAGAATTATTTTCTTAGCTCATTGCAACAAAAACTAAAGTTCAGCTAATCTCCATGGTTGAAGGTAAGTTGTTCTTCTCTTTGTTTCATATTTAAAAATATTTAGTTTTTGTTCTGAATAGGGATGAGTACTTTTTTTTTATAGCATCATTCATGTCCCCATATTTAACTTTATATTTATAAAAAAAAAAAAGTTTATTGCAACTTTATTTATGTAACATACAAATGTCACATGGCATATTTAATAACTTATATGTATGCAAAATGATTAAAAAAATGGCTGTGCAGTATAAGTGCAGATTCCCAAAATTGTTAAGGAGCCAGTGGCTCCTAAACCCCCAAAATCCAGTCGCCACTTTGGCTCCTAACCAAAATCTAGTGGCCACATTGTGAAACAAACTCATAAAACAACAGTGTTTTATATGAAAAAAAAACTTAACAGAAAAAAACTCAGGAATTCAGAATTAAAAATAGTTTAATTGATAAATACACATGCCGAATTGGCTGTCAAAAAGATCCACTGGTTTAGAAGAGGTTGCACACAGGGGTCCTGTTTTGGACCTTTTCTTTGGAGAATATTCCTGAATAAATTACTGAGAATATTAAAGAAACATGGCTTTAAGATAATAGCATATGCCGATGATATTCTTCTATTTATTTTTGGCCAAACAAGAAGACAGTTGGAGCATATGGGAAGAGAGGTACTACAAATAATAAGTGATTGGGCTAAACAAACGGAAATGAAGTTCTCATATGACAAATGTGTAGTGTTCAATCTTCGAAGACCACGTTTCCTGAAGAGAGGACCAATATATAAATTGGATGGGCACTCCCTTAAATCTGAAAATACAATAGACTACTTGGGCTTAACATAGGATAAAACACTGTCTTTTCTTCCGCACCTGAATAAAAAACGTATAGAAATTAATCAAATATCACAAAATCTTCTAAAATTCGCCGCTGCATATGGAGGCCTTTCGAAGCAAATTTTAAAAATCTGGTACTTACAAATATTAGAAAAAAAATATCCTATGCCGCTTCCTGTTGGTTTCCACACCTACCAGTCTCATTTGGCTACAGGCTACTATCGGCAATTCAGACACGATGCCTTTTGCTTCTGTCGAGAGGTTATAGAAAATCATCAACGGCAGATTTGAATGTATTGTGCGGCATTCAACCATTGGCGATCCAATTAAATACATTAGCAATTTCAGGACAGGTCCTACGTCTGGGGATTCCAATAGAGGACAACTTTCCAGTCTTCTATCAACCGAAAATATCCTCATCCATACCTTCCCCACATCAAGATTATCTTTTACTACAAGAAGGAGTTCCATCCACTTCAACAATAAATATATACACTGACGGCTCAAAATCAGATGCTGGCACAGCATATGCTTTCTGTGCTTATAAAGAAGGGAAATGCATCCATACTCATCAAATAAAGTTACAAATATCAAATTCAATCTTTCAAGCTGAACAACTCGCCATATTAGATGCAATATTATGGGCAGACTCCTCAAGGGACGGGAACTTCGTCATTTACACTGATAACCAGTCAAGTCTTGCATTATTGGAGAACGTTTTTAGTACAGATTTTATCACATCAAAAATTATAATAGCCTTACAGAAAACATCTAAATCAATTAAATTTCAATGGGTTCGGGGACACACAGGTGTTAAAGGAAGTGAACATGCAGATCAACTAGCCAAAGATGCTATAACAAATATTAAAGTACGAGAAATATTTCATCCATACCCAGCTTCACACCTTAAAAAGAAATTGAAAAAAGAAGCCATTGACAAATGGCAGCAACAGTGGGATTATGGTACCACTGGCAGATTTACTTACAAATTATGTCCAAAAGTATCAACAGACTTCATGTTAGTACATAGAAACCTGTATATCTTCTCAACTAATCATGGACCCTTCCCGTCCTACCTATTCAAAATAAATAAAGCTCCGTCGCCACTGTGTACCTGTGGTGAAATTGGTAACTCTCTTCACTATGTGCTCAGCTGTCCATTAACATCAACCCTCCATATCCGTAAATCAGCCACAATAGAACATCACCATTGGTTCAAATTTGTGCTGAAAACACCAATGCTATATACTAAAATAATAGAATGTGTGCGGTTACTAGAAAACAATCAACAATTTTTTCAAAACCCACAAATGCCAATAGATGAACAAGATTAGCACTATTGAACAGAAGCATGAACTTCAGGCCAAACAGTGCCTAACTAAATCGAGAATATAAAATTTAGAAAACTCTTGTACATAGAACAGCCATACACTCAGGTTATCCATAACCTTAAAGTTATCTCACAACAAAACACTTGAACTCATGATAATAACTATTAAATTAATGCACCTCAGAATATGTAGAGCTTAAGAACATCTTATTCATATGCTGCTATTCGTAATTAATCAATCATATTCGTGTTGAAAATAATACACATTTTCGTCTGTAAAGCGCTCAGCTCATCTGTTCTATTATTACTTTTATTATTATAATTATAATTACTATTATTATTATTTGTACTATTACCTTTAATTCTTATTGTTAAAACTATTGTTAAATAATATTGTAATTTTTTTTTTTTTTTTGAATAAACTTGCAACGCGGGATCTGGAAGCCTATGCCAATGGTGGGTTATCCCGCGTTGTAGAAAATGTAGAAAATGTACTATAAAACACAGACTAATTATAACAAATATGTATGTTTAATTTAATCTTAAAATTCTTGAAACTTTGATATTAAAAAGTATAATATAAATCTGGAAAAATCAGAAGATAAAGTTGGACAAGATACAATTTGAATAACAAAACATGTATGTATAAGCTAAGCAGTCATGATAATGGGAAATATTAGGAAAATTTTATTTCTTATTTTGATTTTGTAATATAAAAGTATACATATAAAAAAAAAATTAGAAATGTGTAACATTATTTTGCACTATAAAAATCTTGCATTTGCATAAAACATTTACAGAGCAAGAATATACCTCGCGTTAAGTATTTTTTCGCGCGAGTTTCCTTATCTTTCTGTTCTTTATCTTCAGAGCTCGGAGTCCTCTATCCTCGCAACTCCATGATCAAATGATTCCATTAACCATGACTTCATGAACGCTCCATCCTCCATACCCTTAAATAATCTCCATCGCATCGGGAACTTTGGACGGTCTCGTGAGCCGATCAGTAGTAAAGGAGTATTTATTTCAACTCTGGATTTCGGACGAAACCTTTGAAGAAATACTTGCTTTATCTGGTGTCCAAAGGCGATGCTTTACCATTAGCGCGATCATGTTCCGAGCTTCGCAGCTGCTACGCTTTGTAGTGAAGCGGACAGGTGCAGAATTATATTCGAACATAATGTTAGGCATGAAAGCAGTACATCACAGAGTCAGCGTTCACGACGGTAACTGAGATCGCGAAAATTCCCTGAATTTTTTTAAAATCAAGGTCATTATTGATCTCGGCCAGTGAAAAAAATCATATATGTGCAGCTGTTAAAACAAAATCTTCATCTCAGTCCCAATTATTATACACTGATTTTCATCTTAACAGACACTTTCTTCCATAAAAGTTTATCCTACACATAAAATATACATCCTCGACCTCAAAATACTACAGCAGTTAAATGAAAAAATATGTATCATAGTATATAGTTATCTGTGGTAGTTGGTACATTAATTAAAAAAAATAAAATTTTTGGAATAAAATTGTCTGTTTTTCAGATATTGAACCATATAATCTTCATTTTTCAATTTTCCTTAAATTTTTAAATATATTTCATACAAAAATTGCCAATTATTGCTGCTGTATTTTTAAGTTACCATCCATAGCAGTGCACTACGAGGTATCAATCATAAAACCCTTAAAAATAGCTGTTAATTGCCAGCAAAACAGTCAAGTGTGAAAATCTTTTGACCTTCGATTTTCATATTTAGGAATCTACCCTGTTAATAATAAATGCAGACATTCATGGAATATTTGATTCAGGGACATGGTATTTTTAAAAAATACTCTTTTTTATACGTTGGACAGTGTTTTTCTATTTATGTGTTTCACGAAAATCTGACAATTTAAAAAAATCTCATTTTAATACTTACACAATTCTTCATAATACAAATATTATATTTGATTTAAATACATTTAAATATATGTGTATTATACAATTTAAACAACCTTATAAGTACTTAGTTCTACTTTAAACTTTTTTTATACTGATATGGTCCTGCTGCCAGTACGTGTTACTCATACCCGTAGACATGAAAGTTTGAAAAAATGTGCAGAAATTTTCGTATATTTTGCATTACGTGTGAGCCCATAAAATAACTTACTTACACTGTACTCAAACAAATATATTTAAATGTAACGCAGTAAACATAGATTTTGTTGTTCGGACTACATTAAAAGTGAGAAGTTTTCTGTTAAGTCGACAGATACTAAATAATGAAATTGATGTAAGGAAATCTTTGTAAAATGTTTATCCGTCAGAAGTTATTACCTTAATTTTGTCTGTTTCGCAACATTTGTCAGAGTAAATTATCTGTGCACTTCGTATCGGAATAATTCATTTAACCGCAACGCCGTTTTCCTTCACCAACTTCGGAATTGAGAATTTAACGAGTCTTTCTGGAAATGCAATTTTCCCATTTGCAAATTGTTTCTGAATTGAAGACTATCATTGCCGGTAAAACTCAAACATGAGAAAAAATCTATTGCCGAAAGAAATTTCATTGATATTTCTTTGATACGAAAATTCGAATGAAATTTATTTGAAATTTTATTTCTGAGCTACTTCCAGTAAAGTGTTATCATATCTTCTTTTGTGTATATACAGGGAAGCCCGAAAATATTGAAACCCGCATTAGATTTTTACCTGTTGGCTATACGTAGGTGACTTAAATTACAATAACATAAAAAAAGTATTGGATTTATGATTATATTGATGAAAATGTACTACCATTAATTTTATGCAAATTACACTTTTTAAATTTTTATCCTATAAGTTATATTCAGAAAAAAAAATCCCCATTCTCTGACACATAAAACAGTAAAAATTCCGTTTTTCTACTAGACAAAACTCACCGAGTTATGATAACTCGAATTTTATGAAATTTTGATGATTTCCGGCACTAAAAAAATGTGTGTTAGTTTTTAACGTCGAAAAGCTCCGAAATTTCAGAAAATTTAACAAGATGAGTTTACGTCGTAAAATAATATAATTTTTACTGTTTTAAAGAATAGAGCATGAAGAAAATTTTTCTAAACGTAACTTATAGGAACTGCAGACAGTATAAATAATTAAAAAGTGTATCTTTTTGAAAATGAAAGGCAGTAATATTTCATCAACATAGTCTTAGTTTCCACCCTATTTTGAACATTTTTGCAGTTTACATTGCTTACGTATTTCCAATAGGTAAAAAATTAAATCACCTCTTAATATTTTGGGGATATACGTATTAATGCATATCCGCGCATAACTTTTAAATTGGTGCTTAGATGATTCATAATTTTCTTTTTCGTTCTAAACGCACATTTTAATGGTACCCCCTTAAATATTTCATTAAGATCTAAAAATTATACGAGAGTAACGCTAAAATTTTTGAGACAGGGGTGGATGATATGCACAAAATATATATATATTGGTCGGATATGTAAATTTAAACTCTTTTATATCGATAATTTGTAGCAACAATTGGAATTGAGCTATCGTAGAATAAATTTTGAAAGAAGAGAAAATGAAGACGCGAGAGCATTATCGAGCTATGATTTTCTATGATTTTAAAGTGCATTCAGATGGTTTATAGTATTTAGAAGAGGTCAAAATTCTCTTTTGGATGATTAACACACAGAACGACCGTTGTCAGCTGTAATCCCAGAAAATATGTCCGCCGTACGAAAAATGTCAATCGATTGTAATCTCTATACCTATCAAATGATAGAGAAGGAATTTAACATTGGATCTGCAGATGTACATAAAATTATTCATGAAGACCTGCATATGAAAAAAATAGTTTGTCGTTGGGTGCTCCAGAAGTTAACAGAATATCAAAAAGCGGAGCGTGTCAGAATCAGTAAAGGAACCCTAAAATTACTTTAGGATGGTGGCCACCACATTATTTCTAAAACCATAATTGGTGATGATATGTACATTATTTTGACGTTCCAATTCGTCATAAAAGTACAGTATTGGTCTTTGAAGATGACCCCAAACCAACAATGGGGTGAAAAGACAAAGAGCAATGATAAAAGTATTGCATGCTGTGTTCTTCAGAAATACAGGGCTAGTCAAGCCTTAAAGCTAGAGGAACAGAAGACAGTCCAGCTAACTGTACACCACTAAGTGTCTTCCAGAAATTCTCCAAGTGTTGAATGTTAGGGGACTCATGCTTCACCATGAGAATGCATCTTCTCATTCAGCAAGGATTAAAATCGAATTTCTTGAACAAACAGAAATCAAAGTGATATAACATTTACCCTATTCTCCCGATCTTGCTATGCGTGACTTTTGGCTATTTTTTAGTGTTGGTAATTTCAATTTGTACTATATCTCAATTTGTACTATATCGCCATATCTCAAAAAAATTCAGTGTGACCCTCGTGTGATTGTCTTTTGCCCTGTTCTTTGGACCTTTTTTCTGTAATTTATAGATTTTGAAATTTGAATTTAAAAAAAAATGGCCAATTGTCCTAGAATTTGAACATGTTGTTAAAGTACATAGTTTTAGTATGTTCACTAGTTTTATTTTATTAGTTTTAGTTTAAAATATTTTTTTTAATTTCCGCATTGTGTATAATTTTTTACAATGGCATGCCGTAAATTTTAATATGTGATCACCAACAACAACACCAACATCAACAAGTAAAAATTAGAAAATTTGACAATAATGAGGTTTAAAGTTAATTTGGATCGAAATAAACAGTCATCATAAAACACACATTCTAACCCTTTTTTATTTTATCGGTTATATCCATAAAGAAAACATACGTAAGAAATGGACAGAAAATTCTAACAAATTTTACACAAATAAAGTGTACACTTTAAGTCACTTACTTATCCTTTATTCTAGCTAACGCAATTAAATATAATGGAATAGACACATATTTGTATTGTTTTAATAACTCTAACAAAGAAAATATCCTTTAAGCATATACTCAGAATAGTAATTTAATAAATGGTGATGATTCTTTATACATACCTAATATAAGATCAGTCAAAGTTAGCTGCACAAACTCAATTTTAAAAACTATAAACTAACGATTTTTAGCGCAAAAGTGATTAGGCAAACAAGACTGATATTTCTCCAAATGCATGGGATTGAATTTGAAATGCTTACTGAATTTAAATTTAAACAATTAAACACTTTACAGTTTGTTTGTGTTTTCGTATAAAGTATAATACATAAGATTGCGTGCATTATAAAACACATGTATAAGATATAATACATGTAAGTTCTGCGTATTTCAGTCATTTAATTTTAACATTGAAAAAACTTTTAATTTAATTTTGCAAGCTGCAAATATTTATTTTAACGTGTATTCCAGTTACCATTTTATACTTTATTTTTTTATCTGAATAATTATATCGTTATCTGTTTGTTTTTTTTTTCAATTCTTTATTCTTTTACAGCAAAACTAATTTCAAATGTTCTAAATCAGGTTTAATACAGATATGTTTTTTGCCACAAATTTTATTTTGTTCCCGGTTTTACTCATATTAAACCCTTGTTTAACACTCCGTTCCATGAGATTTAAAAAGTTATACGACTTTGCGGTTTAAGTAAATTTTACATATGCTTTAAAAACAATTTTAAGTTCCGGAATTTTTAAGAAATTTAAAGTTCGCAATGAATTACTATGTAAGATCCGTAAATTTCGATAAGCCAAAAAAGTTGTATATTTTGAAAATTAAAATTTTAAAAATGCATTTATTTAGTTAAATTTATTTAAAATATATAAATGTGGAAACATTTCATGTGTACATTTTATCCAACTCATGGAATGGGTGGATAATGAAAACGAAAGAGATATTTTTCAATGTTTCAGAGATAAATCGTCAAATAACGACATTTTCACTATTTCTATGGGCGTATAATTGAGATTCCGCAGAATGTTTTTTAATAAACAAGTGTACTCCCATGAGAAGAACATTCCTATTTTTTTTTTCGAAATGTTTTGAGTATGCGTTTCTGGAGACCTTCTTTGTAAAATATGTTACCTTGGCAAAAAATTGGTAATGAAATTGATTTAAGGAAATTGTTAAAGAAAAAATGTACGTCATTTCTATTATGCATCGTATTTATATATCAGTTTATATATGACTGAGCATGTATATAGGACTTATTAATGTCTCGACCGAGTTCGTTAACTAGCTTGATCATGATCAGCTATCTTGTTTGAAAATAACGGCCACTAAAAGACTTCAAACTAAAAAAAAAAATTTGAAATCAAAATTTATTTTTTTCTTAAGAATTAGGGCTTGATACAAGGATTGCAGGGCATTGTTTGTCAATTCTGTAATAAGACAAAAGATTGAAAATAAGATATTCTTCCACAATAAGGTTTAATTTATGAGTTTAAGCGAATGTGGTTTCTCTCATGGCATATTTACTTTCATTGCTGACCATTGTTTCACTTCTCATATACTCAAAATTACGCTGCCAAATCATGCAATGTCGCCATATTTAACAGAAAAATTATATTAGTATTTATAAAATATTTGCACACGCGCCAATGTTCTTGCATACGCACGGAACGGTTTCCGCCCTTGGGGATATATAACAACAAAAGTAGGTTGCCATAAATGAAGCCGACTTGATTATAACTCACTAGTTTGGCGAAATTTCTATTCAAATTCAGAATCGACAAAAACTGGGAAAGAAACTTCTGTAATCGGGTTTCATGCATTTTAGCTTCCTGTTTTCGAGTAGAATTACCCGTATTCTTAAAACCAAGGAATAGGGTAGCTACTTTTTCCTCCTAGGCTGGAAAGATTCTCTAACTCTTACGCGGTAATAATAAACATTCTACCCCGTGAAAGAAAAATATATTGAAATTAGAATATAGTCTGCATATTTTCATTTAGTTTGAAGTATTTCAATATATTTCCTAGAGAAACTATCAATATTTAATTTTAAACTGTTAAGCATGTGACAGTCAACTAAAAAGACGATTCTAGGTAGTAGCAATCATAAAGCGGCCAAAAATAATTGTTGAGTACCTACAGAAAACTGAAGTGAGCAATTATTTTGATCTTCAGTTTTCTCACTTTGGATATATTTTCTAATAACTTGATGAGAAATGCTGACATTTTCAATGTGTGAGTTAAGATTTAGGGTTTTACTCAGAGACAGGGGACTCTTTTCTTCTGAGACGCTGTACAAAATTTTCCTAAGTATAATTTACACGAAAAGGGGATCGTATAAAATAACTTCTCATTTTCTTAAATACACAGCCCCTAATAAATCAAATTTCTTATCTAGTAGCTATACTTGATATGAATACATTTAAATGGACATATAATACTGTCTCGGAGATAAAACAATTTCATACTCGTAAGTACTTAGAGCAATTTGAAATATTTCTTACAAATATTGTCCTGTTCTTAATAACTTTCGATTGCATTTATAAATAAAAAAAAGGTAAAATCCTCAGAGAAATATAAGAAATTTTATAATATTAAAGTGCACACTATAAATTTCTTAATTAGCATTTATTTGAAGCTAAAACGAATAAATGTAATGAAATATACCTGGGCTCTAACAACATGAAGAGTCACAAGTATTGTATTAACTTAACAATACTAGATAATGAAATTTCTTTACAGGAATCTTTGAAAAATGTTTACTGTTGTAAATTCTGCAATTAATACATGAATATATTGAATATTTGATGAGATTTGGGCCTTTTTATGAGATAATTTTTAACTGCGCATGCGCAGCAGATTTCAATTTTTTTATTTCAGAATTTGGTAGCCAGCTATTTAGGGCAACTTATATAAAAAGTCTAGTCAAATATCGCGAAAATTCACAAAGATGGGGTCGATATAGTGAGTTGCTTCCTAAAAATAGCTTTATTACAAGGGATTTTACACAACTTTTCAATCAGCTCACTACATCTTCCTAAGTTTTCACAACATTTAACTGGACTTTTTATAGAAGTTGCCCCAAAATACTGAGTACCAAATTATGAAATAAAAATTTTGAAATCTTCCGCGCATGCGCAGTTAAAAATTATCTCATAAAAATGCTCATATTTTATCAAATATTCAATATATTCATGTTTTAATTGCAGTATACTGTTTCTACTGTTCTTTGTCAGGTTTTTGAAAAGTTTTATTAAATTTGGTTGAAAACTCTGTATGCTATAAAAAAAAAGTTTGAGTTTTTCACAAAACGTTAACATCTTCACGAATATAAGTGCTATGCTTACACAAATGCATACAAACGTTGAACAGGACCCAAATAGTCATTTACCACAGTGACAAGCCATTTCCAGCCTTTCCTGTTACATAGGTGATCGCAAATATTATTTTATTATGAAATTTATTATTAGCCCTCTAATTGTACCCCCGACTAAATCTTCACCGAGAAATATGAAATGAAACATGTTCTTTTCATCCCAGAAGTTCAAGAACAATTCGCCAAAAAGTTTTGTAGATATTCGACAAAACGTGTGCAATCGAACGCATTTAGTCCGTGTACCTTAACTTTTGGAGGCCAGTATACTTTCTTCAATTCACGGATATATTTCTGGCATCACTGCTACCGGAATATATCCAAGAACTGAAGACTATCTGTTTCTTTTTTCTGTGTGATAAGAAAGAAAATATCCGCCAATTGAAGAAATTTCCGTTCTAGACAGAAAATGTCCCTAATCTTAAAAAAAGAGTTTTTAAAAATATACTTTTCTCGTTCCACCGTGGATGTCCTTGAACCTAGGGCCACGTATTTCGAATCGAACATATTAACCACTAGGCTAGCGAGCGCTTGGTAGAGGAAAAGTTTAAAATGAAAATATTGATTTCCTTCAAATGAGGGATTGGTAAGGTTTGCTAAATTTCTTCTTCGGAATGTTCGGAAATTTAAACTTAATTGCAGGGACAAATCGTCGTTATGAAATAATGGTTGGTTTTTTAACACTTCTAGAATAACATAGGATAAAAATTATTACATATTAGACACATATTTTTAATAAGACATAATTTGATGCATAGATGTATGATATGAATATTATATTTTTAATTAAATTCGAGAAGAAATGTTTACTTTTTAGAATAAAATCGACTTTTTTAAGTTGATTGAACTACTATACAGTAATACCTCGACCTACGTCAAAAATTCATTTCAACACTAGCGACATAAGCCGAAAACGACGTAAGTCGAGGTACATTTAGATGAGCAAAAAAAAGATAAGTAATAAAAATTCACCAAAATCTAATGAACATATTCTATTGTATTTAGGAGTTGTGTTACATACAATTCACATTAGCGAAAAATGTTTTTGCAATACAAGAATTTGGAATAAATCACTAAATTGTTAACTTACAATTTATCGTTCTTCTAGCTGTCCCGTTCGAGCCTTTGAGCACGTGAAAGAAATCTTGCAATGAAGTTTAAACAGACAAATTTTTCTTTTTCTTTTCTTAGAAGCTCTTTGTAACAACAGAGTGAATTTTCTAAGCTTTTTCTAGTCTTTCCTACACTTTGCTCGCCTGAATCAATATTTTCAAGGACCGCCATTCCAGCTTCAGAAAAGGTTTAGTCCTTCGGTTAATTTTGCAACGTTCATAATCTTTCCCCTTCCCCCTAGCGTCAAAATCTTCATCTATTTCTTCGACACTACTTTGTTTCTTTAATTCGACAAATTCGTCGATGGTTAATTCCAAAACAAGGGAAATGAGTTCAACAACATCTTCAACATCCATCTCTAAGTTGAGTTCTCTTCCATTTTCGACGATTTCATCAATTAAGAGAAATACAGAATCACAATTTTCACATGTTTTCTTAGTCTCTGCGAGGGAAAAGAGCACAGTCTTTTCCAAACATCTCTCATTGGTTTTTGCTGAACTTCACTCTATGAATCTCCTATGACTGTGACTGCATCTGAGATGTTAAATTTCTTCCAAGGGTCTTCAAAAAAATTCAAAGTGCGCCTTAGTTAAGGAAAATTCTTTTCCCAGGCCAGACGACGTAAATGCGGGGTGACGTAAATCGGGGTACTACTGTATATTTTTTAAATGTGTTCATTTTGAAAATATTTTAGAAGCGAGCTTTTTTTAATACTTTAAAAAATAAATTGCGAATAAGTTTAAATGTATGAGGAAATTACTTTTTATTAGAAATCATTATTTTTGTTTATTTGTTTTTAAATAAATTAGAAAATTTAATGTATTGAATTTCCGTTTGTTCATTTTAAAAATAAATTCGAACTTTCGTATTAATGCAGCCAATAGGCATGCATTCAAGGAATAAACGGAAATTTTCCCTCTCTTTCAGACTTTCGGGAATAATTAACGGAAAAAGCATGTTTTCTAGCAGTACGGAAATTATGTGTTTAAAAATGACGAATAATTTAGTGTATAAAGATGGATTTTTCTGATAGTGCAATATTTAAATTTACGCTTTCAATTATACGATTAACCTTCTAATGAAGTAAAATAACACAATAAACACAAATTTTTAATTAATTCGATGGTTTTTACATAGCCCTTTATGTAATCTATGTAATTTTTCCAAACCATGATTATTTTCTAAAATTTAGTTAAGCTTAAAAATACATAAAACAACTGAAAATGCATTTCCTGTAATTAACGCTTATAGGCGATAACATATCTCAGTTATTTTGGGAAGTCCTGAAGAATAAATAACATTTAATATTAGATGCCCTATTTCCTATACCAGGACCAGGAGTTTTTGGACCGCAGACATGCTAGTTATATTGTAGAGTGATCTGTGTTTTATTTAATCCAAAAACTTAATACAAGTGCTTCGAGTAAATAAGATGAATATTATTTTATAAATATGTCTATGGCTCATGATTGAGTTGTTGAAAAAATTTATTATACTATATATGCGGGATTATATGAGGGCCTCACAACGATCCGATCCATTAAAAAAAAAAAAAAAAATGAGATAGTCTCTTTAGAAGGTGCATAAAATCTGTTTTCTCCACTCCCACAGTAAACCAAGTCTGTAAACAGATAACATGTATGATAAAGTATGTGAAAACAGACTTGGATTACTGTGCGAGTGGATAAAACAGATTTTATGCAGCTTCTAAATGGACTATCTCCCTTTTTTCCCAAAATGGACTTGGTCTACCTGTGGTTGTAAACCCCATCATATCGAGAACCCCAATAACGTATATCAAGTTTATGCATATCTTAATCATATTTCTGAAACCGTAAAAACAATGTCTTAAAGCATGAGATATTATGTGAACAATATCCGAATTTAGTTGTACCCAAGTTTTAAGAACTTTCAGCTGCGTTGGAAAGTGTTAAAAATAGAAAGAATCGACTATACACCGTTGTATTGGAAACAAAAAAGCAAAAAATTACTGGACAGTTTTGGAAAAAAGCGAAGCGGAGAAAGTATAAAATGAACCTTCTTAATCTCACCGATTAGGATCAATGGGATATAAATATTATACGAACATCGAAAAATTTCAATTTCCCATTACGAAATATATGTTGTGCCTACTGTGACCAGTTGAAAGCAAAATAATTTATGTTAAATTATTTTTGAAATTACATATTGCTAATTATTCATATGTGTCTTACCTTCCAGCAAGTGCGCTGTCGCAAATTGTATGCAAACATGATTTATCCAAAACTTAATTCTCACAAATAGCATTGGTATTAAAATTCAATCTTTACTAATGATATGCATAATTGTTTGTCTAACTTGTTTCAAATAACTATTGTGAAATGTTGTGCATTTGTAATAGCGTAATAAAATACATTAGGCGTACATGTGCATGTAAAATATGTCACGCTCTTGTTCCTGCCAAACATTTAAGCGCATCCACTGAAAACTTAAAGAAATGTAAAAGTCATATTGAAGTAGACTGTTGAGAAGAAGTATGTATAATTTAATTATGTTGGAAAATATTACTTAATCTATCAATAATGTACGTTTTTTTCTCATTAAAAAAAATTATTATTATCCATATGAAAAATCCAGCAAAATAAGTGTATTTTAATTGATGGTGTATATGTGATTGACAGCAGCCAAATTTAGATCAGTCACAAAGCCAATAAAATCGAATATGGCGCAATAGAGAGTTAATTGTTTTGTTACTAGAGCATAGAGTAATTTAGAACGACTGCGTGATTTTTATCTACTTCAAAAAGAACAAGATAAAAAAAATATTTTTCTTTTGCGGATAAGTACTCTAAGATATCCTTTAAAAATAAAAGAAGATTAACTTAATCCTTAAAGTATAATTCTTGGAACGAAAGAGCTTTAGTTTGGTTTGACCTTGACTAAAACTCAAATTAATCCTCGTGATACCATCCACAGAATATCAGCGTTGTAATTAGTTATTATCATATACATGCCATTGACCGACAGTAGGCATGCCGCTGGCAACTATTTCTTTATTCTATTCGTACCACTTTAAATAAATAAATAAATAATAATAGTCTTTCCCATGCATTGCAGCAATTTAAAGAGAAATCTACCACAAAGAAAAATTGCTGTTAATAGTGATACAATTAAGACATAAAAATAGTCTGTCGCGAGTGGCAGGCCTACTATCTCGTCGGTGGGATATATATGTCCCGGTCCACAGTCAAAGGGCGTTCGAGATTGTATCTAATACACCGTTCAGAACGGATGTTTAAGATATCTTAGACCGTCATTTTTGAGGTGGTACCCTCCCAGAATTGAATGCCTATTCACATCGAAAAACTCAAGTAAGACAACTCGGTGACCATCACTGTGCCTGAGGTCTGAACAAATGTAACGTGTGCGCAGGTGCATAAAATAAAACTGGCTGCACAGACAATCACTTAAAGCGGAGCTTTATAGCCAGTCAGAATGAGTGGTAGTGTCTCTATCTAGCCAAAAAAAGTTGAAATTCACTGAGAGAGTTAGTGGAACTCTCCCAGAGAGTTCGGCGGTCTAAGATAGCTTAAATGTCCTATTTAAACCAGGTATTACCTCTTTGCACAGATCTTTACTTATTGCACGCCAACTGGCGTATCCTTAATAAGAAAGATTTGTCCTAGCAGAGTGTTTCCGAACAACCTTTTATTGTTATCAACATTAATTTATATATCATTGTTGCCAATATTATCCATTTGGATGCAAAATACATTAAAAAGTTTGACATGTCCCGGTAAAAAACTGTACACGATATGGTGACTATTTTTAAAGCGAAGTAGTGCTGAGTACTTTAAAAAATTGAAATTTAGTGACGATTGGCTAAATTTCCAAATTTAAAAGCCAATAAAATAAAAAATGACAGTAAAATAGGTAGAAAGACAAACATGCTGTTTTTGAATCATAGAACAAGAGACTATCACCAGAACGAGCCATTTTCAAGACAACCTCTTCTCCCCCCTCCCCTCCAAAAATGGGATACTATTTAAAAGTTAATCGCGGATACACACATACATATATTATTATACATTATACTGTCAGGAACAAACTGTGAAAAAAGCCTTTGTTCAAATATGTTTAATAGCATTATAATGGCTTTTCATTCCCTCGAATAACATTTTCTTTCAGCATAATTTATGGTATCATCGCTATGGGGCAACCATTAATAGTCTCAAGCAATAGTATTATTTTCTTAACATGCCTCGTATCTATGAATAAATTTATAATCAGCCGATTCGAATTTGTGTGCATGTATAACTTAAATTTATAAGTTATCAATCAGTTAGAAAAATTTAATTTGCATCAGAAATGTACGTCACAGAATGTTTTGAGTAATGTTCTCGATATTTGAATACAACATCTTAAAAGAAAAATATTTTTTGTTTGACTAAAATATAAGCCCAAGCCTGTGATAATCAATCTTTCGCGCCTGATGTCCTAACAGACCCTTATTATCGCATGGGCAAATCGGGACTTAGCCCAGGGGCCCCCAAATCCATATATTAATTTATAAAATATTTACTTTTTTTCCCCAATTCCAACTCTAAAAATTTTCATATACAAAATAAAAATTTAATCTTTAAAAGGTTCTTCTAAACTTTCTGAAAAACCAATTTCATTTTGAACTCACAGAGCTCAATGCTTTCTCAAAGTTAATCTCAACCACTATTAAATAAGAAATAATATTTTGGTTTTAATAGATTGTATTAGCAATGAACTTAAATCATATCTAAACTTTAGTGGTTGAAATTAATCATTTCTAATTGTCATGAGATAAATTTTCTTCCGTATTGAATGTTTTTCTTTTAATTTACAAGGAGAGGGCCAACCTTGTTAATCACAGATTTTGATTATTGTGATATATGTTGTAGGGTAAAGACCCCTTAGTCTCAGGTTCAACGGATTTTATCCAATGCTCCTTAGTTCTTGAGAAACCGGGGCGGTCTAATAGTAGTACACAATTTAAATACTTACTTTGTAACTAAAAGGATAGGTTGATCGTAGCTGAGTTGGTACGGCGTTTGCCAGCTGATCCGCGGGCCCGGGTTCGATACCGGGACGCGCTACATTTGTTTTTCTCCTTTTTTGTTTTATAAATATCTTTGTAAGTATAAGTGAATAATCTCATTTTGTCAATTAAAATGTATAATATTGTATATCAATTATAATTTTAACCTATTTAATTTTTTACTTTTAACTAAATAGTTGTATAAAACATCATAAAACTGTTAATTTTATTAAAATCACTTTTAAAATGTATTTCATATATTCTTTATCGATGCTTGAATTCGCTATCGATCATTGCTTTAACAAAGGAAATCAATGCGCTAATACTATTATTCTGTTTTTAAAGTAACAAGCATAATTATATTAAAAATTAGCATCAGAATTAAATAACAACCGATTTTTTGCATATTAAAGATTTTTAAATTTGTAATACGTATGCTTGCACTTTCAATAATTTTGCTTTCCCCTTTATCTTCCTTCTGCTTTTATTTTCATTTTATTTGAATATTCTTTTATTTTATCATGACTAGATGGCACCCAACAGGTTTTGTCACGATTTTGGAATTTTCATCATTCAATAATAGATCCAATTTCTTTTTAAACCTCTTTAAAGGATGAGAAATAATAGTTTAAAAATAAAAAATGATAAATTTAAGTTTGTTAACATTTCTGTTAACATTATAATTAATGTATGACATTAAAAATTTTAATTGAAATTGTTAAATTATAATTACAAGTATATTTATAAAACAAAAAATCAGAAAAACAAATGTAGCGCGCTCGGGTATCGAACCCGGACCCGCAGGCGCCGTACCAACTGAGCTACGATCAACCTATCCTTTCTGTTACAAAGTAAGTATTTAAGTTGTGTACTACTATTAGACCCCCCCGGTTTCTCAAGAAATAAGGAGCGTTGGATAAAATCCTTTGAATCTGAGACTAAGGGGTCTCTACCCTACAACATATATTAAAATAATCAAAATCTGTGATTAACAAGGTTGGCCCTCTCCTTGTTAGAGCTAAATATGAAAAACAAACCCATGATTACCGTCTTTTTAGATTTATTGAAAACAATCTATCTATTTGTGAAGTAGAATGTATTTGATTTGATATTATGTTGTGTGTAGTACAACTTAAAAAGATGTAAAAGATTGTAACTTGATTAACACATATTTACATGCTAGAGTATTTGACACTCTTCCATAAGTTGAAGTTATTAAATTCATCTTAACCCCTTCAAGGGCGATGGTTCATTTTTGGATCTCCTAATTTTTATCCCTAAATGCCACATTGGCACCAGAATATTGGAATGAAAAATGTCCTTTTATTAAGTACGCGAACAAAAGATTTTGCTTAGTTTTAAATAAATTTGCTTGTAAATTCTGGAGTCATTGACTCATTTCAGTATTTTGCAAATAGAAGTACCTTGGCCCTGGAAGGGTTAAATCAGTATAACAAGTTGCTAAGTTATATAAAAGAGTTTTATTCTACTAAGAAAAAAAGAGGGTTTTTCTTTTAATTAAGGTACTTAATTTAGAATTGACGAAGCTAAGAATTTTCTTCTATGTAAAATCCAAGGTGCAAAAATATTGTTCATATATTGCACATATGACTGACCATCAATTCTAATTGAATAATGTTGCAACTATTCAAATGGGGCCCCCTAATTTATCTTTGCCAAGGATCCCAATTAGTCATGATCGGAGCCTGTGCCCTAATACTCCTTGAAATTACTCTTTATAATCATCTAAATATAGTAATGATTGTATATGACTCTCCATTTAGTTCTATAACTTCATTTATGCTTCAGTATTTAGTAATAAAACAACAACAAAAATTCTCTTAAAGTTCTATAAATGGTTGCTGAATTTTTCATTTTAAACATTTGTTTAGTCTTTAAATTTAAAAAAGCGTTACTTGCCCCAACCATTGGTTAACGATAATATATATGTATGTATACATGCTGGAAAGTTTTTAATTCTGCTGGTATGAAGTATTTTTCCACCGTCTTGAAAATTTCTCATATAGCGTATTGTTATTAATTAAAAGAATGCAAAGTATGATATATTTTTAGATTTCAATAAACCTTAATTTATGCGCAAATTTTTTGCGCAAAACATTTAAAATTTCAAAATAAAAAGTAATTTTTTACCCAACGTAAAAAAAATAATTGGGCATAAAATTTTAAAAGGACATTTCTAGGCTTATGTATAATTATTTGTTAATTTAATTTTACATTAATATCTGCAAAAGTATAATAGTGAGGAAGCAACACAACATGAACCTGGTAATAATAGTCTAACATTAAGATACAGTCCATTTAACCCGCTTTTAATAATAAAGTTTATAAATAAAGGATTAAACATCTTTACTAATGAAAGTTCCGCCATGGAAAAATATGTCCATACTTCAGCTTTATAAGAATAAATTATAATACATCAGCAACATTAGAACATCCCATCAAACTACGAAATTTCCAAGACCAATTTAGTGAAAGAGTAGAAGCTATTTAAAATAATGTCCCTCTCGTAAAACACATTACTGTGAAAAAATGGAAAGATAATTATTCAAAGAATTTTACACGGGCACCATACAACACACAATCCTAAGCACATTGTTTACTGGTTAAATACTGATAAAACCCAGAAAAATAGCTTATTATAAAAACACAAAAGCAAAAAAAAAAAAAAAAAAAAAAAAAAAAAAAAAAAAAAAAAAGAGCAACTTCTAAATGCAACCTTGATTCATACCTGATTAAAATACTTTAGTGGTTTTGCTTAAAATATTCTAGTACATTACAAAATTTAGCGTTTCAATCTTTTTCTTCGTGAATATTTATAATTTTTAATACAGAATTCTGTATTGAAAATGGGCATATTTTTACAGGTAATATTCTTCTCGTAAGCTAAATTATCGGCACAGAAAATGAGATCGGCAAAGGAAATGTGTTCTTTCCGGCATTTTATAACACACTCTTCTTAAGCACATTCTTTATTGGTTAAATTCTGATAAAACGTAGAAAATTTGTTTATTAAACAAAAATCGAAAACTGCTACATCAAATGTTAAGCTGCTTAAAATACTTACAATATTTAGTGTGATTTTTTACAATGTTTAACTTGTGAGTACATATGCATCCATAAACCAAAGAAAAAAAGTACTGATTTATTTTATAAAATTTATTTTTTGAAACAAAATAAATTGTGCTTTACTGCAGATTTTATTTAAAAAAATTAAGATTCATAAATACTTTTAAATATTTAATTAGTTTGTAACTAATAGTCCAGGGGAAATGTACAAAAAAAGGGGGGTTACCTTACAAAAAATCGGGTAGAAGACTTTTTTTCTGAATTGTTTATAATGATGCCAACATGGAAAAACCAAGTTTTCCAACAAAATTTCTTAAGGCTACATTTTCTGTGGCCGAAAAACAACAAAATTTTGGGACTTTTTTCGATTTTTTTAAAATATCTCAATAGCTGTTGCAGTAGCATAATTTTTGTCAATTACAATATTAAAGAAAACAAAATTCTCTACAACTTTCATATTTACAATTTTTTTATACACCTAATAGCAAGCGCAGTACGCCATTTCAAATGTAAGACAATTTTTTCAATTTTCTTAAAAACCGTGAAAAACGTGGTTCTCCCCCTATTATTCATGTGTTTCCCAAGGATTTAATCATGTATGTCAACTTCTATATATTGGTAGCAGTAAATTATGTGCTTGAGGGCCAAAACTAGCCTTTCGGGGGGGGGGGGGTCAAAATTCATGCATATTTTGCCCCACCCCTCGTTAATTATTTTAATAAATCTCTAATAACCAGATTTTCAAAATTTTAAGTGTGTAATCATTAAATACGTAATCAAATTTTTCAAATATAGATTCATTAAAACCTTGAAAACCGAACCGAAATATATTCCACTTTAAACAGGTTTCCATCTTAGCAGGTATAACTGGTCATATTCTTTCTCTTAAAAATATATAATTTTTTCTTTAAGGACCGGATTCCATGTATGAAGATTTTATTTTCAAAAATTTTATGATAGTTGTAGTATTGAGGCGTTTAGTTATATGAATTATGAGACTAAATTAGTCATACAAAGCATCGTTAGATATCGACCTCGGTATCATATGAAAAAATAAATAAATATTAAAATTCAAGCAAGAATTCTGAAAAGAACACTTTTGTAGGTTTAACATGAGAGTGCAAATGTTTTCGCGTGAGACTTCACTACTCACGCGAAGAAACTGGAATGCTAAGGTTAAACATCGCGCCCGTCGGCCTAATCGTTCGGAGTTTTCGTGGTTTTCTTCGAGCCGTGGATTTCCCATGCGTAAATACGGATTAGGTTCCTTTAGAAAGACCCCCACGGAGGGCACTCCCCCAGGGCCTATATCCCTCGTGTAGATAATTGGCCGTCAAAACTCAACCCAAAATGCAAATTGAACCAAATGCATTAAAACTGGATAACAGAATCCTGTTTTAAATGAAAAAAATTACATGTTAATCCAAAAGAAAATTTGAAACAAATGCATTAAAATAGGATAACGGAATCCTGTCTTAAATGAAAAAAGTACAGAAAGAATACTAGCAATTGCAACTGCTGAGAGGGAAACCTGTATAAAGCGGAATATTTTGGGTTCCCTTTTAAAGGTTTTAATGAATCAATATTAGACAAAACTGGTTACAGATACAGGTTAAAGATAAATATACAACATCAGTTTGTGAAATAACCTGTTGTCCTTTTTATTGTAGCTATTTTATAAGGTAAAAGCATTTCTTACATAAAATATATTTATTTTCTGAGTGCCTCCCCTCCCCCATTTTATATGGAAGTATAATCCAATGTTTACGATCTTTAAAAAATAAAGCATTAAAATATATGTTATCAATATCTGGTAAAAAAAAAATATATACCATTGTATGTTAAGTGTGTAATATGTGGAATAAAGTATGTTTTTCGCAAATTTTCATATCTATCCCATTGTTTCCTGGAAAAATATGCATGCATTATAAAAATCATTACAATTACAAAATTATTAAAATTAAACAAAAATTCTTTCTTAATTGAAACTATAGTACCAATAAGTTATTAAATACTAAAGTATTCTTTTAAACAATGCTTTGAAATTAACATTATACACACTTAAAATTATTGTCGATACGAAAATTGTTTTATTCATCTACACATTATCGTATTTTTAAAATTATATAATTTTATTGAATATAAAATGTATGTTGTGATGAAAATAGAGACGTGGGTGTGCAAATAATATTTAATTTACTGCTACCAATTTTTAGAAGTTGACATACGTGATTAAATCCGTGGGAAACATATGAATAACCGGGGGAGAACTACGTTTTCACGGTTTTTAAGAAAATTGAAAAAATTGTCTTATTTTTGAAACGGCGTATTGCGCTTGCTGTTGGGTGTATAAAAAAGTTGTAAATATGAAAGTTGTAGAGAATTTTGTTCTCTTTAATATTGTAATTGACAAAAATCATGCTACGGCAACAGGTATCGAGATATTTAAAAAACATAAAAAAAGTCCCAAAATTTTGTTGTTTTTTGGCCACAGAAAATTTAGCCTTAAGAAATTTTGTTGGAAAACTTGGTTTTTCCATGTTGGCATCATTATAAACAAGTCAGAAAAAAAAATCTTCTTCCCGATTTTTTGCAAGGTAAAATGTACATTTCCCCTGGACTTATAAATACTCTCAATACTTAATTCATTATATCAATCCTTACACACATGTTTTGTTTATGTATACGCTTACACACAGATGTTCAGAGTAAAAGTCGGATACTTGCATTCAGGGTTTATTTTCTAGCAAAAAAAGTACCGGAGCCCTAATATTCTGCTGTACCGATACTAACAACTGTACCGCCCCCCCCCCTCCCCCCTGTCACTCCAATCTGCATATTTATATTTCGTACATTATTTGCAAAATTTAAAGCATTTTTTTTCCCAGCAAAATAAAATTTTAATTATATCTATCAGCATATACTTAGCTGTCAACTATTCCACTTTTTAGATATATCATTCCTTCCGAATAGTAATCTTTGCCTACTTATAATGTTAACTGCGATTTTTTGTTAATTCTACGATTAAATATGGTAAGGATTGTGATTCGGAAATAGACACACAAAAGGGTTAACACAAAAAGGGTTAGTTCGCAACTATGCATTTTTATGAAAAAATTAATGAAATTTGCAGAAATTAATATTTATATGCTGAAGAATGGAACAATGTTTTTCAATTTCCTATAAAAGGTTCATATCTTAAACTATAATCGATTACTTCCGCATAACAATATTTTGTGATGAGTCCCAAAAAATCAGATTAAATTAAAAATTTGACACAATTATAGGAAAGATTCGATGCTGTTCTAAAAAAAGGGGAAACACTGCTTTATTGATTTCTACTAGAATAACAATACATGGCAATTATATCTACTTACAAATAAAAGTGACTTCGTAAATGTGCAGAGCAGAGTCTTAGCATGCGCAGCATTCATGATACAAAATAAATAGAAAAATTACTAACGGGATTTTATACTTGTACGAAATAGAAGACAAAAAACCTCAAGCTAATGCTCAGTGGCTAAAAACAGAAAAAATTCTTTTCAGGTTTGATATATAAATAAAATTTAAAAAAAAACAACCAATTAAAAATGATCCTATGCGATTATTTTTAATTGGTTGTTTTTTTACTGTCACAAAAGAAAATCGAACTTAAAGCAAATTCATTGTTCAGTCTCTTGAGTGGCGCCGTTTCAATGCATCGCCAAGATAATTTTGCAAATGCTATCACTTAAAAAAACACGATTTCTGTTTTCCCTTCATTCTCATCAAAATAGTAAAAAATGATTTGGAATGGAATATAATACGTAATTTTGAAGGAGAACATTTTCTCTTTCTATACTAGGGCCCTTGCTCGCTACGCTCACCAACCCCCTGCGTAATCGCTTGGCGATTCCATTCGGTATCGCGAATTAATCACTATTTTCTAGCCAACCCCAAATTATTGTTTGTGCTTTAAAATAATTTAAATAGTTCAATTAAGCTCTATTCAAAAGCTAATATTAGTTTTTGTTGCATTGAAATATCCCAATTTGTTGATTTTCTGCAAGCAAGTAATCCCAATTGTTTTTCAATGGATGCCTCTGGAAATTTGGCGAAATACTGGAAATAGCGCCAAATTGGCGTCACTTTTAGTGACTAATTTTGGTCGCCAAATTTGGCGATATATCGCCATGTTGGCGACAAAGTCGACATGATGCGAGCCGTGTCCCGCCCCTTGGTAACCCCCCTTATAGCACCAGATAGCTCTGGTCAATCAGATTCGTTGCGCGGTATCTACGCAGATTTTCATTGGTCCATTTCCAAAGCGATACTTTTTTTTATACATAGAAGGACATGAATAAATAAAACTTTGAATATAAGACAGATTGAGCTTGAGGCAGTCCAAGCCCAAAGACAGATATAAAAATTGAGAACGTTTTATCTCCATCTCCTATGTGTGCAACACACAAGTGTTTTGATAAAAAAGGATGCAAAAACTTGGAGATGGGAAGGAAAGGAAAGGGTAATTTAGTCTTCGGTTTTTCAGAAGCGCTATTGCCCTGGGCTCTGGAGCCCTGTATTTATGAGCTCTGGTGAATTCCGACCAATATTTAAATATTTACTAAATACAGAGAAGTACCGGAGCTGGGCTCCGGCGCCAATTAACCTCTGCCTGCATTTTTATATTTAATAGCTCAATTTTCAACATAAGAAATAATTTAAATAAAATGCAGAATAGCCGTCATAAAGTAACGATTGGACACATATCGATTCATCATGAACAAAAGAGGAAGTTATCAAAAATTCACTCATAAAGAGTAAAAAGTATTATCAAAATAAAAGCTAAAGTTTTTGTGATTTATATCTTTAAAAATGAAATGAAAAAAAATTTAACTTTTCATGTCCCTTAAAGTTGCCAAATTGTACATATTGCTGTAATTTGTTTTTTGTTTGCTAAATATTGTTTTGATTATTAAGAATGGAAAGGAAATCAGGACAAGCGTCTTTAAAACTTTGTGAACATACAAAAAATAATTTTAACCTTTTCACGCCCTTGGCCACATATGTGGACATTTAGTTTTTTATAATTATAATTACTTTCAATAATGAAAAGAACAAAACCTTTATAACAACTTATTCATTACAGAATCCCTCAATAAGAGAAGTAAACATTTTACGGTTTGGCTGCACTGGTAATGATATTTCCGATGTATAGTAAGAGATAGAAAAAAAAGCATGAAATAATTTTTCGGCAGTCAGTGTTGTTATATTATTTGAACAAATCGTTGACATTTGATAAAAATAATATCAGATATATTAAATATATTTTTTAATAATTTGTTAGAAATGCAAGAAATAAATTTACTGTTAGTTTTTTATTTTATAAGGCATTAACAAACGTACACATATGTGTACAGTTATAGTTCGAGGTGGTGTTTATACTTAAATACAATCCTAAGTATAATTTATCCTAAAAAAAGGAACTGAAAAATCTTCCAAAATGTCACGAACAAAATTGTGCAAGACGAACTCGTTACATTTGTGAGAAATGTGAAGAACCGGTATGCCCGGAATGTATGAAATCCTTTCACTCATAAATTACCATTAATGCTCAGCGGCCACTAATGTGGACATTATTATTATTGTTATTATTATTATTATTATTATTATTATTATTATTATTATTATTATTTGGTGAATTTTTATTTTTCTTCCCTTCTTTTTTCTTTTTTAATTCCCATTAATATAAAATGAATAAATCGTAAAAAAAAAGTATTTTTTTACGACTAATTTATCCACTAATGTGGACATTATTATTATTGTTATTATTATTATTATTATTATTATTATTATTATTATTTGGTGAATTTTTATTTTTCTTCCCTTATTTTTTTCTTTTTTAATTCCCATTAATATAAAATGAATAAATCGTAAAAAAAAAGTATTTTTTTTTTCACCATACAAAAATCGTCCCTGAAGATAGCTCGTCAGTAAGAGATATTACACAAATAGTGAAAAGATTTCATTTAACCGGACATGACGTAATACAGCAATTTAAAACAAGAAACGCCATCGAAAATAATTCAAAACTGAATAAACAAAAGGTTTTTTATATATATATCCTGAAGGATCATACGAGAAGTAAAGAAAAACCCCAAATTACGTGTAGTCAAATTGGCTGTGGAAGCAGAAAAGTATCTTGGAAAAAGGCAGGTGCAGAAAATATAAGAATTATTCTAAGAAAAAAATAATTTCATTGGACTAGTTGCTAGGAAAAACTCTATTGAGAGCGAGATCAATCGTTCGGAAAGACTGCAATTTCCAAAACTTAAAAAAGATAATACTTTAATTTTAGAAGACAGTTTTATTTACGGATGAAAGTAAATTTAATATTTTCCGTTCTGATGGGTAAAAATTTGTTTGGAGAAGGCCAAATGAAGGCATAAAGAAAAAAAACTTACAATCTACTTTTGAACATGGTGGCGGGTCGGTAATGATATAATAGGCGTTAATGTCAGGCATTGGACCATGTATCCTTCATATCATTAATGATACAATGGATCAATATAAATATTTAGAAATTCTGAAAGAAAATGTTAAAAATAGTCCTCAAAAATAAGATATAGATTTTAGGTATAGTTCGTTACATATAGATTTCTCTAGCATCTTTTCATTTTTATCAAGAGAAAGCATAATGCTTTATATGTTAGACTGTGGTTGTTTTACTTTGCCAAATGTTATAGATACACCCCCTCAACCTCCAAACTTAACTGATAATTTAGAGTCGCATTCGGAAGAAAAAAAAATACACCATATCCAACGCAAAAACTTTAGAAAATTACCAAAAGAATAGTGGTAAAAAATTACTCCTAATTATGAAGAAAAATTACTGCTTTGAATGCCAAATAGATTAAAAGCTGTTAAGAAAATAAAGATTATCCAATAAAATAATTAAACTTCAACTAAATTATTCAAATTAATTAGAACAATAGTTATGTTCGAGTTTTATTTTGAGATTACTTTTCATTGTTTGTTGAATATTATTTATTTTTTAATGTAATGCAAAAATATTTTTCTTTAATGATTTTTGGATTTAGTATATGTACTCCAAATGAGTAAAAATAAGTAATTTATCATTTTGTTTCAATTATTTACTTCTTATTATTAATCACATCAAAATGTGTAAAAAAGTAAGTGTCGGAGGTTTACTTTGAGCCACTGTACATACACCTTATATACTTTTATCCATATATATACATACGTACATCGTATAAATTTACATTTACCTTATAACATACATTCTTATTTATATACAACTAATTTCAATACATAGAAGAGGTATAACAAAAGATAATTTTTTTTTATATATAAAATACTAGGGACTATTGAAATTATTTCATAATCTTAATCACAACGCAACAATCGATACTATAGTGGGGTATTTTTCCATGATACATTTGCTTTTGTCAAGTATGACACCTTGTTTTTTTCAGAAATTAAATGTACACTGTTAAAAATATCGTGAAAAATTACCTCTGTTTTTAAAGGCTATCTATTTTCTGACCAATGAAAACGCTACATAAGCGCCTATGGAGCGTTCTCATTGGTCAAAAAATAGATAGCCTTTTAAAACAGAGGTAATTTTTTACGGTATTTTTAACAGTGTAATAAGCAACTTTCTTTCTTAAACTGTTACCTGTTTTAATGTTCGTATGTTATCTAGAATATTTCGGCAGGTTATTAAAAACAGAACTATTAGCGCCTGAATGTAATTTATTTTGAATTAAATTTTACTTTATATATGCACAAAAATATGTATTTTGAGTAATATGACATGTTACTGCTAAGAATTATAATCCCATTAACATATTATTAATTTAATGTACTTTTAGTATTAATTTGGAAAAAAATCAAAGTTAAAAATTTAAATGTGTTCCGAAATTAAAACCATTTAAAAGTATCTCAAAATTCACTTTTATGATAACACTTTATAATAATCAGCAACCTTAGAACATCTCGTCATACCACAAACCTTTCCAAGATAAATTTATGAAACAGTAGAAGTGGTCTAAGATAATAGCCCCTCTCGTAAGCTACATTATCTGCAAGAAAAGTGAAAAGATAATTATCTAAAGAATTTTCCTCCGGTATTTTATATCAAGCATTCCAAAGCACATTGTTTACTGGTTAAATACTGATAAATTACAGAAAATTCGTTTATTCAACAAAAAATAAAAACTGCTACTTTGAATCTTAAGCTGCTTGAAATACTTACGAAATTGAATATTTGTTTTATATTCATGGGTTCATAAGAATTTATAATTTTTAAATTTATTATATATTTTTGAATAGGAATAAAATAAAATTGTCTTATTGGAAAAAATTTTAAGCGCCAGAGACGAAATATTAATTAACACTTTTTCACTTTTATTTACTTGTTATCATTTTTAATTGTGATTAATAAATGCTTTATCATGATTAAATAATATGTGTATTTAATTTTAAATAAAATATGAACATAAATATGCTTCAGTAATAATATCACATCTTTCTTTAAAAGAAATTGTAGCATTAATATAGTGATAATTTAAAACTCTTTTAGTATAACTAGAAGAAAGTTCATAATTAATACTATAGATAAGTTAAGACGCCGAATGTTCGGTATCTATTTGGTATTCGGCCTATTCGGCTATACTACCGAATATTCGGTTAGGCAGAATATCAAACTATTTGGTATTCTGAATATTCGGCTTGGCTGAATATCAAACTATTCGATATGCCGAATATCGAAATATTCTGCCAGACCGAACACTTAAAAGACCTTTTAAAAAATATTTTAAAAAGCCTTAAAAGAACTACTATTTTTAACTACCAATTAATAAAGACATTTAATAATTTGAAAAAGAATTATATTTAAATAAAAGAGAATGCTTTTACATTTTTTATTTGCTAGTTGAAAAGTACCACGTAAGAAAATTAACCAATAATGACGATTTTAGTTCCTTCCTGACAAATAAACAGTATATGACTGTACAATTTTTCATCTAATTCCTTCAAAATTTCACTTTCTATCTATATTATAAAGGACAAACATATCTGTGCGTTACGCATACGTCATTTTGCGAATGGCAACACTTCGAAATTTGAAATAAAATTTTGGTTTTGCAATTTTCCCTACTGCAAATTTTTAAACTTCTAAACATCGCACATTTTACATTTTTACACCGTCGCATAAGGAAAAAAAATACTCTTTTAAATTCAATTTGTTTGAAAGCTGTATCTCAATTTATTTTGGTTGTTGTATTTATGACGGCCAATTATCTGCACGAAGGATATAGGTCCCAATTTATTTTGGAGATATTAATTTTTTTGTAGTTTTTAATACCAATTTATGTAATCGTGGCAACAAAAGCATAGGCGTAACCAGCCTTTTGAACGGGGGGATGCCCAGACTTTTTAACCTGAACATGTTGGATACAAACAATATCTTATGTAGTAAAACCTGCTGAAACGGAACCCCATGAAACAGGTAGAATTTCAGTTTTAGACAGGTTTTCATCTTAGAAGATATAATTGTGTGGTATTTCTTTTAAAAAGGGCTCAAACGCAATTTCTGTTTGTGTGAGGGGGGATAAGAAGGGGTTCAAAACATCAAAACTAAATCTAATAGTAAAAAAAAAAAAAAAAAAAAAAAAAAAAAAAAAAAAAAAAAAAAAAAAATTAATCTTCTTGCACCAGTGACATAAGACAGGGACTAAGTGTGGTCACAAGTATAAAACCTTTTGGCACCCTAACTTCTTATAAAGATTTAAAAAGGCCTTTAATCATGCTGGAAACTTCTATAGGCACAGGAGAACACCGTATGAGATCTAAAATTATCTCAGTCAAACTCTTGTGTATGAAATTTTGACTGATAATAAATCTCAGATAATACATGCGGTACACCAGTACATATGCACGAAAGTTTTTCGGAATGTGACTCCATGACTTCTTAGGGATCACCGGAGGGACCCAAGAATTTTTTAAGGAAAGTCTATATAAATAGTTAATATAATGTTATAAATAAGTATAATATTCATTAATAATTCATGTTTTTGCCTCAGAATGCGTCGAATATGTTAGGTAAAGCAGGTCATCTATTATCTATTATATATATATAATCCAAACGGAAATTTCGTTCCGAACGCCGAGATTTCGAGTTCTACCGCATGGATTTTGACGGAACTTATACCGTTAGATAGGTATCGTTTCAGGGAAGGTTTTAAGCTATAACACATCATTATACCTAGATTAGTTATAGAATTATTACGGAAAATTCTTTTATATTGGACTTTGTAACTTCATATTTCCTTAAATATCTGGGCTCCTATTGGTCGTAGAGCTTAGATCTCGCGCCAAAAGTAGCTCCGAAGCACCCAAGCAAACTTTTCCCCGCGATTATTTTGCCGTCTTCCGATTTCCTCTAACTCTATTAGGGGCCCGCGTAGGGCCCCTTTAACATATTTTTCGTAGTAATTTCAGCAATTATCTTACATTATTCGTTAAGACCGCCACCCTCCCGATTCATGTATCTACGGAAAGGTTGCACGAAGGAGTTTCGTTCGGATACGCTTTCGTTAAGAATAGAGTGCGCTCCCTGGTGGTAGAATGTGGAACTAACATAACGCGATATTGTTAAAATTGGGAAATCTAACAATGCGATCTGTTTTAAACTTTGAGATAGTTCATAACACATAATCTATTATCTATTCTATTATATATATATATATAAAATCTATTATCTATTCTATTATCTATTATATCTATAAAATCCAAACAGAAATTTCGTTCCGAACGCCTAGATTTCGAGTTCTACTGCATGGATTTTTACGGAACTTATACCGTTAGATAGGTATTGTTTCAGGGAAGGTTTTAAGCTATAACACATTATTCTACCTGTATTAGTTTTAGAATTATGACGGAAAATTCTGTTATTTTGGGCGATAAGGTTACCATTTTATTTCTTGGCGAAATTCATCGTTGATAAAAAAAAATTGAAACGGCTATTAAACCTCGAAAAATAAAAGAAAAACTCTTACAAATTTTATTTAAATGAAAAAAAAAGAAAAAGAAAATCCGTTTCAATGAGTGATAATATTAAAAAACGGAAACATTTAATCAAAACCTGAAAGAAATATTTGTAATGCTTAAAAATTAATTTAATAAGAAATATTACACTTGATACGCAATATTTGGCTCTTTATCGCTTGCGTTAGATATGGAAACGAATCAGAAAATTTGATTAGATGAAATTTTAACGACATTTTCTTTCTGTTCTGCTCTTTTCTTTTTTTTTTATATCTAATTGTCCCATCACGTGACTTAAAGAAGAAACAAGCAGATGTAATTGTGAGTCACATGTGTAATTACTATTTGTTTCTTTACAATTTTTTATTTTTCTTTTGTCGCCAAACGATGTGATTTTAAGCCAAAAATGCATAAGCGTGACATTAGCTTGAGGATGTTCTCACAAATGGTGTTTTTTTAGGTGAAAGAGATCATTTTTTGAGTACATTTTCATATTCAATTGTAACTTATATAGATATCAGTTAATATTTTAAAAATGGAATCGAATGCTTAAATTTCAGTGTGAATCTCTGCCACACATACATATTGTAAAATAATTTCATACTTTTTAAAATGTTTTTCGCCGTAATTCCGAAAGCATGTGATATTTATAAACTCGAACTCAGATCAACGAATATTAACCATTTTATTTAAGCAAATATTATCTATTTTCTCAAGTCATATCGCCAATTTCATTTATAGGAAAATTTCACAGATTCGAAATCTAGGAAATAAAGATAATTTTTAAAGAAATTTATGTTTTATTACGTTATTACCATGGAAAAATTCAACATTTTGAAAAAAAAAATTACAAGTCTTTTGTAATTCGTCATTTCTTCTTCGTCTTTCTTCGTACTTTCTCCTCTGTTATGTAATATTTCAAATGATATTGGACTAATTTTCGATCATCGATTCACCGCAAAATCGCATATCTAATATAGTATATAAAATAAAGTCTGGATTAGGGGACTAATTAACGCACAGCGCAAACTACTGAACCTAAAATCTTGAAAATCGTGGTAAAAATACTTCTTATGACATAAACTTCTGCTAAGAAAGGATTTTCTAAAGTGTCACCCCTAATGGTTTTTGCACGGGGAGGGGGAAAAAATCGAATATCAAAATTATTTGTCAAATGATAGCATATTTTAATGTAGTTTTGTATGCTGAATCGAATGCTACCAAATAAATTTTTATAAGTCCAATAGTTCATGACACATTTCATATATTTCTAATTTGGCGGTGTCTTTGGCATCTAAACCTCAAAATATCTATCATTACATCCGTTACTCTAGCAACGGAAAAAATTCAAATCAACTCTTTTGGCTAAAAAATAAAAACGGCTCTATGAGTTTGAAATAAAAATGCAAGCATCTTAATTTTTTAAAAAAATAGTGATTTTATGTAAAATAAAAGGGAAAAAATTACTGAGAATTTAGCGTTATAAAACAAAAATGGAAAAGGTACTACTTAGATATTCCGTCGACCAAAAATCTATCGTCAAACTATAAGATTAAATGCCAATAATGGTTGATCGTAAATATCAAATTCACTTGAATTTAAACAAACTACACGTGTTTACGTCATCAAGTGATTTTAATTTCGACGTTTTATTTGTATTTTTATTAATGTTATACTACTTTATTTGTTATTTCGTTATTTAAAATAAAGATTATGTCAATTTATATAATTTGGCGAATGGTTTGGCGATTTATATAATTTGGCGAAATGGGTCGACGGGATAACAAGTAGTACCAATGAAAATATTTAAGTATGAAAGCAATGTTTGTAACGACTTAAAAATTATTTTCATATATTTCATTATTATTATTATATTTCTCGGTTTATGGCGTCAGATGCCGTCATCCGAAGAATCTACAAGAGTCTTTTTCCATTTTTTCCGGTCATAGGTTCCTCAATGAAAGAAATTGGAATTGGAATAATATTGTGCGATTTATAAATTGCTCCTCGATAAGAAGAAAAAATGGGTACATTTATAACAACCGTGCGCACATCTCGCTGATAGCATTTTTAAAATTCCCAGTAGCAGTAGTTACATTTGGCGTATGTAAATTAAAAATATTTTTTTTTGTTTTTAATTATGGCATTATTTCCTGTTATTGTTTATCTTTTCAGTTTTTTAAATGAAATTAGTATAAGGCATGCATTTTAAATGAAATGAGTGAAAGGTTTGTGTTTGAAATGAAAATAGTAAAATAAGAATATGCTATGAAAACAATCTTTATTGATTTATTACCTGCGCCAGTCTGACATAAAAGTATCACAAAAGCCACATATTCACTTTTCTTTGAGTAGTTGCTCATGAGAATTCAAGTTAACCTTCCGTAATCGGATACTTCACATATTGGTGTATTAGCTTTAATGTTGAAAGCATCGTTTATGTTTGAAGCGAAAACTTTACGATGAATTCTATTACACAAAATCGCATCATCATCATCTACTATATATTTACAACGGAAATTTGTATTTCATTCCGATTGTTTATAATACTTTCGTAGGATATACCACAATTAGTTAGGTAATAATTTTGGAAAGGTTTTAGTGTATACATATTGTTCAAGGGTACTTAGTTATAGAGCAACAGTAAAAGTTCAAAAATTAAGTGAACCTGATTATGAAAATTATCCTTTTTTAAAAAAAAATCTACAGAACATATTTTGTTACAAGTGGCCCTGTTGCATGACTTTTAGAAATGTGTTAGTATATACGATTTCATTATATTTTGATTAGTTACAGAGGTATTAATTCCTGTTGTCATAACGGTCTCATTACCCGACCATAAGTGCGCTGTTTATAATCAACTAAAACAATTACTTCTTAATTGCTGAATTTTGTCCAACGCTTAAGATAACATTATATCGCAATGGCGTTCGCATCGTTTTCAGTAATGTGCAAGGTCAAGCTGAAGATCCATATTGTTTAAAATACAAATTCAAATTCACCATCCAAGGTTCATTTGGAAATATTGACCAGCGCAGCGGGCATAGCCTGCTAGTATATATATATAATCCAAACGGAAATTTCGTTCCGAACGCCGAGATTTCGAGTTCTACCGCATGGATTTTTACGGAACTTATACCGTTAGATAGGTATCGTTCCAGGGAAGGTTTTAAGCTATAACACATCATTCTACCTAGATTAGTTATAGAATTGGTACGGAAAATTCTATTATTTTGGACTTTGTTACTTCATATTTCCTTAAATATATGGGCTCCTATTGGTCGTAGAGCTTAGATCTCGCGCCAAAAGTAGCTCCAAAGCACCCAAGCAAACTTTTCCCCGCGATTATTTTGCCGTCTTCCGATTTCCTCTAACTCTATTAGGGGCCCGCGTAGGGCCCCTTTAAAATATTTTTCGTAGTAATTTCAGCAATTATCTTAAATTATTGGTTAAGACCGCCACCCTCCCGATTCATGTATCTACGGAAAGGTTGTATGAAGGAGTTTCGTTGAAATACGCTTTCGTTGAGAATATAGTGCGCTCCCTGGTAGTGGAATGTGGAACTAACATAACGCGATATTGTTAAAATTAGGAAATCTAACAGTGCGATCTGTTTTAAACTTTAAGATAGTTCATAACACATAATCTATTATCTATTCTATTATAGATATAAAAAATCTACTATCTATTCTATTATATATCATATATATAAAATCCAAACGGAAATTTCGTTCCGAACGCCTAGATTTCGAGTTCTACTGCATGGATTTTTACGGAACTTATACCGTTAGATAGGTATCGTTTCAGGGAAGGTTTTAAGCTATAACACATCGTTCTACCTAGATTAGTTATAGAAGTATGACGGAAAGTTCTGTTATTTTGGGCGAAAAGGTTACCATTTTATTTCTTGGCGAAATTCATCGTTGATAAAAAAAATTGATACGGCTATTAAACCTCGAAAAATAAAAGAAAAACTGTTACTAATTTTATTTAAATGAAAAAAAAAGAAAAAAAGAAGAAGAAAATCCGTTTTAATGAGTGATAATATTAAAAAACGGAAACATTTAATCAAAACCTGAAAGAAATATTTGTAATGCTTAAAAATTAATTTAATAAGAAATATTACACTTGATACGCAATATTTGGCTCTTTATCGCTTGCGTTAGATATGGAAACGAATCTGAAAATTTGATTAGATGAAATTTTAAGGACATTTTCTTTCTGTTCTGTTCTTTTCTTTTTTTTATATATCTAATTGTCCCATCACGTGACTTATAGAAGAAACAAGCAGATGTAATTGTGAGTCACATGTGTAATTACTATTTGTTTCTTTACAATTTTTTATTTTTCTTTTGTCGCCAAACAATGTGATTTTAAGCCAAAAATGCATAAGCGTGACATTAGCTTGAGGATGTTCTCACAAATGGTGTTTTTTTAGGTGAAAGAGATCATTTTTTGAGTACATTTTCATATTCAATTGTAACTTGTATAGATATCAGTTAATATTTTAAAAATGGAATCGAATACTTAAATTTCAGTGTGAATTTCTGCCACACATACATATTGTAAAATAATTTCATACTTTTTAAAATGTTTTTCGCCGTAATTTCGAAAGCACGTGATATTTATTAACTCGAACTCAGATCAACGAATATTACCCATTTTATTTAAGCAAATATTATCTATTTTCTCAAGTCATATCGCCAATTTCATTTATAGGAAAATTCACAGATTCGAAATCTAGGAAATAAAGATAATTTTTAAGGAAATTTATGTTTTAATACGTTATTACTATGGAAAAATTCAACAATTTGAAAAAAAATTAAAAGTCTTTTGTAAGTCGTCATTTCTTCTTCGTCTTTCTTCGTACTTTCTCCTCTGTTATGTAATATTTCAAATGATATTGGACTAATTTTCGATCATCGATTCACCGCAAAATCGCATATCTAATATAGTATATAAAATAAAGTCTGGATTAGGGGACTAATTAACGCACAGCGCAAACTACTGAACCTAAAATCTTGAAAATCGTGGTAAAAATACTTCTTATGACATAAACTTCTGCTAAGAAAGGATTTTCTAAAGTGTCACCCCTAATGGTTTTTGCACGGGGAGGGGAAAAAATCGAATATCAAAATTATGCGTCAAATGATAGCATATTTTAATGTAGTTTTGTATGCTGAATCGAATGCTACCAAATAAATTTTTATAAGTCCAACAGTTCATGACACATTTCATATTTTTCTAATTTGGCGGTGTCTTTGGCATCTAAACCTCAAAATATCTATCATTACATCCGTTACTCTAGCAACGGAAAAAATTCAAATCAACCCTTTTGGCTAAAAAATAAAAACGGCTCTATGAGTTTGAAATAAAAATGCAAGCATCTTAATTTTTTTTTTTTTAAATAGTGATTTTATGTAAAATAAAAGGGAAAACATTACTGAGAATTTAGCGATATAAAACAAAAATGGAAAAGGTATTACTTAGATATTCCGTCGACCAAAAATCTATCGTCAAACTATAAGATTAAATGCCAATAATGGTTGATCGTAAATATCAAATTCACTTGAATTTAAACAAATTACACGTGTTTACGTCATCAAGTGATTTTAATTTCGACGTTTTATTTGTATTTTTATTAATGTTATACTAATTTATTTGTTATTTCGTTATTTAAAATAAAGATTATGTCAATTTATAAAATTTGGCGAATGGTTTGGCGATTTATATAATTTGGCGAAATGGGTCGACGGGATAACAAGTAGTACCAATGAAAACATTTAAGTATGAAAGCAATGTTTGTAACGACTTAAAAATTAATTTCATATATATAAACAAGGTTTATGGCGTCAGATGCCGTCATCCGAAGAATCTACAAGAGTGTTTTTCCATTTTTTCCGGTCATAGGTTCCTCAATGAAAGAAATTGGAATTGGAATAATATTGTGCGATTTATAAATTGCTCCTCGATAAGAAGAACAAGTTGGAAATTGCTCGTCAAACGTGGCAAATGAGGTGCGTTCTTATTATAGCTAATTTTATAATTATTTTTTGCACCCCATATTGTATTGAATGTATATTTTTTTGCACTTCATAAGTGCATAGTCTGTAACATCATTAAAATGCACTTGTAATAATTTTTTTTCCCATTCCCCGTAATGAAACGGAAAAATTTTGACTGTCCCTGTAATTAAACTATACATCCGATTTTCATAAAATTTTAAATGCCTCGACAAAATTTTGCAACAATTATAAATTTAAAATTTCAGACCTTTCGGAAGGCTGTAACATCACTAAAATGCATTTGCAATAATTTTTTCCATTGGCCGTAATGTAAAGAAAAACTTTTGACTGTCCCTGTAATTAAACTATACATCCGATTTTCATAAAATTTGAAATGGCTCGACAAAATTTTGCAACAATCATATATTTAAAATTTCAGACCATTCGGTTGGGTAGTTTTGGCTCTGTTATATGCGGACGGACAGACGGACTGAACGACGACTATAGGTGCTACGTATTTATATAATTACGAACGCACCTAAAAAATGGGTACATTTATAACAACCGTGCGCACATCTCGCTGATAGCATTTATTAAAACTCCCAGTAGCAGTAGTTACATTTTGCGTATGTAAATTAAAAATATTTTTTTGCTTTTAATTATGGCATTATTTCCTGTTATTGTTTATCTTTTCAGTTTTTTAAATGAAATTAGTATAAGGCATGCATTTTAAATGAAATGAGTGAAAGGTTTGTGTTTTAAATGAAAATAATAAAATAAGAATATGCTATGAAAACAATCATTATTGATTTATTACCTGCGCCCGGCTGACATAAAAGTATCACAAAAGATACATATTCACTTTTCTTTGAGTAGTTGCTCATGAAAATTCAAGTTAACCTTCCGTAATCGGATACTTCACATATTGGTGTATTAGCTTTAATGTTGAAAGCATCGTTTTTGTTTGAAGCGAAAAGTTTACTATGAATTCTATTACACAAAATCGCATCATCATCATCTAATATATATTTACAACGGGAATTTGTATTTCATTCAGATTGTTTATAATACTTTCGTAGGATATACCACAGTTAGTTAGGTAATAATTTTGGAAAGGTTTTAGTGTATACATATTGTTCAAGGGTACTTAGTTATAGAGCAACAGTAAAAGTTCAAAAATTAAGTGAACCTGATTATGAAAGTTTAGCCTTTTTAAAAAAATCTACAGAACATATTTTGTTACAAGTGGCCCTGTTGCATGACTTTTAGGAATGGTATTAGTATATATGATTTCATTATATGTTGATTAGTTACAGAGGTATTAATTCCTGTTGTCATAACGGTCTCATTACCCGACCATAAGTGCGCTGTTTATAATCAACTAAAACAATTACTTCTTAATTGCTAAATTTTGTCCAACGCTTAAGATAACATTATATCGCAATGGCGTTCGCAACGTTTTCAGTAATGTGCAAGGTCAAGCTGAAGATCCATATTGTTTAAAATACAAGTTCAAATTCACCATTTAGTTTAATCCAAGGTTCATTTGGAAATATTGACCAGCGCAGCGGGCATAGCCTGCTAGTGATAATATACACTAAATTTTATAAAGATGATAAAAATTATACTATCCTGATGCGACTGTAATAATAAAGATAGGTACTTGTCTGCCTGTGTGTACGCGCGCTCCCTGAACTCTGAAAAGACAATGCAGCCTTCACAGCCTCAAGATTTGACAGGAAAGTACTTGTATGCCTGAAGTCATGCATATCGAAGACAATTTTTGGAATTTTTCAATTAATGTTTTCGCATTTTGCAACAATTTTTTCAAATTACTAAAAAAGAATCCGATTTCAATATTTTACCCAGTAAATTTTGTCTTCTTTTCAATAAGTTCTTTCGAGATTCTTACAGCAATTTTTCAGTTTTTAACAATCTTTTAATGTTACTTTTAGAGGGTTTTTTTTGCATTTCGCGGTTTTTTTTTTTTTTTTTTTTTTTTTTTTTTACATTTCTAAAAAGAATCCGGTTTAAATCTTTTACCCAATTAGTTAATTTCTTTCCCTGCGGTTTTTTAAACTTTTCGGAATTTTTAATGCGATTTTCAGCGGGGTTTTTCGTGCTTTGAGGCGATTTTTTGACTTTTTTTGAAATAGATAAAACTCTCCGGTATTTTTTGCAATTGCCGTGATTAAATTTGAATTGGAAGAATGTCAAATCAGTTTTTATTAAAAAGCTGAAAATTTAGTTTGACTCGAAATAAAAAATCGCAATAATTGAAGATTCGCTTGTTTCCAGATAGAAGTGGTCGTAGCTTTCTCGTGTGTGCCTTGCCGAAGGCAGCCCCCCCCCCTTCCCCCAATCCCAGATTTTTTTAATTCTATGCTCGTTTAAAAAAAAACAAGCAGCGAAACTCCACTGGTAATGAAATTTTCTTTGAGGGGCAGGGTTTGAAATAATATGCGGGATCGCGCAATTTGTGCACAGAAAAGGAAAGTTCTGCATAATAAAAAATGTTGTGCAGTATTTCTCCCCTCCAAATTTTTTCACTGACCTATGATTCTTCAGTGAGTATTTAAAAATTTTTTTGAAGTCCGTGATTTTTATTTCTTTTATGGAATTTCTCAAAATCAATTTGTGAATCGGGTCCGGAAAAAAATTGAGAAATTCTTCAAACGATCACGAAAAAATATTGTGAATTTAGATAAAAGAGTGCAAAAAGAAATCACGAATTTCGTCAAAAAATTGCGTAAAAAAATCACGAATTTCGATAAACTATTGACGAAAAAAATATTGCAAATTTCGGCAAAAGGTCGCGGAAAAGAGTAGAGAATTTTGTTAATTGGTACTTAAAGATATCGAGAATTTTCCCGATCGGTCGCGCAATACCATCGCGAATTTCGACAAATGACCCCTGTAAAAAAATCAGTTTCGTCAATCGGTCGCAAAAGAAAATAAATTTCGTCTAAGGATCGCGGTAAAAACGAGAATTTCGTCAACGGATCGCAGAATAAAAGCGTGAATTTCGTCAAAAGATTGCGGAAAGAAAAAGTGAATTTCGTCAAAAGATTGTGGAAAGAAAACGCGAATTTCATTAAAGGATCGTGCTAAAGAAATGTCAATTTCGTCAAAATATCGCTGTAAAAAACACGAATTTTGTCAAAGATTAGTGGTGAAAAATGCAGATTTCGACAAAAAATCGCATAAAAAGATGTGAATTTCGTCAAACGATTTTGGGAAAAAAAATGTAAATATCATGAAATGATCGCAAAATAAATCGCGAATTTCGTCAAAAATTTACTGCACTGGGCCAAAAGATTGAAACCGGGTTCCTTTTCCTAGTTTCAAAAGAAGGCTGAGAAACCAGAAGTTAACTCTAAAAATCGTATAAAATGTTTTAGAGGAAAAAAAAATACTATATTGACCTTAAAGACCGCAACCATATACATTTACGAATGTCAAAAAATGACTACGAAACAGGAAATTCAACCAACCAACATGAGGATTAATTTGAATGTTCTGTGCCATTATTTCTCATATTCAAAGGAGGCAGGGTCTGTGTAACCCCCCCCCTTTCCCCCGGTTAATCGCATTTTGAAATTATCGTTTTACATCTGCATTCCCTTTCAAAATTTTTCGCTTCTTTCTAGACTTTAGACTACGACAGCAAAGAGGCAAGTAGTTTTTATCCTCGTCAAGAACTTGCGATAATTTCTCATGAAATTGCAGAAACATGCAATAGAAAGAACGGTGTTAAAAGAAATCTCCCACAAACAAAAGACGTCAAAGTGGGATTATAAAACCACCTTTTTGACTTATTATGCCTAATACTAATTCTTGTAAATATTCTAGTTTTAAAAAAGATAAACAACATAATTTTCTAAAAAAAGGGGGGGGGGGTCTTTAAAACTTAGGCTGTTAGTTTTCTGAACTAAACTAATTGAAATTTAGTTTAGTCTGCCTTCACTTTTATTTTCTTTTATAGATTTCGATTTTTAAAAATAATTGTGCGTGAGTCTGCGCAAGCGGGGGAGTGCCCGGGCACCCCCCTTGGTTACGCCTATGAAAAGTACCCCATTTCTATTGAAAGTAAACGGAAATCCGTCGAAAATAGGAGATACTGTATCTTTTTGTTGCCATTTTCTCATAAAACCTGAAGAAAAAGTTGAAATTAAAATACGGGATATGTCAAGAATATTGTCTGTTATTCCGTGATAATGACGTCATATGCATACTTTTCTATAGACGAAGTTTAAGACTGGATTGTAAAAGTGGATTGCTTTAGCGGATGCAAATGACGTCATTTTATAAAAAAGCGTGTATTTTAATTCTTAAACCTGAATTATGTTTTGTAGAAATACATCGTTTTCACAGCCCAGCTGCTTTGAAATTCTTCATAGGTGAAAATGCTTCACTTTTGAAAATAATGTAATAGAAATCACACACTGATTAAACGCAATGTTTTACAAAAGATTAGAGTGGCTTTATAAAAGAGAGGTGGCATGCAAATAATAGCGATTTATATTGCAGAAATTGATGATTCTCGCTTGGATGGATTTGCTTCGCTGGGTTAGACAAGCAAACAAATAATTCGAGGTTTAAAGTAATATCATGTTCCTGAAGTTTTTGTCCAAAATTCTCTCGAATAATAAAATTTTAATCCTATTCTTTAGGACATTCTATTATAATTTTATCAAAATAACATATTTTGCTTAATTTAATTTTTCCTAATTTTATATAATCTGGATATTTAAAACACAAGGGTGTTTTTTAGTCATCTGCCCTGATCTTTCTGCTGAGCCAATTTTACTAATATTTTTTTTAAATGAAAGTTGTTCATTTGTAGATGTAATCGCACTATCTTTTTTTTAATTTAAATATCCCCACTTTTATATTTTAATTTTAAAAACATTTTATGAAATTTCTTCAAAATAGTGAAAATTAGATAGCTTTCATTATTGCAGACAAGAGAGAAATAATGAGGTATTTTTATCTTTATTCATGCCATTTTCTGATAAAAATTCAAAATTGTTGATCAAAATTGTTGTATAGGGTTTAGCGGCCTAAAATCCCATTAGGAGCATAATATTATATTAGGGGCATAATAACGGAAAATGACATACTGCTTTTGAAAACACGCATTTTTCCTCATAAATTTTCTATATTGTGTTTCCTTCTGCATGTGTACTGATACTTATTTTCAGACACTAGGCGAAATGCTCATTTAAGTGAAAAGGAAGTCATATTTAAAAGAAAAAGATCATTTTCTTAGATAAAACTAAACATTTTAACACAAATGCGTCTAAAAAACATAAATGACGGAAATTTTTATTCTCCGGTATTGAGATTAAAATCTCGAGTAAAGAGTGCGTCTATTCACATATAAAAGATGTTACTAACAATCGTGACTTCAAGCTTTGAGTTAAAATGATTTTAAAATGATCAAACAAAATACAAATTTTTTAAAAATGATGAATATGAATATGAGAAGTACGTATGCAAATTTTGAGAAGGTGAAAATTGCTGTTTCTCATTCCGGAATACCAAGCATAAGAGCCTCAATTGATAACTAAATCCTAATAACTGATCTTTATTATATTTTACTGATTAAGTATCTAGTATATTATAAAGAACAAACGTATCTGTGCGTAACTTTGACGTCATTTTGCGAATGGCAACACTTCACGATCAAATTACGGTCTTGAAATTTTCGCTACTGCAATTTTTTAATCTTCTGACTATCGTACATTTTCAATTTTCGTCGCATACGGAAAAAATTTACTTTCAAATGCATTTAAAAAAAAAAAAAAAAAAAAAAAAAAAAACTGTATCTTAATTGACTGATGTATTATGTTTGCTAAAATAATTTTTAAGCATGATTTTTTTAAATTCATCTTATCATGTGCAGGTTTCAATACATAATAACAATAAACATTTTGCACATAAAGCAACAAACATTGTTCAGCATTTGTTTCTGACTATTTATACATAACGAAGTTAATACTTCCTTTATAAACAAATAAAAGAATAATATTAAAAAAACACCAATCTAACATATTTGTGAAAGACAAATTAACGAAATTAATACTTCTTTTATAAACAAATAAAAGAATAATATTGAAAAAACACAAATCTAACATATACATATACATATTAAATTGCAATCCTACAATTTAAGTTTTTAGATCACCAAATAGGATTATTTTTTTTAATGGAATTTGTTTGCAAAGTTCATTTCAGTTTACTGATTGTCTATAGTTTTAAAAACAATTTTAAAGCATGAAATATTTTTTAATTTATCTAATCGCGCGGAGCTCGATTACGAAAGTTTAATCCGTTTGCCCTTAAAACAAAATAAAGAGTTCATCATTTTCTTATGGCTAATATCCATTAAAAAAAAACTTCCCTATGAATAAATAAATAAAATATACAAATTTATCACAAATTTAACAGACATGTATAAGCTCTGAAATTATCAGAATATAAAAGGATGCCGTAAGTAACAATATCTTGGTCAAAAGACTCTTAGCATGAGGCTAATAAGAAAATATCGCATTTGATAAATTTCAAAAACTTATTTGATTGTATATTCCGTATTTTTCAAATGAAAAATGATTTTTTAATGTAAGTGGTCAATCTAAAAAAAATTATTGCATATAAAAAAAATTATTAGTTTTCAATTAAAAAAATGTTTTCAGCTATATTCTGTAACCCGGGAAGCCCGGATGCGATCCCCTAGTGATTATAAAATATTTGTTTTAGAATATAAGAAAATTTTTTTCATTTGTTTTTTAATTCAGAGAGGAATCCATGAAATTTGAAATTTTATTAATTAAAGAAGCTTTAAAACTATCCTCTTCTTAAATAACAATTCAAAGCACTTTTTTTTGTAGAATTTACTTGTAAAAAGGTCTTGTTTATCATATACTTCCTTCATAATTCCATATGGAAGTATGTGTGTTAAATATAATGTAAAATTGCTTTAAAATTTAATTTTTAATACTTTCAAATTCTGAAATTTAAAAGTAATCGGCAAACCAAATATTCGGTATTCGGCTAGTCAAATATTCGGTATTCGGTTTACTTGTTGGCCGAATATTCGGCATTTGATATTCTGCCAAAATTGCTATTCGGTACATCCCTACTATAGATATCTTTACTACTAAAAGAGATATCATTAAGAAATATCATCTTGAAAATTCAGTTTTATAATAACACCTTATAATGCATCATCAGCATGAAAACATCCTATCAGACTACGAATTTTCCTGGACAAATCTCTGAAAGAGTAGTAGCGATTTGATTTAATCCTTTAAGACCTGACGTACACAATTGTGTAGGTGATCCAAAAAAAAAAAAAAGAAAGAAAAATTATTGTTTTTGTGCGATTTAATGTCGAGTCTGCAGCCGCAGAATTGTGTGTATCGTTTTTTGGCATAGCTTGACATCGGAATTTTTTTTCAAACAAATATGACCCTATTAATTAGGGAAAACCACCAAAACTTTTCATTTTTGCCAATATTCCAGTATTAAAGGGATAATGCACTTTTCTTAAAATTACATTATCGGCAAGAAAAATGAAAGGAAAATTATATAAAGAATTTCCCTCCGGCATCTTATAACACGCATTCCTAAACAAATTGTTTATTGGTTAAACGTCGTCGGTACAAGGTAGAAATATAGTTTATTCAACAAAAATAAGAAACTGCTACCTCGATTAATAAAACTGCTTAAAATACTTTAGTCTTTTTGCTTAACGTACTTTAGTATACCATAAAATTTAGAGTTTAATTTTTTTGGTCAAGAATATAAATACATTTAAAATTAAAATAAAAATTCAATTTATTCTGCAATTTTTTTTTTTTAAATAAAAGATAAAGTCACGTCTTTACAGACACTATTTCACAGCTTTAATCATTACTCTCAAGTAAATTATTACAGCTCTCAAGTATATAATTACTCAATTAATATATTGAAAACCTATTATTAGTTTTTATTAGTTTTTAAAGTTCGTCCCTTAAGAAATAAATGAAAAATTACAAAATTAAAACAGATATAACAATAATAATAAATATAATACTTTTATTCTAATTATTATTATATATGCTTTTAATTCTGAAATTTTTCATTTATTTTTCCCCCTCCTTTTTTCTCCATATATATGTTATATACATTCATGTGATCTCTTTTAATGTTTTGACTCTGTTTTTATTTAATTTGCTTCATAATTCTCCTTCTATTCTGTGTTCTTCTGATTGGGTAATGCTCTTATGTGATTGTCTGAAGCCTTTTTTTCTATTGACTGTTTCTTCAACTTGTCCCTTTCTCTCCTGTTAGTCCTGTTCCTCCTTTCAAAGTAGTAGCACGTGTTCTTTGCGCCTAATGGAGATAAACAAAGTTCATTCGAAAGACCTTGCGAATTTCTTTAATTTTAGGATGTTTTAAAGAGGTCCCTTTGATCTTTTTTTTTTTTTTTGTCCAAATTTTGATATTATAAGTTCTTGGAAAAGTAATGTTTAGATTGCGTTATGCGCTTTCAAAATGAAATAAATTTTAGAATGTGTGAGTAATATCTTCTGTTCTTGTGCAAGAATGTAAAATGTATTCCAGCATATTACGATATGTAAACTACTCGGTAGACAGAGTTCCAACTCGGTCCGTTTTTTTTTTTTTTTTTTTTTTTTTTTTTTTTTTTTTTTTTTTTTTTTTAACACCGCTTTTTTTCAAAAGAAAATCTTTATAAACTTCGTCGAAACTTACCAGGATGGGTGTGTATTTTTTAATTGTTGCAAAAACCTACCACGAATTTTTTTCTTAAAAAAATACTGGTTGTAAAAAAAAAAAAAAAAAAAAAAAAAAAAAAAAAAAAAAACGGACCAGCCATACATACTGGCGTATGTATCCAGAAATTTAAGACAAAACAAATTCCAATGTGGGGATCAACTTATACGCGAGAACAAACAGTTCTATATTTTAAACGTTTATTTTCCATAGCGAAACCTATCGAAATATTGTAGAGCGCCGATTATCCAAACAATTCGGGACCGACCTTAGCGATAAGCAAAAATTCGAATAAATCAACAGACAAGGCTTGTTTCTGACTATACTAAAACCTTCACACGTTATCTAAGCTTAGGACTGGCAGCCCCAGTTAGTGCTGGCATGTTTAAAAATTGTTTATTTTTTGTCTTTTTATTTATTTATTTTATTTATTTATATTTTTTTACATTTTTATGATTATCTATCAAGAAATGTTTGCATATTTACAGAATATTTAGGAAATATGTACCGGACGTTTAAGAAAATGTCAAAGTTCATAATTCATAAATTAAAAATAATCAAATAAATTAATTTTACCAAAATAAATTAAAGCGTAATTAAATAATTTAAAAAATGTGCAAGCTGTATAAGTATCAAGAAAATTCGGAAAGTTACATTGATTCGCTTCAAGTTAGAGCCAACCCAACGCACGCCGGAAAGGGGCGCGCTAGGCTATTGGCCAATAGTGCGTGGGACGGGCAAAACTTGACGTAGAGACCGAATTCTTTACTTATAGCGAAAATTTTAAAAGGGAAAAAGGAAAAGCGCGCCAAATACTCTCAATCAACCATGGGATATCGAATAATATTTTAATAAAAGATAAAAATGGTATTAATAAACATTAGAAAGAAAAAGAATTTAATGTCTCAAAATATGAAAGAATAAAATAAATTAGTGTTTTTTTTTCTTTTTTTTTCAAAGAAGTGGAACTAATAATAAATTGTGGTTTTTAAAATAGAAATAAAAGAATACGCTGAATTAAATGCATGAGATATTTAAGATATTATCAAAAGACAGGTAAAAAAGGTCGATATTATAAGAATTTGAAATAAAATAACTAAGGTAAAAAGGCGAAAATTTTTTATTATTACATATATATACAAATATGTGCAGGGTGGTTATAATGAAACTTCTCTATAAACAGCATCCTACAGCGTAAACGGGTGAATGGAATACAACAAAATTTGGTATGTAGACTATACACGAGATGCGCTTTCGAAAAAAAAAATTAGTTCCAAAGTGTCCAACAGAGGGCGCCTTTTCCGGAAAAACATTAAATGACTCATTTTTCAAAATTATTCAAAATTAAAAACTCTTCAAATCTCTTAATCATGGCCCGGATACCTTTAGTAGACATTGGTCCACGCCGTAGGTTCTTTATATGACGAAATTCACGAACTGCAGCAGAAACATTCCCCTTGTGTTTGTAAAATAGCTTCACGAATAACGCAAGTTCAATTTAAGATATCGTCATCATTACAGCCGGAAACTAGACATAAAACATGACAAGGCCTGCAAACATTTTATACCCTAACCTGTTTTGCATAAAGCTTCCTCTTCTTCGCAAGCATGCAAATTTCGACTTTTTTCCCACTAGAACTGACAGTTTTCCTGGTTTTACATTTTATTGCTCATAATCCTTGTTCCGGATTGTTAATATTGTTTCTGTATTCCGTTTTGGTCGTTTATCGTGTTAAATTTAATGTTTTTCGGGAAAAGGTGCCCTCTGGTGGACATTTTGGAACTATTTTTTTTTTCGAAATTCCATGAGCACATCTCGTATATAGTCTATATACTAAATTCCATTGCATTCCGCTCACCCGTTTGCGCTGTAGGATGCTGTTTATAGGGAAATTTAATTATAACCACCCTGTATATACAGTCGAACCCGGTTAAGACGCGTTTCAAGGGAGTGGACCTAAGTCGCGTATTAAGCGGGATCGCGTATTAAACGTGATTTGTATAATGTTGCAGGAACTGGGCTTATTTGCACATTTAATCGTCTAAATGAACTTTAGAGTTTTCATTGATATGTTTATGGTCGAAAATTGTGTCTTATACGTATATTTAGATTTAGATTTAATTGTATTCAACTTTACTCATTCTATCTTTTTACAGGACAGACTGGAATAATAACTGAAAATAAATATGGGTTCAAACATGGGGCTTTATTGTCGATAATACGCTACAACCAAAGATAAAACAACAAAAATAATTTTTCTGCTACACTAATTTTTTTTAATAGAAAGAATTAAAATATTAAATTTTTGAAACATAATCCAGTTGTTAAAATCATATTTAGTACTTGTGATAATGAGTAAGTATTGTTAGCATAGCAAAAAGTAACGAAAACATAGAAAACATAAAAAAAAATTATACAACAGCAGTCGTATTTGTTTAATCTATGCGAGTTTCTTTTTCTTTTCTTTTTTTTTTTTTTTTGTATATAATATGCGTTACAAAACATAGTAGTGATATAACATACATTTAAAAACTCACTAACGACAGGTATAATCATCTTTAATCATAATTTTATGACATATCTGAGCATCCTGAATTCCTCTATGTACCCTGTATGATTCCTCTCTCTACTACAATAAAAAATACACGAAACGAGACACAAAGAATGTTAGAACATGGGATCAAAGAAGAATTGCAGTGTTGCTAATTTCGAGGGCTTTTTTATTCAAATATCTATCACTATTTTTGAAATGTTCCTTTAACTGATCTGTTATTAAATAAAGTAAATATTAGCATACAGAAACAGTGCTTTTTATATGAATAAAAAAATCCGCTAAAATGGAAACACTGGAGAAGAAAGAAGGAATTCGCATCTTCACCAATGAATTCGCGTCTTAAACGTGATTTTTTACCACAAAGGACCGAAATATTTTCGCGTATTAAGCGGGATCGCGTAATAACCGTTCGCGTCTTAAACGTGATATTTTTGCATTAGTCTTACGGGCGATGTTCAAGGGAGCGGAAAAAATCCGCGTATTAAGCGGGATCGCGTATTAACCGTGAGCGTCTTAACCGGGTTCCACTGTATTTTAAGATATTTCAAATAAAAAAAAACTGTTTCAGAAAAGTACATTTGAGGTAATATAATTTAATCTCATTTCATCTTTTGTAAAATTTTCGCTAAACAAGACGAAATTTTATGAAATAAAATTGAGTGCAGTTTTGTCACAGAAATAAATTTCAAATCAACATTTAGATTTATCAAACGAGAAAATGCGTTTACTACTTCGAATTTTTTTAATATAAAACAGAAACGCACAAGTCTATTTTGATACAAATTTTCTTGGCGGTAAATCTAAGTATTTGAAATTTTCCCTGAAACTAACTGGAAGAAAACTGACAGGGAACAATTTATGCAAGACCCGAAGGATACAAGATACAAAGGTGTAAAACACAACTTCGAAAAATAAATTGGATATTCGACAAATACGACAAGTTGAAATGGAGAACTTTTGGAAAATATATTAAGTTGATATACAAAGAGATTTTCAGAACAATTCGTTTTTTAGACTTGCTTTTCAAACCACTATAAGAGAAGAATGGAAAATATATTTTAAAGATTTTTTCTATAATTTTTTCAATGTTATGACTGTATTTATTCATGTCTAATGCGCGCGCGGATATCATGCGTTTATGACAGAAGAAAAATACGTTTTTTGTAAAATGCGCTCCATCATGTTTTAACGGCAGAAATTTCTGGAATTTGTAGAAAATATTATATCCCCTATTTTTTTTCGAACCAAAATGACCGTATTTAACCAAATTTGTTTCGCATAATTAAGGTTTTTGCTATGTGCAATTTTTTCTGATCGGAGACTTTGTTTTTAACATTTTATTGGCACTGGGTATCGATTCCGTTTATTTGTCCTTAATAAGCAAATTACAGCATGTATGAATTCAGTTATTTCAAATTTAATTACATGGACTTTTATTCACATAGCTAACGAGTCGTAAAAACAACAGAAGAGTGAAAAGTATCCAGAAAAAATATAACCGCATAATTTCTGTTAAAACATGGAGCTATTATACGCTATATTTAATTTTAAGTATCTGTAGACGCTTTCAGTGTGACGTCAGTCATGACGTTTTGGTTAAAAACTGACTCCAAACAAACGGTTGCTATACGTCATTTCTTTTTAAATATAAATCGTGGAAAATGTTACCAGTACATATCAAGTATTAAAACACTTAGATGTGAGGTATAGATATAAGATATAGCTGCAACACACAAACAAAATCGAAAATACAAGATAGCAACCGTTTGTTTGGAGTCACTTCCCAACCAAAAACAAACCAGTGAATGCCTATGAATAATTAGATTAGCCGTTTTTTGTCCAGTTTCTTTAATGACGGCATCTTTTTGCTGCATTTGTGTATTATTTTGCGATAGTGACATCCTATGGATGCTTTACTGCAAATGTTTAAAAGTGGATCGTAAATGTGGAATTCTTAAGCGGATGCGAATGACGTCATTTTACATAAAATAAAAGTCTGTGCTTTAAGTCTTAAAATTGAAAAATGTTTTGTACTGTTTATATATACATATATTTTTTTTTTCATCGGGGGCGACACTAAATTCTGAAAAAGCAAAATTCCTGTTTTCTAGTGTATTATTTTCCCTGGATCACAATTTTTTTTTCGTTTAAGAATTTTGATGTAAAATATTCCGTTATAGACAGGTTACGTTGAAAACAATTCCTTTATAAGCAGTTCCATTTTCGTTGGTTTTTTAGTTTTTGTGATCTGCAATACCGATTAAATTAATAATATGCTTTCACAAATTTTAACCCAGGTTTTTAAAAAAAAGTAAACATATGCATCAGACATAGATTATGAAATGCTTTACAACAGTAACAGAATATTACAAATTGAATTTTTTCATAAGAACCAAATGAGGCGAACATTAAGCTCGAACAGTCGTCCGATGGTTTCAACTTCCCGAGCACGTTACTTCCCGTTTTTCGATGTCTTTAATTAATGAATTTCGCTTTTAATTTGTCCGGTGATGTCTTTTAAATTTTCCCCCGTACCGGTCAAGTATCAGAAAGTGATGAGTGTTGGAAAGAAAATGGAAGGACTTGATGGCATACGGAGCGCCGTTCTCCGTGAATTTTTTGGCACTCTAATAAATTATAAAGTGTGATAAATCCTACATGAGTATTAAAACAAGTAAGAAAAAATCATGCGTCAAGCATAGATTATGAAACACTTTCCAACACATTCAGAATAATGTAACAAAACTGCACTGTTTTAAAAAATAAAATATTACGTCTAATTCAACCCTATGGAAACGCATAATACATTTCAAAACCCAATTTCAGCTGTTTCCATCCATAATTGGATCCCATCTTTTTCAGCAGCCCTGTATGTGATTCATAGATTTAAATCTATTAGCTACATGCAAGCCAAAATTAGTTCACTTAAGAGATACATATACTTCAGTTGAAAATTTACCTTCAGCAATTTCCTCTAACAAGGAGAACGGTACGTGAATACTTTTGTGCAGCCCTGTATTTGAGTTATGGAATTTATATATAACGAGTAAGATGCAAAAAATTAATTAAATTTAAAAACGCATACCAAATTTTAAACCGTGCACTCCAGCAATTATTACTCAAATACAGTACTGTACTGTAACCAATTTCTTTTGTGTGTCCCTGTAAATGAATAAAAAATGCTATGAATGTCCTATTCTAACGTGATCGTAGTGAAATTCAGTGATTTATATCAGTTTCAATACATTTGAAATAGCATAATGTCATTTAATTTTCTGCAAATGATTTTTCCCATATGCCGCAATGTAATGGAATACTTTTGAGTGCCCCTGTAAATGAACAATTATTCCTACATATTTCACATACAATACCAAACATGCTTGGTGATCCTAAATAACCGTTATCAATTTCATGAAAATGCGAGTATATTTACGGGAGTTAGAGCGTAGCCAGACGGACTGATGGACAGACAAACCGAATGTATAAACACTTTTCAACTTTGTTGGAAAGTGTTAAAAAATACGCACACTGCAATGAAAATCCATCTATAGCAACTGTTGTCCATTTCTGGTAATGTGTGCGAATTCTTTCGTGTAGCGATTATGCGATTTAAAGAATTTATACATAACAACTAATACACTCAAAATTAGATAAATTTAAAAATGCATGCTACAGCGGAAAACACACTTTCAGCAAATTGTCGATCATAGACATTCCGGTACTGAACACTTTTGCGTGTCTCTGTAGATAAACGATGTGCGCTCCATAATCTATAAAAAGCATGTTGAAGTGCATCTCAGTGATCTCTTTTTAATTAATTATATATAAAATATCATAACATCATTAAAATGCACGGCAAATAATTTTATCCCATAGATCACTAATCACTAATCACCCACTCGTGGACAGCCAACCTTTCGGTATAGGAGCTGATTAGTCCACGAGAGGAAAACACATATCTACCACCCCGCGGAGACTCCAGTACTTGCGAACAAGCCCGGAAGCTCCAGCAGGCTGGAAGACCCTGCTTAATGAAAATTACATGATTATTACAGGTAATTCACAATGGGTTGCACTATTGAGCAAACCCGAGAAATTTTACAGTTATAGTTGATGATGAATAGTTAAAATTATGTTATAAAATAAAGTTAATATAGGTACTAAATTACATCTCATTATTTAGTAATTTAACATTTAAAAAGTGAGTATTTACACTTAAAATTTAAGATAGGAGAATTATTTAAGGTAAACAATAAATAGTAGGATAATATGACAGAGCTTAATTAAAATGACAAAACAATCAAAATGATTATTAAACAATATGACAAATGTAATGAAATAAAGTAAAATATTTAAAATAAGTGACTTGAAGTAAAAAGTTCATCGTACAGATGAGCGTTAAAAGTCTTTTTTTATAAATGAAAAATGTTTATTTAAAATATTATAGTTGGCTCTTAACTTGGCATAATTTGTTGGATCAAATAGGGTCCTTTTAAGGTTGAAACGTACAGTTTTGTTTCTTTTAAAGTCAAAGGTATGTGTCATTAATGAACATTTTGAGAAAAGGTAATGGATCGGGTCTCCTATCCCCTTGCCACATGGGCAGGATGGAGAGTCTCGTTTCCCTATTTTATTAATAAAGGCGGGAAAACTGCCGTGTCCACTAACATAATATGGAATAATATGACTTTTCCCATAGATCACAATGTAAAAAAAAAAATTCTTCTTTGTGCGTCCATGTAGATGCACCTCAATTTCATTACGTTTCAAATATCCTAACATAAATTAAATGCAACGCAAACAATTTTTCAGACAGAAATGCAACAGAATTTTTCTCTGTATCCCTGTACACCAACTACAGCTACTACAAACTTCCTTTTCAATACAGAACATTCTCTAATAAATCTCAATAACATATGAAAATGCCATGTCATTCCTAGTATATTTACGAGGCTTAAAGCACGGGCAGACAAACTAAATTCATAAACACATTTCAACTATGTTGGAAAATGTTAAAAAAGTAGAAAAAAATGGAACGCGAAATACAAATAAATTTCAAGAATATATTTTAAAAATAATAATTGATACACATAAATTATTAGATGTATAAGACAACATTTAAAATAAATATTTAGAGGCATTTTGAAAGAAAATTGAAATATAAAACTTATTAAAAGCAGAGAAAAAAGAACGCGAAATACAAATAAATATTAATATATTTAAAAAATAATAATGGATACACATAAAGTATTAGATGTATAAGATAATATTTAAAATAAATATTTAGAGGCATTTTGAAAGAAATTTTAAATATGAAAACTTATTAAAAGAAGAAAAAAAGAACGTGACATACAAATAAATTTTAAGAATATATTTTAAAAATTATAATTTTTACATATAAAGTGTTGCATGTATAAGATAACATTTAAAATAATTTTTTAGGGGCATTCTAAAAGAAATTTTAAGTATAAAAACTTATTAAAAGCAGAAAAAAAAGAACGCGAAATACAAAAAATTTTTTGAGAATATATACTTACAAAAATAATAATGATAAAAATAATAAAATATAATAAATAATAAAAAATAATAATAACATACATATAAAGTATAAGATGTATAAAATAATATTTAAAATAAATGTTTAGAGGTATTCTGAAAGAAAATTTAAATATAAAGATATATTTTAAGAATAAATTTAAATTTTTGTTTTAAATAATTTATGTAAATAATAATTTAAAAAAATTACCTTTATATTTCAATGTCGTAATATGCAAATCTTTAAATATTTTTCACAAAAACTATATCCGAGTTAGAACATTTTAAGATAAAAATAACATAAAATACATCTTTACAAAAGACCATCTAAATTCTTTCTCCTGAAATTCATAACTTACTTGCACAGCATTATAAAAGAGAAATGAACTTTTACAATTTGTTTTACATATAGTTTATCAGACAACACTGGACGCAAGAGGGGTAAACACACAGTTAGATAAAAGCTGAAACGGGAGCTGCAACAGACATTTTTATTAGATGCTAGTGAAATGTTCAATTATGTTGTGCAGAGCGTGTATTTTCGGGTGGGAAAGGAAGAGGAAGAATGTGATAGGCATCAGCCATTTCAAAGATAGAACTATTTTCAAGATAGGAAAAGAGTAATTTTGTATCTCGTTCATAGAAGGAGTATGGAAGGAGAAGAAAGCAGTAAAAGTCACGAATAAAAATTATTCTAATTATATTGTTTCTAAGTTATCGTTATTTGAGGCTGTGTAATTGCAGACTAATAAAAGGGTGTTTTTAACAACTTTCAACATACTTGAAAAGTTTTTATGAATTCGATTTGTCTGCTTATCTGTTTGCGCTCTAACATGCGTAAATATACTCGGATTGCCACGTAATTATTATTTAGTTGACAAGTGAATTACAATAACGCCACATTCAGTTACATACTTTTAGTTAGTATTTGCCTATTTACAGACATTAAAACGTTTTTATATTTAAAAATCATTCAAAATACACAACTTCAATTAAAATACAAAATACGCGTCATTTAACATACACAACGTCATTCCGAACTGGAGAAGTCGGTCCTAAAAACAGTCCTAAGCCATATTCGACCATTGTCCTATATTTCAGAGATCATACATATCTAGCTCATAAAACATTTTCGCTATGGCTTCTGTTCCAGAATTACATTAAAGTACTGTTCGTTTTTTAAAGCCGCGCCTAGCACTCTGGGATGATTCTACTGTTCAAAGGGGTGTTATGCTGCGATGGGTATTTTCCGAAGCTCTATTTCGTATTTGACTTGTATGTTGTCACTAAGATTGGCACTCAGCCAAACGCAGCTAAACAAACTCCGCTCACACCTATTTTAATAACTTCAAAGCAGACCTGACGCATGCTCAAAAGCGCGGAGGGTTTTGCTTTCCGAAAAAAAAAGTATCATTCATTAAAATGGTTTAATTTTTAAATTTTAAATATTTATTTATAATAAATTTTAAAAATATGCAAATTTTGAGAGAATGGAAGATAACGTCGTAGTCAACTACATAATTGTACAAAATAAATAAATAAATAAATAAATAAAAAGTGATATTTGACTCTGTCTGAACTGTTTCTTGCCATTTCATTTGAAAGAAGTTTGAATGCGAAAAAAAAAGCAATAATGTCAGAGTAGTGGATTTGACCATTTTCCTCATATATGTAGGGTAGCCTGCAAATTTAAGTGGGCACAGGACATTTAAAATAAAATAAAATAAAATTTTTCGTTTTTTGTTTTATACTGAAAATTTTTTAATTTCTCAACAGTATGAAAATTTTTTTTCTAAAATCTGCATTAATTTTTGAGTTACAATCATTTATAGACTGTGAGTATAGTTGAAGGTCCGTAGATATTGAAACTTTAAAACGCGTTTTCTCAGATTAGTAAATTTGGATTTTGTGCGCACTGTTACTTTCAAGCTATATATACGCTAGAGCTTTAAAAAATTAACCAAATTTGAGTTTCTTTATAGTCTACATGCTAAAAGCAAAAATATTCACATATGTCGGTTATTTATTTTTTTGCATTTCAATAACTTGAAAAACATTTAAAAATTTCAGAATTTTTTATTATTTTGTACTAAAATTAAATTTTAAACAAAAGTTTTTGTGTATATTTTGGTTATTATTTAAAAGTAGGTGTGTTTTGATTCTATTTTGTTCTAAAATTGTTTTCTATATGCTTAATTTAAGAGTTTTACCGTGCGCGCTGCACTTACTGATTTTAATTTAAGCATTAGTGAGACGAATTTTTAAATTTAAAATTTAAATATTAATTTTGTATATACATCATTTATTTTTCTGTATAATATACTTAGGAGTATATACTTCAGGCAGAAAGAGCAAAAAAGACCTTAATTGCATATTATTTGTGTTTTGTGCTTTGAAAATGGCGATGTTTTTTATCGTTTCGACAAACTTTCGACAAACTCAAAGGTCCTGTTTCCCCTTAAAGATAATAAAATTTCGGTAAGTTTTTCAATTTTATATCTTTCCTTGTGTCTTTATGAAGTTAAAGTATAATTTTTGAGCAAAAAAGAAAAAAAAAATAATAATAATAATAATTTTTTTTTCAATACTTGGTCAAATATGAGTTCATAGAAATTTCTTAAAACAAACGACTTTGTTGTGGATGATTTGTAATTTCATTAGTCTCAAAATAAGAACGATATCATAGCACTTAAAGTAACCAAGAACGAAAAATCATATGTCAAGTATAGATTATAAAACACTAACCAACACATCCAGAATACTTTACCGAAACTTCCCCGTTATATAAGGTGAAAGAAGATATGTAGATAAACAGTTTAGAAAACATATAATATAATTAAAAATCCAGTTTGAGAAATTTTCTTCTATAGTAAAAAAAAGTAGTTGAATTACATTATGCAACCCTCTATGTTATATATACAATTGCTTATACGCTACATATAGCATGCTAAAATGTAGTTAGAGTCCCGTAGAATGAAGACTTTGTACATGAATACACCACATATTCAAAAGCTACTTCAGTCAAGCGAAAAGACCCGTTCGCTAATGCTAATCCTATGGAAGAATTTTATGAAAATATCTTGGTAGCATTTCAATTTTTTTTAATTATTATTATTATTATTATTATTTGCATTGGATAGCTGAGTTTGATCTGTACAAAGGTCGTTTTTTACTTTTTCGATTTTGTTTACAGATATTTTTAATGAGGACACTTTCATTTTCGGAACCGGTTTTGAAATTGAAATCTTCCTCATAAAAAAAAGTATGCAATCAAAATGAAAAAAGTAAAAAATGGTCTTTGTACAGATCGATCTGAGCTATCCAATGCAATATATATATATATATTTAAAATATTGAAATGTAATCGAGATATCGTTATTAATTTCTTCCATAGGATTAGCATTAGCAAGTGGGTCTTTTCGCGTGACTGAAGTAGGGCCTTAAGCTAAAGTTTAATTAAGGTAAAATAAACGCTTAAACTTAATTTAAAACGCCCTTCCAGCAATTATAAATCATAAACGGCAATGTATCTTGTTCTTTGCGTAGCCCGGTATATGAATTATATATATTCCACAAACATCTATTAGTATCTATATATAGAAAATCCAAGTCTGTGTGTCCCACAAAATTCCGGTTAGACCGACTCATTGATCAGGGCCATCATTCCGATGCCGTAAATAACGCAGTTGTTCGACTTATGGAAATAATCTACGTTGTATCACATCTATTCTTTTTCATTTTCTCAAAAACCTTCAAAAACTATACAATTATAATGTTTTAAGTTGTAAATTAAAAATCATTAGCTACGAACAACAGATTACTAATATAAACAAACGAACGCTTCAGAAATTGTGATTAATTTTACAAATGTAAACAATGTGTAACGAGTCATTCATTTTTGAAAATTCATTGATAAAAATTAAAAACTTTCGCGGTTTGAATATTTTAATTCCTGTAGTATTAATATGCTTTTCACGTCATTCGCCTATGAACCAATGAAATTAATTTTCAATTTAAAAGGAAACTCTTTACAAAAAGGGGAAAAAAAGGGAAAGTAAAAGGAACCACTTTACTCTTAGAAAACTCAACTTTATTATCGGTACTTTTATAGTATTATCCAGAGGCAAATGTTGCCCATAATGCGGTTTCTTTTCGCCAATAGTAGTAATTTTTTCTCGTGTATGATTTAGAAAAAATGCTTTGACGGTGAAGCAATAACATGCTATGGTATTTATTATTATTATTATTGTTATGTAATTTAAAGGAAATGAGTGAAATATGTATTTTGAATGTTTGCATTTTAAATAAAGTTTATGCTTTTTAAATGAAATGGGTTATATAAGTGAAATTAATGCAATATGAATGATGTCAACGGGAACAATATTTGGCGATTTATCACATCGCCAAGCTAACATACAAGTACACTGTTTACTCATTATTAATGAAATAAACATTGTTTGTTTCAGGTTTGCATGTTTATTTCGGAAAAATTGATTTGATGTTTGATGATGATTTGATGCCACCACTCACCCCTTTTTTGCAAACTTAACTACTTCTCAACATCGCATAATTTTAAATTTTACACCGTTGAATACGGAGGGTGTACTTTCAAATGTGCAATGTTTGAAAACTGTATTCCAATTTGCTGACTTTTTATGATTTTTAAACCAAATATCTCGATTACGGAATAATAGTATATGAATATTTTTTATTAATTATTTCAAATTTTAAGTAAAAGTCAGGATTTCTACACGCCGTCCTAGGACGGGCGTTTATTCTAGTACTAAATATAGTTTAGCAGGGAAATCCATATAACACAATTCTCATGAGAAATTCACTACCATAGTCAGTAATACTTACGAAATCCTTAGTGTCGTTTTGTATGTAATCAACAGAATTTATACACACCAAGTATTATGAAAAATTTAGTTAAACATTAAAACCCAAACAAAAATTAAAAACAAACTTTCAGCAATTACACTCATAGACAGTACTGTAACCGACTTCTTTTGTGTGTCCCTGTAAATAAACGATTAATGCAATTCACACCATACCTTTTAGTAAGCAATTTACAAAGCACCGCAGTAATGCATAGATATTTAATTATGTTTAAAATAGTCTAGTATTATTAAAATACTCTGCAAACGATTTCCCCCCGTAAACCATTATGTGAGAGAATACTTAGTGTGGCCCTGTAGATGAAAAATAAATTCTTTGAACCCCATATTCTATAGTAAAACTGGTTTTAGTGCACTTTAGAAATGCATATCAATTTTATTAGTGTTTCGTTCATCTCACGAAACCCTTATAGTCTCGCGTCTCTGTGCGTTCGTCACAGCGCTCGTACTCGCAAACTATTTAAGTTACAGACTTGATTTTTTTTTTTTTTTTTTTTTTTTTTTTTTACTACCCCCTGACCTTTCCAAAATCATAAAATTTTGAATAAGTCTTAATTAACCCATTCTGTTAATTAAAAACCCCAATTAAAAGAATGGAAATTGTTCATAATTCAACAAAAGCTTTAATTTTAATCAAACTGCAACGATTTGCAGTCAAAAGCGAAGATTATTTCGAATTCTCCTCCGAGTTGTCACAATAGCAGGGCATCCAGATGCGAAACCGCATCAATAAAGTAAACTGGGACTTTGCAAATGGCGTCAAATCTGAGAAACTACCGGGCCGAAAAATTCGAAAATCGCACAGATACACGCAGAAAAAAATCTGCTTTCAGAAATTCTAAAAATTATTCCGATGTATTCGGTAGAAGAGAAAAAATCCGCTAAAAATCGATCGATAAAAATATCCTTTTATTTCATTCGAAAGAAAGGGAGATGTTGATTTGGAACAAGCTCAAGTGTTTTTATCTGCAGACGCTCGGCGACATCCTGTAGTGGAAATTTTAAATTGAATGTAAAACTTTTAAATTATTAAGTTTATAGATTAAATTTTTATGCATCCATGCGTAGAATTTTCCGCCGATTTCAAATATGTTAAATTCATGATTGTGTCTAAATTACGAGCAGAGGTATTAATTATTATTTAATTAATATGATAATTTATTTCAAACTGTTGTTTTAAACATGTCCACGGCTAACCAAAATGATAAAGGCATGGCTTCCAGATGCGGAAGTTAAGCAATAAAGGATAGCAGGGGTTTTAAAAGGGGCCTCAATCTCTGAATCTAACAGGCGCAAAAACCCGAATCTTGCACAGCCCGGCATAAAAAAAAAATCACCTTTCAGAAATTCCAAAAATTATACTTCTGTCTCAATTACAAGCTGAGATATTATTTATAATTTCACTAATTGGTTTATTTCTATTAAATGCTCATTTTAAAAGGAAATCACGTGATTTTTATAGTAGCATTGTTCAGAACGGAATCACATTTTTAAAAATACTAGAGGATCGTACCCGATCTTCCCGGATTACAGAATATAAATGAAATCATTTTTTTAAATTGAAAACTAATAATTGTTTTCTATGCAATGCATTTTTTAGATTGCCCACTTAATTAAAAAAGCATTTTTCATATGAAAAATACGAGTTATACAACAAATAAATTTTTGAAATTTATCAAAAGTGATATTTTCTTATTAGCCGTATGCTAAGATTTAGTTGACCAAGATTTTGACGTCTGTTAAATTTGTGTTTTATTTGTATTATTTAGTTTATTTATTCATAGGGAAGTTTTTTTTAATTGATATTAGCCGTAAGAAAATGATGAATTCTTTATTTTGTTTTAAGGGCAAACGGATTAATCTTTCGTAATCGAGCTCCGCGCGATATAGATAAAATAAAAAATATTTCATTCTTTAAAATTGTATTTAAAACCATAGACAATCAGTAAACTGGGATTAACTTTGCAAACAAATTCCATTTGAAAAAAAAAATTATTTCGTCATCTAAATATTTAAATTGTACGATTACAAATATTTTAGATTTGTATTTTTTTAATATTATTCTTTTATTTGTTTATAAAAGTATTAATTTCGTTAGTTTGTCTTTTGCAAATATGTTAGATTGGTGTTTTTTTAATATTATTATTTTATTTGTTTATAAAGGAAGTATTAATTTCGTTATGCAAAATAGTCAGAAACAAATGCTGAACAATGTTTGTTGCTTTATGTGCAAAATGTTTATTATTATTATGTATTGAAACCGGAACGTGATAAGATAAACTTAAAAAAAAATCATGCTTAAAAATTATTTTTGAAAACATAATATACATCAGTCAATTAACATACAGTTTTTAAACAAATTGCATTTGAAAGTAAATCTTTTTCCTATGCGCCAAAAATCGAAAATGTACGATGGTAAGAAGATTAAAAAATTCCTGTAGCGAAAATTTCAAGACCGAAATTTGATCGTTAAGTGTTGCCATTAGCAAAATGACATCAGCGTTACACACACATACGTTTGTTCTTTATAAGATAGATACTTAATCAGTAAAATATAATAAAGGTCAGTTATTAGGATGTGGTTATCAATTGAGGCTTTTATACTTTGTATTCCGGAACGAAAAACAGCAATTTGCACCTTCTCAAAATTTGCATACGCACTTCTTATATCCATATTCTTCATGTTTTTTTAAATTGTATTTTCTTTGGTCATTTTAAAATCATTTTAACTGAAAACTTGAAGTCTCGATTGTCAGCAACATCTTTTATGTGAACTGACGCACTCTTTACTTGAGATTCTAATCTCAATTCCGGAGAGTAAAAATTTCCGTAATTTATGTTTTTTAGACGCATTTGTGTTAAAATGTTTAGTTTTATCTGAGAAAATAATTGTTTTTTTTTTTTTTTAACATGATTTCATTTTCACTTAATTAAGCATTTCGCCTAGTGTCTGAAACTTAGTATCAGTACACATGCAGAAGGAAAAACAATATAGAATATTTATGAGGAAACATGCGTGTTTTCAAAAGCAGTATGTGATTTTCCATTATTATGCCTTAATATAATATTTCGCTTCTAACGGGATTTTGCGCCGCTGAACGCTAGACAGCAATTTTTATCAACAATTTTGAATTTTTTTCAGAAAATGGCATGAATAAAGATAAAAATACCGCCTTATTTCTCTCTTGTCTGCAATAATGAAAGCTATCTAACTTTCACCATTTTGAAGAAATTTCATAAAATGCTTTTTAAAATTAAAATATAAAAGTAGTGATATTAAAAAAAAAAATAGATAGTGCGATCACATCTACAAATGAACAGCTTTCAGTTAAAAAAAAAATATTAGTAAAATTGGTTCAGCAGAAAGATCGGGGCAGATGACTAAAAAACACACTTGTGTTTTAAATATACAGATTATATAAAATTGTGAAAAATTAAATTAAGCAAATTATGTTATTTTGATCAAATTTTAGTAGAATGTCCTAAAGAATAGCATTAAAATTTTATTATTCGAGAGAAATTTTGGACAAAAACTTCAGGAACATGATATTATTTTAAACCTCGAATTATTTGTTTACTTGTCTAATTCGGCGAAGTAAATCCATCCAGGCGAGAATCATTAATTTCTGTAATATAAATTGCTATTATTTGCATGTCACCTCTGTTTTATAAAGACACTCTAAATTTTTGTAAAACATTGCGTTTTATCAGTGTGTGATTTCGATTACATTATTTTCAAAAGTGAAGCATTTTCACCTAGGAAGAATTTCAAAGCAGCTGCGCTGTGAAAAATATGCACTTCTACAAAACATAATTCAGTTTTAAGAACTAAAATACACACTTTTTTCTAAAATTACGTTACTTGCATCCGCTAAAGCAATCCACTTTTGCAATCCAGTCTTAAACTTCGTCTATAGAAAATATGCATATGACGTCATTATCACGGAATAACAGACAATATTCTTGACATAGCCCGTATTTTAATTTAAACTTTTTTTCAGGTTTTATGAGAAAATGGCAACAAAAAGATACAGTAATCTCCTATTTTCGACTATTTTCCGTTTACTTTCAATAGAAATGGAGTACTTTTGTTGCCATGATTAGAAAAATGGTATTACAAACTACAAAAAAATTAATATCGCAAAAATTAACTCAGATACAGCTTTCAAACAAATTGCATTTAAAAGAGAATTTTTTTCCTTATAGGACGGTATAAACATTTAAAATGTGCGATATTTAGAAGTTTAAAAATTTGCAGTAGAGAAAATTGCAAAACCAAAATTTTATTTCAAATTTAAAAGTGTTGCCATTCGCAAAATGACGTATGCGTTACGCACAGATATGTTTGTCCTTTATAATATAGACAGCATAAATGTTGCTTATTCAATATAAAAATTTACTGTGTTGGTACCACTATAAATTGTTGTTTAAGACAGCCACCCTCTCGACTAATATACCTACGGATATGTTTTTAACGGAGTTTCGTTCATTTACAGTTTTGTTAAAAATACACTTCGCTTGCTGGTGTTTGAATGTGGAACTAACACTACGCGATTTTACTTAAATTCAGAAATCTAACACGAAGATCTGTTTGAAACTTTAATATAGTTTATAACATATAATAAAAAGTTTTAAAAAAATGGCTCGAAAAATTTCTGGTGGGGGGGGGGGGGCGGAAGGGGCGCTAAAAATTTTTAAACCTTAACGTTTTTTATCGTTTTATTTGCGGTTTTTAAGGGTAATTACAAATTATCAATTTGGATTTATTAATTAAAGAATAAAGTGTTTTGAAAGGAATGTTAAACCAAACCCTCTGTGCGATCTGTAATCACACTTGCCCACTCGTTATCTTTGAAATGGTGTAACTTCATCAAAATGCACTTGAAAAGACTTTTTCTCAATGTGACGGAATACTTTTTACTATCAATGTAAACTAACTATAAATGCAACACACTTCGTTTTCAGTAGCGATAGTGCTATAGTAAACGTCAATTATTGATTAAGTAAACGTCAATTATTGATGATTTCAAGGCAATACAACTATATTTACGGAAGTTAGGGCACAGACAGACAACCAGAGAAACTGAAGACATAAAAACTTTTCAACTATGTTGGAAAGTGTTAAAATGTAAAAAAGTAATCCTTCTTTAATATCCTTAATGGTAAGTCACATATTTTGCAGATAAAATCACCTTGGGAGTTTACCTATACAAACTACCCAACCAATTTAAGATGAATTGATATACATGAATTATATTAATTATGGTATTTCAATTACATCGGAGTATACAAAGTCTTCTGCCAATACTAAGTTAATTCACGAGTTTTTGACATCACTATAGTATGTTTATACAATTAACCAAAATAATTATTTCCTTTTTACACATGATTTTATTTTTGCTATATTACTTTTTATTTATTTTATCAAGAAGGAGTCCTCGGTGAGTTTTACCCGTTTATAAAAATGAGCTGGCATTGAGCGGATTCGTTTTGAAAATCTGAATTTCAGCGCGAATTAACTCATTTTCCAGAAGGCGAATTTCTGTATGAATTAGTAGTTCCTTTTTTTGCGTGTTTCCCCATCACTATAAGTAAGTATATGTTTAAATGCACGAAAGTAGCAGTATTCATGATGGAGTGCACCAGACAATCGGCTTTTAACAATCTTGGTTTGGTGCATCATTAAGTGCATTGTTGTAAATCATATACAGCTATAATAGTATTGTTGATGCCACATATATATATATGTATAACGTTATCGTTTCAACATACAATAAAAGTGTAATTAAAATTAATTTATTAATTCATAATTCTGAAAACATAAAAATACTATATTTTCATCGAGTGCATACAACTATGCTTAATTTCTACAACTCTAGCACGCCAGGAAGTGAGTGAAAAATAGATTACAAAATTACATCATTGCAAATATTAAACAAGTTGAGTTATTATCATAACAATCAAACTACAACCTGTAAATCAGTTATGCATGATTGTTGTGCTCAAATATTTCAATAAATGCATAAATATCACCAGGAGGAAAAACAAACATTATTTTCTTTGTTCAATACTTGAATCAATGTTTTGACTATCTCATTGCAAATGTATTTTCTGTATCTCCTGTTTTGAAAAATTGTAAAATAAAGATGAATTTTATATAGCTTCTAGCAGTGAATACGTATATAATAACTGAAAAGGATTAAATCTTTATAAACAATCAAATTTAATGTTTATTCCTTCGGATTATATCTGCTTTCCTAAAAAAATTAATAAATTTATATCACTAAACGTTTTAAAAATCAAAATCAAACAAGTGTTACTAAATGACATGGACATCTGTTAAATATTACTTTACGACAACGAAGGATATTTAAAACAAAAGAATTATTTTAATCTCAATAGATTTCTTTTCTTTGTGTTTATTTACTCCTAACTAATAGGGGAAGGGTGGAACTCCTTAGGGCATGACCCATCTTTTTCTTGCATTTAATTAGATATGCAGGAGTTATTATATTTCATTTAATTAAATATACAGGAGTTATTCAGGTGTTCAGCCACTAGTGCTTATCTGTCGAGGTAGATGACAGAGAAATATAGCCCTGAGTGTATTTTGAAATTCGTGCTTGAACAGGTTGAAATTTAAATCACTTTCTTTGTTTGGACAAAATTTCATTAGCATTACTTTATTAATCTACAAACAAGTTTTTTACGTGTAACGAATGAAAAATATTTTTAAAAGTGTGAAGTATTTAAAAATATACACATTCGCTATGCTATTATGTGGAAATAGCCTATTAAACATTCACCGTGCTAAATGTTAAAATTCATATTGTAACTTCAAACTTACGAACGGAAATTATAAAACCAGAAGACAGCAAATCTGTGCAGGTTGAGATATATTATATTACAGCAAGTTGGGATAGACGAAGTTGATCAAGGTAAGAATATTTGTATTTTTAGTACTTAAAAAGCTACCAATATGGAATGAAGAACATTGATTATGAAATCAAGTACGCATTTCCTAGTAAAAATATTGCTTCCACAAATATTGTAATTCCTTTTTAAAGAATTCTAATTTGTTATTTAATGACAGGAGAGGTTTATTATCATAAATATCACTATACGAAATTCATCTTCACTTAATAAACTATCTCAACAGTGTAAATGCAGTAGACTCCCTCAAATCTGCATACGCTGTAAAAAATTTATGTAAAGTTACACTGAAAGAAAATATATACCGCCTTCACCTAAAACGAATAGTTATCATTTTCTAAATCCCTAAACTAGAAAAATAAATTTCCGAGCTATGCGAATAAGGTAAACAAATAAACTGAATAGACGAAATGATCGAGAATTTCTAGACTATAGTTTTCTAGGTGATAAAACGATACATTATATATTATGAATCGTTTGAAATGCGAGGAATTATCATTTGATCTCTAGAATTAATTCATAAACTAGAATTATAGTTACTAAAATTCACTTCTTGTGTTCGCATTTATTTGTAGAGATTTTTAAATAAGTTTGATCGTGATAATATAGGAAAACACCATTGAGTTTTAATAGGGATAACTAGAACTCTCTAGCAAAGGGAACTAAAATTGATAAGGATGACATGGAACTATTTTTTCTAGAGGCACAATTTATTTCCTAGATGCCAGTGGCAGAAATTTTTTCTATTCAAGACAGCATAGAAATATTTTCTATGAAGAGTTGTAAATTTCTTTTTTTCTTAGTCTTCTGTTGAAGTCTTCTTAATTTGTATTATTTAGTTTAGGGATAAGTCAACATAAAAAAAAAATTTTTTTTCAAAAAGCAATTATCAAAAATATCCCAAAGTGTCTCACTCTCTCATACTGTTAACTCAAGTACTGGTGTAAATAAAATAAGTTATTATTTGCAGGAGAAAAAGAAAGGTCGTGTTAGCATAATTTAGTAAAAAACTTTAAAAGTACGAATGGACACTGCGTTTGAGGAATGTGTTGCAAAACCTAGAAGACGTTTCCGCGCATTGAGATTATTGCCAGTAAGTACTGAATAAAAGTCCAAGGACGACATTCCAAGATCCAGATGGTTTATTATTCATGTAGACAACAATAAAATCCAAAAGTTAGCTGAACAATAAAAAGGATGGTCCTCTGACATTTTCCCTTTTCTGTCCTCTCGGTAGAACCGTTACAATCTAACTCCCTGAGAAAAACTTACATTTTGAATGCCAAGGTTTTATCAAATCCAGCCATGCTGAGAGCAAAAAATTGCGAAAATTAAAGTACGTTGGATTCCAGCTAATGGGGTTATTTTAATTTTTCCGGTTATCCATAAGGCGTCACTTAGTGCCATGGCAATCCTATAGGAATCAAATCAATTAAATGAAGCCAGATTGAAATTATTAATAAACTTACTTATAATAAGAACCGAAAATGATTATATTTGAGTGAGTTATGAGATTTTTTATTGCACCCAAATCATACAATATGTAATTATTGGTTTCGTCAGATATATGCAATATTTAGATAAAAATTGAAATCATTGTGAAACTCATAAAGTTGAATTATACTGACATGAATGTTTATTTTATGTATATTACTAAACTAACAAATATCGTTAGAGATTGTAAAATAAATAATTTCCTTTGCTTATTATTATTATTATTATTATTATTATTATTATTATTATTATTATTATTAGAATTATTGAGAAATTGAAAATAATTTATAGTGATGTTTTTAATTTAGATAAGAAGTAGTCTATAAGCCTTTTAGTAACGAAAAGGGATCGCAAATTTCGAATAAAAGAGTAAACAATTTAGAATGCTTTTAAATTATAAATATATGATTATGTTTTCCTACAAGTTTCACACAAGCAGTTTAAGACCTCGTAGTGTACTCCTTCCTCGCCGTGCGTATGAGAAAAAATATATGACGAAATTTCTCTTCTTCTGTATTGCCTATTTTTTCCAAGGAAATTGCACTTTTAATTTCTAAAATATTTTACTAGCTAATTTTCCAGAAAAAGTATTTACTGCAGTATGTTGTAAACAGCATGAGTATGCACTATGCTGTATTTTACAAAAACCAAGTATTGTCGTAGTTTATTAATATCGTAGGAAATTTCGCAAAAATGTGCATCGAAATAGAAATTAAAAATTCTCCATTTTATTAGTAAAAGTAGCAGTAGTATTATTCCGATTACCCATTTCATATATCTCAGAAAATTATTCTATTCCACGCTTCACATAGAAAATTTCGTGACATTTAACAGATTTTACAGAGCAATTTTACCCATAAAAGGCAAACAATACTTTTGAAAACAAGCACGTACTTTTATCCTTGAATATTTCGGATTCGTGAGAGTTCATTTTAAAGAGAACTAACGCTGAGCTTTAAAACATAATGACAAAGGAATTTCAAGTGCTTAAGTCTGATGATGAAATTCTCCAACACAAAAGCCGTCTAACCACAGAAAACTATGCTCATCAACGAGCACTGAGCGCAAACGTGAAAAGATAAAAATCCAGGATTTAAAGGTATTTCAAAATATAAAGATAACTCTTTGGGAGATGAATTTAAAATTATTCGCTGACATCGGTATGACATGAATTAAAATTAACCAGTGTAAGAATAATGTATAAATGCTTGAAATTTAAATATTGTTGACAAGTTTTTATATATAACTCTAACCTCTAGTAACAAGATAATACTGGCAGAATAAAAACAAATTTGTGGAGAAATGTGGTACAATGTAAGACGATAAAGTGTCATTGCTCTACTGTTTAAATGTGGTAAACAAAAACCTTTACATTTTTGCAATACCAGGAAAACATTGAAGTCAACTATCAGAAATTGGCAATAAAATTCCAACATTAGTGAAAAATTACGATAAAATTAGAAAAATTTCGATAAGACTGGATATATTAGCATTTAGATTAATTTTTAACACAATTACTCAATTGGTAAATGAATCATAACAGTTCTAAATTGCCAAGTGGGTGAAAAAAGTCCGGACCAGGATTCGAACCAGGAATATCTTGGCTGAAGCCGCCCATGCTCTACCGACTGAGCCATCCCGGACGAATCTGGAGGACTAATTCACTTAACCAGAACCAAACTTTCCTTGTTGGGTGAATTAGTCCTCCAGATTCATCCGGGATGTCTCAGTCGGTAGAGCATTGGAGGCTACAGCTAAAATATCCCTGGTTCGAATCCTGGCCCGGACTTTTTTCACACACTTGACAATTTACTACCGTTATGATTCATTTACCAATTGAATAACTGTGTTTAAAATTCCAATATAATTACGCATGCAGCTTTACTGCATTTCCAAAAAATAACCTTCGACTTATTCTGTTGAGCTGATTCAGATATCTGGCCAGATGCTGTGACCATGAAATGTTTGTTGGGTGAATTAGTATTCGAGATTCGTCCGGGATGGCTCAGTCGGTAGAGCATTGGCGGCTTCGGACACAGTGTTGCAGTCGTAAAAAACCCAGATGCTATACGCTATAGGTAAAGGGTACACGCTAGAGTCATGAGTGTTCTTGGCTAGATAATACGCTATGGTTTTATTTGAGAAACAGAGTGTATACGGAACTTCTTAGAAAATCCAGAGGGTATACGGCGTACATCTCCGTACTTCCTCCACTACACCCCTGTTCAGTCAAGATATTTCTTGTTCGAATCCTGGCCCGGACTTTTTTCAACCACGTGGAAATTTACTACTGTTATATTAGCAGTTAAGGGGGCACATACCGTTTAAACAGATGAAAAACTTGATTTCGGAGACAAATATTTAAAGTGCCCCATACACTCATTTTTGCACTAACCACCTCAGTTTTTTTTTTTTTTTTTTTAATATTATAATATTTTCTGCATGCAGTATAATATATAATTTACATTAAACATTGTATAATTAATTAATAATAATTATTCCTTAATGCATGTTTTTTTAAATTAATGATAATGTATATAGCTTGCGCGCATGATTTAAAAAGATCTATATCCTGTAAAATTTTGAAACTTTTAATGTAAGTTTAAGAATATCACAAAAATAAAATGAACTAAAGTCTAATGATTAAACAAAAAATTTCTAAAGGTTTTTGATTTTCAAAATAAAAATATAAAAATTTTGATCATTTTTGTCACTTGAATACACATACATTCAATAATTCTTGTTAAATTTCTTAGGTTTTAGTTCAGTTTGAAGAAAATGATCTAATAAAGATATAAATGAAGTTTCGAAACATTATCTTTAATACATTTGGAATTATCATGCGCGCAAGTAAAAAAAGACGATTTTGAAAAAAATTAATTTAAACGTAAATGCTAAACTCTTGAAACAGACCAAGGCTAATTTACATTTTTTACTATAACGAGCGCGATTTTACGAATATTTTGATGCTGTTTGTGGCAAATTGTTCAGAAAAACATTAGCTGTCAAATGAATTAAAAAACAAAAAATCTATTGTTTAAAGATTTTAGAGGATATGTGTCTCCTTAACTATAAGTATTTCCATAGGGAAAAAAAAAGATTGAAATTAACGAGAAACACCCTTCCAATTAGAAACTTCTAAGAATGCTTAGAATACTATTAAGAATGCTTCCAACAGAATAAATTTCTACTTGGTGCTACAATCAAATGTGACAAATGTACTTTGGAGTTATTTTTGTTGCATTTTCAATACCATCGTGACCCGAATGTGACCAAAATGTGAAAGGATTGTGACCCAGATAAAAATCTTACTGTCCAGATTGTGGTCACGTGTTGTGGAAAATCAGTCGTAACCATTGCCACTGTGAATTTAATATATCTAATTTTGTGACCAGATGCAAATGACTTATATTTCGTCTCGGTGACTTCACAGTGGAGTCCTCTGAGAGTCATAACGTGACGAAATAAAGAGGTATCATTTTGGTCACCTGACGATTGTTTGTAACGTAGCACTATACTGGTCCTTACTCCATCCCTCTAAAACCAACACATACTCATACGCACACACATAAAAGATAAAAGCCTATATAAAAGTTTCTTTACGTTTCATACACAATTTCCAATCTTTAAGAACCAGTAATTTTTATTCTGTATATCTGTCTACATATATTTATATTATGTAGAGAGATAGACAGAATCAAATCACCAGATAGAGGTAGACAAATAGCAACGGATAAATAGCAGTTTGAAAGAGAGATTAATACGAATTTAAAAAAAAAATTAAATAGATAAAGCAACATAATTGGAAGTGTAATTTTAAATCCATATACCCATTTATATAGATTACAAACTACCAGATATTAATATGTACAATAGTTAACTGTCAAATACTTCAAATTCTTTAGAAAGTAAACGATGCTTTTTAGTTTCTAAATAGCATTACATTCAAAATTCTCATAAAATAGTAAATTATTTTATGGCTTTTCAGTTACCTTTAATTCATTTATCCAGCAATCTTACGGCTTCGAAGTAGACCGCAGATATGTTGAAAGCATGAAGAATGACTTTCCTTTGCTGTTATTTATAGATTTAATGCGTATCGCTTAAAAGCTGCCGTAAATTTTTATAATATTTTCTTCTAAAAAAGATTTCTTTATATAGAAGTTTGCTGGTGCAGCAAGCTGTAATGTCAAAGTTTTTATATTTCATATGCAGGCTAACGCTGCAAAGTATTTTTATTCCAAAAAAATGAAGACAAATTTTTCACGGCTTAATTGAATAGATACATTTTTTTAGAATTAATGTATAAAACAATGACCTGGCATTTATTTTGAGTTATCTCATGTACCATTTATTTATTTAATTTTCATTTAAAAAAAAACAGTTTCTGATTTATATTTTTAATGAATTTTGAACAAATAAAAACTTCATTAACAACTTCTCAATCAGCGTCTTGTGCACAATTTTTAGTCTTAGCACCAGTCATTCCAATTAGGGGTGTCATTTCAGAAGTTTCTTGTGGAAGGAAGGGGGCGAAGCTTTTTTAGAGGGGGGGGGGAATTAATTTTTATCTTGATATGCACAGCTGAGAAACAATAGATATAGTTTATTTTTCCTAATATAAATCTTTAACATTAGCCAAAGTACTAATTAATGGTAAGTCTCTCTCGCACTGAGCATGCGGGCTTTAGCAATAATTATTTACAGCTGAATGGGAAGATGGAACTAAGTTACAAATTTTGGAAAGTTGATTCTTTTGTTTGAAAAGGGCCTATGTGGAATGACTGATGATTACCCAATATTAAAAATTGAAATGTCATGCTATACAAGTTTGTTTAGTTTAAATAAAATATTAAATCAATAAACTAAAAAATAATATTATTATTTTCCTTACACACCTAACCACACCTAACTAGTTTTTTTCCCCTAATCGTCACTTTTCAATAGGGAGAAAAAGTGAAGGTAATTAAGATCGTAAAAAGGGCATATGTTGCACTAGATGTTCAGGACATCGTTAACCAATGACAATAACAGTTTTTACCTCATTTCTGTGAAATTTTAAATTTCTAGCATAAACCGTTCGAACGGACACCCATTCAATTAATAATTTCTGTGCTTAAAATGTTTATTTAATGCTAATGTTTCTACTTTTGACAAATCTTACAAGTTATTTTTGCTTTTCTGCAGTTTCTGAAAAAGTTTTTTCAGTCTTCCTTTTGATGATTGATATGTTTTAAAATATCAAATTCCTTAACTCCTCCAATTAACGCTTCTGATTCTAATTAGACAATTTTACTCAATTCAAGCGCAAAAAATGCAAAAATACTAAAACATACTATTAGGAAAAATGAAAGGTTGTACGTACCTAAACTACACGTATACGCGACGCTCGTTAGGGCGTCGACGCAGGAGTTAATATTCCTTTAGACATTATTAGACTCTTACACAGCTTAAAAATTTCTCCATATATTTTGCTCACGCTATATTAGCATTTTAAGCATTTTCATGGGGGGGATGCATCCCTCCCTAAATTATCATATAAAAATGGGTCTGGCACAATCCAATTAGTAATAAAGTCTACTGATTAATGTTATACATATTTTTTTTATTTTATTATTATTATTTTTTTAATTTTTGCTGGGATCGTCTACATATTTAAATTGTAGCAAATTTAAAAATTTCAATACTAAAAACAAATTTTTACAAGAACTTTTTTATATTCCACTATATGTTTCCTTCGAATACTAAACTGAAAATGATTCGGTCAAATACTTTAAGAACTATACAGGTTTAAAGTTTCGAACTTCTAAAATTAACCCTCCGCCTAGCAGACAGATCCAATGAACCCGAAAATACAAGTACATTCAAGATGATTTTTCTCATGAAAAAAAGAGAACGAAAATTCCAATGCAAATAAATAGTTCATTCGCTTGTTTTTCGAATATGTGGCTTTTGTACATACTACTTCTGTAAATATTAGAAAAATTATTTTGAATGTACCTGTCGGGTCTATTGGACACGTCTAATAGGCCGAAGGCTAACATTATTTATAACGGTTGAAAAAAAAAATGATTGCAATGCGAGTATTTTTTTAAGTATAAAATTTACTTGACGGAATGAGCTACAGTTTTGAATTCGCATATTTCAATCTTTAAGTGCCGATTTCCGTTTTTAAAAAAATCATAGGTTATAATTCCTATTTTGTTTCTTGAACATTAATTACAAATAATATAAATTCAAATTCGAAAATAAATATATTAATTACAAATTTTGAGGGATTTCTCTCTCTCTCTCTCTTTTTTTTTTTTTTTTTTTTTTGAAGAAATTAATTTTTATAATCTTCAAATCTGCGAATCCACACTTACAGCTCATTCCTCCAAGCATTTTTTAAGTTATTTTTAAATAACTATCCGTATCGTAATTTGTTTTGTGACGATTAAAATTAAGTTTAAGATTAGAAGTTTTAAACTTTAAACGTGAATACTTCCTAAGCTACTTGACCGTATGACTTCCTATTTGGTATCCGACAGTAAATATTACCGCAAAAATCCCAAACATGATGTAAAAATTAGTTGTTAGTAATTTAGGTTTTTAAATTTTAAAGTTTGTTACAATCTCAATATATAGACGACCCTCTATGAAAAAAATTAGGTGTAGCATGGATTAGTATATAGTATTATTATAATCGGTTGGTACCAGTCAAATTTTTATTGGATGATTTGCGGCAGAGTTATGGAAGATATCTCTTTTTTTCCCACGGCTGTACAATTGTTTTCTACTTTTACAAATTAACGTGATTTTTATTTGTATAGTGAAAAAAAAAGGCAAAATAGGACATTCTTGTTGTCTTTCTGATCGAGAGGAATATCTCTGGATGATATGAACTACAATCTACTTCTTGAGCATACTTCACATATTACATCCGTGTGTTAACAACAGACTTATTACCTTAAACAGATGGTGCCACTACGAGAAACTGAAATATTATGATTTACCTCTGATGAATTTCCGAGGGACCAATCTATAATAATTGAAAATTTAAGTTTCAAAATATAACACTTACCATGTAATGCTTTCAAGTAAGCTTTCCCAGCTGTTATTAGTTGTCGAGCACATGGATTAAATTTTTCCAAAATATTCTGAAAGAGAAAGATAATACAGATTAAAAAACAGATTAGAATTTACATAAGCTCTAAAAAATCTTCATGTTAAATCTGACATTATTTCATTGTATTCCCGTCTCATATTAAAAAAAAGTTATGAACAATTTCACACGAATCGCATTTTTAACACTTACCAACATATTTAAAAAGTGTGTATGCATTCGGTTTGTCTGGCGTCTGTCCGTGCTCTAACTCGCGTAAATATAGTCAGATTACCATGAAATCGATATGTGTTATTGATGTTTACTCTGGCATGTTCGGTATTGGAAATGAAGTGTATAGCATTTACAATTCATTTGCAGGAGCACTCAAAAGAAATCCGTTATATTAAGGTTTATGGTGAAAATCAATTGCGGTGCATTTTAATGGTATTACACTATTTAAAACATATTGAAGTTTATACACATCACTGACGTGTAGTACAAGGAGCTTACTGTAGAATACTGAGAATTTACCGTTCACATGCAGGGACACACAAAATAATTTGTCTACTGTACTGCGTATGAACAATAATTGATGGAAGTGCGTTTTCACTTGTTGTACACGTTTTTAAATTAAACATTTTTGCATATTATTTGGTGTGTATAAATTTTATAGATAATATACAGGACTGCATAAAAGTTCAAGTACATTTCCCTTTATTGACAGAAATTGTTGAAGGGAAGTTTACAACTGTGCTATGCGTTTAACAGAACTAACTTTTAGCATACTATGTAGTATACATACAAATATATAGACAATATACAGGGTTGCACAAAAAATGCGCATACTTTTCCGACTATTGATGGTAACTGCAGAAATTGGGTTTTCAAATATGTTATGCGTTTTCCAATTTGCTTATTTAGACATCATATTTCACCTTATAGACAAGTGGTTAGGGGGTTGAATTCGGAATTAATTAGGGGAAAGCTGGAAATTGTTTTAATCCCTTCAGTTTAGGTCTAGAATGACTATGCTATGTTTTCCCCCTCATACTAGGTGAGCGTTAGGAAATATGCATAGGTTTATATAAAAAAACATGTTTTTTTTAAAAATACCATAACAATATCTCAAAACAACCAACTCTATCAAAAACATTGCCAATACAAATGTTGTAGAGCTTACAATTCTGAGTAAGATGAGTACCTTACGCTTAATATTTTTGATGAACATTAAGGTCACAATTCTACTTCAAAGTTTTAGTCCCGTGGTCAGGGGGTTGTACTCAGAATTAATTAGAGGAAAACTGGAAATTGTTTTAATCCCTTCAGTTTAGATCTAAAATGAACGTACTATGTTTTCTTCCTCGTATTTGGTGAATGTTAGAAAATATGTACATATTTATTTTCGAAAAACACGTTTTTTCTAATTACATTAACAATATCTCAAAACAGCTATTTCTATAAAAAAAAAACATTGTCAATACAAATGCTGTAGGGCTTAAAATTCCGAATAAAATGAGTACCCACATTAATATTTTTGTTCAATATTAAGGTCGCAATTCTATTTCAAAATTTTACCTTAATTGCTAATCAAGTGTTTGAAGCCAGGAGAGACCAAGTTTCCTTAACAATATCTCAAAACAGCTAACTCTATCAAAAAATTGTCATTACAACTGTTGTGGAGCTTACAGTTCTCAATAAAATGAGTACCCACATCCATATTTTTGTTCATAATTAAGATCGCAATTCTTTTTTCAAAATTTCGCTTTATTCGCTAATCAAGAGCTTGAAGCCATGAGAGACCAAGTTAACTTAACAATATCTCAAAACAGCTAGCTCTATCAAAAACATCTTCAATACAAATCTTGTAAAGCATACAATTCTAAATAAAATGAGTATCCACATTAATATTTTTATTCAATATTAAGGCCGCAATTCCATTTCACAATTTTGCCTTAATCGCTAATCAACAGTTTGAAGACAGGAGAGAACAAGTTATCAGTCCACATTGTTTCCAATTTTCATATATATGTGTTTTTTTTTATATTATTATTGAAGCATATACGATGTTTTTGTAATTATTTTAGGTCATTATTTTGGATATTTTGAGAATTACAGTTTAAACTCTTGATTACGGGCCTCTTGTTCGCCCCCCCTCCCTCCCACACACACACCTCCTCCAGTCCTGGCATTTTATTTTCAACCTGCTTAGTTTTAATACATACGCACTGTTATTCACGCTTCATACATCATATTAAATACTACCCATATTTCAAATGCAATATCGGAAATAACAAACAATATTTCCCATCATTTCCCAATCATTTTTTAAATAGGCTAAAAAATCAAGAAAAATGCACTTTTTAAGTTATTGATTTATTCGCAGCACCAAAACCTAACGTAACAGGAAGGAGAAACTTAGTAGGTAAATTTCTGACTTATGTCGAAGAGATTAAAACAATTTCTAGCTTTCAAGAAATTAATTCCGAATTCGGCCTTTTTTTCATCCCCTACCACTACCCTCATAGCATGCATGGTCACAGTGACGTCATTGTGACGTCACTGTAAGTCACTGTGGTCACGTCACATCTGTGACCAAAATGCCACCACTCAGTGATGTCACATTGTGACTGAGATGTGAACTTCTTAGAAAACTTTAAAAAATTACAAAAATTATTAAATCATGTTATTTACTGTAAAAAATATTTTTCTGCCGGATTTAAAATTTTTTTAAACCGTGGTCCAAGTTGTCTCTGTGCCTCTAACCAAAACTTTTTATTTTCATATAACATAAAATGTAATTAATTCATCAGCGACACAAAAATATTTCCTAATTATGCGAATTTCATATTATTAAAAAAATGGTTTAGGTAAACAGACCCCGACTTATCTTTTATAAAGATTTTTGTAAATGATCATCTGTTATAGTAGAAGTTTCTCAAAGAGTAGTCGAAACATTTCTGTGGTTTCAAACTAAAAACTTTCTATTACAGTTAAGTCTGCAGCTTTTAATGAGCACGCAGAAAGCGTCTTCAAAGTTTAGTCATATATGCATTTCTTGCTTTATAATTTGCATTCAAGTCATTTTTTTTCCTCTTAGTGTTTCACTATTGTAAGTAACTTTTTTTTTTTAATTCTACTTCTTTCAGACGTTTAAAATAAAATTGACATTTTCCGAATATAAAATTAATGTACAAAATTTAGGCAAAGCCCATGACATAATTAATTATTCATATTTTATTTTTTGTTTTCAAAATATATCTTTAAAAATTATTTTACAAGATGTTTTATTCTACAGAAAATTAATATTAAGATAATGACAGATTGGCAAAGAAAAACTCATCTCTTCTCGATAATCTTGTTGTATTTTTTAAGAAGATATTTTGTATATATTACCTGTGATATAAATTTTACTTTTAAAAAAAGGAGGGGGTCATCATTATTACCATTAAATTAATTTATACACATTTTGAAAAATTAAGCAATATTTTATCTAGTAAACTCTAATTATGGATAATATTATTATTATAATTTACGTAAATGAAACTTTACAATTCAATGAAACTGATAAAAATAAAAGGTGAAATACAATAAAACATTTTCAAACAGGAAATTGAATTAGAGACAATTTGATAAAATTATTACGCATTTAATTTCCTTCCGAAACTGTTGTATAGAAAAACAAATAAAACCGAAAAAACATCTGCTTCGAACTTCGAAACTTAAAAATCGTCTGCATCTGCACTATTTCAGTTGTTACGACTCACCGCAGAATAACGGATAAAAGTAACAGTGAAGCTTTTTAGAATAAACGCGGGAAGTTATGTGGACACTGGACAGCATAGACGTGTTGACACGGATTTAAAAAGTGAAACAAGAACGTTCTCAGGATCCAAGTTAGTTCAGCTAACAAAATATAAACCCGAGAAAATTACGGTAGCTTTGACTTGTTGAAGATGATTCAAGTCATTGCTATGGTACTTATTATCGGATTTAATTGGTTCCCCAAAATCAAAGTATCACGTACAACGTCAATGAAATTAGGTAAGTAAAAATATTATTTTCCCTGTTTGCTTTTTTTTAACCGCAACAATTTTAGTTAGCTTCTCATAAACATGCTGTAGAACATAAATATTTCACTACATTTATTTTTTATTTTGTTGAAATATCTAAAATATTATTTTCCCTGTTTGCTTTTTTTTTAATTACAATGATTTTAGTTATGTTCTAATAAATATGTTATAGAACACAAATATTTCATTACATTTATTTTTTATTTTGTTAAAATATCTAACTTCCTTTTCAACAGCTTTGATCAGATTATTAAAATTGGTGATTTAAATTGCATTTTAATCTGGTTTATATTCTTATTTAAATATTTGGTTAAAACCACATAGTGTCCTAAATATGAAAGTATATGGATAAGTATTATAATCAGTCATTAATATAATTAATAAACATTTAAAGATAATTAAGTTATTTTAAAAAAAAGTCTTTTTATGGAATAAAATTATTGGCAAACATAATTTTTTTAATTTGTATTAAGTGATGGTCTTAAACAATTTGAATTGCATGTTTTTTTTTTTTTTGTTTGTTTTTTTTTTAAATTGCATCTGCTCAGAAGAGGAATTTATAAAAAATAAGACACAACGGAAACGTATGCTATTAAAAGAGATCGTAGATATGTAATGTTAAGAAAAAAAAAATGATTATTTAATGTATTATTCAACCTGAGAAATGTTTTAAAATCTATAAAGAAATAGTCATAGCGGGTGAAAGCTTTTCAGTTGTTAAACATTCTTACTGAAATGTTTTCAAAGTGAACTAGAAGTCTGTCGGCAAATGAAAATATAGAAGTTACGCAATCAGAAGTGTTTAAATATGATTTTACTTTAAAAATAACGCAAATACTTGAACGGTATGAACCTAAAATGTAATAATCATCTTTTATTATTTACTTTTTTTTCTGGATAATTTTATCATTTTATCTCCTGAATGATTTTATAGAGATAAATTTCAAAGTATCGATATTATACACTCTTTATAAACAGCGTGATTAAAATGGATTTCTTATTTATAATTACCATAATCTTGTAAATAAAATATTAATAATAATAATGAATCTACGTGTGGCTCTATTTTGTGTTTATGGGCTCAATTTTTATACTTTATTTACATTAAAAAGTAGTTAACCATTTTATACTGAGTTCATTATTTTGTTTTATTGTGTCATATAAAAATAAATATGATTATTTGTAATTCTAATACAATGTATACAGTAGAACGCCGATTGTCCGAACAAGTCGGGACCGACCCTAGTTCGGATAAACAAAAGTTCGGATAAATGGGCAGACAGTTTAAGGGATGTTCCTGACTATTCTAAAACCTTCACACTTTATCTAGGTTTAGGACTGACAGCACCAGTTAGTACTGGAGTGCTTAAAAATTGTTGTTTTTTTTAATTGTTTTTTGTTTACTTATTATTTAATTTTTTTTTCTTTTATCATTTTCTAAACTTCAGAGATTATAATTTAAGCAAAAAATAAATTGGAAGTTAGGTGTTTTTTTTTCTTTTTTAGAGAGACAAATATTTGGATAATTGAAAATTCGGTTAAAAAGAATTCTTTGGGAGAAATATGCTGTTCGGATAATTGGAAGTTCGGTTAATTGGAGTTCCAATAATCGGCGTTCTACTGTATTTATAAAACTTTCACCAGACTTTATTCTAAAAATTTCGTTGTAGATTCTAATCTGTTTGTACTATTTATAACACTATCAGAGTTATAGATGTCATGGCAACATATATCCAGCCAGATAGATCTTTGGCAAAACATAAAAACTTTCGCATTAGACGCAAAATAGAGTAGCTGCGGTGCTGTGTTTTATAAACAATAAGGTATTATTGTTTTAAAAAATCCTAGATAGTAAGAGTTATTTTTATAATATATAATTTCATAAAAAAAAATGTAATTTTGGCAAACAATTATTAAAGTTATTTTTTAATAATCAAAAAGTTGTTTTATATATGGATTTTACTCCAAGCAAACCCTGATGTAAAATAAATTAACCCTTTGTATCACCGTTCTATGCATACCTAAAAGTTTTATTTACTTTTACAGTGAGCATAAAAATACGATTTTATTTATTGCTGCTATCTTCCAACATAACGATTATTGCCGAAATTGTTCTTAGAATTCTCAACATAATGATACTGGTGATACTCAGTTAATTTTCTATACCAAAGCTGTATTTTTCATTTGAGTAGTTTCAAATGGTTATTGCTAAAATGTACTTCGGAAATTTTGTAATGCATGTATGGGGCATAAAAGACGTAAACAATACATATATAATGACTATATGGCACATGATGAGCGTTTCGAGTGTATATATATATATATGTATATAACGCATGCATAAACTTCACAATGATCTTAGCAATGTCGTTACTGCAATTTTTGCATAATCAAATTTATAGGGGCCTCTATAACAAAGAGGTTTCCTATTTTCTCAGCCCCAACTTGTTTGAATTACAATCATATATATATATATTTTATGGTAATCAATATCATAAAACATATAAAATTTAATTACTTAATATCGGTATTTCTTTTTATCTTTCATTTTTTTTTATATTATAAATGTTGTGTAATCGAAAAAAATTCAACCTCACCAGTGATTTCGAGTTTGTAATGCGTATTAAATGAAATAAATTAATTTCATTCAGTATTTTCTATAGTTTAAAGAATATAAAAAGTACTGTATATATTATAAAATATTATATTTTCAACACAAATTTTATCTTGATAAAGATTTGAAAATTTAAACAAATTGTTTCTTTGGTAATTTTAATGCTTTTAACAAATAGCTAATTTTGAAAAAAAAAATGTGATAGATCGATCATTCAGTTGTCTTCAATATTCTCATTTATTGCAATAGGAAAGAAAGGTGAAACAAAAATTGAAGTCTGCTGGGCATTGCATTTTGATTCAATAAAATTCTTTTGGTATACCCTCGTTATATCGGCCCCCAAGTTTTAATTGCGATGTATCGCCGAAGTATATTAACGCTATAGATGTAAATGATTTTACAACATGCATAATTATGACTATGTGTGACATGCATACGTGTTTACAACTGTACAAGTATGTCATAGTGTGACTTCACAACATTGCCGCTAGTCACATATTCGTCACAACGTTAATGACAAAATTGTCACAAATCACACAATTTTCACAAAATTGTCACAATGTGACTTCAAAGCAGTGTCGCTGTCGTCACAGAATCATCACAGTGTTAAAGACAATTTCGTCAAAAATGACACATATTTCACGAATTGATCTCAATGTGACTTTAAAGCATTGTCACATTCGTCACAAATTCGTCACAAAGTTAATACCAAAATAGTCACAAATGACACACTCTTCACAAATTTGTCACACCGTGACTTCACAAAGTCGTCACAATGTGACGTCACAAAAGAGCTCTAAAACGGCCATAACGACCTCACATTCTAGTCACAGTGACTTCACATCGACGTCACGTGACGTCACATCGACGGTCACAATGTCACAGCGTGACGTCACAACGACGTCGACGTGACGTCACCATGCCTTACGGGTAGGCCCGTAATCAAGAGGTTAAACCGTAATTCTCAAAATATCCAAAATAATGACCAAAATAGTTACAAAAACTTCGTAAATGCCTCAATAAAAAAAGTCCTTCCGGCCAGTGCCGGGAGGAAGAGGTAGCTTTCATATTCCTTATTTTTAAAAAACCAACATATATTATTCAAACACACGAAGCTCAATTAAGTGGAAACCGAATGTAGGAGATTCAATACTAATTTTTATCAATACTAAATCATTATGAATGAGAATTTCGCGAAATTATTCAGCTTTATCTTATTTAAAGTCACTTATATTTGGCTGCCAAATTCGGCGATTTCTTAAAGTGCCTGCCATTTTAAGACAACATGGTAGATGAGGCTAACAAGTGAACTTGGTCGAACCTTAGTAATTGCTGTGCACATGCTCACTCATATCGGAATCGGTTGATATATACGAGTGCTGTCGCAGGTAAAAAATCATATTTTTCAAAATGTCACCCACTTTAGAAATTGAAACTGCTATATCTGAGCCATTTTTTAAGATAAGACAAGCAAAAAATGCTCCTGAATCCTTATATCAAGGTCAAATACATAAGAAAGAAACCTTTTTCAATTTCTAATTTTTTTGCACCTCACTTTAAATATAATTTTTTTTTAATTTAATGGCCGCCATTTTGAAACAAGATGGCTGATGAAGCTGGCCAGCGAACTTGGTCGAGATATTGATGTATACTATCCACATGCCTTCTTCCATCGAAATAGGCGAATACGTGTGGTATCGCGTGACAAATACAAAATCGTTTCAAAGTGTTAGCCATGATAGAAATTCAAAGTGCTATAATTCAACCACTTTTTAAGATATAAACAAAAGAACAAATTTTCAGAAACAAAAACTGCTCCAGAATCTTTGTATCAAGGCCAAACACATAAAAAAAATCTTTTTCATTTTCCAATTTTTTAATACCTCATTTTAAATTTTAAATTACATTTAAAAAAAATGGCAACCCTTTTGAAACAAGATGGCGAATGAAGCTGGCCAACGAACTCGGTCGAGACATTGGTATGTACTATGTACAGACCAAGTTACATTCAAATCGGTTCATAAATACGCCTGTTATCGCGTGACAAAAATCAGGTCGTTTTAAAATGTCAGCCACAATAGAAATTCAAAATGTTATAACTCAGCCATTTTTTTAGATGTAGACGAAACAAAACCTGTTCCGGAATCTTTGTATTAAGGTCCAACACATACAAAAAAATCTTTTTCATTTTACAATTTTTTGTTATCTCATTTTAAATTTTATTTATTTTTTATTTTTTTTAAATTGCCACCATTTTGAAACAAGATGGCGAATGAAGCTGGTCACCGAACTCGGTTGAGTTATTTGTATGTACTATATACACACCAAGGTACATCCAAATCGGTTCATAAATACGTCTGTTATCACGTGGCAAAAATCAGGACGTTTCAAAATGTCAGCCACGCTAGAAATTCAAAATGCTATAACTCAGCCATTTTTTAAGATATAGACGAAACAAAAACTGCTCCTGAATCTTTTTATCAAGGTCAAACACATAAGAAAAAAATATTTTTTCAATTTTCAATTTTTTGCTACCACATTTCAAATTTAAATTTTTCTTAAAATTTTAAATGGCCGCCATTTTTAAAAAAGATGGCGGATGAAGCTGGCCAACGAACTCGTTCGAGACATTGGTCTGTACTATGTATAAACGAAGTTACATCCAAATCGGTTCATAAATACGCCTTTTATCGCGTGACAAAATTCAGGACGTTTCAAAATGTCAGCTTCGCTAGAAATTCAAAATGCTATAACTCAGCCATTTTTTAAGATATAGACGAAACAAAAACTGCTACGGAGTCTTTGTATAAATGTCAAATACATAAGAAAAAAATATTTTTCCATTTTCAATTTTTTGGTACCACATTTCAAATTTTATTTCTTTTTAAAATTTTTAAATGGCCGCCATTTTGAAACAAAATGGCGGATGAAGCTGGCCAACGAACTCGGTCGAGACATTGGTATGTACTATGTTCACACCGAATTACATCCAAATCGGTTCATAAATACGAGAGTTACAGTGTGACATAGGTCAGATATATATATATATATATATATATATATATATATATATATATATATATATATATATGGATATATATATATATATATATATATCAATTTTGAACGGAGGGTGGTTTCGGGGTCTGGGGGTCATGATCGATGAAAATATACCAAAATTTTTTGAAATCGCTTTTCTCCGAACGGCTGCAATAGGTAGCTTTTTGTAAAGAAAGCTACCTAAAAGAAAGATATATATATATATATATATAACCGGAACTGCTCTGGCTTCAAGCTCTTGATTAGCGATTTAGGTTAAACTTTGAAGTAGAACTGTGAGCTTAATGTTCAACAAAAATATTAAGCGTGGGTACTCATTTTATTCAGAATTTTAAACTCTTCAACATTTGTATTGACACTGTTTTTGATAGTTTTTTTAGATATTTTTATGGTAATTAAAAAAACCTGTTTTCCGACTATAAATCTGTACATATTTTCTAACGCTTATCTACTACGACGAGGAAAACTTAGTACAGTGCAACCTCGATTATCCGAGATAACTGGGAACGTTAGTACCTCGGATATTGGAAATCTCGGTTAATAGAAACCATGTGTAAAAACTCGCCGTGCTTGCGAATTTAACATCTCTTAAAATAAATAAATAATAAAAAAAAAAAGCAATAGAACGTTTTTTAAATAATAAAAATAAATATATGTAAAGTTCTGTTTCACAGCTTAACAAATTTAAAAAGGAATTCAACTACTAGTAGTAAATTTTAAAAAGCAAATTGAAAAATTTGCGGGAGTTCACACGGCCACTAGAAACAAAGCGCTGTTCGCTGTTGACTTCTAAGGGTCCAATGTTTCTTGGGAGTTGAGGGCTTTTGGGAGCAGCCTGTATAGCGCGGTCAGAGAACTAAAAAGTGTGGTCATTTTCAAGGCTCATTCAGAAGAATAAAAAAGCCGGACTATGTTATCGGCTCGGTTAACAGAAACCTCGATTAATCGAAGCTCAGTTAATCGAGTCTCTACTGTATATTCATTCTAGACCTAAATTAAATGGATTAAAACAATTTACAGCTTTATTCCCCTAATTCCGAATTCGGCCTTTTTTCTTCCCCCACCACTGGGCTATTAATTAACTGTGAAGTTTTGTTCCAGTGGGTTGGAAATGTGTTGGAAAGTGTTTCATAATCTATGTTGGATGCGTGAATTTTCGTTCTTGTTAAAGTTTTGGGGATAAAAATAACCAGTTTTGTACTGCATTGAATAGGTTGAACGATGCGAAAAATAAATATCACAGCTGTTTTTTTATTTATTTTTTTTTTTTGTGTGTGTCATTTATTTCCGAGTAATGCATTTAGAATTTAGGGAAAAAAGCGTATAATTAAAAAGAGATGTAACTGTATGACGTTAGAATTATTTCGTTTACTTATCTATACAAAATATAAAACAACTTTTTTACTTTAACATTCAATAATTATCAGAAGTTCAAGAATTATTATAAATTCTGTATGAAAACATTTAATTTTTCCCTTATTCACAATATAATATTATTTTTCATTATAATATATAATTTAATATTAAATAAGTATTACAAAGTCAACATGAGAATATTTCTTTTTTTTATTTGCATAAAAAACAATTTCTTCAACTCAATTCAACAACCATTATAATTTGTGTAATTCGTATTATAAAGCAAACATATCCGTGAGTAATGCTGATGTCACACTGATGGTAGTAACATCTGATCAATAAGTTTCACTTTTATTGACATATTTTTAATTTCTAAATATCACCATTTCAATTTTTACACCGTCGATTAGGGAAAGAAATGTTCTTTAAATGAAACTTGTTTAAATTTTTTTCTCAATTTAGTAACATTTTATGCTTTTTTAAAATGATTTTCAAGCATGAATTTTGTTTAAATCTCTCTCGCATGCAGCCTGATTATGATAGATTAACCAATTTGCTTTTGAAACAACGTAGTTAGTTCATCGTCTATTTCCTTTTAATATGCCATAAAGAAATTAAATCTTCACTAGTAAATTAAGAAAAGAATAAAATAACATAAATAAAACGCAAATTTAACAGAAATGTAACCGAACTATGCGCTGAAACCACTAAAATCTTCAGCTGTTGTAAGTAGTGACATCATTGGAGCTTTCTTCTTCTAATAGCTACTGACGTCGTGCGGGTAATATAAAAATAATGCTTTTAATAAATTTCAAAACTTTGGTTTGTTAGTGGGCATTCTAAAATATATACATACATATATATATACCGGGTGTCCCAAAAAGGACTGACTGATTTTAAAATTCAATAACTTGCAAACGGTGACAGATATTTAAAAAATTCTTGCAGGAGGGTTATGCATAAGGTCAAAAGTTTTATTACAGTGATTTTCAATTTTAGTACGATTTACAAACAATAGATGGCGCTGTAAGCAATAGTCGTTAAATTCAGACTCGATTTTTGGTACTTCGTGGCCCGGATAATACATTTCCATCTCCTTTTTCTGCATGGAACAAGATAAAGGACCAAAAATCGAGCCTGTATTTAGCGACTATTGCTTACAGCGCCATCTATTGTTTGTAAATTGAACTAAAATTGAAAATCACTGTAATAAAACTTTTGACCTTATGCATAACCCTCCTGCAAGAATTTTTTTAATATCTGTCACCGTTTGCAAGTTATTGAATTTTAAAATCAGTCAGTCCTTTTTGGTACACCCGGTATATGTATATATTAGTGTTTTTAATAAAAGAAAAGTTTTATATATGTTCTGTAACACACGAAGCCCAGTTTGGATACCCTAGTTATTATAAATTAAAAATGTGATTATTTTTGTCAGCCATAATTTAGGCAAAAATATTGATTCAAATTCATAATAATAATTATAAGTTTAATAACCTTAATAAGTTCCGCATGCAATTTCAATTTTCTGTATTGAAAATATAACTTTTTCGTTAAATTTCGATAATTATTACAAGTCAATATAATTTTGTTTTATTTATTTATTCAGAATTACATTAGTTTCCGTTTTTAAACTCAATACTTAGTGTAAACTGAATAGTCAAATTTGTCGTTAATATGTTTCCTACTTTTTATTTATTAAAATGTGCAATACATTCAATAATTATAAATTTCAACACTGATTATATATCTGTTCATATCCAAACTTCCCTTTATATTAAACCTTTGACTTATATAAAGCGTATTTATGTGCAACTAACAAAGTTAAAACAAAATATAGCAACCAATATTCACAAAGGGTAAATTAAATTTTAATCCAAATGAACGACTTTAGATACTACAGTATTTTTAATACATAAACGCAGAAAATGACCCGACTTTAGAAAGAATTTATCAAGATTATCTTCCATTATAGCTCAGAGAATATCCAACATAATACTAAGCTTTATGGTTATTAGGATTAGTGCAACAGTAAACTTTAAACTTTCATAATTCATCTACATAAAATTAACTGTTTTGATGAGAAGGTTTTCAAAAGAAATAAAAATTTTGCTTAATTTTCTTAAGAAAACTTTATAAACTCATTCTTCTTCAACTAATAATAAATAAGATTTTCATGAAACTTCTCTATGCTTTAGTAGATGAAAAGAGTGTTGATTTATTTGGAAAGAGATTAAAAACTTTTAATTAAAACCCCATAACTCAGTATCTAAAGTATGAGGATACTTGAATAGAACGTTCTCTTATCAGTGCAAACCTGATCCAAAGTACTTGGTCATTTCTTTCTACAGTTAGCATCATAAAATTTTATTATATTTTCTATTAAAACTTTAAAACAAAGTTAAAAGTTATCAATACGCTTTTATCTGCACTACTTGTTCATTCATTACGTTTTAATTTTAACAATAAAGAAAATACAGAATACTATGCTATTATTTGATTTATAAAATGGCAAATAAATACCATGTCTTAACAATACTGCTGAAATGTTAGTATTAAACTGAATATTATACAGGGTGTATCTGAAATGCTTCAACAAACTTAGGGAAATGATAGTCCTCATCAAGACGAACAAAAAATGCAATAGAACATGGGGTCGCAAATGACGTTTAAAGGATGAAAATCGCAAAACTAATAAAAATATCGAAATCTCGCATGATGCTTTTCTGCAGAACTGGCTAATAGCACGAAGCTGGTTTTCCTTTCACTTTGTGCATATTCGGTAAGAAAGAGAAAACAAAAACTTGGAATAAAGCCAAACAAGTCTGTGAGCAGGAATCCACGTATACAGGACTCTGGAAGTCTTCGAGCGTGTCCGCCAGACGTTCCTCCGTAGATGTACTCTGTGTAATAAGGTCCGCGGTCGACACTTTGAACAGTTGTTGTAAAATATTTGTTTTCTCTGGACATCACGAGCTGTGTTGTACCTATTCTGTGCAATAAATAATTTTCTGGAGTGTTTCTTTCTTGTCTCAGTTTGACCATTTCCAGACGCATTTTCTCGATTTTCATCCTTTAAACATCATTTGCGACCCCATGTTCCATTGCATTTTTTGTTCGTCTTCATGAGTACCATAATCCCTCTAAGTTTGTTGAAGGATTTCAGATACACCCTATATATAATGCAAAGTACGAAAACTATCGACACTTTATTCAAAGCATTTTGAATTTTATGGCAACATTTCACTGATGAATAATGGATAGACAATATTGAGTAAAAATTTATAAAATATGCGCACATCCAAATGTAAAAATTATGTAGTTTACCTTATTCATAACTTTAAGAAAGATATGTTTTAGTAAAATAACTGGTAAGTTATTCCGAGATTTCATTCTTATTTAAAATAAATCCGGAGTTGAAATAAATAAGGGTCGACAAAATGAAAGTGGCATTGCTGTAATAACTCCGTCATTTGAAGAGAAATATGACTGCGTATGCTCGTATAGAGGGTACAGAGTGCTGCGAATGCATGCGATATCATCAGATCCCGCCAGATGCGTGTGTGATAGAGTGGGAGCACGTTAAAAGGCATCATTAGATGCCGCCAAACGGTTGTGCAATTTTTAACCGCGGAAAATATGAGTGCTAGTGAAATCTATTGTCGAATGCAAAATGTGTATAACGCGGAGAGTAGGTCACGCAGATAAGCATTCCGAAGGCGTGGGGATTTTCGTAGTGGAAGAAGCAGTACGGACGACAGGTTACTACCTGGTCAAGCGCATGTGGTCTTCTTCCACTACGAAAATCCTTACACTATTCGGAATACCGATCTGTATGACATACACTCTGTGAAAATACACATTTTGTATTCGACGATAGATTTCACTACACAAATACACTTTATCATTTAAATAATCTTCCAACAAGCACATTTTACAGAACAAATTTTGACATTTTAGAGAAACCAAAATCATATAAGGCTTTTTATTGGCAACTTAAGCTACATTTAATTATTGACAACCACAAATGGCAGGGCTTTGGCTAGCTTCTCGCTAGCTTTTATTTTTAATGACCATTAAAAGAATAAATATGGCCAGTTTGAGGGTATCTAGCAATTTTGGTAAAAAGTTAGTGGTATGATTGTGGGTATATTCATGTATTTACAGTCAATTGTATTGCAGCTTCATACTGGCCGGTGTGACACTTTCTTGATGATCCCGTTAAGACCAAAGATAGCGGGCCAACACTTTGGCCCAACACTTTGGCCCAAAGCTAACACAGCCATCAATGGTCCGCACGTTCTGTGTTTGTTGGGGTGGCACGTATACACTATATGGCCATTAATGACCAACAACATTCAATTTTAGACATTTTGTCGAGTATTTAAAAATATACTTGTCAGATTCTTCTGGAATTTGAGGATTAAAAAGAACACGTTTTACTTCATAATTATCAACGTCGATTCGATAAGGAGGACAATTAGAGGCCAACAAAAAATTAAAGAAAAAGTACACTGTTAAAAAGTTTGCAGCATTCTAGTAGATCATTTGACCGTTTTTTGAAAAAACGGTTTCATAACGGTAATTTAACTATACGGTATAACGGTAATTTAACGGTAATTTCTGACCATAAAATGGCCAATAATATGGTCAGAGTAGTGTTTAAATTATGGTTGTGTAACCGTTTTCGTAAAAAACGGTCAAATGACCTGCCAGAATGCTGCAAATTTTTAACAGTGTAATACTTGGGATCACCCTCTAAAATAAAATGCACGAAATGATCTATCACTACGGAATATACATGAGCAGAAATTGTGCAATATGTGTATTCATTTGTGTAAAAATAGCATGTTTATTAATAAAATATAGCGATTTTTTAAAAAAATTAAAAAAATTCTTGCATGTTTTTTGCTTATAACATGCAGGGTTTTTAACCAAATTTAACGCCAGTTTCAGAAAAATTCACAAAATGTAGTAGAAACACTATAGTTCAATTGGAATATAAATATATTAAATATTTAAGGAAATATGGGCAGTTGTATAAATTAACTTTTATCTACGCATGCGCGTACGATAACAAGGAACTTTTTGAATAATTTAATAGTCAACTTTATAGAGCAACTTATTAAAAAAAAATCAGTCAAATATCGTAAAAATTCAGAGAGATATCGGCATTAGAGTGAGCTATTTTTTAGTTTCTCACTAAAAATCGCTGAATGATAAGGGATTGTCCACAAATTGTTATTTTTAAGTTTTCAGACAGCGTTCGGAGCAAGTTTTTTGAAAAAGCTATTTAATTATATTTTACGGTTATGTTTAGGAAGATTTTGACTCTAAGCTGCGATGAAAAGGAAAATGCAGTCCATACATTGGTTACTTTTAGGTAAATTTAAAAGTTTAAGGTAAAATTTTATGAAATTTAGCCCAATACGCAAAGCACTCTACAGTAAATTCTATCGCATATATATGTATTTTATGTATACATGTAATTTGTATGACAGTGGTAAAGATAATAAACTAAAATCTAAGATATACATTTTTAATGAGTTAAGAGTCAATAACTTGCAATTTGATTTTTATAGTGATATTTCAATAGCTTTTTGAGAAATTTGTTTTGCGAATTGAATTTTCACAGAAAAATGCATTTTTCATAAAATACATTTATTTAACTGAAACATTTACTTAACTATTTTAAACTTTATGTTTAGGAAGATTTTGACTCTAAGCTGCGATGAAAAGGAAAATGCAGTCCATACCAGTCTACACATTTACTTAAAAGTTATGTGAATTGGAAATTTACTGTACTTATCGATCAAGGTCTTTTTTTTTTGTGTGATAACTTTTTTGAATTAAAGTATCAATAAAAAGGGAAAAATAGTATACAAATTAGGATATCTGATTACGTTTAAAATAAGATTTTTGTCAAAAATTTTCGTTTTCTTTGTATTACATTTTATTAAACCCCGCATTTCTAAATTTCCAAATCTGCGCTTACATTTATTGCATTATAAAAAAAAATCAAAGTTATCAGAATTTAAAATCTACTTGATAGCTGTGAATGAAACCGGAAGTCCCAAACGTTTCAGCGTTAAATTTTTTCCCCCTTCGAACAAAAACCGCCTAAACTGTCTTTTAGATATAAACGGCACAAAAAAAAAAAAGACCTTGATCGATAAGTACAATAAATTTCAAATACACATAACTGTTAACTAAATGTTAAGTAGAGTTTAATATAGTTAAGTAAATGTTTCAGTTAAATAAATGTATTTTATGGAAAACTTTCCAGTGAAAATTTCATACGCAAAACAGGATTTCCCAAAAAGCTATTGAATTATCCCTATAAAAATGAAATTGCAAGTTATTGAATCGTAACTCGTGAAAAATGTCCAATGTATCTCAAATTTTAGTTTATTGTCTTCACCACTGTCATATAAATTACGTGTATACAGAAAATACATATATATGCGATAGAATTTACTGTAGAGTGTTTCGTATTAAGCTAAATTTCATAAAATTTTAACCATACACTCTTCAATTTACCTAAATGTAATCAACGTATGGACTGTATTTTCCTTTTTATCGTAGTTTAGAGTCAAAATCTTCCTAAACATAACCGTAAAATATAATTAAATAGATTTTTCAAAAAACTTGCTCCAAACGCTGTCAGATAACTTAAAAATAGCAATTTGTGGATAATCCCTTTATCATTCAGTGAGTTTTAGCGAGAACTAAAAAACAGCTCACTCTAACGCCGATATCTCTCTGAATTTTCACAAAATTTGACTGATTTTTTTTAATAAGTTGCTCCATAGAGTTGACTATTATATTATGCGAAAAGTTAATTGTTATCTTTCGCACATGCGCAGATAAAAATTATTTTATACAACTGTCCATATTTCCCTAAATATTTAATATATTTATATTCCAATTGCACTATAGTGTTTCTACTATATTTTGTTAATTTTTCTGAAACTGGCGTTAAATTTGGTTAAAAACCCTGTATGTTATAAGCAAAAAACATGCAACAAAATTTTTAATAAAAAAAAAATCGCTATATCTCTATTAATATACATGCTTTTCTTATACAAATAAATACACCTATTGCCCAATGTCTGCTTATATATATTCCGTAGCGATAGATCATTTCGTGGATTTTATTTTAGAGGGTGATCCCAAGTATTCTTTATTTTCTTTAATTTTTTAGTGGCCCCCTAATTGCCCTCCTTATCAAATCGACGTTGATAAATATGAAGTCAAACCTGTTCTTTTTAATTCAAAAATTCAAGAAGAATCTGACATGTACATTTTTAAATATTAGACAAAATGTCTAAAATTGAAAGTTGCCGGTCATTAATGGCCATATAATGTACGTGCCGCTCATCGAGAAGGAGTTAAAGAATGCTTATTGAATCCTTAACTAAAAAAAATCCCCATTAACTATACGTAATCACCGAAATAGTTCCAGTGTTATTCAGATGAAATAAAGTTTGTGATTTTTAATTTTATGCATACCTGGAAAATAAATAGCAATTTAAATGATTTTTGAAAATATATTTTTGCTTAACTATTTAATAATATTTGTTTACTTTAATACAAATTATTTTTACCGTTTTATTTTTGATATTTTATAGTTGTTCTCTCTTACTCTTTTTATATTAGTTCCTTTTGTTTTTCGATAAAAGCACTTAAATCATATTTCGGTATTTCATTGGGTGCAAAAGCAGAAAAAAATACCTAAAATGATGGTTTCACCAAGATATATAGAATTAGAGCAGCTGCTGGTAATTTATATTAATATCATTGCGTGAAGCACTATTTTCATATAAATTGAAATCGGAAGAAAAGCCTCAAAATATTTCCACTTTACTTATTCTCTGGCAAACAAACATATTATTTTTAGCAACATTTACATTTTATCTGTTCTGTTGAACACTTTTAAAGAATGTGCATCTCAATTAGGTACTGCAGAACGTGCTTCAGAGATATTTTCCTCTAAATTCATTTGCATTTCCTTTCGACCATAATTTGATAAGTTACGAGCTGCGTAGCAGCACATTGTGTTGCATTTGTATTTTCTAAGCTCTTTCGAGTTTTTTGGGGCATATACTTATCAATCTATTTTAAAATTAAAGTGTATAAGTTAAGTTAAAAATGTGATCATTATCATTTTTAATGTTAATTAGACATTCACTCGCCGTAAGACTCCTTAAAATTGGTGGATTAGTTCCCGAGTTTTTGAATATTGCTTGATTGACTGCTTCTCCTAGTTTTTAGTTCACAGGCTATCAAAGATTGAGAGGTAATGTGCCCGCAGGTTCTGTATGCACGTACAGTCGTGGAAAAAAAAAAGTAAACACCCCCTACTAACTCCTCAACAAATTATCGTAGAAGAAAGTTACTGGTACGTAATGCAATAACTCTTGATAAAAATATCCGATTTGCTTCAAGTTTGGTATACAGGTTTATTCTGATAAGGTGCTTGGCTGATTAGATTTGGAGGCTCATTGGTTAAGTACAAAGGGGAGAACGGGGCTAATCCCCCATCCCTTAATTTAGATAAATTATTTTACTGTTTATTTAATTATTTTTTCTATTTTTAGAGTTTAAAATACTACATTTTCGGGTTTTTTTTTTTTTTTTTTTTTTTTTGTTGGCAAGCGTGGTTTGACGCATCATTAAACATATTGTTATTGTAATTCGTATACACTTGTAACTAGACATAGACCGAAGATTCGGTTTCGTTTTCAGCTCAAAATATGAGTTTCTCCGAAAATTCGTTTTCGGTGAGAATGCTGCCTAAAATTCGGCCAGACCGAAATTCGACCGAAATTATTTGTATTCTAAAAATCTCGTTTCTTCCTTCGGAAATTTTCACCGCTACTTATTCATTTGAGCTGTATCAACTGACTAAATATGTGACCAAATTTTGAGGCCGCTTTTCTCATTCAAAGCTGCACCCTTAACAGTAATAGACATTTTTTAGCTTGAAACCGCACACAGAATTCTAGTATAACACATAATCATTTACAAAAATTCTTATAAAAGATAAATCCAGGTATGTATGCATAAAACATTTTTTAGTTAGATGACATTGGTATAAATAGAAAATCATTCTATGTCGTACATGAATTAATTACATATTATTTTGTATGAAAATAAAAAGTTTTAGTCAGAGGCACGGAGAGCCAACTTGGGTCACACTCATAATTATGTGTAATTAATTAATAATTCTGGATATTTATGTATGCATTAAACAATTTTTTGGACATTTTCATTTTCGTTTTGGTTTTCGGCCGAAAATAGAAGGATTAGCGAAATTCGGTTTCGGTCTTTAAAACCAGTTTCGCTCGATCCTTAGTTGCAACCATAAAAGAACATGTGGCATTTCATCACTTGTGGCGGACTGATGGAAAATTTCTTAAAGATTATTAATTTATAATTGAGTTCTAAATACAGTAGAACCTCTTTTATCCGGAACTCTTTTAATCGAAACTCTCGGCTAATCGAAATCCATTTTTAAAGCTTTTTTTTTACTATCACATTGTGTGCAAAATCCATTTTGAAAGCTTTTTTTTTAACTATCATATTCTTTGTGTGCAAGCGGCCCTTACCGAACTATGAGTACCTATAAATATTTTGGACCCCCTTTCTTAGAGTTTCTTTAAATTGAACTTGAGCTCCCTTAAGCTGCGGAGTGGAACAAAGAAACAAATTAGCAATTCTGAAGCTTTTGAATATTTTGCAAAAGGTTTGGCATGGCTTTAGCAGCATAAAAACTGTGATACCTGTGAACTAATAATATTAAAAAACTCCGTGATAGAGCTTCTAAGCAAAGGCAATCGAAACTGCGACAAAGGAAAAAAAACATTTTTTCAAACTCTTGTGATATATGTAAAAGGTACTTAATTTCAAAATTAAAATTCAGGTAATTTATTCTTGTTTCTATTTTGCTATTGCTTTATTTTTATTAAGCACTTGTTACCATAATAAGAAATATTTCATAGATTTCTCCTTAATCTTAAAATTGAAGCATTCTCGATTATCCGAAAATTTCGATTTCCCAAAAGATGGTCGGTCCCAATTACTTCGGATAATCGAGGTTCTACTGTATATTAAAATGCTGTATTGTCATCTGATACACACCTGTGTAAAAAGAAAAAATAATAATTCTAGCAAATCAGGAATTTAAAAAATTCATTCCAAAATTCCATCATTACATGCAAAAAAACAAGTTGAATTAAATAAAACTGTGTAGGTTTGCGACGCGGTGATATGGAAATTTGAACAAAATTACAACTAATTTTATTTCAGCAGTTGTCATAAGAATAAAGAACAAGTTAGCAAAAGTACCAAATCATTTTTTTTTATTGTTCTTAACTTGGCAAGAAATTACTTAATCTTAACTTGATAAAGCCAAATTCATGATGCACCATTAATATTAGTACACTAACTGAGGGGAATAAGCATTTAGTCTTATTACTTAATCAGATTTACAATCGTTGTCAATACTGTCTGTAAAGGTGTCTGGTATGTATAAGGTTTCTTTTCTAAAACACTCTCTGAAAAATGCATTTGGGATAAAAATAACTGCATTGGGTATTTTTGATTTATGAATGTTTTCTGATTTATGATGGCCAAAGTTCGATTTGTTATGAAACCTCAAAAGCAATTTATTTTACTTGATTGTGAAAAAGAATGCGTTAATACTTAAGAAATTAATTTCATAAGAGAATCGAATATCATATAAAATAAGATTTTTTTATATTTTATTACTAAAGTGGATTCCAAAAAAAAAAAAAAAGTTTTTTTGTGTATGTATGTATGTATGTATGTATGTAAGTATGCAGTGCACTGGGTCCTAATATATTGTCTGCCAGGGAAAAAAAGCGGACCCACTCACATATACAATGTTATAACTTAGGTTTTACTTTGTTTTATCTTGCCACGTGCGCTGAGGAATGTAATTCAGCCGAGAGAAAATTTCTAGTTGATAAAAAATTCAATTTTAGTTAATGTTAAATAAAGTTGATCAACAAACACGGCTTGCTTGTTAAGTGACTTTTAATTAAGATTTTGTGAACTAAGGCTTATTTTAGAGCGACATTATTGCTTACTCTCGAAGTTAGTTATTGATATTCAGTTGAGCAACTACTCTTCGATACGTAAGTGACTTTCGAATTTAGTAATCTTGCATTTTTAACATAAGGACTAAGTTACTGTTAATTGTAGCATACACTGTTAAAAATCTGCAGCATTTGCTGCAAAGTCACTCCGTCACTATTATAGAATATCTCTATTCTGACCAACCAGAATGCTCCATAATATAGTCAAATAACCGTTCTCTATAAAAGCGGTGAAGTGACTATGCAGCAAATGCTGCAGATTTTTAACAGTGTAGAATAGACCAAATAAAAGAAGCTCCACCACAGGCCTGTCCGATTAGATTGAAATAAACACTGTTTTTTAAACCTAAACTTTGGTAATGTCTGCATTTCAATGTGGAGCCTTGCCGGGCACGACTAAACGTTTAGCTCGCAGAACGTAAACATCCAACTGATCTTTTCTCAGCCCTTGATTCTAAACCCTATTATTACATTTCGATATCGAAGAGAGACGTTGATTTCTACCACAACAGTTCTTCACCTGTTATAAAATATCACAATCCATCGACAAAATTGTGCTCTAATTCATTAGTTCCACCTACGTATTTTTTCTTCCATAAAACATTTGGAAGTTCAGATCGAAATATATTGTTTTCACAGAAAATCGATGATAAACTACATTTCATGTGAGATATCTATAGAGTTTCTTAATGTTTTTAAGAGAATATGCTTCATAAAGCAGAAATTTATTATTGACGTAAAATAATGCAATACAAGTATACTAGATCAAGTTTTAATAAAATGTATTTTAAAGTGATTTATGTGTCAAAATGATATTATTCGCATTTGCAGGCGAGATATCACGAGAACTACTTAACATCTATTTTATATTTTTTTGCATGATACTTTTAGATGTTATACATTTTACTTATATCATAGTCTGAGCTTAACTATTTTTATTGTTTCACCTATAAAAGAAAAGAAATATATATACATGGATAAATTCCGAGAATGCCATATACAATAATTTCAACTTTATTTTAACTATATAAATTTAGCTAAATTTTGCACAGGCTCATGTTCAGTTTTAAGATATGCTATATAGATTCCAATTCAGTTTCGAGAGCGGTTTCGAAACTGAAAGTACCTTTTAAAAAAAATCTGCAACCAAAATCGAAACAGTAAAAAAAAGTCATATTAAAGATTGAGTTCAGCTATCCTAAGCAAAAAGTAAACTGTTTTAAAATATTCAAATTTAAACGAGAAATTCGAAAACAACCTCCCCATTTCAAGTGAGTGAAGATTACCCTTAATCGATTGTAACGCCGTACAGAAATCCCTGCCCAAAATATTTTTCTATGTAAATATAGTCCGATTGCCTTGAAATTCTTAGTTGTTATTAGGTATCACAATGGCATGTTTGGTATTGTAGATGAAGTCTATAGAATTTACATTTCATTTACAGACACACTCAAAAGATTATGGATTATGGGGAAAAATCGTTTGCTCTGTATTTTAATGATATCACACTATTTTAAACGTCCTGAAATTTATATACATCACTGAAGTGTACTAAGGCACTTAGAATGGCACTTTAGAATATGGTGTGCATAGAATATATCGTTCATTTACTGGGAAACTCAAAAGAATTTGACTGAAGAATAAATTTAACTATTGAGGTCTATGACCAATAATTGCTAGAAATGCGTTTGTAGTTCTGATATGCGTTTTCAAAAGGAACTATTTTTTTTTTTAATATTACTTGGTATGGATACATTCTATAGATGATACACAGGGCTGAACAAAAGTTCTCAAGTACATTTCCGTTTTACTGTGCTATGCGTTTCATTGAACTAACTATGTACTATGTAGTATACATACAAATCCATAGCTTAGTTTAATATTTTATATCTTAAAAGCCGACGAAGTGTAAGTAAGATTTTAACACTTCTCATAATAATAAGTAAACATTTTATAAATATTTTGACAACTAAGAAAAAAAAAGAGACATCATTTAAGAAGAGCACAAAGAAAAAAGAAGTTAAATATTAATTTACTAAGTAGATATTTTAAAATACGAATACATCACATACCCACAGACTTAACATTACTGAAGGGAATTTGGAAGTTGAGTGACTAGCAGCCTTAAATGTTTACTGTTTATGAGAGAAAAGTAATTGTTGATAGATTGTTTTATTTTCTAGTAATGTTAAATGTATTTAATTTTACTATGCATAAAATTTATTATTTACATTTAATTTACTTTAATAATAATTATTATATTTATATTACATTTGATAAAGATTATTCATATTTGATAAAGATACATTATGCTAGTTTTAAAGTGTATTTAATAGATTATATAATCTGATTCTTCAGAACTCAGTTTTTCACCTTTTTATCACCCTCTTCTTGATCTTTATCAGGACTATCATCACACCTAGTTGGAATAAGAAGTTGTAGGGTCTCGCTACTGTATGGCTTGCTATTTTCCCTTGTTCTTTGTCTAGAGCAGCATATAAAAGGATCACAGCTTAAAAGAAACCAATTTGGGACATCTCTGTTGCAAACTTGTCTATTGCACTTTCTTAAGTACTTTGTACAGTACTGTCTAAAGTGTTTGTTTCTGGCATCGACAGCTTCTTCTGATCGTTACATTGGCCAATGGGTACGAATGCTTTCTTAATTACAGTGGTACCATGAATCAAAACCTTGTGCATTGTTGTAATCATAGGGTGCCAATCGTAAAGGTTCACATACAGGTTCAGATACAGCCTTGCTGTTTCATCTGCACATGTTTGAAATTTTTTTCGTCCGTGCAATGTCCATTTGTTATGACTTCCAATATTACTTGCAACGTTTTAATCATTTCTGCATTTACTCCAGACATCTTTAATTTCATCGCTTCTTCCCTTATTTTTCACCTATGAGACCCCGAAACTAATTAGGGAACACTTTTTCAATAAATAACACAAATGAAATTTGAAGGCGATCGAATATTTCTATCAAGAGATATCGAGTTGCGTGCGTATGTATGTACAGTCGTGGATAAAAAGAAAACACCCCTACTAACTCTTCAACAAATTATCGTAGACGGAAGTTACTGGTACCGAACGATTGGAAATAAAGTCTACTTTTAAATGATGTATATGAAATTTGTTTAGGGGGCCATCTACATATTAAAATGAACCCAAACTTCCTTTTATTTCAATGGCAATACCCAATATTAACGAGATATTTCAAACCTTTGGTTCAAATTATGCCTAGACACCAAATTTCAAGTCATTTGAATGATAAGTTTTTGAATTATAAACATTCAAAATTTAGTGCTTCTAATGTTAAATTACATTTTAATATTTTTATTTATATCTCCTGAAATTATGCTCCTAATGTACTAATTTTTTGTGTAGCAATAATACTAATGTGCCCAAACATAAATACGCTGAATTTGCAATTTTTATAATTTTATGATATGAATTATGAATTAAATATTTGAAAAAATTATGAATTGCAATCTACATTTTTTTTTGATGGATTTAGATTTGTTAAATCCTGCTTTATGAAAATACAAAATTTCACATATTTCTTCCAAATTGTTTTAAAATTATGCTTAAAAAACGGCAAAATGATGAATTAAGTCTATGATAGATGTGATAGTCCAAGAGCCGACAGCACAAAAACCTATGTTATCAAGCACAAGAAAAAAAACATTTATTTTATGGAAGAGTAGAAGTACGGGAATCTAATGATCCACGTCTGCCGAAAGTGAAGTGGTGCATAAGCCAAAAATTAATACCACCAATGATTCACTCGTAGGTTTATCATTGTGTTTGTCCTGCAAACAAAGGTATGAAAACATGAAGGACTGGGAGCAGGAAAACACAATGATAAACCTACAAGTGAACCACTGGTGATATTAATTTTTAGCTTATGCACCACTTCACTTCCGGCAGACATGAATCATTAGATTCCCCTACTCCTACTCTCTCATAAAATGAAGTTTTTTTTCTTGTGCTTGATAACATAGGTTTTTGTGCTGTCGGCTCTTGGACTATGAGTAGATATTTTGAAATTTCTTCTGCTGTCTTGTTATCTAACAGGCTTCGTTGACTGCTTGAATGGTACTTAAGGTGCCTGGATCAAGAAAGGGACCCTCTCGGTTAACAATCGAGTACCGAGCTTCAATTTGGATACAGCCCTTAAAATACGCTCGTTTTAAAACAATTAATTTCTCGGAAACTTGTGGTACCAATTCTATAAAAATTTGTTTTTAGGCAAATTGAAGAGTGTAGAGCTCATTTATGCTGCCCGAATTGTGTATTGCTATTGAAAAAAACAAAGTTATGGTTTGTTTTAATATGTAGATGGCCCCCTAAACAAATTTTATATACGTCATTTAAAAGTAGACTTTATTTCTAAGCGTTCGGTACCAGTAACTTTTGTCTACGCTAATTTGTTGAGGAGTTAGTAGGGGTGTTTACTTTTTTTTCCGCGACTGTACATACATACACACAGAATCTATAGTGCAAAAGCTCTCCGGTAATATCCTGTGAGCTAAAAACCTGCAACACGACAGTAAATATATTGTTTTTATCTCTTCAATTCGGTTGCCGCAAAATGGAGCATTTAAATAGTTATCCCGAAAAAAATGGCAACAATATACGGAAGATGTTTTTGCAGAAATTGGCACTCAATACTATAACTAATATGATTATAATTAAAAAATGGTTCGGCAAAGCCAGGCACATATTTAAAAAGCTTTCGATATGTTTAAATTCGAGTCAAAAACGCATTTAAAATAGCCCTTTTACAAATTTGATCTATTTTTATTACATTAAAAACTAAACTATTTAAACTAATACATAGTTTAACACTAAGCTCTGACCTTTGTTAAACACTTAAGCCCTGTTTAGTTTCAATTCAACAGTTCATTGAGCCACAAAAAAATTATATTTAAACATAACAACAATGCCAAAAAGCAACAACAATCAACGTCTTCTCACAAAGAAGCTTCCTCTTCAACTGAAGACAGGAGCCACCGGATGTAACTCGGGTTCCTAAAATAGACATAGATCGACGCGCCAATTGGGTATTAATAAATATGATTGTTACAATTGTTGACGAAATTTGATTTTTTGCGTTTTTGGCCAGGTTTTTGGGTCAAATACTCCACTGTGCAGCACACAGTGGAGTATTTGAAGCAAAATCCGGGCCAAAATTATTTTTATGTGTTTTACAGTTAAAATCATTGCTGTTGACTTACTATTCGTCAATACACTTAATTAATACACGTAAAAGTAGGGTAAGGTGCCCTATTATCGTCCCCCAGTCACTTTTAGGCCCTTGGAAGTTGTAATTTTCAGTGAAAATCTACCAAATTTGGATTTTACATAGTCTAACTACCAACGCACATAGAAACATAGCCAAATGTCGTACAAAAAAATTTTAAGAATGCGAAAAATTGTTTTTTCAAAAGTATCTAAAAAATGCAAAAGAAAAAAATGGTCCCTATTTCGCCCCCCCCCCCCCCCCCCCAAAAAAAAAAAAAAAAAAAAAAAATCCAATACGCCGAGGCTTAACTAATAATTAAATCAAAATTTATTTCTAAATGAGTAAGTAATTTAATTTACATTAAAGTAAGGCACAAAGAAATGTACTATTTATCAGTGGAAGAATATCATAACGAAACATTAGTCATCCAAACATGAGGAAAAAATTGAAAGAAATGTCATGAAAAAGCATTCCTAATTTCGTCCCCGGGGAGAAAATAAAAACTGCAAACGGGACGAAATTGACCACGCTACTTCCCAATATGGCGGAGCTTCAGTTCCCGTAAGATGAACTGAGCGTCTTAAAACTCCCTGTATGCTACTGTCAGCATCTTACGAACGTAAAATACATACAATGAAAAGGAAATAAATACTTACGGTACAGTAAATAACATTCTACAAATGACGTAATAAAAACTCGGGTCTTCTAAAAATATTAAATTTGCCGTCTTTAATTTATGTATGCGTCTTGGCGAACGAAACTTTCAACACTGACCCCTTTTATCTCCCGTCCCCTGTGTCTTGCGTCATAAGTGGCGCCACTTTCGTAGAAGCGGAGAAGTTAAGGGGGACGAAATATGGGCACTTTACCCTATGCATTTATGAAACAAAAATAAATATATAATACATGTTAGATGTAAATTTCCAACTGGGCGAAAAATGTCCGGACCACGATTCGAACCCGGACCTCCTGGCTGAAGCCGCCAGTGCTCTGCCATCTGAGCTATCCCGGACGATTCTGGTCGAACTTTTTCACCCAGCAAACCTTGATGATTACACCCAATTAGAATAATTGTGTTAATATTAATCTAGTGTAATTTCGTATCCAGCGATTTCTGGAGTTCCATTACCTGAGATTTATTCTGTTGAGCTGAACCAGGTTTCAGACCAGATGCTGTAATCATCAAGGTTAGCTGGGTGAAAAAGTTCGACCAGAATCGTCCGGGATAGCTCAGATGGCAGAGCACTGGCGGCTTCAGCCAGGAGGTCCCGGGTTCGAATCCTGGTCCGGACATTTTTCGCCCAGTTGGAAATTTACATCTAATATGATTTGTTTTCCAATTAGAATAATTGTGTTAATATTAATCTAATATAATACATGGTTATTTAACATTTTACTATGTATAAGAGGAAAATAATTGTTGGTAGAGTTGTTTTATATACAAGTAATGTTTAATTAAATGTGGTTAATTTTACTAGATGTAAACTTTTAATCATTTATTTAAACCAATGTATTAATATATATATTTTTTGCATTTAGTATTTAGCAAAGTTGAGTCTCTAAAGCTGTGATGATGCATTGAGATGCTGTTTTTTAACTATTATTAAGAGATTACCGAAACAATTTCTATTAAAAATGATACATGCGGATTTTTTTTTTTTTTTTTTTTTTTTACTTGGCTTTCAAACTATAAGCAATACGACTATACCTAAAAAATGGTACTGCAAACACCGCACATCTTTAAAAAGGTATATATATATCTAAATTAGAGCAAAAAAATCTTAAAATGAATACATTTATAATTTAAATATTTTTTTTATTATATTAAAAATAAAGCTAATGAGTTCAAAAATTCGTGGACCCACAAAAATATGCATTTAAACATAATTAAACGTAATAACAAAGTTGAAACGTAACAATAAAGCACTTCTTCTCATAAAGAAACCTCCTCTTCAACTGAGGCTAGTAGCCGCCGGATATGACTCATGCGTCTGAAATAGACATAGATGGATGCACCAGTGAGTCATCTATTAAAAAATACATTTTTTTAAATTGTTGAGCAAATTTTAATTTTTGCATTTTATGCCAGGTTTTGGGTCAAATACTCTACTGTGCGCCGCCGCAGGTTTAGTTATTTTAATTGTTTCTAAACATCGAATAATTTAACTTTTTGCACTGTCGAACAGGTGTGTGTGTGTGTGTGTGGTGGGGGGGGGGGGAACTACTTTCAAATGTATCTTGTTTCGAAACTGTATCTCAAGTTATTAACTCTTCATGGTTTTTTAAAAAAATATTTCAAGCTTTATTTTTTTTTTAAGTATTATTTATCTCTATCGCGTGCAATTTGATTAAAAAGGATTAACCCGTTTGAAGTTAAAAAAAAAAAAAAAAAAAAAATGTATATAAATGTTTAGAATTGTTTTCCGAATAATAATCCTTAATGAAATTATCAATTCATCCGTAAATAAATAAAATAACAAAATAATATGAACGCAACAAAAGATTACAGACATGTAATCGAACTACGCGCATAGACACTGAAATAATCAGAATCAAAAAGGCTGCAAAATGTGGCAAAATCTTTGGCAAATTCTTTGGCTATTGATCTCTGGCTAATACGAAATTAGTGTTTTTAATAAATTTCAAAAACTTTATTTGAACAGATTGCTGATATTTTTCATATAAAATTGATATTTTGATATTGTTATTGTACAATCTAAAAAATATATTGAACGTTAAATAGCTATTAACATTTCCAATTGGAAAAAAAAAATCACTTATGTTCCATACACCTGGCAATATATGTTCTATAACCTGGGATGCAGAGTTGGGCAAATTTGTAATTTCAATTTTTTGCAATGTAATTACAATTTAATTGTATATAATTAACTATATTTAAAATTACATGCCGTAAAAAATTCTTGCAGCACTGTAGCCCCCATTCAACAACCTCTCATAAACCGTCCCCATTCAATTATTTGACGAAATTTCTGCGTTTGAATGTGTATAACTATTATCAACTAGCCGCCCTTGGCGACCAGTTTGGTCTCTCTTAAATCTATGCTAAGCATTATATCATGCTACTTTTATACATAATTTAATTTACTTGCTCAATCCTTCGCCAAATCCGAAGATTCTGATGCAGAAATCATGAACTCGCACTTTTTATGTTAGACGGGCGCAGGTGATAATTCGTCAAACACTGTCCCCGTTGTATTTTTTCGTATTTTATTAATTCCATTTAAAATGCAGTACTTTCATTCATTTTATTTAAAGCGCATAAGTTTAATTTAAAACATTAATATTTAAAATTTATGGCTCTGGTTTATTGCTTTAAACAAGAAAAGAAAATAAAAAAGAAAAGTAATAAATCATACCATGAGCCATGACATTTAATTTCAATATCAAAGCTTTGTTTTAATTTACCAAGCGAAAAATTGTTTATGACAATCGCATCAAATGGACTATTATAATAACGATGACTTGATGGCGATCGAACAATATTTGGCGATTTATCACCTGCGCCCGGCTAACATTAAATTACCGAATTGGCCGCCTGGCATACAAAAAGCGAAGTGGTCAACTCGGAACTGTTGATGACAGTCACATGACTTAGGCTTTTATTACATAGATTACATTCAATTAACTTGTAATTATATTGCGGTTAATTGCGATTACAAATTTGCCCAACTCTGCTGGGAAGCCCGAGTTCGATATCTTTGTTATTATTACAGTCAAAACAACAAAGAAGCATCAAAGAAGAATGCTGCTTATATTCAGACTTGTAAATTTATTCGCACAAATATATTGCCATAATATATTTATCATAACACCTTTAAAAAAAAAAACCCGTAGAGGACATTCGAATCTAACTTTATTGAATTTATTTCACGACATTCATCCTATTTGACTCTATTTTCAGAATGAATATTTATATGTACATTGCATTTGTAGCATTAAGACTAAACAAAATACAGCAAGAAAGCATGTTGTTACGTATTCTTCGCAACAAATGAAATACTATGTATGATGTATCTATTTTTCTGACAATGCATCTAAATGTATCCAGACCAGCGTCTTCGGCTCATTTCCACCAGCTATTTACTTCAATTAAGGTAGACAATTTAAGCTCCTTTTCACAACGCCAAGCGGGCTGCCTAGGGTGGTAATTAGAATTAACGTCCGCTGGAATAAAATAGTGGGGAGGGGGGGGGGGGACTTCAGTGAAAATGAACTTGAGGGGCAGTGAAAGTACATTACGGAATCTAAAGCAGATCTTAAATGAAAAGATGTGCTCAGGACAGCAGGGATTGTTCGGGAATCCAGAGATTTATGAAAGACTCGAAAGTGAAGTTCATTAGAACAAATGTATTGTGTTATTATGAAAAATTTAAACTAACACACATGACGACGCGACGGTGAGAAAAGCTAGGAAGGTAAGGTAGATTACAGGGAAAAAAGAAATTTTTTATTCCTCTAAGCAATATGTCCAGTAAGATAATTTTCTCTCGCATTGTTATATGTCTTCTATATTATAAAGGACAAATGTGTCCATCCGTAGTACAGGGAAAAAGAAATTTTTTATTCCCTAAGCAATATGTCCAGTAAGATAATTTTCTCTCGCTTGTTATATGTCTATATTATAAAGGACAAATGTGTCCATCCGTAACGCTGACGTCATTTTGATGTTGGCCACCGCCCCCTGATTGTAGCGATGGTAGGCGCCCGGCAATTTTCGGCGGATTTTTTTTTAACGCATGCACGATCCCCTAAATTTGGACACCAGTATTTTATAAAAGATTTCTGTGACTTGTTTAATCTCAGAAAAATAAAGCGGAAAAAACTTAAAAAAATTATTAGTGCTAAAATTCAAGGGACCGTAAACAGGCTGAAAAATTCGGCAACCGCCATTTTTGTGTCAACGCTCCGACATAGTATTCTGTGGGCGGATTGTTGGGAACAGCAGACGATTAAACGTGGCTTTTATTGAAATTTTTTAAACTTCTAAACATTGCACAATTTCCATTTTTACACCGCGTCCAATAGAGAGAAAAATGTACTTACAAGTGCAATTTGTTTCAAAACTGTATTACAGTTTCTTTGAAAACTGTACCACAATTTATCAATGTTTTAGGGTTATTAAAATTATTTTACAGCATGATTTTCATTTTTAACTACATCTATCGCGTGCAGACCATTATGAAAATTAAATGCATTTGCACGTTAGTTAATATAAATAGTTCATCACTTGTTACCGGCTGATATTCCATATAACACAGTTAAAACTTCATCAATAAAATAAAATAATATAAATAAAACAGAAACTACGTGGTCAAACAACTAAAATTATCAGAATTAAAAGAGATTGCTGTGAGAAGCGAAATCTTTGACGATTTCGTCGGCTATTAACTCATGTAAGAAATATTGCGATTTTAATAAATTTCAAAACTTTATATTTGAATGCAAAGTTGATACTTAAAAAAATGCTTTTTGGTGTTGTTAAAAAAATAATATTAATATTAAATGTACTTACAAATGTAATTTGTTTCAAAACTGTATTACAGTTTCTTTGAAAACTGTACCAAAATATTAATATTTTAGGGTTATTAAAATCATTTTAAAGCATGATTTTTATTTTTAACTACATCTATCGCGTGCAGACCATTGTGAAAATTAATTGCATTTCCACGTTAGTTAATATAAATAGTTCAGCACTTGTTTCCTGCTGATATTCCATGTAACACAGTTAAAACTTCATCAATAAAATAAAATAATATAAATAAAACAGAAACTACGCGGTTAAACAACTAAAATTATCAGAATTAAATGGGATTGCTGTAAGTAGCGAAATCTTTGGCAATTTCGGCTACTATTTTTCTTCGGCTATTAACTCATGTAAGAAATATTGCGATTTTAATAAATTTCAAAACTTTATATTTGAATGCAAAGTTGATACTTAAAAAAATGCTTTTCGGTGTTGTTAAAAAAATAACATTAATATTAAATGTACTTACAAATGTAATTTATTTCAAAACTGTATTACAGTTTCTTTGAAAACTGTACCACAATATTAATATTTTAGGATTATTAAAATCATTTTAAAGCATGATTTTTATTTTTAACTACATCTATCGCGTGCAGACCATTGTGAAAATTAATTGCATTTCCACGTTAGTTAATATAAATAGTTCAGCACTTGTTTCCTGCTGATATTCCAAGTAACACAGTTAAAACTTCATCAATAAAATAAAATAATATAAATAAAACAGAAACTACGTGGTTAAACAACTAAAATTAACAGAATTAAATGGGATTGCTGTAAGTAGCGAAATCTTTGGCGATTTCGGCTATTATTTTTCTTCGGCTATTCACTCATGTAAGAAATATTGCGATTTTAATAAATTTCAAAACTTTATATTTGAATGCAAAGTTGATACTTAAAAAAAAATGCTTTTTGGCGTTGTTAAAAAATAACATTAATATTAAATGTACTTACAAATGTAATTTATTTCAAAACTGTATTACAGTTTCTTTGAAAACTGTACCACAATATTAATATTTTAGGGTTATTAAAATCATTTTAAAGCATGATTTTTATTTTTAACTACATCTATCGCGTGCAGACCATTGTGAAAATTAAATGCATTTGCAAGTTAGTTAATATAAATAGTTCAGCACTTGTTGCCGGCTGATATTCCATATAACACAGTTAAAACTTCATCAATAAAATAAAATAATATAAATAAAACAGAAACTACGCGGTCAAACAACTAAAATTATCAGAATTAAAAGGTATTACTGTGAGAAGCGAAATCTTTGACGATTTCGTCGGCTATTAACTCATGTAAGGAATATTGCGATTTTAATAAATTTCAAAACTTTATATTTGAATGCAAAGTTGATACTTAAAAAAATGCTTTTTGGTGTTAAAAAAATAATATTAATATTAAATGTACTTACAAATGTAATTTGTTTCGAAACTGTATTACAGTTTCTTTGAAAACTGTACCACAATATTAATATTTTAGGGTTATTAAAATCATTTTAAAGCATGATTTTTATTTTTAACTACATCTATCGCGTGAGACCATTGTGAAAATTAATTACATTTCCACGTTAGTTAATATAAATAGTTCAGCACTTGTTTCCTGCTGATATTCCATGTAACACAGTTAAAACTTCATCAATAAAATAAAATAATATAAATAAAACAGAAACTACGCGGTTAAACAACTAAAATTATCCGAATTAAATGGGATTGCTGTAAGTAGCGAAATCTTTGGCGATTTCGGCTACTATTTTTCTTCGGCTATTAACTCATGTAAGAAATATTGCGATTTTAATAAATTTCAAAACTTTATATTTGAATGCAAAGTTGTACTTAAAAAATGCTTTTTGGTGTTGTTAAAAAAATAACATTAATATTAAATTACAAATGTAATTTATTTCAAAACTGTATTACAGTTTCTTTGAAAACTGCACCACAATATTAATATTTTAGGGTTATTAAAATCATTTTAAAGCATGATTTTTATTTTTAACTACATCTATCGCGTGCAGACCATTGTGAAAATTAAATGCATTTCCACGTTAGTTAATATAAATAGTTCAGCACTTGTTTCCTGCTGATATTCCAAGTAACACAGTTAAAACTTCATCAATAAAATAAAATAATAAAATAACATAAATAAAACAGAAACTACGCGGTTAAACAACTAAAATGATCAGAATTAAAAGGGATTGCTGTAAGTAACCAAATCTTTGGCGATTTCTTCGTCTATTAACTCGTGTAAAAAATATAGCGATTTTAATAAATTTCAAATCTTTATATTTGAATGCTAAGTTGATACTTAAAAAAATGCTTTTTGGTGTTGTTAAAAAAATAATATTAATATTAAAAAATAGTTTTCCCTTATATTCTGTGACTTGGGGGGGTCTGGGTCAGATACCCTAGTTTTTTAGGCGCGTTCGTAATTATATAAATACGTGGCACCTATAACCGTCGTCTGACTTGTCCGTCTGCCCGTTTGTCATATAACAGCGCGAAAACTACTCAACCGAATGATTTGAAATTTAATATATATAATCGTTGCAGAATTTTGTCGAGTCATTTCAAATTTTATGACAATCGATTCAAAACTTAAAAAGATATTAATAAAAATTATCTTCATTCTATTAAATCTTATCATGCTTAGTTAATTCAATGATATCCCATGATAGGTAATGAGTCTATGTTGCCATGGTGGATGACGTCCTATTTAAGATGGAGTCCTATTATTTCCGTATCACTGAATTTAATATGTATAATCCTAATACATTTTGTATTCATGCATTTTTGCATAAGAGTGCAATAGCTATTGCACCAAGATCTCAACTAATTATTGTACGAACGGACCTCATTTGCCATGTTTGACGTACAATTTCCAACTTGTTGTAAACTGTCGGTGAGACTTGCGGTTCTATATATTCGGTGATTCATTATGAAGAGTCTCATTAAAACATGGGCCGGGATTTGGATTTGACCCATAATACGGAAAGAAAATCCTTGCTGCGTTCGCATAAACTGTGTGTAGGATAATTTGTTTTTATGGCAATACATGGGACATTCTCACAATCCATGTCCCTGAATAATAATTTTTATTTTCATACACTTTTTTGTGTTTTTTTTTTTTTATTTCATGTACTGGGGAACATCCCATTGCATGATTGCACAACAATATTCACGAGATAAATAAGTTTTGTACGATGTTGGGGGTCCAAAAACCTGGAAAACTCCTATACCGTCCCGTGTCCCTGATGCTGAATTTTAAGTTTGGAGCTGTCTGGATAAAATTGTTTTAATAAAAATAATTCGATGTAATTTTTTTCTGAAACTGGAACTATTGTTTTATATATATATGTAGCTAAAAATTAACCTGCACCCATTTTTAGGGTTGTTATTATTTTTTAAACTCTATCCCTGGGTTTTAGATTCCTTACCATCCCTCTTTTAAAATTATGCAGAAAATCACTTCGGATGCAGCCACAGAATTTTTTCAAATTTTTTCTCATTCAGAAGTATGCTAGAGAAATAATGTCTAAAATTCTTTGGCAGGAAATTTACTGTAGAATTTAAATCAGCATTTAAATATCAATTTCAAGCATCGTCGCTTTATTGGTAGTCTCACCGTCCCAAAGGTTTATTCCTGCACTTTTCGAGGTAAATTAAAAAAAAAAAAAAATTAATCCAATGTTAACAACTGTTTCTAAAAATCAATGAACATTGTGGCTATCACTTTGTCTTAACATGATTTTCCTAAAAACAGGTGGTAATTTTCCTTACCGTTCCATCCTTACCGTTCCTTTTTTTACCATTTCGTCCCTTTTTTCCAATACCATCCCCTTTTTTTTACCTTACCGTCCCTTCTTTAACCGCCGGAATTAAATTGTGAAGCTTTGCTGACACCTTGCATTTGTAGGCGTTTGTTTAAATTGAGAAAGCCTTATCGCAAGTACGCGAGTTGGAGTAATTCCAAAACCAATGGGCAAGAAAAAAAATAAAGTTGAGGACGCAGGGTTAGGTAAAATTAAAACTGGGGAAGATTTTAAGGGCAGTGAGAAAATTGAACCCGAAGTGACGAGTAAGACGTTAGAAAATCGCGGGAAGGTAAAAAAAATAAATGCGGACCAGTCCGAAATTAAAAGGTTGGAAAAAATTGATCAAAAAAGTGTTAGCGAAATTCCCATTGTATAGAGGAATACATTAGAGATTATTCTGAAGGAAAACAAATTTTTAATTTTCCAGTACTTGATAAATCGAATAACGAAAATATTTTTACGAGCGGTGTTTTGGTGAAACTCTCGTCTAGGGAGCTAGACGGGCAAACAAAAAGATCGGTTCCGATCGCGGAATTAGGTCAAATCTTTCCGTACGAAAAAGACAAACAAAAGGAGAAATCCAGTATCTGTTTCAATTTTTTCGGGAAACAGTTTTGTTTATCAGAGCTGTAAGATATAAACAGAGATTAGAGATTATTGATGTTTTGTTTTATTTTGTTTTCTTTTGCTAAGAGTGAATTATATATTGTGTTATTTCGTTTTATAGTGTGTGAATATGTGTTTATTTGAAAAGTGATTTTTATACACCAAATTATATGAACTATTCACTGTATGAAACTTATAAAGTAAAAGTGAAAGGATTTAATATATTAACCAGAGGAGTTAATTGGAGTGAATTGTTTTTATGAAAGACTGTTATTTCAATATTAAGAAGTAAGAGAATTTAAAAATATAACTATTCTTGGGGGTCTTAGACATTAGATTATAAATGCTGTTTTTATTTTGGCTTGATAAATAGGAAAAAAAATTTAATTTGAGAAAGTTAATAAGTTGAAATTTAGAAATTGTATTTTGAATTAGAACTTGTATTTTGAGTTAGTAATTGTATTTGGTACAGAATAGTTAGAATATACATTTTGGTTCTTAATGTTAATATTGTTAATATTATTCTTTTAAATTGCTTTAAATTGAGAAAAAAACCTATTGTTTGAAACAATTAAAGGTTAAGAAGAACCTTTTGATAGAAGTACTTGAAATTTTTTGTTTACTGATTCATGTTAAAAAAGGTTTTTAAATCAGTTAGTGAAGGACTGAATTGCTATATGTCTGTGTAGAATACAGATATTATATATTATTAAGAATAGTTTAGAGGTTTGTTTAATTATTGTGTTAAAATTCTTTTAAGTGACTTATCCATATATAAAAATTATTGTTGTTTATAGATGTGAACGTGAGAGAGCGAACTCTTTTTGGAAGTACCGGCGATATTTAAAAATTTTATCTATTCTGATGATGTTAAAGGAAGATTCTTAATGAAGGTACTGGTTTGTTATAAAATTGCTGGAGTGCTTATTATTAATCTTAGTATTATTATATAACTGTGTGCAATTGCATTGTGTTTATTGTGTGTTATGCTGAATCCCTTCCATGGTAAGGGAGTAGTACTTTCTGATAAATGTTTTGATTTTGAAATTTTAAATTTTATTAATTTTGGAGTAGATAGCATTGTTAGGGATAGCATTAACTCCGAATTACATTGTGATTGTGCACCCTAGTGTGAAAATTTTTCCCTTAAGGAAAAATTTATATGGGGCATGGAGGGCTGTGACGTGTCATCTGAGCTCAAGCAGAAACCAGATGACCACGTAAAGTAATAAACATTTTTAATTGGGATCTCCAGATGCCTAAACTATAACTTAACATTTCAGTGCTTCACAAAATCCAGATGTAACTTGCAAACTGAATTTAATGATGTAAATACTTGAAAAGTGCTGAATAGCACTTGTGAAAACTGAAACTTTTTTAATAAGGTGAATTAAGATACCACGTGAGTTGCCAAAAAATAGACGGAAGTCTCGAAGAGCCCGTGGATGAGGAGATGCTGTTTTGACGCGACCGAAGGCAGTCGTTAACGATTTCGGCTGGAGGAGCGAACCGCTCCGCAAGAATTTAAAAAGATTATTTTTTCTGTGTCAAGAAATGTATGTTTGTTTTCTGTGTGTGTCCGTGTCGTCAATAAAAAAAAATGTAGAAAACGAACTCAAAGTTCTTTTCATTTTAGTTAAGATTAGTTCTATAAGTTAGATTTTATTGGCGTTACAGTGCCTTTAAGTTCACTCTCATAACTACTTTCTTCAAATCACGAAGATATTCCTGCCAGCACTGCTACCGGTATATATCCAAGAATTGAAGAAATTCAAGTACTTTTTTTTGCGTTCTAGGACAGCAAATTTCCGTAATTTAAAAAAAAAAAAAAGATTTTTTTTTAAATACATCTCTCGTTCTTCAGTGCATCCATTTGTTTTTTAACCTGGGACCGCGCGTTTGGAATCGGGCATCTTAACCACTCGGCCAGCGAGCATTTCCCTTACATTACCCGCAAATAGCAAAAACGTGCAAAAACTCACATAAAGTTAAAACTTAATTGAAATGTGCCTTAAAGTTCACTCTCATAAGTACTTTCTTCAAATCACGAAGATATTCCTGGCAGCACTGCTACCGGTATATATCCAAGAATTGAAGAAATTCAAGTTCTTTTTTTTTGCGTTCTAGGACAGCAAATTTCCGTAATTTAAAAAAAAAAAAAAGAATTTTTCTTAAAAAAAAATACATCTCTCGTTCTTCAGTGTATCCATTTGTTTTTTAACCTGGGACCGCGCGTTTGGAATCGGGCATCTTAACCACTCGGCCAGCGTGCACTTGGTTGAGGGCGAGTTTAAAGTGAGGATACGAGTTTCCTTCAAATGAGGAATTGTTAAGTTTTGTAAAACTTCTTGTTCAGAAAGCTGTGAAATTAAATTTAATTGCAGGGACATTTCGTCGTTATGAAATAATGTTTCATGTTTTAACACTTAAGAATAATAGAGGATAAGAATTATTACATATTGGACATATTTTTAATGAGACATAATTTGATTGTTAGATGTAACATATGGATATTATATTTTGAATTAAATTCGAGAAGAAATGTTTGCTTCTTTGAATAAAATCGATTTTTTTAACTTGATTGAACTACCTATATATTTTTAAGTGTGTTCGTTTAGAATATAGTTTACATGCGAATATTTTTTTAGTACTCTAAAAAATAAATTGTGAATATGTTTGCTACTTTATAACATTCGAAAGCATTATTTTTGCTTATTTTGTTTTTAAATAAATTAGAAATTTCATTTTATTGAATTTTCGGTTTTTCATTTAAAAAATAAATTCGAACTTTGGTATTAATACAGCCAATACGCATGTATGCAAGGAGTAAATGAAACCCCCCCCCCCTTTTTTTTTAGACTTCCGGGAAGAAAATTAACGGAAAAAGCATGTTTTGTAGGAGTTCGGATTTTTTTTTGTTTGTTTGTTTGTTAAATGACGAATAATTTAGTATATAAAGACGAATGTTTCTGACAGTGTATACATTTTCGACTTTAAATTCACCTAGTTCACCAATTTCTTCAAGTTCCATTCTACCATTTGAATATTTAGATACTGTTTGTTTTGTTCCAATAATAATTGTATAAACTTAAAAAAAAATATGAAAAATAAAAAATCGATCCTTTGAAGGTTTAAAACCCAATATTCTCCTTCGTTTTGAAAACTATTTATTCTTCAAATAAATCCTTTCAATGTCTAAATCTATTATTACTTTTCAAATATTCCTAAGAAAAATGTCTTCATCTAGAAATTTCTGCATAATTTTTTAAAAATGGTGGGTGATTTCCAGACAGAAACGAAAATAAATTCATATCCTTTGCTAAAGTATCTCAGAAGGCAGGTGGATGGCTACAAATACAGCCGGCTTTTAGATAAATATTTTTTCTAGAGTACGGAGAACTTTGTGTTTAAAATAAGAAAAGATTTAGGACCGAGAGCAGTAGAATGAATAAAAGCAAGCTTAATACGATTTTATTTGAATGAATATGATCTTTTCCATGAATATTCAATGTTCTATCAATACTATGTACATAAAATGTAAACAAATAAATTGAATTAAACAAAAGAGAAAAAAAAGTAAATGCAATTTCGGGGTTTTCTAAAAAATAGCATGTCTCTTTTAAGAATCAGAAAGATCCGATATTTAATAAAATTCAAAGTATAAGAACTAGGTGAATTTTGGTTGAAGAAAAATAGAATTTTTACTGTTGTCAGAGCATGGAAAAGGTTTTCTAAATATAACCTATTGAACCCAAAAACCGTATAAGAATAGAAAAATGAATTTTCTGATAATTAATTGCAGGAATATTTCATTCGCATGATCTTAATTTTTACCTTATCTTGAACACTTTTGAAATTTAGATTACCTCCGTATATCCACCAAGTAAAGAATTAAAGCGCATTTCATCTTGCATACGTCTCATGCACTTAAATATATATTAGTATAATACATAAACACAGTTACAGTCAGCATTTTTCAAATACATACAAAAAATTTTTGAACATATGAAAGTAATAGTTACTTATGGAAAATCTTCCATAATCCTAATTTAAAACTTGTGCTTTGAATATAACTAAGGAAGAAAAAATCATGCGTCAAACATAGATTATGAAATACTTTCCAACACATTCAGAATAATGTAACAAAACTGCACCGTTTAATAAGTTAAAATATTATGTATAATTCAACCAAATGGAAACGCATAACAGATATGAAAAACCAATATCAGCTGCTCCCATCTACAATCTGAAAATTATCGGAATTCTATGAGCAGCACTGTATATGATATATAGATCTGTATCTGGGGCATTCTCACAATCTTTTGACTTTCGGAAATAAAAATCTGCTGAAATTAAACTTGCTAAAATAACATTTTGATCTGATAGGCGAATGCCTTAATGATTCAAAATAAAGAAAAAACGGTCATCAGAGAAAAATTTTTTCATTTAACTGAGGTTTATGTTAAACTTGAGAGTTTAATTTTCATTGCCATTTTAACACTAAAACTTTTTATTTTCTTTTAAATTTTTGCTTATAATGAATTTGCATCGTACCCACAGGACACTCAAATAAAAAATAATAACAATGTAGTACTTTTAGTACAAAATTTCGTTATAACATTGTCTTAAAGGGGTGTTAAAGAAGTGACGGTAAGGTAAAAAAGGGGACGGTATAAGAAAAAAGGGACGAAATGGGAAAAAAAAGGGACGGTAAGGATGGAACGGTAAAGAAAATTGCCACCTATTTTAGACAAATCATTTTAAGACTAAGTGGTAGCCTCAACGTTCATTGATTTTCAGAAACAGTTATTTACATTGGATTAAATTGAAAAATATATTAATTTACCTCGAAAAGTGCAGGAATAAACCTTGGGGGCGGTAAGACTACCAAAGCCACGATCTTGAAATTGATATTTAAATGCTGATTTAAACTCTGCAGAAAATTTCCTGTCAAAGAGTTTTAGCCATTCTTTCTCTATCGTACTTCTGCATGAGAAAAAGTTGACAAAAATTCTGTGACTGAATGCGTAGTGATTTTCTGCATAATTTAACAAGAGAGACGGTAAGGAATCTAAAACCCAGGGACAGAGTTTAAAAAATAATAACAACCCTAAAAATGTGTGTAGGTTAATTTTTTGCTACATCATCATAAATATTATAAAGCAGTAAGCTCTAAAAGTTCCGCTCGAGTGTTTTCAAAAATTACACGGTGGATTTTTTTCCAAATTGTATCATTCGATAGGAAATATTCCCGGGGGGGGGGGGGTTATGAGAAAATATACAGGGATAGCTATGATTTTTGATAATAAATTTCGTATTTTACTGCTATTTTGAACGAAAAGTTTGCCAGGGATTATCTTTTGGCGAAAAGTTTGTTGATTAAAGAATTAAGATGGCTACATCTGTTAGAAAATAATACAAACACCTCGCGAATAAATGAAAAAAATACTGATATTTAATTTTAAAAATAACAACAAAAAATGTTTTAATATGACATAATATTATAAAACGAAAATATTTAATTTAAAAATGGAATAAATATTTGTAATGCTTAAAGTATAAATTATTGTGAAATTTTACAACTGGTACAATATTTGGCGAATTATCGCTTGCGATAGGTTAAAAAATGAATCTGAAAATTTGTTTGACAATTTTGAATGGCAATATTTTTTCTTTTTAGCTCTTTTATCGCTTGCGCCAGGTTAATAAGAACGTGTCTGAAAACTTGATGAAACAAAATCAAGGTTACATTCTTTAGTCTTTTTCTCTTTTTTTTTGTCAATTTAATTATTATTTTTATGTAATTCTCCCATCATATGATTTACAGGTAAAACTACAAGTATTTGTAAAAAGTGGCTGTATTAGTGAGCTACATGCTATTTATTTATTACCTTCGTCGCCAAACAATGCAATTTTAAGCCAAATAAGACAAAAGTGTAAAATAAGCCGAGAGAAGAGCATTTCGGAGTACATTTTTATCTTCAAGTGTAAATCATATAAAAAGCATTTAAAATTATAATTATGTAGTCAATCATTTAAATTTTAGTGTAAATGGCTTCCATATATACACACATATTCTAAAATAATTTACTTTCAAAGATTTAAAATATTTTTTACCATACTATGGAATACCATTACTATGGATACATGCGTTTTGTTTTCCTCAAGCATGTGATTTTTATATCCTCGAACTCAGATCATTACTTATTAATTGAATATTGTGTATTATATTATTTTTTTAACATGCCAAACATATTGTCGATTTCACTTATAGGAATATTCACTGCTTTAAAAGTTAGGATATAAGAATATTGTTAAGAAGATTTCTGCAATTATACGTTATTACTATAAAAAAAAAAAAAATAAACATTTTGCAATAAATATTGCTTGCTAATTTGTCATTTCTTTTTAGCTTTTTCTGCATAACTTTCTTTTGCTTAAACATTGTTTAAAAAATGTTTTATTGAACATATTGGACTAATCGTACGGAATCGTGTCATCCGTCAATTAGCATATTGGATGGCGTATCAAAATAAAAAAGATTAGAAAGATTTTAAAATTTGCGATTACTAACTGGTGGCAAATGGAATAATGCCCGTGGACTTATCATTTCAGCCTAGACAGGATTAAATTACCTGGAATTTCGATCAGTATAAAGCGAATTGTCCTGACGCACACTCTAGCAGCTAAACACAGCAACAGATTAAGAGTTATTTTCATAATCTGGGTTATTTACACAACAGACGGAAGATTAATTTACTCTTAAATATAAAGAAAGTAGCAGGCTTTTTTGCTTGTCCGTGTTATTATGCTCTTTAGAAAAATGCAAAATAAATCTTCGGTTCAGGTATTCAACAAAATGCATATTGCTAAAATTTTTGTATAACTAACTTTATTTATCATTGTCAGATCTTAACCCTGGAACACGTGCAACAATATTGTTGCATCAATTTTAATGTTTGACGTGAGCCTGCACAATGACGTCGATTACGGATGATTATAAAGATTTTATTGGATGCATGAGGTTTATTTTTCTACAAGATTAAATTATCGAGTTTGTTTCCGGGTTAATGGCTACATGATTTTAGCTGGTCTACAAAATGAAAAGACAGTGAAAATGACCTCAATTTAAATTTATTCAGGCAATTCATCTTTAAAAACACATTTTTATGTTTCACGTTTCTTTTAAATATGAGAGTTAAACAATCTTCTTTGTCTGCAAATAATTTATTACTTTTTTGACAGTATTTACTCTGCTAGAATCCAAAGAGGGAAAACAGTAGTAGCACAAGAGGATGTCTATTAAGAAATATAACTAACATCCAGTGAGATTGTATTTAAACTACCAGAATCACATATTGCGCGAACTGAGAGGCCAGGAGATCAAGGACAAACAAACGAAAATAAACCACCCGAGCATTATTCAAGTTCAATGGTAAATCTCTGCAATCATTGCATATCTAATTTAATATTGTCAGATATGAGAACATTTTAATTCCTATTGTCATAACGGCCTCATTTCCCTACCAAAAGTGCACAGTGAATAATCAACTAAAAGAACTGCTTCCTAATAGCTAAATTTTGTCCAACGGATAAGGTAATATAATATCGCAATGGCGTTCAAATCTTTTCAGCAACGCAAAATTCAAGCTAGAGGTCCATTTTTAAAAAAATACAAGTTCGAATTCACCATTTCGCTTAATTCAAGGTTTATTTGAAATACTGACCAGCACAGCGGGCATAGCCTGCTAGTATTTATATAAAACAATAGTTCCAGTTTCGGAAAAAAATTACATCGAATTATTTTTATTAAAACAATTTTATACAGACAGCTCCAAACTTAAAAATTACCATCAGGGACACGGGACGGTATAGGAGTTTTCCTGATATTTGGACACCCAACATCGACCAAAACTTATTTATCTCGTTAATATTGTTATGCAATCATGCAATGGGATGATCCCCAGTATATGAAATTAAAAAAAAAAAAATACAAGAACACATACTAAAATAAAAATTATTATTCAGGGACATAAAAGTCAAAAGATTGTGACAATGCCCCATCTATTAGCTACATGCATGCCAAAATCAAAATTTAGTTTAGTTTAGAAATACATATATACTTTAGTTGAAAATTCCCCTTCAGCAATTTCTGCTAATAAGGAGAATGGTACGTGAGTTCTTTTGTGCAGCCCTCTATATGAGGTATATATTTTATATCCAACAAGTAAAATGCAAAAAAATAGAAAAAAAGCTAAATTTAAAAGTGCATGCCGAAACTGAAAACGCACTTCCATTCATTATTACTCAAAGACGGTACTGTAACCGATTTCTTTTGTGTGTCCCTGTAAATGAATGACAAATGCTATGAATTCCGTATTCTAGCGTAATCATTTTGTAGTGAAATTCAGTGATTTATATCAGTTTCAATACATTTGAAATAGCTTAATATCATTAAAATACTCTGCAAATGATTTTTCTCCATATACTATAATGTAATGGAATTCTTTTGGGTGTCCCTGTAAATGAACTATTAATCCCACATACTTCTTATACAATACCAAACATGCCTAGATGACCCTGAATAAGTTTTATGAATTGCATGAAAATCCGAGTGTATTTACGGGAGTTAGAGCGTGGGCAGACGGACAGACAAACAGAATGCATAAACATTTTTCAACTTCCTTGAAAAGTGTTAAAACATGATATAAATATTTTTATACTATGATCGTTACGCTTTTATTGTAAAAGACACGATGTTTTCCGGTCGTTAATAGCAATAGGCAACTGATTCGTTTAAAAAGGAAGTACAAAATCCCAGTAGGCTTTCCTATTTGTATGAGATAATATCTATATCTTCTATATTATCTATATATATAAAAGAATGTCTGAATTTTGTATTAATCAACGCGCAGCCCAAAGTACTGACCCTAAAGTCTTGAAGTTTGGGGTAAAAATCCTTCTTATGACATAGAGTGCCGCTAAGAAAGGATTTTCTAAAATTCCACCCCTAAGGGGGGTAAAAAATCGAACGAACTTTTAAAAAATTCCTTAAAAATCTGATTTTATAGCTACTTTTCAACTGATAACATATTTTGGTGTATTTTTGTATGCTGAATCGAATGGTACTAACTAAATTCTTTTAAGCCCAATAGTTCGCGAGATATTTCATATATTTCTAATTTGGCAATGTCTTTGGCGCCAAAACCTCGAAATACCTAAAATTATAAGTGATAATTCATTCATATTCATTCATCTTATGCATCCGTTACTGTAGCAACGGAAGAAATTCAATTTAAATCTTTTTGTTAAATCTTTTGGTTAAAGAATTGAACCGGCTATATGAGTTTGAAAAAAATAAATAAATACAAACACCTTAAAAAAAAAGAAAAAAATATACATTGAATTTATTTAAAATACAGGGAAGCGATCCACTTAGAAATTAACATTATAAAACGAAAATCCTTCTATATATAAAAAAAAGTTTTGATTTGGAAATGGACCAATGAACATCTGCGTAGATATTCCGGGTTGATCCGCATCCAATTTGAGTGCTTAAGCATGGTCTTTCATCGTTAATATTAAGAAAACTGTTGCATACAAAAATATGAAAATCGGTGGTATTATAGAAAAATGTTTGATAAACACGCTGATGCAGACAGTTTTCAAATCGAAGAATTATTTTAAGAGATATTTAATGCTAAAGTTGGACAAAGTCGTTCCATTAAAAAAGTTTTATTTGAGCAAAAACTATGCATGAGAATTTAATCATTTTTAGATCATTTTATACGTTATAAGTTCCCAATGCGCAGATTGCATTTAGTTTTCTTATTTGACGCATTTTTTGAGGTTTTATTTCTATTTTTAATTCAAATTTTCAGCATTTCGAGAGATGTTTTTTACAAATTTTATAAAATGTCATTAATTTAAACTGTTGCCAATTGTATAAACAGCGAAACAAATTATCATATCAAATATTTCTTCAAATTAAAAATTTATTTACACGTGACTATTACAAACAGAAAAAAAAACTTTAAAATTAGAATTAAAGGATTACATGTTAAAAGCAGGAAAATTACCTCATAAGAACCATATTTACACTTGAATTTTACGTCATATTTAAAATGCCCAAAAAATATGGTAAAACAATTTAAATTGAAAAATATATTTGCGCGAGATATTTTGAGATAATCTTTTCAACTATTATCGTGAATTCGAAGACAGCGCAAATAATATTTCCTTCTAACAACAAAAGTATTTTTACGTGAATATTAATAAGAGAAATAAAAGTTTGGTGTAAATTACGTCAGATTTCAAACGATACATTTAAAATGAAGTATTTAAAAGAACTATCTTATAGCGCTGCTAAAAAATACCGGGAGACAATGACACTGTTTACTTAATTCATTTTACATTAGCTTATTTTCAAATAACTAATGTGTTTAATTAAATACGAAAACAGCCATTGTATCTCTTAACAGCAACAGATTTGGTCTTAAAAATCCCCAATCCAAGAAAAACGAATGGAAACCCGTTTACAGAGAGATCGCTACTGTTTTTTTTTTTAAATTTTAATTCAGTATTTTTAAAGCCGATCAAATGCGTGCAATTAGCGTGCTTTTTGGATTTTGGTGTGCCTGAACGGGGGTTGACGAGCGTAGCTCGTAGGGGGCAGAGCCCCCTAGTATTTAAAAAATGAAAGCAATGTTTGTACGATTTTAAAAAGTTTTGTGGTACTTACATCCGGGCCATCTCAGATACAACTGCGCCAAGCATGGCAATTATATTAATTATAGCAACCCTTATTTTTTGTCCATTTCATAGTTTATTTAGTATAGTTTTAAATTAATTTTATTATTATAATTTTTATTTATTATAGTTTATAGTATGCAGTTTTATGTTATATATTTTATTTATTTATTTACTTAAAACAATTTGCCATTTTTAACGAGATTATGTATTTAAGAATGTTAAATTACATTTTTGAACGTAATTGGCAAACGATAAACAAGATTAGCAATTGTCAACCATTTTTGGCGATCTATTTCATGGTTCGAATAATGCGTATTACTTTTTTTAATGGAAGAAATTGGAATTGAAATAATACATCGCGATTTATCACTTATCCTGGATAAGAATAAAAAATGGGTACTTTTATGTCAGCTGTATCCGTATGTAAATATCGCCATAGCATTTTTAAAATAAACAATAGCAGTAGTTACATTTCGCGTATGTAAATTAAAAACAATTCTTTGTTTTAAGTTATGGCATTATTTCCTATTGTTTTACTTTTCATCTTTTTCAATGACATTAGTGTAAAGCATGTATTATAAATGAAATGTGTGAAATGTTTTTATTTTGAATGAAAATAATAAAATAAGAATAAGATATGGAAACAATCTTTGTTGATTTATTACTTGCGCCCGGCTAACATAAAAGTATCACAAAAGCCATATATTTACCTTTTTTTGGGTAGTTGTTCATTGAATTTCTGGTTAATCTCCCGTAATCGGATACTTCTTCAATCGGTATATTAATTACAAAGTTGAAAGCATCGTTAATGTATGAAGCGAAAACTTCATGATGAATTCTATTACGGAAAATCGTATCATCATCATCTACTACATATTTCAAACGGAAATTTGCATTTTATTCCTATTCTTTATAATATTTTGATAGGATATGCCACTATTAGTTAGGTAATGTTTTTGGAACAGTTTTTATGTATACACACAGTGTTCTACGTTGCTTAGTTTTAGTTATAGAGCTATTGGAAAAGCTATACAGAAAGGTGAACGCAATTATGAAAGATACATCTACTGTAATTATATAAAATATAAATTTGCTTTTCCTTCCACCCGTTTATAATTTGAGTTTTGCTGGATGTATTTTGATGGGACTTACACTGTTAGTTAGATTATTTTTTGTGGATGGTTGGTAATTCTTGCGTGGATGGTACTTCTCTGTAGCGAAGTTTTCTTCTGGGTTATTGTTTTTCTGAAGCACAGACTTGGCAACAAATCAGATTGCAGAAAATTAGATTACAAGAGAAAGTTCCAAAACTAGGTGAACCCGAATATGAAAGATAACCTTTTATTTAAAGTTCTACTGGACGTATTTTGATTGGAGTTGCACAGTTAGGTAATATTAGGTATTGTTGCAGTATTTGAAATGTCATTCTACATTTTTAGTTATGGAACTATGAGGAAAGTTCTCAGTGTGCAGTTGAGAAAAAAGTAGGATAAAATCTACAGGCATGGTATATATTAGAGAGTATATATGTTATAGCTATGGAGTGCAGAGTTTCTAAAAAACACCTGAAAAACACCAGGCGTATAGTCTATGCTACATTCCTAAAAATTCTACAATCACGTTAACTTGATTATGAAAGGTATATTTAACTATCAACTTGAAATATAAAGTAAAAAGGAAAATTTCGGTCCGACCGCTTATAACATGAGTACTTTTCAATGCATTTTGAGAAGATTTGCATTGTTAGATAAATTTTCAAGAAAATGTTTCATATATAACACATATTATTCTACGTTGCTCAGTTATAGAATTATGTGAGAAAGTTCTTTAATCAGTGAACCCTATTTTGAAATATTAGCCTTTTTAAAAGGTTCTACTGAGTTAATTAGCACTGTTGTTAGATATTTTTTCAGGAAAGATTTTAGTATAAAACACATATTGTACTACATTGCTTTGCTATAGAATTATAGCTGAATGTTGTATTATCTGGTGAACTCGATTATGAAACATTAGTCTTATTAGAAGGTTATACTGAACGGATTTTGATGAAATTTGCATTTTTTAATTTTCAGGTGTGATTTTAATATGCTACATGTCGTTCTTCCGTTCTTTTTTATATTGAATTATAAATAATCAACTAAAAGATTTGCTTCATAACAGTCCAAATTTTGTCTGAGACATTAGAAGATATAAAACCGTAATGGCGTTCATATTGTTTTCAGCAACGCCTATGATCATTAGGGATAAATGTACTTATTGCTATGAAACACAAGATCAAATACACCGATATATTTCGTTTAATTAAAGTTTCGCTTGGAGAAACCGACCAGTGTAGCGGGCGAAGGCTTCTATTACTATATGTAAAGCGCAAATTCCTATTTCATTCCGATTGATTATAACTCAGATTCTACTGAACATAATTTTGCAGAACTTACACTATTAGATAGTAAATTTGGTTTATAAATAGTTTAATCTAAAAACCATCGTTCCAAGTTGCTTAGTAATAGTTACGGGAGTTCTACAATTAGGTGAACTCGATTAGGAAAGATTTCAAGTTTTACTGAATAGATTTCAATGACAGTTGACCAGTTAGTTAGATAATATTCAGGGATTTTTTCAACATTTATCGTATTTTTCAAAACTGTTTAGTTACGAAGCTATGCAGAAAAAGTTCTCTGTGGTATAGTAAAGAAAATTGGGGGATAATACGCTACAGAGAAAGAATATATACTAGAATGCTATAGTTATGGACGTTGTGCAGAGTTTCTTTAAAAATCCAGAAATGATGCGATGTATACCTACCACTACATCCCTGAGAGTTCTATATAATCAGGTTAACGCGATTATGATAGCTATATTTAACTATCTCATTGTATGTAAAATGCAAAGAGAAATTTCATTCCGGCCGCTTTTAAATTTACTTCTACTGAATTGATTTTGATGGGGCTTACATTGTTAGTTAGATAATTTACAGAAAATATGTTAGTATAAAATATAATGTTCTACGTTGCTTAATTAAATAATTATGGGTAAAGATCTAAATCAGATGAACCCGATTTCGAAAGATTGGCTTTTTTTTAAGGTTCCGCTGAATGAATTTTCATGGGATTTAAACTGCTAATTAGATTATTTTTATGAAATGTTTCGGTACATTTTCCAGTTTAAAAGATCCTGCTAAGTGGATTTCAATGGAACTTGCTCGGTTAGTTAATTTTTCAGTGAATGTTTTAGTATAAAGCACATATCATTCACTTGGTGTTGCTTGGTCATCAGGTTGCTTGATTATAGAATTAAGGCTGAATGTTTTAGAAGCAGGCGAATCAAATTATGAACTATTAGCCTTTTCAGTATGTCCAATTAACAGATTCTGATGAGATTTGCATTCATAATTTTTCATGAACCCTTTTAAGTATAGTACATATTGTTCTACACCGAATACTACACTAAATGATCAACGAAAGAAGTTGTCCTTTAACAGCCTAAATTTTGTATGGCTCAAAAGATATAATGGCGTAATAACGTTCATATTGTTTTCACCAATTAGATTGGACATTCCAGGTACATGTCCATATTGCTTTAAAACGCATGATCAAATTCACAGATATATTTAGTTTGATTCAAGGTTTCTTTAGAAAAACTGACCAGCGTAGCGGGCGTTAGGCTGCTAGTCTATATTATAAAAGGACAAACGTATCTGTGCGTAACGCTGACGTCATTTTACGAAAGGCCAACAATGGCTTAACAATGAAATTTCGGTTTTGCAAGTTTTGGCTACTGCAATTTTTTAAACTTTTAAACATAGCACATTTTCAATTTTTACACCATCAAATAGGGAATAAAATGTACTTTAAAATGAAATTTGTTTGAAAACTGCATCTCAATTTATTGATTTTTTATGGCTTATAATTTAATTTTCAAGCATGATTTCTTTAAAATCTATCCCTATCGCGTGCAGGCTCTATTATGGAAGAATAATAACCCATTATCACTTAAAACAATATAAATAATTTCAACAATATAAATGTCTCCGGCTGATATTACATAACGAACTTATAAAGTAAATAAAACAAAAATTTAACATCTATGTGTAATCGAAAAATTTCAATCTTTACACCGTCAAATAGGGAAAATATAAATTGTTTGAAAACTGCATATTAGGAGTCTTAAGCACTTTAAAATTAATGGTAAAAGTTTACAAAATCTATAACCAAAATCAAAATAGAAAAAAAGAGAAATATAACCCCTTTTTCTTGAAATAAATGAAGAAATAAATTAAAATAGGGATTACAGAAGAAAAATAAATAAATGGGAAAAATTGTTAAGTGTATTTTTAAAATAATACTTTACATTTTTTTTTCTTGCTTTCGCTCTTTTTTACCCTTTGAAGTTTTTATAGCATGAAATATAACGAAGCGCTAAAAAATAAAAACTAAGGAATAAAACATAATTTTAAACATTCATCATCACAAGGCAACTTATTCTAAACTAGAAAAATTCGTCTGCTGATAAACTGTCATCTTCAAACATTAGATCGTAGTTTATTATTATTATTATTATTATTATTATTATTATTATTATTATTTAGCCATGGAGGCTAAACAAAAACAAATTTAAGTTTTTTTGCATATATACATACAGAATTATTGTCCTATATTTAGACCAAATAAATTTAAAGAAGAAACACCATTTTTCAAATAACTTTTTCTTAAAGATGACGCCCTTAAAATTTTTCACAAAGCCACTAACGCTAATGTCAGACGAACGTCTTTTTGCACGCTTTTTTCGCTACGTATCATCCCTACACAATATTCCAATGATGAGAAGTTTCTTTCCCATTGTCACTAAAGGCGCTGCGATCGTAATTGCATTAACATTACGCTCTATTTGTCCAAGAGCCGACAGCACAAAAACCTATGTTACCAAGCACGAGAAGAAAACATTTATTTTAAGGGAGCGTAGAAGTAAGGGGAATCTAATGATCCATGTCGGCCGGAAGTGAAGTGGTGTATAAGCCAAAAATTAATACCACCAGTGGTTGACTCATAGGTTTATCGTTGTGTTTGTCCTACAAACAAAGGTATGAAAACATGGAATATAGTTGTAGGACAAACACAATGATAAACCTACGAGTCAACCACTGGTGGTATTGATTTTTGGCTAATGCACCAATTCACTTCCGGAAAAACATGGAACATTAGATTCCCCTACTTCTACTATCCCTTATTAAGGTTTACTATCCTTATCTACTATCCTTTATTAAGGTTTTTTTTCCTTGTGCGTGATAACATAGGTTTTTGTGCTGCCGGCTCATGGAGTATAAAGGCAGAATTCACAAATCAGAAATGTTTCTTGCTCAAATGACGCCAAAAGACGTCATTTTTGTTCAATTTCGTCAAAATGATTTCATTTGCATTTAAGCAGTTTCAAAATAAAAAGCCAAATCTTAAATGAAAGGAAATTTTTTACAAATGAATTCTGAGAAACCTGCATTTTAATTTAATAAACTTTTAACCTACATTATAATATGACTTACTACTTGAAATTCACTATTTAATCAAATCAATATTACAGTTTTATCTAAACGTATAATAAAAGTAAATTTATTTTTCCAACAAAAAAATCGTAAGACCTCAAGCAATTTAAATGCATCACACCGGGTTGCTAAGCCAAATAGTAATTAATAAAGACCAAAATTCTTTCAAAGTTAAATTTAATATACTCTCAAACCGGTTAAGACGCGTTTCAAGGGAGTGAAGATAAGTTGCGTATTAAGCGGGATCGCTTATTAAACGTAATTTATATAATGTTACAGTAACTAGGCTTGTTTACACATCTAATCGTCAAAATGAACCTAGAGCTTTCATTTATATGTTTACGGTCGAAAATTGTGTCTTTAAAGTAAATTTAGATGTTAAATTCAACTTTAACTTATTGTTTCTTTTCATAGGGCTGTTTGGAATAATAAATGAAAATATATATGCATTCAAACATGTCTTTATTGTCGTCTAATATGTTACAACGAAATATAAAAGAACAAAAATTCTTTTCCAGTTAGACAAATTTTTTAACATTAAGAAATGTATTAAATCTTTGAAGCACAATCCAGTTGTTAAAATAATATTTGGTACTCGCGATAATGCGTACATTATAATCTGTACCTTTTAATATAAACAAGAAAGAAAAATCATGTGTACGGCATAGATTATGAAACACTTTCCAACACTCCCTGAAAGCTTTAACAAAACTTCGTTATTTAGGGAAATAAGATAAATAAGATAACTAAGTAAACATTTAAAAAATTGATTTCAGCAGTTACCGTACATAGCCAAATATGTATTCCAATTCTTCTGAACAGCCCTGTATTTGATCAGTATGTTTATATATATATATACTATATAATGGAAAAGTTTAGTTTAGCAAGAAAACATATAACAGGTTGAAATTTCTCATTCAGCAATTTATACTAATAGATGGAAACATACTTGAATACTTTTTTACAGCTCTGTATTTTACCTATTACCTTTATTACACGCAGTAATTAGCTAAAAATTAAATAAAACTAAAACACTCTTAAAACTACTGAAATCACATTTCCAGAAATCATCATCCATACACGGCATGTATCCAATTCTTTGCGTGACTCTGTATATCATTTTATGTATATTCTACAAACATTTCTTAATAAACTAAATGCAGTTCAGTGTACAAATGCTTTACTCCTTTAAAAACCACCTTTAAGCAATTTGCGCTCATACCCAGTAACCCTTAAGAATTCTTTTGTGTAGTCTTGTATATAAATTATAGCATTTGTACACACCATATAGTATGTATAAATATAGTGAAACATAAAAGCGCATATCATAATTGAAAATGCATTTCCAGCAATCACCGCTAATGTACAGTACTTCTGATACAATATAGTATCTGGAATCTTTTGTGTGTCCTTGTAAATACTATGCACTTCGTATTATACATGAAATAACTTATAGTAAACCTCAGCGACGTATGTCAATTTCATTATATATGAAATAGTTTAACATAATTAAAATACGCCACAAACAATTCCCCCTTCCTATATCATTATGTAACGAAATTCATTTGTGTGTCCCTGTAAATGAATAATAACTATTCTTTGCACCTCACATTCTACAGAATGCATATTTTAGTGCACTTCATAACTGCATGTAAATTTTGTTATGTTTGGATGCGTGTAACACCATTAAAAATCATTTGAAATGATTTTTTTTCCATTGGCCGTAATGTAATGGAATAACTTTTGATTGTCCCTGTAGATGAACTAAACATGCTACAAACTTCATTTGAAATAGGGATAGTGCTATGGTGAACGTCAATAATATCCAAAAATTTCAGGGCAATCCGAGTATATTTACGAGAGTTAGAGCGCGTACAGACGCAGGGCCCGACTAGCAAGTTTCTGCACCCAGGGCACTTTCAATTTTCGTGCCCCCTTACACTGATTGATTTACTGATACTAGTTTTTTTTTTTTTCAAATATTACATACTTATTCGAAAAGTGTCAACTCTAAAAATAAAGTTTCCCGGATAATTGAAAAACGGTTTCACAAATAAAAATAAAATATTTTTTTTCCATTATTTATTGAAATGTGCTTTTAAGCATATATTGAGATATATTTTTGTCATTTCATCGGATTACTATCTCAAACTTCACAATCATGATTTTTTAATGGAAATTTAGATGAAAGTAGCAAAAATTTTGTGCCCCTCAGAAATTTCGTGCCGAGGGCACAGGCCCCGGGTGCCCATGCGATAGCCAAGGCCTGTACAGACGGACAGACAAACCGAAGTCAAACACTTTCAACTTTGTTCGAAAGTGTTAAAAAAGACTATTTTTATTAATCTTTGTGTGAAAAATATTCGTAGCTTAGCAAAATGTGAAGCAATCACAGAAAACATAAAAAAATTATACAACTGCGGTCGTATTTGTTTATTATTTACGTATTTCCTAAGTTTATGTAAATATTAAAAATTCAGCGCATAAAAACGCATAAACAAATTTCGGCAAACGATAGCATATATAGAGTACTTTCATAGTGCATGTTCTAATATAGGGTGTCTACTCTCAACGGTACAATATGACTAACTGATAAACCATTAGTCATAGACATATAGTTCCAATTGCAAAAATTTTATTATATAAAATTATTTTAATAGTCGTTTTGATCAATAAAGCCTTTTCTTAAACAATTACAAAATTTAAACTTTTATACGTTCGTCCTATAAATGGCATTTATTAAAAATTTCCTATTACATTAACAAGACAAAAAAAAAAGTCTCATTCAACTAATACTAAAATTGACCGAGTTATGAAACTTTGAATTGCATGACTTACGCCAATTTCCTGCATCTGAACACAGATGCGTTGGGCTAAAAAAGATGAAAATTTAGGTTCACTTTATAGAGTTTACCATTCATTAGATATCCTGAAAATTCCATAAGGCAATATTAAAAAGTTTTGTTACTACCTTGTGCGCAATGCCCCAAAATCCCATTTTGAGAAAAAACTTTAAACTTCTCTTCTTTGAAATTATTCCATATCTAACATATTTCCATATTTCCCTTGTTTAAAAATGCCATACATTTCGATCTAAAGTGTTTAGAAATTATTACTCTTTAATTAATACATATATATATACATATATATATATATATATGTCCTTTTAAATACTTTGCGCAATAATAAAAATTTTCCCCGCGATAATCTAGTGGAATCCCATACCGCACGGTATCCCCCCTCAAAGGTCAAGAAGGGTGTGTCGGACTGTCAAGTGAAGGAAAAGGGCCCTTTGAATTAACGCATTCGATTAATCTGCAGGGGATATATAGGTGCATCCATTTTGTAGCCTGGTGGAAGTATAGAATTTTAAAAAGTTCTTGAAATAAAGAAACTGTGTCTGTAGTGCTTCTCTCTTTTTTAAAACACATACAATTACCGCACAACTTGAAATCCCATAAAGCGATGTAAGTCTTTCGTACTGTGTACTTAAACAACAATAAAATTTCACAGCGATTACAGATTTTTAATTAATTATTTAATTTTGGCTAGCGATTAATCAATTCGCCAATTAAATTCATCATTGTCAATGGCCAATCGCATTCAAAATAGTAATTTAATAAACATTTATTAAATAGATAACATCGTTAAAAATGGAAAACAACATAAAAGGAAACTAAAATAATAATTTAGTATAGATTTATTAAACGCATAACATCAGATGGGCGGCTTTTAACTATAAAAGCTATTTACGATTACATTTATTTTTGTCTGTTATGTTATTATCCACGCGAAATTAATATGATATAAATACCCTAATCCCATATTATATCTATGTGTATAATATCTATCTATATATTATATTATATTTTATAGTTATCTAAAAATGTTTCTGCAATTGCCTTTAATATTTCTACTACCTAATATTAATTATAGAGTTACAACGCAGAAAACAATTAGAAAGAAAATTTATGCGTAAAACAGATTATGAAATACTTTCCAACATTTACAGAATACTTTAATAAAACTTCGTTGCGTAATAAGGTAATGAAAATACTTAAGTATACATTTTAGAAAACGTATAACACACTGGAAAACCAAATTTCATAGCATGAAAGGTATCCCAACTCTTTTGCCCAGCTCTGTATATGAACTATAGATTTAAAAAGATTCTACATAGTATGCTAAAATTTATTTTACTAAAAAAAACGCATAACACTGTTGGGTATTCACCTTAAGCAATTTCTCCCAGTAGATGGAAACGTACTTGATCTTTTTTTGTACAGCTCTGTATATTACGTACAGATTTTTATACACACCACATATTAAGCTAAAATTTAATTAAGGCAAAATCATGTTTGAAACTACCGAAATCACATTTTGAGAAATTACTCAGACCTGCCAACTGCTACGAAAATATCGTAGATGCTACGATTTGGACCTATAAACTACGATGCTACGAAAATCGGTCTTAAATTACGATTTTTTGCAAAAACACAAACGCATAGTTTGTTTCTAGTTGCGATTTTTATATGCGAACAGCATATTTTTCAGGAGTATTCTGATTTCTGTTCCGAGATTTCCAAAATTTCAAAGTACTCATTTCCGAAGGTTTAAAAAAAAATTGGCCATTAGTCCGAAAATTCGATCATTAAACAATGCTCATTGGAAAAAAAATCTGGGCTGCAAAACAAACTTCTTAACATAAAACACTCTTTATGAATATTAACCTCGGGTGAATCGTGTTTCTGTAAATATCTATACAGGAATTCCCTTCCTTAGAAACAAGGGTGCCATTTTAAGAATTTCTGGAAGGGGGGGGGGTCTTTGAGGGGCAAGGTTTGAAATAGTGTGCAAAATCGCAAGATTTGCGATAAACTGTCGCGAATTTCGACAAATGACAGATAAAAGAAAAATCAATTTTATCAATTGGTCGCAGAAAAAAATAAATTTCGTCAAAGGATTGTGGTAAAAACGTGAATTTTGTCAAAATATCACAGAAAGCAAACTTGAATTTCGTCAAAAGATCAGTAAGAAAATGCAAATTTCATCGAAAGATCAGTAAGAAAATGCAAATTTCATCGAAAGATCAGTAAGAAAATGCAAATTTTATCGAAAGATCAGTAAGAAAATGTAAATTTCATCGAAAGATCAGTAAGAAAACGCAAATTTCACCGAAAGATCGCAGAAAGAAAACACTAATTTCGTCAAAGGATTGTGGTAAAAAAACGCGAATTTCGTCAAATTTTATGGTAAGAAACGCGAATTTCGTCAAATTTTATGGTAAAAAGATTACATTTCAAGAAAGAATCGTGATAGAAAAATGGGAATTACGATTGTGGGAAAAAAATTGTGAATATCCTGAAATGATCGCGAAAAAAATCGCGAATTTCGTCAAAATTTACTGCACTGGGCTAAAAAATTAGAACCTGGCTCCTTTTACAAATGTAAAAAAAAAAATCGCTGCAAAACGAAAAGAAACTCTAAAAATCGTATAATAATTTTCAGCGAAAAAAATTTACTCTATTGAAACTGAAACCTTATTCCTTCTACTGCTGAGCCAAGCATTAAAGACCGGTCACGTGAGTAACAGGTCTAAGACGGACTAGTCTATTCTTCAAAATAGGGCTGAGAGCAATGAAAAGGGAGGTTCCCCTAGTATTGCTTTTGTGGGGAATGGGGAGGAGAATAAATACTACTGGACTAGTTTCGTATTCACTTGTCTTCAAGATTATAGAAAGGATTCTTCTTCTTATCTAATAATAATGTGTTATTTTCTTTTCGATGAAGACGATATCTTCAATCAAAAGAAACATGTTAGGATAATTTAGATATATAAACTTTATTATTTTTATTTATAAAATATGAAACATTTTTAAATGGTATAAACACCGCCATGAAAGGTTTTAATTATTCTTTAAGGTGCATTAAAAAAAATAAAAATAAGGATCGAATTTTCAGTTATATAAATAATTTAACAAAAATAATGTTAAGTAAAAAAACTGTCATATTTACTGTATTTTTACGTATGTCATTGTAACTTATTTTTTCTTAAATAAATTAATATTTTAAATATCTATTCCTTAAAGTTAAAGGATACACTTATAAGTATAAATTTCTTATTAAATATGAATACACTGAAATATTTTTTAATCTGTTTTCAAATTCAATTTCCTTATACCTATACGGAGACATTTTTATCCGTAAATATGGGGAAATTGCAGTTTTTCTTATTTACAGGGCCGAAACTAGTCATGTTTGCCCCCCCCCCCCTTCTCATACACAATAAAAGTTATCGACTGCAGGTACAGTATGCAAAGAAAGAAAGAAAAGTCATTAAAAAATAAAAATCATTTAATAATAATTAAAATGCTAATAAGAAATATGTAAACAATGCTCCCATAGGATTAACATTAGCTTGAGCGTTAAGAGCCTACACTAGTCTCGATAAGAAACTGGATCGCTAATGTTAAACCTATGAGAGCGTTCTTTTTAAAATTTCTCACTTGCATATTAATAGTTTCAAATGATTTTTTTTTTTGCTTAGAATAGCTGAGATTAAATTCTAACCGGGTTAGTGTTTACTTTTTCGATTTTAGTTGCAGATTTTTTATTTTTTAAATTTACTTTCCCTTACACAAATTTGAAAAGAGCGCTCCCATAGGTTTAACATTAGCTTGTGAGTTTCTTGGTATTTCATATATATATATATACATTTTTGTATGAAACGACAAACAAAGTCTTCATTTCCTCTCCCCCCTCCCTCTTTCGTTCTGGGGCCGGGGCATATGCACCCCCCTAGCTTCGGCCCTGCTTATTTAGATATCCCGAAATCGAACAGCGTTTTCTACTTTACCATAAAAGTAATTAATCTTTATATAAATGTAGTCAATGTTCGCGTTTTGAATCTATTTTTCGGATAAATTCATGTAGAAATTCTTTTAACTAAAAATATATATATATATATGCAGAAGCTGACCCCCAAAGAAAAAAAAAGAAAAAAGAAGAGAGGGTCTCAGAAAAAAATAAAGCCATAAAAATGCTTGTATTTTATAATATCATCACGGACCTCTCCTCAAAAAAAAGGGGGGGGGGGAGCTTTATTCACTATCACTTTCAACGTCATCAGAATCATCATCATCGTCGAACGAAATAATTAGTGGATCACACATATCTTCTATTATGCCGTCTTTTTTCCAATATTCATTCTCTAATTCTTCTATGTTAAGCAGTAGTTTTTCCATTTATCAGCATCAACATTTTCTAGGGAAAGTTTCGTCAGTTTAAATAGTTGATCCATATTTAAATCTGCTGTGATATTTCGTTCGCGAATGTAATTCTTCATATCCGCCCATACATATTCTATCGCATTTATGTCACAATGATATGGAGGCAATCTTAACGCACAATGCCCATGCTCGGCTAACATATTGTCAAATTTATATGTTTTCGTAGCAGGGGAATTCAACTTCACTAAATCCATTAATTCAACTTTTCGCATGTTTGAAGAATATGAGACTTTATTAAGTTCCAACCAATCCATAATTTCTCTTTTGTTCTGGGAAGAATTCGGAGGCTTATTTAATTGAATTGAATGATAGGGCGCATTGTCTATCACAACAACAGAATTTTTTGGCAAGTTTGGGATGAGTTTTTCCCTTGCCCATTTTTCAAAAATGTTTGAATTCATCTGCCCGTGATAGTCACCTGTGGTCGTGTTGGCTTTATACGTTAGGGATGAATTTGGAATAAATCCCATTTCTCCTCCCGCACATAAAGCAATAATGCATCTCGATGCCGCCCCTGTTTTCACAACACTGAACACTTCTTCTGATTGCCAGCATTTCCCAACAGTCAAGTTACTGTCAATCCACGTTTCATCAACAAAAATTAGAGGTCGTTTCTCTTTTCGGAATTGGTCGATACTTCGTAGATACTTCGTGCGAGATAAAACAATATCACTTCGTTCCAAGAGCAGTTTCCTCTTATTTTCACACTTTCCCCAGCGGATTCCCATTTCATGGAGAACTTTCCGTAATGTCTCTTTACCTTTTGAAAATCCGATATTCTCTTTCAACTTGGTTAATAATTTCGGAATAGTAGGCACTAAATTATCTTTCGTGTAGAAATCCTGGATAGTTCTTCGAATTACATCCAAATTAAAATCATCCAAGTTGACATTTTCTATGGTTGTCTTCGCTTTTTTCTTTTTAGGAGAAGCGAAATTACTAGCATTATTATCGCCTTCTTTGCGAATTCTTTTTATGATGCTCTCCGAAACACCGGCAATTACGCTAGGTCTTTTAGTTGAATGTGATAACGGAATAGTTAAGCAGCCTTTGTCAGCTTCGTTATCACAAGATTTTACAATATTATGTAAAATATTTTTGGTTGCACTATGAAAGTGTTTGCCTTTAGAGCTTTTAGATTCTTTTACATTCATTTTATAGAAGTAAAAGCAAATACAAAATCAAAAGGAAAAAGCCTCTTTTCTGAAAATAGAAAACAGAATAAGGCGAGTAAGAAATAACGTTAATAGTACAACAGCCAGTGTGGAAATGACATGTGGTCAGCGGTCCGGTCAGACGGGTTAAGAGAAACCTGAATTTCGTCTCCTCCTAATGCTTCCCTACCTTCGGAAAGGTCCATTATTTTGGCAGTATGCCAAGGTCGGTCTTTAAAAAGTGGCCAAGCAGTACAAATGTCAAAAGATGGCTGTGTAACACGAAAAATCAACCAACCAACCTTCAGATTAATTTAAATTTTGTGTGCTACGATTTCTAATTTTCAAAGGTTGGCAGGTCTGAATTACTATGCATAGATGGACATGTATCCACTTCTTTGCATAGCCCTGTATACGATTTTATTTATATGCTACAAACTTTTCTTCGTATTCTAAATGTAGTTGATCTTCAAAATACATAACTCAGATTAAAAAACAGCAATTCACGCTCATTCTCAATATTGCTTACGAATTCTTTTGTGTGTAGCTCTGTATATGGTATATAGAATTCGTGCACACCGTGTAGTATGGAAAAATTTGGTTAAAAACGCATACCATTACTGCAAACCCACTTTCAGAAATCATCCCTATCAGACAATACATCGGATACAGTATTGTATACAAAATCTTTTTGGTGTCCCCCCCCCGTAAATATGCAATGTATGTAATGTTACGTAATGTGATAGAACGTATGTAGTGTAAATATATAATGTCATATTCTACTGCCAGCATCTTGTAATAAACCTCAGTAATGTATATCAATTTCATCATGTTTCAAATATTGCAACATAATTGAAACTCGCTGCGAACATTTTTTCTTCGTAGAGCATTATATAACCGAATTCTTTTGTGTGACTCTGTAAATGATTACTTATGCTTTGCACCACATATTCTACAAAAATGCGTGTATTAGTAAACGTGAGAAAGTCATATCAATTTTATTATGTTTCTAACAGAGTAACATCACCTAAATATACTGCAAACGATTTATCTTCTTAGATCATAATATAACGGAATACTTTTGAGTTTCCCTACGCGTACTATAACTGCTACAGATAAGATATTCTATAGTAACTATCGTCTATTGCCTCTCAATAATATATATAAATTTCATTATGTTTAAAATATTGTAAAACTATTAAAATACACAGCAAAAGATTTTCCCCATAGACCGTAAACTAACGGAATACTTTTGAGTGCTCCTGTAAATGAACTATGAATGGTACTCACTTCATTTTCGATGTCAAATATGCTATGGTAAATCCAATAACGTTTATCAATTACATGGCAATCCGAGTATAATTACGCGAGTTAGAGCACGGACAGACAAACCCAATTCATAAACACTTTCAACCGTGTTGGGAAGAGTTTAGAAAAGGGGTTGCTGTAATTAGAATTATAAGCGCCACTGTTGGCGCGATGCATATACCCGGCACGGATAATTCGTAAATACCACACAGTTACAGCTTAGAAAGACTAAATAAGACAAGAAATCAGACAAAACAAGTTGGAAATTGCACGTCAAACGTGGCAAATGATGTGCGTTCGTACTATAACTAGTTTTATAAATACATTTGCACTGTATATTTTAGTGCACTTCATAAGTGCCTATCAATTTCATTCTGTTCGAAAGGCTGTAACATCATTAAAATGCACTTGAAATAATTTTTTCCCGTTGGCCGGAATGTAACGTAAAACTTTTGACTGTCCCTGTCATTAAACTATAGATCCGATTTTCATAAAATTTGAAATGACTCGACAAAATTTTGAAACAATTATATATATTTAAAATTTCAGACCATTCGGTTTGGTAGTTTTTGCCCTGTTATATGCGGGCGGACGGACAGACAGACGACTATAGGTGCTACAAGCATTTAATATAACTCATCACAGTAATGTTTATATATACATAATTGTAATTTATAATTGTTTTTCTTTTTAGAAATTAGAGGAATGCTGCACAACAAAGAAAGAGAAGAGCAAATGTTGGAATCCGTAAGACAAAATCTGATTCTATAGACTCCAAGATAAGAATGAAGAAAATGAGGTAAAAAAGAAAAGCACAAACTGAACACTCACGAGATACACCTACTGTGGCTTTTTCCAATGTGCAGTCCTTTGGTCAAGCAATGTCAAGAGTAAATAAATCACTTCCTAGTAGTCCTAGAAAAAAACGAGCTGTTTTAACCTCATCGAAACCTAATAAGGATGAATATGGTGTTTTATCAGAAGACACTGTTGAAGCAATAACATCCCACTATAATAGTGACTTAATATCAAGATAATTACCTGGGAAAAAAGATTTCAAAAAGTAAAAAATGAGAATGGAATTGAACGAAAGCAAAAGAGAGTATTATTGATGACAGCTATGGAAGCATATCAGCTCTTTAAAGAAGGTAATCCGTCCACAAAAGTTGAAAAATCTAAATTTGCTGCGCTTCGACCTCTATCAGTAACATCTAGTTTTGAGAAAGATCGATCCGTATGTTGCTGCCGTCATCACAAGAATGGAGATCTATTAATAACTGGTATTGGTAAAGTCGTGCAGAACTTGTCAGCTGGCACTAATACGTTAGTTGTCAAATCACTATGTAAATTGGGGAAAAAAGGCTTACTTGGGTTGTGTGAAGCGTGTGGTGATATCAGTAATTTTCTTGATGATCTAGTTCCAACATCAGACGCAGAAATTTCAGTATCCTTTTACCAATGGAGTACTGATAATAAAAATGTTTTAACTGAAACCACACTTTCAAATGCAAAACAAGAAGTTTTAAATCAGCTGCCAATGTTAAGGAGATACTTTTTGGCTGCAAAAACTCAACTTCAAGAAATAAAATTTTTGAAAGATAATCTTTCAGAAGATGAAGCTATTCTCCATGAAGATTTTTCTGAAAATTTTAATGTTCGGCATCAAAATGAAATCATGTCAGCTCATTGGATTTCAGAAGGTGTTACCCTTTTCACAGCAATAGTCTACCGCAAACATCTTAATGTTTCTTATGTATAGTTGTCAGTGACGAGTTAGCACATGACAAATTAACAGTTCTCTTCTTTAACTCAGCAATCTTAAATCATAATATGAGTACCGATGGACCTTTTGAAAACATACATTTTTTTTCTGATGGAGCTGGAAGTCAGTTTAAGAATAGATATATTCTTTCTTCAATTTTGAAACCACATGAGATCTACCCATTCCTTAAATTGGCTGATTGGAGTTTCTTTGGTACAGCCCGTGGGAAAGGTGCTATTGACGGTATGGGAGGCACAGACAAGAGAGCACTTATGAGACGAACATTTCATAATCGTGTCGTTATAAACACTGCTCATGAATTTTTTGAAGTAGTAAAAAAAAATTTGTCCTAAAATAAATTTTATTTACGTTTCAAAAGAGAAAGTTAAAAAAACAAAAGAAAAATTCGAAAAATAATTTAGTTTATATCATCCTAAAAAATTCCTGATACTCATAGCATTCCTTATGTGAGACCAGTCAATTATCATGAAGTCGAAACTTGTTTTTTTTTTTTAGTCTCTTTTCAAAGCGTTTTGATTTTGATTTTAAGAAACTAGAAATCTATCCAAAGGAAGCTAATAAAGAACATAATTCCCTGAACAAAAAAAAATAATCAATTCAAAATAGGAGATTATCTGCTTGTAAACTATGATACTAAACAATTCCCAGGTATTGTAGAAGAAATTCAAATGTGTAAACTTAAAATAAATGTGATGAATCCTTGCCACCGTGGTTGGCATTGGCCATCTCGTCCAGACTGTTGAAGGTACAACATTGATGACATTAAGAAAAAAACTTAAAGTGCCACAGCCAATTAATTCCGGGGGTACATTTAAGTTTTCAGAAGGCGTTATTTAAATTACTGTTAACAAACTAAATTAAGTGCCTAGTATTGTCTTTGCGAAACGACAGTGTTACGTCAAATACACATTGAAGTTACGTCAGTTACATGTGTATAAATGCCATTTTTTTCTTTTTTTATTGTTCAAAAATTAATTTAAAAAGTTATAATTCTAATTTGTCATTTCTTAGTGATGTTAATAACATAAAATAACTTTTTTAATTAGATAGTTTTGATAATTTTTACACTTCAATAAAGGCAGAAAATACCCTTGTCTGTTTTATGCTACATCAGTTACAAAATTTTGAAATGTAATTTTAAGGACTTAAATAGAGATTGAAAATTTTTTCAAGTTCTTGAGTATTGAGACCTTAATAAGAAATATTTTAAATTATAAAAATTTGTTCTAGCCTTATTAGTAAATTTTCTACACAGTTTAGAAAACAATAGTTGATCATCAAATGTTACATTAGTTACAATGGAATTGACCATAACAACGAGCGCACCTAAAAAGCGGGTTACTGTAATAAGAATTACAGACGCATTGTTGCGCGGTGTATTTACCATATAATACGGCCGGCATAATACGTAAGTACCCAAAAGTTACATCCTAGAAAGACTAAATAAGACAAGAAAATGGACGAAAAGATAAACATATCGAGTCCTATGAAGTTTACAATGGGGCAGCAAAAAACCCAACCGTTTCCAACGAAAGAAAAATTACTAGAAAACAGGAATTCTGCTTTTTCAGAATTTAGTGTCGCCCCACTATGAAAAAAAATATATGTATACTAGGGGACTATGCCCCCTGCAAGCTACGCTCGCCAACCCCCGTTCAGACACCGCAGAATCTAGAAACACGCTAATCTGATGGGTTTTAAAAATATTAGAGAAGATTGAATTATAATGAAAAAAGCTGTGCAGATCTCCCTGTAAACGGGTTTCCATTCAATTCTCTGATTGCAAAAAATTAAGGGCGAATCAGTTGCTGTTAAGACGTCCAATGGTTGTTTTCGTTTTTGATTAAAGAGGATCAGTTAAACATTTGAAAAGAAGCTAAAATAAAATGAATTAAGTATACAGATTCTTTGTCTCCCTGTATTTTAAAACAATCTATATAACAATAGCCTAAGTCATGTGACTATCATTAACAGTTCCGGACGGACCATTTCGCTTTTTATACTCTAGGTGCGATTTTGATACTTTAATGTTAGCCAGGCACAGGTGATAAGTATAATATTATTCTATCCCCATCATTTCATCTATATTATAATAGTTCAAGTCATGAACTGCCATAAAGAAATACGGTCTGAATTCTTCGCCTTTTATATGAAAGTTTGGCACAGATGTCATATACGCCATTTGGGGAACGCATCAACAGAATAAACAACAACATCTGGCTTACCATATCAAGCAAAATAACGATACTTTTGCGCCAGTTAAGTGTCCGTTCTGTATATGACATTGGCATCAGAAAAAAATCGCGGCAATATGGGGCCGTAAGTTTTCCATTTTGATTAAAAAATCTAAATTTTTTTTCGAATAAAACTACATAAAAGTTACCATGGTCGCAAAGAATTCTTGGTACTGTTACGCTAGCCGAATGCAGATCTCGCCAATAGCTTTTTTTCAACTCGCCAGTTAGCTTTTTTTTTTTTTTTTTTTTTTTCCGAGTGGTAATATTCGGCCAGATGTCATATACGCACCGCAGGTTTGGCGTGATTTTTTTTTTTTTTTTTTTTTACGAAAGTTTGGCGAAAACCTCGTTTTCAAATACCAGTTACATATGCATGTTTGGTATTACTTAGTTATCCAGTCGACAAAAAATATATCGCCAAACTATAAGATTAAATGCCAATAATTGTTGATCGTAAATGTCATATTCACTTGACTTTAATCAAGTTGCACGTCTTTACGTCATCAAGTGATTTTTATTTCGACGTTTTATTTGTATATTTATTAATGTTATAGTAATTTATTTGTTCTTTCGTTATTTAAAATAAAAATGATGTCAATTTGTATAATTTGGCGAAATTAATCGACGGAATAAATAAGTAGTACCGTATTTTTTAATTATTTTCTATTATTTTCTAAAGGAAATAAAAAAAAATAATTAATAACTATAGAACAAAATAATTTATATAATTTTAAAAAATAATTAAAAGTAAATAAACATTTATTATTAAATAAACAACAATAGCCGGGTTGCCATGTCAATCACAATAATGCCATTTTGGCGCCAATTAGGAGCCTCGGCGCGTAGATAACATCTGTGCCTAATTTTTTTCTTTTCGTTTTGTTTTAAAAACAAAAAAAGAAGTGAAAGCCATCAATTTTAAATAAAAGTTGTGAATTTTAAATAAAATGAATGAAAGGATTATATTTTAAATGAAATTAATGAAATATAAAAAAATGCGACAGGAAAAATGTTTAGCGAATTATCACTTGCGTCTCGCTGACATAAAAATACCGTCAGAATTTATTTCTCTATCAGAATCTTTCGATTTGGTGAAAGATTGTTCAAGTAAATTGAATTATAAATAAAAGTATCATGATGCATTTCTTAGTCTACATTTAAGGGAGGCCAAACTGGTCGCCAAATTAGTTTAAAATAATAACCTTTTCTGAAATATGAAAAAAAATGTCTGTTATGATTAAAATTTGAGTTGCCATCATTAGAAAAATGTATTTAAAATTAGAAAAAAATTAATATTTCGAAAACTAATTCGAATTTAAAAATTCTAATACCAGTTTTGAGATCTGCGGATCAATACTGATTTTTGGTGTAATTTTATCGAAAAGTATTCCATATTTTAGGAGAAATCGCCGTGAAACTTAATAAGTTGTTTAATCAGTCGTTTCAAAGAATCATTACATAAATTCGTTTCATTTCAGCCGTTTCAGATATCAGTTTCATAAATTCGTTTCATTAGGATTTTATATATATAGGGTAGATACAAATAGTACAAAACATATTTCAATTTTAAGTTTTAAAGCACACACTTTTATTTTATATAAAATGGCGTCATTCGCATCCGCTTAAGAATTGCACATTTACGATCCTATTCTTAAACATCTAGAGTAATGCATGCATTAGGATGTCACTATCGCAAAATAATACACAAATGCAGCAAAAAGATGCCGTCATTAAAAAAAAACTTGACAAAAAAAAAAAAAAAAGAAAATGGTCTATCAAAACGGACAACAACGGACAAAAATCTAATGACTCATAGGCCTTCATTTGTTAGTAATATTAATATAGATACTTAAAATTAAATACAGTTTATAACAGCTCCATGTTTTAACAGAAATTATTCGTTTATATTTTTTTCAAAATGGAACGTATTTTAATTACCCGACTGAAAAGAAGGGTTATGTGTATCACGCGTATCTGTGTATGAGGATTTATTTATACTCTCGAAACATCCCAACGTCTGGATGAATTTTAATGAATGAGGTCTGTATCGATTCGTCTTAACGGCGCGATGGTTATAGGCTAGGTTTTGTTTTTATAAATTCAAAATGGCGGCCGTAAAATACAAAAGGGTGGTAGAGACGAAAACAATTTTCGCACCCTATTGAGTGGCATATCACTGGATAGGTCTTTCAAAATGAAGACGATGTTTTATTGACTATTTTATAGTCAGAAGCTCCGTTAAAACATTATACAACCTGGATGTTGTGTAGGTAGAATCTCTAGCTTTACTGCAACTCTAACCATCATAGACATCTATAGACCTCATCAAAACAGTGTTTATAGATAGGAACTAACAATTAAACACAACTTAAAAGTCATCAATACAAGTAAATAAAAAAAAACAGGTAAGTAATATAAACAAGTAATATAAATAAAGTATTTTAAGTCAATTCCTACTTAGGTCAATAAGAGAAATTTTTTTTCTCCCATTATTCTTTCCTCTTGAGTGGCGCTTAAAATGCCTTGATCAAGAAGAGGGCTCTCTCGATTATTGAAAATTAATTAATTAAATTTAATTAATGAATTAATATTTGAAAAAAAAACTAGATTAACATCAAGTGTCATCCACTACAAGTTAAAAAAAAAAAAATATTTGAGCTTGATTGGATGAATAATAAGTATTTTATTAACGATTGAAAATTTGAACAAGATATATATAGCGAGAGTGTGAGCTAATAGTAGGAATTGAAAAAAAAAGATAGTTTCACATTGATGAGAAATAATTAATTAGTTCGCTTTTTACGCAGTCGAGTTTTTTGATTTTTTAAATTTAATTGTTTATTACATTTTCCTTCGGTTGTTATGAGAAAATGGCAACAAAAAGATGTAATTGCTATTTTTCAACTAATTTTCCCTTTACTTTCTACATAAATGGGGTACTTGAATTGCCAAAATTAAACAAATGGTGCTAAAAACTACAAAAAAATTAATATTTCAAAAATAAATGGAGACACAGTTTTCAAACAAATTGCATTTAAAAGTACTTTTTATTTTTTTAATACGACGGTATAAAAATTGAAAATGTGCAATTGTTAGAAATTTAAAAAATTGCTATAAAGTATTTTATCGTACGATGATACATCTGCTTTCTTTTACGGCTGGCTTCTGTAACGTAACGTCATTTTTTGGAGACGACATGAAATAAGCTCGGAGAAAGAAATAGCATACCGGGGGCTAAAAATAAGGTCATACAATCAAAAGTTATGGTTATATTAAATGCATAAAGCATTAAATATACAAACGAATTGCATAACCCACTGTGGTTTAGGTCATTTAAAAAGAAAATATGTGTTTTACACCACCACCCGTACCCTTTTATGTTCGTTTTAATTCGTTTTATTAAGCCATCGTTTTAGAATTGCTTTGAATCATACTTCTTCCTTGAAAAGCAAGTAGTTGAAAAGCAAACACAAGCGGCCCTCATCTAAATAATATTCTATTTGCACATGAAATGCTGCAAGGCTCAGAAGCTTAAGTTGAATGAATGGAAGAATTGTATGAATAGGTGCAGAGATAACGGGAAACTTTTCTCTTAACCTTTCAAAAATATGAGTATTTGCTTTGCTTTAGTAAAAATTTCCATTTCATGAAAGAGCAAACACGCTTAATGTTGTGGATTTTTACATTATAAACACTTTTAAAGAATTGAGAGAAATATTCAATGCTCAGTTTTATTTATTTTCATTGCAGTTTATAAACTGAAAATTCTATTTATTTTACGGTATTCAAAATATTTTCGTGAGACATATATATATATATATATATATATATCAAAGTTTTCCCTTAAGAGTATTTTGAGATAGACTTACTTCAAAAGATTAGAGCAAATTTGGCAATTAGTAGTGTAAATAAAATCATAATATATTTCTAGGATATTATACATACTTCAAAAACTGTTCTGTTATATGTATGTAAATACAAATCTTCTTTAATTATGCTGTAATAACGATGTTTTATTACTTATGTACTAATTTATATATACAAAAGAAAGTCTGGATCGGGGATTAATCAACGCACAGCCCAAACTACTGAACCTAAAATCTCTAAAATTGGGGTTAAAATTCTTCTTATGACATAGAGTGCCGCTAAGAAAGGATTTTCTAAACTTCCACCCCTAAGATGGGTAAAAAAGAGAACGAACATTTCGAAAATTCCTTAAAAATCTGATTTTATAGTTATTTTTCAACTGATAACATATTTTAGTGCATTTTTTTAATGCTGAATCGAATGCTATTAAGCATTCATGAGATGTTTCATATTTTACTAATTTGGCGATGCATTTGGCGCCAAAACTTCAAAATTTCAAACGATAATTTCTAAAAATACATCTGTTTCTATAGCAAAGAAAGAAATTCAAATTGAATACTTTTTTTAATCAGTTCTTTTGGTTAAATAATTAAAACAACTACGCCAATTAGCAAAAAAATTACAAACGCCTTAAAAACTAAAACTATGGTACATTTTTGTTTTACCAACACCATGCCGAAATGTATGGTATCGCGCCATTTATTTCAACCTTAAAAGAGCAAAGGATTTTTATTGCAAACCATGCCAAACAGTAACATTTGCTATTTATTGAAAATGAATATTTTTTATGAGTACTATTCAATCGTAACCTCGCAAACCTTTTTAATTTGTTATTTTATAGCAAATATTTAGTATTTATTATAACTTACATTGGTTAGTCCCCGGTACGGTATGCTATTTGTTTCTCCCAGTTTATTTTGTGACATCGCCAAAAAATAACGTTACCTTACAGAAGCCATCGGTGAAACAAAGCAGTACGATTAAATAAATATTCAATAGCAATTTTTTAAACTTCTAAGCATCACACATTTTCAATTTTTATACCGTCGTATTGGGAAAAAAAGTACTTCTAAATGCAATTTGTTTGAAAATTGCATCTCCATTTATTTTTGAAATATTAATTTTTTTGTAGTTTTTGGAACCATTTGCTTAATATTGGCAACGGAAGTACTCGATTTCTGTAGAAAGTAAAGGAAAAATAGTTGTAATATATTAATTATATATATTTTTTGCCATTTTTTCATAACAGCCGAAAGAAAAAGTAATTAAAATACGCGCTATTTTGAAAAAATATAAACGAATGATTTCTGTTAAAACATGGAGCTACAGTCCTCCCCACTTAATCAGGTCACGGATAATCGAATCCCGCTTATTCGAATAGAATCCTCCGGAACCGAATTTATTCCTATTGGTTCTATGTTATTTTTCCCCGTTTAAACCAAATACCTTTTATGAACCTCCCCGCTTAATCGAATAACAACCGTGTGATCGATGTTTGAAAATAGGCACGAAAAGCACATTTCAGCTGGAATTTCCTTTAACCTTTTGTCATTTTCGGTTCCTTTATGCTGAAAACAATTTTTCAGTTCTTTCTGCAATGATTTCGGCCGGCAGGTGTATAATGCACAGGTCAAATGATCTTCCCACCATCACTTCTTGCTATTAACCAGGCTTTAATGGCAATGCACCGTCACTTCCAGGCTTGAGATGGTAGTTGTGATATTTTGCCCTCATTCGAAAAATAACACGATATTTACTCCTTTAAAATTCTACTTAAACAAACCACTTTAAACGATTATTTTAAGGCAGTATAAGTAACGTAAATTAGAAGTAGAAAAGTTTTGACCAAACTCAAACGAGCCCCATTAAGTGTGATGTAAATTATATAAATGTATGTACTGACATTAAAAAGATCGTACTCTTGCGTCTCAAATGCCGCAATAAATTAAATATATATACATATATGTCATAGTCAACCCCTTGATATTTTTACGAAATCTACGTAAAAACGGAAGACATATTCTGAAAGATCGTACTCTTGCGTCTCAAATGCCGCAATCAAATATATATATATATAATATATATATATATATATTTAAAAGTATGTAAGGTTTACAACAGTGTTTATAAACTTAGCTGCAAGATATGTGGAATGTCTTATATTGGTGAAACTTCTGACCCGATTAATAAGCGTTTCAATAACCATAAGTCTGATATCAGACATTGCAAAACTAATAAAGAAGAACTAGAGATTGAAATTAGACATTTCAACAGGCATGGTATTGAAAATATGGAATTAACGATTTTAAAGATTGTCCCTAACAAAAAAGAAAGATTGATATGTGAAAGTGACATGATGATTAAATGTGGTACGGTTTACCCATATGGGTTAAATGTTATGTTCAATGGAACTAACGTTATGAAACAATTAAGAAACAGTTTATTAGAAGTTTCAATATACGAACGTATTGAACATCCCAGAATTATAAATTCAATAAGGAGATGGACCACAAGATATTAGCAAAGGAATATGACAATATCAATGAAATTAAAAGTTCAATTCTCAAGAGTGATTTCGTTGGAATAGTAAGAAATATAAAATTTATTATATTTAACGTGAAAAAACGTTTTATAGGTGATTTGTTAAACTTATTGTATTCACATAAGAGTAACTATAATATAGATTTGGCTTTGGACATTTTGAGGTATAGAAGTAGTTCACAACATTTGAAGGAAAATCTGGGGAGAAGTAACAACAACAACAACAAAATAGTTAATAGAATGTATTTTGTAATGGATTACATAGAAATTAAAAAACATGGTATAAATATGAGCAAGGTATTAAATAAATACAATGATTTGCTTCCAGATAAGAACATGGAAATTGTCAAGGTTTATAGATACGATAAACCTTTAGGTCGTATGGTTTTTAACTATAATAATTTTTCAAAAGAAATTGGTAGAAACAATGATAATAATTTATGTCATTGTCATGATCCGGGTTATCGTGATTATGTGGATGTGGATCACGGTCATGTATTGACCGGTAATTTAAACATTGTCAAGGATAGAACATTGAGAGATTATATGCGGTTTGGTACAAAATTTCGTTTAAAACGATTAAACACTAAGGATTTTATAAAAAAATGATTAAAATCAACGTGGATATGTTTATACATAAACTAATGAACAAATTTTGTTTACCAGAAATAACTTTTCTGGAATGGAAACACAATATATTAAAGGATTTGAGTTCAATTTACTGTGGTAAAACAGGGGGGATTTCGTTGGAAGAATATAAAGCATTAAAAGATTCTATTAAGGATTTACAGAGTAATTTCGTTATAACATATATTGATAAGGCAAATACAAATTTTGCTATTATTTGTAAAGAGCTATACTGTAATCAATTAAGACAACGTTATAACAATACACATAATTATAGGTTGTTAAATACCAGTGTAAAAGAGACAGAAAGTAGAATTGTTGCTTTTTATAAAAGGTTAAAATACACACAACGTAGTAAGGAATTGCCTTATATGGTTTTGATTCCTAAAATTCATAAGGACCCCATTGCCTTTCGTACAATTACATGTGGTTTTGGCACTTATTTGGAAGTAGCTAATAAAAAGTTTTTGGATATTTTGCGGAGTTTATTTGAAGCGGCATTAAAACAAAATTACACATGTATTGTAAAAAATAGTTTTGAGTTACTTAATAGACTGAAAGGTTTGAGTAATATTAAAGGTCTATATGTTTATGATTTTGAAGATTTATATAACAGTATTGATTTAAATGATCTTAAAAATAAAATATTTGAATTTTTTAAGAGGTACAATATTTTGGGTAAAAATTTGGATCATTTGACAAATTTATTTAATTTCGTAGTTAATGAAAATTATTTATTCGATGGTAAGCATGTGTTTCAGCAGATAAGGGGTATACCTATGAAGGGGTAGTTGCAGTTCGGTACTTGCAGATATTTATTTATTTTTATACGAGGTTAAAGAGACAACGGATAAGGATTTTTTAAGTTTCAGATATATTGATGATGTATTGTTGGTAAGGATTAGCGATTCCAATAGCGATTTAAATTTAGACTACTATCCCCAAGGTTTGACATTAAAAAAAACTTCATATGACGAAAAGCATGTAAATTATTTGGATCTCACTATCGACATTGAGAGGGGTGGATTACGGACTTGCATTTATGATAAGAGAAAGGATTACAACTTTGAAACTATTAAGATATTAAATTTTAATTCCAATGTACATATTTCCATTTTCAGAAATATCATTATCAATAGTTTAATAAGGATAGCAAAGTTAAATTCTAATCATAATAGTATAATAAATGACATTATAAATCTCTATCAAGATGCAATGGTTCAGAATTTTCCTATTAGTTTGTTAAATAGTTTGGCAAACAATTTCGTCAAGGATAAAGATTACCGCGATGCTTTACTTTTGGCGATTAAAAACATCGCCAAATAATCGTAGGCTTTATAAGGAGCTCTGTCTGGATGTGTCGTTCTTTTTGAATTGGGTTGCTGCTTTGGATGGACAGTTTTAAAGTGTTCTTTTCGAATTCGGTTACTGCTTTGGATGGCCAGTTTTAAAGTTTTCTTTGGCCAGTATGGTCTCGACAGATATGGGGGAAGTTTCATGAGTAATTGCCGGTATAACCCAGCATGCAAGTCTTTAGCCTTGCAATCTGTCTCCATTGAATGTTTTCTTTTCGTTCATGGTTTTGTTAGTAAGTTTTTTCCATGGTTATTTTGTTAATTTTCTCTGTAGTTCAGTAGTTTTGGGATTGGATGTGTAGTGTGTGTTTTTTGGTATTATATATATATATATATGTCGTCGTTAACCCCCTTGAATTTTTTACGAAATCTACGTAAAAACGAAAGACATATTCTGAGAGATCGTACTCTTGCGTCTCAAATGTCCCAATCAATTATAAATATATATATATGTCGTAGTTAACCCCCTTGAATTTTTTACGAAATCTACCTAAAAACGAAAGACATATTCTGAAAGATCGTACTCTTGCGTCTCAAATGCCGCAATCAATTAAATATATATATATATATATATATATATATATGTCGTAGTTAATCCCTTGAATTTTTTTTCAAAAAGGTCGTTTTTCCGTAAAGCGTTTTTTGCCTTTATTTCAACACCCCTCCAGGGCACAATTTTCTAGGTACCGACAAACCAAAAACAATGTTCTTAAAGCGGAAACCTTCTTCTAATCGATGGTGTAATAGGTTTTTTAAAATATGAAATTTAACCCTCTGAATGAAACCGGCGAACTAAGGTCACTTCGCGCTACATGGAGACGATATTTTTTCTATGCTAAAAGTAAATAAACGTCCGTTTTTTAACATAATCTTTTTAGAGCATCTCAGTAGACTAGATTTATATCACCTATAAAAATTTTAAAACGTTCGGACGGGTAGAAATATTTCGTCGCGGTTTCGCCTCTCCAGCGCGCAATTTTAGAAGTACCGACAAACCAAAAATATGTTCTTAAAGCTGAATTTTTTCTAATCGATGGTGTAATCGGTTATTAAAAATATGTATTTTAATCCTTCAAATGCACCGGCGAATCCAGGTCACTTTGCGCCTCACGGAGACGAGAGTTTTTCTGCACTAAACGTCCGTATTTTAACACAATATTTTTAGAGCATCAATGTAGAACATATTTACATCACCTACACAATGTTTGAAACGTTCGGACGGGTAGAAATATTTTTTTACCAAGTAAAATTTGTGAAAACGTCGACGAAATCCGTAAAAACCATTGTGTGTTTAGTCGCGGTTTCGCTCGCTTTCGGTACGCATAGACTCCAAAAATCAAATTACGCATGAAATAAATACCAAATAGCATATACTTTCATTCAATATTTTTTCATTTAAAAATATAAATTCAGATAAAAGGGAGTTAAAGATATTAAATCATACAAATTTGAGGGTTATTTTAGTGTCATTCATAACGGGCCCTGGCAACGTCGTCGTTCGGGTCAGCTAGTTTACAATAAAGTTCGATTTCTCCCCCCCCCCCCCCACCCACCCACCCACCCACCAAAAAATCGAGTGATCTCATGCAATTTAAATTGAACACATTGGGTTGTCACGCAGCTACTATTTCTTAAATACTTCCAATTATAAATAAAAATACAACTTAATAATTCCCATTAATTCTGATAGCTCGTTTTCTTTTACAAATGCAAAGCGGAGGAAGCATGTCAGTTCCATCAGTTTTCAAGTTGAATTGTAATAAAAAAAGACATCTTGAAACCATTCCAATAAAAATTTAAAACAGGGAAATATTTTTACATCTTAATTTTCCAGTTAAAAAATATTTAATATTTCTGACATCTTGTCTCTTAACATGATATATAATCTGTTTTAGATCTAAAAAAAAAGGGATTTTTGTTTTACTTTCTTCGTAAAATATAAATTCGTTAAGACCTGTCATTTATGAAAACCATTTTATGCATTTGTTTTTGAAAAACATAATAAAGAAATGATGCAAAGGTATCAGAATAAGATTCTATGAAACTTTTCTACGAGAATTCTATGAGACGTCGTTTATGAGAAATTTTCTTTATGTGTCATTTTTACTTTCTTCTATCTTTACAAGAAGAAAGTATTAGACTCGTGAAAAATTTCAACTTCCGGTTTTCGATGGATTTATACGTTTTAGAAGGTCCTAAACACGATTTGATGGTTTTTAGAAAATGCCTGTTTGTGAGTCTGTCTGTCACTCTGCCATTCTGTCACTCTGTCATTCTATGAGTCTGTATGTGACAAAAATTTCGTGGGCGCTCTATCTCAAGAACTAATGCACGGAATATCACAAAATTTTAGATTCGGTTGGACCTTGATATAAACTGGAGCTGATTAGTTTTTGGTGTATGTCGCCTCACAGGTGACGCTGCTATGATTCATTTTTCAGGAAGTATTAACATGTATGAGATAGAAGAAAGTTTTGGGATTGCTACATCCGACTAGTTTTTTCTGTTGACAGTGTCTTTTATCAGCTCTAGAGCTTTTTTCTACCAGGATGCATTAACTTCATTATTTGTTTAAATAATATCAGTGATTGAAAAAATTACCTCCGCAGAAAGTCCTTTTTATTCGATATACATTTTTTTCCCGCAAAAGTATCTTTGAATATAGTGTCACATGTGTAGACAAACATTACAATTATTTATTAATCAATTGCCACTCAAATTTGTGGTTTATCGCGGAAATATTTGCTCAATGATAATATCAAGCTTTAATCTAATGGCCCATAACAGAACAAGAAGGAAATATGGTCGAACAAGATGGTGAATATGATAGTGTGCCTTGATTAATAGATGCCAAGAATTAGTTTTTGAATACCCCTATTTGTGAATAGTAATCTTTGCATTATTTAATCGATGAATTATGCGATTTAATCAGACGGAAATGACGGTATTCAAAATCTATGATATTTAGCACCTATGTACTTAATACTAATACTTAACCCTTAAGACTGTTCTCAAATCCAAAGGGGTTGATTTATGACACATTTTAAAACTTTTTTTGTTCGGAAACGCATGAAATTAACAAGTGTTGTAATTCAGAAACTATGTAATGGAAATCGATGTTTTCCATTTTTTGGTAAACACAAAAGATCTTTGAGAAACTACTGTCAAAGTAAGCCGGCGCGATACGAGGTGAAATGAGAAAAACCGGTCGTCACGTGAACACAATTGCTTATAACAAGATAAGAAATTTATTTATCAAATAAACGGTCAAGTGCGAGTATTATCGCTTTCAGAGGGTTCCGTACAATAAATATATGAAATAGTAACTGTATTATTTTTTTTTAATCGTTTCTAAAAGAATAATAAGACTCTGTAAAAAACTTTACAACATAGAGTTTGGTATAGCTGCACATACTAGAAAAATATAAATAGATATATCGTAAAAGTTAAAGAGATATGAAGCCTAAATAATATCAAACATTGTTATTGTGTTTAACTCTTTTTTTAATCTTATGCTAATCTCTTCATGATGAACTTAATTTGGGTCACTAAAATTAGTACTTATTTAAACATCATTTGGCATTTCATAAAACTATATTCAGCGTAGTAATAATACGAGGGATTTTCGAAAAGTAAATATACAACGCAGATGATAGGAGAAAAGAAGTTTTAATGAGCGCGTTGGCAACACAGATTGTAAATTTGAACCTTTGACTTTTCTGTCGCAGTCATTTGTTAACTCTATGATGATCCTGCTTTGTGTAGCAAATGCTTAGAATGGCTGCGTCAATTAAAAATTCCGCCAAATGTGAAGTTCGTCCCATCATATGTTTTCTTCATGCAAAAGGGGAGCGTCCAGTGGAAATTAACAAAGAAATTGTTTTTGTCTATGGGAACATTATAAATCGAAAAAATGTAACGAAATGGTGTTGTGCTTTTTCTAGTGATAGGACCAATGTTCATGAAGAACTCAGAACAGGTAGACCATTTGTGATCTCTGATGCCCTTCTTCAAAGAACGTAGGACGCGATTCGAGCAAATAGGCGTCTCTCAATGAAAGAGTTGCATAAAATCATACCTGAAGTGTCTATGACAACTCTTAATGAAGCTCTGACTGTGGCTTTAGGGTACCGTAAATTATGTGCAGGCTGAGTTCCAAAGCGGGTGATGAAATTCAAGTGGGAAGTTTTAGACCATCCGCTGTACAGTCCGAATCTTGCGCCCAGTGACTTCCACTTATTCCTTTACCTGAAAAGACACCTTGCAGGGCAAAACTTCCACGATGATGATGAGATCAAAATTGAAGTTGAAATGTGGTTTCGACAACAGGCGGCAAACTTCTATGATAATGGGATACGGAAGCTTGTACCTAGACTAAACAAATGCTTGGGACAACGGCGTTAATTATATTGAAAAATGAGGTATATAGCTGTAAATAATTCGTAATAAACATTTTATCAACTAAGATTTTTTTGAGTGTGTATGCGGCATTGTATCTTTCTTTTTCGAAAAGCCCTCGTATTTTCTTTTGAGAGTGTAGCTGAAACAAAACCCTTGTTCAAAGTTTAAAATTGACACTGTGCTAAATGCGCTTCGAAAGGAGGTCGCAAAGTTGTAACGCCACCTTGCTCCATACCGCGTTTTTCCAGATAGGATTTTCGTTAACCTTTAAAGAAACGGGTGGCGTATTGCGAGAGCCACTCAATGCAAACTCGTCACGAATCCCATAGTAATTATGTGATTAATACTAATTAAATTAGTCTGTTTTTAACAGTTTGACGTTTATTGCCTGTGTACTACTACTGGGCATTGCATTACAGAAATGTATCATTAAAAGTTGTTATATAGGCTTTAAAAGCCGATGGTACATGGAGTACGACGCCCCTGTCATTATATATGTCCAAACCGTGAGTGTCTTTAAGAGTTAATATCTCGGCTAATTACCGATGATTTTTCTCGAAAATCATTATCAACAAAGCTTTTGTACTTCTACTATGATAGGTACCTACAACGATCCTCAAAACCTTTTCTGAATGCCCGCAAATCGAAATTTGTGTGTAACGGAAAAATGTGCTTTTCTCAAAAACTATGTGACCTAAGATAATCGCTATAATTTTCCTGCAAGGTTTAAATTAACGTCTAGTACCTCTAATTTTCTCATAATTTTAGTTTCTGTAGATTCGGCAATAGATGGGGCGGAACATATTTTCGACGATATCTCTGAAAATATACCTAAAATTAAAAGAAATGTATTTTTGAATTCAACGTTACGAAAGCTTTCACACGATACCCCACACGATATACAAAGAAAAGAGATTTTTTTCAAGTAGCTTAATTAGCCCCTATACATTTTTACTAAATATATTTATGAATGTTTAAGGATCTGAAAATATGTGGGTTAATAGTCTTTATTACTTCCCCCAATTTGAACTTTCCACGTTCCATATTTTATGAGTAAAATGGCTGTGACAGACAGATAGACAGACACAGGAGTGATCTTATAATGGTTCCGTTTTTACTTTTTAAGTATGGAACCGTATTGTTCGAAAATATTGTCACATACGTCTATGTTAGGGAGGTTTATGATATTCTACTACATGGTAATTCTACGTTATTTAAAATTAAGCTTATATAATATTAATTTTTATTTAGAAATTTTGAAATACATAGTGCACAAAATACACCGAGTGTGTTGTTTTTCTGTGTTAATTTGAATGAGTATTTTAGTGAGTAAGTGTTAAAATGTTGACGAAAATATTATAGTCTATTTTCTCAAATCTCTATTAAAAATAGGATTAATATCTCTTTATGAAAAAAATGTAGAGCACTAATTTCGATTGACTGAAAAAAAAATTATTTTATTTTTATAAAATAAATAACTGATACTATATATGTATTGAATGATTTAAATAATATAGTAAGTAAGCAAGTAAGCACACACACCCTGGGAACCCGCTTTTGGCTTATGGTTAGGTGTAACCCCCAAGCCCAGGGCAGGGGAAAGTTTTACTACCTGCGGAAACCCTTGAATGATTTTTTTTTTTTTTTTTTTTTTTTTTTTTTTTTTTTTACAGTTTAGGAGAAATAACAATGTTAGATATATGACAATTATTGACAGTGTGTGCAATAAATATTTACAGATGACCCCTATAATTGCAGAGAATTTGAGAGAAATATTCATTATTATAACATATAAATATGCATAGTTTTTAGAATTTGATATTAAACTTTTTTGATCACAATTACCTACATATTTACAACACTTTTATGTTATTTTCCGGATTCACAATGCTAACATCAATTTAAACCATGTACAAATGTGATATTTGCAACACTTAAAGCTAATTTCAAGATATATGATGCAAAATTATTTTTAACTCTATACTAAAAATGAGTATTAAGGTACAAGATGCGAACAATAATTAATATTATGCACTATTATGAAAGTATAAGTAATTGTAGATAATAATTATTTACAAATTTACAGTACAATGATACTATGTTTGAGATATTATGTAAGATACATGATGCAAAAATTATATTTAAATCTACACTAAAAATTTAGTATTAAGGTACAAGATGCGAACAATAATTAATACTATGCACTATTATAAAAGTATAAGAAATTGTATATAATAGTTATATCTAAATTTACAACACAATAGTACTCCAATAACAATGTATCTGTACTGGACTAATGAAAGTTGCTATTTACACTTTATACAAAAGAATTGGTATTTGAAGATGACTCAATCGAAGAAAACTTACCAGCTATATAAATTAATTACATTTTATATAAAATATGACCACGCTGACTCGAATACCTCAGACCACAGCCAGAATTAAGTTTGGAAAAGTTAAATAGCATAGAATTAAGCTAGAAATTTATAATTTATAAATGAGTAAAAACTGTTGAGAATGTTATAGTTTTCATATAACTTTTTGAGCTAAATGGGATCATTAATAATCTTAAGAATATCTGCGAACATTGAGGGTCCTGTTCGCTTGAATTTAAATTTCATAAATTTGCAATTGCCAAATAAATAATGTAGTGGGTCTCCTCGGACACCACACTTGCAGAGATCGTTATCTTTCTTGTTTATGTGATGAAGAAAAGATGGGAAGCTACCACAGCCCGTTAGGAAATAGATGGAAACTTTGTCGTTAACTATTAGCTTTTGTTGAACTTTTGGCACTAGCTGATGCATATATCGGCCGCTCCCTGAGTGATCCCAGTTATACTGCCACCTATCCAGTAATTGTGAATTGATGCATTTTAATAAATATGATCGAGGTTATCTAATACTCCGATCTACTGGAAGGTTGCAGTACTGAGCAGCGTCATTCGCCAGCTTGTCCGCCAGTTCGTTTCCTGCTATTCCAATATGACCTTTAATCCAAGTTAAGTAAATTAATTTATTTTGATGTTTTTTAATTTTAATTTGAATATTATACATATCGGGATTTGTTGGGAATAATTTAAGTAACGCTTTAATTGCCGATTGGCTGTCAGAGAAAATTTGGAAACTGTTGTGAGTAGAATTTATTGCCCAATTAATGGCTGTGATGGCTGCATGCAGCTCCGCCTGAAAAATAGAATTATCTGTACGTATTTTAACAGTTTTTTCAAAAATTTTTGTGTTTTGCAGGTAGGCAGAAAAGATCTTAAAATCGCTAGCATTCGTATATCACATAGTTTTTATTGATTTTTGAAAAAATTTAACACTTTCAGTACTACTGCCGCCTAATGGCGGCGGCCACGAAACGTTCCTTGGGCATTACCGTCGCATATTGGCGGCATCCACAAAACCTTTTCTCACTGTAAAATGTATCTGTAATTTTTACAGATTTTTTTTTTTTTTTTTTTTTTTAAGAAAAATTGTTTTAAAGAAAAAATTTTTTTTTCTGTTAAAAAAAAAAAAAAAAAAAAAATTGAATTTTGTAATTTTTACAGAAAAAAAAATGTTTTAATGAAAAATCACAGTTATTTTCTGTAAATTAAACGGTTGTCCACTGGCGCCAAAATTGAGTTTTTTTCTGTCAATTTGAGAGATTTTTTTTTTATTGTGTGACTGCTACCGTCGCTTACTGGCGTCTTCCACGAAAAGTTTTCTTGGTACAACAGTCGCTCCACCTAAAATCGGCATTTACGGAAAGTTATATGTGGGTATGATTACTCCCTATAGCGCACATTAATTTGTTGTACCGATTACTTCACATCAAGTTACACTATTAACTGCCATTTATTATGTTACTCTATTAGATTTGTAATATTTTATGTTACACTGTTAGTTTTGTTATTTATTTTAATTTCGTGATATTGGAACCTATTATTTATATCAATGCCATTTACTTTAATTATTATACTATGAAAAAATAGATATGTTTTTAAAATGTTAAGCGACAAGCCTGTTTTGTCTGTCTTTCCGTCTGATCCGCGAGATAAGATTCCGTCGAAATCGGCTTTCGGCTGAGGATTGATTTAGGTTACAACAAAGCAGTATAAGCATTTTAGAAATGTTTTTTAAACACCTTAAGTGCCATGTCAGTCACCGTTCACTGTCGCGGTCCGAATGAAAAGTTTACTGTTAATCACGCTCGAGATTTCTATGAATGATGCGAAACACGTTTTCGAGGATTACGCTGCCGTACAGTGCAACCAATCTTGTGGGAAAACTTCCTATTGTACCATGAATGTATAACCGCGGGCACCTACTCCGTACCGAAAGGGTTAAATCCCAGATTTATGTAGTTTCTAAAATCACTGATACAATTTAATGCATGACACAGGCATTCGGGGGATCTTTGATAGCAATTTCGTATTGTCGCAGTGTGTGCTTGTATCAATTTCATGCTACTCTCACGACATTCGGCGGTACGTATATTTTAGAAATATATTGTTAATACCACCAACACTATTTACCTAATATTGCTGAAATATTAATGTTTTTCAAAATATTCTCAATGGTTAATATTGCTGCAATATTGAATGTGAGCTTCAAACAATTACAATAAAATCCTTTTATTTTCGAAGAGTTATCGCATCATAAATGCTTACTATCTAATGTCAATAATTATAATATTTAGATAACAATGGACTCATATGAATTTTTTTTTAACATTTATATCTTTTTTATCATTTTCAAAATGTAACAAAAGAGGCAGTGCTTTGACGAGTCTCTATTTAATATATCAACCATCTTTATAAATTGAATCATTGAGACTGACGCAGAAATTGTGTTATTTTTTTCACCGTTTATTAGCACCACATAATTTACTAATTCAAATTTTGCAGTTAAAATTTAGTTTATTTAAGCAGAACTTATAGCTAAATCCATTTTATATTCTACTTGAATATACAACATCGATTTTATAGTAAAAGTTAAATATATAAGATTTTTACTTTTTTTTTTATATTAGAGTTGGCTGTGAATTTATAATACACGATATTTTTGAGAAAATTTATTTATTTCATATCGGTATAAAATTTCCAAACCGGGAGTCGAATCTAACACCTATGGCTTAACGTTACATTGCTACTTAATTGAGCTACCATGGATACCCCTGGCCGATACAATTTCTCTAAGTAATCCGTTGGAAAGAACACCCGGACACAATATCATGTAGTTCTACTGGTGGAACCACACACCAAGGAACCCAATTTCCCATAGATATGTTAATGCCAAATTAAATATCTCAATCATATATTGATTAAGGAAATCTTACTAGGGAATTCATTAATTCCATCTGGGAAGAAGTCAGTACTACTCCTAGCTTAAACCTGTTCTGGACATTTTTCAGTCAGTCGAAATTATTAAATTCTCTCGTAAGATTTCTTTAATCAATAAATGATTGTGACAAAAATAACTTGGTGATTCATTTTAAATTTGATTCTTTACTAAATTAATCCATGATTCAGCTTGTTACATGCATTTTTCTAAATTGGTTAATCAATATCGATCTGTAATAGTTGGAAGCACTAAGTGTTTCTAAGATAAATTTATTATCAAATCATCGAATGGCTTATCACAGTGCAGCAAAGTAAATCATCTATATCAACGGTTCTTAAACTCTTAGATATCACGGACCCCTTTCCGTATTCCCTCTATATCTTCGTGGACCATCAGGATTTAAGACGGGAATTGCTGATGTTCTTTAGAATATTAAATAAACTATATATAACCTCATACAGATACAATAAAATCTAATAAGACTGAATTGTTAGGGTTCCGGAAATTCGAAAGATTTCTCTCAGGTTTTACAAAGAAAAGAAAAATACATATTGAGACCTAGTCCTTTGCGGTGCTTCGGTGCATTACGGCCCCCTTGGAGAGAGGTGAGGGAATGCATCGTTTTACTCGCCACTGGAGATTGCATTTTCGTTCAAGGCGAGTGAATTTTTAAGCAGTATTTGGAAAATTGCAAGACTAGGGAGGGTTGACCCATTTTTTACAAAATGATTTTTTATTTTTTAAATATTGAACGTAGAATAAAGTTTTATATATCATTTTATTCGTTATGCAATCAGTTATCAAATTAAAATTTCTACATAAGTGTAATATATAAGAAATTTAAAAAATGATTGATTTTAATCATGAGAAAATAATGGGTTAAGGCTCTCCACATATGGTAGGGTTGACCCACTATATGGGAGGCTTGACCCACTTTGTTTTATATTGAAATATTTGTGAAAAGAAATAAAATAAGTTTAAAAAAGCAAAATACCTTTATGCTACATACTTTAATTATTATTAAAAAATATTTTTGAAAATACGATGCTTAGACAAACCTGTCTAGGCGCAATCGCAGGTCAGAGGAATTTTTTTTTTTTTTTTTTTTTAACAGGATTTTCTCTGAGCAGGTGTAATTGTACAGCAGGGAAATTGAAATTTTAACATTTAAGACAGTATTCCGCTAGAGACAGGTTCCATTTTAATAGGGTTTCATGCATTATAACGCCCGGATTTAGTAGCCACTGCCCTCCTCCTTTTTTGTTTCCTTGTCCTACTGTTTGTGACATTCAACCTGACAACTCCAGTTGTCACATAGTTTGGCTTCATTTCACTCTATTCATCATGTTGAAATTTGTCTACATACCTTTCTAAAGATTTTCGATCAATGCTATGGTCTTTTGCAGCCGTATGAGCACTTAACTTATCATTAACATCTTTTAACGATTTTAGGGGCAAATTAATTTTAATACTAAAATGTTGAAATAAATGACTGACCCCGGAATATACGAACAAATTTATTTGGAAATACGAAAAAGGCTATATTTCACATACATATTAAATGGAAAAGATTTTAGCAAAATTCTGGTGCCATTGTGACGTTTGGGAATTATAATTAAGTCGTTTCATAAATACACCACTGCCCCTGAAACGCTTTCGACTGCTGCTTTCGTAATTTCTAGACCTTTCTAGTCTTTTCCCCTTTTCTATTTTCCTGTTGTAAGTAATGTTTAAATGGATAAAAGTTCCTATCAACTTTCCTATTTATATTTCTTTAATGTTTTCGTGCAGTGGATACTATAGCAATTTTTTACATCTTTCTTTAATTAGTTTTAAGCATCGTCTTTTCCATCACCCCATTTTACTGTAGCTTTCCAGAATAAATTTACATTCATTTTTATATATAACCATTAATATTTCATTATGCGCAATATATAATAAAAAGATTTCAAAAACCCCTTAATTAACACACTGACGACGGGCAAATTTTATCAGATCTGAATTTTAAATCAGTAGAAGTTCCTCCCTATTCTGAAAGTCTTTTGTAAATTGTTGTTCTAGATAGGTTTCCCAAGTTTGTATATCGATAAATATCTTTCAATGTACGAATAAGGCAGCCTTGAATATTTGGTGAACCCTCCCTCACACTGACTGGGTCAAGCCTCCCCACATAGCCCTTTTCTAAAGAATAGCACATTGTTATGTTAAGCCTAACTTACTGTATAATCTTTATGCCTGGAATGAAAGCTCGGTATTTCTGTATTAATTAAGACCTACTTACTTAAATTTCTATGATATATTTTATCTGTAAAAGCTTAAATAATATTTCTAAAAAACACAGCTTTTAGGTTGAAAGCGTCTTACAATTGATTTTTCCACACCTATTTCGATTATCTATATGAAACAGAGCCTGTTGTTTGAGCCTTCCAGTAGCTTTGGTTGAGACCTATTGATAAAACTCTGAAATTCTTTTAAATATGAAAACTGATGAGTGGGGTAAGCCCCCGTACGGTCATCCCTCCCTAGTCTCCCCTATACAAAAAACTTTTTTTTTCTTTTTTTTTTTTTTACTAATTAGCTATATTTTGCAACTTTTGCAATTTACAGCTGTGGAAACGTGGTATACTAAGTTCTATCCTATATTAATCTTTCCTCTGTTGTAAATATTTCTTAGTTTTATATATATATATGTAGGATTTGAATTTAAACATACTTTATTTTCTTTATGACGTACATGATCAACAAATTAACTGATGCTCTGATATTTTTTTTATCCATAATTTGAAAGCACGAGTGATGAAAATTCACGATCACGAGATCAAGGTTTGGACACATTAAAAAATTAGAAAAGAGTCAGTCTATAAAATACTGTTGTGCATGAAGCATCGGCTTATGAGATGCCAAGGAAGGTATTGTTAAGCCTAATAAAATTATTCGTAAGAAATATGTTGTAAGTTTTAAGTGAGAAAGGTGCTGTATTTAGAAATGTATCAACAAAGTGATGTAAAGTTACCCTTATAGAATTTTATTAAAGTGTAAGTGTTGTGATTCAAACGTCTACTTATTCAAATTATCTATATATTAACATTTTACAAACAATAGCTTCTACAATTTGGGGGCTCAATGCCGGGATATTAAACAACTGGTAGTGAAATAGATAGTCAAATACTAATCGAAGAGAAATTGTTGTACATCGCCAGTGTCAAAAGATACATTGTGAACGAACAAGGCAAGTACAAAAACGTAATCATATTTATTTAAGTACAACTTTGAAAAACATGGGATCATTGAATAAAGCTAAAAGAATTGATCTAATAAATCTCTGCGATGAATACGGAATTGAACCACCAGAAAAATCAACAATCCCTGTCCTAATAAAGCTGATTAGAAGCTGGGAGGATTACGATGAAGATTTTATAAAGGATCGCCCAGAAGTAATTATGGCAGCTAGAAAAGAGAAAGTAGAAGAGGAAGAGAAGAAACAAAAAGCACAAGTGCAATCGGAACGAGAAGAAAAGAAGTTGCAAGCGCAATCGGAACTAGAAGAAAAGAAATTGCAAGCGCAATCAGAACTTGAAGAAAAGAAATTAAGAGCAGAGATCGAAGAAAAGAAATTAAGAGCAGAGATCGAAGAAAAAAAACTGAAAATGGAAATGGAAGAGAGAAAATGGAGAATAGAATTGAAAGAAAAAGATCGTGAAAGAGAGTTTGAGATTAAGAAAATACAACTACAAGAAAATTGAAGACAGCACACCGATGTGGACACAAGGACAAATCCAGGTAAGCAATATGAATTGCTTAGATTATTAACAAAATATGATAATACAAATGATATTAGTTTATACTTGGCTATGTATGAAAGGCAAATGGCGCAAACGGGCATTGATAAAAAAGAATGGCTCAACTATTTAATTAACCTAATGCCATTAGATGTGATTAATATAATAACCAGGGAAAGTGAACCCGAAATGCAAGATTATGATTACGTAAAAAGTATTCTTTTAAAACGGTACAAACTATCGCCAGAAGAGTTTAGGCTGAAATTTTTCTCGCTCAAAAAAGAGCCACCGGCTAATTGGCGCGATTTCGCTTATGAGATTAAAGTGTATTTCAAACAATGGATTAACGGTCTTGAAATAGATAACTTTGAGGAATTATCGGAATTAATTGTAGTTAATCAAATTAGGCATAATTTACCTGCGGAAACAAAGACACATTTCGCAGAGGAATTGTTAGTAATAAAAAAGATAGACGACTTAGTAAACAAATTAGATATTTACGAAACGGCACGAAGGTTTTGCAATAAACAAGCTATAAGGAATACAAGTGGGAGTTTTGAGGATAAACGATCGAGAGTGGCTGACTACGCTAATTCGAAAAAGCGCCAAGTTGACAATAGGTACAATGTACAACATGGAAGAAACGAGGCACATATAATATGTTATAATTGTGGCAGACCTGATCACGTGAGTAAGAATTGTACCATGGGAAGTAAAACACAACAAAATTATTCAAATTATAACCCGCAACATAATCAAAATTGGCGAGAAACGAAATACCAAGATTGGAGCCAAAACACGCAAAGAAAAGTAGTTAATACGGGCACGTTAAACGGTAAGAAAGGAAGAATCCTGGATATTCAAGGAATAAAAACAAACATAATAATCGATACAGGGAGTGGTATTTCAATCGCCAATTCAAGATATCATACTGCAATAAACGCGCCAAAGTTAACCAGCGACAATATATCTATATCGGGCTTAGGTGGAGAAGAGATTAAACCAACGGGTTATTTCTTGCATAAAGTTTATGTAGATGATACAGAAATACAGGATAAATTTTACGTGGTACAAGAAACTGACTATGATTTAATAATAGGTAGAAAAGCAGTCGAAGGCTTGACATTAAATGTAGTGGAAGATGTTGTTCAAATAATAAACGACAATTCAGTTCGAGTAGGATACATTAAAATTAATGATGTCCCTTCCAAAATAGATGAAGTAGCCACATCGAATATAGATAACGATAATCGAGGTTGGGAAGATATGATTAATATCAACTACGTAAATGCCGAAGTGGATTTGAATCATATTACAAATTTAACTAACAGAGAAAAAATACGAGAATTAATAGAATCATACAAACCAAATAAAACAAAGGATACTGGGTTAAAGATGAAAATATTATTGACGGATGAAAAACCTATCTGTGAACGACCAAGGAGGTTACCTCTAGTTGAGCAGGAAATAATCAGTAAACAAATACAACAATGGTTGGAAGATGGGATCATTAGACGAAGTTACTCAGATTTTGCGGCCCCAGTAGTCCTGAATAAGAAAAAAGATGGATCACACAGGTTATGTATAGATTTTCGGAAAATAAATCGAAAAATATTAAAAGATCGCTATCCACTACCGTTAATTGAGGATGTAATCGATAAATTGCAGAAAACAAAAGTATTTACGACATTAGATCTCAAAAACGGCTTTTTCCATGTCGAAATTGATGAAAACAGTCGTAAATATACAGCTTTTGTAACACATGAAGGAGAATACGAATTTTTACGTTGCCCATTCGGATTGTGCATATCAGGTAATCAATTTCAAAGATATGTAAACACGGTATTCCAAGATTTACTACGAGAAGGCACTATCATTGTATATATGGATGACTTTGTCATTCCCTCAGATGATGAAGAAGATGGGATAAAGAAGCTGAAACGAGTATTAGAAGTAGCATCAGCGTATGGTTTAGAAATTAACTTCAAAAAGTGCCAATTCCTTAAAAAGAAAATAGAGTTCTTGGGTTATATAATTGAAAATAGGACCATAAAACCGTCTGAAGCGAAAACAAAAGCTGTGCAAAATTTTCCTAAACCAACTACAACAAAACAATTACAATCCTTTTTAGGTTTAACAGGATACTTCAGAAAGTTTATCCCGAATTACGCCAAAATCGGCAAGCCTCTAAGTGATTTATTAAGAAAAACAAATTGTTTCAAATTTGATAGAGAGCAGTTCGAAGCTTTTAATGAGTTAAAGAGAATATTATCAACAAAACCAGTTCTTCAATTATATAAACAAGGATCCACACTAGAACTCCATACTGACGCAAGCAGCCAAGGATTTGGCGCAGTTTTATTACAGAAAGGAGATGATGGAAAATTTCATCCATTACAATACATGAGCAAGAAAACTTCACCACAACAGGAGAAATATTCAAGTTATGAACTTGAAGTATTAGCCATAATAGAAGCTCTTAAGAAATTCAGAAATTACCTAATGGGAAATAAATTCAAGATAGTAACGGTTGCGCTGCCTTCCAGAAAACATTAAATAAAAGAGATTTAGCACCTAAAGTAGCAAGATGGGCATTGCTCATCGAGGAATACGACTACGAGATAGAACATAGAGCAGCAACAAGAATGAAACATGTAGATGCATTAAGCCGAAACATCCCGACAACACAATCAGTATTAGTGATTACTAGATCGCAAGGAGAAATAACGAAAAGAATCGCAATAGCGCAAAGGCTAGATGAATCTATACAATGCATCAACTCACTTATTAAAAATGGACCGTCCGATAATTAGTAAAAGATGATGTATTATACAGATTCGAGAATGGAAAAGAAGTATTGGTGGTGCCGGAAGAGATGCAACGAGAAATTATACGAAAAATTCATGAAAGAGGACACTTTGCGATATCAAAAACGGAAGATCTAGTGAAGCAAGAATTTTACATAGCTGGATTAAGGAAGAAAGTAGAAACAATAATCGCGAACTGTGTTGATTGTATCCTATATAATAGAAAACAGGGAAAAGCTGAAGGTTTTCTAAACCCTATACCAAAAGGAGACAAACCATTGGAAACCTATCACATCGATCACATAGATCCATTACCTCTCACAAATAAAAAATATCAATATATTTTCACCGTAGTAGATGCATTTACGAAGTTCGCATGGTTTTACCCAGTGAAATCAAAGTCGGCCAAGGAAGTAATAGAGAAATTGGAACTACAACAAACAACTTTCAGGAACCCAGATAGAATTATAACCGATAAAGGAAAAGCTTTTACTGAAAGCGAGTTCAAGGAATATTGTACAAAGGAAAGAATTGAACCTCTAGAGATAACAACTGGGATGCCAAGAGGAAATGGACAGGTGGAAAGAATACACAGAGTGATGATATCCGTTTTGTCAAAATTATCTAATGATGATGAATCCAAGTGGTATAAGTATGTACCAAAATTACAAAGAATTATCAATAGCACAGTAACACGAAGCACCAAGTATAGCCCTTTTGAATTAATGACAGGAGTTAAAATGAAGGACAGTGACATGCAGAACATCAAGAAAATTTTGGAAGAAGAATTTACCGAATGTATGATGGAAGAACGCGAAGCCATGAGAGAAGAAGCAAAGAAAAATATACTCAAAATACAAGAAGAAAACAAGGTGCAGTTTGATAAGAAAAGAAAACAGCCACGAAAATACAAAATAGGAGATATCGTCGCCATAAAGAGGACGCAATTTGGCAATACTATCAAACTTAAAGAAAAATATTTGGGGCCATATGAGATAACTGCAGACAAGAATCATGATCGGTATGAAGTAAAGAAAGTAGGAGATCATGAAGGTCCAGGGAAGACATCAACCGGGGCCGAATACATGAAGCCGTGGTCTATGGGTTAAACTCCTGGACGAGTCGTATAGATTAAGTATACGTGTATGTGTATTGAACCAATAATCAAAATATTATGTGAAACAAAAATAATAAGCCAAGATGATGATGTCGGGACGCCATCATGTCAGGATGACCGATTTGTAGGATTTGAATTTAAACATACTTTATTTTCTTTATGACGTACATGATCAACAAATTAACTGATGCTCTGATATTTTTATTATCCATAATTTGAAAGCACGAGTAATGAAAATTCACGATCACGAGATCAAGGTTTGGACATATTAAAAAATTAGAAAAGAGTCAGTCTATAAAATACTGTTGTGCATGAAGCATCGGCTTATGAGATGCCAAGGAAGGTATTGTTAAGCCTAATAAAATTATTCGTAAGAAATATGTTGTAAGTTTTAAGTGAAAAAGGTGCTGCATTTAGAAAAGTATCAACGAAGTGATATAAAGTTACCCTTATAGAATTTTATTAACGTGTAAGTGTTGTGATTCAAACGTCTACTTATTCAAATTATCTATATATTAACATTTTACAAACAATAACTTCTACAAATTTATATATATATATATATATATATATATACATATATACATATATAAAGTGCGTTTAAAAAATTTAAGGACAGCAAAAAATTGTAAAAAATTTGATAAATTGAAAATGCGACAAGTGAAATGGTACTATAATGTTCATCATAAAGTGGAAATACTAATATAAAAGTCAACAGAATGAATCTGTGTCCTTTTTATTGCGAAAAAATCATAATTATGCAAAAAAAAACCACTATTTTTGACTGTGTAAAAACTATAAGGACACCAGTATTTTTTTTATAAAAATGTTATATAGAATTATTATTAAGGATCGGCCGAAACCGAAATGAAACCGAATTTCGGCGATCTTCCTATTTTCGGCCGAAAACGAAAACGAGTATGTCCAAAAAAAATTTTTAAGTAATTAAATTGTATGTATTAAAGTAATTAATACATACATAAATACATTATTAATTAATTATGCGTATTTATTAAATATGTATAAAAATTAATTAATTATGCGTATTTATTAAATATACATAATTATTAATTAATTATACGTGTGGCCTAAATTGCCTCTCTGTGCCTTAGATCCAAAACTTTTTTATATATATATAAAATAAAACGCAATTAATTTATCAACGACACAGAAAGGTTTTCTAATTATACGAATTTCATTTAATTCAAAAATATTTTAGTTTTATGTATAGACACCTCGATTTATCTTTTATAATTATTTCTGTAAATGATCATCTGTTATACTAGAACTTTCTCAAAGAGTATTCGAAACACATCTGCGGTTTCAAACTGAAAATTTTCTTTTACTGTTATGACTGCAGTTTTTAATGAGCACGTGAAAAACTTTAGTTATATATGCATATTGCTTGCTTTATAATCTGCATTCAAGTCTTGAGTCAGTCATGACTGATAATTACAAACAACAAAGTTGATAGCAATAAATTTCCGAAGGAAGAAACGAGATTTTGGGAATACTGATAGTTTTCGCCGGGAACGAATTTTCGGCGAAAGATTTTGGAAGATTTTGTACGGAAACTCGACCGAAACTATCAGTATTCCAAAAATCTCGTTTCTTCCTTCGGAAATTTTCAACACTTGTCATCGATTTTGAGACCATTTATTGCTATGAACTTCGTTGTTAACGCATAATTAATTAATTTTTATACATATTTAATAAATACGTATACTTAATAATATATTGATGTATGTATTAATTACTTTAATACATACAATTTAATTACTTTAAAAATTTTTTTGGACATATTCGTTTTCGTTTTTGGCCGAAAATAGGAATATCGCCAAAATTCGGTTTCGGTTTTGGCCTTAAAAACATGTTTCGGTCATATATACATATATAAAACCATTAAATAAACATTACCGACCACCAGCAAAAACTGTGAAATTATGAATAAAATGAATTAACAAATTGACAAAAATACAGTTCCCCCCAACACACTTAACATAGATTCCAAAAACATAGTAAAAAACAACAGAAATTGAATAACAGAAATTGAATAACAGAAATGGAATAATGGAAATTTGTAGAACTTAGACAGAATCGTCGGGTCCCAAATGCCTAAAGTTCCACAAATAAAATGTGTGGTTTTATCTTCATATTAGACATAAATTAGCTTATATATATAAATGCATTGTAGTAATAGTAATTAACTATTTTTTACAGTCATGTACGTTTTGTCATTACAATTTTTAATTGTACGTTGCATCTTGCTGGAGTTAAGATTTTTTTTAAATTCCCCACCTCTGCCCTTGGGGATTCTCGGACGTCAGTTTAAAAACCACTGTTCTATATCATATTTAATATAATAATTTGATATAATTTAATCGAAGGAAATTAATGTATTCTTTATTATCAAATCATACCGGACATGTTATAGCTCTAATGTGTATAATAAAATGCCGTTTTCAAAAGGAAATATTCGGTAATTTTTCGAAATGCTCCTGAACTAAGTACTACTATCGGACATATAAAGAAAAATTTAATTATTTTTCTCATATTTGTCTGGTGTGGGGTTTTTTTTTCTCTTTGAATAATAATAAAAATATTTTAAAATGTATGTTCGAGTTAATGTTGATAAAATGTTTCTGATATTTAAAGAAGTATTTAATCTTTTGTACCTTATGATACAATTAAACTTTATGATATAAGACAGATATATAAGATTATAAGATATGTAAGACAATATAGTAATAAATGCTTTTATGATTTAGTATTTATTAACAAAATGATCAACACAATAAAAGAAATATCGAAATATGACAATTTGTTATAAAGGAGATAGATTCCAATAAAATTTGAGAAAAATTGTCCACATTATTATTTTTTTTCTCTGTAAATATTTAATACTTAACTGAATAAATCAACTTGACATCTTAAACATGGGTCTAGCTTTTTTAATCGTTTTAATAACGTTGAATTTTCGAACGACATTTTCGTAAATCATTTCCATATGTTTGTGACTGAGATTTATTTTTCATAATTTATTAGCAGAAAAAAAATTACATACTACAAACAGGAAGTAGAAAATTAACTTATACAAGTATCTTTGTTTTATTTTGTGCATTTGTAATATTTTGAAATTCATTCCTTTTAGAAACAACCTAGTGTTGATAATTTAATTTCTAAAAATTATTACGCCAGTTTTAAGTTTCAAATGATACGTCGATGTAAATTTATTTAATTTTTGGTTGACAGACAATCTATCTTAAATGTACTTATAAAATGACTAAAAAGAGATTTCTTCTGTTTTTACACACCTTTATTTAACTCAACATTTTTTTTTACAATTAATGGTATTTAATAATAGTTTTGCATTTTCATAAAAACATATAAAAATAATAATAATAATAAAGGTAACAGACTATTTAGATGTAAAGAAAAAGTTACTGAAAAAAGGCAAAGTTTGGTGTGCTCAACAAGTATAATGATATCAAAAAGCAAACTCCCCTCCCCCCCGAGATATCGTTACGATATCAAGTGCCGGATCCTCCCCTCCCTCCTAAAGTGATAACGTTATATATGTACAGTACCTTAATAAAAACATATACACAGGTGTGTTACCAATGACAATACAGCATGCAAATATTTTTAGAACATGATTATAAATTAATACATTAATTTCAAGGCGTTTTCCATTAGTACGACACAAGGTATAAATCACAAAATATTCTGAAGGGTTACGATTGTATATGAGTTAGAACAACAATGGATTTAATTCTGCGTCAAATCACGTTCGCCAAAATAGGCCAATTGGCTGTAAGCAATGACGAAATATTTTAAACATTAAAATGTAGAAAAAAAAAACATAATAATAAAGCATGTAATATATATCTTAATAAGCTTTAATTACTAGGTTGAAAAATTCTGGGAAATTTGTGAAAGTTGCGTTGTTATGCGCAAATTAACAACAAAAGCAACAAGGACTATACTTTAAAGTTGAGACCATCATAGTCCACGACATTCGGCCACCGTTCTGGCAGATTCCGGATTTGCTGGCAAAGTTTGCCGCCGTTACCAGCACCTTCATTCTCATTAATCTCATCGACGGCTTTCAGAATTGTTCGGCGTTTTCTCCAATAATGCCGGGTCAACACACGCAAATTATACTGCTCAATAGGCATTTTGGAGCCAAAGTTCCTGAACTCCTATAAGTATACCACTAGTACTCCTATATACGATACAAATTCTGGTAACTCTTAGATTAAAAATTTTCCAGAACTTTTTGCTCAATCTAATAATAGTTTCATATTAAAGAAATTATGATTATACCTTCAGAAATTAATATAGAAATCCTAAAAAAAAAATTCTCACACTTTGTCATATCTAGTAATTAATACTATGATAAATTCGAGTCATATTACCCTTTTCCATATTAAGTTTCATTTTAAGTATTAGCCTCAAACGATCTATAATATTTAAGGCTATTTAAAATTTCTAGACATTTCATACAGTGATTGTAAAGGAATCGTGTCCAATATCTTATTTAGCATTCCTAGATAAAAACCTTTTAAGCTTTTTAATTAAAGTAAAAGGTACAGAAATTCGTTCATTCTTTGGTGATATTCAGGAAGGCTTTTGAAAGAAAAGTGACACAATTCATAGTTCTTCGTACAAGGAAAACCCAGAAAATCTTGAAGAATCACCAACAGAGACCGAGCTCGTGTCGAACTCGCGGACCTCGGGCCAAACCCCTATTTTTCGGAAAGCATGGTAACAACTGGGTTGAGTAGGGCTGTTAAAAAAAAAAAAAAAACGGAGAAATAAATTCAAAAGATAATATAGCTCTCTTAAAAAGTGACAAATCTCGTCAAAAGTAAATTTCACAGGAGAAAAACTAAACTAAACCTGTGGCTGTACGATCCATGAAGGATCAGGGACTACACTATCCAACTCTGTTTACTTGACTCTGGGCCCCGAGGTGCTATATTTCACAGGAGAGGCAAAAGAAAATTTGCTTGATTTTACTATAACATGAAACTATAGCACTTAGCTCTGCATGCAGAAAGAAAAACGTGCATAAAAGCATAAAAACCTTAAGAATGAAAACGTAGAATGAAGTTTGGAGAGCTGGGGAATTTTACATTCCCACACAACCCACATCCTTCTTCTGTGGTACAAAATTAACATATAGCATAATACGGTTATTTTCAGTATAACTATACTTATGAAACTTTTTGTGTAGCAAGACGTACAGTAGTGGAAAAAAAAAAGTAAACACCCCCTACTAACTCCTCAACAAATTATCGTAGACGAAAGTTACAGGTACCGAACGATTGGAAATAAAGTCTACTTTTAAATGACGTATATAAAATTTGTTTAGGGGGCCATCCACATATTAAAACGAATCCAAACTTTAATTTTTTCAATAGCAATATCCAATTTTAACGATATATTTCAAATTTTTGGTTCAAACTATGCCTAGACACCGAATTTCAAGTCATTTGAATGATAAGTTTTTGAATTATAAACATTCAAAATTGAGCGCTTTTAATGTTAAATTACAGTTTCATATTTTTATTTATAACTTCTGAAATTATGATCCTAGTGTTCTAATTTTTTTGTGTAGCAATAATACTAATATACCCAAACATAAATACGTTGAATTTACAATTTTTATAATTTTCTCATATGAATTATGAATTATGAAATTAATAATCAAACAAATTATGAATTGCAACCTACAATTTTTTTATGGATTCAGATTTATTAAGTTCTGCTTTATGGAAAGCCAAAATTTCACATTTTTCTTCCAAGTAGTTTTCAAATTATGCTTAAAAAACGGCAAAATGATGGTTTAAGGGGCCGTCTATGATAGAAGCTACTAAATATTTTGAAATTTCTTATGCTATCCTGTAATCTAACAGGCTTAATTGACTGCTTAAGGTGCCTTGATCAAGAAGGGAGCTCTCTCGGTTAACAATCAAGTACTGAACTTCAATTTGGATGCAGCCTTTAAAATACGCTCGTTTTAAAATAATTAATTTCTCGGAAACTTATGGTACGAATTGCATAAAAATTTGTTTTTAGACTAATTAAACGATACATAGAGTTCATTTATGCTGTCAGAATTGTGTGCTGCTATTGAAAAAAACAAAGTCATACATCGTTTTAATATGTAGATTCCCCCCTAAGCAAATTTTATATACATCATTTAAAGGTAGACGTTATTTTCAATTGTTCGGTACCAGTAACTTTCTTCTACGATAATTTTTTGAGGAGTTAGTAGGGGGTTTTACTTTTTTTTTTTTCCACGACTGTACCTATGACAGACTTATTAGGGAAATAAAACCCAAAATGAATTTTTGAGAGATGTGTTACTTTTGTTGCAGGTGAGCGATAATTTCCAAACGTCTTATTTCACACATGTGTAAATCCTATATTATAATATGTGCAAATATATGTGTGTGTGTTAAGGAAATTATGACATTATAATTTATATTAAATTTAAACATCATTTTTAAATTAAATGACACTAAGCCAGGTAAAATTTTACTGTACTTAATTTTTTACAAACCTAAGGAATTAGGCTTAGAAACAATTATTTAAAGCTTTTTTTATTTATTCATAACCCTTTAGGACCTGACCTACACAACTGTGTAGGTAACCCTAAAGAAAAAGAAAAAACATTTTCCTCTTTTTGTGCGATTTAAAGTCGAGCCGTCATCCGCAGAATCGCCTGGATTCTCCCTTGGCATATCTTGACATAGGGTATTTTTTTAATCAAATCTTGTGTGTGTGTGTGTTACGGAAATTATGATATTACAATTTATTTTAAATTTAAATATCATTTTTAAATTAAATGATACTAAGCCAAATAAAAATTTACTGAACTTAGTTTTTTATAAGCCTAAGGAATTAGGCTTAGAAACAATTATTTAAAGCTTATCTATTTATTCATAACCCTTTAGGACCTGACCGACACAATTGTGTAGGTGACCCTAAAGAAAAAGAAAAACATTTTCCTCTTTTAGTGCGATATAAAGTCGAGCCTTTACCCGCAGAATTGCGTGGATCCTCCCTTGGCATAACCTGGCATAGGGTATTTTTTTTTATATTTTTTCAATCAAACATGATATTATTAATTAAAGGAATTTTTTTTATTTCTACCAAACGGGTCTTAAAGGGTTATGGCAAAATACCTATAGAAACTTCCCAAATTATGTTCATCTTAGATTTTAATATTTTGTATGTCATTTTAAACATTTAGAAAATGTAAGATTTTAATCAAAGATTTAAAAAAAATTAATTGAATAAAAAAAACGATTTAATCACTGATTTAAATCCTCTGATTAAAATAGTTGACACCCTAATTGATCGTTTCTAAATTCGGAATCCTTAAATTACCCAACCAGCAGCATCTTGTTCTATCTGAGTAATAAACGCGCATAGGTATAGGCATGAGATTGCGTAACAGAATATGTGAACAGGAGAAATTTATGACACCTGGGCTCAACTCATTACTATCATAATACACACGAGATTGTAGGCGTTGATGTGATGGAAACGAGATTGAAGCACTTAATTTTATTACTTTTTAATGTTTTCTCATTGTAAAAGTTTTAGAATAAAGTCGTTATAGAAATTAAAGTTGTTGAATAGATTATGTGAAAAACTGCTCATAAAATGATATAATACGTTAAAATGATAATGAATCAAAATCGACATGTTGAAATCGATACTGCAAAATAAAGTTTATAAGAAAAAGATTTTGCTAAAACATATTTTGCCCCATAAATGCCGTGTGTTGCCTTTCGGCAACATACCCAATTTAGTCTTCTATAATACTATAAGAATAATATTGAAGCTCTAATACCTAATGTTGCCAATAAAATACATACCGAAAATATTATTAAATTAATTTTCAACATGTAAATGACAGCACTAGTGCAATTTAAGAATAAAGATAGAATTTTTTTTCAATTGTTGCTACATGTGCTTTTTGTTTTGTTTGAAGGCTTGCGAAATACTCTATTTTGTTCTGCAGTGAGCAAGTAAAATGTATTCCTTATCATAGTTCTTAAAATTCATGTGTGTTTAATATTACAGAATTTTATCAAGGAAAATTATTTTTTCAATTAAAGCCTAGTCTTGCGGATTAGCAACAAATACTTTTCTAGCCGTAAACCATATTTAAAACAAAATATGATTTTTTTAAAAGTATTTTTCCTATAATTTATTTAAGAAATGAAATATGAAAACATTTTTTAATTGACTTTTGAAAAATAAGCCATTTAAGGGTTAAATCTAATTATCATTTTTATTTTTCAACAGCTAAAATTTGCATACAAATGTCTTTTATTAATCATACATAGGGTTGAATGTTTATCGCAGAAAACAGATGGACTGGAAATTGAGCAAAAGAAAAAAAAAATGAATAACATTGCATTTAATTTATTTTAAACTTTTAAACAGTGAAAACATCGCCCATATAATTAAATAAATATTTAACATTTCTAATAATTCTATTTCTTTTACTGCTTTAAATTTCATTTAATCCTTAACTGGTGTTGTGATGCCATTTGTTCCGATGGTTTTTTTTTCCTACTCGTGTAATTTCTTCATCAATCAGTAATATTCAGATAAAATAATAAAGTATTAAATGATATAAGGCGTGCGTGACATGTGCACTGCAGGTTACACTTGTGATAAAAAGGCGTAAAACATGCAGTTCCTCTTATTCTGCATCTGAAAAGGTAGTCTTGACTCTATCATTAAAGGATCGGGCACTGCTGTTCAAGTTTTTTTAGAAGAACGGCGGCTGCGCTGCAATTGAATTGAAGATATTCCGAACATTAAGGGGTCTCAGGACTCTTAAAATTGGTAAAAATGACCATTTTCAACATTTAATATCTTAAAATGTATTTGATTTTAAGACACAATTTTAATTGGGATAAAAGATACAAGTATGGTCTTTTATTCCATGTATTAAAAAATTTTCAAGATGTAGTATTAGCATTTACAGGGGGGCTCCAAACTATCAGACATTTGACGAGCAGAAAATCGGCATAACAGCTTACGCGCACGATTACAAAATAAATATTGCAACTAGAAGGAAAATTTTGGTGCTCACGTATACTTCAGATTGTAATAATTACATGAAACATATGTTTTGAAATTTTCATGAAAAAATATTCAGAAGTTTTAGGTAGCTTTCATTACAAAAAGCTACCTATTGCAGCCGTTCGAAGGAAAGCGATTTCAAAAAATTTTGGTATATTTTCATCGATCATGACCCCCAGACCCCGAAACCACCCTCGGTTCAAAACTGATATATATATATATATATATATATATATATATATCTGACTTTTGTCACACTGTAACTCTCGAATTTATGAACCGATTTGGATTTAATTTGGTATGTACATAGTACATACCAATGTCTCAACCGAGTTCGTTGGCCAGCTTCATCCGCTATTTTGATTCAAAATGGCGGCCATTTAATTTTTTTTTAAATTTAATTTGAAATGTGGTACCAAAAAATTGAAAATGGAAAAATATTTTTTTCTTATGTATTTGACCTTTATACAAAGATTCCGGAGCAGTTTTTGTTACGTCTATATCTTAAAAAATGGCTGAGTTATAGCATTTTGAATTTCTAGCGTGGCTGACATTTTGAAACGTCCTGAATTTTGTCACGCGATAAAAGGCGTATTTATGAACTGATTTGGATGTAACTTCATTTGCACATAGTATATACCAGTGTCTCGACCGAGATTGTTGTCCAGCTTCATCCGCCATCTTGTTTAAAAATGGCAGCCATTTAAATTTTTAAGAAGAATTTAAATTTGAAATGTAGTACCAAAAATTTGAAAATTGAAAAAATATTTTTTTCTTATGTGTTTGACCTTCATACAAAGATTCGGGAGCAGTTTTTATTTCGTCTATATCTTAAAAAATGGCTGAGTTATAGCATTTTCAATTTTTAGCGTGTCTGACATTTTGAAACATCCTCATATTTGTCACGTGATAACAGACGTATTTATGAACCGATTTGGATGTACCTTGGTGTGTACATAGTACATACAAATATCTCGACCGAGTTCGTTGATCAGCTTCATCCGCTATCTTGTTTCAAAATGGTGGCCATTTAAAAATACTTTTAATTTAAAATGAGATACCAAAAAAGGAAAAGGAAAAAGATTTTTTTTTTTTTTTTTGTATGTGTTTGACCTTAATACAAAGATTCCGGAACAGTTTCTGTTTCGTCTATATCTAAAAAAATGGCTGAGTTATAGCATTTTGAATTTCTATTGTGGCTGACATTTTAAAACGACCTGATTTTTGTCACGTTAAACAGGCGTATTTATGAACCGATTTGAATGTAACTTGGTCTGTACATAGTACATACCAATGTCTCGACCGAATTCGTTGGCCAGCTTCATTCGCCATCTTGTTTCAAAAGGGTTGCCATTTAAAAAAAAATTAAATTTAAAATTTAAAATGAGGTATTAAAAAATTGGAAAATGAAAAAGATTTTTTTATGTGTTTGGCCTTGATACAAAAATTCCGGAGCAGATTTTGTTTCTGAAAATTTGTTCTTTTGTTTATATCTTAAAAAATGGTTGAATTATAGTACTTTGAATTTCTAGTATGGATAACATTTTGAAACGATCTTGTATTTGTCACGCGATAACACACGTATTCGCCTATTTCAATGTAAGAAGGCATGTGGATAGTATACATCAATATCTCGACTAAGTACGCTGGCCAGCTTCATCTACCTTCTTGTTTCAAAATGGCGGCCATTAAATTCAAAAAAATTATATTTAAAGTGAGGTGCAAAAAAATTAGAAATTGAAAAAGGTTTCTTTCTTAAGTATTTGACCTTGATATAAGGATTCAGGAGCATTTTTTGTTTGTCTTTATCTTAAAAAATGGCTCAGATATAGCAGTTTCAATTTCTAATGTGGGTGACATTTTCAAAAATCTGATTTTTTGCCTGCGACAGCACTCGTATATATCAAGCGATTCCGATGTGAGTGAGCATGTGCACAGCAATAATTAAGGTCTCGACCAAGTTCACTGGTTAGCCTCATCCACCATGTTGTCTTAAAATGGCAGGCACTTTAAGAAATCGCCGAATTTGGCAGCGAAATATAAGTTACTTTAAATAAATGCAGCTTGGATAAAGATGACTAATTTCGCGAAATTCTCATTCATAATGATTTAGTATTGATAAAAATTAGTATTGAATCTCCTATATTTGGTTTCCACTAAATTGAGCTTCGTGTGTTTGAATAATATAAGTTGGCTTTTAGGTAGCTTTCTTTACAAAAAGCTACCTATTGCAGCCGTTCGGAGGAAAGCGATTTCAAAAAATTTTGGTATATTTTCATCGATCATGACCCCAAGACCCCGAAACCACCCTCCGTTCAAAATTGATACATATATACATATATATATATATATATATATAGAAAAATCCAAATTCACATAATTTATTACACGAAAAAACATCTAACAAACTGTAACTAAAACAATAATTAACAAAACCAAGAGTAACTAAGAAAAAACTAAACATGAAGACAAGTGGTCAAGGCTTATGACTTGTACTGCGGGGTTAAACATGTTTTACGTGCACAACATTCCCCCTCACTTGCCGAGACCAAACAAATAGAAATTGAATGAAATGAAAACCACAAACTAACCCGAAAGCCGTCAAATTAAGTCTGTGAATATCCTCACCGCAAAGCTATTTTCGATAGGAATCGCGTATCGATAAATCACCATCATCGAACAATTCCAATATTTTATTTCGATAGCTTTTATTCTTGATAAAATTGAAAGTTAAATCATTCAGAAAATGTATTGGGTAATTTTGTTTACTGGCGTTTATGTAAAGGTTATAAATTTCACCAACCAATTTATCAACATTTGAACACAAATTTGCAATACGATTTAAACCATTTAAATATATATTTCTAAAAATTGAAACATGCACGTTACTATTAAAGTTTAATATTTTTATTGTATCAAAATCAAAATAATTTCTTTTATCATAAATACTGTATACTAAAATTCCGTTTTTAATCTCCAAATTAACATCCAAGTAGTTGACACTGCTTTGACTATCCGAAGCACTCTTTAAATTTAAAGTGTCTGGATAACATTTAAATTGATAAATTTCTTTATTGTTATTCAGCTCAACCACCAAAACATCATCTATATATCTGTATATCTTTAAGTCTTTTTCCAACAATAAACCGGCTTCATATGTAAACAGATAAATATCTGCAAGGATGGAGCTACAACTCCCCCCCATTGGAATACCTCTCACTTGTTTATATATTTGTTTCCCTTCATACAGATAATTTTCGTAAACAACAAATTGAAATAAATCGGTGAATATTTCAATACTGATATCTTTCTCTTTAGATTTCTTGAAAAAATCCATAACTCTGTACTTCAAATCATCTAAATTTATGCTATTATACAAATCCTCGAAATCGTATGTATATAATCCTGTAATTTTTTTCAGCTTTTTAAACTTTTTATAAGTTCATAGCTATTTTTTATTACTATCGAAGAATATTCATTTATAACCTGATCGAAAATCTTTTGTAATATATTCAGCAATTTTTTATTTACACATTCCAGGTAAGAACCAAACCCACAAGTTACAGTTCTAAAAGTAATTGGGTTTTTATGGAATTTTGGAATCATTACAAGATAAGGAAATTCCACACTATTTTGCTTTGATTTTATTTTTTTATAAAACGCCTTCACTCTGTTTACAATAACTTGTTTAGTAGTTTTTAGTAGTTGATAATTTCCCTCATTATTGTAGGTTTCCCTTAGAATATCTCCGTATAATTTTTAACATATTATAGCATAGTTGGTGTTAGCTTTATCCACATACGTAATGATAAAATCATCCTGTAGATTTTTTACTGATTTAATCAAATCTTTGTAAGATTCTCCCGAGACACCCTCAAAATCTTTTTGGTAAAAGCCTTGAAATTCTTTTAAAATATAGTGCCTCCATTCCTCAAAAACGCTTTTTGGTAAACCATATATATATATTAATTTTTGAATGAAGATATCTATATTATTTGACAAACGTTTTATAGCTAACCCTCTACTCACAACTCTCCTCAATCTGTATTTTGTACCATATCTCATGTAATTTCTGAGATTTGTGTCTGCCACTATAGTAAGATCCCCGGTAAGAATATGTCCGTAATTTGAATTAACGTATTTATTATATTCAACTTTATTACAATGACAAATACTGTTCTCAATACAACTCTGTAAATTCCTAGAGTAACTGTTGTAGTTAAAAATAACTCTGCCTAATGGTTTATCGTATTTGTAAGCTTTAATAATATGTATGTTTTTATCCGGCAGGTATACATTATACTAATTTAAAATTCTCTTAAAATTAGCACCCCTAAAATGGTGCCCCATGTAATCCAATACACAATAAATCTTATTCTCTATATTAACTTTGTTGTTTTTCAACTCAATGTAACCATTAAGTTACTGCTTACCTATTCTGAATCTCAACAGATCAAACCCTATATCTATATTTCCGTTACCTTTATGTTCATATAATTCTCTCAATAAATCGGGAATTAACTTCTTTTTCACATTGAAAATTATGTATTTTATTGTTTTAACAATATTGCCGGAATTAATATTGACAATAGCATTTTTAATATCCTTACTACAAATTAGATCATTAACCTTGACATCCTGTTTATTATGTAACTCACACTCACAACTCAAATCGTGATTAATTTTTTCATAGACTGACTCTTTCAATATTGTATTTCTAAAATTCTTCAAAACATTAATTTGATCAAACATAACATTTAAACCATAAGGGTACACTGTACCGTATTTAGCCATCATATTCCTTTCACATATTAGTCTATCAGCCTTGTTTGCAACTATATGCAAAATCGATATTTCAATATTATCAATTCCATGTTTTGCAAAATGTACTATTTCCATCTCCTGTTCTTCCCTCGCACTCGTTATCTTTCTTATATCTTTTTTGTGGTTGTTAAATCTTATATTAAAAGGACTAGACGATTGTCCTATGTAAGACATGTTACAAATTTTACATTTTAATCTATACACACAGTTAAATACCTTACAAAAGTTTACACAATTTTCATCCACGGCATTACAGTTATCCTTTTCAGCATGGATGCAGACTTTACATCTTTTATCTTTGCATTTCTTAAATTTTAAATAATTTTTCCCCCTCTCATTTCTCATACTTTTATTGTAAAAATATCTAGTTTTATATTTCTTCTCTACCATACTTGTCTTCTCTACCTTCTCCTTTATATCTGAAATTTTACTGTTGTAAACATATCTAGTTTTATATCTAGTACTACCTCTCACTGTTGAAACCATAACACTATATATATATATATATATATATATATATATATCTGACCTATGTCACACTGTAACTCTCGTATTTATGAACCGATTTGGATGTAATTCGGTGTGTACATAGTACATACCAAAGTCTCGACCGAGTTCGTTGGCCAGCTTAATCCGCCATTTTGTTTCAAAATGGCGGCCATTTAAATTTTTTTTTTAATTTAAAATGTGAAATGTGGTACAAAAAAAAATGAAAATGGAAAAATATTTTTTTCATATGTATTTGATTTTTATACAAAGACTCCGTAGCAGGTTTTGTTTCGTCTATATCTTAAAAATGGCTGAGTTATAGCATTTTGAATTTCTAGCGAAGCTGACATTTTGAAACGTCCTGAATTTTGTCACGCGATAAAAGGCGTATTTATGAACCGATTTGGATGTAACTTCGTTTATACATCGTACAGAACAATGTCTCGACCGAGTTCGTTGTCCAGCTTCATCCGCCATTTTGTTTAAAAATGGCGGCCATTTAAAATTTTAAGAAAAATTTAAATTTGAAATGTGGTACCAAAAAATTGAAAATTGAAAAAATATTTTTTCTTATGTGTTTGACCTTGATAAAAAGATTCGGGAGCAGTTTTTGTTTCGTCTATATCTTAAAAAAGTCCTTCCGGCCAGTGCCGGGAGGAAGAGGTAGCTTTCATAATCCTTATTTTAAAAAAGCCAAGTTATATCATGCAAACACACGAAGCTCAATTTAGTGGAAACCGAATATAGGAGATTCAATACTAATTTTTATCAATATAATGAATGAGAATTTCGCGAAATTAGTCAGCTTTATCCAAGCTGCTTTTCTTTAAAGTAACTTATATTTGGCTGCCAAATTCGGCAATTTCTTAAAGTGCCTGTCATTTTAATACAACATGGTGGATGAGGCTAAGCAGTGAACTTGGTCGAGACCTTAGTAATTGCTGTGCACATGCTCAATCACATCGGAATCGGTTAATATATAGGAGTGCTGTCGCATGCAAAAAATCAGATTTTTCAAAATGTCACCCACAATAGAAATTGAAACTGCTATATCTGAGCCATTTTTTAAGGTAAAGACAAACAAAAAATGCTCCTGAATCCTTATATCAAGATCAAATACTTAAGAAAGGAACCTTTTTCAATTTCTAATTTTTTTGCACCTCACTTTAAATATATATATATATATTTTAATTTAATGGTCGCCATTTTGAAACAAGATGGCTGATGAATCTGGTCAGAGAATTTGGTCGAGGTGTTGATGTATACTATCCACATGCCTTCTTACATCGAAATAGGCGAATACGTGTGTTATCGCATGACAAATACAAGATCGTTTCAAAATGTTAGCCATGCTAGAAATTCAAAGTGCTATAAATCAACCATTTTTTAAGATATCAACAAAAGAACAAATTTTCAGAAACAAAAACTGCTCCGGAATCTTTGTATCAAGGCCAAACACATAAAAAAAATCTTTTTCATTTTCCAATTTTTTAATACCTCATTTTGAATTTTAAATTTAATTTTTTTTAAATGACAACCCTTTTGAAACAAGATGGCGAATGAAGCTCGCCAACGAACTCGGTCGAGACATCGGTATGTACTATGTACAGACCAAGTTACATGCAAATAAGTTCATAAATACGCCTGTTATCGCGTGACAAAAATCAGGTCGTTTTAAAATGTCAGCCACAAGAGAAATTCAAAATGCTATTACTCAGCCATTTTTTTTTAGATATAGACGAAAGAAAAACTGTTCAGGAATCTTTGTATTAAGGTCAAACACATACAAAAAAAATCTTTTTCATTTTCCAATTTTTTGGTATCTCATTTAAATTTTTAATTTTTTTAAATGGCCGCCATTTTGAAACAAGATGGCGGATGAAGCTGGCCAACGAACTCGGTCGAGATATTTGTATGTACTATGTACACACCAAGGTACATCCAAATCGGTTCATAAATACGCCTGTTATTACGTGAGAAAAATCAGGACGTTTCAAAATGTCAGCCACGCTAGAAATTCTTAATGCTATAACTCAGCCATTTCTTAAGATATAGACGAAACAAAAACTGCTCCCGAATCTTTTTATCAAGGTTAAACACATAAGAAGAAAATATTTTTTCAATTTTCAATTTTTGGTACTACATTTCAAATTTAAATTTTTCTTAAAAATTTAAATGGCCGCCATTTTGAAACAAAATGGCGGATGAAGCTGGTCAACGAACTCGGTCGAGAGATTGGTATGTACTATGTACACACCGAATTACATCCAAATCGGTTCATAAATACGCCTTTTATCGCGTGACAAAATTCAGGACGTTTCAAAATGTCAGCCACGCTAGAAATTCAAAATGCTATAACTCAGCCATTTTTTAAGATATAGACGAAACAAAAACTGCTCCGAAATCTTTGTATAAAGGTCAAATACATAAGAGAAAAATATTTTTCCATTTTCAATTTTTTGGTACCACATTTCAAATTTTAAATTTTTTAAAAACTTTTAAATGGCCGCCATTTTGAAAAAAAATGGCGGATGAAGCTGGCCAACGAACTCGGTCGAGAGATTGGTATGTACTATGTACATACCGAATTACATCCAAATCGGTTCATAAATACGCCTTTTATCGCGTGACAAAATTCAGGACGTTTCAAAATGTCAGCCACGCTAGAAATTCAAAATGCTATAACTCAGCCATTTTTTAAGATATAGACGAAACAAAAACTGCTCCGGAATCTTTGTATAAAGGTCAAATACATAAGAGAAAAATATTTTTCCATTTTTAATTTTTTGTTACCACATTTCAAGTTTTAAATTTTTTTAAAAATTTTAAATGGCCGCCATTTTGAAACAAAACGGCGGATGAAGCTGGCCAACGAACTCGGTCGAGACATTGGTATGTACTATGTACACACCGAATTACATCGAAATCGGTTCATAATTACGGGAGTTACAGTGTGACATAGGTCAGATATATATATATATATATATATATCAATTTTCAACGGAGGGTGGTTTCGGGGTCTGGGGGTCATGATCGATGAAAATATACCAAAATTTTTTGAAATCGCTTTCCTCCGAACGGCTGCAATAGGTAGCTTTTTTGTAAAGAAAGCTACCTAAAATGGCTGAGTTATAGCATTTTGAATTTCTAGCGTGGCTGACATTTTGAAACATCCTCATATTTGTCACGTGATAACAGGCGTATTTATGAACCGATTTAGATGTACCTTGGTGTGTACATAGTACATACAAATAATTCAACCGAGTTCGTTGGCCAGCCTCATCCGCCATATTGTTTCAAAATGGCGGCCATTTAAAAATTTTTAAAAACTTACATTTAAAATGAGATACCAAAAAATTGGAAAATGAAAAAGATTTTTTTCGTATGTTTTTGACCTTAATACAAACATTCCGGAACAGGTTTTGTTTCGTCTATATCTAAAAAAATGGCTGAGTTATAACATTTTGAATTTCTATTGTGGCTGACATTTTAAAACGACCTGATTTTTGTCACGTTAAACAGGCGTATTTATGAACCGATTTGAATGTAACTTGGTCTGTACATAGTACATACCAATGTCTCGACCGAATTCGTTGGCCAGCTTCATTCGCCATCTTGTTTCAAAAGGGTTGCCATTTAAAAAAAAAAAAATGTAATTTAAAATTTAAAATGAGGTATTAAAAATTGGAAAATGAAAAAGATTTTTTTTATGTGTTTGGCCTTGATACAAAGATTCTGGAGCAGTTTTTGTTTCTGAAAATTTGTTCTTTTGTTTATATCTTAAAAGTGGTTGAATTATAGCACTTTGAATTTCTATCATGGCTAACACTTTGAAACGATCTTGTATTTGTCACGCGATACCACACGTATTCGCATATATCGATGGAAGAAGGCATGTGGATAGTATACATCAATATCTCGACCAAGTTCGCTGGCCAGCTTCATCAGCCATCTTGTTTCAAAATGGCGGCCATTAAATTAAAAAAATATATGTATTTAAAGTGAGGTGCAAAAAAATTAGAAATTGAAAAAGGTTTCTTTCTTAAGTATTTGACCTTGATATAAGGATTCAGGAGCATTTTTTGTTTGTCTTTATCTTAAAGAATGGCTCAGATATAGCAGTTTCAATTTCTAACGTGGGTGACATTTTGAAAAATCTGATTTTTTGCCTGCGACAGCACTCGTATATATCAACCGATTCCGATGTGAGTGAGCATGTGCACAGCAATTACTAAGGTCTCGACCAAGTTCACTGGTTAGCCTCATCCACCATGTTGTCTTAAAATGGTAAGGCTCTTTAAGAAATTGCCGAATTTGGCAGCCAAATATAAGTTACTTTAAATAAAAGCAGCTTGAATAAAGCTGACTAATTTCGCGAAATTCTCATTCATAATGATTTAGTATTGATAAAAATTAGTATTGAATCTCCTACATTCGGTTTCCACTTAATTGAGCTTCGTGTGTTTGAATAATATAAGTTAGGCAGCCTAAGAGAGACTGCTCAGGGCCGGCTAGGCCTGCCCCTTAGAGCTTAACGTCTCTCCCGGTATGTTCCCCGACACGTTGGGGCTCGTTAGTGAATCCAGCCCTGTCCGGCCGTATGCAGACGGACAAACACAAAATGCTCAAGGGGCGACGCTCACCCGCTAAGGGCGTCTATGCACCACCGACCACTGAACCCAGAATTTATTTGTAAAAGAACAAAGTGGGATTACAAAAATTAGACGAATGCCTTCCCGCCAGGAAAACGCCTACTCGCGACAGAGGGCGGGAGTATAAGAACATTTAAAGTAAAAATAATATAAAATAAATAATAATAATAATAATAAACATCACTAATCCTGGCCGCCAGGGTATGAACCCCTCTCGCGACAAGGGGCGTCAGGAAGGGAAAAGAATGGAATGCGTGGCACAAGTAAGATGGCACGAGCAAATACTCAAGCGTCCATTGGAGATGTAATGATTTGCGTGACACAAGTAAGATGGCACGAGCAAATACTCAGCGTCCATTGGAGATGTAATGTTTTGTGTGGCACAAGTAAGATGGCACAAGCAGATACTCAAGCGTCCATTGGAGATGTGTCTCTTGATAGAATGGTCAGAAGTACGAGCAGAGGCTCTTGCGATCGTAGGAAACCACACATTGATGAGTAGGAGAATTTACTGGAGCCTACAAAGAGGACTGGATTCTGGTGCTGTTTGAAGATTGATATGGTGGCAGTGAGGCTGGATAAGCAGAACCAGGGCTTAAGTTAAGTTTGTTAAGTATGTAAGGAAATTGTGAATGTGTTTTAATTTGTTGAGTAGGAGGGTGCGGGAAAGGACGTTTTGGAGCCAGTTGACTGGCAGTATGTCTGGACGCCTCAAGTGCCAGCGTTGCGTGAGAGTACAACTGTAGTACGGGTGACTTATAGTGCCATCTTCACCGCAGACGCAAGTGGCAGTGGATCTTATTTTGAAGCGGTCCAGATATGCCATGAAAGGGCCATGTCCTGTTAAGAAGCTAGTGGTGTAGGGTGTTAAGTTATATAGTGTGAGAGAAACTTTAGGAATTAGCTTATATGTGTGCCTGCCCTTTTTTGAAGTATCCCAGTACTCCTGCCATCGCGTCAATATCCTTGCTCTAAGGACGCTTTTGACGTATGACTGGGGCACTGGGAGGTGTGTGTCTATTGTTTCTTTCTGTGTGGCCTTCTTCGCTAGGTTGTCTGCTAGTTCATTGCCAAAGATACCTTTGTGAGCCGAGACGTGACCTAGTGAGATACGATGTAGGAGATTCTTAAGTTTTAGTTTGATTTGCAGTACTAGAGGATGTTTTGTCCTATGTGCCTGAATTGCCTGCAGGCCAGAGAGGCAGTCGCTGTAGATGATAATACTATTGCTAGAGTGGGATTCCACCCACTCTAATGCGTTTAGTATTGCGAACAGCTCCGCTTGGAATACGGAGTTATTATCATCTAGCCTTGCAGATCACTGATGGACCACCACCGTGCCCTCCGTGGCGCAGAAGGCTGCGCCCACGCCAGTCTCTGTGCCTGAACCATCAGTGAAGAGTGTGGTGCTAAGGGCAGGTGTGTAGCTGTTGCGTGTTGTGTTTACTTGAAAATGTGAAGTCTCCTCAGCGGGCTGGAGCTGCCAGCTCCTGACTTTGTATTGCAATGTTGTGTTTGGAAAAAGAGAATCTATTACTGTGTTACGTTTTAGCTGTAGGATTGAGGATTTGGCGTGTTCGTATTCTAGTTGAAGTGTGATGGGTGGAATACCTGTAAGTATATGTAGTGCATCTGTGGAGATTGTGCGGTAGCCCCTTGAAATTTGTAGGAGAAAAGTGCGTTGTATTGATTTTAGTTTAGGCTGTGCTATGGATGATAAATTACCCCCCCAGATACAGGCCCCGTAAAGTATTATTCTTTCGATTATTGTTAGGTACCAGATCTTCAGTGTTTTGTTGTCTACCCCTCCCAATTTAGAAGTTAGTCTTAATGAATTATTATGATATGCTGTCAATTTAAGTTTTAGGTCGTTAATATGTGGGATCCAGTTAAGATTTGCGTCAATGGTTATACCTAGGAGTTTTATGAATTGCACGTGTCGAATGGAGACATTATTGATCCTCATCACTGGAGGGTGTTTTGGATCATATCTGTGTGGTTTGGTGAATACTAGTGCTTGAGACTTTTGTGGTGAGAGTGTGAGGTGCAGTAAATCCAGGAGCCGGCAGAAAATAGGAAGAGCTTCGGCAAACTGTTCCTCCAGGTGACGTCTGTAACGACCGGAGAAAATGAAGCTGAAATCATCGGCGAAGGCAAATAGTTTAAATCCCAGCCGATTTAGTTCTGTTAGTAGCACATTTGCTACAAGCAACCAGAGGATTGGGCCAAGGCACGAGCCCTGAGGGCAACCTTCTGTAATCGGTGGGTAGATGTGCCAGCACCCCAGTTAATCAGGACGCTCCTCTGTGAGAGGTACGAGCCGATGAGACCAGCTATGTTCCCCGGACAGTTGAGTGCTTGTAATTGTAAGAGAATGTCTCGCCATTCTACGTTGTCGAATGCACCTTGTATGTCTAGTGAAACGAGTGATGTTGCGTTGCCCTGGTCTATGCTTTCAGTACAGGCAGTCATTATGGCATGAAGTGCGAGCTCGCATGAGTGGCCCTCGCGGAACCCGAATTGTCTGGGGTGGAGAAGGTTGTTTGACTCCAAGAAGTGTGTCAACCGCATAACCAGAAGTTTTTCCAGAAGCTTTCCCAGAGTGGGAAGAAGGCAGATGGGTCTATATGACTTGGGTTCGGAAGGAGACTTGCCTTGCTTCAGAAAGTAAACTACCTCTCCCTGCCTGAGTACTAAAGGAAAGTACCTCATGGTGAGGCAGAGGTTAGCCCAGCGCGTGAATATGTGTGGAAGTTGTTTGTGAGTGAGTTTTAGTATCCGAAAATCAATTGAATCTGGCCCTGGGGCCTTCTTGTCATTCAATGTGTATAGTGCTGTTTTTACTTCTGCTTTTGTAAAGCGTTTGTCTTCGTGTGCTGTGAAAAGGATATCCTGGTTGTCTTATTGGGGATAAGCCGAGGGGCCAAAGAGAGTGTGTGTCGGGAATTCCAGGTTATTTTGTCGCGAGGTTTCGTGAGTTGGTCTTTCTAGACGTATTTCATCCGGAGTGAAGAACTTGCCGGTCAGAAATTTTTGAGTGATGCCGAAAGGGTTCTCATTGTTGCTGCAGAATTTCTTCCACGCCGCCCGTCTCGCCGCCAGAATCTCACGCTTGTAAACTGCTTTAAGTCTCGTACGACGTGCTGCAAGGGTCTTTACTTCAGGGGGGATAGGATTGAGCAGGCGCAATGTTTTAATCTTGCGTCTGAGGGCTGTCAGTTGGTTCCTCCGCTTTCTAAGATCCTTGTTCCAGAATGAGAAAGTGTGTGATTTTTGGACTGTTTTCAGTCGAAAGGAAGCCTTCGCCGCAGTCTGCAGTTCAGAAAAGATAGGAGTTTAATACCTAAAAAAATTAAAATTTCGAAAATTTTAAAGCTTTAAGAGTCTTGAGACCCCTTAAATGGTTTAAGAAGTGGCTCTGACCTGATGATTGCATTCGATCTGAAGAAGTTGATTCATAAGTTTGAAGAGACGGGCTCATTTGATGGGTTCATTTTCGTTTTATGCTATTTCCATGGTTTTGGGTCCAGAGATAATTAAAAACAGATTTTTTCCTATCGGTTGTGGCATCACCTTGTCGTGGTGGATATGCTTTGAATAAAGAAGTCACGTCTTAGCATCTCATGGCAAGTACAGCGCCATCTATCGGTCAACTTTTGCACTTTGTTTCTTTTGCAAAACAAATTTCTGTTACTTCGTGCATAATCACATGAAATATCAGGTCGTTCTGACCAGTGGGTCTTTTTTGACAGTCTTTTCAAGGTAAAACTTTAATTATAATCAGCCTGTACTTCCCAATTTATTCAACTGACATATTCTGTAAAAATACCATTGTTTTTATAAAAAATACTTTTTTAATGTTTTAATGCTAGGGTGCATCTCTATGACAGACGACATACACACAGGGCGCATGCTTAGGTTGTGCTTAGCCTCCTCAGGCCCCTTGTATCACATGTGATACAAAAGTTTCAGAATTTTTTACAAAAGCTGGACGGCAAAAACAATTTTGAGACCGATTGCATCGCATGTGATACAAGGTGAAAAACCTATGTTAATTTTTTCTTTAGCCGATAGATGGCAGTACCTCCCCACGATTTCAATTTTTAGAAGCGTTTTGGAGAAAAAAAGAGATGTCGGCACGCCGTCGAAGTAAGTTTTATTTTATTATTTAAATATAAGTATTAAACTATTTTTAAGATATACATTTCCTTTGCAAGTGTACATTTTATCAATTAATACAAATAAAATAGCTTTATAGTGAAATGTTAAAAAATTATTATCCTTGAAATTTGTTTGTATCACATGTGATACAATGGGACCCGACCACGTAGGGTTCGTGCTTTTTGAGTCAGTGTTGTTTTGGTTTTTGAGGTTTGTTTTTATGTAGATTTAAAGGTTATTACAAGTATTTTTTGATATAAACTTAATTTGATTGCTTAACGTAATTGCTTAACTTAATTTGACTTAACTTAATTGCTCAGCTTTAACTACTGTACATTGCACAGATTGCAATGTTTTTTTTGTGTTTTACATCAGCAAGAAATTGTTTCAAGGAATTCCATGAAAACAAAAAATAAATGTAATGTTGCTACAGAACACCAATAAAATTTATTTTTCATTCAGAATTTATGTGTTGGATATATAGTCTGATTTAAACTCAGAATAAGATGATTAAATTAATTATACTTAAAACTTAAAAAAATTTCTTGTATAGCTTTTCAGTCCTGATGTATCACATGTGATACATGGCCCCTAGCCCCTGCAAATTTTTACAAAAAATTTTAATTGCAATTTTATGCTTTATGAAGACCCAAGCAACTATTTAAACAACTTCGGGTAAGTACCTATCTTTTATTTTTATCTCGGGTCTGAGGAGGATAGACAGACGTTTTTGTCCAAATTATGGTAGATATACTCTATTATTTTAACACAATCAAGCTGATTGGCAAAGTTATCATACGAATTGAATAATTTCAACTGAGTGAAAAAATGCCCAACCCGGGAATCGAACCCAGATCCATGGCTTACGGGGCCAGTGCTCTACCGTTTAAGCTAACTTGGTTGGCAACGGTGAGCATATTTCACTCAGATAACCTTATTAGTAATAACATCTTGTCTGTCATGTAGACAGCTAAACAGAATAAATAGCAGGTAAAGGAACGCCATATAATCCCCATAATAACGCCCTCCATACCCATCCTTTTTATGGAGTTCCTTTACCTGTGGTTTATTCTGTTGAGCTGTCTACACGACAGACCAATTGTTATTGCCAATAAGGTTACTTGAGCGAAATATATTGCGGTTGTCAATTCAGTTAATTTCCGGGCATTTTTTCGCTCGGCTGGAATTATTCAATTTGTTGGAGATACTCTATATGAGTGAGACCAGTCCAGAACCGTCGGAACCAATCAAATTTTATAACTCGTTTGTCGCCACTCTCATATGGAAGTATCATAATATTACTAGCTGGGAGAAGAAATGGCATCATCATGCCAGTTGCGCACAAAAATTTCACGGCGCTAATTAAGGGTTAGTTTTTTAAATGGCATGTGATTCTTTGTAATTTAACTAATCCTTTGTATCACCGAGTTGCGTACTTTCAACATACCCAAAATCAAAAACATCATCATGCCAGTTGCGCACAAAAATTTCACGGCGCTAATTAAGGGTTAGTTTTTTAAATGGCATGTGATTCTTTGTAATTTAACTAATCCTTTGTATCACCGAGTTGCGTATTTTCAACATACCCAAAAGTCAAGGTTACTTATACAGTGGGCTGTAGACGATTTTATTTTCAGCTAATATTTCCCAGGCAGTTAATATAAATAACAGACGGCGATTCTGACAAGGAAGGTCTCCTTACTGGGCATACTCAGTATATTTTGAAAAAATACCAATTAAACTACTTATCTATGTAATAAAGGATCAGTCAAATTTAGCGGCGGAATTACAGTAGAAAGTCTGTAAAAAAAATAAGGTACTTTCGAGTATTTTGCGGCGATTTGGCGAGCAGTACTTTTCCTCGCCAAAAGCAAACGATTTTAATGAACCTGAAAATTGTTTGTTAATTGGTTTTTAGAATGCGTGTAAGTAGTATTCAATGAATTTAAACTTAAATAATGAGAGAGTTTAATAAATACATTTTTTGTATTACATATTTATGTTGCTTGTTATTTAATTTTGTTACTTTAAAAACAATTTCATATATAAAAAATATTTTCATACATTTAAGTGTATTCCAAAATAAAGGCAAGATGAAGAATCTGCAGTTATTCATTTCAATATCAAAGAAGTCGTTATTTCCATAGCAACAAAATTGAATCGACAGTGCTCAATTCGACTTAATTTTTAGATTGAAACAATTTTAATTAATTTAAATTTTGTTTTAATTCATAAACTTTGATAATTAACTTTCATTATAAATGTATATATTACAAACTGTAGTTAAAACAAAAGTTATTTAAATTAAATTTATTTAAACAAGTTCAGCATGAAACATTTTTACCTTAAAGAGTATTTGGCATAAAAAAGTATATTTTGAAATTGAATTCCATCGCCAACCGGTGATAAATCGCGAAATATCGAAATTTTCATTACTTTTTATGGACGCTCTATTGAGTTTCCGCCGAAATTTTTTTTATAAACACATCTATCCTCATACTATAATTATTTTAGACTTTTCACAGTATGCCCGTGTGGAGACCTTCCTTGGGAGTTCATTTTTCCATGGTAAAGTTTTATTTATCATTTGGACAGGTTTGAACCGTTATTGCTAAAATGAACTTCGTAAATTTGGTAAAATTATAAAGACTGGAGGCATCTAAAAATAGTTTTTGTTTAAAGATAAGCTAATATGCGTTACAATTTTGTATTAGAAAATTGACAATACGTATGAGAAGTATGTAATTTTCTATTTATTGCAAGTGTGAAAAAAAGTACCTTTAATCAATGATTTTTTTTATATTCTGTTTTTTTTTTTTTTTTTTTTTTTTAGATGCTCAAAATGACGTATTCTCACATCTGAGTAAATATATTTAAAATCGAATTTGTTGAATAGCAAAGGGTTAATCTTATTTAAGGTTTTCCTTTCATTTCGCACCACATTTGAAAATAATCATTATATTGACCACGTTATTTTTTTTTCAGCCAACAAATTTCGAATATTTTGGGATAGCATTTTATTTTTGATTTCCAAAATTCTACTTATATGCCATTTTCAGCATTACGACTACTGCAGTATAACCGTTAGATTTTTTTCTTCATAAATCAAACGGTAGAATGTTGTCAAAATCACAGAATTGAACATTAAAGACGTAAATTCACTGCTGAAAAGTAGTTGAAAAATTAATTAAAATTACAGAATTGTTTTTCTGATTGATAATCTTCATATTAATCTCAATGACAACCATGCCGCGAATGTGGAATGCGATATTCACCCCCTCCCCCAAAAAATATTTAAATAAATAAATTTTTATTTATACCCAACCACTGGCAGAAATCTGCAACAGTCACAATTCTTATTTTTTAAAGTCCATTGTACAATTATAACAGAAACACATGTGTTCTGTTTTCCAGTAATTCTGGAAAAAAAAACTTCAAACAGACCACGGGAATAGACAAAGGAAATCCCTTAGTTTCTTTGTTACTGGCACTGACCTGCAAACGCTTTACAATTAAATTATTTCTCCTTATATCCCATCGATAACAGTTCAATTTTCTTTGAAACTGATTTTTAAAGTATTGTAAAATATATTAAAGGGACCGTTGACATTTATTTGAGCAAATTTCGGCCCAAAAATCAAAAATTGTTAGTGTGGATATAATTATTCTCCAGTTTGTTCTAAGCCATTTGCGAAAAACCGCATGCAGATGCGATTATTTTTCACAAAGTTACAAGCGTTCAAACTTTGTACGCAAACCATTTTTCGGCCCTTTAGTATACTTTAAATATGTTTTACTCAAAACCGATTTTTCAGAGTTTTTAGATTTTTGAAATGCTCCATGCGTCTTAATTTTTCATCAAAAATTCATGAAATTGGTAAGGAAGAATCCCGATATTACTTACAAAGAAACGGTGTTTGCATTTTAAAATTCGACTTCACTAAAATAATTACATTTGATTTGTACCTCATTAAAAGGCAAAGTTTTGATGAAAATCGATGTGGAATACTGAAAAAAAAAAAAAAAATCTGAAAAATTAACTACAGTAGAACCTCGATTATCCGAAGTAATTGGGACCGACCCTCTTTCGGAAAATCGAAATTTTCGGATAATCGAGAATGCTTCAATTTTAAGATTAAGGACAAATATATGCAATATTTCTTAATGGTAACAAGTGCTTAATAAAAATAAATCAATAGCAATATAGAAACAAGAATACCTGAATTTTAATTTTGAAATTAAGTACTTTTTACATATTTCACAAGGGTTTCAAAAAAAGGTTTGTTTGTAGCAGTTTCGATTGCCTTTGCTTTGCAGCTCTATCACGAAGTTTTTTAAATATTATTAGTTCACCAGTATCACAGTCTTTCTACTGCTCCATCCATGACAAAACCTTTTGCAAAACATTCAAAAGCTTCATTCAGAATTGCTAATTTGTTCGTTTTCTTCGCCCACATCTTTGTCCTCTTCTTCGCTTTGATCAATGTGATAGTAAAAAAATAGTTTTAAAAATGGGTTTTGCAAAACAAGGAATGTGAGAGTAAAATAAACAGAGAGAGACAGAGAAATCAATCTTTAAAAATAAATTTCGGTTAACCGAGAGTTTCGGTTAAAAGAGTTTCGGATAAAAGAGGTTCTACTGTATTTAAGGGACTAAAAAATCGATACACAGATTTGTTTGAAATTGACTTTTAAATGATTAAAATGCAAAACTGAGGAAATATCTCAAAATTTAAGACATTTTAAAATTTCGTTTCAAAATTTTATTATATTTTTTAAACTGTAAAATTACAATAAGATTGAAAAACATTTTTAAGGTGTTCTATACACTTATGATGAAATGCATATTTTCACAAAATTTCATGTCTCTATTATGAAAATTAAAAGAAATTTTTTTAACGTCCATCGTCCCCTTAACCCATTAAAGACTGACGTTGCGTTTTCGCAACATTATATTTGTGATTTAAAATTTTTTTATGATACCAGTAAAAGAGAAAAGTAAAATTTTCCTTATTTAATTAACACATTTCAATGATTCATATAGTAAAAGAAAGAGTTTAACAAAAAGCGGCGTGAACTGAATAAAATTAATGTAAAACATACTGGTCCTTAGGGGTTAAGTAACATAGATTACATTTTTGTTACTCAAATAGCAAGTTATCTCCTAATTTTTTTTTTCAGTTTGTCAATAAATATAATTTTCACTAAGTGATGATGACCCGATGACTGGTACGTAAATTGAGACGAATACGCTTTAGGCCCGTGCTCAGGCTAAGCCCGTCTCATCTGTATGATACACAAGCCCGCCGGAGCCCGTCTCATCTCTAAGATACACGTAAACTACACCCGAACACGCTACACATACAATACTGTTTAGACTTGCGTACTTAATTGGTAAATTGTTTAAAAGAGTTTTTATCTATTAAGTCTTAAGAATTTTTTATAAATTGGGATGTGATAATTTCAATTAAAATTTTAAAAGTTAAAATGAGAAAAGAAACACAAAAAATTGCATTTTATATGTTTGTCGCAAGATTAACAAACACTGAAATTAAAATTTATGTTTACTGCTTTAGCTTCATATAATGTAACGTCAGGATATAAAATTGGTACTTTACACTTGCATGTAATTTTTCTCCAAATAAAATTATATTTATGTTATGGATCAATAATTCTTTTTTAAAAATCAATGCATAATAAAGCGATTTTTAAAATATTCTACACTCATTTTAGCAAATGCATGACAAGATTAACTTCTACCAATTAATTAGGCGGAACGTCTACTCATCAGTGGATCCACCGAGTTAGAATACACGTTAAATTGCTACGGTGTTTATTCTTTCGAATAAAATTGATAAATTATTAATAAAGAGTTTTTCAACTAAACATTAAAGATTTCTTAAGGATATATGTTAAATACATTTCAGTCAAATAATGCAAACTTTAAAAAAAGGTGTAAATTTTAAATTACAAAAATAAAATTTCACAAAATAAAATTTAAATCTTATTAATAAAGAGTTTTTCAACTAAACTTTGAGATTTCTTAAGGATAAGGTTAAATACATTTCAGTTAAATAATGCAAACTTTTAAAAAAGGTGTACATTTTAAATTACAAAAATTAAATTTAAAAAAATAAAATTTAAATCTTAAACCTAAATCTTAAAATTGACCGTGACTGACACAAAATTAGAAAGTAGAAAGTATGAAAAAGCAAAAAAAATTTTTTTTTCGTTTAAAGTTTCACATGGTGTCTGTAAGGCTGTAAAATTAACGTTTAACGCATGTATATATTTTGTTGTTACTGTTGTTTTTTTCCCAAATAAAAGTACGATAAATTTATGGACGAATAATTATTTTTAAAAGCAATGGCATAACAAAGCAAGTTTAAAAATATTCTACGCTCATTATAACGGATACATAAAAAGATTAAACAATTAATTAGGCGGAATATTTACGCATCAGAGGGTCCAGTAAGTTATAATACACATAAACTGCATTGGAAGACATTTTACGTGAAAAGTATTTACCCTTGCGTATTAAACTGGTAAATTATTTTGAGTGTTTGTTTTTGTTTTGTTCATTCTATAAAATTTTGAAGATTTTTTAAGATAGAGTCAAGACAATTTTACTCAAAAACTTTAAAAATTACAAGAATTAAAAAGAAATTAAAGATTAACACTGCACATGTTTACCAAAATTTAAAAATAGAAAGCGAAGGACACTAAAACTTCAAACTTACTTTTCTTGTTAAAGCTTAATATGCAGGGTGGTTATAATTAAACTTCCCCTATAAACAGCATCCTACAGCACAAACGGGAAAACGGAATGCAGCGAAATTTGGTATATAGACTATACACGAGTTGCGCTCACCGAATTTCGAAAAAAAAAAAAAAAAAATAGTTTCAAAATGTCCACCAGGAAAAAACATTAAATTTAACACAATAAACGGACAAAACAGCCGGTTTTACATTTTATTACTCATAATTCTTGTTCTGGATTGTTAATATTGTTTTTGTATTCCGTTTTGGTCGCTTATTATGTTAAATTTAATGTTTTTTCCGGGAAAAGCGCCGTCTGGTGGACATTTTGGAACTATTTTTTTTTTTCGAAATTTCGTGAGCGCATCTCGTGTATAGTCTATATACCAAATTTCATTTCATTCCGCTCACCCGTTTGCCCTGTAGGATGCTGTTTATAGGGGAAGTTTAATTATAACCACCCTGCAGTATGAATGTGATGTCGGAATGTAAAATTTGTATTTTGCACATGAACAATCCTGCAAAAGAAAATATCACTGCCTTCTAACTCTGCCGCAGATTATTGTATAAAAATGTAACTGGCACCCTGGCGATTAGTAATAACGTCTACTAACTTTTGCTTAGGGGGTCGTCTATATATAGAAATTGTAACAAATTTTTAAATATTCAATACTAATACTTAATTTTGACATCATATTTGGATTTTTCCGTACATTTAACTTCCGGATGCCAAACAAAATGACATTTAGTTAAGTAGCTTAAGAATTATGCAGGTTTAAAGTTCGAAACGCATTATATTAAATTCATATATAATCTTTGGAAATCGGATTGCAATGTAGATAGTTGTTTAAGCATAATTAAGAAAAAGCTTGTCGGAAGCTCTAGTTTTGGATTGGATCGTTTGAAACTTCTGGAAATAAATTTTTATTTAAAACAAATATCAGTTGCAATTCCTGCACATATTTTTTTTTTCTTTTCGAAAAGTAAATTTGAAAATATAGCTTTGAAATTATTATTTTTTGTTTAATATGTACTGTAACCTATGAATTTTTCCAACAAAAATCGATTTCTTGAAGCCTGAAATATGCGCCAAAATTACAGTTCATTCTGCCAAGCAGTTTTGAATTATGCTTAAACTATCGGCATCTTTTTTTGCAACGATTAAAAATGAATTTAACATTAGGTGTTCCAAACTTTAAATCTGCATAATTTCTAAACTACTTGATCGAACGACTTCCCTTTGTTTATCGGTGGGCAAAATGTACCGAAGAATCAAAATATCGGTTACCCACAAGTAAAGTGACACAGCCAAAAATACATTTTACTTTCAAGGCAAAATAATATTTGCTTTTTTTTTTTTTTTTTTTTTTTTTTTTTTTTTTTTTTTTACGAGGGCCTAATTAGTAGGCAAAGTCCAAAAGGCATTTGAAATTTTTTAGTGGAGATAATTCACAACTTGTCTCTTTGCTTTACTTTAATGACATATCTATACTAATATTATAAAAAAGTAAAAACTGTTTGTTTGTTAGAGGTAATCTCTGGAGCTAAAGAACCGATTTCAAATGTAAGGGTATCAAAATGATGGTGTTAGTCCAACTTAGAACATAGGCTATATTTTATGTCGGTTCCACTACCCCAAAGGGGGTGCAGGAGCAAAAAACGTTCTAAAAATGCGATTTTTGCGTTACTGAAGGACCTAGAAATATGAAATTTTAATTTCTAAGAACAATTCTTAAACAATTCGAAATTTAAAAGGGGTGAAAATGTACAAAAAGCGTTCTAAAAAACGTTCTAAATGGTGGTTTCTACACAATCTCGGGAAATACCACACCGATTTAAAAAAATAATGTTGTCAAAATGATGGTGACAACCCTTGCTCAAACATAGGTTATATTTTATGTCGGTGCCACTACCCCAAACAGGGTGCAGGATCAAAAAACGTTTTAAAAATGCTATTGTTGCTTTGCTGAAGAGCCTAGAAATATGAAAATTGAAATATGAGTTACTTATTAGATATAAAGGATTTCTAAGAACAGTTCTTAAACAATTCGAAATTTAAATGGGGTGAAAATGCACAAAAAGCGTTCTAAAAAACATTCTAAATTGTGGTTTCTACACAATCTCAGGAAATATCAAACCGATTTAAAAAAATAATGGTGTCAGAATGATGGTGACACCCCTTGCTCCAAGATAGGCTATATTTTATGTATGTGTAACTACCCCCGAAGGCGGTGCAGGAACCAAAAACGTTCTAAAAATGCGGTTTTTGCGTTACTGAATGGCCTAGAATATTGAAATTTGGAATAGTAGTTAGTTATATCAATAATATCTAAGAACATTTCCTAAAACAATCGAAATTTAAAAAGGGTGAAAATTCACGAAAAGCGTTATAAAAATTTTTCTAAATGTCGATTTCTATGCAATCTCAGGAAGTACTGAACCGATTTCAAATATAATGGTTTAACAATGGTGGTGACAGCTCTTAACTCCAAGATAGGCTATATTTTACGTCTGTTTCCACTACCCCAGAGGATGTGCAGGAGCAAAAAACGTTCTAAAAATGCGATTTTTGAATTATGGAAGGACCTAGATTTATGAAATTTTGCATGGTATGTATTTATTAGATATAAATGATCTCTAAGAACATTTCTTTAAAAATGTGAAATTTAAATAAGGGGAAAATGCGCGAAAAGCGTTCTAAATGCCGATTTGCGAGCAATCTTAGGAAGAATCAAACTGATTTCAAAAGTAATGGCAGGGAATTGATGCTGACAGCCACTGCTCTAATATAGACGCTATTTCATGTCGGTGTCACTATCACCTGGAGGTTTCAGAAGCAAAAAACATTCTAAATTTCGATTTTTGTGATCGGTATGGGCTAGCAACTTGAAATTGGGCAAGGTACATATTTATTTAGATATAAATGATCTTTAAGAACTGTTTCGAAAAAATTGGAAATTCAAAAATGGGGTGAAAATGCGCAAAAAGGGTTCTAAAAACGTTCTAAATTACGATTTAAACTCAATCTCGGGAAATACCAAAGCTATTTCAAAAGTAATGGTTGCAAATTGATGGTGATAGTCTCTGCTCCAACATAGGCTATATTTTATGTTGCTGTCACTACCATCTGGGGGTTGTAAGAGCAAAACATGTTCTAATTTGCGTTTTTGCATAACTGAGGGGTCTAACATTTTGAAATATGGCATGGTATTTACTTACAAGATGCAACTGCTTTCTAAGAACAGTCGAAAGAGATTTCCAAATGTAAAAGGATGAAGTGAGCGAAAAGCGTTCTAAATTACAATTTTTATGCAATCTTATCAAATACCAAACCGATTTAAAAAATAATGATGACAAATTGTTGGTGATAGAACCTGCTCAAACATAAGTTATATTTTCTGTCTGTGCCACTACCACCAGAGGGTTGCAGGAGCAAAAAAACTTTCTAAATTGCGATTTCTGTGATACTGAAAAGGCTAGAAACTTTAAATATGGCATAATAGTTACTTATAAAATATAAATGCCCTCGAAGGACTGTCGAAAATAAATTCGAATTAAAAACGGGTGAAGCGAAGCAACGAGGTGCGAAAAGCATTTAATAAAAGTCCTAAATTACGATTTCTATGCAATTTCAGGGAATATAAACCGATTATAAAAGTAATAGTTGCGAATCAATGGTAACAGTCTCTGATCCTACACATGATATATTTTATGCCGATGATTCTACCACCTGGGGTTCACAGGAACAACAAACGTTCTAAAAAAGGCCTTTTAAAAGCTATCTAAATTACGTTTCTGTGGAATATTAGGAAATAACAAACTGATTTAAAAATTAGTGTTGGCAAATTAATGGTGACAGTTCCTATTTCAAAATAACCCTTTATGTTGAGAGAGGTGGCAGGATTTGGAATTTGACATGATGGTTAATTTTAAGATGTAAGAAGATGGTTTCTAAAAAATTCAAAACTTCAAATGAAATCTGAAATGAACATATTAATTGAGCATAAAAGTTTCAAAATATTTTCTAAATTATCATTTATTTAGTTTTATTTCGTTTTATTAATTTAAATCTCATTTATGCCTAATGCTGTGTAATAATGATGTTTAGTCAATCTGTGTTTTAAATAGTAATTTTTGATTTATTCCTAAAAGTAATAAGTAACTTTTAATAAAAAAAACCTTTTAATAAAATAAAATATTACCTTTTAATAAAATAAAATTTAGTTAGTACCTTTTAATAAATATTAGACATATAAATATCACTTGGCATATTTCAAATATTACGTGAGCAATGCCGCAAGATTTGCTAGTAAATATATACAGAAGAAGATGACAAGAACGCCCTCCCAACCCCTCATTTCATAAAACTTTTGATTACAAAGTTCAAAACATTTTAAATGTAATATAGGCGATATAAAGTCCAGAGGAAGTTCAGTACACCCTGACCTCGTCTAGTGGCCCTTATCCTCTCGGTTGATCACAGGTAATCGTTCGGGAGACCAAAGTCCGACCTCAGGGTCGAAAACCAGCCCAACATGTCTATGCGTAGTCGGAGCTTTCTGTGCCCGATGGTCAAATTAGCAAGCTTTGTAGAAATTAAATTTAATTTTATTAATTCTCCAAGTGGGAGCTTCCCTATGGGGCTCGAAGAGAAAGGGTTCCATGGTCCTCCGGTGTCGCTAGTGGCTATTACAGTTTCTACGTACGGGCCACATTTTACAGGAAAAGGGCACCTCGCTACTCGAAAACCAATGGACCGGGGGGCAGCTAGTTAGGAGGACGGGGGTCAATCAAGATACGAATCAAATGAGTTATAAAACACATAAATTACACTAGAAAACGTTACACGTGCAACAAACCGTAATAAAAATTTTTGAAGTGTTTTTGCAATTAAGCTTTAAATATTTTTTAAGAGAAACAAGAGATAATTTCAGTCAAAAACTCTAAAAAGTTAACAAAAAGATAAGCAAAAAAGCTGAAATTAAAATCGCAGCATGTTTTACGCAAAAGTTTAATATAGGACCAGAAAATACTAAAATTAAAAAAAAAAAAAATCTGTGAAAGCTTCATATAGCGTAATATCAAGATATAAAAACAAAATTTACACATGCCATTTTTTCATGTAAAAGTACGTTAATTTTGAGAACGAATAATTCCTTTTAAAAATCATTGCATGATAAAACGATTTTTAAATTATTCACGTCCCCTCTAACAGATACATGACGAGATTAAGCAATTAATTAGGTGAAATGTTTACACATCAGTATCTTCAGTGTATTAGAATACCTATAAACTCAACTGGGAGACATTACACTTGTAATAATCTTTATTCTTGCGTATTTAACTCATGATTTATTTTAAAGAATTTTTTCAATCAAGTATTAATGATTTCTTATAGGTAAGGATAAAGTGATTTCAGTCAAACAGCGTAAATTTTATAAAATGTAAATTTTAAAAAGAAAAAAAAAATATCAAGAAATAAGCTTTAAATTTAGGATTTTGGGATATAAAAACAGCATTTTACATACGCATTTTTTTTTCTCAAGTAAAAGTAAGTTAATTTTGGGGAGGAATAATTCCTTTTATAAAACACATATTTTTTAAAAGATACCCGCATTTAATGTTTAATATAAATTTTTAGCACGTATTGTTCGATTACGCTACTTTTGGAAGATTTCCATAGAAAACAAAAATTCCCATAGTTGTCACGTGTATAATATGAGACAATTTAAATTGAAAATGTAATTTCACTGCATATAATTATACCATGTAATATGTAATGTTATGTAATACGTAAAATTATATCGACTTACATTTTACAATATTTCAATTAGGATTTTAGAAAGAATTTCTCTATTCTCCCGCGATTTTTTCTTTTCAGCTGCACAATGTGCAAGTGATAATATAACTATATGGTTTCATAAGTTGTGTGACATATTTGTGTAGATTTATTTGTATTCGCAATGTTTAAAAAATAACCAATGGAAGATTTTATATTTATAATCTGCTCTTCTAAACGGTAACACGGCAGCTGTAAATTATTAAGATTGAATGCAGCGTTTATTCCATATTAGATCAAATAATATATATACAGGGAGTTTCAGCACAGCGGTTACAAACTTTCTGGAGAGATAGAGCACGCTTAGACGATGGGAAGTCACATAGCAATGCATGGTCGGAAACGCTTTTCTGGCGCGGCACAAAGCACAAGAAAGGAAGGACACGAACAGGGTTAGAAAACATGTTTATTATTCTTAATTCTTCATACAGCAAATAACTAAGCGATAAGAACAAAAAGAGACAAAGATGATGTTCGAACTTACGACCCTGGGCCTTGATGCAGGCTTCGCATCTCCGGCGCATAGCAGATCTAATATTCTCAAAAATATCCGGCCTGTCCCAGACTTTTACAGCAGCTGTCATGATGCATGCAACAAGTTCCTCAACACTGTTAACGAGGGTTTCGTACACCAGTGTCTTGACGCCAAACCTGTCCCAGCATTTTTGCGGTACTAACAATAATAATCATGTTTCCTCACCCTGTTCGTGTCATTTCTTTCTTGTGTTTTGTGTCGTCACTACCTCGCCAGGAAAGCGTTTCAGACCATGCATTGATATGTGATGTCCCATCATCTAGGTGTACTCTATCTCTCTTGAAAGTTTGTAACCGTTTTTCTGAAACATCCTGTATATTAGCTAAGCAAAATAATTAAAAATGTATGAGAACTTTTATTCCGAATCTGCGAAATACATCTCACTAAGAGGAGCTAAATAATTTTCATTCTTAAAAGAGCAAGATTCACTTACATTAAATGTTTCTATTAAGCCGATTAAAATTCTGAAAAGTTAAAGCAATGCATAATAAATCGATTTTTAAATTATTCTATGTGTTGATTCTGACAGACACGTGACAAGATTAATTTTAGACAAATTATTAGACAGAACGTTCACGCATCAGCGGATCCAGTGATTTAGAATATACAAAAACTGCAGTAAAAGACGTTACGCGTTCGAAATGAACCTGAGTATGAAAAAGTTTTAAAGTGTTTTTATAATTAAGTTTTAATTTTAGAGAGAGAAAATAAGACAATTTCAAACAAAAACTGTAAAAGTAAACAAAAAAAAAACTTAATTAAAATCGTACATGTTTTCCGCAAACTTTTAATATAGATGACAGCAAACACTAAAATTATAAACAACAACAAAATATATGTCCATGATTCACATAGTATAATGTCAGAATAAAAAAATAGCATTTTACACCTTAACATTTTTTCAAGTAAAAATGAGTAAATTTTGCAGGCGAATAATTCCTTTTAAAAATTCATGCATGGTAAAGCGATTTTTAAAATATTCTACTCTCATTCTAAATAAATTCATGACAAGATTAACTTTAAGCAATTAATTAGGCGGAATGTTCACGCATCAATGTGCCCGGTAAGTTAGAATTCCCATAAACTTCACTGGAAGCCATTACACGTGCAATAATCTTTACGTATCTTGAGTATTTAACTTTTAAATTATTTTTAAAGGGTTTTTCAATCAAACCTTAATGATATTTTACTGTCAAGCATAAAGTGATTTCAGTCGAATAGCGTACAAAATTTTATAAAATGTAAATTTTAAAAAGGAAAAAAATAAAATTTGAAAAAATAAATTTTAAATTTTATTATGTAATGTCAAGAATGAAATTTTAAAACATTAAATTTTATAGTGTAGTGTCGATTTATAAAAATAGCATTTTACACATGAAGTTTTATTTTTCAAGTAAAAAGTACATTAATTTTGCTGATGAATAAATCTTTTTAAAAAGCACACATTTTTTAAACAGACCGTATTTACTCGCGTAGTTTTCGTACTTTTGAAGAAAAATTTCGGTGAAAAACGAAAAATCGTGTTATTTTCACATGTATAATATGGGATAATTTAATTAAATTTTTAATCTCATTGCATGTATCCTAATGACTTTCATTTTACAATATTTCAATCGGGATCTTAGAAACAAATTCTCTATTCTCTCGTGACTTTTCCTTTTCAGCTGTATTGCGTGCAAGGGGGTATTATAACTAATCCTGTTTCATAAGTCTGGAGATAAATTTCTGAACATTTATTTATATTTGCAATGTTTAAAAAAAATAGCAATTAAACAGAAAATTTTTACGTTTATAATATTCTGTAATTAAATATTACTATTTATGAGGATAACTGGAAATTATTAGGAGTGAATGAAGCGTTTATTCTCCATTTGTTAAAAAATATATATGTGCGCTAAACAAAGCAAATAAAAGCTTATGAGCCTTTTTTGGCCCCGAATCTGTGAAATACGAGGTCTGTCTGATAAGTATCCGACCTTTTTTGTCACATCACAGTGATTCTAAGGCGGCGCCACTATGTACAATAGACGCTTTCAGTCGTGACGTCAGATAAGATGTTTTGCTTGGATACTGACTCCAAACAAACCATTGCTATGCTGTGTTTTCTATTTTTGTTATATTTTATAGCTATATCTTGCAGCTGTATCTCATAGATACATGTTTTAATACTTTATATGCATTGGTAACATTTTCTACAATTTATGTTTAATAAGATATGAAACATAGCAACCGTTTGTTAAGATTCAGTATCCGAGCAAAACGTCATGATTGACGTCACACTGAAAGCATCTATTGGAAGGAGACAGCTTAATGCGCATGCCCGATTTTTCCCCCTCGATTCAAGTGAGCCAGTTGTTGCCTGCTAGCCGCCGAGTGAGATGCTGTCGTCTGATTTTGATTTCTCTCAAGATGACTGAACGGGTTGAATAAAAGTACTGCATCAAATTTTATCAAAGCATGGCGATTCTCAAAGCGAAACAATTCGTAAGATTGATCAGGTGTCTTAAGATTCATCAATTCTCCAGCTCATTCGTTGCACCTGATTCAGACTTTCTTCACGAAACATGGAATTCCAGTCGTTCGCCAACTTCCCTCATCAGACATGACTACTTACGACTTCTGGTTGTTTCCGAAATTGAAGGATTTGGAGCAGCATGTCCCTATTGGGACTTTGCGCCATAAAACCACATACAACCAACCGAAATTGAAGGCTCCATTGAAAGAATCTTATTTTGATAGTAGCGATGATATATGCAGAATGCGACGACTGATTTGAACACCATTCCAAAAAAAGCCCTCCAGAAAAAATTTTCGGCAGTGGAAGGAACTGTGGGCTAAGTCTGTGGAGACACAAGGGTATTAGGGTACCAATCCCACAATGTAACTTATATATTTTTTAAGGATTAAGGTCGAATACTTCTCAGACAGGTCACTTATTAACTATTTGTGAGATTAATAAACAATGACTTGTAAGAGCTGACTTTGAAGCTTCGGATCTATAAATTTAGAAGTTTATGTTGATACGACTTCATTGAAATTATTCAAAAGTTTTTCTTGAAACACCTTATTTAAAATTGCATGTGTTTCATGCAAAATTATAGTATAACTGAATTGTGGAACGACATACTTTTTTAACGATGAATTTTATTATCTAGTCACGCAGAATTAACTTTCATTTTAATCCCAAATTGTTAAAATTTTGAAACCTCCACGAAACTCAATTTATTGAACATTAAAATAAAAATTGTATAGAAACATTAATTTTATCGAATGACAAGATAACAAGACAAGATAAGCTTTAAACAATTAACCATGAAAAGTTTCTGTGATTTTTACATACATGCCTCATTCAAATAACCCGTAAGCGCGGAGAACATTTATCTTTCTAGGGTTAATTAGATAAAACTTTCGTGCATCAGAGAGTACAATGAGATAGAATACTTGTAAAATGCACTCGGAGGTGTTCCACATGCAACAGTGTTTACTCTAGCGTATTAAAACGGTAAGTTGTTTGCTTGAAGTTGTTTTCAGTTGAACCTTAAGGATTTTTCTAAGGACCATCACACCTGCTATATGAGTGAGTCTTTAACCTCGACACGAACCTGAGACTGCAACTGTTACTCAAAAATACAGTCTGATAAGACTTTTGTGCGTGAATCATTTACCTGCACATGTAACTTTTTTCAGACTCATGGGAAGTGCTTCAGTAGCGTACGTTTCAGATCCATAGCGTTATAGCAGATAACGAAAAATCAAGGCAACGTTTCAGATTTCTTGATACTCTTATACGGTTTTAACAGACTTACATACATTTTTCTGTTAAAAACATATCATGACATGTTTTCGTTTCTCTTAAATTAATGAAAATATCCATGCAGCGATTAAAGTTTCGCCTGCCTTCCTAGTTTGAAATCTGTATCAAGGTTAAAATCATTTAAGCCATATAACCTAAATTAAAAAGAAAGTACTTTATTTAAAAGTGCATATATTTGACGCAAAATTATAGTGTAGAAGACAAGAGATGCTGCTGGTAGTAAAAATTGTAGTCTGCGTTTAAGGTTACACATAGTACATGTCAGACTATAAAATTAGCATGCTGCTCATACATAAAATGTTTTTGTTTTTACCTTGTTTTTCTCTTTCCAAATGAATACGATAATTTTATGAACTAATACTTTTTTTAACCCGGTAGAACGCGCGCATACCCAGGGTATGATTGATTTTTACTTTGTCACTAGTAAATACAAATAATAATCGTCACCTTATTTAGTCGGAGACAATTGTTACAAATTCTGGGATAAAATAACAATTAAATTTAAAAAATCAAAAAACCCGACTGCGTAAAAAGCGAACTAACTAAGTATTTCTCATCAACGTGAAACTATTTTTTTATATTACTTACCTATTTTTTTTATTTACTTGTATTGATGACTTTTAAGTTGTGTTTAATTGTTAGTTCCTATCTATAAACATTGTTTTGATGAGGCCTATAGATGTCTATGATGGTTAGAGTTGTAGACAAGCTAGAGAGCCTACCTACACATCTTTCAGGTTGTATAATATTTTAACGGAGCTTCTGACTGTAATATAGTCAATGAAACATCGTCTTCATTTTGAAAGACCTATCCAATGATATGCCACTCAATAGGGTGCGTAAATTCTTTTTTTTTTCGTCTCTACCGGCATTTTGTATTTTATGGCCGTCATTTTGAATTTATAAAAAAAACAAAACCTAGCCTATAATCATCGGGCCGTTACGACGAATCGATAGAGACCTCATTCATTAAAATCCATCCAGCCGTTGAAATGTTTTGAGGGTATAAAGAAATCCACATACGCAGATACGCGTGAAACACATAATCCTTCTTTTCAATCGGGTAATAAGTTGAAGATTACTTTAAAAAAATAGTGGCGACAATTGTGAAAACCGTACGCACTGTGGGTCTATCAGGCCCGGCGCGAGACCTCCCGGGTTAAAATGCATAATAAAAAGATTTTTAAAGTATTCCAACGGTTTAATGACAAGATTAACCTGAAAAAATTAAGTGGAATGTTCATTGTTCGCGCATCAGCACACCCAGCGAGTCAGAATAAAATACATGTAAATTACACTGAATGATGCTCTACGCGTAACACTGATTACCAGTAGCGCCAACTTTTGGGAAAATAATAGATGGGTTCAAAAATTTTTCAGTAAGTGCAATTTTTACCCTTTAGTGAGTGCGTGTAGAGATAGAGGCGGGAGGAGGAGTGGGTGACTAAAGAGGGTAATTCGAAATAAAATGGTTTTTATAAGTAAAATATAAAATTAATGTAATTATAATTCAATGAATAATTTCATAAAATTATATTCTTATAAGTTCTTTCTTTTAAATACATTAATATTTATTATAAATAGCACAAAAATTGCAAAATATTGTGAGTGAAAGAAAAAAATAAATGTCAAGAAAAACATACATAATGATTTTGTCACCAAAATGCTTTATTGATTCAAAACAATAAAACAAATTGCAAAATATGCAGGAATTTTGTTTTTCGAGAGAAATTTAATTATACATCTGCTGAAGGGGATTTCAGTGCTTCTGTAACTCTAATTCATGTCCTTAATCTTTTTCAAACAAAATTATTTTCAAAACGTCAATAAAATCAAATTTTATTTCAGCAATTAAATAAATAAATAACGAAATAAATCAATGGAAATTGGATGGGTGTACAGATAAAATTATTGGATGGCCTCACGCCCCTGGGGCCCATATAAGTACGCGCAACTACTGTTTACTCTTGTGAATTACGTTTAAAAATTATTTTGAGGGAGCGGAAGAGGTACGGACGGTGATAGTTTTTGGTAATTTCTTTTAAGAATTAAGATAAGCTTATTTAATCCGAATGTGCCCGATACTGTTGTAAAATTACATCATAGAAGATAAGGGACACACTAACATTTAAATAATAATAATATAATAATAATTTTCTTTTAAATCAGCTTATAGTTTAAGAGGGTATAAAATGTTCAAGATGATTTTAAAATAAATATCTTTGTCTTGGTTAATCTTTTCCTTTCTTTTTAGTTTTACCATGCAGGGATACATAATTTAATAAAAATTGTACACGCGCGTTATAGGGGTCAGGAAAAAACCGTCACTAACAGTAACCCTTCCCTCATAGCATGCATGGTCACAGTGACGTCATTGTGACGTCACTGTAAGTCACTGTGGTCACGTCACATCTGTGACCAAAATGCCACCACTCAGTGATGTCACATTGTGACTGAGATGTGAACTTCTTAGAAAACTTTAAAAAATTACACAAATTATTAAATCATGTTATTTACTGTAAAAAATATTTTTCTGCCGGATTTAAAATTTTTTTAAACCGTGGTCCAAGTTGCCTCTGTGCCTCTAACCAAAACTTTTTATTTTCATATAACATAAAATGTAATTAATTCATCAGTGACACAAAAATATTTCCTAATTATGCGAATTTCATATTATTAAAAAAATGGTTTAGGTGAACAGACCCCGACTTATCTTTTATAAAGATTTTTGTAAATGATCATCTGTTATAGTAGAAGTTTCTCAAAGAGTAGTTGAAACATTTCTGTGGTTTCAAACTAAAAACTTTCTATTACAGTTGAGTCTGCAGCTTTTAATGAGCACGCAGAAAGCGTCTTCAAAGTTTAGTCATAGATGCATTTCTTGCTTTATAATTTGCATTCAAGTCCTTTTTTTTCCTCTTAGTGTTTCACTATTTTAAGTAACTTTTTTTTTTTTTAATTCTACTTCTTTCAGACGTTTAAAATAAAATTGACATTTTCCGAATATAAAATTAATGTACAAAATTTAGGCAAAGCCCATGACATAATTAATTATTCATATTTTATTTTTTGTTTTCAAAATATATCTTTAAAAATTATTTTACAAGATGTTTTATTCTACAGAAAATTAATATTAAGATAATGACAGATTGGCAAAGAAAAACTCATCTCTTCTCGATAATCTTGTTGTATTTTTTAAGAAGATATTTTGTATATATTACCTGTGATATAAATTTTACGTTTAAAAAAAGGAGGGGGTCATCATTATTACCATTAAATTAATTTATACACATTTTGAAAAATTAAGCAATATTTTATCTAGTAAACTCTAATTATGGATAATATTATTATTATAATTTACGTAAATGAAACTTTACAATTCAATAAAACTGATAAAAATAAAAGGTGAAATACAATAAAACATTTTCAAACAGGAAATTGAATTAGAGACAATTTGATAAAATTATTACGCATTTAATTTCCTTCCGAAACTGTTGTATAGAAAAACAAATAAAACCGAAAAAACATCTGCTTCGAACTTCGAAGCTTAAAAATCGTCTGCATCTGCACTATTTCAGTTGTTACGACTCACCGCAGAATAACGGATAAAAGTAACAGTGAAGCTTTTTAGAATAAACGCGGGAAGTTATGTGGACACTGGACAGCATAGACGTGTTGACACGGATTTAAAAAGTGAAACAAGAACGTTCTCAGGATCCAAGTTAGTTCAGCTAACAAAATATAAACCCGAGAAAATTACGGTAGCTTTGACTTGTTGAAGATGATTCAAGTCATTGCTATGGTACTTATTATCGGATTTAATTGGTTCCCCAAAATCAAAGTATCACGTACAACGTCAATGAAATTAGGTAAGTAAAAATATTATTGTCCCTGTTTGCTTTTTTTTAACCGCAACAATTTTAGTTAGCTTCTCATAAACATGCTGTAGAACATAAATATTTCACTACATTTAATTTTTATTTTGTTGAAATATCTAAAATATTATTTTCCCTGTTTGCTTTTTTTTTTAAAATTACAATGATTTTAGTTATCTTCTAATAAATATGTTATAGAACACAAATATTTCATTACATTTATTTTTTATTTTGTTAAAATATCTAACTTCCTTTTCAACAGCTTTGATCAGATTATTAAAATTAGTGATTTAAATTGCATTTTAATCTGTTTTATATTCTTATTTAAATATTTGGTTAAAACCACATAGTGTCCTAAATATGAAAGTATATGGATAAGTATTATAATCAGTCATTAATATAATTAATAAACATTTAAAGATAATTAAGTTATTTTAAAAAAAAGTCTTTTTATGGAATAAAATTATTGGCAAACATAATTTTTTATTTTTGTATTAAGTGATGGTCTTAAACAATTTGAATTGCATGTTTTTATTTAAAAAAAAAATTGCATCTGCTCAGAAGAGGAATTTATAAAAAATAAGACACAACGGAAACGTATACTATTAAAAGAGATCGTAGATATGTAATGTTAAGAAAAAAAATGATTATTTAATGTATTATTCAACCTGAGAAATGTTTTAAAATCTATAAAGAAATAGTCATAGCGGGTGAAAGCTTTTCAGTTGTTAAACAATCTTACTGAAATGTTTTCAAAGTGAACTAGAAGTCTGTTGGCAAATGAAAATATAGAAGTTACGCAATCAGTAAGTGTTTAAATATGATTTTACTTTAAAAATAACGCAAATACTTGAACGGTATGAATCTAAAATGTAATAATCATCTTTTATTATTTACTTTTTTTTCTGTATAATTTTATCATTTTATCTCCTGAATGATTTTATCGAGATAAATTTCAAAGTATCGATATTATACACTCTTTATAAACAGCGTGATTAAAATGGATTTCTTATTTATAATTACCATAATCTTGTAAATAAAATATTAATAATAATAATGAACCTATGTGTGGCTCTATTTTGTGTTTATGGGCTCAATTTTTATACTTTATTTACATTAAAAAGTAGTTAACCATTTGATACTGAGTTCATTATTTTGTTTTATTGTGTCATATAAAAATAAATATGATTATTTGTAATTCTAATACAATATATACAGTAGAACGCCGATTGTCCGAACAAGTCGGGACCGACCCTAGTTCGGATAAACAAAAGTTCGGATAAATGAGCAGACAGTTTAAGGGATGTTCCTGACTATTCTAAAACCTTCACACTTTATCTACGTTTAGGACTGACAGCACCAGTTAGTACTGGAGTGCTTAAAAATTGTTTTGTTTTTTTTAAATTGTTTTTTGTTTACTTATTATTTAATTTTTTTTTCTTTTATCATTTTCTAAACTTCAGAGATTATAATTTAAGCAAAAAATAAATTGGAAGTTAGGTGTTTTTTTTTTCTTTTTTACAGAGACAAATATTTGGATAATTGAAAATTCGGTTAAAAAGAATTATTTGAGAGAAATATGCTGTTCGGGTAATTGGAAGTTCGGTTAATTGGAGTTCCAATAATCGGCGTTCTACTGTATTTATAAAACTTTCACCAGACTTTATTCTAAAAATTTCGTTGCAGATTCTAATCTGTTTGTACTATTTATGACACTATCAGAGTTATAGATGTCATGGCAACATATATCCAGCCAGATAGATCTTTGGCAAAACATAAAAACTTTCACATTAGACGCAAAATAGAGTAGCTGCGGTGCTGTGTTTTATAAACAATAAGGTATTATTGTTTTAAAAAATCCTAGATAGTAAGAGTTATTTTTATAATATGTAATTTCATAAATAAAAATGTAATTTTGGCAATCAATTATTAAAGTTATTTTTTACTAATCAAAAAGTTGTTTTATATATGGATTTTACTCCAAGCAAACCCTGATGTAAAATAAATTAACCCTTTGTATCACCGTTCTATGCATACCTAAAAGTTTTATTTACTTTTACAGTGAGCATAAAAATACGATTTTATTTATTGCTGCTATCTTCCAACATAACGATTATTGCCGAAATTGTTCTTAGAATTCTCAACATAATGATACTGGTGATACTCAGTTAATTTTCTATACCAAAGCTGTATTTTTCATTTGAGTAGTTTCAAATGGTTATTGCTAAAATGTACTTCGGAAATTTTGTAATGCATGTATGGGGCATAAAAGACGTAAACAATACATATATAATGACTATATGGCGCATGATGAGCGTTTCGAGTGTATATATATATATATGTATGTATATAACGCATGCATAAACTTCACAATGATCTTAGCAATGTCGTTACTGCAATTTTTGCATAATCAAATTTATAGGGGCCTCTATAACAAAGAGGTTTCCTATTTTCTCAGCCCCAACTTGTTTGAATTACAATCATATATATATATATTTTATGGTAATCAATATCATAAAACATATAAAATTTAATTACTTAATATCGGTATTTCTTTTTATCTTTCATTTTTTTTGTTATAAATGTTGAGTAATCGAAAAAAATTCAACCTCACCAGTGACTTCGAGTTTGTAATGCGTATTAAATGAAATAAATTAATTTCATTCAGTATTTTCTATAGTTTAAAGAATATAAAAAGTACTGTATATATTATAAAATATTATATTTTCAACACAAATTTTATCTTGATAAAGATTTGAAAATTTAAACAAATTGTTTCTTTTGTAGTTCTAATGCTTTTAACAAATAGCTAATTTTGAAAAAAAAATGGGATAGATCGATCATTCAGTTGTCTTCAATATTCTCATTTATTGCAATAGGAAAGAAAGGTGCAACAAAAATTGAAGTCTGCGGGGCATTGCATTTTGATTCAATAAAATTCTTTTGGTATACCCTTGTTATATCGGCCCCCAAGTTTTAATTGCGATGTATCGCCGAAATATATTAACGTTATAGATGTAAATGATTTTACAACATGCATAATTATGACTATGTGTGACATGCATACGTGTTTACAACTGTACAAGTATGTCATAGTGTGACTTCACAACATTGCCGCTAGTCACATATTCGTCACAACGTTAATGACAAAATTGTCACAAATCGCACAATTTTCACAAAATTGTCACAATGTGACTTCAAAGCAGTGTCGCTATCGTCACAGAATCATCACAGTGTTAAAGACAATTTCGTCAAAAATGACACATATTTCACAAATTGATCTCAATGTGACTTTAAAGCATTGTCACAATCGTCACAAATTCGTCACAAAGTTAATACCAAAATAGTCACAAATGACACACTCTTCACAAATTTGTCACACCGTGACTTCACAAAGTCGTCACAATGTGACGTCACAAAAGAGCTCTAAAACGGCCATAACGACCTCACATTCTAGTCACAGTGACTTCACATCGACGTCACGTGACGTCACATCGACGGTCACAATGTCACAGCGTGACGTCACAACGACGTCGACGTGACGTCACCATGCCTTACGGGTTAGCAGCAACTTCTCAGTTACTGCTGTTGCATGGTAAATTGTATTTATTTAAGTTATCTTTATTATATGCGTGTATTGTAAATAGTATATCTCTATATGCTGTATAAATTGTAAGATTTGCACACGTTGTAAGGAGTATATTGCAAGATGTACGGGTATTAAAGCATGAAAATAAATAATCAAACGTTCAATTAGTATAAGAGCATAATGCAGATGTTAAATTTCTTACCTATGATATGCCTCTATGTTACACAAATTGTAAATTTCAGAGGAAAAGAAATAATTAACCGAGTCAGATGCAATTAACTTCAGTTGTTTTTAAGGCTGCCCTGAATTTGCAAAAATTGGAAATCAGTTTAGTGTAAGGGAGTTGTTGTAATTTTGATGTATATGTGTGTGTACCTGTGAGTGAACACGATAGTTTTCAAACAGTACTTCCGATTTAGCTTCGATTCGGCGAATATGTTATGAACCGCTGTTTCCAGAACTGTACAGTCGTGTAAAAAACGTAAACACCCCTACTAACACTGCAACAAATTATTGTAGAAGAAAGTTACTGATATCACACGATTGGTAATAAAGACTATTTTTAAATTATGTATATAAAATTTGCTTAGGGGACGTCTACATATTAAAACGAACCATACCTTTTTTTTTTTTTTTTTTTTTTTTTTTTTTTTAATAGCAGTACGCAATTCTGACAGCATAATTGAACTCTACACTTTTCAATTAGCCTAAAAACAAATTTTTATGCAATTCATACGATAAGTTTCTGAGAAATCAATTATTTTAAAACGAGCATATTTTGTGGGCTGTATCCAAATTGAAATTCGGTGACCGAGAGAGCCCTTTCCTTGATCAAGGCACCTTAAGCAGCGCTCAAGCAGTCATTGAAGAGTGCTAGATTACTGGATAGCATGAGAAATTTCAAAATATCTAGTCACTTCTATCATAGATGGGCCCTTAAACCATCATTTTTCCGTTTTTTAAACATAATTTAAAAACTATTTGGAAGAAAAATGTGAGATTTTGGATTTGCATAAAGCAAGCCTTAATAAATAGAAATCTATCAAAACATTGTAGGTTGCAATTCATAATTTTTTCGAATGTTAAATTCATAATTCATAATTCATATTAAAAAAATTATAAAAATTGCAAATTCAACGTATTTATGCTTGGGTATTTTAGTATTTTTGCAACACAAAAAATTAGCACATTAGGAGTATAATTTCAGGAGATATTAATAAAAATATGAAAATGTAATTTAACATTAGAAGCACTAAATTTTGAATGTTTATAATTCAAAACTTATCATTCAAATAACTTGAAATTTGGTGTCTAGGCATAGTTTGAACCGAAGATTTTGAAATATCTTGTCAAAACCGGGTATTGTCATTGAAAAAAATGACGTTTTGGTTCGTTTTAATACGTAGATGGCCCCCTAAGCAAATTTTATATACATCATTTAAAAGCAGACTTTATTTCCAATCGTTTGCTACCAATAACTTTCTTCTACGATAATTTGTTGAGGAGTTAGTAGAGGGTGTTTACTTTTTTTTCCACGACTGTACATAAAATTTGCTTTGAGGGCCATCTACAGGGTTACACATAAATACTGTGACGTGATGAGAATGCCACTATATTTTAATGTTTTTCCCATTTTTGAGATATACTATTGTTTTATTCGTGCTCCTCGTACCTTTTTGTTGTGTAATTGCTATTTCAGCTGATATTAATTCACTGTTTTGAAGGAAAACTTATTGTACAAAGAAGACCGGCCAGGTATCGCCCCCCACCAGAAGAGGGGTATGCCAACTCATACTATCGCCAAATTGCACGGGGAACAAGTCCATCCCGCCGTCAAACGTTTTAAAGCGACCGGAGAGATGAAAGGCCGTCAACGAAGTGGAAGACCGCGGACAACTAGGGCCTTAGTGCCCTTAACATGGTCAAGAAGATCCAGCGAAACCCACAAAGAAACTTCTGAAAATTGGCCAAGGAACAAAACGTCGACCGCGAATCCATGCGAAGACATATCAAAGAAGACTTGCAACTCATACCGTACAAACTAGCGAAAGGACACATTCTCAAGGGACCAAATGAAGGCGTCAAGGCTCGAAAAGTGCAAGAAGATGAAGTCCCTGTGCCGGGACGATGCCTTGAATCGGATTTTCTTCACCTATGAAAAGATTTTTATGCTCCAACCTTTCCGGAACTCGCTGATGCAACGCGAGTTGCTATTCAAAGGGGCTCCGCGCATCGTGGAGGTGGAAAAGTTTCTTTTCCCGAATTCTGTGTTGGTATGGGCGGGGATTTCCGAATTGGAAAAGATAAAACTCGTCTTCGTCCCAAAAGGCGTCAAGAACAACGCAGAGACGTGTCAGGTGCTAACTTCGGAAAGCACCGTGAACTCCTGGACCGAAAAGAAAGCGAAGAACATCGACTGGAGGTTTCAGCAGGATTGGCCGACTACCCACGGAGCTAAGAAGACGCTGGTGGTGTGCGAGGCCAATCTCTCGTGATTTTGGGCGAAGGGCGTTTTTCCCTCAAACACCCCTAACTTGAACACTATGGACTTCGCAATTTGGGGGATCCTGGAGCAAAAAGCCTGCGCAATCTCGAACAAGTCCCTGGATTCCTTGAAACGCGCTCTGCAAAAAGCTTGAGCCTCAATCACGCCGGAAACTATCCCGGCCATCTTGAAAAATTTACAGAAGCGTCTAGACGCCTGCATCACCGCTAGAGAAATCCATTTCAAATTATCTTGATTGTTTCTCGTACAGAATTTTCTCTTCTTTCGAATGGTGAATAAAACTAATTTTTTTGTTCGTTCAGTGAAAAGTTATGATCTTTTATTTGCGTCACAGTATTTATGTTGCACCCTGTACATATGAAAACGAACCGAAACTTTGTTTTTGTCAATAGCAATACCTAAGTTTGACACCATAAATAAATTCCACAGCCTTCAATTAGCCTAAAAATTGTAAACGCATGAAATTCGTACGATCAGTTTCAGAGAAATTACTTATTTTAAAATGAGCATAATTTAGGGACTGTATCCAAATTGAAATTCGGTACTCGATTGTTGAAATGCTACAGAATGTCTAAGTCACTTCTATTAAGGTATTATTTTTTACCAATAGGACCATTTCACTTGCTTAATATGTTTCGACAATTGCCAGTCCAAATGTATCAATAAAATAAGTAAAAAATTTTAATTTTTTTCAAATTATGCTTTTCTGCACATCATAGACGGCCCCTTAAACCATCATTATGAAGATTTTTAATGATAATTTGGAAACTACTTGGAAGAAAAATTTGAAATTGAGAACTCGCATAAAGCAGGGCATAATGAATATGAATCTATCAAAAAATTGTAGGTTGCAATTCATATTTTTTTCGAAAATTAATTTCATAATTCATAACTCATATTATAAAAATTTTTAAATTACAAATTGAATGTATTTATGTTTGGATTTTTTAGTATTATGACCACACAAGAATATTATCACATTAGGATTATAATTTCAGGAGATATTAATAAAAATATGAAAGTGTAATTTAAAATTAGAAGCTCTAAATTTAAAATGCTTATAATTCAAAACTTATCATCCAAATGACATGCAATTTCGTTTCTAGGCGTAGTTTGAACAGGAGATTTAATATATATTCTCAAAATGGGTGTTGCCATTGAAAAAACAAAGTTTGGTCTAGTTTTTATTTCTAGATAGCCCCCTAAGCAAATTTTATTTCCAATCGTTTGGTACCAGTAACTTTCTTCTATTATATTATTTGTTACAGAGTTAATAGGGGGGTGTTTACATTTTTTTCCTACGACTGTACATATTTTTGCACAAGCTGGCTGAACGGATTAGGTATTTATCCCCTTGGGGACGAGCGACACGTATACGTGCCGCATGAAGCGCTCAAAATCCTTGTTTTTTCTCACCAGTAAAAATTTACTGTAAAATTTGCCTTATTTAATCAGCGCTTTTTCTCGATTCAACAAGACACAAATTTCTGTTTTTAAAAAGCGGTGACAAAAGATTAAAAAGTTCGCAAAAGACTCCCGTCACGAAGGGGTTAATCTTTTTTCAAATCATTTTCCAACCATTTTTCGACAGATTCCGTTGGGAAAATCACCAAGGAAATGTTACAGAGCATAAGTGATAAACATTTAGTGATGAAATCAAGCATTAGCATCTCAGAGTTAACGTCTTCAGTAACAAAACGGGAGTTCCATTTTTCGAATCCAGCTGATTTCATGCAAGAAAATGTTGAAGTTCGAGTGGAGTGCACTTCAGTTTATTTTACATAAACTATAAAAATTTTAAGGACAAATAATTTAACAAGTTTTTTAAGGGAGGAAAATGCCAATTTCAAAGGATTGTTTCTTAATTTATTGCACTGATATTCATCTATTGTATGCCATTTGGCTTATTTCAATGAGCCAGTGACTTCAATGATAAACTAGTATGTTGTGGCCATCACAAATATTTCTTCTATATAAATCACGTCTATTGAATCATTTAAGTAGTACAAGAAATTACATCAATTTAGCACCAATTCATATCAAAGTATATCTCGATTTGAAGTTTGATGAAAATTCGTGCTGAAAAATGTAGCATAGCAGTGCCACCTATTGAGCGATTTGCACCAAAACATAAACAGCACTAATTGATATCTAGGTATACCTGAATCTGAAGTGTGATGAAAATTCGTGCATTAGTTATTAACATAGAGCTATAGTGGAAATTCTGAAAAATGCAGCATAGCAGCGCCACCTGTTGAGCGATTTGCACCAAAACATAAAAAACAGTATTTCATATCAAGGTATATCTGAATCTGAAGTTTGTTGAAAATCCAAGCATTAGTTCTTGAGACAGCGCTATTGTGGAAAATCGCAAAAAATGCAGCATAGCTGCGCCACCTGTTGAGCGATTTATACCAAAATGTATAAAACGTCAATTCCTGTCAAGGACTAACTGAATCTGAAGTTTGGTGAAAATCCGTGCATTAGTTCTGGAGATTGAGCTACTGTGGAAATGGTGAAAATGCTGCATAGAAGCGTCACCTGTTGAGCGATTTACACCAAAAACTAATCAGCACCAATTTATATCAGGGACTAACTGAATATAAATTTTTATTAAATCATGTTGAATAGTTCTTGAGATAGAACGCCCAAAATATATGTCTCACACAGACATATAGACTCACAGACAGACATTTTGCAAAAATCTGTTTTTCGGGTTCTCTGACTCTTAAAACGTGTAAATCCGTCGAAAACCGGAATTCGAAAATTTTCATGAATCCAATACTTTCTTCTTGTGAAGATAGAAGAAAGTTAAAAAAAAGAATAACAAAATCGAGTCGCAAACATATATATAAACTCATTTGTATTCAAATATATCGACATTCATTCTAAACTATATTGTAAATTTTCTTTTGGAAAAAAAAAAAAACCTCTACTCGCAAGAGTCAAAACCTAATGCGACAACCGAAAAAATAAGAATGAACTCGGCCCGCAAAGAAAAAAAAAACAGTGTCATCGGGAGATAATCCACCGGATAAGTCGGATAGGGATCGTTTAACCCTTATGCCCCGACGGTGCTTTAAAGTACCCCTGTTTTCTATCCCAATTAAAACACACTCGTTCAATCCACTCGCAATGGTAATTTTAGGAAATAATAGTTAAGGGGTCAGGTAACCTTTGAACCAATAAAGTACATGGAAAAGTGACCTCAGTAAGAATTGCAGTCATTCTTTAACTAATTAACTTTTAATTAGAAAATTGAAAACTCATGTTAGGAAAGATTTATTTTATCAATCAAAGTTGTTAGAAAAGGTATACACATATATAGTTTTTTTTTTTAATTTATTTTTAAAGATAATACAATTTTTACGAAAGAATTATTCTTGCATGCATTGCGCGCATGATTTTTCCCATTTCAATGGCAGAAACAAGGCAAGATTTTTTTAATGAGTACAGATATAAAGTGTTTTCAAAATGACCTACAATGAAAAAAATAAAACTTGTAGATCTCGAGAAAAAAAAATTTTTTTAGAGAAATTCGAAATATCGAGATTTTTTTTAATACAAAAGTAGCCCTGAATTCTAAACTTCTTACTTGAGAAACATAATAATATGTCATTTTGTGCTTCTGCACGTTTAATACATCCACCAAAAATTTCGTGAAATTCTAGGCAATTGTTTTTCAGAAATCGTGCGCGCAATGATCAAAATCGCTGTTTTGAGAAAATTGGCTTTAAAGATTGAAAAACCCGTTGGTCATATAGCAAAAGCTCGAAGAGTCTTAGACATAACTTCTCTTCTAATGAGAATTTTTGTATGGGGTTTGATTTTAAATGTCCCAAAGAATCAATCATATTTAGTTATAAGCTATTTAAAAAAAATTCGATTTTTGGAAGCTTCAAAGGTTACCTGACCCCTTAATATACTTCCCTTGACCATCACTAGGTAGCAATTGCAGTTCCAGTAAAGGGAAAATTGTTCACGAAGCTGTTTTGGAGCGTGCAAGTGTCAATTTTGCTACCATTTTCTTGCCTGACATGGTATCCCTAACTTTTCTTTGAAAAATCTGAAATTTTAAACGTAAGGCTATCATTTTTTTTTCATCACTTGATATTCGTGATCACTTGACATATACTGATATCACTTGACAATATGTTACGCTAAAAAAAATATTTTAAGTTTGTTTACTGTACGAAGCACTTTTCAAAGCGGTACTTTTGAATACTGTCGGGATTACGTTAACAAGATTTTTACTTTACATTTTTAACTTTTGAATGCATATGGTGCAGAAAATAGTATATTTATTTACTAGGGATGCGTGTGTGTTAGACAGGTGAATTTTCATACGATGCATTGGAAGATATTGCATAATTTATGTATGATATGGATGAATAATAAAGCAAAAAAATTTGTATTTTTATCTTTAAAAAAATATTGTATTTTTACAAAATAAAATGGAAGAAAAATTACAAACTAGAAAAAAATTCTAAAAATATCTTTTAGCATTTTTATGAATCCATTTGAGTTTTCTACAACTAAAAGAAATTTCTTTCAGATATACTTCAGATAAACTATAGAATATTCTTTTGATGGCGAAATGCTCACTGATGATGCATCAACAGCATCATAATCTAATCCAATACACATCACATACATATATATACAGTAGATATATGCATGTTAAAGTCACATTAAAACAATAAGAAAAACTTGGATATAGTTTTTTTTTTCTGTCTCGATTTTTGTCCAAGAATTACCCAACGGTACTTTGAAGTACCACATCAAATAATTAGCCGCAATTAACAAAAAAAATTAAATCTTTTATTTTGAAATGCATGCATATCTTCTAATGTATAATAGTAATGCAAGAAAAAATGTTTCGAGGACTCAGGGCTTGAAAACTTAAAAAAAAATCGATTTTTTTTATTATCTATATTGATTATTCAATTAATTCTGAACACAGTGCAAAAAACCGCATAAAAATACTTGCATTTTTAACACAGTTATAAGCATTTATGTAACAATCACTTTTAAAGCCGCACCAATTTACTTGCAACGTTAAGTCACGTTTTCTCAAAATTTGATTTTTGAAGACTATCTGTAAGATTTAAAAAAAAAAAACCTATTTGATGGAATGGCTTAAAAATTTTTTTGCATGCATATAACATCATTACCTATAGAGTGAATTAATATATTTCAGATACTTTAGTATTTTGAGTAATTTTAATGAAAAAAAATTGTATTTTTTAGGGATTTTTAAATTTCCAAATTTTTCAAAATTTTTTTAATAAGGTTTCCTCTGGGTGATAGTTATATCCTTAATTCGATCTGTAGAGTAAAGTTCCCTGATAATTTTAAAGCAAAATTAGGTTCTTATGTCCATTCAACATTACGATATCTTACGGATGTTGATATGACACCTAATTTAGTTTTCAAAAATTGTTTTATATAAATTTTGCTATATTTTTTATTATATTACATTGAAGTTCTTCATTTTATAATTTGATGAGACTACAAACATACCTTATCAGAAAGTTTAAATTTGTTACATTGAATACTTCTGTTTTTATATGAACTCGAAGCGAGAGCTCTGTTTACATGTTTTTCGGTATCGATCAAGCCCTGAGCCTCCGTAAACGGAAAAAAAAAATACTCACGATACGATGACAATTGGTGTGTCACGTGTAAAGCAATGATGCGTACCTAAATATCTTATTAAAATTTCGTGACGATTGGTCAATTTTTCAAGTCGGGTAACGTAGCAAAAAAGAAAATTTTAAAGCATAGTAATTTTACCCTTTATCTACTGAATTATGAATTCAGGAAAATTTTATCTTCTAAAGCATTTTTCGTGAATTTTTGAAACTACATTAGAAGATTTACATAATCATTTAATAAATTTTGCAAGAATTGAAGGATTTAGAAGGATTAATTAAATTTGAATTTATAGGGATTTTGTGCAATATTTATAACCTCCCCTCAAATCTTTTATTTTAAATATTTTTCTTACTATTTTGTAGAATTAGGAAATGTACAAATATAATGTTCTTGGAATAGAAATATAGAAATATCTCAGAATTGAAAAATCCCCCCCCCCCCTCCCTTAACGCCAAGAAAACTGAAAAAATGCAAATACAAAAGAAATCATCCTTTAAAAAATATTTTTGTTTTGTGTAACCCATAATACTTTTGGAACAAGATAAAGTAATGCATCTATAGGGAAGACCGTGGGAATGGCGCCAATCGGGGTTATGCCGCCACCCCGCCTATTTTAAAAACTAACGGCAGTTTGAGATAGTGAATGCGCCTGCACTATAGCGGCCAACAACAGAAACAGTGCCTAGAGCAGCTGTTCCCAACGTGGGGCGTACGCCCCACAGGGGGGCAATTTCAGATTTCTTATTAACAAATTTTCTGTCATTTTTTTCTAATGAAAGTAGTGTCTTCGTCTAAAAATAGAAATAATAGATGAAAAATGTTTTTAAATAACTGAATAAGTATTAATTTTCGAAATGATCCCATTTAAAAGTTTAAAAATACACTGACACCGGAATAATTATATGTGTTTTTTTTTTAGATAATTTGACACCTTTTATATGTTAAAAAAATCCTTTTAGTGTTAGGTAAAAATTTTTAATGTAATGTAAAAATGTATGGACCTGATTTGGGCCCCTTTTTTTTAGAGGGGAGGCAGGTTTCTGCCATCGCTTTTCTGCTTTTCTACCTACGGCCATTCCACGTTACTTCACATACTGTCATGATTCAGTTCCTGCTAGTACTTCCATAGTATTACTGTCGGGGATGTGGGCATTGGTCCCAGGCTCCTCGATAAACTGATAGAATTGATGTCGGTTAAAAAATCATTTTAATTTCTCTGGTTTTAATATTATTTTAGTAAATTACACCTTTTTTTTACTACTTATTTAAAAAAAGCTTGTACATCTATTCTTAGTGTAATATGCTCTGTGAGAGAAATTTTACATATGAAATTTTGTAGGGTATATCTAAAATTGACTATTTGGACATGTTTAATCTAAAAAATATTTTGAATGATCTAAATGAGGTGCTACATTTATGAAATTAATAAAACCCCGTGTGCATCACGGAAGGAAAGGGTTGAAAGTAAACTTCGTATGGCTCTATTGCAGACCACATACAGAATATTACATATGCATTTTAAAATTTTAAATTGGAAGAAACATGGTGGCCAAATAATAATAATGCGGAGAAATGCCCGGTATCAAAGGAGTATGTTATGAAAGGAAAGAAGAATAGTAACTTAAAATGGATAAAAGCGCGAATCCGGAAATGTTACTTCTGAATTGTGTTATCCATATACAGTCGTGGCGATAAACAGATATCACTTAGTCTTAATGAAGTACTAAAATCCATTATAAAATGTATCAATTCTATCAGATGTAATACAAAATATGAGAGAGATTTCAAGAAATTTTACGAAAATAAAAATATAGACTATTTTTCACTTTTAAATTTGAGGTAAGTTGCCAAAAAACAACAAAACTTTTGCAGATGTAAATGCGAAGGTCCATGGCATCACTGCATTCGTGGAGTTTGGTTAAAAGCATACTTGTAATAAATATATATATATATGATTTAGATAAATTAAAGACTGTGAAATCACTTATCCGGGTTAATGCTATTTTTGGATCCATCTGGGAAAATGAAAGTTTATTTTTTTATGTGACAGTGTTTATATGACATAGAAAGGAGGGGGGGACATTATGATTTTAGAGATGCTTAGGTGGGGCAGGGCTAAAAAAAGGTTGGGAACCACTGGCCTAGAGCGAGAATGATTTTGTTGTACGTCGTTCGTTTGCTCTAGTGAAAAATTTAGTTTTCATCTAGTTACTTTTTTTATTTTGGAGCTTCAAATGAGTAGAGGTAAACACCTTTTATTGTAACATTAGGTACTTAACCCTTTAGTGCGCAGCTTTGCATATATGCAAAAGCAGTGTTTTGAATTTAACAGATTTTTTTATTCGTATATACCTAATTCACACCAGAAAATTAAATATTTGCTTTAATTAATAAAAGACATTCCGTTTTTAAATAAAGTGAAATTAAATATTTAAACTTTCTAGTTTAAAGTCAGATTATCTGAACTACGAAATTTCTAGAACGTATTCTATCATGGGAATTAAAGGGTAAAGATAATATTACCCGTAATCTACATGCATTCGCCGACATTTTGATGCAATTTGTTGAACAAGTTCGGTTCTTTTTTTCGGCTTTGCTGGGGGATTTCCGCTATATTGTCCCCTCCGGTAATGCCGCCACCATGGCAAAGGGTGACTCTTCCAATTTCAGTTAAATTGTAAGCTTAGCACATTAATAAATCTAGCTTAACGAACATTGTAATTATTCATTATTCTGCTAAATTACATTGCTTTCTAAATATTTTCAGTAGGTTATGTGTTTCTTAGTATCCATTTTATGTATTTACTAGGTCCTTAAAAAGTGGCGTCATTACCCCGATACAGTGGCGGAATTATCCCAGTATCCTGGGTAATCCCGCCACTGTACAGAGGTTGAAAGAATTTTTTTTTATCTGTGCTTACTTTACAGTTATGATTACGGTTAAATTTATACAGATGCTAAAGATCATGATTCAGCTGTAGAATTTTTACTATTAAAAAAAAAAAAAAAAAAAAAAAAAAAATTGAGGTGAAAAAATTTAAATTTCCTTAAGGTGTCGCCATTCCCCCGGTTTGCTCTAACTGTTTCTAAACTGTATTACTGCTAATCGATGTATTAAATCGATGAATTTTATAACAAGTTATTTTAATGGTACTTATAAGTACCGTCAGTAGATAAAGGGTTAAAGCCAGTTTTAAAATATGCAATAAAGGGTTAATTGTACGTTAGTTAAAATAGACATATAATCTCCTTTGTTGGAAGTCTCTTAAACAAAGCATTATAAAACCGTAATTCAAAATATTCTATGTTCTTTATCAACTAAGCCAAATTGTTTATTATTTCAGTATAAATCTATTTCATGCAAGTACACACATGAGTTTATTGCAGTTATGTACGCCAACAGAAAAATGGTTGAATGTAATAAGAAATTTCTTTACATTTTCTAAATCTACGGTATTTCTTGAATCTAATGACATACAAAGAACTGAACCGAAACGGAAAGAAACAGAAACAGAAATCACCCACTCGTGGGCAGCCAACCTTGCGGTATAAAATATATCAATCTAAATCTGGGAAAATCCGAATAAAAAAATTATCGAATGGCAACCCTACGTAGGTTGGTTGTATTTATGACGGCCAATTATCTGCACGAGGGATATAGGCCCAGGGAGGGGAGTGCCCTTCGTGGGGGTCTTTCTAAGGGAACCTAACCCGTATTAACGCTTGAAAATCCAAGGTTCGAAGAAAACCACGAAAACTCCGAACGATTAGGCCGACGGGCGCGATTGGGATCGAACACAGCACCTCCCATCTACCAGCTTCGAGAGCAGAACCTCTCAGCCACAACCCTACGTAGGAAAAGAGCTCGTCTGCAAATGATAAAAATAATAATCTGCATTTTTCGATGTTTTTATTTTTCCACGCTGTTCTTTGTGTATTATGAAAAATACATTTCTGTAAAAACACCAGCCACGAATACAAATAGATTTTATAAAATATTTTTTCATACAACAAATACTCGTGCAAAATATGAATTATTTTAAAAGAAACATAAATGCATTCCACGTCATTTCGACTCGATATCGAAAATATATATTCTGGATCGAATTTCCCTCTTTCCCTATGCATTTTTAATATTCCCTCACCAAGCCACCACTTATATCGCGAAAATTCCATACTCTTAACATCCTGAAATATTCAGTGAAAATAAAATATAAATTTCGTAGTAAATATGTATATCCTAGAGAGATAGCTGTATTTAATCAGAAATCACGTCCTCGCTTCGAGAGATTATTTGAAAATCATTTACAGGTTTGTTCCGAGAACAGTAAACTCACGAAATCTGGCAACAGTGGCCACATTTTTAAAAAACTGAGAGAACACCGTCGGACACAGAAAAGCTGTTTAAACATTTGAGACTTCGCGCGAAATCAGTAATTGAATTTACAGTTTTTTCAACTGCATTCTTAGTGATTCAGTTGCTGACGTAATGATGTGCCACGTAATCTGATGTTTATTTCATTCCCATTATCTGCAGAATGGGACAACGTCGGGGAAAAAGAGATGAAAAAGAAAAATAGAAGTTTAACACAAATAAAATTGGATTCTCATTTTAAGTAACCCGAAATCAATATGAATGTCAGCAGACGATTTAATAATTAAACTCGTTCTTTTCGTTCTTAATACGAATAATCCATTCGCGTAGATTTTTTGTTTAGTAGTTTTTTTTCTCTCACCAATCAATATAAAAAAAATTGAATGAAAACATTTCTTTGGATGAAATCTGTCATAAGTTTCGAAAGCATTGAACTAGATTTGAGAATTTAGGATATTATTAGTTGAAGATCTGAATAAAAGCTTTTTTTTTTTTTTTTTTTTTTGGTTTTAAATCTTTTAACTCGAAAAATGAGCAAAAAGAGGTTTATGATAATAAGATATCCCATGATCCATTGCTTGAGAAGCAAATTTAATGTTTAGCGAGGAATACATTTTTACTTTATTTCTCAGTTTAGTTAAACTGGTTGAATTATAAATTAAATTAGTCAGTTTAATATAATTTTAATAACGGTTAGATATAATTTTAAAACCTTTTCCAATGTAATTGAAACGGAAAAGTGCTTATGGCTACAAAAAATAAGAATTAAAGACAAATAAAATTAGAATAACTAAGAATTCACTTATCCAGATTTTTTTCTTACTAATCAATATAAAAGATTGCACCATTTTTTTTCATGATATAATCTTTCATAATGTTCTGAAAGGATTGAACTAGATTTGGGAATCTAGAGCATTATAGTATTTGAAGTTCTGTATCTGAATGAAAGCTATTTTATAGAATATATATACATATATATATATAGTATTTTAGCTTAAAAACGCAAAAAAATGATAATATTGAAGTTTTTTTCAGATGCATTGCTCTAGAAAATAATTTAACATTTCAAAGAAAATAAAATTTTATTTAATGTTTAAATGACGTTTGTGATCGTTTGACCATGAGGATCCAAATAATCAAATTTTATCCAACAATGTTTTAAAAAAATCATAAATTTCGTTAAACGATCGCAAAAAAAAAATCGCAGATTTTGTCAAACGATCACGGAAAAATCGCGGATTTTTGTCAATAGGACCCGAATTGTGTAGATTTTTGAAAGTGTGCTGTATATAATATGATATAATGAAGCAAATGATTTTGATAGTATTGTAATTATTTTAGTAAATGTAATGTAACTGTAATAATGCGAAAAAAAATATTAAAAACGTGAATTATAAATCCCCCCCCCCCCCCTAAAAATTGGACTAAAGAGAGATAATCTTCCCTAAATTTCAAACCTTATTCAAACCATGTATTTTAGCCCTATAGTAAACCGTGAATAATTATAAACAATAAAAGTTATTTCAGTGTTTAGTATCGTTTATATTTTATTTTTATTTTTATTTTTTGTTTTATTTATTTATTTATTTATTTATTTTGTAGAATTGACCCCATTTAATAGAGAAATTTTTCCTTTGGATCTTTCTTTATCAGACATTTTAACAATTAAACTCGTTCTCTTGCGTTCTTAAATAAAAATGATTCAAACATTCGGAATTTTTGTTTACAAGTTTTTTGCTAATCAGTATAAGAAGATTGCAATGAAAAATATAATTGTGTATCATAAGTTTTGAAAGAATGGAATTGGTTTTAAGAATTTTGGACTTTGCATTAGTTGAAGCTTAAAATAAAAACAAGTTTGATGAATGACTTTTTTAATATGTTACCGCGAACGAGTAAGATGCTATTTATGATAAGAAAGTTTTTCTGATGTATTAAGATATTGATTTTGAATGTTAAATGGCAACTAAACTTTTTTTTATTTAGTAATAAAATTAACCTGAAATAATTATAAATTTAAACATCCAGTTTAATGCTTAAATGTAATTTTTCTATAACTTTATAAAACAGATGAAACGTGTTTATGACTTCGAAAAATATGGATTAAAGAAGTGAAATGAAAATCCGTATCTATTTTTTTTAACAAATAAAATTAAATACGGATTCTCATTTCACTTAAGCTGAAATCAACAGGAATGTCAGTAGAGGACTTAATAACTAAACTTATCAATTTCGTACTTAGTAGTAGTAATTCACTCATGCAGAATATTTGTTTAGAACTTCTTTTTTTTTCCTTTCACCAATCAATATAAGGAGATTTTTTTTCTCGATGTAATCTGTAATAAGTTCTGAGAAGATAGAACTAGTTGCTTAAATTAAATCGAGAGCTTTAAGAATGGAATGAAAACCAAAAAAGGTAAAAATTACCCCATGTTAATCCTGCATGTGTCGGATACAACCCGATCTGACCCGAACCCCCAAATTCAGCTTAAAGGGAACCAGAAACCGACAAAATAAATCTTCAATACGGAACCCAAGCCGAACCGAGCTCGAAGCGAAAAAAAAAATCCATATTTTTATACAATTACAGCTCTAATATAAATTTTACTTTTTTTGCATGATAATGAACACATGAATACAATGATTAATATTCAAATACATAGCTTTTTTAATAAAAAAAAATATACAGCACTGTCTTTTGAAAAGTCGAGCCAACACGAACACATCTAATCCCGACTTGGTCGGGTTGTGGTAAAATTTGGTAACCGGACCCGATGCAGGACTCTACTCCAAATATTCTCCTTACTACATGAGTTGTTAGATAGGAACTAAAACCAGTCCCTAGTTAAAGATACAGATAGGACCATGAATTTATCCAAATGCAAAAATCATTAGCTGAGATGACATCAAGCTTACCAGCAACAAGCTTACGTGTTACCAGTACGACTCTGTAACTATACAGGGTTTTGAAGTTCCAATTAAAATTTAGTGGTTATTGAATGAAAACGCTAACGCTTATACATTTCTTTTTTTCTTTACTTCTTAAAAACTTGATTTTTGAACTTATTCGCTTCTTAAACCTGGCGATTCAATTTAATACGCTATATTAGTTGGAAGATAATGTGTTTAACCCCTTAACGCTCGCATTAAATTACGGTTTAAAAATTCAAATTGCTTATTGCTTATTGCTTTTTTGAAAAAGAAATGCTCAACTTATTTAATGACAAGTAAAATGATACCATAATAAAGCCAATTACATTATTCTATACAACTGGTGGAAATGAAACAAATCTGAATAATATAAATAAAAGTCACAGCCCATGAATATGACGGGAGCGAGAATTAAGAGGTTAAGGAATTATTTTTCTAATCTTTTAACTCAAAAGCGATTAAAAGAAAAAAAAAAAAAAAAAAAAAAAGGTTTATGATATGCAAAATTTTTCCTCATGCTTTGCTTGAGATTGTTGGGGACAAATTTTCATTTTGCAGAAAGGAAAATCTTCAGAGTATTGTAAGTAAAAAGTGAACAGTTGCTTTAGATCATCTCTTGTCAATTGCTTCACGTGCACCGATTAGTGCAACAATTCTCACACGCAAAATACTGGACACCCACAAACAGGATTTAGTTTTGCTAATTATGATTCTTATTGCCTTTCACATCAGCTGCAACAACTTTTTGAAATAAACAATTAAAATAAAAAAAATCAAAAAAACAAACAGCGTAAAAAGCGAACTAATTAATTATTTATCATCAATGTGAAAGCCCCACCAGTGGCCGAGATGTTCTGCTCTCAAAGCTGGTAGACGGGAAGTGCTGGGTTCGATCCCAATCGCGCCCGTCGGCCTAATCGTTCGGAGTTTTCGTGGTTTTCTTCGAGCCGTGGATCTTCCATGCGTTAATACGGATTAGGTTCCCTTAGAAAGACCCCCACGGAGGGCACTCCCCCCGGGCCTCTATCCCTCGTGTAGATAATTGGCCGTCAAAAATCAACCCAACCCAACCCTCATCAATGTGAAACTATTTTTTTTTTTCAATAACTAATTTTGTTCAAATTTTCAATCGTTAATAAAATACTTATTATTCATCCAATCAAGCTCAAATAATTTTTTTAAACTTGTTGTGGATGACACTTGATGTTAATCCACTTTTTTTTAAATATTAATTCATTAATTAAATTAAATTAATTAATTTTCAATAATCGAGCGAGCCCTCTTCTTGATCAAGGTATTTTAAGACCGAGAGAGCCCTCTTCTTGATCAAGGCATTTTAAGCGGAGGAAAGAAGAATGAGGAAAAAAATTATCTTATTGACCTAAGTAGAAGTTGACTTAAAACATTTTTTATATTACTCGTTTATATTACTTACCTATTTTTTTTTATTTACTTGTATTGATGACTTTTATGTTGTGCTTAATTGTTAGTTCCTATCTATAAACACAGTTTTGATGAGGTCTATAGATGTCTATGATGGTTAGAGTTGCATTAAAGCTAGAGATCCGACCTTCCAACTTCCAGGTTGTATAATATTTTAACGAAGCTTCTGACTGTAAAATAGTCAATAAAACATCGTCTTCATTTTGAAAGACCTATCCAATGATATGCCACTCAATAGGGTGAGTAATTTTTTTTTCGTCCCTACCGCCATTTTGTATTTTACGGCCGCCATTTTGAATTTATGAAAACAAAACCTAGTCTATAACCATCGGGTCGTTGAGACGAATTGATAGAGACTTCATTCATTAAAATCCATCCAGCCATTGGGATGTTTCGACAGTATAAAGAAATCCACATACACAGATACGCGTGAAACACATAACCCTTCTTTTCAGTCGGGTAAAAAGTCCTATATAAATTAGATTCCTATATATTTCGAAAATGGTCAGTTTAGACTAGTTCCAAACTCGAAATTTCTGTTTGAAATCAATCGGACAAAAACATTTCTGTCAATTCGAAACGCGACTTGAGTCGGGCCGAATGTCTTCGATTCGATCTCGAAATGAATGAAAATTAATCCATATTTCAATACAATTACGACAAAATAATCTGTATCTGTTGTATTAATTTTCTCTTTTATGCAGAAAATGCACAAAAGATTATAAAATACATACATAATCATTTGTATTAAAATATAAAGATTTTTCAACTGAAAAAATAATCTTTTTTTTCATCATTTATTGGTTTAACCCTTTATCTACTGACGGTAAGTATAAGTACCATTAAAATAACTTATTATAAAATTTAGTTAATACATTGATTAATTGTAATGCAGTTTAAAATGAGTTATAGATACATGACTTTATCTTGTTCCAAAAGCATTAGGGGTTACACAAAACAAAATTATTTTTTAAAGGATGATTTCTTTTGCATTTGCATTTTTTCAGCTTTCTTGGCGTTGGGGGAGGGGGGGGGGTAGATTTTTACATTCGGAAATATTTCTATATTTCTATTGCAAGAACATTATATTTGTACCTTTCCTAATTCTATAAAATACTAAGAAAAATATTTAAAATAAAAGATTTGAGTGGTGTTATAAATATTGCACAAAATCCCTAAAATTCAAATTTAATTAATCCTTCTAAATCCTTCAATCCTTCTAAAATTTATTAAATAATTATGTAAATCTTCTAAAGTAGTTTGAAAAGTTCACGAAAAATGCTTTTGAAGATAAAAATTTTCAGGAATTCATAATTCAGTACATAAAGGGTTAACCCGAAATTTGCCTACAGAGGTCAAAACCCGAAACAATTACAGTTGACCCGATCCGAATCGCCATTCGAGTAAAATTGGCGTACCATACTCGATAAAAGACTCTAATCTCAATTTGCATCCAGCCCTCTGGGTGACATATCTTGTATTAAAAAACTTATAAAAATAAAAAAAAGTTAAAAAAATATCTTTTATAAGCATTCAAAGTTCATGCACAAAATTATGCCTTTTTTTAACCGAAATTCACGTTTTCCCCCCAAAATTTCCGTTGCAATAAATTAATTTGCCCCCCTCTCCATGGGCACCGAAAAATCCACTGCTTTTTTTACTCTTGGTAGAAAGCACAAGCAAGTGGATTTATAAAAAATATATATAATTTTCGCTCTGTTTCTATTTTAAGATAGGGAAAGCGGAAATTTAAAAAAAAAAAGGAAAACTTATTTAAACTATCTTTTTAAGATTTCTAAATTGATTTCTCAACGTATAATTCTAAATTAATTAATGTTAAATTATTAATTGATAAAAGCGTATTTTTATAAGTATCCCACTTTTAATATTTTATTAATATATATTTTTTCTTTTTTAGTCTTTAAAATGTTCCATTGCTGCAGTTTATGCAGCCATTTGTCCTCTTTTGACAAAAGTTTATTGACCCATCATTAAATTGATTGTTATTTCAACTCGTATATAGCTGTACGCATTACAAAGAAGGTTTGGCGATTTATCGCCTGTAGCGGGCTAACAGAAAAAAAGCCTTAAAATTAATGTATTAATTGATAATTAAGTTCGAAAGTATTAAATTTTTTTTATTATGATCGGAAATACACATTTGAACAAAATTCTTATATTTCTGGCATATCAGAAAGCGGGTTAAAATTCGATTGAAAAATTTCACTTTTACATACAACAACCTAGTTCATATATAAATAAAAGGGTGTAACAAAGGAAAATAAGCCTCGTAAAAAAAAAATGCATATTTTTCTAAAATGTTTAAAAGAAAAACAGTTTAAAAAACATTTCATTTATGTACTAATAATACAATGCATAGCTTTTTTAATGTGACGTCATAGAAACAGAATTGTTTTCCTTTATATTCAATATATTCTCTTTATTAGACTCCCCGCTGTCGCTAAATGTTTGACGTAATATATTAATGGCCCTTTACATGTAAATAAGTTTTTGCTTTCAATCGAAATTCCAGGAACTGAATAAATAATCACTTATAAAGTCTAAAACAGTTCGTATTAAAAATGATCTTTATCGTATAATTCTTTTTTTAAACAAAACATAACAAGATAATTAAAACACTTTTTCATTCTACTACCTATTTCCTTAGAAAAGATTTTTAATCCTGGAAGAGCAGTTTAGTCAATACTTGTACGCAAATGCCAGTCTCGAATAAAAAAATCAATTTCGTTATCTAGGAGAAAATTATCCAAGATAATGGAATACAAGACCTGATAATCTTATTATCATGTATTTCGTTAAAGTGCATCTTCGATGAGAATTTTCCAATAAATTAAGACTGCTTTTATATCAAAACATGTTACTTTAATGGCATAATACTGAACTAATTTTGGCCCATCCACGCGTAAAACTTTTCTACATTCTCTTTGGGATCCCAAGTAATAGAGCTTTTTAGCTCACAGGCTATCAAAGACTGACAGCTAATGTGCTCGCCGGTTCTGTTTGTATGTATGTACAGTCGTGAAAAAAAAAAAAAAAGTAAACACCCATACTAACTCCTCAACAAATTATCGTAGAAGAAAGTTACTGGTACCGAACGATTGGAAATAAAGTCTATTTTTAAATGATGTATATTTTGTTCTGATGCAGAAGTACTATTACATTATTTCTATAATAATAAAAATCTCTATTTCACTTTTTTTTTTAAGTAAAAGCATATTTTTTAATAAAAACTATCACGCTCTTTATTATTCATATACATTATTTTCTACTTTTTAGTGTTTAAAATATTTCAGTTTTGCAAATTCATAGTCAGTTAGCATATTTTATCGAGCATGGTTTGGCGACATTATTTTCTACCTTTTAGAGTTTAAAATATTTCAGTGTTGCAAATTCATAGTCAGTTAGCATGGTTTGGCGACATTATTTTCTACCTTTTAGTGTTTAAAATATTTCATTGTTGCAAATTCACAGCCAGTTAGCATATTTTATCGAGCGTGGTTTGGCGCATAATGAACTCCATTGTTGTTGTAACTCGTATGAAGTTGTAAGCATAAGGAATATTTCGCGATTTATCACCTGCGCCCGACTGACGAAAAAATACCTCAAAATTAATTTATTAATTTATAATCTACCCTATATATATAAAATCCTATTGAAACTAATTTAGGAAACGGATATATGAAACGAATTTATAAAGCGGATATATGAATCGACTGATTAAACAACTGATTATGTTTCAAAGGATTTCTCCTAAAATATGGAATACTCTGCGATGAAATTAACACCAAAAGTCAGCATTGAACCGCAGCTCCAAACTGGTAATGGAATTTTTAAATTCGAATTAGTTTTCGAAATATTAATTTTTTTTCTAATTTTATATACATTTTTTCAAATGATGACAACTCCAATTTTAATCAAACAGATATTTTTTTTCATATTTCAGAAAGGGTTGACATGGTAACCCGGCTAATGTTGTTTATTTGATAATAAATATTTATTTACTTTTATTTCTTTTTATAAATTATATAAATTATTTTGTTCTATAATTATTAATTATTTTTTTATATTTCCTTTAGAAAATAGAAAATAATTAAAAAATACTGTACTACTTAGTTATTCCGTCGACCAATTTTGCCACATTATATAAATCGCCAAAACACAAGCCAAATTATACAAATTGACATAATTTTTATTTTAAATAACGAAAGAACAAATAAATTAGTATAACATTAATAAATATACAGATAAAAAGTCGAAATAAAAATCACTTGATGACGTAAACACGTGTAACTTGCTTAAAGTCAAGTGAATGTGACATTTACGATCAACCATTATTGACATTTAATCTTATAGTTTGGCGATAGATTTTTGGTCGACGGGATAACTAAGTAATACCAAAAATGCATACGTAACTGGTATTTGAAAACGAGGTTTTCGCCAAATTTTCGTTAAAGAAAAAAAAAATCAAGCCAAACCTGCTGTGCGTATATGACATCTGGCCAAATATTACCACTCGAAAAAAAAAAATGCTAACTGGCAAGTTGAAATAAAGCTATTGGCGAGATTTGCATCCGGCTAGCGTAACAGTACCAATAATTCTTTCTAACCATGGCAAATTTTATGTAGCTTTATTCGAAAACAAATTTTTGATTTTTTAATCAAAATGGAAAACTTTCGGTCCCATATTGGCGCGATTTTTTTCTGACGCCAATGTCATATACGGAACGGGCACTTAACTGGCGCCAAAGTATCGTTATTTTGCTTGATATGGTAAGCCGGATGTTGTTGTTTATGCTGTTGATGCGTTCCCCAAATTGGCGTCGTTAAAAAATCGCGCCAATATGGGACGTATATGACATCTGTGCCAAACTTTCATATGAACGGCGAAGGGGTCAGACCGTATTTGTTTATGGCAGTTGATGACTTGAACTATTATAATATAGATGAAATGATGGCGATAGAATAATATTTGGCGACTTATCACCTGTGCCTGGCTAACATTAAAGTACCAAAACGGCACCTAGAATATAAAAAGCGAAGTGGTCCCCCTGGAACTGTTGATGATAGTCACATGACTTAGGCTATTGTTATAGAGATTGTTTTAAAATACCGGAAGACAAAGACTCTGTATACTTAATTTATTTTATATTTCAAATGAAAATCAAATTTCAAATTATTTTTGCTTAAAAGGCGCAAAGACCAACTTAGTGAAAAAGATTCCATGCCGGGAATCGAACCCGGGCCATCAGTATAGCGCACTGACATTCTACCAACTAAACCATATGGAACGATACCCAGCCTGGAACTTCTCACTATTACTGGTTGGCAAGGCTACAAACGCAGCACAAGATGGAATATTCCGTGAGCCACCAACATGGGGCAAACACAGACACTTAATTAAATCCAGCATCGATTGAATCTATATTAATATTTGGAAATTTTATTTTAGCTTCTTTTCAAATGTTTAACTGATCCTCTTTAATCAAAAACGAAAACAACCATTGGATGTCTGAACATCAACTGATTCGCCCTTAAATTTTTGCAATCAAAGGGAATTGAATGGAAACTCGTTTACAGGGAGATCTGCACAGCTTTTTTCAGTATAATTCAATCTTCTCTAATATTTTTAAAACCCATCAGATTAGCGTGTTTTTAGATTCTGCGGTGTCTGAACGGGAGTTGGCGAGCGTAGCTTGTAGGGGGCAGAGCCCCTAGTTAAACTATAAAAATATTAAAATGTTCTATTAACATACAAAACCACCACATGTGTACATTAGAGAGGAATTCAACTCTTTTTTCGAAGCCCGAGACCGCCCAAGCCCGAACATATTTTTGTCATCAGAACCTCAGCCCGATACTTCGCAGTAGAAAATTGTTAACACATAAAATTCTTTGAAGAATAATTTTCTCATTTAAAAGTCTCTTCTTACGTAGAAATAAGTATTAACACTAAATACTACCTCACTACAACGCATCATGATTTTCGTGTGCTCAAAGATCTTTTTACCCGACTAAAAAGAAGGGTTATGTGCTTCAGGCGTATCTATGTACGTGGATGTGGCTTGCGGTTCCCAAAACAATCTAAACCACATCCTGACCGCAGTAAGAGGTGCAGCTAAAATCCCATGAGAGCTGACAGAGTATACAAATTCTAAAAGACAAACCTGATGAGTTAGTAATTCTGAACCGCAGCCTGAGAGCTAAGATTCGATGTAACGTCAGAGTTGTTCTGCGGACTGACCTGGTAAGACGTACCCGGCCAGGCTTCCGAAATATATTGAATGCCGGTAAACTGCCGTAAGAAATTCCCCCTCATTCCCCTAAGCCCTGTATATAGTTAATGTGCTCTGTAAATATAGTCTATGCATTAATCAAGACATTAAAACGTGATTATTTCTATACTACGAGGGTTCAATCAGAAGCCTTTATCACCAAAGTTCGACCACAGTCAATCCCACCTATTCCACATGGGAGCATCGGCCGTTGAATTCGCAACAAAAAATACCCTAGGCATCTATTTCTAAAAATCCGAGAACTGTGTTTCCTTCCGATGATTAATCAACGGATTTCTCTATTTTCTTCGTCTTGAGTCCAGGAAAGGATGAAGATCAGCAAACTTCTGTTTCACTGGTGTAAAAATCCTCTCGGGAATAGCATGGACGTGTTAGTTGCTTTATGATGTTTATTTCCAAGGGAAGCATAAAATCTTATCAGCTAAGTTTTTCATGCAAATGCAGCAGCGTGAAAATGAGTCAATCCAAATTCACCAGATGCTTCCTATTTTTTTCGTTCTCATGCTTTTACTGGATAATGATCATTCAGTGCGATGGACTGCTTTTGAAGAAATTATTCTACGGTAATATGTCTATAAAAGACTTCCGTCTGTGCGATATCATCAGTGTGTGTGCGTTACGTGTATTAAAATGTCAGTCTCCACATCTAACGCAGAAGAAAACCAGAGAAAAATATGCAGATAAACCAATACGAAAGAAAAAGAAAGTGAGTGTGGGCTGTAATCGTATGATTCAACAACCTCTTCCATGTTCACCGAGTTAATTATCGCCGTGCTTTTTTTTTATTATTATTTGTGTGTCTGTATCTACTGTGATTTATAAAATCGTGCGATCCTGTGTTTATCTGAATGAAAATAGTGCTACGAAGATGTTTCCTTTTTATGTGTACCCAATACAAGTGAGTGAATAGTTATTTTTTCTAAGTGTCAGGATGTATTCCTGTGTTTTCAAGAACGCGCAAGATAGTGTGACAATTTTTTTAAAGGAAACGTGCATGGTTTTTTCTATTTATCTTCAATTTATACGTGTTATTTTAATTCAAGAGACTATTGTTTTTCTGCCTCGGAAAAATATTCTTTTAAACTTCCAATAGTGTGCACACTACAGAAACTATAAACGGGTTAGAACAGTAATATTTTCTTTAATTAACTTTCGAAATATTTTTAAAACTTTGCAGCATTCTATTTTTTTTTAAATATTGTTTTCGGGTATACGTATATTTTTTTCAGGGTGTTAGAAACCGCGACGAAACTTTAATTTTTTTTTTCTTTCAAGATGATTGTTTTGTGTTTAATGATGTTTCCCTCTTAAGACGTATGAGTGAAAATTCCATGATGGTGATTATTTTGAAAGACGTATAAGGATAATTTCCCCCTCTTTTTTGAAGTCCAGTGATGATGTCTTTTTCTCCCTGTATACAAAATATGTTTTTTTATATTAGCATTTTTCTTTTATTATGTAAAGAAGTGATTTTTTTCAGTGTGTTCTTTAGAAGTGATCTCAAGACGTTTCCTGAACTATTAATATAATGTAAAGTCGGCATCTCAATTAGCATTATTGTACACTGCTCAAAACAATTAAAGGATATTTGAAGTTTTATATAAAATAAAGATATAAACGAAATTTTTTTTGCCGAAAATAGAAGAAGAGAATCACAAATGCAAATTTTTCTGGTTTTCAAACTGTGGAGTATGCAAATTTTGAGTTAGACGTCAAAAACGTCGCTTCAGCGGCAGCGAATGAAATTTGACTTTCAAATGGATAAAAGAGAATGAAGACAAGGATGATCGGCATTCAGTGATTGCTTTGTTTCGATGAGTACGATGTCTCAGCGAAGTCATTTGACAGATTCAGAAGCTTTGAGAATTGTTGGTAGGTTAGAAGGGGGCCAAACTCAAGCCGAAGTAGCGCAAGACATTGGACTGTCACAAAGTGTCATTTCCAGGATCTGGAACCGTTTTTTGGAGAGTGGATGTGCAGGCCGAAGACCAGGGCAAGGTCGTAGACGGGCAACAACGCCCAATGAAGATCGGTATTTAGCGTTAACAGCTCGGAGACACCGAACCATGAACGCTACTCTTCTCCAACAACACCTTCGCTCGGCTACAGGCACCACGATTTCAACTCAGACTGTCCGAAACCGGCTCCATGCTGTAGGTCTGTATGCTCGCCGACCGATGGTATGTGTTAGATTAACATCAAGGCATCGTCGCGACTGCAGGGAGCGGGCAACCGAGTATGTCAACTGGAGGAGAAATGAATGGAGCAATATTCTGTTATCTGACGAGTCCCGTTTTTCTGTGCATCCGGATAATAGGCGTATTTTCATCTGGAGGGACCGTGGCAGTAGGAATAATCCTGCGTTCGTGCACGAAAGTGTCAGATTTGGCGGTGGAGGAGTGTTGGTGTATGGTGGCATCTCCATTGACGGGCGCACTGACCTCTACATCATTCGAGATGGAGCTCTGACTGGTCGCCGATATAGGGATGAGATCCTCAGACCTATTGTAGTCCCTTACGCTGCAGCAATCGGAGATAACTTCATTTTAATGGACGATAACTGCAGGCCACATCGTGCAAACCTGGTGGAGGATTTCCTTTTCGAGGAAGGAATCGTTCGAATGGAATGGCCAGCGTGTTCTCCAGACATGAATCCAATCGAGCACGTTTGGGACGCTCTAGGAAAACGAGTTTCTGGCCGCCAACAACCCCCACAAACTCTCCAAGAACTGGAAAGAGCTCTTCTGGAAGAGTGGGGCAGAATACCCCAACTCGTCATTAGCAGCCTCATTGAGTCCATGTCTCAAAGGTGTTCAACGTTGCTGGCCGCCCGTGGAAACCATACCCCCTACTGAAAATTATTTTCTTTGAAGAAAACACCTTTTCTTATTCTTTTTTTCTCATATTCACAAATTGTGTTTTTTTCCTTTAGTACACAAATGCGCAATAAAATGCATTTTTTTCTGCCAAACATGTGTAATTTATTCTCATATAACCTACTATGTCTGTCGACCATGTATCAATCAGCTAAACAGTTTACAGATACAAAATCCACCTAAAACTGCAATATCCTTTAATTGTTTTGAGCAGTGTATTATTTTTATTCTTGCGCCTATTATTTTACAAGTTGCCATCAATATTATTGTTTTTCGTATTATTACGTATGTCTTTATATATTTGATTATTTTTGATATATTTGGAAATGTTTCATTCAAATAATTGTTTCAAATATTTGTATGTACCCCCACCCACCCACCCAACAACGCCTGCATTTGATTTTTTTTTCTCTTTCGCTGTATAGCAACTGACTGCCTGCACTACTAAGACGAAATTTTTTTTTCTTTTTTTATGTTAGATTTTTTAAGACGACTATTTTAAAGACGTGAAGTTCCATAGGCGGATCTTCTTAAAGACGAAAGATCAAAAGACGAAAGATCTTAAAGACGAAAGATCTTAAAGACGAAAGACGGTCATGTTCACATAACACAAGAAGACGTTTTTTATTTTCTTTATCATTATTTTTTCTTTCTTCAAAGACGTTTTTTTTTCTTTCTTCTTTTTTTTACTTCTAGTGTAGTGCAGTTCAGCTTATGCATTGTAATGGAAGGGCCTAGATTTAAATTTAATTTTTTGTTTGTGTTTCGTCAGTTCTCTCCCTTTTGGCCTCTAAATTTTTTTTTAAAGATAAGTTTTTTTTCTTTTAACTTTAAAAATTTTAAAAATTTTTGTTAGTGATTTTTTTAGATAAATTTTAATTTGCCCTTTTATTGCTGCGGTTGCTCTCACGTGTGCAGGGGTGCACATCTGTCAAGATGCCCAAGTATGGATGTGGCTTGCGGTTCCCAAAACAATCTAAACCACATCCTGAGCGCAGTAAGAGGTGCAGCTAAAATCCCATGAGAACTGACAGAGTGGACAAATTCTAAAAGACAAACCTGATGAGTTAGTAATTCTGAACCGCAGCCTGAGAGCTAAGATTCGATGTAACTTCAGAGTTGTTCTGCGGACTGACCTGGTAAGACGTACCCGGCCAGGCTTCCAAAATATATTGAATGCCGGTAAACTGCCGTAAGAAATTCCCCCTCATTCCCCTAAGCCCTGTATATAGTTAATGTGCTCTGTAAATATAATCTATGCTTTAATCAAGACATTAAAACGTGATTATTTCTATACTACGAGTGTTCAATCAGAAGCCTTTATCACCAAAGTTCCACCACAGTCAATCCCACCTATTCCACATGTAAGTGGATTTCATTATACCCCCGAAACATCCCAACGGCTGGATGGATTTTAATGAATGGGGTCTCTATCCATTCGTCTTAACAGTCCGATAGTTATAGCTGGGTTTTGTTTTTATAAATTCAAATTGGCAACCGTAAAATACAAAATGTCGGTAAAGACGGAAAATAAACACCCTATTGAGTGGCATATCATTGGATAGGTCTTTCAAAATGAAGACGATGTTTCTTGACTATTTTACAGTCAGAAGCTCCGTTAAAATATTATACAACCTGGAAGTTGTGTATGTAGTAGTATCTCTAGTTTTACTGCAACTCTAACCATCATAGACATCTTAGACCTCATCAAAACAGTGTTTATAATTAGAAACTAACATTTAAACACAACCTAAATGTCATCAATACAAGTAAATAAAAAAATAGATAAGTAATATAAACAAGTAATATAAAAAAATATTTTAAGTCAATTCCTACTTATAGTCCAGGCAATAGCGACCGTATAGAGGCTCTACCTAGCAAAATTCATGGTATTTCTGGAAAAAGGCTTACTATATGTTTTTTGGGTCGCTGAATCCAAATTTTTAACTTCCCACCAAAATTTCCCCCGGCAACCACCAAAAAAAGTTTTTTATTAAAAAAAAAAGTATCTAGAAATTCAGAAAGTAGATAAAATTTGCAACAAATTAGATATATGACATTATGACTTAGGATGAAGGGGAAGGGGGATCTGCCTCGGAACATGCGCACGGTGCTGCGTGAACTAAGTTGCGCAATTTCACTTAACCACTCACGTGTTTACATTCGTCCTCCCATCTCCCCTCCGAACTTTCTCTATGAGGTTTACTAAGTATTTTGGGTCACTGAATCGGGGCGAACGGGGAGGAGGAGGGCTGCCTCTGAACATGCACTGTGGCGCTACGTGCACTAAGTTATGAAGTCCAGGCAATAGGGGATTTTACCTGGCAAAATTAATACTAGTTCTGGATTTCGACTCGTTTTATGTTTTTTGGGTCGAGGAATCCGAATTTGTAACTTCCCACCAAAATTTCACCCGGCAACCCCCAAAAAATTGATTTTTTGAAAAAATTTGGTTTTTGAGAAAAGCGCGCGGGAATGTTCCGAGGCAGCCCCCTCTCTCCTACCTCATAATGTCATATATTCTATTTGTTGCAAATTTTGTCTAGTTTCTGAATTTTGTAATGCTTTTTCCCTAAAACAATAAGAAATTTAAGTTAAAAACAACTATTTTGGGGGGTTTTCGGGGGGGGGGGGGGGTAAATTTTGGGGTAAGTTAAAAATTCGGATTCAGCTACCCAAAAAACTTAAAGTAAACCTTATAGAGAAAGTTCGGAGGGGAGATGGTTGGGAGAATGTAAACGTGTGAGTGGTTAAGTGGAATTGTGCAACTTAGTCCACGCAGCAGCGCGGCGCATGTTCCGATGCAGATCCCCCCTTCCCATTCATCCTAAGTCATAATGTCATATATCTAATTTGTTGAAAATTCTGTCTACTTTGTGAATTTCTAGATACTTTTTCCCTAAAACAATAAAAAGATTTATTATTTTAATAGAAACCTTTTTTTTGGGGGGGGGGGGGGGCTTTTTACCAAAATTTGAGGGCGGGGGGTTGCCGGGGAAAATTTTGGTGGGAAGTTACAAATTCGGATTCAGCGACCCAAAAAACATAAAGTAAGCCGATTTCCAGAACTACCAATAATTTTGCTAGGTAAAATTCCTATTGCCTGGACTATTAGGTCAGTAAGAGAATTTTTTTTCTCCCATTCTTCTTTCCTCTTGAGTAGCGCTTAAAATGCCTTGATCAAGAAGAGGGCTCTCTCGGTCTTAAAATACCTTGATCAAGAAGAGGGCTCTATCGATAATTGAAAATTAATTAATTTAATTTAATTAATGAATTAATATTTGAAAAAAATACTGGATTAACATCAAGTGCCATCCACTACAAGTTTAAAAAAATTATTTGAGCTTGATTGGATGAATAATAAGTATTTTATTAACGATTGAAAATTTGAACAAGATATATATAGCGAAAGTGTGAGCTAATAGTAGAATTGAAAAAAGAATACTTTCACATTGATGAGAAATAATTAATTAGTTCGCTTTTTATGCAGTCGGGTTTTTTGATATTTTAAATTATTTATTTAAAATAAAGAAATGTGTTATATTTACGTGGTAAAAGTTTGCAAAATTCATAATTCTTATTTTTTTTTAAATAACATTGCACAACTATCACAAAGACACGAGTTCTGTTTCCTATTATTCCGGAAAAAGACTTTCATACAGAAAGCCAAGATAGACAAGAGATATGAGACGGCTTCTTTGTTACCAACACTCACCGTACCAAGGCTTCATGGTCAAATAGAATATTTCTCCTTATATCCCACAATTAACAATTTAGTTCCCCTTAAAACTGATTTTTAAAGGATTGCAAAACACATTAGCTTAGACTACATTCTTGTTACTGAAATAGCAAGTTACCCTCACCCCCGCCCCTTTTCTTGTGAAAAAAATAAGATTTTCACTTTGAGCTCGAGACTGAAGACCGATATAAAAATCAAGTCCGAACCCGCGTCTGACCTAGGTTGAGATTGAGCACATTTTACCTCCAGTGGAAATTCTAGCCTACCAAGAAGGGAGTAAAACATCGATTAAAAAAACTAGGGATACCTGACTGTTAGTTTATGTTACCAACACTCACTGTATCAAGGCTTCAGAATCAGATCCTTATCCCCCCCCCCCCCCCATCAATAGCAATTCAATTCCCCTTCAAACTGATTTTCAAAGGATTGTAAAACACGTTAGAAGCTCTGACTACATTTTTGTTACTGCAATAGCAAGTTACCCTCACCTTCGCTCCTTTTCTTGTGAATAAATAAGATTTTCACTTTGGGCACGAGACTGAAGACCGATATAAAAATAAAATCCGAACCCGCGACTGACCTAGGTTCAGATTGAGCACATTTCATCACAAGTGTATATACAGGGTGTGTTCACAAAGTTTCAAGACTTGTCTGAGAATACAAAATTTATTAAACATTTTTGTGCAGCGAACTAAAATTCTTCGAAATATAACCCTTGGGCATCAACACACCGCTGCCAGCGTTTTTTTTCCATTATTCATAGGCTCCCTGGACGTCTTCGCCCGCAAGCCTGTTGAGGGACCTCGTCGAAGCTGCCTGGATCGCTGGAATCGTTTCCTTTTCAGGTCTTTCTCGATCCGGGGAACAAAAAGTCGCTGGGAGCAAGGTCTGGGCTGTAGAGGGGCTTGCGGCAGTATTGCCACGTTAAACTTAGCCAAAACTTTGGCGGCGGCAAGCGGCATTTGAGAGGGCGCATTGAGAGGGCCGGACTCGATTCTTCAAATTGTGGTGCATTCTAGCCTAAAACTGACTTGACCCAGCGCATCCGCACAGACATCAGAGACGATTGCATTGTTCACCACGACAATGCGCCCTCTCACACGTCGTTCGCAACCACCAAAGTTTTGGCTAAATTTAACGTGGCAATCCTTCCACAAGGCCCCCTACAGCCCCGACCTCGCTCCCAGCGACTTTTTTTGTTCCTCCAGATCAAAAGAAGACCTGAAAGGGAAGCAATTTGGCACGCTTCCTGCGACCCACGATTTCAGATTCGACGATGTCCCTTAAGAGCCTTGCGCGCGAAGACTTCCAGGGAACCTATGAATAATGGGGAAAACGCTGGCAGCGGTGTATTGATGCTCAAAGGTCATATTTCAAAGAATTTCAGTTCGCTGTACAAAAATGTTTAATAAATTTTGTATTCGCAGACCAGTCTTGAAACTTTGTGAACACACCATGTAGTTTGTAAAATTCTAGCATACCCGGAAGGGAGTAAAACATGGATTAAAATACTCTATTTTTATACGCGTAAACCAAGCAAAGTTAAAGTAAAGAGTGTGAAAAATGCAGCTATTTTCTGGTATATAAAATCCCCCCACACATGCAAACCCAACCTTGAAATTTACAGAGTAAAAATTATAGTTAAATACTTAGAAGAGAAAGAAAAAAGTTATTGAAGTATGACAACTCGGGAAATTGGAATTTCTAATCAGGTTAATAGAATTACGATTTTTTATCAGGCGGAACTTAATTGGGTTATCTTTAAACATGATTTAGTAGTGCGGTTTGTCAATTTCTTTTGTAGTCGAAATATTTTTGCTTACTTATATTAAAGGACATAATTAAACTATCCATACAAAGTAAAGCAAATATTTAGTTAGCTTCAATTTACTCTAAGATGTTCTTTATTTTTGATTGATTTAACAAGAAAAAGTTTGATGAAATATATAAACAAGGCGCATTAAATATTTTTCAGTTAATATATTGAATTTTTTTTATACTAATACAATTATATCCCTTTCGGAAATTGCATATTAAATTATTTTAGGTTTTCTTCATATTTTACATTCCAGTGTTTCATTCAAAAAGTTGTGGGTTTCTTTTTAATTATTATTACAAGTCTAATAATAAAGAAATATACTTTTTTAAATTATCAAGGCAAAATTTGTAGTTTTAAATTTAATAAATATTGCATAATTTAACCTTTATAAAATATTCAATTTATTTTAATTACACAGGTCTACAAAATATGTTTGTGAAAATTTTCTATTAATTCTACACATACTTAGAATTCTAATTCCAAAAATGAACTTATTTTTTTCTATCACGTACAGTCTTTTTTTTTTTTCTCAGTCGGCGTCAATGCGTGTTAAACTGATATTTAAATAGTTATTTGAACGTAATAATTACAAAAAAAATAGAGCAATTTTATTTGAAAATTTATACATAAATATAAATTTCATGAAAATACTTTAACCTCTTCAGTTCCGAAGCTAAAATAATAATACAAATGCTTATTCATTGGTTTTTTCCAAACAAAATGACATCGTAAATGACAGAAAAAATATATTTTCTGAAATTGATCCTTTAGGCGCTTAGCAATTTAGGTTCAGAAATATGGATCTAAAACTACAAACCCCCTTAAAAACATCAATTTAATAACCATTAACTTAAATTAACGCATTCACAAATTTAAGAGCTCTAAACAAGTAAATAATCTACAAATCCACAAAATTTTTATTGAAAAAGACTTAAGTGAAATACTTATGAAAATTTCTCGCTTTCTTGTTCATACTGTCTTTTGGCCATTTTTAGGCATTTTGCAAACTCAGATGAAAATAACATTTATTTTATGTGGGAATCAGCTTAGATGCTGCCATTTATTCACTTACTTTGAACTCAAAAAACATTCAGCTATTAAGAAGTGATGTGAAAATGTAAAAAAATCGGACATTTTAGTTTTTATAAGGAAAAGAACAGAGGTCCCGGTATGGGGACCCAGGGACCGAAGAGGATAAAACAGTGTGATAGTTATGCTCACTCGATACCAGGTATGGCGAACCTTTTTGAGTATGCTTGCCAAAAATTTCAAAATTATTGTGCACCAGCATTCTAACGTGCCAGAAACATTTTAACTTTGATAAAATTCAATAATTAGCTTTTATAGAATTTTTACTCACAAGGAAGGTCTCCATACGGGCATACTCAGAAAAATCTGAAAAAAAAATACAGAATGTTCTGCTCCCATGGTTATATATGTTTTTAAAAAAATTTTCGGCGGAACTTCGGTAAAACGTCCGTAAAAAATAATGAAAATTTCGTTTGACTTATCACCGTTTGGCGAAGAAATTAAATTTCAAAAAATACGCTTGTCGAATACTATTTAAAGAAAAACTTTTTATGTTGAATTTGTTTAAATAAGTTTAACTTAAATAACTTTAGCTTTGTCATTTTTAGTTTGTTCTAACTATAGTTTTGTCATATATATTTATATGTACTTATAACGAATTTTAACTATCCTATTTTACGATTTAAAACAAAATCTAAATTGATTAAAATTGTTCCAAACTCAAAAATATGTTCCATTGATCTCTGTGGATTCAACTTTGTTGCTATGTAAAAACTTCTTCGGTATGGAAATGTAATGTATTACGGCAGCATTATTCATCTGGCGTTAAAAGTTATTTTTATAACCGATAAAGCGGTTTAAATTTAAAAAATTGTGGATTGGAGAATAAAACAATGGCAAAAATTCATTCAAATCGGCAACAAGCAACATGTATAATACAAAATGTAATAATAATAATAATAAAAAGTTCTTTCATGGTTTACATGTAAATTCATTAAATACCGCATATTCTCAAAATCAATTAACAAACAATTTTCAGATTCATTAAGATCGTTTGCTTTTGGCGAGGAAAAGTTCTGCTCGCCAAATTGCGTGCCGCTTTCGTCTTTTCACGCCAATTATTTGAAAGTATTTTATTTTTTTACAGATTTTCTACTGTAATTCCACCGCTAATTTTAACTGATCCTTTATTACATACATGAGTACTTTCACTAGCATTTTTTTCAATATATTCTGAGTATGCCCAGTATGGAGACCTTCCTTGTCAGATACTTTTACACTTACACTAAATGCAATTCCTAAGTTATTTATAATGCTGTATTTACTCAATAATATAGCCATGTCGCATTGAATTCCGTGTTAATAATCTATAAATAAGCTTTTCTTTTACTGTATACTTCCGAATAAGATCATTTTAGTTATAGAAACAGGTTCAATAGATACATATTATTTGCACTAACAGTTAAAATTCAGTTTTGAAAATAATAACCTAAATATAATAAAACCTAAAATTATTTAAAACCCTAAACCGAAATGAAATAAAACCTGATCCGAAGTAGAAACGTGTCAATTAGGTATATTACTATGCAAACTATATCTAAAAATTCAATTTTCAAAAACCTATGAAATTTCATAAAGAAGCAAAATGATTTGGAAAACACTATATGCTGAATGGTTTGGCGAGAAAATGACGCTACAAGACGCTTTCATTGAAATTTATAATACCTCAATTCATTCAAAATTTACGGATTATTTTAAAGTAAATTATATACCTGTTACACAAACTAAATTTTTTGTTAAAAAACATAAAATGGATTGTTCTTCATAAACTGAATATAATCTATAATTTTTTTCGCGTGCCAGAGAAGTTTTCTTACGTGCCAAGTTCGGCACGCGTGCCATAGGTTTGCCATCCCTGCTCTATACCATTGGTATGCCAATATTGTAAAAGCTTATTTTTTATCTTTTAACCCTTTGCGACGATTTTACGATTGGAGTTATAGTGTTGACTCTAGAAAAAAAGGGCCGCCGGGCGGGAATTTTTCAAAAAGGAAATACTATTCTAAAAAAAGGGTACATTTTTCAAAAAGGGAACAAACACTATTCTAAAAAAGATACATTTTTTTCAAAAAGGGAACACTATTCTAAAAAAGGGCACTTTTTTTCAAAAAGGGTGCACGTGTACCTAGTTCACAAAAATATTTTGAACTGGTTTGTCCCTAGAATTTTGCGATATTTTCCCGGGATCAATTGAATTACCACGGGGATCATAGGAAGTGTTAAAAAGGGATGCCGTGCGCATCGAAAGGGCTTAAAAGGGCCGCCGGGCGCAAAAAAGAAATAAAAAGGGCCGCCGGGCGCTGCGCCCTGCTAAAGCGGCTTAGAGTCAACCCTAACAAGGAAGGTCTCCATACGGGCATATTCAGAAAAAAATTACAGAATGTTCTTCTCATGTGGATATATATATGTTTATAAAAAAAATTTTGGCGGAACCCCGATAGAACGTTCGCAAAAAAATAATGAAATTTTCGTTTATTTGGTGATTTATCATCGGTTGGCGATGAAATGAAATTTCAAAAAATACTTTTTCATGTCGAATACTCTTTAAGATAAAAATATTTCATATTGAACTTGTTTAAATAAATTTAACTTAAATAACTGTAGTTTTGTCAGTTTTAGTTTGATTTAGCTATAGTTTTGTCATATATGTATTTATAATGAAAGTTAAATATCAAATTTTATGAATTAAAACAAAATTAAAATTTTTTCAATATCTCAAAATTAAGTCTAATGGAGCGCTGTCGGTTCAATTTTGTTGCTATGGAAACGACGAATTCTTTGGTTTGAAATGAATAACTGCTAAATGAAGCTTGCTTTTATTTTGGAATACGCTTAAATATATGAAAGTATTTTTTTATATATGAAATTATTTTTAAAGTAATAAAATTAAGTAACAAGCAACATAAATATGTAATACGAAAAAATGTATTTATTAAACTCTCTCATTGTTTATGTTTAAATTCATTAAGTACTTTTTACACGCATTCTAAAAATCAATTAACAAACAATTTTCAGATGCATTAAAATCGTTTGCTTTTGGCGAAGAAAAGTACTGCTCGCCAAATCGCGTGACGCTTTCGTCTGTTCACGCCAAATACTCGAAGGTATTTTATTTTTTTACAGACTTACTACTGTAATTCCGCCGCTAAATTTGACTGATCCTTTATTACATATACATAAGTAGTTTAATTGGTATTTTTTTCAAAATATTCTGAGCATGCGCAGTATGGAGGCCTTCCTTGTAAGTTATTTATGCCAGTAATTTTTGCAGAGAATTCTTCCTTATTTAATCAAAGCTTTACTTCAATGGAATTAGTCCACAATTTCTATTTTTAAAAACCAGTGATAAAAGGTTAAAAATTCTGAAAAGTATGCTCGTCGCGAAGGGGAAAAAAAAAATTGTTAAATAAACTTTATGTGGAACCCATGGCTTACTATATCCCAATCCCAAAATTTATCACAAAAATAGATAAAATAATTTTTTCTTGTGTATAACACTACATACATTTCATTTTGTTGAATAACAGTTGTTTTTTTTTCCATTTTAATTGCAATTTTTTTCCCATCAAGCATTGAAATTGCAAGTAAGCAGATCCCAACATCGCTTATAAATCATACAAGGCAAGTTTGTGCAAAAACTGTGCTTGATAGCCTATTTTTAATGTGATTTTCAAATTCAAAATCAAATATTTTACTTAAGAAAAAAGTGCCCAGTTAAACTGATGGCATTGAGCTCACAGGCTATTCACACTAATTGTATATTATACTCTTATTTCAAAGAACAATGCCCTCGAAAAATAAATTAAAGGGGATTACCCCCCACCCCTCTGTTTTTCAGCTTTATACTTAAACAATGAGCCTCCAAATCTCATCAGGGAAAGCGCCTTATCAGAATAAACCGCTATACTAAATTTGAAGCAAATCGGACAGAAAAAACCATTTATCTAAATTAAGGGGGGTTAGCCCCTCGTTCCCCTTTATAATTCACCAATGAACCTCCAAAAGTCGTAAAAGTACCTTATCAGAATGAACCTATTTACAAAATTTGAAGCAAATACAATAATTCTGCCGAAAAAAACCATTTATCTAAATTAAGGGGGGGTTAGCCCCCCAGCCCACCTTTATACTTAACCAATGAACCCCAGTATAATCAGGGAACAGCCTTGTCAGAATTAACCTATTAGGGGTGGGGCATAGCCCCCGTTCCCCCTTTATAATTAACCAATCAGCCCCCCAAAAGTAATGAAGAAAGAGCTTTACCAGAATTAACCTATTTACAAATTTTGATGGAAATCGGATAATTCTGCCTGAAAAACCCATTTATCTAAATTAAGGGGTGGTTAGCTCCCGTTCGCAGCCTCCCCACCCCCCCCCCCCCCCACATTTTATACTTAACCAATAATTTGAAAATTTTGAAGCAAATCGGATATTTCTATCAAGAGTTATTGCGTTACGTACATACGTACGTACGTAGATACAGAACCTGCGGGCACATTAGCTCTCAGGCTTTGATAGCCTGTGAGCTAAAAAGAGCTAAAACTAATAAATTTTCACTGTAGACATCTGTTATCAATATTTTTGCGCGGATCTGTCATTTAAAAAAAAAAAAAAAAAAAAAAAAAAAAAAAAAAAAAAAACTTAGAAAGAATTATTTTATAAAAAAGTAAAACAGGAACAGTGTTATAGGATGCATAAGACTTTATAAATTTAACATTCAATTAAATCCGAAACAAACAAGGTAGTCAAATTATGTTGCTTATATACGTAACAATAACGCATAAAGCTTCATTCGTAAGAATTTTTCTCTTCGAATATCCAACCAATAGTCCAATTCCACCCAAGCACACTCCAGCACATGTGCTTCAATTTTTTAACTTCAAATGGGGTTCTTTTCTTAAATCAACGATATTTAGCCGCCCATCAGATTGTACTCCACGTGGTCTTTAGTGTATCCCGACGGAAAAAAACAAAATAAAAAATAGGGATGCACTGAATATTCGAAATCTATTCGGCCTATTCGGCCATGTTACCGAATATTCGGTTTGGCCGAATATCAAACTATTCGGTATGCCGAATAGCAAACTATTCGGACTGCCGTATATTCGGTTTGGCCAAATAATTCGATATTCGGCCGAAGCGAATACTTATAAAAAAAACTTTTAAAACATATTTTTTAAAACCTTATACAACTTCTACGTTTAACAGTCAACTTATAAAGATATTTCGAATAATTAGAAACAGAATCATATTTAAATAAAAGAGAATGTTTTTACATTATTTATTTGCTGTTTGTTAAGTATTATTTAAGAAAATTAACCAATCACGAGGATTTTCATAGGAATTAATTACGTACAAATGCAAGTTCCTGAACATTGTCCAATAAATAATCTGTTTCTTTCTAAAATTTTAAGAACAACGTTTAGAATCTCTGAAAATGATTGACCCTTCCAGACACTGATCTAGGTGCATTTGAAAACTTCTTTGCTTAATCAAAGGGGGTAAAATGGTTATTCTTGCTAAGTTCCCACCATGTAAAATTTGAATATATTGTATTATTTATTTACTTTTACTTTAGTCTCTTCCTAACAAACAAATAATATATGATCCAGTACAATTTTTCTTCCAATGTTTTCACAATTTCTCTTTGATTTTAAAATGTTTGTTTTAGAATTCAAGAAAATTTTATTCATTTGTTTTAATTCTCAGAAGAAGCCATGAAATTTAAAATTTATTAATTAAAAAATTTTATTGCTATCCTCTTCTTAATTAACTCAAAACAGATTTTTTTCAGCATAAAGTTTACTTGAAAAAAGCTCTTGTTTATTAGAATAAAAGTTTCTGTTTTAAATATTATGTAAAATTGTTTTAAAATTTGACATTAATGTAATTAACATTTAAAATTTAACATTAATTTTAATGCTTTAAACTTTAAAATATAAAAGTATTCGACAAGCCAAATATTCGGTATTCGGCCGAATAGTTACTATTCGGCTAGCCGAATATTCGGTATTCGGTTCTAATGTAGGCCGAATATTCGATATTCGGCCAAAATCACTATTCGATGCATCCTTAATAAAAAATAACGACATAGATTAAAGTTTACATAAAACGTTTCTAAATTCCTGCCGTCTCGGGCCTACAGGCAGAGGTAGATTTCGAAGTTAAGTACTAAATTCACCAACAAAACTTAAATCAAGATTAGAGATAAACCCAGTTCCTTCACCAAGTATGTGCTCTAGGGAGCCCACTGTCCCATTTTGTGAAAATTCTAATATACACGAATACACACACGCACGTATAGGGAATAGGTTTAAAAAATAGCTAAAGCAAATTCAGAGGACCTCAAAGTGTTAAAATAAGTTAATATTTCCAGAGTCGGGTTTTTATCATGTTTTAATACGTTTCTCCAAACTCACATGACGTTGCATATTCAGCTGCTGAGGTCCATTTTATTTCCAATATGACGCAATATATATATATTTTTAATTCGTCAAACTATTTATTTCATTTTGAATTTTCATGCGGAAATCTTGCTCTAGAAAACTTATGACGTAATTTTCAATTTCTTTTCATTTCGTCAAACAATTTATTTAATTTAATTTTTCACGGGAAAATCTTGCAATAGAAAAGCAATTGTTGTGGTGAGAATTTTATTGCTTTTTTTTTATTGTTGGAAACTGCTATAACGAAAAATATTTTTTTTTCTTATCATTGTTGTGTAAGAGCTGGTTTTATCAGAATCATGTTAAGACGGTGTTCAAAATATTGAATCCTCCCCATTTCCGTTCCCTTGGGCCGATTTTGCCCATTTTCAATCCCCGCCGAGATATTAGCCATCTCAAAGTTGTTGGCGAGTTTAAGACGATCCGTGCATCGTTGCGACTTTTATCGTGCGGAAAAAATTTAGTACATCTATATATATAAAAGAAAGTCTGAATTTTGTATTAATCAACGCGCAGCCAAAACTACTGAACGTAAAATCTTGAAAATTGGCGTAAAAATTCTTCTTATGACAAAGAGTACCGCTAAGAAAGGATTTTCTAAAATTCCACCCCTAAGGGGGGTAAAAAAAAGAACGAACTTTTAAAAAATTCCTTAAAAATCTGATTTTATAGTTAGTTTTCAACTGATGACATATTCGGGTGTATTTTTGTAAGCTGAATCGAATGGTACTAACCAAACTCTTTTAAGTTCAATAGTTCGTGTGATATTTCACATTTTTCTAATTTGGCAATATCTTTGGCGCCAAAACCTTGAAATATCGAACATTACAAGTGATAATTCATCCATATTCATTCATATTGTATATCCGTTACTGTAGCAACGGAAGAAATTCAAATTGAATCTTTTTGTTAATTATTTTGGTTAAGAAATTAAAACGGCTATATGAGTTTGAAAAAATAAATAAATACAATCATCTTGAAAAAAAAGAAAAAATACATTGATTTTATTTAAAATACAAGGAAGCTATCCACTTAGAAATTAACATTATAAAACGAAAATATTTAAAAATGAAAGCAATGTTTGTACGACTTTAAAAATTCTGTGGTACTTACATCCGGGCCATGTCAGATACAACTGCGCCAAGCGTGGCAATTACATTAATTGCAGCAACCCTTATTTTTTGTCCATTTGATAGTTTATTTAGTATAGTTTTAAATTAATTTTATTATTAGAATTTTTTTTATTGCAGTTTATAGTATGTAGTTTTATGTTATATATTTAATTTATTTATTTACTTAAAACAATTTGCCATTTTTAACAAGGTTATGCATTTAAGAATGCTAAATTACTTTTTTGAACGTAATTGGCAAACGATAAACAAGATTTGCAATTGTCAACCATTTTTGGCGATCTATCTCATGGTCCGAATAATGCTTAAGTATTACTTTTTTCAATGGAAGAAATAGGAATTGAAATAATACATCGCGATTTATCACTTGCTTCTGGATAAGAAGAAAAAATGGGTACTTTTATGTCAGCCGTATCCGTATGTAAATATCGCCATTAGCATTTTTAAAACTGCCAATAGCAGTAGTTACATTTTGCGTATGTAAATTAAAAACAGTTCTTTGTTTTAAGTTATGGTATTATTTCCTATTGTTTTACTTTTCATCTTTTTCAATGACATTAGTGTAAAGCATGTATTGTAAATGAAATGAGTGAAATGTTTTTATTTTGAATGAAAATAATAAAATAAGAATAAGATATGGAAACAATCTTTGTTGATTTATTACTTGCGCCCGGCTAGCATAAAAGTATCACAAAAGCCATATATTCACCTTTCTTTGGGTAGTTGTTCAGGGAATTTCAGGTTAATCTTCCGTACTCGGATACGTCTTCAATCGGTGTATTAATTACAATGTTGAAAGCATCGTTTATGTATGAAGCGAAAACTTCATGAGGAATTCTATTACAGAAAATCGTATCATCATCATCTACTATATATTTAAAACGGAAATTTGCATTTTATTCCTATTTTTTATAATATTTTGATAGGCTATGCCACTATTAGTTAGGTGATGTTTTTGGAACGGTTTTTATGTATACACACAGTGTTCTACGTCGCTTAGTTTTAGTTATAGAGCTATTGGAAAAGCCATATATTCACCTTTCTTTGGGTAGTTGTTCAGGGAATTTCAGGTTAATCTTCCGTACTCGGATACGTCTTCAATCGGTGTATTAATTACAATGTTGAAAGCATCGTTTATGTATGAAGCGAAAACTTCATGAGGAATTCTATTACAGAAAATCGTATCATCATCATCTACTATATATTTAAAACGGAAATTTGCATTTTATTCCTATTTTTTATAATATTTTGATAGGCTATGCCACTATTAGTTAGGTGATGTTTTTGGAACGGTTTTTATGTATACACACAGTGTTCTACGTCGCTTAGTTTTAGTTATAGAGCTATTGGAAAAGCCATATATTCACCTTTCTTTGGGTAGTTGTTCAGGGAATTTCAGGTTAATCTTCCGTACTCGGATACGTCTTCAATCGGTGTATTAATTACAATGTTGAAAGCATCGTTTATGTATGAAGCGAAAACTTCATGAGGAATTCTATTACAGAAAATCGTATCATCATCATCTACTATATATTTAAAACGGAAATTTGCATTTTATTCCTATTTTTTATAATATTTTGATAGGCTATGCCACTATTAGTTAGGTGATGTTTTTGGAACGGTTTTTATGTATACACACAGTGTTCTACGTCGCTTAGTTTTAGTTATAGAGCTATTGGAAAAGCTATACAGAAAAGTGAACGCAATTATGAAAGATACATCTACTGTAATTATATGAAATGTAAATTTGCTTTTCCTTCCACCCGTTTATAATTTGAGTTTTGCTGGATGTATTTTGATGGGACTTATACTGTTAGTTAGATTATTTTTTGTGGATGGTTGGTACTTATTGCATAGATGGTACTTTTCTGTAGCGAAGTTTTCTTCTGGGTTATTGTTTTCCTGAAGCACAAACTTGGCAACAAATCAGATTGCAGAAAATTAGATTACAAGAGAAAGTTCCAAAATTAGGTGAACCCGAATGTGACAAAACATGATGTTCTACGTTGCTTAATTAAATAATTATTGGTAAAGATCTAAATCAGATAAACCCAATTTCGAAATATTGACTTTTTTTAAGGTTCCGCTGAATGAATTTTCACGTGATTAAAACTGTTAATTAGATTATTTTTAGGAAATGTTTCGGTACATTTTCCAGTTTAAAAGATCCTGCTAAGTGGATTTCGATGGAACTTGCTCGGTTAGTTATTTTTTCAGTGAATGTTTTAGCATAAAGCACATATCATTCGATTGGTGTAGCTTGGCTGTCAGGTTGCTTGATTATAGAATTAAGGCTGAATGGTTTAGAATCAGGCGAACCAAATTATGAACGATTAGCCTTTTCAGTATGTCCAATTAACAGAATCTGATGAGAATTGCATTGATAATTTTTCATGAACCTTTTTAATATATTACATATTGTTCTATCGTTCTTCACCGAATACTACACTAAATGATCAACGAAAGAAGTTGGTTCTTAACAGCCTAAATTTTGTATGGCTCAAAAGATATAATAGCGTAATAACGTTCATATTGTTTTCACCAATTAGATTCAGTATTCCAGTCAAATGTCCATATTGCTTTAAAACGCATGATCAAATTCACAGATATATTTCGTTTGATTTAAGGTTTCTTTAGAAAAACTGACCAGCGTAGCGGGCGTTAGGCTGCTAGTACATATATATATGTGTGTGTGTGTGTGTGTGTGTTATAAAAAAAATTACTTTTACTATTCATTTAAATTATTCTAAATTGCCGGAATATTCATTATTTCCTTTTTTTAATACGCTCTATTATTTATTTCTAGTTAAATTCCTAGAAGTTTAAAACGCGTATCTTAATAATAGTTTTATTCAAAAACGTAATCTAAACTTTTAATTCCTTTATTAATTTTTTTCGTCTGCCAAACTGTAAAGTTCTGAACGCAGTTACTTTATTTTTCGTATGATTATAAAAGGCATTTTTACATTTTTATTTTATTTCCTCTCATTTTCCTGCCAGCGGGCGAGCGTCAACTGTTTAACATCGAAATCCTTCCATTAGCAGCGCCGGGATTCTTTTCTGTGACGTTTCTCGATCGCTCTCCATTGGTTAAGTGACGGATCGCAATTTCATTTCGAGTCTCGTTCGTGAATTTGTTTGGTTAGCCTGAAGTTTCCATTTCAATCGGATTTCCTCCACGCATTCTAATAAATAGCTCGAGGTTAAGCTCAGAAGTATATTTTTTGTGCTGTTTGATTGTTTCCTTAATCTGTTACCTGGTGTCCTAAGACACGTAGAATATTAATTCGTTATCTAACATCTCTTTCGCATGAATAACTAGTTCGTGCTCAAGCGGGATGGGTCTGATTTCTCATCCTGTGGGAATTGTTTTATGTTGGTATGTTCTGATGGAATAAACAGTTTCCGATTACTACGTTTCTATGTCCTTATTGGGAAAACCCTAGATTTCTTCATAAATCTTTTTTCACCACTCATGCGGCCTAATCTGCCGTGTCTTCATCATGAATAAATGAGTGTTTGATTGGACTCTACCTATCTTATCATCGGTGCACAGCTGCTAAATTTCCACAGAGTTGACACCTCCAATAGCGATGCTTGCGCTAAGTGGTACGACTGCTATACAACCTCACCGATGGCTGATTAAAATGTGGTACTAATCCTGTAATATGTCGTAAAAAGCACGACGTGATTGTTTGACTTAGCTCATTAATTTGTTTCGTTATAAGAAGCCGGCAAAGGATTATGTTTACCTACTGTACACCACCTTATAAGGAGACCTTCAATAAAAAGTGTTCTTGGGATGGTGAAACAAATAGAAACCTTTTCGATGACACCTGGTAACCACGATTTGATTTTCTACGTTTACCCTGAATGTGCGTCTATATAGATGAAACAATATCAACTTAATTTTGTTTTCTTTTTAATAAAAAGTTATAGGAAAGAAAGAAAGCTACGATGTCTGTAAACAACCCAAGGTCGTAAATTTTGAAAGTTTTATTATTTATTTGTTTATTTTATATTTCACCATATTTCCTTATAAAAATTTGTTGTATTACTGTTATTATTTATTAGAAAAGAAAATATTTACATTTGTTGTTTTATTTAAGGTTTATTTACATTATTTATTATGATTATACAAAGAATCCATGTATAAATGAGTTGTCCCTCTTTTATGTTAATGCGATCGGGAATTGTTAAAAGCTCTAGTGATAAAATGAGTGAAAGTGAAGTAAATATCATCTTCTTTGACCCAGGATCGGAGATGAATATACAATTCCGGATGAAGCATTTTGATCAAGCATGCATTTCTGATAAAAAAGATGAAAAATGGAAAATGCAAAATATCTCTAAATTTTTGAAGGGAGAAGCTTTAAAAGTGTTCATTCATGAGTGTCTAGAATGTACTACTTTCAGTAAGATAGTTGAAATTCTTTCTGAAAAATTTATAAAAGTACAAGTTCCTAGATTTTCTGATTTTGCTTCTATGAAGCTAAATGATCTTAATGAATTAGAGAGTTATTTCAGAAAAAAGATTGAGATTGGTAGACAACTTCATTTATGTAAAACCATCATAGTCCAAGGTTTGACGGATGGTTTGAAGCCAGAATATCAGAGTTATATGATTATTAACCCTCCAGAGAGCACCATAAATTGGTACAGAATGGCTAAACAACTAGTAGTCATTCCCACCTCTCATGTAAACAACCATAATGTTAGGGATAGTTTTCAAAGTCACGGATCTTTCCAGTTTAATAACCAGGCTCCTAAACATTGGATTCGCCCAAACCAGAATTTTCAAAGAAGAAATTCTAATTTTCAGCCACAAAATCCTCTTAATGCTCAAAATTCTAGATTTATTAGACCTAGATTGCCTACTACTCATTTTCAAAATAAGTATCCCAGTCGACCATGTCGAATGTGTATGAATAGGGGTATACAGGATGCTTTCCACTGGGAGAGAACTTGTATTTTTAATGTTGAACCTATGCGATCTTATGTTCCTCCTCCTAGTCAACATCAACAACCTAGTCATAATATTTGACATTTAATTGTTAATGGATATGCAAATAACAAGGAGTTACCTTGTGTAATCGACTCTGTTTCTACAATGCCAATTTTACCTTTTAAGTTTGTTAAGTTGTTAAATGTTAAAGTTATAAATATTCCACCTATTATTAATGGCCAAGCCAAAGGAAATGTTGAAATAAACCAATCTTGTAATTTGTTGTTTAAAATAAGTAATGTGCAAAAATGTATTAAATTTCTGTTATTTAAAACTGATTTAAATTATGCCATACTAGGATTGCCAGACTGTTCTAAGTTTAACTTGGTTATAGATTGTAACAAATGTTAAGTATTACAAGAAAACCTTTTATTAAATCGATCTCAAACCATATCCAGTGATAAATTAAGGTTACTTCATTTTAGTGTCAATGAAAAGTACCAGAGAGTGCAACCCGATAATTCTAATGATTAATTCTAATGATTCTAATTAATTCTAATGATTCTAAATTACTTGGGTAGGTAAACGCCATAAAAAATGAAACATTAAGGGATAATATAAGGGATTATTTAGACATTTTTTCCAAAAATAAATCCTGTTTTACATTTTTTTCAACCCTTAACTTTTCTTCTTGACGTAAAAGAACTTATAGAGATGCAGGAGAAAGATAATGTATGTGACAAAAACTATCAAAATGAAAAATGGGATTATAATAGTTAGAAAGAAAAGATTTCGAAAAATAGTAGTCTCCATGTCTTTAAAGAGAAAAATATTAAATGTTGCTCATGAAAAATTTGGTCATCCTGGTATCCAAAAAATGTTAAATTTAATTTCCCCTAATTATTATTGACTTGACATGACTCAGGATATAACTAACTTTGTCAAACATTGTGAAATTTGCCAGAAAAATAAAAAACCCAGACAGAGAAAATTTGGCTTACTACAAGCTATGCCAACCACAGATCAACCTTTTGAATGTCTTTCTATTGATACTGTGGGAGGATTCAATTACTATAACTCCCCCAAAAAATATCTACACATCATAATAGACCACGCGACTAGATATTTCTGGGCTTTTCCATCAAAAAGTGTTACTACTGAAACCTATACTAATTGCTTAAAACAAGTTTTCAATATTCGATGTCCTAAACAATTATTCTGTTTCAACAAAATTTTCAATGTACAGGTTCCCCAAAAAGTATTGAGTGATAGGAATGCAGCTTTCACTTTATCTAGATTAAAAAAATTTCTTCGAAATCACAATATTAAACAACGTTTTACGTCAGAACATGACCCACAATCAAATGGGAAGTGCGAACGAGTGAATGAGTCATAGTTACTAGATTAAAGTGTAAAGCTAATTCTACTACCTCTAAAATCCCTTGGAGAAAACTTTTGAGAGAAGTAGTTAGTGAATACAATAATACGCCCCATTCCATAACCAAATTCCCTCCTGCTTATTTACTTTTTGGTCAATTACCTCATGATTCCCCCCTAAAACAAGATTACTAACCTCCTGTGAATTAAGCCCTTAAAATTGCTAAAGCGCGTACTAATGAATTTCATTTGAAAATAAAAAATATTATGATCGAAATTATGTAGAGCCAAAGTTTGAGGTAGGAGATCTTGAAATTTATGAAGAGTTCAATTACCCCAATACTAGAAAGCTCTCACAAGTTTTTGCTGGTTCCTATCAAATTTTTAACAAATTATCTCCTGTAAATGTTCGAATTGATAGGCAAAGTCAAAATAGAAATACGGAAGTTGTCCATGTATCTAAATTGCGTCCCTACTTTTCACCAGATCAATCAAAATTATCCCATGTGAATTCACAGCAAACTAATGTTAAAGCCCTGACTTAATATTAAATTTAGAATAGTCATAAAATTAATTAAAAAGTAACTAAATGAATTAATTAATCAATCAATGTTTTTCTATATAACATATATACATATAAACTTTTTAGGTGGGGGTGGTTTTGGGTTCCTGGGGTCCTATAATGAAAGGTTATGAAGGAATTTTTCAAAAGTCGCACCATGGTAACGACTACAATAGGTAGTATTTCTTACGAAATCTACCTAATAATACAGCTGGTTATCTGGAGATCTAAGATATAAGATCTTGACGGGCAATTCATTGGTTTAAGAATTCCTATTTTTCTTACACATTTGCTGATGCTTGTTTACTTAAAAACTGCTTTACATACAAATAAAACGCTATGTATTGCTGTTTCATGTATGCATAATTGTGTACAATCCTAGAAAAAAAATTATCACCATACTAACTCTGCCGCAAGTCGTCGTATAAATATATGACTTGTTCCAATCAATAAGAAATAACGTCTTCTAATTAATATATAATTTTACATACAACGAACTCTTTTAATTATTTTTTTTTTACTTTTGCTACGAAAAAAAATCCGCTTTTTGACAAGTCTTATGTTGTAAACCGCACTTCGGTACGACAATTTGTTACAGTTTTTTAAGTTTCTGAAATGTGAGTGGACATATTGAACTATTTTTTATTTTTTGCCATAAAATGTTCTACTTTTTGACTAGACATTTGCTCTAAACTGCATTTCGATACGATATTTTTTTTTATCTTTATAAGCTTTTGAAATGTGAACGGGCTCTTTGAACTATTTTTTACTTTTTGACAAGTCCTATGCTGTAAACCGCACTCCGATACGACAATTTATTAAATTTTTATAAGTTTTTGAAAGGTGAATGGACACACTGAACTATTTTTTTACTTTTTGCCGCAAAAAGTTCAACCTTTTTGACAAGTCTTTTGCTCAAAACCGCACTCCGAGACAACAATTTGTTAAATTTTTATAAGTTTCTGAAAGGTGAAAGGACACACTGAACTGTTTTTTTATTTTTTGGCCAAAAATAGTTCCACTTTTTGACTAGTCTTTTGCTCTAAACCGCACTTCGATACAATAATTTCTTACATTTTTATAAGTTTTTGAAATGTGAAAGAACTTTTTGAACTATTTTTTACTTTTTGCCACAAAAAGTTCCCCTTTTCCTTTTTAGAATGTGAAGGAACTTTTTGAACTATTTTTTACTTTTTGCCACAAATAGTATTAATTTAAAGTTCCACTTTAACTTTTTGGAATGTGAACAGACATTTTTGAAAACTTTCTTTTTTTCACGAAAGTTTCTACTTTCTGACAAGTCTTACAGTATAAACTGCATTTCGATAGGACAATTTATTACTTTTTTTTACGAATGTAACATTTTTTTTGACGCACCCGGTTAAAAAAAAAACAAAAAAAAAACAAACATACAAATTGAGCATTGAATGTGGGTTATTAACTTTTGAAATAAAAGAAGATCACGGAAAAAAATGGGTATTCAAAACTGAGTAAAAAGTACTAAATTTTAAATACGTCATATACTGAAAATAGCTCCGATCCAAATGTACTCAAAATTAAGAAACAGATGTACTCATTTTTGATTCCATGGTTGAGTTCAAATATGAATCTATCTACTGCTCCCTGCACCTACAAATTAAAGTAAAAATGTACTGATATTTATTTCCCGTTCAAAGTAATTAACAAGAAACGTTTAAGTGATTATTTATTACGAAAAATAGCAAAATTATTAACAAAATACCCGAATCGAACATTTTTATGACAAGAGCATTATTTGCAAGCACTTTCAAATTATTTTTAAATACTGTGCATAATTTAATATTTACATTAATAAACATCTTTATGCCGTCATAAATGAAATATACCATGAGTTTGATAACATGTGATGTTTCAAAATTGAGAAAGAATATGTTCATTTTTGATCCAAACATACTCAATTCAATATGAGTGGCATTGATATACTCATTTTTGAGTATTTCATTTTTTTTCTGTGAGTAATTAAGTAGATCGGCACGGAATTTGGGCTTAACACTGATACTATATATAAGCAAATCGATTATCTAATATTATCTAATAGCCTTCCATCTTTTTTTTTTTTTTTTTTTTTTTTTTTTTTTTAAGAGTAGTCGGATAAAAAATCAAAAACGGCTGAAAAATAATTTTTCTTCGCCGCAAGTTAGAAAATACACAAATTAGAGAATCAATGGCAAAATATTTGTCTGAATATCTCAATATAATATTCTACCTAATTAACCTGTAAAATTCTTTACGAGTAATACTTCCCTCTAAGCGACTCTCGGTACGTTTAACGTTTTACAAAAGCAACTTAAAATCACTATAGAGGAAAATGTTATAAACAGAATTGTATTTTAGTAAGTACTTACGACGAAAGGATATGAAAGATGCGATCAGCAAACGGCGAAAGAAAATTTAAATTAACCTGAATTTAAGAGCATCTAATTATAAAAACATTCGGTGACGCTGGCAACATCTGAGAATTAAATTTCGCTTTTGCTGCATTTTTTTTACTTCTAAATATCACCCAATTTCGATTTTTATGATCAAGGCGAAGTTTCTTTAAGCGTTTTACAATTGTGGAAAAACCAGCTTGAAAGAAAATGAATTGGTGGTATATGGGTCAATATCACAAAATACGAAAATTATGCAGTCCGCACAATAAAATTTCTATTTAATGTGTTATAATGCTATTTTCTTTTTTACATTCTAATAAAAAATATTCTTAGAAGTATTTTCAAGAGATATTATATTCATAATAACACAAAAATAAAGCAATTAAAAGACTTAAAATTTCAGATTGTCATTATCCTCGCATGCCACACTGTGATGTGTGCTAAGTAGAAGGCTTTCTGCTATCATATACAAATGTCTTTTTCTAGTTTTTTTAATTTCTAATTAATAATTATACCTTATATAACACATAAATGTGGAAGGTAACAAGTTCTGTATTTTACAAATAAATTTCCATAATTAAAATATGATTGTCACTGAAAATGAATGCCATTGTCCTGGCCTGCTCATTTTAGTTCTTTAAGAGGTATAAAGATGGCGCTGCAGAGTAATTCTTCTTTTTCTTGTCATAGTTCAAGTCAGAAATAGTAAAATCATTGCTATCAGCAAGATCTTTTAGATATTTCTTTGAAAATAATGTGTTTAAAGGCTTTGTAAAAATTGAGTAGGCTTTTATTATGTCATTTTCCTGGCTTCTATAAACTACAAATAAAATTGAACATTACAGTGAATTTGAGGTACTATTGAGGAAACATGTTCCTTTAAACAAAATTTAAATGTTAGATCTAAAAATAAAAAGAAACAAGAATGAGAAAAATGTTTTAGAATGAAATTGTCATTATCCTGGCATATATGTGACAAGAAAATGACATATAATTATAATTACATAAAAATGAACTTAAGCTCTTCAAACTTTAACAATTTTACATATAAATTCCTTTATTCAACAGTTCAACCAACATTTAAAAAAAAAATCAGAAGCTTTGAAACGATTTAAATTTTCAAAATCTCACTTTTTGCGATATTCATCCATATAAATAGAGATACTCGAATTCTGCAGCGTTTGCATAGTCAATTGTAGCAACATAAAGAAGCCGTGGAATATCCTTTGTCTAACCTCGCTTTCTGTTTAAAATTCTTTTTTCCCATAATGACTGAAAAACAGAACTCGCATCTTTCTGCTACATAGTTGTACAATGATATTTTTAAAAGAATCATAATCATAACTTTATGGATTTTTACCAGTGGTGGGGTATTAGAAATGAATTTGCTATTTTAACCCTTTCGGGTCCGATTTTTTTTTCAAGTTTGGGAACAAAATTACTTTAACTTTAATAATGTTAATCGTAGCTATCCAAAAAGATAAGCTGAGAAAAGTCCTCAAAAGTATCCAAAAAGAGAAGTTTAAAAATTATCTCATTGTCTGAAATCTAACGAATTTACTTATTTTGTGTACTATTCAATTCATAATTATATGATAATAGGTTAAGGGGGTAGGATACCTTTAAACCTGCAAAATTTTCGAAATTTTGTAATACATATTTTGATTCCGTAACCATTTCTGAACAATATGAAAAAAATCGTATTAAAAAATTCCTATTAGTTTACTAATTATGGCTGTTTTATTGAGAATAAATATTAAGACTACATAGGATAATTAAACTTTGCATTGCGTTTATTCAAAACGATGAATTTTGATACTGCGCGCAGTGTTACTAAAAAACTATGCATGGCAATCAAAAAAAAATTTCACCGCATATTCATTACTGTATTATCTACAACTTAAAACCAGAAAAAGGTAAGATTTTATTTTTTGTTTTTTACTTTGAAAATTTTTTTAAAAAGTGAAAATTTTTAATTTTTTGTTAATTTTTTAATTTAGTCAATATTTTCTACAAATATTCTGGTTTTAGTATGAAGGTAACAGTATTATGTATTTATTTTCACCAAAATTTCCTCTTTATATGCATATTTTCAGATTTTATCATGCGCGCAAGATTTTTTTCTCTCATTATCATATATTTTTAAACTTATCATTTCAATATTTGGTTTGGTTTGGTTTAGTGCCCCACCGTAGTGGAGATTGCTTTGGGGCCTATAGCAACTATGGCTTTTCGCCTCGAATGATCCTTATTATATACAGAAACAACAACAAGTCACAACAATTTTTATTTCTTGTTCCATTACATGTTTATATAACTACAAAGCGACATTCACAAATACATCCATGCCTTACCCGAGGATTCGAACCCGGGCCCTGCGTCGTGGCAGCAGCTGTCGCTACCGACCACGCCACTGGGCGACATTTCAATATTTATTTATGAATTTACAAGTATATATATATATTTAAATATAAATATGAATATGAGCTTTATATTTAAATGAAGTTTGATTTTTATTTTTGACTTATTACACAAGTTTTGAAGCTTAGAACATAGTGGTATTTTTCCTTTTTTCGACTTGTTCAAAGGTATCCTACGCCCTTAAAGAAGAGTTTTTGGAGACGTTTGGAAAATAGCGTTTTACAACAGAGTTTAATAGATATTACAACTTTCTAATGTTTTTTTTTTTTTTTTTGCGATTTATCTCACATGATTCGTTCAGAAAAATAACCTATACTTTAAATTTAAAGAGTGAAATATATATATATAAAATAAAGGAATCGCCAACAGTGTAAAGAGAATCAAGCAAACTTTTATTATTATTACTAAATGCCAAAACATAAATGAAGCCTTAATGGGAAAGACATAGCCATATACTATCATTACTTATATGTAAATACTAACAAAAATAATTGTTAAAACAAAATAATACTCGATGAAAAGACACGTACTGTTAATATAATACACCAGACAATAAAGGGTTAAAGAGATTTTCAGGTACAGAAAAATTCCGAAACATTGCCATGAGGGATTAGTTAAGATTAATATTTATATCTAGGAAGAGATTTTTAAATTAAAAAAAAATCGTGCAACTATTACAATTTTTACATTATTAACAATTTTCTACTGCGTACTTTAACCCATTTGTGCCTGAAATTTTGCTTACTCAAATTTGTTGGTAAAACCACTTTAAAATGTTGCAAAATGAACTGGAAAAAAAAATTATGCTAAAAATTTTTCGTAATTATTTGATATAATGTAAACGTACTAAATATGGAAATATGCATAATATTTGTAACAATATGATATGCATAATTACATGCTATGTCTATATTTATTTAAAATAAGCTTTAAAATTGTATATTATATAATATAATTAGTATTTTTATGAATTACTAAAAAAATATATTTATTTCTTTTCAGAGACTAATAACATTATAAGTATTAGTAATAATAAACTGAGAATAATCGTATTTAATGCTTAAAAACATTTTGTTTCATAACCATCTTGAAAAGGACTTTACATAAATAACTGTCTCCTTAATGGCTAATAAAAATATGTATCCAGTCTTGCCTAGCGTCCTATATTTTGTACGTTACAAAAATGCATAAAAAATAGGCTTGAACTTACAATTTCACAATTTAAAAAAATGCATATTTCAAAGAAGTCTACAAGTTACACTGTAAAAAAAAAAAAAAAAAAAAAAAAAAAAACGGAAATACTACTGGCAATCTAGACGCCAGTACTATTTCCGTTTTTTTACGGGAATTTTTACCCATAAATTACTGAAAAATTTCCATTTTTAATCAGAAAAACGGAAAATTTTCTGTAATTTATGGGTAAGAATTCCCGTAAAAAAACGGAAATAGTACTGGCGTCTAGATTGCCAGTGGTATTTCCGTTCTTTAGTCCTTTTTTTTATAGTGAGATTATGTCTAATTTATTTGGATCCTTAGTCGAAAAAACACAAATAAACTTGCTTTTTACAGTTCGCCACGTTGAAAAATGAAAAATCTATAAACTCCGAAAAAAAGCCTCCATTTCAAGCAAATAAGTATTCATCTTATGCTGTCATCTTTCGGTAACAGATAAAGACATTTATAGATAATTATTTCATAAAATGTTAATGTTTTAAAGAAGAAGAAAATTATACAAATTTATTAAAATTTGAAGCGTCCCAAAAATGGGACGCTAGGAATAAATGGGTTAAGTATCGGGCTCGGACTTTGATGACACAAAAATTTTCTTGATCGAATTTCAAATCGTCGAGCTTGGGATAAAAAAAAAAAAAAAAAAAAAAAAAAACTAGAGAACAGGAATTCTGTTTTTCTAGAATTTAGTGTCGCCCCCGATGAATATATATATATATATGTGTGTGTACATAATACCAAAAACACATACTATACATCCAATCCCCAAACTACTGAACTACAGAGAAAATTAAGAAAATAATCATGGAAAAATCTTACTAACAAAACCATGAACAAAAAGATAACATCCAATGGAGACAGACTGCAAGGCTAAAGACTTGCATGCTGGGTTATACCGGTAATTACTCATGAAACTTCCCCCATATCTGTCGAGACCAAACTGACCAAAGAAAACTTTAAAAATGGCCATCCAAAGCAGTAACCCAATTCGAAAAGAACACTTTAAATCTGGCATAAATATAAATATAGATACAGTAGAGTCCCGATTATCCAAGTTAATCGAACTTATTCCTTCGGAATGGATCCTTTTCTTCTGATGGACTGATGGATTCTATTATTATGAAACAGCCATTATAAATGAAGTGTTAGGTAAAGATGAAAGATCAGCCTAGGACCGCTCTTTCATCTTCACCTTACACTTCATTTATAATGGCTGTTTCATAATAATAGAAGCCATTAGTCCATCAGAAGAAAATATGTAGGTTACAGCGGAAACTCGGTTAAGCGCGACTCGGATAATCGGGACTCTACTGTAGCTCAGTTTTAAGACTTAAAACACGCGATTTTATTTATATAAAACGACGCCATCCGAATCCGCTGAAGAATTCCTCATTTACGATCCAATCATAAACATCTACAATAAAGTTTTGGTAGGACGTCACTATCTCAGAATAATACACAAATGAGGTAAAAAGAAACCAATTCATTTATATTTTTTCAAAATAACACGTATTTTAATTACTTTTTTTTTTTAGTTTTTAAGAAAAAGTGGCAACAAAAAGATATAATTGCTATTTTCCAACTATTTTTTCTTTACTTTCTACAGAAATGGAATACTTGAGTTACCAAAATTAAACAAATGTCGCTAAAAACTACAAAAAAATTAATATTTCAAGAATAAATGGAGATAAATGGAGATACAGTTTTCAAACAAATTGCATTTAAAAGAACTTTTTTTCCCAATACGATGGTCTAAAAATTGAAAATGTGAGATGCGTAGAAATTTAAAAAATTGCTATAGAGGATTTAATCGTACAATGATACGTCTGCTTTGTTTATTGCTGGCTTCTGAAAGGTAACGTTATTTTTTGGGGGGCGACACAAAATAAGCTGGGAGATAATAATAGCATACCGTACCAGGGGCTAAAAAGCCCTTAACTCATCTCTAGTGTTTATTCCTACAAGTATTATATCGATATATTATTATTGCATATTTCCAGTGATGTGAATAATGGCGCCCTTCTTCGCCCGCAGCTGAGGAGGTTGGACAGACATGCTGTGTTACACGCTTCGAGGAAAATATATAATTTGGCCAATTTTATAAAAGGTATAATGCTTTTGAGAGACGAAAACAATTTTCAAAAACATGTTTAAAATGTACCATTTAATAAGTATAAAAGTAAAAATAGTTTTTAAAAAAATAATCTTTTATAAGAATTAAATGTTTATCTCACACCTAATTTCATGAATGAAATTCATGTTATTCCAAACAATTTCCGTTACTAAACATTGATTTGTTGTGGACCCCGATTAAGGAAATTTTTTCTGCTTCGTAGAAAGCGCAAATTTGATAATTTATTTTAACAAAATATATTTTATTTCTTCTTTTTTTTTAAGTATATGTCAACAAGAAAGCAAAAAGCATTATTTAAATTTTCTATTCATAATTTTTAAATTGTTTTTTTAGCTCTATAATCGTAATTTGAATAATATTAATGTATTAATTGATAAAAAGAATTTTAAATATTATATATTACTCTTTATTTTTTAGTTATATTTTATATCTTTTCGTAGAGTTTAAAATATTTCATTGTTACAGTTTCACGGACAGTTGGCGTATTTCAGCCAACGTGTTTTGGCATATAATTAACTCCATTGTTGTTGTCACTCGCTGTAACCATAAAAAACATTTGACGATTGATTACACGCGACCGACTAACGAAAAAAAAACTTTAAAAATTGTTTATTAATTTATAGTTAAGTTTTAAAAATATGAAAATGCTGTATTGTCATCTGAAAAAACATGAATGTACATATTTTTTTTTAAATAGTTTTAGCGAAGTGAGAGAAAAATCGGTTATAAAATTCCATCGTTACATACTTAAACCAAGTTAAAATAATAATAATAATAATAATTATCAAAGTTAACCAATGCGAATACAAGATACGACACAGAAAACAAGTCAAATGAATAACTATTTCCTCTTTTTAGCAGTCGGATTGCTTTTTTTTTTTTTTTTTTTTAATCACACACTGCTTAAAAATAACTTATTTTCAACGATATGTAGAAAATACGCTAATTAGCGAAACAAAGGCAAAACATTTGTCTAAATATCTCAATATAATACTCTACCTAATCATAAAACTCTTTTATGCATATAATACTTAATTCTGATGTTTGAATCTACCCAAAAAAGCTTTACAAATGGAAACTAATTTTGAAGGAACTTTTTCAGTAAGTTACTTAGTTCATTTGATTCTTAAAGGGAAAAAAAACACCGCTATTACATGCTACATTTTATTAATTTGAGATTATTATTGAAAGACTAAAATTTAAAGAACCATCTTAAAAGAAAAACAAGAAGCAGATTAATTTCAAGAAATCTTTTTCGTCGTTAATGAGCTTGAATTGTCTGGAAGTTTTGAATAATCTTACGAAATTCTGGTAGCAGTTAATGACATTTGGCAGCAAATATAGAATCTTTTTTTTTAAAAAAACTTCATTTTAAAAATAGTTATTGAAACGTCCTCCGTCGAAGCTCTCTGAGGAGACAGAGGCGGAATGTTTTTAGTGTCTGTCTGTCAGTATGTATGTAAGACATGTCCCACGATAAAACACGTCGCAAAAAAGAATCGGATTAGCTTAGAATTACGTAGATAAATTTGAGATATAGGGAATCAACTGTATAGTATTTTGTTTAATTCTATTGACATATTGAAAATATCTGAACAAGACTGTAGCCAGAAAATTATTTCAAAGATGAATTTAAACACCAGGATTTTATCCTGGTCTTAATTTAGTTTTTTTTTTTTACTATTTGAATAGAGGTAAATGCTAAAAGTTTTTACTAAGCATTATTGTAAGCATTATATATCTATCACTTTATGGGCGCGATTACTTCCATAATTCTGCACAAATCTTTTCCAAACTCACACATAAAATCAAGTTCAGAAAATTTCGGTCAAATTCGTTAATGGGCAAAATCAGACGAAGGGGGTGGAAATGGGGAGGGTTTTTGTGAAAAAAAAAAACAAAAAAAAACCATAACTTCTTAATTATGACACATATCGAATCAGTTTAAAGTTATTATTGCTTTATATTTATTAAGTCGCAATTATACACGGATCGTCTTCAAACTCACCAAAAACAGTAAGATGGCTAATATCTCGGCGGGGATTGCAAATGGGCAAAATTGGTCCAAGGGAGTTAAAATAGGGAGATTTTTTGTGAAAACAGAAAAAAAAACCCATAAGTTCTTAATTATGACACATATCGAATCAGTTTAAAGTTATTATTGCTTTATATTTATTAAGTCGCAATTATGCACGGATCGTCTTCAAACTCACCAAAAATACTGAGATGGCTAATATCTCGGCGGGGATTGCAAATGGACAAAATTGGCCCAAGGGAGTTGAAATAGGGAGGGTTGTTGTGAAAACAGAAAAAACCCCAGAACTTTTTAATTATAATACATATCGAATCAGTTTAAAGTTATTATTGCTTCTTTGAAAAGGGACAAAAATTTATGTACGACAGATTTTTGATATCATTAGAAATGGTCTCAAGGGGCGAAAAAAAAATAGCGTTTTACGGAGGGAAAAAAATCATAATTTTATCATTTCACAAGATATGAAATCCATTTAAATTTATCATAAATCTTCTAAATATTATCTACAACTTTTATATTCACAAAGTTTTGACAGGACCAACTCGTATAGCAAAAAAAAAATAAAAAAAATAAATAAATAAATAAAATAATAATAAATAAATAAATAAATAAATAAATAAAAATAAAGAGGGGGGTGAAGATGAAACAAATTCATAACTTTGTCAATTCATAATATATCAAATCCGATTACATTTATTATAAATCTTCTTATTATTATCTACAACTTTTATGTTAACAAGTTTTTGATAGGGCAAATTCTTACAGAAATAGGGGGGGGGGATAGAAGAAAAAAAATCTCTTCTCCGTTAATCCGCCACTAAGGCGATAAAAAAGTAGTATTGGCGTGATGAAAATTTTTGACAACCCTCAGAGATGCTGTATCCAGGGTTACATTATTAAAGGCGAGCGTGTCTCAATTAAACAAAAGTCAGAATTTAAAATATAGTGCGTGGTTCCTTATAATGAAACAATCACCACACGGTTTTAAATTTATTATATAAATCTTCTTAATTTTATTTATAACTTTTGTAGTAACAAGTTTTTGATAAGATGAACTCTACTAATACATGATATTACTAAAAATAGTCTCAAGGGATGAAAAAAAAAATAGGGGCTGAAGAAAAAAATATCGTATTAATATGATTCTGATAAAACCAAATCTTACAGAAACATGAAATTAAAAACTCGTCAAAGCGGCTAGATAAAATGTTAAACTGGGTTTATCTCTAATAGTGATTTATTGGTGAAGTTAATACTTAACTTCGAAATCTACCTGTGCCTGCAGGCTGAGACGGCAATGGTTTTCTTCAACATTAGAATTGCGTTTTTTTATTCTTGACTGTAGTTAATTTTTTATCTTCATCATTTTGTCTGATATAATTAATGGCATATTTATAGTCATTCTGACAAAAATTTTGAAGGGAGATCAAATCCTGATAGCTACCATATTGGCTACTGTATTGGGATTTTCTTTCATGCCATAATGCTTATTCTATAGAATTTTTGACTATATTAAATCTTCAGCTTTCACTTAAAAAATAAAATAAAATATAAAACACATTTAGATAATTCATTTAAATTCTTAATACTAAATTTTCGTTATGTAAGTCTTAAATTGAGCCCAGTGGCGTAGTTGTCAGAGCATCTGACTGCCGCGCTGCAGGTCGGGTTCACTCAGCCTTTCTTCCCATCGAGGTCTATAAAATGAGAACCAAGCTTGCTTGTTAGCTATACACCGAGGGTCCCGCGTTAGGCAGGCCAAATGGCAGGGACGTCATTTAGTATAGCACATCGTGGGCCAGGGTGAAAAAAACAGGGATGGGCTCTGTCGGCCCAGATCTTTCATGGATTGTATAGCCACAGAGTTTAGTTTAGTTCAGTAAGTCTTAAATTAATCCGACTGATTTGTTGATCTATCATTATGTATTTCAGACACACACATTTGTATCTATAACTTTTGGTGGAACTTTATAATCTGTTCGAAAAATATCAAAAACTTTACTTTCAAAGTTTTGTAAATTTGACATCCTACGCATTTCTTTTTCTTGTCCTTTTTTTTTTTTCTTTTTTTCAATTCATTATCTACTGACGGTACTTGTAAGTACCATTAAAATAACTTGCTATAAAATTCATTTAATACATCGCATAGCAGTAATACAGTTTAGAATGAGTTATAGATGCATTACTTTATCTTGTTCCAAAAGCATTATTGGTTACACAAAACAAAAATATTTTTAAAAAGATGATTTCTTTTGACTTTGCATCTTTTCAGCTTTCTTGGCGTTGGGAGGAGGGATTTTTCAATTCCGAAATATCTCTATTGTAAGAACATTATATTTGTACATTTCCTAATTTTACAAAATACTAGGAAAAATATTTAAAATAAAAGATGTGAGAGGGGTTATAAATATTGCACAAAATCCCTATAAATTCAAATTTAATTAATCCTTCTAAATCCTTCAATCCTTCTAAAATTTATTAAATGATTATGTACATCTTCTAATGTAGTTTCAAAAACTCACAAAAAATGCTTTAGAAGATAAAATTTTCATGAATTTATAATTCGATACATAAAGGGTTAACTAGCAACCTAAGCCCAGCAATGGTATTTCATAGCATATAAAAAAAAAAGAAAATTCAATATCGCATATTTTTGACGTAAACTAAAAATACAGCATTTTTATTTATTTACCTTATTTTTGGCTGATTTTGGTATGTTTTTTCTAACGAAATAGCGTTATCTAAGCTATGGCATCTTCAAGCAGAAAATTTGAATTTTTTTTATCAATATATTGATAAAACCAATTTTCGTTATATTATCTATACTAATTTAATGTTACATTAATGATAATTTAAAACTACTAAAATGAAAATTCACACATTTGCCACTTACATCTATTTCCGAATAAAATTTTCCTGATTCCAATATGCAGGAAAATCACATTTTGAATTTTTTTACTATGCATGAAAACGATTGATAATATTAACCAGTTTTTCGTAAAAACAGTATACACTGCGATATTTTTTATGAAAAAACTGACACTGTACAGTATTGATATAGTTTTCTGATTTTTGGACACGTGCAAGCAAAAATTTTCGGCATCTGTGCATTAACACTTATTTAGATATTCTTTCTTAATTACTATCGAAAATTTTTTTTGAAACAAAAATTGTATAAACATTAGGTTGATTGTGAATTAGGAATCCTGTAATTAATTTAGACATTTTAGTTATTTGTTTTGCATAGAAAAAAACATATATGGGGCATTCTCACAATCGTTTGACTTTTATGTCCCTGAATAATAATTTTTATTTTAATACATTGTTTGTGGGGTTTTTTTTATTTCATATACTGTGTAACATCCCATTGCATGATTTCATATTAATATTAACCAGATAAATAAGTTTTGGACGATGTTGGGGGTCCAAATACCAGGAAAACTCCTATACGGCCCCGTGTCCCTGATGCTGATTTTTAAGTTCGGAGCTGTCTGTGTAAAATTGTTTCAATAAAAGTAATTCGATGTAAATTTTTTTCCGAAACTGGAACAATTGTTTTATATAAATATGTAGCAAAAAATTAACTTGCACACATTTTTACGGTTAATAATATTTTTAAAATCCTGTCCCTGGGTTTTTCATCTTTACCGTCCCTCTTGCTAAACTTATACAGAAAATCACTTCAGATGCAGCCACAGAATTTTTTTCAAGTTTTTTCTCCTGCAGAAGTATGCTAGAGAAAAAATGTCTAAAATTCTTTGACAGGAAATTTACTGCAGAAGTTAAATCAGCATTTAAATATCAGTTTCAAGCATCGTGGCTTTATTGGCAGTCTTACCGTCCCAATGTTTATTCCTGGTCTTTTCGAGGTAAAGAAAAATTAATTTAATCCAATGTTAACAACTGTTTCTAAAAATCATTAAACATTGTGGCAATCACTTAGTCTTAACATGATTTTCCTAAAAATATATGGTAATTTTCCTTACCGTTCCATCCTTACCGTCCGTTTTTTTTTTCCCATTTCGTCCCTTTTTTCCTATGCCGTCCCTTCACTCTAAATAGAAAGGAGTGACTATTCACTGCAGAGAAGTGAATAGTCACACTATCGCAGAGTCAAAATATGCCCAACCTCTTTAGAGTGACTATTCACTCTGAGCAAAAGTGAAATTTTTGACTCTCTGAAAGAGTGAATAGTCACTCCTGGGAAGTGAATATTCACTCTAAACAGGGGTAGGTAATCACTCTTTCGGAGGAGTGACTATTCACTCTTGCTAAAGGACTGCGGTTTTTCACCCCTGATAGGAGTGAATAGTCACTCTTTCATAGAAGTGAATGTTCATTTTTTATGGAGTTAATTCTTTTTTTATTTTGCTTTTATGGGCATTTTAAAAGAATCACATCTTTTACAGCATGCAATGAAAATAGATACAAGCGTGGTAAAGACTGGAATAAAATACTTTATTAGCAATATTTATATAATTCATAGTTTGTAACACTAATTGAACTTTTAAGGAAAAAATCAGTTAAAGTTACATATGAATTTAATTTAGATTACTGACAGAAATAAACTAATATATTTTATTCCAATCTTATCCTTTGTGTGTTTGCTTTTACTGCATGCCCTACAAAAATATTACTTTTAAAGTTTTATAAATAACTTTTTAATAGGTGGATGTTATATGTTTAACAATGTTTGATGTCATTTTAGTTTTTGTTTTTAAATATAAATTCCTATCTTTTTCCGTAAATTATTGCTATTTTTGTAAAGTCCTATTGTTCTAAAATATTTTTCATTTTTTTACTTAAAAACAATGCTTATTATAAACTTACATATATTTTTTAAATGAGTTCTGAGTATGATTTAAATATTAAGAATGTGCATTTTTTATCCGCGTTGATTTGCTTTTGTTTTACTTAATATGATCATGTAGTCTTAATTTTAAGTTCTCTGGAATATGTATATATGTATTTCTTTTAAACATATTCCTTAACTTAATCATGATTTCTAATTTTCGCCCATTATTGTTGAAAACAATACTTATTAATGAAACGACACGGTAAGTCATATTTAATTTAATTTTTTTATTCCCGTAGATATTGTATTTTGGGAATATGAGCAAAATAGATTTGATGTTTTATAGGAAAAGATTGATCTAGGAAATAGAAAAAAAATAAATATAAAAATAAACACATTACATTTATTTGTATCTGTATGAATTTTAATAAAAATAAAGTAAATGACTGCATATGAAAAGTTCTTATTGTTTGAAAAACATTTTAATGTAAAAAAGTAGTTATTAATCTCTTTAAAAAATATTCAGTCCTAAATTATGTAAGAAAATATGAACTTTTTAAAAAATATACTAAAGCTGTCTTATCGATAAACTTCAAAACAGGCATAAAAAACATTTTATTTCAGTGCTTAAATATCATGTTTTATTTTGTAGTGCCAAAAATTATGTGCATCAAAAACGTAGAAAATGCGTTTAAATTGAACGAAATTTAATAACTGATGCAGAATGTCTATAATTATTTTTTTTTTTTTACATTACTGAGTCTCGAAATTTTAAAATCATAAACCGTAGAAAAAGCTTACATACCGTTTTAAAAAATTAATGTACCAACTAAAGATCTGCACGGGCCGGCCCGAGGCCCGAGCCCGGGGACGATTTTCATTCACGGCACTCGTGCCTAGCCTGGTCTCCACTCTTTTCGGGCCGGGCGGGGCTATACTTTTTTCCGAAGAATCGGACCGGGCCTAACTTATTTTTTCTCTAAAGAGCCGGGACTGGTTTCATTCCTAGTCTTCACGGCCCAAAATTTTCAGTCGTAGTTTTGACACAGCACGTATGAAAATTATTGTTTCAGCGTGGCCTGGTCCATTCAAAGGTCAGTTAATTTAGGCCTGGCCCAAAAATTTTTGCAAAAAATACATAAATTTTTAAATCGCCATTATTCTATTCTTAAGCATTATTATTATTATTTTTTTTTAAGAATAGTAGTTTTCTACGCATATTAAAATATAACTAATTTAAAATATATTAAAACGTGGGAAAAGGAACCTGCCTATGACGGAACCCTGTTTTAAACTCAAAAACGTATTGATCCATGCAAAATTATTATACTAATGCGTAAGAAAAGAATATATAATACATTTACTCTTGCTAAGAAGGGAACTTGTCTATACCGCATTTCTTTTTTTTTTTCTATGCAACTCCGTCTTAGAAGATTTTACTGTATAGCATTTTTAAGATTTTTAACACTTCAATACATGGAATATGGATTAGCAATATTAATGATAACTGAAGCATTTACATACAAGCAATAGAGATTTATTAAAAAAATAAATATCCCAGCCTTCGGCACTTCTATAAAAATGAAGATTATAAACATGAAAAAAAAAAAAAGTTAAGAAAAATATTTTGGGTCAGAACTCCTCGTACGAGACAAATTTTTAACAAAATCGACGTAAAAATCAATGTTTTCTAGAAATTCATTCGGGCAGGGCCGAGCTCGGGCCGAACTTTTAAGTTTTTTACCGGGCCATGCCAATATTATTTTTTTCTACAGGCCGGGCTCGGGCCAAACTTTTAACTTTTGTATCGGGTCGGGCCGGGCCGGGCCCGAGCCTGGAAATTTTGGTCCGTGCAGACCTCTAGTTCCAACCTTTTCGTAATATCATAATCATCAAACATCATATTTAACTCCGAAACAGTAATAATGATGATAAATACTCTAAGTGTGAAAAATCTGAAATCAATAATAAACAAAAAAAAAAAAAAAAAAAAAAAAAAAAAAAACTCACAGAACTTGTTTACATCGCATTTGCTAGGCATTGAAAAAAAATCCAGATGTCTTCTGAGTCACTCAGCTTTGCAAACGAAACAGATAAAACTTTTTTTTTTTCGATCGTTGGCTAACGTTCGAATGGAATTGGGAAAATTGAATGGGGAGAATAAAATATTTCCATTCATTTATTTTTATTCACATTGGCCGAATTAATGAAGTTTTGATTATCTTTTGCTAAGCATTTGTATGTTTTTCAATTGTTAAAACAATTATATTATTACTCGTATATTTCAAACCGCTACATGAAGAAACATAATAGACAATCTCTTCTAGAATCTAGAAATCTCAAATCTAGAAATCAGTAGAATATTCCTCGATCAATCTTTTTCTATACAACATACAACTATTCATCGCATAATCTTAACATACCTACACGAATAAATGGTTAAAATTAAATAAGACTTACCTTTATTTTATGTATTCAATTAAGAATCATTTTAATGATATCCTAATCTGTTAATCCTAAAATGGTGGACGAAAATGTGATCATTTTTCTTATCTTAGGAGGGCGCTGTCTCCTTGCTGTTCTGATTGGCTAATACGCAATGTATACGCAAGCCACTCTTTCGGGAGTGACAACTTCACTCTCGATAATGGAGTCAGATATTGCACTCCTTTCTAGAGAGTGGAAAATTCCACTCTTTAAGGAGTGTATTTTTACAAAATTCACCCCAAAAAGAGTGAAAAGGCCTGTCACTCTTTCAAAGAGTGACCTTTTCACTCCTCCCAGTTTTAGAGTGTTCTTTAACACCCCTATAAGACAATGTTATACAAAAATTCTGTATTAAAAGTATTATATTTTTATTATTTCTTATTTGAATGTCCTGTGGGTTCTAAGCAAATTGATTATAAGTAAAAATTTAGAAGAAAATAAAAAGTTATAGTGGTAAAATGGTAAGGAAAATTAAACTCGCAAGTTTAACTTAAATCTCAGTTAAATAAAAAAATTTTCGCTGCTGACCATTTTTTCTTTATTTTGAATCATTAAGGCATTCGTCTATCAGATTAAAATGTTATTTTAGCAAGTTTAATTTCACGACATTTTTATTCCCCAAAAGTCAAAAGATTATGAGAATGTCCCATATACCGGGTGTCCTAAAAAGGACTGGCTAATTTTAAAAATCAATAACTTGCAAACGGTGACAGATATTTAAAAAATTCTTACAAGATGGTTATGCATGAGGTCAAAATTTTTTTACAGTGATTTTCGATTTTAGTTCGAATTACAAATAATAGATGGCGCTGCGATCAACAGACGCTAAATTCATACTCGATTTTTGGTACTTCGGGACCCATTCAGTACATTTTAATCTCCTTTTTCCGCATGGAAGAAGAGAAATGCTAAAAAATCGAGCCTGTATTTAGCGCCTATTGCTTACAGCGCCATCTATTGTTTGTAATTCGAACTAAAATCGAAAATCACTGTAAAAGAACTTTTGACCTTATGCGTTACCCTCCTGCAAAATTTCTTTAAATATCTGTGACCGTTTGCAAGTTATTGAATTTTAAAATCAGTCAGTCCTTTTTAGGACGCCCGGTATGTTAGTTAAATTGAAAAAAAAAACAATATCAAAAGTTTTAATATTGTACGACAATATTATCCTTTCAAAACTAGTTTTGAAAAGATTCTGGTAGTTCAGGTTACATAGTTTTCAGCCGTCATATCTTCTTTAACCTCTTCAGTTCCGAAGCTAAAATAATAATACAAATGCTTATTCATTGGTTTTTTCCAAACAAAATGACATCGTAAATGACAGAAAAAATATCTTTTCTGAAATTGATCCTTTAGGTGCTTAGTAATTTAGGTTCAAAAATATGGATCTAAAACTACAAACCCCCTTAAAAACATCAATTTAATAACCATTAACCTAAATTAACGCAATCACAAATTTAAGAGCTTTAAACAAGCAAATAATCTACAAATCCTCAAAAAATTTTTATTGAACAAGATTTAAGAGCCATTATTTTGAAAAGCAGACAAGTGCGATAGTTGTATTTTTTGTTTTGCTTGATAAGCAATAGTACCACAAAGTTTTTCTCATAGAATATCGAAGTGTAGTACTAGGAAAATCTAAATCATATAATACTTTACCGGGATATTGCTGCTGTTAGCAGAAATAGTCTGTTAAATATTCAAAAATTTCAAAATCGGCAACATTTCAATTAGTCTTTTCTCAAAACAGCGTCACTGTTCAAGAAAACAAAATATATCACGTAGTAGTTGGAAGTATGTACAAACACATTGAAAAGAAAAAAAAGTGGGGCCTCGTCATATTTTTAGAAAAAAAAAATAACAAAATTTACAAAAATTCACAGTCAAAATATCCCTTTTAAATTTCCCTTTTTTCCATTTAGAACAAGGAAGGGGAAAGAAAAAGGATATTTCATTTTCTCATAGGGAAAAAACATAGCTAGCGGAAAGAGAAACGGGATGTTTCGTTTTCTGATAGGGAAAAAGTGTGATAAATGACAGTCTTTTTTGTGACTTTTGACATTTTTTTTCTAAAAATATGACGAGGTCCCACTTTTTTTTTCTTTTCCTTGTGTTTGTACATACTTCCAACTACTACGTGATATATTTTGTTTTATTGAACAGTGACGCTGTTTTGAGAAAAGACTAATTGAAATGCTGCCTATTTTGAAATTTTTTAATATTTAACAGACTATTCCTACTAACAGCAGCAATATTCCGGTAAAGTTTTATATCATTTAGCTTGTCTTAGTAGTACACTTTGATATTCTATAAGAAAAAGTTTGGGGTACTATTGCTTAAATAAGAAAATACGTCGGAAAACGGACAAAAACGTCATTTTCATTGCATTTTGAGGCAACATAACAATGTAAAATAACAATGCCCCATGGAAACGAAAGCAGTTTACTAAGCAAGTAGTGGTATACTAACATATCACCACAAAAGAATTTTGGGATGTCGTTGCTTTCCCAAGCTTTAGCATTGCAAACATACTCGCATTTCACTTTTCATGAAAAATGGCGGACACAACCTTGAACTTTGACATTTTTTACAGTGAAGGGAAATTTTTTTCAGGGCTTCAAAATTGCACATTATTCATTAAATATGACCTACTTCAACATAAAAAAAATCAAGCAAAACAAAAAATACAACTATCGCACTTGTCTGATTTTCAAAATAATGGCTATTAAGTTAAATACTTATGAAATTTTCTCACTTTCTTGGTCAGACTGTCTTTGGTCACTTTTAGGCATTTTGCAAACTCGGATGAAAATAACATTTATTTTATGTGGTAATCAGCTTAGATGCTACCATTTATTTGTTTGCTTTGAAAGCAAAAAACATTCAGCTATTAAGAAATGATGTGAAAATGTAAAAAAAATCGGAAATTTTAATTTTTTATAAGGAAAAGAACAGAGGTACCCGTATGGGGACCCAGGAACCGAAGAGGTTATACTACGAATTACGTTGTCTCTCGAGTGTACCTGGAAAACATTTTTTTTCAACTTATTACAAAAAATATGACATATTTTATGGATTGTGAACTTTTTGTTATAATTTTGTTTTTGTTTTTTTTACAATTTTTTTGTTTATTTTTTAGGCATAATTGAGAGCAAATTTATTAAGCAGAATAAAAAGAAACAATTACTCAAAAATGGGGAACTTGGACAGCCAAAACATGTCAAAACTGGATTTTCAAAGTTAGTTATGTTGTACAATATTAAAACTTTTATTACTATTTTTTACAGTTTAAAAATATTTTGAATTTCTTTAAAACATAAATAACTAAATGAAAAAATAAGTAATAGTCTAAATTAGTTACAGACTTCGTAATCTACTATTAAATTTCTATCAATGTTCATTATTTAAAACTTTGGACCATTCTAGTTCTTTAAATTAAATAAAAGGCCCTTTTCTATATTTCTTTATTGTTGATACACTTGTATATATGTGTAAAAATTCATTTTGACGTCACATAAAATATTTAGAAGCCAACTTCAAGATTGCTTGTTTGCTTAAAGAACAACTTGAAAAGGCCCATTGTGATGAACAAATTGCTTTTGTGCAATCGCTACACAGACGAAAACAATGTACGCCACTCTGGCCGTTTATTTACACAGATGTCGAAGTGAACGAAAGTTTTAATATAAGTTTGTGAGAAGAAAATGGGACTTCAAGTTGTGATTATTTCAATACTGCATTTTTTTCTCCATAAACGTATACTTTTTTAATTATTTATTTTCTGATTGGAAAAAATATTGCAGAAAATTATTTTGAATCATCTAATTTGCATGTTAATTTATTATACGAGACAAAATAAAATCCCATTTTATATGACTTGCCATTTCTATTTCTTTTTTTTTTCCTTTTTTAAACGATCGATAGAAAATTAAAAGGAAAAGAAATAGCTAGTTAGGTATTTAATTACTACTCTGAATACGGATGAAATTAGCAAGCATTCAAAAAAGGGCAAAGTACGCGACTGGTTAAAAAAATGAAAAAATATACAGATAAAAATGTAATTTTTATCCAAAAAAAAAAAAAAAAAAAAAAAAAACAAATTTAAGTTAATACCAGTGTAATAAATGGAGAAATAATAACTTAGCGCACGCCATTCGACTTATTTTATTAAAAATGGTTTAGCACAACAGAGCGTTTTTTGTGGTAATCCTTTATTGTTAGTAACATTCACTTTGTCATTGTTGTTAGCATCACTCATTATGGCAATAAGCATTGGATTATTACATGTTGAAATTTACCACAATATCAGTGTAATAAATGGAGAAATAATAACTTAGCGCACGCCATTCGACTTAATTTAGTAAACATGGTTTAGCGCAACAGAGCGTTTTTTGTGGCAATCCTTTATTGTTAGTAACATTCATTTTGTTATTGTTGTTAGCATCACTCGTTATGACAAGCATTAGATTATTACATGTTGAAATTTACCACAATGTCAGTGTAATAAATGGAGAAATAATAACTTAGCGCACGCCATTCGACTTATTTTATTAAAAATGGTTTAGCAGAACAGAGCGTTTTTTGTGGTAATCCTTTATTGTTAGTAACATTCACTTTGTTATTGTTGTTAGCATCACTCATTATGACAACAAGCATTGGATTATTACATGTTGAAATTTACCACAATATCAGTGTAATAAATGGAGAAATAATAACTTAGCGCACGCCATTCGACTTATTTTAGTAAACATGGTTTAGTGCAACAGAGCGTTTTTTGTGGCAATCCCATATTGTTAGTAACATTCACTTTGTTATTGTTGTTAGCATCACTCATTATGACAACAAGCATTGGATTATTACATGTTGAAATTTACCACAATATCAGTGTAATAAATGGAGAAATAATAACTTAGCGCACGCCATTCGACTTATTTTAGTAAACATGGTTTAGTGCAACAGAGCGTTTTTTGTGGCAATCCCATATTGTTAGTAACATTCACTTTGTTATTGTTGTTAGCATCACTCGTTATGACAAGCATTAGATTATTACATGTTGAAATTTACCACAATGTCAGTGTAATAAATGGAGAAATAATAACTTAGCGCACGCCATTCGACTTATTTTAGTAAACATGATTTAGCGCAACAGAGCGTTTTTTGTGGTAATCCTTTATTGTTAGTAACATTCACTTTGTTATTGTTGTTAGCATCACTCATTATGACAAGCATTAGATTATTACATGTTGAAATTTACCACTTATCGCTGTATAATATACATATGAAATATATTAAAACATTAAAATCCCATTCTAAATCTGAAATTTAAATGAATTTCCAATTAAATATTTTCTAACTCTTAGTGTCTAATTCTAAAGCCGTCCCTTTTAAGTTTGTTTTTCAACCCAACAAATATAATTTTCAGATATTAAATTGTAACCAATTTTAAGATTCAAAATTCAAACTAAGCACAATTTGCAAGTGTTTGTTGCAGCTGCCCCCAGGCGTTGCTTACTTCAGAGGTCTAGACATAAACTATATTAAACTAATTAAGCTTATTAAAATAATAAATCTTTGTAAAAAATCCCCATAAAATAAAAAATATACACAGGACGCGTTTCGAGCTAAAAATATTGACAGCTCGTCATCAGCTACAGTAAACACGTTATTTCTAAATTTTTATTTTATTTCTATTTTATTTCTAAAAATTCTGATAATCTTGTCAATGATCTCTCATCATCCCCTTTCCTCTATCCAGCGTGGAAATTACTTTTATAATTCTTTTCCCTCTTCTCTTGTTTCTTTCCTTTTTATTTTGTTTTAAAAAAAAAAATAAATAAATAAAAAAGGTTTTTTGGTTTTTTCTTGTTTTATTCTTTTATATTTCTTTATTTATGATTATTATTTATTTTTTAATTTACTCCTTTTATTTTATTTTAATTTTGTTTGTTTCTTTTATTTCCATTTTTCCCTATCATTTTCCCTGCTATCATTTTGGCTACACTTTCGTCTTCTGCATCTCTCCTTTCAGCTAGCGCCATCTGTCGCATTCTTTGCAAATTCTATTCTCTACCTTTCAGTTCATTTTTGACCTTGTCCCCTTACGGACACGTGTTTACTATAGCTGATGACGAGCTGTTAATATTTTTAGCTCGAAATGCGTCCTGTGTATTGTTTTTATTTTATGTTGATTTTTAATTGTTTCATAACGCCAGTTTTCGGTGTTGTTTCGCTAGTTAAGCTTATGTTTCCTTCCAATTTGACACCTTCACCCACCTGCAGAAAAATATTACAACCACAGATCAAAAGCCCAGAACACGAGCGAAAATGAGACATTTTCAGATATTTTCCAGCTTAGAAAAATGTAGGCATTAAAATAATCTGCTTCCTGGGCTTCCTCCAAACACGCCACGACTATGTAAGATGGAACTGCTTAAGGGTGTTCTCAAATCCAAAAGGGCAACTTTATGACATAAGTTTTCATTTATTTTTGTTGGATAATGCACGAAACTAGCAATTGTTGTTGTTCAGAAGCTATGTAATCGAGCTTTTTTTTTTCGTTTTTTGCAAACGCAATAGATTTTTCAGAAAATAGAGCCAAAATAGGCGTTTTGAACCGAATTTCCGCGCGAAAGTAGAATAATCCCTCAAGAAAGGGCGAAAAACGTGTTTTGTCATGTGATCAAAATCGCTTATACCTCGATACCTAATCGATTGATCAAAAAATAGTAAACACAGTTCAATTCCAAATCGCTTCTATGACCAGGCTTTCTAATTTTATATCTTTCCGTGAAAAAATGAATTTGTAAATGTGTCAAAACGTTTTGCGCTTGTAGACCAGAGCAGTTAAGAACAGCCTTAAGAAATAAGTTCGGTCAACAAAACGGTCCTGAGTTTTTTTTTTTTTTTTTTTTTTTTTTTTTTTTTTTTCAGCAACCTGCTTATACTTTATTCTATCCACTTGTACCAGTGATATATAATTCGGTACTGACAATAAAGGCAGTGCATAGTTAAACTTCATTTGGCATTTCATGAAACTAAATTCAGCGTAGTAATAACCTTTATTTCTACAGTGTATCTAAAACAAAACCTTTGTTCAAAGTTTAAATTTGGCGTTGTGCTAAGCGCGCTTCGAATTGAGGTCTCAAAGTTGCAACGCCGCCTTGGTCAGTGCTGCGTTTTTCCAGATAGGTGTATTTTTAACTTTTAAAGTCACTCGAGGCGTATTGAGAGATACAATCAATTCAAACTATAGCGAATCTCACAGTATTTATGCGATTCATTCTAATTAAATATTTCGAGGGCGATGCCCTTAAAAAACGGACACCTAATTTTAATTCCAAAACAGACAAATGGCACCAAGAATATTTAATTAAAATTTTCCTTTTATAATGTACGTGAAAATAAGCAAGTTCGCATTTTCTAATAAATTCGTTTATAAATTCTGGTGTCAGTTCATTATTTCATAAGTTTATAAATAGAATTACTCCGTGCCGGAAAGGATTGAGTGGTCGCAGGACTCTTAAAGCTTCAAAATTTAAGAAATTTTAATTTTTTTAGATGTTAAACTCCTATCTTTTCTGAATATTTTGGCTTTTACCGCTCAATAGCTGAAGCGGCGTTTCCGAAACTTTAAAGTCATTATTTTCCAAATGGCGTTTTTGGGTATAACGCACAGGATACCTAAAAAACTTCTGAATATTTTTTCATGAAATTTTCAAAACATATATTCGTTATTCTGTATAAACTGAACATAAAACTTCCTTTTTATTGTTCAAAAAAATATTTTTTTAGGTGATTTTACTGTTGAAATTTTCAAAATTTTGTACTAGCTAAATGCAACATTGCATTAAAAATATAAAAATGCTTTAAATACAAATTTATTTAAGTTCAGGGAAATTATTACAATCTGAAGTATAAGTAAGCACCAAAATTTTCATTCTAGTTGCAATATTTATTTTGTAATCCTGCGCGTAAACTGTTATGCCAATTTTTTGTTCGACAAATGTCTACTAGTTTCGAGCCCCCTACAAATACTAATTCTGTATCTTGCAATTTTTTAAATACATGAAACGAAAGAACATACTTATATCTTTCATTCCAATTAAAATTGTGTTTGAAAATCATGTACATTTTAAGACATTAAATGTTGAAAATGGTCTTTTTTTCATTTTTCCCACTTTTTAGTGTCCCGAGACCCCTTAAATTAGTATGTTTTTAACAATTTGACGTTTATTGCTTTTATACTGTTATTGGACATTACATTACACATATATATCATTAAAAGTCGTTAACTAGGCTTGGAGTACGCCGCCCTGTCCTTGTGTATGCCCAAACTGACCGTACCTTTAAGGATTAATATCTCAGCTAATTACCGATGATTTTTTTCGAAAATCATTAACAACAATGCTTTTATTCTTCTGCAACGATAGGTATATTCACCAATGCTCAACAATTTTTCTGAATGCCCTTAAATCGAAATTTGTGTATAACAGAAAAATGCTAATTACTCAAAAACTATGTGACCTAGGGTAATCGCTATAATTTTCCGGCAAGGTTTATATTAACATCTACTACCTCTAATTTTTTCATAATTTTAATTTCAGTAGATTCGGAATTAGATGGGGGGGGGGTGGATATATGTTTGAGCTACATTTTCAACAATATCTTTGAAAATATAATACCTAAAATTAAAAGGAATATATTTTTGAGTTCAACGTTACAAAAGCTTTCACAGGATACCCCACATGATATACAATGAAAAGATTTTTTTTTCAAGTAGCATAATTAGCCCCTCTACTTTTTTACTAAATATATTTATGAATGTTTATTAATCTGAAAATATGTGGGTCAATGGCTTTTATTACTTCCCCGAATTTGAACTTTCCACGTTCCATAGTTTACGATTAAAATGGCTGTGACAGACGGACAGACACAGGAGTGATCTTATAATGGTTACGTTTTTACTTTTTAAGTACGGAACTCTAAAAATGTAAATAATAATTAATTTAAAAAGAAGTTCTAGGCATAAATTAATTTTGGAGTTTTGCCAATAGAAATATTAGTTTAAAAATTGCAGAGAAAAATAAATTGTCATGAAAAATTCGAAAACGTAAATGTAATTTATTAAGAAAATATCAAAAAGTTCAAAGCTGCAGAATTTCCAATTTTGCTTAAAATTTCTAACGTGTAAGAAATATAAAAATAAGTAAAAAGGAAAAAAATGTTTCAAGGTGGGAGTGAACCGACAATCTCTTGGTCTGTAAGCTTGCACGCTACCGCTGCACCACGAGTTCACATACAGAAAGTCATACTAATGAGTATTTGAAATATACGCTGAACTTTAACCTCCAATTTTTCCAAAACTAAGGCCTATTTGAAGAAACTCTTTCATTAAAATAATTAGTGGCATGACCTCTACAACATACTTTGAAATCATCAAAATCTGAGCACATCATGTTTTGTGATTTCCTTGTTATTGAACCATCCTTCCATGAAAAGTCTGTAATATTCACTAATTTTTATAAAACTTGGCTATAACCAAATTTATTGTAACGTTATATTTCTGATAAATTCGATTATTGACACAAAATTTATCTAAAAATAATCGAATATTCTTGATATTATTCAGATCTTACATATCTATCCTTTCAGTAGCAGAATAAAAAAAAAAAAAAAAAAAAAAAAAAAAAAAAAAAAAAAAAAAGTGTATTCTTCAAGAACGTATTTTTTTTCCAAAGGAGCTATTTTATAATGTTTTCCCAAACATCTTCGTTTTTTATAGCCTCGAACCCAAAGAAAGAATAAGATCCATTAGAGCAATTAATAATAATTTGCCTAATTATGTATGTGTTTTTAAGATTTTTATTATCTACACGGGTATCCCGAGTAACGGGTAAATACGGGGACTTTTATAATTTCATTTTTTCTTGTATTTACCGGCTTTGACTGTATTTAGAAAAACTCAAATAATTAATGTTTATATGGGGAAAAAAAGGCTTGGAAAAATAATATAAAATTAAAACTTGTAAGGATGTTTAAAAAAAAATCAAAAGCGAAAAAAAAATAAAATAGTTTAAGAAAATTTTCACCAAATGAAATCAAAATGTTGTACAATATAAAATGAAAATACTGTTTTATAAAATAAAAAAAATTACAAACTTTCCTTTATCCCCTTTTATCATATGAAATATACTTGCCAGAATTACGAGACTGAATGCAGGCATAGCCATACGATAACAACTACAACTTCTAATGCATTTAATTTTCTTTCTTTCTTATTTTCCCCTCACTGCACCTATATTATACGATACTTATGACATTCTTTAAATTTATTTCTTTTTCGTGTGACACAGAATTCACTTTCTTCAATTACTGTATCATTTCGCAGTGTATTTAGATCAGATGCCTCCATGATAACACAAACGGCACACAAAAGAAAATATCTTCTATTGTTTATTTTCCGAGCTGCATTGTTGCCACCCACTGAAACTAAATCAGATAAAATATTCAGCATCACCTTTTTTACAACAACGCAACTGATTTCTACGCATTGTCATTTAATTAAACCAGATATCGAGTGTTTCCAACCGTATCGTCTATTACGTTGCACTTTTTATTGAATTACTAATGCTCCAGAAGATATTCATAAGCAAAAAATATATTTATGATGCAATCAACTATGCCTAGTTAAATCTTGTTTAAAGGAATATCTCACTCAATGTGATACGTTCTCAATATTTGAAATGACGCCAATTAGCTTCCATGTTAAAAGACTTCGTTTTAAGTGGTCCGGTACTAGAAAATCTCCAAAAGAAAAATAACATTTTTATTTTTATTTTTTTAGGATAAAAAATTACTCTGGAGTTTTTAGAATAAAATGTAGTAAACCACGTGTAAAAATGTCAATATTGATATTTTTACAAAAATGATTATTCTGTTTTGATAATATTCTACTAATAATGAGTAAAAATTGCTTAGTAACATTAGGAAAATTTTCTTAAAATTTATTAAATCTAAGGTGTAACTGAAAATGTTGACGCTAAATTACTCGAATATTTAACCAATATCTCTTTTTCTGAAATAATTAATTGAGCAGGAAAATTACTGAAAACAGAAGAACTTCTAAATCACATTTGATTTCTGTTGTTTAAAATATTTTTACAAGTTTTAATTTTATGTTATATTTCCAAGCTTTTTTTGTCTATTATTTGAGTTTTTCTAAATACAGTCAAAGTCAGTAAATGCAAGAATCTAGGATATTTTGAAATCCCCGTATTAATCGTTACTCGGAATACTCGTGTAAATAATAAAAATCTTAAAAACAAACGTAATTATTACTGTTCACAAACGCTGCGTTGAACCACGGCACACGGGTGTACCATAAATGAACCTTGGGTATAATTCAAAAACTTTTAAAAGCCATTTATTAAATGATTATTTCTTTTATTTTGTCTCGATGATGAATTCCTAAGTAATGCATAAAATAACATAGAAATACTTGTTCAATTCTTTAGCGTCATATTTTCAGTGAAATGAATTTGCAACGAAAATTTTTAAAACCACATAATCGATCAAGGGAGAACTTGAGAGAAATTTTAAAAGTTTATCGACCCCAAAAATTAATCTTGCATAAAATATATTCTTAAAAAATATGAAGCTCGGATACCGTTTATTTGATGTGAAAGTAAAACAGAAGAATAAATATATGCGTATAAATAAGTTTATAAAGAAAGTTACTTGTTATTCGAATTTATAATTGTTTTTATTTAAAACTTGGTCGTAATTCAACATTTTGTCTCTATTACAACACAAGAATGAAAAATAAAGCATCAGGCATAGATTATAAAATACTTTCCATCACTAACATAATATTAAGATATTTCATTTTCCATGTAGTGAAATAAGATATGTAAATAAACAATTTAAAAAACACTTAAATCAGTAAAAATCCTTCAGTAATTATTATCAATTACCTTGTTATATGTGTAAATTCTTTCGGTCAGCCCTATGACCTCTAGAATTTTATAGACACTGATAAAAATTTCACCGTTGGATTACGGGAAAAGCCTGGCAGCACAGATTCCAGCATTTTCCCGTAATATTACAGTATGTACCGTTATCTATTTAGACTGTATTAGACCGTAAATGACAGTAAACTTTTTGAACGTATCTGACCGTAAATCACAGTAACTTTCAAGACCGTATCCGACCGTAAACCACAGTAATTTTCAAGAACGTATCTGACCGTAAATCACGGTAATAGGAGTGTATTTGACCGTTTGTGATTCTTTCCCCTTTTTTTTGTTAGTATCAATTATTTTGTTTCAATTTGAATTAAAGAGATATAAATTCTCTGTGTGTTCTATCTTTTAAGGAATTGAAACTGCATTTTAGGTAAGTGCTAGCAACAGCGATAGATAATATTCTAATTTTAGTTGATTATCAGCCTTCTCATTCTAAAACATTATAATTGACAGCTTTTCATGTATTTACATGTCATTTATATATTCACATACGTTTCCGTTTTAATTTTAAAAACTATCAAAAGAACGTTATTGTAATGTGTAATAAACGAGGAATAATAATATAATTATTACTGGATTATTATTATATTACATTATTGTACATTATCAGTAATCTGTCTTTTACAAAATTCAATCTCAGAGAAATGGACCCTTCACAACACTTAAAACTTAGATTTCCACTTTTAAATAAATTCATTTAAAATAATCTTCCAGATTTCAGTAACCGATTTTCCTTTCTTCACCCTACAAAGTTAATATCTCTAAAGTCTGATGTTTATAAAAACTTAATAAATAATAAAATTCCAAACACTCCTCCCCCCCCCCCCTCACACACATATTTATTACACAGAATTTTTTTTTTTTTAAGGATACTTTATTAATTGTATTAACAGAAATGAGTATCTAATGAGTATCTAATGAACGAGTATCTAATGAGAATGTAAACAGTCTATTAAAACCCTTTAGCTATTTTTATAGTTTTTATTTAATACCTTTTCAGCAATTGGTGTGAAATATAAGAAAAAAACTTTTACAATATTAGATTAAATTACATAATAATTGGCAACATTACAAAATATTTTCACAACTATTGCCTACCTCTTTTATTAATTTGAATTCTTGTTTCACGGCAATATAAATTTTTCGATAATCGTATCAATTTTTCTATTTTTTATTTATCCATTTTATTATTATTATTATTATTATTATTATTATTTTAGGATGAGGAAAGGAAAGGTGATGAGTGTAATTTGGAAGACAATTTTAACTGAATTTATTAAAAGGTTTTACAGTTGCGAAATATGCATTTTTCTGAGATTGAATAGATTACTGATAATGTAATTTAATAATAATTTAATAATAATATAACAACGTTATAGTAATATAAAGGCATAATATAATAATAGTTTAAAAACACAATAATAATGTATTAACAATATATAATAAAATAATGTATTATTATATTATTATTCCTATTTTATTACATATTAGTACAATGATTTTCTTTAAATTATAACGGAAACTTATGCGAATATTTAAATGATATGTATACAAACATCTGCCACTTACTTTGTTTTAAAATGGAAAGGTTGCAATCATCTAGAATTAGAGTATTATCCATCACTGTTTACAGGTAGCATCCGCTAGCACCTACGTACGGACAATCACTTATAAGCAAGATGGCTACAATCAACACTGCTATTGAATTTCTCGGTAAAAAAAAAAACGTGGTCTTAGATTGTTAGAATGCGCGCGCCGCTGTGCCAGCGTAATCCACCGTTAGATCACGGTTAGCGATCGCGAGTAACAGTAATTTACTAGACTACCCCGTGGTCTGCCGTTAAAGGCTGCGTTACATTATCCCCTCGACCGTATATGACTGTTAGAGTGAGGTTAATACTGAAAAAATGATCAGTTACGGTCAATAACAGCTTAATATTGTCAGTGACTGATATTTAGCGGACAAGCGCAATATTTGCTACAATACAGTAATTTACAGTAAAATTAGGCAGTAAAGTACTGTAAAGCAACAGCTATTTTTAACAGTGCACTTTTTTAGTTATCAGTACATGAAAAATTGATAACTTTAAAAATGCATAAAACAACGGAAAAAATCACCTCCAGCTATTATCGATCACGATGAATCCTGTAACTGAATTAATTCATTCTTCTCTGTAAATGTATGTAGGGGAGACTAGGGAGGGTTGACCCACTTTTTACAAAATGATTTTTTATTTCTTAAATATTGAAAGTAGAATAAAGTTTTATATATCATTTTATTCGTTATGCAATCAGTTATCAAAATAAAAGTTTTACATAAGTGTAATATATAAGAAATTTGAAAAATGATTGACTTTAATCATGAGAAAATAGTGGGTCAAGGCTCCCCACGTATGGGAGCGTTGACCCACTATATGGCAGGCTTGACCGACTTTGTTTTATATTGAAATATTTGTGAAGAGAAATAATATAAGTTTTTAAAAAAAGCAAAATATCTTTATGCTACATACTTTAATTATTATAAAAAAATATTTTTGAAAATATGATGCTTAAACAAACCTGTTTAGGCGCAATCGCATGTCAGAGGATTTTTTTTTTAACAGGATTTTGCCTGAGCAGGTATAATTGTACAGCAGGGAAATTGAAATTTTAACATTTAAGACAGCATTCCGCTAGAGACAGGTTCCGTTTTAATAGGGTTTCATGCATTATAATGCCCGGATTTAGTAGCCAATGCCCCCCCCCCTTTTTTTTTGCTTCCTTGTCATACTTTTGTGACATTCGACGTAACAACTCTAGTTGTCACATACACTGGTTATCAAAAATTAAGGAAAAGTCACAAAATGCTAATTTTCAAATACGCGAACACTCAAAAGGAAATAATATAATTTGAGTAATTACTATCTCTACAACACAGCTAGACCATATAACATCTCATTCATGTCACACATGGTCACAAGTGTCACAGTCACTACGGTGAAGCAAAAAAATAAGAAATTCCATACATCTCATTATGAGTCTCAAATGATCACTATATGTGACTCCACTGAGAAGTCAATGTGATTGCTGCTTTGTGACGAGTCACCAGGTGACTTTACCATTTAGTTAAATTGTGACTCTCATGTGACTGTCATTTTAAGACTCAATTTCATAGTCATCATGAACGTTGCATTATGATAAGTCACCAAATAATAACATATTATAGTCACATGGAGACTTTTCCCAAAAGAGGACAATGGTGACTTCACAGTAGTCTCTCTGTCACCTGAAAGTCATGGAATTTCCTATTTTTTTGCTTCACCGTAGTGACTGTGATATTTGTGACCATGTGTGACATGAATGAGATGTTATGTGGACTAGCTGTGTTGTAGAGATAGTAATTACTTGAATTATATTATTTCCTTTTGAGTGTTCACGTATTTGAAAATTAGCATTTTGTGACTTTTCCTTAATTTTTGATAACCAGTGTAGTTTGGCTTCATCTCACTCTATTCATCATGTTGAAATTTGTCTAGTTACCTTCCTAAAGATGTTCGATCAATGCTATGGTCTTTTGCAGCCGCATGAGCACTTATCATTAACATCTTTTAACGCTTTCAGGGGCAAAGTACTTTCAATACTAAAATGCTGAAATAAATGACTGGCACCGGAATATACGAACAAATTTATTCGGAAATACGAAAAAGGCTATATTTCACGTACATATTAAATGGAAAAGATTTTAGCAAAGTTCTGGTGCTATTGTGACGTTTGAGAATTATAATTAAGTCGTTTCATAAATACACCAATGCCCCTGAAACGGTTATGACTGCTGCTTTCGTAATTTCTAGACCTTTCTACTCTTTTCCACTGTTTCTATTTTCTTATTGTAAGTAATATTTAAATGGAAAAAAAATTCCTATCAACTTTCCTATTTATATTTCATTAATGTTTTCGTGCAGTGGATACTATAACAGTTTTTCACATCTTTCTTTAATTAGTTTTAAGCGTTTTCTTTTCCATCACCCCATTTTACTGTAGCTTTGCAGAATAAATTTACATTCATTTTTATATATAACCATTAATCTTTCATTAAGCGCAATATATAATAAAAAGATTTTTAAAAACCCTTAATTAACACACTGACGACGGGCAAATTTTATCAAATCTGAATTTTAAATCAGTAGAAGCTCATCCCTATTCTGAAAGTCTTTTGTAAATTGGTGTTCTTGATAGGTTTCCCAAGTTTATATATCGATAAATATATTTCAATGTACCAATAAGGCAGCTTTGAATATCTGGTCAACCCTCCCTCACACTGACTGGGTCAAGCTTCCCCACATAGCCCTTTTCTAAAGAATAGCACATTGTTATGTTAAGCCTAACTTACTGTATAATCTTTATGCCTGGAATGAAAGCTCGGTATTTCTGCGTTACTGAAAACCTACTTACTTAAATTTCTATGATGTATTTTATCTGAAAAAAACTTACAAAATATTTCTAAAAAACACACCTTTTAGGTTGAAAAGGCCTTACAATTGATTTTTCCACACCTATTTCGATTATCTGTATGGAACAGAGCCTGTTGTTTAAGCCTTCCAGTAGCTTTGGTTGAGACCTATTGATAAAACACTGAAATTCTTTTAAATATGAAAACTGATGAGTGGGTTAAGCCTCCCGTGTGGTCAACCCTCCCTAGTCTCCCCTAAATGGGCGATAAATGCTACGCACTTCATAATCTTACAGAAAACATGCTGTAGTGAACCTTGGTGATACTTTTTGACACTTTCCAACAAATTTGAAAAGTGTTTATGAATTTGGTTTGTCTGTCCGACTGACTGTCCATCTGTCTGTTCTTTAACTCACGTAAATATAGTGCGATTACGATGAAATTTATATATGTTATTGGGGTTTACTATGGTATGTTCGGTATTGAAAATGAAGTGTGTAGCACTTACGGTTCATTTACAAGGACGCTCAAAAGAATTCCATTACATTACGGCTTATGAAGAAAAATCGTTTGCGATGTATTTTAAAGACTTTACAATATTTAAAAAATATTGAAAATTATATATATCACTGAGAAGAACTACCAAGTGCTTACTGTAGTATCTGGTATCCACAGAATTTATCGTTCCTTTACAGGGATACAGAAGTATTTTTCTAAATACTGCCTATGAAAAATAATTGCTGGCAATTGTGGTACGGGTTTTAAAATTTAACCATATTTTATTTTGTATATTACTTATTGTGTATAAATTTTATGGATCATATACAGAGATACACAAAGGATATAGAGTACATTTCCGTTTATTGACGGAAATGGCTGAATGAGAATTTTCAACTGTGCTATGCGTTTAATTGAACTAACTTTTAGCATACTACGTGGTATAAATACCAACCTTTAGATCATATACAGGGATGAACAAAAAACTTCTGGCGTTTTTCGAACTGTTAATATACAGTATTTTGAATGTGTTGTAAAGTGTTTCATAAGCTGTGCTGGATGTATGATTTTTGTTCTTGTTAATTTTATGTTTGAAGTATTATAGCATCATTAAAATGCAATGCAAATGATTTTCTCCTATAGATCATAATTCAAGGGAATTTTTTGTGCGTCCCTGTAAACGAACTGTAAATGCTACTTAATCTATCCTCCTGAGAAAGCATGCTGTAGTAATGCATATCAATCTCATTATGTGTTGAGTATCTTATCATCAATAAAATGCACACCAAAAGATTTTTATCCATAAAGTAATGTAAAGGCGCAATCTTTTCTGTGTCCCTGTAAACGAATTATAAATACTGCACATTTCATTTTGAATGCCAAACATTCTATAGTAAACTTCAATAAAATGTAAAAATTATGACAATCCCAGTATATTTAAACTAGTCAGACCACGGACAGACAGAAATCCAGACAAGCACAATTCATAAACGCTTTTCAACTATGTTGGAAGTGTTAACCCTCGCAGTACTAACAAGGAAAGTCTCCTTACCGGACATACTCAGAACATTTTGAAAAATATATTCATTAGACTAGTTATGTATGTAATAAAGGATCAGTCATATTTAGCGGCGGAATTACAGTAGAAAATCTGTAAAAAAAAATACTTTCGAGTACTTGGCGCGAAAAGACGAAAGCGTCACGCGATTTGGCGAGCAGTGCTTTTCCTCGTCAAAAGTAAGCGATTTTAATGCACCTGAAAATTGCTTGTTAATTAATTTTTAGAATGCGTGTAAATAGTAATTAAGGAATTTCAACATCATCAATGAGAGAATTTAATAAATATATTTTTTATTACATATTTATGTTGCTTGGTATTTAATTTTATTACATTAAAAACAATTTCATATATAAAAAATATTTTCATATAGTTAAGCGTATTCCAAAATAAAGGCAATATGAAGAATACTGCAGTTATTCATTTCAATATCAAAAAAGTAGTTGTTTCCATAGCAACCAAATTGAATCGACAGTGCTCAATTGGACTTAATTTTGAGATGGAAAGAATATTAATTAATTTTAATTTTGCTTTAATTCCTAAAATTTGATAGTTAACTTTCATTATAAATATATATATATGATATAACTATAGTTTAATCAAACTAAAACTGACAAAATGTAAGTTATTTACATTATGTTTATTTAAACAAGTTCAATATGAAACATTTTTATTTTAAAGAATATTTGACATAAAAAAGTATTTTTTGAAATTTTATTCCATCGCCAACCGTTGATAAATTGCCAAATATCGAAATTTTCATTATTTTTTTACGGACGCTTTATCGAGTTCCCGCCGAAATTTTTTTATAAACATATCTATCCTCATGAGTGGAACATTCTATATTTTTTTCAGATTTTTCGGAGCATGCGCTTATGGAGACCTTCCTTTTAAGTTCAAAATATTATGTAAATGCCTGAGATGGGGTATTTTGACCAGAAACTTCATCAAATAACAAAGCTTGTGCATCATCAATAGACAAACCACAATATTCATTTCGTTGAATAGCGAAATTTACACACAACCGAACACAAGAGCAAAAAATAACGAAATGATGGAGGCGCCTACAATCGCTTGAATGGAAACGCTGTACACGCAGAATCTCCTACACTCCTTTTCACTATCAGAGGCGCTTGACTTTCACACTCACCTTCACCAATTGACATGAAAATCACATATGGTACCGTCTATTCTACCCGGCGTTATCGCAGAAACACGGTCTCACCTTGTAAAGATCAATGGAAGGCATGCGCCCCTGTTAGTGAAAAGCAGTAAAGTGAGCTACATTTGGCAGGATGCCAAAAATTTTCTTTTTTTCTCTTGAAACGTTATAATACATAATAGAAAACTTTCATATATTCTCTGATTACCTATAATGGAGTTAATGAGACCCCATTCGCAATTTCTACAAATAAACAAAAAAAAATTAACTGTGCGAAACTTGCTAAGAAGACAAAATTATGAAAGAGAGCTTTATAGGAGAATTCTTAGAAAATTTTTGCATACATATTCTAAATGAAAAAAAAAAAAATGCAAAATATCCAGATGGGGTCAAATTGACCCCATCTTAGTACTGCGAGGGTTAAACAAAAGTTCATTCTTAAAGCAGAGTCAACACGCAAAATCAATTATAATTAATTTTTTATTAATTACAAAATTAATAATTCGAGCGTGCCGTGAAATAATAAAAATAAAAGATTTAAAAAATTCTGTACAAAATGAAGTGACATAGAATAACCAAGATTATTTTATGCATATTTTAACTGAGTAATCAGCATGTGGAATTATTAAAGAAAAGAAAAGAAATATAAGAAATGGAAAAAGAAAAAAAAATTAACGTATAACTTTTCAGTAGTTTTCTATTTCATATTTACTGAAAAGCATAGTCATGTTTTCAGAGAAGGAAATAAGTCTGTTTATTTCTAAAAGAATCCTGCATCGGCTTGGGTAACCTGATTTTAACAAAACCTGAACCGAACGAAACCATGGGTGAGGTCTGGTTCGTGTTTCATGTTCAAGTTATGCCGATTTTTCAAAAGAAAGTCCCAACTATTTTTTATATGGAAAAACATATTTGAATAAAAATGAGTAGATATCTATACTTTCAACATAATAGATAAAATTGATATTAGAGGTAAAATTGTACTCTATTTTTCTGAAATTGAATTTGAAAGGGGATTATTTTCTTTATTTTCGGGTTTTAGGTTAGGTTTTGAGTCGATTAAAATTATTTTTTCTTGTTCTCAGGATTTATGATTTTTTTTTATTTACTTATTAATCAAAATATTCGGTTTTATTTGATATAAATCTTTTTTTTCATTATTTAATTCAGATTTTTGTATTTTGTTAAAGGGATTTTCAGAACTCCAATTGTTAATTATTTTACATTTATAAAAATAATTAAAATTGTAAGGATATTTTAAAATGTATGACAATATTATATGTCAAGCTGTACTACATCTTGAACCTGTTTTATTATAATAGTAATATATATAATCCAATTTTCATGCAAATTCCTATAATTCAAATTATATTTAATACAAATCGAATAATAGTAACTTCAACATAATTAAAGAGATTAGGGAAAATATAACCAAAGAGTACCAAAAAATAGAAAAGAATCTGTCAAATAATCAAGAATTCCTATAATAAATGCACCGGCCGATATAGAGACATAGATAAAATGTATTCTCAAGACTAAAAAGTAAGAATTCACTCCTTTTTTACCCGACTGAAAACAAGGGTTATGTGTTTCACGCGTATATGGATATGCGGATTTCTTTATACCCTCAAAACATCCCAACGACTGGATGGATTTTAATGAATGAGGTCTCTATCAATTTGTCTTAACAGCCCGATGGTTATAGGCTTGGTTTTGTTTTTATAAATTCAAAATGGTGGCCGTAAAATATAAAATGGCGGTAGAGACGAAAACAATTTTCGCACCCTATTGAGTGGCATATCATTGGGTAGGTCTTTCAAAATGAAGAGGGTGTTTCATTGACTATTTTACAGTCAGAAGGTCCGATAAAATATTGTACAACCTGGAAGTTGTGTAAGTAGGATCTCTAGCTTTACTGCAACTCTAACCATCATAGACATCTATAGACCTCATCAAAACAGTTTTTATAGATAGGAACTAACAATTAAACACAACTTAAAAGTCATCAATACAAGTAAATAAAAAAAATAGGTAAGTAATATAAAAAAATAGTTTCACATTGATGAGAAATAATTAATTAGTTCGCTTTTTACGCAGTCGGGTTTTTGATTTTTTTAAATTTAATTCGTTTTTTACACATTTGATTTTACTCAAATATAGTAATAACATGCTATAGATGCATTTCGGAAAATCTATAAAGTTTTCAACCCGTTTTCTTATATATTGAACTCATATACATATCTGTTTTGTAATATACACTGTTCCCTGAAAATAAATTGACGGTTTTTAAACTTCAATAAGAAGTAAACAGCGACAGAAATTGAAGTTATTCTTGCAGGAGAGTAATGAGTGAAATCATGATTTTTTTTTTACGGTTTGTTTTAGTGGCAGATATCCCCTATAGGTGGCACTGCCGTATATTAACCCGGAATCATGTTTAAAAAATCGTACATTTAAAACGCTAATATTTTTATCTTCATTTAACAGCTAAATAGATTGGAAGGTACAAAGTGAGTGAACTTTGATCCATTTCCATACATTAGTTTGGACATTCGAAAAGTTTGAGACGTCACCAGCGCAGCGAAATCAGTCAGTGATATTTCTATAAAGCAAACTTCTATCTTTACACATTACTCTCCTAATAACAACTTTAACAGTTGTTTCTCTTTACTTGTTAATGAATTTCAATAACCGTCTATTTTATAACACTCTGTAACAATGTCCTTGGTTTGGTATACATAATGTTCTCAAAAAAAAAAAATTTCACAGTTCAATAATGCGAAATTTTCTGAAGCATTTTCTGACTCATTTTTAAACATAAAAGCACGATACTTGCAGGCATGATTGTTGAAATGATTTTTTAATCGAACAGTATTTTAACTTTCCGATAAATGAATCATATGTTGGGTTATTAGCCAAAAGTTGTCTCAGAATGGCAGTTTTTCCCTTTTTTTTTTTTTTTTTTTTTTTTTTTTTTTTTTTTTTTTGCGTGTCCGAAAATTCGGTTCAAAACACCAAAATTGACAGCCTTATCTGAAAAACCTTCTGCTTTTACCAATAAACGGAAAACCGTTCGATTACACACCGGTTGTCCTAAAAAGGACTGACTGATTTTAAAATTCAATAACTTGCAAATGGTGATAGCTATTTAAAAATTTTTGCAGGAGGGTTATGTATGATGTCAGGAGTTTTTATGTTGTGATGTCCAATTTTAGTTACAAATAGAAGCAATAGATAGCGCTGCACGCACTGGGCGCTAAATCCACGCTCGATTTTTCGGCCTCTCTCTTCTTCCATGTAAAAAAGGGAGATTAAAATGTATTGAATGGATCTCGAAGTACCAAAAATCGGGTCTGCAATTAGCATAGATTAAGGACCAAGATGGGACATTTACGGCAAAATCTGTAATGGCAACAGTACTAGCGTCACTATCGGCAAGGGGGAAGAACTCCCCCTCCGACAAACCTCCGAAATTTACCCATGTTGAAGAAATATGTTTATCCTCTATGGTTTGAATATCTATTCGTTCCTAAAACGAAACAGGTGTCAGACGATATTCTATTCATGCTTGCTTTATTCATTTAGCTGATTTTTTTTTTTTTTTTTACCGTACTTGTATTGTTCATTTTTAACTTACAAAATGATAATTAGACTAATAATATAAAAGAAAGCCGCCAAAAAATTCTGTTAAGAATGCAAATATGTAAGTTTATAAGATTAAATTGTAAAAAATCAAATTCAGGTATTGTGTCAATTTATTCATATCGAATAAAATTTTATTGGGTGTAATGTCAGTACCTCTATTTATTTTTAACTTTTAGATTTATACAATTCTAAAAATTTGTCGAAAGGAATTTTTCCCTATCTGTAATATTATTATTATTATTTCTTATATGTTAATATTATAAACATTATTGAATTGATTGTACGTTATTTACATAAAAAACAATATTTTTATTTTATCTCTAAGGAAGTGAAAATGCATAAATTTTAAAAGATTATTGTAACGATTGTTTAATACGTTAAACTTCATAAATTTATAAAACACGGGCTATAAAAATTTTCCTGCCAAAGGGGAATAATTATGAAATTTTCTGGAACTTGTACAGTTCAACATTTCGTATATTTTTATGTTACACCATTGATTTTGATATATAGCATTCAAGACGAAATTTTTACCTAGTATTCGTTGCACTTAAAACCGTTCACTAATCATGCAAATATATATATATATATATATATCCGTGCATGAACATAGAATAGATATTAGATATATAAAATAGAATGTCTATTCTATGTTCATGTATCGGTGTAAGATTCTATCCAAAACGTAAACATGCAACATTAAAAAAAGAAAGATCACAATAAGGTAGATACTCAATAATAAGCATACTACAAGGATGGGGAGTTTCTTCCCAATTGTCACTAAGGGCGCTACGATCGCAATCTCATTACCATTACGCTCTATGGGAATGTCCGATCTTGGATGTTAATCTATGGAAATTAGCACCTATTTCTCGCATTGCCATCTATTATTTGTAATTCGTACTAAAATCGTGAATTACAGTAACAAAATTCTTGACATCAAAAATAACCCTCCTGCAAATTTTTTTTAAATATCTGTCACCATTTGAAAGTTATTGAATTTTAAAATCAATCAGTCCTTTTTAGGACACCCAGTAGTTTCTTAATATGAGTACTTGTCAATTTGATATGTTTGAGAACAAAAATAAATTTAAAAATGTGTTCAAAAGCAGCCGCTTTGGATTTGAGAACTGTCTTGGTTCCTTTTCAATTACTAAATATCAATATATCCTAGAAATGTAAGAGTTGCAGGTTGGCACTTTTCTACATAACTCCATTCAATGGTCTTTTAAAAAGATTAGTTGAGGGGAAAAAACATTTAAAAAGGATTCGGATGTCTCCCTGGTGTAAAATTCGTTACACAACACAGACTGTAGAAACCAAGAACGCTTACAAGAGCTAAATCTCAAGGGAGATATTTTAGAAGAAATCTCTGCAAATAAAACTAATTCTTGGCAGAAATTCGATAGATAAATAGATATAATAGGATACCAAGAACGAAAGAGAAGAAAATTTTCTTAACATAAATTATTACAGAAAAAAAAAAAAAAAAAAAAAAAAACAGAAATAATCCAAAACATTTTGTAGATTTAAGATCACTAGAAGATAAAAATCAACTCAGATTTTTTTTTTTCTACAAATAATTTGTGTATATACTGAAGTTTCATATTCGAATGATATATACCATTAGTTAATTAGAAGAAACTAAAGTTACATATTACCACTTTGTTCTCACATTATTTGTAGTTGATGTCACGACCGACGAAAGACCCCCGCACGCGCACCCTAAAAAAAGAATGTCTTTAAGGTATGTGTATACCTTCGGAACGAATTTTGTGAATTCTTGTACATTTATTTTAAAATTTGCTAATTATTATCGAAAAGGTCTTAAAAATATAATATAAAAAAAAGAATAAGTAATTTAATTTTTTATTTAAAAAAATTATTATAAAATTAAACTGAAAAATTGCTATTTTCTTAAAACTATTTAAATTTAAAACTATTAAATATAAATATATTTTTCTTTAATTCCATAAAAAATATAATAATGTTATACGGGAACTAGACTATCTTTTTTTACAATAACATGAATATTTTAAGTTATAGGAATAAAAAGACAAACAACGCTGAAAATTCCTAAAAAAAAGTTAATGATTCATAAATTAAAACATTTGTAATTCATAAACTTTTCAATGAATCATTATAACAACTAGGGAATCGTACCCGGGCTTCCCGGGTTACAGAATATAGGTGAAAACATTTTTTAAAATGAAAACTAACAATTTTTCTTATATGCAGTAAATTTTTTAGGTTGCCCACTTACATTAAAAAAGCATTTTTCATATGAAAAATACGAATTATACAATCAAATAAATTTTTGAAATTTGTCAAAAGCGATATTTTCTTATTAGCCGCATGCTAAGAGTTAATTGACCAAGATTTTGCTGCTTACAGCATCCTTTTATATTCTGATAATTTCAGAGATTATACATGTCTGTTAAATTTGCGTTTTATTTATATTATTTTATTTATTTATCCATAGGGAAGTTTTTTTTGAATGGATATTAACCGTAAAAAAATGATGAACTCTTTATTTTGTTTTAAGGGCAAACGGATTAATCTTTCGTAATCGAGATCCGCGCGATATAGATAAATGAAAAAATATTTCATGATTTAAAATTGTTTTTAAAACGATAGGCAATCAGTAAACTGAGATGAACTTTTCAAACAAATTCCATTTGAAAAAAAAAATATATCGTATTTGGTGATCTAAAAATTTAAATTGTACGATTAAAAATATGTTAGATTTGTGTTTTTTTTTTTAATATTATTCTTTTATTTGTTTATGAAAGAGGTATTTATTTCATTAATTTGTCTTTCACAAATATGTTAGATTGGTGTTTTTGTAATATTATTCTTTTATTTGTTTATAAAGGAAGTATTAGTTTCGTTATACAAAAATAGTCAGAAACAAATGCTAAACAATGTTTGTTGCTTTATGTGCAAAATGTTTATTATTATTATGTATTGAAACTGGCACGTGATAAGATAAACTTTAAACAAAAACATGCTTAAGAATTATTTTAGAAAACATAATACATCAGTGAATTAAGATACAGTTTTTAAATAAATTGCATTTGAAACTAATTTTTTCCCTATGAGACGAAAATTGAAAATGTACGATAATCAGATGATTAAAAAATTGCAGTATCGAAAATTTCAAGACCGAAATTTGATCATGAAGTGTTGCCATTTGCACAATGACGTCGGCGTTATGCACAGATACATTTGTTCTTTATAATATAGATACTTAATCAGTACTTAATCAGTAAAATGTAATAAAGATCAGTTATTAGGATGTGGTTATCAATTAAGGCTCTTATGCTTGGTATTCCAGAGTGATAAACAGCAATTCTCACCTTCTCAAAATTTGCATACGCACTTCTCAGATCCATATTCATCATTTTTTTTAAAAATTGTATTTTGTTTGATCATTTAAAAATCATTTTAACTCAAAACTTGAAGTCACGATTGCCAGCAACATCTTTTATGTGAACAGACGCACTCTTTACTTGGGATTCTAATCACAATTCCGGAGAGTAAAAATTTCCGTAATTTATGTTTTTTAGACGCATTTGTGTTAAAATGTTTAGTTTTATCTAAGAAAATGATAGTTTTCTTTTGTATGACTTCATTTTCACTTAAATAAGCATTTCGCCTAGTGTCTGAAGCTTAGTATCAGTACACATGCAGAAGGAAAAACAATTTAGAAAATTTATGAGGAAAAATGCGTGTTTTCAAAAGCAGAATGTCATTTTCTGTGCCCTCAATATAATATTCTGCTCCTAATGGAATTATGCGACATTAAACCCTATACAACAATTTTTATCAACAATTTTGAATTTTTATCAGAAAATAGCATGAATAAAGATAAAAAATACCTCATTATTTCACTCTTGTCTGCAATAATGAAAGCTATCTAATTTTCATTTTGAAGAAATTTCATAAAATGCTTTTAAAATTAAAATATAAACGTGAAGATATTAAAAAAAAAAAAAAAAAAAAACAGATAGTGCAATCACATCTACAAATCAACAGTTTTCAGTTTTAAAATATATATATATATATATATATATATATATATATATATTAGTAAAATTGGTTCAGCAGAAAGATCAGGGCAGATGACTAAAAAATACACTTGTGTTTTAAATATATTGATTATATAAAATTTTGAAAAATTAAATTCAGCAAATTACGTTATTTTGATAAATTTATAGTAGAATGTATTAAAGAATAGCATTAAAATTTTATTATTCCAGAGAATTTTGTCCAAAAACTTCAGGAACATGATATTATTTTAAACCTCAAATTATTAGTTTGCTTGTCTAACTTGGCGAAGCAAATCCCCCCAAGCGAGAATAATCAATTTCTGTAATATAAATCGCTATTATTTGCATGTTACCTCTCTTTTATAAAGATACTATAAATTTTTGTAAAATATTGCGTTTTATCAGTTTGTGATTTCGATTACATTATTTTCAAAAGTGAAGCATATTCACCTGTGAAGAGTTTCAAAGCAACTGGGCTGTGAAAATGACGCGCTTCTACAAAATGTAATTCAGTTTTAAGAATTAAAATACACGCTTTTTTTTAAAAAAATGACGTCATCTGCATCCGCTAAAGCAATCCACTTTTTCAAATCAGTCTTAAACTTCGTCTATAGAAAAGTATGTATATGACGTCATTATCACGCAATAACAGACAATATTCTTGACATAGCCCGTATTTTAATTTCAACTTTTTTCTCAGGTTTTATGAGATAATGGCAACAAAAGATAAAGTAATCTCCTATTTTCGACTATTTTCCGTTTACTTTCAATAGAAATTAGCTACTTTTGTTGCCACAATTAGAAAAATGGTATTAAAAATTACAAAAAAATTAATATCTCAAAAATAAATTGAGATGCAGCTTAATTTGCATTTAAAAGAGCATTTTTTTTTCCTTATACGACGGTGTAAAAATTTACAATGTGCGATGTTTAGAAGTTTAAAAATTTGCAGTAGAAAAAATTGCAAAACCAAAATTTTATTTCAAATTTCAAAGTGTTGCCATTCGCAAAATGACGTATGCGTTACGCACAGATATGTTTGTCCTTTATAATATAGATAGTCTACTTCTTTTTTATATATGTATTAAGAACATATTTATTTATTTATTTATTTATTTTAATTGAACTATTATTTATTGAGCTGTGACAATTTTTCCAACACAATTTTGCAAAAAAAATCACTTTTGAGAAAAAAAAAAAAAAAACAACTTTAAACTTAGTCTTTTAAAGTTTGTAAGAAATATAAATGTTTAAAAAGCTCGAAAATAGAAAGAAAATATATTGAAATGTTACATCAATGTAATAAAAAGTCAATTGAAATTTCGACTGAAATGGACATTTTAAAGTCATACAGATACCTTAAAGGCATGGACTTAGGTCATGGCGGGTCATTCTAGGAGGTTCATTATAGTTTTTAATTTATACCTCGGCTAATTATCAAAAAATAAAAACCGAGACTCAAGCGCATTCGAACCTACCCTCCTCCATCCTCATCCAAATTTTCAGACCCCTATGTGCAGTAGATTTCTCTAGCCATTGCGAAATACTATAACAATATATACTACATAAACACTCTCGAACAATGAAGTTTTCGAAATTTTTCGTACCTCCTTATGTAAATGCTACGCTCAACATTACCAGAAGAAAACTTTATTCGACCTACCTCCATTAAATACAGATTTTTTAAGAAATCGGAAAAAGATTAACATTCATAAATTCCACTCAAAAAAAAAAAAAAAAAATCTAGATAGCAGTTTTCTAAAATAAGAGATAAAGGATTTTCTTATCCTTTGTGAGTATTTATACAGCCGATTTCGAATTAAATCTTGATTTCTTTATAATTTAAAGGTTTCATGCAATACCTTTACGATACTTTTGTCTTGGTTGAAAAAATTCTAGATACCTCCACTACTTTTCAAATTGTTTATTCTGTTGTTCCCTATACTCAATTTACCTTTGAGTTAGAATGTTCTATTTCCCTTATATGATTTTTAGGTAGCTTTCATTACAAAAAGCTACCTATTGCAGCCGTTCGGAGGAAAGCCATTTCAAAAAATTTTGGTATATTTTCATCGATCATGACCCCCAGACCCAGAAACCACCCTCCGTTCAAAAGTTGATATATATATATACATATATATCTCATACTTGTCACACTGTAACTCTCGTATTTATGAACCGATTTGGATGAACTTTTGTTTATACATAGTACATACCAATGTCTCGACCGAGTTCGTTGGCCAGCTTCATCCGCCATCTTGTTTCAAAATGGTGACCAATTAAAAATTTTTAAAAAAAATTAAATTTGAAATGTGGTATCAAAAAATTGAAAATTAAAAAATATTTTTTTCTTATGTGTTTCACCTTGATACAAAGATTCCGGAGCAGTTTTTGTTTCGTTTATATATTAAATAATGGCTGAGTTATAGCGCTTTGAATTTCTAGCGTGACTGACATTTTGAAACGACCTGATTTTCGTCACGCGGTAACAGGCGTATTTATGAACCGATTTGGATGTAACTTGGTGTATACATAGTGCATACCAATGTCTCGACCGAATTCGTTGGCCAGCTTCATCCGCCATCTTGTTTCAAAATGGCGGCCATTTAAATTTTTTAAAAAATTTTAAAATTTGAAATGTGGTACCAAAAAATTGAAAATTAAAAAATATTTTTTTCTTATGTGTTTGACCTTGATACAAAGATTCCGGAGCAGTTTTTGTTTCGTTTATATCTTTAAAAATGGCTGAGTTATAGCACTTTGAATTTCTAGCGTGGCTGACATTTTGAAATGACCTGATTTTTGTCACGCGATAACAGGCGTATTTATGAACCGATTTGGATGTAAGAAGGCATGTGGATAGTATATAGCAATGTCTTGCCCAAGTTTGCTGGCCAGCTTTATCAGCCATCTTGTTTCAAAATGGCGGCCAGTAAATAAAAAAAAAATATTTAAAGTAAGGTGCAAAAAAATTAGAAATTGAAAAAGGTTTCTTTTTTAAGTATTTGAGCTTGATATAAGGATTCCGGCGCATTTTTTGTTTTGAATTTATCTTAAAAAATGGCTCAGATATAGCAGTTTGAATTTCTAATGCGGGTGACATTTTGAAAAATCTGATTTTTTGCCTGCGGCAGCACTCGTATATATCAACCGATTCCGATGTGAGGGAGCATGTGCACAGGAATTACTAAGGTCTCGACCAAGTTCACTGGTTAGCCTCATCCACCTTGTTGTCTTAAAATGGCAGGCACTTCAATGTATCGACGAATTTGGCAACAAAATATAAGTCATTTTAAATAAAAGCAGCTTGGATAAAGCTGACTAATTTCGCTAAATTCTCATTCATAATGATTTAGTATTAATAAAAATTAGTATTGAATCTCCTATAATCGGTTTCCACTAAATTGAGCTTTGTGCGTTTGAATAATATAAGCTGGCTTTTTAAAAATAAGGAATATGAAAGCTACCTCTTCCTCCCGGCACTGGCCGGAAGGACTTTTTAATTACTAGATGTGATTTTTTTTTACATTTTACATAGAAAACATTACTCTATTCGGATTTTAATCAATCTTCAGCTTTTTTTAGGTAGCTTTCATTACAAAAAGCAACCTATTGCAGCCGTTCGGAGGAAAGCGATTTCAAAAAAATTTGGTATATTTTTATCGATCATGACCCCCAGACCCCGAAACCACCCTCCGTTCAAAAGTTGATATATATATATATATATATATGTATATATATATATACATATATCCATATATATATATATATATATATATATATATATATATATATATATATATATATATATATATAACCATAAATTAATATCTGATCTTTGTCATACTGTAGCTCTCGTATTTATGAACCGATTTAGATAAAATTTCGTGTGTATATAGTACATACCAATGTCTTGACTGAGTTCGTTTGCCAGCTTCAACCGCCATCTTGTTTCAAAATGGCGGCCATTTAAAAAAAAATTTAAATTTTTAAATTTTAAATGAGGCACAAAAAATTTTGAAATTGAAAAATATTTGTTTCTTATATGTTTGGGCTGGATACAAAGATTCAGGAGCATTTTTTGTTTCGTCTGTATCTTAAAAAAGGGCTGAGTTATAGCACTTTGAATTTCTATCATGACTGACATTTTGAAACAATCTGATTTTTGTCATATATTCGCGTATTTATGAACCGATAATTCGCGATAATTCGCGTATTTATGAAAAGATTTGGATGTTACAAGGCATTTGCATAGTACATAGAAGTGTCTCGACCGTGTTCGTGGGCCAGCTTCATACCCCATCTTGTTTCAAAATGGCGGCCATTTAAAAATTAAAAAAATATTTATATTTTAAAATGAGGTAAACAAAAACTAGAAATTGAAAAAGATTTTTTCCTTATGTGTTTGAGCTTGATACAAAGATTCCGGAGGATTTTTTGTTTCGTTTATATTTTAGAAAACGGTTGAGTTATAGCACTTTGAATTCTTGTGTGGCTGACATTTTGAAACGATCTGAATTTTGTCACGTGATTACACGCGTATTTATGAACGGATTTGGATATAACTTGTTGTGTACATAGTACATACCAATGTCTCGACCGAGTACGTTGGCCAACTTTATCCGCCTTCTTGTTTCAAAATGGCGGCCATTTATTTTTTTTTTAATTTTAATTTAAAATGAGGTACAAAAAAATTAGAAATTGAAAAAGATTTTTTTCTTATGTGTTTGACCTTGATACAAAGATTTCGGAGCATTTTTCGTTTCGTCTATGTCTTAAAAAATGACTGAGTTATAGCACTTTGAATTTCTAGCATGGCTGATATTTTGAAACGATCTGAGATTTGTCACGCGATAACACGTGTATTTATGAACCGATTAGGTTGTGACAAAGCATGTGCATAGTACATAGCAATCTCTTGGCCGAGTTCGTTTGCCAACTAAATCCGCCATCTTGTTTCAAAATGGCGGCCATTTACATTTTTTTTTAAATTTTAATTTAAAATAAGGTACAAAAAAATTAGAAATTGAAAAAGATTTTTTTCTTATGTGTTTAACCTTGATACAAAGATTTCGGAGCATTTTTCGTTTCGTCTATATCTTAAAAAATGACTGAGTTATAGCACTTTGAAATTCTAGCATGGCTGACATTTTGAAACGATCTGAGTTTTGTCACGCGATAACACGCGTATTTATGAACCGATTAGGTTGTGACAATGCATGTGTATAGTACATAGCAATCTCTCGGCCGAGTTCGTTTGCCAACTTCATCTGCCATCTTGTTTCAAAATGGCGGCCATTTAAAAATTTAAAAAAAAAAATGTATTTAAAATGAGGTACAAAAAAATTAGAAATTAAAATTTCTTTTTCTTATGTGTTTGAGCTTGATACAAATATTCCAGATCATTTTTTGTTTTGTCTTTATCTTATAAAATGGCTGAGATATAACAGTTTGAATTTCTAATGTGGGTGACATTTTGAAAAATCTGATTTTTTTCCTGCAACAGCACTCGTATTTATCAACGGATTTAGATGTGAGTGAGCATGTGCACAGGAATTACTAAAGTTCATTGGTTAGCTTTGTTGCACCCATTATGTTGCTTTAAAATGGCGGGCACTTCAAGATATCGCCGAATTTGGCGACCAAATATAAATCACTTTAAATGAAACCAGCTTTGATAACGCGACTAATTTCGCGAAATTCTCCTTCATATTCAGTATTGACAAAAATTAGTATTTAATCTTCTATAATCGGGTTCCACTAATTTGAGCTCCGTGTATTTGAATAATATAAGCTGGCTTTTAAAAATTAAGGAATGTGAAAGCTACCTCTTCCTCCCGGCACTGGCCGGAAGGACTTTTTTGCATTAAACTCGTTTTTCTGTTTACAGTAGTAGAACACGGGTAAGGTATAAAAAACATAGCCTGGTGTTTCGGTTTTTTACCGCTCAAAACTTAATACACTGGTGTTATTCAATTGACTAAAAGAAAAAGAAACGCATACATATTAATCTCCGAGTTATCGCAGAAAAAATGGAAATAACCGTTCAACTGGAAATTATGTTCTTTTTTTTATTTCAATTCATGTTAAAAAAATAAGCTTAAGATTCATCTTCATGCTGAAATTTTTAATACGAATAAGTAATTTTGACATCATATTTGTTTGATTTTTTTTTTCTGAAAATTTTATCTTAGGATACCAAACAGCAAGAAAATTTGATCATGTAAGTTTAGTAAATCTGAAGATCCAAATTTAAGGGTCCTGTCCCTGCCGGCGAAGACACTCACGAGCTAATGCTAATCCTATGGGGAGGGATTTTTCTAATATCTCGTTTGCATTTCGACATTTTTAAATAATTTTTTTTTGCATTGGATAGCCGAGGTCCGTCTCTATTAACGCACCTTGGTTACTTTTTTGATTTTGGTCGCAGATATTTTTAATAAAGTTACTTTCATTTTCAAAACCGGTTCTGAAAATGAAAGTGTCATTCTAAAAAATATCTGCAACCAAAATCGAAAAAGTAACCAAGGTGCGTTATAGAGACGGACCTCGGCTATCCAATGCAAAAAAAAATTATTTAAAAATGTCGAAATGCAAACGAGATATTAGAAAAATCCCTCCCCATAGGATTAGCATTAGCTCGTGAGTGTCTTCGCCGGCAGGGACAGGACCTTTAAGAACTGCTGTTGTTAAATTCACTTGTAATCGTTGCAAAATAAATTGCAATGCAGGTAGTTCAAAAAACATAACTCTAAACCTACTTATGAACTGTAATTTTGAATTCGCAGATTTAAAGTTTTAGGAAATCTATTTCTGTTAAAAATTTCATAAGTACAATTCATACTTTTTTTTCAAAAACCAATTTTAAAAAATGTCTATTTTCGAAATTAATTTTCGAAAAATAAAATAAAAATCCGAGTTGTGCTCTATGGTTTGGTAAAATTTCAATATGAAGACTACTCCTAAGGAGGATATTTTTTAAACATAAATTAAAAAAAAAAAAAAAAAAAAAAACATAATTTCCCAGCAGAATGGCTATTTCCGTTTCATTTATTTTTCCTTTCCTGGGGCAGTCTGTGATTAAAATATATGTGGTTTGCTCTCTCTCTCTCTTTTATTGTCGACTTTACATAGTGTAAATTGTTTTATATACAGTCGGACCTCTATTTAACGAACCTCTATTTTACGAATTTCTCTATTTTGCGAACTTTTACTTGGAACCAAGAACATTTTGAAAATGTCTTCGTAAAATAACCTCCAAATAGCGAAATGCATTCTCTATTTAACGAACTTTTCCTTGGGATCTAAATTTTTTTTTCTCCCTATTTCTTAAAACATTACTGGACATTTCGAGCTTATTCTTTCTTTTAAAACATTTTATGATGATCAATGACCATGAACAGGTCTTACCAGGCACCTAACTCACCGGGAACAGTAAAATCGCTGTGATTATTTGCTTTCCATCCAAAAGAAGTGCAAACTTTCAATATCCTCTTTTAACCCCCAATGGAGCGGCTCCGTCTCCTTAAACTATAGTTTCCCGTTTTTCAGATTGTTGATCATAATCAATCGTACTGATAATTTCTGTTCTTGTAGCTCAAAACTGTCAAAGCGGAAGTGCTTGAGCGTCAAAGAAAAAAAAATATTTTTGATGAGGTGGATAAAGGCGTGAAGAAAAATAATACTGCACCGAACAGTTTATCAAAAAATCTTTAAAAAATCGTAATTTTAAAGTAAAATAACTTTTTTTAACTGAAAATACAATGTATTTCCAGACAATGTTTTGTTTCATTCTTATTTCCCTTGCAGATTTCTTTTTGGTGGGTAAAATAAATAAAACAAATAGATATAATTTATAAAAAAAAGTGTGACTAATTACTTTTTTTAAATATATTCAGTGTTTATGAACTTAAAATATGTTTTATGTAGTTTAAAGTATTTTAAAAGGTGACTCACTATTTAACGAATTTTCCATATAACGAACTTTTTTTCGGGATTTAGCTACTTCGTTAAATAGAGGTCCGACTGTATTACATTGCATAAAAGTTTGACATTAACATCTAAAATCTAAATAATTCAAATGCTCATGTAATTTTCTAAGATAATTTATCTTTAGAAAACATTTATTTATTTATTTATTTATTTATTTATTTATTTTTACATTTAAATAAAAGAATATTTGTTTTTCTAAATCCCATTGAAAATTATAAACTGTTGGTGAATAGTTATCTATAATAAAAAAATTATCTAACACTTATAAGAAAAATAGATGCGTTTATATGGTGTTAGTATATCTGTAAATTAGATTCATTTAGGGGTGGATTTTATTTTTTGATAACAGTGCTTTTTTTTTTTTTTTTTTTTTTTTTTTTTTTTTTTTTTTTTTTTAACTTAAGGTATAAAATAAACATAAGATATAGGAAACTTCTAATCACAACATAAGTAATTAAAGAACAGCTTTATATTTTTATGAAGAGAACGTTTAAGAAAATTTAAAAGTAAGAAATAGAGAAAAAAAAATACTCGTAATATATAATATGATGACAAGCACTTAGAAACATCTTTAAATTGTAATCAATTCCGAAGAAAAAAATAATTTATTTAAAAAAATTATTCATTTCAAAGCAACTTTATAGATAATCGTTTAAGAAAAGTGATCAAATGTTAAAGCCAATGTGGAAAGCAGTAAATCATTTGAAGGCATTTGAAACCATCTCGCGTCTGGCGTCTTAGTAATAAAACGAGCTTTTGCACTTATTAATGTTTTTTTTACAATTAATTTTATTAACAACAAGTAGAAATAGTAATATATAAAAGCGATAATATACAGGGTGTCCGGTCTCAACGGTGTCCAATGGCTAATTCCTAAACCGTTAGTCATAGACATATAGTTCCAGTTACAAAAATGTTTTAAATCAGGTGAAATATTTTAAAAGCGATTTGGGTCAATAAAAACATTTCTTAAAAAATTACGAAATTTAAATTTTTATATGGTCCCCCGGTCCTATAAGTTATATTTAGTAAAATTTTCCTTTTACACTGACAAGTAATACAAAAAAAGTACGATTAAAATTTACCGAGTAATACCTGTTTAAAGTTGGAGCATATTTTTTGCTGCAAATTGGGGGTCATTCTCAAATTTAGTCGAAATATGATTTCGTCAGATATATTAAAAAATAGTTGAGAGTAAAATTAACATTGCAATATAAATTTGAAATCTTTAGTCATTCTGACATATTAATGCAAAATATACAATTTGTAATAAACATTTAAGAAGAAAGAAAAAAACAGAATTTTTGTTAAGTAAAATGATGCTAAATTAACACCCTCAGTACTTTACAAAATGATACGTATTTTAAAATATTATTAGATTACACTAGCCTGCAAAAGTTGGGTTATTTCATAATTGATTCTTATGTATTCTGTACCGCTGAATCCGGAATTGACCTTCATTTCAGGATCACATCAGGATTTTTCGCAAATTATAAATTTCAAAGTTAAAAAGTTCAAAGTTAAAATTTAATGACCACCCCCATCTCATCACACCACCCAGCTGTAAAAATCCCAAGATAAGCAAAAATATCGAATAAATTATTGAATAAAATAAAATAAAATAAGTTTTACATATGTTTTATAGTATGAGATTTTCGCTATATTTTAACTTACACATTTGCAAAAAAATTCTAACGTGATGGTTAAAAATTAAAGTCATTTTCAGATTTAGCGCTAAAAAGTACGTAAAAATCAATTATCAAAAATTAAAAAATACAACCATCTCATCTACTTTATAGTATCCGATTTTTGTTATTCTTTAAATTCGATAATTTATGATTTGCGAAATCTCCTGACATGATGGTTAAAAATTAAGGCAATTTTCGGATTCAGTGCTAAAAAATACATAAAAGTTAAAAAACCCAACAATCTCCGTCTTGTATTATCTAATCTAAAACTTTTTCTTAAACTTCTTGGCGGTAATCTATCCGAAATTTTTTGTGTTATCCTGTAAAATAAGTTTAAATGGTAACCACCGAAAATCGCAATAATATTAGAACTGTCACCGGATTTGCGCCAGTATGTAAAATGTAATCACGATCAGATATTTGAAAGTGGGTTAAAGTTCGAATATAAATTTTGACTGAAAAAACATACATAAGATCGTTGAAGTAACATAAAAACTTATAAAAATAACATAATTTTATTAAAAGAAACAGTCTTAAATCCTGACAAAATAAAACATATGTTATTTCAGCCAATCTGAAACTTAATAAATGTTAACTTAATCGTAATACTTGTACGATTTTTTTCAAAGCGCAGATACACAGGAAATGAGATCTTCGAATACTTTAAGCACTTGGAATGTGACCCCTCAAAGCCAAGCCGAACTCGTTTGTTTTCAGAGCAGAAAAGTGGCATAAGTCATGCATTTTTAAAGTTTCATAACTCGCACAATTTTAGTGTTATATGAATGGGGCTTTTTTTGTCTTACTTGTCAGTGCAATAGGAAAATTTTACTAAATATAACTTATAGGACAGGGGGACCGTATAAAAATTTAAATTTCATAATTTTTTAAGAAACGTTTTTATTGACCCAAATCGCTTTTAAAATATTTATTTACTTGATTTAAAGCATTTTTCTAATTGGAACTATATGTCTATGACTAACGGTTTAGGAAATTGGCCATTGGACACCGTTGAGACCGGACACCCTGTATATATATGATAACATTTTCATTTCATTTATGTTCTACCATTTGGCAATAAAATAAAAACAAAAAATTCGTTTAAATCCCCATACACTATTGCTGAAATTTTTATTTCAAAGTGTTTCATTCTTTAAATTTGAAAATATGGTTAGTAGGGGTATGAGTATGGGCGTAATATTATTAATAGGGTAATATTAAGAGTAACATTAATAGTCTCAAACAACAATTTAAAATATGAAGAAAGAAAAATCATGCGTCTAGCATAAATTTTGAAATACTTTCAACACGTTTAAAAACTTCACAGTTTAATAAGGGGAAAGATGATATCTAAGAAACCAATTTTTATATGATCTATCTACATATTTGTAGGCATACTAATGCTAAAATTTAGATCAGTTAGAAAAGCAGTTGAGCATTTCACATATGAACAATTTTCAACAATAAACGGAAATGTACTGGAAGTATTTTGTTCAGCCTGTATCTATAGAATATCTATAGAATTTGTACACACCGAATAATGTGAAAAAATTAGTTATATTTAAAAAGCGATATCACGACTAAAAACACACCTCCAGCAATTATTTCTCATAGACAGTGCTGCAAACGAATTATTTCGTGTCCCTGTAAATGAACAATGAATGCTATGCATACTATCTTCTAGAGTATGTACTTTGTAGTGCACCTCAGTGATGTTTATCAATTTCACTATGTTTGAAATAGTGTAACATCATTAAAATAAATTGCAAACCATTTTCTCCTATGTACCATAATGTAACGAATTCTTTTGTGTGTAACTGTAGGCGAACTATAAATACTGCACACTTTATTTTCAATACCGAACATGTCATGGTCAACTTCAATAACATATACCAATTAGATCACAATCCAAGTGTATTTACGTGAGTTAGAAGAGCACGCCTGACAAACCAAAGTCATGAAGATTTTTTCCCATTTATGTTGGAAAGTGTTAAAAAAGGAAAAATTACTGGAGAGATGCTATGGTCTTTTGTAATACATATATTTCCAAAAGTCTTCGAAAATTCTTCTATGACCTTAATAACTACTTACTCGTTAGGCTCCCCTAAAGCATATTTTTTGCCATTTGGATAGCTACTTTTTTTCTTTAACTAAAAAGTAATTTTTCTCAAAAAAAAAAAAAAAAAAAAAAAATCAGACCCGATAATTTATAAAAAATTATATTGCAATAAAATGGACTTTAGAGTCTAAAAAAATGATTAATTTAAGAGTATCTCAAGGAATTTTCTTCTAGATAGTTTAAGGAAATATGATAAAGTTTAAGACATATACATGATAATCCGTAAATAATATGGAAACATTTTTAGTAACTATCATATTGAAAACGCGCTTTCGAGTTTAAGAAAACGATTGATTTGAGAATATCCTTAATTATCAAAACATCAATTTCAAATTTACCCCAAAAGTAACAGAAAAAGAAATAATAATAAACGTGCATCATGACATGTGAGTGAGGCATTTAGAAAAATCTTTAAAACATCTTTTTGAAAACTTTTTTAATAGAAGGTATGTGATGACCAGAAATCATTTGCAAAAATGTTTAATGAAAATAATAATGCAAATGCGCTTTTGAGTCTAAGAATTTTGTATATTGGTTTAAGAATATCTTTAATTATCTAAAAATCCATTTCAAGTTTATTCCAAATGTAACAGAAAAACAAATAATAAACGTGCATCATAACATGTGAGTGAGTCGCTTAGACAAATATTTAAAACATCTTTATTTTGAAAACTTTTTTAATAGAAGGTATGTGATGACCAGAAACCATTTGCAAAAATTTTTAATGAAAATCATATTGCAAATGCGCTTTTGAGTCTAAGAATTTTGTATATTGGTTTAAGAATATCTTTAATTATCTAAAAAGCAATTTAAAATTTATTCCAAATGTAACAGAAAAACAAATAATAAACATGCATCATAACATGTGAATAAGTCGTTTAGACAAATCTTTAAAAACATCTTCATTTTGCAAACTGTTTTAATAGAAGGTATGTGATGACCAGAAATCATTTGCAAAAATTCTTAATGAAAATAATATTGAAAATGCGCTTTTGAGTCTAAGAATTTTGTATATTGGTTTAAGAATATCTTTAATTATCTAAAAAGCAATTTCAAATTTATTCCAAATGTAACAGAAAAACAAATAATAAACATGCATCATAACATGTGAGTGAGTCATTTAGACAAATCTTTAAAACATCTTCTTTTTGCAAACTTTTTGCTAGAAGGTATGTGATGACCAGAAACCATTTGGAAAAATCTTTAATGAAAACCATGCGCTATTGAATCTAACAATTTTGCAAATGGATTTAAGAATATCCTTAACGATCTCAAAAACAATTTATAATTCACTCCAAATACAACAGAAAAATATATAAACACACATATCATAACCGTAAGTCAGTCGTTTAGAAAGACCCTAAAACAACTCTTCATACTTCAAAAACTTTTTTAAGCTCTCCACAATAGAAACTTTTTTTCGTTGATAGCATAAAAAACATCCAGAGTGAACAACCTCTATGATTTAACCACCTAAGATAACATACATAAAAAAGCATTGGCAGGATGCCTTATTTCTTTAAAATAAATAAATAAATAAAAATATCCTACCTTGTAAGCGTTGTCAACTAACTTCGCCAGTTCATCGGTTTCAGATAAAATGTTCATTTTCCTTGCTGTTTATCTTTTTTTAACAGTCGGAAACTGTAATACAGACTTTCAGCACTTAACAAACAACAAACAAACACTGTCAAAAAATCACGTGCAGATGGTACTGTAATACACCGTAATCCGTCTGTGTGAGCATCGGAGGTTCATTTTCTACTGAACGGACTTAACGGGCGAACTATCCCGCCATGCGAAAGTACGGTTACTCTTGGAAACGATCGCCAAAAGATTATGGCACTTTTCGCCAAGTCGGTAAATACATGATACAATCCGAAAATCTCCGTTCCAAATAGAATCTACATTTTCTTTTCAGAATGATCACTTCTAATTTTCAGTAGTCGGTAAAGCCAGTACCATCTTAAGACTTCTCATCAGTCAAACCCCAAACTTCTCTTTCCAATGTTAATCCTATAAGCATGAAATGCATTCTTTTTTTTTTTCTTTTCAAATTTCTCATTATAAAAATTCAAATGTTAACTTATTTTTTCTGCATACTCTTCTTTAAAAAATTTTCTTTACTTTGCTTTGAAAATTTTTTCTAAAATATATATTTAATTTTATTTCAAGAGTTAAAATCTTATTAGCAGGTCGGAGAAAACTTCTTATTAACGTCTGACTTCTTTTAACTGCATGCTCTTCTTTAAAGACGTTTCTTTTATTTTTGCTTTGGCAAGTGCTTCTAAAATATATATTTAATTTTATTTCAAGTGTTAACATTTCATTAAAAGCTCGAGAGATTCTTTAGAACCGTCTGATTCTTTTTTCGGCCTACTCCTCTTTAAAGATGCTTCTCTACATTTTGTTTTGGAAAAAGTTTCTAATATTTATATTTAATTTTGTTTCTAGTATTAAAATCTTATTAGCAGCTCGAAAGCTTCTTTATTAACGTCTTCCTTTTTTTCTGCATACTCTTCTTTAAAGACGTTTGTTTGCTTTTTGGCTTGGAAAGTCTCTCTAAAATTTATATTTAATATTATTTCTAGTATTAAAATCCTATTCACAACTCGAGAGCTTCTTTACTAAAGTCTGGCTTTTTTTTCTGCATACTCTTCTTTAAAGATGTTTCTTTGCTTATGCTTTGTAAAATGTTTCTAAAGTTTCTTAAATATATATTTCATTTCATTTCATTTCAAATGGTACATTTTTTTTCACAGGTCGACTTCTTTTCTAACGTCTGACTGTATATTTTTTCTGCATAACTCTTCTTTAAAAAGCTTCCCTTGCTGTTCTATTTGGAAATTGTGTCTAAAATATGTATAATTTTACTCCGAGGATTAAAATCTTATTAGTAGCTAGACAGGTTCTGTATCAACGTCTGATATCTTTTTTCTGCATTTTCTTCTTTAAAGAAATTTCTTTGCTTTTTGCCTTGGAAAGTATTTCTAAAATAAATATTTAATTTTATTTCTAATATTAAAATCTTTTTGCACAGCTCGAGAACTTCTTTACTATCGTGTGACTATTTTTTTTTCTGCATTACTCTTCTTTAAAGAAGTTCCTTTGCTGTTTTGTTTGGAAAACGTGTCTAAAATATATATTGAATTTTACTCCGAGGGTTAAAATATTATTAACTGCTCGACAGCTTCACTAAGATTTTAAAATTTGAAATATAAATAAAGTATATATTTTAGAAATATTTTGCGGAAACAATATTTGGTAGATACGAATGCCTTCCACGCCCTTAGGATTAACATAGGACAGGGAAATATGCTGTACGATTGATAAGTAGACAACAGAAACATGGTTTTGGCAGGGTACGGATCGGGTTGACTTTTTTGAGGGGGGGGGGGGGTGCTGGCTTAGAGTTTTGAATCTTAGAGGTTGTGGTTGAGATAACTTGATTTTTCCAAGAGAAATCTCGAACATTGTTTCAGATAAAAAAAAATAAAGCTGTATTTGAAAACAATCAACAAGCACACAGACATTATATATATATATATATATAATGAAAAATTATTGCATAACTGGCGCTAAAAGCAGCTCATATCAAATGCAACAAAATGTATTTCATCAATAATTAAAAATGCAAAAACACCATAACCTTGCAAAGAAGGTGTATATCAACAATATTTATTTATAAAAATCCCAAAAACTTTCAAAAATACAGGTAAAAAACAAACACAGGCAAAAAACTATCTGTCCTTCATCAGCGGGAGGACAGACAGACCTAATTCCACCCCCACTGTTAAACAGAACAACGTGTTGTTCTGCATGCATACATGTTAAGATAATTTAATTTGTTTATATTTAAGTTGTAATTTTAGAATAATTTTCTAAAAGACATTTTTATAAAACTTTTTCTTGTTTTGTAATTTAATTATGCTTTTTTGTTTAAGTTTGGTTTATTTACCTTTTTAAATATTATTTATAAAATGACAATAGTTTTTTCTGTATTGAGAGCAGGATGGACGAGTGTTCAGAAACCTGCAAGCTTTTAACAGTGGAGGTGGAGTTAGGTCTGTCTGTCCTCCCACTGATGAAAAACAGGCAGTTTTTTGCCTGTGTTTGTTTTTTACCTGTATTTTTGAAAGTTTTGGGGATTTTTATAGTTAAATATTGTTGATATACACCTTCTTTCCAAGGTTATGGTGTTTTTGCATTTTTAATTATCTATGAAATATATATATATATATATATATATATATATATATATAGTTGGTTTTCTGTATAAAAGATAAAATTGATGTTAGAGATATAATTATAGACTATCCTTCTATTTTATACTTTTTTCTACCCCAATGAAATATGAGGACTTCAGAAGCCAAGGGGTAAAAGTGACAAATTGCGATTAGGAGTAAATTTAGTTCAAAGACGTTAAAGTTGAACATCAATAATAATTGACTGAATTGAAATAGGAAACTACTGCTTGTTTCACAGTAATCTTTGAAATCTTATTTCAAGAAATGTGAAAAAAGAAGAGTGCAATTTCCTTTAAATTTATAATAAATCAATGTTGATCATTATTCGGCAAAAGTGGTTGACCTCAAAAACACAACACCCAATTAGAAAATCACTTATATTTCTTTAACTGTAAAGAAAAAAACACATTTCCAGGTCCTCTGTGCACTTAGTTCAATTTTTTCAATTTTGTCACTTATACCTCTTGGCTTCTGGGGTCCTCATATATAATCCTAACGTTACTCTAGATAGAAATTTTAACGAAATTAAATTTTTACGAATGAATGTATACAGTTTTTGAATGTTTTTAACTTCCTGATATTGATACGGATAACTGTAGTTCGAATAGTTGGAGTTATAGCGTACTATTTGTTTTTTAAATCACCCCTACACTTTTTAGTTCCACACTTAATAGTTAATACACTGTAAAAAAAGACCGATGTTTCTTAAACTACGAAAATGTACTATAATCACGAACTAAAATATTCGATAACAGCTTCCAAGTCACCCAATATTTCGAAAAGCGCTCCTTTATCTTTAGAAACCTCAGAAAACAATTTATTTTGGAAATTTAAAGAATAATTTATAAAAATAAATTTTTATTAGTTGCCCGTAATTTTCGAAAACGTTTTTTAGTAGCTTTTACAATGCATTAATCAGTTGTCTCTACCCGAAAAATCGGTGTTTCGGATGCTATCAGACCTCAACTAAGCGTTTTGAGCTGCATAACTGAAATTGCGCATGCAATTATAACAGAAAAATGTTAATTTTAATGTTAATGTTAATGCTGTTAATTCTATATGTTTTTCAGTTAAAGATGTTTGTTGGAAATGGAAATATTTATTTGAGACCTCATAACAACCGAAAAACCGGTTTTCTGGGTAGAGAGAATCGATTAATGCACTGAAAAAGCTACTTGGAAACGTTTTCGAAAACTACGGGTAGCTAATAAAAATTTATTTTTATAAATTCTTCTTTAAATTTCAAATATAAATTCTTTTGTGGCGTTTCTAAAGATAATGGAACGCTTTTCGGAATCTTGGGTGACTCGGAAGAGGCTATTGTATATTTTCGTTCGTGATTATAGTGCATTTTCGTAAATTAAGAAACAACTGTCTTTTTTTACAGTGTACTTGAAACACTTATGTTTACACACATCCTGTATTACATCCATTACTTCCATTCATCTTACATACATCTTACAATACGTACAATATACATACATACATACTTAAATACATCAACTTACAATGCAATCAATGCATAAATTAGATACAATACTTACAATAACTTTTTCACAATAACTCATTTCAGTCACTTTCTAAAGATAACGAGAAACCTTCGATAATCACAATATCTCATAATTTTAGATAACAATGCTTTTTAACAAACGAAAGTAATAGCTATTACTTCGCTAATAAAAATATGTCATAACGGGCAGAAACCGCTGCATTGCACGCGTAGTTGATGTAATATGCGAAGTGGTTTTTGTATGCCATTGAAATGGACGCCCAATTTATTAATTAACAAATATTATTTAAAATTCCTTAGAAATCGTAATTTAGAACGTTTTCAGAACGTTTCCGCTCATTTCACCCTTTTAAATTTCGAATTTGATTAGAAATCATTTTCAGCGAGCATTTGTATTTTTAACGTAACCGCCATGACAAATTTCACATTTATATTTCCTTCATCATCACAAAATTATTACTTTTAGAATGTTTTTCCTTCTGCAACCTTTTAAACTTCGATTTTTTTAAAACTGTTCTGTGCGTGTATTTGCGTCTGAAAAGTAGCAGCCATGTCAAATTTTAAGTTGCTATCTTAACCATTCCATAGAAATCGTAATTTAGAATGTTTTTCGAAAGCTTTTCCTGCATTTTACCCTTTTGAATTTCGAATTTTTTTAACTGTTCTATGTGAGCATTTTCGTTTTAAAAGTAGCAGCCATGCCAAATTTCAAATTTTTATCAAGAACAATTCCATTGAAATGGTAATTTAGAACGTTTCTAGAAAGCTTTTCGCGCATTTCACCCTTTTTAAATTGATTTTTTTTAGAAAACGTTCTTAGGGAGCATTTACAACTTATATAAGTAACTATTATGTCAAATTTCAAGTTTCTAGCTCCTTCAATACCACAAAAAATCACAAGTATAGAAAGTTTTTCGCTCCTGCACATCCTTTTAAATTTCATTTTTTTTAAAACTGTTCTGTGCGTATATTTACGTCTTAAAGATAGCAGCCATGTCAAATTTCAATTTTCGATACTTAACAATTCCATAGAAATCGTTATTTAAAAGTTTTTAGAACGCTTTTCACACATTTCATCCTTTTAAATTTTGAATTCCCTTTAAAACTGTTCTATGCTAGCCTTTATAGCTTAAAAGTTACAGCCATGTCAAATTTAGTGTTTCTGTACCTCACAATTCCATAGAAATCGTAATTTAGAACGTTTTCCGAACGATTTCCGCTCATTTCACCTTTTAAATTTCGAATTTTTTTTTTCAGTATTCGTAGCGAGCATTATTTTTAAAGTTACCTTCTAGATTCTTGTCTCTTCAGTATCACAAAAACCCTAATTAACAACTTTTTTACTCCTGCACCCTAGTTTCGAATTTAAAAAAAAAAAAAAAAAAAAAAAAAAAAAAAACTTTTTTTGTGCGTGCATTTGCATCTTAAAAATAGCAGCTATGTCAAATTCAAGTTTCTATCCTTAACAATTTCATAGAAATCGTAATTTAGAACTTTTTAAAACGCATTTCGCACTTTTAAACTTCGAATTTTTAAGAAATCGTTCTAAGCGAGCATTTACATTTTAAATGCAACCACAATGCCAAATTTCATGTTTCTAGATCCTTCACTACCACAACTATTGCGATTTTAGAACTTTTTCGCTGTTGCACTCCTTTGCAGTTAGTGGCACCAACATAAAATATAGCCTATGTTGGAGCAGGGACTGTCACCATCAATTTGCCACCATTACTTTTAAAATAGGTTCGGTAGTTCCAGAGATTACCCCCTACAAACAAAGAGACTTAAATCGATGAAACTGATCTTAATTAATAAGAACTAAAACTAATTCTAAATAAATGCTAATAGAAAGTATTTTGAAGCTTTTATACTCATTTCATCCGTTCATTTCAGTATTCATTTGAAGTTTTGAATTTTTTTAGAAACCGTTCTTAGCACGCATTTACATCTTAAAATTAACCATCATTTCAAATTCCAAGCTTCTTGTCTAACGGTCTAACACCTCTCTTGTGGTAGTGGCACCAACATAAAATGCCTATGGATCAGGGACTGTCACCATTAATTTGCCAGCATGAATTTTGAAGTCGGTTTGGTATTTTCTAATATTCCATAGAAAACGTAATTTAGAAAGCTTTTAAAAGGCTTTTCGCTCATTTTACCCCTTTAAATTCAGAAACTGTTTTTATAGACTATTTACATTTTGTAAGTATGTATCGTACCAAATTTTTAATTTCTATCTTTAACAATTCCATAGAAATCGTAATTTAGAACTTATTAGAACACATTTCGCACTTTTAAATTTCGAATTTTTAAGAAACCGTTCTATGCGACCATTTACATCTTAAATGTAACCACAATGCCAAATCTCAAGTTTCTAGATCCTTTAGTACCACAAAAATTGCGATTTTAGAACGTTTTTCGCTATTGCACTCCCTTGGGGTTAGTGGCACCGACATAAAATATAGCCTGTGTTGGAGTAGGGACTATCACCGCCAATTTTCTACCATTACTTTAAAAATCGGTTCGGCAGTTCCAGAGATTACCCTCTACAAACAAACGAACACATTTTACTTCTTTATAATATTAGTATAGATTGATCATTAAATATATTATTCATGTTTATCAAGACTAAATGAAATCAGTCCAGTTAGGTGAGCTCTTATTTTAGTAATAAGAGCAAAATAAAACGTGACTATATATTTATTTTTAGACAAACAAAAAAACACAGGTTAAATAAAAGATGTATGATATTTTAACCAGTGCGGTAAACAAAGAAACACACTTATGTTCTTTGAGTTTCGATTCTGTTATCGAAATTTATTTAAAGCATAAACAGTAGCAAAAATAAATATTCTTTCAAGTTGTCTAGACATCTGTGAAACCATAGAAATGCATCACCTGTTAACGGCAAAAATCTGTTCTATCTAAAAAAAACTTCGAAATAAATGCTAAACTAATCATTTCTCTGAATCAAAGAAGGATGCTCTTGTAACGCCTGTTAAATTAGGATTGTTTCTGTAATTTTTCGGAAAATATCTTCGACAACTTATTATCAAACCAAATTCATCATTAGATTAGACTAACTTTAGACAACGAATTCAACAAAAATAAAATCAATATGATTATAATGAAGCTCAGAATAAGAAAATGATTCGCAGCAAACCTTCTGACTAGAGTTCTGCTTCGGGTCGGTTAAGCGATTTTACTCGAATCCGACCCGATCCGTAGTTCTGGTCAAGTCGGCTTGACGCTAATTGAGGACTAAAAATGTACCAATATAAAAATGTAAAATAAGGTTCCCTATTTTCGTGCCCCCCCCCCCCCCCCTCAGTCACTTTTAGGCCCTAAATGTTGTAATTTTCAGTGAAAACCTTCCAAATTTCTATTTTACATAAACTAACTATCCGCGCACATATAAACATTGGCAAATATCTCTCTCTCTCTATTCTAAAAAAAAGTAACCACCGCTGTCACCGCCGCCGCCGCCGCCGGTTTTGAATTTTTTGTGACCGGAGGTCTTTCTTCGTTAATATTAAGAAAAATAATGCATACAAAAATATGAAAATCGGTGGTTTTATACAGAAATGTTTGATAAACATGCTGATGCAGACAGTTTTCAAATCGAAGAAATATTTTAAGAGATATTTAATGCTAAAGTTGGACAAAATCGTTCCACTAAAAAAGTTTTATAGCAGCAAAAACTATACATGACAGTGTAATCATTTTTAGATCATTTTATGCGTTAGAATTTGCCGGAGTGCAGATTGCATTAATTTTTTTATTTTGACTCATTTTTTCAGGTTTTATTTCTATTTTAAATTCAAATTTTCAGCATTTCTAGAGATATTTTTTACAGATTTCAGATAATTGTACTAATTTAAACTGTTGCCAACTGTATAAAAAGCGCAAGCAATAATATTTGCTTCAAATTTAAAATTTATTTACACGTGACTATTATAAACAGGAAAAAAACTTTCAAATTAAAATTAAATAATTACGTATAAAAAGCAGGAATTTATTAAAAATTATGTCATAAAAAGTACACACGTGAATTTTAAAAGAGAAAGGATATTGTAAAGTAATAAGTTCATTAACATGCGTTAGAAGTCGTAGGAGAAATTATGTCATATTTACGTCACATTATAGTTATTACATAAAAGGAACACAAAATAATATTGCAAAAAAGTTTAAATTTAGAAATTGCGCTAGACATTTATTTAATATTTTGAGAGGATCTTTTCAACTATTTTTGTTAGGAAAGCGCAAATAATATTTCATTTCTAACAAAAGTATCTTCACGCGAATATTTAAAAGAGAAAAAAAATAGCTTGGTAAAAATTACGTTAGATTAAAAACGATTAATTTAAAATGTCTCATTTAAAAGAACTTTCTTTTCGCTTTGTTAAAAAATACCAGGAGACAAAGACTCTGTTTACTTAATTCCTTTTATATTAGCTTATTTTGAAATGTTGTTACACGTATCTACGTCATCAAGTTATTTTTATTCGACGTTTTATTTGTATTTTTATTAATGTTGTACGAATTTATTTGTTCTATTGTTATTTAAAATAAAAAATTATGTCAATTTTTATAATTTGGCGAGTGGTTTGGCGAATTATATAATTTGGCGAAATTGGTCGACGAGATAATCAAGCAGTACCGCAGCGGATTTGGCGTTAAAATTCCCCAATCAAAGACAAATGAATAGAAATTCGTTTATAGGGAGATCGCCACTGCTTTTTACATTATAATTCAATCTTTCGAAATCTTTTTAAAGCCGATCAAATTAGCGTGCATTTAGAGTCTGCGGTGTCTGGGCGGGGGTTGGCGAGCGTAGCTCGTAGGGGGCCGAGCCCCCTAGTCGTACAAAAAAAATTAACAATGCGAAAAATTGTTTTTTCAAAAGTATCTGTATATTGAAAAAAAAAAATGGTCCTAATTTCGTCCTTCTCAAAAAATCCAATATCCCTTTAAGACCCATATCCTTTAAGACATTTCATTTAAATTTGTGTTTCTGAGTCGTATGTAATAAAAACTCGAATCTAACGATGGTTCTGGCTTGCAGATAGAGTAAACTATCCATTTTTTATTAACAGGTAGCGATTGCAGTCCATATTTTACTTCTACAGGCATGACTAGCTTTGTTTACAAATACATCGGGTCTTAAAGGGATATACTGAGGCTTAACTTATTACTAAATCAAAATTTATTTCTAAATGAGTAAGTAATTTAATTTACATTAAATTGAGGCATAAAGAAATGTACTAATTATCAGTAGAAGAATAACATAACGAAACATTAGCTATCCAAACATGAGGAAAAAATTGAAAAAATTGTCATGAAAAGCATTCCTAGTTTCGTCCTCGGGACGAAAATAAGGCCTACAAGGGGGACGAAATAGGGACCACGCTACTTCCCAATATGTAGCAGCTTCAGTTCTCGTAAGATGAACTGAGAGTCCTAAAACTCACTGTATGCTACTGTCAGCATTTTACCTACGTAAGATACAAGCAACGAATAAGAAATAAATACTTACAAAACAGTAAATAACATTCTACAAACGATGTAATAAGAACTCAGGTCTTCTAAAAGTAGGAAATCCGGCGTCTTTAATATATGTATGCGTCTTAGCGAACGAAACTTTCACTACTGACCCCTTTTACCTTCCGTTCCCTGTGCCTTGCGTGATAAGTGGCGTCACTTTCGTAGAATCGGAAAAGTAAAGGGGACGAAATTAGTGCATTTTACCCTATACTGAAAGTATCAAAAATTCGAAAATCTTTTTAACGAAAAAATGTCTTAAATGCCAAGCTTAACAATCAGGAGAACCCTTGAAGTGCCAATCCTAGTAAAAATAGTTTAAAAAGGAGTAGAAAAACGTCGCTGGTTGAATGCACCATACGTGAAAGTGAATGCACCATACGTGAATGCACCATAAGTGAAGTGAAGAACGCTGAACGTGCCACACGAAGTAAAGTGGAGGACGCTGAAAGTGCCAGTGATAAGATGCACGGCGACTAGTGGCCATTTTGGTCATGTTGTTATTGTTTACATTAGTGGGATATTTTTAAGCAAGTGAAAAATATTAAATGTTTACATGCTATAAACACTATTTAAACATTAAACAAAAGGAAGCTGGGTGTTTACATTTTAAACTGTTGAACTAAGAGCCCAAAAGGCGTAAAGTGGAGAACGTTGTAAGTACGAGAAGTAGGAGTTTTTCTTTTATTTCGCTCTCTTGAAAAATTTCCTCTTTTCGACTTTCAGCGTTTTTCATTTTTAGTCCTCAATTCTTTTCGTTGTAGGTCAAATTCGGATTGGGTTAACTTTAAATGTTTCGGGTTGGGTTTTGACTCTTTCAGGTGTGGTTCGAGTTGACCCGATTTTTCAAAAGAAAAGTCCTGGATATGTAAATTTCTTTCTGTACAAGAAATGATAAAATAGATTTTAGGGACATAGGATGAAACCCCCAATGATTGACATCTAACCAGTAACTGGTTGGTTGGCTGGTTTTGTTTATGACGACCAATTATGAACACGAGGGATATAGGCCCTAAGAGGGGAGGAGTGCCCTTCGTGGTGGTCTTTCTAAGGGAACTTAACCCGTATTAACGCTTGGAAATCCAAGGTTCGAAGAAAACCACGAAAACTCCTAACGATTAGGCCGACGCAACGGGCGCGATTGGGTTCTGACCCAGCACCTACCCTCTACCAGCTTCGAGAGCAGAACCTCTCGGCCACTGGTGGGGATCTAACCAGTAACTGACACTTCAGAAAAAATCTAACTCAAATAAGCATTTTCTTGTAAAAGTCTACAAAGTAATGCCATCTGGGTGCAATTTATATGTCTTAACTGTTATAATGTATGTATCAGTTATTAAAACTTGGTGTTTCATCCTAATAGTAGACTACTTTTCCATAATTGTATTAAGATATGGAGTCATTTTCTTTAATTTCGGCTTCGGATTTGAATATTTCGAATTCGGTTCAGTTTCTGGACTTTTCGACCATATTTTTGAAAAAGAGAAATTATTTTTAATAATAAAAAAGTATAATTTTTCCAAATTTTACCAACAATGATTTTTTAATATATACTTTTAAAAATAAAAATAAGAATAAAATTTATTTAAAACTTTGTAATAGTGATTTGAACATGACAGAATCATTAAGATGTCAGTTACTGGGTGTTTCCCCCTAATACTAGACTACTTTTCCATAATTTTATTAAAATATGGATTCATGTTCTTTTATTTCGGCTTCGGATTTGAATATTTCGAATTCGGTTCAGTTTCTGGACTTTTCGACCATATTTTTGAAAAAGACAAATTATTTTTAATAATAAAAAAATATAATTTTTCTAAATTTTACCAACAATGACTTTTTAATGTATACCTTTAAAAATAAAAATAAGAATAAAATTTATTTAAATCTTTGTAATGGTGATTTGAACACGGCAGAATCATTAAGATGCCAGTTACTGGGTGTTTCCTCCTAATACTAGACTATTTTTTCATAATTGTTATAAAGTAAGTATTCATTTTCTTTAATTTCGAGTTCGGCATTGAATATTTCGAATTCGGGTCAGTTTAGGGACTATTCAACCTTATTTTAAAAAATATTAATAATTTTTAGTAATAAAGAAGCATAATTTTTCTTAATTTTATCAACAATAATTTTTTTATGTATTTCTAATATACTTTTAAAAATAAAGATAAGAACAAAATAGAGTTAGAACTTTGTAATAGTGATTTGAACAAGAAAGAATCCTTAAAATGTCAGTTACTGGGTATTTCACCCTAATATTAGACTACTTTTCCATAATTGTATTCGACCATATTTTTAAAAAATAATAATTTTTAATAATAAAAAAGTGTAATTTTTCTAAATTTAATCAACAATAATTTTTTAGTGTATTTCTAATAAACTTTTAAAAATAAAGATAAGAATAAAATTTATTTAAAAATTTTTAATAGTGATTTGAATAAGAAAGAATCCTTAAGATGTCAGTTACTGGGTGTTTCAACGTAATAGTAGATTACTTTTCCATAATTGTATTCGACCATATTTTTGAAAAAAAAAATAATTTTTAGTAATAAAAAAGTATAATTTTTCAAAATTTAATCAACAATAATTTTAATGTATTTCTAATACACTTTTAAAAATAAAGATAAGAATAAACGTTATTTAAAATTTTGTAATAGTGATTTGAACAAGAAAGAATCCTTACGATGTCAGTTATTGGGTGTTTCACCGTAATAGTAGGCTACTTTTCCATAATTGTATTCGACCATATTTTTTAAAAAATAATAATTTTTAATAACAAAAAAGTATAATTTTTCTAAACTATGCCAAAAATAATTTTTTAATGTATCTCTAATATACTTTTAATATTAAAGATAAGAATGAAATACACTTAAAAATTTGTAATAGTGATTTGAACAAGGAAGAATTCGTAAGATGTCAGATACTGTGGATTTCACCCTAACTATAGACTACTTTTCCATAATTATATTAGAATATGGATTCATTTTCTTTAATTTCGTGTTCAGGTTTGAATGTTTCGAATTCTGGTCAGTTTCGTGTTTGAGTGCGTTGGGTTCCTGTTGGGGTTTGGGTTGACTTTAAGCAGAACTTTCGAGTGCCTGGTCCGAACCCGAAAATTCTGCTTAGGCGGAATACTGCACAGTACTCTATTGAACACTTTTGCTTGATAACGATGGTTCTAAAACCAACATGCATTTCATATATTTTAACCGTTTGTAGAAATCTGGAAAATCATTCATTCTCACCAACGATATAACATTTTTTTGCTGAATTTTAAAAATGAAATTTTGTGATAAAAGACAACAGATTTTCATAGAAACCACGTTTTTCAGAAAAAGAATAAATAATTAATAAATTTAATTATTCAAGAAATAAGAACCTATCTCATGTAGCTTCATTCCATATTTGAAGTCGATAGCTTAATTACAAACTTTCCCACAATACCCACCAGTTAAAAAAATTTTTATTTTGAGAAAAACGCATTTAAATGTATTGGAAAAGGTAATTACGCAAATTAAAACTTGTGAATTGTAATTTGTTTACTTCATTCAATGCTCAGAAAGGTGACAAGGTGTGACGTTTGAAGGTTTTACACTGGCATACCTCCTTAAGAAATTTAAAAAACAAGCGTAAACAATCTCCATTCCAAGCCAAGTGATATTTTTCTCTGAGGCTCATTCAAAAACAGAATCAATAAACATAAAATTAGAGGGGGGAAAATATTTCAACACTTCTTCCATGCATCATACACATTTTGTATCGAAAAATATACATTTAAAACTGGTTAAGTAAAATTTTAACACATGAAATACTATGTTTTCTTAGATTAAAATGAAAAGAAATTATCATTTTTGCAATATAGTGTTTTTTCTCTTTTACATGTATTTAAATTTTGCATTTTTTTCTTCTAAATATCAGATTTTTCTAGCAATGGAACTACATGAGGACGCCGATTTTGATAAGGTGGTATCGATGAAAAGGTCTTATCGTGAAAAACAAAAATCCAAATGGAACTACCCGTTCGAAATGAACATCCACGAACTGCAAGGCAATTTTGACAAGCATTCCACCAACGGATAAAAAAATAAATAAGCATGATTTCAAATGTGACCGTGAGCAATTGTCATTGGTTTTTGCAATGTTGTTAATATAGACAATGTGTTGCTGTATAAGGAAATGAAAGAAATGTAGTGTTCGACATGGACTGTTATGAATGTGGACTTTTTACAACACAGAAAAAGGCCGCAATGTCACAAATGTTGCGATTAGTAAAGACGTTGTAGACCATATGACAGTAGGTCCATTTATGACATTTGGCTGATCACTTGGTTATTGATGAAAGTGTGTATCAGTGTAAAAGTGCTTAAAGCATACTCTACATACTCAAGTATACTGTAAAACTGGGACTCTTCACACCAGGCACATTTGATAAGGTGTTACATCTGTTCCAAATTTTGGCTGTTAGTGTGAAACCCAGTTGTCTCACAGATCTGAAGCTTGGTATTTCAATTCGTTATAACGCCTTTTGAAAAACATATCGGCGTATGTCTTCAAATACAAAGGCGGAGATTTGGTTGTGAACCAAATTATACAATTTTATGATGGTTTCCTTTGTAGTCAAATCTTCTCCTCCACATATAAGCCGATGTGTTTTTTAATACTCGGTCATACGTTTGACCATAAGTTTGTAGTCATGAAACGTTTCATCATCAAGCGGCTGGAGGTACTTCATTGTACCTCCAGGTATAATCATGACCTCGACGTTTTCCATCAATTTTCTGTGAAGTAGAGGATGTACATGGCCTGCCCACTCATTCAAGATGAAGAGGATCTTCTCTTCACGTATAGATTTTTCAACGTTTCGAAATACAATTCAGTCAATTGCTTTCATGTTTTCACTTAAACGTAGCTGGTTAGACCGTTGTGATAATGCAGCTGTTGTAGACGTTTTTCCACTCGTGGCCCAAATGTGCCTTGCAGCTTCTGTGGTTTTGATTTCGGACGGATAGTTCCATTCGATTTTTCGCTCGACATAGTTCCTTACCTACAAGTTTTCGAACCTTCGAAAGCAGGAAATCTACTCAGGGTTTTTCTTGTCTGAGCCACACATACACGCACACAAGCAAGAATTTAAATACCCAAGAAGTTGGGTGATATTTCCTGAGAATATTTTCTGTATTGGCTTAGATATAATCAATATTCAGCCACGATTGACCAAGATTTAGTCAATATTTAGCAAATATTGGCCTAGATACAGTCAATAAAATTGTTTTTGTTACTTTGTTTTCTAGTCGCTCTGTGCGTGTATGACTGCTAATTAGTTTTCTCCACATCCTTCCTTCCGACGCAGAATACCCTGATTTAACCGAGACATTTTGAACAATTTTCATTTTTTAAATTACTTAAAAAATTTCTGCAGCGAAAAAATATAAATTTTGTAGCTATAGTGCACTGTAAACTTAAATGTCTGAAATTCAGACATTTAAGTGTCTGAAACGCAGTGTTCAATTTTCAGACGTTTTAAAATGTCTTAAAATTTTCAGACACTTCTTGCGTCTGAATTTCAGACACTTAAGTGTCTGAAACACGAGTGTTCAATTTTAAGACGTTTTAAAGTGTCTTAAAATTTTCAGACACTTCTTACGTCTGAATTTCAGACATTTCAAATGTCTTAATTGCGGACATCTTTGAGCCTTTTTTTTTTAGCCAAATTGAAGCCATCTTTGACCATTTTCTTTCTAAACCATATACGCAGCCATGTTTGACCACATTGAATATTTTTTTTTATAAATGGGAATAATTTGTTGCCATACAGCAGAGCTGATTGCAGCGTGGGAAAACTGGGATGCCTCTCTGCCCCCTGATTTTAGGGTACCCCAAATTGGGTATGAAATTTTCATAAAGCTGATATTTTAAATCAGTTTTGACCTTATGAGGATTGTAATCAGTATTTTGTAGTTTTAGAATAGGATAATATATATATTTTTTTTCACCTAAATATGTATTTATGTGTTATCATATATGCCCTACGGCATCAAAAATGTTTATTACTTTTAGTGAGAACTTCAAATTGCTTCTAGTCCAAAGACCTAGTATTCATTCACCCCCTCCCCCCATTGCCTTCATATACTGTTACAAAAAAAAAAAAAAAAAAAAAAGCCTATTCGATGCCGTCAAATACATATTTGGATAAATATATCATTTTCTTTAGCCTAATCATGTTCTAAAAGTGCAAAATATTTATTAAAATAAGTGTAAGATCAAAACGAATTTAAAATATCAGCTTTATGGAAATTTCGTACCAAATTTAGGGGCCCGTAAAACTAAAGGCCCATAGAAACAGCCCAGTTTGCCCATGCTGCAATCAGCTCTGCTTTATGGTAACAAATTACTCCCAAATATAAAAAATGATTCACTCCTTCAGAAAGAATCCCATCCCTGCTATGTTGTGCAATTTTTTCCCATTTAAATAAGATATTCCCAGTAAATTAGTTTAAGCATTTTAATTTCTGTGTTAAACAAAATCTAACACTGGATTCCCCCAAATTTACAGTATATGAGTATTATATTGTAATACTTATTAATCAATATTTATTATTAACCAATATTATGAATTTCTAGAGCAGAATAAGGTTAAAAACAAAATATATTTTTCTTCATACAGTAAAACCTCTCAATAGCGGGCACCTCGGAACCGTGGAATTTGTCCGACGTTCGGAGGTGTCTGCTTTTCTGAGGTATAAGTGTATAAAAATTTTGCTTATTTTCAATAAAAAATGTGTTTCCTACATAGTGGTGTCCTTTATTTAGGATTGTCCGTTATGGAGATTTTACTGCAAAGCCTTCATACGAACAGTTATCTTTAGCGAGCACTCACCTTTATCAATATACAGTAAAACCTCCCTAAAGCGACCACTTCCGTTCCAATAAAAATTGGTCGCTCCGAAAGGTGGTCTCTTAATGGAGGTCATGTTAAAATCTAGAATTTAATTGTTGAAAAAATGTAACAATTAATGTTACTAAAATTATATTTTTCAAATTAAGAAAACATATGAAAATTTAAGTATCAAAACAAAAGTTAATTACATAAGTTAATTACTGCAGAGTTTAAAAAATGAATACATTGATGTTTGCTTTGCTTTTATGGTTTATCTACTATAAATTTTATTCCCAAGTCCTTTCAAAATTCAATAAATAAATGCAATTTTTTTTTTTTTTTTTTTTTTTTTTTTTTGTCTGGAACGAATTTTGACGATTTCATTACTTTATCTATTCCTTTGAGAGTTTCCTGACAGAATAGGGCAGGGGAGTTTATGGACCGTCATCCTTAATGTGTCATCAGAGTTAAATTCATTGCCTAAAAAGGAACAAAGGGGTTTAAACACTTAAAAGTTACCGGAATAAATAAAAATTTTAAACTTAGTTTAGAAGTTTGATAAATAATGCGCTCTCTGGAATTATTATTCTAATAAAACCTTTTTCAAGCGACCCGGAAAAAACGGAATTTGTTTCATTTTCTTCAAAGAAATGGGTCCCTTATGGAGGGAGTTCAACTGGGGTGGTCTCTGAATAGAGGTAAAATTAGTATTGAGCCTATGGGAATAAATTTCGTACCATGAAAAAATGGTCGTTCAGGGGGTGGTCGCTTAATGGAGGTGGTCGCACAGGGAGGTTTCACTGTATGTATATTTACCTCATAAAAGCTAACACAATCGAATAGCAGACAGATTCAGCGTTCTGAAGGTGCCCGCGATTAAGAGTTTTTACTGTATTTAAAATTTTTTGTACTTAACTTTTAATCTTATTCTACTTTTTAGTTCAAAATACTGATTATAACCAATATACAATGTCGAAACACATTTAACGTATAAGCTTTAAAAAAATTGCATATCGAATTTGGGGCAACAAAAATCGTAGGTGGTGGGGGGCGGGGGGGGGACATGTCAAAGTTTACCCTTGCTTTAATCAAGTCCTTCTAGAAAAATTCCAACTCTGCATTGTGATTCAGTAAATATAGAATAACTCAGCTTTAAGTACAAAATCCAGTTATGCTTAAGTACATATAGTATAAAATTCTATTTTTTTACTGATATTCATTTTAAATTTCAGATTTCTTTTTTACTAAAAATAATCAAAAAATCAATATTATAATTGATTTCAAATGAAATATAGCTGTATATATTTACCGTATTTTTACAATTATGTTAACAGCACATAATTACATGAATTTAAGAATTTACAAATAATCATTATGACTAATACAGAGATAAGGCGAGAACATTTTGTAAATCGTTAAATAAGAAGATTTATTGAAAACGCCAACAAAATTTTCTCCGCTTTACGTCTACAGATTTCAGACGATTTCTGATGAGTCTTCAAATTGTGGTGTGAATCACCGGGCTTGAAAATGAAAACATCTGAAGTTGACTACTTTCAGTATAGGAAATAGAATATTTCTAAAATGCTCGGAAACAACAAAAGTATATAGCAGAAAGGGAAAACAGATTTCATGACCGGATTTGAGTTTTATCAGTCAAAACAGTTTAATCTGATAAATGAAGACAAGTAATTCGCTGTATGTATGGGGGAATTGATGATATGAGTAAATGGAAGGATTTTCGAACTATATTCTTTTAAATAACTTAAAATTTATCACGGTGTATAAAATCTGAGGCGCAAGAAAACGTCATCAGACATGAAAAGCATACATAATAAATAAAAATTAAATAAGGATGTTTACTATAAAGAGTTGGGAATTTCAGTACATATCACATATTAAACATATGGGAAATGTAAAACCGATGTGAACGTTACAAATGCTGTCGCATTAAATGCTTATAAAAATATTGTATACATAAATAAAACCCATATAAAAGGTACTCTTGTGTAATAATTACTCTAAGAAAACGCTGTTAAGATAGCCTTGATGGTAATTAAGAAATTATGAGCCGATCAACAGGTGCTGTTACTGCTATTTTTAAAGCAATGGCGTGCGAGTAGACAGAGAAAGAAGGCTTAGGATGGTGTATCTCAATAGATTCAGTAACAACTAATACACCATGCAGACTTGCCAAAACTTATTTTAAGGATAACATCGGATGTAAAATAATACAGAAACATGATTGCAGATGATTTGAATAGTAGAAATTTAAATATTAGCAAGATAAAATTTTAACATGGAAATCCCATAGGCAAAATGCTTTAAACAAATTTTGGCATAACTCAGGAACTAATAAAGCTATAGACTCGTGTGAGGTCTCTATTTAAAGAGAAAACATTCGTAGAGAGTTTTCAATACATAGTGAAGGGTCCACTTACCCGGAAAAAGGTGTGATTATTCCAAAATTACATCCACCCAGGCGACGTCCGGATTGGAGGCTACGTTAGTATCCGTGAGTTAAGCACACTTTGATATTAAAAACAAAAAAATCCCTTTGCACATCCGGCTAGCTCTGTTAAAAGAATGGAATATTTCCATCCTAAAAACATAGCCCGCCAGACAACAGTTCTCTTTACTTGCTTTGACGAGACGAAGAACACTATATTATTGTTATTGCTTGACACCTTTCATTAATATGGAATATCACTATGTCGATACGGATTAAATCCTGGAACTTTACATTCCGAAAAAACCGAATCAAGTCAAAATAAATTATTAGTTAAAATGTACGCGTAGATAAAACCAACGCTCAGTTTGAATTACAAACGAACATCCAATTCGAACGAAAAGCATCTAAAACGCATGCGCAACTAGAGTGCCGCCTGGTGGTTAATGCGGAACGCAGTTACAAAGTGTCTTAAAAGTAGACACTTGCAGATTTTTAAGACACCTTTCTCAGTTCGTTTACACCATGATCATAGTAAGACACTTATATGTTTTAAATTAAGACATCTATCATGACTGAATTTTCAGATTCAGATACTTAAGTGTCTGAAATACCTTTTCAGTCACATATGTGTCTTAATTTAAGACGCCTCTATTTGCAGTATGTGGAGCACTTTATTTAAATGTCGAAGCAAAATATTTATTGAAAAGAATATTTTTTAAAATTACCGGCTGGGAGTGCTACAATTTACTCGTTATTTTCTACTTCGTTGCCTCTGTCTGGTAAAATACTGCTAAGAAGTGTACTCAAATCATCGAATTCATCGGATAGTAGCCCCTAGATAACTATTCCTCACTTATTGATGCTCACAAATTATCAAAATCGCTCAGAACATAATTCGCAACAAAGCTTTCTTTATTTGTCTTTAACTCGATAGCTTGCCAAAATTCACATTCAAATCCAAAGCACAATTATGCTTCCTATTTCTTTTCTCTTATAGGGATTAAATCTGCCTTTAAATAACTGTGTTAATCGAAAAAAAATGAAATTTTCATTTATTAAACATTTAGATGTGTATTTACAACACACGTAACGGTAATTAAGTGCACATACACTTTTACTAAACACGCATATGCAAGTATTTAATCTCAAGTCCATATATATAGGTGATTTATAAGGTAAGTTACACTTAGCGCTAAGTTAGCGATATATTGCAATGAGAGCAAATTCGTTTCGCGAGGACTGATGTTTCAAATGGAAATGTAGTTATTTGTGTTGTTCTTATGTACGTGTTTTTGATGCATCGTTTTCAATTGTACGTGAATTGGATTTATGGCCCAATTTGGAGATTCGAGAAATAGTACCTTTTTTTAATGTTAAGCCTTTAAATTGCCAAAGCAATCCACCATGAAATTAACGCTCTTTGCGGTGATCATGCAATATCTCTCCCTAAAAATTACCTATACAAGCAATTAGCAAACGGACGCGTAGATCTGACTGACGAATTACCTGAACGGGAACTTTTAAACTGCACCGCTCCTGAAAAATGGAGCCTTAATCGCGCTGTTGATTTGAAACATAAAAATCGCTTTTAACATCAATTTCTCTGTAATTTAAGCATTTAACACAAAAACCGTACAGGTCCTCAAATCTTCAATTTATAGTATGAATCCAGTTGTTGCGCCATTGCAAACCACGACAAAAAAACACATACATAGGAACAAAACAGGTATCTACACTTCTTTCCGAAGTCCCATAATGAATTATTTATCCTTAGAAATTTATTTTCTCTTTTAACAATATTAATCATAAATAATATTAATCAATTAGTGAAAGTAAATGAAAATTACTTTTTGAATCATGCACATACTTAGTTACGCAAGCATACATAATTAGACAAAGATGATCAAACACAACAGCTGGAAGTATTTACATTAGCATAGCTTTATTTTATCCATTATAACCCATAGTATTTTATATAAAAAAGCTCGTCATTTAATTTTTTTTTTCAAACATGTTCAGTATTTTATAATGTAATGTCTCCAAAGAGATCATGTACTATCGAGTTTTTCCGTTGACAGATAGATCCAGCTCATTTTAATTAGTTCTGAGTTCTACAGATTATCTTTTTCATTCTTCTGTTGTCAGATGGATTGAGTTGGCACATCTAAGGTTTCTTCTGTTGTTTTGAAAAGAAACTAATGCGATAAAAAATGTATCAAAATCTCAAAGGATATACTGGATTTCTCTGGATCCAGGACATAACACAAGATTCTACTTTTTTCGTTGAAGAATAAAGACACACTTTCATTTTTTCATGATTTATGCTTAATCATAGTTCTTTAGAACAAAGCTGATGTAGTTTTATAAGTTTGATAATTTTCATTTTCAAGTAAATTGTATAATTTCCATTTATGAAAATGTCTTGAAAGAACTCCTTATACGAAATATTTAACCAAAATCTCTGTTTTCTTTCCACCACCCTTCGTTACTTTTTCTAATTTTCGAGTATTCCTGATGGAAAAGACCTTTTAATCTTGTAAATTGATACAAGGTTTAAAGACATTGATCATATTTGTGCCATTGAAGAGCAATAGATCATATTAAAGATAAGTGTGGTCTACATAGCCGCCTAACTTGATATCTACTCACGCTACCATTCCAGATCCTCTAAAATGAACTGTTTTTACTTTCATAAATTGGGGTGAAAACGGATTCCACTTTCTCTCCATGTCATTGCATGTAGATAATCTGCCTGTAAACAAGATCTGGATAGATCACTAAACGTTACTTTTTGAATGTGCAGTTTTTATGTATTTGACTCCACTGCAGTAGTGCATGTCTGTTGCTAGATGCGAACGAGAGGAAAATCGAAGGCGTGTTTGGTGTTGAATCTAGTCTCTTCTCGACTCCTGTACAAAATTTGCGTCGAAACCTTTACACTTGTAGTTACTTTATTGCTTCGTACGGACGTAGTCCTATGATGTATTACAGTCAATATTGCATTCATAACTTGAGGTAACGAATTTTGAACGTCTCGCCTCTGAGAAACAATATATTCACCGAAAATGCAGGTATTTTCCGTTGTACCAACACTATTGTCGCCGAGCATAATATTTGGCGCAAAAGGAAATTCATATGAAATTAAACAGTTTATTTTTTTAAATAACATTGTTCGTACGAAAGTGAGTTATAAAAAAATATAACAATTTAAAATTACATTCACACAAATTATTTTATTAAATCAATACAAATTTGTACTTAAAATAAAAGAACAAATAAGTATTATGCAATAAAGTAATAAAATAAAACTCAATTTAAACTGCATGCAAGAAATTGTAAATGTCTCTTAGTATTGAAGTAAACATCTCGTTTTTTTGAATGGAGACGCCACCACATAAACTCTGTGAGATAGGGTTGTAATTGGTGATGAACACTGAACAGTGCCGCGATGTCTTTCATTACGTCATTTTGTAATACCCCATAATCTATCAACATATTTGATGTGACATCCAGTGTTAGGTTCAACAAACTTATATTTGTGTTTTACTGTGAAATGTTCGTAGCCAGCATCTCGTAATTCACCACTTTTATATCCTGCCCAACAATCTGTGTAGATAATACTCCCATCAGCTACGTTTTTCTCGATTGGCGCCATCGAAGTTTTAGCTGTACGGTCGGGAATAACAGTAAGGAAACGCCACTGTGTCCTACGAAATAAATCATCTAATACATGTTCTACATATCTTTTTCTTCTGGTGAATATACTTTCATCTACTTCTTCAATTTTATTAGGTCCACCGATTGTTCTATTTGGTCGTGAACACAAAGTATTGACACAAACTTTTCTCAAATAGCTGTCCCTGTCTACTGTCATGTTGTAGTTCATTTCGAGTTGAAGCTCACAAAGCTCAATCGAAGTAAGCTCTTGGCACCATAAATACATTAATCTCAAAGCATAAAGAAAAAACAAATTCGATGCTTCAAACCATGCTTTTTTCCGTATTCTTATGCTTTCTCAGAAAGCTAAATCTCTATTGCGGATGAAATTCTGAACTCATTCATAATTTTCTATCATGGATTTTTGAACAAAAACTTTTTTATATATGATTCCAAAGTCCTGAAACAATTTTATTGCTACTGTCTCATCATCAAGTAATTACCAAATGGTAAAAAATCAGTCTCAGCGTCAATAATAAATGTAAATTGTAACTTAATAATAAATGTTTTCGATTCGAATAATAGCAAATTTAAGATGCTTTGAGAGGTTACGGTTAAATCAAAACGACTTATTTTATCATTAATAATAATAATAAAATGATTCAAGTTCCATACATAGCAAATCACAATGTTTGATATGGTTTGCAATGAAAATCCTTTGTCCGGTGAGATTTGAAATAAATGGCGCATTAGCATACATTTTGTCATGGTGTTGGTATAACAGAAAAGTACTCAGATGGAAAATATACCAAAGTAAATCTTCCTTTTTTCCTTTGTAATGATTAAATAACACAACTATAGTTTCGAAAGCAAATAATTATGTGCTCTCATCTGGAGGTGATAGTAGTAGAGAGCAGTTATCGCGGTAAGGATAAAAGCGTAATTCTTCATTAGTAGCACGGAGCAGTTATACGGGAATTGGAAAAAAAAAAAAAAAAAAAAAAAAAAAAAAAACACATTCTGTAGTATCAAAGAGTAGTTAAAACACAACAAGGATAAAGACATATTCATCAGTTATTTCTGCTAACTATCAATCTTCTCTGGATTTCAGCCGGTCTTTCTGCCGGGTTTGAGGTTTCTGCTCTGTAGTAAAACTAGCGTGTCCGTTGGGTGTTTTTTATTTTGTAGTCTTTGACTGACATATGTGATTTTTTGCAATCTTTCCGCTGCCAGTAAAAAGTGATGTGGTAGATGATACAATTCAATTAATATTATAAAACTTTTTCCCATGATATGTCATTCGCGCGATAATTTAGAATGGATATATGAACATAAAACTTGAGTTCTATATTTCTATTGTGAGAACATTACTGTATTTGTACATTTTCTAATTCTACAAAATACTAAGAAAAGTATTTAAAGTAAGAGATTTGAGTGGGATTATAAATATTGCACAAAATCCCTATAAATTCAAATTTAATTAATGCTTCTAAATCCTTCAATCCTTCTAAAATCTTTCTAAAATTTATTAAATGATTGTGTAAATCTTTTAACGCAGTTTGAAAACTTCATGAAAAATGCTTTAGAAGATAAAATTTTCATGAACTCATAATTCAGCACATAAAGGGTTAATTAACAGAAGTGTTCTTTACAAATTTTTCATTTGCATATCAATATTTTTAATTGATTATCAATAGGATATCTGAGGTCCATATATCTAACGGGGTAGTTATGTAATTTTTCAATTTTATTACCTTTTATTTCTGAAAACACTTTCACTTATGGAAACAAATTGTTTATTTGATTATATAAATAAAAAAAAGATTTATTAAAAAAATAACTGCATTTCCACTATTTAATAGTAATTATACATTAGTTCATCCTAAATACCACATATACCACGAGTTTTCCGTCAATAGAGAAGTGATAAATTTTATTTTAATATGAGTTAGCAATTTATAAACATTAATTTTTGAATGCATTGTATAAAGGGGTCCGGGTCAAAATTTCATTGTCTTTGTTTAGAGGCATTTTTCATTTTTTTTTTTATTATTATTATTATAAAATGTGTGTTTCTATAAAGATTACTTTTCAGGTAAAAAGTTCGTGAAAACTTTGAATATTTAAAAAAAAAATTAAATTTTAAACTTATTTACTTTGTGATATAACTCATGAAATATTTTCCCGATTTCATTGCTTCATTCTGAATTTAAATAAAACTAATATGTAATCATAAACGTGTTTGTATATACTACATAAAAAAGTGCGATAAGGCACAAATTTGTTAATGTTTTCAGGATAGATTATTTTTTCACTTATGTAGTTATAAAGCCGTTTCTCTCATTTGTTTTTATGTTTGGCTACCCCACCCCCACATCAACAAATTATCTACACAACTGAATTTATGATATTCCACCACTTTTAAAATATAAGATATCTACTTCCTAATTTAAAAATGTCAGAAATCAAAGAATTTTGTCAGCTGTTTTAGATACTTAAACATTTTAAATTTATTTTATCTTTTTCTAGAACTGACATGGACTACAAGTATAAAGATTCCTAGTGGCTAATGTGTATTAACATAGAAGTGGGGTTGGGTTTTAGAAGTTATATTAATGATATTTATTTTTTTAATTTAAATTAAAGTACTTTTTTATTAATTTATGTTTTTTAAAATTTTAGTTAACTCATTTCAATTAATATTTTTAATTTTATTTTTAAATCGAATCAACGTTTAATAAACAATTTTTTGCTATTTGTGATTTCCATGCAAAATACTACTTCGACAATAACATACACATAGAATTATATGTTTATTTTATATGCTATAGAAGCAAATTGGTTGTAATTTTCCACACCAGCATATACACAGGTATTGCATACCAGGCGTTACATTACATCTACATGGAATGTTTTCTTGAAAGCCTTTTAACAATAATGAATATAGAAAAAGACTGTTTTTAAATAAAAATAAATTTATAAATCTTTAAATTTAAACAGAGTAGTTTCACATTCCGATTCCAGACAAAAATGGGAGTAAAACTTACACAGTTCCAAAAAAAAAAAATTCTTCACATAAAATTGTATAAATCACAAGCCTGCGATGGTTCTGTTGTTTAACTTTTGATAATTGATTTTTATGTACTTTTTAGCTCTGAATCCGAAAATGACCTTCATTTTTAACCATCACGTCAGGATTTTTTGTAAATCGTAAATTTCAATGGTCAAAAGTAAAAAAATAGAGAACACCTGATACTGAAAGATACAGGAAATGGTTGTGTTCCTTAACTTTTGATAACATATTTTTATACATTTTTTAGCGCTGAATTCGAAAATGACCTTCATTTTTAACCATAAGTCAGGATTTTTTGCAAAGCGTAAATTTCAAAGTAAAAAAAAGCAAAATTCTGATATTATAAAATAGATGTGATAGTTGTGTTTTTTAAATTTTAATAATTGATTTTTATGTACTTTTTAATTTTAGCACTAAATCTGAAAATAACCTTCATTTTTAACCATCACGTCAGAGTTTTTCGCAAATCGTCAATTTCAAAGTTAAAAAGTAAAAAAATTGCTAAAAATCCTGACGTGGTGGTAAAAAATGAAGGCCATTTTCGGATTCAGCGCTACAAAATACGTAAGAATCAATTATCAAAAGCTAAGCAATACGACACAACCTAATTTTTGCAGGCTTGTGATAATCTTACAGTAGCGAAAGAGGGGGGAAGGGGAGAGCTTGCCCTCGAGAATCCAGATAAATTTTCCCCACCAGTCCACCTCCCTTTCTGTGCCACTGTCTGTTTCATCACACTCTGTATTAAGATAAACAAACTCATCAAGAAAAAGTTATTTTTGTCCTAAAACCACTTTAAAGTTTGCTGCAGAACGAGATTTATTAAATGTCACAGCGTTTTTTCTAAACAATGTTAAGACTATCAAATACGTATTTGACATGCAATAATTTCGGGAATTTCACTGCTGAAAATTAATTGAAAAATTAATTAAAATTATACTTATAAATGTTAAGAAGTTTAACACATATTATAGCATTTAACTTAAATTAAATGAATAAAAAGCAATTCTTCTAAATATAACTTCCATAAAGTCATCCATGACAATACAGGTTGTCTCAAAAAGCTTTGACGCCTTCATATATTTTAACTGTTGTAAATAAGACGTCAATGTAAATTGAAAATCTGTTCAAAATAAGGTAGAAAATACGTTAATGAAACAGATTACCATTAATTTTCAATAAATTACACTTTTTCTATAACCTACACACCACCTCTACCTCCAAAAAAAATTTGCCTAATTCTGGTCCAAAAAGATCATTGCAAAAAATCCCTTGTGTCTTTAGAATTAGCTGAATTATAATAAAGGAACACGACTGACTAATACTACTTTTTCATACTATTTAAGATGCTGTTTCATCAGTGAAATTAGGAACCATATACAAATTGACGATGACATTTCTTAAATTAAAAGTAATTAACATTTGTGAAAAAAAAATTCTTCCCAAATGTATCCAAATAAAGTATTACACAGGCAGAGATCCTAAAAAGAAACAAACTCTGTTTAAAATGCTAGAAATATAATTTACAAAGCATTTTTCATACATTTTTCATCAACTCCTACGCATATTTGAGCTCGCTCAAAAACGTTTTTGTAAATATTTTGGGGTGTTTCGTCACTACTATTGTTGAAAGCAAGTATTATCTTTTGTTTAATGTCAACTGCGTTTAAGGGGTAAATATTATCAACAGTCGCGTTGTACTGAATAGATGCACTATTGGAAAATATTCAATACATTAAGAAATAAGTCTGGAATTTGTTATTCAGAATTTTTTAATTATTTTACTATAAAGATTTTAATACAAATATCTTGCTCTTTTAGTTTTGTTATGCTTTTGGTACTATATGGAACTTCAATATGCCTTTTTTTGTTTCTTTTTTTTTTTTTAAGACAAAGAAAAGTACATGTGCCTCAATGTTAAAAGCGTATAAAAATTCGTGGTTTCATTGCGAGCCTACGCGGACTGCGTAACACTTTCTCCTATGTATTATCCCCCAGTTTTACCTTTTTGTGATATGTCCCAAATTTGCAATTCTAATTTGATATATCGTCCCAATTAACAAGGTTCAATTAAAAATAATTCAATCAGTTTTAAAGATACAGGTATGCGGGTTTTTTTTTTTAATGATCTTGTTGGATTAAAAATAAAAGTTTTGTAATTAACCAGAGGAGGAGGGGTGGGGGTCGTATGAAAATTTATAAAGTGTAACTATTTGGAAATTAATGGCAAGACTATTTGATTAACGCAATCGTATTTCATGTCTTTTTTCGGACTATGTTTGATTACCGCAATCGTATTTTATGTCTTTATTTTTTTTAACATTTTTGCAATTTACATTCCTTTTTTATCTAAAAGAGGTAAAAAAATAAAAGCATTCTGAATCTTTTTGTATAGTTGCAACTACCCAGATAGCACGAACATTAGCAGCAAGTTTGATTTTTTATCTTGCCGTGACAAATTTGAATTTAGAAATTCGCAGCAAATTTCCCGCAATCATTACCCACTTGCATGATTAGTTTGTTGTGAAATTGATGGCAAGACTATCTTTAATTCAGGAAAGTGAGGAAAGCAAAAAATCCCTCTGTTGAGAGAATAGACAATCAGCAGATACGCAGAAATTGCAGAAAATTTATTCGGTTGACACCGCTTTTTTAAAACGCTATACTTATCAAATACCAAAAAAGACTCGCATTGAAAGGTACAAATATTACCCTAACTTGTTTATGGTGGTAAAAACGATGCATGCACCATAACGGTGCGTATGCATCAATACACCTGATTAGATCTATGGACCCCTTCGAAGGGGCTAAACTTATAGTGTAACAGTTGTAAACAGTTAATGTGGCATGGAAAGAATACTACTTTTCAGTAAGTTTTCAGTATTTTCATTACTTGTTTGCCGTTAATTCGCAATAAATTTGATGCAGCATGAATTTAACTTGCACGACAAGTTAGCTGAAAGTTCAAAGTGTGGTGACTTCGGCGTTTGCGTTATCTTGTTGCAGTCTTGTCATGCTGAGCTTGCTGCAACTTTGCAGGTTTTCAAAGCAAGACTTCTGCAAATTTTCTGCAAACTAAAAATGATATGTGGGTATATGATGGATATTTGAAATTCTCTCCTTTATCAAGTAAAAAATAAAACCAACTTCAAGTGATTGCTTTCTTTTATAACTTATTACACGTCAGTTGGCATGTTTTAGCGCGAGTGGTTTTTCACAAAAGAGCGTGTTTTGTGAAAACCCTTCACTGTTATCTGTATTTATTTTAATCCATATTGTTATTAGCATCGATCACTTCGGAGCGTGGTACAGGATTATCTATATATATATATAACACTAAGGGACGTGGTGACTATAAAGCACTTATTATTCTTTTGCTGATTGTAACGATTGGTTTGTGACAATAAAAATTATGACAATTTCCACCAATTGGCTAAAATTAATAAAATTAATCAAGATTGATCATTTAAAACTTTCAGAGCAAATGTAAAAAAAAAAAAAAAAAAAAAAAAAAAGAAACGAAAAAAAGAAAAAAAAAGAAAGAAAGAAATATCCAAATATCCATTTTTTTTAACCCATCGGTCCCACATAGCATTTTTAGTTTGCAGAAAATATGCAGAAGTGTTGCTTTGAAAACCTGAAAAGTTGCAGCAAGCTCAGCATGAAAAGACTGAAAGTTCATAACACGACTGCAGCAATTTAACGCAAACGCCAAAGTCACCACACTTTGAATTTGCAGCTAACTTGTCGTGTAAGTTAAATTCATACTGTATCATATTTCTTGCAAATTAACGGCAAACAAGTAACCAAAAATGCTGCAAAGTAGTAATCGTTCCATACCACGTTAACTGTTTACAATTATTGCAATATAAGTTTAACACCTTCGAAGGAGTCCATAGACCTGATCAAGTCTATTGATGCATACTAACCGTTAAGGTGCATGCATCGGTTTTACCTCCATAAACAAGTTAGGGTAATATTTGAGCTCTTCTTTTCAAGCCTTTTTTGGTATTTGAGAAGTATAGCCTTTAAAAAAAGCGGTGCCAATCGAATAAAATTTCTGCAATTTCGGCGTATCTGCTGATTGTCTATTCTCTCAACAGAGCGAATTTTTGCTTTCGTCACTTTCGTAAATTAAAGGCAGCTGTTTTGCCATCAGTTTCACAACAAACAACTCATGCAAGTGGGTGATGGTATATCTTGTGGGAGATTTGCTGCGAATTTCTGAATTCCAATTTGTCACAGCAAGATAATATCAGAAAAAATCAAACTTGCTGCAAATGTTCATGCTATCTGGGGTAATTTTCCTTGATTTTTGAAAACCTGACAAAACCTGACGGCGACAGTACGAAAATTCGGAAAAAAGAATAATACAGGGACGAGCATCTATATTATCGTCCAAGCCAATGTGATTGTCATAAACAATTATGGGTTGAATGCGCTTCGTTTTCCATATGCAAGGCGGCCATTTTTAATCGAAATATTTTTTTGGAATAAAACTACGCAAAATTTGCCATTATCGCAAAGAGTTCTTGGTATTATGTTAACCAGGTGCAGATCTTGCCAATAGCATTTTTTTACTCGACAGTATAGTAGCGCTTTTTATTTTTCGCATAGTAAACTAAAACAACGCATTGATGTTGAAATTAAATGGTTTATGGTATTATTTATCATTTTTTATTCTTTTTTTTCTTTTTTTAAAGAAATTCGTGAAAGCCATTAATTTTAAATTTTTCAGTTTTAAATTAAAGTTATGTATTTTAAATAAAATGAGTGATTATATTTTAAATGAAATTAATGAAATACGAAAAAATGCGACGGGAACAATGTTTTGTAATTTATCACCTAGTCCTGGCTAACATAAAAATGCCGAAGTTCTTCATTTCTCTATCAGAATCTTCCGATTTGGCGAAGGATTGAGCAAGTAAATTAAATTATGAGTAAAAGTAACACGATGCTTAGTATACATTTAAGGAAGACCAAATTAATGACCAGGCTCAGCTAGTATATAGTAAAGCATGTGAAAACGGAATCGCTAGAGATCGGGGTGGGTGGTGGGGGGGGGGGGGAGGGGGAATACACTTTAGACAAGTATCCGTCTTAGCGGACATAACAGCGTGATATTCCTTTCGTCAGGACCGGAAAATACGAGGGGGTATCAATAAGTTTTTGCCCTCACATAGAAATAATTGAGTAAAATTTATGAAATTGCTACATTGTATTGTTCCTTTTCTATATAGTCACAGTGCACAGTACTACATTTCTGCAAACGGTATTTCAAAAAGAGGACGGGGGAATGTATTCCATGAGGTGCGATAGTAGACTCAAAGGGGAAGGGGCATTTTTCTAACTTTTGCCGACCCCCACATATGGCATATTGTTGGAAAGGCCTGTGACCACTTATTCATGTTATGCAGCCCCCCCCCCCCCTGTGACCCTCCCTCAAATTTGCCCCCCGGAGGGCATGAATGGTGTCCGCAAAATTTATAAAATTACTCACCCCGGAGGGCACTCTAGGAGAAACGACGACTCATTTTAAACCTCAAATTATTTCTGCGTACCTTATCAACATATTTAAATTACGTGATGATTAGAAAATTTTTACGAAAGTCGAGCAGACAAAAAATCAGACAGTCAGAAGAACATACACTGCTAAAAATTTGCAGCAAACTGTCCAGTCATTCGATAGTTTTTATAGAAAACGGTTATGTAACTGCAATTTAACTCAATGCTGACCATATAGGCAATAATGGTCACAATAGAGTTAAATTACTGTTATCTCCATATCACAATAGAGTTAAATTACTGTACATTTTCTATAAAAATGGTCGAATGGCTGGATAGTTTGCTGCAACTGTTTAACAGTGTACCAATATTGGAACATTATGAAGTTTGTGAGAACACCACCAAAGCAAATAGTTTGCGATTTATAGATTTTTAAAACAAAAGCATTTTTTTTTCAGCACTATGGTGACACCGCCAGTAGTTGACACCCTTCCAGTAGTTGATCAAATTTTTGAAATATTGCGCCATGTCAAGCGGAAATGAGTTTTATACGTAGCACTAGACATAATATTTTTCTTTGAATGTTAGTGCACCTGTTGTCACATTGTTGTCTGCTGTTAGGGAAGCCATTTTATGATTTTTTTTAAATTAGAAACAGTAAGCATTTAGTTTTTGATCAGTTATACGCAATTACGCTAAGTTAAAATAATCGACTTTCATCTTGCTTATTTCAACTTATATGTTTATAAGAATTACTGTTAATCACAGCCCAAGGATGATATTTTAAATATTAATTTTTAGATTTTAGATTGACTTTTTCGCCTCATCAACCACTGGGAAAATGGCAATTAAAAAAAACTAATTATAATTTTGTTGCTATTTAATTTCAGAGAATTTCATGTTTGTCCATTATAGGACATTTATTAAGGGATTAGATTAATTTTAACACAATTATTCTAATTGGTAAACAAATCATATTAGATGTAAATTTCCAACCGGGCGAATCCCGGTCCGGACATTTTTCGCCCAGTTGGAAATTTACATCTAATAACATTTTAAGGGTTGTAGTAATCATGTTAGTTTACTTTTAAAACTTAAAAGGAGGGAAATATAATAAAAAACCCCGTAGCACTGATTTTATTTGATCAACTACTGGCTGTGTCACCCTATACCTGAACATACTTTTAAATGTAAAAGTAAGTTTGTTTTTACTCTATTTTATAAGCCTTGAATTTTTACTTTAAAAAACAAACCTAACTTCATGGCTACAATTAATATCGTTTCAATGAATTTCCGTTAGAATATGTTAACCTTTAACGGAGGTGACAGAAATTGTCACATAACTACTGTAAAGCGGTCTGTCAAACCGCTCCATCAAAAGATGAATAAAAGGCGTAATTAACTCATAGGATGGTGTTTTTGTACTTAACTTTTTGTACAGAACTCTTATAATTAAAATTGATGTTTTCAAAAGTCTCTGGTGATAGTATTAAAGTTCCAAACGGAACAAAATTTTGGTAATGTTTATAGTTAAACAAAAAATTACAAGATAAACTACAAAAATAGAAAAAAAACAGTGGTCTGTGAGACCGGTAACATCAGTTAAAGGTTAATTTTGCGTTGGCAAGTAGTATTTTTAAAAAAAATCACCGTCCCATTTAAGCTTGGTAGAAAACCGAACTAATGAATACATTAAAAAAAAAAAAAAAAAAAAAAAAATCCTTCTTATGGTATGACAACACTGGGAAACTGTACGTCAAACCTGGTAAATGAGGTATGATAATACTATAACTAGTTTAATAAATATTCAGATATTTGTGCAATAGCTGTTGCACTCTACATGAATACAAAATTTATTACGAATATAATAGTAAATTCAGTAATATTGAAATAATAAGACTGAATCTTAAATAGGACATAATCACCATGGCAACCTCGAATCATTAACTATCAGAAGAAATCGTTGAATTAATTATGTAAAATATGATTTAATAGAATGAAGAAAACTTTTAATATCTTTTTAAGTTTTGATTCGATTTTCATAAAATTTGAAATGACTTGACAAAATTCTGCAACGATTATATATATTAAATTTCGAACCATTCGGCTCGGTAGTTTTTGCGCTGTTATATACGGACAGACAGACGGTCGGACAGACGACGACTATATGTGCTACGTATTTATATAATTACGACATTTTCCCATAGACCATAATGTAATGGAATAGTTTTGAGTATCTCTGTAAATAAACTATAACCGCTACATACTTTATTTTCAATAACGAACATGGCATAGTAAATCTCAATAACATGTATGTAATTTTTATTATTCATTCTAGCATATTAGTGAGAAATTTATTTCAAAATTCCATCTTTCCAGACATGAGCCAAGTTAAATAAGAGAGTGTTAAAAAAAAGTATATAAGCTTTATAAGTTCAAGCTTGAAGTCAGTTATTAAATGTATCCTTATACACACTACCACATATGCACATTTAGATACAAAAATGTTGCAATTGCACATATATGAGATGCATACGTAGAAAGAAAAATATAATGGTGAAAGGATCTAGTAAAATTAACAAAAAATTATTCAATCTTGTTTTCTCTCTTTCTTTCTATATTTTTTTTTCATTTTCCAGAATGTAAACAAAGTTTTAATCATCAATTTATATTATTAAACGGTATAAGAAAGATTACTTGCGATTAGAATAGATGATTTTAGATGATAGTATTGATTATTTAATCTCTAACCTCAATAAAACATTTTTTTTAACCAGTTTATAAGTGCATGGATTGAAAGATAAAATATCTAAACTCATATAGATCATTCTTTTATCTTTTTTACCTCTGTTTCAGGTACATATATTTATATTTTTTACACAAATCAAAGCATTTTAACCCGCTTATGACGTTCCACAAATCAGGCAAAGCTACATCTCTTCCCTTTTCTTGTCGCCAGAGAACTCTATCCTATGTAAAGAATCCTTGTCGTATAGAATTAACAGAAAATCTTTTTGCATGAAAAAGCCTTTTTTATGGTTTCTCAAGGCTTGAGCCATTTACCTTCGATTAGATTATCAGTGTAATTGGATTTGTCGTGAAGAATTTTTTTCAAACATTGTTATTTGAGGGTTGGAGCGGATGAGTTATAATTTTTGTTCTTGAATTTTTAGAACCTGCCGTGGCAGCGCGCTGGAGTTCATGTGCGATAATGACGTAACATCACACTGAGAGCGGGAAGATGAGAGAGATGAAGAGGATAAACGTGTGTGCTACGTTTGGCGATTTATCACCTATAGAATTATGTTCTGGATACTCGGTGTCCCATGACTTACTTTTTTATTTAAGAGCTATTCACTCACGCGAAAACACCCGTCTGCTAATGTTAATCCCATGGGAGAAATTTTTTAGGGTAGCTCGTTTGCATTTCAATAATTTTAAACATTTTTCTTTACATTGACTGTCTGATATCGATCTGTAAAAATGCCGTTGTTTACTTTTTCGATTTTGTTTGCAGGTTTTTATTTATTTATTTATTTATTTTAATGAGAATACTGTCCCTTCCGAAATTGGTTACGAGAGTAAAAGTATCTTAATAAAAAAACTGTAAAGAAAATCGAAGGAGTAAAAAACGGCCTTTTTAAAAATCAATCTCAGCTAACCAATGTAAAAAAAGAAAAAATATATCGTTTAAAAATACCGAAATGCATCGAGCTATCTTAAAACATTTCTTTCATAGGATTAACATTAGCAGGGCTACCACAGGTATTCTATTCACACCACTATTTTAAGAAAATGAATTTTGTAGTATATTTCTCTTCCAAATATTGTCAAATTGTATATGAAAAATTTAAAAAAAACAAAAATGGTATGAGATAGAATAAAAAAATAGTCGCCTGTGGTAGCCCTGTATTAGCGAGTGGGTGTTTTCGTATTATTGAAGTGGCCTCTTAAGGCAGTTCTCAAGTGCACTGCTCAACAAGTCCGACGCTTTCTGACACATTTACTAACTGGTTTTTAAACGTAAAGTCACACAATTGGCAGGGCTGACTATTGAAGCGATTTGCAATCGAAATGAGTTTCCTTTTGTTTTTGATAAATAAATTATTTATGGAGTTATGTGATTTTGGGTCGGTTTTTGTCCTTTCTGTGGCTGCTTTTTCTTCTTTCGTCTGGAATTTCGGTTCAAAACGACAACTTTGATGGTATTTTCTGAAAGATCTTTTACGTTCACCAAAACAATAAAAAACGTCTTTCGATTACATTTTTTTTTTTTTTCCTTTCAAAAAGAACATTTTTTTTTTCCTTTCATGCGTTTCCGAACAAAATGAATTAAAACTCGTGTCATAAAGTTGCCCCGTTGGAGTTGAGAACAGCCTTAAGTATTTATAATATTTTTGACATATTATTATTATTATCACTGACTATGATTTAACAAAGGAAAAAAATGCAATTCTTATGGTAAAATTTGTAAATTTTATTTTTTTTTCATATTTTAAAGAAAATTTTAAAACCATATTTCTCTTACAATTTTGGACTTTTTGCAGCAATGTTTTTCATGCAAGTTTTAGAAGTTTTCTCTATAACTGTAAAAACCAGACAAAAGTTTTCAAAAAGTTAATTTACGAAATAATAAACAAAATATCATGACATATGTAAAAATACAGTAAAAATGTTTATTTATTTAAACTTTTTATTATTAAAATATAAATTACTTCTAAAAATTGCAACTTTGCACACATAATTTTTTAAATATGCCAAGTGGTATTGTTTGCCAACCAACATTAGGGGGAAATTATAATGCTAGGCATAATTTAAATGTTACTAATTAAGCCACATTTCACGAAAATTTCATTTTTGTAGTGCATGAGGTGAACATGCGACTTGTATTAATGAGAAAACCTTCTTTCTTGCATCCATTGCATTCCAAAAAACAGAAACAATACAGTCTACAATGGAATTCTGTTTATCAGCTATCTTACAGTGAATGAATTTCTAAAATCGGTTGAGTAGTTTGATCCTATTTCCTACAAATAAACTTTTTTTAAACCGTATTTATATAATTTGAATCACAACAGATATTAAAATTATGTAATACAATAAAATTGAACTCTTTTTACTCTTTTTAAATTTTGATTTTTCTTTCTTAACTGTTCTGTGAAAGCATTTACTTTTTTAAATTAACAGCCATGTCAAATTTCAAGTTTCTAGGCCTAACGATTCCATATAAATCTAAATTTTTGAGTGTTTTTAGAATGCCCTTCGCTAATTTTAAATTTCGAATTTTTTAGAATCCGTTCTTAGTGACCGTTTAGTATATTTAAATAAGCTATATCTAACACTGGTATGACAGATAATTAATTTTACTTCTCTTTTCAATTGTTTAAATTTTAAATTAATATGTATATATATTTCGTGAGCGTCTTAGTTATATCGACGCTAAATTTAAAGTAGGGCAGTTTCAGAGAAATCATTTTGAAAATATAACTCTGAATCGTTTTTCACCTATTTCACTCATTTAAAATACAATCTTTTTAAACTTTTCTTTAAGAGCATCACGTTTTAATTGAAACCTGTATGACAAATTAAAAATTTCTAGCCCCAATAGTTTCAGAGTAATCGTGATTTAAAGAGTGTTTTCCCATCATTTCATTCTTTTAAATATCGAAGATTTTAACAAATGTTCTTAGCGAGCATTAATGTCTTAAAAGTAACCATCATAGAAAATGTCATATAATTTAGCCTCAACAGATTAATAAAAATTGGAATTTTATAAATTTTTTTCACTGTTGCACCCCTTTGAGAATAGTTTGTAGAGAGAGAAAATATTTTTATGCAGAGATTTATCATTTTCATCCTGAGAGAAGATATGAAATCAGTTCAGTAGTTCAAAAGTAATCGTGATTTTTAGAACGTTCTCTGCTCATTTCATCCTTTTAAATTTTCAAACTATTACAAAGTGTTGTAGCATACCGAATCTCACATTTCTAGCCCCAACGCTCGTAATTTAGACCGTTTTTAAAACATTTTCCGCTCATTGAACTGTTTTAAATCTTGAAATTTTACAAAGTATTCTGGTTGAGCTTGGACGTCTTAAACGTAACTACCATGTCCAGCTTTTATATTTCTAACCATAAGAAATCGTAATTTAAACATTTTTAGAACACTTTATGTTCATTTCAGACATTTAAAATTATTTTTTTAAGAACTGCTAATAGCCGGCATTTATATCGTAAAGGTATAATCTACATGTTAAATTTCATGTTTCTAACATTAACATATTCAAAGAAATCATAATTTTAGAACTTTGTCGACCTTGTACCCCCCTTTCAGGGCAGTTGCACAACGATAAAAAAAAGTCTAAAGTCACCAGAGAATTATTCTGAAAAAAAAAAAAATCAGTTTAATAGTTCCAAAGTAATCGTAATTTTAGAATGGTTTCCATTCATTTCATTCTTCATAACCCTTTCAGGGCAAGGTACTTGTATTCGTAAAATGTTGAAATAATTGAATGACACCAAAGTTTACAAGAAAATTTATTTGTAAACAAGTAAAGGTATATTTTCGCGTACTTAATAAAAGCTAAATTTTCATTAAAAAAAAAAATCGGTGCCAATGTGGCAATTAGGGATTAAAATTATGTGATGCCATAGCGGCATCATCGCCCTTCAAGAGGTTAAATTTAATTTTTTCTTTTTTAAGTGTTCTGTGAAAGCATTAACTTTTTTAAAATTAACAACCATGTCAAATTTCAAGTTTCTAGCCCTAATGAATTCATATAAATCGAAATTTTTGAGCGTTTTTAGAATGTTCTTTGCAAATTTTAAATTTTGATTTTTTTTTTTTTTTAGAAACCGTTCTTAGTGGCCTTTTACATCTCAAAAGTAATTCCATGCGAAGTTTCAAGTTTCTGACCCCAACAGTGTCACAGAAGTTTCAATTTTAGAAGATGTTTTAATTCTACAACTTTTTAAATTTCGAATTTTTCAGAAACTGATTTGTGTATCATTTATGTCTTAAAAGTAACAACCTTGTCAAATTTCAAGTTTCTAGCCCTAAAATTTTCAAAGTCATAATTTTCACTTACCGCTCTTTTCACTTTTTAAATTTCAAAATATTTATAAACAGCTCTTAGCGAACATTTTCCTTAAAAATGTAACCATCATGTCAAATTTTAGAATTCTATTCTCAACTTTTCCACAGAAATCTCAATTTTAGAACGTATTTTGCTTCTGCATTCCATGGTGTACACTGTAAAAAAAAAAATACTGCCAGTTTTCCGGTAGGAATCGTAAAAATAGTTGTCCTTATCGTACCGGAATAATTTCCGACCCAGCTTGGAATAAAATCCGTAAAAATAAGGAAATAGTCAGTAAAACGGTATTTTACGGATTTTATTCCGAGCCGGGTTGGAAATTATTCCGGTACGATAAGGGAAACTATTTTTCCGATTCCTACAGGAAAACTGGCATTAATTTTGTTTACAGTGTAGTGGTACCGACATAATCCCATAGAAAAATGGTTTTGTCGTAGGATGAATGGGCTTTTCCCTTGAATAAACGGAGTTTGCACCTAAAAACATGAAATTTACAAGATTTGTCAATTTAGCTTGAAAAAGATCATCTTCTATAAAATTACTACTGCAATTGATGGCAAAATACCCGTGTTTTATTTTTTCAATGTGACTGTTTCAAATTTATTAGTACAAACATTTAAGGTTAATAACACGCGTCAAGACAAACAAATTTTATGATAATTATAAATAAATGAAAAAATTTTTAAGATATGCTTTCATTAACATTCACAAAAGTATAAATAAAATATTTTTTTAAATGCACTAAAAAGCATGAAATTTAGCCAAATTAGCTAGATATCGCCAAGTTCGCTGCCTAAATGGCAACTTATTTTTGTCGCCAAATTTGGCGATCTGTCGCCAAGTTCGTCAAAATTTGGCGCTATTGTAATAATCCTGCCATTAGTACTTTTCAACAATTACTCCTTGTTGAAGCTGATACTGATTTCTCCATAGGAAATCAACCGTTTCTTCCTCTCCGTTGCCCCCTTAAATCCATGTCCAATTCATATATTGCCCTCAGGAATACGTATAAATTCCAAATTTCAAAGCTCTATGTCAACAAGAAGTGGGTGACAAATGAGTCACAAAATTTGACTGTCACATACAAAAATAATTGTAAGATAAAAGAAAGCATGTAAAAAGAAAATAAGGTCGCAATCAAATCCGTCAGTTAAAAATATGAAGTGTTTCACTCCAAACCAACTTTTTTTTCATATACCAATAATGAAGATACTGTTACGATATTTTCAACAGATTTACTTTGCTATTTCTGAAATGTGATAACATGATGAGGTGTGCTTTGAAAGACCTCCATTCGCATTTTAGCACTAAAAATGGTAAAACTCATTTTCAATGCCAATACTCTAATTCGCTAACTTTTGGTATTACAGAAATGGAATTAAAGCATGGAGAAAGGAGTTTTAAATATAAGACTACATAAGGGCCGTGTAAATCAGCTTCATACCCTAATTTTTCGAAGAAAAAAAAAGTGACAGGTTTTTTAAATATTGTGGGAATTGTTGAAAACGGAGAACATTAAATGTTTCTTGAATATTGACGTTGAAAACATTGAATGTTTCAAATGTTAACAAGTCGGAAATTGTACGTCAAACGTGGCTAATGATGTGCGTTCGTACTATAACTAGTTTTATAAATATTCAGATCTTGGTGCAATAACTGTTGCACTCTTATGCAAAAATGCATGAATGCAAAATTTATTACGATTCTATATATTAAATTCAGTAATACTGAAATAATAGGACTCCATCTTAAATAGGATGTCATTACCATTGCAACCTAGAATCATTACTTATCATGAGATATAATTTAATTAATTACGTATGATAGGATTTAATAGAATGAAGAAAACTTTTATTAATATCGCTTTAAGTTTTGATTCGATTTTCATAAAATTTTAAATGACTCGACAAAATTCTGCAACGGTTATATAACGAACTTTCAAACCATTCGGCTGTTTGCGCTATTATATGCGGACAGACGGACGGAGCAGACGATGACTATAATTGCTACGTATTTATATAATTATGAACACACCTAAAAACGTGTACAACAACTCTAAAACTAACAGTTTAGTAATAACCAATGGACAGTGATAAGAAAGGGCATCCTCTATATTGTTAAATGGTGTAATCTTATCATAATATTAAAATATTTATTTGCTTAAAAGACGTTATAAAAACACATTAAAAGTAAATTAAAAACTCTTTATTTACATGTTTCAACTCATTTTCTGAGTCGTCGTCAGAATGTATAATAGCAAATTACAAATGCATAATGAAAAATGGAAAAAATCATCGAAAATAAACAAGTAATCATGTAAAGCGCCCTACATTTTCGCGATTGCTCGTGTTCCCTCTATGTCGCGATGCCGTAATTTATCCAACCATTCAACCCATAAATTCGGGATACGAAAAGATGGGATACGGCATCGCGACATAGAGGGAACACGAGCAATCGCGAAAATATAGGGCGCTTTACATGATTACTTGTTTATTTTCGATGATTTTTTCCATTTTTCATTTTTCATTATGCATTTGTAATTTGCTATTATACATTCTGACGACGACTCCGAAAATGAGTTGAAACATGTAAATAAAGAGTTTTTAATTTACTTTTAATGTGTTTTTATAACGTCTTTTAAGCAAATAAATATTTTAATATTATGATATGATTAGAAATGGGTGTAATCTTTTTTCTTTAAAGTGGATTAAAACTAAATAAAACCTATTGAAATTTCAAGCTTAATTTGATGCATCAGTGTACAATGAAAATTAAATTAGAGCAAATTCATTATTTTGTTTTCTTATTATAAATAAGATATTCACTGAAGTATTTTTTTTTTCTCTGCGTAAAGTTGTTTTAATTAAAGTTCATTTATTGCTGGTACAGCATTTTCTCACTTTTCTTTGTACATATAAATGATTATATTAATCTACACTATTTTTAATTAAACTAAGAGATTAATAAATTTGATTTTTTTCTTCGATTTTAAAAATGTTTATAAAATAAGTACGTATCCATTTAGAAAAAATTCTCACTCTGTAATTCGCTTTAGAATTTTATTGAATTTCAGATTAGTCTTTCAGCGTAATTTTTAAGCTGTTCCACTTTGATGACTTTCATAGTTTTCATTAATCGATCGCATTTCTTAATCCACTAACCACTCTAGAAAATATGTCGTTTTTATACGAGAGGAAAAGAAAAGGTTTCAGTTTTTTGTTCAGTTTAAAGAATATTTTATCATGCCGATGATAATAATAATAAAGATGTACACAACTTAGGTATTTCAATTATAAATAAAAAAGAAAAATGCACTGTTAAACTGATGGCATTAAACTCACAGGCTATTTACACTAATTGTATATTATACTCTTATTTCGAAAAATAAACAAATCGACAAAAAATATATATATATATATTTAGCTAAATTAAGTGGGACGGATTAGTTCCTCCATTCCCCCCCCCCCCCTTATACTTAAACAATGAACCTCCAAATCTAATCAGGGAAGCGCCTTATCAGAATAAAACGGTACACAAATCTGAAGCAAAACGGATAATTCCACAGGAAAAACCCATTTATCTAAATTAAATGGGTGAATTAGCTCCCCATTTCCCCCTTTATACTTAACCAAGGAACTTCCAATATTTAATCAGGGAAGTAACTTATTAGAATAAACCGGTATACCAAAATTGAAGCAAATCGGATAATTCTGCATGAAAAACCCATTTATCTAATTTAAGGGGGGATTAACCCTCATCCCCCCTTTATACTTAACCAATGAACCTCCAAAACTATTCAGGGAAGTCAGAAGGGAACTAATCAGGGGATACTTATCAGATTGAACCTATATCTAAAGTTTGAAGCAAATCTGATATTTCTATCAAGATTTACACGACTGTTGCACAAAATGTAGACAACATTGTTCGTTATGTACAATACATACATACATATGTATGTGCATACAGAACCTGCGGGCACATTGGCTGTCAGACTTTGATAGCCTGTGAGCAAAAAATTTAATTAAATTAAATAATTTCTCACGTCTTTAAAGCATATTTAACACTGCATTAAATTTAATGATTGTTTTATCGAATGCTTGAATATAAATGAAAGGTCATTAATTTAAAATTTTCCATTCGTTTAAGTTTTTGCATGACATATTATATGAATTTCCAGCAGTAATGATAAATACAGGGTGTCCATAAATTAATGTTGGGGTGTCTTGTTTCATAACTTTAGATTTAAGAACATGGCGAAAAACATTATTACATGTTCGTAAAGTACAACTCAAAAAGTTCTTTCATAACATAACCAAAGTTACATACACGCAAAGTTGTAACTCTGAACGTAAATCAAATAATAACTGATATTAAAATTTTATCATTTTCGTCAAAAAGTTATTAATGAATTATATCTTTCTATCTTGCTAGCTTTATGTTCATAATTCATGAATAACTGTTTGATAAATTTGAAAAAGATATAATATTAATTATCATTTGATTAATAAACTTTTAGCTTGCAACTTTACGCAGATGTAACTTTGTGTCATTAAAAATATATATATTTGAGTTGTATCTTACGAATATGAATTAATATTATTTATTATGATCTTAAATCAAAAGTTAAAAGCTAAGTAAACCTTGAGAATAATTTATGGACACCTTATATCTAAATGCACCTTTCTCGCTCTCTCTCTCTCTGTTTGTCTCTCTATCTATCTCTTTCTCTCTCTCTCTTTAGCTTTCCCTCTTTCTCTCTCGCTCTCTCTTTATCTCTCTCTCTCAGGTAAAATACAACATTTTTCTTATTGAAAATTATCGTCGTAAGGTTTTTTTTTTTTTCTTTTTTTTTTCTCAATGTAATGATGTAGTGCTGTTTGTGGTCAACAGCGTTTAGTCCAATGCATAAAGCTTTGTTTTGCGACCGTTTTGTTTTAACAAGGCTATCATATAGAGATGAGTTCTAGACGCAGGAATGTGAAGCCAGATTTTACAATGTATTTTGTGAAAAAGTTAGATATATTTTACAGTTTTTTCATTTTTACTACCGAGTTTGTTTTGAAGAATCATCTGGGCTGCACGCTAAGATGCTTTGCTGAATTTATTGTATAGAATTAATCAAAATAATATAAATTTTTATTTATTTGCAAAATTGATTTATTATTATTATTGTAACATTACCAAAAAATATAAATAAATAAACTAGTCGGATGTGGCAATCCCAAAACTTTCTTCTATCGCATACATGTTAATATTTCCTGATAAATGAAGCATATCAGTGTCATCGGTTAGGTGATTTAGACCAAAATCTAATCAGCAACAATTTGTGTCAAATTGCAGCTGAATCCGAAGTTCAATAAAAATCCGTGCATTAGTTTTTGAGGCAGAACTATTGCGGAAATCGTTAAAAAATCTACATTGCAGCGCCACCTGTTGGTCGATTTACTACAAAAACTAATCAGGACCAATTTATATCAGGTACTAACTGAATCTGAAGTTTAATGAAAATTCATGCATTAGCCCTTGAGATACTGTTATTGCGGAAATCGTGATAAATGCAACATACACAGCCAACTCGTAATAAAGCAGTTCCACCTGTTGGGTGATTTACACTAAAAACTAAACAGCCATAATTTATATCAGGGACTAACTGAATCTGAAGTTTTATAAAAATCCGTGCATTAGTTCTTGAGATATAGTTGTTTCGAAAATCGTGAAAAATGCAGCATAGCAGCGCCATCTGCTGGGCGATTTACACCAAAAAGTAAACAGCACCAGTTTATATCAGGTACTAACTGAATCTAAAGTTTTGTTAAATTCCGTTCATTCGTTCTTGAGATAGAGTTATTGCGATAATCATGAATAATGCAGCCTAGCAGCGCCACCTGTTGGGCGATTTACACTAAAAAGTAATCAGCACCAAATTATATCAAGTACTAACGTAATCTGAAGTTTTATAGAAATCCGTGCAGTAGTTCTTGAGATATAGCTATTTCGGGAATCATGAAAAATGCAGCATAGCAGCGCCACCTGTTGGGCGATTTATACCAAAAGGTAAACAGCACCAGTTTATATCAGGGACTAACTGAATCTAAAGTTTTGTTAAATTCCGTTCATTAGTTCTTGAGATAGAGTGCCCACAAAATTTGTGTCACACACACACACACAGACAGACGGACGGACAGGCAGACAGACTCACAGACAGACATTTTGTAAAAACATGTTTTTGTGTTCTCTGGCCTCTAAAACGTGTAAATCCGTCGAAAACCGGAATTCGAAAATTTTCATGAATCCAATACTTTCTTCTTGTAAAGATAGAAGAAAGTAAAAAAAGAGGAAGAAGATTTTGAATTCTTTTGCGGTTGGAAATCGTAGATCATTTTCTTTCTTCTTTTTATGAAAATGCCGTACAAAAAATATATAAATTCTTTTTTGATGCTTTTTTTTTACTAATGAACCTCTAACAGACGCCTAGCCCCCAAAATTCCCCATTCATTTACAATGTATTAAATGGCGGGGGGCACAAAAATGGTATTCTCCAAAAACGAGATAATTCGTGGTGAACGTCCACCAGCAAACTGCCAATCACGAATTTTTTCTTGGTTGGTAATTAAAGTGTAATAAAGTTTGTGAAACATGAAAATTTGGAAAAAGTCACTCAGGTGTGTCAGTCCGCTCACATATTTTATGTTACTGAAAGGTTAGGTATCAACGCGGTTTTTGGAACTAAATATATTTAATTTAAGCTTGATTAAATTAATAACGTGATAACTAGAGAAACATGGGGCTCAAAATGAATATTTCTCGCTTGTTTGTTTTATCCTTTTCCCCATCATGACAGAAAGAGAAACATTTTATTGACAAATGCAAAATTAATTCTTATAAAGATAACGAAAAATAATTTATAAACGGAAAAAAAACTATCATAAACAAATATAACGGAAAATAATTTATAAACGGAAAAAAAAACTATCATAAACAAATTTGATAAATGAAAATTTTGAAAGAATTTCTGTATTTTTAAAGATTTTGACTTCTATCGCCAACTTCGATCGTTTTCTATAATAAAAAAAATTGCCATCCTACAAAATATTTTCATTAAAAAAAAAAAAACACCATCCTATAGAAATTTTTATTTAATTTCAGGCATTCAGTGATTAAATTTTAAAAAAAATTACAATACAGAAATTCTGGTAGACAGTTTTTTTTAATACAAAGGAGGCTGTGTTGGCAACACTGATTTCGATAGAAAAAAATTAAATATTACTCTGTTTCTCTCATATCTCATTGTCTCTTTCTCTCTCTCTGTTTGATGGTAAATCTGTATACTGATTCGCAGACTTGTATTTCCAGCAGTAAGGATTTTTTTTTTTTTTTTTTATCATGCATTATCTCACTATGTACAAATACATATACGTATACATGCTACTTTATTTAAATTTAGATTATTAATTTGATTTTTATAATTAAAAACATTTGCATAAAAAGTACTAATCCGTTTTACTGAATATCTCGTCATAAAAATTGCTTTAAGATTTAATTGGATTTCATATTTATTGTTTTAGAGTAATTTTTAAGCTCCTCCGTTCTTCATAACTTTCACCGCTTTCATTAATTAATAGATGACCGATCAGATTGCTTCATCTATAAATCACCCTAGAAACAAGTATGTTGTGGCCCTCACAAAATTTTCCGTTCAACTTTGAACCAATATATGGAATATAATGAAAAACACCGAAATATGACACTTCTTATTTTTCAAAAACTTCATATCATAATGTAACCTTGGGAATTACGCTTATTTGGTACTGAAACACTGCTTTTCAATAGTAAATAGTCATTCCTATGAAAGAGTGACTATTTACTCCAGCTTAGAGTGAATATTCACTCTAAGCAGGAGTGAGTTTTGTATGTACCGGTATTACTCATCAACCAATCCGAACAGCAAGTTTGCGACGAAGCTAAGAGAAAGAATCTCTTTTCGACCGTCATTTTAGGATTAAAATATACGGATATTATTAAAGTGGTTATTTATGGAATGTAAAAGTGAGTCTTATTTAATTTTAATCTTTTATTTATGTAGATTTTGTATGTTATGATTATGAGCTCAATAGTTTTATGTTATATAGAAAAAGATTGATCTGGAATTGTTTTCCTGATTTCAGAAGCGATTTTCTGTTATATTTCTTCTTCATGTAGCGGTTTGAAATATAATTACTTTAACAATTGAATAATAAACAATGGTTAGCAAAAAATAATCAGGACTTCATTTGTTTGGCTTTTGTGAATTAAAAAAAAAAAAAAAATTAGTGTAAATATTTTATTCTGTCTATTCAATACTGTCATGTACACTGTAAAAAAAACGGACTAAAAAACGGAAATACTACTGGCAATTTAGATGACAGTACTATTTCCGTTTTTTTACGGGAATTTTTACCCATAAATTACAGAAAAATTTCCGTTTTTAATCAGAAAAACGGAAAAATTTCTGTAATTTATGGGTAAAAATTCCCGTAAAAAAACAGAAATAGTACTGGCGTCTAGATTGCCAGTAGTATTTCCGTTTTTTAGTCCGTTTTTTTTTTTTTTTTTTTTTTTTTTTTTTTTTTTTACAGTGTAAGTTATTTTGACTTCCCAACGCTCGGGAGAAAAAAAAAAAAAAAAAAAAAAAAAAAAAAAACGTGGTACCTGTTTCATTTGAAAGACTGATAAGGAGATATCCTGATTTTTGACAGATGTAAACATTAAATTGCAGTTATATGACATTTGTTTTTTCATGTCGGATTTTTTCGGGTTTTTTTTTTTTTTCATAGTTTTCTGGTTATAAACACTTATAGTAATTATCGTTATTATTACTTTGGAGTTAAATATGATATTTGATAATTATGATATTACAAAAAGGTTCCAGATTGGAAAATAGCATTATACTGAGAAAATGTCTTTTTCCATATTATAGTTTTCAATTTAAGAAGGGAAATTTTTTTATTACTAATAATATCTTAAATTATTGTTTAAAATGCGATTTTTGAGACGTTGTTAAGTCTAATAATGCATTTAATTCATCTGTTGCTGTTGTTTAATTATAAGATTATAAAATGCTAATTATTATTTTTAGTGATTTAAAATTGGTATATTCATTTTTGTAAATTATATGTAAGCATTTTTTTGCTGTTTATGATTACAATCAAAACATTTAATTATAGATATTCTGCCTCAGTTATTAAACTTCCTTGTATTGTAAACGCATTTTCTACATTTATGATGCACGTAATTATTCGCACTAAAAATAAGCATTGAAATAAAAAGTTTTTTTATGCCTGATATGAAGTTTATGAATAAAACTGTTTTAAGAAATTTCTTAAAAAGTTCATATCATCACTTATATAAGATTAAATATTTTTTAAAGGGTACTTTTTACATTAAAAATATTTTTTATAAAAACAGTACATATGTAGTCATTTCTTTTCTTTTTATATTTCCTTCTTTTTTTATATATTTCCTAGATCAATCTTTTCTTAGATTTCTTATACGAAATCTATTTAGCTCATATTCGCAAAATACAATATATACGGGAATAAAAAATTTAAATGTGGCATATTATGTCGTTCCATAAATAAACATTGTGTTAATATCCATTTTTCAGCAATAGCGGAAGAAAATTCGAAATGATGATTAAGTTAAGGAATATGTTTAAAAGAAAAATATATACATACGCCAGATAATATAGAATTTAGACTCCATGTTCATAATTAATAAAACAATGACGAATCACAACAAATAAAAAAAGTTACGCATTCTTTATTATAATGTTATTAATCAAAATTTAAAAGTAACTAAAACATGTAAACAATAACATTTGATTAGATTTAAAATCATTAGCAATGAATACTGAGATCTAAATATTTAAAATTTGAATTACACATGAAAAAAAAGAACATAATTAACGTTCATTACGGTAATTATTAAAATACTAAATACAACTTAATGGGGTATCTGAAAAGAAAGAAATAATTAAGACTTCGATTAATTATTTGCCTTTATGGGCATTTTTAAACTATCATATCTTTATAAGGCATACAATGAAAACAAATACAAGGGATAAGATTGGAAAAAATATTTTAGTTTATTTCTGTCAGTAATCTAATTTAATTAGGGTTCCGTACTTAAAAAGTAAAAACAGAATCATTATAAGATCACTCCTGTGTCTGTCTGTCACAGCCATTTTACTCGTAAACTATGGAACGTGGAAAGTTCACATTAGGGGAAGTTATAAAGACCATTGACCCACGTATTTACCGATTATTAAACATTCACAAATATATTTAGGAAAAATATAGAGGGGCCAATTAAGTTACTTTAAAAAAAATCTGCTCTTTGTATATCATGTGGGGTATCGTGTAAAAGATTTTGTAACGCTGAACTCAAAAATGCATTTCTTTTAAATTTAGTTATTACTTTTTCAGAGATATCGTCGAAAATGTAGTTCAAAAATGTGTCCCCGCCCCATCTATTTCCGAATCTACTAAAACTAAAGTTATGAAAAAATTAGAGGTAGTAGACGTTAATTTAAACCTTGCAGGAAAATTATAGCTATTGGGCATTTTTAAACTCTAGGTCACATAGCTTTTGAGAAAAGCGCATTTTTTCCTTACACACGAATTTCGATTTGCGGGCTTTCAGCAAAGGTGTTGGGGAGCGCTGGAGGTACCTATCGTAGCAGAAGTATAAAAGCATTGTTGATAATGATTTTTTTTTAAAAATCGTCTGTAATTAGCCGAGATATTAACCCTTAAAGACCGCTGGCACTTGAGGCGTCCAGACATACTGCCAGTCAACTGGCTCCAAAACGTCCTTTCCCGTACCCTCCTCCTCAACAAATTAAAACACATTCACAATTTCCTTACCTACTTAACAAACTTAACGCAAGTCTTGGTTCTGCTTATCCAGTCTCACTGCCACCACATCAAGCTTCAAACAGCACCAGAATCCAGTCCATTTTGTAGGCTCCAGTAAATTCTCCTATCCATCAAGTGTGTGGTTTCCTACGAACGCAAGAGCCTCTGCTCGTGCTTCCCACCATTCCGTCAAGAGATACATCTCCAATGGACGCTTGAGTGCGCTCGTGCCATCTTACTTGTGCCACGCAATTTATTCTTTTCCCTTCCTGTTGCCCCTTGTCGCGAGAGGGATTCGTCCCCCGGCGGCCAGGAGCAGTGATGTATTTTTTATTTTTTTTTATTATTTTTTTTCATTTTATGTATATATGTTACTTTAAATGTTCTTATACTCCCGCCCTCTGTCGCGAGTAGGCGTTTTCTTGGCTGGCAGGCATTCGCCTTATTTTTGTAAACCCACTTTGTTTTTTCAAATAAATTCTTGGTTCTGTGATCGGTGGTGCATGGCCGCCCTTAGCGGGTGAGCGTCGCCCCTTGCGCCTCTTGTGCAAGTCCATCTGCATACGGCCAGACAGGTCTGGACTCACTAACGAGCCCCAACGTGTCGGGGAATATACCGAGAGAGACATTAAGCTCTAAAGGGCAGGCCTAGCCGGCCCTGAGCAGTCTCTCTTAGGCTGCCTAACCCTTAAAGAGACGGATGATTTGGACTTACACAATGACAAAGGCGCCGTACTCTATGTACCATTGGGTTTTAAAGACTAGATAACACTTTTTAATAATATATCTGTGCAATGTAATGCTCAGTAGCAGTATAAGAGCAATAAACGTCAAATTGTTAAAAACATACTAATTTAATTAGAATTAATCATATAATTACTATGGGATTCGCGACTAGTTTGCATTGAGTTGATCTCTCAATATGCCTCTTTAAAAGTAAATTAAAACCTATCTGGAAAAAACATTGCACGGACCAGGGCGGCGTTGCATATTTGCGACCTCCTTTCGAAGCGCTCTTAGCACAATGTCAAGTTTAAACTTTGAAATGGGGTTTTGTTTTAGCTACATTGTAAAAAGAAAAGATTATTACTAAGCTGAATTTAGTTTTATGAAATGCCAAATGAAGTTTAAATATGCACTACTTTTATTGTCAATACCGAATTCAGTTCATCATAAACAGATTAGATAAAATTTAAAAAAAAAAGAGTTGTACAGAATAGCAATATTTGATATTATTTAGGCTACATATCTCTTTGAACTTTTAGGCCAAACCAGTGGCTGAGAGGTTCTGCACTTGAAGCTGGCATACGGGAGGTGCTGGGTTCGAACCCAATCGCGCCCGTCGGCCTAACCGTTTCGGAGTTTTCGTGGTTTTCTTCGAAACCTTGGATTTCCATGCTTAAATACGGGTTAGGTTCCCTTAGAAAGACCCCCACGGAGGACACACCCCATAGGGCCTATATCCCTCGGGTAGATAATCGGCCGTCAAAAATCTACCCAATCCAACCCTTTGAACTTTTATGATATACCCATTCATACTTTTCTAGTATATTACAGCTATGTATAGTTTTTTACAATGTCTTATTATTCTTTTAGCAAAGGTTTTTTTAATAATACAGTTAATAATTCATATATTTATTGTACAGAATCCTCTGAGCGCGAGAAATACTCGCACTTGACCGTTTTTTTTTTTTTTTTTTTTTTTTTTTTTAATCTGTAATTTTAATTGAATTTTTCCTTAAAAGTTCAATTAGTGTTACGAACTATATTACGAATTAAATAAATATTGCCAATAAATTATTTTATTCCAAGCTTTACTACGCTTGTATCTATTTTCATTGCATTCTCCAAAATCTGTAATTCTTTTAAAATGCCCATAAAAGCAACATAATAAAGAATTCCCTACATAAAAAGTGAACATTGACTCCTATGAAAGGGTGATTATTCACTCCTACCAGGGGTGAAAAAAATGCACTCGTTTTGCGAGAGTGAATAGACACTCCTCAGAAAGAATGATTATTCACCCTGTTTAGAGTGAATATTCATTTCCCAGGAGTGAGTATTCACACTTTCAGAGAATTAATAATTCCACTTTTGCTCAGAGTGAATAGTCACTATAAAGAGGCTGGGCATATTTTGACTCTGCAATAGAATGAGTATTCACTTCTCCGGAGTAGATAGTCACTCTTTTCCATTTAGAGATTAAGGAGAAAATGGCAGCGTTGCACCCAATTGGGCAAGATTTTTCAATTTTGGCAAGAGCTTCTTTAAATTTCTTACCTCACCAAAAAAAAAAAGAATATCTTCTTTCGTGAAATGAAAAAATGGCTGAATTAATTTATTTGAAGCTTTGTATAGAGTATACAGATAGGATGAGAGTTATAACGAGATTAGGGGAAAAGCTACATAATTCCTTTAAACACAGTTTTTAAAAAATTACAAAACTTTATTATTTCAATACGTAACTGATATCTTTCATTAAAAATGCTTTTTACCCAACTGCCAAGAAGTGTTATGTGTTTCAGGCGTATCTGGGTATATGGATTTCTTTATACCCGCGAAACATCCAAACGGCTGGATGGATTTTAATGAATGAGGTATCTATCAATTCGTCTTAACCGTCCGATGGTTATAGGATAGGTTTTGTTTTTATAAATTCAAAATGGCGGCCGTAAAATACAAAATGGCGGTAGAGACGTAAACAAAATTTCACGCTCCCTATTGAGTGGGATATCATTGGATAGGTCTTTCAAAATGAAGACGAAGTTTCATTGACTATTTTACAGTCAGAAGCTGACTTTAAATACAGTCGAACCTCTATTTAACGAAGTCTCTAAATCCCGGAAAAAAGTTCGTTATATGGGAAATTCGTTAAATAGAGATTCACCTTTTAAAATACTTTAAACTACATAAAACTGATTTTAAATTCATAAACACTAAATATTTTTACTAAAAGTAATTAATCACATTTTTAAAAAAATAAATTATATCGATTTGTTTTATTTATTTTACCCGCCAATATCTATCATTAATTCCTTTTTTCTATGTGTTTAAATCTTTGAAATCTGCAAGGAAAACAAAACATTGTACGGGAATACACTGTATTTTCTGGTTGAAGTAAATAGTTTTACATTAAAATTAACGAATTTTAATGACATTATTGTATTTATTATTATTCAAACAAATAATCTTATCCATATATTAGCATATGCGTCCTTAAATTTAATTTCTGAAAAACTCGTTAATTTTGCCTGAGTTTTTTCTTTCAAAAAGTTCTTTCTCTCATAATACGTCTCGCATCTTTGCAATGCACCAAAAAACCCTGCATGCGTATTTTCTTCTAACTATAATCCGCGTCGGATTCTTTCAAATGATTTTAGCATTTCATCACACGAAGTTTTGTTAATTCCTACATCATATTCTTTTCCATCATCATCATATTCGTCTTCATCGCAATTAATTGCTGTATTCTTTTTATTTTTCACACTGCTGACAAAGAAGGTGCCTGGTAAAACCAGTTCAAGGCCACTGAACATCATAAAATGTGTTTAAACAAAGAATAATTTTGAAATGTCCAGAAATATTTTGAGAAATGGGGAGAAAAAAAAAATTAGATCACAAGAAAAAGTTCGTTAAATAGAGAATGCACTTCGCTATTTGGAGATTATTTTACGAAGAAATTCGCAAAATGTTCTTGGTTCCAAGTAAAAGTTCGCAAAATAGAGGTTCGTTAAATAGAAGTCCGATTGTATTACACAACCTGGAAGTTGTGTAGGTAGGATCTCCAGCTTTACTGTAACCCTATCTATAGGCCTCATCAAAGTGTTTATAGATAGGAACCAACAATTAAACAAAACTTAAAAGTCATCAATACAAGTAAATAAGAAAAATAGGTAAGTAGTATAAAAAATAGTTTCACATTGATGAGAAATAATTAATTAGCTCGCTTTTTACGCAGCCGGGTTTTTTGATTTTTTAAATTTAATTTTTACTTGTTGATGCAGTGGTTGAGCAATTAAAAAAATGCTTAATATTTCAATACGTAACTGATATCTTTCATTAAAAATGCTTTTTGATGTAGTGGTTGAGCAATAAAAAAAATATATTAAACTTTAAATAAAGTCTATTAAATTGTTCAGTTAAATTCAATTATCACCTATGTTATGTGCATCAAGCACCTCTTCAATTCTATTAGAACGGCTTGGATCCGTGTTTTTATTAACTAGGGTATCCAACCTGGGCTGTCCGGATTACAGAACATTGGTGAAAAGTACTATTTTTTATTCAACTCTAATAGTTTTTTATTATTATTTAATATACTAGGGGGCTTTGCCCCCTACGAGCTACGCTCGTCAACCCCCGTTTAGACACTGCAGACTCAAAAAGCAGGCTAATTTGATTGGCTTTAAAAAGATTTCGGAAGATTGAATTATAATTTAAAAAACAGTGGCGATCTCCCTGTAAACGGATTTCTATTCATTTCTTTTTGATTGGGGAATTTTAAGGCCAAATCAGCTGCGGTACTACTTGATTATCCCGTCTACCAATTTCGCCAAATTATATAAATCGCCAAACCACTCGCCAATTTATACAAATTGACATATTTTTTTTAAATTTTAAATAATGAAATAACAAATAAGTTAGTATAACATTAATAAAAATACAAATAAAACGTCGAAATAAAAATAACTTGATGACGTAGACACGTGTAACTTGGTTAAAGTCAAGTTAATGTGACATTTACGATCAACCATTATTGGCATTTAATCTTATAGTTTGGCGATAGATTTTTGGTCGACGGGATAACTAAGTAGTACCAAAGATACAATCGCTGTTTTCGTCTTCGATTAAGTAAAATCAGTTAAACATTTCAAAATAAGCTAATATAAAAGGAATTAAGTAAACAGAGTCTTTGTCTCCCGGTATTTTTTAACAAAGCGAAAAGAAAATCCTTTTAAATAAGACATTTTAAATTAATCGTTTTTAATCGGACGTAATTTTGACCAAACTATTCTTCCTCTTTTTAATATTCACTTGAAAATACTTTTATTTGCGCTGTCCTAAAAAAATAGTTGAAAAGATCCTCTCAAAATATCAAATAAATGTCTAGCGCAATTTCTAAATTTAAACTGTTTTGCAATATTATTTTTTTGGTCATTTTACGTAATAACTGTAATGTTATGTAAATGCGACGTAATTTCTTAATTTCTCTTATTTAAGACTTCTAACGCATGTTAATGAATTTATTATTTTACAATATCATTTCTCTTTTAAAATTCACGTGTAAATATAGTTTTTATGACGTAATTTTTAATAAGTTCCTGCTTTTTATACATAATTATTTAATTCTAATTCCAAATGTTTTTTTCTGTTTATAGTAGTCACGTGTAAATAAATTTTTAATTCGAAGCAAACATTATAGTTTGCGCTGTTTATACAGTTGGCAACAGTTTAAATTAATACCATTTTCTAAAATATGCAAAAAATATCTCTCGAAATGCTGAAAATTTGAATTTAAAATAGAAATAAAACCTCAAAAAATGAGTCAAATTAAAAAAAGAAATACAATCTGCACAACGGGAACTTCAAACGTATAAAATGATCTAAAAATGATTAAATTCCCATGTATAGTTTTTGCTGCTATAAAAGTTTTTTTAGTGGAACGATTTTGTCTGAATTTAGCATTAAATATCTCTTAAAATTATTCTTCAATTTGAAAACTGTCTGCATCAGCGTGTTTATCAAACATTTCTCTATAATACCACCGATTTTCATGTTTTTGTATGCAGTAGTTTTCTTAATATTAACGAAGAAAGACCTCCCGTCACAAAAAATTCAAAACCGGCGGCGGTGACAGCGGTAGTTACCTTTTTTTTTTAGAATAGAGAGATATTTTATAGATTGCCTGGTAACAACGCCAAAAAGCTTTTTATAAGGAAATTACCAATAATGTATCCAAATAAAGTTCTGAAATATTTTAAAAGCAATACTTTCTTATTAGCCACGTGCCAGTTGTTTATATCCGAAGAAATTGCCAAGGATTGCTACTTGCATCAGCCATTTTGATTCTGTTTATTCCTGTGGTTTAAGTGCGTAGTTCGATTACATGACTCTTAAAATATGTTTTATTTTCATTATTTTATTTTATTTATTTATTGGTGACGTTTTAATTTCGGTATGGAATAGTAACCGAAAACAAATACCTAACTATTTATATTGTTTTAAGTGTAAACGGGTTAATCGTTCGTAATCGGGCTGCATGCGGTAGAGCTAGATTTTTTAATAATTATATTTAGAAATTAATTTAAAAACCGCAAAAAATCAGTAAATTGTGATATACTTTTTAAATAATTTCATTTGAAAGAAGATTTTTTTTCCTATTCGACGGTGTAAAAATTTTAATTGTGTGGTGTTTAGAATTAAAAAAAAAAAATACTGCAATAAAAACAAAATTTATTGGCCAGGTGCTGCCCCCATCAATAGGATGTCATCTTTGCTCACGGACATGTTTTCACTTTCTTCTATCTTCAATAGAAGAAAGTATTGTAATCGAAATTTTTTTCGACTTCCGGTTTTTGACGGATTTACACGTTTTAAGGGTCAGAGATCTCAAGAAACATATTTGTAGAAAATGTCTGTCTGTCCGTGTATCTGTCGCCATTGTACCATGAAAAAGTGTATGAAGTTATGCATAGAATTGAACCATATATTTTAAGTTTTTGGCTATGGCAAGCAGGTCCAGATAATTTGGAAAAAATCCGCCGGAAGGGGAGCTGTAATAGCTATCTACTAAAAAACAACTTTTCAAAACTAAAAAATAAGCCAAGCAAAAAAAAAGAAAAGAAAAGAAAAGAAAAAAGGTAAAAGTTGTGGCTAAAAAATAGTGTGATATCAAATTTCCAAGCTTATATTGCGGTACTTATTTAACATTTTTTGATAAAAATTTACCATATGTAAGTCGAGTACCTTAGTATGCGTTGATAGAAAGCCTTTTCTCCTTTACTAAATACATCATAACGTGTTTCTGAAAATTAATTTTTTTTTTAATTATGCATGATGGGCTTGGCGGCCATCTTTCCATATTTTACACAAATTTCTAAGCACACAAGTTCATTGTTAAGATTGGAAGTTCGAAATTGTTACTAAAGCAAACATTCTATTCTTTTAATTTATGGAAATGAGTGCCTAAAAATTTGTGTCTAAAAATAAAGCTGAAGTAACTTCAGGTTTCATCTTATGATTCTCTTTTTTCGGAGGGGGGTTAATAAATTAGTTAAAGCAGTAAAAATCAATTTGTTTTTTCAAAATAAAAAACTTTCTTAATTTATCTGTCTGTAGCTAAAGCTATAAGTTCGAAATTCTTAATAATGCAAATATGTTACGAGCTTGAATGCTTAGAAATTTGTGTAAAATATGGAAAGATGGCCGCCAAGCCCATCATGCATAATTTTAAAAAAAATTAATTTTCAGAAACACGTTATGATGTATTTAGTAAAGGAGAAAAGGCTTTCTATCAACGCATACTTAGGTACTCGACTTACATATGGTAAATTTTTATCAAAAAATGTTAAATAAGTACCGCAATATAAGCTTGGAAATTTGATATCACACTATTTTTTAGCCACAACTTTCACCTTTTTTCTTTTCTTTTCTTTTTTTTTTTTTTTGCTTGGCTTATTTTTTACTTTTGAAAAGTTGTTTTTTAGTTGATATCAGTTCTTTTTTTAAAACAAATGATATATAACTGAAATAATTCTACTAGCTCAAATTAAAATTAGTCCTTGTATAGCCTTTATAAGCAGGGAGCAAACACAATATTATGCATTTTGTTTACCTATCATTCATTTTTATAGCGATTAATAATTTAAAAGTAAGGAAAGTCAATTTCTTCTTTCAAAGTATCAGTCTTTCTCAATTTATATCTCCTTAAATTTTTCTACGAAAGATGAAAATTTAGTAAAAAACAGAGTCGAAATAAAAAATATATTTACAGTTAGTCTGTCAGTTAATTGTTTTTTCTAACTTTTTTTGCTGACGGTTTTGCAAAATAAATTTACCTTTACAAATACCTACGGTTAATCCGAGAATGAAAACACGCAGGCATCTAAAGAATCGACGATCTGTAAATCTAGCAATTCTAGACATAATAAAGGAACATTTTTGATAAAAAATATCTAAAAATTTAAAGATATAAACTGTACATATAACTTCATCTTCATTTAGATCGTGTTATAGAGAAGAAAGAATAAATATGTAATTTTACTCAAGTCGGTTTATCCATACCTATTTGCATAAATGTGAGGATATTAATGTACTATAAAATTTCCCCTAAATTGATTATCTTTAATAGTCTATTATTAAAGCCGCATATACATTAGAATTAAATATTTTTTGGTTAAAAATTGCCTGAAATCTATAGTCTTATCGTTCGTTAAATTTGTTTTTTTTTATGCCCAGACTCTTTTTCTGAACTCTGACAAAAGATCACAGACATATTGAAGCTATCCAAATTCTTATATCTTTCTATCGTATTTCCTTTTTTGAGGGGGGTGTGAGGAAGAGCCTTAAGAACTTCGTTTTGTTCTCAGAATTCTGAATTATTCATTCAAAAGATCTACCTACATAAGTCTTATTGCAGAACTTTCATTAGTTAAGAGTTGCATCAAGTTATACATCATGTGAATCTATTAAATTAATTTTGTGAAATACTAGATGGGAGCCATTGATATTTCCAGACCATTTGCCTACATTTTAAACTTGAGTCATTTACTACTATTCATTAATTTTCTATACGAATTAAAGAAGTCGTTGTTTCCATGGCAACTGTACCTTTCACTATTGCTTGCTTGTTTGTTTGTTTGATTTATTGAACACATACATTATATCACATGCGGATCACGGCGGGATTCGAATCTGCTTCCACCTACGCTCTCAAGGGATTAGCGGCATTATGTCTTATCCACTCAGCCACAGTGGGCCACTATTGCTTTCTCTAATGCCCAGATACTCAAATTTAACCAACTGCACTTAGAATCATGGTCATAACGCAGAACATTTATATGTTAGAGCAGTGTTGCCAGTGGGCTACTTTTTTTTAATTCAGATTTCTTGATTGCCAGCACTTATTATAAACGGTAAAATTCCCATTGTTTTCGCCTTAATTAATATGTCGTTAAATAAGGCACATTTTACAATTTCAAAAAAGTGGTGCCAATCAAGTATCTGAGTTTAAAAAAAAGTAGCCCATCTGGCAACACTGTGTTAGAGTGGTGACATATGCACAAATCGTGTACTCATATTCGTGAAATTTCGCAAACCCCTTCTTTTCTGAGCCAGACTGATTAGGCGCCAGTGATCCCAGGTCACGTGATCTGACTAGAGAATTAATATTAAAAAACATTTTTTCCTTCTTGTTCCTTTTTTAGTTTAGTTTTGTGAATGTGAATCTTGAACGTAGCAGGTAATAAGCTGCGTATAGGTTTTTTATCGTGGTCTTCTATTAGAAGAAATGATGTTTAATTTAAAAAAAGGGGAAATTTATTTCCGAATATGAAATCATGCTTGACTTCTTTTTAGAAGAAATAGTTGCTGAAGTATTAATTGTTTTAAAAAAGCATTTCTCTTGTTTTTAGTTCAGTTCGAATGTGAATCTCGAAAGCAGCATGCTGGCTGTGTATTTCTTGATATTCCGAAAAGGGAGAAATAAATATTATTGAACATATAAAAGAAATTAGCTTGAATTCCCAGTGTGGAATATTTACATGTTTTTAAAGAAATATTATCTAAATGTTTTCATTGTAGATATTGTACATATTTATAAGTGTAAATAGAATTAACAAAGTTTTCAATCATCCTGTGCTTGACTTGGACTTATACTGAACAACACCAGCGCCATTTTCAGTTGTGAAATATGTTTTATTATTTTAATGTGATTTTACATGAATCGTGAAGTCTATAATTAAGCTCTCCCAACCTTGGATTTAAATTGTGATAACGTGAAATTTCGTGGAATACATTGAAGATTATTCTTCATGTTTTGGTGCCTCAAGACCCGGAAAAAGGTAAGAAATACCTTTATTATTCTGCATGACTATTGACTCTTGATTTATTGAAAATAACGCTTTTTCATGATAATTTATTTGAAAATTGAATTTAATTTTAAACATGGATAAGACAGATAAACTTAAAAGTAAAAGAGCTACTGTTCGTGCAGCAGTTACAAAATTAATCACAAAATGTGATACATTATTATCTGTTGATATTGATAAGACTGATTGCGATTCTTTAATGGAATCGTTAGAGCTCGTAAATGAAAAGGAAGCTCAACTAAAGGAGTTAGATTCCGAAATAGATGAGCTAATTCAGGAAAAAACTGAATATGAAAAAGAACTAAAATCGGTAGAAGAATATTCTGAAAAAATATCAAGTTTGAAATTTAAAATTAAGATGAGGCTTAAAAAATGTAAAATCGAAACTGAACCAAAAGTTTTACTAGAGTCAAGTAACGGTTCAAAAAACGGAAGTAAACCAGTTTCGGCAGTGAAGCTTCCTAAACTTAACATAGAAAAATTTTCTGGTGATGCAAGCCAGTTCTTAGAAATTTTTAATTTATTTACTAGTGCGATAGATTCAAACGAATCGTTATCAAAAATTGAAAAATTCCAATACCTGAAATCTTTGTTGTCTGGACCTGCATATAATATTGTAGCTGGTTTTGAACTGACTGATCAAAATTATTCAACTTGTTTAAAATTGTTAGAAGAGAGGTATGGTAAGCGGGAAAATATCATAAACTGTTATATGAACAAAATCCTGAATCTTGAGCCAGTAAAAACCTCTAACAATGTTACTTCTTTAAGGAGGTTGTACGATAATATTGAAACTTCTATGAGAAATCTTGATGCGTTAGGAGTAACATCAGGCTCCTATGGCCATTTATTACTACCCATTTTATTACGGTTATTACCAGAAAATTTGATACTAGATTTCCATCGAAAACGTGACCTCGATAAGGACTGTGAAGTCACCGATTTAATAAATTTTATTAAAACGGAACTAAGATGCCGGGAAGCTACTAATTTAGTAAATAATTCCCAAAGCAAGGCTTATGAAAATTCTAAAACTAAATATGAAAATTCTTCAAGTAAATATCAAAATTTTCCGCAAAAGAAAAATATACCTTCCGCTGCTGCTTTAAATACATCTACAAAACAGTTTTGCATATTTTGCAAGTCTTCTGATCATGTAGGACTAAATTGTTCAGAATTCACTGATGAACAAAAACGATATAAATTAAAAAAAGAAGGTCGCTGTTACAAATGTTTTTTTTTTTAAGTCGCATTTATCAATTAACTGTAGAACAAAAATTAACCCTTGTTCCAAATGTGGTAGCACTACCCATAGTTCTTTGTTTTGTTTTAAAGAAACAGCAAAAGAAAATCCTGAAAAAGAAATGAAAGGTGCAATTGTATCTATCATGTCGGAACAAAAATATAAACAAAATAAATCTACATTATTGCAGACTTGTACAGTTTCTGTGTCTGCTGGTAAACAATGCTTGTTGGCTCGCGTTTTATGTGATAGTGGTTCAGAAAAATGCTTCGAGAAGAGATCGCTAGTACAAAAATTAAAATTGAAGCCATTGCGAAGAGAAAATTTATTAGTTTATCCTTTTGGGCGGAGACGCCCTTATGAATCTTGTTATGAAGTTGTTGCTCTAGAATTATTCAGTGTTGTGCAACCTATTAACTCGATAAATATCGAAGCACTAGTGGTTGATAATATAACTGGAGCTTCTGTGAAAACTCTAGAACCAGAACTTCTAGAGATAATGAGAACAAGAGGCTTTAAGCCTGCTGATACAGGTCTTGAACAGGAAATAAATATTTTGCTAGGGTCTGACTTTTTGTGGAAAATATTAAAGGGAATCGAGGGAAAATTGACAAAAGAATTATACGTTGCAGAAACTATTTTCGGTCATACGGTGCAAGGGCAAATAGAGTCTAATAAAAAAGAAGTAGCTTGTTTGCGTGTTTCAGTTGAAAATATGAATACTCAGCTGAAAGCATTTTGGGATCTTGAATCAATTGGCATTGCTGAAAGCAATGAAAAGAACATTGCCGATCATGAGGTAATAAAAGAATTTAAAGAAAATCTAAAATTCGTAAATAGGCGTTATGAAGCAAAATTATTGTGGAAAGATTCTCGCGAATTACTTAGAAATAATCTTGAAGTAGCAAAGAAGCGGTTTTCTAGTTTAGAAAATAAATTCTTGAAAAACGATTCTTTAATTAAGGAATATAACTCCATTTTGCTAGAGCAGTTTAATGAGAGTGTGATAGAATTGTGCATCGAGAAACATTTTAATAATTCCTATTACATGCCCCACAGACCTGTTATCCGTGACGACAAAACTACAACAAAAATGCGCATAGTCTATGATGCTTCTTCCATTTATGGTGATTCTCTATCATTAAACGAATGTTTGTATCATGTCCCTAACTTGAATTCTAATGTTTTAGATGATGAAAACATTCCTGTTTCGAGTTTCGAACCCCCAAATACTTCCTTGAAAATTTTAGGATTGATCTGGAACAATACAGAAGATAAATTAGGACTAGAATTACGACCCTTGTTAGAAAAATTAAATAATGATTCTTCTACTAAACACAATGTTTTGAAAATTGCAACTATGTTCCTTGATTCAGCCGGTTTGCTGCCCCTTTTGTTTCTGGTGAACTAGAAAATGATTGGCAAAATTGGCTTACAGAAATCCCTGATCTCGCTCACTTGAAAATTCCCTGGCAGTATTTTAGCAACCTGATCATGGAAAAGGAGCATCTCCAGTTGCATGTTTTTCCTGTTGCTAACCCTAATGTGTATGTTCCTGAATTTCTTTCCTTGCCTGAAAATCAGTGGCCTGGTGTTAAAATTGCTGCATCTCGATTACCTGATGTTTCCGAAGAGAAGTATAAAAAAGCAGCCACCATCTCTTGTGTTGTTCAAACAAATAAATCTGATGAAATTCCCATTTTTAATCTTGAAATGTATAGCTCCCTAAATAAATTGTATCGAGTAACTGTATGGCTATTTAGATTTATTTCTAATATAAAATTAAAGGTAGAGAAAAGAGTTTTTTCAGAATTATCAGCTGAGAAAATTTTACATGTTGAAAATTTTTGGTTTAAGCTAATGCAGGAAGAAAGTTTCCCTGAAGTTGTAAAATACTTGAAATGTAGCAAGAGTATCCCTAAAGAATTGAATCTTCTACAGTTAATTCCTATGTTATCAGATGAAGGTTTGCTATTCGTACGAGGACTGTTACAAAAGTCTGACTCCTCTTTTTATGAAAAACATCCCGTTGTGATTCCTGCAAAACATAAATTGACTGAATTAATCGTGAAAGATGCACATGAAAAAGTTTTTCATTCAGGAGTGTCCAGTACATTAGTACAAGCTCGTGAAAAGCTTTCGATTTTAAGATCTGGGCAGTGTATAAAATCAGTCCTGAACAAAAGTGCAATCTCCAAGAAATTTAGCGTTCGCCCTGGTCAATTAGTTACAGCAACTCTAAAGCATATCTTGTGTTTACCTGCAACCAGTGGTGTAGTCGTAAAAAAAACAGAGGGTATGCGCTCTAAGCAGAGGGTATACGCTCAAGACAGAGCGTATACCGTAGAGTGTATATACTATAGCTTTCTTGAAAGACAGAGGGTACACGGTGTTCCTTTAAAAAATCCAGAAGGTATACGGCATATACCCCTGTATACCCTCCACTACATCCCTGCCTGCAACCAAGGAATCCTTAGTGAAACGCTTCCGTTTGCGCGAGACTCTTCTGAATCATTTTTGGAAGCGCTTGAAAAATGAGTATCTTCTCAACTTACAATCTGCTCACTACACGGACCAGAATAAAACTTCTGACTTTGAAATATATGATGTGATTTTTATGCATATGAACATGTATCAAGAACTTTCTGGAAGTTAGGTATTTGTGGACAGAGATTTAAAAAAAAATGAGGTCTTATGAACTGAAGGCAAATAATTCATCATTAAAAGACCTATTGATTCTTGTGTATAATTTAGAAGTGAAAAAACTCTGAACTTTTTTATTAATAGAACTGAAAAAAAAAACTGATATTATTAGAGACTCAAAAACTCTCATTTGACATTTGACTTAAAAAAAAAAAAAAAAAAAAAAAAATTGAACTCTTTTTGTTATTGACTTTAAAAAAAAAGATTTTTATTTTTTTCACTTAAAAAAAAATGTTTCTTGTTTGATAATATCTCTAATTTTTAGTTTAATTTTTTTTTTTTTTTTTGTATTGAATATTCTAGAAAAAGTTGTATAGATTTAAACTGTTCTTTCTATTTTTAGTAGCAGAAACTTGTTCTCAAATTTTTTAAATTGTTTTATTTATTTGAAGTCCAGTATGTAAGTATATATTTTGATTTGTATTGTATTTATGTATAGTGTAACTGATAATTTTTTAGAATAATTTTATTTCTACTTTAATTATTTTGAATCCTTATTTTGATGAACCTTTGTTCATCGGGGGGGAGTTTGTGAAATTTCGCAAACCCCTTCTTTTCTCAGCCAGACTGATTAGGCGCCAGTGATCCCAGGTCACGTGGTCTGACTAGAGAATTAATATTAAAAAACATTTTTTCCTTCTTGTTCCTTTTTTAGTTTAGTTTTGTGAATGTGAATCTTGAACGTAGCAGGTAATAAGCTGCGTATAGGTTTTTTATCGTGGTCTTCTATTAGAAGAAATGATGTTTAATTTAAAAAAAGGGGAAATTTATTTCCGAATATGAAATCATGCTTGACTTCTTTTTAGAAGAAATAGTTGCTGAAGTATTAATTGTTTTAAAAAGCATTTCTCTTGTTTTTAGTTCAGTTCGAATGTGAATCTCGAAAGCAGCATGCTGGCTGTGTATTTCTTGATCTTCCGAAAAGGGAAAAATAAATATTCTTGAACATATAAAAGAAATTAGCTTGAATTCCCAGTGTGGAATATTTACATGTTTTTAAAGAAATATTATCTAAATGTTTTCATTGTAAATATTGTACATATTTATAAGTGTAAATAGAATTAACAAAGTTTTTAATCATCCTGTGCTTGACTTGGACTTATACTGAACAACACCAGCGCCATTTTCAGTTGTGAAATATGTTTTATTATTTTAATGTGATTTTACATGAATCGTGAAGTCTATAATTAAGCTCTCCCAACCTTGGATTTAAATTGTGATAACGTGAAATTTCGTGGAATACATTGAAGATTATTCTTCATGTTTTGAATATTCAATTTTTTGTCCAAAGTACGGTAACTCAGTTTTCAGTAATAGACGAGGAAGATTTCAATTAAACTAACCAGAAAAGTTAACAAATATTGGCTTCCTGATTTGATTTTATTCAAAATTGTTTTAACCAAACAAAGTTAATGTCCGGGATCCAGATAAATTTTTCTCTGTTAGTAAAATTACATTGACCAATCAGTAGCCTTTATCCTTGCAGGCTTTTCGGTGTTTACTGCAAACATCAAAAAGTTCGGAAAAAGGCAGACGTCTGATTCATCAATCCCATCCCGCTAATAGCGAAATATCTATCTTAATCCCGGCCTATTCAACGCCCTTTAAATATTGGAGAAAGCCTTGACACGTGTCAGAAAAACGTCACACAAATGCAAACCAAGGATATCGTAAAAACTGTTCACAGATCAAGTTAGTATAAATGGCGCTGCGCGCCATATAAACTACAAATGCCTTTCTCATAAAAAGATTATGAGAAAAAGAAGAAGAAGAAGACGTCACACAAAGCAGGCAAAACAAAGAAGAAAAATCATTCATTGGCTCGTTCATATTCACGAGCCGATGAATGATTTTGTTTCTTTGCTTTGCCTGATTTGTGTGATGTTTTCGTGACGCGAGTCAAGACTTTCTCAGATATTTAGGATGCTTTGGCGTATTTCACCACCATGAAGTTATGAAAGGAGAGGAACAGACATGTCAATCTTCCCATGTGAAAAACTAGTTACCAAAAAAAAACGAGTTATTTCCCTCTCTTCTGCCCTTTTCTCTCTTGATTTTGACCGATAGCAGCCCATTTAGCAGTCTCCAGTACAAGATGCCGCTATATACGGTGGACGCAGGAGGGAGGGTGTTAGCGCGACCAATGACATAATAGGCCAGTTCATGGTGTTTAAAAGTCACACGCAGTTGGATCGAGGCTAACGAAAAAGACAGGCTACCGCGGTGGGTCCGATTCTTCTTTTTTTACAAACCACTGGAGTCACGTGATGCTTTTTTCACGCACCTTCTTTGGTGCATTCGAGCATCACGTGACTCCTGCGGTCTGTAAAAAAAGAAGAATCGGACCCACCGCGGTAGCCTGTCTTTTTCGTTAGTCTCAGAGTTGGATCATTTTTACACGATGATTAGTACAAAGCTGTGAGCCGATTTTTTTTTTTTTGTCCATTGCCGTGTACAGATAATCAACTCCGTGTGACGTTATGAACTGGCCTTATATGTTGTTGGCCACAATTTAGGAACAGCTACAAATGACTTCATCTATATCTACTCCGAGGTAAACGAAAAAGACAGGCTACCGCGGTGCTACAGCGCCTAGAATATATAGTGTGGAAATCGGCTATCCCAGTAATACTTTAAAAAATGCTAATATATTGGATCTCTTAAATTTCAAATGATGCTGAAATCCAATGAGTCGATCACAGCGATATCTGCAGGATATTTCCTAAAACTTCATGACGATTTGGTAACAGCGTCTAGAATACCTAGTGTGGAAATATTTTATTAAACAACGCTAAAAATTTGTATCCCGTAAATGATCGACGATACTGCTAAAATTCCAAGTGTCGATCGCAGCGAAATCTGCGGGATTTTCGTATTACATTGTATAGACTAGCAATATCTTTCAGTTATAGAAAATATCCTGCAGATGTCGCTGCGGAATTTATATATTTCAGCAGCATCGTTGCACATTTAAGGATACAATATTTTACCACTTTTTTAAGTATTACAGGGATAGCCAATTTCCACGCTATATATTCTAGGCGCTATAATTTGGTCTAGACGCTGTAGCGTTTTTTTTTTACATTTTATTAACATACATCTGACCTGTGTGCTTGGCGTCAAGCCCGCTGTAATAATACGATGTTTACTTTGAAAGTTTATCACAGATGTCGCTGCGATCAGCTCCCTGGATTTCAGCGTCAGTGCACATTTAAGGGATACAACTTTTTAGCGCTGCTTGGATAGCAAAATTCCACAGTATGTATTCTAGACGCTATAGCGGTGCATTACACGTGTCTCTTTCTTCTTTAAAAAATATCCTGCAGATCGTCGCTGTAAATGACTGTTTGGAAATCAACATCGTTGTACATTTAAGGGATTCACTATTTCCGCGCTTTTTTAAGTATTGCTGGGATAGTCGATTTCTACAACATATAATCTAGTCCTATAACGGAGCTATAGTACAGCGCCTAGAAGATACAGTGTGGAAAACGGCTATTCCTATAATGCTTTAAAAAGTGCTAAAAACTTGTATCCCATAAATCTCCAACAATGCTCAGCGGCAATATGCTGATACGAGCGCCATTTCGTAGCTCTTTTCAATATAAACACTGAGTTTTCAAAAATTATAGAATGTTAAATATCGGAAACTATAAATATAAGATATTTTGGTCTGTTATAAGCTAATTTAGTTAAGGAATAACGTGAAATAGGTTAAAGAGTCTCTTTTAGAATGACTATCGTTTTTAAATCACTACGATGGCGCTACTATCGACATCTTGTTATTCAGCATCGTTGTACATTTATGGGATTCAATTTTTTAGCACTATTTTGTAGCCGTTTTCCACACTGTATCTTCTAAGCGCTGTATATATAGTGTGGAAATTGGCTATCCCTGTAATACTTTAAAAAGTGCTAAAATATTGTATCCCTTAACTGCGCAATGATGCTGCTGAAATATACAGATCACAGCGACATCTGCAGGATATTTTCTCAAACTGCAAGATATTGCTAGTCTATACAATGTAATACTAAATCCCGCAGATGTCGCTGTGATCGATACTTGGGATTTTAGCAGTATCGTCGCACATTTAAGGGATACAAATTTTTAGCGTTGTTTGGATAGCATATTTCCACACAAGGTATTCTAGACGCTGTAGCCATACTTTCGGAAAAACTTGAAATGAGCATGCTTCCTGTGCATATATAACCACTCTTAATGAAGGCTCTCATTTATGGTGTTGATTCTGAGCGCTCTTTGTTAAATTTCTATATTTGTGTTTTAGAGAAAGCAATACAGAAAAGTACTGTTACTATGGAAACAACAAATTCTTTAATATTGAAAGGTATAGCAAAGGAGTTCAGAATCAGTGCCTTAAATAGTTTCGAATATGTATTGTTGTTATGACAATTAATACCCTACCTGGATGTGGAAATGCAAAATTGTGTTCAACATAATGGAGGATATTCCATCTACATTTTGATCACGTGGTCAAGGTAAAAACTTCTATCGTAAAGAAGGGAAGGCTCCGTAGACGTGTAATGTAAATCCCCGCTAGCCAATGAAACGGTTCATGAGGCAAAGTAGTAGTATCTTCCCTTCTTATCAGATAGAAGTTCCTTGGATAAATTACCGGTATCACGTGACTTTTTCAGCCTCGAACCCATATTTGGAATATCCTTCATTGTGCGCAATCTAGATAGATTTTTGGCTGTCAGAGAAACGAGATTCATCAATCAGAAGCCTGCATTTTTGTGAACTTTTCGCTGTTTGCAGAAATGCAGGCTATTGATTGGCGATTCTCGTTTCGCTAACAGCGAAAAATCTATCTGGATCCTAGCCTACATTTCTACAAACATTGCACTTCATCCACGGCACTAAAAAAAATGACTCAAAACTTTCATGACATAGGCCGGGATCCACAAACAGCAAATATTCTCAAACATGCAGGCTTCTGATTGGTCAAACTCATTTCGCTAACAGCGAAAAATCTACCTGAATCTCAGCCATAGTTATCTTCGATGAAATCAATGCCAAAGGATAATATAAAAGAAAAGTATAAGATTTCTAAAATATTTTGGCGGGTTTATCGCTATTTGGCATAATTTGTAAACTTTAGAACTAATTAACAGTTTTTCGCTAATTATGAATAGAAAATTAATGTTTTTAAAGCTGAATTTTATAAAAGCACGTAGATTGAGTAAATATCTCTCCAAAAATGCAATCCTTACTTTTTTCTGTCCATTATTTAAGTCTCTACCTCGATTGAAACATAAGTTGTGACGCAGAAAATAAATCTGTCATTTTCAGTATCTCGACGTTATTTTAAAAAATCTATATCTCTGTTTATAATTAATTTATGAGGATGCATTTGATCTCAAATTGACGATCTTCTTTATTAGGTTCTTCTAGTGTTGGTTTTATTTTTCTGCGATGATTGCTTCTTTTGATATGGGAAATTTTACGCTGGCATATTTCGTTCATTTAACATGGAGAAGTTGTCATCAGTATAATAAGCAGTTACGGTGTCTTGCCTTATTCTTGGCGTTTGTTTGTTTGGCGGGGTTAGCATTTTTTTTCAGCTTGGCTTGGCAGAACGACCGTCCTGCTTGATTTTGTGCCATTTTGAATGTTGTACATCGAGAAGTGTATGAAGTTATGCATAGAATTGAACCAAATTTTTTGTGTATGATTTTGGCCATGGCAAGAAGCTCCCTCCTGAATTTTGAAAAATTCCGCTGGTAGGGGGCGCTATAATAGCGATTTTTGTGCCCTTTTCAATATTGTACTGTCGAAAAGTGTATGAAGTTATGCATAGAATTGAACCAAAATTTTTGTGTATGTTTCTGGCCATGGCAAGAAAGTCCTCCCTCAATTTGGAAATATTACGCCGAAAGGGGGCACTATAATAGCAATTTTTGTGTAATTTTTTTGATTTTTCATAGTTCTATTGTACACCGGCGGCTCGTGAATCGACGAGAACTTTCCAACCTCATAAGCCAACTATTCGCGAACAGCTGATATACAACAGAATAACAAAAAACTATTGATTTTAATAAGCATCACGATCGAGATTAACTCGTTTTTTACTCCGATTAATTAACTGAAGCAGAAATTTAAGATGAAAGTCAAAGTTGATATAGTATTGAACTAATAAAAATTAAATATTGACATTTATAACAACATTCTGAAATATTAATACATATGAGATAGAAGAAAGTTTTGGGACTGGCACATCTAACTATAATTGCTTTATAATATAGTGTCATTTTTACTAATTTTCCAATACAGTAACCTCATTACAACTTATTTTTAAAGAATAAAAAACTATTTTTATCAGCTTTTTATTAAGTGTAAACTTTCAATTTTGAATATAAACCATAACTATTTTATAATTTCATTTCAAAATATCAAATTTACGATGATATCGCGAGAGCACACGAAATGCAGTGACTTTCCATCGTTATGGAAACATCTGCCAGCCATTCGACTATGGCTTGAGGAATGTCCTTGTCGAATTAATTCATGATTTCGAAATTAAACGTTGATGCTTGTACTTAATAAATAGAATTTTGAATTCAAGCCCTTAATTCTACTCTATACATTTTCATGAAATGGATGTTTACCGTATAATGTGATAATTTGAAGGAATGGAGGAGGCTAACATTATGCAAAATTATGCAAATGATGTCATCTGAATAAAGGAATATTTATTGTTGCATTATATATGATTACTTTAGTAGGAATTTAGCAAAAGCACAGTTGGGGGAGGCGCAAAAACATGTTAAAATTTCTGTTTAAAAATATGATTAAATTTGTGCACTGCACTAACTGAATGATTAATTGATAAATAATTTTGATAACTCTATGCATAATTAAAATGTTACCTTTACCATTTATATAAAATGTCAACTTGATTGTTACACTCTTTTATTTAACTCTTTATCTACTGTTGGTACTTATAAGTACCATTAACGCACTAACTAAATGATCCCCCAATTTGCACTAACTAAATGATTAACTTGAAAACTTTCACTACAATATGCATAATGTTACCTTTATCATTTCGTCCTACATAATAAAACTAAATATATTCGTAAGATTTATAAAAAGAATGAGCGTTTCATTTTGAATAGAATCCACGGCTGCAGTATAAATGTCAAATTAAGAAATCGTAAACGCTCACGAAATGTAGTGACATTTCATCGTTATAGAGAAACACCAGAGTTGTTCAAATGGCATGGAAAAATACAAGACTGATAATTATTTGTATTAAATAATAAAATTAAACACAAATATAAAAATTGTATAAATCATAAGTTTTCCATATTGGATATAAGTCACAATATTGTATGAATTCAATTCAAAATATCAAATTAGTATGATATCGTGAAATCAGGCGAAATGCAGTAACGTTCCATCATTATAAAATAACCTTCGATTGGAACGAGATATGTCCTCGTCGAATTAATTCATGATTTCAAAATTGAATATTGATGCTTGCACTTAATAAATATAATTTTGAATTCAAGCATTTAATTCTACACTGTAAAAAAGAAAAAAAATCCGTTAAAATAAGGAAATTGTACTGGCAATCGAGACGCCAGTACTATTTCTGTATTTTAACGGATATTTTTCTAGCATTTACGGGAAAAAATCCGTTAAAATACGGAAGTAGTATTGGTGTCTCGATTGCCAGTACAATTTCCGTACACTGTAAAAAAAAAAGACATTTTTACAGTACAAAGTACTGTGCATCTCGAGCACAAATTCGATCGCAGTGAATGTGCTGTATCTTTCTTTGGTTTCTTGACTATATTAACATAGAAAATACAGTAGTTGCGAAAAATTAACAGCACAATGTGCTGGCATTTTTGACGCCAGCAGTTTGTGCTGTAAAAAAATGCGTCCAAATTGCCAGCACATTGTGCTGTTAATTTTACGCAACTACTATATTTCCCATGTTAATATAGCCAGGAAACCAAAGAAAGATACAGCACATTCACTGTGATCGAGTTTGTTCTCACAAATCTACAGTGTTTTTTTTTTGTTTTTTTTTTTTTGCAGTGTATTTTAGCGGAATGTTTTTTACAGTGTACACTCCACAATTCCATGAAGTGGATGTTTACTCCATAGTACCCCGATTTTTAACAGGAAGAAGTTAACATTATCCAAAACTGTCCAGAGGATGCCATCTGAATAAATGATATTTATTGATGTATGAGATGCGATCACTTTAGGAGGAACATAGCGAAAGAAGGGATGGGGGCGGCGAAAAACTATGTTAAAATTTCTCTTTAAAAAGATAATTAAATATGCCCACTGCACTAACTAAATGATTAACTGATAAGAAACTTTGATGATACCATGCACAATTCAAATATTACTTTTACCACTTCGATAAAATGTCAGCTTGATATTCCTCTCTTTTATTTAACTCAACTTGGCTTTTGTACGTAAAGATGGAATTTTAAAATCTGTTTTTAAGGGGTCTCAGGACTCTTAAAGCTTCAAAATTTTCGAAATTTTTATTTTTTTATAAGTTACACTCCTATCTTTTCTGAACATTTTCATATAAATGTTTCCTTGGAATTCGCATTAGAACAGAAGTTATGACTTTTAAAATTATGCCCGCTCAATAGCTGAAACGGCTTTTCCGAAACTTTAAGGTCATTTTTCTCCAAATGACGTTTTTGGGCATAACGCGCAGGGTATCTCAAAATCTTCTGAATATTTTTTCATGAAATTTTCAAATTGTATGTTTCATGCTAGTCTGTATAAACTGAACCTAAAATTCCATTTTCATTTTCCAAAAAAAAAAATTTTTATGTGATTATGCTGTTGAAATTTTCTAAATTAGCTAAATATAACTTAGTTAAATATAACTTTGTATTAAAAATATAAAAATGCTTTAAATACAAATTTATTCAAGTTCAGGGTAATTATTATAATCTATAGTATAATTAGGCACAAAAAGTCTAGTTCTAGTTGTAAAATTTATTTTGTAATCCTGCGCGTAAGCTGTTATACCAATTTACTGCTCGACAAATGTCTGACAGTTTAGAGCCACCTATAAATGCTAATTCTGAATCGTGCAATTTTTTAAATACACGAAATGAAAGAATATACTTATATCTTTCATTCCAACAAAAATTGCGTTTTTAAATCATATACATTTTAAGATAATAATGTAGAAAATGTTTTTTTTTCTTTTTTCCAATTTTTGCGTCCTAAGACTCCTTAACTCATTTCCTCATAGGGTAGAATTGTAAAAATTATGTACAGCAGTATGTTTCCGATGACAATACAAAATTTTCATGTTTTCAGAACTTATTTATACATTAATAACTTAATTTTAAGGCATTTTTTGTTAACCCGCCACACAGGTTACAAATTGCCAAATATTTTGTACACTCTCAAAAATAATTTACTTAAAAATGAGAACTTCCATGTACTCGTATTTTTTTAAGTACAATTGTTTCAAAAAGAAGTACATTGTTAAAAATAATCTACTTAAACCTGAGCATTTCTATGTACAGTCGTGGAAAAAAAAAAAGTAAACACCCCCCCCCCCTACTAACTCCTCAACAAATTATCGTAGAAGAAAGTTACTGATACAGAACGATTGGAAATAAAGTCTACTTTTAAATGATGTATATAAAATTTGCTTAGGGGGCCATCTACATAATAAAACGAACCATAACTTTGTTTTTTTCAATAGCAGTACCCAATTCTGACAGCATAAATGAACTCTACACCCTTCAATTAGCCTAAAAACGAATTTTTATGCAATTCGTACAATAAGTTTCCGAGAAATTAATTATTTTAAAACGAGTGTATTTTAAGGGCTGTATCCAAATTGAAGTTCCGTACTGGATTGTTGACCGAGAGAGCCCCTTCCTTGATCAAGGCACCTTAAGCGCCACTCAAGGATTCAATGAAGCGTGTTAGATTACAGTACAGCAGAATAAATTTCAAAATGTCTACTCACTTCCATCATAGACGGCCCCTTAAACCATCATTTTGCCGTTTTTTAAGCATAATTTGAAAACTACTTGGAAGAAAATTGTGAAATTTTTTAATTTCCATAAAGCAGGACTTAATAAATCTAAATCCATCAAAAGAATAGTAGGTTGCAATTCATAATTTTTTCGAATATTAATTTCATAATTCATAATTCATATCATAAAATTATAAAATTTGCAATTTCAGCTTATTTATGTTTGGGTATATTAGTATTATTACTACAAAAAAAAAATAGCACATTAGGAGCATAATTTCGGGAGACATAAATAAAAATATGAAAATGTAATTTAACATTAGAAGCACTAAGTTTTGAATGTTTATAATTCAAAAACTTATCATTCAAATGACTTGAAATTTGGTGTCTAGGCATAGTTTGAACCGAAGATTTGAAATATCGCGTTAAAATTGGGTATTGCCATTGAAAAAAAATGAAGTTTGGATTCGTTTTAATATGTAGACGACCCCCTAAGAATATTTTATATTCATCATTTAAAAGTAGACTTTATTTCCAATCGTTCGGTACCAGTAACTTTCTTCTACGATGATTTGTTGAGGAGTTAGTAGGGGGTGTTTACTTTTTTTTCCACGATGTACTAATATTTTTCAAGTACAATTGCTTCAAAAAGGAGCATTAATCTACTTAAAAATGAAAATTTCTTTGTACTCGATTTTTTTAAGTACAATTAATTCAGAAACGAGTACATGATATTTTGAAGTTGTGTATACTTATACTTGATTTATAAATGTATGCAGAAACTAATACATAAATTTTATATTTTAAAGTCTTAATATTCATGTTTAAATCCGGTGTGCTCAAAAATATGAGTTTTCTGATAAACCCTTTTCTTATACCGAATTGACAGTAGGGATTTCCAAGCTTTTATTTAAAGATATGTCTATTTTTGTTATAATTTTTAATTTATAATACACACTTTTCAAATTTATTTACAATTCCATTAGAAATGTTAAAGAAGAAAATTTAGTTTAAAAATTGTGTTATTAGAAATTAGAATATTTAAGAAAGGGAAAATTCATCTCTGCTGTTAGCGATTTTCCGTCACTGATTAATAAAATATGTCATTTGGAAGAAGCTGGTAACTGCTCTTATAGCACAGTCAGACAATGCTGATCTCCCACCTAGAGGGCTTGGGTTCAAATCACAGGGCGGCTCATACGCAAAATTTCAAGAATTAAAACAGTAAGTTCGTTGTTCTTTACTCCAACAATTGTAATTCTTCGCAATTAAAAATGGTGATTTGTCGGTTCTCTGTAATATCGCTTTTTTTTTTCTTATAGTGTATGTGTGTTTCTATACATACTTATTTTCGAGTCCGTGTATGTATTCAAAAAAATGAGTACATGCGTTTTTCAAATTTAAGAGTTAAGTACTCGGAGCTATTTTAAGATCGGGAAATGCTCAATAATTAGGTACAATTTACTTATTTTTAAGAATAGTGTTTTAACAGTGTATGGTTACAATTGTATATGAGTTACAACAACAATGGATTTAATTAATGAGCCAAAGAAACGCTAACTGGCTGTAAAGCTGTAACAATAAAATATTTTAAGCACTATAAAGCAGAACAAGTAAAAAAAAAAAAAAAAAAAATTAATTAAGTCAATTCCTACTCCTAGTTTTATATGGAGAGAAATTTTTTTCTCCCATATAAAACTAAAACTAATTAATTAAATTTAATTAATGAATTAATATTTTTAAAAATTGTATTAACATTAAGTGTCATCCACTGCGAGTTTAAAAAATTGTATTTGAACTTGAGGGGATGAATGATAAGTATTTTATTAGCCATTGAAAATTTGAATAAGAGAATTTTTTTCCCATATAAAACTAAAATTAATTAATTAAATTTAATTAATGAATTAACATTTGAAAAAACTGTATTAACATCAAGTGTCATCGAATACAGTCTTTAAAAATGTATTTGAACTTGAGTGGATGAATAATAAGTATTTTATTAACGATTGAAATTTTGAACAAGATATATAAATACAGGGACAGTGTGAACTAATAGTAGGAATTGAAAAAAAGAATAAAAAATAAAGAGTGTAATAAATAGTATATTTTAAATATGTTTTAATCAATTAATAGTTTCATATTAATAAAATCATGATTATATGCGGAGAAATCAATTTACAAAACCCCCAAAAAAGTTTTAAAACTTTTACTTTTTTTTATTTCCTGTAGCCATATCTTAAAAATATAGTGACATTTCATCGTTAGAGAAACATCAGAGTTGTTCAAATGGCATGGTAAAATATCAGATTGATAATTATTTGTTTTAAATAATAAAACTAAACATAATTATAACAGTTGTATAAATTATAATTTCTATATTGGGTATAAGCCAAAATATTGTATGATTTCTATTCAAAATATCAAATGCAGAATGATATCATGAAAGCACGCGAAGTGCAGTGGCGTTCTATCGTTATAAAATAATCTAAGAGCCTTTCGACTGGAAGAGAAATGTCCTCGTCGAATTAATTCGTAATTTCAAAACTGAACGTTAAAGCTTGTACTTAATAAATAAAATTTCGAAATCAAGCAATTAATTCTACACTCCACAATTTCATGAAATGGATGTTTACTCCATGATGTCGGATTCTGAACAGGAGGAAGTTAACATTATGCAAAACTGTCCAGAGGATGCCATCTGAATAAATGAATATTTATTGGTGCATGAGTTAGGATCACTTTAGGCAGAATTTAGCGGAAGGGAGGCTCGGGGTAGACGAAAAATCATTTTAACATTTCTTTTTTACACGATCATTAAATTTCTGCACTGCACTAACTGAATGATTAATTGATAAGTAATTTTGATAACTCTATGCATAATTCAAATGTTACCTTTACCATTTAGATAAAATGTCAACTTGATTATTACACTCTTTTATTGAACCCTTTATCTACTGCCACTTCTTATAAGTACCATTAAAATAACTTGTTATAAAATACATTTAATACATCGATTAGTAGTAATACAGTTTCGAATGAGTTATAGATGCATTACTTTAACTTGTTCCAAAAACATTATTGGTTACACAAAACAAAAATATTTTTTAAAAGATGATTTCTTTTGCCTTTGCATCTTTTCAGATTTCTTAGCGTTCGGAGGGGGAATTTTTCAATTCGGAAATATTTCCATATTTCTAGTGTAAGAACATTATAATTGTACATTTTCTAATTCTACAAAATACTAAGAAAAATATTTAAAATAAAAGATTTGAGTGGGGTTATAAATATTGCATAAAATCCCTATAAATTCAAATTTAATGAATCGTTCTAAATCCTTCAATCCTTCTAAAATTTATTAAATGATTATTTAAATCTTCTAATGTAGTTTCGAAAATAACGATTTAGAAGATAAAATTTTCATGAATTCATAATTCAGTACATAGTGGGTTAACTCAGCTTGGTTTTCGTATCTAAAGAAGGAATTTTGAAATCGGGAACTTCCTGATTAGCAAGGATTGTAAAAATTATGTACAAAGGTACGTTTCCGATGACAATACAACGTTTTAATATTTCCAGAACTTAATTATATAGCAATTATTTCGCATCTATTCATTTAAAGCTTAAATAAATATTCAAAAGCTTTTATAAACCATAAAGTTTAAAAGTATTAACTTTTAATGTCGGTGCATTTTTGTTTCGCACCCTCTCTTTATCAGCATGTTTAAGTATCCGAAACGACCGGCATTCGGTTTCACTAGCGCCACCTAGATAAGGGAGAAAGCCTTGACACGCGTCACGAAAATGTCACACAAATCAGGGGAAACAAAGAAAAAATTCGAATAACTTGCATGTTTAGTTTCCTTTGGCTCGTTGAATTATTAATTCTTATTTTTAAATAATTAATAATTCTACGAGCCAAAGAACACGAAGCATGCACGTTGTTCGAATTTTTTTCTTTGTTATCTCTGCTTTGTGTGACGTTTTCTTGACGCGTGTCAAGGCTTTCTCCCTTATCTAGGGGCCGTTGATTTCTCCCGCTAGCTCCAGAGGAAAACATATTATTAAGTAATTGCCAGTAATAGTGATTTCACGATCAGGTCATTCGCCGTCACTGGTTCGTTTTCAACGACATACATTGCAGCGAATGGCGTTTCAGATACAGGTTTGTATTTTCAGATTGGCAACAGGTTTATGCAAAACAACTGTTTGGATTGTGTATAGTATAAAAGTCTGGACTATTCTGGATTCATTGCCTTGTACTTTTTGTACGCTAATCATCTTTTTCATTATTATGTAGCTGCATACCTTTTTAACTCACAGGCTATCAAAGCCTGAGAGATTATGTGCCCGCCGGTTCTGTATGTACGTACGTGTGTATGTACGTACGTACGTATGTACGTAACCCGATAACTCTTGATAGATATATCCGATTTCCTTCAAATTTTTTTTCTAGGTTTATTCTGATAAGGCGCTTGCCTGATTAGTTTTTGGGGTTCATTGGTTAAGGATAAAAAGGGAAAAGGGGTCTAGTCCCCCTCCCCTTAATTTAGATAAATGGGTTTTTCATGCAGAAATATTTGATTTGTTCCAAATTTATATACCAGTTTATTATATTAAGGAGCTTCCCTGAATAGATTTGGAAGCTCATTACTTAAGTATAAAGGGGGGAAAGGGGAGGCCTTACCCCCCTTATGTTAAGGAGATGGCTTGATTAGATTTGGATGTTCATTAGTTAAGTATAAAGCGAGGAAAGGGGAGCTACCCCCATTTACTTAGATAAATGTGTTTTTCATGCAGAGTTATTCGATTTGCTCCAAATTTCGTATACCTGTTTATTGTGTTAAGGAGCTGCCTTGATTAGATTTGGAGATTTATTGGTTAAGTATAAAGGAGGGACGGGGCTAGTCTCCCCTTAATTTAGATAAATATGTTTTTCTTACAGAATTATTCGATTTGCTTCAAATTTGATATACCAGTTTATTCCGATTTGGCTTCCTTCATTTGATTTGGAGGTTCATTGGTTAAGTATAAAAGGAGGAAAGGGGGGCAATTGCCCCTCCCCTTAATTTAGATGAATGAGTTTTCATGCAGAATTATCTAATTTAGTTTAATTTTTTTTTTTCTAGGTTCATTCTGATAAGGAGCTTTTCTGATTAGATTTGAAGGTTCATTGGTTCAGCATAAAAGGTGAAATGGGGGAGTTAATACCTCCCTTAATTTAGCGAAATGGTTTCTTCATGCAGAATTATCTGATTCGCTTCAAATTTGGTATACCAGTTTATTGTGTTAAGGAGCTTCCCTTATTAGATTTGGAGGTTCTTTGGTTAAGTATAAAGCGGGGAAACGGGGGCTAATACCCCTTCATTCATTTTTTGAGGGGCATTATTCTTTGAAATAAGAGTATAATATACAAATAGTGTTAATAGCCTGTGAGCTCAATGCCACCAGTTTAACTGGGCAATTTTCTTTTTATTGTTATTATTATTATTATTAAGGTAACAGCAAAGTAATTCATTGTGATTTCATCTCATCCAGTAATAAATCTCTTTTAATGGAACTGTTATCTTAAAAAGTCTTCCACACACACAACCGCTGCAAACTCTGCTCAGTCAAATATACTTAAAATAACTGACATTCATAATTTAATTTAAAGGTATTTTTAGGTTAGAGCGCCACAGAGATGATAAATCGTCAAACATTTTTTATAATTACAATTGTATTCGAGTTACAACAACAATGTATTTAATTTGTCAGAAAAGTCAACTGTCTGAGAAGCTGCAACAACAAAATGTTTTAAAAACCATAAAATAAAAAAAAAAAAATAGTGTAGTCTACATATTTTTTAAAATACGCTTTAATGAATTAATAGTTTCATATTAATTAAATTAGGATTATACGCTGAGAAATCAATTTAGAAACGCTAAAATATAATTTAAACAATGTTTCATTTCTTCCTTTCCTGTTACCATATCTTAAACAAGAAAGAAAAATCATGCGTTAAGCATACATTATGAAACACTTTCCAACACTTCCCGAATGTTTTAACAAAACTTATTTATTTAGGGAAATAAGGTAAGTAAGATAACTAAGTAAACATTTTAGAAAATGCATAAAACATTTGAAAAACTTATTTCAGCAGTTTATATTCCATAGCCAATAGTACCTTTATTACACGCCACTATTTCGTTAAAATTTAATTTAAACTAAAACACTCTTAAAACTACTGAAATCACATTTCCAGATTTTATCATCCATAGAGGGCCATGTATCCAGTTCTTTGCGCGGCCCTGTATATCATATTCATCATCATAGTCATCACCTGTATTCTACAAACATTTATTAGTAAACTAAATGCAGTTCAGCGTAAAAATGCATAACTCCTTCAAAAACCACCTTTAAGCAATTTACGCTCATACTCAGTAACCCTTACGAATTCTTTTGTGTAGCTCTGTATATGAACTATAGCATTTATACACACTGTATAGTATGCATAAATACAGTGAAACATACAAGCGCATATCCTAATTAAAAATGCATTTCCTGCAATCATCGTTTATGTATAGTACTTCGGACACAATATAGTATCTGAAATACTACTTTTGGTGTCCCTGTTAATGCTCTGCACGTCTTATTATGCATGAAATAACTTACAGTACGCCTCAGCGACGTATATCAATTTTATTATATATGAAACAGTTTAACATAATTAAAATACGCCGCAAACATCCCCCCCCCGCCCCCATATCATTATGTAACGGAATTCTTTTGTGTGGCCCTGTAAATGAATAATAAGTATTCTTTGCACAGCATATTCTTCAGAATGCTTATTTTAGTGCACTTCATAAATGCATATCAATTATTTTATGCTTGAAAGCGTGTAACATCATTAAAAATCTTTTGAAACGTTTTTTTTCCATTGGCCGTAATGTAACGGAATACTTTTTACTGTCCCTCTAAATGAACTATAAACATGTTGCAAACTTCATTTGAAATAGGGATCGTACTATGATAAACCTTAATAACATCCAAAAATTTCAGGGCAATCCGAGTATATTTACGAGAGTTAGAGCGCGAACAGACGGCCATCCGGACAGACAAACCGAAATCATACACACTTTTTAACTTTGTTGGAACGTGTTAAAAAGAAACAGGGAAAAAAATTACAATTTTTTAAATAAATTCCCTAGCTCGAGCTTTCTACGAAGCGTAAAAAAAAGCAGCACATAATCGGGTTTGGTGCCCTCCCTAAATTGGTGTATTTTGATGATTTTTTTTTATTATTATTATAAATTGAAGTAATAAAATTAGGTGTGATTTTTAAAATATACATTGAATGATCAGAAAAGAGTTTTTTTTTTTTTAACTTTTTTTTACTTTTATCCTTATTGTCTGCTTCTAAATAATAAAACTGAACATGATCATAAGATATTATATATCATGTTGTAACGAAAGTTTTCCGCCACAGCTATTACGGGCTGTGCAAACAGTTCACATTTTCGTGTTTGCTCATATTTTGTCAAACGATTTTTGGCATTTGAAAGAAAGAGGCTTGCTTCATAACACTGTGTTGTGAAATTTGTAAAAAATATCGTTATCATTAAGTACAATGTTCTGAAATGGAACTATTGCGCTACCAGATTAGAATCATCATTTAATTCCAGTTCTGTTGCAAAAAGTCAGCTACAAAATGTCACCAAATAAAGTGTATAGCTTTAGGTACTGGCGTTGTATCATATGACACAATAAAGGTTTGACGGAATGGTGGTTATACATAATATTACAGTTAATTATATATATATTATAATTAGAATTATGTAATGGTGATTTGGCGGAAAACTTTCGTTAAAATCAAATATATAAAGTATGAGCGTTACATTTTTAATATAATCCATAACTATTTAATAATTCCAGTTTAAACTATGAAATTCAAAATAATACCATAAAAGTTCACGAAATACAGTGACGTTTCATCGTTAGAGGAGCAGGGCATAGTAAATTGTCAGATTGATTATTATCTGATTTAAATAATAAAACTTACATAATCATAATATTTATATGAAGCATAAGCTTTCCATATTGAACATAAACCACACTATTTTATTATTTTAATTCAAAATATCGCATTTGTGATGATATCGGGAAAGCACACGAAATAACAGTGGAGTTATATCGTTAGAGAATCATCTAAGAGCCCTTCGATTGACAGGAGGAAAATCCTCGTTGACATGATTAATGATTTCAAAAATAATCGTTGATGGTTGTACTCTTACTTAGCAAATAGAATTTTGATTTCAAGCACTTAATTCTGTATTCCGAATTTTCATCTAATGGATATTTGCTGCATAAAGTAGGATTTTTAGTTGCAGGAGGATAATGTCATGTAAAACTGTTCACATGATATCATCTGAATAAATGAATATTTGTTAAAGCATGGGATGCGATCACTTTAGAAGGAATTTAGCGGAAGAGGGTTGGAGGAGGCGTAAAATCATGTTAAAATTTCTGTTTAAAAATATCATTAAATTTGTGCACTGCACTAACTAAAAGATTAATTGATAAGTTGATTTTGATAACAATATACATAATACAAACGCTACTTTTATCATTTCTATAAAATGCACAGTTTTGTTATTATCTGTTTCTGCAAACATGATCGTAAGATTTATATTAAGTATGAGCTTTCCATTTTCAATATAATCCGCAACTATTTTATATTTCCAATTAAAAATACCAAATTTAATGTGATATCATTAAAGATTACGAAATGTAGTGACATTTCATCATTAGAGAAATGATAAAATGTCAAACTGATTATTTGTTTTAAATAAGGAAATTATCATGAACATCATCAAAATCATCTTAACAATAATATCAGAAAAATCTCCAATCACAATTATAAGATTTATATAAAGCATAAGTTTTTTATATTGAATATATGCCACGATATTTTATCATTTCAATTCAATTGCACTCAGATTTACTATGATATCTATAAATCACACGAAATGCAGTGACATTATATCGTTAGAGAATTATGTAAGCGTCCATCGACGGCCACGAGGAAGGTCCTCGTTGACATGATTCATGATTTCAAAAATGATTGTTAATACTTCTATTTAGCAAAAACAATTTGGATTTCAAGCACTTAATTCTACATTGCACATTTTCATCTAATGGATGTTTGCTGCATAAAGCAGAATTTTGAATTAGAGGAGTATAATATCATGCAAAACTGTTCAAATGATATCATCTAAATAAAGAATATGTGTTAATGCATGAGATGTGATCACTTTAGGAGAACTGTAGTGCAAGAAGGATTGGAGAGGAAGGGGGGTAAAATCATGTAAAAATTTCTGTTTTATAATATCACTATATATGTGTACTGTGATAAGTAAATTGTTAATTAAAGAATCAGGGAGAAAAAAGATAATAATCACAAATAATTAAATGATAGTTATTCAGCATCCTTTTTCTTTATGAGATTTGATTTTCATCGTTCATTCCTCTTCACACCATTGATTAGCTGTGTTTTTCAAAGAACTTTCATCGTTCTTCTCCTTTTATACCCAGATAGCATGCACGTTAGCAGCAAGTTTGATTTTTTTCTGATATTATCTTGTCGTGACAAATTGAACTTGACAAATTCGCAGCAACTCTCCGCCAAGGTATACCATCACCCACTTACATGAGTAGTTTGTTATGAAACTGATGCAAGACTGTCTTTAATTCACTAAAGTGACGAAAACAAAAAATCCCTCTGTTGAGAGAATAGACAGTCAGCATATGCGCAGAAATTGCAGAAATTGAGTGCTACTCAAAGGCAAGAAACACACATCATTGTTACTGTTATGGAATCTCATTTTCATTGATTGGTTAAGTGAAGGAGCCAAGAAAAAGGTATTCATTTTTTTATCTCTTCAAATGATAAAGTAACATTTTTATCTATAATCTACAACTTATTTCATATAAAAATTCTTACAACTTAAAAAGTTATGTTAATTTACTAAGTTATGTTTACGTCTTCGGCCATTTTAAATTTACATTGAAAATTTTAATTTTTAAATGAATTTGTCTCAACATTATTGGATTTTTCTAAAATATCGTTTTAATTGATATTATTTTATTCATTTTTGCCTTTAACCTCATTCGAGTCTATGATTTTTAACCCTTTCGGGACTGCATCCTTTGCACAAATTTTATTTGGTTGGCACCGCTCTTTTTAAATGCTGTACTTATAAAATACCAAAAAAGACTCGAATTTAAAAGTACAAATACAGTCGAGTCTCTCTATAACGAAACTCCATACATCGAATTTCTCTATATAACGAATTTTTAGTAGGAACGGTCCCTTTTTCCCATGATCTCATTAAAAACAGTCTCCATATAGCAAAATATCTATCTCCATATAACGAATTTTTTCATAAAATGTTCTTTATTTATTGTTTTAAAAAAAGCTTCCAAGTAACATGGAATCAATTTTCCATCACTGATTAGTGATTTATCGTTCAGTGCTGAGTTTTTTATCTTATTTTTTTTACCTTGAATCTCCTTGTTTTTTATGCCCAACGAATTCACCTCCCCCTCCCCCCCCCCCCCCCTTCCCACACACCTTCCAACATCCTTCTTAAAACAGTGTCAATTGGATTGTTACACGTATAAGAGCGGGATCAGAGAGGTAATTGAAGTTTAAGGTGAGCGAGAATTCAAATGGAGGAAAATGCTCCCGATACAATTTTTCATTCCTTGCTAAAGTGTGAACATTTTTTCGAGAGTGTAACAATTTTGAAATCAAAACAACGAAAAATTACAGATTTCTTCGTCTAAAATTAATGTAAGTTTTCCTTATGTGATTTTTATTATGCTTTCAAATAAATCTCTGTTCTCTTTTTTGAAACTGTTTAAATAATTCAGAAATACAATGTTAGGTTAATATTTATAGTTAAACATTTCAAATTCTTAATTAAACACCTCAAAAGTAATTTTTGTTCAAAATTTACACATTAAATAGGAATTTTTACTCATTCTCTATATAACGAATTTCTCTATATAACGAATTTTTTTACTGGAACAATGGATTTCGTTATATAGAGACTCGACTGTATTACCTTTATTTGTTAATGGTGATAAAAACGATTCATGCACCTTCTGACGCGTAAATGCATCAATAGACCTGAAGGGGTTAAACAGATTGTGTGACATGATAAGATTACTACTTTGCAATAAGTTTGCAGTATTTTTGACAAGACAAAGCTCATTTTTCTACTAGCTTGTAAAGTATTTGCAGTACTTTGGTCATGACAGAACTAAATTTTCTACTTTTTTGCGGTTAATTTGCAATACATTTGATACAGCAAGAATTTAACTTGCACGACAAATTAACTGCAAGGTCAAAGTGTGGTGACTTTGACGTTTGTGTTATCTTGCTGCAGTCCTGTTATGAACTTTCAATCTTGTCATGCTGAACTTACTGCAACTTTGCAGGTTTGCAAAGCAAGACTGCTGCAGATTTTCTGAAAACTAAAATTGCTATGTAGGTATATATCTCTAACTGTGTTTTTCAAAGAACTATCTTAATTTTTCCTCGATCCATGATTGCCAAGCGATAGTAGGTTACACCAACTTGCAGGTGGTACTGCTCTCAAAAAGTTGACTATCATCATTTTTCTTCTTGACTGTACAATTGCTAAGTAATTTTTATAGAGAGAAAATTTAAAAAAAAAAATTGTGAAATTTTATCATTTCGTTGCGATATAAAATTTTAAAAATGTTTGGGAGGAACAGAGTAAATGGCATGTGCTTCATAAAATATAAAAATAAAAACTAGACAATTTATTTTTATTGCTTTTTGATATATTTACATTTCCTATATGTTTATCCGGACATTCTTTATATTAGATAAACTTTTTTTAAGATACTTCTAATTAAGCAGTAATAAGTAAGTATACGATATCACACAAATTTTTGTCTAGTCCTAAAAAATTAAATCGAATAAACCAAAGGAATCTTTCAGGTGAAAACACAGTTTTCATTTACACCACATTCATTTAGAACGCTCACCAATCTTTCTCACATAAGACATTACCACAAATGGAAGTGGGATGAATGATAGAATGTCAGAATTAACATGAACACATTTTAGGTAGCTTTCATTACAAAAAGCTACCTATTGCAGCCGTTCGGAGGAAAGCGATTTCAAAAAATTTTGGTATATTTTCATCGATCATGACCCCCAGACCCCAAAACCACCATCCGTTCAAAATTGACATATATATATATATATATATATATATATATATATATATATATATATATATAACCATTAATTAAACATAACCTACCACCATCAAAAAAAGGAATGTTATGAATTAAAGCTGTAAGTATAAAAAAAAGTGCCAAACAATTTATTATAAGAATTATTACGGAAGAAAAAAGAAGAAAGTGGACACCGACAAATAATGGAAAAGCTTATATATTGAATTACGTTATCAAGGGCATATAATTCAATGATATAAGCAATATGGTTGTTTTCTGTGAGAAAAATAAGCTAAAGCTAAAAAGTATTTTTCCCTGTGCCCAAACAACCATTAAAATCAAGTGAATTGATTAAAAATGAAAACAGAATAGAAACAAATAATATGAAATGGAAAAATCAATAAAACCTGTTTAAATATTTATAGGATATAAAATAGAAATAATAAACAACATACCGATTAATATTTCAGTATTTTTCAATATATCCACGCACACATGGCTACCAAAATATCGTAAAGATTAAGGTGAATAAAACAGTTAAGAAATCACAGTAATTGATACCTAAGGATGCAGTTAATACATTTTGAAATACCATGATAAATACATTTAATATAATACAAAATAAAATAAATAGAAAGTAATTACATTATTTAAAATAACTAAAATGTACTATTAAATTAATTAATTACTATTTAACAATATCGTCAAAATTTAGCTAAAAATCCACCTGGTGTAGTAAATTATAACTAAAAAGGAGCTGGAAAAAGCAAAATTTAAAACTTATCGTCAAAAGACAAATTTTGGTGCTACCATCTAGTAGTACTTTTATTATTCAAGTGTCACAAGATAAACAATTGTAAGCTTTTGAATGTAAAAAATTTTATTAACAGCAAAACCAAACATATCCTTATATATAGATAATTATAAACCTAATATAAACCATACTATGTATTTTTTATGAAAAAAAAACTATTGTTAATAAAATTTAAAAAAGCATACAAAATATACTATTATCGAACTCATTTAAACTACACTAAGAATTTAAATAATTCTATAACATTGATAATATACAGCATATAGCTATATGCTATAAAACAAAATAAATTCAATAATAATTAATATAAATAATTATTAAAAATAATATAAAAATCCTTAATAAAAACTATTATATATAAGATAATTATAAAATGAACAGGAAATAAAAAACATATGGAAGTATATAGAAGATTATCAGATACTTAAATTCCCATTACCTAAAAATCTAAAATAAAGTGTGTGGTTTATTTTCATACATCCATAAAAATCCTAAAAGTATGAATGTGGGACATTCACAAACATTAAACCGATAATAAATTTTATAACACAAAGTGAAAATAGATCAATATTAAAAAGAATAGAGGAATAATAATAAAAATAATTACCCAATTTTAATACATACAGTATAACTTTATTTATATTAAATATACTTATATGTATATTAATCACTATAAAAATGGCATACTATCATATATATATATATATATATATATCTGACCTTTGTCACACTGTAACTCTCGTATTTATGAACCGATTTGGATGTAATTCGGTGTGTACATAGTACATACCAATGTCTCGACCGAGTTCGTTGGCCAGCTTCATCCGCCATTTTGTTTCAAAATGGCGGCCATTTAAAAATTTTAAAAAAATTTAAACTTTGAAATGTGGTACCAAAAATTTTCAAATGAAAAAATATTTTTTTCTTATGTATTTGACCTTTATACAAAGATTCCGGAGCAGTTTTTGTTTTGTCAATATCTTAAAAAATGGCTGAGTTATAGCATTTTGAATTTCTAGCGTGGCTGACATTTTGAAACGTCCTGAATTTTGTCACGCGATAAAAGGCGTATTTATGAACCGATTTGGATGTAACTTCGTTTATACATAGTACATACTAATGTCTCGACCGAGTTCGTTGGCCAGCTCCATCCGCCATAATGTTTAAAAATGGCGGCCATTTAAATTTTTAAGAAAAATTTAAATTTGAAATGTGGTACCAAAAAATTGAAAATTGAAAGAAAATTTTTTTCTTATGTGTTTGACCTTCATAAAAAGATTCGGGAGCATTTTTTGTTTCGTCTATATCTTAAAAAAATCCTTCCGGCCAGTGTCGGGAGGAAGAGGTAGCTTTCATATTCCTTATTTTTAAAAAGCAGGCTTATATTATTCAAACACACGAAGCTCAATTAAGTGGAAACCGAATGTAGGAGATTCAATACTAATTTTTATCAATACTAAATCATTATGAATGAGAATTTCGCAAAATTAGTCAGCTTTATCCAAGCTGCTTTTATTTAAAATCACTTATATTTGGCTGCCAAATTCGGCGATTTCTTAAAGTGCCTGCCATTTTAAGACAACATGGTAGATGAGGCTAACCAGTGAACTTGGTCGAGACCTTAGTAATTGCTGTGCACATGCTCACTCACATCGGAATCGGTTGATATATACGAGTGCTGTCGCAGGCAAAAAATCAGATTTTTCAAAATGTCACCCACTTTAGAAATTGAAACTGCTATATCTGACCCATTTTTTAAGATAAAGACAAACAAAAAATGCTCCTGAATCCTTATATCAAGGTCAAATACTTAAGAAAGAAACCTTTTTCAATTTCTAATTATTTTGCACCTCACTTTAAATATAATTTTTTTTTAATTTAAAGGCCGCCATTTTGAAACAAGATGGCAGATGCAGCGGGCCAGCGAACTTGGTCGAGATATTGATGTATACTATCCACATGCCTTCTTCCATCGAAATAGGCGAATACGTGTGGTATCGCGTGACAAATACAAGATCGTTTCAAAGTGTTAGCAATGATAGAAATTCAAAGTGCTATAATTCAACCACTTTTTAAGATATAAACAAAAGAACAAATTTTCAGAAACAAAAACTGCTCCAGAATCTTGGTATCAAGGCCAAACACATAAAAAAAAATCTTTTTTATTTTCCAATTTTTTAATACCTCATTTTAAATTTTAAATTACATTTTCTTTAAAATGGCAACTCTTTTGAAACAAGATGGCGAATGAAACTGGCCAACGAACTCGGTCGAGACATTGGGATGTACTACGTACAGACCAAGTTACATTCAAATCGGATCATAAATACGCCTGTTATCGCGTGACAAAAATGAGGTCGTTTTAAAATGTCAGCCACAATAGAAATTCAAAATGTTATAACTCAGCCACTTTTTTAGATGTAGACGAAACAAAACCTGTTCCCGAATCTTTGTATTAAGGTCAAACACACACACAAAAAAAAATTTTCATTTTCCAGTTTTTTTGGTATCTCATTTTAAATTTAAAATTTTAAAAATTTTTTTAAATGGCCGCTATTTTGAAACAAGATGGCGAATGAAGCTGGCCAACGAACTCGGTTGAGTTATTTGTATGTACTATGTACACACCAAGGTACATCCAAATCGGTTCATAAATACGTCTGTTATCACGTGGCAAATATCAGGACGTTTCAAAATGTCAGCCACGCTAGAAATTCAAAATGCTGTAACTCAGCCATTTTTTAAGATATAGACGAAACAAAAACTGCTCCCGAATCTTTTTATCAAGGTCAAACACATAAGAAAAAAATATTTTTTCAATTTTTAATTTTTTGGTACCACATTTCAAATTTAAATTTTTCTTAAAATTTTAAATGGCCGCAATTTTTAAACAAGATGGCGGATGAAGCTGGACAACGAACTCGTTCGAGACATTGGTCTGTACTATGTATAAACGAAGTTACATGCAAATCGGTTCATAAATACGCCTTTTATCGCGTGACAAAATTCAGGACGTTTCAAAATGTCAGCTTCGCTAGAAATTCAAAATGCTATAACTCAGCCTTTTTTTAAGATATAGACGAAACAAAAACTGCTACGGCGTCTTTGTATAAAGGTCAAATATATAAGAAAAAAATATTTTTCCATTTTCAATTTTATGGTACCACATTTCAAATTTTAAATTTTTAAAATTTTTTTAAATGGCCACCATTTTGAAACAAAATGGCGGATGAAGCTGGCCAACGAACTCGGTCGAGACATTGGTATGTACTATGTACACACCGAATTACATCCAAATCGGTTCATAAATACGAGAGTTACAGTGTGACATAGGTCAGATATATATATTTATATATATATATTTTTTTTTTTCTACCATGTAGTTATCTGATACCTATTTTAGGATTCCATTAATTTTTTCATTCCTATCATTGCAACGATTTATTTAATGTTTTTTTAATTTTCTAGTTATGAATTCTTATATTAATTTTTTTTTAATACTTACAGCTTTAATTCATAATATTCGACGGTGGAAGGTTATGTTTAATTAATGGTTATATATTAGCATTCAAATTACTATGATGCATTTGCGCAAGTAATTATGAATGTATGCTTTTTACGATATTTTTAAATATCTTTTCATTTTGAATGTCAACAATTCATTTTGATGTATTTTTTCCTTATGGTATCTTATATATATTTATATATATTCCCAGGCCGCTAAATTATTTAGCAATCTTTTAAATATTATACGCTTAGATCATTGCTGCAATTAGCGCACTATCTATGTGTATTATCAATATGATTTCTACCATGTAGTTATCTGATACCTATTTTAGGATTCCATTAATTTTTTCATTCCTATCACTGCAACGATTTATTTAATGTTTTTTAATTTTCTAGTTATGAATTCTTATATTAATTTTTTTTTTAATGCTTACAGCTTTAATTCATAATATTTGACGGTGGAAGGTTATGTTTAATTAATGGTTATATATTAGCATTCAAATTACTATGATGCATTTGCGCAAGTAATTATGAATGTATGCTTTTTACGATATTTTTAAATATCTTTTCATTTTGAATGTCAACAATTCATTTTGATGTATTTTTTCCTTATGGTACCTTATATATATTTATATATATTCCCAGGTCGCTAAATTATTTAGCAATCTTTTAAATATTATACGCTTAGATCATTGCTGCAATTAGCGCACTATCTATATGTATTATCAATATGATTTCTACCATGTAGTTATCTGATACCTATTTTAGGATTCCATTAATTTTTTCATTCCTATCATTGCAACGATTTATTTAATGTTTTTTAATTTTCTAGTTATGAATTCTTATATTAATTTTTTTTTAATACTTACAGCTTTAATTCATAATATTTGACGGTGGAAGGTTATGTTTAATTAATGGTTATATATTAGCATTCAAATTACTATGATGCATTTGCGCAAGTAATTATGAATGTATGCTTTTTACGATATTTTTAAATATCTTTTCATTTTGAATGTCAACAATTCATTTTGATGTATTTTTTCCTTATGGTATCTTATATATATTTATATATATTCCCAGGTCGCTAAATTATTTAGCAATCTTTTAAATATTATACGCTTAGATCATTGCTGCAATTAGCGCACTATCTATGTGTATTATCAATATGATTTCTACCACGTAGTTATCTGATACCTATTTTAGGATCCCATCAATTTTTTCATTCCTATCATTGCAACGATTTATTTAATGTTTTTTAATTTTCTAGTTATGAATTCTTATATTAATTTTTTTTTAATACTTACAGCTTTAATTCATAATATTCGAAGGTGGAAGGTTATGTTTAATTAATGGTTATATATTAGCATTCAAATTACTATGATGCATTTGCGCAAGTAATTATGAATGTATGCTTTTTACGATATTTTTAAATATCTTTTCATTTTGAATGTCAACAATTCATTTTGATGTATTTTTTCCTTATGGTATCTTATATATATTTATATATATTCCCAGGTCGCTAAATTATTTAGCAATCTTTTAAATATTATACGCTTAGATCATTGCTGCAATTAGCGCACTATCTATGTGTATTATTAATATGATTTCTACCATGTAGTTATCTGATACCTATTTTAGGATTCCACTAATTTTTTCATTCCTATCATTGCAACGATTTATTTAATGTTTTTTAATTTTCTAGTTATGAATTCTTATATTAATTTTTTTTTTTTTTTAATACTTACAGCTTTAATTCATAATATTTGACGGTGGAAGGTTATGTTTAATTAATGGTTATATATATATATATATATATATATATCAATTTTGAACGGAGGGTGGTTTTGGGGTCTGGGGGTCATAATCGATGAAAATATACCAAAATTTTTTGAAATCGCTTTCCTCCGGACGGCTGCAATAGGTAGCTTTTTGTAAAGAAAGCTACCTAAAATGGCTGAGTAACAGCAGTTTGAATTTCTAGCGTGGCTGACATTTTGAAACGTCCTGATTTTTGTCACGTGATAACGGGCGTATTTATGAACCGATTTGGATGTACCTTGGTGTGTACATAGTACATACAAATATCTCGACCGAGTTCGTTGTCCAGCTTCATCCGCCATCTTGTTTCAAAATGGTGGCCATTTAAAAAATTTAAAAGAATTTTAAATTTAAAATGAGATACCAAAATTTGGAAAATGAAAAAGATTTTTTTCGTATGTGTTTGACCTTAATACAAAGATTCCGGAACAGTTTTTGTTTCATTTATATCTAAAAAAATGACTGAGTTATAGCATTTTGAATTTCTATTGTGGCTGACATTTTAAAACGACCTGATTTTTGTCACGCGATAAACAGGCGCATTTATGAACCGATTTGGATGTAACTTGGTCTGTACATAGTACATGCCAATGTCTCGGCCGAGTTCGTTGGCCAGCTTCATTCGCCATCTTGTTTCAAAAGGGTTGCCATTTAAAAAAATAAATTTAAAATTTAAAATGAGGTATTAAAAAATTGGAAAATGAAAAAGATATTTTTTATGTGTTTGGCCTTGATACAAAGATTCCGGAGCAGTTTTTGTTTCTGAAAATTGTTCTTTTGTTTATGTCTTAAAAAATGGTTGAATTATAGCACTTTGAATTTCTAGCATGGCTAACATTTTGAAACGATCTTGTATTTGTCACGCGATAACACACGTATTCGCCTATTTCGATGTAAGTAGGCATGTGGATAATATACATCAATATCTCGACCAAGTTCGCTGGCCAGATTCATCAGCCATCTTGTTTCAAAATGGCGGCCATTAAATTAAAAAATATATATATATTTAAAGTGAGGTGCAAAAAATTAGAAATTGAAAAATGTTTCTTTCTTAAGTATTTGACCTTGATATAAGGATTCAGGAGCATTTTTTCTTTGTCTTTATCTTAAAAAATGGCTCAGATATATCAATTTCAATATCCTAATGTGGGTGACATTTTGAAAAATGTGATTTTTTGCCTGCGACAGCACTCGTATATATCAACGATTCCTATGTGAGTGAGCATTGCCACAGCAATTACTAAGGTCTCGACCAAGTCCACCATGTTGTCTTAAAATGGCAGGCACTTTAAGAAATCGCCGAATTTGGCAGCCAAATATAAGTTACTTTAAATAAAAGCAGCTTGGATAAAGCTGACTAATTTCGCGAAATTCTCATTCATAATGATTTAGTATTGATAAAAATTAGTATTGAATCTCCTATATTCGGTTTCCACTAAATTGAGCTTCGTGTGTTTGAATAATATAAGTTGGCTTTTTTAAAATAAGGAATATGAAAGCCACCTCTTCCTCCCGGCACTGGCCGGAAGGACTTTTTAACTAATACGTTGGGGGTTGTACAGCGTGGGGAAAAAAGTAAACACCCCTTACTAACTCTGCAAAAAGTTATCGTAGAAGAAAGTTACTGGTACCATACGATTGGTAATAAAGTCTACTTTTAAATGATGTATATAAAATTTGCTTACGGGGCCATCTACATATTAAAACGAACCATAACTTTGGGGTTTTTTTTCAATAGCAGTACACAAGTCTGACAGCATAAATGAACTCTACACCCTTCAATTAGCCTAAAAACAAATTTCTATACAATTCGTACGATAAGTTTCCGAGAAATTAATTATTTTAAAACGAGCGTATTTTAGGGGCTATATCCAAATTGAAGTTCAGTACTCGATTGTTGACGAAGAGAGCCCCATTCTTGATTAAGGCATCTTAAGCACCACTCAAGCAGTCATTGAAGACTGCTGGATTACAGGATAGCATAAGAAATTTCAAAATATTTAGTCACTTCTATCATACACGGCCCTTTAAACCATCATTTTGTTTTTTTTTTAAAGCATAATTTGAAAACTACTTGGAAGAAAAATGTGAAATTTTAGATTTCCATAAAACAGGGCTTAAATCTAAATCCATCAAAAAAAATTGGAGGTTGCAATTCATAATTTTTTTGAATATTAATTTCATAATTCATATCATAAAATTATAAAAATTTCAAATTCAACGTATTTATGTTTGGGTATTTTAGTATTATTGCTACACAAAAAATTAGCGCATTAGGAGTATAATTTCAAGTGATATTAATGAAAATGTGAAAATGTAATTTAACATTAGAAGCACTAAATTTTGAATGTTTGTAATTCAAAAAATTAATATCAAATGACTTGAAATTTGGTGTCTAGGCATAGTTTCAACAGAATATTTGAAATATCTTGTTAAAATTGGGTATTGCCATTGAAAAAAATGAAGTTTGGCTTCGTTTTAATATGTAGATGGCCCCCTAAGCGAATTTTATATACATCATTTAAAAGTAGACTTTATTTTCAATAGTTTGGTACCAGTAACTTTCTTCTACGATAATTTATTGAGGAGTTAATAGGGAGTGTTTACTTTTTTTCTCCACGACTGTACATGTATAACGCTATCACTTTAGGGTATTTTAGGGTATCGTTATCATTTTTGATCCAACCAAAATTTTCTTTTTTGGTTTCTTTACGTCAATATAGTATGTTATCTTTTTTTTTTTTTTTTTTTTTTTTTTTTTTTTTTTTTTTTTCTTAAGCCTGGTATCTGTTTTTAGAAAAATATACAAAGTAATTATTAAAACTATTAAATGATTATTAAATTATTTCATTCCAAAATATGGAAAAACACAACGTTCGCCATTCCTGTTTATCTACCATATCCACATATAATTCGTTGTTAGGGAAATCAGTTTCGAAATGCTATTTATTATATTTACTAGTAAAAAATATGGAAGAATGTTGCCCACTTGTTTTGTTTATAAGAAGGTCTGCACTGTAAAAAAAATCCGACCAGTTTTCCTGTAGGAATCGGAAAAATAGTTGCCCTTATCGTACCGGAAAATTTTCCGACCCAACTCTGAACAAAATCCATAAAAAAAAGGAAATAGTCAATAAAACGGTATTTTACGGATTTTTTCCCGATTTTACGGATTTTATTCCGAGCTGGGTCGGAAATTTTTCCGATACAATAAGGGCAACTATTTTTCCGATTCCTACAGGAAAACTGGTCGTATTTTTTTACAGTGTGCTCACCCCCGTCCAGAATAAACAATATTACTCTTGAATGCATTGAATAACAAAAAGCTACCATTAAATAGTATTTCTTTAAAATGTTATTTGATATAATATTATTTCATTTAAATCAGTAAAGTATGCGAATAATAAATGTATAACCATACCAGTATATCATTGAAAACGTATGAAAAAAAAAATACTTAAGAAATAAAAATGAATTTTTAGACACTGATAACTATATCATTAGTGGGAGGGAGGTTAAGATATGATAACCTATGATATCGTGAGGAGGGAGGAGGCCCAAACTGCTAAAACGTTGATAACGTTATATATGTACAGGCCCTTCACTGTAAAAAAAAATACGACCAGTTTTCCTGTAGGAATCGGAAAAATAGTTGCCCTTATCGTACACGAAAAATTTCCGACTCAGCTCGGAATAAAATCCGTAAAAAAAAAAGGAAATAGTCAATAAAACGTTATTTTACGGATTTTATTCCGAGCTGGGTCGGAAATTTTTCCGGTTCGATAAGAGCAACTATTTTTCCGATTCCTACAGGAAAACTGGTCGTAATTTTTTTTTTTTTTTTTTTTTTTTTTTTTTTTTTTTTTTTTTTTTTACAGTGTTGTGGCGTCCCAAAACATTCTTCTATATAAATCAAATCGTCTGCAACGAAAATTAAATGACAATCTATTCGTTCCTGAGATACAACTACGGCGAAAATCGTGAAAAACAGATCGTAGCAGAGACACCTGTTGGGCGGTATGCACCCAAATCCAATAAGGATCTATTTTTGTCAAAGTCTAACAGAATATGAAGCTTGGTGATATTCCGAGGATTGGTTCTTGCAATATAGTTATCGCCGAAATCTTGGAAAATGTAGCATACCAGCGTTACCTGTTGTGTGATTTGCACCAAAACCTAATTAGCGTATATTTGTGTTCAGGTCAAATATATTATGACAAATTCCATGGATTAGCTCTTGAAATATAACTATCGCGGAAATCGTGACATTTTCTAACAAGAAAGAAAAAATCATGCGTTCAGCATAGATTATGCAACACATTCAGAATTGTGTAATAAATCTGTACCGTTTAAAAAAAATATAATATTAAATCTAATTCAGCCATATGGAAACGCATAACACATTTCAAAACCCAATTTCAACTGTTCTCATCTACAATCGGAAAATTATCTTAATTGTTTCAGCAGCTCTGTCTACGATTGATAGATTTGTATCTATTAGCTACATGCATGCCAAAATTTTGTTCACTTAAGAAATACATATACTTCAGTTGAAAATTTACCTTCAGCAATTTCCTCTAATAAGGAGAACGGTATGTGAATACTTTTGTGCATCCCTGTATTTGAGGTATAGAATTTATATATAACGAGTAAGATGCAAAAAATTAATGAAATTTAAAAGAGCATACTGAATTTTAAACCGTACACTCCAGCAATTATTACTCAAAGACAGTACTGTAACCGTTTTCTTTTGTGCGTCCCTGTAAATGAATAAAAAATGCTATAAATGCCCTGTTCTAACGTGATCATAGTGAAATTCAGTGATTTATATCAGTTTAAATACTTTTGAAACAGCGTAATGTCATTAAAATACTCTGCAAACGACTTTTCACCATGTACCATAATTTAATGGAATTCTTTTGGGTAGCCCTGTAAATGAAATATTAATCCCACATACTTCATATGCAATACCAAACATGGTTAGGTGACCCTAAATATGGATTATCAATTTCATATTACGAAGTTTTTACGAAGGCCTATATTACGAAGTTTGAGAATCGATAAAAATTTTCTGTTAAAATAATATTTCTTGATTTTACAGCAGCATAGCATCCTGAAAATGCAGTTTTCGAGACCAGTTATTGGACTATTAACACTGATATTTTTTTTTTAAAGAAAAGCATTTAAAAATAAAAATTAGTTAATAATAAGTAAAATATACTGAAAAAAGTTTAAAAATTATTTCAAGAACCCGCGAATTTGATTTTGAAAAATTGGAACATTATATTCACATTTTTGGCAGGGAAACAGTTGGCGTTTTTTTTTTTTTTTTTCATAAGTAGAGCTCTCCGGCAACCCTAGCCAAATGTCATAGCTGTTTGTCTTGTGTGAGGAGTGATTTGAACTTCAGTAGAAATTGTAATGTTCGATCAAATTAGCCACAGTATTTTTTCTAAAGTGTGTAAAAATATTAATTTACTTTATGATTACTTTTACCAAAGGACCATTTTAATACAGCAATATTTCATTTTAAACATTTGAAACTTTATTCCATTCGATTTCAAAAGAAAATAGTTTGCTTATTTTGTATTTCACTAAAAAATAGTTTTGAATGATCTTGGAAGCTTTTATAGAATTATAGTTACTATTTATATATTTATCGTCTGCATAGAAAAAAAGAAGAAAAACCTAATGTCTGTTTCTTATACTATCAATTATTTTAAAAAATCGCGATCTGATATAATTCTAGTAATATGTACTGTACATTTACTTTTCGGATAAAGCGAGCGGAAAAATTGTAGCGCCATATTTGGCGACTTAACTTAGTTTTGGCGTGAAATAAACAGATAAAAATGTAATAATAAAAAATTAAAAATAATAATAAAAAATTAGTATATAAAATATTATTCTAACAGAGAAATTTTATTGGTTCTCTAACTTTTACGTATAGGGCTACAAAATGCACCAGGTCTCGTTGCTATGTGCGAGCAACACCAAAAGTGGTTCCCTTGTTAGTGTTGATTTAGTCACCTTGAATTACATACCGTTCACAGATGTGAGAATCCCCATTAACCATGGTTGCTTTTTTATAACAAAATCTAACATTTGAGTATAAAAATAAATTTCTGACTTATAATTAACAACAAAAACATGCTGGCTAACTTAAGCGTCATGGGGAACAAAATGTGATGATAATTTTTCCATCTGTTAATATGAAAATGCAACTTAATGTTTGGTTCATGTAGGTGGGAATTTATTGTGTGACAACCCTTTTCATACTGAGAAAACAAACAAAAATAGAAAGAAAGTAATTAACTATACTAAGTTACTTAGCTCTTGAGATATTAGTAGCTAGAAAAATAATTATTTAACTATTTTTTTTTCAATTAAATAAGTAATCAAACATTTTCTTTAGTAACATTGGGGGTGTGACATGACACGGAGGTGAGATCTCACATACTGTGTACTAAGAAATAAAAAATATAAAGTAGCTATAAAAAATGTATGCACACAATACATTTAGTCTTCTTTCACTTTCAATAGAAAACATAAATCAAAAATATTCATATCAAATACTGAAAAAGGCTTGTCGAATTGTACACTTGTGGGAGATTGCCCCAAAAACCTATATAACGAAGATTTTTAATAATATAAACTGTTACTGATTGTATTTAACATTAAATTACTATCCTTGTAATGGATAAATAATAATAATATTTGGAATTAATCTTAATTTACTAAAGGGCGAAATGAAAATTGTGGTAATAAATACATTAATATTATAAATTAATTACAAATTTAAAAGTTATATACACAAAAAATAATTTAATTATATGTATATTTGTATATGTAATTAAATTTATTTAATGTATAATTATAATTTATAATTATTAATATATAATTATTATACTTAATTATATATACATATAATTAAATATAGAAATAAAATAAAGAGAAATGATTTTTCTCCGAGGCATCAGTATGTAGGAAGCAGAGAGCTAATTAGATAATCTCTGAGGGAATGTCTAGCACCTAATTGCAATTATCAAAGCAAAACAATGGGGTATAAGTACAAATATCCATAATCTTCACAATACCAAGATTCATCCAATTCTTATTTTCCTCCAAACACACGTCAAATCCAAAGGAATTCAAATAACAAACTCATTTTCTATTCCAAAGCACAAAGCAGGTCTTTCAGTTTATCTCGATGGAAAGAAGATAATGTTATGGCATACAAAATGCCTTTCTAGATTACGAAAAATGCCTGAGGGGGCAAGAGCTATAAACTCGTCATTGCAAGCAATCCACCCCCACAAGACTGATGCATCCCTTAAATGGTAGGTGGGGTCGAGCGCCGTGGTTCGTAATTCAATTGTTCCACGCGAAAGAAGTATAAAGAATATTCGATGCTGTATGATATTACTTTTGGAGTTCTGCAGTGATTGCTTGCTATGATATTTGGGGGAAAGACTATCGTATATTTTAAAGTTATGTACTATTTAATATTTTTTTTTTGTGATTTAAGAATATCGTAAACAACTCATCTCCCGTCACAAATCAAAATTCCTGGTTTAAGTTTCGACAGATACATATAAAATTCTATGTTTTATTCTAAATTCTTGAGGCATTTGCGGTTTTATGGGCAGTGTATATTTATGAATAATTCGAATGTACAAAGCTGAAAGAACATTGTTGTTGCAGGTGTATATTATATTCTTATAAAAACGAACATGTTTTAAATTTTAGGTAAAACACAATGAATTTGTTAGATATATTTTATATATTAAAATATACGATTGAAGTCAGTTTAATCTATCCTTTTTCTTTTTACTTTTTAAATAGAATACTTTGATGCTAAATACATTTTCAAAATACATTTCTTTTAATCTTTAAAATTTTTTAAGTATATTTTCATGAAAATGTTTAAGTGATTTATTTTGAATTAAACCAATTTAGCTGGAAATGAAGTTTTTAGCATATTATCACACGAAAATAAGTAAACTTTTACTGCCCGAGAGAGACTCTTCAGACCAGAAAAGTCTGTAGAGCATAGATTTTCCTCCCAGCCCCCTTTATTGAGAAAAATATAATTCTTCTTTGAAAAAAAATATGCAAAATGCAGCCGTAGCTGAGCCCGTCGGTAAACGCGACAGAGGGCGGAGTGGTGGACAGTATGTACATTAATATAATGATGACAATATTTGTAAAAAATCCCTGCCGGCCCGGCCTACAGGCGGAGGTAGATTTCGAAGTTAAGTATATTAATTGCACCAACAAAAACTAAATCATGATTAGATATAAATCCGCTTTAACAGTTTTATCTGGCCGCTTTTGACGAATTTTTATTTCATTTTTATATCATAACTGGTTTTATCAGAATCATGTCAAGGCGGTATTAAAAAAAAAAAATACTTTTCCATGCTCAACAACTCGAAATTTTCTGGCACATTTTCAGATTAATTTTTAATAGAAAAAATACGAAACTTGCTGACGTGATTTTTGAAAAGATTTATAAGCGACATGTGTTTTTATTTTTCTTTCAATTAATTGAAACTTGATTAATAAACAATTATTTTCTCAGTAGGGCAATATTTTTCGTTTCTAACAAAATAGCTTCGGGCAATTCTGTTCAAAATGCCCACTTTGACATCATTTTTTGAAATATATTCTGCCTCTATCAAAGAATCGATCATTACGGTACATTATATAGTTTCTGAAGAAGAGAATCTATCAATTGGACGCGTTTGAGAGCAAAAATTAATTTAAAAATGAGTAAGAAAATAAGCAGTTTGGATTTGAATACATTCTTAATGAGACGATTTTTTTCTTCAACCGCTATGTATTTTTAATTTGTTTTTGCTGTAAGAATTGGTCCTATCAAAAACTTGTCTAGATAAATGTTGAAGACAATATTAAGAAGATATATGATAAATTCACGGGGATTTTATATCTTGTGAATTGACGGAGTTATAGAAATTTTTCTTCTTCACCCCCCCCCCTTTTTTTTTTGTTTTCGTTTTTATTTTATTATTTTTTTTTTTTTTACGGTACGAATTAGTCCTATCAAAAACTTGTGATTACAAAAGTTGTAGATAATATTAAGGAGATGTACAATAAAATTAATTGGATTTGATATCTTGAGAATTAACGAAGTTATGAATTTTTTTCACCCAAAAACCCTATTTTTGCGCCCTTTGAGTCCATTTTTAATTTTATCCAAAATCTGTGATACATAAATTTTTGTTCCTATTTTTAGAAGTAATAAAAACTTTAAACTGATATGATATGTACAAAAATTAAGAAGTTATGGGTTTTTTTTCTGTTTTCACAAAACCCCTCCCTATTTCCATCCCCTTGGTACGATTTTGCCCATTCACGAACTTGACCGAGATTTTATGCCCCTTGATTTTATGTATCAGTTTGGAAGAGATTTGTGCAGAATTGTGGAAGTTATCGTGTCCAGAAGAAAGTGATATGTATATATATATATATATATATATATATACATATATATATATAAAGTTTTTTACTGATGGTGGTTTTGGGTTCTAGGGGTCATGATCGGTGTAGATCTGCAAAAATTTTTCAGAAATTCCAACATAGGAACGACGCCAATAGGTAGTATTTCATACGAAATCTACCTAAAAATGACAATAAAAAAGCAATAATATACCGAGCATGCTCAAAACTTAACCATACAAGTGATACAACGCGATTTACCACAAGAAAGAAGTTTAAAAAAATATATTTCATGCTGTAAGATATTACTTTTGGAGCTTATCTATGATTGTTCGCCATGATTTTCTGGGGAAAGACGTGTATTTTAAATTTAAGTACTATTTCATATTTTCTGGTAATTTAAGAAAATAATAAACAACTCATCTCCTAATACAAATCAAAATTCCTAGTTTTAGCTTCTACAGATACATATAATACTTTATTTTTTAATCTAAATTCTTGAAACATTTGTAGTTTTTGGAAATCAAGACGTATAATACACAAGGTGGCCTTAATTAAACTGGCAATACTCAGCGCGTGTTCTGTAGCGCGATATAATTGCGGGAATGGAACCTTGTAGAATAATGGAACAAGACTTTGAACCGGGAATTCATCCAAAAAAAAAAACGCTACATATCCCCCCAACGGCGACTGTAGGAACTTTTTCGCGGAATCCTTCATTCCTCGTCTTGTTACATTATCCTACAAAATTTGACTAGATTCTCACAATTAGATCGCGCTACAGAATACGCTGAGTATTGTCAGTTTAGTGATGGTCACCTTGTATTTTAGGAACAGCGTAGATTTATGAATACTTCGAATGTTCAAAGTTGAAAGAACATTATTGTTACGTTATATACGACAATCTTATGAGAGCGTACATGTTTTAAATTTTCATTTCAATTCCTCATTTAAGGAAAGGCAGGGTATGACAATTTCCCTCCTAGCAAGTTTCAAATCTTCTTTTATCATTATATATCGCTCACCAGCAAGAAAAGTGACACATCTTGACGAAAGTAAATTTCACAGGAGAGGCAAAAAAAGATGCGCATTTATTTACTGTAACATGAAATTATAGTACTTAGCTCAACATGCTGCAGTAAAATGCTCAAAAAGCGTAAAACACTTAAAAATAAAGACGTAGATGACGTTTGGAGGGTTCAGTCATTTTGCTTCTCCACACAATTTGTGGACTTCTGTGGTCACGATGGAAATAATAGCGTAATAATTATAGCTAACATATTTCTGGATAACTACACTTGTGCAACTTTTCCTGTAATGAGACGCACCAATGACAGACCTGTTAGTGGAATAAAACGCAAAATGAATTTTTGCGAGTTATGTCAATTTTCTTGTGGGTGAGCGATATGTTTCCTTACTTTTGTATTAACGTTTTAATGTTTCCAATTATTTGTAAGTATTATATTAATAATTGCATGCAGATAAATCACAACAGCAAAAATATTTCTTTGAAAATATGCATGAAAAACGAGTGTTTTAAATGAGTGAAAAATAATTGCATCAAAAGTTCATTTCAAGTAAGCAATAAACCTGGATTAACAATGTCCAGCAAAAAAAAAATTTCCCCCTCCGATTAGGGGTGTATTTCGAAAGAATCTTTAAACTGGACATTATTTAGATTTCATTTTCTCCGGAAATTACCCAGATAAATATTTAAAATTAGAGTATGATATGTAAATTGACTTTCTGAAAGTGCCGTGAACGATTTTTTTTTTATTTTAAATTTGTTAAAATTGATTTTTGACTGTTTTATGAAAATTATGTCAGATTAATTTTCTCCAGAAATTACCCACAAAAATATTTGAAAATGGGGTATGATATGCAAATTGATCTTGCAGAAGTGCCGTGTAAGGTTTTTTTGAAATTGAAATTCATTAAATGTATTTTTTTAGTTAAATTGTGCTGGCGAAATTCGAATTTTTTGGCGAGAGTGAACGCCCACTTAAACCGATTAGTTTATCTGTACGCTAACAGATGTCGCAACAATAGCTTTTTCGAAGTTTAAACGTTATTTCAGGGCAGGGGTGTTTTCATTCACCAATTAAGACGCCATTGGCCAATTTGGGAATATCCCACATTCAATTGGTTGTGTTCAAATCAGGCGCGATGCAGGAATTGCGAAGTTTATAATTTTTATTTTGACCCTGCGTTTTCTGTTTTCTTTCCGATATCTACGCTAATAAAAGAAATTTTCGGAAGAACAGATAGACATTTTCTTATATGGTAGAGAAACTAAAGAATCAAATATGTCTCGATTTTATTTTCTATTTAAAATGTTACTGAAAGTTACATGTATTTTTTTTTATATAAAAGTGTGTAAGACAATTAAAAAATGCCTTATTATGCTAAGGAGAATGGAAGCGAAAAAAAGATGTAGTAAACAAAAAAAATGCACGAATGTTGATCCATGCAACATGAATATAATACATGCGAAAAGAATATAATTATTTTCTACGAACTTTTTAACTTTTACATTGATACGGCCGACTTTTATTTATTTATTTATTTATTTATTTATTACAAGTCGGACTCGAGCATGCAAATTTCCACCCGTACAAGCTCTGGCTCTTATCTCGGTTAAATAGAAAAAAAAATTGTAATTTAATAGATTACAACGACCATTTTGATTTTTTTTTTTTACTTTATTTACTTAGTTTTAATTTTGGGGCGTTTCGACAAGAGAAGCTGATAAAGATAAGAGGTTAAAAATCGAAAGCAGTTCCACTGAATCATCCACAGATCGCGACAAATCACCTTCGTAACAAAATTTAACCGAAAAATCTAAATTTCGTCCACCAAATTCCGTCGCATCCTCTTCAACAACAGATCGCAAAGATCAAACTTCAGACGACCAAAACCTTCATCGATAAACTCTCCAAGTCCCATTTCGAGAAGAAAAACAGTTTACAAATCGAAAGCAGTTCCACCGAATCATCCACAGATTGCGACAAATTACCTACGTTGAGATCAATTTTCTCCGGTCAAAATCGACCGATTGTAAAACGCCGTGGCTAGTGGGTTGGAGACCCTCGAGACATGACCCATTACTATCAATCGATTAAACATTAGATTGTTTCCTTTTTCGCGTTCGTCTTTTATTCTGATTTTCATGGGCTACATAATCAGTTGAAGACCTCGATTTTCATGGCCTACATAATGAGTTGAAGACCTATTTTTGCTTTGCAAAACGATTTTCATTTCGGCTTTGGATTTTTTCATATCTGATAATTTGCGCCTACCCATTTTGTAACTTTTTAAATTTTTAACGATTTTATGCCTTTCGATTACCTATTCAAATAAAAATTCTTCTAAAAGTAAAGAACATCGTTGAATTCCGTTAAAAAAAAATAAAATGCGAGCATCATTTGGCCCCCATCCTCGACCGAAAATAACAACCATTTCCAAATGGTTAATAAAGAAGAAAAAAAATTCCTGCGTCAAGCATAGAACATGAAACACTTTCCAACAATTCGAAAATGCCTTAACAAAACTTTACGATTTAATAAAGTAAAAGATGATGTATAAGCAAACAATTTAGAAAATTATAAACTCAGTTAGGAACCCAATTCCAAGAATTATACCATCAATAGTCTGAAAAATATACGAATTATTTTGTGCAGCTCTGTTTATAATTTATAGATTTGTATATTCTACATTACATAGCATGCTAAAATTTAGATGAGTGAGAAACGCATAGTACAATTCTAAATTCGCCTATTTCTGACAGTAAACGGAAATATACTCGAGATTTTTCGTACTGCTCTGTAAATGATCTGCTGAACAGATATAACCAAGTAATAGGCAAAATATTATTTTAATTTAAAAAACGCGTACAACATCCAAAAACACATTTCCAGCAAGTATCGTTAATAAAATAAATGAATACCTGTAAACATATTATATTTTATATGTCCCTGTAAATCAACGAAGATTACTAAGCGCACTTTATTATCTACATTATTTTCTGTTATTTTAGGAAAATAAATAATAATCAAAAGTGAATTAAATAACAAATAGATTGAATTCGTCCACCCAAATGTATATTACTTCTATTTCATTTATTTGGTTCTTATTTATTTATTTCTATGTCATTAAGATGACACTTCACTCGCATGAAAACACGCGCTCGCGAAAGTTAATTGTAATAATGGGACAAATTTTTAAAAATATCTTGTTTGCATTTCAATATTTTTAAATGTTTTTCACTTTCTTCAATCTTTACAAGAAGAAAGTATTGGATTAGGAAGAATTTCGACTTCCGGTTTTCGATGGATTTATACGTTTTAGACGGTCCTTAACACCAGTTGATGTTTTTTAGAAAATGCCTGTCTGTCACTCCGTCTCTCTGCGTGTGACAAAAATTTTGTGAGCGCTCTATCTCAAGAATTGATGCACGGAATTTAATAAAACTTTAAATTCAGTTAGACTTGGATATAAACTGGTGCTGATTAATTTTTGTTAATTATCGTCCAACAGGTGACACTGCTATGCTGCATTTTTCTTGATTTTCGCAATATGTCTATCTCAAGAACTAACTCAGGGATTTTCATCAAACTTCAGATTCAGTTACAAGTTGACTTAAGTTGTTGCTTATTAGGTTTTGGTATAAATCGCACAACAGGTGGCGCAGCTATGCTGCATTTTTCACGATTTTTGCAATAGCCTATATCTCAAAAACTAATGCACGAAATTTAATCAAACTTAATATTCAGTTACATTTTCACGTAAATTGTTCTATAATAGACTTGGGTGTATATTGAAGAACAGGTGTTGATTTTATACTCTTTGAGTTGGAAATTTTGGTTGCGGACATCTAAGAAAGTGGTTTCCGAAATTCAATGATTTGTTTGAACAATGTAATATTTATATATCCTTATTAAATGCATCCATTTCAACAAACCTATATACCTTTACAATCCTCATCATGGGCATAGATTATCATTTAATTTTGGCACTGTGACAGCGAATTTTGAATTATTTACACGTATAAGATAGAATAAAGTTTTGGGATTGGCACATCCGACTAGTTTGCATTGGATAGCTGAGGTCGAACTATGCAGAGACCCTTTTTTACTTTTTTCGATTTTATTTGCAGGTTATTTAATAGGTCATAGTAACTTTAGAATCGGGATCCGAAAGTGAAAATGTCCTCATAAAAGAAACCTGAAAATAAAATCGAAAAATTAAAAAAGGGTCTTTGTAAAGAACGACTTTAGATAACCAACGCAAAATCATTTAAACAAACGAGATATTTAAAAAAAAATTGCCCCATTGGATTAACATTAACGAGCAGGTGTTTTCATGTCAGTGAAGTAACCCCTCAAATACTAATTTCATTTGATTATAAAATTTTCTATAATAAATTTCATGGAAAAGAATCGTTCTAATATATTGTTTATAAATAGAAAATTCTCCATTCTGAAAAGTTATCACCAATGCAGATATACTTTATTTAGGTAATCAAATTAAAGCGTTTAGTATGTTTAGTGATTATCCAATTATATATTCAATGCGCATTGGGTAATAAAGGCTTTGTTAGGTTATTTAAATTTTGTGAACATTATTTTACTAAGCATATGATGCATTTTATAGTAGTTTATCAACATTTTTTTTTAAATAACAGTATACACACAACACACACACATGCTCATTTTATAAAAATTAACAATAAATCCCTTTTAGTTGTAGATATATGGCCGTTATATTATTAAATCTTGATCAAACTACGATTTACGAATGAATTAAATATTTATCATCTATTATATATATATATATATATAGTTTATTAATTGTCCCGTCTGGCCTTGCACGGCTCAGTGATACTAACTTTAAATATACCTAAACTCAGTGTTCAATGGTTATATATTTTTAAACTTAAATACTTAAATATTCCATATTTTTAAATGAAAAATAGATTTCTTAATAGATTTAGACAATTTTAATAAAAAACATAATATAATTGTCAATCTGCAATCTACACACATATATAGAGCTTTTAGATTTATACATGACCAAAAGCTTCTCTCCTTTATATTCTTTCCTTCTACAGACACTACTGGTTTGGTCATTTGTAACAATACTATAAAATACCTCTACAACCCCCCCCCCCACACACACACACACCCACACACACCCACACACATACACACACATACACCGAGTTATTTTGAGCTGGTAAATAAGAACCTTTTTTCTTTTCCTAGTCGCCGAAACACAAGCGATGATACAAAAATCTTTTTTAAATTTGTGGTGTGTAAATTTTTAAAATACACGATTAGTGTGTAAATTTCAAAACACACATTTTAATGTGTAATTTAATGGTAATTCTAAATGTGTAAAAGTTATATGATAACTCTTAAAATACACACTTTAATGTGTAAATTGCATTGGAATACACATATTTCTGTGTAATATTCTTACACATATATTTATGTAATATTCTGTTCTTACACATATTTCTGCGTAATATGCAAAACAAATATTATTGTGTAATATTTAAAATGCACAGATTTATGTGCAAAAATATACAGAGCCAAAATATACAGAATTTTGTGTACATACCTTTATCTTATACTTTGGTATGTAAATTGTGAACTGAATGTTTTTATGATCGCAAAACAAAACTGTATGAAGAACATACTCATTTGCTTCATGTGTTTGTAATACTTTCTCACAGAATTGTTTTTAAACCACAAAACACTATACCCACAATTTACAAAAAACGGAATCGTATGAAATTATACTCACTACATATCATCTTACTGTTAGAATTCGTCTGGAGTCCGAAAATCGTATAGCCACAATTTATGAACTGAGACTGTAATAATCCGAATGAAAGATATCGTAGAGAATATCGCCTAAATTAAAGTTAAAATGTAATAGATCCATAAAAGCTTACTTTTTTTAATATTAAAATCATATTTAATACAAAGATAAATATACAAACTTTTACAAATATAAATTTTATTTTTACATAATGGAAATGTTATTTGTCATTTTAACATAATAATTACTTTTTATATTGAAATCTGATTATGCAAATAGAAATATACAAATGAAAATATAGAAATAGAATATAAAAATAGAAATACACAAAGTTTTACAAATGTAAATCTTTTTCGGAGATAACTAGAACTCTTATCCCGCTTCCTCTTACAATTATATAAAATATAATAGACATACATAAAATGTAAAAAAAAAAAGGCATTAAAATAATAATAAAAATGTATACTGTACATTAAATGCATACGCAAATGTTATTTTTTATATTAAAATAAATAATATTTTTTTTTATATTACAGGCAGGAGGTAAGGTAGGGAGCTAAGGAAAACTAAATGCAGCAAAATTTGTGAAATAAAAATTTTATTACATTAGGCTAACATTACATTCTAACGTTTTCAAGAAATGAAAAGTGACACCGAAATTACTATTGTCGAATTTTAATCTGTCCCTGCAAAATAATATTAAAAAAAATATTTATCTTCGAAAATGTGAACTAAAAAGAGATTTACAAAACATATTTGCAAGAAAATTTTTGAAATAATTTACAGAAGTTGGAATTTTTATATTTTTCGAAATGCATGAGATGATGGTTAGATTAAAAACTCGATGTCTTGTAAATTATGCCAATTCATAAAAATGCGCAAATATCCATTTTTCATGAATAATATTAGTCTAATAAAATTTATTGCATTTCAGAAAACAAAAATAAAACTTTTAGGTTATTTCAGCAACAGAATGCAAATTGTTTTTTATTCTTTTTTCCCCGCAGAGTTTAGCAATTTTCTTGCTTCTATAGAAATGTCTCGATATTTTGTTATATTATCATACAAAACATGTTTGTAATCATATATTATATGATTTTCAAAGATATTATAATGATACACACACACACATATATATATGAAGAGAGAGAGAATAAGAAAGATACAGCCTTTTTTTAGGTAGATTTCGTATGAAATACTACCTACTGGCGTCGTTCCTATGTTGGAATTTCTGAAAAAAATTTGCAGATCTACACTGATCATGACCCCTAGAACCCAAAACCATCTTCAGTAAAAAACTTTATCTATCTATCACGCAATGGTTAATTTATATATTAAAAAAAAAAAAAAAAAAAAAAAAAAAAAAAAAAAATTGGGGGCTTTTGTATTTTTACTATATTTTTGATACGTATTTTATAAGGATATTGATTTGATATTTTATATGTAATTGGTGAATTTCATTATATTAGCTTAATTATTGTTTAATATTATTTATTAATTATTGTTTAATCTTATTTACAATCATTTGTTATAAATTTTAATTTAATAAGGACAATATCATATTAATTACTAATAGTATGCCATTTTTATAGTGATTAATATACATATAAGTATATTTAATATAAATAAAGTTATACTGTATGTATTAAAATTGGGTAATTATTTTTATTATTATTCCTCTATTCTTATTAATATTTTAATATTTATTTATTTTCACTTAGTGTTATAAAATTTACTATCGGTTTAATGTTTTTGAATGTCCCACATTCATACTTTTAGGTTTTTTATGGATGTATAAAATAATCCACACACTATACAGCGGTAGAATTGATAGAAAAAATTCACTGGCCCAATGGACCAGTAAACATCAGAGTTTACTGGTCCGCAGACATCATCACTGGCCCGCTACATGAAATTCTATTAGGTACCTTTAACCCTTTAAATGACCCCCCCCCCTCCTCCTCCTCCTAGAATATACACCATACTTCCTTTATGTTACCCAAAATTTTCAGCATAATAAAATGTAAAATTATAATTTGCTAAAAATTAAATAAACAGACATGAACAAAAACTATAAAATTATTAATTATGTATTTTATTTCTGATTATTTATTTCAACTGACTAAGTTTTAAAGCATTTTTTTATTTATTTTTTAAAATAAAATAAAATTCTGTGGTTTGTGTTTGGTTGCGGTTATCTCAGGGACAAGAAAATTTACGTTTACCTGTCAGAGGGGAAAAAAGTTACTGGTCCTGCGGACCACTAAATTTTTTTAATTAGTGGTCCGATTGAATTTTTAGTGGTCTCGGACCTGCGGACCACCAAGGATTTCGAACGCTGCTATATTTGTGCTTTTTAGGTAATCGGTATTTAAATATATGTTCACATTCTTTATACTACCATATGTTTTTTATTTCCTGTTCATTTTATAATTATCTTATATATAATAGTTTTTATTAAAGATTTTTATATTTTTAATACTTATTTATATTAATTATTAATGAATTTATTTTGTTTTATAGCATATAGCTATATGCTATATATTATCGATGTTCTAGTATTATTTAAATTCTTAGTGTAGTTTAAATAAGTTAGCTAATAGAATATTTTGTATGCTTTTTAAATTTTATTAACAATAGTTTTTTTAAAAATACATTGTGTGGTTTATATTCAGTTTATAATTATCTATATATAAGGATATGTTTGGTTTTGCTGTTAATAAAACAATTGTTACATTCAATTGCTTACAACTGTTTGTCTTTTGACAATTAAATCATAAAAGTAATACTAGATGGCAGCACCACAATTTGTGTTTTTTTTTCAGCTAAGTTCTAAATTTACTTTTTCCAGCTACATTTCAGTTATAATTTACTACACCAGGGGGAATTTTTAGCTAAATTTTGACGATATTGTTTTACGGTTTTTAATTAATTTAATAGTGCATTTTAATTATGTAATTACTTTCTATTTATATTATTTTATATTATATTAAAAGTTATTTAACATTTATTTCAATATGTATTAACTGCATCCTATGGTATCAATTACTGTGATTTCTTAACTGTTTTATTCACCTTAATCTTTACGATATTATGGGTGCCATGTGCGCGTGGTTTTATTCTAAAATATTAATCGGTATGGTGTTTATTATTTCATTTTATATCCTATAAATATTTAAATAGGTTTTATTGATTTTTCCATTTCATATTATTTGTTTCTATTCTGTTTTCATTTTTAATCAATTCACTTGATTTTAATGGTTGTTTGGGCACAGGGGAAAATAACTTTTAGCTTTAGCTTATTTTTCCCACAGAAAACAACCATTTTGCTTATATCATTGAATTCTGTGCCCTTGAAAACGTAATTCCATATATAAGCATTTCCATTATTTGTCGGTGTCCACTTTCTTATTTTTCTTCCATAATAATTCTTATAATTAATTTAATCTTTTTTTTTATATATATTCTTACAGCTTTAATTCATAATATTACGGTTTTTGATGGTGGTAGGTTATGTTTAATTATTGGTTATAGATATATATATATATATATATACGAGGTAGGATTCAAAAGTTCCCGGACTGACTCTATAACTGTAAAAATATTACCAATTACTTTGCTGAAACACATCCGCCTTCGAAATAACATCTTTGCGCAACAACACACTTTTACCATCGGCTGCAAAAGTCATCGGAGCACTTCTGGAATCCATTTTTAGCCATGTCCTTTAATTCAGCCAGCGATGTATCTTTAACTTCATCTGAAGATTGAAATCGACGACCCTGCAAGCGACGTGCCAGTTCAGGAAACAGGCTGAAGTCGCAGGGTTAGAGATTAGGGGAGTAAGGAGAATGTGGCAATATAGTTGTTTTCGTTTTCGCAAGAAAGTCAGCAGCGACTAGGGATCGGTGCGCAGGAGCATTGTCCTGCAAAAGCACCCACGATTGCTCAACCCACAATTTCGGCCTCTTCTACCTGACCGACTCACGCAAACGACGCAGGATATCTACATATAGTTCTTTGTTGACAGTGCGTCCTTCAGGTATAAATTCCAATGCCCTGGATATTGAAGAATACCTCTAGCATGACCTTCCCTTTACGTCGCTTGCAGGGTCTTCGATTTCAATCTTCAGATGAAGATAAAAGTGCATCGCAGGCTGAATTAAAGGACATGGTTAAAATGGATTCCAAAAGTGCTTCGATGACCTTTACAGCCGATGGCAAAAGTGTGTTGTTGCGCAAGGATCTTATTTCGAAGGCGGATGTGATTCAGCAATGTAATTGGAACTATTTTTAGTTATAGAGTCAGTCCGGGAACTTTTGAATCCTACCTCGTATATATATATATATATAATAACTTCTTAATTTTTGTACATATCAAATCAGTTTAAAATTTTTATTACTTCTAAAAATAGGACCAAAAATTTATATATTACAGGTTTTTGATAAAATTAAAAATGGGCTCAAGAGGCGCAAAAAATAGGGTTTTTGGGAGCAAAAAATTCCTAATTTCGTCAATTCTCAAGATATCAAATCCAATTAATTTTATTATACATCTCCTTAATATTATCTACAACTTTTATATTCACAAGTTTTTGATAGGACCAATTCGTACCGCAAAAAAAATTAAAAACAAAAACAAAAAAAGGAGGCTGAAGAAGAAAAATTTCCACAACTCCGTCAATTCACAAGATATAAAATCCACATGAATTTATCATATATCTTCTTAATATTGTCTTCAACATTTATGTAGACAAATTTTTGATAGGACTAATTCTTACAGCAAAAACAAATTAAAAATACATAGCGGTTGAAGAAAAAAATCATCTTATTAAGGCTGTATTCAAATCCAAACTGCTTATTTTCTTACTCATTTTTAAATTCATTTTTGCTCTCAAACGCGTCCAATTGAGAGATTCTCTTCTTCAGAAACTATAAAATGTATCGTAATGATCGATTTTTTGACAGAGGCAGAATATATTTCAAAAAATGATGTCAAAGTAGGCATTTTGAACAGAATTTCCCGAAGCGATTGTGTTAGAAATGAAAAATATTGCCCTACTGAGAAAATAATTGTTTATTAATCAAGTTTCAATTAATTGGAAGAAAAATGAAAACACATGTCGCTTATAAATCTTTTCAAAAATCACGTCAGCAAGTTTCGTATTTTTTCTATTAAAAAAGAATCTGAAAATGTGCCAGAAAATTTCAAGTTGTTGAGCATGGAAAAGTATTTTTTTTTAATACCGCCTTAACATGGTTCTGATAAAACCAGCTATTATATAAAAATGAAATAAAAACTCGTCAAAAGCGGCCAGATAAAACTGTTTAAGTGGATTTATATATAATCATGATTTAGTTTTTGTTGGTGCAATTAATATACTTAACATCGAAATCTACCTCCGCCTGTAGGCCGGACCGGCAGGGATTTTTTTCTAATGGTTTTATTCTTACCTACGGTAAAACCATAATAAAATGATAAAATTCTGGAAAGAACTTTTTTTAAAAAATACTAAAATATGAAAATATGCATTTGAAAAAATCTATATAGAAGCATATGAATAAAAGCACAAATTTGTCAGTAGTGGTTGGGTAATTAATATGTCAGGAAACTCATTTGCCCGTGCATCGTGACAGTTTGTATTTATAAAAACTATTTTCAAAATACTTGTTTTCACCAATTTTCAAAAATTTAAATTTTTTATAATGTTTCAGAATGTTTGGAATATAGTTATAATTGTAAAACTTAATATCTTGGAATCTGTTCAAATTAGGATAAGTGTTTGTGATTACCAAATATGTTGAAAACTAGGAGTCCTTGAAAAAAAATTAATAATAAATAAAATAAAATAAGAGACACCGTGTGTTTTCTTTTTAAATGTATAATTCTGATATCTTGGTTCGATTTTCTATCCAAAGAAGGAAGGTATTTAAATTTGCATGTAATTTTGTCTATAACTTATAACCGATTCACATGAACTAAAATCGATAAATAATCACTAAAGCAACTTTTTTTCCGCAGAGTTACGCGATTTTCTTACTTCTCTCGAAAATATGTCGTTTGTTGTTGTTGTTGTTGTTGTTGTTGTTGTTGTTGTTGTTTATTTTTTATTTATATTTTTATTTTATTTTTTATACATATTAATTTTCAAAGAAATTATAATTATATATATATATATATATATATATGCACATATTCGTTTATTTATATTTTAGAACTTTTTTCTAATGGTTTAATTTTTGTCTGTTAAGACCATAATAAAATAGAAAATTCTGGAAAGAAATTCTTTTTTTTATATCTTTAAAATATGCAACAAAATTCGGTTGAAAACATCTATACAGGAGAAGCACAGCATGAATAAAAATACAAACTTGCCAGTAATTTTGTTTAAATAATGCGACAAGAAACTCATTTGTCCCATGCATAATGACAATTTTTACCAGTGAAAAGAAATTTGTAAAAGCTATTTGCAAAATAATTGTTTGCATTCTATTTTCAAAAAAAAAGGAAATTTTTTTTATTATTATTATATATAATTATTATATATAATTATTTTTATTTTATTTTTTATACATATTAATTTTCAAAGAAATTATAATTATATATATATATGTAAGAAAATTATAAAGATTGGACCTATTGATTAGTTTTTGTAATGAATCGTCCCTCAATTTGGATACGGGCCCAATGACTGATAATCACGGGTTTGGCGGGGTAGCCAACTAATCCATTTTATCGTTAAATTAATAGAAACACATGGCCCTTTTTAACTGGTAACCCTAGGAGATGAGCAATTTCAGAGATATACCTCTACGCCACTTGGTATCTGAAGTCTAAACTGTAAGCAGCTATGGAAATTGATTGCCACCTTTTTGATTATTTAAATAAAACTTAATAAAGTTAATTTCAGTGAATACTGTCATTTCGTTAAAATGTGACAGTATTATGAGTCGGCAGGATCATACTACCTGCTCAGCGGGAAAACATGAGAAGTAAAGAAAAGAAAAAAAAAAGAATTCTTGGTGCTACACGATACGGAATAAGCTCCGATTGAACATTCAAAGAGGCCCCAATTGGGTGCTGGGAAAGTGTTCACTATGCCCCTTCAAGTAGTGTAAATACAAGAAGTTCGCCTCATCAAAGAATCTGTCAGCAGTGATATGCTTTTAACTCTCCAATTCCATTATAGAAAGTGTCTTCCCATTTCTTCTACTATATTTTGAAGAATATCATCTTAATTAAAATCGATCAAAATGTAGATCATTTTCAACGTATTCTGCGTTTTAAAAGTCAAGTATTGCAGTAGTGATATCCGCATTTTGTTTCAACGGTGCAGTGAAAGTTTCACAACATGAAAACTGCAATCTCTAAGTGGAATTCATCTTCTTCAGTTGTGTTGATGATTTTATAGTGATTTTCTTCAGAGCATCTCTTAAAGTAAATTTCATGCAGTGAAAGATAGCATCGTTGCTGTCATTGCTTTTTATTTCATGATAAGTGCGCACTACAGTTCTTTAATACAGAGATATATTTTTTTTTCCTTCTCCGTTTCTGCGGAATGTTTTTTCCGTTTATTTTGTGTGTGTCTGTATGAGCTCATGGGGTACCCTAGTGTTATTTATTTTTATATAATATTATTATCCATATTATTTTTTATTTTTATTCTGATTACATAATTTAAGGTAAGTGATTTAATAAGTAGTATATCTCCAGTGATGTTTTCATTTTTGGTATTTATGAAAACCATGGTTTTAAAGCATTGCAATCTTTTGAAATGAAAAAAAAAAATGATTCATGTTTTCTATATTTATTTCTTTAATTATTTTTAACTATTTTATTCTTTTTATCAATTTTATGCACATGCTTATATTATGTTGAGAATGTTTAAACATTTTGACGGATATTAAGAGTGTTATAATATTTAGATTATTAAAAAGTTATCTTAAAATTAATTCAAAATGGAAAATATTAAGAAACAAAAAACTGTTCTCAAAGCAAAAATTACCCGTATAAAAAATATCATAAATCCCAAAATTGATGATCAGACGATAACTCTAGAAGAGTTAGATTTGTATCATGGTCAGGTGCAAGATATTAGTACAGAATTAAGTAAAAATCAGGAAAACGCCGTTCTTGAGAGCGATACAACAGAAACGGAAGCTATAATTGAGGAATACAATGAAATTGCCCTTAAATTGGATGCATTAACTATCGCAATAAATACATCACGTAATAAATTAACTAAGAGTTTGAGCATTAACGAGGGTGGTTCAGAGAATAACAATAAAAATACAAGTAATGTTTTTGAAAAAGCAGTCAATCTTCCCAAATTTGAATTAAAACCCTTTTACGGAGAAGCTGATCAGTGGCTCTCTTTTAAGGAGATTTTTACCACAACTATAGATCGAAATCCAGATTTGGGAGCCGTTTCTAAATTGCAATATCTCTTAGCTAGTGTAAAGGGTCCTGCCCATAAATTGATTTCCGGATTTCCTCTTCTGGAGGTCAATTATAAAAATGCATGGGACACCCTTTGCGCTCGCTACGATAAGATTAGGGATTTGGCCATAGCACAAATAGGCAAGTTATACAATTTTAAAAATATGAAAAATTGTTCCACTTCCTCTAAAGCTATTTTCGATATAATAGATACCTGCAATGAATCACTTCGAATTCTAGATTCTTTAAAACTTACTCAAAATGCTTTAGTGGATAACATGATAATTTATACCATAGTTCAAAAATTAAGCGATAATCTCAAAGAGCGGTGGGAACTATCCCTTACCCATAATAATATGCCTAATCTCACGGAATTTCTAAAATTTTTAGAGATTCAAGCTAAAAGCTTGTTAACTTTAGAGAACCCAACTAAAACAGATGTAAGAAATATAACTTATGTCAGAGATTCTTCCGATAGATCGAAAGGCCACAAAAATTTAGAAAATAGTAAATGCGGTGTTTGCTTTGATTCGCATGCCACCCACACTTGCAGAAAATTAATAACTATGCCTGTAGATAGCAGATGGAGAACCATCCAATTGAATAAGTTATGTGTAAATTGTTTGCGTAGTGGCCATTTTGCAAGTAAATGTGCATCCAAGATGAGTTGTAAAAATTGCCACCGAAAGCATCATACTTTACTACATAAATATGATGTTCAGGGAAATGCAGGAGCAACAATTTCCTCCAACTTAGCAACCCACAGTAATGAGACTCAACCCCAAAACGCCCATGGGTATTCCCCTGATCAAGGAATACACATGAATTCTTTATGACGGTTTATTGTGCCCGGTTACCTCAAATGTAAAAATTACGAAAACCGTAGAAACCCAAAAACTTGTCATAATGAGGTTCAAATACCCTTTTTATTGGATAGCGGAAGTACTCTGTCCCTCATTCCAGAAAATCTAGCTACAGCTTTGGATATGACGTCTATTCAAAGTTGCCATCCTCTTAATGTTAACCAAACCCAGGGACAGGTCCAGATTTCCGAAAAAGTTCAAGTACCCCTCCAAATAGGGAATATCAGGCAAAATAGCACCTTATATCTAGTAAGGTCATACTTGCCATATGCGATACTGGGAACCCCAGAATTACAAAAATTCCATATCTCGATGGATTTTTGCTCAAATACTCTGACTCAAGATGGAGTCATCATTATGAATGACCAAAACGTTTCCGGTCAAATTTCTCATGAAAGTTCATTCAACCACACCTTAACTTTAACGGGTGATATGAATTGCCAGAAGCCGCTTAGTTTTCCTTCCAAATCAAATCAAGCAAGTTTGTCTCAAGAGGGACATTGTTGCCTTGATACTCAAACTCTCTCGGATTATGATGATATAACTTTTAATCATTATACTACTGAAGAGAACCTACAATTGGAAGGGCTTCTGAGCGACTTCAAAGATATTTTTGCACGCAATCGGTACGACGTAGGTAGAGTCAGATGGGAACCCCAGCGAGTAACTCTCACCTCGGAACTTCCTATCTCGCTTAGGCCTTACCGTACATCACCTAAAGATAATGCAGAAATTCAAAAACAAGTACAGGAGTTGCTGGATGCTAAACTCATTAAGGAATCCTGTAGCCCCTATTCCTCTCCCGTGACAATGGCACATAAAAAAGGAGAAGGTAAAACGCGTCTCTGTATTGATTACAGGAAAATCAATGCCATTACGAAGACAGATTCAGAGCCTTTGCCGCGAATAGACTGGCTTTTAGACAGACTTGTCAATGCCAAATATTTTTCCACGCTAGATTTAGCCTCTGGCTACTGGCACGTCCCCCTCCATCCTTCAGACACAGAAAAACTTGCCTTTGTAACCAATCAGGGACTTTACGAGTGGTTGGTCCTCCCATTCGGATACAAAAATGCTCCGGCTCAATTCGCAAGAGCTCTCAGAAGGATCCTAAATAAACATAAGGTCAACTTCGTTACCAATTATTTCGATGACTTTATAGTTTATTCGGACTCCTATGCCGAGCATTTGGTTCACCTTAAAACTATATTCAATATTTGCCGTCAAGAAAATCTAAAACTAAAACTTTCCAAATGTAATTTTGCCAAATCTCAAATTGACTTCCTTGGCTATGAAATTAGTAATGGCCAAATAAAACCAGACAATGCTAATACCGAAACCATTAAAAATTTAATTCCTCCAAAAAATGTTAAAGAATTACAAAGATTCCTCGGATCCATAAACGTATACCATAAATTCATTGACAAGTATGCTAAAATTAGAGCCCCTCTAAATAAATTATTAAAGAAAGACACTCCGTGGGAATGGTCAGAAATCTGTCAGCAATCATTTGAACTACTTAAAAATGCATTAATTTCTAGACCTATTTTGAGATTATTTAATCCTAATCTCCCATGCCATGTTTTTGCTGATGCCTCGAAGGAAGCTTTAGGTGCTGTATTGAAACAAATGGATGAAAATGGAGATTTACATCCCATTGCATTCCACTCAAGGCAACTAAGGCCCTACGAGCGAAATTACGCTATCACAGAATTGGAGTGTCTAGCCATAATCGATGCTCTTGACAAATTCCATTATTATCTTCATGGAAAACCTTTCACAATACATACCGATCATGCTGCTTTAGTATGGCTTAAAAAGATAAAACATTTAACCGGTAGATTATTCAGATGGTCACTAAAATTAAGCATGTACGATTATACCGTAAAATACAATAAAGGGTCCACAAATTTTGAAGCCGACATGCTCTCAAGAAATCCCATTTTATCAAACGTAAATCCCCACATTCATTTATTAACCTTAGATGAAATTAAAGAACACCAAGAGTTAGATAATGTAACAGGACCTAAATTTCAAAAATTTAATGACATTTTGGTAATTCACAAAAAGGGTTTTCAAAAAATTGTCGTACCTTTCTCCTTAAGAGAAAAATTATTAATAACAACCCATAATCAATTTGGCCATCCAGGAATTCAAAAAATGCTAAATTTAATTTCACCACAGTACTACTGGAGCAGCATGACACAAGATATTACGCAATTTGTCAAACATTGTGAAGTCTGCCAACTAAACAAGAAATCCCACCAACCTAAATTTGGCCTTCTTGAAGCCTTACCTCCTGCAGAACAACCCTTTGATATAATATCATTAGACACAGTAGGGGGCTTCAATTATTACAATTCAACAAAAAAATACATGCACTTAGCTATTGATCACGCTACTCGTTATGTTTGGGGTTTTACCTCTAAAAATGTTACAACAGAAGTTTATATTAATATTCTAAAACAGATTTTTAGCATTCAACTTCCCAAGAAAATTTTAACGGACAGAAACCCTGCTTTTACAGCGTCTAAACTGCGTAAATGGGTACATAAACATAATGTAAAAAAATTACTTACTTCATCTCACAGGCCCCAGTGTAATGGGAAAAATGAACGCGTAAATCAGTCCATTTGCACTCGACTAAGACTTAAAATCAATGCTACACCTTCAAACCTTCCATGGCCCAAAATTCTGGAGGAGGTGATTAACGAGTACAATAATACACCGCATTCAGTAACCAAATACCCCCCGGCATACTTAATGTTTGGCCAATTTCCTTATCCATCAGTATTAGGCAATGAAAACTATTACCCTACGGTTGAGGAAGCCAGGAAAGAGGCTTTCCAAAGAACTGGTGAGCACCATTTAAAAAACAAAGTCAGATATGACCTAAAATTTGTGGAAGCACCTTTCAAACCTGGTGATCTCGTAATTGCAGAAGAATTTCATTATCCGAACACCAGGAAGTTAAGCCCGCCTTTTTCTGGTCCATATCAAATTATTGAAAAGTTGTCTAATGTAAGTTTTAAAATAAATAAACCTAACTGGTTGACAAAGAAGGACTATGAAGTAATACATGCCTCCAAACTAAGGTACTTTTTGCCCAACGATCAATTTAAGTTAACAACCTCTATGTAAAGTATCAGATATCATATGAACTGTTATTGGATGATATTTGATAGTTGAATTTACATCTTTATGAGTATAGTATAATTGTATTTTGAGAGTCTACACTCTACTGAATGAAGTCAAGACATTTTCATTCAAGTTTGTATTTTATATGTAATGTTGGACTTAGCAATTCTAGAATATATTTCCTATTTTGATTATTTTATTTGGCATATAATATTACCAGTGTCTTGCATTTATTAATATAACTAGTTTTTATCATGTTCAATTGTTTATGGTATTGAAAATTTTAGTGGTATTATTCTTATTATTTGTATTATTTTTACTATTTTTACTATTTTTATTATTGTTGTGATATCACATGTTAACTATACGAAAGAAATAACTCATCTCCAGGCAGCTCGATTAAAAGTAATTCACTTCCAAAATTTTAACATCCATTTAATAAAGAATGTTTTATACTTTCCAGGCGACCCTCGTGTATGGAAGCCGGCCCATCCCCGGGGACTTGTCTGGAAAGGGGGGAAATAATTGTAAGAAAATTATAAAGATTGGACCTATTGATTAGTTTTTGTAATGAATCGTCCCTCAATTTGGATACGGGCCCAATGACTGATAATCACGGGTTTGGCGGGGTAGCCAACTAATCCATTTTATCGTTAAATTAATAGAAACACATGGCCCTTTTTAACTGGTAACCCTAGGAGATGAGCAATTTCAGAGATATACCTCTACGCCACTTGGTATCTGAAGTCTAAACTGTAAGCAGCTATGGAAATTGATTGCCACCTTTTTGATTATTTAAATAAAACTTAATAAAGTTAATTTCAGTGAATACTGTCATTTCGTTAAAATGTGACATATATATATATATATATATATATATGCACATATTCGTTTATTTATAGTTTAGAATTTTTTTTCTAATGGTTTTATTTTTGTCTGATAAGACCATAATAAAATAGAAAATTCTGGAAAGAAATTCTTTTTTTTTTTATATCTTTAAAATATGCAACAAAATTCGGTTGAAAACATCTATACAGGAGAAGCACAGCATGAATAAAAATACAAACTTGCCAGTAATTTTGGTTAAATAATGCGACAAGAAACTCATTTGTCCCATGCATAATGACAATTTTTACCAGTGAAAAGAAATTTGTAAAAGCTATTTGCAAAATAATTGTTTGCATTCTATTTTCAAAAAAAAAAAGGAAAAAAAAAACATTTATCTTTGTTATTGTTTGATTTCTTCATATGTAAATAAAAATATCTTAATTTTTTAAGCATTTGTTACTGAAAATGAGTTTAGTAATAAGTTAGAAATTAGCAACTTTGGATTTGATAAATAATACCATTTTCTGTAAACAAATATTTTCTTTAAAGGTATATAATTACTTTCTTTTTTCTTTGTTAATTTTAATTTTATTTATTTATATAACTGTATAGTATCTAATATTTTCTATTTATCGATTAAATATTACATATATGTATACTTTGAAACTAAAGAAAGTTTCAAAAGAAATAAAAAAAATTTGAAACATTTGCTTATAGGATCCACTTGAACAATAGGATTTGCATGCGTGATAGTTTATGAAAAAACAGCGATAATAATAATTAACATAAACGTTTATTTAATAATTAATGCTAAAAATTAACATAAAATTTTGATAACTATATTAATGAAAGTATGCAAAATTTTTTGTAATGAAAAATCTTATTGAGTTTTCATTATAAGATTTCTAATGTGTGGCTCGCATAGCGGTAAATTTCTGCAATAGTAAAATTTATTGATTTTTAATTTCTCAGGTCTTAAATTAAATTTAAAGAAATTTTATATTTATAACTGTCATTCTGAATCAATCTGATTTTATTGATTTTAGACTTTTGGGAAGATGAACACTATGTTGAAATATTGGGGTTTTCGTTAATGCTATTGTTTATGTAAGTATCGTCTGTTGCATATTCCGTGGTTTCGTGTGCTCCGAATCCATGTAAGTTTCTTGTTCTTTTTTTCCGCATGTGGCAACACTCTGTGTTTTATTCTGTTTTGATTCGTGTTGTTGTAGAATGTGAAAAATGATGGAATGTAAGCCGCTGTTGGCTCGCAAATATTTAGTGTTATAATAAATTCGTGTTAACAATCCGCTTTGATGTTTATGTGAACGAACCAGTAGTGTATGTGATTGTAGTTGAAAACGCAATATCAGCTATGTTCTCAAACCTTCTGACAAAATTCTGAATTCATTTTTTTTTCTTTTGGAAGCGCATGAAACCGGCACGGCAGGTATTCTTATTCAGAAGCTTTGTAATCGAATTTAGTTTCCCATATTTTCCTAAAGGCAGAAGATCTTTCAAAAAATACTATAAAAGCAGAAGTTTTGAACCAAATTTCTACTCTGCAACGCGAGAAAGAGGATAAACTTGTCGTCATTTAATTTATATTAAACTATATATAATTTATTCATAAATAAAATTCAACAATTAAATGTAAAGAAATATTTAATCTATTTTTTAATAAATAAAGTAAACATTATTAAAAATGTCATAATAAATCACATGAACTTATGACAAAAATTGTTTGTAATCCGATAACTAATTTATTTATCAAAAAATGGAAAACGCTACTCGATTCAAAATCGCTTCAATAGTCAGGTCTTAAAATTTTATGCGTTTATGTTTAGAAAATAAGTCAGACAATGTTTGAAAAAGTTTCACGTTGTTGAACAGGAAATTTGCGTACGCACATACGAAAAACAAAACACAAAATTAATAAACTTCACATTTAGTAGCTGTTAAAATAATAAAAAATGGATTAAAAATGTGTATGACAGGAAATTTAATTGACGGTGAAATCTTAATGATTTTGACAGTTAAATGCATGCAATGAGCATTGTATTTTAAGCGATCTTATTGCGTTTTCATTATAATATTTCTAATATGTGGCTCACGTAGCGGTAAATTTCAGCTGGCTCTTGGATCTATCAATTCTGGCAAAACACATTCCATGAAAAAAGCTTTTAATTTAGGAAGAATTTTCACCCAAAACGAATCATTTTTATATATCTTTATAATTTTTGTTTCGTTTGGGCACCAAAAATATAAGTCACACCAATTTCTGCCTGTTATAGCAAGCTGTCCTTGGATTTGATAGTAATATCTATGGTTAGTTGGTATGAATGCTTCACCGTCATTTTTGTATTTTAACCCAATATTATGATTTTTTCATACTTCTTGGAAACTTGACGCATTTCTAGCACTATACGGACATTTGACATCTATTAGTCCATCGTCGGCTATTAAACCATCTGGACTGGAGCACAAAAAGGGATGTTCTATATCAACAAACAAACCAAATTGTCTGACAATATTTCCAGTGTCTTTCTCATATTGTTTTATAGCAACTATTTCGTTTTCTGTGCCATATTTCGTTGCATGTATTTCATAATGGCTTTTGTATATGAGTCTTCGAACTAAGTTTACCAGTTGGCCGTCTATCCGCAACATCTTTCAAGAAGCATGAGGAAATCCGTTTATTTCTTTCATGTCGCCATTTTCCAGATAAAGACTGTCCTCTTGTCTCTTTTTCTAGATCTGATGATCGTTGCACCTTTAGGTTATTTAAAAAATTGTCTCTCAATTCCAAATACATTTACTCTGGCACATCAGGTTTTTGAGAAAACTCTCCATAATTTTCATCGCCTCCCACTACTGCTTCATTTGGATTTTTTTATTGTTTTAGTTGGGAAAAGTTTTCTTTTTAAATGTCTTTTGTTCCTTGATGATACAAAAGCACGAACTGGTGTTTTTGGAATGCTTCCAGTTATAGCAGTGTATGCTTGTTTATCCAACCTTGAGCTGGTGTCTGATATGCTAATAAAGCAATGGGTGCACGTCTGTTGATACAACCAGCTCTAGAAAAGACAACTCGCTTTCCACCTGACGTCTTGCATAATTGGCTCATAAAATTTTCAGCATAATTGTTTGTCACATTGAAAATTAGAGTGTTCGCACATGACACAAGTGTTCTATTAAGTTAAAAAATAATACCCTCTAATAATTTTGAATTGGGAATTTTAGATTTATCCAAGGCTAAAGTTTCGGAAGTCTTCTTATTGCAAAAACTTCCATAGAAAGCATGGTTTCCAAATACATGAAGAGGTATGTTTTGTAATTCCCCAATAAATTTTTTGATAAGCTCTTTAGATGGTTCAATGTGTGTCGGAATATCATAATATTTTATAACTGATCTAGCAGTATTAACTAGTAGAGGAATTTTGGCTTTTAAACATTTTCTTTGCGACTGAATATCTCCATATATTCCTTTTGTCAGCTGCAGTCTTTCCAAATCTCTCCCGAACCTTCGAACAGCGTGGTTAGCGCACTCAATTTTTAAGTTAGAGCCGCCATACGGAACTCTTTCTCTTACTTTAAACATCGTGTTTGAATCCCCATCTCCAACTATCCTCATACATCTTATTTTATACATTTCATAAAGATAGTTCATACCTTCAACAATGTCATGTCACTTTCCATGCTTGTCGAAGAATTGTTCCAATTTTTGAAGCATAATTGTTTACGGTGCTTTATTTTTCCGCTCTTAATCATATTACATGTTAAACGCAGTTTGTTTCTGATACCAATAAAAACAATCTTTTTCGATTCTTGACCAATTATTAAAGCAACTCCGCTAGATGCATTATATTCTCGACCGTAACTGCGTTTAGACCATCCCCCATCCACGACCGCTGTAATGTTATAGTATCCATCCGAATCTTTATCCCCCCCCCCCTATATTCCGCAGCTTTTTTCTCTTCTAGAATATTATTATCCATTGTATCTTGAGCACATAATTTTATTGCTTCGCCAGTTTTAACTTCATACAGTGAAAATTTGCATCGATTCATATATTTAATATCCATAATGCTGAATTTTTCTTCTTCCTGCAAGAATCCGGAAACCGTGGACATAGCTCCCAAAACTACTAATTTATTAAGACTATCGCCGTCATTATCATTTACAATTTTGGCTTCGGCTGGACACAGTGGACTACTGCACGCATAATGAAATGTACAAATAAATCCATTTTCTGTCATATCTTTGAACAGGAATTTTCCTCCAAAGTTACATTCATACGTGTGTGTTTTTACATTTCTAGACTGCTTAATAACTGATTCCAAATCACACAAAAATCGACCCGTAGGATACTTATTTTATTTTATACTTTCAGAATACTCAATCCAATATTCAGCCTCACCTTGATTATCTGAATTTATTGGAGACGTATCTTCTATATTTTCATTATTAGTCACTATTTGGGATGTGATACAATACTTCTGGGATGATGAAGGCTCTAAAATATGATTTTCGGAGATAATCTCGTTTTCCTCCTGCATATTCATAACTTGCCTGTAAGAAACAAACACAAAGATTTAAAATATTGATAATTTTATATACATTCATTTTATAGCTTCCATGTATAATTTTATTGATATTTATAGTTACTCGTGGACTATACTTTCCCCATGATATATGCATTTAATTTCAAATCTAATGAATGGAAGTTGAATAAAATTACTGTACTTTGATTTTTTCTCATTAACAGGAGTTTTCGCGCAATGAATTCACATAAACTAGACAATGCGAGATTTTGAAAAAAAAATTTCTACATTTTTTTTAATTCATTTATCTGCATATAAATGCTATTTTATAATCGTATTGAGAAAAATCTTTCCCTTAATACATTTATTGTCACATGTTTTGCCCTTATGTTCTGCCATAATAATTTTTTTCGTGATGTCCAGTACCAAGGATATCAAGCCAAGGACCCTAATGATATAACTCGATTCATACAATTATAAGAACACTTTATTTATGGAATTTTGCTGCGGTGCGGCGGTGAGATGTAAATTCTGACACAGAAAATAGACATCTTTCTTTGGGATGGTTTGTTTAGTCCTACCGTTGGGTTGGGAGCCAGTACAACGAAATTCAGAAAGAGGCAAGTCTTTTTTTTTTGTGTGTGTGTGTGGGGGGGGGGGGGGGGCAATAACGGGTAGGCATCCTAAAATAAAAATATTAAAAATTGAATATATTGTCAATCAAAAAGTTTTTGTTGTTGTTAACTTTGATAGTCTTTAATTAGTTAACATATATCAATTTCCTAGCAATCGGACTAAATATATACCAAGTAGAGCAGGACAGACAAACTGAGTTCATAAACACTTTTAAACTACACTGGGCGTTCCATAATAACTGAGAGTAAAATCATAAAAAAACAATAAAAATCTTTATATAAAAAAATACATCATTCTTCTTCAAAACACCTTCCCTCAGATGATATGCAACGATCCCATCGTTCAACACACATTTCAAAATAAGTAGAGAAGCCATTTTCTGGAACCTACTTCAAAGAACCCTACACTGCTAAAATAACTTCAGAATCTATTGTTGAATCTGTCAAAATCACTTGTTGTGGACGTGATAAGGGGATCAAAATGATCCAAATTTCTTAAAGACTGTTATAACAGGTGATGAAACTTGGGGGCATCATTTTAATCCCCTTATCAAGTCCGCAGCAATTCTGACACGATTCTGAAGTTATTTTAGCAGTGTAGGGTTTTTTGAAGCAGCTTCCAGAAAACGACTTTTCTACTTGTTTTGAAAAGTGTGTTGAACGATGGGATCGTTGCACATCATCTAAGGGAAGATGTTTTGAAGAAGAAAGATGTATTTTTTATTGTAAATATATTTCTTGATTTTATTTTATGATTTTACTCTCAGTTATTATGGAACGCCCTTTGTGTGTTGGAAAGTGTAAAAAAGCCCAAACAATATTGTTTCAAATACTTTTCAATTGGAAAATCGAAAACATATTTACACTTGAATATTAAAACCGAAAGAAAATTTTAAAATAATTGAATTTTTACGTGTGGAAAGCATTAAATGAGGAAAATTACGTCATATTTATATATTTAAAACGATTTTCTTATAGAGTGCAAAAGAATAATTTTCTTCTAACCATTACAAAAGGCCGGGAGGCAGCGACATTATTTACATTATACAACTTTATAAAAACTTATTTTCAAATGTGTGTTCGATTTTACTTGATAGATCACGAAAACAGCCATCAATCCTCGCTTCAGTGGTGAATGCAACCTTGGAAACCAAAAAAATTCCCAATTCACAGAGAAAAGAACAGCAACGCGTTTATAGAAGATCACTACTGGTTGTAATAATATCATCCCATCTTTCGTAATCAAAAAATCTTTTTTAAACAGAGCAAATTAGCCTGTTTTTAGAGCCTGCACAGTTGGGGAGCGTAGCTCGTATATGGCAGAACGTCATTGTTAGAAAATGTAACTGTGATAAAAACTTTTATTACGAAAAAACATTTTTTCCCGGTTAAAAAAAAAGTAATAATTTTTAAAAAATGCATAACTTCAATCTTTTTACAAAATTTACTTTCTTACTTTAATCCATATGTTGATATGAACTAAAAAAAAAAAAATCCCTGCCGGCCCGGCCTATAGGCGGAGGTAGATTTCGAAGTTAAGTATATTAATTGCACAACCAAAAATTAAATCATGATTAGATATAAATCCACTTTTACAGTTTTATCTGGCCGCTTTTCACGAGTTTTTATTTCATTTTTATATAATAGCTGGTTTTATCAGAATCATGTTAAGACGGTATTCAAAAAAATACTTTTCCATGCTCAACAACTCGAAATTTTCTGGCACATTTTCGGATTCACTTTTAATAGAAAAAATACGAAACTTGCTGACGTAATTTTTGAAAAGATTTATAAGCGACATGCGTTTTTATTTTTCTTTCAATTAATTGAAACTTGATTAATAAACAATTATTTTCTCAGTAGGGCAATATTTTTCGTTTCTAACACAATCGCTTCGGGAAATTCAGTTCAAAATGCCCACATTGACATCCTTTTTTGAAATATATTCTGCATCTATCAAAAAATCGATCATAACAGTACATTATATAGTTTCTGAAGAAGAGAATCTATCAATTGGATGCGTTTGAGAGCAAAAATGAATTTAAAAATGAGTAAGAAAACAAGCAGTTTGGATTTGAATACACCCTTAATAACATGTTTTTTTCTTCAACCGCTATATATTTTCAATTTGTTTTTGCTGTAAGAATTGGTCCTATCAAAAACTTGTCTGCATAAATGTTGAAAACAATATTAAGAAGATATATGATAAATTCGTGGGGATTTTATATATTGTGAATTGACGGAGTTATGAAAATTTTTCTTCTTCAACCCCCTTTTTTTTTGTTTTCGTTTTTAAATTTTTTTTGCGGTACGAATTGGTCCTATCAAAAACTTATGAATATAAAAGTTGTAGATAATATTAAGGAGATGTATAATAAAATTAATTGGATTTGATATCTTGAGAATTGACGAAGTTAGGAATTTTTTTCTCTCAAAAACCCTATTTTTGCGCCCCTTGAGCCCATTTTTATTTTTATCAAAAATCTGTGATACATAAATTTTTGGTCCTAATTTTAGAAGTAACAAAAAGTTTAAACTGATTTGATATGTACAAAAACTGAGAAGTTGTGGGGTTTTTTCGTTTTTCACAAAAGCCCTTCCAATTTCCATCCCCTTGGTCTGATTTTGCCCATTAACGAACTTGACCGAGATTTTATGCCCCTTGATTGTATGTATCAGTTTGGAAGAGATTTGGGGAGAATTGTGGAAGTTATTGAGTCCAGAAGAAAGTGATATATATATAAAGAGATAAATAGATAGATAGATATAAAGTTTTTTACGGAGTTTTGGGTTCCAGGGGTCATGATCGGTGTAGATCTGCAAAATATTTTCAGAAATTCCAACATAGGAACGACGCCAATAGGTAGTATTGCATACGAAATCTACCTAAAAGATGTATGATGAAAGTTTTCAGTTTAGATGAAATAAGTCAATTTTTGTACAAGATATGAGAAATTTTATTAAATTCTGCGTAATCGATCTTGATTAATCAGGTAATTCTTTTAAAACAGAACAAATTATCGTGTTTTTAGTATCATCTTCACGGGAGTTGGCAAGCATAGCTCTTAGGGGACAGTGTTAGAAAATGTAACGGTGAGATAAACTTCTATAACGAAAAATCAGTTTTTCCTGATTTGAAAAAAAAATAATTAATTAACAAAATCAACATTTCAAACATTCTAGAAAATTTACTTTTCAAGTTCAACACTAAAAGATTCATGTAATGTCTCTTCATAAAATTTGTGGCAGCATGCTGCCTTCAATTTTATGGAGAAATTTAACTTATACAATGGTGTAACTCAAACTGTTAAAACTGGTGTAATATTACATATTAGTGTAACGTTACACCAGTTATATCGGTTAAATTTTCAATAAAATGTAGGCGAGGCAGCAAAGCTGCCACCAATTTGATGGAGTAAAGTTAGATATTTATTTTACAGTGAATCCATATCTTGAAAATGATTTAAAAGTTCTAAATACGTATTCCAAAATTTTTCAATTTGACAAAAATAAGTCTTTTTTTTTTTTGCACAATAAGAGTAGATCCAAAGTAAGTACTTTTCTAAATTCATTTTTGTTCGAAAAATCATAAAACTGGCAAGAATTGTTATTCAGAAACTATATAATCGAATGTGCAGAAGATCTTTCAGAAAAATCTGTCAAAGTAGGTGTTTGAACCAAATTTCCAGACGTGCCAGCGTGACAGAGGGGTAAAAAGTGTCGTCACATTACAAGAATCGTTTATAATTCAAATTTATTTTTTAAAAAATGGAAACCGCTATTCGATTCCTCAGTTGTCAAACCTGTCCATGCGTTTATAAATGAGTCTGAAAATGCATCAGAAAGCTTTACATTGTTAAGTAGAGAATTTCAGAAGCACCTTAAATAAATTAATGCGAGTATTTTAAACAATTTAACCCATGTGTTTTGATTTTTGATAAATTTCACGAAAGTAAAAATATATACATAAATATGGAAATTTTAATAAAATAAGGATGTTTGTAAACACTGCAAATTCTCAAACACAAAAATAAACATATTTTACAACACTTTTTGTTACCAAATTAATGACACATTAATGTGTTGTGAATTAGAAAACTTCATATACAAAATATTTTTTGTGTTGTGATTGTGTTCTTAACATGTTGCAAAAGTGTTGCTGTCTAGAAATGTGTTCTTAATAGGCTGAAAAAGTGTTGTTATCTAAAAATGTGTTCTAACAATAGTGTTCTTAATTGTGTTGAAATCGTGTTGTAAATAGTGGATGAAAATATTTTCTTACAATAGTGTTGAGCTGCACAACATTTTGTATACCAAATTAACAAGACATTGTAAACACCTCACAATTTAGAACACTATAAAACAACACATGTAAAACACTTTCTACATCGTGCCTTTAAAATAACACACACATACACACTTAAAACTTACTATTTATTAAACATTTATAACACAATTTTAAAAATGAATGTTTTGAAATGTTTTGAAAACACATTTTCTCCTCTTGCAATTTTTAACAATACTTTTTGCACAATCTTTTTATTTTGCACAACACATTCGTAACGCATTCTCAACACAAAAATGATTTTAGTTAGTGATAGTGTTAATTATTATGTTCAGTTAGTGTTGCAAAAGTGTTTCACGAACTTACAGTGAAGCTATTTCAGTAATGAAATTTCTAATAAACAAACTAACATAAATCAATAAGATAACAAGGTGACAATTGACAATAAAAAATATTTTACAAATAATCGAACTAACATGAGACGTGTAATATATATATATATGTATATATATATATATTAGATTGCTAGGTATAACTGAGAAATAAAATAAAGATGTTTTTTCTTCTTTTTTGTTGCGGGCAAAAGAGGATATAAAAACTAAATATCGATCTGCAAAGCTTTAAAATTGCAAAAATAAAAATTGATGGTAGTTCACACTTGAAACGGGACTTTTGAGAGTACTTTTATCATTTTAGTTATATATATATTAATTAAACTTTAAAATGAACTTTGATACAACTTAAACCACTGATGAGGGTTGGTGCCTGGGGCTGTACCCCTCCTCCCCCCCTTAATCCGGTCCCAGTATCAAGCAATTTTAGGAAATTTAACCTTAAAAATTTAAGTCGGGAAATAATGCTTCTATGCAATGATGAATCCAATTTTTTCGGATATTTTTCTTTATTAGACGGCCCTCCACCTATTGCCATAGTAATTTGGTAACTTTATAGTTCTGTGAAATTCAGTATTTTAAATTTTGTATCTAAAGTACTTAAAATATTGATCTTTTAATAACGAGAATAATTAACTTGAACGTTTGATTATTCTCAAGAATTTTGTAATTATTATTGGCAGCCTAATTGTTAAATTTATTTGAAAATGACTGTTCTGTTTCATTAGTATTCTTTCATTAAGATCTGATTCTAAATACATTCACAAAAACATTTATCTTTTACTTTTGTATCCATTACTGGAATGATTGGTGTCTATTATTGAAATTTTGATGGGGGCTTTGATTTATTTCTGTTTTTATAATTAAACTTCGATTCCCAATAGGAAATGTGCCTATAAAATTTGTTAGATAATGTTGATAAATTGATAAAATATTAAATTTCGAATATAATAATTAACTGCTGTTAGTTAAAAAGTGACTGTGACATTTACGTGAAAAATTGCCGTGGCCAAAATTGGAGCTGACCACATTAGTAATAATATAATATTTTGATTTACAAACATAATACGTATTGTTATTAACAGATGGGTGCATATTCGCTGGGAGAGGGTGGATGCGAGAGTACTTGGCTCCTACTCATATGCATGGAGAAGGCTAACATAGTCTAGTAAAAACAAATTTAAAATAAAAAATATATGAGTTTTAATTAACAAAAAGTACTTAAATTGAAAACAATAATGCACATCAAACATGAAAAAATACTTAATTCTTTCAATAATACCACTAGAATTTACATTAAATACATTTCTAAACTAATATTTATAACTAGAAATTTATTTTCCATAATTTTGCCACTCTCGAGCAGCACAGTGAGGAACATCCTGCGAACAAACGATAGTTTATTCAGATTGATAAGCGACCATTCTTCTGGCGGTCAGGTGATCGCCCATTTTACAGTCCCAGCGGTCAGAAAGAAACTAAGATCAACCGCGGAAGAATTATAGTATCTAAAATGACGCTCCTTGATATAATACACATAAAATTTTGTAAAATATATTGCATATGCTAAGAGCCTACGGTAGTCACGCGAAGACCCTCGCACGCTAAAGTTAAACCTATGGGGGGGGGGGGTGCTCTTTTCAAATTTCTCGCTTGCATTTTAATATTTAAATATTTTTTTGCATAGGACAGCTGAGGTCTATCTCAAAAACGGGCCTTTTTTCACTTATTCTGTTTTTGTTGCAGTTTTTTATGAGGATATTTCGACTTCTGGAATCGATACTAGAATATAAAGAAACCTCATTAAAAAACAAATAATAATAAATAAATAAATCTGCAATCAAAATTGAAGAAGTAAAAAAAGAAAGTAAGTTTAGAGATTGACCTCAGCTGTCATATGGAAAAAGAATCGTTTACAATTACTGAAATTCAAACTAGAAATTTTAAAAGAACGTTTCCATAGTTTTAACGTTAGCTTGCGAATGCTTTCGCCTGGCTAGTTTAGACTCTTAAAGTAATAATCAAAGTCTAAAATCAATAAGTTTTCTCCCTCACATAGAAATAATTGAGTGAAATTTATGAAATTGCTACGTTGTATTAGTCCTTTTCTGTATAGTCACCGTGCACAGTAAGACATTTCTGCAAACGGTTTTTCAAAGAGAGGGGGGAGGATGTATTCGAGGAGGCGCGATATTAGACTCATCAAATTTTCCCTCCGGAGAAAACTTTCCTAAATTTTGCAGACATCATTCATGCCCCACGTGGGGAAATTTTGGAGGGGATCAGGAGTGCATAACACGAATAAGTGGTCACAGGCCTTTCAAATAATATGTCACTGGGGATCCGCAAAAGTCAGAAAAATGCCGCTCTCTGGGTCTACTATCGCGACTCATCGAATACATCCTTCCACCTCTCTTTGAAATACCGTTTGTAGAAATATGTTAATGTGCACGGTGACTATATAGAAAAGGACTAATACAATGTAACAATTTCATAAATTTCACTCAATTATTTTTATGTGAGGGAAAAAACTTATTGACACACACTCGTAGTATATGATGTTTTCTTTATTCCAGCCATATTCAACTTTTCTTTTCTTGCGGACCGCAAGCATATGATTGTAACGTTAGACGAGCCGCAACACACTTAAAAAGGGTAAAAAAATAAAATAAAAAGAGTAAAAAAACAATAAGATAACATAACTAGTATAACAAAGCAACTGTAATAAGTTGATACTATTAATAGACTTGAACATTTGTCGGACGTCTCGGAAGAAATGCTACCAAAAATTTTTAACACTACTATTTCCAAACATAAACTTCGTGGTACATTTCTAATGCTAAATGCTGTAGAAATATGCTGCGAAGTTTGTTGTTTGAAAAAGTGATGTAAAAAAAAAAAAAATCGTGCAAATTTTTTTTCTCGACAAATGTTCAACCCTAAAAAGCAATGTTGGCCATTTAATAAGTATAAAACGTAACAATACAACAACGCAGAATTTCTAAATTAAATAAATCAGAGGATTTTTTTGTAATAATCTGTCTTTTGCTCAATGCAAAAACATATTATTATTACTTTTTAATTGTAGAAATATATAATACACATATAATTAGTTTGAAATGATGTTTGTTTAATATTGAAATTTGTGAAATGTATATACCACGGTAACACAAATAACACTCTATGTAAAAAAAAAAAAAAAAAAAAAACTTTAGTCTACGAAAACGGCATTTAAGGTGTGTCAGCATAATTTTAAATTAATTATAGATTAATTTATTTTATTTTATTTATAATAATTAATTTTAAATTAACAGATAAAACAACAGTGAAGGCCTTAAATAATCCTTTTGACCATCTCAATTAATTTTTTATATGTGGATCAATGATTGTGTGTCTCGAACGGCAATAAAAGGTCGGCTGGCCGCAGATTGAGTTTATCTGATTTAGACTATCAGAAAAAAAATTTAATAAACCACATTCAACGATTTTTTTTTCTTCTTGGTTTTATTATTATTATTATTATTATTATTATTTTCTTTTTATATAGAATCGTTTTCGATTCTATAAGTATTTTCCCAATACTTTATTTGAATTTCTTTCAATTTTTTACATTTTAGTTTTTAATTGTATTTCTATGTTTTTCATTATACACTAATCCCTTAATATTCGCGAGGGTTAGGTTCGCAGAAACCTCCGCGAATGTTGAGACTACACTGTTAAAAATATCGTGAAAAATTACCTCTGTTTTTAAAGGCTATCTATTTTCTGACCAATTAGAACGCTTCATATGCGTTTTTAGATCGTTCTCATTGGTCAGAAAATTGATAGGCTTTAAAAACAGAGGTAATTTTTCACGATATTTTTAACAGTGTATCTTCCCGTGCATAAAAGGCGGTTAGGTTTATGATTTTTTTGAAATGGAAAAAAGCAATTGAAATTTAAAAATATATTTATTAAGCATTAAAAAATATTGAAAAATTTATTAACATTAAAAAAGCATTAAAATATATTATTAAGCATTAAAGTTTAAGCATTAAAAATTTTTGAAATAATTTTTATTTATTGAGTTAAAATTCTAAATTTTTTTGTGATGGTTAACCTTATCATGTGTAAACAAAATCACATAATAAAACTTCTCATAATTTTTTAGAAAAAATTTTAAATTTAAAATTTATTAAAAAAAGTGGGGTAAATTAAAATCGTTATAACTCGGAATATTATTTATAGAATTTCATTTTTTTTCATTTAAATAATCAGAAATATTTGTTTTAATTTTGATTCAGCATTTTAAAAAATATTAATTTATAAAAAAAAATTAAAAATATTTAAGGAAAAAATTAAAAAAAAAAGGTGATGCAACTTTTATTAAAAAAATCATATTTTCAAAAGTAAATATTTTTTTAAATATGCTGAATCAAAATTAAAGTAAAACAATTGAAAAAGATATGTTCCAAGTTTGAACCCTTTATCTTTAACAGTTCTTCAGTTATAAGAATCTAAATACGCGAAATGGTGAAAAAAAAAACCTATCATGAAGAAAAACGCATTTTTACAAGAAGTCGTTTCCATGACAGTCATTGCTTAAAGGCAAGATTTTGTAAACAAACCAAAAAATAACATTTTTTGTTCTAATTCAGATAGGAACATGATTTAAATGTCATTTTAAGCACGAAAAAACAGAGAAATTTTTAACGAAATAAAATATTTTTGCAAAATTTGAAGATTTTTGTGTCCGGGACCCCCTTAAATAAATTTGATTAATTATAAACATATTGTACAAAGTTTGGTTGCTAGTTGGCGGCTGGAAAAATTTAGTGATATGTGATTGTTCGGAAGAGCAGATCTTTTGTTTAGGAATTTCTATGTGAAAAAAAGTTTTGTTGTCGATTTCTCTTTTAAATTTAAGACTCCTCCCCAGTTAAGGTTCGCATTCTATTGCTTTCTCAACAAGTTGTTGTTGAAGCTATAATATTTTCTATACAATTTTTGCAGAAAAAACTTCACTTGCAATAAAAATTTTGAATTAAAAAAAAAATTGGTTTTTTTTTTATCTTTTAACATCAAGTCATGTTTTAGGTATCTCTGAATTACTTATATATATTTTGCATCAATACAAGAATTGAAATTATCAGAACTTAGGCTATACAGTACAACGCAGCTATCCAGTGTCAATTATTTTATGGAGTTTTAAAATAAAGCGAGTTTACTTTGTAAAAGTATATTCTTTATAAAACAAAATTCGCGAATAAGCGAATTAAGCATTCGCGAATATTGAAATGTTCTGCATTTTTTATTTCGCGAATGTTAAGGGATAACTGTATATTTATTTAATAAATTATATTTATTTTTATTATATTTTTTAATTACATTTCTGAGTAATTTTTTGATGATTCCTCTTAAGTCAAGAAAATTTTGTTGGAAAAGCAAATTTTTAGATTATTACTTCACGAAAACGCACAAAGTTTACCACACGACTTGTCAAACAATAGAAGCTAAAAGACTATTCGATGCTGTGTGACAATATTACATCCGAAGTTGTTGCAATTATGATGTTTTGGGTAACTCAATCTTATATTTAAAGTTATATAATATTTATTACTTTTCAGTAATTTAAAAAGTTTTTAAAAAGTTAACTCCGATCACGTGTCAAAATAAAATTCCCGATTTCAGCTTTGACAGATTAAAATTCTATACGTTAATCTAAATTCTTGAAGAATTTGTTTAGGCAATATACTATTTTTTATTGATTGTAATGAATTATAAGTAATGTGAATATTGAAAGTTGAAAGAACATTGCTGTTACGCTTATGTGCTACATGTAGAATTTCAGAAATCACGTTTAATCATAGGTTTATTCCTAAAGAACTGCGTTTATTCCCTAAAAAATCTTGTTTATTCTCTTCAAAAGCCGGCTTATTACCAAAAGACTCGGTTTGTTCGCAGGTTTCAACTAAGATTTTTTCCATTTTTGAAACTGTACCTACATCTTTCTTCGAACCCATACTTTTAAATTTTAAATATAAAAACATACTAAATATTTCACTATGCTAAAATGCTTGATATTTTCTTTCAAGAATTCTTGAAAATTCTTACTGAATCGATTCAAATAGTTCGTTTTTTTTGTTTCTTTGTTTTTTTGAAAAATTCTTGATAGTCGAAATGTTTTTTCCTCTGTTTTTTTCTTTTGAATTTACTTTTAATTATATCTCTATTAAGTTTTTCAAATTTATCTTACATCACTCCATGTTTCTTGGAAATGCATTTTAAAAATATATTAAGAGCATCCCAGAGTAAGAAATTTTAAATTAAAATTGAAATATTCTGAGATGAATGCATGTTGTCAAAGGACACCATCAAGACTATTTCTTTAAATTTCCAATTAAAAAAATAATTAGCATTAGTATGTAGCAAAGACATACAAATACTATATTTGAAATTCAATTGTTTGACGAAAATTTTTAATTGCGTAAAATAAATAAATAAAAGGAACAGCGAGCAAAGAAGAATCCCTAGGTTCACAGTTTAATTATTACATACGAAAGAAGCTGAAAGAACATTACATGCTACATGATGCTACTTTAGAAGTTGCTGCAGTTATGTGTACTATGATATTCTGAGGAAAAACTTGTATATTTTTAACTATTTAATGATTTCAAGTATTCATCGTAAATGACAGGAAAATAATCTCCTCAGATTAAGAACATCTTTCAACGCGCTTAATAGTCGTTGAGCCAGAGGCTCGTATGGTTTCATGTCAACGGACTTGGTAAACTATATATTTTTGGATTCACCACAACAACAGCACCTCATTTATCCATGATACTTTCGAAACCAGGGTACACTGTAAAAAAAAGACTAAAATACGGAAATACAACTGGCAATTTAGACGCCAGTACTATTTCCGTATTTTAACGGAACTTTTTTCCGGTAAATTGCAGAAAATTTTCCGTTATTTTGGAATTTAACGGAAATTTTTCTGTAATTTACCGGGAAAAAGTTCAGTTAAAATACGGAAATAGTACTGGCGTGTAGATTGCCAGTAGTATTTCCGTATTTTAGTCCTTTTTTTTTTTACAATGTAGCTTATGGGGGCCATATTGGAAAAATAGCCGCCGTCGTTGAGTCAGAGGTTCAAGTGGTTTCATGTCAGCGGACTTGGTAAACCATACATTTTATAATTCATCACAACAACAGCATGATCTTTATCCATGATACATTCAAAACCAGGGTAGCTTATGGCCGCCATATTGGAAAATAATCGCCAAAAGGCGACCATTGAAAGGCGTTGGTTGAGCCAGGGGCTCGTGTGGTTTCATAACAGCGAACTTGGTAAACCACACATTCTTGGATTCATCACAACATTAGAATGATATTTATCCATGATACATTCAAAAACAGGGTGGCTAATGGACGCCATATTGCTAAATGGCCGCCGATAAACAGGGTGTTTGAAATATTTCCTTGGTTTTGCATGCTATTAAATTAATTGGGTGATTGAAGAGACAACAAGTAAAGACATGCAGGGGTCAAAAGGTACAACGAAGTTCAGTCAAAGACCTGCAACAATCGAGAGATATTTTTGATATCAGGGCAGCATTTCTTCACATGCGTCGCGAAAGAACCAAAATTAGTTGAACATCCAGATCTGTCTTTGAGTAGGATCCAGAAAGACGAACGTGATAGCTCATACTTATATAACATGATTACCAATGAATGGATAAATCTAGACATGGTAATAGAATCAACTGGAGCAATGACAAATCTAGAAATTGTCCAAGACATGGTCAAAGCTCATGAGATAGGTGAAGAAGCTTACCAAAATTTCAAGACAGAATATCTGTCTGAAGACTCAAAGCCAGACGGGTTTTTCAAACTTCCAAAGATAAAGGCATTTTCTGACTTTAAGAAAAACAGAGTGTAAAATTTAATAAAATAGAGTTTATTGCCTAGGCAGAAAGAAATCTGTTTTCTCAAATGATAATCATTGCAGAGCGAAGAAATTTTGATATGAGAACTGTCTTTTCCTACCACCTAGGGACTCTTCCATAGTCCTTATCAACACTTGTTTTTTTAATGCGAAAAACTGAAAAATCAAACTGATGGATGTTATGACAAAATTGCGGCTGCTGAAAGAATGCAAATGTGTTGTTAATATCATTGACGGAATGTGCTTTGTTCCAAGCCACCACAGGAGGTACAATCATTTGGACAACTAGCAAAGAATCTGTTTTCTAAAATAATACAAGATTCTACATCGTCTCAGAGAATAGATGTTGTATTTGATACATGCAGGCAGGTGTCCATAAAAAGAAATGAACGAAAAATATGAACTGTTGGTAATGCTATAAAAGTTATATACTCCTAGACACCTAGTATGAAAATGGAAGCAGTTTCTATCTAATGACGAGAACCAGAAAGAACTTATATATTTCATTTCTCAAGAATGGCAAAATGAATATTATCTGAAATAGTTTAATACACGATTGATGTACATTATCTAGGGAGAAAAATGCTATAAATTCACAAAATAACTAGTTGAAGAATCCAGTAAATTGACCTGCTTCCAAGAAGAGGTTATACGAGACTTTTAATTCCCGCACACCATACTTTAGCGTCTGGATTTAGAAATATTTTTATTATCTCTATAGATACTGATGTGGCAGTTATCACACTGTTTTCTTTAGAAAACGATTTGAAAAACTAGAAAGGGTGAATATTTGTAAAAATGTTGATCCAATGACAGGGTAAAGTAAAGTACAACAACTTGCGTGAAATGCATGGACTTCAAGGTAAAGCAGTATGTAATGCATTACCTGAAATGCATTCACTGTCGGGTGCGATACAGTAAGTGTTTCTGCAGGCAAGGGAAAATGATAATTTAGAACACTGAATTTCGAAATGCGCTTAAGGCGCTTGATACTGAAGCTGATATATCAGAGGAAACAAAGAAATAACTTGAGTCGTAAGTTTGACATCTCTATTATGGAAAGCACAAATACTTAGACATCAATGAATTGCGTATATTCCACATATTTTTTCTGTAAAAAAGGAGTCTGTGAAGTCGCATCGCCTTCTGCCATGTAGTAATACACTCTACCTATAGGTAATGCGAGTTAATTACCTCCGTCTTGTTTGGATGAAGAGCCTACGGGCTGATCCAGATCTTCCATCCCCAGATAAATATGGCTGGATTTTTGGAACAGATAGTGAAGGAAAAGGCTATCTAGAAGTCCAATGGAATGCTCCTGTCTCACTATCATATTCGTGTCTTTTTAATAACCTCAGTTACACAAGCATATGCAGAATATAAAACTGTTCTAAGACGATGGAACTTATTTGGACACAGGAATGCCAACCTATGATGATGATAGCAGTGAAGAAGACTAAGATTTCTATTATTTAATAACCCGTTCGGGACCAGCATCTTTTAAATGAATTTTATTTGGTTGACCTCTCTTTTTGTCAAAAAATTAAATTTAGCTTAGCAATTAAGAAGATATCTTAATTAAATAAGGAAACTTTTGCTTTCCTTTTTTAGTGGTATCAAAAGCAAGCTATGGAAACACGTTTCTGAAGGTGCATATATGCACCCGTGGTCCCTAAGAGATTAATTCTTAACAGACTAAGTACAACAGTTTAACCAGTATTAATTTTTACATGAATTGCTATGTCTTACCACATGAAAATAATATGCATTAAAATGCAAAAGAAAATTTCGGTTCTCTTTCATCGCAAATGTCTTTTTAACTGTTTATCCCATTGAAAATGTTAATAAACATAAAGTTAAATGTAAAGATAAGCATCATATTAAAATAAAATGTTAATAAATATATAATTTGTATAACTTTTTATCCATAACAATATTTGTCATTTCCCTTTTTTCATTGAAATCTCTTTAATTATGTGATACTGATAAAAAAAATCATGTGTATCTATGTGTGGTAGATGGCGCTCATCTTTTCAATATGGCGTCTATAAGCTACCACAAATTTCGTAGTATCATAAAATGAACTTCTTGGCCCATTGTGAATCCAAAAAAGTATATATCATCAAGTCCTCAGAGATGAAACCAAAATCACTAATTTTGGCTTCTGGCTCAACGACTATAATGAAAGAAAGACGACTTTTAAATATTAATCATCTCAAAACACTGGGAACTTTAGCTCGTAAATCTAAGATTTCACCCGAGAAGTGAAATATGCGTATTCAAGTAATTTCCACATATACAAGGACTCATAAACATTATTTTTTTTTTTTATCACGTAATATTTTTTCTCATTCTATGCTATAGTTCTCAAATAGATAGGAGCAAAATGTGCGCTCCACATAAGCGTAACATTTAACGTACATAAATTTTTACTTAAACTTATACTGCCCTTATATAACTAAACAATGAAACTAAGGAAAACACTAATAAGTATTATATTTTCACATAAAAGATTAGATAACACTTTCTCAATAAATTAAAAAATTATTGACATGACCTCAAGGACCATCCCACGTTAATGAATTAACTATGTGCCACGTTGGACTATGGGGAAAGGAAGGTAAGTCCAATTTCTTTACCTCTCATTTTAGCTTTTACTGCGCTATATCGAACATTCACAATCACAATAGTGAACAACTCATCTCCAATTATAAATTCAAATTCTTGGTTTAAGCTTCCGGAAATACATATTATGTTTAATTCTAAATTCTTGTAGGTTTTGCTATATTTCGAAATGAGGATAGTATAAAGTATTTTATGCGCGATGTAGATTTATGAGTAAGTTGAGTGCACAAAATTAAAAGTTGTTGTTGCAGATAATGTGCCACATCCTCTTAACAGCGCACGTATTTTAAATTTTATCTATAACACATTGAATTTTGTAATATATACTTTATGTAGTAAAGTGTATATTTTCTTTCAAGCACTAGCCAGAATTTTAGTAAATCAGGATAAATGTTTTTAAAATATTTCTAAGTATACTAAAGAAAAAAAGACAAATGTTTCTTAGCCTAGGAAAATATAACGTAACCACGAACGAAAATATACAATAGGCTCTTCCGATTTACCCACAATTCCGATAAGCGTTCTTTAACTGTAGAAAACTCAGCAATCAATATATTTTCGACATTTAAAAAAGCATTATTAATTTAATTTTAGTAATTGGAAACAGATGATGATTTGTAATTATATAATGGTTATATATATTACAAAATTTTAATTTTTCGCCAAGTTTAAAGTATTTTACATAAATTTTCCTTTGTCAGTAATATTCCGTATATTATACCGGCTTATTAAATTAAAACCCTAGTCTATTAATCTCTATAAGATCTTAAGGGGACAGTGGGGTTTTAAATCCTTAAAAATATTTTTTTTTTATTTTTGTAAATTTCAACTTAAATATTATTCAAGGGTATATTATATGCATTATGGCATGCATTTATCACAAAAAAAAATTATTTTTGAGAAAAAAATGGAATTTTACAGGTAGTCTTAGAAATCTTCGAAGTGCCCCCTGCGCGTTCCATATCAATGAAAAACCCCAATATTTTTTATAAAAGTTTGATTTATATATAGAAATAAAATAGAGTATCGAATTTTATATATTTGAATTTAAAGGTTAAAAAAAATTTTTTTCAAATTTTGATTTTTTTTTTTTTAACCTTTAAATTTAAATATATAAAATTCGATGCTCTATTTTATTATATATATAATGACACAAAGTGTATAACGCTTCCGGGGTTGAACTCATCCGGATTCCACTTCGCTTTATCGTATTCCATTCGGCCATTTTTATTGAAAATTATTTTTTTGAATTAAACTTCATAAAAGTTACATTTTTAGAAAGATTATTCAAAATAAATTAACATTTGAGAGATGACTTACATTTAATTATGTACATATTCTGAGATAACTTCAATTGAAATTCGTTTGGCCCTCTCTCTCCATAAGTAAACATTCATTTGTATCGCATTCATTGTGAACTTTGAGCTTTGTTGGCGCCATCTGTCGTAGTTAAAATAAAAAAGAAGTTTCTTTAGAAATTCTTTGAACTCTGAAGACATTGGGGGAAAAAATGAATTGTATTTCTTATAAAATATAATTAGACTATCAGGGATACTTAATGCCGTGTAGAATATATATATATATATATATCTGTACCTTGGAACAAAAAGGGCCAATGTCCATTTTTCTCAAACGGCAGGAAACCCAATTTAAGTTTGAGGAAGTTTAAGAATCTTGCTACAATTTCTGTACTATTATTTTTCAAAGTTGTACCTTTGACAATTCAGTAATGTTTTTCTCACTACAATCTAATGACTGTTAAATTGATTTTTTTTTTTTTTTTTTTTTTTTTTTTTTTTTTACATTTTAAATTGGCCATTTTTACATTAACAGTAAGTAACATTGGCCTCGAAAAAATATTTTGTTCTCAATGATCTAATATTGGGAGGACTTTGGCCCTTTTAACAATTACTTTATATGGCATCCTGAATTCATTCGTGCATTTAACTCAAATTTCTCAATTTTGGACATTGGCCCTTTTTGTTCCAAGGTATATATATATATAACAATATAAATAAAATTTTGCATTTTTGTATTTTGTAGGGAAAATAAATTTGTAATTTAATAAAAGAATTTGAGAAAAAAAATCTGTTAATGCAATTAATAGTTACAACTTACTTAAGTGATAAAGGATCATTTTTAATGATCAAAATTTATTATAGGTTTCTTTATGCATGTTTTTAAAAAAAAAAATGAGGATTTAATCTGAGTTAAACTTTTTAAAATATAAGTTATATAATTATTATTTTGGCGTCAGCTATCGGCAATTAATCCGTGAAGGACTCTTATTTAATTTTTTGTATTATTATTATTATTATGATTTATAAGAAATTGAAGGTTATTGATTTTTTTAAAGCAATGAACGAAGACGAAAGTTAATTGACAATATATTTTTAAATAGCATTAATAATTCTAATTTGCATGTTTTTTGTGAAGTATTTTAAATTTTGTGAGTGAAGTTCTTTCTTGCAAATTAAGTTTCAATTATAAATGGGCTGTTTTTATAACTTTTTTATTCCCACCTTATTTTATTAGTCAGATAAGATAAAATTTATTACTTCATAATTCTTTTTATAATGCAATGCTATCTATATCATTCTTTTGAAAATGCAAACACGTCATTCTGACGGGCTACCTTCTAGTTTCTATATATAAATCAAACTTTTATAAGAAATATTGGGAATTTTCATTGATATGGAAGACGCATGGGGCATTTCGAAGATTTCTAACACAACGCGTAAAATTCTATTTTTTTCTCAAAAATATTTTTTTTTTAATTTTTTTGTGATAAATGCATGTCATAATGTGTATAATGTACCCTTGAATAATATTTAAGTTGAAATTTACAAAAATAAAAAAAATTATTTTTAAGGATTTTAAGCTCCACTGTCCCCTTAATCCATATAATAATATTTATGCCAAATTGCGTAAATCTACCAAGTTGGAAATTGTTCGTCAAAAATGGCAAATGAGGTGCGTTCGTACTATAACTCGTTTTATAAATATTTTTGCACCGCATATTGTACTGAATGTATATTTTAGTGCGCTTCATAAGTGCATAACACTTTCATTCTGTCGAAAGGCTGTAACATCATTAAAATGCTCTTGAAATAATGTTTTCCCATTGGCCGTCATGTAACGGACAACTTTTTACTGCCCCTGTAATTAAACTATACATCCGATTTTCATAAAATTTGAAATGACTCGACAAAATTTTGCAAAAATTATATATTTAAAATTTCAAACGATTTGGTTGCGTACTTTTTGCGCTGTTATATGCGAACAGACAGACGGACTGAACGACGACTATAGCTGCTACGTATTTATATAATTACGAACGCACCTAAAAATGGCTTTAACTATTTATATTTGTTTAATAAAACTTTTATTATTTAAATTCCTTTTAAATTCCGGTATTAAATCCCGGTATATCATATTCCCCTAAAATCTTTATTTGACTGCTAAAATATTATCCCGTCTTAAAAAAAAAAAAAAAAAAAAAAAAAAAACCTAGTTATTTCAATTTATTCTGTTATTTAAAATATCCAGGTGCCAGCTAGAATATTTCAAAGATTAAAACTTACTCAGACGTAAATTCATTTTCTTTTATCGTCTGGCGAGGGGAAAAAGTTATTTTTAGCACAGTCTCGACAACAGAGATTAAAGTTTGTTTACACTTATCACATCTGGGCCTAGGCTATAAAATATTCTTGAACAATCTTTTGGCGGTAGTATAAACGCTGATTGCGGCAACCAGTCGTGGAGAAATATGGTGTAGAGGTAGGTAGAGGTAGTAGAGAGAGAGAGAAAATGTGATAGATGGGACTTCATTCTGCATTGACACTTCAAAAGCAACCTACATTGGTCTATAGTAATGATTATTCGGAGTGATTTGCTGCGTTTTTATTGAGATGTTGTTGGAGTTTTTAAGAGCTTTGTGGGAGATTTAATGAATTTAAGAAGGTAATAAGTGTCTGGTAATATAATGAAGCGAAAAGGATTTTCGTAGCGAGAGATGGAATAGGTTTTAAGCTAATTTTGATGGAACGAGTTTTGTTCTTTTTGTCATTGGTAAAGTGGAGTATTTCCCGCCTAAACTCAAATTATGAGAATGTCAATAAAGTGGAATTGCTTTCAATCGATTGCATTTTTATGATATTCGAGTCTTTTATTCTCAACAACCATATCGGTCTGAGCGCCTGTGTTTTTTATTACTGGAAATCCCCCCATAATCTTTCGACAATGTCTGCTGCTTGCCGTCAAATCGTCACATATATATACAATTTTTAATATATTGTGTGAGGTGTGACTTTCTTTAGATCTCTTGATTTTTTATCATTTATTTTGTTTTCTGATGCGCTATTAGGAGCTACATTTTGTCATTTTGGTCTTAATGCCGACAGATGGATTGGGTGAAATAAAGCATCTTCACTGTGAATTAAACCTGCAAGCTCCTCTGATGATTCTGTGAGTTATTCATACTTTCTTATTTTACATGCTGGTTTCCAGTGTTCATGTCTTGTTCATCTTTTGAATTTTACAATTTGTTCATATATTTGTGATTTCATCTTTATTATATATATGTAAATTCGTAGAAGTTGTTGTTTGTAAAATGCTAATTTATTAGCGACTTGACTAACTAGACGTTGGAATAATAACACATAAACTTTAATACAATTCCATAAAGATAAATTTACTTCACTTCGTCGATAGCTTATTCAAATACGTTACATTTCTGATATAAAACCTATGAAATACTTTCTTTCGAACAATCCACTTACGCCAAATAGTGTCTCCCTTCGCATTGCAAAAGCCGATGCTTCATAAACAACATAATTTTATAGACTGACTCTTTTCCAATTTTGAATATCTCCAAACATTGATCTCGTGATCGTGAATTTTCATAACTCGTGCTTTCAAACTATGGATAATAAATATATCAGAGTGTCAGTTAATTTACTGATCATGCACGTCATAAAAAAAACGATGCTTAAAATAAAATCCTACATATAGTAAAGTGAGGACAGACGCCGCGGTGGGACAGACGCCGCAGAGATTGTATTGGCGACACTAGCGCTCCCTAGGACAAATTAAGAATTTCGTTGTGTGCCTAAGTGCTGTCTGCTGTGTTGTATGCGTTTCCCCTGCTTAACTATTAGTATTTAAATATTTCTGCCAGCTTTTATGCTTCAAACCTGCGTGGTAAGTTGCTAAAATTATTCTAATAAAGTTTTATTGCATATTTTAAGCCAAATAAGCAGATATTTCATCCCAAAACCAATTGCAACTGTAGAATAGATCATCGTAGAATACAGACATGTGCTTGCCTTTCTCTCGCGTTGCTCACATGACACAAAATGGTGACGCGGCATCTTACCCTCCACTATGGGACAGATGCCGCACAGAGGTTGAGGGACAGATGCCGCAAAATATATTTTTGTTTTTCGGTTCAATAAATTCATCACTGCGATTTAAGTATAATTAACATTTAAATGAAGGTATATTAGCGCATTCTGCTATTTATCAAAATACTCTCAGCAACAATGCTGGTTCTCCATGTGTGAATAAGAAAAACATAGGCCCTTTACAATTCTCACCATCTAAACTGTTAAACAAAATATCTCCTATCCCAATGATCAAAAGGCCCATACAGCCAAGTAAGAGAAAGCAAAATGATGCAAATATTACAAGCAGAGAGTTTATAAACAATAAAAAAGAAGAAGAAATTAAAAAGCAAAAGAAACTAGAAAGTGTCAAAGAACGACAGCTTAGTGGAAGTAAAATGTTTAAAAAATGGAAAGGAAATATCAACTTGAACACACCTTATTTGAGGAAGAAACAAAAATAGGAGTCATCTTCCGATAATGGCGAAATTGTTCCTTTTATAGATTCTGATGGCAGTATTGGATTAGAAATTGGTGACTCTGAATGTACTGGGTGTCTGGAGTCTTATCAAGAAAGAAAGTCTAAAGCGGACAGGGTTCAGTGCAGCAAATCCAATCGACAGCTGGATGACAAAGGCTCACTTTACTTTTGCAACGGGGAGTGTGATGTGACTGTGGGCGAATGGAAATACAAAATTAAAGAATGAGAGGAAAGGCAAAAAAAAATTAGACTAGGGCCTAAATAGAATATAACTAATACTTACATTAGGAGCAAATGAAAATGTTCGCCTGGATGTAAACCAGTGATTTATTTCGTTTTGTAATTATGCTGTCTATTGTTTCCATTAATTATGCTATCCATTCACGTAAATTCAAATGTTTTTTGTTTCATTTTCATTTTTTGTCTTAAGTTTTATTTTTCGAGCTTACACTTTTGCAATTTTGTTAAACTTTTCACAATTTAGTGATATATATAATTTATGTTAAGTTTACTGTTATTTATTTTAATTTTAAGTAGTTTGGGGAAATAAAAATGTGATTTACTTGGAAAAAAATAAACAGCATAGACTTTTTTCTCCATGCGGCATCTGTACCACACCCTATGCGGCATCTTACCCAGCACATAAAAAATGATGTTAAAAAAGGACGTTTGGGAAAATAATTATGCCTCCTTTATTAAGAGGGCTTTAACTTGTTTAACACAGAAATTTGATTCTAAAGGGTTTGATTAATGATTTTTGGTACTTAGTTTGTTGTTTTTTGCTTTATTGTACATTTTAAAAGAAGAAAAGTAAAACTGCGGCATCTGTCCCCACTTTACTATATATATATATAAACATTTTTTTAAACATTTTTGAGTAGTTTTTATAGCGTATCAGCTTTCTCAACCCAGAATGTAGGTTTTTCGGATACCATTAATTCTCAAGTAAACATTTTCATGTTCAACAAACGTTGTTTTACAGACAAACATGATACATTAATAACATTAACGATAACATTAAAACTAGTAAATCTGCAGATCAGGAGCCTCAACGTCAGCTCTATAATTCATTGTGTTTAGCACCCTTTGAGTAATATTAATCTTTCTACAAAAAACGAAATTTAAAGTTTTGAAATTACATAAACATTTATAAAACGAAAAAATATTTCGAAGGTTTCTGACATTAGAAACGTTAAATTAAACCCCTTGTTATGTAATGGTATTCTGAAAATCTCATGAGCTACTTATTCTGGTAATTTTTAGATAATAAAATAGATTTCTTCAGGGGGCTCTGCCCCCCTGAACCCCTTCGTAGTGTAATTTAATTTACATTTGTAATTATCAATTAATTGTGTTAATGTCCTTTAGTAAATTCTACCAATAGACGGAGACGTACATGAATTCTTTTCTACAGCCCTGTATATTACGTGAAGATTTTTACGCATCGTCTATAACATTTAAATTTAATGCTGACAAAAAACCCTCTTAAAACTGCTCATATCACATTTCCGGGGATTAGTATGCATAGTGTGCACCATATATCCAGTTTCTGTGGAGTCCTGTATATGGTTCTATTTAAATTCTGCAAACATTTGTTAGTATACTAAATGTAATTGGGCTGGGAAATACATAACTCAAAAAAAAAAAAAAAAAAAAAAAAAAAAAAAAAAATCACACTGAAGCAATTTGCGCTCATTTTCATTTATACTTACGAATTCATTTGTGTATCCCTGTACGTGGTCTATACAATATTTAAGCACTACTTATTAAGCACAAATTTACTTAACGTTAAAACGCACACCATAATCGAAAATGCTCTTCAGCAAACATCCCTAATAGACCAGAACTGTATACGAAATTTTTTATGTGACCCTATAAATGAACGATAAATACGATACAAATCATATTCAAGCTTCTTGTAGTCAACCACAGTAATGTAATTTAATTTCATAATGTTTGAATTAGTGCAACACAATTAACACACTGACGACAGGCAATTTAATTAAATCTGGGTTTAATAACAGTAGAAGCTCCTCACTCTTCTGAAAGTGTCTCGGAAATTGGTTTCTGAGATATGTTTTTCATGTTTATGCAGCAGTAAATATCTTTCAATGTACGGATGTAATATATAATGTCTTACAATCTATAAAAAATATGGACAACACAATATAAATGTCTTTTCTGTAAGGTAGAAGTCACTCCCTTAGCCAATGATGTATTCTGAATAAAAACGAGAATTCTCGTTTCCCGTCGCTAATGTGTTAAAATAAGCTGTGAAGAGTTTTTTTTTCCCCCGTAGACCACATTTTAATTGACCGCTTTTTTGTGACCCTGAAAAAAACATATGCTTTGCACCCCATATACTACAAAAATGTTTCAAAAATACATATCAATTTTATTATTTTGTAACAGAGTAACATCATTAAAAAACGTCACAAAAGGATTTTCTTCAAAGATTGTAATATTATGAATACTTTTGAGTTCCCTGTACGCATGCTGTAAGTGCTACACATAACATATTTTATAGTAACCAGGTTCTCGTGCAGCTTAATAAAGTATATAAATTTCATTACGTTTAAAATTGTGTAACATTATTAAAATACACCGCAGACGATTTTTCCCAAAGACTATAATGTAACGGAATAGTTTTGAGTGCCCCTGTAATTAAGCTATGAATGCTACACTCTTCATTTTTAATACCAAACATACTTTGGCAAACCTCGATAACGTATATCAATTACATGTAATCCCGACTATATTTACGCGAGTTAGAGCACGTAGAGAAACACGGCAGGCGACAGATAGAAAAACTGAAGTCATAAATACTTTTCATCCATGTTGGAAAGTGTTAAAAAGGATTTACATGCCTTTAACTGTACTTTTTTTTCAGCATGGTTAAACATTAGTTTAAACATCCTAATCCATGCGATAGCAATAACATATTAAAAGCCCCCCCCCCAAATATGCATATCTGGAGATCTATAAATCTACTGGAAAATAATTCATTATCGTGTCCACTGTTAATTGCATAAATTGCATCGATTTGGCGCGATAAAATATTTTTTGTGATAGCCTTTTAATAGTACCTGCAACAAAATTAACGTAATTTACTAACTTCATTCATATTTGACGCAATGATAGGCTACGAATAACAGTCGCTAGGCACCGAAGAAAAGGAAAAAAAAAAAAGAAATATGTATCATGTAAAACACGAAAATTAATTTAAAAATTCTTTATATTATTGGAATACATGTATAAATGTCCTTAAAACATTATACACGTAAATAAAAAAATCTGATAGATATATTCATAAAACTTCAATATAATAGGAATAATTTAAAACCCTTATTTGGAATTTTAGTATCCATAATTTGACATTTAAATCCATTAATCAAACGTGCCATTTTCTTTCAACTAATCGAAATTTGAAAATCGTCTGACTTGCCGTAGAAAAGCATTATAAAGAAAAATAAAATCTTCCATATTTTCCGAACGAATGAACCAAATTTAACCAAAAACTATACAGCTACGTCCGGGTATCTCACGAATATGCCCAATTAATTTCAAGCTGATCGGGTGCTTTTTGCGGCAGTTATCGCGGAACAGACAGACAGACAGACAGACGGACAGACAGACAAACGGAAATCAAAACTTTTCGTGTCTCCACAGTAAGCCTTCACTGACGTTTCGGCAATTAACATTGTTTTGCTAATTTCGTACGTATAATTTCAATTACGGCGCTGAAATTTTTTAATTGAGAATTGATAACATCTTAAAAACCTATATTCCGGTTTGAGAAAATTGATTAATACACTATTAAAAGTATTCGGAAAAGTTTTCGAAACTCAGTGGCAGCAAAAGCAACTTTATCTTAAAAAGGCTTCATTAAATTCCGAAAATCTATTGGTTTCTGGGGTTTCTACAGAACGTTTTTCGGAATTATGGGTAACTCGGAAGAGGTTGTTGTATATTTTCCTTCTTGGCTGTATTATATTTTCGTAGACTCAGAAACATTTGTCTTTTTTCAGTCTAGATCTACATCTTATGCTAAATAGATCATTCCTATACTTTTTAACTACTTTCAAAATTTTTATTATATTTCTGTGGAAATTTTCAAATTATTTCTTTTAAGGTAAAACAATTTTGTTGAAAAAGTAATTCCTTAGTTTATTACCACAAAACAACTTACCACATGAGTGTTACCACACGTTTGCCGTATACAAAACAAAATCTAAAAGAGAAATCAATATTCTGTGCTATTACTTTTGGAGTTGCGGCAGTGCTTGCTTTGGTATTCTGGGAAAAGACTATCCTAAATTTTAAAGTTATGTATTATTTAATATATTCTAGAGGCTTAAGAATACCATAAACAACTTATACCCGATTATAAATCAAAAGTTCTGCTTTCTGTTTCCACAAGTATATATAAAATTCAACATTTTCTTCAGAGTTCTTGAAACATTTGCGGTTTGAAGAAATCAAGACTATGTAATATTTATATGTACGGTATAGATTTATGAATAATTCGAATACATATATTCGAAAGAGCATTGTTGTTATGGTTATGCGTTACATATTTCTGAGAACGCATGTGTTTTAAATTTTAAAATTTCTATTCAATTATATTCACAATATAATTCTAATACAAATTGTTTTCAATATATTTAAATGAATATTTAAACCATTTATTTAGCATACGAAACGAATATTTCCATATGAGAGAAAAAAGGCCCACGCCGGGAATCGAACCCAGATCCTTGTCTTACAGGGCCCATGCTCTACCGTTTAAGATAACAATTACTGTCAAATGAAATATTGACATTTGTAACAACATTATGTAATATTAAAATATAGGAGATAGAAGAAAGTTTTGAAATTGGTACATCCAACTAGGTTTTTTTTTTTTTTTTTTTTTTTTTTTCACATTCTATGAATTGAAGATCTGACCGATCTCTTCTTTCGAAGCCTGAGCTCGATGATTTTAAATCCGAGCTCACCGGAGTCCGAAAATTTTGTTTTATCAGAGCCCGAAGCCGAAAGAGAAAGAGAGTCGCAGAAAAATGTTAATAACTTTTTAAAATTATTTTACGGTTAATTTTCTGGCCTAAAAATCTCTTCTTATCAGAAATATCTATTAATCATAAATACTCTCCCATTATGTCGTTTCGTGATTTTCATGTCCGTTAAAATCTGCTTAAAATAGCAAATTTGTTGATTATACCTAACCACTGGCAGAAATCTACTAAAGTCACAATTCTTATTCTTTTAAAATATCATAGTATATCCTTGGCAGAAAGATATGAGTTCTGTGTCCAGTGATTCTGAAAAAACACTTCAAACAGAAAGAGAGGATAGACAAGGGATATCTCACGGCTTCTTTATTTTACTAACACTTGCCACGCCAAAGCTTCAGAATCACATAGAATATTTCTTTTTATATCCCATCAATAATAATTCAATTCCTCTTCAAACTTATTTTTAGAGGCTTGCACAACACTTAAAAAACTTTGACTACATTCTTGTTTCTTAAATAGCATCTGACAAATTTCCCCATTTTCATTTTTTTTTTTCAGTTTGTTAGTAAATAAATTTTCTTTCCGAGCCCGACTCACCTCTACTACAATTTCTTAAAATGTACGATAGCGCTTAAAGTAAACAGTCAATAAATTCTTTTTTGAAATAGTCATTTTATTGTATATAGATTTTTAGAATGACACAGGAAAAAATTCTAATGCGTAATGTATTTCTGTGTCCATAAACATTTTCAGGTGAACACGAACTTTGGATATGTTCTAAGAGAAGATCTGAATATTTTCCTCCTTTAAAATGGTCATCCTAGCATACAGTTTTATTTTTATGTATATTTGTTTTTATTTTTTTTTTTACATACGAAGTACACATACAAAAGATTTACCGCCTGAGGCTGTTTACCGGAGACGGTTCGAACATTTTTTTGAATGAATTCGATGAGTTGAAAAAATAAGCATATGATACGACAGGATTTTATTTTTACAGGAGTAGAATTGTGATTGTATAAATTTCTATTTGGTTTTTGTCGATTTTATTTATCATCAGTAAAATTTTCGCTTTATTAGAATGAAAAAGTTTTCGCAAACCGGACTACAGCTATCGGAGACTACAGCTAACGTATACGGAGAGTAAATATTCCTTTTTAATGTCATTTTATTCGAAACTGTTATTTCACAGCTTACACATGCAGCTTCATGAAAATGGCGAATCGGATTTTTATGAAATTTTATCATACTATACAGTAAATAAATGTACACTACATAAAATAACTTATTACAGTGAACTCTCGATAAGTCGAAGTCTGATAAGTCGAATATTCGTTTAAGTCGAAGTTTACACGAAGTCCCGACCCCTTTATTACAAATCAACGTCAAACTTTCTCGTATTGTCGAAGTCTACATCTTTTAAGTCGATTTTTTTTGAGAAAGAGAACTAACAGTAATTGGACTAATTTCTTAATTTTTCAGCCACATCTCAAAAATACTGACACTTTCTGTTAGATAAAACTTTTCTGCTCTCCTTCGATTACTTTGAAGGACGCTATTTTTGCTTTCCACCTTGGACAGTGAGAAGAGTCTGCGAGTTTGCAATTTCGGTGGCAATCGTTCTTTCCCCCCTCCCCCATTCATTTCTCCTTTATGTATTCTGTTTTCTCAACTCTCAGGTGGCTTAGTGAATTCTAATTTGCCAAATCTCTCATCTTTTATGGAAGGATTTTTTTTAATGCTTCGATTCCATTATTGAGCTTTCATTTGGGTTCTTTGTTTTAATGTTGAGTCTTGTCGTTTTAGTGTTTATTGCTTTCACATCGTGATGCGTTTTTAATTGGTTCTTTTAAAATGTCTAAGCGGAAATTAGAAATTCTTACTTTAGAACAAAATGTAAATTTGATAAAAGATATTGAAACAATCCTAATTTAATGAAAAAGATCTATCCCTGAAATATGGTATCCTTCCCAACACGCTATCTACCATACTGAAAAATAAAGAACGCATTTTTAAAAGACGTAAGTCAAGTGTTAACCCAAAGTGCAAAAAGATGAATATGTGTGCTTTCCCAGATATCGAAACAGACCTCGTAAAATGGTTTAAATCTTATAGTGCACAGAAGAGTGTAATTACTTTAAGTGGTACGATGTTACATGATAATGCTTTGGATTTCACAAAATTATTGAATGTGGGAGGATTCCCTGCAAGCACAGAATGACTGGAAAAATTTAAAGCCAAACACAGAATTGTGTTTCGGACATTAGACGCTGAAGAAAAAGATGTGTCTGATACTCTGTGCATGATAAATGGAAGACAGTTTCATTACCCAAACTTCTTGCAAGCTATAGTTCGGACGACGTTTACAATATTGATGAAATGGGAGATTTTTACAAATGCTTTCCTAACAAGACAATGATGTTTAAGGGGTAATCATGTTCCGGTGGAAAGTTAAGTAAAGAACGTTTAAATGTTTTTGTCGAAGCAAATGCTTCTGGAGCAGAAAAGTTACCTTTACTGGTCATCGCTAAATACAAAAATCCTCGCTGTTTCAAACATAAAAAATCACTTTCGGTAGGGTACAGATCCAATAACAAGGATGACACTGATATTGTTCGAGGAATACATCAGAAATTTGGATGTAGTGTTTCATGCAAAAACTGTAAAATGTTGATCTTCGTTGATCAGTGCACAGCTCACGATCAACTTTTATACTTTAAATCTATCAAATTAGAATTATTTCCTTCTAACAGAACTTCTAAACTAAAGCCAGCAGACCAGAGAATAATTAAATGTTTAGAACATTCCTACAGAAAAGGGCGGAAGGCAATCGAGGATGACGAAAATGGAATAAATCAAAAGTGTGATGTGTTAGAAGCAATTACACTGATTTCAAGTTCCTGGAACAACGATGTGAAACAAATCACTATCCAAAATTGCTTCAGTAGATGTGGCTTCTTTGCAAGCAATGCGAATCATGTGTTGTGAATGAAAATCTACACGATCAAGTTATTTCTGAAGATGACGATAATGAGTTTTTGAATATTGATGAAAATGTCGCAGTTTGCGGAATAATTAATGCTTCAGATATAGTTGAAGCAATGAAAAAGGTGGAGAACGTTCCTGAGTCTGAGGATGATGAGGAAGTAAATTGCGTTTCACCTCCAAACAATCAAGAAGTGCATGCACAAATGACGACACGGCAATATCTCGAAAGTAGAGACGGTGTGGATCATTCTCTTTTCCTTTGTTTACATGCTTTCTGACATGTGAAAGACAAAAAAGTTTCTTCAAACAGTCATCATTCGCAAGTTTTTTCAGAAAACTTGAGTTTGTAAGTACCTTATATATGTAGCATTAAATTATATATCTCTTTAGTGCTCATTTTGCCAGACTCCGTTATTACAGTATAATTGCAATTCATATGTATATGATTGAATTATGTTTCATATATTTTCTGTATGTATTTAAGGATTTTTTATAAGTCGAACTTACGATAACTCGAATATTTTTGTAGGTCCCTTCGAATTCGACTTATCGAGAATTCACTGTATTTTGATTTTTCATTTAATCTTAATATACTTTTATTTGTTTCCGAATCTTATGAAATAACTGTTTTTTATTACTAAATAATATAAGTTTTGTTTCAGAAGAAGTTTATTTTATTTAAACACTATTTATTAAAGTACAGTAGAACCTCGATTATCCGAAGTAATTGGGACCTACCCTCTTTCGGAAAATCGAAATTTTCGGATAATAGAGAATGCTTCAATTTTAAGATTAAGGAGAAATATATGCAATATTTCTTATTATGATAACAAGTGCTAGATAAAAATAAAGCATTAGCAAAATAGAAACAAGAATAAATTACCTGAATTTTAATTTTGAACTTAAGTACCTTTTACATACATCACAAGGGTTTGAAAAAATGTTTTGTTTGTCACAGTTTCGATTCCTTTGATTTGAAGCTCTATCACGGAATTTTTAAATATTATTAGTTCACCAGTACCACAGTCTTTCTGCTGCTCCAGCCATGCCAAACCTTTTGTAAAACATTCAAAAGCTTCAGAACTGCTAATTTGTTTGTTTTCTTCATTCCACTCTGCAGATTACGGGAGCTCAAGTTAAAATCAAAGGAACTCTAAGAAAGGGGATCGAAAATATTTATATGTACTGGTAGTTCAGGAAAGACCTCTTGCACACAAGGATTATAATAGTTTTTAAAAAAAAAGCTTCAAAATGGATTTTGCGCACAGGGAATGTGATAGTAAAAAGAAAAAAAAAGCTTTTAAAATGGATTTCGGTTAAACAAGAGTTTCGGTTAAAAGAGGTTCGGATAAAAGAGGTTCTACTGTATTTCAAAAACAAGAAAGAAAAATCGTGCGTCAAGCATAGATTAATTAATACTTTCCAACACATTCAGAATAATGTAATAAAACTGCACCGTTTAATAATTTAAAATATTATGTCTAATTCAACCGTATGGAAACGCATAACACATTCGAAAACCCAATTTCAACTGTTCCCATCTGCAATCGAAAAATTATCCGAATTCTTTGAGCAGTCCTGTATATGATATATAGGTTTTTAGCTATTAACTTACATGTATGCCAAAATTAGTTCACTTAAGAGATACATATACTTCAGTTGAAAATTCCCCTTTAGTAATTTACTCTAATAAAGGAGAATGGTACGGGCAGCCCTGTGTATGAGGTATAGAATTTATATAAAACGAGTAACATGCAAAAAATTAGTTAAATTTAAAAACTCATACCGAATTTTAAAACGTGCTCTCCATCAATTATTAGTCAAAGACAGTACTGTAACCAATTTCTTTTGTTGTGTCCCTGTAAATGAATAAAAAATGCTAGGAATGCCTTGTTCTAACGCGATCGTAGTGAAATTTGGTGATTTATATCAGTTTTAATGCATTTGAAATAGCATAATGTCATTAAAATACTCTGCAAACGATTTTTCCCCATATACCATAATGTAATGGAATTTTTTTGAATGCCCCTGTGAATGAACTATTAATCCTACATACTTCATATACAATACCAAACATGCTTTGGTGACTCTAAGTAACCTTTATCAATTGCAAGAAAATCAAAGTATATTTACGGGAGTTATAGCTTGGATAGACGGACAAACCGAATGCGTAAACACATTTCAATTTGTTGGAAAGTGTTAAAAATAGCCCATACGTCTGAGTTAAGTAAGTGTTTATCTTGAGCGTAGTGTAAAAAATATGTTATAACTTAAAAATAAGTCATACTTAACTGCTTAGAACTTAAAATAAATAAAAATTAAATCTACTTAACTTTTCTAAAAAGCAAAAATTAAAAAGGTAGAAATATATGCATGTTCTTTTAAAGTTTCTTATCCTTGGATGTCATCATATATAATATTTCTGTTGTCTTCTTTTTATGTACATTTACAAAACGCAGAACGATGAATGAAGTATTATTAGGAAGGTTTTTGAACCGATTTCTGACATAGTACACTCAGATTTCATTAAAGCGTGTTTTTGATTAAAAATTGAGATAATTAATTTATATCAGCATTGCTTTCATAAAATAAATAGTTTTTACTCAAATCACTGTTGCCACAAAAATAAAACATTAGATTATATCATGCTCTTCATCTATCTATACTCATCTATACTTCCTATTATAAAGAGGAAAAAATTGTTTATTTGTCGGAGGTAAGCTCAGGAACTACCGAACCGATTCCAAAAGTAATGGTATCAAAATGATGGTGTTAGTCCAACTTAGAACATAGGCTATATCTTATGTCGGTGCCACTACCCCAAAGGGGGTGCAGGAGCAAAAAACGTTCTAAAAATGCGATTTTTGCGTTACTGAAGGGCCTAGAAATATGAAATTTTGAATATTAGTTACTTATAAGATATAAATTATGCCTAAGAACAGTTCTTAAACAATTCGAATTTTAAAAGAGGTGAAAATGCACAAAAAGCGTTCTAAAAAACGTTCTAAATGGTACTTTCTACACAATCTCAGGAAATATAAAAACGATTTAAAAAGTAATGGTATCAAAATGATGGTGTTAGTCCAACTTAGAACATAGGCTATATCTTATGTCGGTGCCACTACCCCAAAGGGGGTGCAGGAGCAAAAAACGTTCTAAAAATGCGATTTTTGCGTTACTGAAGGGCCTAGAAATATGAAATTTGGAATATTAGTTACTTATAAGATATAAATGATGTCTAAGAACAGTTCTTAAACAATTCGAAATTTAAAAGGGGTGAAAATGCGCGAAAAGCGTTCTAAAAAACCTTCTAAATGGTGATTTCTACACAATCTCGGGAAATACCAAACCGATTTTAAAAATATTGGCGTCAAAATGATAGTGACAACGTTTGCTCCAAGATAGGCTATGTTTTATCTCGGTGCCACTACCCCAAAGGGGGTGTAGGAGCAAAAAACGTTCTAAAAATGCGATTTATGTGTTACTGAAGGGCCTAGAAATATGAAATTTGAAGTATCAGCTACTTATTACATATAAAGGATTTCTGAGAACAGTTCTTAAACAATTCGAAATTTAAAAGGGGTGAAAATGCGCCAAAAAACTTTCTAAAAAACGTTCTAAATGGTGATTTCTACACAATCTCAGGAAATACCAAACCGATTAAAAAAATAATGGCGTCAAAATGATGGTGTAAACCCTTGCTCCAACATAGGCTATGTTTTATGTCGGTGCAGGGGGTGCAGAAGAAAAGCATCCTAAATTGCGGTTTTTGCGTGACGGAAGGGCCTTGAATCGTGAAATTTAGAATGGTAGTTAGTTATAAGATATCAATGATCTCTAAGGACATTTCCTAAAAAAGTCGAAATTTAAAAGGGGGGGTCAAAATGCGCAAAAAGCGTTGTAAAAAACGTTCTAAAGAGCGATTTCTAGCAATCTCAGGAAATACTGAACCAATTTCAAATATAATGGTGTAAAAATGATGGGGACAGATCTTACTCCAATATAGGCTATATTTTATATCTGTTTCCACTACCCCAGAGGAGATGCAGAAGCAAAATGAGCGAAAAGCGTTCTAAAAACATTCTAAATGCCGATTTGTCACCAATATCTCAGGAAGAATCAAACTGATTTCAAAAGTAATGGTAAGAAATTGATGCTGACAGCCTCTGCTCTAACATAGACGCTATTTTAAGTCGGTATCACTGTCACCTAGACGTTGCAGGAGCAAAAAAGCGTTCCAAATTTCGATTTTTGTGATCGGTAGGGGCTAGCAACTTAAAATTAGGCAAGGAACATATTTATTACATATAAATGATCTTTAAGAATAGTTTTAAAAAAAATTGGAAATTTAAAAAGGGGTGAAAATACGCGAAAAGCGTTCTAAAAACGTTCTAAATTGAGATTTCTACTCAATCTCAGGAAATTCCAAAGCTATTTCAAAAGTAATGTTTGCAAATCAATGATCACAGTCAGGAACAACCTATAACATAGGTTATATTTTATGTTGCTGTCACTACCATCTGAGGGTTGCAAAAGCAAAACATGTTCTAATTTGCGTTTTTTGCATAACTGAAGGGTCTAACACTTTGAAGTATGGCATGGCATTTACTTACAAGATGCAACTGCTTTCTAAGAACTTTCGAAAGAAAATTTCAAATTTAAAAAGATGAAGTGAGCGAAAAGTGTTATAAATTACAATTTTTATGTAATCTTATCAAATACCAAACCGATTAAAAAAATAATGATGACAAATTGTTGGTGATAGAACCTGCTCAAACATAAGCTATATTTTATGTCTGTTCCACTACCACCAGAGGGTTGCAGGAGCTAAAAACTTTCTAAATTGCGATTTCTGTGATACTGAAAAGGCTAGAAACTTTAAATATGGCATGGTAGTTAGTTTTAAAATATATATGCCCTCGAAGGACTGTCGAAAATAAATTCGAATTAAAACTGGGTGAAGTGAAGGGGAGGTGCGAAAAGCATTCTAAAAAAGTCCTAAATTACGATTTCTACTCAATTTCAGGGGATATAAACCAAATATAAAAGTAATAGTTGCGAATCAATGGTAACAGTCTCTGATCGTACACAGGCTATATTTTATGCCGATGATTCTACCACCTGGGGTTCACAGGAACAACAAACGCTCTAGAAAAGGCCTTTAAAAGCTTTCTAAATTACGTTTCTGTGGAATATTAGGAAATAACAAACCAATTTCAAAATTAATGTTGGCAAATTAATGATGACAGTTCCTATTTCAACATAGCCCTTTATGCTGAGAGAGGTGGTAGGACTTGGAATTGGACATGATGGTTAATTTTAAAATGTAAGAAGATGGTTTCTAAAAAATTCGAAACTTCAAATGAATACCCAAATGAGCGTATTAATTAAGCATAAAAGTTTCAAAATATTTTCTAAATTATTATTTATTTAGATTTATTTCGTTTTATTAATTTAAGTCTCATTTCTGCCTTATGCAGTGTAACAATGATGTTTAATCAAACTGTGTTTTAAATAGTAATTTTTTTAATTATTCCTAAAAGTAATAAGTACCTTTTAATAAAATAAAATATTACCATTTAATAAAATAAAAATTTAGTTAGAACCTTTTAATAAAAATCAGACATATAAATATCACTTGGCATATTTCAAATATTACGCGAGCAAAGCCGCGGGATTTGCTAGTCATATTATAAAGAGGAAAAAATTGTTTATTTGTCGGAGATAAGCTCAGGAACTACCGAACAGATTCCAAAAGTAATGGTATCAAAATGATGGTGTTCGCCCAACTTAGAACATAGGCTATATCGTATGTCGGTGCCACTACCCCAAAGGGGGTGCAGGAGCAAAAAACGTTCTAAAAATGCGATTTTAGCGTTACTGAAAGGCCTAGAAATATGAAATTTGGAATATTAGTTACTTATAAGATTTAAATGATGTCTAAGAATAGTTCTTAAACAATTCGAAATTTAAAAGGGGTGAGAATACACAAAAAGCGTTCTAAAAAACGTTCTAAATGGTAGTTTCTACATAATCTCAGGAAATACCGAACAGATTCCAAAAGTAATGGTATCAAAATGATGGTGTTCGCCCAACTTAGAACATAGGCTATATCGTATGTCGGTGCCACTACCCCAAAGGGGGTGCAGGAGCAAAAAACGTTCTAAAAATGCGATTTTTGCGTTACTGAAGGGTCTAGAAATATGAAATTTGGAATATTAGCTACTTATAAGATATAAATGATGTCTAAGAACAGTTCTTAAACAATTCGAAATTTAAAAGGGGTGAAAATGCACAAAAAGCGTTCTAAAAAACGTTCTAAATGGTAGTTTCTACATCATCTCAGGAAATACCAAACCGATTTAAAAAATATTGGTGTCAAAATAATAGGGACAACGTTTGCTCCAAGATAGGCTATATTTTATGTCGGTGCCACTACCCCAAAGGGGGTGCAGGAGCAAAAAAAACGTTCTAAAAATGCGACTTTTGCGTTACTGAAGAGCCTAGAAATATGAAATTTGGAATATTAGTTACTTATAAGATATAAATGATGTCTAAGAACAGTTCTTAAACAATTCGAAATTTAAAAGGAGTGAAAATGCACAAAAAGCGTTCTAAAAAAAAGTTCTAAATGTTAGTTTCTACATAATCTCAGGAAATATCAAACCAATTTAAAAAATATTGGTGTCAAAATAATAGTGACAACGTTTGCTCCAAGATAGGCTATGTTTTATGTCGGTGCCACTACCCCAAAAGGGGTGCAGGAGCAAAAAAACGATCTAAAAATGCGATTTTCGCGTTACTGAAGAGCCTAGAAATATGAAATTTGGAATATTAGTTACTTCTAAGATATAAATGATGTCTAAGAACAGTTCTTAAACAATTCGAAATTTAAAAGGGGTGAAAATGCACAAAAAGCGTTCTAAAAAACGTTCTAAATGGTGATTTCTACACAATCTCAGGAAACACCAAACCGATTTTAAAAAAAAATGGCGTCAAAATGATGATGAAAATCCTTGCTTTAACATAGGCTATGTTTTGTGTCGGTGCCACTACCCCAAAGGGGGTGCAGGAGAAAAACGTTCTAAATTGCGGTTTTTGCGTGAGGGAATATCCTTGAATCGTGAAATTTAGAATGGTAGTTAGTTATAAGATATCAATGATCTCTAAGGACATTTCCGAAAAAAATCGAAATTTAAAAGGGGGGTCAAAATGCGCAAAAAGCGTTGTAAAAAACGTTCTAAATTGCAATTTCTATGCAATCCCAGGAAATACTGAACCGATTTCAAATATAATGGTGTTAAAATGATGGTGACAGATCTTGCTCCAAGATAGGCTATATTTTATATCTGTTTCTACTACCCCAGAGGAGATGCAGGAACAAAATGAGCGAAAAGCGATCTAAAAACGTCCTAAATGCCGATTTGTCACCAATATCTCAGGAAGAATCAAAAAGATTTCAAAAGTAATGCTGACAGCCTCTGCTCTAACATATACGCTATTTTAAGTCGGTATCACTATCACCTAGACGTTGCAGGAGCAAAAAAGCGTTCCAAATTTCGATTTTTGTGATCGGTAGGGGCTAGCAACTTAAAATTAGGCAAGGTAATATTTATTACATATAAATGATCTTTAAGAACAGTTTCGAAAAAATTGGAAATTTAAAAAGGGGTGAAGATGCGCGAAAAGCGTTCTAAAAACGTTCTAAATTGCGATTTCTACTCAATCTCAGGAAATTCCAAAGCTATTTCAAAAATAATGGTTGCAAATCAATGGTGACAGTCCCTGCTATAACATAGGTTATATTTTATGTTGCTGTCACTACCATCTGAGGGTTGCAAAAGCCAAACATGTTCCAATTTGCGTTTTTTGCATAACTGAAAGGTCTAACACTTTGAAGTATGGCATGTTATATACTTACAAGATGCAACTGCTTTCTATGAACTGTCGAAAGAAAATTTCAAATTTAAAAAGATGAAGTGAGCGAAAAGCGTTATAAATTACAATTTTTATGTAATCTTATCAAATACCAAACCGATTAAAAAATAATGATGACAACTTGTTGGTGATAGAACCTGCTCAAACATAAACTTTATTTTATGTCTGTGCCACTACCACCAGAGGGTTGCAGTAGCTAAAAACTTTCTAAATTGCGATTTCTGTGATACTGAAAAGGTTAGAAACTTTAAATATGGCATGGTAGTTACTTATAAAATATAAATGCCCTCGAAGGACTGTCGAAAATAAATTTGAATTAAAAAGGGGTAAAGTGAAGGGGAGGTGCGAAAAACATTCTAAAAAAGTCCTAAATTACGATTTCTACGTAATTTCAGGGAATATATACCAAATATAAAAGTAATATTTGCGAATCAATCGTAACAGTCTCTGATCCTACACAGGATATATTTTATGCCGATGATTCTACCACCTGGGATTCACAGGAACAACAAACGCTCTAAAAAAGGCCTTTAAAAGCTTTCTAAATTACGTTTCTGTGGAATATTAGGAAAAAACAAACCAATTTCAAAATTAATGTTGGCAAATTAATGGTGACAGTTCCTATTTCAACATATCCCTTTATGTTGACAGAGGTGGTAGGACTTGGAATTTGACATGATGGTTAATTTTAAGATGTAAGAAGATGGTTTCTAAAAAATTCAAAACTTCAAATGAATACTGAAATGAGCGTATTAATTGAGCATAAAAGTTTCAAAATATTTTCTAAATTATTATTTATTTAGTTTTATTTCGTTTTATTAATTTAAGTCTCATTTCTGCCTTATGCAGTGTAACAATGATGTTTAATTAAACTGTGTTTTAAATAGTAATTTTTTTAATTATTCCTAAAAGTAATAAGTACCTTTTAATAAAATAAAATATTAGCTTTTAATAAAATAAAAATTTAGTTAGTACCTTTTAATAAAAATTAGACATATAAATATCATTTGGCATATTTCAAATATTACGCGAGCAAAGCCGCGGGGTTTGCTAGTCGTTTATAAAATAGTAAATACGACAAAAGATGTAGTGTGACATCTTCACACGGTTTTATTTTATGTTTATCGTTTAACCCTTTATATACTGTATTATGAATTCGTGAAAATTTTATCTTCTAAAGCATTTTTCGTGAATTGTTTAAACTACATTAGAAGATTTACGTAATCATTCAATAAATTTTAGAAGGCTTGAAGGATTAGAATGATTAATTAAATTTGAATTTATAAGGATTTTGTGCAATATGTATCACCCCACTCAAATCTCTTACTTTAAATATTTTTCTTAGTATTTTGTAGAATTAGGAAATGAACGAATATAATAATGTTCTTAAAATAGAAATATAGAAATATTTCCGAATTGAAAAATCGCACCCCCCCCCCCCCCCCCCAACGCTAAGAAAGCTGAAAAGATGCGAAGGCTAAAGAAATCATCCTTTTAAAAATATTTTTGTTTTGTGTAACTAATAATGCTTTTGGAACAAGTAATGTATTTATAACTCATTCTAAATTGCATTACAACTAATCGTATTAAATGAATTTTACAACAAGTTATTTTAATAGTTCTTATAATGTCAGTAGATAAAGGTTTAAAATCGAAATTGAAATTGGAAAGTTTAGAAGAATAGATACCATTGACCGACCGAAGCAGTGGCATTTTACGTGTAGCTTAAACGATATGCTCTGTTATATTTGATTAAATTGTATTTTAGATGTCTTCCATTTATTTTTCTTTGTCCCGTGTTTTTTTCAATGAGATGACATCATCTTTTAATGCAGTTAAAATATGGCTGTTAATATATTGTCGCGCGTGACTTTTGCTATCTTCAAACATCTTTTACTATAACTTTGATGGATGAGATGATATAAAATTTTTCTTTAAAAATTTAAACCTGAATCGGAAAAATATTCGACTGAAGTTCGAAACTCTCTCACCTATCCACTGATATATACATCGCTTCCAATGCAAACTTCAATTTTCCTATGCACATACAAAACGCACAACGATGAATGAGGTAAAATACGAAAAAAAAAATTATTAGTTTTTTGACATACAACTCAACTTCCGTTAAAATATGTTGTTTCCAATGAGTACTTCAGTTTTCCTATGCACATACAAAACGCGCTGAGGTAAAATACGAAACAAATTTTTATCAGTTTTTTGACATACTACACTCAACTTTCATTAAAATAGGTTGTTTCATAAAAACAGTTGTTAACTAAAAAATTAATGAGGAAATATCACCAAAAAATTTCAATGATTTAACTGCGAAAGCCTCTCACAAGTCTATTGGTAAAATAGCACAAGCTCTAAATTTTCAGTAATTTTGACATTTAAATAATACATGATCCTGTAAGGATATGTTTAAAAACGCTGTAATAGCTATGATATTTGGCCATACAGGGTGCAATATGTTATCTATCGCCGACCTTTAATTTCTCAACTATTGGTCGTAGACATATAGTTCCAATTACAAAAACGTTTCAAATGAGGTAAATATTTATGTTGTGGCATTATTTAAAGTAAAAAATCAATTTTATAAAAATTACGAAATCTAACTTTTTATACGGTCCCCTAGTCCCTATAGTTATATATAGTAAAAGTTTACACATATCATAACAGATACAACACAAAAAGTTTGACATCTGTACTACAAAAATTCACACAGTTATTAAATTTCCAAGTTTGAGATTTTTGCACATGATTTTGTCTTTCATTGAGGGATCAGTTAAAAGATGAATTAAAGTAATTCGAGATCAAAATCAGGGTGCAATGTCCTTTTTACGGCGAAACCATTTTTAACCGGTATCGCCAAATTGGGGTATCACCAAAGGGTGATATATCATCTAAAAATTTGAGCCGCCTTTTAGGAGTCGTATGCAAAGCGTAGAATGAAATATTGAAATTAAACTGAAAAATAAATATCAATTTATTATAATATCAGAAAAAGGTCTACTATAAAAAAAAATTTAATACATCAAACGCCGGGATCTACTAGAGATACTGCTCAAAGCGTTCTCTATTGGTGTTAATGCGCAATTGAATGCGGGGCAGTGCTGAGACCTGGACACTTTAGAGCATAGCAGGTGTGCAAACTGTGCGACAATCAAGGACGATGCGCTGCTTCAGATAAACCAGAGAAGTGGTCTCAGTCACATAGACCTATGGCTTGCTGTAACCCCAGAGGTAAGAAGTCCATGGGAATCAAGTCCGGCGAACGCGGTGGCCACTCTACCGGACCACCATGTAAAAGGATCTGTTGACCGAATTCGATGGTCAGATAAGCCCGGACGTTTGATGTTTTATCCGGAGAGGGCCCCATGATGAGGGCCCCTTTTTGGAACACACCCGGCATGCATGCTGGGGAAGCAGCTCTTCATACCAGTCACGGACCGTGTTTTGTAGCAGATGCAGGTAACGATCGCCCGTTAAGGTTCTATCGTAGAAGATGGGTCCAACAATCTGGGTTCCCCATATACCGCACCACACGTGTCGCACTGTGCGGGCGATGTGGAAGTTTTCCCGAGACCAGTAATGTACATTGTGCACTTTTACAATGCCACCCCGTGTAAACATTGACTCATCTGCCCACAGAATGTCACAAAGGGACGACGGATTTTCCTCTAAGGTGTTGAGCATGAAATTATAATAATCAAATTGTTCTGCGTGGTCACCCAGCATCAATGCTTGCACCAGTGTCGGATGGTATGGATGAGCATCATGTGCATGTAAAAAATACCAGACATGCTGAGCACATGCCTCGCTTATTACCGCCGTGATCAGTTTTTGAATTAAAAGGGCGGATGCTAGTACCTCCTCCGGTGTCATTCGAACATTACACCTTGCCCGTCTACTTGTTCTGGGTCGTGGTGAAACAGTGCCGGTTTCTCTAAGACGGTGCAATGCATCAGTTATAGTTTCATCCGTTGGATGTAGATCCTTAGGGAAACGTTCAGAATAAGCACTCGCAGCCTCTCTGGCATTCCTTTGACATTCACCATAAATAAGTATCATTTCGGCATATTGCATGTATGCGTAACTTGCCATCACGATCTCAGCGCTGACTAGCATGTCCACTGGTAGATGGTTGGTATTTTACCCCGAACGTGTGGCTCTGCGGTACTATTGTAATTTGCATAGTCCCAATTTTCATGCTCGTTATAGCTCGGATGGTCATTTGCATTCCACTGCCAATTATCTAGTCCTTAGTGATTATGTTTTATTTTCCGGTTGTCGATTCTACCTACTTTGACATTTGAATGTTGTTCGACCCATAAAAGTTAGCTCAAATTTTTAGATGAAATTATGCATCGCCACCAATGGAGAACACTTTGAGCAGTATTTCTAGTAGATTCCGGCGTTTGATGTATTCATTTTTAATAGCAGACCGTTTTCTGATATTATAATAAATTAATGTTTATTTTTCTGTTTAATTTCAATATTTCATTCTTCGCTTTGTATACGACCCCTAAAAGTCAGCTCAAATTTTTAGATGAAACAACTTTCTTTGGTGATACCCCGAATTTGACGATACCGGCTAAAGGTGGTTTCGCCTTAAAAAGGACATTGCACCCTGATTTTGATCTCGAATTACTTTAATTCATCTTTTAACTGATCCCTCAATGAAAAACAAAATCATGTGTAAAAATCTCAAACTTTGAAATTTAATAACTGTGTGAATTTTTGTAGTACAGATGTCAAACTTTTTGTGTTATATCTGTTATGATATGTGTAAACTTTTACTAAATGTAACTTTAGGACTGGGGGGGCGTATAAAAAGTTAGATTTCGTAATTTTTATAAAATTGATTTTTTACTTTAAATAATGCCACAACATAAATATTTACCTCATTTGAAACGTTTTTGTAATTGGAACTATATGTCTACGACCAACGGTTGAGAAATTAAAGGTCGGCGATAGATAACATATTACGCCTTATATAAAGGTATGATTTATTGGATATGCCACGATCATCGTTAGGCGAAGGTTAAACAGACCGGGACCTACATTTAAAGTGGAATCCGACCCACTATAAACATCCATGCCACAGTTGGGATTCGAAACTGCCACATTTTGTTTAGTAGTCAGCGACCTAATCATTAAACAAGCAGGTGGGTAGATATGATAAGTAATGTTATTAATATGAAAGGATCAGAAATTGACTACAAAGTGAGACATACCGTGTTTATTCTCTTTTTTCGCACTTATTTTGTCATTTTTAGGGTTCCGTACTTAAAAAGTAAAAACAGAACCATATATATGCCCATATATAAGATCTCTCCTGTGTCTGTCTGTTCGTCTGTCACAGCCATTTTACTCGTAAACTACGGAACGTGGAAAGTTCAAATTGGGGGAAGTAATAAAGACTATTGTCTTACGTATTTACAGATTAATAAACAATCACAAATATATTTAGTAAAAATGTAGAGGAGTTAATTAAGTTACTTGAAAAAAAATCTTTTCTTTGTATATCGTGTGAGGTATCGTGTGAAAACTGTCGTAACGCTGAACTCAAAAACACATCTCTTTTAATTTTAGGTATTGTATTTTCAGAGATATCGTCGAAAATGTAGTGCAAAAATATATCCCCTCCACCCGTCTATTTCCGAATCTATTGAAACTAAAATTATGAAAAAGTTAGAGGTAGTAGACGTTAATGTAAACCTTGCAGGGAAATTATACCGATTACACGAAGGTCACATAATTTTTGAAAAAAGCGCTTTTTTCCGTTACACACAAATGTCGACTTGCGGGCATTCAGAAAGGTGTTGAGAAGCGCTGGAGGTACCTATCGTAGCAGAAGTATAAAAGCATTTTTGATAATGATTTTCAAAAAAAATCGTCCATAACTAGCCGAACGTGGCCGCCCTGTGCGGGTGGGCGTTTCCGCCTGCGCCTCTTGTGCATGTGCGTCTGCATTCGGTCGGACAGGGATGGACTCACCTAACAAGCCCCAACGTGTCAGGGAACATACCGGGAAATACGTTAAGCTCTAAGGGACAGGCCTAGCCGGCCCTGAGCAGTCTCTCTTAGGCTGCCTAACCCTTCAAACTACGGACGGTTCGGACATATATAATGACAAGGGCGGCGTACTCTGTGTACCATCGGCTTTTAAAGCCTAGATAACAACTTTTAATGATATATTTGTGTAATGCGATGCCCAGTAGCAGTATAAAAGCAATAAACGTCATGTTGTTAAAAACAGACTAATTTATTTAGAATTAATCACATAAATACGCGAAATATGACATTCACGTTTAGTTTTCATTGGGTGGATTTCTCAATACGCCTCCGGTGTCTTTAAAAGTTATTTAAAAATGTATCTGGAAAAATGTGGCTCGGACCAAGGCGGCGCACATACTCTCAGATATAGAATTCTCACTTTTGACGATTTAGCAATCCTCAAGCTGTATTTCGTCGTTTTTGACGATCATTTCCTATCACCATCACGTGACTTTTAAGGAAAGGTAAACTCTCAGATATTTGACGAAAGTTTTTCCTCAATCACGGTCAGACTCAATGCATTTTAAGGAAACCGTTGCTGTACCTCCTCAAATCCTGCGATTTTAGCAAGCAGATATTTGCTTGTTTGTATTAGTCCCGTAATAATTTATTTTTAAAACAGCACTTTTTAGTGCTTTTCAGAAAATACTGAAATATAGGTAGTTATTGTTTCTTCATAAGTTATTTTTTTAGCTGTTAAAATTTTTAGGAATGCTTATTATTATTATTATTATTATTACTTATGTTGTTGTTCGTTATGTTTTAATTCGAAAAGAATATATTTCCTGTGTTCAAAAACATCCAAAAAGAAAATTTAATCAATAAAATTTCAAAGATCCGGGATATCTTTTTTAAAAATTTATTTAAGAAGTATATTCTGTTTTCAATCAGATTAAAAATAAACATAATTGATAGCATAATAAAAAATAAACATAATTAAATTACAAACATTACAATATTAAACATAATTAATTAAAGCATAATTAAAAATAAACATAAATGTAGCATTGTAGCAGATGCAGGTAACGATCGCCCGTTAAGGTTCTATCGTAGAAGATGGGTCCAACAATCTGGGTTCCCCATATACCGCACCACACGTGTCGCATTGTGCGGGCGATGTGGAAGTTTTCCCGAGACCAGTAATGTACATTGTGCACTTTTACAATGCCACCCCGTGTAAACATTGACTCATCTGCCCACAGAATGTCACAAAGGGACGACGGATTTTCCTCTAAGGTGTTGAGCATGAAATTATAATAATCAAATTGTTCTGCGTGGTCACCCAGCATCAATGCTTGCACCAGTGTCGGATGGTATGGATGAGCATCATGTGCATGTAAAAAATACCAGACATGCTGAGCACATGCCTCGCTTATTACCGCCGTGATCAGTTTTTGAATTAAAAGGGCGGATGCTAGTACCTCCTCCGGTGTCATTCGAACATTACACCTTGCCCGTCTACTTGTTCTGGGTCGTGGTGAAACAGTGCCGGTTTCTCTAAGACGGTGCAATGCATCAGTTATAGTTTCATCCGTTGGATGTAGATCCTTAGGGAAACGTTCAGAATAAGCACTCGCAGCCTCTCTGGCATTCCTTTGACATTCACCATAAATAAGTATCATTTCGGCATATTGCATGTATGCGTAACTTGCCATCACGATCTCAGCGCTGACTAGCATGTCCACTGGTAGATGGTTGGTATTTTACCCCGAACGTGTGGCTCTGCGGTACTATTGTAATTTGCATAGTCCCAATTTTCATGCTCGTTATAGCTCGGATGGTCATTTGCATTCCACTGCCAATTATCTAGTCCTTAGTGATTATGTTTTATTTTCCGGTTGTCGATTCTACCTACTTTGACATTTGAATGTTGTTCGACCCATAAAAGTTAGCTCAAATTTTTAGATGAAATTATGCATCGCCACCAATGGAGAACACTTTGAGCAGTATTTCTAGTAGATTCCGGCGTTTGATGTATTCATTTTTAATAGCAGACCGTTTTCTGATATTATAATAAATTAATGTTTATTTTTCTGTTTAATTTCAATATTTCATTCTTCGCTTTGTATACGACCCCTAAAAGTCAGCTCAAATTTTTAGATGAAACAACTTTCTTTGGTGATACCCCGAATTTGACGATACCGGCTAAAGGTGGTTTCGCCTTAAAAAGGACATTGCACCCTGATTTTGATCTCGAATTACTTTAATTCATCTTTTAACTGATCCCTCAATGAAAAACAAAATCATGTGTAAAAATCTCAAACTTTGAAATTTAATAACTGTGTGAATTTTTGTAGTACAGATGTCAAACTTTTTGTGTTATATCTGTTATGATATGTGTAAACTTTTACTAAATGTAACTTTAGGACTGGGGGGGCGTATAAAAAGTTAGATTTCGTAATTTTTATAAAATTGATTTTTTACTTTAAATAATGCCACAACATAAATATTTACCTCATTTGAAACGTTTTTGTAATTGGAACTATATGTCTACGACCAACGGTTGAGAAATTAAAGGTCGGCGATAGATAACATATTACGCCTTATATAAAGGTATGATTTATTGGATATGCTACGATCATCGTTAGGCGAAGGTTAAACAGACCGGGACCTACATTTAAAGTGGAATCCGACCCACTATAAACATCCATGCCACAGTTGGGATTCGAAACTGCCACATTTTGTTTAGTAGTCAGCGACCTAATCATTAAACAAGCAGGTGGGTAGATATGATAAGTAATGTTATTAATATGAAAGGATCAGAAATTGACTACAAAGTGAGACATACCGTGTTTATTCTCTTTTTTCGCACTTATTTTGTCATTTTTAGGGTTCCGTACTTAAAAAGTAAAAACAGAACCATATATATGCCCATATATAAGATCTCTCCTGTGTCTGTCTGTTCGTCTGTCACAGCCATTTTACTCGTAAACTACGGAACGTGGAAAGTTCAAATTGGGGGAAGTAATAAAGACTATTGTCTTACGTATTTACAGATTAATAAACAATCACAAATATATTTAGTAAAAATGTAGAGGAGTTAATTAAGTTACTTGAAAAAAAATCTTTTCTTTGTATATCGTGTGAGGTATCGTGTGAAAACTGTCGTAACGCTGAACTCAAAAACACATCTCTTTTAATTTTAGGTATTGTATTTTCAGAGATATCGTCGAAAATGTAGTGCAAAAATATATCCCCTCCACCCGTCTATTTCCGAATCTATTGAAACTAAAATTATGAAAAAGTTAGAGGTAGTAGACGTTAATGTAAACCTTGCAGGGAAATTATACCGATTACACGAAGGTCACATGATTTTTGAAAAAAGCGCTTTTTTCCGTTACACACAAATGTCGACTTGCGGGCATTCAGAAAGGTGTTGAGAAGCGCTGGAGGTACCTATCGTAGCAGAAGTATAAAAGCATTTTTGATAATGATTTTCAAAAAAAATCGTCCATAACTAGCCGAACGTGGCCGCCCTGTGCGGGTGGGCGTTTCCGCCTGCGCCTCTTGTGCATGTGCGTCTGCATTCGGTCGGACAGGGATGGACTCACCTAACAAGCCCCAACGTGTCAGGGAACATACCGGGAAATACGTTAAGCTCTAAGGGACAGGCCTAGCCGGCCCTGAGCAGTCTCTCTTAGGCTGCCTAACCCTTCAAACTACGGACGGTTCGGACATATATAATGACAAGGGCGGCGTACTCTGTGTACCATCGGCTTTTAAAGCCTAGATAACAACTTTTAATGATATATTTGTGTAATGCGATGCCCAGTAGCAGTATAAAAGCAATAAACGTCATGTTGTTAAAAACAGACTAATTTATTTAGAATTAATCACATAAATACGCGAAATATGACATTCACGTTTAGTTTTCATTGGGTGGATTTCTCAATACGCCTCCGGTGTCTTTAAAAGTTATTTAAAAATGTATCTGGAAAAATGTGGCTCGGACCAAGGCGGCGCACATACTCTCAGATATAGAATTCTCACTTTTGACGATTTAGCAATCCTCAAGCTGTATTTCGTCGTTTTTGACGATCATTTCCTATCACCATCACGTGACTTTTAAGGAAAGGTAAACTCTCAGATATTTGACGAAAGTTTTTCCTCAATCACGGTCAGACTCAATGCATTTTAAGGAAACCGTTGCTGTACCTCCTCAAATCCTGCGATTTTAGCAAGCAGATATTTGCTTGTTTGTATTAGTCCCGTAATAATTTATTTTTAAAACAGCACTTTTTAGTGCTTTTCAGAAAATACTGAAATATAGGTAGTTATTGTTTCTTCATAAGTTATTTTTTTAGCTGTTAAAATTTTTAGGAATGCTTATTATTATTATTATTATTATTACTTATGTTGTTGTTCGTTATGTTTTAATTCGAAAAGAATATATTTCCTGTGTTCAAAAACATCCAAAAAGAAAATTTAATCAATAAAATTTCAAAGATCCGGGATATCTTTTTTAAAAATTTATTTAAGAAGTATATTCTGTTTTCAATCAGATTAAAAATAAACATAATTGATCCCTCTCCCTTTTATAAACAGTAAAGTGTTAAAATCTTATCCATCTATTCAACGTGATAAAATCTCACACAATATGCACTTCACAGTTCGTTATTTGTGTGCAACAAATTAACCAGACCATATTCTAACCTTTCATTGAGCAAAGAAAATTTCACTAATAAATGATTTAATCAAGCCATATTATAATTATTCATTGACTATGAGAAAAACATAATAATAAATTAGCCTTCCTTAAAACTTTCAGCACCGATAAAATTACAATCTATCTAATAAAAATATAATCACGCGGCAGCTTTCATTAGATCCGTCTAAAAGCACATTCATAAGTCCCCAATAGCCTGATCGGTAGAGCAAGTGTCTCCCACCCCAAAGCCCGCGGGTTCAAATCACCCCGAGGAAAACGAGAAGTGACTTTTTTCTTCCCTTGGTAGAGGAGCTTCCAAACTGTTCAATAGATGGCGCCACCAGCCCTTTTTTGACGAAACTTTTGAGGAAATTTATATCGTCAAACAAGTGAAGAAAGTAATTTCATCAATTTGAGGAAATGTTCGCTCGGAGCATATTCCAGGAAACCGTTTCGTCAAAAACAAAGAAAATTTCATGAAATCTGAGTATTCATTTCTGAGTGTGCAGTGGCTCGTTTTGATGATGGTTTCGGTGGACAAAATTCATTTTCCGATTATCTCGAAATTTGACAAAACCGCATGTACTAGTAGCTGAATGTCTGCATTTTCGAGATCAGTACGAGTTTTGTCGAAAAAAATCAGAGGTGTCGATTAATTATGACCGCAAAGAAGCCCTTTGCGCAGTTGGTTTGAGGGAGTTTCAAAAGTTGCACTAGCTTCCTCTAAATTTAAAAGCTCGTTGTGACTATTCTGTTTTATTTGAAAGCACGAGTTTAAAAAACAAGTGTCACAGGTTTGTCAAGGTCAGATTTAACCCATTTTCGTTTGAAAATAAGCGATATTAAACCCGCTTAACCACTTTTTTCAAAGCTTGTAATTCTGGATGATCCTTGATGTTGTTTACAAATTCCATTTTGACTTTTAGCATATTATTCAGTATTATTCAGCAATAAGCATTTTTTTAAATCAAAGTGCCATTCATAAAGTATTGAAAAATTAAAAAACCTCCTGCAGATGTCTGAAAATCATTAAGTTTTTATTAATTAACAAGCATCCTATTGACTTGAATTGCATGTATGTATGTTTAGTTCAAAACTTGCTAGTCAAATTTAAACCACATTTAATTATCTGATTGAGCCGAAACAATGAAACATGTGTAATTTGAATGATAATACAATATTATTATAATTTAAAGAACGTAGAAGTTTGTTTGGAATACTGTTTCGACAGGGCTTCACAAAAATTTAGATTAAAACTTGCAAGTTAATTTTAAACCAATTTCAATAATCTGATTGAGCTGAAACTTTGCTCGGGATGTGTAGTTCTAATGACAATGCATTATTAATATAATTTATGGAACGTGGCAGTTACGCTGTTTTTACAGGGTCACATAAAAGATTAGTTCAAATCTTGCATGACAATTTTAAACCACTTTAAATTATCTAATTGAGCTGAAACTTTGCCTACATTTGTTTTTCTAGTGACAATTCTAGTAAATTATAATTTGACGAACCTAGAAATTATGCATTTGTTACAGTATCACACAAAAGATAGCGGGAAGATTGTTGCTAAAAAGCAGAAATTTTAATTAAATTTCAACAAAATTACTATTGGTTATGGAGATACACAATAGCATTTTTTAATTTGAAAACAAAGTGCGTAGTAGTTGTATTTCTTTTACAAGGACACATAAAAATTTCGCATACATTACCGTCTATATGCAGAAATTTTATGTCAAATTGAATAAAATTTATATAGGTTATTTATTCACACAACAGCATTTTTTCAACCGAAAATAATTTTGGCGGCATTTATATGTTTTACAGGGTAACACAAAACAATAAAGTTTTTTTAATATGATTTTATTTAAAAATTTTTATTTTTCAGGATCAGGATTTTTCACACAAATTTTTTGAGACATTCTGAGTTGTCAAAAATACAAAAAAGAAAGGAATGTCAACTAACATGTGTCCATCCCAGTAGCAAAAAGTTATGGTTGCGTCTGCGACAGCAATTTAGTGGGATGAAAATTGTCTGCGGGAGTAGCGTGTTACATTTTCTTATGCACAAACATTATGAGTGTTAAAATAAACAGCGTTCTTACTGATTAATACCAGGGGTGATTCTGAGTTAAGAAAAAAAAAAAAAAAAAAAAAGAAAAAATTCTGAAATTCACAGCAAAATTTCCGAAAGGTTACAAAAAACCGGGGGCGGGCAGGGAGCGAAAATCCACTGTTTTTCTTGCGCACTTTTGATGAAATTTGGGTTTTTTCGCGATCTTTTGACGAAATCTGCTGTTTTTTTGCGATCTTATGAGGAAATTCCTCGTTTTTTTCACAATCTTTTGACGAAATTTGCCATTTTTTCGCGATCTTTTGACAAAAATGAGCTTTTTTTTCGCGATCCTTTGCGAACTTCTTATTTTTTCCTCGATTCTTTGACGAACTTCGTGTTTTTTCTGCAATTCTGTGACAGAAATTTGCGTTTTTTCGGCACCTCTGGGACGAAATTCACGTTTTTCCCGGGATCTTTTGACGAAATTCGAGTTTTTACAGCGATCCTTTGGCAGAAATTTGCACTTTTTGCGATTTTTTGACGAAATTCCGCAAATTTAATTCCGATCCTTTGACAGAAATTTCGTTTTTTCGCGATCGTTTTACAGAAATTTGCGTTTTTTCGCGATCGTTTTACAAAAATTTGCGTTTTTGCGCGATCGTTTTACAAAAATTTGAGTTTTTTCGCGATTGTTTTACAAAATTGCGTTTTTTCGCGATCGTTTTACAGAAATTTGCATTTTTTCTGCGATTGTCTGACTAAATTCGTGTTTTTTCCTCGATCCTTTGATGAAATTCAAGTTTCTTCCGCGATTTTGTGACAGAAATTTGCGTTTTTCTTGCGCCCCTGGAACGAAATCCACGTTTTTTTGGGATTTTTCGATAAAATTCAAGTTTGTATAGCGAACTTTTGGCAGAAATTTACGCTTTTCGAGATCTTCTGAAGAAATTCCTCTTTCTTTCCGCAATCCTTTGACATTAATTTGCGTTTGCTCGCGATCCTCTGACATAAATTTGCGTTTTTTTTTTGCGATCGTTTGACTAAATGTGTGTTTTTCCCACAATCGTTTGTCTAAATTCGCGTTCTTTCCGCGATCCTTTTACTAAATTCGCATTCTTTCCGCGATCCTTTGCCAAAATTCGTGTTTTTTCCGCGATCCTGTGACAGAAATTTGCATTTTTTCTACAACCCTAGGACGAGATTAATGTTTTTTTCCCGGTCTCTTTTGTCGAAATTCGCGTTTTTATAGCGACCCCTTTGGCTATAAATTACCGATTTCTTATGCGAACGACTGCCAAAATTGATATTTTTCGGCGACCATTTGTCGAATTCGCGATATTTTTTGTCAAAATTTTCGTACTTTTTTTTTTAAGGAAATACTTTTTTTTTTTTCAAGTTGGCAAATTTATCTGGTCCAATCTGGTCCCTTTGCATCCAGCTGCTGAGGAAAGTCCAGCCTGAAATCCAGACGTGTGATCATCTTCACTCCATCTTGCTATTTAATTACTGCGGTCTTCTAAAATTCTTGTCATTGGCCCACTTTGATTTAAGAAGTACTCCTTGATTATGTTCTTTAGCTTGCTTGTTTTTGAGAAAAAGACATATGGCATCTTCAAATCCTTCAAGTTAGCCGGAAGCAGTATATCTTTGCTTCGTTGGATAAGGGATGAGAGGTAGTCTAAAACTTGACTCACACAAAGTGAATTAAGCCTTAAATGACTGGTGTTGCTTTTCAGCAGCATACCCAATTTAGGCTCTAAAATACTATTTCAATAATATTGAAGCTATAATGCCTAATGTTGCCAATAGAATACATTCTGAAAATATTATTAAATCCATTTTTAACATGTAGATGGCAACACTTGTGCTGTTTAAGAATAAAGATAGATTTATTTTTTCAATTGTTGCTGCTTGTTCTTTTGTTTTGTTTGGAAGCTTGCGAAATACCCTATTTTTACCTGCAGTGAGCAAGTAAAATTTATTTCTTATTATAGCTCCTAAAATTCTTGTGTGTTTAATATTATAGAATTTTATCAGGGAAAATATTTTTTCTATTAAACACCAGTATTGCCGATTAGTAACAAACTGTTTTTTAGCAGTAAACTATACTTAAAACAAAATATGTTTTTTTTAAGTATTTTCCCCATGATTTATATAAAAAATGAAAGCCGAAAAACATTATTTCAAGGATTTTTGAAAAATCAGGCATTTAAGGTTAAGAGTCTTTCGAAACTGTGTTTGCTGATCGTCGTTTTGTCTCAATGAGTTCGCTAATGTGAAGAATTTTTCAAAAGCCCTAAGCATTTTTTGTCCGCGAAGATCCAAAATGTCTTTTATAGAATTTTTCTTATATAGAGGGATGTCTTTACGCGATGCAACTACCTAATACCTCCAAGGATTTAAACAAATAAGCCTCTAAAAGGCTCAATGCTATCTATTTTACCTTTGGAACATCTTTGTTCAATGTCAGCAATATGACGACATCCGATTATTGAAAATTCGTCAATAATGAGAAATAATACTGGATCCATGCTGAGCTGTAAATTTCTTGCTGTCTTACTTTTTAAATAAGCGAACTATTTAAAACACGTTGGTTCTTTAAGCACTGAGTGAATTGCCTTGCTTTCGACATTAAATGCAGCAGTACCTTTTAGTGCCAAAAGAATGATAGCTTCTGATCGTAATTGCTCTATGATTGTTTTACTAATTTCTTTGAATATCGTACTTTTTTCCAGCTTTTGCTTTACCAATAATAAAAGTTGACTTAGGAAAATTTGTAACTTTTGTTTGGAAAGACGAAAGCTGTTCAGTTCATAACTGAAGTTTCTTCTGCTGCTCATCTGTAAATCTGATGTCAGAATTATCAAAATTTTCATGCAGCGTAATTTGTTGTTCTTTAGAATAATTCAGAAATGTTAAAAGTATTGAGAATGTATTGGATAAGAGAATTTACGGTAATAATAAATAAAAAACGGCAGATATATTTGAGCGATTTTGATTTGTTTAATGTAGCTCCGATCTTTGAGACAATCAAAAATTGGAATTGGATCCGTCGAGTTAGCGGCAGAAAACTTAAAAACCCCTTCAAAGACTTGCATTACTGGCACAGCCCAGGCTTATTTAATATGGTATCAAGGAAAGGTTTGTAACACGTTTGTAACACACACACATGTAGTCTGCTATACTCCTCTATCAAACTTTATACCTTTATTCTTCTGAGTTGTTGTTATATCGTTATTCTGCAAATACTCGGAAGGCATCTTATTTATTGTTATGCGACTTTTCCACATAGAATCACGCTGAATAACTCTTTTCATCTCAACTGCTTTCTTTTAACCGGCATTTTCAAAACTTTTGTGTATAACGTTACACATATAAAAATATGTTCATTTCTTAAAATGTACACTAAATCTAGGCAACAGAGTAAAAAAAATAAGGGATTGATTTATGACTTTTAGTGAAGGTGATTTCTCACGAATTATCTTTCATTGTTGTATACATTTTCTCGATCATAAGCATGAAACTATACAGGGTGTTTCTAAACTCATGGTACATACGCTAGGGGGTGATAGAACACATCAAGACGAGTAATAGCGAATAGGAAACCAAGGGTCCCAAACGTTTTCCGAAGGAGATAGGCGCCTTTAAAGTTTAGGCACCAAAATTTCAAATGATTATAAAAAACGGAAAAATTGGTCGATTCGTTTGCGGTTTTCACTAAAACTATTCTTTTTGTCAGTATTTTCTTGAAAATAAATTTTAAAGATACAGTTCAAAAAATGCCGATAGAAAGCGCTTTAGACTTTGGAGTAACCAACAACTATTTTTTACTGTTATTTTTTTTATCTCATTACATGCTTTCAAAAGCTTAGACTTAAACTTAAATTTTGAGCACAAAATCTGAATCGTTGGGAGTGGTTAAGTAGCGCAAACTGAACTGTGTTCAGGAGTTAAAATTTCAAACGATTATAAAAAACGAAAAAATTGGTCTATTCGTTTGCGGTTTTCACTAAAACTATTCTTTATGTCAGTATTGTTTTGAAAATAAATTTTAAAAATAAAGTTAAAAAAATACCGATAGAGGGCGCTTTAGACTTTGGAGTAATGAAAAACTATTTTTTACAATTATTTTTTGTATCTCATTACATACTTTCAAAAGCTTAGAATTAAACTTAAATTTTGAGCTCAAAATCTGAATCGCTGGGAGTGGTTAAGTAGCGCAAACCGAACTGTGTTCAGGAGGGGGGTTCAAATTTCAACTCATGAACACAGTTCAGTTTGCGCTACTTAACCACTCCCACCGATTCAGATTTTGAGCTCAAAATTTAAGTCTAAGCTTTTGAAAGCATGTAATGAGATACAAAAAATAACGGTAAAGAATAGTTGTTCGTTACTCCAAAGTCTAAAGCGCCCTATATCGGTATTTTTTAAACTTTACCTTTAAAATTTATTTTCAAGAAAATACTGACATAAAGAATAGTTTTAGTGAAAACCACAAACGAATCGACCAATTTTCCGTTTTTTTTTATAATCATTTGAAATTTTAACTACTGAACACAGTTCAGTTTGTGCTACTTAACCAGTCCCAACGATTCAAATTTTGAGCTCAAAATTTAAGTTTAAGTCTAAGCTTTTGAAAGCATGTAATATGATACAAAAAATAACGGTAAAAAATAGTTGTTGGTTACGCCAAAGTCTAAAGCGCCCTCTATCGGCATTTTTTTTAACTGTATCTTTAAAATTGATTTTCAAGAAAATACTAACATAAAGAATAGTTTTAGTAAAAACCGCAAACGAATCGACCAGTTTTTCCGTTTTTTATAATCACTTGAAATTTTGGTGCCTAAACTTTAAAGGCGCCTATCTCCTTCGGAAGACGTTTGGGACCCTTGGTTTCCTATTCACTATTACTCGTCTTGATGTATACTATCACCCCCTAGCGTATGTACCATGAGTTTAGAAACACCCTGTATAGTCATATACATTAACGTCAATTTTCTCGCCAAGCTTGGCGACAGTTGGCGCAATATCGCAAAATTTGGCGACCAAAAATATGTCGTCATAAATGAAGCCAATTTGGCTGTAGCTGACTAATTTGGCGAAATTGCCATTGAAATTCAGTGCAGATAAATCTCCTCTAATCGGGTTCTTCGCATTTAAGTCAGTATTTTCCAGTAAAATTAGCTAAAATCTTAATACCAAGAAATAGGGAAGTTACCTTTTCTAACTCGTACAGGAATTTTTTTATTTTGTAAACTACATATTTTTTTTTTCAAGTGAACATCTTGACAAAAAATGCTTATTTCATACACTTCACAATGTTTACTTGCATTTCAGTTACAACACATTCACTTACTGTGAATTAAAAAAAAAATGAGTAACATTCTGTAATTGGGACCGCTACCAAATGGTTAAATTTGCGCATCCAATAACGCTCAGTAAATTATGAAATTGTCTACGAACCAGATTACGGAAAATTCCCAATGCAAACATGCATATGCATACGTCTAAATATAACCATACATACATATAAGTAATGTATACATGACAATAGATAATGACATTATATTTTTCTAGATTTCTTTGATTATCATTCGTAGCCATGCGGCTAACACTGAATCCGTTACCATTCGGCTAATACCCAAAATCGTATCCTCCGTATTCGATTTCTTTTCATTTCTCTTAATTTAAAATTTAAAATAAATTGCATCGATTTGGAAGGTTATGTAGAATGTTCACTTGCATTTCAGTTGTCACACAATCACTTACGGTGAATTAAAAAAAAAAGAGTAATCTTCTGAAATTGGGATCGCTACCAAATGGTTAAATTTCCGCATCGAACAACGCTCACTAAATTATGAAATTTTCTACAACCTCGATTACGGAAATTTCCCAATACAAACATACATACATAGCAATACATACATATAAGTAATACATACATGACATTATATTTTCTCCTTTTCTTTGATTATCACTCGTAGCCAACTCGTAACCGAATCGTATTCTACGTATTCGATTTCTTTTCGTTTGCCTTAATTTAAAATTCAAAATGAATTGCATCGATTTGGAAGATTACGGAGAATAAAATTTTCGCACTAAAGAAAAAAAAAAGTGGTCGTTAGGGACGTAGAAAGTAAAGCTTCTGAAAATCAATCTATATCACAGGTCACAAATTTTGAAGAAGCCATAACAATCCGGATGAGGTTAAAATGCATAATTTACAACAATGTAACTAATATTTTAATTAACTAGGGGGACTCTGCCCCCCTGCTCGCTACGCTCACCAACCCCCCGCGTAATAGCTTCGCGATTCCATTCGGTATCGCGAAGTAATCCCTATTTTCTAGCCAACCCCAGACGTAATTGTTTCGCGTTTCCATTTTGGATGGCTTCGCGATCCCTTATTTTCTATGCTTTCAAATTTTAGATTCCACTTTGTAAAAACGCGCTCCTTCCCAACTCCTGACAATTTTATTTTCTTATCTCCAAGCACATAATCATTAGGGTACAGATGTCATATCATAATATTGGCGCGATTTTTTCTGACGCCAATGTCATATACGTAACGGGTGCTTAACTGGCGCCAAAATGTCGTTATTTTGCTTGATATGGTAACCCGGATGTTGTTGCTTATGTTGTTGATGTCTTCGCCAAATTGGCGTCTGAAAAAAAATCGCGCCAATATGGGGCGTATATGACATCTGTGCCATCATTAGAGCTTACAGAGTTTCATAATTATAAGAATTATTAAATATAAAATTAAATAGATACGAATATTGTAAATAGTTAGTGTTTGTGCTTAAAAATAATGTAAATAGTTCAATTAAGCTCTATTCATAAGCTAATATTAGTTTTTGTTGCATAAAATATCTCAATTTGTCGATTTTCTGCAAGTAAGTAAACCCTATTGGATTTCAGTGGGAGTCTATGGAAATTTGGCGAAATACTGGAAATAGCGCCAAGTTGGCTTAACTTTTGGCGACTAATTTTGGTCGCCAAATTTGGCGATATATCGCCAAGTCGGCGACAAACTTGCGAGGTTTGGCGACAGAGTCGTCCCCTCCTTGGTAACCCCCTCAGCATCAGAAAGCTCTGACCAATCAGATGCTTTTCGCGGTTTCTACGTAGATTTTCATTGGTCCATTTCCAAATCGTTACTTTTTTATATATAGAAGGATAACGAGATGAATCTCGTCGAATTTCGACGAAATAAATTGTTTAAAATGGCACTCACACATTGGTCAGTACTCACTCTCTTAAAACAAATATTATTTTTAACTTAAAGTTACCAAAATACTAATTACATAAACATTGACCGTTCAAAGTATTAAAAAATTAAACTGTATTAGTATACCTAATCAAGATAAGTAGTTATGATGAAATTACCCATTCAGACTCTTATGTTTGAAATTACCAACAGAGTAAAGAGAAAATATAGAGATGAAGTGTGGTGGCTGGAGGTGACGCCAAAAATGTAACCCTAAAATCCGCTACGTTCGGCCCTTACACAACCACGTGTTTTCACGAAAAAAGAAGATAAAAACTTTTAGCAATACAGTTTTTACTTCATAATACAATGAAAGGCTAATTTAGAATACTTAAGCAAAAGCAGATTATTGTATTTAGAGAAAAAGTGTACGGATGATGTCAAAGAATTCGGTCTCTGTTCCACGTTGCTCGTGCTTGTTTTGTTTGGGCCAAATGAGGGCATTTAAATTTAAGCGATAACCGAATTCATATAGCAAAACCGTTTTTACGGCATACTGCAACTCTATTCTTTATCTTTACTCTGTGGAAATTACCGATTGAAAATTAGCAAAAATGACTTCACCTTGAGTCAATCATAGAATTAATTTTCGCGTGAAATCTAAACTTAACGTCATTTTCACCGTCTCAAAATTTCCATACGCATCTCTCATATTTACATTTGCCATTTCAAAAATATTGCAATACGCAAGAGGTTATTAAAACATATATTTCCAAACTTGAAATCAAGTTTGTCAACTATGCATGTGAACATGCCAGAAATTTATATCTTTTAGAGGCATTCGTAATAAAATATTTAGTTTTATCAGAGAAAATGATCGTTTCGTTTAAATATGATATCATTTTACCTCGTTGAAGCATTTCACCTAGCGTCTCAAACTCAGTGGAATGAAAAAGTTTCGAATTGTAACAGCTTTTTGAGAAAAAAAATTGCGTGTTTTTTTAAAGCGTGATGAAATTTTCTGTTCAGTTTTTTCAGCAAGTTTATTTTAAATTTTATGAGAAAATGGCGTCAATAAAGATAAACAAACCTTATTATTTTCCTTTCTTTACAACAATGGGAGTAACCCAACTGCTACCATGTTGAAAAAAAATTATAGAATTTTTTTTTTTTTTTTTTTTAATATAAAAATGGGAATATTTTAAAAAATAGCTAGTGCGGGCAAATCTAGAATGAAACAGCTTTCATTAAAAATAAAAGAATTATTAAAATTGGTTCAGAAAAAAGCTCAAGGTAGATAACTAAAAAAAACTTATCTTTCTTATATATATCTTATCTTCTTATATATATATATCTTCTTATATATGTCTTATCTTTTAAATATATAGATTTAAATTCACAATATTATCTCTATGGAAACATTTTGAGCCGACATTTCAGGCTGTTATGGTTGACGGATATTTTTGATTTTGAATACCTGCCAAGATTTTGGCATTACCGACGTCCACCTCTTTTTTTTGTGTCGATGCGATAAACATTTCATACCCTATCGTGTTAACTAAAGTGTAATTTCTGCAGGGAAGCCAGAGCTGTGCTCAGACATATATTTTTTGCACCGCATATTGTACTGAATGTATATTTTAGTGCACTTCATAAGTGCATATCAATTTCATTCTGTTCGAAAGGCTGTAAAATCATTAAAATGCTCTTGAAATAATTTTTTCCCAATTTCCGTAATGTAACGGAAAAAATTTGACTGTCCCTGTCATTAAACTATACATTCGATTTTCATAAAATCTGAAATGACTCAACAAAATTTTGGAACAATTATATATTTAAAATTTCAGACCATTCGGAAGGCTGTAACATCATTAAAATGCACTTGCAATAATTTTTTCCCATTGGCCGTCATGTAGTGGGAAACTTTTGACTGTCACTATAACTAAACTATACATCCGATTTTCATAAAATTTGAAAAGACTCGACAAAATTTTGCAACAATTATATATTTAAAATTTCAGACCATTCGGTTGTGTAGTTTTTGTTCCGTTATATGCGAACGGACAGACAGACAGATTGAACAACGACTATAGATGCTACGTATTTATATAATTACTTACGCACCTGAAAACAGATGCATATTTCAGATCATTTAAAATTTTTGTTGGTTTCTGTTAGTTTAACCCTTTATGTACTGAATTAAGAATTCATGAAAATTTTATCTTCTAAAGTATTTTTCGTGAATTGTTGATTAGAAGATTTACATAATCATTTAATAAATTTAGAAGTATTTTAGAAGGATTGAAAGATTTGGAACGATTAATTAAATATGAATTTATAGGGATTTTGTGCAATATTTATAACCTCACTCAAATCTTTTATTTTAAATATTATTCTTAACATTTTGTAGAATCAGGAAATGTACAAATATAATTATCTTAAAATAGAATGCAGAAACATTTCCGAATTGACCCCCCCCCCCCCCCTCCGAACGCCAAGAAAGCTGAAAAGATGCAAAGGCAAAAGAAATCAGCCTTTTAAAAATATTTTTGTTTTATTTAACCAATAATGCTTTTGGAACAAGATAAAATAATGCATCTATAACTCATTCTAAACTGTATTACTACTAATCGATGTATCAAATGAATTTTATAACAAATTATTTTGATGGTACTAGTAGAGAAAAAGAATGTGGAAAATTTTACAGATCGTTGAATGCTGTTTAAAAATAAATAAATAAATAAATAAATAAAAATTCGCAATTTTTAATTTTGTAATTATTTTTTTTTAGATAGAATTTTTATTACATAGTGATTTTAACATATAAATATAGAAAAAATTACAAATAGTCCGGCAACTCATGCTTGTCAAAATTCTACATTGTCGGAATTCTGACCGGATCCACATGTGATGGGAATCTTTATCAACTTAATCCATATAACTGCAAAGTAAATGTCAGTTAATAGAAGACTATATGCATCTATTTAATAACTTTAATAAATTGGAAGCATGAGCAAAATGATCCAGTGACAGTTATCTATCTGTCCAAAAGCCAGCTACCCTCCCGAACTTAATTACAGTTATCTCATTCATGTCGGTTTTGCCGCCCCGTCTAATACTAATTATCCCACTCAGTGATACACGTGCCATTAACGGGATATCACTTCAAAGACTTTGACGTAAGTCATTATTGCTAGGAGCATGCATATTCTAACATGGGTTGCTCACCTTTCATCATTCTAAGTGTTAGTACTTTGACACGAATACATGAAAGGGTCATTTTGTTTCTTTTCGTCGTGAAACTTTATTTTAAACATTTGATGACACAATTGGAAGAACATATTATGTAACAAAAATTAATTTTTGAGAAAATTGAAATGAAAGATTTCTATTGTAATTATTTTTAATTAAATTTATGCTTGAAAGTATATTTAAAATGTTAATGTAACTAATACTAAACACCCGCAGAAAAACTTGTTAACATTTAATTATTAAATATTGAAAGTGATATTTGTTATTTAAATTGTTAAATAGGAAAATATTATAAAATATTATTTCATATCTTTAAGAATATATATAAGCTTATTATTACTTTCTTCTATCTTCAACAGAAGAAAGTATTGTAATCGAAATTTTTTTTAACTTCCGGTTTTCGATGGCATTACACGTTTTAGGGGTCAGAAATCCACAAAAACATGTTTATAGATAATGTCTCTCTGTCCGCCTGTCTGTCGTCATTGTACCATCAAAAAGTGTATGAAGTTATGCATAGAATTGAATGAAATTTTTTTCTTTAAGTTTTTGGCTATAGCAAGCAGGTCCTCCCTTAATTTGGAAAAAAAATCCTCCGGAAGAGGGCGCTGTAATAGCACCCCCTAATTTGTGAAATTTTGAATATTGCACCATCGAAAAGTGTATGTAGTTATGCATAGAATTGAACCAATTTCTTTTTAAGTTCTTTATGGCAAATAGGTCCTTCCTTAATTTGGAAAACTCTCCCGGTAGGGGCCGCTGTAATAGCGATTTTCGTGCCATTTTGAATATTGTACCATCGAAAAGTGTAGGAAGTTATGTATATAATTGAACAATTTTTTTTTTTAAGTTTTTGGCTATGGCAAATAGGTCCTTCCTTAATTTGGAAAAACTCCGCCGGTAGGAGCCGCTGTAATAGCGATTTTTGTGCCATTTTGAATATTGTACCATCGAAAACTGTATGAAGTTATGCATATAATTGAACAATTTTTTTTCTAAGTTTTTGGCTATAGCAAGAAGATCCTCCCTTAATTTGGAAAAAATCCGCCGGAAGGCGGCGCTGTAATAGCGATTTTTGTGCCATTTTGAATATTGTACCATCGAAAAGTGTATGAAGTTATGCATATAATTGAACAATTTTTTTTCTAAGTTTTTGGCTATAGCAAGAAGATCCTCCCTTAATTTGGAAAAAGTCCGCCGGAAGGGGGCGCTGTAATAGCGATTTTTGTGCCATTTTGAATATTATTTGGTATGCGGAATTTTCAATTATCTGTATACTTTTATTTTAACGCAATCATACTGAATGATCATACTAATAATTTTCCAGCTCATAAGAGGACTACCTGAGGTGGTAGTCGCCTATTTTGATAATAGTGGTATCGTTGCAAAGGTTTTGTCGTGGGAAACACAAAATCCATAGAACTACCCGTCCGAAATGAACACCGCAGGAGTTTCAAGGCAAATTTGGACCACGAGTGAGAAAACGTCTACAACAGCTGCGTTATCCTAACGTCCTACTAACCAGCTCCACTTCAGAGAAAACATCAAAGCAGTAGACTGAATTGAATTTGGAAAGATTAACAAAAATTTACATGTGAAGAGAAGAGCATCTTCATCTTGAATAAGAGGGCAGGCCATGTAGATCCTGAAACTAACTAAAAATTGTGTTAAAACTTCGAAGCGATAATTATATCTGGAAGTACAACGAAGTACAGTCGTGGAAAAAAAAGTAAAAATCCCCTACTAATTCCTCAACAAATTATCGCAGAAAAAAGTTACTGGTACCGAACGATTGGAAATAAAGTCTACTTTTAAATGATGTATACAAAATTTACTTAGGGGACCATCTACATATTAAAACGAACCATAACTTTGTTTTTTTCAATAGCAGTACACAATTCTGACAGCATAAATTAACTCTACACCCTTCAATTAGCATAAAAACAAATTTTTATGCAATTCGTACGCTAAGTTTCCAAGAAATTAATTATTTTAAAACGAGCATATTTTAAGGGCTGTATCCAAATTGAAGTTCAGTACTCGATTGTTAACCGAGAGAGCCCTCTTCTTGATCAAGGCACCTTCAGCGCCACTCACGCAGCCAATGAAACCTGCTAGATTACAGGATAGCATAAGAAATTTCAAAATATCTAGTCACTTCTGTCATATACGGCCCCTTCAAGCACGTTTTTTAAGCATAATTTGAAAACTACGTGGAAGAAAATGTGAAATTTTGGATTTCCATAAAGCAGGACTTAATACATCTAAATCCATAAAAAAAAATTGTAGGCTGCAATTCATAATTTTTTCGAATATTAATTTCATAACTCATAGTTCATAATCCATATAATAAAATTATAAAAATTGCAAATTCAACGTATTTACGTTTGGGTATTTTAGTATTATTTCTACACAAAAAATTAAAACATTAGGAGTATAATTTTAGGAGGTATTAATAAAAATGTGAAAATGTAATTTAACATTAGAAGCACTAAATTTTGAATGTTCATAATTCAAAATCTTATCATTGAAATCACTTGAAATTTGGAGTCTTGGCATAGTTTGAACCGAAGATTTGAAATATCTTATTAAATTTGGGTATTACTATTGAAAAAAATGAAGTTTCGGTTCGTTTTAATATGTACATGGCCCCTTAAGCAAAATTTTTATACATCATTTAAAAGTAGACTTTATTTCCAACCGTTCGGTAGCAATAACTTTCGTCTACAATAATTTGTTGAGGAGTTAGTTGGGGCGTTTACTTTTTTTTCCACGACTGTACCTCCAGCCTCTTGATGTTGAAACATTTCATGACTACAAACTTATAGTCAAACGTATGACGACACACTCTAAAAACGACATTTTCAAAACTGAGTAAAAAATACTCATATATGAGTATGTCGCATAGGTCAAAATGGCTCCGAATCAAAATTACTCAAGTTTGAAACATGTATATACTCATTTCTGAAAACATGGACATACTCAAATATGAGCACATAATGCTTTATTCATGATGTTACGATGATACATGATGTTTGTATTTATATAGTGTTGGTTGTTATCAAGTCCCACCTGCGAAGTCTTTTCTTTACGAATTCATCCATTCTTAGATTTCGAAGGCTGAAGGATAAAAATTACATTAACGCGATTATATTACAACAGCTTTTAAGTGTTCGTCCGCGAACGCGATAAAAATGTAGTTCGCCACATTTCATGATATAAATTATTACTGAAAGAAGCGTTTCGTTCGAAATCCTAACAAATGAAATAATATGAATAAATTCAACTTCCCTGGTAAAATTTACTACCTTTAACGAATGATAAGTAATTTTATTTGAAACTGAGTATTTCTGGTATTTCAGAATTGAAAGCATAGGGTCTTCATATTTGAAACAAAAAGTTTCATAACAAAATGAAAACATAGATTTACCCAGACTTGAAAATGTCATTTTTCTCAGTGCATATGCTAAACTCACCAGATCGTATGTGATTACCGCAGATTTTACTACAAGGGAAGCTATCGTAAAATTGCATCATTTGTTTCAACCAAATCTCCGCCCTTGCATTTGAAGACATGCTCCGATATATGTTTTCTAAAAGGCGTTGCAAGAAATATCAAGCTTCAGATCTGTGAGACATGTCAAATAGTACATTTCTTTCATTGCATTATACAGCAACACATTGTCTATATTAACAATATTATAAACACATGCCATATTAACAACATTATAAACACATGCCAACTGCACAGTCACATTTGAAAAAATGCTTATTTTTTTATTTCTCCGTTGGTGGAATTCTTGTGAAAATTGCTGTGCAGCTCCTGCTGTGTTCGGACAGGATTTTTTGTTTTTTACTAGACCTTTCCAACGATACCACTTTTATCAAAATCGACAATTAGCACCTCAGGTAGTTCCCGTGTCTGTTAAAATGAGGCCAGGCCCAGACTCGAACACAGAACCTTTGGCTTTAATTACCAATGCTCTTCCAATTGCGTTATCTGGATGTTTACTTACCAATCAGTATAATTATATAAAATAATGAAAGTGTAACTACTTATCCAATGTTTATTGCAGTTCTTTTAACGGCCGTTTACTCTGTCGAGCCGTTTCAAATAACAAGCCAGATGTCATTACCAAATAGCTGCTTGAGTGAACTGTGTTGACCACGATGTCGTCCAGATAATTCAATTCGAAGATAGTTGGCAATTAAAGCCAAAGTTTATGGGTTCGATATCCGGCATTGACACATTACACTCAGTTGAAAAAATTACTGCTCATCTATATATTTACTGAGATAAATTCCATAGGTACAAATATGTATATATATTGTTACAGCCGATTATCTGCGCTACTGATAAAAGCCGAAGGGATGGAATTGCCCTTTCTGGGTATATTTGTGAAGAAGTCTAACCCGTAGTTACGCTCGCTAAGCAAGGTTCGAAAAAAAAACACCGAAAATTACGAACGCTTATGCCGACGAGGGCAATATGGGTTCTAACAAAACAAATTCCGTCTACCAGCTTTGAGAGCAGAACCTCTCCGACACTGGTGGGGCTACAAATATTAATATCTATAATACAGTTTATGTATAATAGATATAGAGATTCATATGGATGGCATTTTTTTGTATAATTTTGCAAAACTGGATATTCTCTTTTGAGGGTTAAGATATGAAATAACTTCATTAAGCGCAGGAAATGAACGCAAAGGTTAAATACTCAAGCTGGCGTAAGTTATTACACATCAAATACGCTGCGCTGCGTACATTTGTCATTAACTGGAAAGGAATAGTGTCAGAAAGATGACCGTATTTTAATCTTAACCTACATTACATCCTCTCTGATGAAGTATCAAATGAGAGCAGACGCAGCTACGAGAGATTCACTAATTTAGACTAGCATTTCGCATTTCAATTTATCAGTGTTCATATCGTCACCGCAAATACGTAAGTGGTGAACCGATCAGTTCAGCTGCAACGGACAAGCAACGAGAGTTGATTCTCCAATTTTATTGGATGATTACTAAGCTCAGTGGTAGACTTCATTATAATATCTGATTAGAGAAAGTTGTGTACTAATTTAGTTTGAGAGGTTAGCCAATTAACACGAAGTTACCGAGATTGATTTGGCTTTTGCTAAATATAAATATTCTCAATTTAGTGCAATTAATTTTGCAAGATTTGCATAACCATAATCAATTAATACCTAAGTATTAGTATTTTAAGTAAATAATCGAATACTGTTAAATAAAAAAAAAAGTGTAAAAATAAAAAATAAGCAGAATATTTGAATTAGTTTCAGCTGTATTATTACTCAGAGAACAATTTATGAATTGGATATGTATAAATTGATATGTATGTACTATTAAAATATTATGTATAAAATATACTTTGGATAATTTCTAAGTTAATATCAACATACTTTTATAAAACTTTCTGAGAACATGTTCATTTAATAAACCATTTAATAATGAAATGAAGACGTTCTAATTCTGATTTGAATATTTTTTTATGGAATACAAAATCTAATGTATGAAGGACTGTGCTTTTAATATGTATGTTCGCTATAGTCGCAGAAACAGCCTGAAGGATCATGGCTATAGTTACAGTATAACGTCGTTACCGTTAAATCCATTATTGCTTAAACTGTTTATGATCGCAAAGTGCACAAGGCCCCCTGATAGTGAGGATGCCCATTATAGTGATTATAGTTTTGAAACGCAAAGCACATAGGGTTTCCTAATAGTAAGGATCCTGCAGTATAGTAATTGCCGTATCAAATATTTTTTTATTGTAAATAAATACATATTTTTAAATTAAATTAGGGGACTCTGCTCCCTACGAGCTACGCTCGCCAACCCCCGTTCAGACTCTAAAAATCCGTTAATTTGATCTACTTTAAAAAGATTACGAAAGATTGAATTATAATTAAAAAACTAGTGGTGATCTCCCTGTAAACGGGTTTCCATGCCCTTTTACTGAGGGATTTTAATACCGAATCCGCTGCTGATAATTGCTGTTTTCGTGCTCGATTAAATAAGATTAGTTAAACATTTGAAAATTAGGTAATATAAAATGAACTAAATCAACAGAGTCTTTTCTTCCTGTTATTTCTTAACAACGTTATAAGAAAATGATTTAAAATAAGAGATTTTAAATCTGACATAATTTTACCAAACTTTTCTTTATCTTTGTAATATTCATCTGAAAATAATTTTATTGTTAGAAGGATAATATTATTATTTGCGCTGCCTTAGAATTGGTAACAATAGTTAAAAAGATCACCTCGAAATTTGAAATAAATCTCTCGTGTAAATATTTTTTTTATTTAATCTGTTTGGCAATATTATTATTTGGGGATTTTAAATATGACGTAATTTCTTCCATTTACGACTTTTAACGCATATTAAACCCTTTAAGCGCCCTAACCGTGTTTTTCAGTCACGTAATCTTTTAATTCAAGAGCTGATTTAATACAAAATTCATTTTAATGTTATTGTTTTGCAGTGCATAAGATAAATAAATGTGTAAAATTATTATAAACAAGTTCTCATACAAATACTTTTCATAGCTATTATTTTATGAATCATTAAATATACATGAAAAATTCTACAGAACCTTAAAAGGTTAATGAATTTATTATTTAAAAATTTCTTTGTCTTTTATTATTCACGTATAAATATATTTTTTATGACGTAATTTTCAATATTTTCTTGCTTTTAATACATAATCATTTTTATTCTAATTTGAAAGTTTTTGAAAGTCGAAATTTAAAATAAATCTCTCATGTAAATATATTTTTTAATTTAAACTGTTTGGCAACGTAATTATTTGGACATTTTAAATAGAACGTCATTTCTCCATTTACTGCTTTTAGCACATATTAAATAATTTATTATTTTACAGTTTTCTTTCATTTTTAATATGCTTGTGTAAAAACAATTTTTATGACGTAATGTTCAATATTTTTCTGCTTTTGACATGTAATTAGTGATTTCTAATTTGAAAAGGATTTTTTTCTGTTTATAATAGTCACGTGTGAATAATTTTTTAATTTGAAGGAAATATTATTCTTTGCGCTGTTTTAACAACTGGCAACAATTTAAAATAATAACCTTTTCTAAAGTATGTAAAAATTATCTCTAGAAATGCTGAAAATTTGAATTCAAAAAAGTCCTTCCGGCCAGAGCCGGGAGGAAGAGGTAGCTTTCATATTCCTTATTTTAAAAAAGCCAACTTATATCATTCAAACACACGAAGCTCAATTTAGTGGAAACCGAATATAGGAGATTCAATACTAATTTTTATCAATATAAAGAATGAGAATTTCGCGAAATTAGTCAGCTTTATCCAAGCTGATTTTCTTTAAAGTAACTTATATTTGGCTGCCAAATTCGGCGATTTCTTAAAGTGCCTACCATTTTTAGACAACATGGTGGATGAGGCTAGCCAGTGAACTTGGCCGAGACCTTAGTAATTGCTGTGCACATGTTCAGTCACATCGGAATCGATTGATATATACGAGTGCTGTCGCATGCAAAAAATCAGATTTTTCAAAATGTCACCCACAATAGAAATTGAAACTGCTATATCTGAGCCATTTTTTAAGGTAAAGACAAACAAAAAATGCTCCTGAATCCTTATATCAAGGTCAAATACTTAAGAAAGAAACCTTTTTCAATTTCTAATTTTTTTGCACCTCACTTTAAATATATATATTTTTCTTAATTTAATGGCCGCCATTTTGAAACAAGATGGCTGATGAATCTGGCCGGCGAACTTGGTCGAGATATTGATGTATACCAACCACATGCCTTCTTACATCGAAATAGGCGAATACGTGTGTTATCGCGTGACAAATACAAGATCGTTTCAAAATGTTAGCCATGCTAGAAATTCAAAGTGCTATAATTCAACCATTTTTTAAGATATAAACAAAAGAACAAATTTTCAGAAACAAAAACTGCTCCGGAATCTTTGCATCAAGGCCAAACACATAAAAAAAATCTTTTTTATTTTCAAATTTTTTAATACCTTATTTTAAATTTTAAATTTAATTTTTTTTAAATGGCAACCCTTTCGAAACAAGATGGCGAATGAAGCTGGCCAACGAACTCGGTCAAGACATTGGTATGTACTATGTACAGACCAAGTTAGATCCAAATTGGTTCATAAATACGCCTGTTATCGCGTGACAAAAATCAGGTCGTTTTAAAATGTCAGCCACAATAGAAATTCAAAATGCTATTACTCATCCATTTGTTTAGATATAGACGAAACAAAAACTGTTCCGGAATCTTTGTATTAAGGTCAAACACATACGAAAAAAATCTTTTTCATTTTCCAATTTTTTGGTATCTCATTTTAATTTTTTAATTTTTTTAATGGCCGCCATTTTGAAACAAGATGTCGGATGAAGCTGGCCAACGAACTCGGTCGAGACATTAGTATGTACTATGTATAAACGAAGTTACATCCAAATAGGTTCATAAATACGCTTTTTATCGCGTGACAAAATTCAGGACGTTTCAAAATGTCAGCCATGCTAGAAATTCAAAATGCTGCAACCCAGCCATTTTTTAAGATATAGACGAAACAAAAACTGCTCCGAAATCTTTGTATAAAGGACAAATACATAAGAAAAAAATATTTTTCCATTTTCCATTTTTTGGTACCAAATTTCAAATTTTAAATTTTTTTAAAAATTTTAAATGGCCGCCATTTTGAAACAAAATGGCGGATGAAGCTGGCCAACGAACTCGGCCGAGACATTGGTATGTACTATGTACACACCGAATTACATCGAAATCGGTTCAAAAATACGCCTTGTATCGCGTGACAAAATTCAGGACGTTTCAAAATGTCAGCCACGCTAGAAATTCAAAATGCTATAACTCAGCCATTTTAGGTAGCTTTCTTTACAAAAAAGCTACCTATTGCAGCCGTTCGGAGGAAAGCGATTTCAAAAAATTTTGGTATATTTTCATCGATCATGACCCCCAGACCCCGAAACCACCCTCCGTTCAAAATTGATATATATATATATATATATATATATATATATATATCTGACCTATGTCACACTGTAACTCCCGTAATTATGAACCGATTTCGATGTAATTCGGTGTGTACATAGTACATACCAATGTCTCGACCGAGTTCGTTGGCCAGCTTCATCCGCCGTTTTGTTTCAAAATGGCGGCCATTTAAAATTTTTAAAAAAAAATTAAAACTTGAAATGTGGTACCAAAAAATTAAAAATGGAAAAATATTTTTTTCTTACGTATTTGACTTTTATACAAAGATTCCTGAGCAGTTTTTGTTTCGTCTATATCTTAAAAAATGGCTGAGTTATAGCATTTTGAATTTCTAGCGTGGCTGACATTTTGAAACGTCCTGAAATTTGTCACGCGATAAAAGGCGTATTTATGAACCGATTTGGATGTAATTCGGTGTGTACATAGTACATACCAATCTCTCGTCCGAGTTCGTTGGCCAGCTTCATCCGCCATTTTGTTCCAAAATGGCGGCCATTTAAAAAAAATTTAAAAATTTAAAATTTGAAATGTGGTACCAAAAAATTAAAAATGGAAAAATATTTTTTTCTTATGTATTTGACCTTTATACAAAGATTTCGGAGCAGTTTTTGTTTCGTCTATATCTTAAAAAATGGCTGAGTTATAGCATTTTGAATTTCTAGCGTGGCTGACATTTTGAAACGTCCTGAATTTTGTCACGCGATAAAAGGCGTATTTATGAACCGATTTGGATGTAACTTCGTTTATACATAGTACATACCAATGTCTCGACCGGGTTCGTTGGCCAGCTTCACCCGCCATCTTGTTTAAAAATGGCGGCCATTTAAATTTTTAAGAAAAATTTAAATTTGTAATGTGGTACCAAAAATTGAAAATTGAAAAAATATTTTCTTCTTATGTGTTTGACCTTGATAAAAAGATTCGGGAGCAGTTTTTGTTTCGTCTCTATCTTAAGAAATGGCTGAGTTATAGCATTTTGAATTTCTAGCGTGGCTGACATTTTGAAACGTCCTGATTTTTCTCACGTAATAACAGGCGTATTTATGAACCGACTTGGATGTACCTTGGTGTGTACATAGTACATACAAATATCTCGACCGAGTTCGTTGGCCAGCTTCATCCGCCATCTTGTTTCAAAATGGCGGCCATTTAAAAAAATTAAAAAATGAAAAAATTTAAATGAGATACCAAAAAATTGGAAAATGAAAAAGATTTTTTTTGTATGTGTTTGACCTTAATACAAAGATTCCGGAACAGTTTTTCTTTCGTCTATATCTAAAAAAAAATGGCTGAGTAATAGCATTTTGAATTTCTTTTGTGGCTGACATTTTAAAACGACCTGATATTTGTCACGCGATAACAGGCATATTTATGAACCTATTTAGATGTAACTTGGTCTGTACATAGTACATACCAATGTCTCGACCGAGTTCGTTGGCCAGCTTCATTCGCCATCTTGTTTCAAAAGGGTTGCCATTTAAAAAAAAATTAAATTTAAAATTCAAAATGAGGTATTAAAAAATTGGAAAATGAAAAAGATTTTTTTTTATGTGTTTGGCCTTGATACAAAGATTCCGGAGCAGTTTTTGTTTCTGAAAATTTGTTCTTTTGTTTATATCTTAAAAAATGGTTGATTTATAGCACTTTGAATTTCTAGCATGGCTAACATTTTGAAACGATCTTGAATTTGTCACGCGATAACACACGTATTCGCCTATTTCGATGTAAGAAGGCATGTGGATAGTATACATCAACACCTCGACCAAGTTCGCTGGCCAGATTCATCAGCCATCTTGTTTCAAAATGGCGGCCATTAAATTAAAAAATATATATATATTTAAAGTGAGGTGCAAAAAAATTAGAAATTGAAAAAGGTTTTCTTAAGTATTTGATCTTGATATAAGGATTCAGGAGCATTTTTTGTTTGTCTTTACCTTAAAAAATGGCTCACATATAGCAGTTTCAATTTCTATTGTGGGTGACATTTTGAAAAATCTGATTTTTTGCATGCGACAGCACTCCTATATATTAACCGATTCCGATGTGAGTGAGCATGTGCACAGCAATTACTAAGGTCTCGACCAAGTTCTCTGCTTAGCCTCATCCACCATGTTGTCTTAAAATGACAGGCACTTTAAGAAATTGCCGAATTTGGCAGCCAAATATAAGTTACTTTAAAGAAAAGCAGCTTGGATAAAGCTGACTAATTTCGCGAAATTCTCATTCATTATATTGATAAAAATTAGTGTTGAATCTCCTATATTCGGTTTCCACTAAATTGAGCTTCGTGTGTTTGCATGATATAAGTTGGCTTTTTTTAAATAAGGATTATGAAAGCTACCTCTTCCTCCCGGCACTGGCCGGAAGGACTTTTTTAAGATATAGACGAAACAAAAACTGCTCCGAAATCTTTGTATAAAGGTCAAATACACAAGAAAATAATATTTTTCCATTTTTAATTCTTTGGTACCACATTTCAAATTTTAAATTTTTTTAAAAATTTTAAATGGCCGCCATTTTGAAACAAAACGACGGATGAAGCTGCCCAACGAACTCGATCGAGACATTGGTATGTACTATGTACACACCGAATTACATCGAAATCGTTTCATAATTACGAGAGTTACAGTGTGACATAGGTCAGATATATATATATATATATATAACCATTAATTAAACATAACCTACCACCGTCAATAATATATATATATATATCAATTTTGAACGGAGGGTGGTTTCGGGGTCTGGGGGTCATGATCGATGAAAATATACCAAAATTTTTTGAAATCGCTTTTCTCCGAACGGCTGCAATAGGTAGCTTTTAGGTAGCTTTCATTACAAAAAGCTACCTATTGCAGCCGTTCGGAGGAAAGCGATTTCAAAAAATTTTGGTATATTTTCATCGATCATGACCCCCAGACCCCGAAACCACCCTCCGTTCAAAATTGATATATATATATATATATATATATATATATATATATATATATATATATATATCCATATATATATATATATATATATATATATCTGACCTATGTCACACTGTAACTCTCGTATTTATGAACCGATTTCGATGTAATTCGGTGTGTACATAGTACATACCAATGTCTCGACCGAGTTCGTTGGCCAGATTCATCCGCCATTTTGTTTCAAAATGGCGGCCATTTAAAATTTTTAAAAAAATTTAAAATTTGAAAAGTGGTACCAAAAAATTGAAAATGAAAAAATATTTTTTTCTTACGTAATTGACCTTTATACAAAGATTCCGGGGCAGTTTTTGTTTCGTCTATATCTTAATAAATGGCTGAGTTATAGCATTTTGAATTTCTAGTGTGGCTGACATTTTGAAACGTCCTGAATTTTGTCACGCGATAAAAGGCGTATTTATGAACCGATTTGGATGTAACTTCGTTTATACATAGTACATACCAATGTCTCGACCGAGTTCGTTGACCAGCTTCATTCTCCATCTTTTTTAAAAATGGAGGCCATTTAAATTTTTAAGAAAAATTTAAATTTGAAATATGGTACCAAAAAATTGAAAATTGAAAAAATATTTTTTCCTTATGTATTTGACCTTTATACAAAGATTTCGGAGCATTTTTTGTTTCGTCTATATCTTAAAAAATGGCTGAGTTATAGCATTTTGAATTTCTAGCGTGGCTGACATTTTGAAACGTCCTGAACTTTGTCACGCGATAAAAGGCGTATTTATGAACCGATTTGGATGTAATTCGGTGTGTACATAGTACATACCAATCTCTCGTCCGAGTTCGTTGGCCAGCTTCATCCGCCATTTTGTTCCAAAATGGCGGCCATTTAAAAAAATTTTAAAAATTTAAAATTTGAAATGTGGTACCAAAAAATTAAAAATGGAAAAATATTTTTTTCTTATGTATTTGACCTTTATACAAAGATTTCGGAGCAGTTTTTGTTTCGTCTATATCTTAAAAAATGGCTGAGTTATAGCATTTTGAATTTCTAGCGTGGCTGACATTTTGAAACGTCCTGAATTTTGTCACGCGATAAAAGGCGTATTTATGAACCGATTTGGATGTAACTTCGTTTATACATAGTACATACCAATGTCTCGACCGGGTTCGTTGGCCAGCTTCACCCGCCATCTTGTTTAAAAATGGCGGCCATTTAAATTTTTAAGAAAAATTTAAATTTGTAATGTGGTACCAAAAATTGAAAATTGAAAAAATATTTTCTTCTTATGTGTTTGACCTTGATAAAAAGATTCGGGAGCAGTTTTTGTTTCGTCTCTATCTTAAGAAATGGCTGAGTTATAGCATTTTGAATTTCTAGCGTGGCTGACATTTTGAAACGTCCTGATTTTTCTCACGTAATAACAGGCGTATTTATGAACCGACTTGGATGTACCTTGGTGTGTACATAGTACATACAAATATCTCGACCGAGTTCGTTGGCCAGCTTCATCCGCCATCTTGTTTCAAAATGGCGGCCATTTAAAAAAATTAAAAAATGAAAAAATTTAAATGAGATACCAAAAAATTGGAAAATGAAAAAGATTTTTTTTGTATGTGTTTGACCTTAATACAAAGATTCCGGAACAGTTTTTCTTTCGTCTATATCTAAAAAAAAATGGCTGAGTAATAGCATTTTGAATTTCTTTTGTGGCTGACATTTTAAAACGACCTGATATTTGTCACGCGATAACAGGCATATTTATGAACCTATTTAGATGTAACTTGGTCTGTACATAGTACATACCAATGTCTCGACCGAGTTCGTTGGCCAGCTTCATTCGCCATCTTGTTTCAAAAGGGTTGCCATTTAAAAAAAAATTAAATTTAAAATTCAAAATGAGGTATTAAAAAATTGGAAAATGAAAAAGATTTTTTTTTATGTGTTTGGCCTTGATACAAAGATTCCGGAGCAGTTTTTGTTTCTGAAAATTTGTTCTTTTGTTTATATCTTAAAAAATGGTTGATTTATAGCACTTTGAATTTCTAGCATGGCTAACATTTTGAAACGATCTTGAATTTGTCACGCGATAACACACGTATTCGCCTATTTCGATGTAAGAAGGCATGTGGATAGTATACATCAACACCTCGACCAAGTTCGCTGGCCAGATTCATCAGCCATCTTGTTTCAAAATGGCGGCCATTAAATTAAAAAATATATATATATTTAAAGTGAGGTGCAAAAAAATTAGAAATTGAAAAAGGTTTTCTTAAGTATTTGATCTTGATATAAGGATTCAGGAGCATTTTTTGTTTGTCTTTACCTTAAAAAATGGCTCACATATAGCAGTTTCAATTTCTATTGTGGGTGACATTTTGAAAAATCTGATTTTTTGCATGCGACAGCACTCCTATATATTAACCGATTCCGATGTGAGTGAGCATGTGCACAGCAATTACTAAGGTCTCGACCAAGTTCTCTGCTTAGCCTCATCCACCATGTTGTCTTAAAATGACAGGCACTTTAAGAAATTGCCGAATTTGGCAGCCAAATATAAGTTACTTTAAAGAAAAGCAGCTTGGATAAAGCTGACTAATTTCGCGAAATTCTCATTCATTATATTGATAAAAATTAGTGTTGAATCTCCTATATTCGGTTTCCACTAAATTGAGCTTCGTGTGTTTGCATGATATAAGTTGGCTTTTTTTAAATAAGGATTATGAAAGCTACCTCTTCCTCCCGGCACTGGCCGGAAGGACTTTTTTAAGATATAGACGAAACAAAAACTGCTCCGAAATCTTTGTATAAAGGTCAAATACACAAGAAAATAATATTTTTCCATTTTTAATTCTTTGGTACCACATTTCAAATTTTAAATTTTTTTAAAAATTTTAAATGGCCGCCATTTTGAAACAAAACGACGGATGAAGCTGCCCAACGAACTCGATCGAGACATTGGTATGTACTATGTACACACCGAATTACATCGAAATCGTTTCATAATTACGAGAGTTACAGTGTGACATAGGTCAGATATATATATATATATATATAACCATTAATTAAACATAACCTACCACCGTCAATAATATATATATATATATCAATTTTGAACGGAGGGTGGTTTCGGGGTCTGGGGGTCATGATCGATGAAAATATACCAAAATTTTTTGAAATCGCTTTTCTCCGAACGGCTGCAATAGGTAGCTTTTAGGTAGCTTTCATTACAAAAAGCTACCTATTGCAGCCGTTCGGAGGAAAGCGATTTCAAAAAATTTTGGTATATTTTCATCGATCATGACCCCCAGACCCCGAAACCACCCTCCGTTCAAAATTGATATATATATATATATATATATATATATATATATATATATATATATATATATATATATATATATATATATATATATATCCATATATATATATATATATATATATATATCTGACCTATGTCACACTGTAACTCTCGTATTTATGAACCGATTTCGATGTAATTCGGTGTGTACATAGTACATACCAATGTCTCGACCGAGTTCGTTGGCCAGATTCATCCGCCATTTTGTTTCAAAATGGCGGCCATTTAAAATTTTTAAAAAAATTTAAAATTTGAAAAGTGGTACCAAAAAATTGAAAATGAAAAAATATTTTTTTCTTACGTAATTGACCTTTATACAAAGATTCCGGGGCAGTTTTTGTTTCGTCTATATCTTAATAAATGGCTGAGTTATAGCATTTTGAATTTCTAGTGTGGCTGACATTTTGAAACGTCCTGAATTTTGTCACGCGATAAAAGGCGTATTTATGAACCGATTTGGATGTAACTTCGTTTATACATAGTACATACCAATGTCTCGACCGAGTTCGTTGACCAGCTTCATTCTCCATCTTTTTTAAAAATGGAGGCCATTTAAATTTTTAAGAAAAATTTAAATTTGAAATATGGTACCAAAAAATTGAAAATTGAAAAAATATTTTTTCCTTATGTATTTGACCTTTATACAAAGATTTCGGAGCATTTTTTGTTTCGTCTATATCTTAAAAAATGGCTGAGTTATAGCATTTTGAATTTCTAGCGTGGCTGACATTTTGAAACGTCCTGAAATCTGTCACGCAATAAAAGACGTATTTATCAACCGATTTGGATGTAACTTCGTTTATACATAGTACATACCAATGTCTCGACCGAGTTCGTTGGCCAGCGTCATCCGCCATCTTGTTTAAAAATGGCAGCCATTTAAAAGAAAGTAAAAAATTTAAAATTTAAAATGAGGTACCAAAAAATTGGAAAATGAAAAAGATTTTTTCGTATGTGTTTGACATTAATGCAAAGATTTCGGAACAGTTTTTGTTTCGTCTATATCTAAAAAAATGGCTGAGTTATAGCATTTTGAACTTCTATTGTGGCTGACATTTTAAAACGACCTGATATTTGTCACGCGATAACAGGCGTATTTATGAACCGATTTGGATGTAACTTCGTCTGTACATAGTACATACCAATGTCTCGACCGAATTCGTTGGCCAGCTTCATTCGCCATCTTGTTTCAAAAGGGTTGCCATTAAAAAAAATTAAATTTAAAATTTAAAATGAGGTATTAAAAATTGGAAAATTAAAAAGATTTTTTTTATGTGTTTGGCCTTGATTCCGGAGCAGTTTTTGTTTCTGAAAATTTGTTCTTTTGTTTATATTTTAAAAAGTGGTTGAATTATAGCACTTTGAATTTCTAGCATGGCTAACATTTTGAAACGATCTTGTATTTGTCACGCGATAACACACGCATTCGCCTATTTCGATGTAAGAAGGCATGTGGATAGTATACATCAATATCTCGACCAAGTTCGCTGGCCAGCTTCATCAGCCATCTTGTTTCAAAATGGCGACCATTAAATTAAAAAAAATTATATTTAAAGTGAGGTGCAAAATAATTAGAAATTGAAAAAGGTTTCTTTCTTAAGTATTTGACCTTGATATAAGGATTCAGGAGCATATTTTGTTTGTCTTTATCTTAAGAAATGGCTCAGATATAGCAGTTTCAATTTCTAATGTGGGTGACATTTTGAAAAATCTGATTTTTTGCCTGCGACAGCACTTGTATATATCAACCGATTCCGATGTGAGTTAGCATTTTACTAAGGAGCAATTACTAAGGTCTCGACCAAGTTCACTGGTTAGCCTCATCCACCATGTTGTCTTAAAATGGCGGGCACTTTAAGAAATCGCCGAATTTGGCAGCCAAATATAAATTACTTTAAATAAAAGCAGCTTGGATAAACTTACTAATTAAGCGCGAAATTAATAACTAATTTCGCGAAATTCTCATTCATAATGATTTAGTATTGATAAAAATTAGTATTGAATCTCCTATATTCGGTTTCCACCAAATTGAGCTTCGTGTGTTTGAATAATATAAGTTGGCTTTTTTAAAATAAGGAATATGAAAGCTACCTCTTCCTCCCGGCACTGGCCGGAAGGACTTTTTGTAATGAAAGCTACCTAATGGAAATAAACCCAGTCTGCACACCTCATGTTTCTATTGAATATCCTTATAAAAAATGATTAAGTTCTTATGTATAGTTTTTGCTCCTATAAAACTTTTTTAATGGAACGATTTTGTCCAACTTTAACATTGAACATCTGTTAAAATAATTCTCAGATTTAAAAACTGTCTGCTTCAATGTATTTATCAAACATTTCTCTATAACAATACCCATTTTTATATTCTTGAATGCAGTAGTTTTCGTAATATTAGCGAAGAAAGACCTCCGGTCACAAAAAATTCATTGAGCGGCGGTGACAGCGGTAGTTACATTTCTTTTAGAATAGAGAGATTCAAATAAAATTTAAGGCTAAATAAGATTGATTTCTTACTAATGTATTGTGTGTTTAAAATCTTAGCAGTTTCATTTTATTTTTATAGTTATTTTTACCTTTAAACGTTTCGCGTCAGCGAAAATACAAATGTAAAAGTAACCTCAATACAAATTTTAAGTACCTAGCTCGAACAGTATCACATAAATCGCAATTTAGAATTTTTTTGCTGTTGCATCCATTTAAATTTCTATTTTATTTAAAGTTGTTCTGTCTATTTATGTTGCGTATTAACTGTACATGTATGTCTTAAAAGTAAAAACTATGTCATGTTTCCAGTTTATATTCCTAACAATTCCAAACAAATCGTACTTTAAAAAGTTTTTTAAACATTTCACGCTCATGTAACACTTTGAAATTTCGAATTTTTCAGAAATTCTTCACAGTGGGCATTTACATCTCAAAAGTAATATCCACCATGTCAAGTTTCAAGTTTCTAATTCCAACGGTATCGCATAAACCTCAATTTCAAAAAGCTTTTTGCTCTCGTAACATTTTTTTTAAACTGTTCTTTGCTATCATTTACGTCTAACAAGTATCAAACGTTACAAGTAATAGCCATGTCTGATTCCAAGATTCTATTCCCAACTATTCCAATTAATAATAGTTTTATAATTCTTTTGTAATTCATAATTCACAAAGTTTTTACAATACTTTCTGCATATTTCAACTTTTTAAATTTCGATTTATTTAGAAAACTTTCTCAGAGAGCACTTACATATTAAAATTAACCACCATGCCAAACTTAAAGTTTCTACCCGCAACAGAATCACATAAATCGCAGTTTGAAACTTTTTTATCTCCTGCACTTTTTAAATTTCGATATTTTTTAAAAGCTGCTCTGTGTACATCATTTACGTTTTAAAGGTAAAAGCCATTTCGAGTTTCTATCCCTAACAATTCCAAATAAATCGTTACTTAGAACGTTTTTTGAACAATTTACTCTGGTTTAACCCTTTCAAATTTCGATTTTTTTTAGTACTCAGTGGTCATTTACATCTTAAAAGTAACCACCATGCCAAATTTCAAGTTTCTAGCCTATCAAAGAAAACGCAATTTTAGAATGTTTTTTGCTCCTACAGTCTTTTAAATATCGGTTTTCGCGCAATTCATTCTTTTAAATTTCATATTTTCCTTAAAAACTGTTCTTTGCGAGCATTTACGTCTTAAAAGTTACAGCCATGTCAAGTTTAAGGTTTCTATCCTTCTAAAAATTCCATACAGACCTAGAACGTTTTTAGAACGTTTTACGCTCATTCACCCGTTTAAATTTCCTTTTTTGCTCCTTCAACCATTTGCGGTTAGCGGTACCGACACAAAATACAGTCTGTGTTGGAGGACAGACCGTTAAGATAATTTTGCCACCATTACTTTTGAAATACGTTCTGTAGTTCCAGAGATTACCCCTACAAAAAACACAGAAACAAACGTTTATCTCTATTCTAAAAAAAGTAACTAACGCTGCCACCGCCGTAAGTGAATTTTTCGTGATCGGAAAACTATTGCATATAAAAATATCAAAATTGGTAGTTTTATAAAGAAATGTTTGATAAACACCACCAACACCAAATGTTCCTTTTATTCTTGACTTACAGTTATTGCTGCAATTTAAAGACTCTGTATCTCATAGACCAGTTTGAATAACAGAATAAGACTTGCAGATTAAAGATATAATATGGAGAGATCTTTCCTTCTCAAATTTCATATGCTGGTTTTTGAATCTCTCTATTATACAAAAAAAAGGCAACTAAAGCTGTTGCTGTCATTATCGCTGACGAAATTGAATTTAATGGGATCGGAGCTCTTTCTCAGCTTATATTAAAAAAATTATTGCATATAGAATTATGAAAACTGCTAGTTTTATAGAAAAATGTATAATAAGCACGCTGTAGCAGATAGTTTTTAAAATAGGAGAGTTATTTTAGGAGCTATTTAATGTTGAGGTCGGTCAAAATAGCTCCGTTAAATGAGTTTTATAGGAACAAAAATTATGCATAGCAGTTTAACCATATTTTTCAAAGACGTACTTGGCAAGCGTGCGGTGTACGGTGTATAATTACTTCTTAAATTTAATTAATTCTTTTAGGGCTTTTTTTTTTTTTTTTTTTTGAAATTTCATCATTTCCATTTTTTTTAAATTAATTTTTCAACTACATTTCAGCAGTGAAATTACGCTTGAAATTATTGAATATTAATGATGTGAATTATCACATTGCTACAAAGCGTAAACCAACGGTTTGTAGCTGGTTTGTTGGTTTACGCTTTGTAGCAATGTGATAATTCACATCATTAATATTCATCATTTCCATAAAGATTTATTTGCTTTTTCAAAAAAGTAATTTTTTTATGTTGTTGCCAAATTGTAAAACGGCGCAATAAAAAAAAAAAAAAAAAGAATTCCTTTCAACAAAAAATATATGAACATGTGACTATTAAAAACAGAATAAAAATTTTAAAATAATAATTCGATTATAGAGTGTTAAAAACAGAATAATGGGGGAAATTACGTCATATTTAAAATGCCCAAATAACAATATTGGCAAACAGTTTAAATTTAAAAATACGTATACACGAGAGAATATAAAGTTATGCAACAAAATCACTTATTACCATTAGATTTATTTCATATTTCGAAATTATCTTTTTAACTATTAAAAAATATTTTTTCACGTGAATAATTAAAAGAAAAGCAAGACTAGCGTAAAAATTACATCATATTTAAAATGTCTTATTTAAAACAATTTTCTTGTAGCGTCGTTATAAAATTCCGGAAGGTAGCAACATTGTTTACCTAGCCATTTTACAAAAACTGATTTTGGAATGTTTAATTATCTTATTTAATTAATGACGAAAACGAATTATGATTAGCTGTCTCGACAGCTGGTAATTCGGCTTTAATGGTAATTCGGCTTTAAAATCCCTCAGGTCAGAGGGAAATAAATGCAAACCCTGTTGCAGGAAATCGCCACTGGTCATTTAATTTATAATTCAGTCATCTGTAATATTTTTAAAACAATTCAAATTAGCATGTTTTTAAAGTCTGTGGTGTCTGAACGAGGATTGGCAATCTTAGCTCGTAGGGCAAGAGCTCCTTAGTCTTCTATGAAATGTTAGTATAGATGGAACACCAAATTCCAAATAACCTGGATTTGTATGGATCTAAATGTTTTCTGATTTAAGTTACACAAAATAGTAATTAGCTTACATTAAATTATGTTTATCTTTTTTTCAATGTTTTCTAAAATTATAATTTCCTTCTGCTGAATTTTTCTTTCTTTTTTTCTGAGAATCATAGATACGAACTCAAATATATATATTACAGATTTCTTTTAGAAAAACAAAAATACTTCTTATTTAAATTTTGAATTCTCGCAGTTTCTAATTTACACAAAAGAATAATAATAAAAACAAACCATTTTAAGTTCACTCATTGTAATAATGCAATTAAGCAGAAATGCAATAAGTTGAAGGTTGAAAATAGCATTTGCCTTGCTAGCAGATTTCATAATCCGATTTTACAAAACATTCTCGGTTTATTTTGGTAGATGAATCCGGAAATATTACACAGTAATGGAGCATTACTCCTACTTCGGTCATTTAAAAGAAGTGTTTTAATCTTCCTGTTAAATATTAATGAAGAAGCTTTATACATGATCTGTTATTTTAAGCTTAAAATGTTTTTGAAAAAGACAGCTGGACTGAATTTATAATTCTAAATTATAATTGCTTGCTACGCGGCATAATAAACGTACTTGAAAGTTAATGTAAATAATTCAATTAATTTTTAAATAAAAAATAAAACCAATTTCTTTGGTTGTTTCTTAATCTACGACTTTCTTAAAATTGAGTTGAAATATTCATGCAGCAAAACGAGTTTCTATCAGGAAGCAATTAAGCTATCCTTTTGCTTGACGTTATAGAACTCGTCTGCTATTCCGGGGTTTCTGGATCTATCCTTTTCAACTCTGGTTCCATCTGCTTCACAATTAAAATTGCATTTTTCCTATTGACTTATTACACGGTGAAATAAAACCGACTTCTAGGGATCTTTTTTTTTTTTTTTTAGTCTATTGGCAGCGCAGCCTCTAGAGAAAGCGAGGCCTTGAGCAAGAGCTTTTGCGATGCCCAGCTTTTTGGAGCAAGAGCTTTTCTCCAAACTGGTTGTCCCCCCGACACACACACAACACAATCAGCTTTCGAAGAAACTTGTATGACATATGTAGGCGTGTGGACTAGATCAGTGATAGTCGCCCAGTAGCAGAATTTTCGGTGTCCATCTGCAACAAATCAAAATTTATCTCAGATCCAACAATGCTGAACCAAGGTACTAGCATAAATAGTTCTGCTACACAATTAAAATTGCATTTTCCTATTGACTTATTGCACGGTGAAATAAAACCGACTTCTTAGGAATCGTTTCTTAGTCTATTGACAGCGTAGCCTCTAGCGAAAGCGAGGCCTTGAGCAAGAGCTTTTGCGATGCCCAGCTTTTTGGAGCAAGAGCTTTTCCTCCAAACTGGTTATCCCCACCCCACACACACACAACGCCATCAGCTTTCGAAAAAACTTGTATGACATACGTAGGCGTGTGGACTAGATCAGGGATAGTCACCCAGTAGCAGAATTTTTGGTGTCCATCTGCAGCAAATCAAAATTTATCTCCGACCCAACAATGCTGAAAAAAGCTACTAGCATAAATAGTAGTTATAGTAAATGATAAAATAAGCAAAAATTGCATTTTACAAAGAAAACGTAATATGAAACACAATAACTTTTAAAGCAAAGTAAATTTTAATGATTTTTTTAAATACAGTATTTATTTTTAAGCTTATAGATTAATCTGCAAGGTCTAAAATAATCTGCAGCACTGTTGTCGTGGGCTGTGGGGAATAGTCGTATAATAAAAAGGGCAGCTCGTTCAATCAATATAATAAGCAATTTAATGGTAAAATAAGTTTTATTTTTGCAGATGAGTAAAAATGTGTTACTTCATTACAAATTTTCGCTGAATTAATAGTTGCCGTTCATCCAAGTCATCAATAGTCCGCATTCTTAATAGTCCACATTAAAATTTCAAATGAAAAAATGAATCGCAAGTGTGTAGTTTCGGTTATAGTATATAGTCAGTAATATCAGTACCTTATCAGAAGCTCAGTTTGACAGCCTCGACATCCTATCGCTATCATGTCAAACTATCAAGTGTGAAAAAATACCTTTTTTATGTTCTTTACTTTTTTATTGCATTGCTCATGATACGTGCTGTGCAAAATCGTCCCATTTCTATCCATCTTAGAAACACAAGCGACGACTATATAGAAATGTCGAAGTTTAGTTTTTAAATTGCTTTTATAATTCTTAATTGCATATATTTCAATTGTGCTAAAGGGAAGCTGAATATTCCAACACTTTTCCCTCTGCGTAAGGATAAATGAAAACACGTACTCTGTTTTTCCCTCTTCGCAGGGAATTTGTTGTTGATATTCTTTTTCTTTACCAGTTGAGCTTGTGAATCTCGACGATTGTATATTGTGATCCCTAAGCGGTTATTTTATTTGGGAATTTGTGAATAATTCAATTAAATAGTGTGAAAAAGTAGTATTTACAGTCTTCTGCTTCATTCAAAAAACCTTTACTGTACATCTTGCATTGCTCACGATACGTGCTGCGCAAAATTGTCCCATTTCTTTCCATCTTAGAAACACAAGCAATGACAATACAGAAATGTCGAATATGTAAACTTTTGAATGAGGAATATTTGATATGTTGCAAAGATATGTTTGTAATATTTTTGAACTAACTTTTCACGAAATAGGTTATAGAATTTGTTTTGTATCTTTTTTTTTATGTATGTCTACCCGTAATTCTTCAGAGGATGGTCTGATTTTGATACTTTTTTATTTCTTGTTGGAAAGATCCCAGTCTGTAAATGGACCCGAAGTGTAATAAGTACCGTCAACTGGTGTACTTTGGCCCAAATTCGTCTGTTTCATGGCATGTTTAGCATCTCCATTCTCTTATTTTATTTAAAAAGTTAATATCTTGTTAAATTTTTGGTTGCTAAGAATATATAGAACCACACCATTATAATAAATTTATCGACACTGATTTTTTTTTACCAAAATTTTTTTTTTTGAAAATTTGGACCAACCTTGAATTGGGGTAATTGTTATCTTGAATTGGGGTAACATTGGCCCATGTGTTAAAACGAATGTTATAGGGCATGATGTGGGCTAATGTTACATCATTGTAAAAAATGGGAGAGAAAGAGAGTAAGAAGTGTAAACATGTAAAAAGACAGTAAATTAGCATATATTTTAAGGAAAAAATTTTTACAATATTCATTAATATTGCTTAACGTGTGTTAGACTTTACTCATTAAACACAACTACAGTGGAACCCGGTTAAAACGCTCACGGTTAATACGCGATCCCGCTTAATACGCGGATTTTTTCCGACCCTTTGAACATCGCCTATAAGACTAATGGAAAAATATCACGTTTAAGACGCGAATGGTTATTACGCGATCCCGCTTAATACGCGATAAATTTTCGGTCCTTTGTGGCAAAAAATCACGTTTAAGACGCGAATTCACCGGTGAAGATGGGAATTCCCTCTCTCTTCTCCAGTGTTTCCAATTTTGCGGATTTTTTTATTCATACAAAAAACACTGTTTCTGTATACTAATATTTACTTTATTTAATAACAGATACTAATAGAAAGCAGTGGTAGATATTTGAATAAAATAAAACCCTTCTAAATTAGCAACACTGCAATTCTCCTTTGATCCCGTGTCCTAACATTCTTTGTATCTCGCTTCATGTATTATTTTTATTGTAGTAGAGAGAGATACATAGAGGAATTCAGGATGCTGAGATACGTCATAAAATTATTATGATTATACCTGTTGTTAGTCAGTTTTTTTAAATCTACGTTATATCACTACTATGTTTTATAATGCATGCTATATACGAAACAAAAAAAAAAAAAAAAAAAAAGAAAAGAAAAACGCGCAAAAATTAAACAAATACGACTGCGGTTGTATAATTCTTTTATATTTTCGTTACTTTTTGCTACGCTAACAATATTTTTTACACAAAAATTAATAACGGTAGTTTTTTTCACATTAAAGAGGTAGACAGATTATATTGGTGCTCATTATCACAAGTACTAAATATGATTTTAACAACTGGATTATGCTTCAAAAATTTAATATTTTATTCTTTCAGTTAAAAAAAAAAATAGTATAGCAGAAAAATTATTTTTGTTGTTTTATCTTTGGTTGTAACGTATTAACGACGATAAAGCTATATTTGAATCCATATTTATTTTCAGTTATTATTCCAGTCGGTCGGACCATAAATGAAAGCTCTAAAGTTCATTTAGACGATTATACGTGTAAGTAAGTCCACTTCCTGCAACATTATACAAATCACGTTTAATACGCGACTTTGGTCCACTCCCTTGAAACGCGTCTTAACCGGGTTCGACTGTATTTGTTGGACTGTATCTCTATTTATTAAAATCACAATACGATGAGCGAACACTCTGGTCGCCATCTTACTTCACAACAACATTATTCTCTCTTCCGTTCACTTCTCCTTTTCAATCCAGAGGAATTCGCGACGCCCTCTTACGGGACTTATAAATTCTCAGTTTTCAGCAATAAGCATCCTCCCCCGGATTGAAATGTACAAATTTCAATATCTCAAAATTTTACAATAAAATAAATTTACATTGTACAATTACAAAAAAAAAAAAAAAAAAAAAAAAAAAAAAAAAAAAAAAAATACACAGCAAACAGATATATACAACATAACAATTAAAAATTTAAAGTTTACAATAATTTAATAACTATAGTTTCAAACTCTTCATAATTAAATAATTTTCTAAAATTTTCTCTGGAAAATTTATCATTTTCTAAAATTTTTTCAGTTTGGAATTTGCCCCCACGAAATTCCTAGCATTATCCGTAAAAATCTTAGAACATTTTCCACGTCTAGCCATAAAATGCTTTAGAGTAGTTAATCAGAGCATCTGAGGTTAAATCTGAGAAAAGCCCAAGATGAATGGCTCGAGTTACAAAACATATGCAAACACAAATAAATATTTTGTTCAATGAACGCTTGCGCTGATTTTTATAGGTTACATAAAATGGACCACATAGATCTAAACCGGTACAATTAAATACTGGTGACTCATTAATTCTTTCATAAGGTAACTCACCCATTAGCTGAGAGCATGGAGTTGGTTTTACCTTAAAACAGATAACATAAGAATGCACCGTTTTTCTTGCCAAATTTCTACCCCCTAGAGGCCAAAATTTTAATCTAACAGAATTCAAGAGTCCTTGGGGACCAGCATGAAAAAAACGCTTATGCATAGTAATAAAATAAATCTTACTTAATTTAGAATTTTTTGGCAAAATAGTCGGAAGTTTCTGCTCATAAGATACGGAAGCTTTGTTGAGCCTTCCGCCAACACGTAAGATTCCCTTATCATCTATAAAGGGATTTAAAATATTAAGATTACCTGTCACAGCCTTTTTACTACATAAACATTTTTGTGATACTCTAGTCAAAATTTTTTCAGCTTCCTTAACTTCTTCAAAAATCAAGTTATCCTTTCTTTTATCAGCATTTCTACAACTGTATATAAATCTGCGAACAAAGGAAAAAATATGTAAAAGTTTATAATAGTCATTACTAAGATCAGAAAAGTTATCAGAAAAGAATAAATTCTCGGTTGTTAGAAATAAAGTCGTTTCACAGTTATTTTTCCTTTCGGAACATTTCATTTCAATTAAATAGTTCTGACTTTCACTTTCAGTTAGTAAGTCATTTTCAGAAAAAGATGATTGCAAATAACTTGAGGAAAATTCTGGATCCATCAAAAATTTGGGGCCTGTAAACCACTTGGAATTGTTCACAAGGGAGTCCGCATAGTAGGAGAGCTGTTGAACATTTTTTAGTAGGTATTTGAGGCACCCTGAAAATTTGTGCAACACTTCTTTTGTAATGGCTGAATACAAAATCGAGTGTCTGGCTGAAGGATCGTGTCCCAAAAACTGTGCCAGACACGTATCAAGTGCCATTTTTTGACTACCCAAAAATGGTATTTGAGGCACGCTGAGATTGAGACAGAATAATATTTATGCTTAGAAAAAAATATATTGAAAATGACAGACACGTTAGTCAGCCCAAAAACTGTGCCAGACACGTGTCAAGTGCCATTTTTTGACTACCCAAAAAAGGTATTTGAGGCACGCTGAGATATAGTTTGTGCCGATTAAAGTGTCTGTCATTTTCAAAATATTTTTTTTCTAAGCATAAATATTATTCTACCTATATCTCAGCGTGCCTCAAATACCTTTTTGGGTAGTCAAAAAATGGCACTTGACACGTGTCTGGCACAGTTTTTGGGCCACGATCCTTCAGCCAGACATTCGATTTTGTATTCAGCCATTACAAAAGAAGTGTTGCACAAATTTTCAGGGTGCCTCAAATACCTTCCCTAAAATGTTTAACAGCTCTTGGACTAGCCCTTATTCCTCGTGAAAAAAGATCTGCTGGGTTGTCTTTACCTGCACAATGAAACCATGTTTCTGGTTGAGTTAATCTTTGGATTTCATCCACACGATTGGCAACGAAGGACTTCCATTTTCTGCTGGATCCCTTAATCCAGAATAAAGCTATTTTTGAATCTACCCAATGATAGATTTTAGAAGTATTTTTATGATCAATTACCTTTTTAATTTCTGATCCTAAGCGAGCTGAGAGTAAAGCACCAATCAACTCTAAGCGTGGCAAAGTTATTATCTTTACTGGGGCAACTCTGGTTTTAGATGCTTTGAAACTAACAGAAACTTGATCGTAATATTGCACTCTCAAATAAACAACAGCACCATAAGCCTTTTGACTTGCATCAGAAAAGCAGTGAATTTCAACATTGTTTGTATCAGATGACAGGAAAACAAATCTAGGGATTTTAATTTGATTTAATTTAGAGAGTTCTGAACACCATTGTGTCCATTTTTCGCAGAAGTCAATGGGGAGCTCAGTATCCCAAGACAGCTTGTGGATCCATAAATCTTGGAAAATACATTTAAGTCTTATAGTAAATGGAGATAGAATACCAGTAGGGTCATAAATTCTTCCAGAAATCTGTAAAACAAACCACTTAGTATTTTTCTTATTCTTCAAAAATTCTATTAAACTCGAAATGTCTATGCTAATAAAATCTTGTTCAACATCCCATGATATTCCAAATACTTTCAATGAATTTATAATTCTATGATTTTGATCAAATGGAAAAATCTCGAACCCTTCTTTCTTCCACCGTTCTAGTAACGATTTGTCGTTTGTTAACCATTTCCTCAAATTGAAACTAGCTTGATTCATGATTATCTTAGCCTCATATGAAATCTTCAAAGCTTCTTCAATATTATCGGTACCACTCACCAGATCATCGACTTAAGAACAAGTATCGAGAATTTCAAAAGTTTCTGGATATTGATCCTTAAATTTTCGTACATGCTCTTTTATTGTGGCAGCTAGGAGAAATGGGCTAGCATTTAATCCAAAAAGTAAACGTTTAAAACGATACACTTGCATTTTCAAATTATCAGACACTTTATCTGATGGATCTTCGGTAACTTCCACAAAGAGAAATCTGACAGCGTCTCTGTCCTTTTCTGATAATGAAATTTGAAGAATGCTTTCTCCACATCCGCTAAAATTCCTATCTTATTCAATCTAAAATTAACGAGCAACTGAAAAATACTAGGATTTAAATTGATACCAGGCCACAAACAATCGTTTAAAGAAAGTTGACCAACATCGTGAGAACTAGCATCAAATACAATGCGTGTTTTCGTAGTGACACTGTCTTTTCTAAAAACTGCTCGATGTGGCAAATAGAACATGGGTCTGTCTGGGCTAGTTGAATCTAACACCTTTTCAATAATATCACAATCCAGATATTCTTTCAAAATCTCTTTATACTGAGAAAACAAATTATCATCGTTTCGCATTTTATTAATTAAATATTTAAATCGTTTCTCAGAGACTTCATAGTTGTCGTTCAAATTTATCCAGTTTCCACGGAAGGACTACTTCGTAACGATTATCTTTATAGGAAACTGTTTCTGTAAAAATTTCCAGTGCCTTATCTTCATCATTACAGTAAGGATCATCCCTAATTTCAATCGATTCTAAATCGAAAAATTTGCTTAATTCTTCTTCTACATTGCAAATTAATCCACAATAATTATCAGCATTATCAGCATTTGAATCAGAGATGCAACCTCCCACCACGTACCCAAATACGGTATTCTGCAAAATGACGTTAGAACTTCTTAAGAGAATTTGATCAGTCTGCAATAATTCATAGAAACATTCAGTCCGTAACAAAACATCTATTTTATTAGGTTCATTTAATTTTGGATCTGCCAATCTCACATCTTTAAGCAGCTCGGAAAATGGAAATCTAAAATAATGCCCTGGTATAAAGTTTGTTATTTTTGGAACAATAAAAAAATCTATTGTTCTCTTATAATCAGCCTTATTCGAAACAGTGGTCCTAATTTTTCATTTGACACTTATTTGAGAATCATTCAAACATGAAACAGAAACATTAAATTTCTCCCTTCTAATTCCTAATAATTTTGCAAAGTTATCAGAAATATATGAGTAATTTGAGACAACATCTATTAATGCACGCGCAAGTATAAATTCATCAGACACATTCTCAATATTAATTAAAGCAGTAGATAAAATAGTGGTTTTTCTCCTTTGACACGAATTATTTACAGAAGTGCCTACGAAATCACTGTTCCTATTTTCAAAACACTTAGCTTCGGGATTTAATCTGCATTTTTCATCCTGAATGGGAGCAGATGAATTCGCAATCATATCTGACCCTTCTGATGACTGCTGACTGAATTCCATGTCCATTGGTGGAGAATTATTTACTTTTTCTCCTTGTATGTGAAGGAGAGGTGAATGACGTTTAAAACAATACCTACACGAATAATTGGATGTACAGTTTCTCGCAGAATGGTTTGAGTTTGATAAACAGTTGAAACACATTTTGTTTCTTTTTACGAATTCAATGCGGTCATTGACAGGCATTTTCTGAAATACATCGCATCTAAATAATGAATGTGAATCATTTTTGCAGCAAATGCACTTTGAATTTTTTGCACTAGTGTAAAACGATGCCGCCTTTTCTTTTGCTTGCCGTTTTTGACTGACGGTGTTAATGTTTGTTTTAGAAGCTTCCAAAGTTCTAGCATGATTTTTTAGAAAGGAAATCAACTCTGAGATTTTCGGCAATTCATCGTTTTTGGATTCTCGTTCCCACCAAAGCTTACAAGAACAATCTAATTTCTGAATTAACACGTATGCAAATATGGTTTCTGAAAATCCCTCTATTTTTTGCTCGAGAACTTCTAATGACCTAATGCATTCAGTTACATTGTCCACTAATTTTAAAATAGAAGACGGATTGTCAATTTGAATGGAGGGAAAAGACATAAAACGCTTTAAATGCGCGAATACCTGATCTCGTTTATTCGAATATCTGTCTTCTAAAAGATTCCATGCTATCGCATAATTAGCATCAGTAATTGGTATCGATTGAATGATCCTTAAAGGATCAGCATGCAGCGATATTTTCAAATAAGAAAGTTTTTGCGAAGCTGATAAAGCTGAATTATTATGAATACTAGAAATGAAAATGTCTCTAAATGATAACCACTCATGTAATTGACCACTAAATGTTGGCAAATTTAATTTAGGTAAGCGAATTGTTTCGCTAACATTTTCTTCGCGTTTCGTTAAAACTGGAGCTAACTCACTTAATTTTCTTTTTACAATTAAATATATTTTGTCTATGTTCTCTTGAATAGATTGTTGTTCAGATATATATTTATCATCATCTTTATCGTCACAAAGTGGAAAAATTTTCCTAAATATCTCTGCAGATTCTTTTTCGAACGCAGACGATTTTTTCTCGTAAAGTTCCAACTCAAATTTATCTAAACCACTTTTATTCGTGAGATCATTTGTAGCCTTAGTTACGTTGGATTTCAATATTTTTTTTTCTTTTAAAACAGATTCCATATTTAAATAATATATCAGAACAAATATTAATTATAATCAAGCAATAAAGAGGTCAGACTTACCCCTTTTCATCCTATCCAAGGCCGATATTAACAACACTTAGTTCCTTTTTAATAATGTTCACAAAACATACCTAGATGCAAAATGTTCGAAGCTAAATTTTTATGAACATGATATATTTGGCGAAATGAACTACTTATCCATAGGGCTTCTTCGCGCTCGTACGACCACAAAATGTTAGACTTTACTCATTAAACACAACTATTTGTTGGACTGTATCTCTATTTATTAAAATCACAATACGATGAGCGAACACTCTGGTCGCCATCTTACTTCACAACAACATTATTCTCTCTTCCGTTCACTTCTCATTTTCAATCCAGAGGAATTCGCGACGCCCTCTTACGGGACTTATAAATTCTCAGTTTTCAGCAATAAACAACGTGTATTGTACTGGTCTGGGGCAGAATACTGGTTTCTCTAAGACAGAAGTTAGGTGAACTAATTTTTGCCACAATATCGTTCCCTTGACACATCATCGAATCCGACTGCTGTGACCAACGCCAACACTTTAACTTCTTTTTGATACAGTCAACAACACAACCCTCCTTTGATTTCAAAGTAATCCTTCGGAATAGAGATTGCAATTAAACAGCACAAATACAAAATTTCAACGTCACAGTCATCTTTGTCAATAGCTTTCTTGTTTGGTTCTGTTGGAACCACTACACTGTATGAATCTTCAGAAAAATTGTTGTTTGTATAAACACAAATGTCTATTTTCATAAATATATCAAAAATAAACAAAAAACATTACCTCAAAAACATCAATTTTTAAATTCAACACAACAAAAAAAAAAGGCTCCTATTCAATTATAACATTTTTTATGCATTGACAGGAAGTATATACAGATATTTAAATGGTTGGTTCAATGCTACCCCAAATGTTGGGGCAAACTTATCCCAACTTAGAAAAATACTTTTCTTTTTTATCTGAGCAAAGATAGCGCATAATCATACTTAGACCTTGATCTACACTAATGAGGTTATAATAACTTGTACTTACCAAGGTCCAAATGAATTCATTTACAGCTTGCCAGGCAAAAGTTGTAAGAGCTAAATTCTCACCGTCGTCACACGTTTTTGTTTGACTGGTGATGCCACGGTAGAACCTTGGTAAATTACTTACAATGAGCTACCAGCCTCAAGCTAGTGTTGCCACCTATATTTTGTGGCTACAACTTTGTCAAGTCAAGTCAACGCGGTGCTTACGGAATACCGACGTGGATCGTTTTACCGCCACGCGAAACCTCCAACGAAATTGTAAAAAGCAACATAACTTAAATTTAGAAACAATGCTTATAAAAATAAAAAGAATTTAGAAACCCTGGTGGAGGGCCCTGAGGCTCATTCCGGAGTTTGGAAGCACCTGAGGCACAAATCCGCCTCAAAAAATATGGCGCGTAGAGCATCCAAATAAATTTGGTTGCCCTACACTTCGTTGACAGACTAATGTTTGACCTGGCAATAGTCGGAAAATGAGAAGGCAGGTGGCGCCAGGAGTCACAGCTAAGCCTGACATCCAGGAAAACCAGAGGCCCAAACTAACACTATCTCTGAAAACTTATAAAAAAAGGGGGGCACATAGCTCACTAAATTTTGAAAGTCAAGCCTTGTGTCCCTCACATGTCGCAGATCTTCCGGCTTTCGCACAAACGGGGAAGCCTTGAAAAAGGCTTTGTGGTACTAGACATCGAAATTTCCACGACTGCAAGTTTCACATTGGCGTTGACCAAGATCTAAAATATGGGGTATTTTAAATTTAATAAAAACTAATCTATTAAAATTTAAAAATTAAACTAACACTGAGTGTATCTGTGACCAAGCCGGATAGCAACTACTCCCGTAATCCCCGATACAGCTCGGACCGTTTAGCTCTGAAAAGAGCACTTTGCTAACGGGTTTCCAGGGAGGTGCACACACGCCGGCGGTCTTAGGTGAACTGAAGCTGGGGGTCAAAAACAAAGCGTTATAAGTAAGCGTTCTATCTTAAATGGTAGAAATAACCGCAAGATTAAAAGCGAGGTCACATCAATCAAGGTCATGCGCCACGTAGCGGGTGGAGTGTGAACTACAGGTAAATACCTAACTGTTTTCTTACTCACACCACTAAAATTGTAAAGTTTTTGTCACCTTGATTAATAACTGAAGTGCCTTTGATAAGGCGAAGAAAACTTCGTAATGTCAAGTGCATCTGGATAGCCCTCTCGCTACGCCATTATTTTGCAATAAATGTTGCAAACAAAATCCATTTCCATGAGTGACTAAAGATTTAGAAAATACGCGCCACACTAAAAGCCCGCGTATGTGAATTATCACTCTGTCCACAAGGTGGCGCAACTGTGTTAATTTACCAGCATTAAGTTTGTTCTCTTACTTATAACGCTTTGGTCAAAAACCGGGGTTTAAATAGAGTGGCCGAGGATCTCGTGAGCAGGTTCCCCTCGGCCAATGAAATTACTGGAAGGGCTAACTCGACCGTAAACGCTGATTGGAGCTAGGGCTATGACGTCATAGACAATCTCTGGCCCAGAAGGGCAGAGAAGCGAAAATAAATGAAATTAATAAAGGGATGAGAATTATTTACAAAATTTTAAGAACAAATGAAGGCAGGTTAAAAACCCTAAAAACTACTTTAAAGTCTAAAAGATAAAATTGTAAGGAAGGTTGCACTCGCGGCTGTTTAATAAAATAACAGCAGATTGCATGACGTCGGGGGAAAGCCAAAGCTAGACGAAACTTTCTTTCTGTCTAGGGAAAAATGAATTAGCAGGGGAATTCTGCGTTTAAGTTACTCCAGAGGGGTTACGTCTCGATGTTTTCGAGCAAGGAATAAAATCATTATCCCTAGCTAAGATGGCGAGGGGACGTTTCCGGCCCCTGCCCACCCTAGCATCGTAAGTTCGAATTGAGTTTAACGCAGGATTCCTTACTGAGGGAATTGAGCTGTGAAATTTAATGGCAAGTTTTTTAATCTCACCAAAAATAGGCCTAATTTTAAGATCATTATGGATGACGTCATTGCGGACATAACGGGTTGCTCGAACAAATTTACGTAATAATTTATTTTGAAAGGTTTGAAGTTTTTCAAGATGAATTTTACTAGCACTACCGTACACGATCGAACCATAAGTTACGATCGGTCTAATCATAGATTTATACAACAACAATTTATTTTTGATTGACAGGGGGCTGTAATAAGCCAAGAGAGGGTGAAGGGATGATACAGCAGCATTCGCACGATTCAGGGTTTCTGCAACGTGCTTGCTCCATAATAATTTTGAATCCAGGTGAATGCCCAGGTATTTATAGTCTAATTTAGAGGGAATTGGTTCATTATTTAATTTAAAATTTAAGTTAGTGTCTGGGGTGAATTTTTTATTCGTGAAAAAAAATGGCAGCACTTTTAGCATTATTTACTTTAATTCTCCATTTTCTTAACCAGGTCGAAAGTTTATCAAGGTACCCTTGGAGTTTATTGAACTCTTGGAGTGCGTGTTTGTGTTTGTGTAGAACGGCAGTGTCATCGGCAAAAATTGCTAAATCGATGTCAGGCTCTCTTGGAATGTCATTTACATAAATTGCAAATAACGTGGGCGCAGAAATTGTGCCCTGGGGGACCGAGCTGAGAATAGGTTTAGGGTTAGAGAGAGCATTTCCCACTCTAACAACAAAAGATCTGTTTTTTAAATAGTCAGCATAGATTTTAATTAGTTGGCCAGGAAGGCCGAGAGTTATAAGTTTAAAAAGTAAGGCGACATGCCAGACTTTGTCAAAAGCCTTTTGCACGTCGAGAAAAATAGCCCCTGTGACCCCGCCTGATCTAATTCCTTCGTGTAGGAGTTCCGTGACCCTCCACACTTGGTGTGTTGTAGAATGACGAGCTCGGAACAGTGCTGAACAGTGAAGCAGCGGTTAAGGGGTTGCCTAGTTGAAGTCAACTTTACACCCAGTCTGATTAAATGTGATGTCTTACATAAAGTAGAGCCATTGGGAAAGTAAGAAATGTGTAGTTGTTTGCAACTACTTAAAAAAGGAAAAACTTAAGATATAACTAGCATAGATGCTTTAAAAGTTAAGAGAAAAAAGATTAAGAACTTGGATATACATGGTGAAATTATATAAAGATATAGGTTTAGCTGCAGTACAGACTGCTGTAATGAAGAGAAAAATAAGTTAAATAGAAGTTAGCACTAGTTCAAAAATTACTCACACCAAGCAAGGGCAGGGTCGGCGGTTAAGGAAGGCAGCAAGGCTGCCTACATAAACAAAAAGGCACTAATCAGGGCAATATATCTTTTGTTTTTCTATATAATAAAGTATATATAGAGGTGTTTTTTTTTTTTTTGAAAAAAATAGGAAAGAAAAAAGGAGAAAAAATTTACTTAGCAATCTTATGCGGTGAACACAAAGCTCACGGGGATTCCATTATTGTGGAATATTTCGGGCGTTTGCGCGGGCGTCGGCCGACGAGCTCGGAACCCGAACTGTTCCGGTATAAGTACTTCACGAGAGTCAAGGAACGCCTTAAGGCGGGTCACAAGGACGTGTTCATAGACCTTAGATAGACATGAAAGTAATGAGATTGGTCGAAAGCTGGATGGGGCGTGGATGTCATCGACTCCGCTTTTAGGCAGAGGGACAACAATCGCCTTTTTCCAGCAATCTGGGAAAATATTTAGAGAAAGCATGCAATTAATTAAGATAACAATGTAGAGAATAAAGTTTTCAGGTAGATTAATAAGCATATTAGTAGAAATACGGTCCTCCCCTGGAGATTTGTTCTTTTTGAGGCCTGAGATGTAATCCCTAACCTCCGAAGGGGAGGTAGGGGTAAGAGTGTTTTGAGTGTCAGAATTTAAATAATTTTGAACTGTGCTCTCCAGTACAGCAATAACCCTTGGGTTGGCCAAATCTTCATGAGGTGTGAATTGATCCTTAAGACTATCAGCAATCGCCTCAGCCTTAGCAATATTAGTATATGCAATGCCGTTATTTGGGCTATTAATGGCCGGAATGTGTTTGTGTGTGCCTCTGATACGGGAAGCAGCCTTCCAAATTGTGTTGTCTTCAGTCGACAAGGATTCGACAAAATTGTTCCAACGTTCATTTTTAGACTCATAAATAGCAGCTTTTACCCTCCTATTTAAATTATTTAATAGGGACCTAAAGTATGGAGTCCTGTATACCTGCCATATTCTACGTGCACGATTCCTCTGTGTAATCATTTGCCTGATATTCTCGGGTAACTGTAGAGAGTTGTTAGAATTATGTCTCGGCTGAGAACATTTCTCAAACACCCCACGTAAAGTGTCACCGAGTTACTCTATGGCTTCAGTGACCTGCCAATCCGAAATTGGTATGAGATCTGGAGTATCCATTCTTTCTAGCAACGCAGTCTAGTCCTGCCATCTAGTGCAGATACTCTGAGGTACACTTAGGTCATAAGAGTCAACCCTAAAATTGAGAATGACCGGCAAATGATCAGAAGATAAATCATTACACGTTCGAATAGTGTACGGGTATGGAAAATTGCGGGTGATCGCAAGATCTAGATAATTATTTGATCTGATGTAGGTGGGGGAGGGGGGCGCTAAAATTTGCGCATGATTTCGGTCCACCCATCTACGAAGTTTACGTCCATAAGTATTAATATTCCTGGAATTCCAGGAGTGATGATGAGCATTAAGATCACCCGCTAAAATAAAATTTGGAAAAGAGTTAGTGAGACGGGTAAGTTCAGGCTCCATTAAATTTGCATTCCTATTAGGAGGAAAGTAGACAGCTGCAACAAGCAGTTTTTGAATAAAGGGGAAGTCCAAAATAATCGGGGTAGTTTCCACAAAATTTTGATTGGGAATATTAATGAAATTAGCATTAAAACCCTTTTTAATATAAATAGCAGTGCCGCCATGGTGACGATTATTATTGCCACTACGAGCCCTGTCAACATTGAAACACTCGTAGTTTGCAATTTTGGAGACATAACCCTGGAAGAAGTGGGTCTCATTGACCAAGATGATGTCTAAATCGTTGTTGTAAATCCAAGCACCGAATTCCGTTGCTTGGCGTCGAAGAACATTTGCATTAAAAAAGCCATTGGATAATTTGTACAGATTGCCTGTAGGAGGGAACACGGTAAACAGAAGGGTCGTGTTGAGAATGGAAGGGCGGAAGAGCACCAAGAGATGGCGTCACCTTAGCTAGCTTTATTTAATTTAAGGATGTTTTTATATAAAATATAAATACGATCAATTTCCGTGGATGCCGTACGGAGTTCTGGTAATGATTTATTAAATGCTGCGCTGACAATGTCAGCGTTAAACTCTTTTTGGAATTCAATTAAATTTTTGATAAAGCCGGTGGCCGAAAAAGCATCCAAATTTTGGTTCGGGACCGACTGGTTTGAATTTTGAGAAACGGAGGGGAGGGGGGACGTTATGTCCGCCTGCAATTCTCGAAAATGATTGAGAATTGTCAACCTTCCTTTCTGAGAATGTCCTCGAGGAATTTTGAACTGTAACAATTCTTTTATTATCAGATTTCTTTTGGTTTTGGTTTTGGTTTTTCTTTTACCATTTTTAGGGGGGGTGTTTTGGGGAAACTAGGGCAGTTGCGGAAATTTGCCGGGTGAGGGCCCCCGCAATGAAGGCACTTGCAGGGCGCATCAAAGGGCTTCGTACACACCTCTGATTTATGAAATGCAGAGCATTTGACGCACCTTGCGGGTAGGTTACACGACAGGGCGCTGTGAAAAAAGCCCTGGCAGTTGTGACATTGTGAGGGCCCTTTGCGCCCCCGGTAGATTTCGAAACTGACCTCGGTTTCCATAATTTCAGTAATTTGGAAGATGCGGTCAACATTAGCCTGTTTTGGTATCGAAACGTAAAAAATGGGCATATATTTTTTGTTGGAGACGGGACCTCTATACATCTGGGTCACCGAGACATCCAAAAAATCTTCGCATTCCAGGGCATTCTTAATGTCCTGGACGGCTGTGTTGATGGGTAATCCCCAAAGAACCGCTCTGATCGGTTTTGCATCGTCCAAAACGTAACTTTGGAACTCGACATTCTCCGTTAATAAATAAGTTTGAATTTGACGATAATCGTCAACATTATCGAATTTAATCGTTAAAAATTTTCATTTCATTTTGGCTTGAGCAGTATTTGCTCATCTTTTAATTTCAAGAAGGAGAAATTGCCAGTTATCTGGTGGGATGATTTTAATGGGGGGGACCCGCACTTTTTTAGTTTTCTCGCTAACCTCGGGTTGATCCCCGTTGCTTAGCTCCATATCTTCAACATCTGTATTGAGTTTAGCCTTCTCAAGCTTTTTTGATTTTTTATTACCCACTAGGGTGAAATTTTCCTCGCCTTGGGGGCAGAATTTGGAAAATCTGGCTCCTCAACCAATCTTCTTTTGTTAGCAGAGAGACTTTGGTTGTTACCCGTGTCAACAGGTGTCGCCACGTCACTCTCGCTACTCGAGTCGATTTTCGGAGGGTCAGATGGAACAATCTTCGAAATGGGGTCAATTTTGGGGTTATTCACATTATCTATTATTTTGGCAGACAGATAAGAATACGTGAATAAAGGTTTTTTACTAACCCGTTTAACTGTGTGAACGTCCTCCGACAGCATGTTGAAGGCCAAGACAGCTTTGCTGAGAGCTTCCACCTCTGCCGGATTAGGCTCTTTGATTTTCTAAAGTTTTAAACGGACATTGTTCATACTGTATACGTCAGCCTTTATTTTTGAATATAGCTCCTCGAGCTCATCATGAGTAAGAGTTCTCACATCCGTGATGCTTTTACGCGTCAGTAGAGCAAAACTGTTATCTCTGAGAACATCCTGGGGTTTACTTCCCAGATCACCACCGAAATCAGTAACGCTTGACTGCGTACCCGGATCGGGGCTAAATACCGGTGAACCGGTAGCCATTACGCTAAAAATATCAGACACCGGAGAGCGGGATCAACACGTCTCTCCACCTCAGCGTCTGCAACCGAACTCTCAAGGGAATGAATGAGATCGGGAATCTCGGGAATGCTACAACTTTGTCGATAACTCAAGCGATGTAGAAAATGTAGCAGATTCAATCTTTTTTTTTCTTTTGGGCCAAAGTTACCACAGTTGACGGTACGCAGCACTAATTTACGTTTTAAAAAACAGTCGTCGTATCGTGTATAGTATTTATTTTTTTTTATTATTTTTTTTAGGAACATGTTAAAGTTTCAATATACAGTGCATGTCAAAAGTTTAAGCACAACATAAAATTACAAAATAAAATGTTATTACTGACTGATAGTTACTTTCCTTTTCACATGACTAAAAAATTGTAGATTTAAAAAGATATTTGACAAATTTATGCTTTAAAATTTATCTCAAATAATAGAATTTATCAAAAGAACAAAAATGAGCTTGTCAAAAGTTTAAGCACAGTAGTTCTTTAGTCTTTAGTAAAACAAAAATAAAAAAATTAATACTTTATTATTGCTCCATTATGCTAAATTACTTTAAATACACGGCCTTCCATCGATAAAATGAGGTTCTGTATTGTTTCTGGTTCGATTTTAAACCACGCGTTCTCAATGGCATCTTTCAAATCTTTAACTGAAGAATACTGCTTTCCATTTCGTTAAACTGCATGAGTGAGACTATCCCACATATTTTCTATAGGGTTTAAATCAGAACTAATTGCTGCCAGTTTCAAAACAGATACTTTTTTTGACATAAACCATGTTGAAGTTGAGTTTAGGTGTGGATCGAAGGATTATCATGTTTAAATAACCATTTTTCTCTCCCCAAAACCTCGCCAACAGGGAGAAAATGATTGGCAAGTATCTCTTGATAGTTTTCAGAGTTTTCAGGACCACTGATGAATGTTTAAGATGTCTGATCATTGAAAGAAATAGCCCCCCCCCCCCCATGCCATTACACAACCACCACACTGTAAAAAAAATCCGACCAGTTTTCCTGTAGGAATCGGAAAAATAGTTGCCCTTATCGTACCGGAAAATTTTCCGACCCAGCTCGGAATAAAATCCATAAAAAAAAGGAAATAGTCAATAAAACGGTATTTTACGGATTTTATTCCGAGCTGGGTCGGAAATGTTTCCGGTATGATAAGGGCAACTATTTTTCCGATTCCTACAGGAAAACTGGTCGTATTTTTTTTACAGTGCACCATGTTGTCGGCTAAATATACACCTAGGTTCTTTGGGTGATCATGCCAATAGTATTTAAACTCATCAGGGCCAACGAGTTCCATATTTTTTCCTCACTGAATATGACATTCAACCACTTATCACCAAATGACAGATGCTCTTTGGTCCACTGTAATCTAACTTCTTTATGGTGTCGTTTCAGACATGGTAACCGAGCTATTTCGCGGCTTTTGGTGTATTTCGTTCCAAAACTCTTCTATGAACAGTTTTTTTTTTTTGTCCTCCAAAGTTTTATTTACGAAAGATAGTAATTACCAGTTGAAGCCAAGTTTCTGATGCGGCGGCCTTCGCTTAAAGTTATCGCCCGTGGTCTTCCTGAACGGAATTTTCGTTTGATATCATTACTACGAGGCAAAACTTGATGAATGAAACTTTTGAAACTTGACGTTTTGATTTTTTTAATGCACTTGCAATTTCAGAAACAGACTTATGTTTTTCTCTCATACTCCAGATATTTATCACCTCCTTCTCTGAAAATTCTTTCAACTTTGATTTCGTACTAACTCAAAAACATCTTACTGCTTGTTATACACCCAGAAATTGTTTGCGTGCACAACCGCTTACATCAGTTTGTAAAATTTGCCTGAAAATGAATTTGTTCTTAAACTTTTGACACGGTTATTTTTGTTCTATTATCTAGTCTAGTGTTATTATCTATGAATGTGAATTATTGTACTGCATCACTTAATATGTTTCGACTATTGCCAGCCCAAATGTTTTAATAAAATGTGTGGTGTATGAATAGTGACATTTACTCCATGGTTTCTATTAACTGACTGAACGAGCTAAATTATGAATATACTGTGAACGAGATTATGGAATAAGTATTGTAAATAAATGGCTATGTTTAGGTGGTATGCGGATTGAGTATACAGTGAAATATGTTATATTTATTCGTGTAATTTATGTCCGTGTTGTCTTAGTAAAGTGATGTGCATCCGTGTTAAAACCTTGTCTTCATTTCTAAGTAGATTAATACCCACGCAAACAAGATAGGACAGCTGGCGACGATAAATAAAAAATAGATCTGTACGAAGACGGCTAAAGGTAAAAGTTTCATTTTCATCTTTTAATTAAATTGAATTATGGAACAACAAATACAAGAATTGTCGAAACAGAATCGAGAATTGATTCTTGCTCTTCAAAATAAAGAGAGCGTTTCTCATAAAGTAACTGTTCAATTTGAAAAATTTAATGAAGAATATGAAAATTTCGATAGTTTTTTCGAAAGATTTCTCACATACTTAGATGTTCAAAAAGTCCAGGAAGACGTTAGGGCTAAAGTGTTTATTTCTTCTCTAAGTCCTAAATTGTATCAGTTACTAAAAAATTTGTTGTCTCCAGAAATTCCTTCTGCGCAAAGCTTAGATAAATTGAAAGATATTTTGAAAAAGCATTTGACCCCAAAGCCATTGATTATACCTTCCCGACATAAGTTTCTGAATCGTAAACAGCATGAAGGGGAGAGTATTAATAATTATATAGCGGAACTCCGAGCACTAGCAATTAATTGCGATTATGAAAGTAATATGTTAAATATCATGTTACGTGATGTTTTTGTTAGTGGATTACGTGATAAAATAATTCTAGACAGATTATTTGAAGAAGATAATATAGATCTGGATAAAACTTTGCAAATAGCTTTAGCTATGGAAAAGGCATTTAAGGGGGCAAATGATATTATGGGCCGTGAAATAAATGTAGTTCATGCAGTAAAGAAACAATGGTATAGAAAAACAAACTTTGCGGAAAAGCAGCGGAAATCTTTATTTTGCACGCGATGTACAGGCACGGATCATGTCAGAGAAAAATGTAGATTTATTTCGAGTAAGTGCAACTTTTGTTCAAAAATTGGGCACATAAAAAAAGCGTGTTTCGCAGCTAAAAAGGCGAATGCTAGACCAGTTAAACAAAAACAAGTAAATTTAAAGGAAAATAATGTCCAGGTTCCATTATTTGGTTTAAATACCACTGATTGTACATTACGCGAGGAAGAACCGAAACGACCTCCGATAATGATTACTCTGAAACTTGACGGAAAGATTTGTTCTATGGAATTAGATACTGGTGGAGCAGTCAGTGTTATGAGTATAAGTAATTTTAGAAAAATTTCAAAGAAACAGATTCAACCCACTGATATAGTTTTTAAAACTTATAATGGTGAATCATTAGTACCTATGGGGTATGTTACAGTTAGAGTTCAATATAAAAACCAGATTTCGGATTTGAACTTATACATTGTTAAGGAGAACTTGGATACCATTTTTGGCCGTGAATGGCTTCACAAAATTAGTCTAGACTGGAATGCTATTAAGGCATTAAGAGCTACGACTAAACTGAACTTAAAAGATCTGTTGGAACAATATAAAGATATTTTTGATGATAAACTGGGGGAAATAAATAATTATGAAGCTAAGCTCGAATTTAAACCGGATGTTAAACCCATATTTTGCAGAGTTAGAACAGTTCCATTTGCATTAAAGAGCAGAGTTGAAGATGAAATAGGTAGATTAGAAAAAGAAGGTATTTTAGAAAGGGTTGAGAGCTCTGAATGGGCAACACCAGTAGTACCAGTCGTAAAACCGGATGGCAGTATACGATTATGTGCCGATTATTCCGTAACCTTAAATCCTAATTTAATCGTACCACAACACCCTCTGCCACGATTAGAGGAGATATTCGCAAGTTTGAATGGGGGAAAACAATTCTCAAAATTAGATTTCAAACATGCATATTTGCAAATGAAGGTAGATCCGGAAAGTCAGAAACTGTTAACAATAAATACCCATAAAGGATTGTATATTTGCAAGAGACTAATGTTTGGGTTAAATGGAGCGCCTGCAATTTGGCAGCGGTACGTAGATGGCTTGTTCCAAGGTATGGAATGGGTTAAAGTATTCATGGATCATGCTAGAATAACAGGCAATGACGAAATGTCACATCTTAAAGCTTTAGAGCTGTTTTTCAAAAAATGTAAAGAGCATGGTCTAAAACTTAATCTAAGTAAGAGTCAGTTCTTTCAAAATGAAATAAAATTTCTAGGTCATAAAATGGATGCAAATGGGATACATGAAACCGACGAGAAGGTTTCAGCAATCTTAAAATCTCCTGTACCTAAGAATGTACAAGAAGTGAAGAGTTTCCTTGGATTAGTAACGTTTTATGGAAAATTCTGTAAAAATTTGGCAACTATAGCAAATCCTCTTAATAATTTGACAAGAAAAGATGTGAAATTTAAATGGTCAAAGAGTTGTCAAGTTGCCTTTGAGCAAATAAAAAAGGAAATCTGTTCAGAAAAAGTTTTAGTTCACTAAGATCCGAAACTTCCCTTAACGTTGGCAAGTGATGCATCTCCAGTAGGTGTTGGTTGTGTCTTGTCTCATCGATATCCAGATGGGTCTGAATGGCCAATAGCTTTTGCATCCAAAACCTTAACGAGGACTGAACAGAAATATTCTCAAATCGACAAAGAGGCCTTAGCAATTGTATGGGCAGTAAAAAAGTTTTACCTGTATCTAAAAGGAAGAAGGTTTACGTTAATAACTGACCACAAACCTCTAGTAGCAATTTTTGGATCGAAACGAGGATTACCCGTATTAACAGCTACCAGATTACTACATTATGCATTAATTTTGCAATCCTTCCAATTTGACATAGTTTTCCGAAAAACTAATGATCATGGAAATGCAGACTTTTTGTCAAGATTGCCTAAAACTTCGGAAGAACTGGAAGTGAAAGATGACATTACCATATTCCAGATGTCACAAATTGAAACGTTACCAGTTACTTCAAAGGAATTACGAGAAGAAACGTGGAGAGATGAAGAATTGGGTCCACTTTTACAAGCCTTACGGAAAGGTCAGAATTTGCAGGGAAGAGAAGCACAATATACCATTGAAGATGGATGTATCATGTACGGACAAAGAGTGTGTGTTCCGAAGAAATATCAAAAGCGTGTTCTGGAAGAACTGCATCAAGGACACTTAGGCATTGTTAAAATGAAAGCAATCGCAAGATCATTCGTCTATTGGAAAGGGATTGACAACGATATAGAAGAAGCAGCTAGAAATTGCGCTGATTGTGCCAGACACAAGACTGATCCAACAAAGGCCAAAGTTCATTACTGGGAGTATCCCAGCATGCCATGGGAACGTATACATGTTGATTTTGCCGGTCCTTTATTTGAGCACATGTTTTTGGTGATAGTTGATGCTCACTCTAAGTGGTTAGAAGTATATCCGATGAAGATTACCACAGCGAAGAAAACAATTGAATGTCTACGAGACAGTTTTGCGAGATTTGGATTGCCATTAGTTCATGTCAGTGACAACGGACCACAATTCTCGTCTGATGAATTTGAGAGATTCATGCGAAGGAATGGTATCAAGCACAAAACTTCCGCACCATTTAAACCATCAAGTAATGGCCAAGCTGAACGCTATGTCCATATGGTAAAACAGTCGCTGCGAGCCATGCAGAGTTATGAAGGAAGTATACAACAAAAATTGAGTGCATTTTTGCTTCAATACAGAAAAGCACCAAATGCAACAACAAATCACAGCCCAGCTATGTTATTTTTAAAAAGAGATATCCGAAGTAGGATTGATTTACTATTACCTCAACTACAATCGAGGATTCAAGAAAAAGTACGGAAAGGAGTATATGAATTTAGAGATAGAAATTTTGACATCGGTGATTCTGTAGCAGTACGAGATTATAAATCGGCAAATTCGAAATGGAAATTTGGAAGAATAATTAATAAAGATGGTGTCCTTCATTATACAATCGATGTTCAAGGTACACTCGTAAGACGCCATGTTGACCAAATCCGTCCAGTAGGTGAACAAGTGCAGAAGAATTATTCTACATCGAATGAATATCAAAGATCTCCATCGACAAAGTTTAAAGAGACTTCTTCAGAACCGGAACATCTGAATACTGAAAGTATTATTGTTCCGATCTCCAGTGACAAACCTGTAGCGTCACCTTCAACTGCTGATGTCCCGAGTAAGGATCTGACTTCCCCAACCCATCAGTCCAATAGTTCATCACCAGTACCTGCTACGACAGATGCTCCACCGATTCAAGCAAACCCGACTATGATACCCCGACGTTCTCAGAGAGTTCGCAGACCACCCAAGAAGCTTGACCTGTAAAGGGGTAGGAGATGTGGTGTCTGAATAGTGACATTTACTCCATGGTTTCTATTAACTGACTGAACGAGCTAAATTATGAATATACTGTGAACGAGATTATGGAATAAGTATTGTAAATAAATGGCTATGTTTAGGTGGTATGCGGATTGAGCATACAGTGAAATATGTTATATTTATTCGTGTAATTTATGTCCGTGTTGTCTTAGTAAAGTGATGTGCATCCGTGTTAAAACCTTGTCTTCATTTCTAAGTAGATTAATACCCACGCAAACAAGATAGGACAAAATGAGTAAAATATATTCTTTTAATTGTGCTTAAACTATTGACACGAACTGTATCATGGTCCAACTCAACTCAAAATAAGCGATACTGACAACAATGAGACTTAAAATGAATGTGAATTATTGTACTGCATCACTTAATATGTTTCGACTATTGCCAGCCCAAATGTTTTAATAAAATGAGTAAAATATATTCAAGGCTGGAGTAGCACGTCAACTGTACTACTCCAGCCTTGAATATGATTTAATTCAGTTAGAAAAAATATTCATTCCCTTCGTTATGAGTAAAATATATACTTTTTTTTTTTCAAATTATTCTTTTCTGCTTATCATAAACCATATTAAACCACCATTTTGAAGTTTTTTAATCGTAATTCGAAAACTACTTGGAAGGAAAATTTGAAATTAAGAATTCGCATAAAGCACTCATAATAAAGATAAATCTATCGAAAAAATTGTAGGTTGCAATTCATATTTTTTTCAGAATATTAATTTCATAATTCATATTATAAAATTTTTAAAATTACAAATTCAATGTATTTATGTTTGGATTTTTTAGTATTATAACCACATACAATATTATGACAGTAAGAATATAATTTCAGGAGGTATTAATAAAAATATAAAAATATAATTTAACTTTAGAAGTCCTAAGTTTTGAAAATTTATAATTCACAAACTTATGATCCAAATGGCTTGAAATTTCATTTATAGGCATAGTTTGAACCGAAGACTTAAAATATATTGTCAAAATTGGGTGTTGCCATTGAAAAGAAAAGTTTGATTTGGTTTTGATTTATAGATGGTCCCCTAAGCAATTCTTTTATACATTCTTTAAAAGTAAACTTTATTACCAATCGTTTGGTACAAATAACTTTCTTCTATTATAATTACTTGCAGAGTTAGTAGAGGGTGTTTACTTTTTTCCCACGACTGTACCATTATACCCGTGCGAAGCATTCGCCCTGCAATCTTCATTGATTTTTAATTAAATGCATGTTTTAACATGTTTACGCCGGCGCGGTGGGTCACACTCGTCTGTCTCAGAGCTGCCAAGTCTGCGGCTTTTTGGATACCAGTATTTTAATACAGAAAATGTTGTTTTATTTTATTAGAGTAATTGGGCGATTTAAAGGAACAACATTTTCTCTAAAATAATAGGGGTGTGCAAAAAGCCAGAGACAACTCTGAGACAGTCGAGTGTGATCCACCGCGCCGGCGTGAACGTGTTAATCAAACAATGTTTTAGCGAAATGTGAGTCTACTCTGTCAAAAACCTACTTAAAATATTTCGAAAAAAATATTAATTGTAATCTATCATATTGTTAACAGAAAATCTATTTTTAGAAAATTGCGCTATGCGAATCCGAAATTGCAACTTATTCGGAAAATTAGATTTTGAGTTATGCTTTAAAACCTACATGGATTGCGATCTGTTTGGTAACGATAAAAATTAAATTTAATATTACGAGTTCAAAACTTTAAACCTAAGTTCAAAACCTTCTTAAATACTAAACTATTTGACAGAATGACTTCCTGTTTGGTACGCCGAGGTAAACCGTAAAGAAAAATCCAAAAATGCTGTCAAAATTAGGTTTTTGTATTGAAAATTGCAGAGTTTTGTACATTTTCAGTATGAAGACCGTCTCCGAAGCATATTTTTTTAACATAAAGTGGAAGAAGACATAATTCCTAATCGAATGGCTATTTTCTTCTCTTTTTTTCTGCGACAATTTGGCAATTAAATTCTATGTATCTTTTTCTGTACATCGAAAAATTATCACTCCATGCATTCCGTGTTAATATAATCTACGCATTTTCATTTATTTACCAAGTAGACGCATTAGTTTAAAGTGTTGTTCGAAAGTATTGATCAATGTCCTATGAACATTTTCTAAAATAACTGAAGATGAGGTCGCCTTTTCGAAATTTGCATCTCCAACATATTTTTTCCATTTCATTTTCTAAGGCAGTAAGTGACTATTAATTGGATGAATAGGGTAGATCGGGGCTAGTTGGCCATAGCGGCTAGTTGGCCCAGTCGCGATATTTTTTAAACTTTGCGTTAGATGACATTGTCGTTCCAGTCAAGTATGCGTTGCTTCGCTTTCCTCCTCCAACATCAGCACCATTGAAGTCCGAGCGTCCGTTAAAGAATTAGTCAGAATTTTCAAAATTTTGCGAATGTGAGTAAATTTCCTCTCTTATAAATAATCGTTTTTTATTTGTTTGTAGATTACATTTTAGATTTTGATATATAATAATTCGAAAAAATAATTGTTCGTAGTTATTATAGGGCATGTTTTTTTTTATTGAAATACTTTCAGAATAATTCCTTACAGTCATGAAAAACAAAAATGGCGATACGGGGTTAGTGCCCCGTAGGAATTTGGCTCTGATGTATTGGAATTTTGATAGTTTTAATGAATTATTTTAATAAACATTTATTATTATTTTTATTAATTTATTATTAATTAATAGTAAAGAATTATTTTATTAATTGAATTCCTGGTTATTCCCGTCAATCTTTATAAAAAATGAAGTTATAATGTTGTTTACCTCCTCCTCAAATTAAATCAGCTGCTCCTGTTGTACAAAAACGTTTATAACTTTCATAATTATAGAAAAATCCCTGTTGGCTTGGCCTACAGGCGCGGGTAGATTTCGAAGTTAAGTACGAATTTCACCAGGAATTTAACGGATTAAGGGAAATGTGATATTTTTTCTTATACAACCTTCACCCCACACACACACTTTCTTTTGTTTTTAATTTCTTTTTGCTGTAAGAGTTGCTCCTATCAAAAGCTTGTCAATACAAAAGTTGTAGATAATATTAATAAGGATTTATGATAAATTTAAGTGAATTTTATATCTTGTGAATTGACGAAGTTATGAATTTTTTTATTCTGAAAACCCTATTTTTTTGCACTCCTTGAAGCCATTTTTAATTATGTCAAAAATATGTCATGCATAATTTTCTGGCCCTTTTCCTAGAAGTTTTGAAATTTTTAAACTGATTGGATATGTTATCGTGTCCATAGAAAAGTAAAATATATATATATATATATATAGGTAGATAGATAGATAAAGTTCAGAACTTGGGGTGGTTTTGGGCTCTAGGGGTCATAATCGGTGTAGATCTGCAAAAGTTTTTCAATATTTCCAACATATGGGAGATTACAATAGGTAGTATTTCTTACGAAATCTACCTAAAAATTCGGCCTCCTAGTGTTAAATACTACCGCTAAAAGTAACAAATCTAACGATCAAAATCTACCTGATTCTGATATTTCTCAATTATTAATAAAATCCCTTGTTCCCCCGTCCAGAGAAGAGTTTGCCACAAATAACGCTTTAATAACATCCATTTTATGATGTGAAAAACTCTTACCTTTGTAGTTATTCGTTGAAAATAAATAATCCTTTCTGTCTTCATAATCCATAAAAAGGACAGTTTCAGGAAAAAAAAATTACTCTCAAAATATAGCTTTTCCTTTAAGAGACATGTTGTCCCTTCCACAGACAGAATAGAACTACACTTCCTGAACCGTTAATAAAGATCAGCAATACAAATAAAAAATATAAAAAAATAATATCATCCAACATAATTATATCAAGCACATTGCTATATCCTAACTTATTAGATTATCAAAATCTCATTATGCCAATAATAAATCATGAATGTTATCAATAATATATATATTTCATGATAAACAAACTGGGTATTTTATACTTGATTAGGGATTGAAGTTTTATATAAACGAAAATTATAATTATTTCAAAGAAGCTGGCATTATCCAAAGCATCATGAAGCAATATTACTTTTTACTGACAGAAATTTGAAGGGAATGATGCGTTAGAAAAACATAATAAACGACAGAAAAGAATTGTTGCACTTAACAGATGTACAGAGGCCTTGATACAATTTATTTAACATCTGGTGTTTATAATAAATCACATAATTAAGGATGAATGATTTCTTAAATTACTGTACTCTAAGATTTACGGTGTTATAACACCTAGTATGCCTTTATTAAAATTTATTACTGTTCCGTAATGTATTAAAGACATTTTTTATGAGAAAATAAAAGCAATTTTTGGTCGAAGTTAATAATTTGAATAAGTCACAGTTTTAATGTTTAAAATTTTTATTTTAATTTAGGAGACCATATTGTGTTTTTGTTCTCAAGAAATGAAAATTAAGATTTGGTAAAATTTTGATCATTTCTTAAATTTCTACACTATCAGAACATTAAAAAGGGACGTGGGCCAACTTATCCCGCAATCGGGGCAGGTTGGCCCAAGCGACTTGGTGTCAATTTGAGCTTCTAAACTAATACTTATAGTAAATATTTTCAAGTTTTACTATTGTGACTTCTTCCTGAAAGTACACTGATAGTGGTGACATAAAAAGAAATTTAAAATGTTGAATTGTAATTTTTTTTAATTATTAGAAGGAAAAGCGGGCCAACTAGCCCCTGTCTACCCCTACTTACCCGTATGTAGTGGGACAAAAGTGCCATAGATATATTTATTTAAAACAGTTTTAATACTATACATAAGGCTGTAAAATTGAAGCACAAGATCCAAAATTAATGAATTATTAGGAAGAAATCGGAGAAATGATCACTAGTAGTCATATGTTTCGTAGATGACACACCACCACCAAAATTTGCACGATGAAATTAACATTCGGTGTTTGAAATTTCCCTTGATGGTTAAAAAGGAAGAGTGCGTCAAAGTATCAATCGTTTGAAAGGCTTTTTTTTAATTAACCAACAGATTGCGCTCTGTACATCCTTTTGCTAGAATTTTGCGGGTGGATCTAGGTACAATCTGCGTTTAGCAGGCGCTGATAATCACAAAAGAAACTTGCCCCCACTGTAACGTGCATAAATATTTATTATTGTAAATGCATGTAATTAATTCCTTCGTTTTAAGACTTTTAATATAATGCATGCCTATATACAGAGGTGCTTTCCATAAAATCTCAGAAGAACTTCTTAAAAAATTGAGATATATAGGTGCAGTAAAATATATCTATTTTTGAAAAAGTGACTTTTCTCTGATGATATTGAATGATCTCAGTGTTCAGTTCACTATTCAAAATTCTTATTCATAGAAGTGATGAAGGCCTTCTGTGGAAACTAGTCTTCAGTGGACCCTGCATATCTGAAAGAAAATCAGCTTTTGTATTGATTCCGTTATTACAGGGCATCATTTTTGTTCCAATCATGTTACTATCTTAGAAAGGCAAACCAAAAAAGAATTTTTTTGGAATTCTGTTCCACTAAATTATTTATTTCTGAAGCCTTAATGCAAGAACTGTAGTTTCGTGATAGAAAATTCAATACAAGCTCACATTCTTTTAGTAGCACGTTCATGCTAGTAGCTCCTGCAAAATGCCTTTGGAACTTTCTATGAAAAGAAGACTGAATGTAAGAACCATTGCATATCATCTGAGAAAGAAACACTGTAAAAAAAATATTGCCAGTTTTCCGGTAGGAATCGGAAAAATAGTTGCCCTTATCGTACCGGAATAATTTCCGACCCAGCTCGGAATAAAATCCGTAAAAATAAGGAAATAGACAGTAAAACGGTATTTTGCGGATTTTATTCCGAGCTGGGTTGGACATTATTCCGGTACGATAAGGGCAACTATTTTTCCGATTCCTACCTGAAAACTAGCATTATTTTTTACAGTGTATTTAAAAATAAACGGTCAAGTGCGAGTATTACTCGCGCTCAGAGGGTTCCGTAAAATACACTGCTCAAAAAAATTAGGGGAGCAAGCAAAAAAATGAAGAGAACAGTGCAAGACAGCCATGTATGAGCATAAAATGGATAGTACACGTGTATCAATGCGCAATACAGAAACAAAGACGCAAAAAAATTGTAGGGGAGCTTTTATTCTTTGAAAAGATGAAAAGAACATGAAAAGATGGTTTAGGGCAACAATTCGGTTTCATGGAAATGATAATAAAGGTATTGTTTAGAAATGATGCAAGATTTTTAATACGACGTATGGTCTCCTCGAATAGCTAAGACTGCTGCACACCTGTTTTCCATGGATGCGATGAGGTTATCGATAAGACATTGGGGAATACTGTTCCACTGCTCAAGAATTGCAATCTCCAAGTCCCGGATAGTAAAAGGAGGCCTCGGTCTCACAGCAATGCGTCGTCTGAGTATGTCCCAAACATGCTCGATCGGATTTAGGTCAGGAGAGCATGCTGGTTATTCCATACGCTGTATTGTTTTAGCTTCAAGCTTGTTTTCTACAAGAAGAACTGTATGTAGTCTAGCATTATCATGCATGGAAAAAAGGAAATCACTAATTGCTGCAACATAAAATACGACATGAGTTCTCAGTATCTCGTCTGTATAACCTCGGACCGTCAAAGTGCCATTCCGAATGATATGCAGGCCCGTACGTCCATCTATGCTGAATCCAGCCAATAGCATCAACCCACCTCGTCTGTAATGTGATCTTTCACGAATGAATATGGGATTATTTTGAGTGCCTCTTTCTCTCCATGCCAAAACACATCAGATGTCACATCCAGACTGAATCGGGACTCGTCTGTAAACAGAATTTGACTCCAACAACGTTGCCTCCAAACTCGATGTTCAGTGCCCCAGCTTCTTTGGGCCACACAGTGACTTGAGGTCAACTGCATACACACCACTGGCTTACGTGCATAGAGACTACCCTGATGAAGCCTATTTCGGACTGTTTGGATGGACATCCTTCGTCCTGTGGCCAAGAACAACTGTGTTTGCAGCTGAGTAGAATTGCCCGTTCCATCTCGACGAGCTGTTAACAGGATATATCGGTCAACGGTTTCTGTGTTAGCACATTTTCGACCTTGTACTTGTTGATGACTACCATTCCATGTGTCTTGGAATCGATTTCACAGCCTTTCATGGGCACTTCTTGCGACTCCAACAGCGTCCACTACACTTCGTTGTGTTTCTCCAAATTCAACTGTACCGATAACACTCCAAGCCATGGATTGCGGTAAATCATGTTGTTGTGACATTTGCAAGCCACCTTTTCTCAAAACACAAGCTGAGCAATTGAATTTTACAACTGAGGCAGTGAAACAGATGTTTCTGCAAAATTCCGATTTCAGCACCTATCTCCTTTTTCTAGTTTTTGACGTCATAAACTTTAATTTACATGTGAAGATTTCTTTATCTGTTTTCTACAACACTTTAAATTATGAATGTTTTATTTTCCGTTACTTATTGGTGTAAATATTTGCGTAATTTCGTTAAAAACATGTGCTCCCCTAATTGTTTTAAGCAGTGTATATATATTAACTAGTATCCATCAGGCCGAAATGTCGGAGCATGGAGACGCGTAAACTTAAAAGATATTATTAAAAAAATGTTTTATTTTCTAGATTGCTGTTTAATAGTATAAAAGTAAGTTTGAAATAACAATCGTCGATACCTCATTTTAAAATGTTTAGCTCAGTCGTCTGTTGCCGCGGGTAATGCACAATTTCTAATCTGTCAGCAAGTATTTCCATACTTCTAATTTGGGTAAAGCCTGTCCTTAGCGAAAATTGCTTCCATTAGAACTTTCTCTAAATGACAAACTACAGTAAAAATGACATAAGTTGTTTTATGTGACAACACCTTTAGATGGATATCCACAGCAGTTTTTGACAATGTTAAACTCGAGGATCTATGTATGGTGGCAAGGTATGCAACAGTTAAAGGTAAATAACTTCGTGTGAATGAGGCTTTTTCTTCTTTCCAATATTTACAAATAGGTTTGATAAAAAATAATTGCAGTTAGAAATGGCTCATGATACTCAACAAAATCAACTAGTATGGCCTGTGGCAAACCTTGAGGGTGAAAACGTGGACCATAGGCAATATCTTTTATCGTACTTACGTTTACCAATTCTCACTCCGTTCAGATATTGGTATGTAGCATAATGTATAACCCTGCATCCAGCTACTGAGGAAAGTCTAGACTGAAGTCCAGACGCGTGATCATCTTCACTCCATCTTGCTATTTAATCATTATGATCTGCTAAAATTCTTGTTTATTGGTCCCCGCTTTGATTTAAGAAGTACTTCTTGATTATATTCTTTAGCTTGCTTGGTTTTGAGAAAAAGACATATGGCACCTTCAAATCATTCAAGTTAGCCGAAAGCAGTTTGTCTTTGCGTCGTTGCATAAGGGGTGAGAGGTAATCAAAAACTTGACTCATGCAAAGTGAGTTCAGAGTCTTTCGGAACTGTGTCTGCTGATCGCCGTTTTGTCTCAATGAGTTTGTTAATGTGAAATATTTTTTAAAAGCTCTAAGCATTTTTTGTCCGCGAAGAATCAAAATGACTTTTAAAGAATGTCTCTTATATAGAAGGATGTCTTTTACGCGATGTAACTACCTAATACGTCCAAGGATTTAAACAAATAAGCCTCTAAAAGGCTAAATGTTATCTATTTTACCTTCGAGATATCTTCGTTCAAGGTCAACCATAAGACGACATCCTATCATTGAAAATTCGTCAATAATGATAAATAACACTGTATCCATTCTGAGCTGTAGATGTATTGCTGACTTTTTAAGTTAGCGAACTATTTAAAACACGTTGGTTCTTTAAGCACTGAGTGAGTTACCTTGTATTTGACATTAAATGCAGCAGTATCTGTTAGTGCCAAAAGAATGATAGCTTCTGGTTCTTACTGCTCTATGATTGTTTTACTAATTTCTTTGATTTTTGTACATTTTACAGCTCTTCCTTTTCCAATAATAAAAGTTAATTTAGGGAAATTTGTAACCTTTGTTTGCAAAGACAAAAGCTGTTCAGTGCATCACTGAAGGCAGCATAATTTGTTGTTCTTTATAATAATTCAGAAATGTTAAAAGTAAAGAGAAACCATTGGATAAGAGAATCTACAGCAAAGATAAAGAATTACCCCCGGATGTATTTTGAGAGATTTTGATTTTTTTAATTTAGCTCCGATCTTTGAGAACTCGATCCATCGAGTTAGCAGCAGAAAACTTCAAAATTCCTTCAAAGACTTGCTCGTCTGGCACAGCCCACACTTATTTAATATGGCAACAGGAAAAGGTTTGTAACACGCATGTAACACACACTCATAGATAGTCTGCTATACTCCTCTATCAAACTTGATACCTTTACTCATCTGAGTTGTTGTTATATCGTTATTATGAAAATATTAGGAAGCATCTGGGTTATTTTTATGCGACTTTTCCACATAGAATTAAGCTGAATAACACTGTACATTTGAATTACTTTCTTTAACCGTCATTTTTGAAACTTCTATGTATAACGTTGCACATATGAAATATGTATATTTCTTAAAATGTACACTAAATCTAGGCAGCAGATTAATAAAAATCAGGGATTAATTTATGAGTTTTAGTGAACATGATTTCTCACGAATTATCTTTCATTGTTGTATCCATTTCTCCGATCATAAGCATAAGCGATCACAGTCATATACATCAACGTCGCATTTATCGCTAAGCTTCGTGACATTTGGACGAAATATAGCCAAATTTGGCGACCAAAAATATGTCGTCCCAAATTAAGCCAATCTGGCTGTATCTGACTAATTTGGCGAAATTTCCATTGAAATTCAGTACTGATGATTCTTCTCTAACCGAGTTCTTCGCATTTTAACTTCGTGTTCTCCAGTAAAATTAGCTAAAATCTTAAAACCAAGAAATAGGGAAGCTATCTTTTCCAACCCGTACAGGAATTTGTTATTTTGTAATCTACATATTTCTGTTTTCTAGTGTACATCTTGACAAAAAAAATGCTTATCTCATTTACTTCAAAATGTTCACTTGCATTTCAGTTGAAATATATTCACTTACGATGAATAAAAAAAAATTGAGTAATCGTCAGTAATTGGGACAGCTACCAAATTGTTAAATTTGTGCATCAAACAATGCTCAGTAAATTATGAATTTGTCTACAAACCCGATTACGAAAATTTTCCAATAGAAACATACATTCGTCTGAATACAAACATACATACATAAGAATACATACATATAAGTAATGCATACATGACATTATATTTTTCTCGATTTCTTTAAGTATCACTCGTAGCCATTCGACTAATGCCCAAAATCGTGTTTTCCGTATTCGATTTTCTTTTCGTTTCTCTTAATTTAAAATTCAAAATGAATTGAATCGATTTCGAAGCTTACAAAGAATGAAAAGTTCGAAAAAGAATTGTGGTTTTTACATGCGTAGAACGTAAAACTTCTGAAAGGGGGGGGGGGGGGGGGGGTCAATCTATATCTCAAGTCACCAATGTATGAGCATCGACTTCAACATTCGACTCCATAATGATTCGTATGAGGTAAAAATGCATAATTTACAGCAATGGAGCTAATGTTTTAATTAATAACGGGATGAATCTCGTCGAATTTCGATGAAAGAAATTGTTTAAAAACGAACTCATACATAGGTTACTACTTAGTCTCTTAAAACAAATATTATTTTTGGCACAGATGTCATATTCGCCCCATATTGGCGCGATTTTTTTCTGTCGCCAATATCATATAGGCAACGGGTACTTAACTTGCGCCAAAGTGTCGTTATTTTGCTTGATGTGGTAACCCAGATTATGTTGTTTATGCTGTTGATGTTTTCGCCAAATTGGCAACCGAAAAAAATCGCGCCAATATGTGGCGAATATGACATCTGTGCCTTATTTTTAACTTAAAGTTACCAAAATACTAATTCCATACACTTCGACTGTTCAAAATATTAAAAAATTAAACTGCATTATTTATTATACCTAATCAAGACATGTAGTTTTGATGAAATTACCCATTGAGGCTGTTATGTTTAAAAGGCACAGATGTCATACACGCCCCATATTGACGCGATTTTTTTTCCCACGCCAATTCGGGGAAAACTTCAACAGCACAAACAATAACATCCGGGTTACCATATCAAGCAAAATAACGACATTTTGGCGCCAGTTAAGTACCCGTTGCGTATATGACATTGACGTCAGAAAAAAATATCGCGCCTATATGGGGCGTATATGACATCTGTGCTGTTTAAAATCGCCGATTGAAAATTAAAAAAAATGATTTCACCTTAAGTTAATCATGGAATTATTTTTCGCGTGAAATCTAAACTTTATGTTATTTTCACCGTCTCATAATTTGCATACGCATCTCTTATATTTACATTCACCATTTCAAAAATATTACAAAGCGCAATATGTGATTAATACATACATTTTTAAACTTGAAATCAAGTTTATCAACTAAGACTTTGCATGTGAACATTCGCACTCTTGTGATTCTAATCTCCGTATCGGCGAGTAAAATTCCAGAAATTTATATCTTTTAGAGGCGTCGTAGTAAAATATTTGTCGGAGCACAGCTCCGGCTTCCCTGCAAAAATTACACTTATTGTTAACACCATAGCGTCCAAAATATTTGACGCATCGACACAAAAAATGAGCTGGACGTTGGTAGGGCCAAAATCTCGGCGCGTATTGAAAATCATAAATATTCGTCAACCCTAACAGCCTGAAATGTCGGCTCAAAATTTCCCCATAGAGATAACATTGAGGGTTTAATTCTATATATTTGAAAGATAAGGCTTTCTTTTTTTTAGTCATGTACCTTGAGCTTTTTTTTTTGCACCAATTTTAATAATTCTTTTTTTTAATGAAAGCTGTTTCTTTGTAAATTTGTCCGCACTAGCTATTTTTTTTTAAATATTCCCATTTTTATATTTAAATTTAAAATTTAAAAATTTCTATGAATTTGTTTCAAAATGGTAGCAATTAGATTACTTCCATTGTTGTAAAGAAAGGAAAAATAATAAGGTTTGCTTATCTTTATTGATGCCATTTTCTCATAAAATTCAAAATAAACTTTCTGAAAAAATTGAACAGAAAATGACGTCATGCTTTAATAAAATACTCATGTTTTCCGCAAAAAGCTGTTATAATTCAATTCTTTTTCATTCATTGAATGACATCATATTTAGATGAAAACGATCATATTCTCTGATAAAAGTAAATATTATCTGTATTATTTAAAAAATCGTTGCTAAAAGAACAATAAGACTCTGTAAAAAACTGTACAACATAGGGTTGGGAGTAACGGTGTATGCTAGAAAAGTATGAATGGGTATACCATAAAAGTTCAAAGAGATATGAAGTCTAAATAATATCAAATATTGCTATTCTGTATAACTCTTTTTTTTTATCTTATGCTAATCTGCTTATGATGAACTTAATTCGGTACTGACAGTAAAAGTAGTGAATTCTTTGACTTAGGGTAATCGCTATAATTTTCCTGCAAGATTTAAATTAACGTCTACTACCTCTAATTTTTTCATAATTTTAGTTTCAGTAGATTCGGAAATAGACAGGGGGTGGGAACATATTTTTGCACTACATTTTTGACGATATCTCTGAAACTATAATGCCTAAAATTAAAAGAAATGTATTTTTTAGTTCTGCGCTACAAAAGCTTTTACACGATACCTCGTACGATATACAAAGAAAAGATTTTTTTCCCACGTAACTTAATTAGCCCTCTACATTTTCCCTAAATATATTTGTGAATGTTTGATAATCTCTAAATATGTGAGTCAATAGTCTTCATTACTTTCCCCAATTCGAACTTTCCACATTTCATAATTTACGAGTAAATGGCTGTGACAGACAGACGGACATAGGAGTGATCTTATAATGGTTTACTTTTTAAGTACGGAACCTTAATAAAAGGAGGAGGTATTGACTGTTGTGATAATATTTTTTGATTAATTGGTTGGTTGTTGACTGAATGGTCTTTTTGATGCTAGGTCCAGAAAACAATTAGTTATTACAATTCGTCTTAGAAAAATGTAACAAATTAAGGAACATCAAAATAAATGTCACAGAGCAGCATTTCAAAATTATATATAAGGTCAGTCTGCCTAAATGAGACACGATTCCGCGTAGTTTTGTCGCATTTAGGGTATATTTGGGATTTTATTATATAAATGTAAATTTTATTTAGCAACAAATTACTGAATATTGTACATTTAGTTCAAAACTAACTTGTTTTGTAGAAATTTAATAATTATCTATAATATAAAACCACAATATAGGATTGTCGCATTTAGGTCATTTTTGTCGCCTTTATGGCAGCTAAAACCTAAATGAGACGTTCATAGTCCTAAATGTGATAATGCATATTATACATGACAATTCATCTGAAAAAGTTCATTTAACGATTAACTGCTGTGACAGAAAATTGCCACATTACAACTGTGAGCGGTCTGCGAAACCATTCGATTGAAAGATGAATAAAAGGCGCGATTAACTCATAAAATACTGTTTTTACACTAAACTGTTTGTACAGTACTATTTCTAATAAAATTTCGCATTTTCAAGCATTTCAAAAAATAGTACTAGGCTCCAAATGAAGCAAAATTTCGCTGTATCGATAGTTAAACTGGTAATTACAAGTTAAACTGTGAAATTTTTTAAAAAAGGCAACTCTAACAGCAGTTAAGGATTAACTGTAATTATTTTTTGAATTAAATAACCCTTAACTGCTGTGAGCGGTCTCCGAGACCACTTGATTAAAAGATGAATGAAAGTCTATTAACTCACCGAGTACTGTTTCTGTACTAAAATTTAAGAACAGGACTATTATAATTAAATTTTTCAATATTATTCTTGAAATGTTTATCAAGGCGCAGCACCATAATCGTTTTGTCACGTTTGTCAATTTTACACTGCTAATATGCAAAAGTTATTTGAATGCTGCGTATAATGCCTAATATAAATAAACCTCAAATAAATAAATGTGTTCCTAATATAAAAAACTCTCATCCCTCTTTGCCAAGGAGCTATGGTCATAACTACAATTAAATTATTGTCGCAGAAAACATCGTTTGAAATTCGCGAAATTCGCGCGTCAATATTAACCCATAGTTTATAAACCAGTGCGATTTCGGTTTCCGTAACTTCAACTCCGCATAATTTTGCTGACAATCTGGTGATAATGAAATATAACTACATGATCCATATACGAAATTTAATAAGGAATCCAAATGAAATGTTTGATTTTACCAAAATTTTTATTTTGGGAATGAAAAATGCGAATTAATTAAAGACGCCGACATTTCGGTCGATGCGAATTCAAAGTGTTGAGGTTACGGGTTAAAAGAGTATTTAAAAGATATTTTTAATATTGTTAACTAGACTATTTATTACATATAACTTCATTAAAAATGTCACATGATAAATCTAAAGCCTTAGAAATAGATAAAATCGTACAATATTTCTAATAATTCTGATTAAGCCAAATAGAAGCTCTGTGCCTGATATTTTGTTGCACCCCCCCCCCCCTCCTCCCTCTTCATTTTTCTTGCACTTTCACAAAAAAATTAACATTTTCTGTGCTTAAAAATACGTATATGGAAACAAATATTCATTTAGATAAACATGGTTTTATTTATTTTTTATCTTTTTCTGATTTAAAAGTAGAAAATGTCGATTATAACGAATAAAAAGTGAAAACAGAATTAAAATATCAGATTTTAATAAAAGTGCTAACAAGAATTATGGACTCCTAAAACCAGAGATTAACTCAATTGCATCACGTTTTAATCGGAGACAGCATTTAAGCTACCGAATGCTATAATGTTGGTAAAATTAACTTACTTAACCGCATTAAAATAAACATAAATTGTTTTCAATCTACACAAGATTTTCCAGAATTTTCATTATGTAAAATTATTGCAAATTCCTTAATCATGTGTCTATATTATGCTACTGGAATAGACACTGCGTTTTTTACACCTTTTTTTTATTAAAAATTTTAAAGAAGCTTATTTTTCTTTTTTGATCGTCTTAAACACATATTTAAACACCTGGTTAAAGAAAAACATTAATGGAGGATTTTGCTGACTCAACACAGCTTAATTAAACATAAAATTTGATTTAAATATCATGTTAATACAATATATAAAATATACCATATAAACTTACCTCATTAATCTTTTAAATGTTTCGCCGCATTTACATCAATATGTATGTCGCTATTGGGGACATGCTGAAAACGAGCTTGCCAAAATGCGTAGTCTACATTAAATTCTAAACCGTTAACTGGTCGCCTTTTCTTTAGTTTAACTGGTCAGGTAACTGAAACGGACAACGTAGCCCTTGACGTTTATAAGGTTATTTGATCTTCAAAGTTAAAAAATAAAAACTGTGAGACATTTTCGGGAATTTTTGTCGCATTTACGAAACATGGGGGCGATGTAAAATGAACGATGTGTATTTGATTGGAAATTTCTTTTTAAAAAACCGTTTTACATCCAAAAAAATGTTTCGGGTTTTGTTTCTGAAGTTTGTATGTGCTTCATTATACAACATTTATTTACGATTCTTGCATTAAGATTTTATGTAAAAGAACATTGTCGCATTTAGGGGTTATCCCATTTAGGCAGACTGACCTTATATATATATATATATATATATACACACATATATATATACACACACATATCTATATATATGTATTTGTATAATTTAATGGAAGGGAAACGTGTCTGGATGATTCTTTACATCCATTCTAAAACGTGCTTGTGAGAAAAATTAACATAACCAAAACTTATAACCGTCCTAATTTTCTATATCTTTTAAAACTCTACTCGCAATTTCTATGGTCAGCTGTGGTACTTTTTTTTAGCTCTTCTCTTCATTTGGGGGACAAAGTAAATTATGCATCATTAACAGAATTCTCCGAACAAGATTGATTGTGATATTAAATCTTTAATAAATTATCTGGGATTTTTTATTGAGCGTGAAATGATTTTAAAACGTTAGGTCTCAATAAAAGAAAGCATACTTTTGTTTTTTATGCTCTCTATGCCAAGAACTTATCTTCTATTATCTTTCAAAATTGCGAAGTAAAAGCTGAAAAAGGTTTGGTATAGAATTAAATTTTATAAATCAAGTAAAAAGTACAATTTTTTCGATAGTTAAATCTGTAGCTTTGGCACAAACATTGTCCCATGGATCGTTTATCTCCTATGGGGTACTATTAATAAATTGACATGTACTTTTAATATCTAAAACATTAACCCATTTCTTCTACTTAACAGGATTTCCTGCCTCCACTTTCAAAATGTGTATCACTGATTTCGAAGAGTAGTATTCATTTTCTTAATGACAGAAATTTGCGATTAAATGGGGAAAATAATGTTATTTTAAATGTTACATTTTATTCAGCAATTTAAAAAAGTTCAAATACTGTTTCTTGCAACTATGTCAGACAGATAGAATGAATAATCAACAGAAATTTACTGTACCAGTCATTTGTAACTACGCGAATGCATTTAATTATTGTTTTTTGCATAATCTGCATGGTGTCGTTGCGAATATTTTCGCGCCATTTCACTGCACTGTTTCAGAGTGGCAAGTTTTCCTGCCACTTCAAAACAACCAATAATCCAACAATAAATCCCAAATACGTCTTTAGTTATTATATACCTCGCAAAAGCAAGAATCGTACGTTTAAAATGCAAAATTTCTCAAAAAATAATTCTTGTAAGGTGAGGTTTTACTTCTTTGACCTAAAATTCACGTCTTTTTTTTTCAAAAAAAAAAAAAAAAAAACATCCTTTCGCTTTTTGCATTATATTTATTAACATTTCACTTATATACAGGGATGTCATTAAAAACTTCCCTGATACCCTTAGCGACCTAACTGCTCAACCAATCGAAAGGAAATTTCAGATTTAGTTATTTGAAGGTATACGCCCAAGATCGTGAAGATTTAAAACAATGGAGCTCTCACAGTGAAAAAATTTCGAAATTTTCGAATGGCAACACCATTTTTTTTCCTGCGCAAATTCATCAGTGCGTTGAAAAAGCACAAAAAGCGTTGGAAAGATACACGTATGACTAAAATTGCCGGTGTAATATCGTGGCACTCAGTTTTAATCAGTTCAAATGTAATGTAATATTTAGCACTCTAAAACAAATTATTACATTTTTATTTTGACTATGTGTACACAAACGCAACTCAAAAACATATTTTAAAACAAATCTTATAACATTACTCAGTTCACAAGAGAAAAAAATCGGCTACTAAAATACATGTCTCCTTCGTTCCTCGCAATGGTCTTTTTTGCAAGTGTTTTACACCGGCAATTTTCATCGTACGTGCAATCACTCCAACGCCATTTATGGTCTTTCAATGCGCTGATTAATTTGCGCATGGAAAAAAAAAAAAAATTGGGCCATACGAAAATTTCGGAAAATTTTCACTGTAACCGTAACCGTGAGAGCTCTATTGCTTTAAATAATCACGATCTCGAGCACATACATTCGAATAGGTATATCTAAAATTTCTTTTCGATTGATTGAGCGGTTAGGCCGCTAGGTGTTCATATATCGGGGAAGTTTTTTTAAAACTACCCTGTATTTAAACTTCTGTGTGTAAAAAAAATAATAATAGACCTTGTGTGACGGGAACACCGGTGGGTGCGCGACGTGACCATCCGACCGGGTAACCGTTTTTATCTGGTCACATGAATCGGAAAAAAAAGATCCGCAAGTTATGAAGGGGCATTAAATTCTCTGGAGCTTCTACCAAAATTTAGATTGTAAATTTGATTTTTGATAAAGTGGCGATCATTGGAACGAAAAAGTTAATTTTTGCCTTTTTCTTTACCGTTTGAGAGGAGGTTATGAGAGGTGGGTATGTAAATTTTGAGAAAATGAAAATGACGTTATGTTTAAAATCACTGTAAGATGGATTTTTTATTGTAATTAATTTTGTAGGTTTATTATAAATGAAAATAGCTGAAGTACCTGGCGTTGCCCGGGGTTTTAAACATGTTTGATTGGAAATATCAATTTTAAAATTAAACACCGTACAGACAATGAATCTCGCGCAAATATGTTCTCTTTTTAGGGTTTCATTCATCTGACGAAACCCTATTCGTCTCGCTCCTCTGCCTGTCTGTCTGTCTCTGCGTCACAGAGCCCGTTCTCAGAAACTATACATGTTGGAGACTTAAAATTTTGCACACTTATAGCTGAACACCACACATCATACGACAAATCATAAAATTTTGAAAAAGCCGTACATTTAACCCTTTGGGCTCCCCCATGTGTGTTTTAAACAATTCTTTCAAAGTGAGCCCCTAATTAGGTTGAAGACGTGAAATTTAGCGTACTTATAGCTGGACACCTCAGATCAAACGACAAATCATAAAATTTTGAAAAAGTCGTACATTTAACCTTTTGGGCTTCCATATGTGTATTTTAAACAATTCTTTCTAAGTGAGCCCCTAATTAGGTTGAAGACGTGAAATTTTACATACTTATAGCTGAACACATCACATCAAACGACAAACTATAAAATTTTGAAAAAGCCGTACATTTAACCCTTTGGGCTCCCCCATGTGTGTTTTAAACAATTCTTTCAAAGTGAGCCCCTAATTAGGTTGAAGACGTGAAATTTAGCGTACTTATAGCTGGACACCTCAGATCAAACGACAAATCATAAAATTTTGAAAAAGTCGTACATTTAACCCTTTGGGCTCCCCCATGTGTATTTTAAACAATTCTTTCAAAGTGAGCCCCTAATTAGGTTGAAGACGTGAAATTTAGCGTACTTATAGCTGGACACCTCAGATCAAACGACAAATCATAAAATTTTGAAAAAGTCGTACATTTAACCTTTTGGGCTTCCATATGTGTATTTTAAACAATTCTTTCTAAGTGAGCCCCTAATTAGGTTGAAGACGTGAAATTTTACATACTTATAGCTGAACACATCACATCAAACGACAAACTATAAAATTTTGAAAAAGCCGTACATTTAACCCTTTGGGCTCCCCCATGTGTGTTTTAAACAATTCTTTCAAAGTGAGCCCCTAATTAGGTTGAAGACGTGAAATTTAGCGTACTTATAGCTGGACACCTCAGATCAAACGACAAATCATAAAATTTTGAAAAAGTCGTACATTTAACCCTTTGGGCTCCCCCATGTGTATTTTAAACAATTCTTTCAAAGTGAGCCCCTAATTAGGTTGAAGACGTGAAATTTAGCGTACTTATAGCTGGACACCTCAGATCAAACGACAAATCATAAAATTTTGAAAAAGTCGTACATTTAACCTTTTGGGCTTCCATATGTGTATTTTAAACAATTCTTTCTAAGTGAGCCCCTAATTAGGTTGGAGGCGTGAAATTTTACATACTTATAGCTGAACACATCACATCAAACGACAAACTATAAAATTTTGAAAAAGTCGTACATTTAACCCTTTGGGCTCCCCCATGTGTGTTTTAAACAATTCTTTCTAAGTGAGCCTCTAATTAGGTTGGAGGCGTGAAATTTTGCACACTTACAGCTGAACACCTCACATCAACCACAAATCATAAAATTTTGAAAAAGTTGTAAATTTAACCCTTTGGGGTCTCACATGTATATTTTAAACAATCCTTTCTAAGTGAGCCCCTAATTAGGTTGGAAGCGTGAAATTTTGCACACTTACAGCTGAACACCTCACATCAACCACAAATCATAAAATTTTGAAAAAGTTGTAAATTTAACCCTTTGGGGTCTCACATGTATATTTTAAACAATCCTTTCTAAGTGAGCCCCTAATTAGGTTGGAGGCGTGAAATTTTACATACTTATAGCTGAACACATCACATCAAACGACAAACTATAAAATTTTGAAAAAGTCGTACATTTAACCCTTTGGGCTCCCCAATGTGTATTTTAAACAATTCTTTCTAAGTGGGCCCCTAATTAGGTTGCAGGAGTGAAATTTTGCATACTTATAGCTGAACACCTCACATCAAACTACAAATCATAAAATTTTGAAAAAGTCGTACATTTAACCCTTTGGGCCCCCACATGTGTATTTCAAACAATTCTTTCTAAGTGAGAACCTATTTAGGTTGGAGGCGTGAAATTTTGCATACTTATAGCTGAACACCATTATGCAACAAATCATAAAACTTTGAAAAAGTCGTACATTTAACCCTTTGGGCTCCCACATGCGTATTTTAAGCAATTCTTTCTAACTGAGCGCGTTATAAAATTGGAGATTTGAAATTTTGCATACTTATAGCAGAACACTTGAGACCAGGCGACAAGTCATAAAATCTTAAAAAAGTCTTACGTTTAACCCTTTGAGCTACCACATATGTATTTTAAGCAATTCTTTCTAAAAGATAACCTAATTAAGTTGGAGACATGAATTTTTGCATACGTATAGCTGAATACCTCAGACCACACGACAAATCATAAAATTTTCAAAAAGTCTTATATTATTTACTCCCCCGGGCTCTAACTTGTGTATTTTAAACAATTTTTCTGACCTCCGCTCTTTTCACCCGGGGAGCACTTTTCCAACTTTAGCCGACACTCCTTTGACCATTCTTTCATATTATGCACCATATCCTTACATATTTTAGTTCCACTTTTTTACCGCCAGGGGCGCCTACTTATCTCGGGTGCTATGGGCCCCATCCCCTCGACTAATATATCTACGGATAGTATGTAAAACGGAGTTTCGTTCGGATAGAGGTTTGTTTAGAATAGCGTGCGCCCCTGGATGCGAAATGTGGAACTAACATATTTTTCAAAAGGATAAAGTGTTTTGACAGGAATAGTAAACGAAACCCTCTGTGCGATCTGTGATCACACTTACCCACTTGTTTAATATATTGAAAGCCTTGAGAAATTTTGGCTTTTACAACAGTATTTTTAAAAAATGTTTCCTAAACCTAAATAAATATTGTCTTGATTCTTGAAAATTTAAAAAAAAAAGAAATGTAAATTCATGAAAAGCCCTTCGTGATATCACTTACTTTTGTAAAAGCCATCCATTAACCATACATTCGTTTTAAATATGAGATCATATGCGAATTAACCTATATTATTCACAACTTTAAAAAAAATGGCGCTAGTATTTGTCGAGAATTAAATAAAAATCATGCACTCGTGGCATCATAATTCTCTTATGTATTTTTACAGAATAATAAGGCTACTATAATTTGTGACTCGTGCTATAGCCAGCATACATGTCAGGACACATTGCTGTTATTATAATATTTTTATGAGTGAAGATTTCGCTATAGCACTCCATTGTGAAATTTGATAATTTTTGAAATTCAATATTTAAAAAGCTGCATAATCATTAGATTTGAAAAATATATCAAGAAAAATACAATTTTTTATCTTTCTAACGCAGTTTGTCAAACAATTTTCTGACAAATACTTTTCGAGATATTAATTTTTTCAGTAACTTCAAATGTTTCATTTTCCGAGATTAATCCGTGGCAACGATTAGCGAAAAAGCCAGTCGTCAGTAACGCGCAGCTTTTTACTAAAGAGGACGTAACAGTTCCTTTTTAAATACTTTCTTTCGTCGAAATTTGACGGGTTACACCTCGTATGTTTTAATTAGGGGAGACAGGGGCGCAGTTTTTAGTTATTAATTTTTATTAATTTTTTGTTTAAGTTTTTTATGAAACTTTAACTGTATTTTTAAAGAACAGACATTGGGCTATAAATAACCGGAGTTTTGAGTTTGTAGCTTTTGTAGTTTATGTTTAGCAGAAGCCTAAAGTAAAAGGAAAATTGTGCGCCAACCTACCCCGTCACGGGGCAAGTTGCCTATACCTATGGGGTAAGTTGGCACACGCTTTATAAACATTTAAATGAAACTCAAATAAGACACGCAGTTAAGAGAAATCAATTTCATTATTACCAGTAAGTTTAAACAAAGGCGTTATCACCGTATAATGTAAATTCTAAATTATACAGACATAAAAATAATGAATAAAACATTAACATTGAGTAACTTCTATCCTACTCGATATCATCATCAGAGTTACAGTTGTCATAAATAAAAAATCGAGTGTCTCCGATTGGGCAAGCCTCGCGTGCCCGAAATCTTGCATTGCAACCACTTTTCTCAGTGTTTGCTGTTTTTCAAGCTACCAGCACACACCAGACACCGAGCCAACTTGCCCCGTGTTCAACGCGCCTCCATAATAAATTTCTTCACAAAAAGGACACGTAACCATCTAAGCATAAATAATCCAAGTAAATCACATATGGGGTAGGTACAATTAATCATACACTAAGAAAAACTGCACAAGTTAAATCGCAATTATTAAGATAAGTATTAGAAATTAGAAAAAGAATGAAGCAACAAAAAATTACTTATGAGTGCAAAACACAGAAAAATCGTAATAAATGTCCAGTGCACGTAGGTAATGCTGCACAACTACAATGAGGATTGTAAAAAGCAAGAAGAAAGGTATACTTTTCTTCTTGCTTTTTGAGTATACTCTGTGACTGGTTGCGCAATCTAGCCACAAGCAGGCGATTTATGAGGACTGCGCCTACTTACCCCTGTAGCCAACTAGCCCCGGTCTCCCCTACTTCAAATTTCCTTGGGAAAATTAATTTAATCAAGAGTTTTTTTTAACTGTCTATTTAAATTCAACATAATTTTAGTGAGTATGTCGTCAAAATATAATTATCCATATCGCTTCCCCTTCTTTCTCCTTTATTTACAAAAATGGAGTAATTTAGTTGCATCATTTCAAAAATTTCATTAAAATTTCCAAAAATTTCACATCTTGGGAATTAATTGAATTTAAAATTCTGAGATCTTATATACTATCCTCAGGCCCCGACCCGTGCGGATAACTGGGGTTAATTCTATTGCTGAACGTTCGATTTTCTAAGTGGAGTAGTATTTCTGAAATACAAACAGACATGCAGATTTCAATATAGTATATAAATGCTTCTGACAGGCAGAAAGTTTTTCATGTGAAAAATATCATAGCTTAGCTTTAAATCCGAATTAAATATATTCAATATGCAAAATGTTGTGATTATTCGTGCATTTTCTATTGTAATTTTTCAAAAGCACCGATGCTATAAAATCGAATTCAAGCAACAAGTGAAGTTAAGATCGAATGATTTCTGTAACGTGCAACAGCCAGTAGCAAAGTTAATTTACCCAGATTTGAGAATTTTTACAGCAAGATAGCAGCTTGTAAAATTTACAACAACTGTGTTGCGAATGCGAACCGAGGTGCCAGCACCTTTTGTTGTAAAATAAGGAATGTTTTCTTAGAGTATTGTTTGACAGTTACTACTTATGTATGTTTAAAGGAAACCAGTACGCTTTGAAATATTTTATTTCAGAATTTTTATTTCAGATAATATGAAAATGGAAAGGATAATGTAGATTATGGATGCTTTTTTCTAGTATGTTCCACTCCCATACGACTAATAGTTTTACAGTTTTCAAAAATTATTTGTTTAACAAGAAAACAAAGATTTTTTTTTATACACTGTAACAAAAAACGGACTGGAAAACGGAAAAACTACTGGCAATCTAAACGCCAGTACTATTTCCGTATTTTTACGGAAATTTTTACCCATAAATTACAGAAAAATTTCCGTTTTTCTGATTAAAAACGGAAATTTTTCTGTAATTTATGGGTAAAAATTTCCGTAAAAATACGGAAATAGTACTGGCGTCTAGATTGCCAGTAATATTTCTGTTTTTTAGTCCGTTTTTTTTTTTTACAGTGTACGACTATATACATTTTAAAGAAAAAAATAAAGACGAAGTATTTTAAATTCTGCATTCTAGCAATATTTCTTAACTTCTTTCTTTAAATAAAACAGCTGATTTATTTTTCTAACATTTTTCTTTATAATCACGGCAATTTCAGTTTAAAGATTTATGACTGTTAGAAGATAAAGATCTTGTATATATATATATATATCATATTTAACACTAAATTTATCAACAACTGGTCTTTTGACAGGCACAAAATGAAAATGTTTAGGTTCGAATAAGAAATTTCTTCAGAAAATAAACAAAATATAATTTACACACAAACAAGTAAAATGAAAAAGTTAAATAGCTTTAAATAAAAATTCTAGTGTAAAATATTTTTATAAAACTTGATCTAAAATCCTCGCTATGGTTAGTGTAAAAAAAAAAAAAAAAAAAAAAAAAAAAAAAAAAAAAAACCTGCCGACTCGGCCTACAGGCGCAGGTAAATTTCGAAAAGTTAATTTTTATTTTAAAAAACGAAAGAACAAATAAAGAGTATAACATTGATAAAAATACAAATAAAACGTCGAAATAAAAATCCCTTGAAGACGTAAACACGTGTAATTTGCTTAAAGTCAAGGGAATGTGATATTTACGATCAACGATTATTGGCATTTAATCTTATAGTTTGGCGATAGAGTTTTGGTCGACGGGAAAACCAAGTAGTACCAATAATAGTTTTTGTTGCATTAAAATTTCTCAATTTGTTGATTTTCTGTAAGCAAGTAAACCCTGTTGGTTTAAAATGGAATTCTATGGGAATTTGGTGAAATATTAGAGATATCGATAAGTTGGCGTCACTTTTGGCGACTCATTTTGATCGCCAAATTTGGCGATATATAGCCAAGTTGGCGACAAACTTAACGGCATTTGGCGTCGGAACAGGGTCCCCCCCCCCCCCTACGGTAACCACACTTATATGTATGGAGATACGATAGCGCAATACATACATATTTTTTTTTCACGTGGAAATCTTGCAAAAGAAAAGTAATTGTTGTGGTAAGAATTTTATTGTGATTTTTTAATTGTTGGCAACAATATAAACGAAAAATGTTTAAATTTCCTTTCATTTTTCTGTAAGAGCTGGTTTTATCAGAATCATGTTAAGGCGGTATTTAAGATGTTTAACCCTCACCCATTTCTACTGCCTTCGGCCGATTTTTCTCATTTGCAATCCCCGCCGAGATATTAACCATCTCAATGTGTTTGGCGAGTTTGAAGAAGATCAGTGCATAATTGTGACTTCTATCGTACGGGCAAAATTTAGTCCACTAGGGGGCTCGGCCCCCTACAAGCTACGCTCGCCAACCCCCGCCCAGTCACCGCAGACTCTAAATGCACGCTAATTTGATCGGCTTTAAAAAGATTTCGAAAGACTGAATTATAATGTAAAAAGCAGTGGCGATCTCCCTATAAACGAATTTCTATTCATTTGTCTTTGATTGGGGAATTTTAACGCCAAATCCGCTGCGGTACTGCTTGATTATCTCGTCGACCAATTTCGCCAATTTATATAAATCGCCAAACCACTCGCCAAATTATACAAATTGACATAATTTTTTATTTTAAATAACAATAGAACAAATAAATTCGTACAACATTAATAAAAATACAAATAAAACGTCGAATAAAAATAACTTGATGACGTAGATACGTGTAACAACATTTCAAAATAAGCTAATATAAAAGGAATTAAGTAAACAGAGTCTTTGTCTCCTGGTATTTTTTAACAAAGCGAAAAGAAAGTTCTTTTAAATGAGACATTTTAAATTAATCGTTTTTAATCTAACGTAATTTTTACCAAGCTATTTTTTTCTCTTTTAAATATTCACGTGAAGTTACTTTTGTTAGAAGTGAAATATTATTTGCGCTTTCCTAACAAAAATAGTTGAAAAGATCCTCTCAAAATATTAAATAAATGTCTAGCGCAATTTCTAAATTTAAACTTTTTTGCAATATTATTTTGTGTTCATTTTATGTAATAACTATAATGTGACGTAAATATGACGTAATTTCTCCTACGACTTCTAACGCATGTTAATGAACTTATTATTTTACAATATCCTTTCTCTTTTAAAATTCACGTGTGTACTTTTTATGACATAATTTTTAATAAATTCCTGCTTTTTATACGTAATTATTTAATTTTAATTTGAAAGTTTTTTTCCTGTTTATAATAGTCACGTGTAAATAAATTTTTAATTTGAAGCAAATATTATTGCTTGCGCTTTTTATACAGTTGGCAACAGTTTAAATTAGTACAATTTTCTGAAATCTGTAAAAAATATCTCTAGAAATGCTGAAAATTTGAATTTAAAATAGAAATAAAACCTGAAAAAATGAGTCAAAATAAAAAAATTAATGCAATCTGCACTCCGGCAAATTCTAACGTATAAAATGATCTAAAAATGATTACACTGCCATGTATAGTTTTTGCTGCTATAAAACTTTTTTAGTGGAACGATTTTGTCCAACTTTAGCATTAAATATCTCTTAAAATAATTCTTCGATTTGAAAACTGTCTGCATCAGCATGTTTATCAAACATTTTTGTATAAAACCACCGATTTTCATATTTTTGTATGCATTATTTTTCTTAATATTAACGAAGAAAGACCTCCGGTCACAAAAAATTCAAAACCGGCGGCGGCGGCGGTGACAGCGGTAGTTACTTTTTTTTAGAATAGAGAGATACATACATGTATATATATATATATTAAACAAAAACCTAATTTGCAGAACAAATTAAAAAAGCAAAATTTATTTCCTAAATTGTTTAAGCCCGAGAAGGGGCAGATATTAAGATATTTCATTCTATTCGTTCTACATTTAATGTTAAATTTTTGTAAAAAATAAGTTAAACCAATTGAACATTAAAAAATAAAAATGAAATTCATACAATATAATACTTTAAACACCTATATACTTAGATTCCGTTCAAATGAAATCGAAATAAATCTTAGACTTTTTTAAAGTTTTGTATTTTGTATGCATCTTATCATATTATGTACAATCGTCATAAACATAATGCAAAATCTGCAATACAAATATTTACAACTTAAAAATGGAAAAAGTCTAAGATTTATTTCGATTTCATTTGAACGGAATCTAAGTATATAGGTGTTTAAAGTATTATATTGTATGAATTTCATTTTTATTTTTTAATGTTCAATTGGTTTAACTTATTTGTTACAAAAATTTAACATTAAATGTAGAACGAATGGAATGAAATATCTTGATATCTGCCCCTTCTCGGGCTTAAACAATTTAGGAAATAAATTTTGCTTTTTTAATTTGTTCTGCAAATTAGGTTTTTGTTTAATATGTCAAGTTTTTTAATAACTACTGAATTCAGACGAACACATTTCAAAATTAATGAAGGGTATACAGTATGGGACCTCAAATCCGGACTGGCCGGGACCGCGATCGTTCCGGATTTCGGAATTTTCCGGATTTCAGGTCCTTAACCAAAACAATAAATAAACAGATACAGTATATGCCCGTGGCAAAATTTTACATGCTGCGAAGCAGTCTATATCGCGAATTGCCATGTTTGGCTAAGAGCAAATAAACAGTCAAAAATGCAAATTACAAAAAATAATTGAAAATAAGGATGAGATTTTTTTTTTTAATACATCATATTCTTAGGAATATTAAAACATCTTTTAGAAAATGCGTCGTTGTTCACGAGAGCCGAGTTAGGCGTAGGAATCTATATCAATTGCCGGGTAGGACTTAGTTTAAGTAAACAGACGAAAACAAATTACAAAAAAAGAATTTAAAATAAGAGTAAGAATATTTTTTAAATCCTGCACATTATTAGCAACATTAAAACGTCTTTTAGAAAATGAAAATGCGTCGTTGTTCATGAGAGCCTAGCAAGGTCTAGGAATCTATATCGGGAATTGCAGTATTAGACTCAGTGAAAATAAAGAGAGAAACATTTAAATTTTTAAAATAAAATGTTCTAAGAAAGTTTTAAAATAAACAAAAACAAGAGAAAATCTATTCAAACTCTATTCTTTTCGTATAAAAAGGACTTCTTTAATGTGTTATTAAGTTCACGTTGTTTGATTACACGAGAAAGAAATTATTGAGTTGCAAGCAAACAGAAAAAAAGAGCAAAACCAGTTTTTTTCCTCTATTAAAAAAATAATTATCTCCATTGCTAATTGACTAATTTCTTTCAAATTTTCAGCAAGCTGCAATAATAGTAAATTAGCCTGTGTAACAAATTTTTATTAAAATATAATGTACCTCTAAAAAAAGACCACTATAGAGTAACTGCAAAGAAAAACGAGATATCTATCTGCGGTTTGTTTTGTTTATTCAACTTGTTTATTGAACTCTGTGAAGTGGGAAGTCAACGTTATCAGAATGAGATCATCAGCTTTGGATGGATAGTATGTTTTGCCATGCAGAAAGAAACCATGCAGATATTTTTTCCCCTTTGAGTTAAAGAGAAAATATCGTTGGTACGGTGCTTACAAACTGAATTTTTTCGAAAAATGAAATTTGTTGAATTTTTGAAGAAGAGGGAGGGGGGGGGGAGGAGAGAGCAAAACATCTTTACATATAAATATTGTAAATATATTCTATGCATCTTTTAAAAATAGTTCTTCCTTCTGGTTATTTATTTGTTCTTTTTGTATTTTCTATTAAATGAAAAACAAGGTTTCTTTTTAAAATGAATTTAAAATGTGTGCACACACTAACTTTTCTAACTCTGTCAGCAAATTGTATTTAGATTAAAACTATAATATAAAAACATTGCAACAAACTTATTCAGTTGAGTGCAGTTGTTTAGTCTTGCTTAGTTGGGGACTGTGTTACGTATGCACGTAGCGCCATCTATGGGCGTTTTCCGGAATTATTTATTCCGTCTCATCGCGGAATTTCAGATTTCTTTATTCATTCCGGATTTTGGGTCGTCCGGATTTTAGGATTCCGGATTTGAGGTCCTGTACTGTATCATCATCAGGCTTTGATTTGTGCGATATCGCATCACAATTTGTGATGCAATTTACCTATGTATAATTCAAAAAGGTTCACCAGTGCAGTAATGCAGGTTGCTGTAGTTTGGTCAAAAAATTACAATCTGAACTTAAAAAAATCTGCTTGAAAATGTCATTTTTATTTCCACTATGACGCCATATTCATCTTCTTTTTAATTCTTAAAAAAAAACTATTTCAGTTTCTTCAGTTTCATGTTTCACGTGAAAATCATTCAACTAAATATAGGCAAATTATTATTACGGCTTTTGAATTATTTACAACAATGAAGGAAAAAAATGTTAAATTTTATTAGAAAATGTCCGTTGATTCTCAATGAAAAAAGCGAAATTTTGAATTATTAAGAAAAATATTTGAATAATGTAAATAAAAATTAGCCCATGTTGCTCTCTAGATTATAATCCACCTATATGCAAAGGCATTTTATGATCCGTTTTGACCCTGACGTCAGGCAAATGTTTTCACACTTTGAATTTACAATATTATTAGAATTAGCAAAGAATTAAAAATGAGAGGCATCAGGGACAAAAAGGTGGGAAGAAAAAATGAAAAAGTTATCATCTCCATAGGCTTTTCTATGTTAAATTAACATTGAGAAGTGACACTGGAAATAAATAAGTATTGCGCTGCCGCGCAATACTTAAATATATATATATTTTGTATAATGTTACAGTTATAATTAGATGCTAAATTTATTAATTTATTGAATTAATTATAGTAATTGGAAATAGATAATGATTTGTAATTATATTATGGTTATATATATATATATATATATAAGCTTTTAAGGTGGGGGTGGTTTTGGGTTCCTGGGGTTATATAATGAAATGTTAAGAAGGAATTTTTCAAAAGTCGCACCATGGTAACGACTGCAATAGGTAGTATTTCTTACGAAATCTACCTATAAAAAAAAAGTCTGCTATAAATACCCTTACCACACAATGCAAATACCAAAAGTAATTTCCTGTTGAAGCTAAGTTGTCCAAAAAGGAAAAGTAAATTAGGGCAATTTTTGCTAATATTTATATTAAAAAGTGAGAGAAAGCATACGAAAGGTTTATGCGGACTCAGGGGCGTCGCCATGTGGGGGGGTGGGGGGGGTGGATTATGGGGGGGGAGCCTCCCCCCCCCCCCCCCAATATATGTGAAGTTGGGAAATTTGAGCTTAGAGTTGGAAAATTCTAGATTTTTGAGGAATTTTCTTTTTTAAAAGTAATAGTAAAAAAATTACGAAATTTTAATTGTTTTGGTGATTATTTTGAGTACTGCAACAGTAAACAAGTTAAATTATCAAAAGAAATACAAAAAGAAATCAGTTACACTCAATCTATCATTGTATTTTTCAGTTCTACAAAAATATTGTACATCTACCAGACCTAAATTTCTCGACTCCTGTCCATCAATAACTGACTAACCAGTTCCTTTATTTCCTCCAAAACTTTGTTCCATTCTCAAAAATTTCACCCTACCTCCCCTTCTCCTCCCAAAAGAGAATCCAGCTATTTTAATCCAAAGGGATTGTAGTTTCTTTGGGAAATTGGAGATCACTTGTAGCACAACAGAAAGGAATGTAGTAACCTACTTGAAACACAGCTATGGGCAAGAAGATTTGATGAGTTTTCACAACTTTTTTGACTAATTTTGCAATTTTTGGACAATATTTTACTCATTCTCATGATTTTTTTGCGCAAAAATTAGTTAACCCTTCGCTGTCAAGTAAAAAGCGTTATATGATCAAATACGGATATAAGAAGTTGTTAGTTTAGATAAATTTGTCACATTTTACTTTTATTTGTGTGCGGAAATATATATCAGTCCTGTTCGTTTATATTCATATGTGTTTATAAAATTCTAAACCAAAAGTCCAGTGTTCTGTGCTTAAAGCTGTTCTAAAAAGTTACTATAAATCTGAGCATGAAGAAACCCTTCATAATAGGAAAAGAGTTTTCATGCAAGATTTTGGAGCATCTAAAAATCCCTTCGATTATGAAAAAGGTAAAAAATGGACAATTTTAATTTGGAACAGAAATATGACCATGAAAGCAGTCCATCAAATGAAGAAAAAATCGACATGCACTGTAACACTGACACGTTGCACTTGAATAAAATTTTGAAGAAATAAAGATTTCCTTACAGACAAGCTCACAAACAATTATGAATATTAGGATGTGACTGGAGAAGCTGAGTTCCGAAAGCACCGTAGAAAAACGGTTTCACCAAAGGCAATAGATAAAAATAATAGCACAGCAATGGACATTGATACACATAAGTTTTACAGTGAAGAAAATTTCAAAGACAGTCGAACATAAACTCAATGAAGGAGGTGCTTTCTGGATTCTTTTCTTTACAATAAAAATTCTCAAACACTTGATCTGGTTTTTCGAAATAAGGGAGGCTTAGCCTCATCAACAAAACTGTAAAAAATTACAGCGATCATGCTTTCAAAATCACAACATTGCTTCATATCGTTCCAGCCACAACAAAACGAAATCGCATTGTAAGGTAGGATGCGCGCGCATCGCGCGTCCTTCGTTGCTATGGGAGCAGAGAAAAAGATTCTCTTCACACTCCCCACCTGAACTCTTAAAGAGTTCACAAATCAAAATTCCATCATAAAATCATAAAAATTCAATTTTTCGTATCAGTGGTTCAGTAATCTAATACAATTTTTAAAATTCGAATACAAAATACTAAATATAAGAATTCAAACAATATCTAATTAATCACTTAATTAGTCAAATTCAAAATATCAATAAATTCTAAATAAAACACTTTAAATTCAAACAAAGTAAAAATAATGACAGTTAAATAACACACACAATTTTTTTTTTTTTTTTTTTTTTTTTTTTTTTTTTTTTTTTTTGCAGTTAAATCATATACTTACTTATACTACCAAAATTCAAAGATTCTATATATAAATAAGACTAAAAATCAAAAAAGAGAAAAAAAAATATTTAGAGTCCTAAATGCAGAAAAAACAAACTAAATAAATGTCTATAAAAGTTTATGAATGTTTATAAAAAGTCTGCAAAAAGTCACTTGTTAGTCGTTTTGTATTTCAAAGGGATACAAGTGCTGAATGGATCTTTTTAAGATTCCACTCGCTGTTTTTATTTCGTATGAACGAATATTGCCATCTCTTCCAGGAATGACAGTCTGAATCTTACCAAGTTTCCAAAGAAACTTATTTTTTGCGTCATCTTGAATTAAAACAATATCGCCCACTTTCAGTGGCGTATGGGCATTAGGATTTTTCAAGGAATGGACTGTTTTCAAATCCATCAAATATTGTTTTTTCCATTTGGTCCACAATTGTTTCAATAGTAAAGATTGATATTTTTTTCTTTTCAGGAGTGTTGATCTCTTCGAACAATCTTCAATTATTTCAAAAAAATTAATAGGAAATGAAAGTTCTTTTCCAAAATTTAAAATGTGCATTGGAGTAAGAGGTTCTGGTTCATTGCTGTCGCTATATACATACGTCAATGGTCGCGTATTCAAAACTGCTTCCACTTCTGTCAACAGAGTCGCTAATTCATCATAACTTAAGAGTGCTCTACCAATTACTTTTCTCAAACAGTCTTTGACTGACTTTACTAGTCGCTCATAGAAACCTCCCCACCATGCAGCTCTTTCTATAATATTCTTCCATATAATTCTCTCTTTTGTAATAAAATTTAAAAATACTTTGTCTGTCTGTATGTTGTATAAATTTTCGAGTTCACCTTTGGCCTTTTTGAAGGTTTTTGCGTTGTCAGAATAAATAATTTTGGGATTTCCTCGTCTAGCTGTGAATCTTCTGAATGCCATCAAAAAGGAATTTGTTGTCATATCAGACGCGAGTTCCAGGTGAATGGCTCTAGTCACACCGCAAGTAAACAGGACAATGTAAGATTTTTGCGTTTCTTTAAAATTTCTGATATAGATCGGACCGGCGAAGTCTAAACCGCAGATTGCGAATGGCGGTGCTTCACTAGCTCTGTCTTTTGGTAATGGCGCGGTGATCTGGTCTGCTGGTTTGGAGAAATATTTTTTACATATTATACAATTCTTGATAACACTCTTTACCAACTGACGACCTTTAGGTATCCAAAAACGAGATCTAATTTTTGCCAAAGTACTGGCTGTCCCTCCATGCATAATTTTCTCGTGCTCTTGACGAACTATTAGAGTAGTTAACCAAGAATGTTTGGGGAGAATTATTGGGTTTTTCTCTTCTGCGGACAGGTTAGAAAATTCGAGCCTTCCGCCCAACCTCATCAACCCGTTTTTGTCAATAAAGGGCATGAAATTTGATAAGGATGACGTCTTATCCACTGATTTACTATTTTTTAGAGATTCTATTTCTTCCTTATAAAATTGTTTTTGTTCAGATTGTATCAAAAAAATTTCAGCTTCGAGTAATTCTTCGGTTGTTACTACGTCTTGCACTTCAGTTGATTTTTTCAGCTTCATAATGAATTTCTTTACCCAAACGGTAATTCTCAAAAGTTTCTCTAAATTACTATACATGTTTATGGGATTTTCGAGTTTTTTGACTAAGCACTCGCTCTGAAAAACATCGTTAGGATTTTTTTTGTATTCTAATTCATCTGAGTAAGCGATTTCTTTGTTTTCTGATATTGGCCAACACTCAGGAGGTAAACTTAGCCATTCTGGTCCCTGTAAACAAGTTGTATCATTGATTATCCTAGAGATTTTTGATCCTCGAGAAACTATATCAGCTGGATTGGCAGTACCAGGACAATGATACCAGTTATCAGGTAAAGTCAATTTATGGATCTCTTCAATTCTGTTTCTGACAAAGGGTTTAAACTTTTTAGGGGATCCTTTTATCCAAAAATAGGATATTTTTGAATCTGTCCAGTAATAAGTCGGTACATTCAATTTTAAAACTTTCAAAATGTTACTACTTAGCTTGGCCGACAACAATGCGGCCATCAATTCAAGCCTTGGCAAGGTAAGCGCTTTCAGTGGAGCAACCCTGTTTTTCGAAGCAACAAAAACTGTTCGAACATTTTCGGTGGTTGTTGCTACACGTAAATAAGCAACCGTACCATAAGCCTTCATGCTCGAATCGGCAAAAATATGTAATTGTAGGTCATAATCATGCCAATTGGTGATGTCAGAAAAATAGTATCTGGGTACTGAAAAGTTTTTCAAATGAGGGAGTTCGTTACACCAGCTACTCCAAACTATACGTAAATCTTCGGGTAAGGTGTCATCCCAATCTAGACCCAAATTCCAAATTTGTTGAATTATACATTTTAGTCTTAATGTAAATGGTCCTAGGAATCCAAGTGGATCAAAAATCCTACCTAAAACTTGTAGAATAAATCGTTTGGTGTCTATTCTTTTTAAAACGAAATCAACTAAACCTCGAACATCAAAATAAAGTAAATCTTTGGAATTATTCCAAGCGATTCCTAAAACTTTATAAGGGAGATTTTGTTCTCCAAAAGCTTCAGAATTAACTTCTGAAGTTATGCTATTTTCTTTCCATAGTTCACTAAGTGGTAAAGAGTTCGTATGCCATTTGTGTAAATGCATACTTGCATTTTCAAATATATCAATACATTGTAAACTCGTGGATAGGGCTTGATCAATATTTTCATGACTTCCTATAACGTCATCAACGTAGGTATTTTCATTTTAAAATGTTACTGTGTTTGGATATTGTTCGGTGTATTTTTTCAAGTGGTGTTTAATTGTTGCAGCCAATAAAAAGGGACTGCTACTAATTCCAAATACCACTCTGGTGAATCTTTAAATTTCAAAGGGTTTAGAATTATCAAACAAATCTTGTGAAAATAAAAATCTTGTTACATCACGATCGTTTTCATCTATAATTATTTGTAGAAATGCTTGTTTTATATCAGTTGTAAAAGCTATGGGATTAAATCTAAACCGTAACAAAACATCAAATATTTCAGGATACAAATTTGGACCTACATGCAGGCAATTATTCAAAGACAGTGAGCCTGTGTCATGAGCAGAGGCATCGAAAACTATGCGTAATCTGCTCGTTGTCCTATCAGTTCTAATTATTTCTCGATGAGGTAAATAAAAGGTTACATTTTGTTTTTCTTCAGGCTCTGTAACTAACTCAATAATACCTTGTTTCAAATAATCTGCTAACACCTCCTTATACTCAAAAAATAATTCAGGGTTTTTAATCAATCTTTGTTTGAGTTTAAAAAATCTATATTCTGCAATTTTCCGATTGTCGTTTAAACATTCCCTTTCAAGCTTCCACGGAAATCGAACTGTATATCGCTTATCATTGTATTTAATTTCTGACTCAAACTGCTTCATAACATTGTTTTCCGAAAAATCTGAATCCTGTTTAGTATTAAAAAGGTCAGATGATTCGATATTCCAGAATTTTTCAATCTGTTCAGAAATAAAATTTTTTTCTACTATTACATTAAATGCTAAGGGCGTATAACTGTCAGTTGTTTTTCCCTGTAGACACCAACCAAAAATGGTGTCGACAGCTACTAATTTTTTATTCAAATGTTTTATATTTCCAGTAACAATCTCATAATAATAGTCAGCACCTATAAGTAATGTAATGGGTTCTTTGGATGTGGGTGTGTCCGCAAGGGTTAAATTTTCAAATTGTTTACTTTTCATCAAATCATTGATTTCAGGTGGGGGGATTTCAGTAGCTGATATTTGATTGGTGACTAGCGCTTCTATATCTAATTTTGAATTAGGTACATTTTTATTTTCAATAGTTAGTTTAACTACTTCAAAGGTTTTTTCAATGGGGTTCTTATTTCCAAATGTGAAAACCGACAATTTTTCTTTTCTTATTGCCTGTAAATTCAATTTATTTGCTATTTCTTCAGATATAAAGGTTCGCATGCTGCCACAATCTAAAAGTAACCTAATTAGAGATTGTTTTCCGTTTGATTTTGTTTTTACACAACAAGTTTGTAGAAGAATTTTATTATTTTCTGTAGAGGAAATAGCCGAAATTACTTTTTCACTAGCTTCATTTTCATTACCTTTTAATTCGGGTGCGTTTACTTCTTTTATTAATTTAGATTTTAGGTATTCGTTTGATTATGTCTGCCTGAACAGTTCTTGCAACTAGTTTGAGAGTTACAATTTTTGATAACGTGTTTCCTGCCTAAGCAAAAAAAACATCTTCCTTGAGATTTCAACAAATTTCTTTTAGTGTTTACATCAACAGCCTTACACAAATCAGATGAATGTTTACTATCGTTGCAAAAAATGCAATGAGTTAGCTGCCTATCTGAAGTCGATTTATCATTCGAAATGTTCATAAATTCACAAGTAGATTTAAATTCAGTTTTTGTTGTTTGACTCTTGATTTTTGTTTTATTATTTTCAAATGCTTTCATTCTCGAAAAAAATGTGTGTTCTCTGCTTTTTATTTCAGCGTGCAGAAAATCTAATAATTTATGTATATCTGAATGTGTTAAATTATCTACATTTTGTCTATTATATTCCAAAGCTAATTCTGCCGGTATTAATTTTAAAATTACGGCGATAAGCATGGAGCCATAATTTGCTGGTTCGAGTCCTAATGTGGACAAACATCGAACATTTATTTCGATATCACTGTGCAATTTTTTCAATTTTTGAATTTCGTTAGCCTTATAAACAGGGGATAAATTAAGAAGCTTGTTCAGGTGATGATTAATTATCACGTCTTTTTGACCATAACGCGATTCTAAAACTTTCAATGCTGCGTCATAATTAGCTTCTGATATTTCAAAACCTTCTACAGCATTAGCCGCAGCTCCAGATAAATAACTCTTCAAATAATAAAATTTTTCAATTTTCGAAAGCGATTTATTTTCGTGAATTGTATTTTTAAAGGTATTAAAAAATGAAATAAATTGCGTACAGTCGCCATAGAATTTTTGTATATTGAGTTTTGGCAATTTAACAACTGAGTTTTCATAATTAATCACATTCGATTTTAAATCTTGACTGTTATTTAAATCAACATTAACAATTTTTTTGTTTTCGGTTAATTTTTTCTTCACCCGGAATTTTGCAACTGATATTTTATCCACGTAATCATAAACAGAATTGATTTCAGTTTCATAGTTGTCTAACCCTAAAAGGGGCTCAATTTTCTCGTCAACTGACTTCAATAATTCTGCTTTAGTATCTAACTGAATAAATAATTCTTCTAAATTATCAAAATTTATTGGACTATCCTTCATAACATTTTCTATATTATTAATCAGCTTTGTTACTGCTGTTCTCAAAACTGTACGGTTCTTTTTCAACTTTTCTAAATCAGACATTTCGAAATAAAATATGAAAAACTTATCTTACCTTTGCTGTCTTCTTATCACTTACTATGCTCTATTTGTGTTTTGAAGACATTAAAAAAGTAACAAATACTTTTCTTTTCTTTCTTTTCCGGCGTGATGCACCATGAAGAAAATTTCAAAGACAGTCGAACATAAACTCAATGAAGGAGGTGCTTTCTGAATTCTTTTCTTTAATTATTTTGATGAATATTTACAGATGCATGGTTCTATACATATATACAATAAAAATTCTCAAAACACTTGATCTGGTTCTTCGAAATAAGGGAGGCTTAGCCTCATCAACAAAACTGTAAAAAATTACAGCGATCATGCTTTCAAAATCACAACATTGCTTCGTATCGTTCCAGCCACAACAAAACGAAATCGCATTCTAAGGTAGGATGCGCGCGCATCGCGCGTCCTTCGTTGCTATGGGAGCAGAGAAAAAGATTCTCTTCAACAGTAAAGAATTATAAGAAATACAAGAAAATTTCGGGAATTTAGTAATGGGCTTAAATGACAATGTTCCCTATATCAAGAGAATATTGCAGCAATGCATTCCATTTTAAAAATACAATTGTGCATGGGAAAAGTTAATAATGTTTCCACCTGGATATGAGAAACCGGATGTACATGACTTACAGTCAAATAGAAATAAACCAAATCCCAACTCACATAACAAACCATTTACTCATGCCATAAAATTCAAAGACTATTTGGGTCACGCCGTCAAACTATATACTCGTACCAAACATTCACAGCAGCTTATCTTTATGGCGTTGCATCTACTGAAAGAATCTTTAGTCAAATAAAAATTTAAAAAATATATATTGCAAGCTACAATGAGGGATGACAGACTTGACAGCCTAATGCTTTTAAAATATGAAAGTGAAATAGGGAATTTTATTAAACTAAGCGATGTTATTTAAAGGTGGGCTTCTTTGAAGACCACAAGAATTAATATTAAGTGAAAACTAGTCAGATGTGCCAATCCCAAAATTTTCTTCTACTCCATACAGGTCAATGCCTCAAAATTTGCAATCACAGTGCCAAAATTAAATGACAATTCTTTGCCTATAATAACAAACTCTAAAGGTATAGATTTGTTGAATGGTGTGCATTTAAAAAGGAGATATAAGCATAGCATTTTTCAAACAAATAATTGAATTTTGGCACCCAGCCTCTTAGATGTCTGCAACCAAAATTCCTTACTCAAATTGCACAAAAACGATAGCTTTGGACAGTACAGACCCAAGCCTAATAAGGATCTATTTATGTGGAAGTGCTACTTATGTGGAATATGAAGTTTGACTAAATTCCGTGCATTAGTTTTTGAGATACAGCTATTGCAAAATCGTGAAAAATGCTGCATAACAGCGCCACCTGCTATATGGTATACATAAAAGGCTAATCTGCATCAAATTATGTCAAGGTTTAACAGAATATGACGTTTGATCAAATTCCGTGCAATAGTTTTTGAAATATAATTATCGCTAAAATCATGTAAATCGTGAAAAATGCCGCATAGCAGTGCCACCTGTTGGACGATTTACACCAAAAACAAATCAGCACCAATTTTTATCAAGGTACAGTCAAACCTCGTTAACACGAACTGTTTCCGATTGCCTCGTCCAGTTGTACGTAATGTAGTTAAGTTCCGATAACACGAACTACTTTTAATACGAACAAAAAAAGTTTCCTCTTGAGTGTTCACGTTAACGAGGTTCGACTGTATAAGTGAATCTCTAAAGTTTTATTAAATTTCGTGCATTAGTTCTTGTGTTAGAGCGCCCACAAAATTTGTATCACATAGACAAACAGATATTTTCTAAAAACAGTCGAATCGTGTTCAGGATTTACTAAAACGTATAAATCAGTCTAAAACCGGAAGTCGAATTTTTTCACGAATCCAACACTTTCTTCTTATAAAGATAGAAGAAAGTAAAATGCGTATTTATTTTTTTAGTAAACAAACCCGTAATTAGAATTTTTATGTTTTCAGTTTCAGAATTTTTCTTTGAAAAGGAATTTTTTATGCAAAAGTACCATTATAATTATTACACACGTTGTGCATATCATTTTAGTCGAAAATTGGAGCAATCTGTTTCAAGTTGGGAAATTTCCGAATTCTCCCCCCCGAAAAAATATCTGTGGCTACGCCCCTGTGCGGACTTGATAAGATAATAAATTTTTATCGTTTCTATGAAACTACATACTTCGCAAGTAAAAAGGGAAAAATATCAGATGTTACAGTGTTTCTTACTAGATTAGACTTTTCTAGTGAAATGCTAATTTTTACTTTCTTCTATCTCTACAAGAAGAAAGTATTGGATTCATGAAAATTTTCGACTTCCGGTTTTTGACGGATTTACACGTTTTAGGGGTCAGAGATTCCAAAAATCATGTTTTTACAAAATGTCTGTCTGTGAGTCTGCCTGTCTGTCTGTATGTATGTGACACAAATTTTGTGGGCGCTCTATCTCAAGAACTAATGCACGGAATTTAATAAAAATTTATATTCAGGTAGTCCCTGATAAAGATTGGTGCTGATTAGTTTTTGGTAGAAATCGCCCAGTAGGAGACGTTGCTATGCTGCATTTCCACAATAGCTCTATCTCAAGAACTACTGCACGGATTTTTATAAAACTTCAGATTCAGTTACTCCTTGATATGAGTTAGTGCTGTTTACGTTTTGGTGTAAATCGCCCTACAGGTGGCGCTGCTATGCTGCATTTTGCAGGATTTACACTATTTTCGCAGTAGCTCTATCTCAAGAACTAACACGCACATTTTCATCAAACCTCGGATTTAGTTAGTCCTTGATATGAAATTATGCTGACTACGTCTTGGTGTAAATCTCCCAATAGGTGGAGCTGCTGTGCTGCATTTAGAACGATTTCCTCAATAGCTCCATCTCAAGAACTAATGCACGAATTTTCATCAAACTCCAGATTCAAGTATACCTTGATTAATATTGCTGCTGATTATGTGTTGGTGCAAATCGCTCAACAGGTGACGCTGCTATGCTGCATTTGTCATGATTTGCGCAATAGCTCTATCTCAAGAACCAATGCACGAATTTTCCCAAAATTTCATATTCAGTTAGACGTTAACATAAGTTGAGGATGATTAGGTTCTGGTGCATTGGCGCAAGCACGGGTTAAGCTATGGGCTTAAGACCCCCCCCCCCACCCAGACCCCGAAACTTGACTAATGAAGTAATGAGATATAAATTTTCTAGGGATGATTCTGTGTAAATAAAAATAAAAAAAATTTGAAATCCACAGCAAATTTTCTGAAAGGTTACAACAGAGGGGAGGGGAATCCACTCCTGTCACTAACTACGTGTTTTTTTTTTCGCGCCCCTTTGACAAAATTTGCGTTTTTTCGCGATCTTTTGACGAAATGTGCTGTTTTTTCGCAATCTTTTGACGAAATGTGCCGCTTTTTCGTAATCTTTTGACAAAAATTGCGGTTTTTTTCACGATCATTTATGAAATTTACGTTTTTTTCGCGATTTTTTGACGAAATTATATTTTTTTTATTTCGTGATCCCTGAACGAAATTCGCGATCCTTTGACGAAATTGGCAATTTTTCTTCGAACGATCGACGAAATTGATCTTTTTCGATGATCATTTGTCGAAATTCGCGATATATTTTATGTCCGAATTTTCGGATTTATGACCGATTTTTTTTAATTTTCGGAAATGACTGCCTTAATTTTTAGGAAAATTCGGAACAGAATCACACCTGAAATTTTCTTAAATTTATGAAAAGTAATTTTATTATTTCTAATAGGTCTTTAGGGAAATGGAAATTTGGGAAAATATTGATTTTGTCTCAAAGTCTTACTTATTTTCAAATTTCTTATTAAATTTAATGTATTAGCATGTTTAATATTTGATAATTAAAATAATAAAATATATATATACTACGATTAGAGAAAGAATAGACTATTAACTTTATCTCCTTTGAAATCACATTTTACGGTAAGGGGTGGGGTAGGCACGTAAGTTTAAAAAAAAATAGCTGTCTGAATACATTTTCACTGACTGTACAAATACATTTATACCATATTGTTGATAGAAATCGTGCTAGTAAGATATTTAAGATATGTATTTGTATACAACATTACTTCTTCCAATATTTTGGAATAAGTATATACTCCAAAACTCAAAACCTTTGTATTTCAATTCTTTGCCATTTTCGACACACGTAAAGTGTAGGAAAAAATAATTATACCGCTACTCTCCGATTCCCTGAATGTCCGAGTTCTTAGTACGTTCATCATCCATATCCTTAGGGCACGGTCAAGAGGCTAGGGGTCCAAAGAAAGATGGTACTACTTCTGTGTAATGGACACGACCCTTTCAAGGTAAAAAAAAAAAAAAAAAAAAAATCACGGAATAGTAGTCTTCTTTTTTTCCTAAATTCTCACATTTCTAATAAGGCACGTGCGCTTCTAAGTGGTCTCCTTTTCTTTTCTCTTTTATCAGTACTTCTAAATGATCGCTGTTTTTTTTTTTTTTTTTTTTTTTTTCCTTAGCATCATTTGTGCTAAAACGTAAACGCTTAACTCATCGCGTAAAAAAATTAACCATAGTTTTAAATTTTATATTTTTGGATGCAAAAACAGTAAGAACTGCTAAGACAAAATTGCAAAGAACCGGTGAAGAATTCCGTTTTAGGTTTTCATCTTAGTAGGTAAATTTTCAAGGTATTTCTTTCATTGGAACTATGAAATATTTGCGACTAAGACAGGATTCCGTTATAGACAGGTTTTATTTACACTGGTGAACCAGATATAGTATATATAGTAAAAGCTGTGAAAAATCAATCGCAAGCTACCAAAAACAGTTTTAGACAGATTCCTGCCTTAGTAGATATAATTGTATGGTAATCCTTCCATTTTGAGTGTGAAATTTTTCCATTTAAGACAGGATTCTGGTATAGTCACATTCTGTTTTGACGTTTTTTATTATATAACATATGACGTATTATTATATAACATAAACAACTATATATGTGTAAATACAGCAAAACCTGTGAAAACGGAATCTCCCTTAAACGAAAAAATAGTTTAGTCTCACTGAAAAGAATACCGTACAACTACACCTGACCTGCTAATACGAAAACCGTAAATTTATCTACCGAAAACATTATACGGTAATTTTTTTTTATTATTATTAGAAATTCCAGTTTTTTCCTCCACTACATCGGTTCACGCAAAGAAATATAGTCAATCTTAAAAAATTATTGGGGGTGGGGGGCATACAACTATACGCCTAAGGATATAATTATTTACTGTATTTCCAATTAATCTGCTGTCTTCAGTTATTATAGTGTGTTAAAGCGGTTCAATAATAATAATAATCCCCGTTCAACAATGCAAATTTTTCTGACTCATTTTTAAACATAAAAGCATAATACTTGCAGTCATTATTATTGAAATGATTTGTAATCGAACCGTTATTTCACATTTCCTAATAAATGAATTACATCTGGAGTTCTACGGAATTGTTGTCTCGGAACGGCAATTTTTTTTTATGCGCTGTCGAGTCATACATTCGGCTCAAAATGCCCACTTTTACAGCATTTTCTGAAAAATCGTCTGTCTCTACCGAAAAATTAGAAAAGAAGTTGTCTGAATTTCATTACGTTGCTGCACTGCAGCGAATACAGTACTATATACACATAAAACATATTACAGAAATAACGTATGCTTGATATCGTAAAATAATACATTTTGTAACATTTTTCAGTAATCTTAAAAATACGGTACTTTATTTGTAAAGCAAAGTAAAAAATCTGTACAAAGGTAACAAATTTTTTATCATTGGTTGAGATTAGAAGTGCAGGGATGAAAGTGCACTAAAGACATTTTGGAGCAGCAAAAATCTGATTTTCGAGCAATAAAATCCATTTTTGGAGTAGCAAAATTCTGATTTTGTAGCTGTAAAATCCATTTTCGTAGCAGTAAAAATCTAATTTTGTAGCAATAAAAGTTGTTTTTGAACCAGATTGAAATTCTAATGCTAATAAAATTCTAAAAATTAAAATGATTGCTTCTTAAAAATATTTTGACATTTGAAAGAATAACAGATGAAATTTCTTCTCCCTTTTTGCTAACTCTGAACATTCTAAACGACAATGGGGGTACTGATTGCAATAATAATAAAAAATTAGCAGCAGAAAAAAAAAAAAAAAAAATCTGTTTATTTGGAGGCATAAGATTGCAAAAAGATAGGGGAAAAAAAAAAAAGAGGAAAAGCATTTGAAATGAGAAATTATTTAAAATAGTGCATGCATAAGATAATTAAGAAGGATATTTTATTCGCAATAACATTGTCAATATTTCTGTTTAAATCTTGCTTTATTTGGGGTGAGAGACAATCAAATAAATAATTCATGCAAATACTATAAGTAATTGTGAAATGAAAGTTTTTATTTTAAGTTCATAATTCTCATGCAATGTTTTATACAGCAATCTTAGCTAGTTCTTGAATTCAAATTTTAACATACTTTCACTCAAAATATCAGTTAATAAACATGGGAAGCTATTATTTAACCTGCAACTCAGCTGCAAAAAAATCCGGTGAAAACAATGTCGCAACAAATTTTCTGCGATCCCTTACGAAATGCGCGTTTTTTGAGCGATCCTTAGACGAAATTCGCTTTTATCGTGATCCTTTCACGACATTCACATTTTACTCGCGATCTTTAGAAAGAATTCATGTTTTTGTGATCTTTTGACGAGATTCGCATTTTTCCCGTGATCTTTTGACAGAATTCACGTTCATTCCGCGATCTTTTGACGAAATTCGCGGTCCTTTGAAGAAATTCACGTTTATTCCGCGATTCTTTGACGAAATTTGCTTTTTTCCGCGATATTTTGACGAAATTCGCATTTTTTCTGGAGATCCTTCGATAGAATTCGCATTTTTTTTTTATCCTTTAACAGCGTTTGCGTTTTTTCAGAGATATTTTGACAAAATTCGCGTTTTTTTGCAATCTTTTGACGAAATTTGTGTTTTTTTTTCGCAATCTTTTGACGAAATTAACATTTTTGCCACGATCATTTGATAGATTTCGCGTTTATTCTGAGATCTTTTGACGAAATTCGCAATTTTTCTGAGATCTTTAAAAAAATTCTTATTTTCCCGCCATCCGTTGACGAAATTCGTGTTTTTTCCTCGATCTTTTGATAAAATTCGCTTTTTCCTGCAATTATTTAGCAAATTCGCGTTATCCGCACCCGCTTTAACGAAATTCGCGTTTTTCCGCGATCCATTGAAGAAGTTGCTATTTTTCCGCAGTCCTTTGACGAATTCCTCGTTTTTTCCGCGATCCAAAGAAGAAATTTGAGTATTTTTAGCGGTACTATGTCGTTTTTTTTTTTGTTTTTTTGGCGATCGTTTGACGAAAATCGGTTTTTTTCCGCGATCCTTTGCGAAATTAGCTATTTTTTTGCGAACGATTCATAAAATTGTTTTTTCAGCTACCATTTGTCAAAATTCGTGATATTTTTTACGTACGAATTTTCGGACTGATGACTGATTTTTTTAAATTTCGGAAAGATCACTCCTGCGAGAAACGGCAAAAAAGCGGAAAATCGCGGAAAAATTTCATGCCTGTACTAAGTACGTTTTGGGCGCAGGTTTGGCGCAAATTTAAGAAAGAAGCATTTTGCGCAGATATACGCAAAATGCGCTGAAATTTACTGTAACCACTTGAAATCCTGGAAGTGGTTACAGTAAATTTCAGCGACATTTGCAGTACGCAAACGTGGCTGGTTACTGATCACCCGTCTACAAGTGTCATACAAATATACTATCCCCCCCCCCCCCACCCCCAAGCGAAATCCTAGTTGCGAACACTGTGGCGCTGCTATGCTGCATTTTGCTGGATTTACACGATTCCAGCGATAGTCATATCTCAAGAACTAATGCACGGAATTTCATCTTTTTAGAATCCATATGATGAGCATATATTGCCTTTAATTTTGGCAAAGTGATAACGAATTTTGAAGTATTGACATGTATGAGATAGAAGAAAGTTTTGGGATTGGTACATCCGACTAGTTTTCATTCTATTTAGCTAGGGGGTCTTACTTGACCTGAAATTTCAAGAGCAGGAAATTCTTCGGTACCAGTATTTTCTTATCGAAAATCTCTTCTCAAATAAAGCGAAATTTCGCGCATTTAACTTAGATTTATTTTTCTATAAAAAAAATATTTATCCTGAAAAATTCCCTGAAGCATACGACCCCTGATTTAGCATACATGTGGTGTTTTATTTCACATAGTGCATAATAACGTTCAATACCAAAATGATCATGATCAAATTGCGTAGTTCAAGTTCAAGATCGAAATTATCATTGACATTTAACATAATAAATATTTTCATGTGAACGACAGAAAACAACTAGGGTTATAGTAAATTATAAAGGGGAAAAAAATGTGATTGAAAGTTTTGGAATAAAAAATTAAATAAGTTTGATGAAAATTTCTTTTTGATTAAAGATATTTTTGCATACAGGGTGTCTCCACTTCAACTTATTTCTTAAACCATTAGTTTTAAGAATATAGTTCCAATTACAAAACTTTTTAAATGTTAGTCTCTGTTAGATTACATTTTCCTCCGTATTTAACCTTTATATCCTGACGGTACTTTTAAGTACCATTAAGGAAAATTCAATGTAAAATTTATTTAATTCGTCTGCTTATAAAAGTGGATTGCACTTTTTATATAAAATAATTTGCTCAATCATATTTAGAAAGCACTGTGAAACAGTCGAAGCTAATTATATTTTGACATGGTTATTATCACTTGCGTTGTCAGAAAAAGAATGATTCTTTTGAGTAGTGCTGCCATCTGTTGTTGTTTATGAAAAGAAATAAATAACTTTAACTTTATTTTGTTTTATTCCTTAAAAACATTTGTAAATTATACCGAACAAAAAATTTCTTCTTTGATTTAACGTATTTAATCCATACGTACAGTTGCAGTTTAAAGGAGATAATCGATCTTGAAAATTAAAAACAAAGGGCAAAACAAAAGATTTATTTAATTTCTTATATTTTATTAGAAATAAAATAAGCGTAGGGAACCGTACTCCAAGGTATATCACGAATTTTGACCCCTCCCCGGCTCCACCTCCACTCACATTTCTTACCGGTCATATAATATAGTATACATTTAAATCTCGGTGCCCTTATGAACGTTTCTTGTTGTCAGACTTTAAAAAAATAGACTACAAGACTTTGTGCTCTGCGATTTTTCTTTTCTTTTATTTATTTATTTATTTATTTATTTTTTTTTTGCGTTTTGTAGCGATTTTTTCACATTAGTTCAATCTTATAACCCAACGTAGTATATGTTGTCCTCTTTTTTAATAAAGTTCATTTAATTTTTCGCGAGTTTTTTTATGCAATATTTGGGGGTTTTTTGAGTTCTGCGTCAATTTCTTAACATTCGTAAAAATAATTCGATTTCAAACTGTTAGCCTAGTCTTATGTAGTAATTTTTTGTCTCTGCAATAACAAAAAAAAGAAAAAAAAACGGCTATCTAAACGTCTGGATATTGGCCAATTCCGAAGTTTTGGACTTGATACTGTATAAATAATTCAGATGTTTGTTAAATCCACCCAGTTTGCGAGCAAATTTTATGTCGTAATCTAAGTGGATTTTTAAAATAACCTAAGTAGTTGATTCGCCAAAATTTTCAGGCCCAGAAATAATGCAAAAATCAAGGCCTGTAAGCACATAAGAGAGATTATTTTAAAGATATCAGAAATATTTTCAAAAATCTATTTTTTATATAGTAAAGTGGGGACAGATGCCGCAGTTTTACTTTTCTTCTTTAAAAATGTACAATAAAGCAAAAAACAACAAACTAAGTACCAGGAATCATTAATCAAACCCTATAGAATCAAATTTTTATGTTAAACAAGTTAAAGCCCTCTTAATAAAGCAGGCATAATTATTTTCCAAAAACGTCCTTTTTTAACATCATTTTTTATGTGCTGGGTAAGATGCCGCATGGGGTGTGGTACAGATGCCGCATGGAGAAAAAAGCTATGCTGTTTATTTTTTTTTCCAAGTAAATCACATTTTTATTTCCTCAAACTACTTAAAATGAAAATAAATAACAGTAAACTTACATAAATTATATATATCACTAAATTGTGAAAAGTTTAACGAAATTGCAAAAGTGAAGCTCAAAAAATAAAACTTAAGGCAAAAAAAGAAAAAAACATTTCACTGGAAACAAGAGACAGCATAATTACAAAAAAGATATAAACCACTTGTTTACATCCAGGCGACCATTGTAGTTTGCTCTTAAGTACTAGTTCCATTCATTTTAGGCCGTAGTCTTTTTATTTTTGGCTTTTCTTCTCATTTTTTTTTTATTTCGTATTTCTATTCGCCCACAGTCACTACACTTTCCGTTGCAAGAGTAAAGTGAGCATGTTTCATGCAGGCACCGATTGCATGTTATGCACTGAATCCAATCCGCTTTGGACTTTATTTCTTGATATGATATTTTGCGGCGTCTGTCCTCACTTTACTATACTGCTTTTCAAAAATCTACTTTTAGGTAGATTTCGTATGAAATACTACCTATTGGGATCGTTCCCATGTTGGAATTTCTGAAAAATTTTTGCAGATCTACACCGATCATGGCCCCTAGAACCCAAAACCACCTTCAGTAAAAAACTTTATCTATCTATCTATCTATCTATCTATATATATATATATCACTTTCTTCTGGACACGATAACTTTCGTAATTCTGCACCAATCTCTTCAAAACTGATACATAAAATCAAAGGGCTTAAAATCTCGGTCAAGTTCGTTAATGGGCAAAATCGGACCAAGGGGATGGAAATAGGGAGGGGTTTTGCGAAAACCGACCCCCCCCCCCATAACTTCTTAATTTTTATGCATATCAAATCAGTTTAAAGTTTTTATTACTTCTAAAAATAGGGCCAAAATTTTATGTATCACAGATTTTTGATAAAGTTAAAAATGGGCTCAAGGGGCGCAAAAAATAGGGTTTTTGGGAGAAAAAAATTCGTAACTTCGTCAATTCTTAAGATATCAATTCCAATTGATTTTATTATAAATCTCCTTAATATTATCTACAACTTTTATATTCACAAGTTTTTGATAGGACCAATTCGTACCGCAAAAAAAAAATTTAAAACGAAAACAAAAAGGGGGTTTGAAGAAGTAAAAAATCCATAACTCCGTCAATTCAAAAGATATAAAATCCCCATGAATTTATCATATATCTTCTTAATATTGTCTACAACATCTGTATAGACAAGTTTTGGATAGGACCAATTCTTACAGCAAAAAAATAAATAAATAAATAAATAAATAAAAATACATACGGTTGAAGAAAAAAATTCTAAGTAAGGGTGTATTCAAATCCAAACTGCTTATTTTCTGACTCATTTTACAATTCATTTTTGCTCTCAAAGGCTTCCAATGGTTACGGCTTCTTACTCAGAAACAATATAATGTACCGAAATGGTCGATTTTTTTATAGAGACAGAATATATTTAAAGAAATGCTGTTAAAGTGGGCATTTTGAACCGAATTTCCCGAAGCGGATTGTGTTGGAAAAATCATTGCATTAAGGATGCACTCAAATCCAAATTGCTTATTTTGTTACTCATTTTTAAATTCATTTTTGCTCTCAAACGCATCCAATTGCTAGATTCTCTTATTCAGAAACTATATAATGTAAAGTAATGATAGATTTTTTGATAGAGGCAGAATATATTTCAAAAAATGATGTCAAAATGGGCATTTTGAACGAAATTTCCCGAAGCAATTGTGCTATCACTTTCTTCTGGACACGATAACTTCCGCAATTCTGCACAAATCTCTTTCAAACTGATACATAAAATCAAGGGACATAAAATCTCGCTCAAGTTCGTTAATGGGCAAAAGCGGACAAAGGGGGTGGAAATAGGGAGGGGTTTTGTGAAAACCGAAAAAACCCCATAACTTCTTAATTTTTGTACATATCAAATCAGTTTAAAGTTTTTATTAATTTTAAAAATAGCGCCAAAAATTCATGCATCACAGATTTTTGATAAAATTTAAAATAGGCTCAAGGAGCGCAAAAAGTAGGGTTTTTGGGAGAAAAAAATTCCTTACTTCGTCAATTCTCAAGATATCAAATCCAATAATTTTATTATACATCTCCTTAATATTATCTACAACTTTTATATTCACAAGTTTTTGATAAGACCAATTCATACCGCAAAAAAAAAAAAATAAAATAAAAACTAAAACAAAAAAGGGGGGGGGGGGGTTGAAGAAGAAAAATTTTAATAACTATGTCAATTCACAAGATATAAAATCTCGATGAATTTATCATATATCTTCTTAATATTGTCTTCAATATTTATATAGAGAAGTTTTTGATAAGGCCAATTCTTAGAGCAAAAGCAAATTAAAAATACATAGCGATTGAAGAAAAAAATAATCTTATTAAGGGTGCATTCAAATCCAAACTGTCTATTTTCTTACTCATTTTTAAATTAATTTTTGCTCTCAAACGCATCCAATTGCTAGATTCTCTTATTCAGAAACTATATAATGTACAGTAATGATCGATTTTTTGATAGAGGCAGAATATATTTCAAAAAATGATGTCAAAGTGGGCATTTTGAACAGAATTTCCCGAAGCGATTGTTAGAAACGAAAAATATTGAGAAGATAATTGTTTATTAATCAAGTTTTAATTAATTGAAAGAAAAATAAAAACACAGGTGTCTTATAAATCTTTTCAAAAATCATGTCAGCATGTTTCATATATATATTTTTTTTTTTATTAAAAATGAATCTGAAAATGTGCCAGAAAGTTTCGAGTTGTTGAGTATGGAAAAATATTTTTTTTAATATCGCCTTAACATCATTCTGATAAAACCAGCTATTTTATAAAAAGGAAATAAAAACTCGTCAAAAGCAGACAGATAAAACTGTTAAAGTGGATTTATATCTAATAATGATTTTGTTTTTGTTGGTGAAATTAGTATACTTAACTTCGAAATCTACCTCTGCCTGTAGGCCGGGCCGGCAGGGATTTTTTTATATACAGCTTGAAAAGTTATGCTGTTTTCAATTACCTTTTTTCTTTTATTTTAAACTACATTAAAATTTTTAATGATTCATTATTTCAATATAATAGTCCAACTAATTATTAATGTTGCTATTCTGTATTCTATAGCTTACGAACATGCAGTAATCTAAAATATACCAAACATATAGTAATCTGAACTATACCGAACATATTGTAAGTAATCTAAAATTTCCTATAAAAATGATGATGCGGTATTCTTGAAAAGAATCCTAAATGTAATGTTTAAAAAAATCGAATATATTTGTAGAAATTGAGTCGTGTCGTTCGTTCGGGTTTGGCCTAGCCTGGAAATTTCGCCGTGCAAACCTCTACCCCTTGTAAAGTCTTGGCATAATTAGAGAAACTAATTAACAGAACTATGCCTGTACCAATCCTTTACAAACGGACTGCAGTTCTTATGGGCTGGAAATCATTTATCTTAAATGGACAATAGGAAAATCTCTTGAGATATTTTAATTCCTATGTAGACGTTAAAATTTCGTCACAGCCCTTCCCTTATCGATCAACCTTCTCTTGCAGAGAGTTTCAGCATCTAGGAGACTCCGAATGACAACACGGCGCCAGAGGGGAACAAAGACGCTTCAATGAGAGTGCCGAGACTTCGCCGATGGGAAGAGGGATTACGCTCAGCTGGTTTGGGGAGGAAAAGAGAGGGTGGAGAGATTTTTTGGAAAGACTGAGAGTTAGTTCTTGAATTCTCGCAGACGGCACCAGCCGGGGAAATCCTTATCTCCGAGAGACTTTCAATCTCTAGAAATTATCGCCTAGACATTTTGTCAGTAGAGTTCTTGGATTCTGGCAGACAGCACCAGCTGGCCAAATCCATATCTCCGAGAGACTTTCAGAAATTGTTGACTGGACATTTTGTTTTTCGTGGGCAGCTAAACTACTAGCAAGTCCCATTTAGCTAGGAGACACCAGTCTCTTGTGTGAACAATACTTTAGTATTTATCCTGAACTCTGTGGCTAAAGGCCTCTTCTTATTGTAATTGATAAACGAACCTAGAATTTTGTTTGTATGATCCTAAATAACCAAGAATAAACATGTTCGAAGGTTAATCTAGAGCAGTGGTTCCCAACCTTTTTTGGGCCACGTCCCACCAAAGCGTCAGTAATGTCGCTATGTCCCCCCCCCCCTCTTAATCTGTAAATTATGTCTGTTATTTTTTAAAAAGCGAACTCTATTCACACAGTGGAAGCATAATAAAGCCTTAAAATTAACTATCCATTTCAGATTTTTTAACCTATCAAAGAAGTGAATCTCCTGTGACAAATGTGTTTTAACAAAATTTTAATAAATGCAATGAGGTTATACATCTTCGTCTTTCTGCGATAAAGAGTTTTATTGTTCTTTTCTAACTTACCTCAATGTTAAAAGAAAAGTGATATGTGATAATGCATACAGGATACTTTTATCTCTTCATTTGTGCATTTTTTTTATCTTCATAAAATATCTTGAAGGGAGATTTACATTTAACGTTAAAACTGATTACATTCATTCAAACGTTTTATAATTCATTTTTGTGACTTATTAATAGTTGGTGGGAAAACTTTGTACACTAAAATTTCTTTCTATGGTATATACAATACACATGAAGTATTTCAAAATTCTCATCTTTATAAAAATGAAGTAGCTATTATTTTCAATCACAACACATTTTCTATGTTTTCCCCTTCGAAATATCGTTAATTGTCTTCCATGCATTATCCGAGTTTAAAATTTAAAATGATTATGTCATCATGTAAATTAATTTACTATGCAGGATGCCTGCACCAGAGCTACATATATTTACTATCTAACCATTTCATTTTCTAATGCTATTTAATATTTATAAGTTTTATAAAGTTGGTAGTATCTAGTTCAGATATTTCATATATTTTTAAGGTTAAATAGGCTCAAGACAGTCAAATTTATACGTTCTTTTAAGTAATCTCACATGTAAAATAATCTTCGAGTGACATATAGCTGAGCAAATAGAAGTAGAAAGATCTTTAAATAAATAATCAAAAGCGTTATTAAAAAAATTTAAAATACTGTCCCAGAAGAATTATAGTGGGACTTAATATTAAGTAATGTCAAAAACATATTTTAAAAGTTTTTTTATAAATATTCTGGTGTTAAATGTATTTTAAAGATTTTTTGAAATTCAATATAAAAAACTGTTTTTAAAAAATTTTCTTGCATTCCATTTATTTTTAACCTGCAACAATAGTTTTCAAAAAAAAAAATAAATAAATAAATAAATAAATAAAAGATAGAATAAACTGATAGAGAATGAGTGAGCAACAAATTTGGAATTGCCCCCCTAGAAAGTCAAATTGCCCCCCTGTGGGACGTACGCCCCACGTTGGGAACCACTGATCTAGAGTGATTCCTATCTTCTGCGCTATCAGATCATATTGAGAGTCAGTGACTTCTTTACACACTGATTAAGAAATAACAGCAGAGTAAAATTAAGGACTTTTAAGGACTGTACGAATCCTGGACTACAGCAATACAGCATTTTATATACAATGTGTACAAATTCAATATTATTTGTACAATATTATCCAATTATTTTTTTAACGAAATAATTAGAAGTATAGTAGAATACGGTTAATATGCGTTTCACGGGACAGGACAAAGTCCTGTTATTAAGCGGGATAGCGTATTAAACGTGATTTGCATAATGTTGCAGGAACTTAGCTTATTTACACATCTGATCATCTAAATCAGCGGTTCCCAACGTGGGGCGTAGGCCCCATCGGTGGGGGGGGGGGGGCAATTTGCCATTATAGGGGGGCAATTTCAAATTTGTTACCTACTCAGTCACTATGTTTCTTTTGTCGTTAAATAAATGGAATACAAACAAAGTTTAAAAAATCGGTTTTGTTGTTGTATTTCTAAAATGTTTCGAATTAAAAGTGTAAAATACGTTTCAAACCGAATTAATTAAACAAATAATCTTTTAATGTATACTGACATCTTTTTTTTGTTGTTGTTGTTTAGCCACCGGTATGCTATTTCTTTCTTCCAGCTTATTTTGTCTCCAATAAATAACATTACCTTGTATACGCCAGCCATAAAACAAAAGCCGATGTTTCATTGTGTGATTAAATACTCTACAGCATTTCTTAAAACTTCTAAGCATCGCACATTTTCGACGTTTATACCGTCGTATTGGGAAAAAAAGTACTTTTTAATGCAATTTGTTTGAAAAATGCATCTCCATTTGTTCTTGAAATATTAATTTTTTTGTAGTTTTTAGCGACATTTGTTTCATTTTGGCAACTCAAGTACTCCATTTTTGTAAAAAGTAAAGAAAAAGTTGCTGAGAAATAGCAATTATATCTTTTTGTTGCCATTTTCTCATAAAAATTGAAAAAAAAAATTCATTGAAATACGTGCTATTTTGAGAAAAATATAAATGAAGGATTTATGATAAAATATGGAGCTATTATAAACTATATTTAATTTTAAGTATCTATATTAATGCAAATGACGTCATTTTACATAAAATAAAAGCGTGTGCTTTAAGTCTTAAAACTGAAATATGTTTTGCACTACAGTCCCGATTATCCGCGTTATTTTCTTCTGGTGGACTGGTGGTTTCTATTATTATGAAACAGCCATTATAAATGAAGCATTTGGTGAAGATGAAAGAGCAGCCGTAAACAGTTAGACCTCTTATTTTCTGGTCAGAATGGGGAAAAAAATGGTCACAAAAAAAATAAATTATGGCCATTTTTTTTTCCATTCTGACGAGAAAATCAGATTTCTAACTTTTTACGACTGCTCTTTCATCTTCACCTAACGCTTAATTTATAATAGCTGTTTCATAATAATAGAAACCACCAGCCCACCAGAAGAAAATGAAGTAATGGAAATGCCTGGGGCGACACTAAATTCTGAAGATGCAGAATTCCAATTCTCTAGTTTTTTTTCTAGTATTTAAATATTTGATACTATTTCTGGTACACAGTTTACAATATTTCGTAACGCTTTTGATTACACCGGGGAACACACATTTTGTTGACTTGGATCTGGCACTTGTTTTTGGCTAATTATTGGCATCTAAATCCAAAAATGACCCCAGTTTTTTTCTATCACGTCAACTTTTTAAGCTACAGGATACCCCCAAAATCATACTTAATGTGAATACAAAGGAAATTAAAGAAAAAAAATACTAAATATATTATTCCTTCAATGGCTAGATATACTTACAATAATCTACATTGTGTTCTGTCAAGTAGTAAAATCCTTTTACAAAACTAAAAAAGTACATATTAAGGTAAAAATGTTCGCTTGTAGCTTTTCCTAGCGTGTTCAATTTGTGGACAATCTCGCTTGATGCTTCAACAATAGTCAGCCATCATATGTTCATCTCATCTACCTTGATACTGTTCTTCCATGAGCCTTAAATCTTGGTGGAATCGCTCACACTTGCTCATCACTGACTTCAGCAAGATTTTCCGTGAAGTCCTCAAGATGGCTATGTATAAAATGAAGTTTGATGCTCGTGTTGCAGTCAAGCATTTTGAAGCTCTCTAAAAGTTTCTGGACAATTTCAGTGTAATTTTCTACTCACGTATTTCCATCAGAAAATCTTTGACAAGGGTTATGAATGCCAACCAAAGCATTCTTTTGAAGATCTGCCACTGTCCCGATGAAATGTTCATCTTTAATGAGCTGCCGAATTTGTGGACCGTCAAATACATCTGCCTTTATCTTTTCAAAAGACAGGTTTCGAAATGAGATACTTGAAACAGTTTCCTTCGGTTGACAAAGCTTTCACGAACTGCTTCATTGGACCCAGTTTTATATGCAGAGATGGAAATATGATTTTCTTTCTGTCGGCAAGTAGCTGATTCAAAATGTTTGGAACATCAGGTTTGAGGTCAGATCTTGGAGGCCAATTCGACTGGAACCAATGCTTCTCACGAGCTCTGCTGTCTTACATACACAAAAAACAGGGATATTCGGTACATCCACATTGCTGGTCCAGGAGGAAGCAGACCATTTTAAGGTCAACACAGATGATCGATTCGTGCATGTTATATTGCATTAAATGAATGGCTCTCTTTATGTCCTCATATTCTTCGTGCACATAAACTGAATGGCATATTGGAAATGCTCCAAATAAATTTCCATTGTGAAGGAGCACTCATTTCAAAGTCTTCTTTGGGCTATCGATGAACAGTCGCCAGTCAGTTGCGATATAGGATGGAATTCCCAACTCCTCCATTAAACCATGTACGTTTAGGCAATAAACAAATCCACCGTCATTTCGAAAGTATTGAAGAAATTTACTTTCCCTTGATCGGAAGTAGGATACCTTAGCTCCCTTTTCAAGCAAACTTTTCTCGTGAAGTCTTGATGCTAAGTGTTCTGAAGCTTTTTTCTTCCTATGACTCACGTCCGATTCAGCATAGAATGATCACATTAATATAAATTGAAGAGAAAAAACTTGATGTGATCGAAGAAAACTAATTGCAGTTTTGAAATCAGCACGCTTTTTTGACTTAAAAACAGCTGAAAAATCGAAGTCAACAGAAATTAAGTTAAAAATTGTTCCCCAGTGTTATTTATTGAATGAGCGTCTTCTTTCTGATCGCTCTGCTATGTCACAGGAATAATCTTTTACATATAAACTACTTAAAAGTATAAATAGATTTGACTGTCTTGAACATAAAAACATTCGAAGTATCTGAACGCGGTACTACCAATTTTATAAAACTTAAATAGCATTAGAAAAGAAAATGGGTTGATAATAAATATCTATGGCTTTATAGTGCAGATGTCCCACACAGTAAATAAGTTTACAAGATGATATATACATTTTATATTCTAAAGTCACATCATGGACAATTAACGATATTGGAAAGGAAAAACAGAGAAAATGTGTCGTGATGGGGAATAATGACTACTTAAATTTGATAAATATGAGAATTTTGAAATGCTTCTTGCGTATTGTGTTATCCATAGAAAGAAAATTTGGTGTCGAAAGCTTTTCCACCAACCCTCAATAAGTTACAAAAATTAATTATAAAATGTGTGAATGTTATCAATTTTAAAATTAAATGTCTCTTTTCAAAATATTTTGAGAAGTTAAAAATGCAGACCGTATAACACTTTTCTTTAACATTGAGTAAAGTAAGTAGGAAAAGTACAACAAAACTCTTTCTGTACAAAGGTGAAGATGTATAACCTCATTGCATTTATAAAATTATGTTAAAAACACATTAATGACAGAAGATTAATTTCTTTGATAAGTTAAAAAATGTGAAAATAATAGTTCCATGGCTTTATCATGCTTCCACCGTGTTAATAGTTTAAATATATTTTATTAATAATAGGGGACATAATTTACATATTAAGCGGGGGGCATAGTGACTTTACAGATGCTTTGGTGGGACATGGCCAATAAAAGGTTGGGAAACACTGATCTAAATGGACTTTAGAGCTTTGATGTATATGTTTATGGTCGAAAATTGTGGGATTTTTTTTACGCATATTTAGATTACAATTTCACCGTATTCAGTTTAATTTATTATTTATTTTTATAGGACCGACTGGAATGATAACTGAAAATAAATATAGATTCAAATATGACTTTATTGTTTAATACGTTACAACCAAAAATAAAGGAAAAAAAATAATTTTCCTGACAGCCTAATTTTATTAAACACAAACCAAATATATTAAATCTCTGAAACGCAATCCAGTTATTAAAATCATATTTAGTACTTGTGATAATGAGTACCCTTATAACCAGGCCTTAATTTTTAATATAATATAAAAAAAAAAACTATTGTTATTAATCTTTGTGTAAAAAAAAAGTTAGAATAGCAAAAAGTAAACATAAAAGAAATATACAAATGCAGTCACATGAATTTGCAGATCAGGAAACACAATGGCAGCATTTCAAAGAAGTTAAAAGAAAAATCAATGAAATTGACTGTGTTAGTCAAAAGTACTGTTTGGTATAGGTCCCGATCATCAGGAAAAAATTGCACTGGAATGGTCAAAATTTTTATTGTTGTTTCGTATTTCATAACGATTTTGCAACATTTATAATAAAAGCTAGAATAAAATTTTCAAAAAATCTAATTTTTTATAAAATACTTGGCTTTTTAACAGAAATAGTTGCTTTTCAGCCCTTTTTCATTTAAAAAAGTTGCCTTAGTCTTGTGGAGCTGAAAAGGGTAGCATTTTAGTAGCAAATGACAGCTCTGAATGCTAATTTTTATCCTAAATGCATACAAAAATGACATAGACTCATTATGTCTCATGCAGGGTTCGTTTATATATATATCAGACATTTAATTTTAAAATAGCAAGATTTTTGATATTTTCACATACTTTATATTTATTTTCAAAAGATCAAGAATTTTGATACTTTCGATATTTTCAAATATTTTATTTATTTTTAAAATATCAAAATGTTTGGTATTTTTTACATTTCATATTTATTTTCAAAATATCACTGTGTAAGGTATTTTTGATTATTTTCTACCAAAACAAGTGTAAATAAAACTTTTAACTGTTATTGACTGTTTCATTTTGCAGATACAGAATTTTTGTCTCTGGTAGTGACTGTTTTAGCCAAAGAAGAAAAATATTTTTTTTTTAAAGCTTTAGACGAAGTTTCTATTTTTAAACGTAGGACTAATAATTATGTGGGACAATAATTAATTCAGAACACAGCAGCCATTGAAAGATAAACTGTCTAATTTAGATAATCAGTCATATACAGTTTTATTAGAACAGAATCTTTTCAGATTTTGGTTCAGTTGAATTTAAACTGTACTACAGCATGTTTAGGGAACACAAATAAGACAAGCTTACATTTATGTTAAAAATTTTCAATAAAAAAAAAAAAAAATTCTGTACTTAAAATTTTGTTACATAATTTTTTGATTTTTTTTTTTATACTTGAAACTGAATCCTACAGCTAGGTTTTTTTTTTTTTTTAAATAAGTGTATAAAGCAAATTGTTTCTGTTTTCAATTAGTTGATCTTCAATTTTGTTCTAAGAAAAAAAAAAGAAACAGAAAAATGCATTTTTTAGAATAACGTTTGATTAAGTTTTCATATTAAGTGCAATATATTTTAGTTTCTAATTTATATTATGCTTGAAAATATTGTCAGCAGTAAATTGGTTATTTTGAAAATATCGAAAAACAAAGGAAATATTATACTATACACTTGTTCTAAAAAAAAAAAAAAAAAAAAACTTAAAAAAAAACAGTGGCAACCCTGATACACAAAAAATAAATACCTTACCCGTTGGGTTTTACTATTTACCCTTCCCACACCACTGGATAAGGATATGCATTTTATAGAGGATTATTTCACTTAGTTTTTTTTTTTTTTTAGAAAATCTTCAAAATTTAGGTTCTTAATTATTTTTATTATTCTCTTATATATAAAATCAATTTCATTTTGATTGATGCTTTAAAAATTTTAAGCATAAATTCTTTTTGAATAATTATACTCCTGAAAAGTGCTCATTTGCAAATACAGTCAACTCTGAGATTTACACAAATGTACAATCTGCAAACATCTTTTATCTGCACTACATGTTGGAATGCAAACAATGAAAATTTGTTTAACTTTTAAGCTCACAGATAAAGTTAAGTGATTTGCTTTTTTCATAAACCATCAATTTTCCAATGAAATAAACAAACTGTGATTAAAGAAAATTCATATATTTTTTTTACCCTGCAACTCAAAAATAATAATGAAAGCTAAATAAAAGTGACAATCAAATCGAAATTGAAATTTCCATTTTAAATAGACATTAATGTTTATTTGTTTGGTTATGCATAATACAAACCATGGATACAAACGATGCTTTGTTCAAGCACTGATAAAACTGTAAGAATAACTGATTTTATCTCAGCACAGTTTTAGTTTATTTTGCAATACACATGAATATTTCCTTCAGTAAAATTTCAGCTAGTGTATGTATACCTATTATTGCAGCACATGCAATTTTTCTAAGATTATTATGCCTGGAATAACAAGAATCATGATTCATGCAGTGCTTTCAATTCTTCAAAAGGTGGAAATGATCCAAAAATTGGATACTAGATCATCAGTCAATTTTCTTGTGAAACAATTTGCCGTAAGTCTGAGAAGTGTGTTTGACATGAAAATAAAGTATCACAATATCATGCTGAAAGCAATTCAAATACAGAAATAAATACAATGGGATATAAATATTTTAATTTTCTTGAGCAACAAAATTTGATCTTGGAGCAACAAATAATGGGCGTTCATAGACTACAGATAAAATTGTTGACAATGAACCAAAGCTCAAACTTTGTGTTATGACAATGTTAAGAAAAATAATAATAATAACCAATAACATTTATTTTGTATCTAATTTATCTTTTCTTCAAATTAATTTAGTTATTAAATATTAAATCAATTTTGCATTATATCTTCTTTTTCTAATATAATTTTTTTATAACTGTTCCTAATTTATAGCCCAACTTAAAAAAAATATAAAAACAAACGGATGATGTATAATCTGCAAAACTCTCGGTCCCAAAGTGTGAGGACTTCACAGAGTTGACTGTACAAATATCTAATTTTGTCCAAAATTAGCATTTTCCTTTCAATTAGGGATGCACCGAACATTTGACATTCGGCCATGTTACCGAATATCAAACTATTCGGTCTGCTGAATATTTGGCTTGGCCAAATACCAAACAATTTGGCCTGCTGAATATCATAATATTCGTCCAAACTGAATACTTAAAAAAAAAAAAAAAAAAAAAAAAAAAAAAAAAAAAAAAAATTAACATTATTTTCAAAAACCATACGTAACTTCTTCTTTTAACTGTCAACTTATAAACATATTCAGAATAATCAGAAACAGAATCATATTTAAATAAAAGAGAATCTTTTTACATTATTTTTTTACTATTTGTAAAGTATCACTTAAGAAAATTAACTATTGATGAGGATTTTCATAAGCATTTATGATCTACCAATGCAAGTTCTTGAGCACTGTCTAGTAAATAATCTGTTTCTTGCTTTTTCACAATAAAAAAAGGTGCTTCTAAACAAAATAGAAAAACTTTCAGTTATAATTTTGCAAGTTGCGTTAAACAATGTACTAATAATGTATCGATGAGATTTTTTCTGTTGTACGTTCGATGGAAAATACTTTATATCTGGTTCATATTTTGTTATTTTTACAAATATACATAGCTAAATTAGATCCATTTGCCATTTTATTGCAGTGACTGTCAAACGAAATTTTGAAAATTACGACTTTTAAATTCATATAGAAAAGCAAAATACATGTCGAAAACACAGCATAGAATGACAGGAAAAAAATATTCTGATGTGTTAATTGATTCAAAAAATAATTGCATTATTTGTGATCTGCACATATGAAACAAAATTTTATTGGTTATAACATAAATAAAGAATGGATTTTATCTGTATAACGATTATAAAAATTTAAATTTTTCGTGTGCCAGAAAAATTAGCTTACGTGCCAACTCTGGCACGCATGCCATAGGTTCGCCAACCCTGCTCTAAACAATATCGTTCTGCTTGAAAAATAACAAAAAGTAAATGTATTACAGTTTTTCATCGTACCCCATATGCAAGGGTACAATAAAACACATACTGGGGTACAATGGAACACTGCAAATGATGGAAGCTATTTTCACCCAATATAGTTTATTTTATGAACAATGAAAAAAATACGCAAACAAAACTTGATTAATAAAATACAAAAAAGGGAACTTGATAAAAATATTATAATCCTAGATGAAAAATAATTAAATCCTATTACGGGTCATTCCATGCCAAATCAACCAAAAAATTTCAATATTCAACCTGACCATTTCAGATTTCAATGAAACTGCCAGGAATCATTGTTCCCTGATGATATAAATGAGAATATATTTTTATAATTTTTTTATCTCATTAAATTTTCATACAATCAATTATTTAAATTTTGAAAAATCATCATTTTTGGCTCCCATAAACGTTTTCAATTTTGAATTTCTCAAGTTCTATCAGGCGTAGAGAGTTCTATAACCCCTCATTTTAAAGACAATTTCATAAGGTTTGATTTGATATGCAAGTTAACTCTGCTTCATTAAAATGAATAATTTTAAATTTTTTTAAAAATTTGAAATTTAAAATTTTTTTAGATAGTGATTTTTAAAAATTTCAAGACATTTACTTTTTGTTATTTTTCAAGCAGAACGATATTGTTTAGAGCAGGGTTGGCGAACGTTGGCATGCGTGCCAGAGTTGGTAAGTAAGCTAATTTTTCTGGCACACGAAAAATTAAAATTTTTATAATCGTTATACAGATAAAATCCATTCTTTATTTATGTTATAACCAATAAAATTTTGTTCCATATGTGCAGATCACAAATAATGCAATTATTTTTTGAATCAATTAACACATCAGAATATTTTTTTCCTGTCATTCTATGCTGTGTTTTCGACATGTATTTTGTTTTATATAATTTTATAAGCTTAAAATTTAGAAATTTTTAGAGTGGGATCTCAATGGGATTAGGAGTTATTAAATAAAAGGAAATATTACAATACAAATGATAATCTGACTCGAACTCGTTTTGTCATTTATTTTTTTTTTTTTTTTTGTATGATAAACTTTAGCTTTTATTTCACAACTCCTCCTGATCCCATAGAGATCCCACCTTAAAATTTCAAAATTTTAAGCTTATATTATTAATATTACATAAAACATACATTTTTTTTATTAAAAAAAAAAAAACAATATCTAAAAAAATTTTTAATTTCAAATTGAAAAAAAATATTTTTTTTTAAATGAAGCATAGTCAACTTGCATACCAAATCAAACCTTATGAAATTCTGTTTAAAATGAGGGATTATACAACTCTCTACGCCTGATAGAACTTGAGAAATTCAAAATTGAAACATTTATACAAGTCAAAAAATGATGATTTTTCAAAATTTAAATAATTAATTATATGAAAATTTAATGAGACATAAAAATTATAAAAATATATTCTCATTTACATCATCAGGGACAACGATTCCTGGCAGTTTCACTGAAATCTGAAATGGTCAAGTTGAGTCACTGGTTGATTTGGCGTGGAATGACCCTTAGTTTAAGAAATACCTTTCACTTATATTAAATTGGCTCAAGTCAGTTTGAAAAATAACATGTTATTCAGTATTTATAATTATTGAACATTCTGTAGTCCTGATTAAAGTCTATGTATGTATACATACATAGACTTTAATCAGAACTATTAAAAAATGAGATGAAGTAAAAAGATGAAAATAAGTTAAAAGATCACTATAATGAAAAGAAATAAAATTTAGATTTTTCAGTTATTCTCAAAAATAATATTTTTTTTCGGCATACTAGCATTTCTGCTTTTTGTTTCAGCTGCTTCTAAAGGGATAGGAAGTGGCAGTTTCAACACAATGAGTTTTTTCAAAAATGTAAGTTTCTGAAGAATACACAAATTTAAAACTAGGTTGAAATCTTTTATATAAAGTACTTCACATTCGACTTCATTTAAATGTATGATTTCTCCAACGGAATATATTTCCTATATTTCTATGTATATAGATACTGCTTGTGCCATACATGTTATGTGTGGGTATCTCATTCTTAGTACCTTGATGATCAGCTGGAGCTGGAAAAAAATCTGGATCATCATAATCTTTTTCAGACTCTGTAGCAGGCAGAGTTGGCTTTGAAAACAATCCCTTCTTAGCTTTTTTCCTCTTTTTACTTTTTAATTGTTTAACAAGAGCATTGTTTACTGGCCTGATTAGAACAAAACTCTTTTTTTTTTCTCTTTTATTACTCTTACTTCTAATATGTTCTATTTACTACTGTATTATTACTATAATGAAACATGTTTTATTGTACCCATCTGCAAGTGTTTCATTGTACCCCACACTGAGGTTACTAAGTAAAAATTTCTTTACAAATTTCTAATATTATAATTATTATTATTATTTTGGTTATGAAAGTATGAAGACAAGAACCCAAATATAACAATGGATAACAATGTACAGAAAAAATAATTATTACATTTAACAACAAGGAAAAATAAACAAAATTACTTTTAGTAAAGAAACTTACTTTCATTGCTGTAAAACCAATAACCTTCTATTGCTAATGTTGTAGAAGTGTGAATGCATCCAAATCACATCAGTAACTGGAACATATAGTTGTATAGCATACATATAAACTGCAACTCTCTGTGACAAATTTTCTAACTAACTAGTATATAATCCCCGTCAAAAATGACGGAAAGTGAATGATAAATCTTCAAAACAATAGTTAAAAATATATTTTTTTGACAAAAAAAAAAAAGATGCCTCATGCATTTTGTTAATCAAAAAGTTTTATCCTTTGATTTTTTATGATTAGAGCAAAGAATTTATGTTAACTACTATTTAGTCACCAGTGCTTAAACGCGCCATTTCCAGCTACACATTCTATGACGAATAATGACTGAAAGTAAAGGATAAATCTTCAAAACAATAGTTTAAAAAAAATATTTTTCTGGCTTATTAAAAAAAAAGAAAAAGATGCCTCATGCATTTTGTTAATCAAAAAGTATTATCCTTTGATTTTTTTATGATTAGAACAAAGAAATTATGTAAACTACAATTTAGTCACCAGCGCTTAAACGCGCCATTTCCAGCTACACATTCTATGACGAAAATTTTTGTTTAGGTTCCCTCTACATTAAAAATTTGTTGTTTAGAGGGGTTATTTTTTTCGCTACATAAATTCATAATTTTATCTGCAAGATAATTAAAATATGCTGTACCTATAAGAAATATACATTTTATTTACAATGTCTTCAAATCTGATGAAATGCATTGTAAAAAACATAAGCTCCTAATTTATTGGGAATTAATGCGGCCTACAGAGGTGCTGCTCGCAGCCTTCGATACAGAAAAAATTGTCCCTTTAACCCTTATCTACTGGCGGTACTTATAAGTACCATTAAAATAACTTGTTATAAAATTAATTTAATGCATCGATTAGTAGTAATATAACTTAGAATGATTTATAGATGCATTACTTTACGATGTTCCAAAACCATTATGGGTTACACAAAATAAAAATATTTTTTAAAGGATGATTTCTTTGGTTTTTGTATCTTTTCAGCTTTCTTGGCGTTGGAGGGGGGGGGGGGGGGGGTTCAATTCAGAAATATTTCTATTGTAAGAACATTATATTTGTAGATTTCCTAATTCCTACAAAATACATTGAAAAATATTTAAAATAAAAGATTCAAGTGGGGTTATACATGTTACACAAAATCCCTATAAATTCAAATTTAATGAATCCTTCAATCCTTCTAAAATTTATTAAATGATAATGTAAATCTTCTAATTTTGTTTAAAAAATTCACGAAAAATGCTTTAGAAGGTGAAATTTTCATGAATTCATAATTCAGTACATAAAGGGTTAATTTCCCTTTAAATAATGCTAAAGTGCCATTGAAATAATTCATTATTGTAAATGCATTTGAATGTTTTAGATATTCAAATTCAGATAATTTTTACTTTGTCATGTAAGACAGAAAACAAATGTCATAGGAAATATGAAATTGTGGAAAAGATTAATCATTCTGAATAAATTAAAAATACGTGTAATGTAATGTGCTTAAACGGACATTTTTAGAGCGAAAGTTATATCTTTATTCCACAAGATGGCGATAGTTATCCGTCATTTTTAATTCAGAACTTGTTGATGATGATGATGATGATTTGGCCCTTAAATTTAGAACTTAATTGTTAAGAACTTAATAGTTTTTGAAGGTTTTAAACAAAGTTAAAATATTTAAAGGTTTTAAAACATTATTACAAATATTTTAAGACCAGCATCAGCTTTAGCCTGTATGTTTTTTAAATGAAGCGTTCAAAGAGTCATTAACTTTTTTGTAGATTTGCTGGAATTTGAATCTGAATGGCAACAGTATCGTCTGTTTAGATCTTATTTCTATGTTTATAATAGCTTAATTTTAATTTAGAACTTAATACATTATAAATGGATATGATACACATGTTTTATGTGAAAATATGCTGAACAGACATTATTTCAAATAGTAAAAATTATTATTTAGCCGTCATATGCTAGGATATGTTTTTCAGTAAGCCTAACATGGCGTTTAGCTACGGTCGATTCACTGACCAGAGTGGTTCGCACCGGCATAGTTCCGACGGTGTCTTGCACTCAGATTTTATTATAAGTAGATGCTTCATTGTACCCCGTCTTCCCCTACAGTGTATCTCATCTCACCCGAGGTCAAACATGGATTTTTGTTTGTTACTTTAACAATAATGAAGATATCAAAACTATATTTTCAAGAGGCTTGCTTTCATTTCTGTTAAATATATGATATGATGAGAAATGCTAGATATTGCCACCATTCATATCTAAACAACTATGAGCTAGACATTCCTTTATTCAGAATACAGTTGACAGTATTTAACTGTGTCACTGGTCAAAATTCAGTCAATTTCAATTATCACATTTAATACAAGCAAAATTAATATGAAACAAATATAGCTAAAATATCTTCATTGTTGATAAAGTTGTGAATGAAAATTCCATTTCGGCTTGCAGTTACATACCCAGTATTTTTGACTGAATATATTGTAATTTTGATGGAATAAAAAATAAATGGATAGAGATGTTTGTTGAAAGATTTTAAGAACAACCTCTAAAAATGATTGTGTATCCCAGTTACTGATCTAGGATGCATTTAAAAACTTCATTGCTAAATCAAAGGGAGTAGAAAAGTTATTCTTGCTGAGTTGCCACTATTTCAACAGATTGTATTATTTATTTTTACTTTAGTAAAACAGTTTTATAACAATCCTCGTCTTAAATAGCTCAAAGCAGATCTTTTTCAGAATAAAGCTTGCTTGTAAAAAGCTCTTATTTATCAAAATGCAAGTTTCTGTATTAAATATTATGTAAAATTGTTTTAAAATTTAATGCCTAACTTTAAAATGTAAAAGGTTTCGTCCAGCCGAATATTCAGTATTTGGCCAAAATCACTATTCGGTGTGTTCCTACTTTCAATACAAAGTCACATATATAACCTACTATCACACAATTAAAAGAATTTAAACATTAAGAATTTTGGAAGAATAAATCCTGCACGGCACTTTCCACTGTAGGGGATTTATGCATTTTGTGCATAATTTCCACACACTAAACTTCAAATCCTGATCTTATTTGCTAAGAATAACACTCCTAATTCTTTATTATTTTAACACGATCATACCGATTGGTACAGAAATCACACAGGTTGTAATTTTTTCCCAGTGAAAATGTGTCCAACTCTGAAATAAAACTCAGCCCCTCTGGCTTAATTGTCAATTCTCTACGAATTGAGTTACCTAGACTACCACCAGGTAATTGTGATAGACTGGGCACTTTTTCTCTCACTTGGGAATAATTACAATTTTGATGCCGAATTTTTTAAGTGGCCTATAATTATCCCGGCAACAGGGCAATTATGGGTCCCTGTCTTTATGAAGTATCAATGCATATTTTTTTAATAAAATATTTTTGAAAGTTACCTATAAAGTAGAAATTTTCATCATTAAAGTTTAAAAAAATTAAAAAGATATAAAAAGTAAATGAAAATGCCATTTATTTTTATGGGATGTTTACGAAAATCACATTTTTCTGTTACTCACAAACTTTACTTTGCAGGTGCTTAGCACGATAGCTGAGGAACACTTTGAGGTACGTATTGATGCAGAATCATCCGAGAATAATTAATAATGATTTTAGAAAACATTTGTTGTTTATTAACCAAGATATTAATTGCTCTGATTAATCACTATTATAATCTACATTAATCACTAATCTGCTTTTGAAGAATACTGGGCACAAAGGCAAGTTTAAATTTTGTACAAGGTCTCTGTTATAGGTAAGGTGAATCATACTGATAAATAGCCATCATACGGAAAACTTTGTGCATGAGTACAATTTGCATTTGAGAAATTTATTTAGGTTTATAGTTTTCTTCAAATTAACTGCTCTACATTATAAAAATATGAATCTAGCACATGTATTTCGCCATTTTCTAACAATTAGGCCTAAAAATTAATATTTAAACAATAACAGTTACCCTACATAGCCTAATACGGTTAACAAAAGCATGCTTAACATCACTTTACTCATTAGATGAAAAAATAATTTTGGTTTACATACAATACTTCTTTGGGTATAGTATATAGTATCGCGTAGACCAATTTTGCCAAATTATACAAATTGACATTTTTATTTTAAATAACGAAAGAACAAATAAATTAGTATAGGGGAAGGTGGGGCACCTTGGGACGTTTCTCAGTAAATAATTTTTCTAAATTTTATTAATATTTGATATTAATATGGAACCAATTAGAGAAAGTATAAACATTTCTGCATTAAATCTATAGGTGAAAATTGGGAAATTGAGTTAGTAGCCAGTGGCCAGTAGACTCAGTTTCATTAGTGGCCACTTTTTAAAGTTAGTGGCCGCTATAATGTTTCAATCTTTCTTGACATCTAGATAAACTATAATCGTTGTATATATACGCATTTTTCTATAAATCAGAGTTTTATACCAGCCAACTATTTGTGATAGGAATAGGGAAGCAGTCGAAATTCAAGAAAATTACACTTTAAAACCATAAAATCTATTATCATATTGATTTTTTTAGAATATATTTTTAGATTATTTGTATATGTTCATAAACACTTATCAATCAAATTACTATTACTTTCTTTATATAAAAAATAACTAAATCAAAATTCCAACAGTTAGGTGTATACAATAAAAAAATAATCAAATAAAACAAAATAAAATGTTATTTGTGTTTTATTTAATAAGTAAATGTGTTATTAACATACTACACACATTAATTACATACAGCTGAAATCTAAGCTGGTGAGTGTATTTCGCAGGATTAAACAATATCTCTTGAAGAAAAATAATCTAACTGGTGAGCATGTGGCAGGAGTCGACAAAATATTGAAAATACTGCAATGTTCTTAAAACAGGCTTGCATACGGTGAAAAGAAAAAAAAAAAAAAAAAAAAAAAAAAGAATAAATTATTTGAAATGCATGTGGAATCAAAGCTGATGATTATATTTTGCAGAATAAAACTGTATTTCTTGAAAAAATAATCCAACTGAAGGGCAATGGCAAAAAGCTGAAATATTGAAAATATAGCTAAATCACTGTAATCTGCTTGCATCCGGTAGAAAAAAGAATTAACCAGTTTGCTAATTAGATGTAATCAAAGTAGAGACTCGTATTTCTATGAAAAAAGCTATATTTCACTTGGCGATCGATAACAGATTTTTTATCGCCACTTGGCGAGTGGCGACTAGGGTGGCGATCGATGGCCGATTTTTTAATCGCCACTTTTACAACTTTAATCGCCACGTGGCGAGTGGCGACCGCCAATTTTCACCTATAAAATAAACCTCATAATAATCTAATATCTCACATAGGAAATGAGTGAAAACAAAACAAAAAATCCTTTAAAATGTACCAACCTGCCCCACCACGTGGGGCAGGTTGGTAGGCCCATTTAGGACACTAGTTTTAATCAAAAATACATGTAAATTTTTATATTTAATTGATGAACAAAGCTTTATTTATAAAGCTTTAGTTGAGTATGAAATAATTTAAGCATTGAAACACTTTAATAATTTGAATTGTAACATGTTTTCATTAATAAATCTTGTACTTGATGTGAAAAAAATGGTGTTCATCAAATTCTAATAAAACACATCTTTGACCTATTTTGTTTTCAGGAGTGCCAAGTTTTAAAAGAATATCTGATATACAAATGAGCTATCATGTTTATCAGGATTAAAAAAAAAAAAAAAAAAAAAAAAAAAACTCTAGATCTCATCTTCTCGAAAATAGCCTATCCCATACTCGCTGCTGTCCTCAAGATTTTGAACACAAATACAACAATGCTTTGTTTTCCTGCAAACTTTGCCAATGTACACAATCCCACAGTTGGTTTACCTTTATCCTTTAAGTTTCTGGACTTATCTTAAGTAAGTTTGCAATCTGTAGGAAAATCAGCACCACATGAACAGCTGAATTCATCACTACTGCCATTACACAAATCTATACAGTAGAGCGCCGCTAATCCGCGAACCTGTAGTCCGCGAAGGCCTGTAATCCGCGAGCAATTTATGAATGTAAACAAAGAAATTGAATTCTTGTAAAGTGTTGCAGTGACAAAATTTTCAAATTTGAAAATTTTTTACACCAAATTTCACATTTTCCTTGCCTCTGTATTTAATATTATATACTATGTAACATTCTTCTTGAAAGATTAAATTAATAGTACATTTAATTATTATATTATTTTATTTATTTATATTTATTCATACAATACTTGAAAAATACAATTTGAACTCTTATGAAAAAGTATTTACTTTTAATGATAGAAAATGCTTTCTTAGACAATGTATTTCATAATTTATTTATTTTTTTCATTAAATCGTAATTATAAGATAGGAAAACACATAAAAAAGAATACATTTCTTACATTTGAACTCTTATTAATGATGTATTACAATGTAAAAAATCCTAAACATCTATTACTGATTATCTCCAATAGATGGCGCAACCAGATATGTATTAAATAATAATAATGCTATAATATCGATCTTTTTCGAGCAAAGTAATTATATGAAAGTAGTATTTAAATGGTAACTAAAATTATAAAATCAAGATTTTTTTTTTTTTTTACTATCTCCGTGACATTATTATGATTACTGATTTTTATTTTGCTTATTTCTGATGTTTGCTTTTTAGACTTTATTTTAAAAAAATCCCAATTATCTTGTTAACAAAAGTTACCAGATTCTTTAATCTTAAATTTACTAAGGATTTAAATTCCTATCCTCCAACTCTACAAAATTATAAATAGAAATTTGAAAGCTAATATTATTAGGATTATTTTTTTAAGAAATACCAAAATTAAAACTTTTAGTACTCATTGGTAATAATAGATGGCGACACTAGACATCTGCTACACGAATTGTCTTGTAGACAGAATTGACAATAAAATTTTGTGGTATTGTATTTATTATCTTTTCAAGTATTATTCATAAATAGATTATTTAAAACTATTCATTTATTATATCAAAATAATACACTGCAATAGTTATATTATTTTAGAAAGAAAATTGAATTAAAAAAAAAAAATTCTATGAAAGTAATTGCTCATTTCATCAGACCAGAATTATTTGATTTTTAAAAAGAAAGTTTGTTACTCAACAAGACCTTATTACTATATATAAACTTCAAGATAAAATTCAACAATATAAATAAAATATCTTAAAACAAACAATTATTGATGCTATGTTTAAAAAATAATAAATTATTATTAAATAGTTTTTACTGTATTTATACATTAAAATGTGTAATTTATTTATTTTAAAGAATTAACAATCTAAATTTGTTCAAAAGATGAATTAAATAAAATGTAAACAAAGGTTTGTTAAATAGACATGACCTGTAATCCGCAAAAAGTCTCTCATCCACACAACCCTTGGAACAAAGCTTTGTGGATTAGAGGCTTTCTACTGTATTTGTTTTCCTGCCAGGGGTAACTTTTACCAATTTTGCTAGCGCAACTGTCTCATCCTCCCTGCTTGATGAAAATTCTATTTGGTTGTGTACTTTTTTTCCTTCAGTACAGCTGCATATGGTCTTTACAGCATTTTTGAACATGTTCCAAGGTGCCCCACAACTGAGTGTCCCAACCTGCCCCACCTCACACATTAGTAAGTAACAAAAACTTTAAAACAGTTAAGCTTAGCATTGCAGTCTATTTTTTACCCTTAAAATAACAATAAATCAATGTTTTTTCATCACAATATGCCCCACTTGTATTATTTCATTTCTTTAATAAAAAATTTATTTTTCAAAACACACATAAATGTTACTCAACCTCATTCAAAACAAAAATAATGGTATTATTTGTTGCCAGCAAACACCAGTGATTCCAAAACACATGGAAGAGTAGATTGTAGTATCATATATTGGCACTTATGTGTGCTAATTTTTAACTGCAAATTTAAGCCTCAAAATTGAGATGTCCCAACGTGCCCCACCTTCCCCTAATAATAATAAACATACAGATAAAACGTAGAAATAAAAATCACTTGATGTCGTAAACATGTGTAACTTGTTTAAAGTCAAGTAAATGTGACATTTTTGATCAACCATTATTGGCCATTATTGGCATTTAATCTTTATAGTTTGGCGATAGAATTTTGGTCGATTTGATGTTATATCTAAGTAGTACCCTTCTTTGTTCTTTTAAGCAACAAGAATCTTTGGAGTTTTATTATTTTCTTAACATTTTATATCTGATTAACTGTTCCACACTCTAAAGATATGAATCCAGCACTTGTGTTTTACCATGTGCTAACAGTTAACAATTAAAGTTAAAGAAATGTTTTTTATAAAAACATTTTATCTGGCCCACTTCAAAAGTTACTTTAGCTTTACAATACTGTATATTTATTTTTAAAATAATAAATAAATAAATTTTGAAAACCCTTAAATCATAAATTAATAATTGCATTGCATATGTCTAAAATTTAAAAAAGCCATAAAAAATGGAAAAAACATGCTGACCCATAATTACCCCAGGTATTTGGGACATAACTGGGTATACATTTAGAGTCTATTTGAAAAAAAAAAAAAAAAAAAAAAAAAAAAAAAAAAAAAAGGGAATAAAAAGTGCATGTATTTAAAAACCTTAGTATCTATATTTAAAATAAGCATAATAAAAAAAATCTAAACACTTATGTTAATGTGGCATGGCATGGATCTTGGTAAAAAGTGTAATTTTTGAAGGCAATCTTTTTAAAAGATGATTTTGTAGTATGTTAGGAAAACATCTCAACTCACATTATGCAGCAGAATTAAAATAAAACTTTTTTATGCATAATAAAGTAGACTAATCGGAGAGCCTATCCACTACTTCAGAATTTATTTTAGTAGATTCCATAATGTTAGTGACCCATAATTGCCCCAGGATGAGAGCGACCCCCATTTACCCTGTGCTACCCTACTGCCGAGAAAAGCATTTGAACAACAAATTGGTTAAGATTGTATTAGCAGAGCCTGCACAGTACATATACCTAATTAACCCCCTTTTTTTTCTCTCATGAGTAGAATGAATGTTACTGCACAAAAATAGTTGGTGTCAAAATAAAGCATTTAACAATAACAAAAACAATTATTCAGTATATAATATTCAAAATTTAATTTTTCTCAATAACATTTCTAATTGTTTCAAAGAATTCTGACATATGATGATGATTATGTATCGTTAAAAGTATGGGAGCAAGTAATTCAGATGTCACCAGTAAGTGATTAATATAAGCCCTAGTATAATGAGTGCATGTATAGCAAGAACAATTTTTTAATATAGGAGAAAAGTCATCTCTAAAAGTTTCTTCTCTCAAGCATAATTTTGTAGGAGACTTAGCTCTTTTTGTTGGCTTTTCCAACATATCTACACTTAAAATTTCTTTCACTTCTGATAAAGGAAATATAGAGGCTTCACCGGAATCTGCTAAAACACTCACATAAGAAGAATCAAATATATCTACTCCACATTTCAGAGCTTCCAACATTGTCTCGAAGTTAAAGGCACCGTTTAGCATTCTTGGTTTGTCCTTAGGCAATAAAGCCAAGACTTCCAGTAAGATTGGTTTTATCTTCGAAAAATCTACATTTTCAACACTGGGACCATTCTCGTGAAACCCGTCAATAACAAAGCCATGAACTGGGCGGGCGGCAGTTTCAAGAGCAGATTTCTTCCTAAGCAGGGAATCATAACCACCCTGGACTGTGCCAAACAATGCAGTGGAATCGAGTTCTGGAGAATTTTTATGTTCTTCAATGCACTCGTCTAAAAATCTGAGAGTATTATCGACGGCTTTGGTCAGGCGTTTTTTAGAGCAGTCGATGGGTGTATCACTATCGCACAAAACTTGATAAGAAGCAGGCCGAAATAATTTTACTACTTTCATGAATTCAGATGCAGAAAGTAGTTTTTTTCCACCTAGGGTCCAGACGGATACACCTTTTTTCACATTGTAACCACTCGGTGTTAGAACGCCAGGATCTTGAATTGATAAATGAAATGGATGTTCTGGTATGCCAACAAACGTGCACAAACCTCTTCCCTGCGATTCAACTGCCTCTTTAAATTCCACTGTCGACGGCAATGTTTGTAATAAAAATAGCTGTCTACTTTTTAAGTATTTTAAAGAATCGTACGTTAAATGTGGAATGGTACCGGCTCGTGCATAATTGAAAAAAGTAGGAGTCTTTAAAATTTCCATGTTCCACGGATTCGGAAAATCGGATAAAATTCCAGTGCGTCCTACATTTACAACACACTCTGCAAATTTCATTATTTCCTTTCAATTAATTTCCACAGCAACGTAGCGAAAATACCTCGTTATCATTTATTAAAAGCCACGTTATGTTATCGTTTGTAAACAAACATAGCGGTAACGGTCGCAGTTAATTTTGCAAGATTTAAAAAAAAAATAAAAATTGATGTACTCGGTTTTTTGGGGTTTTTTTCTCAGCTTCTGCATATCTTGTTATTAATCACTGCTAAAAAAATTAATCTGAAGCTTTTGATTAAAACTAATAATATGCATAAATATTTTTAATAAAACGAGCTGAAAAACTTTGGAGAAGATGATGTAACAAATGAACCCAAAGATGGAACGTCTGAAACCTACCAACCACTAATCAACCACAAACAACAATATGGAAATTCGGCGGAAGCACGGATTAAAAGAGCCGAAAGGTTTCATTCCTTGGAGGACAGTTATTCCATGTTTCATTTCATGACCTCATCATTTCATCCTCTGTTAGGAAGCAGCATAATGTGTGGAAATTGGATTGAAAAAATGCGGCAGGTGTTCCCTTTTCTTTTTACAAGGGGCAAGGTGGATTTATCAAAAGGGCACTGTTTTGAGTCAAAATGCGCTTTCTGTTGATTGAAAGGTCACTTTCCGTAGCTCCGGTTAAATTACTTTTACTTTCAGCGTGCATTACACATTGAATTGTAAATCAACGAACATCTTAAATCTGAAAAAAACAAGTAATATAATTTTTTTTTTTTTTAAGTCAATTCCTACTTAGGTCATCAAAGTAAAATTTAATATAATCCCTTAAGCTAATACAGGGGTCTGTCCAGACTTTTCAATCAGGGTAATGTTTTTGTGAAATTGTGAACAGCTTTTTTACATTTGTGAAAAATTTCGTCCTAATTTTGTGAATTAAAAAAGGTTGTTATATTCAGGTTCTTTTTTATATGTTTTTAAGAAGATATATGTATGTAAAATACATAGTATATTTTCATTATATATATGTAAAAGTGACAGGTTCACTTTTAAATGATTAAATTTGTGAAAAATTTAGTTTTCAGCTGAAAAATTTTGTAAAAGGACTATTTTTAAGACAAAGAATTTTTGAAGGGTCCTTTTTTAAGGGGAAAAGTTTTGTGAAGGGTCCTGTTTTGAAATGAAAAATTTTGTGAACGGTCCTTTAAAGGACCCAATTTTTTCATAAACAGATACCTGTAATATTAGTTTTTGTTGCATTAAAATATCTCAATTTGTTGATTTTCTATAAGCAAGTAATCCCTATTGGTTTACAATAGAACTCTGTGGGAATTTGGCAAAATATTAGAGATATCGCCAAGTTGGCAACTCAATTTGGTGATATATCGCCAAGTTTGTGGCATTTGGCGACAGAATAGGGTCCTTCTATGGTAACCCCCCCCCCCCCCCCCCCCTCCTTATAGGTATATAGATGCATTAAGTGCTGTTCAATAACCAATGGCCTCATTTTGTCTCCCATATAAAACTAAAATTAATTAATGAATTAATATTTGAAAAAAACTATTAACATCAAGTGTCATCCACTACAAGTTAAAAAAAATGTATTTGAACTTGAGTGGATGAATAATAAGTATTTTCAAAGTATACTTGAGTATATTGTAGTATAAGATTGGAAGTTTGAACAAGATATATATAGGGAGAGTGTGAACTCAAAAAAATCATGTTGCCTAATTTTAGGACTAATTTTTAAAACATTATTTAATTTATGTATAATATATATATATTTAAATCATTTACATTGAAAGGCAAATTGTAGGTACAAAATTACAATTTTTCTTTCTCTTTTATGTTTTTATATACCTACTACTTTGTTATAGCCACCCCCCAAGGATGAATCACCAAGTGACAGAGATATATATCTCCATTTTAGGTTGTAAAATTTCATCGTCCTCAAATGATTTGCAGCCCTAAGGAAACAGCATTTGTTTATGCTATTGTCATATTGTTTTTTCGGTGATATTGTAAAATGTTTTTTATGTTTTTGTTTCTTTTTTAATTGCATGAAGCTGTATTGTTTTTTCTTTAATCGCCTGTATTTATTTTATAAATATAGAAACAATCTTTGATTTACCTAGTACAGTATAGGATCCGGAATCCTTGGGACCTGGGGCATTCCGGATAAGGGGTTTTTCCGTAATTCTGAATATTATTACAAATATTTTCTAATGTACATAAATATGAAATACAGGATAGCATAAATAATATTAAAAATACTGTATTACACATTTGTTGAATTAATTCAATAAAACACAATTAAGGAAAAGTTTAATATTTTTATTTACAAAAAAAAAAAAAAAAAAAAAAAAGAAGTTAAGTAATAATTTTAAATTATAATAAAACTTACAAATGAACAAGATCAAAAATAAAATTTAGTTTTGGGGTTCAGATGCAGATGCTTGGGAATTAGTTTTTTAGAAAAATCCTTTTAAAGTTGGCTGCTTGTAACGTTTCTCTTTTACAAGCTGGTCTTAAATTTTATATAAGGACATTATTTGTTGTTTATGGAAATAACTTCTTTGTTCCATGCCTTGAATTAATTGTTGAGTGTAAAATATCATTTGTTCATTAGATATTTTTCTACCTCCTCATTTTTGTCATCATCATCACTACTATCATCAGATGCATCTTTAGTCATCATTTCACAAATTTCACTGTATGTCATCTGATGACTAAGTGGAGCATTATTGTGTATATTGAAACAAACTTGAACTGCATCTTCATCCAATAATTGGAGAGGGAGGGAGGGGAATACATTGAAAGTTGACTTTTTAATTATTTTTGCTTTGTTTAAGAATTTATCGCATGGAAAGCGGACAGAAAAATGCAAGAGGCAAAATTATCAACACTTAAAATGCAGATTTCCACAAATTCGCGGAGATAAAGAAATGCATAATTACTGTAATATTCCATTAACCCACCCTCCCCTATTTTGTAAACAAAGTTGATATTTAAAAAAAAATCCCGCGAAAGCACCCCCCCCCCCCCCCCAAAAAAAAAAAAAAAAAAAAAATTCACCAAGTGCCGTATCACCTTTCTGTCTTATCCGATCTCTGCTTTTCTACTGTTCCATAGATGGACGCAGCTGATCACGGTAAAACGAACGTTTCTCTCATTCTCGTAATTGGCCGAATTGTGGGTGCGCCTTTAGATGACGTCAAAGGTCGGAGCTTGCCAACAGATTTCCGATCGCGGAAAACGAATTCAAATTCTAAGTGATGTTTCGAAAATATTTTTTTTCAAAAGGTTAAAATTAAAATTTTTTATAAGGGATTTTAGCGTCTGAAACAGAAAAATACGAAATTTAAGAATATGTAGTTAGTTTTCCCATATTTCTAAAGGTTATGCCGATGCAAAGTCATAAAAATGATCGAAAAAAGAACTTATGTCCGATGATTGCGTACATTCAATTCTTATCTTTCAGAGGAGCGCCATAAATGGAATCGCAGGGAGAGCGCGCTTTTAAGTTTGTGCTTTTTAAGTTCTGTTTTTTAATTATCTCGGTTAACAAAAAAAGAAAAATCTGAATATCAGGGGAGGCTTTGAACTATTCTTATAAACATTTTCGGATTTCAACAGGCGGTAGATTTCGATAGCCAATTTAATCCCTGTAAGCGGCCTCTCCAATTACTTTACGATTTTTTGCCGCATTTGGGGGGGCGGGGGGGGAGAGATTAATGGGATATTACGGTACCTTGAGGTGTATGAGAAAAAGTTTAAAATATTCAAAATATCGATTTATAAAGCATGTTAAATCTTCAATAAAATATGAAAAAAAAAACCAATTTTTTATGAAATGAAAGCTTTCACTAAGTTACGGTTTTGGATCGTTTAGCGTTCCGGATAATAGATCCTATACTGTACTGAGATGCATGTAATCTCATTTTTCAAAAGTGCGGGCTTTTACCCAGCAAACAACTATAGGAAAATGACCATGATATGAAACTGTATGTTAATAATAATGAAACTGTATAGAGATGCAGTGTAAAAAGTTGTTTAAAAAGGTCCTCCATGTTGAAAATCTGTTTAGTGGTTAGAGAATACCATTTGTAACTGATCTAAGGTTTAAACTGTTGGACAGAGGAATTATCATCCATAAAATGGTGTGGGAAACAATCTGGTAGCTGAAAGTTCCGAAAAGCACAAAAATATTCTACCTGCAGATTATTTTTTGCCCCTGAAGTATCTGTCGCAAACACTTGGAGAAATTTCTGCTACTGGGGGAAACAACTATGTACGGGTGAAAGTGTGACAATTGATTGAAATAGTTACATGAAAGAAGTTTTAAAAAGTTGTTATTCTTGTAAAGCATTGTAAGAAATAGTTACAAAACATTAGTATAACTTTGTTATGAAACATTTTGTAAAATGTAATTTTATTAACATAAAATATTCTATTCTTTAATGCAATGGTATTTATTTTTATATCTCTATACACATAGCTATGTTCGTGCTTCACAAACTAGATGAAATTGACCGCAGTTTGGCTCAATCATAATTGTGGGGGGTGCTATAACAAAGAAGTACGTACCTTTACATACTCTAAAATCCATGTTGCTTAATTTTAGGAGTAATTTTTAAAACATACTTACTATTATATTTTAATTTATCTGTGATATTAATTATTAAGAAAATGTATGTCAGTTACATTTAAAAGCAAATTTTAAGTACAAAATTATAACTTTCGTTCTTTGTCTTTATGTCATTTCTTTTTTACATTTTTATGCACTCTAAAATCTGCATCACAATTTACAATATCATAAAAAATATTCTAGATTCCCCCCACAAGAAAGTCTTAAAAGCAAGTTTTCTTTTTTTTTTTTAGTTATTGCTGTTATTACATCATTCTATTGTAAGTTGAAAAACCTTTTTTTTGATGTGCCCTCCATGATCAAGTGGTTCAGGCATCACTCCGCTAATTGCTTGCAATCATAAGAGAAGGCACTGGGTTCAACACAGTTATACATTCTTTACAAAGTTCCTGTCTGTATTCTTCATTTATGTATATTACAGCCACCCCCACTAAATCGGTAACGGATAATTGCATACCCCACTTATATGCATAGAATGCCATGGAGCAAAAACTCTCCCCTTAAGGTTAATGTTAAATATACTTGTTTTATCGCATAACAATCCCTGGTTAATTGCATAAATATCTCCAGTCTAGTAATCCGGATTTTATGAATTCCTGTTGGAGTGATGAATGGGAAGAAAGGAAGAACTGTTTTGTTGTTGTGGTAACAATGGTTTGTTATATTTACAATCGAAGAACAGAAACCGTCGTGAAAGAAGACTTTATTATCTTAATTCTAGGAAACTCATAAGAGTGTTGAATTTGGACAATTATGCTTTTCTATTAAAGCTTGTCGTACATACAGTGACTCAAGATGCTGGGGTTAAATTTTGGAAAATCCTGGAATCAGGGGAAAACACAATCGGGACGGTCAAGAGAATAAAGGAAGAATATTTAGCGCCTGAAGTGGAGAGATGCAGTGTCCGAGGTAGGAAAAAACAAATTTCCTTAAAAGATTTTTTGCATAGGCAACACCAACAAAAAAAGTGATAAATTGGCAAATAATTAAAAAATAAAATGAATTTCTGCAGAATTTATTTATTTTCAAAGGTTATGATTTAAGAACAAAATTTTTTTATTTTACTTTCATTTTAATTTTTACATAAATTATAATGAAAAATTAAATCATGCAGCATAAATATTATAATAATACATTATACTTTATTCCATATATTGTTATATGTAGAGTAATAATAAATTATTTATTAAAATTATTAATAGAATAATTTTTAAATTATTAGGTAAATAATGTCCATTAATATTTATCATATCTGTGTCATACAATCAAATGATAACGTATACTGATAACATTAATTGCTGTCCTCACTTAAATGCATACAATTCAGTGGAACCAACTGTATGCAATTAAGCGAGCCAGCTTTACCTTGTGTTTATTCAGTCCTCATCTGGAATAAGACTTAAGGCTCCTGTCCCTGCAAGCGAAGACACTCGCGAGCTATTGCTAATCAAATGGGGAGGTTGTTTTCTAATATCCCGTTTGCATTGGATAGTTGAAAACTTAGGGATTGACCGAAGCAGCAATTTTGCCTAATACCGAAGCTTCGGTCTAAGTGTATACCGAATATTCGGTATTCGGCGACCGAATACTTAAAAATTGTTTAATACACATTTTTGCGTATACTAGCTTCTTTAATAAACTTTAATTAAAATTAAATTCTTAATAATTTATTTCAATTACATTTTTATTCTTAAATCTAACTACACAAGAAAATTTAATGGCTTCTTTCCACTCAAAAATTCATTGACCAATCACTTATTTTTTATTATTTTATCACTACTCAATACCCAAATTAACCTATGAAAGTATTAAACTATACAGGCTATTATTAAAGATAAGGATTGTCAGAAAAACAAAAGTTCACTCAAATTAAAAGAAACAGTGTTGCTATAAAGCTGACTTACTGACTGTCTAATTATAAACATATTGAATAGGAATGTTCTCAAATACAATAGGTATATCGATTTGTACATTTAACTCTTTTCTGTCAAATTATTGATAGATATTTATATTTTGATTAATATTTTAACATTGTGTTGATGAAGATAACAAATTTGAGTGATTTTAATTTAATAATTATAAAAGTTATGGGATAGACATAGGGGGTATACTTATTTGATGTGTGTATTTTATTTAATATACACCTTAGATATACACAGATGAACTCTGAAATACTTATTTGATGTGTATATTAAAGAAAATACACATTAAATAAATTTAAATTAAAAAAAACTCATGTAGAAATAATTAAAATTAAATGATAAGGGAAAGATGCCCATCTTCCTTACTATTTTTTTCTCTATTGTAGGCAGTTGTTTTGATTTCACCCCTATGTAGACTATTTTAGGAAGATATTTTTTTTTTAAATTAAAAATGGGCTTTGACTTGTTTTTTGTTGTGCAGCTGAACTCTGAACTCATGCACATAATATTGAAACTCATCGTTTAGCCTATTCTACTTCTAAGTAAAAGATAATTCTTCCTCTTCTAAGAAAATACTTAACCACAATTATTCGGCCGAAGCCGAATACCGAATCGACTATTCGGTATTCGGTCAATCCCTAGTTGAAGTACATCACTCCTTTTTTACTTTTTCAATTTTGGTTGCAGATATTTTTTTAAATGACCCTTTTATTTTTAGAACCGGTTTCGAAAGTGAAAGTAACTTTATAAAAAATATATCTACAACCAAAATTGAAAAAGTAAAAAAGCAACTATCCAATTAAAAAAAATAGGTACTTTTCTGTTAGCCGGGTGGCAGTGTTATACACACTTATATATATATATATATATATATATATATATATATATATATATATATATATATATATATATATATATATACATATACATACGTATTTGCATAATGTATATATATGTTTGTATGTGTATATATATGTATAAAATCTGTGAGAAATGCAATGTTACATTTAAGTATATGCCTTTTTAAACCCTTTAATTACTTTAAAGAAAGATATTGCTGCAAAATAATGTCCAATCATTTATTTTCTTTGTGCTTGGTGAAATCACTGCTGTATTGCACCAGATAAACAGTTCTTACAAGTAACGGCATTAACTGTAACTGAAATTTCTTTTTCTATACAACAGTCGGGGAGACCAGGGTACAGTGGACCACCCCTTATATTTTAGTTATTTTTAAAGTTTTTCTTTTAGGCTAATTGATAACAGCACTGGATTGATTACTTATAGCCTGCAGAACACATCGTTAGCTCAGAATGAACCCCTTTATCCTGACTGGTTGTTTTGAGCTCCTAAAAGTAAAATTTTTCATCATCATACTTCTCTTTATTGAGTAATTAAAAGTTATGGATAAATGAGATAAAATAACTTTTTTGAAAAGGTAAAACACTGGTCTTTATTTAATTTAAAAGTTTATATGCTTAAAAGAAATTCTTAAATAATATTTTTATGAATATGTATTGAACTTCAACATGGGGCACAGTGGACCGCCCATTGCTGGGGTACAGTGGTCCACAATGAATGAATACTGCTCCTGTAATGAAGAATTTTCAAAATATTTAATAATTACTTATTCTCTATAAAGAAATATTGTTTTAAAATAGTTATTTAATTTAACTATAAAATAATGTAAACAAAGAGAAATGACATTTTTTTAAATCCTACAATGCATAGATTAGCCATTTGGCACACTTTAAATTTCATGTTATGTTGTTCGCATTATAATGTAGCCATCTGACACTTTAGTTTTCTCCTAAATTATGGATAACAGTTCACATGTGATTTTTAAAATAAGTTTTCTTGTTCAATATAGCAGTTTTTTTTTTTGTTTTGGTGGTTGGGGGGGAGGGGGGGGGGAAGAGAAGGAGAGAAATGAAAATCATGCATTGTAGAGTTAACATATTAAGAAATATTTTGTTTTGTATTTACTGCCTTTGAAAAATATAACTATAGCCTAATAAGTAATAGATGACCTCACTGGATTGGTTATTTATAACTTCAAAGCACATGGTTAGCTCATAATAAAAATAAACTATTTTATCCTGACTATTTTAAGCTTCTAATAAATTTTTTATCATCATATTTGTCTTAATGTTTGCTGATTTTTTTGTATTTAATTAATAACTCGTTTGCCATCACTCCTGTATCTTATATTGTTATTTTCAAAATATAACAAATTTTTTGACAATTCTTTAATTTTATATGTTTTTTGTTTCAAAATGCTACTTGCAAATTTGTATTATTATATTATTTTGGAGGTAAAGTGGAAATAAAAAAGAATTAGATTAATTATAAATAGATTTATATTGTATTTTAGACAATAACTAATAGTGGACCACTGTGCCCCGGAAGCGGGGTACACTGGTCCACTTCACGAGTGTATGTAATTTTTTTTTTTTTTTTTTTAAATGTATTGGAAATTATGTTCTGTGAAAATTATGAGGCATGTAGAAAGGTTTAAAGAATATTCAAAAATATTTTCAGGTAGATTGGTCTCTCTGTTAAAGAGAAAAAAAATGTTAACTGCAAAAGTGGACCACTGTACCCTGGTCTCCCCTATAGTATTTATATAAAAAAATCGCTTTATGTTATTTATTTTGTATTTTGTATAATATGTTAAAGTTCAGGTTCCACAGCTTTTTGCTCATCTTGTATGTGAGCTTAAAAATTAAAACAAATGATTTAATAAACCTTATTATTTATTCCTTTTAAAAAAATTACAAATTTTTTATTAGTGTAACTTAAAATCTGGTATTGCTTTTTCAGGTTCTTCTCTAAATAAGCATTTGACTATTATGGCATGTTTTATGAGTAATGAAGCTAAGAAACACATAAACCTGGAGATTAACAAACAACTTATGAACGATACTGTACAAGTATTAAGGATTCTTCTCTCGGGTATGGTTTAGAACTCATGGAATCTTAACTTATTCATAAGTTTGTATAATTATGTTTTCAATTATAATATTATATTATTTATAAATGTGGTTAATAATTTATGTTTTTATTTATATCTACTCATTCATAAATTTAGACAATCATTTTTTCAACTATATATTTATATAATTGTATGTATGATATTTCTGTACTATAATAATGATATACAGTAGAACCTCGATTCATCATTTTTCAAGGGGTGCATGAAAAAAAACGATGAATGTGGGCTAACGTCAAAACATGAAAAAAAACAATGTTTATGCATTACTAATACACTATATGGCCAAAGCTGACCGGCCACTTGCAATTTTTGACGTTTTCTTAAATATCTAGATAAATATGTGAGGAATTATCCTGAAACTCCAGGTGTGTAAACAGAATAGTACAGGTCATATATTTCCGTGAAGATTTTTTCCAAAACCCCATAGGGGACCGTCAACAAATTGAAAAAGAACGAATATCTTTTGGACAACCCTGTAAAAACTAATGTAACAAAAGCTCTCAAACTGTAGATTATGATTAATTGCCTTATTGTAATAAATGTTGTTCATTTTTATGAGAATAGCATGTATATTCGTAGAGAAATTAAAGGTTTTATAAAAGGAGTCATTTTACCAAGTTTTTTGCTTATAATTTGTAGAGTTCTTAATATAAAAAAAAAAGTTCTTTTCAGAAAATATGATAAATAACATTGTACACAATACCCTGCAATAAGAATGAAAAAATAATAAAAATTGTATGAAGAATGAGCAGTTTTACTAAATAATGATTTACTGTGCATGCCGGAATGTAAAGAAAATATAATTTGCATAATGTGTTATCTAAATGTATAGAGCAACTTTTGTGAAAATATCAAAAATATAGTTTGAAAAGTCTGAAAATTATCGTTTATAGACTAAGCTCAAAATCCATTATTCCAAAAAGGAAGCAAAAAGATGAGGGGCTACTGTATCAAAATATAGTAGTACATGCAATATTGTGTATGCTATACTGGTACTAATCAATGGATATATGGATACAACCCCTCATCTTTTTGCTTCATTTTGGAAACAACGGATTTTGAGCTTATTCTCTCAACGATAATTTTCAGAATTTTCAAGCTATGTTTTTGAGACTTTTACAAAAGTTGCTCTATTCATTTAGCTAACACATTATGCACATTATATTTTGTTTACATTCAGGCATGCACAGTGAATCATTATTTAGTAAAATTGTTCTTTTTTCACTCAATTTTTATTATTTTTTCATTCTGATTGCAGAGTATTGTGTGCAATGTTATGTGTCATATTTTCTGAAAAGAACTTTTTTTTATATTAAGAATTCTACAAATTATAAGCAAAAAACTTGACAAAATTTGGGAGTCTTTTTATAAAAACTTTAATTTCTCTATGAATATACATGCTATTCTCATAAAAATGAACAGAATTTATTACAATAAGGCACTTAATCATAATCTAGTCTTTTCCTACATCAGTTTTTACAGGGTTGTCCAAAAGATATCCGTTCTTTTTCAATTTATTGACAGCCCCCTATGAGATTTCTTGAAAAAATCTTCATGGAAATACATGACTTGTACTATTCTGTTTACACACCTGGAGTTTCAGAATAATTCCTCATGTATTTTTCTAGATATTTAAGAAAACGTCAAAAATCGCAAGTTAAATTAGTTTGCACACTTAAAAAATTAGCTAATAAAGTAAAAATACATAATTACCTTGGAAACTCTATTTAATCCAAGACAAGAAATTTCTCTTTAAGAGTCATTTGATATGTTTTTGCAAAAAAACATCGGTTATAGTTTTTTTTTTTTTTTTTTTTTTGTCGGCAACTTTTAATTGATAACAGTCTAATTGTCTTAAGCTTTTGAAAACTTCTTCAGGCACATTTTCGACACTTTCGATAAAACGCCGAAAGGTTTCTAGTCCTTTTACAGCTTCTGAAAAACTAGGAATTTCCACATCTTCTTCCTCAGTTTCACTCATTTCTTCATCTACTGTCATTTCACAAATATCATCCACTGTAAGCATTTCACATGGTACTACTTCATCATCTACCGACACGTACTCCTCAAACGATGCAGTGAAATCCGTCTTTCTTTGAAGAGTCTTCCAAACATCCTCAATATCAAATTCATATTCTTCTGTTGATTCTCCATCCAAGAATCCCGCTTTTTGAAAACAATTGGCAATGACAGATGGGTTTATTAACTCCCATGCAGATAAAATAAAATGAATTGATTCCAAAACGTTCACTTTTTTTAACTCTCCAGTATTGTTAAGTTTTTCAATCATCCATTTCACTAGCCATTTTCTATAATGCTGCTTAAACACTTTAATTACTCCCTGATCCATAGGTTGTAAAACGGAAGTTGAGTTCGGTAGTAGAAAATGGACTTTTATGTTGCTCAAGTTTTTGGTGTCTTTGGAATGGGCAACACAGTTGTCTACGAAAATGATGATGTTCCTCTTAGCTTTCCTCATTTTGTCATTCAATCTTTTCAAGTAATCTTCATAAATTGTAATTGTCATCCACGCAGTCTTGCTTTCATAATCACAAGGCAGCGATTTCACATTCTGAAAACATCTGGGTTTGTTCGATTTTCCAACAACTAAAATTGGCAACTTCTCAGAACCATCCATGTGTGCACCCAATAAAATTGTAAGTCGTTCCTTATTTCTTTTACCTCTGTGACATTTTTCGCCTTTATATGCATATGTTTTATCCGGTAAAAGATTGTAGAAAAGTCCACACTCATCCATATTGAAAATGTCTTTAGGATGATAGCCGGTTATCAAATCTGGTAAGATTTTCTTCCACTCTCCGATTTCTTGTGGATCGACACTTTTACTCTCGCCTTGTATAGAATTATAAGTCAATCCAGCTCTTTTCTTCATCCTATCAATCCATCCATTTGAAGGAGTAAATTCAATCTCCATTTTTTTTGGCAATTTCCTCAGCCTTTTCTATAAGAGTAGGTCCGCTTATAGGAATATTGGCGGATCTGACTTGTTTGAACCAAATCAATAACTTTTCTTCCATAACTTCATATTTTCCTCTTTTCACCTTTTTAATTTTACGAGATTTTTGAGAAGAGTTTAAAATGAGATCTCGTTTTGCTACAATTCCATTCAGAGTAGTCACTGGTATGTTCAACTTCTTTGCGATTTCAACTCTTGTTGTTTTCGCGTTACTATCAACTTCTTTCAAAATTTTGATTTTGTCTTCAATTGACAAGGCTTTCCTTTTAATTGCCTTGCCCGACATATTTGGGTGAAAAAAACAGAATTTTTCGTTTGTGTATTTTCTAACGAGAAAGCTTTGATGTTATGCACTTTACACTGATTTAAAAACTGTGAAATGAATAAACCAAACGCAGCTTTGGTACATTACACTTATGGAAGAGGGTGGTGGGAAAGAATCTGTTGTAACTATTGAACTGAAAGAACCACTCATCGGTAGGGCAGAGCAATTCCCTTTTCTCTTTATCAGTCACTGTTATTACAGTGACGAGGGACCATCCTCTACCCACATTCCATTTCCCTCAAACACGTTAAACAGATTTTAAGATGAAATAGAGGTGACCACACCTGCTATCAGTCCTAAACATTGACCTTTTTGAATTGCGAAGAATAATAAAGAAAAAGATTTCCAGCACAGAAAATAAATTGCATTATTTCGATTTTTATACCATCAAATGGGAAGAAAAGTAATCCTAGAGCTATAAAATCTGCAGAGGTAGAGTTGTAGAGCTATAAAATCAGCTCTAAATACTTTGAAATGAAATTTATTTGAAAATTGTGGCTGAATTTTGTGACAATTTTTAGTAATTTTAAAGCATTGAACTAAAAAAAGAAAAAACCTAGTGTCAGAGCTATCACAGTTGGCTATTAATTGCACAGAGCAAAGTAAACAGAAAGAAAAAAAAAATCCTTCATTCTTTTTTTTTTCTTTTGAATAATCTCCCGTACTTGCCAACTTTCAATCATTTCCATTATGGCTATAATGTTCTTTTAAATAAATATGAATATTATTAAAGCTCTTAAAAAACTTTTGTGCCAAATCACATTTGCTCAACTAAGAATCTGATTAATCATAAGATTTTGGTGCTTAACTGAAATCTGTCAAAGAGTAGTTTTTTTATCTTGTGTTGAACATAATATTGATTTCAAGTTAAATGGAATTGGTTAAAAGATTCATTGCTTCAGAATATGCTTGGAATTGTATTTTATATTATATTTTTCAAATTTTACATACTAAAAAACTCAAATCATAAAATATTCACATGTCATTTAACCACCCTTTAATCATTTCACTACTTTTTAAGTTCCAAAGACAAAGAATGCAACAAAGTTTTTCATTTCTATTATAATATAGTAGACACTCTCAAATCCACATAGCTTGGGATTCAAAGTTGTGCAGATTTTAGAATTTTGTAGATTTCTGGTCATTGCTTTGTTTACATTTTTAAAATTGTAATTTGATTGTAATGATGATTTGAAATTATAATTGTTGCTTACAATTTGTAAAATATTAAAATTAAATGTCAAATAAATAGTTAATAATGCATTTAACTAAATGTGTATAATAATGATGAGATAAATTTTTCTTTAATTATTGAATGAAACTTGCCTTATTAAAGTACACTAATTATATTAAAATCCTAAAACATGAAATTTTATTTCATGTTAGCAAAAAAGCTTGATTAATATTATAAATGTATTTGATCGCCACTCATATCAGTGCTATCTTGAAAATAATTAATGATAATATTCTGAAATAAATTTATACTTCCTTCATGAGAAAGCATGAATTCAGTCATATTAGCCAGAATTACATGTTAAAATGTGTATGGAATGATATAAAAATTTAAAAAATCTTTGAATTTTCCCCTTACATTTTAACTGAAAGTTTCAATGTTTACATCTGCAATGATGTGCAGATATTAGGCGTTTGTAGATTTAAGGGTTGCAGATTTGAGGGAGTCTACTATATTACTTCAAGTATAGTAGAATTACATACATTATGATTTTACATCTAATTTTAGAATGAAAATTAGCACAGTCTGCATAATATGTAAGTACCTAAAAGTATATACATAAAATATAAACTAGTTGGATGTGCCAATCCCAAAACTTTCTTCTATCTCATATATTTTAATATTTCAAAATGTTTTACAGATGTCAATATTTCATTTTTATTAGTTCAATACTATATCAACTTTGACTTTCTTCTTAAATTTCTGCTTCAGTCAATTAATTGGAGTAAAATTGCGTTAATCTCGATCATGATATTTATTAGATCACAAATAGTCGGCTTATCAGGATGGGAATCTCCCATCAATTCATGAGTCACTGGTATACAATAGAACTATGAAAAATTAAGAAGATTTCATAAAAATCGTTATTACAGCACCTCCTTATGGCAAAATTTTTCCACATTCAGGGGGGACCTTCTTGCCATGGTCAAAAACATACACAAAAAATTTGGTTCATTTCTATGCATAACTTCATATACATATCAAAGGTACAATATTGAAAATGGCACAAAAATCGTTAGTACAGCACCCTCTTTCGAGCGGAATTTTTCCAAATTTGTAAGATAACTATTTGTTAAAAAAAATAAGATTGAATTAGAATTAAACTTTTTAAAAATAAGAATGAAAAACACGCCAGTGTCACTTTTTTTTACATTATGACTCTGCTAAAGGAGATATGATACAAGGTGATCAGGAAGCCACCATAATATGAAAAAATATTTTATTTAAAAAATACATAACTACCTGTCTGATTTATTTATACAAAAAAAAAAAAAGTGTTTTAAATTAGTCTTTCATCTACTGTGTTGAGGGTATTGATGTTATTCAAATATGCTCTATAGGAAACAGCAGTAAGTAGTAATACAATACATCGAGGATTGATTTAATTCTTTCAGCCCTGATTTTTTTTTCAGTTTGGGGTAAAAATCTCTTTTATGCTAATAAAATTAAAAGTATCTAATCAAATCATAGAAGTTAGGTTTTACTGAAATTTAGTGAATATGTTAGTTTCTGAAACCTAACAAATGCAATTATTCGTGTTCTTTGTATATGGCAATAGTCGAAGGATGAATTTTTGAAGACGTTTGGAAAATGTCGTATTACAACAGGATTTAACAGACATAAAAACATACTTGTATTTCTTATTGTTTATCACAAATTACTCATTTGGAAAAGTAGTCCCTAATTTAAGTTTTAACCCTTTTGGCCCTGACTTTTTTCTTAAAAACTTTTGTCAACTTTTTTTATTTTTTGTTTTTACTATTTCAAAGCCCCTTGTCCAGTAAAAAGTCAAAATATAGAATGCACATATATGATTATGAGGTTTTTACGTATCTGCAAGGCGTTATTTATAGTTTAAAGCATTTTAAAAGTAAGGAACACATATGTGACCACTGGGGCCGAAAGGGTTAAGACAAGACATACATTGAGTCCAACTAGTCCTTTCCTGGTAACTCCCAAGTTAAGTATGATACTTGGATATATGTAGGAATATGTTTTACTACTTTGAAACAATTCTTCTCAATGTTTAAATGCATTGAATCTCATGTTCAGTATTTTCTTTCATATCTTTAATGGAGTGTGGATTGTTCCACTTTTAGGTGACCTCATGGAAAGAAATCATGGGATGGTGGAAGTGAAAGTTCCTTGGAAATGGGGCATTAATAAATAAATAAAGCTCTGAGAAACACATTATTACAGTAGAAGTATATCCTCTTTAAATGGCTGTAATTATTTTAATGAAAGATATTGCGGCAAAATATTGCCCAGTCATTTAATTTCTCTGTGCTTGGGGAAATTTTACTGCCATATTGCATCAAACGAACAGTTTTTACAAGTAACATCATTAACTGGAACTGAAATTTCTACTTCTATATAAGTTTCTTTTAACTGTATAATATTTATAAAAAAACAGTCCTTTTATATTATATATTTTGGATTTTGTACAATTTGTTAGAGTTCAAACTTTTTGCTCACCTTGTATGTTAGCTTAAGAATTAAAACAAATTATTTACTAAACATCATTTCTTTAAAAAAAATTACAAATGTTTTATTAGTGTGGCTTAAAATCTGGTATTACTTTTTCAGGTTCTTATCTAAATAAGCACTTGACCATTATGGCATGTTTTATGAGCAATAAAGATAAGGAACAGAAACGTATAAATCTGGAGATAATTACTAACAATTATCAAAGATAAGAGAGTTACTCTACGAGCATTAAGAATTCTGCTCTTGGGTATGGTTTAGAACTCATAGAATCCAAACTTATTCATAAATTATTTGTATAATTGTGTTTTCAATTATATATTATATTATTTATAAATATGATTAATTATTTATGTTGTTTTTATTTATATCATCACATTCATAAGTTTGGGTAATCATTTCTTCAATTATGTATTTATATAATTTTATATATGATACTTCTATATATAAAATATATATTATATATATATGTGTATATACCGGGTGTCCCAAAAAGGACTGACTGATTTTAAAATTCAATAACTTGCAAACGGTGACAGATATTTAAAAAATTCTTGCAGGAGGGTTATGCATAAGGTCAAAAGTTTTTTTACAGTGATTTTCAATTTTAGTTCGAATTACAAACAATAGATGGCGCTGCGATCAATAGACGCTGAATTCAGGCTCGATTTTTGGTACTTCGTGGCCCGGATAATACATTTCCATCTCCTTTTTCAGCATGGAACAAGAGAAAGGACCAGAAATCGAGCCTGTATTTAGCGACTATTGCTTACAGCGCCATCTATTGTTTGTAATTCGAACTAAAATCGAAAATCACTGTAATAAAACTTTTGACCTTATGCATAAGCCTCCTGCAAGAATTTTTTAAATATCTGTCACCGTTTGCAAGTTATTGAATTTTAAAATCAGTCAGTCCTTTTTGGGACACCCGGTATATATGTGACATTTTGACGGCAAGTAGTTGGTATTGTCGAAAAAATTATGAGGGTTTCCATTCCTACACAGCACAGGTAGCAGCCGAGGGGTTTAAGATAATAAAGAATAATGATGAATTAACATAAGGCAGTCGCTTGAAACATTATTCACTTTATTTCCACACTCACGATTGAATCGAGGGAAGATGCTCACTCCTTCCATGGTAAAAAGAATAAAGTCTATTCTTCCTGTCACAATTAGTTTTAAAAACACTCCATCTCTTGACTGCGTTCTAGTCTTTAATCCGTTAACATCTAACATCTATCACCCATTACGATACCGTTGCTTCCTCATTCTACACACATAATAAACAGTATTCATCCAACATTTTACTACCTCCATCAAGCAATCACATTGAATATCCAGTCTGCTACGACCGCACTCCACTACGTCCACCTCTACATGCTAAAAACTAAAAAGCTTCTAAACTCACAGCCCATCTACTATATGCTATATGCTCTCTGGTTCCCGCCATCCGTATGTATACTCTGCTGAAAAGATTGTTCTAGAAAATTCTTATATCCTCGCACCAGCTATCTAAAGCATAAACAAAGGTTAAAATCTGTAGTCGAGATTATGCAAAAATAACCCTTTTTTCCCTCTTCAGACGATAAAAGAAATGAATTTATGTCTGCGAAGTTTTAATCTTTGAAATATTTTAATTACACCTGGATATTTTAAATAAAAGAATAAATTGAAATAAGTAGGTTTTTTTCTTTAAGACAGAATAATATTTTAGCAGTTAAATAAAGATTTAAGGGGAATATGATATACCGGGATTTAATAGCAGAATTTTATAGGAATTTAAATAATAAAAGTTTTATTAAAGAAATATAAATAATCGAGCCATTTTTAGATTTACGCAATTTGGAATAAATATGAATTAAGATCTTAGAGATTAATAGACTAGGGTTTTAATTTAATAAGCCGGTATAATATATGGAATATTACTGAAAAAGGAAAATTTACATAAAACACTTTAAACTTGGCGCAAAAATTTAAATTTTGTTATATATATATATATATATATATATATGCTGTGTTTTGTTATTTTTTTTACATATATTGACAAATTGAAAAAAATGTCTATTCAAAAACTTGTCTGTGTATTTTAATTGACTTTCAACAAAAGAAGTTATAAAATTTGTTTATATCTACTCCTATGTATGTCCATGCATAATCTTGAACAAATGGTCTAATTTTCGTACTCTTTCCTAGCTTGGAAACATCTCATACAGATGGTCCCATTATCAAATATCATTAGCATTTAAAATTAACATGTTTGTTTGTCTCTCTGCTTTTATGTTTATTTCTTTATAGCCTTTAACTTTCTTCAAAAATTACCAACTCTCACAAAATTTTAATATGGGGTTAAGATACACAGTACTATCTAACATTTTATTTTAAAAATAGTTGCATCATGTACTGTCATTTAAAAGGGATGTCTCAAAAATTTTAATATTGCAGTCTATTGCACATCAAATAAACAATCTTGAAATCAATGAGAATTAAAACAAATGTAGATTACAGTCCTGCCAGCAGGTCAGGTAATCCAAATTCATCTGAATGTGACTTTGTCCATAGATTGGGTCGGTTCAGGCCAGGTTGGCAATAATTTTTTTCACTGCAGGTCAGGTTTATCCAATTCTTTTAGGTTTGGGTTAATGTCGGATTAGGTTTTGACTCTTGCAGGTCAAATTTTGTTGCTATGTGTATATAATTTTTAAGGATGTCCACAATGTTGTTTAAGATTAAAGAAAAACTATATATATTTGAATGTATATGTATGTATATTTATATAAAGTACATAAAAGGTAAAATTCATATTAGAAATATAATTACTTCTACTCCAGAAAATTTTGAGGTTTGCCTTAGGTAATAATTTAAAAGTGTAAATCCCCTCTCACCTTCCCTGATCTGCAAAATTTCCTCGCTGAGAAAAACGCCTCAATTCAATACTGGTTTGGATCAGTATAACCTGACAGGACTGTAATGTGTATAACAATGCAGGATTGTCACAAAACACACTGTAATAAATATAGAAATAAATATTCTTCGTAAATACTCCCTCATAACAACAGTTCAGGATTTTCATCCCCCTGTAAATCTGTTTAAAATGGCAATTTTGTTATTTATACCCAACCTCTGGCAAAAATTTGTTGAAGTCACAATTCTTATTCTTTTAAACTATCATTGTGCAATTGCGGTAGAAATACATGACTTTTGTTTTCCATTAATATTGTAAAAGGTCTTCAAACAGAAAGTGAAGATGGACAAGGCTTATCTCACGTCTTTTTTATGTTACTAACACTGACTAGGGCTTGAAAATCAGTTATAATATTTTTCAGAATCAGTTATAATATTTTTCAGAATCAGTTATAATATTTTTCTTATACTCCATCAATAACAATTAAATTCCATTTCAAAATGATTTTTAAAAGACTATAGAACACTTTAAAAGCTTAGACAACATTCTCTTTTCTCAAATAGCAAGTTTTTTTTTTTCTTTTTTCAATTTGTGAATAAATAAAATTTTGACTTTGGTCCTGAACCTAAAGACTTGCACAAAAATTAAACCTGAGGCTGTTTCAGGTTCAAGTTGAGCCTGTCTCATTTCTAAAAAGTACCACATTTTCTTGTTACATATTAGTAGAACTAATTACCATATTCCCCCGCATTAGCTGGCGTGCCGGAAAAAATTGAGGTACACCAGCATGCCGTAAAAACTCGTATTTACCGACATGCTGGAAGGAGGACGGGCAGCTGATTTATTTTGATTTTTCTAATAACATTTTTCATTTTAAGGAAAAAACATTAATACTTATTTTTCTCGATGTCTCTCTCGATATATATATTCATTTATATTAAAGTAATTAGATTTTATATATATTACTCACTGAGCCGCCCAGCGTTGCCCGGGTCCGTAATAATATTCTAAAATGAACCTGAAATTTGTATAGCAAAATCTCATAAAAAGACCTAATCTTGAACCGGGTTCTCGCTGCCTACAGTACCGTTTAGCAGGCGTAATGAGCACGCACTGCAAAATCTTGCGAAAAAAAAAAAAAAAAAAAAAAAAATCCTCAAATGTTTTAGTTCAACATTCCACCACCAGGGGGAGACCTCTATTCTTAACAAAAATATTTCTGAATGAAACTCCATTAAACAACCTACCTGTAGCTATATTAGTCAAGGGGGTGGCGGACTTAAGCAAGAATTTAAGATATTTGTTGAAATTACTATTCAAACATAGTGGTAAGTACACTTTTGAAATTTTATGTTAAGTAATATTTATCCCAGGGCTCTGTCAAAAATCTGCATTTAAAACGGTAGAAAACAGTACGATTTTAAATATTTGATCCCTCCCCACCTAAAATTTTTTATTGCCCCTTGCCCCGAAGTTTGATGCCCCCTACTTTTTAAAATCTTTGTTATGTTATAAAAATTATCTGAAAGTTAAAACTCGATCGGCACGATAAAAAAACGCTACGGTTTTAAAAGTTTGTTCGCGCCCCTCTCCTCCCCTACCCCCTAAATTTGACGCACCCTACTTTTTTAAAATTTTTATTATGTGTTATAAACTGTCTTAAAGTTTCAAACAGACCGCCTTGTTAGATTTCCTAATTTTAACAAACTCTCGTTATTTATCTAATCAATAAAGCAGTTGTTTTTCTTTTTAAAAATTGATTTTTTAAATTCTTATTAAATAAAACATTGGATTTCAGTTTTTCTAATTATCCTATAAAATTACTTTTTTGATATAAGGTAAGCACATATTTCTCTCATTACATATTTACATAATTATTAGCCCCCGATATGCTATTTCTTTCTCCCAGCCTATTTTGTCTGCAATAAATAACGTTACCTTGTATAAGCCAGCCGTAAAACAAAAACCGATGTTTCATTGTGCGATTAAATACTCTACAGCATTTTTAAAAACTTCTAAGCATCGCACATTTTCAATGTTTATACCATTGTATTGGGGGAAAAAAGTAGTTTTTAATGCAATTTGTTTGAAAACTGCATCTTCATTTGTTTTTGAAATATTAATTTTTTTTGTAGTTTTTAGCGACATTTGTTTCATTTTGGCAACTCAAGTACTCCATTTCTGTAGAAAGTAAAGAAAAAATAGTTGAAAAATAGCAATTATATCTTCTTGTTGCCTTTTCCCATAAAAACTGAAAAAATGTAATTAAAATACGTGCTATTTTGAGAAAAATATAAATGAATGATTTATGATAAAACATGGAGCTATTATAAGCTATATTTAATTTTAAGTATCTATATTAATGCAAATAACGTCATTTTACATAAAAAAAGCGTGTGCTTTAAGTCTTAAAATTGAAATATGTTTTACACTACAGTAGAGTCCTGATTATCCGATTTTCGCTTAACCAAATTATTTTTTTCTGATGGACTGGTGCCTTCTATTATTATAAAACTGCCATTATAAATGAAGCGTTAGGTGAAGATGAAAGAGCAGTCGTAAAAAGTTAGAACTCTGATTTTCTGGTCAGAATGAAAAAAAAGTGGTCATAATTTAAAAAAAAAAATTATGGCCTTGAAAAAAAAATTATGGCCATTCTTTTTTTCCATTCTGACCAGAAAATCAGAGTTCTAGCTTTTTACAACTGCTCTTTCATCTTCACCTAACGCTTCATTTATAATGGCTGTTTCATAATAATAGAAACCATCAGTCCACCAGAAGAAAATGGAGTAATGGAAATGTTGATGGTGTCACTAAATTCTGAAAAAGCAGAATTCCTGTTCTCTAGTTATATTTTTCTTATTTTATATAGAGTAAGAATATTTCTGCTCGTGTAATAATTTATGACATAATCTATTTCTACATTGTAAATATTGAATGGGTGCTGAGGAGAGAGAGCTTTGTGTGAAATGGTATAAGACACATGAAACACATTTTTTATTCTCATGAATATGTAAAAATATAAACTAAATAATTAGAAAAGTGGGGACAAACTCTATATTGTACCTCTCTTCCCCAACGTGCAGCACTGTTACTGAATACCGCTAAAGAAACTCATTCCTTTTTGTTTTCGAAGATCCTCACTTTTTCCGGCATGCCGGGAAAGACCATAAACTAATATTAAAAAATCTGGTCACCCTCGAATTTTGCGGCATGCCGGCTAATGCGAGGGAATACGGTATGTTTTTTAGCAACAAAGTTCTATTTCTTTCACTATGGACTTTTTTGTCAGAAATGTGCCAGCTACTTTTGGATGGAAGCCAAAAATCAGTTCCTATTTTTTATTTATTATTATTATTTTTAATCATACATATTACATAATTTCAATTTTTACAACTTCAAATAGAGGAAAATAATTTACTTTTGAATGAAATTTGATCGAAAACTGTAGCTCATTTTAGAGACTTTTTAAATAGTTTCCAAGCATGAATTTTTTTAAAAACTCTCTTAACATTGAAGATTTGTTTGTAGAAATAATGTAAAGTAATTAGTGACAAAATTGTCACAGTTGACAGTTGATTTCCCGGAGCATATCAATAAAAGCAGATAAAACCAGATTAACTATAAGATATTGCACTTTGGTGACAAGCTAAAATCTATCAACAATAACAAAAAAACAGATTTTCACTTTATGATGAACAAAATTAATGTCAAGCTAAGTTCATTTAGTTAGCCATTACATTGCTTCAGAATATATATGGAATTGTATTTTAATTGTTACTTTTGATTTCTTGACTATATAATTATCTGTACAAAAACCCTTAACAGGTTAAATGTTTGTGACACAGCACTTTTTCTTGTGGCTCCAAAAATTTTAGATATAGATTTTAAAAATAGTGATATCACATTTTGAGTGAAGCAATGCTATTAATTAAAAAATACCTTTTTTTATTTCATCATTTTCGTTTTATATTCACTGATGCAAACCTTATTAGTCATAGTATTCAAATTATATGTGTAATATGACACAAATAAAACCTTTACACGAATTTTACTTATGATTTTAAATAGCGTGACACAAAAGATAAATCAATTTATTGAAATAAATTCATTTCAATGCCCTAATATAGTCTCATTCAAGTGTAATATATTTAATAACATATAAAATGAAAAGTATTGTTTGTATGTTTACATATTACTTTAGTAGACAAAATAAAGATAATTTTAACTGAATTTTAAAACAAACCTTTTAAAGTCCCATCAATGTGTTACCCAAATTTCGATATTGTTTCTATCCTTTCTGACGCAGAGGTCCCACATTGGGATATCTAATTTTAATTCCAAACTTGCAAACAGCACCAAGAATATTTTAATGAAATTTTGCTTTTACAATGAAAGTTTAAAGTAACGAGTTTTTAATTTCTAAAAAAGTCGTTTGTAATTTCTGGTGTCAGTCAATCATTTCATCATTTTACGAACAAAATTTTCTGTGCTGGAAAGTGTTAAAACCCACATTTTGAATTTATGAGAGATATAAACAAAAAGCATCAGTGAATAAATTTTATATATCTTTTTATGTGCTTGCACTTGTGTATATAAATAGAACAAAAAAGAAAATGATTAAATATGTACCATACATCTCGGCATGTAACATGCACTTTTAACTCTAAAAAATCGCTTCATTCTTCCGTGTGCGTGTTACATATTTAATATGAAATGGCTTATGTAAAATTATAAGAAGAAAACATCAAAAATTTTTAGAGGTGCAAAAGAGGTTAAATGCATTTATATATCAGTATGAACAAAGAAAATCTTACTTATGAGATAACATGGAAAGTTCGTTGTACTCATCCTCATTTATATTTCCGGGAATGTCATCTTTTTGCCCACTACCACTATCATGCATTTTATCCCCACCGTCGCTTTCACCTAGCCGTAAATAGTCATCCTCGGTACCGTCAAGTGCATTTAATATTCCACATTTTAAAAATGATTTAACAAATATTTCCAATTTCATTCCATGATATTATAATTCATTCAAACATTTGTGTTAATGACGCATGCCGCACATTTCCTCCTTTCGTAAATTTTCTTTTCCCTTCTAGCATCCGTGTGTTTCACTGCCACCTTAAACTTTCTTTGAAAGGTTTGTTTAAGGAAGCATCTGATGGTTTAACTAACGAAGTCAGTCCACCTGGAATTACAGCCAAATTTGTATTAGATTCGTTTATTCTTTTTGTAATTGCGTCTGCTCTATGGAATCCAAACACATCCCAAACTAAAAGAATTTCTGGTTTTCTTAAAGCTCTTGGATGCTTTTCCCAAAATTTTTTTATCCATAATTTTAACCTATTTTTGTCCATCCAGCCCTTCTCATGGACATGAACAAAAACTCCACTTTGAAAATTACCCGTTGGCTTTGTTTTTCATTTGAAAATTTTCATTGGTTTTAATTTGGTACCGTTAGCTAAGCAAGAAAGTGGCACTGTGAAGTGGGATATTTTGTGTCCCGTAGTTTTAAACGGAACAGTTTTTACTCCTTTTGTTTCCTATTATATTGAACATTACTAACGTTTCATCCATATTTTTAATTTGAGACAAATCATAGTTTTTACCTTTTGTTTATACATAACATACTACTGGAAACTTAACAGTTTTTGTTCTCTTTTGTGGAAAAAACTTGATGCGTGTTATACAGCAGTATATGCTTGAAATAAAAATATATACTCTTAAATTAGTGATGCGTGTTATATGCCATGATATACGGTATATGTCTTTTTAATTAATAGCCTAGAGTAACTCAAAATTTAATTATTTTTAAGAGCCATATGGTAAAATGCTGCATCACAAACTTTTAACTTGTTAAGCAATTTTGCACTGATATTACTTTTCTATGGCTAATCATGAAAAGTTGAAAAACTTCAAATTTAAAGATCAGTGCAATGTGTTTATTGCAGGGTTGCTAAAAAGTCAGCTAAAATTAAAACAAGAAAGAAAAATCATGCGTTAAGCATAGATTATGAAGCACTTTTCAACACTACCTCGGCTTTAGGGAAATAAGTTATATAAGATGACTAAGTAAACATTTTAGAAAATGTATAAAACATTTGAAAACTGATTTCAGCAGTTACCGTCCATAGCCAAATATGTATTCCAATTCTTTTGAACAACCCTGTATTTGATCTGTAGGTACTTATACTATATAATGGAGGAATTTCATTTAGCAAGAAAATGCATAGCTGGTTGAAATTTTTCTTTCAGCAATTTATAGTAATAGATGGAAACATACTTGAATACTTTTGTACAACCCTGTAGTTAACCTAGTACCTTTATTACACGTCACTATTTAGCTAAAATTTAATTCAAACTAAAACACTCTTAAAACTACCCAAATCACATTTCCAGAAATTATCAATTATAGACGGTCATGTATCCATTCTTTGTGTGACCCTGTATATCATTTTATCTATATTCTACAAACATTTCTTACTAAACTAAATGCAGTTCAGCATAAAAATGCATAACTCATTTAAAAACCACTTTTAAGCAATTTGCACTCACACCCAGTAACCATTACGAATTATTTTGTGTAGCCCTGTATATGAATTGTAGCATTTATACACATCATATGTTATGTATAAATATAGTGAAACATAAAAGCGCATATCATAATTGAAAATGCATTTCCAGCAGTCATCGCTAATGTACAGTACTTCGGATACAATAATGTATCCGAAATCTTTTGTGTGTCCCTGTAAATGCTATGCACCATATTATACATGAAATAAGTTATAATAAACCTCAGCGATCTATAACAATTTCATTATACATGAAATAATTTAACATAATTAAAATTCACCACAAACAATTCCCTTCCCCCTATATCATTATGAAATGGAGTTATTTTGTAGATCTCTGTAAATGAATAACAACTATTCTTTACAATGCATATTCTGCAGAATGTATATTTTAGTACACTTCATTATAGCATATTAATTTTATTATGTTCCCTTCACCCCTATATCTTTATGAAATGGAGTTATTTTGTAGATCTCTGTAAATGAATAACAACTATTCTTTACAACGCATATTCTGCAGAATGTATATTTTAGTGCACTTCATTAATGCATATTAATTTTATTATCTTTGAAAGCGTGTAACACCATTAAAAGTTATTTTAAATGATTTTTTCCCCCATAGGCCATAATGTAACGGAAAACTTTTGACTGTCCCTGTAAATGAACTAAACATGCTACAAACTTCATTTGAAATAGGGAACTTGCTATGGTAAATGTCAATAACATCCAAAAATTTTAGAGCAATCTGAGTATATTTACGGGAGTTAGAGTACAGACAGACGACTAGACAAACCGAAGTCATAAATACTTTTCTACTTTGTTGGAAAGTGTTAAAAAGTCACACTGGTAACTTTTATTGTTTTTAACAGGCTTTTTTTTTTTTGGCCAAAATTAGCTTTTATTCAGTGAAGCATTTTAATTATAAACTACACATTTTTATGTTTTTTTTAATTAGTTTTATAGATATTTTATTGAGGTAGAATTCAATATAACCCAATTTATCAATAATGAAGACATTAATATTGGAATAAAACATATATGGAGCTGGTAGTGATTTGTCGTCAGAATTGCAAATATGTCAGCTAAATTTTAAATGGCCATACCAATTGCTTTTTTTTTTTTTTTTTTTTTTTTTTGTTTACGCTGACCTTAACAGCCTTTTTTTCATTTTTACTGCTTTATGTAATTAAAAAGGACAATGGTTGCTTAGTTACATATTTTATTACTTAACTAATTTTAAGGGATTCCAATGTACAGGTCTTATTTTATTTTTTATAAACATTTATTTAAAATTGCACATAAAGTCATTTAATAAAAACACCATTTCTCTCTATTAAAACAGTATTATGAATAACATATGCATTAACTTATGCATGAGTATGTACTCTTTTAAATAGTAACAAGCTCTTCAAAATTTTAATTCAACAAGTTTTATTTGGAGAATTTTTTTTTTTTTTTGTTCTCTTTATTTTATGCACTTACTACATATACTAAAATCTCCTCAAATTAAATTTCCTAATTTCTCTTTCAACATTGTTCCTTCTATGATTTTAATCTATCCATGTGGTCATATCTGGAATAAGTTACATAACTGCTTAGTAGTTGGAAAACTTTTTACATATATCATTTTTAGGTACTACTTGATTATCCCGTCAAACAAAAAACTATCGCCAAACTATAAGAATAAATACCAAAAATGGCTGATTGTAAATGTCACATTCGCTTGACATTAAACATGTTACACGTGTTGGTTATGTCACCAAGACATTTTTATTTTGATATTTTATTTGTATTTTCATTAATGTTATACTTATTTATTTGTTCTTTCATTATTTAAAATAAAAGTTGTCAGTTTGTATAATTTGGCGAAATTGATCGACGGGATAATCAAGTAGTACCCATTTTTATTAGTTATCAGAATATCTATTATTTATTATTGGGTACTCAAGTATTATATAAGATAATTTCAACTAATAAATGCATATAAGCTATTTAGTTTTAATCAGTTTTAAAAGTAAATAGTAGTATGTAAGAATGTTTCTATTTTGATGTGCAACATTTTATTATTGCTTCATATAATCTTTAAAATGTGTGGTATATGTAGAGCTATAGAATAAAGAATTCCAAACCACCATTTTAGAGTCTAATTTAGTATATTCTTCTGATTTTTTTTTTTTTTTTTTTTTGTTTCAGACATAATGTCTTTACATTTGCTTTCTAGCAGTTATAAAAACTTATTTATTTGGAAAAATTTAATAGAAGATTAAATTTAGTAGAAAATATTTGTAAGTGTATTAAAAATAAATTAATCCACATTTAATATGAATTATCTATAAACCACCCTTGAAAAAAGCCTTCTTATTATTATTATTTTTTTTAATTAAAACCGGCCGGCTTCTTTTGGCCTGGCTAAAAGCGGCAACCCTGGTTTTTATTCACCTTCTTTCCCCCTGCCCTGGCCTCCTGAAAAATATATCTCGCACTTCAATTTTAAAATATCATGTTAATTGAAATTATTATTATTTTTTAAATATTTACCAATATAGGGAAATAATGTGCAAAATGATTGTTTTTATTTTTATTTTTTTCACAGATATAAAAAGTGGTGTTAAATTTTTCTATGTAAAAAGTTTATTTTCTGTGGTGTTTCCCCCAGAATAAACAAGTTGGAAATTGCTCGTCAAATGTGGCAAATGAGGTGCGTTCGTACTATAACTAGTTTTATAATTATTTTTTGCACCCCATATTGTACTAAATGTATAATTTTTTGAACTTCATATGGTGCCTAGTCTGTAACATCATTAAAATGCACTTCCAATAATTTTTTTCCCATTCCCCGTAATGAAACGGAACACTTTTGACTGTCCCTGTAATTAAACTATACATTCGATTTTCATAAAATTTGAAATGGCTCGACAAAATTTTGCAACAGTTATATATTTAAAATTTCAGACCATTTGGAATGCTGTAACATCATTAAAATGCACTTGCAATAATTTTTCCCATTGGCCGTAATGTAAAGAAAAACTTTTGACTGTCCCTGTAATTAAACTATACATCCGATTTTCATAAAATTTGAAATGGCTCGACAAAATGTTGCAACAATCATATACTTAAAATTTCAGACGATTCGGTTGGGTAGTTTCTGCTCTGTTACATGTGGACAGACGGACGGACGGACGGACGGACTGAACGACGACTATAGGTGCTACGTATTTATATAATTACGAACGCACCTAAAAAGGGCTTTTGAAAATTTTGTTTTGATTGCTGTTTAACTGTAAAGCAGTTGTGTGCTGTCTGATGGACACCTCATGATTTTTTTGTTAAAATATGATTTTAAAACTTTGTTTATTTAAAAAGACAATATTTTGCATCAAAATATGTTGTATTTTCCTTTATTATTATTCTAATACAACTTAATGAAAAATAACGTGATTTTAAAACAAAATCAACAACTTCGAATCCAACAGGCACCATGCAAATTCGAAATGTAATTTTTAAAGGGAAATACTGCTCAAAGGTTAACAAAGTATAACTATTTTGATGAGGTTTATATATGTAAACAAAGCAATGATCTAGGATTTGCAAAATTCAGAAATCTACGTAGCTCTTGGTCCTGAGTTGTATGAATTTTTCTTAGTGTCTTTGCAATTTATATTTTTTCTTCCACGTTTTTGAAAATTAAGTGAATAAAACAAAAAATGAAATAGCTGAGCTTAATTTTTTTTTTTTTAATATCTGTTTTGCAATGTTGAATTTCGGGGTAGACTTTTTCTTGAACTGAATCAGCCTTTTCAAAAGCAGCTTAAGCCAGAGGTCGCCAACTGGTGACCGTCAGAAAAATCGAAACATCATTTGCATTTCTTAAATAATAAAAGAAAAGTGATATTCTAAAAAATTTGTATGTTTATGAAATTTTAGATGTTTAGTTTTAAACATTTATATTATAGCAGGCATTAATAATTATGTAAATACTTGTTGTTTATTTGCAAAACAGGTAGTGTTTAATGATTAAAAACTCTTATGATACTCATCAGCATACAACATAAATTAAAACTATATTAAAAACACATTAAAATTAATCCCAACATTTCATGCTCTTTCTAATGAGCCATCATCAGGGGAGAGGGTTCTTGACCTCCCCGAAGCAAAGTTACATACAGCACAGTCACTTTGAAAGTGACTGTGCTGTACGTAACTTTGCTTCATCCGTTTCATCCATATTTACTGCTTTTAACACACACTAAATAATTAATTGTTTTATAGTTTTGTTTTTTCTTTTTAAATATTCATATGTATAAACAATTTTTATGACGCAATTTTTAATATTTTCCTGCTTTTAACGCATAATCGTTTAATTCTAATTCCATAGGTTTTTTTTCTATTTATAATAGTCACATGTAAATAAATTTTTAATTTAAAAGAAATATTATTATTTGAGAAGTTTTTATAATTTTGACAACAATTTAAAATAATATGCTTTTCTAAAATATGTAAAAAATATCTTTGGAAATGCTGAAAAATTGAATTTAAAAATGGAAATAGACCTTCAAAAAATGAGTCATTAAAAAAATAAATGCAGTCTGCACACCTGGAACTTGTAATGTATAAAATGATCTAAAAAGGATTAAATTCCTATGTATAGTTTTTGTTCGGATAAAACTTTTTTAATGAAACGATTTTGCCCAACTTTAACATTAAATATCTGTTAAAATTATTGTTCTATTTAAAAGCTGTCTGCATCAGCATGTTTATCAAACATTTCTCTATAATACTACCGATTTTCATATTTTTGTATGCAGTAGTTTTCTAAATATTAACAAAGAAAGACCCCCAGTCACAAAAAATTCAAAAACCGTCCGCGGGGACAGCGTTAGTTACTTTCTTCTAGAATAGAGAGATTTGAATCCTGTTTAAGATTTTTTCTCCTGTTTCATAATAATAAATAGATCTTCTTCTATTATTTAGCTGCAGTCACTTAGTTACACCCAGTCTTCATCTATTGTGTCAACATTTTTCTATTTTCCTCCAAATAAGTTCTTCTGAAAAAAGAAATCTCCAATGTGTTTTGCCTTCAGCAATATGTCATTGGAAAGATGACGAACATTATTTTTTTGACGTTTTTAAAATTAAATCCATGTTAAGATATATATATTTTTTGGTTAACACTGGATATTTTATTGATTTTGCAACAGTCCATTGATTAGGTGAATTTTTTTTTTTTTTTTTTTTTTAACATGAAAGGTAACATTTGCTATATTTGAAGAATTTTGTTTTGTCCTTTGGTATGCATTTTCAATGATTTTTTTCATTATTTGAAGCCAGACTTTGATGATTTTTTTCCTTTCTTATTGACAATATTATTTACTGTGGCTGTAGATGTTAAAAAATCATCGCTTTTACTGCAGTTTTTAATAGCTAAATTCTCTTCTGAAAGATTACATAGCCTTTAATTCATTGCTTCTTTAAAAGTGCCATTTCGCAAAAAAAATTTAGATAGCAGACAATAATTTATACTTTCAAAACATAATTCTTATGAAAAGAAAGTTTTTCAGGCAGACAATTTTTTTTACGTCAAAACAATGTTGTCTAAAGATGTGAATGCCCCTGTAAAAGATCATCTTCAATAATTGCTCAAAAACACAAAAATACATGGAGTCAAAATATAAATAAGTCTAAGGGAAAGTGGCATCTGTTACTGAGAAATTGCTTTGAAGTTTTATGAAGTTCGCCATTTTCAATTTAATGTAACATTTAAAACTTTTTTTATGATAAATTTATATTTTTAGAAAATACTGTAGCTGACATCTATTACAGAGCTATGCAATATTAGAAACTAATTTTCATTTTAACTACGTTACAGTTGAATTTAGTCAGCATTATATTTTTCAAAGTCTTTGAAGTAGTTCTTTGGCCTTGGGGGGGGGGGGGGCGGATTAAATTTTTATGCTTGACAAATAAAGCAGTTTAGTGACAATATAATAACTTATATCTTACAATGATCTGACAATATATTATCTTACAATGAAACGTGGGTGCTCAGTGCCATAGAAAGGGACCATAGGTTCGTTAATAATTCCAAAACGGAATCCCCACCATAAATGTAATGCAATAAAACCTGATTAGACAAAAATGCAAATAACCAGTGAAAAATTCCGTTTTATATTGGTTGTTTTTGTATTATAAGGCATAATTGCATAATATTTTTGGGGGGCTGGACATGATTTTTCTCCATTTATAGTAGGATTCTGTTAAAAACAGGCAAACAGGCTTTGCTCTGTTAGAAAATGAATTTGCTGTATAGTACATTTAAAAAAAAAATCTATGCTTAGAATTTTATTATTTTACTTTTACAGTATCACAGTTTATGATGCATTTGTAAAACTTTTCCATCTAAAGATTCTAAGTAAAAATTTTAAATATTGAAAATATAATTAAATTTTAATTGAATTCATCAATTTATTTTTGAATGAAAAAGTTTAAAGAGTGAAAGAAATAAAATGTAAAACCTTAACTTGTAACCATACCAACTTTCTACCTGATTCCTATTCCCACATCTGAAATTATCTGCATCATTTGGACTTTCAAATATTGTATTTATACATAGGAGTACCGCCCATGAAGACATTCTAGCAAATTCAGACTTTTGAATTTTATTATTTGTTTTAATTTTAAAGTTTAACGTAAAAAAGTAAGAGTCTACTTTTTCTGTTTTTTGGTTTTTTAAACGAGGACCGAAGCTGGGCCCACTAGAAGAGTCAGGTCCTGGTTATTTGTACTGGCTCTACCTCCCACTGTATGGGCCTGTGGGTGCCTACAAGATAAGGAGGAGGGCAACAATGGAGAGTAATTGTCTATTCCTTGATTTTCAGTTTTAATTAACTAAATTTCTTCCCTCTCATGATTTTGAAAAAATAATAAAATTTATTTTCCTTAAATGATTATAAATAATTATACACTAACAAGGAAAGTCTCCATACTGGGCATACTCAGAATATTTTGAAAAAAAATACCAATTAAACTACTCATGTGTGTAAAAAGGGATCAGTTAAATGTAATGGCGGAATTTCCGTAGAAAATCTGTAAAAAAAATAAAATACTTTTGAATATTTGGCGCAAAAATACGAAAATGACACACGATTTGGCGAGCAGGGTTTTTCCTCGCCAAAAGCAAACGATTTTAATGCATCTGAAAATTGTTTTTTAATTATTTTTTAGAATGCACGGTTTTTAAGGAATTTAAACTTAATCAATGAAAGAGGTTTTTATATATTTTTTACATTACATATATATGTTGTTTGTTGCTGTAGTTATTTAATTTATCACTTAAAAAATATTCTCCATGCTTTGCAAGTTGCAAATAGCTATTTTAATTTAGAGCCAGCTGACATTTGATTGCCATAATACATTTCAGAATCAAAGACGGAGTTGTTTCCATAGCAACAAAATCAAATCGACAGCGTTCTGTCTGCCTTATTTTTGAGCTTGAAACAATTTAAATCAATTTAAATTTTGTTTTAAATCGTAAAATATGATAGTTAAATTTTATTATAAATACATATAAATATACATCACAAACTATAGTTAAAGCAAACTAAAAATGACAAAACTATAGTTAAAAAAAATAAAAAATGATGAAACTAAGGTTATTTAAATTAAACTTATATAAACAAATTGAACATAAAAAGTTTTTTTCTACATAAAAGTGTATTTTTTTTCATCGCCACAGGCGATAAATCGCCAAATAAACGAAATTTTCGTTTTTTTTTTATGGATGCTGTATCGGGGTTCCGCCAAAAATTTTTTTATAAACATATTTATCCATATGAGAAGAACATTCTGTAATTTTTTCAGATTTTTCTGAGTATGCCCGTATGGAGACCTTCCTTGTAAGTGAAAAAGCATTGAAGATTTTCTGTTAGGGGTTTCTGCATTCACCCGTTCGAACTCCCTGTGTAGGAATATTTTTAGTTCTGTTTATCTCTTTATGCTTTTGCTTCTTAAAAATGGTTTTGGCATATGTTAAAAATTTTATCTTAAATGGTAGGTTCAGGGAGTCCTTAATGAAAAAAAATAATAAGCTGTTTATATTCTTCATTTTGAAAAAAGCTGGTAGAAGCTTACTTTTGGATTTTTAGTGTCTTATTTGTTGTATTTCTGTTGTTTTTATGTTTATATATTTATAAATTATCTTGCATATGGAGTTTTGATAAAAATGATTAGTTTATTTAATTTTTGTATTCTCTGCTTAAAAATAAAAAGGAAAGTCTACTGGCACATCTGTTCCAATATCTGCCCTCTTCCCAAATTTTGTTCTGTAGGTACCTGTGCAATCAAATTTTTTGTACTTTTTGTTTTGTTTGTGCTGACACATTTTCTTTGTGTGTTTTTTAAGAATTTTTTCAAACTTTTTTTATTATTCAGGAAAATGCTAAAGTCTGTGAAGTCTATTTTGAAATGATCTCAACATTTGAAGAAAAAAAAGAGTTGGTGGATGCCATCAGAAGCCTATGAAATGATGCTTGGTATTCAAGAACATTACAAAAGAAGAAAAGAGTATGAATTGGCTGATTCTGCCAAATAGTATGGAAAGTATTTTCTTTTAACGTCGTAAATTATTAGTATTTTTTCTTTTTAGGCAATTTTTTTATATTTGTTTAAAACTTTCAATACTGAGATAAAATCAAAAGGAGAAATATCCAAAATTGAATAATATGTGTTTGCCCTAAACCGGTTTCTTTTTTTTTTTTTTTTTTTTTTTTTTTTTTTTTTGTGATTTAGAGTAAAATGTCCTTAACTTGTTTATGGCAGATGTATCTGAAATTTGAGATGTTACTTGCTGCTGCTGTATAATATAAGTAAATAAAAATTGTAAGGTCCAATAGATTGTTGGAAATCTTACATGAAAACCTTCTTTTTTAAAATGTCTACCCCCATTTTTCATATTACCAGCTCCTTTTCCTTTGTATTTCCCTATTGGCTGTCTCCTGTATTTTTTCACAATTCCATCTGTCAATGAACATATACCTCAAATCTACTTCTCTTCTATATGTAGGGTCAGGTGGGGGTAAAATGGGTATAAAATTCACTATTTTTAGATGTTCAGTTAAAATTTTCTGGTAAATGTTAAATAATTAAACTTTTTTTGGTATTTTTTTACATTGCACATTCTTGGAATGAAAATACACAATTTTTATCTATTAGGCTGCAAAAGTATGTCTACAACAAAACATTTAATAGGTATATGTTTGCTATACCCATTTTATCCCATGCAGGTGAAAATGGGTATATAAAAGTTTAACAATAAATACTGTCTAAATAGATTAGCGAGACGTTATATAATGAAGTAATATGGAAAACAATGTTATATAAGTCTTACAAAATGTCTTTTTTTTTTTTTTTTTTTTTTTAATATGAAATTTAAGTTAATTGATAAATGAGAAACTTTACTATGAATCAAGCTTAGGTGAAAATAAAAACATTTTCTGGCTACATTTTTTTCAACTCTTATTCTGACCCTGTTACATTATAAGTGTTAAAAGTCTATCAAAAGCATAATGACCCATATTATTAAATGTTTAATGTTTCTATTATCTGCTTTTTTTTTTTCCATATAATCTGCGAGAATGTCCATTGTTACTCTTGTGAATGGTAGAGCAAAATTTTGGGAAAACTTCCAATTATTTATTATAAAATATAATTAGGATGAAATTGATATAACCAGTTAAATACCATCGTGTTCCACTCACAAAAAATATATCTAATTTGTAACAAATTTTTGATTTATTATATAAGACAAGTAAAATGCTTTTGGTTTGAAATTAGATATATTTTATGTGAGTAAAATACAATAACATTTAACTAATCATATCAATTTTTATCTTAATAATAAAATAATTGGAAGTAGTTCTGAAAATTTGCTCTAATGGTCACAAGAGTAATGAATGGACGTATACCCCTGTATTTTCAGCATCAGGGAAAACATAAAATGCAACCAATCTTGGGCTTTTCCAAGAATTTTACTTCATATTCATGTTTCCTCTTCTTCAATATTACTAATTTTGCCAATGAATTCTTTGTCTTTTTTACCAAATACAGGACCTTCAATCATTCAATTACAGATACATTTATTTTTACTTTGGGGACATCTTCCCCACATTATAGTCTAATTTGAGCCTCATTTAACAATTTCTCTTCTTGTCCATTTTAATTATTTTGGTGTTCTAGTTATCAGAATCATTTTTCAACTGTTTCATAATGTCTTCATTTGTTAGAACTTCATCTGCTTTTGCTTGGACATGCTTATGTTCCAGCTTTGAAGTTTGTACTAAGATTATTTGGAGATGTGGCAGATTGATATTTGTCAAGAAAGCAAGGATGTGTCAAAGCCACACTGCTCTTACTTTTGTCAACAATTCTGGTTTTTAATTTTCTCTCTTTTAATTACCTCTTCTTAAAATTTTAAATCCACTCAGCACCTGATATGCCATCTAGAAATGGAAAATTTCTAGAAATGGGTAATGATTTGACTAAATTATGGACAGAGAATTTCAAGTCTTTCCAATCTTCAGAATAACACACTGTGAATTATATAAACATTTTAAAGTATTTTTAAAACTTATTCTATTCTAATTCCAGTAAAATAAAGAATTTTATTCAGAAAAGTTCTATATAACACTTTAAAAATACTAGAAACGTTAAGCCTAACACTATACCCATTTTACCCCATTTATAAGATTTGACATAAAACAACAAAAACAAAAGACAATTTATTGTTTGTAATTTGGAAAAGTATTAGAAGTGTTTAATGATCAAAATGAGATCAAACAAATGAGTTTATATCAAATATTATGAGCTGCAGGAAGAAGTTTAATCAGACCACATGTGGCATAAAATTATCCTCAAACAGTTTTACTGTTGCCACTCAAATAGAACAAACTATAAAAACAAAAATAAAGTAGGAGAAAAAAGCTTAAACATAAAGCAATCATATATAATTTTGAAAACTATAAATATGTTAAGAAAATTGAAAAAATAAGCAATATTTTCTAACTACCCATTTTACCCCGCTACCCATTTTTCCCAACCTGACCCTATAAGCAAAAAATCCCACCCTTCTTTGCAATAATGGTTGTACATTGGACTGGATGCTGACGAAACTAGGATGTAATGGTTGGCAAATTTCTTTTGGCACTCAAAACATTGTTTTCTTTATTTAAATTGATGTTCATATCCCATTTTAAAAATTTTAAATGCCATTATAAATGCCATTTTAAAGTTACTTTTGTCATTCAGCTGAAGCATTCCCTTTTTTTTTTCCAATTGGAAGGCTATAAAAAATAATAAAATCAATTTCCCACCCTATATTATGAGAGGATTTCTGTCAATATGATAATATAAATCCTGTCAATATAACTAGATTTGTTACATTGTACTTCTGTTGAATAGCTTTATCCTTTTTTAAAAAAAATTATTCTCCATGTTTTGAGATGTCCTGAATATAATTTGAGAATTTTGGAAAACATTTGGTTGCCGGTATGTTGCATAAACTTTGTGGGCTCGCTCAAGAATTTATGCGTGGGATTTCATCCAACTTCTTATTCTGTTGTTTAAAATGCGATTAAACTACAGCTTATTTTTTTAGGAGGTACAAAAAAAGAAGCTGTGTATCTGAACGAGCAATATAATAATGAGGGGCTACTCTTGTACATCTTATACTATAATGCAAGCAAAAATTGTATGTGTGTGTGTAAATTTTATCTTGAAACGGTTCTAACGATTTTGATTACATTTTGCACCCTACCATTTTCGGGCACGAAAAGATCATTGGGATGGGTCTCGTGTTCGAGAAAATTCGATTAGTGGGTCTTTTTGGGTGATAATGGGTCAGGGTCAAGCTAATTATAACTAAAGAACGGCTCAATCGATTTCGACTAAATTTTGTATATAACCATTTTCGGGCACAAAAAGACCATTGGGATGGGTCAGGTGTTTGAGAAAATTTGATTAGTGGGTCATATTTGGGTCACTGTGGGTCAATCTATTTTTATGTAAAAAACGGCTCTAACGATTTTCACTAAACTCTATAATTTACAGTTTTGGAATACGAGAAGACCATTGGGCTAAGTCACATGTTCGAGAAAATTCGATTAGTGGGTCAATTTTGGGTCACCGTGGGTCAGGCTAAGTTTATCTAGATAACGGCTCTAACGATTTTGACGAAATTTTGCACCCTACTGTTTTCGGGCACGAAAAGACCATTGGGGTGGATCTCATGTTCGAGAAAATCCAGTTAGTGGGTTATTTTGGATCATAATGGGTCAGGGTCAAGCTAATTATATCTAAAGAACGACTCAATCGGTTTTGACTAAATTTTGTATCTAAGCATTTTCGGGCACGAAAAGTCCATTGGGATGGATCACGTGTTCAAGAAAATTCGATTAGTGGGTCACTGTGGGTCAAGCTAATTTTAACAAAAAAAACGGCTCTAACGATTTTCACTAAACTCTATATTCTACAGTTTTGGATTACGAGAAGACCATTGGGCTAAGTCACATGTTCGAGAAAATTCGATTAGTAGGTCATTTTTGGGTCACCATGGATCAAGCTAAGTTTATCTAGATAACGGCTCTAACGATTTTGACGAAATTCTGCACCCTACTGTTTTCGGAGACAAAAAGACCATTGGGATGGGTCTCGTGTTCGAGAAAATTCAATTAGTGGGTCATTTTGGGTCATAATGGGTCAGGGCCCATCTAATTATATCTAGAGAACGGCTCTATCGATTTTGACTAAATTTTGTATCTAACCATTTTCGGGCACGAAAAGACTATTGGGATGGGTAAGGTGTTCAAGAAAATTCGATTAGTGAGTTATTTTTCGGTCACTGTGGGTCCAGCTAAGTTTATCTAGATAACGTCTCTACGATTTTGACGAAATTCTGTAATCTATCATTTTCGGGCACAAAAAGACCATTGGGATGGGTCACGTGTTTGAGAAAATTCGATTAGTTGGTCATTATGGGTCAGGGTCAAGCTAATTATATCTAAAAAACGGCTCAAGACATTTTCACAAGATTTTTTAATATACGGCCGTTTCTGGTCATGAGTTGACCATTGGGCTAAGTCACATGTTCAAAAAAATTCTATTAGTGGGTCATTTGGGGTCACAATGGGCCAGGATCAAGCTAATTGAATCTAAAAACATGCTCAAAACATTTTGACCAAATTTTATAATATACCGTTTCTGGGCATGAGAAGAGAATTGGGCTAAGTCACATGATCGAGAAAATTAGATTAGTGGGTCATTTTGGGTCACAATGGGTCAGGGTCCAGCTAACTGTGTATCTAAAAAACGGCTTAAACGATTTTGACTAAATTTTGTATTCTATCGTTTTCGGGCTCGAGCAGACCATTGGGCTATGTCGCATGTTTAAGAAAATTCTATTAGTGGGTCACAATGGGTCAGGGTCAAGCTAATTGTATTTAAAAAGCACAGTAAATCTGGATAGTGGGATCCTGTTGCTGCAGCGAACTCCCTTGTAATCTGAACTGACGTCGGTTGCCTGTTTCTTTTAGCAATCGTTGCCAAATAACGGTCCTGAGAATCTATTGTGGCACGTTTCTCACCTTGACCTGGTTGTCTGTGCACATTACCAGTGTCTGTTAACAGTTTCCATATTCTTGACATGACGCTTTTGGTTATTTTTAAGTATTTAGAGTCCCCTGAGAACGTCTGTCCTGCTTCCATTTTACCTATCACATGCCATTTCTCGCAATCGGTCAGATGTCTTCTGGACGACATATTCCACCTGCAAGCAAAAATTTTACCAAACTACACGTACAATCCTTGAAATTAGACTTCAAATCACCCACATGCAATCCTTTTCACACGTGAACCGAAGGAACAGGTTGAAAAATTTGCATATTTTTCTGTAGCGAAGGTAAATCCCATTGGACTTTGTGACTACGTGATTGGACTACCCATTGGACTACATGATAACGATCACATTGAGTTACCAATCAGTCACCTTTCATTGAAGTTCCATTAATAGAATTAACACAAAACACTTTTTTATAGTTATTCCTTTAACTTTTCTCGCCAGTGTATTTTGAAAGTGGTAACAAATAACCAGTCCAAAAATAAAGTTAGTACTTTTATTAATTGCTTGCAGCAGATTTAAAATAATTGACAATATTGACCGTTATAAAGTAAACAAAGATAAGGCTCGCAAATCTCAGCCAATGTGCCATTATTGCGTTCGTGTGAACTTGTCTTTTCCCATAAGTGTCAGCAACAGTTGGTCCCATCGAAGTCCAAGATAAAGAAGTTTTACATTTAATCTAGTTACACAAAATTTGTGTAAATGTATACTTGCATAATTATCCTTCCGTCTCGGGACATTAAAATGTTTCCGTTTACGAGAGGATTCCGTGTTCACAGAAATCCTAAGAAGGAATCACAATTGGAACAAGTTTCATTTCAGATGGGTTTCAAACGTTAGCAAGCATAAATATATAGTGTTGTTTTCGTCAAATCTTGAATTGTTTTCCTTTGAAATAGATCAGATTTTACTGTAATACAGTTATGCTCTTCAGAGGTGTACTACAGAGTGAGTCCATTTTAGCAGTTTTAATGGCTAATGTGAAAACGGAAAGTGTTCATAACGGAAACCTGTCTAAAACGGAAATATTCGTAGTCCTGGCCCCCTGGCTACGCCACTGTGTTTCAGCTGTCAATATTATTCCCATTTTCAATCCTGTATCTTTCATTTTGTCTTGTAGGCTTTTACTAATTTCAGCAACTTTTCACTATTTTCCTTCTTTTTAGTGTGACTGATTTCCACATCTGCATATTCATCTACTAGGTTCACCATTTCTTTCAAGAAGTTGCTGGAATCAATATTGTCAGTTGATTTATACATTATTCCTTTATTTTCTTTTTTGCTTGCTCGTTCTTCGCGTTTTTCTTTCAGCTCACTTATCCTCACTAATCGTAATACCTTGTTTCTATAATTAATTTTTTTTTTCTTACTCATTACATTTGATTCTTCCTTACAAGACCTTTCTGTTATTTTTATTATTGCATTTTCACTTGTCTCATTTGGCTGTACATTTTAAATTATCACCAGTATTCACAATGGCGGATCTAAGGGGGGGGCGAGGGGGCGATCGCCCCCCCCTTGGGCAAATAAAGGGTTTGAAAAACGGCATTATGCATCCTCACGAGAAATGACTTGGGGCGAAGCTCGAGCGCGGCGCGAAGCTCGAGCGCGGCGCGAAGCTCGAGCGCGGCGCGAAGCTCGAGCGCGGCGCGAAGCTCGAGCGCGGCGCGAAGCTCGAGCGCGGCGCGACCCGTCCCGGGTCGCGCCAGTTTTAATCCACAAGACTCGTGCTGTGTCAGGTCTTCCCTCTTTTAGAGCCGGGCCGTGTCCTGATCTTAATTTTTTCTGCAGATTCGGGTCTGGCCAGACTTCTTTTTCTTCCAGGTCGAGCCTGGTCTGGACTTCATTCTTCCTAGAGGTCTGCACTGGCCGAAATTTCCAAGTCGGGCCTCGGCGCGGAATAAAAGCTAAACGTTCAGTCCGTGTCAGTCCTTATGATAAGCGTTACTGGCCCGATCGCGACCTGTGCACTCCTCTAAATTCCACCTGTCTGTCTGTATGTGACACAAATTTTGTGGGCGCTCTATCTCAAGAACTAATGCGCAGAATTTAATAAAAATTTATATTCAGGTAGTCCCTGATATAGATTGGTGCTGATTAGTTTTTGGTGTAAATCGCCCAGCAGGTGGCGCTGCTATGTAGCATTTTGCAGGATTTCGAAAAAGCTCTATCTCAAGAACTAATGCTCGGAATTTTATAAAACTTCAGATTCCGTTAGTCCTTGACATGAATGGATGCTGTTTACGTTTTGGTGTAAATCGCCCAACAGGTGGCGCTGCTATGCTGCATTTGGCAGGATTTACACTATTTTTGCAGTAGCTCTATCTCAAGAACCAATTCACACATTTTCATCAAACTTCGGATTTAGTTAGTCCTTTATATGGAATGATGCTGTCTACGTGTTTGTGTAAATCGCCCAATAGGTGGCGCTGCTGTGCTGCATTTTGAGCTATTTCCTCAATAGCTCTATCTCAAGAACTAATGCACGAATTTTCATCAAACTTCAGATTTAAGTATAACTTGATTAATATTGCCGCTGATTATGTGTTGTTGCAAATCACTCAACAGGTGGCGCTTCTATGCTGCATTTGTCATGATTTGCGCAATACCTCTATCTCAAGAACTAATGCACGAATTTTCCTCACACTTCATATTCAGTTAGACGTTGACATAAGTTGGTGATAATTAGGTTCTGGTGTAAATAACCCAATAGGTGGCGCTGCTATGCTGCATTTTGCTGGATTTACACGATTTCAGTGACAGTCATACCTCGAGAACTAATGCACGGAATTTCATATTTTTAGAATTCTCATGATGAACACAGATTGGCACTGAGATAGTGAATTTTGAAGTATTGACATGTATGAGATGAAGAAAGTGAGAAGAAAAGTGATGAGAAGAAAGTTTTGTGATGGCCACAACATACTAGTTCCTTGTAGACAGGGGTGTAGTGGAGGGTATACGGGGGTATACGCCGTATACCTTCTGGATTTTTTTAAGGAACACCGTATATCCTCTGTTTCTCAAGAAAGCTATAGTAATATACACTCTAGGGTATACGCTCTGCCTTGATCGTATACCCTCTGCTTTAAGCGTATACCCTCTTTGTTTTTTACGACTACACCACTGCTTGTAGAGCTTTAAAATTGTGATTTTCTTTTATCATCCGTTTCTTTCATTCTAAACTGATTTTTTAACTGGATTTTCATTTGAATGTAATTGTCTCATATTTTTAAGTAATGTTTATGTACATAATTGCCTAAATAGTCCTTAATAATATCGTTTTTATGTATTCATGAATTTGGAACATAATCTGAAAATAAAATATGAGCATAAGTGTGGTGTGCTTTATGATTAGTTTTAAAGGCAAAATGCAGGCTGTGCTGGAGTCGATTTTTTAGCTTTTATACCGGGCCGGGCGATAATTTTTTTGTGCGGGTTGGACCTGGACTTGGGCCAGAAAATTGCAGCCCGGGGAAACCTCTAACTGAAATATCGAAGGCCGCTTTATTTTTTTTTAAACGTTTCTTTCATCCATCATCCCATAGGTAATGAATATACAGGGTGTCCCAAAATGCACTGGCTGATTTTAAAATTCAATAACTTGCAAATGGTGGCAGCTATTAAAACAAATACTTGCAGGAGAGTTATGTAAGAAGTCAAGGAGCAGGGGTGATTATGTTCCGAATTTTCCAAAAATTTTACCCTCTCGCTGCGCATCCCGCGATTTCCACGGCCAACGTAAAACTAGCAAAATTTGCACAACCCGCAATTTCCGCAGCAAATCTTTTTTTTTTTATGATCTAATTCTATTAAAAAAAAAAAAAAAAAAACTCTTTCACAAAGGTTTCGGGCATATTTTAACTCTAAAATATATGAAGATTTGAAATATGTAATAAAATAAATGCGCAATTTTTGAAGCTATTTTGCTTAAAAATACGCGGCGAGAGGGTTAATGCGTTCGGTTCAGAAAATTAAAAAAAATCATCAATGCTTAAATTCGGACATAAAAATAGTCACGAATTTTGACAAATGGTCGTCATAAAAAATCTATTTCGTCAATCTAAAAATAACTTCAATTCCTCCAAAGGATCACGGAAAAAGCGCAAATTTTGTCAAAAGGACGACGAAAAAGAGTGAATATGTTCAAAGAGACGCCGAAAAAGCGCGAATTTGGTCAAAGGCCGCTGAAAAAACGCGAAATTCTTCAAATGATCGAGAAAAAAGTGAGTTTCGTCAAAGGGCAGCAGAAAAAACTTAAATTTCGTCAAAGGATCGCGGCAGTAAACGGGAATTTTGGCAAATGGCCACGAAAAACCACGAATTTCGTCAAAGGTTTGCGAAAAAATGCAATTTTTATCAAAGAATCGCGAAAGAAACGCGAATTTCATCAAATGGTCGCGAAAGAAACGGGAATTTCATCAAAGGGTCGCGAAAGAAACGCGAATTTCATCAAAGGATCGCGAAAGAAACGCGAATATCATCAAAGGGTCGCGAAAGAAACGCGAATATCATCAAAGGGTGTATAAAAACTCAAATTTTGTCACAGGACCGCGGATAAAACTCGAATTTCGTCAAAGGATTGCTGAAAAACGCGAGTTTTGTCAAAGAGTCGTGGAAAAAATGCAAATTTCACCAAAGAGTCGTCGAAAAAATACAGCGGTCTCTTTAGAAAACAGCACACATATATATATCTATATGTTTATTATTATAGATATCGTTTTTAATCTGAAATAATATACTGAACTAACTTTTGAAGAAACGGGTTAACACAAACACAGCTTGCGCAAGAATCTGCACTCAGCGACTCAGCCTGAAATCGACCCGAATCTAAAACAGTTAACCCGACCTGCAACAAAAATAATTAGTGCCAGGATTGAAACCCCCCCCTCCCTCTACTGTAACCTTTCAGAAAATTTGCTTTGAATTTCAGATTTTTTTTTTTTATTTATTGGGAATCACCCCTAATCAGGAGTTTTTTTACTGCGATTCTATATTTTAGTTTAAAATAGCAACGATAGAGGGCGCTGCAAGCAATAGACGCTAAATATGTGCCTGGAGGAGGAAGGCCAGAAATTGGGCCCCGATTTAACGACTATTGATTGCAACGCCATCTATCGCTGCTATTGTAAAGTAAAATCAAGAATTGCAGCAAAAAATCTCCTGACATCTTACATAACCTGCAAGATTTTTTTTAAATGGCTGTCATCATTTGCAAGTTATTGAATTTTAAAATCAGTCAGTCCATTTTGGGTCACCCGGTATGTTTTTTGATAAGTTTCAAAGCATTCTTTACTGAATTACAACTGATCTTAGATATAAAGAGACAAGCAGTTTTATACCAAATTAGTACTTTTTACATAATCCTGAAGATTAAAAAGTATCCCTAAATAATTATTTGGACGTGTCCGTTATGGAGCTTTTACTGTATATTGTTTTTATCTTCAAAAATATTTAGACTTACTTTTCAAAAATCGGGTCAACCCGAACCTTTCTCGCAATAGTGAAAACCCAATCCGAAACTTACTCAAGCCCGAAATAATGTATGTCAATCTAACCCAAACCCAGCGCGCTAGGCGCAGCTAAAAAGTAGAAGTCAACCCGACCCGCGGCAGAAAAATAGAAGTCAACTGGGCCCAAACCCAACCCGCAGCAAAAAAGTAGAAGTTAACCCGGCCCGCAGCAAAAAGTAGAAGTCAACCGGACCCATACGCGTCCCACAGAAAAAAGGAGAAGTCAACCCGACCCGCAGCAAAAAAGTAGAAGTTTACCCGACCCGCAGCAAAAAATAGAAGTCAACCGGACCCAAACGCGACCCACAGAAAAAAGTAGAAGTCAACCCGACCTGCAGCAGAAAACTAAAAGTCAACCGGGCCCAAACCCGACCCGCAGCAAAAAAGTAGAAGTTTACCTGACCCGCAGCAAAAAGTGGAAGTCAACCGGACCCAAACACGACCCTCAGTGAAAACAATTAGTCCCGACCCGCGCATCAGATTGGAGTCTCCAAATTTCTAAAATCGCCCCCCCCTTGAGGACCCTCCAGATCCGCCCTTGAGTATTCATCAATGCTGTAACATAGGTATAATATCTGATGGTTTCGTCCTCAGCGTTCTCTTTCTTGGCGAGATTTATTTTGACGCCTTCTTTTGTTACTGATAAGTCGCATCCTGATACTGCATTTACACCTAACAATGTATCACAGTCCAGCTATGACATTACATGAAAATCATCTGTTAACTTTGCGTCATTTACTTGTATCGTGTGCTTGAAGAGCCCTATTGGCTTTGTCTCTTCTCCGCGAAATCCAGTCAATACACACACATTTTCTTGGCATAACTCAGGTAGGTTTATTTCATTGTAGTATTTTTTACCCATCAAGCTTACGTCATTTGCGGTATCAGTTATCATCTTTGCGAGTTTCTCATTTATTAGAACAACACATATTTTTATTCGTGTCTTTGCATTGTTTTCTGCTTTTGATAAATTCATGACATTTTTTTCTCTGTGGGCCATTCTCATTTGTTTTTGTAATTGGGTTAGTATGATATACTTTAGTGCTCATTTGATTCCTATTCATACATTTGGCAGCTATATGATCACATAATTTGCAATGATAACAGACAACATGTGAATCAATAGCTCTTTTGCCTCATCTCATATTATTCCACTGTGCACTTTGTCGCCATTTGTTATCCTTTCCCTCCTTCTTCATGCTATTTTGTACCTTATGTAATTTGGCGGTTTTACATCCTCTCAGCGCCATATCAAAATCATCTAGTTTCTCAACCAATGCATTCACTTCCTTAATCCTTAGCAATTCCTCAATAAAGTGTTCCCTAGTTTCTGCTGGTATTTTTTGCTTAATTTGATCTGTGACTAATAATTCCATTAATTCCTCAATTTTTCACATTCATTCCCACACACCCATTTATTAAAGTACATTCTCAAATGAAAACCAAAATCATGCCAATTATCCATTGGCTCCTTTTTATGTGTCATGAATCTTTGTCTAATTCTTCCGGTGACATTTTGAATCTTTTCAACAACAAATATTTTATGTACTCTTAATTACTTATTTAGTGTTATTTCCCCCTTGTAATTATGCTAGCTATGCCTGATGGTAATAAGCTTAATAAATACAATACCCATTTTTCTATTTTCATTTGAGATATTTGCCTCTTGTATAAAGTTAAAAACCATACAGATATTGCCTTTTGCACTCTCATAACGATTAAGTAACTTTAGCAGATCAAAATTTTTATCTGTTCCTGTCCTTGGAGTTATTTCCACATCCTTTTGCGTGTCTATTACGGCTTGCATTGTCAATTTCTTTAATTCAAATTCCTTCATTTTCTTTCTATCTTCTATCTCTAATATCAATTTCCTCTCTCCTACTTCTATCTATAGTCTTCTTTCTTCTGCTTCAAATTGTCTTTCTTTCTTCCAATGATATTTTTTTCTCCTTTTTCTCTACTTGACTCTTCTTGTCTGCTTGACTTCTATTTACTCCTCCATTCTAGCCAATGTTATTACTTCAAGACTGAGAAAGTTACGATGAAGAGTTTATAAAAAACAATTTTTTACTACTTCAATTATTGACAGAGCAGCTATTTTATCTGTCATGCTTGTTTCACATTCCTGACATAGTTCAATCAAATCATTCTTTCACACTTTGTTCAAAATCGACATAATTAATGTGATTTTTCTCTCTTTTAGTTAGTGAATTAAACTTATGTTTTCACCAAGACCATGCTTTTGCAATCTTCATAGGTTCATTTATGGAAATCCACTTTTCCTCGTTTAATCATTTAAAAAATTTCATAATCTACAGCTTTCATTTAACTGTTATCCTGGCCTAAAATATCTTTTTATTCAGATCCGGCTTAAAACAATTAAGGAAGATATGTTCTTATCCAGTTATTCTCATACTTCAAATTCATAGTTCAGATAACTCAGTTCAATTAACTTCTTATTTGTATCGGTTCAAAATATCTTTTTATTAAGATCCCAGTTCAAAACGATTACGGAACTTGTTCTCATCCTGTTATTCTCATAATTCTTTTTCCGCCGTACATGATAGAATTCTGAACTATTATATAGAAGAAATACAAAGCAAATATCATTATGAATAGTTTTTGGACCACGCTGTGAAACTTTTGTGTGCTTAAATTGATTTGAGTTTGAAGATTTTTTAAGGCATCCTGCATATGTGTACCCATGGAGCAAAATCCAGGATGAGCATTTTGGAAGAGATGTGTCTCTAGTCTTCTTCCACGACTGTGTTGGTTTTTTTTCCTTTATGGAGAATGTAAACTATGAATTTTTGACTGAACAACACATGCAAGACAATTTTCAAAACATGTCAACATAAAAAAAATACAGAAATGTAACAAATAAGACATATTAAAAAAAATAAATATATTACAGATCCACAAATAATCACAAGGATTTTACTGGCTTTTTCCAAAAAGAAGAATTGCAACACTTTATTATTTATTTCATTAAAATTTCTCTTCTCCCCTCCCCCCTCTCCCTGAGTCCCCATTTTACAATAATTGTTTAGCACATGAACAGAAAAAGAAAAGTAGAACTAAAAAATTGTCTTCCACATGGGGAAACTCCCTGACAAAAGTCTTTAGTTCCCATTTCTCTTTGTATTTAATTATTTTAAACCATTTGAGAAGAATAAATGTTATATTTTTTTTCAAAATCATGCGAGAAAAATGAAATTTAGTTATTAAATTTAAAAATTCTGGGAAGTGAATTTGTCTTTCCTATATATCCCTCTCCTTGCAGACACTCATTGTATCCTCATACATAAGTAAGGGGGACTTTTTCAAAAAGACTCTGTTAATCTCCAAGCTAAGGAAACTTGAATGAATGATCTGGTTCTTAAAGTATGTGTTTAGGATTCTATTATTTCTTTTTGGGGAGGAAAAAAAATCGCCAGAGAAATACCATATCAGCTGCAGAGGAATTGGGGAAAACATAAGTGATTGTTTTCATAAATTTCACTGTAATGTGTTACAATATTTTTTTTTCTTTTGTGTTACAATGTATAGTTATAATTTATGGGACAAAAGTACAAAACATATTTAAAATAAAGATTCCTAAGTAAGAAAAAAAAAAAAGGAATATTTAGTACATCCCAATTATATCTTTTCCAGTTTCACTTTTTGCTAAAGATTCCCTGTTTGGATTTGTGTACTTAATTTGTAAACCACTGTATATATAATTTTTAAAATAATGAGCCGAGTTTTTTTTTTTTAATTCAATTTTCTACTTACAAACAGTTGGCTAATTTCAAGTAGTTGAAAAACAATTCATAACTTTCATTTGGGGAAGATTAGTAATGAAGTGTGACATGGGATGTGTGGGACACTTGCAATACACATAAATGTTTTTGCTTTCAAATATTTTCTGTCAGTAGATGTTTATAATTTTATATATTTATACTTTTTTTGCAAATGTATCCTGGTAAGCATATAAAATATTTTGTAGTTTGTGTCATTTTTTTTTACTAGAGTAGTTTTTTGCTAGTAGTATCTGCTTGAAAATTTAGTTTTTATCTTTTGTCAAAATGATTATTTTTCTAAAATGAAACATTATTTTTTAATAAAGAAGTTTAATTAGTTTATTTGTTTAGTGATTTTATGATGTATTAGATCAATGATTTAAATCTATTAACAGCAAACTTGTCATTATCAATGAAAAGTAGATATACTAATTTACGTAGATATACCATAAATTAGTATATCTACGTACCCATCATTTATATGGAGTTCCTTTACCTGCGATTTATTCTGTTGAGCTGCCTGCATGACAGACCAGATGTTATCTGTTAGGCTCTCTGGTTGTTAACCGAGATAGCTTAAACAGTAGAACATTGGCAATGTAAGGTAAGGATCTGGGTTCGATTCCCGATTTAGGCATTTTTTCACTCAGTTGAACATATTCAATTCATATTAAATATTAACATGCGTGTTGTTGTTTCTTAAAACAACAACATCAACTGTATGCAAGTTTGACAAATACTTTATAGGCTAGACAAACCAAAAGATTATGAGGGGTTCAGTGTAAAATTAAATCATAAAAAAGGCAGATATCATTAAAAATTGCCAAGTTGTTAATATTACAGACTGATGGTAGCAAGTAGTGCAGTATTTTCCTTGAATTGCATTTCATGTTGTATTTATTACCTTTTAATATCCCATTCATAGGGTTATTTTTGTCCTATATTCAACTCCAGTCACATAAGTATTTTTGTCACTCAGTGCCATTCAAGACGTGATGGTAGTGTTGTTGTTCTAGTTAACCCCATGATTGGTCTTGGATTGGACAAAAATATTAATTTAATTTTTCAGCAGAATTTATTACAGATCCCTTTAATACAAATTGTGATTTTCATTTTGTGTTGACAAGTACCATAATTTCCAGCTTATAATCTGTGGCAGCGTATAACCCTCAACCATAATTTTTAGCCCTTTTAAAAAAATTTCAGCAGAAATCGGCCTATAATATCCGCGGATTATGTGCCGTACTATATGAGGATTACTCAATGTTTTCAACATTCCAAAGTACTACTAATAAACCACCTCCCTATTTATTTAGTTGCCCTGTTTAAATGGTAATTGTAATAAAATAATTGAAAAAAAAATTTCAAGTTAAAAAATACAAATAATTTTTTTTATTGAATCTTATATCTAAAATGTAGAATGTCTTGTGAATACAGATAATTATATAATAATTGCTGTTTTTAAATCATCTTCTGCTCTTTTAATAACGTTCTGTTTAAATTCTGCAGTGTTAAGTAACACATTTTCTCTTAGAAATTATTATAACTTTCAACGTGATAATGATACACTATTTCATAAATGATTGAGATTACAATTTTTGACAGAGATGAGTTGAGAAACACTTTGTTTTAACATGTTGCCAAAAGGTTAAAAAAAATAACATAATAATCGGAAGCCACTCCCACTAGCACAGTTATGTCATATGTGAACCAATCACAAGCAACTCCGCAAACGGTCAGTAGCAGACAATCGTGTGATAACTGTTGACATTTTTATTTTAGGATAACTGGTAGAAACTGGATGTCTGACGTGAACTTTTGCTTAAAAAAAATTTCAGCAGATAATCTGCACCAGTAGGTAATCCACACTTAAAAATTTTGAGGTTTTTTAATAGATAATCTGCGGATTATAGGCCGGAATGCCGCAGCAACATTTTAAGTAACTATTTCATCCAAACAGATCTTCAAGCAGATAATTGATTTCACTTAATCTATTTTTAAAACTGCTGTTAACTGTCTCGATAGTAGTGAATGCAGTTTCATGGACAGCAACACTGAACAGTCAAATGCACGGGAGCTAGATTACAGATGATTGTCACCTGTAGATTATTGCTAACAGAATATCCATAATTGAGTTTCCATTCATTTTATTTTAACTGCAAGATGCTGCAATCGCTGAAGCCACTTGTTCCACTATCACATCAGCTTATAGCTGCTTTCATTCTTAAGTAATATCAATGATTTATTTGAAGATCAACTTGTATGAATTGATTAACAAAAAAATGGTGCTGCATCTCGGACTGTAGCAAACTATTAATGAATAGAAAATTTTAAAATAAAAAGTCACATAGTATCTGATTCATTTCTACTCTTTCCTGTATATGCATTTGAGTGTGTAGCAAAATGTTATTAATTTTAATTATTTTAATTTCAGAGATTGTGAATTGAATTTTTTGTAAAGACTCTATTTTATTAATTAGTATTAGAAATTCTAATTTTTTTTCCCTGTATTTTATAAAAGTGTTCCAAGTGTGTAGAATATCTTTATATTTCAATTTACTGTATCTGTAATTAATACAATAAAAGTTTTTACAAAAGTTTTGCTGTTTTATTTTGCTTGTGGAACAAAAATATATGACCTTATTAGGATAACAATGGGAGACAGTTCACAATTTTCAGGCATTAAAATGAATATATGTAAAATAATTCATCAAACAAAAATTTGCAAAAATAATCAAATGGGCAATTGTCAGCAATGCTAAATGAAAATGTCAGCTTTGTGCAGTGTGCAATATGAAATATTAATTACACTTTCCTTGCTTGTAAACTTCTGTGTTACATTTAATAAAATTGTCGCACTTTTATGTTAGCTGGGTGCAAATCTCACAAACATTTTTCTTTGCGAATAACAGCTTTTATTTTTCGCGTATGGAAATTAGAAACATTACTTTGATGATGAAATAAAATATTTTGCTTTATGGTATTTCTTTTTTTCTATTTTTTTTTGTCTGTATTTTAATTGAAATGAGTAAAAAGGCATGTATTTTAAATATATATATATATATATATGTATTTTAACTGAAAGTTGTGTGTTTTAAATGAATTGGGTTAATGGCTAATATTTAAAATTAAATTAATGCAATACAAACGATGATGATAGGAAAAATATGTGGTGATTTATCGCTTGCACACTGCTAACATAAAGTACCAAAATTGTTAATCTATTTATTAAAATATACACATGACATTAAGATTGCCATACTTATCTCTAGTTAACTTACACATGTAGATTTGTTGATATTTACATTTGGTGTAACCTTTCATTAAATATTTTGACTTAATGCAAATGGCACACCACTAGCCAAAAGGTACCATTAAATCTTTATCCTAAAGCTAAAGCTTTCAGTCAAGCGAAGTGAATAGATAGAGTGGATCACTTCAGTGTTTATCTGCAGTTAAATAATCAGGATATTTCAAATCAAGGTTCAGTTTAATCTTCTTGTACCAAGCTGCACTTAATTCCCCCTTTTCTTTAGTGGAGATATGTGAACCATTTATATTTGTTTTATATAAATAAATATGTTTCTTAAATAACCATGTATAAAATTAATAGGGACTAGTCAAACTACTAGATTCCTAAAGTCTCAACACCGTTAGTAACCTACTGAATTTTAGTTTATTTTCAAACTTGCCTTTGAAAACCAAAATAAATATGATTCTTCTTTATATGGCAATATTCATTTACTTTAATCAGTCCGTTATTGCTTAAGTGTTTTTTCCAGTAGTTTTTTACACAAACATTAAGAATTTATAACCCCAAGTATTGATCATTTTAAAGACACAAATAAATACGAAATATTCATTGATTTTTATATTATAAAAATAGCCTAATTAATATTAAATTGAATTTTTTAAATAAACTGGTATAAATAAATTAAAAAAAATAATCTAAAGTTGAAAGTCTTTATTGTTAGATATAAATACGAAATATTCATTGATTTTTATATTATAAAAATAACCTTATTAATATTAAATTGAATTTTTTAAATAAACTGGTATAAATAAATTAAAAAAAATAATATAAAGTTGAAAGTCTTTATTGTTAGATTTAAGAACATCTAAAATTTTAATACAGTTATAGTATAACATTTAATAAAAAGACAAAACATTTTTTAAGTATTCTGAAAAGGATTTGAAATCAGCAATTATTGAAATTAGAGTGCAAATCTAGAAACATTTGGAAAACTACCAGGAGATAACAATACATTTCTTATTCTAATTTAATAAATATGAAAACATGCGAATTACAAAAAATGAAATCCTAACATCTGCAAGAAAAACATATTTATGTAACTGCAGACCCATGCAAACTTTTATTCCTATCCTTTTTATGAAATAAACTTGTTGATACTTTATTCAAAGCATGGCTTGAAATGGAAAAATCCATGAAGTGGAATGCTGTTTCAAAATTATTGTTGGCTTTTTTTTCTGAAAGTATGGATAAATTTATAATCGTACCAAAAAAATAAAAAATGCATTCATTATTCTAAATAATAATAATAGTAATAATAAAAGTTACAGAGAGCACAATAAGCTATATACATATAACTAATATGTGTTAATAATTGCACAAACCGGATTGATATTTACCATAATTTCATGAACTGGAACAATATTTGTCATAATTTCACGAACCGGAATGTCGTTCCGGTGTGCTCCGGTACATTTCGAGCTCTGGTTCAAACATTTCTTAAAATTTTCACAAATTAGTAAAATACATCCAAAAAGATATTAGCCTAGGGAGAAATCTGATAAATGAGGCATTAATTCCCAAATAGCAAAGTGACTTACAGAATTATTTAATGCCTTTCTTCTTTTCTTGAAAAAAATGGAAATTGACACATATCTGATGCTTCATTTGATTCAACACTGCAATACTAAAAAGAAGAATAAATTTAAAACAGTTTCTCTATAATGTTTATACACTTTTTTTTTTCATTATTGTGATATTTTTGTACTTTTGTTAAAATTTTTTTTATATATATTTACATTCAAATATTGATCATGACACTTTTCTATCCTCATTAGTTTGTAAGTTATGCATTTTTCAAATGCTTGCTGGCTTTTAAATCATCCAGTACATTGGTACATTCTCTTAGAAACAAACTCAACCATGTCATGAAATAAATATTAAAAAGATAATTGTAATTGAAAATATATAATTTTTATTACGTATTTCCAGTCGTATTATGCATTAAATTTTATAGAATCCTGAAAATTTCGAATCTGTGACTTATGTACTTATAACTGCATATGATAAATGATACAACTACAAATGTAACTACAATTGAAATGACTGATTCAAATAATTTATGAAAGAAATATTGTATACTTTGGAATATCATGATTAAAAACATAATTCACTATATCCAGATTTGTAATGAAATAATGCAGTTTGGCACATCTGGGTACATATTGTGTGATATTAAGTTCAAGACAATATAAATATTTGAACAATCATCTTTTTTATCAAGTGGATAAAACAAGTAAAGAATGCAAATATGGACAAATGATGAGCATTAAAAAAATTACATTTGTAAAGTCAAAATATTAGGCAAAAAATTACACCTTTTTAATAAGAACAAAAACTAGTTTGCAACACTTGGCATGTTCTTAACATGTAAAATATGCCAGATGCATCATGTTTTACCACTGATAATGTTTAAATTTTTTTTTTTTTACTTTAATTTAATAATCGAAAAATCTTAATTTGCAAAGATAAAAATCCCAATTCCAGCAATTAAAGAAATGGAAATAGTATTTTGAAATTCTTAGTAAAAAATTTTTGGTGATTAAACCAAAAAAAAAAACAGAAGTATTATTTTGAAATTGTTACTAAAAATTTTACTTTGCGATTTTAAAAACAAATTAATACATTAATTACTGTATATTCTTGTGTATAACAGACATCTAAACTTTCAGACTTCATTTTTCTATTTTTAGATACTATTATTCGGTGTGTAACACACACCTTCTTCTTTGCGAAGAAATCTTTGTGTGATACATAGCAAAAAAATATAAAAAAGATTATTGTAAAGTATAATAAATATTAATATTCTTGTAATCTGATAGCGAAAATTTATTTTTGTATATAAACAGTATATTTCCAATGAAAATCAAAATTCAAATTAATTGCTTAAAAGGCGCAAAGGCCAACATAGTGAAAAAGATTCTATGCCGGGACTCGAACCCAGGCCATCAGTATAGCGCACTGACATTCTACTGACTAAACCACATTGAACAATACCCACCCTGGAATTTCTCACTATTACATGTTGGCAAGGCTACAAACGCAGCACAAGATGGAATAATTTCCGTGAGCCACCGATATGGGGCAAATACGAAACTTAATTAAACCCAGCATTGATTCAAACTATATTAATACTTGGATAATTTTTCCAGAGAGAAAATTTCGCCTTGCATACAATATTTCCAATGAGATATTTCTATGAATACAATATTTTCATTGGAAATATTGTATGCAAGGCGAAAATTTCTCTCTGAAAATTTTTTTTAAGTATTAGTATAGTTTCAATCAATGCTGGATTTAATTAAGTTTCATGTTTATTCCATGTCGGTGGCTCACGGAAATTATTCCATCTTGTGCTGTGTTTGTAGCCTTGCCAACATGTAATAGTGAGAAGTTCCAAGATGGGTATCATTCCATGTGGTTTAGCTGGTAGAATGTCAGTGCGCTATACTGATGGCCCAGGTTCGAGCCCCGGCATGGAATCTTTTTCACTATGTTGGCCTTTGCGGCTTTTAAGCAATTAATTTGCATGGCGAAATTTTCTCTCTGGAAAAATTTCCAAGAATTAAAATAAACAGTATGTTCATTAAATTTAAAATCTTAGTTCTTATGATAGTCTTTTTTCCCCCCTTAATATTTAACCGTTCATTGTATGTTATATTCGATGTATAATGCGTACTTGTAAATTTCAATAAATTTTCTTGTTTCAAAAGAGCACATTATACTCTGGAATATACAGAAATTGGTTTTAACATTATTTTTGTAGTTAAAAAAAGTCTCATTTCCAAAAAGTTGATAAAAATAAGTTGCGGTACAAAACTTCACATATAAAAAACTAATATCGCAAACCTGGCCTTTAATTATATTTTTACATCAAATAGATTAAATGGAAAAAAATCTTAAAATTGCTTCTTTTGTACGCGTGTGAAAAATACTAATATTTGTAAACAAATAAATTAGATAAGTACATTCATAATTTCCATTTTTGTTTTTTGTGATTTTGATCATCTACGGATCTTATATTACAATTTCTATAAATTTCTTTTTCAGATCACATTGAGTCTTCTAGGAAAAGTGTTTCGCAAGAAAAAACTTGGAAGATTACAGTAAATTCTGTCTAAGGCGGAAGCGGTCGGGGCTGCGAAAAATTTCCGTGGTAGACAATACTCCGGCTTATGCAAAAAACTCCCTCCCCCCCCCCCACACACACACACAATATATATATCTACTTATAATAAAATCTGAGTGCAGGAAACTGTTGGTAACCATGCCGGTGCGAACCACTCTGATCTACGAATCAACCGTAACTAAACGCCATGTTAGGCTTAATGAAAAACATATCCTAACATATAACAGCTAAATGATAATTTTTTCTACTTGAAATCATGTCTGTTTAGCATATTTTCACATAAAACATGTGTATCATGTCCATTTGTAATGTATTAAGTTCTAAATTAAAATTAAGCTATTATAAACATAGAAATCAGATCTAATCAAACGATACTGTTGCCATTCAGATTCAAATTCCAGCAAATTTACAAACAATGAATGACTCTTTGAACGCTTCATTAAAAAAAAAAAAAAAAAAAAATACAGGTTAATAAGGTCAGAAAAATATTTTTTTAACTATTGTTTTGAAAATTTATCATTCACTTTCTGTCATTTTTGACGGGGATTATATACTAGTATATACAAGTTGTCCCAGAAGTAATGGGACAAACTTTAAGGGGAGGTAGGGGACATCACAAGGATTCAGATTTGCATAGCAACCCAGGGTCGGAAACGTTTTCCTGTCGCGGTAGTGATGACACAAGAAAGAAAGGACACGAACAGGGAGAGAAAACATGTTTATTATTCTTAGTACTGCAAAAATGCCGGGACAATGCTGGAAAGTGTTGAGGAACTTGTTGCACGCATTGTGGCAGCTGCTGGGCAAGTCCGGGGCATTCCCAGTATTTTCGAGAACATTAGATCTTCCATACGCCGGAGATGCGCTTCCATGCATCACGGCCCGGAGTCGTAATTTCGAACACCTACTTTGATGACGATCGTTGTCCCTTTAATGTTCTTTCTTCTTAGTTTTTTGATGTACTAAGGATAATAAACATGTTTTCTTCTCTTATTCGTATCCTGTCTTTCTTGTGTTTTTTGTCGTCACTACCGCGCCAGGAAAGCGTTTCCGACCCTGGGTTGCTATGCAAATCTGAATCCTTGTGATGTCCCCTACCTCCCCTTACAGTTTCTCCCATTACTTCTGGGACACGCTGTATATATCAATCGCTGCTGACGTCTTTTCATAGACTTTCCTGACTCGAAAATCGGTTAAAACCTGAAATTCTGAAAGCTCCTTTGTCTTCATAGATAAATGAGAAACGCTATTCAATTTCTTAGTGCTACACACATTTCTTAGTGCTACATACATGCGAATTGGAAGTTTACGCATACAAAAAACAATAAACTTTGAGAATGAGACAGAACGCTATCATTTTGAGTGAGTATATCCTTAAAGTATAATACATTTTACTTTAGAAAGTATATATTTTGATAAATGTGCATTCTACTAGAAATAATAACTTTTAAATGCAATTTTGTATACGAAAAAATGGCATAAGCAAGAATCCTTCTATATATGAAAAAAAGTTTTGATTTGGAAATGGACCAATGAAGATCTGCGTAGATCATCCGGGTATACTCCTACTAGATCGGCATCCATATTTTTTATGACTGGGGGTCTTTCTTCGTTAATATTAAGAAAACTGTTTCATATAAAAATATGAAAATCGGTGGTATTATAGAGACATGTTTGATAAACACGCTGATGCAGACAGTATTTAAATCGAATAATTATTTTAAGAGATATTTAATGTTAAAGATGGTCAAAATCGTTCCATTAAAAAAGTTTTATAGGAGAAAAACTATACATAGGGATTTAAACATTTTTAGATCATTTTATACATTGGAAGTTCCCGATGTGCAGACTGCAATTATCTTTTTAATTTGACTCATTTTTTGAGGATTTATTTCCATTTTAATTTCAAATTTTCAGCATTTCGAGATATATTTTTTACACATTTTAGAAAAGGGCAGTTATTTTAAACTGTTGCCAATTTTAAAAACAGCGCAAAGAATAATATTTAATTCAAATAAAAAAATTATTTACACGTGGCTATTATAAACAGAAAAAACTTTCAAATTAGAAATAAGTGATTACGTGTTAAAAATCAGGAAAATATTGAAAATTACATCATAAAAACTACAGTAACACGTGAATTTTAAAAGGGAAAGAAAATTTTTAAATACTAAATTCATTATTATGCGTTAAAAGTCACAAATGAAGGAAATTACGTCATATTTAAAAAGGCCAAATAAATAAAACTTGGCAAAACACTTTAAATTAAAAAATATATTTGCACGAGACATTTATTTCATATTTTGAGATAATCTTTTCAACTATTATCGTGAATTCTAAGACAGCGCAAATAATATTTCCTTTCTAACAACAAAAGTATTTTCATGTGAATATTAAAAAATCCCTGCCGGCTCGGGCCTACAGGCGGAGGTAGATTTCGAAGTTAAGTACTAAATTCTCCAACAAAACTTCTTTCCGGCCAGTGCCCATATTCCTTATTTTTAAAAAAGCCAGCAATCAAGATTAGAGATAAACCCAGTTTCTTCACAAAGAGTGAGCTGTAGGGAGCTAAACTTTTTGTGAAAATTATAATATACACGAATACACACACACATGTATATGGAATAGGTTTAAAAAATGGCTACAAAAAATTCAGAGAACCTTAAAGTGTTAAAATATGTTAATATTTCCATAGTCGGGTTTTTATCGTGTTTTAATACGTTTCTTCAAACTCACATGGCGTTACATATTCACCTGCTGAGATCCATTATATTTCCAATATGACGCAATATACATATTTTTTTAATTCGTCAAACTATTTTTTTATTTTGAGTTTTCATGCTGAAATCTTGCTGTAGAAAACTTATGACGTAATATTCAATTTGTTTTCAATTTGTCAAACTATTTAATTTTACACGTGAAAATTTTACATTAGAAAAGTAATTGTTGTGGTGAGAATTTTATTGGTTTTTTTTTTAATTGTTGGCAACTGCTATAACGAAAAACTTTTATTTTTTTTCCTGCCATTGTTGTGTAAGAGCTGGTTATATCAGAATCATGTTAAGACAGTATTCAAAATTTTGAACCCTCCCCATTTCCACCCTCTTGGGCCGATTTCGCCCATTTTCAATCCCCGCCGAGATATTAGCCATATCAAAGTTGTAGGCGAGTTTGAGGACAATCCGTGCATAATTGCGTCTTTTATCGTGCGGACAAAATTTAGTACATACATACATACATATATATATATATATATATAAACTTTTTAGGTGGGGGTGGTTTGGGGTTTCCGGGGTCCTATAATGAAAAGTTATGAAGGAATTTTTCAAAAGTCGCACCGTGGTAACGACTGCAATAGGTAGTATTTCTTACGAAATCTACCTAAAAGAGAAAGGAAACTTTGGTGAAAATTACGTCAGATTTAAAACGGTACATTTAAAAGAACTTTCTCATAGCGTTGTTAAAAAATATCGAGAGACAAAGACTCTGTGTACTTAATTCATTTTACATTAGCTTACTTTAAAATTTTTAACTAATTTTTAACACTTTTCAAATTGATTTCGGTTTGTCTGTTCGCGCTCTAACTCTCGTAAATATACTCGGATCGCACTGAAATTTTTGGTTATTGACGTTTAGCCTAGCACGAACCCTATTTCAAATGAAGTTTGTAGCATGTTTATTTCATTTACAGGGACAGTCAAAAGTATTCCGTTACATTACGGCCGATGGGAAAAAATCATTTCAAATGAATTTTAAAGATGTTACACCCTTTCAAACATAATGAAAAATGTATGTCTTTACGAAGGCACTAAAATATGCAGAATATTATAGCATATGCGGTGCAACGAATAGTTACAATTCATTTACAGGGATACACAAAAGAATTCCATTACAAATGGTATTAGGGGAAATTGTTTGCGGCGTATTTTAATTATACAAATTCATATATAATAAAATTGATATACGTCGGTGAGGCTTACTTAAGTTATTTCATATATAATACGAAGTGCATAGCATTTACAGGAACATACAAAACATTTCAGACAAGTATTTTCTATCTATCCGAAGTACTGTATATTAGCAGCGATGGCAAAGAATGCATTTTTAATTATGATATGCGCTTTTAAGATTCACTATATTTATGCATACTATATGGTGTGTGTAAATGTTATAGTTGATATACAGGGATACGCAAAAGAATTCGTGAAGGTTACTGAGTACGACCGTAAATTGCTGAAAGGGGGGTTTAAAATGTGTTATGCTGAACTGCATGTAGTTTTCTATGAAATGTTTCTAGAATATAGATAAAACGATATACAGTGCCACGCAAAGAATTGAATACATGGCCGCCTATAGACGATAAATTCTGGAAATGCGATTTCAGTAGTTTTAAGAGTGATTTAGTTTGAATTAAAGTTTAGCTAAATAGTGGCGTGTAATAAAGGTATTAGGTAAACAACAGGGATGAACAAAAGTTTTCAAGTATGTTTTTCAACCTGTTATGCGTTTTCTTGCAAAACTAAATTTTCTATTATATAGTATATATATCAGCCTACAAATCAAACACAGGGCTCTTCGGAAGAATTGGAATAAATATTTGGCTATGGATGGTAACTGCTGAAATCAGTTTTTTAAATGTTTAGTTAGTTATCTTATTTACCTTATTTTCCTAAATAACGAAGTTTTGTTAAAGCGTTCAGGGAATGTTGGAAAGTGTTTCATAATCTATGCCGTACGCATGATTTTTCTTTCTTGTTTTTAATCACAGATGAAAACAGCCATTGTATCTCTTAGTAGCGGCTGATTTCCTCTTAAAAATCTCCAATCAAAGGAAAATGAATGAAAACCCGTTTACAAGGAGACCATCACAGTTTTTTTAAATTGTAATTCAATCTTTTTAAGGCCGATGAAATTAGCATGCTTTTAGAATCTGCGGTGTCTGAACGGGGGTTGGCGAGCGTAGCTCGTAGGGGGCAGAGCCCCCTAGTTTCTTAAAATTTAAGTTCTGTTTCTCTTCTTTCAGTTTCTGTTCTTTTGAATTAACTTTTTCAAAGTGTTACGGAATTTAACTAACATGTTCGACATTCAGTATTTGACTTATCAGTTTTTAAGTTTGATAAACAAAAGGCCTTTCATTTTTAAAATATTCTTTTTCTCGCCTTATGCAAAATTTTGGTTTCGGTTGGACTTTAAAATCCTTTCCGTTTCCACGTTAGACAGATTTCGCCTTACGCAACATGAATTAATGTAATTTTCTATGGATTCGCCGGAACTTGAAAAGTTTTCCGCGGTAGACAGATTTCCGGCTTACATAGAGTCCGCGTTAGACAGAATTTACTGTATTTTCCTTTATTCTCCACTTTAACACACTGTTATTGCCGAAACGTTAGTGAGGTTTACTGTACAGACCGAGAGACGCAAAAAGTTTTTGTCTGTCTGTACATCTCGCGATAACTGCTGCAAAAAGCATCCTTTTATTCTGTAATTAGCTAGGTACATTGGAGAGGTACCCGGAATCAACTGTATGGTTTTTGGTTAAATTGAGTTCATTCGTTCAAAAAATATAGAACATTTTCTTTTAAGTCATAATGCTTTTCAATGGGGATTCGATGTTTTTCAAATTTTAACATTCATTGAAAGAAAAATGATGCATTAGGATAATTAATTTAAATGTTAAATTATGGATGCTAAAATTTTCCAATCAAGATCTTAAATTACTCCAAGTAGTTTGAAATTTTGCCAATACATACGTCGGAAATTCTAAATTATCGATACATTTTTGATGAAATTTTATGCATCTATTCGAAAAATATAAAGCATTTTAGATTTTTGCCATTAATTTAATTCGCTTTTTCTCGTTATCTTTAACTGTTATCTTGCAACAGCATTTTACATGCATGACTGGGAGAATATTTATTAAAATAATTAATTCATTGTTCAATTCCCGAAAATGAAAAATGTTTGAATAAAAAAAAACAAACAGATTAACTAATTTTTCGTCATTGAATCTTCGACTAACAAGGAAGTTCTCCTTACAGGGCATACTCAGAATATGTTGAAAAAAAAATGCTAGTGAAACTACTCATGTATGTATAAGGGATCAGTTAAATTTAACGGCGAAATTCCAGTAGAAAGTCTGTAAAAAAATACTTTCGAATATTTGGCGCGAAAATACGAAAGTGACACGCGATTTGGCGAGCAGGATTTTTCCTCGCCGAAAGCAAACGATTTTAATGCATCTGAAAATTTATTAATTGTTTTTTAGAATGCACGGTTTTTAATGAATTCATACTTAATCAATTAAAGAGGTTATTATACATTTTTTATATTACATATATATATATGTTGCTTGTTGCTGTAGTTATTTAATTTCATCACTGTAAAAATATCTTCTATGCTTTGCAAGTTGCAAATATCTATTTTAAGTTATAGTCAGCTGACATTTGATTTAACATTTCCATATCGAAGACGAAGTCGTTTCCTTAGCAACAAAATCAAATTAACAGTATTCTATCTGCCTTATTTTTGAGCTTGAATTTAAATTTTGTTTTAAATCGTAAAATATGATATTTAAATTTTATTATAAATACATATAAATATATATCACAAACAATAGTTAAAACAAACTAAAAATGACAAAACTATTGTTAAAACAAATTAAAAATGACAAAACTAAAGTTATTTAAATTAAACTTGTTTAAACAAATTCAACATAAAAAGTTTTGTCCTACATAAAACCCTATTTTTTTTTATCGCCAACCGGTGATAAATAGCCAAATAAACGAAAATTTCATTATTTTTTTACGGACGCTGTATCGGGGTTCCGCCAAAATTTTTTTATAAACATATATTTCCATATGAGATGAACATTCTGTAATTTTTACAGATTTTTCTGAGTATGCCCGTATGGAGACCTTCCTTGTAAGTTAGCATCAAGCATGAACGATGCTAGAAGCAATATGTTTTTAAATGAATGTGGATACTGTTAAAGTGCTGCCACAAAAGCTACTTTAAAGCACTAAATCACCCTTGCCTTATACGACAGCTGGTAATCGACCCGATTGCGGAAGATTTCGCAATAAGTTTAAGTGTCTACACATAAGTGAACAGGTAGTAAGTAGATAATGCATGCAAATAGACAATTTAGTGCATCACTACCAAAATGAATATGTTAAGATGTTTTTGTTATAGAAAGCTGAAGTACGTACCAACAAAATATAAACTAAATGGGAGTGTATTTGAATTAACATTACAACATTTTATTCATAAAATACATTTTTGTATGATTTTTGAACCGAAAGAGATTTGGATTTAGTTCGATAAGGACTTTTAAAAAATAATAATAACTCTCTAATTTTTTTTCCGAACATACTATAAAGGCATTAGATTTTTAAATTTGATATTTAAATTAAAGGAGTCCAGGACACATTAATTTTTCTTTTTTTAGTTAGAATTTTGAATTTTTTTTGTGATGGTTAACCATATTATTTGTAAACAAAATCTCATCATAACACTTCTCATAAAGTTTAAAAAAAAAAAATAATAATTTTTTTTTTTCAAGTGGGATAGTTTAAAATCATTATAACTTGAAATGCTATTTGTCGAATTTCAATTACTTTTCATTTAATTAAAAAGAAATACTACATAAGTTTTAATTTTTATTCCACATTTTTTAAAATATTAATTGTACAAAAAAAATTAAAAATATTTAAAGTAAAATATTTACATATATAACCATTATAGAATATTACAATTCATCACCGATATCAAATAAAACTTATGAATTGAGTATCAAGACATGATACAAACATTATGCATATTAAATTTGGATCAACAATTATTAAATTAACTAGTCACTAATGATTTTTTTAAAAACTAGATCCAATCACTTATAAATGAATTATTAAAAAATTATAACATTTAAAATTGGCGAAAGGTCAATATTAACAGGAAGGTGAATGCATAAAAAGAATAAATAAATAAATATGTAGGAATTCATAGATATTTGAAATATTTTGTCAAGCTGTTTGTAACTAAAACGTTTTAACCAATGAAAAAGGACCAGAAAAAAAAAGTGAATCATTGACATACCAATAAATCCATTGTTCGAATCTCATAATTGAAATCTCATAATTGATCTCATAATTGAAAATACATAAACTCAATAAGAAAAACCGCAAAATGAATGCAAAAAGGGAAAACTATCATGAATAAAAATGTAACTTATGATTTGTAACTCGTTTTCAAGGGCAATATTACGATATAATAAGTAATATACGGTTAATTTCTGAAATAGAAATAATAAGCAACCGCTTGAATGTATATTTCTACCACTGTCCGATTAACTGTAACCAAAAGAATATATATATATATATATATATATATATACATGTATATTAATAAATAAATGTATAAATTTTGGACAGAATCAAGCCACGTACAATAAAAATGAAACATGTGAGTTAAAAACTTACTCATTAATAGAAACAGATTAAGCTATATATGCAACCTGCTATATATATATGACAAATATATATATATATATATATATATGTGTGTGTGTGTGTGTGTGTGTGTGTATATATGCAACCTAATTTTAAAAAGTCATATTTTCAAAAGTAATTTTTTTTTCAAATTTGCTGAATCAAAATTGAAGTAAAATAATTGAAAAAGACATGTTCCAAATTACAATCACTTACCTTTAACGGTTATTTACTTATAACAATTTAAAGACGAGAATTGGTACAAAAATCAATCATGCAAAAAAAAAAAAAAAAAAAAGGGAAAAGAAAAGAAAACGCATTTAAAGTTTTAAACAAAGATTGGCTGCTAATAAAATGTTTAAATTCCTTTTAAAATCTTCCAGATAAGTAACTCCTTCCTGTAGCTTTAACTTCTGAGTCTGTTGAATTTTTGTCATTTCCACATGCTTTTTGCACTGTATAAATGTCAATTTCACTATTTGTAATAACTGAAGTTTGTGCACGTCGAGTATTTAATTTTTGCCCTTTACAACTTCAGATTTTCTTTTTCTGATCATTTTTTAAAACTTTTTTTTAGAAAATCTAATTTCGTAAAAAAAATCATAATTATACTTAAATAAATTACTACGTTTAAAATTTGAACTTTGAAAGAGGGAGGGGGGGGGGGGGTGTAGGGTTCTGACCCGACCTGAACCCGCAAATTTAATTTTAAGTCAACCCGAACCCGCAATACTTCAATCCGCAATCCGATCCGAACCCGCAATGAAAGAAAAGTAAATCATGTTTTAATGGCATTATGAAAAAAAATCTACAATTGTATTTCTAATACCATTTTTATATTTTTCGTAGAAGAATTAACAAATCTATATTCTTTAATATTCAAATATAATAAAACCTCTGAATAGTGGACACCTCGGGATCGTTGAATAGAGTCAAACATAAGGTCCGGTTATCCCGAATTTTGTTTTTTCGGCTCGGAATGAATCTAATTTTCTTTCTGCAGGTCGGGTTCACATTAGAAAAATTTTGAGCACAATCAGGGCCCGACTGAGGCTATGGAGGGCCCCAGGGCAAGCATTATTCGGGGGGGGGGGGTGTCCTTCCATCTATCTATAGAATGTTTTTGAAAATAATGTAGAAGTGGCTAGTACTAAACTTCATTACATATTGTATGTATTGTACATAAATTTTGTACCCGGTACTGCTCACACCTGTATACAGGATATTACAAAAAGAGGGTCACAACTTTTAAGAAAAAATACTAGTAGGATAATAGTAGAAACAAGTGATATATAAAAAAAAAATTAAGTCAATTCCTACTTAGGTCAATAAGGGAAATTTTTTTTCTCCCATTCTTCAATGATTGCTTCTGTGGTGCATAAAATGCCTTGATCAAGAGAGGGCTCTTTCGGTCAACAATCGAGTACGGAACTGATTAGTGAAAATTAATTAATTAAATTAAATTAATTAATTAATATTTGAAAAAACTGTATAAACATCAAGTGTCACCCACTACAAGTTTAAAAAAATATATTTGAACTTAAGTGGATGAATAATAAGTATTTTATTAACGACTGAAAATTTGAACAAGATATATATAGGGAGAGTGTAAACTAATAGTAGGAATTGAAAAATGGCCACTACTTAGTTATCCCGTCGACCAAAAATGTATTGCCAAACTATAAGATTAAATACCAATAATGGTTGATCGTAAATGTCAGATTCACTTGACTTTAGGCAAGTTACACATGTTAACGTCAACAAGTCATTTTTATTTCGACGTTTTATTTGTATTTTTATTAATGTTATACTAATTTATGGCAGATTCCCAAAACAGCCGAGACATCCCATTTGGCGACTTTTCTGACAAGCGCCAACTACCCCACATGCGCCAATCTAAAATGCGGCAACCTGAAAACTAACGTGATTGGTCCACTTTCCTGAATACTTCCAGACTGTTTTTTACTACGTCATCACCCTGGAATCATGGGAAATAGAACATTTATAAATAACGACGTATTAGAAAACACAGGAAAGCTGATTTTTATGAGATTCAAAATAAAACAAACGATTTCAACATAAGTTTATTGAAAATGTGAAATTTTTAAAGTACCTTTCCAAATCAGAGTAACGATATAATGATTAAAATTTTCATTTCTCAACAACTTTTAGAAAAAATCATGGGGTCATTTAATATTGAAAGTACGTGCTTATATTATAGTAAACATAGAACAATTCATTTCTAATTTAAAGAAGTATGAACGCTTCGCGTTCATAAAAAAATAATATTTATCACTGAATACAGCAACCTAGTTCTGCAGCAATCTGAAAAACGCAGGATACTCGTTAAAGCGGCAATCAGCATACATGTATGAACGCTTCGCGTTCATTTACCGAAAAAAAACATCACTGTCACCAGCAGTTCTCGGTGTGCAGGAATCTCAAAATTCAGCAGTTCTCGCTAGCAGCAATATCAAAATTCAGCAGTTCTCAATGCGTAGCAATATCAAAATTCAGCACTTGACGTTGCGTAGCAATATCAAAATTCAGCAGTTCACGTTGCGTAGCAATATCAAAATGTACAAAACTCGTAAGGTCAGCATACATGAGAAATATACAATAAATGGCTAATATAAAACATTATACTAAAAAATACATAAAATTATTAACATACCTTAACAAACATCTCCTTTCTTGAAAACCAACTCTATAAAATGTTGAATTGCCATAATTTCGTAAATTTCTAGTCGTCGATAAACTTCATTTAACTTTCCAGCAAAAAAAAAAAAATGAACAAATACTCACAATTTCAAACTAAATTACACAGGTACTTTAACTTTCAAATTTTACAACTAAAAACAGCAAAATATATTAACAATAACATACTCTAGCCTTACCCTCATTTATTTTTATTCATCTGTCTTCTACACTTCGTCACGCAACTCCTACAATAATTAGAAAACGCGCGGAGTTGAGTTGTCAAAGGCAGGCGTAGCCATCCAATACACAAGAAATCAACCCATCCCATTCAACCAATCCAAATTCAAGATAACACAACTGAAGGCGTGGAAAGAATTTACGAAACGAACTGGTAACAACAAAGATCTATTTATCGCCTCGCCAAATTGAATGATGCCAAGTGTCTCGGCTGTTTTGCGATTCAGCCTAATTTATTTGTTCTTTCGTTATTTAAAATAAGAATGATGTCAATTTGTATAATTTGGTGAGTGTTTTGGCGATTTATATAATTTGGCGAAATTGGTCGACGGGATAACTAAGTAGTACCAAAAAATGGCAGATTGGTTGACACGAGTATTTCTTTGCAAATTTTTACTTTGCTTTACATACGTTATATGATGTCTAAAAGAAAATGTCCGAAATTGGTCATCATTAATGATTTTATTTTGCCACGTTACGAGGAAAACGTTAATGACGTTTGAAAACAATAGAATACTAAGTTGTTATAATAAACTTTTAATCATTAGTTTTCTAACGATAAAGTTTGTTTTTGGATGAAGGAGGTACTGGAAGCAGAGGGGAAAGGGGGAACGCAATCCCTTCCAAAATGTTTGAAAATATATGAATTTTGATCACTTTTGGATAATTTTAATCATTTGACACCTTTTAATGAAAATCCTGATTACTCTCATAGCCCCCCCTTTTTCGGGAGCCCCGGGGCAGCTGCCCTGCATGCCCCTGCGTAAGTCGGGCCATGAGCACAACTATAGGTTTCAGATTGAAAAGAAAAACATATTTGAATTATAGTCCTTGGTCGGGCTGTACCCGAGCCGTGCTCCGTATACGACTCAATTAAATGAATATCACAGGTATGATGAGTCATACCCGAACTTTGATACAATGAAAACAAAGAAAGTAGAAAAATAAGGTTTCAGTCGATATGTAACGGTATAAAATTAAAATTTTAATCTAAATATGCTTTAAAATTAGTTGCGGTTTCAAAAGTTAAAGTTATAACTGACACACAATTGGCATTCTGCATTATCGTACTTTAATAAAATAATCTTTTCAAAAAAAAAATATTAACCGACTTCAAAAAAGCGCTAAAAAGAACTAAATAATTCTTTAAACTTCTCTAATGACGAAACCTTATCCATTAACTGCACATCGGACTTCATGTATCCGCATAAAAACGTTAAATTTAATATATAGAATTTAATAGCTACCAAACATGGATTTTCTAGAGAATATTTTTTACAAAAGATTAATTTACATATTTATGATTTAATTTACGAATATATACGTATAAAAAGTAATCAATTACTTTTTGAAGTTGGTGCCAACCTATCTCAAGTATAGTAAAATTGTGAATATATTGTAGCTATTACCATGAATAAAGTGATGATGGAAAATATGATATAAAATTTAAAAAATGCTCTATTTCTTCAAATAATTATTTTTTTTATCATTATCGATTGTGAATGTTTGGCACCAACTTCAAAAAGTAATTGATTACTTTTTATACTTATATATTCGTAAATTAAATCATAAATATGTAAATTAATCTTTTGTAAAAAATATTCTCTAGAAAATCCATGTTTGGTAGCTATTAAATTCTATATATTAAATTTAACGTTTTTATGCCGATACATGAAGTCCGATGTGCAGTTAATGGATAAGGTTTCGTCATTAGAGAAGTTTAAAGAATTATTTAGTTCTTTTAAGCGCTTTTTTGAAGTCGGTTAATATTTTTTTTTTTGGAAAAGATTATTTTATTTCCTACTTTTTAGTTATTCATACCGTAACACATAATTATCCGAATTTCAACATCTGCTGAATAAGTAACTTATTTGTCAAATAAACTATAATTTACAAAAATTATTTATTAAACAAATAGTTTTTAATAAATTCCTTATAATTTCATTAGAAGTATTGATTTTATTAGCATTTAATACATATGATGTTTTTTGAAACAAGTAAATTGTATTCAGAACAGTCTACATTCATTTATTTATTGATCACATACACCTTACGTATGTGCTTGACATAAGGGGCCTGCTTGTAAGTCATCGTTAATATACAAGTACGAAATAACACAAGGACTTTGAGCTTTGACGGGGGGGGGGGGGGTCTAGATAGCACAAGGAGATTTACAACACCAGAGAATTGCATTTGGGAGCTCCACAAAGAGTGTGAAACGGGGCCAGCGGGAGTTGAACCCGCAGCCCAACTACGCTCTCAAGCGATTAGTGGTGTGGTGCCTTAATCATTCAGCCACGGTCTACATTCAAGAATTATTTTTTGTGGCACTCAGTTGTCAACAGCAAAATGCAGACTATGTAGCAATATTTGTATTGACTCTTCAAGTATATTGACAAGGACCCAGATATATTTTTCGCTGTTAGCGAAATGAGATTGACCCATCAGAAGCCTGCCTTTTTGCGAACTTGTAATTTTTATAGAGTGTGTACTTTTAAATTTCAAAAATTCTTCTATCAAATAAAACAAAACTTTGTGTACTAAAATGCTGGCATCCAAAAAGTTGTAAACTTGTCAGGTTTGAAAATGTGGTCCAGGGGCCACCGTGGCTGAGTGGTCAGCGATGACCACCTCAGGAACTCAGCTTTCGCTTTAGAGTGTTAGTGCAGGCATCACGCCGCTAATCGCTTGAGAGAGTAGGTGGCTCCGGGTTTGAATCTCACTGGCTCCGTTGCACATTCTTTGTGGAGCTGCCGGATGTAATTCTGTGGTGCTGTAAATTTCCTTGTGCTATCTCCTTCCTGTATATTGACGATGACTTATAAGCGGACGCTTGACGCCAAGCACACAGGTCAGATATATGTATTCAATAAACTAATCATGTGGTCCATAATGGAGGATATTCCATCTACGTTTTGATCACGTGGTCAAGGTAAAAACTTCTAGCGTAAAGAACGGAAGGCTCCATAGACGTAATGAAAAACCCTCGCCAGCCAGTGAAACAGTTCATGCGGAAAGCAGTAGTAGCCTCCCTTCTTATCAGTTCAGCTATTGAATTGTAAGCTTTTTGATACTTACTTCCGATGTCGGTTAGCATCGTTTTAGACATTTGGGTTTTTCTGAATGCAGCATCTTTTCTAGACAAGATCTCGCACTTCGGAAAGTTACCGCATCCGGTAAACTATAAGATCCACATCGATACTTACGGACATCGAAATTGGGTGTGGAAAAGCTGACAAGCCACAAGTTTACACATCAGAGCGCGGCGAAGTGCTTTAAGAGAAACTTATGTCCAAGCTATAGCAAACCTAGGCATTTTCTATTACATAACTACAGCGTCTAGAATATATAATGTCGAAATCGGCTACCACAGTGATACTTAACCTTTAACTGATGTGACTAAAATTTGTCACACAACTGATGTGATCCGGTCTCTCAGACCCCTCGAATAAAATGAATAAAAAAAATAACTCAAATGGTTGAATTTACTTAAATTTTGTCCTAACAATATCGTTGTACTTCTCTTAGGAGCATGTAAATTAAATTGCATGAAAAAAGTATTTTATTCATATTATTTAACTTCAGTACAGAAAAGTAAAAAGCTGTAAAAGAGTTTACAGCTGGGAGTCGCGGGGTCTGGGAGACCGCGTAACATCAGTTAAAGGTTAAAAAAGTGCTAAAATATTGGATCTCTTAAATTCAAATGATGCTGAAATCCAATGAGACGATCACAGCAACATCTGCAGGATATTTTTTAAAACTTCAAGACGATTTGGTTACAGCCATAGAGAAGAGATAGAGGTGGAGAGTGCTTTGGTAATCCTAAAGTGGAACCAACATAATAGTCACGTGTTTATAATAGTCAATAGTTTTAATAGTTTATAACTTGACTTTTACCGCCAAAGTCTAGCATATGTTTGCGAAAGGAAAATAAACAAATAACCGTATCGTTAAATTAAAGTGAGAATCTTCTTTTAGTAATTTGAAACACATTTTAAGTTGCTTTGTTTTACTTCGTTTATATTTTTGCACTACTTCACATGCATAATGTGGATGCTGAGTATTTATATATATTTTTTTTTCACGACCGGCAACAATTTTCAAATTGCCAAGCAAGCGATAACGAGCGAAATCTGGAAACCTTTACATGAGTAGGGCCGGTCATGTTGATGCCGCTTTTCAACGGAATTACAGCGTCTAGAATACCTAGTGTGGAAATATGCTATCCAAACAGTGCTAAAAATTTGCATCCCTTAAATGTGCGACGATACTGCTAAAATCCCAAGTGTCGATCGCAGCGACATCTGTGGAATTTTCATATTACTAATATTACATTGTATAGACTAGTAATTTCTTGCAGCTGTAGAAAATATCCTGCAGGTGTCGCTGCGATCTGCATATTGCAGCAGCATCATTGCACATTTAAGGGATATAATATTTTAGCCCCTTTTTTTTAAGTATTACAGGGATAGCTGATTTCCACAGTGTGCATTCTAGTCGCTGTAACGGAATTCTCTACGGAAAGCACACTCCACCCCTATCTCTTCTCTATGGTTACAGCGTCTAGAATATATAGTGTGGTAATCGGCTATCCCCGTAATATTTAAAAAAAGTGCTAAAATATTGGATCCCTTAAATGTCAAACGATGCTGAAATCCAATGAGTCGATGGCAGCGACAACTGCAGGATATTTTCTAAAACTCCAAGACGATTTGGTCTAGACACTGTAATAATACGATGTTTACTTTGATATCTGAAAATATATCGCAGATGTCGCTGCGATCGCATCCTTCATTTTAGCGTCATTGCACACTTAAGGAATACAACTTTTTAGCGCTGTTTGAACATCAGATTTCCACGCTATATATTCTAGACGCTGTAATTTGGTCTAGCTCTAGATGCTGTAAGTATGTTCCCAATACCTACTATTGGGTTCCGATCCTGAGCCGTTCTCATTGGTTCCTCAGATTCAGATGTCGGAAACATAATGACTGACTATCGCAGTAGTACAGCGTCCAGAATACATAGTGTGGAAATCTGCTATTCAAACAGCGCTAAAAGTTGTATCTCTTAAATGTGCAATGATGCTGAAACCCAGAGAGCCGATCGCTGCGACATCTGCGATATATTTTCAAATTTCAAAGTAAACATCATCGTATTATTACAACGTCTAGACCAAATCGTCTTGGAGTTATAGAAAATATCCTGAAGATGTCGCTGTGATCGACTCATTGGATTTCAGCATCGTTTGACATTTAAGGGATCCAATATTTTAGCACTTTTCTAAGTATTACTGGGATAGTCGATTTCCATACTATATATTCTAGACTCTGTAGCTGTAGTACTTAGAAAGTACTAAAATATTGTATCCCTTAAATGTAAAACGATGCTGAAATCCAAAGAGTCGATCGGAGCGACATCTGATGATATTTTCTAAAACTCCAAGACCATTTGGTCTAGACACTGTTATAATACAATGTTTACACTGAAATTTGAAAATATAACGCAGATGTCGCTGCGATCGGCTCATTGGATTACAGCATCATTGCACATTTAAGGGATACATTTGTTTAGTGCTGTTTGGATAGCAGATTTCCACACTATTTATTCTAGGCGTTGTACTTGTGCTCTGATACATGAGAAACTTTAAAGGTTGATTTTAAACTTTTCGACACTGACTTTCGATATCGGTTTGTGTCTTTGTGGGCCTTTTCGGTTTGGTAGATGGCAGAATGGCCGGGATTCAGGTAGATTTTTCGCTCTTAGCAAAACAAGATCAACCAATCAGAAGGCTGCATTTTTGCAAACAGCGAAAAGTTCGCAAAACTGGAGGCTTCTGATTGGTCAATCTCGTTTCACTACCAGCGAAAAGTCTATCTGGATCTCGGCCTTTGCCCAGCTAAGTTTCCGCACTTTGAAAGATCTCTTATCTCTGTAAGAGTAACAGTATGAAAGATGAGTGCTTATAACTGGGCGACTGCTTAAAAAAGGATTTGAATTTTAAAGTTTTTATTTTTAAAAAAATGTTCTAATCATCAGATTTTTATGAAATTGTAATGGGACCAAATGGGTGACTTACACTTTCAAACAAACAAACAAAAAAAATTATCAAAATCGGTTTATATTTAAGAAAGTTATGCGTGAACATGGGCAAAACATACATACAGGTCGAATTGATAACCTCCTTCTTTTTGAAGTCGGTTAAAAATACAATACGCAGCAAAACGTTAATGATTCTTCCTGTCTATCACACAGTAGATTTTTTGTCATAACAACGTTAGAAGTATAAACACTAGAACATTAGAATTGTAACTATTCAGCAAAAATGCTTTAGCAATGCAGAATCATTCGTTATAATCCTTATTGTAGCAGTAGCTAAAAAAATATTTTTAACTTCCAGAAACTAATTCCAAAACTAGACGCATTTTGCTTTCATGAAAATTTGATCTGCATTTTAATAGACTTTTAACGAGGAAAAATATTTTGGACCTTCTTTGAAAAAATCGGGTCAACCCGAAACCGACCCGCAAGAGTTAAAAAGCCTACCCTAAATAATGAAAGCCAACCCGACCTACCCGAATCATGGTTCGGGTAAAAACGGGGTAACTCGATCCGATGCAGCACTCTGGGGGGGGGGGGGGGGGGGCTTTGAGACCTTTAGCGGCATGGTTGTCGTCTCAAATGATCCACCAAAACTAATTATAAATCCATGAAAAGACACCATTAAAATCGATTGATGCTGTGCAAGAAATCCAAAGTACGTTTAAATGCCAGAACAATTATTCAACGCATATCAAGACACAAATAATATACCACTTCAGTTCACTTCACTGTAGAAGAAGTAGAAGTTCATATACATAAAACTACAAGAATTAAATATAAATTCCTTTAAAATTTAAATGTACACATTTATTTCGGAAAAAACGTGCCGCAAAAAAGCTTATTTACATTTCAAAGGAAGTCGTTTTCATGACAACCATTGCTTGAAAGCTGGATTTTGAAAACAAACCAAACCAAAAAAAAAAAAAAAAAAAAAATCTTCTGTTCTAATTAAGACAGAAATATAATTTAAACGTCATTTTAATCATAAAATAACAGGGAATGTTTTAATGCAATAAAAGTTTTTTTTCCGAAAATTTGAAGTGATTAAATCTCGTTTGTGGAGGTTAAGGGATTATCCTCGTTAAGGGATTTACGTTTTTATACTTTATTTTATTACAACAGGAGATTTTATTCAACTTTTGCAAAAGATGTCGATCTTTTGTAGTTTGCAGGTATGTCACTGTTTTATTACGATAGGATAAAATTTCGTGTACAGTAGAGCGCCGATTATCCGAACAAGTCGGGACCGACCCTAGTTCGGATAAGCAAAAGTTCGGATAAATGGACAGATAATTTAACGGATGTATCTGACTATACTAAAATCTTCACACCTTATCCACGAATTAGACTGACAGCACTAGTTAATGCTGGCATGTTTAAAAATTGATTATTGTATTTTTATTTTTTTTGTTTACTTTTTATTATCATTTTCTGAACGCCAGAGATTATAATTTAAGCAAAAAAGCGTTCGATTGTTGCTTGCTTTAAAGAAGACATTCTTTTCTATGATGCCATATCTCGAATTCTTCTTAAATACGTTAGTTGAATAGGATCAGTATTCTTCTGCCGTTCGAGACATTTCATAGCTGCTTCCAAACATTCAAAGGCTTCGTTATGTGATAGACCTTGATCATTTTCAGAGCATTTGTTTTCAATTTCTGTTTTGTCTTGAATATCATCCACAATCTCATCATCATTTAAAATCTGATATCCAGGTCTAATAAGATGTTTGGATAATTGGAAGTTCGTTTTAAAAGATTTTTTGAGAGAAATAGGCTGTTCGGATAATTGGAAGTTCGGTTAAAAAATATTTTTTGAGAGAAATTGGTTGTTCGGTTAATTGGAGTTCGGATAATCGGCGCTCTACTGTATAATGATCTTGTTGCTTGTAATAAATTTGGTTAAAAATAAGTATTTGTAGGAATACTAAAATTTTGAAATAGGAAAATTATTGGTAAAGGCAATATAAATTCAATGGCACAAGGATGTGTCCAGGTGGGCAGATCCCCTCCCTGAAAAAATGTACATTTTTATTTTTAAAAAAATTAAACAATAAGCAATTGAAGAATATAATTGCATATGGAACCGTGTTTTAGTATAATAGTTTTCAAAAATTAAATTTTCTTAATCGTTGGATAAATCTTATATCCTTAAAAAACTACATATAATCTAACATTATTAAATTACATATTTCAGTATGTACTACTTCTTGTATGAAGTACGACTAAATTTAAAATGTCTTACAAAATTGACGGTTGAGGCCTGTGATCTGAAAATTTAGTAGTATTAAGAGAAAAAAGGGTGTTTTCTTCTGTAAAAAAATTATGATAATCGGAATAATTCAAGCAGAAAGCTAAATGGAGTAAGATCTTTGTTATTCACCACTCATTCCTCGAATTAAGCTGTTTTATTAAATATACTTAATGTCAGACAAACAGCTTTATTCTATGCCATAAGCCAGGGATGGCGAACCTATGGCACGCGTGCCAAAGCTGGCGCGTACAAAAATTTCTCTGGCACGCTAAAAACTTAAATTTGAAAATCATTTTATGGATTTATATATATATATATATATCAAACAAAAACATAATTTGAAGAACAAATTATAAAAAACAAAATTTATTTCCTATATTGTTTAAGCCCGAGAAGGGACAGATATTAAGATATTTCATTCAATTAGTTCTACATTTAATGTTAAATTTTTGTAACAAATTAGTTAAGCCAATTGAAGATTAAAAAATAAAAATAAACTTCATACAATATGATACTTAAAACACCCTAAAAAATTAGATTCCGTTTAAATGAAATCGAAATAAATCTTAGACTTCTTCCCTTTTTAATCGAAAATATTTCTATTGCAGATTTTGTATTGTGTTTATGACAATTGTACATAATATGATAAGATGCATGTAAAATATAAAACTTAAAAAAAAGTCTAAGATTTATTGCATGAAACATTAATTGAAAAATTTGGCGAAAAATTCAAAAATCGCTGTACGATTTCCGACTAAACTTTATTGAAGGGACAAAATTTACTATATTGCGCTGAAAGATTAAACCCAAATTCATTTAAAAATTGTATAAAAAATCGCTGAAAATTCAAAAATCACAGAGGGCAAAATTTACTATAGTGGGCTAAAACATGTAACTGGAATTCTTTCACGAATGTCGAAAAATCCTCGCGAAACGTGAAAAAACGCTAAAAATCGCGAAGGACAAATTTTACTATATTAGGGCTAAAAGTTTTAACCGAATTCCTTTCACAATTTTCCAAAATTTCGTTGCAAAACGTGAAAAACTGAAAAATTTAGCAATCGTAGATTAAAAAAAATAATAATATAGCGGGCTAAAACATTGTAACCGAATTCCTTTACGAATATATAAAAAAAAAAAAAAAACCCGCTAAAAATTGCATTGGAAACCTCTAAAAATTCAAGAAAGAAATTTTACTATATTAGGCTGATACTGAATTCGTTTTACGAATGTTAAAAAATCGCAGTGAAATGAGAAAAAACTTTAAAATTGCATAAAAAATTAGCAAAATATTCAAAAATCACTGTACGAATTAAGATTAAACTTTATTGAAAACAGACAAAATTTGCTATATTGGCCTAAAAGATTCAAACCGATTCCCTTTTACTAATGTGGAAAAATCACCGAGATGCGAAAAAAAAAAAAAAAAAAAAAATAATCGCATAAAAATTTCAATTAAAAAAAATCCAAAGGCTTGCTTCCAGGTACATAACTTCAGACGTACAGACACCTTCCTTGTACAGGGTGACATAAAAATGACACCAATTTTGAAAAAAAAAAAAAAAAAAAAAAACGGAAATACATTGTTTGCGGCGTTATGTTTAGGAAACTAGGGAATTTTATACCGCCAAACTTCATAAACAATTGCGGAACTGAAACAACACATCTGTATTGCATGTGAGACAATTCCAACTGACATTTTTGTCTGAGACTGCGCCACGTTGCTGCTGCAAATAGTGGTTATTTTGAAAACATCGTTGTTTAATTTTTTGCAACATTTTATAACCGGCTTTTATTTTTCCTATTTTGCAGCGCACCTTTTGTCAAACATTTCAACTAAATTGGTGGGAAAAATTACATGGTTTCCCAAACATAAGGCCGCAAACGATACATTTCTATCGCGTTCCGTTTTTTTTATTGACTTTCAAAATCCATCAGTCATTTTTAGAACACACTGTATCTCTGCGTGCAGCGATGTCTTCAGAACACAACACACCCACACATACAAACTTATTATAGAAATCTAAAAATATGCTTCAGATATTGAAAGGCTGTAATTTGTTCAGTTGCCATTAACCAGGTATTCATATATTTTATTATTCACGTTTTCTCGCTGTTCACCTACAAATATAATGCCATTGTTGAAAGGGAAAGTAAACACCAAATCCGCACTTTTGAAAACACATACTTTTAAACCCACTGGCTATACAGAAATATCTATATCATTTTCTTCGATTTGAAAACTCCGAAGAAGTTTCACCACAATGCTCTTTGAAATCTCTGTTTATTCTGAGGCAATAGAAGTATCTTCTAGGATAACATTCTGTTTCTAAAAGAAAAAAGATAAAGACTAAATTTTTAAATTTAAAAATCAGAAAAAGTTAAACAGAGTGATATTTATATAAACTGTGCGTAAAATGCTTTGAATGTGCAAAAAAAGCACAAATTAATGTTTAATTTATTTGAATATTAATAAATATATGGATAGTCGTATATGCATTTACAGATACCTCTCAATAGACTTTTGTGACCAGATGGTATGGATTGCCTTATTCGGAGATTATTTCCCTAGAGAAAAGTATTAAATTCTAATATAATCTTCTATTTTAGAGTTATGTGCCTCAAAAAGAAAAGAAAAGGGAACCCTTATTAGGACCACATTGATGTCCGTCTGTCTGTCAAGACCGTTTTTTTCTAGGAATGGCTTAAGGTATCAAGTTGAAATTAATAGAAAATAATAAGGATTACGTCACCATTGTTTTGTAAGCATTTAGAGTTTTTTACTCAATGAAATAAAAAGTAACAGCCTTAAAACCAGGGCTGCGGAGTGTGACCCATTTTTTGAGCAAAAGAGTCGCTAAAAAACATGCCGACTCCGACTCCAGATTTTTTTGTTAGACATTTTAAAGCGAATTTAAACTAATTATATGTAATTTTAAATCTATAAAATGAACTATTGTTGTTATTTATGTGCTATATCAGACTACTCAAGTTAAATATGACCGATTTACTGCGGTGTAAAAAGTAGATACAGAGTAAGTACAGAGTACTACCCGTGTACAGAGTAGATTAAAACTGTTTTAATTCATAACTGTAGTAGATATTTTGTATTTAGTATATAAGTACTTCCCCTCATATTTTCGGGGAGTTGAGGATAAAACTTGAGGCACAAAGACAGGGTTCTCGCTGTCGCTCGCCATTGCGCCAAATCGTGACAAAATGCTTCATTTGGCGAGTAAACGGAAGATTTGACTCACCAAATTTCGAGTGCTCAGTTTTTGCTCTTTTTTTGTGTGTGTCAGTTCAGGTGACACGTTCATAAATTATCTCCTACAAAATTTAAATTAATCTTCTGTTGATTCAGACAAACTAGAGATGTTTAGTGTGTTTTGTCCGCAAAATCTCCCATTAATAACGGATAAGAGCAATTTTCAAAACTATGGTATAAAAAAAAAATGAATAAGTTTTTAACCATTATACATTTGGACATTTCCTTATCTGAGGTATTGTCCGAATGGAAGTTATTTAAAAGTTTCTAGATTTCTTGCTGCGGAACCATGAATTTAAGAGATACCATAGATTTCATTTGGAAAAACTATTTTCAGAAGCTTTCTATAACAAGCAACATGCTACAATTTGCTAAAATAGTGCTAATACATTCAGTAAACTATGAGAAAGACTTCAGTGTGTTGAACACAATAAAAACTAAATTGTAAAATCGGATGTCTACAAGAAATGTCTAACATGCCATTTTAATATGTGTTAACAGGTCCAATAGGTAGCAGTACAATTTCGAAACTGGCTTTAAAGCGTAGGCTTCAATGAAAAGCCAAATAATTCTAGTTTTTGACACATACTTTGTTCTATCAGATGTAAATTTCCAACTGGGCGAAAAATGTCCGGACCAGGATTCGAACCAGGGATCTCTTGGCTGAAGCCGCCAATGCTCTGCCGTCTGAGTTATCCCGAACGAATCTGGTGGAACTCTTTCACCCAGATAACCTTATTGATTATAGCATCTGGTCTGAAATCTGTTTCAGCTCAACAGAATAAATCGCAGGTTATGGAACTCCAGAAATCGCTGGATATGTAATTATCTAATCTAACATACTTTGTTGTCTATATTTTGAAATTTTCAGAATTCATTGAATATAATAGCTTAAAATCTTGAGTTAACAGGGATTGGAAGTTTTATTTCATAACATTTTAATGATTTAAATCGGGTTTTGAATTTTTTTCTTGATTGGGCTAATATTTTAGAATATAGTTTATTCAGAACACATTTGGAAATGTTTTAAAATAGAATACGTTTAGAACAGAATAAATTTAAAATATAGTTTTTTTTTCTGTAACGGATAATTAAATTTAGAAGAATAACGAATCTATAAGCAGTCACAGAAACTTACGTTATTTTCGAACATATTGAAAACTAGTATGTTGTGGCCATCACAAAACTTTCTTCTATATAAATCACGTCAATTAAATCATTTAAATAGTATAAGAAATTACATCAATTTAGAACCAATTCGTATCAAAGTATACCTGAATTCGAAGTTTGATGAAAATTCGTGCATTAGTTATTGAGATAGAGCTCTAGGGGAAATTCTGAAAAATTCAGTATAGCAGCGCCACTTGTTGGGCGATTTGCACCAAAACACAAACAGCACTAATTCATATTAAGGTATACCGGAATCTGCAGTTTGATGAAAATCGGTGCATTAGTTCTGGAGCTAGAGCTATTGTGGAAATCACAAAAAATGCAGCACAGCAGCGCCACCTGTTGAGCGATTTAAACAAAAAGGTACAAAACATCATTTCATGTCAAAGACTAAATGAATCTAAAGTTTGATGAAAATCCGTGCATTAGTTCTGGACATTGAGCTATTGTAGAAATCGTAAAAAATGCTGCATAGCAGCGCCACCTCTTGAGCGATTTACACCAAAACATAAACAGCACTAATTCATATCCAGGTATACCTGAATCTGAAGTTTGTTTAAAACCCAAGTATTAGTTCTTGAGATAGAGCTATTGCGGAAATCTCAAAAAATGCAGCATAGCAGCGCCACCTGTTGAGCGATTTACACCACAAGAGGCAAAACGTCAATTCATGTCAAGCACTAACTGAATCTGAAGTTTGATGAAAATCCATGCATTATTTCTTGAGATTGAGCTATTACGAAAATCGTGTAAATGCTTCAAAATGCAGCATAGCAGCGCCATCTGTTGGGCGATTTGCACCAAAACGTTACCAGCACCAATTCATATCAAGGATTAACGTAATCTGAAGTTTTATAAAAATCCGTGCATTAGTTCTTGAGATAGAGCTTTTGCGGAAATCCTGAAAATGCTACATAGCAGCGCCACCTGCTGGGCGATTTGCACCAAAAACTAATCAGCACCAATCTATATCAGGTACTACCTGAATATAATTTTTTATTAAATTCCGTGCATTAGTTCTTGAGATAGAGCGCCCACAAAATTTGTGTCACATACAGACAGACAGACGGACGGACAGACGGACAGACAGACAGACAGACTCACAGACAGACATTTTGTAAAAACATGTTTTTTGGAATCTCTGACCCCTAAAACGTATAAATCCGTCGAAAACTGGAATTCGAAAATTTTCATGAAACCAATACTTTCTTCTTGTCAAGATAGAAGAAAGTAAAAAGGGGGTCGGTGCATTAAAGAGTTAAATATCGAATTTTCAATATTTCACGACGAAGTTATTTTGCTATTTTTTTTTTTTTCATTTGGCGAATGTTTTTTATTTCTGATTAGCCAAATTTCTAACGTTGGTAAAAAGTCAGCGAGAACCCTGTAAAAAGGTTTGCAAGGATTCAAGGCCCGGAAAATGAAGGCAATTTTTCAAACAGATGATGTAAGTAGAATTAAGACAATTTATATTAATGTGCCGGATCAGACTGATAAAAAATTGAGCAGGCTGACAGGCCAAACATAACAAATTTGAAAGAACCACATTATGTTATAAAATAGGAACAATTTAGAATGGGCATGATTGGTGGGAGAATAAATACAAAGGCACGGCTGAACTTTTAAGGGAACTTTGAAAATTTGGCTCATGCAGATCTCTTACCTGAGGTAATGCGAAAATTATAAATTTGTTCTATTTTTGGAGGCAAAAGAACTAGAAATCTGGCATAGCATTGTAATAGAAATCTTTTTCTCCCTGAAATTTTATCTGTCAGTATGGCTAAAAGTCAAAATTCTAAAATATCCTTCTTTTATTTATTTATTTTTGTGCATTGGAGTCAAAATAACATGAAATTGTAATTCTTTTTTTCTGAATCGGCGGTACCCAAAATGACGATAAAATAGTGAAATTTCGTTATCTTTCATAATTTGAATTTCGGATTTTTCAGGTCTGCAAAATCCAAAATACAGCCAAAATTGTAAAAAAAATTTTTAAAAATGTAATTTTTATTTATTTTTCATTAGTATTAACAGAATCCGAATTGTTTCCAAAATAATAAAATTTTCATCTTTATTTTTCCTCCTTTCAATTGAAAGTTTTCGAGTCTGGAAAACACAGCAAAATAAACCACTAAATTGTAACGATTTTGCTTTTTTTTTCTCAGTCCGCAGAACCAAAATAGTAAAATTTCCATTTTGTGTTTTTCAGACTTCGATAGTTGGATTTTCCGGGTTTGCGGGCACGAAATTGTAAACGGAAAATATAATTAAAAAAAAAATATTTTTTGAAGCCCTTAAAAAGAAAATCAATCCCGAAATAGTGAGATTTTAGCTTTATTTTTTTATATTCCATCATTATTTTAACCATCAACAGGCCACACTATAGTATGTTACTCTGCCCGGAGTCGGAGTCGTTAAAATATCCCGGAGTCGGAATCGGTCAATTTTCCCACTGACTCCGCAGCCCTTTATTCTTAACCAATGAACCCCAAAAACTAATCAGGGAAGCGCCTCATCAGAAGGAACCTAGAAAAAAAAAATGTGAAGCAAATCTGATATTTCTATCAAGAGTTATCGCGTTACGTACATACGTACATACAGAACCGGCCAGCACATAAGCTCTCAGGCTTTGATAGCCTGTGAGCTAAAAAATGCATTATTGACACGTTCCTTTTTTAGGTGCGTTCGTAATTATATAAATATGTAGCACCTATAGTCGTCGTTCAGTCCGTCTGTCCGTCCGTCCGCATATAACAGAGCAAAAACTACTCAACCGAATGGTCTGAAATTTCGAATATATGATTGCTGCAAAATTTTGTCGAGCTATTTCGAATTTTATGAAAATCGGATGCATAGTTTAATTACAGGGACAGTCAAAAGTTTTTCTTTACATTACAGCCAATGGGAAAAAATTATTGCAAGAACATTTTAATGCAGTTACAGCCTTCCGACTGGTCTCAAATTTTAAATATATAATTATTGCAAAATTTTGTCGAGCCATTTCAAATTTTATGAAAATCGGAAGTATAGTTTAATTACAGGAAAGGTCAAAAGTTTTCCGTTACATTACAGGGAATGGGAAAAAAAATATTGAAGAGCATTTTAATGATGTTACAGACTATGCACTTATGAAGTGCAAAAAAATATGCATTCAGTACAATATGGGGAGCAAAAATAATTATAAAACTAGTTATAGTACGAAAGCACCTCATTTGCCACGTTTGACGAGCAATTTCCAACTTGTTAATAGGTGTAAATGTGTTATATATTCTTTTCTCACATATTATTATATTAATTTTGCATGGATCAACACATTTTTAAGTTTAAAACAGGATTCCGTCATAGGCAGGTTCTTTTTCACACGTATTACTACATTTTAATTTAACTGTATTTCGCTACCAGGCCACGCTGAGACAAAGATTTTCACACGGGTTGGTTGAAAACCGGGACTGAAAATTTTGGCCTGTGAAGACTTGGAAGAATGAAACCAGTCCCGGCTCGGTACAGAAACATTAATTCGGCCTGATCAGGCCTAATTTATGTTTTGCCAAAATTATTTATTACTGACTCATTTAAGTAGACATTTTTTTAAAATCCAGAAGCATGTAATCAGCAGGCATGAGGCATAAAGTGCTTTGAAATCAAATAGCACTTTTAATTTTTCTGATAAATGTATTACATATTAAGTTATAATCAATTGCTACCTTATAATGATCTTTTGCCGATTGTCACGTTTTAAAAAAAATCTGTTACAGACGTCAACTTTGCCACCATTTTCTGAAAGACCAGTTACCTTTATAGGAAAAAAGAGAAACGGTATTCATTTACGAATAAGAAAGAATAGCTGCAAATTTCGTGCATTTAAAAATGAAAATTTCTTCACGAAAGTGTAAAAAAATATGCATGTTACGATTTCAGAACAGCTTTAAATAATTTTTAAAAACCACAAAATGTGGCTAATCAAAGCTGCATTTTATTTGTACGATATTTTTTCTGTTGAATTTTTAAGCTGGAACTTGTAACATAGAAAGTTATCAGAACTGAAATAGTCAAATATCATGTTGAGCAATTGAGCATTAGTATAAAAAATTAAATATTGTTATTTTAATTTGCAATAATAAAAAAAAAAAAGTCCTTCCGGCCAGTGCCGGGAGGAAGAGGTAGCTTTCATAATCCTTATTTAAAAAAGCCAACTTATATCATGCAAACACACGAAGCTCAATTTAGTGGAAACCGAATATAGGAGATTCAATACTAATTTTTATCAATATAATGAATGAGAATTTCGCGAAATTAGTCAGCTTTATCCAAGCTGCTTTTCTTTAAAGTAACTTATATTTGGCTGCCAAATTCGGCAATTTCTTAAAGTGCCTGTCATTTTAAGACAACATGGTGGATGAGGCTAAGCAGTGAACTTGGTCGAGACCTTAGTAATTGCTGTGCACATGCTCACTCACATCGGAATCGGTTAATATATAGGAGTGCTGTCGCATGCAAAAAATCAGATTTTCAAAATGTCACCCACAATAGAAATTGAAACTGCTATATCTGAGCCATTTTTTAAGGTAAAGACAAACAAAAAATGCTCCTGAATCCTTATATCAAGATCAAATACTTAAGAAAGAAACCTTTTTCAATTTCTAATTTTTTTGCACCTCACTTTAAATATATATATATTTTTTAATTTAATGGCCGCCATTTTGAAACAAGATGGCTGATAAATCTGGCCAGCGAACTTGGTCGAGGTGTTGATGTATACTATCCACATGCCTTCTTACATCGAAATAGGCGAATACGTGTGTTATCGCGTGACAAATACAAGATCGTTTCAAAATGTTAGCCATGCTAGAAATTCAAAGTGCTATAAATCAACCATTTTTTAAGATATAAACAAAAGAACAAATTTTCAGAAACAAAAACTGCTCCGGAATCTTTGTATCAAGGCCAAACACATAAAAAAAATCTTTTTCATTTTCCAATTTTTTAATACCTCATTTTGAATTTTAAATTTAATTTTTTTTAAATGGCAACCCTTTTGAAACAAGATGGCTGATAAATCTGGCCAGCGAACTTGGTCGAGGTGTTGATGTATACTATCCACATGCCTTCTTACATCGAAATAGGCGAATACGTGTGTTATCGCGTGACAAATACAAGATCGTTTCAAAATGTTAGCCATGCTAGAAATTCAAAGTGCTATAAATCAACCATTTTTTAAGATATCAACAAAAGAACAAATTTTCAGAAACAAAAACTGCTCCGGAATCTTTGTATCAAGGCCAAACACATAAAAAAAATCTTTTTCATTTTCCAATTTTTTAATACCTCATTTTGAATTTTAAATTTAATTTTTTTTAAATGGCAACCCTTTTGAAACAAGATGGCGAATGGAGCTGGCCAACGAACTCGGTCGAGACATTGGTATGTACTATGTACAGACCAAGTTACATCCAAATAGGTTCATAAATACGCCTGTTATCGCGTGACAAAAATCAGGTCGTTTTAAAATGTCAGCCACAAGAGAAATTCAAAATGCTATTACTCAGCCATTTTTTTTTTTTAGATATAGACGAAAGAAAAACTGTTCCGGAATCTTTGTATTAAGGTCAAACACATACAAAAAAAAATCTTTTTCATTTTCCAATTTTTTGGTATCTCATTTAAATTTTTTTATTTTTTAATTTTTTTAAATGGCCGCCATTTTGAAACAAGATGGCGGATGAAGCTGGCCAACGAACTCGGTCGAGATATTTGTACGTACTATGTACACACCAAGGTACATCCAAATCGGTTCATAAATACGCCTTTCATCGCGTGACAAAATTCAGGACGTTTCAAAATGTCAGCCACGCTAGAAATTCAAAATGCTATAACTCAGCCATTTTTTAAGATATAGACGAAACAAAAACTGCTCCGAAATCTTTGTATAAAGGTCAAATACATAAGAAAAAAATATTTTTCCATTTTCAATTTTTTGGTACCACATTTCAAATTTTAAAATTTTAAAAAAATTTTAAATGGCCGCCATTTTGAAACAAAATGGCGGATGAAGCTGGCCAACGAACTCGGTCGAGAGATTGGTATGTACTATGTACACACCGAATTATATCCAAATCGGTTCATAAATACGCCTTTTATCGCGTGACAAATTTCAGGACGTTTCAAAATGTCAGCCACGCTAGAAATTCAAAATGCTATAACTCAGCCATTTTTTAAGATATAGACGAAACAAAAACTGCTCCGGAATCTTTGTATAAAGGTCAAATACATAAGAAAAAAATATTTTTCCATTTTTAATTTTTTGGTACCACATTTCAAGTTTTAAATTTTTTTTAAAATTTTAAATGGCCGCCATTTTGAAACAAAACGGCGGATGAAGCTGGCCAACGAACTCGGTCGAGACATTGGTATGTACTATGTACACACCGAATTACATCGAAATCGGTTTATAATTACGGGAGTTACAGTGTGACATATGTCAGATATATATATATATATATATATCAATTTTGAACGGAGGGTGGTTTCGGGGTCTGGGGGTCATGATCGATGAAAATATACCAAAATTTTTTGAAATCGCTTTCCTCCGAACGGCTGCAATAGGTAGCTTTTTTGTAAAGAAAGCTACCTAACAGTGTTGAACACAAAGATTTTTTTTCGATGGAGAAGGGGAAGGGGAGAGAGGGTAGACAGGGTGGAAAATTATTTTATTTTCCGCAAAATTTATTTGCTTGCATTTTTTTGTGAGCTGTAGCGTTGATTCTGTTACACGAATTAGCCTGATTCAAGTCAAAGGATTTTTCTTTTAATTTACTTAAATTAAATTTGAGATCCTTTCATTTCAGAAAACAAAGAAAAAAAATTGCTTTCAGTTTTTGCAGCAGAAAGTAAATGTATGTCTCAAAACGCCAATTAGAAGAAAGATTAATGCACTTGTCTTTAGATATCAATACAACTGATGATTTTAAAATAAGTTCAAAAACATAAATAAAAAATATCTTTTCGAACTGAATGACAAGAACCAGTGTTGCAGTCGTAAAAAACAAAGGGTATACGCTAAAGTCATGAATATTCATGGATGCAGTAAACGCTAATGCTTTATTTGAGAAGCAGAGCGTATACGGTGTATATCTCCGTATACCCTCCACTACCCCGTGACAAAAACAGATCCAGATCTTAAAATATATCGTCGGTTTATATTAGGTTACAAAGGAAAAATTCCAATATTTTATAGTTCTCTATCTTATTTTTCTTTTAAAGCGGTTCTCGAGCTTCCTACTGAACAACGCAAAATTTTCTGACACATTTTCTGTCTCATTTTTAGGGTTCCGTACTTAAAAAGTAAAAACGGAACCATTATAAGATCACTCCTGTGTCTGTCCGTCTGTCTGTCTGTCACAGCCATTTTAATCGTAAACTATGGAACGTGGAAAGTTCAAATTCGGGGAAGTAATAAAGACCATTGACCCACATATTTTCAGATTAATAAACATTCATAAATATATTTAGCAAAAAAGTAGAGGGGCTAATTATGCTACTTGAAAAAAAAAATATTTTCTTTGTATATCATGTGGGGTATCCTGTGAAAGCTTTTGTAACGCTGAACTCAAAAATAGATTCCTTTTAATTTTAGGTATTATATTTTCAAATATATTGTTGAAAATGTAGCGGGAAAATATGTCCCCCCCCCCCATCTAATTCCGAATCTACTGAAACTAAAATTATGAAAAAATTAGAGGTAGTAGACGTTAATATAAACCTTGCCGGAAAATTATAGCGATTACACTAGGTCACATAGTTTTTGAGTAATTAGCATTTTTCTGTTATACACAAATTTCGATTTACGGCATTCAGAAAAATTGTTGAGCATCGCTGAATATACATATCGTTGCAGAAGAATAAAAGCATTGTTGATAATGATTTTCGAAAAAAATCATCGGTAATTAGCTGAGATATTAACCCTTAAAGGTATAGTCAGTTTGGACATACACAAGGACAGGGCGGCGTACTCTATGCCCAGGGGTGCAGAATATGTCCGATGCGGCAATCTAGGATCGGGGGAAATTTTAAACCCCTGGGGAAATTTTTTAGAAACATACACAATTGATTTCGATTTTAACAACGAATTCCATAATTCCCTGAGATAGAACAATTTCAGTACAAATAAAAATATCCGTATGGCGACCTTCACAAAATCGATCTCAGAATAATATGTGCCGTATATCAGGGGTGATTATGTTCCGAATTTTTCGAAAGTTTAAGACATTCGGTTAAAAAAAAAAAAAAAAAAAAAAAAAAAAAAATCGGTCATTTGAAAATACGGAGATAAAAATACCGCAAATTTCCGCGAAGAATTACGGAGAAAACGCAAATTTCGTCACAAGATCGCAAAATAGCCGCACATTTCGTCAGAAGATCGCTAAAGAACCGCAGGTTTCGTCAAAAGATCGTGAAATGAACGCAAATTTTGTCAAAAGATCGCAAAATAAATGCACATTTCGCCAAAAGATCGCGAAACAATCGCAAATTTCGTCAAAAGATCGCGAAACAATCGCAAATTTCGTCAAAAGATCACGAAACAACCTCGAATTTCGTCAAAAGATCGCAAAACAACCACGATTTTCGTCCAAACATGGCGAAATAACCGCGATTTTCGTCAAAACAGGGCGGATAACCTTCTATTTCGTCAAAGAAAAGCGAAAAAACCGCAAATTTCGTCATAAGATTGCAAAATGAACGTAAATTTACTCAAAAGATCGCGAAATAAACACAAATTTTGTCAAAAGATTGCGAAACAACCGCGCATTTCGTCAAAAGGGGCGAAATAACCGCAAATTTCGTTAAAAGGTCGCAAAAAACTGCAAATTTCGTCAAAAGATCACGAAAGAACCGCAAATTTTGCCAAACGATCGCAAAACAACCGCGAATTTCATCAAATGATGGCAAAACAACTGCGAATTTCGTCAAGAGGAAGGAGAAATAACCGCAAATTTCGTCAAAAGTTCGCGAAAAAACGCAAATTGCGTCAAAAGATCTATGAAAAATACATAGTATTGGGAGTGGATTTCCCCCACTCTGCTGTAAACTTTCAGAAAATTTGCTGTGAATTTTAGGAAATTTTTTTTCACTCAGAATCACCCCTGCCATATACAGGGTGCGCCATAAATTCGTGCAAACTTTAAAAGTCCATAATTAAAGAAATAATGGTCGGAAAAATTTTTGGTTTGCGCGAGTATGATCAGACGGATTTTGGATTTTTTTTCCATGAATAATAAAAAATGATTCCAAGAATAACCAATAGAGGGCGCTCACATGCCATATTGAGACGTTTTATGCAAATCAGGCTAGCAATAAAACACCTGGATGGAAATGGATTCGTCATTCGATCTCGGCAGCATGCTATCGTTACCAGATCGAGCGCTGCTGGTCAAACTGTTCTACAAGAATGGGGAATCCACTACTATTGCATTGAGGAAGTTTCGCACGGAGAAAGGACTAAAGGCGCAAAAAAGCCCTATTTCGTTGAATGGAATACTCAATTTAGTACGACGTTTTGAGGAAACGGGGAGTTTGGAGGATCGTCCACGTAGTGGCAGACCATCCTTGAACGCGGATCGCGTCCATGCTGTAAAAAGTGCCATGGAAGAAATGGCAGCCGAGACATCAACGGGAAGTAGCAGTGCTCGTGAAGCTGGTAGAATAACGGGAATTCCGGAATCGTCGATTCGACGTATTCTGCACGGAATCTTGGATCTGTATCCGTACAAGATACAGACACTTCACCAGTTATTACCGGCAGATACAGATAAAAGACTAAAGTTTGCTACATGGGCACTGGCACAAATGGATCGTGACCCACAATGGTTGCTGAATGTCATGTGGACGGATGAAGCACATTTTTCACTCCATGGCGACGTCAATACGCAAAACAGTCGTATCTGGGCGACGTCAAACCATCGGGAGTATCAGACCAAGCCAATGCATTCTCCTCGTGTGAATGTTTGGTGTGGTTTCACCGCGGCTTTCATTCTGGGTCCTTTCTTTTTTGAAGAGTCTTGTCCTGAATCCGGCTGGAAAACGTGTACAGTCACTGCAGAACGGTATCTTACGCTTTTGCGTAACCAAGTTGTGCCTGCATTGCAGGAAAGACATGCGTTACCTTCCGTCACCTTCATGCAGGATGGTGCCCCGCCCCACTTTGCACGTGAAGTCAAGGCGTTCCTGTTAGACACATTCACTGAAGACCGAGTGATAAGTCGAGGTTGTAAGTTTGAATGGCCCCCACGATCTCCAGACTTGACCCCAGCAGATTTTTGGTTGTGAGGATACTTAAAGTCTCGTGTTTATCGATGCTCCCCAGCCACTTTGGCGGAACTGAAAGATGCCATTCGACTGACCGTCGGTGGTATCGATGCCGACATGCTACACTCAGCTGTTACAGGCGTATTGACACGCCTCACTTGCCTAATACCTTGTGGTGGTGGTCATGTTGAGCATCTTTTAGTACCATAAAAGTTAATGCACGGTGTCATGTTATTGTGATTTCTTTCAATGTCTGTTTGTGTTTGTCTGATTTGCATAAAACGTCTCAATATGGCATGTGAGCGCCCTCTATTGGTTATTCTTGGAATCATTTTTTATTATTCATGGGAAAAAAATCCAAAATCCGTCTGATCATACTCGCGCAAACCAAAAATTTTTCCGACCATTATTTCTTTAATTATGGATTTTTAAAGTTTGCACGAATTTATGGCGCATTATTATACACGCGCATAAATTGAGAAATATTTGAAAAATAAATTTTCTATACCTACGGTAATACAGCACTTACCTATAACATACCGTAAAATTTTGGGGAAATTTTCGTGTAGATTGGGGGAAATGTTGGGAGTAGAAACATTTTCTGCACCCCTGTTGCCTAGTTAACGACTTTTAATGATATATATGTGTAATGTAATGTCCAGTAACAGTATAAAAGCAATAAACGTCAAATTGTTAAAAACATACTAATTTAAGGGGTCTCGGGACTCTAAAAAGTGGGAAAAAATGAAAAAAAAGACCATTTTCAACATTTAATGCCTTAAAATGGATATGATTTTAAAACACAATTTTAATTGGAATGAAAGATATAAGTATGTTCTTTCGTTTCATGTATTTAAAAAATTGCAATATACAGAATTAGTATTTATAGGGGGCTCGAAACTGTTAGACATTTGTCGAACAAAAAATTGGCATAACAGTTTACGCGCAGGATTACAAAATAAATATTGCAATTAGAATGAAAATTTTGGTGCTTACTTATACTTCCGATTGTAATAATTTCCCTGAACTTAAATAAATTTGTATTTAAAGCATTTTTATATTTTTAATGCAATGCTGCATTTAGCTAGTACAAAATTTTGAAAATTTCAACAGTAAAATCACCTAAAAAAATATTTTTTTTAACAATAAAAAGGAAATTTTAGATTCAGTTTATACAGAATAACATGGAATATATGTTTTGAAAATTTCATGAAAAAATATTCAGAAGTTTTTGAGGTATCCTGCGCGTTATACCCAAAAACGCCATTTGGAAAATAATGACTTTAAAGTTTCGGAAACGCCGCTTCAGCTATTGAGCGGGTATAATTCTAAAAGCCAAAACTTCTGTTCTAATGGGAATTTCAAGGAAACAATTATATCAAAATATTCATAAAATATAGGAGTTTAACATCTAAAAAAATTAAAATTTCTTAAATTTTGAAGCTTTAAGAGTCCTGCGACCACTTAATCCTTTCCAGCACGGAGTAATTCTACTTACAAACTTATGAAATAATGAACTGACACCAGAATTTATAAACGAATTTATTAGAAAATGCGAACTTGCTTATTTTCACGTACATGATAAAAGGAAAATTTTAATTAAACATTCTTGGTGCCATTTGTCTGTTTTGGAATTAAAATTAGGTGTCCGTTTTTTAAGGGCATTGCCCTCGAAATATTTAATTAGAATGAATCGCATAAATACTGTGAGATTCGCGATAGTTTGCATTGATTGTATCTCTCAATACGCCTCGAGTGACTTTAAAAGTTAATTAAATACCTATCTGGAAAAACGCGGCACTGACCAAGGCGGCGTTGCAACTTTGAGACCTCAATTCGAAGCGCGCTTAGCACAATGCCCAATTTAAAATTTGTACAAAGGTTTTGTTTTAGATACACTGTAGAAATAAAGGTTATTACTACGCTGAATTTAGTTTCATGAAATGCCAAATGAAGTTTAACTATGCACTGCCTTTATTGTCAGTACCGAATTAAGTTCATCATAAACAGATTAAGATAATATTAAAAAAAAAGAGTTTTAAGAATAGCTATAATTGATATTCTTCCATATAGCTCTTTGAACTTTCATGGTATACCCGATTACACTTTTCTAATATATACAGTTATACCCAACCCTACGTTATATAGTTTTTTAAAAAGTCTTAGTATTCTTTTAGCAACATTTTTTTTTATTTTTTTATTATTATTATTATTTTTTTTATAATACAATTACAAATTAATGTATTTATTCTACGGAACCCTCTGTGCGCGAGTAATACTCGCACTTGACCGTTTATTAAGCATATTGGCAGGCCTGACTGTTGAAGCGGAATACAATTTTAACAAACTTGTTTGATTTCTGTGAAATATAATATCATAATGAGAAGTGCTGGAAATTGCCACTTTTCATATTTAAACAACTATGAGGTAGACATTCCTTTATTCAGATTGCAATATATAGTATTTATACTGCGTCACTAACCAAAATTCAGTCATTTTCAATGATATCATCACATTTAATACAAACTAAATTAATATGAAACAAATCTTGCTAATCTTCATTTACTGATAAAGTTGTGAATGAAAATTCAGTTTCGGCTTGTAGTTGCACACCCAGAATATTTGACTGAATGTATTGTAATTTTGATGGAATAAATGGAGTGAGGTGTTGTTTCTTGTTCAAATTTTTTTTGTCTTAACCACATTATCTCTGCTGAAAGTTTGTTACAATTTTTTTAGGAACAATGTGTATGTTTACAATCTCTGAAAATAATCGCCCATTCGAAACACTGATGTAAGATGCATTTAAAAACTTCCTTGCTAAATCAAAGACAGTAGAAAAGTTATTCTTGCTGAGTTGTTTGTTTTAGAATTTAAAAAAATATATATTCACTTGGATAACAATTCATCAGAAGAAGCTATGAAATATCAAACTTTTTTAATTAATAAAATTTTAAAATTCTCTTCTTAAATACCCCAAACCAGCTTTTTTTCATGTATAACATTTACTTGTGAAAAGTTCTTGTTTATCAATATGTAAGTTTCTGCTTTAAATATTATGTAAATTATTTTAAAATTTAACATTTTAATGCCTCTAATCTTTGAAATATAAAAGTATTCGACCAGCCGAGTACTTGATATTTGGCCGAATATTTACTACTCGGCTGGCCGAATATTCGGCATTCGGCCAAACAGTTAATTCGGCTAGCCGAATATTCGGTATACGGTTCGCCTGTAGGCCGAATATTCGGTAGAAAAGTTATTTTTGCTAAGTTGTTTGTTTTAGAATTAAAAAAAATATATTCACTTGGTTTAATTCCAGAAGAAGCCATGAAATATGAAACTTTTTTAATTAATAAAATTTTAAAATATTCGACCGAATAGTTACTGCTCGGCTAGCCGAATATTCGGTATTCGGTCAAAATCACTGTTCGGTACATCCTTAGTAGCTGATGTAATTTTATTACACCGTTTTAATTTTCTTTGATAAGAAAAAAATCCCGGTTTTCTCTTATTTTTGGCTTTGAAGAATAGACAATACAACAGTAAAGATCTGGCGACATCCTGTCCCCTGAAAAAACCGCGAAATATCCCCCCCCCCACCCGCCCTCTATAGTTTTCAGAGTCCAGCAAAACGAATTTTAACGAACAAGAAGTCTGGCCTTCTAATTTCATTTGCATTGGTCAAGGAGTGTATTCATTTACCCTCAGGGCATTTTTCTCCAGATTTCTTTCTTGAATAAAGCGAAGATATTCTCTACAGGGATACTGCATAAAAATAGGAAGAAGATATATTTAATCTTCTAAGGGATACTGTATCATGGACACCCCCCTCCTCCCTCCCCTTGTTACATACATGGAATAGCTAAAAAGTGAAATTGCAATCGACTCCGAGCGAAAAAAAATTACATAATGCAAAGAGAAAGGTTAGTTTCTAATCAGAAAATATTTAATAATTTTAAAATATTTTTTGACATTGTTTTCTGTTTTGTATTTTTAAAAATTCTTAAAAAAAAAAATAGAGCCAAATGATACAGTTTTTGAACGAAAGTGAAATTACCGAATGTATATGAGTTTACCGAAGTGTGTGTGTGTGTGGGGGGGTCGCACCCCCCACCCCCCCACCCCCCCCTGTAGCTACGTCCCTGCTTATAGCACATGCAAAAGAAAAAATTCGAAAATAATTAATTCATAATTCTATATCAACGGACAAACTATCCACAATATTTTTTACTTCCCTTGTCCCAGTGTGGCAAACAATCCCCGAGTTGTCAGTAAACTCCGCATGTAAACGTGCAAAAATTAAAACTAATTATTTTGGATGAAATATCTTTGCTAGAAAGTAGGACTCTGAACCAAATTAGTAGAAGATTGCAGTAAATATTTCACAGAAATACGCTATTTGCTGGTATTAGCTTACGCTTTAGGCACTAGAGTAATTGTGCACTTAGAGATCTGCACGGGCCGGGCCTAATTTATTTTTTCTGCAGAGACCCGGGACTGGTTTCATTCCCAGTTTTCACGGCATAGAAAAGAAAATATTCAATTCTAATTTTGACGCAGCCCGTATGAAAATCATTGTCTCAGCGTGACCTGGTTCATTCAATGGTCAGTAAAATTAGGCCTGGTCCAAAAATTTTTGCAAAAAAAGCATACATTTTTAAATAGCCATTATTCTACATTTAAACATTAAAGTTGTGCGGGATCCTAAGAAGGCGATAGCGGTGAGCGAGGGCTTTACTTCGAAGGCATAACAACCAATATTCATTTAGATTAAAACAAATGGTTTTATTTTACCAAGACAAATAAAATATCTCTTGACTAAATATTTGGTGGTTATATACAGCACAACAATATTATAATGTTAAAATGATTTTATGCAAAGTCAATAAAAGTTTATGAGGAGGTGGCAGCTTGTTGCATAAGTCCTTCTAGCAAAAATAAACTGGATATTTCCTCACTGCAATTTAGAGGTTAGTTGATTAGTGTCTCTTTGGGTTCATTAATAATCAGTAAACGATTGTCCTTTTCAGAGATAAAGATCTCTTTACTGCTATGGCACCCTGTGCCAGTGCCGCAGTTAACTTTTATCGGTCAGCGGCCTGGAAGCCGTATACGAGCCGCCTCGGCCGTTATTTCTCCTCGGGTCGATCCCTGTAAACTTTTCACTCGCCCCGGAGAGAGCTTTTCTCTCCCGCTTAAGGTTGTCTTTGATAGTCCCTCTCTCGAGTCCAGCAAATTACTAACTAACTTTTTTATCATCCTCATCTCCTATATATTTAAATGTGGTTGCCCAGGGGTCCTCCTATTTTTTGCACACGGAGTCCGCGAGCATATGTTTCCCCGTGAGAAAATATGTATACTATTTCCCACGCTGCCGATAAAAACCGCTCCCGGTGGTACTCTGCATTAGCGAACTGTCGTAGACTGTCAAACGTCGTAGATCGATGGTGATTGACCAGTTTACTTTATCTTGCCGTCCAGATTTGCGAACTTTACTATATTTTTGCTCTGTTATAGAAACACATTAGGTTTTCCTATATGGCGAACCTGTGCCACTAAGGGTTTTTCTGCGGGAAATATAGTGATATAGTTGAAATATGTACAAAGTTTATTCTTTTTAAAGAATAGTAGATTTCTACGCCTATTAAAATATAGTAAAACGTGTGAAATAGAACCTGTCTATGACAGAACCCTGTTTTAAGCTGAAAAACGTGTTGATCCATGCAAAATTAATATAATAATACTTAAGAAAAGAATATATAATACATTTACACTTGCTGAGAAGGGAACTTGCCTATAACTCATTTTGTTTTTCTTTTCTATGCAATTCCGTCTTAGAAGATTTTACTGTGTAGCATATTTCATATTTTTAACACTTCTATACATGAAAAATGGAATAACAATATTAATGATAACTGAAATATGTACCTACAAGAAATAGATATTCATTAAAAAAAATAAATATCGCAGCCTGTGGCAGCTCTCTAAAAATGAAGATTATGAACATTAAGAAAAAAGTTAAGATAAATATTTTTGGTCAGAACTCCTCGTACGAGACAAAGTTTTAACCAAATTGACATAAAAATCAATGTTTTGTAGAAATTCACTCGAGTCGGTCCGGGTTCAGGCCGAGATTTTAATTTTTTTCCGGTCTCGGGCCGGGATCGGGCTGAAGTTTTAATTTTTGTATCGGGCCGGGTCGAATTTTTTTTTCTATGAGTCGGGCCGGGCTCGGGCCTGGAAATTTCGACCCGTGCACACTTCTAAGTTCAATTCCGAGGAGCGCACCAAATCCACTAGCTGCTCGCGTTACAAATAACTTTTTCAATACTTATAATACAGTTTTACAATTTCACACAACACAAATATCTATGATTTGGTGAAGTGTTGAAGAATTAAACAGGTTTATAGTCAATTCAGGTCACAATTGACTTTTTATAGAGTACGTATCAGTTAACCAAATCATATTTGAGAAAATCAATAAAGTTTATACTGAATTGACAATTATTTACATAGGCCAGCCATGTACATGGTGTGTTCACAAAGTTTCAAGACTGGTCTGAGAATACAAAATTTATTAAATAGTTTTGTACAGCGAACTAAAATTCTTCGAAATATGACCCTTGGGCATCAACACACCGCTGCCAGCGTTTTTTCCATTATTCATAGGCTCCCCGGAAGTCTTCGCGCCCAAGGGTGTTAAGGGACCTCGTCGAAGTTGGAATCGTGTCGAATCGCTTTCCTTTCAGGTCTTTCTTGAACAGGAGGGATAAAGAAAAGTCGCTGGGAGTGAGGCCGGGGCTGTAGGTGGGCTTGTGGCAGTATTGCCACGTTAAACTTATCCAAAACTTTGGCGGCTGAGAGCGACGTGTGAGAGGGCGCATTGTCGTGGTGAACCATCCAATTGTCTCTGATGTCTGGGCGGACGCGCCGGGTCAGGTCAGTTCTACGCTGGAATGCACTACCATTTGAGGGATCGACTGCGAAATCAAAAACGAAATTGGTTCGGATTAGCGCGGCTCGGATTAGTGGGGTTCTACTGTATTAATATCGCTAATTCAAATGACTACGTGTTACATAAGTCTTACAAAATTCAATGCATGCTTATTATCAGAAAATAAATTGAAAATAACTTTCTTAAACATAATTTTTTTGTGAGAATGTTATATTTTAACGTTCATTTTGATAAGAGGATAACGAAGTAAATTTGAAACTAATTTCGTATTCACATTTTAGGTGAGTTCGTTATTATATATAGATACGTGGCACCTATAGTCGTCGTCTGGTCCGCCTGTCCGCATATAGCAGCGCAAAAACTACCTAACCGAATGGTTTGAAATTTAATATATATAATAGTTGCAGAATTTTGTCGAGTCATTTCAAATTATCTGAAAATAGAATCAAAACTTAAAAATATATTAATAAAGGTGTTCTTCATTCTATGAAATTCTATCATACGTAATTAATTCAATGATGTCCCACGAGAAGTAATGATTTTAGGTTGCCATGGTGCATGGTGATGACGTCCTACACTGTAAAAAAGAAAAAAAACGACATTTTTACAGTACAAAGTACTGTTCATCTCGCGCACAAACTCGATCACAGTTGAATGTACTGTATCTTTCTTTGGTTTCCTGACTATTTAAACATGGAAAATACAGTAGTTGCGTAAAATTAACAGCACAATGTACTGGCAATTTGGACGCCAGTAGTTTGTGCTGTGGTCCAAATGCGTCCAAAATTGCCAGTACATTGTACTGTTAATTTTACGCAACTACTGTATTTTCCATGTTTAAATAGTCAGGAAACCAAAGCAAGATACAGTACATTCAACTGTGATCGAGTTGTGCTGGCAAATTTACAGTGGTTTTTTTTACAGTGTATTTAAGATGGAGTCCGATTATTTCCATATTACTGAATTTAATATACATAATCGTAATACATTTTGTATTCACGCATTTTTGCATGAGAGTGCAACAGCTATTGGACCAAGATCAGAATATTTATAAAACTAGTTATAGTACGAACGAACTTCATTTGCCACGTTTGACGTACAATTTCTGACATGATCGTATTACAAAAGTAGTCACATTTTTTAATGTTAAATACTTAAATACGTACATTTCAGATATTTTATAAACGTAACGAGTCAGAAACCCTTCGACTGTTTCAAAGATAACCTCCTTCCTCGCTAAAATAATGAAAGAACTATTTCTGCCATGTATCCTGATAAAGTGGAGTTAAAAGGATATTTTTTCAAAGTACCATTAGAATATTAATTATATTCAATATGGTATGAAATTTTAAAGTGAGTGGTACTTATAAGTACCGTCAGTAGATAAAGGGTTAAGTGATAATAGTTATTATTCTTCCATAATAGAGCCTGCACGCGACAGAGATAGATTTAAAAGAAATCATGCTTGAAAAATAATTTAAAAGCCATAAAAAATGATTAAATTGATATACAGTTTTTAAGCAAATCGCATTTAAAAGTACATAACATTTTTCCTTACACGAAGGTGTAAAAAATGAAAATATGCGATGATTAGAAGTTTAAACTAGTCGGATGTACCAATCCCAAAACTTTCTTCTATCTCATACATGTTAATACTGGAATATTCGCTCTCACACTGCCAAAATTAAACGGCAATCTATGCGAATCTTGAGGATTCTAAAGGTATGAAATTCCATGCATTAGGTCTTGAGATATGGCTATCTCTGAAATCGTGTAAATTCAGCATAGCAGCGCCACCTATTGGGTGCTTTATACCAAAAATCACCAAGCAACCACTTATGTCAAAGTCTAACTGAATCTGAAGTTTGGGGAAAATCCGTATATGAGTTTTGGAGATAGAATTATTGCAAAAATTATGAAATTTCCAGCATAGCAGCGCCACCTATTGGACGATTAACACTGAAACCTAATCAGCAACAACTGTGTTAACATCTAACTAAATCTGAAGTTAGATGAAAATTTGTGCATTAGTTTTTGAGATAGAGCTATTGTGGAAATCGTAAAAAATGCAGTATAGCAGCGCCACCTATTGAGCGATTTACACCAAAACATAATCAGCATCAAGTCATATCAGGGACTAACTGAACCTGAAGTTTCGTGAAAATCCGTGCATTAGTTCTTGAGATAGAGCCATTTATTAAATCGTAAAAAATGCAGCACAGCAGCGCCACCTGTTGAGTGATTTGCACCAAAAACTAATCAGCATCAATTTGTATCAGGTAATAACTGGTTATGAATTTTTATTAAATTCCGTGCATTAGTTCTTGAGATAGAGCGCCCACAAAATTTGTGTCACACACAGACACACAGACAGACGGACAGACAGACTCACAGACAGACATTTTGTAAAAACACGTTTTTCGGGTTCTCTGACCCCTAAAACGTGTAAATCCGTCGAAAACCGGAATTCGAAAATTTTCATGAATCCAATACTTTCTTCTTGTAAAGATAGAAGAAAGTAAAAATCGCAGTAGCCAAAAATTGCAAAACCGAAATTTCATCGTTAGGTATTGCCATTCGAAAAATGACGTCAGTGTTGCGCACAGACACGTTTTTCCTTTATAATATATAGATTTTCAAACTTCGGATTTCAAAGTCGGAAGTCACGTTTGTCAGCTAGAACTTTCCATGTGAAAAAAGTCCTCCCGGCACTGGCCGGGAGGAAGAGGTAGCTTTCATATTCCTTATTTTTAAAAAGCTAGCTTATATTATTCAAACACACGAAGCTCAATTTAGTGGAAACCTATTGTAGAAGATTCAATACTAATTTTTATCAATACTAAATCATTATGAATGAGAATTTCGCGAAATTAGTCAGCTTTATCCAAGCTGCTTTTATTTAAAGTAACTTATATTTGGTTTCCAAATTTGACGATATCTTGAAGTGCCTGCCCTTTTAAGACAACGTGGTGGATGAGGCTAACCAGTGAACTTGGTCGAGACCTTAGTAATTCCTGTGCACATGCTCACTCACATAGGAATCGTTGATATATACGAGTGCTGTCGCAGGCAAAAAATCAGATTTTTCAAAATGCCACCCACATAAACAAATTCAAACTGCTATATCTGAGCCATTTTTTAAGATAAAGACAAAACCAAAAATGCTCCGGAATCCTTATATCAATGTTAAATACTTAAGAAAGAAACCTTTTTCAATTTCTAATTTTTTTGCACCTCACTTTAAATATAATTTTTTTTTTTTATTTAATGGCCTCCATTTTGAAACAAGATGGCGGATGAAACTAGCCAGTGAACTTGGTCAAGACATTGCTATATATTATCCACATGTCTTCTTACAACCAAATAGGTTAATAAATACGTGTGTTATCGCGTGACAAATATCAGATCGTTTCAAAATGTCAGCCATGCTAGAAATTCAAAGTGCTATAACTCAACCATTTCTTAAGATATAGACGAAACAAAAACTGCCCCGGAATCTTTGTATCAAGGTCAAACACATAAAAAAAACCTTTTTCATTTTCCAATTTTTTGATACTTCACTTTAAATTTTAAATTAAAAATCATTTTTAAATGTTCCCTTTTGAAACAAGATGGCGAATGAAGCTTGCCAACGAACTCGGTCGAGACATTGGTATGTACTACGTTCACACCGAGTTACATCCAAATCGGTTCATAAATACTCCTGTTATCGCGTGACAAAAATATGGTCGTTTCAAAATGTCAGCCACAATAGAAATTCAAAATACTATAACTCAACCATTTTTTTAGATATAGACGAAACAAAAACTGTTCCGGAATCTTTGTATGAAGGTCAAACACATAAGAAAAAAATATTTTTCATTTTCCAATTTTTTGATACCTCATTTTAAATTAAAAATTTTTTTAAATGGCCGCCATTTTGAAACAAGATGGCGAATGAAGCTGGCCAACGAACTCGGTCGAGACATTGGTATGTACTTTGTACACACTAAGGTACATCCATATCGGTTCATGAATACGCCTGTTATCGCGTGACAAAAATTAGGACGTTTCAAAATGTCAGCCACGCTAGAAATTCAAAGTGCTATAACTGAGCCATTTTTTAAGATATAGACGAAACAAAAACTGCTCCGGAATCTTTGTATCAAGGTCAAACACATAAGAAAAAAAATATTTTTCAATTTTCAATATTTTGGTACCATATTTCAAATTTAAAATTTTTATATATTTTTTATATGGCCGCCATTTTGAAACAAGATGGCGGATGAAACTGGCCAACGAACTCGGTCGAGACATTGGTATGTACTATGTACACACCGAGTTTCATCCAAATCGGTTCATAAATACGAGAGTTACAGTATGAAAAAGATCAGATATATATATATATATATATATGGGTATATATATATATATATATATCAACTTTTGAACGGAGGGTGGTTGCGGGGTCTAGGGGTCATGATCGATGATAATATACCAAAATTTTTGAAATCGCTTTCCTCCGAAAGGCTGCAATAGGTAGCTTTTTGTAATGAAAGCTACCTGATTCTTTCAACTTGAGGTTTTAATGTGAGTACTGCCGAGTAAAAATTTCAGAATTTAATGTCTTTTACATGCATTCATGATTAAATATTTTGTTTTATCAAAGAAAAGGTTCGTTTTCTTTTAAATATGACACTTACTGAAGCATTAAGGCAAATGTCTCTAACTCAACATCGACGGGATAAAAAATATTAATATGTAACATAGATTTATGAGAAAAAATGCGTGATTTTTAAAGCGTAGCCTCATTTTTTTGCTCAAATTTTAAACAAAAAGTTATTTCTAATTGCAATGAGAAAATGACATCAATAAGTTTAAATAAACCCGATTATTTCTTTTTTTTCTGCAACAGTGAAAGTAATCCGATTACCATTCAAATTAAATTTAAAATATAACTAGTATGTTGTGGTCATCACAAAACTTTCTTCTATATAAATCACGTCAATTAAATCCTTTAAATAGTACAAGAAATAACAACGATTTAGCACCAATTCATATCAAAGTATATCTGAATTTGAAGTTGGATGAAAATTCGTGCATTAGTTCTTGAGATAGAGCTATAGCGGAAATTCTGAAAAAATGTAGCATAGCAGCGCCACCTGTTGAGCGATTTACACTAAAAGTAAACAGCACTAAACTATACTAAGGTATACCTGAATCTGAAGTTTGTTGAAAATCCAAGCATTAGTTCTTGAGAAAAAGCTATTGCGGAAATCGCAAAAAATACAGCATAGCAGCGCCACCTGTGGAGCGATTTACACCAAAAATTAAACAGCACTAATTTATACGTCAATTCATGTCAAGGACTAACTAAATCTGAAGTTTGATGAAAATCCGTGCAATAGTTCTTGAGATACAGCTCTTGTGGAAATCGTGAAAAATGCAGCACAGCAGCGCCACCTATTGGGCGATTTACACCAAAAATTAAACAGCACTAATTTATATCAGGGACTAACTGATTCTGAAGTTTGATGAAAATTCGTGCATTTTTTCTTGAGTTAGAGCTATTGCGATAATCATGAACAATGCAGCATACCAACGCCACCTGTTGGGCGATTTTCACAAAAAAGTAATCAGCATCAAACTATATCTTGGACTAACTGAATCTGAAGTTTTATCAAAATCCGTGCAGTAGTTCTTGAGATATAGCTATTGCAGAAATCGTGAAAAATGCCGCATAGCAGCGCCACCTGTTGGGCGATTTTCACCAAAAACTAACCAGGTCCAGTTTATATCAAGGTCTAACGAAATATGAAGTTTTGTGAAATTCCGTGCATTATTTCTTGAGATAGAGCGCCCACAAAATGTTTGTCACATACAGACTCACAGACAGAGTGACAGAGTGACGGAGTGACAGAGTGACAGAGTGACAGACAGACTCACAGACAGACATTTTCTAAAAACCATCAAATCGTGTTCTGGGCATTCTAAAACGTATAAATTCGTTGAAAACCGGAAGTCGAAATTTTTCACGAATCCAATACTTTCTTCTTGTAAAGATAGAAGAAAGTAAAAATGGGAATATTTACAAAAATAGCTAGTGCAGGCGCATCTACAAATAGACGGCTTTCATTTAAAAAATAAATAAATAAATAAAAAGTAAAATTGATTCAGTAGAAAATTCAGGGCAAATGTCTGAAAATACTGTCCTGTGTTTTAAATATACAGATTACATTTTTTTTTTCTCTTTTACTGTAACAGTTGGCAAGCAACTCCAATTCAAAACGTATCTATTTCAGATAAATTACATTTGAAAGTACACATTTTTGCCAATTCGTCTGTGTAAAAATTTAAATTGTTCGATTACATATATGTTAAATTCGTGTTTCTTTTCTAATATTATTTTGTTATTTATTTATTGATGAAGTTTTGAATACGTTATGAAAAATTAAACGCAAAGTCTAAAAAAAAATATTTTTTTTTATGTGCAAATTATTTATTATTACTTCGTAATAGAGCCGATAGAGAACAATTTAAAAATTCATGCTTGAAAATTATTTTATAAACTATAATAAATCAGCCGTAATGGAGTCGGCACGCGACAGAGATATATCTAAACTAGTCGGATGTGGCAATCCCAAAACTTTCTTCTATCTCATACATGTCAATACTTCCTGAAAAATTCAGCATAGCAGCGCCATTGGTTAGATCATTTACGCCACATTCTACACAGCAACAACTTATGTCAAGTTGTAGCTGAATCTGAAGTTTGATGAAAATGCGTGCATTAGTTTTTGAGGTAGAACCATCGAGGAAATCGTAAAAAAATCTACATAGCAGCGCCACCTGTTGGTTATTTTTCCAAAAACTAATCAGGACCAATTTATATCAGGGACTAACTACTGAATCTGAAGTTTGAGGAAAATTCCTGCATTACTTCTTGAGATACAGTTCTTGCGGAAATCGTAATAAATGCAGCCTAGCAGCGCCACCTGCTGGGCGATTTACACTAAAAACTAAACAGAATTAATTTATATCAGGGACTCACTGAATCTGAAGTTTGGGAAAAATTCGTGCATTAGTTCTTGAGATACAGCTATTGCGATAATCATGAATAATACCGCATAGCAGCGGTAAGCGACCTGTTCGGCGATTTGCACTAAAAAGTAATCATTACTAAATTATATCAAGCACTAACAGAATCTGAAGTTTTACAAAAACCCGTGTATTATAGCTCTTGAGATATAGCTATTGCGAAAATCGTGAAAAATGCAGCCTAGCAGCGCCACCTGTTGGGCGATTTACACTAAAAAGTAATCAGCGATAGTTTATATCCGGGACTAACTGAATCTAAAGTTTTATTAAATTCCTTTCATTAGTTCTTAAGATAGAGCGCCCATGTGTCACACACACTGGTTGGTTGGTTGGTTGTGTTTATGACGGCCAATTATCAACACGAGGGATATAGGCCCTAAGGGGGGGGGATGCCCTTCGTGGGGGTCTTTCTAAGGGAACCTAACCCGTATTTACGCTTGGAAATCCAAGGTTTAGAAGAAAACTCCGAAACGATTAGGCCGACGGGCGCGATTGGGTTCGAACCCAGCACCTCCCGTCTACCAGCTTCGACAGCAAAACCTCTCGGCCGCTGGTGGGGCATCACACACACAGAGACAGACAGACTCACTGACAGACATTTTGTAGAAACATGTTCTTCGGGTCTCTGACCCCTAAAACGTGTAAATCCGTCGAAAACCGGAATTCGAAAATTTTCATGAATACAATACTTTTTTCTTGTAAAGGTAGAATAAAGTAAAAATCATGCTTGAAAATTATTTCAGAAACTATAATAAATCAGTCAAGATACAGTTTTCAAACAAATTGCATTTGAAAGTACATTTCTTTTCCTATACGACGGTGTAAAAATTGAAAATGTGCGATGTTTAGAAGTTTAAAAAATCGCAGTAGCGAAAATTGCAAAACTGAAATTTCATGGAAGTGTTGCCATTCGAAAAATGACGCCAACGTTACGCACAGATATATTTGGCCTTTATAATATAGATTTTCATTATTATTAATTTAAATGTAATGTTATAATTATTCCAATACATAACTGCTTTAAGTTTCAGTTTTATAAATAGTATCTATAAAATCTTTAGTGCAAATAAAATTGTGTCCTTTGAGACTTTGTCGGACGTTAAAATTTAAACTGCATTTTGAAATGAACATATTAAACTTTTCAAATGTAAGTCTTAATTTAATAAATCTTTTGTTTCCGAGTCTATCAATTCAATGACTACGTTTGACGGTAATAAATAAAGAAACACAAATATTTCAATCATTTATAAGGATTATTTTCTCAAAATAATATCTTTCTTGCATTAAGATATTTGCTTGAACGTTACTTATAATGCAAAATATTTAATCTTATCAATTTGGAAATCCCGGCAGAAAACATTGTAACAGACTAAGAGATAAGTATCAACATTCAAAGTTATAAAATAAAAACTATAATGTGTTGGCAGCTTTCTCTACTATGTGGAATTATTTTGTTTTAAATACGAGGGGCTCTCACCCCCCTCCCACCCTACGAGCTTATCCCCACCAATCCCCTTCCAGAACCCACAGGCTGTAAAACCCCGCTGATTTGTTTTATTTTAAAAAGAATATCTGAAAGCTGAAGATTTAATGAGATTATCATGAATAATGGAGATCTTCTGTGATCCGGTTGTCATTCATTTCCCTTTGACAGAGCGATTTTTCGGTTTCCAAGGCCACATCCACCGCTGTCGAGACAGCTGACGCCTGTTTTCGTGATTAATTAAGTAAGATCAATTACAAATTTGAAAATAAGCTTCTGTAAAATGTTAAGTAAAAAATGCAGTCTTCCGGAGCTTTTTAGCGAAGCTATTAGGAAATTGCTTTAAATATGACGTAATTTTCACCACTGAATGCTTTTTGCACAATAATTTAATTATTTTAAAGTTTTTCTGTTTTAATATTCACATGTAAATATATTTTTTAATTGAAAATACTTGCAAATGTTATTTGGGCTTTTTTAAATCAGGCAATGCTAAGGTGAAAAATGGCTATTTGAAACTATGATTTAAATCTCTATTTAGATAATGAAATTTTGAATAAAAAATTGGAAAAAACTTTAAAAAATGGACAAATTAAAAAAAAAAAAGTTAACAGACACTGCACACCATAATATATTAAAGTTTGTATTTGAAAAAGATGGTTAATTGATATGCATAACTTTTATTCCTGTAGAACTTACTTAACTGAACTATATTGACCAATTTCAACATTAAAAATGTACGGGACACAAAAATCTTCAAAATTTCTAAAAAATTTTTATTACATTAAAAAATTTTCTATTTTTTTCTGCTTAAAACGACATTTAAAGAATGTTTCTATCTTAATTAAAACTGAAAATATTATTTTTTTTTCGTTTTGGTTTTTTTCAAAATCTAGCTTTCAAGCAATGGTTGCCATGGAAACGACTTCTTGTGCAAATGCGTTTTTCTTCCTGATGCGTTTTTTCACCATTTCTCGTATTTAAATTGTCATAAATCCAGAACCGTTAAAGATAAGTGGTACAAACTTTGAACATGTATTTTTAGTTGTTTTACTTTACTTTTAATTTAACAAATTTGAAAAAAATATTTACTTTTGAAAGCATGATAATAAAAGGTTACATAATTTTTTTTCTTTAAATATTTTAAATTTTTTTTAATTAATATATATTAAAATTCTGAATAAAAATTAAAAAATATATATTTCTGTTTATTTAAATGAAAAAAAAAATGAAATTCTACAAATAATATTTCGAGTTATAACGATTTTAAATTACCCACTTTTTAATAAATTATAAATAATAAATTAAAAAAAAATTATGAGAAGTTTTATCATGTGATTTTGTTTACAAATGATATGGCTAACCATCACAAAAAAATTCAAAATTTTAACTCAATAAATAAAAATTATTTTAAAATGTGTCCCGGACCCCCTTAAATAGCGTTTAAAATAATTCTTCGATTTAGAAACTGTCTGCTTCAGCATGTTTATGATACATGTCTGTATGAAATTACTAGATTTAATGTTTTATATGCAATAGTTTTTGTAGTATAAACCGAGGAAGTGAAAAGGTCACCATATCACTAATAATGTGGTTAAAATCCCCCCAAAAATTGACAATTGAATAATGCCCTTCACCTATATTTTTGTTTGAGTAATTTTTTAACAATCTATATATCTTCAGTTTAGATCGTTATTTGTTATCTTATACCAATGCTACAACATTTTATACCACGTATACCATCATATTGCCACGCAAGCTTTTAGGTAGCTTTCATTACAAAAAGCTACCTATTGCAGCCGTTCGGAGGAAAGCGATTTCAAAAAATTTTGGTATATTTTCATCGATCATGACCCCCAGACCCCGAAACCACCCTCCGTTCAAAATTGATATATATATATATATATATCCATATATATATATATATATATATATATATATATATATATATATATATATATATATATATATATATATATCTGACCTATGTCACACTGTAACTCTCGTATTTATCAACCGATTTGGATGTAATTCGGTATGTACATAGTACATACCAATGTCTCGACCGAGTTCGTTGGCCAGCTTCATCCGCCATTTTGTTTCAAAATGGCGGCTATTTAAAATTTTTTTTTAAATTTTAAATTTGAAAAGTGGTACCAAAAAATTGAAAATGGAAAAATATTTTTTTCTTATGTATTTGACCTTTAAACAAAGATTTCGGAGCAGTTTTTGTTTCGTCTATACCTTAAAAAATGGCTCAGTTATAGCATTTTGAATTTCTAGCGTGGCTGACATTTTAAAACGTCCTGAATTTTGTCACGCGATAAAAGGCGCATTTATGAACCAATTTGGATGCAACTTCGTTTATACATAGTACATACCAATGTCTCGACCGAGTTCGTTGGCCAGCTTCATCCGCCATCATGTTTAAAAATGGCGGACATTTAAATTTTTAAGAAAAATTTAAATTTGAAATGTGGTACCAAACAAATGAAAATTGAAAAAATATTTTTTTCTTATGTGTTTGACCTTGATAAAAAGATTCAGGAACAGTTTTTGTTTCGTCTATATCTTAAAAAGTGGCTGAGTTATAGTATATTGAATTTCTAGCGTGGCTGACATTTTGAAACGTCCGGAATTTTGTCACTTGATAACAGGCGTATTTATGAACCGATTTGGATGTACCTTGGTATGTACATAGTACATACAAATATCTCGACCGAGTTCGTTGGCCAGCTTCATCCGCCATCTTGTTTCAAGATGGCGGCCATTTAAAAAAATTAAAAATTTAAAATGAGATACCAAAAAATTGAAAAATATTAATTTTTGTATGTGTTTGACCTTAATACAAAGATTCCGGAACAGTTTTTGTTTCGTCTATATCTAAAAAATGGCTGAGTTATAGCATTTCGAATTTCTATTGTGGCTGACATTTTAAAACGACCTGATTTTTGTCACGCGATAACAGGCGTATTTATGAACCGATTTGGATGTAACTTGGTCTGTACATAGTACATACAAATGTCTTGACCCAGTTCGTTGGCCAGCTTCATTCGCCATCTTGTTTCAAAAGGGTTGCCAATAAAAAAATTTAAATTTAAAATTTAAAATTTGGTATTAAAAAACTGGAAAATGAAAAAGATTTTTTTATGTGTTTGGCCTTGATACAAAGATTCCGGAGCAGTTTTTGTTTCTGAACATTTGTTCTTTTGTTTATTTCTTAAAAATGATGGTTGAATTATAGCACTTTGAATTTCTAGCATGGCTAACATTTTGAAACGATCTTTTATTTGTCACGCGATAACACACGTATTCGCCTATTTCGATGTAAGAAGGCATGTGGATAGTATATATCAATATCTCGACCAAGTTCGCTGGTCAGCTTCATCAGCCATCTTGTTTCAAAATGGCGGTCATTAAATTAAAAAAAATTATATTTAAAGTGAGGTGCAAAAAAAAATTAGAAATTGAAAAAGGTTTCTTTCTTAAGTATTTGACCTTGATATAAGGATTCAGGAGCATTTTTTGTTTGTCTTTATCTTAAAAAATGGCTCAAATATAGCAGTTTCAATTTCTAATGTGGGTGACATTTTGAAAAAACTGATTTTTTGCCTGCGACAGCACTTGTATATATCAACCGATTCCGATGTAAGTGAGCATGTGCACAGCAATTACTAAGGTCTCGACCAAGTTCACTGGTTAGCCTTATCCACCATGTTGTCTTAAAATGGCAGGGACTTTAAGAAATCGCCGAATTTGGCAGCGAAATATAAGTTACTTTAAATAAAAGCAGCTTGGATAAAGCTGACAAGTTTCGTGAAATTCTCATTCATAATGATTTAGTATTGATAAAAATTGGTATTGAATCTCCTATATTCGGTTTTCACTAAATTGAGCTTCGTGTGTTTGAATAATATAAGTTGTTTTTTTTAAATAAGGAATATGAAAGCTACCTCTTCCTCCCGGCACTGGCCGGAAGGACTTTTTAAAAACTAGTGCGAGGTCCATTTTTCTGTCTCATTTTCATATAAAAACGCTGATTTCAATTAAAAAAAAAAAAAAAAAAAAAAAAAAAAAGGAGAGAGAGAAGAAGAAATTCAGCACATGTTCATATTTTCCTGTCTCATTTTCATATGAAAACGCTGATTTCAACGAAAAATTTTTACAAAAAAAAAAAAAAAGAAAAAAAAAAAAAAAAAGAGCGACAGAGAAGGAGAAGAAGAAGAATAAATTCAGTGCATGTTCATATTTTTTCTGTCTCATTTTCATATGAAAACGCTGATTTCAATAAAAAATTTGTACAAAAAAAGAAAAAAAAGGGAGAGAAGGAGAAGAAGAAATTCGGTACAGGTTCATATTTTTTCTGTTTCATTTTCATATAAAAACGCTGATTTCAATAAAAAATTTTTACCAAAAAAAAAAAAAAAAAAAAAAAAAAAATGGAGAGAGAGAAAAGAAGAAGAAGAAGAAATTCAGTATATGTTCATATTTTTTCAATTCATATTACCACAGCTAATAACTGTATACGTTAAATATGCGTTTTTATGATGTATTTTATAAAATTTAAATTCCGAAACTTCTATTTCAGTTTAATTCTATAATTATTTAAGGTTGTACTTTTCGTTTTACAATTAATACTTTGAGAAATATTGAATCAGAAATTCCTTAAAATAAAAAAAAAAATATGTTTTGTAATATTTTCTCAAGGAGAACATAATCTTCAACAAAATAAAACTGAAAAAAAGTCTTTTTTCAAAGACCATACCAGATTATTTTAATTAATATAATAAACGTGTTAAAAATAATTCGTAATTTTAAAAAAATCTTTGTTGTTTAATATATATATATATATGTATATATTATGGTTAACGTTAATTAATATAGAATTAAATATTTCAAACATATGTAAGCAGTAGAATCGCTTAATAATATGTTATTTGCATCCAGTTCTTTGATTTAGTTTAATCTGTAATATATATTTTTAATCTTGCCAATTAGAATATCCCCGCAGAAAAATCTCTGATACAGAAAAAAACGGATTTAGATAAGGCGTGGGATATTTTAAATTACGATTCAAAGTTTGTTAGCAGTATTATCTATTTTTAATTTTTAATTATTTCTAAAAAAATATTTTGAAATAATTAATCAGCAATTCTTTGAAATGTTTAATTAGAATTTTACTAAGCCAAGTTGTGCAATTTAAGCGTTTATAAATAGAGGTATCTCTGATTCAGTATTTGTTACGCAATACAATGTCCCACAAAATACCATATGCAAAATGTTATGCACAAAAATTGTTATTATTATTATTATTATTATTATTATTATTATTATTATTAACCATTTGGAAAAATGGTTATTGTTCTCTGTCAGGGTAGGAAATCAAAAGTGAGGCGTTTTATTGGTTGAATCCGCATTTTATTCGTTTTCTGATTGGTCTATACAGTAACCTGTATTTTCCCTTTACTTTCAACAGAGATGGATTCTTCTGTTGCCACTATGACAAAAAAGTAATAAAAACTACAAAAAAAAAAAAAAAATAATAATAATAACTCAGAAACAAATTGAGATACAGCTTTCAAACAAATTGCATTTAAAAGTATATTTTTTTTCTCTATACGACGGTGTAAAAAGTAATATTGTGTGACGTTTAGAAGTTTAAGAATGAAATTTCATTTAAAATTGCTCGTCAGATTTTTTGGAAATCTGACTATGGAAAAGCCTTTTCCCGAACAGCCAATGAAATGCTTGGATAATATGTAAGTTTCAGGTGGATAATACGTAAGTTTCAGGAAATCTGACGAGTCGCAGGCGATTTTTGTCGCTTGCAATTTTTACGTGTAATAATACCATTAATGTTTAATTCATGGCGTACGTAATGTATGATCAACTCCGTGCGATTTTTTATGTCTTAAATTTTAGTCTTTGAAAAAATCATTTTCCAAATGGTCGTTATAATTTGTTAAATTGCTTTCCCCCCCCCCCCCCCCCCTTACCTTCGTTTACAATATGTGGAACGATTCTTTTAAAAATTTTTAAAACGATTTCTCTGAATCATCGATCTGTATATTTTTATTTTTATTTCCATGAACCATTTAATTAGTATATTCATAAGTCATTTTGTTTCTTAAAAACATCATTAGCCTGTCATAAATAAAGATATCTTTAATTTAGATTATTATTCCTTAGATAACGTAAAAGTAATAAAAATTGCTATTAACAGGTTTGCCACAGGTATGGTTGTCAGATTGTACGTTTTCTACACAAGTTGTACGTTTTTCAGGCCTTTTGTACGGCGTTCGCTTAAACCTTTCAAGTACGACAATTTCTTCTTCTTCTTAAAAAAAGAAACAAAACATGTCTGACTTTTAAAATTTCAAGAATTTTTATCCGCTTAGCTTTTTAATTTGCTTGCCAATTTTCATTAGGGTTTCGTTCATCTGAGGAAACCCTATTCATCTAACTTCTTTGTCTGTTTGTCTGTCTCTCCGTCACAGAGCTCGTTCTCAGAAACTATACATGTTGGAGACTTGAGATTTTGGGTACTTATAAGTGAACACCTCATATCAAACAACAAAATCATAAAATTTTGGAAAAGTCGGTAATTAGCCGAATTACGGGCTAATTAACTTCTAAAATTAACCAATCAACCTTTTTAACGCAGGTACAAACGGACTTTCTCCAAATCATCGGAGTTTCTCCTAAGGGTTTCCAGTAAAATCAGCCAATGCACGGTGACCACGGAGGAAATTAAGCCGAAAAATGAAGTGGACATTTTAAAGCGAAATCGCATATCAGAAAGTATTGGTCCGAGAAATTTGTAAATGGTATAGACAGACGCGGAAAAAAATCTACTTTCATTTGGTATAAAGTTCACATTTCTGAGATGTGTATAAGTTAAAATATCCACTAAAAATCGATCGAGAATTTCCTTAATTGGAAAGACAAGGAAAAATGATTTCATTTCGGTGGGAAAGCAGGTGTCAGACATGACGACGCTGCGGTTTTCCATAGTAGGATATTTTAATACGAAATTTTAACTTTTTAAATATTAAAATTTTTGATTAAATTTTTTGGCATCCCGATGTGAAATTTCTCGCTGATTTCATTGATACCCATTTCTAAATCCCATCTTAATTACAAGTTGAAATATTAATTATTATTTAATTAATTGATTTATTGCTATCAAATGCGTCGATTAAAATGGAGACACGTGCTTTTTTAACCACGAAATAATTTAAATTAGGAAATCTAATAGTTTGCGCGGGGTTTTTGAACAGCGCTATGAGATAAGTATAACTCATTCATCATCAGAAAGTTTACAAGTATTCATACCACTATTTTCGAATAGTAATTTCAGGAAATATCTTAAATTATTGGTTAAGACCGCCGCTCGATCTGTTTGAAACTTTAAAATAGTTTATAACACATAAAAAAAAGTGTAAAAAAGAATGGAGTGTGATATTTTGAGGAGGGGGGGGGGGAGCTAGATTTATTTTTAAAATCTTAGCGTTTGTTACCGCAGCAAATGTTTTAAATTCTTGGTTAAGACCGCCACCATCCCGACCCATGTATCTACGGAAAGATTGCGTGAAGGAGTTTCGTTGAGATATGCTTTTGTTAAGAATAGAGTGCGCTCGCTGGTGGTGGAATGTGGAACTAACATAACGCGATTTTGTTAAAACTAAGAAATTTAACAAGTCGATCTGTTTGAAACTTTAAGATATTTTATAACACATAAGATAAAGTGTAAAAAAGAATGACGCGTGAAATTCCGGGGAGGGGGCGGGAGGGCGCTAGATTTCTATTTAAAAAGTTAGTGTTTCTGACCGCTTTAGGTACCTTTTTTGAGGTAGTCCTGAGATATATGCTACTCATTTAATATAAAATTGTCTAAAGTTTAGTTACCACTATTTCCGAATAGTAATTTCAGCAAATATCTTAATTTCTTATTAAGACCGCCATCACCTCGAGTAACATATCTACTGATAGGTTGTTTAACGGAGTTTCCTTCCGATACAGTTTTGTTAAGAATAGAGTGCGCTCCCTGGTGGTGGAATGTGGAACTAACATAACGCGATTTTGTTAAAATTAGGAAATATAACACGGCGATCTATTTGAATCTTTAAGATAGTTTATAACACATAAGAAAAAGTTGATATAAAATGGCACGTGAAATTTCGGGTAGAGGGGGGGGGGGAGGGGCGCTAATTTCACTAATTGATTTATTTCTATTATATACTTATTTTAAAAGGCATTCACGTGATTTTTCATTACAGTATTCTTCTGAACGGTGCCCGATTTTTAAAAATACAGCATAAATGTTACTTATGCCAGATAAAAATGTCAGAAGTATTGATACCACTATTTTCGAATAGTAATTTCAGCAAATATATTAAATTCTTGGTTAAGACCCCCCTCTCCGACCTATGTATCTACCGATAGGTTGTGTAAAGGAGTTTCGTTCAGATACACTTTTGTTAAGAATAGAGTGCGCTCCCTGGTGCTGGAATGTGGGATTAACAGACCGCGATTACATTTAAAGTAGGAATTCCAACAAAACGATCTGTTTGAAACTTTAAGATAAATTACAGCAAATAGTAAAAGATTATAAAAACGAATGGCGCGTCACATTCCGGTTGGAGGGGGGGGGGGAATGGCCCCGAGCAAAATTAGGCAGTATAACAGGGCGTTTTGTACTGTTTTGCGCGCGATTTTTTGATGGCGTGATGAGAAAACTATTACTTAATATCAAAATTTTTATAAGTGTTCATACCACTATTTTTTAAGCAAATATCTTAAATTCTTGGTTAAGACAGCGACCCCCTCGACTAGCATACCTCTTGATAGGTTTTTAACGGAGCTACGTTCAGATACAGTTTTGTTAAGAATAGAGTGCGCTCCCTCGTGGTGGAATGTGGAACTAACAGACCGCGATTTCATTTAAAATATGAAATCTAACAAAAGATCTGTTTGAAACTTTAAGATAGTTTATAACACATAAGAAAAAGTTTATAAAATATGGCGCGTGAAATTTCGGGCAGGTGGGGAGAGTGAGAGGGGCAAAATATTTCTTTTTTTTTACCTTTTTGTTTCATACCATTTCAGGTGCGTATTTTTGACGGAGCCCTCAGATACATGCTACTTATTAACTATAAATATGTCAAAAGTTAAATTACCACTATTTTCGAATAGCAATTTCAACAGACATCTTAAATTCTTCCTGAAGACCACCACCCCCTCGAGTAATATATCTATTGATAGGTTGTGTAAAGGAGTTCCGTTCAGATACGCTTTTGTTAAGAATAGAGTGCGCTCCCTGGTGATGGAATATGGAACTAACATATCGCGATTTCATTTAAAGTAGGAAATCTAACAATGAGATCTGCTTTAAACTTTAAGATACTTTATAACACATGATAAAAAAGTATAAAGAAGAATGGCGTGTCGCATTTCGAGGGGGATGAGGGAGAGGCGCGAGCAAAATTAGGAAATATAGATGGACGATCTGTTTGAAACTTTAATATAGCTTATAAAGCATAACAAAAATTTTAAACATCAGGCCGCGTCAAAAATCATGGTGACCATAACCCCACTTCGCTCCCCCCCAAGAGAGGCACTTTTCTAAATTTGGCAGATACCCGTTATGTGATATATCGTAGCATTTCGGGAGGGGGGGGGGGCACGAACAAAATTAGGAAATATAACAAGGCGAATCTGTTTGAAGCTTTACGATAGTTTAGCAGGAATTCCATGGCGATAAATTTTGAAAGGAATATTAAACGAAACCGTTTGTGCGATCTATGATCACACTTACCCACTTGTTAGGGTTTCGTTCATCTGACGAAACCCCATTCCTCTCGTTCCTCTGTCTGTCTGTCTGTCCGTCTGTCTGTCAGTCACAGAGCCCGTTCTCAGAAACTATACATGTTGGAGACATGAAATTTTGAGTACTTATAGCTGAGCACCTCACATCATACGACAAATCATAAAATTTTGAAAAAGTCGTACATTTAACCCTTTGGGCTCCCGCATGTCTATTTTAAACAATTCTTTCTCAGTGAGCTCCTAATTATGTTGGAGACATGAAATTTTGGGTACTTATAGCTGAACACCTCACATCATACGACAAATGATAAAATTTTGAAAAAGTCGTACATTTAACCCTTTGGGCTCCCGCATGTGTATTTTAAACAATTATTTCTAAGTGAGCTCCTAATTAGTTTGGAGACGTGAAAATTTGCATACTTATAGCTGAACACCTCACATCAAACGACAAATCATAAAATTTTGAAAAAGTGGTACATTTAACCCTTTGGGCTTTCGCATGTGTATTTTAAACAATTCTTTCTACGTGAGCTCCTAATTAGTTTGGAGGCGTGAAATTTTGCATACTTATAGCTGAACACCTCACATCAAACGACAAATCATAAAATTTTGAAAATGTCGTGCACTTAACCCTTTGGGGTCCCACACGTGTATTTTAAACAATTCTTTCTAAGTGAGCCCCTAATTATGTTGGAGACATGAAATTTTGGGTACTTGTAGCTGAACACCTCACATCATACGACAAATGATAAAATTTTGGAAAAGTCGTACATTTAACCCTTTGGAGTCGCGCATGTGTATTTTAAACAATTCTTTCTAAGTGAACTTCCTAATTAGTTTGGAGACGTGAAATTTTGCATACTTATAGCTGAACACCTCACATCAAACGACGAATCATAAAATTTTTGAAAAAGTCGTACATTTAGCCCTTTGTGCTCCCACATGTGCATTTTAAACAATTCTTTCTAAGTGAGCCCCTATTTAGGTTGAAATTTTGCATACTTCTAGCTCAATACCTCAGATCTCACGTCAAATGATAAAATTTTGAAAAAGTCGTACATTTAACCCTTTGGGCTCCCGCATGTGTATTTTAAACAATTCTTTCTAAGTGAGCTCCTAATTATGTTGGAGACATGAAATTTTGGGTACTTATAGCTGAACACCTCACATCATACGACAAATCATAAAATTTTGAAAAAGTCGTACATTTAACCCTTTGGGCTCCCGCATGTGTATTTTAAACAATTATTTCTAAGTGAGCTCCTAATTATGTTGAAGACATGAAATTTTGGGTACTTATAGCTGAACACCTCACATCATACGACAAATGATAAAATTTTGAAAAAGTCGTACATTTAACCCTTTGGGCTCCCGCATGTGTATTTTAAACAATTATTTCTAAGTGAGCTCCTAATTAGTTTGGAGACGTGAAAATTTGCATACTTATAGCTGAACACCTCACATCAAACGACAAATCATAAAATTTTGAAAAAGTCGTACATTTAACCCTTTGGGCTTTCGCATGTGTATTTTAAACAATTCTTTCTAAGTGAGCTCCTAATTAGTTTGGAGGCGTGAAATTTTGCATACTTTTAGCTGAATACCTCACATCAAACGACAAATCATAAAAATTTGAAAATGTCGTGCATTTAACCCTTTGGGGTCCCACACGTGTATTTTAAACAATTCTTTCTAAGTGAGCCCCTAAATATGTTGGAGACATGAAATTTTGGGTACTTGTAGCTGAACACCTCACATCATACGACAAATGATAAAATTTTGGAAAAGTCGTACATTTAACCCTTTGGAGTCGCGCATGTGTATTTTAAACAATTCTTTCTAAGTGAGCTTCCTAATTAGTTTGGAGACGTGAAATTTTGCATACTTATAGCTGAACACCTCACATCAAACGACGAATCATAAAATTTTTGAAAAAGTCGTACATTTAGCCCTTTGTGCTCCCACATGTGCATTTTAAACAATTCTTTCTAAGTGAGCCCCTATTTAGGTTGAAATTTTGCATACTTATAGCTCAATACCTCAGATCTCACGTCAAATGATAAAATTTTGAAAAAGTGGTACATTTAACCCTTTGGGCTCCCGCATGTGTATTTTAAACAATTCTTTCTAAGTGAGCTCCTAATTATGTTGGAGACATGAAATTTTGAGTACTTATAGCTGAACACCTCACATCATACGACAAATGATAAAATTTTGAAAAAGTCGTACATTTAACCCTTTGGGCTCCCGCATGTGTATTTTAAACAATTATTTCTAAGTGAGCTCTTAATTATGTTGGAGACATGAAATTTTGGGTACTTATAGCTGAACACCTCACATCATACGACGAATGATAAAATTTTGAAAAAGTCGTACATTTAAAGCTTTGGGCTCCCGCATGTGTATTTTAAACAATTATTTCTAAGTGAGCTCCTAATTAGTTTGGAGACGTGAAAATTTGCATACTTATAGCTGAACACCTCACATCAAACGACAAATCATAAAATTTTGAAAAAGTCGTACATTTAACCCTTTGGGCTTTCGCATGTGTATTTTAAACAATTCTTTCTAAGTGAGCTCGTAATTAGTTTGGAGGCGTGAAATTTTGCATACTTATAGCTGAACACCTCACATCAAACGACAAATCATAAAATTTTGAAAATGTCGTGCACTTAACCCTTTGGGGTCCCACACGTGTATTTTAAACAATTCTTTCTAAGTGAGCCCCTAATTATGTTGGAGACATGAAATTTTGGGTACTTGTAGCTGAACACCTCACATCATACGACAAATGATAAAATTTTGGAAAAGTCGTACATTTAACCCTTTGGAGTCGCGCATGTGTATTTAAACAATTCTTTCTAAGTGAGCTTCCTAATTAGTTTGGAGACGTGAAATTTTGCATACTTATAGCTGAACACCTCACATCAAACGAAGAATCATACATTTTTTGAAAAAGTCGTACATTTAACCCTTTGTGCTCCCACATGTGCATTTTAAACAATTCTTTCTAAGTGAGCCCCTATTTAGGTTGAAATTTTGCATACTTATAGCTCAACACCTCAGATCTCACGTCAAATAATAAATTTTGAAAAAGTTTTATGTTTAACCCTTTCAAATCCAGCTTGTGTATTTTAAGCCATTCTTTCTAACTGAGCCCATAATTAAATTGGAGATTTGAAATTTTGCATACTTATTGCAGAACACCTGATGCCAGGCGACAAATCATAAAATCTTGTAAAAGTCTTACGTTTAACCCTTTGAGCTACCACATATGTATTTGAACAATTCTTTCTAAGAGAGCCCCTAATTAAGTTGGTGACATGAAATTTTGCATACGTATAGCTGAATGCCTCAGACCACACGACAAATCATAAAATTTTCAAAAAGTCTTTTATTATTTACCCCTCTGGGCTCTAACTTGTCTATTTTAAGCAATTTTCTAACCTGCGCCCTTTTAACCCAGGGAGAAATTTTCCAACTTTTGCCGACACCCCTTTGAACATTCTTTCATATTATGCATTACAGCCTTACATATTTTAGTTCCATTTTTTCCGCCAGGTGCGCCTACTTATCTCGGGTGCTATGGGCCCAATCCCCTCGACTAATATATCTACGGATAGTATGTAAAACGGATTTTTGTTCGGATACAGGTTTGTTTAGAATCAAGTGCGCCCCCTGGTTTTGAAATAATGAACTAACAGATTTTTCAAAAGGATAAAGTGTTTTGAAAGGAATATTAAACGAAACCCTCTGTGCGATCTGTGATCACACTTACCCACTTGTTTTTGATGTACTTTCTACCGCAAAAATTTGATTGCAAAATTAATTAAACAGTGTTATTAATCATATGCCGGGTATCCTAAAAAGGTCTTATTGATTTTAAAATTCAATAACTTGCAAACGGTGACAGATATTTTAAAAAATCTAGCAGGGGGTGAAGGGGGTATGAATGATGTCAGGAGTTTTCTTTTTAGGGTGTTCATCTGACGAAACCCTATTCGTCTCGCTCCTCTGTCTGTCTGTCTGTCCGTCACAGAGCCCGTTATCAGAAACTATAAATGTTGGAGACTTGAAATTTTGCATACTTATAGATGAACAGCACACATCATACGACAAATCATAAAATTTTGAAAAAGTCGTACATTTAACCCTTTGGGCTCCCACATGTGTATCTTAAACAATTCTTTCTAAGTGAGTCACTAATTAGGTTGCAGGAGTGAAGTTTTGTGTACTTATAGATGGACACCTCAGATCAAATGACAAATGATAAAATTTTGAAAAAGTCGTACATTTAACCCTTCGGGCTCCCATATGTGTATTTTAAACAATTCTTTCTATGTAAACCCCTAATTAGGTTGGAGGCGTGAAATTTTGCATACTTATAGCTGAATACCTCACATCAAACGACAAATCATAATATTTTGAAAAAGTCGTATATTTAACACTTTGGGGTCCCACATGTGTATTTTAAACAATTCTTTCTAAGTGAGCCCCTATTTAGGTTGGAGGTGTGAAATTTTGCATACTTATAGCTGAACACCTCACATCAAATGACAAACCATAAAATTTTGAAAAAGTCGTAAATTTAACCTCTTGGGCTCCCACATGTGTATTTTAAACAATTCTTTGTAAGTCAGCCCCTAATTGGCTTGGAGGCGTGAAATTTTGCATACTTATAGCTGAGCACCTCACATCAAACGACAAATCATAAAATTTTGAAAAAGTCGTACATTTAACCCTTTGGGCTCCCATATGTGTATTTTAAACAATGTTTTCTAAGTGAGCCTTTAATTAGGTTGGAGGCGTGAAATTTTGCATACTTATAGCTGAACACCATCATGCGACAAATCATAAAAAATTGAAAAAGTCGTACATTTAACCTTTTGGGCTCCCACATGCGTAGTTTAAGCAATTCTTTCTAACTGAGCCCCTTATTAAATTGGAGATTTGAAATTTTGCATACTTATAGCAGAACACCTGAAGCCAGGCGACAAATCATAAAATCTTGACAAAGGTCTCACTTTTAACCATTTGAGCTACCACATATGTATTTTAAGCAATTCTTTCTAAGAGAGCCCCTAATTAAGTTGGAGACATGAATTTTTGCATACGTTTAGCTGAATAACTCAGACCACCCGACAAATCATAAAATTTTCAAAAAGTCTTATATTATTTACTCCTTCGGGCTCTAACTTGTATATTTTAAGCAATTTTTCTAATCTCCGCCCTTTTCACCCGGGGAGCACTTTTCCAACATTTGCCGACACCCCTTTGACCATTCTTTCATATTATGCACCATAGCCTTACATATTTTAGTTCCACTTTCTACCGCCAGGGGTGCCTACTTATCTCGGGTGCTAAGTCCCCAATCCCTTCGACTAATAGAATGTATGTAAAACGGATAGTATGTAAAACGGAGTTTCGTTCGGATAGAGGTTTGTTTAGAATAGAGCGTGCCCCTGGTTGCGAAATGTAGAAATAACAGATATTTCAAAAGGATAAAGTGTTTTGAAAGGAATATTAAACGAAACCCTCTGTGCGATCTGTGATCACACTTACCCACTTGTTTATAGTGATTCTCGATTTTAGTTCGAATTACGAACAGTAGGTGGCGCTGAGAGCAATAGGCCCTCAGTCGACGCAGTCGAGGCCGAAAGTCGATATGATTTCAATGAAATGTATTGTTGCTGTGGATTTAACAAATTCTTCGATATAACGACATCATTCGGAATTGGGCATGAATTTAATAAGCAGTATTCGAGTTTGCAGGCGATTTTACTTTTATGAAGTTTTATTTTCCCGGATTAACTTACTTTTTATTGCCTGATTTAAAGAATATTTTATGCATCACATTTAAAAAACTAGGTGAAGAGATTTAGTATTTTTTTATTGTTGTCATTGTTAAAAATTTCACACTTTTGTTGAACTCTAAGAAATTTTAGATCTTTTAAAGAAGTTCGGCAGTATATTTTTATGCATGTTGAGAAAAAAATTGTGGAAATGGTTTTTACTTTAGAACAAAGAAAATTTACAGTGTTGGAGTACCACCGTTTAGATCAAAGCATAATAGCGACTAGAAGAAGCTTCCAAATGAAATTTAACGTAAAGAGTGTTCTACATCCGAATATAATTAAGCATTTGTATGACAAATGTATAAGAACCAGTAGTGTTGCTGATGATTTGGTTAATAACGTTGGACGACAGAAATCGGCCATGGCAGAATCTAACGTGGATGCTATTAAAAATGTGATTATTCAAGATTCGAAAAAATCCGTCCGCAAAATTGAAGTTTCATGTTAGGTGAGTAAAACCGCAACACGCAAAATATTCCGAAAGTGTTTAGAAATGTTGTGACAAAATTAAACATAAATCAATAGGCGATTTCTTTTATGGAAATCACAGCACTTAAACAGTACTCATCAGCTCAACTTAAGGGCAGATGGAAGCCCCTATACCTACCATGTTAAATTAATGAACCGTTTCTCAAAAACTACCGAATATATTCACTTGAAATTTTTTATATACATTAAATGAATAATACCTAATAAAGTGAAGTCAACTTTATAAACAGATATTTTTTAGTTATTACTTTTTTCCATCTTCAATTGAAAGAAAGTATTGTAATCGAAATTTTTTTCGACTTCTGGTTTTCGACGGATTTACACGTTTTAGGGGTCATAGATTCCAAAAAACATGTTTATAGAAAATGTCTGTCTGTCCGTGTGTCCGTCGGTCTGTCGCCATTGTACCATCAAAAAGTGTATGAAGTTATACATAGAATTGAGCCAAATTTTTATTTTAAGTTTTTGGCTATAGCAAGCAGATCCTCCCTGAATTTGGAAAAAATTCGTCGGTAGGGGGCGCTGTAATAGCGATTTTTGTGCAATTTTGAATATTGTACCATCCAAAAGTGTATAAAGTTATGCATAGAATTGAACCAAATTTTTATTTTATGTTTTTGGATATGGCAAGTAGGTTCTCCCTGAATTTGGAAAAAAGTCGCCCGTAGGGGGCGCTGCAGCAGCGATTTTTGTGCGATTTTCAATATCGTGCCATCCAAAAGTGTATGAAGTTATGCATAGAATTGACTAAATTTTTATTTTAAGTTTTCGGCTATGGCAAGCAGATCCTCCCTGAATTTAGAAAAAAATCGCCGGTAGGGGGCGGTGTAATAGCGTTTTTTTTCGATTTTGAATATTGTATCATCCAAAAGTGTATGAAGTTATGCATAGAATTGAACCAAATTTTTATTTTAAGTTTTTGGCTATGGCAAGCAGATCCTCCCTGAATTAGGAAAAAATCGCCGATAGGGGGCGCTGTAATAGCGAATTTTGTGCGATTTTGAATATTGTACCATCCAATAGTGTATGAAGTTATGCATAGAAGTGTATGAAGTTATACATAGAATTGAACCAAAATTTTTTATTAAGTTCTTGGCTATGGCAAGGAGGATAGAATTGAACCAAATATTTTGTGTTTGTTTTTGATCATGGCAGGAAGGTCCTCCCTGAATTTGGAAAAATTCGCCAGAAGGGGACGCTATAATTGCGATGTCTGTACCATTTTCATTATTGTACCATAGAAAATTGTATGAAGTTATGCATAGAATTGAACCAAATGTTTTGTGTACGTTTCTGGCTATGGCAAACAAGTCTTCCCTGAATTTGAAAAAAATCTGCCAGAAAGGGGGTGTTGTAATAGCGATGATTGAGCCATTTTCTTTATTGTACCATCGTAAAGTGTATAAAATTACGCATACAATTGAACCAAATTTTTTCGTGCATGTTTTTGGCTTTGGCCAACAGGCCAACAGGCCTTTGGCTTTGGCCTTGAATTTGGAAATATTGCGCAGTAAAGGGGCTCTGTGATAGCGTTTTTTGTATGCTTTTCTTGATTTTTTTGTAGTTTTGTTGTCCATCGGCGGCTCGTGCAGAGGCGGGAACTGGCTTTTTGCTACGCATTCGCAAACATCTGATAGCATCAGAATAAGGAAAAACTATTAATTTTAACAAATATCATGATATTGATTAACTCGTTTTTAGTCCTTTTAATTGACTGAAGTAGAAACCTAAGATGAAAATCAAAGTTGGTATAGTATTGAACTAAAAATATCGAAGTATTAACATGTGTAAGTAGTTTTTGAAATATTATGTATAAGATAGAAGAAAGTTTTGGGATTGGCACATCCAACTAGTTTTTTTAAAAAAATCTGGAATAAAAACCACTTTTAAATAACAAAAATCTTCCATTTTTCAAAAGAAATTTTTTTTTAATAAAAATTTTGTCCAAATGTTTGTAACAAAAGTTCACTTCTGATTGATAAGGGATATGTGTGAAATATTCTGGAACGATTACGAACGAAACGACATTTTGAGAAAATTCAGTTTAAAGTTCACGTATGTAATGTTCATGTATGATGTAAACAAACTGAATTACTTAAAATTTTTTAACTTCTTGTTCTCGCAGAAACAAAAGTAATATACCTTTCAAAAAAGGGCAAAAAAAAAAAAAAAAAAAAAAAAAAAAAAAAAAAACTTTTTTCACAAATTTGACTCCCAGCTGTCCTTAAGGGAGTCCTGGACACATTTTCAAATAATTTTTATTTATTGGGTTAAAATTTCGAAATTTTTTGTGTATTTCATTTGTAAATAAAATCACATGATAAAACTTCTCAAAATTTGTTTAAAAAATTTTAAATTAAAATTTTATTAAAAAGGTGGGGTAGTTTAAAATTCGATAACTCGAATTATAACTCAGGGCTATAACTCGAAGGTTATAACTCGAAATATTATTTGTAGAATTTCAATATTTTTGCATTTAAATAAACAGAAATATATAAGTTGTAATTTAGATTCAGTATTTAATAAAATATTAATTTAAATAAAAAATAAAAATATTTAAAGTAAAAAGTGGGAAAAAAATGACGTAACTTAAAAAAAAAAAAAATCATATTTTCAAAAGTAAATATTTTCTTCAAATTTACTGAATGAAAATTAAAATAAAACAATTGAAAAAGACATGTCCCAAATTTAAACTATTTATCTTTAATGGTTCTTGACTTATAACAATATAAAAACGAGAAATGGTAAAAAAAGCCATCATGAAAAAAAAAAAATGCATTTTCGCAAAAAATCGTTTCTATGACAACCATTGCTTGAAAGCTAGATTTTGAAAACAAACCAAAACTTAAAAATGAATATTTTCTGTTCCAATTAAGATAGAAACATGATTTAAACTTCATTTTAAGCAGAGAAAAATAGAGAAATTTTTAATGCAATAAAAAATTTTTACGAAAATTTTAAGATTTTCGTGTTCCGGACCCCCTTAAGCACAAATAGGTTTTAAATGATACTGTGTTCAGAATTATCTTTTTTATGATTCCATAGGATAATCCAGGAATTTCTATTCATGCATTTTTTTTAAATTATACAATGTGAACCATGAATAAAGTTATTTTCATTCCTTGGAGGAATTGTGCTTACAAATATATAGTTTGGTGAATCTCATTAAAAAAAAAAAAATCATGCAAAAACTACGACTAACAGGAATAAGAAAACTAATCATCACTTAGATAAAAATAAAATAAAACGGAGATATTATTGCTCGGAAACTTTTTTATTGGTGATATGAAGCATAATGAAATTTCAATTATTTTTCCGAAAATAATGCAAACAATATTCATAAACAAGTAAAGCATCATACATCTTTAAAAATTATACACATCAAATTATACACAACAACACCCTAAAAACTAGGATTCCGTTCAAATGAAAGCGAAATAAATCTTTGACTTTTTTTAAGGTTTATATTTTAGACGTGCCTTATGATTTTATGTACAATCATCATAAGCATAATACAAAATCTGCAATACAAATATTTACCACTAATAAATGGAAAAAGTCTAAGATTGAAACATCTTAATATCTGTCCCTTCTCGGGCTTAAACAATGTAGGAAACAAATTGTTTTCTTTTTTAATTTGTTCTGCAAATTATGTTTTAGTTTAATATGTCAAGTTTTTTAATAACTACTGCATTCAGACAAATTCTCGGATGAACTCATTCCAAAATTAACGGACTGTACCATCATTAAGGTTTGATTATCGCATCACAATTCGTGGTGTAATTTACCTAATCCAAAATGGTTCATGAAAGCAATAATACAGGTTGTCGTTATTTGGACAAAAAATAAAAATTTACTTAAATTTAGTTAACCTCATTTTCCACTTGGGAACGTTATGAATGCAAAAATAGTGTTATATCCTTAATGCTAATATTTAATATTAGTATAGCTGTTATACAGTAAGACAAAAAAAAAAAAAAAAAAAAAAAAAAAAAAAAAAAAAAAAAAATTACCCTTTTGCCTCGCAGGGAACAACGTAAACGCAAAAGGAAATTGTTACCTAAGTTAAACTTCGGGTATTTATTTTGCGGCAACACCAGTCGTTTCTGCGCCAGGCAAAAAAATGACAAAAGACTTTGAGGGAAAACTTCTAGATAAAAAATACCATAGACATAACGTTAAAAGTCTCTATCTTTTTAAAATTTACAAATAATAGACCCCATCAGTGGTGACGTCAAAGGCAACTCAATTCAGCTTACCAACTATAAATTAGAGCCAAATAAACCACATAGTTCAGATACAGATAGGGAGGAAACGTGATGCTTCGGCATGAAGCTAAAAATGTAACCTTGAAATCAATTAAGACCTGTCACAATTCGGTCCAAACAATCGTGGGTAGTTTTGAAAATTTCTCCCATTCCAAATAATTCAACCCAGGTTCCACGTGCTCGTCTTGTTTGGGCTGAATGATCTCAGCAATATCTGGCTTCATATTTCAAGCCGTTTTGACGCATAGTGCATCTCTTATACACTCTGAACTTACTGGGTTTGTTTGGATCCAATTTGCGGTTCATACGAATTGCCTGTGACGTCACACTGATGGGGTCCATTACTTTTCATTTCTTGTTGATACAAAAAAGAAATTGCCTATGAACAATGCATATATTACACAGCGAAAATGTCCGTGTGTAACTCTGATGTCATATTGACGATGTAACCGGCAAAATAAATTTCACTTATTTGAAAATTTATTAACTTCTAAAAGTCGGAAAAATTCAATTTTTACGCCGTCTTAAAACAATAGAAACAGTTCAGAATTGGTGTCCATCTAATATTCCTTAACGAAATTAAAACTTCATCTATAAATAAATAAAAGAAAACACAACTAAATCACAATGCTAACACCTTTTTAATCGAATTACATGCTCATCTGTATGTAACTTATAGTCACGTTTAAAAATCGGTATCGATAAAATTTATTTAAGTTTTTTGACGTCATATTCACCTACTTTCTGTATTTACTCGTATTAATGTTTCTTGTATTACTTTTATTTCCACTATGACGCCATATTCATCTTATTTTTAATTCTTTAAAAAAATTATTTTAATTCCATTTTTCACGTGGAAATCTTTCAATTGAAAATTAATTGCTCAGGACAAAAATTTATCACGGTTTTTGAATTATTTGCAACAATAAGAAATAATGTTAAATTTTGTGGGAAAATGTCCATCGATTCTCAATGAAAATAACGAAATTTCTAATTATTAAGAAAAATAATTGAATAATTTAAATAAATCATAGCCTGTGCTACTTTCTGTGTTATAATCCACCCATATGTAAAGGCATTTTATCATCCGTTTTTTGTCTGATAGTATCAGCAAATGTTTTTGGATTTTAAATTTATAATATTATTAAAATTAACAAAGAATAAAAAATGAGTGGCATCAGGGAAAAAAGGTGGGAAAAAATCAAAAAGTTATGACTTCCATTGACTTTTTTATGTTAAATTAACATTGAGAAGTGACACTGGAAATAAATAAGTACTGCGCTACTATAAAAAAAAAAATAAAATTTCTTATTATACATTTTTTAAAAATCTTTTAATAACAATAAGAAAAAAAGTATAATAATAATCCACATATGGATTCCTCTCCAATTTTCTCACTGCAGAAGGGCAGAAAATCTTTGCGAATTGATAACATGAAAAAAAAAATGCAGCTCCGAACATAATTAAAAAAAATACATAAATTAATAAAATTTCACATTAAAAAAATTATTTTTACATTCGGAACCGGTTTGAACCGGTTCTGAAATTAAAACTATCCAAATATAAAAAGACTATAACCAAAATCGAAAAAGTAAAAACTAGTTGTAGATCGTCTATCCTATGTAAAAAAAAAAAAAAAAAATCATTCGAAAATATGAAAATTCCAGCGAGATTTCTGAAAATAACTTCCCCATAGGATTAACATTATCATCCGGGTCTTTTTGAGTGACTAGTGTATGCTCTTAAGTGTCTTAATTACTTTTTCAGTCACATATGTGTCTGAATTTAAGACGCTTCTATTTGCAGTGCGACAAACTCGTAAAACAGGGAGCATTCAGTCCCTGCTAACGGGCGCCAATAAATGTTATGAGAACAGCAGAAATCCAAACTAAAATAAGCCATCACCTGTCTCAAAACATTTGCTTTCAACATTAAAAAGAAACCGTTTTTTATTTTCACGAAAACGGGGCCATTCTCTGTTTTATTACTGAAAAGTTAACTTTAAATATTATATAAACACATTTCCCTCACAAGCCCATACGAGCCGTTAATTCCCAAATTGGCTCATCCGATCTCAGCAATCTGATCCTTTGTTAATATTAATATTTTGGATTACTTTACTGTGATTTTGATCAAATTTAACAAAATAAATCAATTTAAGTCATTATAATTGCATTCTATTTTACAATACACTACTTCATAAGAAAATAAATATAATTATATACTATATAAATATCAGTTTTAGCCAATCAGATTGCTGGGATCGGTTGAGCCAATTTGGGAATTAACGGCTCGTCAAGCCCATAACGAAAATTAACCAGAAAAAATAAAAGGTGTACTTGAATGCGTGGGTAGTTGGGCCAGCATTGTTTTTAATAAAAATAATTCTTTTTACTCAAATAAGTTAAACCCGAAGGTTTTTTGGTTAACCCTTAAATGCCTAATTTTTCAAAAATCATTGTAATAATGTTTTTCGGCTTTCATTTTTTAAATAAATCGTGGGAAAAATACTTAAAAAAATCATATTTTGTTTTAAGTATAGTTTACGGTTAAAAAACAGTTTGTTACTAATCGGCAATACTGGTGTTTAATTCAAAAAATAACTTGCCTTGATAAAATTCTATAATATTAAACACACAAGAATTTTAGAAACTATAATAAGAAATAAATTTTACTTGCTCACTGCAGGTCAAAATAGGGTATTTCGCAAGCTCCAAACAAAACAAAAAGAACAAATAGCAACAATTGATCTTTATTCTTAAACAGCACAAGTGTTGCCATCTATATGTTGCAAATTGATTTAATAATATTTTTAGAATGTATTTTATTGGCAACATTAGGCATTATAGCTTCAATATTATTCTAACAGTATTTCAGAAGCCTAAATTGGGTATGTTGCCGAAAGGCAACACCCGGCATTTAAGGGTTAAAATGGAGTGTTCAATTTTCAGACATTTTAAAGTGTCTTAATTTTTAAGACACTTATATGCATCTGGATTTAAGACATTTCAAACGTCTAACGGCATCCATGTTGGACCCACGTCTCATTTGTCGACAATAGGTAGACATTTGTTCACTTTTTTTTTGTTTTTAAACAGCACAAATGTTGCCATCTAAATGTTGAAAATCGATTTAATAATATTTTCAGAATGTATTTTATTGGCAACATTAGACATCATAGCTTCAATATTATTCTAATAGTATTTTAGAGCCTAAATTGGGTATGTTGCCGAAAAGCAACACCAGGCATTTAAGGGTTAATACCTGCGTATTATACTATACATTTATATATTTACCCATTTTCATCAGGTATTATTTCGTTAAAAATGGGGTCTTTTATACATGTCTGTGTTCTTTGGTAATTGCTAAAGATATAGACTGCTTTTCGATAGCATTTTCAGTACTAAGTTTGTTCTAACCTGTCAAAACGAACTTTCCAAATTCAAGATCTTGTTAGTTCGCTTGCTTGTGGCCGATTTAGTATAAGAGATACAGTGCTCAGCAAAAGTTTAGACAATGATCATATATGCTTCTGTAGTGAGAAGTATGTAACGAATTGTTGGAACTCAACTGTCATATATTAGTGGGGACTTATCTTTCATACACAAACAATAAATTTTAATTTATACACATTACATAATATATAATGACAAAAAAACAAATTTAACATTGTAGCAAAAGTATAGACAATTTGTCTGTTAACAGAAAAGTATCCATAAATTAAATTCGAACAGCACCTACATTGTCTGCTATTAATGCAACAATGTGAGTTCCGTCGAAAAAAACTAAATCCTGCATAACTTCGTAGTCCATTTTGTACCAAACAGGTTCAACAGTAGATCGAAGTTCATTATTGAGGAGTATTGTCAAAAAAATGCATAAACCGTATGAGATATGATGCCACAAAAGTCTTCGATTGGGTTCAGATCAGGGTTACACACGGGCCAGTCGAGTACAGTAATATTTTGAGAGTTAAATTATTTTTTTGATTTGTATGCAGCATGAATAGACGCATTATCTTGCTCAAATGCATACTTTGGAAGAGCTAAAAGTTCACCAAATGGCTTTCCAATGTATGTATGTAGTCTTACGCTGCTTGGCGACCACTGAGAAACTCAAGAGATACTTGAGAATTAAAACAAAGTGAGGCCCAAATCATTAACTCTTTCGAGGGCGGTGTCCTTAAAAAGCACACTTAATTTTAATTCCAAAACTGACAGACGGCACCAAGAAGAATTAATTAAAATTTTCCTTTTATAATACACGTGAAAATAAGCGAGTTCGTACTTTCTAATAAATTTGTTTATAAATTCTGATTTCAGTTCATTATTTCATTAGTTTTATAATCAGAATTACTCCGCGACGGAAAGGGGTCAATTTGTTGTGAGATTTCAAGGCTGGTTGTTTTATCATTTTCATGTAAACTAATGTACATCTTTCTATAATTCATCTACGAAGTAACCGTTGACACAGAAAGCTCTGACTCACTTTTAATGCGATTAGCAGTCATCATTTGTCTAGATACCAGTTTATGGTTCCTTCTATAATCTCGTTTTCTGGCCACACGAGGCCTTCCAGATTTATGTTTTGCTTTGAAAGAGTCACCCTTAGACAGTACTTAATAGATAGACTTCTTTGGACGATTCAAAGTGGCTGAAATTTCTGAAAAAGCCTTCCCTTTCGATTTCAGCTTCCATGCTTTAATTACTTCATCTGACTGAAAATTTCTAGCTTGCGTCATCTTCACTAATCGATATTATCGCGAGGTGCACTTAAATACTTCATGCATGTGACGTCATAAGTTTGAAATTTAAGTTTTTTCGTCAACAGTTGCCAAAAATCACAAAAGTGTCTAAACTTTTGCAATATGCAAATTTCACTTTTTTCAGTTAAATTAAATAATATCTTGCATTAAAACCGTTATTTTTGTCCTAAAACATTTGAAATATATTAAAAAAATAAATACAGCTATTTGTATGACCCAAGTGTTCGTACTTTTTCTTTAAAGGTTAAAAATCACCAGTGTCTAAACTTTTGCTGAGCAGTGTATGTTTCGTGAAAATCGCACAAGCCTTTTTCGATTTATAGCAAGCAGAATTTTCAGCGCTGAGTTTGTTTTACCCTGTCAAAACAAATTTTCTTGAATTTGGGACCTAGGATCTTTTTCTTGTGCTCGATTTAGCGTAGGAGGAAAGTTTCGTGAAAATCAGTTCTGTTGATAATAGTCCAGGCAATAGAGACCGTATTGGGACTCTACCTAGCAAAATTAATGGTAGTACTGGAAATCGGCTTTCTAGATGTTTTTTGGGTCGCTGAATCCGAATTTGTAACTTCCCACCAAAATTTCCCCCGGCAACCCCCCCAAATTTTGGTAAAAAGCCCCCAAAAAAGGTTTTTATGAAAAAATTCCATTTTTTATTGTTTTAGGGGAAAAGTAGCTAGAAATTCAGAAAGTAGACAAAATTTGCAACAAATTAGATATATCACATTATGACTTAGGATGAAGGGGAAGGGGGGATCTGCCTCCGAATATGCGCCGCAGTGCTGCGTGGACTACGTTGCGCAATTCTACTTAACCACTCACATGTTTACATTAGCCCTCCCATCTTCCCTCCGAACTTTCTCTATAAGGTTTACTTTAAGTTTTTTGGGTCGCAGAATCCGAATTTTTAACTTACCCCCAAAATTCCCCCCCCCCGAACCCCCCCCCAAATAGTTGTTTTTAACTTAAATTTCTTATTGTTTTAGGGGAAAAGCATTACGAAATTCAGAAACTAGACAAAATTTGCAACAAATAGGATATATGACATTATGGCGTAGGATAAACGGGGAGAAAGGGGGCTGCCTCGGAACATTCCCCGCGCGCTTTTCTCAAAAACCAAATTTTTTCAAAAAATCAATTTTTTGGGGGGTTGCTGGGTGAAATTTTGGTGGGAAGTTACAAATTCGGATTCAGCGACCCAAAAAACATAAAGTGAGTCGAAATCCAGAACTGGTATTAATTTTGCCAGATAAAATCCTCTATTGCCTGGACTTTAAAATTTAGTGCACGTAGCGCCGCAGTGCACGTTCAGAGGCAGCCCTCACCTTCCCCGTTCATCCTAATTCATAATGTCATATATCCTATTTGTTGCAAATTTCGTCTAGTTTCTGAATTTTGTAATGCTTTTCCCCTAAAACAATAAGAAATTTAAGTTAAAAACAACTATTTGGGGGAGGGTTCGGGGGGGGGAATTTTTGGGGGGAAGTTAAAAATTCGGATTCAGCGACCCAAAAAACTTAAAGTAAACCTTATAGAGGAAGTTCTGAGGGGAGATGGGAGGGCGAATGTAAACGTGTGAGTGGTTAATTGGAATTGCGCAACTTAGTTTGCGCAGCACCGCGCGCATGTTCCGAGGCAGATCCCCCCTTCCCCTTCATCCTGAGTCATAATGTCATATATCTAATTTGTTGAAAATTTTGTCTATTTTCTAAATTTCCAGATACTTTTTCTCTAAAATAATAAAAAAAATTGATTTTTTTAATAAAAACCTTTTTTGGGGGGCTTTTTACCAAAATTTGGGGAGGTTGCCGGTGGACATTTTGGTGGGAAGTTACAAATTCGGATTCAGCGACCACAAAAACATCTAGAAAGCCGATTTCAAGTACTACCATTAATTTTGCTAGGTAAAATTCCCTATTGCCTGGACTATAACGATATCATCCGTAATCGGGAAAAATCACTTGCTCGTTTAATATACAGTGTGTCCATACGTATAACCTGACCGACCTTTATTTTCGCAACCGTTGGTCCTAGATGCATACTTCCAATTACAAAAATGGTTTAAATAAGGTACAGAATTATTTTTAAAGCGATTTGGGTCAAGAAAAACATTTCTTAAAAAATTACGAACTTTAAATTTTTATACGGTCCCCAAGTCCTATAAGTTATATTTAGTAATTTTTTTTTGTTACACTGACAAGTAAGAAAAAAAAAAAGTCCTGTTATTCTAAGATTAAAATTGTCCGAGTAATAACTGTTTAAATTTGGAGCATATTTTTTGCTGCAAATTAGGAGTCATTCACAAATTTAGTAGAAATATAATTTCGTCAGATATATTAATAAACCGGTATACAAAATTTGGGTCAAATAAAAAAAATCTGCTTGAAAAACACATTTATCTAAATTAAGGGGGGGATAGCCCCCCTTTCCCCCCTTTATACTTAACTAATGAATCTCCAAACCAAATGAGGGAAACTCATTAACATAATAAACCGGTAAACCAAATTTGGAGCAAATCGAATAATTTTGCATAAAAAACCCATTTATCTAAATTAAGGGGGGGTGTAGCCCCCATTTCCCCCCTTTATATTTAACCAATGATCCTCCAAAACTAATCAGGGAAGCGCCTTATCGGAATGAAGCTAGAAAAAATATTTGAAGCAAATCGGCTGTTTCTATCAAGAGTTATCGCGTTACGTACATACATACATTACGTACATACATACAGAACAGGCGGGCACATTATCTCTCAGGCTTTGATAGCCTGTGAGCTAAAAAAATGGTTAAGAATAAAATTAACATTGCAATATAAATTTGAAATCTTTAATCATTCTGACATATTAATGCAAAATATACAATTTGCAATAAACAATAAACATATACTAAGAAAAAAAAAAACAGAACTTTTGTTAAATAAAATGATGAAAATTAACAGTTTTAGCTTTTGATAATTGATTGTTATGTATTCTGTACCGCTGAATCCGAAATTTACCTTCAATTTTTACCATCACGCAAAGGCTTTTTGCAAATAGTAAATTTTAAAATTAAAAAAAGAAAAACATTTGATACTATAAAATAGATGTCATTATTGTATTTTTAACTTTTGATAATTTATTTTTATGTATTTTTTACCGCTGAATCCGTAAATGGACTTCATTTTTAACCATCACGTCAGGTTTTTTCGCAAATTGTAAATTTCAAAGTTAAAAAATTCAAAGTTAAAATTGAACTTCCTCCCCTACCTCATCGGACCCCTCAGCTGTTTAGCTGTAAGAATCCCAGTATAAGCCAAAAAATTGATTAAATTATTGCATAAAATAAAATAAAATAAAATAAAATAAAATAAAGTTTTATATCTGTTTTATAGTATCAGATTTTCGCTATAATTTAACTTTGACATTTACGATTTGCAAAAAATTTCTAACGCGATGGTTAAAAATGAAGGTTATTTTTAGATTCAGTGATAAAAAGTGCATAAAAAATCAATTATTAAAAGTTAAAAAATATAGTCATCTCTTCTATTTTATAGAATCCGATTTTTGTTATTTTTTAACTTTGACAATTTATGATTCGCGAAAAATCCTGAAACGATGCTCAAAAATTAAGGAAATTTTCGGATTCAGTGCTAAAAAATACACAAAAGTAAAACACAACCATCGCAGTCTTGTGTTATCTAATCTAAAACATTTTCTTAAAATTCTAGGCGGTAATTTATCGGAAATTTTTTGTGTTATCCTGTAAAATAAGTATAAATGGTAACCACCGAAAATCATAATATTAGATTGTCATCGGATTTATGTCAGTATGCAAAATTTAATCGCGATCGGATATTTGAAAGTGAGTTAAAGTTCGAGTACAAATTTTGAAATGGAAAAACTCGTTGAAGTTAAATAAAAATGTACAGAAATAACATAATTTTTGTTAAAAGAAATCATGAAAAGAAACCGTCTCATATCCTTACAAAATAAAACATATGTTAAAATACAATTATTTTAGTCAATCTGAAACTTACTAAAAGTTAAATCAATCGTAATGCTTGTACGATTTTTTTCAAAGCGCAGATACACGTGAAATAAGTTCTTCGAATACTTTAAGTACTTGATATATGACCTCTCAAAGCTTATTCGTGTTTAAATGCAGTAAAGTGGTATAAGTCATGCATTTTTAAAGTTTCATAACTCGGTCGATTTTAGAGTTAGACAGCGGGACCTTTTTTGTCTTACTTGTCAGTGTAATAGGAAAATTTTATTAAATATAACTTATAGGACCGGGGAACCGTATAAAAATTTAAATTTACCTAATATTTTAATAAACGTTTTTCTTGACCCAAATCGCTTTAAAAATCATTCTTTACCTTAGTTAAATCATTTTTGAAATTGGGAGTATGCATCTAGGACTATCGGTTGAGAAAATAAAGATCGGTCAAGTTATACGTGGACACACTGTATGTGATTAAATTATGAATAAGATTAGAGAAAACAATTGAGAAATTCCGAATAAATAATTTAAATAATGCTTTCTTTTTCTTTCCTGTTGCAGTTCGTAAACATTATTAGTACTCCTTTTTAAGATATGCATATCTTAAAAAAGAGCACTAATAATGTTTTAAAATTAATTCGTGTATTCTATCAAGCATAAATCAAAACAATCAACTTTCCAAAACCGGGACTCACGCCAAATTAACATAATGTAGGTGCGTGCTATTTATGACGGCCAATTATCTACACGTGAGATACGGGCCCGAAGGGGGGTGGGGGGTATTTCTAAGGGAACCCAACCCGTATTTACGCAAGGAAGTCCAAGGTTCGAAGAAAACCACGGAAAACTCCGAATGATTAGGCCGACGGACGCGATTGGGTTCGAGCCCAATACCTCCCGTCTACCAGCTTTGAGAGCAGAACCTCTCGGCCACTGGTGGGGCCGACATTTTCTTAGGAATCTTCAAACAACAAGAATTCCTGTCGTAAAATTACAGGTGATTTTTTTAGGTAAATATTGAAAGCTTATTTATGAAAGAGAGGATTTTACCTCATTTTTAAAATGGTGTTCTCTTTGTAAAAGTTAACAGAAGATCTCTTTTATTCTCTTATGCGAGATAGATTTGCTGCAAAGAGGAAAAAATAAAGCGTTTTGATGATTTAGTTTTGACAATATATTAGTTTTAATGCTGAGCATTAAAAAAAAAAGAAAAATTCTTATCTTTTTTAAAGATTCTTTGAAAATGAAATCGAAAACATTTTTCAATAACATGTGAATAAAAAAGTGTTACACAACACCTTAAAAGAAAAGTAATGTTTTATGTTTTTTTACCCCAGCTTCAAGTGAATGTAGTTCCTTTTCAAAAGCAAATTGAAAATTTCTTTTCCGCTCCTACTTGAAACCAATTTTATTTGCATGAAAAAAAGCAATATAATGATTTTGATTTCAGCTGAAATAACTTTTAATGCTATGGAAAAAAAAATAATTTTTTTCAGGTTTTCTTTATGAAAACGTTATTTTTCTCAATGTTTGAAATATACATTTATAAAATGTTTTAAGAGATTCAAATGTAAAACAATATCGTATATTCTAATTAGAATTTTAAATTATTAAGTTAATATGAAGTATTATGATTAAACTAATCTAAATTAACGGTAGACTCGGACAAATGTTTTAGACCGAAACCGAATTTTTGCTCTTAACCGAGTTTCGATAAAAAAAAAAAACCCTCTCAGATAAAAATTTTAAATTATCTTTTTAAAATGCAGAAACGTTATTCAATCGTTGTTATTGCTCAAAACCCTTGCAGTTATTCATACGATAAAATTTTCGATGACCTAAAAAGTACTTAAAAAAGAGGTTTTAAGCCATTCAAACAGTGTGTTTGAATGACGTGAACATTTCATTTTAATTTCAAGCTGCGAATTGGCACCCAGAATTCTTTTATAAAATTTTGCTGTCTATATGAGGGAGACTGGGGAGAATTAGCCCACTTTTTTTTACAAAATGATTCTTTACATTTTAAGTGATTTACTTTTTAAATGATTTTTTACTTAAATAAAGTTTTATATATCATTTTATTCGTTATACAATCAGTTATCAAAATAAAATTGTGACATAAGTGTAGTATATAAGAAATTTGAAAAATGATGGATTTTAATCATGAGAAAATAAGGGATCAAGGCTCTCCACATATGGTGTGGGGCTTGACCCACTATATGGGAGGCTTGACCCACTTTACTTTATATCGAAATATTTGCTAATAAAAAATAAAATCACTTAAAAAAAGAAAAATAACTATATTAACTATAAAAATAGAGAAAAATAAGTATTTATATATAGTTTACATATAGTTCAGAAAACATAAAGAGAAAATGTAATTTTTCCTTTTCACCACTAGAAAACAATTACAAAATATATAATGACTGAGCAATAATATTTTTGAATTTCCATTTCATATCATCTCTGTTTTCCGTAAAAAATGTTTTCTCTTTTGAAAAAAAAAAAAAAAAAAGAATGGAAAACCTTATTTTCTATAATAGAATACTGAGTTTGTTGCAATGGAAAACGGTATTTCATGATTTTATTTTCAACTGCAGCAAGATTGTAATGCTATAAAAGATAAAGAACATTTTCATATTTCCTTTTAAAGAATTTTTTTCTGTTATTAAATTTGAAGATGGTGATGTTTGACATTACTATCTGGAATTAGAGTTATGTAATCGCTCTACTTAAAAAAAAAAAAAAAAAAAAAAAAAAAAAAAAAAAATCATGCGCGCGGCATAGATTATGAAACATTTTCCAACTCATTCAGAATATTATAATACAACTTCAGAGTTTACTAAGGTGAAAGATGACGCCTAAATGAACAATTTGGAAAACGCATAATCCACTTGGAAACCCAATTTCTGCTTATTACCATGAGTAGTCGGAAAAATATACGATTCTTTTGTGCAGATCTGTATATGATCTATAGATATGTACGTATGCTTCATAATATGTTAAAAGTTAGTTAGTTCAGTTAAACGCATAGAACTGCTGTTGAAAATTTCCATTCAGCATTTTCCGCCAAATAACGGATGTTATTGAAAACTTTCGTGCAGCCCTGTATATGATCTATAGAATTTATACACACCAAGTAATATTTATAAATTTATTAAATTGAAAAATGCATACCCCAACTGAAAACGCACTTCTAACATTTATTGTTCGTAGGCTTCAATAGTTCAAACATTGCTCATTTTCTTCTCATTTTCTTCTTTCGAAATTCTTTTGTATGTACCTGTAAATGAACCATAAATTCTATGTTCATCCCATTCTATAGTAAGAACTTTGTAGTACATTTCAATGATATAGATCCATTTCAATATGTTTAAAATAGTATAAAATCATTAAAATACACGGCAAACGATTTTTTCCCATAGGCCGTAATGTAACGGAATTCTTTTGAGTGTCTCTGTAAATGCTACGCACTTCATTTTCAATACCTAACATACCATAGTGAAACCCAATAACATATATCTATTTCATGGCAATCAGACTATATTTACGCGAGTTAGAGTACAAACAGACAAACGGACAGACAAACCGAATTCATAAACACTTTTCAACTAAGTTGGAAAGTGTTAAACAAGTGTGATCACAGATTGCACAGAGGGTTTCGTTTAATATTCCTTTCAAAACACTTTATCGTTTGGCAAAATCTGTTAGTTCCACATTTCGCAACTAGAGGGCGCGCTCTACTCTAAACAAACCTCTATCCGAACGAAATTCTGTTTTACAACCTATCCGTAGATATGTTAGTCGAGGGGACCGGTCCCATAGCACCCGAGAAGGCGCCCCTGACGGTAAAAAATGGAACTAAAATATGTAAGGCTATGGTGCATAATATGAAAGAGTGGTCAACAGGGTGTCGGCAAAAGTTTGAAAAGTGCCACCCGGTGGAAAAGAGTGGAGGTTAGAAAAATTGCTTAAAATACACAAGCTAGAGACTGGAGGGGTAAATGTTTTTTGATCCACAGCAACAATACATTTCATTGAAATCATATCGACTTTCGGCCTCGACTGCGTCGACTGAGGGCCTATTGCTCTCAGCGCCAACTACTGTTCGTAATTCGAACTAAAATCGAGAATCACTATAAACAAGTGGGTAAGTGTGATCACAGATCGCACAGAGGGTTTCGTTTAATATTCCTTTCAAAACACTTTATCCTTTTGAAAAATCTGTTAGTTCCACATTTCGCAACCAGGGGCGCACTCTATTCTAAACAAACCTCTATCCGAACGAAACTCCGTTTTACATACATTCTATTAGTCGAGGTGATCTGGCCCATAGCACCCGAGATAGGTAGGCGCCCCCTGGCGGTAAAAATTGGAACGAAAATATGTACGGTTATGGTGCATAATATGAAAGAGTGGTCAATGGAGTGCCGGCAAAAGTTAGAAAAGTGCACCCCGGATGAAAAGGGTGGAGGTTAGAAAAATTGCTAAAAATACAGAAGTTAGAGGCCAGAGTGGTAAATAATGTATGACTTTTGAAAATTTATGATTTTTCGTGTGATCGCATTTGTGCTGCTATAAATATGCAAATTTTCACATCTCCAACTTAATTAGAAGCTGAGTTAGAAAAATTGCTTAAAATACACAAGTTAGAGCCCATAGGGGGTAAATATAAGACTTTTTTAAAATTTTATGGTCTGTCATTTGATGTGAGGTGTTCAGCTATAAGTATCCAAAATTTCAAGGCTTCAACTTAATTAGGGGCTGAGTTAGAAAAAAAAAAGCTTAAAATACACAAGTCAGAGCCCGAAGGGGTAAATGTAAGACTTTTTCAAAATTTTATGATTTGTCGTTTGATGTGAGATGTTCAGCTATAAGTATCCAAAATTTCAAGTCTTCAACTTAATTAGGGGCTGAGTTAGAAAAAAAAGCTTAAAATACACAAGTTAGAGCCCGGAGGGGTAAATATAAGACTTTTTTTTTCAAAATTTTAAGATTTGTCATTTGATGTAAGATGTTCAGCTATAATTATACAAAATTTCAAATCTTCAACTTAATTAGGGGCTGAGTTAGAAAAAAAAAGCTTAAAATACACAAGTTAGAGCCCGGAGGGGTAAATATAAGACTTTTTTTTCAAAATTTTAAGATTTGTCATTTGATGTAAGATGTTCAGCTATAATTATACAAAATTTCAAATCTTCAACTTAATTAGGGGCTGAGTTAGAAAAAAAAAGCTTAAAATACACAAGTTAGAGCCCGGAGGGGTAAATATAAGACTTTTTTTCAAAATTTTATGATTTGTCGTTTGATGTAAGATGTTCAGCTATAATTATACAAAATTTCAAATCTTCAACTTAATTAGGGGCTGAGTTAGAAAAAAAAAGCTTAAAATACACAAGTTAGAGCCCAGAGGGGTAAATACTATAAGACTTTCTCAAAATTTTATGATTTGTCCTCCAACATGTATAGTTTCTGAGAACGGACTCTGTGAGGAACAGACAGACAGAGGAGTGAGACGAATAGGGTTTCCTCAGATGAACGCAACCCTAAAAAGGTTACTAATGCAGTCGCTGTTGCTGTCGTTATTGAATGTATTATGTGCTTTTCACTTTCTTGGCTCATCCTGCAAAAACTATTGCAAATAAAAATATCAAAAGTGGTGATTTTATAGAAATATATATGATAAACACATTGAAGCAGACAGTTTTTAAATCGAAGATTTATTTTAAGCTCTGTGTAATCTTCGAATCGGCAATGCTAGTTCAGTAACATAAGTTTTAAAGGATCATAAACTATGCATAGCAATTTAACCATCTTCTCCATGCATATTCTTAACTAAATTGTTGGGTGCAGCGTTCAGTTCTTTAAAAAAATTGTCAAATTTTTTGAGTTTCTTTTTCAATTTTATTATCTGAATAAAGATTTGTTACATATTTCCAAATAACCGTTTTTTTTTTATTTACTGTTGCCAGGTAAGGATATCTACTGTTGAAAGTCAATGGCGAAGTTATATATAGGCATATTATCTTTAATTGGGTCTCAATAGAAATATGTGACGTCATTTTTGTCATAAATGTTAGTCTGATTGCTGTTCTTACCAATGAATGCTCAGGAAGACTAAAATATTTAAAAAATACAGTATTTAACTTTTAATTTGGCACCAACTGCATCCCGTAACTGACGTGATAGTGACGCCAAAATGACAAGTTGGAGCCCGTTGCTGCTCATATTGCACTAACAAATGCCAAGGCAGACCAGCCATTCTTTCTTCTACAGAATAATCTTGTCCTACATCATGATTTCATCTCGTAACTCAATGACGTAGTCATTTCTGTCGCCGCCATCCGGTCTCTTAAACGATATGAGATGAATGGGGCGTCAATTTATCATTATGACGGTAATATCACGTCATCGGGTTTTGGAATGAAATTTTAATATGTTCCGAAATTTGATGACTCACAATATCATCGAGGCAGACTGAAATATTTGCAATATACTAATCTGTATCTTAATGTAATGGAATTTCATCTCGGATCTCTGTGACCTATTAGTACCACCAAATTGGCGCCACGTTCTACTCATACCGTATACAGATATCACAAACCAGGCTGAAACATTTCTATTGATCTAATCGGCATCTTTAATGTGTGAAAATTTCATCTCTGAACTTGACGACGTGATACTACAGCCAAAATAACGAGTTGACGCACCATTATTCTCATATCGTACCCCGATATCAGGAGGTAGATTAAAATATTTATATCACACTAATCTGTATCTTTAATGTGTTCAAATTTCATGTCGGAACTCGCTGACGTGGTAGTTTCGCCAAAATTACGAATTGGCGCCCTGTTCTGCTTATATCGCACTCAAATCTCACGAGGCAGGCTGAAATGTTTATATTATAGTAATCGGTTTCATTAATATGCTGAAATTTTATCTCGGAACTTGATGACGTGATTTGTGAGTACCTCCAAAATGACCAATTGGTGCCCTGTTCATCTCGCATTGTACCAAAATGTGCCGAGTCAGATCTGTCATTCATTCATTTACTGTTAATTAACTTTTCCTAAGTTAATTCATTCTGAAAGTCGATAACGTAATATTATCTACAGCAATGCAATGTAACAGAAGCCCGGTCACTTAGTGATTAGCGCGTCGCGTCACCACTCTACAGGCTCAGAGTTCGACTTCGGACATCGGCAGGGTTCACAGAATCGTTCATCCCTACGGGGACGATAAAATGAGCACCAAGCTTGCTTGGGTACTGAACAGTGAAGGCTCTGCGTTGGACTGACCACCGGGACATATTCTCTATAGTATCTTAGAGACCATGGTTAAGAAAACAGGGTTGGGCACTGCAGGCTATAGGATATGCCCAGGCAGACCAAAATATTTGAAAATTACTATGGCGTATTATTGTTACTTTACTTTGGTGTAAAGGTCTGTACGGACCGAAATTTTAAGTCCAATCACAGCCTGAGCCGAGTCTGCTGAAAAAATTAAGCCCAGGCTCCAGACGCGTTGTTCAATCTTTACACTGCACATGTAATTTTTCTGCAGTGATGTTGTCAAGTGCATAGGCTCGTGCAGCACATTTTTACTTATTCTCACCCGAGTCATGTCCATTGAAAACTGTTCAGATTTATTCGCCTTAGTTTGGTCTTTCTAAATTTATGATAACTGACCTGCCGGTCCCTTTATTTTTCTCTCGGCCAGAGTGGCCCGTAAACATTTTTTTTTTATCGGACCGGTCCAGCCTGCTTATTTTTTATCGACCCGGCCTGTTGAAAAATTAGTCTTTATTCTGCCGACTCAGCCCGGTGCGTTTGAAAATTTGCATTCATTTTGTCGGCATTCGGACCTCGGGCCACGCCAGGACCCGTGCAGACCTTTACATTGGCGCAAATTTGATCTCGAAACTCGAAAATGTGAGAGTACCGCCAAAATGACAAACAGCGCTGCTTATTGAGCCCAAAAAGAAGAAATTGCATTTTTAGAAGCATTTTTATTTCCTTTTTAAAACGGAGGAAATTAGCGTGTTCCTATAGAACCTATTTTACTACGATTTTACTACGATTTTATTTATCTTCTAAACATCGCACATTTTTAATTTTTACACCGTCGAATAAGTAAATAAATAAGAACAGTGACCAGTTAAACTGATGCTGAACTCACATTGAACTCACTATGATGGCATTGGACTCACAGGCTATTCACACTAATTGTATATCATATTCTTATTTCAAAGAGTAATGCCCCTCGAAAAATAAATTAAGGCGGTGGACTGACCCCTCCCCCCCCCCCGTTTCCCTACCTTATACTTAACAAATGAGTCTCCAAATGTCATCATAGAAGCGCATTATCGAAATAAACCGGTATACTAAATTTGAGTCAAATCGGATAGAAAAACCCATTTATCTAATTTAAGGGGAGTATTAGCCCCCCGTTCCCTCTTTATGTTTAACCCACGAGCCTCCAAATGTCACCAGGAAGCGCCTTATGGAAATAAACCTGTATGCCAAATTTGAAGCAAATTGGATAGAAAACCCATTTATCAAAATTAATGAGGCATTAACCCCCGTTCCTCCCTTTTATATTTAACCAATGAACTTCCAAATCTAATCAGGAAAGCGCCTTATCAGAATAAACTGGTATACCAAATTTGAAGCAAATCGGATAGAAAAAGCCAGTTACTTAAATTAAGGGGTATTAGCCCCCTGTTTCCCCCTTTAAACTTAAACAATGAACCTTCAAATGTAATCAGGAAAGAGTCTTATCATCAGAATTAACTGATATACCAAATTTGAAGAAAATCTGATAAATCTGCATAAAAAACCAATTTATCTAAGTTAAAGTGGGAGTTAGCTCCCCGTCCCCCCCCCCTTTATACTTAACCAATGAACCCCCAAAACTCATCAGGGAAGCGCCTTATCAGAATGAACATAGACTTTTTTTTAAGCAAATCGGATATTTTTATCAAGAGTTGTCGCGTTACGTACGAGTACATACATACAGAACCGGCGGGCACATTAGCTCTCAGACTTTCATAAAAAAATCTACTTTCAGACACAATTTGTTTGAAAGCTGTACGCATTGTTTTTTAAACGGTATACAGTTTACTCATTTTTTATCGTTTTTAAAATAATATTAAAATCAATCTCTATCGTGTGCAGACGATTACGAAAGATAAATCCGTTTGCAATTAAAACAATTTAAATAGTTCAGCATTTGTTTCCTGTGCTTATATTCCATGAAAGTATCGCTTTTAATAAATTTCAAAACTTTATTTGAATACATAATTGTCATTTTTCATATAAAAATTACTTTTTGTTTTTGATAGGGCAATTTAAAAGAAATACACCAATTGTAAAAATCCATTAGAGTTTAAAAAAACAAACAAAATTCACCTAAATTCTGTAACCCGGGACGCCCGGGTTGTATGTCTTAGTATAAATAAAATGTAAAAAAAAAAGAAAAAATCGTTGTTTTAATATTTTATTTAAGATCAAGTTAACTTTCGAAAATATCATATGTCATTATAATTAATGAAATTCGTTGTCTCATTATTACCTGTGAAGAATTAGTTTTTAAAAATGTTCACAAACCAAAAATCGGAGATTAAATTGTTTTCTTATTTATATAACAAGCTTTAATAAAACTTTCTTAGAATTGATCACTTTAAAAGCAGTAAACACTGCTCAGCTAATGCCAAATGCAAAATATTCCACGTTCATAAAAAATAGAGGCATTGTTAATTAAACTTTTTTCAAATTAATTAGTATATTTTTAAAAGAGAAGGATGCGTATAACATTTTACTATTTATAGGACGCCAATCTCTTGGAGTTATTGAGGCGGAGTTATATGCCAGTTGTGGTTATTAATAGAACTTAAAATTATAGAAAATGTTTCATTGGCTGAGAATCCAACTTGACGCCTACGTAAAAAGCGCACATAAACCATTTATTAATATATAATTCATTCTCAAAGGTGCGCCAGATCCTTATAATCGTGACGTCCTTCTTCAGGGAAACAGGAGAAATTTTAAAAGAGTTATGGTAAATTTCGATAAGAAGGTAAATAAATAATTGGTTAAAGTTTTGCAAAAGGAGATATCAACAATCGGGTGAATTACAGGTAACTTATTAAATAATTTTAATTGAACGGTCAATGAAATTAGTTGATTATATGTCAACTTATTCACGATTCATTTATGATTATTTTCAACTTATTCACGGATACTTTAAAAAGTTATAGGTAATTTATGTAGTTCTGAATTTATAAATTAGAGTCGGACCACAGTTTAACGAAGCCGCTGATTTTAGCAAAAAAGTTCGTTAGATTTAAAATTCGCTAAATAGGGCTTCAACTTTTAAAATATTTATATTCCATAAAAAAAAAAGCAATTTAACAAATTACAACGACCATTTGGAAAATGATTTTTTCAAAGACTAAAATTTAAGACATAAAAAATCGCACGGAGTTGATCCTACATTACGTACGCCATGGATTAAACATTAACATCCCTGGACCCATCATGAACAAATTTTAAAAGAAATTTCAGTTTTACAATTTTCGGTACTGTAATTTTTAAACTTCTACGGAGCTGGTCATACATTACGTACGCCATGGATTAAATATTAATATTCCTGGACCAATTTTAAAAGAAATTTCATTTTTAAACTTCTAAATATCCCACAATATTATTTTTTACACCGTTGTATTAGAGAAAAAAAAATGTACTTTTAAATGCAATTTGTTTGAAAGCTGTATCTCAATTTGTTTCTGAGTTATTAATTTTTTTTGTAGTTTTTATTACTTTTTTGTCATAGTGGCAACAGAAGTATCCATCTCTGTTGAAAGTAAAGGGAAAATACAGATTACTATATAGACCAATCAGAACACGAATGAAATGCGGAATTCAACTAATAAAACGCTTCAGATATGTTTTTGATTTTCTACCCTGACCGAGGACAATAACCATTTTTCCAAATGGTTAATAAATATGTATTAAATATAACATAAAATAATCATTAATTACACTTTGTTTTAAATTATATAACCTTTCGTTTTTGATATTTTATTTATGAAATATATACAGGGTGCAATATGTTATCTATCGCCGACCTTTAATTTTTCAACCGTTGGTCGTAGACATATAGTTCCAATTACAAAAACGTTTCAAATGTGCTAAATATTCATGCTGAGGCATTATTTAAAGTAAAAAATCAATTTTATAAAAATTACGAAAACTAACTTTTTATACGGTTCCCCAGTCCCTATAGTTATATTTAGTAAAAGTTTACTCATATCATAATAGATATAACACAAAAAGCTTGACATCTGTACTGCAAAAAATGACCCAGTTATTAAATTTCAAAGTTTGAGATTTATGCACATAATTTTGTCTTTCATTAAGGGATCAGTTAAAAAATGAATTAAAATAATTCGAGATCAAAATCAGAGTGCAATGTCCTTTTTACGGAGAAACCACCTTTAGCCGGTATCACCAAATCGGGGAATCACCAAATAGGGTTATTTCATCTAAAAATTTGAGCTAACTTTTGTGGGTCGAACGACATTCAAAAGTACCGACGATACCGGCTAAAAATGGCTTCATCGTAAAAAGGACATTGCACCCTGATTTTGATCTCGAATTACTTGAATTGATTTTTTAACTGATACCTCAATGAAGGACAAAATCATGTGCAAAAATATCAAACTTTGAAATTTAATAACTCTGTCAATTTTTGTAGTACAGATGTCAAACTTTTTGTGTTACATCTGTTATGATATGTGTAAACTTTTGCTAAATATAACTATAGGGACTGGGGGACCGTATAAAAAGTTAGTTTTCGTAATTTTTATAAAATTGATTTTTTGCTTTTAATAATGCCACAACATGAATATTTAGCTCATTTGAAACGTTTTTGTAACTGGAACTATATGTCTACGACCAACGGTTGAGAAAGTAAAGGTCGGCGATAAGATAACATATTGCACCCTGTATATATATGTGTGTGTATTTGTAGGGGGGAAAAAAGCAAGTTTCAAACAACATTACTGTCCCGAAATAAACCGTATTTATAATTTAAGATAAAATTTTATAGCTAAAGTTATTAAAATAATTTATTTTATTTTAACGTATTTATTATAGCAGAGTAATTTTAAGCATACGTTAGCACATCCTTTCTTCAGTGTAATTACTGAAAAGTATGTTAATTTTGCCTGATTTTTTTTGTTTGAAAAAGTTTTTTCTCTCCTAATGCGTCTTGAATCTTTAGAATGCTCTAAAAAGACACTAAAAACCAGTTCATTTTCATTGAACATCGTGAAATATGTAAAAAGATAGACTTATGTTTGAAATGTGCAGAAATGTTTTGAGAAATAGGTAAAAGCAAAAATGCATTTCAAGAAAAAGTTCGTTAAATAGAGAATACACTTCGCTATGTGGAAGTTATTTACAATGAAATTCGTAAAATAATCTTGGTGCCAAGGAAAAATTCGTAAAATAGAGAAATTCGCAAAGTGGAGGTTCGTTAAGGGGGTCCGGGACACAAAAATCTTCAAATTTTGTAAAAACATTTTATTTCATTAAAAATTTCTTCTGATTAAAATGACGTTTAAATCATGTTTTTATCTTAATTAGAGCAAGAAATATTAATTTTTTCGTTTTGGTTTGTTTTAAAAATCCAGCTTTCAAGCAATTGCTGTCATGGAAATGACTTCTTATAAAAATGTGTTTTTCTTCTTGATGGGTTTTTTTCACTATTTCTCGTATTTAAATTCTTATAAGGTAAAAACCGTTAAAGATAAATTATTCAAACTTGGAACATATCTTTTCCAATTGTTTTACTTTAATTTTGATTTAGCAAATTTGAAAAAAATATTTACTTTTGATAATATGATTTTTTTATAAAGTTGTATCATTTAAAAAAAAATACTTTAAATATTTTTTAATTTTTTTAAATTAATATTTTTAAACATGCTGAATGAAAATTAAAACTTATATATTTCTGTTTATTTAAATGAAAAAAAAATGAAATTCTATAAATAATATTTCGAGTTATAACAATTTTAAATTACACCACTTTTTAATAAATTTAAAATTAAAAATTTTTAAAAATAAATTATGAGAAGTTTTATCATATGATTTTGTTTACAAATGATATGGTTAATCATCACAAAAAAATTCAGAATTTTAACTCAATAAATAAAAATTATTTTAAAACGTGTCCCGGAACTTCTTCATTATAGGTCCGACTGTAATTAATTTATATATGTATACATACAATGCATACGCATGCTTAATATGAAATATTTAAGGTATCTGCTTATATTAAAATGACTGTTTTGGTGAAAAAATTCGAAATTTTATTTTGTTCTTGTCTTATTTGAAAAAGCTTTTACTATTCCAAATCTGTTTTTATTTTATTCTTACGATTACCAGAAGAGGAATTATGGTAAATTTAATAAACAGAAAGTAATGTGTCAAATACCGGAAATGAGCAGGAAGGGCAGGAGAAATGCAAACAATGTTTCTATGCATCGTTTTCTTACTTTTTTACATATAAAAAAAGTAAATCCTAATTGACACTTCTAGATTAACTTTATAGATAAGAATTCTTTAAATGCGATTTTTGCAAAATCAATTTTTCCGTTATTTCCATGTATGATAAACTTCATTACATAAACTGTTTTAAATATATTTCAGTGAAATCTTGTCCGAATGCTTTCCATATTACTCACTGTGTTTTGAACTAGAATCTAAGCTGCATGTGATTATGTGATTATTTTATAGGTAATACTCGAATGTAAAAAAATGGTGATTTTTAATAAAAAAATATATTTTTCTTTGTCATTTTTTGAAATATTTCAGTTAATTTTGAAGATATTGTAAAACTTCTAGGTCAGTGCACAGGTAATTGTAACAGTAGTAAGTAGTACAAAGAAAATTGATAAAGATTTATTTATTATTAAAGTTTTTTCAGAAATTTTCAGCGCTGTTTGTCTTTCAACTCAATAAAAATTGTGTTTTAAAATCATATATATTTTAAGATTTTAAATGTTGAAAATAGTCTTTTTTCCTCGTTTTTTCCAATTTTAAGTCCTTTTTAAATATTTTTGATGTATCTGTATGCATTAATATTATCTGATTTATATGTAATTTGTATGCATTGGAAACGTCAATTTCGATTATAATTTTAATTCAAAAACTTACTGTTTTTTTTTTCTTTCTTTTTCTTTTTTTTTTTTTTTTAAGAAGGTAAACTTTATGATCTGGAACTTTTTAAGCATTCATATGTCTTACAAACTTAAAAAAATAATAACTAAGTTGAAAGTTATTGTTATAATTTTTTTTGTTAAAATTGTGTAAAAATCGTCATAACTTAATAAATGATAATTCACTTACTACAAAATTTTTTAAAAATGTTTTAAACATATATTAAAAGGAAATAGACTATTTATGGAAAAGTTTATGAATTACACACTTTTTATTTATTCTTTTTACTAAAGTTTTTTCAAAATTTTTCAGCGTTGTTTGTCTTTTAACCCAATAAAAATTGTGTTTCAAAATTATATACATTTTAAGATATTAAATGTTGAAAATGGTCTTTCTTCCTCATTTTTTTTTCAACTTTAAGTCCTTAGACCTCTAAGTTTATTTTGATGTTGTAATCTGTATGCATTGGAAACGTTAATTTCGATTATAATTTCAATTCAAAAACTTACTGAGGGTTTTTTAAAATTAATTTTTTTTTCTTTAAGAAGGAAAACTTTATGATATTTATCAAGATGCTACTTGGCGCAGAATGATATAAATTAAAAAAGCAACGTTAAAAACGCCAGAATAAGTAAAAATTCCGCAGGCTAGTTTCGGTAGCGTTTAGCGTACCGTCCTCGGTGCAAAGAATAACGGAAACTTGCTCATTTATATAGAGGAGAAGCGGATTAAACTGAGAGGTTCATTAACCAATGGGGAAACAGAAAAACCAGGGTACCAGCCAATTGAAGAATAGTAAAGGTAATGCCACCAGAAATGTGAAAAAAAAAATGGTAGTGATTAAGCAAAAGAGGATTTTATGAAATATTTCCAGCAATCTCATAAAGGGGGAATAGCAAATTCACTATTAACAATATTGTCATAATTTTTGTAGATATGAAATGCTTCAAAAAAGTTAAGTTCGTGTACAGAAGTGGGTTTAGAGATGAGTTTGGCTGAATTAAAATCAAAAGAGTGATTCATCTCCCAGCAATGTTTAGCAATTGAAGATTTATTCGTTTCCTGTTTTTGAATATATTGTTGGTGTTCTTTAATACGAAATTTTAAACCCCGTTTATTCTGTCCAATGTAGGAAAGACCGCACTGGCAATTAATACTATAGATACCCCATGAGTTGTATAACTCAATAGGATCTTTGAGTTTCGAGAGGGTAAGCTTATTCGTAGGATTAAAAGTTATTCTGAAATCATGCTGTCTAAAAATTTTGGCAATAGGAAAGCTGGATTTAGGAAAGAAAGGTAACATAATGCTGCTTCTGGAGAGAGAAAAGGACTGATTTGAGTTAGTGGGACGCTGTTGCTGTAGTTTACGTAAAGCAGTATCGATAATAGAAGGGCTGTAACCTCTGTCAATCGCAATGGCTCTAAGATATTGAATTTCACTATTAAGTAAGTGAGAATCAAAACAAAGATTCTCACACACAAAATTTTTACTTATTCTTTTACTTATTCTGGCATGTTTACTTATTTTCCTTGACTTGAATTTTTACTTATTCTGGTGTTTTTAACGTTGCTTTTTAAATTTATAAAACTTTATGATCCTGGAGCTTTTTAAGCATTTATATGTCTTACAAACTTAAAAAAAAAAAAAAAAACCTCTCTAAGTTGACAGTTACTCTTATAATGTTTTCGGTAAAATTGTGTAAAATTCGTCATAACTGAATAAATGATAATTCAGTTACTACAAAAATTTAAAAAAATGTTTTAAACATATATTAAATGGAAATAGACTATTCTTATACTGATTTATGTAAAAGTTTATGAGTTACACAGTTTTAATTTATTTATTATTAAAGTATTTTCAGAAATTTTCAGCGTTGCTTGTCTTTCATCCCAAAAAAAATTGAGTTTTAAAATCATATACATTTTAAGATATTAAATGTTGAAAATGGTCTTTTTTTCCTCATTTTTTCCAATTTTAAGTCCTGACACCTCTAAGGTATTTTTGATGTATGTGTATGTATTATTATTATCTGATTTATATGTAATCTGTATGCATTGGAAACGTCAATTTCGATTATAATTTCAATTCAAAAACTTACTGGTTTTTTTTTGTTTTTTTTTTAAGAAGGTAAATTTTATGATCTTGGAGATTTGAAGCATTTACATGTCTTACAAACTAAAAAAAAAACAAAAAAAAAACTAAGTTGAAAGTTATTGTTATAAATTTTTTAGGTAAAACTGTGTAAAATTCGTCATAACTTAATAAATGATAATTCAGTTACTAAAAAAAAAAAAAAAAAAATGTTTTAAACATGTATTCTAAGGAAGTACACTATCTTATATTGATTTACGGAAAAGTTTATGAGTTACATAGTTTTAATTTATTTATTATTAAAGTTTTTTCAGAAAATTTCAGCGTTGTTTGTCTTTCGTCCCAATAAAAATTTTGTTTTAAAATCATACACATTTTAAGATATTAAATGTTGAAAATTGGTTTTTTTTTCTCATTTTTTCCAATTTTAAGTCCAGAGACCTCTAAGGTATTTTTGATGTATGTGTATGCATTATTATTATCTGATTTATATGTACAGTAGAACCTATTTTATCCGAAACTCTTTTAACCGGAATCCCTTTTTGAAGCTTTTTTTTACTATCACATTCCTTGTGTGTAAAATCCATTTTGAAATCTTTTGGGTTTTTTTTTTTAACTACCGTATTCCTTGTGTGTAAGCGCTTCTTTCCGAAATACGAATACATATAAATAAATATTCTCGATCCCATTTCTTAGAGTTCCTTTGAATTGTACTTGAGATCCCGTAAGCCTCGGAGTGGAATGAAGAAAAAGAACAAATTACTAGTAATTCTGAATCTTTTGAATGTTTTGCAAAAGGTTTGGCATGGCTGGAGCGGCAGAAAGACTGTGATACTGGTGAACTAAGAATATTAAAAAAACTCTGTGATAGAGCTTCAAAGCAAAGGCAAACGAAACTGTGATAACAAAACCTTTTTTCAAACCATTGTGATATATGTAAAAATTTACTTAATTTAAAAATTAAATTTCAGGTTAAGGTATTCTTGTTTCTATTTTGCTATTGCTTTATTTTTATTAAGCACTTGTTACCATAATACGAAATAGTGCATATATTTCTCCTTAATCTTAAAATTGAAGCGTTCTCGATTACCCGAAAATTTCGATTTTCAGAAAGATGGTCGGTACGAATTACTTCGGATAATCGAGGTTCTACTGTAATCTGTATGCATTGGAAACGTTAATTTCGATTATAATTTCAATTCAAAAACAGTTTTTTTTTTTTTTTTTTTTTTTTTTTTTTTTTTTTTTTTTAAGAGCATAAACTTTATGATCTTGGAGTTTTTTAAGCATTTATATGTCTTACAAACTTTAAAAAAAAACTAAGTTGACAGTTATTGTTACGACTTTTTTTTTCTTTTTTTGTAAAATTGTGTAAAAATCTCGTCATAACTTAAACAATAGTTTAATTACTACAAAAAAATTTAAAAAATGTGTTAAACATATATTCAAAGGAAGTAAGGCTGATTTATTGAGAAGTTTGAGTTACACAGTTTTAATTTATTTGTTTTTAAGAAAATTTTCAAGAATTTTTAGCATTGTTTGTCTTTTTATACTTATAACTTTTAAAATATTCATGTTATTGTCATAAAAATAGTCTAGTTCCTGTATAATATTATTATATTTATTATGGAATTCATAAAGTGTGTTTATTTTTCATAGTTTTAAATTTAAATAGTTTTAAGAAATATCAAATTTTCAGTTAATTTTATGCTATAAAAATAAAATAAAGTACTTATTTGTATATTTCTGTCACATTTGTATGACATTTTTAATAATAATTAGCAATTTTAAACTTAAAATTTATAAAAAGTAAAACATTTCTTTCGAAGACATACATACCTTAAAAGATGTATAAAAAGCAAATATTCCTATTCAAAAGGGGGAAAAAGTAACTGACGCTGCTGTTGCTGCCTTAATTGAATTTATTGTGATCCAGACTATGAGACAGAGTTTTTATAAATAAAAAAAGAAATTATTGCGTATAAAAATATGAAAACATGTAGTTTTGTAGAAAAATGTATGATAAACACGCTGAAGCAGGCAGTTTTTAAATTGAAACAAAGGAAAAAAAATTAAGCGCTATTTAATGTTGTAATTGGTCAAAATTTGTCAGTTAAAAAAGGTTTACAGGATCGAAAAATACGCATAACCAACGCTTAATATGCACCGGAACCTAACGAACCTCGGCTCCGGCACTTCTTTGTTTTTAGTAAATACTTAAACGTTGGTCGGAATTCATCGGAACCCATAAATACTGGGCTCCGGAGCCCAGCGAAACAACACTTCCGAAAAAGCAAGACCTAAATAATCCTTTCTTTTTCCTCGAATCTCCAATCATTTGGGTCCTTTCCTAACAAAGTGCTTACATACGTTATGTGACATAATGTGTAGCACATGTAGTAGCATACTTCTATCTAACACTCGCAAGTGTAGACTCAATAGTTTTTTTTTTGTTCCTATGGTTAGCGAACAGCGACGAGAAATGCCAGAATTAACTTTAACTGTATTTGCCATTTAGTCTCGTGGTCGTATTATGTTTACACGATGCTTTTTGTTCGTGTTTCTAAAATATTCTTACTGATCAACTTTTAGCTCCACGCCGTACTTAATTTACGCCTTAGCTCGCAAGAGTGTAGATCCGGTATTTCTTTATTTTTAGTGAATAGTTAAATATCAGTCGTAACCCACCAGAGCTTATAAATGTTACGCACCGAAGTCCACCGTGTTCTGCTATTTGATACAGAAAAATCTTTGGCGAGTAGGGTTTTCTAAAAGTCCCCCATTCCTGATATTAATGTTTCTGCCCTGTTTTTATAATATCTAAATGCATATAAATATAGTCAAAATATATTGAAAAATGCCTTTTTTTGAAGACGAAATTTCTTTAATTTTTGCAAATAACGTATGAAATATAAATATGCTGGTGTAGGTGTTGAGGGGGATACACTACTGTTGTTATTATTGCAGAACAATAGAGCTCCGGTACATTTTTTGTCAGAAAATAAGCCCTATGGATAGCAATTTAAATATCTTTTATAGGCACATACTTGACGAGATTGTGGTGTGCAGTGTCCAATCATTTTTTGAATTCGTAATTTTTTTAAAAGTTTTATTTATTTATTTTTTAAACTAGTCATATCATATCTGAATATTTTTATCATATTTTGACAAAAGTAATTTTTTTTTTTCAATTGACAGAATTTAAAATAAATATTTCAAAACATCTTTCAATTGTAAAATATATCAAGAAGACTTAATTTAAGTGATATTTTTTGTGTTACAAAAAAAAAAAAAAAAAAAAAAAAAAAAAATCTAACAAACAGTAAAGTCATTTCTGCTCAAGTAATTACCAACATATCGATGTCAGTTTTATTTGCTTCAATTTTCTTAGGCCGTTCTTTCACAAGTTTTTATTGTATTTTATAGAAGTGAAGAATATGTATTTCAGAACGACATTCTTGATTCTCTAAAGCAAATATTAATTCTCTAGTCAAATTTATGCACTTTGCATTAACACCTTTACTTCGGCCGGTTCTCGTCTTCGTCCTCTGAGCTGCGACTTTTAAGTTATCTGCGGTTTCATTTAGCACAGCGTCATTCATCTCGCTGTCAGCTACATGTTCATTATTTTTAATGCGTAAACAATTGCTTTTTTCTTTCTGTCCTAAGTTAGAAGTTTAAAAAAAAGAAGGGTAGATGACTTTGATGCCGAATATATGAATACCGGATTTTTGATGTTACACTGTATATAGCTTAAAATAGGGATGCACAACCTATGGCCCGCGAATTTCGTCGAATTATAATTGGCAAAAATTGCAGTTTTTGGCCATAGGTTGCAGGAAAAAATCGTGAATTTCGTTAATTTGCCGCGGAAAACAATTGCAAATTTAGTTAGTTAAAAATCGCGAATTTCAGTAATCGCCCGGCCTATACCATATGTATCAATATAGCAAATTCCCGAGTTGCTAATTTCGTCAGTTTCTAGACGAAAATATCTCGAATTTTATCGATCGAGCGCGAAAAAATTTCGTGTTTCGTCAATTTCGCGCGGAAAAGTCGAAAATTTTGTTGATCAAGCACGGGAAAATCGCGAGTTTTCTTATTTTTATCGCGAGAAAAGTCGCGAATTTCACCAATTTACCGCGGGAAATTGCAAATTTTGTCAATCATTTAAGATATGAGAATTTCATTTACTGGGCGCGAAAAAAACCGCTTCGTCGATTGGGTGCGGGAAAATCGCGAGTTTCGTTGATCGGGTGGGAAAAATCGCGAGGTTTGCCAAACTGGTACGGCAAAATCGACAGTTTTGTCGATCGGGCTTGCAAAATCGCGAATTTCGTCGCTCAGGCGCGGAAAAAGTGCGAATTTCGTTGATCGGTCTCGGGAAAATCGCGAATATCATTGATAAGGAGCTAGAAAATTGTGAATTTTCTCGATGAAGCTCGAAAAAATTGCAATTTTTGTTGATTGCCTACGTAAAAATCGCGATTTTCGTCAGTTTATCGCTACAAAAAGTCGCGAATTTCGAAAATTTGCCAAGGGAAAAAAATTTAATTTGTGAATTACATGGACCGGGCACGAAAATACTGTTTCTATGTTTCTATATTAGAAGATATTTTTAAATGAGAAAATAATTCTTGAAATAATTTTAAAATGTTACTAAAAATTTTCTATAACGAACTTCAGGTATCGCGCTCGGCTGAGCTCGGGCACTGAGGATGACACAAAACGTTTCGGTCTTGGATTTCAAATACCTTTGGCTCTGAAAAAAAAAAAAAAAAAAAAAAGCACGAAATGTGAAATACACCTAAAAGTAGAAAATATAGCCTCAAATTTTAAGTAGGCATTTGAGGCTGTGTGATAGAGTGTTTGTTTATGATGGGCGATTATCTACACTAGGGATATAGTCCCAAGTGGAGGTGCCCTCCGCGGCGTCTTTCTAAGGCAAGCTAACCCGTATTTACGCAAGGTTATCCAAGGATCGAAGAAAATCACGGAAAACTTCGAACGATTAAGCTGACGGGCGGGATTAGGTTAAACCCAGCACCTCCCGTCTACCAGCTTTGAGAGCAGAACCTCTCAGCTACTGGTGGGGCGGCTGTATGATAGAAGAAAAGACAGATACGAATATCAAAAGGATTGAGATTTCATCAATGATTATGCTATTTATTATTCCTTTACTTATATACTTGCCAAAACGTAAGTTGAGACTTGTTATGGAGACCTGAAAATTTTCTGGTGTCCTTTTTTTTTTTTTTTTTTTTTTTTTGCGTGTTGGTCTAACGATAATTGACACATAAAGCATCCAATTAGTCTTTAATTAGGTAGGTACATATGTTGGTGAGGTAACCGAATTTAGCTGCATAATTTTGGTAAAATTTGGTTCAATCATTAGAAAAACAAAGGGTATTTTCTTTTACATGTTTTTCTAATGGAAATTAAGACGATTTGTAAATTTTACTGAACATTGAAAAGAAAATGGCTCATTTGAATAGTTGATTTAAATATTAAATTATGGATGCCAATATTTACCAATCAGGATCTTAAACTACTCTCATTAGTTGTAAATTTCATCTATAATTTTGTGCATCTGTTCAAAAAATACAAAACATTTTAATTTTTTACCTGACTGCCAAGAAGGGTTATGTGTTTCACGCGTATCTGGGTATGTGGATTTCTTTATACCCTCGAAACAGCCCAACGGCTGGATGGATGTTAATGAATGAGGTCTCTATCGATTCGTCTTAACCGTTCAATGGTTATAGGCTAGGTTTTGTTTTTATAAATTCAAAATGGCGGTAGAGACGAAATTTTTTTTACGCACCCTATTGAGTGGCATATCATTGGATAGGTCTTTCAAAACGAAGACGATGTTTAATTGACTATTTTACAGTCAGAAAATCCGTTTAAATATTACACAACCTGGAAGTAGTGTAGGTAGGATCTCCAGCTTTACTGCAACTCTAACCTTCATAGACATCTATAGACCTCATCAAAACAGTGTTTATAGATAGGAACTAACAATTAAACACAACTTAAAAGTCATTAATACAAGTAAATAAAAAAATAGATAAGTAATATAAAAAATAGTTTCACATTGACGAGAAATAATTAATTACTTCGCTTTCTACGCAGTCGGGTTTTTTTATTTTTTAAATTAAATTTTATATTATATTTTTACTGTCAAAAGTAATTATTTCCCTCCCTTTACAGTTGCCTAGCAACTGTTTCATAACGTTAAAGAAAAAGAAAAGTTATTAAAAGGTTTTATTCATTACAACTTTCACAATTGCAAAGATTTAAAAAAAAATCTTAAATAAAATATCAAATAGTACCTACATCTAAGGAGTTGTACATTTTTATTCTAAAGAATTTGAACAATAAGCAGACGAAGAGCATAATTACGTGGGATCGTTTTTAGTGACAGTTCTTAAAAGTTAATTTTTTTGATTCTTTAGAAAATCTCCGATGTTTAAAAATAAATATATAATCTAACATTATAAAATTGCGGATTTCAGGATGTTAAATGTTGTGGGAAGTGAGATGAAAATTGAAATGTCTTTCAAAATAGACGCTGAGTCCTCTGATCTGAAGATTAATTAGTTATTCCCGAAAAGTCAGTTGAAGTGGAGATACCTGAAAAGGTGGTTTGCTGTGGAGACCTGAAAAGTTTTTTTTTATGTCTGTATGTTTGTTTACTTGTTTGTATGTCTCGCGATAACAAAAGCAAAAAAAAAAAAAAAAAAAAAAATGCAATTTAACAAATTACAACGACCATTTGGAAAATGGCTATTTCAAAGGCTGAAATTTAAGACATAAAAAATCGCTCGGAGTTGATCATACATTACGTACGCCATGGATTACATTTTTCGGTACCGTAAATTTTTAAACTTCTGCGGAGCTGGTCATACATTACGTACGCTATGGGTTAAACATTAATATTCCTGGACCCATTTTAAATGAAATTTCCTTCTTAAACTTTTAAACACCCCACAATATTACTTTTTACACCGTCGTATAGAGGAAAAATGTACTTTTTAATGCAATTTGTTTGAAAGCTGTATCTCAATTTGTTTCGGTGTTATTAATTTTTTTTTGTAGTTTTTATTACTTTTTTTTTCATAGTGGAAACAGAAGTATCCATCTTTGTTGAAAGTAAAAAGAAAATACAGATTACTGTATAGACCAATCAGAAAACGAATAAAATGCGGGATTCAACTAATAAAACGCTTCAGATATGTTTTTGATTTCCTACCCTGGCCGAGGACAATAACCATTTTTCCAAATGGTTAAAAAAAAAAAAGCTATTTAACGAATTAGAACGACCATTTGGACCATCTTTTTTTTACAATCCTCATTGTAGTTTTGCAGCGTTACCTACGTGCAGTACACATTCATTACGATTTTTCTGTTCTTTCACTCATATGTAATTTTTTGTTACTTCATTCTTTTTCTAATTGCAATACTTATCTTAATAATTGCGGTTTAACTTGTGCAGTTTTTCTTAGTGTATGATGAACTGTACCTACCCCATATGTGATTTACGCGGATTATTTATGCTTAGATGGTTACGTGTCACTTTTGTGAAGAAATTTATTATGGGGCTAGTAGGCGCATTGTACACGGGGCAAGTTGGCTGGGTGTCTGGTGTGTGCGGGTAGCTTGAAAAACAGCAAACTCCGAGAAAAGTGGTTGCAATGCAAGGCACACGAGGCTTGTCCAAACGGAGACACTCGATTTTTTATTTGTGATAACTGTATCTCTGATGATGGTATCGAGTAGGATAGAAGTTACTCAATGTTAATGTTTTATTCATTATTTTTATGTTTGTATAATTTAGAATTTACATTGTACGGCGATAACGTCTTTGTTTAAACTTACTGGTAATAATGAAATTTATTTCTCTTAACTGCATGTCTTATTTGAGTTTCATTTAAATTTTCTCGTTGTCAAATTGGATCTTCTGAGATCAACGTTTTGTTTCTTGTTATTTTTACTTTGTAATGGATAATAAGATTTATTCGAATTGCGATTTTGAAAAGGTTTGTTGTTCAAATGATAACATTCGTTTCGGCAATGGCCTGTTTTCTTGCAATGCGAACAGAATTTGTCATTTTTAGGCCGATTTTGTTTAAAAACATTTGTTTTAAAGACTTGTGAAACGCCACGATAATTATTCATTTTCATTCTACGATTGTACTCGTCTGTCAGTTTATTTCTTATTAATTGGGAATTTATTTCGATTTCAGGTCGCGCCTCCATGGCAACAATTAAGTTATCGTAAGATTTAGGAACTGAGACTAAAAGCAATGCCGCTATATGATCATCTTTTATTTCCTCACCAACGGCTTTTAACCTATCCACTAATTCGAACATTTGAGCGATATGCTCATTCATGTTACCATCTTCTGGCACTTTTGTAGCGTATGATTTTCGTAATAAGAAAAGCTTACTAGATAAGTTCGATCGTTCGTGAATGGCTAAGCTTATTCCATGTGGCTTTTGCCGTGGTTTCATAATTTGATCATAGTTCATTGGCATTGGTTACATAATTCATTGGCATGAATAATTTGAGAATCTTCTATGCATAAATTAATTATCGCTCTTGCTTGTCTGTCGCGTTTTAAATATTTATCATCCGGATTTTCTGGAGATTCATCCTCAATTACATCAAATAAATCCTCTTTTATAAGAATCATTTGCATTTTGAATTTCCAAATGGGAAAATTGTCATTATTTAGTTTCGTAATATTATTATCTTTCAAGGAAGCCATTTTTCTTATGTTTAATAATTTGTCATGCGTTTTTGTTTTACTACAGCTAATGAATGTTATTTAATGTTTTATTTTATTTTAAACAATTCAAATCAGTATTAATAATATATTAGAGCTTCAGTCTTGTGATCTGTAAGCAGTTGGCGAACTTTCATTTAAAATAAACAGTAATAGATTATAGATTATATATTATACTTTTTTAAATAAATAAAGTTCATGCTTACTTTTCTCAGTAGCGCAGGTTTGGCTTGTAATAAATAAAGACGAATGACCATCAAATAAATAATGCAGCAACACCTTTCACATAATATATATACATTTACATTTACAAAACGGCAGACATCACTGTTACAAAGCACAATCAACACTCAACTACAAAGAACATCATAGAACATCCCAGAATGTCCATATATTATCAAAAAATATTTCCATGGAAACACGATAGGCCTTCTAGCGGCAGAAAAGAAAAGAGATATACGAATCGTTAGATTACATAAATAAAATAAAAGGAGTATCTTACAACACTTTGTTCCAAAACTTTAAAATTAGTTAAAAAATAAAAAAATAAAAGAATTTCCTCTTTAAAACGTTACAATTTGCTTCATTGTTTCATGTTAATTGTTTATAACTCCATTTCGACGTTGAAAAATCACATGTAATATTTTTTTAATAATGGAAATGTGAGTGGAAAAAGGAAAAAGCGGCCCAAAGTACGTTTGACGGTAGTTTAAAGAGCTTAAGTAGTAGACCTATGTAATACAGAACAAAATTAGGAAATGACTTATATTTCTTAACCTCCATACTGCCTTATTTGCAGATAGCTTGTGCACTTAGCTCAGTTTTTCAATTTTGTCACTTATACCTCTTGGCTTCTGGTGTCCTCATATGTAATCGTAATAAATTTTGTATTCATGCATTTTTGCATAACAGTGCAACAGCTATTGCACCAAGATCTGAATATTTATAAAACTACGGACGCACCTAATTTGCCACGTTTGACGTAGAATATTTGACCTTTTCTACATGCACCACATTTGTCTCTTTACGTTTGTACAAGTTATCATTTCTTTTCAATATTATTTATATTATTTTCTGGCTTCATACTACCTCATAAAGGTTTCTCTGTAAAGAAGAAGATGTGTGGTGAGAAATGCGGCGAATATACCTAAAAGTAGAACTAGTTGGATGTGCCAATCCCAAAACTTTCTTCTATCTCATATATTTTAATATTTCAAAATGTTGTTACAAATGTCAGTATTTCATTCTTAGTAGTTCAATATTATCAACTTTGACTTTCATCTTAAATTTCTGCGTCAGTCAATTAACCGGAGCAAAACGAATTAATCTCGATCATGATATTTTTTATTAAAAGCTCGTTTATCGTTATTAGGTAGCTTTCATTACAAAAAGCTACCTATTGCAGCCGTTCGGAGGAAAGCGATTTCAAAAAATTTTGGTATATTTTCATCGATCATGACCCCCAGACCCCGAAACCACCCTCCGTTCAAAATTGATATATATATATATATATATATATATATATATCTGACCTATGTCACACTGTAACTCTCGTAATTATGAATCGATTTCGATGTAATTCAGGGTGTACATAGTACTTACCAATGTCTCGACCGAGTTCGTTGGCCAGCTTCATCCGTCGTTTTGTTTCAAAATGGCGGCCATTTAAAATTAAAAAAAAAATTAAAATTTGAAATAAGGTACCAAAAAATTAAAAATGGAAAAATATTTTTTTCTTATGTATTGGATCTTTATACAAAGATTCCGAAGCAGTTTTAGTTTCGACTATATCTTAAAAAATGGCTGAGTTACAGCATTTTGAATTTCTAGCGTGGCTGACATTTTGAAACGTCCTGAATTTTGTCACGCGATAAAAGGCGTATTTATGAACCGATTTCAATGTAATTCGGTGTGTACATAGTAAATACCAATGTTTCGACCGAGTTCGTTGGCCAGCTTCATCCGCCATTTTGTTTGAAAATGGTGGCCATTGAAAATATTTAAAAAAATTTAAAATTTGAAATGTGGTAACAAAAAATTGAAAATGGAAAAATATTTTTTTCTTATGTATTTGACCTTTATACAAAGATTTCGGAGCAGTTTTTGTTTCGTCTATATCTTAAAAAATGGCTGAGTTGCAGCATTTTGAATTTCTAGCGTGGCTGACATTTTGAGACGTCCTGAATTTTGTCACGCGATAAAAGGCGTATTTATGAACCGATTTGGATGTAACTTCGTTTATCCATAGTACATACAAATGTCTCAACCGGGTTCGTTGGCCAGCTTCATCCGCCATCTTCTTTAAAAATGGCGGCCATTTAAATTTTTAAGAAAAAATTAAATTTGAAATGTGGTACCAAAAAATTGAAAATTGAAAAAATATTTTTTTCTTATGTGTTTGACATTGACAAAAAGATTCATTAGCAGTTTTTGTTTCGGCTATATCTTAAGAAATGGCTGAGTTATAGCATTTTGAATTTCTAGCGTGCTGACATTTTGAAACGTCCTGATTTTTGTCACGCGATAACAGGCGTATTTATGAACCGATTTGGACGTTACTTGGTATGTACATAGTACATACCAATGTCTCGACCGAGTTCGTTGGCCAGCTTCATTCGCCATCTTGTTTCAAAAGGGTTGCTATTTAAAAAAAATTAAATTTAAAATTTAAAATGGGGTATTAAAAAATTGGAAAATGAAAAAGATTTTTTTTTATGTGTTTGGCTTTGATACAAAGATTCCGGAGCAGTTTTTGTTTCTGAAAATTTGTTCTTTTGTTTATATCTTAAAAAATGGTTGAATTATAGCACTTTGAATTTCTAGCATGGCTAACATTTTAAAACGATCTTGTATTTGTCACGCGATAACACACGTATTCGCCTATTTCGATGTAAGAAAGCATGTGGATAGTATACATCAATACCTCGACCAAGTTCGCTGGACAGATTCATCAGCCATCTTGTTTCAAAATGGCGGCCATTAAATTAAAAAAATATATATATATTTAAAGTGAGGTGCAAAAAAATTAGAAATGGAAAAAGGTTTCTTTCTTAAGTATTTGACCTTGTTATAAGGATTCAGGAGCATTTTTTGTTTCTCTTTACCTTAAAAAATGGCTCAGATATAGCAGTTTCAATTTCTATTGTGGGTGACATTTTGAAAAATCTGATTTTTTGCATGCGACAGCACTCGTATATATCAACCGATTCCGATGTGAGTGAGCATGTGCACAGCAATTACTAAGGTCTCGACCAAGTTGACTGGTTAGCCTCATCCACCATGTTGTCTTAAAATGGCAGGCACTTTAATAAATCGCCGAATTTGGCAGCCAAATATAAGCTACTTGAAAGAAAAGCAGCTTGGCTAAAGCTGACTAATTTCGCGAAATTCTCATTCATTATATTGATAAAAATTAGTATTGAATCTCCTATATTCGGTTTCCACTAAATTGAGCTTCGTGTGTTTGAATGATATAAGTTGGCTTTTTTTAAATAAGGAATATGAAAGCTACCTCTTCCTCCCGGCACTGGCCGGAAGGACTTTTCTCTTGTATATCAGCTGTTCGCGAGTAGTCGGCTTCACAGGATGGGAAGTTCCCGTCGATTTACGACCTACCAGTGTACAATAGTACTACGAAAATCAAGAAAATTAAACAAAAATCGTAATAAAATCAAAATAGTGCCCCCTTTTGGGGAATATTTCCAAATTCAGGGAGGACCCTCTTGCCATGGCCAAAAACATACACAAAAAATTTGGTTGAATGCTATGCATAACTTCATACACTTTTCGATGTTACAAGATTAAAAATGCACAAAAATTGCTATTACAGCGCCCCCTACCGCGAATGTTTTCCAAATTAAGGGAGGGCTTGCTTGCCATAGCAAAAAACTTAAAAAAAGTTTTTGTTTAATTCTATGCATAACTTCATACACTTTTTGATGGTACCATGGCGACACGCGGAAATACGGACACACGGACATACGGACACACGGACAGACAGACATTTTGTATAAACATGTTTTTTGTGACCTCTGACTCATAAAATGTGTAAATCCGTCGAAAACCGGAAGTCGAAGAAAAAATTTCGATTACAATATTTTCTTCTATTGAAGATAGAAGAAAGTAAAAATAGAGACCGAATTTTTTTAACGCGCGATATTCATTTAGGCGCGCTATATGCTGCAAGTATCTAGTAATATTATTTACTGTATTTTTATGCTATGCATACTTTCTCATGAAGGTTTCTTTGCAAAGAAGAGTTTAGAAGCGTCTAGTGCAAGAGTACAACTTTTGAACCATTTCAATCAAGGTGCTGTTTTCAACAGGAGGTTAGTTAGTTATGTTTTTTAATAATGAAACGAGGATTTTTACTGATTTTTGGATGATTCATAATTATGATTTTTTTCAGTTATATTTAGATGACTTTTAGATGTTTTTACTTAATTTAACGCATTTTCGTGATCGGTATGCAATTTGGTTGCTGCATCCAGTAACGTTCTTTTTTTGGTTTTGATGGACAGGAAGCATCTGTACACGCACTATATAGTAATCGCGGCATTACCGAATTTCACGCATTTTGTGATTTATACGCAAACAGACTACGCAAAGAGACTTTTTTCCAGTGGCGCGAAATTAAAATACACATAGTGATCCCGGCATTACCATATTTCATGCATTTTTGTGATTCCTATGCACTGATGTAGCTGCATTCAATTTTTTTTACATTTTTGTGGGGTGAGGGTTGATGGAGGTGAAGCAAAAGTGTTCAAAGAACTATGTGAAAAACGGCCAAAAGAAAGATGCCTCTAAAACGTATAGTTTTCGAGAAAAATATAAAAGAAAATAATTGACGTGACTCCTGAGAACTGTAATAAACTTTGTAAACTTTATTAACCTCATTTAGTTGTGAAATGTATAAGAAACAAGAATAAAATCAGTTGGTATTCGTTTGTAATAAAGTCAGAAATAATAAAAGAGGATTTAAAATTACTGTAATCTCATATATCCAATTAATTTTGCTTTCATAAATGTCAATTTTGAGTTTAGTTTTGTGCATGCAAAGCATATTTTGTTCTTCGCGATTTTATCCTGCAATTTTCTGTTTTCACCTGCTTCAAGAGTGCATCTGATTATATGACCAGTAATACTGCATCAACAGATGTATGATATACTAGTACTTTCTGTCTAAAACTAATAATAGATCTAAAGACATCCATTTGATTATATTGTTTTGAAATTTGTGCTGTGAAATTATAAAGGCTAAAAATATAAGTTTTACCGCAGACTTTAAATTTGGAGCAGTCCACTTTGCGGAAAACATAGCAATAGAGTTTTTAAATTCTACTAATGCTCTCTCGTTAACTTAGTTATTATTATTATTATACTATAAAACTCTTGAAAACTAACGAAAAAGAAAAATCATGCGTTAAGCATAGATTATGAAACACTTCCCAACGCTTACAGTATATTTTAGTAAAACTTCGTAATTTAATGAGGTAAATAAGATACTCATGTCAACATTTAAAAAAAGGCATAACTTATTTGGAGACTCTCTGTGGTATGCATTTTTAAATTGTTCTAATTTGGAGTGTATTAAGTAGTGTGTATAAATTTTATAGATCGCATAACAGTGCTTGCTATACGAAAGATTTCGTAGCTGAAAATGCATTTTTACTGAGTTATGCGTTTTCTACAGTTATTTATACAGATATTTCATTTCATTCTGAAAGAAGAAAGAAAATCATGTATTTAAATATACATTATGAAACACTTTCCAACTCTTCTAGAATACTTTAACAGAACTTCGCCTTTTATTAAGGTAAAGAAGGTACCTAAGAATCATTTTAGAAAATGCATAACTTATTTGAAAACCTGATTTCAACAATTACGGCTCCTAGAGGAAAGATACTCCAATTCTTTTGTGCAGCTCTGCATATGATCTATAGATTTGCATAGATTCTATATAATATGCTAAAATTTAGTTTAATAAGAAAACGTGTAATAGGTTGAAAATTGACCTTCAGAAATTGTTACAAATAAACGTAAACACACTTAAATTTTTTAGGCAGCCCTGTATATTATCTACAGATTTTTATACACGCCACGTATTAAGCTAAAACTTTAATTCGGGCTAAATATCTCCTCCACTTCCAGTAATTATCATCCATAGTCTGCCATGTATCTAGATTTTTGCATCGCCCTGTATGTGAATTTATTTATATTATACAATCATATCTTTTAGTATACTAAAAATAGTTCATCTTGAAAACGCATCTCTATTAAAATACACCTTTAAGCAATTCACGGTCATACTCAGTAATTGTTAAGGATTCTTTTATGTAGCCCTATATATGATTTGTAGCATTTATACACACCACGTAGCATTAAAACGTAGTAAAGTAGTTAAACTTAAAAACGCATACCGCAGCTGGAAATGCACTTTCAGCAATTTCCATTAATAGACAGCACTTCGGATTCAGTACTAATTTGCAGTGTATGTTCGAAATCCTTTGTGTGTCCCTGTAAAGGAACGATAAATGATACGCACACCCCGTTTTACAGCAAGTATCTTGTATTAAACCTCAGTAATTTGTTATCAGTTTCATTATATTCGAAATAGTTAAACACTGTTAAAAAATAGGCTGTAAACAATTTTCGCCCGTTGATCATTACATAACGGAATTCTTTGGTATGGCCATGATAAATGAATAATAAATGCTTTGCACCCCATATTCTACAGAATGCACGTGTTAGTGCATTTCATAAATGCATATCAATTTTATTATGTTTTAAAAGGTGCAACATCATTAAAATGCACTTGAAACGATTTTTTTTCCATTGACCGTAATGTAGCGGAACACTTTTGATTGTTCCTGCAAATCAACTACAAATACTAGACACTTCATTTTCAATAGCGATCGTGCTGTAGTAACGTCAGTAACTTATAAAAATTGCAAGGCAATCCGAGTACATTTACGAGAGTTAGACCACGGAAGACCCGCAGACAGACAGTCAAACGGAAGTCATAAACACTTTTCAACTTACCTTAGAAAGCGTTAAAAAAAAAAAAAAAAAGCCTGTGTCACTCTCATTAACTCTTCAATTTCACTTTTTATTTATATATATATATATTTTTTTTGGTATATATTTTTTTGAAAAGAAAGTTTTGCATTATTTAATCGTTGAAATTCTGTAATTAGATAAATTTTCTGTGTAAAAGTACTGGTAAGCAATATTGTTACTGGTAAGTAAAAATACTGGTAAGTAATTAGTGTTTCGCAATAAACGTCAGTTTTAATTTATTTAATTTTAATTTGTTTAATCCGTGAAATCCTGAAACTGTATAAAGTGAAATTTTCTACTTAAAAATACTGGGAAGCAAATTCAAGGATTTTTAACACTCTATACGTGCCGAATTCGAACACATTTCGACGAATTCGAGAGAAACACTGTATATACCGGGTGCCCTAAAAAGGACTGACTGATTTTAAAATTCAATAACTTGCAAACGGTGACAGATATTTAAAAAATTCTTGCAGGAGGGTTATGCATAAGATCAAAAGTTTTTTTACAGTGATTTTCGATTTTAGTTCGAATTACAAACAATAGATGGCAGTTACAATTCACTTGCTTGGCGTAGTACAATATCGCCAATCTAAAAGTATTTGCGGCATGTACACGGGACTGATTTCGCCAAATGCATACGGTGCACTTGTTACATATTTGAATTGAGTAGGGATTCCAGATTTGTGGGTTACTAAAATTCCTGAATCGTGGGAAGTGCAAAGCTAGACTGTAATTTGATACAATTGCGGTTAAGTGTAAGAATAAAAATGTTTCTGGATAAAGACAGAGGGTTGAAAAAGTTATTGAGTTATTAGGCGAAAAAGCCATGCGAATGTATTTTCTAAACCAGATGTTAGGGTAGGGCAAGGTTTAGCAGCTTGCATTGCCACAAAAATGCAGCATTCACATACGAATGAATATAACGATCTGAATATTAAAGTGCAGTGCGAAAATAAATCTAATGAATAGATTACATGTTAAGTTATTCTAAATGATGAGTTATCTTCATGACCAAAAAAGGAAGTGGCCGAAGTTAAAATGCTTTTGTTAATAACAGACAGCAGTAACATTTTTCTACAAGGTTAAATCTGGTATGAGAAAATCTCAAAGTAGAATTGAAGACTGAATCACTGATTTTATTTTATTAAAGAGATGAGTAACTACAATAATTTAATTTAAATGTGGAGGGTTATTAATACAATCGATATAGATTTTAAATGTTAAATTTAATTTAGGGCTGCACTGTTTGACTATAGTGCACTAAAATAAATAAAATATGAAACAGAATTTTAATTGAAACTGCTGGGGGGGGGGGGGGATCGAACGCAAACATATATAAAGGGATAGTCGTTATAGTGACTGCGCCAGTAGTTGACACCCCTCCAGTAGTTGATCAAATTTTTGAAATACTGCACCATTTCAGGCGAAAATGAGTTTTACATTTAGAACTAGACATAATATTTTTGTTTGAATGTTGGAGCACCTGTTGTGACATTCTTGTCAGCTGTCTGCTGTAGGAGAAGTCATTTTATGATTTTTTTTTAAATTAGAAAATGTAAAAATTTAGTTTTTGATTAGTTGGAAATAATTATGGTAAGTCAAAATAACGCACTTCCATCGTGCTTATTTCAAATAATATTTTATATGAATTATTGTTAATCACAGCTTAAGCATGATATTTTAAACATTAATTTTTGAATTTTCGAATGATTTCTTCGATTGATCAACTACTGGAAAAATTCCAACTAAAGATTCAGTTTGCTTATAATTTTGTTGCTCTTTAATTTCAGCAGATTTCATTTTTGCCCATTGTAGGACATTCATTAAGTGTTGTAAGCAATTATGTTAGTTTACTTCTAAAACTTAAAAGGAAGGAAATATAGTAAAAAACCCGTAGCACTGATCTTATTTGATCAACTACTGGCTCCGACACCCTAGATTCAGGGCCGAAACTAGCCTTTTTTGCACCCGGGGCAAACATGGATTTTGGCCGCCCCCCTCTTTCACAAAGTATATTTACAAAAATAATTTTACTAATTTTATAATAGACGACTTATTTAAAAATTTAAAATGTGTAATCATAAAATATGTAATACTGAACTACGTAATCTACAGTGGCGGATCCAAGGGGAGGTCCCTCTGACATCAACAAAAATAGTCTAAAGATAATTTTTAAAATGACATATTCAGTAGAGTCCCGATTATCCGAGTCCCACCTCACCGAGTTTCCGCTTTCACCGAGTTATTTTTTTCTGGTGGACTGACGGCTTCCATTATTATGAAACAGCCATTATAAATGAAGTGTTGGGTGAAGATGAAAGAGCAGTCGTAAAAAGTTAGAACGCTGATTTTCTGGTCTGCTCTTTCATCTTCACCTAACACTTCATTTATAACGGCTGTTTCATAATAATGGAAGCCATCAGTCCATGAGAAGAAAATGATCCTTTCCAAAGGTATAATCCTTCATTTGGCGCCCCTTCGTTCTGGCGCCCGGGGCACATGCCCCCTCTGAGTTTCGGTCCTGCCTAGATTAAAGAGTTTTGCGTTCTGATACCGCCTAGTTTGAAAAAAGTTATTTTGCGCAAGGTTTAAAGTGCTCCAAAACAGAGTAACAACCCTACGGACGCGTTGCGCTAAAGCACTACACAACTACTAGATCGGGAACCGGCAGCACAGACAACCACCTCATCAAGTTGGAGGCTGAAAATCCAGAATTAGCTAAAACTCGATTCCCATATTAAAACGCAATCGGTTTGCCAAGTCATATCTTGGTGGAAAACACCTAAAAACCCGATTTTAGCGGTCGACTTGTAGGTTTACCTTTGCGTTTTTCTGCACCCAAAGATATGACAACATGGCGGACTGGGAGCAGGAAAACACAATGGTAAACCTACGACTCAACCGCTAAAATCGGGTTTTTATTTGTTTTCCACCAAGATATGACTTGGCAGATCGATTGCGTTTTAATATGGGAATTGCGTTTTAGCTAATTCTGGAATTTCAGCCTCTAATTCAATAAGGTGGTTGTCTCATGGTTCGTATGCCTCCTTGAATTTTGCAGACCAGAAAATTTTTCGGCACCAGTATTACCTTATAGAAAATCTCTTCTTAAAAAATAATAATAATAAAAAAAAATCTTGCACGTTTAACCCAGATTTCTTTTTCTATAAAAAGATACTGGTAGTTTTCCTTGAGAAATAACGGTATCCGTACGAACCACGTGTCCGTGCTGCCGGCTTCCGATCTATACGAAAGAACTTCAAATTCGGCCAAATCGTTCAGTGAAAATCTAGACTTACAGAAAATCGAAAAATATAAAAAAAAAATCGATTTTATTTTTTAACCGAAAAAAAAAAGCCAAATCCCTCCTTACATCATTAATTAAACTAGGGGATACTACCCGGACTTCCCCTGTTACAGAGCATAGGGGAAAACCTCTTTTTAAAAATTAAACACTCTAACAGTTTTATTTATTTTATTTTTTTTACATTTAATATTTTTTTAGAGTACCCAACAACACTAAAAAGCAGTTTCATAGGAAAAATATCAATAATATACCCAAATAAAGTTTTGAAATTTACTGAAACCAATATTTTCATATTAGACTCATGCTAAGAAATAATGTAGCCAAGACTTATAGTAGCCTTTTTGATGCTGATAATATGAATATTTTAGACGCGTAGTTCAATTAACTGGCTGTGAAATCTGTGCTTTATTTATGTTATTTTATTTATTTATTTATGAAGTTTTAATTTCGTCATGGGATATTAGACGAAAACAAATGCTCATCTATTTATACTGTTTTAAGTGCCAACTGATTGATCTTTCGTAATTGGGCTGCAGGCGATAGGGATAGAATTTTTAAAAACATGCTTGAAAATTATTTTAAAACCCGTCAAAGTCGCTAAACTGGGTTTTGTAACAAATTGCATTTGAAATAACATATTTTCCCATTCGGCGTTGTAAAAATTAAAATTGTGCAATGTTTAGAAGTTTAAAAATATGCAATAAAAACGAAATATATTGATCAGATGATTCCACTGGCAATATGACGTCAGCGTTACTGACGCACAAGATTTTGCTTTATAATATAGATTACAGATCTAACTTCAACAAAGAATAATTTCATACATCATGCAACATCAGATATTAGTTAACATTGAATGGATATTAAAGGGAAAAAAATCCCCATTCATTATTTTATATTAACTATATACCCTGAGTAAAAAAGTATTTCCACGCAGACGATTTTTTGCATAAGTAACCATAGAACGCAAATTTGATACCATTCTCTTAATTATTCATTTATTTAAATAAGAAGAAAATAAAAATAACTACCCATTTTCCTTAAACGGTAATATTACACATTTTAAAAAACAAATTAATATTTTTTCATACCTAAAAAGTATTTGCACAAGAAGCATTAACTGTTAAAAAAGGCATTAAATGTGAACATTATACATATGTTTAGCATATCAGTCCCGCAGTACATTAGCCGTGCACTTTAAAGTCACGTAATATATTAACTGGGACAGGGATTCTGGAGAGTTTTTGTTCTAATGGCGCCGAAAACGTGTGAACTGTCTGTTGCTACCCGTGAGAAGATTATATTTCTTCACAATTCTGGATTAAGTTACCGAGGAATAGGTAAAAAATTAAATCTAAACTTTTCTACTGTTCGTTATGTAATTAAGAAGAAAAAAGAAACTGGTTCGACAATAAATAAGCCGCGAATTGGGCGTCCAAGAAAGCTAAATACCAGGCAAAGGAGAGCTATCAATAAAAGAATCTTCAAAATCCCTTTTCTAAGTGCTCGAGAATTGGCTGTTGATGTCACTTCAACGTCGGGAACAATAGTTACACCACAATCAGTTAGAAATATTCTTCATGATGCAAATATTTGAGGAAGAGCCCGTTGAAAAAAAAACCATTTATTAGTGAAACAAATAGGGTGAAAAGATTTGAATTTGCAAAAGCTTATATCAGCAAAACACTAGAGTTTTGGAAAACTCTTATTTTTTCCGATGAAAGCAAGTTCAATATTTTTGGCTCAGATGGTAAGAAAACTGCATGGCGAAAGCCAAATACTTCTTTTCAAATTAAACATTTGAAACCAACTGTAAAACATGGCGGTGGTCATGTAATAATTTGAGGATGCATGTCTTTTAACGGAGTTGGCGAAATGACCTTTATTGAAGGCAATATGAATGCTAAACAATATATTAATATATTGCGAGATCATTTATCTAATAGTGCTCTGAAATTAGAAATTCCTAATTAATATTATTTCCAACAGGATAACGATCCGAAACACACTGCCTATATTACGAGGTTATGGTTGCTTTATAATGTAAAAAATCGATTGAAAACGCCACCACAATCATCAGACTTCAATCCGATTGAAAATTTATGGCATACTTTGGATGTGAAAATAAGGAAAAAGAAAATTTCTAACAAATCAGAACTTAGGCAAGCCCTTAGGGAAGAATGGCTACAAATCAGCAGTGAAACATGTCACAAATTAATAGAATCAATGCCCAGACGATTACAAGCTGTAATTGAAGCAAAGGGCATGCATACTAAATATTAGTACTGTTTTTAACTTATAAATAATTCCTCTAGTTCTAGTTTTATTGCTAGTATGCAAATATTTTTTTTGGCAGTACAAATGCTACTTTTTTATGTTTTCATATTTTAAATATAATTATTAAGTCAGATATTAAATATGTTTATTTGTTTTGTAAAAGTGTTGGTATTTTTAATTCGTAGTTGCTTTTTATTTATTTATACATATGCTACAACAAATTTACCTGATGTGCAAATACTTTTTTTGTTCACTGTACTTCAAACTATGTTTTAATCAGTGCTCGCATTTACACCTATGGCATACTTGCCAATATTCAACTAAACTTCCGTAAAATGTGGTTAATTTGACCCAGGTTATACGCGTTACGAACCAGAAAATTTATTTGATGTATCATTATAAATTTAAAATCATGATTCTCTATGAAAACTATTTGATTTAATTTCTTTAGTAAGTTTCTGGTTCGAAACGTGTTTAACCTAGGTCAATTTAACTCACATTTTACAGAAGTTTAACGGAATGTTGGCAAGTATGCTATGGCGCTTTTCGCAGTTTAAAAATCCAGTTATATCATAAAACAGGGTGGCCATAAAAAACTTTGCCGATATATGGAACTCTAGCGGCCGGTCCGTTTAACCGATCGAGATGAGATTTCAGATATAGTTATTCAGAGGTGTGAGCTCGGGATTCTGAGATCGGCATCAAATTGGCACTCACGGAGAGGTACAGAAACTCGAAATTTTCGAATGGCAACGCCCATTTTTTTCACCGCAAAATGCTCAGCGCATGCAAAAACCCTAAACAGCGCTGGAACGGTGCGTGTATCGCAATAAACGGACGCGTTATGCACGCACAGAAAAAAAGCTCTGCGAACGGCAAGGAAAAAAAAAAAAAAAAACACGATCGGGGCGCACGGAGGTAATTTGCATATGACAGAGGCAAGACACCAATCACAGAACGCCGTTCAGCGTAGAAAACGGATTCTTGCCTCTGTCATATGCAAATTTCCTCCGTGCGCCCCGATCGTGTTTTTGTTTTGGCTGTTCGCAGAGCTGTTTTTTGTTCGTGCATAACGCGTCCGTTTATTGCGATACACGTACCGTTCTAGCGCTATTTAGGGTTTTCGGATGAGCTGAGCATTTTGCGACGAAAAAAAATGGGCGTTGCCATTCGAAAATTTCGAGTTTCTGTACCTATAACCGTAACCGCGAGCACCAATTTGTTGCCGTTCACAGAATCCCGAGCTCATACCTCTGAATAACTATATCTGAAATCTCATCTCGATCGGTTATACGGACCGGTCACTAGAGTTCCATATATCGGCAAAGTTCCTTTATGACCACCCTGCATATCTAATGTCCTTTAAACATTTTTTTTATAAATTAGGTAGATTTCATAAGAAATACTACCTATTGCAGTCATAACCATGGTACGACTTTTGAAAATTCCTTCATAATTTTTCTTTATATGAACTCTGGAACCCAAAACCACCCCTACCTAAAAAGTTTATATGAGGAATATTTATACTAAATATATGTATATATATGTACGTATACTAAATTTTGTCCGCACGAATCGTCTTCAAACTCACCAAAAACATTGAGATGGCTAATAGGATAGGTCATCCACCCAATTTTTTTTTTCGATAGTGCGGGAATGTTGCTTCTATATTTACTTATTATGGGACAAAAGTTATTTTTGAAAAAAAACAATTTTTTCCTTTGCCGTCAGGGGCACAAACATTTCAAGGGTACAGGGTACTTGAAATAAGTCCCATAATTCTTATATATAAATGCTTATATCTCAGGTACGAAAAAGCATTTCGACAAACGGTTTTCCGTGTCATATTTAGGGTAGCTGACCCATTCTAAAAGTTTATGTTTCTGTACCTCTATGTTACCGAAAGTGACCTAACTGACTCAAAAATTAAATGTGGTATTCAATATCCACGAGTAGATTTAATTTTAAATGTTATCGTGCTCTGACATTCAATATTTAAAAAATACAGGAGTTTCTATGTCACCGGAGATGAAAGTGCCTCAGGTTACGCAGGGGTCACTTCCGGTAACGTTGAGCTACATATTTCATACCACCGTCCATACAGAAAAGTTAAAATTTAAGAAACACCAGATGGCAGCATTGTGAATTTATAGAAAATTGTACTGATTGTGACATATACGGAAATTTAGCTAGTTTGTTGTAGATGTGTGTAAATATATTTACATATATTAAATAAGTTGTCGACAAAACAACAACTTCTCACATTTGGGAGCAGAGTGAGAGAGCTTCAAAAAGGCAGAAATAGTATGATTATCTCAGTCAAGAAGGAAGTTTTGATACTGAAAGTGAACCAGAAACTGAAATGGACCTTGGACAATGACATGGAAATTTCTGATAATCGACGAGACTTATTAGATTCTATGAAAGAAGGTAATATTTCTAGCAAACCTTCATAAGATTCTGGTTCGTCAGATCATCACTCTCAAAGAAATATGATTACATTCCCTATAGTTGAAACAGAGTGTGATAGATAACGGGTTTCAAATGCTGCTTGGGCAGCAATTGTCACAGAAGATCTTACTGAATGTCAATATATGATAAAACAGCTGTGATGGATCGTGTTAAACTTAAGCGACAAAGGTAAAAACTTCGAAGCACATTATCTCAGGAAGCAAGGTCATCATTATTTGTTATGGGTCCAGTGTCCCTTTTTTGATGGAAGAAAAGATAAGACCATCTGTTCACATATGGTAAATTCCAAAGGCAGCTTAACTGAAGAATATATTACGCTCATACAGGGGCCCAAAACTATCTTTTAAGTCATGTCACTCCATCCAGTTCACCAGCTGCAAATACTAGAATTGCAATAGTAGTCATTTTCTAGGATAACAATATATCTATGGAGAATATAACAGCAGTTGGAGCAGATGAGACTAATGTTAACACAGGTTCCAAGGGAGATGTGATGAGAATGTTAGAATCTAGTGCATCTAGTACAGTGGTTAATATGCATCTTTCATTTTAGTGAATTACCCTTAGAGACACTTATTTATGCACTTAGATGGTACTATTTCTGGACCTACTGTGTTTACTGGATTTCTGGATAAACCACTCGCACATTATCAAATGCAGCTTGCTGTTAATTTTAAAGTGAGGCGAAACAATTTAACTGATGCTTTAAAGAATAAAAATGCTCTGTACACAAGCAAGGATAAAAAATATCTATTTGATCTTTGTAAAGCAGTAGAGAAAGGACAGGTTTCAGAAAGTTTGGAGAAACGTGAACCTGGAGCAATGGTCCATTCTAGGTGGCAAACCACAGCAAATTGAATTCTTTGCCTCTATGTCTCAACTGAAACCACATCCACAGAACTTGAGTTACTTGTTGATTGCATTCTTAAAGTTTATGGTCCTGCTTGGTTTCAATCAAACTAGAACCTCAATCTCACATGGGAGCAAGACATTTGTGGAAAATGATTCATTTGTCACGTTTCTTTCCTGGTCATCTGTTATCAGTTTTTGATAAGTGCATATCACGCAAAGCATTTTTTGCCCATACAGAAAATATATTACTGGCAATTTTGGTGGATGAAAGGAAAGAAATACGGGAATTGTAGAATTACTAGAAGAATAAAATTGTGCAGAAAGTCTCAGAGATGACACCAAACTGACATCAAGATTTTTAAATTACCACCTTTGAACTTTTGTGTGCTAGTGATTATTACGGTCTTCTGAAATGGCAAGACATGGAAAGAACACAATCACCCATGCTGGTTGAAATAATTGATGTTGAAATTGATAACACCATTGAAACAGCAGAGAATTGGTCTTTAAATCAGTTTCCATGTCATTCTCAAAGCGTGGAGCGGCTCTCTGGAAAAAATATGCCGGAATTTGCTTAAAAAAATAAGACGGGAATACTGACTGAAGTATTATCGAGTAATGAGAAGCAGCACTGTGTTTGTGTATGTGTGTATAAATTATAGGTTTACAAAAATCTTCTTTAATAAAATACAGTATTATTATGCAAATTTTAGTGTTTCATTTCATTAACATAATGTACAAAGGTATTTTTCAAAAGCCTATATTGATCAAACCATTTAGTAGTGAAAATTTATTGACTTCGTTTAACAATTGCATTTAAGTGTATTTCCCCCTATGAATTTCTATATCCAAAAATAGCTATACATTAAACTCAAAGGCGGCAAAGGTTAGCATGATCCGATTTTCATAATTTTTTTCAAGCGCCTTCTTTACATGCTAGAGCAAATATCCAGAGCTATCGAAAGTTAATATTACGAATTTTTTTTCTGATGACCCACCCTAATTGCTAATATCTCGGCGGAGATTGCAAATGGGCAAAATTGGCTCAAGGAAGTGGAAATAGGGAGGGATTTTGTGAAAACAGAAAAAAAACATACAACTTTTTAATTATCATACATATCAAAACAGTTTAAAGTTATTATTACTTCTAGAAAAAGGGCCAAAAATTTATGTATGACAGATTTTTGATAAAATTAAAAATGGGCTCAAGGAGAGAAAAAGTAGGGTTTTAGGGAGAAAAAAATTCATAACTTCGTCAATTCTCAGGATATAAAATCCAATTAATTTTTTAAAAATATTCTTAATATTATCTACAACTTTTACACTGACAAGTTTTTGATAGGGCCAACTCTTACGGCAAAAAATAAAATAAAAATAAAATAAAATAAAATAAAATAAAATAAAAACGAATACAAAAAAGGGGGGGGGGATTGAAGAAGAAAAAAATTCATAGCTTCGTCAATTTACAAGATATCAAATCTGCTTAAATTTATTATAAATCTTCTTAATATTATCTACAACTTTTATAATGACAAGTTTTTGATAGGACCAAACCTTACAGCAAATACAAATTAAGAATACATAGAAAAAATTATTGTATTAACATGATTCTGATAAAACCAGCTCTTCCAAAAAAATGAAATTTAAAATCTTGTGAAAAGCTGGCATGTAAAATTGTTAAACTGGGTTTATCTCTAATCTTTATTTAGTTTTTGTTGATCCTGTAGGCCGAGCTAGCAGGGATTTTTGTTTTATTTATATTAATTGTACTATTTACTTTGTACATTTGTTAGTTTAGGTACTTGTTTTTTTAACTATAACTAAATAATTTAGAGTCATTTAATTATGGTATTTAACAGAGGTGAGTTCGGGTTGTTTTCCAGATCTCGAATACGACGATTTGAAATCCGAGCTTGACTTAGACACCAAAACTTGAGCCCGATGTTGAAAGTATGCAGTTCAAAATTGCTAATAACATTTTAAAATTGTTTGAAGATTACTTTTCTAATTTAAAAATCTTTTCTTATACTGAAATAAATATTAATCCCAAATATTCCCTCATGACAACGTTTCGTGGTTTACATGTGCCTGAAAACTTATTTAAGGGAACTTGGTACCCTTTGAAGAACTTTGAAGAATTTTTTTTACTGATGTATATTTACTTATTATATTATACACATATTATTATAGGTAACACATATAAAAACTGATTTGACAAGAAACAAGTAAGAAAAAATCATGCGTCAAGCATAGAATATGAAACACTTTCCAACACATTCAGAATAATGTAACAAAACTGCACCGTTTAAAAAATTAAAATATTACGTCTAATTCAACCCTATGGAAACGCATAATACATTTTAAAATCCAATTTCAGCAGTTCGCATCCACAATCGGAAAAGTATGCGAACTTTTTCAGCAGCCCTGTGTATGACGTATAGATTGGAATCTATTAACTGCATGCATGCCAAATTTTAGTTCACTTAAGAGATACATGTACTTCAGTCGAAAATTTAACTTCAGCAATTTCCTCTAATAAGGAGAACGGTACGTGAATACTTTTGTGCATCCCTGTATTTGAGGTATAGAATATATATATATATATATAACGAGTAAGATGCAAAAAATTAATTAAATTTAAAAGCGCATACCGAATTTTAAACCGCACACTCCAGCAATTATTACTCAAACACAGTACTGTACTGTAACGGATTTCTTTTGTGTGTCCCTGTAAATGAATAAAAAATGCTATGAATGTCCTGTTCTAACGTGATCATAGTGAAATTCAGTGATTTATATCAGTTTCAATATATTTGAAATAGCGTAATGTCATCAATATACTCTGCAAACGATTTTTCCCCCATATACCATAATATAAAGGAATACTTTTGAGTGCCCCTGTAAATGAACGATTAATCCTACATACTTCATATACAATGCCAAACATGCTTTGGTGACCTTAAATAACCTTTAACAATTTCACGAAAATCCGAGTATATTTACGGAAGTTAGAGCGTGGACAGATGACCAGACAAACCGAATGCATAAACACTTTTCAACTTTATTGGAAAGTGTTAAAAAGTCATTTTGTGAGTAAAAATTGAAAATTTTAATTAAAAAAAATTAAAGTTTGCTATTTTTTGATACATTACTGTGTTTAAAAGACTAAAACTTCTTCAAATATTTGTCAAATCACTTCATTATTATTTTTTTTGTATTCTCAATATAGCGTACTTAATGAAGTTAGGGATCTATTTTGCAACTAATGAATTAATTTATGAGAAAAAAAATATACAAACATAGGCATAAACGCAGAAAAATACAGGACTTCTTCAACGTTTCGATTTTTAATGTTTTAAATTTTTATCTATCTATCTATATTATAAAGGACAAACATATCTGTGCGTAACGCATACGTCATTTTGCGAATGGCAACACTTTGAAATTTTAAATGAAATTTTGGTTTTGTAATTTTCTCTACTGCAAATTTTTATACTTCTAAACGTCGCACATTTTAAATTTTTACATCGCCGTATAACGAAAAAAATGCTCTTTTAAATGCAGTTTGTTTGAAAGCTGTATCTCATTTTAATTTTAAGATATTAATTTTTTTGTAGTTTTTATTACTTTTTTTGTAATCGTGGCAGCTGAAGTACTCCATTTCTGTTGAAACTAAAGGGGAAAAAAATGAAAATATTAGATTGCTGTATAATTTTGTTGCCATTTTCTCATAATAACCGACAAAAAAATTGAAATTAAAATACGTGCTATGTCAAGAATATCGTCTGTTATAAAACCCAGTGAGTTTTGGCTTTATTTCGTTGTTATTTATCAATTAAATGATTTTGCCGTGCCGGCTCCATTGCGAAATATTAATAAACAATTTGCACATTAAGAAAAATTTCAGAATTTCTCCCCCGCTAATTTTTTACAAAGAAATTAAAGCTTCATCAATAAATAAATAAAAGAATAATATATAAAAAAGCACGAATTTAACATATATGTAGTCGAACAATTAAAATTTTTAGAGCCGAATTGGAAAAAATATGTGCTTTTAAATGTAATTTGTATGAAATAGCGTTGCTAGGAAACTGTTAAAGAAAAAGAGAAAAAATAACCTATATATTGAAAACACAAGATAGCTTTTTTAGACATCTTCCTTGAACTTTCTACTGTACCAATTTTGCTAATAATTCTGTTTTTTTAAATGAAAGCTGTTTATTTGTAGATGTCCTCGCACTAGCTATTTTTCTAAATATTTTCACTTTTATATTTTTAAGTTAATTTGAAAAGATATTTTGAAATTTCATCAAAATGGTAGCAATCGTATTATTTTCACTGTTGCAGAAAAAAAAAAGAAATATTGGGGTTTATTTATCCGTATTGATACCATTTACTCATTACAAATAAAAATAACTTTATTTTAAGTCTGAACAGAAAATGAAGTCACTATTTAAAAAACATTTTCGCTCATAAAGCTAATGTTACAATATATTTTCATTCGGCTGATACCGAATTTGAGACACTTGGTGTAATGCTTCAGTAAGTGCCATATTTAAAAGAAAACAATCCTTTTCTTTGATAAAACTATATATTTTTAGACGAATACATCTAAAAGACATCAGTTTCTGGAATTTGTTCTTCGCGGTACTGAAATTAAACCCTCAAGCCAAAAGAATACATTTTCACATGCAAAGTTTTAGCTGACAAACGGAACTTCACGTTTGAAAATCTATCTAAAGAAAAAATATGTCCATGCGCACGGCTGACGTCATTTTGAGAATGGCAACGCTTACGATTAAATGTCGGATTTGCAATCTTTGCTACTGCAATTTTTTGAATTTCTAAACATCGCGCGTCTTCAATTTTTACACCCGTTATATAGGGGGGGGGGAAATCTACTTTCAAATGCAATTTTCGTGAAAACATTATCTTGATTTATTTATTATGTCTTTTAAATAATTTTTAAGAATAATATTTTTTAATCTATATCCATTGCGTACAGGCTCCATTACGGAATAAGCCATTTGCACTTAAAATAATATAAATAATTCAGCATTTGTCCCTGACTAATTTTTTATAGCGAAATTAAAACTTCATCAATCTATTGTATTAAAAAGTGACTGTCTGTTTGTATTTCACAGCTGTTCCTCCTGAATATGAAACGTTAGATGATCAAATTAACGCCAGTTATCCGCATGGGTCCGAGGATGTTAAACGTGGTCGTAGAATTTTAAAATTTGTTTAGTTTTCGAGATATAAATTTTTACGTTATTTTTGATGACATTTCTGTAATGATGGAAACTAAAATTGCTCCACTTTTGTGGATAAAAGAGAGAAAAGGGAAAATGACAAGGATTATTAGGTATCATTGTTTGAAATCATTTTTAAATTGAAATTAACGTATATTTGAATAAATAGTGAAAAAATGATTGTAGTTTTCAAGAAAATTTCACGAAATACGAACTCACACATATTCAAGCTTCAGGAATCCGTTTATTTTAGAAACACAAATTCGACTCTCGACTGGAACATTGAGATAAATTCTGTTGACGTCAAAAGAAAAAAAAAACATCGTACGTTATTTTCATTTAATTTAAAGTCGTAAAGTAGATTATCAACCATTGCCTTAAGATGGCTAATAAAACATTTCAGAAGCGGGCATTAAAAATGCGAAAAAACGAGAAAAAAAAAGAGAAAAGTTTTAGCGAGAAAAAAAAAATAATTCTTTAAATATTTAATTTAATTCATAAATATAAAATGCTTCTGAATAAATTCGTCCAAACAAATTCATTTATGTATAAGTTGAACCAAATGACATCATTTCTACGAACTCTGAAATTCGAAGCAAAATCTTGGAAGAGCGAAAAGCTCTAAGCAAATAAAGTTATAGAATATGTGCATTTTTATTGAGAAAGTTTTGATTTAAATTGTAAATATAACTTATTATTTGAAATATTGTATTTAATAAAATTAATATTGCAATGGCTTTCTAAATTTACAATAAAGTTAAGATTTCATTTTTCGCAAAAAGGTCGATTGTCTCATGCAATTCAAAAGCAACACAACGGGTTGCTACGCAACTAGTATATATAAAAGAAAGTCTGAATTTCGTATTAATCAACGCGCAGCCCAAACTACTGACTCTAAAATCTTGAAATTTGGGGTAAAAATTCTTCTTATGACATAGAGTGCCGCTAAGAAAGGATTTTCTAAAATTCCATCCCTAAGGGGGGTAAAAAATCGAACGAACTTTTGAAAAATTCCTTAAAAATCTGATTTTATAGTTATTTTTCAACTGATAACATAATTTGGTGTATTTTTGTAAGCAGAATCGAATGGTACTAAACAAACTATTTTAAGTCCAATAGTTCGTGTGATATTTCATATTTTTCTAATTTGGCAATTTCTTTGGCGCCAAAACCTCGAAATATCGAACATTACAAGTGATATTTCATCCATATTCATTCATATTGTATACCGTTACTGTAGCAACGGAAGAAATTCAAATTCAATCTTTTTGTTAATTCTTTTGGTTAAGAAATTAAAACGGTTATATGAGTTTGAAAAAAAAAATAAATACAATCATCTTGAAAAAAAGAAAAAAATACATTGATTTTATTTAAAATACAAGGAAGCGATCCACTTAGAAATTAACATTATAAAACAAAATATTTAAAAATGAAAGCAATGTTTGTACGACTTTAAAAATTTTGTGGTACTTACATCCGGGCCATGTCAGATACAACTGCGCCAAGCATGGCAATTACATTAATTACAGCAACCCTTATTTTTTGTCAATTTGATAGTTTATTTAGTATAGATTTAAATAAATTTTATTATTATAATTTTTTTTAAATTATAGTTTATAGTATGCAGTTTTATGTTATATATTTTATTTATTTATTTACTTAAAACAATTTGCATTTTTAACAAGGTTATGCATTTAAGAATGTTAAATTACTTTTTTGAACGTAATTGGCAAACGATAAACAAGATTGGCAATTGCCAACCATTTTTGGCGATCTATCTCATGGTCCGAATAATGCTTAAGTATTACTTTTTTTTCAATGGAAGAAATTAGAATTGAAATAATACATCCAGCGGTAGAATTGATAAGAAAAAGTCACTGGTCCAAAGGACCAGTAAACATTAGAGTTTACTGGTCCGCAGACATCGTCACTGGCCCGCTACATAAAATTCTATTAAGTACCTTTAGACAAATGTCAGACGAACGACTTTTTGAACGCTTGTGGTTTCAACAAGAAAAATAAACACCTGCGCTATCCCGGTCAGACGAGCGATCTATGAACCGTTCCCGCCACACAGAGCAGACGACATTATTTATCGCCGCAACAGAATGATTTCCATTCGATGTTTTCAAAAAGCAAAATGGATCTTCTGCAGGAAATAAACGATTTTGTAATTTTATATTAGTTATTCAAGAAATTAGAAAAAAGAAATATACACAGACGGTACTAGGTTCATCCTATTTTAAGTAATCGATAGAAAATTAACTTTGCTGTACACAAAATTTAAAAAAAAAAAAAGAAAAAAAAGAAAAGAAAGGAAAGAAAACGGAACGGCCACTTTACCAAACTTACCTATATTTGCTTCAAAAATAGCAAAGAAGATAGCTTTCCTTTTAACTCGGTTTATCAGATTTGAACCGGTATATCAGATTTGAATCAAATCGAATAATTCTGCATGAAAAAACCATTTATCTACATTAAAGGGGACTATCCCCCGTTACCCCCTTTATACTTAACCAATAAACCTCCCAACCTAATCAAGGTAGTTCCTTCACATAATAAACTGGTGTACCAAATTTGGAGCAAATCGAATAATTCTGCATGAAAAACATATTTATCTAATTTAAAGGGGCGAGATACTAGTCCTCTTTTCCCGATTTATACTGAACTAATGAACCTCCAACTCTAATCAGGGAAGCTCCTTAACATAATAAAGCGGTATACCAAATTTGGAGCAAATCGAATAATTCTGCTTGAAAAACCCATTTATCTAAATTAAAGGGGAGTCTAGACCCCCCACCCCCTCTTTTCCAACTTTATAATTAACCAATGAACCCCCAAAACTAATCAGAGGAGAGCTTTATCGGAATGAACGTAGACAAATTTTTTGAAGCAAACCGGATAATTCTGCATAAAAAAACATTTATCTAAATTAAAGTTGGAATTAGCCCCCGTTGCCTCCCTTTATACTTAACCAATGAATCCCCAAAACTAATCAGGGAAGCGCCTTATCAGAATGAAAATAGAAAAAAAAATTGAAGCAAATTGGATGTTTCCATCAAGAGTTATCGCGTTACGTACATACGTACGTACATACAGAACCGGCGGGCACATTGGTTCTGAAGCTTTTATAGCCTGTGAGCTAAAAAAATAAAAAATAAATTACAGTATTTTTAAAACTATATGCTCGCAGTAAATAGAACCGGTACCGGATATGACCACAGAGGCTCTGTTTTGCTGTCTCCTTTCCCATACTGGATTTTCAAAACCAGATCTAACTTGTAATGATTTTAATTTCAAAGAATTATTATTAAATATTCATTGCTATTAAGAAATGCAACATTTGCTGTCTATTTAGGGCCCCGTCACAAAAATCCATTTAATAAAACAGGCCTCTTCTCAAAAATCGTAATTGTAAAACAGGCCCTTTCACAAAATTATATTCCATAAAAACATGCTATTAATTAATTATGTTATTAATACATTGTTAGGTTTTAAAATCTGTAATTTGTAAAGAAAACAAGTTCCCCCGAAACGAAAACTTTAGCATTTACTTTTCGCAAAATGCCTCCTTCGCCCCCTACCCCGCAAAGAAAAACCCCTGCAATTACCCATGAATTTAATTTAGTACATACTAGGACAAAATATTATTATTAGTAGTAGTATTTGATAAAGATTACATTCAATTTTTCCTTATAATAATACTTTACTATTTAAATACTTTTCTTATAAAACGTTAACTTGCAACATTAGCATAATTTTAAATGCTTTTGTAGGTGCGTTCGTAATTATATAAATACATAGCATCTATAGTCGTCGTTCAGTCCGTCTGTCCGCATATAACAGAGCAAAAACTACCCAACCGAATAGCCTGAAATTTTGAATATATAATTGTTGCAAAAGTTTGTCGAGTCATTTCATATTTTATGAAAATCGGATGTATGGTTTAATTACAGGGATAGTCAAAAGTTTTTCGTTAGATTACGGCCAATGGGAAAAAATTATTGCAAGTGCATTTTAATGATGTTACAGCCTTCCGAATGGTCTGAAATTTTAAATGTATAATTTTTGCAAAATTTTGTCGAGTCGTTTCAAATTTTATGTAAATCGGATGTATAGATTAATGACAGAGACAGTCAAAATCTTCCGTTACATTACGGCCAATGAGAAAAAAATTATTGCAAGTGTATTTTAATGATGTTACAGCCTTTCGAACAGAATGAAATTTATATGCACTTATGAAGTGCACTCAAATATACAATCAGTACAATTCGGTGCAAAAAATATTTATGAAACTATTTACAAAAACTTATTACGAATGCACCTCATTCGCCACGTTTGATGAGCAATTTCCAACTTGTTTGTTTAAATGAAACAAAATTAATTCATATAATTTATCGATAACATCCTAATCTTCTTTAGATTTTTCTGATTTCTTTTTTTTTCTTTTTTTTTTTAAATCAAGGATGCCTTTAACCAAGTTATTATATTTTAATTTTTATCTTTATATAATGTAAGCATGAAGTGTCCAACTATATTGAACACTTTTGTATTTCAAAAATTAGTTAATCTACGTGTATTAAATTCATTTTAAATTCTAGCGAAAAAATTCCATACGCAACCAGAACCAACAACTTACGAATCACTGATAAGAAAAATTAAAGCCAGCGTCAAAACTTCGGTTCGTCTGGACAACCTAGAAGAAACTAAAGACTTGAGCACGTCACCAGCTCCCAGCGAGTTGGGGGAAACGCCGATCCTCGACGTGAAGCTTTTCGGAATTTTTACCGCAACGATTTGTGGGCGCTCGTCTGAACAGACCAGAAGATTCGTATGCTCTCAAGAGAGAGCGTCGAAAATGCTGATTTTCAAAATCGCTCGTCTGACATCTGCCTTAGACAAATGTCAGACGAACGACTTTTTGAACGCTTGTGGTTTCAACAAGAAAAATAAACACCTGCGCTATCCCGGTTAGACGAGCGATCTATGAAACGTTCCCACCACACAGAGCAGACGACATTATTCGCCGCAACAGAATGATTTCCATTCGATGTTTTCAATAAGCAAAATGGATCTTCTGCATGAAATAAATGATTTTGTAATTTTATATTACTTATTCAAGAAATTAGAAAAAAGAAATATACACAGACGGTACTAGGTTCATCCTATTTTAAGTAATCGGTAGAAAATTAACTTTGCTGTACACAAAATTAAAAAAAAAAAAAAAAAAGAAAGGAAAGAAAACGGAACGGCCATTTTACCAAACTTAACTATATTTGCTTCAAAAATAGCAAAGAAGATAGATTTCCTTTTAACGAGGTTTATCAGATTTGAACCGGTATATCAGATTTGAATCAAATCGAATAATTCTGCATGAAAAACCCATTTATCTACATTAAAGGGGAACTATCCCCCGTTACCCCCCTTTATATTTAACCAATAAACCTCCCAACCTAATCAAGGTAGTTCCTTCACATAATAAACTGGTGTACTAAATTTGGAGCAAATCGAATAATTCTGCATGAAAAACATATTTATCTAATTTAAAGGGGGCGGGGGACTAGCCCTCTTTTCCCGATTTATACTTAACTAATGAACCTCCAACTCTAATCAGGGAAGCTCCTTAACATAATAAACCGGTATACCAAATTTGGAGCAAATCGAATAATTCTGCATGAAAAACCCATTTATCTAAATTAAAGGGGAGTCTAGACCCCCCCCCCCCTCTTTTCCAACTTTATAATTAACCAATGAACCCCCAAAACTAATCAGAGGAGAGCTTTATCGGAATGAACGTAGACAAATTTTTTCAAGCAAATCGGATAAATCTGCATAAAAAAAACATTTATCTAAATTAAAGTTGGAATTAGCCCCCCGTTGTCTCCCTTTATACTTAACCAATGAATCCCCAAAACTAATCAGGGAAGCGCCTTATCAGAATGAAACTAGAAAAAAAAATTGAAGCAAATCGGATATTTCCATCAAGAGTTATCGCGTTACGTACATACGTACGTATGTATGTACGTATGTACGTAACAGAACCGGCGGGCACATTAGTTCTCAAGCTTTGATAGCCTGTGAGCTAAAAAAATAAAAAATAAATTACAGTATTTTAAAAACTACATGCTCGCAGTAAATAGAACCGGTACCGGATATGACCACAGAGGCTCTGTTTTGCTGTCTGCTTTCCCATACTGGATTTTCAAAACCAGATATAACTTGTAATGATTTTAATTTCAAAGAATTATTATTAAGAATTCATTATTATTAAGAAATGCAACATTTGCTGTCTATTTAGGTCCCCGTCACAAAAATCCATTTAATAAAACAGGCTTCTCAAAAATCGTAATTATAAAACAGGCCCTTTCACAAAATTATATTCCATAAAAACATGCTATTAATTAATTATTTTAACATTGTTAGGTTTAAAAATCTGTAATTTGTAAAAAAACAAGTTCCCCCGAAATGAAAACTTTAGCATTTACTTTTCGCAAAATGCCTCCTTCGCCCCCTACCCCGCAAAGAAAAACCCCTGCAATTATCCATGAATTTAATTTAGTATACATACTAGGACAAAATAGTATTATTATTAGTAGTATTTGATAAAGATTACATTCAGCTTTTCCTTATAATAATACTTTACTATTTAAATACTTTTCTTATAAAACGTTAACTTGCAACATTAGCATAATTTTAAATGCTTTTGTAGGTGCGTTCGTAATTATATAAATACATAGCATCTATAGTCGTCGTTCAGTCCGTCTGTCCGCATATAACAGAGCAAAAACTACCCAACCGAATAGCCTGAAATTTTGAATATATAATTGTTGCAAAAGTTTGTCGAGTCATTTCATATTTTATGAAAATCGGATGTATGGTTTAATTACAGGGATAGTCAAAAGTTTTTCGTTAGATTACGGCCAATGGGAAAAAATTATTGCAAGTGCATTTTAATGATGTTACAGCCTTCCGAATGGTCTGAAATTTTAAATGTATAATTTTTGCAAAATTTTGTCGAGTCGTTTCAAATTTTATGTAAATCGGATGTATAGATTAATGACAGAGACAGTCAAAATCCTCCGTTACATTACGGCCAATGGGAAAAAAATTATTGCAAGTGTATTTTAATGATGTTACAGTCTTTCGAACAGAATGAAATTTATATGCACTTATAAAATGCACTCAAATATACAATCAGTACAATTCGGTGCAAAAAATATTTATAAAACTATTTATATTACGAATGCACCTCATTTACCACGTTTGACGAGCAATTTCCAACTTGTTTGTTTATATGAAACAAAATTAATTCATATAATTTATCGATAACTTCCTAATCTTCTTTAGATTTTTCTGATTTTTTTTTTTTTTTTTTTTTTTTGTAAATCAGGGATGCCTTTAACCAAGTTATTATATTTTAATTTTTATCTTTATATAATGTAAGCATGAGGTGTCCAACTATATTGAACACTTTTGTATTTCAAAAATTAGTTAATCTACGTGTATTAAATCCATTTTAAATTCTAGCGAAAAAATTCGATACGCAACCAGAACCAACAACTTACGAATCACTGATAAAGAAACTTAAAGCCAGCGTCAAAACTTCGGTTCGTCTGGACAACATAGAAGAAACAAAAGACTTGAGCACGCCACCAGCTCCCAGCGAGTTGGGGGAAACGCCGAGCCTCGACGTGCAGCTTTTCGGAATTTTTACCGCAACGATTTGTGGGCGCTCGTCTGAACAGACCAGAAGATTCGTCTGCTCTCAAGAGAGAGCGTCGAAAATGCTGATTTTCAAAATCGCTCGCCCCCTTCCGTCCTCCTCTCCTAGAGTATAAACCAAACTTCCTTTCAGTACCCAAAATTTTCGGCATAATAAAATTATAATTTGCTAAAAATTAAATAAACAGACATGAACAAAAACTATGAAATTATTAATTATGTATTTTATTTCTGATTATTTATTTCAACTAAGTTTTAATGCAATTTTTTATTTATTTTTTAAAATAAAATAAAATTCTGTGGTTTGTGTTTGGTTGCAGTTATCTCAGGGACGGGACAATTTACGTTTACATGTCATAGAGGGGAAAAAAGTTACTGGTCCTGCGGATCACTAAATTTTTTTAAATTAGTGGTCCGATTGAATTTTTAGTGGTCTCGGACCAGCGGACCACCAAGCATTTCGAACGCTGAATCGCGATTTATCACTTTCTCCTGGATAAGAAGAAAAAATGGGTACATTTATATCAGCCGTATCCGTATGTAAATATCGCCATTAGCATTTTTAAAATTGTCAATAGCAGTAGTTACATTTCGCGTATGTAAATTCAAAACAGTTCTTTGTTTTAAGTTATGGCATTATTTCCTATTGTTTTACTTTTCATCTTTTTCAATGACATTAGTGTAAAGCATCTACTATAAATGAAATGAGTGAAATGTTTTTATTTTGAATGAAAATAAAAAAACTAGAAAATAGGAATTCTGCTTTTTCAGAATTTAGTGTTGCCCCCGATGAAAAAAAAATTGCACATATAAATAGTACAAAACATATTTCAATTTTAAGACTTAAAGCACACACTTTTATTTTATGTAAAATGACGTCATTTGCATCCGCTTAAGAATTCCACATTTACGATCCACTCTTAACCATCTACATAGGATGTCACTATCGCAAAATAATACACAAATGCAGCAAAAACATGCCGTCATTAAAGAAACTCGGCTGAAAAAAAAACCGGCTACCTAATGATTCATAGGCCTTCATTTGTTTGTAACATTAATATAGACGATTTTAGGCGTGACGTCAGTCCTGACGTTTTGGTTCGAAACTGACACCAAACAAACGGTTGCTATGTTGTATTTTCTATTTTGTTTGTGTGTTACAGCTATATCTTATATCTATATCTCACATCTAAATGTTTTAATACTTGATATGTATTAGTAACATTTTCCACGATTTATATTTAAAAAGAAATGACGCATAGCAACCGTTTGTTTGGAGTCACTTTCCAACCAAAACGTCATGAATGACGTCAAACTGAAAGCGTCTATAGATACTTCAAATTAAATATAGTTCATAATAGCTCCATGTTTTAACACAAATTTTTCGTTTATATTTTTTTTTTCAAAATAGCACGTATTTTAATTACATTTTCTTTCGGTTGTTATGAGAAAATGGCAAAAAAAAGATATAATTGCTATTTTTCAGCTATTTTCTCTTTACTTTCTACATAAATGGAGTACTTTAGTTGCCAAAATTAGACAAATAGTGCTGAAAACTACAAAAAAAAAATTAATATTTGAAAAATAAATGGAGATACAGTTTTCAAACAAATTGCATTTAAAAGTACTTTTTTTTTCACAATACGACGGTATAAAAATTGAAAATGTGCGATGTTTAGAAATTTAAAAAATTTCTATAGCGTATTTAATCGCATTGCTTTGATTTACGCCAGACTTCTGTAAGGTAACGTTATTTTTTGAAGACGACACAAAATAAGCTGGGAGAAAGAAATAGCATACCCGTACCGGGGGATAATAAGAATAAGATATGGAAACAATCTTTGTTGATTTACTACTTGCTCTCGGCTAACATAAAATATCACAAAAGCCATATATTCACCTTTCTTTGGGTAGTTGTTCAGGGAATTTCAGGTTAATTTTCTGTAATCGGATACGTCTTCAATCGGTGTATTAATTACAATGTTGAAAGCATCGTTTATGTATGAAGCGAAAACTTCATGATGAATTCTACTACAGAAAATCTTATCATCATCATCTACTAAATATTTAAAACGGAAATTTGCATTTTATTCCTATTCTTTATATTATTTTGATAGGCTATGCCACTATTAGTTAAGTAATGTTTTTGGAACGGTTTTTATGTATACACACAGTGTTCTACGTTGCTTAGTTTTAGTTATAGAGCTATTGGAAAATCTATACAGAAAGGTGAACGCAATTATGAAAGTACTGTAATTATATAAAATGCAAATTTGCTTTTCCTTCCACCCGTTTATAATTTGAGTTTTGCTGGATGTATTTTGATGGGACTTATACAGTTAGTTAGATTATTTTTTGTGGATGGCTGGTACTTCTTGCATGGATGGTACTTCTCTATAGCGAAATTTTCTTCTGGATTATTGTTTTTCTGAAGCACAAACTTGGCAAAAAATCAGATTGCAGAAAATTAGATTACAAGAGAAAGTTCCAAAATTAGGTGAACCCGAATGTGACAAAACATAATGTTCTACGTTGCTTAATTAAATAATTATGGGTAAAGATCTAAATCAGATGAACCCAATTTCGAAATATAGGTTTTTTTAAGGCTCCGCTGAATGAATTTTCACGGGATTAAAACTGTTAATTAGATTATTTTTATGAAAAGTTTCGGTACGTTTTCCAGTTTAAAAGATCCTGCTAAGTGGATTTCGATGGAAATTGCTCGGTTAGTTAATTTTTCAGTGAATGTTTAAGCACATATCATTGGCTTGGTGTTGCTTGGTCGTCAGGTTGCTTGATTATAGAATTAAGGTTGAATGTTTTAGAATCAGACGAACCAAATTATGAACGATTAGCCTTTTCAGTTTGTCCGATTAACAGATTCTGACGAGACTTGCATTGATAATTTTTCATGAACCCTTTTGATATATTACATATTGTTGTATCGTTCTTCACCGAATACTACACTAAATGATCAACGAAAGAAGTTGGCCCTTAACAGCCAAAATTTTGTATAGCTCAAAAGATATAATAGCGTAATAACCTTCATATTGTTTTCACCAATTAGATTGGGCATTCCAGGTAAATGTCCATATTGCTTTAAAACGCATGATCAAATTCACAGATATATTTCGTTTGATTTAAGGTTTCTTTAAAAAAATTGACCAGCGTAGCGGGCGTTAGGCTGTTAGTCTATATATATAAAAGAAAGTCTGGATTTTGTATTAATCAACGCGCAGCCAAAACTACTGAACCTAAAATCTTGAAAATCGGGGTAAAAATACTTCTTATGATATAGAGTGCCGCTAAGAAAGGATTTTCCAAAATTCCACCCCTAAGGGGGGTAAAAAAGAGAACGAACTTAAAAAAATTCCTTAAAAATCTGATTTGATAGTTATTTTTCAACTGATAACATATTTTGGTGTATTTTTGTATGCTGAATCGAATGGTACTAACTAAATTCTTTTAAACCCAATAGTTCGAGAGATATTTCATATTTTTCTAATTTGGCAATTTCTTTGGCACCAAAACCTGAATTTTTCAAGTGATAATTTCTAAAAACTCATTCTTTTCATTCTGTTACTATAGCAAGAGAAAAAATTCAAATTGAATAATTTTTAACCAATCCTTTTGGTTAAATAAAAACAACTTCGTCAATTAGAAAAAAAAATTCAAACGCCTCAAAAACTAAAACTAAATAATAATAAAAAAAATTGTGGTACTTTTTCGTTCTAATTTTCGTCCCGATACCATGCCAAAATGTATGGTATCGCGTCATTTATTTCAACCCTAATCGTGCAAACGATTTTTATTGCAAACTGTGCCATACATTAACATTTGCTAATTATTGAACGTGAATATTTTTATGCAGGAACTTTTAATGATGGAATTTATTTTATTCCATCATAATCTCGCAAAAATTTTTAATTTTTTTTTTTTTTTAATAGAAAATATTTATTACTGATACTGATATATAGTTTACTATTTCGCAGTTATCTAATGATGAGGAAGCTACAATAAAAATATTTCAGAAGTTAGGAATTATACATATAAAAATGTTTTGTTCAAAAAACCATGAATGTCTTCATTGAAATAATGAAATGTTTTCTGCAATGTGAGACATACGTATTACGTACGCCATGCTTCAGTAGTAAAAGACATTTACAATTTCAAGACTGCATTTTAAATTGGCTATATTTTATTACTTGCAAAATATTTATTTATCCTTATGTTTTAAGTATTTATTTTGGTAGCCGTCGACCAATTTTGCCAAATTATATAAATCGCCAAACCACTCGCCAAATTATGCAAATTGACATAATTTTTATTTTAAATAACGAAAGAACAAATAAATTAGTATAACATTAATAAAAATACATTTAAAACGTCGAAAAATCACCTGATGACGTAAATACGTGTAACTTGCTTAAAGTCAAGTGAATGGGACATTTACGATCAACCATTATTGGTATTTAATCTTATAGTTTGGCAATAGATTTTTTGTCGACGGGATAACCAAGTAGTACCATTATTTTTACTGATTTTAAAAAATGGTAGGTCAAAGTCTGTAATTTTCAAAAGTTATATTGATTAAATGCTCATTTTTTTTATCAACATATTTTTTTTTTTTTTTTTACAAATGTATCATTTCATTTTTGTACCAACTATTACGCTTGGTGACAATGGTGTTGGCATAATAGGGAAATACCAAAACAGTTACTGATTTTATTTCAAATGTAAAGAAAAACGGTTTAATGAGCAATAAATATTGTAAATATGACTATAACTCAGATTCTATTGAATAGAATTTTGTAGAACTTACACTGTTAAATAGTAAATTTGGTTTATAAATGGTTTAATGTAAAAACCATCATTCTAAGTTGCTACGGGAGTTCTAAAATTAGGTGAACTCGATTATGAAAGATTTCAAATCAACTAATTAAATGCACAGTAAGTTAGATAATATTTCAGGGAGTTTTTCAATATTTATCATATTCTGTGTTGTTTAGTTACGGAGCTATGCGGAAAAAGTTCTCAGTGGTACAGTAAAGAAGATTGGAAGATATACGCTACAGAGATAGGGTGTACTAGAGAGTATATATGCTATAGTTATGGAAGTTGATCTGAGCTCCTTAAAAAATTCAGAAGTGATGCAGTATATATCTAGCCCTACCTCCCAGAGAGTTCTATAATCGGTTTAACGCGATTATGAAAGTTATATTTAACTATCTCAATATATATATAATGCAAAGAGAAATTTCATTCCGGCCGCTTATATCCTGATTTCTGCTGAATAGATTTTGACGGAATTTACATTGTTAGTTAGATAATTTTTCAGAAAAGATGTTAGGATTAAACATAACGTTCTACGTTGCTTAGTTAAATAATTATGGGGAAAGTTCTAAATCAGATGAACCCAATTTTGAAAGATTTGCTTTTTTTTAAAGGTTCCACTGACTGAATGAATTTTTATGGGATTTAAATTATTAATTAGATCATTTTTAGGGAAGATTTCGGTATATTTTCCATTTTAAAAGATACTGCAAAGTGGATTTCGATGCAACTTGATCGGTTAGTTAATTTTTCAGTGAATGTTTTAGTATAAAGTGCATATTATTTGCTATTGCTTGGTTGTTAGGTTGCTTGACTGTAGAATTATAGATGAAAGTTCTAGAATCAGGCGAACCCAATTATTATGAACGATCAGCCTTTTCAATAAGTCCAATTAACAGATTCTGATGAGACTTGCATTGATAATTTTTCATGAACGCTTTTGTATATTACATATTGTTCTTTACCGAATCCTACACTAACAGATCAACTAAAGAAATTGGTCCTTAACAGTCTAAATTTTGTATGACTCAATAAATGATATAATAGCGTAATGACATTCATATTGCTTTCAGCAATTCAGTTGGATACACCAGGTAAATGTCAATATTGCTTTAAAACGCATGATCAAATTCACAGATATATTTTGTTTCATTCAAGATTTCTTTAGAAAAACCGACCAGCGTAGCGGGCGAAGGCGGCTAGTTATGTTATAAAATCGACCCCTAATTTTATTAAGCATGCTATATTGAGGATACCAAAAAATAATGGGGTGATTTGACAAATATTTGTAGAAGTTTTAGTGTTTTAAACACAGTAATGTATGAACAAGTCGGTAGGTGTGATCGCAGATCGCAAAGAGGGTTTAGTTTAATATCTCATTTAAAACACTTTATCCTTAAATTAATAAATCAAAATTGTTAATTTAAAATTAAAAAATTCTTACAAAAATAGCAGCACCATTACATTTAGGAATGTGACCCTGGCGGGGGAAAGTGGAACTAAAATATAGGTAAGAGGTGCATAATATGAAAGAGTGGTTAAAGGGCTTTCCAATGACATATGACATGAGGGGTTTCGGAAAATGTTAGAAAACTGTTCCGCGGGGGAAAGGGGGCGGAGTGCTGAAGGTGCTTAATATGAAAGAGTGGTCACTAGGTTTTCCAATGATGTATCACATGAGGGGTTGGGAGAAAACTGCCCCCTAGGGATTCCACTCTCGCGTCCCAGGAATACATCCGGGATTCACCCACCCCCTCTTTGAAATTTTTATATTTAATAAATAATATTTATCAGAGGACCCCCTCAAAAACCCACATCTAAAATTGTATTTATCGCTAATATTTAAAAAAATTATTGCGGTCTATTATTGTTTATTTTACGGTATATTATTGTTATTTAACGTATAATTGTTGATTTTACATATTCATCAATTAAGACGGAAAACCTGTCTAAAGCAGAAATTTTTCTGAGGATGCTTGCGATTCTGTCCTAGAACGTTTTCTGTATACATTAATTAAATAAATAAATAACTGAGTGTTTTAAATAGAAATTCTCACTGTTTTATTCACTGAAAATAGAAAACCTATGAAGAGAGAACCTCTCTGTAACGGGCGGTTCGCATGGCGGTTCGGGCGGTTCGCATTATGGCGGTTCGCAAAAACATCTCTCTCCCCGCCAACATCGCATAACTTTCTTACACATTCACAGACATGGCCTAACTTAGACTATCTAGTTAATGCTCCGGGCAAGCATCATTCTGGGAGCCCCCCGTCTATCTATCCACACAAATTGTTCGCTAATCATGTTGAAATGACTAGTTCTAAACTTCATTCCTAATGCATGAAGTTTATCCATATAGTCATAAATTTTCTACCAGGTATCACTCACATCTGTATACAGGGTATCACAAGAAAAATGGTCACAACTTTAAGAGATGATAAAATACACTATTTTTTTCTTTTATTTTTTTTAATCTCTGTAATAATAGTCTAAGTCATATGACTGTCATCAACAGTTCCGGGCTGACAGCTTCACTTTTTATATGCCAGGCGGCCATTTTGGTACTTTAACGTTAGCCGGACGCAGGTGATAAATAGCCAAATATGTTCCATCGCCATCATTTCGTTTATATTGTAAGAGTCCAAGTTCATAACTTGGACTCTTATAATATAGTGACTGTCATAAACAATTACGGGCTGACCACTTTTCACAAGCAAAGCAGCCATTTTAATTCAAAATTATTTTTTCGAAAACTACATAAAAGTTGCTATGGTCACAAAAATTCTTGGTATTTTATGCTAGCCGGGCGCAAATCTCGCCAATAGCATTTTTTTTTTAAAACTCGCCAATTATCATTTTTTTGTTTTTCGCATTTTAAATTCAAACAATGCTTTGATTTTCAAACTAAATGTCATGGTTTATGGTATTATTTATTATTTTTCTTTTCTTTTTCGTTTTTTCAATGAAGAAATAAGTGAAAGTCATTGATTTTAAATGTTTCAGTTTTAAATTGAAGTTAGGTATTTTAAATAAAATGAGTGAAAGGATTATTTTTAAAATGAAATCAGTGAAATACGAATTAATGCGATGGGAACAATGTTTGGCGATTTATCATCTGCGGCCGGCTAATATAAAAATACAGAGTTCTTGATTTCTCTGTTAGAATCTTCCGATTTGGCGAAGGATTGAGCAAGTGAATTAAATTACGAATAAAAGTAACATGTTGCAATGCTTAGTACACATTCAAGGGAGACCAAATAGGTCGCCAAGGGCGACTAGTAGGAATATAAGGACTCGTGAGACTCGTGGGCTTTGAAGAAATACAGGTCTTTCAGTCACTCTTGGGGAAGGGGAGGGCTTCCTTCCTAAATCTTTGCAAATGTAAGAAATTCGATCCTCTTTTAACAGAATTCCCGACTATGGCCATAGGGAGACCCTCAAATGTGGGGGCCTGGGGAAACTGCCCCGCATGACCCTGCATTAGTCAGGCCTTGTTCAAAGACTCATTTTAATACATAAGCATAAAATTGGCAGTCGTGATGATTAAAATTACAGGGAATCGACTAGCGTTTTTCATTTTTTGATAAATGTATTACCTCTTTAATTATAATCGACTTATAACGATCCTTCAGTCACTATTTGGATCCTAAATTCCGTTCAAAACACCTATTTTGACAGTATCTTTAGAGAAGACTTTTGCTTTTAAAAGAAAGAGAGACGAATCGATTTCTTATATTCCTATAAAGAGCACTTGCCGATTTTATGCTTAACGCATTTATGCCTGGCGTCCCATTTTTGGGATACTTCGAATTCTAATAAATTTGTATAATTTTCTTTTTCTTTATAACACGAAAATTTCACGAAATAACTATATATGAATGTCTTTATCTCTTTCCGAAAGATGACAGCACAAGATGGGTATTTATGTGCTTAAATGAAGGTTTTGACATAGTTTAGAGATTTTTCCATTTTTCAAGAGGGCGAAATGTAAAAATAAGTTTATTTGTGTTTTTTCTATCAAGGATCCAAATAAATATCTCGTAATCTTAGCTTGTAGACTTCTCTGAAATACGTAATTTTGAAATTTTGAAACTATATGTTCAAGTCTATTTTTTATGCATTTATGTAACGTGCAAAAATATAGGGCGTTAGGCACGAATGGGTATATATTTGTATTAGCCATTTAAGAGACACTTTTTTATGTAAAGCCCTTTTCGAGATGGTTGTGAAACAAATTGTTTTTAAGCATCAAATACTATTATTCTTAATTTATTATTGCTACTTACAATGTTATCAGTCTCTGTAAAAAGATAAATATATTTTTTTTAGTAGTTCATAAAAAATAATAATTATAGCATATAATATGCAGTTTAAAAGCTTATTATATATAAATTTAGACAAAACACATATAATTATGCATATTATATTATTACAAATATTATGCATATTCCCATATTTAGTACGTTTATATTTTATCAAAAAAGAAAAAAAAAATTAGCCTACTTTTTTTTTTTACTATTTTTCCAGTTCAATTTGAAGCATTTTAAAGTGATTTTACCAACATATTTTCAGAAAACAAAAATTCAGGCACAAATGGGTTAAGAAATAAAAATCAGTTCAGGCATGTGTCAAAGTAGCTAGCGTGAATGTGAGCGTTCCTTAAACGACAACTATTACCAAATAATAACAATATAATAATAGAAGGTTAAATGATAAATTAATTAAATAAAGTCATTTAATGCAGAATAGGAGGGGAAGAGAAGATTAAAAAAAAAAAAAATTAAAATGAAACCCACCTGTACCAACGTTTTCAATAACGCATTTCTCTATAACTAAATATTGCCATGAACGGAAAAACATTAATATTTATTATTAATAAAAATAAATTACAAATGAGTAGATGAGCATTTAATTACATACTATTAATATAAATGATCATTCGTCACTGGTTGCAGTAAAGGCTGTTAAAATAAAATCCCTCTATAACAGAATCCTTTTCTAAAATTTTAAATAAATGAAAAATAATAAAATCAATAAAAATAAATGAATAGTTAATTACCAATTAAATGAATAATGTCTAATTCGAAAAGCTATATTTCAGAGAAATATTTTAGCATTCTTTAAATACAGCTAAAACGAATTTTGTATTTTCTTATAACTTTCTGTTCTTTTTTAAGAAAAATTATGAGAAATTATAAGAGATTAAATGCATAACTGATATTAAATCAACCTAATTAAAATCCTAAAAGAAAAGCAAATACACCTTTGTCTCCATATTGCTTTAATACGCGTTTCCCCCCTTTTTTATGTAATCTCTAAAAAGGGTTAATTTTTGACGGCTGATTATCTACTCGAGGGATATAGGCCCTAGGGGGAGTGCCCTCCTTGGGGGTCTTTCTAAGGGAACTTAACCCGTATTTACGCATGGAAAATCCAAGGTTTCGAAGAAAACCACTAAAACTCCGAAACGGTTTAGGCCGACGAGCGCGATTGGGTTCGAACCCAGCAACTCCCGTCTACCAGCTTCGAGAGCAGAACCTCTCAGCCACTGGTGGGGCGTAATCTCTAAAAAGAATAAACGATCTCATAACGATAGCAGTCGCTCTTCTAAAAGCAGTTTTTCCAAAATTCCCACGCATGTTTCGGCGAATGAGAGCGGGTCTTTAGGATCACATGTGGATCTAGCTTCAATTCAATCTAACAAGAGCGGGATTACTTGCTTTAGGTAATTTATTATAGCATTCCATTTTTAATATCCAAAATTCTATTATCAATTTTTAATACGGAAATGTCTATTTTCGGCATTACAGCTGTTGCTGTATATGTTTTGTATATATATTTTCAAAATTCCATACTCAAACACCAGGAGATTATAAAAAATAACAGAATTATTTTAGAGTTTAAATATTTGTATTGCTTAGCTGCAAATACAAATATCCGTTGTGCCGTGGTTATTATGTACTTGTGTCATTTGTTTATAAGAGCTTTATTTAGATTAAACTCTGCCTTTATTAACTTTGTATTATATTTTGATGGGCTCATTTTTTTTTTTTTAATCCGGATTTTTTTAATAGAAATCACCGGTTCTGGATGATGTATCCGTTATACAGAAAAGGAATTAGTACATTTTGAAAAAGAGCAGAAACAAGTACATATACTTATCTTTATATTTTTTATTCCAATTTATTTAAATAATAAGCTTCTTTAAGCCGATATTACTAAATAATACATATAAATGAATATACATGCATTATCCTTTACAGCATTAAAGTTGTTAACAGTCGAGAATTCTTTTCTTTTCTTTTCTATAGATAAACAAACATAAATAGTATGATAAATAGAGTAACTAAGTTGCATTTTCCCTGCATTCAAAACAAAGTAATATATCAAATATACTTGGGAGTGATACTAATTTTAAACCATCATTTAAAATAAAAACGCTAGATTATCTTATAAATCTTAATATTATTGATATAATTTTGTTGCAAATATAAACTTGAAACAATTTAACTTTCGTTCATTGATTTTTGACTGCTGTAAAAATAAACGACAAAAATTATGGAATTTCAGAAAACTCTCGGGAAAATCACACAATTTTCCAAAATGCGCAAAATTGGTAAAAAAAAAAAAGAAAAAGAAAAAGAAATGAAAAAAGTAAAAAACGATTAAACCTCGGTAAAACCAATTTATATACAGTGTGTCCACGCATAACCTGACCTACCTTTATTTTCGCAACCGTTGGTCCTAGATGCATACTTACAATTCCAAAAATGGTTTAAATAAGGTAAAGAATTATTTTTAAAGCGATTTGGGTCAATAAAAACATTTATTAAAAAATTACAAAATTTAACTTTTTATACGGTCCCCCGGTTCTATAAATTATATTTAGTAAAATTTTTCTGTGACACTGACAAGTAAGACAAAAAAAAGTCCCGTTATTCTGCGATTAAAAATTACCGAGTAATAGCTGTTTAAAGTTCGAGCATACTTTTTGCTGCAAATTAGGGGTCATTCACAAATTTATTAGAAATATAATTCCGTCAGACATATTACAAAAATGGTTCACAGTAAAATTTACATTGCAATATAAATTTGAAATCTTTAATTATTCTGAAATATTACTGCAAAATATACAATTTGTAATAAACATATAATAAGAAAAAAAACAGAATTTTTGTTACATAAAAGGATGAAAAACAACAGCCTCAATTCTTTACAAAATGATACATATTTTAAAATGCTGTTAGATTATACTGTCTTTCAAATTTTGGGTCGTGTCATGTTTTTTAGCTTTTGAAAATTGATTCTCATGTATTTTTTAGAATCCCAAAATGACTTTCATTTTAAAACACCACGTAAGGATTTTTCTCAAATCGCAAATTTCAAAGTTTAAAAGTTTAAAATTAAAATTGATCCTCCCCCCCCCCCCCTTCCCTTCGAACTTCATCGGACCCCTGAGCTATTTAGCTGTAAGAAACCCAGTATAAGCCAAAAAATTGAATACATTATTGAATTAAATAAAATTAAATTGAATTAAAAAGTCTTATATTTATTTTATAGTATTAGATTTTTCGCTATTTTTTTAACCTTGAAATTTACGATTTGGAAAAATCATGACCTGAGGGTGAAAAGTGAAGGTAATTTTTTTTATTCGGCGTTAAAAAATACATAAAAAGTAATTATAAAAGTTAAAACACACAACCATCGCAGGTTTATGTTATCTAATCTAAAACTCTTTCTTAAACTTGTTGACGGTAATCTATCCGAATTTTTTTGTGTTATCATTTAAATCAGTATGTAAAATTTAACTTCGATCGGACATTTGAAAGTAAGTTAATGTTTGAGTATAAAAGTTAAACTGGAAAGACGTCGTTGTAAGTTAAATAAAACCTTATGAAAATAACATAATTTTTGTTAAAAGAAAAGCATTGCCTGAAATCCTTACAAAATATAACCTATGTTAAAATACAATTATTGTAACTAATCTGAAACTTAACTAATAAAAGTTAATCGTAATATTTGTACGATTTCTTTCAAAGCGCAGATACCTTGAAATAAGTTTAAGTACTTTATATACGACCCCTGAAAGAATGACAGAAATAATCTGTTTTGAGCTGCAAAAAAGTGGTATAAGTCATCCATTTCAAAGTTTCATAACTCGGTCAATTTTAATGCTAGATGAATGGGACTTTTTTTGTCTTATTTGTTATAGTCACAGTAATTTTTTATTAAATATTACTTATAGGACCGCGGGACCGTATAAAAATTTAAATTTCGTATATTTTTAATAAATGTTTTTCTTGACCCAAATTGCTTTAAAAATAATTCTTTACCTTATTTAAACAATTTTTGTAATTGGAAGTATGAATCTAGGACCAACGGTTGCGAAAATAAAGGTCGGTCAGGTTATACGTGAACACACTGTATACCTGTGATTAATTTTTAACAGTTTCCAATAAAGTTGAAAAGTGTTTATGCATTCGGTTTGTCTGTTCGTCTGTCTACTCTCTAACTCTCTTAAATATAGGCGGATTTTCATGCAATTGAAAAATGTTAAAGGCGCTAACTATGGAATGTTTGGTATTGCATATGAAGGGTGTAGCACTAATGGTTCATTTAGAGGGGCACTCAAAAGAGTTCCATTACATTATGGTATATTAGGAAAAATCGTTTGGAGAGTAATTTAATGACTTTACGCTATTTCAAATGTACTGAAAATGATATAAATGACTGAATGTCACTGTAAGATTTTAGTTAGGCAGTTTCCCATCAGGAGCGCTACTAACGTTATAAACGGTCTGGTTGTCCTAAACTCCTTAAGGGAGGCGCTATAAACGTTAAAGGAAATTGTGTTGTATCAGTACTAACTCTTTTATTCTGAGCATGACCGTCATAAAGTGAAACATAACAAGTGGGTAAGTGTGATCACAGATCGCACAGAGGGTTTCGTTTAATATTCATTTCAAAACACTTTATCCTTTTGAAAAATCAGTTAGTTCCACATTTCGCAACCAGGGGTGCACTCTATTCTAATCAAATCTCTATCCGAACGAAACTCCGTTTTACATACTATCCGTATATATATTAGTCGAAGGGATTGGACCCATAGCACCCGAGATAAGTAGGCGACCCTGGCGGTAAAAAGTGGAACTCAAATATGTAAGGCTATGGTGCATAATATGAAAGAATGGTCAAAGCGGTGTCGGAAAAAGTTGGAAAAGTGCTCCCCGCGTGAAAAGGGCGGAGGTTAGAAAAATTGCTTAAAATATATGTTAGAGCCCGGAGGAGTAAATAATATAAGACTTTTTGAAAATTTTATGATTTGTCGTGTGGTCTGAGGTATTCAGCTATACGTACGCAAAAATTCATGTCTCCAACTTAATTAAAGGCTCTCTTAGAAAGAATTGCTTAAAATACATATGTGGTAGCTCAAAGGGTTAAATATAAGACTTTTTCAAGATTTTATAATTTGTCGCCTGGCCTCAGGTGTTCTGCTATAATAAGCATGCAAAATTTCAAATTTCCAATTTAATAAGGGGCTCAGTTAGGAAGAATTGCTTAAAACACGCATGTGGGAGCCCAAAGGGTTAAATGTACGACTTTTTCAAATTTTTATGATTTGTCGCATGATGGTGTTCAGCTAGTATGCAAAATTTCACGCCTCCAACCTAAATAGAGTGTCACTTAGAAAGAATTGTTTAAAATACACATGTAGGAACCCAAAAGCTTAAATGTACGACTTTTTCAAAATTTTATGATTTGCCGTTTGATGTGTGATGCTCAGCTATAAGTATGCAGAATTTCACGCCTCCAACCTAATTAGGTGCTCACTTAGAAAGAATTGTTTAAAATACACATGTGGGAGCCCAAGGGGTTAAATGTACGACTTTTCAAAATTTTATGGTTTGTCATTTGATGTGAGGTATTCAGCTATAAGTATGCCAAATTTCACACCTCCAACGTAAATAGGGTGTCACTTAGAAAGAATTGTTTATAGTACACATGTGGGAGCCCAAAAGGTTAAATGTACGACTTTTTCAAAATTTTATGGTTTATCATTTGATGTGAGGTGTTCAGCTATAATTATGCAAAATTTCACACCTTCAACCTAAATAGGGGCTCACTTAAAAAGAATTGTTTAAAATACACTTGTGGGAGCCCAAAGGGTTAAATGTACGACTTTTTGAAAATTTATGATTTGACGTTTGATGTGAGGTATTCAACTATAAGTATGCAAAATTTCACGCCTCCAACCTAATTAGGGTTCACTTAGAAAGAATTGTTTAAAATACATATGTGGGACCCCAAAGGGTTAAATGTTCGACTTTTTCAAAATTTTATGATTTGTCGTTTGATGTGGGGTACTCAGCTATAAGTATGCAAAATTTCACACCTCCAACCTAAATAGGGGCTCACTTAAAAATAATTGTTTAAAATACGCATGTGGGAGCCCAAAGGGTTAAATATACTACTTTTTGAAAATTTTATGATTTGTCGTTTGATGTGAGGTATTCAGCTATAAGTATGCAATATTTGCACTCCTCCAACCTAATTAGGGTTCACTTAGGAAGAATTGTTTAAAATACACATGTGGGAACCCAAAGGGTTAAATGTACGACTTTTTCAAAATTTTATAGTTTGTCGTTTGATGTGAGGTGTTCAGCTATAAGTTTGTAAAATTTCACGCCTCCAACCTAATGAGAGGCTCACATAGAAAAAATTGTTTGAAATACACATGGGAGAGCCCAAAGGGTTAAATGTACGACTTTTTCAAAATTTTATGATTTGTCCTTTGATGTGAGGTATTCAGCTATAAGTATGCAAATTTTCACGCCTCCAATGTAATTAGAGGTTCACATAGAAAGAATTGTTTAAAATACACATGTGGAAGCCCAAATGGTTAAATGAATGACTTTTTCGATTTGTCGTTTGATCTGAGGTGTCCATCTATAAGTACGCAAAATTTCATGCCTGCAACCTAATTAGGGGCTCACTTAAAAAGAATTGTTTAGAATACACATGTGGGAGCCCAAGGGGTTAAATATACAACTTTTTGAAAATTTTATGATTTGTCGTTTGATGTGAGGTATTCAGCTATAAGTATGCAATGTTTCACTCCTCCAACTTAATTAGGGTTCACTTAGAAAGAATTGTTTAAAATACACATGTGGGAGCCCAAAGGGTAAATGTACGACTTTTTCAAAATTTTATAGTTTGTCGTTTGATGTGAGGTGTTCAGCTATAAGTTTGTAAAATTTCACGCCTCCAACCTATTTAGAGGCTCACATAGAAAGAATTGTTTGAAATACACATGGGGGAGCCCAAAGGGTTAAATGTACGACTTTTTCAAAATTTTATGATTTGTCTTTTGATGTGAGGTATTCAGCTATAAGTATGCAAAATTTCACGCCTCCAATCTAATTAGAGGTTCACATAGAAAGAATTGTTTAATATACACATGTGGGAGCCCAAAGGGTTAAATGTACGACTTTTTCAAAATTTTATGATTTGTCCTTTGATGTGAGGTATTCAGCTATATGTATGCAAATTTTCACGCCTCCAATGTAATTAGAGGTTCACATAGAAAGAATTGTTTAAAATACACATGTGGGAGCCCAACGGGTTAAATGTACGACTTTTTCAAAATTTTATGATTTGTCTTTTGATGTGAGGTATTCAGCTATAAGTATGCAAAATTTCACGCCTCCAATCTAATTAGAGGTTCACATAGAAAGAATTGTTTAATATACACATGTGGGAGCCCAAAGGGTTAAATGTACGACTTTTTCAAAATTTTATGATTTGTCCTTTGATGTGAGGTATTCAGCTATAAGTATGCAAATTTTCACGCCTCCAATGTAATTAGAGGTTCACATAGAAAGAATTGTTTAAAATACACATGTGGGAGCCCAAAGGGTTAAATGTACGACTTTTTCAAAATTTTATGATTTGTCTTTTGATGTGAGGTATTCAGCTATAAGTATGCAAAATTTCACGCCTCCAATCTAATTAGAGGTTCACATAGAAAGAATTGTTTAATATACACATGTGGGAGCCCAAATGGTTAAATGTACGACTTTTTGAAAATTTTATGATTTGTCGTTTGATGTGAGGTATTCAGCTATAAGTATGCAATGTTTCACTCCTCCAACCTAATTAGGGTTCACTTAGAAAGAATTCTTTAAAATACACATGTGGGAGCCCAAAGGGTTAAATGTACGACTTTTTCAAAACTTTATAGTTTGTCGTTTGATGTGAGGTGTCCATCTATAAGTACGCAAAATTTCATGCCTGCAACCTAATTAGGGGCTCATTTAAAAAGAATTGTTTAGAATACACATGTGGGAGCTCAAAGGGTTAAATATACAACTTTTTGAAAATTTTATGATTTGTCGTTTGATGTGAGGTATTCAGCTATAAGCATGCAATGTTTCACTCCTCCAACCTAATTAGGGTTCACTTAGAAAGAATTGTTTTAAATACACATGTGGGAGTCCAAAGGGTTAAATGTACGACTTTTTCAAAATTTTATAGTTTGCCGTTTGATGTGAGGTGTTCAGCTATAAGTTTGTAAAATTTCACGCCTTCAACCTAATTAGAGGCTCACATAGAAAGAATTGTTTGAAATACACATGGGGGAGCCCAAAGGGTTAAATGTACGACTTTTTCAAAATTTTATGATTTGTCCTTTGATGTGAGGTATTCAGCTATAAGTATGCAAAATTTCACGCCTCCAATCTAATTAGAGGTTCGCATAGAAAGAATTGTTTAATATATACATGTGGGAACCCAAAGGGTTAAATGTACGACTTTTTCAAAATTTTATGATTTGTCCTTTGATGTGAGGTATTCAGCTATAAGTATACAAAATTTCACGCCTCCAATGTAATTAGAGGTTCACATAGAAAGAATTGTTTAAAATACACATGTGGGAGCCCAAAGGGTTAAATGAATGACTTTTTCAAAATTTTATGATTTGTCGTTTGATCTGAGGTGTCCATCTATAAGTACGCAAAATTTCATGCCTGCAACCTAATTAGGGACTCACTTAGAAAGAATTATTTAAAATACACATGTGGGAGACCAAAGGGTTAAATGCACGACTTTTTCAAAATTTTATGATTTGTCGTATGATGTGTGGTGGTCATCTATAAGGATGCAAAATTTCAAATCTCCAACATGTGTAGTTTCTGAGAACGGGCTCTGTGACGTACAGACGGACAGACAGACAGACAGACAGAGGAGCGAGACGAATAGGGTTTCGTCAGATGAACGAAACCCTAAAAAAACACACCTTTATTTTAATTTAGTAAATTAGGGGGCTTTGCCCCCTTACGAGTTACGCTCACCAACCCCCGTTCAGACACCCCAGATTCTAAAAGCACGCTAATTTGATCGGCTTTAAAAAGATTGAATTAAAAAAAAAAAAACAGTGGCGATCTCTCTGTACACGGTTATTTGTTTTCCTTTGATTGGGAATTTTTAAGACCAAATCAGCTGTTGTTAAGAGATACAATGTCTGTTTTCGCCTTTGATTTAAAAAAAAAATAGTTAAAAATTTGAAAATAAGCTAACGTAAAATAAATTATATAAACAGCCTTATTGTCTTCCTGTATTTTTTAACAACGCTATAAAAAAGTTCTTTTAAATAAGTCCTTTTAAATGTATCGTTTTGAATCTGACGTAATTTTCACCAAAGTTTTCTTTCTCTTATTAATATTCACGTGAAAATACTTTTGTTGTTAGAAAGGAAATATTATTTGCGCTGTCTTAGAATTCACATTAATAGTTGAAAAGATTATCTCAAAATATGAAATAAATGTCTCGCGCAAATATATTTTTAAATTTAAACTGTTTTGCATTATTATTTGCCATTTTAAATATGATGTAATTTCCTCAATTTATGACTTTTATCGCATAATAATGAATTTTTTATTTTAACATTTTCTTTCTCTTTTAAAATTCAAGTGTAAATATAGTTCTTATGATGTAATTTTCAATATTTTCGTGCTTTTAACATGCAATCATTTAATTCTCATTTGAAAGTTTTTTATTTGTTTATAAGAGCCTCGTGTAAATAAATTTTTAATTTGAAGGAAATATCATTCTTTGCACTGTTTTAAAAATTGGCAACATTTTAAAATAACACCATTTCTAAAATCTCTCTATTCTAAAAAAAAAAAAGTAACTTACGCTGTCACCACCGCCGGTTTTGAATTTTTTGTGACCGGAGGTCTTTCTCCGTTAATATTAAGAAAAATACTGCATACAAAAATATGAAAATCGGCGGTATTATAGAGAAATGTTTGATAAACACGCTGATGCAGACAGTTTTCAAATCGAATAATTATTTTAAGAGATTTTTAATTCTAAATTTGGACAAAATCGTTCCATTAAAAAACTTTTATAGGAGCAAAAACTATGCATGGGAATTAATTCATTTTTACATCATTTTATATACGTTAGAATTTCCCGGTGTGCAGACTGCATTCACTTTTTTAATTTGACTCATTTTTGGAGGTTTTATTTCTATTTTAAATTCAAATTTTCAGCATTTCGAGAGATATTTTTTACTTATTTTAGAAAGTGGTATTAATTTAAACTGTTGCCAATTGTATAAACAGCTCAAATAATAATGTTTGCTTCAAATTAAAAATTTATTTACACGTGACTATTATTAACAGAAAAAAAACTTTCAAATTAGAACTAAATAATTACGTATGAAAAGCAGGAACTCATTGAACATATTACTTCATAAAAATTATATTTACACGTGAATTTTAAAAGAGAAAGGATATTGTAAAATAATAAATTCATTAACATGCGTTAGAAGTTTTAAATAGGAGAAATTACGTCACATTTACGTCACATTACACTTATTACGTAAAATAAACAAAAGTAATATTACAAAACAGTTTAAATTAAAAAAATGCGCGAGACATTAATTTGATATTTTGAGATTATATGAATAAGATTAATATTAATTTTATTGAACACGTTTAGACTGCTTTCGAGCGACTATATAGTAATTTAATAAAAATAAAAAAGATTACAAGCTGAAAATGAAGTGTCATCAACAAAAAATATGATTTGAAAGAGAAAAATCCGTGAAGCAGAAAATAAAGAAATTGCATAAATGGATTCGTTAACATTCTGTGTCGTTTCCGTCAAAAGACGGCACTGGTATTTGTAAAATATATTTTCATTTTGATGCAGATTAGCTTATTATATTAGCTTATTTTGAAATGTTTAACTGATTTTATTTAAATCAAAGACGAAAACAGCCATTGTATCTTTTAACAGCAGCTGGTTTTTCCTTAAAATTCCCCAATCGAAGAGAAATGAATACAAAGCCATTTATAGAGAGATCGCCACTGTTTTTTAAATTATAATTCAATCTTTCAAAATCTTTTTAAAGCCGATCAAATTAGCGTGCTTTTAGAAACTGCGGTGTCTGAACGGGGGTTGGCGCCTAGCTCGTAGGGAGCCGAGCCCCTAGTAAGTAAAAAATATCTCTCGAAATGCTGAAAATTTGAATTTAAAATGAAAATGAATTCTCAAAAAACAATCAAATTAAAAATATAAATACAGTCTGCACACCGAGAACTTCTAATGTATAAAATGATCTATAAATGTTTAAATGCCTATGTATAGTTTTTGCACATATAAAAATTTTTTTAATGGAATGATTTCGACCAACTTTAACATTAAATATCTCTTAAAATAATTACTCGATTTGAAAACTGTCTCCATCAACGTGTTTATCAAACATTTTTCTATAATACCACCGATTTTCATATATTTGTGTGCAATAGTTTTTTAAATATTAACAAAGAAATACTATGATTAAGCATTCAAAATGGATGCCGATCTATCGAGAAAATCTACATAGATTTTCATTGGTCCATTTCAAAATCGTTACTTTTTTTATATGTAGAAGGATATGTTTTATTATTTTTGGAGGAGAATTTTAATGCAGTGAGGGGGGGGGGGCGGGGGGGGGATGGGATAAAATTTTTCTAAATAGGTTAAGTGGGGTATCGTTTAATACGTATGTTTTAATTCTGAATCGAATGACACCATCCGCAAGTGGATACGATAATCGGTTACAAAATTAAGGCAGGTTTTGTGAATACAAAACCAAAAATAACACTTCAGTGCAGGTAAAATAGGTTTTTACAGCAAAAATTGATGGCTATTTATGAACATTCGGGAAGAACTTTGTTTTGACACTAGAAATGAAGATACGACGAGTTCCCAAAAATTAAAGTTGTTTTACTGTGTTTTGGGGGGATTTTTAATTCAGGGAAGAAGTGAACTTTTTTTAAGTAGTTCAAGTACCGTATCGTTTTTTATGTATTTTTTAATTCTGAATCGAATGGAATCATCCGCAAGTCGATATGATCATTCGTTACAAAACTACGGAAGATTTTATGAATACAAAGTTATGAATGGTTTTATGAATACAAAATTGTTAATAAATGGATTTTGAGAAATTTGATGACGTCGAAGAAGTCTCAGATGACCTTGAATTCGATTATCGGTGTTTTGAGGACATTTAATAAATTTGAGATCACTTAATATGATAGAAAAAACATGTTTTGAACGTAAAGTAAATGTAACAAAGCTGTGATCCATAACAAAGAATAACTTTCTACTTTGTATTCCTAAAAGTTACCGTAACTTTTTAACGAATGATCGTATCGGATTGCTGACTGTGTAATTCTATTTATAATTAAAAAATACATAATAAACGATACCTCACTTGACCTATTTAAAAAAGGTTGAGTTCTCCCCCCCCCCCCTCTTCGAGTTAAAATTCTCCCCTTTTACCCCCTCATAGTAGAACATTTTAATTTTTAGGGACTCATCGGATCCTCATTTCTAGTGCCAAAACGAAGTCCCCAAAATTTCGTCAATTTCAATCAGTTGTGGCAAAGTTGATGAAAGTTTAAAAATTCTATAAAAGACTCTCAATCATCTCGAAGAAATTTATGTAAAACAAATAATCATTCTTAATGAAGGATGTAACGAAAGATATTTTTTAATTTTTTGTTATTTTCATTTCAAGAGTATTTTTTTTTAAACTTTCTCCGATGTTCAGCTTTGCAAATATTGAAAATATGTTTCCTGAAAAGATAAATATTCTACCTCAACAAACATGTTTGATATATTTCTAAAGATCTCAGAATCAGGGATCCGCTTCCTGTTGCTATGGTTACTGTTTCCGTTGTCGAAGATTCGTTTCATGGCAAAGCTCGCCGTTATTTCATCTCCCTTCAGAGAGTTTCTCGCCAAATGCAAGAAAGGACACAATGAGCAAAAAAGGAGTGAGAAGAAAATTTGTCCTGAGTATATTTTTTTTTTTGTCTGCTTAGTATGTTAAATTGTTGTTAAGGAAAACACAGGAGATACAAATTGCAATATGCCATTCAAAATAAACATAGGACGAAGTTTAAAAAATTATATTTTCACATTTCAACCATCAAGAGACAGGTGTTTTTATTAAATGTCATTTCAATGATGAAATGATAAACTTCATTTTAATTATTAAAACTTACTATTTGATCTAAATAATTCACATCACCTAAGTGTAAAGGAATTTTTTTTATTTTTAAGCATTTCAGAAACGAGTAAAAAACACTTTTTTTAGGTAAAGTTATGAGGGCAACTGAGCCATGATTTTACAATGTGAGTTTGTAGATTCTGCAATTCAGCTTCCAAAAGCTAATGTTCATTTGAATTAAAGTCTAAACATTTGTAAATGTGTTCAGTTAGGTTCACTCTATCAGACAGAAATTTTCAAAATTACATTTTAATATCTAAAAATAAAAAATATACATATTTCATGTTTCTTTTTTTATTGGTCCAGTTGCCCCATAAAAATGGGGCAACTCGACCAGGTGGGTCTGTGTGCCCCACGCCTTTTAATATTATTTTTTTTAAATATAGAAATCAAGTGTCATGCACTACAAGTTTTAAAAAATTTATTTGAGCTTGATTGGATGAATAATAAGTATTTTATTAACGACTAGCAGACCCACCCGGCGTTGCCCGAGGTTTGTAAATAATAACCTTAAACAAAACTTAAGCTTGCATGATTTTAAATCTTTGAAAATCCTTTTATATGAACCTAATTTCGGAGGCTCCATTGCCTTCCGCAGTGTCTAATGTGTTGCCATCAAACTTATTTCCGGACGAACCTGTAATCTACATCCCCACTACATATGGCAGCCTTTACCGGAAGTGCCCGCATGTGCCGGGGAAAATCGGAGACCAAGTTGAGTGAGCCAAACCTCGTAGGAATCAAGCCCAAAGAAACAACAACAACAACAAAAAAAAAAGAATGCGCCATTAATGTTAGAAAATGTTGGTAACTAAAATCTAAAATAAAATTTCGTAATACAGAAAGTAGCTGAATTGTAATCTAAGTTGAAGGAAGCAAATCCCGTTGAAATTAGGCCCTTAAATCCGAGGAAATAATGAGCCACCAAGCGGTGGAAGATGCCTCCTCATCTTGTAAATTACATGAATCACTGTTAGCTTTAACACAATATTTAATAAACGGATGAAATCCCTTATCTAAAGTTACCTTTAAAGTAACGCGATTTCTAATTTACGGCTGTAGTGAGTAGGCGTAAGTTAATGCTGAAAAAGGAGATTAACGTTCGAAAAAGGTAGTAGCTGAGGTATAAAGAAAGACCGCACCCTGGGTTACAGGGTCTTAACTGGAATGTAGTTGGCTATAAGAGAATTTTTTAGGGGTTTTAAAGTAGCTGGAAGACTCTAAAACTATGTTAAAGAAAATTGCAATAAGATAGGATAGTTTTTAAAGAAGCTGCAACAAAGGCCCCATGAAGACGATTAATATTCAAAATTGGTGGTAGCTGAAGTCTGCAAATTTTTTTTGTCGTTCATGTAGTAGCTGGAGAACCCAAGAAGGTGATAGGGGAAAAAAGTTCGTGATTCGGACCATTTTTAAGGGAGCTATAACAGTAGGCCGAAAAGGGCCCAACTGTTAGTTGAGAGCAGGACCCTAACATGAAAACATGTTTAAATGTTTTAGTACTTAGCGTTTAAGATCTTTAATTAGTCAAAATTAATCATAGGGCATGAAATAATCATTATAGTAATATTATTAAAAATGCGAAAAAATGGTGTAAATGCTGAAAAAGGGGCCCTAGAGCTCCAATAAAAATATGACGCTGTTGGTCTAGGGGGAAGAGTCCAAGACTCAAACTTAAAATCATGCAACGAGAAGGTGAGAAAATTAGGGAGTAAAAAATGCATAACACACAAAAAGTTCAAGGGGCCCTGGATCGGGCCCTACAGGATTCCAAGGTACCCCAGGATTTTAACTGGAATATAGAAACTGGAGAATGACTAAATGGAAAAATGGTTCCAAAAATGAAGATCGGTTAAGAGAGGCAATTTATTAATAATTTATGGTGCAATAGCTTCAAGGTGCCTTGTACAGGGCGCCAAGGGGGAAGGGACTTAAGTGGCATGTAGTTTGGTATAGTAAATACACTTTTTAGTAGTTTTTAATGTAATCTGAATACGGTAGAACTATTGTAAAGAAAATTGCAAGGAATTCAGATCATTTTTAAAGAAGATGCACCAACGGCCCTAAGAAGACGATTTATAATCAAAATTGGTGGTAGTTGAAGACTGAAATATTTTTTTTTTGTCATTTATGTAATAGCTGGAGAACCTAAGATGTTGTTAGAAAAAAAAAGCTAGTGAATCGGACTATTTTTAACCCGGGAGAACTCGCTAGTGAGAATGCCCAATTGCTTTTCTTTTACTTTACATTCATATAATATCAACTTTTTTTGGTTGGCTTAGTACTTTTATTCACAAAATAGGTAAAATAATTGAAAAACATTTTGAAATTTTAATTAAAATGAAAAATGATTTAAATAAGAGTCTTAAAAAAGTACGACTGTGAGAGAAAATCTCATGCAGCGAGTTCTTCCGGGTTAAGGGAGTTATAATAAGGGACCCAAAGGGGGCCAACTGATAGCTGAGAAAAGGCCCTAACATGAAAACATGTTTAAATGTTTTAGTACTTAGCGTTTTAGATCTTCAATTAGTCAAAATTAATCATAGGGTATGAAATAATCATTAAAATAATATTTTTTAAAAATGCGAAAAAATGGGGTAAATGCTCTAAAAGGGGCCCTAGAGCTCCAATAAAAATATGACGGTGTTGGTCTAGGGGGAAGAGTCCAAGACTCAATCTTAAAATCATGCAATGAGAAGGTGAGAAAATTAGGGAGTAAAAAATGCATAGCACACAAAAAGTTCAAGGGGCCCTGGATCAGACCCTACAGGATTCCAAGATACCACAGGATTTTAACTGGAATATAGAAACTGGAGAATAACTAAATGGAAAAATGGTTCCAAAAATGGAGATCGGATTAAGAGAGGCAATTTATTAATAATTTATGGTGCAATAGCTTCAAGGGGCCTTGTACCGGGCCCCAAGGGGGAAGGGACTTAAGTGGCATGTAGTTTGGTATAAATACACTTTTTAGTAGTTTTTAATGTAATCTGAATACGGTAGAACTATTGTAAAGAAAATTGCAAGGAATTCAGATCATTTTTAAAGACGATGCACCAAGGGCACTAAGAAGACGATTTATATTCAAAATTGGTGGTAGTTGAAGATATTTTTTTTTGTCGTTCATGTAATAGCTGGAGAACCCAAGATGTTGTTAAAAAAAAAGCTAGCGAATCGGACAATTTTTAAAGGAGTTATAATAGGGCGCCCAAAAGGGGCCAACTGATAGTTGAGAAAAAGCCCTAACAGGAAAACATGTTACAACGTTTTAGTACTTAGTGTTTTAGATCTTCGATTGGTTGAGATTAAGCATAGGGTATGAATTAATCATTAGAATATAATTTAAAAGAAATGTGCAAAAAATTGGGGAAATATTTAAAAAAGGGCCCTAGGGTCCCAATAAGTATGTGAGTGTTGGTCTAAGGAAATGAGTTCAAGACTCAACTTTAAAACTACGCATTGCGAAGGTGAGAAAATTAGGGTGTGAAAAACGCATGGCACACAAAATATTTAAAGGGCCCTGTACCGGGCCCTACAGGACCCTAGACGGGCTCATGGTCTTAACTGGAATGTAGATACGGGAGTATAACTAAATGGAGAAAGCATTCGAAAAATGTAGATTGGATAAAAAGGAAGCAATTTATTAACAATTTAATGCACTAAAACTTCAAGGGACCTTGTACAGGGCCCCTTGAAAGGGTGCCAGTAGGGTGGAGCGAAAAAAATTATTTTTTGAAAATCAAAAACGGGTAGGTGCCAAAAGTTGCCTTTATACTAGTACATCATCTGCGTGCAATATTACCGCTGAAAAAAAAATGGCTTGAGTCTGCGCTTTTGGTCCAAAAGTCGAAATTTTGGGTAAAATTTGACATTTTTTCAAAAATTTTAAAAAAATTCTATAGAGATGGTTATTATTTAAAAGTGTTATTTAAACCTTTATTATTAATGACTTAACATATTTAAACGATAAAACTATATCTTTGTTCTGTATAACTGGAACAAAACTGACAACTTTTGGTGAAAAAAAGGCGTTTCCACTCTGTTGTGTCATGCAACTAATTATTATTTGGAATACAGCTCTTACGTAGTTGCTTTCAAATCTACCAAGGGGGTATCACGTGGGAGTGGCTGCATTTCATGACCCAACAGTGCATAGCCTGACCACCCTTCCATCTGAGTACAATGTTTTACTTATATATTGAATTATGTAGAAATGGGGCAGAAACTAAAAGGAGAATTCACCCCAAAAACGACGAAGATCGGATAGAAAAGAAGCATATTATTAGCAATTTAGTGCACTAAAACTTCAAGGGCCCTGTACAAGGCCCTTGGACAGGGTGCCAGAGTCTTAACTGAAATGTTGAACTGAGGTAGAAACTAAAAGGAGAATTCACCCCCAAAACGAAGGAGATCGGATAGAAAAGAGGCTTGTTATTAACAATTTAGTGCACTAAAAGTTCAAAGTCCCCTGCACTGGGCCCCTTGCACTGTAAATAGAGGCGTCTTAAATTAAGACACATATGTGACTGAAAAAGTTATTCAGACACTTAAGTGTCTAAATTTGAAATTTCAGACATCACAGGTGTCTAAATTTTAGACACATAAGTGTCTTACTATGATCATGGCATAAATGAACTGATAAACATGTCTGAAAAATGGCGATATGTCTGAAATTAAGACATTTAGAAATTTAGACACTTAAGTGTCTAAATGCGATACAATTGTATTATATGTGTGATGACTGTATGTATAACTGTATTGCAATATGTATGCCAGCACCACCAGAAAATTGTTTTCGAATGGATAACAGATGTTTAAAATATTTTTATCTATTAAATTTGGTATTTTATATTTTTTTTTTAAAAAGTAATTTGTTTAGATTATGGGACGTCTGGAAAATTGAAATAGTTAGCTTACTAAAGTTTTGGGACTTAGTTATTTTTGGCGCAATAAATAAATCAGTAATTGCTTTTCATGAAAAATATTTATTTTCAAAAATTACTCGCAATCATGGACGTACGCACGTATGTCCAAGGAAGAGCCACACCCTCCCGTTAAATACTAAGAGATGTACCGGTGGAAAGAAATTTAGGGAGGGACAAGATTTTGGAACAGTTGGGTCTGGGGTCAACAGCGTAATCCGCTTTTCTAAAATGCAGAACATAAACATGAAATAGGCAAACTAAGAATATTTTGACAGAACTCCTCGGGCAAGAAATATTTAAAGATACAAACATAAAAATAAATATAAAAATTAATCGTTCAAAAATAAGTTTCAAACGACATTTTTTAAAATAAAACTTTTTTTTTTCTCAATGGACTCTCCCCCCCCCCCCCCGACACACACACACCGTTTTGAGATAAATTTGAAATATATCAATATCAAAAAAAGAAAAGAATTAAAATTGTCTTCTACGAAGTGTTCAAAGGAAGGTGGATTTCTCTGAAGTAAAATTTTTAGTAACATTTTCCTTAACGTAAAATTATTCTATAGCCATTTATAAGAAAAGAAATATCATATATTTTTAATTGTCAGACATAAAGAAAGCATAATTGATTAAATTTCACTGTACTGGGAGGGAGAATGTATCCACCAGGGGGCACTGTAGTTGCGCATGCGTTTTAGATGTCTTTCGTTGGAACGTACGTTGTAGTAACTGAAAGTTTGTTTTATGTACGCGTATTTATTTTTTTGCGAAATTTCAAGTTCTGTGATTTTAAGTCGTATTCACTTAGTTTATTTATGTATTGAATATATACATCTGACTTACGTGCTTGACACCCAATGACTCTTATAAGCTGTCGTCGATATAATTCGGGATAGAGACAACACTTGAAGATTACATCCGGGAACTCTACAAAGTGTGTGGCAAGGTGTGTGTGGTGTGGAACGTACTTAGTGTTAATTTGTATCGAGATTTAGTGTTATTGTACTTCGTCTTTATAAAAGCTGGTAAAAAAGAACTTTTGTCTGGCGGAGTATACTTTGAGGATGAAGCATTTCATTCTCTGAGTATGCTTAGTCGGATGTATTAACGTCTTCCCCTTTAAAAAGGTGCAAGTCCTCGATGATCTAAAAAGATGCAGCTCCTCACTGTAATAGTTTTTAAAATTTCAAATCGAGGAATTTATCTTACTTCTTGCAACAGGATTAAAGTAAGTGTCACAATTTTTCTTTTTAGTACTAAATTTAGTGTTCTTTTTTATGATTTTCTAAATAGCACTGATCAAAATCTTGCATAAAATTGTATTAGTTTTGAATCTGTTTGCAAAAAGCCCGCTAATTCTAGAAGTATATATTTTTTAACTTATGACGTTGCCTTTTATTACAAATTATATATTTTAAATTCTCATATGTTTCCCCTAATTTAAAGTAATAATATCACATTTTAAGTTAAATTCATTCTCTTGTTTTCCATGGGAGTTCTTAGTTTCAATTCTTATCTGTTTCAATTCTAATTCTTATCTATCACTAAACGACCACAATGATATAAAGAAAAAAAAAGCTTTGAAGGATTTCCTAATGCTTTCTTACTTCCTACATAGGGATTACAATCCCGTATCCTGGGATTCCGCTCTATTTTTAATCCCGAAAATCCCGGGATTTTTTCTGTCAAATCCCGGGATTTTCGGAGTTGTTTTTTTTTTTTTTTAACAGAACAATATTCAACTGAAATAAAAAAAAATATATATTTATAGACTTTTGCTTTTGGAATAAAAATCAATTTTTATAAATTTATGTATATATGTATCATTGAAAAAGAATGTATATCTCGAGTATTTTTTACATATATTTATAAGCGATTAAACATTTTAACGTGTAAATCTGTTGACCTGCTAACAGACGTCACAGCGATGAGTCAGGAAAAACGAAATCATTTCTTTATTTCGAATTTGCTGCATGTAGAAAGATCTTCCATTCCATGAGTCATTTTGAGATTAACGTTTACTGATAAGCGTTTGTTTCTTTTCGTGCTTTTAAATTTATTTTTCTTTGAAGATATCTAATGAAAAGGATTTTCTATCGTAGAATTGTAATCTTTAATTACATGGTTATGAGAATAATGTAAAATTTAATTTGTCATAATAATTACTTTTTAATATTGTAAATATTTAGTCATTCAAAAACTTTTTTAACAGGAAATAAAAGGAAGTATGTAGAAGATAAAACATAAACTTATACGAAAAATACAAAAATGACAGATGTTAAGATATATATTTAAAACAAAAGAAGTTTGGAGACTGTAAGTTATTTTTTCTTCGTGTTATTAATATAGAATATTTATTTATTTTTATTGATAGTTGAATAGCTTTGTGATTACCCTCTGACCTACAAAGAACTTGCCCATGTGGAAATATAAATTTTTTTAATCTAATTTTTAAATGATAAGGATTTTATTTATTTTTTTTTTCTGGGAGGGGGTCGGGATTTCTTTGAAATTTTCGTAAAGCTGATATCTTAAATCTTGCACTGATTATAATTAAAAATTTGAAGTTTTATAGTAGGACAAGATTAAAAACCCAATATATATTTAACAAAATACAGAAGTAATTTTTTTCTCAATGTTATTAAAGTAGAATATTTATTTTTTTATTCATAGTTAAATAGCTGTTGTGATTATCATCTGATGCATATGTAAAAGTGCCTATGTGGCAATATAATTTTTAAAAAATCTAATTTTAAAATTATGAAATTTCATTTTTTTTCTTGGGGGGGGGGGGGGGGGGAATTTACTTGCAATTTTCTTACATCTGATATTTTAAATGTTTTTCGACATTCAACCGCCGAGTATATTAAATATTTTGAACTTTTAGAGTGGGAAAAGATTATAAAATATATATGCATATATTTATCCGCGTACCTTAATAGAGACACTGTGGGGCAGCTGAATTTGCCCGATAATCGAAGATGTCTGCTTTTGTGAGGTAAAAAAATATACAAATATCTATGCCTTGCGGATTAAAAAAGTATTCGCTAAATAGAGGTGTCCGCTATTCGGGAATGTCTATTAACATCCACAACGGATACTCCCGAATACCGGACATCTCAATTTAGATAACAATAATGCAGGGTTGCATTTTTTTCAAAAGAACTTCTTGATTAAAGCATGGGCATACTGGGCAGTGCCCCCCCCCCCTACGATTTTAGTGCCACCAAATTTGATGTGCAATATTTGTAAAGCTTATATTTTAAATCTGTTTCGAAATTGTACTGATTATAATCAATATTTTGACCTTTCAAAGTAAAATAAAATTTAAAAAAAATCTATATATTTAAATAAATATTTTTTGTTTTAATTTTGTTCTACTCCTGAAGTTCAAAATATTGATTATAATAAATACAATGTGGTAAAAGATTTAAATTATCATCTTAACGAAAATTGCATACCAAAATTAGGAGCACAGAAGAAAATCAGGCTGTATGGGGGTGGAGGGGGCAGGACCACAGCCAAATATTTTTTCAGGATTCAACGTGGTCAAACATGGCTACGTATGATGCTTACAAAAATGGGTGCGATTCAGACGTTTGAAGTGTCTGAAATTCAGACGCAAAAAGTGTCTAAAAAAAATTCAGACATTTTAAAATGTCTGAAAATTGAACACTGCGTTTCAGACACTTAAGTGTCTGAATTTCAGACATTTTAATTTGCAGTGTGCAAGGTTGCATGCGGGGCAGCTGCCCGGGCCCCCCTTGAGAGTAATCAGGATTTTTATTAAAAGGTGTCAAATGATTAAAATTAGCCAAAAGTGACTAAAATTCATATATTTTCAAACATTTAGGAAAAAGTGCAGTCTCCCTTCCCCTCTCTACTTCCATTACTCCTTGCACCCATGCAAAAAACAAACTACAGTAAACTCTGTCTAAGATGGAATCGATCGGGACCGATAAATGTTTCCATGGTAGACAATATTCCGCCTTAGATAAATGTTACTCTATGTCTATGAATTCGCTGGGACTTGAAAATCTTTCCGAGTTAGACAGATTTTCGTCTTACACAGAGTCCACCTTACTGAGAGTTTACTGTGTATGATTAGAAAACTAATGATTAAAATTTTATTATAACAACTTAGTATTCTATTGTTTTCAAAAGAAAATCTTTATTAACGTTTTCCTCGCAATGTGGCAAGTTAAAACCATTAATTATGATCAATTTGGGGCATTTTCTTTAAGACATCTTATAACGTAAGTAGATAAGCAAAGTAAAAGTTTGCAAAAAAATACTCGTGTCAATCAATCTATCATTTTTCTACTATTATCCTACTGATATTTTTTCTTAAAGTTGTGACCATCACACTGCAAACTTAAATGTCTGAAATTCAGACATTTAAGTGTCTGAAACGCAGTGTTCAATTTTCAGACGTTTTAAAATGTCTTAAAATTTTCAGACACTTCTTGCGTCTGAATTTCAGACACTTAAGTGTCTGAAACACGAGTGTTCAATTTTAAGACGTTTTAAAGTGTCTTAAATTTTTCAGACACTTCTTACGTTTGAATTTCAGACATTTCAAATGTCTTAATTGCGGCCATCTTTGAGCCTTTTTTTTTTTTAGCCAATATGAAGCCATCTTTGACCATTTTCTTTCTAAACCACATACGCAGCCATGTTTGATCACATTGAATATTTTTTTTATAAATGGGAATAATTTGTTGCCATACAGCAGAGCTGATTGCAGCGTGGGAAAACTGGGATGCTTCTCTGCCCCCTGATTTTAGGGTACCCCAAGTTGGGTATGAAATTTTCATAAAGCTGATATTTTAAATCAGTTTTGACCTTATGAGGATTGTAATCAATATTTTGTAGTTTTAGAATAGGATAATATATATATATTTTTTTCACCTAAATATGTATTTATGTGTTATCATATATGCCCTACGGCATCAAAAATGTTTATTACTTTTAGTGAGAACTTCAAATTGCTTCTAGTCCAAAGACCTAGTATTCATTCACCCCCTCCCCCCATTGCCTTCATATACTGTTACCAAAAAAAAAAAAAAAAAAAAATGCCTATTCGATGCCGTCAAATACATATTTGGATAAATATACCATTTTCTTTAGCCTAATCATGTTCTAAAAGTGCAAAATATTTATTAAAATAAGTGTAAGATCAAAATGAATTTAAAATATCAGCTTTATCGAAATTTCGTACCAAATTTAGGGGCCCGTAAAACTAAAGGCCCATAGAAACAGCCCAGTTTGCCCATGCTGCAATCAGCTCTGCTTTATGGTAACAAATTACTCCCAAATATAAAAAATGATTCACTCCTTCAGAAACAATCCCATCCCTGCTATGTTGTGCAATTTTTTCCCATTTAAATAAGATATTCCCAGTAAATTAGTTTAAGCATTTTTATTTCTGTGTTAAATAAAATCTAACACTGGATTCCCCCAAATTTATAGTATATGAGTATTATATTGTAATATTTATTAATCAATATTTATTATTAACCAATATTATGAATTTCTAGAGTAGAATAAGGTTAAAAACAAAATATATTTTTCTTCATACAGTAAAACCTCTCAATAGCGGGCACCTCGGAACCGTGGAATTTGTCCGACGTTCGGAGGTGTCTGCTTTTCTGAGGTATAAGTGTATAAAAATTTTGCATATTTTCAATAAAAAAATGTGTTTCCTACATAGTGGTGTCCTTTATTTAGGATTGTCCGTTATGGAGATTTTACTGCAAAGCCTTCATACGAACAGTTATCTTTAGCGAGCACTCACCTTTATCAATATACAATAAAACCTCCCTAAAGCGACCACTTCCGTTCCAATAAAAATTGGTCGCTCCGAAAGGTGGTCTCTTAATGGAGGTCATGTTAAAATCTAGAATTTAATTGTTGAAAAAATGTAACAATTAATGTTACTAAAATTATATTTTTCAAATTAAGAAAACATATGAAAATTTAAGTATCAAAACAAAAGTTAATTACATAAGTTAATTACTGCAGAGTTTAAAAAATGAATACATTGATGTTTGCTTTGCTTTTATGGTTTATCTACTATAAAATTTATTCCCAAGTCCTTTCAAAATTCAATAAATAAATGCAATTTTTTTTTTTTTTTTTTGTCTGGAACGAATTTTGACGATTTCATTACTTTATCTATTCCTTTGAGAGTTTCCTGACAGAATAGGGCAGGGGAGTTTATGGACCGTCATCCTTAATGTGTCATCAGAGTTAAATTCATTGCCTAAAAAGGAACAAAGGGGTTTAAACACTTAAAAGTTACCGGAATAAATAAAAATTCTAAACTTAGTTTAGAAGTTTGATAAATAATGCGCTCTCCGGAATTATTGTTCTAATAAAACCTTTTTCAAGCGACTCGGAAAAAACGGAATTTGTTTCATTTTCTTCAAAGAAATGGGTCCCTTATGGAGGGAGTTCAACTGGGGTGGTCTCTGAATAGAGGTAAAATTAGTATTGAGCCTTTGGAAATAAATTTCGTACCATGAAAAAATGGTCGTTCAGGGGGTGGTCGCTTAATGGAGGTGGTCGCACAGGGAGGTTTCACTGTATGTATATTTACCTCATAAAAGCTAACGCAATCGAATAGCAGACAGATTCAGCGTTCTGAAGGTGCCCGCGATTAAGAGTTTTTACTGTATTTAAAATTTTTTGTACTTTTAATCTTATTCTACTTTTTAGTTCAAAATACTGATTATAACCAATATACAATGTCGAAACACATTTAACATATAAGCTTTAAAAAAATTGCATATCGAATTTGGGGCAACAAAAATCGTAGGTGGTGGGGGGCGGGGGGGGGGACATGTCAAAGTTTACCCTTGCTTTAATCAAGTCCTTCTAGAAAAATTCCAACTCTGCATTGTGATTCAGTAAATATAGAATAATTCAGCTTTAAGTACAAAATCCAGTTATGCTTAAGTACATATAGTATAAAATTCTATTTTTTTACTGATATTCATTTTAAATTTCAGATTTCTTTTTTACTAAAAATAATCAAAAAATCAATATTATAATTGATTTCAAATGAAATATAGCTGTATATATTTACCGTATTTTTACAATTATGTTAACAGCACATAATTACATGAATTTAAGAATTTACAAATAATCATTATGACTAATACAGAGATAAGGCCGGAACATTTTCTAAATCGTTAAGAAGATTTATTGAAAACGCCAACAAAATTTTCTCCGCTTTACGTCTACAGATTTCAGACGATTTCTGATGAGTCTTCAAATTGTGGTGTGAATCACCGGGCTTGAAAATGAAAACATCTGAAGTTGACTACTTTCAGTATAGGAAATAGAATATTTCTAAAATGCTCGGAAACAACAAAAGTATATAGCAGAAAGGGAAAACAGATTTCATGACCGGATTTGAGTTTTATCAGTCAAAACAGTTTAATCTAATAAATGAAGACAAGTAATTCGCTGTATGTATGGGGGAATTAATGATATGGGTAAATGGAAGGATTTTCGAACTATATTCTTTTAAATAACTTAAAATTTATCACGGTGTATAAAATCTGAGACGCAAGAAAACGTCATCAGACATGAAAAGCATACATAATAAATAAAAATTAAATAAGGATGTTTACTATAAAGAGTTGGGAATTTCAGTACATATCACATATTAAACATATGGGAAATGTAAAACCGATGTGAACGTTACAAATGCTGTCGCATTAAATGCTTATAAAAATATTGTATACATAAATAAAACCCATATAAAAGGTACTCTTGTGTAATAATTACTCTAAGAAAACGCTGTTAAGATAGCCTTGATGGTAATTAAGAAATTATGAGCCGATCAACAGGTGCTGTCACTGCTATTTTTAAAGTAATGGCGTGCGGGTAGACAGAGAAAGAAGGCTTAGGATGGTGTATCTCAATAGATTCAGTAACAACTAATACACCATGCAGACTTGCCAAAACTTATTTTAAGGATAACATCGGATGTAAAATAATACAGAAACATGATTGCAGATGATTTGAATAGTAGAAATTTAAATATTAGCAAGATAAAATTTTAACATGGAAATCCCATAAGCAAAATGCTTTAAACAAATTTTGGCATAACTCAGGAACTAATAAAGCTATAGACTCGTGTGAGGTCTCTATTTAAAGAGAAAACATTCGCAGAGAGTTTTCAATACATAGTGAAGGGTTCACTTACCTGGAAAAAGGTGTGATTATTCCAAAATCACATCACCGAAGCGACGTCCGGATTGGAGGCTACGTTAGTATCCGTGAGTTAAGCAGACTCATATTTAAAAAATAAAATCCCTTTGCACATCCGACTAGCTCGGTTAAAAGAATGGAATATTTCCATCCTAAAAACAGAGCCCGCCAGACAACAGTTCTCTTTACCTGCTTTGACGAGACGAAGAACACTATGTTATTGTTATTCCTTGACACCTTTCATTAATATGGAATATCACTATGTCGATACGGATTAAATCCTGGAACTTCACATTCCGCAAAAACCGAATCAAGTCAAAATAAATTATTAGTTAAAATGTACGCGTAGATAAAACAAACGCTCAGTTTGAATTACAAACGAACATCCAATTCGAACGAAAGGCATCTAAAACGCATGCGCAACTAGAGTGCCGCCTGGTGGTTAATGCGGAACGGAGTTACAAAGTGTCTTAAAAGTAGACACTTGCAGATTTTTAAGACACCTTTCTCAGTTCGTTTACACCATGATCATAGTAAGACACTTATATGTTTTAAATTAAGACATCTATCATGACTGAATTTTCAGATTCAGATACATAAGTGTCTGAAATACCTTTTCAGTCACATATGTGTCTTAATTTAAGACGGCTCTATTTGCAGTGCATTTTGTGATACCCTGTTTACAGATGTGAGCGGTACCGGGTATAAAATTTATGCATACAATACAATATGTATGAAGTTTAGTACTAACCACTTCCTCATTATTCCAAAAGAATTCTATAGATATATAGAAGGGCCCCCTAGAATGATGTTTGCCCCCCCCCCCCCCCATGGCCTTAGTCGGGACCTGCAAACTCGAATATGAAAAGTTCACTGCTTTTCTTTCGTTTGGTAGAAAGCGCAAGCGGATGAATCTATTAAAAAATATATAAATTTTGCTCTGTTTCTTTTCAGAAGAAACGCATTATTTAATTGTTTGTGGGTTTTGGGTTTTGGTAATTGGGGGTTTGTAAGCGTAGGGCATAAATATCTTTTATTTTTTAACCCTTTCCGGCGTGGAGTAATTGTGTTTATAAACTGATGACATGATGGACTGGCACCAGAATTTATAAACGAATTTAATCGAAAATACGAACTGGCTTATTTTCACGTACGTTATAAAAGGGAAAATTTTAATTAAATATTCTGGGTGCCCGTAAAATAAAAATTAGGTGTCGGAAAAGGGTTAAAGACATTAACATTTTTACATTTATTCATATCTGTTTTTATAATTGTATTCAACCTATTGACATTTTTGAATAATTCGTATGTTGTACTTTGCACTGGTATCTTCATAAAGCAACATATAGTCGCAGCTTTAGTATTATTACAGCAGATGCCGGCTTAATATGAAAAAGTAACATTTTAAACCTCATTTGCAGGTGTGTATGTGTGTGTGTGTGTGGGGGGGGGGGGGTAACATTGAACCATCTTCATGGTTGCATAACTTAGTGCTTATACTTTTGTGAATCCAAAACATTGTGTATATATTGTGTGCAAACTCAATATAACGAACATCCAGTATAGCAGCACTCGCATTATTATGACTAATTGAAAACGTTTTTTATTCTTTCACAAAATGGGAGATTTTTCATCCAATAATAGTGACGTATTTTCAGGGAAATGCTGAGCAGGCTACCTCCCCCCCCCCCCTTCCTTTCCACTACCTCCCACCCGATATCTGCAAAAGGCAGTATTTCTTTACGTATTATCTTTACCAGATACAACCAAATACACCAAACATTCCAATGCAATAACATTGATCTTTTAAAAGTTCCTAAGGATTTTATTTGATGTAAGCTTTGACAGAGAGAAAGTATTTCCCATTGTTATCGTATTTCCCATTTTCATTCTTTTACAATTCATCGCGGAGAAGAATTCGAAGAACTCCCTAAAGCTGTACATTAATGTCGGTGGACCCTGTGTGGCTCTAATTATTAGAGTTTGCGAAAGAGCGGAGTTTTAAGAAAAGGATTATTAACACCCTCCCTCCTCTTTTGTAAAGAAAGGAAATTCACAGAAATTATAGTAAAACCTCCAAATAGTGGATACTTGAAAGAGGATACATATTTTCAGAACATATCTACTGATAGAATTCGACTGTAGGTTAAGAATTATTTTATATTACAGCTGAAATTTTCAAATTTATTTAAAGCAAGCAAATGCTCACCTCTTTAAAGAAATTTAGCCAGTCAGTGCCTATAAAAATTTCCAATATATTTTTCTAAATTTATTATTGGTTGAAATCAAATGAGCCTAACAAAAATCATTTAATACATTCTTTTAATTATTATTTTTTCAAATTAATTTCTTAAGCAGAATTTTACTTTTATACTTATGTTTGTATTTTTTGTAATAAAAATTTTGTTTCAAATTTATATAAGCTATCAATTTTAATATAATCAAGAAGATTACGGACATAGATTTCGTTTAATAGACAATAGTTAAATGGCAATAATTCATAAAGAAAAGAATTTGAACAATTACCATATGCGAAAACGTACAGAAAATTTGTGAATGTTAACATTTTTGTATATATAAAATCATGGAAATGTCACTGTTTAATATCTGTCAATAATGTTATTTTCTAAAGCCACTCCGTACGATTTGTAAAAGGAAAAAAATATTATGGCGATGCCCTATATTGGAGTTATATTTTTATTCAAAATTAATCCCTTTTCTAAATTTCATTTCCTTTCCTTTCTTCTGTTGAAAGCTAGCATTCAAAAAATATATCTCTTTATTTATAATTTAAGTATTATTACCTTACTAATACTAATTATTAATTAATTATTAAATTTAAATAATATTCGTAATTTGAATTATAATTTAACGTACCTTGTTTTTTTAAAAAGGCGGGCGCATCAAGATATCACCAAATTTTGTGACAAAACATAAATCACTCTAAATGAAGCCAAATTGGATTTAACTATTTGGCGAAATTTTTATTTTTATTCCGTATTGAAGAAAATTTTATTAAATCATCTGTAATCGAGTTTCACCAATTTTAGCTTGGTGTGTTTGAGTGAAATAAGTTAAAATTAAAAAAAAAAAAAAAACGAATATGAAAGTTACTTTTTCCTCCCGGCACATGCCGGAAGGACTTTTTTTTCCGAAGCAGTTAATTTTTGTTGTATGCATTATTGATACGTCACGACAACAAGTTTATTTCACTGTAAACGTTCATTTGTCTGAAAAAGTTATCTTATCCTTCTATCTCTCTTCTCTCTATTCTAAAAGAAAGTAACTACCGCTGTCACCGCCGCCGCCGGTTTTGAATTTTTTGTGACCGGAGGTCGTTCTTCGTTAATATTAAGAAAAATATTGCATACAAAAATATGAAAATCGGTGGTATTATACAGAAATGTTTGATAAACACGCTGATGTAGACAGTTTTCAAATCGAAGAATTATTTTAAGAGATATTTAATACTAAAGTTGGACAAAATCGTTCCCCTAAAAAAGTTTTATAGGAGCAAAAACTGTTCATGGGAATTTAATAATTTTTAGATCATTTTATACGTTTGAAGTTCCCGGTGTGCAGACTGTATTTCTTTTTGTAATTTGACTAATTTTTTGAGGTTTTATTTCTATTTTAAATTAAAATTTTCAGCATTTCTAGAGATATATTTTTTACAGATTTTAGAAAGTGATATTAATTTAAACTGTTGCCAACTGTATAAACAGCGGAAACAATAATGTTTGCTTCAAAGAAAAAAAAATATATTTATACGTGTAAGTAAATTAAAAATATATTTACACGTGACTATTATAAACAGAAAAAATCATTTGGAATTAAGATTAAATAATTATGTACAAAAAGCAGGAACTTATTAAAAATTACGTCATAAAAACTATAATTACACGTCAATTTTAAGAGAGAAAGGAATTTGTAAAATAATAAATTTATTAACATGCGTTAGAAGTCTTAAATAGGAGAAATTACGTCATATTTACGTCACATTACAGTTATTACATAAAATGAACATAAAATAATATTGCAAAACGGTTTAAATTTAGAAATTGCGCTAGACATTTATTTGATATTTTGAGAGGATACTTTTCAACTATTTTTGTTAGGAAAGAGCAAATAATATTTCATTTCTAACACAAGTATTTTCACGTGAATATTAAAAAGTGAAAGAATAGTTTGGTCAAAATTACGTCAGATTAAAAACGATTAATTTAAAATGTCTTATTTAAAAGAACTTTCTTTTCGCTTTGTTAAAAAATACCGGGAGACAAAGATTCTGTTTATTTAATTCCTTTTATATTAGCTTATTTTGATATGTTTAACTTATTTTACTTAATCAAAGACGAAAACAGCGATTGACATATGTATTTTTGGTACTACTTGTTATCCCGTCGACCAAAAATCTATCATTCGTCAAACTATAAGATTAAATGTCAATAATGGTTGATCGTAAATGTCACATTAACTTGACTTTAAACAAGTTAAACTTGTCTACGTCATCAAGTTATTTTTATTTCGACGTTTCATTTGTATTTTTATTAATTTTGCACTAATTTATTTGTTCTTTCTTTATTTAAAATAAAAATTATGTCAATTTGTATAATTTGGCGAAATTGGTCGACGGGATAATCAAGTAGTACCGCAGCGGATTTGGCCTTAAAATTCCCCAATCAAAGAGAGATGAATAGAAATCCGTTTACAGGGAGATCGCCACTGTTTTTTAAATTATAATTCAATCTTCCGAAATCTTTTTAAAGCCGATCAAATTAGCGTACTTTTAGAGTCTGCGGTGTCTGAACGGGGGTTGACGAGCGTAGCTCGTAGGGGGCAGAGCCCCCTAGTATATAAAAAAAGTTTTGATTTGGAAATGGACCAATGAAAATCTGGGTAGATATTCCGGGTAGATCCACATCCAATTTGAATGCTTAAGCATGGCCTTTCATCGTTAATATTAAAAAAACTGTTGCATACAAAAATATGAAAATCGGTGGTATTATAGAGAAATGTTTGATAAACACGCTGATGCAGACAGTTTTAAAATCGAAGAATTATTTTAAGAGATATTTAATGCTGAAGTTGGACAAAATCGTTCCATTAAAAAAGTTTTATTGGAGCAAAAACTATACATGAGAATTTAATCATTTTTAGATCATTTTATACGTTATAAGTTCCCCGTGTGCAGATTGTATTTATTTTTCTTATTTGATTCATTTTTTGAGGTTTTATTTCAATTTTAAATTGAAATTTTCAGCATTTCGAAATATATTTTTTACAAATTTTAGAAAATGTTATTAATTTAAACTGTTGCCAGTTGTATAAACAGCGCAAACAATAATGTTAATTTCAAATTAAAAATTTATTTTACACGTGACTATTATATACAGAAAATATAAAAAGCAGGAACTCATTGAAAATTACGTCATAAAAATTATAATTACACGTGAATTTTTAAAGCGACAGAATATTGTAAAATAATAAATTCATAAACATGCGTTAGAAGTCTTAAATAGGAGGATTTACGTCACATTTACGTCACATTACACTTATTATATAAAACGAACAAAAAATAATATTGCAAAACAATTTAAATTTAAAAATTGCTCGAGACATTTATTTGGTATTTTAAGATGATCATAATATTTCATTTCTAACAAAAGTATTTTTACGTGAATATTGAAAAGAAAAAGAAAAGTTTGGTGAAAATTACGTCAGATTATAATTCTCAGATTCAAATTATAATTCAATCATCCGAAATCTTTTTAAAGCCGATCAAATTATCGTGCTGTTAGAGTCTGCGGTGTCTGAACGGGGGTTGACGAGCGTAGCTCATAGGGGGCAGAGCCCCCTAGTATTATATGTACAAATTATATATCTGCCCTATATATATATAATCCTAATGAAACGAATTTATGAAACGCCTGAAATGTGTATCGATTCAAACAAATGATTATGTTTCACGGCGATTTCTCCTAAAATATGGAATACTTTGCGATGAAATTAACACCAAAAATCCGTTGTTCGGACCTTGTGCGCCTGCCGAACGAGCTCCACAGCTTTGCGGTCATGTGACCCAGTTCAGTTGTTCTTTAGCTGCCATTGCGGCACGTTATGTATTCGAGCGGGTCTTATCCCCAAGTATAGAGTATGTTGTTCTTGAGCTGCCATTGTGGCACGTTATGTTATAGCGGGTCTTATCCCCAATTATTCTGTTTCTTATAGCGGGAGTATTCCCCCCAAAATATGTTTTATGAACGTCACTTGTTCTAACACCGGGTTATTACCCCAACGTCACTTCATCATTCTATGTTCTTCAGTGTTCGTGATTGTTTGTAACATTTGGTGTGCTGTGTGTTATAAAAAATGTGAAAAAGAAACCTAATCGTCTTCATTCCTAAAGTTACGCACAGTATTCACATACATTTTTGTGGTCCGTCGATTTCGCAGCGAAATAGCTGCTATGGAAAAATTAAATAGAACAAAAGGTGCTCTAAAAGGTGCTATAACGAAATTAGAAAATTTCGTAAAAGATAATACAGACGAAATTAATTACTCGAGTACCGAGCTCGAAATAAGGATTCGAAAATTACCTGAGCTTCAAGCAAAAGTATCGGAAATACGGTATAAATATTATGATATCCCTGATATTAAGGACTTACCAGAAATCGAAAACGAGTTAGATGAACTCGAAGATCGTCTCGAGAAACTTGAGGTAAGTCTCAACATATTTCTTAAAAATCTTAAAGTTTCTGAAATAAATGTGCATGCTGATAGTATTGAATCTATAAGTTTGAATAATATTAAAGTTAAGTTACCTGAAATCCCACTACCAACATTCAATGGTAAATATGAAGAGTGGTCAATCTTTAAAGTACAATTTACAAATTTAATTATCAATAATGCTCAGTTAAATGACGCTCAGAAGCTGTTTTATTTGCGAGCATCGCTAAAAAATGAAGCAAAACAACTAGAGAGCCCAGACGATTCCTTTGAGTCATTGTTTACAGCACTTACTGAAAGATTAGAAAATCAACGTTTGCTCATTGACACTCATTTATCAGCCATAATTAATTATGAAAAAATACATTACGAGTCTTCTAAAGAATTGGGATCCTTTATTGATTGTGTAAATAAAAATTTGAGGGCCTTAAAAGTATTACAATATGAACAAAACAATCTGTCTGATGCTATCCTTATCAATATTATATTGCAAAAGGTAGATAAGGAATCTCGAAAATTATTTGAATATTCGATTACAAAATCAGAATACCCGGAATTTAATGAATTAATGTCATTTTTGGAAAACCGAAGTTCTACGTTAGAAAGCGTAAATAGATACTCTGCTTCAAAACCCTTAAACAAAAACATTCCTCTTTCGAACAAACAAAAAAATTTCATGCTAAATTCGAATGATAAATCGAATGGAAAAACTTGTATTCTGTGTAAATTGGCTTTTCATAATTTGAACAAATGTTCTCAGTTTCTAAAAATGAATGTTTCTGAACGATACGATTTTGTGAAGAAAAATAAACTGTGTACCAATTGTTTGAATAATTCTCATTTCGTAAATTCTTGCATTTCAAAATATAATTGTAATACCTGTGGATTGCGACACAGCTCATCGCTTCATCGAGATAAAAAAAATAAATCCAAAAATGAATTGGCTTCCCCCCAAATTTCCTCCCCTCTTGCAGGTGCGGTAAATAGAGAAACGGAAAACATTTCGATAAATAATGAATCTTTAAAGACCTTGAATAATATAAGTAAAGAAAGAAAATCAATTTTATTGAGTACATGCTTTGTTTTTATAGAAGATAATTTCGGAAATAAACGAAAGTTTAGAGTAATTTTGGATAATGCTAGCAATGTCAATATTTTAACTAAGAATTGCGCTGACATGCTGAAATTTAAAAAAAGGATAATTAATGTACCCGTTACAGGATTAAACGGTTATACTTATAATGTAAAAAATAAAATTTCGAGTGTAATTACAAACGAAGATGGCTCTTTCAGGGAGAATATAGATTTCTTAATTGTTCCCAAAATCACGGATGTAATTCCATCAAAGCAATTAAATGTATTGGACATTAATTTACCGAATATTGTGGAATTGGCAGACCCCACATTTTTCAAACCGGGAAAAATTCACGCATTGGTTGGCGCTGAATTATTTTATAGAATTTCAAAGCATAATTCAGTTAAGATAAATGATAAACTTTTTCTGCAAGACACTGTTTTTGGATGGATCCCAACTGGGGCGCTAGAGGAGAACACTCAAACAAACAATATTACTATGTGCAATTTCGTTAGAGATTTCGATGAAATAAATGATAATTTAAAACAATTTTGGGAGCTTGAGTCTATAGGCATTAAACATGATGATCCGAAAATATCGGAAACTGATCAAGCACAACAAATATTCGATAAAACTGTCAAATTTGTAGGCGATCGTTATGAAGTTCAGTTACCGTGGAAAAAAGACTGGAAGGATTTAAACGATAATTTTAATGTTGCGAAACAGCGTTTGGAAGGTCTAAAAAGAAAATTTTATCGAAACCCAGAGCTTTTTAGACAATATTCTGAAATAATCACGGAATATTTAAAGCAAGGAATTATAGAGCAGGTGCAAGAAAATGAACCTGTTTTAGACAGGGCAGTTTATTATTTGCCCCATCATGCGGTCTGTAAAGAAGATAAACTTACTACAAAGGTCCGAATCGTCTTCGATGCCAGCTCTCATGATAACAATGATTTGTCCCTTAATGATTGTTTATGGTCCGGCACCAACTTAAATCCACTTCTATTTGATATTTTAATCCACTTTAGATTATACGAAATTGCCTTTTCTTCTGATATCGAGAAGGCGTTCCTTCAAATCTCACTCGCTGAAAAAGATCGGGATTCTGTCCGTTTTCTGTGGTATGATGATGGTTTAAAATCTTTCAAGGTCTTCAGATTCAAACGTGTTATTTTTGGAGTCAATGCCTCTCCATTCCTCCTATCTGCTACCATAAAGGAGCACATCAAGCGGTTTACGAACCTACACCCAAGAACTGTTCTCCTACTCGATAAATATATTTATGTGGACGATTTTATATCTGGCGAAGATACGCTGCAAGAAGCTCTTGATGTTTCCCTGAATGCTAACAAAATAATGTCTGAAGCAGGAATGATTCTTCGAAAATGGATAACCAATGATGAAGCGTTACTGAAGTGCTGGCAAAAGGAAGGTTTAAATATTCAAACAGAACATGCTTCAATAAGCCTAGGAAGCAATCTAAGCAAGGTATTAGGAATGTTCTGGAAAACAGAAGAAGATTGTCTGACATTCGAAGTCAAAAGTTTAATAGAATTCTTGTCATCGCAAAAAAGCTCAAAACGTCTACTATTGCAAGCAGTTGGTAAAATCTTCGATCCGTTAGGCATGCTGACGCCATTCACCATTAGAATAAAATGCCTGTTCCAAGAATTATGGCTAAAGAAGACAGCATGGGATGAACAGTTACCAACTAATGTGCACGAAAAATGGTTAAAGTGGTTCGAAGAACTTCCAAATTTAGCAGAATTAAAAATTCCGAGGAAAATTCTTGGTTGCTTGAATCAAGTAATAGCTGTAGAAATACACGCCTTTTCTGATGCTAGTAAAATAGCGTATGGCTCTGCAATTTATCTGAGAATAAAAAGAGAGAGTGGAGTCGTGACCTCGAAGAGTCGTGTTGCACCGATAAAGGAGATAACTCTGCCTCGGCTAGAACTTCTCGGAGCCTTACTAAGTGCAAGACTGACCAATAAAGTAAAACCCATCCTAGATCAAAAAATCACATCGAAAGTGTACTATTGGACGGATTCCAAAATAACCTTATTCTGGATCAAGGGATCATCAAAGCGATGGAAGCAGTTTGTGGCAAACCGTGTCATAGAGATTAATGCACTTTCAGATTCGAACTCTTGGTATCACTGCTCCAGCAAGGACAACCCTGCCGATCTCTTGACCAGAGGTGCAAGTGTTAATTCCCTTCTAGATAATCCAATGTGGTTTAGGGGACCAAACTTCCTAGTAGCTGATGACTTAGTGACTGAGCAAGAAACTATTTCTGTGCCAGAAATAGATTACATTCCAGAGACTAAATCAAAATATAAAAATAACTGTAATGATTTCAATTCTAATATTTCTCTTTCTCTTTTCAGGAATCCTGAAGAAGTAAATTTTTTTCTCAACATAAGTGGTAAATACTATAGTATTCTTCGCATACTGGCATATGTTTATAGGTTTTTCCACAATTGCAAATGTAAGTTAGCAGACCGGCGCAGAGGCAGCCTCACAACCCCAGAAATAAAAAATTCAGAAGTTTCTCTAATTAGATTAGTACAAAATGCAGAATTTCAGGAAGAGATTAAGGGTTTAAAACGGGAATCAAGGGTTCCCCCTTCCAGTAAAATTAAATGTTTATCCCCCTTTTTGGATCAAGATAATATCTTAAGAGTTGGCGGTAGGTTGGAAAATTCAGATTTAAACTTTGATAAGAAGCATCAAATCATTTTGCCGAAAGGCCATAAGCTCACAAAACTCATATTTGAGCATTTTCACAGGAAGTATTTTCATATTGGTCCCCAAACTTTAATCCATTACGTACGTATGCGGTTTTGGCCCGTAAGTGGAAAAAATTTAGCGCGAAAAGTAGTGCATGATTGCGTTGTCTGTTTTAGGAACAACCCAGTTACTGCTAAACAAATCATGGGTGACCTCCCATCAAAAAGAGTAACTCCAAACTTTACGTTTAACCATACAGGAGCCGATTTTTGCTGTCCTTTTGAGATTAAATATAAAAATCAAAGAAAAGGGATTTTTCATAAGGTTTATGTCGCGATTTTCGTTTGCTTAGTAACAAAGGCTATTCATTTAGAAATAGTAACGGATCTAACTTCTGATGCGTTTATCGCCGCACTTAAACGCTTTGTTTCAAGGCGAGGAAAATGCGCTTCTATTATGACAGACAATGCTACGAATTTTAGGGGTGCTAAATCAGAATTGCACAAACTTCATGAGTTAGTTCGTAGACCGGATGAAAAATTAGCTAATTACCTTACTTCAGAAGCTATTGAATGGAAGTTCATTCCTCCTAGATCGCCCAACTTCGGTGGTTTATGGGAGGCTGGTGTAAAATCTTTCAAATATTATCTTAAACGAACATTAAAAGGTGCTAGATTGACTATGGAAGAATTCGAAACAGTCACCACCCAAATCGAAGGGGTACTAAATTCGCGTCCCTTAACTCCGTTATCGACCGATATAAATGATTTTAATGCATTGACACCAGGCCATTTCCTAATTGGTCGGCCTATCGATGCCATTCCAGAACCTCAGTTGATTGATATCACAGAATCGAGATTATCTAGGTGGCAGAGAATCACTAAATTCGTCCAATTAATTTGGAGAAATTGGCAATTAAATTACTTGAGTCATCTCCAAAATCGTTCAAAATGGCAGGTAAAAGGGGAAAACATCAAACCAGGGGCGATGGTAGTCATAAAGGAGGACAATTTACCTCCCTGTAAGTGGATGCTAGGACGAATCTTAGAGGTTATACCAGGAAAGGATGGTAATGTTAGGGTTGCAAAGGTTAAAACAGCCTCAAATATCTTTCTTAGATCCATATCTAGATTGTGTGTTTTGCCCATTAATGAAACCTAATGTACATACCTTTTCTCATTGTCTACTTATTTTAAAGTGCACCTAAGATTTACATGTTATTTTACATTCAACTTTTCTTAAGAATACATCGAACTATTTTTAGAAAATAGCTTAATTTTGTAACAAAGAATTTAATTTTATTGTATTGTATAGTTCTTGTTATTCCAACTTATCCTTATTGTATTTGTATTGTAATATTATTTTATGGTATTGGTATTTTACTTAGTTCTTGTATTTATAGTGTATTTTAATATTTTGAATGTGCTACGCACATTGCAACGCGGGGCGGCATGTTCGGACCTTGTGCGCATGCCGAACGAGCTCCGCAGCTTTGCGGTCATGTGACCCAGTTCAGTTGTTCTTTAGCTGCCATTGCGGCACGTTATGTATTCGAGCGGGTCTTATCCCCAAGTATAGAGTATGTTGTTCTTGAGCTGCCATTGTTTTATGAACGTCACTTGTTCTAACAGCGGGTTATTACCCCAACGTCACTTCATCATTCTATGTTCTTCAGTGTTCGTGATTGTTTGTAACATTTGTGTGCTGTGTGTTATAAAAAATGTGAAAAAGAAACCTAATCGTCTTCATTCCTAAAGTTACGCACAGTATTCACATACATCCGTATTGATCCACAGATCTCAAAACTGGTATTAGAATTTTTAAATTCGAATTAGTTTTCGAAATATTAATTTTTTTCTAATTTTAAATACATTTTTCTAATGATGGCAACTCAAATTTTAATCATAACAGATATTTTTTTTTCATAATTCAGAAAAGGTTACTATTTTAAATTAATTTGGCGACCAGTTTGGCCTCCTTTAAATCTATGCTAAGAACAATGCTTTTTTTGTTTCGTTATCATTTTATTTAATACAAAACTTTCATTTGAAAATGAAACATTTAAATTGACAGCTTTCATTTCTTTCTTTATTTTAAAAAACAAAACGAAAGGAAAAATATTAGGCACAGATGTCATATACTCAATGGGGTACCTAATTGGCTCAAAAATGGCATTATTTTGATTGACATGGCAACCCGGCTATTGTCGTTTATTTTATCATAAATGTATATTTACTTTTATTTCTTTTTTTAATTTATATAAATTATTTTGTTCTATAGTTATTAATTATTTTTTTTCTATTTCCTTTTGAAAATAATAAAAAATAATAAAAAAATACGGTATAACGTAGTTATTCCGTCAATCAATTTCGCAAATTATATAAATCGCCAAACCACTCGCCAAATTGTACAGATTGACAAAATTTTTATTTTAAATAACGAAAGAACAAATAAATTAGTATAACATTAATAAATATAAAAATAAAACGTCGAATAAAAAATCACTTGATGACGTAAACATGTGTAACTTGCTAAAAGTCAAGTGAATGTGACATTTTCGATCAACCGTTATTGGCATTTAATCTTATAGTTCGCGATAGATTTTTGGTCGACGGGATAACTATGTAGTACCAAAAATAAATATGTAACTGGTATTCGAAAACGAGGTTTTCGCCAAATTTTCGTAAAAAAAAAAAAAAAAAAAAAAAAAAATCATGCCAAACATGCGGTGCGTATATGACATCTGCGAAATATTAAATTATGTGACAAACCATGACATTTAATTTCAACTTCAAATCAATGTTTTAATTTACCACTCGAAGAATAAAAAAAAAATTCTAACTGGCGAGTTGCAAAACAGATATTGGCGAGATTTGCACCCGGCTTTTTTTCTTTCGGTACAGATGTCATATACGGCCCCATATTGGCGCGATTTTTCTGACGCCAATGTCATATACGCAACGGTTATTCAACTGGCGCCAAAGTATCGTTATTTTGCTTGATATGGTAAGCCGGATGTTGTTGTTTATGCTGTTGATGCGTTCCCCAAATTGGCGTTGGAAAAAAATCGCGCCAATATGGGGCATGGTATATGGTATATGACATATGTGTCAAACCTTCATATGAAAGGCGAACGGATCAGACCGTATTTGTTTATGGCATTTGATGACTTGAACTATTATAATATAAATAAAATGATGGGGATAGAATAATATTTGGCGACTTATCACCTGTGCCTGGATAACATTAAAGTACCAAAATGGCTCCTAGAGTATAAAAAACGAAGTGTTCCGCCGGGAACTGTTGATGATAGTCACATGATTTAGGCTATTATTATAGAGATTGTTTTAAAATATCGGGAGACAAAGACTCTGAATACTTAATTCATTTTATTTTAGCTTCTTTTCAAATGTTTAACTGATCCTCTTTAATCAAAAAACGAAAACAACCATTGGATGTCTTAACAGCAACTGATTCGCCCTTAAATTGTTGCAATCAAAGACAATTAAATGGAAACCCGTTTACAGGGAGATCTGCACAGCTTCTTTCAGTATAATTTAATCTTCTCTAATATTTTTAAAACCCATCAGATTAGCATGTTTTTTTATTTTTAGATTCTGCGGTGTCTGAACAGGGGTTGGCGAGCGTAGCTTGCAGGGGGCAGAGACCCCTAGTACAAATATAATATCTTATATCATATTTGTCTGTGTATGCACTTCGCGTTCGTACACTGACAAAAATGGGTACTCAAAATTGAGTTAAAAGTACTCAATTTTAAATACGTCATATACTCAAAAATGCTCCGATCCAAATGTACTCAAAATTGAGAAACACGTGTTCTCATTTTTGATTTCATGGTTGTGTTCAAATATGAATCTTTATGTACTGCCCCCCCCCCCCCCCCCCACTCCCTGAAGCTTCAAATTAAAGTAAAAATGTACTCACATTTATTTTCCGTCCAAAATTATTAACATGAAACCTTTAATTTATTATTTACTAAGAAAAATAGTAAAATTATTAGGAAGATACCCAAATCGAATATTTTTATGACAAGAGCATTATTTGCAATCTCTTTTAAATTCTTTCAAAATACTATGCATGATTTAATGTTTACATTAATAAACATATTTTATGCCGCCATAAATGATTTAAACAATTACAAGTTACAAAATTATCGTTTTGTTTGGATTTGATAACATGGGGTGTTTCAAAATTGAGGAAACATAGGTTCATTTTTGATCCGAACGTACTCAATTCGATATGAGTACATCGATTTACTCGTTTTTGAGTACTTCATTTTTTTCAGTATAGCTCTCAGAATGTCCAGTCGATGTTCAATCTCAATCCACGCGTTGCATGTCGAGTGTGGCTGAATTCCGCAATTATCCGCAAAATTAACTGTTTCGAGAAGAAAAAAAAACTGCAGCAAAATAAACTTGACAAAATAACTTAATTAAAAATACGAAATAATAACGATTAATGATACGCATAAAGGGTTAACAACAAATCTTTAAAGATAAATACTAACTGAAAAATAACATATTTTCAGATATCTTTTAAAATTAAGTGAATTATTAAAAATAAATATTAAATTAAATTAAAATCGATATTCGCGATCGAACGTTGCAGGGATATTTTTCACATTAAAATTCCCTGAAAAACGCATGTTTCAAATGCATTCTAGTAGGAACTGAATTAAAAAAATCCTTCTTTTATATCTATAAATTCAGTCTAAAAATAAATTCTTGAAAGAGTATCAAAAAAGATTCAGGCTTTCACATATTTATTTAGGTATCTTTTAGCAAAATAGCTCTCTTTTACAAAAATGTCCGGGATCAAAGGAAATATTTATTAAATTTCTGAGAGCGCATATTTGTTTACTTAATTAAAAGTGATAAACTGGTGCAACATATTCGGAAAATAAGTATTTTGGTTTAAATATCTACAAGTCCAACTATAAATAACACCCGTTCCGGATCCAAATATATATTAAACAAAAACTTAATTTGCAGAACAAATTAAAAAAACAAAATTTATTTCCTAAATTGTTTAAGTCCGAGAAGGGGCAGATATTAAGATATTTCATTCAATTCGTTCTACATTTAATGTTAAATTTTTGTAACAAATAATTTAAACCAATTGAACATTAAAAAATGAAAATGAAATTCACACAATATAATGCTTTAAACACCTATATACTTAGATTCCGTTCAAATGAAATCGAAATAAATCTTAGACTTTTTTTAAAGTTTTGTAATTTTTATGTACCTTATATTATGTACAATCGTCATAAACATAATGCAAAATCTGCAGTACAAATATTTACAACTTAAAAATGGAAAAAGTCTAAGATTTATTTCAATTTCATTTGAACGGAATCTAAGTATATAGGTGTTTAAAGCGTTATATTGTATGAATTTTGTTTTTATTTTTTAATGTTCAATTGGTTTAACTTATTTGTTACAAAAATTTAACATTAAATGTTGAACGAATTAAATGAAATATCTTAATAACTGCCCCTTCTCGGGTTTAAACAATTTAGGAAATAAATTTTGTTTTTTTTTAATTTGTTCTGCAAATTAAGTTTTTGTTTAATATGTCAAGTTTTTTAATAACTACTGCATTCAGACAAACACATTTCAAAATTAATGGAGGGTATCATCATCAGACTTTGATTTGTGCGATATCGCATCACAATTTGTGATGCAATTTACCTATGTATAATTCAAAATGTTTCACCAGTGCAGTAATACAGGTTGTTGTAGTTTGGTCAAAAAATTACAATCTGAACTTAAAAAATCTACTTGAAAATGTCATTTTTTTCTCCACTATGACGTCATATTCATCTTCTTTTTAATTCTTAAAAAAAAAAACTATTTCAGTTTCTTCAGTTTTATGTTTCACGTGTAAATCATTCAACTAAAAATAGACAAATTATTATTACGGCTTTTGAATTATTTACAACAATGAAGGAAAAATGTTAAATTTTATTAGAAAATGCCCGTTGATTCTCAATGAAAAAAGCGAAATTTGGAATTATTAAGAAAAATATTTGAATAATGTAAATAAAAATTAGCCCACGTTACTCTCTAGATCCAAGGCATTATAGTCTATAAGGCATTTTATGATTCGTTTTGATCCTGACGTCTGGCAAATGTTTTTACACTTTGAATTTATGAAATTAGAATTATTAGAATTATTAGAATTAGCAAAGAATTAAAAATGAGTGGCATCAGGGACAAAAAGGTGGGAAGAAAAAATGAAAAAGTTATGATCTCCATAGGCTTTTCTATGTTAAATTAACATTGAGAAGTGACACTGGAAATAAATAATTATTGCGCTGCCGCGCAATACTTAAATATACTGTTACGAATTTTGTACTATTAGTTTTTGTTGTATTTTTATATCTCAATCTGTTGTTTTTCTGCAAGCAAGTAAACCCTAAAGGGAGTCAATGGGAAGTCTATGGGAATTTGGCAAAATACTGGAAATAGTTCCCCGTTGGCGTCACTTTTGGCGACTAATTTTGGTCGCCAAATTTGGCGGCAGAGCCGGGTCCCCCCTTTAGGTACGGAGACGAATTAATGCTGTTCGGGGTTTTTCGAGTTGATTCCAGAAACTTCTAGCTTAGAAAGCTGTGGAAGGTTCCGGAGCTTTCCCTCGCTCCTATATATATGAGAGGGGAGCATGGCATGGATCAGTTGGTGGTTCATTTGAACTAATACACCATAATATTGGAAGAACCCTATAAAGGCAACAATATATATATATATATGCTTTAATTTTGGAGAACATATTTTTTTGAAATTAAGAAATTAAAAATAGCTTACTAAAGGGCTAAAATTAATGTTTGCCCAAATCTAACGATTTTGTTAGTAAGTAATTATTTTGCGTGTTGTGGACATGGCAAAAGGCTATGGGGGAATTTTTTTTCTCTTCTCTTTTTTGAAGATGTGTGGAAAATGTTATATTATTACTATAACATAATTAAATCTACATTTTCAGTATTTTTTTCTCTTTTGACGTGTTATTTCGGCGAAATGGACTTTATATTTCGATTTAAGGATTGAGACATAAGCTTCAAAGTAAAGCTTTATCATTAGTGTATAAATCACTACGCGATCCCTTTTTTATTTATTTATTTATTTATTTATTTAATATTACTTATCTGGGATGCCTCCGGTGGTTTCACTTACTAGTTTAGGGGATCTAATCTTCAGGATTCGAAAAAAAAAAAAAAAAAAAAAAAAACAGAAAATAAACCTTCCGTGCACTTCGCGTCATTAAATCATTAATACGGCTACCACTGTAACGGGGAAAGACCTTCACTTTAACAGAGCCCGGTGTGTTTTGTAGATATAAACCTATAATAAGGTAATCACTGTAGCGGGCACCCATCCGGTTCGCAGACAAATCATTAATAAAGAGATCAATATTTAAATTTTAAATTTGTAATCTCAAATAAAAATAATTTTAAAGAGAAAAAGATGTACAGTCGTGGTGAAAAAAGTAAACACCCTCTAATAACTCCGCAATTAATTATTGTAGAAGAAAGACGATTGGAAATAAAGTGTACTTTTAAATGATGTACATAAAATTTGCTTAAAGGGCCATCTAAAATTAAAACGAACCCAAACTTGTTTTTTTTTTCAATAGCAATACCCAAGTTTGACATCAAAAATAAATTTTACATCCTTTAATTAGCCTAAATACAAACTTTCATGAAGTTGTTGCGATTAGTTTAAGAGAAATTATTTATTTTATAATGAGCATATTTTAGAGAATGTATCCAAATTGAAGTGTACTCGATTGCTAAAATGCTACAGAATGACTATGTCACTTTGATTAATGTATTATTTCTTGCCAATATAACCATTTCACTCGTTTAATATGTTTCGACTATTGCCAGCCCAAATGTTTAAATAAAATGAGTAAAACATATTTTTTTCCAATTATGCTTTTCTGCACGTCAAAGACTTGTCAAAAGACATATCAAATCATCATTTTGACGTTTTTTTAAGCATAATTCAAAAAATACACGGAATAAAAATTTCAACTTGAGCATTTGCATAAAGCAGGACATAATAAATATAAATCTACCAAAAAATTGCAGGTTGCAATTGATATTTTTTTTCGAATATTAATTTCATAATTCATGTTAAAATTATTTTAATCAACAAATTCGATGTATTTATGATTGGTTTTTTTTAGTATTATAACCAGAGAAAAAATATCACATTAGGATTATAATTTCAGTAAATATTAATAAAAATATGAAAATGTAATTTAACATTAGAAGCTCTAAATTTTCAAAGTTTATAATTTAAAACTTATCATCCAAATGACTTAAGATTTTGTTTTTAAACCTAGTTTGAACCGAATATTTAAAATGTTGTCAAAATTGGGTGTTGCCATTGAAAAAAACAAAGTTTGGCCTGGTTTTACTTGTATATGGCCTTCTAAGCAAATTTTATATACATCATGCAAAAGTAGACTTTATTCCCAATCGTTTGGTATCAGTAATTTTCTTCTATTGTAATTAGTTCCAGTGTTAGTAGGGGGTGTTTACTTTTTTTTTCCCGCGACTGTATTATACTAGCTGACCCACCTGGCGTTGCCCGGACCCGTTATAATATTCTTAAATGAACTTAAATTTGTATGATTTTATATCTTTAACTCGATTTTGTCTGAAATATGCACCCACTCATAGTGTGAAAATGGGGGGAGAAGTTGCTGATTGTTGAGATTTGTTATGTAAATTTTTTTCATAATTTTTGAAAATTGTATGGGGTAGTAAGGAACAAAATAAAACTTTAAAACGCCCTCTACCGGTGAAAAAATGAGTTAAGGGTGGAGAGTGGGTGCTTAGTAATGTACAAGCCGAAAGCTTTAACCCTCTCGTGCATAAATTATTTTTCATTATTCACAAAAAATCTATTTTGTGATAAAGGAGAAACCATTATAAAATAATTTTATTATTGTACGGCATGCTAGATATTATCTGTCAACAAATTAAATCTCCATAAATGAATGCTCAAAATTATTTTTTTGCTTAATAATGCAATAATTATACTACTTCATATGAGGTCCGTATGCATGAGAGGGTTAAAACGACATGTCGCATGAAAAAATCCATTTCCCCCCAACCCCACGGTGCGGAATGCCCCTAATGGTCTGGGGTCAAAAATAGACCTCACCAAATTGAAGACCCGTGAGGAGTTTCACCTTCCGTAAAGCCTTGAAATCGAATAGAAAACTTCTTCTCCGAGGGGGGTAAAATTGGGTGAGAGGCAAAGAACGGTTCGTAATATGAAAGAGTGGTTTGTAGGCTTTCCGATGATATATCACGCGATGGTTTCTGAAAAAGCTTGAAAACTGCCCCTCCGTGGGTACACTCACGCGCCCCTGGAATTTACCCACACCCCTCTTTGAAATTTTTGTATTTAATAAATATTATTTATAGGAGATCTCCGTCAGAAAACAACATATGAAGGATACTTAATATAGAAAATCGGTTTTAAGAAAAAATTTCGCACCAATCTCCTCTCCCTCCCCCGAAATTCATCTCTCACAGCTTATTTAAAGTGTTTTCTACAGCGTAATAAAATATCTCAAATGTTAAAATCGATTAAAAAACAAACGTAAAATAATAATTAGTGGACAAGCGCTTTTGTACAAAACTGTACTTTTTAAAATCTCCTCCTGCGCCCCTCACCCCGCCGAAATTCAACTCCCCCTCATTCATTAAAATTTTTAAGTGTTATCAAATATCTGAAATTTTAAAATCGATCCAAAAAATCGCAAACAAAATAAAGATAATTAGTGGAGGAAGCTTAGATTTAAATAACGTGTCGTTGCCAAGTCTTTTTTTTTCTTTTTAAAAATCAATTTTTTGGTAAAATAAAAAGTTCTGAATCGAATTTTAAGAAAATTAAGTATTCGGAAACAGCGTCGAAAAATATTAATAGATGCACAAGTTTAAAATCTCAAAATGGCTCTATTTTTGAAAATTTGATGCCCTTCAAAAGAAATCTAGTCTAAAAATTATTCCAGATCACCAGTATGTCTTTTAAAATGAGGCTTTCAAAGGAATTATCCAATTAATGAAATAATAATTAATTCCTAAGCTTCTAATTAAGTGATCGTAACGAAATTTACATATTCGTAATCAGCAAAAAAAAAAAAAAAAAAAAAAAAAAAAAAAAATTACACATGAATGCACAAAAATAAATCTATGAATTCAATATTTTAAAAGTTTTACAGGTCGCCCATAAAGTCACTACCCACCAGCGACAGTTGTCTGCCTTTGAAACACTTGTTCTCGCTGTGAAATAATTATCAAAAATCTGTGTTTCTTTGAACGGAAATAAAAAGAGAATTTATAAATGGATTTTTAATAGATTTTTCATCTGTTTACAGGAGTATAAAAATATTTTTTTGAATTTCTGAAAGGGGAATTTGTTTTGCGTCTGGCTATGCAATTTTCTAGTTTTTAGTCCCAGTGTAGAATTTAAGATACAGTCCTTTTTAAAAAGGCCCAGTACATTTATCGCCCTAGCAACGCTGTAATTCTATTAACTCCACTCTCTCTCTTCTAGTTTTCGAAGAAATTTTCTGCGGTTTTATAAAAATCTACTCTTTTGATGAATTATGAATACTTTTCCATTCTTTTAATTTGGGTTTTTTTTTGTTAATTTCTCAACTAATTATTTGAATTTTAAAATTCTGAATCTCAGGTGCATCATAAGACCCTTTGGACTATCATCACAAAAAATTTCAGCCTCGTACGTAGAGTAGATTTCGCTAGCCTTCGCAGGCACACACACTCACAGATAGACAGAGCGAAACGTACTTTTATTAGTATAAAAATATACCGCTTTGAATAGATTGGCTTTAATTATCTATAATAACTAGGGGACTCCGCCCTCTGTTCGCTGACACTCTCCAACCCCCGTGGATTGCGACACTAATACGCTTTGGTACCGTTTCCCTCGCTCACCACTATTTTGCAGCAATTTTAGTCAGAACATTTTGTACTATAATGAATTATTTTAACATATGAAATTTTGGAATTTTTTTTTTTATATAAAAAAGATAATTGAAAACTTCGCTGTAAAAATACATTTGGTTGGTGCTACCAATGAACATAAATCATTTTAACATTATGAAATGTACAAATTTTTGAAATGTAAAAAAAGTACGGTCGGCTCTCGTTAATTCGAACTCGTCGGGACCACAAGAAATGTTCGAATTATCCAGAGTTCGAATTATGGAAAGTATGAGAGAAAACATGTTTAAAGGGGTACTATTACAAAGGAATTAATGTTATAGTATTTTTTTTAAATTTTGGATGTTATCGTTAGAATGACTTAATATTAAATTAAAAGATATAAATACATAAAATAATTAATAATATTAAAATAATATAAATAAAACATAAAAATTAATAATACACTATAGAACAACGGCATTTAAAATTACATTTTAATTGTACTATAATTTTCTTACCTGAAATTAGATTAACATTTAAGAAATTATTTACACTTATTTATCATCTCTATGAAAAAAATTACCAATTGTTGTTTGCTTAGTCCTATTCATTTTTGACTTTTTAGCCAGTTTTTCTATTTGTAACCAACAGTTAAGTTCTTTGTCTGATGGCGGCTGCACCAGGATAAATGTACGCAAACACTCAATTGATTGTGCAATTGACTTTTCTGTGGGTAAGGAAAGCACTTGGGACATTGTAGCAGAATCACCAGAATCCGATTCCATCTCCTCATTGCATTTTTCGTGAATTGTTTCAACAATTTCTTCCACAGTTAAGGGTCCAGATACTTCTAGACTATTGTCGGCTGCTACATACTCTGCGAACGTAATATCGCATTGGAATTTTTCAGAAAAGTTTGGAAATTCTATTTCTTCAAAAGGTCTATCGTTTTCGTCATTTGCATTATAACCACTCTTTTTAGATGGATGGATAAATCCGGCATGTCGAAAGCATTTTTATATTGTTTCATGTTGTACGGCGTCCCACGCCGCATATAAATCGTTGATGGCCGTGAGTAATGTTATGTCGTAGCTTTCTTTAAGGTCAATCGAAAATAAAATTTGTTCTAGAATCCTTTTACGATAATGTGTTTTTAAATTTTGAATTATTCCTTGATCCATCGGTTGCAGATGTGCTGTAGTATTAGGGGGTAAATATTCAATCTTTATAGAGCTTAGTGTTGGTAGTTTACAATAACTCTGCACATTATCTAGCAGCAATAGAATTTTTCTGTTTTCACGAGAAAATTTTTTATCCAGTTCTTTTAACCAACTGATGCAGATCTCACGCGTCATCCAGGCTTTGGCATTTGCCACATAATCAACAGGCAGTGTTTTAACTCCTTTGAAGCAACGTGGATTAGTTGATTTACCAATAACTAACAATTTTAACTTCTCACTTCCATCCATATTGGCACCTACCATCACAGTTATCCTGTCTTTTCTAAGTTTATCACTTGTGCACGTTTCACCTTTAAATGTTAAAGTCTTATTAGGAAGAAGTTTATAAAACAACCCTGTTTCATCGGCATTAAACACGTCTTTCATTGCATAAGTAGAAATAAGTTCGGGTAGCTTTTCGCAGAATTCATTGCAAGCAGCGAGGTCTACAGCACCACTTTCACCACACACAGTTTTGTGTACGATGTTATTTCGCTGCTTAAAACGTGTCAGCCATCCTTCGCTGCAATTGAAATTTTTAATATCCACGAGTAGTGCAAGTTCTTTCGCTTTAGCTGCCAATATAGGTCCACTCAAAGGTACATTTCTAGCTAATGCATCTTTTGTCCATAACAGTAAAGCTTGCTCTAAATCCTCATGGGCTGCTGTTCTCATACGTTTTCGTCCTTTAGCAAATCTTTCCTTTTCCCATGATTTCAGGATGAATTCTTTATTTTTCAAGTAAGTAGACAGCGTATTCTTTTTTATTCCATATTCTGCAGCAATTTCTGTCTTAGATTGGCCACATCCTACCTTTTTAATAATTTCCACTTTCGCTTCTAGAGTTAACAATTTATAACTTCCACGTGGAGCCATATTTTAAAGAAACAAGACCTTTTACTTTCTCAAAAAACAATTTAGCAGTAAGTAAAACCATTGACTGAAAAATTCGATCCCCAGAGTGAAAGTAGAATGTAGTGATAAAACAGGTTTCCCCTATCTTTAACAGATGTCCACTCAGTGAATTTCTTGGAATGTCAATGGGTCAAATGCTATAGAAGGGATTAGGAAAATGACAATGGAAGAAGGGGCGGATGTGTCATTGATGGACAGACAGGACGCACTAAGAAAGTGGATTTCAAATGCATGGAATTATTATACTAGTTCAGAACAATTCTGACAAAACTGAAAGAAATAAAGTTATTTCAAAGGTCTGAAGTCTGTGAGAAAATAAGGAAAATGAAAAAATGGAATTCTCATTAGTTCGAATTAAACGAAGTCAAGAAAAAATGAGTTCGAATAAAGGAAAAGTTTTAACGTTATTCTGCCATTGAAAATTTCGGGACTTCATGTTTAGTTCGAATTAAGTGAAGATTCGATTTATCCGATTTCGAATTAACGAGAGCCGACTGTAACTGAACAAATTACCTTGGAAACACAATTAATTAAAAATTTATTTCTAAACACAAAACGCAAATAAAAATATTTTACTTGGTCCCGCCACCGTAATAGAATCAAACGACCTCACTCTAGAACGTCCAACGTGTAGTTTTGCCCATAGGTAGTGACTTTGGTAGTACTAAACAAATTTTATCAAAGGTTTGCCCATGACTTGCTTATCTTCATTGAGAAAGCTAAGTGAACTGGAAATTGATAGAGTTTAAATTTAAATGGCATGTTAGTGTCAGATGGGATAAATGGAATTCTTGGTATAAAAAAAGTCTCACTGATATTGCAGTTTGTTCGTCTAAAGTTCGTCCCAAGTGGAAAATACGACATCTCTCAGACGCTTTACAAGTTAACAAAACGTAAAGAACACTTTTTCTACAGTGTTTAAAAGAAAGACTTCATAAAAAAGCTGATTTGCTAAATGCATCACGTGAACATAAAAGGAACCAATGACCATTGATATCCCCGCATGGGTCGAAAGATGGTTCTGTGTTTAATCCTTACCGACGCGGAGTAATTCTGTTTATAAGCTGATGAAATAATGGACTGGCACCGCAATTTATAAACGAATTTATTAGAAAATATGAACTTGCTTATTTTCATGTACATTACAATAGGAAAATTTTAGTTAAATATTCTTGGTGCCGTTTGTCAGTTTTGGAATTAAAATTAGGTGTCCTTTTTTAAGGACACCGCGCCGGTAAGGGTTATAAAGAGTTCCTGCTCTCAGTTTTGGTTTGCTAAGGATAATATGACCGTAAAATGAATAACTGAGAATTGTCGTAACGGAAACTAAGCTTGTTTCCAAACGGTAAGCAACAACATTATTTTCGAGCTGAGTAAAAGAAATATAGTATATTTAGATAAGGGTAGAAGTTTTTTTGTGGTTGGTTGGTTGGTTGTGTTTATGACGGCCGATTATCAACACTTGGGATATAGGCCCTAAGAGGGGGAGTGTCCTTCGTGGGGGTCTTTCTAAGGGAACCTAACCCGTACTTACGCTTGGAAAACCAAGGTCCGAAGAAAACCGCGAAAACTCCGAACGATTAGGCCGACGGGCGCGATTGGGATCGAACATAGCACTTCACGTCTACCAGCTTCGAGAGCAGAACCTCTCGGCCACTGGTGGGGCCTTTTTTTTGTGTCTGCGTTTGTATGTCCGTTGTGATTTTAACAGACCGCTGCACGCAGAGCTACAAATCTTAGCAGCAAGTTACCTCTATACCTGTAGTAATGCGCATCGAATCCCGATTTAAAATTTTTTGATTAGATTTTTTTAAAGTTCATCCTTTATGCTATTTTAAGCATTTTTTTGTTGATGTTCTTTTTACATTTTAGGTAGATTTCGTATGAAATACTACCTATTACATTCTCCCCAATGTTGGAATTTCTGAAAAATTTTTGCAGATCTACACCGATCATGACCCCTAGAACCCAAAACCACCCTCAGTAAAAAACTTTATATGTATATATATATATAATAAATTTGAAATCGCAAATATATGAAGAAATTGATAAAGTTCTAAAGATGATTTAGAAATGAACATATGAAACCAGTATGTAAAATAAGAAACTATGAATGACTCACAGAATCATCAGAGGAGCTTGTGAGTTCATTCATAGAAGATGCGTTATTTCATCCAATTTTGTCGGCATTAAGCCTAAAATGACAAAATTTAACTCCTTATAACACAAACATTACAGAAAATCGATAATAATAATAATAAAAAAATATATATATCACTTTCTTCTGGACACGATAACTTCCACAATTTTGCACAAATCTCTTCCAAACTGATACACATAATCAAGGAACATAAAACCTTGGTCAAGCTCGTTAATAGGCAAAATCGGACCAAGGGGATGGAAATAGGGAGAGGTTTTGTGAAAACCGAAAAAATCCCATAACTTCTTAATTTTTGTACATATCAAATCAGTTTAAAATTTTTATTACTTCTAAAAATAGGGTCAAAAATTTATGTGTCACAGATTTTTGATCAAATTAAAAATGGGCTCAAGGGGCGCAAAAATAGGGTTTTTGGGAGAAAAAATTCATAACTTCGTCAATTCTTAAGATATCAGATCCAATTAATTTTATTATAAATCTCCTTAATATTATCTACAACTTTTATATTCACAAGTTTTTGATAGGACCAATTCGTACCGCAAAAAAAAAAAAAAATAAAAACGAAAACAAAAGGGGTGGTTGAAGAAGAAAAAATCCATAACTCCGTCAATTTACAAGAAATAAAATTCCCATGAATTTATCATATATCTTCTTAATATTGTCTACAACATTTATACAGACACGTTTTTGATAGGACCAATTCTTACAGCAAAAAAAAAAAAAAAAAAAAAAAAAAAAAAAATTAAATACATAGCGGTTGAAGGAAAAAAAATCATCTTATTAAAGGTTCAGGAACAGAAATTTCCCGAAGCGATTGTGTTAGAAACGAAAAATATTGTCCTACCGAGAAAATAATTGTTCGTAAATCAAGTTGTAATTAATTGAACGAAAAATAAAAACGCAGGTTTTTTATAAATCTCTTCAAAATCACGTCAGCAAGTTTAATATTTTTTCTATTAATAATGAATCTGAAAATGTTCCAGAATATTTGAACCAACCAGAATGAACCAGAACATTTCGAGTTGTTGAGCATGGGAAAATATTTTTTTGAACACCTCTTTAACATGATTCTGATAAAACCAGCTATTATATAAAAATGAAATAAAAACTCGTCAAAAGCATCCAGATAAAAATGTTAAAGTGGATAAATCTCTAATCATGATTTAGTTTTTGTTGGGAAATTAGTATACTTAACTTCGAAATCTACCTCCGCCTGTAGGCCGGGCTGGTAGGGATTTTTTTTTTTCTTTTTTTTTTTTTCATTTTATTAAAATGAATCGAATGCCAAACTCTTAGTCCAGTATACTAAATATTGTGCTCTTTTCAATAAAGTTTATTCTGAATTCGTAAATCGATTTTTGTATTGTTTACGCAATCTTTGATTTTATTTCGCGTTTTGCGGCGATATTTTTACTTTAGTTAACCATTTAGTGCGCAGCTTTGCATACATGCAAATAACAGTGTTTTGAATAGATTTTTTTATTCGTATATACTTAATTCACACTAGAAAATTAAAATAGTAATATTTGCTTTAATTAATAACACAGACATTCCGTATTTAAAAAAGCGAAATTAATCATTGAAACTTTCTGGTGTAAAGTCAGATTCTCTGAACTACGTAATTTCTAGAACGTATTCTATCATGGGAATTAAAGAGTTAAAGGTTAAGATTTATAAAATAAATAATTATATAAAATAAGGTATTTGGAGACTTACTTATTAAAATACTTACTAATTTGTAATATTTTAGTGTAAAACAGCCATATAACAGTAGTTTTTACTTATATTGCAGATGCGCAACAGAAGTAAAGATTGACGTGTTATATGAAAAATGTATCTCTGATATTTTTCATTATTTTTTCTGTGTAATAAGCTTTTCAGAGAATCATATATAATTTTTTCGAAACAAAATAAAAAATCATGCATTAAAGGGTTAAAGGAATTCGGTTTCAAAATTTTAGCCTGTAAAACAGTATATTTTGTCTACTGTAATTTTTAAATTGTTAGCGCTTTGTCGTGTTTCGTGTTCATAAAAATGACATTCATAAAATAATTCGGTTTAAAACCTTTTGCCTATTATAGTACATTTTGTCCGCTGGGATTTTTGAAGTTTTGGCAAATTTTAAAGAGATTTTCAGTATGATTTTTAGCGTTTTTTCGCGTTGTGGGAGATTTTTTTACATCAGTGGAAGAATTCCGGTGGAAATGTTTTAGCGGACTATAATACATTTTATTCTTTGAGTTTTTGAATTTTTAGCAATTTTAAATACGATTTTCAAGGCTATTTTAGCGTTTGTTTGCCTTCCACGGCAGATTTTGTCTTCCTCGATTTTTGAATTTTTAGCAATTTTTAATACAATCTTTATCGCGATTTTCAACGAGATTTTTAGCGTTTTTTCACGTTGATCGGAAATTCAGTTTCAAACTTTTAGCCTTAAATTTTGTCCAACGCAATTTTTAAATTTTTTGCAATTTTCAGTGTGATTCTTAGCGCTTTTTCTCGTTTAGAGTCGCTTTTTTTGACATTCGTGAAATAATTCCGGTTACAATGGTTTAGCCCAATAAAGTAAATTTTATTCTTTGCTATTTTTGGATTTTTACCGATTTTAAATGCTACTATTAGCCTTTTTTTTTTTTTTTTTTTTTTTTTTTTTTTGTTCCACGTCAAAGTTTGCCTTCCGTGATTTTTCAATTTTTAACAATTTTTAATAGGACTTTCAACTCGATTCATTTTCAACTCGATTTTTAGCGTTGTTTCGCGTTGCGTGGAATTTTTTAAACATTCAGAAAAAAATTCGGTTTCAAACTTTTAACTTAATATACTACATTTTTAGTGATTTTTAACGAAATTTTCAATATGATTTATTAGCGTTTTTTGCATTTCGAAGTGATTTTTCTGTTATTTGAAAAACTAATTCGGTTTCAGATCTTTAACCTAACATAGTGGAAATTTTTACTCTGAAGCTTTTTTTGCATTAGTGAAAGTATTTAAATCGACTGAGCACTGAGCGTTTTTTGTTTTATACAATACAGTAGAACCTCGATTATCAGAAGTAATTCGGACCTACCATCTTTCGGAAAATCGAAATTTTCGGATAATCAAGAATGCTTCAATTTTAAGATTAAGGAGAAATATATCCAATATTTCTTATTATGGTGACAAGTGCCTAATAAAAACAAAGCAATAGCAAAATAGAAACAAGAATAAATTACCTGAATTTTAATTTTGAAATTAATATTATTTTTAATATTATTATATATTATAATTAATGTATCTTTTACATAGATCACAAGGGTTTGAAAAAATGTTTTGTTTGTCGCAGTTTCGATTGCCTTTGCTTTGAAGCTCTATCACGGAATTTTTTTAATATTATTAGTTTACCAGTATCACAGTCTTTCTCTGTTGCTCCAGCCATGCCAAACCTTTTGCATTCAAAAGCTTCAGAATTGCTAATTTGTTCGTTTTCTTCGTTCCACTCCGCAGTTTACGGGAGCTCAAGTTAAATCCAAAGGTTCTCTAAGAAATGGGATCTAAAATATTTATATGTACTTGTAGTTCGGAAGGAACCGCTTGCACACAAGGAATGTGATAATTAAAAAAAAAAAAAAAACCCTTTCAAATTGGATTTCGGTTAACCGAGAGTTTCGGTTAAAATAGTTTCGGATAAAAGAGGTTCTACTGTACCTGCAGGAATACGAGTAAGAGATAATAACCATTAACCTTTTATAAAGACAAAGAAGGTCCATTTTATATTTTCCCAATTTGTTCTGTAGCAAAGCAATAAATCAGGAGTAAATCAGAGCATCTCGCAAAAGAATGTCTCATAAAAAAATGTGTTATTTAATAGCAAATCCGAATGAATTCAATGCTGTGTTAAGTTTCATGCGGCATATTTTCAATAGTTTCTCCTGAAAGTACTTTTGGATATTTCGTAAAAAGTGTTTAAAAATTTTTCTTCCCATGTTTTGAAAACGTAAAATAGTTTACTTAATACTAAAAAGACCGGGAATTTTACTCTGAAGATTTTTTTTTTTTTTTTTATTAGTGAAAATATTTAGATCGACTGAGCACTGAGCGTTTTTTTTTGTTTTATACAATACTTGCAAGAATACGCGTAAGAGATAACAGCCATTAACCTTTTATAAAGACAAAGAAGGCCCATTTTATATTTTCCCAATTTGTTCTGTAGCAAAGCAATAAATCAGGAGTAAATGCAGAGCATCTCGCAAAAGAATGTCTGATAAAAAAATGTGTTATTTAATAACAAATCCGAATGAATTCAATGCTGTGTTAAGTTTCATGCGGCATATTTTCAATAGTTTCTTCTGAAAGTACTTTTGAATATCTCGTAAAAAGAGTGTTAAAAATTTTTCTTCCCATGTTTTGAAAACGTAAAATAGTTTACTTAACACTAAAAAGACCGGGAATTTTTCTCAAGTTTTATAAAAATATTTGTCACCAGAATTTTTATTAAAAACTGTTGAATATATTTATCTAACATTTTTTTTTTCTTATTTGTCTTTTAAACTTATTTGATAAAAAAAAAAATTCTGGTTTGAACCGAAATATATTCATTTGGTCGGAGTCAAATGACCTCTCACAGTCCTTTCAGTGTTAAAATAATGCATTAAAATCAAATGCACCATTCTAAAGGGTACACACAATAAAACAGTGATTTTACAAATACTTTTAAAATATAATTAAAATCTATGTTTTGTTTTGTTTCTGCGAAAGTCATCAGGATATGATGTTACATACAAGTTTAAAATTTCGAAATGGACATAAACGTCTAAGATTCCTGGAGAATACTTAATCGGAGACTGCACAAACGTCACCAAGTTTCCATGGTAACCAAAAATATTTCGGAAAATTCTTAATGAAATTAATTTCTTACATTCTAATCAATTTATAATTTTCCAAGCGATAAATGTTACATTATTTTGTTATGCTGAACATTATATTTTTGTTGTTTACGGAATGCGTATATATTGCATGATGTTACATTTTGTAATGCGACTCTAATTGTAACCAAATGCTCTATTCATCAATATTATTTTCTTATGCCTGAAAGTCCAATTGTAAGTTAATATTTCGTACATTAACATTGTTGATGTAAAACAGATTATATATACTTGACATATAGAATCCCCTGAAAGAGAAAAAAGTAAGGAAACCAACAAGAAAACCAATTCTCGCCTCGTGGTGAGAATGAGAAAATATATATGGTTACCATAGCTAATTGGATAGAAACCTTATAATGTCTGGTAATATGAGTTGATTAGATTTGCTAAATTTTACATGTTTTCTGTATTAGTAGAGATGACCCCTTCACTTATTATTAGGTGTAACTCACTTCATTTTTGAAATAGCTGCAAAATATCACTACACGTGGTCAATCTATTCATCTACTAACTAAATAAATCTTTAGAACAATTTCTTTTTGAAAATCTGAAGTTTTATTTTAATTTGAATAATTTGTCAAAAGTGGTTCAAATACAGCAACTGGTCACCTAAGTTGGATCTTCCCAGTCTCCTAAATTGGGCCAAACTTATATTAGGCTGCTTTAATGAGCAGGCAATATAACTAATTTTATTAAACAGAAAGTTTGTGATTAATTAAACAATCAAACAAAACAACAGCAATGAAATATAATGAAATCAAATGTCTGAATGTAAGAGTAATTGTTTTAAAACAAAATGTGTTCAAAATATAAATCAAAGTTATAAGTAATTAAGAAGAGAAATTATGAAACTAATTGCCAATTTTTTGACTATCATGTTAGAATTGATGCAAGACTTACACATAAATTTATTTTGTTATTTTTTTATTTCAACTCACACACCATGGACGCATATCATATTTGGCAATCTGAACACAGAATCATTTCTGCTATTTTATTTTTATTAGAAATTAGGCAAACCAATCATCACTGTCTTGATTTTTCTTTTTAGATTCGGAAACATTAGACACTTTTCTTTGCAACAGAAGTTTTCTTTACCTTATGTCTGTAGTTCTTCCATTCCATCATTTTCTTTCCAATTGAATTGCGTTTATTTTTTAAAACTTGATGTTCCAATTGCTTTTGTGCTTTGAGAGCTTTTTTTCGCTTTTTTTTAAATCATTTCAAGGTTTACTTTATATGGCGAAGATGTTAACATAGCTGCCTTTTGGCTCCCTCTGTACTTTGACTTAACAGATTTTGGCAAGGGAGACAACATTTATAACGATTTTTTGGCTATTTTTTGGGGGGGGGGGAGGGGGGGGGGCGGTTGTAGTTGCATCCTTCTTGCGGGTCGATAGTAATACATTATTAAAAAAATAATAATAAATGGTCAAGTGCGAGTATTACTCGCGTACAGAGGGTTCCGTAGAATAAATATATGAGTTAGTAATTGTATTATTTAAAAAAATGTTGCTAAAAGAATACTAAGACTTTGTAAAATCTACACAACGTCGGATTGGTTATAACTGTATATAATAGAAAGTGTAAGTGGATATACCACGAAAGTACAAAGAGATATGGAACCTAAATTGTATCAAATATAGCTATTATGTATAACTCATTTTTTAATATTATCCTAATTTGTTTATGATGAATTTAATTCGGTACTGACAATAAAAACAGTGCATATTTCAAATTCATTTGGCATTTCATAAAAATAAATTTAGCGGAGTAAAAACCTATCTTCCTACAGTGTAGCTAAAACAAAATATTTGTTCAAAGGTTAAATTTGGCATTGTACGAAGTGCGCTTCGAAAGGAGGTCGCAAAGTTGCAACGCTGCCTTCGTCCGTGCCGCGTTTTTCCAGATAGGTTTTTAATTAACTTTAAAGTCATTCGAGGCGTATTGAGAGATCCACTCAATGCAAACTAGTCACGAATTCCATAGTATTTATGTGATTCATTCTAATTAAATTAGTCTGTTTTTAACAATTTGACGCTTATTGCTTTTATATTGCTACTGGGCATTGTATTACACATATATATCATTAAAAGTTTTTAATTAGGCTTTAAAAGCCGATGGTGCATACAGTACGCCGCTCCTGTCATTATGTATGTCCAAACCGTCTGTACCTTTAAGGGTTAATATCTCCGCTAATTACTAATAACTTTTTCGGAAATCATTATCAACTATGCTTTTATACTTCTGCTACGATAGGTACCTCCAGTGCTGCTCACCACTTTTACTGAATGCCCGTAAATTAAAATTTGTGTGTAACCGAAAAATGCGATTTTCTCAAAAACTATGTGACCTAGGGTAATCGCTATAATTTTCCTGCAAGGTTTAAATTAACGTCTACTACCTCCATTTTTTTCATAATTTTAGTTTCAGTAGTTTCAGAATTAGATGGGGGGGGGGGGGACATATTTTTGCTCTAACTTTTCGACAATATCTTCGAAAATATAATACCTAAAATTGAAAGAAATGCATTTTTCAGTTCAGCGTTTCGAAAGCTTTCACACGATACCCCACACGATATACAAAGAAAGGAGTTTTTTTTTCAAGTAACTTAATTAGCTCCTCTACATTTTTACTAAATATATTTATGAATGTTTAATAATATGAAAATATGTGGATCAATAGTCTTTATTACTTCCCCCAATTTGAACTTTTTTTTTCATAATTTTCGAGTAAAATGACTGTGACAGACAGACAGTAGCAGAGAACAGGAGTGATCTTATAATGGTTTCGTTTTTACTTTTTAAGTACGGAACCCTTAAAAAAAAAAAAAAAAAAAAAAAAGCGTCCAACTTGCTCAAGTTTAATAGGAAAAAATGAGATTAAAACGGCTGATTTTAAGTTTTTTAAAATTGTCTGAAAACAGCACGTGGAAAGCGGGTTCTTCGTCTAACAATGAATGACGTCATTCTGATGAGTAGGGTTTTAGCGGTAGTTGGCGCCTCTTTCTGTAATTAACGGCAGAATTACAGCGGCCCATTTAAACCGACGGTCCAAATATGACTACTCTCCCCTATGTGCATTTAAATGACTGCAAATAAACCGACTATATTTGTTTAGTCATATAAAAAGTTTGAAAAAAAAGGAACGAAGTAGGGGAGACCGGGGGAATGGCGACACCTTAAGGGAATTTAAATTTTTTCACCTCGAAAAAATGTTTATTTTTTAATAGTAAAAATTCTAAAGCTGAATCATGATCTTTAGTATCTGTATAAATTTAACCGTAATCATAACTGTAAAGTAAGCATATATAGAAAAATATTTTTTAAACCTCTGCACAGTGGCGGGATTACCCAAGACACTGGGGTAATTCCGCAACTGTACCGGGGTAATGCCGCCACTCTTTAATGACCTAATACATGCATCAAATGGATACTAGGAAACACACAACCTACTGAAAATAGTTAGAAAGCAATGTAATTGAGCAGAATAATGGTTAGGCTTACAATTTACTTCATATTGCAAAAGTCACTCTGCTGAATCGGCTCCACTACATTAAAATGAGGCCATTTCTCACCCGATTTGCATGGCGGGGGCATTACCCCAAGAGGACAATATGGCGGAAATCCCCAAGCAAAGCCGAAAGAAGAACCGAACTTGTTCAACACATTGCATCAAAATGTCGGCGAATGCATGTAGATTACGGGTCATATTATCTTAAATACTAATGTTACAATAAAAGGTGCTTATCTCTACTCATTTGAAGCTCCAAAATAATAAGCAACTAGATGAAAACTACATTTTTCGCTAGAACAGACGAACGACGTACAGCAAAGTCACTCCCACTTTAGGCACTGTTTATATTGTTGGCCGCTATAGTGCAGGCACATTCACTATCTCAAACTGCCCTTAGTTTTTAAACTAGTTGGGGTGGCGGCATAACCCGGGTTGGCGGCATTCCCCCGGTCTCCCCTACATTTAAGTGAATTTATTATTCATAAGTTAAATTTAAAAAATTTATATTTTAACTAAACAAATCGAAAACACGGCTTTGTAATACAAGAAATTAAAAAACATTGCAATAACATGACGTAAAAGTAGCGCGGCTATCAAGTTTGTTTATATATTTCATCACGTGATGCAGCATAAATGCAGAAAAATGCATCCATAAAATACTTTGGATTTATTTTGTACAAATTACTATTCGATAAATACATATTAGAAAATCCATATATACTTATTAATTAAAATAAACAATTTACATTTTTAAAATAACATGAAAATATACATGATGGTGCATTAAAATAGAGAAAAGAATTCATGCATAAGCTATACCTGTTCCTGAAATTATGTACAACTTGATATAAACATAAAACATAAGAGTAAAGTTTCAAAACACACTGCTTTTCAATGCCACGATTCTGAATGTTATTCCCAAGCAGACGAATTTTTGTAACCTCGAATCCAAAGGAAGAATATTGTACATAGCGTCGTTATAAACGTCCGAGAGGCATCGGCACTTTTAACTTAACCATTTTATGCAAGGTGATTTTCGAAATGTGTAATTGATCTTACTTATCAATCCCAAAAGCTGACGTCAACTGTTGCAACAGCGGTAGATGACTTCATGGTAGCAGAAAAATGCCCATCCAAACTGAAAAGCGTGCCAACCTGATTGCAGTAGGTCGTACTGTTCGGATATTTATAATTTAATCTTCTGTAATCTTTTTAAAACAGAGTAAATTAGCGCACTTTTAGAGCGTGCGAGGTCTGAACGGGGTTCGTGAGCGTAGCTCGTAGGGGGCAGAGCCTCCTAGAAGAATAAAAAAGAAGAAATATTTTACTAAATGACGCTTTGGGAAACAGTGTTCTTTAAGAAGAACGTGAACAATAAAAATAATTTACTTAATATATAAGAGAAAAAGTTTATAAGTTATTCTCTGAAAAAAATGTTTAGATACCAAACCCACCGGCCTATTTCTTTCAGAATGAATGTAGTTCTTGCAACAATGGGCTGCAAAATATTTAAAAAAGGGCGTTGAATCGGAATTTTGGAAGCTATCGTGTTCAATCATACACACATATACATGCTGAATACAGAAACCTACCCCCCCCCACCACCACCACCAAAAATGGTCTTTAAGGACCTTAATACGTTAGAAAGGATTTTAAAAAACGACAGCTTACACGAATATATGTTAACTGCGGTGTTTGTAGAACGCTGGCATAATTTTAGTATGTTGTTACTGTCAAATACAGCATATTTTCTCTTGAAGAGGAAGTATATAGTTGTGTGTTTCAATGTTGCGTATATTTTATATGGTAGTAATGTATATTATTGTAATATATGGTTTATGATATGTATATTTCATTATTATTTTACATGGCCGCACAAAAGAATACGAATATATTTTAAACGCAGGGTTTGTAGAACGCTGAAGGTAGCGTAATTTTAATAAGTTGCTAGGATCACCACTTAAGCATGTTTCTTCCTCAAAAGAGTGTATATAGCAGTTATAATTATTTTACAGGGCCGCATAAAAGAATGCAAATATAAGTTAATGAGGGGTATGTAGAACGGTGATGGTAATGTAGTTTTATAATATGTCGTTACAGACACCTTCAACATGATTTTTATTGAAAATAAAGTATATAGTTACATTTCAGTAGCGGGCCACACAAGAAAATACGATTATACGAACCGTATGTATGATAAATGTGGAATTTTTAGAACTGTGATTGTAATATCATTTTAATATGAAGTTACCTACAGCAAGTAATTTTCTGGAAGACGATGTGTATAGCATTTATAGTTATTGTACAGAGACGCATAAAAAATACAAATATATGTAATAATTTTATAAAATGAGTATATGTAAACCACGGAATTTGGAGAACGTGAATCGTAATGTAATTTTAATAAGTTGTTACAGTCATCTACAGTATGTATTTTCTTGAAAAGCACGTATATATAATTTATAGCTATTGTACAGGGCTGCACAAAATAATTCGATTACACTACCGTCTATTTGTGTTACTTACTCAGTGTCATTATGCTATTTGAAACTCTACGAAATTTGCATATGTTACTAAGGCTTACTGCTGCATGTTCGCCATTTAAAATATGAGATGTGACATTTATAATTCTTTTACAGGACAGCACAAAACGTATACAGGTGCATTACATTTTATCGCCAATTATTGTTGGTAGAGCTATTTTTTATTACATTATTAAACGAATGGTGCTTCACGTTCTTCTGTGTGTATACCTGTGTCTTCAACTAACTTTTTGAACGCAATACGTGATTTTTGCACTAATCTTCAAAAAAGAAAAAAAAAAAAAGAACCATCAACTTGAAAAAAAATATTCCCATTAGTCTTTTTACGTTGTTAACCTCTGATAGGAAATTTCATAATTAAAATTTTAAAATGGATTTTTTTTTAATGTTTTCTCATGTAGCAACCATACTTAAAGTTAAATTTAGATAGGTTAATTTAAACCCAAATTTAATGACGCCTATAACGCCTCCTAGTGAGGAATATAATGCAATTTAGAATAAAAATGGTTTTTAACATTTTCCAACAAAATTGAAAAGTGTTTATGACTTCATTTTGTCTGTCCGTTTGTTCGTCTGGCCGTCTGTCCGCGCTCTAACTCTCGTAAATATACTCGAATTGCCCTGAAAATTTTCGATGTTAGTTTAGTTCATTGCATGTTTAGTTTATTTACAGGGACAGTCAAAAGTATTCTGTTACATTACGGCCAATGGTAAAAAATCGTTTAAAATTATTTTTACTGATGTTACACCCTTCCAAACATAATAAAATTGATATGCATTTATGAAGTGCACTAAAATTTGCATTGGGTAGAATATGCGGCGCAAAGAATAGTGATTTATTTACAGGGCCACAGAAAAGAATTGCGTTACATAATGTTATAGGGAGTAATTGTTTGCGGCGTATTTTAATTATGTTACACTATTTCAAATATAATGAAATTGACATACGTCGATGAGGTTTACTATAAGGTATTTCATGTATAATACGAAGTGCATAGCATTTAAAGGGATGAAAAAATATTTCATATACTATAATTTATCCGAAGTACTGTATATTAGCGATGATTGCTGAAAATGCATTTTTAAATATGATACACTATATGGCCAAAGGTGACCGGTCACTTGCGATTTTAGACATTTTGTTAAATATCTAGAAAAATACCTGAGGAATTGATAGCATGTATACTCGTAGAGAAATTAAGGTTTTTATAAAAAACAGTCCCAAATTTCGCCAAATTTTTTGCTTATAATTTGCAGAGTTATTAATATAAAGAAAAGTTCTTTTCAGAAAATATGACAAACAACATTGTACACAATACTCTGCAATTAGAATTGAAAAATAATAAAAATTGGATGAAAAATGAGTAGGTTCACTAAAAAATGTTTCACTGTGCATACGCGAATGCAATCAAAATATAATATGCATAATGTATTAGCTAAGTATATAGAGCAACTTTTGTGAAAATCTCAAAATCATAGCTTGAAAATTCTGAAAATTATCGTCGGTAGAATAAGCTCGAAATCCGTTGTTCCACAAAAGAAGCAAAAAGATGAGGGGTTGTATCAAATATCTGTTGATTAGTGCCAAGATAGCGTACACAATATTGCACGTACTACTTACTATATTTGGATACAACCCCACATGTTTCTGCTTCCTTTTGGGAACAAAGGATTTCGAGCTTATTCTATCGACGATAATTTTCAGAATTTTCAAGCTATGCTTTTGAAACATTTACAAAAGTTGCTCTATATACTTAGCTAATGCATTATGCACATTATATTTTAATAGCATTCTCGCATGCGCGGTGAAACATTTTTTAGTAAACCTGCTCATTTTTCATCTAATTTATATTATTTTTTAATTCTGATTGCAGAGTATTGTGTACAATATTATTTGTCATATTTTCTGGAAATACTATTTTTTTTTTTTTTTTAAGAACTCTGCAAATTATAAGCAAAAAATGTGGCGAAATTTGGACTGTTTTTCTAAAAACCTTAATTACTCTACGGGTATACATGCTACCCTCATAAAAATTAACGTGGTATATTACAATAAGCCACTTATTAATAATCTCGAGTTTGAACGCTTTTGCTACATTAGTTTTTACAGGGTTATCCAAAAGATATTTGTTATTTTTCAATTTGTTGACGGTCCCCTATGGGGTTTCCGGAAAAAAAGTTCACGGAAATATATGACCTATACTATACTGTTTACACACCTGCAGTTTCATGTTAATTCCTCATCTATTTTTCTAGATATTTAACAAAAGGTCTAAAATCGCAAGTGACCGGCCACCTTTGGCCATATAGTGTATGTGCTTTTAAGTTTCACTATATTTATGTATACTATATGGTGTGTATAAATTCTATAGTTCATATGAAGGGGTACACAAAAGAATTCGTAAGGGTTACGGAGTATGAGCGTAAATTGCTTAAATGTGGTTTTTAAATAAGCTATGTTTTGAATGAGCATTTAGTTTACTAAGAAAATAGATAAAATAATATACAGGACCACCCAAAGAATAGGATACTTGGCCGTCATTGGATGATAATTTGTTGAAATGTGATCTCAATAGTTTTAAGAGTGTTTTAATTTGAATTAAATTTTAGCTAAATTGTGGCGTGTAATAAAGTTACTAGGTAAACTACAGGGCTGTACAAAAGTATTAAAGTATGTTTACATCTATTAGCATAAATTGCTGAAAGAGAAATTTCAACCTGTTATGCGTTTTCCTGCTAAACTAAATTTTCCCCTTATACAGTATATCAACATACAGATCAAATACTGAGCTGTTCAAAAGAATTGGAATACATATTTGGCTATGGATGGTAACTGCTGAAATCAGTTTTTTCAAATGTTTTATGCGTTTTCTAAAATGTTTACTTAGTTATCTTACTTACCTTATGTGAATAAATAACGACGTTTTTTTAAAGCTTTCAGGGAGTGTTGGGAAGTGTTTCATAATCTAGGTTTAACGTATGATTTTTTTCCTTGTCTATATATATATTATGCTATCGTACTTGGCACCGAAATCGTGATTATTTGTTAATTATTTAATGGCCACGCCCGAATGAAATGCATCTCATTGGTTATTGCACAGCATTTAATGCATATCCATACCTATAAAGGGGTTACTATAGGGGGGGGGCTGTTCTGTCGACAAAACTTGACGATATATTGCCAAATGTGGCGAAAAAATTAGTCGCCAAATGTGACATCAACTTGGCGATATCTCAATATTTCGCCAAATTCCCATAGACTTCCATTGTAAACCAATAGGGTTTACTTGCTTACATAAAATCAACAAATTGTGATATTTTAATATAACAAAAACTAATATTAGCTTAAGGGACTATATTAATTATATTTAAGGGAGTCCAAATAAATTAAATTATGAATAAAAGTAACATGATACAATACTTAGCAAGCTTTCCTAGACATAAATTTTAAGGGATACCAAACTGGTCGCCATGGGCGGCTAGTTTTTATATATTTCACTGTATGATAGACGCATTCATAATGGAAGTAGGTAGTAATGATTCAACGTATTTACTCTTGCTTTATAGCGCCTCATGGGAGGAAATATGTTAGCACAATATAATAGATTTTTTTAAGTCTCACTGTACTCTTTTTGAAAATATGTGGCCTAGATTCAAGACAATTTTCTTTTCTGTTTATATTGTCGCCAGGCGGGAAATAGGGTAACTAAATAAAAATGAATTGATATTTTACTTTTTTAACACTTTCCAACAAAGTTGAAAAGTGTTTATGATTTTGGTTTGTCTGTCCAAGATCTAACCCCCCGTAAATATACTTCGATTGCCCTGAAATTTTTGGATGTGATTAACATTTACCATAGCACGTTCCCTATTTCAAATGAAGTTTGTAGCATGTTTAGTTCATTTACAAGGACAGTCAAAAGTATTTCGTTACATTACGAATCGTTTCAATGATTTTTAATGATGTTACACGCTTTCAAACACAATAAAACTGATATGCATTTATGAAGTGCACAAAAATATGCATTGTGTAGAATATGCGGTGCAAAGAATAGTTGTTATTCATTTACAGGGCCACACAAAAGAATTCCGTTACATAATGATATAGGGGTGGAGGGAATTTTTTGCGGCATATTTTAATTATGTTAAACTATTTCATATATAATGAAATTGAAATACATCGCTGAGGTTTACTGTATCTTATTTCTTGTATAATTCGAAGTGCATAGCATTTACAGGGAAACGCAAAAGATTTCAGATACTATATTGTACCCGAAGTCCTGTACATTAGCGATGATTGCTAAAAATGCATTTTTAATTATGATGTGAGCTTTTATTTTTCACTATACGAGTATTTATGGTGTGTAAATGGCATAATTCACATATAGGGCGACAGAAAACATTTCGTAAGGATTACTAGGTATGAGCGTAAATTGCTTAAAGGTGTTTTTTAAGCGAGTTATGCATTTTTACGCTGAACTGCCTTTAGCTTATTAAGAAATGTTTGCAGAATATAGATAAAATGATATACAGGGTCACGCAAAGAATTGGATACATGGCCATCTATAAATGGTACTTTCTGGAAATGTGATTTCAGTAGTTTTAAGAGTGTTTTAGTTTGATTTACATTTTAGCTAGATAGCGGCGTGTAATAACGCTTATACAAAAGTATTAAAGTATGTTTCCATCTATTAGTATAAATTGCTGAAAGAGAGATTTCAATCTGTGATGCTTTTTCTTGCTAAACTAAATTTTCCCACTATATAGTATATATATCAATCTACAGATCAAATACTGGGCTGTTCAAAATAATTGGAATGCATATTTGGCTATGGATGATAACTGCTGAAATCAGTTTTCAAAAGTTCTATGTGTTTTCTAAAATGTTTACTTAGTTATCTTATTAACCTTATTTCAGTAAATAATGAAGTTTTGTTAACGCATTCAGGAAGTGTTGGAAAGTGTTTCATAATCTATGCTTGACGGAAGATTTTTCTTTCTTGTTTATCTATAAAACTTCAGAATAAGTTTTTGACGCGATGAAATTTGTTTTTTGGATAAAAAATTTCACCTGATAGGTTTTTCTTTTACACTGGTAGCTCCCAGGGGGGAAATTCCATAACTAAAACTTTAAAATAAATATTTTTTTTTACTATTTCTTATATGAAAACCATACTCAAAGTTAAAATTGCGGATTGCAGATTCAGCAAATTTTTCTTTTCCGTTTATAGCTGCAGCTGGGAAGAAATGGGATAACTAAATTTAAATAAAACTGATTTTTTATGTTTTTTAGGAAATTGTCATAATAAGCTTCCACTTCGGCGAAGTTATGTTTTGATAAAAATCTTTATGTGATTTTTTTTCACGCTGTTAGTGCTCCTGGTGGGAAATTGCTTAAATAAAACTTTAAAATATTTTTCTTTATGTTTTCGCGTATGGAAACCACATTTCAAGTTAAAATTAGATAACGCAGATACATTGCAATTTTCCTTTACTTTTAAAGCATCCCCTCGCAAATGGCTTAAAAAAAAATGGATTTTTATGCTTTTTAATAAGTTTTCCTTAATAATCTTCTTTAGCGTCATTCTTATGTTTTGATAAAAAAAAGTCCTTCCGGCCAGTGCCGGGAGGAAGAGGTAGCTTTCATATTCCTTATTTTAAAAAAGCCAACTTATATTATTCAAACACACGAAGTTCAATTTAGTGGAAACCAAATATTAGAGATTCAGTACTATTTTTTATCAATACTAAATCATAATGAATGAGAATTTTGCGAAATTAGTCAGCTTTATCCAAGCTGCTTTTATTTAAAGTAACTTATATTTGGCTGCCAAATTCGGCGATTTCTTAAAGTGCCTGCCATTTTAAGACAACATGTTGGATGAGGCTAACCAGTGAACTTGGTCGAGACCTTAGTAATTGCTGTGCACATGCTCATTCACATCGGAATCGGTTGATATATACGAGTTCTGTCGCAGGCAAAAAATCAGATTTTTCAAAATGTCACCCACATTAGAAATTGAAACTGCTATATCTGAGCCATTTTTTAAGATAAAGACAAACAAAAAATGCTCCTGAAGCCTTATATCAAGGTCAAATACTTAAGAAAGAAACCTTTTTCAATTTCAAATTTTTTGCTCCTCACTTTAAATATATATATTTTTAATTTAATGGCCGCCATTTTGAAACAAGATGGCTGATGAAGCTGGCCAGCGAACATGGTCGAGATATTGATGTATACTATCCACATGCCTTCTTCCATCGAAATAGGCGAATACGTGTGTTATCACGTGACAAATACAAGATCGTTTCAAAGTGTTAGCCATGCTAGAAATTCAAAGTGCTATAATTCAACCATTTTTTAAGATATAAACAAAAGAACAAATTTTCAGAAACAAAAACTGCTCCAGAATCTTTGTATCAAGACCAAACACATAAAAAAAATCTTTTTCATTTTCCAATTTTTTAATACTTCATTTTAAATTTTAAATTAAATTTTTTTAAATGGCAATCCTTTTGAAAGAAGATGGCGAATGAAGCTGGCCAACGAACTCGATCGAGACATTGGTATGTACTATGTACAGACCAAGTTACATCCAAATCGGTCCTTAAATACGCCTGTTATCGCATGACAAAAATCAGGTCGTTTTAAAATGTCAGCCACAATAGAAATTCAAATTGCTATAACTCAGCCATTTTTTTAGATATAGACGAAAGAAAACCTGTTCCGGAATCTTTGTATTAAGGTCAAACACATACAAAAAAATCTTTTTCATTTTCCAATTTTTTGGTATCTCATTTTAAATTTTAAATTTTTAAATTTTTTTTTTAAATGGCCGCCATTTTGAAACAAGATGGCGGATGAAGCTGGCCAACGAACTCGGTCGAGATATTTGTATGTACTATGTACACACCAAGGTACATCCAAATCGGTTCATAAATACGTCTGTTATCACGTGACAAAAATCAGGACGTTTGAAAATGTCAGCCACGCTAGAAATTCAAAATGCTATAACTCAGCCATTTTTTAAGATATAGACAAAACAAAAACTGCTTCCGAATCTTTTAATCAAGGTCAAACACATAAGTAAAAAATATTTTTTCAATTTCCAATTTTTTGGTACCGCATTTCAAATTTAATTTTTTCTTAAAAAATTAAATGGCCGCCATTTTTAAACAAGATGGCGGCTGAAGCTGGCCAACGAACTCGGTCCAGACATTCGTATGTACTATGTATAAACGAAGTTACATCCAAATCGGTTCATAAATACGCCTTTTATCGCGTGACAAAAATCAGGTCGTTTCAAAATGTCAGCCACGCTAGAAATTCAAAATGCTATAACTCAGCCATTTTTTAAGATATAGACAAAACAAAAACTGCTCCGGAGTCTTTGTGTAAAGGTCAAATACATAAGAAAAAAATATTTTTCCCTTTTCAATTTTTTGGTACCACATTTCAAATTTTAATTTTTTTAAAAAATTTTAAATGACCGCCATTTTGAAACAAAATGTCGGATGAAGCTGGCCAACGAACTCGGTCGAGACATTGGTATGTACTATGTACACACCGAATTACATCCAAATCGGTTCATAAATACGAGGGTTACTGTGTGACATAGGTCATATATATATAACCTTTAATTAAACAAAACCTACCACCGTCAATTATTATGAATTAAAGCTGTAAGTATAAAAAAAAGAAGAAAAAAAATTATTATAAGAATTATTATGGAAGAAAAAGAAAAAAGTGGACACCGATAAAAATTGAAAAGCTTATATATTGAATTACGTTATCAAGGGCACAGAATTCAATGATATAAGCAAAATGGTGTTTTCTGTGGGAAAAATAAGCTAAAGCTAAAAATTATTTTCCCCTGTGCCCAAACAACCATTAAATTCAAGTGAATTGATTAAAAATGAAAGCAGAATAGAAACAAATAATATGAAATGGAAGAATAAATAAAACGTATTTAAGTACTTATAGGATATAAAATATAAATAATAAACACCATACCGATTAATATTTCAGTATTTTACAAATATCCACGCGCACATGTCTACCAGAATATCATAAAGATTAAGGTGAATAAAACAGTTAAGAAATCACAGTAAATGATACCAAAGGATGCAGTTAATACATTTTATAATAAAATTTGAAATACCTTGTTAAACACATTTAATATAATATAAAATAAATAGATAGTAATTACATTATTTAAAATGCACTATTAAATTAATTAATAACTGTTTAACAATATCGTCAAAATTTAGCTAAAAATACCCCCTGGTGCATTAAATTATAACTGAAATGGAGCTAGAAAAATTAAAGTTTAGAGCTATCTTAAAGATACAAAATTTGGTGCTGCCATCTAGTATTACTTTTATTAATCAACTGTCGCAAGATAAATATTTGTAAGCATTTGAATTTAAATAAATTTTTAAACAGCAAAACCAAACATATCCTTATATATAGAGAATTATAAACCTAATATAAACCACACAATGTATTTAAAAAAAAAAAACTATTGTTAATAAAATTTAAAAGCATACAATATATTCTATTAGCTAACTTATTTAAACTAAACTAAGAATTTAAATAAATCTAGAACTTTGATAATATATAGCATATAGCTATATGCTAAAAAACAAAATAAATTCAGTAATAATATAAATAATTATTAAAAATAATATAAAAATTATTTTTTAATCAATTATCTATAAGATATTTATAATATATATATATATCAATTTTGAACGGAGGGTGGTTTCGGGGTCTGGGTGTCATGATCGATGAAAATATACCAAAATTTTTTGAAATCGCTTTCCTCCAAACGGCTGCAATAGGTAGCTTTTTGTAATGAAAGCTACCTAAAAATTAATTGATGAGTCTTTTTACGCTGGTAGCGTTTCTAGAGGGAAATTGCATAATTAAATTTTTAAAATGAATTTTTTATATTTTCTTCATGTAGCAACTATAATCCAGAGTAAAATTAAAAAAGGTAATTTCAACTCAACTTTCTTTTAACACAGATAACGACTCCTAGCAAGAAATATACTAACCAAATTTAAATGAAAGGTTTATTAGTATTTTTACTGTACGATAGCCGTACTCATTATAAAAATAAGTAGTACTGGTTCAACACAATTATCTCTTGCGTTTGTAGTTACCACTGGCTATCTACATTTCAATGAAGTTAATTTTTTATGTTTTACTGCATGGAGACATTTACGGTGATTGCTTTTAATTTTATCTCATTTTATAATGCAAGCAAAATGTTATGATATGGAAATGAATAGAAACCTTTTGGTTACTGATACTAACATTGCATAAAACGCACAGACGCAAGGTATATGACCTATCCATTCATACACAATTTAAATCTCTTAAGATACACTTACAAGGAGAGGTCCCGAGGTTGGAGACACAGAATGCGGTGACCCTTTATGCATTGATAGAGTATAGTCAATTGATAAACATATGACAAGGATAAAGTGCAATATGCAGGGGCGCCTTTAAAAAGAAGCTCCAACGTCACCCAATTTTGACGCTTTATTACATGCTCGGATAAATAATTACACCCATTTGTAAGCGACTGGATGGTACAGGTGGCAGAGCGCCAGACCTCAAACTTTTCTCTCACGGAACTTTGTGGGTTCGATACCCCGACATAACTTTCTTTTTTTTTATGAATTGAGTCTTCCGAAATTCATACTTCAATATTTCTAAATTTAGAAACTTCTTCATTAAACATGTTTGTTTTTCAATTTAATTACGACACTGCACTAAAGAACTACGTCTAACCTCCGCAAAACTTTAAAAACAAAATACCGTGCTCACTCGGTGTGCAGTAGATGCCTGTTAAAACTTTAATACAAACATGAGTAAACATTCTAAACTCACCTTGCTTATTTTTAATAGTGTACAATGTACATGTTTTGCAAAAAGCCACCTACAAATCTACGTAATTAATAAATATTAACCCGATGAAAAGATTTTTTGTTGTCGGAAAAAGCTATTTTAATTCCAAACATAAGATTCCGAGATAAAAATAAATATTGAAAAAAAATTGAAAAATTATAAAACTTTTAATTTGTTAGGTGAAAAGAAAGGAGGAAAAGATGAAATTTAATACCATATTTTAATTTTATGTAGCACATTTTAATTGATTTCGCTGAAAAGAATAGAGGTTTATTCGTATAAAAAACCATAAATAAAAGTGAATAGAATAAAAGTTTTGCCGTCTGAGGAATTCAAATTATATGTAATTTTTTACTTTTCATTAGACTTATAAAACTGCTATAAATTTGCAATTTCTCAGTAAATATACAAGTACAGTAGAACCTCTTTTATGAGAAACTCTTTTAACCGAAACTCTCGGTTAACCGAAAACCATTTTGAAAGCTTTTTCTTTACCATCACATTCCTTGTGTGCAAAATCCATTTTGAAAGATTTTTTTTCTTTTTTTTTTAACTATCTGTTTTAACTGTTTCCTTCTGTGCAAGTGGTTTTTTCCAAACTATGAGTACATATAAATATTTTCGATCCCCTTTCTTAGAGTTTCTTTGAATTTAACTTGAGCTCCCATAAGCTGCGGAGTGGAACGAAGAAAACGAACAAATTAGAAATTCTGAAGCTTTTGAATGTTTTGCAAAAGGTTTGGCATGGATGGAGCAGCAGAAAGACTGTGATACTGGTGAACTAATAATATTAAAGAACTCCGTGATAGAGCTTCAAAGCAAAGGCAATCGAAACTGCGACAAAACAAAACATTTTTTCAAACCCTTGTGATATATGTAAAAGGTACTTAAATTAAAAATTAAAATTTAGATAATTTATTCTTGTTTCTATTTTGCTATTGCTTTATTTTTACTAAGCACTTGTCACCATAATAAGAAGTATTGCATATATTTCTCCTTAATCTTAAGATTGAAGCATTCTCGATTATCCGAAAATTTTGATTTTCCGAAAGAGGGTCGGTACCCATTACTTCCGATAATCGAGGTTCTACTGTATATATGTGTGCTCGCAGAAGCATGATTTTATTTATGTTTAGCTTAAATTTAAATAATTATACAGCCTTGGCCAAAAGTATTAGGCACCCTCACTTTTACTGCATTTTTGGTTTTTAAGGTAAAGAATAAAAGTCTTGTTGTTTTATAAATTATTATATTAACATAAAATTACAAAAATATCAATATTTAGTTGGTCCACCCTCGCCTATAATAACAGCAGCAATCTTTTGGGGCGTTCTGCGTACATGACTTGCACATTTTCCTGGGCATCCCACTCTTGAAAAGGATCATTTTTCAAAATTGTTTTCGATGTTATTCTTTGTTCTCAGATTTTACGTTTTAATATGCACCAAAGGTGCTCGATTGGATTAAGATCTGTTGACTGTGCTGACCACCCCAGCAATACAATGCAACTGTCTTTAAGCCAGCACATCGTAGTGGACGGTTTATGACAAGGAGCATTGTCTTGTTGGAACTTCACGCAGCGTAAACTGGTGTCACTAAAAATATTCATTAATGAAGGCATCAGCATAGTTTCCAGCACATTTATGTAATTTTGGCTGTTCATGTGGCCTTCGCAAACGAACATTTCACCAACGCCATCGGCAGCCTTACAGCTCCAGATCATAATAATGCCGCCTCCGTGTTTTACAGTAGGCCCTACGCCATGTGGATGATATTGTTTGTTGATACGTTGTCTCACGAAGCTCATGCCGGTTGTTCGAAATACCCAGAAATAAAATAAAAATGATTCATCTTAAAATATTCGCATTTTTATTACAAAAGCCAACTTTGACTGAATGATGGTTATTTTCCATTATGAAAAATGGTTAAAATGCTTACCTCAATGTTAGATTCATCGCACTACATAGCATTTGACCAATCCTCTTCTGCAAAATGTCGATATCGATGAGCCCACTCCCAGCGATTCTTCTTGTTGTTTTCTGAAAGCCAGGGCTTCTTCCTGGCTTTATACCCTTTAAATCCAGATTCTGCGAGTCTTCTTCTTGCCGTTCGAGCACTCATAGTTTGTCCAATGTCTTCTGGCAGAGCTTCAGCGAGCTCAGAAGAAGTTTTTTGCCATGTCTAACAGACTTTAGTATTAGTTTCCTGTCCTGGCGTTTCGTTGCAACGTTTTATGCCCGTTCTTCTCTTGTTTTAATGAGACCGAGCCTCCGTGAATCAGGGCAATACCATCGTAACTGACGTAACATTTTATCATCGAATTTTGTTTTCAAATCTAAGTAGAACATTTACTAATAAAGCTAGAACAAATTTTTACAGTTTAAAATATTTCTTACTAAGGTCTTAATACCCAAATACCTGCAGATTATTTCAATCTCTCTTTGAGTCCCCAAAATTGCAATTCAAAATTCTGTAACTGACGTAACATAAAATATACAAACATTTTTTCTGCCATCATTAAAGGGTAAAAATTATCAAAACTATCCCGTTAAGAAAAGTGATTTAATGTTCTCAGAAACACTAAGTAATGCCAAATTATAACACTAACTTGTTTAATTAATTTTTGAATAATAAAAAAGAAAAAATGGCATTTACACGTGTAACTGACGTAACATTATAACTTTACAAAGACAATAATGGTACTTAGTTTGTAAACAGTAATTTACAGTGCCTTTTTATTAGGATTTTTCTACAGAATATAAAAATATCAAGTTTTCCAATCATACCCTTAAATTAAACATATTATAAATTTGATTCCCCCCCAAAAATGATGATTTTCTGTGAAATTGCCCACCATTTAATAGTAGATTGCACTGCACTTCAAGAACATTTCACCATTTTGCTTATCTCTACTTGAGATTTGCTTTGTTCATGCAAATCCTGAATTCCCATTGTTTTTTCAACAGGCAGCTCACTTTTTTAGGCATTTTACAATTTAATGATATAAAATTTGCCACTAAATCTCACACGGAAGTTACTTTTATCTGTAAATATCAAATAAAGACTGGCAAAATATTCAAAGTATTTTTACGAAAAATTACATTTCCATTGTCTTAGTCACCAGATGTCGCCAGTAGTTCCAAAAAACTATTTATGTTTCGATTGACGTTTGACAAGACCGCTTACGCCTTTGTATAAAGCATTTGTTATTTTTATAAATTATTTTTATAATTCAAGAGTTTTGTAGGGGGTGCCTAATACTTTTGGCCAAGGCTGTATACATATTTTTTTTAAATTGTGGTTCGAAAAAAAAGAAAATCTCTTTTCGGGGTATCGAACCCACAGAGTACAAATCTCCGAAAGAGAAAAGTTAGAAATCTGGCGCTCTGCTAACTGTACCATCCGGCCTCAAGAATCTGTGTAATTAATTCGATTATGGCTAAAGTTTCGAAATTGGGTAACTTTGGGACTTGTTTTTTAAGACTCCCCTTCATATTGCACTTTATCCTTATCATATGTTTATCTATTGACTATACTTTATCAATGAACGGTCGCCGCATTCTGTGTCCCCAACCTCGGGACCTCTCCTTGTTAATCCAAGAAATTTTAATTGGTTGCTTTTGTAGATTACAACGTTTTCCCATTAGATTGGAAATAATAAAATCATTGAAATGCATTTGAAATGATTTTTTCCTATCTACCTTAATGTAACGGAACAATTTTGATTATTCCTGTAAAATAACTATAAATGATACACACTCCATTTAAAATTGCGATCATGCTATAGGAAAGATCAATAAAATATACAAATTTCAGGGCAGTCCGAGTATATTTGCGAGAGTTAGCGCACAGAAGACGAGCACATATACTGACAAACCGAAGTCATAAACACTGTTCAACTGTGTCCTAATGCGTTAAAAAGGACTGTGTCACCCTGTTTCAACGTTTTGTGACGAATGCCAGTTTTAATTATTTAATTTTAATTTATTTAATCGTTGAAATTCTGAAACTGGATAAAGTAAAAATTTTTGTTTAAAAGTACTGGTAACCAAATTCAAGGATTTTGAACACTCTATACGACACGTTACAAATATCACGTAAATAACCTGAAACTGTAATTTATATTTTAAATATCAGTTTTTTTTAAATAACGTAATTATCTTAATAGAAAGTCTTTGTAGAAAGTTAGCCTTTATAGATAGTTAAACTTTATAGAAAGACTTCGTCAATTAATCTGAGTTTTTCTCCGAGGAAATTTCAATAAATACTTACAAGAACGAAAAATCATAGATCAGGCACGAACTATAAATACTTTTCAACAGTAACAGGATATTTATAGAAATTTCATTTTTGCCTATAATGAAATGAGATATCGAAATAGAAACTAAAAAACGTACGGTACGGTAATGTGGCCGAAGTCTTTTGTGTAGCCCTCCATGCAATCTATAGAATTTATGCAAACCACTCAGTAAACTCAAAATTAGATAAATTTTAAAATACATACCACAGAGGTAAACACAGTTCCAGCAGTTATCGATTTTAGTTAGTCCTTTAACTAGGGTTGCCGGATTTTAACCAGGCTAAAAAAAAGCCGGCTGCCTTTTTTTTTTTTTTTTTTTTTAACCACTTAAAAAAAGTCAGGTTATATTTTTTTAAAAGTGTGTTTAAATATTGGAAAAGATTATACTAAATTAGATTCCAAACCGGTGATCTGAAATTTTATCTTACTACATAGCTCCACATATAGTACAAATTTTAAAGATTATATCAGGGATGAGATTTCTCCGCTTTTTTGCACACCTTGTATAATCTTAGAGAAAATGTTATTTTATTTATTCGGAAAAAACTGCGATTTAACTGAACAACATTTTCTCTAATATTAAACTGGTATGCAAAAAAGCGGAGAAATCTCATCCCTGGATTATATTTAACTAGAGGGCTCAGCCTTTTGCGAGCTACACCCGCCAACAACCCGTTCAGGCTTCACAGCCTCTGAAAATATACTATAATGTGCCCTGTTTTAAAAAAATATTACCAGGTTACGGAAGATTGAATGATGTTATCACTATAACAGCGGTTATCTTCTGCAATGGCGTTACCATGCTTTTCCGTTTGAATGAACAATTTTCGGTTACCATGGCTTCATCCATAGCTGTCGTAATAAATGACGTCTGTTTTCGAGATTGATAAGTAAGATCAATTACACATTTGGAAATTAGCTTGTATAAAATGATTAGCATAAAAATGACGATAACTTTCTGAATTTTGTAACGACGCTATGGACAATATTCTTCCTTTAGGTTTGAGGTTAAAAAACTCCGTCTGCTTGCGAATAAATTTCAGATCCATTATTAAAAAGCATTGTGTTTTGAAGTTTTACGCTTATATTTTATATCTTGATCGAGTTTTAGATATTTCAAGTACAGGTATAGCTTATTCATGAATTCTTTTCTCTATTTTAATACGCCATCATGAATATTTTAAAGTTATTTTTACATGTAAATTTTTTGTATCGTACTAGATTATCCTGTCGACCAAAAAATTAACGCCAAACTATAAGATTAAATACCAATAAGGGATGATCGTAAACGTCACATTCACTTGACATTAAACACTATATACGTGTCTGTTACGTCATGAAGTGATTTTTTATTCGAATTTTTTATTAGTATGTTTTACTAATATTTAAGATTATTATTAAAATTATGTAAGTTTGTATAACTTGGCGAAATTGGTCCAAGGGATAATCAAGTAGTACCGTTCGTATTAATATATAAGAATATCCGAATTTTCTAATTTGTATTTATTGAATAGTAACTCGTACAAAATAAAACGAAGGTATTTTGTGCATACATTTACGAGTATTTATGCTACATCAAGTGATGCAATATATAATCAAATATGCTTGGCGCACTACTATTATATGTGACGTCAGATTAAAAGTCTTCGGAATAAAAATCGTTTTAAATGTATCGTTTTATTATATGACGGAATTTCCCCTATTAAATGCATGTCTCATGTAATAATTTATTTATTTTAGATATTATTTGACTTAAAAGCATTTGGAAATATTATTTGAACTTTTTAAGTATGCCCTAATATTGACTATTAAAAGTTTTTCATGTGTAAGAATTTAATTATTTTAGGCACTTTAATTTTACGATATTTAATGTTTGGGTCTTTACAAATAACGTAATTATCACCTTAAATGCGTTTCGCATGTCATAATTGTATAATTTTAGAGTTTTCGTATTTTTTAACGTTTATGTGTAAAGATTTTGGCGTAACTTTCCTTATTTTCTGCTTTAACACGTGATGATTAAATTCCTATTTTAAAATTTTCTTTCGGTTTTTAAGATTATTGATGTCATTTTCTCTTTAAAATTGAAAAGAAAATCCTTTTTCCCGCCTATGAAATTTGAAATTGACAGACGATTTTTGTTTTTTAAAATAAATTGATTCGGGATGATCAAAATGAGAAAAAATGTTTTTATTTTTTTTATTTTCTTGAAAAACATAATATAATCTCTATATTGTTTCACTATCAATTGAAATACAAGATATTATTTCAATTATCAATTTGAACCTGACGAAAAAGAAATAACCTTAATAATCCCCATAGTTTTCTCCTGTTCTCCCATTTAAAAGAAAATGGAGTAATTTTGTTGCCATTACAGATTGTCATTACTGAAATGCAATTAAAATTAGAAAAAAAGAATAATATTTCGAAAACTAATTCATATTTTAAAATCCTATTACCAGTTTTGACATCTGTGGATAATACGGATAATTGGTGTTATTTCCCCGCCAAATGTTTCACATTTTGGAAGAAATGGCCGTGAAACTCAGTCAGTCGGATCGGTCGTATATACCGGGTGTCCAAATAAGGACTGACTGATTTTAAACTTCAATAACTTGCAAACGGTGACAAATATTTAAAAAACTCTTACAGGAGGGTTATGCATAAGGTCAAAAGTTTTTTTACAGTGATTTTCGATTTTAGTTCGAATTACAAACAATAGATGGCGCTGCGATCAATAGACGCTAAATTCAGGCTCGATTTTTGGTACTTCGGGACCCACTCAATACATTTAAATCACCTTTTTCAGCATGGAAGAAGAGAAAGTCCAAAAAATAGAGCCTGTATTTAGCGCCTATTGCTTACAGCGCCATCTACTGTTTGTAATTGGAACTAAAATCGAAAATCACTGCAACAAAACTTTTGACCTTATGCATAATCCTCCAACAAGAGTTTTTTAAATATCTGTCACCGTTTGCAAGTTATTGAATTTTAAAATAAGTCAGTCCTTTTTAGGACACCCGGTATATAGGGTAGATTAAACAATGACAAAGTGTATCACATCAAAATAGAAACATTCTTACATATCCATATAGAGGGATTATCGCAACGAATGGACAGTGTTGAAAGAGAAGTTAAGAAGGATATAATAGTTGAGGAGAGTCCAGTACATAAGTGTATAATATAAAGAGAACAATAAAAAATAAACAATAAAAAAAAAACAATTTAACAAATTACAACGACCGTTTGGAAGATGATTTTTTGAAAGACTAAAATTTAAGGCATAAAAAATCGCACGGAGTTGATCATACATTACGTACGCCATGAATTAAACATTAATAGTGTTATTACACGTAAAAATTGCAAGCGACAAAAATCGCTTGCGGCTCGTCAGATTTCCTGAAACTTACGTATTATCCACCTAAAACTTACGTATTATCCACCTGAAATTTACGTAATTATCCAAGCATTTCATTGGCTGTTCGGGAAAAGGCTTTTCCATCGTCCAAGAAATCTGACGACCCATTTTAAATGAAATTTCATTCTTAAACTTCTAAACATCCCACAATATTACTTTTTACACCGTCGTATATAGAAAAAATGTATTAGGTAGAATTCGTAAGAAATACTACCTATTGCAGTCGTTACCATGGTGCGACTTTTGAAAAATTCCTTCATAACTTTTCATTACATGACCCCAGGAACCCAAAACCACCCCACCTAAAAAGTTTATATATATATATATATATATATATATATATATATATATGTATGTATGTATGTACTAAATTTTGTCCGCACGATAAAAGTCGCAATTATGCACGGAACGTCTTCAAACTCGCCAATAACTTTAAGATGGCTAATTTCTCGGCGGGGATTGAAAATGAGCAAAATCGGTCCAAGGGAATGGGAATGGGGAAGGTTTAAAATTTTGAATACCGTCTTAACATGATTCTGATAAAACTAGCTTTTACACAACAATGGCAGGAAAAAATAAATATTTTTCGTTATAGCTGTTGCCAACAATAAAAAAAAAGCAATAAAATTCTCACCACAACAATTGTTTTTCTAATGCAATGTTTTCACGTGAAAAATTAAATTAGATAAACAGTTTGACGAATTGAAAACAAATTGAATATTACGTCATAAGTTTTCTAGAGTAAGATTTCTGCATGAAAATTCAAAATGAAATAAATAGTTTGACAAATTGAAAACAAATTGAATATTACGTCATAAGTTTTCTAGAGCTAGATTTCTGCATGAAAATTCAAAATGAAATAAATAGTTTGACGAATTAAAAAAACAACAAAATATTGCGTCATATTGAAAATGTAATGGACCACAACAGGTGAATATGTAACGTCATTGAGTTTGAAGAAACGTATTAAAACATGATAAAAACTCGAGTATGGAAATATTAACATATTTTAACATTTTGAGGTTCTCTGAATTTGATTTAGCCATTTTTAAACCTGTTCCATATACATGCGTGTGTGTATATTAGAATTTTCACAAAATGTTTAGCTCCCTAGAGCTCATTCTTAGCGAAGGAACTGGGTTTATCTTTAATCTTGATTTAAGTTTTGTTGGTGAATTTAGTACTTAACTTCGAAATCTACCTCCGCCTGTAGGCCCGAGCCGGCAGGGATTTTTTTTAAATGCAATTTGTTTGAAAGCTGTATCTCAATTTGTTTCTGAGTTATTAATTTTTTTTGTAGTTTTTATTACTTTTTTGTCATAGTGGCAGCAGAAGTAAAGGGAAATACAGATTACTGTATAGACCAATCAAAAAACGAATAAAATGCGGATTAAACCAATAAAAATCTTCAGATATGTTTTTGATTTCCTACGCTGTCGAGGAAAATAACCATTTTTCCAAATGGTTAAAAATCTCCAAATAAAATTTGTTGAATTAAAAATTTGAAAAGCTTGTTTCTATTTACAAGAGCATATTCATGCACAAATTCATGCATGTGCTATTCATAACATTGTTTTAATAGTGAGGACTGGTGTTTTTATTATATGACTTTATATATTGTTTTAAATGTTTATGAGAAATAAAAAAAGACTTGTATATTATCAGCTCATAAAATTAGTTAGGTAATAAAACATGTAACTAAGTAACCATTGTCTTCTTTAATTATACAGTTTATAAAACTCAGTGACAAGGAATTACAACGGTTGACTCTATGTAAAGAAGTAAAAATGTAAAAAAAAAAGATGGGTGGGGGTTAAAGGTTAGTATAAACCACATAAAGTAGTTGGTATGACCCTTTTAAAATTTAGCTGACATATTTGCAATTCTGACAACAAATCACTAGCAGCTCCATCTATGTGTTATTACAGTATTAATGTCTCCATTATTGAGAAATTGGGGTATTTATTAAATTCTAAGTCAATTAAATGTCATTTACAATTAATTAAAAAATACTTATAAAGGTGCAGTTTCTAATTAAACTGCTTCACTGTATAAAAGCCAACTATGGTCAAAAAAGGCCAATTTTGGCCAAAGTCTGTTAAAAACAATAAAAGCTACCGGCGCGGTGTGGCTATTAAAATACTTAGGCTGTCTTTTTTGAAACCGTGCTTTTAACCGAATTCTTCTGTATGCCTTTGTAAATGAACGATAAATGATATATGCACTCTAAAATCTATAGAAAGCATACACTGCACTTGAGCGATTTCGTTCAGTTTTCAGTATCATAACCTTAAACGATTTTTCCAAATAGATCATAACTTAACTCTTTATGTACTGAATAATGAATACATGAAAATTTTATCTTCTAAAGCATTTTTCGCGAATTTTTGAAACTACATTAGATGATTTACATAACCATTTAATAAATTTTAAAAAGATAGAAGGATTGAAGGATTTAGAAGGATTAATTAAATTTGAATTTATAGGGATTTTGTGCAATATTTATAACCCTACTCAAATCTTTTATTTTAAATATTTTTCATATTATTTTGTAGAATTAGTTGTGTATTAATTGTTGTGTTGTAATTGTTTTGTAGAGTTAAATAGAATGTTCTTGCAATTGAAATATAGAAATATTTCCGAATTGAAAAATTGTTCCCCTCTGTCATATCCCAATCCAACAATAGTTGAGATCTGCGTTAATAGATGGCAGCACTACATAATCTCTTTGTAAGGTATCGCATGTTACCAGAGTATTCCGCGCAGTTGTAAGAAATGACTTGTTTTGAGAGCTGCGTTTAGCAGCTCCTGTAAATATGTAAAATAAACTATAAGTAATCTTATAGTTATGCTTTCTTCCTTAGTTAAGAATAATAATAAGAGTGTGGCGATATAAAAGTGGCGACGATGTATGGGATTTAACCCAAACTGAAATGTTGTGAAAAAAAAATTTTTTTTTTCGAAAAAGAAAAAGAGAACGGAAAAATGATGGATAAAGAAATAATTTCTCTGGGGCGCTTAGAAGAATATAATTCGAATGTTCCTTGGACTATTTATGTCGAAAAAATAGATTTTTATTTCTCAGCGAATAACATAAAAAATGATGAAATGAAGAAGAATATTTTGCTTAGTTCTGTTGGAACATCAACATTTGAGGTATTACGAGGTATTATTCTTCCGAATACGATTCCGAATACGATATTCCGAAATCAGTACGAGGATCTTTTAAAGAAAGCAAAGGATCATTTTTCACCACGCCCTAGTGAAATTGTGGGACGATTTAAGTTCCAGAAAGGACTAAGGAAGCAAGGAGAGAATATAGCCGATTTCATAAGAGAGTTACGTCGTTTATCCGAACATTGCAACTTCGGAAATACGCTTAATGACCACCTCCGTGATCAGTTGGTGTTTGGGATCCAAGATGAGAAGATACAGCAAAAATTACTGGATTCTAGAAATTTAACGTTCCAAACAGCGATAGAAATAGCTGAGTAATTTGAGATAGCTGAGGCTGGAGTGAAATCCCTGCACATCGGAGATAGTACGACTGTCAATAAGTGCATGTTTCGAAAGGAGAGAAAACGAAAGTGGAGAAGTTCGCTCATGCACTTAAGCCTAAAGAAGATAAATTCGCGCCTGAGAAACAGTGTTACAGATGTTCTAAAAATCATAATCCCAAATTATGCCCTTTTAAATCTGCAGAATGCCATTTCTGCCATCGATTGGGTCATTTAAAAATTTGCTGTCGAAATAGAAAATTTGGAATGAAAAGTGAGAAACCTTTTAAGAACAAAAAAATTAAAACTGTTCAGGAAGAATATTCTTTAAATTTTATGGACGACAACTCCAATAAGGTGTCATGGATAAAATCGGTTAAAATAAATGGTGTAAATATACAATTTGAAATTGATAGAGGTGCGGCTCATACTATTGTAAGTAAAAGTGTTGCTCATAAATTGTTCTCAGGTAAGCTGCCTATAATTAAATCTAATATTAAATAACAAACTTATACTAAACTCTTTAACTGTTTTGGGGGAACTAAAAGTAAATGCTGTTGTTGATGAATATTCTGTACCTGATTTAAGAATATTGGTAATTAAAGAGGAGGGTCCGAGTCTAATTGGAAAAACTTGCTTAAAAGCTTCAAAATTATTTTGGCCTAATGTAAATATGATCAAAAGCATTTCGAAAGATGATTTAATTAGAAATTTTCCTAATGTTTTTGCTGACTGGATCGGGACAATTAAGGGTCCCCCCGCATCAATAAAATAGAAAAAAGATGCAAAACCAGTTTTTCTTAAGTCTCGACCTGTTCCTTTTGCTTTAAGAAAAGCTACTGATGTAGAATTGGAACGATTAACTAATGAGGGTATTTTAAAACCTGTTGATCATTCAGAATGGGCTAGTCCTATAGTAATTGTTCCTAAGCCTAATGGTTCTGTTATAATACGTGATGATTATGGAGCAGCAGTTAATACTAATACTGAAAATGATAATTATCCTCTTCCTAGAATGGAAGAATTATTTTCTAAATTATCAGGTGGTAAATTTTTTACTGTTTTTGATTTAAAAGATGCTTATTTACAACAACCTGTAGATAACGAAAGTAGTATTATTTTGACTATAAATGCACATAAAGGTTTATTCAATGTGTTACGATTAGCATTTGCGGTAAAATGTGCTCCTGGAATGTTCCAAAGAAAAATTTAACATATTTAAAAAAAAATTGTATATGTTGGTGTATTTTTAGATGATGTTATTATTAGTGCTAGTAATGAATCAGAACATTTTGAAAGAGTTGAAAATGTTCTGAAATGCTTTTCTGAGCATGGTATAAGATTAAATAAGGAAAAATTAAAATTTATGGTTTCTGAAGTTTCTTATTTAGGGCATAAAATATCTCAGGAAGGAATTAGACCTATTCCAGAAAAAGTTAATGCTATTTTGAATGCTCCTATTCCAAATAATGTGTCACAATTACGTTCATTTTTAGGCTTAATTTCTTATTATAGAAACTTCCTGCCTAATATTTCAGATGTTTTAGAACCTTTACATAGATTATTAGATAATAATGTAAACTGGACATGGTCAGAAAAGCATGAAAAAGCGTTTCAAAAAGTGAAACAATTATTATGTACATCTCCTGTTTTAGAATTATATGATGTTAACAAAGTTATAGTGTTAAACTGTGATGCTTCTGAATATGTATAGTGTCAGTTTTAAGCCACATTGTTGAGGGTAAAGCGAAATCTATTGCTTATGCTTCGAGAACTTTAAATAAAACTGAAAGAAATTATGCAATGATTGATAAAGAGGCTTTATCTGTAATGTTTGGTGCCACTAAATTTCACCAATATTTAGTTGGAAAACATTTTAAAATTATAACAGATCATAAACCTTTAATTAGATTGTTTGATCCTTTTAAAAAGGTACCTGATACATTATCACCTAGAATGCTGAGATGGTCGTTAATGTTAGCTGGGTATGATTATAAAATTAAGTATCGCGAAGGTAAAAATAATAAAAATGCTGACCCATTAAGTAGATTACCTCTCCCAGAAACTGTAAATGTAGTAAGTAATCCTGCGGAAATAATGTTTGTTTCAAATAATGATAATTGGTCTGTTACTTCTAAAACTATTGCAAAGTGGACAACTGAAAATCCTGTAACTAAACAAATTTTAGAGTGGATGTTACATGGGTGGCCACGAAAAGATAAACAAGAAGAATATCAACCATATTTTCGTAGAAGGGAGGAAATTTCCTGTCTAGAAAATTGTCTATTGTGGGGACATAGAGTGATCGTACCAGAGGAAGGCCGTGAATATATATTAAAATTACTGCATTCTGTTCATCAAGGTATATCGAGCATGAAAGCGAAAGCTAGGGGGGTAGTTTGGTGGCCAAATATGGATAAACAAATTGCACAAATGGTTAATTCTTGTAATAGATGTTGGGAGGGATTGTCCCAAAATGGAACCCTTGAAATGGAAATCTGAACTGCCCTGGGAAAGGATCTATATAGATCATGCCGGTCCTTTTGAAGGTAAAATGTTTTTAATAGTAGTCGATTCTTATACTAAATGGTTGGAGGTAGAGGTAGTACCCAGGTCTGATAGTAAAACTACAATTAAGGTATTAAGGAGAATTTTTGCTACATTTGGATTACCTGTTGAATTGGTCAGTGATAATGGTCCCGCGTTCGCAAGTGATGAATTTGAGGAATTTCTTAAAAATAATGGAATTAAGCATACGCCTGTTCCACCTTATCATCCGTCTTCGAACGGACCAGCGGAAAGGCTTGTATAAACTATGAAAAATTGTCTTAAAAAGCTAGATATAAGTGACATTTTCAATTTCACGATTTTTCTTAGAAAATAATTCCACTCCTCATTCGGTGACTGGTAAAGCTCCTGCTGAATTAATGTTTGGAAGGCCAGTTCGAACAGCCTTTCACTTGTTATTACCAGCAAAACCTAAAATACAGCAACCCCTTCACAAATATGAGCTTCATGATATAGTTTTTCTTAAAAATTTTAGAAAAGGGGAGAAATGGGTAAAAGGAAAAATTATGAAATTATTGGGGAGTAGATGGGTTTTAGTAAATAGATGTGACGGAATAATGTGTAAGCGTCACGTTGATCAGTTGAGACGAAATAAAGAGATAAGTTATGAAATACCAGAGAGAGTTATAGAAATAAATCGAAATGATAAATTAATGTCAGACAAAGTTGAAAATATGGGACATAGTGGTAAAAATTACAGTAATTATGATAGGTATGAAAGGGTTAACCAAAACCGTTTTTCTGGAATTAATGGAAAAATAAAAGAACAGCTTAATAATGATAATACTATAGAACCAAGCCAATCTCAGCCTTCGCATGATATTGTGGCAGGTACAGTTGTGAGTAATAAAAATGATGTTACGACAAAGAAAACTGCGAAAGACAATTTGACTGAAACTTATGACGAGGACTGTAAGAAAAGTGCTCCAGCTCGAAGAAGTCATAGAACAAGATTGCTTGTAGTTCGTTTGAACTATGAGGGGAGAGGTTTCATATCCTAATCCAACAATAGTTAAGATCTGCGTTAATAGATGGCAGCACTACACAATCTGTTTGTAAGGTATCGCATGTTACCAGAGTATTCCACGCAGTTGTAAGAAATTACTTGTTCTGAGAGCTGCGTTTAGCAGCCGTTTGTAAATATGTAAAATAAACTATAAGTAATATTATAGTTATGCTTTCTTCCTTAGTTAAGAGGAATAATAAGAGTGTGGCGATATAAAACCCTCCACCCTAAACTCCAAGAAAAAACTCCTTGAAAAAGATGCAAAGGCAAAAGAAACCATCCTTTTAAAAATATTTTTGTCTTGTGGAACCAATAATGCTTTGGAACAAGATAAAGTAATGCATCTATAACTCATTCTAAAGTGTATTACTACTAATCGATGTATTAAATGAATTTTATAACAAGTTATTTTAATGGTACTTATAAGTACCTTCAGTAGATAAAGGGTTAAAGAGATTATTTTGTGCGTCCTTGTATTCGAACTATACATGCTACTTATTATGTACTCCTGAGAAAGCATGTTTTAATCCATCTCAGTCATGTGTTATTTCAATCTCATTATGTTTGAAATATCGCAACATGAACAAAATGCACTGCAAATGATTTTCCCATGTATTGTAAAGTGACCATATTTCGTCTCCCAGTCACTTTTAGGCCCTAAGTGTTGTAATTTTCACTGAAAACCTACCAAATTTGGATTTTACATAGACTAACTACCCTTGCACACAGAAACATAGGCAAATATCGTACGAAAAAAAATTAACAATGCGATAAATTGTTTTTTCAAAAGTATCTAAAAAATGCAAAAAAAAAAAAAAAAAAAAAAAAAAAGGTCCCAATTTCGTCCCCCCAAAAATCCAATACGCCGAGGCTTAACTTATAACTAAATCAAAATTTACTTCTAAATGAGTAAGTAATTTAATTTACATTAAAGTAAGGCACAAAGAAATGTACTAATTAATTATCAGTGGAAGAATAACATAACGAAACATTAGCCATCCAAACATGAGGAAAAAGTTGTCATGAAAAAACATTCCTAATTTCGCCCCCGGGAAGAAAATAAGGACTGCAGGGGACGAAATTGTAACCACACTACTTCCCAATACGGCGGAGCTTCAGTTCCCGTAAGATGAACTGAGCGTCCTAAAACTCACTTTATGCTACTGTAAGCATCTTACATACATAAAATACATGCAATGAATAAGAAATAAATACTTACAGTACAGTACAGTAAACAACGTTCTACAAACAACGTAATAAGAACTCCGGTCTTCTAAAAACAGGGAATTCGGCGTCTTTAATTTATGCATGCGTCTTGGCGAACAAAACTTTCAATACTGACCCCTTTTAAATTTCGTACCCCGTGTCTTGCATCATAAGTGGCGCCACTTTCGCAGAAGTGTAGAAGTTAAAGGGTACGAAATATGGGCACTTTTCCCTATAAGCAATGAAACGTGATTTTTTGTGCGTCTCGCTAAACGAACGATAATAGCTTCATAGTTAATTTTCAACACTCAACATTTTAGAGTAAACTTCAACAAAATATAAAAATTTCATGGCAATCCGAGTATATTTACGAGTTAGAGTAAGGACAGACAGGTGGCAGACAAAGAAACCGTATTTACTAGAAATCAGGAATTCTGCTTTTTCAGAATTTAGCGTCACTCCTGATGAAAAAAAAATGTATATAAATATAGATAATACAAAACATATTTCAGTTTTAAGACTTAAAACACGCGCTTTTATTTTATATAAAATGACGTCATTCGCACCCTCTGAAGAATTTCTCATTTACGATCCAGTCTTAAACAACATCTACAGTAATGTATTCATGTGACGCCACTATCGCTGAATTATACCCACACAAAAAAACAAAAACAAGATGTCACTCAATAAACTCGACAAAAAAACGGCTACCTAATGATTCATATGCCTTCATTTGTTTGTAATATAGATAATTAAATTCAATATAGTTTATAATAGCTCCATGTTTTATCAGAAGTCATTCATTTATATTTTTTCAAAATAGCACGTATTTTACTTACATTTTTTTCTGTAGTTATGGGAAAATGGCAACAGAAAGATATAATTACTATTTTCCAACTATTTTTTCTTTACTTTCTACAGAAATGGAGTACTTGGGTTGCCAAAATTAAACAAATGGCGCTAAAAACTAAAAAAAAAAAAAATCATTTCTCATCAATAAATTGAGATGCAGTTTTCAAACAAATTGCATTAGAAAGTACTTTTTTTTCCCTCAATACGACGATATAAAAATCGGAAATGTGCTATGCTTAAAAGTTAAAAAAATTGCAGTTGAGTGTTTAATAGTACAATGATACATCTGCTTTGTTTTACGGCTGGATTATACAACGGAACTTTATTTTTTGGAGACGACACTTTATTTGCTGGGAGAAAGGAGTAGCATATCGGGGGCTAATAAACACATCTCAACTATGCATTAAAGTATTCAAAGTAATACAGTGTATAGGTAAAAAAAGAAACAACGAAAAATCATGCGTTAAGAATGGATTGTGAAGCATTTTCCAACTCATTCAGGAAGCATAACAAAACTTCACAAGTTAATAAGGTGAATGATGATGTCTGAGTAAACAATTTTCAAAACGTAAAACACAATTTCAGCTATCACCATCAATAGTAAAAAAAAATCCGTATTTTTATGTGGATTCTTGTATATGTCCTATAGATTTGTATACATTTTAACATACTATAGTATATTAAAATTTAGATCAGTTAGGCAAATCATAACACAGTTGAAAATTCTGCTTCAACAGTTTTCGTCAATAACGAAATGTTCCCGATAGCTTTTGTGCAGCCCCGTATATGATGCACATAATTTATTCACAACAAATAAAATGCACAAAAAATAGCTACATTTAAAAACGCGTACCACAAGTGAAACCACGTTACCAGTAATTATTCTCCATAGACAGTAACCGAATTTTTGTGTGGGCCCCTGCAAATGATCTATAAAAGCTGTGCTCTATTAAGTATCTTGTAGTATACCTCAGTGATATATATCCATTTCAATATGTTTGAAATAGTTTAACACCATTAAAATGCATCGCAAACGATTTTTGCCCATAGACCGTAATGGAATAGAATTCTTTTGAGTGTACCTGTAAACGAACTACAAAAGCTACGCACTTCATTTTCAATAACGATCGCTCCATAGTAATCTCAATTACATCGCAATGCGAGTGTATCTACGAGAGTTAGAGCACGGGCAGATGGTTGACAGACAGACAAGCCGAATTCATAAACATTTTTCAGCTATATTGGAAAGTTTTAAAAATATCAATACTATATACTTAATAAAGCAACTCCCATATTTTTCGCACCATCTTTTTTTTTTTTTTTTTTTTTTTTTTTTTTTTAGCGTAATTCAGTAAAAAACAGTAATTTAAAGTTAATGATAATCTTTGTGGAAAATATTTTAGATCACATTATTTACATTACTGGTGTTGTCTTCCAAATGACATAGTTTCATTCAATTACCCATAAAAATTCTAAGTTAAATGTTATCACTTAGATATTTTCACCAATTTAAATTTGAAGCCTTTTTCTCTTAAATCATTAGATTAAGGTATCCAACTCGAACTTCCCGAGTTGCAAAGTATAGGGGAAAAACACTTTTTAAAAATTTTATAGAAGACTAACAAGTTTATATATATATATATAATTTTTTGGATTTCCCACTAACAACGCCAAAAAAGTAGCTTTATACGAAAAATACCAATTATGCATTGAAATAAAGTTTCGATATACACTGCTCAAAAAAATTAGCGGAGCAAGCAAAAAAGTGAAGAGAACAGTGCAAGACAGCCATGTATGGGCATAAAATGAATAGTGCACGTGTATTAATGAGCAATACAGAAAAAAAAAGACGCAAAAAAAAAATTGTAAGGGAGCTTTTATTTTTTGAAAAGATTAAAAGAATATGAAAAGATGGTTTAGGGCAACAATTTGGTTTCATGTAAATGATAAAAAAAAGTATTGTTTAGAAATATGCAATATTTTTAATATGGCGTGTGGTCTCCTCGAACAGCTAAGACTGCTGCACACCTGTTTTCCATGGATGCGATGAGGTTATCGATAAGATTTTAAGGAATACTATTCCACTGCTCAAGAATTGCAATCTCCTTGTCCCGGACAGTAAAACGAGGCCTCGGTCTCGCAGAAATGCGTCGTCTGAGTATGTCCCAAACATGCTCGACCGCATTTAGGTCAGGAGAGCATGCTGGTCATTCCATACTCTGTATTGTTTTAGCTTCAAGCATGTTTTCCACAAGACGAACTGTATGAAGTCTGGCATTATCATGCATGGAAAAAAAGAAATCACTAATTGCTGCAACATAAATTAAGACATGAGGTCTCAGTATCTCGTCTGTATAACTTCGGACCTCCAAAGTGCCCTTCCGAATGATATGCAGACCCGTACGTCTACCTATGCTGATTCGAGCCAATAGCATCAACCCACCTCGTCTGTAATGTGATCTTTCACGAACGAATGTGGTATTATTTTGAGTACCTCTTTCTCTCCATGACAAAATACATCAGATGTCACATCCAGGCTGAATCGGGACTCGTCTGTGAACAGAATTTGACTCCAACAACGTTGCCTCCAAACTTTGTTCAGTTCCCCACCTTCTTTGGGCCGTACATTGGCTTGAGGTCAACGAAATACAGACCATTGTCTTACGTGCATAGAGACCACCCTGATGAAGCCTATTTCAAACTGTTTGGCTGGACACCCTTCGACCTGTGGCCAAGAACAACTGTGTTTGCAGCTGAGTAGTATTGCCCGTTCCGTATCGATGAGTTGCTAACAGGCTATATCGGTCATCAGTTTCTGTGTTAGCACATTTTCCACCATGCACTTGTCGATGACTACCATTCCATGTGTCTTGGAATCGATTCCACAGCCTTTCATGGACACTTCTTGCGACTCCAACAACGTCAGCTACACTTCGTTGTGTTTCCCCAAATTCAACTGTCCCGATAACACGCCAAGCCATGGATTGCGCTAAATCATGTTGTTATGACATTTTCAAGCCACCTTTTATCAAAACACAAGCTGAGCAATTGAATTTTACAACTGAGGCAGTGAAACAGACGTTTCTGCAAAATCGCGATTTCTGCACTTATCTCCTTTTTCTAGTTTTTGAGGTCATAAACTTGAATTTACATGTGAAGTTTTCTTTATCTGTTTTCTACAACACTTTAAATTATGGATGTTTTATTTTACGTTACTTATCGGTGTAAATATTTACGTAATTCCGTTAAAACCGTGTGCTTCCCTAATTGTTTTGTGCAGTGTATATTAGAAGTGACATTTTCGTATTAGTTTAATTATATTTTTTATTTATTTATTGATGAAGTTTTAATTTCTTAATAAAATATTAGCTGAAAATAAATGCTATTTATATTGTTTTAAGTGCCAAATGGCTGAACTTTTGTAATCGAGCTGCTCGCGATAGACATAGAGGGAAAAAAAAAGTGCTTTAAAATTATTTTAAAACCACAAAAATTCAGTAAATTGAGATACAAATTGCATATGAAAAAAACATATTTTCCTATTCGACAGGGTAAAAATCGAAAATGTGCAATGTTTAGAAGTAACAAAAAATGCAGTAAAAGCGAAATATATTTGTCAGGTGATTCCACGGGCCATATGACGTCAGCGTAACTGAAAGACATGTTTTTACTTTATAATACGGGTTTTTCTAAATGAATATCAGGGTTTTAACGCTTGGTAGTATTTATCGCATAAAACTTAAAATTACAATTAATGCATAAAATGAAAGAGCAACTGAAACAATTTTACCTACAAGCTTAGAAGTGTTCAATATGAGCACCTTTCGACACACGGCACGCATCAAGTCGATAGCTCAGTTCTTCCCAAACGTTGTTAAGTGTTTGTGGGGTCATTGTTGGAACAGCTGCAACGGTGAGGCACATACACACGATCCTTTATAACCCCCCACAGGTAGAAATCACATAGCGTCAGATTGGGTGAGCGTCCGAACAGAACTTTTTTGCTAATCAACGTTTGGGAAGAAATGAACTATCCACTTGATGTATGCCGTGTGACGAAAGGTGCTCACATTGAACATTTGTAAGCTTGTAGGTAAAACTGTTTGAGTTGCTCTTTCATTTTATGTAGAGGAAAACGTCCAAATACCGGCTAGGGTCCAAATACCGGCTACTGGGTGTTCTGAGAACTGAGCGCAGCGCAGCCTAGCGGTGATAGGCAGAGTTTGTAACTTTAATTGAGAGAAGAAAGTTACGAAAAGTACATCGCTGAAGTCTGTGTCATTTACAAATAGTAAATGCAAAAGTGTCGAATCTACGTAATCTGGTACATCAAAAGTTTTTCAGATATGTGTTTCTCATTTTTTTAAAAATATACTGATCGTATATTTGTTTGAATTGTTGATTAAGTTATTTTCTAGACATATTTAGATCTCAATTGCCACGCGCACAGTAATAGTATTTTATTATATGAATGAATAATACAGGTTTTAACTTAAACATAGCAGTGGTCCGAATACCGGCTACCTAGAGTGGTCTAAATACCGGATAGCCGGTATTTGGACCTCTCTCGGTTGCTCTGCTTGAAGGGGAGGAAAATAAATTAATATAAATAGTTCCATAATTAATAAATTAATTTAAATGGTTCAGAAATAGTCCCCGTCCCATTTCGCAATATGAAATAAGCAACCATTGCCGTAATTCTTCAGGACCGACACTGGTTACTGGATCACTTTCCAAAAAAGAGATGTTGGACACTACAAAATTGCCTGTAATAAATGTGAACAAAAAGAAAAAAAATGACGGAGTAAAACAGGCAAAAGAGGCAGAAATTTGATTTTAACCCTCTCTCTGCGCAACCCGAGATTTCCCTGGGCATCGTAAAAGTAGCAAAATTTGTGCAACCCGAGATTTCCTCGGCGATGCATTTTTTCCGTCTAATTAACCCTCATTGATTATTCCCAGCAGTTTTTTTTATTGTAAATTATGCCTTATTTAATCGGAGCATTTTTCCGGCTAAATTAGACAAAAACTTTTGTTTTGAAAAACCGGTGACAAAAGGATAAAAATTCTTAAAAGACGCTCGTCGCGAAGGGGTTAAATACGCAATTTTTGAAGCTATTTTGCTAAAACAATTACGCAGAGAGAGAGCTAAAAAAGTGAAAAGAAAAATATCCAACAGAGGAAGATGATAAATTTGTGTCTTCTGCATGGGTGCTTTCTCTGTGGACAAGAATGGGGGAGGGGATTCTGGGTTCAATGTTAAGAATGCGATATGTGGGTTGATAGGACTGTACCGACGCAGAGAGCGATATTATGCTTTTGATTTTTTTCAGATAAAATAATTTTCATTTCAATCAGCAAGCTTTTTTTTCGTTTTACACGTTAAAAAACAAAATTAGAAACATAATGGGAAGAAGACTGTGAGAGATAGTCGTAAAGAATTTTAGAAATTTGACGAAAATATTTATTAAAAATTGCGTATTTTTTCTGTGCATAAGAAATGTTATTAATCAATACAATTTATTAAAATAATATTCTTATTGCTTAATAATTGCCATTAGCTCTATTTGTGTGATCTTTTTGAAAAAAAAAAAAAAAAAACTTAGGTAGCCGGTATTTAGACCCCATTTTAAAAACTCAAAATTTGAAGACTTTCGGAATTTTGCTTTCTATAAACAGAAAAAGCCTTTTAAACTGATTTTTTTTCTCTAAACAGGTGTAAGACGTGTCAAGGTACCCTGCTGTCACGTTTTATTTTATTAATTTTGAAAATTGTATGATCTAGATTGAAAACAAAAGTGGTAGCTGGTATTTGGACCTTTTCCTCTATTAATTATAATTTTAAGTTTTATGTAATAAATATTACCAAGCGCTAAAACCCCGATATTCATTTAGAAACATCTCATATAGTTTCTAGACCTAACTACAACGAAGGAATTGAATAATTTCATACATCATGCAACATCAGACATTATTAACCATTCTTTGAATAACAATTATAAAATTTTGTTTCCACATTTATTATTTTTCAGTAACTACCATCTACTTCAAACTGCATTTTAATCGCTGCTCGCATTTACACCTATAGTATTTTCGCAGTTTAAAAATCCAATTATAAAAGAATTTACATAATTTCAATTTATATAATTTGTCAAAGGTTTGAAATAAATTGTTTTCGGTTCCATGATGCTAACTATAAAGCTTACACCCCCCCCCCCCCACCTCCAAAAAAAAAAGAAAAAGTCAGAAATTGTACGTCAAAGATGGTAAATGAGTTGCATTCGTACTATAAGTAGTTTTCTAAATATTAAGATCTTGGTACAATAGCTGTTGCACTCTTATGCAAAAATGCATGAATACAAAATTTATTATTATTATATATAGTAAATTCAGTAATAAGGAAATAATAGGACGTGTTCACTATGACAACCAAGAATCATTATCTGTCTTGAGATATCATTGAATTGATGACGTATGGCAGTATTTAATAAAATGAAGAAAACATTTATTAATATCTTTTTAAGTTTTGATTCGATTTTCATAAAATTTGAAATTACGCACAGTGGTCCCAAATCGCGATTATGTGGCCAAAAATCAGAAAATCGAAGTTTCGTATTTCGAAATGAAATAAATTCCACAATATTTTGAAATATCTGAAGATTTATATTCTTTAATATTTTTGTTTTATAAGCTCACATGAATTCGCATTGCTTATGTGAAGTTAGGAGTTTTGAGCGTTTTCTGCTGTTGCGTGAATATCAGGCAAATTCGTTGCATTCACACCCTAACTAACACGGGGGTAAATTTAGCTGATTGATTATTTATGTACTTTATTAATTGCTTATACTCTTTATTGTTACTTTGCAATAACATTAAAAAGAGAATTTTTTTTTTTAATTCAGGGAATAAAAAAATGAGACTTAATTTATATTTTCAGGGAGGGAGGGAGAGAGGAGGGTGGGTTAAAATTTCAGGGGAAACTGAATTAGATGCTTTGCCTTAAAAAATTGAACATATTCACCATAATCAAAAGTGGAAAATTCTCATTCCTGTAAAAGAAATCCTGTAAAAACAGAAAAATAAAATTTAATAAAATTTTGCCCCCCCCTTCTATTGCGCCCCCAAATTTCCTCCCCCGTAATCCCAATTACATTTAGTTTAAATTCACAATGTAATATCATTTAGAATGTTATACAATTAAAAATGAATCATATATAACCACTAGGAGAGCCAGAAATGATTTTTGGCCACTTGATCGCGATTTGGGACCACTGTGTGACGTGACAAAATTCTGCAACGATTATCTATATATTTATTACTCTGTCGTACGTGGCACAGAACTCACTATTACTTATTAACTGTTTAATGGCAACGCCCGAATGAAACGCATCTCATTGGTTATTGCGTAAAAGTCCTTTGGCAGGATTTAGGCCGAGGTAAATCGGGTTTATTTAAGTTTCGCTGAAGTTATGAGCTTCAAAATATCATTAGAAATGCCCGTAAAAGATCTCGGTGAATGCTTGAAAGGGAAGAAGAAGCCGAATTAAGAAGAGAAAATGGAAATAGATTGGATCGAGAACGCCGTCAAATACAGAGAATAAGCGATCGCCAAAATAGGCTTAATAACCGAATGCACGAAGGCGTTGCTTTGGAAATCCCAGATCTTTTGACTCTATAACTATTGTTTTTCCTACTTCAGATATATTTAATTGTGTTTAGAATGTAGTTTTATAAAATGCATCACATTAGCATTTCACATATCTTAATTTGGCATATATCAGGCCTCGATCTCATACCAATGTGCCATTTAGGTTCAACCGTAAGAACTTCCCTGACTTTTTCATTCTTTAAAAGTAAGTGTGGCACAGATGTCATATACGCACCATATTGGCGCAATTTTTTTTTCTGACGCCAATGTCATATACACACCAGGGTACTTAACTGGCGCCAAAGTGTCGTTATTTTGCTTGATATGGTAAGCCGCGTGTTCTTGTTTATTTATTAATAAATTGCTTATTTACATTTCTTTTTCTTTTAAAATTGTATAAATTGTTTTGTTCTATAGTTATTATTTAAATTTTTTTTTAATTTATTGTTATTCCTTTTTTAAAAATATATATGCAACTGGTATTCGAAAACGGAGTTTTCGCCAAATTGACGTCGGAAAAAAATCGCGCCAACGTGGTGCGTAAATGACATCTGTACCATAAGGGTAATAATTTTCCCTGACCATTGCATTTTTTAAAGGTAACTGTTATACTTTTGAAATTTTAGCTCTTATATAATTTTTTTCAAAGTTTTTGGTATAAATAAATATTATTCAGTCTTTTTTTTATGAGTCCACTCCACTGTTATATTTTTCAATGACAGTCTGCCCGGGCGACGCTCAGTTAGTATATATTAAATTTCAAACCATTCGGTTGGATAGTTTTTGCATTTTTATATGTGGATAGACGGGCAAACACACGGACAGACCAGACGACGACTATAGGTGCTTCCTATTTATGCAATTACGAACGCAACTTAAAACGCTTAACATTAAATCTCTTACTAAGCAAACCGTAGATTTTTTACGAATTATTACTTTATCTATACTAATATTATAAAGAAGTAAAAATTGCTTGTTTGTTAGAGGTAATCTCTGGAGCTACCGAACCGATTTCAAAAGTAATGGAATCAAAATGATGGTGTTAGTCCAACTTAGAACATAGACTTTATTTTATGTCAGTGCCATCACCCCGAAGGGGGTGCAGAAGTAAAAAACGTTCTAAAAATGCAATTTTTGTGTTATGGAAGGGCCTAGAATCATGAAATTTGGAATGGTAGTTACTTATAAGATATAAATAATATCTAAGAACATTTTCTAAACAATTCGAAATTTAAAAGGGGTGAAAATGCACAAAAAGCGTTCTAAAAACGTTCTAAATGGTGGTTTCTACACAATCTCAGGAAATACCAAACCGATTTAAAAAATAATGGTGTCAAAATGATGGTGACAACCCTTGCTCCAAGATAGGCTATATTTTATGTCGGTGCCACTACCCCAAAGGGGGTGCAGAAGCAAAAAACTTCCTAAATTACGGTTTTTGCGTTACTGAAGGGTCTAGAAATATGAAATTTGAAATATTAGTTACTTATTAGATATAAAGGATTTCTAAGAACAGTTCTTAAAAAATTCGAAATTTAAAAGGGGTGAAAATGCGTGAAAAGCGTTCTAAAAAACATTCTAAATGGGGGTTTCTGCACAATCTCAGGAAATATCAAACCGATTTAAAAAATAATGGTGTCAAAATGATGGTGACAACCCTTGCTCTAACATAGGCTATGTTTTATGTCGGTGTCACTACCCCAAAGGGGTGCAGGAGGAAAAACATTCTAAAAATGCAATTTTTGTGTTATGGAAGGGCCTAGAATCATGAAATTTGGAATGGTAGTTACTTATAAGATATAAATGGTATCTAAGAACATTTTCAAAACAATTCGAAATTTAAAAGGGGTGAAAATGCACAAAAAGCGTTCTACAAAACGTTCTAAATGGTGGTTTCTACACAATATCAGGAAATACCAAACCGATTTAAAAAATAATGGTGTCAAAATAATGGTGACAACCCTTGCTCCAAGATAGGCTATATTTTATGTCGGTGACACTACCCCAAAGGGGGTGCAGAAGCAAAAAACGTCCGAAATTACGGTTTTTGCGTTACTGAAGGGCCTAGAAATATGAAATTTGAAATATTAGTTACTTATTAGATATAAAGGATTTCTAAGAGCAGTTCTTAAAAAAATCGAAATTTAAAAGGGGTGAAAATGCGTGAAAAGCGTTCTAAAAAACATTCTAAATGGGGGTTTCTGCACAATCTCAGGAAATACCAAACCGATTTAATAAATAATGGTGTCAAAATAATGGTAACAACCCTTGCTCTAACATAGGCTATGTTTTATGTCTGTGTCACCACCCCAAAGGGGGTGCAGGAGCAAAAGACATTCTACAAATGCAACTTTTTGTGTTATGGAAGGGCCTAGAATCATGAAATTTGGAATGGTAGTTACTTATAAGATATAAATGATATCTAAGAACATTTTCTAAACAATTCGAAATTTAAAAGGGGTGATAATGCGCGAAGAGGGTTCTAAAAAACTTTCTAAGTGGTGGTTTCTACACAATCCCAGAAAATACGAAACCTATTTAAAAAATAATGTTGTTAAAATGATGGTGACAACCCTTGCTCCAAGATAGGCTATATTTAATGTCGGTGCCACTACCTCAAAGGGGGTTCAAGGAGAAAAAAAGTTCTAAAAATGCAATTTTTCCGTTACTGAAGGGCCTAGAAATATGAAATTTTAAATATTAGTTATTTATTAGATATAAAGGATTTCTAAGAACAATTCTTAAAAAATTCGAAATTTAAAAGGGGTGATAATGCGCGAAGAGGGTTCTAAAAAACATTCTAAATGGTGATTTCTACTCAATTTTGGGAAGTATTAAATCGATTTCAAAAGAAATGGTTGTAAATTGATGGTGACAGACCTTGCTCAAACACGGCTCTGTTTTATTTTTGTATCACTACCACCTTGGGGTTGCAGGAGAAAAAAAAGTTATAAATTGCGGTTTTGTGTTATGGAAGGGCCTAGAATCATGAAATTTGGAATGATAGTTACTTATAAGATATCAATTGTCTCTAAGAACATTTCTTTAAAAAAAAAATCGAAATTTAAAAAGGGAGAATATCCGCGAAAAGCGTTGCAAAAAACAGTCTAAATTGCGATTTCTATGAAACCTCAGCAAGTACTGAACCGATTTCAAATATAATGGTGTAAAAATGATGGTGACAGGACCTGCTCCAATATAGGCTATATTTTATGTCTGTTTCCACTACCCCAGAGGAGATGCAGGAACTAAAACCGTTCTAAAAATGCGATTTTTGAATTATGGAAGGACCCAGATTCAAGAAATTTTGCATGGTATATATTTATTAGATATAAATGATCTCTAAGAACATTTCTTTATAAATTTGAAATTTAAAAGGGGTGAAAATGCGCGAAAAGTGTTCTAAAAACGTTCTAAATGCCCATTTGTGAGCAATCTCAGGAAGAATCAAACTGGTTTCAAAAGTAATGGTAGGCAAATTGATCCTGACAGCCTCTGCTCTAACATAGACGCTATTTCATGTCGGTGTCCCTATCACCTGGAGGTTGCAGGAGCAAAAAACGTTCTAAATTTCGATTTTTGTGATCGGTAGGTGCTAGCAACTTGAAATTAGTAAAGGTACATATTTATTAGATATAAACGATCTTTAAGAACAGTTCGAAAAAATTGGAAATTTAAAAGGTGTGAAAATGCGCGAAAAGCGTTCTAAAAACGTAAAAATGTTCTAAATTGAGATTTCTACTGACTCAGGAAATACCAAACCTATTTCAAAAGTAATGGTTGCAAATTGATGGTGACAGTCCCTGATCCAACATAGGCTATATTTTATGTTGCTGTCACTATCATCTGGGGGTGCAAGAACAAAACATACTCTAATTTGCGTTTTTTGCATAACTTAGGGGTCTAACAGTTTGAAATATGGCATGGTATTTACTTACAAGATGCAACTGCTTTCTAAGAACAGTCGAAAGAAAATTCCAAATTTCAAAGGTTGAAGTGAGCGAAAAGCGTTCTAAAAACGTTCTAAATTACAATTTGTATGCAATCTTATCAAATACCAAACCGATTTAGAAAAGAATCCAGACAAATTGTTTGTGATAGAGCTTGTTCAAACATAAGCTATATTTTATGTTTGTGCCACTACCACCAGAGGGTTGTAGGAGCAAAAACCTTTCTAAATTGCGATTTCTGTGATACTGAAGAGGCTATAAACTTTAAATATGGCATGGTAGTTACTTATAAAATATAAATGTCCTCGAAGGATTGTGAAAATAAATTCGAATTAAAAAGTGGCGAAGCGAAGGGGAGGTGCGAAAAGCATTCTAAAAAAGTCCTAAATTACGATTTCTATGCAATTTCAGGGAATATAAACTGATCATAAAAGTAATAATAGCGAATCAATGGGAACAATTTCTGATTCTACATAGGCTATATTTTATGCGGATGATTCTTCCACCTGGGGCTCACAGGAACAACAAACGTTCTAAAAAAGGCCTTTAAAAGCTTTCTAAATTGCGTTTCTGTGCAATATTCGGATATAATAAACCGATTTCAAAATTAATGTTGGCAAATTAATGGTGACAGTTCCTATTTCAACATAGACCTTTATGTTGAAAGAGGTAGTAGGACTTGGAATTTGACATGATGATTAATTTTAAGATGTCAGAAGATGGTTTCTAAAAAAAATCAAAACTTCAAATGAATACTGAAATGAGCGTATTAATCGAGCATAAAAGTTTCAAAATATTTTCTAAATTATCATTTATTTAGTTTTATTTCTTTAAGTTTAATTTCTGCCTAATACAGTATAATAATGCAGTGACTTGCAACTATCTTTTAACTGTTCTATAGCGAGATGTCACTGTAGATAACATCAGAGTATAATAAATGCAACATCTAATTTCTGTTTTAAGCCTTAATAGGTTGAAAGCCCACTCACCGCTTAGAAGGTGTCAGTTAATACATTTTAATATTACTTGACGGTCAGTATTAGTCCATTGTAGAAAACTTTGCTTAACGAATGCATTAAAGTTTAATGAAGGTATTTTACGATTAAAAGGAAGGCAAATTAATATCTATTTTTTTTTCAGATTTCTAATTACGCAGATAATTGACTTTAAGAGATCTCAGGACTTTTAAAATTGGAAAAAAATTAAAAAAAAAGATCTTTTACAATCTTTATTATCTTAAAATGTATACGATTTTAAAACACAATCTTTATTGATATGGAAGATATAAGCATGTTCTTTCATATCATGTATTTAAAAAATGGCAAGATGAAGAATTACCATTTACAGGGGGCTACAAACTGTCTGATATTTGACGAGCAGAAAATTGGTAAAATATCTTACGCGTAGGATTACAAAATAAATATTGTAACTAGAAGGAAAATTTTGGTGCCTACTCATACTTCAAATTCTAATAATTATCTTGAATCTAAATAAATTTGTATTTAAAGCATTTTTGTAATTTTAATAGAAAGTTGTATTTAGCTAATACAAATTTTTGAAAATTTCAACAGTATAGTCACCTAAAAAAAATATTTTTTTGAACAATAAAAAGGAAATTTTAGTTTAAGATTATACAGACTAACATGAAACATATGTTTTGAAAATTTCATGAAAAAATAATCTGAAGTTTTTGAGATATCGTGCGCGTTACACACAAAAATGTCATTTGGAGAAAAATGTCTTCAAAATTTCGGAAACGCCGCTCCAGCTATTGAGTGGGTGTAATTCTAAAACCCATAACTTCTGTTCTAATGGGAATTTCAAAGAAACAGTTGTATCAAATGTTCAGAAAGATAAGAGTTTAACATTTAAAAAAATTGGAATTTCGAAAATTTTTAAGAGTCCTGAGAGCCCTTAAAAAGAGACAGACCAACCAAAAAAGTGATTTTTTTTGTGTTAAAATTCGTGAAAGATAACAACACAAAACAAAACAAAAAAGTCTGAAGTCACTTCATTTGGATTTCCAAACAATTTCCAAACTGGGCGAAAAATGTCAGGAGATTCCTGTTCCGGACATTTTACGCCCAGTTGGAATTTTACATGTAATATGATTTATTTACCAATTAGAATAATTGTGTTAAAATTGATCTATTGTAATTTCGCATCCAGCGATTTCTCGAGTTCCATTACCTGTGATTTATTCTGTTGAGCTGAACCAGGTTTCAGACCAGATGCTACAATCATTAAGGTTAGCTGGGTGAAGGAGTTCCACCAGATTCGTCCGGGATAGCTCAGATGCTAGAGCACTGGCGGCTTCAGCCAGGAGATTCCTGGTCTGGACATTTTTCGCCCAGATGGAAATTTACTTCTAATATAATTGAGCATTATCAATATGTATTTCAAAATATCTTGCTGCCATTGGTCAATATCCGCCTGACGTTACGATTCCCCATCATGTGACTTACCGGAGATATTAGCAGATGTAACTGTAAAAATGACGCTACGTACTATACATGTTATTTATTTACGTTTTCGATGCAACTTTTGTCTCCAAAAATGATTTAGCGCCAAAATGCATAAGCGTGCGATGTTCACAATAATATTGTTTCAAGTGTATAAGAGCAGTTAAGGACGAAATTTTTATATTCAAGTGTAAATTATATAAACATGGTTTATACATTTAACTTTAAAAATTGCGGGTACATAAAAATGAAGTAAAACATTTTAATTCCAATGGAAATGTTTGCTTCACACAAGAAAACCCGGTTGCGAAAGTTAAATTAATTTTGCGCCAACCGATGCTGATTAAAATATGCCAATTGGCTGCAAAACCGGGTTACGGAACTTTTGTCTTTGCTATTCGCATAAAATTATGGAAAGAAATATTTTCTTGTCTATAAACGAATTAATTAAACTGTTATAACAGCTATACGCGGCAAAATATTTTGGCACATGGAGAAATAATTTACTTTCATACAGTTAAAAGAAAATTCACCATACTTTACTACGGAATCATGCCGGTTTGTTTTCCCAAATCATGTGACTTTTACAGCCTCAAACTCAGATCAGTGGATAATGTCCATTGATTAAATGTTCTGATAGTTTCATTAATATGTAGATTTTTCATTACAACTTCAACAGATTATGAACATGAACTTATTCTTCTATGAAGAAAAATAACTGTAACTGCACTTAAAAAAAAAAAAAAAAAAAAAAAAAATCTTTCAAACTGACAGGGAAAAACTGTCAATTTTGGCGCCAGTAAAAGACCGTTTAATTTACGGAAAAAAACTGTAATTTTTCATTAAAGCAGTTTTTTTCTGTAACAAATATAGCTTTGTTCTGGAAAAATTACCAAATTCAGTTTCATTTACAGAAAAAACTATTTTTCTTCAAAACAGTTTTTTTCTGTAAAAATTACAGATATTTTTACAGTGTGTAAATAATATATACAATAGACTTTGTAAAACTTTGCCTAAATATAAGATGGGAGATGTCTAATGTGCGCCGCTGGGTGTGGATAGTAGAGCTGTAGGCCTCCAAACCTAGTTGAACGTTGTTCATTTAGACATAATCTTTCACCTTAGTAAACTGGGAAGATTTGTTATAGTATTATGAATGTGTTGGAAAATGTTTCATAAATTATGCCGTACATATGATTTTTCGTTCTTGTTTCTTAATAAATTGATCGTGCTCTACAATTTTGTCACTGAATTTTTTAACGTGTCTTTTATAGTCTTCGAGGTTTCCCAAACTCCAGAATTTATCACTAACTAGGGAACGTTCCCAGGTGCAAGTTGTGGATTTGGACGAGAGTGGTATCAAAAGAAAGGTCTCGTCATGTACATCAAAAAATCCAATGGAACTACCCGTCGGAATCCAACCGTTTTCGAGATATCCTCACTTGAAGTGTGAATAAGTAAATAAATAAATTGGCTGGTAGGCATATAAATTGTTCGCAAGTTAAAAGTTTCTTTGCATTGTTTTAATCCTCTACCAATACCTTTTCCCGAGCTACGAGCAAAATCCTTTTCACCCACACATTGCCGGTTATTTCCCCTCTATTAGACAGGCACTTGAAGTTTTCGTGTAGGGCTGCATTCGGAGAGTTTTTCCATCTGTTTTTGCTATTTCCAGCACCTTGTTTTATGCAAATATTTCGGAAAATGTGTGGGTGTAAAGGATTTTTCTCGTAACTCGGGAAAAGGTATTGGTAGAGGATTAAAACAATGCAAAGAAACTTTTAACTTGCGAACAATTTATATGCCTGCCTGCCAATTTATTTATTTACTTATGCACACTTCAAGTGAGGATATCTCTAAAACGGTTGGATTCCGACGGGTAGTTCCATTGGACTTTTTGATGTACATGCCGAGACCTTTCTTTTGATACAACTCTCGTCCAAATCCACAACTTGCACCTGGGAACGTTCCCTAGTAAGAGGCGCTGCGAAGAACCTGATCGTGTAGTGAATAACTGTTTTACTAAACCCAGACACCACATTCATAATTAACTAAATTCACTCTCGATTTGAGGTAAAGCGGTTGAATGTCAATTTCATATACATTTATTTTATTCAAATACCAGCTAAAGTAACCCTGCGTTGCCCGAAATTTTAAGAAAATTTGTTTTGAGAAACCAATTTCAAAATTTAACGTACAACATTAAAAAAAAAAAAAAAAAAAAAAAAAAAAAGCAATCGAAGTGTTGTACACATGAATCAAACGAAAACCCAATATAAAAATGTATAAATCTATATAACAGACGCAAATTAATACAGCTATAAATGAGCTTATTTCCATTCATCATTGTAGCAACAATGTCAAAATGCGCCAATATTGTTATAATCGGGTTTTTATCATGCTTAAATACATTTTTTTCACACTTACATGATGTTATATATTCACCACTTCCTTTATATTTCCAATATGATGTAATATGCCATTTTTTAAATTCGACAAATTAATTAAATAATTATAATGTTTCACATGGAAATCATAAAACAAAAGATTTATGAAGTAACATTCACTTTTGTTTTTAATTCTTCAAACTATTTATTTTATTTTCATTTTTCCTTTGGAAATCTCGCAGTAGAAAAGTTATGATGTAATATTCTCTTTTTTTTAAATTCGTCAAACCATTTATTTCATTTTTTCACGTGGAAATATTGCAATAGAAAAGTAATTGTTGTGTTAAGAATTTTATTGTGGATTTTTAATTGTTGGCAACAGCTATAACGAAAAATGCTTAAATTTGATTGGAAATTGCTATTAAATTTGTGTTTTTTGATTAATTAAAAATTAACCATAAGTTAATCCGATACCAGATTATTTTAGTTGCCTCGGCCATGTTTTAATACACATGTACGTAACATTTCACAATACTGGTTTCCAAATTGTGGATTTGTATAGAATTACAGACAGACAAATTTTTTCATTTTTATATATTAGATAATCAGTAACAGCATACGAAATATTAATCTTCTTTTAATAATAAAACATTAACGAAAAACACTAATTTAAAAATCATACATTTTCAGTTACTTTTTAAAATGAACTATTAAAAGTAAACATTAAATTTAATTAAAATCGATAATCAGCCAACGTTTCTATAGTGAACATTGTTAAATATTGTTTCTCATTAAAATTCCCTGAAAACGTAGGCTTTGAGTGCTTCCTGGTATAAAATGAATGGAATAATATTTCTTTTAGATATATAATGAAGTTTAAAAATAAATTTTTGGAAAGCTATCAGTTTCTGTGTTTTACATATTTTTTTTAGATATCGATCAGAAACACGGGCCTTTCTTAGAAAAATATCCGGAATCAAGGAAAATATTTATTAATTAAGGGGGTACAGGGCATTTAACTGCTTCTCTTACTATCTCGAGTTACCTCGGGTTCGTATGTAGTACAAATAATTATTATCCCGAGATAACTCTCGCATACAGGACTGTCACGGGTCACTATTTACCCGACTGCCAAGAAGGGTTATGTGTTTCACGCATATCTGGGTACGTGGATTTCTTTATACCCTCGAAACATCCCAACGGCTGGATGAATTTTAATAAATGAGGTTTCTATTGATTCGTCTAAACCGTCCAATGTTTATAGGCTAGGTTTTGTTTTTATAAATTCAAAATGGCGACCGTAAAATACAAATGGCGGTAGAGACGAAAAAAAATTTTTACGCACACTATTGAGTGGCATATCATTGGAAAGGTCTTTCAAAATGAAGACGATGTTTCATGTGACTATTTTGCATGTCAAATGTGACTATTTTGCAGTCAGAACCTCCGTTTAAATATTACAGAACCTGGAAGTTGTGTAGGTAGGACCTCTAGCTTTACTGCAACTCTAAACTTCATAGACATCTATAGGCCTCATCAAAACAGTGTTTATAGATATAAGAACTAACAATTAAATACAACTTAAAAATCATCAATACAAGTAAATAGCAAGTTGGAAATTGCTCGTCAAACGTGGCAAATGAGGTGCGTTCGTACTATAACTAGTTTTATAAATATTTTTTTGCACCGCATATTGTATTGAATGTATATTTTAGTGCACTTTATCAGTGCATATCAATTTCATTCTGTTCGAAAGGCTGTAACATTATTAAAATGCCCCTGAAATATTTTTTCCCATTGGCCGTAATGGAATGGAAAACTTTTGACTGACACTGTCATTAAACTATACCTCCGATTTTCATAAAATTTGAAATGACTCGACAAAATATTGCAACAATTATATATTTAAAATCTCAGACCATTCAGAAGGACTTAACATCATTAAAATGCACTTGCAATATTTTCCCCATTGGCCGTGGTGTCACGGAAAACGTTTGACTGTCCCTGTCATTAAACTATGCATCCTATTTTCATAAAATTTGAAATGACTCTACAAAATTTTGCAACAATTATATATTTAAAATTTCAGACTATTCGGAAGGCCGTAACATCATTAAAATGCACTTGCAATATTTTTCCCATTGGCCGTAATGTAACGGAAAATTTTGACTGCCCCTGTCATTAAACTATACATCCGATTTTCCTAAAATTTGAAATGACTCGACAAAATTTTTCAACAATTATATATTTAAAATCTCAGACCATTCAGAAGGACTTAACATCATTAAAATGCGCTTGCAATATTTTCCCCATTGGCCGTGATGTCACGGAAAACTTTTGACTGTCCCTGTCATTAAACTATGCATCCTATTTTCATAAAATTTGAAATGACTCTACAAAATTTTGCAACAATTATATATTTAAAATTTCAGACTATTCGGAAGGCCGTAACATCATTAAAATGCACTTGCAATATTTTTCCCATTGGCCGTAATGTAACGGAAAACTTTTGACAGACACTGTCATTAAACTATACCTCCGATTTTCATAAAATTTGAAATTACTCGACAAAATTTTGCAACAATTATATATTTAAAATTTCAGACCATTCGGAAGGCTGTAACATCATTAAAATGCACTTGCAATAATTTATTCCTATTGGTCGTAATGTAACGGAAAACTTTTGACTGTGCCTCAAATTAAACTATACATCCGATTTTCATAAAATTTGAAATGACTACAAAATTATGCAACAATTATATATTTAAAATTTCAGACCATTCGGAAGGCCGTAACATCATTAAAATGCACTTGCAATATTTTTTTCCCATTGGTCACAATGTAACAGAAAAATTTGACTGCCCCTGTCATTAAACTATGCCTCCGATTTTCATAAAATTTGAAATGACTCTACAAAATATTGCAACAATTATATATTTAAAATTTCAGGCCATTTGGAAAGGCCGTAACATCATTAAAATGTACATGCAATATTTTTTTCCCATTGGCCGTAATGTAACGAAAAACTTTTGACTGTGCCTGAAATTAAACTATACATCCGATTTTCATAAAATTTGAAATGACGCGACAAAATTTTGCAAAAATTATATATTTAAAATTTCAGACCATTCGGAAGGCCGTAACATCATTAAAATGCACTTGCAATATATTTTTCCATTGGTCGCAATGTAAAGGAAAAATTTGACTGCCCCTGTCATTAAACTATGCCTCCGATGTTCATAGAATTTGAAATGGCTCTACAAAATATTGCAACAATTATATACAGTACAGCCCCGATTATCCGCGGAATTGGTTGGCAAGGGCACCGCGGATAACAAAAAACGCGGATAACCCGAAAAAGACAGAAAATGAGGTGCAAGCTCGAAAAAAAAAAAAGAAAATTCAACATGAAAACTATGTTTAAGTGTACAAAAAGCATAATAAAATGTTTAAAATACATACATATGCACAGCCGAAACCTTTGCTTTACGTCTAAATCACTAAAATTAAGAACAGTAAACAAAGATGAGAACAATGCCATACATACTGTACAAAAAGTGTTGAGTTACACCTTTTTTACAAAAAATCAGTCACTTATTTTTGCCTCTTGCTTTAGAAACACCTTTTCTATCTCAAAAATGAAGCTATTCTTGATAAGCTCCCCTGGAATTTATCAGAATATTCTTAGTTAATTGTTAAATATTTTAATTGCTGTGCTTACGTTTAGTTAATAAAATCAAGAGAAGACATCAAGATTTTATAACTGATATTTTAAACATGGCAACGAAATCTAGAAATATTCTTCTATTACTTTCGAATACATGAATTTTTCTGTTTATATTTATTAGTAGGGCTTACAGTATTTTCCTTGCTTAAATTTAAAAATTTTACTTAAAAATTTGGCTTAGAAAAAAAAAAAATCGCTTCGCGGATAAACCGCACCGCGGATAATCGGGGCTCTATTGTATTTAAAATTTCAGCCCATTCGGAAGGCCGTAACATCATTAAAATGTACATGCAATATTTTTTCCCCATTGGCCGTAATGTAACGAAAAACTTTTGACTGTGCCTGAAATTAAACTATATATCCGATTTTCATAAAATTTGAAATGACTACAAAATTATGCAACAATTATATATTTAAAATTTCAGACCATTCGGAAGGCCGTAACATCATTAAAATGCACTTGCAATATTTTTTCCCCATTGGCCGTAATGTAACGGAAAACTTTTGACTGTTGCTGTAATTAAACTATAGATCCGATTTGCATATAATTTGAAATGACTCGACAAAATTATGCAACGATTCGGTTGGATAATTTTTGCGCTGTTATATGCGGACAGACAGACAGGCGGAGACACTTTTTTTTAATTAACTTAACAATATCTCAAAACAGCTAACTCTATAAAAAACATTGCCGATACAAATGTTGTAGAGCTTAAAATTCTGAATGTGTAAAATCATTAATATTTTTGTTCAACATTAAGGTCGCCATTCTAGTTCAAAATTTTTCAAATCCAGAGCTTGAAGCCAGGTGAGACCAAGTTAACTTAACAGTATTTTCAAATTGCGGCTTTAATATTGGACAAAAATATTAAGTGTAGGTACAGTCGTGGAAAAAAAAAAAAGTAAACACGCCCCACTAACTCCTCAACAAATTATCGTAGACGAAAGTTAGTAGTACCGGACGATTGGAAATAAAGTCTACTTTTAAATGGTGCGCATAAAATTTGCTTTGGGGGCCATATACATATTAAAACGAATCCAAACTTCATTTTTTCCAATGGCAGTACCCAAATTTAACGAGATATTTCAAATTTTCGATTCAAAATATGCCTAGAAACCAAATTTCAAGTCATTCGAATGATAAGTTTTGAATTATAGACATTCAAAATTTAGTACTTCTAATGTTAAATTACATTTTCATATTTTTATTTATATCTCCTGAAATTATGCTCCTAATGATCTAATTTTTTGTGTAGCAATAATATTAATATACCCAAACATAAATACGTTGAATTTGCAATTTTTATAATTTTATGATATGAATTATGAATTATGAAATTAATATTCGAAAAAATTATGAATTGTGACCTACAATTTTTTTGATGGATTTAGTTTTATTAAGTCCTGCTTTATGGAAATCCAAAATTTCACATTTTTCTTCCAAGTAGTTTTCAATTATGCATAAAAAACGGCAAAATGATGGTTTAAGGGGCCGTCTATGATAGAAGTGAGTAAATTTTTGAAATTTATTCTGCTAACCTGTAATCAAACAGGTTTCATTGACGCTTAAACTTGTCTTGATCAAGAAGGCGGCTCTTTCGGTTAACAATCGAGTTCGGAACTTCGATTTGGATACAGCCCTTAAAATAAGCTCGTTTTAAAATGATTAATTTCTCGGAAACTTATGGCACGATATGCATAAAAATTTGCTTATAGGCTAATTGAAAGGTGTAGAGTTCATTTATGCTGTCAGAATTGTGTACTGCTATTGAAAAAAACAAAGTTATGGTTCGTTTTAATATGGCCCTTTAAACAAATTTTATATACATCATTTAAAAGTAGACTTTATTTCCAATCGTTCGGTACTAGTAACTTTCTTCTACGTTAATTTGTTGAGAAGTTAGTAGGGTGTGTATACTTTTTTTTTCCACGACTGTACTCATTTTACTCAGAATTTTAGACTCTACAACTTTTGTATTGATATTGTTTTTGATAGAGTTAGCTGTTTTGAGATATTGTTAAGTTAACTTGGTCTCTCCTGGCTTCAAGCTCTTGATTTGAAAAATCTTGAACTAGAATTGCGACCTTAATGTTGAACAAAAATATGAATGATGGTACTCATTTTATTCAGAATTTTAAGCTCTACAACATTTGTATTGACAATGTTTTTTATAGAGTTAGCTGTTTTAAGACATTGTTAAAGTAATAAAAAAAAAAACCGTGTTTTTCGAAAATAAATATGTACAGTCGTGGAAAAAAAAAAGTAAACACCCCCTACTAACTCCTCAACAAATCATCGTAGAAGAAAGTTACTGGTACCGAACGATTGGAAATAAAGTCTACTTTTAAATGATGTATATAAAATTTTCTTAGGGGGTCATCTACATATTAAAATGAATCCAAACTTAATTTTTTTCAATGGCAATACCCAATTTTAACGCGATATTTCAAATCTTCGGTTCAAACTATGCCTAGACACCAAATTTTAAGTCATTTGAATGGTAAGTTTTTGAATTATAAACATTCAAAATTTAGTGCTTCTAATGTTAAATTACATTTTCATATTTTTATTTATATCTCCCGAAATTATGCTCCTAATGTGCTAATTTTTTTGTAGTAATAATACTAATATACCCAAACATAAATAAGCTGAATTTGCAATTTTTATAATTTTATGATATGAATTATGAATTATGAAATTAATATTCGAAAAAATTATGAATTGCAACCTACAATTTTTTTGATGGATTTAGATTTATTAAGTCTTGCTTTATGGAAATTCAAAAATTTCACATTTTTCATCCAAGTAGTTTTCAAATTATGCTTAAAAAACGGCAAAATGAGGGTTTAAGGGGCCGTCTATGATGGAAGTGAGTAGACATTTTGAAATTTATTCTACTGTACTGTAATCAAACAGGTTTCATTGACGCTTAAACGTGCCTTGATCAAGAAGGCGGCTCTCTCGGTTAACAATCCAGTACGGAACTTCAATTTGGATACAGCCCTTAAAATACGCTCGTTTTTAAATAATTAATTTCTCGGAAACTTATGATACGAATTGCATAAAAATTCGTCTTTAGGCTAATTGAAAGGTGTAGAGTTCATTTATGCTGTCAGAATTGGGTATTGCTATTGAAAAAATAAAGTTATGGTTCGTTTTAATATGTAGATGGCCCCCTAAGCATATTTTATATACATCATTTAAAAGTAGACTTTATTTCCAATCGTTCGGTACCAGTAACTTTCTTCTACGATAATTTGTTGAGGAGTTAGAAGGGGTGTTTACTTTTTTTTTTTCCACGACTGTACATTTTTTCTAACATTTACCCAAGTACGACCAAGAAAACATAGTACGTTCATTTTAGACCTAAACTGAAGGGATTAAAACAATTTCCAGTTTTCTCTTAATTAATTCTGAGTTCAACCCCCTGACCGCGGGTCCAAAAATGCTCAACAAAAATATTAAGTATAGCTACTCATTTTACTCGTAATTTTAAGCTCTACAACATTTGTATTGACAATGATTTCGACAGAGTTAGCTATTTGAGATACTGTTATGGTATGTAAAAAAACGTGTTTTTTCACTATAAATCTATACATTTTTCCTAACGCTCACCTAGTACGAGGGGAAAACATAGCATATTCATTCTAGACCTAAACTGAAGGGATTAAAACAATTTCCAGCTTTCCCCTAAATTATTCCGAATTCAACCCCCTAACCACTGGGCTATAAGGGGACCATGGACTTTTATTTGAGAAAAAATCGACCCCAAAATAGGCATTTCTTTTTGTGTGTATTATCATTCTCTAAATCTGTACTACGTCATTCGTGGAGAACCGCATGCAGGTGCGATTATTTTACGCAAAGTTACAAGTGTTTTAATTTTGTTCACAAACAATTTCTTGGCCTTTTAATATACTTTAAATCTGTTTTCCTCAATATTGATGCTTCAGCTTTTTTTTTTTTAAATGCTTCTAGCTACTTAATTTTTTATCAAAATTCCTGAAACTGATAAGGAAGAATCCTGATATTGTTTAAAAAAAACTGTGTATATATTTTAAAATTTGACTTCATTCAATTCCTGAAATCATAGAGAAAAGTATCTCTAAAAAATTAACTATTCAAGGGATTAGGAAATAGATACACAAATTTGTTTGTAAAAACGTTTTACGTGATTAAAATCCAAAATCGAGGAAATATCTAAAAAATTAAGACGCAAAGAGCATTTTAAAATTTCGTTTTAAAATTTTAAATTTTTTAAAAGACTTTAAAATAGCGAAATGAAATAAAAGAAAAATTTTCTTAAAAGGCGCATTTTATATAAAATATGTCACAATATAAAAGATGTTATTACATATTATGTTGGCAAAAAAGCCATCATTCTTTGCGCAGTAGTACACGCGCGCTAATATTTAGATGTTAAAATTGACTTCTCTTATTAAATCAATCAAATATAATAATATAGGTAAATTTTTTACCTTTATGTTTCTTGCACAATAATGCCTCTTATCATAGAATGGCCGGGCAATCCAGATCGGGTGTCCTTTATCCAGAATTCCTACTTTGGTATCACTCTATAGAATAATTAGAAAAATGTTGTGTTTTTAATATTTTCTAAACAAGTGAAGTAAGTCCATTGCTAAGACTATTTTTCTTTCTTTGTATTAAATCTTATATTTAATTGCTAGGTTTTACAGAATTAAATTAACTATTTTTTTTATCTATATTACGCTACGTTGTGCAACAGCAATTTTATGCTTTTACATGTTTACAGGAAGAAATTTAACAGAACAACTGAATTAATAATAAAAAAATTTATGTCATTTTGAGTTCTTTTTAGGTAGTGACGTCAAACTCTTGTATCATGCGTGGGATGATATAAACATTTTTTATTTATGGCTGTAATTGTTCGTTTTCGACTAATATAATTTAGGTAATGTAAAAAGTTTGATGATTTCATAATGATGGATTGCTGTTTAATCTATTTTGATAAGTATTAAAGAGTTGTTGTCCTTGAAAATTATGAGTTTAATTTCCTGTTTCGTTGTTTATTGCTTATCTCAGAATGGTTATAAATCCATCACCCTTCCTTAACCATCTCAGGTGCATCACGTAGTAGTTGCATGGATTCTCGGTGTTTCAAATATTCAGGTTTGGGCAGTGGTTTTTCAGACAATCAGCTATCATGTCTTGTGTCGGACAGTAACGAAGATCTAATATACCATCTACTTTCATCTGTTTTATCGCATGATAACGTAGGTCGATGTGCTTCGTACGTTTTGAGAATTTTTCGTTCTCCACCATCTTAATGCAGCTTTAATTGTCGTCGTATAGGATTACTGGTAATTTTTGCTTTAGGTCTAAGTCGGACAGAAGTTTAATTAACCAGGCAATTTCCTGCCCTGCACTAGCTGCTGAAACAAATTCAGCCTCCGCCGATGAGTAGGCAATGCAATTCTGCCGTTTGGTGTACCACTGTATGGGACTATTTCCCAGCATGAATAGATTGCCACTGGTCGATTTTCTCGTTTTTGTGCCCCCTGCCCAGTCAGCGTCTGCAAATCCGATAAGTTTTGGTTCGTGATCCGTGTTTAATGTGAGATTAACAGTTTTTGTAATGTTCAGGTAACTTATAACCCATTTCACAGCGTTCCAGTCCTTGCTACGAGGAGTTTTGCACATTCTACTTAGAATGTTCACTGCGACTGATATATCTGGGCGTGTAGTGGTTCCTATATATAACAGTGATCCGATCGCTTGTCGGAATTTGTTATGGTTGGGCATTAAATTTTCTTCATCTTCTAATTTGTAAAAACCAGGTTCCATGGGAGTGCTTACTGGTTTTGAATTTTCTAAATTAAATCTTCTTGCGAGTTCTTCTATTTTTAATCTTTGATTCAATTTGTACCCGTTTTGCGTTTTTCTTATTTCCATGCCTAAATTGTGGGATATTTCCCCAAGATCCTTTAACTGGTATTCTTGCTTTAAAGCTTTTATTATTCCTTCAATTGTTTCATTTTCACCGCCTATCAAAATGTCATCCACGTACACTATTATATAAGTGTAAGTGTTGTTTTCTTTTCGCGTGTATAGATACGAGTCCACGGTGCTTTGTTGAAAATTTAGTTTTTTCAAGGATTGTTCGATTCTTTTATTCGAAGTTCTGGCTGCCTGTTTGAGTCCGTATATTTATATTTTTTAGTTTGCAGATTTTATTTTCTGAATTTTTCTCAATGTAGCCTCCGGTTGTTTCATATACACCTCATCTTCTAGCTCACCAGGGAGAACGGTTGTATCGATGTCAGTGTGTCTGACGTTTAATTTCTTATGTGCGGCTGCTGCCAAAAATGTTGTTTGTGACACTACGGGGGCGAAAGTCTTGTCGTAGTTTTCGCCATATTTTTTACTATAGCCTTTGGCCAGCAAACGAACTTTGTACTTTTGAATGTTCCCGTAACTGTCTAATTTCTTTTTGAATGTCCAGTTGCAACCTCTCCCATCTGTTGTGTTTTCTTAGCGAATTGATTTCCGCTTGTGTGGTTTTAAGCCAATTTTGTTTTTCTGTGGGATTATTTATTTCCAGTATATCATTCCAACTAGTAAGTTCTATCATATCATTATTTTTTACATAACAGACATATCTGTCTGGTGGTACCCCTCTGTTCGAAATTTCAGATCGTCTTGGCTCATTGGTTGGTTGTTTGGACGCGGTTGGTTCTTCGGTTGTGTTGTTTATATCTGTTTCAATGTAATTTTTGTCGTCATATGAGTTTTCTGTCTTTTTACTTTCTTTTAGGTTAATTTTGCTATTTTCTATGAATTTCCCTGCTCTGCCAACTACAATTTTGTTTTCTTTAGTGTATATGCGATATCCTTTTGAGTTGTTGTACCCTACAAAAATCCCTTCCTGAGTCCTGTCGTCCAATTTTCCTCGATGTTGTTTATTCACGTATACGTAAGCTTTGCACCCGAATGTTCGCAAATCGTGTAAATTCGGTTTCCGATTAAAACATAACTCAAATGGTGTTTTATTTGTTGATCTTGTTGGTAAGCGATTTTGTAAATTGTTCGCGGTGTTAATTGCTTCTCCCCAAAATCTTTGTGGTAGATCCGTTTCTCTGAGTAGGCTTCTAGTCATGTCTAATAGTGACCTATTTTTTTCTTTCCGCAATGCCATTTTGGCTCGGAGATTACGGCACGGTTAATTGATGTTGATTGCCCCTTTTTCTTCGGTAATCATCTATCCCTCTATTTATGTACCCTCCCATGTTATCAGACCTTATTGCTGGATTTCACGTGATGCGCCCATTTTACTAGTAATTTAAGCTTTGTTTGGAAGAGGAATTGCTGTTATATAAAAACTTATGTATATTTAGTTTTCATTCAATTCTTAACATTTCATGTATACCATCAAAAATACACAATATTTATTTCATCACAATATATCAAAGAACTAACGTACTATATCTTCAACAATTTTCTTTTTAATGTACGCACTTTTAGTAGTTTTTTTCCTTCTACTAATACTATGGTACTAAATATGAGACTTTATCAGTATTCATGATCAAAAATATGTTGTTAAAAAAGCCACCTCTGCTTTGCGCAGTATTACACGCGCGCTAATATTTAGATATCAAAACTGACTTCTCTTATTAAATCAATTAAATATAATAATTAAACAAAAACCTAATTTGCAGAACAGATTAAAAAACAAAATTTATTTCCTAAATTGTTTAAGCCCGAGAAGGGGCAGATATTAAGATATTTCATTCAATCGTTCTACATTTAATGTTAAATTTTTGTAACAAATAAACTAAACCAATTGAACATTAAAAAATAAAAATGAAATTCATACAATATAATGCTTTAAACACCTATATACTTAGATTCCGTTCAAATGAAATCGAAATAAATCTTAGACTTTTTTTAAAGTTCTGTATTTTGCATGTACCTTATCATATTATGTACAATCATCATAAACATAATGCAAAATTTGCAGTACAAATATTTACAACTTAAAAATGGAAAAAGTCTAAGATTTATTTCGATTTCATTTGAACGGAATCTAAGTATATAGGTGGTTAAAGCATTATATTGTATGAATTTCATTTTAAATTTTTTAGTGTTCAATTGGTTTAGATTATTTGTTACAAAAATTTAACATTAAATGTAGAACGAATTGAATGAAATATCTTAATATCTGCCCCTTCTCGGGCTTAAACAATTTAGGAAATAAATTTTGTTTTTTTTAATTTGCTCTGCAAATTAGGTTTTTGTTTAATATGTCAAGTTTTTTAATAACTACTGCCTTCAGACAAACACATTTCAGAATTAATGGAGGGTATCATCATCAGGCTTTGATTTGTGTGATATCGCATCACAATTTGTGATGCAATTTACCTATGTATAATTCAAAATGTTTCACCAGTGCAGTAATGCAGGTTGTTGTAGTTTGGTCAAAAAATTACAATCTGAACTTAAACAAGTAATATAAAAATTTTGTTTTTAAAGTCAATTCCTACTTAGGTCATCAAAGAAAAATTTAATATAATCCCTGCTAATATTAGTTTTTGTTGCATTAAAATATCTCAATTTGTTGATTTTCTATAAGCAAGTAGGTTTACAATGGAACTCTATGGAAATTTGGCGAAATATTAGAGATATCGCCAAGTTGGCGTCACTTTTCGCCGCCAAATATGGTGATATATCGCCAAGTTGGCGACAAACTTGGCGGTATTTGGCGACAGAACAGGGTCCGCCCTATGGTAACCCCTTAGCGAGTTGCTATGCAGTTTTGCATATGGATTTATGCTTTTGTAAGCATTTTCTTTTGTAATAATTGTCGCTGATAGGCCCGTTTCCCGGCTGGGAGGAACTGGATGGTTGAGGGGTTTCCCCGCCAGGACATATAGGCCATAAACCTAGCGGTTGGCGTCCTGGTTGGGTGTCCTATGGTAACCCCTTATTGAAAATGCATTCATTGATCTTCAATAACCAATGGACGCCATTTTGATTCCATGCAAAACTAAAATTAATTAATTAAAATTTAGTTAATTAATTAATATTTGAAAAACTGTATTAACATCAATTGTCATCTAGTACAAGTTTAAAACAAATTATTTCAACTTGATAGGATGAATAATGAGTATCTATCTATATTATAAAGGACAAATATATCTGTGCGTAACGCATACGTCATTCTGCGAATGGCAACACTTTCAAATTTAAAATGAAATTTCGGTTTTGCAATTTTCTCTACGGCAAATTTTTAAACTTCTAAACATCGCACAGTTTCAATTTTTACACTGTCGTATAGGAAAAAAAATGTACTTTTAAATGCAATTTGTTTGAAAGCTCTATCTCAATTTATTGTTGAGATATTAATTTTTTTATAGTTTTTAGTACCAATTTTGTAATTGTGGCAACTGAAGTATTCCATTTCTATTAAAAGTAAAGGGAAAATAGTCATGGTTTATTTGTTTTTATTGATTATATCCTTATTGATGCCATTTTCATATTACAAATAACAGTAACTTTTTTTCTAATTTTTGAACAGAAAATGACGTCAGCCATTAAAAAAAGAAAAAAAACCACGCATTTTTCTTCATAAATCAAAAGATTGAAGAAGATATTTCAATATTTTTACATTACGCTGATACTCAGTTTGAGGCGCTAGGAAAAATGATTCCGTGGGTAAAAATGATGTCATATTTAAAACAAAACGATCATTTTCTTTGATCAAACTAAATATTTGACCAATACTAAATGGCCAATACTATGGCAACTAAAGGCAAATTTCTTAATGGTAAATTTTTGCTAGCACTGAGATTAGAACTTAAAGTTTGTGCGAATGTTCACATGAAAAGTTGTATCGGGCAAACGTGACTTTAAGTTTGGAAATACATTCATTAATAACATATTGTGCGTTAAAATACTTTTAAATTATGATTTGAGTGGTGCGTATGTAAATTTTGAGAATGTGAAAATAGCGTACAGTTTAGATTTTATAGGGGGGGGGGGATTTTATGATGTGACAAAGCGAAATCCTTTTTACTGATTTTTCATCACGTAAAAAGAAACATAAGAGCCTCAATCGATAACTTCAACATAATTACTGATCTTGTTTAGGTATTCTAATACAGTTTAATTTTTCAATAATTTAAGCAGTTGAAGTTTATGAAAATAATATTTTGGTAATTTAGGTTAAAAACATTACTTGTTTTAAGAGTTTGACAACCAATGCAAGATGAATTTTTTATTGTAATTATTTTTGTAGGTTTATTATAAATTTGATCTAACAGTTCCATTCTAAATATTTTAGTTCGTCGAATTTCGACGGGCTCAACTCGTGTAAATAAATATAGGGAAAGTGTGAACTAATAGTAGGAATTGAAAAATATGCTTGAAAATGTCATTTTTTTTCCACTGTGACGTCATATTCATCTTCTTTTTAATTCTAAAAAAAAAAAAAAAAAATCAGTTTCTTCAGTTTCATGTTTCACGTGAAAATCATTCAACTAAAAATAGGCAAATTATTATTACGGCTTTTGAATTATTTACAACAATGAAGGACAAATGTTAAATCTTATTAGAAAATGTCCGTTGATTCTCAATGAAAAAAGCAAAATTTGGAATTATTAAGAAAGATATTTGAATAATGTAAATAAAAATTAACCCATGTTACTCTCTATATTAAAATCCACCTATATGCAAAGGCATTTTATGATCCGTTTTGATCCTGACGTCAGGCAAATGTTTTTACACTTTGAATTTATAATATTATTAGAATTAGCAAAGAATTAAAAATGAGTTGCATCAGGGACAAAAAGGTGGGAAGGAAAAATGAAAAAGTTATGATCTCCATAGGCTTTTCTATGTTAAATTAACATTGAGAAGTGACACTGGAAATAAATAAGTATTGCGCTGCCGCGCAATACTTAAATATAGGTAAAATTCTTACCTTTATGTTTCTTGCACAGCAATGCCTCGTATCATAGAATGGCGGGTAATTTAGACCGGGTTTCCTTTATCCAGAATCCCTACATTGGTATGACTCTATAGTATAATTAGAAAAATGATGTGTTTTTAATATTTTCTAAACAAGTGAAGTAAGTCCATTGCTGAGACTATTTTTCTTTCTTTGTATTAAATCTTATATTTAATTGCTAGGTTTTACAGAATTAAATTAACTATTTTTTTTTCATCTATACTATGCTGCGTTGTACAGCATCACTTTTATGCTTTTACATGTTTACAGAAAGAAATCTAACAGAACAACTGAATTAAAAATAAAAAAAGTTTATAAGTCATTTTGAGTTATTTTTGGGTAGTGACGTTAAACTCTTGTATCATGCGTTGGATGATATAAACAGTTTTTATTTATGGCTGTATATTATAAAGGACAAATATATCTGTTTGTAACGCATACGTCATTCTGCGAATGGCAAAACTTTCAAATTTAAAATGAAATTTCGGTTTTGCAATTTTCTCTACGGCAAATTTTTAAACTTCTAAACATCGCACAGTTTCAATTTTTACACTGTCGTATAGGGAAAAAAATGTACTTTTAAATGCAATTTGTTTGAAAGCTCTATCTCAATTTATTGTTGAGATATTAATTTTTTTATAGTTTTAGTACCAATTTTGTAATTGTGGCAACTGAAGTATTCCATTTCTATTAAAAGTAAAGGGAAATTAGTCATGGTTTATTTATTTTTATTGATTATATCCTTATTGATGCCATTTTCATATTACAAATAAAAGTAGCTTCTTTCTAATTTTAACAGAAAATGACGTCAGCCATTAAAAAAAGAAAAAAAAAACACGCATTTTTCTTCATAAATCAAAAGATTGAAGAAGATATTTCAATATTTTTACATTACGCTGATACTGAGTTTGAGGCGCTAGGAAAAATGAATCCGTGAGTAAAAATGATGTCATATTTAAAACAAAACGATCATTTTCTTTGATCAAACTAAATATTTGACCAATACTAAATGGTCAATACTATGGCAACTAAAGGCAAATTCCTGAATGGTAAATTTTTGCGAGCACTGAGATTAGAACTTACAGTTTGTGCGAATGTTCACATGAAAAGTTGTATCGGGCAAACGTGACTTTAAGTTTAGAAATACATTCATTAATAACATATTGTTCGTTAAAATACTTTTAAATTGTGATTTGAGTGGTGCGTATGTAAATTTTGAGAATGTGAAAATGACGTGCAGTTTAGATTTTATATGGGGGGTGGGGGGGGGGGATTTTATGATGTGACAAAGCGAAATCCTTTTTACTGATTTTTCATCCCGTAAAAAGAAACATAAGAGCCTCAATCGATAACTTCAACATAATTACTGATCTTGATTAGGTATTCTAATACAGTTTAATTTTTCAATAATTTAAGCAGTTGAAGTTTATGAAAGTAATATTTTGGTAATTTTAGGTTAAAAACATTACTTGTTGTAAGAGTTTGACAACCAATGCAAGATGAATTTTTTATTGTAATTATTTTTGTAGGTTTATTATAAATTTGATCTAACAGTTCCATTCTAAACATTTTAATTCGTCGAATTTCGACGGGTTCAACTCGTGTAAATAAATATAGGGAAAGTGTGAACTAATAGGAATTGAAAAATCTGCTTGAAAATGTCATTTTTTTCCCACTGTGACGTCATATTCATCTTCTTTTTAATTCTTAAAAAAAAAAAAAAAAAAAAAAAAAAAAAAAAAAAAAAATCAGTTTCTTCAGTTTTATGTTTCACGTGAAAATCATTCAACTAAAAATACGAAAATTATTATTACGGCTTTTGAATTATTTACAACAATGAAGGAAAAATGTTAAATTTTATTAGAAAATGTCCGTTGATTCTCAATGAAAAAAGCGAAATTTGGAATTATTAAGAAAGATATTTGTATAATGTAAGTAAAAATTAACCCATGTTACTCTCTATATTAAAATCCACCTATATGCAAAGGCATTTTATGATCCGTTTTGATCCTGACGTCAGGCAAATGTTTTTACACATTGAATTTATAATATTATTAGAATTAGCAAAGAATTAAAAATGAGTGGCATCAGGGACAAAAAGGTGGGAAGAAAAAGTGAAAAAGTTATGATCTCCATAGGCTTTTCTATGTTAAATTAAGATTGAGAAGTGACACTGGAAATAAATAAGTATTGCGCTGCCGCGCAATACTTAAATATAGGTAAAATTCATACCTTTATGTTTCTTGCAGAGCAATGCCTCGTATCATAAAATGGCGGGTAATTTAGATCGGGTTTCCTTTATCCAGAATTCCTACTTTGGGATGACTCTATAGTATAATTAGAAAAATGATGTGTTTTTAATATTTTCTAAACAAGTGAAGTAAGTCCATTGCTGAGACTATTTTTCTTTCTTTGTATTAAATCTTATATTTAATTGCTAGGTTTTGCAGAATTAAATTAACTATTTTTTTCATCTATATTATGCTGCGTTGTATAGCAGCAATTTTATGCTTTTACATGTTTACAGAAATAAATCTATCAGAACAACTGAATTAATAATAAAAAAGTTTATTAGTCATTTTGAGTTCTTTTTGGGTAGTGACGTTAAACTCTTGTATTATGCGTGGGATGATATAAACAGTTTTTATTTATGGCTGTAATTGTTCGTTTTCGATTAATATAATTTAGTTAATGTAAAAAGTTTGATGATTGCACAATGATGGATTGCTGTTTAATCTATTTTGATAAGTATTAAAGAGTTGTTGTCCTTGAAAATTATGACTTTAATTTCCTGTTTCGTTATTTATTGTTTATCTGAGAATGGTTATAAATCCATCATATTATACTTTTTTTTTTAAACTTAAAACTAGTTCACAATATTCGCGTCGAGCGCTTTCAATCAAAACCTTGGTCATCTTCAGGGCTGCTTTGCGTAAATTTACACGCCTTAATCGTACTTTCATCCTCGGCCTGACAACCAGGCTAGTCCATTTATATATATAGTCCATATAGTATATATAGTCCATTATAATAAGATTGGAAAATTTTTTTAAGGTGTTCTCTATACTTATGGTGAAATGTATATTTGCACAAAATTTCAAATCTTTATTATGAAAATTAAAAGAAATTTTTTTTAAATGTCCACCGTCCTCTTAATTGTTTTCAAAGATTAATATTTAACTCATACTAAATATCTTTATTTAACTTACTTCATACGTATTATAAAGCAGGAAATTGTGCATCACTCTAGTGAAGAGAATATTTAAGTATCTACAGAACCTGAATGAGAAAATTCACTTACATATAAAATTTCCTTTTAACTGCTTTCTCATAGTTTAACAAAAGAGATATAAATTAATGCTTAAGCAACACACAATAAGGTAGGAGGGGAACAAGATATAAAGATAAAATTATAATTTTCCTAAAAGTTTATCACACTTTATCTTAATTTCGTGAAAATCATGTCTTCATTGTAAATTTGAACAGTGAAATTTGAGAGTTTGAAGCAGGATTTATTGCAATACTCAAACAAAAGTCTTATTGCGATTAGAATTAAAATGTATTAAGTTAAAATAAAACGATTAAAATATTGTCAAAAATTCTTTTACATGTTGCAATATTCTTTTTCAATTTTTTATTAAGTTTATTTAATGAATATATGTTTATTTATAGCCATAATACTATTCCTTTAAGGTCTAATTTCCTTTTAAATTTTCTTCCCACGCGATAGTTTGAGACAGAAAAAGATGAATATAAAGATCTAATAAAATTTAATAAAATAAATACTTAAGGATCTGCATGATAAAATTCACTTAAGGTACAGTTTTCCTCTTAACTGATTTTCAAAATGAATATTTAGAAATTAGAAAGATATAAATGAATACGAATTGAATATTTCCAACTGAACGAAAAAATGACCAGGCCGGAAATCGAACTTACAGGGCTTACAGGGCCGAAACTCTACTGATTAAGTTAACTGGACCGACAACTGGCGAGCATATTTAGCTCAGATAACCTTATTGGTAAAAACATCTGCTCTGTCAGGTAGGCAGCACAACAGGATAAACCGCAGGTAAAGGAACTCCATATAAAGGATGAGTACGTTGATAACCTATCGTTTATATGGAATTCCTTTGCCTGCAGTTTATTCTGTTGATCTGTCTACATGACAGACCAGATGTTGTTACAAATAAGGTTATCGGAGCAAAATATGCTCGCCGGGTGTCGGTACAGTTAGCTTAAACGGTAGAGCATTGATTCTGTAAGCCAAGGATCTGGGTTCGATTCTCGGTCTCGGCCTTTTTTCGCTCAGTTGGAAATATTCTTTTCGTATGATAATTTTACCAGTCAGTTCGATTGTGTTAAAATAATAGTTTATATAAATTAATACCTGTTCGACTCATAATTGAACAAGCGAGAGACAATATTCAGTTGATTAATCTTTCCGAGTCTTTACCCCACTTTTCCCCAGTTTCAGGAAAATCATGTTTCACTTGAAAACAAACATGAACAGAAAAACCCTACAGTTTGAAAATAAGTTTATGCATTATCTTAAGAATTAACAAAAAAAAAGTTTATTTTTACTAGAATTCAAAGATATTAAGTTAAATGAAATACTCTCATTAAATTTATCTAATAGATAAGTGTATAATTATCTGTATAATCACACATTTCTTTAAATTTCGTTTGTATTTTTAACTATTTTCCTACGCGGCAGTTAAACAAGCACATACAAAAAAAAAAAAAAAAAAAAAAAAATGAAGGAACAGGATGGATATAAAGAAAATGAGAAATGTTCTGATTAAAACAATCTGCTAAAATTCATATAGTTAAAAGACAAGGCTGCTTATTTAGTCATCTGGCCTGAGCTTTCTGCTGAAACGATTTTGATAATTATTTTTTTTTTTTAATGAAAGCACTTTATTTATAGATATTCCCACACTCTCTGTGTTTAAAGAAATCCCGTTTTTATATTTTAATTTTAAAAGTCCTTTATGACGAACTTGACGGGTTTCGACTCGTAAATATTTAATGATTCGTATGATAGATTGATTTAAATTTTTCTCTTTACTGCTTTTTTTTCACCTATAAGTTTAGCAACAAGAGATGAGTAAACAAACATCTCTTTTCTAGTAATTCAACAAGCGAGAGGCACTGCTTAACCCTCTGTCGGTCGCAATAGGTCTGACAGGTACAGCCCAATTATTTCCGTTGTCCTCTCCACCACTAGGGCGCACAGGTTAAAGTACTTTGAGTGTAATAAACGAGGTTTGTTTCATTCAAATTTGAAATATTCTCTCTTTGTACATTCTACTGAGTCTCGCAGATCGCTTTAAGAGTGTTAGAACTGCGTCAATTAATTACTAAGGACAATTTTCTAACAGGCGCCTGTCAGGCGCATTGCGCTCGAACTCGGGAGTCCCAGAGTTGCGACCGACGCACAGTGGGGCAAAATCCCGAAAAGCTGGCCAAAATATGAAAACGTTATTTAAATGCCACCACGAAATTTCGTACACAGGTATTTCTCAGGATGCTTATCGCGTTTCTAAAATTAAAATTAAAAAAAAAAAAAAAAAAAAAATGGCGGATCCAATATGGCGGACTTACAATTAAAATGCTTTGAAAGTCATTCAATTTCTATGAAATTTCGTATATATGTACTTTAATGTAATCTTTAAGGATGCTAAGTACAATTCAAAAATTAAATTTTAATAAATGGCGAATTAAAAATAAAAACAATTAGATTTAAATAAAATATTTCGAGTTTTGAAATTAAAAATATTCGCGGCTAAACGTTACAATGTATTTTCAAGGACCAAGATATTTTTTAACCGAAATTAAACAATGAATATTTATTTATGAAATAGAATTAAGTACATTAATGAAAAATAGAATACTACAAGGTTTAATTTCTATATATTATCAAAATAAAACGAAAGGATATTCTGAAATTCATCGTCTGAATCATCTGTAGTATACTGTGTAGACTCTTCAGAAGGGGGGGGGGGGTCGAAATATTTTACAGAAGTTCCTGTGCCTCTAGGGGCAAGGATATGAACTTCTTGAATGGCAATTTACGTAAGCTTGAAATGAAGGGATCTCATAACATTAAAAGCCGCAAAAAAATCTTTAATTGTTTACGTCCTACTGTATTTTAGGGAGAAATCTCGATACCTTTTGATAAATTTGTGGCACGATTCTTGAGCGTCTCCCGACATTTGCCCAACAGGCAATAATGAGGAAGCTATTATTTCTGTGCCACTGAAGTTAGCATATAGGACTAGGAATACAATTCGACGAATTTGCAAGCTGTTTGTGATCTATAATCCACGAAACTGGTCAAATGAGTGTTAAGAAATTACTTGTAATATGACGTGGAATCGTTTGATCAAATCTTTGTCACTCTCTTTATGAAAGCAGAAATAGTTGGGTTCTCAAAGAATCGACGAGCTGTATTGTAATCATTTGTGCTTCCAAATCCGAACTTTGATTTATCGACGAGAAGTCCTAATTGTAAATGAAATCTCTTTTGTAAATTTTGTTTTGCAATTTTAATTTTTTCTTTTCGTCAGGAGTGCACACTTGCCATTCCTTTATATCCCTTTGTATGCCAAATGCAAGCTACACTCAAAGCATCTTATACAGGCATGTAACGTGGACTTCCCGAACTGTAAAGGATTTTTCTTCACTTTTATTTTGAAAATGTCATCAAGATTATTAAACTGTTTTCAAGTTGCCTGATATAGGTATCAACGTTGAGTTGACAAATTACTAGTAATGGCATTAAAAATTTACAGTCAATCATCGTTAAAGCTAGTTTGTAATTAACGCCTACTTATTTTCTATCAATGATTGTTTTAAAAAGAATAAGTTTACTCTCCTGATCTGTAATTGCCGAAACATCAGTGAAGGCTTACTGAGGAGACACGAAAAGTTTTGGTTTCTGTTAGTCTGTCTGTCTGTTCCGCGATAACTGCCGTAAAAAGCATCCGATCATCTTAAAATTAAGGTTGCATGTTGGTGAAATCCCCGGATTTAGCTGTATAGTCAAAGCTTAAATTTCGCCGGAGCCCACCGGAGCCTGGCTCCGGCACTTCTCCGTTTTTAGTAAATATTTAAATATTAGTCGGAATTCACCGGAGCCCATAAATACAGGGCTCCGGAGCCTAGTGCAACAGCACTTCCGAAAAACCGAAGCGCTCGAACTAAATCTGTCTGTAAATTAAAAAAAAAATATTTACTCAGGTATAGAAAAAATAAAATAACTCTTCCCCTTTTTAAAAACTATTTTGATCAGAATAGGAGAAACAAAAATCATGTTTTGTTTATTTTACTGATATTTGCAGATTTATGTCTGGCATTGATTTTGGCAACATGTATATTGGTGCCATTCAAAAGTGCAAACAGTGAATTTGCTTTCAGTTTGATTTTCTTTTCTGACACTAGGATATTTTTTAATTGAATCATTTTTTAAGGTATCTAACCGGTAAAAAACATTTTCCTTTTTTAGCCAACAAGCATCAGTTTGAGATATTGTTTTTTTTTTTTTTTTTTGAGGTTTTTATTTTTCCATTGCATACGAGTACGAAAATGACGTTAGTGATTTTTCTATTTATTTTTCATCATGAATGCGGCTCTGCTCTGCAGATTTACAAAGTTGTAAATAGTAGTCATTTGTAAATAGATATGATTGTCATGTATTGTTATTTTTATAATAAGCAATAGAGCAGCGTTTCCCCTTTTTCTATAAAAGCATCGAATCTTTCCGATCACAGTGTCAAATATTTAATTTAATCTCTTTTCAGGGACTCAACACGAAGGATTGTTCTACAGAAGGAATCGCGTATAGTTTAAGATATGCAACTTTTATAGAAAATTGAAAAACATTGTTTGATTCTTTAGCATATCAGTATTAATTTCTGTAAATTTTATTCATTTTCTTATAAAAATGTAATAACTGCGAACTATCCCTTTCTTGTTTTAACACTATTTTTGTATCATAATCCTTATTTTATTTATTCGCAGAATCCTGCGATTAATTAACATTAAAATTAGACAAAGATTTCTATTCAGAAGGAGTGATAACTAAAAAGTGGAATAACTGACAGCTAAGTATATGCAGAAATATTTAAAAATTTTATTTTGCTAAAGAAGAAAAAATGCTTTAAATTTTGCAAATAATGTATGAAATATAAATATGCGAATTAGAGTGGCGGTGGTGAGGGGGGGGGGGAGATGCTGCAGTTATTATTATTAGGGCAAAATAATAGGGCTCCGGTACATTTTTGGTTAGAAATTAAGCCCTGCTGTATAGTTTTTGGTTAAATTTGGTTCATTCGTTCGGAATATATAGAACATTTTATTTTGCGACTTAATGCTTTCCTATAGCAATTCAGACGATTTTTCCATTTTTATTTGTTGAAAAGAAATGGCTCATATGATTGAAGGATTTAAATGCTAAATTAAGGATGATGAAATTTCCTAATTAAAACCATACATTATTCATATTAGTTTGAAATTTTGTATATACATTTGTCAGAGTTTTTAAATTCGGTGTATAACTTTTATGGAGGGATTTTATATATGTGTTTCAATAATATAAAATATTTTTTTTAATATAAATTTTCTTTTTAAGCACATATTTAATTGTTTTTATTTTCTTTTAACTGTTACCTAGCAGCGAACTACACCTAAAAATATCGTAAATGTGAAAGTATGTGTAATTGTTTGAAGTTAAATCAAAGTCAAAAGGGATGAATTAATGCCTTTGTGTCTTTACATATAGATGGAATTTAACACAGAAATAAAGAAAAACTATGTTCTATTTATTTTGTTCAAATATTTTTCTTTTAAATTAAAAAGTTCATTATTTTCATAAGGAATAAATCAACATTTGCTATGAAATTTAACAATCTTTTTTTTTTTTTTTTTTTTTTTTTTTGCCGTTGCCACGAAAATTCAATCCCGGAATAAAAATTTATCCTAAACAGTTAATTTTGATTTGAAAGATTTTTATGTGCGAGAGGAAAATGAAATAAAAAATAGACATGAATACGCCTTCATATTAGAAATAAAGTGAAAATACGAAAATAAGGTGAATTTGATCTCATGTATCAAAAAGAAAACGAATACGCTTTGAGGTTGAAATAAAAGGGGCTTGTGTTATGATATTAATTTTTATTATTAAAAAAAATGTTACTAATATCTCATGGTTTATCGTCTGCACACAGCTAACAGAAATGTTAATTCTTAATCAAAAATTCCAATGAGAAAAAAAAACTTTTGAAAAGCAAATATATAGTAAATATCAAAATTATGCACCGCAAAATTATCGCTGTCGAAAATGACGTCATTGTATCGGGAAATAAATATTTTCATCCTTAAAAACCAAGCATTAACTAGATTGCCTGAAAAAATGTTTTTTGACGGGTGTTACTTCTAAATTCCGTCTCATTTCAGAAAATGTGAATGAAAATTTTTTTATTTTTAAAGAAAATTACATTTTCATTCATAAAACCTAAACGTTTAATATAATTGGGTCAATGTAAATCATTTTCTGTGTTACCAGTATTGAAAAATAAGGCTCGAAAGTGTAAAAAGAAATCTAAGATTTGCGCTAACCATTAGCGCAATCAATAAAAAGTTACGTATGTAAATTAATAATACCACGGGGGATTCAGGGGGGCTCTGCCCCCCTGAAGAAATCTACTTTATTATTTAAAAAATATACCAGAATTAACAGCCCATGAAAATTTCGAAATATCCTTCCATAACGTTTTTAATTTAATGCTTCTAATGTCTGAAAACTTCGTATTTTTTATTCTTATAAATAATTACATAATTTGAAAACTTTAAATTGCGGTTTGCAGGAAACTGAATATTACCAAAGTGTGTCTAAAAACAATGACTTGCAGAGCTGACGTTGAGGCTTCTGATCTGCAGATTTACTAGTATAATCTATTTCACAGACAGTAGCTTCCATATTTTCGTGCAAAAAATGGATTCTGATGGGCTTAAAAAATCGAGGAGATGAAGATCTCGAATTTTTCCAGATAACGATATCTGAATTATTCGCAACACTTATGAGTTCTAGTGGCACTAGAGAAGTGAAAAAGTTATTTGAACCTAATTTCTACCATCATCAACACTGAACTTTTGTTTAAAAGTACTTTGACGAGATGTACAATCACATCCCCACTTGCAAATCGAATTCAGATTGCTAATGTTCTCGGAAGTCAGATTCTTAATAATTTCCGTTTGCACTAATAAAATACGTTCAGTAGTGTGATCTAGCAAAGATTGCAATTGACAAGATAATTCTTCTAATTACGATAGAATACACAAAATTATTAGCTATAAAGATAAGAAAATGCATTTCTGTCGGATGTATGATGGAGAATAATTTTCATTTTTTTCTACTAATTTCGTTTATAAAATTCATTTATGCTTATGATTACAATATTTATTAGTAACATAATACATAATAATCTATCACAAAGCTGAATAATCTAAAAATTTCAAAAATGTTTGCCAGCTAAATTACTGTGAAAAGTTTATATTTCAGAATTTTTGAAGCGATTAAAAAATTGACATTTTTACTTGTGGTTGCAAAAATATGCACGAAATGCAGAATGGCAGTTTATGGCAGCTGGTTTTTCATGATGCATTAGATAATAGTTCAGGCTATTATTTCCAGTAAATTTCGTGGCGGAACACCGTGGAACTTTTAAACTTTTTGATGTTTGAAAGCAAAAAAATAATATTTTTTGAAAATTTTTTTATCAAAAATAATCATGAAATTCTTAATTTTTATGTACTTAATATAATTTTTGTAACATGAGCAAAAAATGTACACACTATCATCGTGTGAATTCATTTTAGAGCATTAAAATCGGATGATATGGAAAAATGTAGCGCGTGTTTAGAAGAACCATTGTTTTGGTCTTTGTGTTCGCCTCAGATGATAATCCTCCAAGCGTCACCTTTGAAATGATACAGGTTGCCAAAGAAAAATGAAAACTTTTTTATAAATACAGATTCTGCCCCTTTAAACATTATTCTAGCCATCTGTATAGTCAAAATTTCCTAAATAATAACTTTATTTTTCGACTTTTGGCCAGCTTTTTGGGATTTTGCCCCACTGCGCGACGGGGATGTTAATCGATAACTTTAGCAAATTTTTATTTCCCTTTCCTTCACTTTTGTGCAAATCGTTCTTTCCTTGCAAACGCGAAAGGAAAAAATCCCAGTCTTTTAAATTGGATTTTTTTTTATTTTTTGAAGAATTAAAAGAAAACATCTATATTTGAAATGGCATTCAAAGTTATTAATAGGAAATATTTTGAGCAAACTGTTCTGCTAAATAGGTGGTTTCAACATCCTCATCATATTATTTATTTTAACCGTTTTGCGCAAAGGAGGTGCTATGCAAATTGAAAACAAGAAGGAAAAGTCACAGCATAGATAACAAAACACTCTTCAACACATTAACAATTCTGTAACAAAAACTTCACCGTTCAATGAAAGGTGATGCTGTCTTTATTTTGAGTGCTACAGCGCATTCAAAAACAAATTTAACTGTTATATAAGAAAAAAAGTTAAACAGTTTTTAGAAGTGATAGAGACTTGCAAGTAAATAATTTTTTTAAGCAGCTCATATTTCCTTTCATATGTTTTTTAATCAAGTGTATGAATTTAAGTTTAGTGTGCCGCGGAAGTTGAATTATAAATTTAAGAGTACCATGAGATGAGAAAGTTTGAGAAAAACTGTGCAAATTCATGCAAAATATTTGCATTATTTGTGATTGTCTGTTGGTGTAAAAAAAGTACTTCTACGATGTACAGTGGCGGTCAAAAGTTTCCGGCCAGTTAGTTTCTTTGATTTGTTTGACAGAACGTTTCAGCGAAGAAGAAGCACAATTGCTCCAAAAGTTAGGAATAAGCAAATTACCTCTGACCACATGATCATTTTGATTGGATACTTAAGATACTTGATGCAAAGGGGAGGAATTCGAAATTCGCGCGTGCAAAAGTTTCCGGCCATTCGTCATTCATTTGTTTTTGCTATCGCTAAAGTGTTTTTTTGGCCATGTTTGATAATTAATCAACGTGAGTGACGTATTTGAAATTCAAAAATGAAAAGTTTAACAATTTATTGTTAATAAACGAGTGATTTGTTTGTCGCTAAAAGGACAATTCTTTCGTGAGATTGCGGCAAAGTTGTCGATCGGAAAATTTGCTGTAAACGATATTTAAAAAAATATATAAAGATGGTCATGGCCTTCGAAACTTGCCACGGTCTGGGGGACTCCGGAAAACGACTATTCTTGTGGACAGAATTATCAGAAGAAAAACAGTTGATGACCAGCGTAAAGATGCCGCTGCAATTCCATTTATTCCGATTTATTGTGTTAAAATATTGCTGAAACAAGTCTGTCTACAGTGTCAAGACGCTTATGTGACGTAGAACTTTATGTAACAGTTGGTGTTAAAAAATCTTTCATAAGTAAAAAAATTCAGAGGGCCCGACTGGCGTTTGCCAAGGAATACAAAGACTGGTCAAGTGAAAACTGGAAATAAGTAATATTTTCCAATGAATCGACGTTAAATCTTTTTGGGGGTGATAAAAGATCTTACAACCGACGACCTAAAAACAAAAGATAAGATGCGAGATGTATTATTCCTACAATGAAGCATGGCAGAGGACACGTTATGCTGTGGGGAGCATTTTCTGGAAAATGTGCCTGTTCGTTATTTGAAATCCGCGCAAGATGAATAGTGCAATGCATAAGGATATCTTACAAGATCATTTGCTGTCTTATTGGAGGAAAAATTGTGGTCGCAACTATTTGTTTCATCATAATAACGAACAAAAGCATACATGCAAGGTCGTCAAGCACTGGCTTTCGCACGAAAAAATTCCGCTTTTGAAATGGACAGCCCAATCATCCGATCTGAATCCGATAGAAAACCTTTAAAACTAACTTAAAAACGTGTGTGGAATTATAAATATTCCAATTCAGCAGCATTTTCACAAAAATTGCAAGAACCGTGGAGAGAACTTTACATTTATGATCTACAACCGTTCATTGAATCGATGCCACGTTGCTGCGCCGCAGTACTTATTGCTAAATGTATGAATACAAAATACTAATTGTAAATGTTGTTGATCACTGTTATTTTCTCTCATAACACCATTTTTTTTTTCTAAACTTGCCAAAGTGGCCGGAAACTTTTGAGAACATTATTATTTTTTTTTTTTTTTGCAATTAATTTTCTCAATTAAATTTATTAATATTTAATTTTTATTCCATATATAAGTTCTTAACTGTTATGTAAATAAAGTGTATAAGTATCACTTTGAGATTCCTCTTCATATGGGTATACTTACAAATTAATCAAAAATTTTATGCTGGCCGGAAACTTTTGACCGCCACTGTATCTAACATGTAAATGGGAATTTTGTTCCTGCCGCTTATAACTTCTGTTCTGCTGAATGAATTTTGATGGGACTTGCACAGTTAGTTAAACTAGCAAAAGCCCTGCTTTGTTTGGATTCGCGAAGCATTATTTCTATCCTATATATCCTATAATCCTAATGAAACGAATTGATGAAACGACTTTATGAAAAGATTTTATGAAACGACTGAATAAACAACTGATTATGTTTCACGGCAATTTCTCCTAATATGTGAAATATTATGCGATGAAATTAACAACAACAACAAAAAAAAGTATTCATCTGCAGATCTCAAAACTAGTATTAGAATTTTTAAATTTGAATAAGTTTTCGAGATATTAATTTTTTGCTAATTTTAAACACCTCTCTCTAATGATGACAACTCATATTTTAATCGTAACAGACATTTTTCTTTTTTTTAAAAAAAGGTTATTATTTTAAACTAATTTAGCGACCAGTTTGGCCTCCCTTAAATGTATGCTAAGAAATGTATCATGTTACTTTTATTCATAATTCAATTTATTTGAACAATCTTTCGTTAAATCGTAAGATTCTGATAGGGAAATCAAGAACTCAGAATTTTTATGTTAGCGCGACGGAGGTAATAAATCACAAACAATTCTCCCACCGGAATTTATTTTTTTCCTTTTTGCATTTCATTATCATTTTATTTAAAATACAAAGTTTTCTTTTGAAACTGAAACATTTAAAAATAATGGCTTTCACTTTTTTTTTTTGACGAAATGAAAAGAGAAATATTAGACACAGATGTCATATACGCACCGGGATACCAAATTGGCGCCAAAATGGCGTTATTTTGCCTGGCATTGAAACCCGGATTTTGTTGCTTATTTATTAATAAATGTTTATTTACATTTATTTTCTATTTATTTAAAAAAAGTTATAAATTGTTTTGTTCTATAGTTATTAATTAAACTTTTTTTTTAATGATTGTTATTTCATTTTAAAAATAATAGAAAATAATTTAAAAGTACATATGTAAGTGGTTTTCGAAAACGAGGATTTTGCCAAATTGCCATAAAACCCCGGTGCGTACATGACATCTGTGCCAAATCACTACAATAATAGCCTAAATCATGTGACTGTCATCAACTGTTCCGCGTTTACCACTTCTATTTTTATATGCCAATCGGTCATTTTGGTTCTTTAATGTTAGCCGGGCGCAGGTGATAAATCGCAAAATATTGTCCCATCGCCATCATTTCATCTATATTATAATAGTCCAAGTCATGTGACTATCATAAACAATTACGGGCTGACCCATTCGCCTTTCATATCCAAGGTGGCTATTTTTAATCAAAATTATTTTTTCGAGTAAAACTACATAAAATTTGCCGTGATTGTAAAGAATTCTCGGTACTTTTATGTTAGCCATGAGCAAATTTCGCCAATAGCATTTTTTAAGACTTCAGTTAGTCTTTTTTATTTCTCGCGTGGTCGCGCTTTGATGTTGAAATTAAATGTCGTGGTTTATGGTATTATTTTTCCTTTTCTGTTATTTTCTCTTTTTCTTTTTTTCTTTTTTATGAAATAATGCAAAGTCATGCATTTTAAATGTTTCAGTTTAAAATTAAAGTTAAGTGTTTCAAATAAAATGAGTTAAAGTTTTATATTTTAAATGAAATACGAAAAAATGCAACGAGAACATTGTTTGGCTATTTATCATCTGCGCTCAGCTAACTTAAATACAGAATTCTCGATTTCTCTAACACAGAGGTTCCCAAACTGTGCTTCGCGGAGCCCTAGGGGCTCCGCCACGCTCTAGAAAAATAATGAAAATTTGAACGAAACCAACACATTTTAAGCAAGGTTTTTAAATGGGAACAGATTTTTTTGTTACAAAAGTATTTATACATTTATGATACTATCTTCGACAATATGAACTCTGTTAATTAACTAAATTTTATTTTCTTTAAATTTTCCGCTGCAAATATCAATTTATGCTCCATTTTTACGTTTTCCGATCGAAAAATGCGATAAATGGTGAAATAGACGTATACATTTACTGTCGGAAAACCAGAAATTGTATTCGGAAAGAAATTTCGGCTATTCGGAATTCCCAAATCCTCCTCTCAGTGTGACTTGAGGTGAAGTGTTATCCAATGATTCCACGTTTCATGCTTAACTACAGCGTCATCATTCCTAAAAATATCAGTCTGATATGAAAGATCAACCGCCTGATTTTTTTTACAATATAAAAGGCAAAGTAATGTATGCATATTTCAAAAGAAAATATAACACACTTGTTAAAACAAATATGAAATGTCCTGGACATAGGTGCAGACTTCAGGTGCGAAATAGGCAATAAGATATACTTCTACAACAAATTTACATTTTTGCTATCGTCCTGATTAATCACTGTGATTAATTATGACAAAGGTAATATTCTATAATTAATGATATAAGTTTGCATTGTTAGATCCCGTCGCCTCCGTTAAGTCGGCGCTATGACCCCATGGCACTTACCTGATATTTTAACGAGTAGCTTTAGTTTGTGAATATCATATAACTGGAAAGACTCTTAATAAACCTCGTAGAATTGATATTGTCATGAATTTGCCTTATGAAAAAGTTGTTAATTGTGTAGCAACATTTCCTTTTCAAATAGATCATTTTTTTAAATGAACTGTACAACAGGTGACGTAAAAGAACACTTAACAGTACATTCAGATGTACAAATCTTGCACTGCAAATTAATGAATCTCCTGACGTCTCTGGATTAGCAGTTGTGTTGTATTTTTCAGTTACATATCCTAATATCCCGTTCAGGCCAGGGTAGTTAAAGGGTCTTAATGACTTTTTTGAAACGGACACCCGGAACTTAACGTGACTTTTCTATTATTACGGTGCTTGAGAACATTAACTTGAATAAAATTAAGCGCCTTACTAACGACATTCTCAAAGAGGTTTCAGAAAGCTATCGGGATCATATTTTTTGTAGATCACTACAAACAAACGCACTATGGGACGAAATAATTTTTGATTAATACTTAGGAAAACACATGGAAATGGATGTACTGATGGTGCGAAAGCAATGATGGGTCACAATGCCATCGCAAAAATTAAAGAGAGATACAGCATTGTAGCGCCATCCATTGCGTTCTTTAAAGATACACACTATCTTAATATTTGGAAATTTTTCCAGAGAGAGACATTCGCTTTGCATACAATATTTCAAATAAAAATCAAATTTCAAATTATTTGCTTAAAAGGCGCAAAGGCCAACCTAGTGAAAAAGATTCCATGCCGGGACTCGAACCCGGGCCATCAGTATAGCGCACTGACGTTCTACCGACTAAACCACATGGAACGATACTCAGCCTGGAACTTCTCACTATTACAGGTTGGCAAAGCTACAAACGCAGCACAAGATGGAATATTTTTCCGTGAGTCACCAACATGGGGCAAACACAGACTCATAATTAAATCCAGCATCGATTGAATCTATATTAATATTTGGAAATTTTTCCAGAGAGAGACATTCGCCTTGCATAAGCGAGCCTGTAATAGTGAGAAGTTCCAGGCTGGGTATCGTTCCATGTGGTTTAGTCGGTAGAACGTCAGTGCGCTTTACTGATGGCCCGGGCTCGAGTCTCGGCATGGATTCTTTTTCACTAGGTTGGCTTTTACGTTTCTTCGCGATCTGCTGCAATTTTTTGATATTCAATTTTTGACCTAAAGTACATTCTGCCCTCATTTTAATAAAGTTTATTCGGATTTCGTATAGCAATTTTCGAATTTTTCGGGAATTTTGTATGCGATTTTTAGTGTATTTTAGCCATTTGCTACTATTTTTCCACATTAGTGAAAGGAATCAACTTGCAATCTTCGAACACAATATATAATTTTTTCTATTTTCAAAATTTGAGAAGGGATTTAAAATTTTTTCACGATATCGTAATGTGATTTTCAGAGATTTTTCGTAATTCCTGCTGTTTTTTGACGTACCCGGGCAATTCCGGGCAAGTTTGCTAGTAAGTAAATAAAACAATTATTACTAATAGGAATTTCAGAATAAGAAAAAGGGCAACTAATCACCTTGTGTTGCTTTATTTAACCCCTGCAAAACGAGCATAATTTGACGACATTTTAATTTTTAATAGCAGTCATTCCGTATAATAGTTTTTGCCTTATTTAATCCAAGAATTACATGATTAGACAAGGCAAAGATCACGACTAAAATATTCTAGTACTGAAAAATAAAATCCATACTCGCCCCATATAAACGTAAATGTGGCACCTGCCCTGTAGGGCTTATTTTATTTTTTCAAAGTATAATCGTAAACAATATTAAATCATTGATTGGTAAAAGCGTACTTTTTTAAATATTACACTTTTCATTTGTTATTTATATTTATTTTTCTACATTTAGGCCTTTGAAGTGTTTCATTGTTGGAGTTTCACGGCCAGTTGACATATTTTGATAAGCATGTATTGGCGCATCATTAAACTCGTTGTTGTTTCATTTTGTATACAATTATACGAGTTACAGAATATTAGGTAATTTATCACTCTCGGCGGGCTAACGAAAAATTCCTTAAAATTAATGTATTAATTTACATTTAATTTCTAAAATAAAATGTTTTTATTGTGGGGGAAACTGTCCTAAAATGACATACCCTATGGAAAAATGCTTTTATTCATAGAAATGTTTTCTCACAACCTTTATTTTTTTACAAATTAACTTTGAAAAATATAAAAAATGCAGTGGTACATTTTAGAAAGTAATAAAAAAAGTCACAGCGTCATAAAAACGACTTATATAAAATGCTTCACTATGTCATTTTATCTACAGTGGCGTCGTAAAATGCCACACGCGTAAGTTGCTATCAATATTTTACAGTCGTGGGAAAAAAAAGTAAACACCCCTTACTAACTCTGCAAAAAAATATTGTAGAAGAAAGTTACTGGTACCACACCATTGTTAATAATGTCTACTTTTAAATGATGTATATATACAATTTGTTTAGGGGGACAGATATATATTAAAACGAACCATAACTTTTTTTTTTTCAATAGCAGTACACAATTCTCACAGCATAAATGATCTCTACACTCATCAATTAGCCTAAAAAAATTTTATGCAATTCTTACGATAAGTTTCCAAAAAATTAATTATTTTAAAACGAACGTATTTTAGAGGATGTATCCAAATTGAAGTTCGGTACTCGATTGTTAACCGAGAGAGCTTCATCAAGGCATCTTAAGCGCCACTCAAGCAGTCATTAAAAACTGTTAGATTACTGGATAGCATGAGAAATTTCAAAATATCTAGTTACTTCTATCATAGACGGCCCCTTAAACCATCATTTTGTCGTTTTTTAAGCATAATTTGAAAACTACTTGGAAGAAAAATGTAAAATTTCGGATTTCCATGAAACAGGATTAGTAAATCTAAATCCATCAAAAAAATTGTAGGTTGCAATTCATAATTGTTTCGAATATTAATTTTATAATTCATAATTCATATAAAAAATTATAAAAATTTCAAATTCAAAGTCTTTATGTTTGGGTATTTTAGTATTATTGCTGCATAAAATGTTAGCACATTAGGAGTATGATTTCAGGAGATATTAATAACAATATGAAAATGTAATTTAACATTAGAAGCACTAAATTTTGAATGTTTATAATAAAAAACTTATCATTCAAATGGCTTGAAATTTGGTGTCTAGGCATAGTTTGAAACGGAGATTTGAAATATTAGGTTGAGCAAAAATTTCTGGGAAATTTTTATTCTAATAGTTACCAGAATTTGTATCGTATATAGGAGTACTAGTGGTATATTTATAGGAGTTCAGGAACTTTGGCTCCAAAATGCCTACTGAACAGTATGATTTGCGTGTGTTGAACCGGCATTATTAGAGAAAAGGCCAAACGATTTTGAAAGCCATCGATGAGATTAATGAGAATGAAGGTGCTGGTAACGGCGACAAACTTAGCTAGCAAATCCGGAATCTGGCAGAACGGTGGCAGAAAGTCGTAGACTATGATGATCTCTAGTTTAAAGAATAGTCCTTGTTGCTTTTGTTGTTAATTTGTACATAACAATGCAACTTTCACAAATTTCCCAGAACGTTTTGCTCAACCTAGTATCTTGTTAAAATTGGGTATTGCCATTGAAAAAAATGAAGGATGGGTCCGTTTCAATATGTAGATGGCCCACTAAGCAAATTTTATATACATCATTTAAAAGTAGATTTTATTTCCAATCGTTCGGCACCAGTAACTTTCTTCAACGATAATTTTTTGAGGAGTTAGTAGGGGTACCTACATCACAAATACATTGTTTTGCACACCAAGACACACTGGCACATTCATTATGTGACCACATTGAACATGTAACACACTTTATCCACTTTTCCTCCGTTTTGGGGGACTTAATAAATCAATGCAATAAAGACATGCTTCATCATTATCATCTGCAGAGAGATCCATGTCTTTGTCGTCATCATTGCATCTAACAAAGTGAATTTTCTTCTTAGCCTCTAGAGCTGCACGTCTTGATTGTGAATTATGTTTCTCAGGAGGATGATCTAGCATGATGTACCCAATGAAGTGGAGGGACATAGAGTGGTCTTATAAAGCAAGATGATGGACTCAAAAATGCTGCTTTTTTAAAAGATACATATACAGTTAAACTTGGATAATTCGAAGTAGGGGATCAGAGAAAAGCTCGAACTATCCAAAAATTTGAATTACATATATTCTCTCAAAAAGACGAGATAAATAGAAAATATTAGCTCCAAGTTAAAAGATTTAACACATAAACTTTACTATTATTTTAACACAATCATACTGGTTGGTAAAGTTATCATACGAATTGAATATTTCCAACTGAGCGAAAAAATGCCCAAGCAGGGAGTCGAACCCAGATCCTTGGATTACACTGTCAATATTCTACCATTTAAGCTACCTGGGCTGACGAGTGGCGAGCATATTTCGCTCAGATAACCTTATTGGTAACAACATCTGGTCTGTCATGTGGACAACGCAACATAATAAACCGCAAGTAAAGGAACACCATATAAATGATGGGTACGTATATACCGGGTGTCCCAAAAATGACTGATTGATTTTAAAATTCCATAACTTGCAAACGGTGACAGATATTAAAAAAATTCTTGTAGGAGTGTTATGTAAGATGCAGGGGTTTTTATGCTTTGATTCTCAGTTTTAGTTACAAATAGCATCGATAAGCGTTGCAAGCAATAACCGCAAAATCCTTGCTCGATTTTCTGGCCTCTCTCTTCTTCCATGCAAAAAAGGAGATTAAAACGTATTGAATGGATCCCGAAGTACCAAAAATCGGGTATGGACTGAGCGCCAACTGCTCTCAGTGCCATCTATTGTTTGAAATTCCAACTAAAATCCAGATTCACAGTACAAAAACTCCTGACATCATAAATAAGACTCCTGCAAGAATTTGTTTTTGTATCTGTCACCGTTTGGAAGTTATTGAATTTTAAAATCCATCAGTCATTTTTGCGATACCCGATATATCCTATTATTTTAACACAATCATACTTATTGGTAAAGTTATCATACGAATCGAATTTTTCCAAATGAACTTCGATTACCAGGTTGGGCATTTTTTCGCTTAGTTCGAAATATTAAGTTCATTTCATTCTCACATTCTTTTCCTTTAAAAGACCATTAAAATAAATTGTTTAATATTTCGCACCTCAGCCTAAAAAAGTCTCAGGAATAATTTCTACCGCAAAATTTTAAGGGCAATCGTTAAGGGCAAATTTCAAATTATCCAAAATAAAATTAGAAATATCCACTTTTTTTTTTACAATATTTTAATATAGAATTCTACGGACCGAGCAAAAAATTCGAATTATCCAGAATTTCGAATTAAACAAGTTCGAATTATCCAAGTTTCACTGTATGTCTTTGAGTCAGAAATATATGTTGTCGGCTCTATAGTTGGAGGTGACATTGAAACTGTGAAAATTAACGGATGAGGTGTAGAAAGGTTATTATCTATTGAACTTGTGTTTACGTCGTTGATTTCCTTATTTTCCATTTGATTTTCTGTCTGGACTTTACTCATGTAACGTCAGCCGCGGGTAAGCAGAAGAAAAACAATAATAGGCGTGAAAGAACATTTTAACACTGCTTCCTCTTCGTCCAATAAACAGTTTTTTTCGGAAGGTATCTAACCGCGCAGGCTTGGCTGTTGCCATTCGTGGGTAAATTCCACTGAAGCACACTGTAAAAAAACCCCTGTAAATTTGCCAGAACAAACTCGATCACAGTGAATGTACTGTATCTTTCTTTGGTTTCCTGACTATATTAACATGGAAAATACACTAGTTGCGTAAAATTAACAGCACAACGTGCTGGCAATTTGGACGCATTTTATTACAGCACAAACTGCTGGCGTCCAAATTGCCAGCACATTGTGCTGTTAATTTTACGCAACTACTGTATTTACCATGTTAATATAGTCAGGAAACCAAAGAAAGATACAGCACATTCACTGTGATCGAGTTTGTGCGCGAGATGAACAGTACTTTGTACTGTAAAAATGTCGTTTTTTTTTTTTACAGTGCAGTGAAAACATAATCGGAAAAGAAGTCTGGGTTCATGAGATAGATTCTATTTTTCAAAAACCGGCAGGTCCTACAATGGCCATATTGTATTTTATCTACAATGACCATATTGTACATAGGGAGGCAGTAAACGAGATCACATGCATATATAAATTTTAGCATATAAGGTTAGTCGGGGCAACTGGGCCATGATTTTACAATGTGACTCTGGAGCTTCTGACAATTCAGCTTCAAAAAGCTAATGTTCATTTGAATTAAAGTCAGAACTTCTGTAAATGTATTCAGTTAGGTTCCCTCTATCAGACAGAAATGCTCAAAATTACATTTTAATATTTAAAACTATAAAAATATGCATATTTCATCTTTCTTTCCTCATGGGTCCAGTGGCCCCATAAAAATGGGATAAGTGGACCTGGAGGGTCTATGTTCCACGCGCGTTTATTTTTTTTTTCATATGGGATATCATGTCCTGTTTGAAAAAGTGTAAACAACTTAAAAAAATTTAAACCAGGCTGATCATGTAAATTATGTGTCAATAAAGCGCGTTGTAAGGGAATCCTTTGCTGTTAATGTGTCTAAAAAAAGCACTAAAAGTGAAAATATTAGATTTATTTATACCAAAAACATAAAAATTAAGTAAGTACTTATGTACTTTAGTATAGGTAATAAGTGTAAAAGTCACATGGGTATTTTAAGGAAAAAAAAATAGCTAGGCAAATCTATGAACAAACGGCTACGTAAGTACTTAAGTACTTTATCTGTATCTAGGAGTCGCATTATATAGGGAAAATTTTATTGTTCCTACCAGAACCCTTCATGAGTTACCTTCATGATAATTTTATTTAACATATTCTAAAGAAAGGTGCGATGAAAATATTATTTTCAGAATAGTGGTAGGAAAAATAAAAGTTTCCCTATAGAATGCGACCCCTGTGTATCGTACAATTTCAAGGTTTGGCTATCTCGCCTTCAGGGGCAAGGTACTTGCATTCGTAAAATGTTGAAATAATTTATTGACACCAGTATTTACAAGAGAATCCATTTGTACACAAGTAAAAGTATATTTTCTCGCACTTAGTAAAGGGGAAATTTTCATTATAAAATTCCGGTGCCAATGTGGCAATTAGGCATTAAAATTATGTGATGCCATAACGGCATCACTGCTTCTCAAGGGGTCAAGAAATTTGGTTTCATACCATTCGATAGGCTTTTTTTTAATTTATTACGTAATTTTAATAAGGTATTTATAAATTTCTTTATTGTGAGCAAAAAACAATGGAGAAATTTTCTTCCTGTTGTAAGAGAAACTCAAACACATTATTTATAACTATTAGGGTAACTGGATCCAGCATGTCCCAGTTACCCCGGATACATGTCCCAGTTACCCCATTCTTGAAAAATTTATGGGGTAACTGAGACACCGGGCTTACATTTGAAACATGAAGTAAATATGTATAGATATCTAATAATATTAACGTAGTTATATACCTAATCTTAAAAAAAAAGATGTTTAATAAAAGTACTTACAGTATTTTGATAAAAAGCCAAGGAAGTTCAACCAAATGGACGTTGTTTTTAAAAAAAGAAACGTTAATTTTCACAACCTATCACAGCAAAGAGAGAGTTATGATTGAGTTGACACACGTTGTTTTAGGAAGTAGAGGTTAAGGAGCATTGTTCACAAAAGCTAAAACTTAAAATACCTCAACAGTTTTTTATAAAATAGCCTATGGCCCAGTTACCTCGTGGGTCCAGTTACCCCAACTAACCTTACAATGGTTAACCCATTTGTGCCTGAATTTTTGTTTCTTAAATTTGTTGGTAAAAGCACTTTAAAACGTTGCAAAATGAACTGAAAAATACAAAAAAAAATATGCTAAAATAGTTTTTTATTTATTTAATAAAATGTAAACATACTAAACATGGAAATATGCGTAATATTTGTAATAGTGTATATACTATGCATAATTATATTTTTTGTCTAAATTTAGATTTAATAAACTTTTAAATTATATATTATATAATATAATTAGTATTTTTATGAACTATTAACGAAATATATTCATTTCTTTACAGAGACTAATAACATTATATATATTAGTAATAATAAATTAAGAATAAGCGTAACTGAGGTTAAAAACAATTTGTTTCATAATCATCTTGAAAAGAACTTTACATAAATAACTGTTCCCTAAATGATTAATAAAAATATGTACCCTTTCGTGCTTAGCGCCCTATATTTTTTACGTTTCAAAATTGCATAAGAAAAGGTTTGAACATATAATTTCACAATTAAAAAAAATACGTATCACAAAGAGTCTGCAAATAAAGATTATGACCTATTTATTTGAATCCTAGAAAAAACACAAATAAACTTACTTTTATATTTCACCATCTTGGAAAATGAAAAATCTATAAACTCCGAAAAAAACCCTTTCATTTAAGCAAATATGTATCCATCTTATGCTGTCATCTTTCGGTAATAGATAAAGACATTTGTAAATAATTATTTCATACATTTTCACGTTATAAAGAAGAAGAATATTATACAAATTTATTAAAATTCGAAGCGTACCAAAAATGGGACACTAGGCATAAATGGGTTAATTTGGCCATCGATGGGGAGTGAGTTTGAAATGCTTGAATTAGATGGTACATATAACAAAACTGCCAATCAGAAAGGGTAGTGTGTCTATCAACATCGAACAGTTTGCTAGAATATGCAATGAATGGCAGCCTCATTACTGATGTTATTTCGACTCAGATATATCATCCGTAATCGGGATACCATTCATTTCAAATTGCAGAAAGTGTGTTATGTTGCTGTGGAAACGCCTGACGACCCCTGACTGGCAGTTTCGTTATCTGTGCCGTCGAATTTATCATATGCAAGAAAATCATCGAAGCTACAATTGGTAGTCAAGGTGTTGCGATGCCTCCCAACCTAATCTGTTGAATAATTATCATTTATTTTATTTCAGTTAAGGAATCCTAAAGCGGCCCTGAGCGAGCTAATCTCGGCAAAATACCGGAAAGATCCCAAGTAGTAACGATCTCTCTTCTGTATCAGGAGTGTTCCAGGTGAACATATTCGTCGGGAAGAAAAACTATAATTTTGCTGGTAAGTTTTTCTTTATTAGTTTTCAACAAATCTTGCAGTTTCTCTGAATTTTTCAGGTATTTTATGGGAATTCATCAAGTTTTGTAAATTTATAACTAAAAAGGTGTATGTATATTATAACTCCTTGTCTTGAGATTCTTAAGGCTTCATTCCCTTCCAAGTGAAGTTAATTCCTTTACTGTTTTTTTATGATGACTTATTTAACCCTTTATGCCTCGACTGTACTTTAAAGTACCATTAAATTGTTATAAAGTTTATTTAATATATCGATTAGCAGTAATACAATTTAAAATGAGTTATAGATACTTTATTTTATCTTGTTACAAAAGCTTTATTTGTTACACAAAACAAAAATGTTTTTAAATGGATGATTTCTCTTTGATTTACATCTCTTTAGCTATCTTGATGTCAGAAGATTGGTGGTGGAAAGTTTCAGTTCTTAAACGTTTCTATATTTCTTTTGTTAGAGCATTATATTTGTATATTTCCTAATTCTGTAAATTTCTTTAAAAATATTTTATGAAAAAAAATGAGTGAGGTTGAAAATTTTCTACAAAATCCCTATAAATAAATAATTAGTTCATTTATTTTAATTGGCAATATCCTTCTAAAATGTATTAATTGATTGTGTAAATCTTCTGATGATTTTTCAAATATTCAGGAAAAATACTTTAGAAGATGAAATTTTTATTATTTTATAATTTGGGACATAAAAGGTTAATGCAAAAGCCGAGAGGCCTCCAAATTTCTTGATCTTGGTGAATCAAGCAGTGAGAGGCCCAGTACTGTCTGGTACATATTTTCCTCTCTCTAATGTAAAGTCTATGGGCATTGCATGCAATCGTATATTTAAAATATTTCCCCGGGAAATTAATATTTTTAACTTCTATTTTTTGTGTAGACTTCTTAAAAGATGTCTCTTTGTTTCTTAGTTCTCAATATATTTCTAAAGTATAGTTTTAATTTTGTACGAAGTGTTAAAATCTTACTCATAGTTCTCCCGCTTTTAACTCATAAAATATTAAATTCAGCATCAATTTTAGAAATATTTTGAAAACTATGAAAACTAGTATGTTGTGGCCATCACAAAACTTTCTTCTATCTCATACATGTCAATACTTCAAAATTCACTATCTCAGTGGCTGTGTTCATCATGAGAATTCTAAAAATATGAAATTCAGCGCATTAGTTCTCGAGGTATGACTGTCGCTGAAATCGTGTAAATCCAGCAAAATGCAGCATAGCAGCGCCACCTGTTGGGTTATTTACACCAGAACCTAATTATAACCAACTTATGTCAACGTCTAACTGAATATAAAGTTTGAGGAAAATTCGTGCATTAGTTCTTGAGATAGAGGTATTGCGCAAATCATGACAAATGCAGCATAGAAACGCCACCTGTTGAGCGATTTGCAACAACACATAATCAGCAGCAATATTAATCAAGTTATACTTAAATCTGAAGTTTGATGAAAATTCGTGCATTAGTTCTTGAGATAGAGCTATTGAGGAAATAGTTCAAATTGCAGCACAGCAGCGCCACCTATTGGGCGATTTACACCAACACATAGTCAGCATCATTTCATATGAAGGACTAACTAAATCCGAAGTTTGATGAAAATGTGTGCAGTAGTTCTTGAGATAGAGCTACTGCGAAAATAGTGTAAATCCTGCAAAATGCAGCATAGCAGCGCCACCTGTTGGGCGATTTACACCAAAACGTAAACAGCATCCATTCATGTCAAGGACTAACGGAATCTGAAATTTTATAAAAATCCGTGGATTAGTTCTTGAGATAGAGCTTTTGCGGAAATACTGTAAAATGCTACATAGCAGCGCCACCTGCAGGGCGATTTACACCAAAAACTAATCAGCACCAATAGGGAATACCTGAATATAAATTTTTATTAAATTCCGTGCATTAGTTCTTGAGATAGAGCGCCCACAAAATTTGTGTCACATACAGACAGACAAGCAGACGGACAGACAGACAGACAGACTCACAGACTCAGAGACAGACATTTTGTAAAAACGTGTTTTTTGGAATATCTGACCCATAAAACGTGTAAATCCGTCGAAATCTCGAATTCGAAAATTTTCATGAATCCGATACTTTCTTCTTGTAAAGATAGAAGAATGTAAAAAGATACATCCTTTAAGAAAAGTACACAGAAAAAAAATGTTAAAAATATGAATTTCCAGAGAAGATATTCTAAATATACGAATGCATCAAAAGTCCATACACTTAATATTACGGAGGAGAATTCCGAAGTTGAGTGACCAGCCCCCTTAAAGGGGGCAAATTATGCAAACTTCCACCACTAGTTTTAAAACGTTATTTTTGTCCTAATTATTCACAGTGATTAAATAGGACAAAAACCTTTTTTAAAATTAGTGATAGAAGTATGCCTGATCGCCTATTTCGCACCCGTCAAGTCAGTGCCTATGTTAGCATGGGCATTTCATTGGCACCATGGCGCAGGCATCACTTGCTTCATACGCTGTATATAACTATATATACAAGGTTAGTCATAATTCCCTCCGGGGTTTCGAAGCACTGTAGTAAAAAACTAAGGCGAATACAGCAAAAAAGAACATTTGAAAGAATACAGAAACAAATCAGCAGTTTCCAGAAGGCAGTTAGTAAATGAAAGTAGCGTTTACAGGCAAACAGTTTTGTTCAAATTACTGAAATTATTAATTTTGTTCGTTTTGTGTCTTAGAATTTGTAAAATCTGAATCAGTGGTGTTGGTTCAGTGGGCGTTTCGTGCGAAATATCGAACGCAGGGACCAACTGACAAGACAATTCATGTGTGGTACAATAAATTCAAAGAAGGTTGATAGTACCACATTGAGTAGAGTGTGGCAGGACTGGACTATCGCATTGATGTATGCCGTGTGACCAAGGGTTCACACATAGAACACCTGTAAGTTATGTAAGTGAAACTTGATTTGTTTCTGTATTCTTTCAAATATTCTTTTTTGCTGTATTCGTCTTAGTTTTTTTACTACAGGGCTTTGAAACACCGGAGGGAATTATGAATAACCCCGTTTAACCCTTTATGTACTGAATTATGAATTCATGAAAATTTTATCTTCAAAAGCATTTTTCGTGAATCGTTTAATCTACATTAGAAGATTTCCATAATCATTTTATAATAGAAGGATTGAAGGATTTAGCAGGATTAATTAAATTTGAATTTATAGGGATTTTGCGCAATATTTATAACCCCACTCAAATTTTTTTATTTTAAATATTTTTCTTAGTATTTTGTAGAATTAGGAAATGTATAAATATAATATTCTTACAATAGAAATATAGAAATGTTTCCCAATTGAAAAATTTCCTTCCCCCTTCAACGCGAAGAAACCTGAAACATGGTTCCTACAAGTCAGAGAATTTCCCTGACTTTAGGTCAGATATGCACCAGTATTTTTTTAATGAAAAACTCGCCTTTTGCAATGCGCGATTATATAAGTCGAGTTTTTCTACGTAGAAATACCGGTATTTCGGCTGAAAGTGTAGGAACCCTGTGAAAAGATGCAAAGGCAAAACAAATCATCCTTTTAAAAATATTTTTGTTTTGTGTAACCCATAATGCTTTTGGAACAAGATAAAGTAATGTATCTATAACTCTTTCTAAACTGTATTACAATAATCGATGTATTAAGTGAATTTTATAACAAATTATTTTAATGGTACTTATGGGGCATTCTCACAATCTTTTGACTTTCGGAAATAAAAATCTGGTGAAATTAAACTTGTTAATAAAATTTCAATCTAATAGACGAATGCCTTAATGATTCAAAATAAAGAAAAATGGTCAGCAGCGAAAAAAAAATTAATTTAACTGAAGTTTAAGTTAAACTTGCGAGTTTAATTTTCCTTACCATTTTACCACTAAAACTTTTTATTTTCTTCTGAATTTTTGCTTATAATGAATTTGCATAGTACCCACAGGACATTCAAATAAGAAATAACAACAATGTAGTATTTTTAGTACAAAATTTTGGTATAACATTGTCTTAAAGGGGTGTTAAAGAAAGGACGGTAAGGTAAAAAAGGGGGATGGTATAGGAAAAAAAGGACGAAATGGGAAAATAGGAGCGGTAAGGATGAAGCGGCAAGGAAAATTACCACCTATTTTAGGCAGATCATGTTAAGACTAAGTGGTAGCCAAAATGTTCATTGATTTTTAGAAACGGTTATTTACATTGGATTAAGAAAAAAAAATTAATTTACCTCTAAAAGTGCAGGAATAAACCTTGGGGAGGGTGAGACTACCCATAAAGCCACGATCCTTGAAATTGATATTTAAATGCTGATTTAAATTCTACAGTAAATTTCCTGCCAAAGAATGTTAGAAATTATTTCTCTAGCATACTTCTGCATGAGAAAAAACTTGAAAAAAATTCTGTGGCTGCATCTGAAATGATTTTCTGTATAATTTTAGAAGAGGGATGGTAAGGAATCTAAAATCCAGGGACAGAGTTTAAAAAATAATAACAACCCTAAAACTAGTCGGATGTACCAATCCCAAAACTTTCTACTATCTCATACATGTTAATACTTCAAAATTCGCTATCACACTGCCAAAATTAAATGGCAATCTATGCATCTCATGAGGATTCTAAAGATATGAAATTCCGTGCATTAGTTCTTGAGATATGACTATCGCTGAAATCATCTAAATCCAGCAAAATGCTGCCTAGCAGCGCCACCTATTGGGTGATTTATACCAAATCCTTATCAGCAACAACTTATGTCAACGTCTGACTGAATCCGAAGTTTGGAGAAAATCCGTGCATTAGTTTTTGAGATAGAGCTATAGCAAAAATCGTGAAAATTCCTGCATAGCAGCGCCACCTATTGGGTGATTAACACCAAAACCTAATTAACAACAACTTGTGTCAACATACAACTAAATCTGAAGTTAGATGAAAATTCGTCCATTAGTTCTATAGATAGAGCTATTGAGGCAATCGTGAAAAAGGCAGCATAGAAACGCCACCTGTTGGGCGATTTACACAAAAACGTAATAAGTAGCAAGTCATATCAAGGACTAACTGAATCTGAAGTTTGATGAAAATCCGTGCGTTTGTTCTTAAGATAGAGCTATTGGGGAAATTGCGTAAATCCTGCAAAATTCATCATAACAGCGCCACCTGTTGGGCGATTTACACCAAACCGTAATCAGCATCAATTCATATCAAGGACTAACTAAATCTGAAGTTTGATCAAAATCCATGCATTAGTTCGTGAGATAGAGCTATTGCGAAAATCGCGAAAAATGCAGCATAGCAGCGCCACCTGTAGAGCTATTTACACCAAAAACTAATCAGCATCAATTTGTATTAGGGACTCACTGAATATAAATTTTTATTAAATTCCGTGCATTAGTTCTTGAGATAGAGCGCCCACAAAATTTGTGTCACATACACACAGACAGACAGACAGACAGATTCACAGAGTCACAGACAGACATTTTGTCAAAACATGTTTTTTGGAATCTCTGACCCCTAAAACGTGTAAATCCGTCGAAAACCGGAATTCGAAAATTTTCATGAATCCAATACTTTCTTCTTGTAAAGATAGAAGAAAGTAAAATGTGTGCAGGTTAATCTTTAGCTACAGATTTATATAAAACAATTGTTCCAGTTTCAGAAAAAAAATGACATCGAATTATTTTTACCCGACTGAAAAGAAGGGTTATGTGTTTCACGTGTATCTGTGTATGTGGATTTCTTTATACCCTTGAAACATCCCAACGGCTGGATGGATTTTAATGAATGGGGTCTCTATCAATTCGTCTTAACGGCCCATATAAAAAAAATAATTTTAAGTGAATTCCTACTTAGGTCAATAAGAGAATTTTTTCACCCATTCTTCTTTCCCCTTGAGTGGCGCTTAAAATGCCTTGATCAAGAAGAGGGCTCTCTCGATTATTGAAAATTAATTAATTTAATTTAATTAATGAATTAATATTTGAAAAAAAAAAAAACTAGATTAACTTCAAGTGTCATCCACTACAACTTTTAAAAAAATTATTTGAGCTTGATTGGATGAATAATAAGTATTTTATTAACGATTGAAAATTTTAACAAGGAATATATAGCGAGAGTGTGAGCTAATAGTAGGTATTGAAAAAAAAATAGTTTCACATTGATGAGAAATAATTAATTAGTTCGCTTTTTACGCAGTCGGGTTTTTTTTTATTTTTTAAATTTAATTGTTTATTATTGAAACAATTTTATCCAGACAGCTCCAAACTTAAAAATCAGCATCAAGGACACGGGACGGTAGAGGAGTTTTCCAGGTGTTTGGACCCTCAACATCGTCCAAAACGTATTTATCTCGTTAATATTGTTGTGTAATCCTGCAATGGGATGTTCCCCAGTATATATATATATATATATATATATATATATATATATATAAACACAAGAACATGTACTAAAATAAAAATTATTATTCAGGGACATGAAAGTCAAAAGATGGTGAGAATGCCCCTTAGAATTACCGTCAGTAGATAAAGGTATATACTATTATATATATGCAGAATGCCGAATAAACTGTTCACTGCTATTATGTTAAGAATGGCGACAAGTATAGTCATAAACGTGGAGTCTAGGTATAGTAAAATGGCTACACTCTATACCAGCGTTTCTTGAACTTTGGAATCTCGCGGACCCTCTTTGATATGACATGCATTTCGGGAACCCCCAGAATTTTATTTTTAATGTAAGATTAAAAAAAAAAAATAATTGTATAGACCTTATTTAAATAAAAAACTTGCGTTGAAAACTAAATCACTAAAAAACCAAAGTTTGAACACACTATATATGTAAATCAAGCACTGTGAAAATGAAGAAAAGTAGGCGTTTTGAGAATGCTGGGACTCACTACAACAGTGTATAAAATAAAATCAACATTTTCCCAAACACATGAAATTGAAAGACGAACACCCAAATGTCAGTAAATAGTAAACTGAAAGACCACCATGTTCCAGCAATCAATAATATCAAAGCGGAAGTGAAACATCATCACAAATCCACCCAGAAAGGTGAGATGTAAAGTGCACTGGAAAACTCGTTGACCAGAGAGTTTCTAAATTTATAAATGTGAACAGCTTCAAAAAAGTCTAAAGCTGAAAGATTATTGCATTTCTTGATAATAGTGGCTGAATTAAAGTTGAAATTATGTCCCTGAACTCAACAAAGAGAAACAACAGAGGATTTTTTAAATTCTTTTTTCTTAACATAGTTTATGTCTTCATTGATTATGTAACGGAGTTGTCGTTTAGTTTATCAATTATAGGGCAAACCAGGATGGCGCAGTATATTGTAAATATCCCAAAAATTTTGAGGAGGAATTTTATCAATTTTATAAAATTCCTTCCCCAGCATTGAAATGTCTCCATCGAAAGATTTAGATTTAAGTGTTTATTTTAGGTTTAGTAATAGTCCTAGATTAGAATTCTAGTCCTATATTTATCCACAACTACAGCTGCAGAAATTTCTGATGAAGAAAAAAGATCTCAATTCTCTCTCTGAGATTGAGGACCCCCATCTGTAATCTCGCGGCCCCACAGGGGTCCGCGGACCACAGTTTAAGAGACCCTGCTCTATACGATGAGATTTCTTACCTGAAAGACTTGAAAGCAAACTGCAGAATTATCATTTCCATCTCGAAAATGTATGAGATGCGAGAAAATGTCAACTAGAAAGTTGCAGTCCTTGATTTAGTATGAAATGATGTCTTACATGTAAAAGCAACTTTATCAGAAGCCCTGAAATGTATATTTGCCGAAATATCAGTGAGGCTTACTTTACCCGAAAAGGTTTTTGTGTCTGTTTGTGAGTTTGAGGGTTTGTTTGTCTCGCAATAACGGCCACAAAAAGCATCCAATTAGTCTAAAATTAGGTAGGTATTTTGGCGAGGTAACCGAAATTAACTCTATAGTTTTTGGTTGAATTTGATTCCTTCGTTCGATAAATATAGAACATCTTTTATGTCATGATGTTTTTCAATGGAATTTCACACGATTTTCGAATTTTAACGTTCATTGAAAGGAGATTTGGCGCCTTGAGATAACTGATGTAAACGTCAAATTATGAATGGCGAAATTTTCCAATTAAAGTACGATTAATTTGAAATTTTGTCAATACTTATGTCAGAAATTCTAAATTACCAATATAGTTTTCGATAGAATTTTCTGCATCATTTAAGACAAGTTGGAAATTGTAGGTCACACGTGGCAAATTAGGTGCGTTCGTGCTATAACTAGTTTTATAAATATTCAGATCTTTGTGCAATAGCAGTTGCAATCTTATGCAGAATGCATGAATGCAAAATTTAATACTATTATATACATCAAATTCAGTAATACGGAAATAATAGGACACCATATTAAATAGGACATAACCACCATGACAACCTAGAATCATTACCTATCATGGGATAGCAATGAATTAATTACGTATGATAAGATTTAATAGAAGGAAGAAAACTTTTATTAATATCTTTTTAAGTTTTCATTCGACTTTCTCAAAATTTGAAATGACTTGACAAAATTATGCTACGATTGTTAATACTAAATTTCAAACCAGTCATTTGGGTAGTTTTTGCGCTGTTATATGCGGGTAGACGGGCAGACAGACAGACGGACGGACCAGACGACGACTGTAGGTGTTACGTCTTTATATAATTACGAACGCACCTAAAAATGGAAAGCATTTTAACTTTTCCACTTTACATTTTTAACGTTAATTAATTTCACTTTATCTCGTTTTCTTTAACTATTGCTGAACAACGGTATTAAAAAAATGTATCAAAGAAAGAAAATTTATTAAAACTAGGGGGCTCGGCCCCCTACGAGCTATGCTTGCCAACCCTTGTTCAGACACCGCAGTTTCTAAAAGCACGCTAATTTGATCGGCTTTAAAAAGATTTTGAAAGATTGAATTATAATTAAAAAAACAGTGGCGATCTCCCTATAAATGGGTTTCTATTCATTTCTCTTTGATTGGGGAATTTTAAGGAAAAATCAGCTGCTGTGAAAAGATACAATGTCTGTTTTCCTCTTTGATTAAATAAAACCAGTTAAACGTTTCAAAATAAGCTAATATAAAATGAATTAAGTAAACAGAGACTTTGTCTCCCGGTATTTTTTAACAAAGCGAAAAGAAAGTTCTTTTAAATAAGACATTTTAAGCGGGCTCTCATGTCAAGCACTCAAGTCGTATGTTTGTTGTTCAATAAATAAATAAATAAAAGACATTTTAAATGTATCCTTTTTAATCTGACGTAATTTTCACCAAACTTTTCTTTCCTTTTTTAATATTCACGTAAAAATACTTTTGTTAGAAATGAAATATTATTTGCGCTGTCCCAACAAAAATAGTTGAAAAGATCAAATAAATGCCTCGCGCTATTTTTAAATTTAAACTGTTTTGCAGTATTATTTTTTGTTCATTTTACGTAATAAGTGTAATGTGACGTAATTTCTCCTATTTAAGACTTCTAACGCATGTTAATGAATTTATTATTTTGCAATATCCTTTCTCTGTTAAAATTCACGTGTAAATATAGTTTTTATGAAGTAATTTTCAATAAGTTCCTGCTTTTTATAAGTAATTATTTAATTCTAATTTTAAAGTTTTTTTTTCTATTTATAGTAGTCACGTGTAAATAAATTTTTAATTTGAAGCAAACATTATTGTTTGCGCTGTTTATACAGTTGGCAACAGGTTAAATTAGTACAATTTTCTAAAATAAGTAAAAAATTATCTGTCAAAATGCTGAAAATATGAATTTAAAATAGAAATAAAAGCTCAAAAAATGAGTCAAATTAAAAAAATAAATGCATTCGGCACACCGGGAAATTATAACGTATAAAATGATCTAAAAATGATTAAATTCCGATGTATAGTTTTTGCTCGTTTAAAACTTTTTTAATGGAACGACTTTGTCCAACTTTAGCATTAAATATCTCTTAAAATAATTCTTCGATTTGAAAACTGTCTGCATCAGCGTGTTTATCAAACATTTCTCTATAATACCGCCGATTTTCATATTTTAGTATGCAATATATTTTTTTTAATATTAACGGAGAAAGACCTCCGGTCACAAAAAATTCACAACTGGCGGCGGCGGTGACAGCGTAAGTTACTTTTTTTTTTAGAATAGAGAGATAATTCATTCATTGTTATATCCCCGATAATGAAAGATTTAAAAAAAAAATAAATGAGAAAACAAAAACCAATCAAACAGAATAACTAATTTTTTTTTTTTTTTTTTTTTTTTTTTTTTTTTTTTATTGGATCTTTGACCAAGTTAGCCTCAAGCACAAACGATGCAGAAGTAATATGGTTTAAAGTGAATCTGGGTACTGTAAAAATATTGCCATAAAAGCCATCCTATCGCGCCAAATCACCTCTGTTAAAATACGATAGTTAGTACTTGACGTGATTCTGGACGATTTTGTAATAGATTTAATGGGTTTCAGGACTCTTAAAGCTTTAAAATTTTCGAAATTTTAATTTTTTTAGATATTAAACTACTATTTTTTCTGAACATTTTGGTATAAATGTTTCCTTGAAATTCCTATTAGAACAGAAGTTATGGCGTTTAGAATTATACACGCTCAACAGCTGAAGCGACGTTTCAGAAACTTTGAAGTCAATTTTCTCCAAATGACGATTTTGGGCATAACGCGCACTATATCTCAAAAACTACTGCATTTTTTTTTCATGAAATTTTCAAAACATATGTTTCATGTTAGTCTGTATAAACTGAACCTAAAATTTCTTTCTTATTGTTCAGAAATATATTCTTTGTAGGTGATTATACAGTTAAAAATTTCTAAATTTTGAATTAACTAAATACAACTTTGTATTAAAAATAGAAAAATGCTTTAAATACAAATTTATTTAGGTTCAGAGTAATTATTACAATGTGAAGCATAAGTAGGACCCAAAATTTTCCTTCTACTTGCAAAATTTATTTTGTAATCGTGCGCATAATCTGTTATGCCGATTTTCCGCTCGTCAAATGTCTGACATTTTGGCGCCCACTGTAAATTCTAATTCTGCATCTTGTAATTTTTCAAATACATGAAATGAAAGAACATACTTATATCTTTCATCCCAATATAAAATTTTGTCTTAAAATCAATTACATTTTAAGATATTATATGTTGAAAATGGTCTTTTTTTTTTCGATTTTTCCAGTTTTAAGAGTCCTGAGACCCCTTAAGTGTCTACATGTAAGTGGACATGTTCCAATGCGAGAAGCCAATTTGGTGCATCACTGCCCAAATGAATATGTTAAGAAATTTTTGTGAAGTCCTGTACTGGGAATCGGAAAGTATGTACATATCAACAAAAAATATACAAAATGCTTCCACGATGCAAAATATTCTTGCCATCACTATCTGTTTCTTCTTATCCGGCGGAATAGAGACTATGTTGTTGTTGTTGACTTTTGACGGCCAATTATCTGCTCGAGGGATATAGGCCCATGGGGGGGGGATGCCCTTCGTGGGGGTCTTTCTAAGGGAACCTAAGCCGTATTTACGCATGGAAAGTCCATGGCTCGAAGAAAACCACGAAAAATTCCGAACGATTAGGCCGACGGGCGCGATTGAGTTCGAACCCAGCACCTCCCGTCTACCAGCTTCGAGAGCAGAACCTCTCGGCTACTGGCGGGGCGCGGAATAGAGAACGAGCAGTTTTGCAATGCATAGTGTACAATAAAAGGTGATCAAGTTGATCACCTCACGAAGACATTTAAACCAAAATTAAAAACATTTTATTTACAAAATGCGTTTTTGTACGGATTTTTTGATCGAAAGAAGTTTGGATTTCATTTAATAAGAGCTTTTTTCAAAAGTAATAATAACAAAATTTGTTTTTTTTCCGAACAAATATTAAAACGCTAAATTTTTAAATTCGATATAAATATAGTAGAAGGATTTACGTTTGCATAAAAATTTTATTACATGAGATTTATCCAGCTTTTGCAAAAATGACGACGTTTTGTATTTGACAAGTTTGTCAGTATTTTATTACTGTAAGATAAAATCGCGTGTACAACGATCACGCTCATTGTTATAAAACACAGGTTTAAACGCACTTATACTAGAATCTTGAAAGAGCACAATTATTGGCAAATGAAGCATAAATTCAATGCAACAACCCAAGGTTCAGCGGGGACAGAGCCACACCCTCACGATGAAATGTACTTTTTTTCTATAAAAATGAAAGTATTTGAAGAGGATAATTGCCTGGAATCGTGTTTAATATAGTAGTTTTTAAAAGTTAGACCTTCTGAATCTTGGAGAAAATCTTATATGCTTAAAAATATAATTATAATCTAGCACTATTATATAGCGAATTAGAAGATATTAAATATTGTATAAAGTGAAATGAAAATTAATATGTTCAAAATTGACGTTCAGGTCCCTGATCTGAAGTTTTTTTAGTTTTTATCTTCAGTTATCAGCTTAAATACCCATCTAATTCTATAGGAAAATATGAGTTTGTAAGGCAGTATGTTCATGTACAATGTCTCTACCACTGGTAGTAATGCATCATCAATTCTGCATATGTTCCGATGGTGGACACACTGAGAATGCTTAAGTTGATTTTCTTACAAAAATAAACTGTACCTTGCCTAGTCGTGTTACATTTCTTAGTGAATATGCGTTTGTCTTATAATCCCAACACTTCTGCATGCAATCAGAAGCGTATTTAAGCTGGTAACTGGGCATAAAAGTTTTACATTACATGGCTTAAAATAAAATTATTTTTACATGCAAGATATCATTTCACTCTAATTCGAGAATGCTCTATAACTTTATAATTAACTTTTCTATCGGATCTCGTATCGCTTTCAAGATAGAAACGTTAATTCCACAGTTTGTATTCCAATGTTTTTGTCTGTAGCTGTTTCATGAGGGTGGACACTGAACAGGACATTAATGGTGAATATATCTAAAAAATTGAAAATATAGCCTCAAATATAGTCTACCGTACAGTCTCACGGGCTGTGTGAGCCAGAATATACATCTATATTAATAAAAGAAAGACGTTTGTCTGCCTACTTGTGTGTGTTCGCGATGCCTAGGAAAATCTACCACACGTAGATGCCTGAAAATTTGAATGAGTATAGACGAAGGCAGTTCCGAAAGCATCCGATGCTCATACTTTTTCTTTATATTAAAATAAGAAATATGTCTGCTTGTCAGTCTTTGTGTGCGTGTATTGTGTATGAGTCTGTTGGTAGCGAATAGGAAAATCTATCGCACGTAGATGTTTGAGAATTTGGATGGGGATAGACATGCAGGTTCGAATGAAACTGAGGCTCAGATTTTCATTTTTGGAAAATTATCCAGGATATTAATGAAAATCTATAATGAACATCACAAAATGACTTGCCAATGCCGATGTCTGCTTTACGTATGACTGCCAGCAGAAATAAGAGAGGCGTTCCTGGCTCCGTTTTTCCTGCGTTTTGAAATCGCAATCACTGAGATCCCGTGTTGTACGGAAATAAGCACAAACACAAAAAATTATTGCCTTAACTTCTCTAATCCAACGGCCTCTTTCGTTAAAAAATAATATTTTGTATTTAAAAAAAATTATTCTACCACAGTTTATCGCCAGTCTTCAAATTTTCCGTATTTTACTCTTTCAAACCGTTGCGCCCGTTCCAGGATAAAAACCCATAAAAATCCATGTTTTTGGAGGTACTTTTCTATTTATACCGGTATATTTAAATATACAGGGTGTATATGAAATGCTTCAACAAACTTAGGGGGGTGATAGTACTTATCAAGACGAACGAAAAATGCAATGGGACGTGGGGTCGTAAACCACTGATTGAGTCACAAATACAGGGCGTTTCGTCCTAACTGAAGTCGGCTTGTCGGTAATAATTTGCGAAAAAAAATATTGCAATAAAAATGCAACGATATGTACGTTATTTTGTATGAAATGTGATAACATCACAAAAAGTTCTGGAAAACAGGGTACTCACACAATCGATGATACCGTATGAACTGATAATCACAATCCAAAATGGGGAGCGTCCAATGCATAGTGCTGGCGCGTATAATGGAAACTTCAACCCCTTTTTTGTGATTTTATCACATTTCATACAAAATAAGGTACATATTGTTACATTTTTATTGCAATATTTTAATTTTTCGCAAAATTATTACCGACAAGCCGACTTCAGTTAGGGTGAAATACCCTGTATTTGTGACTCAGTTAGTGGTTTGCGACCCTATGTTCCATTGCATTTTTTGTTCTTCTTGATGAGTACTATCATTCCCCTAAGTTTGTTGAAGCATTTCAGATACACCCTGTATATATATTCATACTAGAGGGCTATGCCCTAATGTGAGCTACGCCCGCCGACTCCTGTTCAGGCTTCACAGCCTCTAAAAACCTAGTAATGTGCCATGTTTAAAAAATATTATCAGATTATGGAAGATTGAATGATATTATTACTCTAACGGCGGCTATCTTCTGTAATCGAGTTGCCATGTTTTTTCCGTTTGAATAGGATATTTTTCGATTATCATGGCCTCACCCATCGCTGTCGTAACAACTGATGGTTGTTTTCAGGAATGATATTTAAGATAAAATATACCCATTTGAAAATCAGCTTGTATAAAATGCTTACGTTAAAAATGTCGTCATCTTTCTGCCTTTTATAACGACGCTATGGACAATATCCTTCCTTTAGTTTCGAAGTTTAAAAACTCCGTCTGCTTGGGCATAGCTTTCAGAACCACGGTATTGAAATGCATTGTGTTTTGAAAATTTTAAGCTTATATTTTATGCTTTGATCAAGTTTTAGATATTTTCAGGAACAGGTATAGCTCATTCATGAATTATTTCTTTTATTTTAATACACCATCATGCATATTATTTAAATTAACTATTAATAATATCCTAATTTTCAAAAATGCATTTATTGAATAGTAATTCGTACAAAAGAGAACGAAAGCATTTTGCGCGTACATTTACCTATATTTACGCTGCACCAAGTGATGTAACGTATAAACAAATTTGCTAGTCGCACTACTTTCATACCATGTGACGTAACATTAAAACTTTCCGGAATGAAAATAGTTTTAAAAGTAAGGTTTGTTGGGGCAACTGGAACCACGAGGTAACTGGGCCATATGCTATTTTATAAAAAACTGTTGGTGTTTTTTAAGTTTTAGCTTTTGTGAGCAATGCCCCTTTATCTCTACTTCCTAAAACAACGTGTATCAACTCAATCATAACTCTCACTTTGCTGTGATAGGTTGTCAAAAATTTACGTTTCATTTTTTAAAAACAATGTCAATATGGTTGAACTTCCTCGGATTTTTATTAAAATACTGTAAGTACTTTTATTAAACAATCTTTTTTTTTAAGATTAGACATATAACTACATTAATATTATTAGGTATCTATACATATTTACTTCATGTTTAAAATGTAAGCCCGGTGTCCCAGTTACCCCATAAATGTTTCAAGAATGGGATAACTGGGCCATGTACCCGGGGTAACTGGGCCATGCTGGATCCAGTTACCCCAATAGTTATAAATATATTTTTTTTGTGTTTCTCTTACTACGGGAAGTAAATTTCTCCATTGGTTTTTGCTCACAATAAAGAAAATGATAGAATACCTTATTAAAATAACGTAATGAAATTTAAAAAAAAAAGCATATTGAGTGGTATCAAACCAAATTTCTTGACCCCTTGAGAGGCGGTGATGCCGTTATGGCATCACTTAATTTTAATTCCTACTTGCCACATTGGCACCTGAATTTTATAATTAAAATTTAACCTTTATTAAGTACGCGAAAATATACTTTTACATGTTTTCAGATAGATTCTTTTGTAAATATTGGTGTCATTAAATTATTTCAACATTTTACGAATGCAAGTACCTTGCCCCTGAAAGCCAGCTAGCCAGACCTTGAAATTGTACTATACACAGGGGTCACATTCTATAGGCATAGCTGCCAATTTTTACGCTTTCTTACTACCACTAAAATTTAATAGAGATTTTCGTTTCGTTTAATCATAAGATTTCGACGATTAAATAAGACAATATGTACTATAATATTTTAGTGGTAAGAGGAAAGCATCAAAGTTGGCAGCTATGCTATAGGGAATCTTTTATCGTCACTTGAAAATAATACCTTCATCGCACCTTTCATTTTCCCTATATAATGCGACCCCTGGATAAAGATAAAGTAATTAAGTACTTACGTAGCCTTTTGTTCAGAGATTTACCTTGCTATTTTTTCCTTAAAATACCCATGTGACTTTTATACTTATTATCTATACTAAAGTACATAAGTACTTACTTAAGCTTTATATTTTTGGTATAAATAAATCTATTATTTTCACTTTTAGTGCTTTTTTTAGGCACACTGACAGCAAAGGTTTCCCTTACAACGCTCTTTATTGACATATAATTTAATGATCTGCCTGGTTTAATTTTTTTTTTTTAAGTTGTTTACACTTTTTCAAACAGGACCTGATATCCGACATGAAAAAATATAAACGCGTGTGGAACACAGACCGCCCCCCCCCCTCCCTGGTCCAGTTACCCCATTTTTTGGGGCAACTGGATACATGAGGAAAGAAAGATGAAATATGCATATTTTTATATTTTTAAATATTAAAATGTAATTTTGAGCATTTCTGTCTGATAGAGAGAACCTAACTGAACACATTTACAGAAGTTCAGACTTTAATTGAAATGAACATTAGCTTTTTGAAGCTGAATTGTCAGAAGCTCCGGAGTCACATTGTAAAATCATGCCCCAGTTGCCCCAACTAACCTTATCGTTTTAATATATGGCGTAATTTTCACTATTAAATGCATTTATCATGTAATAATTTATTTATTTAATTTTTTTTCTTTTAAGATTCACGAGTTTATATATTATTTAATTTAAAAGTGTTTCGAAATATTATTATTTGAGCTTTTTAAACATGACTTAATATTCACCATTAACGGCTTTTCACACGTAATAATTTAATTATTTTAGGCATTTTAAGTATGACGATATTTAATATTTGGGAATTTTACATATGACGTAATTATCTCCTTTAAATGCGTTTCGCGTGTAATAATTTTATTATTTTAAAGTTTTCGTACTTTTTAAATATTTTACGTGTAAATATTTTCACGTAATTTTGCTTTTAATTCTTATTTTAAAATTTTCTTTCTGTTTTTAAAAAATCACTTTTCAATTTCAATTTGAAAATAACGACAAAAAAAATTCAATTATTATTTTTTTCAAATTTTCCTGAAAAACATAATTTAATAGCAATATTGTTACACTATGGATTGAAATAAAATATAATTTCAGTTTGAAAATGACCAAAAAGAAGATATCTAATAATTCCTATAGTTTTTCTCTGTTCTTCTTTTGTTCCATAAAAATGGAACAATTTAGTTGCCACCATTACAGAAAATGGATTAAAATTAGAAAAAAATTATTATCTAGAAAATTAATTGAAATTTTAAAATTATAATACCAGTTTCGATACCAGTGGATCAATACGAATAATTGACGTCGTTAATTTTACCTCCAAACCTTCCATATTTTAAGAGAAATATCCGTGAAACATAATCAGTCGTTTCCTGAAATCGTTTCATAAATTCGTTATATATATATATATATATAGAGAGAGAGAGTAGATATATAAAATGCCGAAGCATTAGCAGCGGATCACTGCACTGTTAAAAATATCGTGAAAATTTACCTCTGCACCGACATAAAACACAGCGTATGTTGGTGTCCCCATGGGGCTGTCACCATTATTTAATAAATCGGCTAGGTACTTCCTGATAGAACGATTTTAGAACGCTTTTCGCGCATTTCACCACTTTTAAATTTCAAATTTTTTAGGAGATGTTCTTAGAGGACAATAACCTATAACCATTCACGCAATCAAAAGGAAATTACTAATGTCAATTTAATGAGACATCAGGTTGGCTTGCCCCACTGAAGAAAGGTATTTTTTTATCTAAAAAATTACCGGAATAAGCAGTTCATCAGAATTTCAGGTTATCATTGCAGAACACAGTGTTTATTTTAAAGCTTCTAATTTTCGAATCCTTCCAAGAACTTTATCTACCCTATATATATAAAATCCTAATAAAACGAATTTATGAAAAGAATTTATGAAATGACTGATTAAACGACTGTTTATGTTTCACGGCGATTTCTCCTAAAATATGGAATATTATGCGGTAAAATTAATATCAAAAATCCGTATTGATCCGCAGACCTCAAAACTGGTATTAGAATTTTGAAATTTGAATTAGTTTCCGAGATATTAATTTTTTTCTAATTTGAATTTAATTTCTCTAATGATGGCAAACAGATTACTCCATTTTTGCGGAAAAAGGGAGAAAACGGATAACGATAGAGATTATTAGATTTCTTCTTTTTCTCCATTTTCAAATTAAAATTGAAATTACCTTTATTTCAATCGGATATGAAGACAATATTGTAATTAAATTATGTTTTTCAGGAAAATTTGATAAATAATTTTTTTTCACATTTCGACCGTCAGAAATCAGTTTCTTTTAAAATTTCAAAGGTGGTCTATCATCTTACACTTTGACATAATTCCCACTGAAATGAAAAAAAAATCCATTTTTGTGGGAGAAAAAAGAGAGGAAAGGGATTATTGAATTTCTTTTTTGTTGTTATAATGAAATTGAAAAGTGAAATTATTAAAAACAGAAGGAAAACTTTAAAATAAGAATTAAATGATCACTTGTTAAAAGCAGAAAATATGGAAAATTACATCAAAATATTTACACGTAAATATGAAAAAAGTACGAAAACTTTAAAATAATAAAATTACTGTACGCAAAACGCATTTAATTGTGATAATTACGTCATATGTAAAATGTCTTAATATTAAATGTTGTCATATTTACATTGTCTGTAGTAATTAAATTATTACACGTGAAAAACTTTTAATGGTGAATATTAGGTCGTATTTAATAAGCTAAAAAAAAAAAAACACTTTTAAGTTAAATAATATATGTACCCGTAAATCTTAAAACAGAGAAAAAAACTTTGAAAATAAATCAATAATTAGATGAGAAATACATTTAATATTGAAAATTACTTAGAAATTACTGTTTGATAAATATATATTAGTAACTTCTGATATTTTTATTAATTAATATAAACAATATACATTTTAAAAATAACATGAAAATATGCATGATGTTGCATTAAAATACGGAAAAGAATCTGTGAAGAAGCTATACTTGTTCCTGAAAATATCAAAAACTCGATCAAAACATAAAATGTAAGCGTAACGTGGTTCTGAAAGCTATTCCCAAGCAGACGCAGTTTTTTAACTGCGAACCTAAAGGAAGAATAATGTCCATAGCGTCGTTATAAGTCAGAAAAATAGCAGCATTTTTCACCTAACCATTTTATACAAGCCGTTTTTCAAATGCGTAATTGATCTTACTTATTAGTCCCGAAACAACCATCAGTGGTTAAGACAGCGATGGATGAGGCCATGGTAACCAAAAAATATCCTATTCAAACGGAAAAAGCATGGCAACTCGATTACAGAACATAGCCGCCGTTAAATTGATAATATCATTCAATCATCCATAACCTGGTAATATTCTTTAAGCAGGGCACATTACTATGCTTTTAGAGGCTACGAAGTCTGAACGGGGGTTGGCGGGCGTAGCGCGCAAGGGCTGAGCCCCCTAGTATGCTTATATATTTTTATGTAACAACAACAACTAAAAAAAAATTGCGGATTGTAGAAGGTTGAATAATATCCAAAGGGAGATTTAAAGATAATGACATGCAGATGTTGAGACTCCTGATCTGCAGATTTATTAGTAATATATTCTGTTTAAAAAAAACTATTTTAGGAAGTTCGTTTTTGTGTTTTCCGATTGGTTTTCATGTTGAATCTCCTAGGTCATTTAAATTTTGAAGAAATATTTTAACGTATTTTTAAAAATTCTCAAAAAATTGGTATAAATTAACGAAAAAGTCTTTCGTTAATTTATAACTTGTAAAATAAAGGTTTAACGCTATAAAATTTATTCACTGTGAAATAAGAGAGATGTTTCGTAGTCTAGGAAAGTATAACTACTATCGAAAATATACAATAATATCTCCCGAGTTATTAACGATTTCGAAAACCATCTTTTAGCTTTAGAAACCTCAGAACTCAGTATATTTTCGAGATATAACTCCGTAACCTACAACTATGTGTGTGACACGTGGTCTTGTATTCGGGACACAACTGATTATCATGAGCCTGGCCCATACTACATTGCTCGGGCCAAATGTAAATATAACGGGCATGGCTCGTGATGCGACAGTAAAGGCTAACAGGATGACTAATAAACATTACTGGTACATCTGCTACAATTATTACACCAGGTTGTAATTACTTATCAAATATTCCACAAAATTAAACCAGTTGTATCTTATACATGTACAGTAAAACCTTCGTAAAGCGACCACGTTATGTTCCAATAAAAATTGGTCGCTCCGAGAGGTAGTCTTTTAATGGAGGTCATGTTTAAATCTAGATTTTAATTGTTGAAAAAAGGTAACAATTAAAGTTACTAAAATTTATTTTCCCCATTAGGAAAAATTATGAAAATTTAAGTATTCAACTTATGTTTAAATCTAGATTTTAATTGTTGAAAAAAGGTAACAATTAATGTTACTAAAATTTATTTTTCACATTAGGAAAAATTATGGAAATTTAAGTATTCAACTTATGTTTAAATCTAGATTTTAATTGTTGAAAAAGGGTAACAATTAATGTTACTAAAATTTATTTTTCACATTAGGAAAAATTATGAAAATTTAAGTATTTAACTTATGTTTAAATCTAGATTTTAATTGTTGAAAAAAGGTAACAATTAATGTTACTAAAATTTATTTTTCACATTAGGAAAAATTATGAAAATTTAAGTATTCAACTTATGTTTAAATCTACATTTTAATTGTTGAAAAAAGGTAACAATTAATGTTACTAAAATTTATTTTTCCCATTAGAAAAAATTATGAAAATTTAAGTATTAAAACAAAAGTTAATTACATAAGTTAATTAGTGCCGCGTTTATAAAATGAATACATTGGCGTTTGCTTTGATTTTACAGTTTTATCTTCTATAACTTTTATTTCCAAGTCCTTTCGAAGTTCAGTAAATAAATGCAATTTTTTTTTTTTTTGGACTGGAACAAATTATGACGATTTCATTAATTATCTATTTCTTTGAGAGTTTCCTGACAGAATAGGGCAGGGTAGTTTATTGACTGTCATTTTTAGTTTGTCATCAGAGTTAAATTCATTGACTAAAAAGGCACAAATGTGTTTAAACACTTAAAAGTTACCAGAATAAATAAAAATTCTAAACTTAGTTTAGAAGTTTGATGAATAATGTGCTCTCTGTAATTATTATTCTAATAAAACCTTCTGCAAGCGACCAGGAATAAACGGAATTTGTTTCATTTTCTTCGAAGAAATGGGTCGCTCATGGAGGGAGTTCAACAGGGGTGGTCTCCTGAATAGAGGTAAAATTAGTATTGAGCGTATGGGAATAAATTTAGTTCCATAAAAAAATGGCCATTCAAGGAGGTGGTCGCTTAATGGAGGTGGTCGCTTAGGGAGGTTTAACTGTATTTACATTTGTAAGCGCGTTTGGTATAACGTAGGGCCGATTTTCCGAACCGTGGAATGGCTCCAAGGTTTACTTTTTGGACCCAGGCTGTTGAAACGTAAATCGTAGGTTAAGGCATTAAAGAAGTATTTATAATAAATATATTAAATTAAAAAAAAAAACCGACTGCGTAAAAAGCGAACTAATTAATTATTTCTCATCAATATGAAACTATTTTTTATATTACTTAGCTTTTTTTTTTTATTTACTTGTATTGGTGACTTTTAAGTTGTGTTTAATTATTTGTTCCTATCTACAAACGCTATTTTAATGAGGCCTATAGATGTCTATTATGAAGGTTAGAGTTACAGTAAAGGTAAAGATCCGAAGTACATAACTTCCAGGTTGTGTAATATTTAAACGGAGCTTCTGACTGCAAAATGGTCAATGAAACATCGTCTTCATTTTGAATGATCTATCCAATGAACTATCCAATGATATGATACTCAATAGCGTGCGTAAAATTTTTTTTCGTCTCTACCACCATTTTGTAGTTTACGGCCGCCATTTTTAATTTATAAAAACAAAACCTATCCTATAACCATCGGAAGGTTAAGATGAATCGATAGAGACCTCATTCATTAAAATCCATCCAGGCGCTGGGATGTTTCGAGGGTATAAAAAAATCCACATACACAGATACGCATGAAACACATAACCCTTCTTTAAAGTCGGGTAAAAACAATGCTTCTTTTGCTGCCACTGATTTTCGGATAGTTTTCGAATAGTTTCGACAGTGTTCATAATCAGTTTTCTCAACCTCGAATATAGTTTTTTCGGATGCTATCAACTGTCCGATAAACATTTTCATATTCAACAAACACACTTTACAAACAAACATGATGAATTAACAACTTTAATATTAACATTAAAATTGATATTGTTTAGTTATTTTTGTATCTATTAACTGCGTTACGCAACTGAAAAGGTTTAATTGAAAATTGATAGCATCCTAAAAAGCGATATACCGGCTTGAGAAAACTCGCTAATACGTTATAAAACAAGAACGAAAACTCATGCGTACGGCATAGATTATAAAACACCTTCCAACATATTCAGAATACAATAACAAAACTTCACAGTTTACTAAGATGAAAGATGACGTCTAAATGAACAATTTGGAAAACGCATAACGCATTTGAAAACTCGATTTCTGCAATTACCTTGAATAGTTGTTAAAATATGTGATTTTATTGCAGCCTTGTATACAATCTAAAGATATGTATGAATACTAAAAAGCATGCCAAAAGCTAGTTCATTTAAACACATAGCACAGTTGAAAATTTCCCTCAGCAATTTACGCCAATAAACGGATGTTGTTCAGAACTTTTGTGCGACCCTGTATATGATCTATAGAATTTATACACGCCAAGTAATATTTAAAAAATAGTTAAATTTAAAAACGCATACCACCTCTGAGAACGCACGTCCAGCAGTTATTGTTTGTAGGCATCAATAGTTGGAATTATTTCTCATTTTCTTTTAAAGCGAAATTGTTTTGCGTGTCCCTGTAAATAAACGATAAGTTCTATGCACACCATATTCTACAGTAAACACCTCGTAGATGTGTGATGTATATCAATTTCAATGTATTTAAAATACTGTAATATCATGAAAATACAGGATAAACGATTTTTTCCCATAGACCGTAATATAATGGAATTCTTTTGAGTAGCCTGTAAATGAATCGAAAACGCTACACACTTTATTTTCAATATCGAACATGCCATAATAAATCTCAATAACATATATTCATTTCATGACAATCGGAACATATTTATGCGAGTTAGAGCACGGATAGACGGAGAGACAAACCGAATATGTTCATAAACACTTTTCAACTATGTTTGAAAGTGTTAAAAATTACTCGGAAACATTTCCAAAAATTAGAATCAACAAAAGAAATTTTAATTTTATAAATGCTTCCTCGAAAATATATTGGTTTCTGAGGTTTCTAATGATAAAAAACCTTTTTCGTAATCATGGGTAATTCAGGAGAAGTTGTATATTTTCATTCTTGGTTATATCATATTTCGTAGATTAAGAAATACTATGTATTTTTTATACATAGCGTGTAGTAAAGTGAGTTATATTTATCGATAGATAATGATCTTAAATGATAACTTCACTTTGTCTTTAGCTTTTGTGAATGGTGTTTCATTTTTTTAAAGCGAACGCAAACAACTTTTTCCTCTCAGAATAAGGCAACGAGTGGGAAAATTTTATTGACTAATAATAGAAAAAACAAGTTGAAGATGGCATATGTCACATTTTTTTTTTCATCTTTTATATGAGTTTGTTTTATTTTACAGATCATGTTATGAGGCGGTAAAGCTGCCGTATCGTAGCGCAAAAATTGTAAAATTACAATTATTCGTGGAAATACCATTATTATTTTACAAATATTTTTACATAACATTTTAAATATTAATTTTCAAAATTTAATAATTAACTATTATTTAGGCACTGTTTATAAGAGACACTATATCACCTGTTATTATTTTAAACAAATGCAATCAAAACAAAAATATATAAAGAAAAAACTTTCACTTTAATATACATGAAATTTAATTTTTGTCACATTAAATCTTCTTACACCTCTGTCTACTTTATATCTACTTCTCTTTTTCCGATTATAAGCTCGCTTTAAATTTTAAAACGCAAATTTTTAACTTCAAAGTATGTCAACAATGAGGAATATTGATCGGTGCATAATTCTCTTGAATGTCTTCTTTTCTTTTCCTTATTGCCACACAAATGTTCTCACTTTTAAAAACGAAAGTGAATTCGAAATTTTAATTGCTGAATTTTTATTAATCTTGACCAAGAGGCGTAAAACCAACAGATCGAATAACTAATTAAATTTAAAAAATCAAAAAAAACCCGACTGCGTGAAAAGCGATCTGATTAATTATTTTTCAACAATGTGAAACTATTTTTTATATTACTTACCTAATTTTTTATTTACTTGTATTGATGACTTTTAAGTTGTGTTTAATTGTTAGTTCCTATCTATAAACACTGTTTTGATGAGGCCTATAGATGTCTATGAAGGTTAGAGTTGTAGTAAAGCTAGAGATCCTAGCTACACAACTTCCAAGTTGTGTAATATTTAAACGGAGCTTCTGGCTGTAAAATAGTCAATGAAACATCGTCTTTATTTCAAAAGACCTATCCAATGATATGCCACTCAATAGGGTGCGTAAAATTTGTTTTCGTCTCTACCACCATTTTGCAGTTTACGGCCGCCTTTTTTAATTTATAAAAACAAAACCTATCCTATAACCATCGGAAGGTTAAGACGAATCGATAGAGACCTCATTCATTAAAATCCATCCATCCGCTGGGATGTTTCGAGGGTATAAAGAAATCCACATACACAGATACGTGTGAAACACATAACCCTTCTTTTCAGTCAGGTAAAAACAATTCTTCTTTTGCTGTCAATGATTTTCGGAATCTTCTTGGAATAGTTTCGACAGTGTTCATAATCAGTTTTCTCAACCTGGAATATACTTTTTTCGGATGCTATCAACTGTCCGATAAACATTTTCATATTCAACAAACACACTTTACAAACAAACATGATGAATTAACAACTTTAATATTAACATTAAAATTAATATTGTTTAGTTATTTTTGTATCTATTAACTGCGTTACGCAACTGAAAAAGTTTAATTGAAAATTGATAGCATCCTAAAAACCGATATACCGGCTTGAGAAAACTCGCAAATACGTTATAAAACAAGAACGAAAATTCATGCGTACGGCATAGATTATAAAACACCTTCCAACATATTCAGAATACAATAACAAAGCTTCACAGTTTACTAAGGTGAAAGTTCACGTCTAAATGAACAATTTGGAAAACGCATAACGCATTTGAAAACTCGATTTCTGCAATTAACTTGAATAGTTGTTAAAATATGTGATTTTATTGCTGCCCTGTATACTATCTAAAGATATGTATGAATACTACAAAGAATGCCAAAAGTTAGTTCATTTAAACACATAGCACAGTTGAAAATTTCCACACAGCAATTTACGCCAATAAACAGATGTTGTTCAGAACTTTTGTGCGACCCTGTATAGGATCTATAGAATTTATACACGCCAAGTAATATTTAAAAAATAGTTAAATTTAAAAACGCATACAACCTCTGAGAACGCACGTCCTGCAGTTTTTGTTTGTAGGCATCAATAGTTGGAATTATTTCTCATTTTGTTTTAAAGCGAAATTGTTTTGCGTGTCCCTGTAAATAAACAATAAGTTCTATGCACACCATATTCTACAGTAAAAACCTTGTAGTACACCTCAGTGATGTATATCAATTTCAATATGTTTAAAATACTGCAATATCATGAAAATACAGGATAAACGATTTTTTCCCATAGACCGTATGTAATGGAATTCTTTTGAACAGCCTGTAAATGAACCGAAAATGCTACACACTTTATTTTCAATATCGAACATGCCATAATAAATCCCAACAACAGATATTCATTTCATGGCAATCGGAACATATTTATGCGAGTTAGAGCACGGATAGACGGAGAGACAGGCAGACGAAGAGGCAAACCGAATATATTCATAAACACTTTTCAACTATGTTTGAAAGTGTTAAAAACTACTCAGAAACGTTTCCAAAAATTAGAACCAACAAAAGAAATTTTTCTTTTATAAATGCTTCCTCGAAAATATATTGGTTTCTGAGGTTTCTACTGATAAAAAACGTTTTTCGTAATCATGGATAATTCAGAAGTAGTTGTATATTTTCATTCGTTGTTATATCATATTTCGTAGATTAACAAATACTATGTCTTTTTTATACATAGCAAGTAGTAAAGTGAGATATATGTATCGATAGATAATTCTCTTAAATGATAACTTCATTTTGTCTTTAGCTTCTGTGAATGGTGTTTCATTTTTTAAAGCGAACGCAAACAACTTTTTCCTCTCAGAATAAGGCAACGAGTGGGAAAATTTTATTGGCTAACAAGGGGGCTCTGCCCCCTGCAAGCTACGCTCGCCAACCCCCATTCAAACACTGTAGAATCTAAAAGCACGCTAATCTGATCGGTTTTAAAAAGATTAGAGAAGATTGAATTATACTGAAAAAACCAGTAGCGATATCCCTGTAAACGGGTTTCCATTCAATTCCCTTTGATTGCAAAAATTTAAGGTAGAATCAGTTGCTGTTAAGACAGCCAATGATTGTTTTCGTGTTTGGTTAAAGAAGATCAGTTAAACATTTGAAAAGAAGATAAAATAAAATGAATTAAGTAAACAGAGTCCTTGTCTCTCGGTATTTTTTAACAGCGTTATAAAACGATTGACATAATACAATTACTAAAATTTGATGATTTAAACCCTTCAAGGGCGGTGGTTCATTTTTGGACCACTTAAATTTAATTCTTAAATGCCACATTAGCACCAGAATATTGGGATGAAAATTTCCCTTTTATTAAGTAAGTGAACAAAAGCATTTTTGTATTTCGAAATTTGTTTGTAAATTCTGGTGCCATTCACTGATTTCAAGATTTTACGAATAGAAGTGCCTTGTCCATGAAAGGGTTAAACGCATATTAATGTATTTATTATTTTAAAGTTTCCTTTCCCTTTTAATATTCACGTGTAAATACAATTTTCAAGACATAATTTTCAATATTTTCCTGCCTTTAACACGTACTCATTTAACAGTAATTTTAAAGGTTTTTTTCTGTTTTTAATAGTCACGTGAAAATAAATTTTTAATCATTAGGAAATATTATTCTTTGCGCTGTTTTTAAAATTGAAAACAATCTCTATAATAATAGCCTAAGTCATGAGACTATCATCAACAGTTCTGGACGGATACCTTCGCTTTTTATATTCCAAGCGGCCATTTTGGTACTTTAATGTTAGCCAGCCACAGGTGTGATAAGTCGCCGAATATTGTTCTATCGCCATTATTTCGTTTATATTATAATAGTCCAAGTCATGTAACTGCCATAAACAACGGGCTGATTCCTTCGCTTTTCATAAGAAAGGTTTCCATTTTGATTAAAGAATCAAAATTATTTTTTCGAATAAAACTACATAAAAGTTGCCATTATCACAAAGAATTCCTGGTACTTTTATGTTAGCCGGGTGAAAATCTCGCCAATAGATTTTTTTTAACTCGCCTGTTAGCATTCTTTTATTTTTCGAGTGGTAAATTAAAACGGTGCTACTTGGTTATCCCATCGACCAAAAATCTGTCGCCAAACTATAAAATTATATGCCAATAATGGTTGATCGTAAATGTCACATTCACTTGACTTTAAGGAAGTTACACATGTTCACGCCATCAAGTGATTTTTATTTCGACGTTTTATTTGTATTTTTATTAATGTTATACTAATTTATTTGTTCTTTTGTTATTTAAAGTAAAAAAAAAAAAAAAACAAGTTGGAAATTGCTCGTCAAACGTGGCAAATGAGGTGCGTTCGTACTATAACTAGTTTTATAATTATTTTTTGCACCCCATATTGTACTGAATATATATTTTTTGCGCTTCATAAGTGCATAGTCTGTAACATCATTAAAATGCACTTACAATAATTTTTTCCCCATTCCCCGTAATGTAACGGAAAACTTTTGACTGTCCCTGTAATTAAACTATACATTCGATTTTCATAAAATTTGAAATGGCTCGACAAAATTTTGCAGCAACTGTATATTTAAAATTTCGGACCATTCGGAAGGCTGAAAAATCATTAAAATGCATTTGCAATAATTTTTTCCCATTGGCCATAATGTAGCGGAAAACTTTTGGGTGTCCCTGTAATTAAACTATACATCCGATTTTCATAAAATTGGAAATGGCTCAACAAAATTTTGCAGCAATTATATATTAAAAATTTCAGACCATTCGGAAGGCTGTAAAATCATTAAAATGCATTTGCTATAATTTTTTCCCATTGGCCGTAATGTAACGGAAAACTTTTGGGTGTCCCTGTAATTAAACTATGCATCCGATTTTCATAAAATTGGAAATGGCTCGACAAAGTTTTGCAGCAATTATATATTAAAAATTTCAGACCATTCGAAAGTCTGTAACATCATTAAAATTCACTTGCAATAATTTTTCCCATTGGCCGTAATGTAAAGAAAAAATTTGACTGTCCCTGTAATCTATACTTCCTATTATAAAGAGGAAAAAATTGTTTATTTGTAGGAGGTAAGCTCTGGAACTACCGAACCGATTCCAAAAGTAATGGTATCAAAATGATGGTGTTCGTCCAACTTAGAACATAGGCTATATCTTATGTCGGTGACACTATCCCAAAGGGGGTGTAGGAGCGAAAAAAGTTCTAAAAATGCGATTTAACGTTACTGAAGGACCTAGAAATATTAAATTTTGAATATTAGTTACTTATAAGATATAAATGATGTCTAAGAACAGTTCTTAAACAATTCGAAATTTAAAAGAGGTGAAAATGCACAAAAAGCGTTCTAAAAAACGTTCTAAATGGTAGTTTCTACACAATCTCAGGATATACCAAACCGATTTAAAAAATATTGATGTCAAAATGATGGGGACAACGCTTGCTCCAAGATAGCCTATGTTTTATGTCGGTGTCACTACCCCAAAGGGGTTGCAGGAGCAAAAAACGTTCTAAAAATGCGATTTATGTGTTACTGAAGGCCCTAGAAATATGAAATTTGAAATATTAGTTACTTATTAGATATAAAGGATTTCTAAGAACAGTTCTTAAACAATTCGAAATTTAAAAGGGGTGAAAATGCGCGAAAAGCGTTCTAAAAAACGTTCTAATGGTGGTTTCTACACAATCTCAGGAAATACCAAACCGATCTAAAAAATAATGGCGTCAAAATGATGGTGAAAACCCTTGCTCCAACATAGGCGATGTTTTATGTCGGTGCCACTACCCCAAAGGGGGTGCAGGAGCAAAAAACGTTCTAAATTGCGGCTTTTGCGTTACGGAAGGTCCTAGAACCGTGAAATTTCGAATGGTAGTTAGTTATAAGATATCAATGACCTCTAAGGACATTTCCTAAAAAAAAATCGAAATTTAAAAGGGGATCAAAATGCGCAAAAAGCGTTGTAAAAAACTTTCTAAATTGCGATTTCTATGCAATCTCAGGAAGTACTGAACCGATTTCAAATATAATGGTGTAAAAATGATGGTGACAGATCTTGCTCCAGGATAGGCTATATTTTATATCTGTTTCCACTACCCCAGAGGAGATGCAGGAGCGAAATGCGCGAAAAGCTTTCTAAAAACGTTCTAAATGCCGATTTGTCGGCAATATCTCAGGAAGAATCAAATTGATTTCAAACGTAATGGTAGAAAATTGATGCTGACAGCCTCTGTTCTAACATGGACGCTATTTTATGTCGGTATCACTATCGCCAAGACGTTGCAGGAGCAAAAAAGCGTTCAAAATTTCGATTTTGTGATCGGTAGGGGCTAGCAACTTAAAATTAGGCAAGGTACATTTTCATTAGATATAAATGATCTTTAAGAACAGTTTCGAAAAAATTGGAAATTTAAAGAGGGGTGAAAATGTGCGAAAAGCGTCCTAAAAACGTTCTAAATTGCGATTTCTACTCAATCTAAGGAAATACCAAAGCTATTTCAAAAGTAATGGTTGCAAATCAATGGTGACAGTCCCTGCTATAACATAGGTTATATTTTATGTTGCTGTCACTACCATCTGAGGGTTTCAAAAGCAAAACATGTTCTAATTTGCATGTTTTGCACAACTGAGGATCTAACGCATTGAAGTATGGCATGGTATTTACTTACAAGATGCAACTGCTTTCTAAGAAGAGTCGAAAGAAAATTCCAAATTTAAAAAAAATGAAGTGAGTGAAAAGCGTTATAAATTACAATTTTTAAGCAAACTTATAAATTACCAAACCGATTAAAAAAATAATGATGACAAATTTTGGTGATAGAACCTGCTCAAACATAAGCTATATTTTATGTCTGTTCCACTACCACCAGAGGCGTTGCAGGAGCTAAAAACTTTCTAAATTGCGATTTCTGTGATACTGAAAAGGGTAGAAACTTTAAATATGACATAGTAGTTACTTATAAAATATAAATGCCCTCGAAGGAACGTCAAAAATAAATTCAAATTAAAAAGGGGTGAAGCGAAGGGGAGGTGCGAAAAGCATTCTAAAAAAGTTCTAAATTACGATTCTATGCAATTTCAGGGAATATAAACCGATTATAAAAGTAATAGTTGCGAATCAATGGTAACAGTCTCCGATCCTACACAGGCTATATTTTATGCCGGTGATTCTACCACCTGGGATTCACAGGAACAACAAACGTTCTAGAAAAGGGCTTTAAAAGCTTTTTAAATTACGTTTCTGTGGAATATTAGGAAACAACAAACCGATTTCAAAATTAATGGTGGCAAATTAATGGTGACAGTTACTGTTTCAACATAGCTCTTTATGTTGAGAGAGGTGGTAGGATTTGGAATTTGACATGATGGTTAATTTTAAGATGTAAGAAGATGGTTTCTAAAAAATTCAAAACTTCAAATGAATACTGAAATGAGCGTATTATTTGAGCATAAAAGTTTCAAAATATTTTCTAAATTATAATTTATTTAGTTTTATTTCATTTTATTAATTTAACTCTCATTTCTGCCTAATACAGTGTAATAATGATGTTTAGTCAAACTGTGTTTTAAATAGTAATTTTTGAATTATTCCTAAAAGTAATAAGTACCTTTTAATAAAATAAAGTATTACCTTTTAATAAAATAAAAATTTAGTTAGTACCTTTTGATAAAAATTAGACACATAAATATCACTTGGCATATTTCAAATATTACGCGAGCAAAGCCGCGGGGTTTGCTAGTTAAACTATACATCCGATTTTCCTAAAATTGGAAATGGCTCGACAAAATTTTGCAGCAATTATATATTAAAAATTTCAGACCATTCGGAAGTCTGTAACATCATTAAAATTCACTTGCAATAATTTTTCCCATTTGCCGTAATGTAAAGAAAAACTTTTGACTGTCCCTGTAATTAAACTATACATCCGATTTTCATAAAATTGGAAATGGCTCGACAAAATTTTGCAGCAATTATATATTAAAAATTTCAGATCATTCGGTCGGGTAGTTTTTGCTCTGTTATATGCGGACGGACGGACAGACAGACGGACAGACAGACGGACTGAACGACGACTATAGGTGCTACGTATTTATATAATTACGAACGCACCTAAAAATGTCAATTTGTATAATTTGGCTATTTATATATTTTGGCGAAATTGGTTGACGGGAGAAGTAATAACATTAAAACGTTACTTTGAAGTGGAAATTAAATCTTATGATTTGTTGCATTGTCACATATGCACCGGGTTTCGCGTGATTTTTTTTTTTACGACAATTTGGCGAAAACCTCGTTTTCAAATACCTGTTACATATGTATTTTTAAATTATTTTCTTTTATTTTTAAATTAAATAACAGTAAATAAAAAAAATAATTAATAACTATAGAACAAAACAATTTATAACATTTTTTGTAAATAAAAAGGAAACAAATTCAAATAAACATTTATTAATAAATAAGCAACAATAGCCGGGTTACCATGTCAGGCAAAATAACCTCATTTTGGCGCCAATTAGTTACCCCGTTGCGTATATGACATCAGTGTCTAATATTTTTCTTTTCGTTTCGTTTTAAAAAAAGAATGAAGTAAAAGCCATTTATTTTAAAGGTTTCAATTTTAAATGAAAGTTTTGTAATAAATAAAATGATAATGAAATACAAATTGAATTCTGAATAAAAGTAACATTTCTTAGCATACATTTAAGGGAGGCCAAACTCGTCGCCAAATTAATTTAAAATAACCTTAATACGAAAAAAATATCTGTTATGATTAAAATTTGAGTTGCCATCATTAGAAAAAAGTATTTAAAATTAAAAAAAAAATTAATATTTCGAAAACTAATTCTAATTTGAAAATTCTAATACCAGTTTTGAGATCTGTGGATCAATACGGATTTTTGGTGTTAATTTTATCGCAAAGTATTCCATATTTTAGGAGAAATTGCCGTGAAACTTAATCAGTTGTTTAATCAGTCGTTTCATAGAATCGTTACATAAATTCGTTTCAATTAGATTCATTAGGATTTTATATATATACGGTAGATAATAGAAAAAACAAGTTGAAGATGGCATATGTCACATTTTTTTTCATCTTTTATCTGTGTTTGTTTTATTTTACAGATCATGTTATGAGGCGGTAAAACTGCCGTAACGTAGCGCAAAAATTGTAAAATTACAATTATTCGTGGAAATACCATTATTATTTTACAAATATTTTTACATTTAACATTTTAAATATTAATTTTCAAAATTTCATAATTAACTATTATTTAGGCACTGTTTATAAGAGACACTATATCACCTGTTATTATTTTAAACAAATGCAATCAAAACAAAAATATATAAAGAAAAAACTTTCACTTTAATATATATGAAATTTAATTTTTGTCACATTAAATCTTCTAACACCTCTGTCTATTTTATATGTACTTCTCTTTTTCCGATTGTAAGCTCGCTTTAAATTTTAAAACGCAAATTTTTAATTTCAAAGTATGTCAACAATGAGGAATATTGATCGGTGCATAATTCTCTTGAATGTCTTCTTCCCTTTTCCTTATTTCCACACGAATGTTCTCACTTTTAAAAACGAAAGTGAATTCGAAATTTTAATTGCTGAATTTTTATTAATCTTGACCAAGAGGCGTAAAACCAACAGATCGAATAACTAATTAAATTTAAAAAATCAAAAAACCCGACTGCGTGAAAAGTGAACTGATTAATTTTTTTTCATCAATGTGAAACTATTTTTTATATTACTTACCTAATTTTTATTTACTTGTATTGATGACTTTTAAGTTCTGTTTAATTGTTAGTTCTTATCTATAAACACTGTTTTGATGAGGCCTATAGATGTCTATGAAGGTTAGAGTAGTTGTAGTAAAGCTAGAGATCCTAGCTACACAACCTGCAAGTTGTGTAATATTTAATCGGAGCTTCTGACTGTAAAATAGTCAATGAAACATCGTCTTCATTTCAAAAGACCTATCCAATGATATGCTACTCAATAGGGTGCGTAAAATTAGTTTTCGTCTCTACCGCCATTTTGGATTTTACGGTCGCCATTTTGGATTTATAAAAACAAAACCTAGCCTATAACAATCCGATGGTTAAGTCGAATCGATATAGACCCCATTTATTAAAATCCATCCATCCGTTGGGATGTTTCGAGGGTATAAAAAAATCGACATACCCAGATACGCGTGAAACACATAACCCTTCTTGGCAGTCGGGTAAAAAGAGTCCAAAGCTGGATCTGAACCAGAGTCACTGACATTAACTCGCCAATGCTCTACCACTGAGCTATCTGGACTATATACAGTTTAGCTTTTCTTATTCTTATCTGTTGTCAAGGTTGCAGCCGTAGCACATGATGGATTATTTTCACGATCCACCAAACCTTAGCGCAAACACGAAACGAAAGAAAATTCAGCCTCGATGAATTTGGATATACATGAATGTCAATGACTATGGCTCGAATCCAGACTTGGACACTTTTTCACTTTGTTGGTTTTACGTCTGTTAGCCAAGTTGAATAAAAGTTGCAGCAATTAAAATTTCTAATTACTAGAAACAGGCGTGCGAAATTTTCTATAGAAAATTTCTACAAACTAGCCGTCTTTCTCCCTTAAAATTTATGTTTGGGAAAGCATGCTAATCATTGTATCATGTTACTTTTATTCATAATTTATTTTACTTGGACTCCTTTAAATATAATTAATATAATCCCTTAAGCTAATATTAGTTTTTGTTGCATTAAAATATCTCAATTTGTTGATTTTCTGTAAGCAAATAAACCTTATTGGTTTACAATGGATGTCTATGGGAATTTGGCGAAATATTAGAGATTTCGCCCCCTACGGTAACCATATTTATAGGTATGGATTTGCATTAAATGCTGTTCAATAACCAATGAGATGCGCTTCATTCGGCCGTTGCCATTAAACAATTAACAATTAATTGCGATTTCTGTGCCACGTACGATAGCGTAATATAGTAATATATATATATAGATTATATATGGAAGTAAATTTTTTTAAGTAGCTTTCATTAGAAAAAGTAAAAAGATACCTATTGCAAGAGGAAAGCAATTTTGGTAAATTTTGATATATTTTTACCGATCATGACCCTCAGACCCCAAAACCACCCAAAGTTCAGATGTTGATTTATATATGTATATATACACAGGGTGTTTCTACGATCATGGTACAAACTTTAAGGGAATGTGAAATACACATAAAGAAGTTATTTTGGTATAGCAATTTAGGGGCGGAAATAAAAGGTTTTGGCGAAAAACAATAAATGTGGAGGAAATGAAAACAAATGTTTTATTGCCAGAACAATTACAGTAAGTTATCAAATGTGCCACCACCAACATCGATACATACTTGACAGCGTCTAGAAAGTGATTGGCGTAGCCTTTCGAAGGTTCCAGATGTCTCATCTACGAGACACCAGTTGACTCTGATAAAGACCTCGTTGCAAGACTTTCAGTCGTTGCTCCAAAAGTTCGTGAAACACTTGGAATCTGCGAAAGGGTACGTTAATACCTTGCTAGACGCTGCCAATGGCACATTTGATCACTTACTGTGATTGATATGTCAATTAAACGCTCCTTTACATTTCCTCCGCATTTCTTGCTTTTTCCCCAAAATTTTTCATTTCTGACCATATTCCTATACAAAACATGTTTGTTTTAGGTAGCTGCTCCACCGCTCTAATTTTGTCCCATGGTCATAGAAACACCCTGTATATGTAAGTAAAATGAAATCGCAATTGAAAAAATTAATGGGAAAGATAATTCAAATTAGAGATGGGAAATATAGTTACTTTTGGTTAACATGTTACAACGTTCCACACTTGTACAGGTAACAGGTTCCAACAACCTGTTATTTTTATAACATATAACTAATCGCTGTGTATCCAGTTGACGTATGTTTTAATTAGAAGGCGTTTAAAAAAAATGTCTGAAATATTTTTTTTTGACGTAATTATAAATGCTGTTTTATATTTTGATGAATCAAAATCAGTTTCTGGTTAAAATATTAATTTTTGCGAAACAAAAACTTACTTAGTTATAATACTTTGAATTTCATGCATTTTTGCGTTTTCCGACACTAAAAATATGTTTTTCCATTTATGGTGATTAAAACATTGAAAATTCATAAAATTCTAAGTATTATAACTCGGTAAGTTTTGACCATACAAGAATAAATTTTTGCTGTTTTACTTGTTAGAACATGGTAAAACTTTTTCTAAATAAAACTTATAGGATCCAGGCATTGCATAAAAATTATAATTTCTTATCTATTTAAAAAGCAATTATTGAAATGTAAATCGATTTTTATGTGATGCAAAACAAAATGTGAAACATTTTTGCAACTGGCTATACCTCTAAAACTAACGGCTTAGAAATTAGTTATTGGTAAACGATAAAAGATTCGCGCTGTATAATAATAAACACATTTTTAACAACGCGATTTCTAAAAAAAAAAAAATTGCATACAGCATAGATTATGAAACACTTTCCAACACATCCAGAATGCTATAGCAAAACTTCACAATTTACAAAGATAGAAGATGACGTCTTAATGAACAATTTGGAAAATTCAGAATGCATTTGAAAATACGAATTCTGCTATTACCATGAATAGAAGTTAAAACATATGATTTTTTTGCAGCCCTGTATATGATCTACAGCATACTACATAGTATGCAAAAAGTTAGTTCAGTTAAATGCATAATACACTTTAAAATTTCCGCTCGCGCAATTTTAACCGTGTTGTTGAGAACTTTTGTTCGACCTTGTATATGAGCTAGAATTTATACACACCAAGTAATGTTTAAAAAATAGTTAAATTTAAAAAAGCATACCACAAATGAAAACGCACATCCAGCAATTATTGTGTGTAGGCTTCAATAGTCCAATTATTGCTCATTATTTTCTATATCCAAATACTTTTGTTTGTTTCTGTAAATAAACGATAAGTTCTATGCACACCATATTCTATAGTAAGAACCTTGTAGTACACCTCAGTGATGTATATCAATTTCAATACATTTTAAATACTGTAATATCATTAAAATACGCGGCGAGCGATTTCCCCCCATATACCGCAATGTAACGGAATTCTTTTGAGTGGCCCTGTAAATGAACCAAAAATGCCACACACTTCCTTTTCAATACCGAACATACCATACTAAAGCCCAAGAATAACATATATCCCTTTCATGGCAATCGGACAATATTTACACGAGTTAGAGCAAGGACAGACAGGCGGAAAAGCAAACCGAATTCATAAACACTTCAACTACGGTGGAAAGTACTCAAAAATATAAATTTGATCCCCGATTTCATAGCAGCCTTATCTATCAACGCCATAGTCAAAGCTAATTTCACAAGAACACAAAAATATTATTTTTATACTTTTAATCAAATGAAATTAATCCAAACAAATTTCATTCGTACAAATATGTTTTTCAAATTAATTACATCTGTACTAAAATTAAGTTTTTTCACAAATTGTAGGAGGGTATTTTCTTTCTTTTTTTTCAGCGAAATAAAATCACAGGAATTAAATGTTTTCCGCCTCCCATAAAACGTAATAACACAAAAATATTGAAAACACTTGGCCAAAAAGCGAAATTTATAGTGCGAGAATCCCCCCCCCCCCCCTAAGAAAACCACCATGAGTACGCAGTAATAACCCTTTTAAATATTCAAAGAAATTGTCCATAAATATCTCTCAAAATATCACCACAGATCAAATCATTTCCTATTCCTCATAATAATTACTCGATGTGCAAAACACTCTTTCATTCATTCCAAAATACATGAAGAGTAAAATTAGACAAAATTATCCTTTCAGATAAATATATTGCTCAGCGTAATTTTTTAACAAATGTCTCAAAATAAGCAAATGTTATATTGACGGCAGAAAATTTTTAGAGATAAATAATTGCAAAGATGTTTTAATATCTATGTTTATTCAGAAGCTTACCAGACGATAAAAGTACATTTTGTATGTTAAGTTATATACTGATGGTGTAATGGAAATGTATCCCAATGAATTAAGGAATTATCTGTGGTTGGTTTTCAATTGCTGTTTTCAATTGAAATCAATCTAAGTTCAAATGAACACGTTTTAAACGCGCTAATGAGTTAAGAAATAGTAAATTTCTGCATTTTATTTGGATGTAGTCAAATAACGTTTTGTTATTTTTGAAAGAGATTTCTATCTAAAATCGAGAATTGAAATTTTTAAGGCATAAATTAATAAATAAATGCATTTTACTTAAACGTTGCAAAAAAGTACCTTATATAAATTTAATGATTCTAAACTCAAATTTTGCTTCTTTTTTTTTTGGGGGGGGGGGGGGAAGTAGAAATCAATGCTTTTAAATTATGTATAATTGTTCAATTTTACTTTGTAATACAGAACAGGGGTGTTATTGTGCTGTCTTTAAAAAAAAAATCTCCGAATGTTTGCAACTCCATGTTCAAAGAAATTCATTGTAATTCCTTTTCCTAATTTCAAATGTGTAACTGAGCTATATGTTTGGCAATATAATTCATTGGCATATAATTTTTTTTAATTTACTCGTTGAAAATTAGAAGCAAAACAAGAAAAAAAAGCACGAAAATGTATTTTTAGTTGGAGAAAAACTGGTCAAATCAAACGTTAGACAAAATGTTGCTCGGTTTTGGAAAGTCAAACTTGGCTTTTTGTTAAGGAAATGCTAAATGAAAACAATTAATATAGGGTAAAAGCACCAATAGTCGGCCACTTAAGCGCTTTCTTTAAGTATATAGCTCAAAGCGTATTTTTAAAAGCAATACAACATTTTTAACAGTGACACATGTTAATGTACACTTTTCTTTTAGTGTTTCAGCAATTGTTTTAAAAAATACTGATTATAGTTTTTATTTATAAAAAGTTAAACTTAAAAGTATAGCAAAGGTCTAGTAGTCGGCCACTCAATTCTAGTGTTCGGCCATCACTGGACCAGTAGTCGACCACTTAAATGCTTTGTTAGTTAAATAACTTAAAGTATAACTTTTATAAACAGAACAGCATTTTAATGATAATATGTGTTAATTTATTCTTTTCTTATAATGTTGCTGTAATAATTTAAAACATTATAATAGTATTTAACACTTTCCAACATAGTTTAAAAGTGTTTGTGAATTTGGATTGTCTTCAGTCTGTCCGAGTTCTAACACTCGCAAATATACTCGAATCTCCTTGAAATTTTTGTATGTTTTTGACGTTAACAATAGCACGATCGCTATTGAAAATAAAGTGTGTAGAATGTATAGTTCATTTACAGGGACAATAAAAAAATATCCCGATGCATTACGCTCAATGAGAAAATTTGCTTCAAGTTTATTTTAATGATGTTGGCCATTTCAAATATAATGAAATTGATATGCATTTATGAAGTGCATTTAACTACGCATTCTAGACAATATGGAGTCGAAAGAACTTATTATTCATTTACAGGGCCCGTAAAAGAATTCATTTACATAATAGTGTCAGGGGATAAGCAGTTTGCAGCGCATTTTAGTTCTCTTATACAACATCAAATAGAATGAAATTGATATACAACATTACCGAGGCTTACTACAAAATACTCATTGTATAACATGATATGCATAGCATTTATCGTTCATTTACAGGGAAACACAAAAAATTTGAATACAGTAAAGTATCTTTCTATTAGCGATAATTGCTGTAAGTGTGATTTTGTTTATGGCATGCGTTTTTAAGTTTAATTAAACCTTTGCTTACAATGCGGTGTGTATAACTGATATAGATCATATACAAGGCTACACAAAAGAGTTTGTAAGCTTTGTGGAGTATCAGCGTGAATGGCTTAAAAGAGGCTTTTATGCTCTTTCAAGCTGAACTATATTTAGTATACTAAGAGATGTTTCTACAATATAAATAAAACCATACTGGGCTACGCAAAGAACTGAATACATGACCTCCCAGGGATAATAATGTGTGGAAGTATCATTTCAGTAGTTTTAACCACGTTTTAGCCTTAATTAAATTTTAGCTTAATATGTGCGGCATATAAAAATCTATTGGTAATATACAGGGCTGTACAAAATAATTCAAGTATGTTTCGGTATAGGGGTAGAAATTGCTGAAGGTAAATTTTCAACCTGTTATGCATTTTTTTACTATACTAAGTTTTATCATACTATGTATAGAATGACATACCAACCTTTAGATTAAATACAGGACTGCGCAAAAGAATTGAACTACTTTTTCGGTTAGGGACCATAATCTGGTTTTCAAAATTATTATGCCTTTTCTAAAATATTTACTTTTTTACGGTATTAAGCAGCTCAATTTGATTGAAGGATTCTGCAAGTCTGGGAAATGCTTTTATAATCTATTCTTCATGCAAGATTTTTCATTCTTGTTTCTTATGGAAAGTAAAGATAAAAGTACCAAATTATCTAGTAGCGGGCTTTTCAAATTTTTTTGTTTAACCATCGTAGACTAGGCTGCGGGCAGAGAAAAAATTATTCCGTTATCCTGTTTCAAAATGAAATTATGATGTAGGACAAAATTATTAACAGGACATGAATGACTGATCTGTCGATGCATATCTTATTGTGATATCAGCAGTAGGGAGCGTCAAATCGTCATTTTAGCGTTACTATCATGTCGTCGAGTTTCGGGATGAAATTTTAATATGTTGCATGTCTCGAGTAGTATAATGCAAATATTTCAGTTTATCTTGGGATTTCGTGGTTAGATATTTGCAGAACGCGGCGCCAATTCTTCATTTTCGCGTTACTATCTCGTAATCGAGTTTCGAAATGTAATTTTAGTAAGTTGCATATCTCGAATAGTACATTACAAACATTACAGTCTGTCTCGTAGTATCTTTGAACAATATGAGCAGAATGAGGCGCCAATTCTTATTTAAGGGAAAATATGGTTTCTTGTTCAGTTGTTTTCCCCTATTCGATATTTTAAATACATGTGACAAAGCAATCGTTTGTTATTATTGTTATTTTAGTAGTTATCGTATTATTATAGATTTGTGATTTTATAGTAACAGTCGTTTTGTTATAATTATGCGATTTTATATAAAAATTCTTGTTTTTTGTTATCTTTCTTTTGTGATGAACGCATGGGCGCAAAGCGGTCATCAAAACTAAAACTGATCACTGGATGCGGCAATTTCATCGTGTAGCAGTCTCAAAAACGCCCAAAATTCGCGAAATCCGCGATCATAAACGAACGAAATTCGTTAACGCCGCAATCAGTAACGAACGTATGAACGCATAACGCTCATGAAGACCGAAGAAAAACATCACTGGATGCAGCAAACTTGTGCAGCAGTCTCTAAAACGCAGTAATTCGCGAAAGCCACGATCACGAACGAACGAAATTCGTTAACGCCGCAATCAGTAAAAAAACGTATGAGCTAATTGCACTCATGAAAACCAAAAAAAAAAAAAAAAAAAAAAATCACTGGGTGCAGTAACCTCGTCGTGCAGCAATCTCTAAAACGCAGTAATTCGCAAAAGCCACGATCACGAACGAACGAAATTCGTTAATGCCGCAATCAGTAATGAACGTATGAACGCACAGCGCTCATGGAAACCGAAAAAAATCGCTGGGTGTAGCAACCTCATCGTGCAACAGTCTCTAAAACGCAGTAATTCGCGAAAGCCACGATCAAGAACGAAAGAAATTCGTTAACGCCGCAATCTGTTACAACGTATGAATCCATAGTGTTCATGAAAACCGAAAAAAAATCATTACTGGGTGCAGAAACCTCGTCGTGCAGCAGTCTCTAAAACGCAGTAATTCGCGAAAGCCGCAATCACAAACAAACGAAATTCGTTAACGCCGTAATCATTAACGAACGTATGAGCTAATAACGCTCATGAAAACAGAAAAAAACATCACTGGGTGCAGCAACCTCGTCGTGCAGCAGTCTCTAAAACGCAGTAATTCGCGAAAGTCACGATCACGAACGAACGAAATTCGTTAACGTCGAGATCAGTAACGAACGTATGAACGCAAACCGAAAAAACATCAAAATCGAAAAAAATCACTGGATGCAGAAACCTCGTCGTGTAGCAGTCTCGAAAAGGCACTAAATTCGCGAAAGCCGCAATCACAAACGAACGAAATTCATTAACGATGCGATCAGTTACGTACGTATGAGCGCATAGCGCTCATGAAAACAAAAGAAAAAATATCACTGGATCCAGCAACCTCGTTGAGCAGTGGTCTATAAAACGCAGTAATTCACGAAAGCCACAATCACGAACGAACGACATTCGTTAACGCCGCAACCAGTAACAAATGTATGAGCGCATAGCGCAATCAGAAACGATCGAAATTCGTTAACACCGCAATCAATAAAAAACGTATGAGAGCATAGCGCTCTTGAAAAACGAAAAAAAAAAACATCACTGGGTGCAGCAAACTCGTCGTGCAGCTGTCTCAAAAACGCAGTAATTCGCGAAAACCGCAATCACAAACGAACGAAATTTGTTAATGCCGCAATCAGTAACGAACATATGAGCTAATAGCGCTAATCAAAACCGAAAAAAAAACATCACTCGGTGCAGCAACCTCGTCGTGCAGCTGTCTCAAAAACGCAGTAATTCGCGAAAGCCGCGATCTCAAACAAACGAAATTCGTTAACGCCGCAAAAACTAAGGAACGAATAAGCGCATAGCACTAATAAAAAAATGCACTGGATGCAGCAGTCTCAAAAATGTACTAAATTCGCGAAACTCGCGATCACAAATGAACGAAATTCGTGAACGTTGCAGTCACTGACAAACGTATGAGAGCAAATCAATTTCATTTAACTTGTGCATGAATGATATTTATTTAAGTCTTATAGATATATAAGTCTTATAGAATGATATTTATTTAAGTCTTATTTAAGTCTTATTAAAGTCTTATTTATTTAAGTCTTATTTATCTTATTAAAGTCTTATTTATTTAAGTCTTAAGATATATTTTAAGTCTTTTTCTCATTTTTTATTTGTAAAAACGATGAAGTGCAACGGAATTTCTTGGATGCATTTGTGAGAAGAGCCGTTGTAAGGGTCGCGATTTAGACGTTATTTTATTACCCAACAGGTGGGTAATAACGCCTAATAGCATTGGTCAAGAAATCACGCCACCATATTTTATGAATCTGCTATCTGCTGAATAGTCTTTGTTGTATACATAATCAATAAGTTACTGTATCAAATCCTATATTTGTTTGGGGAAAAAAAATCTAAAACTAAGCCGTAAAAATTGGTAGAATCTTAAGGCGGCGTTATTACCCCAGGACACCTTATATATAGTGTACATAAAATGAAATGCAAGTAAAAGGTTATATAAATCTCAAATTGTAAAAATCAAATTACGAAAAAAATCAAATTATTAAAAACTAGCAAACCCCGCGGCTTTGCTCGCGTAACATTTGAAATATGCCAAGTGATATTTATATGTCTAATTTTTATTAAAAGGTACTAACTAAATTTTTATTTTATTAAAAGGTAATATTTTATTTTATTAAAAAGTTTTTTTATTAAAAGGTACTTATTACTTTTAGGAATAATTCAAAAATTACTATTTAAAACATAGTTTGACTAAACATCATTATTACACAGCATTAGGCAGAAATGAGACTTAAATTAATAAAACGAAATAAAACTAAAAAAATGATAACTTAGAAAATATTTTGAAACTTTTATGCTCAATTAATACAGGTCATTTCAATATTCATTTGAAGTTTTGAATTTTTTAGAAACCATCTTCTTACATCTTAAAATTAACTATCATGTCAAATTCCAAGTCCTACCACAACTCTCAACGTAAAGGGATATGTTGAAATAGGAACTGTCAACATTAATTTGCCAACATTAATTTTGAAATAGGTTTGTTATTTACTAATATTCCACAGAAACGTAATTTAGAAAGCTTTTAAAGGCCTTTTTTAGAACGTTTGCTGTAGTAGAATGTTTGCCCGAGTAGGATCAGAGACTGTTACCATTGATTCGCAACTATTACTTTTATAATCTGTGTATATTCCCTGAAATTGCATAGAAATCGTAATTTAGGACTTTTTTAGAATGCTTTTTGCACCTCCCCTTCGCTTCACCCCTTTTTAATTCGAATTTATTTTCGACAGTCCTTCGAGGGCATTTATATTTTATAAGTAACTACCTTGCCATATTTAAAGTTTCTAGCCTTTTCGGTATCACAGGAATCGCAATTTAGAAAGTTTTTTGCTCCTGCAACCCTCTGGTGATAGTGGCACAGACATAAAATATAGCTTACGTTTGAGCAGGTTCTATCACCAACAATTTGTCACCATTATTTTTAAAATCGGTTTGGTATTTGATAAGATTGTATAAAAATTGTAATTTAGAACGCTTTTCGCTCACTTAATCTTTTTAAATTTGGAATTTTCTTATGACTGTTCTGTTAGAAAATGCTCTTTTGTTTTCAAGAACATCCACCAGATGGCAGCATCAGAAAATCATTTTTTATTTGATCTACTGTGACAGACACTCAGCTCAGTGAGTGTTGCTTCTTCCCTTATAGCAGTTGGCCGCAAAATGCTGCTTGATTAAAAAAATCCAATAATATTCCAAAGGAATATAATATGATAAAAAAACTGCAACAAGCCATAGTTCAAAGTATTTCTTTGTGTTTGTAAACAGTCTTATACATCTGTTTTGTTTTATTGTGAAATGTGATCCGTATTTTGACCAGCATATATATTATTCTAGTGTATTCAATCTTCTAATAAATGTTCTTTGTTCATCCAAAGAAGAGTATATTTCCATTGAAACACATCAAAACATAAAGGTAAAACTTTTAACTTTTTTTTTATTGTTTACCTATTGAGGAATTTCGTATTCATGCCTTCCATATGGAATAACATTCTAACAGTCGATTATGAGACTGAAGTTACCTCAATTTTAAATATAATAATATGAAAGAAGAAAATATAATATAATTAAATTCAAAGAAATAATTATTTTCTGAATGTTGGTATTTTTCACAAGTGAATGATATAAAAGAAAATTCAAAGAATTGTTCTTATTTTGAAACCAAAAGTATTGTGTATTGATAAGAAAAGAAATTATTTTGATTTTTATTTTGCCAGTTTCTTATTGAAATTTTATTATATAAGTTGCAAATGTAAATTTGTTTTAAACAAACAATTAAACATTTAAGAACAGTTTTTCTGAAATCAAAAGTAACTTTAAAAATTGTTCTCAAGAATTTTATTTTGTTCTTATTTCATCATTAGCATTATATTTGAGTTTATAATTGTTGTTTTGATGTATTAATAAGAGAAAAAGTTTTATTTTCTGTGAAATAAGCAAATATTATTATATCATAATGTCTAGTATTAAAGAATCTCATTATGTTGATAAATTAACTGATGACAACTATTCAGTTTGGAAGTTTAAAATAGAGCAATTGTTAATCAAAGAAGGTCTGTATGATGTTGTACTTGAACCTAAAAAGGAAAATGATGATAATTGGGTAAAAAATGATAGAAATGCTAGGGCATTAATTTGTTTAAATATCTCAGATTCACAAATTGTTCATGTCAGACATGCTAAAAGTGCTAAAGAAACATATGATCAATTGAAATCTGTTCATGAAAGAGTAAATTTAACAAATAGACTTTATCTTCTTAGGAAGCTGTATTCCATTAAATATAATGAAAGTATTAAAATGCAGGAACATATTAATTCTGTCTTAGAATTAGCAGAAAAATTAAGAAGTATAGGTGAAGTAATACAAGATGATAATTTAAAAGCTATTTTGCTCTGTTCCTTACCAAATTCTTATAGTACCTTTATAACTGCTATTGAAAGTAAATATGAAACAGATTTATCATTAAAATATGTTCAAAACAAATTAATTGATGAGTATCTTAGAAGAGTTGAAACTAAACAAATTTCAACAAGATTTGAATCTATTGCTTTAAAGGGTAATAGGGATAAACCAAAGCATTTGAATAAGCAGAAATTTTGTTCTCATTGCAAAAAGAATAATCACAACCGTGAAGATTGTTTTCACTTAAAGGGTAATAATACTAACAAAACAAAACCAAATTTCACCCAAGATAGATCACGTCAACAGTTTAAAAAACCAAACAATTTCTCTGCCTCTACTGCTAGTCAAAATGAAAATCTATCAGATTCTCAAAACTATCATGAATTACTGGAAGAATCAAATTCTTCGAGTTTTGTTATGAAATCTCAACAAAATGGAAATAAAAACAAAAATTTGTCTTTTGTTATTGATTCAGGTGCGTCTGTTCATTTAGCTAATTCCTTGGAACTGTTCTCAGAATTAAAAAGTTCGAATAAAGATACAATTACAATTGCTAATGGAACTAAATTAACTGCAAAGGGAAAGGGTAAATGTACTTTTAATATTGAAACACTTAATGGTCAAACAAATAGAGTTACATTGGATCATGTGCTTTATGTTCCCGAGTTGGATAGTAATTTATTATCTGTCCAGTCTTGTACTGAGAAAGGTCTTGTTGTAACATTTAAAGATGATATATGTTTAATTAAAAAGGGCAACATCTTAGTTGCAGATGCAAAAGCTGATGAGGGGTTATACAGATTAAAAATAATACCTACAAATGAAAAGGTATATAGTGCTTCAGAAATATTACCCGTTTGTTCTAATGTTAACTGCATTCTAAAATGGCACAAAAGGCTGGGCCATAGAAATTTGGAATCCATCAAGAAAATTCAAAAGGATGATTTAGCTTTAGGTATTACTGTGAATAATTGTTCTCATAATACTGAATGTTCAAGTTGCATAAAAGCTAAGTTAACAGAAAAATCATTTCCAAAAGAAACGCAATACAGAAGTAAAAAACCACTTGATTTGATATACAGCGACGTATGCGGTCCTGCAGAAACAAAAAGTATGGGATCAAAAAGATATTTCGTTACATTTATTGATGATTACTCTTGTTATACACAAGTATATTTTATTTCTTCTAAAGATGAAGTATTTGATAAATTAAAAGAGTATGTTGCATCAACAACAAACAAATTTAGATTGAAGATTAAATCCTTGCGTAGTGACAATGGAACAGAATATTGCAACGAATATGTCAAAGACTACCTTAAAAACTTAGGAATAAATCATGAAACAACGACGCCATATTCACCGTCCCAAAATCGAGTCGCAGAAAGAAAGAATCGCTCGCTTATTGAAATGAGTAAAGCCATGCTTATAAATGCTAAATTGCCAAAAACATTCTGGGCAGAAGCCATAGCTACAGCAGCCTACTTACAAAATAGATTACTCACAAAATCAACTGAAAAGACACCATATGAACTGTGGAATGGGCATAAGCCAAATTTGAGTCACCTTAAAGTATTTGGATGCAAAGCATATGTGTATGTTCATAAACAGAAGAGACAAAAATTTGACGAAAAGGCCACTGAAGGAGTCTTTGTTGGTTACGATTGAAGAAGCAAAGGATACCGAATTTATATAGGCGGTAGAAAAATAGTGATAAGCAGAACAGTGAAGTTTTTTGAAAATATGAACTGTGAAAATGTCTTTAAAGAAAATCCTGAAGAGCGAATCTCAGATTTAATGCACTTCAATTTTTCAGAAGAAAATCTTGAAAATGATAGTGAAGCTATCCAAATAGAAAATACTGCAGAAGAAATAAATACGGATGACAAATCAGTAGATAGCCCAACAACTGAAGAAAGTGAAGATAATTTCCAGAGAAGAATATCTAACAGAGAGACTAAAGGAATTCCACCAGAGAGATATTCTTATAAAACTGAAGACAGTTATTCCAGAAATCAAGATCCTGAAACTTTTAAAGATGTTTTACGATTACCAGTAAAAGATCAACAGAAATGGTTTAAAGCTATGAAGGAAGAATTTAACTCTTTAAAGGAAAATGAAGTGTTTGAGCTTGTTACTTTACCCAAAGGCAAGCACGCCATTGGCTGTAAATGGGTTTATAAAACAAAACGTGATGAAAATGGAGAAGCAATAAAATGCAAAGCACGATTAGTTGCCAAAGGTTTCGCTCAAAAATTAGGCACTGATTATGATGAAACCTTCTCTCCTGTCGTCAAACATACAACTATTAGAGCTTTTCTGACCTGGGCAGCTTATCATAAAGCCAGAGTATTTCAAGTAGATGTTAAAACAGCCTTTCTACATGGTAAACTAGATAATGAAAAATTATACATGCATCAACCAGAAGGCTTTCATGATGAAGAAAATAAAGACAAAGTCTATAAATTAAAAAAGGCTATATATGGTCTTAAACAAGCCGCCAAGTGCTGGAATGAAGAAATAGAGAATACTTTAAAGGCATATGGATTTAAACAAAGTGAAGCTGATCCATGTTTGTTCATAAAAGAAAAATCAAAGAAGACAATTTATCTCATACTGTATGTAGATGATATGCTGATGAGCTCAGAAGATGAAAATGAAGTTAATGAAGTAAAAAATTACTTAAAGAAATCTTATCCCATAACATCACTAGGAGAAGCAAAATACTTCTTAGGTATAGAAATTTACACAAAAGAAGATGGAAGTTATTTACTTTCACAAAGAAGTAAAATAAATCAATTAGTTAAGGATTTTCAGCTTGAAGAAGCCAAACCAACTTACATCCCAATGGAAACTAACTATTACAGTTTAGATAAAGAAGAAAATCTTTTATCATCAAATGATAATTATAGACAAGCTATAGGAAGTCTTTTATATATTTCCTCATGCACAAGACCTGATATTACCGCTCCTACACACATACTAAGTCGAAGATGCAATAATCCAAGACAAAAGGACTGGAATGCTGTTAAGAGGGTAATAAGATATTTAAAAACAACGAAAGACCTTGATCTCTACATTTCTTCAAAAGAATATCCTAATACAGTTGCATACTCGGATGCGGACTGGGGTCAAGATGCTACAGACAGAAAATCCACCTCAGGAAATGTAATCTTCTTAGGCAATAGCTGCATTTCTTGGTTCTCACGAAAACAATCATGTGTGACATTATCGTCAGCAGAAGCTGAATATGTGGCACTGTCACAAGGAACTCAAGAGGTGCTATGGATCTTAAAATTATGTAAAGACCTCAACTTACAACAACATTTTACTATTAGAATTTTTGAGGATAACCAATCTACAATTAAATTGGTTGAAAGTGAAAAATTTAAATCTCGCACTAAGCATATTGATACAAAGTATCATTACATACGAGATTTAAAAACGAAAAATGTTATAGATGTCAAATATCTATCAACAAATGAAATGATAGCAGATATAATGACGAAGCCACTGCCAAAGGCGAAATTTGAACTTTGTAGAAACCTTATCCACCTTGTGTCAGATTCTATCACAAAACGGGAGAGATGTTAGAAAATGCTCTTTTGTTTTCAAGAACATCCACCATATGGCAGCATCAGACAATCATTTTTTATTTGATCTACTGTGACAGACACTCAGCTCAGTGAGTGTTGCTTCTTCCCTTATAGCAGTTGGCAGCAAAATGCTGCTTGATTAAAAAAATCCAATAATATTCCAAAGGAATATAATATGATAAAAAAACTGCAACAAGCCATAGTTCAAAGTATTTCTTTGTGTTTGTAAATAGTCTTATACATCTGTTTTGTTTTATTGTGAAATGTGATCCGTATTTTGACCAGCATATATATTATTCTAGTGTATTCAATCTTCTAATAAATGTTCTTTGTTCATCCAAAGAAGAGAATATTTCCATTGAAACACATCAAAACATAAAGGTAAAACTTTTAACTTTTATTTTATTGTTTACCTATTGAGGAATTTCGTATTCATGCCTTCCATATGGAATAACATTCTAACATGTTCTTAGGAAGCAGTTGCATCTTCTAAGTAAATACCATGCAATATGTCAAAGTGTTAGACCCCTCAGTTGTGCAAAAAACGCAAATTAGAACATGTTTTGCTTTTGAAACCCTTAGATGGTAGTGTCAGCAACATAAAATATAACCTATGTTATAGCAGGGACTGTCACCATTAATTTGCAACCATTACTTTTGAAATAGCTTTGGTATTTCCTGAGATTGAAATCGCAATTTAGAACGCTTTTCGCGCATTTTCACCCTTTTTAATTTTCCAATTTTTTCGAAACTGTTATTAAAGATCATTTATATCTAATAAATATGTACCTTGGCTAATTTCAAGTTGCTAGCCCCTACCGATCACTAAAATCGAAATTTAGAACGTTTTTTTTGCTCCTGCAACCTATAGGTGATAGTGAGAACCGACATGAAATATCGTCTATGTTAGAGCAGAGGCTGTCAGCATCAATTTCCTATTATTACTTTTGAAATCACTTTGATTCTTCCTGAGTTATTGCTGAAAAATCGGCATTTAGAACGTTTTTAGAACGCTTTTCGCTCATTTTCACCCCTGTTAAATTTCAAATTTTTTAAAGAAATGTTCTTACAGATCACTTATATCTAATAAATATGTACCATGCAAAATTTCATGAGTCTAGGTTCTTCCATAATTCAAAAATCGCATTTTTAGAACGTTTTTTGCTCCTGCATCTCCTCTCGGGTAGTGGAAACAGATATAAAACATAGCCTATCTTGGAGCAAGAGCTGTCATCATCATTTTTACACCATTATATTTGAAATTGATTCAGTACTTGTTCAAATTGCAAAGAAATCGCAATTTAGAACGTTTTTTACAACGCTTCTTGCGCATTTTGACCCCAGTTTAAATTTCGATTTTTTTATGAAATGTCCTTAGAGATCACTGATATCTTATATCTAACTACCAATCAAAATTTCATGATTCTAGGCCCTTCCGTAAAGCAAAAACCGCAATTTAGAACCTTATTTTCTCTTGCACCCCCTTTGGGGTAGTGGCACCGACATAAAATATAGCCTATCTTGGAGCAAGCGTTGTCACCATTATTTTGACACCATTATTTTTTATCGGTTTGGTATTTCCTGAGATTGTGTAGAAACCACCATTTAGAACGTTTTTTAGAACGCTTTTTGTACATTTTCAGCCCTTTTAAATTTCGAATTGCTTAAGAACTGTTCTTAGAAATCCTTTATATCTAATAAGTAGCTAATATTTCAAATTTGATATTTCTAGGCCCTTCAGTAACGCGAAAATCGTATTTTTAGAACGTTTTTTGCTCCTGCACCCCTTTTGGGATGGTGACACCGATATAAAATATAGCCTATCTTGGAGCAAGCGTTGTCACCATCATTTTGACACCATTATTTCTTAAATCGGTTTCATATTTCCCGAGATTGTGTAGAAAACACCATTTAGAACGTTTATTAGAACGTTTTTCGCGCATTTTCACCCCTTTTTAATTTCGATTTTTTTTAAGAAATGTCCTTAGAGATCATTAGTATCTTATAAGTAACTACCATTCCAAATTTCATGTTTCTAGGCTCTTCAGTAACACAAAATTCACGTTTTTAGAACGTTTTTTGCTCCTGCACCCCCTTTTGGCCAGTGGCAGGGACGTAAGATATAGCCTATGTTCTAAGTTGGTCTAACATCATCATTTTGATACCATTACTTTTGGAATCGGCTCGGTAGTTCCAGAGCTTACCTCCTACAAGTAAACAATTTTTACCTCTTTATAATATTAGTATAGATAGACTCAAAAAAGTGAAATGTCCTTTTAGCTAGTAGTCAACCGTGGTGGCCGATTACTGAACATGAAGTAAATATAATACCCAATAATCGGCCACATTAAAATTAATTAATACAAACACATTTATTTAATTTTGATACTGAAAAACATTAGTTTATTAAACTTTTTAATAGTAGAGTCTTATAATTTTAGAAAATAATAAAAAATAAATTAATACTAGTCTTTTAAAAATTTTGTCATCGGTTAACAAAAAAATAGCAAAAACGGTTATTTGACAGCAACCAAATAAAAAATGGCTGATTACTAACGCAATAAAAATACCCCCAATTCTTTGCTGATGGCTTATGACGTATAAAGGATGACTACATATAGGGGGATTGTAATATTTCATGTGAAATCAAAAATAAGCTATTCATAACGTATTTTATCTCAAAGTGGCCGACTATTGGGGGGTGGCCGACTGCTGGTGCATTTACCCTATATATTAATATATTTATACGATTCTTGAGTACAAAACATGTCAAGCGTGAGCTTTTTTCTTACCAATTTTCATATGTTTATCTGATCTACTATTTATTTCAGTGTTTCGTTTATGCTCTACATTGCGCAATCAGAATCGGAGAAACTATGTGATGGTGGTGACCTAGCACCGGGTACAAAGCCGAAAAAGCGTTTAATTAGTGCTGCAAGTTGTTACTATTCATGCATTAGGGGTTGATGAAATGTAAAATATTTTTTTAGCACCACACACCTAACACAGTTTCCAATAAATTGAAAGTCAAAATGAGCACGTCTCAAAAGAAACGATTGAGGACGTTTTTAGTGAATGTTTTATTTTAGAGGCACGAAATTGAATTCTTGATTAAGGCAAATGAATCCATTTAAAACCATATGCTATTTAATTAACAGGAACTTTTCGGTAACATATTAATGGAATATTAGGTTCCAGCATAGTAACAGTGTTTTTTATCCTAATACGTTAAATAAGGCCCATCCCTAATTCAAATGATAACACAGGAAATTAGAAATGAAAAATAAGAAACTATGAATATCTAATGGATTCTTCAGAGAAACTTCATAAGCATAATTTATAGTAAAGACTAGAAGGCTCTGCCCCCTGCGCGCTACGCTCGCCAACCCCCGTTCAGACACCGCCGAATCTAAAAACACGCTAACCTGATCGGTTTAAAAAAATATTATAGAAGATTGAATTATACTGAAAAAAGGTGTGCAGATCTCCATGTAAACGGGCTTCCATTCAATTTCCTTTGATTTCAAAAATTTAAGGCCGAATCACTTGCTGTTAAGGCATCCAATTGTTGTTTTCGTGTTTGATTAAAGAGGATGAGTTAAACGTTTGAAAAGAAGCTAAAATAAAAGGAATTAAGTGTACAGAGTCTTTGTCTCCGGGTATTTTAAAACAATTTCTATAACAATAGCCTAAGTCATGTGACTATCATCAACAGTTCCGGGCGAACCACTTCACTTTTTATATTCCTGGTGTCATTTTGGTACTTTAATATTAGCCAGGTACAGGTGATAAGTCGCCAAATATTATTCTATCGCCATCATTTCATCTATATTATAATAGTCCAAGTCATGTAACTGCCATAAATAAATGCGCTCTGATCCCTTCGCTTTTCATATGAAAGTTTGGCCCAGATATCATATACGGCCCCATATTGGCACGATTTTTTTCCGACGCTAATTTGGGGAAAACATCAACAGCATAAACAACAACATCCGGCTTATCAAATCACGCAAAATAACGATACTATGGCGCCAATTAAGTACCCGTTGCGTATATGACATTGGCGACAGAAAAAAATGGCGCCAATATGGGACCGTATGTGGCATCTGTGCCGAAAGTTTTCCATTTCGATTAAAAAAAAATTTTTTTTTCGAATAATACTACATAAAACCATTGTCGCCAAGAATTCTTGGTACTGTTATTCTAGCCGGGTGCAAATCTCGCCAATAACTATTTTTCAACTCGCCAGTTAGCATTTTTTTTTTCGAGTGGTAAATTAAAACATTGCTTCGAAGTTGAAATTAAATGTCATCGTTTGTTACATCATTTAATATTTGGCCAGATGCCATACACGCTCCGGGTTTGGCGTGATTTTTTTAAAGAAAATTTGGCGAAATCCTCGTTTTCGAATACCAGTTACATATGTATTTTTGGTACTACTTAGTTATCCCGTCGACCAAAAATCTATCACCAAACTATAAGATAAGCCATTTATTTTAAATGTTTCTGTTTGTATTAAATAAAATGATAATGAAATACAAATTGAATTATGAATAAAAGTAACATGATACATTTCTTAACATACATTTAAGGGAGGCCAAACTTCTCGCCAAATTAGTTTAAAATAGTAACCTTTTCTAAAATCTGAAAAAAAAAATATCTGTTTGATTAAAATTTGAGTTGCCATCATTAGAAAAATGTATATAAAATTAGAAAAAAATTAATATTTCGAAAACTAATTCGAATTTAAAAATTCTAATACCAGTTTTGAAATCTGCAGATCAATACGGATTTTTGGTGTTAATTTCATCGCAAAGTATTCCATATTTTAGGGGAAATAGCCGTGAAACTGAATCAGTCGTTTAATCAGTCGTTTCAAAGAATCGTTTCATAAATTCGTTTCCTTAGGATTTTATATATATAGGGTAGATATATATTGTCGTTTGAACAATCATTAAAGCTTAGTTTAAGCTGTTCATATTCTGATACATATATAGGATGGCTGACATTTTGAAACAATCTGATTTTTGTCATGCTGTAACTCTCGTAATTATGAACCGATTTGGATGTGACTGAGCATTTATACAGGACATACGAATGTCTTGACCAAGTTCGGTAGCCAGCTTCATACGCCATCTTGTTTCAAAATTGTGGACATATAATTTTTTTAAGGTACAAAAAAAAAAATAAATAAATAAAATAAAATAAAAAAAATAACTAGAAAACAGGAATTCTGCTTTCTCAGAATTTAGTGTCGCCCCCGGTGAAAAAAAATATATGTATATAAATATAGATAATACAAAACATATTTCAGTTTTAAAACTTAAAACACACGCTTTTATTTCATATAAAATGACGTCATTCGCATCCTCTAGAGAATTCCTCATTTACGATTCAGTCTTAAAAAACATCTACAGTAAAGTATTCGAGGCTAACGAGAAAGACAGGTTACCGCGGTGGGTCCGATTCTTCTTTTTTTACAGACCGCTGGAGTCACGTGATGCTCTTTTCGCACACCTTCATTGGTGAATTCGAGCATCACGTGACTCCAGCGGTCTGTAAAAAAAGAAGAATCAGACCCACCGCGGTAGCCTGTCTTTTTCGTTAGCCTCGTAAAGTATTCATATGACGTCACTATCGCTGAATAATACACAAATCCAAGAAAACAGATGTCGTCACTCAAGAAACTCGAAAAACAAATCGGCTATCTAATGATTCATAGATTGTGATTCATAGGCCTTCGTTTGTTTGTAATATTGCTAATTAAATTAAATAGAGTTTGTAATAGCTCCATGTTTTATCAGAAATCATTCATTTATATTATATTTCTTTCAAAATAACGCGTATTTTAATTAAATTTTATTCAGTAGTTATGGTGAAATGGAATTTTTGCAAATTCAGGGAGGACCTTCTTGCCATGACCAAAAACATGCACAAAAAATTTTGGTTCAACTCTATGCATAACTTCATACACTTTTCGATGGTACAGTATTCAAAATGGCGCAAAAATCAAACAAAAATCGCTATTCCAGGGCCCCCTACCGGTGGATTTTTTCCAAATTAAGGAAGGAGCTGCTTGCCATAGCCAAGAACTTTAAAACAAATTTTTGGTTTAATTCTATGCATAACTTCATACACTTTTGGATGGTACAATATTCAAAATCGCACAAAAATCGCTATTACAGCGCCCCCTTCGGGCCGATGTTTTCCAAATTAAGGGAGGACCTGATTGCTATAGCCAAAAAATTGAAAAAAATTTTCGTTCTATTCTATGCATAACTTCATACTCTTTTTGATGGTTCATTGGCGTCAGACACGCGGACAGACGGACACACGGACATGCAGACATTTTCTATATACATTTTTTTTTTAATCTCTGACCTCTAAACCATGTAAATCCTTCGAAAACCGGAAGGCGAAAAATTTTTCGATTACAATACTTTCTTCTATTGAAGATGGAAGAAAGTAAAAAGTTGCACTCTAAAACCTTGATCACAGTAGCTTTACCGTATTTAAATTCGTTATAATGTTTTAAAAATAGTCATACTTAAGAGCAATAATTATTTTAAATGTTAAGTGAACATAAACTTTTTTTTTTAAGTATTAGTTTGTTTTTTTAAATTGAGAACGTTTGTACATTCAATATTTTTGTAATTTCCTAATATTAAGTAAGTTAACAACTTTAGTATGTCTAAAATATTAAAGTTACATTTATTCGTCCAATTATGTTTTATACTGCTTCACTAGAATTACTGTTTAAATTGAAACTCCAGTTGGCCATCTTACTCCAATCTTGAGGAAAGATGCCGAAATGCAAGCGTTTACAAAAACAAAATTTTCGATGCTTTCTATAACATCTGTAAAATGAAATGAGTTTTTAAATCGTACATAAAAGTACAAACTTCAACAATAAATCAATTAATAGCAAATAAAAACAACAGGCGATTTTTAAAACAATTAAGTTCAAAACTACGGCATCTTCAAACAATCTACCCTATTAATTTATAACTAACAATAAGTTGTAAAAATATAAAATATTGTATTGTCCTCGGAAACACTCCCTTGTACATAATTTATATAATTCTAGCATACACTATATGGCCAAAGGTGATGGGCCACTTGCGATTTTAGACGTTTTGTTAAATATCTAGAAAAATTTTCGATGCTTTCTATAACATCTGTAAAATAAAATGAGTTTTTAAATCGTACATAAAAGTACAAACTTCAACAATAAATCAATTAATAACAAATAAAAACAACAGGCGATTTTTAAAACAATTAAGTCCAAAACTACGGCATCTTCACACAATCTACGCTATTAATTCATAACTAACAATAAGTTGTAAAAATATTAAAATATTGTATTGTCCTCGGAAACACTCCCTTGTACATAATTTATATAATTCTAGCATACACTATATAGCCAAAGGTGACGGGCCACTTGCGATTTTAGACGTTTTGTTAAATATCTAGAAAATTACTTGAGGAATTAACGTGAAACTCCAGGTGTGTAAACAGTATAGTATGGGTCATATATTTCCGCGAAAATTTTTCCCGAAACCCATAGGGGACCGTCAACAAATTGAAAAAGAACGAATATATTTTGGATAACCCTGTCAAAACTAATGTATCAAAAGAGATTCAAACTGTAGATTATGATTAAGTGGCTTATTGTAATAAACTGTGCTCCTTTTTAAGAGGATAGCATGCATACTCGAAGAGAAATTCTGGTTTTCATAAAAACAGTCTCAAATTTTGCCAAGTTTTTTGCTTATAATTTGCAGAGTTCTCAATATAAAATAAAAATTCTTTTCAGAAAAAATGACAAAAGACATTGTACACAACACCCTCCAATCAGGATTAAAATATAGTAAAAATTGTATGAAAAATGAGCAGGTTTACTAAATAATATTTCACTTCGCATACCCGACCGCAATCAAAATATAATGTGCTTATTGTGTTAGCTAAATGTATAGACCAACTTTTGTAAAAGTCTCAAAACGATAGCCTGAAATTTCTGAAAATTATCGTTGATAGAATAAGCTCAAAAACCGTTGTACCGAAAATGAAGCAAAAAGGGCCTGTATCCGTATATCCATTGATTAGTACCAATTATAGCATACACAATATTACACGCACTGTTCTATTTGGGTAAGACCCCTCATCTTTTTGCTTTCTTTTGGGAATAATGGATTTTGTGCTTATGCCATCAACGATAATTTTCAGAATTTTCAAACTATGTTTTTGAGGCTTTCACAAAAGTTGCTCTATACATTTAGCTAACACGTTATGTAAATTATATTTTGATTACATTCGGGCATGCGTAGTGAATCATTATTTAGCAAACGTGCTCATTTTTCATACCATTTTTATTATTTTTTAATTCTGATTGCAGGGCATTATGTACAATGTTGTTTGTCATATTTTCTGAACAAAACTTTTTTTTTATATTAAGGACTCTACAAATTATAAGCAAAAAACTTGGCAAAATTTGGCATTCTTTTATAAAAACTTTAATTTCTCTACAAGTATACATGCTATCCTCATAAAAGTTAACACAGTTTATTACAATAAGGCATTTAATCATAATGTACAGTTTGGACGCTTTTGCTACATTAGTTTTTACAGGGTTATCCAAAAGATATTCATTATTTTTCAATTGTTTGACGGTTCCCTATGGGGTTTCGGGAAAAATCCTCACGGAAATGTATGTCCCTCTCCTATTCTGTTTACACACCTGGAGTTTCAGGATATGGACCATATTCAGGTGACGTCAGACGCCAGAGCTGGCGGTACGTTGATCTGTTATTCTAGCTTCTGCACCGCCAGAATGCCAGGCGCAAACACCGCTAGCAGACGACTTTTTCCTTGACCCAGGATACATCTATACATTTTAACTGAAAATTTGCAAACTTAGGAAATTTTCTCGCAAACAGAATAACATTTTGAATTTCTATTGCAATATATTAAGATTATGCTGCTACAACAAAGAATTGTTTTGCAGTATTTTTAACAAAGAAGCATTAATAAATCACACTCCATAGACTGCTATGCTAAACACCGCTAGTAAATACCGCCGGCAGACGAATTTTAGCCTCGACCTCAGGTGGCGTGCATAAGGTCCATTTCCCCAAGTAGTTTTCTAGATATTTAATAAAACGCCTACAACCGCAAGTGGCCGGTCACCTTTGGTCATTTGGTGTATCAGGGAGTGGGTTAAAAATCGATTGCAAAATTCCATGCATAAGAAACAGGTTAAACTAGATAAACTAGCAAAAAAAAAAAAAAAAAAAGTAAAAAAAAAGTTGAAAAATCTACCGAGCGAGGCTTGGCGTCGGTCTACCAGGTATTTTAGATTAAGCAACGAGGTTAATATATTGATCGATTTATAGTTCTTTTGAATGTTTATTTCTCTTTGCCCCTGCTTTACATAAAAGGTGTTTCAATTTATATTAATAAGCAGACGTAAATTTTCTTTTTAGAATAAGACAAAAGTCAGAACTGGTGCTCGATGGATAATTAATTTCTGTGACTGATTACTTCATTTTATCTCGAATCGAATGGTATTTTCAATTTTGAAAGGTGACGAAACATTTTTTTTTTTTTTCAGAATATGGCAGATACTGAGAAAAATTTATCAACTGATATTTTTCATGGATACCTATTTCACGTTGCCCCGGTTTTATTTGAATCGCGTTTTCAATTTTACAAGAGAATGTATTTCTTTCCTCTCAAGAACAAAGCAACAAGTGGGAAATATTGATCGACTGCTAACTCCTGTAAATATTTAATTCACATTGCTCCAGTTTTAGGTGAATGGTAATTTTCAATTTTAAAAACGGACGCAATTTCTTTTTTTCAGAATAAAGAAACAAGTTAAAAAATTAATAAACTGATAATTCTCCTTAATATCTAATTCAATTTGCCCTAAGTTTATGTTCATAGTATTTTCAATTTTTTAAGCATAGGAGCAATTCCTTTTTTTTTCCAGAATAAGGCAACAAAAGAAAAATATTGATCAGCTTATTGTTTCCTGAAAGGTTACTTAATTATTTTCCGTAGATGAATGGTGTTTTTAATTTACAAAATAATCGAAAATTGTTTGTTGACTGATGAATGTTTGCTTCACTTTTCCCCAATTTTATGTAAACGGCGTTTCGAATTTAAAATCAGAAGGAAACTCTCATTTTTAGAGTAAGCAACAAGTGAAAAATATTGATCGACAGAGAAATTTTTTGAATGTTTAGTTCATTTGTCTCGGTTTTATATGCATGTTGCTTTGTATTTTAAAAGCTTAAATTCTTTTTTCTACTCTTATTTCTGGTTTTCCCAAAAATAGGAATGCTTTTTTTTTAAATGAAAAAAAAAGAACAGCTTTGTATTCTAATCTATCAAATAATAATAAAAAAATGTTTTTTTAAACAGCGTATTCCAATATATACCTTTTTGAAAAACTAGGGAGACTATGCCCCACTGGTCGCTACGCTCACCAAACCAGGCGTAATCGCGAAGCAATCCCAGATGTAATTGTTTTGCGTTTCCATTCTGGATCGCTTCACGATCCCTTATTTTGTATGTATTTAATTTTTACATTCCAAACGCAGATAATCCCCCCCCCCTTTTTTCTTATTAGTTAATGGAAATTATTTTCTTTCTGTAACAATCACTTTCGTCATTGACCTCTAAAAAATCTCCCAAAAACATAAGTCTATCGAAATGCAGAAGATTCTTATTTTTCCTCGCCCATCCTATCTAAATTCTCTACTAGTTTTCGCAAAGCACAATTTACGCTAACAAAAGACAGAAACCCCTGGCCATTCAGATGCGTTTCGCGGTATCTACTCAGATTTTCTCTGACCCATTTCCAAATCGTTACTTTTTTTATATATATAGAAGGATTTTTAAGTATTGATCTTGAAAGCGTAAATATTTGACATTATTATCTGGAATATGGAAAAAGAAAGAAAAACAGCTTTAAAATTTATATTCAAACAGAAAAACAATACCGACCCCCAATATTTTGTATATGCCATATATCTATATTGAGTATATTGTCATAAAATATTTCCACAACTTTGAGGCGTTTAAATTTTTCCAGTATTGATGCAATATTTTGCTATTTCATTGAAAATCTTTACCATATTGAGACATTTTCATGCAATGTTGATATTTCAATGCAAATATTTCCTACATAAAACTAATATTTCAGTAAAATAGGCACTTAAATGCAAATACTTGAAATGCATCTATCTACATAACAATTAAGAAAGAAGTTTACGTGCCAGTGTAAAATTTGGTTCAATTCTATGCATAACTTCATACAATTTTTGATGGTACAATGGCGACAGACACACGGACATACGGTCGCACGATCACATGGGCAGACAGATATTTTCTATAAACCTGTTTTTTGAGATCTCTGATCCCTAAAACGTGTAAATCCGTCGAAAACCGGAAGTAAAAAAAATTTCGATTACAATACTTTCTTCTAATGAAGAGAGAAGAAAGTAGAAAATGAGACCAAAAATAAACTAAAATGTAAAAAAATTAGATTTATAAATAAACTAGTTGGATGTGTTAATCCCAAAATTTTCTTCTATTTCATACATCTTAATATTTCAGAAAGTAGTTACAGATGTTAATATTACAATATTATTAGTTCAATACTATACCAACTTTGATTTTCATCTTAAATTTCTCCTTCAATCAATCAATGATAGTAAAAATGAGTTCATCTCGATTATGATATACTAGCAGACCCGCCAGGCGTTGCTCGGGATTTGCAAACAATAACCTTAAACAAAACTTAAGTTTGTAAGATTTTATATCTTTGGAAATTCTTTTAAATGAACCTAATTTCGGAGGCTCCATTGCCTTCCGCAGCGTCTAATGTGTTCCCATCAAACTTCTTTTCAAACGAACCTGTAATCTAGATCCCCACTACATATGGCAGCATTTACCAGAAGTGCCCGCACGTGCCGGATACAATCGAAAACCAAGTTGAGTGAGCTAAACCTCGTAGGAATCAAGCTCACAGAAACCAAAAAAAAAAAAAAAAAAAGAATGCGGCATTAATGTTAGAAAATGTTGGTAACTAAAGTCTAAGATAAAATTTCATAATACAGAAAGTAGCTGAATTGTAATCTAGGTTGAAGGAAGCAAATCCCGTTGAAATTGGGCCTTAAACCCGAGGAAATAACGCGCCACCAAGCGGTGGAAGAAGCCTTCTCACCTTCAAAATTTCATGAATCACAGTTAGCATTAACACAATATTTAATAAACGGATTAAATCCCTTCTCTAAAGTAACCTTTAAAGTAACGCGATTTTTAATTTACGGCTGTAGTGAGTAGACGTAAGTTAATGCTGAAAAAGGAGATTAATGTTCGAAAAAGTTGGTAGCTGAGGTATAAAGAAAGACCGGGCCCTGGAGGCCAGGGTCTTAACTGGAATGTAGTTGGGTATAAGAAATTTTTTTAGTTTTAAAGTAGCTAGAAGACGCTAAAACTGTTAAAGAAAATTGCAATAGAATAGGATAGTTTTTAAAGAAGCTGCAACAAAGGCCCCATTAAGACGATTAATATTAAAAATTGGTGGTAGCTGAAGTCTGCAAATTTTTTTTGTCGTTCATGTACTAGCTGGAGAACCTAAGAAGTTGTTAGGAAAAAAAAAGTTCGTGAATCGGACCATTTTTAAGAGAGCTATAACAGTGGTCCCAAAAGGGCCCAACTGTTAGTTGAGAGCAGGGCCCTAACATGAAAATGTTTTCGTACTTAGCGTTTTAGATCTTCAATTAGTCAAAATTAATCATAGGGTATGAAATAATCATTAGAATAATATTTTAAAGGAATGCGCAAAAATGGGGTAAATGCTTAAAAAGGGGCCCTAGAGCTCCAATAAAAATATGAGGGTGTTGGTCTGGGGGGAAGAGTCCAAGACTCAATTTTAAAATTATGCTATGAGAAGGTGAGAAAATTAGGGTGTAAAAAATGCATAGCACACAAAAAGTTCAAGGGGCTCCAGATCGGGCCCTACAGGACCCTAAGTTGTCCCAGGATTTTAACTGGAATATAGAAACGGGAGAATAACTAAATGGAAAAATGGTTCCAAAAATGAAGATCGGATTAAGAGACGCAATTTATTAATAATTTATGGTGCAAAAGCTTCAAGGGGCCTTCCTTGTACCGGGGCCCAAGGGGGAAGGGACTTAAGCGGCATGTAGTTTGGTATAAATACACATTTTAATAGTTTTTAATCTAATCTGAGGATGCTAGAACTATGGTAAAGAAAATTGCAAGGAATTCGGATCATTTTTAAAGAAGATGCACCAAGGGCCCTAAGAAGACGATTTATATTCAAAATTGGTGGTAGTTGAAGCCTGAAATAATTTTTTTTTTTGTCGTTCATGTAATAGCTGGAGAACCTAAAATGCTGTTAGAAAAAAAAGGTAGTGAATCGGACTGTTTTTAAGGGAGTTATAATAGGGGACCCAAAAGGGGCCAACTGATAGTTGAGAAAAGGCCCTAACATGAAAACATGTTACAACGTTTTAGTACTTAGCGTTTTAGATCTTCGATTAGTTGAGATTAAGCATAGGGTACGAATTAATCATTGGAACATAATTTAAAAGAAATATGCAAAAAATTGGGGACAGGCTTAAAAACGGGCCCTAGGGCCCCAATAAAAATATGTGATTGTTGGTCTAAGGAGAAGAGTTTAAGACTCAACTTTAAAATTACGCATTGCGAAGGTCAGAAAATTAGGGTGTGAAAAGCACATGGCACACAAATAATTTAAGGGGCCCTGGACCGGGCTCTACAGTACCCTAGACGGTCCCATGCTCTTAACTGGAATGTAGGCACGGGAGTATAACTAAATGGAGAAAGTATCCCAAGAATGAGGATCGGATAAAAAGGAAGCAATTTATTAAAAATTTAGTGCACTAAAAGTTCAAGGGGCCCTGTACCGGGCCCCTTGCAAGGGTGCCAGGGTCTTAACTGAAATGTAGAAATGGGTAGAAACTTAAAGGAGAATTCACCCCAAAAACGAAGAAGATCGGATAGAAAAGAGGCATGTTATTAACGTTTTGGTGCATAAAAGCTGAAAGGGACTCAGGGGCCCCGGCCCTTAAAAATTAAAAATCCGAGCCTCAGGTGTATCAGGACCTGTCTTGGACTAATCACATCTGAATTTTCAGACTTCTACGTGCGGTAGTTTTCTCTAACCATCGCACAAAGACAGACAGACACACACACACATAGAGCAATTTATTATTTTATTAGTATAGATATTAAAATCAATATTTTTTCGTTATTCTGTTATACATGAACTTTTTCGAACAGCCGGCTTATCAGGACGCGAGTTCCCGTCGATGCACGAGCCGCCAATGTACAACAGAACTAAGAAAAAACTTGAAAATTGTAAAAAAATCGCAATCACAGCGCCCCTTTAAGGCGGTATATACCCAAATTAAAGGAGGACTTGCTAGCCATAACCAAACACATGCACAAAAAATTTGGTTCAATTCTATTCATAACTTTATACACTTTTCGATGGCAAAAAAAAAGGCACAAAAATCGCTATTGCAGCAACCCCTTCCGGCAAAATATTTTCAAATTCCAGGAGAAAATGCTGACCACAGCCAAATTCACGCACAAAAAATTTGGTTCAATTTTACGCATAACTTCATGCACTAATTGATGGTACAATAATGAAAATGGCACAGACATCGCTATTACAGTGCCCCCTTCCGGCAGAATATTTCCAAATTAAAGGAGGACCTGCTGGTCATAGCCAGAAACCTACACAAAAAGTTTGGTACATTTTTCGATGGTTCAATAATGAAAATGACACAGACATTGCAAGTACCCTGAAATTTTTGGATGTTATTTACGTTTACAATAGCACATTCCCTATTTCAAATGAAGTTTGTAGCATGTTTAGTTCATTTACAGGGAGAGTTAAAAAATTTCCTTTACATTACGGCCTATGGGAAGAAAACGTTTAAAATGATTTTTAATGATGTTACATGCTTTCAAACATAAGAAAATTGATTTGCATTTATGAATGCATTTTCTGTAGAATATGCGGTGCAAAGAATAGTTATTATTCATTTACAGGGCCACACAAAAGAATTCCGTTACATAATGATATAGGGTGGAAGGAATTGTTTGCTGCGTATTTTAATAATGTTAAATTATTTCATGTACAATGAAATTGATATACGCCACTGAGGCTTACTATAACTTATTTCATGTATAATAGGAAGTGCATAGCATTTACACGGACACACAAAAGATTTCAGATACTATATTACCATATTGTTTCCGAAGTACTGTACAGTAGCGATGATTGCTGGAAATGCATTTTTAGTTATGTTATGCGATTTGATGTTTCACTATATTTATGCATAGTATATGGTGTGCATAAATACTATAATTTATATACAGGGCTACACAAAAGAATTCGTAATGGTTACTGAATATGAGTGCAAATTGCTTAAAAGTGGTTTTTAAATGAGTTATGCATTTTTACGCTGAACTGCATATAGTTTACTAAGAAATGTTTGTTGAATATAGATAAAATGATATACAGGGTCACGCAAAGAATGGATACATGGCCGTCTATAAATGATAATTTCTGGAAATGTGATTTCAGTAGTTTTAAGAGTGTTGAATAAGAGTTTGAATTAAATTTTACCTAAATATTGGCGTGTGATAAAAGTACTAGATTAACTACAGGATTGTACAAAAGTATACAAGTATATTTCCATCTATTAGTATAAATTGCTGAAAGAAAATTTCAACTTGTTATGCGTTTTCTTGCTAAACTAAATTCCCTCATAATATATTAGATATATCAACCTGTAGATAAAATACAGGCCTGTTCAATAGAATTGGAATACATATTTGCTATGGACGGTAAGTGCCAAAATCAGTTTTTCAAATATTTAACGCCTTTTCTAAAATTTTTACTTAGTTAACTTATATACCTTATACACCCCTAAATAACGAAATTTTGTTAAAGGATTCAGGAAGTGGTGGAAAGTGTTTTATAATCTATGCTTAACGCATGATTTTTCTTTCTTGTTTCTGTTGATATCGCTATAATTAGGGAGATAAAGACAGTCTATCGCCAATTAATAAAACAATGATTTATATTTTTTTTCCTTCAGTAAGATTTCACCGTAGGTAATATTAATTTTGTAAGGCTATAGTTAAAAAAAAAATATATTTAAACAATAAGAAATGTTTATTTCCCTTTTTCTACAAATTGAAAGTAAAGCACCTAAAAACTATAAGTGTTTGCCCTTTTTAAAATTTAAATCCCACTTTTTATAATAAAGATTAAAGTATTTTGTTTTTAATAACATTGTTGTTTATTATATTATATTAATATTACAATATTATAAACAATATATAATATATAATATTAATATTATAACAATATAATATTATAATATACTTGGGGGCTCTGCTCTGCCCCCTGCAAGCTACGCTCGCCAACCCCCGTTTAGACACCGCAGAATCTAAAATGACGCTAATTTGATCGGTTTTTAAAAGATTAGAGAAGATTAGAGAAGATTGAATTATAATGAAAAAACCTATAGCAATCTCCCTGTAAACGTGTTTCCATTCAAAACCCCTTTGATTACGAAAATTTAAGGCCGAATCAGTTGCTGTTAAGACATCCAATGGTTGTTTTCGTGTTTGATTCAAGAAGATCAGTTAAACATTTGAAAATAAACTAAAATAAAATAAGTAAGTAAACAGAGCCTTTGCCGACCGGTATTTTTAAACAGCGTTATAAAATGATTGACGTACTACAGTTTACTGCTTTAACTCCTTCAATGGCGGTGATTCATTTTTGGACCACTTAATTTTAATTCATAAATGCCACATTGGCACCAGAATATTGGGATGAAAATTTTCCTTTTATTAAGTAAGTGAACAAAAGCATTTTCGTATTTCGAAATTTGTTTGTAAATTGTGGTGCCATTCACTGTTTCAACATTTTACGAATAGAAGTACCTTGCCCCTGAAAGGGTTAAACGCATATTAATCTATTTAATATTTTAAAGTTTCCTTTCTCTTTTAATATTCAGGTATAAATACAATTTCCAAACATAACTTTCAATAATTTCCTGCTTTTAACAGTACTTATTTTATAGTAATTTTAAAGTTTTTTATCTGTTTTTAATAGCCATGTGCAAATAAATTTGTAATCGTTAGGAAACATTATTCTTTTCGCTGTTTTTAGAATTGAAAACAATCTCTGTAATAACAGCCTAAGTCATCTGACTATCATCAACAGTTCCTTCGCTTTTTATAAGAAAGGTTTCTATTTTCATTAAAGAATCAAAGTTATTTTTTCGAATAAAACTACATAAAAGTTGCCATGATCGCGAAGAATTCTTGGTACATTTATGTTAGCTGGGTTCAAATCTCGCCAATAGCTTTTTTTTTTTTTTTTTTTTTTTTTTTTTTAAACTCGCCAGTTAGCATTTTTTTTTATTTTTCGAGTGATAAATTAAAACGGTACTACTTGGTTATCACATCGACCAAAAATATATCGCCAGACTATAAGATTAAATACCAATAATGGTTGATCGTAAATGTCACATTCACTTGACTGTAAAAAAGTTACACGTATTTACGCCCTCAAGTGATTTTTATTTCGATGCTTTATTTGTATTTGTATTTTTATACAAATTTATTTGTTCTTTCGTTATTTACAATAAAAATTAGGTCAACTTGTATAATTTGGCATGTGGTTTGGCGATTTATATAATTTGGCGATATTGGTCATTTGGTTTGAATCTGAAATTAAATATCATGATTTGTTGCATTATTTAATACTTAACACAGATGTCATATAAGCACTGGATTTGGCGTGATTTTTTTACGACAATTTGGCGAAAATATTGTTTTCGAATACTAGTTACATGTGTATTTTTAAATTATTTTTAAATTGAAATAACAATAAATAAAAAAAATAATTAATAACTATAGAACAAAACAATTTATAGCATTTTTTTTAAATAAAAAGAAAATAAATGTAAATAAACATTTATTAATGAATAAGCAACAATAGCCGGGTTACCATGTCAGGCAAAATAACGCCATTTTGGCGCCAATTAGTTACCCGGTGCGTATATGACATTTGACCCTAATATTTTTCTTTTCGTTTCGTTTAAAAAAAGAAAGAAGTGAAAGTCATTAATTTTAAATGTTTTAGTTTTAAATGAAAGTTTTGTATTAAATAAAATGATAATAATAAAAAAAAAGCATTGTTCTTAGCATACATTTAAGGGAGGCCAAGCTGGTCGCCAAATTAGTTTAAAACAATAACCTTTTCTAGAATATGAAAAAAAAATCTGTTATGATTAAAATTTGACTTGCCATCATTAGAAAAAAGTATTTAAAATTAGAAAAAAATTAATATTTCGAAAACTTATTCAAATTTAAAAATTCTAATACCAGTTTTGAGATCTGTGGATCAATACGGATTTTCGGTGTTAATTTCATCTCAAAGTCTTCTATATTTTAGGAGAAATCGCTGTGAAACATAATCAGTTGTTTAATCAGTCGTTTCATAGAATCGTTTCATAAATTCGTTTCAATTCAGTCGTTTCATACATTCATTTCATTAGGATTTTATATATATAGGGTAAATTATAAATAATGTATAATATCAGTATTATAATAATATAATAATAATATTCTTAATAATATTGTTTTTATAATAATATGTTAATATTAACATATTTTAAAGCATAATTCTTTAAATTATAAAACAGATTTTTAAAACAATTCTTTGTAAAATAAAGTGTCACACATTGGTTCAATTTGTGTCAGTTACTAATTATACAAAATTGGGTTGCTTTCAGCAATCGGAGTTTTTTACCATATTTACTAAAAAAAATAATTTCTAATAATAAAATGTGTAATTTTTTAAGGGTTTGTCAACAATATTTTATTAATGTATCTCTGCTTTTCTTTCAAAAACACAAATAATTGGATAATTGGTTAAAACCTTTGTAATAGTGATTTGAACAAGAAAAAATCCGTACACTCTCAGAAAATTCTGTAAATTTACAGTCGTTTTCTCCTCAGTTTTCACGGGCAACAGTCTTATTTCATGAAAAACAGTCTGATCCATTAAAAAAATACGGTATGACTCCATACATGTTCCTTCGTTAGGGTGTAAGGCGCATCCCACACTAAGGCGACACATAAGACATGTCGCTTGAATTTGCTGGAAAAACTGGTTTAAAACAGGTTTGAAACAACTTCGTTCTTTGTTTCGACCGGTTTCTGCGCTACATGTCGCTTGTCGTCTCAGCTGTGGGATGCGCCTAACCCTTCATTTTAGTCGTGTTTCGAAAAATAATGTCACTTAACCGCGACAGTACCATATTTTTTACCCGCCAAGAAAGCGATTCTGTGATGATTATCTAACGTGCTACGTGCTACGGAACAGTAAGTAAAGTGTTATTGTGTTTTGAAGTGCATTATACCTTTGCCCCGTAAAATTACGGGCTGTACTTAATGATGGGCATGGATTTTTTTACGGGGTATGACTGGAATCTCTGCTGCCGGCTTCCTCCCGTAATTTTACAGGGATATTTTTAGATACTTAGAAAATTACGGGCAATCCACACATTTTTGCAGTTCTAGCCCATCTGTTAGCAAAAATACGGTACGGCCCCATACATTTTCCTCCGTGAGGGTGTACACGTTGACACAAAATGATGGGCATGGATTTTTTTTTTACGGGGTACGACTGGAATCTCTGCTGTCGGCCTCTGCCCGTAATTTTACAGGGATATTTTTAGATACTTAGAAAGTTAAGGGCAATCCACACATTTTTGCAGTTCTAGCCCATCTGTTAGCAAAAGTACGGTACGACCCCATATATTTTCCTCCGTGAGGGTGTACACGTTGACACAAAATGATGGGTAGGAATAATTTTTTTTACGGGGTATGACTGGAATCTCTGCTGCCGACCTCTGCCCGTAATTTTACTTTGCCCATAATTTTACTGGGATCATTTACGGTAACCAGTTACTGGGAGTTTTACCCTAGGTTACAATTCTTTTTTCTCAAATTTTTTCCTAAATTTTTTTATTTGAAATTTCATGTTATTTGGAGTTATTTTTGGAAAGAAAATATAAATTGTAACACAGAATTTTTTAAAAGAGAAATCAATTTCTAGAACCTTCAAATATGCAAATTCAAAATTATAGCTCACTGCCCTCCGCAAAACTCAAAAACTAAATTTCAGTTTTTCTTAGAAAACTATCCGCATTGCAATCTCTTTTGCAACGATAAACTAGTTGGATGTGCCAATCCCAAAACTTTCATCTATCTCATACATCTTAATGTTTCAAAAAGTAGTTATATATGTTAATACTTCAGTATTATTAGTTCAATACTATACCAATTTTGATTTATTAAAATCAATAGTTTTTTGTTATTCTGTTATACATCAGCTGTTTGTGAATAGCCGGCTTAGCAGGATGCGAGTTCCCGTCGCTGCACGAGCAGCTGATGGACAAAAGAACTACGAAAAATCGAGAAAATTATAGCAATATCGCTATTACAGAGCCCCTTTTCGGTGGAATATTTCCAAATTCAAGGAGAACCTGTTGGCCATAGCCAAAAATATACACACACAATTTAGCTCAATTCTATGCACAACTTCATTTACTTTTCGATGGTACAATAAGGGAAATCACACAAAAGTCGCTATTACAGCGACGCCTTCCGACGAAATATTTTTAAGTTCAAGGAGAAACTGCTGGCCATAGCCAAAAACATACACAAAAATTGCGACTAGCCGGCTTAGCAGGACTCGAGTTCCCGTCGCTGCACGAGCAGCTGATGGGCAAAAGAACTACGAAAAATCGAGAAAATTACAGAAATATCGCTATTACAGAGCCTCTTTTCGGTAGAATATTTTCAAATTCAAGGAGAATCTGTTGGCCATAGTCAAAAATATACACAAAAAATTTGGCTTAATTCTATGCATAACTTCATTTACTTTTCGATGGTACAATAAGGGAAATCACACAAAAATCGCTATTACAGCGACGCCTTCTGACGAAATATTTTTAAATTCAAGGAGAAACTGCTGGCCAAAACCTTACACAAATTTTTTGTTCAATTCTATGCATAACTTCATTCACTTTTCGGTGATACAATAATGAAAATGGCACAGACATAGCTATTACAGCATCCCCATCCGGCAGAATGTTTCCATATTATAGGAAGACTTGCTTGCCATAGCCAAAAACATACACAAAAAATTTGGTTCAATTCTATGCATAACTTCATACACTTTTCGGTGATACTATAATGAAAATGGCACAGACATAGCTATTACAGCATCCCCATCCGGCAGAATGTTTCCATATTATAGGAAGACATGCTTGCCATAGCCAAAAACATACACAAAATATTTGGTTCAATTCTATGCATAACTTCATACACTTTTCGGTGATACAATAATGAAAATGGCACAGACATAGCTATTACAGCATCCCCATCCGGTAGAATGTTTCCATATTATAGGAAGACTTGCTTGCCATAGCCAAAAACATACACAAAAAATTTGGTTCAATTCTATGCATAACTTCATACACTTTTCGGTGATACTATAATGAAAATGGCACAGACATAGCTATTACAGCATCCCCATCCGGCAGAATGTTTCCATATTATAGGAAGACTTGCTTGCCATAGCCAAAAACATACACAAAAAATTTGGTTCAATTCTATGCATAACTTCATACACTTTTTCATGTTACAATGGACAGACGGAGAGACAGACATTTTGTATAAATATGTTTTTTGATATCTCTGACACCTAAACCGTGTAATTCCGTCGAAATCCGGAAGTCGAAAAAATTTGATTACAATGCTTTTTTATATTGAAGATAGAAGAAAGTAATAAATAATTCAATTTAAAAAAATAAAAAACCCGACTGCGTAAAAAGCGAACTAATTAATTATTTCTCATCAATGTTAAACTATTTTTTCAATTCCTACTATTAGCTCACACTTTCGCGTATCATAATCTTGTTCAAATTTTCAATCGTTAATAAAATACTTATTATTCATCCAATCAAGCTCAAATAATTTTTTTTAAAACTTGTAGTGGATGACACTTGTGTTAATCCAGTTTTTTAAAAATATTAATTAATTAATTTAATTAAATTAATTAATTTTCAATAATCGAGAGAGACCTTTTCTTGATCAAGGCATTTTAAGCGCCACTCAATAGGAAAGAAGAATGGGAGAAAAAAAAATTCTCTTATTGACCTAAGTAGGAATTGACTTAAATTTTTTTTTCTATTATATTACTTGTTTATATTACATACCTATTTTTGAAGTGAAAACTTCTTTAGGCGCATTGAGCTTTTTTTGAGATGGAGAAAAACCACTGATTTGGATACACTGCTACGTAACCGACATGCTAGCATTTTGGCACATAGACACTAACGCGCCAAGCGGCGAATGACAGGAACTTTTCCCTCTTCAGCTCAATCCGCAAAAGAAGAAAGAAGCTAAAACTCACTTTTTCTCCCGGCGCGGCGTTCACACAGGAACACACACAAAATTTACATTTTCGTTGCAGTACGCTGTTGTGTTTATTGTTAAAGACAAATACTTGATACTTTCATTATTGAAGTGAAAGATTCTTTGGGCGCGTTTGGCATTTTTTGAGATGGGAAAAACCATTGAACTCGTGATACTGTTATTGTAACCGACACCTCTGTATATAAGTATGTACATGTATTGTGCATAGTTCGGTATGAGGAGGGCGGGCAATTAATTGTTATTGATTGCTTAATCAATAACTTGCTTAACTGTGCGCTATTGGTTTCTGAAATACACGTACAAGAGTTAGAAAAAGGAAATCTCATCAAAAACATCTCATGTAAAAATTAGCCAAGTCTCGTGATTCTTGCTAAAATAAAACTACCTTGCTCTAGCAAAATAAAATTATCTTTATTCAACAGTTGTTATTTATGTCAATAATTGGCGGCAAAAGTGAACTATTCGATCAAATATCGGGTAAGTTTAGTAGAAAAACTCTCTTGTTTTTAAAATTCGTGTTACTTTTGCGTTATGGTGTATGTCATACCATCAAACTAAAGCGATATTTCTAATAATATGGTAGTGGTTTTAAATATAGCAAAAGCATAAGCGCAATTATTTATCAAGAAATGTTAACATACTTGCAGAATTATTTAAATTCACCAAAACAACATTTGGTAAAACAAATTATTATTTTGTTTTTCGTCAGTTAAAATGAATTATACCGTATTCGTGACATACCTATTTCGTGTAACTAAAAACCGATAAAGCTGTATTTTATCGTGTTGATGGTCTGGTCAATGACCAACAGTATTGGCGGGAATTTCGATTACGGAAGATAAAATACGGGGCACATATGTCAGATACGCACTTGGGTACCTAATTGACACCAAAATGGCGTTACTTTATTTTACAAGGTACCCGGCTACTGTTGCTTATTTATTAGTAAATTGCTCATTTACTTTTATTTTATTTTTCATGTACAATGGCGCATTAAATGAAAATTGTAATATAATTTTGGTAGTAATAGTTTATAATAATGAATAAAAAAACACTACATTTAAAAGTATTTCCTGCACAATAAAACATTTCCTGACGATTAAAAAAACACACACGTAATTGTTGAAGTTTTCACTTCTATTGGCACTCCCGGAGTGCCACTGTTTTTTTTTTAATTTACTTGTATTGATGACTTTTAAGTTGTGTTTAATTGTTAGTTCCTATCTATAAACCCTGTTTTGATGAGGTCTATAGATGTCTATGATGGTTAGAGTCGCAGTAAAGCTAGAGATCCTACATACACAACTTCCAGGTAGTATGATATTTTAACGGAGCTTCTGACTGCAAAATAGTCAATGAAACATCATCTTCATTTTGAAAGACCTATCCAATGATATGCAACTCAATAGGGTGCGTAAATTTTTTTCGTCTCTACCGCCATTTTGAATTTATAAAAACAAAACCTAGCCTATAACCATCGGGCCGTTAAGACGAATTGATAGAGACCTCATTCATTAAAACCCATCCAGCCGTTGGGATGTTTCGAGGGTATAAAGAAATCCACATACACAGATACGCGTGAAACACATAACCCTTCTTTTCAGTCAGGTAAAAATGAGCATAATTCGGAGTTTACAAATTTAAAACTGCATAATTCGTAAACTATTTGACTGACACACTTGCACAGTTTGGTATAAGGTAAAATTTACCAGATAATCCAAATATGATACAAAACTAGGTGTTACCCAGCAAAGAGGAAATTGCTGGCTAGCAGCAAGATAAGTGCTGGCAATGATGGAGAAGTGCTGGCTAATGGTCTACCACTGCATGACCACTGCTGGACAGCTTCAGTCAACTTTGCTATTGGAAATCATCAGATAAATTTCTGGTGGGCTTCCGTTTTATCTCATGCACTGGACCACCACTACATGGAAATGCACGAACTTTTACAGTATTATTGCTGGGAACCCTTAAGCTAGGTGGCGATGCGAATATCGAAGATATTGAGTATTTGAACACAAATCTGAAATGAATATATTAACGCAATTTAAGCTGTGAAGCTAATTTATTTTGAAACTGTAAATATTAAAGTCCACTGCCACCAACAAAATAAATAAGTAAATGAATAAATAAATAAATTCTTTATTTCAACTTACTTTCTTTTTTCTCCTTAAATCTGGTTTTACTAAGTTACAAAGGATTTCGGTTTTCATAATTTACACAGTTGAGAATCAATAAAAAAAAGCGTAACAAAAAACGCGTATAAAATATATAGGATTTCTATACAATACATTAATTTCTATACCAGTTTAATGATTGGGAACGTAAATCACAAAAGAAACAAATTTGAAATAGTATAATGAGAGCTTGAAAGCCACGAGTGGTCGTAGATTATGCTGAAAGTGCATGTTCATGTCCGATCACGAAATCTAAACACCACCGATCGCGGTTAGTACCGGGGAGGGTAACAACATGGAAACCGCTGCGAGTTCAAATATTTCTATAGACATTTCTATTATAGACACGTCTATAGATATTTCTATAGCTCTTGGTGATACTAGTTTATAGATAAAGGGCCATAATTCTATAATACTTTGTTTTTTTATAGAATTTTATAAGAAATTTTTGTAAGGGAAAGTGCTGGGCCAGCAAAGGAATAGCAGTAGGGTAGGTGCTAGCACTGCAGGAAAAGTTCCGGATTGAAGTAATGTGATGGCATACTAATGCTGGCCTGCTGTTGGCCATCACTCATGGGCCAGCTGCATTCCGCACGGACACTTTTGTACTGGTTTAAGTAATGGCACAATTGCGTTTTACCACTAATGACAGTGCTGACTGCCATCTTTTTTTTCCAGCTGATGGCCCACTGTTTCTTTCTTTGCTGGATAGAATTGAAAATTTTTTAATTTGGTACACGTTTTCTATATAGACGCCCCCTAAGTAAAATTTAAGTATACCAGTAATTACTAGTAATTATTATTATCCACTGATACCAATCAGATTTTGTACGATGATATGTAGCAGTGGAAGCATGGGGTATACCTATTTTTAGGACTGTACAGATAGTATTGTACCATTTACTAACATACTCATTACAAATAATTTGTACACTCATTACGCAGTTCATTTATACAGGGTGATTGGAAACTATCTGGCAAAATTTTAAAGTGTTGTAGAGGGGTTCAAAATAAGCACTTTTTGGTCATAGGATATGCGTTCGGAAATTATGTGTATAAGCGCCATCTATTGGCGCTTATACCTGTCTTTCTTATTCGCTGTCTTTCATGGCACCTTTCACATTTTCCTTCGACTCCAGCTTTTAAACGCGCCATTTCCGCACACACATTCTATGACGAAAAATGCTTGTTTAGACTCCCTCTACCACCCTTTAAAATTTTGACTTATTTTCCGAACCCCCTGTATTTCGATAATCGTATACAGGGTGGTTCAAAATTACAGGAACAAACTTCTAGGAAGGGTAGGGTACACCGGGATGACACGGAATCATATAGCAATCCAGGGTCGACAATGTAATCCTAACGAGATACTGGGGTTGTGGAGGGGTGAATCATTGTGATCTAAAATTTATATTTAAAGGCCATAAGCTTAAAATAAGTCATGACTATCCTGATAATGAAATTCCACGAAGTTTTTCACCTACGTGCCTTGTTATTACTATCTACAGTTTTACACGTTTGAGGTAGTTGTGGCGTTTTGAAATGGCACATCTTTCATGTTACCGCGAACGTCCGACGGACGCCTGACGCATTTCAAAACATTCGATATTTCAAGTTACGAATGTTTCATTCCTACGTTACGAGACATCGGGCAAGTTCATTATCAGGAAAATCATGACTTATTTTAAGCTTATGGTCTTTAAATATCAATTTTAGATCACAATGAATTAGCCCCTAAGAAGCCTCCTCCCCACCATATCTCGTTAAGATTGCATTTCCGACCTTGCATTGCTATGTGATTCCGAGTCGTCTAGGTACACTCCATCCATCCTAGAAATTTTTCCCTCTACTTTTGAATCACCCTGTATATATTTTAATATAGTTCGAATGCTCCCGACTGGTAATACTGGTCAACAAATTTGAACTTTTGCTCTTAGCCCAGTGGTTAGGGGGTTGAATTCGGAATTAATTAGGGAAAAGCTGGAAATTGTTTTAATCCCTTCAGTTTAGGTCTAGAATGAATATGCTATGTTTTTCCCCTCGTACTAGGTGTGCGTTAGGAAATATGTATAGATTTATAGTCAAAAAACGTATTTTTTTACATACCATAACAGTATATCCAAAAAACTAACTCTGTCAAAAACATTGTCAATACAAATGTTGTAGAGCTTAAAATTCTGAGTAAAATGAGTACCTACACTTAAGATTTTTGTTGAACATTAAGGTCACAATTCTAGTTTAAAGTTTTAGACCTGTGGTCAGGGGGTTGAACTCAGAATTAATTAGGAGAAAACTGGAAATTGTTTTAATCCCTTCAGTTTAGGTCAAAAATGAACGTACTATGTTTTCTTCGTCGTACTTGGGTGAATGTTAGAAAATATCTGCATATTTATTTTCGAAAAACACGTTTTTTTTTAGTTTCCTTAACAATATCTCAAAACAGCTAATTCTATAAAAAATATTGTCAGTACAAATGTTGTAGAGCTTAAAATTCTGAATAAAATGAGTACCATCATTAATATTATTCTTCAACATTAAGGTCGATATACTATTGAAAACATTTCAAATCAAGAGCTTGAAGCTAGGAGAGACCAAGTTAACTTAACAATATCTCAAATTGCGGCCTTAATATTGAACAAAAATATTAAGTGTAGGTACTAATTTTACTCAGAATTTTAGGCTTTATAACTTTTGTATTAACAATGTTTTTGATAGAGTTAGCTGTTTTGAAATATTGTTAAGTTAACTTGGTCTCTCCTGACTTCAAGCTATTGATTAGCGATTAAGGCAAAATTTTTAAAGAGAATTGCAACCTTAATGTTGAACAAAAACATTAATGATGGTACTCATTTTATTCAGAATTTTAAGCTCTACAACATTTGTACTGACAATGTTTTTTATAGAGTTAGCTGTTTTGAGATATTGTTAAGGAAACTAAAAAAAACGTGTTTTTTGAAAATAAATATGTACATATTTCCTAACATTCACTCAAGTACGAGGAAGAAAACATAGTACGTTCATTTTTGACCTAAACTGAAGCGATTAAAACAATTTCCAGTTTTCTCCTAATTAATTCCGAGTTCAACTCCCTGACCATGGGTTTAAAACTTTAAACTGAAATTGTGACCTTAATGTTCAACAAAAATATTAAGTGTAGGTACTCATTTTACTCAGAATTTTAAGCTGTACAACATTTGTATTGACAATGTTTTCGACAAAGATAGTTGTTTGGAGATACTGTTATGGTATGTAAAAAAACGTGTTTTTTGACTATAAATCTGTACATATATTCTAACTCTCACCTACTACGAGGGGGAAAACTTAGCATATTCATTCTAGACGTAAACTAAATGGATTAAAACATTTTCCAGCTTTCCCCTAATTAATTCCGAATTCGGCCATTTTTTCCTTCCCTACCACTGGGCTATCTGTCCTAAAACAGAAATTAGTTGTTTTTTATGCGGTTTTTTTGCTGATTCCGAGTCTAGTTTTAGATTTACTCCAGCACGTCAAGTTTGAGAGATATTTGCATATTTCAATTTATGCAAATTTAGTAAATTTTATACAATTATTTAGAAATTTAAGGTATAAAGCAATATCAGACAGGTTTTTTTTGTTTTATGTTATTATTACTACCTAATTTACTTCACTGAAACGTTGTTTCTGAGATTATACTGACATGTGACTGTGAAATATTGTACCTAATTTGCATATTTTTCATGTTTTTCTAATAATGTTTCTTGACGTTCAAATATTTCTGCCGCACAAGTACGCGACTATGTTTCTAAACCAGTTTTTTGAGCTGATTTTAAATTTTGTATCTGTTTTTTTCTATCACGTCTAGTTTTTGAAAAAAGGGAAATTTTAGTTTTTGGTCAAAAACGCCAGAAATAGCTTTTTATGATACTTTGTATGATAAACAAGTTAGGATAGATTCTACTACTTATTTTTTTTTCGATTACATACATTTTTGGATATGTCTCTGATATGAATCTGACCCTGTTCACCTTCTTGTCAATGAATTACACACCCCTAAAAAGCATTTTATATCAAACCTGTGTTAATGCCATGCAAAAGTAGAAATTCATCTTACTCAGAAACTAGACATGACATAAGAAAACAGACTGCAGATTTGAAATCAGCATAAAAATCTAGTCTAGAAAAACATTACGTCAATTCTGTGGCAACTATTTTAAAGTTGATAGTGATGTAAACATTACACGATTGTAAAATATGCAAATTAGGCTTAATAACTGATAAATAAATGCTAAGAATATGCAAATCGTGACATTTATCTGAAGCAAATAGTCAAGTAGTCATTATCTAGAAAACGTAATTAGATGGGACATATATTGTATCTAAAATTTGCATAAAATAGCACAAAAAAGCTTAAATTTGCATAAATTTAAATATGCAATTTTCTCAAAACCTGGACCACATAGAGATAAATGGAAAGCATATTCGGAATCAGTGCCCAAAACTGATCTAGAATCAACTAATTTTAGTTCTAGGACAAAACCACTGTTGTACAGTGTAACTGACGCACTGCCTTTTTTTGGTAGTGGATGGGTTAATAATCATTTTAAATTTGGATAGTTTTTGATGATGTCAAATAATGTGTCACATCATAGGTTAATCACACCCTTTCTTTTTAAGTTCCTCTATTATCCTGAACCGACTTCAGCATGGAAAATATCAGAGAAACTTCCAGAAACCTATCCGTACTCTCGAGATTACGAAGAGCAGTTCGAAGAATTCGGAGACGTATTTCCGCAACAGTCGGAAGCCTAACGATCCAAGACGCAATCGCCCGATTGCGTCGACAAATGCCGCCTAGGGAGATGACCACAGCCGACACCGTGCGCAAAATGTTCGTAAAGGAACTGAAGAAAACGAAAAAGTAAAGTTGAAAGAATTAAAGAAAAGTATGCCACGTCGCGAAGTGTCGTGCGATGCGAATTGTACTGCCTATCTGTATAAACTGTAGATACAGTTGAAACAAAACTTGCTAATTATAAATGTAACCATCATTCTGGAACTAAAATTTTCACTGTCGAAAAAATATCTTGTCGCTCTGTAGATTTATCCGAAAATTGCATTATGCTACTTCCTATGCTTTTCAAATTATTGAATTTTATTTCTTGTGACTTTTTGGATAACCAGTATTTTATATTAAATTATTTGGCTTATATATATATATATATGTGTGTGTGTGTATGTTATAAAATAGATTAGGTGCTCTACTACATTCCAAATTGCATTTAACTTTCTTTTTTATTTTAAAAGCCTTTTATTCAATCTTTTCCTGAAATTTTGTATACGTTTTCCCCTGAGTCTCTAAATCAATTTCTATATCTGTCCCAGGTTAACACTCGAATAAAATAGAAATCCACAAGAATCACAAACCATTATAATGACGGTCTAATTGGCCATATCAAATATAGCATGCTTTCTATATGTTAAATTCTGGGCTGATTTTGAAAATCAGCAATTTGATGCCATTTGAAAATCATAAGGGTAGACATGTGTTCGATATCCCGGCGTTCTTCAAACACATACTAGCAAAAGTGTACATAAACTTTCACGTGACGGTAGAGTATAATAAACAATTAAATTAAAAAAAAAAACCCGACTGCGTAAAAATCGAACTAATTAATTATTTCTCATCAATGTGAAACTATTTTTTTTTTCAATTTCTACTATTAGCTAACACTTTCGCTATATATATCTTGTTCCAATTTTCAATCGTTAATAAAATACTTATTATTCTCCAATCAAGCTCAAATAATTTTTTTTAAATTGTAGTGGATGACGCTTGATGTTAATCTAGTTTTTTTTCAAATATTAATTCATTAATTAAATTAAATTAATTAATTTTCAATAATCGACAGAGCCTTCTCCTTTATCAAGGCAATTTTAAGCTCCACTCAAGAGGAAAGAAGAATGAGAGAAAAAAATCTGTTATTGACCTAAGTAGGAATTGACTTAAAATATTTTTTTATATTACTTGTTTATATTACTTGCCAATTTTTTTTATTTACTTGTATTGATGACTTTTAAGTTGTATTTAATTGTTAGTTTCTATCTATAAACACTGTTTTGATGAGGTCTATAGATGTCTATGATGGTTAGAGTTACAGTAAAGCTAGAGTTCCTACATATATAACTTCCAGGTTGTATAATATTTTAATGGAGCTTCTGGCTGTAATATATTCAATGAAACATCGTCTTTATTTTGAAAGACCTACCCAATGATATGCCACTCAATAGGGTGCGATATTTTTTTTTCCGTCTCTACCGCCATTTTGTATTTTACGGCCACCATTTTGAATTTATAAAAACAAAACCTAGCCTATAACCATCGGGCCTTTAAGACGAATTGATAGAGACCCCATTCATTAAAATCCATCCAGCCGTTGGGATGTTTCGAGGGTATAAAAAAATTCACATACCCAGATACGCGTGAAACACATAACCCTTCTTTTCAGTCGGGTAAAAAGTCATAATTAGGGTCATCTGCTACATTTTGGCTTCCGTTCCCTTGAATAAACGAACCGCGTCCAATACTGCTCTTGATTTCAGACGAGCTGTCGACGCGAAATTATTTTCTTCTATGGGCCAGCCTGCTACGTAAAATCTAACTTAAGTTATAGTGACTGGACTGCAAAGACATAGTTCTCCAGGAGAACTCGCATCTTGATTATTATTGTTGAAGTGCCTAATAAAGAATTATATCTGTAAATAATGTAGCTTCTTTTCTGAATGTGTAACATCACTATAAAAACGTTGTTATTTTTCTGAGTTCAGGAAAACGAACTATACTATTTATAGGTAGTATTTTTTATTAGACACTTCAACATCATTTGCGCATTGACAATCCGTCTGGAATCAAGAGCAATATTGGACGCGATTTGTGTATGCAGAGAAAGAATGTCAAAATGAGGCAGGTGACCCTAACTATGAATTTTTATACTCAGTCGTCATGTGCAAGTTTATGCATACTTTTGTTAGTATGCGTTTGAGGAATAAAAAGACATCGACCACACGTCTGCACATGATTTTCAAATTGAAAAACCTAGCATTTTACGCATAGAATGCAAGCTATATTTGATAACGGCCAACTAGACGGCTATTATGATGATTCATGGGTTTCTATCTTATTGGTGTATTAGCCTGAGGGAGATATAGAATTTGATTTTGAGACTAAGGTGAAAATATATTACTTAAAGGATTTCAGGAAAAGATAGAATAAAATGTTTTTAAAATAGGACAGAAAGTTAAATGCGATTCGGAATTAATTTAGTAAAGCATTTTATCTATTGGTACTACTTAGTTATCCCATCGACCAAAAATCTATCGCCAGACTATAAGATTAAATGCCAATAATGATTGATCATAAATGTCACATTCACTTCACTTTAAGCAAGTTACACGTGTTTACGTCATCAAGTGATTTTTATTTCGACGTTTTATTAGTATTTTTATTAATGTTATGCTAAATTATTTGTTCTTTCATTATTTAAAATAAAAGTTATATAAATTTGTATAATTTGGCGAAATTGGTTGACGGGATAACTAAGTTGTACCTATCTAATTTATAACACACACGCACACGCATATATATATATATATATATATATATATATATATATATGCATATATATATACTGTACCTAAACTGCTTCTTATTTTATGTAGAAAATTCTGCAAACGTTGAAAAATTTGATGTGTGTTTGATACATTGATATAGCTATGAAAATCCAATGAGGTTTTAAAATGAAGTTTAAAAGAAATTGCTTTTGAATTTCTATTTATTACACAAGCCTGCGGTGGATGTATTTTTTACCTTTTGATAGTTGATTTTTATATATTATTTTAGCTCTGAATCTGAAAATGGCCTTCATTTCTTACCATCACATATGGACTTTTTTCAAATCGTACATTACAAAGATTAAAAAAAAAAATAGCGAAAATCTGATACTATAAAATAGATGTGATGGCTGTATTTTTTAACTTTTAAAAACTGATTTTTATGTATTTTATAGCGCTGAGTCCGAAATCGACCTTCTTTTTTAACCACCACGTCGGAATCTTTAGCAAATCGTAAATTTCAAAGTTAAAAAAGTAAAAAGATAGCGAAAATTTCTCAAAACCTTACCAAAGGAAGGTTTGAAATGTTGTAAATATATCTGCGACAAATTCCCAGCCTTATCAACCGCTAAAATAAAAGAGGACACCGAGATGAATCAACGCCCCCTAGATAAGGGAGAAAGCCTTGACACGCGTCCCGAAAACGTCACACAAAGCAGGCAAAACAAAGAAAAAATTCGAACAACTTGCATGTTTCGTTTTCTTTGGCTCGTGGAATTATTAATTATTATTTGAAAATAAGAATTAACAATTCCACCATCAACGAAATGAAAGCAAAGCAAGTTGATCGAATTTTTTCTTTGTTTTGCCTGCTTTGTGTGACGTTTTCGTGACGCGTGTCAAGGCTTTCTCCCTTATCTAGGTAGCGTTGGATGAACCCCAAGAAGAGAACGCTGTTAACAATCTGTAGCTTTTGCTGCATAGTCACTCCATCACTGTTATAGAAAACGATTACTTGACTATACTATGGAGCATTCTCATTGGTCAGAATTGGTCAGTAGATATTCTATAACAGCGGTGGAGTGACTATGCAGCTACAGCTGCAGATTTTTAACAGTGAATATAAAATGAAAAGCCCGAGGCAGAGCATTAGCGGTTCAAAGAAACTTCTGCATATGGAATAAAATTGTAAGGATTTTAAATATGCAATATTTTAATCGTTTAGCTTTAAAAATGCATAGTATAAGCCAAAAGATGAATAAATTATTATGAAAAACCACGTTTTACATCTATTTTATAGTATCAGATTTTCACAATTTTTCGATTTTTTTATGCCCGTGCTACAAAATACCTAAGAATCAATTATCAAAATCGAAAAAAATATGATACAACACAAATTTTGCAGGCTAGTGTTATTTATTTATTTATTTATTATTAACCATTTGGAAATGGTTGTTGTTTTCGGTCGAGGATGGGGCCAAATGATGCTCGCATTTTATTTATTTTTTATTATTTTTTTTGTTTTTTTCTTTTTTGCCAAATTCAATTTCGCCGTTTTCTCAATCACGACAAGCATACTAAAAAAAAGGAAACACCTATTTTCTAAATTAACGCAAGGTTATTGATACATATTGTAATCTTAAAAATACATTCCGTGTTTTTTCCTGTTAAAAAGCTGTGTATATTTTAAAAAACAGCCGTATAACATCACATTTTTTAGCTACTTCCTCTTTCGCATCAAACATATTAACGGTCAGGGAATTTATATATCTTTCATCATACATACTAGAGTTAAATCCCCTTTTTTTTAAATTAAAGTTGAATGATGTATGCATAAATGATTTATAACTACTTTAAGGCATATCACACACTGAACAAACAAGCGTCAAAAAAGCATAAGTCAAAAGACATTTCATCCGCGTAACAAAGAAGAAACCGGTTTGAACACTACGATTTGTCTCCTGTCTCGCGCTTTTGTCTGCTTATCTGTTCAGAGTGTAATCCGCCTTAGGTGATCGATTGCAAAATATTTAATAATTATTAATAAATATTTTATACTTTTTCCATTCAAATGTGTTTTTATTTATAGTATATATTCCTTTCCAAATGTAATTTTTTTTTTTGTAAAAGATTAAAAGTTATTTTAAAGAAATAAAAATTGTCAGTTTTATATATTTTTAAAGATTGATATGGGAACATCCATTGTTACTCTTGTGACCATTCGTGCGGTTTTTTACAAATACTTGCAATTATAAGATAAAAAGTGATGTAACCAGTAAAATACTATTGTGCTCCACTCATTTAATATATATCTAATTTGTAACAAAAAGCATTTCCCTTGGCTATATAATCAATCAAAATTTTGTTACTCTTGTGACCAGAGTGTCACAAGAGTAACAAAAATTATTACTAAATATAGATAATGTAAATTAGATATATGTTTGAGTGTGGAACACGGTGGTATTTAGCTGGTTATATCAATTTTTATCTTACTTATATTTTGTAATAAAATAATTGGAATTATATATGAAAATTTGCTCTAATTATCACAAGAGTAACGAATGGACGTTCCCATATATCTTCTGAAATAATAATACTTTTTACATACTGTTTCAAGTAGCTTCCATTACAAAATGTAAAAAACTGTCTTTTGCAGCCGTACAGAGGAAAACATTTTGGAAAAATTTTGATATATTTTGGCCGATCATAACCCTCAGACCCCCAAATCATCCTCCGTTCAAATATTGACTTATATATATTAGGGTGGGCCGAAAAAAACTGTTTTTTGATTTTCGATGATGGGTAGTGCGGAAAAGTGGCCACTAGTGGCACCAAGTTCACACAAAAAACTTGAGATTTTTAGGACAATTCCTATATTTGCCGCTTTTGGCTGGAAGTTTTGCTAAAAGGCTGATTTTTGAACTTTTTTAGAAAAAATTTTAAAAATGTTAAATTAAACTTATTTTAATCTTATTTACTTGATAAGGCATATTTAATGTTCCAAATGCATAAATAAGCTCTGATAATGTATTATTTAATTGCTATGTGTATTTTAAATTAGACGATTTTTATAGCCTTTTCGCGTTTAAGTGAGCAAAAGTTGCATGTATTGTTTGAATCTTTCAACGGTTTTTCTCTTTTGTCTTGTTTATGTCTCTTGGTCTTCCTTATTTTTTTCGATGCTTTAAGGGTCATATATTTGGGTGACCGACAGCAGAATCCCTCAGAAACAGATCTGGAAGGAGACAAGGGGGTGAGGCGAGAACTTAAGCGAATGCAGTGACTCATCGTGATGTTGGGGGAGTGAAGGAGGAAATACAAGAGGGGAGAAAGTGCGATAAGAGATGCTTATTATTTTTCAGTGCTCGGTTTCCCTGTGACATTTGTTGTGTGAAAGTAAAACATTTTTCTTGTGCAATACATTGCTTTTTGGATCGTTTAACGTGCCTTTACTGTGTTTTGTGCGTTTTATTACGACGAGTTTAGAAATGGGTAGTTCGAAAGTTCATGATCATGTAAAGGCATGTGATAGCGTGAAAAGTAGCCATTTTGGGGCACCGTGCAAATTGAAAGACTTGCAATTGCTAACTAATGCTGACATCATACTATTGGTTGCGAAGCGATATAGAAGAAAATCGAGATATTTATCTTCAACCAGTGGATGGTATTATTAAAATGATAGGAGAAAAAGTTTCCGAAATCTGGATAAAATCTTCCATACCAGTGGTTTCCCAACGAACAATTAACGGAAAGATTAAAAACTATTACAATGAATGTAGATCATTGGAGAAATCTTCTAATCATGCGAGCGTTAAGGGCAAGGCGATCCGCGAAGATTTCGTACGAAATGTGGAAACCTCTCTCTTTGACATTGCGGCTTGTAAGTGTAGAGGCTTGAACAATTGTAGCTGCGACATCAGACGTAAAGTTCCACATCCGGAGGTGAACTTCTTGAAAGATCAAAGAACTGTTCGAAAAATGTTTATCGGAAATATTGATTTAAAAACAAGCAAAACTCTTGCAAAGAAAATATCTTTGAAAATGAAAAGGGATACAATTTCAACGAGGAATAGTGGTTATGCGACAAAACCTTCAACGAGTGGGTGTTAGATCCAGATGGAAGACAGTTATATTGTTGGAAGATTCAAGTAGTGGGAGTTTTCAAGCAAGCAGTTCGATTGAATCTGAATTTGAACCAGGGCCTTCAAAGCCAAACACTCCGAAACGCATATTCCTGTCTCAAACAGCGTCCGCCATGTCTCAGAGAAACTGAGCACTGAAAATAATAAGCATCCCTTATCGCACTTTCTCCCCTCTTGTATTTCCTCCTTCACTCCCCCAACATCGCGATGAGTCACTGCATTCGCTTAAGTTCTCGCCTCACCCCCTTCTCTCCTTCCAGATCTGTTTCTGAGGGATTCTGCTGTCCGTCACCCAAATATATGACCCTTAAAGCATCGAAAAAAATAAGGAAGACCAAGGGACATAAACAAGACAAAAGAGAAAAACCGTTGAAAGATTCAAACAATACATGCAACTTTTGCTCACTTAAACGCGAAAAGGCTATAAAAATCGTCTAATTTAAAATACACATAGCAATTAAATAATACATTATCAGAGCTTATTTATGCATTTGGAACATTAAATATGCCTTTTCAAGTAAATAAGATTAAAATAAGTTTAATTTAACATTTTAAAAATTTTTGCTAAAACAGTTCAAAAATCAGCATTTTAGCAAAACTTCAAGCCAAAAGCGGCAAATATAGGAATTGTCCTAAAAATCTCAAATTTTTTGTGTGAACTTGGTGCCACTAGGGACCACTTTTCCGCACTACCCATCATCGAAATTCAAAAAAAAGTTTTTTTCGGCCCACCCTAATATATATATCGGATTTACGTCATGCTGTAACTCTCGTATTTATGAACCGATTTGGATAAGATTTATTGTGTGCATAGTACATACCAATGTATTCTCTTGTATTTTTGTATTGGTTGTATTTTTGTATTCTCTGACGAAGGCTATAAATATAGTTGAAACTACTAAGAATATTAAAGTAATTTAACACCTTTTTGAATGTTTTTTCATCTTTTAAGTAATTTTCACATAGTGTAATTTTAAGTTTAATTCTCTTATTGTTTTTTTTTATTCTTTGATAATAACATGGACCATGGAATATAGTATTCAGCGTGTCGTACTCTTCAGAAATTATTCACTTTCTGAAGAGTAGGTTTAAATCCAAATAATCTGAAGAGAACTATGATATATGAAATAAAAGTAAAAAATATCGCAATTATACGTACTATAAGACTGATAAACTTCCTTCAGGGAGTCTGGGACACAAAAATCTTCGAATTTTATAGAAAGAATTATTTCATTAAAACTTTCTCTGTTTTTTTTCTGCTAAAAATGACGTTTAAATCATGTTTGTATCTTAATTCGAACAGGAAATATTAATTCTTTCGTTTTGGTTTGTTTTCAAAACCTAGGTTTCAAGAAATGGTTGTCATGGATACTTCTTGTGTTCGTTTTTCTTCAGGATTTTTTTTAAAAACCATTTCTCCTACTTAAATTGTTATATGTCTAGAACCGGTAATGATAAATGGTTCAAACCTGAGAATATGTCGTTTTTACTTTGTTTTACTTTAATTTTGATTCAGCAAATTTGAAAAATATATTTACTTTTGAAAATATGATTTTTTAAAAAAGTTACATCATTTTTTGGTTATTTTTTAAAAATATTTTTAATTTTTATTTAAATTAAGATTTTTAAAAATGTTGAATCAAAGTTAAAACTTAAATATTTCTGTTTATTTAAATGAAGAAATTTTGAAATTCTACAAAAGATATTTCGAGTTATAATGATTTTAAATTACCTCACTTTTTCAATAAATTTAAAATTAAAATTAAAAAAAATGAGAAGTTTTATCATGTGATTTTGTTTACAAATAGTATGGTTAACAATCACAAAAAATTTCAACATATTAACTCAATAAATAAAAAATATTTTAAAGTGTGCCGAACCTCCTTAAATCAGTACATTGAAAATGCACAGAGCTAGTTGTTCTGATTAGCTGTTACATATGAAATAACACGTCAAGCATACCTATTTTGATATTTCTGCGTTTTTGCACCAATAAATAATTTCACAATGAACGGTAAGTTTTTACAGTGCAGACTGTCTGGGTCAATTTTGTATTAAATAAAAATTTTGCTGTTTAGACTTTAAAACACCTTTTTATTTTTATTTTGTTTTTACATCAATTACAAATATATAGTTGTGTGTTAAATTTTTTGAAATAATTTTACACTTTAAGTGAGTTTTCAAAAATGATCTTTATAGTTATCCTGATATAACGAGCAATACATAAAATTATTTAATTAAATTTTCATAATTTTTTCTTTCGTTGTTTTTGTCAATGAGATGAATTCAAAGGTTTTGTAGTTACAATATTTTTTAATTTATGACAGTCTTTTTGATTGAAAAAAAATCAGATTGTACTATCGACTGTATTGTACTATTTGTATCGACTGTATTCTACTGTATTGTATAGTACTATTGTACTATCCATTTTCATAAAGTAACATTGAGAAAACCATAATTGTGTGTCATGAATAAACCTCAACGTTTGTAAAATTTATTCAGTTAAAGTGTTTGACTATGTTCGTAATCTGTGTTGTATTATTGTTTTGTGTTGTATTGTTCGTAACCTGTGTTACAATTGTACTCTTCATTTTAAGATTTCTCTTAAATAAATTTTAGTTCATTTTGATGAATGTTATATGTACAGCTGCATATGAAATTAACTCAGATTTTTCTGTAAGGTTTTAGGCGTTCTGTTCAAATTGCAATAAAGTTTTCTTGAAATCACTAAATTATTTAAAAATGTATGATATTGTAATAAATCTTTGGTAAAATTTCGTGACTTTATTTAACATTTTTTCTAAAAAAGCTCAAAAGAGATATATATATATATTCAAAATGTCGTTACAAAAGGCAGTTTTTTATTCAGAATATTACTACTTATTACGAATGGAAATATTTGCTTCACTGTATCAGTCATTAAATAACATGAATATTACTATTTGTGGATAGTGGTAGCATGCTGAATAAAAAAAAAACGCAACTGCTATAACAGGTTACGAACATAGTCAATCGCTTTAATTGAATAAATTTTATACAAATTGATTTATATTTTCTAAAAATTCGAACCTACAAAAGGTTCATTCGATGTGTTATTTATTTTACGCTGAATGCATCTTTTATCTTACAATGTAATATTTATCAGTGAAACAGTTCAATAAAAATTTTTGATGTTAGCAGTTCTGTTTGATTTTCTGACAAAAGATACATAAATATTGACTCTCTCTCACATATTTTAAATTAAAAATGTTACAATAAGGTAGAGCAGCATTGTCAGCAAACTGCAAAAAGTGGTTATCACCCCTAAAGAGATTTAAATACAAAGAAGAATAAAAGCAAGAAAGAAAAATCATGCATCAAACATAGATTATTTAACACTTCATAATTTGGCATCACTAAGTCTGTAATAACTGCTCTTCTGGCTAACAGATGTGATGGGATTTACTGTTATTTTAACATAATCAAACTATTGGTAAATTTATCATACGGATTGAATATTTCCATCTGAGGGGAAAAATCGGAATCGAACCCAGAATCCCGGCCTGGGGATAATAGTTTATCTACGTACCCATTATATATATGGAGTTCCTTTACTTGCGGTTTATTCCGTTGAGCTGTCTACATGACAGACCAGATGTTATTACCAATAAGGTTATCTGAGCGAAATACGCTCACCGGTTGTCGGCCCAGTTAGCTTAAACGGTAGAGCATTGGCCCTGTTAGCCAAGGTCTGGGTTTGATTCTCGGTTTGGACATTTTTTAGCTCAGTTAGAAATATTCAATCCGTGTGGTGGGATATGCTTAAGGCTGATCGTCATTCAGTTTCCGAATTCTCCTCGCTAATGTTAAGTCTATGGGCATTTGATGCATTCTTATATTTAAAATATCTCCTGGGGAAATGAATATTTTTAACTTCTTTTTCTGTGTACTCTTCTTAAAGGATGTCTCTTTATATCTTAGTTCTCAAAATATTTCTAAAATCTATGCTTAATTCTATATGAAGTGTTAAAATTTTACTTCCAGTTCATACGCTTTTAACACATAAAGTATTAAATTAAGCATAGATTTTAGAAATATTTTTACAACTAAGGAATAAAAACATCCTTTAAGAAGAGCACACAGTAAACTGAAATAGAAAATATTAACATTCTGAGGAGATATTTTAAATATGAGAATGCATAAAACGCTCATAGATTTAACATTACCGATGGGAATTTGTAAATTGAGTGAAGAGCAGCCTTAAGATTATGATCTGAACAAAATTAGTTGATTTGTTTTTGTAAGCATTAACAAGAAGTTTGCAAAGATGGGGTTTAATGCATTCTACAACAATCCTGTACGACCATAGGTAATAATGATTGAATTGCATATGAAGAACCTTAACTAATACTAATTTCCATAAATGCTTCCAATTATTTTATTACAAAAATTTATTAGGATAAGATTGATATAACCATTTAAATACCACTGTGATCTATTTTCACAACATTTATCTAATTTGTAGCAAAAAGCATTATACTTGTCTATATAGTAAATCAAATTTTTATTATATTAGATTAAATATATTATTTGTTTACCAATTAGAATATTTTGTGTTAAAATTAATCTAGTGGAAATTTTTATTACTCTGCACACAAGAATAAAAAAAATTATCTATAATACAGACAAGTAATATGCTTTTTGTTAAAAACTAGATATATTTTATGTGAGTAGAACACAGTGGTATTTAAATGGTTATATAAATTTTACCCTAATTATATTTTGTAATAAAATAATTTGAAGTATTTATGAAAATTTACACTGACTGTCACAAGAGTAACAATATACGTACCCCTTATATCATAACGCAGAATGTTTGAATTTACTTGTACTTGATTGTTCGCTGAACACATGAACACTGATGCACCATAAGCATCATATAACTGTGATAATGATATATCAGAGATTTAGACAATTATTGAATTTTTAACGTGATTATCTTCTAAAAGATAATCTACGACTTTATGACGACTTAATCTACGACTATGTATACTTTTTAATATCTATTCATTGAAGGATTGGGATTCCAGTGTTACAGAATATGGTAAGACTGAGGATAGAATGCAGTTTAAACGTATCAAGATGAAATCCTACTAAATGATTTATGAGGATCTTCATGGTAACAAACATAAATCGTGGAATATATATATATATATATATAAAGTGGTTTTGGATTCTAGGCGTCATAATCGGCGTCGATCTGCAATTTTTTTTTCAGAAATTCCAGCATAGGGGAGAATGTAATATATAGAAAATCTTACGAAATATATCTAAAATTGTGAATTGCGAATCCTTTAGAGGAAAAATGGTCGTAGTAGAAAGCGTTTTTCCAATGTGTTTAATTATTGGATCTTTCGGAAACTTTATCATAATACTAGCTGACGTTGCCCGGGTCCGTGGTAATATTAGGGTGTATCAAAAAGATTTTCGTTTTTATGCTCTCTCTCCACTTTCTATAAGTTATTTTAAGCTTTTGAAAAGCTGGACATGTGGTGTGCGTGGAGCGCCTTAATTACAGTGATAGTTTTCCTAGCACTAGTGGTTGGATTAACTTTTCGTTCAACATTTGAAAATCCACAACTTATGGCCATCTATATATATGATATAAAAAACTGGTGGAACCAGAGAAAAGTAAAGCTCGATCTAAAAAAGTTAAAGGAAAAAATTGGCAAATAGTTTCAGCAGGGGCGGACTGGCCCACCCCGCTACCCCGCGATCGCGGGGTGGGCCAAACGGGTGTAGTGGGCCAAAAATACATTTTTTCATTTTGCTTTCTTTTCAATAAAACTAAAAAATAATAATAATTATGAAACGCAATTTTTCTTGGTAGTGGGGTGGGCCAAATGGGTGTAGTGATTTAAAAAAAAAATACATTTTTTTTTGTTTTTTTCTTTTCAATAAAACTAAAAAAAATAATTCTGAAATTGGTAGCATTTTGGGCCAAAAAAAAAAAAAATACATTTTTGTAGTTTTTTCTTTGTAATAAAACAAAACAAAAAAATTATGAAACTCAATATTTCTTCTCCTTTTTTATCCATGAAGCCTCCCCCCCCCCCTTTTTTTTGATCTTTAAGTCTTAATTTCTACTTTCCCTCTCCCATCAGTAATTTTTGTCAGATCTGAGCAAATTACTCATTTTGTATAGAAGCCGAGAGATAGAAGATAAAGTAAAAAGCATATATGGTCAGTGAAGGGTAGGAAGTTGTTCAGTGGGATGAGTCTACCTGCGGATACTTGCATAGTAACAAAAGATAGACAAGGATTAGCTTACATATCTACAAATAATCTACAGATCAAGGATCTCGGGAGGCATGGATTAGCTTATAGAGAAATACGATAGGAGGCAGCAGCAGACTTGAATAATAGAGACAATAAACAATAAACACGGCAATTTTTTACAAATGGTAATGCTGTTATGTAAAAACAATAAAATTTTGTACGGTTATGAAGCACAGGCTATGGAGAGAAGTCAAGAAAGAGTATCTTATGAAAGTATGATGAAGACTAGTAGTCCAGTCAAATTAGGAAAGTTTGCGGAAATAAATGCTACAGAGATAAAAATTGGTACAGTTGTTCATTGATACCTACTAATCACTAGATAAAAAGTCCTGATGGATAGGAAGTGAGCGGGGGGAGGGAGGGGCAAAAATAAATTCTGCCCCCCCCCCCCACTTTTTTTAGTTTTTTTTCAAATATCTCAAAAACTGTGGGTTTTCATGAAAAAATTGCTCTAGCATAAATGAAAGAGAATAAATTCTCTACAAATGACAGGTATACAAAGTGGAACTTCGGTTATCCGTCATTCACGGAACCAGAACCTTGACGGATTTTGTCCAGTCAAATTAGGAAAGTTTGCTATAATACATGCTACATTGATAGAATTTGGTACAGTTGTTCATTGATAGTTACTAATCCCTAGATAAAAAGTCCTGATGGATAGGAAGTGAGCGGGGGGGGAGGCAAAATATGCCCCCCCCCACATTTTTTTTAGTTTTTTGAAATATCTCAGAAACTGTGGGTTTTCATGAAAAAAATTGCTCTGCCATAAATTAACGAGCATATATTTTCTACAAATGACAGGTATACAAAGTTGAACCTCGGTTATCCGTCATTCACGGGACCGGAATCTTGACGGATTTTTCACAAAAAAATCACTTTCTTTTCAAATTTATTTAATTTCTATTCAAATTTATTAAATATTGTCACAAAAAATTAATAAAATAAAACAGAAAACACCCCCAATACTGCACTACTGCATGCGATAATGGCAGGTAATTAGTTAATGAAAGATATATATTCACCATTAATGAAGTGTTTATTAATATGAAACATTATAACTGCAAGTATAATATATAGAGAAAACTAAAAGTAGATACCTACTCATGTATAATTAAGTAGATATTATGTAATTATGAAATAGATAAGTCATTACAAGGAGTCTTTATCATTCTGGCTTGTTTTTTTCTTCAATATCAACATCAGCGGAAGTGCATGTGTCGTTAGGATCCAGTTCTTCCTTGTCCTGTTCATCTCCGCATGATCCTGGAGACATATATTTATTAATAAGAAAATGTTTAGGTCATGTCAAACTTTGTTAGTGTGACAAAACATAATAGAGAGCAATGAAAACTACTAATTTATCACTAAGCAGATACTGCTTACTAAGTCATAATGTTCTTTTTCTTTTCTTTGACACATCATCATCAGGTGAAATGGATGATGCATTAGAAGGTGTTCTCAACAGGATTGAATCCATAATCGCCTCCTCAACTTTTTCCTCATCATGTTGATCTACATATTTGGGTGTAGCATTCAGACAGTCACCATGACAGATGTTGTAGATGATTGTGCAATTAATGGCTGCTTTCCTGTATCCACACTTAGCTCCACAGCCAGTAGTGCATTTGCAGAAGATGGCATTTAAAACAGCCTCAGGTGCGATCGAATCCTTGGTTGTTATGGGAATAAGACGGTTCTGTCTTCGTTCCCAACCCCAGAGTTCGGCTTGTTGTTCCTGGCCAAGCCATAGTTGTACCTAGTGGTACACCCGAAAAGAATGCTGTCTGGTCGCTCCTTCTGTTTGTGGGAGGGATAAAATGTCAGGTTTAACATTTGATACAGATTTTGCGAAGGAGTGGTATTGGAAAGTATTAAGAGATATAGCTGTGGCGAGTGCTCCGTACAATCTCAAAAAAAGTTGGTATCCTGCTTTTGCAACAGCATCATGGTCGGATCCCCTGTTATTGAACACATTAGCAATTTTGTGTATGTCTTCACATTGCTGAAACAGTTTGAAAAATTTGATTTTTCCTTTTTTGTATGCTGCAGACGTCGTATCACATCCAGTCAATGCATGAAGGGCTAGAATGACGTCTTCTAGTCTCGTTTCTTTAAGTAACTGTTGTGAGAAAAAAAATCTTTCTTTCAATTTTTCCACGGCTCGGCTTAACGAAAAAATATTCTCGTTCGAGTGGAGTTAGGGCGATTAGGAGGACAAGAAGATCAACATCCTCAGCAACAATTGTCACTCTGTCACTGGAAGAAGACTTTTCAATGGCTGTTGTTACGATTAGTGTATCTGCATCGCCAGTACTCTGCCGACAAGATATTCCATTTTCCTTCAATTTGGATGAAAGCATAGTAATTTATCTTTATTTGTTCTTTTCATTTGAAAGGAAGTTTTCGTGCTTAACGGTAACCTCTGTGTCTTTGTTGAAATTAATATCCACGAACTTCTTCAATGCACATCTTCGGTTTTATTCTGCTGATTTCATGCTATTGGTAGTGTCGGAGTAGCCATAAAAAACCCCTGTACAGCTTTTTCCTTTATAATGTGTGAAGATATATTTAGTGTAGCCTTCACAAATTGAATTAAAAGTGGAACCTCTTGACCATGGAACTTTATGAAGGAGGAAACTACCATTCACAACAATATCACAGTTTTGAAAATCAATAGTCTCTTGCAATGGTTTGAAGAAATCGTAGAGGACTGCTTTTTTCGTCTTAGGCATGTCTCCTTCGTCAAAAAGGGCTAGAGGAAAAGGAGCCAACTGAAATTTTAAATATTTTTTCAAATCTTCATCATGTTGTTTAGCTATGGAGATCCGCTGGACGATTACCAAAGGGTTGACTGGAACTATATCATCATGGATTTTAATAGAACAGTTCATGATGGCCAGAGGGAGGCTCCGGTCCCGTGACTGACGGATAACCGAGGTTCCACTGCGTATACTTATCATTTGTAGAGAATTTTATGCTCTTTAATTTATGCTGGAGTATTTTTTTTTAAGAAAACCCATAATTTCTGAGATATTTTCAAAAAAACGAAAAAAAAGAGGGGAGCTTATTTTTGCCGTCCCTCGCCCTCGCTCACTTCCTATTCATCAGGACTTTTTGCCTGGTCATTAGTAGGTGTTAATGAGCAACTGTACCAAATGTTATCTCTGTAGCATTTATTATGGCAAACTGCCCCGAAGCGGGCTTATTTGATTAGACTAAAGGCTCCTTTTCCGTGACTGACGGATTACCGAGGTTTCACTGCGTATACATATTATTTGTAGAGAATTTTATGCTTTTTAATTTATACTGGAGTAATTTTTTAAAGAAAACCTATAGTTTCTAAGATATTTTCAAAAAACTGAAAAAAGAGGGGAGGGGATTTATTTTTGCCCCTCTCTCCCCTCGCTCACTTCCTATCCATCAGGACTTTTTACCTAGTTATTAGCAGGTATCAATGAGCAACTGTACCAATTTTTATCTCTGTAGCATTTATTGTAGCAAACTGCCCCAAAACGGGCTCATTTGATTGGACTATAGAATAGAGCAGAAAGAAGAACAAAATGAAAATCCTAAGCAGCTTGGAAGAGGTTTGTTGATTACATTCCTGTCCAAGTAATTTATAAATCAGTTAATTGCTTATCTCTCCATTCAGATCCAAATAAATATTGCCGATGTGCAAAACAGTCAGGTCCATTCAGTATTGAAGTAAATTTCACAAAAGATATATCGGTAATGGAGCAGTTGGCACTTTGTGTTCATTATGTGCAGCGTGGTAAAGTGAAGGTTAGTTTTTAAAATTGGTTGATGCCCCCCAAAAACAACAGGGAAAGCCTTCTATCTACAAGTAAAAAAAGAACTTAAAGTTTAAACTCCCTTCTTCACAAATAGTTGGCACTTCTTTTGATGGGGCATCAAATATGAGTGGGAGATATAAAGGTCTGCAGGCACAACTGAAAAGGACAATCCAAATATACAACATGTTCATTGATATACACATGTGCTTAATTTGTTCCTGGCAGATGCAACAGAATGTTGCAAATTGACAACGGACTTCTTGATCTTAATATAAGTTACAACCGTGTTTTAGCTCAGGGTGATATGAGTGAATTAAAGCATGGACTTCAGTGAATAAGGAGTCTGTAGGTGGAAATAAACTTCTTCGCCGATTACAAAAAGTAAGCACTACTAAGTGGTGGATTAAGGATCAAGCACTTAATAGCATGTCTAGCGAGTCTTCGAAATCTTTTAAAGATCAATACAAGTTTTTAACATTGCTTAAGTGCCTACAAGGTATCACCGAAATGGACGATTTCCCGTAACATGTATCTTTTTCGGCGAGATCACCGCTTGATAATTGGTGCAAGTTTCAGCATGTATTAATTGCAACCGTTTTAAGCGACCTATTCAATATATCTACGCCCACATCGAAGTATACGCATAGATAAGCGGCCTGGGCTACTTAACTCCTGCTAACAAAATTCAAACCCAGAAATCCAATCTGCTACACAAAAGACATAATTTTGATATGGTAATGAAAAATACTTCTGAATTTGCGAAAAATCTTCGGAAACAACTAACAGAAAAGGAGTACACCATTGAAATTGAGAGTTTCCTACCGGAAAAGAGAATATATAGCGAAACGTCGATGTGGTGAATATTCTCACGATAAGGCAAGAAGTATTATCGGATCACCTTCTGACTTATTTAAGTTAAACACTAATAATGTCATTTTATACACAGCTATTCAGCAGTTGACTACACGATTTACAGGAAATGATTTTACCATGAAAGACGTTGCGTGGTTCTATCTTCGCCACTTCAGTGAGGTTAATTTTTTTAATGAACTTGCTGAAGAAGCTCTTAGTACTCTGTCTGTCTTGGCAAAAGCCATGAAAGACTATGCCAGAAAAATAGTTGCTGCAATTTTCCGGCACTATACCCATTATAATCCGTAGCTCTTGCAGCAACAATCTCGGCGTAGTGAGCTCTACGTCGCTTACAGCAAAAAAAAAAAAAACAAACCCGAACGATTCAGAACTCGTTAAAGATGATAAGGATTGCTGTAAAGTCAATAACAAATGTAAAAAATGCCTAACTTGTACATTGGAATTATTGTGCGAGTTGAATGTCTATGGTCGTATTTATCCAAAACAAAGATGCAACTATTTATTGTCGAACACGTAAGCGTACATGTGTGTATGGGCGGAGCGAGTAGAAGAACAGGCTTTATAAGTGAACGTTGCAATTTTCACGTTTTGTTCGCTCGCACACCTCGCTGAATATCTTAGCGTTTTTTTATACATACGGTTAAATTCATAAGCAAACAGTAAATATGAGTATCCACCAACGTTTGAATGCTGGAATGAGATGGAGAATAGCGGGGAGACTGGAAACAAGAAAGTGTCAAGTGCAGACTAGAGACTTCAATGTAACCAATGTCGTATCGAACTTATGGAAACAGTTTAAGGATACTAGATCCATAGAGAGAAAGGCTGGGCAAGCTCCTCCAAGAGATATGACCGCCAATGAAGATCGCTATTTATCTATTACAGCGAGGGGTAACAAGAGTGCAGCATCTTCCTAGGTTTCTCATGACCTTTATGCGGCTACAGGAAGCCGAGTTTCAAAAGTTACTGCTTGCAGAAGACTACATGACAGAAAGCTGTTTGTAATAAGACCTGCTACTGGCGTCCGCTCACTTCTGCGCACGGGAAAACCCGTTTATCGTGATACAGAGATAATCGACTTTGGACCAGGATCGTAGGGGACTGTTCTATTCACTGATGTGTCTCGGTTCAGCCTCGGATCTGTCTCGGTTCAGCCTAAACAGTAATTCTCGACGTACTTTCATCTGAAGAAAAACCAGGGATCCAAAACCTGCCTTCCAACGTCCGAGATAGAAACCACTATGACAGCGGAGGTTTGATGATATGGGCAGGGCAGGCATCATGTTTGATAAGCGCACACCTCTCCTTGTGTTTGGCAAAGGCTCTGTGACTGCTCTGAGGTGTAACGATGATATCTTTGTACCCTATGTTCACCTTTTCAGGAAGCAGCAGTCCCTGATTTCATTTTAATGGACTACGACACGCGCCCAGATAGAGCACATCTGGTCGAAGAATTTCTTGAAAGTAGGGATATTCACTTGATGGATTGGTCCGCCAGATCTCCAGACGATAAACCATATAGAGAATGTCTAGGACGCTCCGGGCAGGACAATTTGAACTCGCTTTACACCTTCCAGAACCACCGAGTACCTGACAACAGCGTTTCTGGAGAAGTGAGACTAACTGCCATGGGGACTCATAAACTGCCTGATTTCTAGTATGAATTCAAGTTGTGGGAGATGCATAACTGTAAGAGGAGAACATAACCCACATACACCTATTAACCCATTTTTTGGTTCAATATGGGAAGCTCTGTTTTATACCTTCTGACGCTGATGAGTCTTACGCTAGAACTGTTGAATGGTTATTTTTTTGCAATTTATCAACCTACGTACACAACCTAATTTCGTTAAAATCTAGCCAGTAGTTCTGGAGATAATCAACCAAATTACGATTACGATATAAGATGATAGATAGAGTTGCCTCAAGTTCAAAAGAATTGCCCACACTTCTGACATTCTAATTACTTAATAGTGAGGGTATCAAACAAACTATTCAATTTTCAGGTACTATATTAATATTATAAACAAACATTATCAATATACAAAGGGTAGTCAGTTTTCAAACATTTTATCAATGGGGTTTTCGATTGGTGGGCCAACGCATATGTCTAGCGGGGTGGGCCAAATTATGCCAGTCCGCCCCTGAGTTTCAGTCTAAAACAGAAAATAGTGCGTACACTGTAAAAAACGACATTTTTACGGTGCAAAGTACTGTTCAAACTCGATCACAGTAAATGTACTGTATCTTTCTTTGGTTTCCTGGCTATATTAACATGGCAAATACAGTAGTTGCGTAAAATTAACAGCACAATGTGCTGGCAATTTGGACGCCAGCAGTTTGTGCTGGCGTCCAAATTGAAAAAAATTGCCAGCACATTGTACTGTTAATTTTACGCAACTACTGTATTTTCCATGTTTAATGTAGTGAGGAAACCAAAGAAAGATACAGCACATTCACTGTGATCGAGTTTGTGCTGGCAAATTTACAGTGTTTTTTTTTTACAGTGTAGAAAAGTAATGGAACTAGATTATCTGCAAATTCCATGAAATTACCGAAATTTTTGTTGATAGTTGAAAATGTGACTGAGCTTTAAGGGTGCCTTAAAATCAATCAGGGAAATAAAGGCATTTTTAACACCTTCTGAATTCCAAACATTCATAACAAGTTTAAAAATTTGCGTTCATAAGAATAGGTTAGAGGCTGATTTGGTAATGAGCGAGACATGAGAGATCAGTTTAGTACGAAGTATGGGCCAAATTCCATTCCAGGGGTCAGTGATAAGCCTGGAAGATCAAAGCCCAAAATAAGCCCAAAACCCTAAGCATGTGCGATTCAATCATATGCTAACTACTTGTTTCGCTCAAGTCCATTGGCATAAGGTTCCCTTTTCACACTAATTACATGAAATAAAAACTAGTACATTAGATGTGTTCTGTCAGAAATGTAATTAACAACAATTCCTCAACAACCTGACAACATTAATGTTATACTTAAAATATTACTTCACGGCTTACATCCTTTTAGTTTTGAGGAGCTTAGCTTGACTTGATGCAATCATGTTCACAATTCTGGGACTGACAGAAATTTTTTAGTACATAACTACACATTCTGTTTACTATACCCGGTACTCATTTTGAGTGGATAATATGATTTTGAATATAAGGCACCAGTAAAGTTCAGTCCACATTTTAAGCTATCAACAAAATTTGGGTGATTTCATGAGCTTTACAGATACTCTGGTTCCATTACTTTTCTACGAACTACTTAATTTTTTAGACTGAAACTATTTGCCTATTTTTCCTGTAACTTTTTTAGATCGAGCTTTGCTTTTCTCTTTGGTTCCATCAATTTTTTATAGCATTTAACACCATTTTGAGGTCCTTTCCAGAACTTAATCGAACAACTTCAACAAACCAAACAACCGCCCCAACTAACCAACCAATGACCCCAATCAATCGGACCAACCAATTTCCTCATTCAAAAACTAACAGAAACATTGGTTCACAAGTGTATTTCAAGAGCTATGACGACCCCATATTTATTGCTAACGCCCATATTGGGAGATTGACCTATACTTTATTCAGGACTGGCCGCCAGACTAGTCCTTAAACTAAGTTACATACATAGTGTGGTCTCTTGAATTTTTCTGCTACGTACCTACGCTCCTCTGGTTTAAAGGACTTTGCAATATCCTATGTCAACCCCTCAAACACACAAAAAGCTAGGGTAAAAATCAGTCATAAGAAATGAATTAAAATTGCGAAAAAACGATAAAAAGGAAAAATTTCTGTTTTTGGGCCTTAATGGGAATTTAAAATTAAAAAAAAAAAAATCTGAAAACGACTGAATGCAGAAAAATGATCAAAAGTGATTGAAAATATTATACAATACACCTGTAAATAATATCAGAAATATTGCTAATATTGGATATTTATAATTATATTTCGTAGGTCAAACTAAAATAGCGCTATAATGATTAACATATTTACATCTAACTGTAATCATTGATCAAAAAATCAGAAAATTGGAAAGTAGGTGTCCTTTGTAAAGTATGCATTAATTAAGGAGATAAATTATTTAATCGAGTCTATTGACAATTGGCGTATTTGGTAAGGATAAATTACATAATTGTGTCTACAGACAATTGGCGCATGTTACCGGGCGTCGTTTAGCACATAATTAACTTAACCGTAAGCACACGAACATATTTTTTAACGTTAATACACGCGCGGGGTAATTCATTATTACATTTTGTCTCCCAATACATTTTAGGCTAAATGCCTTTTAAAAGCAAGTCTAGTACTTTATATTGTAAAATGCATCAGTACTACTTCTCTTTAGGGAAAAATGAAGTGTTTCATAATTTTTTTGTGATTTTGTAACAGCTTCTGTAAAAATCGCGTTTTTTTTTTTCGAAAATATACAATGATTTGTTTTACTTCTTAAAACAAGAATTATTTAATAAAATTTACATCAATTACATTTAATACACTTTCATCAACATAAACGTGTAGCTTTTATGTCCCCCTTTCAGTAAAATAATTTTAGTGTGTGTTATCCCAAAACGAATCAACATATCGAAATGAAACGTTTGTACACGAGCGTGATTACTTAATCCCAAAAGGCATATTTCTCTTCTAGCCAAGAAAGAAAAGATATTCCTTCACACAACTTTTCTTAACCTTGACCTTGAAAAGTACAAGGAAGTTCAGAAGTGCCTCCGAGAACTTTATCATTTCTTTTTCGAAGAAAAAAATGTCAGTGGGGTGAGATTTACCCCAGCGCGTGTAATTACGTGTTAAAAAAAGAATACATTGAATCTGTGTTTTTAAAGCGAATCTATTCCACATTCTAATTTACAGAGGATTGGCGTAAGTTGGGACAGAGTTTTTTGGATCTCGAGGGACTCGAACCCGGGCCATCAGTATAGCGCACTGACGTTCTACCGACTAAACCACTTGGAACGATACACAGCTCGGAAAAGTTCTCACTGTTATCTCACCGGGTTCGAGTCCCGGCTTGGAATCTTTTTCACTATGTTGGCCTTTGCGCCTTTTAAGCAATTACTTCGAAATTTGATTTTCATTTGAAATATTGTATCCAAGGCGAATGTTTCTCTCTGGAATAATTTCCATGTATTAATATAGTTTCTATCGATGCTGGATTTATTATGTTTCGTGTTAGTCCCAGGTCGGTGGCTCGCGATAAATACTCCATCATGTGCTGCGTTTGTAGCCTTGCCAACATATAATAGTGAGAAATTTTCCGAGCTGTGTATCGGTCCAAGTGGTTTAGTCGGTAGAACGTCAGTGCGCTATACTGATGGACCGGGTTCGAGTCCCGGTTTGGAATCTTTTTTCACTATGTTGGCCTTTGCGCCTTTTAAGCAATTACTTCGAAATTTGATTTTCATTTGAAATATTGTATCCAAGGCGAATGTGTCTCTCTGGAATAATTTCCATGTATTAATACTTTTTTTTTACAAATTGAAAATATCGTTTAGTAATTTAATGTCTTTTAATGCAAATATGCAAACTATATTTTTATTAAGAACTTATTGTTGATTAAACTTATTTATTATCTTAAAATTAATATCACTTTGAAAAGATAAATTGAAAAAAAAAATATTTTGAAAAGTCAAATTATTAGAATATTTCACATTAATTCTCCTTTAATTATCAACAATTCATAACTGGTGGCATCATTGATTAAATGCAGACGAATTTATTTAAAATCAGTATTCTTTTTGCAGTTTGTTTGCTTTTTCGTCTTAAAATGAGTCGTGTGAGTGATATCCCTGAATCTATTAAACTTCATATGGTTGATTTGTATCGGCACTGTAAAAATCAATGTTATATAGCGAATCAATTCAAAATAATCACAGAAATGGTGGCCGAAAACAAAAAACATCTGCTAGAGATGACAGGAAACTGAAGCGTATAGTTAAGAAAACCGTTTTAAAAGTGTGCGGCACACGGTTTAATGGTACGGGCCCATGAACGAGTGGGACAAAAAAATTGAAAATTTTAAATAGATTGTTTTTATTTTATGTTTTTGAAAAATTTTTCCCTTTTTTATGTTTTACTCGATCGCGCGAGTTCTAGCCAATGTGAGATATACATATTATGTACGCCACGCTGCAATACTAAGAAGCTGAAGCGGGTGTTATGATAATTCTTTTACCACATGCAAATAATTAGAGAGATACATATAACGTACTCCACGCTGCAATATTCAGAAACTCTAGCAGATATTAAGATAATTCTTTTACCTCACATGCATATAATTAGCGATTATTGAATAGCGCTTAATTATTACCTTTTTAAAAAAAATAAAGTAAACTATTTTATCACAAAGATCAACAAAACTTTTTATTATATTTATTCTCTTATTCCAAAGGTATTGTTTTAACGTCTGCTGCCATAGTAACATGATAAATTAATTTTATTTAAAAAAATGCACAGTAGTAGAAAAATATTTTTCTAAATCGAATAGCTATTTTTGATTTTGGTTTTAGAATTAAATTCATGAACTCCCGTGCGTAGAACGAGTTAAAAAGCTGGTTTATATATATTTATGAAAAATGTGAATTTTCTGCTTAGAATAACGTTGATTTCAAAAATGCAAAAATATACCGAGAGAATCTGAATTTTTATTGACTTATAAAAACAAAGTACGCGTATCATCCGTTTTTTTCATTATTATTATTGTTTTTTTTTTTTTTTTTTTTTTTTTTTTTTTTTTTTTTTAGGATGCGGCAACACAAATTATGGGATTTAATTAGGCAATTAAAATGGAGATATTTCTATAATGATAAATTGTGGAAGGTATAGTGCTATGTAAAGTTTAAATGTGTCATTCCCTTAATATTGGATACTTTTTTACCCGACCTTCGAAAGGCACATTGATACATTAACCCCTTCGGGACGGGAGCCTTTTACGAGATTTTTAATCTTTTGTTACTGTTTTTTAAAAACAGAAATTTGTGTCTTCTTGAATCGAGAAAATGCGCTGATTAAATAAGACATATTTTACAGTAAAATTTTACTGGTGAGGAAAAACAAGGATTCTGAGCGCTTCCTGCGGCACGTATACGTGTCGCCTTTCCCCAAGGGGTTAAGAGCTTTCCAACAAGCCATTATTCATTATTGTTTCCTGATTTGGATTGCAATTGAATTGTTGCATTTTCATCATGCTTCAAAACATTAAAGATGCGGCTGTGCTCTACTAAACAGCACTATCGTGCTGTTTGATATTATGTTTCAAAGCTGAGATCTCCTTCCTTAAAACGTTTGTGAAAGTTTTGAACTATCAGAGCATTAATCTTCTCCCTACTTTCATTTTCCGAAATTTCGCGAATTCAGCCTTTAGAGTAACTTTAAAATCTTGACTTACGATCAATAATGTCTCAATATTCCTATGATCCATTAAGGGAACTAAAAATAAACGGAAGAAGTCTGTGTGATTATAGAATGCAAAGGAACGTATAACCTTGTTTGTGGCATTTTATTTCCAAGAATAATGGTGGGCAAGATCCAGGTTTTAGTATATAAGAATTCAAAAAGCGAAAATTGATACATCCTAATAACCTTAAATGAACCTTAATTTGTATGATTTTATATCCTTAAGTCCATTTTGTCTAAATATATATTTTTTAAATTAAAAAACTGCGAAAAAAATTCAATTTTAGTCGTAAAAGTGGTCATAAGAAGACTTTTTCACTTGCGTAAAATGATTTCACCTTTTTTTATTTACAAAATATAATTTTCCCTAAAAATATAATAAATTTCACAACCTATAATTATCCGCCCCACCAGTGGCCGAGAGGTTCTGCTCTCAAAGCTGATAGACGGGATATGCTGGGTTTGAAAAGTATCGCGCTCGTCGGCCTAATCGTTCGGAGTTTTCATGGTTTTCTTCGAACCTTGGATTTCCAAGCGTAAATACGGGTTAGGTTCCCCTAGAAAGACCCCCAAGGAGGGCACTCCTCCCTAGGGTCTATATCCTTCGAGTAGATAATCGGCCGTCAAAAATCAACCCAACCCTATAATTGTCCAAATTCTTAAAGGTTTAGATAGGATATATAAAACGCATGTACACTAACTGCGGGAAAATACGTTAAAAAACAACAACTAATATTTAGCGGTAATGGACTGGAATTATCTGCAACGGGAAAAGAGGGGGGATCGATTCAACGTTACAAAAATTATTTTTCTTGTCGTAAAAAAAAGCATTTATATAATTTTCAAGCAAAGATATTGATATTGAGTTGTGAAAAGCAGAGATTTTTCCTGCTATTTTTATTTTTATTTTTTTCTGCTGATGAATGGTATATATGCTAAAATATTTGAAATTTGAACTCATTACTTCCCTCCTACATGTTATAATTTCTGAACGAAATTTCTGAGTTATAATTAAGTTTCCGACGACTGTGTGTAATTTTTGTGCTAAAATAATAATAATTAGTTCTAAAAAATCACTGTTTTACGTGTAACTATTTATTTATTTTTTTTTTTTTTCACATCGAAATCCTGACTGAATTATTTTGGTTTTCAAAATGATTTTTTTTCACACTTAAATATGAATATACATAAAAGAAATCGATACTTGATTATTGACTGAAAGTTTAGTGCATAGTATTAAAATTTCAGAACTATTGCATAACATTAAATGTATTTTTAAAATCAAAATGTGCGTAATGTTAATCTTAAGTCAAAATGCGCGGAAAAAACGAAAAGTGATTTTGGAGAATGAACTTTTTTCAAAGTATTAATTTGCTTATTTTTTGAAATGGTTTGTGAAGTTGCAAAGAGAATTGGAACTATATGCTATCTGGTATTTATTATTATTATTATTATTATTATTATTATTATTATTATTATTGTTGTTGTTGTTGTTGTTATTTTTGCGTATTTTGAATTTTTGGAGTCGGTGCGTAATTTTGAAATTTGTAGTAAAAAAAAAGGGGGGGGGGGTGCGGAGGTCGTCCGGTATTTTAAATGTTTTAAAGGGTCTCAAGACTCTTAAAATTGGAAAAAAATGAAAAAAAAAGACCATTTTCAACATTTAAATTCTTAAAATGGATATGATTTTAAAACAAAACTTTTATTGGGATAAAAGATATAAGCATGTTGTTTCATTTCATGAATTTAAAAAATCGAAAGATGCAGAATCAGCATTTATAGGGGGCTTCTGCTGTCAGATCTTTGAAGAGCAGAAAATCGATATACTAACTTACGCGCAGGATTAAAAAATAAATATTGCAACTAGAATGAAAATTTTGGTACCTGCCTCTACAGGATGCTCATAAAAAATCTTTCCGGATATATGAACCCCTAGCGGCCTAACCTTTTAACCATTCAAAAGAAATTTTAGATATACTTATTTTAAGGTATGCACTCGAGATTGTGATGATTTAAACCAATAGAACTTTCACGGTTACGATTACAGTGTAAAACTTTTGAAATTTTCTAATGGCAACACCCATTTGTTTCATGTACAAATTCATCAGCGCCTTGAAAAACCATAAATGGCGTCGGAATGATACACGTACGATCAAAATTGCCTGCGTAAAGCACTTGCAAAAAAGAGCATTGAAAAGGACCAATTGCAAGACAAGAGAGAAGAGAGAAAAAAACATTTAATTAAATTAGCACTTTTCTACATGCCCGCCTTCATAGATAAATAACGAATTGCATTCGTAAGACTTGACAATAATGCCGAACGTAACTTCGCAGAAGAAATCTGTACATCTTCACGTTTTATGGCACCTTTCAATTCTGACAAATTTCTTGGATATGATATGTACACCTTTGATATCAGATAAGCCCAGAACCAAAAATCCATTAGAGTGAAGTCGAAGGATCGTGCTGGCCACGAAATTGCAAAGTTACGAGAGATGATTCTATCACTGAAGTGCTATTGCAGCACTTGTCTAACAGATGTGGCAACATGTGGAGGAGCACCATCTTTCATCTATACACAATATCATTAACGACATTTCGCTGCTGCAATTCTGCAACATTGTTGTATACCGAGTACTTGTGATGGAGCACGTTTTCATACCTGTGGACGTGATCTCCTAGAAAAAATAATGTCTAAGAACGAATGTGTTTGCGATGCCGCACCACACAGTCACTTTAGCTTCGTGTAAAGACATTGGTGTCAAATTGTGACAATTTTCATCAATCCTGTGAACGCAGTTCTTGGAGTTTACGCTCCCAGTTAGACAGAAATATGCCTCATCCGTCCATAATATTCGCAATGTTCAGATGTTATATTCTTCATATCTCATCAGAAAATAATTTGCAATGTCCAAACGCTGTTGCTCGTCTCCAGGTTGCAACATCTGGACGCGCTGGAATCGATAGGGAAACGCCCCCAGAACAGTCCGCAGAATCTTGAGAACTGTTGTTTTCGGTACATCCAAACTGCGTGTAACACTTCTTGCAGTATGCAATGGATCTGCAGTAATCCTGTTATGCACTTCCGCAACAGCTTCAACAGGAACAAAATTTTGCCCGGATCGTGGTCTATCACATGTGCATACAGTTTCTTCAAATTTTTTCATCAAATCACGTACAGTCTTTACGGAACATGGCCCTCGTCGTACATCCAAACTGCGTGCAACACTTCTTGCAGTATGCAATGGATCTGCACTAATCCTGTTATGCACTTCCGCAACAGCTTCAACAGGAACAAACTGTCGTCCGTATCGTGATCTATCACATGTGCATCCAGTTTCTTCAATTTTTTCATCAAATCACGTACAGTTTTTACTGAACATGGCCCTCGTCGTAACTTATGATTTCGGCGATAAACTCGAACTGCTTCAGCTGCATTTTTGCCGTTCAGATAATACAGCTTTATCAATTCACCTCGTTGTTTTATTGTAAGTGTTATCTTGTTGGCACGTACGAACAACAGAATGATGGTTGGTTGATTTTGTGACGGCCGATTATCTACACCAGGGATATAGGCCCGAGGAGGAGTGCCCTTCGTGGGGGTCTTTCTAAGGGAACCTAACCCGTATTAACGCATGGAAATCCATGGTTCGAAGAAAACCACGAAAACTCCGAACGATTAGGCAGACGGGCGCGATTGGGATCGAACCCAGCACTTCCCGTTTACCAGTTTCGAGATCAGAACCTCTCAGCCACTGGTGGGGCTCGAACAACAGAATGAAGAAATAATCTTCCCACACTTTTTATTAAAAAATTTGTACACGCAATGATTTGCATATGGTGTTCTGTGATAGTTAATTATCTATTCATTCCTGTGAATTATGCAAAGTGCGTCAGTTCATCTCGTCTTTAAATTGTCATTGGTCATTTACAATGCTCTTTCATGCAATTGTTTTATGCCGGTGTAACGACCCTAAATATCACTTGGAATGCGAGATTTTTCGTAAGATGCGAAACCCCAAATAAAATCTGGATACACCATGAGATACAAAAGCAGGACTTGATCTTGAATTGGAGTCATTTAACTTGCGTCTGGCTAGCTTCACTATCGTACCGAAGAAGCGCGTTTTCGATATGCGAGGAACGAAAGAGTGGCTACAAGACATGTTTCTCCGTAGCCAAGTTTTCCTTTCACTTGTGAACTGACTAATGTTGTAAGATTTGTTTTAAAATATGTTTTTGAGTTATGTTTGTGTACACATAGTGAAAATAAAAATGTAATCATTTGTTTTAGTGTGCTGAATATTACGTTACATACGAACTGATTAGGATTAAGTGCCACGACATTACACCGGCAATTTTAGTCATACGTGCATCGTTCCAACGCCATTTATAGTTTTTCAATGCTCTGATGAATTTGCGTAGAAAAATAAAGGATGTTGGCATTCAAAACTGTAGAAATTTCTCACTGTAACCGTAACCGTGAGAGCTCTATTGTTTTAAATCATCACGATCTCGAGCGCATGCCTTCAAATAACTAAATTTTAAATTTCTTTTCGATTGGTTGAGCTGTTAGATCTCTAGGGGTACATATATAGGGGAAGATTTTTTATGACCACCCTATACTTCACATTGTTATAATTACTCTGAACCTATATAAATTTGTATTTAAAGCATTTTTATGTTTTTAATAAAAAGATGTATTTAGTTAATACAAAATTTTGAAAATTTCAACAATTTATTTACCTAAAAAATATTTTTTTTTCAACAATAAAAAGAAAATTTCAGGTTCAGTTTATACAGACTAACATGAAACATATTTTGAAAATTTCATGAAAAAATATTCAGAAGCTTTTGAGATATCCTGTGCGTTATGCCCAAAAACGTCATTTGGAAGAAAATGACTTTAAAGATTTGGAAACGCCGCTTCAGCAGTTGAGCGGTATAATTCTAAAAGCCATAACTGCTGTTCTAATGAGAGTTTCAACGAAAAAAATATGACAAAATGTTAAGAAAAGATAGGATTTTAGCATCTAAAAAAAAAATTAAAATTTCGAAAATTTTGAAACTTTAAGACTCCTGAGACCGTTAATAAATCCTATGTGATTTTTCTTCCCCTTGTTTCACTTTTTATTGATACACACGCATTTTATTAACGTACTCACAAACATCTTAGAACGAAAACGACCAATTTTAATTTTTTTTTCAAAAGGTTAACAACGTTGTTTTTAAGTGATTGCAGCATTTAAGACTTAACAGTACAATCTTTTAAAATATGTCTTCTCTTTTTAATTATACTAAGAGGCTTGGTTGATAAAGGTAAAAAAAAAAAAATAAATAAGTAAAATTCTTGCTTTCCGTTCTTCATTTTCGTTCCGCTATGCAAATCGGATTCTGCGCATGCGCGAGCACTTTTGCCAGTTCGGAATGAAAGAGAGGAGTTTTTTATGAATTTTTTTTGTGATTTTTGATTAATAACGCGGCTAATTATCAAAAATTAAAAAATTGAGTCTCAGGTGCATTTGGACTTGCTTGGACTATCCGCACCGAAATTTTCAGACTTTCAAGTGCGCTAGATTTCGCTGTCCATCGCCGACAGACACACACAACTACACAGACAGAGTGCAATTTTTCTTTTATTATTATAGATACTATGGATGTCTAAACTCACTTAAACAAAAACCTGGAAAATTGTTATTTTCGCCCTCCCTTTCATAAAAACGTTTCGGGTCTCCTTAAATTCACATCCTTAATTTTAATTTATATCTTCCCTAAAATCATATGATTGAAATGTTTGTTCTTTAATGAAACAATAAATGGAGAAATAAATAAATAAATTAATAAACGAAATCAATGTTTTTAAAGAATTCAAACACATATATTTTACTTATAAAAATTATAAAAAAAATTATGAATTATGAACTACACTAATTTTTGAATGAAAAAATCAGCGTCATCAAAAACATGGTTATCTGCTTTTACTGATTATTTACTATCACCAAAATTTAAGTATTAATACATTTTTCTTTTCAATGGTTTAAAGTCTAAGGGTACCGTCTCCCGCTATTGTTTATACATCACAGAAAAGAAATTCTTAGACAGTCATCGGAAAAAAATACATATATGTCTTTTTATGCCTTGTATTTTTGAGTCAGGTTTAAAGTGAATGATTCAGGATCCGGCCATTCTCCTATAAAATGGGCACTTTTGATGGCTGCCACACGCTCACAAAAAAAAAAAATTCGTCTAAAAACGGAAAATTACTGGCAGCACAGTTGCTGGTTTACCCCTGTGAATTTCAGAATAATTCCCGTCATGGAAATATCCGTGTTTAAAACGAATTTTTCCACGTCGCTTCCCGGATTCTCCGTAATGGAAATTTCCGTTTCCGAAACGGAGGCTTTCCGTTTTCTTGTGAAATTCCCGAAAAAAAATGAGATAACGTTTTTAAAATTTTTCAAAAAAATTGTATGTTTTATGTCCTGAAATTTTAAAAATGGGATCGAGGATGATGAAATAAAAGTTCAAAATTACCATACAATAATTATCAAACTATTATTTATTCTCTTATTTAATTTATTTGTATGGTAATCTTCAGCTTTTATTTAATAATAACATTGAGATCTCACTCTAAAAATTTCAGGATTTTAAACTTGTAATGTTACAAAAAACATACAATTTTTCAAAAGTTTTAAGAAACACTGTCTCATTTTTCTTATTTTAAAGTTTAAATTATTTTTTTAACCAAGCATAGTCAATTTGTATATCAAATCAGACCGTATGAAATTCTGTTTAATATGAGGGGTCAGACAATTCTCAACGCTTGATAGAACTTGAGAAATTCAAAATTTTAAACACTTATGCAAGTCAAAAACTGAATGATTTTCGGAAAAAAAAATAACAATTAGATAAAAATCTGATGAGATTAAAAAAAAAAAGTTGAATAATTTCTGAAAGAAATCTGATGTGAAAAAAAATTATTCCATATTTTAATGTAATAATGGGAAAGTAGTTTACAATTAACTCTCTAATATCAATGTTTTCTTTGTTGTATAAAAAATGAACTCATATACACTTAATAACATTAAAATATAATATTATTTTTCATTTGAAAAATTTCAGGACTTTCGAAAAATTCGGTCATTTTGAACCCGAGTCGAAACCAAACTACTTGAATTAAAACATTCAAAGTTAACCCACCTGAAACGAAAAAAAAATTAACATCAACCTGACCTACGCATCGGGTCGAATTCGGATATACCTGACCCAACACAGGGATCTACTATAAGCCTCCCTCTTTCCTTTGAAATTTTAAAAAGCAGCCTTTCAGTTTAAGCCTGAAGTATTTTTTAATTATACAATATGATATTAAAAATACGAATGTAAAACAAAGCAGATGAAGTAACATTAAAATATTTAATTATAAGTATTTAATTTAAATATATTGTCATTTTACAAAAAGAAATCATAGTAATCAATAAAATGTAATGAACAAAACCAGTTTTTATGCAAAGAGATACAAGAAAAAATAATGTAAAACCATGTCACGAGATTCCTCCTCTCCCGAGCTGAGGTAAAAATAGAAAGAATACGCAACATTGCCCACTTAATCGAAACATGCTTAAAAGACTCGATTTAACCATAAGACATTATTTCTGTACTAAACTCTATTCACAGGATTTTTATAATTAAAATTCCCTTATTCCGAAGTTTCTAGCAATAATTCTACGGCTCCAAAAGAGACAAAATTTTAATAGTGTCTACAATCTAATATAACACAAACACTGTTACTTATCCAATTACGCCATCGATAATATTTCTTGATAATTTATATTTATTCAATTTTAGCTTACATTTTTAAAAAATATATATACATAATTTATACATTTTAAACAACAGACGTAAAAGGCTAAAATCAGAAGTTTTTTTTTTTTTCACCATTCGTTAATGCTAATTAAAAACAAAAAACAGAAAAGTATAAAATTAACTTACCTCCAAATAATTCAGTCTTAAAAGAACCATATACTTTATAAGCAGAGGGTATAAGCTTGAGTCTGTAACGTCCATTGCTAGAGCATACGCTATAACTTAATTTGAGAAAATAGAAGGTATACGGAGTTACTAAAAATCCAGAACACATACAGGGAACACATACAGGAAAAAAAAGGATTTTTACCTATGTTGTGTAACCCGGGAAGACCGGGTTTGATACTCTGGTAGAGTCATGTCAAACAAGTGGTCCTTGGGCTTTCCTTGCCTCGCCGACAACTTTTGACATTTCCGTTGTGTTTGATTTAATTTATGTTTGATGCAGATAATATATTTTTCATGAACACACTTGCACTGACCGTAGCTGTACTGTTGCCAAGTTGGGGAATTTTTTTTATTCTAAATATCTACCACTATTTCAGAATAGTAATTAATTTCCGCCTTATTTATTGACACACATTCCATATAATGTAAATAAAAGATTATCAAAATGGAGCTTTTTGCAATATAATAGAAGTGTAAAAATAACAACGTTAAAAGCACGAAAAATTTTAAATTATAAGCATACCGGTTTCGGTAACATATAGCATATCTTCCTCAGTGCTAAGGATGGCGGAAATTTGCTCACATATATAGGAGAGATGGGGATTCAAGTTAAAGGTTTATTGACCAACAGGAAAACAGAGGATTGCAGGTAACAGCCAATCGGAAAATAGATGTGATATGGGACCGAAGTAGTGATAAATTGCTTGAAAAAAAAATTAAGAAAAAGAAGTTTTCATGTAATATTTCTCACAATCTGATAATGGGGGGATAGCGAATTCGCGATTAACAATGATTTAATTTTTTTTATAAATATGAAATTCTTCAAGGAAGTTAAGTTCGTTATTTTAACTGAATTGAAGTCAAAAGTATGATTCATCTCCCAGGAATGTTTTGCAATAGAGGATTTATTGATTTCTTGTTTTTTAATATATTGTTGATGTTCTTTCATACGAAATTTTAAGCAGCGTTTGGTTTGTCCAATATAGGAAAGGCCGCTCTGGCCATTAATACTGTAGGTATCCCATGAATTGGATAATTCAATATGTGTTTGTGTGTCTTTTGTAATGTGGCCCAAAGCTTTGTATACAACGACTAATTTGGTCGTCGGAGGTAAATGAGCTTGACATGCCTGCTCTAGTCTACGCAAAGATAAATGACCGATCAATAACTGTTACAATTCAAATGGGAATGAAATCGTTTTTATAAAACTATAAAGTTATTTGGGCATTACTGGCATTTTCAGGTAATTACTGGCATGGAAGTACATTAACATATAAAAAACTAGTCCGTCTTCGCTCGTCTAGACTGTCGCATGCGGGGGAACGGGCATAATTGCCTTCTGAAGTGAAAAGCCCGGACTTCGCCTAGGGCTCACATAGTGCATTTTACATGCAGACAGAAAAATATAATAAAATACTTTATTTTAAATTAAACGAAAATAACAAATAAAAATATCATAAAAGCATGTAAAAAAAGATTTTTCGACGTAAATAATAATATTTATTCATGAATTCACTCACTATATTTTGTAAAAATATTGTAATCCGATTGCTAACAGTAGTAAAGCGGAAAAACGAATTATAAGATATGAAATTAAAATAAAAACATTTCCTTGATAAAATGTCTTACACAAAATATCTAATCAAAAATCAGAAATAGATATCTTATAGTCGTCTAATCTTCTATTATCCCGTACATAGCCGATATTAAAGACAAAATTGCTAAATTACGAGCACTAAAATCTCTGAAACACGTGTTTAACTATTTTTTTAGTAGACTTGTTATCCTGAATTTTAAGCTTACACCTAAATCTTCTGCTGAGTTATGGCGAAATGACCTAAAACTTTCAACCTTACTTTTAACATCTAAAATGGGTATTTCTAAAGTCGCTGAAACATGTGTTTAACTATTTTTTAGTAGCTTTGTTATCCTGAATTTTACGCTCATACCTAAATCGTCTACTGAGATATGACGAAATGACCTAAAATGTTCGACTCTACCTTTAACCCCTATTTGGGCTCTCTAAAGTCGCTCAAATACGTATTTAACATTTCTTTAGTAGATTTGTTATCCTAAATTTCAAGCTCCTGCCTGAAACTGCTGCTGAAGTATGGTGAAATAACCTAAAACATGCGACAGCCCATTTAGCTCCCTTAGGGGGGATTTCTAAAATAACTGAAAAACATGTCTAACTCTTTTTTACGTTCATTTGTTATTTTGAAATTCACGTTCCTACTTAAAACTCTTGCTGATATATGGTGAAATGACTTAAAATTTTCGACCACCCCATTTCACACCCTTAGGGGTCATGATTTTCTAAAATCGATGAAATATGTGTTTAACAATTTTTTAGTAGTTTAGTTATTCTGAACGTCATGCTCCTACCTAAGACTGCCGCTGAGATATCGCGAAATGACCTAAAACTTTCCACCACCCCTTTAAACCTCTTGGGCGGGTTTTCTAAAATCGCTAAAATACGTGCTTAACTATTTTTTTAGTAGTTTTGATATTTTGAATTTCACTGTCTCTCACCTTAAACTGCTGCTGAGATACAACGAAATGACCTAAAACTTTCGACCACCCTTACCTCCTTGGAGGAGGAGGGGATTTCCAAGGTAGCTGAAGAAGTATTTAGCTACCTTTTTAAGTAGATTTATTATTTTGAATTTCCCATCCTACCTAAAACGGCTGCTGAGATAAAGCGAAATGACCTAAAAGTTTCGACCCTCCCTTTGACACCTTTAGGGGTGGGTTTTTTCTAAAATCGCTGAAATACTTGTTTAATTATTTGTTAAGTAGATTTTTTATCTCGAATTTCTCGCTCCTACCTGAAACTGCTACTGAGATATGGCGAAATAAAGTAAAATTTTCGATCAGCTTTAACCCTCTGGGGGGGGGGGGGGGGGCTTCAAAAATACTGTCTTAGTGCATTTTATATATAACTGTTGCATGAAACATTAAAAAGTGCAATAATATGTGATAAGCAGTGTTTAGGAAAAAAAGAATAACTGTAAAGATAAATTTGAACATGAGTGTAGTACTAACGCACCTCATTTGCCACGTTTGACGTACAATTTCCGGATTGATACATTTTAATACCACTTTCTATAAGTACTTTTCTTTGCCTTATCTAAAGACAGAAATTTTTTTTTTAAATAAGGCGAAGAATCTTTTTCATAAAAACTGGTATTAAAAGCATGTGGGTACCACACATAATTTCTATCCGTGAAGTTGTTGTTTTGTATTGATTTTTCCAAGAGACACAGTCAATGCCGGGTGAGTTTGCAAGTCTATCTATATAGAAAGTTTCAAAGTAATTACTTCAGCCACTTTTCCATCTCTCTATTCTAAAAAAAAGTAACTACCCCTGTCACCGCCGCCGCCGCCGCCGGTTTTGATTTTTTTGTGACCGGAGGCCTTTCTTCAATAATATTAACAAAAATAATGCATACAAAAATATGAAAATCGGTGGTTTTATACAGAAATGTTTGATAAACACGCTGATGCAGACAGTTTTCAAATCGAAGAATTATTTTAAGAGTTATTTGATGCTAAAGTTGGACAAAATCGTTCCACTAAAAAAGTTTTATAGCAGCAAAAACTATACATGGCAGTGTAATCATTTTTAGATCATTTTATGCGTTAGAATTTGCCGGAGTGCAGATTGCATTAATTTTTTTTATTTTGACTCATTTTTTCAGGTTTTATTTCTATTTTAAATTCAAATTTTCAGCATTTCTAGAGATATTTTTTACAGATTTCAGAAAATTGTACTAATTTAAACTGTTGCCAACTGTATAAAAAGCGCAAGCAATAATGTTTGCTTCAAATAAAAAATTTATTTACACGTGACTATTATAAACAGGGAAAAAACTTTCAAATTAGAATTAAATAATTACGTATAAAAAGCAGGAAGTTATTAAAAATTACGTCATAAAAAGTATACACGTGAATTTTAAAAGAGAAAGGATATTGTAAAATAATAAATTCATTAACATGCGTTAGAAGTCTTAGGAGAAATTACGTCATATTTACGTCACATTATAGTTATTACATAAAATGAACACAAAATAATATTGCAAAAAAGTTTAAATTTAGAAATTGCGCTAGACATTTATTTGATATTTTGAGAATTAATTTAAAATGTCTCATTTAAAAGAACTTTCTTTTCGCTTTGTTAAAAAATACCAGGAGACAAAGACTCTCTTTACTTAATTCCTTTTATATTAGCTTATTTTGAAATGTTGTTACACGTGTATACGTCATCAAGTTATTTTTATTTCGACGTTTTATTTGTGTTTTTATTAATGTTGTACGAATTTATTTGTTCTTTCGTTATTTAAAATAAAAATTATATCAATTTGTATAATTTGGCGAGTGGTTTGGCGATTTATATAATTTGGCGAAATTGGTCGACAGGATAATCAAGTAGTACCGCAGCGGATTTGGCGTTAAAATTCCTCAATCAAAGAGAAATGAATAGAAATTCGTTTATAGGGAGATCGCCACTGTTTTTTAAGTTATAATTCAATCTTTCGAAATCTTTTTAAAGCCGATCAAATTAGCGTGCATTTAGAGTCTGCGGTGTCTGGACGGGGGTTGGCGAGCGTAGCTCGTAGGGGGCCGAGCCCCCTAGTTTTATAAAAGAAAATATTGACAAAACGCCAACATCCCCAACATTGGGGATACATTTCATGCACATAAAAGCAATATTGATCCGAAGTTTTTCAATATAAAAACAAAACTGTCTTTCTACTAGATTTTAAAAATGATTTATAAAATTACGCTTACATATTTAAAATTATTAAAAGTTATTTTAATATATTTTTTTACTACAACTTGATGTATCCAGAAATTTCCAATGTAAAATAAAACTCGTTATTTAAAAAGGTGCTATGGATTTTTATTTTGATTAATTATACTTTCTAAAATGATGCAGTACTTAAAAAAGTCATAAGTTAAATTTATTTCAATAATAAATCAGAGTATAAAGTTTCTTTTGGTTTTTTTTTATGCAGTTCCTATTTTATTAAGAACATAGATAAGTTGTAATAGAAAACGTGCAGGGAAGGAACTGTTTTTCTGATAATTTATCAAAAAATAGTTTTTCGAAAAACAGTTTTATGTTGAAGTTAATCTGTTCCACGAAAATAATATTTTATTTAACATCTTTTAGAAAAGTTTTTTTTTCTTTTAAATTTAAATCATAAAGAAATCTTTTCTGGAATAAAATTTCTCAAGCGACTAAATATTAAAATGGCATTTCCCCCAGAATTTTTTATAACATTGTATCGATTTAGTGCAATAAATTTTCTTATTTGTTGTTTTTTCTAAACTCTTCAACTAGAGTTTACCATTATTATGAGGTTTTAAATATTCTTAAATTATTCAAATAAATAATAAAAATTAACAATTATTATTATTATTATTTTTTTAATAAAAAGACAAATTTATTTATTTTTAATGTTTTAGAGGATTTTTTATTTAGGATGTCCAATATATTTCATAAAAATACATTTTAGGTAGCGTTCATAAAATCCAACTCTCCTGAAGAAAGGAATTCCAGAAAAGTTTGTTATATTTTCGCCAATAATGACTTTCAAACAAACCACCCGGTGATCAAATGTTGGTATATGGGGCATTCTCACAATCTTTTGACTTTCGGGAATAAAAATCTGGTGAAATTAAACTTGCTAAAATAACATTTTAATGTGATAGAATGCCTTAATGATTCAAAATAAAGAAAAAATGGTCAGCAGCGAAATTTTTTTTATTTAACTGAGGTTTAACTAGAACTTGCGAGTTAAATTTTCCTTACAATTTTACCACTATAATTTTTTATTTTCTTCTAAATTTTCACTTATAATGAATTAGCATAGTACCCACAGGACGTTCAAATAAGAAATAATAAAAATGTTGTACTTTTAATACAGAATTTTTGTATAACATTGTCTTAAAGGGGTGTTAAAGAAGGGACGGTAAGGTAAAAAAGGGGGACGGTATAGGAAAAAAGGGACGAAATGGAAAAAAAAAGGACAATAAGGATGGAACATTAAGGAAAATTGCCACCTATTTTTAGGAAAATCATCTTAAGATTAAGTGATAGCCACAATGTGCATTGATTTTTAGAAACAATTGCTAACATTGGATTAAATAATTTTTTTTTTTTAATTTACCTCTAAAAGTGCAGGAATAAACCTTGTGGACGATAAGACTACCAATAAAGCCACGAACTTAAAATTGATATTTAAATGCTGATGTAAATTCTGCAGTAAATTTCCTGTCAAATAATTTTAGACATTCCTTCTCTAGCATACTTTTGCATGAGATAAAACTTGAAAAAAATTCTGTGGCTGTATCTGAAGTGATTTTCTGTATAATTTTAGAAGAGAGCGGTAAGGATGAAAAACCCACGGACAGAGTTCAAAAAATAATATCGACCGTAAAAATGTGTACTGGTTAATTTTTTGTAATTATTTATATAAAACAAGTGTCCCAGTTTCGAAAAAAATTACATCAAATTATTTTTATTGAAACAATTTGATACAGACCGCTCCAAACTTAAAAATCAGCATCAGGGACACGGGACGGTATAGGAGTTTTCCTGGTATTTGGACTCCCAACATCGTCTAAATCTTATTTATCTCGTTAATGTTGTTATGCAATCATGCAATGGGATGTTCCCCAGTATATGAAAAAAAAAAAAAAAAAAAAAACACAAAAAAATGTATCAAAATAAAAATTATTATTCAGGGACATAAAAGTCAAACGATTGTGAGAATGGCCCATATGCAGGGTGATTCAAAATTTATCGTTCAAATTTCGTGCGGATGTAGGGAATACGTCAGGAAACCGATTTTACGTAGGAAAGTATGTCGGTAAATGTACGTATGCGTATGTAGAGGGCGCTGTGTGTACCCAACCTTCCATTGCGTCCCAATCAATGTTTTGACTTTCCTAAACCTAGTATTATTTCTCCTCGTATTTCGAATTTTCATTTGAAATTCCACAAAGCCTTTTACACCTTTAAAAGCTCCAAAAATCTCTTTAATGACGTTTAAGAAATCTGGTGTGAAATCAAAATTTAAAAATTCATGAACGAAGAAAGTTAAAACAAAGAATAAAATAAACAAAAAATAAATAAAATAAAAATGAAAACAAAAAGTAAAAACAAACCAATAATATAAAAAAAAAGCAATTTAACAAATTACAACGACCATTAGGAAAATGATTTTTTCAAAAACTAAAGTTTAAGGCATAAAATCGCACGGAGTTGATCATACATTACGTACGCCATGAATTAAACATTAATAGTGTTATTACACGTAAAAATTGCAAGCGACAAAAATCGCCTGCGAATCGTCAGATTTCCTGAAACTTACATATTATCCACCTGAAACGTACGTATTATCCAAGCATTTCATTGGCTGTTCGGGATAAGGCTTTTCCATCGACCCATTTTAAATGAAATTTCATTCTTAAGCTTCTAAAGATCCCACACTATTACTTTTTACACCGTCGTATTTGAAAAAAATGTACCTTTAAATGCAATTTGTACGCTGTATCTCAATTTGTTTCTGAGTTATTAATTTTTTTTGTAGTTTTTATTACTTTTTTGTCATAGTGGCAACAGAAGTATCAATCTCTGTCGAAAGTAAAAGGAAAATATATACTGTATAGACCAATCAGAAAACGAATAAAATGCGGATTCAACCAATAAAACGCCTCAGATATGTTTTTGATTTCCTACCCTGAGAGAGAACAATAACCATTTTTCCAAATGGTTAAAAAAAGTAAAGGCTAAAAGAAGTGGAAAGAACAAAATTAAACGAGAAGTTTCCAGTCGTCAGATAATGAAGGCGTTGAATAAATTTATATATCTGATTTTTTTTTCATTCTGTAAATCTCATATTTAAGAACCGATTTGGATGTGACTTAGTATTTACATGGTATATACGAAAGTCTTGACCGAGTTCGTTAGCTAGCTTCATACGCCTTCTTGTTTCAAAATAGCGGCAATTCACAAAAAATTGATTTGTTTTAATTTAAAAAGAGGTACACAAAAATTAGAAACTCAAAAAGATTTTATTTTTAAGTGTTTGAGCTTCATACAAGGATTCCGGCACATATTTTGTTTCGTCTGTATCTTAACCCTTTCAAGGGCAAAGTACTTTTTTTGGTAAAATGTTGAAATGATTAACTGACATCAGGATTTGCAATCGAATATATTTGGAAATATGTGAAACCTTTTCTTCAAGTACATTATAAAATCAAATATTAATGTCGAAAATTCTAGTGACAATGTTGCATTTTGGAATTAAAATTAAGTGGGATATATTATATCCCACCGCCCTTCAAGGGGTTAAAAAATGAATTTTGAGGTGGCTGACAATTTGAAACCATTTTATTTTTGTCATGTGATAGAACACATATTTATTAGCCGATTTGGATGTGATTAAGCATGTATACAGGCATGTGTACATATCAAGGTCCTGCTCAAGTTCATTGGTCAATTTCATCCACCATGTAGTTTTAAAATGACAGGCACTTCAAGATATTGCCAAATTTGGCGACCAACTATGAATTTCTTTAAACGAAGCCAACTTAGATATACGTGACTGATTTAACGGAATTCTCATTGAAATTTAGTATAACGAAAACTGGCATTGAATCTTCTATAATAGGGTTGCACTGATTTTAGCTTCGTACGTTTGAATAAAATAAGCTGGATTTTTAAAAACAAGGAATGTAAAAGAACTGACATATGAAATGAATATATATTTTCCTCCCGGCGCAGGTCGGAAGGGCTTTTTTTAGATAATCCTGTCCATTTCAAACAGTGTAATATTTCTTCACATCGGTTAAGAATTACTTCCATTAGCTTCATGGAAATAACTTTTAAAGTAACTTTAAACAAAGTGCATTGTTTCTTTAAATTTATATTAAATTCATGAATTATAATTAATAATAAAGAAAATATTTATGGGGCATTCTCACAATCTTTTGATTTTTATGTCCCTGAGTAATAATTTTTATTTTAGTACATATTCTTGTGGGATTTTTTATTTCATATACTGGGGAACATGCCACTGCATGATGACATAACAATATTAACGATTTAATAAATAAGGTATCGAAGTAATAAATAAGTTTTGGACGATGTTGGGGTTCCAAATACCAGGAAAACTCCTATACCGTCCCGTGTCCCTAATGCTGATTTTTAAGCTTGAAGCTGTCTCTATAAAATTGTTTCAATAAAATTAATTCGATGCAATTTTTTTACGAAACTGAAACAATTGTTTTATATAAATATGCAGCAAAAAATTAACCTGCATACATTTTTACGGTTCATTTTACGCAAAGCCTTAAAGTTTTAAAATCCTTTAAAAAATGTCTGTATTCTGGTGAGGCGCTAGACTCGGACATTGCTTTCTCTGAAGGCTCAGGCCTAACGTATTTTTTTTCATACCGAAATGGGACTGGCATTCTTCTTCCTAGGTCTGCACGGTGCGAAATTTTCAGTCGCGGTCTAGATCCAACCCGTATTAAAATCATTGTCCCTGATCCGTGCAAAAATCAGTAAAATTTGGATCAGTCCAAAAACTTTTACAAAAAATGCATATATTTTTAAATTGCCATTATTTTACATTTAAACGTCAAAATTCATTTTTTAAAGGAAAGTAGATTTAAAAGCAAAAAAATTAAAATACAGTAAAACCAGTGAAAAAGAACCTGCCTACTTCAGAATCCTGTCTTAAACGGAAAATGTATTGATTCATGCAAAATGAATATTATATAATACATGATATTATATAATACATGATATTAATATAATATCATGTATTAATATAATATCATGTATATAATTATAATACATTACATGATATTATATAATACACGAGAAAAAAATAGATTATCTTTACAGCTCCTAAGAAGGGAACTTGAATATAACGCATTTTTTTCTTTCTTATGTGATTCCGTCTTAGAAGATTATACTGCATAAATGGTGTATGGATTAAAGAAATTAAATGATAAGTTAAACATTTACATAAAAATAGAGATTCATTAAAGCATAAATATCACAGCCATTGGCACTTCTTTAAAAATGAATATTATAAACATGACAAAAGAAAAGTTATAATAAATATTTTAGTCAGAACTCTCCATACATTTTTTTTAACCATATAGACCTTAAAAAATATATATTGTAGAAATTAAGTCGGAACGATCCGAGATTTTAAATTTTCCCATGCTGAGGAGAACTTTTTTCTGTGGGTCGGGCCGGACCCGGGAAATTTCGGTCCGTGTAGACCTATAGGGTAGATCTACAGCATATTTTCAAAGCAAGTGTTACGTAAAATCTACATGCTGCTATTTTGTTTCCAAAAGAGATACACTCTCTTAAACCGACTTTTAATAACGTATAATTTGTGGATGATCCCTATCTCTCATTAAAAATGAGTCAATAAGTTGTCGCTCATAGGCTTGAGAAAATGGTGTAAGTCACGGATTTTTGATTTTAATATCTCTGCGTGCTTTGCAGATATCGAGATGAAGTTTTTTGTGTTTAATTCAGGAATGCATAAAGAAAAACTTTCTTATTGGAAAGTTTACTCTACGGGGGTCGTATAAAAAGTTAGTTTTTGTATTTTCTCAAATAGACCCCCATGAAGTTGCAACTTATTTCATTAAATTCTCCACCTTTTTTTATGAAACTTTGCAATTTGAACTATGTGCCTAGGGCCAATGTTTAAGGAGATAGCCTATTGTTTCGATATTTATGAATCACACTGTATTAATGTCTTTCAGAACTTGTTTTTAAGGGTGTATTCAAATCGAAACATCTTAGTTTCTGAATTATTTTTAAATTCATTTTTGTTCTGAAACGCACCTAATTGGCAGATTCTCTTATTCAGAAACTATATAATGTGCCATACGTATAGATGTTTTGATAAAGGTAGAATATATTGCAAAAAATGCTGTCAAAGTGGGCGTTTTGAACCGAATTTCCCGAAGCGAGAGAGCCGTGAACTCAAAAAATGGCCATACTGAGAAAATAATTGTTTATAAATCAAGTTGTAATCAATTTAGTGAATAATGAAAACCCACGGCAGCTTATACAATTCTTTAAAAATCACGAGTTTTATGTTTTCATCTTTAAAAATTATTCTGAAAATGTGTTCGAAAATTTTGAGTTGTTGAGCGTGGGAAAATATTTTTTTTGAGTATAACCTTAATGCGAACATTTATATTTTGATTTTTACTCTGAAAAAGATGTGGTTATTACTGGTTCAGCCTAGTTAATTATTGGATTAGGTGCCAAATTACTACTGTAATTTTATTTTCCTAATAATTTGAATTGCAGGAAAAGCGTGAATTTTTTTAGACTAGTAATCGTCATACATTTGTTGGTATTTACGAATTTAAACAGAAATGTCTCAATAATTGTATTAGAAAAATTAAATAAATAAAAGTTAGTAACATTAAATGGTCAGTTTCTGGTGCACTCTTTTTATTTATACTTTATCACATATATTTTAAAGGATATTTTAAGCATGATATTTAGGAAAATATTTATGATTTAAAATTCTTCATGAAATTCTTTTATTAACATTTTGTGAAAAGAAAAAAAAAATAATTATGTTTATTTTGTGATAAACGTGTCATTAAATTTTGCATCTCTGCCATTTATCCCTTAAAATATACATGTATGACTTATAAAGTTTATGATTTAATATGGAAGTTTATAAAGATAATGAACATTTTTCATTTATTTCAAAATGGAATTTTTTTCCCTACCTTTTAGTTGAATAAAAGTCAGATATATTTTTTTATTGAAATTATTTTAAATTTTTTGATTTCGAAAGTGAATTCAAACCAGATATCGTGACAGTTTACTTTCTGAAGTTTTCAATAATGATGACAAGCTTAGAACTAGGCAGATAAAGGAAGCATAACTAAGTTGATTGAGGAAATGAAAGTAATTCTAGTTGGTAATAAGACACCACTGTGGAGGATGAGGATTATAAATAAATTAGAAAGAAGGAGATGGGGGTGATATGTTGAAGGATCCCTCTACACTGTTAAAAATATGCAGCTTTTGCTGCATAGTCACTCCACGGCTTTTATAGAAAATGGTTACTTGACAATATTATGGAGCATTCTCATTGGTCAGAGTAGAGATATTCTATAAAAGCGGCGGAGTGATTATGCAGCAAATGTTGCAGATTTTTAACAGTGTATAGAGCAGGAACAACTTTATGATCGGATGAAATGCAGTACTTGTTATTTGAAACTCATTATCTATAAAGTTTTTTTAATTTAGATAGGCAAGTTCATAGCAGAGAAATTCAGAATCTGGAAATTTATAAACTGGATCAAAAGAAGTACCAAACCTATTATTGTACGAAAGGCAGTTGATGCAGTTGGGAGAGTTATGAAAATCTTTGTCAAACATTGTCCTATGTTCCAAGTTGCAGTTAGCATAGTGAATAGTATTAGGATATAAACGGGATAGATGCCCAAGTTTCTGGGGTCTAAACATCTATAGACTACAGTAAGGGGCCTGATTCTATAGAGAAAATGTTCAATGTAGAGACCACCTAGTCGTTTTTATCAGTTGAAAACTTGGAAGGTTTAGTGTAAACGGAAAGAAAATTCTTCTGGTTAAAATAATTTTTGACTATTGATTTCATATCTTGAGAGGAAATAGTAGTTGGTGCATTAAGACTTATAGCTCTTTTAAATTTAAAGTCCTGTTGCAGGAGGAAGATTGATTATCCATGTAGACTGCCCTCTATGTAGTGTCCGCTTGCAGAGCTGAAATTAAATTAAGGATTATGCCTGTAGTTTTGAAAGTAATTTGTCCTGTTGATCTAGTTGGTAGGAAAGTCTCGTGGATGATATCTCTAATTTGTTATAGAATAAAAAATACATCTGTAATTGTGTCCATCAATGCAGAAAAAAGTACTTATTTTGCTTCGTAGCAAATTCAATCTTGATTTAAAGCCTGGTGATATTTATAAGTTTTGAAATTATTATCTTGCTACGAAGTATGAATTGATTTGACTCTTGTCTTTTTTCCGTACGATTCTTTTTTTATTCAAGAACAAATTCTCAATCAACACAGACTTTTTGTGATATCGCTGGTCTAGTGCTTTCTAGTTTCATTGTTCAGCGGTTCAGTTTGGCCATCGAGCGTATGTTGACCTATCAGTTGGCTGTAACATAGAACAAAATTTAGAATTGCATCAGAGTGGAAGGTAAATTGAATTTTGGAATAAAAATTTGAATTTCGAATTGCCCTACCGCTAAATCTACTTCCAAAGCCTTCGACCTCCTAGTTGAAATTTTAGAATTATAGATGTTTCTCTAATTATAGATTTAAAATGTTTACGTTTAACTTTTTAAAGTAAAACCATTATTTGTTTATATTAAATAACAAACATTTCTAAAACTACACTGTAAAAAAAACACTGCAAATTTGCCAGAACAAACTCAATCACAGTGAATGTGCTATATCTTTCTTTGGTTTCCTGACTATATTAACATGGAAAATACAGTAGTTGCGTAAAATTAACAGCACAATGTGCTGGCAATTTTGACGCATTTTTTTACAGCACAAACTGCTGTCGTCCAAATTGCCAGCACATTGTGCTGGTAATTTGACACAACTACTGTATTTTCCATGTTAATATAGTCAGGAAACCAAAGAAAGATACAGCACATTCACTGTGATCGAGTTTGTGCGCGAGATGAACAGTACTTTGTACTGTAAAAATGTCGTTTTTTTTTACAGTGTATTAAGTAAATAAATTGTACTTTTATACTACCAAGATGAAAGAATTTGAGTACTACGGATTCCAATCTCAACAAAATAAAATTATAATTTTTAACGTAGTATAAATTAGTTATCAAGTTAGTTGTGAAACAAATAGATGCAATTTCTGTTAATATATGACGATTAAATTCTATTTATTTATTACAGTTTTTCTTAAAGGAAAATGGAAAAATTAAATGCGGTCAGTGTAACTCTCTCCTTCACTAAACACACAAAAAAATCAGTATGCAAAATTAATCGAAAAAATAAATATCTAGAACGAATATATATTTTCCACACACAAAACATATCTTGAAAATAAAGTTCACGCTTGTTTTGTTTTTCGCAAAAAATTATCACCATAGGTTATAAGTATAATTGGAAGTTCACGTGAAAATACTCGAAATATTTGCGATAAGGAGAGGGCGGAAAGGAAGATGCGATTTGTTTCCTTACGTAACATAACTTTATACATTATTAAATTGCATAATTGATTTTTTACTACACAAAATTCCTACATAAGAAGTACAACAAGTATTGTTTCTTTAGTAGCTTAAAATCGCGAAAATAATTAACTAAATTTTCTTCACTGAATCACACTTTTCACTTTATTTGCAAAATTCTTAATATACTTAGAAAGAAAAATAAATATTAAACTTTACATAAATGAGTAAAGGGTTTTCAACGTTCGAGACACCTTTTATTTTTCCTTGAAAAGAAAGATCCAATTTAACAATCAATAAAAAAATCCTGCCATGCATTATTTCTTCTTACATTCTGCTGTCTTTACAAGAAGAAAGTATTGGATTCGTGCAAAAATTCAACTTCCGGTTTTCGACCGATTTATACTATTTAGAAGGTTCTGAACCCGATTCGACTATTTTTAGAAAATGCGTGTCTGTGAGTCTGTCTTTCTGTATGTTACACAAATTTTGTGGGCACCCTATCTCAAGAACTAATCCATAAAATTTAATAAAACTTCAGATTCAGTTATACCTTGATATAAATTGGGTTTGATAAGTTTTTGGCGTAAATCGTCAAACAGGTGGCGCTGCTATGCTGCGTTTTGCACGATTTTCTCAGTAATTCTATCTCAAGAACTAATGCATTGGGATTTTCATCAAACTTCAGCTTCAGTTAGATGTGAACATAAGTTGTTAATGATTGGGTTTGGGTTTTAATCTCCCATTAGGTGACACTGCTATGCGGCATTTTTCAAGATTTCTTCAAGAACCTATTTCAAGAACAAATGCACGGATGTTCATCAAACTTCAGATTCAGTTAGATGTGGACATAAGTTGTTGATGATTGGGTTTTGGTGTTAATCTCCCATTAGGTGACACTGCTCTGCGGCATTTTTCAAGATTTTTTCAAGAACCTATTTCAAGAACAAATGCATGGATGTTCATCAAACTTCAGATTCAGTTAGATGTGGACATAAGTTGTTAATGATTGGGTTTTGGTGTTAATCTCCCATTAGGTGACACTGCTCTGCGGCATTTTTCAAGATTTTTTCAAGAACCTATTTCAAGAACAAATGCACGGATGTTCATCAAACTTCAGATTCAGTTAGAGGTGGACATAAGTTGTTAATGATTGGGTTTTGGTGTTAATCTCCCATTAGGTGACACTGCTCTGCGGCATTTTTCAAGATTTTTTCAAGAACCTATTTCAAGAACAAATGCACGGATGTTCATCAAACTTCAGATTCAGTTAGATGTGGACATAAGTTGTTAATGATTGGGTTTTGGTGTTAATCTCCCATTAGGTGAGACTGCTCTGCGGCATTTTTCAAGATTTTTTCAAGAACCCATTTCAAGAACAAATGCACGGATGTTCATCAAACTTCAGATTCAGTTAGATGTGGACATAAGTTGTTAATGATTGGGTTTTGGTGTTAATCTCCCATTAGGTGACACTGCTCTGCGGTATTTTTCAAGATTTTTTCAAGAACCTATTTCAAGAACAAATGCACGGATTTTCATCAAACTTCAGATTCATTAGACGTTGGCATACATTGTTACTTATTAGGTTTTAGAATAAGTCGCCCAACAGGTGGTGCTGCTACGTTGCATTTTTTAGCATTTAAACGATTTTAGCTATAGTCATATCTCAAGAACTATTGCACCGAATTTAATCAAAGTTCAAATGATTTAGACGTTGACATAAGTTGTAATTTATTAGGTTTAGGTATAAATCACCCAAAAGGTGGCGTTTCTATGTTGCATTTTTCAGGATTTACACTTTTTTAGCTATAGACATATCTCAAGAACTATTAGACGGAATTTCATCAAACATCACATTCTGTTAATAATTGGCATAAACTGTTGCTGATTAGACTTTCTTGTAAATCATATAACAGGTGACGCTGCTAGTCTGCAATTCTTACGATTTTCGTGATAGCTACATCTCGAAAACTAATACACGGAATCTCTCTATTCTTAAATAAACGGTCAAGTGCGAGCATTACTCGAGTACAGAGGGTTCCGTAGAATAAATATATGAATTTGTAATTGTATTATAAAAAAAAAGAACGTTGCTAAAAGCATACTAAGACTTTGTAAAAAACTATACAACGTAGGGTTGGGTATAACTGTATATATTAGAAAAGTGTAAATGGGTATACCATGAAAGTTCAAAGAGATATGGAACCAAAATAATATCAAATATAGCTATTTCTATAACTCTTTTTTTAATATTATCCTAATCTGTTTATGATGAACTTAATTCGGTACTGACAATAAAAGTAGTTAAACTTCATTTCAACTTCATAGTTAAACTTCATTTGGCATTTCATGAAACCAAATTCAGTGTAGTAATAACCTTTCTTTCTACAGTGTAGCTAAAACAAAACGTTTGTTCAAAGTTTAAATTTGGCATTGTGCTAAGCGCACTTCAAATTCAGGTCTCAAAGTAGCAACGCCGCCTTGATCAGTTCCACGTTTTTCCAGATAGGTGTTTAATTAACTTTTATAGTCTCTTGATACGTATTGAGAGATACAATCAATACAAACTATCGCGAATCCCACAGTATCCCACAGTATTTCATTCTAATAAATCTTTCGAAGGCGATGTCCTTAAAAAACGGATACCTAATTTTAATTCCAAAACATACAATCGGCAACAAGAATATTTAATTAAAATTTTCCTTTTATTATGTACGTGAAAATAATCAAGTTCGCATTTTCTAATAAATTCGTTTATAAATTCTGGTGTCAGTTCATTATTTCATAAGTTTATAAATAGAATTACTCCGTGCCGGAAAGGATTAAGTGGTCGCAGGACTTTTAAATCTTCAAAATTAAAAAAAAAAATTAATTTTTTTAGTTGTTAAACTCCTATCTTTTCTCAATATTTTGATATAATTGTTTCCTTGAAATTCCCACTAGAGCAGAAGTTTTGGCTTTTAGAATTATACCCGCTCAATAGCTGAAGCGGCGTTTCCGAAACTTTAAAGTCATTATTTTCCAAATGGCGTTTTTGGGGCATAACGCGCAGGATACCTAAAAAAGTTCTGAATATTTTTTCATAAAATTTTTAAAACACATATTTCATGTTAGTCTGTATAAACTAAACCTAAAATTTCCTTTTTATTGTTCAAAAAAACATTTTTTTAGGTGATTTTACTGTTGAAATTTTCAAAATTTTGTATTAGCTAAATGCAACATTGCATTAAAAATATAAAAATGCTTTAAATGCAAATTTATTTAAGTTCAGGGAAATTATTACAATCTGAAGTATAAGTAAGCACCAAAATTTTCATTCTAGTTGCAATATTTATTTTGTAATCCTGCGCGTAAACTGTTATGCCAATTTTTTCTTCGGCAAATGTCTAACAGTTTCTAGTCCTCTATAAATTTTAATTCTGTATCTTGCAATTTTTTAAATACATGAAACGAAAGAACATACTTATATCTTTCATCCCAATTAAAATTGTGTTTTAAAATCATATATATTTTAAGACATTAAATGTTGAAATCGTCTTTTTTTCATTTTTTCCACTTTTTAGAGTCCCGAGACCCCTTAAATTAGTATGTTTTTAACAATTAGATGGTTATTGCTTTTATAATGTTACTGGACATTACATTATACATATATATCATTAAAAGTTTTTAACTAGGCATAGAGTACGCAGCCCCTGTCCTTGTGTATGTCCAAACTGACCGTACGTTTAAGGGTTAATATCTCGGCTAAATACCAAAGAGTTCTTTTTGAAAATCATTATCAACAATGCATTTATTCTTCTGCAACGATAGGTATATTCAGCGATGCTCAACTATGTTTCTGAATGCCCATAAATCGAAATTTGTGCATAACAGAAAAATGCTAATTATTCAAAAACTATGTGACCTAGAGTAATCGCTATAATTTTCCGGCAAGGTTTATATTAACGTCTACTACCTCTAACTTTTTCATAATTTTAGTTTAAGTAGATTCGGAATTAGATGGGGGAGAGGGGACATATTTTTGCGCTACATTTTCAACAATATCTTTGAAAATATAACACCTAAAATTAAAAGAAATGTATTTTTGAGTTCAGCGTTACAAAAGCTTTCACAGGATGTACATGAATGATATACAAAGAAAAGATTTTTTTTTCAAGTAGCATAATTAGCCCCTCTACTTTTTTACTAAATATATTTATGAATGCTTATTAATCTGAAAATATGTGGGTCAATGGTCTTTATTACTTCCCCGAATTTGAACTTTCCACGTTCCATAGTTTACGAGTAAAATGGCTGTGACAGACAGACAGTCACAGGAGTGATCTTATAATGGTTCCGTTTTTACTTTTTAAGTACGGAACCATAAAAAAGTAACTAACGCTGTGACCGCCGGTTTTGAATTTTTTGTGACCGGAGGTCTTTCTTCCTTATAATTAAGAAAACTATTGCATAAAAAAATATGAAGATCGGTGGTATTATGGAAAAAAGTTTGATAAATACGCTGATGCAGACAATTTTCAAATCGAAGAAATATTTTAAGAGATATTTAATGTTAAAGTTAGACAAAAGTTTTATAGGAAAAAAGTTTTATAGGATCAAAAACTATACATGGGAATTTAATCATTTTTAGATCATTTTATTCGTTAGAAGTTCCCGGTGCGCAGACTGCATTTATTTTTTTAATTTAACTCAATTTTTGAGGTTTTATTTCTATTTTAAATTCAAAGTTTCAGCATTTCGAGAGATATTTTTACATATTTTAGAAAATGGTATTAATTTCAACTGTTGCCAACTGTATAACCAGAGCAAACAATAATGCTTGCTTCAAATTAAAAATTTATTTACACATGACTATTATAAACAGAAAAAAACCCTTCAAATTAGAATTAAATATTTACGTATAAAAAGCAGGAACTTGTTGATAATTACGTCATAAAAACTATATTTACACGTGAATTTCAAAAGAGAAAGGGTATTATAAAATAATAAATTCATTAACATGCATTAGAAGTCTTAAATAGGAGAAATTACGTCACATTTACGTTACATTACACTTATTACGTAAAATGAACAAAATATAATATTGCAAAAGAGTTTAAATTTAAAAATTGCTCGAGACATTTATTTGATATTTTGAGATACTCTTTTCAACTATTTTTGGTAGGACAGCGCAAATAATATTTCATTTCTAACAAAAGTATTTTCACGTGAATATTAAAAAGAGTAAGAAAAGTTTGGTGAAAATTACGTCAGATTAAAAACGATACATTTATAATGTCTTATTTAAAAGAACTTTCGTTTCGTTTTCTTAAAAAATACCGGGAGACAAAGACTCTGTTTACTTAATTCATTCTATATTAGCTTTTTTGAAATTTTGAAATGATTTTATTTAATCAAAGACGAAAACAGCCATTGTATCTATTAACAGCAGCTGATTTGGCCTCAAAATTCCCCAATCAAACAGAAATGAATAGAAACCCGTTTATAGGGACACCGTACACTGTTTTTAGGGTTCCGTACTTAAAAAGTAAAAACGGAACCATTATAAGATCACTCCTGTGTCTGCCCGTCTGTCTGTCTGTCTGTCTGTCTGTCATAGCCATTTTACTCATAAACTATGGAACGTGGAAAGTTCAAATTCGGGGAAGTAATAAAGACCATTGACCCACATATTTTCAGATTAATAAACATTCATAAATATGTTTAGTAAAAAATTAGAGGGACTAATTATGCTACGTGATAAAAAAATATTTTCTTTGTATATCATTAGCGGTATCCTGAGAAAGCTTTTGTAACGCTGAACTCAAAATTCATTCCTTTTAATTTTAGGTATTATATTTTCAAAGATATTGTTGAAAATGTAGCGCAAAAATATGTCCCCCCCCCATCTAATTCCGAATCTACTGAAACTAAAATTATAAAAAAATTAGAGGTAGTAGACGTTAATATAAACCCTTCCGGAAAAGTATAGCGATTACACTAGGTCACAAAGTTTTTGAGTAATTAGCATTTTCTGTTTTACACAAATTTCGATTTATGGGCATTCAGAAACATAGTTGAGCATCGCTGAATATACCTATCGTTGCAGAAGAATAAAAGCATTGTTGATAATGGTTTTCGAAAAATATCATCGGTTATTAGCCGAGATATTAACCCTTAAAGGTACGGTCAGTTTGGACATACACAAGGACAGGGGCGGCGTACTCTATATCTAGTTAACAACTTTTAATGATATATATATGTGCAATGTAATGTCCAGTAACATTATAAAAGCAATAAACGTCATATTGTTAAAAACATACTAATTTAAGGGGTCTCGGGACTCTAAAAAGTGGGAAAAATGAAAAAGAAAAGACCATTTTCAACATTTAATGTCTTAAAATATATATGATTTTAAAACACAATTTTAATTGGGTTGATAGATATAAGTATGTTCTTTCGTTTGATGTATTTAAAAATTGCAAGATGCAGAATTAGTATTTATAGGAGGCTCAAAACTGTTAGACATTTGTCGAACAAAAAATTGGCATAACAGTTTACGCGCATGATTACAAAATAAGTATTGCAACTAGAATGAAAATTTTGGTGCTTACTTATACTTCAGATTGTAATAATTTCCCTGAACTTAAATGAATTTGTATTTAAAGCATTTTTATATTTTTAATGCAATGTTGCATTTAGCTAATACAAAATTTTGAAAATTTCAACGGTAAAATCACATTAAAAAATATTTTTTTGAACAATAGAAAGGAAATTTTATGTTCAGTTTATACAGACTAACATGAAATATATGTTTTGAAAGTTTCATGAAAAAATATTCAGAAGTTTATGAGGTATCTTGCGCGTTATGCCCAAAAAACTCCATTTGGAAAATAATGACTTTAAAGTTTCGGAAACGCTGCTTGAGCTATTGAGCGGGTATAATTCTAAAAGCCAAAACTTCTGTTATAATGTGAATTTCAAGGAAACAATTATATCAAAATATTCAGAAAAGATAGGAGTTTAACATCTAAAAAAATTAAAATTTCTTAAATTTTGAAGCTTTAAGAGTCCTGCGACCACTTAATCCTTTCCGGCACGGAGTAATTCTATTTATAAACTTATGAAATATTCAACTGACACCGGAATTTATAAACGAATTTATTAGAAAGTGCAAACTTGCTTATTTTCCCGTACATTATAAAAGGAAAATTTTAATTAAATATTCTTGGTGCCGTTTGTCTGTTTCGGAATTAAAATTAGGTGTTCGTTCTTTAAGGGTATCTCCCTCGGAAGATTTAATTAGATTGAATCGCGTAAATACTGTGGGATTCGCGGTAGTTTGCATTGATTGTATCTCTCAATACGCCTCGAGTGACTTTAAAAGTTAATTAAACACCTATCTGGAAAAACGCGGCACTGACCAAGGCGGCGCTGCAACTCTAAGACTTAGCACAATGCCAAATTTAAACTTTGAACAAAGGCTTTGTTTTAGCTACACTATAGAAATAAAGGTTATTACTAAGCTGAATGAAGATGGAATGCCAAATGAAGTTTAACTATGCACTGCTTTTATTGTCAGTACCGAATTAAGTTCATCATAAACAGATTAGGATAATATTAAAAGAAGAGTTATATGAATAGCTATATTTGATATTATTTAGGTTCCATATCTCTTTGAACTTTCATGGCATACCCGATTACACTTTTCTAATATATACAGTTATACCCAACCCTACGTTGTATAGTTTTTTACAAAGTCTTAGTATTCTTTTAGCAACTTTTTTTTTTTTAATACAATTACAAATTCATATATTTATTCTACGGAACCCTCTGTACGCGAGTAATGCTCGCACTTGACCGTTTATTTAAATTATAATTCAATCTTTCGAAATAATTGTAAAGCCGACCGAATTAACGTGCTTTTTGAGTCTATGGTGTCTGAATGGGGGGTTGACGAGCGTAACTCGTAGGGGGCAGCCCCCCCAAGTTTAATAAAACTTCGTATTCTGTTACACTTTCAAATACATAGATCATTATTAGGCTTGTACGTATACTGTCCAAAGCTTTTTCTTTTATGCTGTTTGGGTTGGAAATTTTTGTTGCAGACATCTGAAAGATGTGTGCCTAAATTGAAAGATTTGTTGAAAAATGCGATGCATATACAGTGGCTCCCAAAACTGTCCGTACACTTTTTCACTTCCGTCAAGAATTTCAATGAAATAATGCTCTATCCTGTAATTAAAATGAATATTTCAGAAATGGCATTTAATAATAAGATCTATAACATATTCCAAAAAACAAATGCATAATATATTTTAAAAAGTTCTTTCTAATATTCAAAATTTGGACATAACTTTAAATTATCTTTTACAATATTTAAATAACGAGCTTGATTCATTATGCCATCAATAAACAGCAAATTATCTCGTCCTGATGCTGCCATGTACCCACACACAAGGATACCTTTACCGCCATGCTTAACTGTTCCAACTCAGTTCTTGGGATTAAGTTCTTCATTTTTCTTCTCCATACAATTATACGCCCATCGAAACAAAAAATGTTAAATTTGCCTTTTTCTGTAAATAATACATTATTCCAATACGATTCAGGTTTTCTTTATCATTGACATTGCAAAGGAAAGCTTAAGCTTCCTGTTTTTCCCACAAACCACAAATTTTCAACGGGCAAAACGCATAACAATCTTTTGTGGTGAGTCCCTGAAAATCAGATTAAATTAAAAATTTGACACCGTTATCTGAAGGAATCGATGTTTTTATAGAAAAAGGGGAACACTGCTCGATTGCTTTCTATAAGAATATCAATATATGGCAATTATATCTACTTACAAATGAAAGTGACTTCGTAATTATGCAGAGTAGAGTCTTATCATGGGTACCGTTCATGATACAAAATAAATAGAAGAATCACTTACGTGATTTTTATACTCGGACGCAATATAAGACAAATTGAAATAGAATATAATAAGTAATTTTAATCGAGGAATTTTTTTTTCTATACATGAATAAATAAAATTTTAATTGTAATGCATATTGAGCTCGAGTCAGTCCAAACACCAAAAACTGATATAACAATTGAGTCTGTTTTGATCTCCGTCTCCTACGTGTGCCACACATTGTGTCACATATAAGTGTTTTGGTAAAAGAGAATGCAAAAGCTTGGAGATGGAAAGGAAAGAAAAAGGTAATTTTGGCTTCGGTTTTTCGGATGCGCTATTGCACTGGTCTCCGGAGCTCTGTATTTATGAGCTCTGGGTAATTCCGACCAATATTTAAATATTTACTAAAAGCAGCGAAGTACCGGAGCTGGGATCCGGAGGGCTCTGGCGCATATTAAGACCTGCTTGCTGCTTCACATTTTGGAATGAGATTGTCATTTCAGGTTGTATCATCGATTACGCGAGCACCCAGTTTTTCCGGAACTTTTGTGATGTTATCACGTTTCATACCAAACATATCGATGCATTTCGATACATATCGATGCATTCGCTACATATCGATGCATTTTCATTGCAGTAATTTTATTTTTCATTCAATTCCTACTATTAGTTCACACTCTCCCTGTATTTATTTATTTATTTATTTATATATTTATCTTGTTCAAATTTTCAATCGTTAATAAAATACTTATTATTCATCCTATCAAGTTGAAATAAATTTTTTAAAACTTGTACTGGATGACAATTGATGTTAATACAGTTTTTTTCAAATATTAATTAATTAGTTAATTTTAGTTTTGCATGGGAAACAAAATGGCGGCCATTCGTTATTGAAGATCAATGAAATTTTTTTCAATAAGGGGTTACCATAGGGCAAGGTTATTAGACATATAAGGTTGGCTCGTAACTTTTCACCCAATCGGAGGGCTCCCGCTCTACTACGTCACAAGAATCCACAATCAGAATCCATCCTATGCTAATAGCGTTATACACAGTTGAATTGTTATGCAATTTTAAGTGAAAAAAATTATTAATACTCTTTTTACACGTGTAAAGAAATAATAGACCTTAGTTTTAAACTACATAGAAGAAAATTAATAAGTTTTAAAATCTTTATAGTGACATGGGTGGAAAAAAAAAGAGAAAATACAGTTATAGCTGAACTATAATTCTTATTATCTCTCTCACTCTCTCTCTTATTTTGTTATTAATGTATATATTTTTATACTTATCAGTTGTCTATTTCTTATTTTATATATATATATATATATATATATATATTTATTAAATTAGTAAAATAGTGGGTTGCAACTTGAATTCATTTAATTAAATGTACGGTTTAATATGAAATTTCTACAAATTAGAAAAACAAAATAATAGCTTCTCAGAATTACGTTTATAAAAACTAATAAGTTTTAAAATATTTTTAAGTTGTAAAAAACATTAAAAATACTTACAACATATGCAATTATTATTCTTTTAAAGGATATTAGTAAAGTACAAAGTAAAAAATTCGGAATCCTCCGCAACTCGTCAATTGGACTTTTGAATCATTTGCATAACTAAAAAAAAAAAAAAGAAAAGAAAAGAAAAGAAAATTTTATCCACCTTTACTGGCGAATTATTTACGTATTGGAAAGCATTTTAATACTAAAAAGAAAACAATTAATGAATAATTAAAAAAAATAAATTAAAGTAATGCTGAAGCAGATATTTTAATTGGGGAATATATCTTTTTTAAAATATTAAAAAAACTTCATTACAATTACTTTTTTTTATGTAGTTTTTAACGTTTTTATGAATTTTGCAAACATTTTTTACATTATTAATAGAAATCTGATAACAATATTCTAATTCAGTATAATAAATGTTAACCTCTTTTCAGTGAAGTTTATTTTGAAATCATACATCGACTTTTCAGTGTTTCGCATTTTTTAAAGCGATTTTAAGAGTTTTTTAATGTTTCACGGCGATTTTTTGACATTCGTAAAAGTAATTCGATTTCAAAGTTTTAGCCTAATATATGGTAAACTTCTTACCCCGTGATTAGTGATTTTTTAGGGATTTTCAATGCGATATTTTGTGATTCGGGAAAGCAGTCTGGTTGCAATGTTTTAGACAGTAAATTTATCTACAATAAAATTTGTTATTCGCGATTTTTAAATTTTTAGCCTTTTTTTTTTTCCCTCGTGCGGCATTTTTTCCACATCACTAAAAGGAATCCGGTTTTAGTCTTTCAGCTTAATATGGTAAATGTTGTGCTCTTTTTAATAATGCTTTTTTGGAATTCGTACAGCATTTCTTGAAAGTTTCGCGAATTTTTTAAGCGGATATTAGATTTTTACATTTTTTGACATTCGTAAAATGAATTCATTTTCAATCTTTTAGCCCAATATAGTACATTTTGTTCTACGCATTTTTTTAAGTTTGGGAGATTTGCAATGCGATTTTTTGCGTTTTGAGGAAAATTTCTTTTGGCCTTCGTGAAAGAATTCCTGCTACAATATTGTTCATTATAGTAAATTATGTTCTCTACAAACTTTAGACGCTTAAAGTTTTTTCATCCCTTCTTTCTTCACGTCTCGCGGCAATTTTTGTGGCATTAGTAAAAGGAATCCGGTTTTAATCTTTTAATTCCGTATTATAAATGGCCTATTTTTAATAAAGTTTATTCAGAATTCGTACAGCGATTTTTAATTTTTTAAGATTTTTTTTTTTTTCGTGTTAGAGATTTTTTTTTTTTTTTTTTTACATTCGTAAAAGGAATTCTGTTTTAAACTTTTAGCTTAATCTAATAAAGTTTAACCTCTGCGATTTTCGAAGTTTTAGCAATTGTTTTATGCGATTATTAGCGGTTTATTTTACGTTTCGCTAAAATAAAAACGCCACTTACGAAAATGTCTAAATTTTGAAGAATTCCGGAAGTCCGGATTTGAGACTTTATACTGTATATAAAACACACAATATGTTCCCACAGGTTTAAAACAAAACAAAAAACCCCCCAAATATTGGCTATTTCCAGAGGCTGATACAAAGGAGGGGGGAATGGGGGGGCTAGAGGAAAAATTAGCCCTCACAATAATTATTAACACCATGAATTTCTTGTTAAACATTTAATATATCAATAATTAAAAAATAATATTTACAACATTTCAACTAATCACATATTATTTACAATTTAAAAAAGCATTTGATTCTATATAATAAAAAAAATACTATTGATAAGGGAAACAACTATACAATAGTTTTTCTCATTTTTTTTGCTGCACAATCCCTATTGCTAAATTTTAATTTTCTTTTTAATGATTTCATCTCTTCTGACTTAGCATTTAAATATTTTACGCGGATAAAAATTCGTAATTTAGAAAAAGAAGTTATTAACTTATTGTCGATATTTAAATTGGATGTTTTTGATGATATATATTCAACAGTTTTCTTTAAAATATCTTTCTTTTCATTGAATGTCTCTTTATGAAATGAAATAAAACAATTTTCCATAATAGCTGTTTCCTCAGCCCATTGTTCAGAAGGCTGGATGAGTCCTCCGAAAGATAGTGAATTTATCCAAGAAGGAGTTTCCAAACTTAAGTTTAATTTGTAACTCTTATTTCCAAGATAAGGGAATTCATCCAGATGTTTTTTCGCCAGATATCCGGCTATATATCTTAATCCGTCACTTTCATAGCCACTTTTCATTGGCAAATTGCCTATTTCAGTATCAACTACAAAGTTACAATGATTTTCTACTTCCTTTTCCTGGGTGTCTGTTTCTGAAAGTTTTATATTGGCTTTCTGGAGCACACTGGCCATTAAATAAACATCTTCCGCCACTGGCAAAACGTTGGTTTGTTTTTGCACGATACCTGGATTTTTTCCTAATAAAATCATCCTTAGGCGGTAAAGGGCGTTCAAGGGCGAAGGATGGTCGTGAAGTCCTCCTCTTGTTCTTATCTGGAAAATAAAAATCATAATAATACTAATATTATAATCTATAACAATTATGGAAAAAAGTAAGTTGATAAAATAAAAAAAAAAAATGTGTGTTTACCTGGGAAAAAAAGTTCTCCAAGCAGTCTTGATTTAGACGGTGGGTTAAGATGTAATTTATCTTATATTTACGTTTCATGTCTTCATAAAGATTTTGTATGGATTTGCTAGAAATGATGATTCCCTTTTGAAATATCTGGAGTCCTTTCTGATTTGGAGAACATTTTAAATTTTCCATTTCTTTTATCATTTGATTCAACGTGTTGGTTTGGCTTTCAAACAGTACCCCAAAAGGTTTCTTTGTAGGCACTGATTCTGATACTGTGTAGGAGTTCATTATATCGAACCAATTGTTTGTTAGTTCGATGAATTCTGACGTTCTTTTTGCCAGATTTGGGTCACTTCCAGGTAAATATGTTTTTAAGGCAACAGCTGTTGTTCTAGATAGCAATTGTGCGGCTAATTTCACATTCTGTCTTTGTGCTTTTTCGCATGTTAAATGCAGTTTTGAAAGTTTGTGGCACGAGTTAATTTCAACGTTGGCATCATAAATTAGACATTGTAAGGGATCTTTATTTACAATGCCATCTTTCAAAATGAATCCTTTATCCAGAAACCAGTTGCGGAGGAGCTTTAGTAGGTGGGGTACATCGGCAAAAATATAAATTTTTTCTCCAGTGATAGGATGAGGCAGAAAATTATTATCAATAGAAATGTTCAGCTCCTTCCACAACCCCTGATTACCTCCACCGCAATCTGAAACGCACGCAACTACGTCATAATGTATTTCATGTAGTTTACTTACTACATCATTCAGCAATTTCTTTGTCATTTTCTCATCAAATCCAATGTAAACTGGTTGTTTCCAATTTTCAAACAGTCCACGGGCCATGATTACCTGCATATATGAATATGGACCAAGAACTTCGTCTTCTTTAGTAGCGAATTCATACATGGAAGCCACTTTAATTTCATCAAATGAGAGAGCGATGACTCTTTGAAATGATGATTTCGTTTCACCAGCAACTTTCATAATCCTTAAAACATCGTCAAGAATTCCATTAAAGAGCTGAATATTTCCAGCCCATTTTTTGAGGGTGCTTAATCCAGGAAGGGGAAAATTAATTGTGTCTCTTAAAAAGATATAGCACCTTTTGCTTAAATATCTAATTGTAAAAGCAGTGTTTAACTCGTCCTGAGTCCACCTTGCTTTAGTTTTTTTGTTAAGAATTATATCTACCTGGTTTTCAGTTAATGTTCGTTTGAAAATTGTTTTAACTTCGTTCTCGAAATTACTTTCTGGGGTTACGCTTCCTAACTGCTGTTCTAAACATGCAATTTTTGCTTCAAGGCAGCGCACAATTCCTTCTTCCCTGGTAACATTTTCTTCCAGCATTGTGACCTTATTTGTGAGGATTTTATTCTCTTGTTTAAGTTTTATGTTGTCTTCTTCTAGAACTCTTATTGTTTTATTCAATTGCTCAATTTCTTTGGAGTCAATTAATGGGTCTTGGATTGAACATTTTTCTACATCAGCTTTCACACCTTCATGAATCTGGGGAAAAGAAAAATATAAATAAATAAATAATACTAAGCACTTCTATATAATTGACATACCTGTCAGATAAAACACAGTAACTTGCAATAAGTTATTATTTATATGAACAGTGCCGTAGACAGAAAAAAAAATCGGGAATGGGCAGGACGGAATTTTTGACAATAAATAAATACACAAATAAAAATTTTATCAATTTGTCGGATCGGCTTTAAATAAGTTTTTGAAAATCAAATACTTATACGTAAAACTCCATTTTTCTGAATATTTTGATATAATTCTTTCCTTCAAATTCCCATTAGAATACAAATTATGACTTTCAGAATTATACTCGCTCAATAGCTTAAGCGGATTTTCCGAAATTTTGATGTCATTTTTTCTCAAAATGACGTTTTTTGGTACAACACGCAGGATATCTCAAAAATTTCAGAATATTTTTTCATGAAAATTTCAAAATATATGTTTCACGTTAGTCTGTATAAACTGACCCCAAAATTTCCTTTTCATTGTTCAAAAAAAAAAAAAAAAAAAAAAAAAAAAAAAAAAAAAAAAATTGTGATTATACTGTTGAAATTTTCAAAATTTTGTATTAACTAAATACAACTTTATACTAGAAATAAAAAAATTCCGTACATGCAAATTTATTTCGATTCAGAATAATTATCATAATCCGAGTATAATTAGGCACCAAAATTTTCATTCTAGTTGCAAAATTTATTTTGCAATTCTGCGCGTAAGCTATGATACCAATTTTCTGCTCGAAAAATTTCTGACAGTTTCAAGCCCCTTATAAATATTAATTCTGCATCTTATAATTTTTTGAATATATGAAATAAAAGAACATACTTATATCTTTCATCTCTGTAAAAATTGTGTTTTAAATTCATATATATTTTAAGATATTATATGTTGAAAATGGTCATTTTTTCCCCCTTATTTCCAGTCCTGAGACCCTTTAATTACTTTTCCCAGATTTCGGGGACTGCCTATAACACTGTAAATTTTAAACTTCTGAAGCGATTCAAATATTAACAATTTAAATGCTCACTTTAAAAAAATGTATACCTGTAAATGCTTTTCGTCTTCCAATAAAGACTTACGGATCAGAGACCCAACGAGAGCTTTTCGATCCCTTTCTGCAAAATATTTGCTGTTTCTTTCCTTTGGCGGTGCTGCTTGAATTTTTTCAGGAAGTAAGTGTAATGAGGGAACAGCTAAAGAAAAAAAATATATAGCTATGAAAGAGGACCATCAAAAACCATTTATATCATAGTAACAGTAATGAATACAAAACTTCCGAGAGAAAATCAGTTCTTTTCACTAATTCTAAAATTGGTGATTAAATTATAAAATCAATTTTACGGTTATTCTTATTTGCATGGATCCGTAAGACCTATAGATCTCCTGAGATGTATTTTAAAAATATATATATAGAATAGAAACAACATTTTTTATGGTAAGAAACACAATTTAAAGGTTTATTTGCCTAGGTTTACATAAAAATTTTAAATAAATTCTGGTTACTAACCTGTTTTTTTAAGCCTTTTAGGTGTCAAATTCATTAAAGCTGCCTGCAAAGCGTCTTCGAAATCATTACTTGAAAAGTGTTTGCCACAAATTCTGCCTGTATCCGGATTCCATTTATCTTTTCTATAACATTTTTGGATCCACTGCTTCTTAATATTTGGATCTTTAGGAAAGGAAAAAAATGCTAATTTTTCTCCAGCAGACTTTGCTAAACTGGAGTGACTTTTACAGATAGCCACACTACAACGGTTTCCTCCGGTCATCTGGAGGGGGAAAAAATGGTGAAATTGATATAATCAACTTTACATTATTAAAAGACTAATTAAATAACTAAGAAATCAACAACACTAATGTTAAGACGTTCCGTGCCGCATGTGCCAATTTTGATACCATTGAAACTCAGTTTTATAAAGTAAAATAAAATGGATAAGCATTGTCTCGGCATAGCCTGGCCCGTTCAAAGGTCAGTAAAATTAGGCCCTGACCAAAATTTTTTGCAAAAAACTTATACATTTTAAAAATCGCCATTATTCTACAATTAAACATTAAAATTTATTATTTTTAAAGAATAGTATATTTCCACGATTATTAAAATATAGCTAAATGAAAATATAATAAAACATGTGAAAAAGAACCTGCCTATGACGGAATCTTGTTATGAACTGAAAAACGTGTTGATCTATGCAAAATTAATATACTAATACATAAGAAAAGGATATATATAATAAATTTACAACTTGCTAAGAAGGGAACTTGTCTGTAACGAATTTTTTTCTTTTCTGTGCAATTCCGTCTTAGAAGATTTTACTGTATAGCATTTTTCAGATTTTTAACGCTTCAATACATGGAATATGGATTAACTATATTAATGATAACTGAAACATTTACATACAAGAAATAGAGATTGTAACTATGTTAATGATAACTGAAACATTTACATACAAGAAATACAGATTGATTAAAAAAATAAATATCGCAGCCCGCGTTCCTTCGATAAAAATGAAGGTTATAGACATGAAAGAAAAAAAAAGTTGGTCAGAACTTCTCGTACGAGACAAATCTTTAACCAAATCGACGTAAAAATCATTGTTTTGTAGAAATTTACTCGGGCCGGGCCGGGCTCGGGCTCGGGCCGAACTTTTAACTTTTTACCGGGCCAATATTTTTTGTACGGGCCGGGACGATTTTTTTCTTCTATGAGTCGGGTCGGGACAGGGCCTGAAAATTTCGGCCCGTGCAGACCTCTAACACATGTATCAAGTTGTCACGTACACAAAGAAATGTCACTTACACAAAGAAACTCGGCACGGAACGTGTTAATTATGAACATTTAAAAACATATATATTATGTAATTATTCTTACCTTGATATTATTAAAGACCACACCATGCACTTTAAAAGAGAGCTTCAAATTCAAGTCTTCGTGTATTTGTCTTCAAATCTAATAAAAAATATTTCGGACGAACCAACAAAAACAAAGCAAACAAGGGTTACGGAAGGGATTCCTGGATTCTTATGACGTATGATCCTGCATAGCAACGAGAGTAGGCGGGGCGGCGTCCTTAGTGACGAGCCAACCTTATATGTCTAATAACCTTGACCATAGGGGGGACCCTGTTCTGTCGCCAAATACCGCCAAGTTTGTCGCCAACTTGGCGATATATCGCCAAATTTGGCGGCCAAAATGAGTCGCCAAAAGTGACGCCAACTTGGCGATATCTCTAATATTTCGCCAAATTCCCATAGAGTTCCATTGTAAACCTACTTGCTTATAGAAAATCAACAAATTCAGATATTTTAATGCAACAAAAACTAATATTAGCTTAAGGGATTATATTAAATTTTTCTTTGATGACCTAAGCAGGAATTGACTTTAAAAACAAAATTTTTATATTACTTGTTATTATTATTATTACCATCAACCAGAATTCAGTCAGGGCGAAACACCCTGTGTTTGTGATTAAATAAGTTGTTTGCGACTCCATGTTCTATTGTAATTTTTCATCCTGTTGATGCCGATTATAACCCCTCTGAATTTGTCGGTCAAATTCGGCAATACCCTGCGTAATTCGAAGTTATTTTTTCGAAAAAAAAAATATGAATTGTAACTCAAGTTTTTTTTTAAACAGAAATCTACTTCTAAAAACTTCAACTATGGGGAACCATAATTATAGCTTATTCGGCAATGTAGTTTTTGAATTAGTCTTTAAAAAAAAACTATCCACATTGTAATCTGTTTTACAACGATTAAAAAAGAATAATTTAACATTCGGAGTTCCATATTTTAAAGCTGAATAATTTCTAAATAATTTGACCGAAATATGTGCCATTTAGTATACGATAAAATTTATCGGATAATCCAAATATAATATTAAATTAGATATTAGTATTGAAAATTAAAATTTTTATACATTTTTTATACATAGACTGCACCCTAAGCAAAATTTAAGTATAGCAATAATTAATAGACGTTATTACTAATCGACTGGTAGAAATTATACTTTTATACGATGATTTGCAGTAGAGGTAATATGGAGTTATGCTTTTACTCACCACTGTGCAGATTGTACTGTACCATTTAATAGAATATTCATTACAAATTAGCAGTTCATTTATATTTCGGTAATCCTACAGATTTTCAATATGGGTCCACTGAACCCATACTTTTTGCAGTGCCTTCTTTTTTTGTAGTAGGAGGGTTAATAATGATTTTCAATTTAGATATGTTTTGTTAATGTCAAATAATGTTTCACATCATATGTTAATGACACTCTTTCTTTTTAAGTTCATCTTTGGCCTGAGGTGTCGAAATATGGACAATATAAGAAGACATAGAAAATACACACCAATGACCTCAAGATTAAGAAAACTGATCAGAAGAACAAGGGAATGGATTTCAGAAAAGATGGAAAACGTTTCGTTGCAATCTGCAGAATTTTATATTCGTAGAAGGATGGCCAGTCCAAAAGATCGTGCCCCAGGCAAGAAATGGATGAAAACAAAAAAAGATTAGGTAAAGTTGAATGTATAGTTAATTGTTCAATACTTCCACCCAGGACCGTGCGCAGAAAAGACTATGTTCGGGGAAAATTTCAATTTCGCACCCCCCCCCCCCCTCCGCCTCCCTCGCATTCTCTTTCTTACAGGTGTCTCAAAATTGACAATATGCAGTAACAGAAATAAGTTCTATTAAATACATGTTTAGCGTTTATTTTAGAACTTTGAAAGATTTAATTTTAATTAAAAAATTCCGAACATGTAAATAACATAAGGGAAAGATGCACTTGTAAACTCGTTTTTTTTTGCAAATGGGATCAGGAAAATGCGTGTAGAAAAAATGTATCTATCACTAGAGTATAAAAGTTTCGAACCCTTTTGGATTCCAAGAAAGGAACTACATGATATTTTGAGAGTATATGGTTTTTGTTACAGGCGCAGAATGAAAATTCCAGACTCAGAAAAGAGAAATTTAACAAAAGAGAGACTACGACAAAAACATAAACAAGTTTTTAAAAGGAAGAAGTCCTTAGTTAGAAATTTGTTTTGGGGTGTGGGGTAAGGGACTATGCAATAACTTTATAATGAAAATGTATTAACATCTTTCAAAAAAAGTACCAATATGTATATACGTATATAATTATTTTTTTTTACGAAAATGAAAAAAAAGGGGGATTGGTAATATAAATTTGGCTCCCTCACAATTTGCGCGCCCGGAACCACCTCTCTCTTCGCCCTTTCCTTCTCGCCCCTTCCCTTCGCACGGGCCTTCTTGGAACACAGTAAATTGGGTTGTGACCTTAGATAGTTTAATACGCTAAATGAACAGAAAACTATTAAAATTCGTAAGTGGTTAAGCAAACACTTTATTTAATGAAACACTGGGTTCTACTAGTTTCTAGTTCACATTGTCCGCGTATTCAATGGTTAAATTAGATGAAGTATGAGTAATTCACAAGACAACTTATCGTAGTGTAAGTATATGAATTCTAATGCTATTGTGTGAAAGATTTTGAGTGATTTACTTTAAATAATACAGCAGGGTACAAAACGGTAACAACGATAGAAAAGAAAACAAATCACATCGCGTTTGCTATCCAAATGCAAAAATCTTTGTGTTAAAATTAAAACTATGATATTCAGATTAATATTAAAGAAATCGTTTACAAAATTTGTATATCTACCCTATATAAATAAAATCCTAATGAATCGAATTGAAACGAATTTATGTAACGATTCTATGAAACGACTGATTAAGCAACTGATTACGTTTCACGGCGTTTTCTCCTAAAATATGGAATACTTTGCGATGAAATTATCACCAAAAATCCGTATTGATCCACAGATCTCAAAACTGGTATTAGAATTTTAAAATTAGAATTAGTTTTTGAAATATTAATTTTTTTCTAATTTTAAATACTTTTTTTCTAATGATGGCAACTCAAATTTTAATCATAACAGATATTTTTTTTCATATTTTAGAAAAGGTTATTTTAAATTAATTTGGCGACGTGTTTGGCCTCCCTTAAATGTATGCTAAGAAATGCATCATGTTACTTTTATTCAGAATTCAATTTGTATTTCATTATCATTTTATTTAATACAAAACTTTCATTTAAAATTGAAACCTTTAAAATAAATGGCTTTTACTTCATTCTTTTTTTTTAAACGAAACGAAAAGAAAAATATTAGACACAGATGTCATATACGCAACGGGGTACCTAATTGGCGCCAAAATGGCGTTTTTTTGCCTGACATGGTAACCCGGCTATTGTTGCTTATTTATTAATAAATGTTTATTTGAATTTATTTTCTTTTTATTTACAAAAAATGTTATAAATTGTTTTGTTATATAGTTATTAATTAATTTTTTTTTATTTATTGTTATTTCATTTTAAAAATAACAGAAAATAATTTAAAAATACATGTGTAACAGGTATTTGAAAACGAGGTTTTCGCCAAATTGTCGTAAAAAAAAAAAAATCACGCCAAACCGCGTATGTGACAATGCAACAAATCATGAGATTTAATTTCCACTTCAAAGCAACGTTTTAACGTTATTACTTCTCCTGTCGACCAATTTCGCCAAATTATATAAATAGCCAAATTATACAAATTGACATATTTTTTTATTTTATATAACAAAAGAACAAATAAATTAGTATAACATTAATAAAAATACAAATAAAACGTCGAAATAAAAGTCACTTGATGGCGTGAACATGTGTAACTTCCTTAAAGTCAAGTGAATGTGACATTTACGATCAACCATTATTGGCAATTGTCGGCAATCTGATAGTTTGCCGACAATTTTTGGTCGATGGGATAACCAAGTAGTACCTTTTAATTTACCACTCGAAAAATAAAAAAAAATGCTAACTGGTGAGTTAAAAAAAGCTATTGGCGAGATTTTCACCTGGCTAACATGAAAGTACCAGGAATTCTTTGTGAGCATGGCGACTTTTATGTAGTTTTATTCGAAAAAATAATTTTGATTCTTTAATCAAAATGGAAACCTTTCTTATGAAAAGCGAAGGAATCAGCCCGTTGTTTATGGCAGTTACATGACTTGGACTATTATAATATGAACGAAATAATGGGGATAGAATAATATTCGGCGACTTATCACACCTGTGGCTGGCTAACATTAAAATACCAAAATGGCCGCCTGGAATATAAAAAGCGAAGTGATCCGCCTGGAGCTGTTGATGATAGTCACATGACTTAGGCTATTATTATAGAGATTGTTTTCAATTTTAAAAACAGCGCAAAGAATAATATTTCCTAACGATTAAAAATTTATTTTCACGTGACTATTAAAAACAGAAAAAAAAACTTTAAAATTACTATTAAATGAGTACGTGTTAACGGCAGGAAAATATTGAAAATTATGTCCGGAAAATTGTATTTACACGTGAATATTAAAAGGGAAAGGAAACTTTAAAATAATAAATGCATTAATATGCGTTTAACCCTTTCATGGACAAGGCACTTCTATTCGTAAAATCTTGAAATCAGTGAATGGCACCAGAATTTACAAACAAATTTCGAAATACAAAAATGCTTTTGTTCACTTACTTAATAAAAGGGAAATTTTCATCCAAATATTCTGATGCTAATGTGGCATTTAAGAATTAAAATTAAGTGGTCCAAAAATGAACCACCGCCCTTGAAGGGGTTAAAGCAGCAAATTTTAATAATTGTATTATGTCAATCGTTTTATAACTCTGTTAAAAAATACCAAGAGATAAAAACTGTGTTTACTTAATTCATTTTATTTTAGCTTCTTTTCAAATGTTTAACTGATCTTCTTTAACCAAACACGAAAACAACCATTGGATGTCTTAACAGCAACTGATTCTACCTTAAATTTTTGCAATCAAAGAAAACTGAATGGAAACCCGTTTACAGGGAAATCGCTACATGTTTTTTCCGTATAATTCAATCTTCTCTAACCTTTTTAAAACCGATCAGATTAGCGTGCTTTTAGATTCTACAGTGTCTGAACGGGGGTTGGCGAGCGTAGCTTGCAGGGGGCAGAGCCCCCTAGTATATATATATATATATATATATATATATATATATTAATCTATTTAAAAATAAGTATTTTGCTAAATTTACGCTAGAGCAAAATGATAAGAACGCAGTAAATATTTTGAAACCACCGCTTGTGATTGGGGCATATTTTAACATATCATTTAACAACGCATTTAAAAGTGATTCTGAGCGCATTCGTTTAGTTCGCAAAATATTTTGACGATAGGGTGAAGGCAAAAGGACTTCGAAAGTGGGAAAATTCTAAACATCGGAATGTTACTTCGAAAAATTACTGATAAAATTATAGTTCAAAGACTCTGATTTTTAATTTCTTTCTGAATCCAACTATATGTGTTATTTGAAAATCTACAAGGAGGCCGAGAATTCTTGAGAAGTGATCCGAAAGTTTGACTGTTCCCACGGTTTCAAGCAAAATATTGATTGCAAAGAAAATTGGAAACCAGACAAAGACGCCAACAGCAGTAATAGAATACCGAAAAATATTTCGGATATTTTTACATAGGTAAATTCACGTCGGTGTTCGCGTTTAACATCCGGCAATAAAAAATCGCGCATTCAGTTTGAAGCGAAGCATATGAAGCAAAACAAGGATTGGTCTAAATAATTTCCGGTGCTAAAAACATGTTTAATTTCGATGTCCCGTATGGTATTCCTTCATAGTGCATTGCCTTCGACAGAAAAAAGACGTATTTTAGACGGAGGCTCGCTTACTGTTTTCGTTGCCTTTTCCTTGAGAGGTAAACTTGAATTGGTTTTCTAGCAGAACGACAAAATACACATATCTCTATTCACATGTCGGGACGCCATTTGTTGAGCGAGAGTGAAAAATTTGCCGGCCGTAACTATATTTTTCAAGAATACAGCTTCTCAAGTCACTCTGAAAAAGTCATTAAGAAGTGGCTTGAAGATAAATAAGATTCCCAGACTTGATTTACCTGCCAACAATACGGACCAAAATCCAATGGGGAACGTTTGGGGTATTAGAGCAGAATATCTACCAAAATAAACGGTCAAGTGCGAGTATTACTTGCGCACAGAGGGTTCCGTACAATAATATATGAATTAGTAAGTGTATTATTAAACAAATACCGTTGCTAAAAGAATACAAAGACTTCGTAAAAACTATACAACGTAGGGTTGGGTATAGCTGTATAGCATACAGGGTGCAAAGGAAAGTCCCTTTGACCTGAAAATACTTGCGAACGTAGAGAGCTACAGCTATACAAGAGAGGTAACGGTACAGTAAAGAGACTACGCCCGATCTAAAGCAAACGACTGCAGCACCCCTAGTGGCGAAATTTGGAAGATAGCCATTGCAAATGGAAAACGAAAAGAGGTAGAGCAAATTTTCCTATCAGAAAGATTTAGAGTATCTATTAATTAGTACGAAACGACATTTGGTTCACACAGATAAGATAAATCGTTGCCTGCATACCCAAAAATGTCCGAAATCGATGAGCGACGATTCTACTTTGCCTATTCACATTTCGGAAATGTAGCAGTGCACAATTGCAGATTGGGACGTTGTACTGTGCTGTAATGTCTGTAAAGATTTAATTTCCATTTCATTTAAAATTTTAGAATAACCCTTTCAGGGCCAGAAGAATTCTGTTCGTAAACTGATGAAATAATTGACTGACACGAAAATATTCAAACGAATTTCTCAGAAAACAAAAACCCGCTAATTTGCACTTTTATTACAAAAGCAAAATTTTATTAAAATATTCTAGGTGCCATTTGTCAGTTTTGGAATTAAAATTAGGTGGCTAAACCGTCTAGCCACCGACCTTGAAAGGTTTAAATCTATGTCGCCGTATTGAAAAGGCTTGTAATAGACGTTCCATGCTGAGAAATGTGCATGCAGAATTACTCTCACGAATACAAACGTGTATCGTGAGCAATGGTGAACTTTTCGAACATACTGAATATTAACTTTTATCACTGTGAGACAGTTTGTCTTTTTTGGTGTGTGATGTTATCAAAATGTATTGAGATAAGTACGTATTTATAGCATAAATTGTGCGTATTTCTTCATACTTTTGACTATTTCATTCAAACGTTTACACAAAATGGAGTGCATCGATTTCGGACATTTTTTGGTAAACAGGCGAAGATTTATCATGTAAATCAAATGTCGTATTCTATAAATTAATTGATGCTCTAAAACTTTCTAACTAAAAATTTTGCTCTATCTCTTTTCGTTTTCGATTTGCAGTGGCTATCCTTCAAATTTCGCCACTAGGGGTCACTGCTGTCGTTTTCATTAAATCGGGCATAGTCGCTTTACTATATCGTTACCTCACTTGTATAACTGTACCTCTCTCCGTTCACAACTATTTTCAGGTTAAAGGGACTTTCCTTTGCACCCTGTATACTAGAAAAGTACAAATGGATATACCATGAAAGTTCAAAGATATATGGAACCTAAATAATAGCAAATATACCTAGTCTGTATATTTCTTATTCCATATAGGGTTTTAGTTAACCATTAAAGGCATAGTAGGTGTATTGAGAGAGCCACTCAATGGGAACTAGTCGCGAATCCCATAGTATTTATGTGATTAATTCTCATTAAATTAGTCTGTTTTTAACAATTTGGCGTTTATTGCTTTTATACTGCTACTGGGCATTACATTACATAAATATATCCTTAAAATTTGTTAGCTAGGCTTTAAAAGCCGATGGAGCATAGAGTACGCCATCCCTGTCATTATGTATGTCCAAACCGTCCGTGTTTTTAAGGGTTAATATCTCGGCTAATTACTGACAATTTTTTCCGAAATTCATGATCAACAATGCTTTTATACTTCTGCTACGATAGGTACCTCCATCTCTGCTCAACACTTTTGCTGAAGCCCGTAAATCGAAATTTGAGTGTAACGGAAAAATGCGATTTTCTCAAAAACTACGTGACCTAGGGTCTATGTGACGCTATAATTTTCCTGCAAGGTTTAAATTAATGTCTACTACCTCCAATTTTTTCATAATTTTTGTTTCAATAGATTCGGAATTAGAGGGGGGGGGGGAACATATTTTTGCACTATATTTTCCACCATAACTTTCAAAATATAATATCTAAAATTAAATGAAATATATTTTTGATTTCAGCGTTACGAAAGCTTTCACACGATACCCCACACGATATACAAAGAAATGCTTTTTTTCAAGTAACTTAATTAGCCCCTGTACATTTTTCCGAAATATATTTATGAATATTTATTAATCTGTAATGTGGGTCAATAATCTTTATTACTTCCCCGAATTTGAACTTTCCACGTTGCATAGTTTACGAGTAAAAGGGCTGTGACAGGAGTGACTGACACAGGAGTGATCTTATAATGGTTCCGCATTTACTTTTTAAGTACGGAACCCTTAAAAGATCAAATAGTCTAGTAAAACTCGAATGCAGAATAAAAATCTTCCCTTTATGAGGTATGGCGTGTTTTTTCACCTCTGTAAGTTTGGAGGCATATATACTCCATGCCACAATGTTGCATTGAAATTAATTAACACGAATGAAGTCCAAGTGACATGTAGTATATCTATAATTTAGAAAAATCTGTTTCGTTCTTATCATTTTTCTCCTATTGCATATCCAGTAAATATGCAATGTGTTATTTTAACGATAACATTTGTTTTACATTGTTTTATTTATGTTTATATTGTCTATTTTATTTGATAAAAAGAATTTGTATTGTTTATGTGTGGATTAATACAATTACTTTTTTAATTAGTCAATTACATGATTGTTCTTATCATGTTGCACCCCAGTGTAGCTATTTTTCACTTACTACATATGCACAACGTGTGGGAAAACATCATGTTATTATTTTTTTATTTTGTTAATGTTTACGTATTATCAGTGCAAAAAAGATGGACAACCAACAATGTCGCCGACAATATTAAATGCAGCTATCCATACAAGCAACTGGCATATGTATTATATGTATTGTACGTTGTACTTATTGCAGGAATGTTTTATGGTACATATATATAAATTGCTGTATAAAAGTATGCATGTTTGCTTTATGTATTGTAATATCCACGCACGTTGTAAGATGTATTGTGCGAGATGTATGTGGGTGAATATCACAAAATGAGAGATTTTGAAAGCAAAAATTTTGAAAATTTAAATTGTTTCAAAGCTCCTGATTTTTTAAACAAAATTTTGGTTGAACAGCTGAATAAAGGAACTTATATATGAAATTGTTAAAGTTTAACGAGCTTAAGTTCATTTTATGTAATTATAATTATATGTCATTTTCTTGGCATATGTATGCCGACAGGATAATGACAATTTTATTCTAAAACATTTTTCACATTCTTGTTTTTTTTATTTTTAGATCTAACATTTAAATTTTTTTTAAAGGAACATGTTTCCTCTATAGTAACTCTAATTCAGTGTAATCTTCAGTTTTATTTGTAATTTATTGAAGCCAGGAAAATGACATAATAAAAGTCTACTCAATTTTTACAAAGTCTTTAAACACATTATTTTAAAAAAATATATCTAAAAGATCTTGCTGGCAGCAATGATTTTACTACTTCTGACTTGAACTATGTCAAGAATAAGAAGAATTACTGTGCAGCGACATCTTTATACCTCATAAAGAACTAAAATGAGCAGGCTAGGAAAATGACATTCATTTTTAGTGATAATCATATTTTAATTATGGAAAATTATTTGTAAAATACAGAACTTGTTACCTTCCTCATATATGTGTTATATAAGGCATAATTATTAATTAGAAATTAAAAAAAAACTAGAAAAAGATATTTGTACAGTATAGCAGAAAGCCTTTTACATTGCACACATCACAGTGTGACATGCCAGGCAAATGACAATCTGAAATTTTAAGTCTTTTAATTACTTTATTTTTGTGTTATTATGAATATAATATCTCTTGAAAATACTTCTAAGAATTTTTTATTAGAATGTAAAAAAGAAAATTACATTATATAACATTAAATAGAAATTTTTATTGTGCGGACTGCAATTTTCGTATTTTGTGATATTGTCCCATGTAACCATGCAAGACATACATATGCAAGGGCAAGGTATATATACATAAGTATGTAAATAAGAATATATATACAGGGACCAGAAGTGTCTGCCGCCTGTGTACAAATTTCATTTGGCAATTTTATCTCTACCCCAACCATGGTAAAAACATCTATAAAAACTTATTATTGAGTAAAATGTAAAGCAAAAAAACATTGAATACTAATTTCTTTAATAAAGCTATAAGAAAGCTAGAAAAGGAAAGAAACATAAAGTACCTGTACTAAATAATACCATGTTAAAGTTTCAGATCACAATAAACCATGTTATACAACAATTAACATTTTAAATGTTATAATAAAACACTCATACTACAATAATATTAAAACACACATACATACATAAATAACGCCTGCATTGAACAGTTAAAGGTATATATAAATATTATACAGACATACATACAATAAATACAATAAACCCAACTGGAGTGAAAAATTAGCCAGAGCCAGGAATCGAACCCGGGACCACAGTATACAAGACTGCTGCTCTAACCACTGAGCTACTCCGGCCGATGCCTGAGTCTGCAATTTCTCACTAATAAACCATGTTGGGGAAGTCACCAGCCATCTATGTTATCATATCCATCATACCCATCATATTTTAAATGTTGTTGGATGTAATATTTATACATACTTTTTTTACAATATTAAATGATACGTATTCTTGCCGCTGTTTACTTGTGACCAGGAGAATTAGAAGTAGAGGCCACTTTTAAGTGGGTTTAATAGGAGCATATGTTTTAAATAGGCCATAATTTTCTAAATACGTGAATTAATACTATTTAACTGATATTTTGCAGGTATTTTACTAAAATAGAGCAAAATAAAGAGTTCTCCTTGTATTAAAATATTCTGTGGCTGTCTCATTTACGGACATGCCGTTTCGAACAACCAAACAAGCTGATTCTTTGGCCTGCTCTCTGTTGAGCTTTCTTTACCACTGGTTTGGTAGATTCTATAGTTCACTACAAACATCGGCACATAAAATATTTATTTTGCTTTTGTAATTATAATATATGATGAAATTGAAGTGTCTATTTAATTAAAACAGGTCTTGTACAACTTCGCCTTGAATTTCCGAATTTCATATATTTTATTTTCAAATACAAACATAATTAAACATACAGAATATTGCAATATAAGTTCTAAAAAGACATTAAATTATCTCAAACATCATGTAAAGATTGCAACATTCCAACAATAATTTACGTTGATTTCAAAGTTTACTTGTTTTTAAAAACGACGTGTCGAAAGATTCAGAAAATGAAAACGAAGTCGGTATCGGTGTTGTTGTTGAAACAAACAAGCACGTATCAGCTGTCATGTATATGCTATCATTGCCATTCCTAAACCATTCCCTACAAGGTATAGACTCATGGCCTTATTAAGAGCATGGCCTTATTTGGTAGAAGTACCTTACAAAAAAAAAAAAAAAGTACAAAAATAACTAAAATAGCTAAAATATTGGGGGGAAGTAACACTTGCAATGTGTCAAAAAAATGAAAATTGGATCTTACATAACTGTTAATTTACATTTCAAGAAAATTAACAGTTTTAGTAAACCAGAAATATAAAATTATACACAAGAACAAAATAAAATGTCTAAACTGTATTTTATCTGACAAGAAAAATATTTTTGATCTTTGCACTTTGTATAGTTATTTATAAGGTAAAATAAACTTATAGGTATACAAATTATTGTTAAATTATAATCCTAAACTATTAATGAATTAAAATCTAAAATAACAGATAAATAAGTATTTAATCAGAAAAAAATCACTTAGTGAACTAAACTTACCTATCGTCTATTTATAAAAATTTTCGAGTAATATCATCTATATCAAATTGATCCAAAATATTTCACAGTTTGAATATATTAGGGGTGCACAACCTTTTTAAGAGAAGGGCCACTTACAAGAATGATTGGGTTGTCGAGGGCCACAACAGTAACACAGAGAAAATTCTATATCGGGGAGGTAGGGGGGGGGGAGGGTAATAAGTCTTTAATCTTGATGAATAATTATTTTTTGTCTATAATAAAAATAAACAAACGGAAATAAATAATTGTATAAAGGAATGCAGGGATTCTTCGCATCTGTATGAATAACCATTCAACACTTTATGAAGACTGACGGTTTCTTCTTGACAAATAGTAACTTGAAGACAAAAAATTACACAAAATTTCTAAATAATTGAACGTTATTGAAAATTATAAAAAAAATTAATGAAGAATAATTTAATTTAAAATATAAGGAAACTTATTTCTGAAATAACAAGGCATGATGGACTAATTATGCTATTTTTTCTGCGGGCTGTTAACAAAACTCATTTTTTGAAACTGAACTGATTGACGAAATTCGCGATTTTCTATCAACGATCGATTGACAGATTTCGCGGTAATTTTCCATTGCCGATTGGCAAAATTTGTAACCTTTTCAAACAACCAATTTGCGATACCTGCGATAAATTGACGCAATTAGCGATTTTTTTCAGCGATAAATTTTCAAATTTAGCGATTTTTCCCCCACAACGGATCAACGAAAATTGCGATTTTTTCCGCCACCGATCGAATTATTTCGAGACTTTTTTGTTCTACGATCGATCATCGAAATTTGCAAGTTTTTTCCATGAACGATTGAAAAATTCGTTATTTTTTTTCCATGAGTGATTGGCGAATTTTGTGATACTCACTGTAAAAAAAAATGGTAACGTTCCATGTAAAATCCAGGAACGTTTCGCCTTTTCTCAGGTTTTCAGAATAATTTAGCTCTTTCCTGTGAAATTCTGGTTTTCTTATCTGAAACGTTCCTGACACAAAAGTTGGAAACAGCAAAACGCTGCGGCCGCCATTTATTATTTTTTTTGCTATAATCCGTTGCTCGCGCGCGAGTGTCGAAAAAGAATTCCTTAAATGAATGTAAAAAAATCAATATGGAATGCAAATAAATCAATAGACGACATAATCCTTTACGTCTCTATTGTCAAGATATTTCAGATGAAAATACAATACCTCTGTGACATCACTAAGAGATTATCTCTCGTACTTGTCTGTGAAATCTTTAACGAGCAGACTGTGTAAAAAAAAATACACCTATTATTTGGATCTGCATTAACAGGGGACAATCAAATATGATTCTCACCTATTTTGATTAATTTAAAGTATGTTTTAGAGTTCTTATCTCTAATTATTCTTGTGAAAGGATTTCTTCAAATGGGCCTTAGATTTTCAGAAATTAGATGCCGAGTTTTAGCATACGTTTCAAATACCCATTAGTTTGCAGCTCTCAACGTGTCTTTCGTGGTGTGGACGCAGAAAGCTTGCACGCCACCCGTACGGCCCGGGTTCGATGCTACCTCTTGGCTTTTTTTTCTCTTTTTTAATTAATTTTATATTTTAACACTTTATTACAATTTGATTTAAATTTGACATATATTTGACACTTTAAATTGCTGCAAATTTGAATTTTTTTTTTTTTTCGGAAAAAATATACAATTACGTTTAGGTTTTTTTTTTCATGAAAATTTATATGTATTTTATCTAACTTGTAAACTAACATAATCACTGACGAAAATCCAAAATATTTTATGTCTAGATTTTTTTTCTAATTATTATTTACATTTATATATTTTTATATTTTAAGCAAAGTTCAGAAACAATATATCACATATATATTTACTTTATTGAATTTTAACTGAAAATTTATTTTTTCGTGTAAATTATAAATAATAATTTTGATGTCAATTTCAAAATATTTTTTCATTCTAACAAATAATGATAATAAAGCGAAAATTGTCAACTGGAAATGTAAAAATCGTCTGCGGATCCCGCATGCTGTGAAATGTCAGTTATGTCATAATGAAGGGAACGAACATCCAGAGTGAATTATGTCAGCCAGATATCGGTCCGGATAGCCTAACAGGTAAGGCATTGGCACGGCACGCCAAGTATCCAGGTTCGATCCCTGGTCTGGACATTCTTCGCTCTTGTGCTACTCCAGCCTTGAATATGTCAGTAATGTTTTGCTGTCAACAGAAATATTCCTGGTATTTCGCAGGAAACTTACTGGCATTTCTGTAGAAAGTTTTTAACATATACAGTAAAGTTCCAGTCATTTTCAAGAAATGTTTCTTAGAAATAATGGGCAACTCAGCTGCCCATTTTTTCCCAGGAACGTTGCGGAATTTTTTTTACAGTGCTTTACGTGACAGATTGACAATATTTGTAATTTTTTTTCCAATGACCAATCGACGAGTGATTTTTTTTCGATATACATTGATGTAATTTGCGATTTTTTTCGCGCAATAAATTAGAGAAAATCGCGATTTCTTTTTCGCGCACAATCGATGAAATTTCTGTTTTTTCCTGCGACCAATGGATTTCTATTTCATGATATTTTTTGGGGCCGACACACAAATTTTGTAATTTTTTCCATGAGCTATTCACGAAATTCGCGAATTTTTGGGAAAATTCACGATTTTTTTTCACGAGCAATTGACAAATTTCGCAATATTTTTGCGACCAATTGACAAAATTTATAATTTTTTTCTATCAATTGTCAAAATTCGTGATTTTTTTCCGCGACAGATCGACAAAATCGTGCTTTTCCCCCAGTCGATCAACGAAATGTGCGATTTTTGTACCTCATCGACAAAATTCGCGACTTTACTGTGCCCGATTAATAAAATTCGTGATTGTTAACTCACTCTGACGAAATTTGTAGTTTTTACCGCGGTGAATTGACGAAATTTGCGATTTTTTCCTGCGATAAGCTGGCGAAATTCGCGATTTTTCCGTAGCCGGTCAAGAAAGTTTGCAATTTTTCGCAGCTCCTCGACAAAATTCACGATTTTTCCGCCTCCGATCAACGTCATTCGCGATTCTTAACTGACTCTGAAGAAACTTGTAATTTTTACGCGACAAAACTCACGATTTTTCCACAGCCGGTCAACAAAACTTTCAATTTTTCCGTAGCTCATCGACAAAATTCGCAATTGTTCTGTGCCCGATTAAAGTAATTTGAGACTTTTTCGCGCCGAGTCGACAAAATTCGCGATCTTTCCTTTCGCGATCAACAAAATTCGAAAATTTTCCGCACCCGATAAACGAAATTTGCGATTCTTAACTGACTCTGACAAATTTCGTAATTTTTTCTCGCGATAAACTGACAAAACTCGAGATTTTCCCCTATTGATTGACGAAATTTGAGATTTTTCTGCAGCTCATCGCTAAATTTCGTGATTTTTCCGAACTCGATCAACGAAATTTGCGATTCTTAATTGGCTCTGATGAAATTTACAATTTCTTCCGGGACAAATTGACGAAATTCACGATTTTTGCCTGCGACATATGGACAAAAAATTGCAATTTTTCCAGTTATAAATTGACGAAATTTTTTCAAAAAAAAAAAAAAAAACGAAGAAATTATATAAATTGTAATCGCGGGCCACAAGTTAACCCATGGCGGGCCACTATTGGCCCGCGGGCCACAGGTTGTGCATCCCTAGAATATATTAAAGGCACGATGTCAATCTGTCTTTTAACATTATGGAGCGTAAGCAGTTTTTAATAATTTTAAGCTTAGCAAAAGAGCGCTCTATGTATGACAAAAGGATTCGAAGGACAATTTTCAAATTTCTGGGTTGCACAGGTGACTATTTTTATATATTTCATTTACCATTGTTTCCGAACAATAATCTTTCTCGTAAATTTGTAGCAGAAATTATTGCTTGGAAGTAGTAATATACTAAATAGCAATAATATAGTTTCTGCCAACTCTAAAATTTCGATAAATTGGGAATGAATATACTAAATTAGCCAGTAATATATCATAAAAAATGATTGACAATGCAAAATGTCATCCGTGTCAATGGTTGTTTATGCAATTCTCATGCGGCAGTTTCTTTTTACAGAAACGAAAAAAATATATTTTATTCTTTGAAGTGTTTGATAAATAAAAATGTTAAAAAATGAATTCGCATGCTTTTTAAATACAGTAAACCTTTTTTACCAAAGAAGCTAATGTTTGATATCTTCTTTAGAGAAAAAAAATACTTTAAATAATATTTCATGTTCTATATCTTCATCTTTATAAGCTGTCTTTTAAAATTATCCCAATGTTCTTCTATTAAAAAAACCAAATACTGCGTCAGATTTCGCAGCAATAAAATTTTCAACTTCGTATAATTTCGTTGCCATTTTCATTATAAATATATTTTGAAAAATGCAACCAAAGTAATTTGTGCATTCACAAATAAAGACTAATTCCATTATGCTGATAAATTTCGTTTGTAGGAAATATACTAGACTCTGATACAGAAAATAAAAGTAATTATTCCAAGTAGACATTTTTTCTGATGTTTGAATTGTTCATCCAGGTCTGAAGAGTGATTACACATTTTAAATAAAACATCATATATTGCAAGTAAATAATTATCGAGGTTTTTTCGTCATTAATTCTGTTTGACTACCGCACTTTAGATAAAATACTAAGTTTAAATCATCTATAGAGTAGTTAAAATGTATCGCATGTATTTGTATATGAATGCATATATTACTGTTAAAGCTCGAAGTATGACAAGCCCCAGGTTATACCAGTACATTCTAGCATTTACCAAAGTGAGTTGTAAAAGCCCGAAATGTACTTCTAAAGTAATCTATTTCGGGTTTTTACCAGATCGATTAGATCCGGAATTCTGTAAAACATACAAGACTGTGATACTGAGGAAATACACATAAGCGAAATGGTAAATAAGCTTATTTTATCTTCGGCAGCGACATAGAAAATGAAACCTGTTCAAACGAGTATCCACGAAGATTATTGTGCAAATCAGACAACAGTTTTTGTATTTCAAAATGCCACAACGTTCAATCTTACTGTAACAAGTTATACACTATATGGCCAAAGGTGACCGGTCACTTGCGATTTTAGACATTTTGTTAAATATCTAGAGAAATACATGAGGAATTAACCTTAAACGGCAGGACTGTAAACAGTATGGTATATGTCATATATTTCCGCGAAGATTTTTTTCCCGAAACCCCATAGAGGTCCGTCAACAAATTGAAAAAAGAAGAATATCTTTTGGATAACCCTGTACAAACTAATGTAGCAAAAAGGTTCAAACTCGAGATTATTAAATAAGTGGCTTATTGTAATGTACTGTGTTCATTTTTATGAGATAGCATGTATACTGGTAGAGAAATTAAAATTTTTATAAAAACAGTCCCAACTTTCGCCAAGTTTTTTGCTTAAAATTTGCAGAGTTCTTAATATAAAAAAAAAGTGATTTTTAGATTCGGATTTCGAGCTTATTCTATCGACGATAATTTTCAGAATTTTCAAGCTATGATTTTGAGACTTTCACAAAAGTTGCTCTATGTACTTAGCTAATACATTATGCATATTGAGTTTTTATTGCATTCGCGCATGCGCAGTGAAACATGTTTTAGTAAACCTGCTCATTTTTCATCCAAATTTTATTATTTTTTAATTTTGATTCCAGAGTATTATATACAATGTTGTTTGTCATATTTTTTGAAAAGAACTTTTTTTTTATATGAAGAACTCTGCAAATTATGAGCAAAAAAACTTCGCGAAATTTGGGACTGTTTTTATAAAAACCTTAATTTCTCTACGAGCATACATGCTATCCTCATAAAAATGAACACAGTATATTACAATAAGCCACTTATTAATAATCTCGAGTTAGAACACTTTTGCTACATTACTTTTTACAAGGTTATCCAAAAGATATTCATTTTTTTTTTCAATTTGTTAACGGTCCCCTATGGGGTTTCGGGAAAAAATCTTCGCAGAAATATATGACCTATACTATACTGTTTACACACCTCCAATTTCAGGTTAATTCCTCATGTATTTTTCTAGATATTTAACAAAACGTCTAAAATTACAAGTGACCGGTCACCTTTGGCCATATAGGGAGCCGGTGATATCGAAAGTCCCGTCATCGAGGAATTGAAATGTTTTTATGTAAATTGATAGTAAAAAGTCATACGACAAAATGTGCTAGGTATGACTAGGTTTGACAAGCAGAAAATAAGTTAAATTAAGTTGATTATTATTAAAAAAACTGTAATGATTTACTGTTTTCGCGGAAAATCGCAAAAAAAGGCTCCACCGGTAAAAATTTAAAGCAAAATAAATGTTAAATTTTATCAACGGTCGCTTCCTTAACTGTAAAACGGCGATGAGGGGTCATTTTAACCAGTACCAAATGAATAATAGTCGTCGATTCGGATCATAAAATTTCTTTATAAAATAAGTTAAATACATACCGCATAAGAATACGTTAAATAAATAGGTTAAGTAGTCTTACATAAAAATTCTGGTGTAAAATATTTTTACAAAGCTTGAGTAAATTTTCTCGCCGTTCTAGTGTTAAAATAGGTATGACAGATTTTTCAGACAGAATATTTTTTTGCCATATCATGTTTTCTGGAAGAGGACAAAAGTTTGTATAAAATGCTGTAAGAGTGATAAATATCTGAGGTGACAGTAAAACATTATAGCTTTTTATTAATAATTAATTTAATGAAACATATTTTACGTTTGTAAAACTTAATCATACCTAGCTCATTTTGTTCGTATGACATTTTACTATCGATTTATATAAGAGTTCTTAAATTCCGCGATGACAGGGCTTTCGATGTCAGCGGCTCCCGGACTATTACTTTATTGTCCAGGCAATAGAGACCGTATAGAGGCTCTACCTAGCAAAATTCATGGTAGTTCTGTTAAAAGGCTTACTATATGTTTTTTGATTCGCTGATTCCGAATTTTTAACTTCCCACCAATATTTCCCCCGGCAACATCTCCAAATTTTGGTAAAATGCCCCCAAAAAAGGTTTTTATTAAAAAAATCAATTTTTTTATTGTTTTAGGGGAAAAGTATCTAGAAATTCAGAAAGTAAACAAAATTTGCAACAAATTAGATATATGACATTATGACTTAGGATCAAGGAGAAGGGGGGATCTGCCTCGGAATATGCGCGCAGTGCTGCGTGAACTAAGTTGCGCAATTCCACTTAACCACTCATAAGTTTATATTCGCTTTCCCATCTCCCCTCCGAACTTTCTCTTTAAGGTTTACTTTAAGTTTTTTGGGTCGCTAAATCCGAATTTTTAACTTCCCCCCAAAATTTTCCCACCGAACACCCTTCCCCAAATCGTTGTTTTTAACTTAAATTTCTTATTGCTTTAGGAGAAAAGCATTACGAAATTCAGAAACTAGACAAAATTTGCAACAAATAGGATATATGACATTATGACGTAGGATGAACGGGGTGGGATAGGGCTGCCTTTGAATATGCACTGCGGCGCTATGTGCACTAAGTTATGAAATGCAGGCAATAGGGGATTTTACCTGGAAAAAATAATACTAGTTCTGGATTTAGACTCACTTTATGTTTTTTTTGGGTCGCTGAATCCGAATTTGTAACTTCCCACCAAAATTTCACCCGGCAACACCCCCAAAAATTGATTTTTGAAAAAATTTGGTTTTTGAGAAAAGCACGCGGGGAATGTTCCGAAGCAGCCCCCTCTCTCCCCGTTTATCCTACGTCATAATGTCATATATCCTATTTGTTGCAAATTTTGTCTAGTTTCTGAACTTCATAATGCTTTTTCCCTAAAACAATAAGAAATTTAAGTTAATAACAACTATTTTGGAGGGTTTTCGGGGGGGGGGGGGATTTTGGGGGTAAGTTAAAAATTCGGATTCAGCGACCCAAAAAACTTAAAGTAAACCTTATAAGGAAAGTTCCGAGGGGAGATGGGAGGGCGAATGTAAACGTGTGAGTGGTTAAGTGGAATTGCGCAACTTAGTCCACGCAGCACCGCGTGCATGTTCCGAGACAGATCCCCCCTTTCTCTTCATCCTAAGTCATAATGTCATATATCTAATTTGTTGCAAATTTGTCTACTTTCTGAATTTCTAGATACTTTTCTCCTAAAACAATAAAAAAATTGTTTTTTTTTTAATAAAAATCTTTTTTGGGGGGCTTTTTACCAAAATTTGAAGGGGGGGGGGGTTGCCGGGTGAAATTTTGGTGGGAAGTTACAAATTCGAATTCAGCGACCCAAAAAACATAAAGTAAGTCGATTTTCAGAACTACCATTAATTTTGCTAGGTAAAATTCCCTATTGCCTGGACTATTAGTTATGTTTTGAGAATGCTCGAAAAAAGCTGTTTATTCCGCCGAAACTATATTTCAATGAATTAGTTAAATTCTGTAAACTATAGAAAAGTTACGCATATTGTTAGTCTACGCTTCGTTCACATTTAATATGGAAAAGCAAATTATTGCACCTTTAAGGAAGAAACTGTCGAGTATAATCTAGAATAGAGTTATTTTAATCTACTATTTAACTCAGACACGTGGTTATAAAAAACGTAAGGGTAGTTAAATGTTCGAATAAAATATATACAAGCTAACAAGTTACAAATATACCTTACATTTGCGTCGCGTAAGGGACTTCAATATGTTAAGCAAACATGTACCAAACCCTAAGGATTGGGAAGTGCGTGATGAAGCTTATGAATCATTACGGAATTTTATATAAAATAGTTGGCAATAGCATTTAGCAAAACTGTTTGATAAAAACTCGAAATTGAAGCGTTTAGAAGCATATTTCGGGTTTTTAGCAACTTATTTTGGTAAAACCTAGGATTTACCAGACTTTGGGTTTCTACAGTAACATATATGCACTGCAACAATTAAAGGATATTATAGTTGTGGCTGTATCTTGCGGATGGGAAATTATTTAGATGATTGATACATGACTACAGACATGGTAGGCTACATGAAAAAAAGATTACACAAGTTTGGCAGAAGAAAATGCACAGTATTAAGCATTTTGATACAAAAGGAAAAAACACAATTTGTGAATGGGAGAAAAAACGAATAAAAAAGTGTGTTTCTTTCAAAGAAAATCATTTTAGTAGGTGTTTTTCCCCGGGTGGCTAGCATCATCGAACACATTCGAAGCATGAAGTCAATGAGTCTATTAATGAGCTGGGGTATTCTGTCCCACTCCTCAAGAAGAGATCTTTCCAGTTTTTGGAGAGATTTTGGGGGTAAAAGGTGGCCAGCAACTCGTCTCCCTAGAATGTCCCAAACATGCTCAATTGGGTTCATGTCCGGAGAACACGCTGGTAATTCCAGTCGTATGATTCCTTTCTCAAAAAAAGAAATCTTCCACCAAGTGAGCACGATTTGGCCTGCAATTAACTGTCGTCCATTAACATGAAGTCATCTCCAATTGCTGCAGCGTAAGTGAATACAATAGGTCTGAGGATCTCATCCCTATATCGCTGACCGGTCAGAGCTCCAATTCGAATGATGTGGAGGTCAGTGCACCTATCACTGGCAGCATAGACCAATGCAGGATAGTTTCTAGCGCCACGTTCCCCAACCCAGATGAAAATACACTTATTATCAGGATGAACAGAAAAACGGGACTCGTCAGAGAAAAGAATATTGCGCCATTCATTTCTCCTCCAGTTCACATGCTCTGAAGCCCACTTTCTGCAGGCGCCACGGTGCCTTGCTGTTAACGTGACACATGCCATTGGTCTGCGAGCATACAGACCTACAGCGTGGAGTCGGTTTCGTATAGTTTGAGTCGAAACTGTGGTGCCAGTAACCGAGCGATGGTGTTGTTGAAAAAGAGTGGCATTCATATTTCGGTGTCTCCGGCCGTTATCGTTAAATATTGAATTTCATTGGGCGTTGTTTCACGTCTACGACCGTTCCTTGGTCTTCGGCCTGCATTTCCATTCTTCAAAAGCGGTTCCAGATCCTGGAAATCCTACTTTAAGAAACTCCAGTGGCCTATGCTACTTCGGCTTGTGTTTGGCCCCCCTTCTAACCGATTAACAACTCTCCAAGCTTCTGATTCGATTAAATGACTTCGTTGAGAGATCGTATTTATCGAAACAAAGCAGTTACTGAATGTCAATCATTGTTTTCTGCCTTGTTTTTCAGTAAGTTGAAAGCCAAATTTCATTCGTTGCCGCTAAAGCCTCGTTTTTGACGTCAAACTCAAAATTTGCATACTCCGAAGTTTGAAAATGAGAAAAAATGGCATTTGTGACTATCTTCTTCCATTTTATGCAAAACAGATTTTGTTTATACCGTTATTTTATATAAGATTTACAATATTCTTTAATTGTTTTGAGCGGTGTATATCATAATGTTATGTATATGAGTAGTTAAAATATTGAGGATTTTAATATCTGACGTTTTACAATGTGTTTAATAGTTTAAAATGTATTAGCTTTGATAATATCAGTTTATTTATTGAATTTATTTTTAGATGTTTCGTGAGCTGTATTTCCCAGCTGATGCACTAACAGGCCCAGAATTTGTTCCAGCGCTGCTGCGTGTTGTTTAAGCTATCGTGTGGGATGAAGTACACTGAAATCCTATTTGATACTCTGCAAAGTATCTTGCTTTATAATGCTTTTTGTGATGTTAACTGTGCTGCTCCTCTGTACCAATGTTGATTGTAATCGATTGCTTTTTTAATCAGATTAATAATCATGATTAAAGTAATCGTGATTATTTTCAATCATGATTACTTCATAATACTTTTAATCATGGTTACTTCTCATCATTAATCAGGATTACAGTAATTGATTAGTCATTATAACATAGATTATAAGAATCTGAAATGAAATTTGTGACTATATTTTTACTTGCTGTTTCTTGTGATATTGAATATGGAGGTATGCGCGTTTTTAAGAAGTCATTAAGTAACTCTATTTATCAAACAAATGTCTGTCAAAACAAAATTTGTTTAAACAGCAAGTCAAGTATGTTGAAAGCTATTGAAATAAAATTAATTCAACCTCATTTTCAGCTAATTTCCTTTTACAGAAGTTCGGTTTATAATGCCCTTCTTTCTCCCCGAAATACACACCCTGTAAAATAATTCCATTAAAATACGAAAATTGTACTAGTAATCGAGACGCTAGTACTATTTCCATATTTTAACAAAAATTTTTTCCGTAAATTCCAGAAAAAAATCCATTTTTTCACAAAATTTAGGGGAAAAAATTCCGTTAAAATACGGAAATAGTACTGGCGTTTCGATTGCCAGTGCAATTTCCATATTTTAACGTTTTTTTTTTTTTTTTTTTTTTTTTTTTTTTGTGCATCACTTATCACGAGCTATTCCGATCACTCTCCTCCAAAAATAAAGTTGAATGTTTCCCTCTTTTCTTTCTTTTTTTTTAAAAATTATAAACTATCTTAATCATTGCACATTTTATCTTAAATATTTGCAAAATATTAGTTCCTCTATATCTGTTAATATTTAAGTATAGTTTATGCAATATTTAAGAGGAAGTTTCTGTGCAGTTTTATTTATAATCTGCCCTTTTTCAGGTGATTCAATTTTGTTTTTAAACCTTTTATTATTTTGTTTATATCTCAGGTTGTCAAAAGGAGGGAACTGGGTTCTTTTCCGAAATTTACAGCAATCGATTATAATGTAATTAAGTAATCATGGCTGCGATTACATATATTAATCTGTAATAATTTAAAATGATTTTATTTCCGATTAGTTTTTATAAATCTGTAGTCTTGATTAACGAATACAAAATGAAATCATAATCTGTAATTTTTAATTTGATTATTCTTTGTCTAACACTGCTTTGCACAAACTACTGATACAACTGAAAATTGCTGGTGGCAAATGTAATCGTTCTAAAATGTTCATTTTTGTGAAAAAAATTTATTTTATACTCTACAAAGTATATCTGGACTTTTGGCAACTATTGTAATAACTCATGCCAAACGCCGAATTGAACATTTAGAATTCTACTTGTGACGTGAACTGTGCTGCTACTTTGTATTATTATTAAACTTAAACGTCACTTGTTGCTGCCAAATGTAATTATTCTGGGACTAAAATTTTCATTACTGAAAAATTCTTATTTCTTTCTGTATCTGTGAAAAGTGCATCGTGCTACTGTCTATGCTTTGCGAATTACTGATTTTTTATTTCTTTTGTGTCTTTTGTGATCAACCAGTATTTTCCACTACAGTATTATTTGGTTTATATATCTATATTTGAAGACATGAGTTTCAAAACTCGCCTTATCCAAAATAAAAATTCGTGTTTTCCCTATGGAACAGGATGGAATATGGAAATTCCATCCTGGAGATTCCTATGGATCTCTATGGAAAGAGATCCATAGGCTATTCTATTGGTAAACCTGCACAGAAGAAACGCAACAATCTGAAAAAAAAGTATTATCCTGTATTTATGGCATTGTAAAATCTTTGTTTACAATGAAAACCAATGGACGCTGTTAGAGGTTTTTCCCAAAAGCGATTTGCCAAAATTTGATTTTCTGGATAAGGCGAATTTTGAAACTCACGTCTTCATATTATAAATCTCTTCTCGTTTTATATATTAAATTGTGTAAATATTGAAAAAAATTGCTTGTGTGTGTTTGATACATTTAAACTCCACATTGTTATAAAAATCCAATGAGATTTTAAAAGGAAGATTACAAGAAAGTGCTTTTGATTTTTTTCCCTCTTTTCTCCCCAAATTCAGTCTCAAAGTTTCCTCTAACCGCCAAAAATCCTATAAAATGGAAGTAGATATTTTTTGTATTTAAACAAAATGATATTGATACATATTGTACATTTTAAAAACAAATTTAGTGATTTTCCTATTAAAACGCTTAATATTTTTCTTTAAAAAAATATAACATCACATTTTATAACTACTTCCTCTTCCACATCAAAACATATAACACACATTAAAACATATTAAGCGACAGGAATTTTAAATATCTTTTGTCACACATGGAAAATTTAAAGTTTTTTTAAAATCACAAGTTGAAGGTACCCATAAATGATTTAAGATTTATTTTAGTTAATGTGATCGGTTACGTAATATTTTATTAACAATTATAAATATTTTATACTATACTTTTATCTTGAAATGTGTTTTCATACATTATTTATACATTCCTTTCTAAATATAAATTGTTTTTAAAAAATTAAAAATTAATTTTAAAGAATTAAAATTTATTAATTTTGGCTGTATATTTTAAGATCGGCTTATCTTCTGAACGAATAATGCTTTTTGCATAAGTTTTTTGTTTTCGACTACAGAAAAGAATAAATATTATTTTGTTTTTAGAATTTACAAAAATTGTCATAAAAAAGTATGCGCATGTTTAAAAAATAAAAAGTCATTTTTATGAATACTATTTATTACGGTAGTCATATTTCCTCTAAAAAAATATGTGCATTTTTTTTTAATTAAAAAGTCATTTTTATGAGTACTATTTATTACGGTAGTCATATTTCCTTTAAAAAAATCCTACAAATAATTAAAAAATATATATAACAACTTACCTTGAAAACAGTATACAAAGTCCCATTACTTAAATATATCATTTATTTATCATTAACTTCATTTAACCCTTCACTGCATGAATTTTTCTATTCTTATGAAATTTTTTTTTAATCAATATATCGGTCTAATAATGGGAAAAATAGTAAAAAAATTCAAATTTCAAAATGTCAGCTAAAATTTGATATTTTATGGTGTGTGCCATATGTACACATTTAAGGTTTTAAAATATTGTATTGCTATATTTTGCAACCAAATGAGCTTAAATTAATTATTTTTATCTGCTTAAGGCTCTACAACTTTTATTATATTAATATTTTTAAGTATTCGGTAAAAATAATGAAAGCAAATTTTACGTTAATAGCTTGATCGATTTTTTTTTTCATTTCCGAAGAACAAATTCTATTTCTTTTTATAATGCAGCCATCTAACATGGACAAAATAAGTGTTATTCAATTCTTTGAATTGTTCTTGATCAGTTACAGTGATCATATTAGCCAAATTCATGGCAAATTATGAAAATGATAATATTTTCAGGTATGTGCCAGATATGGCACGTGGTGCAGTGAAGGGTTAAGTATATCATTTTAATGATATATTAAATGAAATGAATGAATTTAAAGTTTATCTTTAGTCAAGTACAGGCAGTTCATTAAAATAATAATAATAATAATATCAATAATAATAATAATAATAATTTTTTTAAAGATTAAACTATAGGTATTTAAAAGAGGTTTGTATCTTTTGTGGTAAAATCTCTATACAGAACTGCGAAATTGTGACATTTCGTGGTATTTCTTTTGTTCTCGACCTTCTTAAAGAAATTCATGAATTGCATGATTGCAAAATTATAACTTTGTTATGTTTATTTACTACTTTAATTGTATATCAAAAACTTATGTTTAATTGAACTTTTTGATTAATTGTATTAATTTTTCAACTTTTATGTAATTGAACTGTTTTATGAACTGCATTAATGCAAGAAACTTTGATCCAACGGAATATTTGAAATTAGTATCTTGAATGTTTATTAACTGGTTTTAATGGAATTACCCAAGTAGCACAGAGTGTTGGCCATCATTGGCAGTTTTCAGAAACCGTTATAAAATTGCAGTTCTGAAATGGTTCGTAAATTATAAAGTACAGAAGTCACTCTAACTTGGTGCATATGTGAGTAGAACTTCAAGCAATTAACAGTTGGAAAACTATTAGCTTTTTTGATGGCTAATGGTTTGTTGGCCAATGTTACGGTAATGCATTTACTTACCATTTACGGCATTTCTTACTGTGCTGTAGCTTTGGACCACAATTAGCCAATCTTAGTCCAACTATTGTGTGCTTTTTGGGTAAAATTACAGGAATGTATCTGAAATTTGTTTTTCTAAGGTTCAGATATCTTTTAACCCTTAATTGCATGAATTATTCTTTTAGAATTGTGTTTTTTATTTTTATATTAAGGATTAGACACCAGAAATCTTAAGATAGATTTTTAAGTTTATTTAGTAGCATATTTTTGTAATTTTTAGAGGATTAATATTTCTATATAAATATAGTGGTTGTAAGAACTTAATTTATGTATTAAAAATTAAATAAAAAGGTGATGGAAATTTACATCACTATGCAATTAAGGGTTAAACTGACAAATTCCATGTAAAAGTGATACTAACACTAGAAAGCCCGCGAGCAGTCATTTTGACTGCTACCAAATGAATATATCTCGGTTCGAACCAGAAATTTTTTTATAAAACTAGTTTAAAAGATACAAAGAAAAAAAACTAGTTAAATGCATAAGTTAATAATTTAAAATAAAAATTCTGGTTTGGAATATTTTTCTAAAATTTGAGTAAAATTCTCGGTCTTTCTAGTGCTAATATCGATTGCAATAACATATAATTAACTGTTATATATAAAATTTTAAACACACACTAAAGCAGATATTTTCTAACATTTAATGTTCTGTAGGAAAGTACATCTATGTTCAGTAGAAGAGTCTATATGCATGTAAACATTTTTTATGTAATTCAAAAATTTTTGATATACGAATTCATCTTACATATCTTGCGCGTAGGATTTCTGATAATTGAATTTTCACAGTAAAAGATTTTTCTTATGAAGTAGAGATAAAATATGAGCTTAAAATCACCTACACTGCGGAAGATATAATAATTAGTTCTAGAGAAAAAAACCCTTCAAAATTTTAACTTTTAAAAAATGAAAACAGTCATGATTTTAAAATTTCCTACTTGATGAGCATAAAGGTAGGTCTTTGTACATGTATAAGTTTTACACCGTCAGACAAAATTTCCGGCCATTCTAGCCAGTCTTATCTTATCATATGTTCAATGACCGAAATCACCGTTTTCGGAAAATTGATTTTAAAGATAAAATTACTCTTTAATCATATTAAAAGAGCTTTAACGGTTTTGGACATAACTTTACTTCCAAAGAAAATTTTTGCATGGGGTGTCTTTTAAAATGTTCTTAAATAATCAAGATAGAATGAATTATGAACTACTAAAACTTTGAACCAAGAATCGATAAAATATTGAATCATAAAATTACCAGTTTTGTTTTGAAAATGAAAGATAATCAAACCGGAACTTCATTTAAAGTTGTATCCGGAACATATTCGATAGACCAAGTGGAAGGAAATTCGAATAATATACCATCCTTCTATCCATTAAACCAAAAGGAGTATATCATCACTCTTTAAGGATGCTCATCAGCTTTACTGTATCTTTAATTGAAAGATTTTTTTTTTACCTTTTTTTAATGTATTATTGTTTTCTTCAGTTATATTAAATTTAAACACACTCTTCAGCAATTATTCTTTGCGTCTAATTGTTATATTGTATGATCTATTTTTATTATTCCATGATCTATGATTATTAAATTGTACAATCACTAAAACTTTATTTATGACGTAGTAAATATTCACCATTTGTTAAAAAAAAATAATGTAATTCATTCGCGTAACCCCACAGACTCAAAGACTAATTATTAGTTTTAATTTTGAGTTTTTATTAATGTAAAAACACTAGATATAAACTTACACCGAAAAGATTTAGATTATATTAAAAATATTTTAATGGAAAAAAAATTATAACATAATTACGAAAAATATCATGCTCAAAAATACATTCTAATCACAATAAATAAAATTTTCATGACATATTTTACTAGACAATATGTCTAGATTTAATATAGGGGAGAGTAGTGCACAGTGAAACATGGTACACAGTGGGACAGCAGCCATTTTGACATACAGCTGTAACTTTTTCTCCAAGCTGGCACACACACATAACGACCCCATCTTATGCAATACGTGGATGTAGTTTCGGCACTTCAGTTACTCGTCCGACAAAATAAAAAATATTTCATTATTTTATAGTGGTTAAAGTTACATAAACGACTATTTTAGAGTTTATTTCCTTCAATATGACATATATTTACTTAACCAAACCTAGCTATATCTAATAATAGACTATTTCTACAAAACGACATAAACTTTTTAAAGCGATGAAATTGATGTAACAGATGTGGCACCCATTTTGTTACAACGTAACGAAAGTACACAGTGAGACACACAGTTGTGGCACACTGTGAGGCGTGTCTCATTGTGTACCTACTATGTTATTCTGATGTTTAAAAAATTATTTATTAATAAAAGAAGGTTTTTCTCTGTCTCCCTCTTTCTGTGTGTGTGTGTGTGGGGGGGGGGGGGGGCGTGCGATGGCTAGGGAAATCTACTAAACGTAAGAGGCTGAAAATTTGCATGTAGGTAGCCCAAGATCTACCATTTTTAGGTAGATTTCGTATGAAATATTACCTATTACATTCTCCCCTAAGTTGGAATTTCTGAAAAATTTTTGCAGATCTACACCGATCATGAACCCTAGAATTAAAAAACTATATATATATATATATATATCTATATATATATATCCCTTTCTTCTGGACACGATAACTTCCATAATTCTGCACAAATCTCTTCCAAGCTAATACATAAAATCAAGGGCCATAAAATCTCGATCAAGTTCGTTAATTGGCAAAATCAGACCAAGGGGATTGAAATAGGGAGAGGTTTTGTGAAAACCGAAAAAACCCCATAACTTCTTAATTTTTGCACACATCAAATCAGTTTAAAATTTCTATTACTTCTAAAAATTGGGCCAAAAAGTTATGCATCAAAGATTTTTGATAAAATTAAAAATGGGCTCAAGGGGCGCAAAAAATAGGGTTTTAGGGAGAAAAAATATCATAACTTCGTCAATTCTCAAGATATCAAATCCAATTAAATTTAATATGAATCTTCTCAATATTATTTACAGCTTTTATATTGACAAGTTTTTGATAGTACCAATTCGTACCAAAAAAGGGGGGGGGGGAGTTGAAGTAGAAAAAATCCATAACTTCGTCAATTCACAAGATATAAAATCCGCATGAGTTTATTATATATCTCCTTAATATTATCTACAACATTTATATTGACAAGTTTTTAATAGGACCAATTCTTACAGCAAAAACAAATTAAAAATACGTAGCGGTTGAAGAAGAAAAAAAAAGCCATCGTATTAAGGGTGTATTCAAATCCAAAGAGCTTAATTTCTGACTCATTTTTAAATTCATTTTTTCTCTTAAACGCATCCAATTGGAAGATTCTCTAAAATTATTCAGAAACTATATAATGTACGGCATTGATCAATTTTTTGATAGAGGCAAATATATTTCAAAAAATTATGTCAAAGTGGGCATTTTGAACCGAATTTCTCGAAGCGATTGTGTTTGAAACGAAAAATACTGTCCTACTGAGAAAATAATTGTTTATCATTCAAGTTTTAATTAATTGAACGAAAAATAAAAATACAGGTCGCATATAAATCTCTTCAAAAATCACGTCAGCAAGTTTCATATTTGGTCTATTAAAATTGAATCTGAAAATTTCGAGTTGTTGAGCATGGAAAAGTATTTTTTTAATACCGCCTAAACATGATTCTGATAAAACGAGCTCTTATTTAAAAATGAAATAAAAACTCGTCAAAACGGCCAGATATAATTGTTAAAGTGAGTTTATCTTTAATCATGATTTAGTTTTTGTTGGTGAAATTAGTATACTTAACTTCGAAATCTACCTCCGCCTGTAGGCCGGGCCGGCAGGGATTTTCCACACGAGGCTCATATTTTTAATATTTTGAAAATCTAAAAATATTAACTAGAAATCATAAACTGCAGAAAATTATTGATAGAGTGTAAAAGTGTATGATTTATGAAAATATATACATTGTCTCACTGTGTACCACTTGTGGTACGCAGTGAGACAATTTCCGATACTCCATTATGCTGCTTCTGTGCTTTTATAAATAATTTTTTAAACCATTTATACATTAATGTATAGCGTATTTGTGTAGCTTAAAGATGTAGCAAAATTGTTTTCAAAAGAATAAAAATCATCGTCATTCGTTAAGTAATAATAATTTTCGTCTCACTATGTACTACCCTCCCCTCCCCTATTTATATTAATGAAAGTACAGAAATAATTATTAGTTATTATTTTGAGTTTTTATTAATGTCAAAACCTTACGTATAAACAGTTTTAGATTATATTAAATATATTTTATGGAGAAAAATTTACAATATAATTACGAAAAATATGACATTCAAAAATGCGTTCTAATCACAACAAACAAAATTTTCATTGCATATTTTACTAAAGAATACGTCTAGGTTTAATATATGATATTTATATTAATGAAAATACAAAAATGAAACTGAAATTCGGTTTTTGCTCCCGTATTGTTGCGGACAAAAACTGTGTTAACATTATTATTTTTAATAATACTTTTCGTGTTATAAATAACACTTTTTCATTGACATTAAAATGGATCTTAGAATATAATAATCAGACTATAAAGAATAATTTATTTAGAGTAGTTTTATATGGAAATACAGTAAACATCATCTAATCCGGCATCCTATGGTCTGGCACGTTGGATAATCCGGCACGACTTTCGAAAAAAAGTAGTATTTTTTTTCAATCACACATGGTGTTTATAAAAATCTGGTAGAACTGGGGGGAGAAAAAAACATTTCCGTGGATAATTTGCGAAACTGTTGAAATGAAAAATAAATTTTTATTATCAGAATTAAATACTTTTTCCATTGCAGAAAAGATTGCTCAACTTGAAACGGAAATTGATATCAGTAATCAAATAATAAATAATGAATGTGGATAATCCGATTCAAATGTTTGTTTTATTTTTGCGATAAATAATCAAAATAATTTTCATGAATTTTCGAAGTACGTACAAATTTATATCGAACAAAACGTATAAAACATCGAAATGCTAAATTGATATACATAGTGCCGGATATAGTATATCGGCATATGTGTAGGGCCCACCTGTTACTCCACATCATGCGAAATGCCTTCCTAAAAAAAGAAGAGAAAGACTACTACAAAACAACCTGATATTCGATATTCGTTTAAGGAGGCTTCCATAAATAGGCCTACTGTGTAGAACTATAGTGCACGTTTACATTTTATAGTTATGTACGTTTATTCATGCTGTACTTTGTATTATTGAGTATTTTGTTTTATTCTATGCAAGCTGTTTAAAGAAAAAAAACATGGTTTACTGTCATTTTTGGTTTTATTCTACACGTTTTTCCCGACATTCATCCTGTAATCCGGAAAATTTTGTAATCCGGCATGCTCCAAGTCCCGAACGTGCCGGATTAGAGGATTTTTACTGTAATCTTGAAAAAAAAAAAAAAAAAAAAAAAAAAAAAAAAAAAACTATGATACATGAAATAAAAGTAACGAAAAATGCAATTTAACTCTTTGTATCACCGCGTTGCATATCAACAACATACACAAAAGTGAATGTTACTTTCACAATAGGCTTTAAAAAACGATTTTATTTATTGCTGCTATCCCCCAACACAGAAGTTAATATAAATTCTGCATAGAATTATCAACAGACGGCGATGCTGAGTTAATTTTTTATGTCGCAGTTTTATTTGTCATTTGAGCAGTTTCATATCGTTATTGCTCAAATCAACTTTGTAAAGTTTCTCAAATTCAAAAGGCTGGAGACGTCCCAAAGTACAGTTTTTATAAAGGTAAGTTCGTATGCATTACAATTTTGTATTAGAAAATCGACAATATTTATGTGAAGTATCTAATTTTCTGTTTATTGCCAATGTGGATAAAGTACCTTTCAGGCAATAATTTTCTATTTTTATGTTCTAAAATTTTAATTAGTTTTTTGCAAGTCGGAAATTGTACTTCAAGCATGGCAAATGAAGCGAGTTCGTATTATAACTAGTTATATAAATATTCAGATCTTGGTGCAATAGCTGTTGCAGATTTATGCAAAAATGCATGAATACAAAATATATTACGATTATACATATTAAATTCAGTAATACGGAAATAATATGACTTCATCTTAAATAGGACGTCATCACCATGGCAACCTAGAATTATTACTTATCATAGCATATCATTGAATTAATTACATATGATAGGATTTAATGGAATGAAGAAAACTTTTATTAATATCTTTTTAAGTTTTGATTCGATTTTTATAAAATTTGAAATTATTCGACAAAATTCTGCAACGATTATATATATTAAATTAAAAACCATTTGTTTGGGTAGTTTTTGCGCTGTTATATGCGGACAAACGAACATTACAGACAGACGGACCAGACGTCGACTATAGGTACTACGTATTTATATAATCACGAACGCACCTAATGATGTACCCTACTCTCTGCGTAAATATTTTTCAGATCTTAGTTGTTCGGTCACAAAGGGTTAAGATCAGTGTTCTCGCTGCCTTTTGAACAACGTTAACGATTTCGCGAATAAGAAATAGAAAACAGTAGCCAAAGGAAAATAAATGTTAGCAATATCGATTCGGCGTGAAACACTGAAAAATCTATCTTTAACCCCTTATTTTATCCATTTTTTGAATAAGTTCTAAAATAACCTTTTTTTTTTTAATTACTCAAAAAATAGAAATTCAACTATCCGCTACAGAAATTATTAAAAATAAATGCATTCTAAATGTGTAAACGTTTCAGACATCCTTTTAGCAGTCTGAATAAAAGTTAAAAACAACTATCTTTGATTTACCGTTCTGAAAACATACACTAAAAATTGCTATGAGGTTTCGACAAAGAGAAAAAATTGACCGGCCAATGATACTTTACGTAAAACTAATAAATAGTATGGTTAATTTTAACACCACATTCCAGCAAAACTTTTCAATATTTGGCACTTGTTGCGAGTAATTTTGTTATGTTTTTACCAGAGCAACGCCGGCGCAAAGACAGTGATTAACTGACAAAAACCTATCGATAATCTTTTTTGTGTGTTTGGCTGTTGCTAAACTGGATTGATACAGAGTCTATATCTCTATAAATAGAGCAATGTAAATGGCACGGTGCAATTGAACATGTAAATGTACATCAATCGTTCAGAAACGCTGATAAGTCTCGAGAGTATTGACACATACACAAACAGAGCAGAAATTGAGCACTCGCAATTTGGCGAGTCTGATTGTTAGTTTACTCACCAAATGAAACATTTTATCGCGATTTGGCGCAATGGCGAACAGCAGCGAGAATCCTGGTTAAGATACTGTAAAACTGATGAGCAAACTTAAAGCAGCAAGCTAAAAATGCATAGAACTATTTTATCTGGTTGACTGTTACATGTTCAGATAGGATGGTGGAAAGTTGAACCTCTTGTTAAAATTTCACCACAGTCAAGATATTTGAAATAACAAGCGCACCAAATTGTTTTGTAAAATTTAGTGATTTTATTTAACATTTTATCTAAACATTGACTTAAGAAATATTTTTTTTTGTTTCTCAGAAGAGGTTATGAAACTGTTGCTCAGCTAGGCGGTTTTTTTTTTTATATTCAGAATATTACTACTAATTTTGAATGGCAATATTCCCCTTCTTTTATCCTCCATTGAATAACGTGAATATTACTATTTGTAATTAGTGGTAGCATTCTCAATAAAAGAAAAGACCAGCTGACAAAACAGATTACGAGCAAAATTAGTCATTTTACTTAAATACATTTTATAAAGGTTGTGGTTTATTATCCTTACAAATAACTATGACTTTATCAATATTATTTTTTGAAAATGAATTTATATAATAGGTTTTGTAAAGATTCTAACCTACAAAAGGTTCATTTGATGTGTAATTTATTTTACGCCTAATGTATGTTTTATCCTGCAATGTAATATTTATCCGTGAAAAAGTTCAATAAAAATTTCAGATGTTCTTTTTGATTCTCTGATTAAAGATACATAAATACCAAGTCTCTCTCATATTTTTTATTAAAAATGATACAGTAAGATAGAGTAGCTTAGTAACTAAACATCAAAAACTGGACTCCACTTCCTAAAGCTGTTTAGAAACAAACAAGATTAAATACGAGAAATGAATAATTTTGCCCCCAAGCATAGATTATTCAACACTTTCCGGCACATACAGAATCCTGTAACAGAACTTCATCATTTAATAAGGTGAAAAATGATGCGTAGAAAACTCCTAACACATTTAAAAATCCAATTTTAGCAATTACCTTCTGTAGTCGGAAAAATATCCGAATTCTTTTGTGTAACCCTGAATATAATCTATAGACTTTTATACATACTACATATTATTCAAAAATTTCGTTCTTAAAAAGCTCATGAAAAACTAAATTTGCGGCGCTTCAATCCATTAAAAATCTCTGACTACGGTGCCCAGCCCTGTTTTCTTGACTATGGGCCCTAGTGTACTATACAACATATATCCTGTGGTCTTTTGGTCAGCCTAACAAGGTATCCTTAGTGTTTAGTTTCCAAGCAAGCTTGGCACTCATTTCATCGACCCAGAAGGGGTGAAAGGTCTTAGTGAAACTTGTCCAGGCCACTGCGCCCTGACCACTATGCACTGGGCTTATAAGAAACGCATCACATAGTTAAAATTTCAAATTCAGCAATTTACGACAATAAACGGTGTACTGGAATTTTTTTGTGCAATCCTGTATATGACCTATATAGAATTTATACACACCACGTACTATGCAGAAATTCAGGTCACCTTAAAAATGCAAATAAGTGTTCAAAACGCACTACCAGCAATTATTTCTCATCGGCAGTACCGTAACAGACTTCCTTTGTGTGATAATGTAATTGTACGGTAAATGCAATTCACACCATACTTTGGGTAAGCAACTTATAGAGCACATCAGTATTTCATATAAATTTCATTATTTGTGAAATGATGTAACATCATTAAAATATACTGCAAACGATTTCCCCCCGTAGACCATTATGTAACAGAATTAATTAGGAGACACAGTACGTGAATAATAAGTGTTTTAAACCAAGTATTCTACAGATATAATGTTTTAGTGCAACTCTGAAATTCATAGCCATTTCATTCTGTTTGAAATCATGTAGCATTAAATGCACTTGAAACCATTTTTTTCTCATTGACCGTAATGAAACGGGATACTTTTAGTTGTAAATGAATTGTAACTATTACACAATTCATTTTTAACAGGGATTGTGCTATAGTGAGCATCAATAAGATATGAAAAGTTGGAGAATCTACCGTATATATATAAAATCCTAATGAAACGAATTTATGTAACGACTTTATGAAACGATTTTATGAAATTACTATATGAAACGACTTTATGAAACGATTTTATGAAACGACTGATTAAACAACTGCTTATGTTTCACGGCGATTTCTCCTAAAATATGGAATATTATGCGATGAAATTAACACCAAAAATCTGTATTGAACCGCAGATCTCAAAACTGGTATTAGAATTTTAAAATTCGAAATAGTTTTCGACGCAGGTGATAAATTGCCAAACATTTCTCCTGTAGGATTTTCTTTTTTCTTTTTTTTTTTTTTTTGTTGTTGTACAAAATTTTCATTTAAAACTGAAACCTTTAAAATTAATGGATTTCACTTCTTTCCTTTTTTTTAAACGAAACGAAAAGAAAAATATTAGGCGCAGATGTCATATACGCACCGGGGTTACCTAATTGGCGCCAAAATGGCGTTATTTTGCCTGACATGGTAACCCGACTACTGTTGCATATTTATTAGTAAATGTTTACTTACATTTATTTTCTTTTTATTTAACCCTTTAAGACCGGACCCGCACGATCGTGCGGGTTAGGCATTAACTAAAATTCTACCTTCCTGGGTTATCTATTCCATAAATGCCGGAATCGAGTGATTGTGCTGGTTAACAGAAACTATATTATATATAGTGCGTCTCATAAGTATATGGACAAGCGATTTTTTTAAATAACAGCTCAAAATATAAAGACATAATCACGAAAAAAATAATAAGCATATGGAATCATAATTTATGTTTGTTACAACAACGAAATACAGTACACTGTAAAAAAAAATCTGTAGGTCTACAGATGTAAAGTTACATGCTTACTAAACTTTCAACTGTAACTGTACCAAAAAAGCTGCAAATCTACAAAACTAGTTTTTGTAAAGCTACAAAAATTTGTAACTTTACAAATGAATCTGCTAAAATTTCAGTAATCTTACTAAACTTTTATTTGTAACCCTGGCTGCAGTTACATGAAAAGTTCTCGGAATCCCAGTTTCCAAAAAAATTCTTAGTAACCTTACAGATTTTTTGATTTTCGGCGCAAAAGTGTGTCTGTTACATGAAATTTTGTTGTTGCCGTTACATGAAAAGTTCTAGGAATCCCAGTTTCCTAGAAAAACTTTAGTAACTTCACAGATTTTTTTTTACAGTGTATAGGTTTTACAGAATTTTTGTAAAAAAATAAAATTTAAAATAAGCTGTCCCAAAAATATATGGACAATGAAGAGAATTGCTTTTATTTCCAGCGTATCAAAAGAAATTGCATTTTCTGCGTTCTGTACATGGAAAGTACCCACTGCGAAATATAAAATCACTGCTCATTCTTCAATTATAGAATAGTGGAAAAATGCCTCGCAACGTTCAATTCTCTGCTGCCGATATAGCTAAAATTTGGCGTTTAAAGACTCAAATGTTAAAATTTCTGATATTGCTAAACACATAAAGAGTAACAGATACGGAATTTATGAATTTTTATCAAAAAGTGACAATGCGATTGCAAAACAACGTTCAGGTTGACCAAAAAAGGCAACTCTATGACAAGCCAGAGAGATTTTTCGAGCAGTTTCAATCCAAAAGATGTTTGTTCGTAAAATTTCGAAGACTTTAGCATTTCCTATTACGAGATCTATTGTTCACCGTTGCAGACAGGTATGAAAAATCCATAAATATCGCAGAACGTGCGCGGAATCTTTGCTGAAAGTGCACCATAGAAATGCACGATTTCTTTGAACTAAAAAACACACGCTTTGGGAAGATGAATTGTTAGGTGTTTCTTCAGTGACGAAAACAAAACCAATTTGCATGGCCCTAGCGGCTGGGTATACCATCGGCATGATCTGCGACTTGAATCTCGGGTGTTCTTCAGTCGACAACAAGGAGGGGATAATCTCATCATGTGGGGCGCGATTTGTTTCAATGGAACAACGGATATTGCTTTTCTTAATGGTCGACAGTGCTCTGAGGATTAATAAAATGTCCTTAAAAGCAATCTACTTCCATTTGGAAACATTTTAGGAAGGGAAAACTGAAAATCCCAAGAGAACAATGCGTCGATTCACACTTGCCACTCAACAACAGATTGGTTTACGCAGAATCAAGGGACTGTTATAGACTGGCCAGCCAACAGCCCAGACCTAAATCCATATGAAAACCTTTGGGGAGTACTTGCACGAGATTTGTATGCTCATGGTCGTCAGTTTTCTACTATTCCTGAATTAAAGCAACAAGTAGAGCAGAATTGGGTCTCTTTACAGCCACACGTTCTCCAAACAATATTTTGGACCCTACTTGATAAGGTTTTCATGATAATTCAAAGGAACGGATCGAAAATTTGAATTTAAATGCAAAATTCTCGAAAGTCCATATATTTTTGGGACAGCCTATTTTGATTTTTATTTTTTTACAAAAATTCTGTAAAACCTATACTGTATTTCTTTGTTGTCACAAACTTGCATTATGATTACATATGCTTATTATTTTTTTCGTGATTATGGCTTCATTTTTTGAACTATTATTTCAAAAAATCTCATGTCCATATACTTTTGGGACGCACTATATGTATTTTGTCAACAGATAGTGGATTATCAGTTATATCATTGTTTAAAAAAAAAAAAAAAACTCAAAAAGCAGTCCGATCTTAAAGGGTTACTGCATTATTTAATATTTGGCACAGATGTCATTTACGCACCGGGTTTGGCAAGATTTTTTTTTTTACGGCAATTTGGCGAAAACCTCGTTTTCGAATACCAGTTACATATGTACTTTCAAGTTATTTTCTATTATTTTTAAAATGAAATAACAATAAATAAAAAAAAGTTTAATTAATAACTGTAGAATAAAACTATTTATAGCATTTTATTTTAATCCTTTAAGACCGGAATCATGACATTTAATTTCAACTTCAAAGCAATGTTTTAATGGTAACTACTTAGTTATCCCGTTGACCAATTTCGCCAAATTATATAAATCGCCAAACCACTCGCCAAATTATACAAATTGAAAATTTTTTATTTTAAATAAGGAAAGAACAAATAAATTAGTATAACATTAATAAAAATACAAATGAAACGTCGAAATAAAAATCACTTGATGGCGTAAACACGTGTAACTTCCTTAAAGTCAACTGAATGTGACGTTTACAATCAACCATTATTGGCATTTAATCCTATAGTTTGGCGATAGATTTTTTGTCGATGGGATAACCATTAATTAATTTACCACTCGAAAAATAAAAAACTGGCGAGTTAAAAAAAAAAAGGCTATTGGCGAGATTTGCACCTGGCTAACAGAAAAGTACCAAGAATTCTTTGCGATCATGGCAAGTTTTATGTAGTTTTATTCCAAAAATTAATTTTGATTCTTTAATCAAAATGGAAACCTTTCTTATGAAATGCGAAGAGATCAGCCCGTACTTTTTTATGGCAGTTGCATGACTTGGAGTATTGTAATGTAAGTGAAATGATGGCGATAGAATAATATTTGGCGACTTATCACCAGTGGCTGGCTAACATTAAAGTACCAAAATGGCCGCCTGGAATATAAAAATGGAAGAGATCAGCCCGGAACTGCTGATAATAGTAATATGACTTAGGCTATTATTATAAAGAATTTTTTCAATTCTAAAAACAACGCAAATAATAATATTTCCTAACGATTAAAAATTTATTTACGAGTGACTATTTAAAACAGAAAAAGATAACTTTAAAATTACTATTAAATAAGTACGTATTAAAAGCAGGAAAATATTGAAAATTATGTCTTAAAAATTTTATTTACACGTGAATATTAATTGAGAAAGGAAACTTTAAATTAATAAAGACATTAATACACGTTTAGCCCTTTTAGAAGGAAGGTACTTCTATTCGTAAAATGTTGAAATCAGTGAATGGCACCAGAATTTACAAACAAATTTCAAAATACAAAAATGCTTTTGTTCACTTACTCAATAAAAGGAAAATTTTCATTCCAATATTCTGGTGCCAATGTGGCATTTTAGAATTAAAATTAAGTGGTCCAAAAATGAACCACCGCCCTTGACAGGGTTAAAGTAGTAAATTGCAGTAATTGTAGTAATTGTAGTAAATTGTATTATGCCAATCGTTTTATAATGCTGTTATAAAATACCGGGAGGCAAAGACTCTTTTTACTTAATTCATTTTATTTTAGCTTCTTTTCAAATGTTTAACAGATCTTCTTTAATCAAACACGAAAATAACCACTGGATGTCTTAACAGCAACTGATTTGGCCTTAAATTTTTGAAATCAAAGGCAATTGAATGGAAACCAGTTTACAGCGTGATCGCTACAGGTTTTTTCATTATAATTCAATCTTCTCTAATCTTTTTAAAACCGATCAGATTAGCATGCTTTTAGATTCTGCAGTGTCTGAACGGGGGTTGGCGAGCGTAGCTTGCAGGAGGCAGAGCCCCCTAGTATTGTTTTAAATGTTTATGAGAAATAAAAAAATGACTTGTATATTATTAGCTCTTAAAATTAGTTAGGTAATAAAACATGTAACTAAGTAACCATTGTCTTCTTTAATTATACAGTTTATAAAACTCAGTGACAATGAATTACAACGGTTGACTCTATGTAAAAAAGTAAAAATGTAAAAAAAAAAAAAAAAAAAAAAAAAAAAGGTGGGTGGGGGTTAAAGGTTAATATAAACCAGATAAAGCAGTTGGTTTGACCCTTTTAAAATTTAGCTGACATATTTGCAATTCTGAATAAATTCTGCGGTGTCTGAACGGGGGTTGGAGAGCGTAGCTTTCACGGGGCAGAGCTCCCTAGTTTGAGTATATTTTCGAGAGTTAGAGAACGGACAGAAAAAAAAAAATTAGAGAACAGAAATTTACACACACTTTTCAACTACGCTGGAAAGTGTTAATAATAGCAAGCGCAATTTCTTCTTCTTCCTTTCTGAGAATTACATCCTACTAATAGCATATTTTACTCATTGGGAAATTTGTTGTACGAGAGCCGTATAAAATTTAAAATTTTATGTTTCTTCAAATTCAATCACCTAAAATTTTTAATCAATTTCATTAAAGTCTGTACCTGTTTTACGTAACTTTGTAAATTATAATATATGTCTGTGATCAAAATTTAAGGAAAAAAAACCGATGTCAATGTTTTGGGGATATCCTGTATAAATATGTATATATATATATTTATACAGTGTGTCCACGTATAACCTGAACGACCTTTATTTTCGAAACCGTTGGTCTTAGATGCAAACTTCCAATTATAAAAATGGTTTAAATAAGGTAATGAATTATTTTTAAAGCGATTTGGGTCAAGGAAAACATTTCTTAAAAAATTACGAAATTTACATTTTTATACGGTCCCCCGGTCCTATAAATTACATTTAGTAAAATTTTCCTGTTACCCTGAGAAGGAAGACAAAAAAAGTCCCGTTATTCTACGATTAAAATTGACCGAGTAATAGCTGTTTAAAGATGGAGCATATTTTTTGCTGCAAATTAGGGATCATTCACAAATTTAATAGAAATATAATTTCGTCAGATATATAAAAAATTGGTTGATAGTAAAATTAACATTGCAATATAAATTTTAAATCTTTAATCATTCTGACATATTAATGCGAGATATACAATTTGTAATAAACATATAATAATTAAAAAAAAAAAAACGAATTTTTGTTAAATAAAATGATGAAAATAAACAGTTTTAGCTTTTGATAATTGATTCTTATGTATTCTGTATAGCTGAATTCAAAATTTTCCTTCCTTTTATCTCCATCACGTAAAGATTTTTTGCAAATCGTAAATTTTAAAGTTAAAAAAAGAATAAATAGCGAAAATTTGATAATGTAAAATAGATGTTATTGATGTGTTTTTAACTTTTGATAATTTATTTTTATGTAACTAGGGGGCTCGGCCCCCTACGAGCTACGCTCGCCAACCCCCGTTCAGACATCGCAGTTTCAAAAAGCACGCTAATTTGATCGACTTTAAAAAGATTTTGAAAGATTGAATTATAATTTAAAAAACAGTGGCAATTCCCCTATAAACGGGATTCTATTCATTTCTCTTTGATTGGGAATTTTAAGGAAAAATCAGCTGCTATTAAAAGATACTATGGCTGTTTTCCTCTTTGTTTAAATAAAACCAGTTAAACATTTCAAAATAAGCTAATGTAAAATGAATTAAGTAAACAGAGTCTTTGTCTCCCAGTATTTTTTAACAAAGCGGAAAGAAAGTTCTTTTAAATAAGACATTTTAAGCGGTCTCTCATGTTAAGCACACAAGTCGCATGTTTGTTGTTCAATAAATAAATAAATAAATGAAAGATATTTTAAATGTATCGTTTTTAATCTCACGCAATTTTCACCAAACTTTTATTTCTCTTTTTAATATTCACGTGAAAATACTTTTGTTAGAAAGGAAATATTTGCGCTGTCCCAACAAAAATAGATGAAAAGTTCATCTCGAAATATCAAATAAATGTCTCGCGCAATTTTTAAATTTAAACTGTTTTGCAATATTATTTTTTGTTCATTTTACGTAATAAGTGTAATGTGACGTAAATGTGACTTAATTTCTCCTATTTAAGACTTCTAACGCATGTTAATGAATTTAGTATTTTGCAATATCCTTTCTCCGTTAAAATTCATGTGTAAATATAGTTTTTAAGAAGTAACTTTCAATAAGTTCCTGCTTTTTATACGTAATTATTTCATTCTAATTTGAAAGTTATTTTTCTGTTTATATTAGTCACGTGTAAATAAATTTTTAATTTGAAGCAAACATTATTGTTTGCGCTGTTTATACAATTGGCAACAGTTTAAATTAATACCACTTTCTAAAATAAGTAAAAAATATCTCTCGAAATGCTGAAAATTTGAATTTAAAATAGGAATAAAAGCTTAAAAAATGAGTAAATTTAAAAAAAATAAATGCATTCTCAATCAATAAATGCACACCGGAAAATTATAACGTATAAAATGATCTAAAAATGATTAAATTCCGATGTATAGTTTTTTCTTCTATAAAACTATTATAATGGAACGACTTTGTCCAACTTTAGCATTAAATATCTCTTAAAATAATCCTTCGATTTGAAAACTGTCTGCATCAGCGTGTTTATCAAACATTTCTCTATAACACCGCCGATTTTCATATTTTTGTATGCAATATTTTTCTTAATATTAACGGAGAAAGACCTCCGGTCACAAAAAATTCAAAACCGGCGGCGGCGGTGACAGCGTAAGTTACTTTGTTTTTAGAATAGAGAGATTTTTACCGTTGAATACCAAAATGACCTTCATTTTTAACCATCACGTCAAGCCACCACCACACCTACACTTCATCCGACCCCTCAGCTGTTTAGCTTTAAGAATCTCAGTATAAGCCAAAAAATTGAATAGATTATTGAATTAAATTAAATAAAAAAGTTTTACAACTATTTTATAGTATCGGATTTTCGCTATATTTTAGCTTTGACATTTACGATTTGCATAACAATTTAAACGTGATGTTAAAAATGAAGGTCATTTTGAGATTCAGTACTAAAAAGTACATGAAAGCAATTATCAAAAGTTAAAAAACACAGCCATCTCCTCTGTTTTATAGTATCCGATTTTTGTTATTTTTTAACTTTGACAATTTATGATTTGCGAAGAATCCTGACACGATGGTTAAAAATTAAGGAAATTCTCAGATTCATCGCTAAAAAATACATAAAAGTAAAAAACACAACTATCGCAGTCTTGTGTTATCTAATCTAATTTTTTTTTTCTTAAACTTCTTGGCGGTAATCTATCCGAAATTTTTTATGTTATCCTGTAAAATAAGTATAAATTTTAACCATCGAAAATCATACTTATATTTGATTGTCATCGGATACACGTCAGTATGTAAAATTTAATCTCGATCGTATATTTGAAAATGAGTTAAAGTTCGAGTACAAAATTTGAACTGAAAAAACTTACATACGATCGTTAAACTTAAATAAAAACTTATAAAAATAACATATTTTTTAAAAAAGAAATCAGATAAGAAACAGTCTCAAGTCCTTACAAAATAAAACATATGTTAAAATATAATTATTTTAGTCAATCTGAAACATCTCTATATAATAAAAGCCAGTGTAACGCTGGGCGGGGCGAATCCATCAATCTTACCAGTCTCCCAGGAAAAGACTCTCCAGGAAGAGAAGGAAAAAAGGATCCATTCTCCCATTGGTTGACAAGAAACAAGAATCTCGCGATTACTTCTCAAGGTTACAAGTCCTGATAATTGAGCAGTGGTAGACATTTCTTTCTAACAAATCAGTGCAAGGCACGTCGCATTACACCACCTAAAAAAAGGGCCAAGTGTCATTCGAGATTTTTTTCAAGTATCAAGTTGCAATCATATTAAATTTTCTTTGCGACATGTAAGGAATTTTAATTTATTTCTCATATAAAGTGATTCACGGAAAACAATGGTATGGTATTTTTAAAAATATCCTTTTTTTTCCTGCAAAAAATTGATAAAACTGACTTTCTTTTAAAAAAGTAATCAATTTAAATATTTTAGGCTTATTATTTTGTAACTTATTTTTAAACTACACACTACTTATATTTTTCTTTTCTATATACAGGTGTATGTAAATTTAAACTTAAAAAAAAACATATCCCATATTTTAAAAGAAAAAAATTAATATTTATACAAAAAGTAAAATTAATAATTTTTGATTTATAGCTTTGCATCAGGAGGACAGAGGCTTAGGGGATTAGATGGTTGGGATTCAACCCGAGATACTTATTTATTAAGCAATATACATATTTAAAAAAAAATTGGAGGGGGGGGGGGGTAAACGATAAAATACAATTTCAAAGTGTTATTAAAAAAAATAGTATTATTTCAATAGTTGCAGCAGACTGTTTTAATTACGCACTTTTATTGCATATTTATTATTTTTTTGTTTTATTAAGAAATCTTAATTTTGTTATAGTATATTAGCCGGAAAACCTGGTTTACCCAGAAATATTGTAAATGCTAATTGTGTGTTTATTAGAACATAAACGAACCGAACTTTGCTTATCTAAACGCTTCCATATTGTCAATTATTTTTTTTTATCAGTTTTTCAAATTTTAAGTGAAAAACACAATTTTTACCCACCGTCCTAGGACGGGCATTTACACTAGTAATAAAAGTAAAACTCAATCGTAATGTTTGTACGATTTTTTTCAAAGCGGAGATACACGTAAAATAAGTTCTTCGAATACTTTTATCACTTGGTATATGACCCCTCAAAACATGGTGGAACTCATCTGTGTTCATATGCAGTAAAGTGGTATAAATCATGCATTTTAAAGTTTTATAACCCGGTCGATTTTAGTGTTATATGAACGGGACTTTTTTTGTCTTACTTGTCAGTGTAATGGGAATTTTTTTACTAAATAAAACTTATAGGACCGGGGGACCGTATAAAAATTCAAATTTTGTAATTGTTTAAGAAATGTTTTTCTTGAACCAAATCGCTTTAAAAATAATTCTTTACCTTATTTCAACCATTTTTGTAATTGGAAGTATGCATCTAGGACCAACAGTTGCGAAAATAAAGGTCGGCCAGGTTATACGTGGACACACTGTATATCTTACTTCTTCAGACATTTGGAAAACAATAAAGATATCATTTTTGCAAATTCTTCTCTTGCTTCTTTGATAAGGTCGATTGTAATTCTATCTTCGCCAGGGCATTTACCTTCTTTCATAAATCTAATGGCTTGTAAAATTTCGTATGTCATCACTGGGATTATCGCTTCGGTTTCTGTTAAGTGTTCTCGTAGATGATGTAGATTGATTTCCCTTTGATCTTCACATTTATATAGATCGTTATAGAATTTTTCGACAGTGTGTACTACTTCTTTATTGATTTTGGTGATTTTTCCATTTGCCCTCTTTAGTGCAAAAATACACTTTCTTCGAACACATAGTTTGTGCCTAGTTGATTTTAAACTTTTATTATCTTCTAAAACTTTCTTGAAAAGATCACAGTTAAATTTTCTGATATCTTCTGTAACACATTTTCTTTCCGTTTTACATAATTCAGCATATTCAACTCTTGATGTAGGATCGTTTTTCTTCATTTTAAATTCTCTGCGTTTCTTCATCAATCTTCTTGTTTCTTCTGTTATTTTGTTTGCCTGCTTTACTTGTGCACCGCCAGCTATCTTCTTTGCAATATCTTGTAGAGTGTTTGTTAGTTTCTTGTTCACTACTGTAACATCTTGCTCTTCTTCTAAAGTTGATTGAAGTACTTGGAGATGGTGCTACTTTACAAGAAAGGAGAAAGGAAAACATTAAAAACTACCTTCCGATCAGCTTACTATCAGTGATGTATAATATTTTCACAAAAGTTTTAACGACAAGACTTGAATCAGCTCTGGACTCAGCTCGGCCTAGAGAACAAGCAGGATTCCGAATTAGATTCAGCACAATGGATCATATCCAAACGGTAAGGGATATAAAATAATTTAAAAGGAAAAGGAAATAATAATAATGTAAAACATAAGGAATATAATTTACCTCTCTACCTTGCCTTTATTGATTATGAAAAAGCATTTGATTCGGTCTACACATCAGCAGCAGTAGAATCTGTGGAGGACATTGGTATAGACAAACCTTACATCAATATCATAAAGAAGATTTACAAGAAAGCAACAGCAACCAGCCGCTTGGACAAAGGAAAAGCAAATATCAAGTTTGGAAGAGAGGTAAGACAGGGAGACACCATTTCGCCTAAGCTTTTTACTGCTGTCTTAGAAAATATTTTCAAGAAGCTGTATTGGGAAAACAAAGAGATTAGAATAAATGAGGAATATTTAAGTCATCTCCGATTCGCTGACAACATTTTAATTTTCAGTAACAGTCCTGAAGAATTGGAAAATATGCTAAAGGATTTGGCAGAAGCTAGCATTAATGGGGGATTAAAAATAAACTTAGAAAAGACTAAGCTGATGTTCTATTCAATTGCACAAAAAAGAAAATCGTCTACAACAACACTGAAATTAAAGAAGTGCAAAGTTATGTGTACATTGGGAAGAAAATATCATCGGATAAAAGTATCATGAAGGAAATAAATAGAAGAATAAGAAATGGATGGAATGCTTTTGGGAAGAACAATATTATTCTGAAGAGTAACATGCCTCTTTGTTTGAAAAGAAAGGTATTTAACCAATGTGTTTTGCCTGTGCTAACTTATAGAGCAGAAACATGGACGCTAACAAAACGGATGCTACAAAGATTACAAACAACACAGAGAAGTATGGAAAGATATATGCTATGTATGACTAGAAGAGGCAGAAAAAGAATAACCTAGATAAGAAGTCAGACAAAAGTTTTTGACGTCATTGAAAGAATTAAATGGTTAAATTGGAAATGGGTTGGACACATTGCTAGAAGACAACACAATAGATGGAGCACAAACACCCTACAGTGGTATCCCAGAAATGTAAAACGGCCAAGAAGACGATGGAGTGATGAAATCAGAAAAGTTGCCGGTGTAAATTGGATGACTAAAGCACTAGACAGGAATCATTGGAAAAATCTGGGAGAGACCTACATCCAGCAGTGGATTGAATATATATATATATATATATATATACCAAAATTTTTGGAAATTATTTTCCTCTGGATGGCAGAGGCGGGGTTACCAGATTTGGCCTTTTTTTTATTCTGAAATTTTACATTCACACCAGAAAATATGTATAGTATTGCTTTCTTTATTTAATGACAGACGTTTCGTGATTATTTAAAGTAAAAATTCTTCTTTTAGAATTTCTGATGTGAATTAGAAGTTTTTAAATTGAAAGTAGATGCCAAACTGGCAACCCGGGGTTAAGGTAACTTTTTACTTTTGGTAATGAAAGCTGCCTAAAACATACGAAAGTGAATGTCATGTCCTATTGTACGACTGCTGCTCATGTGGTAGGTCTTTTTCTAAGTTGCTGAAAAAATATTTGGATGGGCTTGTGGACGAATAAATAGGATTCTGATAAGAGATTACCTATAATAATAATATTAAGGATATAAGTTTGTCTGTGTGTCTGTTGACTATGTTCTGAAGAAACCGATGCACCCAGGGCTACAAAATTTTGTATCAAAATAAACCTGTGTATGTAGTTATGCACGTCGAAGCCCGCTTTTGGATTTTTTTTTAATTAGATTGTTTTTAATTAAAGATTTTAAGGAATTTTTAGCATATTTTCGAGTTCGGTGGTGATTTTTTTACATTATTAAAATAATTTCTATTTCAATCCTTTAGCCTAATATAACAAATTTTGTCTTCCTTTCAAAAAGTTTATTCCGAATTCGTACAGCGATTTTTGGTTTTGTGAGAAATTTTATAAAATTTCTAGAGATATTTCGTGTTTTAAGACGATATTTTGACATTCATAAAAGGAATTCGGTTTCAAACTTTTTCTTAATACAATAAATTTTGTCTTTTAGTATTAGATCTTTAAATCAAAAACTAAAATAAACAATCCAATTAAAAAAGGTCCTACTCTCACAAACGAATTTTAAACTTAAAGCAATTTCATTGTTCCCGATGGTGCAATTAGCACCATATCAACAGGTCTTTGCCATCAATATGAGACATAAATCTGCAAATATCACAAGTTTTCTTTTAAAATAGAATTCTAGATGAAAAAAACGAGTTCTGTTTGCACTTCATTCTGATTAAAATAGCATTAAAATGTGTTGAAATAGAATAAGTAATTCATAAGGTAAAAAAAGTTTATTTTTATTTTTTGTACACGTAATAAATATTTTTTTCAGTTTTAGAAAGAATGGGACCGAGTCCGAAGGCCGATATAAAAAGCGCGCTCAAGTCATTGTAGGACTCGGACCTGGGCTCGGCCTGAGTCCGTCTCATCTCTAGTGTACATACGAAAAATTACATTAAATTCAGATGGAAATTCTGGTTTTAAAAAGCAATTAATAATAAAATATCCGGTTTTACCTCGCTTTACTCTATATCCATAAATTCGTAGATTTTATATATTCGTTGATATCTTAACAACTAATGGTCAGAAGTGTATTCTAATGGTGACCAAAAAAGACCTTCTTTATATTTAGGATTTTTTAAGAATCGCATTATTAATTAATAATTAATATTGCAAAAAATATTTATACAAAATAAACTTGTATGTTATGTATGGATTTTTAAAAAGGTATAATGTAAAACAAAAAAGTATAAAATAAATAAAGTGTTGCTTGAATTATTCCTAAATAAAGGAAGTTTATATTTGAGGGTCTCACAACCACAGTAGACAAAGTCCATTTTGAAAGAAAATTGTATAGTCCATTTAGAACTAAAATCTGTTTTATTCTCTCAGTGAAACAAGCCTGTAAACAGAGGTCATATATGAGAAAGTATGTGAAAACAGACTTGGTTCACTGTGGGAGTAGATAAAACAGATTTTATGCACTTTCTAAATGGAGTATCTCATTTTTTTAAGGTTCCGTAATTAAAAAGTAAAAACGGAACCATTATAAGATCACTCCTGTGTCTGTCTGTCTGTCATTCAGTCTGTCACAGCCATTTTACTCGTAAATTGTATAATGTGGAAAGTTCGAATTGGGGGAAGTAATAAAGACTATTGACCCACATAGTTACAGATTATTAAACATTCACAAAAATATTTAGGAAAAATGTATAGGAGCTAATTATGTCACTTAAAAATAAAAATCTTTTTTTCGTATATCGTGTGGGGTATCGTGTGAAAGCTTTCGTAACGCTGAAATTAAAAATGCATTTCTTTCAATTTTAGGTATTATATTTTCAGATATATCGTCGAAAATGTAATGCAAAAATATGTCCCCCCCCCCATCTATTTCCGAATCTACTGAAACTAAAATTATGAAAAAAATACAGATAGTACACATTAATTTAAACTTTGCAGGAAAATTATAGCGATTTCCCTAGGTCACATAGTTTTTGAGAAAAGCGCATTTTTCCGCTACACACAAATTTCGATTTGCGGGCATTCAGTAAAGGTGTTGAGGAGAGCTGGATGTAACTATCGTATCAGAAGTATAAAAGCATTGTTGATAATGATTTCAGAAAAGAATCCTCGGCAATTAGCCGAGATATTAATCCTTAAAGACATGGGCGGTTTGGAGATACATAATGACAGAAGCCGCGTACTCTATGTACCATCGGCTTTTAAAGCCTGGATAACAACTTTTAATGATATATTTGTGTAATGCAATGCTCAGTAGCGAAATAACAGAAATAAACGTTAAATAATTAAAAACAGATTAATTTAATTAGAAATAATTACATAAATACTATTCGTGACTAGTTTGCATCGAGTGGATCTCTTAATACGCCTCCTGAGTCTTTAAAAATTAATTAAAAATGTATGTGGGAAATCGCCGCACGGATCAAGGTGGCGTTGAAATTTTGCGATGTCTTTTCGAAGCGCGCTTAGCACAATGGCAATTTTAAATTTTGAGCTAGGGTTTTGTTTAGCTACACTGTAGAAAGACAAGATTATTACTACGCTGAATTTAGTTTTATGAAATGCCAAATGAAGTTTAAACATGCACTACTCTTATTGTCAGTACCGAATTAAGTTCATTATAAACAGATTAGGATAAGATAAAAAAAAAAGAGTTATACAGAATAGCAATTGTTGATATTATTTAGGCTTCATATCTCTTTGAACTTTTATGCTATAGGGGAGCTGGGGGATGAATGGAACAAGGAATGGATGGGGCACTCTCAATATCTCAGGCAATAAACATTTATTTTAAATTGCATCTTATCCCCATATAAGGCTGTACCACAGTGTGTTTCAGAACTAACAGTAGGACCACATTGCTGATTTCATTTTCCTTCAAAGTTTCATTTTCTGAAATCTCTGCTTTAAAGTAAGTTTTTTTAACCTTTGAAGATGTGAAATATCTTATACAATATAAAAAAATGAAGCTATGTTGTAGTTATTTATTTCAAGGTTCAATATCGATAATTAAAATGAACGAGTAGTAATTATTGTGACAAAATAATTTGCGAGGCAAAATGACTGACAATTGAATATATGCATCATGGGGATGATTGGGACATTTCAAATGGGGATGAATGGGACTGTCTCATTCATCCCTACAGATGTTGAAAATTTTATTTATTAACGAAGCAGTATAATGTAAGTTGATAAATTAATAATTACGTCAATTAGTATTAAATATTAGTATTAATAGTATGTATTAAATAGTATCATATAAATTGTTATTGTTAAAAATTTCTGAGTGTTATTCATTGCATTGTAATAAATATTAATGGTTTATCAAAAAATTTGTATTCAAACTTTATCAAAATAGATAAAATTGTTAAAAATAATGTATGTTTATGGATCAAAAGGGGGAAATTACATTGAATTTTGAAATGCTGCATAAATAAATCCCCACCCCTAACATAACTTCAGTTGTGCATGTTTCTAAGATACATTTAATTAATATTAATTAAATGTATTAAATTAAATTAAAAGTTATGATTAAAAATTATTAGCTATGCCATATTTAAAAGATATTTTGCACTTTTATTTCAAATATAAAATGCCTCATAAGTGGAAAAAAAGAACTGATTGATAGCCGAAGTCTGCATTAAAAGTTAAAACTGCAGTAAAAGAAGTTATTGAAAAAAAATAAAAAAAAACCCATATCGATTCGTACTGTAAAATCATATATTACAAATATAATTACATATAAGTTTATAATTATAAATTTTAATTTGGTAAAATTGAATACAGGGAGGAAAATCTTTGTGCCCCATCCATCCCTATTAGTGTCCCATTTATCCCTGCTGTGAGGATGATTGGGACTGGGAGGAATTTTTTTTTTATTTCATAATATTTTCCTGAATAAATCATAATCTAGAATAAATATTGTTCATATATTTAGTCAAAATACCTAATGTATGAAATGTGATATATAATATTGATAATAATTTAAATAAAAAAATTAAATAAATATTTTTGTGAAAATGTCCCATTCATCCCCCATCTCCCCTACCCATACTCATTCATACTTGTTTAGTATATACATCTATACCCAATACAACGTTGTACAGTTTTTTACAAAGTCTTATTATTCTTTAAGCAACGATTTAAAAAAAATACAGTTAATAATTCATATATTTATTGTATGAAACACTCTGAGCGCGAGTATTAGTCGCACTTGGTCGTTTATTTAAAAATAAACTTGGTCTACTATTGTTGTGAACCTTCAATTAACAGTGACCAATTTTTATTTCAGTAATTTATATCTCAATACATTATCACTGAAAAGTTATGCCAATTTGTATTCCTAAAATTTTTAGCATAGGGAGCTGGAATATTTAATAAAATTATGGTGATACTTTTCACATTTTAAAATTTAGTTTCCATTTTAAGATATAGATGAATCTTTATGGAACTATCAATTAAAAAATACTTTATACGAATTAAAATCCTATTTTGTTTTTGCATTAAGTAGAACTGAAATTATAGCCATCGTTTGGATTTTGTCTTTTGAGATAGTGCACTTTACTGAATCTAGTAAAATCCGGCATGAAAACACGAATTCATATTTGAATACTGAATTTCGTATTTCCTAGTCTCAAAATAACATCGCTGAAATAATTTTCTCAAAAGATTTAGATTAAACGGTTTAAGAAGCAAATTAATTAACTGAATAATACATTATTTAATTTTTAAAGACTTAATTAAGTAAAGATTAACAACTTTATTCTAGTAAACAACACAAATGGTTTTAGAATTTCCGACAAAATTGTTTCGACAACTTTAATGGGAAATTTAATGGGAATTTAATGGGATTAACTGTTTAAATTATTTTATTACAAGTGTAATTATAAATTTTATAAGCAAAATTATGTTCCATTTTGTCGCTTCCAAGGGAAATATTCAAAACGGCATTATAACGAGTCTTTAAAGAGAAACAATATATTTGCTCATAGAATCGATTCCAAATTTAAAATATTTTTATGGCGAATTATTTTTAATAACTCTTTCTCTAAAACTTGCAACTGTAAAAATGTTCCTGGTTATTTGTAAATTCAACAAAACTGAAAAAAAAAAATTGTCCTAGGATCGATAACGCAAAAATTACTCTGACGTCTAGCAGAAAAACGAACTTAATTTTTTTCATCCTAAATTAGCTAAAATCAAATACTTCTGGATTATTAAGTCAGTTTATGGAGGGTGAATCAATTATCGTTGATACATTTTAAAATCCAATAAAAGATCCATTAATTGGCGTGCGAGAGTGTGGTTTGGGTGCTTCTTAGGATCAAATTTTTGTTTAAAAAATACAAAATTTGTACTAAAATTTCCTATAGATAACGCTGCTTCTCTAAAGCTGCAAAAAAGCATACAAAATTCGAGATAAAACAGTTACAGACAGCTTATTTTCTTGCCATATTCTTGCCCACTGCAGTCGTATTTTAGACTCATCACACCATGCTACTAGGATCTAATCGTCAATGGCTCCCTCAAGGTATTTTTTGGCCCATGAATTGCTTTGAGCGCGGTAAGATGCATCACAAGTAGTACTCTGGTGCGTCCTCTGCTTAAGCCCATTCGGTGGCGTGAGCGCTGCATAACCTGTCTACTCATTTCCTAGCTAAGATTTGCTTTTACTAGCTGCATACGCAACAGTTAAATCTTAGAAACCAGCCGCCCTTGGCGACCAGTTTGGCCTCCTTTAAATGTATGCTAAGCGTTGTACTTTTATTCATACTTTAATTTACCTGCTCAATCCTCCGCCAAAACGGTAGATTCTGATAGCGAAATCAAGTACCCGGTATTTTTATGTTAGCCGGACGTAGGTGATAAATCGCCAAACATTCTTCCCGTTATATTTTTTCGTATTTCATTAATTTCATTTAAAATATAATACTTTCACTCATTTTATTTAAAATACATAACTTTAATTTAAAACTGAAACGTTTAAAATTCATGACTTTAACGTCATTCTTTTTCTTTTTTTTTTTTAAGAAAATAAAAACAATAAATAATACCATAAGCCATGGCATTTAATTTCAACGTCAAAGCATTGTTTTAATTTACCACGCAAAAAATAAAAGTGCTAATTGGCGAGTTAAAAAAAGCTACTGGCGAGATTTGCGCCCGGTTAGCGTAAAAGTACCAAGAATTCTTTGTGATCATGGTAAATTTTTTGTAATTTCACTCGAAAAAATAATTTTGATTGAAAATGGCTGCATTGCATGTGAAAAGCGAAGGAGTCAGCCCGTAATTGTTTATGACAGTCACATGACTTGGGTTATTATAATACAGATGAAATGAGGGCAATGGAACGATATTTGGGGATTTATCACCTACGCCCGGCTAACATTAAAGAGCCAAAATGGCCCCCTGGTATATAAAAAGTGAAGCGGTCAGCCTCGGAAATGTTGATGATAGTTACATGACTTAGGCTATTATTATAGAGATTCCGGTTTATTTAGCACATCTTATCCTTTGTATATTAAAAATTACGACCTGAATTTATTCCCTTTTCCAGTTTCCGTACACTTTAGCTGTGGTCTTGTTACTGTAGAACCAGAAAACCACATTCTTGAGCACTTTCTGGAATTGAAGATACATGTGGCGTGCACCAATTTTTTGTCTTCTCGAACGTGTCTAAATCTCGACTTTTTTCCATTCTGTATCATTTACAGTTGTTTATAAAGCCTGTTGATTTAAGCTACTTATATCATATTGAATCATTCGTACGTGCGTAGGAATGAGGTAGCAGCACCGTCTGCAGCAATCGGATCGTACTTCAGTCTAAGAGAGTTCTTCGACCAAATGTGCTTATTTTGTGTCGTTTGTGTCAAAGTTCAACTTTAAAATGTTTCATATCATGAGCGGTTCTTTTTATTGGTGCTATCCATTTTTTATACATGCGCTCATGAGATAGTTTCCACGTCCTCCGGTAACATTTAGTGGTGCTTATTTTCTCTTGCGTCCAGTCCGCCTACAATGGGAAGGATAATGGCATTCGGAATCAGTGACCAAGAGGTAAAGTTCATAGGATTTGGATTAGTAGGAGGGCTGGCTTTACTAACGAGTAGTTTAAGCGAAGATGTGTCAATGCGCTCTTGAAGAGCCTCTCCATACCCTTCCGGTCTCGCAATAATGCCTCCTCTTTCTATCTATTGTTGAAAGGTCATTGGTCGTCTTTGTAGAATTTCGATATCCGTATACTTTGATAAAGTAAGCCTATCCGGTGAACCTTGAGGTTCCTAGCACTCTTCTGGATGTCCGGTGTACCCAGGGATACTGGGAGGGAGGGGAATTGGATATGGATCCCGAATTTACCATAGTAAAGCCATTTTGTCCATGGTATTACTATCGGAGAGATCCCATCTCCAAAGGTTTCGGAGCAGAGAGGGATGCTGCGTAGCTATGTGTAGAGACGCTGCGTCCGTAACGTGGCTGGTGTAGGTACCAAACGTACGGATATCCGTGTATGAACCTTGCCTTCTTGGCGCCCACATTTAAGAACTATAAAGAGCCCAGTACCACTTAAGCGGAAAACTACTATCCACTTTTGTAGCTTGCCTTTTTGTTGACCATTAATTTTAAAGGTGGCATCCAAGAAACTCTACGAAGTAAAAGCACCCAATCCTCCTTACAGTCACTTTCGATTTTCGGAAAATCTTGACCGTTTTTAGGGTTCCATGCTTAAAAAGTAAAAACGGAACCATTATAAGATCATTCTTGTGTCTGTCCGTCTGCCTGTCTGTCTGTTTGTCTGTCACAGCCATTTTATCGTAAACTATGGAACGTGGAAAGTTCAAATTCGTGGAAGTAATAAAGACTGTTGACCCACATATTTTCAGATTATTAAACATTTATAAATATATTTAGTAAAAATGTACAGGGGCAAATTCAGTTGCTTGAAAAAAAATATTTTCTTTGTATATCGTGTGAAAGCTTTTGTAACGCTGAATTCAAAAATACATTTCTTTTAGTTTTAGGTATTACATTTTCAAAGATATAGTCGAAAATGTAGCGCAAAAATATGTTCCACCCCATGTAATTCCGAATCTACTGAAGCTAAAATTATGAAAAAATTAGAGGGAGTAGAAGTTAATTTAAACCTTGCATTAAAATTATAGCGATTACCTTAGGTCACATAGTTTTCGAGAAAATCGCATTTTCCCGTTACACACAAATTTCGATTTATGGGCATTCAGCAAAACTGTTGAGCAGTGCTAGAGGTACCTATCGTAGCAGAAGTATAAAAGCATTGTTGATCATTATTTTCGAACAAAATCGTCAGTAATTAGCCGAGATATAAACCCTTAAAAATATGGACGGTTTGGACACACATAATGACAGGGGCGACGTACTCTATGTACCATTGGCTTTTAAAGCCTAGATAACAACTTTTAATGATATATGTGTGTAATGCAATGGCCAGTAACAGTATAAAAGCAATAAACGTTAAATTGTTAAAAACAGACTAATTCAATGGGTCTCAGGACTCTTAAAGCTTCAAAAATTTTTGATTTTAATTTTTTAGATGTTAATCTCCCATCTTTTCTGAACATTTTAATATAATTGTTTCCTTCAAATTCTCATTAGAACAGAATTTATGGCTTTTAGAATTATACCCGCTCAATAGCTTAAGCGGCCTTTTCGAAATATATTTTTTAAGCAATTATATTGTTCAAATTTTCAAAATTTTCTATTAGCTAAATACAACTTTGTTTTAAAAATATAAAAATGCTTTAAATACAAATTTATTTAGGTTCAGGGTAATTATTATAATCTGAAGTATAAGTAGGTGCCAAAATTTTTATTCTAGTTACAATATTTATTTACTAATCGTGCGCGTAAGCTTCCAATATTCTGCTTTTCAAATGTCTGACTGTTTGGAGCACCCTGTAAATGCTAATTCTTCATCTTGAAAATTTTTATATACATAAAATAAAAGAACGTACTTATCTTTCATCTCAATAAAAATTGTGTTTTAAACTCATATACATTTTAAGGTATTAAATGTTGAATATGGTCTCTTTTTTTCATTTTCCCCAATTTTTGAGATCCTTGAGACCCCTTAATTAAATGAATTACATAAATACTATGGAATTCGCGACAGTTTGCATTGAATGGCTCTTTCAATACGTCTCGAGTGGCTTTAAAAGTTAATTAAAAACCTATCTGGAAAACGCGGCAAAGGCCAAGGCGGCGTTGCAAATTTGTGACCTCCTTTGGAAGTGCGCTTAGCACAATGCCAAATGTGAACTTTGAACGAAGGTTTTGTTTTAGCTGCACTTTAGAAAGAAAGGTTATTACTATGATGAATTAAGTTTTATGAAATGACAAATGAAGTTTAAATATGCATTTTTTTTTGTCAGTACCGAATTAAGTTCATTATAATGAGATTAAAATAATATTAAACTAGTCGGATGTGCAATCCCAAAACTTTCTTCTAACTCATACATGTCAATACTTCCTGATAAATGCAGCACAGCAGCGCCACCGGTTAGGCGATTTATACCAAAATCTAATCAGGGACAACTTTCGTGAACTTGTACTTGAAATTGTATTTGAAGTTTGGTAAAAATTTGTGCATTAGTTTTTGAGATAGCGCTATTACGGAAATCGTGAAAAGTTCTGAGTTACAGTGGCACCTCTTGTGTAATTTACACCAAAAACTTATCAGGATCAGTTCATATCAGGGACTAAATGAATCTAAAGTTTGATGAAAATTCATGCATTAGTTCTTGAGATACAGCTATTGCGGAAATCGGGGAAATTGCAGCATAGTAGCGCTACCTGTTGGGCGATTTACACCAAAAAGTAATCAGCACCAATTTATATCAGGGACTAAATCAATCTAAAGTTTTATTAAATTCCGTTCAATAGTTCTTAAGACGCTCACAATATTTGTGTCACACACAGATAGACAGACTCACAGACAGACATTTTGTAAAAACATGTTTTTCATTATCTCTGTACCCTAAAAAGTATACATCCGACGATTTCATTTCTTGTAATTTCATTGCGGGTAATTGGGATTACAAATTTGCCCAAATCTGCTTTTGACACTTAACAGGGATTTTTAGTTTCAATTTTAAAATAAATTAATTGTTTTACATTCTAAATTTGAGAAATACAATATTCTGTGAATAGTCATAATATTCTCATTGATCAGTGTATTCTTCTTTCACCAATTAAGAGGAAATGTTTGTGTGACAGTTAAGATTATTTTTCCGGACTCTTGAAAAAACAAACAAAATATGTAACGTATTTTCAAGCAAAAATCACAATTAGATTAGAAAAACTTTAAAAAACAAATTCCGTAAAGATAATGTACTACGAACATTATGGAACTCAGTACACAAAAATAATTCGTAGTCTGCCGAGTTTTAATCACTGCTACTGCTGCCTAGTAACGGTGATTCTGAAACGAACAAAAAAGAGTTTAAAAATTAAAACCAGTTGTAGAATTTATAAAAATAATTCTTTTTAAGAAATAAAACGATATTATTATTATTATTATTATTATTATTATTATTATTATTATTATTATTATTATTATTTAAACTTTACAATGTCATTTAAAAAAAAAGGTAAAATATTTTCTTAGTAAAGGAATTTAAAAAGGAATTATATCAGAGGTTCATGCCTGATATAGCTTCGAAAAAGTACATGCCTCATATACACTGAAAGAAAAAAATGTACCGTCTTCTATGTGATGAAACGATACATTATTTTATGAATCGTTTGAATTGCGAAAAATTATAACTTGATTTTTAGAATTAATTCATAAACTAGAATTATAGTTACTAAAACTCACTTCTTGCGTTCGCAGAGATTTTTTAACTAAGTTTCACCGCGATAATACAGAAATGCCTCTGAGGAGGCCCTTGAATTTTAAGAGGTATAACTAGAATTCTCTAGAAAAGGGAACTAGAATTTATAAGGATGACATGGAACTATTTTTTCAAGAGGCGCAACTTATTTTCTAGATGCCAGTGACAGAATAATTGTGACTTCGCACTAAATTGAAAGTCGATGGCTTAAATACTAAATTTTCAACAACTCCTACCAATTCAAAAAACACCACTTTGTGAAAAATACATTTAAATATTTTTGAAGAGGTATTTATTATAAATGTAGCACATTTTTTTTAATTAACTGTTGAGCAAGAAAGCTTTGGAAAGGGAGAAAAACGCAGAATTTTTCAGCCTATTTTTTGAAAATAATTTTTTAATTAGTTTATACACTGTCAAGGCTTGAATTTTCCAATCAGTTCTATAATTATTGAAGAGTTTCTATCAAACCTTATTTTCTGCAGTTTTGAATATACTACCATTCGGATACTTGCTATTGTTACAATTTGTAAAACCTGTACCCGAAGAACTTCTTTTCCTCCAAAATGAAGCCCACGAAAGCAAGATGATTTGGCATAACTGCTGGGTGTATCATGAAATAAACCTTTTTTCTCTTAATATACGAATGAAATTAATATTCAATAACTGATTTTTTGTGAAATTAGATCCTATCCACATCAAAGAATTCCATAAAATCAATTATACCAGCATATAACTAACACTGGTTTTGAGGATTTTATTTGATTATGATTAATTTATATCATTCTTTTTAATTAAATGGTGATTTTTTTAGTTATTATTGTTAATGAAAATTTAGTAACAATTGATTTTTTATATTGCAGAAAAAATTTCCCATATCAAATTTAATAGATTTTAATTTTGTCCATTTCGTCCAATTTTATCCCTTTCTTCCATTTTGTGCAGCACACCTGACATTTATAAAAAAAAATAGACCAAATGATAATCCTGATACTTTTCAAGAATTATTTGAATAAAAAAGGAAGTTTTGTCATTTTTAACGGTTTTTCATCCGTCATATTTAAAAAGATTATATTTTATTTTAAATGTCTATATATTTTTTCCTTAATTTACTTATTTACATCTTAAAATACTTTTAATGTTTTTTCCATCTCAAAACACTACTATTCAACGCCTAGCATTTTAGCTTTACAATATTAAGATCATTCAATAGTAAGATTGCTCCGACTTAGGACCTGGGGGGGTGGTACCTTAAGCCATTATTCCAGGCGTTTTGGGCCCAGCGCCCAAATTAAAATGCAAACATCCTCTCTGGTTCGCACGGGTTCATTAAATCATTTTAGTCTTTGTGGTATTAAGAAGTCTGGAGCCCACGTGCCAGAGCGCTTCTGTTCTCAGCGGTTTGTAGCCTCGCGCTGCGGCCCGAAAAGCTGAAAGCATCAGCGGTTGTCCAGAATTCTCGCTCAGAACTCGCCAGAAGGATTCTGGCCGGATGATTTCTCTGGAATTCTGGAGCCCCGGCCATTAGGGTGTTCGGCTTGGTGCTGTCTTAAGAAATTCAGGAGCCCATGGGCCGGTGTGTTCAGAAGTTCCGCTCCTTAGTATACTCAGGATTTGTTTTCTGTTGCATAATAAACACAAAGATTTTCGAGAGTTTTAATTAGGTCGGGAGTTTGGAGAGTACTAGATTTCATAATTTGGGAGCGTTTAAGAAAGATGTCGCGTTATCTTATCATGGGGTCGAGAAGATTCCGACGCGGTTCGGAGAAAAAGTACGTCTGAAGTTGGAAGGTTTCGGTTGGGTCCTGGGGATCCGAGTATTCACAATGCTCCGGATATCGAACGTCTTCCATAATTTCATGCTCGTTTTCGTAGTTCTACATGTCTTCTCTGTTGAGCTCGATGTGAATGGCTTTTCAGTTGTAGTCTCAGATCCTTGCATTTCTCCCCCCGAATCCATGTTGTCTTAGGGATTCACCCTTTTCCTGATCAACCGTTCTAACTTCGGAAAGAATTTGGGGTTCTCTCTCGGAAATAGTTTTTCGTCAAATCTAACGTCCACAATCTACTCCACATACCGGTACGGGTCAGGAACCTCAGATACAGACCACCCGCTTTGTGCGCGAAGGACATGTACATATCTTCCATGTTGAGGATAACGTCCATGTCTTCTTCGTACTTCCCCAACTCTCATACGAAAAGATGGGAGTCGCATCCCGACAAATAATGTAGGAAGAACGTAACGAAGTCGATATTTTGGTAGTCTAAAATTAAACTTTGGTGAGCCGGATTTCTGTATTTTCTTGTTAGATGTTCGTGGTCCCTGATCTTGACCATGCCTAAATCTTCTTATATCATAGCAACAGATGTTACACATGTCCGTCTCTTTGAATACGCAACTATAGATACCATACGCATATATAGGTTGCATGACCGTGATTTGTAAGTTGAGACGTAAACACAGGAGAGATGCTTGATCTAGCAGTAATGACCGTCTTCGATATAGAGCAGTCTCACGTGCCTTTCTCGCTTATATTCCGCGATCTTCAGCGGATAGATGTAGCTCCTCTCATATCCGTAGATGTTTACGGAAATGCCGTTCAGCTCTCTAATCTAGAGATGTCTTTGAGAAAGACCGGAAGGACATACCCATGAAATCTAGATCGTCATTGTACGGTGCGTAGTTCGATAATCTGTCGAAACAGTCTTTACCTGGATGGAGAGCCGAAAGATTAGCCTAACGAAAATACTAGTTGTTACTGTCATTAACGTAAAAGTTTTAACGTTAATATTTAACTTTCTGTTCCTTATCCATCCGAGGAGGTCTACATAGAAAGATCCTCACATCGGATTGTATTTTTTGATACGCACATCTAGGATTTAAATCCTAGCGACAGTTCATCCCGATCCCTGGCCTGAAACTCATGTCACCAACCTCTCGATCACTCACCAACAATAATCTGTGAGATCGATGGCTTCCGTGATGACTGAGTTCGGCGTTTTAAAGTTAAACTCCTGCATCTCTTTGCTTTTTACAGTCACAAATGAGTATGAGGTTGACTTTTAAACATCTCAACCTCTTAAACTGCTTTGCGATGAAAACTTTGACGTCAGGTGTTACGTAGGCTAGAAAGTCTCGGGTCACAGCATGAGTATTCTGTATCCTGTAGGTTTTGAGATGAGACTGGAATGCCGCGGCATCTCTTTCTTCTCGATATAGTACGATCTTCGCTGTCTCAGCGTTTCGAAGAGGTACTCGTCGAGCTAGAGCAATTGTCTCTCGATGGAATCTGTAAGAGCTAGGACTTTCTCAAATTCTAATATCCGCCGAGCCCGAGGAGCTTATTCTTTTCGGGAGGGATATGGTGCCATCTGAAGGATCCCCCACACTTTTCACACATCAGCCTAGACCCATTTACTCTCCTGGGCTCTTCGAATAGATCTCGACTGAACGGGAAGATTCTAGTTTCTCCGATCAGATAAATCAGCTCCTCTTTCTTTAGTCTCGAGTATCCAGAAATAACTACTTGTTTGCAACAGTCACGCAGTTCGCGTACCGTCGTTCTAAATTCATGTTTTTGCTTAGCGGGGATTTTTTTACATTAAAATTGGATCGAACAGGTTTGTAACCGGTAAATCCGTTATGTAGATTCCATGCTCTTTATACAGAGAATTTCTTTAAATATAATAACTGTACTTTAATAACTATCTTAACTATTCTTTGCTGTATATACTATCTTAACTATTCTTTGCTGTCTGTACTACTTTAACTATACCTTTACCTACTATATCTTTATAATGACTATACCTTTCTATATACTGTATGTCTGCAATTTACGACTTGCTATACTGACTTTTATATTTAGTTTGTCATACTGCTCTTAAGTTGTCTCGCGCCTTTTACATGGATTTTACGATTGCCGTAAGTCGCAGTTAACCCACAATCACAGACATAAGGACTTTTAAATCGAACACTCTTACAAGTTTGCAGTAACCCGTAATAAGTTCTGTGAACTCGCTGAAGTGTATTAAAGTGCGATATCGTTTTTATCTCTTGACACTCCCTACACTTCTTTTCTACCTGGGTTATTGCAGTCAATCCCCTCTGATGTCAGTTAGTGTTCAGATGTCTTGTCCCTTTCAGGAAAGCATATGTTTCCCCGCATTCGCACGTTATAGGCTTGTTGAGAGACGTTTTGTAGTTCCAAACATAGTCATTTTTACTATTCCAGATACGTATAAACTAATACTCATCAACCCATTTTAATTCATTAGAGTCAACAGATTCTGCTTTCCGTGTTATTAATTTATACAGCTATCTAAAATGACGACTAAGTGTCGGGTTGGGCAGCATATTATCCGTCTGAGAAGTTCCGCGCCACAGGTCCCGGTCGCTGTGATGAAAAAATGCGTCAGAATGTTTTTGTCCTCGATCATCGAACTTCTCCAAAAAATGCTGATTCTTTCCGGAGTAGAGTACACGCTGAACTTTATCTCCTTCCTTGTCTACAGCGATCTGGATCTGGGGCATGGAACTTCTCCATTTAAATGTTACGCCTTTCCGGAGAAGAGTATCTGCAGAACTCTATCTTTTTCCTGGTCTGCAGCAATCTGGACTTGAAGTGGGGAACATTTACAGAAAATGCTGGCCAGCTTGGAGCTCGAAAACCTTTGCACTTTACGCAAAGTATTAAGGATCGCGCAACTAGTAACTAGTCCTTGTTCTTCGTACTCCAACAGATAAGAGAGGTGGAGTTTCTCTACATTCCGCGTACCCTTAAAGAATCGACACTCGCGCCCATTCAGCTTTCTTAATACGTTGTCACTACCAGCTTAAACCTTCCAGGTAACAGGATCCGCCCGAAATCTTCGAACTCCAGACGAACTTTCTGACCGAACCGCGTCGGAAACTTCACGGCTCCGTGACAAAATACAGATTGCTTCAGCTGTCCCAAGTTACGAAATCCAGTGCTCTCCAACTCCCTACCTTATTGAGACTTGCGAACTTCGTTATGTTTATTATACGGGAGTTAACAAAATCTACACTGTTCTAGGGAGCATCGTTCAGTAACGCACAGGCCCGGAGGCACCAGAATTTTTAAGATAGCCCTGGGCCATACCCACTGACACTTTCAGCAGCCGGAATCGCACCACACTGGGATTCAAGAGTTCTTAACACTGGAGGCTCCAGAAATCCTAAGAATGCACCAGGCGGGAATCTTTTTTACGAGTTCTGAGCAGGACTTTTTGAGCAGTGCTAATGTTTTCAGCGGTCCGGACCGCAGCGCTAGACTACGGACAGCTCAGAACTCTGGTGCTCCGACTCAAGGCCCCAGAATTCTTGATACCGCAACGTCTAACAGGTTTTTCAGAGCTCTTATGCATTGCACCGTCGGTGTTCTTGTTTTAAGTTTGTGTGGACGCGGTGAATAATGGATTAAGTTACTTCTAGACCGAAATCTTTCAAATCTTTCAAATTTTAAATCATGTTCGCTTTACCCACCCATTTCCAGAGTAGGTGTAATCACACTACTTCATTCCATTTCGTATATCCTTTTTCTTTGATAAATTTTTTCTTTTTCAGGGTGCATTTTTGAGGGTTTTGTTCTTATACGAGCTTGTTTACATCATTTTTAGCATATACGGTTAATTAGTACATTTGAGTTAGTTTATTGGCAGGCTATACAGTTCACGCTGGTTTTTAGACTTTTTTTTGCACTGATTCACTCAGTATCATAAAGTATTCTGTAATCTCTCAGAGATTAGACTTTCACTAGTTTTGATTTCTAAAAAAGTTGCAGCAGTTCGCAATGCCATTCCTACAAAATAACCCCCTTCACACATACACACAAAGTTTTGTTTTCCATTTATTCAAACTCATTTCTGCTGTTGTTTTTGTTGTTTGTTACATCTTTCCAGCGTACATTTATACACTTTCTTTAAAAAAATTCAACTGATACAGCAATGTTTCTTACTAATTATTAATTGTTATGCATTATTAAAGTAGTTTGTAAATCTGCGCTGTTCAAATGTTTTTTTGTATTTATTTCTTTCCATATAAATCACGTAAGGAAAATAATCTTATGCAGAGAAATTTCACAGTTATACCTGAAAGAATAAAGTATTATATACACACACACATATATATAATTAAAATGGTAAATGTTGGCGCCACTGTATGTTGTTATGACGTCACAGTATTTTCCCTCCCACAGATGTTTCATAATTCCTTCAGTAGTAGTTTGTACGCCGCCAAGGCAGTCGCAGCTCAAAGAGCACGCATTTATAATCTAAATAAACAGTCCATTATATTAAAGTTAAAGCTATCGACTTTTAATTTATGTTTAAGCTCGCAGTCGCAACATTGGTTAAGTCGAGCCTCAGGTATTTATTTAAAAAAAAAGAATTTAGTCTGAAATAGTGAGAAAACATCGCAGTTGAAAGGAAAAGTTCCCCTTCTTTCATTTGCAGTTTCGACATCGAGTTTTATACTTGCAGTTTTATAACAGTGATTGCGCAACCTTCCATAATGGATTAAAGCCAAAACGAAATCGTCTGCGTGAAACAAGGTAGGAAATATTTGATTATTCTTTTTTTTATTATTGCATGATAAGTTTTTTATAAAATGGAACCGCTTGAGAAATTAAAAAAGAAACGTGCAGCTTTAAGAACATCCGTTACCAAATTGATCACTAAATTTGAAACGTTAATAAATGATGAGAATAAAGAAACCGATGACTATTTAGAAATTCTGGAACAATTAAATGATAAGGAAGACTTGCTAAAAAACTTAAATAGCGAAATAGAAGCTGCCATAAGCATTCCTAAGGATTATGAAAATGATATTAACACTAGTGAAGAATACAGTGAAAATATTATAAAAACTAAATTCAAAATAAAGAAACAAATTAAGCATTTAGAAGTGGGTAAGGTTCTCAATGAAAATCAATTAAAACCTACTCTTACAAACAATGCGCTAAACATTAAGTTACCGGAAATACCACTTCCTAAATTTTCCGGAAAGCCTGAAGAATGGAGCACATTTAAACTACAGTTTGATAATATTATAACTTCAAACGAGCAGTTGTCAGAAGCGCAAAAACTACATTATCTATCAGCTGCATTAGTAAGTGACGCAAGAGCTTTGCAAACAACCGAAGATACCTTTTCTTCTTTATTTCAAGCGTTAAAAGACAGGTACGAAAATGAAAGAGTTATAGTACAAATACACATAAACTCACTTTTAGATGCAGATAAAATTACACAGCCTTCCGCAAAAGATCTAAGAAATCTAGTAGACAGCGTTAAAAAAAGCATTCGCGCATTAAAGGTTTTAGATTACAACAGAAACAATCTCTCCGACGTTTTAATTTTAAATATCATTCTTGAAAAGTTGGATAAAGATACACGGAAAAATTATGAAATGACAATAAGTTCAAATGAAGTTCCAAAGTTAGATTATTTAATTTTATTTTTAGAAAAACGTTCTCAAATTTTGGAAAACATAAGTAAAAACATTGCAGTAAAACCAAAATCAATTCAAGATCGCAATTTTAAGCAAAAATCTCTCTTTGTTAAGTCAACAAATTCCATTAATTTCTGTGTAATGTGTAAGCAAAATCATGCAATATATAAATGTGACGCATTTTTGAAATTAAATGCTTTTCAGAGAAAAGATGTAGCAATGAAAAATAAGCTTTGTTTCAACTGCTTAAGTAGTCAACACGCGATTGCTAATTGCAAGTCTAAAAGTTCCTGCAACATTTGTCAGGCAAGACACAACACATTACTCCATAGAAATATAAACAATTCTTTTCCGAGCAAAGTTGATGAAGTTAACCCCACCGCGCAAGGTCATAAATTGAATCCGAACGCAGATGAGTTTTACGGACAGACAGAAACTAAATCACCTGTATCATCTTCTTTATCTTGCGTTAATAACAGAAATAAATCTGTCATTCTCTCCACTGCTTTAGTTTGGGTCTTTAACCCTTGTTCTGGAAGTTATTTACAAGCACGTGTAATAATGGACTCTGGAAGTATGTCCAATATTGTGACTTCAGAATTCACTAATCGATTGGGAATTCCACTAAAGCGATTGAACATCGCCATCTCAGGCTTAGGTGGAAAGGAAATGAACGTTAAACACAAAATTCATGCTAAAATTATAAACGGAAATGGATCTTTTGAAACGTCATTGGATTTTCTTCTTGTCTCAAAAATAACGGATTCACTCCCAGTTACAAACTTAAACATTGATAACTTAAAAATTTCTCATCAGTTAGCAGATCCGAAATTTAGCGTTCCTGGCAATATTGATATGCTGCTCGGCGCTGAATCCTTCTTTCATATAATAAAAGATGGAGAAATTCGCATTCCAAACAGTAATTTAGTGTTTCGCAATTCAGTATTCGGATACATCGCGACAGGAAGCATAGAATCTGTCAGCCAAATGCAATATTGTGGTTTTGTTTCGCAGTCGCAAAGCATTGATGAATGTTTAGAAAAGTTTTGGAAGTTAGAAACCATTGATGAAACTTCGAAAATCCTTAGTAGAGAAGAAGAATACTGTGAAGAGCATTACAAAACTACGCATAAACGAAATGACGCAGGTAGATACATCGTACAGACGCCAACCAAGGATTTGGAAAAATTAGGTGATTCTAAAGAGCTTGCGAAAAAACGTCTGAATCAGTTATGGAAAAGATTAGCTAAGGATAAAACTATGAAAGCATTGTATCAGCAGTTCATGCAAGAATACTTAGAATTAGGTCACATGGAGAAGGTTGCAGACCCTCATTCCGAACATCCAGAAAATCACTCATGTTACTATTTGCCGCATCATGGTGTTCTCAGGCCAGATAAAACCACAACTAAATTACGTGTGGTGTTCAATGCATCAGCTGCCACTACATCTGGCTTCAGTCTCAATGATTGTCTGCTGAAAGGAGAAGTAAAAGAAGACATATTTGAAATTATGACAAGATTTCGTGTTTATAGGTATGCCTTTACGACGGACGTTCAAAAATGTTCAGACAAATTTTAATAGATCCATCTCAACGCGACCTTCTGAGAATTTTGTGGAAGACCCACGAGAATGAAGAAACTGTTATTTACAGATTGAATACGGTCACATATGGTACATCTAGCGCACCATTTCTTGCAATAAGGACTCTGAAACAGTTAGCCATAGATGAAGCATCGCAATTCCCTTTAGCTGCGGAAGTAATAAAGGAAGATGTGTATATGGATGACATAGTGGCAGGCGCACATGATCTAGATACAGCTATAGAGCTCCAACATCAGTTATGCAACATGTTAGAAACACGCGGTATGTCCCTCCATAAATGGAATTCCAATTCAAGGGAATTAATGAACAGTAAGCCATTGGAAGTTCAAGATTATAACTTTTCCATAAATGAAGAATCAACAAGTAAAACTCTAGGGGTTATCTGGAAACCCGTTGAAGATCAGTTTATGTTCAAGATTTCAATAACGGAGAAATCATCATACACGAAACGAGATGTGCTAAGCACCATTGCAAGGCTATATGACCCTTTAGGTCTTCTAGGACCAATTATTACACGAGCAAAGATATTTCTTCAGAAATTGTGGCTCATGAAATTAGGTTGGGAAGATGAAATCCCAAATCCAGTTGCAAGTGAATGGATAAATTTTGTGTCGTCCCTGAAACAAATCGAAGAGATCAGAATCGACAGATACATTCTAACCGATTCTTTTCAGGAATTAGTGTTGCTAGGATTTGCAGACGCTTCGGAATTAGCTTATGGAGCTGTAGTTTATATGCATTGCACAAGTGAAACAAGTACTGTATCAACTAATCTGATCGCTAGTAAATCGCGTGTAGCTCCTTTAAAGACAATTTCCATTTCCCGCCTCGAACTGTCAGCTTGCCTTCTTCTCTCTCAACTTATAGAAAAAGTTCGTCTATCTCCAAAAATGATAGTGAGTGATATCTATTTGCACACCGATTCAAAAATAGCAATTGCTTGGATCAATACTTCGCCAAACAAACTAAAAACCTTCATTGCCAACAGAGTATCCAAGATACAAACTTTGACTGAGAACTATCATTGGAAGCATGTCCCATCGCATTTAAATCCAGCAGATATTATATCACGTGGATTAGGTCCTCAAGAACTTTCCAAAATGAATCTTTGGTGGTATGGCCCCCTGAACTTTCATAAACTTTCTGATGAATCTAGTGACAATACTGACATTTTATCGCACGAACTTTATGCGCAAGAACTTAAAAAAATGGACAATATCAATTTAATTTCCACTTCTGAAAATTCCTTTGTGGATGATTTTCTTAATTTAAGTAACAATTATTTAAAATTAATTCGTATTCTAAGTTTTATTTTCAGATTCTTATTTAATGCCAAAAATGCCATTCGACGTCGCGGCCCAATCACAACAGAGGAACTTTGAACCGCAAAGACTTTTTTAGTCAAAATGGTACAGGTAAAAGCATTCGATTATGAGATAAAAACCGTTGAACAGGGAGAAATTCCCAAAAAGGGACAGGTGAGTTGTTTACATCCCTTTCTTGATAAACAGAATTTGTTAAGGGTAGGCGGTAGATTAAATAACGCTGATTTATCTTTTGATAGGAAATTTCCAATATTGCTCCCTAAAGATCACAAATTGACTTTATTGATAATGACATATTTTCATCTTAAATACTTGCACGTTGGAGCCCAAACTTTACTTTATCTTGTAAGGCAAGAATTTTGGCCATTGGGTGGTAGAAATACTGCTAGAAAAATTGTTCATGATTGCATAGTTTGTTTCAAAAACAAGCCTAAATGTACTGAGCAGATTATGGGAAATCTTCCTTCTGCGAGAATTACTCCTAGTTCGCCATTCACTAATGTAGGGATTGATATTTGTGGCCCTTTTTATATAAAATATAAGGGTCAAAGGAAGGGTATTTATCATAAATGTTATGTTGCCATTTTTATTTGTTTCGTAACAAAAGCGATTCATTTAGAAGTGGTCACCGACTTAACTTCAGAAGCAATGATAGCAACCTTAAAAAGATTTTTCAGTAGGAGAGGTAAAAGTTTTTCTATTTGTACTGACAATGCCAAAAATTTTGTTGGAGTCAGTGCAGAGTTAAAACGTTTGGCGAACATGATTAGAAACCCCTCAGATGTTTTGGCTCATTATTTAACAAGTGAGGAAATCGCCTGGAATTTCATTCCACCCAGGTCACCCAATTTCGGTAGTTTGTGGGAAGCTGGGGTGAAGTCGTTTAAGTACCACCTAAAAAGAACTGTAGGAAATTCGCGATTAACTCTTGAGTAATTTTTAACAGTTACCACGCAAATTGAAGGCATTTTAAACAGTCGGCCTCTCACACCCATGTCTTCTGACCCCAAAGATTTTGAAATTCTAACTCCAGGCCATTTTCTCATAGGCAGACCTCTGAACAGTGTGTCTGAACCGGACCTGACTGGCGAACGTGATAATCATTTGTCCCAATGGCAAAGATTAAATAAAATGGTCCAATTTATTTGGCGAAAGTGGAAATTGGACTATCTTAACAACTTACAAGCCAGACATAAATGGCAATTTGAGAAGGATAATATTATTCCAAATTCAATGGTCCTTTTAAAGGAGGATAATCTTCCACCCTGCAGATGGACAATGGGTAGAGTTCAGGAAGTAGTTAAAGGACCAGATGGTAAGGTTAGAGTGGTTCTTGTGAAAACGCCTCATGGTATTTTCAAGAGAGGCATATCGAAACTATGCTTGCTGCCTTGTCAGTAAACTGACATATTATCATTAAATTTGACACTGTATAATCATTCAATTGTAAACTTTATGTAAACAAATGTTTGAAGCATATTTAATTATTCATTGTTATATTTATTATTATTCTATTCTGCATTTCATTGTATTGTATGTTATTCATTGTAAATTTAGATATTATATATTGAATATTGAAATGTTATTTCAACGTGGGGCGGCATGTTGGCGCCACTGTATGTTGTTATGACGTCACAGTATTTACCCTCCCACAGATGTTTCATAATTCCTTCAGTAGTAGTTTGTACGCCGCCAAGGCAGTCGCAGCTCAAAGAGCACGCATTTATAATCTAAATAAACAGTCCATTATATTAAAGTTAAAGCTATCGACTTTTAATTTATGTTTAAGCTCGCAGTCGCAACAGTAAACATTAGATAGATTTCTTAAGAAACACTACCTATTACATTCTCCCCTATGTTGGAATTTCTGAAAATATTTTTCAGATCTACGCCGTTCATAGCCCCTAAAACTCAAAACCACCACAAGTTCAAAACTTTATCTATCTACCTCTCTCTCTCTCTCTCTCTCTCTATATATATATATATATATATATATATATATATATATATGCATGTATTTAGATATATATATTATATAACACAATTATATATAAAGTTATTTATATATATGTATATATATATATACTAGGGGGATCCGCCCCCCTGCTCGCTACGCTAACCAACCCCCCGCGTAATAGCTTCGCGATTCCGTTCGGTATTTCGAAGCAATCCCCAATTTTCTAGCCAATCCCAGACGTAATTCGCGATTCCTCATTTTCTATGCATTCAATTTTTAAATTCCACTTGGTAAAAACGCGCTTCTCCCCAACTGCTGACAATTTATTTCCTTATCTCCAAGCACATAATCATTTAGAGCTTACAGAGTTTCATAATTATAAGAATTATTAAAGATAAAATCATTAAAAAAAGGTAAAATTTATAATTTATTTGAATAATTACAAATTAAATAAAAATTATATATGTATTTTGTAAATAGATAGTATTTGTGCTTAAAAATAATGTAAATAGTTTAATTAAGCTCTATACATAAGCTAATATTAGTTTTTGTTGCATTGAAATATCTCAGTTTGTTGATTTTCTGCAAGCAAGTAAACCCTATTGGATTTCATTGGGAGTCTATGGAAATTTGACGAAATACTGGAAATAGCGCCAAGTTGGCATCAAACTTGGTTATGTTTGGCAACAGAGCCGCGACCCCTGCCCCTGGGTAACTCCTCTTTTAGCGTCGGAAAGCTCTGACAAATGAAATGTGTTTTGCGGTATCTACGCAGATTTTCATTGGTCCATTTCCAAAGCGTTACTTTTTTTTATATATAGAAGGATATAACTTTTTTATGGACAACATAATTTTCTTAATTTTGCACAAATCTCTTCCAAACTGATACATAAGAACAAGGGGCTGAAAATCTTGGTCAAGTTCGTTAATTGGCAAAATCGGACCAAGGTGGTGGAAATGGTGAGGGTTTTGTTAAAACAGAAAAAATCCATAACTTCTTAATTACGATGCATTCTAGGAAAGAGGTCAAAAACGCATGTATGACATACTTTTCATATAATTAAAAATGGGCTCAACGGGCGCAAAAAATAGGGTTTTAAGAAGGAAAAAACTCATAATTTCGTCAATTCACAAGATATCAAATCAACTTACATTTTTATAAATCCTGTGACTACGATCTACAACTTTTATATTGACAAGTTTTTGATAGGACTAATTCTTACAAAATAAATAAATAAATAAATAAAGGGGGGGGGGGTGTTGAAGAAGAAAAAAATTCATAACTTCGTCAGTTCAGAAGATATCAAATCCACTTAAATTTATTATAAATATTCTTAATATTATTACAACTTTTGTATTGACAAGTTTTTGATAGGACCAACTCTTACAGAAAAGAAAAAAAATGAAAAAGGGGGGGGTGGTTGTAGACGAAAAAAACTTCGAAATGTACCTGTTCCTGTATTCCTAGCCGGCAGGCATTTCTACTGTTTAAAGGGTTTCTATTTTTTGTTAGACCAATTCGTTTTTGAAATAATAAAGAAAAAACTCTAATAATTTTTAATCATGCTACTTACTGAACCAATTAATTACATTTTTATGGTCCAAACAATACGCATTATTTATAAATATAAAAAGTTTAAATAAAATAAATTTTTAAATTATCAAAAATATAAAATATGTTTATTTTTTTGCAAAATTAACAAATTAAAAATTATAACGTGCATTAATCTTTCTGGGGCATTCTGTTGAGTCCCCAGTCTTCATGTGATGTTTTGAAATCTAAGATAACTTGAATAATCAAAATATAATAAAATTGCTGTTGCTTAATTTTTTTTTTTTTTTTTTTTTTTTTTAATATTAGTTCTGAATGAAAATGAAAGTGAATGTTACCTTTATCAAAATGAATGTTATGTGTTACCCTTATCAAAAATCCACTTCTACTTGTTTTCTATAAAGTCATCCACTACCTTTTATGTAAAAAAATCATTTAAAATATTCTTTCGAAAGTCTTTCGAAATCGAAAGATTAAAAGAAGCTTCTATATTTGGCCTTTCATTTCTTGTGACCGTAAGATAATGTGAGATTTTATATTGAGAAATATTTTTCTGTTTATTTATTTTCATCTAGAAAGTTTATGCTTGGTTTGTTTTTTAATAGGAATCCATATTTTATGCTATTAGATGAGGAGTGTTTGTATATATGTATGCATATACCTATAAATGCTATATATTTTTAGAAACTATACAGAGTTCTCAAGAAAGTTGTTTTCTTAATATAATCATTCATAAGAAAATATCTTAAAATAAATAAATTATATAAATATTATATTCTGTAAAATATTTTTCGCCTTTATATCAAAGATGTTTTTTATTTCTTATTAAAATTTTGTATTATGATTTTCATCCACGTAAAATTATAAAAATTAAATAAAGTTATTTAATTATACTTTCACGTAAAATGTGGAATGAGATCAAATAAATACAAGGTAATGGTGATGTTCTGTAATAATTTTTTAACACAGTTTTGCTGACTAATTAATTGGGCCTATCAAAATTAACGAATTTTAAATAGATAATATTTTAAAGAAAACTTTAAACAGAAAAAAAGATTAGTTAAGTAGCTAGTTTCTGGATATTATACAATTTAAAAAAAATAGCTACATTTTTATTATGTTAAATTTCGTTAACATTTATTTCATCGTAAAATCTTATTTTCCAGTGAAGTATTTGTATTAGGTAGTTTTCATTACAAAAAGCTACCTGTTGCAGCCCTTCGGAGGAAAACGATTCCGAAAAAAATTGGTATATTTTCAACGATCATGACCCCCAGACCCCGAAACCAACGTCCGTTCAAATGTGATGTATATATATATATATATCCTTATATATATCTACCCTATATATATAAAATCCTAGTGAAACGAATTTATGAAACTGATATATGAACCGACTGAAATGAAACGAATTTATGAAACGATTCTTTGAAACGACTGATTATGTTTCACGGCGATTTCTCCTAAAATATCGAATACTTTGCGATGAAATTAACACCGAAAATCTGTATTGATCCACAGATCTCAAAACTGGTATTATAACTTTTAAATTCCAATTAGTTTTCGAAATATTATTTTTTTTCTAATTTTAAATACTTTTTTCTAATGATGGCAACTCAAATTTTAATCATAACAGATATTTTTTTTCATATTTCAGAAAAGGTTATAATTTTAAACTAATTTGGCGACCAGTTTGGCCACCTTAAATGTATGCTAAGAAATGTATCTTGTTACTTTTATTCATAATTCAATTTACTTGAACAATCTTTCGCCAAATCGAAAGATTCTGATAGAGAAATCAAGAACTCGGTATTTGTATGTCAACGAGATTCAGGTGATAAATCGCCAAACATTTTTTCCCATTGCATTTTTTAATATTTCATTAATTTCATTTAAAATGTAATCCTTTCATTCATTTTATTTAAAATGCAAAACTTTCATTTAAAACTGAAACATTTAAAATTGATGGCTTTCACTTCTTTCTTTTTTAATAAAACAAAACGAAAAGAAAAATACTAGGCACAGATGTCATATATGCACCGGGGTACCTAATTGGCGCAAAATGGCATTATTTTGATTGACATGATAACCCGGCTATGGTTGTTTATTTAATAATAAGTGTTTATTTATTTTTATTTCTTTTTTTAAATTATATAAATTATTTTGTTCTATAGTTATCAATTATTTTTTTTTGTTATTTCCTTTTGAAAATAATAGAAAATAATTAAAAAATACGGTACTACTTAGTTATTCCGTCGACCAATTTCGCCAAATTATACAATTTGACATAATTTTTATTTTAAATAACGAAAGAAGAAATAAATTAGTATAACATTAATAAATATACAAATAAAACGTCGAAATAAAAATCACTTGATGACGTAAACACGTGTAACTTGCTTAAAGTCAAGTGAATGTGACATTTACGATCAACCATTATTAGCATTTAATCTTACAGTCATGGCGATAGATTTTTGGTCGATGGGATAACTAAGTTGGACCAAAAATGCATATGTAACTAGTATTCGAAAACGAGGTTTTCGCCAAATTTTCGTAAAAAAAAAAATCACGCCAAACGCCAAATCTGCGGTGCGTATATGACATCCCATATGACGCCCAATTTGGCGTCTGAAAAAAATCGCGCGGCAATATGGGCGTATATGACATCTGTGCCAAACTTTCTTATGAAAGGCGAAGGGATCAGACCGTTTTTGTTTATGGCAGTTGATGACTTGAACTATTATAATATAGATGAAACGATGGCGATAGGATAATATTTGGCGACTTATCACCTGTCCCTGGGTAACATTAAAGTACTAAAATGGCACCTAGAATATAAAAAGCGAAGTGGTCCGCTAGGAACTGTTGATGATAGTCACATGACTTCAGTGTTGCCAGATTGGGGGACTTTTTTAATTCAGATTTTTTGGCTGTCACCACTTCTTACCCGACTGAAAAGAAGGGTTATGTGTTTCACGCGTATTTGTGTATGTAGATTTCTTTATATTCTCGAAACATCCCAACGGCTGGATGGATTTTAATGAATGAGGTCTCTATCGATTCGTCTTAATGGCCCGATGGTTATAGGCTATGTTTTGTTTTTATAAATTAAAAATGGCGTCCGTAAAATACAAAATGGCGGTAGAGACGAAAACAAATTACGCACTCTATTGAGTGGCATATCATTGGATAGGGCTTTCAAAATGAAGACGATGTTTCATTGACTATTTTACAGTCAGAAACTCCGTTAAAATATTATACAACCTGGAAGTTATGTAGGTAGGATCTCTAGCTTTACTGCAACTGTAACCATCATAGACATCTATAAACCTCATCAAAACAGTGTTTATAGATAGGAACTAACAATTAAACACAGCTTAAAAGTCATCAATACAAGTAAATAAAAAGACAGGTAAGTAATATAAAAAAAGTATTTTAAGTCAATTCCTAATTAGGTCAATAAGAGAATTTTTTTTCTCCCATTATTCTTTTCTCTTGAGTGGCGCTTAAAATACCTTGATCAAGAAGAGGGCTCTCTCGATTATTGAAAATTAATTAATTTAATTTAATTAATTAATTAATATTTGAAAAAAACTAGATTAACATCAAGTTTCATCCACTACAAGTTTTAAAAAAATATTTGAGCTTGATTGAATGAATAATAAGTATTTTATTAACGATTGAAAATTTGAACAAGATATATATAGCGAGAGTGTGAGGTATAATAGTAGAAATAATAAAAAAGATAGTTTCACATTGATGAGAAATAATTAATTAGTTCGCTTTTTACGCAGTCGGGTTTTTTGATTTTTTAAATTTAATTATTTATTAAAAATAGTATAATTCGCCTTATTTTTCAGAATTTTCAATCTATTTTTAAATAGACCGAATATTTATATTTAAAAAAGCGCTGACAATCAACAATCTGGGGACAAAAAAGTCCCCAATCTGGTAACACTGCATGACTTAGGCTATTGTTATAGACATTGTTTTAAAATACAGGGAGACAAAGACTATGTATACTTAATTCATTTTATTTTCGCTTCTTTCAAATGTTTAACTGATCCTCTTTAATCAAAAACGAAAACAACCATTGCATGTCTTAACAACATCTGATTCGGCCTTCAATATTTGCAATCAAAGGGAATTGAATGGAAACCCGTTTACAGGGAGATCTGCACAGCTTTTTTCAGTATAATTTAATCTTCTCTAATATTTTTAAAACCCATCAGATTAGCGTGTTTTTAGATTCTGCGGTGTCTGAACGGGGGTTGGCGAGCGTAGCTTGCAGTGGGCAGAGTCCCCTAGTATATATATAGGGTATATATATATATATATCTGATCTTTGTGATCCTGTAACTTTCGTATTTATGAACCGATTTGGATATAATTTGGTGTGTACATAGTACATACCAATTTCTCGACCGAGTTTTTTGTCCAGCTTCATCCGAACGATCGGATCTTCACAAAAATCTTCACAAAAACCACTTAAGCACCTTTTAAGCAATTTTAAGCACAGATGTCCAAGCTCACAGTTTAAAGATGTTATTTATGGAATTCCGTGCAAACAGTGTAATGCAGTCTACATAGGTGAAACCAGCCATACACTTGAAACAAGACTTAAGGAGCATAAGCAAGCTTTTAGTAATAAAAATTTAAATTCAAAAATTGTTGACCACGGCATGAAAACTGATCATTTTCAGAGTTTTGAGAATGCTTATATAATTAGATCAAGCTGCAGCATTTATGCAAGTCGTATTTTTTTTTTTTTTTTTTTTTTTTTTTTTTTTGGAAGCTTGGTACACGGGAACTGCTGATTTAGCAATTAACGAGGCTGCAGTCTCTACCAATATAATATTCAGTTTTGTTTTAACTATAATTTTTTGGCAACTTGATGTAATATTTTTCTACTTGTTGAACATTAAAACCTAGTTTGACTTTTACGTTAAGAATTAGCTGATAAGGGATTCAGAATGAATCCGAAACGTCCTTTTAAATTGTTTTTAGTCTTTTTATCCTTTAATGTAATGTCTGTTATTTTGAAAAGTTTTTATAACTAGCAACTAAATTATAAATAGCTTTTTAATTGCCATCTTCCCAGTAGTTGATCAATCGAAGAAATCAATCGAAAATAAAAAAAATAATTTTTAAAATACCATCCTTGGACTATGATTAACAATAATTCATATAAAACTATTATTTGAAATAAGCACGATGGAAGTGGATTATTTTAACTTACCGTAATTGACTCCAACTCATCAAAAACTAAATGTTTACACTTTCTAATGATAAAAATTCATAAAATTGCTTCTCTTACAGCAGGCAGCTGACAACAATGTGACAACGGGTGCTCCAACATTCATATTATGTCTCCACGTATAAAACTCATTTCCGCCTGAAATGGAGCAACATTTCAAAACATTGATTAACAATAATTCATATAAAACTATTATTTGAAATAAGCACGATGAAAGTGGATTATTTGAACTTACCGTAATTGACTCCACCTCATCGAAAACTAAATGTTTACACTTTCTAATGATAAAAATTCATAAAATTGCTTCTCTTACAGCAGGCAGCTGACAACAATGTGACAACGGGTGCTCCAACATTCATATTATGTCTCCATGTATAAAACTCATTTCCGCCTGAAATGGAGCAACATTTCAAAACATTGATTAACAATAATTCATATAAAACTATTATTTGAAATAAGCACGATGGAAGTGGATTATTTTAACTTACCGTAATTGACTCCAACTCATAAAAAAATAAATGTTTACACTTTCTAATGATAAAAATTCATAAAATGACTTCTCTGACAGCAGGCAGCTGACAACAATGTGACAACGGGTGATCCAGCATTCATATTATGTCTCCACGTATAAAACTCATTTCCGCCTGAAATGGATCAATATTTCAAAAAATTGATTAACAATAATTCATATAAAACTATTATTTGAAATAAGCACGATGAAAGTGGATTATTTGAACTTACCGTAATTGACTCCAACTCATCGAAAATTAAATGTTTACACTTTCTAATGATAAAAATTCATAAAATAGCTTCTCTTACAGCAGGCAGCTGACAACAATGTGACAACGGGTGATCCAGCATTCATATTATGTCTCCACGAATAAAACTCATTTCCGCCTGAAATGGATCAATATTTCAAAAAATTGATTAACAATAATTCATATAAAACTATTATTTGAAATAAGCACGATGAAAGTGGATTATTTGAACTTACCGTAATTGACTCGAACTCATCGAAAACTAAATGTTTACACTTTCTAATGATAAAAATTCATAAAATTGCTTCTCTTACAGCAGGCAGCTGACAACAATGTGACAACGGGTGATCCAACATTCATATTATGTCTCCACGTCTAAAACTCATTTCCGCCTGAAATGGAGCAACATTTCAAAACATTGATTAACAATAATTCATATAAAACTATTATTTGAAATAAGCACGATGGAAGTGGATTATTTTAACTTACCGTAATTGACTCCAACTCATAAAAAATTAAATGTTTACACTTTCTAATGATAAAAATTCATAAAATGACTTCTCTGACAGCAGTCAGCTGACAACAATGTGACAACGGGTGATCCAGCATTCATATTATATCTCCACGTATAAAACTCATTTCCGCCTGAAATGGATCAATATTTCAAAAAATTGATTAACAATAATTCATATAAAACTATTATTTGAAATAAGCACGATGAAAGTGGATTATTTGAACTTACCGTAATTGACTCCAACTAATCGAAAATTAAATGTTTACACTTTCTAATGATAAAAATTCTTAAAATGGCTTCTCTTACAACAGGTAGCTGACAACAATGTGACAACGGGTGAACCAGCATTCATATTATGTCTCCACTTATAAAACTGATTTCCGAATGAAATGGAGTAATATTTCAAAAAATTGATTAACAATAATTCATATAAAACTATTATTTGAAATAAGCACGATGAAAGTGGATTATTTGAACTTACCTTAATTGACTCCAACTCATCGAAAATTAAATGTTTACACTTTCTAATGATAAACATTCATAAAATTGCTTCTCTTACAGCAGGCAGCTGACAACAATGTGACAACGGGTGATCCAGCATTCATATTATGTCTCCACTTATAAAACTGATTTCCAAATGAAATGGAGTAATATTTCAAAAAATTGATTAACAATAATTCATATAAAACTATTATTTGAAATAAGCACGATGAAAGTGGATTATTTGAATTTACCGTAATTGACTCCAACTCATCGAAAATTAAATGTTTACATTTTCTGATGATAAAAATTCATAAAATAGCTTCTCTTACAGCAGGCAGCTGACAACAATGTGACAACGGGTGATCCAGCATTCATATTATGTCTCCACGTATAAAACTCATTTCCGCCTGAAATGGATCAATATTTCAAAAAAATGATTAACAATAATTCATATAAAACTATTATTTGAAATAAGCACGATGAAAGTGGATTATTTGAACTTACCGTAATTGACTCCAACTCATCGAAAATTAAATGTTTACACTTTCTAATGATAAACATTCATAAAATTGCTTCTCTTACAGCAGGCAGCTGACAACAATGTGACAACGGGTGATCCAGCATTCATATTATGTCTCCACTTATAAAACTGATTTCCAAATGAAATGGAGTAATATTTCAAAAAATTGATTAACAATAATTCATATAAAACTATTATTTGAAATAAGCACGATGAAAGTGGATTATTTGAATTTACCGTAATTGACTCCAACTCATCGAAAATTAAATGTTTACATTTTCTGATGATAAAAATTCATAAAATAGCTTCTCTTACAGCAGGCAGCTGACAACAATGTGACAACGGGTGATCCAGCATTCATATTATGTCTCCACGTATAAAACTCATTTCCGCCTGAAATGGATCAATATTTCAAAAAAATGATTAACAATAATTCATATAAAACTATTATTTGAAATAAGCACGATGAAAGTGGATTATTTGAACTTACCGTAATTGACTCCAACTTATTGAAAACTAAATGTTTACACTTTCTAATGATAAAAATTCATAAAATTGCTTCTCTTACAGCAGGCAGCTGACAACAATGTGACAACGGGTGCTGCAACATTCATATTATGTCTCCACGTATAAAACTCATTTCCGCCTGAAATGGAGCAACATTTCAAAACATTGATTAACAATAATTCATATAAAACTATTATTTGAAATAAGCACGATGGAAGTAGATTATTTTAACTTACCGTAATTGACTCCAACTCATAAAAAATTAAATGTTTACACTTTCGAATGATAAAAATTCATAAAATGACTTATCTGACAGCAGGCAGCTGACAACAATGTGACAACGGGTGATCCAGTATTCATATTATGTCTCCACATATAAAACTCATTTCCGCCTGAAATGGATCAATATTTCAAAAAATGGATTAACTATAATTCATATAAAACTATTATTTGAAATAAGCACGATGAAAGTGGATTATTTGAACTTAGCGTAATTGACGCCAACTCATTGAAAACTAAATGTTTACACTTTCTAATGATAAAAATTCATAAAATTGCTTCTCTTACAGCAGGCAGCTGACAACAATGTGACAACGGGTGCTGCAACATTCATATTATGTCTCCACGTATAAAACTCATTTCCGCCTGAAATGGAGCAACATTTCAAAACATTGATTAACAATAATTCATATAAAACTATTATTTGAAATAAGCACGATGGAAGTAGATTATTTTAACTTACCGTAATTGACTCCAACTCATAAAAAATTAAATGTTTACACTTTCGAATGATAAAAATTCATAAAATGACTTCTCTGACAGCAGGCAGCTGACAACAATGTGACAACGGGTGATCCAGCATTCATATTATGTCTCCACGAATAAAACTCATTTCCGCCTGAAATGGATCAATATTTCAAAAAATTGATTAACAATAATTCATATAAAACTATTATTTGAAATAAGCACGATGAAAGTGGATTATTTGAACTTACCGTAATTGACTCCAACTCATAAAAAATTAAATGTTTACACTTTCTAATGATAAAAATTCATAAAATGACTTCTCTGACAGCAGTCAGCTGACAACAATGTGACAACGGGTGATCCAGCATTCATATTATGTCTCCACGTATAAAACTCATTTCCGCCTGAAATGGATCAATATTTCCAAAAATTGATTAACAATAATTCATATAAAACTATTATTTGAAATAACAACGATGAAAGTGGATTATTTGAACTTACCGTAATTGACTCCAACTAATCGAAAATTAAATGTTTACACTTTCTAATGATAAAAATTCATAAAATGACTTCTCTGACAGCAGTCAGCTGACAACAATGTGACAACGGGTGATCCAGCATTCATATTATGTCTCCACGTATAAAACTCATTTCCGCCTGAAATGGATCAATATTTCAAAAAATTGATTAACAATAATTCATATAAAACTATTATTTGAAATAAGCACGATGAAAGTGGATTATTTGAACTTACCGTAATTGACTCCAAATAATCGAAAATTAAATGTTTACACTTTCTAATGATAAAAATTCTTAAAATGGCTTCTCTTACAACAGGTAGCTGACAACAATGTGACAACGGGTGATCCAGCATTCATATTATGTCTCCACTTATAAAACTGATTTCCAAATGAAATGGAGTAATATTTCAAAAAATTGATTAACAATAATTCATATAAAACTATTATTTGAAATAAGCACGATGGAAGTGGATTATTTTAACTTACCGTAATTGACTCCAACTCATAAAAAATTAAATGTTTACACTTTCTAATGATAAAAAGTCATAAAATGACTTCTCTTACAGCAGGCAGCTGACAACAATGTGACAACGGGTGATCCAGCATTCATATTATGTCTCCACTTATAAAACTGATTTCCGAATGAAATGGAGTAATATTTCAAAAAATTGATTAACAATAATTGATATAAAACTATTATTTGAAATAAGCACGATGAAAGTGGATTATTTGAACTTACCGTAATTGACTCCAACTCATCGAAAATTAAATGTTTACACTTTCTAATGATAAAAATTCATAAAATTGCTTCTCTTACAGCAGGCAGCTGACAACAATGTGACAACGGGTGCTGCAACATTCATATTATGTCTCCACGTATAAAACTCATTTCCGCCTGAAATGGAGCAACATTTCAAAACATTGATTAACAATAATTCATATAAAACTATTATTTGAAATAAGCACGATGGAAGTAGATTATTTTAACTTACCGTAATTGACTCCAACTCATAAAAAATTAAATGTTTACACTTTCGAATGATAAAAATTCATAAAATGACTTCTCTGACAGCAGGCAGCTGACAACAATGTGACAACGGGTGATCCAGCATTCATATTATGTCTCCACGTATAAAACTCATTTCCGCCTGAAATGGATCAATATTTCAAAAAATGGATTAACTATAATTCATATAAAACTATTATTTGAAATCAGCATGATGGAAGTGGATTATTTGAACTTACCGTAATTGACTCCAACTCATCGAAAATTAAATGTTTACACTTTCTAATGATAAAAATTCTTAAAATGGCTTCTCTTACAACAGGTAGCTGACAACAATGTGACAACGGGTGATCCAGCATTCATATTATGTCTCCACTTATAAAACTGATTTCCGAATGAAACTGAGTAATATTTCAAAAAATTGATTAACAATAATTCATATAAAACTATTATTTGAAATAAGCACGATGGAAGTGGATTATTTTAACTTACCGTAATTGACTCCAACTCATAAAAAATTAAATGTTTACACTTTCTAATGATAAAAATTCTTAAAATGGCTTCTCTTACAACAGGTAGCTGACAACAATGTGACAACGGGTGATCCAGCATTCATATTATGTCTCCACTTATAAAACTGATTTCCAAATGAAATGGAGTAATATTTCAAAAAATTGATTAACAATAATTCATATAAAACTATTATTTGAAATAAGCACGATGGAAGTGGATTATTTTAACTTACCGTAATTGACTCCAACTCATAAAAAATTAAATGTTTACACTTTCTAATGATAAAAAGTCATAAAATGACTTCTCTTACAGCAGGCAGCTGACAACAATGTGACAACGGGTGATCCAGCATTCATATTATGTCTCCACTTATAAAACTGATTTCCGAATGAAACTGAGTAATATTTCAAAAAATTGATTAACAATAATTCATATAAAACTATTATTTGAAATAAGCACGATGGAAGTGGATTATTTTAACTTACCGTAATTGACTCCACCTCATCGAAAACTAAATGTTTACACTTTCTAATGATAAAAATTCATAAAATTGCTTCTCTTACAGCAGGCAGCTGACAACAATGTGACAACGGGTGCTCCAACATTCATATTATGTCTCCATGTATAAAACTCATTTCCGCCTGAAATGGAGCAACATTTCAAAACATTGATTTACAATAATTCATATAAAACTATTATTTGAAATAAGCACGATGAAAGTGGATTATTTGAACTTACCGTAATTGACTCCACCTCATCGAAAACTAAATGTTTACACTTTCTAATGATAAAAATTCATAAAATTGCTTCTCTTACAGCAGGCAGCTGACAACAATGTGACAACGGGTGCTCCAACATTCATATTATGTCTCCATGTATAAAACTCATTTCCGCCTGAAATGGAGCAACATTTCAAAACATTGATTAACAATAATTCATATAAAACTATTATTTGAAATAAGCACGATGGAAGTGGATTATTTTAACTTACCGTAATTGACTCCAACTCATAAAAAAATAAATGTTTACACTTTCTAATGATAAAAATTCATAAAATGACTTCTCTGACAGCAGGCAGCTGACAACAATGTGACAACGGGTGATCCAGCATTCATATTATGTCTCCACGTATAAAACTCATTTCCGCCTGAAATGGATCAATATTTCAAAAAATTGATTAACAATAATTCATATAAAACTATTATTTGAAATAAGCACGATGAAAGTGGATTATTTGAACTTACCGTAATTGACTCCAACTCATCGAAAATTAAATGTTTACACTTTCTAATGATAAAAATTCATAAAATAGCTTCTCTTACAGCAGGCAGCTGACAACAATGTGACAACGGGTGATCCAGCATTCATATTATGTCTCCACGAATAAAACTCATTTCCGCCTGAAATGGATCAATATTTCAAAAAATTGATTAACAATAATTCATATAAAACTATTATTTGAAATAAGCACGATGAAAGTGGATTATTTGAACTTACCGTAATTGACTCGAACTCATCGAAAACTAAATGTTTACACTTTCTAATGATAAAAATTCATAAAATTGCTTCTCTTACAGCAGGCAGCTGACAACAATGTGACAACGGGTGATCCAACATTCATATTATGTCTCCACGTATAAAACTCATTTCCGCCTGAAATGGAGCAACATTTCAAAACATTGATTAACAATAATTCATATAAAACTATTATTTGAAATAAGCACGATGGAAGTGGATTATTTTAACTTACCGTAATTGACTCCAACTCATAAAAAATTAAATGTTTACACTTTCTAATGATAAAAATTCATAAAATGACTTCTCTGACAGCAGTCAGCTGACAACAATGTGACAACGGGTGATCCAGCATTCATATTATATCTCCACGTATAAAACTCATTTCCGCCTGAAATGGATCAATATTTCAAAAAATTGATTAACAATAATTCATATAAAACTATTATTTGAAATAAGCACGATGAAAGTGGATTATTTGAACTTACCGTAATTGACTCCAACTAATCGAAAATTAAATGTTTACACTTTCTAATGATAAAAATTCTTAAAATGGCTTCTCTTACAACAGGTAGCTGACAACAATGTGACAACGGGTGAACCAGCATTCATATTATGTCTCCACTTATAAAACTGATTTCCGAATGAAATGCAGTAATATTTCAAAAAATTGATTAACAATAATTCATATAAAACTATTATTTGAAATAAGCACGATGAAAGTGGATTATTTGAACTTACCTTAATTGACTCCAACTCATCGAAAATTAAATGTTTACACTTTCTAATGATAAACATTCATAAAATTGCTTCTCTTACAGCAGGCAGCTGACAACAATGTGACAACGGGTGATCCAGCATTCATATTATGTCTCCACTTATAAAACTGATTTCCAAATGAAATGGAGTAATATTTCAAAAAATTGATTAACAATAATTCATATAAAACTATTATTTGAAATAAGCACGATGAAAGTGGATTATTTGAATTTACCGTAATTGACTCCAACTCATCGAAAATTAAATGTTTACATTTTCTGATGATAAAAATTCATAAAATAGCTTCTCTTACAGCAGGCAGCTGACAACAATGTGACAACGGGTGATCCAGCATTCATATTATGTCTCCACGTATAAAACTCATTTCCGCCTGAAAAGGATCAATATTTCAAAAAAATGATTAACAATAATTCATATAAAACTATTATTTGAAATAAGCACGATGAAAGTGGATTATTTGAACTTACCGTAATTGACTCCAACTCATCGAAAATTAAATGTTTACACTTTCTAATGATAAACATTCATAAAATTGCTTCTCTTACAGCAGGCAGCTGACAACAATGTGACAACGGGTGATCCAGCATTCATATTATGTCTCCACTTATAAAACTGATTTCCAAATGAAATGGAGTAATATTTCAAAAAATTGATTAACAATAATTCATATAAAACTATTATTTGAAATAAGCACGATGAAAGTGGATTATTTGAATTTACCGTAATTGACTCCAACTCATCGAAAATTAAATGTTTACATTTTCTGATGATAAAAATTCATAAAATAGCTTCTCTTACAGCAGGCAGCTGACAACAATGTGACAACGGGTGATCCAGCATTCATATTATGTCTCCACGTATAAAACTCATTTCCGCCTGAAATGGATCAATATTTCAAAAAAATGATTAACAATAATTCATATAAAACTATTATTTGAAATAAGCACGATGAAAGTGGATTATTTGAACTTACCGTAATTGACTCCAACTTATTGAAAACTAAATGTTTACACTTTCTAATGATAAAAATTCATAAAATTGCTTCTCTTACAGCAGGCAGCTGACAACAATGTGACAACGGGTGCTGCAACATTCATATTATGTCTCCACGTATAAAACTCATTTCCGCCTGAAATGGAGCAACATTTCAAAACATTGATTAACAATAATTCATATAAAACTATTATTTGAAATAAGCACGATGGAAGTAGATTATTTTAACTTACCGTAATTGACTCCAACTCATAAAAAATTAAATGTTTACACTTTCGAATGATAAAAATTCATAAAATGACTTCTCTGACAGCAGGCAGCTGACAACAATGTGACAACGGGTGATCCAGCATTCATATTATGTCTCCACGAATAAAACTCATTTCCGCCTGAAATGGATCAATATTTCAAAAAATTGATTAACAATAATTCATATAAAACTATTATTTGAAATAAGCACGATGAAAGTGGATTATTTGAACTTACCGTAATTGACTCCAACTCATAAAAAATTAAATGTTTACACTTTCTAATGATAAAAATTCATAAAATGACTTCTCTGACAGCAGTCAGCTGACAACAATGTGACAACGGGTGATCCAGCATTCATATTATGTCTCCACGTATAAAACTCATTTCCGCCTGAAATGGATCAATATTTCAAAAAATTGATTAACAATAATTCATATAAAACTATTATTTGAAATAACAACGATGAAAGTGGATTATTTGAACTTACCGTAATTGACTCCAACTAATCGAAAATTAAATGTTTACACTTTCTAATGATAAAAATTCATAAAATGACTTCTCTGACAGCAGTCAGCTGACAACAATGTGACAACGGGTGATCCAGCATTCATATTATGTCTCCACGTATAAAACTCATTTCCGCCTGAAATGGATCAATATTTCAAAAAATTGATTAACAATAATTCATATAAAACTATTATTTGAAATAAGCACGATGAAAGTGGATTATTTGAACTTACCGTAATTGACTCCAAATAATCGAAAATTAAATGTTTACACTTTCTAATGATAAAAATTCTTAAAATGGCTTCTCTTACAACAGGTAGCTGACAACAATGTGACAACGGGTGATCCAGCATTCATATTATGTCTCCACTTATAAAACTGATTTCCAAATGAAATGGAGTAATATTTCAAAAAATTGATTAACAATAATTCATATAAAACTATTATTTGAAATAAGCACGATGGAAGTGGATTATTTTAACTTACCGTAATTGACTCCAACTCATAAAAAATTAAATGTTTACACTTTCTAATGATAAAAAGTCATAAAATGACTTCTCTTACAGCAGGCAGCTGACAACAATGTGACAACGGGTGATCCAGCATTCATATTATGTCTCCACTTATAAAACTGATTTCCGAATGAAATGGAGTAATATTTCAAAAAATTGATTAACAATAATTGATATAAAACTATTATTTGAAATAAGCACGATGAAAGTGGATTATTTGAACTTACCGTAATTGACTCCAACTCATCGAAAATTAAATGTTTACACTTTCTAATGATAAAAATTCATAAAATTGCTTCTCTTACAGCAGGCAGCTGACAACAATGTGACAACGGGTGCTGCAACATTCATATTATGTCTCCACGTATAAAACTCATTTCCGCCTGAAATGGAGCAACATTTCAAAACATTGATTAACAATAATTCATATAAAACTATTATTTGAAATAAGCACGATGGAAGTAGATTATTTTAACTTACCGTAATTGACTCCAACTCATAAAAAATTAAATGTTTACACTTTCGAATGATAAAAATTCATAAAATGACTTCTCTGACAGCAGGCAGCTGACAACAATGTGACAACGGGTGATCCAGCATTCATATTATGTCTCCACGTATAAAACTCATTTCCGCCTGAAATGGATCAATATTTCAAAAAATGGATTAACTATAATTCATATAAAACTATTATTTGAAATAAGCACGATGGAAGTGGATTATTTTAACTTACCGTAATTGACTCCAACTCATCAAAAATTAAATGTTTACACTTTCTAATGATAAAAATTCATAAAATGACTTCTCTGACAGCAGGCAGCTGACAACAATGTGACAACGGGTGATCCAGCATTCATATTATGTCTCCACGTATAAAACTCATTTCCGCCTGAAATGGATCAATATTTCAAAAAATTGATTAACTATAATTCATATAAAACTATTATTAGAAATCAGCATGATGGAAGTGGATTATTTGAACTTACCGTAATTGACTCCAACTCATCGAAAATTAAATGTTTACACTTTCTAATGATAAAAATTCTTAAAATGGCTTCTCTTACAACAGGTAGCTGACAACAATGTGACAACGGGTGATCCAGCATTCATATTATGTCTCCACTTATAAAACTGATTTCCGAATGAAACTGAGTAATATTTCAAAAAATTGATTAACAATAATTCATATAAAACTATTATTTGAAATAAGCACGATGGAAGTGGATTATTTTAACTTACCGTAATTGACTCCAACTCATAAAAAATTAAATGTTTACACTTTCTAATGATAAAAATTCATAAAATGACTTCTCTTACAGCAGGCAGCTGACAACAATGTGACAACGGGTGATCCAGCATTCATATTATGTCTCCACTTATAAAACTGATTTCCGAATGAAATGGAGTAATATTTCAAAAAATTGATTAACAATAATTCATATAAAACTATTATTTGAAATAAGCACGATGGAAGTGGATTATTTTAACTTACCGTAATTGACTCCAACTCATAAAAAATTAAATGTTTACACTTTCTAATGATAAAAATTCATAAAATGACTTCTCTTACAGCAGGCAGCTGACAACAATGTGACAACGGGTTCTCCAGCATTCAAACAAAAACATTATGCCTCCATGTATAAAACTCATTTCCGCCTGAAATGGAGCAATATTTCAAAAATTTGATCGACTATTGTAAAGGTATCAAATACTGACGGTTCACCATATATCTCTGTTATTTAAAAATATGATAAAGTTATTAGTGTTACTGCATCTTGTGAACATATATATATTTTTAAACTTCAAGATATTTTTGTAAATGCGAATGTGTCTGACAAAATATCCAGATTTCTGATAAGTAAAATTTATCCTTTTTTGAATTTGTTTTCAAAATATAAAGATTAAAATAGCTTCAGTACGTAAAATAAAGTACATTCATGGGAAAAAAAAGTATACACCCTCTACTAACTCCTCAACAAATTATCGTAGAAGAAAGTTACTGGTACCGGATGATTGGAAATAAAGTCAATTTTTAAATGATGTATATAAAATTTTCTTTGGAGGCCATCTACATATTAAAACGAACCCAAACTTCATTTTTTTTCAATGGGAATACCCAATTTTAACAAGATATTTCAAATCTTCGGTTCCAACTATGCCTATACACCAAATTTGAAGTCATTTGAATGATAAGTTTTTGCATTATAAACATTCAAAATTTAGTGCTTCTAGTGTTAAATTACTTTTTCATATTTTCATTAATATCTCCTGAAATTATACTCCTAATGAGCTAATTTTTTGTGTAGCAATAATACTAAAATACCCAAATATAAATATGTTGAATTTGCAATTTTTATAATTTTATTATATGAACTATGAATTATGAAATTAATATTTAAAAAAATATGAATTGCAACCTACAATTTTCTTGATGGATTTAGATTTATTAAGTCATGCTTTATGGGTATCCAAAGTTTCACATTTTTCTTCCAAGTAGTTCTCAAATTATACTTAAGTAACGGCAAAATGATTGTTTAAGGGGCGGTCTATGATAGAAGAGACTAGATATATTGAATTTTCTATGGCTATCCTGTAATATTGCAGTCTTCACTGACTGCCTGAATGGGGCTTAAGATGCCTTGATCAAGAAGGGGGCTCTCTCGGTCAACAATCGAGTAACGGACTTCAATTTGGATACAGCCCCTAAAATACACTCGTTTTAAAATAATTAATTTTTCGGAAAGTTATCATACGAATTGCATAAAAATTTGTTTTTAGGCTAATTGAAGGGTGTAGAGTTCATTTATGCTATCAGAATTGTGTATTTCTATTTAAAAAAAGAAAAAAAAACAAAGTTATGTTTCGTTTTATATGTAGATGACCCCACAAGCATATTTTATATACATCATTTAAACGTAGACTTTATTAGCAATCATGTGGTACCAGTAACTGTCTTTCACGATATTTTTTTGCAGAGTTAGTAAGGGGTGTTTACTTTTTTTTTTCCACGACTGTATGTTTTGACCGTCACACAAGATTTCTAGGCAGGATTTCTATTAGTTTTTTAAAAAGTGTAGCAAAGTGTAGCCTAAAAACATTCACGATGAAAAAATATGTTTGTTCTCATTGTTATTTTAAATTTATCATTATACCTAAATAGTGCAAACAGTGATTTTTTTTTTATCTTAAAGTATTTATGAAGTTCTTAGTAATCTAGAATATGGAAAATTATAAGGATGCGCACATTTGAGCGAGATATGGGCTTTAAAAGAACAGCCTGAATTTCCACCATCCTAGCTGTCGCAAATATCGCTGTCCCTTAAAAATATTCAAGAAATATGGAAGAAATAGCATACAATTATACCAGCTTTATGAAAATTTATATAAAACGTGATCGTTTTTTTGTCAATTACGGCTCAGTTTCAGTAGATTCCACTGTATTAAACAAACATAATAATCTATACAGTAAAAAAAATCCCTGCCGGCTCGGCTTATAGGCGGTGGTAGATTTCGAAGTTAAGTACTAATTTCACCAACTAAAACTAAATCAAGATTAGAGATAAACCTAGTTTAACAATTTTAACTGACCGCTTCTGACGAAGTTTTAATTTCATTTTTCTGTAAGAGCTCGTTTTATTAGAATCATATTAAGGCGGTATTCAAAGAAATTTTTTTTTCCATGCTCAAGAACTCGAAATTTTCTGACACATTTTCGGACTCATTTTTAAAAGTAAAAACATGAAACTTGCTGACGTGATTTTTTGAAGAGATTTATAAGCGATCTGTGTTTTCATTTTTGGTTCAATTAATTAGAACTTGATTTACATTTATTTTCTCAGCACGACAATGATTTTCGTTTCCAGCACTACCGCTTCGGGAAATTCGGTTCAAAACGCCCACTGGAATTTTTTGAAATATATTCTGCCTTTATCAAAAATTCGACCAATACAGCCCATTATATAGTTTCTGAATAAGATAACCTGTCAATTGAATGCGTTTGACAGCGAAAATGAATTTAAAAATGAGTTAGAAAATAAGCCGTTTGGGTTTGAGTACACCCTTAATACGATAACTTTTTCGTCAAACCCTATTTTTGTTAAAAAAAAAAAAAAAATTGCTGTAAGAGTTGATCCTATCAAAAACTTGTCAATGTGAAAGTTGTAGATAATATTGAGAAGACGTATAATAAATTTAAAAGTGGATTGGATATCTTGTGAATTCACGAAGTTATGAATATTTTTCTTCTTCAACTCCTCCATTTTTTTCGCTTTTCGTTTTAATTTTTTTTTTTTTTTTTTTTTTTTTTTTTTTTTTTTTTTTTGCAGTAAGAGTTGGTGTTAAATCGCAAACTTGTCGGTATAAAAGTTGTATGTAATATTAAGAAGATTTATAATAAGTTTAAGTGAATTTGATATCTTAAGAAGTGACGAAGTTATGAATTTTTTTCTCCTAGAACCCTATTTTTTGCGCCCGTTGAGCCCATTTTTAATTTATCAAAAATTTGTGATACATACATTTTTGGCCCTTTTCCCAAAGGTAATAATAACTTTAAACTGATTTGATATGTATTTTAAGTAAGAAGTTATGGATTTTTTTCGGTTTTTCCCAACCCCTCCCTATTTCCACCTCCTTTGTCCGATTTTACCCATTAACGAAGTTGACCGATATTTTCTACCCCTTGATTTTATGTATCAGTTTGGTAGAGGTTTTTGCAGAATTATGGAAGTTATCGTGTCCATAAAGAGTGATGATAAGTGTAGATTTGGAAAAATTTTTTAGAAATTCCAACATAGGGGAGATCGTAATAGGTCTACAATATCCTAATAAGATCCTAATAAATCTACCTAATTTATTAAAGCGGAATCGCTAGGGATCGTAATAAAATTCTTTTTTGGAGAGATATCCATTTGAGCAGCGATATAATTTGCGATATAATTTTCGGGAATCATAAAAGTTTTTCATCATGAACAGCTTCTGTATGTGCTGATTTTATGGCATAAAACTCCATTCGATGCAGACTAATGGATAACATGGTACTAAAAGAAATTAAAGGGATTTCAGGACTCTTAAAGTTGGAAAAAATGGAAAAAAAAAATAAGATACCATTTTCAACATTTAATGTCTTAAAATGTATTTGATTTTAAGGCACAATTTTAATTGGGATGAAAGATGTATGTTCTTTAATTTCAAATACTTAAAAAATTGCAAGATACAGAATTAGCATTTACAGGAAGAAAGAAGGAGAGAACCTTAAATTGCCAAGTAAAATTTCAGTATTTGCCAACTCGTTTTATAATTTTGCCAACTTACCACAGTTAGAAAATGTAATATAGTTCTTATTTGTTAAAAGTTTAATAATATTCCCAATTAGTTTTGTAAATTTTCCCAAGTGTATCAGAAATAGAAAATATATTATAGTTTTTATTAAAGTTTTAAACAAATGTACTAACTAAGTTTGTAAATTTGCCAAGTGTAATAACATTCACAAATGTTTGGGGGCGGGGGGAGGATCCCCTCCTACCCCCCCCCCTAAGCGAGGCCCCTGAACCTGAACTTAAATAAATTTGTATTTATAGCACTTTTATATTTTTTAATACGAAGTTGTATTTAGCTAATGCAAAATTTAGAAAATTTCAACAATATAATCACGTAAATATATATTTTTTTTTCTTTTAACAATAAAAAGGAAATTTTAGGTTCAGTTTATACAGACTAACATGAAACGTATGTTTTCAAAATTTCATGAAAAAACATTCAGAAGTTTTTGGGATATCGTGTGTGTTATGCATAAAAACGTCATTTGGAGAAAAATGACTAAAGTTTCGGAAACTCCGCTGCTTCAGGTATTGAGTGGGTATAATTCGGAATACCATAACTTCTGTTCTAATGGGAATTTCAAGGAAATAATTATATCAAAATGTTCAGAAAAGATAGGGGTTTAATATCTAAAAAAATTTAAATTTCACAGGTTTTAAAGCTTTAAGAGTCCTGAGACCCCTTAAGAAAATTTGTGCATCGTGAAAAATCAGGACTTTTGTCATCTCGCGCAATGGTTCAAAAATTTTACGTCAGCCCGACACGAACTTGATCCGCAGAAAATAAAATTAGCGTCAACCCGACCCGACAGAGGTCATGTCGGATTCGGATGAAATCGAGCTACCCTATTCGATGAAAAATCCTAATTCCAACTTCAGAAAGGTTATTAATTACTAACACACAGTGTTGAAACCAGGGAGTTCTTCTGGGGTGGGGGAATCTCCCCATAGCATCGAAATGTTCTCCCCCGGAATATTTGGAATTTTAGGCGGCTTCGCAATATGTGGCACGGGTCAACTACACAATAGAATTCTCCCCACCTCCAAACGGTCTGTCGGGGCTCAGATGAGAAGGAAATATTTTCTTCTTTGCACTGGCCTGCTATTGATGCATACAGGAATCCATTTTGTTGCCTAAGTGGAAGCATAAATACAGAATGACTGCACGCGAGAGGAAAGACGCGAATAAAACAATAATAAGTGGAATATTTACGTAGCTTGTGCGTTCTTAAAATGCAGTTACATTTTTTTTTTTTTTTCAATTTTAAGCCTTCGTGAAGGTTTCAAAATGTATAATATCAATGATTTTTAACCCCTAAAATAACAATTTTTAAATTTAAGAATTTCTTGCGATACATATTTATGAATAAGATTATGAAGTTTTAACATCTATCATTGTTTTTCAGTTATACATAAATATTTTTCAACATCAAAGTTAATCAACGCAGTATATAACTGAGATTTTAATTCCCATCAGCAGTATTTGTTTTCTATTTAAAATAAAAGCCACTTTTTATTTATTTATTATATATATGAATACTTTTCATTTTTTAAGGTGGGAGGGGGTATCTTTAAAAATTTTAATGTCATCTAATCCTCCACTCCCTTGCACAGAGTTTAAAATCATGAATTTTTTTTTCTTTTTTGACCATTGGCTTCTTAGTAATGACAATAAGTATCCGCGTAAACTTTTCCTTACCCACAAAACTTAAAACATTTAAAATATTTTTCTCTTTTCTTGTTTCTTTCAAATGTTAAGTTGTGTTAAATGTTAAATAAATAAATGACTTACCCTTCTCCCAAATAAAAAAATAAATTAATAAATAAAATATAAAAATAATTTCAAAATTTTTAGATTATTATACTGTATTTGTTATTCATTAGAATCGTTGATGTTAATTCTCTCCCATCCCCCCGGCAAATAGAGAATAATTAATAGCTGGTATTAATACAAAAAAAATTCTTTTTTTCAGCTTTTGTAGTCTTAAACCCTGTAAAAAATAAGGGAACACATTTTCTTATTTCATTGTAAGTTTCACACCTTTGTTTAAAATAAGCTATCTAAATCTCCAAAAATATGTTACTAATTTACCTTTATAAATGTGTGAAATTTAAATAGCAAGATTATTTTCCTTTATAATAATAATAATAATAATAATAAAAATACTCCGCATTCATAATGCTTATTCTTTAGCTATTATTTTTTCCGTCATTACTCGGCGAATTTAGATAAAACATTAATTACTTTATCAAAGTCAATATTTTTAATAAATATTTCTTTATTAAACTGGGCTAACGACTAATTATTGCCAAATGATAATTTAAAATACTTTTATTGCTTAAAAAATATATAAGTTTCACATTTTTTCTTTAATCGTTTAAACAAACAAATCTTAAAACCCCTTTTTATGAAATTTTCATTATACTAATATTTACAATAAACAGTATAGTGCAATACAAAATTTTAGTTTTATTTAACCTTTTGCTCTTCTTTGTGGAGAGTAACTTGCCATTTTTTAAAAATCTCTGCTACTAGGTGTGCGAAGTGTTAATGCAACAATAGCTTGGCTTTTTTTTTTCACCCATCAGTAACCCCCCCCCCCCCCCAAAAAAAAAAAAAAAAAAAAAAAAAGAGACAGAGAGAGAGAATTTGGTTCAAAATTCAAGAGAGTGTTCTTAAAGAAATTGTTATTCTTGTTCTAGGGATTGTTTTCCTTTTTTTTTTTTTATCTATATAATATTTTACATGTTTTCTTATGTTTTGAATAATTTAAAGTTTTTTTTTATTATTTTATGCCAGAATCCTCCCAGATTACGATTATCTTACGATTATTTATTACCAGCTGATTCGATTAAACAATAATGAACTTTGTTTTAAAAAAAAAAAAAAAAAAAAAAAAAAAAAGGAATGATTTTATTATATAGTCAATCGTATAAACTGCGTGCTTATGTACTTTTTTTGTATCACGACAGACAATTTTTGTATAAGAAATCAGGATTGCAATTCACTTCTTATTTAATCAAAAATATAGAATATGTCACTAAGCCGAAGTCTTATTTTTATTCCACGTTTTAAAGCCTTATAAAAGAACAATTTTTAATCTTTTATCATCAATAACTTGAAATGGAAATAAATCTTCGCTTATCTTAAATGCACAAATTCTGCGGATTTCAATATTCAAAATTATTGAAAGAAAATTTAAAGATTGTACGCATTCTAAATGTCCCGCACTATACGCAACAACTGTCGTGACGCTGTTAATAATAATGTAGCTCTTGTAAAGATAATTTAAACAAACCTACTTTATTATACATGAACTATAATAACTCGAGAAGTACTAAAAATTTCTTTGGCTTACATCCAGGCAACACTGAGCTAGTTACTCCATACTTTGGACTCAAGAAAAAAAAAGTAGCTTGAATATTTTATTCATCTTTTAATTATACCTTTAATAGTTTCAATTCAAGAATAACATTTTCAATAATCAATTTTTCCTATGTTTTCCATATATTATTCAAGTTATTAAAAAATGACTCATAATTTTTTCATTCAAGAAATTCCTTATATTTGTATAATTTTTTTTCCTTTCTATTATAAGGAATTTTTTGAATGAAAAAAATAATATGTCATGTTTTTAATAGCTTGAAAGTTGTTTTGTCCTTTGAACTATAAAGGACAAAATATAAGTATAAAATACAGGCATTACAAAAGGCAGTTATTTCTGTCGATAAAAATTATCTAAAAAAATATTCATCAGTTAAATGCAGCATTTAATGTTATTAAACTCAAGAGAGAAAAACAAAGGCCGCGCACTTGAATTTTATGTTTTATTTTTAAATATGCAAATTTTTTATCAGAGTTCTTGGCAAAGTCTTTAGGTAAGCAGTTTGAAGATTGTGAAATCTTTAGTGGATAAAAATAGATTTTTAAATTTAAGAGAAATTTCAAAAGTTTCTAAGATTTTAGATAAAGAGTATAATTCGAGACAAAAAAGATGTAGTTTTGCATCAAAATGGATGCTTTACTAACTCCGCAGTCAAACCTATTCAGACTATCTTCCTTTAATCTCCTCCTAATCTACCCATCTTGACCTTTGGGGAGGAAAATGCAGGAAAAAGTAATTATACCGTGCGGAGCGCAACTATCCCTTTTAGGCATAGTAATGATCTAAAATTAATTGCCATTCTGTCACTCTCCGGAACCCCCCACAGTGCCCCGTCCCCCCAAAAGCTGTAGAAATTTATTTCCAAGAAAAATTCAACACAGCTAACAAACTATTTTTAGTTCTCAAATTGTTCAGTTGAGTTGTTTAGGTAGAATCTATTGTATGGAAAGTATTTCTACTTGTTGACTGATTTTCTTCGGATGATAACTCGCAAAAGAGACATAATATTTATTAATGATTTTAAGAGTTTTGTAAAATGTAAAAACACTTTAAACGTATGCCGCTAGATGACAGCACCATGATTAAGGTTGGGCAGGTTTTCTGCTGCAGGGCTGAAACCTTTGTCTGCTGGTGTAAGCTGTTTGAATATACAGTACAGCCCGGTTATCCGCGGAATTGGGTGGCAAGGGCACCCGATAAGGGCACCCATTTTTCGGGCGGATAACCCGAAAAATGGGGTGCAAACACGAAAAGAAAAGAAACTCCAACATAAATGCTATGTTTTAGTGTACAAGAAACATAATAAAACGTTTAAAACTCATATTTAAATTTTATATGCATATTTAATGTTCATATTTAAATATGCACAGTACAGCAGAAACCTTTGCTTTACGTCTAAATCACTAAAATAAAGAACAGTAAACAAGAAACAATGCCATACATACTGTACAAAAAGAGTTGAGTTACACCTTTTTTAAAAAATCAGTCCATTGCTTTTGCTTGTTGCTTTGGAAACACAGTTTTTTTTCTTTACTCTAAATTGTAAACTATTGTTTTTCTTTTAGTATGGAATAATTTTTATCTTGAAAATGAAGCTATTCTTGATATGCTCTCCTGTAATTTATCATAATAGTCTTATTTAATTGTTAAATATTTTAATTGCTGTGCTTACGTTTGGTTAATAAAATCAAGAAAAGACATCAAGACTTTATAACTGATATTTCAAACATGATAACCGAATCTAGAAATAGTCTTCTATTATTTTCGATACATTAATTTTTCTGTTTATATTTATTAGTAGGGCTTATTGTATTTTCCTTGCTGTTGGCCTGAATTAAAATAATTCGCTTTGCGGATAAACCGCACCGCGGATCATCCGCGATCGGGGCTTTACTGTACTAAACTTTCTCATTCTATTACATTTCCTGATTTGTGATTATGAATTTTTTAAGTATTCATTCACTTTAACAAAGTAGCCATATATCTGACATAAAACTGTTTGTTGCGAAAGTAGTAAAAGGAAATTTATTTTATGTAAAAAGTCTGTTCTATTTACGAATACAATAAAATACTGATAACAATAAAATACTTATACCTCTTAACAATAAAATACTGATTTACAAGCATAAAAACAATATTTCCCCATAAAATGAAAATTTTTTTAATGATGTGCTTGCTGTCAATTATTTTTCTATAATTATTTTTCTATAATTATTTTTCTTTTTCTTTTTTTTTTATTTTATCAGTACAAGTATCCTCTCTTTATATTGTTTATTATACTCCCACCTAATTTTAATGCAGATTCGCAACAGAAACTTTTAATTAAATTTTACTTTTTAAACTTTGGTGGGGAAAAGTAAAAAAATTGCTTTTGCTCTTTTTGAAGTAATTCTCTTTTTAAATTTCGGTGTGAATTCAACATTACAGAAACACAATCGCTTTCCTTTCAAAGCTTAACATTATGTAATATTTAGGTTCACTGTAATTAACAGATTTTTTAGTTTTATTATTTTCATTTTATTTATTTATTTATTTATTTTTTATTTATTTATTTATTTATTTTTTATTTATTTATTTATTTATTTTTTATTTATTTATTTATTTATTTTTTATTTTTAGGGGGATGGGGGACTTGATTATTTTCCCGATACTTGTTGCTATCTACGTTTTATCTATTTATTTCACACAGAGCAAAAAATATACCGTTTAGATTGTTTTTAAAGATATGATATAAATATCTACTTACAATACTACTGTAGATGGCAGCATTATACTAGCTGTTATATGGGTGGTAAATCAAACTGGAGCCGTGCACGTACCAAAAATATCTACTTAAAGTCAACGGGCCCCACCAGTGGCCGAGAGGTTCTGCTCTCGAAGCTGGTAGACGGGAAGTGCTGGGTTCGATCCCAATCGCGCCCGTCGGCCTAATCGTTCGGAGTTTTGGTGGTTTTCTTCGGAACTTGGTTTTCCAAGCGTAAATACGGGTTAGGTTCCCTTAGAAAGACCACCACGAAGGGCACTCGCCCTCTTAGGGCCTATATCCCAAGTGTTGATAATTGGCCGTCATAAACACAACCAACTAAAGTCAACGCAAAACCCAACCCAACCCGAAAAATAGTTCCGTTAACCCTGCCCAAACCCAACATACATTAATCTGAACCAGAAGTGAAAGAAAATTAATCTATATTTTAATACAATTATGGGGAAGTAATCTAAAGTTAAATCGTTAATGTTAATTTGAAGTTTTTGTACATATATGTTTTGAACGCATATTAATATTCAAATATATATGCATATATATGTTTTCGTAAAAAAAATATTCATGTCTTTCAGTGGTGTAGCCGTAAAACAAACAGAGGGTATACGATCTAAGCAGAGGGTATACGCTCAAGGCAGAGCGTATACCCTAGAGTGTATATACTATAGCTTTCTTGAGAAACAGAGGGTATGCGGTATTCCTTAAAAAAATCCAGAAGGTATACGGCGTATACCCCCGTATACCCTCCACTACATCCCTGATGTCTTTCTTTAGAAAAATCGGGTTTATTCAAATTCGACACGAAAGGGTCAAAACTCAACACAAAACCGACCCAAACATAAAAAATTTTGCGTCAACCTGACCTGCGACGAATAAATTAGGGTTAGCTTAACCAAACTCGGAAAAAATTGGATTCCGGTCAAATTAAATTAATCGACTCAATGTAAAACTAGTATTGTAGTCGTAAAAAACAACATGATGGTACACGCTATTGGCAGAGGGTGTACGCAAGAGACAAGAAAGTTCATGACTAGAGTATACGCTACAGCTTTATTTGAGAAAAAGAGTGTATTTGGAGCTTCTTAAAAAAATTAGAAGGTACAGCGTATACTCTTTTCTACACCCCTGTGTAAGACTCTAAGCCGAATTGCAGAAATATTATTAATTTAATACACTGTGTTGAATACAGACGGTGCCCGCCGAGTGGTAAAACATCTCAGAACTCTGAAAGACCCCGCCCCCCCCCCTCCCCGAAAGATTTGGAATTATTTAAGTATTGCGCGGCAGCGCAATACTTATTTACTTCCAGTGTCTCTTCTCAATGTCAATTTAAAATAGAAAAGACTATGGAGCTCATAACTTTTTGACTTTTTCTTCCCACCTTTTTTGTCTCTGATGCCACTCATTTTTTATTCTTTGTAATTTTAATGATATTGTAAATTCAATGTACGAAAATGTTTGCCGGACGTCAGGGTCAAAACGGATGATAAAATGCCTTTGCATATGGGTGAACTATAATGCTGAGAGTAACATAGCCTAAGCTTTATATTATTCAAATATTTTTGTAAATATTTCCAAATTTTGCTTTTTTTCATTGAAAATCAATGAACATTTTTGCTATAAAATTTAACATTTTTTTTTCTATTGTTGCAAAAAATTCAAAAGCCGTAATAATAATTTATCTACAGTAATTATTTTCAGTTAAAATATTTCCACGTGAGAAATGGAATTTGAAATAATTTTTTTACGAATTAAAAAGGAGATAAAACTCATCTTTTAAAACGTTTGTTAGTAACACAAGAAGCATTAATAAGAATAAATACGGAAAACAGGTGACTATGACGTCAAAAAATTTAAACATATTTTACCGATTCTTATTTTTAAGCATGAATATCAATTACATACAGATGTACCCATTTGATTAAAAATGTGTTAACTTTGTGATTTATTAACCATTTGGGAATGATGGTTATTTTCGGTCGAGGATGGGGCCAAATGATGCTCGCATTTTATTTTTTTTAACGAAATTTAACGATGTTCTTTACTTTTAGAAGAATTTTTATTTGAATAGGTAATAGAAAGGCATAAAATCGTTAAAAATTATTTGAATAGGTAATCGAAAGGCATAAAATCGTTAAAAATTGAAAAAGTTACAAAATGGGTAGGCGCAAATTATCAGATACGGAAAAATCCACAGCCAAAGAGCGACGCCGAAATGAAAATCGTCTTGTAAAGCAAGAATCGAGGTCTTCAACTCATTATGTAGGCCATGAAAATCGAGGTCTTCAACTGATTATGTAGCCTGTGAAAATCGAGTACAAAATAAAAGATGAACGCGAAAAAGGAAACAATCTAATGTTTAATCGATTGATAATAAAAGGGAATGTCCCGAGGGGCTCCAATCCACTAGCTACGGCGTTTTACAATCGGTCGATTCTAACCGGTAAAAATTGAGCTCAACGTAGGTAATTTGTCGCAATCTGTGGAAGATTAGGTAGAACTGCTTTCGATTTGTAAACTGTTTTTCTTCTCGAAACGGGACTTGGAGAGTTTATCGATGAAGGTTTTGGTCGTCTGAAGTTTGATCTTTGCGATCTGTTGTTGAAGAGGATGCGACGGAATTTGGTGGACGAAATAAATTCCAAATGATCGTTGTAATCTATTAAATTACATTTTTTTTAAAATATATTTTTCTTTTATTTATTTATCGGTTAAGTTTCAATTTCGTTGAGGAAAGAAGCCGGAAAGAAATACTGAACTATTTATATTGTTTTAAGACTGTGTAAAAATTGAAATCGTCGGATGCTTAGAAGTTAATAAATTTGCAAATAACCGAAATTTATTTTACGGGTTTCATCATCAATAGACGTCAGTATTACACACGGGCATGTAATATATATATTGTTGAGATGCAATTTCTTTTTGTGGTATTAAGAAATAAAAAATAATGATTTGTAATTTTTAAAAAGACAGAGACTTTTAACGTTAAGTATACTTAACGAAGTAACATTAAATAAACTTAACGTTATTACTGCATTTTTTATCTAAAATTATTCCTCAAAGTCTTTTTTTTTTTTTAAATGGTGGCCTGAAAACGACTGATCTTGATGCTAAATAAATACCCCAAGTTAAACTTAGGTAACAATTTAATCTTGCATTTACATCGCCCACTGGCAGGAAATAGGATAGCAAATTTTAAGTAAAACTTTTTTTTTAGCTCACAGGCTGTCAAAGCCTGAGAGCTAATGTGCCCGACGATTCTATATGTATGTACGTACGTATGTACGTAACGCGATAATTCTTGATAGAAATATCCGATTTGCTCCAAATTTTTTCTAGTTTCATTCTGATAAGGCGCTTCCCTGATTAGTTTTGGGGGTTCATTGGTGAAGTATAAAGGGAGGAACATGGGTATAATCCCCCTTAACTTAGATAAATGGGTTCTTCATGCAGAATTATCAGATTTTCTTCAAATTTGGTATACCGGTTAATTCTGATAAAGCGCTTCCTTGATTTGATTTGAAGGTTCATTGTTAAAGTGTAAAGGGGGGAGGGGAGGGGAATAATACCTCCCTTAATTTAGATAAATGGGGTTTTCCATCCGATTCGCTTCAAATTTGGTATACCGGTTTATTTCGATAAGGCGCATCCTTGATGACATTTGGAGGCTCATTGGTTAAGTACAAAGAAGAGAAACGGGGCGAGGGTCCAATTCCCTCCTTAATATATTTTTCGAGGTGCATTATTCTTTGAAATATAAGTAATATACAATTAGTGTGAACATGTCATCAATTTAACTGGCCACTTTTCTGTTTTCTTGTTATGTTTTACTGTGTAACAGCTATACTGTTTTTATAATATTAGCAGTCAAGATTTAAAAATATTTTTGCATTCATAGCGTACCAGAGTGGAAAATGGGGTAACTGAAATTGAGTAAAATTGTTTTTTTTTTAATGTTTTTATAAATAATTTTTTATGCTCAGACTGAAAGTTTTTGTTCAAACTTTGCACTGCTGCAGAGATGAAACATTTTGGATTAATTAATGGTAAATACACCACAAATTGTGATGCGATACCTTGTAGATCAAACCTGATGATGATATATCTAGTTAATTTTTAAATGAGTTCCTTTGAATGAAGTAGTTATTAAAAAACTTGACATATTAAACAAAAACATAGTTTGCCGAACAAACTAAAAAAACAAATTTATTTCCTATATTATTTAAGCCCGTGAAGGGACAGATATTAAGATATTTCATTCGTTTAGTTCTACATTTAGTGTTAAATTTTTGTAACAAATTAGTTAAATCAAGTGAACATTAAAAAGTAAAAATGAAATTCAAACAATATGATACTTAAACACCCTAAAAACTTAGATTCCGTTCAAGCAAAATCGAAATAAATCTTAGATTTTTTTGGAAGGTTTGTATTTTAGATGTGCCTAATCATTTGTTTTCACTTAACCATAAACATAATACAAAATCAGCAATACAAATGTTTCAACTTAAATTTGGAAAAAAGTCTAAGATTTGTTTCGATTTCGTTTGAACGGTTGGTTATGTTTATGACGGCCAATTATCAACACGAGGGATATAGGCCGTAAGGGGAGGAGTGCCCTTCGTGGGGGTCTTTCTAAGGGAACCTAACCCGTATTAACGCTTGGAAATCCAAGGTTCGAAGAAAACCACGAAAACTCCGAACGATTAGGCCGACGAGCGCGATTGGGTTTGAACACGGCACCCCCCGTCTACCAGCTTCGAGAGCAGACCCTCTCGGCCACTGGTGGGGCTCGTTTGAACGGAATCTAACTTTTTAGGGTGTTTAAGAATTACATTGTTTGAATTTCCTTTTTTACTTATTAATGTTCAATTGGTTAAACTAATTTGTTACAAAAATTTAACATTAAATGTAGAACTAAATGAATGAAATATCTTAATATCTGTCCGTTCTCGGATTTAAATAATGTAGAATATATATATATATATATATATTAATTTGTTCGGCATAGTATGTTTTTGTTTAATATGCTTATTGCTGGTCTAGATGTCCATTTCCCTACTCTTCGGACCGCCAACTGCGTCCCCCCCCCCTCTCAAAACTGCAGAAATCTCCCCCGGAAACAGGGCCGAAACTAGCGGGTACAGAGGGGGCATGTGCCCTGAGCGCCAGAACGAAAGGCGAAGGGTGAAGGGGGGCGCCAAATGAAGATTTTTTTTTTTTTTTTTTTTTGTCATTTCATACAAAAATGCATATATACAGTGAAACTTCTTTTAAAGGCCACTCCTATTCAAAGGCCACCTCCATTAAGGACCAATATTTTAGGAACGAAAATATTCCCCATAGACATAATGTTAAATTTACTCCTATTATGGGCCGCACCTACGCCTCATAAAGGTCATTTTTTTCCCATATTCCTTAAATTCTAAACAGGTGTATTGAATTCCTGAACCAAAATATAAGAGTCCAGCAAACAACTGCACTTGCAACAAAGAAGGTTGGGGGAGATGGGGAGGATTTAGTAACACAATGAAGGACCATCAACTTTTCCACAAGTGAGACAAACAGATGTTCCTCACACTTTGTTTGACCTTTCAACCAGTTTGGGTTGGATTGGAGGGAATCTTGAACATTTGTTGTGGGCACACAAAAGGTTATCTAGAAAAACTGATTCCACATTTGCTAAAACTGTAATTGCATTTTGAAGCACAATTTTTACACTAGAAAATTTATGCTCAGGCTTATGCAAAATTTAAAATTATGGCACTTAAATCAAGTTAAAGAGTATATTTGGATTTGAATGATAAAATCAAAGTTCTTGATTTCATGATCAAGGAACATCTGCAAGAAAATTGGCTTCACAGTTTAATTGCAGCAAGAATAAAATAAACAATATTGTTAAAAACAAAGAGAACTTGCTGAAAGATTATGCAGATTTTAAAAATCGCGGGATAAAAAGAAAGAGAAATAAAAAGTTTGATCATCTATATTCAAGGGCCACCCCTCATAAGGGCCAATTTTCAATGGAACTGCAAGCGGCCCTTACAGAGAGGTTTCACTGTATATATATATGAAATACAAAGAAACTCGCAAGTTAATGTTAAACCTATGGGAGCGTTTTTTTTTTTTTTTTTTTTTTTTTTTTTTTTTTTTTTTTTAATTTGTGAAAGTGAAACTAACTTTATAGAAATAAAATCTGCAACCAAAATCGAAAAAGTAAACACTAACCCGGTTAGAATTCAATCTTAGTTATTCGAAGCAAGGGAAAAAAATCAGTTAAAACTATTAATATGCAAGTGAGAAATTTTAAAATGAACACTCCCATAGGTTTAACATTAGCGATCCAGTTTCTTCGCATGATTAGTGTAGGCTCTTAACGTCCAAGCTAATCCTATAGGAGTGTTGTTTACACATTCCTTGCTATCATTATTATTATTATTAAATGAAATTTATTTCTTCTTTGCATAGGGTATTTGCGGTCGATAACTTTTACTGTGTGTGAGGAGCAAGGGCGCCAAAATGCATGTTTACCCCGGGTGAAAAAAAGGCTAGTTGCGGCCCTGCCCGCGAAAAAACGTCTAAATTGCGCTGCTAACAAACTATTCTTAGATTTGAAATAATTCAGTCTATTTGTATAGGTAGGATCTAGTTTATTTAAATTCGTTTGACTCACTTTCTTCAAATGAAGATTCGCAACGGAGACATAATATCTAATTAATTAGAAGAATTCGTGTTATTTGTAAGAAAACTTTAAATTAATGTCGGTAGATGGCAGCACCATACGTAAAGTTAAGAAGGTTTTATGCGGAAGAGCTGAAACCTTATTAATTTATACCGTATTCCCTTATTTATCAGCTGTGAGTTGTTTGAATATAATAAAAATTGTATTCTATTCCAGTTCTTACTTTATTATCATAATTTTTTTAAGCATTCATTCACTGTAACAAAACAGCCATATATTTGACAGTAAAACTGTATGTTGAGGGAGTAGCAAAAAGGAAATTTATTTAATAAAAGTCTGTTTCATTTACGAATTGTATTCTATCTTCTTAACAATAAAATATTTATTTACAAATAAAAAACAATTTTTTTTTTCCTTTTCCCATAAAATAATTTTTTTTTAATGATGTTCTTACTATGAATTGTTTTTCTATAACTATTTTTCTTTTTCTTTTCTTTTCTTTTCTTTTTTTTTTTTTTTCAGCGCTCCCTCTTTTTATATTGTTTATTATATCTCTTTAACATTATGTAATATTTTAGTTCACTGTAATTGTTAAACAGATTTTTAATTTTCATTATTTCTATTTTATTTATTTATTAGCTCCCGGTATGCTATTTCTTTCTCCCACTTATTAATATGTCGACATGTCGTCTCCAAAAAATAACGTTACGTTGCATAAGCCTGCCGTAAAACAAAGCAGATGTGTGATTGTACGGAATAATGTTTACTGCAATTTTTTTAACTTCTAAGTATCGCACATTTTCAATTTCTATATCGTCGTATTGGAAAAGAAAAGTGCTTTTAAATGCAATTTGTTTAAAAACTGTACCTACGTTTATTTTTGAGGTAGTATTATTATTATTTTTTTTAGTGTTTAGCACCATTTTGTTTAATTTTGGCACTTCAAGTACTCCATTTCTGTAGAAAGTAAAGGGAAATTATTTGAAAAATAGCAATTATATCTTTTTGTTGCCATTTTCTCATAAAAACGGAAAAAATGTAATTAAAATACGTGCTATTTTGAGAAAATATAAATGAATGATTTCTGATAAGATATGGAGCTATTATAAACTAAATCTAATTTTAAGTATCTATATTAATATTACAAACAAATGAAGGCATATAAATCATAAGATAGCCGGGTTTTTTGTTTGTTTGTTTGTTTGTTTTTTTTTGTTCAGTTTCTTGTATGACAAAATTTCTTTTCTTTTTTTTTTTTTTCTTTTTTTTTATTTGGACTTGTGTATTATTAGCGATAGTCACGTCCTATGCATATTTTACTGTAGATGTTGTTTAAGACTGGATCGTAAATGAGGAAATCTTTAGAGGATGATGATGACGTCATTCTATATAAAATAAAAGCGCGTGTTTGGAGTCTTAAAACTGAACTATCTATATTTATATACATATATATATTTTTTTTTCGTCGGGGGCGACACTAAATTCTGAAAAAGCAGAATTCCTGTTTTTTTTTTTTTTTTTTTTTTTTTTGAGGGGGGGGGGGGATTTTGTTATTTTTTTATATTTGCTGCTATCTACGTTTTATCTATTTATTTCACACAGAGCAAAATAAGATACCATTTCGATTATTTTAAAAAATGGGATTAAAATGTCAACTTATAATACTATTGTAGGTGGCAGCATTATATTAGCTGTTATATGGATGGCAAATCAAACTGGAGTCGTGCACGTACCAGAAATATCTTCTTAAAGTCAACGCAAAACACAACACAACCCGAAATATAGTTCCGTTAACCGTGCCCAAACCCATCATACCAATCTGAACCAGAAGTGAAAAAAAAATTATATTTTAATACAATTATGGGTATGTGCCGAGGAGCGGAAACCTCATTGATTTATACCGTATTCGCTTATTTGTCAGTTGTGAACTGTTTGAATATAATAAACATTGTATTCTATTCCAGCTCGAGCTTTATTATTATAAATGTTTTAAGTATTCATTCACTGTAACAAAACAGCCATATATCTGACTGAATAACTGTTGCGAAAGTAGTAAAAAGTGTTTATTTTATATAAAAGGTCTGTTCTATTTACGATTATTCTTTTTTTTTTTTTTTTTTTTTTTTTTTACATTAAGATACTGCTTTTATAATTAAAAAACCTATTTCCCTCTCATAAAATAACCTTTTCTTTCATGAAACCCTTGATGTCAGCTCTTTTTCTAATTCTTTTAGCCCCCGGTATGCTATTTCTTTCTCCCACCTATTAATGTGTCGTCTCCAAAAAATAACCTTATGTTGTATAAGTCAGCCTTAAAATAGCCGTAAAAACTTCTAAGCATCCCACAATTTCAATTTTTATACCATTGTATTAGAAAAAAAAAAAAAGTACTTTTAAATTCAATTTGTTTGAAAACTGCACCTCCATTTTTTTTAATTATTAAATTTTTTTTTGTAGTTTTGAGCGCTATTTGTTTAATTTTGGAAACTCAAGTACTCCATTTCTGTAGAAAGTAAAAGGGAAAATAGCTGGAAAATAGCAATTATATCTTTTTGTTGCCATTTTTCCATAAAACTGACAAAAATGTAATTAAAATGTGTGCTAGTTTGAAAAAATATTAAATGAATGCTTTCTGATAAAACATGGAGCTTTTATAAACTTGGAGTATTATAAACTTGGACTATTATACATGGAGCTATAAATACTGACGTCCTATGCATACTTTACTGTATTAGATGTTTAATACTGGATTGCAAATGAGGAATTCTTCAGCGGACGTCAGCGCATGACGTCATTTTATATAAAATAATATCGCGTGTTTTAAGTCTTAAAACTGAACTACAATAGAGTACCGATTATCGGAGTCCCGCTTAACCGAGTTGCCGCTTAGTGATTTTCTTCTGATGGACTGATGGCTTCTATTATTATGAAACAACCATTATAAATGAAGTGTTAGGTGAAGATGAAAGAGCAGTCGTAAATAGTTAGAACTCTGATTTTCTGGTCAGAATGGGAAAAAAATGGCCTTTTTTTTTGCTTAATTATGGCCATTTTTTTCCATTACCAGAAAATCAAAGTTCTAACTTTTTACGGCTGCTTTTTCATCTTTACCTAACATATATAGCTGTTTCATAATAATGAGAGCTATCGGTCCATGAGAAGAAAAAGCTCCATTCCAAAGGTATAAGTTCGAATAACCTGGATAATCGGGCTTCTACTGTATCTATATTTATATACATATATATTTTTTTTCATCGAGGGCGCCACTAAATTCTGAAAAAGCAGAATTTCTGATCTTATTTTCTTTTTTCTTTTCTTTTTAAATTGTTTGTTATATCTGCTCAACATTATGTAAGTTCACTGTACTTGTTTTATACTTTTTTTTTTTTTTTTTTTTGGTGTTGATTGGTGGCGAGGGTGAATTTGATCATTTTTTCCACATCTGTTTTTATCTACATTTTATCTATTTATTTCACACAGAGCAATAATAATAATAATATAAAAAAATTGTTTTTATTAATATACAGGGTTGTGTTAATATGAGGTGTTGACAGGGTTTCATTAAATCACAACTTTTTATTTAAGAACATGACAAAAAATATTAATACATATTTGTAAACCACAACATTTTTTAACCATTTGGAAAAAATGGTTATTGTCCTCGTCAGGGTAGGAAATCAAAAGCATATATGAAGCTTTTTATTGGTTTAATCCGCATTTTATTCGTTTTCTGATTAGTCTATACAGTAATCTGTATTTCCCTTTACTTTCAACAGAGATGGATACTTCTGTTGCCACTATGACAAAAAAGTAATAAAAACTACAAAAAAAATTAATAACTCAGAAACAAATTGAGAAACAGCTTTCAAACAGATTGCATTTTAAAGTACATTTTTTTCTCTATACGACGGTGTAAAAAGTAATATTGTGGGATGTTTGGAAGTTTAAGAATGATATTTCATTTAAAATGGGTCGCCAGATTTCTTTGAAATCTAATTATGGAAAAGCCTTTTCCCGAACAGCCAATGAAATGCTTGGATAATACGTAAGTTTCAGGTGGAGTCAGGTCACGTAAGTTTTAAGAAATCTGACGGGTTGCAGGCGATTTTTGTCGCTTGCAATTTTTACGTGTAATAACACTATTAATGTTTAATTCATGGCGTACGCAATGTGTGATCAACTCCGTGCGATTTTTTATGTCTTAAATTTTAGTCTTCGAAAAAATCATTTTCCAAATGGTCGTTGTAATTTGTTAAATTGCTTTTTTTTTTTTTTTTTTTTTTTTTTTTTTTAATAACACGACCAAAGTACAATAAGCGTAAAATTACAATTCCAAACGCTATTAATCAAATAATAATTAATATTAACATTTAATTAAAAGTTATTAATGAATTATTGAAAGCTATCTATGTTCTTGCACATGACTTAGTAATAACTTTTCCATGAATTTGACAAAATTTTAATATTAATAATTATTTGTTCATCGTTATTTAATCATCGCATTTAATCAAATCGTTATTTGATTAAAACCGTTCAGAGTTTCCACTTTACGTACAGGTAGCTTTGTTTGTGGTATTAGGGTTCCGTACTTAAAAAGTAAAAACGGAACAATTATAAGATCACTCCTGTGTCTATCTGTCTGTCTGTTTGTCACAGCCATTTTACTCGTTAACTATGGAATGAGGAAAGTTCAAATTGGGGAAAGTAGTAGAAACTATTAACCCACATATTTACAGATAATTAAACATTCATAAATACATTTAGAAAAAATGTAGAGGGGCTAATTAAGTTACTTGAAAAAAAAAAAACGAAAGTGCGAAAGCTTTCGTAACGCAGAACTCAAAAATACATTTCTTTTAATTTTAGGGATGATAATATATTCAGATATATCGTCAAAAATATAATGCAAAAATATGCCCCCGCTCCTCCTTTATTCATTTATCTACTGAAACTGAAATTATGAAAAAATTAGAGGTAGTAGACTTTAATTTAGACCTTGCAGGAAAACATAGTGATTATCTTAGGTCATAGTTTTTGAGAAAAGCGCGTTTGTCGATACACACAGATTTCGATTTGCAGACATTCAGCAAAGGTGTTGAGGAGCGCTGGAGGTATATATAGTAGCAGAAGTATAAAAACATTTTGATAATGATTTTCGAAAAAAATCGTCGCTGATTAGCCTAGATATTAACCCTTAAAGACACGGACAGTTTGAACATACATAATGAAAGGGGCTGCGTACTCTATATGTGCCATCGGCTTTTAAAGTTCAGATAACAACTGTTAATGATATATTTGTGTAATGCAATGTCCAATAGCAGTATAAAAGGAGTAAACGTCAAACTGTTAAAAACAGACCTATTTAATTAGAATTAAACACATAAATACTATGGAACGCGCGACTAGTTTTCATTGAGTGGATCTCTCAATACGTCTCCCGTGTCTTTAAAAGTTAATTAAAGACCTATCTTGAAAAAAAGGGTACGGATGTAAGTGTCCGATCTCCTTTCGAAGCGTGCTTAGCACAATGCCAAGTTTAAACTTTAAACAAGGGTTTTGTTTTAGCTACACTGTAAACAGTAAAGATTATAACTAAACTGAATTTAGATTTATGAAATGCCAAATGAAGTTTAAATATGCACTACTTTTATTGTCAGTACCGAATTAAGTTAATCATAATCAGATTAGGATAAGATTATAAAAAGAGTTGCACAGAATAGCAATATTTGATATTATTTAGGCTTCATAACACTTTGAACTTTTATGGTGTACCCATTCATACTTTTCTAGTATATACAGCTATACCCAACTCTACCTTGTATATTTTTTACAGTCTTATTATTCTTTTTGAAACGATTATTTTTAATAACACAGTCAATAATTCATATATTTATTGTACGGAACCTTCTGAGCGCGAGTAATACTCGTACTTGACCGTTTATATATATATATGTTAAATTATTAGATCTAATTCCGCGATTTCCTTATCTTATTCTAAATTACTACTTTATATTCACTAAATCTTTATTATTAAATAATCTCTATCGTTAACTTTGTTAAATTCCCTTTAATTTAATGTCTCACTTGTCTTAATCGCTTAAATATTACGCTTTTAGTATTCTTAAATTAAATGTTCCATTCCTGCACTTTTTTCTTTCGAGAATTTTCTTTTAGCTTCCATTTTTACTTTCCCGCGCATTTCTGATGTTATCTTTTTCCCCTTCAAATTTATCCCCGTGCTCTGTTCGCACTCTTTATATGATGTGACATTCTTAATTATTCGTTGGTTGAGAGCGCGACCTACGTCATATTTGTATCCTTACACGTGAGCAACAAAAAGTTGATACTCGCTGTATTTCAGCAGATTATAGGAGATTTGAGTCATATTTCCAGTTTTCATCCATCCCCTGGTCACCGTCCTGTTATTCGATTATCTGGAACTTTGTTAAAACCTAATTACTACTACGGAGCGATGGCTAATTATCTTGGTGGAAACTGCACTTTTTGCAAGATGTTCTAATAAAGTGCTTAGCTCATTATGAGTTGTTTCAATTTCTTCTGGGGAAACTTCACGGAACGATGCATTCCATTGTTTTCACCCGACAACTGCATTTCAACAATTTGTTCTACTAATATAACAGATTCGAATTATCTGTTCTGACCACTTCTTTTACGTCATTATCGCTGAATGTGATCCACAACTACTACCGTGACAGCCAGTACGGCATTTTCAACGATAAAGCCAATCCAATGTTGCTAGAATGCAACATATATATATATATATATATATATATATATATATAATGAAGGGGGGAAATATTTTTTCCAACTGGATTAAATCATATTCGAGGATAGAATAGCACAGTTGAAGTTTATTCCAACAGAGCGAAAAATGTCCAGACCAGGAACCGAACCTGGATACTTGGCACGGCACGCCAAGTATCCAAGTTCGTTTCCTGGTCTGGACATTTTTCACTCTGTTGGAATAAACGTCAACTGTGCTACTCTATCCTCGAATATATATATATATATACGGTGAACCAAAAGTCTTGCCCTGATTATAATAATTCATTACAAATTAACCGTTTGTATAATAATGTAACTTATTGTATCATTAGATAGGCCAGTTTTAGTAGTTTTTTTGTGCAATAGAACGAAACATTTTCGGATCGGTGGTTTGGAGGAGATGGACCAACACTCCGGGCTCCACGCTCTCCAGATATTAATCATCTGGATTTTTTTCTTTGAGGGCTATATCAAGGACAGAGTTTCTGCCACACCAATTGCTGACGTCGAAGAACTGAAGACTGGGATACAATCTGCTTTGTGTACTGTAACAGAAGACTTGTTAAAGAACACTTGGCGGGAACTAACATACTACTTGGACATTCTCCAAGCTACCAAGGGGGCACACATTGAAATTTACTGAGATACGTGGTCTTATAAATTTTTTTATAACAGTACTTACAATGTATCCAAACAAACATATGTCTAATTGTAATAGTTTGAGCACAATAAATATTTATAATAAGGGCAAGACTCTTGGTTCACCCTACATACCGGGTGTTCTAAAAAGGACTGACTGATTTTAAAATTCAATAACTTGTAAACGGTGACAGATATTTAAAAAATTCTTGCAGGAGGGTTATGCATAAGGTCAAAAGTTTTTTTAGAGTGATTTTCGATTTTAGTTCGAATTACAAACAATAGATGGCGCTGTAAGAAATAGGCGCTAAATACAGGCTCGATTTTTTTTACCTTTCACTTCTTCCATGCGGAAAAAGGTGGTTTAAATGTATTGAGTGGGTCCCGAAGTACCAAAAATCGAGCCTGAATTTAGCATCTATTGATCGCAGTGCCATCTATTGTTTGTAATTCGAACTAAAATAGAAAATCACTGTAAAAAAAAACAAAAACTTTTGACCTTATGCATAACCCTCCTGCAAGATTTTTTTAAATATCTGTCACCGTTTGCAAGTTATTGAATTTTAAAATCATCAGTAATTTTTGGGACACCCGGTAATATCTATACTATAAAGGACAAACGTGTCCGTCCGTAACGCTGACGCCATTTTCAAAATGGCTACACTTGGACGATGAAATTTGAGTTTTGCTATTTTCGCTACTGCAATTTTTTAAACTTCTAAACATCGTCACATTTTAAATTTTTACACCGTCATACAAAAAAAAAAAAGTAGTTTTCAATTATGAATTTAAAGAAAAAAACGGTCAAGTGCGAGTATCACTCGCACTCAGAGAGTTCCGTACAATAAGTGTATGAATTATTATTATTAAAAAAACCGTTGCTAAAAGAATAATAAGGCTTTGTAAGAAACTACACAATGCAGGGTTGGGTATAGCTGTATATGCTAGAAAAGTATGAATGAATATAACATAAAAGTTCAAACAGATATGAAGCCTAAATAATATCAAATATTGCTACCCTGTAGCACATTTTTTAATCTTATCCTAGTCTGTTTTTTTATGAACTTAAATCGGTACTGACAATAAAAGAAGTGCATATTTAAACTTCATTTGGAATTTCATAAAACTATCTCCAGAGTAGTAATAATCTTTTCTTTTTGAAGTGTAGCTAAAACAAAACCCTTGTTCAAAGTTTAAACTTGGCATTGTGCTAAGCGCGTTTTGAAAGGAGGCCGCAAAGTTTCAACGCCTCCTTCGTCCTTGCTGCATTTTTCCAGATAGGTTTTTAATTAATTTTTAATGTCACGGGAGGCGTATTGGGAGATCCACTCAATGCAAACTAGTCGCGAATGCCATAGTATTTATGAAATTAATTCTAATTAAATTAATCCTTTTTTAACAATTTACGTTTATTTTTTTTATACAGTTACTGTGCATTACACAAATTTATGCTTAAAAATAGTTATCTAGGCTTTAAAAGTGGGTGGTACACAGAGTATGTCACCCTTGTCATTACCTATGTCCAAACCGATCGTGTCTTTAAGGTTAATTATGTCGGCTAATTACAGACGACTTTCTTCAAAAAACATTATACGAAATGCTTTTATGCTACGATAGGTACTCGCAGCACTCCTCAACACCTGTGCTGAAGGCCTGCAAATTGAAATTAATGTGTAACGGGAAAATGCGCTTTTAGCAAAAGCATGTAACCTAATGTAATCGCTATAACTTTCCTGCAAGGTTTAAATTAACATATGGGTCATTTTCAAAATATGCATACATATGCTGTCCCACAGTAAAAAAAAAATTGTACTAATACTATATTATTTAAAACTGACTATAAATATTATATTTATTTAATTACACTACACAACATATTTCTAAAACATAAAAATAATCACTTTCATATTTTTTTCGTAAAGATGCAGATTTTTGCATCTAGTAGAAGAAAAAAAATAGCTGTCCCTCTTCTGTATTTTATAATTCTGTAATATTTTTTCACTTCATTTTTCACTTTAAAAGGAAAGTAATTGGGACATTTAATGAGATAAATCATCATTATTTTAAATTTCTGACATTATTCCAGCAAAAAAAAAAAAAAAAAAAAAAAAAAAAAAAAAATTAAAGAAAATCTACAAAACATCTTGTCCCTCATATTTTATCAAGTCTGTTACCAAGCTACAATTTCATGAAATAAAGGTTGACAGTTTCACCAAGAGACGGCAGCACATTTGCAATAAAAACACTTATACTAGTTAAATATTTACTTGTAGCCATTTTCTTTTGCAGTTGAAAAACAACAGTGTAGTGGAGTAAAGCATTTTTTTTATAAAGGTGAGTATTTTAATTCAATGTCAAGTCTGTTACCTAATTTTTTATGTTAAAAATATAAGTTTAGTACTTTCTTTTGCTTGAATATTATTATCTAGTTAATATATTAAATATTTTGTTTTGTTTCTTTGTGTTAATAATTAGCATGTAGGTTTTGTAAGATATTTTGCTGTTAATGTCAAGTCTGTTACCAGTCAAGTCTGTTACCATGTTACTGGTAAATAGTGTATAAAATATAGTAAAATAGTGTATAAAAATTATACCAAAAGCTAAAGTGCTTAATTAATTATATTTACAGACACATCTAACTTATACATTATCACTTATTTCATTTTTAATGTGAAATTTAAAATTAATTTTTTTTTAAAATGTTTTTCTGAATTGTATGCATTTATTGAAAATGACCCGTATACGAACTCCAATTTTTTCATAATTTTTGTTTGAGTAGATTCGGAAATAGAGGTGAAGGGGACATACTTTTGCACTACATTTTCGATGATATCTCTGAAAATAGAATACCTGAAATTAAATGAAATGTATTTTTGAGTTCAGCGTTACGAAAGCTTTCACACGATATACAAAGAAATGATTTTTTTTTTCAAGTAAATTAATTAGCCCCACTACATTTTCCTATATACATTTGTGAATGTTTTAGAATTTTCAAATATGTGGGACAATAGTCTTTATTACTGCCCCAATTTGAACTTTCTACGTTCCATAATTTACGAGTAAAATGGCTGTGACAGACAGGTAGACACAGGAGTGATCTTATAATGGTTCCGTTTTTACTTTTTAAGTATGGAACCGTAAAATGTGTTTCACCTACATTCTGTAATCCGGAAAGGCCGGGTTGGATGGCGTAGTATATACAAAAGCTAAATAAAGTTTAAAAATATTAATGGCATTTATGTGATAAGCGCTGTAGTTACAAATAGCCACACAGATTCTGTATAGTAGATTATATTTTGTAAGTATTTAGAAGACCCAGAATACCACACCACAAACATTTATATTAAAAAATAAAAAATAGCAAAACACCAAATTAAACCTATTAACTAATCGAACAACAAGAAGAAACCAGAACCAAAAGGTTGCGGCCTCATTGGCAGTGTGCATACAGTAAAATGTCAGCCATATTTTAGAATGAAAATTATGTATGGTAAATTAGTGCAATAATGATAATGGGTTTCGGCTAGAATTTCGTAATACGTAAATCAAATGCACAAAATATTCGAAAGCATGTTACAGTTGTTGATTACCTGATAGGGCTAGCGACTATTTTTATATTCACTTGTACTTTGGGGCAGTGTTTGTAACATGCTTTCGAAAGTTTTGTGCATTTGAATTACGCATTGAGGCACTCTGGCTGAAACACACTGCCACCATTGCTGTAATTTATAATATATAATTTCCACTCAGAAACATGGCTGTTATTTTACAACATATCCATTGCCGATGAGACCACAGCTTTTTACTTTCTTCTACCTTTACAAGAAGAAAGTATTGGATTCGTGAAAAATTTAGACTTCCGGTTTTCGACGGATTTATACCTTTTAGAATGCCCAGAACACGATTTCATGGTTTTTAGAAAATGTCTGTCTGTGAGTCTGTCTGTCACTCTGTCTGTGAGTCTGTATGTGACAAAAATTTTGTGGGCGCTCTATCTCAAGAACTAATGCACGGAATTTCACAAAACTTTATATTTAGTTAGACCTTCATATAAACTGGGCTTGATTAGTTTTTGGTGAAAATCGCCGAACAGGTGGCGCTGCTATGCGTCATTTTTCACGATTTCTGCAATAGCTATATCTCAAGAACTACTGCACGGATTTTCATAAAACTTTAGATTTAGCTAGTCCAGGACATAGTTTGGTGCTGATTACTTTTTTGTGAAAATCGCCCAACAGATGGCACTGCTATGCTGCATTTTTCAGAATTTCCGCTATAGCTCTATCTCAAGAACTAATGCACGAATTTTCATCCAACTTCAAATTCAGATATACTTTGATATGAATTGGTGCTAAATCGTTGTTATTTCTTGTACTATTTAAATGATTTAATTGACGTGATTTATATAGAAGAAAATTTTGTGATGGCCACAACATACTAGTTGGTTTTGGTTTCTTCTTCTAATTCGATTAGTTAATATTTTCTCTTTGGTGTTTTGGTGGTTTAAATTTGTTAATATTTAATCATGATGTGGATTTCTAGGTCTGCCAAATACTTAAAAAATATAATCTTCTCTACATAAATATGCATATAGACATTACGCTAATATATAGAGCACATATATGGATGGTCTTTATATCTTTATATAATGGAGTATGCAACAACAGAATGCCCAAAAAAAAAAAAAAAAAAAAAAAAAAACCCGTAAGCTACAGCGCTATGGCATTGACTTTGAATCGGTTCTCTGCAGATGTGAAGCTTCAACAGGCGTTAAAATCTGATACTCACTCTAAATAAAAAGGAGTGACTATTCACTCCGGAGGAGTGAATTCTCTATCTGAATCACCCTATCGCAGAGCCAAAATATGCCCAACCTCTTCAGAGTAACTATTCACTCTGAGCAAAAGTGAAAATTTTGATTCCCTGAAAGAGTGAATTGTCACTCCTGGGAAGCGAATATCCACTCTAAACAGGGGTAGATAATCACTCTTTCGGAGGAGTGACTATTCACTCTTGTTAAAGGAGTGCGATCTTCCCCCTCGTAGGAGTGAATAGTTGCTTTGAATGTTCATTGAATGTTCATTTTTTATGAAGTCAATTCTTTTTTTTTTTTTTTTTTTTTTGCTTTTATAGGCATTTTAAAAGAATCACATCTTTTACAGCATGCAATGAAAATAGATACAAACGTGGTAAAGACTGGAATAAAATACTTTATTAGCAATATTTATTTAATTCATAGTTTGTAACACTAACTGAACTTTTAAGGAAAAATTCAGTTAAAGTTACATATGAATTTAAATTAGATTACTGACAGAAATAAACTAATATATTTTATTCCAATCTTATCCTTTGTGTTTGCTTTTATTGCATGCCCTATAAAGATATTACTTTTAAAGTTTTATAAATAACTTTTTAATAGGTGGATCTTATATGTTTAATAATGTTTGATTTGAATTTAATTTTTGTTTTAAATATAAAGTTCTACCTTTTTACCGTACATTTTCCGTGAATTATTGCTATTTTTGCAAAGTCCTATTGTTCTAAAATATTTTTCACTTTTCCACTTAACAAAAAATGCTTTTAAACTCGCATCTTTTTTAAATGAGTTCTAAGCATGATTTAAATATTAAGCATGTGTAATTTTTTTTTATCCGCTGTGATTTGCTTTTGTTTTATTTAATATGATGATGAAGTCAAAATTTTAAGCTCTCTGGAATATGTATATATATTTCTTTTAAACATATTCTTGACTTAATCATGATTTCTAATTTTCGTCCATTACTGCTGAAAAAATGGAATTAATACAATACTTATTAATGAAAGGACACGGTAAGCCATATTTAATTTAAGTTTTTTATTCCAGTAGATATTGTATTTTGTGAATATGAAGAAAATAGATTTTGTATGTTTTATGATTGTATGTTTTATGAGGGCGCTGTACGGATTTAGGATCCCACAGCTCAGATATATATATATATATATAAATGTACTATATATAAACCGTTTTAGATATTTATTCGAAATTTTTGCTTCTAAGGTACGTGTGCTATAAATAAAACGTTATTCTATACTTTTTCTCAATTGATGGCGCATAGCATGGTATTAAAAGAAAACTCATGTTATAATCATTCGTTTTTAATTTCATAATTTATTTTCTGTAATCGGGAGTACTGTCTGATCAGAATTTAACGACAGAATATAAACAAGATTAGCTATGAATAAAAATAGGTTTTTTACAGTAAATATTAAGACTCGAAAGTTACTCAACCATCCATTTCATCGACTCTTTACAAAAATTAGTTATTAGGACTTATGAAAACTGAAAGTATAACTGCACAGGAAATTAACTATCTTTTGCAGGCATATACAGTAGGCGATCTTTTTAGTGTGAGATAAAATGCGTTTATGCCAAACCTTCTATAACGAAATTATTCAGTATACACTGGTCATCAAAATTAATGGATAATAAGAAAAAATATGCTCACTAAGTTAATGTTGCAACCAATGCCCAATTCTGCAATTATTTATGTTAATTAAATACCATTGAACTGAAAATTGCACTTCCGCGTATAAGTTAGCGTCGGAAATATGCAAATTATATAATTGACAATGTGGTGCGCAATGAAAGTATGTTCAAATGCTGGTCTGTAGTGTTGTTTAAAGTGAATGTGAGTTTAAGTGTGACCAGTATTCATTAGTTACGGATCAAAGGCATAATTTAAGTTAAGGTCAAAAATGGCGAATAATTGGTACAATCGATGAAGATAAAAAACAAATGGAGGTCGCCCAAGATTTAAGTATCCCTCAAATTGTCATATCAAAAGTTTCAAGCCGCTTTTTAAGCAATGGATCCGTTGATAGACAGCCTGGTCAAGGAAGGCCAAGAGCAACAACTGCATCCGAAGAGAGTTTGTTGTCATTGTGGCTCGAAGAAACTGCGAAGCGACCACAGGAAACATTAAGGCTGCCACAGGAATTCGAATTAGCCTTTCTACTGCTGCATGAAGGCTTAACAAGTCCCTCTCATTCGAGCTTCCAAAGGGACCCGTTTAAACTGTTGCCCTCGTCAAGTTCAATGGAGGCAAGAAGAGTGAGCTTAAGTATTGTTTACTGGCGAGTGCAGATATAGTCTGAACACTGATTCTAGACGTGTTTCGATCGGAAGAAATGAAGGAGTGACGCAACTTGCCCTTCGCTTGACCGTTAAATATCCCGTTCTAGCCCAGTCTCCTTGTCTCCATTGAACATGACGACAGAAAGCGTTTAAACGGGCCCCTTGGGAAGCAGGAGTGAGTGGGACACAAACTTTTGTTTTTTTCGCATATAGTCCATCCTCGATAAGCCTTCGTGCAGCAATAGAACGGCTAATTCGAATTCTTGTGGCGGCCTGAAGTTCTGAAACCAAATCTCTTGTAGTCGCTTCGCAGTTTCTTGCCACATTGACAAAAAACGGTCTTCGGATGCAGTTGTTGCTCTTGAACCATTGCTTAAAAAGCAGTTAGAAACTCTTGATATGACACTTTGAGGGATAATCAAATCTTGGGCGACCTCCATTTGTTTTGGACCTTCCTCGATTCTACCAATTATTCGCCACTTTTGAACTTAATGATGCCTTTGAGCTATAACTAATGAATACTAATCACACTCAGACATCACATTCACTTTAAACAACACAACAGACTAGAATTCTAACATACGTCCATTGCGCACCACATTGTCAATAATCTAATTTGCATATTATCGACGCTAACGTATGATCGGAAGTGTAATTTTGAGTTCAATAGTATTTAATTAACATAAATAATTGCAGCACTGAGCATTGGTTGCAACATTAACTTAGTGAGCATATTTCTTCTCATTATACTTTAATATTGATGACGAGTGTATTTCACTTTTTTTTTTCAATAATATATTAGCAAACCTGTGTTATGAAGCAAAATATTTGCAAAACCTCTTAAATTTACTAACTTATGCCAAATTATTTTTACAAAACATGATTTTTTTCTAAAAAAATGTGTATTTTTCAATAAAAATAACTCGTAAATTAATGTATACAAACTTACAAGCTATATTTTGTCGCATAAAATACCTATAGATGAGCAGAACCTTGTCACAAATTTTTATTTCTCATAAAAACTTTTTAAAAAATGATGCTTCCCGTAAACGTACACAATGAAAAACTCAGTTTTCCAGAAAACGCAAATTAAGATTTTGATAGAGCACAAAAAATATAAAGTTTACAATTTTGAAATCCACCCTATTTGTAGGGGTTTGTATCTTTGTGTATATGTTATATATTTGAGTTTTAAAATGTATTCTTTACCTTTCTGTGGCTCTTTAAACGGTCACTTCCGAATTCAAAAAGTTCATTTCCGGTTTATATTTTGTGTTCACTCTTTGAATGAGTGACAGGCATTTTCATTCTTTTTGGAGTGAATTTTGTAAAAATACACTCCTTAAAGAGTAGAATATTCCGCTTTCTAGAAAGGAGTGAAATGTCTCACTCCTTTATGAGTGAAATAGAGTGAAATAATCAATCCTGAAAGAGTGACTTACGTATGCATTGCTTAGTAACCAATCAGAACAGCTAGGCGATGACGCTCTTGTAAGATAAGAAAGATTATCACTTTTTCGTACACCATCTTAGGATTAACAGTTTAGGATATCATTAAAATGATTCTTTATAGAACACATAAAGGTAATTCTTATTTAATTTTAATCCTTTATTCGTGTAGATATGGAATTTTAAGATTATGAGCTTAATAGTTGTATGCTGTATAGAAAAAGATTGATCGTAGAGTGTTCTCCTCATTTCTATTCCTAGATAATTGATTTTCTAGAAAAGTGATTGTCTATTATATTTCTTCATGAAGCGGTTTGAAATATAATTGTTTTAACAATTGAATAACACAAATTGATTAACAAAAAATAATCAAAACTTCATTAGTTCGGCCATTGCGAATAAAAAGAAATGAGTGTAAATATTTTATTCTTCCCATTCAATGCTGTGATGAAAAATACTTTTGCTAACGATCGAAAAAAAAGTTTTATCTGTTTCGTTTGCAAGGATGACTGACTCAGAAGTTATCTGGATTTTTTTAATTCATAAGAGACATGATGTAAACATTAAATTACCGTTCTATGATATTTTTTTTGGTTCATTACTGATTTTTGATTACATATACACTTAGAGTATTTATCAGCATTATTATTGTTTCGAAGTTAAATATGATATTTGATTATTATGATATAACGAAAAGGTTGGTATATTATTTTTTTAATTGTAAGTAAGCATTTTACTGCAGTTTATGATTTTAAAATTTCGAGACTGAGTAATATAAAAAAATAATTATAGACATTCTGCATCAGTTATTAAATTTCCTTCTATTGTAAACACATTATGTACGTTTTTGATACACGTAATTTTTGTCACTAAAAAATAAAACATGATATTTAAGCATTGAAATAAAATGTTTTTTATGCCTGTTTTGAAGTTTATCGATAAAATTTCTTTAGTATATTTTTTAAAAAGTCATATTTACTTACATAATATAGGACTGAATATTTTTAAAAGAGATTAATAACTACTTTTTTACATTAAAATGTTTTTCAAACAATAAGAACATTTCATATGCAGTCATTTACTTTACTTTTATTAAAATTCATACAGATACAAATAAATGTAATGTATTTATTTTTATATTTCTTTGATTCTATTTCCTAGGTTCCTAGGAGTCCTAGGAAGTTCTAGGAGTCGAGATCACAACTCTACATTAAAGCACTCTAGCGATGCTGACAGCGGCAGCGCATGCGCTCACAAATGACTGTCGGCGGCAGACGTGCTCCGAGAGATAAACTGAAGTGACAGGAAGGACTTGAGAACATGATTCGAGTGTTGGTGGTGGTATGAGGGGGTAGACGCGAAAATGGAAAAAAGACGTAGATGTTTTAAAATGACGAAAAATGTCACAAGATGTAATAATGATTGTGTGAGTGCTGTTTTCATGTAAATAGCTCGTAAATAAGTTTCAATATAACTAGTTTTTTTTAAAGAGAAATCGTCTTTATTTCTGGTGGTGAAGTGCATTTTATTCTCTAAGAAAATGGATATTCCATAATTTTTGGCGCCAGAAGAGGAACGAATGATTTAATATTTTGACGTCGCCACCCACACGTCTGATGAGTATTATGAAATCGCCGATGGTGAAATAAAAATAAAAATAAAATTACAGAATTCTGTGTTCAAGTGGATATTGTTCTTAGTGGGGAGTACATTGTATATAATTCATTTTTTTTATTCCATGACGAAATTGATTGATATTCCTGAACTGGAACTTGCCATTAAAAATGAAAAAACAAGCCAAATAAAACTTCAGCACAAATTCCTGTTTGATGCAGGAAGTGACAGATCAAATCGAAAAAGAATCAGAGAATTTTCTGGTTTTATTTATTAAACCAATAGTTCCGAATTTAAAAGTAAAATAACAAAAAATCAAGCGGATTTTTCTCTGAATGATTTAATTACAATTTGTAATGTACTTTGCATTTCAAATGAAGGATCTTTAGTTGACCTTACGACGCGATTAGGTACTTATTTATCGGATTTAAGCTTGCTACAAGCTAATGTTCAGAACGACAGTGACACAGATTCAGATGACGAAGTACCTTTAAATAGTTCAGCAAGTAATGACATGGAATCATCAAATTTGGATAAAAGCAAGCAATTTCCAGTTCAAAGTTTTATGCCATCAACTATTAATTTTAGTGATATTGAAAGTGTTGTACCTCCGTTTGATGGTAGTGCATGTCAGGATATAAATGTATGGTTGAGTAATTTTGATGAAGTTACCAGTATATTTAATCTGTCGGAATTGCATAAGTTTATTTTTGTACAAAGATCCTTAAGAGGAAAAGCTAAATTGTTGGTTCAGACCGAATTACATATAAATTCATATGAGAAATTGAAGCAACTTTTGATTGCTGAATTTAGCACTACTTATAAATTCTGCGGAGTTGCATCATTTGTTAAATAAACGAAAATTACGTGAAAATGAAACCCTTGAAGAATATTTTCTAGTAATAAAGCAGTTAGGTTCACGTGGTAATATCGAGTATTCCGCGTTGATGCAGTATGTTATAAATGGTATACCCGACCCTGTTTTTAGAAAATAAATATTGTATGGATGTCAGTTGATTTTGGAATTTAAGCAAAAATTAAAAGTCTACGAGAAGTTACGGTCGGAGTATGAAAATTCAAAATCTCATAAACATGAAGGAGCTAAGCCTAAAATTAAATAGGAAGTTGAAGTTAAGAACTGATTTAAGCCTGTAAAGCCAAATATGCGCTGTTATAATTGTGGCGGGAATAATCATAAAAGCATTAACTGTGGTAATACAGATAAAGGGCCCCTTTGTTTCTCTTGTAACGGTTATGGTCACAAATCATTTCAGTGTAAGAAATCGAAATATACAAATGTTAAAAACGCTCAGCCACAAGTTAACAATATTACATCCCAAGATTTAACCCTTTTCGGCGCAGACAAATTCTATTCGCAAAATGGGAAAATATTGACTGACACCGGAAATTGCAAACGATTTCTTTTCGAAAATAAAAACTCGTTAAATTAAGATTTCACTGTAAAATCAAAATTTCGTTAAATATTCTTGGTGTCATTTGAAAGGTTGGAATTAAAATTAGGTGTGTCCAGACTGGACACACTGCGCCGGAAAGGGTTAATTTTAAAAGAGGTAAAGCTTTATTCTTTACATTTAACCTCCTTGATAGATACTGGTAGTCAAAAGACTCTGTTAAAGAAAAGTGTTTATGATAATTTGAAGAACTTTGTGGAATTAAAACCTACGGGTATCACTTTGAGCGGCTTAGGGAAAACCTCAATTAAGCCAGAAGGTTATTTCGATTCAGAAATTGAAGTTGATAATTCGAAATTTAAAGTTGACATTTTTGTCGTTAATGACAGTTATATTAATTTCGATTTAATTATTGGCACTGATGTTATTCATCAAGGTACATTAACTATTTCTGAGAATGAAGTGAAATTGTTTAAAACGGAAGATCAGTCTAATGACTTTTTAGTTAACATTGTAAATGTTCTAGATGAGCCTAAAATTGATTTAAGTCACATTGCTGACAGAAATTTGCGTTCGGAATTATCCTCTTTAATTGAGAATTATGTGCCTATTAAAACTAAAACTGTAGATGTTAAAAGGAAAATTAATTTAACTGATGAAATCCCAGTTTGTTCTTCCCCTCGATGATTACCGCCATGTGAGAAAAAAAATAGTTGAACACCAAATTGAGGAGTGGTTAGCTCAGGGAATCATTCGGAAGAGTTCTTCTAATTTTTCGTCGCCGGTTGTGTTAGTTAAGAAAAAAGATAACACAATAAGACTTTGTATTGATTACAGACGTCTTAACAAGAAGACAGTGAGTGAGCATTTTCCATTACCAGTAATAGATGATGTTATAGATCAATTACACTCTGCTGAGGTATTTACAACCATAGATTTAAAAAACGGATTTTTCATGTTGAGGTTGAAGAAGGCTCACAGAAATACACCTCTTTTGTCACTCATGAAGGACAGTTCGAATTTTTAAAGTGTCTATTCGGGCTGTCCAATAGCCCTAGTGTTTTTCAAAAATATATTTATAACGTATTTCGAAACCTATTAAAAGATCACACTGTAGTCATTTATATGGATGACATAATAATACCCGCCAAAAACGAAGCTGAAGGTCTGGAAAAATTAAAACTTGTTCTTGAAACTGCATCGGAATACGGGTTGGAATTAAATCTTAAAAAATGCAGCTTTTTGAAGCGTAAGATTGATTTTTTGGGGTATAGAATCGTAAATTGTAAATTGTGTCCCTCCCCACTGAAAACATAAGCAATAATAAATTTTCCGGAACCAAAGTCTACCAAAGATATTCAAAGTTATTTAGGATTGACAGGATACTTTCGAAAGTTTATAAGAAATTATTCGGTTATATCTAAACCGTTGAGTGACCTGTTAAGAAAAGATTCTAAATTTAAGTTTGATGTAGAAGAACAGAAAGCTTTTAACAAACTCAAACGCATTTTGTCATCAGAACCAGTACTTTCAATTTACAATCCCAAAAGCGCGACCGAATTCCATTGTGATTCCAGTATAGATGGCTATGGAACTGTGTTAATGCAACAATCACCAGTAGATAATCAGTTTCATCCAGTTTATTTCGCCAGTAAAAAACAACCGAAGCTGAACGAAAGTATACTAGCTATGAATTAGAAGTCTTAGCTGTAATTGAAGCCTTGAAAAAGTTTAGAGTATATGTGCTAGGTATTCCATTTAAAATTGTTATCGACTGTAATGCATTTAAAATGACTATGGATAAAAAAGAAATGAGTACAAAAATAGATAGATGGGCAATTATGTTATCTGATTTCGATTATATTATTCAGCATAGACACGGTACTAGTATAAGGCATGTTGATGCATTAAGCAGATATCCTATTTGTATGGTAATCCAAGATAGCTTAACTTTAAAAATTATCCAAGCTCAAGAAACTGACGAGCAGATTAAAATCACAAAAGAAGTTCTAAAAGTAAAATCTTATGATGATTATTTAGTTAAAAATGATGTTCCTTATAAATGTGTTAATGGTAATGATTTATTAGTTGTACCAGATGAAATGCAAATAAATATAATTAAGGCCGCTCAAGAAAAAGGTCATTACGCAGTCGCACGAACAGAAAAAAAATTTAGAGAATGATTTTTACATCCCTAAAGTTAAACAAAAAATCGAGATATGTATATCAAATTATGTTCCCTGTATTTTAATTAATCGAAAATCTGGTAAACAAGAAGGTTTGCTACACCCGATAGAAAAAGAAGAAACTCCGTTACATACGTACCATGTTGATCACTTAGGTCCATTGGAGAGCACGAATAAAAATTACAAACATAGTTTTTCGGTCATTGACGCATTCACAAAATTACTTTGGTTGTATCCCACAAAATCTACCGACACTGCAGAAGCAATTTCTAAATTAGAAATCCAAAAAACTGTATTTGGAAGTCCATTTCGCATAATCTCAGATAAAGGTCCTGCCTTTACCTCCAAAGCTTTTGAAGATTATTGCGTCAGAGAAAATATTAAACATGTCCTGATTACCACAGGGTTACCAAGAGCTAAAGGCCAAGTCGAACGTCTAAATTCGGTCATAATATCTGTTTTGTCTAAATTATCTGTAGATAATCCTACGAAGTGGTATACACATGCAAGCGATGTCCAACAAGTAATAAATTCGACCTTTCAGAGAAGTATTAATACAACCCCTTTCGCGCTGATGTTTGGTACTAAAATGAAGCTAAAAAATAACATCGAGATTACTAGCCTTTTGAACGCTGAAATACAATCGGATTTTATTAATAATCGTGAAGAATTGAGAAAAGACGCTAAAAAACAAATTTTAAAAGTCCAAGAAGAGAACCGTAAAACTTATAATCTCAGACGGAAAAAGCCTAACAAATTCAAGCTTAATGATATGGTTGCTATAAAACGCACACAACAGAGGTCCAGGTTTGAAGATAAAATCAAAATATTTAGGCCCTTACAAAGTCATAAAAGTAAAAAATAACGACACCTACGTTGTAAAGAAAGTTGGATTTAATGAAGGTCCAACGGTCACTAGTACTTGCGCCGAGTACGTGAAGCCCTGGACGGATGAAGCTTGACATAGAAAAAAAAGAAGAATTTCACCGATTGTGACACTACCCCGACTTCGACACACCACTGGACTGACTTTAAACGATTTTGACAAAATTAATACCGAAGGAATGAAAAAAAAGACGAAAAGAAGTAAGAAAAAGGAAGACGAAAAGACGTAAGAAAAAGGAAGACGAAAAGACGTAAGGTAAAAGAAGATGAAAATATGTAAGGTAAAAGAAGACGGAAAGACGCAAGAAAAGGGAAGACGAATAAGACGTAAGAAGAAAGAACGACGAAGAGACGACAAATAAAAAAGAATAAGAAGAATTTTTTTAAGAAATAATTTAAATTATGATGAAGAATTTTAATAATGATGACTTTTTTCCAAAATAGAACTTCGGATGCTGCTTTTTATTTTTTATCTTTCCAGGTGATCCAGTTGCTGTTCCCAGCGGTCCAGGATGCATTCGAGGACGAATGTCTAGAAGGACGGCCGAGCTGTGGGATCCCAAATCCCTACAGTACCCTTACAAAAGCACCACCAGGAGTCGAGATCACAACTCTGCAGTAAAGCACTCTAGCGATACTGACAGCGGCAGCGCATGCGCTCACAAATGACTGTCGGCGGCAGACGTGCTCCGAGACACAAACTGATGTGACGGGAAGGACTTGAGAACATGATTCGAGTGTTGGTGCTGGTATGAGGGGGTAGACGCAAAAACGGAAAAAAGACGTAGACGCAAAAACGGAAAAAAGACGTAGACGTTTTAAAATGACGAAAAATGTCACAAGATGTAATAATGTTTGTGTGAGTGCTGTCTTCATGTAAATAGCTTGTAAATAAGTTTCAATATAACTAGTTATTTTTTAAAGAGAAATTGTCTTTATTTCTGGTGGTGAAGTGCATTTTATTCTCTAAGAAACGGGATATTCCATATATATATATATATATATATTTCTGGGGAAGACCTACATTCAGCAGTGGATTGAAAACGGTTGATGATGATATATATATATATATATATATATATATATATATATATATAGCACATTATGTTTTAAATGCGTTTGTCAGACCCAGAATCCTGCACCATAAATAAACTAAGTATAACCATAAAACATCCAAGAAATTTAAACAGATATAACCTGAACAAGAAAAAACAACAAAAGGCTGTGGCCTCTTCAGCGGTGGGCATTTTAGAAAGCACAGCAATGTTTCAGATTAATTACAATTTACAACAAACTATTATTCAGTAGTGGCAGTGGGTTTCAGCCAGAGTGTCGCAAAGCATAAATCAAATGCATAAAAACAATTGAAAGCATATCGCGAACACTCCCCCACCGGACCCGACGCCACAATAAACAGTGCATCTCGAAGATACAACTGATTCAGAACGTATGTGTAATGTATACTGAAACAATAAAATTATTTTACCCAAATCCGAGCAACACAGCCACAAAAAACAATAACCAAATTCCAGTGATCCATAATCTGTCCATAAACGTTCCATGTCTGTTACCACACAATTGCAGACATCCTTGTAAAACCGTCCAAAAAAGGCTTTAAGTTATACAAATCATTAACTGTCAATCGCATAGCAACTCCTCAAAAATGAAGACTGTCTGTAAAACTAGTATATTTATTAATGAAATTCAAAGGTATATTGTTTTTATAATACAAAATGCTGGTTAAATTAAAAAGTTCTTTAAAAAATAAATTTTTATTCGAACAGAGTTTATAGTAGCGAAAAATCTGACCTATTATGATATTGACGTAAACGCGTTTATGGATATTTGAACTCCAATTAATTAAATGGTTAACTTCAAAATTAAAGTTATCCCGTTTATTATAGATTGATATGTGTATACCGTTTGAAATGTTTATTTTCAAATCAAGATAATCGGCAGCACTATTATTTTCATTTGTTTTTTTCAAAACCAGCATATCAGGATAAATGTTACATGATATCCCCAAAAAATCGCGATCACAGTTCAAAATTATCAAATCATCGATATATCTGAAAGCCAGAAAATTAACATCGTTATTGACACTACAAAATTGAAATTCATAATAAAATAAAAATAAGTTAGCTGCCGTTGAAGAATAACTTGTACTCATTCCTATTCCATTATTCTGTAAATAAATATTTGAACCTGTATAAACATAGTTGTTATATAAACAAAAATTACATAATAATTTAAATAAATTAAAATCTAAATCGGTGTCAGCTATAATTAAATCGACAACATTTAAAAGGACATCATTTAACCCTGCAATAGGAATATTTGTGAAAAGATTCTCAAAATCATATATCTGGACACTTTGTATATCATCTTTAATTAGTTCATTCCTGATCTCATAACTGTTCAAAATAATCCAATACATATTACTATCTTTATACTTAAATTTTAGTATATTCAAAATCTTTTTTAACATTTCCTCAAATTTGCGATTAAATCCGTTTCCAATGCTGTTTACATTACTACAAATAAATCTGTACTTAATTGGTATCTTATGAAATTTAGGTGTTACGAAAAGAAAAGGAAATGACAAATTTTTTACTTTAGGCAGAGGAATATTAACCTTTTTTGAAAAGGCCAGATGTTTCTTAATCAGTGTCTGAATAGAGATTTATACAAACTGTAGGTGACATTATTGTTAAGCTCAGTATATATCATATTAGCATAATAGCTTTTTCAAATAACTGCAAAATTGTTAGATGCTTTATCGACTGAACAAAAAACAAAGGTATTTTTCATTTTCGATATTTCCTTCTCTAAATTTGCATTTATTCTATGGTAAGTGTAACTAGAAGAATCATTCATATATTTTATTTGAAATGATTTAAATCTACTATAAAGATAGTAATATGTATTGGATTATTTTGAACAGTTATGAGATCAGGAATGAACTAATTGAAGATGATATACAAAGTGTCCAGACATATGATTTTGAGAATCTTTTCACAAATATTCCTATTGCAGGGTTAAATGATGTCCTTTTAAAAGTTGTCGATTTAATTATAGCTGGCACCGATTTAGATTTTAATTTATTTAAATTATTATGTATTTTTTGTTTATATAACAACTATGTTTATACAGGTTCAAATATTTATTTACAGAATAATGGAATAGGAATGGGTACAAGTTATTCTTCAACGGCAGCTAACTTATTTTTATTTTATTATGAATTTCAATTTTGTAGTGTCAATAACGATGTTAATTTTCTGGCTTTCAGATATATCGATGATTTGATAATTTTGAACTGTGATCGCGATTTTTTGGGGATATCATGTAACATTTATCCTGATATGCTGGTTTTGAAAAAAACAAATGAAAATAATAGTGCTGCCGATTATCTTGATTTGAAAATAAACATTTCAAACGGTATACACATATCAATCTATAATAAACGGGATAACTTTAATTTTGAAGTTAACCATTTAGTTAATTGGAGTTCAAATATCCATAAACGCGTTTACGTCAATATCATAATAGGTCAGATTTTTCGCTACTATAAACTCTGTTCGAATAAAAATTTATTTTTTAAAGAACTTTTTAATTTAACCAGCATTTTGTATTATAAAAACAATATACCTTTGAATTTCATTAATAAATATACTAGTTTTACAGACAGTCTTCATTTTTGAGGAGTTGCTATGCGATTGACAGTTAATGATTTGTATAACTTAAAGCCTTTTTTGGACGGTTTTACAAGGATGTCTGCAATTGTGTGGCAACAGACATGGAACGTTTATGGACAGATTATGGATCACTGGAATTTGGTTATTGTTTTTTGTGGCTGTGTTGCTCGGATTTGGGTAAAATAATTTTATTGTTTCAGTAAACATTACAAATACGTTCTGAATCAGTTGTATCTTCGAGATGCACTGTTTATTGTGGCGTCGGGTCCGGTGGGGGAGTTTTCGCGATATGCTTTCAATTGTTTTTATGCATTTGATTTATGCTTTGCGACACTCTGGCCGAAACCCACTGCCACTACTGAATAATAGTTTGTTGTAAATTGTAATTAATCTGAAACATTGCTGTGCTTTCTAAAATGCCCACCGCTGAAGAGGCCACAGCCTTTTGTTGTTTTTTCTTGTTCAGGTTATATCTGTTTAAATTTCTTGGATGTTTTATGGTTATACTTAGTTTATTTATGGTGCAGGATTCTGGGTCTGACAAACGCATTTAAAACATAATGTGCTATATATAATCTGTGTGGTTATATGCAGCTGTAGCGCTTATCGCATGGATTTTATTTTTATTTTTATTTTTATATTTTACTTTCAGTTTTACTTTTGACCTTTTTGAGCTTATATATATATATATATATATATATATATAATACAGAAATAATAAATATATAACCGATAAATGAGATGTAAACAGTTCTGGGAGTAGAAATATAGTAACCGAACTTCCCTAACATGGTTAGTTTTAATTAATTTGAAATTTAATTTTGCTAAAATAAAATTACATATTCCAGCATAGGAATATATTGAAACAGAAAGAACAAGTCGGAAATTGTAAGTCAAACGTCGCAAATGAGGTGCGTTCGTACTATAACTATTTTTATAAATATTCAGATCTTGGTGCAATAGCTGTTGCACTCTTATGCAAAAATGCATGACTACAAAATTTATTACGATTCTGTATATTAAATTCAATAATGCGGAAGTAATATTACTCCATCTTAAATAAGACGTAATCACCATGGCAACCTATAATAATTACCTATCAGGAGATATCATTGAATTAATTACGTATGATAGGATTTAATAGAAAGAAGGAAACTTGTATTAATATATTTTAAGTTTTGATTCGATTTTCATTAGAATTTGAAATGACACGACAAAATTCTGCAACGATTATATATATTAAATTTCAAATCATTCGTTTGGGTAGTTTTTGCGCTGTTATATGCGGACAGACAGACGGACAGTCCAGACGACGATTGTAGGTGCTACGTATTTATATAATTATGAACGAACCTAAAAATATAATTACAATATCTTATTATTATTTGTAATTTAGAATTATAAGAAATAGTATAAGAATGATAAAGAATTATAATCGAGCTTTACATCGAAAAATGCAAAATGTATATAAAAAATGTCAAAATAGATTGAAATTTGCTAATTAAACTAATTAGCAAATTTCAGTATAATTTGAATTTTCTACATTAATTTGATTTTTATTATATAAAGCTGTAATTACCAGTGTTTCCAATTTTGCAGATATTTGTATTTATAATTCTACCACAATTTCCGATTACTAATATTCGTCTTATTGAATGGGAAATTAAAAATGGCGAGTATTAGTTTGTCAAGAACAATGAATATCATGAGAAACAATGGACAATTTATCTATTATTCTGAAATAACAGTAGATTTTTAAATAAATTATCCATTAAATTGTAATTCGTGTCATAATACCATCGCAGTTTTTTCTTGCGTATCACTTTATTTTTGGCATATTAACATGCATAGAAACTAAAACTACAAAAATCAATACTTATCTAATACAGGTCTTTAGCAATTTTTAACTTTATCTTTTGACAAAAAACCGTAAATAATATTTGAACTACCTGTGAATTAACGGAAGATTAAAAGATATTCTTACTCTTAAAAATAAAAAAAAATCTGTAAAAAACCTTTTATGCAGCGTAAATTACATAATCATGATTTTTTTTTTCTTATGCTCTTTAGGATATATTACCTGAACAGGCATGACTTCTCATCCGTAAGTAATTTTATAATCAATGAACCTAGTACGGATAAAAAGAAAAAACATAGAGAAATTATTTATCTCATAACGTCATTTTTTTAGAACAACATAAACGTGGCTGGATAAAAATGGCACTTTTTGCTAACATTTGCTTTTTTTTTATGTTCGTACTCGTTTTTAATGAAATCACTCAGTCAATAATGTAAAGTTTGTGACTTTTGAAGATTTTTTAGCTTTATTTTATTTTTGATACTTTTACCATCTTGCAACTGGATTTTTTAGGCAAATCGAAAGACTTTAATGTCATACGATGAAGTACATTTTCTCTCTTTATTTTTGAAAAGTTGTTTCATCCTTTGTGACTCCATAACTCCGATTTGAAAAATATTTAATTAGATATTAGAATACATAATTTTAACAATGTAAAATAGTATATACGTGTTACGATTTACTACGTAATAATTGAGATGAAGTGAATAATGGAAGGAACAAACAGCACGTCCAGTAAGCCCGTTCTAATATAACGATAAGACTTTATATGAATGATCAATATGCAGTAGTGAGTTGTAAAGAGGTAAGTGGCTCGTTCAAATCTGGTCTCTGACTGAATAAATCATCAGTGCAGTGGTTTGCAGAAAAAGGTGCGATAGCATTCAAAGCAAGTAAAGCATTGAAGAGATCTTTGCAGTAGTGGTTTTTGCAGTCATCGTGGCTCATTGGTTAGGCAAAAGAATATAATCTGATGAAAAATATCTCCAAAATATGTGAACAAGACAAGAATCAGCTTAAAGAGTTTATTGAATCAACTTTCGGCGGACCAGTTTTCTCTTAATCTTTAGAAATCTCATTATCGCTCCATATTAGTTACTTATGGGCAAGTAATAAAAAAAAAGGGTAAGCAAATTTAGAGTTAGAGACTGACACTTGACGGCGACCAGGTATGGTTGACAATTCAAAATATGACCAAATTCTGTCTGAGAAATGCGAGCAGCCGCTTTTTGTTACTGAGCGTAGTGATACAAGCTATAACGTGATTCGCGCTCCGAACCAATTAAGAAGCAAGGATTTCACATTAAGGATTTATTCCATATCCTATGATTAATTTTGACAAATTGAAGATCTAAAACGCTAAGTACTAAAACGGTTTAACATGTTTTCATGTTAGGACCCTGTTCTCAACTGTCAGTTGGCCCTTTTTGGGCTCCCTATTATAACTCCCTTAAAAATAGTTCGATTCACTAGCTTTTTTTTTTCTAATAAGGTTCTCCAGCTGTTACACGAACGAAAAAAAAAATTGCAGAATTCAGCTACCACATATTTTGAATATCAATCGCCTTCTTGTGCCCTTGGTGAAGTTCTTTAAAAATGATCCGAATGCCTTGCAATTTTCTTTACCATCGTTCTAGCATCCTCTGATTACTTTAAAAACTACTAAAAAGTATATTTATACTAAACTACATGCCACTTAAGTTCCTGACCCCTGGGATCCGGTACAGGGCCCTTGAAGCTTTTGCACCATAAATTGTTAATAGATTGCCCCTCTTAATCCGATCTTCATTTTTGGAACCAATTTTTCAATTCATTTATTCTCCCGTTTATATATTTCAGTTCAAATCCTGGGGCACCCTAGGGCTCGATCCGGGACCCATTGAACTTTTTGTTTGCCATGTATTTTTCACCCCCTAATTTTCTCACCTTCTCATTGCATAATTTTAAAATTGAGTTTTAGACTCTTCTCCCTGGACCTTCATATTTTTATTGGGGCCCTAGGGCCCTTTTTAAGCATTTATCCCATTTTTGTGCGCAGTTCTTTAAAATATTAATCTAATAATTAATTCATATCCTATGCTTAATTTTGACTAATTGAAGATCTAATACGCTAAGTACTAAAACATTTAAACATGTTTTCGAGTTAGAGCACTGTTCTGAACTAACAGTTGGCCCCTTTGGAGCCCCATATTATAATTCCCTTAAAAATAGTCAGATTCACTTGCTTTTTTTCCTAACATCTTAAGTGCTCCAGCTGCTGCATGAACGAAAAAAATTTCAGACTTCAACTACCATCAATTTTGAATATTAATCGCCTTCTTGGGGCCCTTGATTCTTTAAAAATGATCCGAATTCCTTGCAGATTTCTTTACCATCGTTCTAGCGTCCTCTAATTACTTTAAAAACTACTAAAAAGCGTCTTTATACCAAACTACATACCACTTAAGTCCCTTCCCACTTGGTGCCCGGTACAAGGCTCCTTGAAGCTTTTGCACCATAAATTATTAATAAATTGCCCCTCTTAACCCGATCTTCATTTTTACCATTTTTGCATTTAGTCATACTCCTGTTACTATAATCCAGTTAAAATCCTGGGGCACCTTACGGTCCTGTAGGGCCCGATCCGGGGCCCTACAGGAGTGCCATGCATTTTTCACCCCCTAATTTTCTCACCTTCTGATTACATAATTTTAAAATTGAGTCTTGGTCTCTTCTCCCTAGACAAACACCCTCATATATTTATTGGGGCTCTAGGGCCCCTTTATAAGCATTTACACCATTTTTGCGCATTTCTTTAAAATATTATTCTGATGATTATTTCATACCCTATGATTAATTTTGAGTAATTGAAAATCTAAAACGCTAATTACTACAACATTTAAACATGTTTTCATTTTAGGGTCTTATTCTCAACTATCAGTTGGACCCTTTCGGGCCCCTGTTATAGCTCCTTTAAAAATGGTCCGATTCACGAACTTTTTTTTTCTATCAACTTCTTATGTTCTCCAGCTACTACATGAACAACAACAAAAAAAAATTTTGCAGTCTTCAGCTACCACCAATTTTGAATATTAATCGTCTTCTTGGGGCCTTTGTTGCAGCTTCTTTAAAAACTATCCTATTCTATTGCAATTTTCTTTAACTTAGTTTTAGCGTCTTTAAGCTACTTTAAAACCACTACTAAATTTTCGTATACCCAACTACATTCTAGATAACACTCTGGCCCCCAGGGCCCGGTCTTTCTTTATACCTCAGCTACCACCTTTTTCGAACATTAATCTCCTTTTCCAGCATCAACTTACGTTTATTCATTACAGCCGTAAATTAAAAATCGCGTTACTTTAAAGGTATCTTTAGATAAGAGATTTCATCCATTTATTAAACATGTGTTAATGCTAACTGTAAGTCATGAAATTTACAAGGGGAGGGGCATCTTCCACCGCTTGGGGGCGCAATATTTCCTCGGGTTTAAGGGCCGAATTCAACGGGATTTGCTTCCTTCAACTTAGATTACAATTCAGCTACTTTCTGTATTATGAAATTTTATCTTGGACTTTAGTTACCAAAATTTTCTAACATTAATGGTGCATTCTTTTTTTATTATTATTCAATGGACTTGATTCCTACGAGGTTTGTCTCACTGAACTTGGATTTCGATTGTCTCCAGCACGTGCAGGCACTTCCGGTAAATGCTGCCGTAGATAGCGGGGAACTAGATTACAGGTTCCTTAGAAAAGAAGTTTGATTGGAACACACTAGAGGCTGCGGAAGGAAATGGGGCCTCCGAAATTAGGTTCATTTAAAAGAATTTCCAAAGATATAAAATCATGTAAACTTAAGTTTTGTTTAAGGTTATTATTTACAAACCCCGTGCAACGCCGGGCGGGTCTGCTAGTATAGAATAAATTAGGGAAATCGTGGTGATAGATATAATAATGTAACACACACACACGCGCACGCACACACACACACATATATATATATATATAATCATGGTTTTCTAAAAAAACTCATATATTCTTTAATATATAATTAATACTTAAATAATCTTAAAAACAAATTAACACATGCGTAAAAAAATACAAAAAAAATATGTAAAATAAGAAAATAATTATAAAAAATTAAAAATTGTAAAGTAATAATAAAAAATTATTTTAGGACGGTTGGGTGGGTAGATGTTAGAGTACGGAATAGGGTGGCGTTGTCTGGATAATATGAAATGGTTAATTAATTTTTTTTAAATGGGGCATTTAATTTATAACTACGTTGCTAATACACAATTTATAATGGATGTTGATTCGATACTTTTATATGTATAATGGTGTAGTTATATTTATCAATTCATATTAAATTTATTCATATTCATTAATATTTAACAATTTTTTACGATTAACTTGTATTTAAGTTCTAGCTTACTCAGGACAATGTCATATTAATTTCTAATAGTATACTATCTTAAATGAGAATAAAATGCATATTTGTTATACCTAATGCTATGACAGTATGGATTTTATTTTGGTAATTTTATTTTTTTTCTCTATCCTTTTTAATCTTGTTTAATTTTGAACTTAATTGGTGTTCAATGGTTTATTTCTCGGTTTTATGTGTGTGGTAGTCCCAAATTCATATTCTTTAGCTAATTTATGGCTAATATGAAGATGAAACCACACATTTTATTTGTGAAACTTAAGGCATTTGGTACCCAATGATTCTGGCTATGTTCTACAAATTTCGATCATTCCATTTCTGTTATTCAATTTCTACTGTTTTTTACTATATTTTTGGAATCTATGTTAAGTGTGTTGGGGGGAACTGTATTTGTTAATGTCATTTTATTCATAATTTTACATTTTTTGTTGGTGGTCGGTAATGTTTATTCAATGATTATATATATATATAACACAAAAAATATTGATTAAAATGAACTTTTTGCAGATCTGCAGTAAATAAAATAACGTGCGTATACTGCTCGCTAACAGAGGGATCCGTACAATAAATATATGAATTAGTAACTGAGTATTGCATTACACAAAGATATCATTAAATACTGCTATCTAGGCTTTAAAAGGCGATGGCGCGTAGATTACGCCGGCCGTGTCTTTATGTATGTGGAAACCAGCCACGTCTTTAAACGTTAAATCTCGACTAATTACCGACAATGTTTTTCAAAAATCATTATCAGCAATTCTTTGCGACGATAGGTGTCTCCAGCGCCCCTCAACGCATTTGTGGAATGACCGCAAATGGAAATTAGTGTGTAACGTAAAAATGCATTTTTCTCAAAAACTATCTGACCTAGAATAACCGCTATAATTTTCCTGCAAGCTTTAAATTTTTTCATAATTTTAATATCAGTAGATTCGGAAATAGGGGGCGGGGCATATTTTTGTATAAAATTTTCGATGATATCTCTGAAAATATAATACCTAAAATTAATAGAAATGTATTTTCTAGTTCGCAGTTACAAAAGCTTACACATTATACCCACACGATATACAAAGAAAAGATTTATTTTTTCAAGTAACATAATTAGCTTCGCTACATTTTCCCTAAATATACTGAATGGTTAACGATCAGTGGCGTGGCGTGAAAATTTTCGGTGGTCATCGCAATTATTTAAGTTTGTGGTGAAAAATTATTAACTCTAAAATTCAATGGTTGAATGTTCAAAAAAGAAACTTTAAATCTTACTTTCACTTATACATGAACTCCAAATGTTCTGCTAAAACTGGATCGTAGAGTTTTAAAAGCTTATTAAGAGTTTTAAAATATTGCTTGGTCATCGCCGCATCCAGCGATGACCGGACGCCACGCCACTGTTAACGATCTATAAATATATGCGCCAATAGCGTTTTTTACTTTTGCCAATTTGAACTTACCACTTTCCATAGTTCACGAGTAAAATGGGTTTGACAGACGGACAGACAGACAAAGAACTGCTCTTATAATTGTACCGTTTTCACATTTTAAGTATGGAACACTAAAAATTATATAACATCTCATAAATATTGTCAGTATTCTAATACAAAATTGTAAAGTGTACGAACTTACCATTGTAAAAAATTATCTTTGGACATTCTGCCAGTTTTAGGTGCGTTTGTAATTAAATAAATACGTACCACCTATAGTAGTCGTCTGCTCCGCTGGTCTGTCTGCATATAACAGACGAAAAACTACCAAACCGAATGGTGTGAAATTTAATATGTGTAATCGTTGCAGAATTTTGTCGAGTCATTACAAATTCTAATGGAAATCTAATCAAAACTTAAAAGATATTAATAAAAGTTTTCTTCATTCTATTAAATCCTATCATACGTAATGAATTCAGTGATATCCTATGACAGGTAATGATTCTAGGTTGCCGTGGTGATTATGTCCTATTTAAGATGTAGTCGTTTTATTTCTGTATTATTGAATTTAATATATAGAATCGTAATAAATATTGTATTCATGCATTTTTGCTTAAGAGTTCCACAGCTATTGCACCAAGATCTGAATATTTATAAAACTTAGTTATAGTACGAACGCACCTCATTTGCAACGTTTGACGAAACAATTGCCGAGTTCTCTTTTTTTTTTATTATTATAGAACGCTCAATCTTTCTTCACTCTCTGATAATGTAGTTCACACGAACCGCTATCCCTTTTTTTGACTGCATATTTTCTAGATACATCAAACTCGGTTAATACGAGAAGCAAAAGAATTATAAAAATTCACGTATTAGCCGTTACTCGTAAGATCCGTAAAGGAAATAAAAATCTTAAAAACATACACATAATTACATAAATTACTACTACTATTTCCTTTAATTATATGAATGTTAAAATTGTCTGAATATCATAATGTTAACATTTATTCAATCTTACATATGTAACTATAATTTTCATTAGGCAGGTCTTAACTTTAAACAAAATCTAGCTATGCTAGTCGAAGCCTTTAAAGAATTGGAAATTCCAAAGGACATGAACGACGTATAGTAATGCAACTGATCACTGCCGCATATCTCTGCTAATATTGCAATAGTCACTGAAAATTTCGAGCGTTTAATTTCAAGCAACCTTTTCATTTTAATAGTATAATAAGAAAAATTAAAAGCCTGGTTAAAATGCTATAAAAACCGGATTTAGAGAAAGAAACAAATGAATAATTTCTTCTATGTTCCTTCCTTTCTATGGCTCAATTGTAAATTTTACAAAGGGGCGGTATTTGAAACGTCCTTATCTCTACCTTCCTTCTTTCATTCTTTCAAGATCTCAGAGCATTCTTTTGAAATTTCATGCAAACAAGGTCTCCTTAAATGTTAAAATTCTGCCTTTAAAAACTGATAAATAGCTAAATTTCTAGAAACAGTTATAAAGAAGAAATATTATCGTTGGGAGAAAACCTTTTTTAGTAAGAAAGGGATTTCTTTCCTAACTTTACTTTCGCCGAACATTAGGCTGTAAGGATGCTTTGCACTTATTAGCCATGATCCTCCTTTTTACTTTCTTCTACGTTTAATAGAAGAAAGCGTTGTAATCAAAATTTTATTTTCGACTTCCGGTTTTCGACGGATTTACCGTTTTAGGGATCAGAGATCCCAAAAAAACATGTTTATACAAAATGTCTCTGTGTCCGTCTGTCCGCAACGCATTGTACCATCGAAAAGTGCATGAAGTTATGCATAGAATTGAACCAAATTTTTTGTGCATGTTTTTGCTATGGCCAGCAGGTCCTTTTTCAATTTGAAAATATTCCGCCGGATGGGGGCGCTGTAATAGAGAATTTTGTGTCATTTTCATTACTATACCATCGAAAAGTTTATGATGTTATGCATAGAATTAAACCAAATTTGTTGCTAAATTTTTTGGTTATGGCAAGCATGTCCTCCTTGAATTTCGAAATATTCTGAAGGAAAGTTGCGCTGTAAGAGTAATTCTTGTATAATTTTCTCAATTTTTCATAGTTCTAATGTACACCGGTGACTCGTGCAGCGACGGGAACTTTGCATCCTCCTAAGCCGGCTATTCGCAAACAGCTGATGTACATCGCAATAACGAAAAACTATTGATTTTAATAAATAACATGATCGAGATTAACTTGTTTATACTCCGATTAATTGACTGAAGCAGAAATTTACGATAAAAATCAAAAGTGCTTGTTGCCCACAAGTTGAGTGTTTGTTGGGTAAATTCAAAATAGAAAAAAATAATACCTCGAAAACTAATTCAAATTTTCATATTCTAATACCAGTTTTGAGACTTGCGGATCAATACGGATTTTTGGTGTTAATTTCAACGCATAATATTCCATATTTTAGGAGAAATAGCCGTGAAACATAATCAGTCGTTTCATTAGAATTTTATATATATAGGGTAGATTTACAAGTAATTAAATATGACAAATTAGTTTCATTAGGCTAACCATACACTGTAAAAAAAACGAACTAAAAAACGGAGATTCTACTGGCAATCGAGACGACAGTATTATTTCCGTATTTTCACGGAAATTTCCCGCATAAATCTGTATTTTTACGGAAATTTTCCCCCATAAATTACAGAAAATGTTCTGTTTTTCTGGATTTTATGAGGAAAAATTTCCGTTAAAATACGGAAATTGTACTGGCGTCTCGATTGCCAGTAGAATCTCCGTTTTTTAGTCAAAAATGTTTATGTGGACGAATACTACAGCTTACAACAAAAATGCGTTCTATACTATTCGAAATACAAACAACGAAGAACAGTTGCCATACAATCAAATTAAAAGTTCTAATAGATGAGTGCGCCAATGCTGGCGTGCTGCCATGGTTTCCAAAGTAACACTACATAGATGGAAACCTGTTTAAAACGGATTTTTCTATAGTTTCTAGTGATTTTTTTAAAAGAAATTTTACAGCACTTTATGAGGTAAATCCTGTGTAAGTGGCAGCTATTTATAACGGAATGAATCTGTTTTAAAAGTACAAATGTCATTGTTCCTACGGTAGAATGGTATACAATTATACCTGCTTAAACTGCAATTGGTTTCAGTCCCTAGCGATTCCTCTTTCACAGGTTTTACTGCATAAGACTGTTGTATTTATTTTATATAATATAATGTACTGAGACGGAATCACACATGATAAGAGAAAAATTCCGTTTTAAACATGGTTTTTGCCTTAATAAATATAATTGTGGTGTTTCCTGTTGTATGGGTAATGAAAATATTATGTTTAAAATAGGATTCCGTTAAAAGCAAGTTCCGTTTTAATAGGGTGTACTATACTTTTATGCTCCAATTTAGAAGCTCCAGTCCCGCTTTTTTTTATGTCTCCTTGGACCGCTTTTCGTGACACGGGACCTGGAAACGTCTGCTTTTATTACGCCTTCTTTTCCTTCCGGTGTTGACAATTTTTTATTACTTGGGGTATTATTTCTCTCCTTTTTCGATTGCCATATGCCTCATACCTAGGACCTCATACTTCCTTGCAAAACTGCTTTTATCCATGACCGGATAACTACTTTCTGCTAATCTCATGAGATGATGAAAGCAAATAATGGCTCTCGAAACCATGGTCGCGCTGTGTAATCTTATCTGGAGAAAAAAGAAGAGTTACGTAGGTATAGAGTTGGCATCAGCTATAAAGATCTTTTCTTTTCTTTGTTCTAGACGGCCACCATTTTCATCATTTTGCTGAAGGGAGGGCACTCAGAAATATTTAATTGTTACTCACGTTGTATTAGAAGTTTAATTCTGTGGGCGCATTCTAAGTTTAAGTGCCAACAAAGTTTATAAACTGCATAAAGTTTTAGTGGTGTAAAAATGTTAAAGCGATTTGTAAAATGTTTGTGATTTTCTAAAATGCACATATAGATTTTCTCATATTTTTCTGAATTTTACTTTGGCTGCCGACTGTACACATCTCATGTAGTAAAGAAAAGATAATAAAGTTGTTTTTCTAAAGGTCTATTTGTTATGTTATTGGAGTTAAATCATTTTTAGTCAGATTTATATGATTTTTTTTTTTAAATACAATTATTTTTCCAAGCAAGTCTACCAATATGAATACTTAAATATGATATGTGAATATAATACGTGTTTGAAATTCAATTTCAGTGACAAATAATTTAAGAGTAACGTAAATGTTAAATTTTAAGTCAAGTATCTTAATATACAAAAAAAAAAAAATCAATAATTCAAACTTTAACATTATTTTTACGAATGAAAAATTTCTGACAAAAAGTTATTAAATATTTTGCTGTTTTCACTACTTTTATGAAGATGTTTCCAACATTTTCTGTCCACTTCTTTCACGAAATGCCCTGTAGAAACTTTAATAAGTCAACGGTGGAGCTAGCAGAAATGTTTTCAATTGTGTTTGTGAAGGAAATGCGTTGTTCACTTTCTATGGCCATTGAATAAGGATAAAGTAGAAATAATTTACATCAGCAGTTTCGGTTCTTTTCTTTGTAATAGGCGGTCACAATTTTCGTCATTTTGTTTAAGTTAAGGGAGGCGCAAGTGCCTCATAAGGGCACTTAAAATATACTTAACTCACGTTGTATAAGAAGCTTAATTCTGGGGATACCCTCATAAATTTAATGGTTGACAAAATTCATTAATTGCGTGAAATTTTAGCGGACTAAGCGATTTGTAAAATGCTCGCGATTTCCTAGAATGCATTTAGATTTATTTTTTCTTGCCTGGTGTTGATTTAGTTGTCAACTGCACACAATATACATGACGTAGTTGCATGTCATGATGACGATATTTATTATGTTATTGCGGTTAAATAAATTTTAGTAAGTTTGATCTGATTTTTTTAGATACAGTTATTTTTCTAGTCTAGTATACTGTAATATAATAAATAATTATGTTCTTACACAATAATATGTTACATAACGCTGTTATATAATGAATAATTGATAGAAGAATGCAAATTACTAGTAGTGAGATAATTTAAAATTTACCAATAATTTAAATTTCTATTATGCGCAGTACCTCAGTTGCGGAAAAAAGAAACTGTAAACTTCTCAATAATCAAGTTTTTAAATGTGTGTAAAATTCTTTTTCAGTCAAAAAATATTTTAAAAATACACAAGTGTTCAATTTTAAATCAAGTTTAAAATCTATGTTTTTGCTTGTGAAAATTTTCCGGCAAAAGATTTTCCCGATATTTTGACAAGAATTGCTTCGAACTCTGTTTCGTTTTAAAAATGTTAATAAACATATTGTGACCGTAAACAGAAATGTTTTCTTTTGTGCTTGAGCAACAAATGGCTTTAGTTCATTTGTTACAGTCGTTAAGGGGATAAGGGACCTCCAAACTCATTTTTATATATTTTTTAAATTTCACTTTGAATACTATTAAAGGACATTCTACATTCATTATGGTATATATTTATCTCTCAAGAAATATGAAAAAAAATTCTGCAGAAAGATAAGGAATTTTCTTGAATATTTAAAGCGTTATGAAGAACTTTTCAAAATGCCCCAAGCACATTCCATACCAATTAAAATCCCCAATATTTTTCATAGCTATTTCACATTCATTATATATGTCATAAAACTGTGCATGTTTCTTTGAAACTAAATATAATCGGAAAAGTTAAAATTGGTTAATTGCAGAAATATGATGCAAAAATGCTAAAAATTTCATAAAATTTAGAATATATATATATATATATATTTACTTTTATAGTCTAATATATAAAATTCGATGCACAGTTTTATTTGTATGTATAAAAAAACTTGAATAAAAAATACTGGGAATTTTAATTGATATGGAATGCGCATGGGACATTTTGAAAAGTTCTTCATAACGCTTAAAATATTAAAAAAAAAAATTCCTTCCCCTCCCCCCCCACCAACTTTCTTTCTTGTAAAATAAATGCATGCCATAATCTATATATATAGTGCGCCCTTGATTAGCATTTAAACTGATATATTTTTAGATCCAGTTATTTTTACATACCGATATGAATGTTGTGTCTGAAATTCAACTTCAATGCCAAATAATTTAACAATAACGTAAATGTACTTTAAATCAAATATCCTAATATACAAAAAAGTATTTAAAAAATTATCAATAACTCAAACTTCAACAGTATTTTTTCGAGTGAAAAATTTCTGACGAAAAGTTATTCAATATTTTGCTATTTTCAATACTTTAAAGACGATGTTTGCACCAGCTTCTCCCACTTCCTTCACGAAATATAGTTATCCTATGGAAACTTTAATAAGTCAACGGTGACGTTAGCAGAAATGTTTTCTTTTGTGTTTGTGAAGGAAATGCGTTGTTCACTTTCTACGGCTATTGAATAAGCAAAAAGTAGAAAGAATTGACATCAGCAGTTTCGTTTCTTTTCTTTGTTCTAAACGGTCACAATTTTCATCATTTTGCTAAGGTTAACGGAGGCCCCAGTACCTTATAAGAGCACTTAAAAAATACTTAACCGCGACCCAACTCGTATTAGAAGCTTAATTCTGGGGATGCACTCATAAGTTTAAGGGCGAACAAAATTCATTAATTGCGTGAAATTTCAGAGAAGCGATTTGCACAATGTTCATGATTTCTTAGAATGGGCTTAGATTTATTTTTTTCTTACCAGCTTTTGATTTGGTTGTCGACTGTATCACAATACATGACGTAGTTGTGTGTTGTGATGACGTTACTTATTACGTTATTCCTGTTAAATGAGTTTTAGTCAATTTGATCTGATTTTTTTAGATAGTTATTTTTATAGTATACAGGGTGTCCGGTCTCAACGGTGTCCAATGGCTAATTCCTAAACCGTTAGTTATAGACATATAGCTCCAATTACAAAAATGTTTTAAATCAGGTAAAGAAATATTTTACGAGCGATTTGGGTCAATAAAAAAAATTTCTTAAAAAATTACGAAACTTAAATTTTTATACGGTCCCCCGGTCCTATAAGTTATATTTAGTAAAATTTTCCTTTTACACTGACAAGTAATACAAAAAAAGTCCCGTTGTTCTACGATTAAAATTGACCGAGTAATACCTGTTCAAAGTTGGAGCATACTTTTTGCTGCAAATTGGGGGTCATTCACAAATTTAGTCGAAATATAATTTCGTCAGATATATTAAAAAATGGTTGAGAGTAAAATTAATATTACAATATAAATTTGAAATCTTTAGTCATTCTGGCATATTAATGCAAAATATACAATTTGTAATGCACATTTAAGAAGAAAGAAAAAAACAGAATTTTTGTTAAATAAAAGGATGCTAAATTAACAGCCTCAATTCTTTACAAAATGATACGTATTTTAAAATATTATTAGATTACACTAGCCTACAAAAGTTGGGTTATTTCACGTTTTTTAGCTGTTGATAATTGATTCTTATGTATTCTGTACCGCTGAATCCGGAATTAACCTTAATTTTTAGCCGTGATGGCTAAAAATGAAAGTCATTTTCAGATTTAGTGCTAAATAGTACGTAAAAATCAATTATCAAAAGTTAAAAAATACAACCATCTCCTCTACTTTATAGTATCCGATTTTTGTTATTCTTTAAATTCGACAATTTATGATTTGCGAAATATCCTGACATGATGGTTAAAAATTAAGGCAATTTTCGGATTCAGTGCTAAAAAATACATAAAAGTTAAAAAACCCAACAATCTCCGTCTTGTATTATCTAATCTAAAACTTTTTCATTAACTTCTTGGCGGTAATCTGTCCGAAATTTTTTGTGTTATCCTATAAAATAAGTATAAATGGTAACCACCGAAAATCATAATATTAAATTGTTATCGGATTTGTGCCAATATGTAGAATGTAATCTCGTTCGGATATTTGAAAGTGGGTTAAAGTTCGAATGCAAATTTTGAACTGGAAAAACATACATAAGATCGTTGAAGTAACATAAAAACTTATAAAAATAACATAATTTTATTAAAAGAAATCACAAAAGAAACAGTCTCAAATCCTGACAAAATAAAACATATGTTATTTCAGCCAATCTGAAACTTAATAAATGTTAACTTAATCGTAATACTTGTACGATTTTTTTCAAAGCGCAAATACACATGAAAGGAGATCTTCGAATACTTTAAGCACTTGGAATATGACACCTCAAAGCCAAGCCGAACTCATTTGTTTTCAGAGAAGGAAAGTGGCATAAGTCACGCATTTTTAAAGTTTCATAACTCGCACCATTTTAGTGTCATATGAATGGGACTTTTTTTGTCTTACTTGTCAGTGTAATAAGAAAATTTTACTAAATAAAATTTATAGGACGGGGGGACCGTATAAAAATTTAAATTTCGTATTTTTTAAGAAATGTTTTTATTGACCCAAATCGTTTTTAAAATATTTCTTTATCTGATTCAAAGCATTTTTCTAATTGGAACTATATGTCTATGACTAACGGTTTAGGAATAAGCCATTGGACACCGTTGAGACCGGACACCCTGTATACTGTTATATAATGATTGATATGTAAATGAAAATTACTAGTTCTTAGAATATTCAAAATTTACCAATAATTTAAGTTTGTATTATGCGTAGAAGCTCATTTACGATAAAAAGGAGCTGAAAACTTCTCAGTAATCAAGATTTTTAATATGTGTAATATACTATTTCATAAAAAATATTTAAAAAATACTTTAATGTTCAATTTAAAATCAAGTATAAAATCTATATTTACATAAATTTCAAATTAAAAATTTATCAATAATTTTTTCAGTAATGCTTTTGCTGACGAAAATTTTTTGGCAAAAGTTTATTCGGTATTTCGCAATTTCCGATAGTTTGAAAGGAATTGTTTGAAACTATTTTTCTTAATTTCTTGCACAAAATAAAGGTGCTTTTCAGAAAGTTTAATAAGTCAATGGTGACATATATTTATTTGATGGCCTTTAAACGGCGAAAAAAAAGGGGAATGAGACTACATCAGTAACTTTGATCCTTCTCTTTTCGATACTTAAAACATATAAAACCTAAGTGACTCATGTTGATTGAAAACAGAGGTTATCAACCTACGGGACACACTGTAAGAGGATCTTTGATATGTAGTTGAGGATCATTAAATAATTTAGTGTCTTTTCATTATTTCTAAAGAGTGAATTTCTAAATATTACACAAAGAAGTACTATTAATTTTATATAGTATTTGTTTCGCTCGCAAATTATCAACCTGTCTTCAATGAAAGCACATAAAAAATTATCACAGCTAGAATGCGAGTTAAAAATATTAAAAACATGAATACCCCGAAACTCAATTTTTCAAAAAAACATATTCTAAAGTAAGATGTAATAAGACAATTTCATTCCATGTTAAAATATAATAAACAGAAATATAGAAAACGATTTTTAAATACTTTTTTGTTATACTTTTACTATAAATTATAATACAGTAAAACCCTCGTCACGGAAAATCACGAATAACTGACATCTATTTAGTAGGTAACATTTTTTTCAACCCCAATGAATGCATATTTGTGCGCTGTTACTTTCGAAAAACTGTCTTCTCTGAATAGGTGACAAACTACTTGTCCGAAAATGTGTTCCCAAAAAAAAATGGTTCTGTCCCACAAAACAAGCAACAGTGCCGGCGAGACAAGATTTTTCATCCCTGAAAGTTCATGTCGGGAAAATGGTAAGGCACTTCGAAATTCTCATGAAAATCCATTTCATCCTCTAGTGCATGATTTTTTATTTTTCCTTTAAAAATATATATTTGATTCCTTAATGGCCATACATTAAAGGAAAAATACTTAAAAAATTATCACTTTTATTATATTTTTCCGTATTTTGGATTTTTTTAAATGGTTGCCAAATGGCAGCACCATCATTAAGCGTATTCAAAGCATATTCTACGATATTTCTCTGGTCTTTTTTCTATTATTTGTCGGGTGGCATTTTCCAGCACGGGGTCCTGTTTTTTCTTATTATTCAAAGGCACGAAATTACTTTTGATTTTAAAAGTGTCATTACGTTAACTGCTGTTTAATAGTTATCAAAATACAGTCCATGATTTACAAGTTCACCAGCTGGATGAGTTAGTCTAGCATTGACTCAAACGCTAACCTCCAAGTCATGTCCACCTGGCAGACTTGCTGTATTTTTTTCGCAATACACATCAAAATTGTATGCAAATCAAATCTTGATACTCCTGCGAAAAATAACAATTTAAAGCCACATTTATGCCAGTTTTTTTTTTTTTTTTGGGGGGGGGGGGGGGGAGGGGGATACTGCTTCATATGGTGACGAGTTTTTGGCGCGCTTATTTTCTCGTAAACACAGACAGATTTTTTGATTGGAATGGCTAAGAATTTCCATTCAGGGTACCGACTATTGGTCTCAACTTGAATAACTTATCTTTCCTATTAGGCAATGTATTATCGTTCAGATGGGAAAATTATCATATACCGTATACTTTCAAATGTATTCAAGAACAAAGTGCGACTACTTGATGATACACGAATGACAGGGTTCCCAAACATTCTTATGATTTTAAAGTTTGCCACGTTACTCAAGATACAAATCCTTAGATACTTTTTTGTATCTTTCGATCATATATTGAGTGGCCTTTGAACAAGTTTTAAAACACTATACAGGCTTGTTTGTTGAGAGATATGCTCGAAACGTACTGGGTGGAAAAACACAAAGAGTACTTATATGGTGATTTTAATGACAAAACACTTTCAGGCAGAGAAATGTCTTTAATAATCTTTATCCAAGAAGGATCTGGCTGAACAGTTTGAAGCTTTCACTTTTTTCTATATACGTTTACCTGGCTGCTTTTGTTTTGATGTAGATGGAGTATTCACTATCTCAACGTTTGCATCAAAATTCTAGTTAATTTCATTAGCTGATTTATCTGCTTGTAACTCACAATCAGACTCATCATAAGTGTATGAACCGTTTTTGAACAGAAGGTTTGGATCAAAACGTGGATCGTCATCCCTGTCATTATAAGAAATGTCACTTTCACTAGACAATACAATCCAAAATTCTTCTGTTAATATTTTTTTTAGTATGTTTGCTTTAAAATATATGTTGAACATGATGAGGCTCTATCAGAACAAATTTTTCTATGAAAAAATAGGGAAAAACAAAGATGAAACAATCAACAAATTCATTGAACAGAATACTAAAAATGTAAATAAAAGCGGAACTTAATTCATGGTGTTGCCAAATGGCAACAAACGTATATTCGCATGCATACAATATTTGTTTCAAAAAACCTTACTGAAAACTATTTAAAATCACTTTTAAAAGCATATTCTTTTGAAAAATGTTTTTTCAAATGAAATTTTGCATTTTAAATATTTTTTATTTGTGTTAGAAATCCATCTATGGCCAGGAAAATGGAAGGTTTCAAAAGTTCCTATTATTTGTAACTAATAAACAACTATTAACACCTATGGTATTTTTAATGTACTAAATCTAAGTATAGGGTCAAAATGAATACATAAAGAATAAAGTTATCAAGAGGCAATGGTAAATGAACGATAAAGAGAGAAAATTTAATTTGTTGCCAATTGGCAACAGTATGTACTAGAGGGTTAATCAGTGCACATCTCACGTTTAACAAATGAATTTGCTCATCGCAGTGATTTAGGAATAACGGTGGGATTACCATCATGGCGTCTTTCGCAACATCAAAACGCTCTTTGAGAAAAAGCAGAAATTGTAATGAAAACCAAATTTTATCTATTAAATGAAATATCTAATTTTAAAAAGCTCCTGATTTATAATAAAGTTCACCATCTATGCTATTTACATTAGTTATTCTTTTTTACTTTCTTCTATCTTTACAAGAAGAAAGTATTGGATACATGAACATTTTCGAATTCCGGTTTTCGACTTATTTACACGTTTTAGGGGTCAGAGATTCCAAAAAACATGTTTTTACAAAATGTCTGTCTGTGACTCTGTGAGTCTGTCTGTCTGTCTGTGTGTATGTGACACAAATTTTGTGGGCGCTCTATCTCAAGAACTAATGCACGGAATTTAATAAAAATTTATATTCAGTGAGTCCCTAATACAAATTGATGCTGATTAGTTTTTGGTGTAAATCGCTGAACAGGTGGCGCTGCTATGCTGCATTTTTCACGATTTTCGCAATAACTTTATCTCACGAGCTAATGCACGGATTTTGATCAAACTTCAAATTTAGTTAGTACTTGATATAAATTGATGCTGATTACGTTTTGGTGTAAATCGCCCAACAGATGGCGCTGTTATGATGAATTTTGCAGGATTTACACGATTTCCCCAATAACTCTATCTTAAGGACTAACGCACGGATTTTCATCAAATTTCAGATTCAGTTAGTCCTTGATCTGACTTGCTACTGATTATGTGTTGGTGTAAATAGCCCAACAGGTGGCGCTTCTGTGCTGCCTTTTTCACGATTGCCTCAATAGCTCTATCTATAGAACTAATGGACGAATTTTCATCTAAATTCAGATTTAGTTGTATGTTGACACAAGTTGTTGTTAATTAGGTTTTGGTGTTAATCACCCAATAGGTGGCGCTTCTATGCAGGAATTTTCACGATTTTCGCTATAGCTCTATTTCAAAAACTAATGCACGGATTTTCTTCAAACTTCAGATTCAGTCAGACGTTGACATAAATTGTTGCTGAATAGTATTTGGTATAAATCACCCAATAGGTAGCGCTGTTAGGCACCATTTTGCTGGATTTAGACGATTTCAGCCATAGTCATATCTCAAGAACTAATGCACGGAATTTCATATCTTTAGAATCCTCATGAGATGCATAGATTGCCATTTAATTTTGGCAGTGTGATAGCGAATTTTGAAGTATTAACATGTATGAGATAGAAGAAAGTTTTGGGATTGGTACATCCGACTAGTTTCTTGTGGTTTAAAATTTTTTTTTCTTTGTTTATGTGCAAATATTTATGGTCACTTCGGTAGCGGAGGGCTAATTTTTGTTTCAAAAACTTGCGACTGACTAATATTAAAATACCTGTAACTCAAGTTCTAAGCAAGGTAGAAACAAAATTCAAACTGATTTAAAAAGCTAAAATGTCGCTTTAATATAAATACAAATGTAGAAAATCTGATTTTTGACCGAAAATTACATTTTAAAGGTAGGCAGGCCCCTTAAACAATAATGTAGCTTTTAGTTTAATATTGACATTGGATATAGAACCAGGTTGAACGATTTACGATTACTTTGCACCAAGATCAGCAACCGTCCACTTTTTGGATGAATTTCTATCTTGTCTTATGGGGTATTAACAACAGTTGACTGGCATTTTCCTCTGTAACTTTATTATGCAGTTAAGGGGTCTTGTACCTTTTAAACGCGACGAAAATTAACGATAAAATTCAAAGTTTGAATAAGTCTATCTTCAAAACTATTTTAGGTAGATTTCGTATGAAATACTACCTATTACATTCTCCCCTATGTTGGAATTTTGGAAAAGATTTTGCAGATCTACACTGATCGTGTCACCTAGAACACAAAGCCACCCTCACTAAAAAACTATATATATATATATAACACTTTTTTATGGACACGATAACTTCCATAATTCGGCACAAATCTCTTTCAAACTGATACATAAAATCAAGGGGCATAAAATCTCGGTCAAGTTTGCTAATGAGCAAAATCGGACCAAGGGGATGGAAATGGGGAGGGGTTTTGTGAAAAACAAAAAACTTCATAACTTCGTAATTTTTGTACATGTTAAATCAGTTTAAAGTTTTTATTACTTCTAAAAATAGGGCCAAAAATTTATGTATCACAGATTTTTGAAAAATAAAAAAATAGGCTCAAGGGGCTAAAAAAGTAGGATTTTAGGGAGAAAAAAAATCATAACTTCGTCAATTCTCAAGATATAAAATCCAATTAAATTTATTATAAATCATCTTCCTTTTCTCTACAACTTTTATATTGACAAGTTTTTGATAGAACCTATTCGTACCGAAAAAAAATTAAAAACGAAAACAAAAAGAGGAGGATCTGAAGAAGAAAAAAATCCATAACTTCGACAATTCACACTATATAAAGTCCGCATGAATTTATTATATATCTTCTTAATATTATCTACAATATTTATATTGACGAGTTTTGATAGGAGCAATTCTTATAGCAAAAAGAAATTAAAAATACATAGCGATTGAAGAAAAAAATCACCGTATTAAAAAAGACAAAAATCCAAACTGCATACTTTTCTGACTCATTTTTAAATTCATTTTTGCTCTCAAACGCATCCAATTGGTAGATTCTATTATTCAAAAACTGTATAATGTACCGTAATGGTCGATTTTTTGATAGAGGCAGAATATATTTCAAAAAATGATGTCAAAGTGGGCAATTTGAACCGAATTTCTCGAAGCAGTTGTATTGGAAACGTAAAATATTGTTCTACTAAGACAATAATTCTTTATAAATCAGGTTTAATTAATTGATCGAAAAATAAAAACACAGATCGCTTATAAATCTCTTCAAAAATCATGTCAGCAAGTTTCATATTTTTTCTTTTAAAAATGAATCTGAAAACATGCCAGAAAATTTCAAGTTGTTGAGCATGGAAAAGTATTTTTTTTAATACCGCCTTATTCTGATAAAATTAGTTCTTATATAAAAATGAAATAAAAACTCGTCAAAAGTGGTCAGATAAAATTGTTAAAGTGGGTTTATCTCTAATCATGGTTTAGTTTATGTTGTTGAAATTAGCACTTAACCTCGAAATCTATCTGCGCCTCTAGGCCGAGCCGGCAGGGATTTTTTATATATAAAAGGGAAATTTATAATATTGATTAAACAGATTATGCTTTGTAATATGCTACCACTAGAAACTGATTAACCTTTCACGGAATTTGTGTATTGTTGAAATTAAAATAGCTGTTTTTTTTTTTTTTTACTTTATAAGTCATTGCGTGCATGATATTTGAGAACGTACGTATGGATTGTTATGAAATTTGATATGGATACAAAGCAAATATGTGTGTTTAAAATGATCTATTTTTAAGTATTTACAGTGGTAATATTTTTAGTTATGACTATTTTTATTTGTTAAAAAATGTAAATCTTTGTTTTTTTTTTTTTTTTTTACAAAAATATTTCTTTTACATAAAAAAGAAATAATTTTGACTAAAAAATACATATGTGCTAATTATAAATGTAAAGTTTCATAACAATCCATACATACGTTCTCAAGATATCATGCGTGTAATGACTTACGGAGGGAAAAGAAAGAGCTGTTTTAATTTCAACAATACACAAATTCTGTAAAAGACTAGTCAGTTTCTAGTAGTATGATGTTACAAAACATAATCTGTTTAATCAAGAGTAAAAATTTCCTGATTATGCATAAGAAGTTAATGAAGATACATTAATTCAAACTTTTAATGTTTTTGTTGATTTTCGACGAGTTTAAAAGGTACAAGACCCCTTAAATTTACAATGATTGAAAAATACTTACAATAATACTATATTTTTCTCACACGTACTGACTGGTAAAGAATTCGTATGAATTCAAATTTTCCACATGGACAATAAAATGCTCAAGCCGGAATTCGAACCCGGAACTTTTCACTTAAATTGCCTGTATTTTACCGATTGTGATACCTGGGTCGTAACCATCATTTAATGGAGTTCCATTACCTGCAGTATATTCTGTTGAGCGGTATAACAAATGCTATTGCCAATCTGAGCGAAATATGCCAGCCGGTTGTTAGCCCAAGTAGCTATGGCATTTTCTCGCTCATTTGGAAAATTTCAACACTTACATTAATATTCTAAATACCCTTGCTTATAAAATGATGTATGAAAATCAATTAAAATCATCTAAATTAAGCTAAAAATGGATAAAAGTCAATATTATAAATTTTTAGCTGAGTTTGGATAGTTAAAAGTCACTTTTAACAATTTTTAACCTTATTTGGGTAGCTAAAAATCACTTTTAGCAATTTTTAGCTTAGTTTGGACATCCTTTCTTATATGAGTAATTTTATTGATTGTAACATTTTTTCGGATTATCTAAATTTCCTTTATCATCTTCCAACTAGAAGGAATATTCTAACGGGTTCTTTCGTTATATATGTGTTTTTAGCTGTATTTCTTTTTAATTATTGATTCCCCCTTTTTTTAAAATTTGGACACTCATTTGTAGCTGTTTGGATAGATTTTAGAATCATAACAGTATGCTACAGGCCAAAAAATATCTTATATTAAAAAAAAAAGAATTGATAATAGCATAAACTAGTTGGATGTGCCAATTCCAAAACTTTCTTCTAATTCGTTCATATTAATACTTCAAAATTTGTTATCAAAGTGCCAAAAATAAATCACAAAGAATGTTCATCATGGGAATTCTGAAGATATGAAACTCTGTACATTAGTGCTTGAGGTATGGTTATCACTAAAGTCGTGTAAATTCTTCAAAATGCAGCACAGCAGCGCCACCTGTTGGGTGATTTACACTAAAACATAACAGCGCAACGCATGTCTACGTCTAATTGAATCTGAAGTTTGATAAAAATTCGTGTTCTAGTTTTTGAGCGCCCAGAAAATGTTTGTCGCATACAGACAGACTCACAGACAGATATTCTCTAAAAACCATTAAATCGGGTTCAGGACCTTCCAAAATGTATAATTCAACAAAAACTTGAAGTCGAAATTTTTCACAAATCCAATACTTTCTTCTTGTAAATATAGAAGAAAGTAAAAAGGGGAATTAAAAAAAGCGATAGCAGGGAAAATATTGACAAAAAATTAAAAAATAGAATAAGGAAAAATTAATCTTAAAATCTTCATTTGATGATAAGTCAATGACTGAATAATCCTATGGTTATAGGATTATGAAAAAAAAAATATTCGTTTTTCTCGTTGAAGTGTATACACTGAATAGACTTTCTAATAAATATTTTGTCCAGATTGTTAAAGACATTTGTACTTGTTCCTTGCTGTGAAAGCGTGATATCAGAGAACAGACAAGAACATAATAAAATAAAGTTTATAGATAACAATATAAACACAAGGCAGAAATTCTCTCCACAAGGCAGAAATTTTTTGAAGGTAGCATTGAAAGGGACCTTCATCAGTAAAAAAAATTAAAAAACAATTGTTAATACTTTTGATAGCATAAACTCACTAGTGTCATTTTCTTACATGGCATTATCTCCGATAAGCAATCTAAAGAAATTAACAAAAACTAAAAATCATGCATCAAGCATAAATTATGAAAGATTGTTGAATAGTATCAGAATATTTTAAAGAAATTTCATTTTTTGATAAAATGAGTTTAAATATCTAAATAAGCAAGTAAAAAAAAAACAAACAAAAAACAAAACAAAACAAAACAAAAACATAACGCAGTGAAAATATATTTTGAACAATTTCTCTCTATAGCAGGTAATGTGTGCGAGTTTTTTTGTACATCCCTGTATATTATCTATACAAACTTATACTTACTAAGTACTGTACTAAAAATATGTTTAATGTTCAATTATGGCTTATAGTTAGTTATATAACCGAATTGTTTTGTATGTCTCCGTAAATGATCCATAATAGCTATGCAATCTATAATCTATAGAGAGCATGTTGCAGAGCATTTCAGCGATGCATATCAATTACATAAAATTGGTAGTAGTATAACATCATTTAAATACTCTACAACATGCGCGCGCTTTCTTCTTCATTGTTCATAATGTCAAAGAATGTTTTGTGTTTCTTTATAAACGATAACTATACATAATCCATTTTCAATTGGGACATTTCCCACAATAGATCGAAATGTTATTAACTTTTCTTGTGAGTCTATGTAAATTAATTACACACGCTATTAATTCTATCTATTTATATAAAATCCAAGTCTCTGTATGTCCCTCACAATTCCGGTTGGACCACCTCATTAATCACGGCCATGTTAAGCTTCCTAAGAAGAAATTGGTCTCAGCTTTAACAATGAGTAATTGTTGACAAATACTAATACAGGGTTACTACAATACAGACAAATTTTGACAAACTTGGCAAAATATCGCCAAATTTGGTGACAAAAATAAGTTGCCACATATAGTGCAAACTTGGCGATAGTTGGCTAATTTAACGGAATTCCCATTGAAACCCGTTAACCTTTATAATCGAGCTCATCACAATTTAATTTAAACTCAGCGCATTTAAGGTTTTTTTCAAAATCTATGGGTGTGAATTTAAAGTGTAATATACGAAAATGTATGTCTTTACATCTTCATCCCGATGCAACTAATAAAATAGCCGCCATTAGACCGGCATTGTACTATCTGAGCTCCTAACTATCCGATTTTAATGTGCCTTATATGTGAAGATCAGGCTTCTCACTGCCTTTTGACTAACCTTAGCGATTTGGCGAATAAGAAATAAGAAACATTAGCCAAATGAAAACAAATGTTAGCAAAATAGATTCGGAGTGAAACACTGAAGAATCCATCTTTAACCCCTTATTGTATTCGTTTTTTTTTAATATGTTCTAAAATAACATAATTATTTGTAAATGTTTAAAAAATAGAAATTCGACTATCTGCTACAGAAACTGCAAGAAATATGTACATTCTAAATGCTTCCTAAACTTGTAAATGATTTAGACATTCTTTTAGCGGTCTAAATAAAAAATCAAAACAGCTATCTATGATTTACCGCTGTGAAAATATACACTAAAAATTGCTACGAGATTTCGACTCTATCCAATAGAGAAAATTGATGATTGGCCAATGATACTTTCCATACAACTAATAAATAGTACGTTAAATGGCAAATTTAACACCTCATTGCAGCAAAAAATTTCTCTATTTGGTGCTTGTTGCGAGTGATTTTGTTTGTGATTTTACCGGCCCATCGATAGTGATTAACTGACAACAGAGAATTACCTATCGTATAATCTTTTATGTGTCTTTGGCTGACGCTAAACTGAATTGGTGTTGTGTCAGTATCTCTATAAATAGAGTAACGTAAATGGGATTGAAGATGAAAAGCGACAATCTTACAGTAACGTCTCAATTACGAGAATCTCAATTTTATTGCCATATACACACAAAAAAAGAGCTGAAATTGAGCACTCACAATTTGGCGAGTCTGATTGTTCATTTACTCGCCAAATGAAGCATTTTGTTGCGATTTGCGAGCGGCAGCGATGGCAAGCGGCAGCGAGAACCCTGGTAAGGATGCAGAAATTAAATTCTCGGTATTTTTCCAGTGCAGGGGCCTTTGCGAAATAGAGAAAACTGCACATAGACTAAACATTTCGCAACAGTATATCAATTTAATATCTTTTCTCACAGACAGACGAGGCCAGGTGGATTGGCTGAATCCACATATCGAGCATTTTTTCACTAAAGGAATAAAGGCCCATAAGGATCATGTCTAGGACAATTTCTGTGGATGGCATTACTTGAAACTCTGCTTTCAATGTATCTTGGCACTAACTGTTTATCGATAGCATATACGGATGATCTGATTTTAGTTATCTGTGGTTCATCGCGCTTCATTTTGGAAAAGGATGGGAACGTCGCCTTGAAGGTTATTGAAGATTAGGCTACTTTAAATAATATGCAAATATCTACAGATAAAACGTCATGCATTAATTTTGGTAAACCTAAAAATCTGAAACGCTCGCCAAGTTTCAATATTTACAACCAGAATCTTAAAAATGTTAAATGCTTAATATATTTAGGAGTGACTCTTGACTTATCTCTTTCTTTCCTGCCACATTTAAGGCACAAGCGATTGGAGGGTAAAAAAATAACACGAAATCTTTACAAATTTTCATCGATTCAAGGTAGGCTTCCGACGCATTTTTTGTAATATGGTACAAATCGATTTCGTTACGTAAAATAGCATACGCGTGCTCCGTTTGGTTTCCACATAAGTGGTCATCACATGGCAGAAGATATCTGCTTTCAGCACAACGTAAAGTTCTGTTACTAATTTCAAGAGCATATAAGTAAACATCAACTTTAGCACTTCAGACCCCAACCAACCTGCTGCCTTTAGATATGCAATTAGAATGCAAAGCAGAACTCACATCAGTGATTAGACTGGGGATCTCTACTCAAAATAATTTTGCGCCACAATTTTACGGTAAATGCTCAAAATATGTCATAGATCCGACATGGGATGGTATCAAGGAAGACGACTTATCTCAATATAACGACACAATACATATCTTCTCAGATGGCTCAAAATCCGATCAAGGGACAGGATCCGCCTTTTGTGCATTTAAAGAGAATTCCTTAATACATGCTTGGAATGCTCGTCTTTCTGTAGAGAATTCCGTTTTCCAAGCTGAACTTTTTGCCATTGAAAACACTGTGGGGCTTGGCGGATTCATTTGATTACAAATCATTCCTAATCACTTCAGATAGCCTCTCAGGTTTAATGGCTCTGCAAAATACAGATACAGTTGACTATATGATTTCAGATATTCCAGGTTTAATACACATATCCAGCAAAATTTTCCATTTTAAATGGGTTAAAGGGAACTCAGGAGTAAAAGGGAACGAATTAGCTGATACCATGGCAGAAAAGGCAGTAGAGGACACTAATATCACATCATACTTCCTTCTACATCCGGCTTCTCATTTAAAATATAAATTACAACAGAAAATAAAAAACGAATGGCAGCAAAGATGGGACAATGAAAGCACAGGCCGCTATACGCATAGCTTATTACCAAGCGTTTACATTCCGTTTACCGTAAATAATCGTTATATTTTTCTTTTTTTCACAAATCACCCTCCACCTCACTTCACTACGTATTGGATTGCACTACGTATTGGATTGTCCTCTAACAACATATTATCACGTTAAAAAACATAGGTCTATGACGATTTCGGATTGGATTAATTATATTAGTGAAAGTCCTGTTCTCATGAACAGAATATCAGCACTAATGAGATTTATAGAGAAAAATGAAGTCATTTTTAGAAATAATTATCCATACCTCTCGGACACTTCTTCAGACAATGATTTATGATTTTTGTTTTTGTTATCTTCTTTGTTTCCATTGTAAATAGTTTTCGTATATATTCATTAAATATTATTATTATTATTATTAATTTTATTATTATTGGTATTAGTATTATAGTTATTACAAGTAGTGTTTTTGTTATTAATATTTTGTATCTATTATATTTCTTCATGTTTTGAACCAGGTAGCTAAATTGAGAATCTTACAGTTTTAGGTAGCTTTCATTACAAAAAGCTACATATTGCAGCCGTTCGGAGAAAAGCGATTTCAAAAAAATTTGATATATTTTCACCGATCATGTGCCCCAGACCCCGAAACCATCCTCCGTTCAAATGTTGATATATATATATATATATCTGATTTTGTCACACTGTAACTCTGGTATTTATGAGCCGATTTGGATGTAACTTCGTGTGTACATAGTACATACCAATGTCTCGACCAAGATCGTTGGCCAGCTTCATCCGTCATCTTCTTTCAAAATGGCGGCTATTTAAATTTTTTAAAAAAAATTAAAATTTGAAATGTGGTACCAAAAAATTGAAAATTGAAAAATATTTTTTCTTATTCGTTTGATCTTGACTCAAAGACTCCGGAACAGTTTTTGTTTTGTCTATATATTAAAAAATGGCTGAGTTATAGCACTTTGAATTTCTAGCCTGGCTGATATTTTGAAACGACCTGATTTTTGTCAAACGATAACAGGCGTATTTATGAACCGATTTGGATGTACCTTGGTGTGTACATAGTACATACAAATGTCTCGACCGAATTCGTTGGCCAGCTTCATCCGCCATCTTGTTTCAAAATGGCGTCCATTTAAATTTGTTTTAATTTAAAATTTAAAATCAGGTACCAAAAAATTAGAAAATGAAAAATATTTTTTTCTTATGTGTTTGACCTTAATACAAAGATTCCGGAGCAGTTTTTGGTTTATCTATATCTAAAAAAATGGCTGAGTTATAGCATTTTGAATTTCTATCGTGGCTGACATTTTGAAACGATCTTATTTTTGTCACGCGATAACAAGCGTATTTATGAACCGATTTGGATGTAACTTGGTGTGCACATAGTACATACCAATGTCTCGACCGAGTTCGTTGGTCAGCTTTATTCGCCATCTTGTTTCAAAATGGCGGCCATTAAATTAAAAAAAATATATCTATTTAAAGTGAGGTGCAAAAAAATTAGAAATTGAAAAAGGTTTCTTTCTTACGTATTTGACCTTGATATAAGGATTTCGGAGCATTTTCTGTTTTGTCTTTATCTTAAAAAATGGCACAGATATAGCAGTTTGAATTTCTAATGTGGGTGACATTTTGAAAAATCTGATTTTTTGCCTACGACTCATATATATCAACCGATTCCGATGTGAGTGAGCATGTGCACAGAAATTACTGAGGTCTCGACCAAGTTCACTGGTTATCCTCAACCACCATGTTGTCTTAAAATGGCAGGCACTTCAAGATATCGCCGCATTTGGCAACAAAATATAAGTTATTTTAAATAAAAGCAGCTTGGAGAAAGCTGACTAATTTCGCGAAAGTTTCGTTCATAAGGATTTAGTATTGATAAATAAGAGTATTGCATCGATTATAATCAGTTTCCACTAAATTGAGATTTGTGTGTTTGAATAATATAAGCTGACTTTTCAAAAATAAGGAATATGAAAGCTACCTCTTCCTCCCGGCACTGGCCGGAAGGACTTTTTTTATTTACTTACTACAGCATAAATATAAACATTGAACATTTATTTTTAACTGATGGATTTAGCTAAAGGATGTACTAACAAATAGGTTTTGGCCGTCCGTAGGAAAACACTCCATCAGGCTTGCAGCTCGGAGCTACGGTTCGAATTTCCATTTCCATTTCCATAGAGAAAACTGCCTTGGCGAAGGAGGAAATTTGGCAACATATATTCTGGAAACCCATTCACTGCTTCATTTCATATACACACGCATATTTTTTTGCAATATTTATACAATTTATTTAATATAAAGAAATACTTTGTCTATTTTTATGAGGAAACAGAAGTAACTTGTAGATAAAAAACAACAATAATGCACTTTTAATTAATATGCATACCGGGTGTCCAAAAAAAGACTGACTGATTTTACAATTCAATAACTCGAAAACTGTGACAAATATTTAAAAAATTCTTGCAGGAGCGTTATATATGATGTCAGGAGTTTTTTGTTTTACAGGGATTCTGGAATTTAGTTCTAATTACAAACAATAGATGACACTGCAAGCAATCGGCGCTAAATTCAAGCTGAATTTTTTGCTCTTTCTCTTCTCCCATACCAACAAGTAATATAAAAATTTTGTTTTTAAAGTCAATTCCTACTTAGGTCATCAAAGAAAAATTTAATATAATCCCTTAAGCTAATATTAGTTTTTGTTGAATCAAAATATCCCAATTTGTTGATTTTCTATAAGCAAGTAGATTTACAATGGAAGTCTATGGGAAATTGGCGAAATATTAGAGATATCGCCAAGTTGGCGTCACTTCTGGCGACTCATTTTGGTCGCCAAATTTGGCGATATATCGCCAAGTAGGCGACAAACTTGGCGGTAATTGGCGACAGAACAGGGTCCCCCCTATGGTAACCCCTCTTATAGATATGAAGATGCATGGTGATTAAATGGTGTTCAATAACCAATGGCCGCCATTTTGTCCCCCATATAAAACTAAAATTAATTAATTAAAATTTAATTAATGAATTAATATTTGAAAAATCTTTATTAACATCAATTGTCATCCAGTACAAGTTTAAAAATTTTTTTTTCAACTTGATAGGATGAATAATAAGTATTTTATAAACGATTGAAAATTTGAACAAGATATATAAATAAATAAATATAGGGGGAGTGTGAACTAATAATAGGAATTGAAAAAAGAAGATTAAAATGTATTTAGTGGGTCCCGATGTACCAAACATCGGACCTGGATTTAGCGCATATTGCTCACAGCGTCACCTATTGTTTGTAATTCGAACTTAATTCGAAAATCACAGTAAAAAAAAAAAAAAAAACTCCTGACATCTTATATAACGCTCCTGTATTTAGTTTCCGTTTTTTTCCCCACTTTTAAGCAATAACTGTTTCACTGTTAAGAATTCTTTTGATTTTGTTAAAAAACTTCATAATTTTAAGCCACAGGGTCACATGTTGGTTTCTTTTGATGTTAAATCATTATTTACAAACGTTCCGGTTGAGGGGGCTTTAGATTGCCTCAAGAAAAGGCTTTGTGAATTCCATTTCTTTTATTTTGAAATCGAAGAGCTTATCCTTCTCACTCGCGCTTGCTTGACGCAAAATACTTTTGTTTCCAATGGTAATTTCTTCCGTATGATTGACGGTTTGGCTATGGGTAATCCTCTTAGTCCAATTTTATGCGGTATTTATATGCACTATTTTAGGTCAAACTTTTTGAAATTTTAAAATTTCCGTTCTATTTTCGTTATGTTGATGATGTTTATGTCCTGGTTGAAATGAATTCGGATATTAATCATATTCTCTCTATTATGAATTCTATTGATCCCTGCATTCAATTTACCTCTGAAATTGAGACCAATAACTATCTTTCTTTCCTGGATGTCCTTGTTATTCGTTGTGAAAATGTCTTTCAGACTACCGTCTTTTGTAAACCTTTTGCTGTCAGTCTCCCACCTCACAGGTATTCTTCTTATCCCCCTAACCAGAAATTAGCTGCTTTCAATACTATTGTTTTTCGGGCTACCAATATTTGTTCCAATCCTCAGTTACTTAGTGCTGAACTTAATTACCTCAAAGCTATTGCTGTTGATCTTGGTTATTCCTCTAATATTTTTGATTCTATTTATAAGAAATTGACGAAATCCTTCCATTCTGAAAAGCATTCTAAATCCAACTCTAATACTTCAGTTGTGTTACCATTTTTTCCTAAAATCAGTCAGCAAGTTGCTAAAATCTCAAGAAGGTTTGATTTTAAAGTTATTTTTTCTCCTGTTAATAAAATCACTTTTTCAAATTTCAAACACCCCATTGATCGCCTAGATAACTGGGGTATTTACCAAATCTCTTGCCAATGTGCAGTAGAGCAGTGTGGCCTTTATTATATTGGCCAGACTAAACGTGCTCTTAGATTTCGTTTAAAAGAGCATGAAGGTTATGTTAAAAAACAGGAGCTCAAACGTTCTTCTATTGCTCACCATTCTTGGTCTTCTCAACATAGGTTCGATTTTTCCCCAGTCATCATTATTCAAAAATGTTCTTCTAACCTTCATCTTGATTTTTGGGAAGCTTACCACATCATTAAAAATTCTCACTTTTTAGTCAATGACTTATCTAATACTCCTGATTTTCCAAGTACTTGGAAAGCATTAATTTAATTCCCCATTTTTTGGTTTCTTTTTCTCTCCTTCTCCGGTAGATGTCGCTACTTGTCCACCCAGTCGTTTCCATTGCTTCTCTCTAATTGGTTGTTTTTGGCGCCTTCGCTACCCGCATAGGGTATATAAGCCAGCCCGTCTCTGTCTATCATTTTGCTCAGCCTTGCTTTTTCTAGCACGCTGTTCCATTTTCCCTATCTTGCACTGAAGATGAATCTCGCTAGTAGATTCGAAACAGCTGTTTGCTGCTTTTCATGTATTATTTGTACATTTTTAAACGTTGTTCTTTCTGCTTTTTAAAAAAATTCATCGTTTGTTTTCATAGCTGTTTATATCATTTGGCAACAAATCTAACTTTCGAATGGCCAAATTCCGCCAAGTTTTTTAAAAAAAAGCCACTGCCCCTACAGTGGAAAAGTACCAAATTCTCCATTATTTTGCACTATCTGCACCAGAGTTTGTACTATAGGAGTACGGGGTGGGTACGAAAAGTTTAAATATTAAAATTTAAAATTTTCATAAAGCACTATAAGATTGAAAATTTAAGACTAAAATAAATTTAACATCCCTCCAATTTTTTTTAAAGATATGCTTTTGTTAACATTCACAAAAATGTAGAAAATACATATATGTATTTAAATGCACTAAACAGTAGAAAATAATTTTGCGGCCAGAAAAGAAATTGTTTTATTTTCTCGTGTCCAAGAAAAAAAATGAAAGCGTGGTCTCCAACTTTACGCACACACACATATATATATATGATACGCATTCACTAGTATGATATAGACATATCGGTTTTAAGCAACATCCATACTCGTTAGCTAACTTAACCGAGAAATCAAAGTTTTTCAGTCGTAAAATCATGGTTAAGAGTGAAAGATCAGGTCGACGTCCATTGGTAGTTTCCCGGAAATAATAACTGAAGCCTTTAGATTCATCAAATATTTATTAGATGATCATGAAATGCACAAAACTCCACTAGCAATATGCTCCCATGTTACGTCGGCTACCATTGTTACGTCGTAAATAGTAACCACTAGATGTTAAATATTGGAACAGCATGACGAAGATACAGTAAACAAAGCTTACCAGGTGACATGGGTTATTTAAGCAAATCAATAATCGTAATATTCTCTCTCACCCATCCAATGCAACAGGTTAAATACATGCGAAAAAAGCACGCGCACGAATACATTATCAGTGAAGAACCAAACCCGTAAAAATAGCCGGAAGCACGCGACGAGAGGCAGGCTACGATAGGACTTAGCTCCGGGGAAGGGGGAAGTACGCATGACGTAGATGATGAACTCTTTAGCCTCAGCGTCAGTTTTATAACGTAAACAAATTTTGGTGGACTTGGCAAGGAATTAAGGGATATGGAACATCAGAGAACAATTGATTTTAAATACATTCGAAACAAAAATAATTTAGTTTCAGAATATAATGAAAAAAAAAGTAATTTAATGGGCTTTATAAGATTAGACGAATGGATTTAAGAATTTTAGAATATTAAAAGAATATGCATTTAAGGCATGGAAAAAAGATAAAGATATTTAAGATAGTATTAAATCTAAGTAAAAAAGGTAGATATTATAATAATTTGGAATAGTTTAATTAAGCTAAAAGGGGGAAAATTTTTATTATTACACACAAACACACACACATTTACACATATATATATACATACGCATATAATATAATATAACTTCATAAAAAAGTTAAATTACATTGGCACATTTGAAATGAATGAGTAATGAATGAAATGAATTGATATGAATGAATTTTCCAGTTATGCTGTCATTCGCAATGGCATTGAATAAGTTACAAGGACAAACATTTTCTACAGTTGGACTGTATTTAAAAGAACAGTTTTTTTCTCATGGACAATTGTGTGTAAGTATTCCAAGATGTAAAGAGGAAGGGCAGTTAAAAATTTATGTCGAAGATACTGAAGAGCAAGGTCAGCATTTAAATAATGAAGGAGTTTTTACAAAAAAGACATCGCATATCCTGAAGTTTTGTGGTCAAATTTTAATTTATCCTTAACTTGCATTTTTAATGTTAGTTTTTCATAAATGTGTTTCTTTTTAAAATGTGTTATTTTCATCTATCAATGTGAAACAAGCGAGTAAAACACATTATTGCTTATGTGTTGTACATATCTTTATAAAACATTTTCCGTGATCTTTGACCGGCTATCTTTCTAGTATTCTATAAAATACATGTTGCAGTCCCCCTCAGTGGTGTATATCAATTATCTTATGTTAAAAAAAGTAACATTATTTAAACTCGGTTTTGCCATGCTAACTTTTGAACAAGTTAGCGGACTTACATGATATTTTTATTCTTTTTCTCCTTTTTTTAATAAAGGAAATCGAATTCTCTACCAAGTATACCTGGAGAGAAACAGAAACAAAGAAAAGTCCAAGTTAGTACATAAAATACGATCAATTTTTATGAATTTTTTATTTTTTTTTTGGCCCCCAATATGCTACTTCTTTCGGTCAGAATTAAAGTATCGTCTCTAAAAAGTAACGTTTCGTTACAGAAGGCAGCCGTAAAACATATACCATTGTACTGTTAAATACTGATAAGATATATTGCTAATTTTTTTGTAGTTTTTAACGGAATTTTTTTAATTTTGGCAACTGAAGTACTCCATTTTTGTAGAAAGTGTTTGCCATTTTCCTATAACAACAGAAAAAAATTGTAATTAAAATACGTGCTATATTGAAAAAATATAAATTTCTGATTTCTGATAAAACATGCAGCTATTATAAATTAATTTTATGTATCCATATTAACTTTACAAACATATCAAATATTGGATCCGTTTTTTGTCGAGTTTCTTGAATAACGACGTAGCTTCTTTGCTAGATTTCTGTATTATTCTGCGATAGTGACGTCCTAGGCTTACTTTTATGTAGATGTTGTTTAAGACTGGATCGTAAATATGGGCTTCTTCAACGAATGCGAATGACGTCATTTTATATAAAATAAAAGGGTGTGTTTTATGTTTTCAACCTGAATTATGTTTTGTACCATCTATATTTACGTATATATATATATATATATATATTTCTTTTCATCGGGGGCGACAGTAAATTCTGAAAAAGCAAAAATCTTTTTTTCTAGTTATAATTGAATTTCTTAGCACAGCAAAGGATTTTTCACCTTACATCATACCATATTGGAATTCTTTTGTGTATCCTTGGAAACAAACTATAAAAGCTACATACTTCATTTTCATTAGAGAACATGTTATAGTAAACTTCAATAACATGTATCATACATGACAATCTAAAAATATTTATGCAAGTTAAAGAACGAACCAGTCAGGAAGACAAGCCGAACTCTTAAACACTTTGAACTATGTTGGAAAGTATTAAAAAGAAAAACTTATCAAGATTCAGTGCCTAAATAACCTGTTGTATTTCATTAAATTATGCATAAAAAACTGAGTTCTCACTGTAAGAAATAAGTTTTCTCCGTTATATGAGGGGATAACAACCATAGTAAACTAAGTCCATTTAAAAAAAAAATGATAGTTCATTTAGAAGGCGCATAAAATCTGTTTTATTCACTCCCACGGTGAACTAAGTCTGTAAACAGATGCCATATATGAGAAAGTATGTGAAAACAGACTTGGTTCACTTGTGGAAGTAGATGAAACAGCTCTTATGCATCTTCTAAATGGTCTATCTCATATTTTTTTCAAAATGGACTTGGTCTATTATGGGTGTGAACACCTCATATTAGATTTTAATTTATAAATTAACCATGCAATTCAAAATAATCTAGCAATAAAAATAAATTGCCTATGCCTTATTTCTTAATATTTACTGGTTTATTTTTCACCAAAAGTTTTAATTACAAGTACATGGAAAAATAATTTAGCTAATATAACTCAAGGAATGTAAACACATTCTCGGCAGCAAATTTAATTAGATTCACAAATTTATATTGGTTTCAGTCTGTGAAGTTAGATAAATGTCAGAAGGGAAAATTACATCATCCGTGTGTATACTGACGGTAAACATTCGTCGTTAGTTAAATGACCTAAGGAAGGATTACATAAATCTATGCATACACTGATGATCAACATTCATTTACTGCCCAAAAAAAATATTTTTATTCATGTGCATAAATTTAACAAAGTGAAATGGGTAATCTTTCTGCCTGGTTTGTAAGTTATGAAGATTTGTTTTATTAAAAAAAATGTTACATTTTAACGCTATAAAATTTGATAAAAATATTTTCTAAAGTCTAAAGTATATTTAGTAAAAAAAAAAATTCATTTAAAGACTTGTTAGATGTACTTAAGTATACTTAGGTACATCTAACTAATATATTTTTATATAAAAAATAAATTTACTTTTTTTATTCATCTTCTCATTGTTTTACAAAAAATACAATTTGGTAAAACAATTGATAAAAAAAACTGCTTATAGTACATTAAATAGTCTGCTCGCGACATTTTATTGTTTTGCCATTAAAACTGAATGAAATGTAGCAGAAACCTGGAGTGATAATTTCTTGAATCTCCTGGCGTAATTGTAATAATTTCCTCTTTGAGTTCAGCGTTACGAATCTTTCACACGATATATAAAGAAAAGATAATTGGCATAAGAAATATGGATATTTTGAGCCATATTTTTCCGACATTTATTAAAATCAGAAGAATTTGGACGGCTTTACATCGAAATCAGTAGTTGCTTCTACTTTATATGATACAGCCATTCAATTCCATTTTAACACATTTTTTTTGGTAAAAGAAAAAAAAAAGTAACAATTGATATGCATTAATGCCTGCTTTTAACTGATATACGTTGTTTAAAGTTTGGGAACTACAAATTAAAAGTTCAACTACCTTTTAAAATTTAGTTATCAACACTTATTTAACTGAACTATCATTTCTTATGATTTTAGAAATATTGGTATTTAAAATTACTCTTAATTATTCAAAGAAAAGAAATGCACCATCAAACTACCGTCTTGCAGAGTCTACGTGTTTGTATAAATGTGGGGTAAATTACCGTGTTAAAGTTTTGAATATGAACACCCGAAATTACTCCTGTTTCTAGGTTTAATTTGCTTAAAAAATTTGTAAAGTATTTTGAAGCAAATAAAAGTTTTAGACTTACTAGAATAATTTAACCATTAAATGCCTGATTTTTCAAAAATCATTGTAATAATGTTTTTCGGCTTTCATTTTTTAAATAAATCATGGGAAAAATACTTAAAAATATCATATTTTGTTTTAAGTATGGTTTAGGGCTAAAAAACAGTTTGTTACTAATCGGCAATACTGGACTAATTCGAAAAATAATTTTCCTTGATAAAATTCTATAATATTAAACACACAAGAAATTTAGGAATATAAGAAATAAATTGTAGTTGCTCACTGCAGAACAAAATAGGGTATTTCGCAAGCTACCAAACAAACAAAAAGAACAAGTAGCAACAATTGAAAAAATAAATCTATCTTTATTCTTAAACAGCACAAGTGTTGCCATCTACATGTTGAAAATCGATTTAATAATATTTTCAGAATTTATTTTATTGGCAACATTAGGCATTATAGCTGCAATATTATTCTAATAGTATTTTAGAGCCTAAATTGGGTATGTTGCCGAAAAGCAACACCCGGCATTTAAGGGTTAATAAGCACACCTGGAAAATGATTGGCTCTAACTTTTTAGTATAAATTACGAATTCTAAGAACTGTTTTGTTATTTTTGAGTTGATACGATACTTCATCTTGAATTTTATTTTATAGGTAAAATTTTATAAGAGGTACTATACATTTTTAAAGTACGAGTGATATACTACTAAATTGTAATAACTTGTGATATATTTTAATTGACTACTTCAAGATCTCATTTTTAAGTATGTAACAAAGCATATAACATATTTCGTTTTCTACATATCGGTTTTTGTTATAAAATTAAAAATCTTTAAAAAAAAAATTCTTATGCAACACAACTTGTAATAATAGGAAATACTATTTCTTAAGATTTTAGAAACATCGTCAAGTTTAAAATTAGACAGAAATGTATGAAATGCACTTGAAAAGTCAGTAACTTGCAAAAATGTTATCTTTAAAAACTTTCTATTAATTTCAATAATATCCCCATTTTTAATAATTAACAGATTGAACTACACTGTTTGTTTTGCCTATATGTTTTCGTTATATATTTTAGAATAATTCTACCTAAGTATCGCACATTTAATACTGAGCTACTGTTCCTTAAGAGTTTAGAATTATCGCTAAGTTAAAAATTACTGTCATTTGTTGAAAAAACAGGAATGCATTATCAGTTTATTTTTGTGCTGAGGATATGTGTTTCTAGATCCAGTTTAAATAGGTAACAAAGTGAATTTTCGCTTCGCATATGGACTTTTATTATATATTTAAAAAAATAAATAAGAATGACTGTAACAGTTCAGTTTTGATAATGAGATACAATGTCTTAAAATTTTAGAAACATCGCCAACTCAAAAATTAGACAGAAATGCATGACTTGCAGTTGTAAAGACAATAGGTTACAATAATGTTACTTCTAATAAATTTCTAATAATTACTATAATATAAAATGTCCATTTTTAATAATTAGCATATTGAATTACTCTGTTTGTTTCACTTTTCGGTTTTGAGTATGGATTTAAGAATGATTTAACGTAAGTGACAGACATTTAATACTGAGCTACTTTTTCTTAAGAGTTTAGAAATATCTCTAATTTAAAAATTCTGGTCATTTATTGAAAATCTAGGAATGCATTATCAGTATATTTTTGTGCTGAGGATACGTGTTTCTAGATCGAGTTTAAATAAGTAACAAAGTGAATAATATATTTCGCTACAAATATGGATTTTTATTATAGGGTAATTCCGGGAGTGTCGCCGCATACGGGATAGATGCCGCACCCCTTGTATTTCTTGTAATTATCGATAGATGGTCGTCAATCGCATAGTATAGGTGCGCAATGAGATTATTTTAACCACTGTAAGCGTGAATCCCATTTCGATGTTTACTTGTAGAAGTACAACCCTTATTTTGACGTAAGTGCATGATTTCACTGTCCAAACATTTAAACCCGTTATGTTTAAATACTTTTCATACACTAATTACTAAATGCATGCATGATTTCGAAGTCAAAACTAACTGTAGCGTTTGTATAGAGTACTTTGTGTATGGTTACGCCATTCCCCTTAGCGATGGCAGGTAATTGTGATGGCCGACGTCTGCACCATGTAAAATGGGATACAGACTGCACTGCAATTCCGGTATACATGCCATAGTTTCTTTTGTACGGAATGATTAAGTGATATTAACTTTTCCATTTCTTTCTGCACAGACTAACCATGTTAGGTATGTTATCAAGTTTACTAAAACCAAAGGAGAAAAAGGGAAAGATAAAAAGTAAGAAGGGCAAGAAAGATGCAAGTAAAAATGATAATAATGACAAATTGGATTACACGCAACTCAGACGTTCTTTGCAAGGAATGTTTAGAAAACTGCTCCAAAAATGACGAAATGTAATTGGCTTCGTTGTATCATGTGTCAAATATACTTACATAAAGACTGTACTTTTTCGACACTTTTTCTGTAGATTGTAGTCGAAAAAATATGTCTCTTAAACCATTCGGGACCACAGGTGCATCTAAGCACTTTCATAAAAAGCATACAAAATTTGTTTCTAGCACCAGTAAAAAGAAAAGTAATATTTGCTTTCTTTAATTAGAGCATTTTCATGATTATTTAAAAGTAAAGTTAACTTCTTTTAAAAAAGTGGTGCCAACCGAATAAAATTTTTGCAAAAGTCACCGGTCGGGAAAGGGTTAACAAAAAAATTATGTAAACACAATTTTTCTTTTTGTCTTTTCTTTTTTTCTTACATTGTTGCTGAAATGACAATTAAAATTTAATATAAAAAAATAAGTCGATAATTTTAATAGTGAATGTAGGTAAACAATTATTAATTTGAATCTACTAATACGTTTCATTGTAGTCATTTAGTTTCATTTTGTTATGATATCGTTAATTATAGTTCAGATATGAATATTTTTAAAAATATTTTTATTTATAATTTCATTCGGTTCTTATTACAAGCGCGGCACAACTACGACACAAGTGCAGCGTCTCAGCCTGAATGTACAGGTGACTCGCCGCAGTGTAATGTTTTAGAAAAAAATTGTTATAAAATATTAATTATTTGTTTTGATTTTTTTTTTTTTTTGCAGTACACGCGTTGTATATTTAAAATGAAATAGCACAGCAAGATTCTTTTAATTTTATGTCCGCCATGGAACTTTATATTAATTCAAAATAATGTGCGGCATAAATCCTGGGATTACTCTATATTTAAAAAAAAAGAAAGCAGAATGCTTACAAGAAAGATTCCACATTTAATAATGAGATATAATTTATTCAGATTTTAGAAACATCGCCAAGTTTAAAATTAGACAGAAACGTATGAGATTTACTTGAAAAGTCAGTAAGTTAGAATAACGATATCTCTGATAAATTTCTATTAATTACTATAATATTCCCATTTGTAATACTTAACAGATTGAACTACAGTGTTCCTTTCGTTTATCGGTTTACATTATAGATTTAAGAATAATTGTACCTAATTATCACTCACTTAATATTCAGCAGCTATTCTTTAAGAGGTTAGAAATATCGCTAAGTTAAAAATTAGTCTCATTTATTAAAAAACTTGGAATGCATTATTTTTGTGCTGAGGATACGCGTTACTTAGATCCAGTTTAAATAAGTAACAAAGTAAATAATATATTTTGCTTCTAATATGGATTTTTATTATATATTTTAAAAAATAAACAAGAATGCTTGTACCATTCCACTTGTCATAATGAGATACTATTTAAGGACTGTTTCCTAAAAATCCGCACAAATTTGCTGTTGTGCCAAATAGCAAAGGAATACGAATCAGGCGAAATCTGCATGTGAAGTGTTACGTTATGATATATAAGGGCACGTCCGCTATCCGACAGTTCGTTAAATATTCTGTGTTTTCCGAGAATGGAGTCGAAAGATGACTGTCTGCGTACGTGTGTGTACAAGATTTACGAAGGCAATATTCATCATGGGAACAAGTTCATCAGGAACCAGTTTTTGATAAAAATATCTCCAAATGAACTATATACAATGCTAATATTAATAGAAGGAACGCACGACCAAAAGACAACCCGGGTCGGGTAGGAAGGTCCCGAAACTCACAAAATCAAAATTACAGCAATTGGAACAACTGTTTGACAAAAACGACCGAGTATTAATTCATTCCGCGGCTGTCAAATTCAGTTTTCACCCGGCCACCTACATAAAGCAACCAAGAAGCTTAGCATCAAATATAAACAGAAAAGCAAATAGTTGCCTTGAAAACAAATGTGGTTGCTTGTTCAAAAAATTCTTTGATCGAGGATTCATCTTGGATGACGCGTCATATTTTACACTCGCTCACTCCGCTTTTAATGATAATGGTAACTACTACATATTTGACGTATGTACGACACAAGCTGTCATCAATTTCGCTCCTAAAGTGAAATTCGAAGGCAAGATATTCATTTGGATTTGCAATGAGTCCGAAAGGCTTGTGTCGCTTTTAATGATAATGGTAACTACTACATATTTGACGTCTGTACGACACAACCTGTCATCAATTTCGCTCTTAAAGTGAAATTCGAAGGCAAGATATTCATTTGGATTTGCAATGAGTTCGAAAGGCTTGTGTCGCTTTTAATGATAATGGTAACTACTACATATTTGACGTCTGTACGACACAACCTGTCATCAATTTCGCTCTTAAAGTGAAATTCGAAGGCAAGATATTCATTTGGATTTGCAGTGAGTCCGAAAGGCTTGTGTCGCTTTTAATGATAATGGTAACTACTACATATTTGACGTCTGTACGACACAACCTGTCATCAATTTCGCTCCTAAAGTGAAATTCGAAGGCAAGATATTCATTTGGATTTGCAATGAGTCCGAAAGGCTTGTGTCGTCTTTTCATCCGAAAGTCTGGGTTCGCCTTCAAGGGGCAACAACAATTGAATAGATGCATTCGCTGTCATTTTATCTCTTACATCGGTAGGAATTACAACAGCGGTGATTAAGTCTTTTGGCCAGACTTGACCAGCAATTATTGTTTGAAAATCGTTCTCAACCACTTCCGCCAGGCAAAACATTACTTTCATAGAGAAGTACGATAACCCGACTAATGTTACCCGGTTGAAAGTTCCTTAAGATTTTAGGAATATCGCTAAGTTAAAAGTACCTCTCATTTATTGAAAAACTAGGAATGCATTATCAGTTATTCAACCAATTGAGTGTTTCTGGGCATATCTTAAGTCCAAAATGTATGCTTAAGGCTGAAAAGCAGATAACATCCAGAAATGATTCAATCGAAGCAAGTACTGTCTCAAAATTATGGATCTAAATTTTGTACAACGTCTAGCAAGTACTACCAAAAGCCAAATCGATAATGTCCGACGAAATCGTTTATTTGAAACCTGATAACAGTTTTACAGAGTAACTTGGTTATTAAAGTTACCTTACAGTGCCCATTTGTGCTCTTTGTTTCATAGCTTTACAGACAAGAAAAGTATGTGTGGATTTATAGAAAACAGTTCTTATTAACATTTTAAAAACATCTAAAGTAAACGATGTGACTATACGTTCCATAAAGGATCAGAGCCGACAGTTATAATCTCTGTTTTCTTGACCATGGGTCCCGAGGTGTTATGCAGCAAGCGTCCTGGCCAGGTTGTCAGCTTAACGCGAGACCCTCGGTGTTTACTTCCCAAGCAAGCTTGGTACTCAATATATGGACCCCAAAGTGATGAAAGGCTGAGTGAACCTTGCCCAGTCGGGTTTTAGAAACATCGTTAAGTTTAAAATTAGACAGAAATGTATGACATGTTTTGATAAGTCAGTAAGATACAATAAAGTTATCTCTAATAAATTTTTATTAATTACTATAATATTTCCATTTTTAATAATTAACAGATTGAACTATATTGTTCGTTTCACTTATCAGTTTTGGTAATAGATTTAGAAATAATTGTTCCAAAGTATCACACATTTAATATTCAGATACTAATCCTTTAGATTATAGAAATATCGCTAAGTTAAAAATTACTCTCATTTATTGAAAAACTAGGAATGCAATATAATTTTATGTTTATGCTGTGGATACGTGTTTGTAGATCCAGTTTAAATAAGCAACAAAGTAAATAACGTATTTCACTTCAAATATGGATTTTTATTATATATTTAAAAAAATAAACAATAATGCTTGTGCCATTCCACTTTTAATAATGAGATTATTTATTAAGATTTTAGAAACATCACTAAGTTTAAAATTAGACAGAAATGTTTGACATGTTTTAAAAAGTCAGTAAGTTACAATAATGTTATCTCTAATAACTTTCCATTAATTACTATAATATTCCCATTTTTAATAATTAACAGATTGAACTACACTGCTCGTTTCGCTTATCGGTTTTGGTTATAGATTTAGAAATAATTGTACCAAAGTATCACACATTTTATATTCAGATACTATTCCTTTAGATTATAGAAATATCGCTAAGTTAAAAATTACTCTCATTTATTGAAAATCTAGGAACGCATTATCAGTTTATGTTTGTGCTGAGGATACGTGTTTGTAGATCCAGTTTAAATAAGTAACAAAGTACATAATATATTTCGCTTCAAATATGGATTTTTATTATGGATTTTAAAAAATAAACAAGAATGCTTGTACCATTCCAATTGTAATAATGAGATACTATTTCTTAATATTGTAGGTATACCTCCACGTTTAAAATTACTTTCATTTGTTGCAAGAGAAAAACTGCACTATGAAATTACTGTTGTGTAGAGATTATACGTGTTTCATGAAATGTGGAATGAAATATTTTGTTAAAGTATTGTATTTGAGCATTCGAAAGTACTTTAGTTTCTAATTTTAATCTCTTTGAAACATTTGTAAAACATTTCGAAGTAAAGAAAAAAAGAACATTTTTTCTAAAAATATATGTTTACTCCTAAACATCACAGGCAATAATTTTTCAGCATAAATTACGAGTTCTAATAACAGAATTGTTATTACAATAAATTAATAGTGTTGTTATTTTGTGGTTAATACTCTACACTGAATTTTAAACATACAGAAAAGTATGACACGCATTTCAAAAGTGAGTAAATTATTTATTATTTATTAATTCTATTTCTAATACATTTCTATTAATTACTTTAATAAACCCAATTTTATTAATTAGCAGATTGAACTACACACTGAAAGAAAAAAAAAATACCGTCTTCTTCTAAAACGAATAGGTAGTCATTTCCTAAATCCGTAAACTAGAAATATAAATTTCAGAATTACGCGAATAAATAAACAAATAATCTGGACAGACGAAGTGATTCAGAATTTCTAGTCTATAGTTTTCTTGGTGATGAAACGATACATTATATTGTAAATAGTTTGAATTGCAAGAAAGTATCACTTGATTTCTAGAATTAATTCATAAACCAGAATTATAGTTACTAAAACTCACTTCTTGTCTTCGCATTTATTTGCAGATATTTTCAAATATGTTTGACCACGGTAATGTAGGAAAACGCCCTTGAATTTTAATAGGGATAGCTAGAACTATCTAGCAAAGGGAACTAGAATTTATGAGGATGACATGGAACTATTTTTTCTGGAGCCACAATTTATTTTCTAGATGTCAGTGGCAGAATTTTTTCATCGCATTGTTCGTTTCGCTTGTATTTTTGGATTATTCATTTAAGATTATAACACATAAAGAATAATTATATATCTATGTAGCTCATATTGATTATTGTGTTACTTTATCTTAAAATTTTAGAAATTCAGCCAAGTTAAAAATTTCTCTCATTGTTCATAGGCAAGGAATGCAGTATCATTTTATTTTTGTGCTGATACGTGTTTCTGAAAACGTGGAATAAGTTACTTTGTTGATAACCTAAACTAGACACACAAAAACACTCGCAATCTAATGCTAAACATATGGGAGTGTTATTTTCATATTTCTCGTTTGAATTCCTATATTTTTAAGTGATTTTTTTTTTCATAGGAAAGCGAAGTCGATCTCTAAACACATCCTTTTCTCTTTTTTTCTTCTAATTTCGTTGCATATTTTTTTTTTTTTTTTTTTTTTTTTTTTTTTTTTTTTAAGGGAACACTTTATATTTCGTAACCAGTTTTGAAAATAAAAGAATCCCAGTAAAAAAAAAAAAAAAATGGAGAGAGAAAGAGAGAGATAGAAATTAGCAACCAAAATCGAAAAAATAGAGACTTGTACTGCGAAAGAATTATGTAACGTCACTGCATAAAATTGGTCGCCCCTTCCTGTCTTCATTTTATTGAGCAATTTGACAAATGTAACTAGTGTTAAGTTACACTCATGTGTGATATTACGCCAGTTATATCAAATTAAATTACACTATTATACTCGAATAAGTTAAATTACTCCATAAAATTAGAGGCAGCATGTTACCATCGATATTATGTAGTAACGTTACACAAATTTTTTACACTGCGCAAGAGAATATACAACGTTATACTTCGAACTCAGATATCCTATGCAAAAAAAGAAGAGTGATTTAAAATTATTAAAATGCAAACGAGAAATTTGAAAAAAAAAACTCTTCCCATCGGTTTAACATTAGTTCTCGGGTGTCCTCTCTTGAATAGCGTGGGGATTTACAAAGATTTCGCTAGAACATCCTAAATTACCATTACCCTTATTTCTTGAATTTATGTGTTTGAAAAGTTAGTAATGTTTTAGAAATAAAGGAAATATTCCGATTTAATCTTCACATGTACCTCCCAAAAATCATAGGCAGTAACGTTTCAGCATTTGAATGACGAATTGTAAGAACAGTGATGTTATTTTCTTGTTGAAACAATACGTCTTGCTGAATTGTATGCTTATAGAGAAATCATCTTATGAACTTAATGGGTAAACCATACTCGTGAAAGTCTATGGAAGTACAATGGATGCTGCTGATATTTAGGCCTTTTTATCGCATGAACTACTGAAATATGTGAAGTGCATATGAGAAATCATCACATGCGCTTAATGGGTAAACAATATTCGAAAAAGTCTATGGAAGTACTGTGGAATCTACTGATTCATGTACTTTTATCTCATGAACTAAGGAAACATATGAAGTGCATGTGAGAAATTATCACATGTACTTAATGGGTAAATGATAGTAGAGAAAGTTATGAAAGTACTATGGATTCTACTGATATTCATGTAACTTTTATCTCATGAACTACTGAAAGATATGAAGTGAATGTGAGAAATTATCACATGCACTTAATGGGTAAATGATAGTAGAGAAAGTTGTAAAAGTACTATGGATTCTACTGGTATTCATGCACTTTTATCTCATGAGTTACTGAAACATGTGAAGTGCATGTGAGAAATCCTCACATGCACTTAATGGGTAAACAATACTCGAGAATGTCTTTGGAAGTACTATGGATTCTGCTGATATTCATGTACATTTACATAATAAGTTACTGAAACATATGAATTGCATGTGAGAAATCCTCACATTCACTTAATGGGTAAATAATATTCGAGAAAGTCTTTGGAAGTACTATGGATTCTACTGATATTCATGTACTTTTATCTCATGAACTACTGAAAGTATTACCACAATGTTTCGTAGTTTTGGCAGTATCTAAAATGTAAATTAATTATTTGGAAAGAAATAGCAAAATAAGTGCAATAGTTATGCAGTGTCGAAATTCTAAAATCTATTAAAAATTTACGGTGCCAAAAAGCAAATGATGTTAAATAACCCGATAAAAATATAGTTAATTATAATTTCCCCAAAATATCAAAGCTCAAAATCACCTCATTAATTCCCGAGAATAAGGTACGGCAATATCAGCTGTTTTCCATTAAGTAACAGTTGTTGGGCCCTTAAACTTTTGATTATGGGCCAGCACTGACGACTATTTTTACATTTAGTCGTATTACAATTTAGAAAATATTTTTTTTTGTACTAGATTTCTCTTGCAAATATCCTTGTGCATGGCAAAGATTGCACTAGTCTGCATGATATCACATGATTAAAAACCAATGACTGCCCTTAATGCATTTTTTTATGCTGATTACAAAACCGTTCTTAGTTTTCTTGTATCACGTATAGTTCGTTTGCAATCGACCAGAATTGATTGCGAAGATTCATTGCTGAGAACAAGCATTATGTGGTAGTCACACATAACGTAAATTTCCCATCATCACACGAAAAACCAAAAGCTGGTTCCAAATCAAAAAACTGATGAAGGACAAGGATAAAAAAAAAAAAAAAAAAAAAAAAAAAAAAAAAAAAAAAACGATGAATGAGACAGAAAAATACGCATGTACCGTTTTTAAATGTGTTATCGGAAACTTTCTAGGGAATAAGAAATATCCAAATTACAGGAATAATGTTGAAACAATTCTAGAAATTTTCAAGAAGTTAGGCTGTAATATGAGTGTAAAAATACATTTCTGCATTCCCATATCGACTACTTTCCAGAAAATCTGGGACATTCCTTTGAAGAGTATAAGGGAAGATGGAATGTAAATATGATGGCAGACTACTATTGGATGTTGAAGAGGGACATAAATGATGAAGGAGGATCTGCAAGAAAGTCAAAAAGAAGAAAGTTTGTTTAATTGAAAACTGTTTGTTTTTTGTTTTATTAAAGAAATTTCATGAACTTATAAGGACGTTTTTTACAGTATTTTTAACGCATTTAATGAAATACTTTGAATGAAATTGTGATAAATTTTTGACTGCATTAATTAAAATATTGAAAACACAACTTCTCATTTTTTGTAAAATCCTGACGTGATAGACGAAAGTGGATGTTATTTCCGGAATCAGCATCAAAAATTGATTCAATAAAACTTGTTCATAAGAAAGCATCTGACAAAAAGATTAAAAATGCAGGCTAGTGTTATTTTTCAAAAAGAGATATGATGAGAATAAAAACAAAATAGTTCCTGGAATGTATATGTCCTGATCTCGTACTCAAAGGATTAGTAAATCAATAAGTTACACTTATTTTAACTCTAATATATGTCTATTAAGAGTTAACGATACTTCCAATGCCTAAAATTGCACAAATGTTTTATAATTGCTTTTGAGAAAACTATATACCCTTAATAAAAATCCCTTCCGGCTCCTCGGCCTTCAGGCACAGGTAGATTTTGAAGTTAAGTACTAATTTCACCAACGAAAACTAAATCAAGATAAACCCAGTTTAACAATTTTATCTTGCCGCTTTTCACGAGTTTTTAATTTAATTTTTATGTAAGAGTTGGTTTTATCAGAATTATGTTAATACGATAATTTCTTCTTCAACTCCTATTTTTTTCATCACTTGAGAATATCTTTAATAATATCATCCATTATTAGAGTTCATCTTATCAAAAACTTGTTACTACACAAGTTATATATAATATTAAGAAGATTTCTATAATAAATTAAAACTATGTGGGGATAGTTTCATTAAATGAACCACACATTACATTTTAAATTCTGACGTTCTTTTTATTGAGGCATGCGCGCGTTAATAATGCAGCCCTATATACAGCATCTCTGGGGGGCAGTCAAATTTTCATCACGCCAATTGTACTTTTTTATAGCCTTAGTGCTGGATTAACGAAGATGTCATTTTTTTCTTCTACAACCCCCCCCCCCCCTCCCCCTTTATTTATTTATTTATTTTAGCTGTAAAGATTGGTCCTATCAAAAACTTGCCAGTATAAAAATTGTAGATAATATTAAGAAGATTTATAATAAATTTAGCTGATTTGACATCTTAAGAATTGACGGAGTTATGACTTTTTTTCTTGTTTAATCTCTCGTTTTTTTTGTTTCTATATTTTTGTTTTTATTTTATTTATTTATTTATTTTTGGTGTAAGAGTATCCTCTATCAAAAACTTGTCAATATAAAGGTATAGGAAATACTCTGAAGATTTATAATAAATTTAAGTGGATTTGATATCTTGTGAATTGACGAAGAGATAAATTTGTTTCTTTTTAAAACACTATTTGTTTCCTCATTGAAGCCATTTGTAATGATATAAAAAATCTATCATACGTAAATTTTTTGCCCTTTTCCTAGAAGTAATAATAACTTTAAACTGATTCAATATGTATCATAATTAAGAAGTTATGGTTTTTTTTCTGTTTTCACAAACTCCTCCCCATTTCCAAACCCGTCGTCCGATTGACGAACGGTATGATGACGAACTTGACCAAGATTTTCTGCCTCTTGATTTTATAAGAGATTTGTGCAGAATTATGGAAGTGGTCGTGTCCATAAAAAGTGACATATATATATATAACATTTTGAACTGGGGGCGATTTGGGGTTCTAGGAGTCATGATCGGCGTAGATCTGCAAAAATGTTTCAGAAATTTCAATACATGGGAGAATGTAATAGGTAGCATACCTTACGAAATATACCTAAAATTCGCATGAAGGTATTTATTATATAATTTTTTAGGTGCGTTCGTAATTATATAAATACGTAGCACCTATAGTCGTCGTTCAGTCCGTCCGCATATAACAGAGCAAAAACTACCCAACCGAATGGTCTGAAATTTTAAATATATGATTGTTGCAAAATTTTGTCGTGCCATTTCAAATTTTATGAAAATAGGATGTATAGTTTAATTACAGGACAGTCAAAAGTTTTTCTTTACATTACGGCCAATTGGAAAAATTATTGCAAGTGTATTTTAATGATGTTACAGCCTTCCGAATGGTCTGAAATTTTAAATATATAATTGTTGCAAAATTTTGTCGAGCCATTTCAGATTTTATGAAAATCGGATGTATAGTTTAATTACAGGGACAGTCAAACGTTTTTCTTTACATTACGGCAAATGGGAAAAATTATTGCAAGTGTATTTTAATGATGTTACAGCCTTCCGGATGGTCTGAAATTTTAAATATATAATTGTTGCAAAATTTTGTCGAGCCATTTCAAATTTTATGAAAATCGGATGTATAGTTTAATTACAGGGACAGTCAAAAGTTTTTCTTTACATTACGGCCATCGGGAAAAATTATTGCAAGTGCATTTTAATGATGTTACAGCCTTCCGAATGGTCTGAAATTTTAAATATATAATTGTTGCAAAATTTTGTCGAGCCATTTCAAATTTTATGAAAATCGAATGTATAGTTTAATTACAGGACAGTCAAAAGTTTTCCGTTACATTACGGAGATTGGGAAAAAAAATTATTGCAAGTGCATTTTAATGATGTTACAGGCTATGCACTTATGAAGTGCAAAAATATATACATTCAGTACAATATGGGGTGCAAAAAATAATTATAAGATTAGTTATAGTACGAACGCACCTCATTTGCCACGTTTGACGAGCAATTTTCAACTTGTTAAAATCCTTAACATACTTTCTCTTGCGAAAAAAATCTTAAATTGTGGCTTTTGATCCATGATCACATGGTGCTGCCAAAATGCGGTTTCCACATTAAGTTCTACTATTTCTTAAGATTTGTAGAAACATCGTTAAGTTTAAAATTATTCTCTATTGTTCTAAGAACTACACTATCAAATTACTGTTCTGTAAAGAATACGTGCTTCTGGAAATGTGGAGTAAATTACGGGTTAGAAGGTTGCGTGTGGACATTTCAAATTACTTTTGTTACTAGAAACAATGTGTTTGAAAAGTTCGTGAAACATTTCGAACTAAGGAAAAATTTCAGACTTAAGAAAACTGTTTCATACATACACCCTAAAAATCTCAAGAAGCACCTATTTAGTATAAATTACAAATTTTAATAACAGCTTTGTTCTTTTCGAGTTGATGAAATATTTCACGCTTTATTTAATTCTAACGAGAGAAATATATGTACACTGTATATATATATATATATATATATATATATATATAAACAGCAGATGTTTCGTAATCAAGCAAATTATAACATAACCACGAAAGAAAATTTTCAATAACTTCTTCCGTGTAACCTTTTATTCCGGATAGCGTTCTTTATCGTTAGAGCATTCAGAAACTAATATAATGCAAACGTGCCAGAAAGCATTACAATTATAAAAACAAAGTTTTTTTTGCTGCCACTGATTTTTAGAAACAGTTTCGAGTAGTTTGTAAAGCGTATTAATAAAATTTCTGAACCCAGAATAATTTCCTACGCTATCAATTCTCATTTTCAGCTGCATAATTGAATTTATACATGCAAGGTTAAAGAAATAATATTAGTTTTAATGTTAATGTTAATGTTAATGTTAATGTTGTTAATTTACCGTCTTTGTCTGTAAAACATATTTGTTGAACATGAAAATGTTTACTTGAGAAGGTGATAGCATTCGAAAAAAGTATAACCCAGGTTGAGTATATTGATAACACTGATAAACAAGAAATTTTTTTCTTGGAAAATTTAAACAGATTTAAGTAACAATACCCTTGGGAATTTAAGAAATATTCACAAAAAGGTGATGTTGGTTTCCATTTCATAGACATATCTGGGTTTAAATATATCTCATTATGTTATTTTATTGCCTTTTAAAGTGCTTTGTTTCTTCGGTCTAATGACCCTGAAAGTGAACCAATATCTGCCACTTATAATACATCTAGGCGCCAATAAGATGTGTTTCATCCATGTAAAAAATGCAGCCCAGAAGCGCCACCTGTTGAGCGATTTACACCAAAACATAATCAGCACCAATTCATATAAAGGACTATTTTACTTTTGTATACTTTTTACAAGAGAAGGAGAAAGCAGAAATAGAAGTATATATAGATAGAATAATACAGGGTTCGTACACATTTCTTTAAATAAAAATAAAGGACTTTTAAGGACTTTCAAGAAACAAAACAAAAAAAAATGTAAGGACCTACAAATTAAATAAACTAATAAATTATAATATACATTTTCTAATAAAGGGTTTCATTTTTGTAAATACAAGTTTTAAACATTCAAATGACCGGGAAGTGGGAATGTTTCAACGCGTGGCAGTAGAAAATCAGAAAATTTTAAAATAACAAATAAAGCAGACGAAAAAACAAGTCGGATGTGCCAATCCCGAAACTTTCTTCTTTCTTGTTATACTTCAAAAGTCACTATCAGAGCGCCAAATTTAAGTGTGCATATCAGTATCTATATATATATTTCTCTTACATAGCGCTAAAAAAGGGCTGTATTTGTAGCTTGCTATTTGGCAACAGCCAAAGCGACGTTTCTCAGTGGTAGTTGCGGTCACATATCCCAAAACACTCAGCAAATCAAAATCCAGACAGGATCTCTCTTTTAACGCAAACCGTTTGTGCAATACATGAATGCAATTGCTATTGGTCCGTTTTACGGTGACGTAGCTTTTTTATCCAAAGTAAGGCTGTATTTAGACACAGGCGAAAACGTTTTGTTTACATTTCGATAGCGTGATACTTAGCATGTTCTGTAGCGTCTTATTATAGTTTTAAATTAATTTAAGCCGTGGTTTTCAATACTATAGGCAAAATGAAAGGAGAAGGACCCCATCTGAACTAACATGCCATTTAAATTTAAACGGCGTCAATTTCCTGTTCGCTTAGCTTTCTCCATGATGATCAACAAGTCATAGCGCCAAACTTTTGATAAATGTATTTTTATTTATATTTTCAACAAAATTTTCAATTACTTTTTTATGAATTAAAGTATTTTTAAATTTCATATGCTGCTTTCTCGGATCTCATAGCGGCCCAACTAAAAATATTTTTTATTTTGTTTTCACTAAGTTTTTTAATTAATTCTGTTTCCAAGGTACGTTTTTATTTATATTTTTAACAGTTTTACATTACTTTTTTATACATTAAAAATATTTGTAAATTTAATACGTTGTAATAATTTATGATAGCACTCATTCTGGCTAGAGTTGACATAAAGAGTGACGAGAGAGAGAAGCGAGCTGGGATCGCGTAGCGATCCCAATATGAATTGCGTAGCAATTCGTGGGGGTTGGTGAGCGTTAGCGAGCAGGGGGCTGAGCCCCCTAGTATTATATATTAAGTGTCGCTATCAGAGTGCATAATTACTTAGGAAATAACAAAGCTACAAACTACAAGTGTATAGTTCAAAATATGGTAAACAATTTTAGAAAGCTAAATTTTCACATGTGATTAAAGCTTCATTTCTTGTACAATCACACTGACTTTTCCCCACATAATATAGGAGCAATTAGCGACGAACTTTCTGCTATGGAGTCTCGTTATTGATCGCAATGGAATGCAGCAATGCTTGTCGATTACTGTTGGTTCATCAAGAGAGAAGATACTGAACGTCAGTGTAAACGTAAAAATAAGTACTAATATACTCAAATTAATACACTCAAATTGTGTTCAGCTGCGTAAAATGTGTGTACAATATTTGGAAAATGTGTATAAACAGTGTGCTGGTAAAGTTAACATTTATGTATTATTATTATTATGCATTATTGTACGATCTCTTAAATTGTGATATATTGTAATAACCTATAAATACATATCCTTCGTTTAAAAAAAATAAGAACCAAGTAAAAACTTCTAATATCATTTTTATTTACTCAAGAGTGTATATAATTCGAATATTAGCTTTAAATTTAAGAAAGAAATATAAAGTCAATTGTTGTTGATGAGTGCAATTACACTATAAAAACCACTTGGAAAATATTTAAGAAAACCAGTGTCGGTTAAAGAAACTTAGTTTTAAATTTTCTTTTTAAAAACTCGTAAATATATTGGATTATGAGATTCCTAATGGTAAAGAACGCTTTTTGGAATCATGGGTGACTCGCAAGAGGCGATTGCACATTTTCGCTCGTGGTTATAATATATATTCCTCTATTAAAATATACCTGTCTTTGTTTTTTACTAGTGTTTTAACCTAAATATAAAATTCTTTTAAATATAATGAAATGAAATTAAGATATCATAATGAGGTTGATATATTTTTTTCCAAAATAACTTTTTTACAGTCTGTACATCTGTCTATACATCAGTTTAAAGTCTACCGGATTATTCTTTTGCTCAGCGCTCACTTAGGTCTTGTTCGAGGCTAACGAAAGAAAAACGCTACCGCGGTGCTTTACGCATATCGTTTTTTACAGACCACTGGAGTCATGTGATTCTTGAATGCACCAATCCAGATGTACGAAAAGAGCATCACGTCACTCTTGCGGTCTGTAAAAAAAGACACCTGTAATGCACCGAGTAGCCTGACTATTTCGTTAGCCTCGGTCTTGTTAAGTACTGCAAAAACTGTGTACGTTCGTTCCCATTGACCGTAATATAACGGAATACTTTTTTCGTCGCTGTAAATGAGCTATAAATTCTATATACTTCATTTTCAATACAGGTTGTGATATAGTAAACGTCTATAACACAAAAAAATATAAGGCGATCCGAGTATACTTATGAGAGTTAGAGCTTGGGCAGATGGACAGACAAACCGAAGTCATAAACACTTTTAAAGTATATTGGAAATGTGTTAAAATTGAGAGAGCACGGAATATTTTTTTGAAAATATTAAAAGCCTAAAAAATTACATTTTCAAAAAGTTGAATTAAAAAAACAATATGTTTTGAATTAATAGCATATATCTATCACTTCTTTGAAGAATTTCTGGTGAAAGATAAATGGTGAAAAATAAATTGTAAAATCAACTGTTCCTTTAATCATCTGACCTCTTATAACTTTTAAAGTTTTAACAAGGTTTTGCCATAGTAACGACTAGTCAGTTCATAAAGAGTTTTATCGGTTTCTTTAAAACTCATGAACATTTATGGAAATTATGATTTTTCATCATTTCAACAGGAGATGAGAATTCTTTTCGTGATTTTGACAGCTTTTGGGCTTTAGAAATGTTTTTATAATGAAATAAATCTTTATCATCCTATTAAAAGTTTATTACTTCTGTCGTTGAAATGAACTGAACTGAATCTCCGATTCATACTTTTTTTTTCTTCAAATATTTTCAAATTAGAGGTATTCAGGTCTATTTTGTTTAACCACTTGAATGACACTAGTATACAATATATACTATTTAATTTTAATTCCCATAAGCGACATTGACACCAGAATTTAGAAATTAAATTTTGCTTTATACAATATACGCGAAGAAAAAAACCTTTTACTTTACTTTCATAAAATTTTTTTATAAATACCGGTGTCAGTCAATCATTTTAACATTTTAGAAGTACTTTGCCCCTGAAATGGTTAAGGGGTCGTGAATTCGAAAGTGTAAATAAAAGCCATATTTTAATAATATTTTGTGTGTTGAAAAAAAAATGTAAACTGTTTGGTGTTTATCAGTATATTAAGTTTTGTTTGGAGAGTGATAATTCGTTCTTAATTCTACACTACTTTCCGCCGAAAATTACATTAAAATAGACAAATGTTTTGCTCTTACAAGCCAGGATCCCGCTTTTGTAGCTTGCAAAGTGACCGAAAATCTTAATATTGTTTAAATGACGAACCATTCTTAATGCGTAAATTGCTCGTTTTAGCCGTGCTCTTATAAAACGAGTTCGATTGCATACATAAAAATGGTGTCCTTAAAAAATAATAAATGTGGCTTCATAGAAATATTATTAAGATGCTTGTAAACAATCGAAAAAAAGATCCTGCGTAGTACCACAGACAATTTAATTATGAATGTTTTTATTAAAAGTTAAAGGAAATCGTCGAGCGATTCGTGAGCAATCTACGCAACAACATATCGTGGAAGAAGTGAATCAATGAGACATAAAAATCTTTCAGTTACGGCAATCACACACGGAACAGTAGAGCTCCATTTTAGTTACACGAACGTTAAAACAATTAGTCATAGATGACTCCAACCGGTTTTCATTAGCTGCAGAGATTGAGCAATATGTAAATAGAAGATGCACTTAATGGTGCAAAAACTTTCAATTAAGCCAAGTAACTTCAGAGACAATTAACACAGGACATTACATTATTAGACAGGAATGTTTTTTTAAAAGGCGAATTACTTTAGCATAAGCGGTGTAGTAAAGATAAAACACGTATGCAAAGCATCGAAGAAAATTTTATCTATGCAAATCCTAAAGCACATCACAATATTAATTTTTTTTTGGCAACATAGTGTCGATTGTTTTAATTATAAAATATTTAATTATAAAATACAGTAGAGCGTTGATTATCCGAACAAGTTGGACCGACTCTAGTTCGGATAAGCAAAAGTTCGAATAAATGGACAGACAATTTAAGGGATGTTCCTGACTATATTAAAACTTTCACACTTTATCCAGGCTTAGGACTACTAGCATCAGGTAGTGCTGGCGTGTTTAAAGATTGTTTTATAAATATATTTTTTCCATTTTAATTTTTTTTTGTTTATTTTTTTATCATTTAAAATTTCCTTTTTCTCTTTTTATCATTTTCTGAACTTCAGAGATTATAATTTAAAAGCAAAAGCTTTCGATTGTTGCTTGCTTCAAAGAAGACATTCTTTTCAATACTGCCATATCTCGAATTCTTCTTAAATACGTTAGACGAATAGGATCAGCGTCCTTCTGCCGTACGGGGCCATTTCATGACCATTTCCAAACATTCAAAGACTTCGTTATGTGATGGACCTGGGTTATTTTAAGAGCATTCGTTTTCATTTTATTCAATTTCTGTTTCATCATGAATCTCATTCACTATCTCATCATCATTTAAAATCTGATATCTAGGGTCATGTACACCACTATTTAACCCCTCTTTAATTTCATTTTCTTCATAGCTTAGGATTTTTCCTATCTCCTTGTTTTACATTTCACATTTTCTGGTGCACTATCAGTTTTTTCTTTATTTAAAATTTTATTCGAAAGCTTTTTTAATGTTGAGGATTTTACTAGATTCCAGTAATCAGCAGGCATCATACAACAATCTTTTAAATCAATTTTTATGTTATTTTGGGAATGAAGCTCTTCTGTTTCTTCTGATAAAAGTAATTTTCTTAACATTTGCTTTTTAAATGTCCAGGCCAGGATTCGAACCAGGGATCTCTTGGCTGAAGTCGCAATGCTCTACCAACTGAGCATACCGGACGAATCTGGAGGACATAATTCACCCAGTTCAGGTGCTCCAGATTCGTCCAGCAGGGCTTAGTTGGTAGAGCATTGGCGACTTCAGCCCTGGTACAAATCCTGTCCTGGACATTTTTCGCCCAGTTGGAAATTTACAACTCATATTAAACATAACTTGTCACACATTTAATATTAATTAGAAATTTATTATTTTAGCTTCACATTATAGATTACATAATAATATTTTCATCCACCGTTTTTGCGAAAAAATGACACAACACCTTTTATTTTTTGTTATTTGTTGTTTTCAAAATTAAAAAAAAATTGCAAAATATCTTTTAATACATTGGAAAAATATCTCCTCAGTTTTATAGATAAATAAACAATTAAATTAAAAAAATCAAAACCCGACTGCGTAAAAACTGAACTAATTAATTATTTCTCATCAATGTGAAACTATTTTTTTTAATTCCTACTATTAGCTCACACTCTCGCTATATATATCTTGTTCAAATTTTCAAGCGTTAATAAAATACTTATTATTCATCCAATCAGGCTCAAATATATTTTTTAAATTGTAGTGGATAACACTTGATGTTAATCCAGTTTTTTTCAAATATTAATTCATTAATTAAATTAAATTAATTAATTTTCAATAATCGACAGAGCCCTCTTCTTGATCAAGGTATTTTAAGCGCCACTCAAAAGGAAAGAAAAATGGGAGAGAAAAAAATTTCTTACTAACCTAAGTAGGAATTGACTTAAAATATTTTTTTTATGTTACTTGTTTATATTACTTACCCATTTTTTTATTTACTTGTATTGATGATTTTTAAGTTGTGTTTAATTGTTAGTTCATATCTATAAACACTGTTTTGATGACGTCTATAGATGTCTATAATGGTTAGAGTTCCAGTAAAGCTAGAGATCCTACCTACACAACTTCCAGGTTGCATAATATTTTAACGGAACTTCTGGCTGTAAAATAGTCAATAAAACATCGTCTTCATTTTGAAAGATCTATCCAATGATATGCCACTCAATAGGGTGCGTAAATTTTTTTTTCGTCTCTACCGCCATTTTGGATTTATAAAAACAAACCCTAGCCTATAATCATCGGGCCGTTAAGACGAATTGATAGAGACCTCATTCATTAAAATCCATCCAGCCGTTGGTATGTTTCGAGGGTATAAAGAAATCCACAAACACAGATACGCATGAAACACATAACTCTAGTTTTCAGTTGGGTAATAAACAATTAAATTTAAAAATTTTTACCCGACTGCGTAAAAAGCAAACTAATTAATTATTTCTCATCAATGTGAAACATTTTTTTTTCAATTCCTACTATTAGCTCACAATCTCGCTATATATATATCTTGTTCAAATTTTCAATCGTTAATAAAATGCTTATTATTCATCCAATCAAGCTCAAATAAAAATTTTTTAAACTTGTAGTGGATGACACTTGGTGTTAATCCAATTTTTTTCAAATATTAATTCTTTAATGAAATTAAATTAATTAATTTTCAACAATCAAGAGAGCCTTCTTCTTGATCAAGTTTTTTTAAGACCGAGAGAGCTCTCTTATTGATCAAGGCATTTTAAGCGCCACTGAAAAGGTAAGAAGAATGGGAGAAAGCAAATTCTCTTACTGAACTAAGTAGGAATTGATTTAAAATATATTTTTTTTATGTTACTTGTTTATATTACTTACCTATTTTTTTTATTTACTTGTATTGATGATTTTTAAGTTGTGTTTAATGTTAGTTCCTATCTATAAACACTGTTTTGATGAGGTCTATAGATGTCTATGATGGTTAGAGTTGCAGTAAAACTAGAGATCGACAATACATACACAAATTCAAGGTTGTGTAATATTTTAACGGAGCTTCTGACTGTAAAATAGTCAATGAAACATCGTCTTCATTTTGAAAGACCTATCCAATGATATGCCACTCAATAGGGTGCGTAATTTTTTTTTCGTTCCTACCGCCATTTTGTATTTTACGGCCGACATTTTGAATTTATAAAAACAAAACCTAGCCTATAACCATCGGGCCGTTAAGACAAATCGATAGAGACCTCATTCATTAAAATCCATCCAGCCGTTGGGATGTTTCGAGGGTATAAAGAAATCCACATACACAGATACGCGTGAAACACATAACACTTCTTTTCAGTCTGGTAAAAAAGTAGAAAAGATTGCTAGATACATTTATCAAAAACTATATGAATAAAAAGGAGATACAACTAGGCTTTGTTTAGGTTTTTCAAACTTAATAAGGCATGATGGCATAAGAATTACATCAGAACATTTTAAATCCATTCTTTAAAATGGGTTCATTTATTATCGTAACATTTACAATTCTTAAATTTTAACGAGGAATATGGAAACTAAATACTTTTTGTCATAATTTAAATATATAATTATGTTACATATTCAAATAAAAATAAACTTTTTTTAAAACTGTAACTGAATAAAGATAATTATGTTTTAGATGTTTTGACTTTTGCAGCATTTGAAGTGCAAAATGGAAACTATTACCATGGTAACAGCACGTCAGGTTATAGAGAGTTTTATTGGCTTCATTAAACGTACTATTTTATAAAAATCAAAATAAAATAGCAAAAATTGCTTCTATATTTTCGAATAACTTTCCTTGTGTTTTCGCGTTTGAGGAATTCTATAGAAGGGGAGGGTTTTCTCCTAAAGATTTAGACTGAAATATTAAACTATAAATACATTGAAATTTGTTTTAAAATACAAGGTGGTCTTAAAAATGTCTTTCCTGCCAGTGCCGGGAGGAAGAGGTAGCTTTCATATTCCTTATTTTTAAAAAGCCAGCTTATGTTATTCAAACACACGAAGCTCAATTTGGTGGAAATCGATTATAGAAGATTCAATACTAATTTTTATCAATACTAAATCCTTATGAAGGAGAATTTCGCGAAATTAGTCAGATTTATCTAAGCTGCTTTTATATAAAGTAACTTATATTTGGTTGCCAAATTCGGCGATATCTTGAAGAGCCTGCCATTTTAACACAACATGGTGGATAAGGCTAACCCGTGAACTTGGTCGAGACCTTAGTAATTCCTGCGCACATGCTCATTCACATCGGAATCGGTTAATACATACGAGTGCTGTCGCAGGCAAACAATCAGATTTTTCAAAATGTCACCCACATAAAGAAATTCAAACTGCTATATCTGAGCCATTTTTTAAGATAAAGACAAAACAAAAAAAAGCTCCAGAATCCTTATATCAACTTCAAATACTTAAGAAAGAAACTTTTTTCAATTTCTAATTTTTTGCACCTAACTTTAAATATAATTTTTTTAATCTAATGGCCGCCATTTTGAAACAAGATGGCTAATGAAGCTGGCCAGCGAACTTGGTCGAGACATTGCTATATACTATCCACATGCCATACATCCAAAGAGGTTAATAAATACGTGTGGTATAGCAGTGACAAATATCAGATCGTTTCAAAATGTCAGCCATGCTAGAAATTCAAAGTGCTGTAACTCAACCATTTTTTAAGATATAGACGAAACAAAAACTGCTCCGGAATCTTTGTATCAAGGTCAAACACATAAAAAAAATTTCATTTTCCAATTTTTTGATACCTCATTTTAAATTTAATTTAATTTTTTTTTTAAAATAGCCGCCATTTTGAAACAAGAGGGCGGATGAAGCCGGCCAACGAACTCGGTCGAGACATTGATATGTACTATGTACACACCAAGTTACATCCAGATTGGTGAATAAATACGTCTGTTATCGCGTGATAAAAATCAGGTCGTTTCAAAATGTCAGTCACAATAGAAATTCAAAATGCTATAACTAAGCCATTTTTTCAGATATAGACGAAACAAAAACTGTTCCGGAATCTTTGTATTAAGGTCAAACACATAAGAAAAAAATCTTTCTCATTTTCCAATTTTTTGGTACCTTATTTTAAATTTAAAATTTAAATTTTTTTTAAATGGCCGCCATTTTGAAACAAGATGGCGGATGAAGCTGGCGAACAAACTCGGTCGAGAAATTGCTATGTACTATGTACACACTAAGGTTCATCCATATCGGTTCATAAATACGCCTGTTATCGCGTGACAAAAATCAGGACGTTTCAAAAGGTCAGCCACGCTAAAAATTCAAAGTGCTATAACTCAGTCATTTTTAAAGATATATACGAAACAAAAACTGCTCCGGAATCTTTATATAAAGGTCAAACACATAAGAAAAAATATTTTTCCATTTTCAATTTTTTGGTACCACATTTCAAATTTAAAATTTTTAAAAAAATTTTAAATGGCCGCCATTTTGAAAGAAAATGGCGGATGGAGCTGGCCAATGAACTCGGTCGAGACATTGGTATGTACTATGTACACACTGAGTTACATCCAAATCGGTTCATAAATACGAGAGTTACAGTATGACAAAGATCAGATATTTATATATGGATATATATATATATATCAACTTTTGAACGGAGGGTGGTTTCGGGGTCTGGGGGTCATGATCGATGAAAATATACCAAATTTTTTTGAAATCGCTTTCCTCCGAACGGCTGCACTAAGTAGCTTTTTGTAATGAAAGCTACCTAAAAACCTACCCGATATATGAACCCCTAGCGACCTAGACACTCAACCGATCGAAAGGAAATTTTATATTTAGTTATTTGAAGGTATGCGCTCAAGATCGTAATGGTTTAGAATAACAAAATTCTCACGGTTACGGTTACAGTGAAAACACTTCGAAATTTTTGAATGGCAACATTCTTTTTGTTTCCTGCGCAAATTCATCAGCGCATTGAAAAATTATAAATGGCGTTGGAACGATACACGTATGACTAACATTGGCGGTGTAATATCGTGGCACCCAATCCTAATCAGTTCCTATGTAACGTAAAATTAAGCACAATAAAACAAATGATTACATTTTTATTTTCACTTTGTGTACACAAACGCAACTCAAAAAACATTTTAAAACAAATCTTACAACAATACTCAGTTCACAAGTGAGAAAAAAAATCGGATACTGAAAAACACGGCTTGTAGCCACGCCCTTTTTTGCAAGTGTTTTACGCCGGCAATTTTCATCGTATGTGTATCATTCCAACGCCATTTATGGTTTTTCAATGCGCTGATGAATTTGCGCATGAAAAAAAATGGGTGTTGCCATTTGAAAATTTCGAAATGTTTTCACTGTAACCGTGTTCCGTGAGATCTCTATTGTTTTCAATCATCATGAACTCGAACGCATACCTTCAAATAAGTATATCTAAATTTTTTTTTTCGATTGGTTGAGCGGTTAGGCCGCTAGGGGTTCATATATCGGGGAAGTTTTTTTTATGACCAACCTGTATAAATTTCTCTATATTCTTAAAGTAATTTTTTCTATTCTAATTAAATTAAATATTAACTGGAACATTTCACTTATGATATTTTTCTTTCGAACTTTTTATACACGGAAAAAACTGTTTTGTTGAAATGACTAAATTTTGGTTCATATAGCTCCATCTAAATATTTTGGTTGGAATGATCAAAATTTGTGTGGACTAACCAAAGGATTTGTTGAATTAACAAAATAATTTGGTTAATCTAACGAAAATTTAATTATTCCAACCAAAATATTTGGATGGAGCTATATGAACCAAAATTTAGTCATTTCAACAAAACTGTTTTTTCCGTGTATGAAAATTAAAGTTTTTAAATTTAATCATATTAGAACCGAAAATGTTAAGAGATATTATTTCTATATTTGTTTTCGATAGTTTAGTTCCAGATATAGAAGTCTTGTAGTTATAGAATTTAATTTATTTGTTATCTTTCCAACAACAGGTGACTCGTGAAGAATTTTGGTTCTTTCCTTCGGAGTCATAAAATTTACAGAACATCAGGATTTTAGCCGGTGCTAAAAAAATACTAATTTGTGGAAAATTAACTTATGATGTTTCTGCAATTCTTCTAAAATTTTCAAATTCTATAACATGTAAGAAATAAATCTTTAGAAGAGCATCCTGTTAAAAAGTACAAAATTCATGAGCATAGTTTTGTTTTTATTACGAAACTTTTTTTAGACATTATTTTACTTTCCTTTATTAACCACTTCACCGGCGACGGGTATTGGAAAACAGTGCTTTTACCCCCGACTTATCTCAGGGCAGCCGTTGAAGTGGTTAAATTTATCTATACATGTGATTCATCTCATAAAGTTATATGGAAACTTAACATTTTTCAATTTGAATATAAATTCCAATTTTATAATTGTGAGAAGTGACAAAGAAAAAAAAAGTAAATATTTGTCAAAGAAAAAGACAATTTTGCTATTTGTTCTCATGAGTTCCGTTGCAGGTATAGAAATCTAAGTAAATCGTTGTCTTTTAATTACATGTTACTCGGGAAAATTTTCCTTCTTTCATTCGGGCTCTCGAAAATTATAGAACACCACAGTGGCTTCCTGTAGTACCGACATTTTAGAGAATGTCGGTACTACAGGAAATACTAATTCGTGACAAGAAAAAAATATGAATTCCGCAAAAAAAATCACGAATTTCGTCAAATGGTTGCGAAAAAAAATCACAAAATTCAATCTTACGATAATCAGCATACAAGTCACGAAATTTGCAACTTTTGTGATCCATAGAGATAAGATATTTTCACCAATGATTTTCTGTTCGTAAAATATTTCCTTAATCCTTTTCTGACTTCCTTTCCATACTATGATCTAGATTTCACACAATTCAGAAATCTGCAAAACCCGTTGTCTCAGGTATAGTCTGCTTAGATTGGGCATCTCGATTTTTACCAAAACCGACACGACATGATCCGCGGCACATATCGAGGCGGGTTGATGTTCCTCTTTTTCGTTTCGAGTAAGGTTGACTTTAACTACACTGACGGAAAAAAAATGCCAAAACCAAAAAAGTCTTGAGTTAGATAAACGAAATTTGGTAGGCGTGTTTATACATCTGAAAGATGACATCGATTCAAATTTCGCGCTTCGCGCATAAATGTGGCGCTAGTAGTGCCACTCAGATGCTGTAAATCAGATTTGCTTTAAATGCGTGCTGTAAAGTTCGTGAGCATTATTTATCTTCGAAATTTGACGTACTGAGCTGATGTTAGCCGAGAATGCCTTTAAGAAGATGAAGAAGCCTTTATCAACAGCTCACCGAGCTAGAACGAGGTCGTATAATAGGGATACGAGAAGGTGGATTTTCTTTCCGCGATATTGCAGAAAGACTTGGCCGGAATGTATCCACTGTGCAGTGCATGAATGTTGGGAACAGTGGTCAAGGGATGCTACTGCCTCAAGAAGACCGTGTTCCGGGCGGCAACGAGGCACTATTGTGAGGTAAGATCGCTGTATTCAGCGTACGGCTGTGGCGCATCGTACTGAGCCTGCGGCAGAAACTCGAGTTGCAGTTGGTACTACAGTGACACAACGAGTTGTTAATTGGTTACTTCAAGACCGCTTCGAGCTAGGCGCCCTGTATAGGTCCAGTGTGTCTAGGCCGCGGACAGTTTGGTTGCAGGCTTTCCCCTGGCCTACTTCTGACCCACACACGGCCATTACTGACACCGAGGCAGAACATTCTTGCATCAGAAAACACGACAGACCTCCAATCCGTCCTCCATTGAGCTCTGACTGGACACCACTGGCATCGCAATCGGCAATGGCTTGGAGTCAGTGGAATGCACGCTACTGGGCACCTGGTTCGGAACTGTCGTTGCACTAACCAATTTCTAACAGTTTGTTGTGTCACAGTGGTACCAACTGCAGCTCGAATTTCTGCCGCAGACGCAGTACGATGCGCCACAGCCGTACGGCGAATACGGCGATCTTTCCTCTCAGTAGTGCCACATGGCCTCCCAGAATCCAGTCTTCTTGAGGTAGTACCATCCCTTGACCACAGCTCCCAACAATCATGCACAGTCGATACATTCCGGCTAAGTCTTTCCGCAATATCACGGAAAGGAAATCCACCTTCTCGTAGCCCTATTATACGACCTCGTTCTAACTCGATGAGTTGCTGATAATGGTTTCTTCGTCTTCTTAAAGGCATTCTTGGCTAACATCAACTCAATACGCCAAATTTCGAAGATAAATAACGCTCACGAACTGTACAATACGCATTTAAATCAAACCTCATTTGCGAGTTCCGAGTGGCGATACCAGCACCACACTTATGCGCGAAGCGCGAAATTTGAATCGATGTCATCTTTTCGATGCATAAACACACTTACCAAATTTCGTTTATCTAACACAAGTCTTTCTTGCTGTTGGGATTTTTTTTCCGTCAGTGTATATGAGTACGATCTTGACATATCCCTGTGGGTTATTTTTTATTCTACCACTTGTTGAAAACTAATCTCTACCACACACTTATATTAAGATATTTTGAAGGGAAATCTACCTCAAAGAATTTTTGTAGAAGTTGTGGTAGGATTGAATATAAAAGTAATTGCCAAACCTGTCCCGGAATCAAAGAGTTACTTATTTCTGGCTCGGGTTGAGTTTTTATTACATTGAATCAGGTTCGTGTTGATCCGATTTTTCAAAGAAATTCTCAGTATTTTCAATTGAAAAATCTATTTCTTGAACATTAATGAGTACAGATAAATATTTCTTCATATCTCTACAATAAATAAATAAATAAATAAATAAAATTAATATTAGAGATATAATTACAGACTACTTTTCCACAATTGTATTAAAGTACTAGCAAGCTTCATCCGCTAAGCAACGAACGATCTGCAAATGAATTTTGAATCGACTATCAGGGATATTGAAATATATCAGTGAATTTAACCTTGTGTTTTAAAGCAATATGGACCTTTACCTGCAATGTCCTTTCACATTCCTGAAAACGATACGAATTCCACTGCGCTATTGTATTTTCTTATGTGTCAGACAAAATTTGGATTGTTAAGGATCAATTTTTTTAGTTTATCATCTATATCGATTTCGTAAAGAAAATATAAAAATGTGAAATGTACTAAAACCATCCCTAAAAAAGAATCTAACAATACAAATCCCATCAAAATCCGTTAAGCAGAAAGTTTTAAACTGGTTAATCTTTTATAATGGGATTCACCTGATCATTGAACTTTCCTCTATAATTATATATCTAAGCAACGTAGAACAATGTTATATACTAAAACGTTTACTGAAAAAGTATATAACTAACAATGGAAATCTCACTTACACCTGTCCAGTTGAACTTTTGAAAAAGGCTTATTTTTCACAACCGAGTTCACCACATTATAGAACATTTCCCTCTGAATTCTATAATTAATCAACATAGAACGTTATGCTGCATACTGAAACCTTCTCTGAAAAATTGTGAAGCTAACAGTGCAAGTTCCATTGAAATCTATTCAGAAGAATCTTGCTTAAAAGACTAATCATTTATAATTTGGTTTATCTGATTATAGAACTTTCCACCATAATTCTATAACTAAGTAACGTAGAACTATATATTATATACTAAAACCTTCCTTTGAAAAGTGTCTAACTAACAATCGGTTTTCGGGATGGTTGGAAATTACAATCTTCCATTGGGTCTGGAAACCCGATTTTACCCGAACTCGAACCGCGGGCCAGGTCAGGTTTTTGCTTTTTTTCTTCTGGGCGTAATTTTATCTTTAAGCTTTCCGGGTTATAATTTATCTCTTTTTGGTCGGGTTCGGGATGAAAAGATTTTTATCCTGAATATTTTTCGAAAAAAAAAATCTAAATATTAATTAATGGGTGCATATTGCATATGTGTTAATTTTTTTTACATAATCGGTAAAAGTGCAGAGTATATTTTTATAAGTGTAATGAAATATGTATTAATTTTCTCTCACATTGGGTTCGCATCTGAACATTTATGGTTGGATTGCAGTTTGTCCATTGGGTTTCGGGTTAATGACTTTTATGGGGTACAACCCGAACCGCGCAGAACTCTACTATCAGGCTGAGGAGTAGGGTGGTTCACAAACCTATGGAAAAAAATAAACTTTCTCGTACAGACCAGAACACCCCCTCATTTTTTTACATCAGTCCATACTATTATTCTGGCAAAGTTTCAATGTCCTACTCCAAATAAAAGACTATGCTCAATGATTGTCAACTTTTGACTTTTGGAGATATTTAGGCATTTGTAATTCAATTTTCTAAAATTTGAGGTAAAAACCAAATTATTTAAATATCTTTTATTTATATATTTACAATATTAGTAAAGGCTAACGAAACAGTTAACATTGTCAGATTTATATATATATATATATATTAAACAATATTAACAACTGATTTTTGTGCTGTTGTCGGTAGTGAAGGTCCTATTTGCTTCAACGTCTTGCAAAAGAAACTGCACATCATCCTCATCATTTGTTAAAAGTTTGTTGAATTCTTGAATCAGCTGACCACCTCTCTTAGCAGTATCGTTGACCACTCTTAGTCCTTTTACATAGTTTCTACCATTTTTATAATTGATATTGTTCTTCCATTCTTAAGGCGAAATTTATAGAAAAGACTTCAATATTCAAACGAGAAAAGAGCTCAACAGTTCTTTTTGTTGCAAAATCTCCAAGGCAATCTCCATCATCTTTCAATAAATTTGATTGCCCTCTTACATTTTGGATTGTTCATTCATGCAATAATTTTTGCTTTCTCTTTTGTTGGTACTGCGTCTGAAAATAAGGCAAGATTAACCAATTCGTCTGAAAGGTACCACCATGTGAGTTTCTAGGACTTTCCTTGCTCCTAGTCCAATCTCAGAATCAATAGTCTCATATTTTCTCAAGTCTTTCCATAATTGCAAGTCAACTACAGGAGCTTCAGCTGCAAATGAAGATTCTATCCATGCTTTGCTATATAGAAGAGCGCTGAACTGCACATATCATTGGAGCTGCATTTCTTCCCTCTTAGTTAGATGGAAAACTTCTGGATAATCTCGAATTTTGAAGATTTTTAAACCACACAGGAGTTTAGCTATCCACCGAGCATGATGAATAGCACCTGGTGTTCTCCAATGGTTTTTCTATGGTGGATTTCCCAAAATAGCAAGTGTCAACTCAATCATCTCTAATGACCACAGATTTGTCTACAGGTAAAAGACAGGCAATAGTTGAATCTTTAAAATCTAGTGCATTTTCTTTTCCAATTTTGTACCCAAAAATTTGTTTGTTCAATTCCTTGTCAAACATTCTTAAATCTGTTGAAGAGTGGAATTTCTGTGAAACTAGATGGTCCAAGGCACAAGCTAAAAGCCTTTGCCAAGATTAATTCCATCACATGATGTCGGCAGGCTAACCACAATAGTTCACGACCAATTTTCCCCCCCAAACAAATGCATACTCTTTTTACATAACCAGTGTTTACACTCGTAGGGTCAAAACATAAACCTTGAATGTTTTTCTCTACACACAACTCGTCCAATAAGTTAAAAGTAGAATTCACTATATTTTCTGCTGTTTCATCACCACTGAACTTCCAAGGAGCTTTTCAATACCAGCTCCCGAAACAAGCACTGGCAAATGAAAAAACCTTTCCTAATCCAAGATATTCAAGTAAAAGTTTGCGTTCCAATGGAGGACTGATACAATACCGCAGAGCTGATACAATTGGAACAATCAAATGCAGATCCTCAAGATCAGATGTCTTGTTATGATCTAAAGACCACTAACATGAGATGTGAACAGTTATATTTAGACACATCTTGTTTCTTTTCAGGATTGTAAATAAGGTTTTTCTTTATATTCGGAAAAATATCATCATCATCAACATCTGATTGGGAAGGGGACTCTGAGTTTTCTGAGTCAGCCATCGAATAAACATAAACAGCTGTTGATGAAGTTTCAACACCTATGACATTTTCTTTTTGTCTTTCTTCCTGTTTTTTTCTGTTAAGAATTCTCTCTTGCTTTTTTAAATAAATTATTTATCTTCATTACCCAAATACATTTTGTGTCTATCCTGTTGATCTATAAGGAAATCACAACCTTCTATTATTTTTATTAGAATCAAAGCATCAGCATGGGCAATATAAAAAGCGCCCTTGCTTACAAAATGGCTGCTTCTTGTGTCAGAAGTATTGCAATGTTGCCAGATGCATTAGATAGAAAAATTGTTGCAAAATAATTCAACTAAACTTTTTATTATTTATTAGGAATTATGAAAGCTTAAAACGATTAGCTTTTGTTTAAAAATTATGTATTTTAAACACATATTATCACCAATCTAAAACTATAAAATTGTGTAAAATTACCAAAAAGTGTCAAAATGGAGGTTCATTGAGCACCATCTTCCTGTAGGCGTAAACAGCTACAATTTTAGGAGAGTGATAATATGGATAAATATAAAAAAAGTAGGGGTGTCTTGGTCTTTACATCAAAAAAATTTTTTTGAACCACCCTACTGAGTCGAATATTAAGAATGTACGGTATAGAGTAAATATGATTTAATAAAGGAAATGATTTAACACTGTCGTAATGATTGCAGTAAATATAATGTGATACTAATAATGTAAAATAAAAATTCAAATTATTAAGAATTTGAATTAACCTCCTTCTTTAAAAAAAGAAAAATCCCGTCTAAATTTGGGACGAAAAGGTAAAATCCACTTCGAAAATTCTAGTCCTGAGGGGGCCGAGTTTTAATTTGATCATTTTGTACACAGCTGACAAGCAATTAATAGGATTTTTCTCACCTATCTTTTTTAAATTAAGCAAAATACTCATTAATGTGTTTATTAAGTAAAATGTTTATTTATTGCATGTGTTTTTATTGTAATAAAATCTGCAATTTTTACAAAACTTTTTTTAGTCTAATGACAGGTAAATTTTCTGAAATATCGAATTTCATGAGGGGGCCCCCCAGCCCCCCTCAAATAGCGCCCCAGCTGAGATCTTCTGTAATCGGGTTGATATTAATTCTTTTTGACCGTGGATTTTTCGGCTGTTAAAGCCGAATGATCAACTGTAGTGAAAATATTTTCTAGATTGACTAAGTAAGATCAATTACACATTTAAAAATCAGTTGGTATAAAAAGATTTAGTAATATAAACTGCTGCTTCGCGGATATTTATAACAATGCTATAAGAGCATAATTTTATATAAGACTTTTAAATGTATCTTTTTAAATATGAAGTAATTTTGAGCATTACATTATTTTCCATTTAATAAACATTTTTTTAAAATTTTCTTTCTTGTTTTTAATAATGCGCAAATGAATTCTTTAATTGAAAAGTGGTCGTAAATTTTATTATTTGGGTTTTTCAAATTTTGCAACAGTAGGTAAAAACGGTTATTTTAAACTATGAATTAAGTTTCTATTCAGATAAAGAAATTTTGAATAAAATATTGGAAAAAACTTAAAAATATATACAAATTAAAAAAAAAAATGACTGACAGTGCATATCACAATCTAGCCAAGTATACCTGTTAAGAATGGCTAAATTGTTATTGGTAGTTTTGGGTACAATAAAACTTATTTAATGGAACTATTTTGACCAGTTTCAACATTAAAAAGCGCTTGAAGTAATTATTCGATTAAAAACGTATCTAGCGTGTTTATACATTTCTGTATAAAACTACTAGTTTTCATGTTTTTATACACTGTAAAAAAAAACCCTTAAAATACGGAAATTGTACTGACAATCGAGACGCCAGTGCTATTTCCGTTTTTTAACGGATCTTTTTCCCGTAAATTTTGTGAAAAAATAGACTTATTCTGGAATTTACGGGAAAAAATTCTGTTAAAATACGGAAATAGTACTGGCCTTTTGATTGCCAGTGCAATGTCCATATTTTAACGGAATTTGTTTTACAGTGTATGGCATAGTTTTTGAAATATAACCAGAAGAAATGTAAAGCTCTCAGTAAGTTCAATTACGTATTCAATTACGCAGCATTAGTTATTTTTTTAGAATAGAGAGATTTTACTCTATTATCATTTATATTAAGTATTTTTTATGATCCATTATATGTTTTTTACTTATATTTTTTTAATATTTTTAATCACTTAGTGTTAGATAAAAGTTGTTCTGTACTATATTTTATCCTTTTTGAAGCACAAACGTCAGACACAGCGTAATTTCACTTTTGTAGTAATATGACATTAATTTCAATTCATTTGTCATCCGCATTGTTAAACTACCTCGAAATCTTTGACAATAATTGAGGATCTCACGTTTTGCTCCTCTCAGAAGTCATTATATCTTTTAGAGGACACTACTTTAAGCAATTCATTCAATTATATCCGTCAAGTTGCCCACTTATATATTAATCAACTTAATTGCGTTCTAATTTAGTATGCATTATTTCGTTTTTCTTTTCTCAGTTAACGTTTTCAAAGCATTAAAAGATTATTTCTGTGTTGATTGTCTATTGTTGATTTATTTCTCTGTTGATGCACATTTAGTGAAATACTGTTTAAAAAACTATAATAACTAATAATACAAACTATTATAAACTATCAACAATTACGTTTATTTTGAACATTACTTATAATCATGTTTACTAAATTTAACTAATTCTTTTTCTAAAGTATTATAACTTGTTCTGTAAATTTTTTTGAATGAAGCAGCAGACTGTAATATACTACTTTTAACACTATTTAATTGAAATTTTCACAAATTCACAAACAAAATATCCGCTTAGGGATCACAATACACACTCGTCGAGTTCCACAAGCTCAACTGGTAAAAAAGAAAAAAAAACAGAGAATATCAACAACAATATCCTTGCGCAGAGGGAAAAACAGAGTACGTGTTTTATTTACCCTTACACCGAGAGATAAGGGTTGCAATATTCAGCTTTCACTTTAGCACAACTGAAATATATGCAATTAAGAATTATAGAAGCAATTTAAAAACTAAACATAACTAGCGTTTGTTAATGTTTAATTCACAAGAATTAATAAAATATTCATGAATAGCTGTTCAATAGTTTGCGAGCAGGTCAAGAACACAAAACCAGACAATAAATAAGGGAACGTGGGATCATGAACCACTTAAAAAATCAAAACTGCAAGATTCCGAACTCGAGTTTCCGTTAATAGAATATGAAAACGTTCAAAAAATTATAAAATTATGAAAATATTATAAAATTTCTCATAAAATTATGAAAATTTTATGACGTATCTATCTTACTTCGATTTAACATTTGTATTCCGAAAAATGCCATATGCACTGACAACCACATTTCAAAATTTGAAGATTATTCGTATGGGCGAAGATAATTGAAATTACTGCCACTTATAATTTTACTGCCTAATTACTTTGATTTAATAATGTATGTTTAATGTTATAAAAAGCATACCTTATTTTTGAGAAAAATTTACTCCATTAAACTTGTGACAGAGTAGCATTGTTTGATATGTGAATAAAAACATTTACTCATTTGATGTAAACAATAGTACTACGTTTGAACATATTTATAACTATGAATTATCATTGCGATTACAGGCAATTTATTGCAATTATATAGAATGTTAAAAACACCAAAAATCTTTTTAAAAGGGGGACGGATTCCCTAGAAACCCTGTTCAGCGTCAACGTAAAAGTCATCATTGTAAAAAATCAACTCACAGAAAACATTGCATCATGCAGTTAAGGTGAAAGTCGTGGTTATATAAGGCGTGTTGAAATGAATGTGATTCAAAGCGTCGCATGCGAACAGCTTTCAATGTATTTTCGTGAAATAAACGCGATAGTGAAGGTGCACGTACTACACGTGCTCAAGCTCAAATAGATTTATGATAACTTCCTTCGTAAGGACGTGGCACTCTGTTAAAAATGGCTGGTTTGGATGCAACTGCGTCCAAAACGGATCAGCGAGCTGTAATTCAGTTTTTAACAATAGAAGGGTCTAAGCTGGTGGATATTCATCGCAGAATGCTGGCTGTGTACTGTGACACGTGTGTGTCAAAGACTACAATGACGAGGTCACAACTTTGTGCGCCTGACCGGACCGCGGGAAATCCGTTGTCTCCTGTCGACCGTCTCTAAACATTCACGCCCACCTCGTCACCGTGGGCTTTGACACACACATGTCACCGTACACAGCCAGCATTCTGCGATGAATATACACTGGCTTACACCCTTCTGGTGTTAAAAATTTAATTACAGCTCGCTGATCAGTTTTGGACGCAGTCTCATCCATACCAGCTGTTTTTAACTGTATGCCACCTCCTTATGAATGAAGTTATCACAGATCTGCTTGCGCTTGCGTCGCGTGGTATATACACCTTCACTATCGCGTTTGCTGCGCGAAAATACATTGAAATCAGTTCGCATGGGACGCTTCGAATCACTTTCATTTGAACACCCCTCGTATTAACACTGGGTATTCTGTTGGAATCGATCCAGCTTCGTTAATATTTAAATTGGTAATTCTGGTATACCATGCTTGAAGAAAGTTCGACTTCTATAGTTGCTAAAGTTCGAACTGATTACAAAAGTTTCCGAAAATTCAGGAAATGGTCAGAATTTAAGTCATGGCCCACAACCTTAAAATTAAAATTTTTATTTTTGAATATGATCCTTGAGTCTTATTTCGAGTGTTCGTCATCTTTAATTTGGGAATTGAGATATGTGTGTTAGAGGTTGCCTAAAAACTCTTTAGAGGTTTATTTTGTCCACACGTATTTTATTCCACAGAAACCTCTAAAGAGTTTTTTCAATCTAATGTCAACCAAATTGTAAATAAAGATTCCAGTAGTAGTAGTAGTACTTCAGATTATTCAAGTAATAAAGTTCAAAGCATAGTTATTAAAAATATAAAAAGTATGTCTAACGCTAGTTTACAGGATGATTCTGCCAGAGTAAAAAATCAAATTTAGCAACTTCTAGTTTAAGAAACTTTTTGTAAACCTAATGTTCATTTCATGTATATGTAGAACGGAAATGTTCTTTTTAATGGTAATTCCTTTTAAAATGTAGAGATACGGATAGAATTTTTTGAAGATGTCATTCCTTTACTTAATTTAAATAATTTGCAAAAATTAATTTTTCGAAAAGTGTATGACAAGCAAAGCAATTATATAGGTTACGAATATTAACTATAAATTAACAGTAAAACTATGAATAAGCAAAGATCCTTTGAAAGGAAGAAACCGAATTCAACTTCTATAGTAACAAACATACGCAAAGCTCCATACAATAAAAAAAATTACATTCTGCAGAAATGCACGAAAAAATGAATGCTTAAAATTCTAAAATTCAATCGATTACTAATAAAATACATTTTTATAAAGATAAATAAAATTTATTTTTACTAATCGATAAAATTAAATAAATAAGGTACCATAAACTCGGAACGGGTAACGTCAGTATAGTGAACAAAACACAAATAACTGAAAATTTGATATACAACTTCAACTACTCAAACCTAATAAATATTTATAGAATTCACAGCTACCTCCAATGTTTTGTGTATATTAGGTATTCCAGAAATACAAGTTTACAAACTTAAGTAAGCAATTTAATTAATTCAAAAGGAGTGATTTAACGTTAGAAAGTTGTTCTGAATTAACACAAAATGGTAATTTTCACAAAAGGACATGTTTCCCTGTTTCTCTTGGAATAGTTCATTATTAAATTACCATACCAATTTATTAACAAGATATAAAGTTCAATATCAAAATTAGAAAGCTAAGACATGTGCCAAAAGTTTTATCAACTAAATTGAATTCAAAGATTTTTTTTTTTTTGTATTAAACCATATTATAAATTTAAGTTAACAGACAAACAAACAAAAATGTGCTTTTTAGGGTTTCGTTCATTTGACGAAACCCTATTCGTCTCATTCTTTGTCTGTCTGTCACAGCAGGGCCGTGCGAAGAAAAAACTGCACCCGGGGTGAAATTAAAATTTGGCGACCCTCCCCCCATCCCCTCTCCTTCATTTTGTGACAGGTGACACAAAATTGACCTTTTAAATGGGACATAAATATATACCATCTAACAAGAGTCGAAGCAAATAAATTTTGTACAGTTCCGAAAATTGTCATAATTTTCGGACATACATCAGAAGCATGAACTCCAACTAAGTTTAGGGAGTGTGTAGATGGTTGTAAAAAATAAACGATATTTATATATTTCGATATTCGAGCTTGCACTAGCCTTATATTTGGAAGAAATATTTAAACCACATCATAGCAAACCCTTCTCCTGATTTTTCTTGGCCCCACCAGTGGCTGAGGGGTTCTGCTCTCGAAGCTGGTAGACTGAAGGTGCTGGGTTCGAACCCAATTGCGCCCATCGGCCTAACCGTTTCGGAGTTTTCTTCGAAACCTTGGATTTTCCATGCGTAAACACGGGTTAGGTTCCCTCAGAAAGACCCCCACGAAGGGCACTCTACCTAGGGCCTATATCCCCCGAGTAGATAATCGGTCGTCAAAAATCATCACCACCCTCTCTTTTCTTTTGATTCACCGAAGTCGAGAAACCTTTCCTCATTTGTATAATTTCCACTTTCGCGTATCTTATCTTCACGTATCTTATAATTTGCATCATTTGTTCTTTGGGTATATATCTGTACTGCAATAGAATGAAATTGAAAAATACTTTGCTTTAAGGATTTCTTCTACAATCATTGTCATCAATCACAATCAATCATTCATCGGCAAGAAGGTTAATAACTTCATTCTGGATATTATTCGAAAAGTAAGATATGTGTCTTTCTGGCTGTGTTGCTGTCTCGAAACGAATTTCTTTGTAATTTTTTAAAAATTAATTTTTAAAATTGCGAACATTTTCCGCAATTTCTTATATTTATCTCATTTGACGTGCCTCTTAATACCAAATTGTTCTCAGCACAATGAAGGATAACGTTTATTGCTGTTTCAAATATATATTTCACTATTTATTTTTCTCACTTTCGATACTCTTTTTAAATTCGCTGTCGATTACATGATTTTATTTCACCCACCTTCTTCTCAAGTTCCTTCCAGCGGATGTATGCATTCCTGTGTTGCGGAGCATTTTCATGTTTAGGAATTTTAAGACTTTTTTTCCACTTGGAAAATGCACAATCTGGATTGGTTAATTTTGAAAGACAATCATGATAAATGTCGAATAATAAATAGGGAAAACAAAATAGCGATCGTTTAATTCGGCTATATATGAGCCAAGCACGTCTAATTGTTTCACCATTAGGCCATAGTTTTCTTGAATACTTGGAATACTTTCTTGAGTTACTTTCGGAGCATTTTCATGTTTATGAATTTTAAGACGTTTTTCCACTTGGAAAATGCACAATCTGGATTGGTTAATTTTGGAAGACAATCATGATAAATGTCGAATAATAAATAGTGAAAACAAAATAGCGATCGTTTAATTCGGCTATATATAAGCCAAGCACGTCTAATTGTTTCACCATTAGGCCATAGTTTTCTTGAATACTTGGAATACTTTCTTGAGTTACTTCCGGAGCATTTTCATGTTTATGAATTTTAAGACGTTTTTCCGCTTGGAAAATGCACAATCTGGATTGGTTAATTTTGGAAGACAATCATGATAAATGTCGAATAATAAATAGGGAAAACAAAATAGCGATCGTTTAATTCGGCTATATATAAGCCAAGCACGTCTAATTGTTTCACCATTAGGCCATAGTTTTCTTGAATACTTGGAATACTTTCTTGAGTTTGGAAAATTTTCGTTTTTCTGCATCCGCAGATTTCATGTAATCAACCCTGTGCTGGACTTTTTTTTATACAAGTCACCAAATGACTATAAGGATGCACCCATATAGCTGGATTAGAGTAGGTTTGCAGTTTGTCTTCGGTTTCACTCCACTAATCTCTCAGAATATCAGCGGTAATTTTTATGACAGCTGCAGTAATATTTAGTTTAAGTAATCACTCTTCGTTGACAATTTCTAATGCATTATCATTATCCTGTTGCCGAACGGTTTTTTCTGTTTTAAAGACTACGATTTCAAACTCAGTAAGTTTTGTTTCTTTTTTTCTTTTGACATTGGAGAAACATATCTGGGATTTGTGTTTGGGTTGTTATTTACCAATTTTTGCCAAGAGAAGTTTTCTTTATTCTTCTCGCTGTTTTCTTAATTTACAAAGACAAACCCCAGATATTTTTGCCATGTCACTATTATGGGTATTTATACTTACTACAACTTGAGTAGAACTTTTCTGACGAAATTTTTATTTTATTTTATAAAAAAAATATTTCCTTAAAAAAAACGAAAGAAAAATCCTACTGAAACAGATAAAATTCATAATCGCTCTCAGTCGGAGGGGGCGCGACTTTCGTAGATGGTCTATGGTGATAGGGGGGGGGGGCGCAAAGTGCAAAAGTTTGAGAACCAATGCAACCAGATATCACAAAAGTAAAAATCATCAAATCTAAAGAACTTAATGAAAAGTAAATGTGAACTTACCAAGTAAAAATGTACCAAGCAAATGTGATATAATCCAAGGAAAGCTGTAGATCCAATAAGAAAATTATACTTATAAATGAATTAGAGCGTTCTGCAAAGAAAGTCACAGTTATATATTAAAATCAAATAAAACTTGTATGTGAGGAAAGAGGCAAAATTACTCGTGTTTCTACGATTTGAATAGTGATATCAATTGACCAATAATTCTCTGCCACATACTGTTACCAGACAGTAGAGCAACTGCAGTAACATAGCTGCCAACCTTCCACTAATCTTCCGTATTGTCTGGATTAATTTAACCCACGTTAACCACATTTCGAACCAGAAAATTTATTTCACGAATGCTTATTTATTTAATTCCAGGTTTCTACGTGGAACATATTTAATTGCATTTCTTAAAAAAAAATTCTGGTGCGAAACTTATTAAACCAGGGTTAAATTAACACAAGTATTACGGAAGATTAGTTTGAGGTTGGGACCTATGCAGTTATTGGAACTAAAAATACTACTTAAACAAGGCTGTTTTACATAGGATAAATTCGCTTCCTGCTGGTCACCGGATTTTCAAGCTTCATCCATAAACTTTTTAAAGGAAAAGGGGATGGTTTGGGTGTTCTTTGCCACGTATTTCCCTTGATATTTTCTTATTTATTTTAATGTTTGATTGATTGTTTTGTGTTTGGTTTCGGTCGATTATCTGCGCAATAAATATAATATTCACTGGCATGGAGAATATAATATCGAATAAAAAAAATGAATAAAGATCACAATTCCTAAGTAAAACAGAAGTACCTTTCAGAAAAATTCTCGGACAGTAGATAAATAGATCAGCAAACGATAATCCACCACTCTGTGCATGGATGTCACAGTCTACGGTAGGGTTGGCAAATCTTTTTATAGCCGCGTGACAATTTTTTTTCAAAAATCTTTTACATGACCTTGACGTGCCAACAAATTTAGTTTATTGAAAAATCATGAATAAAAATCGCTTATGAAGATTAAAAAAAATGGGTAACATACAGGTGAGGTATTACACTGTAATAATCATAAAAACAATTAAATTTTAGAAATTATTTATTAAAAAATTATGTGATTGTGTTTTGCACCTTGGAAGGAAAATAATTAATATTAGTTTCATATTCAGTTAATTTCAACAGAATGCGAACCGAGCTGGATTTATCTGACAACTACTTTTTTTTGTATATTGAGAAAATAATGACCTTGCGGACATAGATGGAAAAATTATTAAAAGAGCAAACGTCAGTTTCTGTGAAATTAATTTTTAAATTGCCATAATTGTATCACTGATACTTTTAATGATGTGATAATTTACAGTACTTTAGAAAGTTGCAATTAAAATTCTCCGATTTCCAATTAATCGAATGTAGACAAGATCAGGCCATCTAAAGTTTGTGTATTATGTGCAGTATCACTGTATATTGATTTAGAGCCTCAAGCGGCACCGTGAAAAAATTATTCTTTCGCGTGCCACTTTTGGCACGCGTGTCATAGCTTCGCCGTCCCTGTCTATAGGGATTCGGGCAGGCGCCTCTCCCCACAATATTTTCAAAGGGTAACCAGGAAATGAGTGTAGAAAAAAGTATATAAGAACACAATATTACAGTTTGCAATCCTTTTGGATTCCAGGAAGGAAACCACATGCTATTTTGAGAGTGTACGTTTTTCTCATAATGATAGAAAGAAAACCCAGATTCAAGGAAGATAAAGTTAACAAAAGAGACTTACAAAGATATAAGACATGTTTTAAAGTCCTTAGTCCGAAATATGTTTTGGGGTGTGGGGTAGGAGATGATGCAATAACTTCGAAACAAAATATGTACGTACTTACATAAGAAAAAAAAAATTCCCAACATGTATTTTTGTATATTATTATTATTTTTTTTAATGACGAAGAGAGAAAAAAAATTCTTAGAAAATGATAATATACAAAATAAATAAAAACCAGTCAAAATTTGGCGCCCCATCTATTTTCGCGCTCTGGGCGACCGCCCCCTTCGCCCCCCCCCCCCTTTCGCACGGTACTGTGTCACAGAGCCCGTTCTCAGAAACTATATATGTTGGAGACTTGAAATTTTGCATACTTATATCTTAACACCTGAGATCAAACGACGAATCATAAAATTTTGAAAAAGTCGTAATTAACGGACGTTATTAATTAAAAAATCCCAATTAAAAACTGGAATGGGTTTCATAACTCAGCAAAAGCGTATACTTTTTGAAACCTCAAGATTTTCTTGCAGAAATTATTAGAAGCAGGTGTGGTTTTAATGTAAAATATGGACAAATTACTTTTTTGAAGCCGCGATAATTTTTTTTTCTACTCATCCTACAGATTCGAAAGTAGGGTCATAGGACATGAAAAAAAAAATAAGCTTTCAGAAATTAGAAAATTTATCTGGATCGTACCATAAAAACTCGAAAAATCCTTAAAAATCGAGTAAAAAATCTTTTCTTTTTGTTTTTTGAGAAGGCGACAGAGAGACGTCTGCTTCTTTAAATTATCTGCCATCGACGGAAATTCCAATACAGGTGGCTTTCAACGTAGTAGAAGATTTTATTTGCTTCTTTCAAACGGCAGGTCACGTGATATGATACAAAAAACAGATAATTTTTATACTGAGGTTTTTTATACCACCTACAATATTTTTTTGCATATTGCTTTTAGAATTTTGGTTCTTGCACAACTGGATTTAAAAAAACCCCGCTAATTAATAATATGTCAATTGAAAAAAATCCGTCTTCAAGTTTTGTATTTATCAAAAAATCGATTTTTAAACTTGTAAAAGAAATGCGTTTTCGTATAGATAATGGACGTATTTGTTAAAATTAGGAAAACTAAATATCCGATGGCTTTTAAACTTTGAGATAGTTTATAACAGATAATAACAATATTATAAAGTTAGCGTGCGTTGAATTTTGGTGACGGGGAGGGGCTTTTTTCTATTTTTTTATCAGCTATTTTTTTCGTTTTAAATGCGGTTGTTTCACTGAGCCCGCCTTTAAATATTATATTTTAACCATAAATATTCGAAAGATAGAGATGCCTGATTTGATACCATTTTTTTCTACAATTAAAAATTTCTATATCTTCAAACACATTTTTCTCCATAAAAAAAGGCGCGGAGAGGCTTTGAGATAGTTTATAGCATATAATACAAAATTTATATAGTGAGGGTGCGTGGAATGTGGATGGGTAGGGGTGGCAATTTTCTCTTTATTCTTCAGATCGGCTGTTTATTGCGTTTTGATTGCGCTTCTTCAGTGATAACTCTAATAAATATTATCTTTTAACATTAAATATTTGAAAGAGTTGAGGGAGTGGAGGGTCCTCCGGGAGGACTATTGACGACACGAAATTGTTAAAATTAGGAAACTAATTAAACGATCGCTTTTAAAATTTGACATAGTTTATAACACATATTAAAAATTTTATAATGCGAGTGTGCGTGTTATTTGTATGAGGGTGAGGGTGGGGGGGGGGGGGGCTATTTTCTCTTTTTTCTACAGATAAGCTGTTTATTGCATTTTGAATGCGCTTTCTCACTGAGCCCCCTCATATCCCTCACCCTCATATCAATATTATTTTTTAATCTTAAGTATTTGAAAGAGTGGGCAATTACCGGGGGAGGGGAAGGTGCTCCGAGGAGGGGCTATTTTCTAAATAATCCATCAGGTGACATACCGTTAGATAGGTCTATGAAAACTTATTCATATTATATGCATCCGATGCCTCTCCCACCCCTTTGCCCCTGGGGCACTTTTCGAAATTTAAAGGACCATCTCTTTAGGGTGCCCCAAAATTCAATGTAAAAAAATAATTAAAGGTGTGTCTCACCCTTTAAAATATTACTTTTTCTCCTATTATTAATCTATATGAAGTTAAAGCTCATTTGGAAAAGATTAAGAGTCACACAAGTTCACCGATTTATATAAAAGTATGGAATTTCAATCAAAAGCATAAGTTATAACCAATTATATATTTTATTTCTATTAATAAACATTTTAGTATCTATTATAACAAAAAAAAAATAAAAACACAATTAAATAGAAAAACACAATTGAATAGAACAACATAATTAAAAGCTGCAACTTCTTATTTTATATACTTTCGTCATACTATACTTTGAAGCTGTCGATCTTTGCTAGTTCTGTTCTTGTATAGAAGAACATAGTACCATATTGCAGCATTTGGGGAAAAATTAAGTTTGTCATTAAGATATAAGCAGCGTATCTTGAAAAAGTTTAGATTTTATGGTAAACCAATACGCATAATGAGAAATCAAAAAAGGAATAATGCAAAAGACATAGAGAATCAAAGAATGTAAGGAAAAATTTGGGAATGTTATTTGAAATAAGCCACACTAATTCGAAACAGCTTATTAGAAATGAAAAGGATTTCCAGTTTCTCAACTTACAAAGAAAATATGGGAAAGGTTGCATTGGAGCTCTGGACAGAAATCTTTCTATGCGTTAGAAAAGATCAGCTGGACGACAAAAACTATTTGCAAAGTGATTAAAAGAAGCTGCTTCATCTCAAAATTCCTTTGCTTTATCAACTGCATCTTTTACGTCAACAAAGGATGAAACTGAGACTGAAGGGGAAAATTCCTAAGAAAACTCTGTGAATATGCTGCCGAAATTAAACCAGAAAAAAAATATTACATGAGAAGTATACAGGTAAATATGAACATGAACAATGACTAAGGTCTGTAATAACAACAAAAGCTGCTATTGTTTTTGATAGAAATAATATAAGTATAAGAAAGTCAAGAATGCTATTTGCACCAGTCTTGAACGTGGCTGTGTGGTGGTGATAGTGAAGTAGACTGTTCAAAGAGTAATGAAAAATCTGTAATTCTTTCAACAAGTACTGTTCATCGTGCATGTCAACGCAAGTATGTATGTGAATGTAGTGAAATTGCGCAACAGATAAAAATGGAGTTTAATACTTCAAAATCAGTAGTTCATTTGGATGAAAAGTTATTAATTGATTTAACATTAACCCATTTATGCCTGAATTTTTGTTTTCTCAAATTTGTTGGTTAAATTATTTTAAAATGTTGCAAAATAATATAAGTATAAGAAAGTCAAGAATGTTATTTGCACCCGTCTTGAACGTGGCTGTGTGGTGGTGATAGTGAAGCAGACTGTTCAAAGAGTAATAAAAAATCTATAATTCTTTCAACAAGTACTGTTCATCGTGAATGTCAAAGCAAGTATGTATGTGATTGTAGTGAAATTGCGCAACAGATAAAAATGAAGTTTAATACTTCAAAATCAGTAGTTCATTTGGATGAAAAGTTATTGTTTGATTTATCATTAACCCATTTATGCTTGAATTTTTGTTTTTTTCAAATTAGTTGGTTAAATCACTTTAAAATGTTGCAAAATGAACTGGAAAAATACTAAAAAATACGCTAAAATATTTTTGTATTTATTTTCTGAAATGTAAACCTACTAAATATTGGAATATACGTATGTGGAAAAATGCGTAATTATATGTTTTGTCTACATTTATAGAAATTAAGCTTTTAAATTGTATAATATATACTATAATTAGTATTTTTATGAATTGTTAAAAAATACATTTATTTCTTTACAAAGACTAATAACATTATGAGTACTATTAATAATAAATTAAGAATAATCGTATTTGAGGCTAAAAAAAAAAATTATTTGAAAATCATCTTGAAAAGGACTTTACTTAAATAACTGCGCCCTAAATGTCTGGTAGAAATATGTACCCATTGGCGCCTAGCGCCCTATAATTTTGTACGTTACAACCATGCATTAAAAAAATAGGTTTGAACATATAATTTCGCAATTTAAGAAAATACGTATTTCAAAGAAATGTACAAGCTTTGATTATGACTTATTTACTTGGAAACTTGATACAAAAAATTCAAATAAACTTAATTTTTACATAATGAAGGGAACGAATATTCAGTTACGAATGTTAGGTTCATAAACGAATGTTAGGTATCGGTCCGGATAGCCTAACAGGTAAGGCATTGGCACGGCACGCCAAGTATCCAGGTTCGATCCCTGGTCTGGACATTTTTCGCTCTGTTGGAATAAACTTCAACTGTGCTACTCCAGCTTTGAATATGATATAATCCAGTTGGAAAATATTCGTTCCCTTCATTATGACCTAATTACATGGTATACAGGAGTTTTCGTGTTGAAGTAGTTTCATCATGTAAATGCTATAGTTATAGCTCGGATGGATGAAATAGCGCTGCAGTTCGCAGCCAAGTCCAACTAATAAGAGTGAATTATGTCAGCCAGGTATCGGTCCGGATAGCCTAACAGGTAAGGCATTGGCACGGCACGCCAAGTATCCAGGTTCGATCCCTGGTCTGGACATTTTTCGCTCTGTTGGAATAAACTTCAACTGTGCTACTCCAGCTTTGAATATTAATTTTTACATTTCGCTATCTTGAAAAATGAAAAATCTATAAACATCGAAAAAAGGCCTTCATTTAAGTAAATGAATATCCAGTTTATGTTGTCATCTCTCAGTAATAGATAAAGGCATTTATAGACAGTTATTTAATAAATTTTTCATGTTATGAAGAAGAAGAAAATTATAAAAATTTATTAAAATTCGAAACGTTCCAAAAATGGGACGCTAGGCATAAATGGGTTAAACGAAACAAGAAAGATAGACTGTATACCAGTGTTAGTTTCCCCACTAAAAGATAGCAATACAAAACTTCTTGGAACTCCTAAAATGTTATCTGGTGCGGGGGAAACAGCAGCTAATGCTTTTTTTTTTTTTTTAAACTTTTACAGTCATGGAAACGTGATTCTCAGAACTTTCTCAAATACAAGAAAATTCACAGGAACATGTGTTCTTAAGTATAACAAGTAATATAAAAATTTTGTTTTTAAAGTCAATTTCTACGTAGGTCATCAAAGAAAAATTTAATATAATCCCTTAAGCTAATATTAGTTTTTGTTGCATTAAAATATCTCAATTTGTTGATTTTCTATAAGCAAGTTGGTTTACAATGGAAGTCTATGGGAATTTGGCGAAATATTAGAGATATCACCAATTTGGCGTCACTTTTGCGACTCATTTAGGTCGCCAAATTTGGCGATATATCACCAAGTTTGCACAAACTTGGCGGTATTTGGCGACAGAACAAGGTCCCCATTATAGGTATGAGGATGCATTAAATACTGTTCAATAACCAATGGCCGCCATTTTGTCTCCCATATAAAACTAAAATTAATTAATTAAAATTTAATTAATGAATTAATATTTGAAAAATCTGTATTAACATCAAGTGTCATCCAGTGTCATCCAGTGCAAGTATAAAAAATTTATTTCAACTTGATAGGATGAATAATAAGTATTTTATTAACGATTGAAAATTTGAACAAGATATATAAATAAATAAATATAGGGAGAGTGTGAACTAATAGTAGAAATTGAAAAATGGAAGAATCCTTCGGCGGTTAGCCTTTTGACACTACATGTTTAGAAGTATTACTTTTAGATATTTTTAACGTATCTCTTGGACTGTGAAGTGGACCTGAAATTATTATGTTTAAGAGATTAAAAAAATGCTTTGAACTTAACCACCACAACCCACATTGTCAAAAAATGTCACTGATAGCAGCATCCGATACTTAGAAAACTTTTATTACGAATCAACCTGAGACAGTTGTTAAACACTTTCCTAAAAATGAATAGAGATAGAGAGACCTGTAAAATCTTTCCGATTATGATTGGAATAGATGTGTACAATATTATTTGGAAACTAGGTGTTCTTCCCAGAATTCGATGTATGGCAAAAGTTATTTATTAACATCAAGTGCGAGCATTACTCGCGCACAGAAGGTTCCGTAGAATAAATATATGAATTTGTAATTGTATTACAAAAAACAAAAAAAAAGTTCTTAAAAGAATACTAAGACTTTTTAAAAAACTATATAACGTAGGGTTGGGTATAACTGTATATACCAGAAAAGTGTAATCGGGTATACCATGAAAGTTCAAAGAGAGATATGGAACAATATCAAATATAGCTATTAGTATAACTCTTTTTTTTTAATATTATCCTAATCTGTTTATGATGAACTTAATTCGGTACTGACAATAAAGGCAGTGCATAGTTAAAGTTCATTTGGCATTTCATGAAACTAAATTCAGCGTAGTAATAACCTTTATTTCTACAGTGTATCTAAAACAAAACCTTTGTTGAAAGTTTAAATTTGGCATTGTGCTAAGCGCGCTTCAAATTGAGGTCTCAAAGTTGCAACGCCGCCTTGGTCAGTGCCGCGTTTTTCCAGATAGGTGTTTAATTAACTTTTAAAGTCACTCGAGGCGTATTGAGAGATACAATCAATGCAAACTATCGCGAATCTCACAGTATTTATGCGATTCATTCTAATTAAATCTTTCGAGGGCGATGCCCTTAAAAAACGGACACCTAATTTTAATTCCAAAAGAGACAAATGGCACCAAGAATATTTAATTAAAATTTTCATTTTATCATGTACGTGAAAATAAGCAAGTTCGCATTTTCTAATAAATTCGTTTATATATTCTGGTGTCAGTTCATTATTTCATAAGTTTATAAATAAAATTACTCTGTGCCGGAAAGGATTAAGTGGTCGCAGGACTCTTAAAGCTTCAAAATTTAAGAAATTTTAATTTTTTTAGATGTTAAACTCCTATCTCTTCTGAATATTTTGATGTAATTGTTTCCTTGAAATTCCCATTAGAACACAAGTTTTGGCTTTTAGAATTATACCCGCTCAATAGCTGAAGCGGCGTTTCCGAAACTTTAAAGTCATTATTTTCCTAATGGCGTTTTTGGGTAAAATGCGCAGGATACCTCAAAAACTTCTGAATATTTTTTCATGAAATTTTCAAAACATATATTCCATGCTATTCTGTATAAACTGAACCTAAAATTTCCTTTTTATTGTTCAAAAAAATATTTTTTTAGGTGATTTTACTGTTGAAACTTTCAAAATTTTCTACTAGCTAAATGCAGCGTTGCATTAAAAATATAAAAATGCTTTAAATACAAATTTATTTAAGTTCAGGGAAATTATTACAATCTGAAGTATAAGTAAGCACCAAAATTTTCATTCTAGTTGCAATATTTATTTTGTAATCCTGCGCGTAAACTGTTATGCCATTTTTTTGTTCGACAAATGTCTAACAGTTTCGAGCCCCCTATAAATACTAATTCTGCATCTTGCAATTTTTTAAATACATGAAACGAAAGAACATACTTATATCTTTCATTTCAATTAAAATTGTGTTTTAAAATCATATACATTTTAAGACATTAAATGTTGAAAATGGTCTTTTTTTCATTTTTTCCACTTTTTAGAGTCCCGAGACCCCTTAAATTAGTATGTTTTTAACAATTTGACGTTTATTGCTTTTATACAGTTACTGGACATTACATTACACATATATATCATTAAAAGTTGTTAACTAGGGATAGAGTACGCCGCCCTGTCCTTGTGTATGTCCAAACTGTTCGTACCTTTAAGGGTTAATATCTCAGCTAATTACCGATGATTTTTATCGAAAATCATTATCAACAATGCTTATATTCTTCTGCAACGATAGGTATATTCAGCGATGCTCAACAATTTTTCTGAATGCCCGTAAATCGAAATTTGTGTATAACAGAAAAATGCTAATTACTCAAAAACTATGTGACCTAGGGTAATCGCTATAATTTTCCGGCATGGTTTATATTAACGCCTACTACCGCTAATTTTTTCACAATTTTAGTTTCAGTAGATTCGGAATTAGATGGGGGGGGGGGGGACATATTTTTGCGCTACATTTTCAACAATATCTTTGAAAATATAATACCTAAAATTAAAAGGAATGTATCTTTGAGTTCAGCGTTACAAAAGCTTTCACAGGATACCCCACATGGTATACAAAGAAAAGATTTTTTTTTCAAGTAGCATAATTAGCCCCTCTACTTTTTTATTAAATATATTTATGAATGTTTATTAAAGTGAAAATATGTGGGGCAATGGTCTTTATTACTTCCCCGAATTTGAACTTTCCACGTTCCATAGTTTAAGATTAAAATGGCTGTGATAGATAGACAGACAGACAGGCAGACAGACAGACAGACGGACAGACACAGGAGTGATCTTATAATGGTTCCGTTTTTACTTTTTAAGTACGGAACCCTAAAAATTAACTTATGTTAACGGAAAAGAATCTGTAATAACATTGACACCTCAACAATTTCAAAGCCTTCAAAGATTCAAGAATTTGTTGTATGTGTATACATTGAATCATGGTACACATGTCAGTCTATTGTAGATGTATCGCTGAATGATATTTTAGTGATACAAAGATTTCATGAATATCATAATATACAACTACGCAAAACATGATTAAAGAAGATTCTACGTCAATCTTCGTATTTAAGAAAAGAGCTTGCCACTCTTTGTTTGTTTTCAAAACTTCTTAGTGCCAATGAAAAATATTTAGTTAGTAAAATCGATGAAAAAAAGAATTTGTACTTATTATAGAAACTTTTGAATTTTACAACTTAAATATCTCTCACAGGTTCTTTCACACCACAGAAATGATCGACAGCTTCCGAAGTGTGCTGATTTAGAAATGTCCAGAAACGCAATCGTTTAAAGAAGTTGTAGAAATTGTTAAACATTTGCCATGCGTTGATGACTGTACAGATCAAGGCATAACATTAATTGAAAGTTTGAATGATACAACAAAAGATTAAGAACTAAAACAGTACTTATTGCAGGTAATTGAAATGCGTAGAAAGAACTTCGAGAAGTGCAACCATAAAGATCTTCAAGATATGTAAAAATGTTTAAATATGTTATTTATAGAACATTATGAAATATTTTATTCTTTATTGTCTTGTTAAATTTGACAGGTGAATTTTTCAGAAAAAACATTCTTTTTACATTGCATTTTGTAATTTTGGTTAAAGTTCGTTTTTAGTTCCTTTTTAAGTAATTGTTCTTACATTTACTACACTAAATATTAACAATAGAGAACATTATTTAGAAACGGCATATTAAATGCATGTAACTTAATGCACAGGGTGTCCCAAAAGGTCGTTTACAAACTTAACATGCTGGACTGTCATATCATGAGGAACAAGATTTAAATAGGGACTTGTGTTCGAAAATGCAAACTGCGACAGCTAGAGAACGATGAGCGCAGGTGTGGAGGGAAGGAAAGAAAGGATATCGAAAGAGGTATTAATATGAATTTTATTAAAGAACATGGTTTAATTTACAGAAGGTATTTAAAATTCCTTCCATTCGCCGCAATGCATGCTTCACAACGTCGTCGAATGAATTCACGGTCCCGTTCACAATGGGCAGGTGTCTCACGGACACGTGCCGCCGCTTCCACGATCCTGGCGACGAGATCCATGTCCGATGTTACGGGCGTCTCGCATACCAAGATCTTCATGTGTCCCCACAGATAGAAATCCAGGGGAGTCAGGTCGGCGGACCGCCTTTGCCAATACAGCGATTAGAATATGTCCTATCGAGGTATTCTCGCACAGTGTAGCTAAAATGAGCGGGCGTTCCATCATGCTGAAACCAGATGTTTCGGCGTGTAGCGGCTGAAATGTCACCCATCAGATCCGACAAGACTCTTTATAAGAAAATGCAATAGGTATTCCCGTCGAGGCGCTGAGGTAGTAGTCAATGGCCAATTAACATGTCACCGATAATACCAGCCCAAACGTTTACGCGAAACGTTGTTGGCGTGCATGGGTACGTGTGGACCTTGGGTTTTCGTGCTCCCACATGTGCATGTTGTGCAGGTTCAGGACACCGTCCTGTGTAAAACAGAATTCAACCGAAAACAAAATCCATGATGGAAAATCCAACTGTGCAACCCGTTGTTGCAAATACCAGCATGCGAATGCAACGCGTTGGGGATAATCGTCCAAACACAATGTCAGTACACTTTTTAAGTGGTAGGGCTGTTGCGTGTCCTCATGCAGTATGCGCATAGTGCTGGAACGATGTATACGCAATACGCGTTCGCTTGCTCGGAGACTTTTTTGCGGGTTCTGTCCATTTTTCATAGCACGGTTTCCGGTACGACAGGCGTGCGTGTAGTGCCTTCTCAACCGATGTGGCTACGTACTTGGAAAGCTCCTGCTTCACGCAATCTGCGGTGCAATTGTCTAAAAAAAACATGACTTGGCTGACGTCTGCTTGGGAAGCGCTCAAGGTACATCTGTGCCGCGGCTCGTGCATTTCCATCCGCGGTGCCATATCCGTAATGCATATTTGCATATCGGCCAATTCTGCGTTACTAAATCGATTCATCCTTTTTCTGCAACGTCCTCGACTGAAATGATTACGCTTTCTACTCTCCAGTAAGCCTGCTCTCATCGCCATCTAGCGGTCGCAGTTTCCATATTCACAAGTTCTTACGTAAATCTTGTTTATCATGATATGACAGACCAGCACGTTAAGTTTTTAAACGACCATTTGAGACAACCTGTATATATATATATATATATATATATATATATATATATATAATAAATTTAAAATCTCAAATATATGAATAAATTGTTAAAGTTCTAAAGATGTATTAGAAATGAACATAGGAAACCAGTATGTAAAATAAGAAACTATGAATAACCCACAGAATCTTCAGAGGAGCTTGTGAGTTCATTCATAGAAGATGCGTTATATCATTAAATGTTGTCGGCATTAAGCCTAAAATGACAAAATTTAGCTCCTTATAACGCAAAAATAACAGAAAATAGATAATAAAAATCCAAGAGATCAAAAAAAGATACACCTCACACAGGGTATTAAAAAATAATAGAGCAAAATACCTAAATCACATACTCGGAAGCATAACTGCAGCATATCTGGATGGTAAAACAGAGTTAGGACTATTGTAACATGTGGGTCTACAGTTTATTATCTGACTGAAACCCATAACTTTGCTGCCATCTGGTGTGAGAGAGGAAAAAATGTAAATTGGAACTGGGTAATTAACAATAATGTTTGGTGCTGCCATCTTTACACCCCCCCCCCCTACCCCAGAAAAAAATGAATGAAATTGATTGAAGAAATAAAGAAATGACTTAGATTAACATTTAATTAAAGTAGAATGAAAAAATAGGAATAAACTTGATAATTACTGAGTAAATACAAAAATAAAATAAAGAATAGGATTAAATTAATAAAAAATAAAATAAAGAATTACATAAAAATAAATAAATAGAAGGGCGATTGATTAAATTAACTAATTTATAGGCAAAATATTATAATATAAAAATGAGAATATAAATAACATTTAAAAAACAGTGAGGAATATTTTGAGATAGTAAAATATAGCCTTGTATTATGTAACTAAATGTGAAAATTTACAAAACAATGAGGAATATTGAGATAGTGAAATATATCCTTGTATTATGAAGCAATATGTGAAAATTGTTGAGAAATTTATGATGTTAAATGCATGATACCCCATGTTTTTTTATTGAATTTTTTTAAATATATCCATACAATATATAAGCATATATACATACACATATACAAGCTCACACATATGTAAACATATAAGGTTTTGAACATTTTTGTTAGCATTCCCGACCTCATCCCTCTGCAATGGTATTTTTATATATATATATATTTTTTTTGTGTGTATAATGTATGGGAAAGGCATACACACACACGCATACTTTTTTTTTGTTGTTATATATGACTCTACATATACATATATTATATATATATATACATATATGTTATTTATTGTTGTGTATGTTTTTATAATTTTATCAGCAATCCTCAACCCACCCTCCATAATAGTGTTTTCTATTTTTTAGTTTTTTTTATATACATATTATATGCCTATACTGGTAAAAAGTAGGAAAAAATCAATATTAAGATTTGAGCCTGCAGATAAAAAAGAGATGGGATAATTATAAGACAATGCTAATTGCTTTAATTTAAAAATGTTAGGCTGTAAGAATTGGGAGGAACATAAACGTTTGATACAATACAATGATTAAGTAGAATATTTATATATGTTACCGTCCAAACCCGATATCAGGCCAAACTAGTTTATCATAGCGCGCATCGGATAAACTAGTTTTTCCTATGCCAAACTAGTTTATCCTAACACCCATAGGATAAACTAGTTTTTCCTAGGCCAAACTAGTTTACCCCAACGCCCATAGGATAAACTAGTTTTCCTAGGCCAAACTAGTTTGGCCTAACCCTCATAGGATAAACTAGTTTAGTCTGTTATTCATTGGTCTGAACTAGTTTATCCTAGGCCGATCTAGTTTACCCTAGGCCAATTCAATTTGGCGTGCTTTTATTGATTCCAAAGACCCCTTCGGAGCCGATCTTCAAGTTTATCTTAGGCCGGCCAATCTTGTTTATCCTATATGAATTCAATTTGACGTGATTTAATTGATGCCAATTGCGTTGAGCACGATCACAAAAGAAAAAAAAAATTAAAAACGAACTAATTCACACTTAAATTCAATGTCTCAAAATTGAGTCAAGTTCACGCTGAAATTCAAAAATTTTCAAACCAAACCACTCAACTCAAACACATCTATGAAATTGAGCAAAATTCACTAAAAACTCGTTTTTTATTTCTATTTTATTTATTTATTTTTTAATATATAATAGAAGTTTAGCGTCCAAATTTACAAAATTTTGCGAGCTAAGTCTTTTGGTTATTCTTATGTAAGGGTCTTTACGGGCCCGCCCAATTTTCCTTTCCAACACTCGGTTCCGGGCTTGGCTTGGCGATAACTTTTTTCGGGAGGTTCGAACCGAGATGAACTGGGAATCACTTTTTTTCCGGCTTAAGTCGCGATTGGGGTGCATTCTTCTTGAGGTCTGCACAGGCAAAAATTTTCAGTTCAATTTCCAACCCAGCTCACATGAAAATCATTTAAACAGGCAGGATCTCTGGTCTGTTCAGTAAAAATACTAGTAACATTTGCCCCAGCCCAACTTTTCTTTAATGAACGTATTTTTAAATCGCTATTATTCCACAATTAAAAATTTATATGTTTAGTATTTTTCCACCTATTCCATTACTTCTGCGAAGGGGAAAGGGGGGGGGGTCTTTCAAATATATTATCAAGTGGGCGGGAAAAGAATTAGAGTGAGGAAATGTTATTACTTTATGGTGGTTTACATTAAATGCATTTCCCTAAAACAAAGAACTTTTTGAGGTTTAAATGCTTTTAATTTCGAAATACAGGTAATTCATCTAAAAATAAAGAAAACTTTCTTTTGCCAGTTTGGTTATAATTCTTAATTTCCCTACTTGTTAAATTTTGAAGAAATTTTTCACACAAAAAAAGAAGTAGCAATTTTCTTACAATAAATATTATTCTATTAATTGATTGATTTTATTTATAACATAATTGAACTTTGAAAAATACTATTATTACTAATACTAATGATTTAATTTAAGATTTTGTTATGAGCAGCATAACTTTGCTGCTATGAGCAACATACAATTATATTTTTATTCAAATAATAAATATATTTAAAAATATATAAGTGCATTTGATTTAATAGTGATTAAGTGTTAAAAGTAAGCTGCAACTAATTAAATTCAATTGAATTCAATTGCAAGTAGGCTCAGTTGCAATGAATATATTTTTGTTGTATACTGCAATTAAATAAATCGCAGTTAAAATATTTTCAATTAAATTAAGTGGGAGTTGAAGCCCGCATTTAAACGAATTACGATAACATTTTAATGTCGTTACACATTTATCATCACAATTTTAATTTTTATACAATAAAAATCTCCCCCCCACCCTCTACTAGCAGACAAAATTAAAAATCTTTAAAATTTTTAAGTTTCATTTTTTTTTATTCTGCCGTTTTTATTATATTTAAGTTTGCCCTAGTTGTTTCATTTTTACTTTGAAAAACTAATACAATGTGACCTCGAAAATCCGGCTATCAGAAATCCGGCAACTTCAAAAAGTTAGCAACGAAGGCCACCTCTCCCCTTTTATTTACTCTTCAGCTTTATGGGAAAAAGAAAAATAACAATTGTTTACGAATTAAAAATTTCCAGATCGAAAAAGATGGATTAGCGATACTGAAATCGCTCAAGCTGTGCTAAATAGAACCGCTGATAACGCTATAGTAGCCGCTCAGAGGAAGGAGGACGAGGAACCGGCAGAAGAAAAGATGTCACATGAAAAATGTATATGTTTGACTAGAAAATTACTCTATGCTTTAGGGGAACAAGACTATATTTCCGAAATCGATATTGTTCACTCATAAAATCTAAGAAAAAGTTGTTAAAGAACGGCAAATATTAAAAGAAATGAGATTGACATCGATGTTTCGGAAATTACACAAGAATTGATTTAACTGTTTATTAGAATTGATGTACCATAGAAAAATTAATGTATTTCTTTATATTTATTTTATTTCTCACATAAACATCACTTGGCTTTGAATTAATTATGAATAAATCCACCATTCCATTAAGAATATCAGAAGTACATCTGATATTCTTTCAGAAATTTGGAATTTTCAAAGATCCCGCAAAGTCCCGATCCCGACGATGTCGGATTTTTGAGGTTATCCTGTACATTATTAATCAATCCTCTAAATCCTTCCTCTTCTAAATTTCATGATAACCTCCCATCCCATTCTTTGGTCCTCCACCACACAATTTGACACATGGAACATATTTTGTAACTACCGACGTCGGTGAAATGGAGAAGATAGGGGGACAGTATCCCGCTCCCCATCGAATAAAATATATTATACGGGGTTGACGGCAATACTACTTTGCACAATGTTGTGTACCGGAGCGGTAATTTGAATCAATAAAAGCACGTCAAATTCCATTGGCCTAGGATAAACTAGATCGGCCTAGGACAAACTAGAACCTTGGCGCCGGGGCGATCTTTGGGATTAATAAAATCTCGCCAAATTGAATTTTCCATGATGAACTAGATCGGCCTAGGATAAATTAGTTGAGACCAAAAAATATCAAGAGCGTAGGCCAAACTAGTTTGGCCTAGGAAAAACTAGTCTATCCTATGGGCTTTAGGATAAACTAGTTTGGCCTAGGAAAAACTAGTTTATCCTATGGGCATTAGGATAAACTAGTTTGGCCTAGGAAAAACTAGTTTATCCTATGGGCGTTAAGATAAACTAGTTTGGCCTATTAAAAACTAGTTTATCCAATGCGCGTTAGGATAAACTAGTTTGGCCTGAAATCGGGTTTGGTCGGTAACATATATACTGAAATATGTAAGCAGGAATTGAAGTTCGTAAAATTAATTACATTAAATGAAAATTCATTGCGTTTATCATAAATATTGAATGTTATGGTGTTATTAGGGAGAATATTAATTTTAACATCCATAAAATTGTTACTTGAATTATTTGGAAAAGTAGTACTAAGTTCTAGATTAGAAGGATACTTTACAGGAAGAGATATAGAATTATTATCTTTAACAGAAAGAATAGTAATTATATCATCTATGTATCTGTATAGCAATATATTATTGTTAATACATTTAAGTTCATAAAAGTAAAGATATAAATCAGATAACATACTTGATGAAGCAGCTCCTTGAGGTATGCCCTGTAGTTGAATAAAAAAAGCATTGTCTTGGAAAATAAAATTATGAAATAGTAGAAGCTTAGTCAAAGATGTGAAGTACTCAGTGTCAATGTTATCAGGTAAATTTAATAAAGGAAAATATTCTATAAATAATGTATTGATAATAGAATGTAAATCTTATAGAATGATATTATTAAATAGGTCTTTGAAATCTAAAGTAATAATATTATTGACATTTGTTAATGGCTTTATTTTATCCACCAATTAAAAACTGTTTTTAATGCAGTGAGTGTTGTCTTTGTTGACTGATAACTCATAAATTTGTGTAAGAATATTTAAAAATAATATATTAGCACGAGTATTATATGTATTACAACCTACAGTGACAGTGCAGAATTTAAGAGGATTTTGGGAAATTTTGGAATCATGACTACATAAGGATAATTTAGGTTGTTATTTTTTATGCCTAGCAATTTATGATAGCTTAAAATATGATTATTATTTTCCTTTAAAGTAACGTGATGAAGTTTGAAAATATTATTGGAGGTAACTGCTTTAGTTAGAAGGTGATGATAATAATATTTGCAGATGATAGCATAGTTGTTAGCAGCCTTATCTACATATGTAATGATGAAATTATTTTGAAGTGCTGCAATATGTGGTTTAAGGGTGGAGAAAGAAACTGAATTTTTGGCAACATTTAATTTTAATAATTGTTGTTTCAAAAGAAAGATGACATGATGCTTCCAATCTACAAAATATTCAGTAGGTTTATTATAGTTAATAGCAATTTTATAAATGAAGAAATCTAAATCATATGTGAATTGTTTAATGATGGACTCTATATTAAACTGTGAAAGAATACGGTATTTAGTGACATGATGTATCAAAGATCTTAAATGTTTATTATGGACAATGTCTAAATTACCAGTTATAACATGTCCATGATGGGGATTAATATATGTATTTAGATGGGGATCATTGCATTTACATGTAAAAGTATCAGTGTGTTTGGAATTTTTAGAAAACTTATTATAATTAAAACATTTACGACCTAAACTAATAGGACATTTAAAAGAGCTTTTTAGATTAACACTTTGAAGTGGGAATTTACATTGCTCGTTGTGAAATAATTAATTAAGTTTAATTTTATTAAAAACAGGATTGGTAAAGGTAACGATTAAATGTGTATTACAAGCGTTTGCAAGTGATATTCTACTTCTTTCATACCAGCAGTTCTTTTTTGTGCGAATGTTCTATCTGAATCCACCTACATTGCATCTCCATATAATTTATGCATTTAAAACACAAGCCTTTTTTTTTTTTTTTTTTACTCTACCCCTTGTTTTTTCCTGAATGAATTTTATTATCGCTTTCTTATATCTTCAAAAGAAAAAAGTATTGTAATCGAAATTTTTTTCGACTTCCGGTTTTCGACAGATTTACATGTTTTAGGGGTCTGAATCTCCCAAAACTTCTCTGTACAAAATGTCTGTCTGTGTGTCAGTGTGTCGCCATTGTACCATGGGAAAGTGTATGAAGTTATGCATAGAATTGAACCAAATTTTTTGTGTATGTGCTTGGCTTTGGCATGCAGATCCTCCTTCAATTTGGAAATATCCCGTCAGAAGGTGTCGCTGTGATAGCGATTTTTGCATCATTTTCTCGATTTTTTGTAGCTGTATTGTCCATCGGAGGCTTATGCACGGCTATTCGCAAACAGCTGATGTACAATTGAATAACAAAAAACTATTGATTTTAATAAATATCATTAGAGATTAACTCGTTTTTATTACAATTAATTGACTGAAGCAAAAATTTAAGATGAAAATCAAAGTTGGTATAATATTGAACTAAGAATATTGAAGTTTAACATTTTTAACTACTTTTTGAAGTACTCAGATATATGAGATAGAAGAATGTTTTGGAATTGGCATATCCAAATAGTTTTTCCTTTGAAAGCTGTTCATATTTAGCTGAACCGACTATTTTCTTAAATGCTTCCATTTTTGTACTTTATTTTCCATTTTAAATGGAATTTTATCAAAATTGTTACTAGTCATTTTTACTCATTTCTATTTGATATAATTATCAAAATAGAGCAGAAAATAAACTAAATGTAAATATTATAAAAAACTTTAAATAGAAATAAAACAAAATGCGATAGCACGGCTTCCTCTTACTGTGTTATCATACATAAATCCTAATAAGAATTTAAAGAAACGAGAAAAGACTACTCGTGTAATTACATTACACTGTTTTACTTTAGATTACAGATTTTAATTTTAATTTCAATAGAGTTATTGATAATTAAAATACATAATATTTCATTTCATCTTTAAAATTCTCATTCTAACTTTTATCAAATACTATAGTGGCATTTGTACCATATCTTTCTACAATCTATTTATTATGAAAATTCCTATTTTATCGTTAAACTCAATTTCACTAGCAAAAGTGTTTGTTAATTTAATAAACTTTTGTGTAGCTAAAACTCTTTTCAACTTTTAATTTTTAATTTTTTAATTAATTTCTTTATGCGACCCATCCATTATTATTTAGTTAATTATAATAGATGCAAATTGAAATTAAATTATGAATGGCTAAAATTCACTATATTTAAATTTTTATTCTTGCGATTTCTGTTGTTAGAGTATAGAATGTATGGTCATATTAATTTTTATTATTTCTGGTGTTTTGTTGTTTTTAACAACATAAATTTCGTTTCAATTACACTATCATTTAATTAATGTAAAGTATATTTTATTCTGTAGTTATATGTGTACCTTTCTAAGAATATTCTTACATAATTAAAATTATTTTTACGAATAAATTCGTGAATGTTGACTTAGCTTCTATTTTACCTTGTTCTATGCATCTAAGAAGAAAATATTGGATTTGTATAAATTTTCGACTTCCACTTTTTGATGGATTATCACGTTTTAAGAGACCTGTTTACGATTTGCCTATTTTCCCTCTGTCTGTGCTCCTGTCTGTTGGTGTATAGCACAACTCTTTTTCAAACACTTAAGAGCCTACACTAGTCACTCAAAAAGATCCGGATGATAATGTTAATTCTATGGGAAAGTTATTTTCAAACATATCGCTTGAATTTTGATATTTTCGAAAGACTTTTTTTTGCATAGGATAGCTGAGGACGATCTATAACCGGGCTAGTTTTTACTTTTTTGATTTTCGTTATAGTTTTTTTTATATTAGGATAGTTTTAATTTCAGAACCAGTTCAAACCGGTTCCGAAAGTAAAAGAAATTTTTAAAAACAAATATGAAACCAAAATCAAAAATGTAAAAACTAGTCCGGTTGTAGATCATCCTCAGTTATCTTATGTAAAAAAATCATTCAAAAATATCAAAATTTAAGCTAGATATTTGAAAATAACTTCCCCATAGGATTAACATTATCATCCGGGTCTTTTTGAGTGACTAGTGTGTACTCTTAAACATGGATTTTCACGAACTTTCGTATGACAATAAACCGTGACATTTGTACCATACCTTTCTACAATCTAGTTTTTACCCAATTCCTGATATGTTAGTATTATAAAAAATTACATTTACAGGCGTATTTTTGATGACAAAACAATATTGTAATATCTTTAGAACTTAATTATAAACTAGTACATTAGCTTTAAGACATTCTTCCACTAGCCCGTCACTTGTGATATATCACCAAATATTCTCTTTAACTATACAGGTTCGAACAAAATTTGCTTTAAGTAAATAAATAAATAGAAATGCTTAATTCATCTTTAAAAGTTAAACTTAAATTTACACTATGTGTAAAATTACTTAAAAGATGACAATATTTAAAAGATGTTAAATTACCTTAATACCTTAGTACTTTCAACTATAAAAAACATAGTCTTCGTCAGAGGTATATAAGAAATACAATTGTTATTAACGTGAGTATTTCATAACGTATTTCTTATATTCCTCTGACGAAAACTATGTTTTTTATAGTTGAAAGTACTAAGGTTTTAAAGTAATTTAACATCTTTTAAATATTGTTATCTTTTAAGTAGTTTTACACATAGTGTAAATTTAAGTTTAAAAATTGATTTAATTATGTGCCAATAAAGGCTCCTCAAAATAGGCCAAATTGCTGTAAAACAGCAACAATGAAGCATTTTAAAGACCAAACTGTTGAAAATAAATCACAAATATAAAATGAAGAGTGTAATATATATATTTTTAAAGTACGCTTTTAAAGTTAATAGTTTAATATGTATTAATTTACGATTATACGTCCATAAATCAATTTACAAATCCTGAAAAAATAGTTTAAATAATGTTTCATGTTTTCTTTAATATAGCCCTATCTTATAAAAGAAACTGAGCTAAATAAATATATTTTTGAATAAACTCATTTGCTTGAGTTCTATACCAAGCGTAAAAAAAGGAGTGAATTGCCCCTAATCGAGTTCCGTGCCCGCGCCAAATGAATGTATTGAAACTTAAATTTTTGGGAAAAAACCTGAATTGAAGTAAAAAAAAAATCCCTGCCAAATCGGCATACAGGCGCAGGAAGATTTCGAAGTTAAGCACTAATTTCACCAACAAAAACTAAATCATGATTAAAGATAAACCCACTTTAAGAATTTTATATGGCGGCTTTTGACGAGTTTTAATTTCGTTTTTATCTGTATTTTAGAGCTGGTTTTTATCAAAATCACGTTAACGTAGTATTCAAAAAATATTTTGAACATGCTCAACAACTCGACACATTTTCAGATTCATTTTTAAAAGAAAAAAAATGAAACTTGCTGACGTGATTTTTAAAGAGATTTATAAGCGACCTATGTTTTTATTTTCCATTCAATTAATAAGAACTTGATTTATAAACTACTAGCAAACCCCGCGGCTTTGCTCGCGTAATATTTGAAATATGCCAAGTGATATTTGCATGACTATTTTTTATTAGAAAAACACTTTTTGGAATAATTCAAAAATTACAAATTAAGCCACAATTGACTAAACTTTATTATAAAAGTGCGATAGACAGAAATGAGATTTTAATTAATAAGAAGAACTAAAACTAATTCCAAATAAATGATAATTTAGAAAATATTTTGAGTCTTTTTTGCTCTTTTCATACGCTCATTTCAATATTCATTTGAAGTTTTGAATTTTTTAGAAACCATCTTAACACATTTACATCTTAAAATTAACCATCATGTCAAATTCCAAGCTTCTTGTCTAACAGTCTACCACCTCTCTGGTGTTAGTGGCACCAACATAAAATGCCGAAACAGAGTTGGAATAGAATGTCTCGAAAAATGTTGAAACAGAGACTGTCACCATTAATTTGCCAACATTAACCTTCAAATCGGTTGGTATTTCCTAATATTCTATAGAAAACGGAATTTAGATGTTTTTAAAGGTTTTCTTGTTGTTCCTGCCAACCAGATGATTGTAAAACTGGCATAAAATTTAGCCCGTATAGGATCAGCGACTATCACTCTTGATTCGCAACCAGTAACTTTTGTAATCGGTTTATTATTTCCAGAGATTCCACAGAAATCGTAATTTAGGGCTCTTTTAGAATGCTTTTCGCTACTTCCCTTCGCTTCACCCCTTTTTAATTTCCAATTTATTTTCGGCTGCTCTTAGAGGACATTTATATTTTATAAGTAACTACCGTGCTATATTTAAAGTTTCTAGCCTTTTCAGTACCGCAGAAATCGCAATTTAGAAAATTTTTTGCTCCTGCAACCCTCGAGGGGTTGTGGCACCGACATAAAATATAGCTTATGTTTGAGCAGGTTCTAGCACCATCAATTTGCAACCATTATGTTTGAAGTCGGTTTCCTATTTCTTACGATTGCCTAAAAATCGTAATTTAGAACGCTTATAGAACGCTTTTCGCTCACTTCATCATTTTAAATTTGGAATTTTCTTTCAACAATTCTTAGAAAGCATTTGCATCTTTGAAGTAATTTCCATTCCAAATTTAAAATGTTAGACCCCCTCAGTAACACAAAAACGCAATTTAGAACATTTTTTGCTCCTGTAACCCCCTGGTAGTAGTGACAACAACGTAAAATATAGGCTATGTTGGAGCGGGGACTGTCACCATCAATTTGAAACCATTACTTCTGAAATAGGTTTATATTTCCAGAGACTGCGTAGAAATCGCTACTTAGAACGTTTTTAGAACGCTTTTCGTTCATTTTCACCTTTTTTAAATTTTAAATATTTAAGGAACTCTTCTCAGAGAGCATTTACATCTCATAAGTAATTACCATGCCAAATTTTAAGTTGCTAGCCCCTTCAGTATCCCCAAAATCCCAATTTAGAGCGTTTTTTAAAATGCAACCGCAAGGTGGTAGTGACGCCGACATGAAATATATCCTATACTGGAGCGATATGTAATCATGAATTTCCAACCATTACTTTTGAAATAGGTTGGGTACTTTCTGAGACTGCATAGAAATCGCAATTTAGAACGTTTTTCGTCCCTTTTCACCCCTTTTAAATTTCGAATTATTTAGGAAATGTTCTTAGAGATCATTTACATCTTATAAGTAACTACCATGCCTAGTTTCAAGTTGCTAGCTCCTGCAGTATTACAAAAAACACAATTTAGATCGTTTTTTGCTCCTTCACCCCCTTTGGGGTAGTGGCACCGACATGAAATATAGCCTACGTTGGAGCGAGGGCTGTCACCTTCGTTTTCATACCATTATTTTTTTAAATCGGTTCGGTACTTCCTGATATTCCGTACAAATCGCAATTTAGAAAGTTTTTTAGAACGCTTTTCGCTCATTTTCACCCCTTTAAAATTTCGATTTTTTAGGAAATGTCCTTAGAGATCATTTGTATCTTATAAATAACTGTCCTGACTAATTTCAGGATTCCATGCCTTTCAGTAACACAAAAATCGCAATTTAGAACGTTTTTTGCTTCTGCAACGCCTAGGTGGTAGTGACACCGACATGAAATAAAGCCTATGTTGGAGCAAGGGCTGTCATCATCAATTTCTGACATTACTTTTGAAATATGTTGGGTACTTTGTGAGATTGCGTAAAAAATAGCCATTTAGAACGTTTTTAGAAATCTTTTAGCGCATTTCCACCCTTTTTAAATTTCGAATTTTTTAAGAAATGTTCTTAGAGATCATTTATATCTTATAAGTAACTACCATTCCAAATTTCATATTTCTAGGCCCTTCAGTAACACAAAAATCGAATTCTAGAACGTTTTTTGCTCCTGCGCCCCCTTTGGGGGCAAAGGCACCGACATGAAACATAGCCAAAAAAATCGGCATTTAGAACATTTTTTAGAACGCTTTCGGCTCATTTTCACCCCCTTTTAAATTTCGAATTTTTTAAGAAATGGTCTTGGAAATAATTTATAGCTAATAAATAACTACCATGCCAAATTCCATGTACCTGGCCCTTCAGTAACACAAGAATCGCAATTTCGAACGATTTTTTGCTTCTGCACCCCCTTTTGGAGTAGTGGCACTGACATAAAATGTAGTCTGTGTTGGAGCAAGGATTGTCACCATCATTTTGACACCATTTTTTTTATATATCGGTTTCGTACTTCTTGAGATTGCGTAAAAATAGTCATTTAGAACGTTTTTAGAACGCTTTTTGCGCATTTTCACCCCTTTTAAATTTCGAATTTTTTAAGAAATGTTCTTAGAGGTAATTTATATCTAATAAGTAACTACCATGCCAAATTCCATGTATGTGTGCCCTTCAGTAACATAAAAATCGCAATTTTGAACGTTTTTTAGCTCTTGCACCCCCTTTAGGGGTAGTGACACCGACATAAAATGTAGCGTATGTTGGAGAAAGGGTTGTCACCATAATTTTGACACCCTTATTTTTGAAATCGGTTTGGTACTTCTCCTGATTGCGTAAAAATCGCCATTTAGAACATTTTTTAGAACGCTTTTTGCTCATTGTCACCCCTTTTAAATTGTCGAATTTTTTAAGAAATGTTCTTGGAAATCATTTATACGTAATAAGTAACTACCATTCCAAATTCCATGTATCTGGGCACTTCAGTAACACAAAAATCGCAATTTCGAACGTTTTTTTGTTCCTGCACCTCCTTTAGGAGTAGTGGCAGCGACATAAAATGTTGCCTATTTTGGAGCAAGGGTTGTCATTATCATTTTGCCACCATTGTTTTTTATATCGGTTTGGTACCTCTTGAGATTGCGTAAAAATCGCCATTTAGAACGTTTTTAGAACGCTTTTTGCGCATTTTCACCCCTTTTTAATTTCGATTTTTTAAATAAATGCCCTTAGAGAACATTAGTATCTTATAAGTAACTACCATTCCAAATGTCATGTTTCTAGGCCCTTCAGTAACACAAAAATCGAATTTTTAGAACGTTTTTTGCTCCTGCACCCCCTTTTAGCCAGTGGCACGGACATAAGATATAGCCTATGTTCTAAGTTGGACTAACACCGTCATTTTGATACTATAACTTTTAGAATCGGTTGGGTAGTTCCAGAGCTTACCTCCTACAAATAAACAATTTTTACCTCTTTATAATAGTATAAGTATAAGTATAAGTATAGAAGTAGTATAGATATAGATTATTTTCCCAGTAGGGCCATATTTTTCGTTTCCAACACAATCGCTTTGAGAAATTCCGTTAAAAATGCCCACTTTGACATAATTTTTAAAAATAATTCTGTCTCTATCAAAAAATCGACCATTACGGCACGGTATATAGTTTCTGAATAAGAGAATAACCTACCAATTGGAGCGTTTGAAAGCTAAAAGGAATTTAACAATTTGGAAATTGCTCGTCAAACGTGGGAAATGAGGTGCGTTCGTACTATAACTAGTTTTATAATTATTTTTTGCACCCCATATTGTACTGAATGTATACTTTTTTGCACTTCATAAAGCGCATAGTCTGATACATCATTAAAATGCACTTCCAATAATTTTTTCCCATTCCCCGTAATGTAACGGAACACTTTTGAATGTCCCTGTAATTAAACTATACATCCGATTTTCCTAAAATTTGAAATAGCTCAACAAAACTTTGCAACAATTATATCTTTAAAATTTCAGACCATTCGGAAGCTGTAATATCATTAAAATGCACTTGCAATAATTTTTCCCATTCCCCGTAATGTAACGGAACACTTTCGACTGTCCCTGTAATTAAACTATACATCCGATTTTCCTAAAATTTGAAATAGCTCAACAAAACTTTGCAACAATTATATCTTTAAAATTTCAGACCATTCGGAAGGCTGTAATATCATTAAAATGCACTTGCAATAATTTTTCCCATTGGCCGTAATGTAAAGAAAAACTTTTGACTGTCCCTGTAATTAAACTATACATCCGACTTTCCTAAAATTTGAAATGGCTCGACAAAATTTTGCAACAGTTATATCTTTAAAATTTCAGATCATTCGGAAGGCTCTAATATCATTAAAATGCACTTGCAATAATTTTTCCCATTGGCCGTAATGTAAAGAAAAACTTTTGACTGTCCCTGTAATTAAACTATACATCCGATTTTCCTAAAATTTGAAATGGCTCGAAAAAATTTTGCAACAGTTATATCTTTAAAATTTCAGATCATTCGGAAGGCTCTAATATCATTAAAATGCACTTGCAATAATTTTTCCCATTGGCCGTAATGTAAAGAAAAACTTTTGACTGTCCCTGTAATTAAACTATACATCCGATTTTCATAAAATTTGAAATGGCTAGACAAAATTTTGCGACAATCATATATTTGAAATTTCAGGCAATTCGGTTGGGTAGTTTTTGCTCTGTTACATGCGGACAGACGGACGGACAGACGGACGGACGGACAGACGGACAGACGGACAGACGGACAGACGGACAGACGGACGGACTGAACGACGACTATAGGTGCTACGTATTTATATAATTACGAACGCACCTAAAAATGAGTCAGAAAATAAGCGGTTTGGATTTCAGTACATGTTTAATAAGATATTTTTTTCTTCAACCTCTACGCATTTTTAATTTGTTTTTGCTGTAAGAATTGATCCTATCAAAAACTTGTCAATATAAAAGTTGTAGATAATATTAAGAAGACATGTAATAAATTCATACGGATTTGATATCTTGTGAAATGACGAAATTATGGATTATTTTCTTTTTCAACCCCCCCCCCTTTTGTTTTCGTTTTTATTTATTTTTTGCAGTAAGAATTGGTCCTATCAAAAACTTGTCAATGTAAAAGTTGTAGATAATATTAAGTCAATTGATAATAAATTTAATTGAATATGATATCTTGAGAACTGACGAAGTTATGAAGTTTTTTCTCCCCAAAGACCTAATTTTTTGCCTTTTTGAGCTCATTTTTAGTTTTATGAAAAATTTGTCACACATAAATTTTTGGCCCATTTTTTAGAAGTGATAATAACTTTAAACTGAGTCGATGTGTATTATAATTAAGAAGACATGGGTTTTTTTCGTTTTTCACAAAAACCCTCCCTATTTCCAACCCTTGGTCCGATTTTGCTCCTTAACAAATTTCACCGAGATTTTATGCCCCTTGATTTTATGCATTAGTTTAAAAAAGAATTGTGCAGAATTATGGAAATTATTGTGTTCTTAAAAAAATTTAAAAATTCTTGCATATTTTTTGCTTATAACATGCAGGGTTTTCAACCAAATTTAATGCCGGTTTCAGAAAAATTGACAAAATATAGTAGAAGCAATATAGTGCAATTGGAATATAAATATATTAAATATTTTAGGATATATGAGCATTTGTATGAAATAATTTTTATCTGCGCATGCGCGAACGATAACAAGGGTCATTTTACATAATTTAATAGTCAACTCTATGGAGCAACTTATTAAAAAAATCTAGCCAAATATCGTAAAAATTCAGAAAGATATCGGCATTAAAGTGAGCAAATTTTTAGTTGTTCTCTAAAAGCAGCTGAATGATAAGGGATTTTACACAAATTGTCATTTTTTATTAACTCACTTTCAGAAAAAAGTTAGTATTTAGTGAGTATCAACGAGTAGATTTGGAAAAAACGCTTCGATTTTGATACTTCTTTTGATCATGGTATAGGCTCGTTCTGGTGGTTATCCAAGAAGAACTAAAACATCAATAAAAAATGAAAAAAAAAAAAAAAAAAAAATTAAAAATGACAATTTGTGGAAAATCCCTTATCATTCAGCTGCTTTTAGAGAACAACTAAAAATTTGGCGAAACAGCACCGAAAACTGGCGATATGAAGCAATTAAAATAATAAAACTTTGTAAAAAATCACCATAAAATTAAATCAAAACACAGGACGCGTTTCGAGCTAAAAACATAACAGCTCGTCATCAGCTAAGCATACACAAATTAATTGCTTCATATCGCCAGTTTTCGGTGCTGTTTCGCTGTATTCAACTATTTGGGTGCTGCACCGTGTTGCTTTGCACGTGTTCAAGGTATTTGCTTTTCTTTCTTCCCAGTTTTGTTTTATTTTTATTTTTCCATTTTATTTTTATTATTTTGTTTTCTTCTATTTATTTACTTATTTATTTATTATCTTTTTATTCATTTTCTGGTCCTGTTTTCCTTCTTTCTTGTTATGGGTTCTTCACTTATTAATCGTTTCAAGCACCTTCGTTTGAAGCGCGCCAGGTGTTTGAATAGGCTTAATTTTCTTTTAAGGTGTAAACGTTCAAGGGTTATTCCTAAGTTCATTAATATTATTTTCAAGCTTCCTTCTTCCATTCGTGTTCAAAATGCCTTAACTAGGAGTAAGTTTGCTATTCTTAGAGCCATCATTCAAGATGTTCGTTACTCTCTTTCTTGCATCGAATATGAATTATATTCTTTGCATTTACAGTTAAGTAAAACTGTAATTTATTTCCCTTTCCTTGAGAAACGGATTTTTGCTTACGTCGATTTCAAATCTAGGTGTCACAATGCTATTTTGGATAAAAAGTTTTCTTCTCTTCTGACTTCTAATTCTTCTGCTCCTAGTATTTCTCCTCTTGAGCAAAATTATGTTGTCAATTTGTCTTCTCACTCTCTTACTGATTCTCAGCGTGATGTTCTCTCACTTGGCTTGAATTTTTCGTGCATTTCTAAGCCTTCTATTCCGAACTTAATTGCTCCCATTGAACATTCTTTCAAAAACAGTAAAATTTCTTCTGGTCAACTTGATTCTCTTCGCTACCTTTTGGCTAATGTCATTTCTTCTAATAAATCTTTTAATAAGTCTAATCTTTCTTCTTCTCAGAAATCTGCTCTCAGTGAATTTAATTCCGTTCCTAACCTTCTTATTACTAAGGCTGATAAAGGCGGTCAAACAGTTCTTCTCAATAAATCTGATTATATTTCCCACGTTGAATCTATGTTAAACTCTGGTCCATATTCCAAATTAAAAAAGGATCCTTCTACTAAGCATTTATCTGACATCAAGCATGTCATTAAAAATTCTGTCTTTCTTAATCATAACACTAAACGTTTGGTCACCCCTACTATCGCTAATTGTGCTCGTTTCTATGCTCTTCCTAAGGTCCATAAACCTACTCTTTCCTTTCGCCCTATCGTTTCCAATATTGGTACTGCTTCTTATAAACTTGCCAAGTTCCTTTCTAAGTTACTCGCTCCTTTATCTTCCACTAACTTTCATACCGTGAAAAACTCTTTTGACTTTGTTGATAAAATTAAACGCCTTTCTCCTTGCAATTATATAATGGTTTCCTTAGATGTTAAATCCCTTTTCACTAACGTGCCTGTTCAAGGGGCAATTGATTGTTTGGAAAGAAGGTTGCGCGAATTTCATTACTCTTCCATTGAGATTGATGAAATCCTGCATTTAGTTAGTATTTGTGTCAGGCAAACTGCTTTTCAGTTTAACAATTCTTTCTATTCTCAAACTGAGGGTCTGGCCATGGGTAATCCATTGTCTCCTCTTTTATGTGATATTTATATGCATTTTGTTGAAGAAAAACTCTTCAGTTTATATAAATTTCCTTTCTGGTTTAGGTATGTTGATGACACTTTCATTTTAATTCCATCTGACCTTGATCTTTCTAATCTCCTTTCTCTTGTTAATTCTGTTGATCCTTGTATTCAATTTACTCTCGAAGTCGAAGAGAACAATTCTCTTCCTTTCCTTGACGTCTTGGTTTCAAAACTCCCAGATCGGTTCTCTACCTCCGTTTATAGAAAACCTTTCGCTGTCTCCCTTCCCCCTCATGCCCTTTCAAATCATCCTCCTCAACAAAAAGTGGCGTCCTTTTATACTTTTGTTTTTAGGGCGTTACGCATTTGTTCTGACACTTCTGCTCTGAATAATGAAATTAATTATCTGAAATCTCTTGCCCTTGCTCGTGGTTATAATCCCTCTTTAATTGATAAAGCTTTGTATAAATTTAATAAGCCTAAACGTCCTTTTTCTGATTCAAATAATCCTCCTAATTTTAATTCTATAATAGTTCTGCCCTTTTATTCTCTTCTGTGTTTCAAAATTGCTAAAATACTTTCTCGTTTTAACTTCAAAGTTATCTTCAAACCTATGAATAAAATTAAATTCTCTTCGCTAAAAGATCCTGTTCCTACTGAGAACCGGTGGGGTGTTTATTTCATTCCTTGCTCTTGCAATTTAGGTTATATTGGTCAAACAAAGAGAGCTTTAAAATTCAGATTAGGCGAGCATCAGAGATATATTGCAAATCAAGAAATCTCTAAATCTTCGATTGCTTCTCACTGTTGGTCTTCCAGTCATTGTTTCAATTTCTCCATGGCCAAAATTATTTCTTCCCCTGCCTCTCCCTCTCACTTGGATTTTCATGAAGCATATTTTATTTCTAAAAATTCTGCTAATCTTGTCAATGATCTCCCATCATCTCCTTTCCTATCTCCAGCGTGGAAATTAATTTTGTAATTCTTTTCCCTTTTCTCTTGTTTCTTTTCTTTTTTGTAAAAAAAAAAAAAAAAAAAAAAAAAAAAAAAAAAAAAAAAAATAATAATAATAATAATAATAATAATAATAATTTGGATTTTTTTCTTGTTCTTTTATAGTCCTTTATTTATTATTTTTATTTATATTTTTAATTTACTTCTTTTATTTTTCTTTTTTCTTTTTTTTCCATTTCATTTTCTCTTCTATCTTTTTTCAACACATTTCCCTTTTGCATATCCCTCTTTCAGGTAGCGCCATCTGTCGCATTCTTCGCAACATTCTTTTTCTTCAGTTCATTTTTGAACTTGTTCGTTTTCGGACACGTGTATGCTTAGCTGATGACGAGCTGTTATGTTTTTAGCTCGAAACACGTCCTGTGTTTTGTTTTAATTTTATGGTGATTTTTTACAAAGTTTTATTATTTTAATTAACTAAAAATTTGCTCACTCTAACGCCGATATCTTTCTGAATTTTTACGATATTTGACTAGATTTTTTTGAATAAGTTGCTACATAGAGTTGACTGTTAAATTATGTAAAATGATCCTTGTTATCGTTCGCGCATGCGCAGATAAATATTATTTCATACAACTGTTCATATATCGTAAAACATGTAATATATTTATATTTCAATTGCACGATATTGTTTCTACTATATTTTGTCAATTTTTCTGAAACCGGAGTTAAATTTGGTTGAAAACCCAGCATGTTATAAGCAATAAACATGCAAGAATTTTTTAATTTTTAAAAATAAATCGCTATATCTCTATTAATATACGTGCTATTCTTACACAAAAGAATACACATACTGAACAATGTCTGTATATTTATATTCGGCAGCGATAGATCATTTCGTGCATCGTATTTTACAGGGTGATCCCAAGTATTATTTTTTTCTTTGATTATTTGTTGGCCCCCTAATTGCCCCCCTTATCAAATCGACACTGCTAAATATTAGGTCATACCTGTACTTTTCAATCCTGAAATTCCAGAAGAAACTGTCAAGTATATTTCTAAACATTCGACAAAATGTCTAAAATTGAAAGTTGACGGTCATTGATGGCAATATAGTGTATATATATATATAGGGGAGATCCCAATGGGTAGTATTTCATATGAAATCTACCTAAAAACATACATTTGATGTTCAAGATGACTATTAAATGCTTATAAAACAGTGTTTTTAAAAAGACTATTTTTTGTATTATTTTTTTATTTGATGTATTTTATTTATTTATCTATATCTTATTGTTGATTAATATTTTTTATTATTTGTATCTTTATTATTATTTAGCGACACTAATACCAAACAATAATCATCCAAATATAATTTTAATATTTTCGAAGCATATTGTTATTGTTTGGAAATACTGGAAGACAACCGGAAAATAGTAAATAATCACCTTTAGTAATTCAGGCGTAATTACATTATTTCTAAGGTATTCGTGCTCATCCGTTTCGAATAAACATAATCCAAGAATTAATTAATTACTAGCATTTGTTATATTAGATAAATGCTCATATAATTTTAGATTATGCTTATAATTTTAGATATCACTTCTATTTTATTAATCTGTTTTCAATAATAGGTATACACACTAAGAGAATTAATTATACTATGCAGGATTTGCTTAAGATTTTAGAAAATCGGATGTTTAAAATATATTTAAACATATCACAGCTTATGATAATAACTCATATTCCGTCAACACTAAGATGAAAGCTAACGAGTTAATATCATTTCTGTGATTAAATGTTATTATCTAAATCCAATATTATGTCTTTATGTAATCTCCGAAAACAGATGTTTGATGAGGTATGTGGAAATTAAATTTAGAGTCAGGTTTAGTAAAGATAGTATGTAATTCATACTGAAATAGTGGCAGCGTATTCCATGAATCAATTTTAATGAAAATAACAGTATAATTTCCTTAACGGTAAAATATTTGTAACAAGCATTAGATTTTAACTGAAGCAATAGTTGTCTAAACTGAAATAATATTTTTACTAAGCCTGATTTTTAAAGATTACGATCTGTTAGAGTGATACGCAAAAATTAAATTCAAAATCAGTTTTGTTTTGATTTTATGTAGTTCATGTAGAAATAATCTCACATGTATTCCGAAAATAAAAGCCTAATTCCCTTCACGTTAAAGTATATATAGCAAGCGATAACATTTTAAATGAAAATGAAACTTTGAAAGTAAATGCTATTTCTTTACAAAAACTAGTATGATGTTGTCATTACAAAACTTTCTTCTATATAAATATACGTCAATTAAATCATTTAAATAGTAGAAGAAATTACATCAATTTAGCATCAGTTCGTATAAATGTGCATCTAAATTCGAAGTTTAATGAAAATTCGTGCTTTAGTTCTTGATAGAGAGCTACAGTGAAAATTCTGAAAAATGTAGCATAGCAGCGCCACCTGTTGAGCGATTTACACGAAAACATAAACAGCACAAATTTATATCAAGGTATACCTGAATCTGAAATTTGTAGAAAATTCGTGCATTAGTAATTGAGATACAGCTATAGAGGAAATTTTGAGAAAGGCAGTATAGCAGCGCCACCTGTTGAGCAATTTGCGCATAAACATAAACAGCACTCATTCATATCAAGGTATACCGGAATCCGATTTTTTTTGAAAATCCACGCATTTGTTCTTGAAATGAAGCTTTTGCGGAAATCGCAAAAAATGCAGTATAACAGCGCCCCAATTTTTATCCAAATGTACAAAATGTCAAATCATGTCAAGGACTAATTGAATCTGAAGTTTGATGAAAATCCGTGCATTATTTCTTGAGATAGAGCTATTGCGAAAATCGTTTAAATCCTGCAAAATGCAGCATAGCAGCGCCATCTGTTGAGCGATTTACACCAAAACGTTACCAGCACCAACTCATATCAATGAATAACTGAATCTGAAATTTGATGAAAATCCGTTCATTAGTTCTTGAGATAGAGCCATTGCAGAAATCGCGAAAAATGCAGCATAGCAGCGCTATCTGTTGGGCGATTTATACTAAAAACTAATCAGCACCAATTTATATTAAGGACTACTTGAATATAAATTTTTATTAAATTCCGTGCATTAGTTCTTGAGATAGAGCGCCCACAATATTTGTGTCACATACATACAGACAGACAGACTCACAGACAGATATTTTGTAAAAACATGTTTTTTGGAATCTCTGACCTCTAAAACTTGCAAATCCGTGAAAACCGAAATTCGAAAATTTTCACGAATCCAATACTTTCTTCTTATAAAGATAGAAGAAAGTAATAAAATAATATTTTTACTGTTTATATATATATATATATATATATATATATATATATATATATATATATATATTAATTTTAAAAAAATTGCTGAGTCTCTTTTTACACGTTTTTTTTAATCTTGTGACCGATTTTTTACTAACTGTCTGTTGCGCTAGCGTTCTAGAAATTCTGTACAATTGCATATTCTGATGACAGCACAATATTTTCAGATTATCATTTAATTGATTAATTCCAATTAAATTTTGTGTATATAACGAGAAACAATTTAGAAATCCTAGATAGTTTAAATAACTCAAACATGTTTTTTTTATATTTTTCCTATCTTTACAAGAAGAAAGTATTGGATTCATGAAAATTGTTTTCAACGGATTTACACATTTTAGGGGTCAGAGATTCGAATAAACATGTTTTTACAAAATGTCTGTCTGTATGTGTGTGACACAAATTTTGTGGGCGCTCTATCTCAAGAACTAATGCACGAAATTTAATAAAAAATTATATTCAGTTAGTCCCTGATATAAATTGATGCAGATTAGTTTTTGGTGTAAATCGTCAACAGGTGGCGCTGCTATGCAGCATTTTTCACGATTTCCACAATAGCACATTTTCCAGAACTAATGCACGGATTTTTATCACATTTCAGATTCAGTTAGTCCTTTTTGACGTTTTATATATTTTGGCGTAAATCACTCAACAGGTGGCACTGTTATGCTGCATTTTTTGCGATTTCCTCAATAGCTTTATCTCAAGAACTAATGCTTGGATTTTCAACAAATTTCAGATTGAGGTATACTGTAATATGTGTTAGTGCTGTTTATGATTTGGTGCAAATCGCTCAACAAGTGGCGCTGCTATGCTACATTTTCCAGAATTTCCGCTATAATTTTATCTCAAGAACTAAAGCACAAATTTCCATGAAACTTCAAATTCAGATATAATTTGATATGAAGTGGTGCTATATTGATGTAATTTATTGTACTGTAATGATTTAATTGACGTGATTTATATAGAAGAAAGTTTTGGGATGGCCACAACAACAGTACTAGTTTTTATCTGTTACCACGTGACACAAAAATAAATATTTGTTCGTAAAATAATGTAAGTATCTGCAGTAATTTAAAAATACATTTTCTCTTTCTTGTTAAATGTATTAAAAGAAATTGCAAACAAAAATGATAACAGTCCGTTAGTTTTGAACTTTTAATGTATTGATTTTTGATGGCAGTCAGATGTCACATAAAGAAAGTTAATTTTCATTTATAAAACATGAATTTTAAATCTGGAGTATTTCTTCTCTTACGTACGCTAGTAAAATCGTGTTTTTAGGAAGATATTTTACTTTAATTTAAGATTGCAGTTGCTTCAATATTATCTAACAAGAAAATTGAATTTGTTTTGGCGTAATAGTAGCTCACTTTGCACGGTTTTGATGATGGTTGGCTCTTAGAACCGTAAGTTCTGGTTTGGTTTTGAGTTGGAAATTTGTCATGGAATAAATATGGCGTATATCTTGGAGCTCAATATTAAAATATTATATTAAAAGATATTTAAGCATGGTGCCGTAGCGCCATTGCTTATTTATTTCCAATATGACTTCTCTATGTTAATTTAACACAGAAAAACTCCATGTTATTTTCTAAGCTTATATCCACTGTTTTGTCTCTGATGCCACAAAATTTTTAAAAGCAGAAATTGAACTAAAATGTAAAAAGAAATTTTTTTTGTGTGTTTTCTCGTATAAATTGTTTATCATATTAATTACGTTAAAGTTCGGAGCACAGCTCCGACATTCCATGGAAAATTAAATTTTTGTGAACACCATAGTACTCAAAATATTAGTCGCAATGACACTAAAATTAGACCGGAAGTCGGTACTCTCTTTAAAAAATCCAGCATTTTTAACTCAGACTGAGTTATTTTTCGCTCTTTTGCGCTATTGAAAATGCACTTATCCTATAAAAGTAATTTGATCCAACATGCGGAGTGGTTATTTTCAAGCCCTTTTGATAAGCCATTTTCACTCTTTTTCTTAGTCAGAACGTGACTACGCTATTTATTGATGTTATTTTTTCACTCTTTTTTAACTAAATCACAATGCAAAATGCTCATATTTTGAGAAACTGCATTTTATTTTATTTTTTAACATATTTAATAAAGAAGGAGTGATTTTTAAAAGTAGCTTTATTATTTTTTTTTTCAAAAATACTATTTTAATGTATACTTGGATTGATTTTAGATATTTAATTTTTTTCCTTTCAATTTAATTTTTATTTTAGTTTTTAATTTTAATACGCATAAATGTCATGATTGGAGAGAAATTTTAGAAGCTATTTCATCCATTTTAACATAAGGTATATAACACACACACACACACACACACACATATATACACACACAATTTTCCCTCGCATTATAGTATAAGATTTACATATTTTTTAATTTATGTTATTAAGTTATTAAAATACTTTAATTATCACTTATATATCTCTAGAATGTATATTTTTTAAAACATCATGCAGTATCAGTTATAAATATTTAATTTATTATATATATTTATTTTTATTCCAAAACATTTATTTTAATAATAAACTCACAAAATGACTGCACTTCAGTAATTCCTTGGTCAAAGTAGAATTCATATTTAGATGTACTATAGAAGGAGCTAGTACAATATATTGTAGTTTGTACTTCATTATACTGTGCATTATTACTCCTTGGTCTATCATCTTCGATTCTATTATCTTCGGTCTAATTTCTGAAAAACTAAGGCCGATTTGAAGAAATCCTTTTATCAGAATAATTAGTGGTATGACCCCTACAACATACTTTGAAATCATCAAAGTCTGTGCGCCTCATGTTTGGTGGTGCCCTTGTTAGACTTAAAATTAAATTTTGAGCTCAAAATCTGAATCGTTTGAAGTGGTTAAGTAGCGCAAACTGAACTGTGTTCAGGAGTTGAAATTTGAAACAACCCTCCTCTTGAACACAGTTCAGTTTGCGCTACTTAACCACTCCCAACGATTCAGATTTTGAGCTTAAAACTTAAGTTAGATTAATAGGTCCTTTTTAATTGTTTCTTATTTTTATAGTCGTTTGATGTAGGTTCAAAACTGTTATAAATCAATTCATCAATGTTAGATTTATAAAACCCTTATTCCACAAGATATTTGAAAAGTGTTCCTTAAGTTTGGTTACATATTTTTTAATAATTTTATAGCTTATATATATGAAAATAGTGTAATGCTGTCGCGTGATGCTTTTTTTATAAAATAATACGCTGTAAATAATACATACATGTATAAAACTTTCTGTTCATATTAAACTTTCTGTACAATAATACCATTGAAAGATAGTCAAAATGACCAATAATATGAAAACACAAACACCACATTAACCAGATGTTTTGTAAAAATTATAATATATATATACATATCTCTCTCTCTCTCTCTATATATATATATATAGTATATACATCCATATACATATATAGAACAATTAAATAAACATTACCGACCACCAACAAAAACTGTGAAATTATGAATAAAATGACATTAACAAATACAGTTCCCCCCCAACACACTTAGCATAGATTCCAAAAACATAGTAAAAAACAGCAGAAATTGAATGACAATTTTACAAAAGCAACTTACAAATTCGATTTACCTAAAATTCTTAGTTACGTAAAACTTTACGGAATGCACTACTTGCGTAAGTCGGGGGATGCATGAATGATAAAAATAGCGCAGTTTCGGATAATACTTACCTATCATCAGGGCTAAGTATTAGCCGATAATTCTCGAATTTAACATCTTTTTAATTCCTCCATCGTCTTTTAAAAATTGTATCCTTTATGCAATATTTTATTGTAAGAACAGATTTTTTTGTGTGTTATATTTCACACTCGTAACTACACAGATTTTAGCATTACACAGATATTTTAGCATTTTTTAAAGAAAAAGTATGGAGCGCTATTCAGTCAGTTTTGCATAATAGTATCAATTCAAATGAAATTTTTCATTAAAATTATTTTAAGAAAGTGGTGTTTCTCTATGCTTTATATATAGTTTTGTTTTGTTTGATCTAATAAGTTTGAAAATTGATCTGTTAGGGGGTTTACGCACATTTAAGTTATATTTTATTAATTCATGATTAAACTTTATAAATACTTTTAATGAATGGGATGACTGTAATAAATCTTTTTTGTTGTTGTTGTTGTTTGTGTGTATGTATTTTACTTATTGTATTAAATTTTTAGGAATGTTCTTTTCATTACTTTCTCAGTTCTTAAGGTAAAAATAAATATTTTTATGAATAATCTTTTAGCTATAAAAATTAATTTTTATGGTTAATAAGTATTATTTTTATTCATTTATGTATATAATGAAATAGTTGATGGGTTCTACGTATTGGGTATTATTTAATTAATATTTACTATATGTAATATGAAAGAATTTATAATGTTTAAATATTTATTGTTCAATGGTCTCTTTTGTAAATCAATGTTAAAATAAATAACTTTATTTTTATGAGAAAAAAAAATTAATAATAAATAATGAACTTTTTTTTTCATGCAGGGAAAAGAAAATAATGCAGCACCTGCTCAGCAAAATAGAGTGTTTCAGCCGTGGAAGCTAATACTGAGTTATTTTACCTTTCTTCAGCTCTTCCTGTAATAAATAAATAAATAAATAATAATAAAAAAATGTGGGTAAAAAAAAGTATAAGTTTGTGGCCTTCCCAAAACTTTCTTCTATATTATTCTAACATACTAATTTAAGCAGCACTGATACGTATGAACAATTACGAAGTATAGTGCATATCTTTGAATTGAATTGGGAGTTACAGTGATGAGTGAATAAAAAAGGCACAGTTCAACGGAACCGTATGTTTTGAATTCAAATACAAAATTCGACCAACATAGGGTAAGTGGTACAATACTTAGCCCTTTCCCCACCCTACAATATAGGGTTCATATGGGTCCTTTAATTTCCAGACTAAGAGATTCTTCGGTGCCAATATTTTCCTGAAGAAAATATCTGCTTAAATAAGGCGAAGTATCGCGCGTTTAAACTAGATTTATTTTTATGTAAAAAATATTGGTATTTCATCTTGAAAATATCTGTACCCGTAAGAACCCTGTAATAGACGCCTAATAATTTAATATTGGATTCAAATGAAATATTAGAATTTTCCTATGTGCAGCCATATTTCCTAAGTCCTCAGCCTTCATTAAAACATTGTTTTTTTTTTTTTTTTTTAATTTCTAAAAACATAAAGTATTGGGATCGGTAATAATTTAGACTTCCGAATTTCGACGAAATTATACGTTTTAGAAAGTCCTGAACACAATCTGACAGTTTTTAAAAGATCTCTTCACGTTGGTATGTCTCGCTATATATATATATACACTGTAAAAAAAACGACATTTTTACAGTACAAAGTACTGTTCATCTCGTGCACAAACTCGATCACAGTTGAATGTACTGTATCTTTCTTTGTGCTTCTGACTATTTAAACATGGAAAATACAGTAGTTGCGTAAAATTAACAACACAATGTACTGGCAATTTAGACGCCAGTAGTTTGTACTGTCGTCCAAATGCGTCCAAATTGCCAGTACATTGTACTGTTAATTTTAAGCAACTACTGTATTTTTCATGTTTAAATAGTCAGGAACACAAAGAAGATACAGTACATTCAACTGTGATCGAGTTTGTGCAGGCCAATTTACAGTGGTTTTTTTACAGTGTATATATGTCTGTATCTGACACAAACCACAATTTTTGTGGGCGCTGTAACTCAAGAACTACTGCGTAGAATACGATTACACTTCTTATGAAGTTCTACCCTTTTGTGAACTTATGCAGATTATTTTTTGAGCAAAACCCCCAAAGAGGACATTGATAATCTGTTTGATTTATGTGTTACATATATTTCTAGTTTATTTGCGCGGAATTCAAAGAAACATCAAATTTAGAATCCACATGATAGGAACATTTAATTTTGTTTGAAATTATCATTGTTTTTATTACCATTTTAAATGCTCAAAATTCAACGAAATTGAGTCTTAGCATCCTGAATATGGGATTATATTGTGATTCAATTTTGCTTAAACTCAAAGAAATGCACATTACTACGAAATTCTTGGATCGTAAAAATACTAACTAAATTTCTATTATTATTACTATTAATCAGTTATTTTTTCTGGTGTAAGTGTGGTCTGTTAAGTTAAATAATGCTATAAAAATTGATAAAATATCTTTATTAAGATTGACGATCGTTTCATCGCACAAACGGCGACATTTTCAAAACCATGCACGATACAAAATATTTTCACGTAATTTAAAAACAATAAATATAGTAAACAATGTCACGAGACATGATGCATAATAAAAACATTGCAAGCAAGTCTTCTGTTATTACTTCTCTTATTGAAACATGTGGTCTCTTATTAAAATTATGTGACAGACTATTGGTGCTTCTACTCTACATATTTTTAAATAATAACTTTAAATGTGAAATTTTGTTCATTTCTTCACCGTAAAAAATTACATACCGTTATAAAGTTCATGGAAAAAATATGGCATACCAGCGGCCACTCTTGATTGAAAAAGCCAAATTGATGCCTCTCATAGATGCCGAGATATTGCTATGATAGATATCGTGAAAGAAATTCAAAGCTTCGAAAATGGATAAAAAACTCAAGTGGTTAAAGAACAATTGTTCAGTAATGCAAATTTACCACAATAATTCAACGTCTGCACTGTAAAAAAAATGACATTTTTATAGTACAAAGTGCTGTTCATCTCGCGCACAAACTCGATCACAATGAATGTGCTGTACCTTTCTTTGGTTTCCTGACTATATTAACATGGAAAATACAGTAGTTGCGTAAAATTAACAGCTCAATGTGCTGGCAATTTGGACGCCAGCAGTTTGTGCTGTAAAAAAATGCGTCCAAATTGCCAGCACATTGTGCTGTTAATTTTACGCAAGTATTGTATTTGCCATGTTAATATAGTCAGATACAGCACATTCACTGTGATCCAGTTTGATCTGGCATATCTACAGTGGTTTTTTTACAGTGTGTGCTATTTGAAGCTTTTATCATATTTAAACTACATTCATATTCATTACACACGTTAATATATCATAGGAAATTACATAAAAAATTAATCTATTGCTGCATTGTTTTGTGTTTTTTGCAGATTTGAAGTTTTAAGTACTATTTTTGTTTATGTTTAAAAAAAAAATATTTGATATTATTGCTTGTTGTCGCTTCCGCTTAAGTAGATCTCGTTCACACTGGCTCTTCGATTAGCAACTGTGATATTGAAACGTTTAAGGTGTCTCGGGACACTTAAAATTGAAGAAAAATAAAAATAATAAAGACCATTAAAACGTTTAATATCTTAAAATGTACATGATTTTAAGATACAATATTTTATTGGGATGAAAGATATAAATATGTCCATTCATTTTATGTATTTAAAAAATTACAAGATGCAGAATTAGTATTTACAGAAGGTCCAAACAGTCAGATATTTGACGAGCATAAAATTGGCATAACAGATTACGTGCAGCATTACAAAATAAATTTTGCAACTGGAATGAACATTTTGGTGCCTACCTATACTTCAGATTATAATAATCACCCTGAACCTAAATACATTTGTATTCAATGCATTTTTTATATTTTTAATACAAAGTTGTATTTAGTTAATGTACAATTTTGAAAATTTCAACAGTATAACCACCTCTTTTTATTTATTTATTATTATTATTATTATTTTACAATAAAAAGGAAATTTATGGTTCAGTTTATACAGACTAACATGAAACATATGTTTTGAAAATTTTATAAAAAAATATTCAGAAGTTTTTGGGGGTACCGTGGGCGTTATGACGAAAAACGTCGTTTGGAGAAAAATGACTTCAAAGTTTCAGAAACGCTGCTTCAGCTATTGTGCGGGTATAATTCTAAAAGCCATAACTTCTGTTCTAATGGGAATTTCAAGGGAAAAATTATGTCAAAATGTTCAGAAAGAATAGGAGTTTAACATCTAAAAAAATGAAAATTTCGAAAATTTTAAATCTTTAACAGTCCCGAGACCCTTTAAAAGCTATTTGGGTCATTAACACTATTTTCAAAATAATTCAAGTAACACACACATATGTATAAAGAACGCTTTATTTCTGACTTTAAACACAACTTAACACAATAAACCCATCACGAGTAAAAAATTAGTCGGGGACAGGAATTTTTCATTCGTGTTCGGATTATTGTATTAATTGTGTTTAAAGTATATATGCGTAACTTTAATACATTCAGACGTTAATTTATGCTTGTTTACACATTTCATGTAAGTTTACAGAAACACCAAGCATTGTACATGTCCTTTTTATATCCTAATTACTAATATTTGCTAAAAAAAAAGAACGAAAAAGGAAGAAAGGAAAAAAATACGCGTGTCATAAAACAAAAGGGTCGATCAGATGGAATCTGTTCTGTATTTGTCCAAAATGTACGTCTTCAATGAATAAAACGAGAAACCATTTCTCAAATTAAAAGAAATATTTACCATAATTAACTAGAATATCTTAACTGAATGAATGTAAAGATGAACATCATTAGAAGATAATATTGTTTTAAACTATGCAAGTTATCATTGTTAATAGATGAATTTTAGTTCCATTAACAGATCCGATTCCGGTTATTTAATAGATCTATTAACAGACTTAATAGTTGAGTTGAAAGAAAATTACTAAAATTGATTGTAATGCTGAAAGTTTAATATGAAAAAATAATCAGAAAGCTTGAAAAAAAATTGCATTTCCTTTATAATTAGAATTTCTAAAGACTCATATTTCAATATGATTAATAACTATTGTCCACTGATAATATGACTATGAAAGAAAACTCCTAAGCGTAATTATTCGAGGAGTTTCCTATTCATTTCTTTAGAGACATATTAAAATTTGGATATGATAACACAATGAGTTTCGATTTCAAAATTATTTCAATAAAAATTTATGGTAATTTTCTTATTCATATGTGTTATCCAATTACATTTTAAATTGAAATGATAAAAAATCCATAAATCGCAACAAATAATTCTTTTATTTGCCAATATAGGGTAACTCCGGGAGAGTCGCCGCATCCGGGATAGATGCCGCACCCCTTGTATTTCTTGTAATTATCGATAGATGGCCGTCAAACGCACAGTATAGGTATGCAATGAGATTATTTTAACCAGTGTATAGCGCGAAGCTCATTTTGATGTTTAGTTGTAGAAGTGCAATCCTTAATTTGACGTAAGTGCTTGATTTCACTGACCAAACTTTTAAATACGTTATGTTTAAAAACTTTTCATACACTAATAACTAAATGCATGCATGATTTCGAAGTCAAAACCAAATGTAGCGTTTGTATACAGTACTGTGTGCATGGTTACGTCATGATATGATGGCAGGTAACTGTGATGACCAGCGTCTACACCATGCAAAATGTTAAACATGCCGCACTGCAATACCGGTATACATGTGGCAGTTTCTTTTGTACGGGATGATTAAGTATAATAACTTTGCATTTTATTTTTGCACAGACTAACCATGGTAGGCATGTTATAAAGTTTACTAAAACCAAAGGAGACAAAAGGAAAAATAAAAAGTAAGAAGAGCAAGAAAGATGCAAGTCAGGATGATAATAATGAAAAATTGGATTACGTGTAACGCAGACGTTCTTTGCAAGGAATGTTTAGACAACTATTCTAAAAAAGAGGAAGCATAATTGGCTTCGTAGCATTATGTGTCAAGTGTAGTTACATAAAGACTGTACATTTTCGACACTTTTTCTGTAGATTGCAGTCGAAAAAACAGGTCTCTTAACCCATTCGGGACCATAGGTGCATATAAGCCCCTTCATAAAGAGCATACAAAATTTGTTTCTGGCTCCAGTAAAAAAGAAAAGTAATATTTGTTTTCTTCAATTAGAGTATTTTCATGGTTATTTAAATAAAGGTGACTTCTTTTAAGAAAGTAGTGCCACACTGAATAAAATTTGTATAAGAGCCACCGGGTTAACAAATAAATTATGTAAAAACAATTTTCCTTTTTATCATTCCTCTCTCTAATACACTGATGTTACGTTATTACTGAAATAACAATTAAAATTTAATGTAAAAAAATAAATCAATAAGTTTAATAGTGAAAGTAGGCAAACAATTATTAATTTGAATCTACTAATACGTTTCATTGTACTCATTTAGTTTCATTTTGTTATTACATCGTTAATCATAGTCCAGATATGAATATTTTTTTAATATTTTTATTTATAATTTCATTCGGTTCTTATTATAAGCGCGGCATAAGTACCGCACAAATGCGGCATCTTAGCCTGAATGTGCGGGTGACGCGCAACAGTGTAATGTTTTAGAAAAAATTTGTTAAAAAATATTAATTATTTGTTTTGAATTTTTTTGTCGCAGTACATGCGTTGTATTTTTAACATTAAATAGCACAGCATGATTTTTTTTTTGTATGTCCACCATGGGACTTTATACACAAATTAAAAATAATGTGCGGCATAAATCCTGGAATTACTCTATATTTCACTTGTGTTGCTCTAAAATACGGCTTAATTTGTAGCCTGCCTTTTGGCAACAACCGCAGTAACTCAATACACATAAATAGATCCTTCGTATACACAAAATAAAATATTTCTGAAATTACATAATTTCCAATTAATTAAAATGAATATTTAATAAAACTCAAGACTTTTAAAAGAATTACATAAATTACGCTTCAATATCGGAACGTATGGATGGTTCTGATAGTAAAAATAATGTTATATTTGAAAGAAAGGATTCATTCTCATGTGGACTGTAACGATACCGTGACACACGGTATAATAGTTTCAAACAAATAACCGATTTCTGGAAAAGTTTTCTATGGTGTAAATAATCACCTCCCGTAAAAAAAGCGCAGAAAAAGCCAAGAAATATACATGAACGATTTGTTAGGAACTGCCAATGATATCATAGCTTTAGAAATGTTAGTGAAATATTTTAGTAAGATTTTGTATGATGTTATATTCACTGACTTTACATCTAATTCAGCACATTAAAATTCAGAGCAGGAGCTCTTTTTAAACATAGTACGATTTTTTGGAATATGTAAGAATAGCAATGGGCATTGGTTCGTTTTACGGTCGCGTGATGCTTTTAGAAAATCAGCTTTTTGATCAAAATTTCTTTTAGACACGTGTTCTTTACGTTTTGTTAACTTCACAAGTGTCTGACAGATATTGTATTTTTCACGTCGAACGAACTCTAGATAGTGTTTGTTGATTTACATTGAACTATCTTGGTATCAGGTTGTGTTTTTCGAGAGAAATTTAAACCGTGCTGTACAATATTATGCGCAGTAAGTTGTTCCATAAGAATTTTTTTTTCAGTTAAATATTTTAAATTTAAAAAATTGGTAAATTTCATAATCTTAAAATGATTTATGCCTATTGGCAGAACCAACTAAAATGCATTTTTATTTGCGATTCCCACAAAGTTTTCAATTACTGTTTTTTTACCTTAATTTTTTTTAAATTTTATAAGTTAAAAGGCTTTATGATAGCAGTCCTTCTGGCTAGAGCAAGCGTCAAGCAAGCAAAGCGAGCTGGGAACGCGTAGCGGTTCCATTGTGAAATTTGTCGCAATTCACGGGGTTGGCGAACGTTAGTGAGTAGGTGGCAGAGCCCCCTAGTATATTTTTAAAAGCATGAAACTCACACGAGTTTAAAAAACTAATATTTCCTCATTGATAACAAAATATGTACGTCATAAAATTCAATGAAAAGGAAAAGCACATTATTTATTACATACCTTATTTATTATTTTTTAAGGGATTTCTTTTTTTTTTTTTTTTTTTTTTTTTTTTTTTGTATTACTGAAGGTGTTATATCATTACAGAGAAAAAATAATTTTATCTAAATATTTATACATAAATATTTATTTATTTACTGTTCTCAAAGCAAAATAATTCATGCTGCAATTTTGACAAAATTACAAAACACAAAAATCATCAAGGATTTGGAAATTTAAAACAGTGAAAATATTTCCTATATCAGAAAATTTATTTTAAATTTAGCCTTGAAATAAAATAAGTTTCCTATTTTCTAGTATTTTTTTTTTTTTAATTTGTTATGGGAATAGTTTTTGTATGAATACTAATTCTTTTTTCAATAGCAATTAACACATTTATGACGTATTAAAAATTTTTCAGTTCAAAATTTCAATAACTGTCCAAATGTTAATTTTTTTGTTTAATAAGGTACGTTGCTGATTTTTGTTAATTTTATATCTTTTTTAATTAATATTACAAACTAATATAACAGTTTCTGTATAATTGAAATGTTAGCTGATTTAATAAGGATAATGAATATTTTAACTAAATAATTTTCATAACTTTAAATTAATAATAGTAACTAACAAGATTCTTAATAAATCGAATAAGTAAATGAAATACATCTAGAAATATTAAAGTCATTCACAGATAACAAGGATTTAATACTCTTATCAATAAGAGAAATAACAATAATCTAAATCCAATAATAACGTCTCAAAACAACAAACTAGATTCTTAATAAATAGAATGAGTAAGTACATAACTATGAGTATCAAAGATATTCCCAGCTAACATAGATTTAATCGTCTTATGAACAATTACCATAAAATAAATGCATTGGTAACGTCTCAAAATAAAATTTATTGGGGAAGACGGTTTTGATACATGAATACGAATATCAAGCCATTCGCAGTTTGACCTAGAAATATGCCTTCTTATTTCGAAATTGAACACCTGTTACTACATTTGAAACTATAATGATCATCAAAAATTCTTCATATGACTTTTAGTTATGACATTATTCAGTTATGACGTTATTTATTCATATTATGATGAAATTTATATTAATTGTTTTAGAAAAGTGTATTGCTTAATTTAAAAACAGATAAACTATTGAAGATTATATTACTGTTGTGAAAATGTATTGTTGCGCTACAAAATATATAAAAGTGATTTTTAAATTATTATACAAATAATAACAGCACGCAACTATTATCGAAAAACATGTTTTTAAATGATTTCATTTTTTATTCACTATTTTTTTTTAATTGTGTTCTTTTGAATATTAAATTATGATACAAATAATAACAGCGCACAACTATTATCGAAAAACATGTTTTTAAATGATTTCATTTTTTATTCACTATTTTTTTTAATTGTGTTCTTTTGAATATTAAATTATGATACAAATAATAACAGCGCACAACTATTATCCAAAAACATTTTTTAAAATGATTTCATTTTTTATTCACTACTTTTTTTAATTGTGTTCTTTTGAATATTTCACAAAATAATTTTTTTCTGCTTACACTGTAAAAAAAATATGCAGCGAATAGTCCAGTCATTAAGCGGTGTTTATACGGTATTTTCTTTCGAAAATCAGTTTCAAATTATGTATGTTTCCAAAATTAGTCGTTTACTGCAACGTTAAATGGGCGGAAACTTTTAAAACATATTGAGTTTCATTAATATATTTTTAAACGATGGCATATGGACTTTTCTTTCTTTCTATATATATATACCGGGTGTCCCAAAAAGGACTGACTGATTTTAAAATTCAATAACTTGTAAACGGTGACAGATATTTAAAAAATTCTTGCAGGAGGGTTATGCATAAGGTCAAAAGTTTTTTTACAGTGATTTTCGATTTTAGTTCGAATTACAAACAATAGATGGCGCTGCGATCAATAGACGCTGAATTCAGACTCGATTTTTGATACTTCGGGGCCCGGATAATACATTTCCATCTCCTTTTTCAGCATGGAACACGAGAAAGGACCAGAAATCGAGCCTGTATTTAGCGTCTATCGATCGCAGCGCCATCTATTGTTTGTAATTCTAACTAAAATCGAAAATCACTGTAAAAAAACTTTTGACCTTATGCATAACCCTCCTGCAAGAATTTTTTAAATATCTGTCACCGTTTGCAAGTTATTGAATTTTAAAATCAGTCAGTCCTTTTTGGGACACCCGGTATATATATATATATATACCGGGTGTCCCAAAAAGGAGTGACTGATTTTAAAATTCAATAACTTGCAAACGGTGACAGATATTTAAAAAATTCTTGCAGGGGGGTTATGCATAAGGTCAAAAGTTTTTTTACAGTGATTTTCAATTTTAGTTCGAATTACAAAAAATAGATGGCGCTGCGATCAATAGACGCTTAATTCAGACTCGATTTTTGGTACTTCGTGGCCCGGATAATACATTTCCATCTCCTTTTTCAGCATGGAACAAGAGAAAGGACCAGAAATCGAGCCTGTATTTAGCGACTATTGCTTACAGCGCCATCTATTGTTTGTAATTCGAACTAAAATCGAAAATCACTGTAATAAAACTTTTAACCTTACGCATAACCCTCCTGCAAGAATTTTTTAAATATCTGTCACCGTTTGCAAGTAATTAAATTTTAAAATCAGTCAGTCCTTTTTGGGACACCCGGTATATTTCTGTACTCTTGAAAACGCAATTCAATATATAAGTTTTTCAATTTTTACGGAATCCATATTCTTCTTTTTTTCTTCCATGTTAATTCTTGCAATTAGGTATACGGTACTTTATTTTACACATACAGTTCTATATTGTTGGTTTATGGCATGTAGTCAATCATTCACAATATTGCAGTTTTTGATGATGGTCGGTAATATTTAATTAATGGTTATATATATATATATATAGAATGAAGTAACTATTTCGAAATGGGCCAAAAGATTTTGGAAATGGACCAATGAACATCTACGCAGATACCGCGAAACGCATCTAACTGGTCAGAGCTTTCTGACTTTTATTAGCGGGAATTGTGCTTGTCGAAAACCAGGAAAGTAGAAAATTTAGATAGGATGTGCGGGGAAAGGAAAGAATCTTCTGCATTTCGATAGACTTCTGTTTTTTTTTTAGTGTTTTTTTAGGGATCGATGGCAAAAGTGATTTATACAGAAAAAAAGATAATTTCCTTTAACTAATGAGAAAGGGAGGGGTCATCTGCATTTGGATTCTGAAAATATAATGGACAGAGAATGGAAACGAGAAACAATTACGTCTGGGACAAATACCAGAATATAGGTATTGATTCGCGACACCGAACGGAATCGAGAAGCGATTACACCGGGGTTGAAGAGCGTAGCGAGAAGGGAGACTGAGCCCCATAGTCTTGTAAAATCATATAGCATTAATAAATTATTTTTACTGCGGAAATTTTTTTAAATAAATGCGCATGAGAGGTTTCTTCCCAAATGAAAGGTATAGATCAAGCAGAAAAAAGGGTTTAATTAAAAGTATGTAATCTCCAGAGAATAATAACCTAATAACTGGCACCATAGTGCTTGCCAATAAAACATAAATAATCTTAAGCTGGATCACCTGAATTTTATTATTATTTTATTTATTAATTTTTTTTTAAAATTGGGGTAGCTTTTATAAGTGCAGAAATGTATGAAAAAATGTTATAACTATGCAAGATGTTGCTGTCTTTTTAAGCATTTTGAAAGAAAATATTGTTTGGAAAATTGTGAATTTGACTCAGAGTTACATATGGACTTTTTAAAACTTTAAAACTTCTGTGACTGATGGTTTTTCTACTGCAAAGTACTGCACGATGAAAATCATCTTTTGGGGTCATTCCACGTAAAATGAGTAGAAATTAAAAAAAAGTCGTGGCCACATAGTAACAGATTTTAATAAAATTTGATATACAGGTTCAAATAATATTCAAATAGAGCTCTGCAAAATATCTTCACAAAAAATAAATTATTTTAGCAGTTATGGTCATTTAAAAAACTTGTGATAAAGATTGGCATGTGTGCAATCGTCCAAAGTTGCAGGTTTGAAGTTCTGTATCTTGAAAACTATTTAACTGAAATGAATTTTTTTTTAATAATGTAACCTCTGAAAAATTATCTTCTTATTTATTGAGCAATAATAATCTGGTAACACCATGATTATTCTTTAATTGGTTGTAAAAATTGAAAATTTGCAAATTTTGAGAAAATTAAAAACGTAATAAAAATTAAAGGAATTCAAAAACATCTGAGAAATTAATGCCTGATGTAGTTTTACATATTAAGATCGAATTACTAATGTTTTTAGGTTGCCATGTATTTCCTTCACCTTTAAAAAAATTTAGAAACTTTTAAAAAAATGGTAAAATCGTAATTTTTCCTTTTATTGATAGGTAAAAAAAATAATGAAGGAAATGTCCCACATTACAGTTATTGCACAGACATAAAGATCAATAAGTCCATAATCTGCTAAAAAAAATTCAAGCATGTCTTTTTCATTCCTAACGTCACAAAATTGGGTTAAAAAGAACAATATTAACTACATTCCATGAGCTATTTTTTTTTAAAATTCGCGCGCGTTTCTTAAAATATTGCACGATTTCAAGGTGAAAAAAATTTAGTGCTGCCCTCTATTTTCTGTATGTGGGTTTAGGTATTAATATACAATTTTCGGTTCAATTGAGCTTTTTTTTCTACTTTAATTAAAAATATTCTTGAGGAAAAAATAAACTGAAAGCAAGTATAAAAGTTTTTATATTTAAAATATACACTGTTATCTAAAATATCAAAAGAATTAAAAGTTTAAAAAAAGCTTTCTTTCAGGTCGAAACAAGTGATAGAAATATTGCATTTTATCCTGAACATTTTTTACTACTTATTTTTTTTCTCATTAAGGAATAAAAAAGGCAAGAATGAAAGTTTAAATATTTAATATATATACTTTTAGCTATAACGTCAAGCAATTTTGATATTGTAGGAGGTGTCCTTCATCTCAATATAAACGTTGCATTTTTCCCTCAATTTTTTCAAAAATAATTTTTTTCTCATTAAGGAATAAAAAAAGTCCTTCCAGCCAGTGCCGGGAGGAAGAGGTAGCTTTCATTTTCCTTATTTTAAAAAAGCCAACTTATATTATTCAAACACACGAAGCTCAATTTAGTTGAAATCGAATATAGGAGATTCAATACTAATTTTTATCAATACTAATCATTATGAATGAGAATTTCGCGAAATTAGTCAGCTTTATCCAAGTTGCTTTTATTTAAAGTAACTTATATTTGGCTGCAAAATTCGGCGATTTCTTAAAGTTCCTGCCATTTTAAGACAACATGGTGGATGAGGCTAACCAGTGAACTTGGTCGAGACCTTAGTAATTGCTGTGCACATGCTCACTCACATCGGAATCGGTTGATATATACGAGTGCTGTCGCATGCAAAAAATCAGATTTTTCAAAATGTCACCCACATTAGAAATTTAAACTGCTATATCTGAGCCATTTTTTAAGATAAAGACAAACAAAAAATGCTCGTGAATGCTTATATCAAGGTCAAATATTTAAGATAGAAACCTTTTTCAATTTCTAATTTTTTTGCACCTTACTTTAAATATAATTTTTTTTTAATTTAATGGCCGCCATTTTGAAACAAGATGGCTGATGAAGCTGGCCAGCGAACTTGGTTGAGATATTGACGTATACTATCCACATGCCTTCTTCCATCGAAATAGGCGAATACGTGTGTTATCGCGTGACAAATACAAGATCGTTTCAAAGTGTTAGCCATGCTAGAAATTTAAAGTGCTATAATTCAACTATTTTTTTAAGATATAAACAAAAGAACAAATTTTCAGAAACAAAAACTGCTCCAGAATCTTTGTATCAAAGCCAAACACAAAAATTTTTTTTTTCATTTTCCAATTTTTAATACTTTATGTTAAATTTTAAATTACTTTTTTTTAAAATGGCAACCCTTTTGAAACAAGATGGCGAATGAAGCTGGCCAACGAACTCGGTCGAGACATTGTGTACTATGTACAGACCAAGTTACACCGAAATCGGTTCATAAATACGCCTGTTATCGCGTGACAAAAATCAGGTCGTTTCAAAATGTCAGCCACGCTAGAAATTCACAATGCTATACCTCAGCCATTTTTTAAGATATAGACGAAACAAAATCTGCTCCCGAATCTTTTTATCAAGGTCAAACACATAAGAAAAAAATATTCTTTCAATTTTAAATTTTTTGCTACCACATTTCAAATTTAAATTTTTCTTAAAAATTTAAATGGCCGCCATTTTTAAACAAGGTAGCGGATGATGCTGGCCAACGAACTCGGTCGAGACATTGGTATGTACTATGTATAAACGAAGTTACATCCAAATCGGTTCATAAATACGCCTTTTATCGCGTGACAAAATTCCGGACGTTTCAAAATGTCAGCCACGCTAGAAATTCAAAATACTATAACTCAGCCATTTTTACTTTCTTCTATCTTTACAAGAAGAAAGTATTGGATTCATGAAAATTTTCGAATTCCGGTTTTCGACGGATTTACACGTTTTAGGGGTCAGAGATTCCAAAAAACATGTTTTTACAAAATGTCTGTCTGTGACTCTGTGAGTCTGTCTGTCTGTCTGTCTGTCTGTCTGTCTGTGTGTATGTGACACAAATTTTGTGGGCGCTCTATCTCAAGAACTAATGCACGGAATTTAATAAAAATTTATATTCCGTGAGTCCCTAATACAAATTGATGCTGATTAGTTTATGGTGTAAATCGCTTAACAGGTGGCGCTGCTATGCTGCATTTTTCACGATTTTCGCAATAGCTCTATCTCACGAACTAATGTACGGATTTTGATCAAACTTCAGATTTTGTTAGTCCTTGATATGAATTGATGCTGGTTACGTTTTGGTGTAAATCGCCCAACAGGTGGCGCTGTTATGATGAATTTTGCAGGATTTACACGATTTCCCCAATAGCTCTATTTTAAGAACTAACGCACGGATTTTCACCAAACTTCAGATACAATTAGTCCTTCACATGTATTGCTACTGATTATGTGTTGGTGTAAATCGCCCAAAAGGTGGCGCTTCTGTGCTGACTTTTTCACGATTGCCTCAATAGCTCTATCTCAAAAACTAATGCACGAATTTTCATCTAACGTCAAATTTAGTTGTATGTTGACACAAGTTGTTGTTAATTAGGTTTTGGTGTTAATCACCCAATAGATGGCGCTGCTATGCAGGAATTTTCACGATTTTCGCTATAGCTCTATCTCAAAAACTAATGCACGGATTTTCTCCAAACTTCAGATTCAGTCAGACGTTGACATAAATTGTTGTTGATTAGAATTTGGTATAAATCATCCAATATGTGGCGCTGCTAGGCAGCATTTTGCTGGATTTAGACGATTTCAGCGATAGTCATATCTCAAGAACTAATGCACGGAATTTGCCATTTAATTTTGGCACTATGATAGCGAATTTTGAAGTATTAACATGTATGAGATAGAAGAAAGTTTTGGGATTGGTACATCCGACTAGTTTAAGATATAGACGAAACAAAAACCTCTCCGGAGTCTTTGTATAAAGGTCAAATACATAAGAAAAAAATACTTTTCCATTTTCAATTTTTTGGTACCACATTTCAAATTTTAAATTTTTAAAATTTTTTTAAATGGCCGCCATTTTGAAACAAAATGACGGATGAAGCTGGCCAACGAACTCGGTCGAGACATTGGTGTGTACTATGTACACACCGAATTACATCCAAATCAGTTCATGAATACGAGAGTTACAGTGTGACATAGCTCAGATATATATATATATATATATATATATATATATATATATATAAATTTTGAACGGAGGGTGGTTTCGCGGTCTGGGGGTCATGATCGATGAAAATATACCAAAATTTTTAGAAATCGCTTTCCTCCGAATGGCTGCAGTAGATAGCTTTTTGTAATGAAAGCTACCTAATACAATTACTAACTTACGTCAATCTGTTACTTATTATTCATTCTTAATTATAAATAATTTTTAATATAGTCTTTGCATACTTAAGGCTAATAACCAAAACTGAATCTTCAAGCATGTAGCCAAAACCACGATTTTGCATCCACTTTTAATATAAATTTTAATACTTAAATAAACAATCCTAAAATCTATTATTTTACATTTACTCATAAATAGATATGATCTATTCACAAAATGATTTTCGTTAAAATCTGTGACATGTCTGCCACAGGTGATTTGCTCATTTTGTGAAATGACTTTTCTACGAAATTTAAAAATTGCACATTTACCTTTTGAAACGGGAGCTACAAGATAAGTAAAATCCATATGCCCATGACTCTAAAGAACAAATATTTTTTATAGAACCGGCTTCAAGACTTTCTTGGATTACACTGAAGACATTTTAAAGACATTTTTTAGATTACAATGAAAGCACGCCAGTTAACGTGGTTTAGTTAAAGTGATTTGGATCAACAGAGTAATTTTGCGACAAACTTATGTTGTTATAGGCACTCACTGTAAATCATTTTGTTGCCAATAACAATTTTTCGCGTTGTAAACTGTCATATATTAATTTTTTTTGTGTGTGTCTCTGAACATAAACTCATAAACATTACGTTGACAATTGTTCAATTATACTGTAGCAGTACCTATACTTCAATTTGGTTGCGATTGACCAAATTTACGAAAGTAACAGCCTATAGTTATACAAGTGGGTAAGTGTGATCACAGATCGCACAGAGGGTTTCATTTACTATTCCTTTCAAAACAGTTTCTTTCAAAACGCCCAGTACATTTATCGCTATGGAACCCCTTCTAAATTATGGTAAACCCTCTCTAAACTATCTTAAAGTTTCAAACAGATCGCCTCATTATATTTCCTAATTTTGTTCTCTCCCCTCCCCCCCCCTTGAAATGTGACGCGCCATTCCTTTTTATAATTTTTTATCATGTGTTATAAACAGATCACATTTCCGACATTTCCCGTTACATTTCCTAACTTTAACAAAATCGCATTCTGTTAGTTTCACATTCCACCACTAGGGAGCGCACTCTATTCTTAACAAAACTGTATCCGAACTAAACTCCGTTAAACAACCTATCAGTAGATATATTACTCGAGGGGTTGGCGGTCTTTGACGGAGTCCTCGTTTGCCACTCCCCCCGCCACCCCCCCCTCAACCCCAACAAAAATTCAACTCACCTTAAATTTATAAAATTCTTATTATGTGTTAAAACTATGTCAAAGTTTAAAAGCGATCGGTTCTTTAGTTTTCCTAATTTTAACAAATTCCCGTCAACGCGAAAAAGTATGTGTTTTATAAGTTTAAAACTGGATTTTTTTTCATAAATCGAAAAGTTGTGGTACGATTTTTTTAAATTTAGATTTTATGAATCAGCGTACGAAATAACATTCGGATGCAAAAGAACCAAATTGGGAAAATCAATGGTTAAAAATTTTTGTATTGCGATTATCAAAACCTGGTATAAAAATTTATCTATTTTTATTTCCGTGTCACGTGGCCTGCGGAGCAAAAAATACAGTTCTGGAAGCACACTACAAATAAATTAATTATCTTTGCTTTCGATTATCGAAATTAAAAAAATAAAGACATATCCTGAAAGAGAATGAAATTCTACGTCGGATGGCGTAAAAATCGTAGCTCAAAAATCGATATTTATAAAAAAAATTGGCCCTGTATAAAAATTTTTAGTCTGTTTCTGACCGAAGGAAGCACCTGTTTTATGTTCTGTTGTATCGCCGAAAATTCAATTTCATCACACATATGTCGCCTTCACAAATGAAGGAAAATAAAAGAATTTTTTCTCGATTTTTAGCGAATTTTCGAGTTTTTATAGTACGATCGAGATAATTTTTAGAATTTCTAAACTTTGATTTTTTCCCCGTCTTGTAGTACTGATTTTGAATTTCTGGGATGCGTAGAAAAAAAGTAATTGCGCCTAACAGAAATCGGTAGTCCTTATCTGCCCTTAAAATGACACCTTATTTTTAATAGGTAGAAGAGATCGGTTTGGTAATTTGATAAAAAGTCCATGCTTTTGTTAAATTATGAATGCCTTTCCGATCTTGTAATTTGATTTTTTTAGTTAATAACATCCGTTAACTATGACTTTTTCAAAATTTTATGATTTGTTGTTTGATGTGAGGTGTTCAGCTATAAGTATACAAAATTTCAAGTCTCGAACGTATATAGTTTCTGAGAAGGAGCTCTGTGACAGACAGAAGAGTGAGACGAATAGGGTTTCGTCAGATGAACGAAACCCTAAAAACTAACATATATAAAAACAAAACGTACATTTTTTCGATCCTGAAAAAATTATATAAATGCCCCACCCCGGAAACATGCTCTTTTCAATCCAAAAAAAAAAATACGCTAACACCCGTTTAAAGGTAATGCATAGACATTAAAAATACATAAAAATCAAATTACATAATCTCTATTGTTGAAATTCGATTAAAAACATTTATGAAAGAAAAAATACCTTTATTAATTTAAAATGAACAAGTATTGAAATATCCTAGTAAATCTTGAATACTTAACTAAATACGTAGAAATTTTCTGCAAAAAGAAAAGTTAACTATATTTCTAACTAATCTGAACTTAAATATTCATAAGTTGCACCCTTACATGACTTTTAATCAGCGTGGAAAATTTTTGCAACCGGAACTAAATGTTGAAGGTAGTTTGCGAAACTTTAATGAGAAAGACAAATTATGATGATTAGAAGAATCGTACATTAACACAACTATTTCTGGAAATTTTAAGTAAACGTTCGAGTTTTCAAAAGAGTAATTAGTATTTTTAAATGGCTGTTTGAAATTGATTTGTTAAAACATTGAAAATGAAATTTCTTTAACTAATGCTGTGTTTACTTACGATTTTTTAATCGTTAAAAATCATGTCTTAGGAAAAAAGAAATTTTACATTTGTAATAGATAATTAAATTAATTATATGCTGCAGATATGAATATTTTTAATCTTTTGAAATCTTTTAAAACTCATGTTCGAGCGAAAATTAAGCTACAGTAAAAGCTGTGTTCTATTTTTAACGAAATACAGTTTTTAACGTAAAACTTTTGTGATCTTGACAGAAGGAACATCACATAATTACACTAAATACCTGACAATTGCAAAGGACAAAAGGACAGTTACTCAGGTCCCCAACTCTAAAACCGTTCGCCAATGGCGGTTAGATTATTATTCTTAAAACCAGCTTATACTTCTTAAATTAGGTTATTTTTCTTAAATTGATAACAAATTGTGGTTAAAAACATGTCTAAAGCTCTAAATGGGTATTTGCCTCTGATCACCATGTAGGGAAACCCGGCCTCTGATTACTCTTGTTAAAATGGAAACCTGTTTAAAACAGGTATTAATTCCGGCCTGCAGCTATTCCGTATTCTCAAGTTTTCTGCATTAAATTCACAAGATATTGTCAATGCCTTTATATAGGGGAGATAAGGGAGAGTTGACTTATTTTTTACAAAATGATTTTTTATTTTTTAAATATTGAACGTAGAATAAAGTTTTATAAATCATTTTATTCGTTATACAATCAGTTATCAAAATAAAATTGCTACATAAGTGTAACATATAAGGCATTTAAAAAATGATTGATTTTGGTCATGAAAAAATAATGGGTTAAGGCTCCCCACACATGGGAGGTTTGACCCACTTTGGATTATATTGCGATATTTGTGAAGAAAAATAAAATCAGTTAAAAAAAAAAGCAAAATAGCTTTATGCTACATGCTTTAATTATTACAAAAAATATTTTTTATTATAAAAAAATTATTATAAAAAGTATTTTTAAAAATATGATGCTTAAAGAAACCTGTTGAGATGCAATTGCAAGTCAGAAGAGAAAAATTTTGTTTTAAACGGGATTGTTTTTGAGCAGGTATAATTGTACAATAGAGAATTTAGCATTTAAGGCAGTAGTCTGTTAGAGACAGGTTCAGTTTTCATAGTGTTTCATGTTATTGTGTCCGGATTTAGAAGTCACTTAGCCGCTTTTTTTTTGTCTCCTTGTCCTATTTTTTGTGACACTCGACCAGACAACTCCAGGTGTCACATAGTTTGTCTTCATCTCACTGTATTCACCCAGGTAAACTGCTGCTTTCATCATTTTTAGTCCTTTCCAGTCTTTCCCACTCTTTCTATTTACCTATTGTAAGTAATATTTAAATGGAAAAAACTTCCTATCAACTTTCCTATTTTCCAGCAATTTTTCACATCTTTCTTTAGTTAGTTTTGAACATTTTCTTTTCTATCACATCATTTTATTGTAGTTTTACAGAATAAATTTACATTCTTTTATATATATATAACCGTTAACTTTTTCTTATGGACAGTGTATAATAAAAAGATTTCCAAAACCAATTAATTAAGGGAGCCTTGGACATCCGGTCAACCCCCTCACATCGACTGGGTTAATCCTCCCTCCATAGACCTTTTCTAAAGAGTAGTACATTGTTCTGTTAAGCCTAACTTACTGTACAATCTTTATGCCTGGAATGAAAGCTCGATATTTCTGCATTACTTTAAACCTATTTACTTAAATTTCTCTGATATAATTTATCTGAAAAAAGCTTACAAAATATTTCTACAAAACACAAATTTTAGGTTGAAAAACGCCTCACAATTGGTTTTCCCACACCTATTTCGATTATCTCTATGAAACAAAGACTGTTGTTTGAGCATTCAAGTACCTTTGGTTGACACCTATTGATAAATCTCTGAAATTCTTTTAAATACAAAAATTGATGTGTCGGTCAAGCCTCCCGTATGGTCAACCGTTCCTAGTCTCCCCTATTGAAGAAAATGAGCAATAATTGAATTATTGGAGCCTAAAAACAATAAATGGCTGAAGTGCGTTTTCAGTTGTGGCATGCGTTTCTGAATTTAACTATTTTTAACTATTTCCAATATAGTTGAAATGGTGTGTCTCTCCTTCTCTCTGTCTGCCCATGCTCTAACGCAACATATATATAGAAAATACTTAACCCTTCTTTGCATGATGATGGGAATTTCCATCATAACATTGAATGCCCAAAAATTATATAAAAGAACAAGTTCACTTTAAGTTGATCGTGTCTGGGTACCTTTTTAATGTCCATTGCATAAAAAAACATAGCTGTAAAAAAAAAAGGCTTCTCTAGCTTCTCCACGTCCGAAAGATATAAGAACAGATGGTGCTGAACATTGGTCAACAGTGGGTGGGTCACTCCGGTACAAGTATCCTAAATGTAAAGGGTATTCTACAATTTCTTGTAGTAAATGTGGAGTCAATTTGTGTCTAAATAAAAATAATAATTGTTTTGTTAATTATCATAAAGAATAAAAAAATACCCAATGATATCCTCTTTTATTTCTATTTAGTACTAAGCTAATGATCTAACTTTGCAGGATGATGGAAATTTCCACCATATTGTATTTTGCTAAATTTATACGATAAATATATACTAAGATTTTTTTTTAACCATTTTTCCTTTAATTTTGAACATGAATTATATCACCTTGATTTATTTCACCAATAAAGAAAAAATCATGCAAAGAAGGGTTAATTTATGTAGAAGAAAATGAGCAATAATTGAACTGTTGAAGCCTACGGACAATAACTGCTGGAAGTGCGTTTAATTTTAACTATTTTTTAAAAATATTACTTGACGTGCATACAGTCTATAGATCATATTTAGGGTCGCACAAAAGCTCTCAAAAACCTTCGTTTATTGGAGGAAATATCTGAATGGAAATTTACAACTGTGCTGTGGATTTAACTGAACTAAGTTTTAGCATACTATGTAATATGCATGCATATCTATAGACCACATACAGGGATGCACAAAAAATAGTATATTTTAAGGTCTGTTCAAAATAATAGCAGAAAGCGGTTTTCAAATGCGCTATGCGTTTTCCAAAGTGTTCGTTTAGACATCATCTTTCACTTTAGTAAATTGTAAAGTAATGTGTTGGAAAGTGTGCCATAATCTATGCTACGCATGATTTTTCATTCTTGTTTAACTTAAATGAATTCGTGTGTGGAATAATGAGTGACTGCTTGTGATTGGCTTTTGGGGGCACTACATACATGGCTGTCAAAAATACACTTGTTTGTTAGCACTAATTTTAAAAGAAATCTTTGCCTCACTGTAAAAAAAAAAAAAAAAAAAAAAAAAAAAACGGACTAAAATACGGAAAAACTACTGGCAATCTAGACGCCAGCACTATTTCCGTATTTTAACGGAACTTTTTCCCGGTAAATTACAGAAAATTTTCCTGGGTTTTTTTTGGAATTTAACGGAAATTTTTCTGTAATTTACCGTGAAAAACTTCCGTTAAAATACGGAAATAGTACTGGCGTCTAGATTGCCAGTAGTATTTCCGTATTTTAGTCCGTTTTTCTTTACAGTATATTTAATCCTGTAAGCGGCCTGCAGAATTTTCCATTCATGTTAAACGATTCATAAAATAGTAGCTATTAAAATATTGGTATGAGAATTTTTATTCAATAAGCTTACATATTTATTTATCTTACTCACTTCAAAAATTAGCTTTAATATCGATTTTGGGTTAACTCAGCCTTTGATTCGAAACGCTACGGGACGGAAAAACACGGTTAAGCCGCTAATGGCAAAATGTTTGTCATAAAAGAAGGCAAAGATTTCTATTAAAGAAAAAAAAAAAAAAAAAAAAAATGTAAAGCATGGCAGCCATGTATGTAATGCCTCAAAAAAAAAAAAATTGTCAGAAACCACCACTGGTAAAAATAAAATTATTTAATCTGTTTTTCAATCACGTCCAGATATGCTAGAATTATACAAATTATGTATACGGACAAGTTTTCGATGACAATATAACATTTTAATATTTTTAAACTAATAAATGAATTTTAAGGCAATGGTTCATTATCCGATTGTTTTTAATTATCAATAAATGTTCTGAATATTTAAACTGTATACAAGTTAAAATAGATTATAGTTAATTATGCGCCAAATCAATGCCGCTAAATTAGGTCAACTGACTCTGAAATTATAAAATAAAATATTTTACACAATACAAAGTAAAAAACAGTATATAATTATAAATAAAAAATGAACAGTTTTTTTTTTACGTACGCTTTTAGTATTCTTTAGCATAGTATTTAGCATTAATATTTAACTTATAAGGCATATAACATAATATTTTTTGGAGGATGCAAAGAGTGAAGCGCCTTTACAAGGAATTTAAATTTTTTAAAACCGCTTGTTAAGGTAATTGGAAAAAAAATCAAGAAAGAGAAACGAAATCAAAATTTTGTTCTTATATTTCTATAAGTAAATATATTAATCTCTCACTTATACGTCGGTGCAAGGGACTGATGAAAAAGGCGCATAAACGAGAGATACACATAAATGAAATTCAATTAAATTTGAAATAATTGTTAAGACAATATTAATCTTTAAATGGTTAAATAACATAATGAATAATAATAAAAAAATACCATTCACTAGGATTGTTGATGATTTACTAAATCAAATCTAAAGTACGTATATGGGGCATTCTTACAATATTTGACTTTCATGTCCCTGAATAATAATTTTTTATTTAATAAACTTTTTTTGTGTTTTTTTTTTATTCATATACTTGGGAACATCCCATTGCATGATTGCACAACAATATTAACGATAATAATTTTTGGACGATGTTGGGGGTCCAAACACATGGAATACTCATCTACCGTCCCGTGTCCCTGATGCTGATTTTTAAGTTTGAAGCTGTCAGGATAAAATTGTTTCAATAAAAATAATTCGATGTAATTTTTTTCTGAAACTGGAACTATTGTTTTATATAAATATGTAGCTAAAAATTAACCTGCACACATTTTTAGGGTTCATATTATTTTTTGAACTCTGTCCTTGGATTTTAGATTCCTTACCATCCCTCTTCTAAAATTATACAAAAAATCACTTCAGATGCAGCGACAGAATGTTTTTCTTTTGCTCATGCAGAAGTATGCTAGAGAAAGAATATCTAAAATTCTTTGACAGAAAATTTACTGCAGAATATAAATCAGCATTAAATATCACTTTCAAGCACCGTGGCTTTATTGGTAGTCTTACCGTCCCCAAGCTTTATTCCTGCACTTTTCGGGATAAATAAAAAAAAAATAATAATTTAATCCAATGTTAACAACTGCTTCTAAAAATCACTGAACATTGTGGCTATCACTTAGTCTTAACATGATTTTCCTAAAAATAGGTTGTAATTTTCCTTACCGTTCCATCCTTACCGTCTTTTTACCATTTCGTCCCTTCTTTTACTTTACCGTCCCTTCTTCAACACCCCTTTAAGACAAATATGTTATAAATTGCGTGACAGTTAATGTTACAATTAAGATAAATAATCATGTTATATAAAAATTCTGTATTAAAAGTATTACATTTGTATTAGTTCTTATTTGAATGTCCTGTGGGGGGAATCTATGCAAATTCCTTATAAGTAAAAATTTAGAGGAAAATAAAAAGTTATAGGGGTAAAATGATAAGGAAAATTTAAACTCGCAAGTTTAACTTAAACCTCAGTTAAATAAAAACAATTTTCGCTGCTGACCATTTTTTCTTTATTTTGAATCATTAAGGCATCCGTCTATCAGATGAAAATGTTATTTTAGCAAGTTTAATTTCGCCAGATTTTTTCCCCCAAAAGTCAAAAGATTGTGAGAATGCCCCATATCTCAAAATTTTAATTTCATATCTTATTTTTTTAAACAGTCTAAAACCGAAGTTTGTTTATGAGCCATATGTCTGCCTCAAAAAATAATTTTTTCAAGTACATTGAAATAAGAATATGTAGAGTCAGATGCATCAGTTAGTTGATTGTAGTAAGAAAAGGTTTCCAAAGCATCTATTGCCATTGCAAAAGTCGGTGGATGTGGGTCTACATTTTCTTCTATCTGCATTAGCGTCGTCTTGAATTCCGGCGGCAATATGTGTGTCTCTCATTTATGTCGTTGTTACATTTTCATCGATATCTACGAAATCGTTAAAATTTGTTGTTCCTTCAGACATGGCATTTTATTCTTCATCTAATAGTGTTTGATCATTAGAAGAAGAATCACTTTCAACATCCATCACAATAAATTCTGCTTTTTTTTTTAACAATTTTGTATGCATGTTTCATTGACAGTTTCCCTTGATGAACAGAAAATATCTATTGCTCAAGTATGGATACTTTTTTAGATTATTTACTGCGCTTTTTAATTCAAGTGAAGCAAGAGTTCTTCAAATCAAAAGTTTTCTGTAATTTACTTTCATACAACGAATAATACCCAAATCCAACAGCTGAAGTTTACATGTGCAGTTTGTCGGAAACAAAACCACTTTTGTAGAGCCGAACTTTGAGAAGACCGAAGGGTGGGCAGAGCACTGGACAATGAATAAAATAACTTTTTTTGCTTTTCCTTTTCCATCTTTGCATCAAATCGCTGAAGAAATATCAAAAAGATATTAGTAATCTACACATTAATGCTATTATCTTATTCACATTTCAATTATTTTACGTTTTTGAAACAGCGAGGATTCCTCGATTTTGCAATAAGCAAAGGGGATAATTTCTCAGAAAACATCTGCATCACAACAAAGTAGAATTGTGAGTCTATCTTTACTACGTTTACCGCCATGACACACTTCACCCTTGAAAGATAAATTTTTATTCGGCATCATTTAAAAAAAGAGCCCCATTTCTTCGCATTTTAAGATGTCACAAAGCTTATAATTTTTCACTAAAGTTCACGGATCATGTAACCACAGCTCAACAATATCTTCATTAACGCTTGCACTTTCACCACTTATAATGCGCATAGCTAATACATGACTATTTTTAAGTTTCTCTATCCGTCCTTGGGACGCAGAGGAATTTTCTATCCCAAAAGTCTGTGGTAATTCAATTTACTTTCCTCTTAACAACTAACAATTGACTGGTATATTGGAGGCATGAGCTTCTTAAAGTCACTGCACTGAAGATTTTTCCATATGATCAAATTATCCGCTCTGTATTCTACTCCGTTTCTAGGAATGAATCCCACATTTTTTGTTGTCTGCCTAAATTGCATCTTTGTTTTTGAAAAATGCCTTTTATGTTGTAACAGGAATTTTCAATTATTCTGCTAAAAATTTTTTAGTCACATGAGGCATCTCTTCAGGCATTTTAATAACGTCCATTTAAAAATTTAAAAATGCCAATTTTGTTCACTTACTTATTATCAGTAATGAAAAAACACACTTCAGCGTTCCGAGTGAGGACAAAATATTCAGAACAAAAAAGACTTTTAATATGTACAGTGTAAAAAGATAGATTTTATTTGCTTCATTTCTGAAAAATAGCACCCTTCCCCCTACTCTATAAGTAGCAGGTATTAAGGAGTGTAACAAAGGAATGCAGGTTCCAATTATTGTTCAGAAAGCAAAAGACAAAAAATTGACTTCCCTTTTACAGGTTGATGTAATTTTCTTTTAAAAGGACACGTGTATAGTGAGAAATTTTAATGGAAACTTGAAATTTCTCTGACTTCATAAGTGAGAGATGTATTTAATGTGACGCATAAACGAAAACAAAATAACATTGAGTTGCTATATGTTTATCCGAGACTATCGAAAATCAGCGTATAATTGAGAGAGACTATAAAAGAGACATTAAAATAGCAATTGGCCAGACTAAACGTGCTCTTAAATTTCGTTTAAAAGAGCATGAAGGTTATATTAAAAATCAGGAGCTCAAACGTTCTTCTATTGCTCAACATTCTTGGTCTTCTCAACATAGGTTCGATTTTTCCTCAGCCACCACTATCCAAAAATGTTCTTCTAACCTTGATCTTGATTTTTGGAAAGCTTACCACATCATTAAAAATTCTCACTCATTAGTCAATGACTTATCTAGTACTCCAGATTTTCCAAGTATTTGGAAAGCATTAATTTAATTTCCTCTTTTTTGGTTTCTTTTTCTCTCCTCCTCCGGTAGATGTCGCTACTTGTCCACCCAGTCGTTTCCACTGCTTCTCTCTCATTGGTTGTTTCTGGCGCTTTCGCTACCCGCATAGGGTATATAAGGCAGCGCGTCTCTGTCTATAATTTTGCTCAGCCTTACTTTTCTACCACGCTGTTCTTTTTTCCCTATCTTGCACTGAAGAAGAATCTTGCTGTAGATTCGAAACAGCTGTTTGCTGCTTTTCACGCATTATTTGTGCATTTTAAACGTTGGTTTACTGCTTTTTAATATAAAAGAGACGACATATAAGAGATATTACTGTAGTATCCAGCAAACAAATCTAAGGTTTGACAGCTATGACCTTTCGTAGAAGTGAAAACTTTAACAAAGTACTATTAGTTATGTTTTAGTCAATACATAACAAGTTGAATTGTTACAAGATATTTGATAGCTAAATATTTTCATAGTTTGTGTTTTGCTTTTACAAAATTTTAATCGCACTATAAAAATATATACACATAAACATCTTGAAATAGTTAAATTTCCGTTTTACTTTATCCTGCTTTTATGGCGCTAGTTCCGATATCTTTATCTCACGTGCTAAAATTCATAAATTAGTAAATATATAATTGGCAACTCTAGTAAGAACACACTGCGGGCTGTCATTTCGCACTTCAATACTCCATGTTGTTTTTAACTGTCAATACCAAACAATATCGTAAGAACCGCCGCGGCGATCGGCCTCTCTTCGTCCGCAGCCGTTTATTCTTCTACTCTATCCCGACTCTTTTGAGGAAGCAAGGTGCCTAGGTCCCCGGCCACGTCCCCAGTAAAAGACACTCTAGCGAAAGCCAGATTGAAAAAAAATCAAAAACTGAAACCGGACAAATTAAAAAGGGAAATTACACAAATTAAACACATCGAAAAGCGGAAAGGGAGGGCTCGGGGCGATGAAGCTACCGAAAGACTCCTGCTGCTTCGAGCCTATTATTACTCTTCTTAAATTCGGCGGCAAGCAGCCTCTCTTCGTCGGCAGCCCTTTATTCCTTATTTATATAGTGTGATGATATTAAGGGGAATTGGAAAAAAATTCTATAGATAAACATTTCAAAAGTTAGTATGAAACATAAACCTTAACAAAAAAGAAAAATCATGCAATAAGCATAGATCATGAAACACTTTCCAACATATTTACAATACCGTAACAAAATTTCTTTGCTTAATAAGATGAAAGATGATGTCTATGTAATCCCTTTGGAAAACACATAACACATTTGTAAACGCAATTTCAGCAATTACCATCTACAGTCGGAAAAACAAATTGTGCAGCTTTGTACGCCATCTATGGATTTCCATATATAAATATACTACATATACATAATTTGCAAAAAATTAATTCGTTTAGGAAACGCACATCAAAGTTGGAAATTTCAATACAGCCATTTTTGACAATTAAAGGAAATAGAAGGTAAATCTGGGTTAGTTGATACATCAGGTTAGTTGCCCCCTATTTACTGTATTTCAGCTATTAGACAAATGACCAAGCTAGTGATGTTATTCTTCTCTCAGTTGTTATAAAAAAGCGTAATAGACGATGCTAATGCGATTTATTTATTGAAATAAAAATTATATTTATCATAAAAAGGGTACGTTTGGTTTGTGTTGTATGTTCCCATAAGATAGAGATAGTAGCAGATGAAATATAATGTATTAATTAGAGATTTTTCATGAAATATCTAGCGAATGTTTTTGAAATAGGTATTGAATAATATTTTAGGTTGTCGGTTGCATCCATATTTCTTCTCAGTTCAGAGCTACTGGCTGGACCACATATTCTGTGGGGCGTCTAACCGTGAGGTCCGGGATAGTTATTAAAAATTATTGATTCAGTCTTTTGTTAAAAATCCAATTTTATTTGCTATTTATGTTACAATAGTGTTTTTTATTAAGTTCTAAAATTTGGAGTAGATAGGTTAAATGTGCATTACAAAAATAATTTTTGGATCATTCCACACAGAATGAGCAAAAATTTTAAAAAATTCGTGGCTACATATTAACCAATTTTAATAAAATTTGATACACAGATTCAATTAATATTCAAACAGAGCATTGCAAAATATTTTGAAAAAAATGGAAGTTCTGAACATTTAAAAAAATTGTGACATAGAATGGCATGTGTGCAATCGTTCAAAGTTGGAAGTTCGGTATCTTGAAAACTATTTAACATAAATTAAATCTTTTTATAATATTGTAATCTCTGGAAAATTATCTTCATATTCATTTAGTAATAATAATTTGGTAGCGTCATGATTTATCTTAAATTCGTTGTAAAAATTGAAAAAGTGTCAATTTTGAGAAAATTAAAAATGGTATAAAAATCAAAGGAATTCAAAAACATCTATGAAATTGATGCCTGATGTATTGTTACATATTAAGATCGAATTGCTAAGTTTTTAAGTTGCCATGTATTTCCTTCATCTTAAAAAAAAAAAAAAAAAAAAATAGAATCTTAAAAAAAAAGTTACAAATTCATAATTTTTCCTCTTATTGATAGGCACAAAAATTAATGAAGGAAAGGTCAGACATTACAGTTATTGCACATACATAATGATCAGTAAGTCCATAATATTCTAAAAACAATTCAAGTTTGCCTTTTGATTCCTAACGTAACAAAATTGGGTTAAAAAGGTAATATTTGTTGCATTCCATGGTCTTTCCTCTTTGAATCCACGTTTTTTGCAATATTGCACGATTTCAAAAAAAAAAAAAAAAAAAAAAAAATATGTAGTGCTGCCATCTATTGATTTAGGATTAATATATAATTTTTTGCTCAACGTAATCATTTTTTTAACTGCAGTTTAAAATAAATATATTAATAGCAAAAAAGAAACTGAAAGCAAGAATAAAAGTTTCTATATTTAAAATATACACTTATATGTATGATATCAAATAATTTAAATAAGTTAAAAGAGGTTTCCTTTGCATACAAACAAGAGATAGAAATATTGCATTTTACCCTCAACATTTTTTAGTATTTATTTTTTTCTCATTTAAGTAAAAAAGGAAAGAATGAAAGTTTCAATATTTAAAATATATACTTTTAGCTATAACGTCAAGTAATTTAAAACTTGACAGAGCTGCCCTTCATGTGCAAACGAGCAATAGAAATATTGCATTTCTTCCCTCAAAATTTTTCAAAAATATTTTTTTCTCATTAAGGAATAAAAATACAATTACTAACTTACGCCAATCTGTTACTTATTGTTCATTCTTAATTATAATCAATTTTTAACATAATAATCAAAATTGAAATTTCAAGCATGTAGATAATACCTCGATTTTGCATGAACATTTACTGTAAACTTTAATGAATTAAATAAACAATCCTGAAATCTGTTATTTTATTTTTACACATAAATAGATATGATCTACTTATATGTTGGTTTTTATTGAAATCTGTGACATATCAGTCACAGCTGATTTGCTCATTTTGTATGAAATGACCCTTTTATAAAAATGAAAAATTAGGATCGGGGTTTCATTGTACAACTACCTCTAACTTACCTTACTCTAATTCTTTTTTGCAGCCTGCATAAGATATATAGAGTTTATAAACTCTAAATAATATGCAAACAATCAGTTACATTTAAAACGCATAACACATTTTAAAACTTACTTCCAGCAATTATCGATCATGGATAATACTGTAACTGAATTCGTTTGTGTGCCCCTGAAAGTGAACGATAAATGCTATGCACACATGATTCTATAGTCAGAATCGTTTAGTGAAACTGAATGAAGCATATCAATTGTAATATGCATTAAACTGTGTGAGATATTTAAAATTTATAATATACTGCAAAAGTTTTTCACCATTGATCACGATGTAATGGATATATTTTGAGTGCCCCTGTAAATGAATTATAAATGCTACACTTCATTTTAAATATCAAATTTTTCATACTAAACCCCAGTATCATATAAAAATTTAACTGCAATCTCAGCATATTTAGGCGAATTTGAGCAGACAGACAGACGGCTATACACACCGAACTTATTAACATTTCTTAAGTATGTTGGAAAGTGTTAAGCGAAATAAAATACAGTTAAAGTTCCATAATGGAAACTCTTGAATAACGGACACCTCCGTTTAGCAAACAACTTTTTCAATCCACAACACATACAGATATCCATATTTTTAGTTTTGAAAATAGGATACTTCCGAATAGCGAAGGATTTTTCCGGTCAAGATGAATTTATGAGGTCAATGAATGGTACTAATGAATGTGGTCAATTCATTAGTGAGATGTTTTAAAGTATTTTGTCAGGTATTTATTTTACTTTAAGTATAAAAACAAATAGAATATGTGAACTAGTTACATTCTTTTTTCATTGAAAGAAGCAAGTTGGCTTTGCTCACTAACACTTTAGAACTTAAATACTCTTGTCTAACTCAAATTCCCTTTTTACTGCGGATTCAAGAAAAACAAGTTGGTTGTTCCAATCCCAGAACTTTATTCTATCTCATGCATGTTAATACTTCAAATTTAGCTATCACAGAGCCAAAATTAAATGAAAATATTTGTCCTTCATGGGGCTTCTAAATGTATAGGCTCGTTGAATTGGGTGCATTTAAAAATGAGATACAAGCACCGCACATCTCAAACAAATCAATGAATATCGGCACCCTCCCTATTAGATATCTGCAACCAAAATTCCCAACCCAAAGAGCATAAAAGCAACTACAGTTTGTCTGTATGCAGCATAACAGCGAAACCTGTTGGGAGATTTACACCATAACCTAATCAGCAACAACTTATGTTAACCTCTCATTGAATCTGAAGTTTGGTGAAAATCCGTGCTTTAGTTCTTGGGTTAGATCTATTACTGAAATCGTAAAAAATGCAGGATGGCTGTGCCTCCTGTTAGGCAATTTACATCAAAAATTTATCAGCATCAACATACAGGGTGTTCCAAAACTTCGTGTACAAACTTGGAGGTGTGGTAGAGTACATCGTTCGAAACCATATTTACACAGGAATGTATAGTTGGAAATCGATAGGTGGGACTGTATGCAAAAATCGAAATTTTTCACGAATGCAATACTTTCTTCTTGAAAATATAGAAGACAGTAAAAATGTATTTTTTATGCTTTTTTTAATTATAATATCAATTACAGTTGACGCTCGATATTACGAACTTCTTTTTTATGAATTCTTCGTTTTTACGAACTGATGTACTGGTCCCGACCGGCATCCAGTTGAACTAATGGTATTCCCATTTGCGAACTTTCAATTTTATGAACACAATATATGAGTCCATTCGAGTTCGTAAAATCGAGGGTCTACTGTATATGAAAACGAATACCAGTTACATCTGAATAGAAATTTACCAGATGTGAATTAATAGTATTCAGAATATATTTATAATCAAATAAGTGTAATTATTAGAATCTCAAATCTAGCAATCAAATTTTGAAAATTTCATACTAAGCAATTTATATATTGTTACGATTAAAATATGCGAACGTGAAGTTAAAAAATACAATAGATTATTAATTAAATACATTTACAACAAAAAGCCAGATTTTAAAATTTTATTCTTATTTCTTCATACCTACCCTTTATATATAAAATCCTAATGAAACGGATTTATGAAACGGTTATATGAAACGACTGAAATGTAACGAATTTATGAAACGATTCTATGAAACGACTGATTAAACAATTGATTATGTTTCGCGGTGATTTCTCCTAAAATATGAAATACTTTGAGATGAAATTAACACCAAAAATCGGTATTGATCAGCAGATCTCGAAACTGGTATAGGAATTTTTAAATTTGAAATAGTTTTCGAAATATCAGTTTTTTTCTAATTTTAAATACTTTTCTCTAATGATGGCAACTCAAATTTTAATCATAACAGATTTTTTTACCATATTTTAGTAAAGGTTATTATTTTAAACAATTTGGCGACCAGTTTGGCCTCCCTTAAATGTGCGCTAAAAACAATGATTTTTTTTTTGTTTTTTTTTAATCATTTGGAAAAATGGTTACTGTCCTCGTCAGGGTAGGAAATCAAAAGCATGTCTGAAGGTCTTTATTGGTTTAATCTGCAATTTATTTGTTTTCCGATTGGTCTATACAGTAATATGTATTTCTCTTTACTTTCAACAGAGATGGACAACAGAGTGTTGCCACTATGACAAAAAAGTAATAAAAACTACAAAAAAAATTAATAACTCAGAAACAAATTGAGATACAGCTTTCAAACAAATTGCATTTAAAAGTGCATTGTTTTCTCTATACGACGATATAAAAAGTAATATTGTGGGATGTTTAGAAGTTTAAGAAATAAATTTCATTTAAAATTGGCCGTCAGATTTCTTGGAAATCTGACGAACAGCCTTTTCCCGAACAGCCAATGAAATGCTTGGATAATACTTAAGTTTCAGGTGGATAATATGTACGAGTCGCAGGCGATTTCTGTCGCTTGCAACTTTTACGTGTAATAACACTATTAATGTTTAATTCATGGCGCACGTAAGGTATGATCAACTCCGTGCTATTTTTTATGTCTTAAATTTTAGTCTTTGAAAAAATCATTTTCCAAATAGTCGTTGTAATTAGTTAAATTGCATTTTTTTTCGTATTTCATTATCATTTTATTTAATACAAAACTTTTATTTAAAACTGAAAAGTTTAAAATTAATGGCTTTCACTTCTTTCTTTTTTTTTAAACGAAACGAAACGAAAATTATTCGGCGCAGATGTCATATACGTCAAAAGGGACCTAAATGGCGCCAAAATGGCGTTATTTTGCCTGACATGGTAACCCGACCATTGTTGCTTATTTATTAATAAATGTTTTTTTTTAATTTATTTTCTTTTTATTTACAAAAAAGTTATAAATTGTTTTGTTCTATAGTTATTAATTAAACTTTTTTAAATTTATTGTTATTTCATTTTAAAAATAACAGAAAATAACTTAAAAGTACATATGTAACTGGTATTCGAAAACGAGGTTTTTGCCAAATTGTCCTAAAAAAATCACGCCAAACCCATATGACAATGCAACAAATCATGACATTTAATTTCCACTTCAAAGCAGCGTTTTAATGGTACTACATCTCCCGTCGACCAATTTCGCCAAATTATATAAATAGCCAAATTATACAAATTGACATAACTTTTTATTTTAAATAACGAAAGAACAAATAAATTAGGGTACTTTTACGTTATACGGACACCATGCCAAAATGTATGATAATGCGCCAATTATTTCCACCCTGATAGTTGATCAATGAAATGTGTGCTGCAGTGCTAAAAGATGTTTGTAAATTTATGACAGCAGTTTAATATGAGTTTTATTTTATTACTTTATTGTATAACAGTTATTTACTCACTTATTTTAAGTATATAATTGTGATTTAATAAAATAGTTCATAAAAGTCTGTAATTTTCAAATATTATATTTTTAAAATGCCCAGTTTACTATCGACAATGTTTTTTCTTTTTTTTTCTTTTTTCAAATGTTTCAATTCACGTGATTTTCATTTTATGCCAACTAATACGCTTGGCGACAATGGTGCCCGTATAACGGAAATGTACTTAAATTAATGTAACATTAATAAAAATACAAATGGAATGCCGAAATAAAAATCACTTCATGGCGGGGACACGTATAACGTCCTTAAAGTCAAGTGAATGTGACATTTACGATCAACCATTATTGGTATTTAATCTTATAGTTTGGCGACAGATTTTTGGTCGATGGTATAACCAAGTAGCACCGTTTTAATTTACCACTCTAAAAATAAAAAAAATGCTAACTGGCGAGTTAAAAGAAAGCCGTTGGCGAGATTTGCACCCGGCTGACATAAAAGTAGCAGGAATTCTTTGCGACCATCGCAATTGTTATGTAATTTTATTCGAAAAAGGAATTTTGATTCTTTAATTAAACTGGAAACCTTTCTTATGGAAAGCGAAGAGATCAGCCTGTTATTTATGGCAGTTATATGACTTGAACTACTATAATATAAATGAATTAATGGCGATAGAATAAAATTTTTGACAACTTATCAAACCTGTGGCTGGCTAACATTAAAGTGCCAAAATGGCCGCATAGAATATAAAAAGCAAAGGGATCCGACTGGAACTGTTGAGGATAGTCACATGACTTAGGCTATTATTATAGAGATTGTTTTCAATTCTAAAAACAGCGCAAAGAATAATATTTCCTAACGATGAAAAATTTATTTTCACACCACTATTAAAAACAGAAAAAAAACTATAAAATTACTATTAAATGAGTACGCGTTAAAGGCAGGAAAATAGTGAAAATTATGTCCTGAAAATTGTATTTACACGTGAATATTAAAAGGGAAAGGAAACTTAAAAAAAATAAATACATTAATATGCGTTTAAGCCTTTCACAGGCAAGGTACTTAATTTGGTAAAATCTTGAAATCAGTAAATGGTACCAGAATTTACAAACAAATTTCGAAATACAAAAATGCTTTTGTTCACATACTTAATAAAAGGAAAATTTTCATCCCAATATTCTGGTGCCAATGTGGCATTTAAAAATTAAAATTAAGTTGTCCAAAAATGAACCACCGCCCTTCAAGGGGTTAAAGCAACAAATTTTATAAATTGTAGCAAATTGTATAATGTCAATCATTTTATAACGCTGTTAAAAAACACCGGGAGACAAATACTCTGTTTACTTAATTCATTTTATTTTAGCTTATTTTCAAATGTTTAACTGATCTTCTTTAACCAAACCCGAAAACAACCATTGGATGTCTTAACAGCAAATGTTTCTGCCTTAAATTTTTGCAATCAAAGGGAATTGAAAGGAAACCCGTTTACAGGGAGACCGCTACATGTTTTTTCAGTATAATTCAATCTTCTCTAATCTTTTTAAAACCGATCTGATTAGCGTTCTTTTAGATTCTGCAGGGTCTGAGCGGGGGTTGGCGAGCGTCGCTTGCAGGGGGCAGAGCCCCCTAGTTTTAATATAAAATATCTGTTCAAAACAGTTTTAATTATGAAAATCATTATTTATTTTTTGCAAATTTTATGATTTATTACGACACAGCTGCTTTTCAGCTGACTAACGTTTGAACTATTTAACGTAACTTCATAAAAATGGTTATCATATTAAAGGTCACCTTATCCCTAATAGAATATTGTATCCAGTTGAAATAGTTTTTCTTCTTTTACGTACACATGACATTTTCAATTAACAAATAACGAATGAATGATGACAAATGACAGATAATTGATTCGATATTGTGGTATCTGTTTTTATTTTCAACTGATATTTGTTTGACTGAAAAGTTTCAGAAATATGTTTTTATAAGAGTTGGGTAAGTGCATCTGCTTGTTATTTGAAATTTAATTCAAATGTAATAAATGTCAAATTGAATAAAATCCAGGGTATGGCATTTTTGTTACAGATGTTTCACAATAAAATCAAGATGTTTCTTAAATAATATTTAAAGTGTGCTTCTATGTTTATTTTTCTCCTTGATAATTTTAAGTTGTGAAGATTTCCATAGAGGCTGTTTTTATAGGTATTTTAAATTATATTTAAGGTAATTTCTTTAAGGCTATATATATATATATATATAATGAACTTATTTTTCATGTTAAAACAATTTTTGCTATATTTATAGATATTTGGTCCTGTTTCATTTATCCATAAAATGTAATATACATTTCTCTGTATTTTAAAACTGTTCATTATTCTTGCGCTGTTCAAACTTTGATGAGAAAAATTTCTTTATTTAGTTTGCGTTATTGACATTGTATAACAGCTTTCTTATTAAAGAGTAACTAAATAGTTTCGTTATCAAAATTTTTTTTTATTTTGTCTCGTTCTACCTTCTTTTAGAAAATTTATTTATTATTTAAAGTATTTTTTAATAGATAAAATACTTCATGATAGATTACTTATCTTAACCCTTTGATATCCAGGACGTACGATCCGTATGTTCTGATTTTATCGTAGACGACTACCAGAAATACAGTACGTACGTCCATGTGGAATATTAATGTACAAATATACACAAAATGCAAGCATATACGTCCTTACTTGAAGAAAGGGGTCTGCGTGTCAAGGGGTAAATGATAGCTTTGTTTCTAAAGATTTACATTTAATTCATTAGGAGAATATTATGCCTCTCGCTGCGCCAGTTTCTTATCAAAATAGGTTAAAAAATTGCGCAATTTTTTTGACTGCTTATTTCAAATCTACATATATTTTAGAGTTAAAATATGCAAAAAAAATATAAACAAGGGTTTCTTTTAATATAGAATTAGGTCATAAAAAAGTTGTCAGAAAAATATAAAAGCGAAATTCCTAAAATTACTCTGAGTTAAATTATAATTTCTTTTGTGAAATATAAAGATAAAACATATATACTAATGAAAATATGCAAAATACTAATAAAAGTTTTACAAGAAATGAAGTTTAGTGTGATACATTTCGAAACAAGGTTTGAGGCAAAGTTCTAGTTCGCACTCTTTGCACCAAATTGGCGTTTCTTTGCGAATTTTTTTTTACTTCTTTCAGTTTTTTAAATCGCAAACAGCACACTGTCTACGAGGCTCTGGCTCTTTCTTGATGGGAATGGGGGGGGGGGATAAGGTTGGCAAAATGTTCAGCGGTTACTTCTCTTGGGGTGGAGACATCTTAGAGCTTTCAAAAGAGCCCGCAGAATGCTTGCAAACTTGCTTTTTCAGCTTGTGAACTTTACAGAAATATAGACAACTAACTCCATCAGTTATCCCAGACCTGAATTAACAATTAATCATCGCTGAAAGGCCAAACTGAACTGGAAAAGATCGTTGTTCTTTAGAACAGAAGGATAAATTGCATCCCTGTGGAAATCGCGGGTTGGATAAATTTTGCTACTTTTACGTTGCCCGTGGAAATCACGGAATGCGCAGCGATAGGGTTAAAGATTTTTATTTATCGTATTTTAAATTATAACTTTAAACAAATTTATAAGGATGGATGTTAAGTTTACGGTACATAAATTCGTGTATTTTTTACTTGAGATTCAAGCTATACAGAGCGTTTGAAAACCTTCTGCACATAAAATTAAATTATAAATATGAAGACATAAATTACTGATTAGTAATACCTGGACATTACTCCATATACTAAATTAACAGATACTGATTTTTTCCTAAATATGATTTTTTTATTAGTACTTCATATTTTTTAAGTAAAAAAGTAGCTCTTAATTCTAAATTTCTGGCATTTATGTCTTTTTTTTTATAAATGCGTTTGCTTTGTATAGGAACATATATAGGATAGTTCAATGTCCTATTTAATTACAGATAGCATAATATTAAACTTATGCTGCATATGAAATATACACATTATAGATAATTTGAATGTTTAAGAAGCTTGTTCTGTTTCACATAGGTATTCAAAGATATTTTAGGGATACTTAATTCAGCCATAGTCGAATATTCATATATTAAAATGAAATGCTTGGACTATTCCATTATTTGCAATTAAAACGGATAACTTTTTAACACAATGATGTCCAACCTTCCAACTTCTTCGGAACATAATTCCAGGGGAATATTTGCCTGAATAACAATTCAAAAGAAAGCATTGTGTCGAGTCGAACATACATTGTACTAATATGAAAGATAGATATTAAGGAAAATCTCTTGTAATATTTAACTTAATTTCTCATAGACATTTTTTTCTAATTTATTCAGGACTTTCAAAACATTATAGCTATGCTTAAAATATTGTGCAATTGTGTTGATTCAAGATAGACATTCAAAAAATTTGAATTTCTTCTTAATTGTACATTAAAAATCCTTAATAAATATTGAAAGGCCCTTTGGATTAAATGCTTAAGTATATCCTCCTGAGACCTGTCATCCATTTAAATGGATGTTTTGCTTTCTCCTTCTATTGCGTAAAATTTCATTGTAGCAATCTAAAAGCAATTGGTTTTGGTAATGTATGAATCAAAAAATCAACATTCAGCTTTTGGATTTTGGCAACGGTAACTATTTTGTTTACAAAATGGCGTAATATATGAGTCAAGTTGGAATTCTACGTTCTGCTGTTAATTTTCGTTTTTATGTTATTTTAATTTGTTTAAACTATTTTTATTTCGCAATTTTAAATCAGATGTTATTACTTGCCTTATACTGTTCTTTATAATAAATTCTCTTCTTTCCCATACTTCTCGCATTTTTTTTCATTACTATAAGCGAGTTATGGCCTGAACATTCATTTAGATGGATGTGCTGTAAAACAAAATTAAAAATTCGAAATTTATTAATTTCATTAAAAACGTCATTTTTATGCCTATTTGTTGAAAAAAACTCATATTTAAAAAAAATTACACATTTTGCTTGGGTCTCAGGAGGATATAGATCAATAAGTTTACTAGTAGGTAGCTTGTGAGTTCTCATCTCAAGATCTTCAAAAATTTACATCCACAGTAGATGCACTATTACAAATAGACTTGTAACAGAAAATATTAAAACACAAGATTTTACTAAAAGATCTACACTGGTACGATTTAATGGTAGCTTTATGAGCTTTATTATTTATTTATTCTTAAATGTTTACCGCGCTGTCACATGGAAATATATTTTGGTCCGAGCACTCTTTTGAATATACATGATTTTTCATAGCCCTTTATCTGGATTGTAAAACACATGAAATGCAGTGAGTACATTATTTCAACAATAAATGTATATTTCGATCATCTTAAACAATTGTTTTAATAAATGTATTGGGAAAAATCACAATTTTATAAAATTGAGTTATCTATGTATTTTAAGGAAGTCTTTCATCCAGCGCCAAGCCACATTCATTACAGTACTTTGACGAAGGTTTAATAACCATTTAATGAATGAAATTTTCAAATAAATAGAGAGAAATACGCTATCGCCTACATCGATCATCTGCAGAAACACAATTAATATATTTTTATGTACAAGTCGCACATATAGCTGTTATATTTGTCAAACCGTTAGTTTTGTCCAAATACAATTTAGCTAGTGTACTTTTATGTCTAAAGTAATATCTATTTCTTATAATTTCAGAAATTATAATTCCAAAGAATCAACATGATTTCGAACTTGTACCTGCTTTACTTTCTTGTTACTACCCCATCATTAATTGTAACTGGATTTTCATGTAAGTTATTTGTTTTTTCACGATAAACACATTTTTAAGAGAAAACGGAATAGTTGGTATTGAAAATGCTTAAAATTTAAACTGAAAAAAATTTAATTCATGAATTTAATTTAAAATATTTACACATTTTTGTGAATATCATTTGAAGTAACTCTTGCTTTCATTGAATTTTAGTATTATATTTGTAAACTGGTTAACCCGACGGCGTTGTCATTCAAATCTGTATGATTTTATGTTTTTAAAGACAATCAGTCCAAACAAAACTAGAGTTGGGGCTCCACTGCCTTCGGCTTTGCACACCCGGGCGTACTACCCGCGTTCCAGTCTATTTTGGCGAACAAAGCTGAATTTGCGTTATTTTAACATTTTAAAACAAAAAAAAAATTCCAACCGAATGTAGTGTTTCTAATAAGTTCCAGAAAAAAGCTCAATTTTAATAGGGTCATCCCATGTCCAACTGGCTTACAGGTTCATGCACGACCGCCTTCAATTTGCATGTAGTTACTACAGGACATACATATAGATCGAAGATGGACATCTGCAAATTGTCATAATCAGAAATAGCATAGCTGGGTCACCAGGAATCTTTCTGTAAAGTTTATTATTTTGCACCCAGAAAAATGAAAATTACCAAGTTTGTCATCTTATTGCTCATGATATAAGAAATCTTACTTATTGAAAATAGATGAGCTATTACAATGTTTTGTCCTCAAACACATAATTGCAGTATTACAAATTCACAAATCAATACTTTCGTCATAAATTGACCTCAAAATTGGTCTCTCTCGATGATTTTTAACCTTACTTTAACAAGTTGTATATTTCTAAAAAAAAAAAAAAAAAAAAACTTTAAAAGTTTGTCACTTTACAAATGAATTTCTTATGAGCATATCAAAGTGATGGTGAAGGTGTTTTTCTCCAACTGAAAAATTCGTTTATTTATTAAATTATCGTTTATTGTTAAATTTATTTATTTTTGAAATCCCTTTTAGAAAAATCATAAATTCAACCATATTTTCAGAAACCCCTATCTCACAAGGGACACTTCTAACTTAATTACCGTTTTTAGCGCACAAAAAACGCACCTTAATTGACAAGAAACCGTTTGTCTTAATTTGAGCTTCTTCGGTATAATGTAAATAAAGGAAGGTTAGAAACATAGACTTTATGTGAGATTCGCAACTATATTCGCTGTAGAAATTAACTCTTAAAATATCTCTAGAAGTCTCTGAAAGACTCAGAACACTGTTGTAGTGAAAGAAAAAACTGTATCAAATAAGTGTGTTATTTTATGTTAACTTCCCTAAGGAAGTTATAGCTGGATGTTTCTAGCCAGGTTCAAAGTAACGTCCACTTACATAAACTAAGTGTAAATTCAAGTATTTTCAATAAGTAATAGTTAAATGTAAGTTTAAATAAATTTAATATGTAAAACTAACCCCCTCAATTATATGTTTTTTATGACTGCCACCTTTTTTATTAGATGCACATAAGCTTAGCCTGCACGAGCTACCGGTAGCGCTCCAATGGAATAGCCTATGGAAACAGTTTTCACCCGGTGGGGTACGGTAGAAAGGCGGAGTACTTCCCTCCTGTTGCGTTTTGTTTTCCTAGCATTTCGGCCCAAACTTAACTCACGGTGCAACTTGTCTATCTGTTGCATCCCATTCTTTGCTCCCCCCCCCCCCCCTCACACACAAAAAAAAATTACCTTGTTCATTTGAAAAGACTGCAGCAATAAATTAGGCTGCAAAAACTACAGGCTAGGCTATTCAATCAAATCGAGCAGCGGTAGCCAGATTGCACAGCACCGAACTCATAGATGAAAGGTCACGAGGCTTATCGCCATGTACGCTAATAGCGCCTGGTACATGTAAAATGCGTCGCGGACGCAAAGTCCTCGAAGTTACCTGTGAATTATACCTCTGTAGGTGTCTTGCCAGGTGAAGGTCTCGTCATCTGATCAAGGTTCTAAATTAGAGATCAACTTGAGTATCAATGCGCAGGTATCAAACAACAATATATAAACGTTAAGTAACCAGCAGAAAAAGTACATAATTAAGCAGTAGGCACTGCCAATAAAAGATGAACTAGGCGTCCGTCAAACTTATGGCCGCCATACGGCGATAAGGGGTCACCCGCCCCGATACCAAGGTATCAAATCCGTTCGGCTGAGGCAACCAGGCAGGCAGGGGCCTTGTCATCGGTTAGAAAGAAAGAAAATAACTTCCTAGCACACTCAAATGTCTCTTGAACGGATATAGTCGGAATAGTGGAACAAGTATCTACGAATAGTAAAATCACTATGAGCTATACTATGAGAGGGGTTTCAGACACCGCTAGTGGCTAAATGTGGAAAACCTCGATCCTTTCGTATAAAATATGGGAGATAGCAAAGAAATAGGAGTTACAAAAGTATGTAGGATCCTCGATTTTGTGTGGAATGACGTCTTACATATAAAAATACCTTTATTAAAAGCTCTGAAAATATCGAAGCTATTAGTTGCTAATTTAAGTTAGTGATTCGTTATCAAACAACATTTTAGAGCTTGTAATTCAGTTTTATTTTTACATGTAAGACGTCATTTCATATTAAATCAGGAATTCACTCTTGTAATTGACATTTGTTATCTCTCATATTTTTCGAGATAATTTCGACAATTTTCACGTATAACTGTTAGGGGGCCCTGCAGCAACTCTCATATGACGGCGAATATTTATTTTGCTATAGGTAAACATATGTTCTATTATTCTAGCTATATCCGTTCAAAAGATATTTGAGTGTACGGGAACATTATTTTGTACCTGAGACACCCGGCAAGGACACTCTAGGTCAGTTAAAATTACCCACTTATTTCATATACTTTTCTGTTATTCTTTCCGTACTACAGTATTCGCAGTCTTCCAGAGTCTTCTAGAGACATTTTAGAGTCAATTTTTACAGCGGGTAAAGCTTCAAATCTTACACAAAGAAGTTCTTTTGTAACTTTCTTTATTTACCTTAATCATAAGAGACCAAAAATGAGAAAAAAGGTTTTTTTTTGTCAATTCAGGTGTGCTGTTTTCAGTGCTACTAACGGTAATCAAATCAATATTATTAATATTTTCACTTTTCTTTTGGTAAGTTTATGGGGACAAAAATTTAGTTAAACTTACAAACGCATACCATAAAAGAAATTTCATTTGCAGCAATTATCGCTATTAGACAATATATCAGATACGGTACAGTATCTGAATATTTAGTGTGACCCTGTAAATGAACGATAAATGCTATACACATCATGTTATACCACAAGTATCTTGTAGTAAGCCTCAGTAATGTATATTAATCTATTATATGTGAAATAGTGTAATAGAACCAAAATAAGCTGCAAGAAGTTGTTCTCTATGGATCATTATATAACGGAATTCTTTTTGTATGAACTTGTAAAAGAATAAGTAATGCTTTGCAACCCATATACTACAGAATGCAAATTTCAGTGCAATTTAAAAATGCATATGAATTTAATTATGTTTTAAAGGGTGTAATATCATTAAAAGGAGCTTCAAATGATATTTTCTCATTGACCGTAATGAAACGGAATACTTTTGACCGTCCCAGTAAATGAACTATAAATGCTACACACTTCAGTTTCAATAGCTGCCATTCTATAAAAAAGTGTCAATAACTTACAAAAACTTCAGGGTATTTACCAAGTGTATTTACAAAAGTTAGTCACGAAGTCATGAACACTTTTCAACAATGCTGGAAAATGTTTAAAAATAGATTTAAATATTTTGAAATGCAAACGAGAAATTTTAAAATAACAGTCAAATAGGTTTAACATTATCTTTTGCGTGCGTTAAAGATTCAGAAATCTATGAATTATATTTAGAAAACTTTTCCCTGTGTTGCAAGAAGTAAAAGTGTAAAATTTACATTTAGAAAAAGAAACAGAGCCAAAATTCATAAAATCGTTAAGTATCATAGCTCAGAAAGCTTTCATCGTAGACGATAGGAAATTTTGTTATTTTACTTTAAAAAAAAAAAAAAAAAAACGAGACTAATTTTCTTAAAATAAACTTAAGAAACTCAGGTACCATATAAAAAATTTAATTTTGTACTTTTCTTAACCCATTTGTGCATAGCGTCCCATTTTTGGGACGTTTCAAATTTTCATGAATAAGTATATTTTTCTTCTCCTTTATAACAATAAAATTGTATGTAATAATTATTTATAAATGTCTTTATCTATTACCGAGAGATGACAGCATAAGGTGGATATTTATTTGTTTTAATGAAGGCTTTTTTCGGTGTTTATAAATTTTTAATTTTTCAAGATGGCGAAATGTAAAAAGTAAGTTTATTTGTATTTTTTCTATGAAGGATCCAAAATCGCAAGTCATAATCTTAGCTTGTAGACTTTTTTGAAATACGTATATTTTTTTAATTGCGAAATTAAACGTTCAAGCCTATTTTTTATGCATTTTTGTAACGTCCAAAATATAGGGTTCTGGGCACAAATGGGCACATATTTTTGTTGGACATTTAGGAGACAGTTATTGATGTAATCTCCCTTTGAAGATATTTATGAAATAAATTGTTTTTAAGTCAGCAATACGATTATTCTTATTTTATTATTAATAATATTTATAACGTTACTAGTCTCTGTAAAGAAATAAGTATATATCTATTTTTTAGTTCATAAAAATACTAATTATAGTACATAATATACAATTTAAAAAAAAATTAAATATAAATATAAATATAGACAAAACATATAATCATGCATATTATTCTACTAGAAATACTCATATGAATTTTTTTACATTTTATTAAATAAATACAAAAAGAATTAAGTGTAATTTTTTTAGTATTTTTCCAGTTCCTTTTGAAATATTTTAAAGTGATTTTACCAAAACATTTGAGAAAACTAAAATTCAGGCACAAATGGGTTAATATGCTTCAATCGGTCAATAACTGTAAAATTTATTAAATACTATAATGATTAGGGATTTTTGTATCAAGAAGAAAAGTATTTGAAGTTTTTTTGCAAGTGGAAATACACTTCTAAAACTAACTGTGCAGGAATTAGCTATGAATGATTTTTTTTTGTAGAATCTATTTTAATCTATTTTTGCTGACAGTCAAAAAGTGCGCATGTCGCAATTAGTGACAGAAATTTATGATTTTATCTTCCTATGTTTTTTCTTTGGTGCATTTTTTTTATCCATACTTTCATTGAGTTTTTAAAAGTATTTTAATTTATTTCTTTCATCATAATTATTATAGTGATTTAATCTTCAGTTTTATTCTTTCAGTTTTTGAAAAATGTATCGATGAGTTGGGATGCTTTGATTATGGTTATCCATTTTACGATTTTTTTGAAAGACCATACAGTTTTCCGCCAGCTGACAGGGAGATTATAAATACCTACTTCCTCCTTTACACGCCTGCAAATCCGGATACCCCACAAAACTTTAGTAATATTCACAAAGAGGTAGGCGATATCTCGACATCTAACTATAATCCAAAAGCTACCACAAAATTCGTGGTCGGAGGTTTTATGAGTGGAGCAACTATTGGATGGAAAAAAGTAAGTTCTCTAAATGAATATATCCCAGTTCCAATAACACCCATTGTACCAGCATGTCAGGAAATAACATAATGAATACATTAGAAGGTACACTATAAGCAAGTAATATAAAAATTTTGTTTTTAAAGTCAATTCCTACTTAGGTCATCAAAGAAAAATTTAATATAATCCCTTAAGCTAATATTAGTTTTTGTTGCATTAAAATATCTCAATTTGTTGATTTTCTATAAGCAAGTAGGTTTACAATGGAACTCTATGGGAATTTGGCGAAATATTAGAGATATCGCCAAGTTGGCGACAAACTTGGCGGTATTTGGCGACAGAACAGAGTCCCCCCTATGGTAACCCCTTATTGAAAATACTTTAATTGATCTTCAACATTTAGTTTAGATAATTTGAAAATAAAATAGGGCAACGTGAAACATGTTAAAATATTACGCGCGTGATTTTTATTTATTTATTTTTAAATTTCATTTGTAATAGTTTATTGTCATTTTCCATCTTTGTGTTTATTTGTTTTTCTGATGATGATTGAGTAAATTCAATCGAAACATGTCAAATTATTAAGATCTTTTAATGTATTTTATTAACGTTTGACGTCCTTTTTAGCAATTAAATGTTTAATATATATTTTGAGTGTGTTTTTAGAATATATATTTTTGAAATATTTTTTAATGGACGTATAAGAGAACTTCTGCTTATAATTTAATATGATCTTCAACAACCAATGGCCGCCATTTTGTTTCCCATGCAAAACTAAAATTAATTAATTAAAAGTTCTCAATTAATTAATCAATTAATTAATTAATTAAAATTTAATTAATTAATTAATATTTGAAAAAACTGTATTAACATCAATTGTCATCCAGTACAAGTTTAAAAAAAAAAAAAATATTTCAACTTGATAGGATGAATAATGAGTATTTTATTAACGATTGAAAATTTGAACAAGATAAATATATAAATAAATAAATAAATATAGGGAGAGTGTGAGCTAATAGTAGGAATTGGAAAAAGACGATTGTTTCTTAATCTACGGTAATGCACAACAATCAGCAGCGCCAACTTTTGAAAAATATTGTGGTGACCCCAAAAGTTTTTGAATAAAATAACGCATACAAATTTTTTTAACGTAGTGAGTGGGGAAGGGGAATGAGTGAATGGCTAAAGATGAAAATTCGAAGTCAAATTATGGTTTTTCTAACTAAAATATAAAATTATTATAATTTAATAAATAATTTAATTAAATTATAGTCTTCAAAGTTCTTCCTTATAAATGCACTAATATTTATTATAAATAACACAAAAATTGCTAACTGTTGAAAATGCAAAAATTAAATTTCAAAGAAAACATATATTTGTGTTTTACCTATTCAAGACATTAAAACAGATGGCAAAATATGCAGAAAATATGTTTTTGAAAGAAATTCAATTGTACCTCCACTGAAGGGGTTTTCAGTGGTCCTGTGAATCTAATTGATGTCCTTACTAAAAAAAAAAAAAAAAAAAAAAAAAAAAAAAAAACAATAAAAATCAAATTTAATTTCAGCGATTAAATAAACAAATAAATGAATAGCGAAATAATGAAATTTGTGCGGTCGCATAGGTCAAATTATTGGATGGGCTCGCGACCCATGGGCCCATATCAGTTGGCGCCATTGACAACAATCACGAACGCAAATATATAATAACCTCTTTCGAGTCACCCAAGACTCCAAAAAGCCTTCCTTTATCTTCAGAAATCTCTAAAAACTATTTATTTTCGAAATTTGAAGAAGAACTTATTAAAGTAAATTTTTATTAGCTGCCCGTACACTGTCAAAAAAAGGACTAAAAAACGGAAATACTACTGGCAATCTAGACGCCAGTACTATTTCCGTTTTTTTACGGGAATTTTTACCCATAAATTACAGAAAATGTTCCGTTTTTCTGATTAAAAACGGAAAATTTTCTGTAATATGTGGGTAAAAATTCCCGTAAAAAAAACGGAAATAGTACTGGCGTCTAGATTGCCAGTAGTATTTCCGTTATTTAGTCCTTTTTTTTTTATTTTATTTTTATTTTTATTTTTATTTTTTTTTTACAGCGTAATTTTCGGAATCGTTTCCTAGTGGCTTTTATAATGCATTAATCACTTCTCTGTACTCGGAAAATAGGTTTTTCGGATTCTAACAATTCCCAAGTTTAAGCTGCATAACTGAATTTGTGTATGCAATTGTAGCAAATTAATGTTAATTTTCATATTAATGTTAATGCTGTTAAATTTTGTATCTCTGTCTGTTAAACATGTTTTCTGATTATCAAAATATTTACCTGAGAATTTATAGCATCCGAAAAAATTGATATTCCGTTTTGAAAAAACTGATTATTGCACTGTAAAAGCTACTCACAAGGAAGGTCTCCTTACTGGACATACTCAGAATATTTTGAAAAAAATGCCAATTAAACTACTTATGTATGTAATAAAGGATCAGTCAAATTTAGCGGCGGAATTACACAGGAAGTCTGTAAGAAAATAAAATACATTCGTGTATTTGGCGCGAAAAGACGAAAGCCTCACGCGATTTGGCGAGCAGTACTTTTCCTCGCCAAAGCAAACGATTTTAACGCACCTGAGAATTGTTTGTTAACTGATTTTTAGAATGCGTGTAAAAAGTATTTAATGAATTTAAACATAGACAATGTGAGAGTTTAATAAATACATATTTTCGTATTACATATTTATGTTGCTTGTTACTTAATTTTATTACTTTAAAAACAATTTCACACATAAAAAATACTTCAAATATAAAAAATACTTTCATATATTTAAGCGTATTCTAAAATAAAGGCAAGATTCATTTAGCAGTTATTCATTTCAATATCAAAGAATTCGTTGTTTCCACAGCAACAAAATTGAATCGACAGCGCTCAGTGGACTTAAGTTTGAGATATTGAAACAATTTTAATTTTGCTTTAATTCATAAAATTTGATAGTTAACTTTCATTATAATTATATATGTATGACAAAATTATAGTTAAATCAAACTAAAACTGACAAAACTGAAGTTATTTACGTTAAATTTATTTTAAAAGGTTCAATATGAAACATTTTTATCTTAAAGAGTATTCGACATGAAAAAGTATTTTTCGAAATTTCATTTCATCGCCAATCGATGATAAATCGCTAAATAAACGAAATTTTCATTATTTTTTACGAACGTTCTATCGAGGTTCCGCCAAAAAAAATTTATAAACATACATATCCACATAAGAAGAACACTCTGTAATTTTTTCAGAATTTTCTGAATATGCCCGTATAGAGACCTTCCTTGTCAGAAACGTTTTCGAAAAAGACGAGCAGCTAATAATAATTTATTTTTATAAGTTCTTCTTTAAATTTGGTAAATAAATAGTCTTCTGGGTTTTTTTAAAGGAAGAGGAACGCTTTTCGTAATCTTCGGTGACTCGGAAGAGGTTAGTTTATAGTTTCGTTCTTGATTATAGTACATTTTTGTAAATTAAGAAACATCTGTCTTTTTTTGCAGTGTATATTTTTCCTATACAGAATTCACATAAAAACTTTTTAGAAGTTAGTCATATACCAAGTGTCCTGAAATGGACTGACTGTTTTTAAAATTCAATAACTTACAAACGGTGACAACTATTAGAAAATTCTTGCAGGAGAATTTTGTAAGTTGTCAGGAGTTTTTTAATGTGATTCCCGGTTTTAGTTTCAAATAGCAGCGATAGATGGCGTTGCAAGCAACAGGCCTTCAATCGTGGCCAAAACCAAAATCATCGACCATTGATGCGGGGGAATTAGGTTAAATATATGGAGTGAATCCCTTAGAGCATGATTGTATTGGAAAATGTTACATATTTCATGCATTTAACATCCTTCCTTCACATCAATGCTAGGTGATTTTGGTTTTGGCCTCAATATAGCGCTTTCTGCTTGCAGCCCCACCTATCGCTGCTGTTTAAAACTAAAGCCGAAAATCGCAGTAAAAAAGCTCGTGACATCTGACAAAATCCACCTGTAAGAATTTTTCTAACAGGCTTGAAAGTTATTGTATTTTAAAATCAGACAATCTGTTTTAGGACACACGGTATTTAGAAACACTATTTTGTTATTTATTTCGTAGTATCAGCTTTATTTTTGTTAATAGTAACTTTATAATTATATATGTATATATACAGAGAGAGAGGGGGAGAGACATACATACATACACATATATATAGACATACAGACGCACACACACACACACACACATATATATATATAGGTTTGTCCGTGTGTATGTCTATATATATAGTACACTGTAAAGAAAACTATAATTCTACAGATTTAAAGTTACAAAAATCTGTATGCTTGCTAAAATTTTATCTGTACCCTGTACAAAAAAAAAAAAATTAAATCTACATAGTTAATTTTTTGTAAAGCTACAGAAACCTGTAACTTTACAAAAGAATGTACTAAAATTGCAGTAATCTTACTAAAATTTTATCTGTAACCCGAGTTGCAGTTACATAAAAAGTTCTAATCATCCCAGTTTCCTAAAAAATTACAATAAAAATATGTAATTCTACATAGTTAGTTTTTGTAAAGCTACAGAAACCTGTAACTTTACAAAAGAATCTACTAAAATTACAGTAATCTTAGTAAAATTTTATCTGTAACCCGAGTTGAAGTTACATAAAAAGTTCTAAGCATCCCAGTTTCCTAAAAAATTACAATTAAAAATATGTAAATCTACAAAGTTAGTTTTTGTAAAGCTACAGAAATCTATAGCTTTACAAAAAAATCTACTAATACAGTAGTCTTACCTTTTATTTTATCTGTAATCCGCGTAGCAGATACATAAATAGTTCTAAGCATCACAGTTTCCTAAAAAATTCTTAGTAACGTTACAGATTTTTTGATTTACGGTTCAAAATCGTGTTTGTTTCATCAATTTTAGTTGTTGCCGTTACATAAAATGTTCTATGAATCCCAGTTTCCAAGATAAAATTTTGTAACTTTACAGATATTTTTTTGCAGTGTATATTGTAGAAATATGATATTTGCTTCATTAATTTATTTAAATTTTTCAGCATTATAAGCAAAAAAAATGCATTTTTTGAAAATTGTGATCCCGATCTAAAAAAAAAAAAAAAAAAATGTTTTAATTAAACTTTTTTTGGTGGCGGGAGCTATAAATCATACTTCACCACGCGGGTGTTTAATATTATCATATTTAAATTTTTATTCATTCTAACTGAATAAATGATTGCAAAAATATGCATAAACTGTATTTTGTTTTATTAAAACTTTTTTATTGCAAGAAACTCAAATAAAATGTAAAATATGTCTAATACAATTTTAAAAAAATTAAGCGCAATTTTAAATATGCAGACGACCTTCTATGACAAAATAGATTATGTTTAATTATACAGAACTTCATATACATTAAAACCGTACTTTTTTTTAATTCTAGCAATAAATAAATAATAATAATTTAGCCCTCAATGTTTTTTTAACATACTGCGCAAATTGGGTTGCAAAAACATTGAAATAGTTTGTAAAAAAAATCTGCGAAGTTACTAAAACTTTCCTAGGAAACTGAGATTCCTAGAACTATTTATGTAATGGCAACAACAAAATTTCGTGTGACAGATGCACTTTTGCATTGTACATCAAAAAATCTGTAACAGCAACGCGGGTTACAGATAACATTTTAGTAAGATTACTGCAATTTTAGTAGATTATTTTTTAAAGTTGCAATTTTTTAAAGCTACAGATTTCCGTAGCTTTAGAAAAACTTGTTTTGTAGATTTACATCTTTTTTTTTTCTAAAATGTACAGATAAAATTATAGTAAGCATACAGATTTCTGTTACATCTGTAGAATTACAGTTTTTTTTTTTTTTGTCTATTCTTTGTCTAAGATTTTTTTTTTTTTTTTTTTTACACTATCCTAATGTGATATTTATGAAATTGTATTTAAAAAACGCAAACTGTAACTTTTGACCATATATATAATTTTTATTCTTGTACAAAAGTGCAATTTGTGTCCGAAAAATATTTAAGTACTCTTTAGTAATCTGATTTCAATGAAATTTCATTTACTAACAAAGTGTTACCAAAGTTTTAAAGTGAATATTAAAACCAAGAAAAAAAATAATTTATTACTTTTAAAATGATATATGATTATCGGACAAATAACAGCGAGTTATATGTGTCAAAATATGCCGAGTATCCGTATATAAATCTGATGTCCCCGGAATTTTATTTAATAATCAATTTGCACATTTATTTAGCTGTGTATTTGTTTATTTCTGCGTATATTTATATTTAAATATTTATCTAATAAAATCTATGATTGGTAAGTTGAGCAAAATGTTCTGGGAAATTTTTAAGAGTTGCGTTGTTATACGCAAATTAACAACAAAAGCAACAAGGACTATTCTTCAAAGTAGAGACCATCATAGTCCACGATTTTCTGCCATCGTACTGCCAGATTCCGGATTTGCTGGAAGTACCATGGCGGCTCCTTGAAATCGAAAAACTGTTGACATGCTTCTTCAACTTCATTAAAGGATCCAAATCGTCGGCCCTTACCACTAGTGCTCCTATATACGATACAAATTCTGGTATCTATTAGATTAAAAATTTCCCAGAACTTTTTGCTCAACCTAATATTATGTTCAAAAAGAATTATTTCACTTCCTTAATTTTGAATACTTTCGCATGCATTGCTGTAAAGTTTATTTACGGAACTACTGATTATACTGGAGAAAATATCATATATTATTCAAGATTCGATGCAAAAAGTAATCACTGTCCGCAAAGATAGTAATATGAAAACACACAAAATTAGTTCGTAGCGCTGGGAGATGTTCTAACCAAGAAGTTAACCGCTACATATCCAGTAAATAACTGATTAAAAAGATGCAAATGATTCATTGACAGCCGCCTATGCTGGCAGATTCAATTAGCCCCAAAGCATACGGGACATACATAAAATCAGTACTATTTAAAATCAGGTATCTGAAAATCTAGAGATTTTCAAAGTGCACGCATATTGCCAGGCATGTAATACAATCCATGATACCAAACTCTATGTTATTAACGAACATTAATGGAACGCAAAAGCTAAACTGGAGAAAATGCTGAAATATTATTGGACCTAAAACAGTTTCTAATGTTTTGGTTTTTTAAATTATTAAATAGGGATATGTCTGACAGAGAATTTTATAACAACTGTGAAAATAAATTCCAGACAACACACGAAGTTACATTTTCTTTTTTTTTACGTATTAAGGCAAAAGAGAAAAGTAACGGAATAAACATAACATAGTTTGAGTAAAACTGCATATAAAGATGCTAAAAAGATGGATTAGGATTCATATTTATTTTTATTTTTGAATTAATTCCAGGTATAAGTAAAGGGTTATAAGTAAAGGTTTAATTTAGCAGAATTAGTATAACTAATAAATAAAGGAAAGTTTAAAATATTTATTTATATGATTAAAAATCATACACTGTAAAAAAAGTTCCGTTAAAATACAGAAGTTGTACTGGCAATCGAGACGCCAGTACTATTTCCGCATTTTAACGGATTTTTTTTCTTAAATTCCACAAAAATTCCGTTTTTTTGTTACAAAATTTACGGGAAAAATTCCTTTAAAACACGGAAATAGTACAGGCATCTCGATTGCCAGCATAACTTCCGTATTTTAACGGAACCTTTTTTACACTGTAACATTACATTAATTTTTCATCATTAATTCTATTTACAGGATATGGTGGATGCTTTAGTAAAGCATACTGGAAGCAATGTGTTTTTAGTGGATTGGGATGGAGGAGATGGTCCTGTTTACCCAATAGCAGTAGCTAATACAAGAGTGGTAGGAGCAGAGATAGCTCTTTTCATTGAGAATTTACAGGTAAACCATACATGCATATATGTATATATACATATATATATATATATATATATATATACTATATATATACTATATATATATATATATATATATAAAATACCTTTGAATCCAAATTTATGTAACAAGCTCAAATAACAACATTAAGGGGGCTCAGGGTTTGATGGATACCGAAAAACATGTAAACAGATCTCTGGCTTAGCCCTTTAAGACCCGGCGTATTTGTAAACAAAACTAGTCATGCCTGTAGAAAGTAAAAAATGGACTGGAACCGATACATGTTGATAAAAAAAATGATACTTTACTCTATCTGCTAACCAGAACGATCATTCGATTCGAGTTTTTATTATATACGACTCAGAAGCAAGCATTTAAATGAATCTCTAACCCGCACGATCGTGCGGGTTGGATCTTAAAGGGGTATAGTCCATATAAAGTATTCAATGTAAATAATTTAAACTTTCTGATATTTTAAAGGCATGTTTGTAGTCTTATAAAATTATAAAATGAAGCACTTCAATGAAATTAATTAAAAAATATAGCAAAATTTATATAACACAGTTTTCGAAAACACTTTTGTTGTCATATCACCATCTGTAAGAAGGGAGAACATACAAGGAAAACAGGTTTTTCTAATGTAAATACGTACATATTTCCTAACGCTCACTTGGTACGAGGGAGAAAACATAGAATATTCATTTTAGACATAATCTGAAGGGATAAAATGATTTCCAGTTTTCCCCTAATTAATTCTGAGTTCAACCCTCTGACCACGGTGCTAAAATTTTAAAGTAGAATTGTGACCTTAATATTCAACAAAAGTATTAAGTGTAGGTACTCATTTTATTCAGAATTTTAAGCTCTACAACTTTTGTATAGACAATGTTTTTGAAAAAGTTAGTGATTTTGAAATATTCCCTCATAGCATGCATGGTCACAGTGACGTCATTGTGACGTCACTGTAAGTCACTGTGGTCACGTCACAACTGTGACCAAAATGCCACCACTCAGCGATGTCACACTGTGACTGATATGTGAACTTCTTAGAAAACTTTTAAAAATTATAAAAATTCTTTAAAACATGTTATTTACTGTAAAAGATATTTTTCTGTCAATTTAAAAAAATTGTGACGTCACTGTTATGTCATTACATGTAACGTACATCTCATTATATGACAAAAAACCCTACCATATACTCACAGTGTAAACTCGCAGTAAAACAAAACATATGTTAAGATTAAAAGTTTCCACATCAAACAATAAAAATAATTCAGTGTTTGTTTCCGACTAATATTTCACAACAAAATTAAAAACAAAAAATGTACATAAATAAAACACACAAATTTAATAGACATGTAATCAAACTGCTCACTTAGACTACTAAAACTTTTTGAATTAAAAAAACTGTTGTAGGTAGTAAAATATTTTACGATATTTACGACTATTAACTCTTGGAATGTTGCTAATATGAAAGTATCGTTGAATTTTAAAACTTTATTTGAATACGTAATTGATATTTTTCATATAAAAATGTTTTTTGGTGTTATTAGTGGTCAATCTAGAAAAATGTATTAACTGTAGAGATTTCAATAATAAGAAAATGTTTTCTTCCTGTATTCTATAATCCGGGAAAATGGTTTTTATTTATAAATTATTGTGTGTATAAATTGTGTGTGTGGGTATGGGAAGGGACGGAGTTTTGTAATAAAGCAATGCTTTATTATAAGAAATAAAAACACTTGCATATTTTCAGTAATAAATTTTTCTGCTAGTGTTTAATTATTTTAAGTTATTCTTAAAAAATAAATTTGGCTACTTGTTTCACATTTTTTAAATAAATTTACTTTTTCCGAATGTAAAATAAAATGCGGTAAAACCACTTTAAAGCGACCACGTTCCGTTCAAATAAAAATTGGTCGCTCCGGGAGGTGGTCTTTTAATAGAGGTCACGTTTAAATCTAGATTTTAATTGTTAAAAAAAGGTAACAATTAATGTTACTAAAATATATTTTTCACATTTTGAAAAAATATGAAAATTTAGGTTTGAAAACAAAAGTTAATTACATAAGTTAATTACTGCAGAGTATAAAAAATGAATATATTGACGTTTGTTGTGATTTTACGGTTTTATCTTTTATAGCTTTTATTTCCAAGTCCTTTTGAAGTTCAGTAAATAAATGCATTTGTTTTTCTTTTTTTGGACGGGAGCAAATAATGACGATTTCATTAATTTATCTATTTCTTTGAGAGTTTCCTGACAGAATAGTGCACGGCAGTTTATTGACCGCCATTCTTAATTTGTCAGTTAAATTCATTGCCTAAAGAGGCACAAAGGTGTTTAAACACTTAAAAGTTAACGGAATAAAATATTAAAAAAAAAATTCTAAACTAACTTTAGAAGTTTGATGAATAATGGAATTAATTTTCTAATAAAACTTTCTTCAAGCGACCAGGAAAAAGCGGAATTTATTTCATTTTCTTCAAAGAAATTGGTCGCTCATGGAGGGAGTTCAACTTAAATGGTCTCTGAATGGAGGTAAAATTAGTATTGAGCCTATGGGAATAAATTTCGTTCTATGACAAAAAGGTCGTTGAGGGAGGTGGTCGCTTAATGGAGGTGGTCGCTTAATGGAGGTGGTCGCTTAATGGAGGTGGTTGCACAGGGAGGTTTCACTGTATACAAAATATATGTAAAACTCATGGCGTAATTAATTATTCATATTTTTTATATATTCATATTTTTTATATATTTATTATATAAACTTAAATAGCTTTACAAAACTTAAAACTTGAACTATTTTGAAACACATAAAAAAAAGTTAAATGCATCAAAAAATTCTTCAAACAAGAAATTTTAATTGGAAGTAAGTTTATAAAAATATTATGTCATATAAATGTATAAGAACGGAAAAGCCATCTGTTTTTGCTTTGATAAACAAAACAGTGCGTAAAAGCGCAGACGATAAAGCTATTAAAAACAACATATTGCGTTTAATCTTTGGAACAGGCAGATGGAGTTTTTTGCTGGCGCGTTTTTGGTAGCGTTATGAACATGCAGTCTGTCAGATATAAACATTTAACCTAAAAAATTCATAGGAATAATCATCCCAAGGTCATACTTTAGACGAAAATATGAGTTCGAAATATTTACACTAGCTTTGGTGTGGTTTAAATGATTCCCATCATTGCTAGTGTATGTATTATTGAGATATTTTCTACTTCCAAAATTTGTTCTTCCTAAAACATGGATTACATCGGAATTTAAAGAACGACGTTAAGGGGAAAAAAAAGGTATGGAAAAATATTTTATTCCAGAGTTTGCTTTTCTTTAAATTATAACGCTTTTAGTATTTTCTTATAAACATTTCATTAACCTAATACAGTTTAGTAGATTTATTATTTAATTTATTGAAATAAATAACTGTCTATCAACAATTTTAATCAGATGATTAATATCAATTATATAAATTTATTTTAGTTAGATTTGTTTTCTTTTAAAATATTATAGGTTAAAATCACATGTTTTCTCAAACTTTAAAATGACATATAAAAATATTATAATCAAAGTTTAACATAATTAGCAAATATTTAAATGTATTTAACGTACTAAATAAAAAGGCCTTTTTATAGAATAAAATTTTTTGATTGTCTGAAACAATTTGCGTTGCACATTTTTATTTAAAAATTAATATATGTTCGGAAGAAAAGAATATTGTTTATTCTATTTAGAAGAAATAGGAATTTTTTTACATAATGGAGAAGTACTATTTAAAGGATATCATACATATGTAGTATTAAGAGGAAAAAATCAGTGTCAATGAGTATTATTCGATGTGAAAAAAGTTATAAAAAATTATAAAGAGATATCCTTAGCTGGTAAGAACTTTTCAGTTAGACATTATGAACGAAAAGCTTTAAAAGTAAACCGGTGTCTAAATTTGTTGACAAATATAGAAATTATGCAACCCAGTGAGAATTTAAATTTGGTTTTATTGAAAGATTTTAATTTTTGAAACACATATCCATGTACTTGAATGAATGAAACTAAAATGTAAAATATATTTCATTATTTTTTTTCTGGATACTTTTAATATTTTACTTCCTGAATGATTTTATAGGCATAAACTTCAAAATATCTATACTATACACTCTATTAGAAAACAGACTGATTAAAGGGGGCTTGTTATTTATGATTATCATCTAATCCTGTAAATAAAATAATAATAGTAATAATGAACCAATGTGTGCTTCTATTTTGTGCTTATGGTTTGAATTTTTATACTTTATTTACATAAAAATGACTAACTATTTTACATTATTTTCATTATTTTTTATTTTACTGTGTCATATAAAAGTAAATATGATTACCTGCATTTGTAACAGACTGTATATATAAAATTTTCACCACACGTTATTCTAAAACCTTTATAATAAATTAAAAACGTCATCAAGCATTGTTCATAAATAAAACACAAATTTAATAAACATGTAATCTAACTGCTCACTTAAACTACTAAAACTATTAGAATAATAATAATAATTAAAAAAAAAACTGCTGTAGGTAGTAAAATCTTTGGCGATTTCTTCGACTATTAACTCTTGGATTGTTGCTTATATGAAAGTATCGCTATTGAATTTCAAAACTTTATTTGAATAAATAATTGATATTTTTCATATAAAAATGCTTTTGGTGTTATTAGTCAAATGCATTAAAAAGAGATGCTAGTTCAGTAAAAACAGAGCATGATGACAGAGCTTCATGAGTAAATGTAATATAGTAATGTGTTTCGTAATGCTATAAGAAAAAGTATATAATTTGTTAATATGATAAATAAAGTGACATTAATTTTTAAGGATTTTATGAATTACAAATTGAAAAATACAATTAAATAACGACATGATTTAACAATATCTTGTATTTTCTGAAGAAATAAAGTTCTATAATTTTTGCAAGGTCTTGGACACACTGATTTAGGAATACTGTTGTATGAGGTAGTTTTTTAGAAGAAATTTCTGATTGCAACTAAAGGTGAATTTCACTTTAAAAAAAAAGGATGTATTTCGCCCATTTTAAAAAGAGCAGGATGCTGCAACTTTAAAAAATGGCCTAGATTGAACAGTAAGTAATTGCAGAATTAATAAAAACAGCAAATAAATATAATTTAAGGTTGTATTCCGATCCAAACTACTTATTTTCTAATTCATTTTTGCTCTCAAACGCATCAAACTAGGAAATTCTCTTATTTAGAAACTACATAATGTGCCGTGCTTCTCAATTTTTTGATAAATGCAGAAAATACTGTATTAAACGCTGTCAAAGTTAGCGTTTTGAAACGAATTTTCCGAAGCGTGCAATCTGGGAATGAAAAAAATGGTCATACTGAGAAAATAATTGTTTAAAAATCAAATTCTAATTAATTGAGCTGAAAATGAAATCACACGGCACGTTAAACATGTCTTCAAAAATTACTCCTAGCAAGTTTCATGTTTTTACTTTTAAAAATGAGTCTGAAAATGCCTCAGAAAATTTCGAGCTGTTGAGGGTGGAAAAACATTTTTTCGAATACACCCTTAATTAGTGGCACAAACAACAAAACAAGCAAATATGGTTTGCAGCTCATCTTGCATTTGTACAAAGGAATATTACTATTAATCTCCGACGCTTTGGACGGAAGCGAAGATGACATTTTATGGAATGACGGAGATTCTTCATACACCGATTCATATTACAATAGTGGTATTGCTACCTTCAGTGAAAGTGATTTATTATGAGAATTTTTTGTCAAAATTTTCACAAAGATTATTTGTAAATTTTACGTCTATAAAAATATTACTATAAAAAGAAAAATGGTATTTAATAAACAGCACATAGTTTGGAAACATTTGATAAGTTATTAATTTTATTATAATGTGTTTTTTTATACCAGTAATGTTTTAGCATTAGAGTGTACAATATTGTGTAGTAGATTTCCCCGCATAATAGTCGCACTTAGACTTTCACAATGAAAAATTGGCAAAAAAGTGCGACTATTACGCGAGTAAATACTGTAGTTGTTGAGCAGATATCATTCTTTCCTTCTTCTTTAGCTCCAATTTGCTGTAAATTTATTATTGCAAAAGCAGAAGGAGAAAATATTACCTAATTATTCTTTTGATCTCAAAAGTTTTTAATACTTGCTGTGATGTTTATAGAAAAGAAAGAATAACTTGATTGGTTAAAGATGAATTTCGTAAAAGCATCGCGAAAAAATGCAAATTTCGTCAAAAGATCATGAAAAAAAAGCAAATTTAATCTAAGATTAGCAAATTTTGTCAAAATATTGTAGAAAAAACGCGAATTTCGTCAATGGACCGCATAAAAGGCGAAATTTTTAAAATAAATCGCGCAAATAATGTGAATTTTTTCAAACGATCGCAAAAAAAATTCTAAATTTCTTCAAAAGGTCGTGGAAAAAAACGTGAATTTCATCTAAGAATCGCAATTTCGTCAAGAGACTGAAAAAAACGTGAATTTCGTCAAAGGATGGCGAAAAAATGCGAATTTTGTCAAAAGATCGTGGAAAAAAACGAATTTCATCTAAGAATAGCAAATTTTGTCAAAAGATTGTAGAAAAAACGCGAATTTCATCAATGGACCGCATAAAAGGCGAAATTTTGTAAATAAATCGCGCAAATAAGGCAAATTTTGTCAAATGATCGCGAAAAAAATCTAAATATCTTCTAAAGGTGGTGGAAAAAAACGTAAATTTCATCTAAGAATCGCAATTTCGTCAAGAGATTGAAGAAAAACGTGAATTTCGTAAAAGGATCGCGAAAAAATGCAAATTTCGTCAAAAGATCGAGAAAAAAAGCGAATTTCATCTATCAAATTTTGTCAAAAGATTGTAGAAAAAATTCGAATTTCATCAATGGACCACATAAAAGGCGAAATTTTGTAAATAAATCGCGCAAAAAAGGTGAACTTTGTCAAACGAGCGCAAAAAAATCTAAATTTCTTGAAATGGTCGTAGAAAAAAACGTGAATTTCATCTAAGAATCGCAATTTCGTCAAGAGATTGAAGAAAAACGTGAATTTTGTGAATTTCAAAGCAAAGTGAAGAAAAGCGAATTTCGTCAAATGATAGTGAAAAAACATAAAATTTTGTCAATAAATCGTACAAATAAGGTGAATTTCGCCGAAGGATTTTGAAAAAAACGTAAATTTCAATAAAGTATCGTGAAAAAAACATTCTGAAATTTTTCTGTGAACTTCAGAATTTTCTTTTACTCATAATCACTCCTGCTTCCATTGTCATGGTGCATTGATTGAACTCAAATAGCGATTTCATTTTTCAATAAATATATTGCATCTTAACGCTGTCACAACATTGTCATTGTAGTCACATATTCGTCATAAAGTTAATGACAAAATCGTCACAAATTACACAATTTTCACAAAATTGTCACAATGTGACTTCACAACATTGTCACTGTCGTCACAGAATCATCACAGTGTTAATGACAATTTCGTCACAAATGACACATATTTCACAAATTGGTCTCACCGTGACTTCACAAATTGGTCACAATGTGACGTCACAAATGAGCTCTAAAACGGCCATAACGACCTCACATTCTAGTCACTGTGACTTCACATCGACGTCACGTGACGTCACATCGACGGTCACAAAGTCACAGTGTGACTTCGCAACGACGTCGCCGTAACGTCACCATGCCTTACGGGTTGTTATGGTATTTAGAAAAAAAAAAAACAAAAAAAAAAAAACGTGTTTTATGAATAAAAATTAATGTATAATTCTTAACGTTCACCTAGTACCAGGGGGAAAACGTGGCATATTCATTCTAGACCTAGACTGAAGGGGTTAAAACAATTTCCAGCTTTCCCCTAATTATTTCCGAATTCAACTCCCTAACCACTGGGCTATTACTCTATAGTATTAATTAAGGATATAACTATCACTCAAAGGAAACCTTACTAAAAAAACCTCTCAAATTTAAAAATTTAAAAAACTCTAAAAAATACAATTTTTTTCATTAAAAATATTCAAAATATTAAACTAGCTTATTTCAAAATATTAAACTAAAATATATTAATTCATTCTATAGATAGTGATGTTATATGCATGCAAAAAAAATTTAAGCCATTCCAATAGTTTTTTTTTTCTTTTTTTAAAAAAAAAATCTTACTCTTCAAAATAACTTCTTAAAATTAACTCTTCAAAAATCAAGCTTTGAGCAAACGCGACTTAAAGTTGAACACGAGACTATGAAAGATCAGGAAAAAACACACGGCTCGGGCAAAAGTGTAGATGTTTTTATTCTTCTGCCAATAAAAATAGATTTCAAAGAACATAGAGAAAAGAAAAGTAAATGAAGTAGTACAACTGGATGAACATTGGCTGACGTCCAATTAAATGGGTGCGTCTTTGAAAGTGATCGTTACATAAATGTTTATAACTCCTTTAAAAATGTAAATATTTTTATGCGGTTTTTTGCACTGTGTTTAGAATTCATTGAATACTCAAAACAGATAAAAAAATCGATTTTTTAAAAACTTTTTCAAGTCCTGAGCCCCCTTATCAAAAATTCTAAATGAAGATGGCATGTAATAATGTTATACATTAATCGTTATACTAAAACATATTGAATTAAAGCTAATTGGCGTCCAGTACCCACTAGAAAATCTCAACATATTCACAATTCTAAGCATTTTAATAAAATAATGATACCAAATAAAATTGACATAAAAAGAAAATAATCACAAATGGAAAAAAAATAGTAGAAAAATATAATAAAGGGAAATAAAGATGACAAACATAGAAACACATAATATTTAATCATCAGTTGGTAAGTATACCATGTACTGCTAAAAATGCGTTATTTAATTTCGTATAAGAGGTAGCTAAATAATCAAAATATAACCTGTTACTTTCAAACGTAATGCATTGGAACTCATAAAAAAGGAAGAGACAAAAGAAAAAAATAAATAATATTTGATTTAGAGTTGAAGAAAAAACGGAATTGAACTCATACTACTTTACAACATGCAAATACACCAACCAACACAACAGAATGAATATCCAATTCAGTTACAATTAACGTTGGAATAAAAGCATAAAATTACATGCAAGTAATTTATTTTTATTGAAAGAATGCATATTTATTAATTAAAACAATATAAAATGCAAAAAGAAAAATAATTTATTTTCTATAATTTATGCGCATTTGTTCCAAAATAATTATCCATAATATCTGCATAATATTTGTAATTACACTGTAAATTGGAATGTCTGAAATTCAGACACTTAAGTGTCTGATACGAGGTGTTCAATTTTCAAACGTTTTAAAATGTCTATTTTTTCAGAGACTTTTGTGTCTGAAGTTTAGGTAATTCAAGCGTCTAAATCGCAGGCAATTTTTTCGTAAGCATTATACGTAGCCATGTTTGACCATGTTGATTCCTGGGAAAATATTTGGCCATGGTCCTGCCTTCTCCACTCCCATACAGCATACAGTGCTAGCAAAAAAAAAAAATCTTGACACTCAAGACACAATCTTTATGTTCCCATGTTTTATTTTACTTTTGCTACTTTCAATAAAAGAGGCAGGCGAGAGTTTCTACCACGCGTTGGTCACGTGGGGTGGTGGTCCTTCCAGCTTGACATAACTCAGCATTCTCCTTTTTTTCTGGTAGTGGTTTGAAATGAGGGCTTTTTTAAAAATTTTCTATGACTCAAGATTTTTTTTGCTGGCACTGTAATTTTAGGGACTTCCAAAGATTGTATGCAATTTTCGTAAAGCTGATAACTTATACATTTTTCGACATCGTATTCATTATAACCAATATTTTGAGCTTCAGAAGTAGAATGAAATTAAAAACAAAAAATATTTATCTAAATACACTGTAAAAAAAAATCTGTAAAGTTACTAAAATGTTTCCTGGAAACTGGAATTCCTATAACTTTTTCTGTAACGGCAACAAAAAAATTCATGTAAAAAATACACATTTGCACTGTAAATCAAACAATCTGTAAGGTTACTAAGAGTTTTTTAGGAAACTGGGATGCCTAGAACATTTTATGTAACTGCAACTCGGGTTACAGGTTACTATTTAATAAAATTACGGCAATTTTAGTAGATTATTTTGCAAAGCTACAGAATTCTGTAGCTTTACAAAAAGTAGTTTTGTAGATTTACATATTTTTAGTGCAGTTTCCAGATAAAATTTTAGTAAGCATACAGATTTCCGTAACTTTACGTCTATAGAATTAGAGATATTTTTTACAGTGTACAGCAAAACCTCTCAATAGCGGGCACGTCGGGACCGTGGAATTTGTCCAAAACTTACAGGCGCCTGCTTTTCTGAGGTAAAAGTACATAAAAAATTGTATGTTGGGAATAAATAATGCGTTTCCTAAACAGTAGTGTCCTCTATTTAGGATTGTTCGTACATTCATCATTCATACAAACAACTGTATTTATCGAACGCTTATCTTTTCAACATAAACATATATTTTCACCTCAGAAATGCGAACACCTTCGAATAGCAGGCAAATTCAGCGTCCTCGAAGTGCTCATGATTGAGAGATTTTACTGCGTTTAGATATTTTATTTAGTTAGTTTTTAGCCTGATTCAAATTTAGAAGTTCAAAACATTGATACTATGCCCCAAAAATTTGAAATATTAGCTTTACAAAAATTGCATATCTAATTTGGGGTCGTTTCATTATAGCTCGTAGGTCATTGTAAAAAGAACACATTTATCACTACTCTTTAATTCAAATAAGTCCACAAGATGAGGAATTAAAGTAAATAGGTCTAATCACACCACCATATATATATTACATAGTATGCTAAAATTTAGTTTACTTAGGTGGCCCGTATCTGATTTGTAAATGCCACTACAGAATTTTCCTCAAATAAACGGAAATATCTGAAATTTGCATTTCCCTGTAAATGAAAAATGAATGCTATGCATGCCCTGTTCTTCAGTAAGCCTCTTGTAGTACTCCTAAGTAATAAATATCAATTTCAATATGTTTGAAATCGCGTAATATCATTTAAATACATCGCAACGTATTTTTCCCCATAGGCGGAATATTTTTCAGTGTCCTTTTAAATGAACTATAAGTGATACACTCTTCATTTTCAATAACAAACATGCCATACAAAAAACGCATTAACATATATCAATCTCGTGGTAATCGAAGCATATTTACGTGAGTTAGAGCATGGACCGACACACAGTCAAACCGAATTCATAAACACTTTTCAACTGCGTTGTAAAATGTAAAAAAGGCAATTTCCGTGTGTTTCGATATTTGGTGGGATTACACATGAATGTTGTAGGAATCGGAACGATCTCTCTTTTTTAAATGCCATCGTTTCCAAATAATAGTCTTTGTGGTAGATTTCCAGAAGATGCACAAAAAGATGTACAACGAAGTTGATTTCTACAGTATTTACAAGAGATATCTAAGACGAAAATTATTGTATAGAAATAGTGGTAGTCAAAAAAAGAGGATGCTTCGACCTCTGGTGCTGACAATTGCTCTTAAAGAGAATTGTCTTAAAGACAATGGTCATTAATGTACAAAAATATTTTTATTTACTTTTGTTGTGAAAAGTGAGTTTTGGCAAGATTTCGAAAATATTTCACAATCAAATGTGTGCGTTCCTGCAATTTCGTATGTAATTAAAGTATAGTTTCAAAAAGTTTTATTTTCTAAAAATTCTTAAGATTACTTTTCATTGTGTGCACTGTTAATTTATTTTTCTTTTGAGTATCGTTCTTACAGCATTTTGTTTGCAACTGTTAAACTTTGTTCCAAGCAATTTTCTGTCCGACGTAAATATTGCATGGTGGGTGTGTGGGTGTGCGTGTGTGTGTTTGTGTGTGGGGGGAGGGGGGGGGTTGAAAGATTTTTTATTTTTACATAATATTTAATTTAAAAAATAGTTTGAAAGGTAAAATTTAAGAAATATTTATGAAGTCTACAAAAGTGTATATATACACTGCTCAAAACAATTAAAGGATATTGCAGTTTTAGGTCGATTTTGTATCTGGTAAACTGTTTAGCTGATTGATACATGGTCGACAGACATAGTAGGTATTATGAGAATAAATTACACATGTTTGGCAGAAAAAAATGCATTTTATTGCGCATTTGTGTACTAAAGGAAAAAAACACAATTTGTGCATATGAGAAAAAAAAGAATAAGAAAAGGTGTTTTCTTCAAAGAAAATCATTTTCAGTAGGGGGTATGGTTTCCACGGGCGGCCAGCAACATTGAACACCTTTGAGGCATGGACTCAATGAGGCTATTAATGACGAGTTGGGGTATTCTGCCCCACTCTTCCAGAAGAGCTCTTTCCAGTTCTTGGAGAGTTTGTGGGGGTTGTTGGCGGCCAGAAACTCGTCTTCCTAGAGCGTTCCAAACGTGCTCGATTGGATGCATGTCTGGATGCATGTCTGGAGAACACGCTGGCCATTCCATTTGCACGATTCCTTCCTCGAAAAGGAAATCCTCCACCAGGTTTGCACGATGTGGCCTGCAGTTATCGTCCATTAAAATGAAGTTATCTCCGATTGCTGCAGCGTAAGGGACTACAATAGGTCTGAGGATCTCATCCCTATATCGGCGACCAGTCAGAGCTCTATCTCGAATGATGTAGAGGTCAGTGCGCCCGTCAATGGAGATTCCACCATACACCAACGCTCCTCCACCGCCAAATCTGACACTTTCGTGCACGAACGCAGGATTATTCCTACTGCCACGGTCCCTCCAGATGAAAATACGCCTATTATCCGGATGCACAGAAAAACGGGACTCGACAGAAAACAGAATATTGCTCCATTCATTTCTCCTCCAGTTGACATGCTCGGTTGCCCACTCCCTGCGGTCGCGACGATGCCTTGATGTTAATCTAACACATACCATCGGTCGGCGAGCGTACAGACCTACAGCATGGAGCCGGTTTCGGACAGTCTGAGTTGAAATCGTGGTGCCTGTAGCCAAGCGAAGGTGTTGTTGGAGAAGAGTAGCGTTCATGGTTCGGTGTCTCCGAGCTGTTAACGCTAAATACCGATCTTCATTGGGCGTTGTTGCCCGTCTACGACCTTGCCCTGGTCTTCGGCCTGCACATCCACTCTCCAAAAAACGGTTCCAGATCCTGGAAATGACACTTTGTGACACTCCAACGGCTTGCGCTACTTCGGCTTGAGTTTGGCCCCCTTCTAACCTACCAACAATTCTCAAAGCTTCTGAATCTGTCAAATGACTTAGCTGAGACATCGTACTTATCGAAACAAAGCAATCACTGAATGCCGATCATCCTTGTCTTCATTCTCTTTTATCCAGTTGAAAGTCAAATTTCATTCGCTGCCGCTGAAGCGACGTTTTTGACGTCGAACTCAAAATTTGCATACTCCACAGTTTGAAAACCAGAAAAATTTGCATTTGTGATTCTCTTCTTCTATTTTCGGCAAAAAAAAATTCGTTTATATCTTTATTTTATATAAAACTTCAAATATCCTTTAATTGTTTTGAGCAGTGTATCTGAAAGTGAATTCTTAGCTATTGTGGATATTTAAAACGTCTAGAACTGCCCTTGTTCCTCTATTAGAGGCCATCGCTATCATTCGATTATTATAAAAAAACAATTTTTTTTATTAAAATATATTTCGTATAAGAAATAAGTTGAAAATTTTTCGTTAGGTTGAAAATGTTTCGTTAACAGTGGAAGATATTTTTCGCTAAGAATAGCTATCGTTTCTAAATTCACAATCTTGATGATTCAGCTCCATCGAATTGCAACGTCATAGTATACAAACTTTAGCTTCTATTTTAAATTATTTCTAAATAGTAGATGTACAACAAATTATTATTTCTATTGTTAAAGCGTCATATTGTTATTTACAGAATAAAGTTGGCCTAAAAACAAAAGATGTGCATATTATTGGTCATAGCCTCGGCTCCCACATCGCTGGTTACGCTGGAAAAAGGCTAAAGGATTTGGGAAGAATAACAGGTATTATTTCTTGTTTATCTTTTATTCACGTAATTTCATTTTGTTATTAATTACGTTTAAAAGTAATATTGTTAAATAACAGCTCTTTATTAAAATTTCTTCTGTTAATTTCACAACTTGTAACTTCCGTATATTTTAATGTATTCTTTTCCCACATATGAAACAGAAACAATTTGTATAAATCTGTCATATTTTAAATTGATACGAAACTAGATATCTCTAGTTTCGTTCTCGTTAATCGATTAACGAGAAAAATAATTCAAACCATTTGCAAATAATTTTTACCACTATTAATTTTTTTTTAAATACATATTTCCCTGTACTGCAGAAAAGCAAAGGACTTTCAGACGCTTCATTTGCTTTCATTAGAAACAAAAACACTGTATCTCAACAGAAAAACAAATAACATATTCTCAAATTGACTGTCATTATTATCATCAATGATTTTAACTAGAGAAATATGATTACAATATACCACTATTTTATGGATATTACTTTCAATAGGATTGACATGAATTGTTTCTTGTTGAGTCGGCTAACAGAAAAAAAAAAAGAGAACGGAATCATACGATTTATTTACCATATTGTCTCAGAAAAAAAAAAAAAAACAACCGCAGATTGGAATTTATATTTTTTTTCAATTTATACTTAAAAAAAAATTATTATTAGATTACCGGACTCAAAAAGTAAAAACGGAACCATTATAAGGCAACTCCTGTGTCTGTCTGTCCATCTATCACAGCCATTTTACTCGTAAACTATGTGGAACGTGGAAAGTTCAAATTGGCTGAAGTAATAAAGGCTATTGACCGACATACTTATAGATTATTACCATTCAGAAATATATTTAGGAAAATTGTAGAGGGGGCTAATTAAGTTACTTGAAAAAAATTAAAATCCCCGCCGGTTCGGCCTACAGGCGAAAGTAGATTTCGAAGTTAAGTACTAATTTCACCAATAAAAACTAAATCAAGATTTGACATAAATACAGTTTAACAATTCTATCTGGCCGTTTTTGACAAGTTTCTAATTTAGTTTTTCTGTAAGAGCTGATTTCATCAGAATCGTGTTAGGCTGTATTCAAAATTTTAACCCCCCCCCCTCCATTTCCACCTTCTTGGGCCGATTTTGCCGTAGTCGGGTTTTTATCATGTTTTAATACATTTTTTTCAAACTCACATAACATTACATATTGACCTGCTGACGTCCATTATATTACCAATTTGACGTAATATTGACTTTTTTTTATTCGTCAAAATTTTAATTTCGTTTTCATTTTTCACTTGGAAATGTTGCTATAGAAATATTATTATGACGTAATATTAACATTTTTTTTAATTCGTCAAACTATTTATTTCATTTTCATTTTTCACGTGGAAATCTTGCAATAGAAATGTAATTGTTGTGGTAAGAATTTTATTGTGCTATTTAATTGTTGGCAACAATATATATGAAAAATGTTTTAATTTTCCCTTTATTTTTCTGTAAGAGTCGGTTTTATCAGAATCCTTTTTAGGCGGTTTTCAAAAATTTTAACCCTTCCCATTTCCACCCCTTGGGCCGATTTTACCCAGTTACAATCCCCGCCGAGATATTAGCCATCTCAGTGTGTTTGGCGAGTTTAAAGACGATCGATGCATAATTGCGACTTTTATCGTGCGGACAAAATTTAGTACATACATACATACATATATATTAACTTTTTAAGTGGGGGTGGTTTTGGGTTCCTGTGGTCATATAATGAAAAGTTATGAAAGAATTTTTCAAAAGTCACACCGTGGTAACGACTGCAATAGGTAGTATTTCTTATGAAATCTACCCAAAACTTTTCTTTGTATATCGTGTAAAAACTTTCGTAACGCCGAACTCAGAAATACATTTCTTTTAATTTTAGGTTTTATATTTTTAAATATATCGACAAAAATGTAATGCAAATGTATGTACCCCCACACCTCTATTTCCAATTCAACCGAAACTAAAATTATGAAAAAATTAGGGGTAATTGAAGTTAATTTAAAAATTGCAGAAAAATTATAGTGATTACCATAGGTTACATAGCTTTTGAGAATATCGCATCTTTTCGTTACACACAAATTTAAATTTGCGGGCATATAGCAAAGGGGTTGAGAAGCCTGGAGCTACCTATCGTCGCAGAAGTATGAAAGCGTATAATGATTTTCGAAAAGAATTGTCGGTAATTAACCGAGATGTTAACCCTTAAAGACACGGACGGTTTGGACATCGTAAAAACTCGGGCTCCATACTCTATGCGGCATCCGCTTTTAAAGCCTAGATAGCAACTTTTAATGATATATTTGTAAAATGCAATGCCCAGTAGTAGTATAAAGGCAATAAACGTGAAACTATTAAAAAGCCTAATTTAAGTAGAATAAATCCCATAATTACTATGGGATTCACGACGCATTGATTGGCTCTCTCAATATGCCACCCGTGTCTTTAAAGATTAATTAAATACCTACCTGGAAAAACGCTGCACGAACCAAGGTGGCATTCCGTCTCTGCGACATCCTTTCGAAGCGCTCTCAGCACAATGCCAAGTTTAAACTTTGAACAAGGATTTTACTTTAGGTACACTATAAAAAGAAAAGATTATTTGTACGATGAATTTTGGTTTATGAAATGCCAAATGAAGTTTAAATATGCACTACTTTTATTGTCAGCACCGAATCATGTTCATCATAAGTAGATTCGTATAATATTGAAAAAGAATTATACCGAATAGCAATATTTGATTCTACCTAGGCTTCATATCTCTCTGAACTTTCATGGAATGTCCATTTACACTTTTCTAGAATATACAGCTATACACAATCCTACGCTGTATAGTTTTTTACAAAGGCTTATTATTCTTGTCATATTGCTATTTATGAACAGCCTTGTGGTGCTCAGATAGAATCCACAGTGTCTGGATTCTGGCGGAATTTAAATTACGCCTTTTCGAATATAATCTCGAATATATATCTTTAGCACTTTTGATGTAGTTCCTTTGGTATGGAAACGTTATGTAGACGATATTTTTATTATAAAAATAGCAAATAAAGCCTTTGTGCAAGAATATTAAGAAGCACTATACAAACGTTAAAAAATGCACAAATAATAGATAAAAAGCTTAATAATACATAAAAATAATACATAAAACAGCTATTTGCTGCTTCTTATGTATTATTTGTGCATTTTTAAACGGTGGTTTACTGCTTTTTGATATTTTTATTGCTTGGCGAGGGAATATTGAGGGTTTAATGGTTTTTATACAGCAATTAAATGAACTTGACATTAATATTAAATTTACTTTTAATATAGAAAGAGGGGGAGATTAACTTTTTTAGATGTTGAGTTAAAGAGAGGGGAGAGTGAGTTAATTCGTTCAGTTTACCGAAAACCTATCACGGATTTAAACATTATACCTTTCGATGCGTGAACCCCAGTATCTTATAAATTATCCACCTCCAGGTTCCTAATTATTCGTGCTTTCAGAATTTCTTCCGTTATAAATCTGGTGGATGAATTAGAGAAAGTTAAACGCATTGCTGTTGATAATGGATATCAGATAAAGTTAATTAAAAAATTAATTCAGACCTCCTTTGGTAAAATGTACACGGATACTACTAAAACAATTGTTAATGAAGTTAGTATGAAATGGTTAGCAGCTAATTATTTTCCGGGTTTCTTTGAGTATGTAAAAAATTCTTTAAGAGAATTTTGTTTATGTTTGATCGAGAAGCCTTTCCCGAAGTTAAAGTAGCTTTTAAACACCAAAATCGATCCTATTAGTAGGGATGACCTATCTCAAAAGTTTATATGATTCCATTTATTAGGGAGGGGGAATCAGAAATCATTATATAGATATGACCCAGCGAAAATTCAGTATCAGATGTAAAGAGTATATGGCGGATATAAATTATAAGAGGGGCAATACTGCTTTATCCCGTCTGAATAAAATAGAGAGCATTAACATACTTTTTAACGAGAGTAGATTGATTTGCAGGTCTAATTTAAATTTACACTTATTTATAAGGGAGTCCATAGAGATTTATTTAAGAGGTTTAGGGGTTTGTAGTGATACGTTATCTTTCCGGATCCCGAATATATGAATTAAGGGGTTGGACAACTTGAGGAATCGCGACATAGAAGTGACACGTGCGATATAGAAAATATAGGTTGCGTTATGTGTTAACTTGTATTCGATGATTTTTCGCGGTTTTTATGTGCATTGTCTTTATAATTCTGTTATACATTCTGATGACGACTCAATGAAGGAGTTGAAACATGTACAATTATTGATTTATAATATATTTTTAATGTATTTTTAGTAAAGTAACGTCTTCTAAGCAAATAAATATTTTTAATATATGTTTTTGACTTTTCTGTTTGGAATATATAGTATTGTGATATGGTTATTAGTAGATGTAATTAAGACTTATTACTCTTATTAGTGATAAGATAAAAGAAAATGTATTTATATAAATGCAGTTAAACTTCTCAAAAGTGGACACTTTGTTTTATAATAGGAATGGATCCCGCAGGACCTTACTTCACATCTGTGAATCCAATTGTGCGCTTGGACAGAAATGATGCTCTGTTAGTTGACGTCATTCATACAAATATGGCACCCTTAAGAATCCTAGGTAAGATATAAAGCGAAATCTTTCTATAGCAATACATCTAAATTAAAATATCTGTTTGTATCAATAAACTATTCATTTCTGCCAAAATGCGATAGAAGATAACCAGGGAATCGACAGCAGGCTTCCGGGTTCCAGAAGAGATTGCCAGATATAAAGAACATAGGGATGGATCATAGGTGAAAACCATTGTTCAATGAAACCTCTAATAGGTTTTCATGATTAATATATATTTTTTAGATTGCGCACTAAAGCATCAAAGAGCATTTTTCATGAAAAATATCAGTTTTGGATTACATTTTTTTAAAATTTATTAAAGTATTTTTATGGGGGGCCCAAGGGATTAATATCAAAGATATTGCCGCAGTTTTAATAATTTACATAATCATTTTTGAATCTGATTATTTCATTGTTAAAACTTGCAGTTTTATTAGAAATAGTTTGTGCGTAGTTCGTTTTAAATGTTATTTATTAATTTATTGGTGAAATTTTAATTTCGTTGCAGAATATTAGACGAAAAAAATGCTGAAGTTTTTATATTACTTAATAAGCAAACGGGATAATCTTCCGCTGCACATGATTGAGATATATTTTTGTGCTGTGTATTTCTTTTGTGCAGATAGATAATCAGATATTAAACCTAGTGACTTTTGTGGGGGGAAATTCGTTTTTTTTGTTGTTACTCTAGAGATATGTTAAAGAACGCGTGTGCTAGATTTAGGTTCTTTAAGTGGCTAATATTTATAATTTGAAGTCAATATGGATTTTATGAAGACATGCTAGTATATGTCTTGGAAAAAATTGGGCTATTGATTATATGATTAGAATACTTTTTAACTTTAAGAAATTTTGCTTACGTAAAACACTGTAAAACCTTCTATTACATGTATAAGCAATTATATCTTATTTCTTAGGGATATTATTGAATATCATAACTGGGCAATTCCATTGTAACAGACTAACATTCATATAGACTAACATTCATTCAGACTAACATTCACAAGTAATATAAAAATTTTGTTTTTAAAGTTAATTCCTACTTAGGTCATCAAAGAAAAATTTAATATAATCCCTTAAGCTAATGTTAGTTTTTGTTGCAATAAAATATCTCAATTTGTTGATTTTCTATAAGCAAGTAGGTTTACAATGGAACTCTATGGGAATTTGGCGAAATATTTGATATATCGCCAAGTTGGCGTCACTTTTGGTGACTCATTTTGGTCGCCAAATTTGGCGATATATCGCCAAGTGGGCGACAAACTTGGCGGTATTTGGCGACAGAATAAGGTCCTCCTATGGTAACCCCCCTTATAGATATGAAGATGCATTAAATGCTGTTCAATAACCAATGGCCGCTGTTGCGAAACCAAGCAACTGCTCTTACCACTTACCCTTTGAAACAAGAACAAAAAACGCACCTGCAGTGTGTTACGTCAGACCTACTGCGCAAGAGCGGACAGAACTTTTTTTCCTTTTTTCTGTGAGAATTGACTCAGATTTAGATTAGAACAGAAACTAGATATGAACGTAGAGAAAAGAAAAATAACTTTTAAAAAAGAAAACTTTAATACTCGAATTGTAATATAATGTAAATAATTTTTGTTTGTGAGTGTCTAAGCAAGTTGTGTGCGTTTTCAATAATTTTTAATGTAATACAGTTTTATTTACTTCGAAGATTCAAGACTTATTATTTGGATGTCGTCTTATTTAATGCATAGAATTCCCGGATATTTCTCCTTAAGCGAAGGAAAGAACAGGTAGGACATTTAACTTTTATTTTACGATTGTATAAGTTGAAAGCTTTTATTAGATAATAAGATTAATGAGAATATTAGAAACAGAGAATAAGAACAGTAGTAATATTTTGGCATCCCTTCCGGCGATATAACCTAATTATGAGATAAATAGAATAAGATATTAGAATAATTAGAAATTATTTATCAAGCTATTTAATTTGAAGAACTGAAAAATTATTGAGAACTGTTGAACATATAGAGAATTGTACTTTTTAATAGAATTTAGTTGTTGTTGTTATTAGTTCGCAATGGCTGAAAGTTTAGTTATCGCCAAAAAAGAAAGAGCTGTGCTACGTGAAAGCATAAATAAGTTTATAAATAAAGTAGAAGCTATTTTGAAAGAGGAAGAACCAGACATTTTTGATTTGGAAGAGGTAGTGGAACAGTTAAGTGTGACAGAAATGGAACTGACACGAGCAGACGGGGAAATTAAAAAATTGGTGCAAGAAGCACAATTAGATACAGAATTACAGGGCGCTCGCGAATTTAAAGAGAAAATTACGTCATGGCGCTTTAGAGCAAACAGAAAAATAAAAGAGTTAGATAAAAAGAAAACACAGGATGATTCGTTTTCTAAACGAGAAAATCCCTTAAAGGAAAACGTAAGCATTAAATTACCGAAACTAAATATCGCAAAATTTTCTGGGGATTTTGTTGAATGTCTTTCGTTTTGGTCAGCTTTTGAAACAACCATTCACAACAATGACACATTAGATCCAGTAGATAAATTTAACTATTTAAAAAGTTTTCTAGCCCCCATGCCATTAAAAAGTATAGATGGATTTTGTGTCACTGCAGAGAATTATTTAAAGGCCGTCGATATTTTGAAAGAAAGTTACGGGAATAAGGATATGTTAATTTCGGTACATACAAATAAACTTCTTAATTTAACTCCACTCAGACACTCGAATGACACCAAATCATTTCGAAAACTTTTTGATGAGATACAAACGAACATTAGAAGTCTAGAGTCGCTTAACATTTCATTAGACTCTTATGGAAGTTTATTATCCCCCATTTTATTTAAATTATTACCGAGAGACCTAGTTTTGGAATTTAATAAAACGCATGAAGACTCAATTAATGCCCAAGATTTAATATCGTTCTTACATAAGCAATTAATATTCAGAGAGAAAATGTATGTGTCATCACTGAATGAAATAAATGAAAAATCAACACAAAATAATTATGTTGCGCAGTCATTTAGGAAAAATCCTTCCTTTCCCCCCCGAGTCAATAAATTTAATACGCAGAGTAATAAATTTGATTCTCCGAATAGAAAATTACCGTCAGCGAGTGATTTATTGGTTCAGAGCGAAAATGAGACTACTTGTGGATTTTGCTTTGGCAGGCACCAGACAAATAAATGTTTTAGCACTTGCAATTTACCGTTTGAAAAAAGACTTGATTTACTGAGAAAGAGAGGCCTTTGTTATATTTGTTTATCCCGCGGACATATTGGGAAATACTGTGTATCGAAGGATTTATGCGGTATTTGTAATTCGAGACACGCCCAGATAATGTGTAATAAAGAAATAAATTCAAAAGGCAAATCTACTAATTCAGAGAGTAGCGATGTTACGAGACCAATGCTGTCAAATCAGGATATAATTTCTAATGTCTATTTACAAACTTTGATAGTGGAGATCCGTAATGATAATCAATCTTCCGAATTTATTCGTATCATTATAGATACTGGGAGTCACAATAGCTATATAACTAGATATGCTGCAAATAAATTGAAATTAAGGAAAATTCGATCAGAAACAATTAGACACGGACTATTCGGAGGGGTAGAAAAAACGAGTAAACATAATCGCTATGAATTTACTATCAGTAATTTAGATCATATTTTCCGATTTAAAATACAAGCTCTAGATGAAGGAAAAATTTGTTCAGGAGTAAATTTATGCCGCGATAGCGAAATGATAAAAATCTTAGAAAAAAGGGGAGTTCATCTGACCGATATTCGTGAAAATAATCGACTATGTTTATATGAGAACAATCCGGAAGAAGTACACATTTTAATTGGCACTGACATGGCGGCGAAATTATTCACAGATAATATAAAATATTTTCCTAATTTGGGTATAACAGCTTTTGAAACAAAGTTAGGCTGGACAATTATGGGGAAAACAGAGGGTAATAGAAATGATTCAGAAAGTTCGTTGTCAGTCCTATCGCTGTCATTATTTACTTCAAATGCCAGTTTATCACAACTGTGGAACTTAGATACCTTGGGTATCACTAATGAAGATTACAAAAATAAAGACGATTTAGCTAAAGAAACTTATAACCATTTTCTTGAAACAGTCAAACGTGATGAAAGTGGCCGCTACGAAGTGACACTACCCTGGGTTGTTGATAACTCAATTTTAGCGAGCAATCGCGTATTAGCCGAGAAACATTTGCGCAAGACAGAACAAAAACTTATCAAAACAAATAAGAAAATACAATATGAAGAAATTTTTAATTTGTGGAAGGATAATAATATTATAGAAGAAATTTCAGACGATAAGGAGAATAAAGTACATTTCTTACCCCACAGACCAGTAATTAAAGAAAATGGTGAAACGACGAAAATGCGTCCTGTTTTTAATTCCTCCGCACATAATGCAAACTCTCCTTCTTTGAACGACTGTCTCACAAAGGGACCTAATTTGATTGAAATAATTCCGAGTATTTTGAATCGTTTTCGTAAATACAAAATAGGTATTTCTTCAGATATTGAAAAGGCATTTCTCCAGATAAAAATCACAGAAAAAGATCGCGATTTTTTACGCTTTCTCTGGTTCGACTCCAAACATAATTTGAAAGTTTATAGACATTGTCGCGTAGTCTTTGGACTCACTTCAAGCCCGTTTTTATTAATGGGTACACTAAACCATCTTTTAAGTCAAGTACCCGAACAGTGGGAAAATACAGCACGAATTTTGAAAGATTCATTTTACATTGACAATTCCATTACTAGTTTAAAATCGATTACAGATACTGGAAAATTTATAACAGAATCACGGTGTATTTTATCATCAGCTCATTTTAATTTAAGATGTTGGCGATCAAATTTGCCTCAGGCCATGATCGATGTTTCTGAAGAAAATACAAAGTTAGCACCAGTTTTGGGATTGGTCTGGGACTTAGAGCAAGATAGATTAATGTGTAAAATAGAAGAAAAAATTGAAACGAAAGAACCACTCACAAAAAGAAAAATTTTATCGGTTACCCAAAAGATTTTTGACCCCATAGGATTCTCCGCCCCGAGCACTCTTATTCCAAAATTAATTCTTCAGGAAACCTGGAAACAGAAATTAAAATGGGATGAAGAACTTCCTGAAAATTTAAGAAAACAGTTTGAGACCTGGTTAAAACAAATTAAGTTTTTACAAAAAATTCAAGTTCCACGTTGGTTGAATGTATCGCCCGAAAATGAAAATAACATTTCCTTGCATACCTTTTCCGATGCGAGTAGACACGCCTATGCCACTTGCGTGTATCTTAGATGTCAAACACAAGAAGGAGTTACAGTTCAGTTAGTCAATGCTAGAAGTAGAGTAGCGCCCATTAAAGAACTCACAATTCTTCGACTGGAGCTACTCTCGTGCCTCATTGGAGCTAGACTCGCTAAAACTATCATGAGTGATCTTCAGTTAAAACCAGAGAAGACAATCTTTTGGAGCGATTCCTCAGCAGCTTTAGGGTGGATAAGAAGAGAACAATCTTGGGGTACATTTGTCCACAATAGAGTTTTAGAAATCAGAAGCCTTACCCAAGTTGAAGATTGGCGACATATACCAGGAAATTTAAATACGGCAGACCTCCCATCCAGAGGATGTTCCTTTGAGCAATTGGAGAAATCACGATGGTGGGAGGGACCAGCTTGGCTGTATTTACCGGAAGATCAGTGGCCACAACCGGAAGAACACCCTGACGAGGATATAATAAATAAAGAAAGGAAAAAGACAATCCTAACACTTTTAGACAATGAAGACACTGATTTACACCGTTTTTATCGATATTTTTCCTCTTATAGAAAAAACATAAGAATGATTGCATTTATATATCGTTTTTATAACAACACAAGAAAGAAAGAAAGAATTTAATCACCTAACATCTCCGTTGATGAATTTGAAAAAGCAGAAAAAATACTACTCAGATTAGTACAAAAGGAATCCTTTTCAGGAAACACAGATCCCAAATTAAGAGCCTTAAGACCATTAGAAGATAAAAACGGACTTTTGAGAGCAAAAACAAATATAATCTGTAGACAAGACAAAGAAGATTTTCGTTATCCAATAATTTTGCCCTCAAAACATCCTGTGGTACAGAAGTTAATTTTTGAAAAACATTTAGAAAATCATCACGCTGGAGTTAGCATACTAATGGCTCAACTTCGAGAAAATTTTTGGATTTTGAAATCAAGAAAGTATATCAGAAACGTCATTAGACAATGTGTTAAGTGTCAAAGATTCCAAACACCCAGAACAGAGGTCGAACCAGGAATCCCACCTGAAGACAGAATCAGAGATGCAGCTATATTTGAAGTGGTGGGAGTCGATTTAGCCGGTCCTCTATACCTTGCCGATGGTTCAAAGGTGTGGATAGCTTTATTCACCTGTGCTGTCTATCGAGCAGTACATTTGGAGTTGATAACATCTTTATCAGCTGAATGCTTTATGCAGTCCCTAAGAAGATTTATAGCACGGCGAGGCAGACCATATATAATTTACTCAGATAACGGAAAGAATTTTGTTGGCACTAACAGAGCCCTTTCTAGTGTGGATTGGCAAGCTATAAGTACATTGGCCTCCATTCAGAAGATCAGATGGAAATTCAACCCCCCTTCAGCCCCCTGGTGGGGAGGGTGGTGGGAACGCCTCGTGCGAACAGTGAAAGATATTTTAAGAAAAGTTTTGGGTCGCGCCTAATTAAATTACGAAGAACTGAGCACAATACTCTGTGACTGTGAAAATGTTGTCAATTCGAGACCGATAACATACATCTCCGAAGATAATCGCGATCCCGAACCTTTAACTCCATTGATGTTCCTTCAAGAACTGCCTACATCCGGTGTCCCAGATATAGATGCATTAGACTCCCAAGATCTTAACAGACGAGCAAGATATCGTCAAAGAATAAGAAATGATCTGCGAAACCGATTTAGAACGGAGTACTTAGGACAGCTGCGGCAACAGTCTATGAAGAAGAATTCCAAACCTTTGCAAATAGGAGACATCGTTCTTCTGGAAGATACCAACAAAAGACGTCTTCACTGGCCTTTAGCCAAAATAATTGATATATTTCCCGGAAAAGACAAAATAGCAAGATTGGCCAAAATCCAAAGAGAAAATGGCATTTTCCTCCGTCCTTTCCAACGCCTGTTTCCTTTGGAAATTGATGCAGCTAGCGATTCCCCATCAGATAACAGAATTCAGCAAAAAGTGAACTTTAATCTCCCTAATGAACAACGAAAGGTTACTCCAGAAATCGATCAGACTAGAAGCAGTGTAGAAAAGAGCCAACCCTGTGACAGAAATATCTCTCCTGTGGTTACCAGAAGGGGACGACTAGTGAAACCGCCTCTGAGACTCCAATCTGGACTTCTAAATTGTTGAGTTCCTCCCATGGATCACAACTCAAGGTGGGAGGATGTTGCGAAATCAAGCAACTCCTCTTACCACTTACCCTTTGAAACAAGAACAAAAAACGCACCTGCAGTGTGTTACGTCAGATCTACTGCGCAAGAGCGGACATAACTTTTTTCCTTTTTTCTGTGAGAATTGACTCAGATTTGATTAGAACAGAAACTAGATATGAACGTAGAGAAAAGAAAAATAACTTTTAAAAAAGAAAACTTTAATACTCGAATTGTAATATAATGTAAATAATTTTTGTTTGTGAGTGTCTAAGCAAGTTGTGTACGTTTTCAATAATGTTTAATGTAATACAGTTTTATTTACTTCGAAGATTCAAGACTTATTATTTGGATGTCGTCTTATTTAATGCATAGAATTCCCGGATATTTCTCCTTAAGCGAAGGAAAGAACAGGTAGGACATTTAAATTTTATTTTATGATTGTATAAGTTGAAAGCTTTTATTAGATAATAAGATTAATGAGAATATTAGAAACAGAGAATAAGAACAGTAGTAATAGCCGCCATTTTGTCTCCAATATAAAGCTAAAATTTATTAATTAAAATTTGAAAAAACTGTATTAACATCATTTGTCATCCAGTACAAGTTTCAAAAAATTTATTTCAACTTGATAGGATGGATAATAAGTATTTTATTAACGATTAAAAATTTGAACAAGATATATAAATAAATATAGGGAATAGATATAGGGAGAGTGTGAATTAATAGTAGTAATTGAAAAATGACTTTATCTTATTTTAATAATAATAATCAGCTAACTAAAAGATGGGAACCTCATTCTCTAGGAGTTTTCTTTTTCGCAAAAGTTGTTTCAAACACGCATTTTTTTGCAATATTTTAAAATATTTAAGGGTAATATTGGTTTATATTTCTCAAACTAAAGCACAGGATTACTCACACGATCTTGTTCATCATTCTATGCAATTTAAGATTCATAACTACAATAGTAATAAATTAGTATCGGTTAAAACGGGAAACAATATTACATTCATCGGAAATACCTTCAGTGAAATATACAGGATGAAACAAAAGTTTTGCCTTGACTACAATAATTCATTACAAATTAACCGTTTGTATAACAATGTAACTTGCTGTATCATTGGATAAGTCAGTTTAAGAAATTTTTTTTTTGCAATAAATGGCGCGATTGCTCCAATGGAGCGACTCAGGGGAGGAAGACTTTGTAAGGGAGATATTTTTGGCCGTCCATTCAAGAGAAAGCTCAATGTGTGCTTTGGTTTCACGAAACGAAATCGTCCATTAATATTCTGCGAACATTTCGACGTAGTTATGGATGCGACCTTCCTGATGCAAAATCAATAAAGCGATGGTATGTAAGGATTAAAGAAAGATGCAATGTTGCTGATCTGTCTGCCCAGAACTGACAAGCCTAGTGTGAGTGAAGCAATTGTTGAACGCGTTCGGCAATCGGTTTAGCGGAATCCTACTCAATCAACTCGTGAACTTCAAATATGTGCTGCTAAAGTTACTGTGTGTACTGTAACAAAAGACATGTTACGAACACTTGGCGGGAACAAGAATACCGCTCAGACATTCTCCGAGCTACCAAGGGGCCACATGTTGGAATTTACTGAGGTACGTGGTCTTATAAAAAAATTATAACGGTACTTACAACGTATCCAAACAAACATATGCCTAATTATAATAGTTTGAGAATAATAAACATTTATAATCAGGACTAGACTTTTGATTCACCCTGTATGTACACAAAGAAAATATTGGTTTTGAATTCTTACTATTACTGATATAATAGTAGCATTTTAAAGTATTACAAAAAAAAGGCAATATGGCCTACATAATGGATTTATATTAGAGAAACCTGCAGCCGAATGGACATATATTTCATCCAACATTGCCCAAAATATAACCATTTCGATAAAATATAGTTAATATTGACCACAATATAGCCAGTATAAACCATATTTGCCTGCTGCTACTTTTGTACTAGAGTAGGATGCGTAATACGTACCAAAAAATGCGTATTTGACTTTTTTATGTGTTGGAAGGAATATACTAAGGTCTATCCAAAAATATATCGAAATTACAAACAGTATAATTGATTTATTTTTTCACGTACCGTGTAGTATATACATAGCCAATGTAAATAAACCAACAAGAATGTCAGCACTTTGGAAATTTTTAGTCATTTATAATATGAGTACTATAGTATATTCCATATGTTAATGTTTGACTGAATAAGCATTATTCACTTATTCATTATAAATTCATTTATTGTTATAATATATTTATTTCACAGGATTTGGGTTGCAGGACAGTATAGGACATTTTGATTATTTCCCAAATGGAGGACAGGTGCAACCAGGTTGTAATGACACATCAGATGCTCTCTTGGCAGTTTTCAGATCTCCGAGCAACAGTGAGTAACAGTGCAGAAAGAGCATTTTAATTTAATGAACTACACTTTCAAATATTCTTTCATCATTTTTTTTTATTTATTTAACACCACGTTTAGTTTTAAAAATCGAATGAATATTTAAAATTTTAGTAATGAAAAGCATTTACAGCTACATTTTGTTTAAGTGTGTAGAACGTGATGCTAAAAATTGTTTAAATTCATTCATTATTTACGTTGCTGCAGCTCGTCAAACGTACTGGCTACGGATTTGTTGTTACATCATTCCATACAAAATGAGCAAATCATCTGTGACATGTCACAGATTTTATTGAAAATCAGAATAGAAGCAGATCATATTTATTTATGATTAAATGCAAAATATCTTGACAAAAAAGAAAATATTTTGACAGTTCTGTACATTTCAAAAAATTGTGACATAGAATGACATGTGGTTAATCGTTCAAACTTGCAATATTGTAGTCCAGTATCTTGAAAACTGTTTAACACAAATTAAAAATATTTATAATATTGTAAACCCTGGAAAAATTATCTACTGATTTATATAGAAATAATAATTTGGTAACACCATGGTTAATCTTGATTGTAAAAATTGAAAATTTGTCAAATTTGAGAAAATTTAAACAACTATAAAAATCAAAGGAATTTAAAAACATCTGTGAAAATAATGTCTGATGTAGTGTTGCATATGAAAATCACAATGTCCAGTTTGAAGTTGCCATTTATTTCCTCCATCTTCAAAATAGCGTAGAAACTTTAAAAACAAATACGAAATCACAATTTTTCATCTTATGTAGACACAAAAAATTAAATGAAGGAAAATCCAGACTCCCACAAAATTGCATAGGCATAAAGATCATGATATGCTTGAAAAAATTAAAGGTTGCCTTTTGTTTCCTAGCATGACATATTTGGTTTCAAAAAGGTAATATTTGTTACATTTAATTGGCCATTATATGACGACATAGAGAAGTCAGTTGACAGTATATTTTTCACCCCATAACTTTAAGTAACTTATGTTTTGTAAAGAATCCCGATAACAATAAAAAGACCCATGAGGATATGTTTCGGCTTTCAATTAGACAATTTCTCTGTATTATTTAGAGATTAATTGGACTTCAAAATTGAATCGACTTTTGTGACCCTCTTGGAAATGAAACATTTTTCTGCTTGCAAATATGTCAAATGTATGTTAATTGTCTTAACTTAAAATTATTGAAATGATATGAATGGCTAAATTGCATTACTGTACTTCTGTTTCCTAAAAAGAGTACATGTATATTTATTTTATAACTTTATGTTCAGTAATGCATGTGATATAAAAATGTATAAGTAAATAAACAGGAACTTGAAACTCTGTTAACATAAAATATTCACATACAAGACTAACATGTACTAAAAAAGTCAATATCAGAGTAAAATGAAACGAAAATATTATTATCAAAATGAATATTATTGAATCTGATCTTTATTGAAAAAAAATATATATAATCATTTAATACAGGGTCATCGAAAAATAATGCCTAGATTTAAAAAAAATCATAACATCAAAACCTTTTACGTTAAATGAGTAATTCTTTCACTACACGATAACAGGTGAACGCAAGTTTGGTTTTAGTTCACCAGAATTCGTTTGCGTGTCTGTGTTATGTGTGGATTAGTTGCGCAGTCGTCAAGGTCAGCCGACGCGTCAGACTGCAGCTGCTCAGTACGATGTTGACTGTGCAAGAAAAAGCACAGTGTGTGATTTCGTATGCGGGTTATTTCATGACAAAGTTATTGGACCTTTCTTTTTCGAAGAAAAAACCATGTACTGAGCAGCTACAGTCTGGCGCGTCGGCCGGCCTTGTCGACTGCGCATAACACACACACGCAAACGAATTTTGGTGAACTAAAACCAAACTTGCCTTCACCAGTTATCGTATAGTGAAAGAATTACTCATTTAACCTAAAAGGTTTCGATGTTATGATTTTTTTTTTAATCTAGGCATTATTTTTCGATGACCCTGTATTATAAAATGCTCATGAAAAAGAAAATCAGTTAACAGATTATTTAAAATGTTTGCAAGCAGGAAAAAAGTTTATTTCCAAGATAGTCATAAACATCACTTAAAGCGACAGTGGACGTTCAAAATCACAAAAAACATTAAGAAAAATCGATTTTTTGTTTTTTGGATAAACATATTCTGGCAATCTTATTCAAATGAGAAAAAAATTATTCACATCCGATAATTTTTTGCAGAGATACAGCTGTTTTTCTATCGTAAATAATCGTTAATCTACACTTAAAATAAAACTTTAAGTCCAGTTTTCTCAAAATGAGAATTTTCGCCGACTGAGTAAGAAGAAAATGCTCCAAGCGTCTTAATTTTATACCAATTTTCATAATAGTTGGTAATATTGTTGTTGATATCTGTTCGATTTATTTTCTACTTAATCTAAACATTCATTTCAAAATAAATCTAACGTCAACGGTGGTTCAGTGTATCTTATTTCTACGAATAATCATCATCCTTTAAGGCATAAAACAAACATTTAATTACAAAACGGAACATAAAAATATATGAAGTTACATTCGACACATCACATCTAAAGAATTCTAACATCAACAAAAAGATTAATTCGTTTCAGTTCAAAAGTAGACAGTTCAAAGAGAGCGTGCGCTGGCTAACTAGCTGTTTAGAGATTTAGCCGGAACAATATCCTTTATTACAAAACTTGCTATTAATATGCGTACATTATTTCATATAAAGGTTAAAAAAAAATAACATTTTATCATTGAATTTTATCCGAAATGATCAATATCACATATTTATAATTTTTTTTCTGCCAAGGTACTTAGTATAATTTTAAAATATGTACCAATTTTTGATATACAGTACAAAGTCGGAAAGTTCGGAAGTTCGGAAGTTCGGAATTGTCCAAAGTTCGGACTTTCCAGCGGCAGTAGGTATTCAAGAAAGGAGGGGAGAATCAAAATTGTTGAAACAAACAAAGAAAAAAAAATGTCTGAAAGACTTTTTTTTAGAGCAAACAAACTTTATTACTGAATATTAACTCATATAACAAATACAGAATAAAACAAAAACTTAATGATAAACCAAAGTAAATAAAGCAGCGCACATTAACTGAAATGTTCAATAGTTAAATAAGTTACAATTTGTTCAGGCTGTTCTCCACTGCTCTGATCAACAAGCGCAAAACACTTTGACACTTTTACAAATTCATTTTTTAACGGAAAGATATAAAATAGGAAGGCCTGACTATGGAAGCGATTTGGAATGGAACTGTGGTTTCCATTTTTTGATAAATAAATTTCTTATTGAGTTATAAGCGATTTTAAACGCGTAACAAGTACGTTTTGCACCTTTTTTGAGTGTTTATTCTTCTTTCGCGCGGAAATTTAGTTCAAAACGCCCATTTTTATGCTATTTTCTGAAAGATCTATTGTTTTTGCAAAAAATCGAAACAAAAAACAGTCCGATTACATAGTTTCTGAACAAGGACACCTTCTAGTTTCATGCATTTCCAAACAAAAATGAATTAAAACTTATGTCATAAAGTTGCCTTTTTGGATTTCAGAACAGCCTTAAATTGTATGTTTCCTTAAATAAATATTTTGTTTTACTTTTTATCTTGTTATGATTTATTTAATGAAATGATTGTTTAATTTAGTATTAATAGATCTTATATGCAATTTTTAATATATGAACGTCATATTTTGACTATTTTTCTTTTTATTGAACAAGCAATATTTTTGATGACCCAAAGTTCGGAAAAATCGTAAGTTAGGACTTAGTAAATTCCCGAGGATTCCGGACTTTAGACTTTGTACTGTAGTATCATAAAGCTACGCTAAAAAAATTACAAGTTTCTGAAACAAAATTTAATGCGCATGGAGCATTTTTAATTTGTATCACTACTTAGCATATTATTAATTCATTACTCATTTGCATATTAATATTTTTAATGAAATTAAGAAATTTTCTTAATTATTGCACAAATTATATGTGAATTAAATTTCAAAACAATTTAGCAAAAACTGTAGAAAATGTTTTTGGACGTTCACTGTCGCCTTAACTTTGAAGTCCAATTACTCTCCACAAAATAAACATAAATTCTCTAATTGAAAGCCAAAATATATCCTTCTGGGTCTTTTTAAGAGATATACTGATTCTCTAGAAAAGATTAATTAGTGTTATTAGATGGAAAAATAAACTGTTAATTGATTCTCTATGTCATCATTCAATGGCTCATAGAGTGCAACATATATTACCTATTTTGAAAGCAAATCTGTCATCAGTAAATAAATAAATAGAAATGCTTAATTCATCTTTAAAAGTTAAAGTTAAACTTACATTAAGTGCAAAATTACTTAAAAGATGATACAGTATTTAAAAATGTTAAATTATTTTATTTTATTTTATTTTATTTTATTTTTTTCCTTCATTTGATTTTTTGTACCTGCAGAATAGGAAAAATTGTCATTTTGTAATTATTTTTTTTAAGTTTCTAAGCTATTTTGAAGATGAAGGAAATAAATGGCAACTTCCAATTTTGAGCAATGTGATTTTAATATGTCATCAATTTCACTGGTGTTTTAGGTAGATTTCGTATGAAATACTACGTATTGGCGTCGTTCCTATGTTGGAATTTCTGAAAAAGTTTTGCATATCTACACCGATCATGACCCCTAGAAACCAAAACCACCATCAGTAAAAAACTTTATATATATATGTGTGTGTATCTATCTATCTATCTATATATATATATATATATATATATATATATATATAACCATTAATTAAACATAACCTACCACCGTCAATTATTATGAATTAAAGCTGTAAGTATTAAAAAAAAAAATATTATAATAATTATTATGGAAGAAAAAGAAAAAAGTGGACACCGACAAAAATTGAAAAGCTTATACATTGAATTACGTTATCAAGGGCACAGAATTCAATTATATAAGAAAAATGGTTGTTTTCTGTGGGGAAAATAAGCTAAAGCTAAAAATTATTTTCCCCTGTGCCCAAACAACCATTAAAATCAAGTGAATTGATTAAAAATGAAAGCAGAATAGAAACAAATAATATGAAATGGAAGAATCAATAAAACGTATTTAAATATTTATAGGATATAAAATATAAATAATAAACACCATACCGATTAATATTTCAGTATTTTACAAAAATCCACGCGCACATGGCTACCAGAATATCATAAAGATTAAGGTGAATAAAACAGTTAAGAAATCACAGTAAATGATACCAAAGGATGCAGTTAATACATTTTGAAATAAAATTTGAAATACCTTGTTAAACACATTTAATCTAATATAAAATAAATAGATAGTAATTACATTATTTAAAATGAACTATTAAATTAATTAATAACTGTTTAACAATATCGTCAAAATTTAGCTAAAAATACCCCCTGGTGTATTAAATTATAACTGAAATGGAGCTAGAAAAATTAAAATTTAGAGCTATCTTAAAGAGACAAATTTGGTGCTGTCATCTAGTATTACTTTTATTAAACGACTGTCGCAAGATAAATATTTGTAAGCATTTGAATGTAAATAACTGTTTAAACAGCAAAACCAAACATATCCTTATATATAGAGAATTATAAACCTAATATAAACCACACAATGTATTTAAAAACTATTGTTAATAAAATTTAAAAGCATACAATATATTCTATTAGCTAACTTATTTAAACTAAACTAAGAATTTAAATAATTCTAGAACTTTGATAATATATAGCATATAGCTATATGTTATAAAACAAAATAAATTCAGTAATAATTAATATAAGTAATTATTAAAAATAATATAAAAATTATTTTTTAATCAATTATATATAAGATATTTATAAAATGAATAGGAAATAAAAAACATGTGGAAGTATATAGAAGGTTAAATGATACTTAAATTCCCATTACTTAAAAAGCACAAATATATATATATATATATATATCACTTTGTAGACACGATAACTTTCACAATTCTGCACAAATCTCTTCCAAACTGATACATAAAATCTCGGTCAAGTTCGTGAATGGGCAAAATCGGACCAAGGGGGTGGAAATAGGGAGGGGTTTTGTGAAAACAGAAAAAACCCATAACTTCTTAATTTTTGTACATATCAAACCAGTTTAAAATTTTTATTACTTCTAAAAATAGGACCAAAAATTTATGTATCACAGATTTTGGATAAAATTAAAAATGGGCTCAAGGGGCGCAAAAAATAGTGTTTTAAGGAGAAAAAATTCATAACTTCGTCAATTCTCAAGATATCAAATCCAATTAATTTTATTATACATCTCCTTAATATTATCTACAACTTTTGTATTCACAAGTTTTTGATAGGACCAATTCGTACCGGAAAAAAATTAAAAACTAAAACAAAAAAAAGGGGGGGGGTTAAGAAGAAAAATGTCTATAACTCCGTCAATTCACAAGATATAAAATCCCCACGAATTTATCATATATCTTCTTAATATTGTCTTCAACATTTATATAGACAAATTTTTGATAGAGCCAATTCTTACAGCAAAAACAAATTAAAAATACATAGCGGTTGAAGAAAAAAATCATCTTATTAAGAATGTATTCAAATCCAAACTGCTTATTTTCTTACTCATTTTTAAATTAATTTTTGCTCTCAAACGAGTCCAATTGATAGATTCTCTTCTTCATAAACTATATAATGTACCGTAATGATCGATGTTTTGATAGAGGCAGAATATATTTAAAAAAAATGATGTCAAAGTGGGCATTTTGAACTGAATTTCCCAAAGCGGTTGTGTTAGAAACAAGAAATATTGCCCTACTGAGAAATTAATTGTTTATTAATCAAGTTTCAATTAAGTGAAAGAAAAATAAAAACACAGGTCGCTTATAAATCTTTTCAAAAATCACGTCAGCAAGTTTCGTATTTTTTCTATTAAAAATGAATCTGAAAATGTGCCAGAAAATTTCGAGCTGTTGAGCATGGAAAAGTATTTTTTTTAATACCGCCTTAACATGATTCTGATAAAACCAGCTATTATATAAAAATGAAATAAAAATCCGTCAAAAGCGGAGGAATAAAACTGTTAAAGTGGATTTATATGTAATCATGATTTAGTTTTTGTTGGTGAAATTAATATACTTAACTTCGAAATCTACCTCCGCCTGTAGGCCGCGCCGGCAGGGATTTTTATTTAAATTCCTTTCCTGTAAACAAAATCGTAAGACAAGACGCAATAGTTCACCTTGATTCAAACATACAATATGAACTTTAAAAAGCTCACTGGTTTGCTTAAAAGGCGACTAAAATAATAGGAGAGATCTTGCAAGTTAAAAATACATTTAATTTAAAAACTTTTTAATACTTTCGAGCTTTCCCAAGCCCTGCATCAAAGAATGTTTCAATAACTAATTATTGCCGTTTATTTGTACAAATGCGTCACTTCGTTTATGAAATGAGAGAGCCAATAATTATTAGAAGTGCGACTTTAGAATACTTCTACATTCAATTCTAATAATTATTGGCTCTCTCATTTGAAAAACGAAGTGACGTATTTGTCTAAATAAACTGCAATTAGTTATTAAAATATTTTCTGATGCAAGGCTTTTGAAAGCCCAAAACTACTAAGAAGTTTTTAAATAAAATGTATTTTAACTTGTAACATCTCTTCCATTATTTTAATCACTTGTTAAGTAAACCAGTGAGCTTTTTTAAAGTTCACATTGTATATGTTCCTTTCCTGTTCTTAAATAACTTTTTTTAATTTTCACAAAATTGACAATTTTTTAATTTTTACAAGCAATTTAACATTAACTATTGTGTTACCAAATTATTTATACAAAGTAAATATGTAGATAATTTTCCAGAGATTACAATATAAGAAACATTATTCATTTATGTTAAATACGGGTTGTTTTCAAGATACGGAGCTTCAAACTTGCAATTTTGAATGACACACATTTACACGTGACACAGAATGGCATGTGTTTTAAATGTCCAGAAATGCCAAAATATTTTATTTTTTGTCAAGATATTTTGCAAAACTCTATTTGAATATGAATTGAATCTGTGCACCAAATTTTCTTAAAATCGGTTACTATGTGGCCACAGAGCTTTTTTTATACTCCCCCGATATGCTATTTCTTTCGGCCAGCAATTAAAGTGTCGACTCCAAAAAATAACGTTCCGTTATATAAAGCAGCCGTAAAACAAAGCATGTATATCATTGTGCGGTTAAATACGGATAATCTGTACTGCAATTTTTTTAACTTCTAAGCATCGCACATTTTCAATTTTTATACCGTCGTAGAGGGGAAAAAGTTCTTTAAAATGCAATTTGTTTGAAAACTGCATCTCAATTCCTTTTTGAGAATTTTTTTTTTTTTTTTTTTTTTTTTTTTTTTTTTTTTTTTGTCGTTTTTAGCGCTATTAGTTTAATGTTGGCAAATGAAGTAATTTCCGTAAAAAGTAAAGGAAAAATAGTTGGAAAATAGCAATTATATCTTTTTGTTGCCATTTTCCCATAACAACTAAAAACAAAATGCAATTAAAATACGTGCTATTCTTATAAAATATAAATGAATTATTTCTGATAAAACATGAAGCTATTATAAACTATATTTAATAATTATCTATATTATTGTTACAAACAAATGATAAGTCATATAAATTATTAGATAGCCAATTTTTTTCTTTTTTTTTTTGGTCTAGTTTCTTGAAGGACGACATCGCTTTTTGCTGAGTCTGTGTATTATTCTGCGATAGTGACGTCCTATGCGTAGTTTACTGTAGATGTTGTTTAAAGACTGGATCGTAAATGTGTAATTCTTCAACGGATGCTAATGACGTCATTTTATATAAAATAAAAGCGTGTGTTTTAAGTCTTAAATCTGAAAATAATTTTGCACTATCTATATTTATATACATACTTTTTTTCTTTCATCGGAGGCGACACTAAATTCTGAAAATCAGAATTCCTGTTTTCCAGCGTTTGTTCATTTTATATGGAGCAACCCTATTAGAAGGCATCCTGTTTAAGAGTGGATAAAATGAGGGAAGCTGTGTGGGTCACGTACTTAAGTTTTTAACAATTGAGAACGAGAAACAAGTTTTTGTTTTCCAGAAAGAGTTGATAACAGCTTGTGCAATATGAGCTTGCGTGTCGCATTCATTTGTGATATCTGAACACTATACATCTCCTTAGAAAGACATTAAAGATGCCATTAAGCCTGTGCACTTCTCTTGTGATATGTGACTTCTCAGTGTACTTCCCCGATAATGATCTGCTGCGACGATGAACCTACATAAACAAGATTTCAAATTCGTGGAAGCTATAATTAACACAAAATAATATTCCTTTCTTAAATAACTACTATTTTTAATTGATATTGTCTCAAAAAATTACATAAAAAAAATAAAGAATTTCAAAAATATTATTTAAACAAAATAAAAACCATCTTGTTATCCAATAATGTAAAGAGATAAGAAGAAGAGGTGGTAAGATTTTGAAGTAACGCAAAAATTATGCTAGACTAACTAAAGAGTAAACAATAGTAGTAACAAAATAAAAACCATCTTGTTATCCAATAATGTAAAGAGGTAAGAAGAAGAGGTGGTAAGATTTTGAAGTAACGCAAAAATTATGCTAGACTAACTAAAGAGTAAACAATTGTAGTAACAAAATAAAAACCATCTTGTTATCCAATAATGTAAAGAGGTAAGAAGAAGAGGTGGTAAGATTTTGAAGTAACGCAAAAATTATGCTAGACTAACTAAAGAGTAAACAATTGTAGTAACAAAATAAAAACCATCTTGTTATCCAATAATGTAAAGAGATAAGAAGAAGAGGTGGTAAGATTTTGAAGTAACGCAAAAATTATGCTAGACTAACTAAAGAGTAAACAATAGTAGTAACAAAATAAAAACAATCTTGTTATCCAATAATGTAAAGAGGTAAGAAGAAGAGGCGGTAAGATTTTGAAGTAACGCAAAAATTATGCTAGACTAACTAAAGAGTAAACAATAGTAGTAACAAAATAAAAACCATCTTGTTATCCAATAATGTAAAGAGATAAGAAGAAGAGGTGGTAAGATTTTGAAGTAACACAAAAATTATGCTAGACTAACTAAAGAGTAAACAATAGTAGTAACAAAATAAAAACCATCTTGTTATCCAATAATGTAAAGAGGTAAGAAGAAGAGGTGGTAAGATTTTGAAGTAACGCAAAAATTATGCTAGACTAACTAAAGAGTAAACAATAGTAGTAACAAAATAAAAACCATCTTGTTATCCAATAATGTAAAGAGATAAGAAGAAGAGGTGGTAAGATTTTGAAGTAACGCAAAAATTAAGCTAGACTAACTAAAGAGTAAACAATATTAGTAACAAAATAAAAACCATCGAGTTATCCAATAATGTAAAGAGGGAGAAGAAGAGGTTATAATATTTTGAAGTAACGCAAAAATTAAGCTAAACTGACTAAAGAGTACACTATAGTATCCTCTTGATTGCATCAGTTGCATGTCTTCCTCAGCCAGCACCTTATTCTATAACAACTCTATATTTATTTAAAAGCATAATACGTAGTATTTTTCGGAAAATGACAACAATAACTACTCGATAGTTATTCTGTTCTTTAATTTATTTTATTAAGGAGAGGATCTGCCAGAAATCTTTCAAAAGATAAAAAGGTAATAATATTACATAGTTACCAACACCCTGATTTTTTAATACCAATATTTTTATGCAGAAAAACTTTGTTTATAGAATCGTACAATTTCTGCAATTAAATAAAGCGAACATATTTGTACGAATTTACTGATATTACAAAAATTAGGAGGTTGGCAACTATATAATAACAATAAATAAAAGCTGTTTTTTACATTTAAATTGTCTGAAACATGCCCTCAAAATAGTTTTCCTTCGACCCTATATTTAACCCATTTATGCCTAGCGTCCCATTTTTGGGGCGCTTCAAATTTTAATAAATTTGTGTGCAGTAAAGCCCCGATTATCCGCGAGCGGATGATCCGCGGTGCGGTTTATCCGCAAAGCGATTTTTGTTTTTAAATTATTATTCAAGTCAACAGCAAGGAAAATACAATAAGCCCTACTATTAAATATAAACAGAAAAATCAATGTATTCGAAGTCATATAAGAATATTTCTAGATTCGGTTGCCATGTTTGAAAGATCAGATATAAAGTCTTGATGACTTTTCTTGTTTTTATTAACCAAACATAAACATAGCCATTAAAATATTTAACAATTATATAACACTATTATGATAAATTCCAGGAGAGCATATCAAGAATAACTTCATTTTTGAGAAAAAAATTATTCCATACTAAAAGAAAAATAATAGTTTACAATTTAGAATTAAGAAAAGGTGATTCCAAAACAAGAAGCAAAAACAAGTGACTGAATTTTAAAAAACGATGTAACTCACCTCTTTTTGTACAGTATATACGGCATTGTTTCTTGTTTACTGTTCTTTATTTTAGTGATTTAGACTTAAAGCAAAGGTTTTTGACGTACTGTGCATATGTATGTATTTTAAAAGTTTTATTATGTTTTTTGTGCACTAAAACATAGTTTTTATGTTGAATTTTCTTTTTTTTTCGTGTTTGCACTCCATTTTCAGTCTTTTCGGGTTATCCGCGGTGCCCTTGCCACCCAATCCCGCGGATATTCGGGGCTGTACTGTAATTTTCTTCTTCTTTATAACATGAAAATTATAAGAAACAACTATGTATAAATGTCTTTACCTTGCTACCGAAAGATGACAGCATAAGATGGATAGTTATTTGCTTTAAATGAAAACTTTTTTCGGTATAGATTTTTCATTTTTCTAGAGGGCGATATGTAAAAAGTAAGTTTATTTGTATTTTGTCACCAAGCATACAAATAAATAAGTATGTATTTTTTTTTTTTTTTTTTGTGAAATTATATGTTCATGCCTATTTTTTATGCATTTTTGTAACTTACGAAATATAGGGCGGAGTACACGAATGGGTACATATGTTATTAGACATTTAGGGGACAGTTATTTATGTAAAGTCTTATTCAATATTATTACGAAACAAATTGTTTTAAGCCTAAAATACGATTATTCTTAGTTTATTATTACTAATACTTATAATGTTATTAGTCTCTGTAAAGAAAAAAGAAATATATATTTTTAGTAATTCATAAAAACACTAATTATAGTATATAATATAAAATTCAAAAGCTCATTTTATATAAATTTAGACAAAACATGTAATTATGCATATTATATTATTACACATATTATGCATGTTCCCATATTTAGTACGTTTACGTATTATCAAATAAATACAAAATATTTTTGATGTTTTTTTTTTTTTTTTTTTAGTATTTTTCCAGTTTATTTTGCAACATTTTAAAGTCATTTTACCAACAAATTTGAGAAAACAAAAGTTCAGGCACAAATGTATTAAGTCGTATCAACCATTATAGCGGCATTTGTTTTTAAGACAAAGGGCGGATCAAGATTTATACATTTTTTAAGAATTATTTTCTAATCAGTTTACTTTCTCCAGCTGAAATATTTCAAGTTGACGATGCTTTGCTTCTGGAAATTAAATTATTTTTTTTTTCTAATTGGAAAAAAAAAATTGAATGAAAAATTCTGTAAATTTCATTTCTAAAAAAATTCAAAAATGAATTTTTTTTTCTCCAAAAATAGACCTCAAACTTGAAGTAGCCGCAATTTTAAGAAATTATAACTTGCTATAAATTTTAGGTTTGGAAAAAACTAATTTAAGTTTTTTTAAGAATCTGATTTTCACTGGAGAATAGACCTTTAAAAAGTCTTTTCGGCATCTGCCAGGAGGAAAAAATATTCTTTGTTCTTGTTATAGTTTATTTTACTCAAACACACAAAGCTAAAATTAGTGGAACTCGATTAGATGATTCAATAAAAAAATCCTTATTTCTTGGTTTTAAAATTTTGCAAATTTTACTCAAATTTTAAGAAGCTAAAATAAGACGAGCCCGATAACAGAATATTTGTCAATACTGAATTTGAATGAGAATTGCGCAGCCAAGTTGGCATCATGTATGGCTGCTTAGTTTTGGTCGCCAAATTTTGCGATATTTCGCCAAGTGTCGCCTCGCTTGGCGACAATTTGAAGCTAACGTTCACTAACACTCATAAATTAATACATGATTTTCTTTAATTGTTGTCTTGTTTCAAAATGTCAACCACCCTAGAATTTTAAACAGCTATATCTCAATCATTTTTTTGAGTTACAGATGAAACAACAAATACTCCAGAATCCTTACATCAAGGCCTAACACTTAACCATAAAATAAATTTGGATTTTTATTTATTTTTTTTTTGTATTTGGTTTAGTTTTAAATATTTAAACGGCCGCCATTTTGAAACATGATGGTAGATGAAGTTGGCCGATAAACTAGGCCGCGACATTTGAATGGACTATACACACAATAAATCTCATCCAAATCGGTTTATAAATACTAGGGTTATCACGTGATCAAAATCATATATATATATATATATATATATGGAAGTCACATTTGAACGGAGGGTGGTTTTGTGGTTTGGTGGTCATGATCGGTGAAAATATACCAAGATGTTTCGAAAGTACTTTTCTCCGGACGACAGCAATATTTAGCTTTTTACTTCCTAAAAGGATATTTTAATAATTTCAGTTATTTAAACAGTTTTTAAAGGAAAAATTAGTGCCAAGATTTACTTCAAATTTAAACAGCCATCATTTTCTGAAATTTCGGTTTTTGCATAAATGTTAGAATTGACCACTAGCTAATTTAATTTATAAAACTTCAAGCGGATTAGTTCGATTAAAATATCAATCTTTATCAGAGACACAGACGAAATTGCAATAAATTCAATGTCAAAAATCCTTTTCTTTTAAGTGCATTAATTACTTAAACAAAAATAAATCCAAAATTTGCCTTAAAAAATTGACACAACATCCCTTTAATTAACTTTAATCACACATCCGTACATTTTCCAACATAATGTGAAGGTATTTCTCAAATGCGCCATTCAACCGAAAAATGCTAAATGTTTGTAAAATTATAGAAATCCTCATAATTCACCATTTAGAGTTTTTCGTTTATTTTAATAATTAACTTTGATGGCATTCGATGTCAACAAAATGCTTCCAAAACACATTCTGAAATTTTATAATTCAATCATTTTAATTTTTTACACCATGAAATAATTTACATTTATTACAACATATACAAAAGATATTTTACAAATTAAAGCATTCATTTCATGTTCTAAAAGTTAAATCTTTATTTGCGAATTTTAAACACTTTAAACATCAAGATTTTTCTGTAAATCTATACTTTAGGGAATATGTGTAATTATTATAAAATTTTATTCAATCCTGCCCTTTTAAAAAATTGCAGCTAACTGTCCAGTCATTCGACCGCTTTTATAGAAAACGGTTAAATAACCTTAATTTAACACTATTCTGACAACAACAGAGCAATAATATGGTCAGAATATAGTTACATTGTGATTATGTAAGCTATTACTAACAAAACTGTCAAATGACTCGACAATTTACAGATAATCTTTTAAAAGGGTGGGTATTTTTAACTGAAACAGGGTATAATCAGAAACTTAGGCAGACGTAATCAATGATATTTTAAATATTAAAATAATTATAAAAAAATCACACTATACAAATAGACACACTTTAAATTGATTAATTATACATATATATATATATATATATATATATATATATATATATATATATATATATATATACATACATACATATATATATATATATATATATATATATATATATATATATATATATATATATATATATACATACATACATATATATATATATATATATATATATATATACAGGGTGATTCAGCTCGTCGGTGACAAACTTTAAGGATCGATAGAGCACACCTAGACGAACATTTTTGAATAGGGAATGTAGGGTCCCTGACGCGATGGTAAGGCGCTAGGCGCTTTCGAAAATTTGGGTGCCGAAATTCGAAAGGTCATAAAAACTAGGGAAATGGTTAGATTTTCTTGCTTGTTGCGTCGAAATGATTCTGTTTGTTTAGACTTTCTTCAGTACCAATTTGATAAGCGTATCTCTTAAAACATGGATAGGGGGCGCTGCAGACTTTGGAGAGCTAGAAAACAACTTTAAGCCCGTTATTTTGATAATTTAACACATGCTCGCCAAAGTTTATACTCTAACTTAAAGTTTGAACCCAAAAGTAGAGCCCTGCAAAAAGCGTAAGAGCCGGAATAAAATGTCAAAGTACAGGGTGGTCGAAACTCGAAGGCTCCTAGGAGATAAACAAACAGATTTCTTGACTTATGGCATGCATTTTCATGATTCTGTTTGCTGGGGCTCTCTGAAACTCAGTTGAACGGTACAAAAAGAAACATCGATAGGGGGCGCTTTGGGCAAAAAACATAATTCGTTGACATTTCGGACGCTAACTGGAAACGGGGCGCTACGATCAGTTAGTAATAATGAAAACACATTTTCTACCTCTGCTCAACACTTCTGAATAAATTTAGACCAAAAACATCAATGATACTGGAAATTTATTTACAAAAAATAACACTACAGAAGATGCTCGAAATTTCGACCTTGGGCCATGATGCAGGCTTCGCACCTCCGTCGCATTGAGGAGTGTGTGTTTCCAACAATGCCAGGAGTATCTCTGATCTGCCCTGCAGCTGCCACAATGCGCGCCACAAGTTCTTCAGCACTGCTGACAGGTGTATGGTATACCTCGGCCTTCAGGTAACCCCAAAGGAAGAAATCCAAGCAGGTGAGGTCTGGTGATCGGGCAGGCCAGTGAACTGGACCCCCACGCCCGATCCACCGCTGGCCATACCTTGCGTTTAGATGGAGACGCACGTCGTTCGTGTAATGGGCCGGAGCTCCATCGTGCTGGAACCACATCTGGCGACGCGAACCTTCGGGTACGTGCGCCTCATCCAGAAGCTGCGGCAGCACTTGATCCAGGAAAATCAGGTAATTTCCACCTGTCAGCCGTTCAGGTAACAAATAAGGGCCAATGAGGCAATCCCCCAGAATGCCGGCCCACACATTTACTGAGAAACGCTCCTGGGCTGCTCGGCTTCTGGTTTCATGTGGATTTTCATCACACCACACATGACTGTTGTGGGCGTTCCACATTCCCTCCCGGCTGAAGGTGGACTCGTCCGTAAACAAAATGCTGTTTACAAAACGGGGATCCCTGGATCTCATCGCCAAGTACCATCTTGAGAATTCCACTCGAGGGCCAAAATCCTGCTCTCTGAGCAACTGCACCCGCTGGATGTGGTAGGGGTGCAGATTCCGGGAACGTAAGATGCGCCACGCAGTTGCTTGCGAAATGCCAACATGTCTGGCGATATCTCTCGTGCTAAGACCTGGGTTGTCCTCAACCAGGTTAAGCACAGCCTCTTCGTTGTCGGGGGTGCTCACTGATCGCTCCCGTTCAGGCCTGCCTCCGTCGAAAGATCCCGTTGTGGACAACCTCTAGTGTACTCGAGCGAAGAAGGCATGGCAGGGGATTTGCCTGTTGGGGTAACGCTCGGCGTACAACCGCTGAGCGGCTCGTCCATTACAACCAGCAGCGCCATACGCCAAATGCATGTCAGCCAATTCAGAGTTTGTGTACCGTTCCATCCTACTACCGATCTGCAGACAAGTAACCCGAAGCTTAAGTAGGTACCGCACGTTCAAAAGACGTGTCTGCGCATACAACTACGTCATCTCGCGTTGTCGTCTACGCATTACGTATCTTTTGCATATCGATATGGTACGATATCTTTTGCATAAATCAGCAAAAAGCACCTTATGTAAATTTTATTGCGCGCATTGTGCATGATTGAAACCAGCTATGTTTGTTAAAAAAAACAAACAAACTGCAGTTTTAATAGCTTCTTATGATAAGTAAATTACTCTCTTGTTTTGTTTCTAACTGATCGTAGCGCCCCGTTTCCAGTTAGCGTCCGAAATGTCAACGAATTATGTTATTTGCCCAAAGCGCCCCCTATCGATGTTTCTTTTTGTACCATTCAACTGAGTTTCAGAGAGCCCCAGCAAACAGAATCATGAAAATGCATGCCATAAGTCAAGAAATCTGTTTGTTTATCTCCTAGGAGCCTTCGAGTTTCGACCACCCTGTACTTTGACATTTTATTCCGGCTCTTACGCTTTTTGCAGGGCTCTACTTTTGGGTTCAAACTTTAAGTTAGAGTATAAACTTTGGCGAGCATGTGTTAAATTATCAAAATAACGGGCTTAAAGTTGTTGTCTAGCTCTCCAAAGTCTGCAGCGCCCCCTATCCATGTTTTAAGAGATACGCTTATCAAATTGGTACTGAAGAAAGTCTAAACAAACAGAATCATTTCGACGCAACAAGCAAGAAAATCTAACCATTTCCCTAGTTTTTATGACGTTTCGAATTTCGGCACCCAAATTTTCGAAAGCGCCTAGCGCCTTACCATCGCGTCAGGGACCCTACATTCCCTATTCAAAAATGTTCGTCTAGGTGTGCTCTATCGATCCTTAAAGTTTGTCACCGACGAGCTGAATCACCCTGTATATAAATATACATACATACATATATATATATATATATATATATATATATATATATACATACATATATATATATATATATATATATATATATATATATATATATATATATATATATATAACCATTAATTAAACATAACCTTCCACCGTCAAATATTATGAATTAAAGCTGTAAGTATTTAAATAAAAAAAAAATATATATATATATATATAAGAATTATTATGGAAGAAAAAGAAAAAAGTGGACACCGACAAAAATTGAAAAGCTTATACATTGAATTACGTTATCAAGGGCACAGAATTCAATGATATAAGCAAAATGGTTGTTTTCTGTGGGAAAAAATAAGCTAAAGCTAAAAGTTATTTTCCCCTGTGCCCAAACAACCATAAAATCAAGTGAATTGATTAAAAATGAAAGCAGAATAGAACCAAATAATATGAAATGGAAGAATCAATAACATGTATTTAAATATTTATAGGATATAAAATATAAATAATAAACACCATACCGATTAATATTTCAGTATTTTACAAAAATCCACGCGCACATGGCTGCCAGTATATCAAAAAGATTAAGGTGAATAAAACAGTTAAGAAATCACAGTAAATGATACCAAAGGATGCAGTTAATACATTTTGATATAAAATTTGAAATACCTTGTTAAACACATTTAATCTAATATAAAATAATTAGATATTAATTACATTATTTAAAATGCACTATTAAATTAATGAATAACAGTTTAACAATATCGTCAAAATTTAGCTAAAAATACCCCCTGGTGTATTAAATTATAACTGAAATGTAGCTAGAAAAATTAACAATTAGAGCTATCATAAAGATACAGATTTAGTGCTGCCATCTAGTATTACTTCTATTAAACAACTAACGCAAGATAAATATTTCTAAGCATTTGAATGTAAATAACTGTATAAATAATTGTAAGCATTTGAATGTAAATAACTGTATAAACAGCAAAACCAAACATATCCTTATATATAGAGAATTATAAACCGAATATAAACCACACAATGTATTTAAAAACTATTGTAAATAAAATTTAAAAGCATACAATATATTCTATTAGCTAACTTATTTAAACTAAACTAAGAAATAAATAATTCTAGAACATTGATAATATATAGCATATAGTTATATGCTATAAAACAAAATAAAAATCAGTAATCATTAATATAAATAATTATTAAATATAAAAATTATTTTTTATGAATTATATATCAGATATTTATAAAATGAACAGGAAATAAAAAACATGTGGAAGTAAATAGAAGGTTAAATGATACTTAAATACCCATTACTTAAAAAGCACAAATATAGAGTGTGGATTATCTTCAGACATCCATAATAAACCATAAAGTATGAATGTGGGACATTCAAAAACATTAAACCGATAATAAATATTAAAAAGAATAGAGTAATAATAATAAAAATAATTACCCAATTTTAATGCAAACAGTATAACTATATTTATATTATACATACTTATATGTATATTATTCACTATAAGAATGGCATACTATTAGTAATTAATATGATATTGTCCTTAGTAAATTTAAAATTTGATAACAAATAATTGTAAATTAGATTAATCAATAATTAGGCATATATATATATATATATATATATATTTCATTACTTTAAAATGCAAAAACACCATAACTCAGAAAAGAAGGTGTATATCTGCAATATTTAACCATATATTGTTTACTTTATATTGTTTTTGTTGTTTTTTGTTAAATATTGCAGATATACACCTTCTTTTCTGAGTTATGGTGTTTTTGCATTTTAAAGTAATGAAATATATTTTTGTTGCATTTGATATGAGCTGCTATTAGCGTCAGTTGTGCAATAATATTTTCATTAATTATATATAAATATATATATATATATGTGTGTATGTGTGTGTGTATATATATATAGACTGTAGAAGTTGCAAAAAAATTACTTCGGTTCACGCATAAGTTTAAAAGATGATAATGAAAGTTTTAGTGATATTTAAATGGCTGCATTATGTAGAGTTTAAAAATAATTACTGTGGATAACCATCGCCGTGAATATCCATTGCCGAAGGTATTCTTTTAGATATCATGTTTAACAAATTTTAGATATATCAATCAGATATTATCCTTTTTAGTTATTATTATCATTACAATGCTAAAATTTTATCAGTAAAATAATTTAAATTTGCATAATTATTTTAGAAACTAGGAATTCCAAAATAATTAAGTGGTCAGTGAATTTTGAAAATGAGCAAAGTTATAAAGCCATTAATAGAAAAACAACAAAAATCTGTGTTTGACGTAATTTGTTCTTTAATATATTTGTATGTTTCACATTAAATCATTCAGAGTGCTATTCAAATGCCATCAAGATGTTAACTATTCTTTAGTAATTTGAAAGTAACTGTAACTAGTAACTGAAGTTATCTTGGAAATCATTTTTCAACCACATTATTTCAAATAAGTTGACAATTTTATTTTTGAGACTAATATATATCCATATGTAAAACAAAGAATATTTAATCTCTAACAATTATATATTTCAATTTGCAATTAAGAAATGTTCTTATTGGCTACAATTTATTTTCATGAATCATTTCGATTTAATAAAAATTTTAATTTTAATTGATTTTAGATAATGTCTTACACCACAGCGTTAGAAAAATGTTATCGACATTAATTATTGTTATCGACACAATAGGAAACCTGCTCAGATTTTTAAAAGAATCTAGAGTGACTCCGCTTGACATTACGGATATTGGTAATCGTAAAAAAAGGCCAATATTTACTACTTACACATAGACACATTGCTTTGGTTATCTACTATAAATATAAAATGCAAATGGGAATTTTGTTCCGCCTGCTTAGAACCTGACTTCCATTATACGGAATTTGATGGAACTTGCACTTTTAATTAGCCAATTTTCCATAGAAGATTTTAGCATGTAACATATCATTCTACGTTGCTTAGTTGTATAATTATAGAAAAGTCCTATAATCAGATGAACACGATTAGGAAATATTAGGTTTTTTAAAAGTTCTACTTAACGCATTTTGACGGAAATTGCACTATTAGCTCGATACATTATGAAAAAAAAGTAAAAATAATATGCAAAATTTGCATTGCGAATTACAGAACTTACGTTCTACGTGAGCGGAATCATGGGCAAAAACTAGTTTGTCCATTAAAATAGTTCTCAAAATGGTTTAAAAACGATTTAAAAATGTATTTACTACCTAATTCCTACAACGATTATTACGAAAATACACACAGTTCTTCTTTTAGTGGTCCGAAATATACAAAATATTTTCAAAACTTATATACACAATTATAATTACAAAATTATATACACACTTACAATTACAAACTTGTGTACATAGTTACAATTACAAATTTATATACACACTTAAAATTACAAAATTATACACTATATAGCCAATGATGGCCGGTCACGTAATCAAACTCAAATTTCAAATTACTTGCCTATTAATTTGAAATTTGATTTTCATTTGAAATATTGTATGCAAGGCGAATGGTTCTCTCTGAAAAAATTTCCAAGTATTAATATAGTTTCAATCGAGCCTGGATTTAATTAAGTTTCGTGTTTACCCCATGTCGGTGGCTCACGATAAATATTCCATCTTGTGCTGCCTTTGTACTCTTGCCAACATGTAATAGTGAAAAATTTTGCAGGCTGGGTATCGTTCCAAATGGTTTAGTCGGAAGAATGTCAGTGCGCTATACTGATGGCCCGGGTTCGAGTCCCGGTATGGAAACTTTTTCCCTATGCTGGCCTTTACGCCTTTTAAGCAATCAATTTGAAATTTGATTTTCATTTGAAATATCAGTGTTTATGACAAGTTCGTCACAAATGACACATATTTCACAAATTGGTCACAATGTGACTTCAAAGTATTGTCGCTTTCGTCACAGGTTCGTCACAATGTTATAGCCAAAATAGTCACAAATGGCACACTTTTCACAAATTTGTCACACCGTGACTTCACAGAGTGGTCACAATGTAACGTCACAAACGACCACTAAAACGGCTATAACGACTTCGCATTCTAGTCGTCACTATGACGTCACATCGACGGTCAGAAAATCACAGTGTGACTTCAGAACGACGTCCCCGTGACGTCACTATGCCTTACGGGTTGATCACGATTTGGGACCACTGTGCGTTGCATAGTTTTTTACAAAGTCTTGGTATTCTTTTAGCAACGGTTTTTTTTAATAATATAATTACAAATTCATATATTTATTGTACGGAACCCTTTGCGCGCGAGTAATACTCTCACTTGACCGTTTATTTTTTAATAAGCATTCCAAAAATGTATAAAATCAGTAAAATATTTTGAAAGTTTTCAAAACCACAAATTTTATAGAAGCGTCATTAAATTCTAAAAAAACTAAACCTGTAGTTTTTTGAACCATTAAGGATCAGGGCCTACAGTGTCCAATACTGTTTTTTTTTTACCCGGGCCCGAAGCTGCCATACAGCATATGTTCCGGTTAGGTGGTCAGCCTAACGCGGGACCCTCAGTGTTTAGTTCCCAAACAAGCTTAGTACTCATTTCATCGACCCCCGAAATCATGTAAAATTGCATTATTAAATTCAGTATATTTATTTTTCATGTAAAGGTTTTTTATGCTTTTGTTACATTTAAAAGTTTAATATCAATTGAAAATGTATTGTTAACCTCAGGTAGAGCTTTAAATGCAAAGAGAAAATTCTTAATTTGGACGCTCCACAATCCTTTTTAAGAATGTTGCATGCTTTCATGTAATATTTTTGTAAAATAAAGTTCTTATGTTATCATAATTCGTGTTTTTTGTTTATTCCTAGTCGATCATGGTGTTGAGGACGTCAGCTGTAATCACGTAAGAGCCATCGAATTATTTATCTCTAGCATTGAAAATACAAGTTGTGAATTATGGGGAGCCGCTTGTAGCAACTGGGACGCTTATGTAAATGGAGAATGCGGCACTTGCAAAGACGGGCAAGATGGATTCTGCATACCTCTTGGCATACACGCAGATCAGTACACGTCAAAAATTAAAAAAGATCAATCCATAGATCTCTTTTTGCATACAACTGAATCCGAACCTTTTTGTATGTAAAAAATGTTAGTTATATTATTTGATAAATAAATTATCATATACTATCTGATATCAATAACTATCTGACGTGTGCCGTTTATTAACGTTTTGAATTGTTTCTTTTTTTCTAACTAGGGGGCTCCACTCGCTACGAGCTATGCTCACCAATCCCTGTTCAGACACCGCGAACTCTAACAACACGCTAATGTGATCGACTTTAAAAAGATTATGGAACATTGAATTATGATTTTAAAAATCAGTAGTGATCTCTCTATAAACGGATGTAGGGGAGAGTAGCCGAATTCGGACCACTTCACTTATATTCAGGTGTAACTCACTCAATTTTTGGAATATCTGCAAAAGATCATTACACATGGTCAATCTATTCATCTGCTAACTAAATAAATATTTAGATCAATTTCTTTTTGAAAATCTTAAATTTTATTTTAATTTGAAAAATTTGTCAAAAGTGGTCCAAATTCAGCAACTGGTCGCCTAAGTTGGACACTCAGTCTCCTAAATTGGACCAAATAATATCAGGTTGCTTTAATGAATAGGGAATATAACTAATTTTATTAAAAGAAATGTTTGCGATTAATGAAACAATCAAACAAAATAACAGCAATGAAATATAATGAAATCAAATATCTGAAAATAAGAGTAATTGTTTTAAATCAAAATGTATTCAAGATATAAATCAAAGTTATCAGTAATTAAGTATAGGAATTATGGAACTAATTGTCAGTTACTTGAATATCATGTAAGAAGTAATGCAAAGCTCATGCATGAATTTTCTTTACTGTTTTTGTTTTCCAGCGCACACAACATGGAACCGTATATGGCAATCTGAACACTGAACAATTTCTGCTATTTTATTTTTCTTACAAATTAGGCAAAACCAACCATCACTGTCTAGATTTTTCTCTTTAGATGCTGAATTATCAATTTTTTTTTTTTTTTTTTTTTTTTTTTTTTTTTTGCAACAGAAGTTTTCTTTACTTTATGTTTGTAGTTCTTTTCTTCCATCATTTTCTTACTAATTGCATTAGGTCTACTTTTTTAATCTCAATGTTCCAATTACTTTTGTGCTGTGAAAGCTTCCTTTATGTCTTTTTTTTCTCATTTCAAGGTTTAGTTTATATGGCGATGATGTTAACACATCTGCTTTTTAGCTCCTTCTGTACTTTAATTTAACGGAATTTAGCAAGAAAAATAACATTTCTAACGATTTTTTTGCTTTTGGGGAGGATTTGTAGTTGCAGCCTTCTTGCAGAAAATTTCTTCACAACTACTTTCTGCTTTTTGTTTCCTATATCTTTAACAGCTTTTGCTGTCACAGGTGTTTTTCTTCCAGACAGTTTGTCTATATATTTTTTAACATTTTCATCAAGGTTTGACATTTTATGCGTTTTAATGGCAAAAATGTATAATTCCACTCTCCAGAACTGTAAAAAGTCTTCCATCACAAATATCTTGCAGGAGGAAAATGTTTGAATTCATCTCTGTAAATCAAATATGCCGTAGGAGTAAAGAATTCAAAGAAAATACATACAATTACATACAAGATAAAAGAGATAGCAAATAAAATTTATTGCATAGACATGCAAAAATATTTTTATGTTTATATAGGCCTAAACTGTATAAAATTTAATCCAGATATAAAAAAAAACTTGCATGGAGATAGTAATCCATTATAAAATATAAAAAAAATAGTGTACAAAGCGTACCGTCCTCGAAATTCATTACTTACTTTTCAAATTTATGATCGCATATCTGGTCCAATTTAAGCAATTTCAATTGGACCAATTACGGCAATTGCGCCATTTTTTAAAACAGTTAATTTCAATAAGAACGAAAACGAAATCAAACAAATCCGCGTGAAAAATATGCGCAATAAACAGATGAATTCATAAACGTATATGAAAACATAACAATTTACCTTAGTTTTAAAATATTCACTTACGTTTAGTAGGAAAAAATTAGATCAAAACAGCTAACTTTAGGTTTTTTTAAATTGTCTGAAAACAACGCGTGGTAGGCGGCTGCTTCTTCTAATCATGAGTGACGTCATTCTGATGAGTAGGATTTCAACGGTAAATGGAGTCTCTTTCTGTAATTAACGGCAGAATGGCAACGGTCCAATTAAAGCGGCGGTCCAAATATGGCTACTTCCCCCTATATTCATTTCCTTTTGAGTGGGGAATTTTAAGGCCGAATCAGTTGCTGTTAAGAGATCAAATGACGTTTTCGTCTTAGATTAAATAAGATCGGTTAAACATTTAAAAATATGCTAATATAAAACTAATTAAGTAAGCAGAGTTTTTTTCCGCCGGTATTTTTTAACAAAGCTATAAGAAAGTTGTTTTAAATAAGACATTTTATACGTATCGCATTTTCCTCAAAAGAAATTCCTATTTATGTCAGAATTCTATATTTCGAAGAGTTATTTATTCAATTTTTATAACATTCCATTGTATAGCATTGTATAGTCCCATTACTCGTAAAATAAATCATATTGTTAAAAGTTGTTTTAATTATTTTTATGCCAGAATTTTATATTTCTACGTTTCATTTATTAACGGACATTACCATTTTTTTTCATCATAGCGATATGAAATTTTATGGAAATATACATTTCACCATAAGTATATAGAACACTTTAAAAGAAACTTCCAATCTTATTAAAATTTTAAGACTTTTATAAAATTTAAATTTTAAAATGTTCCCTGCGTCTTAATTTTTGAGACATTTCTTTGATTCTGCATTTTAATCACTTAAAACTCTATTTCAAACAACTCTGTGCATCGATTTTTTAATCCCTTGTATATTTAATGTTTTAGAGATTTATTTTTAATTCCATATCGATTTTCATCAAAATTTTGCCTTTTAATAAGTTAAAAATTAAATTTAATTATCTTAATGAAGTCGATTTTTAAAATGCATCGACACACATCACAGTATCTTTGTAATTAATAACAGGATTTTTCCTTATCAATTTCATGAATTTTGATCAAAAATTAAGACGCATGGACAGTTTTGATTTCAGACACTTTTCTCGCGAAGGGATTTTTGTAACTCCGCGGGGGGACATTATAGAGTTCCGAGTGGGGGGATTGCACTTTTTGTCCATTGAAAACACAAAATCTCAAATCTTCCGGGGGGGGGAGACATTTCCTTGCTCATGGGGGAATGCCCCCGTGCCACCGCCTGAATTCAACACTTCGCATGGAGCATTTCAAAAATCCAAAAACGTTGAAAAATCAGTTTTTAGGAAATCAGATTTAAAGTACAGGGTGGTCATAAAAAAACTTCCCCGATATATGTATCCCTAGCAACGTGACCGCTCAATCAACAGAAAGAAAATTTCAGATTTAGTTATTTGAATGTATGCGCTCGAGTTCGTGATGATTTAAAACAACAGATCTCTCACGGTTACGGTTACAGTGTAAAAAATTTCGAAATTTTTGAATGGCAACACACTTTTTTTTCCCGCACTAATTCATCAGAATTCATTGAAAAACAAAAATGACATTAGAACGATACACGTATGTCTATAATTGACGGTGTAATATCGTGGATCTCAATCCTAAGCAGTTCCTATGTAACGTAATATTCTGCCCTCAAAAACAAATGATTACATTTTTATTTTCACTATGTGTACACAAACACAACTCAAAAATACATTTTATCTTACAACATTACTCCGTTCACCACTGAAAAAAAAAATCGGCTACTGAAAAACATGTCTTGTAGCCAATTCTTTGTTCCTCACAATGGTCTTTTAGGTAGATTTCGTATGAAATACTATCTATTACATTCTGCCCTATGTTGGAATTTTTGAAAAATTTTTGCCGATCTACTCCGATCATAACCCTTGAAACTCATAACCACCCTTAGTAAAAAACTTTATATATATGTATATATATATATATACATATATATATAACCATTAAATAAACATCACCGACCACAAACAAAAACTGTGAAATTTAGAATAAAATGACATTAACAAATACAGCTCCCCCCAACACACTTAATATAGTTTCCAAAGACATAGTAAAAGACAGCAGAAATTGAATAACAGAAATGGAATGATGGAAATTTGTAGAATTTAGACAGAATCTTCGTGTCCCAAATGTTTTAAGTTCCGCAAAGTAAATGTGTGGTTTCATCTTCATATTAGCCATAAATTAGCTAAAGAATATGAATTTTGACTGCCACACACATGAAATTAAGAAATAAACAATTGAACACCAATTAAGTTCAAAATGAAACAAGATTAAAAAGGATAGAGGAAAAATTAAAAAAAAAACCAAAATTGCCAAATAAAATTCATACATCATAGCATTAGGTATAACAAATGCACACATTATGCATTTTATTCTCATGTAATATAGTATACTATTAGAAATTAATTAATATGATATTGTCCTGAGTAGGCTAAAATTTAAATACAAGTTAAATTATTAAAGCAATAGCCGAATAGTTAATTAAAACTATTGAATGGATATAGGACAATATCATGCATAACAACAAGAATAACACATATAACGAGATTGGTTAAAATCATTTATTGAATCTTTGCGATGATAACAATGCAAAATTTAGTGGAATTTCCTATGAAGAGGAATAAGATAACTACAGAGTAGAAATCAAATTGATAATACACAAAGATTATGCGAAATTGCAGCAGAGATCTAAGCATATAATATTTAAAAGATTGCTAAAAACATGTGAAATTTCGCAAATCCCTTCATCTCTCGAGCAATCAGCTAGACCTGCTTAGGCGCCAGTGATACCAGATCACGTGGCCTTCGAGAGAATTGATATTTAAAAACTTTTTTCTTTCTTGTTCCTTTTTTTAGTTGGTTTTGTGAATGTAAAATATGAACGCAGTAAGTAGACTGCATTTTTTCTCTTGGTCTTCTAAAATTAGAAGAAATGTTGTTTTAATTTTAAAAGGAAAATTTATCTCGAGCATAAAATCATGCTATTGTTCTTTATGGCTTCTTAATAGAAGAAAATAGTTGCTGGAAATTTAATTGTATTTAGAATCATGACTTCTAGAAGGAGCAAAGCAACTAAATATGTTTCATCTGTAAATAATGTACATTATGTATATATTCGAATTGTAAATAATAATCTACAAAAGGTTCTAGTGATGATGATTATTTACCAATGATAAACACAAAAGTAAAAACCTTTATTTGTGAAATATGATGACTTTAATATGATTTAAATGGAATCTTGACTTCTTATACTAATGCTCTCCCAAATATGATTTAAAAATATCTTGAATCGTGAACTGTGATTTAATTGTGGAATAACTTGAAATTCTTCAAGTTTTTGGTGCCTCAACAACCGGGAAAAAAGGTAAGAAATACCTTTATTATTCTGCATGACTGTTGATTTTTTGAAAATATACATTTTTCATGATCATTTATTTTGAACATTGAATTTAAATTTAAACATGGATAAGCCTGATAAGTTAAAAAGTAAAAGAGCTACTGTTCGTGCAGCCATTACGAAATTAATCACAAAATGTGATACATTATTATCTGTTGATATTGATAAAACTGATTGCGACTCATTAATGGAATCATTAGAGCTCGTAAATGAAAAGGAAGCTCAACTAAAGGAATTAGATTCCGAAATGGATGAGCTAATTCAGGAAAAAACTGAATATGAAAAAGAACTAAAATCGGTAGAAGAATATTCTGAAAAAATATCCAGTTTGAAATTTAAAATTAAGATGAGGCTTAAAAAATGTAAAATCGAAACTGAACCAAAAGTTGTACTAGAATCAAGTAACGGTTCAAAAATCGGAAGTAAACCAGTTTCGGCAGTGAAGCTTCCTAAACTTAATATAGAAAAATTTTCTGGTGATGCAAGCCAGTTCTTAGAATTTTTTAATTTATTTACTAGTGCGATAGATTCAAACGAATCGTTATCAAAAATTGAAAAATTCCAATATCTCAAATCCTTGTTGTCTGGTCCTGCATATAATATTGTATCTGGTTTTGAACTGACAGATCAAAATTATTCTACTTGTTTAAAATTGTTAGAAGAGAGGTATGGTAAGCGGGAAAATATCATAAACTGTTACATGAATAAAATTCTAAATCTTGAACCAGTGAAATCCTCTAACAATGTTATTTCTTTAAGGAAGCTGTACGATAATATTGAAACTAGTATGAGAAATCTTGATGCGTTAGGAGTAACATCAGGCTCTTACGGCCATTTATTACTACCAATTTTATTAAGGTTATTACCAGAAAATTTGATACTAGATTTCCATCGAAAACGTGACCCCGATAAGGACTGTGAAGTCACCGATTTAATAAATTTTATTAAAACGGAATTAAGATGTCGTGAAGCTACTAATTTAGTAAACAATTCCCAAACCAAGACTTTTGAAAATTCTAAAACTAAATATGAAAATCCTTCAAGTAAATATCAAAATTTTCCGCAAAGGAAAAATATACCTTCAGCTGCTGCTTTAAATACATCTACAAAACAGTTTTGCATATTTTGTAAGTCTTCTGATCATGTAGGACTAAATTGTTCGAAATTCACTGATGAACAGAAACGATATAAATTAAAGAAAGAAGGTCGCTGTTACAAATGCTTTTTTAAGTCGCATTTATCAATTAACTGTAGAACAAAAATTAACCCTTGTTCCAAATGTGGTAACACTACCCATAGTACTTTATTTTGTTTTAAAGAAACAGCAAAAGGAAATCCTGAAAAAGAAATGAAAGGTGCAATTGTATCTATGATGTCGGAACAAAAATATAAACAAAATAAATCTACATTATTGCAGACTTGTACAGTTTCTGTGTCTGCTGGTAAGGAATGCTTGTTGGCTCGCGTTTTATGTGACAGTGGTTCAGAAAAATGCTTCGTGAAGAGATCTCTAGTACAAAAATTAAAATTGAAGCCATTGCGAAGAGAAAATTTATTAGTTTATCCTTTTGGGCGGAGACGCCCTTATGAATCTTGTTATGAAGTAGTTGCTCTAGAATTATCCAGTGTTGTGCAACCTATTAACTCAATAAATATCGAAGCTCTTGTGGTTGATAATATAACTGGAGCTTCTGTGAAAACACTAGAACCAGAACTTCTAGACATAATGAGAGCAAGAGGCTTTAAGCCTGCTGATACAGGTCTTGAACAGGAAATAAATATTTTGCTAGGGTCTGACTTTTTGTGGAAAATATTAAAGGGAATCGAGGGAAAATTGACAAAAGAATTATACGTTGCAGAAACTATTTTCGGTCATACGGTGCAAGGGCAGATAGAGTCGAATAAAAAAGAAGTAGCTTGTTTGCGTGTTTCAGTTGAAAATATAAATACCCAACTGAAAGCATTTTGGGATCTTGAATCAATTGGCATTGCTGAAAGCAATGAAAAGAACATTACCGATCATGAGGTAATAAAAGAATTTAAAGAAAATCTAAAATTCGTAAATGGGCGTTATGAAGCAAAATTATTGTGGAAAGATTCTCGCGAATTACTTAGAAATAATCTTGAAGTAGCAAAGAAGCGGTTTTCTAGTTTAGAAAATAAATTCTTGAAAAACGATTCTTTATTTAAGGAATATAACTCCATTTTACTAGAGCAGTTTAATGAGGGTGTAATAGAATTGTGCACCGAGAAAGATTCTAATAATTCCTATTACATGCCACACAGACCTGTTATCCGTGACGATAAAACTACAACAAAAATGCGCATAGTCTATGATGCTTCTTCCAAATATGGTGATTCTCTATCATTAAACGAATGTTTGAATCACGGCCCTAACTTAAATCCTAATGTTTTAGACATAATTTTGAAATTCCGTTTACATAAAATTGCCTTTTCGGCTGATATTGAAAAGGCTTTTCTGCAAATATCTGTAACCGAGGAAGATCGCGATTATCTTAGATTCTTATATTATGAAGATTTTGATAAGAATAAAAACATAGTACCCTATAGAATGACCAGAGCTACTTTTGGTGTCACCTGCAGTCCCTTTATCCTTGCTTGTACCATTAAGCACCATATTAATAAATATAAAAGTTCTCATAATAAAACATTTGAAATCCTAAATTCTTCTTTTTATGTTGATGATTTGTTTTCAGGAGAAAACGATGTTCTAAAAGCCTTTAATTTAACTAAAGAAGCTGTTGATATTTTGAAAGAAGGGGGGATGAAGTTAAGAAAATTTGAAAGCAATTCTCAGGAACTTAGGAAAAAATGGGTTGACGAAAACATTCCTGTTTCTAGTCCCGAACCCCCAAATACTTCCTTGAAAATTTTAGGATTGATCTGGAACAATACAGAAGATAAATTAGGACTAGAATTACGACCATTGTTAGAAAATTTAAGCAATGATTCTTGTACAAAACGGAACGTTTTGAAAATTGCAGCTACGTTGTTTGATCCAGCCGGATTTATTGCCCCTTTTGTTATTCGTGTCAAATGCCTTTTGCAGCAATTGTGGATAATGGGAATATCATGGGATGAAAGTTTTTGTGGTGAACTAGAAAATAATTGGCAAAATTGGCTTTTAGAAATCCCTGATCTCACACACTTGAAAATTCCCCGACACTATTTCAACAACCTGATCATGGAAAAGGAGCATCTCCAACTGCATATTTTCACTGATGCTAACCCTAATGCGTATGGTGCAGTGGCATACTTACGGTATCCAATTTCTAATGATAAATTTAAAACTAGTTTTATAATGTCTAAGTCTAGGGTTGCTCCCTTGAAGAAGTTAACTCTTCCTCGTCTTGAACTCATGGGAGCACTTATTGGTGCCAGAATGGCAAAGTTTATCACGAACGTTATCCAAGTAAATAATACTATTTTCTGGTCGGACTCAGAAATTGTTCTTCATTGGCTTAAAGGGCCAAAAGAAAAATGGAAACCATTTGTTAGTAATAGAATAGCTGAGATTCATAATTTGTCTGATCCTAGTTTATGGAAACATTGTGATGGCAAACTTAATCCCGCAGATTTAATAACGAGAGGTTGTTCTGTGAAGCATTTAATAAATTCTCAAAAATGGTGGTATGGTCCTGAATTTCTTTCCCTTCCCGAAAATCAGTGGCCTAGGGTTAAAATTGCTGCATCTCGATTACCTAATGTTTCTGAAGAGAAGTCTAAAAAAGCAGCCACCATTTCTTGCGTTCTTCAAACAAATAAATCTGATGAAATTCCCATTTTTATTCTTGAAAAGTATAGCTCCCTAAAGAAATTGTATCGAGTAACTGCATGGATATTTAGATTTATTTCTAATGTAAAATTAAAGGTAGAAAAAAGAAAATTTTCAGAATTATCAGCTGAGGAAATGTTACATGCTGAAAATTTTTGGTTAAAGCTAGTGCAGGAAGAAAGTTTCCCTGAAGTTATTAAAAGCTTGAAATGTAGCAAGAGTATCCCTAAAGAATCGAATCTTCTACAGTTAAATCCTATCTTGTCAGATGAAGGTTTGCTGTTGGTACGAGGACGGTTACAAAAGTCTAACTCCTCATTTTATGAAAAACATCCCGTAGTGATTCCTTCAAAACATAAATTGACTGAATTAATCGTGAAAGATGCACATGAAAAAGTTTTTCATTCAGGAGTGTCCAGTACATTGGTACAAACGCGTGAAAAGTTTTGGATTTTAAGATCAAGGCAGTGCATTAAATCAGTCCTGAACAAATGTACAATCTGTAAGAAATTTAACGTACGCCCTGGTCAACAAGTTATAGCCCCTCTTCCAGGTGACCGTATTAACGAAGCTCCACCGTTTTCAGTAACAGGTCTTGATTATGCGGGACCCCTATATGTGAAGGGGAATGAAAATAAATATTATATTTTATTATTTACATGTGCTATCACAAGAGCACTTCATTTAGAACTAGTAAAAGACATGTCAACAACAGAATTCCTGTTAGCATTTCGCAGGTTTATCTCACGAAGAGGACTCTGTGCTGTAATTTATTCAGACAACGCCAAAACTTTCAAAAGAGCTGATCTTGAACTAAAAGAAATGTGGAAAGTAATCCACCATCCTGATGTTAAAAATTTTTTCGCCAATCACAGCATATCCTGGAAGTATATTGTAGAGCGTGCAGCCTGGTGGGGTGGCTTCTATGAGCGAATGGTTCGCTCAGTGAAAACTACCTTGCGTAAAGTTATTGGAAGATCTTCCTTAACATTGAGTGAATTAGAAACGCTTCTAATTGAAGTAGAAGCTGTAATTAACTCTCGTCCGCTGACTTACACGTATTCCGAGTTAGAAGAACCATCTCCTCTTACTCCTGCACATTTTTTAATCGGAAAACGTATCTTGTGTCTACCTACCATAAAAGTGAACGATTTAATTTTACCAACAACGAAAGAATCTTTAGTGAAACGCTTTCGTTTACGTGAGACTCTTCTAAATCATTTTTGGAAGCGTTGGAAAAATGAGTATCTTCTCAATTTAAAATCTGCTCACTACACGGACCAGAATAAATCTTCAGACTTTAAAGTGAATGATGTGGTGCTTGTACATGATGAACACTTACCCCGAAGTTTGTGGAAGTTAGGAAAAGTTACTAAAACCTTTATGGGCAGAGACGGCAAGATAAGATCTTGTGAACTCAAAACAAATAATTCATTTATTAAGAGACCTATAAATCTATTGTATAATCTTGAACTCACAAACTAAAAAAAACTCTGAACTTTTTTATTAATAGAACTGAAAAAAAAAAAAAAAAACTCTGATATTATTAGAGACTCAAGAACTCTCTTGTTTATTGACTTAAAAAAAAAAAAAATATTTTATTTTTTCACTTAAAAAAAAAAAAAAAAAGAGTTTCTTGTTTGATAATATTTCTAATTTTTACTTTAATTTTTTTTTTTGTGATGAATATTCTAGAATTTGTATAGATTTAAATTGTTCTTTCTATTTTTAGTAGCAGAAACTTGTTCTCAAATCTTTTAAATTGTTTAATTATTTTTATTGAAGCCCAGTATGTAAGTATATATTTTGATTTTGTATTGTATTTATGTATAGTGTAACTGATAATTTTTTAGAATAATTTTATTTCTACTTTAATTATTTTGAATCCCCATTTTGATGAACCCTTGTTCATCGGGGGGGAGTTTGTGAAATTTCGCAAATCCCTTCATCTCTCGAGCAATCAGCTAGACCTGCTTAGGCGCCAGTGATACCAGATCACGTGGCCTTCGAGAGAATTGATATTTAAAAACTTTTTTCTTTCTTGTTCCTTTTTTTAGTTGGTTTTGTGAATGTAAAATATGAACGCAGTAAGTAGACTGCATTTTTTCTCTTGGTCTTCTAAAATTAGAAGAAATGTTGTTTTAATTTTAAAAGGAAAATTTATCTCGAGCATAAAATCATGCTATTGTTCTTTATGGCTTCTTAATAGAAGAAAATAGTTGCTGGAAATTTAATTGTATTTAGAATCATGACTTCTAGAAGGAGCAAAGCAACTAAATATGTTTCATCTGTAAATAATGTACATTATGTATATATTCGAATTGTAAATAATAATCTACAAAAGGTTCTAGTGATGATGATTATTTACCAATGATAAACACAAAAGTAAAAACCTTTATTTGTGAAATATGATGACTTTAATATGATTTAAATGGAATCTTGACTTCTTATACTAATGCTCTCCCAAATATGATTTAAAAATATCTTGAATCGTGAACTGTGATTTAATTGTGGAATAACTTGAAATTCTTCAAAACATTTAGCTACCGTAGTTATATATTTAAAAATATATAAGATACCATTATTAATAAAGAAATAGTTCAGAATGAATTGTTGACATTCAAAATGAAAATATATAATATAAAAACATCATAAATAAATTACATTCATAATTACATGCGCAAATTCAGCATAATAATTTGAATGCTACTATATAACCATTAAATAAACTATACCAACAACAAACAAAAACTGTGAAATTAGGAATAAAATGACATTAACAAATACAGTTCCCTCAACACATTTAATATAGATTCCAAAAACATAATAAAAAACAGCAGAAATTGAATAACAGAAATGAAATGATGGACATTTGTAGAACTTAGACAGAATCTTTGGGTTCCAAATGCCTTAAGTTCTACAAATAAAATGGTAGCTTCATCTTCTTATTAGCCATAAATTAGCTAAAGAATATGAATTAGTGACTACCACACACATATAACCGAGAAATATATATATATATATATATATATATATATATCACTTCCTTCTGGACACGATAACTTCCATAATTCAGCACCAATCTCTTTCAAACTGATATATAAAATCAAGGGCATAAATCTCGGACAAGTTCGTTAACGGGCAAAATCGGACCTAGGGGATGGAAATTGGGAGGGGTTTGTAAAAACCGAAAAAACCCCATAACCTCTTAATTTTTGTATATATCAAATCAGTTTAAAGTTTTTATTATTTCTAAAAATAGAGCCAAAAAGTTATGTATCACAGATTTTTGATAAAATTAAAAATGAGCTCAAGGGGCGCAAAAATAGGGTTTCAGGGAGAAAAAAATTCGCAACTTCGTGAATTCTCAAGATATCAAATACAATTAAACTTATTATAAATCTTTTTAATATTATCTACAACTTTTACATTGACAAGTTTTTGATAAAACTAATTCGTACCGAAAAAAAATTTAATTTAATTTAAAAATTAAAAAACGAAAACAAAAAGTGGGGAGTCGAAGAAGAAAAAATCCATAACTTCGTCAATTCGCATGAATTTATTATATATATTCTTAATATTATCTACAACATTTATATTGTCAAGTTTTTGATAGGACCAATTCTTACAGCAAAAATAAATTAAAAATACATAGCGGTTGAAGAAAAAAAATCATCGTGTTAAGGGTGTATTCAAATCCAAACTGCTTATTTTCTGACTCATTTTTGAACTCATTTTTGTATTGAAACGCATCCAATTGGTAGATTCTCTTATTCAGAAACTATATAATGTACCGCAATGATCGATTTTTTGACAGAGGCAGAATATATTTCAAAAAATGCTTTCAAAGTGGGCATTTTGAACCGAATTTCCCGAAACGACTGCGTTATAAGCGAAAAATATTGTCCTACTGAGAAAATAATTGTTTATAAATCAAGTTTTAATTAATTGAACGAAAAATAAAAACACAGTTAGCTTACAAATCTCTTCAAAAATCACGTCAGCAAATTTCATATTTTTCTATTAAAAATGAATCTGAATATGTGCAGAAAATTTCGAGTTGTTGAGCATGTAAATGTATTTTTTTTAATACCGCCTTAACTTGATTTTGATAAATCGAATTCTTATTTTAAAATGAAATAAAAACTCGTCAAAAGCGGCCAGATAAAATTGTTAAAGTGGGTTTATCTCTAATCATGATTTAGTTTTGTTGGTGAAATTAGTATACTTAATTTCGAAATCTACCTCCGTCCGTAGGCCGAGCCTGCAGGGATTTTCATTTTTGTAAGTGTTTTACGCCGGCAATTTTCGTCGTACGTGTATCATTCTAACGCCATTTATGGTTTTTCAATAGGCTGATAAATTTACGCATGAAAAAAAAGGGTGTTGCCATTCGAAATTTTCGAAAATTTTTCACTGTAACCGTAACCGTGAAAGCTCTATTGTTTTAAATTATCACGATCTCGAGCGCATAACTTTAAATAGGTATATCTAAAATTTCTTTGCGATTGGTTGAGCGGTTAGACCGCAAGGGATTCGTATATAGGGGAAGTTCTTTTATGACACGCTGTATATTAAAAGGCCGAAGAATAGTTTTTTTTTTACAAAATTCAAACCGTTGTATTTTTTCGAAAAATAATCGCATCTACATCCAGTTTTTGGCAAATGGCTTAGAACAAACCGGGGAACAATTATATTTATAAAACTAATTTTGGATTTTGGTGACAATTTTGCTCAACTAAAGGTCCAAGGTCCCCTTAAGTTTTAGTAGCACTAGCATTATATATTACCTTTATCATACAAAAAATTTCATGTTTCGGAATATGGAGCCCGGGTCCTCTGTGTGTTAAATAATTGAATTGCCATCTGAGGTAGCTAGACTTCGTGCACTGCCGCTAAGAAATAATTATAAGAAAGTAGGTAGTGACATATTAAGGTTTATTCTTTCAAAAGTACAGGAAAGGCTGCACTAATTAATTACATTAAGAAATAATACAAAAGTTTAAATTACGATGCCTACAAACGCAATCTGAGGTGTTCTGGAAAATTTATACACAATTATTGTATCTTGAAATGCTATGCTTACTTCTAAAAACTGCGCACACACAATCACTTTTCTCAGCCAAACGCCGCACCTACATAACACTTGTGACTATTAATATAGATTATAACATACTATATTTTTTTAAAAACTAGTTTAAATTTTAACTTTTTATATTACCGTTAAGAGGTATGGAAATTCTACCATGGATATCTGCCAATTAAGATAATTGAGATGACCAAATTTTGAATATGTTTGAAATTATCAGAACATTAAAACTTATCAATTTTTTAAGGTTTTACTTTTTTAAACAATTCATAAGTATATCAACTTCTTAGACCGCGATATGTTCTTTTAATGGAAACAATAACACTGGTGAAATCCTACTGAAAATTTCTGATACTGAAGTATATTTGTATCGAAAATTACGGAACTGATTTCATTATTTAATACTTTTGGCAATATAACAACTAAAAACTGATCAAATAAAAGAGCTGGTCATTTACACCATGAAAAGTTGAATATTAAGGTGAATGAAAACCACAAAATTACTGAATGGTGTATATAAAATAAATTAAAAACTTAATAAAAATTAAAAGAAATAAATAATCAACATTTCAGTCATCATCTGTGACCATCGTCAGGAAAGAGTTTTATATTTTCTTTATAAAGAAGAAAGTCAAACCCGTCTTGAATTTAAAAAGTTCTTTTTAAACTACTTTGTTTTGGCTTTGTTCTTTGAATGCAGATAAAACTCTTTCCTGACGATGGTCACAGATGATGACTGAAACGTTGGTTATTTTAATTAGTTAATGCTTATATATTTTTAATTTATTTTATATACACTATTCAGTCATTTTGTGATTTTTTTTCACTTTAATATTAAAAACTGGTCGTTTGACAAAAAATAAAATTTGAAAATTAAATTCCTACGCGATCTAAAAATCTAGGGTTTTTTTTTTATATAATAAATGTTACTACAAAAGAATTGGTTTTCCAGAAAATATAAGGGTCAAAGTACAGCTAAATAAAATACTGAAAAATAACTTATAAAAAAGGAAATCGCTACAGTAGTTGAAGAGGAAAAGTTATTAGAACTGTTGTTGTCCTTTTAAAATGTAAATCTGAGAGTCCCTAAATATGAATTGTGCAGTCTATAATTTGGCACTTTTGAACATAATACACAAAATAAAATTTAGAAAAATATTTAAGTCAGAAACCGCTATTCGAAAAAACGGGTAATTTTACTTATAGGAAATCAGTGACATTTTAAAATTATACAATATTATCCTGTCTGTTCCTTTTTTTTTTCAATTGACTGAGTGACCGCCGCGGCGAGCGGCCCATCTTCGTCCGCAGCCCTTTCTTCTTCCACTTATTCCGACTCTTTTGCGGAAGCAAGATTCCTAGGTCCCCAGCCACGTCCCGAGCGGAAGCCAGAATGAAAATAAAAATCAATAATTGAAACCGGACAAATTTAAAAGAGAAATTACACAAATTAAAGACACCGAAAACCGGGAAGGAAAGGCTCGGGGCGATAAAGCTACCCGACCAACCCTTGCTTCTTCTAGCTTATTGTTAGGCGAAAAACTTCTTGAAGTCAATTTTTTTAGTAGTGGAATATGAAATAGAACATCTGTGTTATTTCTAATTTAATGGAAATTTACTGTATAATTCTTTGAATGATATAGAGGGTATGGATTTTACATATCAACTGCTGTTACAGATATTACGAAATTAAATAGGAAATATTAAAATGTTTTCTAATAATATTTAAAGTGTGCATCAGGTACACATCTTTGATAACTATTGATATTACAGATGTTGCAAAATTAAAAAGAAAATATATAAGACTGTTTGCGAATAACATTTAAAGCATATTTCTATACATGCTTTTCCCTTTGATGATTTTATGGTTAATAACCAAGAAGACTGTTTTATCTAAACAAAATTACAAAAGCGTTGGATTTCGTATTTAATATAAAAGTTGTAAGGGGCGTTTTTATATGTATTTTGTTGCGTGAGATTTTATGGAATATTTGGAACACTTGCTGAATGCTATAGAACATGTTTCTAAAGGTATTTCAAATTATTTTTAAATTCCGCTTTCAAATTATTTACTTTTCTATTTAAAATATTTGTGGCATATTTTACTACGGACATTTAGTCAAAAAAATTCATTTTTTAGTAAATTTTAATTTTAATAATTTTGCTATATTTTACAATGCATGTTTATTTTTAAAAAGTTATTATTTAGAAAGTTCTAGTCATTTCATCACAGATTTCTTAACGTATGTTTAATAGTTTGTTATGGGAAATTAATGTCAATTATGTTGTTCTTTCCTTTTTCACAGCATATATATTAAATGATATAAAAACTTATTTTTTTAAATGAAAGATTTTTATGTTTAGAGATAGTTTAATTTCGAAAAGTTTGTGTTTCATTCATTACAAGAATATTAATTAAAATTATTTTTAGTTTTCTGTATTTTAAAAGTTATCTCGTACGCATATTTTCAAAGATGAATGTTAATTTTTTTGTTATATGAATTTGGGAATTTTTCAAATGGGATTCAAAAAATTGTTAACTGGATTTTAAACCTTTTTGTGTCTTGCGTCTTACACAGGGTGTCTAGAGGTGCTTATATTTTACAACCACAATTTTTGAAAATTAACCTTCGTCATTTAATCACAAATCTTTGCGATTAAATAAGTGTAAGATTTTGTCTTCTAACTACTTAATTATTCGCTTATCTTATAACAACAAATGTATGTTTTAATCAGCTGTTCAATTGTATACAATATTTATTATTAAACTTGAATAAATAATATGCTTAGTAGATCAAGGAATTCAACCACATCAATAATGTAATACATTCGTAAACATAAATACTGAAATTCACCTAGAATTCTTACTAAAATCATTTATTTGGCATCTAACGGATATTCAACTTTCATGTTTAGATAAAAAATATGGAACCAGAATTTCTTTCGCTTTTTTTTATTCACCCTTCACAGGAAGACTGGTCCATAATAATTTTGCGATTTCTCCACGCTCCTCGTGTTATATTTTTACTATTATATGATATCGTGTATCTATTATTTAAACTCTAGAGTTTGTTAAGCTACATTGTTGAGGATATTATTATCCCACTATCGGTCAACCTGACAGCCCGGTAATCCAAACGAATGGATTTTCGAATTTTGCTCATATAGTTAAATATGTATCTATAGTTTTAACTTCACGCTTATGGCGGTTTCACTCCACATACTTAATTTTGTACAAACTATGCTACGCATAATAATACATCAGATAAATCATCCTTTAAACCATCTGCCAGTGTTTCATATACTCGGCAGATGAAAATGTTTGGCATGGTACATCATGTTCACAACTTGCCTAAATAATTTTTACTTCTCTGTAAGAAAGAATTATCCATACGCTGCCTGCTCTGTGTCTGTTTCTATTGTTCTATGTCTGAGGTAAATGGTTCCCTTACTCTGAAGCTGGCTGATCATATTGAGCAGTGTGTCGTTACCTGAGTTGATGGACAGAGTCACATTAAGTATCTAATAATAAAGAATACTTCAAAGGCCAAATCGACAAAAAGAAGCATCTGGCAGGCCTAAATACATACATGCGAGCCAAAACTGGCTGGTAGTATGGCAAAACCGTACATTTGCACCATAATAATTCTGCACGATTCAACTTTATGTAGTTTTTTTATACCTCAATATTTTCCCCTTTTTAACGATGCTTTTGTAGTTTTTCATACTAGTAACATAATATTTTGCTATTTAATGGTGATTTTAAAGTTTTCTCATGTCACTAGTAGTATTTTTCACTATTTCACGATACTTTTGTAGTTTCTCCATAACTCTAGTAGTATTTTGTTTTTCTATTTCGCGATGCCTTTGCAGTTTCTTCGTATTACTAGTAGTATTTTTCCCTATTTCACGAAGCTTTGCTTAGCGAGGTGTACACGCAAATCATATTTCCGCTTAAGAGTTGTTTGTTTACTAACGAAGGGAATTTATATACACTAGAGTAACAACATATGCATACCACACACGCTCTGATTGAGTCGGGATATTTATCTAAACCCTGGTAACAAATATTACAATAGATACCCTTTACAAAATTCTCAATATGAAGTGTTTGCTTACATGAATTCCATGAATAAATGGATGAATAAATCAATATCACGACGATAAAAGCAGTCGGCTCGACAAGTTTTTACCTAACGTCCTCCCAGCCAACTAAAATTTACTACCTGTAATTTCTGTAATCTAACGACACAGTTATACTGTACTTACCCCACCATCAACTCTTCTGTTATGAATATTTATTTCATTTGCTCTTGACCATTACGAATTACTGAAAATTGACATCTTATTGGTTCTAATGAATAATATTGCTTAATTATTGAAGAATATCATAGACTGCATGTATAGGATGGAGATTATGGCTTCCAAAGACATATATAGTGATATCACTTACAACATAAGGCCAACTTTATTTGTCATGCACAAGCGCATTCGCATTTATCATCAAAAGACATTGTAATTTGGTATCATTCCTTTTTTCACTCTATAGAAGGATGCATTGCAGACAGAGAAAATTTCATAAATTTCTATTTGTAATATACAGGGTCATCGAAAAATAATGCCTAGATTTAAAAAAATCATAACATCGAAACCTTTTATGTTAAATGAGTAATTCTTTCACTACAAGATAACTGGTGAACGAAAGTTTGGTTTTAGTTCATCAGAATTTGTTTGCGTGTCTGTGTTATGCGCGGATTAGTTGCGCAGTCGTCAAGGTCAGCCGACGCGCCAGACTGCAGCTGCTTAATTCGATGTTGACCGTCCAACAAAAAGCACAGTGCATGATTTGGTATGCGGGTTATTTCATGACAAAGTTATTGGACCTTTCTTTCAAAAATCTCCTTTTCGAAGAAAAATCCATGTACTGAGCAGCTGCAGTCTGGCGTGTCGGCTGACCTTGACGACTGCGCAACTAATCCGCGCATAACACAGACATGCAAACGAATTCTGGTGAACTAAAACCAAACTTTCGTTTACCAGTTATCGTGTAGTGAAAGAATTACTCATTTAACATAAAAGGTTTCGATGTTATGATTTTTTTAAATCTAGGCATTATTTTTCGATGACCCTGCATTATGTATATTTTCTGAATATTTATTACATCGTTATAGGACTTTTAATCGGCAATAAATTTACTTTCTATGTACATTCATGGAAAAAAAAGGGATCCCCCCCTCCCTACAAAATGTGCCTCAAATTATCGTATGAAAATGGGACTGATACTAACTGATTAGAAATAACATCTATTAATTAATTTTATACTTAATTTTTTCCTTGAGAGTGGTCTACGTATTCAAATTTTAATAAACATTAAAATATTCAATCCTAACACCTATTTTTCCATCACAAGCGCATTTTTCGGTAAATTTTATCTTCTCTTTACCAAACAAGGAGTCACTCGGTCAAGCTGTTCAGCAATTATGCAAAATTAAAGTTTAGAACTGTTAATGTTAGAATAATGTGTTGCAAAATGGATTCCAATGAATTTAGTTTTAAAGCTTAACTACAAAACTACGTAGTGAAATGAGTTGTAATTTTGTATTCTCGCATTTTAACCTTCTGAAAAACTGGCTGTATTAAATAATCCATAAGATATATCTAACACTATTATTATATTAATTTCTAAATACATATTATTAGAAATTAATGTAAAATAATTAAGAATTGTAATGTGCTAATTTTGTAGCTGGTATAGATTTATAGAAGTTTCAAATGTGCAAACTCAAAATTACAGCTCATTCAACCAAGTAGCTTATTTAAATTTTGCGTAAAATCTTCAGTGCGGAAATCTGAATTGCAATGATAAAAATGTATTCAACATCAGTAGTTTTCAACTTTAAATCAGTCTGAATCCTAAGCTACTTATAAGAATAACCTCTCATTTGGTATCTGAATGTAAAATACCCCGATAAATCCCAAAACGATGTAAAAATTAGGTGTTAGTATTAAAAGTTTTTACCTTTCTTACAACTTCAATTTAAAGACGGCGTCTAAAGCATAATTTAAGTACAGTATTCGTTTGAAGAGTCAATACTAATTGGTTGTTAACATTCATTATTTTTAAAGAATTAATTGCAGCAGAGCTAGTAGCAAGCGGGGTGTTCTTCTTTACAGCGACTGTACATTGATGAGCAAAAATATTAAGACCATACTTTCTCAATAAAACTCTCTAGTGAGAATTTCCTGCTTTTTGTTGGTCCCTGCTCCGACTTTCCAAAACAAACTACACTTTTGTTAATAGAGTAAGTCCCAAATTATTAATCGCAATGACTCCAAACTGCAATGATAGCCAATTGTACCAATATATCCCCTAGGATTGAAGACTATATACATTTGTGAACCAAAACTCACCGAAACAAAGGCTATACACTAACAGCAAAATTCGTCTTTATGCACTAAATTATTCATCATTTTTCAACTAATAATTTCCGTACTCCTATAAAACATGCTTTTTCTGGGAATTCTTCCCGAAAGTCAGAAAAAGAGAAAAAAAATCCTTTTATTCCTGCCGAGAATTGGCTCTATTTATACTAAAGATCAAATTCATTTTAAAAATGAAAAACAAAAATTCAATAAATTAAATCTTTTAATTTATTTAACAACAAACAAACAAAAATTATACTCTCTAATTTAATAAAAAGTAACAATTAATTGTCTCATTAATTTAAAATTATTCCCAATTTATTTTTTAAGTGATAAAAATATACTATAAATGAAACATTTAAAAAATCGATTTTATTAAAAAAGCAAGCATTTCCTCTCAAGTTTAATTGAAAATGCAATATTCATATTTTACATCTATCAATCAAATTGAAAATATGCCTGATTCATAATTTTATTCTGCATTATCTTATAAGTGTTAAAACCACGGGTATTATCTTATATCGTCGAAATCTTTCCGCAATAAACTTGAAAATTGCCATATACAACAACAAAGTTATTCAGACTTACCAAAGCCTCTATTTGAAGATAACCTCTATTATCAGTTTTAATTCAGCTCGAGCAATCGACCGTTGACTCCATGATTAAGATACTCGACTCTAACGTTGGAGGTCCCGGGTTAACTCCAACATCAGCCAATAATCATTCTCAAAATGTGTATATTGGATAATAAAGAATTCCTTAAGAATTCATAACGGCTGCACAGGCTTAAAAGAGTCCTTTTAAAGCCGGATGTTTTTTTTTTTTTTTTTTTTTTTTTTTTTTTTAATAACGGAAAATTTCTGTACTACGATAGAAAAAAAGGACCAAAGTTTCTTTAATTATCGAATATTTTCTCTCTTGTAACAGAAAATAACAGACATTCTTCAAATAACGGAAATATTCGAGCAACAGTACTGCCATGAACATTTCCGTGATTTGAAGAAGTTATCTCTGATAGTGTAGGACAGAGATGGCGAACCTATGGCAAGCGTGCCACTACCGGCACGCAGAAAAATAATTTTGGCACGGCGTTGATTGTGGTTCTAAATCAAGATACAGATAAGTTATACTATATATACGAATTTAGACGAACTAATCTTGTAGGAATTCGTTTGATTGGAAATTGGAGAGTTTTAATTGCAGTTTATTATATTCCAATCTATGAACTCAAAAACACTATGAACTCAAAAATTTATCGAACAAAAATAATATTCGGTAACTATTGTGAAGAAAAGATCATTAGACATTATAAGTAAAAAAAGATCGATGGTAAAATTATGACACACTGGCTTTTAACTCCAGAGTTAATTAAAAAAGCTGGCATTTGCCAGTATAAAAAATTTTCCGTCTACCCCTGCAAGTCATTATTTTCTCAAATGAATAATAGAAAAAAAAAAAAAAAACACTTATGAGATAACTCCAGTTTAGTTTTCGTTCTGTTAAAATTAATCAAGCATGAGCAAGATATTCACTTTTTGTCCAAAATACAACAAGCATCGCATTTAATCGCATTATATTTTGTTTATTAATTTCTATAATATATATGGTTCGATTACTCTCACAATGTAATTACCTACGTGTATTTTACCAATGTTTTTTAAATACTAATAAAGAAAATCAAGTAATTTTAATTCCTTATTTTTCGATGCACTAAATTTGATTTTAGTTGGTACGTGACAGTCATATAGAAAGTTTTTTGAAAAAACAAATTGGCACGCGGATGTAAAAATGTTCGTCGACGCTAGTGTAGGAGCTTATAGAAGTTCATATCTCTATAATAATAGCCTAAGTCATGTGACTGTCATGAATAGTTCCGGGCTGACCGCTTCGCTTTTTATATGCCAGATGACCATTTTTTACATTTTTTATTTTTCGCGTGGTAGGTTAAAACAATGCTTTGATATTGAAATTAAAAGTCATGGTTTTTGATATTATTTATTATTTTTCTTTTCTTTTTCTTAAAAAAGGGAAAGAAAAAGTGAAAGTCATGAATTTCAAATTAAAATTATGTATTTTAAATAAAATGAGGGAAATTATTATATTTTAGATGAATTTAATAAAATATAAAAAAATGCGATTGGAAAGGCAATGTTTCATGATTTATCACTTGCGCCAGACTAGCATAAAAAGGTACTACTTAGTTATACCGTCGACCCATTTCGCCAAATTATATAAATCGCCACACCATTCACCAAATTATACAAATTGACATATTTTTATTTTAAATAACGAAAGAACAAATAAATTAGTATAACATTAATAAAAATACAAATAAAACGTCGAAATAAAAATAACTTGATGACGTAAACACGTGTAACTTGCTTAAAAACAAGTGAATATGACATTTACGATCAACCATTATTGATTTTTAATCTTATAGTTTGGCGATATATTTTTGGTCGACGGGATAACCAAGTAGTACCCATAAAAATGCGGAATTCTTGATTTCTCTACTAGAAACGTCTAATTTGGCGAAGTATTGAGAAAGTAAATTAAATTTTGGATAAAAGTAACATGGTACAATGCTTAGCACACATCTAACGGAGACCAAACTCGTCGCCAAAGGCGGCTAGTATTAAATGATTGACTTTCTGTTTTCCTCACTTTTCATTCAATTACAAATTTTTATTGACAACAGTCATCTTGTATCGATACGACAATGCTGTTTTGGTGGAACTTGACTCCATTTTGTAATTTTCCGTTACTACAGAAAAAAAAAAACATAAAATTAATAATTCGCAGCGAATTCATTACATTAAAAGCGTATAGAAACTTAACCCTTTGTAACTCAACAACCCCGATTTGAAAAATTCTTACACAGATATTAAAATGCCTCATTTTAAGCATGGAAAAAAAAATAAAAAAAATTCAGAACAGAAAAATAACATTTTATTTGGAAAAATGGGTTTGTTGCATATCTGCAACATCTTGCCAAATGGCACAAAAAATGAAAATATTTAAAATTTTAATTTGCACGAAAATTTTTGAAACAATTGTTAGTTTTGTTGTAGCAAAGCCCCACACTACATTTCTCACAAACAGTTTGACTAAAGCTTTTACAATCAGTGTATTTACAACGTATTCTTTTTTCTGCCCAATATGACCAGTGCCCAATTTCGTCTAGGCGCACTTGATTTGGTAAAATATGTTGAGTAGGCGCTCTATGCTTTTTCTGTTGAATTCTATTTTCTACGAGATCTTTCCCGTTTTTGCTAACTTTGGACTTGAAGTTAATTTTACAGAGGGGGAGGGGGATCCCTAACTTACCCAATAGCAATTAAATAACATAAAAACAGACTAATGTTTCCTTTTTTCAATAATTATGCTCTTTTGAAAGAAATGCAACTTAAATAACCATTAGAAGATATTTTCGATGCTTTTTCGATATTTTAAATAATTCCATTACAAGGGAAGATATGGCACGTTATTGCAGATCTACAACAAACAAAAGTTTAGCTTTATCTTATACATATTATAAATTTCCTACCTCGAAAATGGTCTTTAAATAAAGACTTTAAACTCACCTTTGAAAACAATATACTTGTAGACGTCTGGAGACTTTTTTAACTCCTGTATTTCAAGCCTTAATTCAGCAAAAATCACATGTAGCTGATCAAGCGATAACAAACAAACTTTGGCGCGAAAAAAAAAAATCAGTATTGACATTTGTTACGGATTTAATGAAATAATTATGTTAATAGTAGTGTAATAGAATAACAACAATTAACAAATTCGTCTTTTGAAATTTAATGTTGAAACAACAATGACGTTTTGGGTATGGTGCACATATGCATCACGGTGATACAAAGGGTTAAATATTTCATTTTCTTGAGAAAGAATGACGAAAAGTCTGAATTAAAAAAACTCCAAGAGAAATATATTTATTTTTACAGAAATACGTTTAATTTAATTTACTGAGAATGCTTTTTCGTAATTTTAAATAAGGATTCTGGATGTCGAAAATATTCATTGCAGCTTGCTCACAGTTTTTATAAATGATCTGCTGTTTTGACAGAAATAAAGCAAAAGAATATGATGAAATCGAGCAGGTTAAATTTGAATAATTATAAGGTTTGAACTGTAAACCAAAGAAACATTTTTTTCATGTAATCATGTTTTTATTATTGTTTATATTTTTTGTCTGTCTTTTAATTTCTTATTCAATATAAATTAGACTGCAGCATGCTCACAGTGCAATGGCCAGAGTTTTTATAAATGATCTCCTATTTTGGCAGAAATAAAATAGAAGACTTAAGTGATGAAACTGAGCAAGTTTAATTTGAATAATTGTAACCTTTGAACTGTAAACCAAAGAAATATTTTTTCATGTAATCACGTTTTTATTAATGTTTATAGTTTTTATCTGTCTTTTAATTTCTTGATCTATATAAATTACACTGCAGCTTGCTCACAGTGTAATGGTCACAGTTTTTATAAATGATCTCCAATTTTGACAGAAATAAAATAGAAGAATATATGATGAAATTGAACAAGTTTAATTTGAATAATTGTAACCTTTGAATTGTAAACCAAAGAAATATTTTTTTCCTTCAATCATGTTTTTATTAATGTTTATTTTTTTGTGTGACTTTTAATTTCTTAAGCTATATAAATTAGACTGCAGCTTAATCACATTGCAATGGTCACAGTTTTTATAAATGATCCCCTATTTCGACAGAAATAAAGTAGAAGAATGTATGATGAAATTGAGCACGTTTAATTTGAATAATTGTAACCTTTGAATTGCAAACCAAAGAAATATATTTTTCATGTAATCATGTTTTTATTAATATTTATATTTTTTGTCTGTCTTTGAATTTCTTAATCTATATAAATTAGACTGCAGCTTGCTCATAGTGCAATGGTCACAGTTTTTATAAATGATCTCCTATTTCGACAGAAATAAAGTAGAAGAATGTATGATGAAATTGAGCATGTTTAATTTGAATAATTGTAACCTTTGAATTGCAAAACAAAGAAATATATTTTTCATGTAATCATGATTTTATTGATATTTATATTTTTTGTCTGTCTTTGAATTTCTTAATCTATATAAATTAAACTGCAGCTTGCTCATAGTGCAATGCTCACAGTTTTTATAAATGATCTCCTATTTTGACAGAAATAAAGTAGAAGAATATATAATGAAACTGGGCGAATAAATTGAGCAAGTTTAATTTCAATAATTGTAACCTTTGAATTTTAAACCAAAGAAATATTTTTTTCATTTAATCTTGTTTTTATTAATGTTTACATTTTTTTCTGTGTCTTTTAATTTCTTAATTATATAAATTAGACATGCACGGGTTCGAATTTTATACGTCTTTTGACTCTGACGGACTCTTGCTGAAAGTAAACATTTTATTTATTCAAAAATTTAAAAATGGGAAAAAACAACTTGCTATTTCGGGGAGATAGATAGAAACAAGAATGCAGTCTATTAATTTGTTTCGCAGTCATTTAAAAATCAGTTTGAAAGAAAATTTAATTTTTTATGGGATAGAAGAGACATTCTATATGATTCTGAAGCCCTTGAATGTAAGGGTTAGTAAAATAAGGAATCCATGAGATGTTCCTTGTGAATCCTCACTTTCGTTTTTAAGTACTTTAACAGAATTACTTAAAAACAAAAATTATCTCTTTATGACATAAATGTAGAATGATAATCATAAAGAATAAGAATTGCAAGTATTGAAGATTTCTGAAAGTAGTTGAGTATAATTAAAAAATTGCTAATTTTGACATATTTCCATTGACAAAAAAATTATAAGAGCCTGATGATCATAAGGAAGGTTTTGTGATTAAACGTAACTTGTATATAAAAGACATTTAAAAATGAAAATGTTGAACTTGTAACAATTTAAAATGTTAACTGCTGCGTACGGTATCGGTTCAGGCTCTGATGACATAAATATTTTCAGGATCTGGTTTTAGAAAAAGAGCCTGAACTTATCTCTAATATAATTGTATTTAAAAAAATTGTGCTTATTAAAAATGCCTGCTCGACATTCGCAAATGTCATTGAACATTTTCAATTTTGGACGTTTTGTCAAATATCAACGCCGAATTTTTTTTTTAATTTTTAAGGTATTTAATTAGCTTTATATTACGTTGTCCTCCATAGCTGACGAAATTAAAAATGGGTCATCATTATATAAGCGCAGTTAAAAGTTATTTCATACAAATTCTATATCTTATCAAATCTTTAGTACATTTATTTCTAAATGTAGAATAAAGTTTCTCATGAATTTTGACAAGTTTTTTAAACCTACTGCATATTTTGGTTGAAAACCCTATGAATTAAAGACAGAAAATGTGAGATTTGTTTTCATTTATTAAAAGAAATGCTCATATCTTCAAGCGTGTCATTCTCAAGTGAATGCACAAAAATACTTTTCATTGTCTATATAATTATTTGTTACAGCTAGATGTAATTTCGTGTTTTTCATGAAACAGAGTGATCGCAAGCATTATTCTTTTTATTCAATTTGTTATTGGTCCCATAATTACACTCGGGACCAAATATACATGTTTTACAATATACATGTATTGTACATGTTTTACAATATACATAACAAATATACATGTTTCACATGTTTTACAGGGTGTAAAACATGAATTTAAACACGTTTTTATATCCCGGAAATTCAAGACCAACTGGTCAAGCATTTCTTAAGATATTGGACAAAACGTTTCAAATCAAAAATGCCTGGTGCTTGTTGGCAATGTAATGTATTTAAAAAATTTTATGGTATTTTATATGTTAATAAAAAGCAACATTTTTTAATTGATAAACATTTTTAGTTGCAATTTAAATATCACAATACAGAAGATTTGTTTTAAATGTATTCATTGTAGCTGGGTTCCAGGTTAATATCCTTAAAGTACTCCAGTACAGTGAATTTCAAAAAACAACTAAAAGTATCATTATTATATCCCTTAAACCATATTTATAAAACGCCTTCGTAATAACCAAGCTAATAACATTTTTAAGCTTAAGCCTATTTTAGGTCTAAACAATAACGACTGAAAGCAGATTTTTTAAATGAAACACAAATCCTTTATGTAGTTCCTTCATAAAAATGGAATGACGCATAATAAATAAATTGCCTAAAATTTTAGAACAGGAGATTCCAAATGAAGTAGCAATCCCTTAATTAAACAAAAAGTAACATCACACATAAAAGAACATGTTGAACTGTGCCATCTGAGAACGTTATGAAACAAAAACGCCTCAATACCAAAGCAGAATTAAAAATTGATGTGTACCCTATTAATAATGGTCCATTAATAATGATTATAAGTAATAGAAATGTTACTTGCCTCCCTAAAGTGACAAATACAGAAATGGAATATGACTAGATAATCGTTGTTTTTGCTCTAAAGTTTTCAAGTTCTTAAAATAAAGGTTTCAATTGATAAATTTTAAATATGCGAAAAGTCTTGATAATGATATTTTCAATTTTTTTATTTTTTTAAGACAACGGAAATTTTATTTTTTCATATACTAGTGAGCATTCTAGTGCTTTTAAGGAAATGTGGACAAAAAATTTAAGTATTCGTGTGTGACATACTCATTTTACATTTTTTAACCCAGAACATTAAACGTGCCATTATCTGAAAATGGCCCTTTCTATTTAATCCATTTCATATTTCAGAAGTACAAGGTGGCCATAATTAAACTGACAGTATTCGGCGGGTTATGTAAGGCGACCTAATCGTGAGAAAGGAGCCAAATTTTGTACGATTCTTAAACAAAACGAGGTAACAAGGAATCCGCGAAAAAAACAGCATCAGAGATTACCCTAGCGGCGACATATGGAACAATTGTTTTCACAGAATTCTTTGTCCACCGTCTTGTTTAATCATCCTTCAAAATTTGGCTCCATTCTCGCGCTCAGATCGTGCTACAGAACACTCTGTATTCTATAAAGTATTGCACCTCGGCAATATTTGGTAATAAAGCAATGAAATGCTTTTGTTGTTGTTCTTACCAGGGCATGCAGAAAACATCCCAGCTGCACACATACCATTCGGCACACGATCGGACTGCAATCGGTAGTATCGGTTAAGGACCGGCATCAGCACAGTGGTTTCGGTACAATGTCGGCAGCATGTCGCCAACTGAAACTTGATAATCTGCTATTTCGACTACCGGTTACCGTAATCGGTCCCCTTATGGTTATATATCGGCAAATTACTTACACCGGAAAGTGACACAGGACCGATATGGGATTTCTGATAATAACCCGATTAGATTTGCCAACATCGCACAGTGCGACTTTTTGATGATCTAGGTGGACAAAATTCCTTTTTCCAATTATCTCGCAATTTGACAAAATCACGTGTACTGGTAGCTGAATGTCTGTATTTTCGAGATCCATACGAATTTTGTCGAGAACATTCAGAGGTGTCGATTAATTATGACCGTAAAGAAGCCATTTGCGCAGTTGGTTTGAGGGAGTTTCAAAAGTTCCACTAGGTTCCTCTAAGTTTGAAAGCACGTCGTCACTATTCTGTTTTATTTGAAAGCACGAGTTTGCTGAACATATGTCACAGGATTGTCAAGGTCAGATTTAACCAATTTTTGTTTGAAAATAAGCGATATTAAACCCAGTTAATCACTTTTTTCAAAGGCTGTAATTCTGGATGCTCCTTGATACTTTTTGCAAATTTCATCTTGACTTTTAACGTATTATTCAAAAATAGGCCTTTTTTTAAATCAAAGTGCCGTTCCTAAAGTACTGAAAATTAAAAAACTCCTGCTGATGTCTGCAGATCATTAAGTTTTTATTAATAAACAAGCATCATATTAACTTGCAGTGCATGTATATATGCTTAGTTCAAATCTTGCTGTCAAATTTAAACCACTTTTAATTATCCGCTTGAGCTGAAATAATTAAAACATGTGTAATTTGAATGACAATACAATATTATTATAATTTAAAGAACGTAGAAGTTTGTTTAGAATACTGTTTCTACAGGGCTTTACAAAAATTTGGATTAAAACTTGCAATTTCATTTTAAACCATTTTCAATAACTTGATTAAGCTGAAACTTTACTCAGGATATGTAGTTCTGATGACAATGTGATATTATTATAATTTATGGAACGTAGCTGTTGCGATTTTTTTACAGGGCACATAAAAGATTAGTTCAAATCTTGCAAGACAATTTTGAACCACTTTCAATTATCTGATTGAGCTGAAACTTTGCCTACATGTGTTTTCCCGATTACAATTCTATTAAATTATAGTTTGACAAGCGTAGAAATTATGCATTTGTTATAGGGCCACACAAAAGATCGCGGAAAGATTATTGATAAAAAGCAGAAAATTTAATTAAATTTCTACAAAATTACTATAGGTTATTGAGAAACATAATAAAATTTTTTAAATTGAAAACAAAGTGCGTAGTAGTTGTATTTCTTTTACAGGGACCCATAAAATTTTCGGATGCATTATCGTCTATATGCAGAAATTTTATTTCGAATTGAATAAAATTTATATAGGTTATTTATTCACACAACAGCATTTTTTCACCCGAAAACAATTTTGGTAGCATTTATATATTTTAAAGGGTACCACAAAACATTAAAGTTTATCTTAATATGATTTTATTTAAAACATTTTATTTTTCAGGATGTCTACACAAATTTCTCGAGCAATTCTGAGCAGACAAAAATACAAAAAAGAAATGAACGTTAACTTATATGTGTGCATTTACTTGTTTTTCACTTAATTGTAAAATAAGTATGTTTAACGCATTATTTGTAATGCATTATACAGGGTGCCCACTAAAGTCCTTCTCACACTCCTAATTGCCGTACGGTTGCTGCTATAATCATAAAAATGGTGTCTAGGTATAATAAAGTGGCCATTCGCTACCAGATGAGACCGCTTCAAGCGCTACCAGGTACAAAAAAGCTGAGTTAGTAATCCTATCTCGAAAACGAGATTCATATTCAGAACGAGATTCATTTAGCATTCATGATCACAATGTGCCGTCATTCACTTTTATCCGAACCGTTTTCGCGATAGGAATGCTGATTAGGGTGGGCCGAAAAAAACTTTTTTTCTTCTTTTGATTCGCTATACCGCGGAAAACTTGTGTCTAGGGTAGCTTAGTAAAATGCAATAACAAAATAAATAATTTTTTACGTTTGGCGGTAGCGCAACGCACTTGAATATTTGAAATTTATTGAAAAAGCAGTAGTTATCTTTCGATTTTTTAATGTTATAAACGAAAAAGTTAAAAAAAAACTGCTATGGTGAAAAGGCTTTAAAAGAAAGATAAAAAAGCACATTATAATTAAAAGAAAAAGAAACAAAATTACTTCTTTTAGGGTAGCGCAAAGCAATTAAAATATCCTTAAATTGACGCATTCGAGCTGTATTCCGCATTCGAGCTGTATTATGAGTTCTTCTACTCTGGTAGCAGTCCAGCCCGACGAGCCTTGCTGCGAATTGGAGCCCGTCAATACTACTTGTACTGACGCTTCACAATGCACTGTGCGTTACGCATGCGTGTGCTTTATGGCACAACGGTTCCTGTGAATTGATCACTAGAATTTTGCCGGCAATAATTAGCAGTGTGTTCTTCTTGTGCGTTTCAATCGCGTTTCTTAAAGACTGATTTAACTAATGGCCGCTTAATAAGTGATTCTATCGCTGTGTTATGGCTGTTTCCAAAGAAATTACTCGCAGTGACTTTAACAGCCCGTTTTTTGGCCACCTAAAAGAGTTACCGGTGAATAAACTTCCAACTTATGAAGACGTTCTCAAGTGTTGCTTCCATGAAAATTACAACTTAGCCTCGAAATCAAACAACAGGTAAGTTAATTTTTCTCACGTTTTTATTATCGTGATGCCAAAAGTTAAATCTGTGTTTGATAAAGCTTCAATACTGACAGTAACGCCTTAAAGAATTGTTCAGTTAATAAATGCATATCTTGACAGTTATCGTAATCTTATGGAGTCCTTTAAGCGTGATAAGGGAAAGTAAAAGTTGAAAAAGAGAGTTGAAGATTTAAAAAAAAAAAAAATGTTTGTTACTGTTTGATGTCCCTGCGTGTAAGTGAAAATGCATTAGACTGCAATTGTAAAATGGTCCCTGAGGTTTGTGAGTGTCCTGTCTCTATTATTTGTAACTGTGAAAAAGCAAAAAATATACCCATCATTGAACTAAAATTCTTGTACTTTCAAAGAATGCATGGTATTGGTAAAATTGGAAGTATGGACGTAAAGAAAACAAAAAAATGTGATTGGATGTGATGGCACTGTTACTAATACGGTGTATAAAACCGGTGTTATTCACATTGAAGAAGAATTTAAAAGACCACTAAAGTGAGGAGAGGTGGTGTGTATGCCTCTTACATTTCAATGAGTTGCCATTCCAGCATTTGTTTCAAACTTTAGATGGTGAAACGACTGGGCCAAAATCATTAGTCCGATTGGCACGCAGCTCAGAAAATGTGAGAAACTCCCAGTGGTAAATTTAACAGTGTTGAGTGTGAATTTCCAGAACTGACCGGCAAAATTTAAACAAAGATCAACAGTACCTACTGAACATTATTTGTACTATAAAAGCAGGCAGACCTGTCCTGAAAATTTATCTGTTCTGAGCCTGGCACACTTTCCACTCAAGGTGAGTAACGACGGAGAACAGAATTCTAGAGTTGTATTTAAGTATTGAAAATGCAACAGGCGAACACAAGATTATAGTTTCTTTTCTCCTGAAGTCATATGTACCTGTATGGTTAAGTATTAAAAAAAAGTAAATACTTCACAAATGGGCCGGAACATGTATTGGAAGTTATAAAATCGTCAAAAGTCCTCTCTGAAAACTTGCTGACGGTCATTGACCCAATAATTGAGAGAATCGCATTTTTTGCCAATCCAGAAAATTTGCCTTTGAGTATGATAGTAGATAAACGGGATCATATACGAGAGTTATGTTTCAGAAGAATTATAAAGGTTAGAAACTTAGCTTCTAAAAGAAAGTCAATCAGGTGCTTTCAAACATCCAAAATCATTTTTCTAGGTACAGACTACATCGAAATGATTCACTGGAACTCTACTACACTATCACCACCTCCTTTTTCTGAGAAGAGCCACCAACGAAAAGATTTGGTCTAAGGTCGAATCAGGTGAAACAGCGGCCCAGTGGAAATTTGACCAATTCCCATGTCAATCCCAAACAGTAGAGCGGTGCGTGAAGCTGGTAACCGAGGTATCACAAAAATTCTTCGGGTCCAGAGATGGTTTTATAAGAACGACACTTTTCTCGGTATCTTCAGTGCCTAGTTTTTCAAGCAAATCTTAATTCAAACTTCCAAAAGATAGTAAAGACAAGTAAAGGACTATATTTTATTACAAAGTGAAATTACACGCAGGTGTAATCAGATAAAGGTAATCAGATCAGGTAATAGTACAATCAGAAAAGTAGTTTTTATTTCAATGAAAATTTGCCATTTAAAAAAAAAAAAAAGGCCCTTTTTTTAAACATAATCCGCTGCTAATGTGTTGCGAAATGTATTTATTTTTTCATTTATTTATCATTCCTATACTCTTTTCTACTAAAATATGTCTATAGCTGCTTGTTATATAAGTTATTTGATTTATTTCCATTTATTAGAAAAATTATCAAAATCGTGTTTTTTCTCAAATTTTACGCCCGATGCGCTACCGCCAAACGTAAAAATTTATTTATTTTGTTATTGCATTTTACTAAGCTACCTTAGACACAAGTTTTCCGCGGTATAGCGAATCAAAAAAAGAAAAAAAGTTTTTTTCGGCCCATCCTAATGCTGATGTGTACCAGGTGGGGCTGTAAGCGGTCTCATTGAGTTGCGCATAGCCTCTTTACTATGCTTAGACACCACATTTATGAATAGAGATGCAGCTGTTTGGTAGTTAAGAGAGTGGGAACAGATTTTAGTGGGCATCTTGTATTTTTATTTTAAGATATTGTTGTTAAATAATAAAATATTTATCACTGTTTGAGTATTTTATTAATGATGCATTAAAAAACCAGCAAAAACTAATTAAACTTCAACGAAATAATTTTGTCCAACTAGATCGTTAAAACGTCTCACTGTGCATCGGTCCAAATTCGGAATTTTAATCTTAGCCGACATTTTTTTTTTACATTTTAATTCCAGTTCGAGTTTATTTGATAATATTAAATATATTTTTTAAATTAATAGGTATTATATATTTTCCTACTTTCCTTGAAGAGATCATTATAACAGTATGAAATACAACAGTTATTGGTTTATTCTTATGCGTGTATTATAGATGAAAGATGTTACTGGAGAAATAAAATGATTATATATATATAAATATAAATATATTTCATAAATTTCATATAAAATTCTAACAGTGATAAAGAGAAAAATCGTCAAAAATAGTCTATAATTATTTATTTTAAAAAATTGCTTTTTTAATTCATTTTAAAAAGGATCTACAGTTATTTGAATCATCAAAAGAATTTTTTAAATCCCTCTTTCATTATAAAGTTAATCGTAGGGAAAAAAATACGTCATAACTTAATTCGACCTATTTCTTATTATATATTCATTTTAAAAGCAATAGCTTTTATGTTTCTTATTTAATTTAAAAATCAAATTATTAAATTTTTATTTTTTTTAACAAACTATAAAAATATCAAAAAATCTACCCATCTTTTTAGCATTAAAATTTAAAAGAAAGATTCCGAAATCCCCCGCTTCTAAAAAATTATTTATCAGCCGAAAAAAAAAAGATAAATTAATATTTCTATTTCATTGTTTAAGATTAAAAAATCTTGATAAGTAAAAGAATTATTACTGCTACATAATTATTAAAAATATATTCTTCATTAAATCATCAATTAACATAAAAGGATTTCTTATTCTAAATGAAAGGGATTAATTACCAACTTATTTTTTTATTAAAAATGGTTTTTCCATGTTACAAATACATATTTCTTAAATTAACACCTAACTACCTTCTAATTCCTAAAAAGAAAATTGCATAACAGAAAAACCACTAAAATTAATTTATTTTATTAAATACTTAAACATAATTAAATTTATAGAAAAGATTCAGAAATCTCGCCTTCTGAAAAATTACCTAACAAAAAAATACAATATAAATTAATATTTTTATTTTATTTTCAAATTAAAAAATGTTGGTAAGTAACAAATTAATATTGCAACGTAATCATTAAAATATGATCTAATTTAAATCATCAATAATAATATCAATCATCAATAATAAACGACATAAAATGAATTCTTATTCCAATTAAAAAGTATTAAGTACCAACTTATTATTTATTAAAATAAGTTTTCCCATTTTAAAAAATATATTTTATAAATTAACGCGACGGATGTAAATACATTACAATTCCTAATATGAAAATTTTATTAACTGAACAAAACCTCTAAAAATTTTAATAAATACTTAATGAATCTCAAATTTAAAGGAGAAACCAATTTGTTTTCTTTAACTAATTTGCTAAGATATTTATCTGATGCTTTTAAATATTAAATAAACTTTCAAATACACGCGCATAAGAGAACTACAATAAAAAACTTTAAAAACATTTCAAAATTCCAATTTTCCCATCTAACATTTATCTAAAACGGTAAACCATCACTTATCCAAAAGCTTTCCCCTTATCAGCCCACAGAATCCTCTTCTGAGTAAGGCTGAGTGGCCACGTGGTTAAAGCCTTTACCTTCTGTGCGTCGGGGCGTCAAATCAAACTCAGCCTCTTTCAGCGCCAAAATGTGCTCCTCTGAAATATTAACAAATATGCATGCCAAGATGGCTTATAGATGGAGCCATCAAAATGGAAATATATATGTTTTTCAATTTATACTGGTGTCGGGCTGTGGCCGACATTTGTAGAGCTAGCTATCGGCGTGCTTTCGGCATAGTGGCCTGCCGATACTGGATCGGTTGTTTGCCTCATGAATCATGCCGCATTCGCGCGGCGTATCAAAAAAGTTACGAAACCAGTAGCGGCAGCCAGTATCGTTCCAATACTGCCGGAAGTGGCAAGTGGCTGTTGACTGATTGCTTACAGATAACTCTGTGTTTGCTGCGATCTCTAAGTGAAACTTATAGTATCTTTTTTTTTTTTTTTTTTTTTTTTTTTTTTTTTTTTTTTTTTTTTTTACTTATCGTTTAATTGTGGCTGTCTTTTGTATTGATGATTTTATTGCTTTTTAACTAATGGGAATCAGTATGAAAAACGAAGACTAATATATAAATAATAAAAATATAATAATAGATATTTTTTCAAAACATTTTCTATGCCCGTAGAAAATGCATGTTTCATCTGTACCATAATTTATTGAGTTTTGAAATGAAAAGAATATTTATTTTTAATTTAACAGTCAATATCTCTTAATGACAAGGCTTAATACAACAGTTAATGGAATACACAATATTGTATGCATAACCTTATAATTTGAATGTTTTCCTAGTGGAAAAGGGTATGGATGACACCAGCTGAAATCATATGCAAGAGCCATTGTTTGATTTATCTCTGGCATTCAAAACATACAGTGTCAAATGTTGGTAGCTGCTTGCAGAAGGTGGGACGATTATGTTGCTAGAAAATGTGGAACTTGCAAAGATGGACTGTAAGGATTATGCATACCACTTAGTGTGCATGTAGGCCAGCACAAAAAATACAACAAGTACAAAAAGATGATAAAGAAAGATCAATCCATAAACCTCTTTTTCTATACAACTAAATCTGAACCTTTTTCTGAATGATAAATATTTTTATTTTGCATTACATAATTTAAAAAAATCTTGTAATTGTTTTGCTTTGGGGTAATTATCTGCTTGTTTTCGAATGGTTGTAAGAGTTACATAGTGTAAAGCAGAGTAAAAGCTATTCACTGCATTTTGTATCATGTATAAAGCCAGCAAAAGTTATACACTGAGTGAACCAAAAGTTAAAATAAACTGTAAATTTAATATTCGAAAAACATGTAAAACGATCTGAATTTCACAGAAGTGAACAGGCAAATCAGGATTTTTTTTATTAAGGAAAAGAACGACTGGAAGTATAGTTATATTTAAAACCATCAGGATGCGCTGCAGTTCTGTTATTGTTCAGTTGTGTTCCATTTTTACAGTGATTCATTAAAGATTACAGTGCAGCCACTGAGCTCCATATATAACAGGAGATTTGTCTGCTTATTTCCCGACACGATTTCTAGCGGTCAACGCAAAAGGATAGAGTGATAAGAATTTTAGTTCGCATTCATGGGAAAATATACTGTTTATCGCATTCTCTTGCATAATTAGAGAATCATTCACTAATTTGATAAGTAGGGATGTGTAGTACACAGTCAGATGAAAATTATTATTACTTAACGAATGTCGACAATTTTTATTCTTTTGAAAACATTTTTGCTACATCTTTAAACTACATAAATACGTTGCACATTAATGTATGAATGATTTTTAAAAAGTTATTTATAAAAGCACAGAAGCAGCATAACGGAGTATCGAAAATTGTCTCACTGTGTACCACAAGTAGTACGCAGTGAGACAATGTATATATTTTCATAAATCATATATTTTTACACTCTAATCAATAAATTTTTGCAGTTTATGGTTTCTAATCAATATTTCTAGATTTTCAAAATATTAAAAATGTGACTTTCGTGTGGACAATGACAGACCTTGGGCTACCTTCATGCAAATATTCAGCCTCTTACGTTTAGTAGATTTCCCTAGCCATCGCTCGCACGCCCCCCCCCCCCCACACACACACACAAAAAGAGAGACAGAGAGAAAAACCTTCTTTTATTAATAAATAACTTTTTTTAACATCAGAACCACGTAGCAGGTACACAATACGACACGTCTAACTGTGTACCACAACTGTGTGTCCCACTGTGTACTTTCGTTACGTTCTAACGAAACGGATGCCACATGTGTTACATCAATTCCATCGCTTTAAAAAGTTTATGTCGTTTTTTCGAAATAGTCTATTATTAGATATAGCTAGGTTTTCTTCAGTAAATATGTGTCATATTGAAGGAAATAAACTCTAAAACAGACGTTTATGTAACTTTAACCACTCTAAAATAAAGAATCATTTACTATTTCGTCGGGCTAGTAACTGAAGTGCCGAAACTACATCCACATGTTGCATAAGATGAGGTCGTTATGTGTGTGTGCCAGCTTCGAGAAAAAGTTACAACTATATGTCAAAATGGCTGCTGTCCCACTGTGTACTACTCTCCCCTATAGCTTAATTAGAGAAGCAAATATTAGAATAATAGTAAATGAAAACACTAATATCTAACATTGACAAACGCGGACTATTTTTCATCTTTTCCTTGCATGCTTCATTTGTCTTGAAAGCCAATAACCGTCGACTAAGAACTCTTGTTATACATGGATCTCAATGGGTACAGCTAAGAATACAAATATCTTCACAGCAGTCATTCACGAGAATAAATGTCAGATGCGGTACGACACTGTAGACTGGGTTTTTGGCTGTCTCGAGATCTTACAATTTCTGATTTTTTATAATTCAAGTTAAAGGTATTCAGAAGTTTATCGATGTCACTCGCAAATCTCGAGGAAAATTTTAGCCACCAATTAATAGAAATTGTGTTGAGAGACTCTTCGACGCTGTGCGCAATTTTTTGCCAAGTCTAAGGGGATCTTTTCCAGGGCTCGAAATGTACCGAAGCAAATCGGATCTACAGCGGCGGTCAAAAGTTTCCGGCCAGTTAGTTTCTTTGATTTGTTTGATAGAACGTTTTAGTGAAGAAGAAGCACAATTGCTCCAAAAGTTAGGAATAAGTAAAGTACCTCTGACCACGTGATCATTTTGATTATATGCTTAAGATACTTGGTGCAAAGAAGAGGAATTCGAAATTCGCGCGTGCAAAAGTTTACGGCCATTCGTCGTCCACTAGTCTTTGCTATCGCTAAAGTGTTTTTTTTTTGGCCATGTTTGTTAATTAATCAACGTGAATAATGCATTTGAAATTCAAAAATGAAAATTTTAACAATTTATTGTTCCTAAACGAGTGATTTATTTGTCGTTAAAGGGACAATTCTGTCGTGAGACTGCGGCAAAGTTATCGATCGAAAAATTTGCTGTAAACCATATTTTTAAATAAGTATAAAGATGGTCATGGCCTTCGGAACTTGCCACGGTCCGGGGGACTCCGGAAAACGACTATTCTTGTAGACAGAATTATCAGAAGAAAAGCAGTTGCTGACCCGCGTAAAAATGCAGCTGCAATTCTACGCGGTTTATGGTGTTAAAATATTGTTGAAATAAGTCTATCTACAGTATCAAAACGCTTATGTGACGTAGAACTTTATGGAAAAATCGGTGTTAAAAAACCTTTCATAAATAAAAAAATTCAGAGGGCCAGACTGGCGTTTGCCAAGGAATACAAAGACTTGTCAAATGAAAACTCGTAAAAAGTGCTATTTTCCGATGAATCGACGTTCAATCTTTTTGGTAGTGATAAAAAACATTATAACCGACGACATAAAAACAAAAGATAAGATGCGAGATATAATATTCCTACAATGAAGCACGGCGGAGGACACGTTATGCTGTGGGGAGAATTTTCTGAAAAATGCGCCTGTCCGTTATTTGAAATCTGCGGCAAGATGAATAGTGAAATGTATAAGGATATCTTGCAAGATCATTTGCTGCCTTATTGGAGGAAAAATTGTCGTTGCAACTATTTGTTTCATCATGTTAATGACCAAAAGCATACATGCAAGCTCGTCAAGCAGTGGCTTTCGCACAAAAAAATTCCGCTTTTGAAATGGACAGCCCAATCATTCGATTTGAATACAATAGAAAATCTTTGAAACTATCTTGAAAACGTGTTTGGAATTATAAATATTCAAATTCATCAGCATTTTCACAAAAATTGTAAGAACCGTGGACAAAACGTAACATTGATGATCTACAACCGTTCATTGAATCGATGCCACGTTGCTGCGCCGCAGTACTTATTGCTAAATGTATGAATACTAAATACTAATTGTGAATGTTGTTGATCACTGTTATTTTCTGTTCTGAAATGATGATAAATATCGTTTCAGTTCGTGGAAGTTTTAAAACATATTATTACTGTTTTATATATATAACTTATATTGCTCTCTGTTGATGTACAACAGAATAAAGAGGAATTATTGATTTGAATAAATATCATGATCGAGATTAAATCGTTTTTACTCTGATTAATTAACTGAATGAGAAATTTAAGAGGAAAATCAAAATTGATGTAATATTGAACTAACAATGTTGAAGTATTAACATTTGTAACTACTACTTTCTGAAATATTAAGATGTATGAGATAAAAGAAAGTGTTGGGATTAGCACATCCAACTAGTTTAAATTGTTTTTGCATGGTTAGATATAAATTTTCTATAAATGAAAAACATTTTTATTAAACAATAATTTTGTATAACGTTTCAATTCGTGGATTTTTCCATTTCGAGCCCTAAATTCTTTTCATGAATGATGTACGGAACCTTGAACATTCCTAGCTGCACTGTAAATTTTAATTCATCGCAGTACAAATGAAACAGAAATGAAAAACAATAGAACTGAATAGCCCCATAGTCAGTGGCAAATATTGGTATTTATGTAATATCTTGTTTTCATTATAAAAAAAATAATTTACTGTGTATTTTTGTGTAAAATGCATCGTGCTTTTTTCTATTTTCGCCAAATTATTGAATTTTACATTCATTTTTCGGATCACCCGATATTCCTCCGTGATTCGTTCGTGATAAAAAAAAAAAAAATCGGCTGTTACTGCAGTTCTATTAAAAACAAAAATAAAATATACAGTTTTCATTCGCATAAAGTTCTTTACAGTTATATTCGGTTAATTTTGTCATAAAGGGTAGTATACATATTGAAATTGGAATAAGCTAACATTTTCCAAAAAATAACAGCAGTTAAAAAACTGCGAGCCTTTCCGGCTCTAAAAAAATATACTCTATCGAATTTAAGTGGTTGGAATCTCTGAACTCTCATAAAATTCAAAGTACCGTACCTCAGCAATATTTCGTAATAAAACAATGGAACGTTTTTGCTGTTGTTTTTACCAGAGCATGCAGAAAACGTTTCATAAAACTCATAGTATCCATGTTTTTTGTATTATATAGAAAATTAATGCCCTGACTTAGTCGACACTTGTTTGAAAACCCCTTTTGAAATTTAAATAATTATAAAACGCAAAATGCCTACCTGTGTGAAAAATAGGTAATAATTACGCAGTACGTAATAAACCAAAAATATGTTTACTGAAGTTTGTTATATGTTTTGAATCGACAGCAATTGTGACGTAAGTTTTTAAAAGTTTGGAAGGAGAGTAAAACGACAAACCTAAAAAAAAATTTATCTGCCTCTCGTTAATTTTCTGTGATTCATCATTCAAAAAAAAAATGCATTGATAAGAATTTTTCTGTTTTGAGATACAAGTTTAAACGCAGTGAGTACTGAATTTTAAATATACCCCCTTTATAGCCTGAGATTTAGCATTCTACAAAACTTTACTCTAAGTCACTCATGTTATTATAAGGTATGCTTTTTCCTGCTGAGTTAGTTGGAGGATGAGTGTGAAATGTTTTTAAAAACCAGTGGCAGAAAAAAAAATCTGTTTAAATGCTTATATTAAATCTAAAAAAACATATTCGTTTCTGAGATTTCTAAAGATAAAGAACGCATTTCATAATCGTGGGTAACACTTACGAGTTTGTTGTATATTTTAGTATCTGATTATATTGAATTTTCATAGAATAAGAAACAGTTGACTTTATTTACAGTCTATCCTGTGTAATATAAAACATGCATGAACAAAAAGTACGTTTGAAATATACATATATAAATATATAAAGATATTTGCTTTCTTTTATTTAAAATAGGCTTGAGTATGAATTAGATAGATACATGTATAGCGGCAATTAAATTACAACATTTAAACAGACAGAAGGTTTTAATATAGTCTAACTAAAAATAATTTGAAAAGTTTAGTGTTACATTGCAACATTTTGCAATCTAACTCTAGTGTTTCAGTGTGTTGCCATTTGAATAATAAATACAGGAAATATTTACAAATGAAACTTATTCGGTGCTGAAATTGAATCATGAAATTTTAAGAGGAAAGACAAAGTAACATATTTAGAAAAAATTCAACCTGAATTTCGAAACAAAACCAATAATCAGTATTTCTATACAAAATATTAAAGTTCATCCAACTTGGAATTTTCTAACAAAATTATTCAGTGTTAAGGGATTTTTCACATATGAATAACATTTACTAGTAAAAATTAAGTTCTTATATTAAGTTTTTAAAGTAATTGAAGAGATTTTTCTGTATTATTTAAAATCTATTTCAGAAAGCAAAATAAATCGCTATTAAAAGAAACTGTTTAAAAAACGTGGGAAAGAAAAAAACCCAAGAAAGTAAAAATCATGCTGCATCAAGCGTAGATTATGAAACACATTCCAACATTTTCAGAATAATATAGCAACACTTCGCCGTTTAACCTTTCGATCCGTCTTGAGGGCTTTCCTGTATTTTATTAAAAATGCTTATAAAAATAATCTTAATGAAAATATTCTTTCCCTGTTTGTTTCTAAAATACACTTCATGCCCCTTTATTTGATAGACAACTTGAAATACAATTCTGTTCAAAATATTTTTGTCTGCAACAGATTAAAGTTGTTTTGGGGAAACGGAAAATTACATCCAAACCACTCAGAGGGTTAATAAGTTGAAATATGATGAGTAATTGAACCGGTTGAAAACACATAACACATTGAAAACTGAATTTCAGCTAATCCCATCTAGAGTCGAAAAATTATGCTAACTATTTCAGCTACGCTGTATATGATATATAGATTTGAATCTATAAACTACACTGTAAAAAAAATCTGTAGTTCTACAGATGTAAAGTTACATGCTTACTAAACTTTTACCTGTAACTGTACGAAAAAAGCTGCAAATCTACAAAACTAGTTTTTGTAAAGCTACAAAAATCTGTAACTTTACAAATGAATCTGCTAATATTTCAGTAATCTTACTAAACTTTTATTTGTAACCCTGGCTGCAGTTACATGAAAAGTTCTCGGAATCCCAGTTTCCAAAAAAATTCTTAGTAACCTTACAGATTTTTTGATTTTCGGCGCAAAAGTGTGTCTGTTACATGAAATTTTATTGTTGCCGTTACATGAAAAGTTCTAGGAATCCAAGTTTCCTAGAAAAACTTTAGTAACTTCACAGATTTTTTTTTACAGTGTACATGCATGGGAAAATTTAGTTCAATTAGAAAATTCCTACCTCAGTTGAAAATTCCAATTCAACAATTTCCGGTAACAAGGAGAATATAGCAACACTTCGCCGTTTAACCTTTCGATCCGTCTTGAGGGCTTTCCTGTATTTTATTAAAAATGCTTATAAAAATAATCTTAATTAAAATATTCTTTCCCTGTTTGTTTCTAAAATACACTTCATGCCCCTTTATTTGATAGACATCTTGAAATACAATTCTGTTCAAAATATTTTTGTCTGCAACAGATTAAAGTTGTTTTTGGGAAACGGAAAATTACATACAAACCACTCAGAGGGTTAATAAGTTGAAATATGATGAGTAATTGAACCGGTTGAAAACACATAACACATTGAAAACTGAATTTCAGCTAATCCCATCTAGAGTCAAAAAATTATGCTAACTATTTCAGCTACGCTGTATATGATATATAGATTTGAATCTATAAACTACACTGTAAAAAAAAATCTGTAGTTCTACAGATGTAAAGTTACATGCTTACTAAACTTTTACCTGTAACTGTACGAAAAAATCTGCAAATCTACAAAACTAGTTTTTGTAAAGCTACAAAAATCTGTAACTTTACAAATGAATCTGCTAAAATTTCAGTAATCTTACTAAACTTTTATTTGTAACCCTGGCTACAGTTACATGAAAAGTTCTCGGAATCCCAGTTTCCAAAAAAATTCTTAGTAACCTTACAGATTTTTTGATTTTCGGCGCAAAAGTGTGTCTATTACATGAAATTTTATTGTTGCCGTTACATGAAAAGTTCTAGGAATCCAAGTTTCCTAGAAAAACTTTAGTAACTTCACAGATTTTTTTTTACAGTGTACATGCATGGGAAAATTTAGTTCAATTAGAAAATTCCTACCTCAGTTGAAAATTCCAATTCAACAATTTCCGGTAACAAGGAGAATGGTGCGTGAATTGATTTGTTCAGTCTTGTATACGAATTTTTAGATAACGAGTAACATGCAAAAAATTACTTAAATTCAAAAGCATATAAAGAACTTGAAAACGCACTTCTAGCTATTATTGCTCAGAGACAATACAGTAACCGATTTATTTTGTGTCTACCTGCAAATAAACGATAAAGGCTATGAATCAACAGTAATAATCTTGTAAAGAAATTCAGGGATTTATATCAATTTCAATACATTTGAAATAGCGCATTGTCCTTCAAATTCTTTGCAAACAATTTTTCCCCATTGACCATAATGTAAGGGAATTCTTTTGGGTGTACCTTTAAACGAACTATTAATGCTACATGCTTCATATTCAATAACGAACATGGCGTGGTAAATATAATTAACATATACCAATTTCATGAAAATCCGAGTATATTTACGAGCGTTAGAACGTGGACAGACAGACCAACCGAATTCATAAACCTTTTCAACTATATTGAAATGTCTTAAAAAGATGAACATCGAAACGAAGAAATCATCACAGAAAAGTAAAGCTTTTCAAACGTGTAATACATTTTCAAATAAAAATTATGTCCTTAAAAATTTAACATATTAAATTAAATTTAATATATTGTTTTAATATACTTCTGAATTAATTAAAATATCATTTCATAAACATAAACACTGATCATTTACATAAGGGGAAAAAGACATTAATGTGCGAAAAACAAACATTAGGAAAGGGGAAAATATTAGAAAAGAGAAATATGGAGGGCTGTATATTTTTCAATGTTAAGTTATTAAAATAAATAATGAACATCTTTTTAAATAAATCTGTTGATTAAAGAACTCAAGATTATTTTCAAAGAAGCAAATGGTATTAAATTTTACTCAACTTTTCCGGGAATACTTATCGATTAAACGTTCATCTGAGAAATTCCATGAGCATATGTTTCCATGGTAACTTCTTTATTCCACTAATTGGTTTTCTAGGATCGTATCGACAACAAAGGTAAGTTTCTATCAAAAAAGTCTAATAGGATTTAAATACTAAATCAAATAGTCTATGGGCATTATTCATATATAACATTTCTTTCATTTTATAGCAAAAATCATAAAATTGCTATTAATTAAAAATTATTAAATTAAAAAAAAACAAACATATAGATATTTAAATTACCTTTTAAGGAAAAAAAAATAATCTTACACAAGGTCTATTATATACACATACCGAAAAATACCAAACAATTAAATGAAAGAAAAAAATAATACAAAAGGGGAAATGCAATGTTTTATACACAATATGGCCATTAATGAACGGCAACTTTCAATGTTAGACATTTTGTCGAATACTTAGAAATATACTTGACAGATTCTTCTGGAATTTCAGAATTAAAAAGAACAGGTATGACCTGATAATCAGCTATGTCGATTTGATAAGGAGGGCAATTAGGGGAGCCAACAAAATATCAAAGAAAAAATAATACATGGTATCACCCTGTAAAATAAAATGCATGAAATGATCTATCGCTACCAAATATAAATAAACAGACATTGTGCAATATGTGTATTCTTTTGGGTAAGAATAGCACGTATATTAAAAGAGATATAGCGATTTATTTAAAAAAATTAAAAATTCTTGCGCGTTTTTTACTTATAACATGTAGGGTTTTCAACCAAATTTAAAGCCGGTTTCAGAAAAATTGACAAAATATAGTAGTAACAATATAGTGTAATTGGAATATAAATATATTAAATATTTTAGGGAATATGAGCAGCTGTGTAAAATAATTTTTATCTGCGCATGCGCGAACGATAACATGGATCATTTTACATAATTTAATAGTCAATTCTATGGAGCAACTTATTAAAAAAAATCTTGTCAAATATCGTAAAAATTCAGAAAGATATCGATGTTAGAGTGAGTAAGTTTTTAGTTGTTCTCTAAAAGCAGCAGAATGATAAGGGATTTTCCAGGAATTGTCATTTTTAATTTAAATTTTTTCTTTCATTTTCATTTTTTATTGATGCTTTAGTTCTTCTTGGATAACCACCAGAACGAGCCTATACCATGATCAAAAGAAGTATCAAAATTGAAGCAATTTTTCCGAATCTACTCGTTGATGGTCGCTAAATACTAACTTTTTTCTGAAAGTCAGTTAATAAAAAATGACAAGCAAAAAACATGCAAGAATTTTTTTTTTATTTTTTTAAATAAATCGCTATATCTCTATTAATATACGTGCTATTCTTACACAAAAGAATACACATATTGCACAATGTCTGTTTATTCATATTCGGCAGAGATAGATCATTTTGTGCATTTTATTTTTACAGGGTGATTCCAAGTGTTATTTTTTTTTTCATTTTTCGTTCGCCCCTGATTATCCCACTTAACAAATCGACATTGCTGATTATGAGGTCGTACTTTTTCTTTTTAATCCTGAAATTCCAGAAGAATCTATCAAGAATATTTCTAAATATTCGACAAAATGTGTAAAATTGAAAGTTGCCGGTCATTAATGGCCATATAGTATATATTATTCTGAGTGTTTTAAAATTTCACCTACAAATTCAGAGGGATGATAGTAGACATCAAGAGGAAGAAAAATTACCATCGAACACGGGATCGCAAACCACGTGTTTTATCAAAAATACAGGGTGTTTCATACAAACTCAGTTTCGGTTGACATTAATAATTTTCAGAAAACTGAAGTATATTATAATAAAACATTTAACAGACATTCTCGCCTTTGTTGTAAATTTGATAACACCAAACAAAAGTTGTAGAAGTTTTCATCATATGTACCAGCCGTATGCACTTGACGTCCCACATTTTGGACTGTTATTATCCGTTCATACGACATCATGCATGGACAACATGTTTTTCCAGATCTTTTATGATGTTATAACATTTCACACAAAACAAGATACATATCGTTGTATTTCATTGAAAGTTTTTTATTTTTCTCGACATTATTACCGTCAACCTGAGTTCAGTTACAATAGAACACCCTGTATTTGTGATTAAATAAGTGTTTTGCGACCCTCTGTTCTATGGCTATATTCATTCTTTAGATGCCTATTATCATCCCTTTGAATTTGTCGGTCAAATTTTGAAACACACTGTATAAAATGTGTAAGTTATAAAAAATAATGAAAAACTACTTAAATAAATCCATTGATTAAAATATTGAAGGTATTTTCAGTGTACAAATAGTTATTCAATTCTACTCACTTTTTTTTCCATCAATACTTAACGATTAAACATTCATCTGAGAGATTCCATGAGCAGGCGTTTCTATGGTAACTTTTTTCATTCTAGTTATCTGTTTTCTAGAATCGAATCGACTACAGAGATAAGTTTCTATCGAAAAACTTTAATAGGATTTAAATACTAAATCAAATAATTGATCGATGTTATTCATATTTAAACATTGCATTCGTTTAAAATAGCAAAAATCTTTAAGACTGCAGAAAAACGTTTTTAATGGATACTCTACAGGTAAGTTAAATTTGAAAATTATGCATGCAACGAAGATTTGACGTCTTCTGCATTAAAATTCCGCATCATCATTTGACATTTTGTAAATTATGTGCAATAGTATTATTTTTAAGATCAAATAAACAATGTAAGTCACACTAAAAAAATAATAAAAGTTAAAAAAAATGACTTATTGACAGATTTCATTACTTTTAATAAATACACAGTTAATGAAATATATTTAACTCATTTTGTAGCGCTCTTGCGTTCGTTCTACTACTTTGAACGGGAGAAATTTAAACTACAGATAAATGAATTTAAGTGCTTTTCATTTGCTAATAAAAATTTTGTTTAATAAATTTCATCGGAAAGTAGAGCGGCAGCAAAATTCAAATAAATGTTAAGTTGACATATAACTATAATAATATATATATAATATATATATAATTATAATATATATATAATAGATATATAATTACATTATTAAGGTTCGATATGCCTTCATAAAAAAGTTGAATATGTTTACGATACGTGATCTGCTTGTCAGCCTTTATTGTCAACAAAGTGCTATAATCGCAAAACCAAATTTGCTGTCGCGACGTGCAGCAGTGTGTCTGCTTCACCTGCCATAAACATGTTTTAATCACAAAATCTTATTTCATGCCGCCACGTGCATTGAGTCTGTTCAGATGTCCAGAAAACATAGAGATAAATGCTTTCCTTAAAACTTGCACAGGTACATTTGTTGGTGATAATTTGTATCGAATTTTCTTATTTATCATATAGTCCAGGCAATAGAGACCGTATAGGGACTCTTCCTAGCAAAATTCATGGTAGTTCTGGAAAAAGGCCTACTATATGTTTTTTGGGTCGATGAATCCAAATTTTTAACTTCCCACCCAAATTTCCCCCGGAAACCCCCCAAAATTTTGGTAAAATGCCCCCCAAAAAAGGTTTTTATTAAAAAAATCATTTTTTTTTTATTGTTTAAGGAAAAAGTATGTAAAAATTCAGAAAATAGACAAAATTTGCAACAATTTAAAATTCCTAGATAGTTTAAATAACTCAAACATGTTTTTTTTTTTTTTACTTTTTTCTATCTTTACAAGATAGTCCAGGCAATAGGGAATTTTACCTAGCAAAATTAACGGTAGTTCTAGAAATCGCTGACTTAATGTTTTTTGGGTTGCTGAATCCGAGTTTGGAACTTCCCACCGAAATTTCCCCCGGAAACCCCCAAAAAGTTTGGTAAAATGCCTCCCAAAAAAGGTTTTTATTAAAAAAAAATCATTTTTTTTATTGTTTAAGGAAAAAGTATGTAAAAATTCAGAAAGTAGACAAAATTTGCAACAATTTAAAATTCCTAGATAGTTTAAATAACTCAAACATGTTTGTTTTTTTTTACTTTTTTCTATCTTTACAAGATAGTCCAGGCAATAGGGAATTTTACCTAGCAGAATTAACGGTAGTTCTGGAAATCGGCTGACTTTATGCTTTTTGGGTTGCTGAATCCGAGTTTGGAACTTCCCACCGAAATTTCCCCCGGCAACCCCAGAAAATTGTGGTAAATTGCCCCCCAACAAAGGTTTTTATTAAAAAAATCATTTTTTATTGTTTTAGGGAAAAAGTATGTAAAAATTCAGAAAGTAGACAAAATTTGCAACAATTTAAAATTCCTAGATAGTTTAAATAACTCAAACATGTTTGTTTTTTTTTTTACTTTTTTCTATCTTTACAAGATAGTCCAGGCAATAGGGAATTTTACCTAGCAAAATTAACGGTAGTTCTGGAAATCGGCTTACTTTATGTTTTTTGGGTCGCTGAATCCGAGTTTGGAACTTCTCACCGAAATTTCCCCCGGCAACCCCCCAAAATTTTGGTAAAATGCCCCCCAAAAAAGGTTTTTATTAAAAAAATCATTTTTTTTATTGTTTAAGGAAAAAGTATGTAAAAATTCAGAAAATAGACAAAATTTGCAACAATTTAAAATTCCTAGATAGTTTAAATAACTCAAACATGTTTTTTTTTTTTTTTACTTTTTTCTATCTTTACAAGATAGTCCAGGCAATAGGGAATTTTACCTAGCAAAATTAACGGTAGTTCTGGAAATCGGCTGACTTTATGTTTTTTGGGTTGCTGAATCCGAGTTTGGAACTTCCCACCGAAATTTCCCCCGGCAACCCCCCAAAATTTTGGTAAAATGCCCCCAAAAAAGGTTTTTATTAAAAAAATCATTTTTTATTGTTTTAGGGAAAAAGTATGTAAAAATTCAGAAAGTAGACAAAATTTGCAACAATTTAAAAATCCTAGATAGTTTAAATAACTCAAACATTTTTTTTTCTTTTACTTTTTTCTATCTTTACAAGATAGTCCAGGCAATAGGGAATTTTACCTAGCAAAATTAACGGTAGTTCTGGAAATCGGCTTACTTTATGTTTTTTGGGTCGCTGAATCCGAGTTTGGAGCTTCCCACCAAAACATCCTCCCGGCAACATCCCAAATTTTGGTAAAAAGCCCCCCCCCCCCCCCAAAAAAAAAAGGATTTATTAAAAAAATCATTTTTTTTATTGTTTTAGGGGAAACGTATCTAGAAATTCAGAAAGTAGACAGAATTTGCAACAAATTAGATATATGACATTATGACTTAGGATGAAGGGGAAGGGGGGATCTGCCTCGGAACATGTGCGTGGTGCTGCGTGAACTAAGTTGCGCAATTCCACTTAACCACTCACACGTTTACATTCGCCCTCCCATCTCCCCTCCGAACTTTCTCTATAAGGTTTACCGATAGATAAATCCGAATTTTTAACTTCCCCCCAAAATTTTCCCTCCCGGACCCCCCCCCCCCCCAATAGTTGTTTTTAACTTAAATTTCTTATGCACTGCGGCGCTACGTGCACTAAGTTATGAAGTCCTGGCAATAGGGGATTTTACCTGGAAAAATTAATACTAGTTCTAGATTTCGACTCACTTTATGTTTTTTGGGTCGCTGAATCCGAATTTGTAACTTCCCACCAAAATTTCATCCAGCAACCTCCCAAAAAATTGATTTTTTGAAAAAATTTGGTTTTTGAAAAAATTGCGCGGGGAATGTTCCGAGGCAGCCTATATCCTACGTCATAATGTCATATATCCTAATTGTTGCAAATTTTGTCTAGTTTCTGAATTTTGTAATGCTTTTCCCCTAAAACAATAAGAAACTTAAAATAATAACAAATATTTTTTTGGGGTGGGGGTTTGGGGGGGGGGAGAATTTTGAGGGTAAGTTAAAAATTCGGATTCAGCGACCCAAAAAAACTTAAAGTAAACCTTATAAGGAAAGTTCGGAGAGGAGATGGGAGGGCGAATGTAAACGTGTGAGTAGTTAAGTGGAATTGCGCAACTTAGTCCACGCAGCACCGCGCGCATGTTCCAAGGCAGTTCCCCCTTTCCCCTTCATCCTAAGTCATAATGTCATATATCTAATTTGTTGCAAATTTCTCTTGTTGCAAATTTAAAAAAAATCTGGCGAAATTAAACTTGCTAAAATAACATTTTAATCTGATAGACGGATGCCTTAATGATTTAAAAAAAAAAAAAAAATGGTCAGCAGCGAATTTTTTTTTTATTTAACTGAGGTTTAAGTTAAACTTGCGAGTTTAAATTTTCCTTACCATTTTACCCCTATAACTTTTTATTTTCTTCTAAATTTTTACTTATAATGAATTTGCATAGTACCCACAGGACATTCAAATAAGAAATAATAACAATGTAACACTTTTAATACAGAATTTTTGTATAACATTGTCTTAAAGCGGTGTTAAAGAAGGGACGGTAAGGTAAAAAAGGGGGAGGGTATTGGAAAAAAGGGGACGAAATGGTAAAAAAAGGGACGGTAAGGATGGAACGGTAAGGAAAATTACTACCTATTTTTAGGAAAATCATGTTAAGACTAAGTGATAGCCACAATGTTCATTGATATTTAGAAACAGTTGTTAACATTGGATTAAATTATTTTTTTTTTTAAATTTACCTCGAAAATTGCAGGAATAAACCTTGGGGACGGTTAGACTACCAATAAAGCCACGATGCTTGAAACTGATATTTAAATGCTGATTTAAATTCTACAGTAAATTTCCTGCCAAAGAATTTTAGACATTATTTCTCTAGATTACTTCTGCATGAGAAAAAACTTGAAAACAATTCTGTGACTGCATCTGAAATGATGTTCTGTATACTTTTAGAAGAGGGGGGGTCAGAAATCTAAAAACTTAAAAGTTAGAAGAGAGTTTAGAGTTTAAAAAATAATAACAACCCTAAAAGTGTGTGCTGGTTAATTTTTAGCTACCTATTTATATAAAACAATAGATCCAGTTTCAGAAAAGAATTACATCAAATTATTTCTATTGAAACAATTTTATCCAGACAGCTCCAAACTTAAAAATCAGCATCAGGGACAGGGGACGGTATAGTAGTTTTTCAGGCGTTTGGATTCCCAGCATTTTCCAAAACTTATTTATCTCGTTAATATTGTTGTGCATTCATGCAATGGGATGTTCACCAGTATATGAAATTAAAAGAACACAAAAAAGTGTATTAAAATAAAAATTATTATTCAGGGACATTAAAGTCAAAAGATTGTGAGAATGTCCCATACCCATATGAAGAGGAATCTCAAAGTGATACTTATACATTTTATTGGCATAATAGTTAGGAACTTATTTATGGAATAATAAATAAATATCAATAAATTTAATTGATAAAATTAATTTCAAAGGATAACGTATGTTCTCAAAAGTTTCTGGCCATCTTGGCCAGTTAAAAAAAAAAAAAAAACGGTGTTATAATAGAAAATAACTGTGATCAACAACATTTACAATTAATAATTTGTCGTTAAATATTTAGCAATAAGTACTGTGGCTCAGCGACGTGGCATGGATTCAATGAACGGTTGAAGATCGTCTATAGTATGTTTTTGTCACTCTTCTTGCAAATTTCGGAAAATTCTGTTGAATTGGAATATTTCTAATTCTGCACTCTTTTGTCAAGTTCTTTCCAAAGATTTTCTATTGAATTCAGATCGGGTGATTGAGCTGGCCATTTCAAAGGCGCATTTTTTTGTGCTAAATTCACTGATTGAAGAGCTTGCATATTTGCTTGGGGTCGTTACCATGCTGAAACAAATAGTTGTGACCAACATATTTCCTCCAATACATCAGCAAACGGTGCTGCAAAATATTTTTATACATTGCACCATTCATCTTGCCGCGGATTTTAACTAACGGACCGACATGACACCTTTTCCAGAAAATGCTCCTCACAGTATAACCTGACCTCCGCCATGCTTCATTGTAGGAAAAACCTATCTCGAATCAAATCTTTTGTTTTTAGGTCATCGGACGTAGTGTCTGTCATCACTGCCAAAAAGACTGAATTTCGATTCATCGGAAATTAGAACTTTTTTCAAGGTTTCACTTGACCACTCTTTTTGTTCCTTGGCAAACTTCAATCGGACTCGTTATTTTTTTTTATTTATTTTTTTTTTTTTAACTTATGAAAGGTTTTTTAACTCTAACTCTTCCATAAAGTCTTACGTCACGTGAGTGTTTTGACTCGGTAGACCGACTTATTTCAACAATATTTTCACTCCGTAAATCTCGGGATATTGCAGCGGCGTTTTTATGCGGATTATCAACTGCTTTTCTCCTGATAATGGTATCTAAAGGATAGTCTTTTTTTTTTTTTGGGGGGGGGGGTCTCCCGGACCTTGACGAGTCCTGGAAGTCATGGCGATCTTTATATTTTTAAAAATATCGTTCGCATTAGATTTTCCGATCAATAACTTTCCCGCAATCTCACGAGGGGATTGGCCCTATAGCGACAAACAAATCACTCGTTTACAAACAATAATTGTTGAACTTTTCTTTTTTGATTTTTTATTACATTATTCACGTTTATCAATTAACAAACACGGCAAACAATAAACACTTTACCGATAGCAAAAACAAACGAATGACGAATGGCCGGAAACTTTTGCACACGCGAATTTCGATTTCCTCCCTTTGCAACTAGCGTCTTCAGTATTCAATCAAAATGAAAACGTGGCCAGATGTTATTTGAATATTCCTAACTTTTGGTGCAACTGCACTTCTTCGCTAAAACGTTCTGGCAAACGAATCAAAGAAACGAACTGGTCGGAAACTTTTGGCCGCCACTGTACATCCCAGTGTATTATTTTTGTATTCTATTTGAACCACTTTTTGATAAATACTTTCTGCCATACACTTGTACTACAAAACTTCCAAGAAAAATCTACATAAAAAAAACTCTTTTGTGGATTGTGGTACAATTGATAGAGATAATTTTTAAAGTAGCTTCTTACTAAATACGTCCGACTTAATACGTTAAATGGATACATATAAACTCTTTTTTATTTATAAGTTTACTAGGAGGCTTAGCCCCCTGCGGGCTACGCCCGACAACCCCCTTTTAGTCTTCGCGGCCTCTGAAGATATACTAACGTGCCCTATTTAAAAAAAAAAATATTACCAATTTACGGGAAATTGAATGATATTATCCGTATAACAGCAGCTATCTTCTGCAATGCGTTGCCATGCTTTTCCGTTTGAATGGGCTTTTTCGGTTACCATGGCCTCATTCATTGCTGTCGTAATAAATGATGTCTATTTTGGGATACATAAGTAAGATCAATTACCCATTTGAAAATTGGCTTGTATATAAAATGATTAGGTTAAAAATAACGCTTTCTTTCTGAGTTTTATAACGACGCTATGGACAATATTCTTCGTTTATGCTTGATGTTAAAAAACTTCGGCTGCATGGGAATAGTTTTCAGATCCACGTATTGAAAGAATTGTGTTTTGAAATTTTACGCGTATGTTTTATGTCTTGATAGAGTTTAGACATTTCAAGAACAGGTGTAACTTATTCATGAATTATTTTCACTAGTTTAATACGCCATCGTGAATATTTTGAAGGTTATTTAACAATTTATATTGTTTGTATGGTATTACTTGATTATCTTGTCAAGCAAAAAACTATCGCCCAACTATAAGATTATATGCCAATAATGGATGATCGTAAATGTCGCATTCACTTGACATCAAACACGTTACACATGTTTGTTACGTCATCAAGTGATTTTTAATTCGACTTTTTATTTGTATTATTATTAACTAGCCGCCCTTGGCGACCAGTTTGTTCTCCTTTAAATCTATGCTAAGCATTGTATCATGTTACTTTTAGTCATAATTTAATTTACTTGCTAAATCCTTCGCCAAATCGGAAGATTCTGATACAGAAATCATAAACTCGGTATTTTTATGTTAGCCGAGTGCAGGTGATAAATGGCCAAAAATTGTACCCGTCGTATTTTTTCTTATTTCATTAATTTCATTTAAAATATGATACTTTCACTCATTTTATTTAAAATACAGTCAGATCTCTATTTCACGAACCTCTATTTTGTGAATTTCTCTATTTTGCGAACTTTTCCTTGGAACCAAGAACATTTTGCGAATTTCTTCGTAAAATAACCTCCAAATAGCGAAGTGCATTCTCTATTTAACGAACTTTTTCTTGTGATCGAATTTTATTTCTCCCCATTTCTCAAAATATTTCTGGACATTTCAAACTTAGTCCTTCTTTAAACACATTTTATGATGTTCAATAGCCTTGAACTGGTTTTTCCAGGCGCCTTCTTTGTCAGAAGTAAGAATCTGATAAGTACGGAGGGCGAAGACGATAATCCCTTAGAGTAACTTAAAATAATGGGGATACAGTGAGAAAAAAAGAAGAAATTAACCATGATATGCTGACTGATGATTATATTTCACTTAATTCTGAAATTGTGACCTCGGAAACACTATCCGAATTGGATATTTTTGACAGTGTGTAAAATAAAAACAGTACAGCAATGAATTGCGATGAAGACGAATATGATGATGATGATGGAAATGATCATTGTGCAGGAATTAACAAAACTTCGTATGATGAAATGCTAAAATCACTTGAAACAATCTGACGCGGATTATAAATAGAAGAGAATACGCATGAAGGGGTGACGTATTATGAGAGAAAGCACTTTTTAAAAGAAAAAACTCTGGCAAAATTAACAGAGTTTTTCAGAAATTAAATTTAAGGATGCATATGTTAATGTATGGTTAGAATTATTTGTTACAATAATATTAAATACGATAATGTCATTAAAATTTGTTAATTCTAATGTAAAACTATTTACTTTAAACAAAAAATACAGTGTATCCCCGGACAATGTTTTGTTTTCCTTGCAGATTTCAAAGATTTAAACACATAGAAAAAATGTATTGATGATGGATATTGGTGGGTAAAATAAATAAAATGAATCAATATAATTTATTCAAAATATTTATTCATTATAATTTATTCATTCTGTTGGACAGTTACAATTTTATTGTGTGGCAGTTTTGTTTTAAATTTCTTTATTATATTTTATTACTAGTGCAAACAGTAAATTTACTTTACCTTGAATCTTTACATTTACTAACACTTACTTGCTTGCATGCTCATTCAGTTTTCTAATCAAGTGACATTAAACAATAGAAGAGTAAAGAAACAAAGACCGGGAGGCGTCTGCACAGACCATCACCTCATTGAGATGATGGCTTAAATTCCAGGATTAGACAGAACTCGATTCACATATTAGAATGCAACTGGTCTGCCAAGTCATATATTTGTGAAAAACATTTGCAAACCCGATTTTATTGGTTGACTGGTACGTTTACCATTGTGTTTTCCAGCTCCGAGACCTCCATGTTTTTATATTTTTGGGTGCAGGAAAACACAGTGATAAACCTACCGATCAACCACTAAAATCGGGTCTGCAAGTAATTTCCACAAAGATATGACTTCGCAGACCAGTTCTGTTTTAATATGCGAATCAAATTTTAACTAATTCTGCAATTTCAGCCGTCAACTCGATGAGGTGATGGTTTGTGCAGCCGCCACTCGTTCTACCTGAAAAGTTACACCCGGTTTTCCCTCTTTTTTTCAGAGAGGATGAGGGGATCGTTTATGTTGTTCGCTACATTGCCTTTATTTTAAATAAAAGCATACGACTAGCTTTTTTTCTACATATTTCAGAAGAAGATATTAAGCTCGTCTATTTTTTGTATGTTTATAATCTTGCTGAAATTAGATAATAAATTTCAAAATATTATTGACTTTGTATTTAAACGACAATAATGCAAGTTATGTTTGGACCTTTACAAAGTATCTCTCTATTCTAAAAAAAAAGTAACTACCGCTGTCACCGCTGCCGCCTCCGCAAGTTTTGAATTGTTTGTGACCGGAGGTCTTTCTTCGTTAATATTAAGAAAAATAATGCATACAAAAATATGAAAATCGGTAGTATTATACAGAAATGTTTGATAAACACGCTGATGCAGACAGTTTTCAGATCGAAGAATTATTTTAAGAGATATTTAATGCTAAAGTTGGACAAAATCGTTCCACTAAAAAAGTTTTATAGGAGCAAAAACTGTTCATAGGAATTTAATCATTTTTAGATCATTTTATGCGTTAGAATTTGCCGGAGTGCAGATTGCATTAATTTTTTTATTTTGACTAATTTTTTGAGGTTTTATTTCTATTTTAAATTCAGATTTTCAGCATTTCTAGAGATATTTTTTAATTATTTTAGAAAATCGTACTAATTTAACCTGTTGCCAACTGTATAAACAACGGAAACAATAATGTTTGCTTCAAATTAAAAATTTATTTACACGTGACTATTATAAATGGAAAATATATTCAAATTAAAATTAAATAATTGCGTATAAAAAGCAGGAACTTATTGAAAATTACGTCATAAAAAGTAAACACGTGAATTTTAAAAGAGAAAGGATATTGTAAAATAATAAATTCATTAACATGCGTTAGAAGTCTTAAATAGGAGAAATTACGTCATATTTGCGTCACATTACAGTTATTACATAAAATGAACACAAAATAATATTGCAAAATAGTTTAAATTTAGAAATTGTGCTACACATTTATTTGATATTTTGAGAGGATCTTTTCAACTATTTTTGTTAGGACAGCGCAAATAATATTTCATTTCTAACAAAAGTATTTTCACGTGAATATTTAAAAGAGAAAGAGTAGCTTGGTCAAAATTACGTTAGATTAAAAACGATTAATTTAAAATGTCTCATTTAAAATAACTTTCTTTTCGCTTTGTTAAAAAATACCAGGAGACAAAGACTCTGTTTACTTAATTCCTTTTATATTAGCTTATTTTGAAATGTTGTTACACGTGTCTACGTCATCCAGTTATTTTGATTTCGACGTTTTATTTGTATTTTTATTAATGTTGCACTAATTTATTTGTTCTTTCCTTATTTAAAATAAAAATTACGTCAATTTGTATAATTTGGCGAAATTGGTCGACTGGATAATCAAGTAGTACCGCAGCGGATTTGGCGTTAAAATTCCCCAATCAAAGAGAAATGAATAGAAATCCGTTTATAGGGAGATCGCCACTGTTTTTTAAATTATAATTCGATCTTTCGAAATCTTTTTAAAGCCGATCAAATTAGCGTGCATTTAGAGTCTGCGGTGTCTGGACGGGGGTTGGCGAGCGTAGCTCGTTGGGGTACAAGCCCCCTAGTCATATAAAGAAAACTACTGAAATAAAAAAGTATATTGTTCAAGTAATGTCTAAATAATGGACACTTTTGAAAAACATTGATTGATTCATTTTTGAATAATTTATTTCTTGCTAACTTATCATTCAGAAATTGTGAAGATATGTATTTTCTTTTGGCATGCTGAACATAATTATACAGTAAAATAATGGTGTTACTGATCAAAATCTCAAGCAAACAGGCGAACCACTCCTGCTGATCGGTCCTTACTAGAAAAAGAACTAGTGGCTGTAAACATGCTGATAAGGAAATTTTAATAGCCAAAGTACAATTAAGTTCATGCACTGAATGAAGAAGGCTTGTGCGTCTAAAGAGTAATGTCGTGGATCAAGAGAGGCATCTGCTTTCCTCCATTTTATTAGTCGCCTCTCCTTTCAAATTTAAATGCAATTCAGAATAAATCCTTTTGTTTTATTAGCATTTAAATAACATGTGTTCCACACACCCTGCTTCAGGATTTTCTTTTTTTGGGGGGAAGGGGGGGCATGCTATTGTTGGGTTTGTAAATCTCAAATGAAACAGATGCTATAGTAAAAGAAAATATCCCGTTGTGTACAGAAGTAAATAAACTACGGCTTTATAAACTAAAATATATATGAATTATGGGATATGCCTATAAAATATATAACACTCGCTAAAGAAATAGGCGAAACAGATATAAATTTTTCACAAGCTATAACGTCCAGATTTCTCTCCTTTACTATGCAGCGTGCTTGTAGTGTAGAAATCTACACAACAAGGCTTGTTATTAATTTAACTAATTAAATAATTTTCGCACGATCCAATAACATTTAAAAATAATTGAATTCTCGGAAAATAATTCTTTAGTAATTAATTTATACAATAAATTAAAATAACATAAAAAATACTCCAAAATTAAAGAATATTAAAATGAATAAGTATATAATGCGTAGAAAAAAATAAAAATATATATGTTGTTTGGTATTGGTATGTTTAGAAAAAAATAAGGAATATGAATTGTGAATTTATTTTGTATTAATATTGAAAATAAAACATTTCGAATTGTAAATATTTATATGTGCAAAAACAGTGTAATAAAATAAAACTCCCCAAATAAGACCAGACAGAAAATAGGAAATTATAGATAAAGAGAACATTGCTGACGCCAGACATGGACAGTAAATGTATAGCGAAAGAATAGAAAATTTACGATGTTGAAACCATAAATTTTCTATCAATTAAGATGGTTTTACAACACTCAACGCGGGTGGTGATTCCCATGAGAAACCTGGCGCAAGGGGCAAAAAAATTAAGTTAATGCTATGCAGTGAAAAATAAATTGGCACGCCCATAGATAGGCATGTCTAGAGTACCAATAAGGGACCAGGAGTAGCCTCCAATCAGAACGAAAGCTCTGGGTTAATTTAGCCCTCCCCCCAAAAAAATTGGATCTGGGAAGAAGGAAGAAAAAAAGAGGATTAAGTCTTGTGTCTCGTCCTCAAGAGGTTCTATAATTTTTGTTAAGATGTGACTTGATACTTCAAAATTTTACACCAAGTTCTTTCGCAGCAAATTTTAAGGACAATACAAAATTTAGCGATTGAAATGAATGCTGAAAGCAGACAAATCTTTGTCACAAAAAAATGATTGATGCAGAAAAAAAGGAAATGATGATGAAAATTAATGCTGAGAGTTGACCTGTCCTTGTCATGATCTATTGACAAAGATCGCTGAGAGCAGACAAGTCTTTGTCCAGGAAATTAACTGATGCAGAATCTTACAGAAGTATTCACCTGATTTGGAGATGTACAGTGGTTAGTGATGAGATGCGAATGCGACGAAGATATGACATATCAGCAGATTTCGCCTATGAAAGTGCACATTGTGGAGATGGAGCTCTAATTTTCACGCGTCACAGAGCGCCGAAAGAAAGTGAAATTGGTTTGTGAAAGATCCCCATGAACTATATATATATATATATATAAGGAACTTTATGCCCCGATGAACTTACTTGTGTTTAGGATTCCATGAACTATGAGTGAACTGTATGATTTGGATGATTACAGAAAAGATCGAAGTCTGTTTGGGTGAGAAACTCCTTATATTTATTTCAATATATTCGTGGCTATTGTTTTCATGTTTTCTTATGATGTGCACATTTAATATTAAGCAACTAATTTTCTAAATTTCCACTAAAGTACACAATCTTATGTCATTGAATATTATAATTGTTTATGATAAAGATTTTAATGATAACAGGAATGCTATTTTTCATAAATAAAATTTTGATTAAAATTTTGGCAAAAGCCTCATCATCGGATCGTGCTGTGAACAAAAAAGGGGCAAGTATAAGATAACATAAATTGATAAAAAAAAAAATAAGTAACAAAGTATAATTTTGATGAAAGCTTTGCTGTTCTAATGAGAATGGAACTATGTTATATTCTGATAAAATAGTAGATAATTTGAAAAGGTTATTATCATATAAAAGGTCATATTTGAGTTATGAATTTATATAAATGAAAATAAAGTTTGTTTATGTGTGCATACTTGTAAGTCTTTCCTTGAATTCTTTCCTTGTTCCCTTTTAGATAATACTCGTAATTTATGGTATCTAATATTTTGGAATTATTAGAATTGGATGTTTCTCTATGCAACCTACAAGTTCGATATCTCCATTTCAACGTTAAATAAGTCGTCCTTGAGTTATTGCCAAAATTAATTTTATTCCAAAGTTTTCTTCCCTCCTAATTTATTAAATGACATTATCCCATTAGATCTTTTCACAACGCAGATCGGGATAACTGTTTCTATTGTACTAATCATTTTATTGTCGCGTGACCAAGTGTGTTGGTGATGGATCGTCACCACATACTAAAATTTAATGGTGCTAATACCAGGTGTTAGTAATGGAATTTAGAACGTAAAATTAAATGGTTGCAATGAGTTAACTTATAAAAAAAAAAAAAAATAAAATACATATATATTATTATTTTCCTCTATTTTTATTTTTCTTTTCAATTACTAACAAAATCATTTTCGTATGTTATATAAAAAATTATTTATGTGTATAACAAAAAGAAAAATTAAGGAAAAGAGTAGTTCAGTTCACAGCACATAATTTAGTATGAACATAACGAGTGATTATTATAATTAATATTTATGAAAGGAAATATTGGTGAAAATTTCATATTGTGTTTTATTTATGTGCATGCATGCAGAATATTCAGTGTTATTTCAGTAGAATTTATGCGAAAATATTATTTTACAAATTAGTATGATTTTGAAAATATAGATAGACAATTATATTCTAAAATTAAAAAAATAATAATTTGCAGTGTAGGAAATTTCTGAGAAACTAGGATAGAAGCAAAACAAAATAGAAATTATTCTATTATATATTTGGGAATTGCAGCCGCTAGGAAAATAAGACATAAAAATAAAATCATGACAGGCGGCAGAGGGAAGAGACAAATTTCTCCTGAAAGGGAAACATTTACGATAGGAGTAGATACCTTAATAAATTCTCTCCAAAATTTTGAAGATAAACCAGACCAAGAAATTACACAATTTTTTGACGAATTTGAAGAATTAGCCGATGCGGCACAATTTCCCGATGATATCAAATTAGTACTTGCAAAATCAAAATTTAAAGGGCAAGCACGGGAAATTATGAAAAATACAACAGAACTTCATAAGGCAAACGACTACAAAACATTCAAAGAAAATTCAATAAAGCAGTTTCAAAAAGAAAAATCTTTCGCAAAAGCGCAATTACAGTTCATTAACGCGAAACAAACAGCCAATCAAACGATTGAGGAATTCACTAAAAAATTCAATATTGAGGCACAAAAATATTTAGCTTTATCGGGACACGAAAAAAAAAATGGAGCAAAAGAACTGCTTGAAACGATGAAATTAACAAAATACCTTGAGGCGTTGAGACCGGATATTTCTTTTGAATTAAAAAAATATCCTCCAACAAAATTTGACGATGCTTTTAAACGGGCCAAGGACATCGAATTAGCAATCAACGGAAAATGCGCAGGCGAAATGAACAACTTAACAGAAACTAGTGAAAAAAAATTGTATGAGGCACTAATCAATATGTCCCAAGAGCAAAAAACTGAAATACAAGACCTAAAGAAACAGATAAATAATTTAAAGCTTGAGACACATGAAAACAAACAAAACGAAGGGGAAATTAATCACATCACCCAACAATTCTGTCACATATGCAACAAATCAAATCACCAAACACAACATTGTTTTTTTAATAAAAGAAGCGAAAATTTTGTACAACCTAGGGGAGCACAACAATACAATGTTAGGCCAAGATTTCCAAGGAACTACCATACAAATTACAATTATAAAAATTTCCAAAGAAGTCCACAAAATTATATACCGCATTTTCAAAATCCTCAAAATTTCAATCCCATAAGACCGCACTACAATCAGCTTCGACAAAATTATATGTACAATGTGATGCCCAATTGGCATAATGATTCTCAACAGCTGATAGGTCAAAATCAAATGCACCAAGGGAATTACAATTTTCAAAACACTGTCCCAATCCAAAATGCTGATTTTATACAGGGGAATAATGCACAAATTCAATATACAGGGCAACACCAAGGCGTCACAAATATACAAAACGGGCAAAACAATTTTTCTCAACCACCTAATGATAGAAATAAAGAAACGCAGCCCACTATTACCTTCCCAAGTGAAAATCAACAGAGACGGGGTAGACAAAATACCAGAGGAAAAAGAGGACACCATCATTTAAACCGATAAGGGGGCCTCAAAATTTAGCACAAGTAGAAACCCGTAGGTCCCGCATATTAAAAGAAAAACAGGGTTATAACATAAAAACAAAATTTAACAAAAAATTGAAAAAAAAGAAACATGAACATGAGAAAAAAAACGTGTTTGAGGCTGAGGAAAATCAAAATTCTAAGGTTAAAGAAAAATTGATAGCAAGTTGCAACTCAGGAAGAAACAATGAATTACCAATATGGAATTTAAAGATAAAAAAGGAACTAATTATACCCAGTTTAGTAGATAGTGGAGCAAGTATTAGCCTATTGTCACCAGAAATTTTTGAAAAAATAAAACAGACAGATATAAAAATTAAATATTTAGCCAATTCAATTAAGATTACAACTTTGTCAAATAAAACGATTCCGTTCAAAAACTGCGTAAAATTTAAATTTAAAAATGAGAATAATTTCCTAAATGGGACATTTTATGTCACAAAAGAAGAATTTGACCGCGATTACAAGATTATTTTAGGATATGATTTTTTAAAAAGTAACAAAATAATCATGGACTTGGAAAACAACATTTTAAAAATTAACAATACGGTAATTAAATTAAATTCCAATGAAAATCAATTTACAGAAGCTAACAGGATTCAAAAAACACATCAAAATGACAATTTTCAAACTGTACCCAAACAAATTAATTCTAATGATCATTATAATTCTAAAAATAACATAAGAGCATTTGTAGAAAACAAAATTACTCTAAGGCCTAAAGAATCGAAATTAGTAAATTTAATTTTCGACGGAGTTTTAGAAAAAGACCAACAATTCTTTTTTCAACCCAAATACAATAATAAAAAATTAGCAATTCAGAATTCTGTTCATAAAAGTAAAGAATCCGACAATAATTCATTTCGAATTATAGTACAGAATCTCTCCAACAAATATTTAAAATTATACAAGGATCAAGAAATGGGGAAGATTACAACTGATTTTTCTATTAAAGAACAAAATGAAACAAATACTGACAGTATTTATGAAGTTAACAGTTTAAATATAACACAAATTAGAGAATTGCGAAGAAAGGAATTGTCAAGAGAGGATTTCAAAGTAGATCATTTACCACCGAAAGTGCAAAAGGAAGTTTTGGATATTGTAATGAGACATGCGACAGCATTCAGTAAATCTTATAAAACGCTAGGAGCGACGGATGTAATTAAACCTAAAATAAAATTACAGCATGATTTTCCGATCCAAACCAAACCTTTTAAATTAGCACACGATATAAAGAAGAGTGCGGAAAAAGAAATAAGAGATCTATTAGACGCGGGTATTATCGAACCTACGAATTCCAGCTATGCATTTCCAGTAATTTTCGTAAAAAAAAATTCCACATCAAAAACTAACGACAAAAATTTAATCAAAGTAAGATTAGCTTTAGATTTTAGATCGCTTAATGATATAGTAGAGAACGATCCATATCCTGTGCCAAATACAAAAAAGATTTTACAAAGCATGTCAGGAAAGAAAATATACACGGTGTTAGATTTACATTCAGCGTTTTTTCAAATCAAGCTGAGGGAAGAAGACAAGCACAAATTGGCTTTCGTTACGGAAAACAATCACTTTCAAATGACTCGTTTAGCATTCGGATTAAAATTTTCGACGAATTTATTTGCTCGCTTAATGGACATACTTCTAAGTGACTTAAAAGAAAAATACGACATTGAATATTTCATCGATGATATCCTTCTTGGAGCTCAAAATATAGAACAAATGCACGAAATACTTGAAGAAGTACTAAAAAGATTGGAAAAATTCAATTTGACTATTGAACCTACAAAACTAAAACTATATATGCCGGAAATAGAATTTTTAGGCTATAAAATTAGCGAAAAGGGATACGCACCCTCAGAAAAAAATATAAAGAAAATTACCAATTTTGCAAGACCCACATCTCAAAAACTGGTGAGAGCATTCATAGGTCTATGCACATATTTTAAATCGACCATACAAAATTATGCGGAAATTATTTCACCTCTGACAGATCTTACGAGGAGCAACCAAAAATTCAGATGGAATGAAAGAGCACAACATTCATTTGAAAAAATACAAAAAATAATAATGACGCAACCTACAATTCACCCGCCGGATTACACAAAAACTTTCTATGTAATCACAGATGGATCCAAGATCGCAACATCAGGTATATTGGCACAAAAGCAAGGTGATAAAATGATACCAATAGAATTTACAGGAAGAAAGTTAAGAGAGTCAGAAAAAAAATATCCAAGCTTGCAAATTGAGCTATTGGCGATCTACGAAACTATTACATATTTTCGGAATATATTATTAGGAAAAAAATTTATATTACTGACCGATTCAAAAGCCCTAACGTACCATTTACAGTTAGAAAAACAGCCTGAGATTGTTGCAAGATGGTTACTTAAACTCCAAGACTACGACTATGAGATATCTCACATTTCTGGAAATAACAATCCAGCAGATTTCAATACTCGTTGCTTACACAATTTAACAATTGCAGATAATCTAAATAAACACCTTTTCACGGTGAATAAAAATTTAACTGAGGATAATATAAAAAAGGAACAGATGAAAGACCCTAAACTAACAGAAATTATAGAAGCTTTAAAGCAACAAAGAAAGGTAAAAAAATACGAAAAGTATTGTTTGAATAAAGATGGAATATTAATTTTGAAAAAAGCACAAAATTCAAATAACGAGGAATTGTACATTGCACCGCAAAGCTTGAAAGATGACATCATAAAAAGCGCACATGCACCGCATTTTGCTTTTCTAAAAACTTATGGAATAATAAAAGAAAGATTTTTCTGGTATAGAATGTATCAGGAGATAAAAACATTCTGTACAAAATGTACAACGTGCAATACTTTTAAGACACATAAAACAATCAAGATACCATTGAAAACAATGGACAAAAACTATCTCCCAGGGGAGAAAATAACAACTGATATTGTGGGACCTTTGCCTGTGTCATTAAACAGGAACAAATATATCTTAACTGTAATAGATACAGCTACACGTTTTCTACAGGCATTCCCACTCAGATCGACAGACACTAAGGTCATAATTAAGGCTTTAAATCAATATTTTAGTGCCTACGGATTGGCAAAATTTCTAGCGAGTGATAATGGACCCTATTTCAGGTCAAAAGACTTCAAAGACTATATGGAAAATCTAAATATAGAGTTAATTACGTCAAGCATTTATAAACCATCCTCGCAGGGCATTCTTGAACGTACCCACAGGGACTTAAAGAGTTCCATCGCATCCATGTGTACTAAAACGTACGAATGGGACATTAGACTTCCATATTTTGTGCTTATGCACAATACAACAAAAAATCGAATAACGGATTTTACACCAAGCATGTTATTTTTTGCACGTGAAATAAAAACGCCATTCAAAAATTTCACAACACACGAAATGGACTCGTACAGCACCTATGTGCAAAATAAATTAAAACATATGTACGAAATCAGACACGAGGTCATGAAAAACCAAGAAAAATCGGATCAAGAATTAAATAAAAACACAAAATTAAAACATAAACAGCTACAAGTAGGTGATGAAGTTTATTTAAAACTTCTAATAAAACCTAAAGCGTTACACCAAAAATTTTCAGGACCACATTTTGTCGAAAGAATTTTTAGAAACGACAATTACTTAATCAAAAACAGGGACAAGCCTGAATTAAAACCCGTCACTATTCACATCTCAAAATTGTTCGCGCCTAACATCGCAAACAAAATAAATAAATAAATAACCAGGTAATTTATAAAATAATACTATATAAAAAAAAAAAAAAAAAAAAATTAAATCAGTGCAAACTGATTAAACAAAAACATAGCAAAAATACAAAAAAAAATTTTTTTTTTCAACGGCAACACGGAATTAATAATAATAATAATAATAAAAATATTAATAAATATACTTATATTTGCTTAGATTATATTATTTTAATAAAATAGTTAATATTGGAAAATTATTATGAATGAAGAAGCAAAATTTGAATTTTTAATACAATTTATGGAGCCATGATGTGTATTTTATACCATGAAAATAAAATGTTATGCGGTAGAAATTTTTGGTAGAAAATGTGGTAATAATAATAATAAATAATTTTAATAAACATGTAGTAAAGCATAAATGTGTTCAAATTTCGTTTTCCCTCAATAAAATAAAATTCAACGAAATTGGACAAATACTGCCCAAGAAATTCACATGTCAGAAAAATATTTTGTGCAAAACTTCTGGAGGTATAAAGGAAGTCCTTTTGAAATATTAACCCAAAATAAATCAAAGGTAAATAGTCAAAATAAATAAAATAACAATATAATATTTTGTCACAGTAATAGGAATGATTTTTACAAACAAGTAAAACAGATAATTTTTCTTTCATACATCCCTCCACAAAAAAATATATAATATACACAAACAGAATGTATTACATTATACACAGGTAAGCATGACATAAAAAAAATTACTAAAAAAAAAAAAAAATGTAAATATTGGTATACGGCGGCAGCATCAAACGCAAAAGAGAGGCGCTAAGTAGCATCTCCTAAGATAAAGAAGATAATTTTGGCTTGGAGAAATACCTCTTCTCCGCATCCCGTATAGCGAGGCAGCGGGTAACCCCTTCCCCCCATCTTTTTTTTTTCTTGCTTCCTCCAGTGACCAGCGGAACGAGCCAGAGAAGGCAAACCTGTTCCGAGAGAAAAGTGTGAACGTTCAGGGAGGAAGAGTGAAAGAGAAACTAAAGCATCACAAAAAAAAACTGGTTTGGGTTAACCCGGCTTCCTAGCAAATTCAGGGGAGATTAACAGAACAGTTGTCACGAATGAGGATTTAAAAGTACAGATTGATAAGAAGGGAATAAATAAAGAATTTTCTCACCAACCCGGTATCGTAGCAGAATCCCGGTAGAACCAAGGCGGTTTTGTTTTTACTCAGGAGTGAGAGCTTTAGCTTGGCTGCGTATTAGTCAAAATATATCCTGGCTGTGTAGTGCAATTGGCATCAAGCAGTTGTTTCCATGGGCAATCTTTTCAAGGATGGCAAATTTTTCACGACACACGGATTGTAGATTGCGCAATTTGAGTAGCCAACACAGCTAAATAATTGAATGACAAAATTAATATTGAATTGCATATTAATTACAATGGCTAGAAAAGAAATACTTTGAGTGAGTAAAAATGAAGCGTAACATAAGGATTATTCTGGAAAATAAAAATCAGAAAAATATATATTCAAAAAAAAAAAAAAAAAAATAGAAAAACAGAAAACAGGGTACATATAATTTATTTGTTTACACTTCAAAATTGTTTTGACGTATTTCAAAACATGTCGGAAAAATATTTTGATCGCTAGTGATAGACAAACGACATACTTACTTCAAGGGGACTAAAAGAAAAATATATATTAAATTGACACATTTATTTAAAAAAAAGAAAATGAAAAATTTTGTTGTACAAAATATAAAAAACGGTTCCTTTGGAGATATAGAAGTAGAAATTAGCAACATTGGATGGAAAATGTATTTTCCATTATACATATTATAAGATATTAACAACACTTTATGACTTTGACACGAAAATGAAACATTATGAACACATGGTCTTAAAGTATGCAAATAAATAAAAATTGCTATGTCACGGATGCACTTTTAAATATGGCATTTATATTACCATATTGATGACACAACATGGATAAAATTGTATATAAATTTATACAACATTTCACTCTTTGTAAATATAACGATTTAAAACACCATTTGTCAGAAAATAAAAATTTTCTACATATTACTACCAATTATAAAAAGAAAAACAAGTAGTAATTGGGAAAATGTAAGCAAAATGTAAGTGTGTAAAATTGCTAAAAATTTATGAAAGTAAGAGATTAAACATAAAAAAAAAAATCTGAAAAATAATACATAAATAAGTAAATAAATTAATACATATATTAAAATAAACATTACAGACTCATTTAGGAAAATAAATAAAGTGGATGACCACATAAGGGCCATAAATGAAAAGCACACCGTTTTGTAAACAACATAATAAGTAAACAATCTGTAGGTATTATTTAAAAGCCTTAAAACTATCAACAACAAAGTAATTTTAATATAATAATGTTTGAAAAAATTGTAATAATCGCATGAAATGATGCTATATTCCCGGGAAAATGTCATTTTATTGCTGGACGATACGATGACATTATTAAAAAAATAAAATTTCATGAGTTTGTTAACAAATTTTTTCAATATTGAAGCAAAATATTAAAACACACATACCTAAATTAATATATTAATATAATAAATAAACCATAATATACCTAAAATTAACAAAATATATATGGTAGATTTGCAACAATACCTTAACGGAACGGAAAAAAGTTTATAAAAATTTATTAACTTCATTGTGCTGGAATGAAAACATTCGGAAATAAACAAAAACAAAACCATTATAGATGAATTATTACAACATACATTAAAATTTTCACAATTTATAAATAAAAATAAATAAGTAAATAAAACGGATGCATATTAATTTGGGAACCCATTGAACAATTAAAAAAATATAAAACGGCAAAATGTGCACGGAACGACATATTTAAACACTATATTGACCGCTAATATATGAGTGAATAGAGGGTACCATCTTTCACACATGTGTTAGAAAATCGTAGTATAAAATAAATATATAATATAAAATCAACTCAAAAGATGTTAAGCAAAGTACCATGAGTCATATGACGCATAGTAGCGTATATAATATATATATATATATATAGCAAAACAATTTGTTAGGAGTTTAGGATTAAAACATTTCACACGTCATAAATATACAAAATACCACATTAAAAAGGATACGGTTGTCAAAAAAAAAAAAAAAAAAAAAAAAAAAAATCTCATTAACATAGTGTATATAATGACGCACGAGAACTACACTGTGCGCAAACGAAATAAAACATAATATTGTTTGTGAAATAAAATCAAAATATATATAAATAAATATGTCAGAAAAAATTACGTAACCAAATGACACGAAAGATTATGACAAAAAATACTGTGAAAGAAAAATAAAAAAGGATACATTGACAGACTTCTAATATCATATGGGATAATAAGGCTCATATGAAAGGAAATTGTACGAGGTAAGGAAAATATTTTATGAATTTAAAAGCACTAAAATTATTTAATGAAATGATAGTTACATGAGTGCAATTTCTTGAAGGTAAGCTCAAAAGAAAATGGCGACCAGTCAGACACTAGAGATCTGATAAATAAATATTAAAGGACATCATTAAGAATAAGGAATGATAAACTATATAAATAATAACAGTTATTAGATAGTACTAAAATCTTCGGATTTTAAAATAAATGACACTTACCTTATGCAGTGTAGAGATTATCCAATATTATATGAACACAATTCAAACAAATCGCGCACTTTTATAAAGCCATTCAGAGAAAAAAAAAGTGATTACTACGTTCACAGACGTGATAACGAGCAAACCTGTTTGGCATGTTAGTACTGACCTGTACGTCTTGTTCCGAGATTATTATCACTGTCAAGGACACATGGAGACCACTCAGGGATTTTATAAGGGATTTTCGGCACATTTTCTCCGAGGAGAAATTTTTAAGTGGATATTCCGCAGAAATGATGCGGGGATGAAAATGCATTCTTAGATAAAAAAAGAATGTTTTCAAGCAGAGAGCGATGTACATATATATTTACGCACTTTGGTTTATAATTTTTTTTGTAAAAACATAGTTCTACGTAATATCCACACTGAAGGTATGTAGATAGCGCATATTTTTATTTTATGGCCAAAATTTTGAAGTAAACTTTATTACCTACAAGCTGCATGATTGTACATATTTTTATAGATTTCAGTATGCGTAGCATAAAAAAAAAAAAAAAAAAAAAAAAAAAAAAAAAAAAAAAAAAAAAAATTAGTCGACATTGTTGACTAAAATTAATATAGCATTTTTGCAGTATTTTGATATTGAAATAGCCATCTTATATTGGAATAAATATTTCTCACCTATGCAATAGAGAAAATGTATATACTATTTTATATTTTGTATTATATTATTCAAGTGTACTTACAGGGCATGATGAACAATCTGAGGAACTTACTATATATATCAGGTTTGATTGATATTTTGTAATATATATATGTATTATAAGTGTATTTTTGTGGTGTACATATTATTATTTTTTAAAAAACAAGAGGGAAGAAGCAATGTAGTGTAGAAATCTACACAACAAGGCTTGTTATTAATTTAACTAATTAAATAATTTTCGCACGATCCAATAACATTTAAAAATAATTGAATTCTCGGAAAATAATTCTTTAGTAATTAATTTATACAATAAATTAAAATAACATAAAAAATACTCCAAAATTAAAGAATATTAAAATGAATAAGTATATAATGCGTAGAAAAAAATAAAAATATATATGTTGTTTGGTATTGGTATGTTTAGAAAAAAATAAGGAATATGAATTGTGAATTTATTTTGTATTAATATTGAAAATAAAACATTTCGAATTGTAAATATTTATATGTGCAAAAACAGTGTAATAAAATAAAACTCCCCAAATAAGACCAGACAGAAAATAGGAAATTATAGATAAAGAGAACATTGCTGACGCCAGACATGGACAGTAAATGTATAGCGAAAGAATAGAAAATTTACGATGTTGAAACCATAAATTTTCTATCAATTAAGATGGTTTTACAACACTCAACGCGGGTGGTGATTCCCATGAGAAACCTGGCGCAAGGGGCAAAAAAATTAAGTTAATGCTATGCAGTGAAAAATAAATTGGCACGCCCATAGATAGGCATGTCTAGAGTACCAATAAGGGACCAGGAGTAGCCTCCAATCAGAACGAAAGCTCTGGGTTAATTTAGCCCTCCCCCCAAAAAAATTGGATCTGGGAAGAAGGAAGAAAAAAAGAGGATTAAGTCTTGTGTCTCGTCCTCAAGAGGTTCTATAATTTTTGTTAAGATGTGACTTGATACTTCAAAATTTTACACCAAGTTCTTTCGCAGCAAATTTTAAGGACAATACAAAATTTAGCGATTGAAATGAATGCTGAAAGCAGACAAATCTTTGTCACAAAAAAATGATTGATGCAGAAAAAAAGGAAATGATGATGAAAATTAATGCTGAGAGTTGACCTGTCCTTGTCATGATCTATTGACAAAGATCGCTGAGAGCAGACAAGTCTTTGTCCAGGAAATTAACTGATGCAGAATCTTACAGAAGTATTCACCTGATTTGGAGATGTACAGTGGTTAGTGATGAGATGCGAATGCGACGAAGATATGACATATCAGCAGATTTCGCCTATGAAAGTGCACATTGTGGAGATGGAGCTCTAATTTTCACGCGTCACAGAGCGCCGAAAGAAAGTGAAATTGGTTTGTGAAAGATCCCCATGAACTATATATATATATATATATAAGGAACTTTATGCCCCGATGAACTTACTTGTGTTTAGGATTCCATGAACTATGAGTGAACTGTATGATTTGGATGATTACAGAAAAGATCGAAGTCTGTTTGGGTGAGAAACTCCTTATATTTATTTCAATATATTCGTGGCTATTGTTTTCATGTTTTCTTATGATGTGCACATTTAATATTAAGCAACTAATTTTCTAAATTTCCACTAAAGTACACAATCTTATGTCATTGAATATTATAATTGTTTATGATAAAGATTTTAATGATAACAGGAATGCTATTTTTCATAAATAAAATTTTGATTAAAATTTTGGCAAAAGCCTCATCATCGGATCGTGCTGTGAACAAAAAAGGGGCAAGTATAAGATAACATAAATTGATAAAAAAAAAAAATAAGTAACAAAGTATAATTTTGATGAAAGCTTTGCTGTTCTAATGAGAATGGAACTATGTTATATTCTGATAAAATAGTAGATAATTTGAAAAGGTTATTATCATATAAAAGGTCATATTTGAGTTATGAATTTATATAAATGAAAATAAAGTTTGTTTATGTGTGCATACTTGTAAGTCTTTCCTTGAATTCTTTCCTTGTTCCCTTTTAGATAATACTCGTAATTTATGGTATCTAATATTTTGGAATTATTAGAATTGGATGTTTCTCTATGCAACCTACAAGTTCGATATCTCCATTTCAACGTTAAATAAGTCGTCCTTGAGTTATTGCCAAAATTAATTTTATTCCAAAGTTTTCTTCCCTCCTAATTTATTAAATGACATTATCCCATTAGATCTTTTCACAACGCAGATCGGGATAACTGTTTCTATTGTACTAATCATTTTATTGTCGCGTGACCAAGTGTGTTGGTGATGGATCGTCACCACAGTGCTATTTGCTACTTTAACCTTGGAATGGGAGAATCAATCGTTTAATTTCATTTGAAGTATTAGAAATCATTTTGATTCGTCTATGAAAAGGACCCGACGCGACGCCCTACACTGTTAAAAATTTTGCAGCATTCTGGCAGGTCATTCGACTGTTTTTTGAAGAAACGGTTTCATAACCATAATTTAAGTATATTCTGGCTATAAAATGGCCAGTAATATGGTCAGAATAGTGTTAAAATTACGGTTGTGTAACCGTTTTCGGAAAAAACGGTCAAATGACCTGCCAGAATGCTGCAAATTTTTAACAGTGTAGCTAAGGCTCAGGTAAAAGGAGGCCTACCGCTGCCATCGAAATACTCAAGGCCAGAGAACACGAGTTGTGACGTCATCACTAATCGAACGACTTCACACTCAGTGTTGGAATTCACACCGAAAAATTTTGAATAGCAATTTTATTTTATTTTATTTGTGAAATATCTACCATCTTATAAAACCATAATAACTAATTAAACTTACAGGTGAAAATTCGGAATCTCTAAATAAAACTTCAGCGAGATGCGGAATGCCACAATGTTGCCGCATCTGGCTGTTTTTTTATTGGAGGATTCCAAATTCTCGCCAGTAAGTTTAAATATTTATTATTGTTTTATAAGTTGATAGATATTCCATAAATAAAATAAGAAATCCTTTTGGTTCGTCTATGAAAATGACCCGACGCGACGCCTTAGCTAAGGCTCCTGTAAAAGGATCCCTACCGCTGCCATCGAAATACACATGGCCAGAGGACACGAGTTGTGACGTCATCCCTAATCGACCGAATTTTCACTAGTGTTGGAATTCACACCGGAAAATTTTGAATAGCAATTTTATTTTTTTTTATTTGTGAAATATCTATCATCTTATAAAACAATAATAACTAATTAAACTTACTCGTGAGAATTCAGAATCTCTAAATAAAAATTCAGCCAGATGCGGGATGCCACAGTGTTGCCGCATTTGGCTGATTTTTCATTGGGGGATCCCGAATTCTCACCAGTAAGTTTAAATAGTTATTGTTGTTTTATAAGTTGATAGATATTCTACAAATAAAAGAAAAGTAAAATGCTATTCAAAATTTTCAGGCGTGAATTCCAGCACTAGTAAGAAGTCGGTCGATTAGTGATGACGTCACAACTAGTGTTCTCTGGCCTTGAGTATTTCGGTGGCAGCGGCCTACTCCTAGCTATAACTAGGATGCCATTTAAAGAAAATCATATGTGGGAAAAGAAGGCGTTACCTCACATCTCGATGCAACCATGAACATAGAATAGAGAAGGGCTTCACACGAAATAGTGTGAATATCGTGTCGCGATTTTGGTCTTAAATGAAGGGATGGCAACGGTTAGAATACAACCATGTACATACCAGCGCCTCTAGCGGACAACGTTCATTGGCTGGATCTGAATGATCAAAGAAGTTATTGGTAGAGCAAATTGAAGCAGACGAAACCGAGTACAACCGTGCGACACAGCGCCATCTATTAGACAAATTTTCAAGGAACGGTTTTCTTCTTCTAAAACCTATTTCGTGAGACGTCCTTCTCTATTCTATGTTCATGGATGCAACCCACTCTTTTCATCTAGATAAAGAGTCAAAATGACACATTCTTCCATTACCGGGTCAAATATGAAATTCTTAGGACTTTCGGAATACTCTTCTATTTTAGGAACATGTAAACCATGAATATTTTCAAATGTTAAGATAACGTGGGGGAGTGAGGTTGATTGTGTGCTTTGAATTGCAGTTTGAACATGTAGTCTCTTTTCTAAAAAGCAACTGTTATTTATTCAGTTATCATGACAAATTATTGATAAATCATCCAAAGTAAAAAAAAAAAATGGATTAATTCTTGACACATTTTCTTTAACAAAACAAAATTTTCCTCCAACTCAATGTCACGAACTTTCTTGTAAAAGAGCAAAGACAGTTAAAACAATATTTATGAATGGTACTACTAGCATGAATTATTAACATATGAAGAATAAATTTAAAGCAAACTGAAGAATGATAGCTTATCAAAATTAAATTACATTAGTCACAAAATGTACAAATTACCTATTTTCAAAATAAATAATTAGAAATAGTTAAGCTATCCTCCTTATTTTTTAAACGAATAATGCAACTTTCAGAAAGGACTGTATGTTAATGTATGTCTTTTATCTTAACCCTATAATGCATGACATGTGTTTCACCCTTCTTCTTGCCTCCTCTCAAAAAATGTAATAACTGTTTATTGAACAAGGAAAGTATAAAAAAAAAACACATGTCCACCTTTATCAGTAGTTTAGGAGAAAACTAAAGTGTGCCAAATGGCTACATTATATTCTGAGCAACATACATTGTGAAATTTAAAGAGTTCAAAATGGCTACACTATTATCCGCCAACAGGGTTACATTTGGCGATGAAATCTGATGTTAATTACTTTCTTTACTACCTTTTTCTTCATATTTTACAGCGGATTTTTCACACACGTGCTAATTAATACCAATGCGTCTAACTCTATTTTTTCCCCAAATTTCTCCGACATCGCGAGGAGTACTTAAAATGATAACTAGCAAATCATATTTAAACTCTGATTAAATTCAATTCTACTGAAATTTTTCGTGTATAATTCAGACTTAAATTAATAAAGCACACATTTGAGTAATTTTATACACTTAAACATATTCCATTCTGTTTCAAGTGATAAAGCATGCAATAAAGAACAAAATGTAAAATCAATATTATTAGATATAATATTACTATATATTCTGTTCGTTTGAAGTAAATTAATTTTAAAAATAAATTCTTAATAATATTTAAAATGTTTTATTTACAAACCTGTTTTGATATAATGCTACTGTATATCCAAAAATAGTTTATTAATTTAAAATTGCTGTTCTCGATAATGATAATGCAGTAATCATTTAAGAACAGTAAAATCAATAATTAAGTGTGTTTCTGAAGCAGATATTTATTCAAATTATTTACATTTAGCTAAAAGATTCTTACTCAAATAAGCTAATTAAATAAATCTTTAAAAGTTTTCTCAATCCAGTTTAAGATAATTTAGTTTAGTGGTAATTTTCATCATGAGAAACTTTACTCCTAGTATCGCATAGCATATCATTCAAGAATTCCAAATACGTCCCATGTTTTCAAAAATTATTTTTGAAAGTCATCCTAAATGCTTCGAAATACGCTATCTTATATCGTTTCAAAATCTAAAAAGACTAGGAAAATTTTGAAAGTTTTTGCTATTAAGATTAAATGCATAATGAATAACAGAATGGAAAACTGCGATTCTTTGACCTAAAATGAAAATACCGCTTGATAATTTTCATTTCGACAGAAACTTTTAAAAGTCTCAATTTTCAAAATGTGCATTTAATTTCGAATTTTGAAATATACTTCGAAGCATGCATTTTATCTAGGACAGAAGTGAAAGTAGGATATTTCTGGAATTTAATTAATGTTTATTGTGTTACAGACTGCAAAAGTTAATTCAATTGGAGGCCCACTGAATTCGAAGCAAATTCGTCACATGATATAAACTTTTCTTTGGAATTTTAAAATCACAGTTATTATATTCTGGCATTCAGAGTATTTTAGGTAAAATTGGAAGAGACATAATTTTCCGATTTTCGTAAATAATCATTTTTTCCAACATCCATATACCACATTAGTTAGAGGATAATTTAAAAAATATGAAAACCATTAAAGCATTAAATTTAAAACTATAATTGTTATTATTTAATGGTGTATTTCTCACGTTAAAAAAGTGTGATAAATGAGAAATATTTCAGAGGGTTCAACCCTAATAGTATTGGTTTGCTATTTCTTGAAAGTTTCAGTGGCAACAAAATAATTTTCCGGTATTGAATAATTTTTGCATTTATTGCCATATATTTTAGCCATTTTTTTAAAAATTAAGCCAACGTTAGTTATCCAGTGATATAAATAATCCGTGAAAGGGACCATCAAGTAGCTTCCTTGATCCCTGGCTGGTTCCTTGTTGACATCTGCATTAAAATCATATTTACAAAGAATTCGGAGGAAAGTCACTGAAGATGCCCAATTCGACCCTGAATCGTCTAGCATATTTTAATAATGTTCGAGGGCCCATACACTGAAATTTTGAAACGTCTATTACTTCGGACGGCGAGTCTATTAATCTCTAAGTTCTTAAAAATTTTTTCTATTTATAAAGGTAAGTGTAATTCTGTTCTAATTCTTTTCATTGCAATTCATTAAAACTGTGATACTGAGTACCAGTTTTTATTGCAATTATGATATATATAATCATTTGTCACTTAAATAGATATAGATATTATGTGATTATAGATAATCACACAGCTTATGGCATTCTGTGTAGTACTTGCAATTGTAACGTTGCTATTGATATCGGAACATGCATACCTGTACTGGGCAATTCCACAGAAAATTCTCTTTTTTTTTGGTGGTGGGGGGGGGAAATAAAATTTATAGTATGTTTAATTTAAGGGTATGACTGGAAAGCTTGATATTTTTATGCTCTATAATAAAATCTTAATAAAAAGGCAATGTAAATTAATGTTTACAAACTAAGTTAAGTACCATTATTGTCTTTGTAAAGTCATAATGTTACGTCAGTTACACAATAAAAGTTACATCAGTTATATGTGTAAATGACATTTTTTCTTTTTTTTTTATTGTTTAGAAATTGATTAAACAAGTTACTGTTATAATTAGTCATTACTTAGTGTTGTTGAGAACATTAAATTCCTTTTTTTTAACGGATAGTTTGGATAATTTTTACACTTCAATGAAGGCAGGAAAATGTTTGTCTATTTTATGTTGCATCAGTTACAGAATTTTTAATTGCAATTTTTCGGACTAAAAGAGAGAGTGAAATAATCTGAATGTATTTGGGTATTAAGTCCTTAGTAAGAAATATTTTAAATTGTAAAAAAAAAAAAAAAATGTTCTAGCTTTATTAGTAAATTTTCTACACCGTTTTGAAAACAAAATTCGATGATCAATTGTTACGTCAGTTACGATGGAATTGACCTATTATGAAAGTTAAATTATGCTAATTTGTTATATTATATTTCATTAATTTTTTATTATATACTGCATGTAATATATATTTCTTTTTTATTTCAATGGCAAACAGTTTCTTCTTCAGTCTTTTGCTTATGCAACTCTTATATATATATATATATATATATATATATATATATATATATAAGAGTTGCATAAGCAAAGACTGCTAGAAGAAGCTGTTTATATATATATATATATATATATATATATATATATATATATATATATATATCATAGTTGCCAACCTCCCGATTTTTTTAATGCCAGTAAAATCTTGCAAAAATGTTCGCTTTATGTAATTGCATAAAATGTGCGATTGTATAAAACAAGTATTTCTGGATAAAAATATTGGTATTAAGAAAATCGGGAGTTTGGCAACTATGATATATATATAAACAGGGTGAATTTGACATAACCTGCCAAGCGAAAGGGGCTAATAGGACAGCCCATGTGGAACTTAAAACAGCATAGAAAATCCTATCTTATTTCTAACCGTTTCCAAGTTATGGCTTATGGTAAAAATGCACCGTCTGAAATCCATTACATTCGTGAGTTTACTAAAAAGACTACACGCAAAATAAGCGCATATTTAGAATGATCAAAAGAAATCCTATGAGATAATATCTGTCTCATTATGATATTTATGCTTAATGTTGATTTACAAACGATAGAACATTGACGATGTGCAAAATCGATATGTCGCCAAAGTCTTTATAGGCAATATTACAAGAACCATTTTAGCAATAATCTGTCAGCTTTACCAAAACCTTGTCTATTCTACCAGATTTCGAACAAGCTTAGATTAAACTATATCGATGTTCTAGTCTAGCAGAAAATTTACTTTTTTGTTTGCAAAACATCATTGAAATCATTCTGTAGAACATGTTATAGTTACACAATTTATATCATTACCGTCAAAAACATCTATTTGTAAGGAAATACTAATAATTCAAGACTCAGTTAAGCCTGAATGTTTGACTTGGAGTAATTGGCGATTGAGAGGTCTATATTGTGTTCCAGGGTGTTTTTTCAGGGTGTTCATCTTCTAGGGATACATGATATATTTCCCCCACTCCCAAAATTAAAAGCAATATCCCAACAGCACAGGGCTCATTCAAACCGTAAACATGGCGCCCAGGTCTTCCTGGAAGAGCAATGGATTGGTCATTCGTGGCCAATTCCTTAGCCACCTACATCCTTGGTAAATTGGAAAACATGTGAAGAAATCACGTAATCGCCCAGAACTCTAAGAAAAACATTTAAACTGAATGTATCTTTAACGATGAGTTCTAGGTTATAATTGTATTTTATTGAGCGTATTTATGTCAATTATATAAATAATGTCATTTTAGGAATATATTGTATAGAAATCTTTCCTGAACTAGAACATCGATATGTTTTCTTGTAGGTCATCCTTCAAAAGCTGGTAGGCTGAAAAAATATATTTCTACATTTAACCGATTATAGCTAGAAAAGTGATTGCGATACTACATGTTAAACATTTTGGATGACAACTCGTTTTTACATTTCACCAATGTTTCAGCCTCGTAACTCGCCCTTAAATACAGATATCCTGTTTGGAAATGATGTCATCTTGTACAACTGTTTCTGTACTTCACAAATATGTGTTTTTTTTTAATGTGGTTTTGTAGAAACTGCCCAAATTTTGACTTTTTAGAATTTACGAAGACTTGACGCATTTTCTCTCTGTAAGTTATAGCTCGCGAACGGTTTATTGTATTGGGGGTTCCTGGTTCGAAATTTCCTTGTTCTCGTTCCTTGCTTTCGTCCGTGAGTGCATGAAATATTTGAAGAATTCATATACTGTAAACAGCAATTCTTTAATTACTAAATACATCAAAATAACTTAATTCAAAAACTTGGTAAAAGAATTTAAACAATTTTGGCACAAGTCTCTGATCTAAACAATCCGTTTCTTCTTTCATAAAGTAAAACTAAATTTAGTGGATAGAAAAATATTTTCAATATCATTATTCAAAAACATATTCTGATGGATCTGACGTATATAGTGAAACAAGTTTCTGAATTTTTAAATGTCTTAATTTCAGTCATATGATCATTAGTCCGACATTTTTCTGAGTTCGTTTATGCCATGATCATAACAAGTGACTCATTCTTCTTAAATTAAGACAGCTGTAATATCTGAAATTTCACTTTAAGACAATTAGGTGTCTGAATTACTTTTTGAGATACATTTATGTCAGGCTTTAAGAAGTGTCTATTTGCAATTATGAGAGTAGTGTAAAGTGCCCATATTTCTACACCTTTCCTAATTTCATCCCCCTTAATTTATCCGCTTCTGCGAAAGTGGCGCCACTTATGACGCAAGGCACAAGGGACGGAAGGTAAAAGGGATCAGTATTGAAAGTTTCGTTCGCCAAGACGCATACATAAATTAAAGACGCCGAATTTCCTATATTTAAAAGACCTGAGTTCTTATTACGTCGTTTGTAGAACGCTATTTACTGTACTGTAAGTATTTATCTCTTATTCATTGCGTGTATTTTAGGTAGGTAAGATGCTTACAGTAGTATACAGTGAGTTTTAGGTTGCTCAGTTCATCTTACGGGAAGTGAAGCTTCGCCATATTGGGAAGTAGTGTGGTCCCAATTTCGTCCCCCTTGCAGTTCTTATTTTCGTCCCGGGGACGAAATTAGGAATGCTTTTTCATGATAAACTTTTTCTCATGTTTGGATGGCTAAGTTTTGTTATGTTATTCTAACACTGATAATTAGTACATTTCTTTTTGCCCTACTTTAATATAAATTAAATTACTTACTCATTTAGAAATAAATTTTGATTTAGTTATAAGTTAAACCTCGGCGTATTGGGATTTTTGGGGGAGACGAAATTGGGACCATTTTTTTTCTTTTGCATTTTTTGGATACTTTTGAAAAACAATTTTTCGCATTGTTAAAATTTTTTGTACGATATTTTCCTATTTTTCTGTGTACGTGATTAGTTAGCCTATGTAAAATCCAAATTTGGTAGGTTTTCACTGAAAATTACAACATTTAGGGCCTAAAAATGGCTGGAGGGACGAAATATGGGGACTTTACCCTATAATGATTCAAAAAATAATAATAAGTTTGGTAATGCGTGTAACAACATCTCTTTGTAGGCAAAATGTATCGTAATGAGTTTTTCAACATACGAAACGTATAGATAAACTTACAATGAAGTAAATAAAATTTATATTCACGAAGGAAGTTTGTATGCTTTTGCTTTTCAACCGGGAATATGGCAACCTTTTCACCTTCGTACAATATCCTTGACAGAGGACAACTTCAACTTCAAATGAGGAGTGGTTCACATATTTTTACATCGCGCTCACAAAAATGCAGTCTAACACCGTCAAATTAAAACGGGGAAGATATTGTCATAAACGTGGTGTGTAAGTATTATAAAGTGACTATTTGCTACCCATTAAGACTTCTTAAGGTGTCACATAGCGAAAAATAAAAATTAACGTTACTACCTACTAACGAAAACAGTATGAGATGTGGAAAAAAGTTAACTTCAATGTTTTAGAGCAACATCGATTTTGTATCAAAACGTCTTACAACTAAAAATAACCTTATTAGAAATCCTGAAATATGATTTTTTTATATCCTATGAGATGTTTAAATACTCCCTAATTAGCATGTACAATTGTAACTTTATAAAGCAGACGTGTATTTACTAAGGAATAGCACATGTACGCAAGATGCAGTTTGTGATAATAAAAAAATCAAGTTAAGATTGCTGAATTTACCAACGTCGGAACACACGCACATGCTTGATGATTTTTTTTCTTTTTTGCCGATGAAGGACAGATTTAGCGTATTTGCTTTCCTTATTAAATTAAATTGTAACTTACTAACATCTATTAGTTTTATTGTTAAATGCATCTAATACGCTCGTATTACAATGCACCCATCTCCATGCAATTAGCTGGGTATTTAAACTGATAAAATAAAATAAAATCATATTTGAGGATTTTTAAGAAAGTGGTCTTTAAATGTAAGCCTTTACTCATACTAAGACAAGGACACTCTACAACTTTGTAATTGACTTTTTTTCTCGTTTGTATATAGGGATGTACCTTCGGAGTTTGTCGCTACTTGGCGTTGTAAGCATTCTCATCACGTATACCACAGTAACATTACTATACCTAGACACTACGTTTATAACTGTAGCTGTCGCTATTATGGCATTAATGGTCGTGCGCAGAAGAAATGCGCACCATACACACAGTGTAACACCTATGCATTGTGTATTATATTGAAATGTTTATTGGAAGAAAGATCCATATATGCTGCAAACGATTGTCATTCGACAGCGATGGAGAAATATTTTGGAGTTCTGAACTTAAGGTTTCAGGTTCGACCTATGAGCAAATCCCTTACTTCATACTAAGACAAGGACACTCTACAACTTTGTAATATACTTTTTTCTCGTTTGTATATAGGGACGTAACTCCGCAGTTTATCGCTACTTGGCGTTGTAGGCATTCCCATCAGGTATACCATAGTAACTTTACTATTCCTTTACACTACGTTTATTAAAATAGCTGTCGCTATTATGGAGTTACTTGTCCTGAGCAGTAGTAAAGCGCACCATACATATAGTGTAACACCTATGCATTATGTATTACATTCAAATGTTTTTTGGAAGAAAGGTCCCTATATACTGCAAACGATTGCCATTCGAGAACGATGGAGAAATATTTTGGTCTTCTGAACTTAAGGTTTCAGATTCGACTTATGAGGAAATCAAAGTAAACTACATAACATAAAATATGTACTTTCATGTACTTTCTTACAACATGTATATTTATTTTCTATTTTCAAATTTAGGCGTTGGTATCGCAAAATTAAATGTTTCTTGTAGAAATGGCCCATTATATTTTTATCTTTTTTAAGCTGATTTAAAGAAGACTTCATTATAAATCCTATGATACTTTTCCCTTTTTCTGTGATAACTTGGTGATTAAATGCCATGCAAACTTTTGCTTTAGCCAGCTGTACAGGAGATTTTCAAACAAAAATTCCTTGCTGAATTGTTTCCCGTTTAATTGAAAACTTTTCTTTATTGATATATTTTTAAAAATATCTTCAGGAAGAAAAGAATAATTCATCCTTATTTAAAATAATCTATCATATCAGAAAATTACATGCAACTTACATACAATTTTACGATTTTTGACAAATATAAAAAGATTTCGGACTCTCATTTTAGAAATAAAAATCATATACAAATTAATAAATACAACGAAATAACATAATTTAAACTATAAATTTGAAAATGTGACATTTGCCGAATACATTTTTTTAAATGTTAATATCTCCGACAATCGAAATATTAAAATTGCTTCCGCCAAACATTTACTTATTAAAAAGGATAAATTCAAATTCTGAGGTTAAATTGATAAGTGTTTTGAAAACTATTCAGAAATTAATAATTATAATAAGTTATGTTCATTCTGCTTCAATGTACCCCTAAGCATTTACAGGGAAATAAACGAATAATCTTTTTTGCTGCAATGAAAATTAATAATTAAATGCATTTAATTTTCTTCTTCGGAAGATATGTAAAATTCGCAATTAGTTTTCTACGCACATTTGAAAAAAAATGCTATTACAATATACGCATTACTTTGGACAAACATTTGTATTTAAGGTAAAATTTTAATTACGGTGTTTACCATTTGTAATAGTCTAACATTAAATAAAATAAAGAAACCTATTGTGAAATATATTTCAAATATCCCTTCCGAATAAAATAAATATTTCGTTTAATATTTGACAATTAAGAAGATTAATAAACTAAATATTTCATTTAGAAAAGTAGAAAATTTACGAACATTACTGCTAAAGAATAATATTTAAAGTAAGTAAGTAAGATATGGTAAACAAAATTTCTCATTTATCAAAAATTATTAAACGGTATTCAGTGTATATGTTAATAGTTAATATGAGTATGATAATACTTGTCAAATAAGGAGTTTTATATAATATTTCTTGTTTTATTTTTATTTATTTATTCAGTTTTGAAAATTCTATTTCTAAATTTTGTACAAATCATTTATTTACCTTGCATAACATCAATAATAAAAAGGTTTGTTTCTATATGTATTAATATTAAGATAGTTCTGTAAATACTGGTTTTGATTGAAAAGAGAAATTTAAACTTAATGCAATGTTATTTAAAATAATTTTTTAAATCAATAAAAACATATAAAATAATCCAGTTTTTATTTTTAAAAAGTCATTAACCTTATCAGGGTGCGTGCAATCCTTACTTTTGTGTACTACTATTAAGGAATACATTTTTTTAGCGTTATTTAATCGCCCAAACCATAAGAAATTCTATAATTAAATAAGGCGAATCTTTCTAATCGAAAAAGGTGATATTATACGTCTTGAAAATTTTAAGAGGTGTACCAACCCTGTCTTATTATAGAATACTAGGGGGCTCGGCTCCCTGCAAGCTACGCTCGCCAACCCCCGTTCAGACACAGCAGAATCTAAAAACACGCTAATCTGATGGGCTTTTAAAATATAAGAGAAGATTGAATTAAACTGAAAAAAGCTGTGCAGATCTTCCTGTAAATGGGTTTTCATTCAATTACCTTTGATTGCAAAAATGAAAGGGCGAATCAGTAGCTGTTAAGACATCCAATGGTTATTTTCGTTTTTAATTAAAGAGGATCAGTTAAACATTTGAAAAGTAGCTAAAATAAAATGAATTAAGTATACAGAGTCTTTGTCTCCCGGTATTTTAAAACAATCCCTATAAAAATAGCCTAAGTCATGTGACTATCATCAACAGTTCCGGGTGGACCACTTCGCTTTTTATACTCTAGGTGCCATTTTGGTACTTTAATGTTAGCCACGCACAGGTGATAAGTCGCCAAATATTATTCTATCGCCATCATTTCATGTATATTATAATAGTTCAAGTCATCAACTTTCATAAACAAATACGGTCTGATTCCTTCGCCTTTCATGTGAAAGTTTGGCACAGATGTCATATACGATACAGGCGCGATTTTTTTCCGACGCCAATTTGTAGAACGCATCAACAGCATAAACAACAACATCCGGCTTACCATATCAATCAAAATAACGATACTTTGGTTCCAGTTAAGTACCCGTTGCGTATATGACATTGGCGTTAGGAAAAAAATTGCGCCAATATGGGGCCGTATATAACATGTGTGCCGAAAGTTTTCCATTTTGTTTTAAAAACCAAAATTTTTTTTCGAATAAAACTATATAAAAGTTGTCATGGCCGCAATGAATTCTTGGTATTATTACGCTAGTCTCGCCAATAGCTTTTTTTCAAATTGCCAGTTAGCATTTTTTTTTTCGAGTGGTAAATTAAAACATTGATTTGAAGTTGAAATTAAATGTCATGGTTTGTTGCATTATTGGAAAGAGTTCCATATTATGTGCTGGTTGGCGCGATTGGCGAAGGAATCCAAATTGGCCCCAAAAAGCCATTTTAGCAACTTATAAATTTTTTCAGGATGACGGAAAAACGTGGTCTTTAAATATTTGTAAACATATATATATATATATATATATATATACATAATAAATGTTATATATGTCACATGTTAAAAAAAATACGATGTTTATACAGATAGTTTTATATATATTACGTATAGAGATATACCTTATGCATACACAATATATATACACCTATAAATAAATATTATGTACTTATATATAATTTTGTGTATTTATTATATTTATTATACATGTCAAATTAAAACAAAAGTTATATATTTTTCCGAAAAATATAGGCTAAATGCAAAAAATTACGCATAAAACATACGAATAAAGTCCATTCCAGAAAAAATCAACTCCAAAGGCTGAAGATCGTAACCACATCGATTCATTTAATGCCAAAAAAAGCTTGCCAAAAAAACCAGCACACAATATGGAACTCTTCCCGCATTATTTAACGTTTGGCTAAATGTCATATGCACTACGCACCGCAGGTTTGGCGTGATTTTTTTTTTTTTTTTTTTTTTTTTTTTTACGAAAATTTGGCGAAAACCTCGTTTTAGAATACCAGTTACATTTTTGGTATTACTTAGTTATCTCGTCGACCAAAAATCTATCGCCAAACTATAAGATTAAATCTCAATAATGGTTGGTCGTAAATGTCACATTCACTTGACTTTAAGTAAGTTACACATGTTTACGTCATCAAGTGATTTTTATTTCGACGTTTTATTTGTATATTTATTAATGTTATACTAATTCATTTGTTCTTTCGTTATTTAAAATAAAAATTAGGTCAATGTGTATAATTTGGCGAAATTGGTCGATGGATTAACTAAGTAATACCGCATTTTTTAATTATTTTCTATTATTTTTAAAAGGAAATAACAAAAAAATAATTAATAACTATAGAACAAAATAATTTATATAATTTTAAAAAAGAAATAAAAGTAAATAAACATTTATTATTAAATAAACAACAATAGCCGGGTTACCATGTCAATCAAAATAATGCCATTTTGGCGCCAATCAGAATCTTTCGATTTGGCGAACGATTGTTCAAGTAAATTGAATTATGAATAAAAGTAACATTATACATTTCTTAGCATACATTTAAGGGATCCCAAACTGGTCGCCAAATTTGTTTAAAATAGTAAACCTTTCTAGAATATGAAAAAAAAATATCTGTTATGATTAAAATTTGATTTGCCATCATTAGAGAAAAGTATATAAAATTAGAAAAAAATTAATATTTCGAAAACTAATTCGAATTTAAAAATTCTATTACCAGTTTTGAGATCTGTGGATCAATATGGATTTTTTGGTGTTAATTTCATCGCAAAGTATTCCGTATTTTAGGAGAAATCGCCGTGAAACATGATCAGTTGTTTAATCAGTCGGTTCATAGAATCGTTACGTAAATTCGTTACATTTCAGTCGTTTCATAATATCCGTTTCATTAGGATTTTATAAATATAGGGTAGATTTATACCCAATTGAATGCATTTTCAATTAGCTCTTGAATATTTTTTAATGAATAATGCTTTTTATACTGTAAAAAAAATCTGGAAATTAAGGAGCCTCTCGATAGCGGAATTCCCAGGAAATCCAGGGTCAGTCAAGGAATTCGATGTATTTAAAGTGTTTCAGTACCAGAAATTTCGTGAAGTACTGGTCGCTATATCTGTAGATAGATTTCTTTTTCATGAAATAAGGCAAATATTATTTTTCAAAAATTCTGGTAAAAGGTGCTTGAAAGTCCTTGAATCATATGAACTCTGAAATCTGTTGAAATAAATCTTTGTATATAAATTGTCACACCCATAATGATATGGATATAGTATTATAAATAAAATATTTTATTTTTTATTTTCGGGATTAAATTTTATTTTACAAAAGATATTATCTAACGTTAAAATATGAAAGTAGGTGGACATTTTCTTTTTCTTCAATTCTAAAAGCTCTTTGTCGGGAGCTTATGAAAAATACTGCTTCACCACGTTTTCCTTCAGCAACTAGGAAATAGAATTCTTGTTTTTATGACTTCTCATTCGTCCTTGGTACATGCGGCATTGCGGTAAAAATCCGTTCGTCGCCAGTATATATTGGTCTACGTGAGTCCGAAGACAGATTTTTGGGTTTTTTTAATTTGTAATATCTTAGTAAGTCTCGAGAAGAATGTCTCCTACATAATAGGAATAACTCGTTAACTACCGTTTTATTCTGTCAGATTTGATGGATTAGAAAATAAAGTTGATTATCGATACAATGCTCTACTAGTGATTATGCAGCAGCTCTTAGTTGAGGAAAACTCTCTCTTTTTGTGAACTAGCACTCATATATAATAAATATCTTATATGGATAATGACTCTTAGCTCACTATGGAAACACTTTTTGATTCTTCGATCCATTACCGCATTTTTACATACACTCTAAAATTGGGAGGAGTGAAAAGTTCACTTTTTGAAAGAGTGACAGGCATTTTTACTCTTTTTGGAGTGAGTTTTATAAAAATACACTCCTTAAAGAGTGGAGTTTTCCACTCTCTAGAAAGGAGTGAGATGTCTCACTCCTGAAAGAAGAGTGACTTACGTGTGCATTGCTTATTGACCAATCAGAGAAGCAAGGCGACGACACCCTTTAAAGATAAGAAAAATGATCACTTTTTCGTCCGCCATTTTAAGATTAGGATATCATTAAAATTATTCTTTGGAATACATAAAATGAAGGTAAGTCTTGTTTAATTTTAAGCATTTATCCGTGTAGATATGTGGAATGTCCAGATTATGAGCTAAATAGTTGTATGTTTGTATAGCAAAAGATTGATCGTGGAGTATTCATAAGTGATTGTGAGATTTCTTCATGTAGCGATCTGAAATGTAATTGTTTTAAGGGGACCGGGAAAGCCGTATCTCCGCCATGTTAAATTCACCAACTTTATGTACCTTTTTCTCATAAATGGTGAAAGATAGAGGTCTAGATTTTTTAGAGTAGTTTAAATAACATGCTTTACGTTTTTTAACTGACCATTTTCGTTCTAAAGTGATTGTGAGATTTCTTCACGTAGCGGACTGAAATGTAATTGTTTTAAGGGGACCGGGAAAGCCGTATCTCCGCCATGTTAAATTCACCAACTTTATGTACATTTTTCTAAGAAATGGTGAAAGATAGAGGTCTAGATTTTTTAGAGTAGTTTGAATAACATGTTTTACGTATTTTAACAGACCATTTTCGTTCTAAGTAAAATTCAAAATTAATTATTAATTATTTATTGAAAGTCATTTTTAAATTAGCACTTTTTGGTAAGATTTCACTGCCTAAAATAAATAATTCTCAACAAATCATTAAATCCCTGTGTATACAATATAACATAGTATAAGTATTAAAAAAAAATCTGAGTTCTTGATATTGAAACAAGTTGGAAATTGCTCACCAAACGTGGCAAATGAGGTGCGTTCGTACTATAACCAGTTTTAGAAATATTTTTTGCACCGCATATTGTACTGAATGTATATTTTAGTGCAATACATAAGTGCATATCCATTTCATTCTGTTCTGAAAGGCTGTAACATCATTAAAATGCACTTAAAATATTTTTTTCCCATTGGCCGTCATGTAACGAAAACTTTTGACTGTCCTTGTAATTAAACTATGCATCCGATTTTCCTGAAATTTGAAATTAGTCTACAAAAGTTTGCAACAAATATATATTTAAAATTTTAGATCATTCGGAAGGCTGTAACATCATTAAAATGTACTTGCAATAATTTATTCCCATTGGCCGTAATGTAACGGAAAACTTTTGACTGTCCCTGTAATTAAACTATACATCCGATTTTTATGAAATTTGAAATGACTCGACAAAAGTTTGCAACAATTATATATTTAAAATTTCAGACTATTCGGTTGGGTAGTTTTTGCTCTGTTATATACGGGTGTTGAATTCAGACCCTTATCTCCGTGAGGGATTTCTGTGGTTCCGGAGGGGGGGGGACATTATAGAGTTCCGGGGGGGGATTGCACTTTTTGACCATTGAAAACACAAAATCTCAAATCTTCCGGAGGGGAAATGCCCCCCCCCCTCCGGGCCACCCCCTGAAATCAACACTGACAGACAGACTAAACGACGAATATAGGGGCTACGTATTTATATAATTACGAACGCACCTAAAAAAGGAACATAAATATGAAAAATCCAAGTTTTGAGAAAAAGTCGATTAAAGATTTATTGCCATTAAGCTATGAAGTACTCTTAGAAAGAATGAATAATTTCAACACTTATTTTTTATATATATAAACCTGTGTGACACATCGTTGGAAAGACAAAAGTTTAAACTATTTAATGATATAAAAAATAAAAATCGCTTTTTAGGTGCGTTCGTAGTTATATAAATACGTAGCACCTATAGTCGTCGTTCAGCCCGTCTGTCTGTCCGTCTGCCCGCATATAACAGCGCAAAAACTACCCAACCGAATCGTTTGAAATTTAAAATATATAATTGTTGTATAATTCTGTCGCGTCATTTCAAATTTTATGAAAATCGGATGTATAGTTTAATTACAGGGACAGTCAAATTTTTCTGTTACATTACGGCCAATGGGAAAAATTATTGCAAGTGCATTTTAATGTTGTTACAGCCTTCCGAATGGTCTGAAATTTTAAATAGGGCAGATGTGCCAGTAATGGTCACCCTTTGATGTTTTTGGTTCATAAAAAAATAAGTAATAAATATTTAACTTTAATTATTTTTTTTATAATTTCCCCTTGCATGTTTTATAAAACTGGGTTATTGTTGACACTTTTAATCAAACCAATTAGGAAGTAGAAAATAATGTTTCAAAGTTTTGCTGTTTTCTGTGAAAATCTTAATGAAGAGGTTAAGAGCTGGCTTCGTTTAATTAATTTATATATTATTTATTTTCTTGAAAAATTTGAATGCTTTTGTTTGAGTAGCAATAGAAAACTTTTATATACTAACGGTCATTTACGAAATTTCATTTATTTTTAAGGTTTTAAGAGAGGGTGTCTATTACTAGAATGGTTAATTAGTCATTTTCCACCAAAACTTTTTAAATAGCTGCTTTTAAGTTAGTTTATGTGATTAATAAAATTTCAATATTTTATTCTTTTTTTATGTATATATACTTTGCTATTTTAAAATCTGGCAATCAAACCAGCTAGGTGGTAGAAAATATTGTTTAAGAGCGCAGCCAAAGACGGGCTTATAGGGCTTAATACCTCTCCTTTTAAATAAAAGCAATTAAGTTACAGAAGCTATTAAAAATCTATTTTCTGTGTTAAATGTTTGGTTATTCTTATCTGAAAAAAAAAAAAAAAAAAAAAAAAAAAAAAAAAAAAAAAAAAGAAGGAAAAAAAAAAGTAATACTCCTTAATTTATAGGCAATATTCATGAAACTGGTAAATCTGCAGATCAGTGGCACCAAACATCAGTTCTACAGTTTTATTTTGAAATTATTTATTTAGCATTTAAAATATTCAACTCACAATATCATGTCTTTCATATTTGCAATATTAATTATTATAAATGATATATCAAGTGGTCTCTGGAAGATTAATTTTTAAAAATAGCGAGACAAAACTAAACATCACTAACATTCCAAAACTTTTTTTTATTATTATTACCTTTTAAATCCCCCACTGTTTCAATAATTTAATAGCTGTAATTGCCTGATATTTAGTATTTTAAACTATCCATCTAAAATAATTAAAACATTGATCGTCTGATAATTACAATAATTGATGCAAACAGTAAATGATCATCACAAATTTTTTATTAATTACTGGTATCCTTATTGTTAAATTTTTTTGAAAATAACCATTTTGTTTCATTAGTATGTTTTCATTAAATTCTGGTTCTAAATACAGTCATAAAAACAATTATATTTATTACTTTTTATGGGGTGTCCGTTACTGGGCCAGAGGGTGTCCATTACTGGGCTTTTGGGTGTTTTGGTATATTTCTGTTATTTAAAATTAAATTTCGATTCACATTGGGAAATGAGACTATAAGAATGGTTAAATATTGTTGATAGATTAATAAAATATTGAAAAAACTGGAATGTAATAATTATAACTATTAATAAAAAAAATAATTTTAAAAGAAATTCCTTAAGAGTGTCCATTACTGGCACATCTACCCTATTTAATTGTTGCAAAATTTTGTCGAGTCGTTTCAAATTTTATGAAAATCGGATGTACAGTTTAATTACAGGGAGTCAAAAGCTTTCCGTTAACTTTAAGGTCAATGGGAAAAAATTATTTCAAGTGCATTTTAATGATGTTACAGTCTTTTGAACAGAATGAAATTGATATGCACTTATAAAGTTCACCAAAATATACATTCAGCACAATATGCGGTGCAAAAAATATTTATAAAATTAGTTATAGTACGAACGCACCTCATTTGCCACGTTTGACGAGCAATTTCCAACTTGTTTCTATTTCCGAGGTCAATCTTTTCCTATAAAACATATAAAATCTATTTTGCTCATATTCACAAAATACAATATCTACGCGAATAAAAAAATTAAATTAAACATGCCTTATCGCGTCATTTCATTAATAAGTATTGTATTAATTTCATTTTTCAGCAATGACGGACGAAAATTAGAAATCATGATTAAGTTAAGGAATATGTTTAAAAGAAAAATAAATACATATTCCAGAGAACTTAAAAGTTTAACTTTAGACTCCAAGTTCATATTAAATAAAACAAAAGCAAATGACAGCGGATAATATATATATATACATTCTTAATATTTAAATCATGCTTAGAACTTATTTAAAAAAGATGTGAGTTTATAAGTTTTGTTTTTTAAATGGAAAAATTAAAAATATTTTAGAACAATAGGACTTTGCAAAAATAGCAATAATTTAAAGAAAAAGTGCGGTTTTATATTTAAAACAAAAATTAAAATCAAATCAAACATTGTTAAACATATAACATCCACTGATAAAAAAGTTATTAATAAAACTTTAAAAGTAATATCTTTATAGGGCATGCAATAAAAGCAAACACAAAGGATAAGATTGGAATAAAATATTTTAGTTTATTACTATTAGTAATCTAATTTAAATTCGTATGTAACTTTAACTGAATTTTTCCCTAAAAGTTCAATTAGTGTTACAAACCATGAATTAAATAAATATTGCTAATAAAGTATTTTATTCCTATCTTTACTACGCTTGTATCTATTTTCATTGCATGCTGTAAAAGATGTGATTCTTTTAAAATGACCATAGAAGCGAAAAAAAAAAAAAAAAAAAAAAAAACGACTACATTAAAAAATGAACATTCACTTTTATGAAAGAGTGACTATTCACTCCTACCAGGGGTGAAAAACCGCACTCCTTTAGCAAGAGTGAATAGTCACTCCTCCGAAAAAGTGATTATCCACCCCTGTTTAGAGTGAATATTCACTTTCCAGGAGTGACTATTCACTCTTTCAGAGAGTCAAAAATTTCACTTTTGCTCAGAGTGAATAGTCACTCTAAAGAGGTTGGGCATATTTTGACTCTGCGATAGAGTGACTATTCACTCCTCTGTAGTGAATAGTCACTCCTTTTTATTTAGAGTGTAGGCAATTGCACTTTGCTTAATATTCTGTTGATGATTGATTGGCGATTATTTTCCTTAATAGAATATGGAATTTCGTTGAATTGCTTGGCGATAATATGATGCAAGCAGAATAAGCATGCAGAATCCTTATTACAGTGCGTGTCAAAAATTTAAGCCCAACATAAAATTTCAAAATAAAATTTTATTTTTGACTGAAAGTTACTTTCCTTTTCACATGACCTACAAATTGTAGTTTTAAAAAGATCTTTAACAGATTTATGCTTTAAAATGTATCTCAAATAAAAGAATTTATCAAAGGAAAAAAATGAGTCTGTCAAAGATTTAAGCATAGTAGTTCTTTTGTCTTTATAGAACAAGAATAAAAAAAATAATAATGCTTGATTATCGCTCAATTCTGCTGAATTACTTTAAATATATGGTCGTCCATCGATAAAATAAGGTTCTGTATTGTTTCCAGCTCAATTTTAAACCACGCGTTCTCAATGGCATCTTTCAAATATTTCACTGGAGAATACTGTTTTCAATTCAGATAAGGCATGAGTGAGCATACCCCGCATATTTTCCATAGGGTTTAAATCAGAGCTAATTGCCGGCCATTTCAAAACATTACTCTTTTCGACTTAAGTCACGTTAAAGTTGCATTTGAGGTATGAATCAAAGCATTACCATGTTGAAATAACCATTTTCTGCTCTCAAAACCTCGGAAACAGGGATAAAATGATTGGCAAGTGTCTCTTTATAGTTTTCAGAGTTTTCATGACCACTGATGATTGCTAGAGATGTCTGACCATTGAAAGGAATAGCCCCCCCCCCCCATACCATTCATGTGAATATGTTTCATCGTTCCAATTTTTGTAAACTCCCATATACACGTATCCTGATATATATTCATAATAATATTTTCTATATTATAACGGTAAAACATGTCCATGATTAACGCTACGTCATATTGACGATAGCAACACATGACAAATGAATTTCGCATTTATTGGATTTTTTTAAGCTTCTAAATATTGCCTAATTTCAATTTTTATACCACTGAATAGGAGAGTAAATGTTTTTCACATGCAGTTTGTTTAAAAACTGTATCTTAATTTACTGATTTTTTATACTTTAAAAAATACATTTCAAATTAGATTTTTTTAAAAATATTTTCTTATAGCATGCAACCTGATTACAAAATATAAACCTTTTTGTTTTTAAACAATATAAATAGTTAAGAATTTATTTCAATATAATATTCCATAACGCACTCTAAGAAATAAAACTCTCAATTTTGACGATTCAGCAATCCTCGAGCTATATTTCGTTGTTTTTGACAATCATTTCGCATCAAAATCACGTGACTTTTAACGACACGTAAACTCTCAAATATCTGACGAAGGTTTTTCTTCACTCACGGCCAGACTCAATGCATTTTAAGGAAACCGTACCTCCTCAAATCCTGCGACTTTTACAAGTTGATATTTGCTTGTTTATGTTATTCCTGTCATAATTTATTTAAAAAATTGCACTTTTTAGCGCTTTTCAGAAAATGCAGACATACAGGTAGTTATTGTTTCTGCATTAGTTATTTTTTTTTAATGTTAAAGTTTTTAAGAATGTTTATTATTATTATTATTATTATTATTATTATTATTCGTTGCTCGCTATGGTTTAATTCGAAAAGAATAAATTTTCTGCGTTTTACAAAATCGTTCAAAAAGAAAATTTGGTCAATAAAGTTTCAAAATTTCAAGATCTCTTTTTCATTTAAGAAATATATTCATATAACTATCAAATTAAATATGCATAATTGACCCCTCTCCCTTCTCTTCTGTAAACAGTAAAGTGTTAAAATCTTAACCACCTACTCAAATTGATAAAATCTCCCCCATTTGCACAAAATTCGTTATTTCTGAGCAAAAAATTAACTAGACCATATTTTAATCATTCATCGAGCAAAGAAAATTTCCCTAATAAATTATATTAATCAGGCCATATTATAATTATTCATATTGACCACAGGAAACAATAATAATAAATTAGCCTTACTAATTAAAACTTGCAAGAATTATAAGTATAACAGCATCGATAAAATTACAACCAACCTTATAAGATATAAACATACAGTAGAATCCATTACATGCATCTAAAATCATATCCTTTCGAGGACTCAATAGCGTAATAGCTAGAGCGACCGTCTCACGCACCGGAGGTCGTGAGTTGGAATCACCGCAAAGTTCACCGTTCAAATCACCGTTTTTTCTCCTGTCGATACAAGAGCTTCTAAACTGTTCAATAGGTGCCACCACCAGCCCTCGTTTTGCACTTTTCAAACAACCACTTTTGACGAAATTGTTATCCCCAAACAAGCGAAGAAAGTAATTTTCTCAATTTGACGAAATATTCGTTCGGAGCATATCCCAGGAAATGGTTTCGTCAAAAACGAAGAAAATTTCGTGAAATCTGAGTATCCATTTCCGAGAGTGCGAATTAAAAAATTCCTTTATAAATAAATAAGCAAATAAAATAATATAAATAAAACACAAATTTAACAGACAAGTAATCGAACTACACGCTTTAACTCCAGAAATTATCGCTACTAAAAAGGCTGCTGTACGTTGCGATATTTGGCGATTTACTTCTCGTATGTGGCTAATACGAATATGTTCCCAAACTTTATTTGAATACATTATTGTTACTTTTCCTATAAAAATTCTTTTTGATTTTGTTAGTGGGCAATCTAAAAAATACTTTAAATGTATAAAATCTATTTCAGTTTTCAATTGGAATAATCTGTATTCTGTATCTCGGGCAGGATCTATTTATAATTTCAAATGATGAGCATCTTCATCATATAATAGACACTCCTTTTTCTTTCTTCCGTGAAAATATGCATTCATTCACTAACATAAATTTCAATTTCTTATTTATTTTTTTTATTTTAAATATTTTTTTTTAATTTTTTAATTATTATTTTCTTAATCTTAAAACACATGTTTTCATTCGGGTAAAAGTATGAGTGTGAAAAAATATTAAAGTTTTGCTTTTTTGTATTGTATTAAATGAATAGATGTTAAAATATGTGACAAACAAATTTCCAACATTTCGGTTTTTACTAAATATTAGGTGAAAGAAATTCGATAAAATCATGTAATCCATGATATCCAAATGTAAAAAAAGATTTATATTACACATACGAAGAAAAATATATATATTTCTGATATCTCTGTTCTCTTAAAAAAAAAAGAAAACTTTCATACATTAATTGAATCATTTCAGAAAGTGTGTTTTAAGTTTCAAAGAGGAATGTCCCTTCTTAAAAGAGACAAATCTACCTTAAATCTACCAAACTCGTCTTTTACTCGCAGTTATTGTTAATTTTGCTATCTCGGAGCGCAGATTAACAATAGTTTTAGGTAAAAGAAGCGTTTGGAAGATTTTAAGATCATTACCGCTTTATGAGGCAACCTTCTGCCTTCTGGATGATATTTAAACCAGTGGCATGGCGTCCGGTCATCGCTGGATGCGGCGATGACCAAGCAATATTTTAAAACTCTTAATAAGCTTTTAAAACTCTACGATCCAGTTTTAGCAGAACATTTGGAGTTCATGTATAAGTGAAGGTAAGATTTAAAGTTTCTTTTTTGAACATTCAACCATTGAATTTTAGAGTTAATAATTTTTCACTACAAACTTAAATAATTGCGATGACCACCGAAAATTTTCACGCCACGACACTGATTTAAACCACTTATTCTGAAGCGGTTAGTTGACTCTTTGACCTGTACAAAAATCTGAAATTTCTTTTTCTGCTTAAAGTTCTGTTTATATACACAAAAATAATATTTATTAGTTAGAAATTTATATCGAAAGTGAAAAGGTATTTTTGGAGCCATAGAAGTAGAGCAAGATACGGCGAATAAGCAGTAACGAAAACTTTAATTGAGGTATTTTTTTTCCCCATAACAGAATTTTAAAAAAAGTAAAGACACTCTACACTGTTAAAAATTTGCAACAAACTGTCCAGCAATTCGACCGTTTTTGTAGAAAACGGTTAGGTAACCGCAATTTAGTTCTATTCTGATCATAATATGAGCAATAATATTTTATAATAGAGCTAAGATTGTTTGACCGTTTTTTATAAAAAAGTTTGAATTGCTGGACAATTTTCTGCAGATTTTATACAGTGAACGCTGCTAAAAATTTGTTGCAAACTGTCCAGCAATTCGCCCGTTTTTAAAGAAAACTGTTATTTGACCATATTAATAACATAAAGGCAGCTGACCATATTATCGACAATATTATGGTAGGAATAAGGTTAAATTACGGTTATGTAATCGTTTTCTCTGAAAACGGTAGAATTGATGGAGAGTTGGCTGCAGATTTTTAAAAGTGTAGCTAGGCCAATTTTCAACTTGATGATATTCTAAATTAGTGATTATATTTTTTTAGTTAAATGCGTATGATTTTCTTTTTTCAAAATATTGATGTTTTGTATTTCTGTGCAAAGTTAAGTACAGACATAGATTGTTAAAAATTTGCAGAAAACTGCCCAGTCATTCGATCGCGTTTATAGAAATGGTTACATAGCGTAATTTACTTTTATCCTGACCATAATATATTTAATATAATATGTTCATGTAACTGTTATCTTTAAAAACGGTCTAATGACAGGTCATGGGCAGGTACACTTCATAATATGGTCAAGTAACAGTTATGTTTAAAAACGGTCTAAAGACTGGTCATGGTCAGTATGCTGCAGATTTTTAATAGTGTAACGGACTTTTTAATTGAAAATTGAAATTTTAATTTGAATTGGGGCTATTCCACTAAAGTTCCATATTTTTCAAAACGTCTACGCTACGTATTTCAATTGCTTTTTTGGACAAAAAGAACTTGTTTTGTTACATTTTCTGGGTTAAAGCTGTCTGAGTTATTGTGACCGCTTCTTATCTCCTTCTTTTTCCTAAATGTATAGCTCTAAAGCTGCCAAGCCTCTATTTTTACCCGACTGAAAAGAAGGGTTATGTGTTGCACGCGTATCTGTATATATGGATTTCTTTATACCCTCGAAGCATCCCAACGGCTGGATAGATTTTAATTAATGTGGTCTCTATCAATTCGTCTTAACGGCCCGATGGTTATAGGCTAGGTTTTGTTTTTATAAATTCAAAATGGGGGCCGTAAAATACAAAATGGCAATAGGGTCGGAAGAAAATTTACGCACCCTATTGAGTGGCATATCATTGGCTAGGTCTTTCAAAATGAAGACGATATATCATTGACTATTTTACAGTCAAAAGCTCCGTTAAAATATTATACAACCTGGAAGTTGTGTATGTAGGATCTCAAGCTTTACTGCAACTCTAATCATCATAAACATCTATAGACCTCATCAAAACAGTGTTTATACATAGGAATAACAATTAAACACAACTTAATCGTCTCAATACATGTAAATAAAAAAATAGGTAAGTAATATAAACAAGTAATATAAAAAATTATTTTAAGTCAATTCCTACTTAGGTCAATAAGAGAATTTTTTTCTCCCATTCTTCTTTCCTCTTGAGTGGCACGTAAAATCCCTTGATCAAGAAAAAGGTTCTCTTGATTATTGAAAATTAATTAATTAAATTAAATTAATTAATTAATATTTGAAAAAAAAACTGGATTAACATCAAGTGTCATACACTACAAGTTTAAAATTTTATTTGAGCTTAATTTAATGAATAATAAGTATTTTATTAACGATTAAAAATTTGAACAGGATATATATATAGCGAGAGTGTGAGCTAATAGAAGGAATTGAAGAAAAAATAGTTTCACATTGATGAGAAATCATTAATTAGTTTGCTTTTTACGCAGCTGGTTTTTTTTATTTTTAACATTTAATTGTTTATTTAATGTATCAAATAAAGCAAAATACAGTTCTACTTTAATTAAACTTAGTTCTAGTTATGTAAAATTAATTAGTGTAAATGGATTTTACTTTACGCATTGCATATCCAAAAATAAATAAATCTCGAAAAATCCTTAGAGAAATTCTTAGATCCGTCAAAGTGGTGTTACCCCTTAATTATTTACTTTTAACTACATTAAATAACATAAATTTCACTTTACGTTACTCGCATTTAAGTGCTGTTTTTTTTTAATTCTATTTCTGATTTATTTTTTTTAATTCAAACTTAAGAAGTTAGATGAATATATCCACCCTACAAGATGATTACCAATTGTCTCGAGGCAACTAGATTGTCTTTTGGGTCTGTTATATATACAGTGGCGGTCAAAAGTTTCCGGCCAGTTAGTTTCTTTGATTTGTTTGACAGAACGTTTCAGCGAAGAAGAAGCACAATCGCTCCAAAAGTTAGGAATAAGCAAATTACCTCTGACCACGTGATCATTTGGATTGGATACTTAAGATATTTCATGCAAAGGGGAGGAATTCGAAATTCGCGCGTGCAAAAGTTTCCGGCCATTCGTCATCCATTATTTTTTGCTATCGCTAAAGTGTTTTTTTTGGCCATGTCTGTTAGTTAATCAACGTGAATAACGTATTTGAAATTCAAAAATGAAAAGTTTAAAAATTTATTGTTCCTAAACGAGTGATTTGTTTGTCGCTAAAGGAACAATCCTCTCGTGAGATTGCGGCAAAGTTGTCGATCGGAAAATTTGCTGTACACGATATTTAAAATAATATATAAAGATGGTCATGGCCTTTGGATCTTGCCACGGTCCGGAGGACCCCGGAAAACGATTATTCTTGAGGACAGAATTATCAGGAGAAAAGCAGTTGATGACCCTCGTAAAAATGCCGCTGCAATTCCACGCGATTTATGGTGTTAAAATATTTCTGAAACTAGTTTGTCTACAGTGTCAATACGCTTATGTGACGTAGAACTTTATGGAACAGCCGTTGTTAAAAAACCTTTCATAAGTAAAAAAATATTCAGAGGACCCGACTGGCGTTTGCCAAGGAATACAAAGACTGGTCAAGTGAAAACTGAAAAAAAAAAAATACTATTTTCCGATAAATCGACGTTCAATCTTTTTGGGAGTGATAAAAGACATTACAACCGACGACCTAAAAACAAAAGATAAGATGCGATATATTGTTGGAATGTTATTCCATATGGAAGGCATGAATACTAAATTCCTCAATAGTAAACAATAAAAAGTTAAAAGTTTTACCTTTATGTTTTGATGTACAGGGCTCGCAGCGTTCCTAAAATTTTCGCACTTTGCTACCACTAAATTAAAACGATAATCTTAGTTGTATAATCCTATTATGGATGTTAAAGGAATCTACCACGAAGAATTCTTATTTAAAATACTGGTAGCAAAGTGCGAAAATTTTAGGAACGGTGCGACCTCTGGATGTATTATTCAGTAGAAATATATTCTTCTTAGGATGAACAAAAAACATTTATTTGAAGATTAAATACACTAGAATAATATGCTGGACACAATACTGATAACACTTCACAATAAAACAAAACTGATGAATATTCCTGAGACTATTTACAAACACAAATATAAAGAAATACTTTTAACTATGTATTAAATATTAGTTTGTTGCAGTTTTTAATATATTATTATTCCTTTGGAATATCATTGGATGCCAACTGCTATAAGGGAGGGAGAAACACTAACTGTTCTGAGTGTCTGTTCCAGTAAAACAACAAAGAGGATTGTCTGAAGCTGCCATCTGGTGGAATGTTCTTGAAACAAAAGAGCATTCTCTAACAGATATATTATTCCTACAATGTAGCGTGGCGGTGGACACGTTATGCTGTGGGGAGTATTTTCTGGAAAATGTGCCTGTCCGTTATTTGAAATCCGTGGCAAGATGAATAGTACAATGCATAAGGGTGTCTTGCTACCTTATTGGAGGAAAAATTGCGGTCGCAACTATTTGTATCATCATGATAACGACCAAAATCATGCATGTAAGCTCGTCAAGCAGTGGCTTTCGCGCAAAAAAATATCGCTTTTTAAATGGACAGCCCAATCATCCGATCTGAATCCAATAGAAAATCTTTGAATCAAACTTGAAACGTATGTGGAATTATAAATATTCCAATTCAGCAGCATTTTCACAAAAATTGCAAGAACCGTGGACAAAACTTAACATTGATGATCTAAAACCGTTCATTGAATCAATGCCACGTTGCTTCGCCGCAGTACATATTGCTAAATGTATGAGTACAAAATACTAATTCTAAATGTTGTTGATCACTGTTATTTTCTGTTATAACACCATTTTTTTCCAAACTTGCCAAAGTGGCCGGAAACTTTTGAGAACATGCGTTTTCTTTTGTAATTAATTTTGTCAATTAAATTTATTAATATTTAATTTTTATTCCATAAATAAGTTCTTAACTTTTATGTCAGTAAAGTGTATAAATATCACTTCGAGATTCCTCTTCATATGGGTATACTTACAAATTAACCAAAACTTTTATGCTGGCCAGAAACTTTTGACCGCTACTGTAGAATTCTCATTCTGTTATTTTAAAAAAAACTACTATTTTTAAAATAGTAGAAAATTTATCCATCAATATTTTATTCGCTATCCATTATCTGATGATCAATAGTTATCTTTTTATTCAGTGAGAATATACGCAATGATTCATCCTCTAGGAAGTTAGCTAAAATTTGAAAAGAGAGGTATTACAGAAGAAGAAAAAACAGTATAAAATAATTCACGTTCACAAATATCCATTTTTATTAATGCACTTCGCTTCATTATACATGAGATCTTGTGATTTTCGTTTACCAGTTTTCAATTAAAATTTTTTTGGCGAAAGTATTTTTATCGTTATAGATCTTGAGAATGTCGCCGTCTGACCGATGAAACATGTCGATCTGGATAAAGGTATTTATTCGCCTTATAAGTGTATTTTTATCACTTTTATCAAGTATTAACTTAGTTTGACGAAACTATTATCTAAAAATTTGTTAATCATTCAATAGATAGCGCCCACATTCGAAAATATTAAAAAAATCAAATCGAACTTCACTATTTAAAAAGTATAATTTTATGAAATAAGTGCATGTATCAATAATGCATACAAAAAAAATTTTCAATTTTATTAACTCCGTTACTTTTAGTAGTTCGATTACATGTCTGTTAAATTTGTGTTTTATTTAGCTTATTGTATTATTTTACTTATTTATTGATGGTGGTTCAGTTTTGATATGGAATATTAGTCCAAAATGTAATCTATAAATCAATATCTAAAAAGTATAATTTTATGAAATAAGTGCATATATCAATACTTGATAAAAAATGTTTTCAATTTTATTAACACCTATACTTTTCTATTAGCCGCATGCCAGTAGTTAAGAGCGGAAGGAATTACCAAAGATCTCTGGTTACCACGACCGTTTTATTTCTGATAATTTCAATGGTTTAAGCGTGTAGTTCGATTACATGTCTGTTAAATTTGTATTTTATATGTTTTAGCGTATTGTTTTATTTATTTATTGATGGTGTTTTATTTTCGATATGGAATATTAGATCAAAATGTTGAACTATTTATATTGTTTGAAGTGCAAACGGGTTAATCTCGTCTGACTGACTCGCACAAGATTGTGATAGCTTTAAAAAAAAAACGTGCTTGAGAATTATTTAAAGAAATATAAAAAAGCAATAAATTGAGATGCAGTTTTCGAACAAATTGCATTTAAAAGAACATTTTCCTGCTCCGCTGTGTAGAAATTGAAATTGTGCAATGATTAGACTTTAAAAAAATTGCAGGGAAATTAATTGGTCAGACATTACTACCATCAATATAATGTCAGCGTTAATCACGAAAATGTTTTTACTGTATTATATCTTTAATGTGTCAATCATAAACTGTATTTGAAGTAAAGTAAGTCACATTACTATAACATAATAATGCAGCATTATCGAGAATAGATAATATCGGAACTATTATTTTAACACAATCAAACTGATTGGTAAAGTTATCATACGAATTTAATATTTCCAACTAAGCAAAAAAATGCCCAGGCTGGGAATCGAACCCAGATCCTTGGCCTACAACGCCAATGCTTTACCGTTTAAGCTATCTGGGCCGACAACCAGCCAGCATATTTCGCTCCGAAAACCTAATTATTAGTAACATCTGGTCTGTCATGTAGACAGCTCAACAGAATAAACCGCATGTAAGGGAACTCCATATAAACGATGGAAACGGTTATGGTTATCTGAACTAAACATGCTGGCTGGTTGTCGGCCCAGTTATCTTAATTGTAAAGCATTGGCCTTGTAAGCCAAGGATCTGGGTTCGATTCCCAGTCTGGGCATTTTTTCGCTCAGTTGGACACATTCAATTCGTATGATATCTGAACGTTCAAACTGAAAGATATATAATTATTATTACAGTACAAAGTCTAATGTTCGGAATCCTCGGGACTTTGCAAAATCCGAACTTCGGATTTTTCCGAACTTTGGGTCATCAAAATATTGCTTTTCCAATAAAAAGAAAAAAAAATTGCACTACTTAAAAAAGCAAAATATGACGTTCATATATTAAAAATTGCATATAACAACTATTAATACTAAATTAAACAATCATTTTCATTAAATAAATCATAACAAAATAAAAAGTAAAACAAAAACATTTATTTAAGGGAACATGCAATTTAAGAAGGAATTGTAACTTTCTTAACTATTGAAAATTTTAGTGAATGTGGGCTGCTTTATTAACTTAAGTACATCATTAAGAAATTTTTCTTTTATTCTGTACATAGATATGACTTAAGATTCAGAAATAAAGTTCAGAAATAAAGTTCAGAAATAAAGTCAGAAGCTCTAGACCTGTTTTTGTTTCAACAATTTTGTTTTTTTATTTCTTTCTTGAATATTGCCGCTGGGAAGTCCGAACTTTGGGTGTCTGAACATTAGACTTTGTACTGTATTATTATTATTATTATTATTATTATTATTATTATTATTATTATTATTATTATTATTTTAATGTTTCAAAAACTATAGACAAACAATTAAAAATTTGTATGGATTAGCGATTCTTGAAATAAATCAAGGCAGAGAAACTCTACTGTTTTTTAAATCATAGAAAACTATTAAGAGTTTAATTATGAATTTATCCTTTGCAAAAATACAATATTGCACATTCGTTTTAATATACATGAGACATTATTACATTTATTTAAATACGTTTTGCCCAATATGAATATTTTTGGTCTTTTATGTTATACAATTTTATTGGATATTTAAAATATCTCTTAAGTTAATACTGCCTTTGAAAAGAGTTCATAATTTTACAAAATACGATGTTTAACTGTATTTTCTGACAGTGGATTCTACAAATTAATTTTTAATATAGACAACTGGCAGCTGTTTCAGAGTTTCTAAAACTCCGTCTTCAATTGAAAGTTAAAAATCATTTTAGCAATCAAAACAAATGTATCGCGTCACTCAAGAAAATACAAATTTGGTGTTTTGATATATTAGATATAAAAGAAATTTTTAATTTATTCATTATTATACTTAATTTGTTCTATTGTTTAATTAAATATTACTCTATATTAGGCAAATCTGGATCACATTTGGGTAATTTTGTTTTTCAGGTCATTTTTATTGTATTGTCTCTTTTGAAGTCGAACTACTATTTTTCTCATCAAATCTATTTCATGTTTTTCACTTTATAAAGTTAAATAATTTTACATTTACGCGTAAAGTAACTTTTTATTTATAAATAATGCGTATTTTTTTTCCAAAATCTGTTAATTGAATATTACTATGAATTCGTTTGCATTTTAATTTTAAATATTTTTCACAAACATTATTTTTTAAATTCTCCGCCGCATCTTCCATTTGAAAATCATGCCCTCTTCGTTTTTTTTTTCTTCCTTTTTCGACAACAACCCAAAAACCAAAATAACATTTTTAATAACAATCTAGGACCAGAGTTGGGCAAATTTGTAATTCCAATTATCTGCATTGTAATTACAAGTTAATTGAATGTAATTAATAATCAATACACTTACATGCCTCAAGAAATTCTTGCAGCACTGTAGCCCGAAGCACAACCTATCACATTATTTGACGAAATTTCTGTGCTTGAATGCGTATAACTATAATAAATTACATACAATTAAATTGCAACTACGTTGAAAATAATTCGAGTTACAAATTTGACCAACTCTCTAAAACCAACCAACATAGTAACTAAAGTTATTAAATAAATAGCGCTGCAGCCAAGACGACAAAGGTATTAGTGAGGTAGATCTCCATCATGAGGTGAACAGGTGAATTTTGCCCCGTGGCTAAGTAGACAACCCGTTAAGGGGACGTAACTGGCGGGGGAGAAAAAGTAGGATCCCATGTTATCTGTAAGGGAAAATACGCAGTCATCTTGTTCATTCAAAATTGGATTTTTCAGCAATTTTTTTTGCAGCATGTAGATAGGAAAGTTCTTTATCCCTCAGTAAGCTTAAAATATTTTTAAGATAATTATAAGTATTTTAAAATTTGTGTTAAAGTTAAAAAAAATTACGAAAAGTATAAAAAGTATTATTTATTCGTTTGTAACTTTGGACTGGAAAAAGATATAAAAATTTGGAGCTTATAGAGGGATAAAGAACCTTCCTGTATACGTGATGAAAAAAAAAATATTGTTCAAATTTCCAAATTTGAATGAAAAAGAAAGATAAATATTTTTTCCCCATAAGATAACATGGGATTCTACTTTTTTCTTCCCCACCAAATAAATCCTATTGAGCTAGACATAACGTTCGGCAAATAGGTGATTGGTCAGCGGTATAACAATAATAATAAATTTAAAATCACTTATGTTTATTAACTATTTTCTAAACCTAATTTTTAGTAGTTAGAGTTCTTTGAATTTTCAACTGAATATACATCTGATGAACTTTTTATCGCTGCATGTTACCTACATCTGAAAACTGTGTGCTAATTTTATTAGGGAAAATAATTAATTAAAATCTGCATGAGAAATGTGATAAAATCATAAATTAATTTTAAACGTATAACAGCTGTAGCAGTTGTTTTGGAATTTCTAAAAATCCTCCTTCACTGCAAATTTTAAAAAACATTTAATATTAAAAACAAATGAATGGTAATGTGATGGAGGTAAAAAGCAATATAGCTTATACTGTAAAATAAAATTGTAAATTCACTAGTGTTTTACTGTGATTTGACGCAATAATTTTACGACAAAAAACGTTTTTTCAGGCTGAACTTGTTAAATCTTGTAAAAGATGTAGTTTTTTTTACGTGCAAGACCCGTTTATCAAAGGTACAGGTTATTTGTGTAGAACCAAATACATTTTTTTATGGTACTTTGCCTGGAATCTCTGCTGCAGTATTTTTGCAGCTGCAATTTTTAACAGTGTACAGCCAAATGTGAAAAAGTGAAAATAAAAGAAACAGAGAAGCTAAGAGAAGCTATTTAAAGAAACTAATTATCTCTACTAGCTTTCTACATCAGGTATTAATTATCAATAAAAGATGAACAATTTAGAAAATAATGGATTAATCGTTTAAGAAAGCTTTTAGATTTAAAACAAAGTATTTTCAGATAGATTTAAACAAACATCATTTAAATGGAATCGGTTGGCAATTATCTTATACTTTTTCCATATGACGATAAAATTTAATAGATCTTTAAAATGGAAAACATTTTTCTTTTATAATTACCCATATTTATTTTATTAATGATATTACATTTTCACTAGAAGCCTATGATTAATCATTTAGAAACAAATATCTTTGATCGTATTATTTAATGATCCTCTTTTTATATCTGATTCTATTTTCCCGTTTATCAGGCATTATTTATCTCATTAAAATGTTATTTCAAATCAGTTTTGGTAAATCTACTTTTTTAAGTGCCTATCAAACATTTGTTATTGAGACATGTATTTCTCTTAGCAATACCGTTAATCATCCGACTATTTTGTTATGCTTCATAGATATGACGTTAATAAAAAGCGTCTCATCTTTAAGCCTGAGAAAAAATGAATGTATTCTGAACTTTACCAGTCAAATAATTGAATGCAGGTATTGATTCTTAATTTTATCAACTGTCCGTTCAAATGCAATAATAACGATTTGCAAGCATCGGGTTTTATATGGTCTTTATTTATTATTATTATTATTTTGTGACTGAATGCGATCCTTAAAATGTATTGCTTTAATTAAAAAAAAAACTGTTTAAGTAGATAGAGCAAAGAGCAATTAACAGAGTATTCTTTTACAAGCATACATTTCACCTTCTGATATTAAAACATTTTGCGCCAATCACATAAAAGAATAACTTTTAGATAATTATTATTCAAGGCTCTCAGGTGGTCTGTCTTTTAATATAAAGTAATGGTCAAATAGTCTTTTTGAATACCAGTATTAACTCAGAAAATTTTTCTTCGAAGGTTTCAGCAAACCTTCTGCACCGGTATCTACATAATTCGCAAGAAAAATCTTAAAAACATTTCTTTGAAAATACTGATTTTTAAAAGCGGATAATTTGGAAACTTTGATAACTACGACTATGGCTGTTTCTGTTACATAATGAATCTTAAATTAATAGTTATACATCCAGTGTACCGTTCATATGAATATGTTTCTCAAAAATATCATCAAGATAAAACGCAATCGTTTTAATATAAATGTAAATAAATATTTTTTTAGTAATGTACCATACAAGAAGTACACCCATGAACAGAGTTTAATGAAAACTTGATCACAAGTGTCGTAAAATGTAAAAATAAGGATTTATAAAAATTATTCAATAGCCATACTGTTATTGACTTTATGTAATTTTGAAAGAAAGATTTCGGGAAACTTTTTTTAAGGAACATTCTTCCTGAATATAAGTTCTCTGTTACTTTCTTTTAACAGGAAGTAAAAAAAAATTTAATCCTGATAAGAATACGATATTTGTATCCCTGTTAAATCTTATATAAAAGAATCAATTCAAATCGTTTCGATGATAAAATCATGATGCTACGAATTTGCCTCATCTAGATTACTGATTTGAAGTATAGCAATATAATAATAATATATACTAATTTAAGGATATAGTAATTTTTTTTTACAAATTACTATATTTTTCATATTTCCGCTATGTTTTATCAGTATACTCTGCCGTGGCATGATTTCACTACTTTCCAAGGATTTCTATCTCTGCACTTTCCTGTATACAATGCATGTCAATAGTTTAAGCACAGTAACTATTAGAAAAAAAAACTTTAAATATTCACCATATTTCAATATCTGTCATGTATATGTTAATAATAGCAGTTTTAACACCATTTTCAATAAAGTTTTCTTTTAAATTTTATTTTAAACTGTGGCGTTTAAGAATAGAACAAAAATAACCGTGTCAAAAGTTTAAGCACAAAATCGTTTTTATTCAAATTTTACAAACTGGTGTAAGCAGTTGCGCACGCAATTGATTTCTGAGTGTATAAGAAGCAGTCAGTTGTTGTTTTTCAGTTAGTAAGAAATGCCCAAGTCGAAAGAATTTTCAGAGGAGAAGGTGATAAATATCTGGAGTATGAGAACAAAATATAAGTATGTTTCTGAAATTGCAAGTGCATTAAAAAAAAATCAAAACGAGGTATTCATCAAGTTTTGGCTTGTGGCAAAGATTTCAAACGAAAATTACGTTCAGGAAAGCCGTGAGTGACTTTTTTGCGCGAAGACCGCCGCATCAGGAACCGGGTTTCAACGAGTAATTACTCTCTTTTACAAATAAAACATGCAGTTGGAGGACAAATATCGAAACAAACTGTTTATAGATGAGTGTTGGAATCGAAATACATCAAAAACCGCAAAACGGCTCGGTTACCATGGCTGAAACGACACAAAAAGAAGCTAGATTACAGTGGGACAATGAGCATATGTCATTTGGTGATAAGTGGCTGAATGTCATATTCAGTGATGAAAAAAAAAAAATGGAACCTCGATTACCTTGATGGTTTTAAGTCTATAGGTATGATCCCTGAAAAGAACCTATGAGTATATTTAGCCGACAACATGGTGATGGTTGTGTATGGAAAAGCAAATTAAAGTCATGGGAAAGTTATGCTGAAATTAATTAAAAAGACAAAAGTACTAAATGAGATTTTAATTAAAAAATTGGTTGATAATTTTGAAAAATAGAATTAAATTTAAACTCGTGTATCGAAATTTTTAATGATAGTTTAGTAATGAACTTAAATATTTTTTATAAAGCGAAGCACAGAAGCGTCATTACATAGGGAAAGTTATTACCCAGTTTCACAAACTCCCTTAAATGAGATTAGCAACCTTCTGAACATTACTATTTAGAATTATCTTTGACTAGTATTTTGGCTCATTTTTGAAGGATGTTTTGAAGTAAAATTGGTTTAAAGAAAAAAGAATTAATTCAAATAATACATTTTTTTTCAAATTGTATTAAACAAGTATTTAGGTTTTGATAATTTAATTTTAATTTATAAAATGTTCTCATTATTCTTAATGTTGATCTTCTGTAAAATTTTAAGTATCTGTTTTCTAAAAAGGTTATTAATTTATTTTTTAAATGTAAGGCTATACTAAAAAAATATGATATTACATTTTAATTGAAACATTTTAGGTTGATTTTGTAGGAAACACTACCTATGACATTCTCCGCTATATGTGAATTTCTGAAAAATTTTGCAGATCTACGCCGATCATGACCCCTAGAACTCAAAATCAATCCCCAGTTGAAAACTTTATATATATTTATATATCTATCACATTATGTATGAAATGCATCCGACAGACCCAGAATGTCGCACCATAATTAAACTAAAAATAAATAACAAACATCAAACAAATTTCAACAAATATAACTTGAAGAGGAAAAACAAAACAAAAAAGATGCGGCCTCATCAGCAGTGGACATTTTATAAAAGCACAACAATGTTTCAGACTAAATACTATACACAACAAACTATTATTCAGTATTGGTGGTGGGTTTCGGCCAGAGTGCCGTAAAGTATAAATAAATTGCTAAAAAAACAATTGAAAGCATATCACGCACACTCCCCTACCTACCTTTGTTTATGTATATAATAAACATGAAATCACAAATATCTGAAAAATTGGTAAAATTCTAAAGATGAACAAATGAGCAATGGAAACCAGTATTTAAAATAAGGAACTATATATATATGTATTTATATATATATATATATATGTATATATATTTATACCAGGTGTCCCAAAAATAACTGATGGATTTTAAAATCCAATATCTTCCAAACGGTGACAGATATTTAAAAAATTCTTGCAGGAGGGTTATGTATGATGTCAGGAGTTTTTGTACTGTGATTCTTGATTTTAGTTTGAATTTCAAACAACAGATGGCGCTGAGAGTAATAGGAGCTCAGTCCAGACCCCATTTTTGGTAATTCGGGATCCATTCAATACATTTTAATCTCCTTTTTTCATATGAAAGAAGAGAGGCCGAAAAATCGAGCCTAGATTTAGCGGTTATTGCTTGCAGCGCCATCTATCGATACTATTTGTAACTAACACTGAGAATCGCAGCAAAAAAATTCCTGACATCTTACATAACATTCCTGCAAGAACTTTTTCAATATCTATCACCGTTTGCAAGTTATGGAATTTTTAAATACATCAGTCATTTTTGGGACACCTGGTATATGTGCATACTTTTGTAGTTATTTGATACCTTTCCTTAAGAAATGCCATTTGAAGCTGCAAGTTTATCATCTCAGGAGGTCTCTTAAAAAAATTCAAATAATTTATATCAATAAATGTTACTGGACTACTATTTAGTTTATTTGTTCAATTTTTGTCTTAAATCTTCATTTATAATTACCTCCTTTAATATTTTGTTCTTTCAAATTTATAATTTATAATTTTTTAATCGTCTTAAAACTAATTTATAACTTATATATTTAAAATAAGTAATACTTTGTAATATTTTATAATAATTATATACTATTAGCATCTATGTATATATTACACTAACACGCGTGGCATAGAAATCGCGATTATTTGTTATTGTTTAATGGCAACGCCTGAGAAGCGCATCTCACTGGCTATTGTGTAAGAGTCCTTTGGCAGGATTTAGGGCGATCGGGTTTGTTTACGTTTCGCTTTTTCGGTGCAATATCTTTCGCTGCAATTATGTAGCTTCAAAATATCATTTGATATCATTTGAAATGCCCGTAAAAAATATCGGTGAATGCTTGAAAGGGAAGAAGAAGCCGAATTCGAGTCGAATCGAAATAGATTCGAAATCCAAATAGAATTGACCGAGAACGCCGTCAAGTGATCGGCAAAATAGGCTTAATAACTGTTGCTTCTGAAATCCAAATTACTGATTTAAACGCTCCGGGGCATGCATAACTGTAGGTGAAACGTGCAATTTCTGCAAAGCACTGTATTTGAAATGCGAATTAAACAGCAGCAAGAAATTTACAAAATATTGTCATGACGTAAAAAGTAATTTTATACGGGCAGGTAGTTTTGATTGTACGGACCTGCGATACGAATTTCAGGTTCATTTAAGAATATTATTACGGGCCCCCCAGAAGTAAGATACAATAAAACCTGCTTAGACGAAAACGAAATCGATCAGTGACAAATTCCATTTTTTGCAGGTTATTTAAATTGAACAAAGCATAATAGCATTTTTTTGGGGTGGGGGGTGGGGGGTGAAGAGCTGGAATTTTTTTTTTCGTTTATTACAGAATTCCGTTATAAACAGGCTTTACTTTATTATAAAATAAATTTGCTGGATGGTTCTTTTTAAAAAAACCTATATAGTAATATTTGCTTACAATTTTATTAGGGTAGATGCTCCAGTTGTGGCCACTGTACCAGTTGTGGCCACATTGGATTAGTTTGTCCAATATTTAGGCTGTGAATTGATGCAGACAAATAATATGCATTCTTACACCTTAAGCAAACAATATTTTATCATTTACAATCTCATTTGTTTAATTTTTGATAAAATGTGACTTACAAAAAAATAAATGTGTGAAACTGTAGTGTGTGCTCACATGTATTAAGATTTTTGCTTAGCTGACAAGTTTTCCAAATCTTTCAATATTAGGCTATTATTGGGATCAGTTTGTCCTGAAACAAATTGCTATTAGGTTTTATGAGGTAAGCTTCCTCTCTATTGCAATTTCACATTTAAATTAATTATTTTAACAGTTTAATGTGAGGTGGCCAAAACTGGTGCTTTAAATTTGCTATATGTACCTGTTATGCCCATGGAAGTTGGAAGTGGCAAAAAGGATACAACATATGTGCCACCTTTGGCCACATGATTCATTGTAGTGAGAATTTTAGCCATTAAATAAATTTTAAGAACATCAGGATAAAACAAAATTAATTTAGTTTTGTTTGATAGAGTAATGGCTTCAATAAAAAAAAAGCAAGGCTAATAGCAGTTCTATCAAAGAGATTTTGTTTTCTCTGTCCAATAGAAATTCACTTTAGAAAGTACATTGTGCTAGTAACTAAAGAATGATATTGCTAAAGAAAATATAGTATATTGTGTTTAGTATTGATAAAACAAAAGGGGAGGGGCGATATGTCCTATAGGATAAATAAAACATAAATTTTGAAAGATTTTACAAATTAAAAAATTAAAAAGTTCAATAAAATTATAGCAAGATTTCTTGTATTTTTCCTAAAGAAATGAAGAAGTTCCACAATTTTTGCCAGATTACGGGCAAACGGAATTAGAAATACTAAATATTGTGAAAATCTTAACTAGAGATATCTAAATACAAGCAAGAATGAATTTCCCATTATTTAAAAAGAACAGCATTAATTTTACCAAGTTTAAAAAAATACAGAATTCTGTGCTCTTAAAAAATGGCCTAGAGGGGACACTGTTCTAGGATAAGAAGTAAAATTAAGGCCATTCAAAATGTATGATGCTAGCACTACAAGCTAGCAAAGTTTTGGAGCACCAGAAATAGAACTCTTTGGTGACGATTCAAGTGTCCAATCAATCAATCAACAATCCATTGGATAATTATAAAATTGATTTAAATAGTTAATCTTGATGTCCTACAGGCACTGTTGTCCCTTTTATGAATAAAATTAAATATATTTTTTGTTTTTTTAATTGAAATTTTTAGTTAAAAACAACATAAGTATATTTTACTTGATGTTTTTATCAATTCATAAAAAAAAAACATTCTAAATTCTTTTAATACAGCAAACAAATATATGTGTGGTAAAATAGATGTTGGATAAAAATGCTTTATTTTTACTTATTATCAATTAAAATGTTTGTTAAACTACATGATATTGGTGTGGCCACAACTAGTACAAATTGATATTAATTATTTAATGAGTTATTACTCACGATCTAAAATATTCTGTAGAAAGTTATTATGATTCACAGAAAGACAATTAAATTTGCTAAATAATGATGTTATTATGATTTAACCCATTTATGCCTAGCGTCCCATTTTTAGACGTTTCAAATTTTAATTCATTTGTATAATTTTCTTCTTCTTTATAATATGAAAATTGCATGAAATCATTATTTATAAATGTCTTTATCTATAACCGAGAGATGACAGCACAAGGTGGATTTTTATTTGCTTAAATTAAGGCTTCTTTCGGTGTTTATAGATTTTTAATTTTTCAAGAGGGCGAAATGTAAAAAGTAAGTTTGTTTGTATATTTTCTATCATGGACTCAAAATCGCAAGTTATAATCTTAGCTTGTGGACCTTTTTGAAATACGCATTTTTTAAATTGCGAAATTAAATGTTCAAGCCTATTTTTTATGCATTTTTGTAATGTACAAAATATAGTGTTCTAGGCACAAATGGGCACATATTTTTGTTAGAAATTTAGGAGACAATTATTTACGCAATCTCCTTTCGAAGATATTTATGAAATAAATTGTTATTAAGTCTGCAATACGATTATTCTTATTTTATTATTAATAATAGTTATAACGTTATTACTCTCTGCTAAGAAATAAATATATATATTTTTTTGTAGTTCATTAAAATACTAATTATAGTACATAATATACAATTTAAAAACATTTAAATATAAATATAGGCAAAATATATAATTATGCATATTATTCTACTAGAAATACTCATATTTAGTTCTTTTACATTTTATCAAATAAATACAAAAAAAAAATTAAGCTTAATTTTTTTTAGTATTTTTCCAGTTCATTTTGCACCATTTTAAAATGATTTTACCAAAAAATTTGAGAAAACAAAAATTCAGGCACAAATGGGTTAATATGCTTCAATCGGTCAATAACTGTAAAATTTCTATTTCATATTTTCTCTAAAGGTGGTCGCAACTGGAGTATCTACCCTATTTCTTTTTCAGTATTACACTTTATGTTGTATTTGTAATTGCTTTTTCATATAAAGATTTTAAATAAAAAATTAAATTATTGAAAATATAATTACATTTTAATTAAATTCATCAGTTAATTTGAAATAAAAAAGTTTAAAGTATGAGCCATATAAAAATTAAAAAACTTAACCTTTAACTTTACACAACTTTGGAACTGAACAAGAGTGGAGCCCTGGTAATTTGCATCATCTCCACCCGCCCCCTCTGTACGGACCTGCGATAAAAATTTCAGATCCATTTAAGAATATTATTACGGGCCCGGGTAACGCCGGGCGGGTCAGCTAGTTTAAATTATTTTGCTGCTTGTGAGCAAGTCATTATGAATGCATGCTATTAATGTGTATTATAATATATTTTCACTTTGGTCTGCTAAAATAGTTTTTGAAACATTAATTCTTATTAAAGACATATTATATATTTTTAAATATATAATATTGGTTAGCTAAATGTTTTTCAACGTTAGCAAACTTCTTACTTTTTATATGGTACGTTTATTGCTGCAACTGCACGTTTTCATTCATTTAGATTTCTACTTTTGTAGTTATGTGATACATTTCCGCAAAAAAATTCCATTTGAAGCTGCAAGTTTATCATCTCAGTGGGTCTCTAATAAAATTCAAATAATTAATATCATTAAATGTTACTGTACTATTATTCAGTTTATTTGTTAAATTTTTGTCTTAAATCTTCAATTATAATTACTTACTTTAATAATTTGTTGTTTCAAATTTCAAATTTATAATATTTGAATCTTATCTTCAAACTAATTTATAATTAGTGATAATTAAAAAATAGGTGATAACTTATAATATTTTATAATAGCTATATACAGTATGACATCAAAAATCCGCCATTAAGAAATCCGGCATCAAAATCATTTTTTCTCTTCCTTTTTCTTTTGCTCTTTCAAGTTATGGGAGAAGAAAAATAGCTATTCTTTATGAATTAAAAATTTCAAAATTGAAAGTAAAAATGCAAAAAAAAGAACATTTGACTTTGCTTTTCATTTGGGAGAGGCGATTAATTTCTGAAACATTTTTTGGGGAGCTACACCATTGCTTAGCAACGTGAATAACTTTGGGAACAACTTTGGCGAATGCATGGCACAATATATGGCCGGAACGAAATATCGGCAACGGCGACATCAATGATGAGGAAGAATTTTCAGGTTTTCACGTTTCCCGTGAAAAGGTCGCAACTGACCTGATTGAAGATGCAAAATTAGAGAATACAGAGAAGTGCCGAAGTCAATTTGGACGCCAGCGCAAACTGCTGGCATCCAAATTGCCAGCACATTGTGCTGTTAATTTTACGCAACTACTGTATTTTTCATGTTTATGTAGTCAGGAAACCAAAGAAAGATACAACACATCCACTGTGATCGAGTTTGTTCTGGCACATTTACAGTGGTTTTTTTACAGTGTAGGAATAATTTAAAAATAAGAAATTAAGCCAAAGTTTGACTAAACCTCATTATTACACTGCATTAGGTTGAATTAAGACTTAAATTAATAGGAGAAACTAAACCTAATTCTAAATAAAGGATAATTTAGAAGGTATTTCGAAACTATCCGATCATTTTATACGCTCATTTCAGTATTCCTTTGAAATTTTGAATTTTTTAGAAAAGTCGTTGGGTACGCATTTACATCTTAAAATTAACCATCATGGCACGTTCCAGATTTCTTGTCTATCGGTCTGCCACTTCTCTGGTGGAGTGGCACTAACATAAAATGCCTATATTGAAATAGAAACTGTCACCATTAATTTGCCAACATTCACTTTGAAATCGGTTTTGTATTTAATAATATTCCATAGAAAACGCAATTTAGAAAGATTTTAATGGCTTTTTTAGAATGTTTGTTGTTCCTGCCAACCCCAGGTGATAGTGGCACCAGCATAATATATCCTGTATGCGATCAGAGACTGTCACCATTGATTCGCAACCATTACTTTTGTAATCGGTTCATTATTTTATGAAATTGCATAGAAATTTTAATTTATAACACCCTCATTTGAATTTTTTAGAACGCTTTTCGCTCCTTCCCTTCGCTTCACCCCTTTTTAATTTCGAATTTATTTCCGACTGTTCATAGAGGGCATTTATCCTTTATAAGTAATTACCATGCCATATTTAAAATTTCTAGCCGCTTCAGTATCACAGAAATCGCAATGTAGAACGTTTTTTTGCTCCTGCAACCCTCTGGCAGTAGTGACACCGACATAAATTATAGCTTACGTTTAACAAGGTTCCACCACCACCAATTTGCAACAATTATTTTTGAAATCGGCTTGTAAGCATAATATTGCATAAAAATCGTAATTTACAACGATTTTATAACGCTTTTCGCTCACTTCATCCTTTTAAATTTGGAATTTTCTTTTGCATCCTTTAAGTAATTACCATGTCGAATTTCAAAATGTCAGACCCCTCAGTATCAGGAAAATCGCAATTTAGAATATTTTTTGCGCCTGAAACCTCCCGGTGCTAGTGACAACAACATAAAATATAGCCTATGTTGGAGCAGGGACTGTCACCATCAATTTGCAACCATTACTTAAGAAATCGGTGTTATATGAATGATTTTGAACATGAGGGAGAACGTTAGATACACTAAATTATCATACTATAAGATGAAGATTAAATTTACATTTGAATTTTGAATAACCTTTACTTTAATGAGTATTATTAATTAAGCAAAACAATTGAAAATAACAATTTTAAGGAAAACAGCTGATTTCTGTAGATTTTTTTTCAACTACAAAACCAGAATATCAACTTAAATGAGAAAAGTTAAGCATACATTTGAATTTTGAATTAACATCACCTTAATGAGTAGTATTAATTAAGCGAAACAATGAAAAATATCAATTTTAAGGAAAAAGACTGATTTCTTTAGTTTTTTTCAACAATAGGATCAGAATATAAACTATAAAAAGGGAGTTAAACTTATATTTTAGTTTTTAATAGCAACATCTTAACGACTACCATTAATTAACCAGAAGGAAATATCAGTTTTCCATTTTGAAACTTAAATTATTTGAAAGTAAATTTTCCAATAACGATTTTTAATATCTTTATATAATACTTTGAATCCATTCGACACTTTTATTCGTTATTCATTTTAAATTTTATGATTTTCATATAAAATTTCGAGTTTTCAAACTAAGTACTTAATTTTACCACATTTTAAATGCAGATTTTCCAGGTAAATAACCAATTTTATCTTGCAGTTAGTAATTTTTACACCAACCTAATTGATTTTACCATGTTTAGACAATTTCCACAAACTTCCACATACTTATGATTCAACATCTCAGTTCTTATAAAAGTAAATACGACCAGATTTTTTTTTCATGAAATACATCTATATTCTCCTCATATCCCCTAGGATCATCTTGCATCCGTCCCCTTGAAGAGTGCCGAATACAATAGCCTGACGTCACTTATTTTCAATAATGCAGTACGCTGTTAAAAATTTTGCAGCATTCTGGCAGGTCATTCGATCGTTTTTTGAAAAAACGGTTTCATAACCATAATTTAACTATATTCTGACCATAAAATGACCAATAATATTGTCAGAATAGTGTTAAAATTACGGTTGTGTAACCGTTTTTGGAAAAAATGGTCAAATGACCTGCCAGAATGCTGCAAATTTTTAACAGTGTATGTTGAAGGTTTGATTTTTTTTTTCAAAGTCTATAAAGGAAAGTGATCGAAAGTATTAATATTTTTACATTATTACAAGTATATTTTTTTACAGTTCAATGAATAAATATTTATTTATTATTAGATACCCAATTTTATTCACAGATGAATTAAATATACCTGTGCTTAAACACTTTATATTTCATATATTTAATCACATTTTAAGAGTTTTCAGCCCAATAAGTAAATATTAATTGTATTTTAAACATAACCCATGTTTTTTAACACTAGTTCATACACGAGAATTTTGTTTATTAAATAGTATGTATTCACTTTCAGATTGCTTTTACTTGAAATAAGTAAATTATGATGTGTATCTTTGTTTCTTTGTATATATCTAAGTCAACATAAGTTATTGAATACTTGTATGGATTAAATTTTTTAACAAACATAGAACATATCACAATATTAATAATAATATATGTAAACACATTACTTTTAATGTGTTTTTATAACGTCATTTAAGCAAATAAATATTTTAATATTGCGATATGATTAGTAGTGGACGTAATTTTGACTTACTACTCGCAATTATTTATATTTGTAAACATAGGACATATATCCTAAATTTAAAAAACACAGAGGCAAAAAAAAAAAAAAGTTTTTATTATTATTCATTCTTCATTCTAGAAATATTTTTCAGTGTCATAAAGTAAAATATATTAATATATCATAATATAAGAAATAATTGAAGAAATTAATATTTTTCATATTAAAAGTAACAACGTTAAGTAACGCTGGAATTACATATAAGGTACTTGTAGCCAATATGGACAGTGCTCTCAGTAAGGACACCCCTAATACTTTTAAAAGTAACAATTGTGATCGAGAGATGGTGCTACATGTCCTTGAAGAAAAGCTGTTGAAAGTATAATTAAGCCTGGAAAGTGCAAAAAAGCGCGCCGTTCGCCATTTGGAATGAAACTTGTTGTTTCGTAGTGTACTGATCGTAATTACAGGTAAGTTTAAATTCTTATTAGATATGGTAAAATTACTTTAAATACTGGAAAGTGGGGTGTTTTAGAAAGCTGATAAAATATATTTTCTATTGCTATTGCATACATTGTTTAAAAATATTTTCTTTGTTTGTTTATTATAAGATTTAGTAAAACTGTGCCCGATTCCCAATATGGACACCTTATGTCCACATTGGAAATACAGCAAGCGAATCATCATATTCACAAGATGCTTGTTCAACAAGATGCCATCTGAACAATCCTACAAGAAACCTCCTCCAAGAAAGAAATCCTCCAAAATAACACTTGCAGATAAATTAAAAGAAGCCTCCCTCAGTAGGGTATCTGTTGGCGAAATCGTAGGTACCAGCGGTATGACTTTCTCAACAAAGGAGACCTGGCACTGCTTCTTATGCAGTATTGATTCTGTTGCAGACATGCGGTTATGCATCACATGCGGCAGATATGTCCATGAGGACTGTGTGGGACTTACTGTCCATGATGAAGCTTTTATTTGTCCATCCTGTGAGGACTGAGTAATAACAGATGTAAATTCTGCAGACAGATGCAATAAAGCTAAGCAAAACCAACTGTATTATTTCATAATAGTTTGTAGTAAATGAGGTGCTTTGCATGGGTCTTCGAAAAGCACAACCGAAAATGACAACCCCTCTCCCCTTCTAAAGTGCATGTTCTGAAGATATTTACTGTATCCCTCCCCCTCTCCCGCCATACTTATGATATATTTCTTTTATCCCCTCTCCTCTAAAATCTCCTGGAAGAGTGGCTCTTCCATACACCCTGTGTAGTAGGTCAATAAGGAGCCACCTGTCCCTAATATGAACATGCATGTCCATAATAGAGACAGGTGGTTCCTTATATGGACACTTGTAAATATTTTTTGTTTTTATTATTAAAATTAAACCGGAACAATTACAAGGTCGCTAATTTTAATAATGATAATCAACAGTCCAGGGATAGTGGTCATATATTTTTGGAGTCCTATGACGTGTACACGGTGGTGAAAAAATCAATTTTCCTTAGGGTGTCCATATTGGATATAGGTACCTTACAATTTATAAATACAACAAAGTATATCATTATAAAAAATATAATGCAAAAACAATGCATCTTATGATTCTAAGTTAGGAGAAAAATCTTCTCTTGGTTTGGTGATATATATATATTTTTTTACAGTTTTTCATTTGAAAAAAAATCTGTATCAGGAGGAAGGGGGGTTTACCCATATTCCCTAAAATGTGGATATGAGTGAAGTTTAATAAGAGCAGAAATCTACCAAAACACAGAATCTGACACAATAAAAGTAATTTTAATTATATGTTTCAATCATTCGGGGTTTAGCATTTACAGTAAACTAATAAGTAAAAGAATAAAGTTCTAAATTTTTATCATTAAATATGATTGAATTTAAATAGTATCATATATATATATATATAAATGTGTGTGTGTGTGTGTGTGTGAACGTGTAAAGCTTTGTGTCGGTGCAATCTAAACCTTTGTAACGAAACAACAAAATTCTGGAAATAAAAAGTTAACAGGACGTCCTCGGAAACTTTGAAAATGTGAAGAACATCAAATTGTTAGGGCTGTATCGAATGAAAAGAAAAGTGCAAAGGAAGTGAAGACAAAATTACAGCTAAACGTTTCACGGGATACTGCACTTTGAACAATTAAACGTAATTCAAATCTTGTTTTTGAAAAACTGAAACCAGCTCCACAACTGAAATCTAGACACAAAGAAACGCGATAGCAATTTTGTCGTAGAAATAAAATGGCCAAAAACTTGAAAGATGTACAGGGGCGGATCCAGAGAATCGTTTTGGGGTGGGGCGATACCGAGTGACATATAATCAACGTAGTCATAACTTCTGTTGCTCAAATCATTCCGTGCAGTTGATTATTAAATGAATATGAAATATTTAATGCGATTTGAAAATATTACAGACTCTCTATTATCCGACATCCGATTAACCGAAACACTCGGTTATCCAACACCCTCTTTATATAATCCCGCCCTCTCCTCAAAATATGGTTTATTGTTACTTTTTAGGTCATAAAATTAAAAACGTTGTAACAGAATTTATTTATTAAATGTCTAATTTTTTCTTTTTCTTTTTACTCTTGTACTATGGTAATTATTTATCTTATTTTTTGTTCTTTTAGTTATAGTGAACAACATTAATAACACAAGCCTGCCATGATTGTGTTTTTTAACTTTTGATAATTGATTTTGGTGTATTTTTTAGCACTGAATCCGAAAATGACCTTCATTTTTAACCATTAAGTCACGATTTTCGCAAATCGTAAGTTTCAAAGTTAAAAAGTAAAGAATAGCGAAAATCTCACAAAGCAATTTGTCAAAGCCTTAACAAAAGAAAGTAAATGTTTTAAATGCATCTGCGACAAATTTTCCAGCCTTATCAGCCGCCAAAGTAAAAGAGAATACCGAGATGAACCCCATAGAGAGGATTAAAAGAAAAGCGGGAAGTAGAGCATGAGCGGTTCAAAGAAACTTCCACGCATGGAATAAAATTATAAAGATTTTAAATACACAATATTTTACATGTTTAACTATAAAAATCCATGTATGAGCAAAAAAAAATAATGCTATTATGAAAAAAAGTTACGTCTATTTTATAGTAGCAGATTTTCGCAATATTTCGACTTCTTAAAAATTTGCGATTTGTGAAAAAAACTGACGTTATGGTGTGGTAAAAAATGAAGGTCATTTTGGGATTCAGTACTAAAAAATACATAAGAACCAATTATAGAAAGCTGAAAAACATACTATCACATCCATTTTTTAATATCCGATTTCTGAAAGAGGATAATCTCTGAAAAAGGATCCCCTTCAGAAATCTGAAGGGGCCTTAACATCCTTGAAAGTCAAAAATGTCATCTAAGTCGTGTGTATACCTCTTCACAGGCGCAGATCCAAGGAAGGGGGGAGATCGCCCTGATCGCCACCCACCCCTTGGATCAAAAAATATAAATTCACCGATTATCGCAAATTTCGACAAATGCTCGCCGAAAAGAATCATTTTTGTCAATCGTTCACAGGTAAAAAAATCGCGCAAAAAACGCGAATTTCGTCAAAGGATCGAGCAAAAAGCGCGAATTTCGTCAAAGGAGCGAGCAAAAAGCGCGAATTTCGTTAAAGGACAACGGAAAAAACGCGAAATTCGTCAAAGGATCGCAGAAAAAAACGTGAATTTAGTCAAAGGATAGCAGAAAAAAACGTGAATTTCGCCAAGGGATCGCAAAAAACGCGAAATTTCGCCAAACAATTACGCAAAAAACGCTAATTTTGAGAAATAATCGCGCGAAAAATACGAATTTCGTCAACGGATCTCGGAAAAAATGCTAATTTCGTCAAAGAATCGCGAAAAAAATACGCGAATTTCGTCAAAGGATCACTAAAAAAACGCGAATTTCATCAAAGGATCGCAGAAAAAAACACGAATTTCGTCGAAGGATGGCAGAAAAAACGCGAATTGCGTCAAAGGATTGCAGAAAAAACGCGAATTTCATCAAAGAATCGCAGAAAAAAACGCGAATTTTACCAAAGGATCTAAAAAACGCGAATTTCGCCAAATAATTAAGGAAAGAACGCTAATTTCGCGGAAAAGCGCGCAAAAAATGCGAATTTCGTCAAAGAATTGCGAAAAAATGAGCGAATATCGCAAAGGGCAGTGGAAAAAACGCACAATTAGCACCAGGGGGAGATTCTCCTAGGCGCGCATCCATGGGGGTTTCAATCGGGGCGCTCGCCCCCCCCCCCAAATGTATAAATCCAACGCTTTTAACGGCAGTTTTCGCGGAATAGACATACAAGCAAACGAAACCAAACACTTTCCGGGTGTCAATGGTAAACCTCACTGAGGTTTCGGCAATTAGTGAACAAAATAGGATTATGTCCTGTCAAAAGGCATATGGCGCCATAATTTTTGAAACTATGGGTTGAGGTGGGGGATGATGCCACTTCGTGTACTTTTGTTGAATCTCTATAACAGAAATTGACAACGTTATGCGGATCCCTTTAAGGTGTTGAAACTTTTCCTTCTTTCAAAGAAGCTGCAATTCTAATTTCTGTATAACGATATTTTTGAGGAGTTCTTTATTGTTTGAGAAAAGAATGGGAATCATAGCAATTTCCAAAGAAAGAAAGAAACAAGAAAAAAAAGTTCCTTTGAAAAATGCAATCATCTTAATGTTTTCTGAAGAAAGCCACTAATGTGTAAAAAATGTCCTGTTATTGCCAACCACATTGGTAAATTTCAAGGGTTATTTGATGAATGAACAAAAAAGGATTAGGTCTTAATCCTAGTCAGTTAAAAGCTAAAATGCTTATGGTGTGTTGATTTCTTAAAAACCGACTTGGTAAATTTGTTCTTCCCTTCTTTGCCCCAATCGAACCCCCCCACTCCCGTGGATGCGCGCTTAGGGAATCTCCTCCCGGTTCTAATTGGCGAAATTCGCGTATTTTTTTCGCGATTCTTTGAAGAAATTCGTATTTTTTCAGAGGTCTGTTGACGAAATTAGCGTTTTTTTGCGCGATTCTTTCGCGAAATTAGCGTTTTTTCCTAAATTTTTTGGTGAAATTTGCGATTTTTCTGCAATCCTTTGACGCAATTCGCGTTTTTATCTGCGATCCTTTGACGAAATTTGCGTTCCTTTGACGAAATACGCGATTTTTTAACGAAATTCGCATTTTCGCGCTTCTTTGACGAAATTGTGCATTTTTTCGCGATCCTTTGACGAAATTGGGTTTTTTTGCGCGATCCGTTGACGAAATTCGCGTTCCTTTTGCGATCCTTTTACCTGCGAACGATTGACGAAATTGATTTTTTTTCAGCGATCATTTTTCGAAATTCGCGATAATCGGTGGATTTATATTATTTGGGGGGGGGGGCGATCGCCCCCCCCCCCCGTGGATCCTCGCCTGAAGATGTAAGTTCCATCTTTACATCTTCATGAATTAAGATTTTTTTTTAAAGTTACAAATGAATGCTTTATGTTTTAGATTATTTTAGTGAAGAAAACAAATTCAATCTCGACGAACTTGATCGTTTCGTATATTACCGGCGAAATTTAAGAAAGGAACCTAGATACTTTTCTAAAAGAGACTTACTTTGCAGAAAGTAGATTAAAGGTATGGGGGCCATTCACTGATCGTAGTGAGCTTCACTTGGCCTTCAAAAAATCATACTAGTCGTTGAAGACCACCGTAATACTTACCATCATTGATATGCATAATATAAAATAGAAAAATAAAACATGTGTAAACTATTTATAAGATGCATTGTAATTCCGAAATATAATATAAACGTATATTTAAATATTTTTAATACATACACTGTTAAAACACTATTCTTAAAAATATGTAAATTGTACTAATTATTGAGCACTTCCCGATCTTAAAGTAGCTCCGAGTACTTAACTCTTAAATTTGAAAAACGCATGTACACATTTTTTTGAGTACATACAGGGACTCGAAAATAAGTATGTATAGAAACACACTATAAGACTATAAACTATAAGAAAAAAAAAGCGAAATTACAGAGAACCGACAAATCACCATTTTTAATTGCGAAGAACTGCAATTTTTGGAGTAAAGAACAACGAATTTACTATTTTAATTCTGGAAATTTTGTGTATGAGCCGCCCCGTGATTTGGCCCGAGTCCTCCATGTGGGAGATCAGTATTGTACTGACTGTGCTATAAGAGCAGTTACCAGCTGCTTCCAAATGCACCTTTTATGAATCAGCGACGGAAGATCGCTAACAGCAGAGATGAATTTTCCCTTTCTTAAATATTCTAATTTCTAATAAAACAATTTTTGAACTAAATTTTCTTCTTTAACATTTCTAAGGAAATTGTAAATAAATTTGAAAACTGTGTATTATAAATTAAAAATTATAACAAAGATAGATATATCTTTAAATAAAAGCTTGGAAATCCCTACTGTCAGTTCGGTATAAGAAAAGGGTTTATCAGAAAACTCATATTTGTGAGCACATAGGATTTAAACATGAACATTAAGACTTTAAAATACAAAATATATGTATTCATTTCTGCATACATTTATAAACCAAGTATAAGTATACACAATTTCAAAATATCATGTACTCGTTTCTGAATTAATTGTACTTAAAAAATCGAGTACAAAGAAATTTTCACTTTTAAGTAGATTATAATGCTCCTTTTTGAAGCAATTGTACTTAAAAAATATGAGTACATAGAAATGCTCATTTTTAAGTAGATTATTTTTAACAATGTACTTCTTTTTGAAACAATTGTACTTAAAAAACTACGAGTACATGGAAGTTCTCATTTTTAAGTAAATTATTTTTGAGAGTGTAGTAATGCTCTATTACTGAATTGAGGGCACTTACTTGATTATCCCATCGACCCATTTCGATAAACTATATAAATCGCCAAACTACTCGCAAAATTATACAAACTAGCCGCCCTTGGCGACCCCTTTGGTTTACCTTAAAATTTATGTTTGGGAAAGTATGCTAAGCATTGTATCATGTTACCTTTATTCATAATTTAATTTACTTGGACTCCCTTAAATATAATTAATATAAGTTTTTGTTGCATTAAAATATCTCAATTTGTTGATTTTCTGTACGCAAGTAAACCCTACGGTTTACAATGGAAGTCTATGGGTCATTCCACGTAAAAAGAGCAAAAATTTAGAAAAAAGTCGTGGCCACATAGTAACAGATTTTAATAAAATTTGATATACAGGTTCAAATCATATTCAAATAGAGCTCTGCAAAATATCTTCAAAAAAAAAATAAATTATTTTAGCAGTTTTGGACATTTAAAAAACTTGTGATAAAGAATGGCATGTGTGCAATCGTCCAAAGTTGCAGGTTTGAAGTTCTGTATCTTGAAAACTATTTAACTGAAAGGATTTTTTTTTTAATAATGTGACTTCTGAAAAATTATCTTCTTATTTATTGGGCAATAATAATCTGGTAACACCATGATTATTCTTTAATTGGTTGTAAAAATTGAAAATTTGCGAATTTTTAGAAAATTAAAAACGTAATAAAAATTAAAAACGAATTCAAAATCATCTGAGGAATTAATGCCTGATGTAGTTTTACATATTAAGATCGAATTACTAAAGTTTTTAAGTTGCCATGTATTTCCTTCACCTTTAAAAATTTTTAGAAACTTTTAAAAAAATGACAAAATCGTAATTTTTCCTCTTATTGATAGGTAAAAAAAATAATGAAGGAAATGCCCCACATTACAGTTATTGCATAGACATAAAGATCAATAAGTCCGTAATCTGCTAAAAAAAATTTCAAGCATGCCTTTTTGATTCCTAACGTCACAAAATTGGGTTAAAAAAGGCAATATTAACTACATACCATGAGCTATTTTTTTTTTAAATTTGCGCGCATTTCTTAAAATATTGCACGATTTCAAGGTGAAAAAATTTAGTGCTGCCATCTATTTTCTGTATGTGGGTTTAGATATCAATATATAAATTTCTGTTCAATGGAGCTTTTTTTTATACTTTAATTAAAAATCTTCTTGAAAGCAAGTATAAAAGTTTTTATATTTAAAATATACACTGTTATCTATAAAATCAAAAGAATTAAAAGTTTAAAAAAGCTTTCTTTCACGTCGTAACAAGTGATAAAAAATATTGCATTTTATCCTCAACATTTTTTACTATTTATTTTGTTTCTCATTAAGGAATAAAAAAGGCAAGAATGAAAGTTTAAATATTTAATATATATACTTTTAGATATAACGTCAAGCAATTTTGATATTGTAGGAGGTGTCCTTCATTTCAATAGAAACGTTGCATTTTTCCCTTAAATTTTTTCAAAAATAATTTTTTTCTCATTAAGGAATATAAGTACAATTACTAACTTACGTCAATCTGTTACTTATTATTTATTCCTAATTATAAATAATTTTTAATATAGTCTTTGCATACTTAAGGCTAATAACTAAAATTGAAACTTCAAGCATGCAGCCAAAACCACGATTTTGCATCCGCTTTTAATAGGAATTTTAATACTTAAATAAACAATCCTAAAATCTATTATTTTACATTTACTCTTAAATACATATGATCTACTTACAAAATGATTTTCGTTAAAATCTCTGACATGTCTGCCACAGGTGATTTGCTCATTTTGTATGGAATGACCCCTATGTGAATTTGGCGAGATATTAGAGATATCGCCAAGCTGGCGTCACTTTCGGCTACTCATTGTTATTGACAAATTTGGCAATATATCGACACGTTGGCGACTAACTTGGCGGCATTTGGCGACGGAACAGATATATAGTTTGGCATAATTCTTATTTTAAATAACAAAAAAACTAATAAATTATTAAAAGATTAATAAAAATATAAAAAAAAAGTCGAATTAAAAATCACTTGATGACGCAACAAACACGTGTAACGTATTTAATGTCAAGTGAATGTGACATTTACGATAAGCAATTATTAGCATTTAATCTTATAGTTTGGCGATAGTTTTTTTTTTGTTGACGGAATAATCGAGTAGTACCGAATTGCGTAAAAGAATCATCCTTATAACTCCAAAAGTAATAATAGTATTAACTAACAGTTTACTGCGTCGGATTACGCGTCTCATGTCCAATTAAAATACATCTTTGAATTGAAATTTGAATTAAATACAGGGTCATGAAAAATCGAAGAATGTGAAAAATAGAATTACAAATATCTCGACAACTAATTATCCGATCGATTTCATTCTTAATTCTTAATTCTGAATTTATGTTTTTTTTTTCTTTTATATCCACTCCTTAAAATACACAATTACGAAAATATTTGTATACCTTTTATCAGAACGAATGTTTCGAGAGTCAGAAAAAAATAGTTCTGGATAATCGAGGTTACTGATATTCAGTAGGCTTCTTCATATTATTACATACTAAGTACACACCAAATTTCCAGTCTCTATCTCGATTTTGTCGGAAGATAGAGCGTTTACAGTCACACACACAGACAGACGGACGGAAATTTTTTTACAAAATTTTTACTTAGACCACCTTATCCAGTATCTCCGACGATTAAGGTAAGTGAAGTTCCCTTTTCAGCACGAGAATGCCTCAGTGCATAGCATTTGCAGTACATGTGATTAGTTGAAGAAATAAAAAGTTAATATTTTGAATTGACCACGTTGTTCTCCAGATTTAAATCCTATGGAGCAGCTGAGAGGAATGTTAGTTCACAAAATCTATGCTCACAACAAACAATATGAAAGTCCGGTGGAGCTCGGCGAATCAATTTTAAAAGCCTGGGGTGAAAATTAACAAACCTACATTGATAAATCTTATTGAAAGCACGCCATCCGGTGTTATGACATCATCCGACGTCACAGACGTCCTTGTAATTATTAGGTTTCTTTTGTTACCACAAAAACAAACGTTAATGTATTTTTTTATGCTGGGTATGTAGACTTTTCCATTGGCAAGAAAGCGCATTTTGTATTGCTTGAATTATCACTTACGTTCATCTAACCCTTTGAGGGGCGGTAGGATATATTATATCCCACCTAAGTTTAATTAAGATTAGCACGAGAAACTTTTAATAAACTTTTACTTTTATAACTTTGGAGGAAAAGGGTTGAAAAATTGCTTTTCGTTATTTTGAAATAAAATTTTTCCAAATTTCCGGTGGAATTCAGCATTACACAAACACAATTGCTTGCCCCTCAAAGGGTTAATGTATTTCTCTTTTCACAAATGTCAACATATTTTTCAGAATTGTTAAATTCTAAGGGGTATTTATATTTTTGTAAAGAATAACTTTAATTATTCTCATCGTTTACTTGCCATTGATTTTTGAAATCCGTAAATCCATTAATGGAGACCTGTATATTATTGCAGAATTCACCCACATACCCAATAGAAAATACAAGTATTTCGCAATTGAAAACATTTTATTAGAAATACAATTTCATTTAAATATTTCATCAGCCTTGGAGTGTTGCTGGAAATATCTTTAGATTTAGCACCGTAAGCTATCGCCAATTACTCATGTAAACATGCTTTACCATCAATTTCATTGATACATATTTTTAAGAAATTGCTTCAGAATGAACATTTGTCAAATTATTCATCTTAGGATATGAACATGTAATCTATTGACGAAGATATAACATAATAATTTATTAAAGTCTTGTCTGTAAAACATTAGAGACGACTACAAAAGAATATTTTATGGAAACGATACAATGTTTTTTATTTATCATGATACATAATACTGTTCTCCATCTGGCTAGTGTGTTTTAAGATTTGAAAAATGTAGCAATATTTGTTTTAAATGTACCATTTTTATAGTACTATTTTTAGTTGTTTATTAATATTTAAGGCTATTTTGACATTGTTATTATTAGATAAGTTAAAAAATTGAAATCTTATATTATTTCATTCATATTTAGTATAGGCTTTATAGATTTATACAGTGAAACCAACATTAGACGTTGTATTATTTATTTTTAGATATTACCTTGCTATGCTAGATTTATTACAAGATATATATTTCACGAAGTATTGTGTTTGTAAATTTCTTTTGTAATACATAATTGTGTTTTAAATCATCTATTTTTTGAAAGCGACATATAAAATTATACTTTGAAAAATAACAAATGGATACTAACAAAATTTGACTATTCGTGGATTTTCACTTAAAAAAAAAAAACAAGTTTTTTTTTTCTTAAAAGTATGTTCACTGTCTTGCACGTTATTTAAAATATTGCTACAGTTGTTATATTCTTAAATGTACTTTTTACGTTTCTTTCTGGAATTTTTCATGTGTTTAATTGAAATAAATACTCGTTTATTTATCACCAAATAGAAAAAAAATATATTGCTCATCGACTACTTTAATAGCAAGATACACAATATGAACTGAAAAAGCTCACCGTTATACTTTAAAAGCAACAAAGATAATATATATAGATAATTAATATAGGTGTTACAAGTAAAAAATATACATTTTATTTAAATTGCCTAGTACTTTTCTTCAGGGAGTATTTTTCTTTATTAATTGCTGTTCTATTCGTGCAAATATGTCACTTCGTTTGAAATGAGAGCGTCTACAATTATAACTTTAGGTGGAAGTAGCAGTGCCTTGGATTAAACTTATGTAAAAGCAATTACAATTACATACAGCAATACAGAAGTTCCTGAAAAATACTTCCTGACGTTGGACACGGGATTGCAGGCCAAAACTATTAGGAAATTTAAATAAAATATGTATTTTAAATTATAACATCTATAATATTATTATCTTTGTCGCCTTTAAAATTAAAACTGTGAACTTTTTACAGTTCATATTGTGTATTTTGTGATTGAGTCAAGGTGGAATATTACATTTTATCATTATGATTTTATTTACTTTAATAACTTTGGACTTTTTCAAAAATGCTATTTTAATAGGATTGCCTGCAATCATAATCTATAGATGCAAATGACTGCAACGAGGAAAAAAAATGAATACTCTATATTTACTTTGAAAAATGTCTATTTATAACATATGATTAGATTATGCACTCGTCTTTTGCACTATACAGGGTATCCACTCTCAACGGTGCCCAATGGCTAATTCCTAAACCATTAGTCATAGACATATAGTTTCAATTCCAAAGATGTTTTAAATAAGGTACAGAAATATTTTAAAGCGATTTAGGTCGATAAAAACTTTCCTTTAAAAATTACGAAATTAAACTTTTCATACGGTCCCCCGATCCTATAAGTTATATTTAGTAATTTTTTTCTGTTACACTGACAAGTAAGACAAAAAAAGCCCCGTTATTCTACGATTAAAATTGATCGATTAATAGCTATTTAAAGTTGGAGCATATTTTTTGCTGCAAATTAGGGGTCATTTACAAATTTATTAGAAATATAATAGCGTCAGATATATTAAAAAAAATGATTAAGAGTAAAATTTACATTGCAATATAAATTTGAAATATTTAATCATTCTGACATATTAATGCAAAATATACAATTTGTAATAAGCATACAAGGAGAGAACAAAACAGAATTTTTGTTAAATAAAATTATGAAAATTAGCAACCTCAATTCTTTACAAAATGATACATATTTAAAAATGTTATTAGATTACACTAGTCTGGAAACGTTGGATTATGTCATGTTTTTTTAGCTTTTGACAATTGATTCTTATGTATTCTGTACCGCTGAATCCAAAATTGACCTTAATTTTTTACCATCACGTAAGCATTTTTTGGAAATCATAAATTTTTAATTTAAAAAAAGAAAAAATCGCGAAAATTTTATACTATAAATTAGATGTGATTGTTGTGTTTTTAACGTTTGATAATTTTCTGTATTTTTTACCGTTGAATCCGAAAATGACCTTCATTTTTAACCAACACGTCAGGATGTTTCGCAAATTGTAAATTTCAGAGTTAAAATTGAACATCCCCCCTACCCCATCGGATTCCTCAGCTGTTTAGTTGTAAGAATCCCAGTATAAGCCAAAAAAAAAAAAAAAATGAATAAATTATTGAATTGTATAAAATTTAATTAAATGCAAAAAGTTGTACATCTGTTTTATAGTATCATTGTTTCGCTATCTTTTAACTTTGACATTTAGGATTTGCAAAGAATTCGAACTCGATGGTTAAAAATGAAGGTCATTTTCAGATTCAGTGTTAAAAAGTATACAAAAATCAATTATCAAAAGTTAAAAAACACAGCCATCTCCTCTATTTTATAGTATCCGATTTCTTATTTTTTAACTTTGTCAATTTATGATTTGCGAAAAATCCTGAAATGATGGTTAAAAATTAAGGTAATTTTCGGATTCAGAGCTAAACAATACATAAAAGTTAAAAAACACAACCATCGCAGTCTTGTGTTATCTAATATAAAACTTTTTCTTAAATTTCATGGCGATAATCTATCCTAATTATTTTGTGTTATCGTGTAAAATAAGTATTAATGTTAAAAATAATAAATTTATTTTGAAAAAAATAATCTCTGTACTTCACATAAGCTCATGAGATGCATTCGGAGGGATTTATACTTTTAGCAAACTATTTCTAATTTCCTTTTCTGATTTAATGAATTTGTACATTTTTAGTTATTTATTTTTTTTTTCTTTTGATACTTTCTAAGTTACAAAAAGAAAATAACAATCATATGTACTGTTATAATTCATTTTATTGTATGAATAACTGTTAAAATGTGTATAACTTATACGAGTTTGGCCTTATTGTATAAATGGAAAAAAAATTCAACCTTTTTTTCCCATTTCGCACTTTCATGCCTGTAAATTTAGTGTGTATATAAAACAAAAAAAATTAATATAAATAAACACAAAACATTTTCAAACACGCTATTGTATTTCTACTATTACATTAGTTATATATTTGTATTTATGAATGCTTATTTCATAAAAGTGCATTTTATCGAATAAAGAGAATTTGTTGGTTTAGCAGTAAATAATATACAGCGTGTCCAAAAAACAATGTTCCAGTTGTAAATTGTAATAGTATCAACTGTAAGCGTTGTAGAGTGTTGGTCCAAGGTCAGAAATAAAGAGTAAGTCACACTGTTTTAGATAAGCGCGTGCGCGAATACTGCTTTGTTATTGACTGGTTTGCAGTGCCAATTACGCAACATGGTGACTCCTGAGCGTAAAGCGTTATTGCTGGGCAGAAGATTTAAAAGCTGTTAGAGTCATGCGATTTTCTCTTTTTGAGATTTATAAAAGAATGTGTCTACATTCTGCCGCTAACTAATGATTTGCAAGAGTTGAGACAAAAAATTGAAGAGGCTATTGCTTCCATTTATCCGGATTTGTTAACCGAAGTGTGTGAATAATTTAACATTAGGTTGGATGTGTACCGTATGACTAAATGTGAACAATGAATATTTGTAAGAAAAACTAAGTTTGTTTAGATTCAATTTCATACATGATTTGTTCTAAATTATCAAAATTTAACTGTTATAATATACCACAGAAACTGGGAAATTCTTTTATCGGCACACAGTACATTAACACTTTGTCTACTGACCGTACTTATAAGTATAATTAAATAACTTGTTATAAAATTCTAAAATTCATTTAACACATCGATTAGTAGTAATACAGTTTAGAATGATTTATAGATGCATTGCATTACCTTGTTCCAAAAGCATTATTGGTTACACAAAACAAGAATATTTTTAAAAGGATGATTTCTTTTACCTTAGCATCTTTTCAGCTTTCTTGGCGTTTGGAGTGGGTGGGATTTTTCAATTCGGAAATGATTCTATATTTCTATTCTAAGAACGGTACTTGTTAGTTATCCCGTCGACCCATTTCGCCAAATTATATAAATCGCCAAAACACTCGCCAAATTATACAAATTGACTTATTTTTTATTTTAAATAACGAAAAAACAAATAAATTAGTGTAACATTAATAAAAATACAAATAAAACGTCGAAATAAAAATCATTTGATGGCGTAAACACGTGTTGTCAAGCGAATGTGACATTTACTATCAACCATTATTGGCATTTAATCTTAAAATTTGGCGGCAGTAATTTGATCGACGGGATAACTAACAAGTACCGTAAGAAGATTATATTTGTACATTTCCTAATTCTACAAAATGCAAAGAAAAATATTTAAAATAAAAGATTTGAGTGCGGTTATAAATATTCCACAAAAGCCTTATAAGTTCATATTTAATGAATCTTTCTAAATCCTTCAGTCCTTCTAAAATCCTACTAAAATTTATTGAATGATAATGTAAATCTTCTAGCGTAGTTTCAAAAATTCATGAAAAATGCTTTAGAAGATAAAATTTTCATGAATTCATAATTCAGTACATAAAGAGTTAACGAAAATAATAAAGCACAAAGTAACACAAATCTCCGAAAACTTATTGCTTTTATAAAAGAAAAATTACCTACTTGTTGCGGTCTTTTCAATTTAATTGTTTTGAATGTTCTAGCATCTGAAAATGTACGTAAATTTAACTATTTAGTTGGGTAAAATTAAGATGGTCAAATTTAAAAAAAGGTTCAAAATCCAAAGCATTCAAAAAGTAGATATCTATAACTTTCTTTAAGATGTTCCTTTTTCTAATCTTTTTTAAAACTCAATAAGTTTTCTGAATCAAAAATCGAAGTCTTATCCTCGACAATTCAACAGCATCGCAGAATATTGAGGCGGAATATCACAATATGTTAAATCGAGGAAAATTTACATGCTTCAATCATACGAAATTCTTTGTGTAACTCAACTTTTATTACACTAGCGCCACATCGCTGGTAAATCTTTCCAAAACGATCCTTGATCCAGGTTGGTTTTTCCCGAACCAACATGGGGGTTGTGTTCTCAGCTGTCTTCATCAGCATACCCCAATATAGGCTACACGAGAAAAAATCCCGAAATAATCGTAATTTCATTAATTGGTGATTTTTTTATCCCCCCCCCCAAAAAAAAAAAAAAATGACAATCGTGGCTAAGGATAACATGGGAACAACTTTAATTTTATTACGTCAGAAGAAATATTTATCTAAAAGCTCTTTCCGTTTCAAAAGCATTAAAGAAATTGCAGGCAAGCGAAAAAATAGGATGATAAACGGACAAGTGCGAGCATTACTCGCGCTCAGAGGGTTCCGTACAGTAAATGTATGAATTATTAACTATATTATTAAAAAAATCGTTTCTAAAATAATAAAAAGAATTTGAAAAAAACTACACAACGTAGGATTGGGTATTGATGTATATAATAGAAAAGTGCGAATGGGTTTACCATAAAAGTTCAAAGAGATATGATGACTAAATAATGCCCAATATTGCCAGTCTGTATAACACTTTTTTAAATCTTATCCGAATCTGTTTATGATGAACTTAATTCGGTACTGACAATAAAAGTAGTTCATATTATTAGTGATTCATTTGGCATTTCATAAATATAATTCAGCGTAGTATTTTATTTTTACAGTGTAGCTAAAACAAAACACTTGTTCAAAGTTTAAACTTGGCATTGGGCTAATCGCGCTTCGAAAGATGGTCGCAAAGTTGCAAGGCCCCCTTGGTCCGTACTGCGTACTTTCAGATAGTTTTTTACTTAACTTTTAAAGACACGGAAGGCGTATAGAGAGATCCACTCAATGCAAACTAGTCGCGAATCCACTAGTATTTATGTGATTAATTCTAGTTAAGGGGTCTCGTACATTTTAAACGCGACGAAAATTATCGAAAAAATTCAACATTTTAATTAGTCTGTCTTCAAAACCTTTTTATGTATAAACAAGAAATATTGACTATTGATTAACAGATTGTGCTTTGTAATATGCTAACAATAGAAATGTATTAGACTTTTACAGAATTTGTGTATCGTTGAAATCAAAATAGATCTTTTTTTTTTTTTTTTACTCCATAAGTCATTGCGCACATCATATCTTAAGAAAGTATGTATGGAATGTCAGGAAATTTAATAAAGATACTAAACAAATATGTGTGTTTAAAATGGTCTACTCTTACGAGAATATTTTTCCATTAACAATATATAAAGAAAATTCAAAATTTTACATTTTTAAAGAATAAAAATAGTCATAACTAAAAATATTACCATTGTAAATACTTAAAAGTAGTCATTTTGGCATTTTAAACACACAAATTTGTTTTGTACCTTTACCAAATTTCATGACAATCCATACATACTTTCTCAAGATATACGCGCAATGACTCATGGAGTAAAAAAAGAGCTATTTTGAGTTTCAACAATACACAAATTCTGTAAATGGCTAATAACTTTCAAATGGTAGCATATTACAAAGCACAATATGTTCAATCAAGATCCAAAATTTCATGTTTATACATAAAACGGTTTTGTAGATAGACTAATTCAAACTTTTTCGGTAATTTTCGACGCCTTTAAAAGGTACATGACCCAATATATTATTCTGTTTTTAACAATTTGACGTTTGTTGCTTTTATACTGCTGCTCGGCATTGCATTACACATATATATCATTAAAAGTTGTTATCTGGGCTTTAAAAGTCGATGGAAGATCGGGTACACCGCCCCTGTCATTACGTATCTCAAAACCGTCCGTATATTTAAGTGTTAATATCTCAGCTAATTATCGATGTTTTTCTCGAAAATCAGTATCAACAATGCTTTTATATTTCTGCTGCGATAAGTACCTCCAGCGCTCCACAACACCTTTGCTGAATGCCTGCAAATCGAAATTTATGCACTCTAAACAGAAATGTCTGAAATTCAGACACTTAAGTGTCTGAAACGCAGTGTTCAATTTTCAGACGTTTTAAAATGTCTGAAAATTTTCAGACACTTCTTGCGTCTGAATTTCAGACACTTAAGTGTCTGAAATGAGAGTGTGCGATTTTCAGACGTTTTGAAAAGTCTTAAATTTTTGAGACACTTCTTGCGTCTGAATTTCAGACATTTCAAATGTCTTAATTGCGTCCATCTTTGAACCCTTTTTTTTTTCACCAACATGAAGCCATCTTTGACCACTTTTCTATCTAAGCCATATATGCAGCCATATTTGACCACATTGAATCATTTTTATAAATGGGAATAATTTGTTACTATAAATCAGATCTGTTGCAGCGTGGAAAACTGGGATATTTCTCTGCCCCCTGATTCTAGGGTCCCCCAAGTTGGGTATGAAATTTTCATAAAGCTGATATTTTAAATTTGTTTTAACCTTGCGATGATTATAATCAGTATTTTGTAGTTTTAGAATAGGATAATATATATATACGCATATATAGAGAGATATATTCACCTAAATATGTATTGATATGATATCATATTTTGTCCTACGGCATCAAAAATGTTATTACTTTTAATGACAACTTCAAATTAATGCTAGGCCAGAGACCTGGTATTCATTCGCCCCCCCCCCCCCCACCCCACCGCCTTCATATACTGTTACAAAAGAAAAATAAATAAATAAATAAATAAAATGAAAAAATTAACCCTATTCGATGTTGTCAAATACATATTTGGATAAATATATCCTTTTCTTTAACCATATCATGTTCTAAAAGCACACAATATTTATTAAAATAAATATAAGATCAAAACGAATTTAAAATATCAGCTTTATTGAAATTTCATACCAAATTTGGGGCCCTGTAAACCAAAAGGCTCATAGAAAGAGCCCAGTTGTCCATGCTGCAATCATCTTTGCATGATAACAAATTATTCCCATTTATATAAAATGATTCACTCTTTTTTTTCAATGGCAACACCGAATTTTGACACCATATTTTAAATCTTCGTCTCAAACTATGCCTAAAAACGAAATTTCTAGTCATTTGAATGGTAAGTTGTTGAATCATAAGCATTCAAAATTTAGAGCTTCTAATGTTAAATTTCATTTTCATATTCTTATTAATATCTCCTGAAATTATAATCCTAATGTGATAATTTTGTATGTGGATACAATACTGAAAATCCCAAACATAAAGACATTGAATTTGTAAAATTGCATACCAAATTTGAGGGCCCAAAAGTCAATGGGAAGGGGAGGGGGCGGGACCGCGGATCAGTTTCCATGCTCTAATCAGGTCTTGCTTCGAGAAGAAACACTACCCCTCTTTTTATTTTTCTAAATAGAGCTGTCCGCTATTCGGGAGTGATCGGTTATGGGAGTTTTACTGTAATAACGGACATTCTCGAATAGCAGAGACCTATTTAGCGATCACTTTTTTCAATGCACATTTGTAGATTGAAGCAGATTTTGTGTACTTTTTACTCTGTATACTGTGTATTTGTATACTCTGGACTGTTTATTTCTACATATGAAAATAAAATCTCTAAATAGCGGGAAAATTCTGCGGTCCTAGGGTGTCTTCTATTGAGAGTTTTTATTAAATATATCTAGTTATAAATATATTTAAAAAAAAGTCAGAAAATGTTTCTTTTCCATCTTTCTTTTTTTTTTTCTTTTTTTTGACAGTATAGGAAATGTGATTCTAATAAGTTCCAGTGCCAGCGGCTTACATTCATTAGCCCCCCTTCATACTACTACATATACAGTCACAAAAAATTAAACACATTGACGACTTAATATATATATATATATATGTGTGTGTGTGAACATGTAAATATATGTTTGGATAAATATATCCTTTTCCTTTTACTTCATTCTACTTTACAAGTATATGCAATATGATATATAATCAGTACAATAAATTGTTTTGCGAAAATGGATGCATTCTCCGATGATAATAAAAAATAATCCTGTAAAAAATCAGAAAAATTTTGGCAATAAAAGTTGTCAGAAATTTTCTGTCTTAAAATTTAAATATGTAATACAGATGAAACACAGGAAATACATATGAATGTAGTTCTTTATATTTTGAAAAAGTTTTCATAGTCTAAAAAAATTCTTTCATCGTGCAATTAAATACTGTAGAAATTTCGAACTTTTTAACAAAGCGTTACTTTACATAGGAACAATTTAAAATGCATTTATAAACAGGGATGTAGTGGAGGGTATGCGGCGGTATAAGCCGTATACCTTCTGGATTTTTTTAAGGAACACCGTATACCCTCTGTTTCTCAAAAAAGCTATAGTGTATACACTGTAGGGTATACCCTCTTCTTAGAGCGTAGGCCCTCTGCATTTTTTACGACTACACCACTGTTTATAAAACATTAAAAATTTCCCGATAACTTCAATTCTGATGCTCTTATAATTATTTTTCAAGTTTTAAGTCCACCATCTGAAGCAAAAACGTTCATAGCATTTCCTATACATAAATTTAATTTTGTTACATGAAAACACTAACTTCGAAAATGTAATGTGTAAAAGAATTAAATGATCTGTCATTAAAAATAAAAATTCATATGCGAAACCATGCCAATAATATCTGTAATACAATGGAAGTATTTATTAATATCATTTAATAACTTGATCTTTTTAATTACATTTTACCATGTGGGCAATTCCTTTTATAATAACTTTTAATTTCAAAACTTATTTTGCCTTAAAAATACATATCTAATTTTTATTTCTGTATTTTTTATAAAAATTCACAAACTTTTGAAAAAAATCCCCAGCAATTTTATGTGAAAAATGCAGTTATACATAGTAAATATGAAAAGACTATCTTTTCTAATTTCTGTTCTAAATCTGTAATCACTTTTTAACAATCAATAAATCGATATTAATAAATTTTTCGATTTTCAAATTTTTGTACAAAACTTAAATACAATTTTAAGCAATTAAACAAAGTAAATCATGATTTATTTTTTTACTTATTTTATAGTAAATCCTTATCTATCTAGAATTTTTTTTAAATAAAATTATCTATTAAAAAATGGAACATTTTAATTTTATTAGTAATAATCATAAGTTACAATAATTTGTTTGATTTAACTAACATGTATATTGTTTAGAATACATAAATAGGACAACGCAAAATAATTAAAATTTGATTTCAATACAAATAATATTATGAAGATTTTTTTTAAGTTGGCATTTCCGAATTAAGGGAAAAAAAATGTTTTACTAAATAAGCTATTTCAGTTTGAAAATTTGTTTCGCATAAATCCATTTTGACAAACTTTTAATTTAATAACCCCCCTCCCCGCCTAAAATGTACATATCTTATTATATAATACAAAAAATTAATCAAAATAAGTGTTTGATTATTTTACAATTTTCATCTAATATTAACCCCTTGAGGGGCGGTGGGATATATTTTATCCCACCTAAGTTTAATCAAGATTCGCACCGGAAACTTTTAAATAAATTTTATTTTTGTAACTTTGATGGAAAAAAGTTGTAAAATTGCTTTTCCATATTTTGAAACTAATTTTTTCAAAGATTCCGGTTTGAATTCAACATTACAGGAATACAATCGATTGCCCCTCAAGGGGTTAAATATTGAGTTATTATATGTTCTACACAGCAAAAAGACAATTTAATTAAAATTCAGGTAAATAAAATGTTGTTTTAACCGTGAAAGAAAGTATTATAAGGAATTAAACATATTGATAAAACCCATTGATTAAATTGATTGAATTATTTTATATATTAATTAAATTTAGTAACAGACCAAAGTGAAAAAAAAAAAGCTTCTCAACCAAAACTGAGTATTTCTTTTTCAGGAAAAGATTCGAGAATTTTGCGATTTTGCTTTATTTTCTATAGAGAGATTATACTAAGCGATTTTTTATGTAATATTCACTGACATTTTTACAGTCTGATTAATAAGTTGTATTCACAAGAAAAATATATAGTGCAGCAACTGCTTTTTTGGACAAAAAATATAACACGAAAAAGGTTGAAAAAGTTGGGTGTCAATGTACACAAGCAATAACTTTTAATGCTTATTTAAACAAATGATGGGATTATTTGATATAAAAAAACATTTCTTTATAAAGCGGAAGCTTTAAGAATTATTAAGCAAGTTAGTTAATTAATCCTGAAAATGATATAAATTTGTTAAAAATCATAAAAAACACTGTAACACTGAAAAATATTTATTGTATATAAAAAGATACAAATATGATAAATACATATATTCTTAAAAAAGTAAATTAAATAATTAATATACGTAAGTAATATTGTTCAAGAAAAAGTTCTATTTCGAAATAAAAATATATTGTTGTAAATAATAGCATCCTTACCTTTTTATTTTCCTTAAATCTAATAAAGTAAATCCGTTTAATACAAACACAAAAACAAACACACTTTCTTATGTATTTTACTAAATATTCAGAATGATGTTGAAAATTGAAAAACATATAGAAGAAATTTTTTTGTCATTATTCCCACATATATTTTTATAAGAATATAATTTAAATTTACTGCACAGATTAATTCTACTCAACATCTGTTTGCTGATATTTCACAATTATTCTTCAGTCTCTGAAGAACAAATATTAAAATGCCAAAAAATGGCACTTTATAGCTGCGTATAGATCTATGTAGATGATTAAAAAATATATTATTTTTATAACAACATAAAACGCATATTCCACAACTTGAATTCAATCCACTTTGTTGTTTCACACGTACTTTCTTATACTACAACCTCTGAAGAACAAATATCGAAATTCTATAAAATGCATTTTACAGCTGCGTAGGCATATGTACCTACTACTCTATAAGTTAAATTCAATTCATTTTGTATCAGCTTGTTTTTCATACATACTTTCTTATACTAGAATCTCTGAGGAACAAATATCGAAATTCCAAAAATTTACTTAATAGCTACGTAGCTGTATATAGATCTATGTAGAATACACAGTCACAATATGCATTTACGGAATTTTACACATAAAAAATCTCGGGAGCCTTTGTTAAACAAGAAAATAACTGACTGAAAGAATATTCCGTTTTAACGCGCCAATCGCCAATGCACTTCTAACAAAGCGAAATACGCGAAGTCATCATTTTAATTTTCTGTGCAGTGGTTTATCCAGTCTGCGGTTTACAAACCGTCATAATGGGCTTGATGAGTAATAAAATTTTTTATCAGCGAGAAGCAGATCATTGAATTAGAAGAAATCAGAAACGTTTTATTTTATCTATTTAGTTATTTTTCTTAACATGCTACATTTATTTGAGTGCGATTTTTGCAGTTTTTCTATTTTGAGACATATAGAAAACATACTTTAAATAAAGATTTTGTAGTAAAACTAGCAAATAACATATTGAATTTTGATGAGGAGGGCGGTGGAGGTACATTGTCCCTCCCTGAAATTTAATTAATTAAATTTTCGTTATGTCTAATCATTTAAAAAATATACTTTTTTGTCTTCCAAATAGCAATATATTAATTAAATGCTAAGAGAAAATGTTGCTAAGAATTTTTCTTCAGAGGAGCCCCCCCCCCCCCCCCCCCCACACACACACACCACCATAAACTTTTTTGTAGAGGACAGTTTTAATTCTGTTCTTCTTTTGGTGTTCATATATTTCAAATGTATCTTAGATGGGGAAGGGAAATTCAGAAAAAAAAAAAATCCCTTTTGAAGAAAAAAAAAAAAAGAAACAGGAGAGAAAAAATACAGTTTTCCATTGAACGATTAATATTTCTTAATTTTTGAATTTCTTATTATGTTGATATCTTTAAGGCTGTTCTTAACTGCTCTGCTCAACAAGTGCAAAACGTTTTTACACATTCACAAATTCATTTTTTAACGGAAAGGTATAAAATTGTAAAGCCTAGCCATGGAAGCGATTTCGAATTGAACTGTGTTTTCCATTTTTTGATCAATCAATTACCTACTGAGTTATAAGAGATTTTGATCACGTGACAAACACGTTTTTCGCACGCTCTTGAGTGCTCTTTCTTCCTTCGCGCGGAAATTTGGCTCAAAACACCCACTTTGACACTATTTTCTGAAAGATCTAATGCGTTTGCAAAAAAATGGAAAAAACAGCTCAATTACATAGTTTCTGAACAACAACACTAGCTAATGCATTTTCGAACAACAATAAATTAAAACTTGTGTCAGAAATTTGGCCTTTTGGATTTGAGAACACCCTTAAACATTTTTCACACGAGGAGGAGTTATGACAAAATATTTTTAGTTTAGCTTCGTGTTTACATTCTTCATTTTAGAAAAGCGGACTAGGCAGTGGAATCCAGGCATATCTATCCTAAATTCTTGCTCCTTAATACGTTTCTTTCTGTCCAGACTCATAACTCTTCGCATTTAGGGGAGAGGGCCTTCCTGTGTACGCCTATGATAACAAGTAATTTTTGAAACACTTTATATTATGAAAAGCAAATATTTAATTATTTATTGCGCCAAAAATAACTTAGCCGCAAACCTTACGCGAACTTTTACAATTGTCCCACGATTACTTCTTTTATAAAGTAATACTAAATTAAGTGGATGAAAGAGTATTTTAAACAGCTTTCATCCATTCGGAAATATTTTCTGATGGTATTGGTATACATATTGCAATACAATAGTACGTACAGTCATCACATATATGATACAATTGTATCGCATTCAGACGCTTAAGTGTCTGAATTTCTAAATGTCTTAATTTCAGACATGTCACTATTATTCAGACATTTTTCTGAGTTCATTTATACCATGATCATAGTAAGACACTTATGTGTCTTAAATTTAGACATCTATGATGTCTGAAATTTCTCATTCAGACACTTAAGTGTTTGAATTACTTTTTCAGTCACATATGTGTCTGAATTTAAGACGCCTCTATTTGCAGTGTGTGTAACGGATAAATGCGCTTTTCTCAAAAACTATGTGATCTAGGGTAATCGCTATAATTTTTCTGTAAGGTTTACATTAGCGTCTACTACCACTAATTTTTTCATAATTTTAGTTTCAGTAGATTCGGAATTGGGTGGGGGTGGGGACATATTTTTGCGCTACATTGTCGACGATATTTTTGAAAATATAATACCTAAAATCAAAAGAAATGTATTTTTGACTTGAGCCTTACGAAAGCTTTTACCCGATATCACACACGATATACAAAGAAAAGATTTTTTTTTCAAGTTACTTGATTAGCCCCTATACATTTTTCCTAAATATATTTGTCAATGTTTAATAATAGGAAAATATTTGGGTCAATAGTCTTTATTACTTCCCACAATTTGAACTTTCTACGTTCCATAGTTTACGAGTAAAGTGGCTGTGACAGACAGACAGACACAGGAGTGATCTTATAATGATTCCGTGTTTACTTTTTAAGTACGGAACCCTAAAAATCACAATAAAACAGCGGGAAAAATTCAAAAATTGCAGAGAACAAAATTTACTATAAGGGTTTCATTGGATTTGAATCGGATTCCTTTACGAATTTCAAAATATCGCCACAAAATTTGAGAAAACGCAAAACTCCTAGAGGAAATCGCTAACAATTCACAAATCGCAGGCAACAAAAATGTATTACACAATTTTAAAATATTTAAACCGGATTTGATTTGCGAATGTTAAACAATCGCTGTACAATGCGAAAAAACTTCAATAATTGCATAAAAAATGACTAAATTACTATAGAGGTCTAAAACAGATACCTCCATTCTTTACCGGACAGTTCTTTCTGTTTTAGAAAAATGTCCCAATATCGCAGGACCTCGAAAAAATTCTAAAAATTGCAAAACAAAATAGGAAAAAATTACAAAATGGCAACAAAGAAAATTTACTATTTCGGGTTCATTAGATTGAAATCAGACTCATTTATGAATGTCCAGAACTACCGCGGAACGCTAAAAAGGTTAAATTCACATTAGAAATTTCTAAAATTTAAAAACTGTGCAGACATATTAAACTTAGGGTTGAACTGAATTTATTTTACCGATGTAAAAAATTAACGCCAAACTCTAAAAATCTTATAAAAAGTTCGCGAAAAATTTTAAAATCACTGTATGAATTCCAAATAAACTTTATTGAAAAGAGTACAAGATTTTTTATACTTTTCTAAGAGATTGAAATAATATTCCTTTTACTAATGTAGAAAAATCTCAGAAAAAAGCGAAAAAAAGATACAAATTGTATTGCAAAATATTTAAAAAGAAAACACAGAACAAATAATAGTGTGCTAAATTTTGCAATCGGATTTTTCTACAAATTTCTGAAAATCGACCCGAATCGTTAAAATCGCATGAAAAATCGTTAAAAACTGGCATTGGAAATCGCAGAGATTCAAAAATTGGTGTGCTCATTCAGAGTTAACTTTATAAACGTATGTCGCAATTCTCTTTAAAGAAAGTATATATGAAACAGGAATACAATTTTCATGATTGCTTGTGCTTGACGTTTTAAAGACATTCAAATGTCATTTTTAATTTAATCTTTATGCTCTGATAATATCACACAGGGGGAGAGTTTCAGAAAAGTTTTACAAGCGTTGCTTAACGACGAAAATATGATTCGTGAAATTAATACTGTTATTTTTTATTTACAACATATTTACACTGTGAAAAAAAATAATGCCAGTTTTCCGGTAGGAATCGGAAAAATAGTTGCCCTTATCGTACCGGAATAATTTCCAACCCAGCTCGGAATAAAATCCGTAAAATACCGTTTTACTGACTATTTCCTTATTTTTACGGATTTTTTTCCGAGCTGGGTCGGAAATTATTCCGGTACGATAAGGGCAACTATTTTTCCGATTCCTACCGGGTAAACGGGCAGTATTTATTTTACAGTGTAGGAAGAGTTCACGTTAATCACTTAATCCTTTGAAATGCGTCGGTATATTATATATACCACTTAATTTTAATTCCTAAATGCCACACTGACATCAGAATTGAAAAAATATATTTTGCTTAATTTAATGTACGTGAAGATAAGCTCTTATTTATCTTAATATATTTTTTGTCATAAATCCTGCACTGCAAAAAAAAAAAAAAAAATCCGACCAGTTTTCCTGTAGGAATCGGAAAAATATTTGCCTTATCGTACCGGAAAATTTTCTGATCCAGCTCGGAATAAAATCCGTAAAAAAAAGGAAATAGTCAATAAAACGGTATTTTACGGATTTTATTCCGATTTTACGGATTTTATTCCGATCTGGGTTGGAAATTTTTCCGGCACGATAAGAGCAACTATTTTTTCTATTCCTACAGGAAATCTGGTCGTATTTTTTTTTTTTTTATAGTGTGGTGTCGGTCAATCATTTAAACATATTTACATCATAAATATTTTCCCCCTGAAAGGTTTAAACATTGGCCCCAGGATAGATCGAGGGTAAAAGACTTTCCTTATACCTGTTGCCGGTGAAGTGGTTAATCCATTGAAGATTCAAATTTATCTTTAACCTAACCATGTCTTGACGTTTTATGCAAGTAAAGTATACTAGTTAGCCAAATTCATGTCAATTTTCTTTTATCTTACAATTTTAATTAAAAACTTTGACATAATCCTTATATGAACTGAACCATCCGTATGTTCATTGAAACCTGGGCTTGCAAGAATGATTTGCACTACCTTATATCCAACACACAGATTAAAAAAACCTTTGAATCCGAACTGAAGATCTAATATTTCGTTAGTTTCACAGATGAAATGCTAAATTACAACTGCAACTTAAATCTGTTATGCACAACGAAATATTTACTACGAATTATAACGTGCAATTAACCGTGTCAGCCATGTAGCAAATTAAAATTGGCTGCATGTTATAAATCTGTATATAAAAGTTTTATATTAAGTATTCTCCATATCGTGGAATGTCAGCTATTATTTGACACATAGTAGATTACTAAAATTTTAGTAGCCAGCTTCTCGGTTTTTCTGATTTTAAACTATGATTATTTCACCTGGAAAAATACAGTAGTTTTAATACTGCGATTGCTATAAATATATTGACATTAATAGCAATGTTTTCGAATTAAGCAAAAATTACGACTTTATTTACACAAAACTAATTTAAATTTCGCCGTTTTCTATTATAAACATAGCATAAATATTTGTAGAAATTGTAAGATTTATATTTCGGGAAAAAGTAATTGCTAATATTTGGTATGTTCTATTTAAACGTTACTTGATCCAAACACAAACAAACACTGCCCTACTCTCTTAAAAAAATTCAGCGATTTTAACTCGGACTGAGTGTATTTTAACTCCTTTTCAGTATTGAAAATGCACTTATCCTATAGGACTGAATTTCATCCATCTTGCGGAATGGTTTTTTTTTTCATTCCTTTTTGATAAGCTGTTTTCGCTTTTTTTTTTCGACTAAATTAATAGGCAAAACGAGTGACTGCACTCATTATTGACAAGTCATTTTTAACCCCCTTTTTTTTTTGTCAAATTTAATAGGCAAAACAAATTATTTCCCTCTTATTTTCAGATTTTTTTAATTTTGTTTTTTAACATATATAACTCCCCGGTTTGCAAAACGTATTATTTTTAAAACTCCATTTTGTTTTATTTTAATCTAGATGCAGAAGAAATTTTGTTTTTCATTTCCGAAAGATAAATTAAATAATAATAATAATAATAATAAAAGATAGTTCGCGCCATAACAAGACAAGATTTTCTACCTTGTCAATATCCTGAAGTGCGTTGCTTTTACTTTATCTTTCTTATTATAATTTTTTTCTTTTTAATATTTTCACATTGTATATATAATTTTAACGTTATTAGTTTTAATCCGGAAATGTCGATTTTTTTAATTATTTCTGATATTATTATATCTTATTAATATATTTTGTTTATGACACAGATAAATAAGTATGAAATATAGAATTCATGTGTTACATAACTGCAGACTTTTTTTTAGTTAAACTTTTGAATATGAACAAAGCGAAGTATAACACAAAAAAAAAAAAAAAAAAAAATCACAAAATCACAATTTTAAAAAAAGGTCAAGCTAGTTGTGTCATAAAATAAATTGATAATATTTTTTACTAATCTATTATTTTCTTATACTTTTTTTTAAATTATCTTTTACATTTCGTACTATTTACATAATACTGTGGCAATTAAAAAAATAATAAATAAAGTGTGGATGTGTACATCTATCTAAATGAACACAATTTATTAAATACTTGTACTTACTGAAACATAAAAAAAATAGAACATATATCATAAGTTAATAATAATTTAATAATTTTTATAATCATGGGTTGTGTTCCGCAAATATTTCTGAGTGTCATGAGCAAAGTAGTATTATTAATTAATCTATATATATAAAAGAATGTCTGAATTTTGTATTAATCAATGCGCAGACCAAACTACTGAACCTAAAGCCTTGAAATTTGGGGTAAAATTTCTTCTTATGACATAGAGTGCCGCTAAGAAAGGATTTTCTAAAATTTCACCCCTAAGGAGGGTAAAAAATCGAACGAACTTTTAAAAAATTCCTTAAAAATCTGATTCTATAGCTATTTTTCAACTGATAACATATTTTGGTGTATTTTTGTATGCTGAATCGAATGGTACTAACTAAATTCTTTTAAGCTCAATAGTTTCCGAGATATTTCATATATTTCTAATTTGGCGATGTCTTTGGCGCCAAAACCTCGAAATACCTAAAATTATAAGTGATAATTCATTCATATTCATTCATCTTATACATCCGTTACTGTAGCAACGGAAGAAATTCAAATTAAATCTTTTTGTTAAATCTTTTGGTTAAAGAATTGAACCGGCTATATGAGTTTGAAAAAAATAAATAAATACAAACGCCTTGAAAAAAAGAAAAAATATATATTGAATTTATTTAAAATACAGGGAAGCGATCCACTTAGAAATTAACATTATAAAACGAAAATATTTAAAAAATGAAAGCAATGTTTGTACGATTTTAAAAAGTTTTGTGGTACTTACATCCGGGCCATGTCAGATACAACTGTGCCAAGCATGGCAATTACATTAATTATAGCAACCCTTATTTTTTGTCCATTTGATAGTTTATTTAGTACAGTGTTAAATTAATTTTATTATTATAATTTTTATTTATTATAGTTTATAGTATGCAGTTTTATGTTACATATTTTATTTATTTATTTACTTAAAACCATTTGCCATTTTTAACAAGATTATGTATTTAAGAATGTTAAATTACTTTTTTGAATGTAATTGGCAAACGATAAACAAGATTAGCAATTGTCAACCCTTTTTGGCGATCTATTTCATGGTTCGAATAATGCGTATTACTTTTTTTAATGGAAGAAATTGGAATTGAAATAATACATCGCGATTTATCACTTATCCTGGATAAGAATAAAAAATGGGTACTTTTATGTCAGCCGTATCCGTATGTAAATATCGCCATAGCATTTTTTTTTAATTGCCAATAGCAGTAGTTACATTTCGCGTATGTAAATTAAAAACAATTCTTTGTTTTAAGTTATGGCATTATTTGCTATTGTTTTACTTTTCATCTTTATCAATGACATTAGTGTAAAGCATGTATTATAAATGAAATCAGTGAAATGTTTTTATTTTGAATGAAAATAATAAAATAAGAATAAGATATGGAAACAATCTTTGTTGATTTATTACTTGCGCCCGGCTAACATAAAAGTATCACAAAAGCCATATATTCACCTTTCTTTGGGTAGTTGTTCATTGAATTTTTGGTTAATCTTCCGTAATCGGATACTTCTTCAATCGGTGTATTAATTACAAAGTTGAAAGCATCGTTTATGTATGAAGCGAAAACTTCATGATGAATTCTATTACGGAAAATCGTATCATCATCATCTACTACATATTTAAAACGGAAATTTGCATTTTATTCCTATTCGTTGTAATATTTTGATAGGATATGCCACTATTAGTTAGGTAATGTTTTTGGAACAGTTTTTATGTATACACACAGTGTTCTACGTTGCTTAGTTTTAGTTATAGAGCTATTGGAAAAGCTATACAGAAAGGTGAACGCAATTATGAAAGATACATCTACTGTAATTATATAAAATGCAAATTTGCTTTTCCTTCCACCTGTTTATAATTTGAGTTTTGCTGGATGTATTTTGATGGGAGATTATTAGATTAGAGATAGTTAGATTATTTTTTGTGGATGGTTGGTAATTCTTGCGTGGATGGTACTTCTCTGTAGCGAAGTTTTCTTCTGGGTTATTGTTTTTCTGAAGCACAGACTTGGCAACAAATCAGATTGCAGAAAATTAGATTACAAGAGAAAGTTCCAAAACTAGGTGAACCCGAATATGAAAGATTACCTTTTATTTAAAGTTCTACTGGACGTATTTTGATTGGAGTTGCACAGTTAGGTAATATTAGGTATTGTTGCAATATTTGAAATGTCAATCTACATTTTTAGTTATGGAACTATGAGGAAAGTTCTCAGTGTGTAGTTGAGAAAAAAGTAGGATAAAATCTACAGGCATGGTATATATTAGAGAGTATATATGTTATAGCTATGGAGTGCAGAGTTTCTAAAAAACACCAGAAGGTCTACGGCGTATAGTCTATGCTACATTCCTAAAAATTCTACAATCACGTTAACTTGATTATGATAGGTATATTTAACTATCAACTTCAAATATAAAGTAAAAAGGGAAATTTCGGTCCTACCGCTTATAACATGAGTACTTTTCAATGCATTGTTAGTTAAGTTTTCAAGAAAATCTTTCATATATAACACATATTATTCTACGTTGCTCAGTTATAGAATTATGTGCGAAAGTTCTTTAATCAGTGAACCCTATTTTGAAATATTAGCCTTTTTAAAAGGTTCTACTGAGTTAATTAGCACTGTTGTTAGATATTTTTTCAGGAAAGATTTTAGTATAAAACACATATTGTACTACATTGCTTTGCTATAGAATTATCGCTGAATGTTGTATTATCTGGTGAACTCGATTATGAAAACTTAGTCTTATTAGAAGGTTATACTGAACGGATTTTGATGAGATTTGCATTTTTTAATTTTCAGGTGTGATTTTAATATGCTACATATCGTTCTTCCGTTCTTTTTTATATTGAATTATAAATAATCAACTAAAATATTTGCTTCACAACAGTCCAAATTTTGTCTGAGACATTAGAAGATATAAAACCGTAATGGCGTTCATATTGTTTTCAGCAACGCGTCTGATCATTAGGGATAAATGTATTTATTGCTATGAAACACAAGATCAAATACACCGATATATTTCGTTTAATTAAAGTTTCGCTTGGAGAAACCGACCAGCGTAGCGGGCGAAGGCTTCTACTACTATATGTAAAGCGCAAATTCCTATTTCATTCCGATTGATTATAACTCAGATTCTACTGAACATAATTTTGCAGAACTTACACTATTAGATAGTAAATTTGGTTTATAAATAGTTTAATCTAAAAACCATCGTTCCAAGTTGCTTAGTAATAGTTACGGGAGTTCTATAATTAGGTGAACTCGATTAGGAAAGATTTCAAGTTTTACTGAATGGATTTCAATGACAGTTGACCAGTTAGTTAGATAATATTCCAGGGATTTTTTCAATATTTATCGTATCTTTCAAAACTGTTTAGTTACGAAGCTATGCAGAAAAAGTTCTCTGTGGTATAGTAAAGAAAATTGGAGGATAATACGCTACAGACAAAGAATGTATACTAGAATGCTATAGTTATGGACGTTGTGCAGAGTTTCTTTAAAAATCCAAAAACGATGCGATGTATACCTACCACTACATCCCTGAGAGTTCTATATAATCAGGTTAACGCGATTATGATAGCTATATTTAACTATCTCATTGTATGTAAAATGCAAAGAGAAATTTCATTCCGGCCGCTTTTAAATTTACTTCTACTGAATTGATTTTGATGGGGCTTACATTGTTAGATAATTTACAGAAAATATGTTAGTATAAAATATAATGTTCTACGTTGCTTAATTAAATAATTATGGGTAAAGATCTAAATCAGATGAACCCGATTTCGAAAAATTGGCTTTTTTTTAAGGTTCCGCTGAATGAATTTTCATGGGATTTAAACTGCTAATTAGATTATTTTTATGAAATGTTTCGGTACATTTTCCAGTTTAAAAGATCCTGCTAAGTGGATTTCGATGGAACTTGCTCGGTTAGTTAATTTTTCAGTGAATGTTTTAGTATAAAGCGCATATCATTCACTTGGTGTTGCTTGGTCATCAGGTTGCTTGATTATAGAATTAAGGCTGAATGTTTTAGAAGCAGGCGAATCAAATTATGAACTATTAGCCTTTTCAGTAAGTTCAATTAACAGATTCTGATGAGATTTGCATTGATAATTTTTCATGAACCCTTTTAAGTATAGTACATATTGTTCCACACCGAATACTACACTAAATGATCAACGAAAGAAGTTGGCCTTTAACAGCCTAAATTTTGTATGGCTCAAAAGATATAATGGCGTAATAACGTTCATATTGTTTTCACCAATTAGATTGGGCATTCCAGGTAAATGTCCATATTGCTTTAAAACGGATGATCAAATTCACAGATATGTTTAGTTTGATTCAAGGTTTCTTTAGAAAAACTGACCAGCGTAGCGGGCGTTAGGCTGCTAGTAATCAATAATATAAGCACAAAATGATATATGTTTAATAATGTAAATAACAATTAGCGAAATTTCACACAATTTGAATACGAGAAAACTACATATATAAGTGCATTTTATTGATTATAAAATTTATGGAACAGACGCATTAAAAAAAAAGAAAAAAAAGTAATTTAAGAAGTTCATGTTTCAGGTTTAAAAGTAATAACGTTAAATAACGCACAAAATCATATATACAATGTGAAAATACAACAAGGAATGGCGAAGGAATTACAAGAAAAATGAAGTAAAACAACGTATTTTACCTTAGAATTTTCAGAATTAGTAAAATCCTTGAATCGCCGGTAGCCATCTTGGTTTTAGCTGGGAAACAAAAACGAAATTTATCCAGTTCTTTGTGATGATTATTCCCCCACCTGCTTTCGTGGGCATAATTCATCTATCTTATTCTATGCCATTTTTAAATTAATCAAATTATAATTGTAATGTTGCTGTTTTAATCATGTAGGCAACGCTAAGCTTTGACGCTTGAAATAAACAAGCGACTCCCTTTTCAAAACGGTTCTCCCTCTGCCAAACTATATATCGCGTTACAGGATTTCAACCAATAGGGAGGCTTCTTAAACCGCTCTTTTAGAGATATTTTTCTGTTCCGATCTGAAATGAGCGGTCGCGGGGATGCTACTCCTAAAAGGATGATTTGGCAAACCAGTTTTTTGTGGAAAATGTCTCTTTTTGATAAAAAAAGATACACAGAAAGAACAAAAACACGCGTAAAACTTTTCGTTCTTTTGTTGAGTTAATAATTCGTTCTTTTGATTTAAGAGTGTACATCTTATATATAGCGACAACCGGTCTAATCTGCAGGTATTAAAATCCCACAGAACCAAAAATACACTAGTTCTCAGCATTAATCAAAGTCTAATAACTCTTGTAAATCGCGATCGAGCTGGACGTATCTGCTAACAAGGGTATATTTGGTAGCAGACTGTTTGGACACTAGCAAAAGAAGCCACAAGAAAACACAAAATAGATCATTACCTTCCACTTTCACCTAGCTCCATCAAACATTCTTTAAAAACAAATATTCTTAAAGACTGGCAAACACATTGTACCCCTTCAACAAAAGGCCGATACTTATACTCCACTTATACTCTAATCCCAAAAGTCTCCTATACACTATTTCACATCACTCCCCATACTACAGCTTTTTTTACTGGTCATGGTCCCTTTCGCCAATACCTTTAAAAATTCCATTATGCTTCTTCAGACCTATGCGAGTGCAGTAAACAAGGTAAAGCGTCACATCCATATTTTCACTGCATACTAACAAACCAATGGCATCTCAGATACATTAAAATCCCTCCTGGAAATTGATTTACTAATATATTCACCGGCAAAATTCTTAAGAGGAAACTATGACTAAGCAACATAGAACAATATGCAAAATACTAAAACCATATCTGAATAGGTATCTAACTAACAATGGAATTCCTATCAAAATCCGCACCACCAGTGGCCGAGAGGTTCTGCTCTCGAAGCTGGTAGACGTGAGGTGCTGGGTTCGATCCCAATCGCGACCGTCGGCCTAATCGTTCGGAGTTTTCGTGGTTTTCTTCGAATCTTGGTTCTCCAAGCGTTAATACGGGTTAGGTTTCCTTAGAAAGACCTCCACGGAAGGCACTCCCCCCTTAGGGCCTATATCCTACGTGATGATAATTGGCCGACATAAATACAACCTATCAAAATCCGTTCTGTAGAACTTTTATAAAATGCTAAACTTTCACAATCGGGTTCAACTGATTATAGAACTTTCCCCCACATCTCTATTATTAAGCAATGCAAAACGGTATAGTATATACTAAAACCCTGCCTGAAAAATTATCTAACAGGACAAGTTCAATCGAAGTCCATTCGGCTGATTCTTTTAAAAAAGGCTAATATTTCATAATCGGGTTCGTCTGATTATATAACTTTAAAATATAATTCTCTGTCTAAGAAACGTTATATTTTAAAATCTTCCCTGAAAAAGTATCTAACTATCATTCTAATTGTCATCAAAATCCACAGCTCAAGTTATATACAGTGAGCAAAAAAAGTATATGCACGCAGACGATTTTTGGCATAAGTAACCATAGAAAGCAAATTTGATACTATTTTCTTATAATTATTCATTTATTTAAATAAGAAGAAAATAAAAATAACTATCCATTTTCCTTAAACAGTAATATTACACATTTAAAAAAATAAATTAATATTTTCTCATTCCAAAAAAGTATTTGCACAAGAAGCATTGACTGTTAAAAAAGTCATTAAATGTGAACATTATGCAAATGTTTAGCATATCAGTCCCGCAGTACATTAGCCCCGCACTTTAAAGTCACGTAATATATTAACTGGAGCAGGGATTCTGGTGAGTTTTTGTTCTAATGGCGCCGAAAACGTGTGAACTGTCTGTTGCTACCCGTGAGAAGATTATATTTCTTCACAATTCTGAATTAAGTTACTAAGGAATAGGTAAAAAATTAAATATAAACTTTTCTAGTGTTCGTTATGTAATTAAGAAGAAAAAATAAACTGGTTCGACAATAAATAAGCCGCGAACTGGGCGTCCAAGAAAGCTAAATACCGGGCAAAGGAGAGCCATCATAAAAGAATCTTCAAAAAACCCTTTTCCAAGTACTCGAGAATTGGCTGTTGATGTCGCTTCAACGTCGGGAAAAATAGTTACACCACAATCAATTAGAAATATTCTTCATGATGCAAATATTCGAGGAAGAGCCCCTCGCAGAAAAACATTTATTAGTGAAACAAATAGGGTGAAAAGACTTTAATTTGCAAAAGCTTATGTCAGCAAACCACTAGAGTTTTGGAAAACTGTTATTTTTTCCGATGAAAGCAAGTTCAATATTTTTGGCTCAGATGGTAAGAAAACTGCATGGCGAAAGCGAAATATTTCTCTTGAAATTAAAAACTAGAAACCAACTGTAAAACATGGCGGTGGTCATGTAATGATTTGGGGATGCATGTCTTTTAACGGAGTTGGCGAAATGACCTTTATTGAAGGCAATATGAATGCTAAACAATATAATAATATATTGCGAAATCATTTATCTAATAGTGCTCTGAAATTAGGAATTCCTAATTCATATTATTTCCAACAGTATAACGATCCGAAACACACTGCATATATTACGAGGTTATGGTTGCTTTATAATGTAAAAAATCAATTGAAAACTCCACCAAAAACACCAGACCTCAATCCTATTGAAAATGTTTAGCATATTTTGGATGTGAAAATAAGGAAAAAGAAAATTTCTAACAAATCAGAACTTAAGCAAGCTCTTACGGAAGAATGGCTACAAATCAGCAGTGAAACATGCCTCAAATTAATAGAATCAATGCCCAGACGATTACAAACTGCAATTGAAGCAAAGGGCATGCATACTAAATATTAGCACTGTTTTTAACCTATAAATAATTCCTCTAGTTCTATTTTTATTGCTAGTGTGCAAATATTTTTTGGCAGTACAAATGCTCCTTTTTTATGTTTTGATATTTTAAATATAATTATTAAGTCAGATATTAAATATGTTTATTTATTTTGTAAAAGTGCTGGTATTTTTAATTCTTAGTTGTTTTTTATTTATTTATACATATGCTACAACAAATTTACCTGGTGTGCAAATACTTTTTTTGCACACTGTACAGCCGAGACAAATTTCCCACTTGCATCTTACACTCGTATATATAGTAGACGCAGAAGTAGATAGATAGATATGAATATTGATGCTTAAAATGTATGAAACTGCAAGTTATTACTCGTTGTCGCTGATGAATAATTTTTAAGACATTTCAAGCGGTGAGTATTGAAATTTACGATCATCTGTACAGAAATGCATTTCATTTTTTACCAAACATTCTCGGTAAAATGAGCCAATTTGGTGTGGGTTCCGATCATAGAATTTTCCTCATCTCTTTTTTTAAATTATTTTTTAAAAGGTGGTTTACCGCCTCAGTGGCAGCTTGAAGCTATATACCGGTTATTTTATTGTGTATTATCCGCGTTGTATATTACTGTCTTCATACTGCAATCTAAAAGATCCGTACTTTTGAGTATATTAACGTCATTGTCGCCGAGCATAACGGTTGGCACCAAACGAAGAATTTGAAAAAAAAATTAACAATGTTGGCCGAAAGTAATAAAAAAATATAACATTTCAAAGTGCATCAAAAGAGTGCCAATATTTATCCGCCATTTCCAAAATTTAAACCATATCTTAAAAAGTTGATATCATTCAAGCAAATACTGTCAGCGAAATTGTACATTTTAATAAAAGAGCTGCAATATTTTACAAAAATTGCATAAAAATTGTTCAATTTCTAATGTGTAACATTACACTGACATAAAAGTTCGTAATTTTACTTAAACTTTGCTGTCTATGATTTCTCATTGAAATTTAATACTTATTAAAATTTTTTAAATGTAGAAAGTAATTACTTTTTTAATTTTCAAATTTAAAATATATCATCCAGAAATCGGGTTGTCGCGCAGCAAATACATCATTCTTATTCTGTTAAACACTTCTGTTTTGAAGCTTCTGTATCCAGAATTAAATAAAGAAAAATCTAAAAGCTCTGTATTAAGTCCATACAAATTCCAACGAATATGCATGCACATCACATGTATGCAATAATTGACAGACTTCATCTATGTGTCCTTAAGGGGGTAGGATACCTTTGAACAGGTCGAAAAAGTAAAAATATCACTATGTTCCAAGCTTCAAAACTTGCGTCAGAAGTCATAAATGAAAATCAAACTTCATTTAAACATAAAACTTATATTTAAATTTATATTTAAAAATATATATACACTTATAAATTCATAAATAAATATTGAAATGATAAGTTTAAAAATATATGATAATAATAGAAAAAAAAATGCGCCTGATAAAATTTGAAAATATGCATATAAAGAGGAAATTTTGGTGAAAATAAATACATAATAGTGTTACCTTTATACTACAAATCAGAATATTTGTAAAAAAATATTGACTAAATTAAAAAATTAACAAAAAATTAAAAAATTCACTTAAAATTTTTTTTTAAAGTACAAAAATAGAAAAAAAAAATAAAATCTTACTTTTTTCTGGTTTTAAGTTGTAGATAATGCAGAAATGAATATGTGGTGAAAATTTCTTTTGATTCCCATGCATAGTTTTTTAGTAACACTGCGCCCATTATCAAAATTCATCGTTTTGAAAAAAAAACGCAACACAAAAGTTTAATTATCCTATGTAGTCTTAATATGTAGTCTTAATAAAATTGCTATAATTAGTAAGCCAAAGTGAATTTTTTAATGCGGTTTTTTGCATAGTGTTCAGAAATGATTACAGAATCAAAACAGGTATTAAAAAAGAAATCGAAAAATTTGACTGCTTAAAGGTATCCTACCCCCTTAACGGGACCAGTTTCTTTTTCTATGCGTGCTTAAAGCTGTTTAAAAAAGAAAATTGTTAAAAAGGAAAGAAAAGTCGAAAGAAAAACATGAAAATTGAAAGTGAGCTTTAATTTAAACTGGTTTTATCAATATGTGTTTTTAAAATAAGATCTGTGTTTCTCTTCTGCTCTTTAGATTTTAAATTATTAATAAAATAAAACACAATCCTATGCCCTTTTAATTACGAAAAATACTTTCATTTTATTAATTGTTCATAAGTTGATCGCAGACAGCTATTTCAAAATATCATACATTTTCAAATTGATTATCGGATTTCCGAAAGTACAGAAATTAATATATTTTTCAAAATTTCAAACTAAAATTTCAAATCGCATTTTTATCTACAAAGAAAATTAAATATGTACATCATATTTCTAGATAAAAAATAGACTTTTTGGCTTTTTTTTTACATAAGGTTTAGAAACATGTAATACCATTAAATGTAAAAAATCCTACAATATATGTTTTAACATATGTTTGTTCATCAGTGTATTTTTCTAATGTTTTATGTATAAATTTATCATTATTTATTACTGTTAAAACTATCACGTTGCAGGCAAATTTTGCATTAATTGGGTTTGTCGCAGAAAGATTTAAAAAATTCTGTCATAGGGGCCTGAGCCAGACCCTTTTTCTTGCTCGCGTTTGGGATTTCCTTGGCAGTACCTGCCGTATGTCCAGAACTTTTCTCGCGAAAAATTATGGAAATACCGCCCATAATATCGTGCTTAAATGCGGCTTGAGCTCTGGCTGAAAACTGTATTTTTTTAAAGACCCCAATAAAGGGGACTGGGATAGACACCATGCTCTACAGACTTGATTTCCTTGTCTGAGCAGCCTCTCTTAGGCAATCAATGGAAGTTTCTCCGTGTTCTAACACGTAAAACAGTAAAGATTTATTCTTATATAACCAAACCTTTCTCAGATATGATACTTGTAATTTAATAAATTTTCAGTGTTTTGCTCACTAAAAATGGAAAACGTGTTTTCAGTACAGTAATACCTCGACTTACGTCAGCAATTCGTTCCAAGACTAAAGACTTAAGTTCAAAACGACGTAAGTTGAGGTACATTTAGATGATCAAAAATGGATAAGTAATAAAGATTCCCCAAAATCTAATGAACATATTCTATTGCATTTAGTGGCTATGTTTCATGCATTAGCAAAAACAATATCTTTGCAATACAAGCATTTGTAATAAATCAATAAGTTGTTAACTTACAATTTATTGTTCTTCTAGCTGACCCGTTTGAGTCTTTGAGGATGTGAAAAAATCTTGCAATGAAGTTTAAACATACAAAATTTTCTTTTTTTCTCTTTAAAGCTCTTTGTAACAACAGTGTAAGTTTTCCAAGCTTTACCTAGTAGTTGCTGCTCTTTCCTCGTCCTAATCGATATCTTCAAATATCGTCATTTCCGTTTCAATAGGGTTTAGTCCTTCGGTTAGTTTTGCAACCGTCATTACACCTTCCCCTCCACCACGTAGCAGGCTCAAAATTGTGATCTATTTGTTCGATAGTACTTTGTTTCTCTAATTCAATACAGGGTGTGTTCACAAAGTTTCAAGACTTGTCCTAGAATACAAAAGTTATTAAACATTTTTGTACAGCGGACTAAAATTCTTCGAAATATGACCCTTGGGCATCAACACACCGCTGACAGCACTTTTTCTACTATTCATAGGTTCCCTGGGGGTCTTCGCGCGCAGCTTCTGTTAAGTAACCTCGTCGAAGCTGGAATCGTAGATCGCTGGAATCGTGTCGAATCGCTTCACTTTCAGGTGTTTCTTGATCCAGATTAATAAAAAAAGTCGATGGGAGCGAGGTCGGGTCTGTAGGGAGGCTTGTGGCAGTATTGCCACGTTAAACTTAGGCAAAACTTCGGCGGCTGCGAGCGACGTATTAGAGGGCGCATTGTCGTGGTGAACAATCCAATATTCTCTGGTGTCTGGGCGGACGCGCCGGGTCTGGTCAGTTTTACGCTGGAATGAACCACTATTTGAAGGATAGAGTCCGGCGCACCCGCCCAGACATCAGAGACGTTTGGATTGTTCACCAGAACAATGCGCCCTCTCAGAAGCCGCTTGCCGCTGCCGAAATTTTGCCTAAGTTTAATGTGGCAATACTGCCGCAAGCCCCCTACAGCCCCGATTTTGCTCCCAGAGACTTTTTTTGTCCCCCCCACCCCCCGACCAAGAAAGGTCTGAAAGGGAAGCGATTAGACACGATTTCAGCGACCCAAGCAGCTTCGACGAGGTGCCTTAACAGCCTTGCGCGCGAAGACCCCCAGGGAGCCTATGAATAATAAAAAAAGCGCAGACAGCGGTGTGTTTATGCCCAAGGGTCATGTTTCGAAGAATTTTAGTTCGCTGTACAAAAATGTTTAATGACTTTTGTATTCTAGGATCAGTCTTGAAACTGTGTGAACACACCATGTAAGTTCGACGATGGCTAATTCCGGATAAGGAGAATTAATGAGTTCAAAAACATCTTCAGCATCATATATATCTAAATGGAGTTTCTTCCATACTTGACAATTTCAGCAATTATGATAAATACAGAATCAAAAATTTTTGGTGTTGTCTTAGGGGAATAAAAGTGTGATAAAATTTGTGGGATAAAATTTTGAATAAATCAATCTTCAAACAATGAAGTAGTTACTTACATATAGTAGTTTTAGGTTTGCCATTTACTTTTTTTATTTGTTTTTCACTATCACGGGAAATTTCCCTTCATAGTACCAAACGTCGTCAAAAAAGAAAAAAATCAACGATCATCATATTTAAGGAATTTTTTTCCAGGCTGTATTGCGTTTACTGTATTGCGTTAATAAATTGCAACGATAAATTATATTTGATTACAAGTGTATAAATAATATTTTCATCTTCTTGTGAGTATACTATCGATGTAATGGATATGCATTGATAGATATGGCTGGAAGTGAAATAGGGAACCATAATTTTTATACAGTGGGTCTTTTCTTATCGTTTAATAAAAGCTAATTTCTAAACCGTTAGTTTTAGAGGTATAGTTCCAAATGCAAAATTGTTTCAAATTTTGTTATGCTCCATTTAAAAATCAATTTATGTTAAAATAGTTGCTTTTAAATAGTTAAAAAAATTAATAATATTACAATGTATGGTTACTGTAAGTTTTATTTAGAAAAAAATTAATGTTCTAACACTTAAAGCAATAAAAAATTATTCTTTTATGGCTAAAAGTTATCCAATTATTATACTTATACTCCAATTATTATACTTTAAGTATCAGAACTAGGTAAGTTTTTGTCCCGCAAAAATTAAGTTTTAAACAACAAATAAATTTTAATGTTGTGGATTCATCTCAACAAAAAACAGCCTCTATATTTACGTCCTAAATTATTACAGACATTTTGTTTAGAGAGCTTAAAATTCTAACATCCGTTAACAGCATACACAGAGATTAGTTAAAAGTTACAAAAATAACAGGTTGTGGGAAACTATTACCTTTGCAAGTGTGAAACGATGCAAACTGTTAATCAAAAGTAGCTGAATTTACACGATCGCTTGTAAAGGCTGGTTTTTGAACTTTCTGCATCGAGTGCACACTATATGGCCAAAGGTGAGCGGCCACTTGCGATTTTAGACGTTTTGTTAAATATCTAGAAAAATGTATGAGGAATCAACCTGAAATCCCAGGTGTGCAAACGGTTATATAATTCCGCGAAGATTTTTTCCCGAAATCCCATAGGGGACCGTCAACAAATTGAAAAAGGACGAATAATTTTTGGATAACCCTGTCAAAACTAATATAACAAAAGCGTTCAAAGTGTAGATTATGATTAAGTGGCTTATTGTAATAATTTGTGTTCCTTTTTATGAGGATAGCATGTATACCCGAAGAGAAATTCAGATTTTCATAAAAACAGTCTCAAATTTTGCCAAGTATTTTGCTTATAGTTTGCAGAGTTTATAATATATATAAAAAAAAAGTTATTTTCAAAAAATTTGACAAACAACATTGTACACGATACCCTGCAATCAGAATTAAAATATAGTAAAAATTGTATGAAAAATGAGCATATTTACTAAATAATGTTTCACTGCGCATGCCTGAACGCAATCAAAATATAATGTGCATAATGTGTTAGCTAAATGTTCCGAGAAACTTTTGTAAAAGTCTCAGAAACATAGCTTGAAAATTCTGAAAATTATCGTTGATAGAATAAGCTCAAAATCCATTGTTCCCAAAATGAAGAAAAAAGATGAGGGGCTGTATCCATATATCCATTTATTAGTGCCAATATAGTATACACAATATTGCACAAACTACTGTATTTGGATACAACTCCTCATCTTTTTGCTTAATTTTGGGACTAACGGATTTTTAGCTTATTCTATCAGCGATAATCTTCAGGCTTTTCAAACTATGTTTTTGAGACTTTTACAAAAATTGCTCTATACATTTAGCTAACACATTATGCAATTTATATTTTGATTACATTCAGGCATGCGCAGCGAATCATTATTCAGTAAAATGCTCATTTTGCATACAATTTTTATTATTTTTTAATTCTGATTGCAGGGTATTGCGTACAATGTTGATTGTCATATTTTCTGAAAAGAACTTTTTTTTATTAAATACTCTATAAATTATAAGCAAAAAACTTGGCAAAATTTTGGACTCTTTTTATAAAAACTTTCATTTTTCTACGATTATACATGCTATCCTCATAAAAATGAACCCAGTTTATTATAATAAGGCACTTAATCATAATCTACAATGTGAACGCTTTTTCTACATTAGTTTTTACACTGTTATCCAAAATATATTCGTTCTTTTTAAATTTGTTGACGGTCCCGAATGGTTTTTCAGGAAAAAATCCTCACGGGAATGTATGACCTTTACTATTCTGTTTACCCAACTGGAGTTTCAGGATAATTCCTCGTGCAGATTTCTATGTATTTAACAAAACGTCTAAAATCGCAAATGGCCAGTCACCTTTGGCCTTATAGTGTATATGGGCCCTCAGTGCCTAGCACCGGGTATTGGTGGAATTCCATCTTACCATCTTTAGTATATAGGTATAGAGAAAACACCGACACATTTTCCCCTATAACTCTAATGACAATTTATGGGGAAACTAAATAAAAATATAATGACGAGAAAAAAACCCTGTACAGTTTACATATGTAGAGATGTCCTCTTGCTTCTAAGTCATTAAAATCTTTTACTAATACATGTTACAACAAATCAGTTGGTATCAGTATCATTCTTGTACAATGATTTTATCATACATAGTGGGAATGTGTACATGCTTTATTTTCCTCAGCTATACACTATTAATTTCAAATTTTTAATTTAAAAGAAGAATGAATACACAATATTACTTATTATGATTAGACAACATTGTCTGTTTTGTAACAGCAAAAATAAATGCTATATGCGTTCGAAAAAGCATTGTATGCATTAAAGCCTCTGGCACTTTTCAGCATGGCTATGCACACAAATAACAATTTTAGAAAGAAAATATGTTTCAATAGAAATCAAAATTTTTAATTCACTTCAAATATTTCTAAATTTAAGAATTTAATGATTCCTTTTTTACAGTCCTTCCTTCCTTATGAAATATTTTTGAATCAATTCGATTCATGTATTTAAATTCTGAATATATATTAGCGGAAATGAACATTGTTATAAGTCATCACATTAGAAATCCGTTTGCTAAAATGCTGTGTAAACTTGTTTCACTGTCATTAAAAGTATCCATTGATGAACAATGCTTCATGAATAATTCTTGTCATGTTTATTCAAAAGGTAGTTATCACATTCATCTTTTTTAAAGTGATAGTTTATAGTTTTGCAATGGTTATATGAGGCGTTTAAAGTCAAAGTAGTGAAGATCACACTGAAATAAAAAATATACCGCCTTCATCTAGAACAAATAGGTAGTCATTTATAAATCCCTGAACTAGAAATGTAGATTTCCGATGTATGTGAATAAGGTAAACAAATAAACTAAAAAGATCGAGAACTTGTAGTCTGTAGTTTTCTAGGTGGTGAAATGATACATTATATGATGAATCGTGTGAATTGTGAGAAATTATCACTTGATTCTTAGAATTAATTCATAAACTAGAATTATAAGTACTATAGCATACTTCTTGTGTTGACACTTATGTGCACAGATTTTTAAATACGTTTCACCACGATAATATAGGCAAACGCTCTTGAATTTTTATAGGGTTTACTAGAACTCTCTAGTAAAGGGAACTAGAATTTATAAGGATGACATGGAACTATTATTTCTAGAACCACAATTTATTTTCTAGATGCCAGTTGTAGAATTTTTTTCAGTTCAGATTTTCCCAAATGTTCGAAAACGAAGGATGTATGTATGAGATATATGTAGTAGCGTTAAAAAGAATCTGTGCTGTAAAATATATTCTAGTTCTATCTAGTGCGTGTTACTTTGATTTAGTTGTCAGATATGTTTAGATAATGTATATGTACTTACTATTGATTTTAATAAATTAGAGACATACACCGCTAGGATTTTAAATCGGTCATTTTATGTATTTTCTAAAATATGCTAAATACATCCATTGCTTATTTTTAAATTATGATCAAGTGATCATAATAGAAGTTGTCAATGACTCTACATATACGTTTTGCAATTTAAAGAAAATTTACTATGGATTAAAGAACAATATGAGCAAAACCATAAACGTATGAAAAAGTTAAAATATAGATACAACACTTGATAATAAACATATAAAATTGTTTAGGAATTCGCACAACTTGGATCTGTCATTTGTCGAAAATGAACATAGAGAAGAAAATTGGTGAAAGCAAAAAATATAACAATCCTATTGCTGAATCTGTTCCATCTATTGCGGTTCTGATCTATTGAGCAGTAATATCCTTCTTGAAAGTAAACAATTAATATGCAATGAAATTTCGCAAAATACTATGTTCTATCACGATAAAAACACAAATATCATGATTAGAAGGGAGGAATAAAATCAATCTAGAATAATAAACCTCAATGTTCGAACTATCAGTGTTGTGCGCCTAATAAAAGTACTTATGGATTATAACTCCGAAGGTAGAGGAAAACCCGGTGTACAGATGTTGACCTTAAAGAGTGCAATTTAACAAACATTGATGTATTATAGTTTATGTTACCAGCTACATATGATGACACTCTGATACATAAAGACGCGCCAACACATTCATATAGAAAGACACTTTTTATACAGAAATTGTCGATGTTCAACGATGGTGAGCTCAGATATAGTTTATGACAGACAGTGAGTTTTTCTCAAAACAAACGATACTGAAATATATTTCTGTATAATTTTGCTTTAACAATGTTTTATAAAAGGTTGATTTTAGTAGGAAAAAATAGATTTGGAGTTGATAGGTTTGGAATTAGGATAGAGTTGAATGTCTTGAATTAAATTTTAGTTTTTTAACACCTTTTTGTTTATGGTTGTAGCTCTCTGCCTTTCTTTCACTTTTACAGCGGATGAATGCCTAATGAGACAGAATTTTAACTGATTGCACTTATGAAATGTTAGGTAAAGATACTGTTTATTTTCATGTATAACAAGTCCTTAAAATTCAGTCAAACAATTCTTTATTTTTTATCGTAAATTTGTGTATTTAATACAAATTACATTGGTATCACACCTACTAATTTCGATATTTTGGCGAGGAAGGTTATTTGCAGGGATTTGATATTGCGTTTACCAAAATTAAATGAATGGATTTTAAGCAATCATGTAAAAAACTTAACTTTTTCTTAAATCATAGCATAAAAATCGTCGTATGCTATGATATAACCAAGCGATTGATTGATTGTACATGGAATCTTTTGTAAGTCTCTATAAACGAACTATAAGAGATTAAAACTAAATTAACGAACTCAAGATGCTTGCAGGACTAATACAAGGTACAAATTAGGTCTGACATGGTTCAATTTGTTTCGGAGGTTATCGTGATGTAACGTTTTGCAGGTTTTATACCTCTTTTTGTTGTAAATAAATTAGAAGAGCTACATACATGCATTATATATATAGCGTTACAAATAATAAAATTTATATATAAGGTAGGTGCCATGTTTTCGAATCCCTTATTCATCCTGCTTATATATCAAGACTTCAGTAACAAGGCTATTATTATTACACAAATCTTTTAATATTTCTTCAACACTACTTAAATAAATATAACATTATCCAAAAGAAAAAAAAACAAATTTAAAAGATCCTTCTTTTACATTGTTACGCATGCCCGTTACCTCTTGCCAGTTTGAAGCTTCTTCTAATTCTCTTCGTCATATCCCCTAAATAAATTTCAGTCGACTGAGAATCCAAAGAGTCTAGTAAATGAAAGTTTAACATTTTTCTGGAATGTCATGTAAATCCAACAATCCTAGACTAGACGATGAATTTTTGTCCATGTGTATTTTTACTCATTTTGCACTATAATAACGTCCCCTAAAAGAACACATTAGTGACCTTAGTCACAATGAAGCTTCTAAGCGACACACATAATGTATAATATTGAATCACCATGGTTGAGAGTTATATCTTTTTTTCCTTTTTAAAATTACCAAAATTAGTAAATATACTGATGCATATCTACATAATTTATAATATTCTTGAAAAATAACTGGCATTAGACAATTATATAATCATAAGAGTACTAGTTATAACACATGAAGAAATTTTAACTACTGAAATTATCATACGCATTTTATGTACATTAAACACTTTTTGTAGGTAAAACACATAAATAAAACATAATTTCAGACTGTTTTATAATATTGAATATGCGTCAACATTAAAGTGTCCACAGTCCTATCTCTCAGATATTTTCAGATGTACTTTTGTAAGAACAGCATGTAATTTTGGCTCCACGAGAAACGCTATGAATAAGGTATCGGAGAGGAATGTGATCCAAAATAACTAGGATCTTTCCTCTAAATATCCACGTGTCGAACTTTTTCCGTGCTTCGATCACGGCGTAACCTTCTCTCCCTATGGTGGACTAACGCATTTGTGTGTCTGTAAAATTTTAACTGAAGGATGCAATTGGCCTTTGTTATACACGATAGTCCATCTCTACTAGGCGTGCTCCAAAACCGTTGGCGGAAGTATCTGCCATTGGAAATGTCCTGTCCAGTTGTATGTGTAAACATTGATGACGTTTTTGCCAATTTTTTTTGAGTTGTTAAACGCATCCTCAACATCTGCATTCCATAGGATTAAACTTGCAAAGGTTTTTCAGCATATAATTAGTCAAAGTATAAAGCCTAAAAAATATCGTGTGTCAATCAGCTTCACCAAAAGCGCTCAGAAATTGAATCCGATAAATGACCAACAATGATGAACTATAAATGTCGATGCAGCGACCACTAATAGGTCAAACTTAAAGACTGTATAATGATTGAATTGAGAAAACATTTTAGACAATAAAGTGTTAGCAGGTGCGACTGCGATCAACATTTATCGTCCAGCTTCATTGGACATTTATAGTATTCAATTTCTATCACTTTGTAAAACGTGACTGGAATAGTTTGTTCCCATGCTATAATTTATAAACACTGTAGTCAAAGGTAACACCATTAATGAGAGTATGAGGTGTACGCTCGATAGCAGCTAGGCAATCATAACAGAGCAACTAGCGTTTTCTTTCTTCCACTCCTATCACTTTCATTGTTGAAGGCAAAGATATTTTGTGTATTGTTTGTAATTTAAATAACTCTTTAAAATGTCTTCTTCATACGAACACATGATTCTAAAATTTTACTTCATTGTTACAGAAGTTACATTTTTCAAAAATTACTGGTTAATCTAGCATGTCTGATACACTAAACAATTCTTCTAAAATGGTGTAAATGTGTTCTTCCCATGTAAAATAATATTGCAACATCGTCTATATAAGAACTACAGTATTTTGTTTATGCTTTTGAAACAGATTATTGATATATTTATAAAAGTTATGCCAGCGTTTATTAGGCCAAAATGCATCAACCTTAATGTATAATTTGCTGAATGTGTCAGGAAAGTGGCTAATGTTTTAAATTCGTGTGTTAGAAAAGCTTTTAAGTTGTGAATTCGTCTTCTATTGGAATCTGCTAATAGTGTTATTTTTCCAAAAAAGATGTAATATTGCAATATACTGAATGACAAACAGAGAATGTCAAAACGATGATTAAAGAGTATATAGAAGATATCGAATACAGCAAGAGAACTACAACTTTAATCAGACTACATAAAATACATCTTTTACACATTATTTTATAAAACAGAAAAAAAGGTTATCCCTCATGATTTTATATCTCATCCAGTATCTGTAAATAAATAGAAATCTATATGCGTAGTGAAAAAATATGCAATGCAATGACCTCTTTTGTTTTACCTAGAATTTGGCATGAGATGTTTATGAATTAAAAAAAACTATAGGATAAATTAATTCTCGCCTGCATATGGCAAACTTTATTAAAGCACCCTCTTCATAAAGATATATAAAGGAAAATAGTAAGAAGAGTTTATTTTTTATAAATTCCATTTATTCAGAAAAAGACGGAAAAATCGATAATGTTTTTGTCTATTTTTAGCATACCTAAACTTAAAAGGCTTTACCAAGAAAAGTAGTTTCATTTTTAAAGAAAGCATTTATTGTAATGTATAAAACTGAAAGATGTCTCTATAAGTGCGTCGAAAGAGTGACAATATCTATCCACCGTTAACAAAATTAAAACCATATCTTAAAAAGTTGTTATCATTCAAACAAATAAGCGAAATTGTACCTTTTATAAAAGAGCTGCAATATTTCACTAAAATTGCATAAAATTTTTTCAATTTCTAATGTGTAACATTACACTGACATAAAAGTTCGTAGTTGTACTTAAACTTTGCTGTCTATGATTTCTCATTGAAATTTAATATTTATTAAAATTTTGTAAATGTAGAAAATAATTACTTTTTTTTTAATTTTCATAATTAAAATATATCATCCAGAAATCGGGTTGTCGCGCAGCAAATACATCATTCTTATTCTGTTAAACACTTCTGTTTTGAAGCTTCTGTATCCAGAATTTAATAAAGAAAAATCTACAAGCTATATACTAAGTCCACAAAAATTCCAATGAATATGCATTAACATCACATATTAGCAATAATTTATAGACTTCAACTATGTGTCCCTAACGGGACCAGTTTTTTTTTCTATACGTGCTTAAAGCTGTTTAAAAAAGAAAATTGTAAAAAAGTAAAGAAAAGTCAAAAGAAAAACATGGAAATTGAAAATTGCCTTTAATTTAAACTGGTTTTATGAATACGTGTTTTTAAAATAAGATCTGTGTTTCTCTTCTGCTCTTTAGATTTTAAAAATATTAATAAAATAAAACACAATCCTATGCCCTTTTTATTACGAAAAATACTTTCATTTTATTAATTCTTGATACGTTGATTGCAGATAGTTATTTCAAAATATCATACATTTTCAAATTGATTATCGGATTTCAGAAAGTACAGAAATTAATATATTTTACATAATTTCAATCTAAAATTTCAAATCGCATTTTTATCTACAAAGATAATTAAATATGTCCATCATATTTCTAGATAAAAAAAATACTTTGAACGTTTTAAAATAAAATACCATAATAAGTATCTATATTATAAAGGACAAACATATCTGTGCGTAACGCATACGTCATTCTGCGAATGGCAACACTTTAAAATTTGAAATGAAATTTCGGTTTCGCAATTATTGCTACTGCAAAATTTTAAACTTCTAAACATTCCACATTTTAAATGTTTACACCGTCGTATGCAGAAAAAATGCACTTTTAAATGCAATTTGTTTGAAAGCTATATCTCAATTTATTTTTGAGATATTAATTTTTTTATATGTTTTAATACCAATTTTCTAATCGTGGCAACTAAAATACTTCATTTCTTTTAAAAGTGGTTTAGTTATCTTTATTGATTATATTCTTCCTGATGCCATTTTCTCATTACAATTAAAAATATCTTTTTTTTATATAATTTGTACAGAAAATGACGTTACACTTTAAAAAAGACACAGTTTCCCTGATGATGCTGTTATATTTCGCTATTTTTTCATTTCGCTAATATTGAGTTTTAGACAATAGGCTAAATATTTCAGCGACAGAAAATGACGTCATATTTAAAAGAAAACGATAATTTTATTTGCTAAAATGAGATATTTCTTCTTGAATACGTCTAAAAGTTATAAATTTCTGGAATTAAGCGCAGGTACAGAGATTATACTAAGACCTCAAATCACGAGTGGGAATTTTAACATGGAAGGTTGTAATAGTTGACAAACTTTACTTCAAGCTTGAAAATATATTTATTAATAACCTATTGCGCATTAAAATATTTTTAAAACGTTAATATGGATGTGAAATGTAGAAAATGAGTTGATTCGGTTTAGATTTGAAGCGGAAACCTTCTATGATTATGTCAAGGTGAAATCATTTTTGCTGATTTTTCATTCCGTAATACCAAGCATCAATTGATAACTTAATCAAAATTACTTATCTACTTATCTTGATTATATGTTACTTACTGATTACGTATATGAATAAAGTTTAATTTTTCAATAATTTTAACAGTTGAAGTTTATGAAAAAAGTATTTTGTTAATCTTAGGTTAAAATATGTCTTTGGAGAGTTAAACTAACAAGTGTAAGATGGATTTTTTATTGTAATTATTGTTGTCGATGTATTATAAATTTGATGCTACAGTTCATTTGTAAAAAATTTTTTTCGTCGAAATTCGACGGGTTCCACCTTGTATAAATAAAGTAGAAAATAATGTTTAAAAATATTTTTTCCATGCCAAGGGGTCTTGTACCTTTTAAACGCGTCGAAAATTAACGAAAATCTTCAAAGTTTGAATTAGTCTATCTTCAAAACCTTTTTATGTATAAACGTAAAATGTTGTATGTTGATTAAACAGATTGTGCTTTGTAACATACTACCAACAGAAATTTATTAACCCTTTACAGAATTTGTGTAATGTTGAAATCAAAATAGCTCTTTTTTTAACCCATAAGTCATTGCGCGCATGATATCTTGAGAAAGTATGCATGGATTGTCATGAAATTTGGTAAATATACTAAACAAATATGTGTGTTTAAAATGATCTACTTTTAAGTATTTACAAAGGTAATATTTTTAGTTATGACTATTTTTATTCATTAAAAATACAAAATTTTTATTTTTTTTTACGAAAATATTTTTTTTATATAGTTAATGAAATAATTTTAGCCTAAGAGTAGATCATTTTAAACACACATATATGTTTAGCATCTTTACCAAATTTCATGCCAATTTATACATACTTTCTCAAGATATCATGCGCGCAATGACTTATGGGGTAAAAAAAGTGCTATTTTGATTTCAACAATACACAAATTCTATAAAGGGTTAATAAATTTTTAATGGTAGCATATTACAAAGCACAATCTGTTTAATCAATATCCAAAATTTTATGCTTATACATAAAAAGGCTTTGAAGATAGACTAATTCAAACTTTGAAGTTTTTAGTTAATGTTCGACGCGTTTAAAAGGTACAAGACCCCTTAAAGAAAAATCGTTAAAAATGGTTGTCAATGGATAATCACATTTGAATTTAAAAAGTGTACTTTTTTATAGTACATAAAATAATAATAAATATTACAGTTATGCACTGTTGGCAAAATTAAGAAAACGCACCATGTGCTTTAATCTCTAAAATGTCGAGAAACAAACGAAAATAGACTTTCATTGGGAAATTATGTGTTCTTGTTATTCAATTAAAAAAAAAATCTTAGAAACTATTTTCATATAAAAATTCTCCAAACTCTGAATTTTTCAATATAAACATTTAATTTTGGCTCCGTATCTCAATATTTTGGTAAATTCTACCTTAGCTTATCCGACAAGAATTTATTCGGGGAAGTAGTTTCAGAATAATATTTATGTACGATTTTAACTTTTAATGTTAAACTCATTTTAATAGTTTCAAATCCAATGCGCCTAGTTTTATAAACATTATTAAAAACATCGAGGCGGAATGATATGTAATTTGGAATTTGGATATTTTTAAGCTCAAAATATCGATTTCTCAGGGTTTGAGTCTTCTGATAGGGTTTGTTTTACATTGGATGAAATATAATGCATTGATTTGATTTGGAAAATTTATCTTGGGTAAAAATTCCAATGAATATGCATGCACATAACATATATGCAATAAATGATAGATTTCTACTATGTATCCCAAGCGGGAAAAGTTTGTTTTCCTATGCGTGTTTAAAGCTATATAAAAAAGAGAATTGTAAACAAGAAAGAAAAGTCGACAGAAGAACATGAATATTGAAAATGGGCTTTAATTTAAGCTGGTTTTATAAATATATGTTCTTAAAGTAAGATCTGGTTTTCTCTGGTTTTCGTTCAGCTCTTTAGGCTTTAAATTAATAATAAATTAAAACACATTACTTATAACCTTTTGAATACGAAAAATACGCTCATTGCATTAAATAGAGAGATTTTGATCGCGGAGGATTATTTCAAAATATCGTACATTTTCAAATTGATTATCTGATTTCGGAAAGTACAGAAATTATTAGGTTGAGCAAAAAGTTCTGGGAAATTTTTAATCTAATAGTTACCAGAATTTGTATTGTATATAGGAGTAGTAGGGGTATATTTACAGGAGTTCAGGAACTTTGACTCAAAAAAAATTTGAACAGTATGATTTGCGTGTGTTGACCCGGCATTATTAGAGAAAAGGACTAACGATTCTGAAAGCCGTAGATGAGATTAATGACGATGAAGGTGCTGGTAAAGGCGACAAACTTAGCCAGCAAATCCGGAATCTGGCAGAACGGTGGCAGAAAGTCGTGGACTATAATGGTCTCTACTTTAAAGAATAGTCCTTGTTGCTTTTGTTGTTAATTTGCGCCTAACAACGCAACTTTCACAAATTTCCCAGAACTTTTTGATCAACGTAGTAATACACTTTGCAAAATTTCAAAATAACATTTTAAAACATTTTTATCTACAAAGAAAATTAAAAAGGCACATCATGTTTGTAGATAAAAAATTTTTTTGAAGGTTTTTAAATAAAATACCAGACTATATATATAAATGAACTAGAAAAATAATGTTTAAAAAATATTTTTTTCCGTGCCATACATAAAAATCGTTAAAAATTGTTGTTAATGGACAGTCATATTTAAAATTATACTTTTTTATAGTACATAAAATAATAATAAATATCATAATTACGCACTGTCAGCAAACCTAAGAAAACTCACTACTTACTTTAATTTGTAAAATGTCGACAAACAAACGAAAATAGACTTTATATTGGAAATTATGTGTTCTTTCTATTTAATTAAAAGAAAGAATCTTAGAAGCTATTTACATATAGAAATTCTATCAAACTCTGAATTTTTCAATATGAACACTTAATGTTGACTTCATACCTCGATATTTTAGTAAATTTTACCTTAGACTATCCAACAAGAAGTTATTCAATGAAGTAGTTTCAGAATAATATAGATTTTAACTTTTAATTTTAAACTCATTTTAATAGTTTCAGATCAAACTGCAATGCGCTTAGTTTTCTAAACATTATTTAAAAAATCAAAGCGGAATGATCTGCAATTTGTAATTTGCATATTTTAAAATTCAAAATATCGGTTTCAGTTCAAGTTTTGGGATTCTTATAGGGTTTGTTTTTCATTGAGTGAAATATACTGCACTGATTTTAATTAGAAACCTTCTCTTGGGTACATTTTATAAGACATGGATCCAACATTTTTCATCATAAAAATGATTGGCTGCATGAATATATTCAATATGTGACAATAAAAGCAGTTGGCATTTTCAATAAATCGCAAAATGAAAAGTTTTTAGATTAGCCTGCCACCTTATTGACGGCGAAACAGAAGGTATCAGTGGAGCATTTGCCGGTGTGAAATTTGTATGAGAAAATTCTGTTCTGAGCAAAGCAGAATTATGTCCGACCTGTCTGATGTGCAAAGAGACATGATTATTGGAGCTTGCCTCGCTGGATCGTCCGTGTCTAGAACAGGCAACCTTATGGGTGTTTCTAGGAGCACTGTGTCATGGGTTATGACAGCCTACACAAAACAGAGAAAGATGTCTTCTGCGAAACAGAACAGTGGGAGAAAGTCGAAGTTGACCTATAGGGATAGATAACTGTTGAAAAGGATAGTCGCCCTAAAACGTAAGAATACACTGTCGCAGATAACCTTCGATATAAACACCAGTCTCCAGAACCCCATATCCACCAAAACTATTCAAAGAAAGTTGCATGCTGCGAACATTCATGGCAGAGTAATCATCCCAAAGCCGTTAATATCGTCGTAGCATGCTATAAAGCGACGATCGTAGTGCCGAGACCCCCAAAACTGGACACAACAGCACCGAGAACAGGTAATCTCGTGTGATGAATTATCATTCACGGTATTTCAGACCACCGGTTGTGTGTTCATCTGGCGAACACCGGCAGAAGCATTTCATTTTGACTGTCTTTTCTTTTTTCTTTGGTTCCTACAATGAAGCATGAAGGGGGTTCTGTGTTATTGAGGTGAGCGATATCTTAGCGTGGCTAGAGACCAATCGTAGTCCTGAGAGAAGGTCACAGGTGAGCATTGTCGCAGTGTTCTCGCAGATCATTTACAGCCTGTTCTTCACAATCTGTTTCCCCAAGAATGTCCTCGATTCCAAGATGACAACGCCCTGTTCACCTCGCTGTGTTCAAACATGGTTAGATAAGCATAATGATGAAGTGGAACATCGCACGCGTTGTCTTCACTCACCTGATCTCAAAATAATTGAGTCTCTGTGGGGTTTTTTAGAGAACAAAGTCCGTGCTCGGTTTCCCTTTCCATGTACACTAGCTGAACTCGAGACCGTTCTGCATGAGAAATGGCTGCGAATTCTCTTAAATTTTGTTCATGACCTTTATTTGTCAGTCGTACGTCGGATACAAGCTGTAATTCGGGCCTATGTGGCCTTATTAATAAAATTTTTCAATTATTTCACAGGTGTTCCTATTATTTTGCCCTATACCTGTATATGTAGAGATAATACTTACCTAATATAAATTGCTTATATTAAATAATATTTATATATAATATATATATATATAAGCTTTTTATTCACAGCTGTAATCGAGCTATTAATTTAGTGCAACACTGATTTATGTTAAGCTATATATAGTTGATCCGTTCTAAAAATAAATAAATAAATATATATATATATATATATATATAATTATTATAGGACGGTTGGGTGGGTATCTGTTAGAGTACGGAGGAGGTGGCTTTGTCTGGATAAAACGCAATTGTTAATTTTATAAAATGGGGCATTTGATTTATAATTTCGTTGCTAATACACATATTATAATATATGCTGATTCGATACTTTTATATATGTATAATGGTGTAGTTATGTTTATATATTTATCAATTCATATTAAATTTATTCATATTCATTAATATTTAATAAAGTGAACGATTAACTTGTATATAAATTTTAGCTTACTCAGGACAATATCATATTAATTTCTAAGAGTACACTATCTTAAATGAGAATAAAATGCATAATGAATGTATTTGTTGCACCTAATGCTATGACAGTATGGATTTTAATTTGGTAATTTGTTTTTTTCCCTCTATCCTTTTTAATCTTGTTTCATTTTGAACTTAATTGGTGCTCAATGGTTTATTTCTCGGTTTTCTGTGCTTGGTAGTCCCAAATTCATATTCTTTAGCTAATTTATGGCTAATATGAAGATGAAACCACACATTTTATTTGTGGAACTTAAGGCATTTGGGACCCGATGATTCTGTCTAATTTCTACAAATTTCCATCATTCCATTTCTGTTATTCATTTTCTGCTGTTTTTTACTATGTTTTTGGAATCTATGTTAAGTGTGTTGGGGGCAACTGTATTTCTTAATGTCATTTTATTCATAATTCCACAGTTTTTGTTGGTGGTCGGTAATGTTTATTTAATGGTTATATATATATTTTTTTCCTTTCACATTTTTTTAGAATAGCACATCTGTTGCACTTTTGAGCTACAACACCTTAATTCTGACTGCGTTTTAAGTAAAAAAAAAATTATCCTGATTTAATATAGAAACTGTTTTCATTCCAAACAGTTGTTCATAAACAAAGACAAAATAACAGTCATATCCTGTTTGTTGCAAATTTTGTCTACTTTCTGAATTTCTACATACTTTTCTCCTAAAACAATAAAAAATTTAATTTAAAAACAACTATTTGGTGGGGGGTGGGGGGTGGGGTTGCAGGGGGGAATTTTGGGTGGAAGTTAAAAATTCGGATTCAGCGACCCAAAAAACTTAAATTAAACCTTATAGGGAAAGTTCGGAGGGGAGACGGGAGGGCGAATGTAAACCATGCGAGTGGTTAACTGAAACTGTGCAACTTAGCCCACGCAACACCGCGGCGCATGTTCCGAGCAGATTCCCCCCCCCCCCCCATCCCAATTCATCCTGCTTCATAATGTCATATATCTTATTTGTTGCCAATTTTGTCTATTTTCTGAATTTCTAGATACTTTTCCCCTGAAACAATAAAAAAAAATTGATTTTCTTTAATAAAAACCTTTTTTGTGGAGGGGGCATTTTACCAAAATTTGGGTGAGGGGGGTTGGTTGTCGAGGGAAATTTTGGTGGGAAGTTACAAATTCGGATTCAGCGACCCCCCCCCCCCCCCCCCAAAAAAAAAAAAAAAAGTAAGCCGATTTCCAGAACTACCATTAATTTTGCCAGGTAAAATCCCCTATTGCTTTGACTATAATGTGATTTTGAAAACAGTTATGCGTTGTTGTTTAGATTTGGGCTTCATTTTTTTTCTAAAACTATACCCACTAAAATTGTTATCTGCAAAATCGAGAGTATAACTAAAACAAATAATTAAACAAGAACGAAAAATCATGCGTCCAGCATAGATTATATAACACTTTCCTACATATTTGAATGTAGTTACAAAATATCACAGTTTATTAAGGTGAAACATAATGTCTAAATAAACAATTTGAAAAATTCGTAACGTATTTGAAAACATAATGTCGGCTACTACAATCAATAGCCGGGAAAATATTCCTTTCTTTTATCTTTTTTGTGCTGTTCTGTATATGATCTATGGATTTGTATACATACTACTTAGTATGCTAAAAGTTAGATTAGTATATCATCTATCAGTTAAATGAATATAAAAATTGAAATTTTCCATTCAGCAATTTCATTGAATAAATGGAAATGTATTTGAGGAGAACTTTTCTGCAGCCCTGTATATAATTTATAGAATACTTGCACACCAGGTAATATTTAAAAAAAAAATTCAGTTTAAAAACGTGTACCATATCTGAAAACGCACTTCGAGCAATTATTGTTCATAGGCTTCAATAGTTCAATTTTTTATGTAGACAAATTCTTTTGTGTGCCCCTGTAAAGGAAAAATAAATTCTATACATATTTTATTCTACAGTTAGCTCCGTGAAATACACCTCAGTGTTAGATATAAATTTCAGCATGTTTAAAGTAGTGTAGTGTCACCAAAATATATTTTCCCCATAGACCATAATATAACGAATACAATACTTTTGAGTGCCCCTGTAAATGAACTGTGAATGCTACACACTCATTTTGGATACCAAACATAGCAAACCTCAATGACGTGAATCAATTACATGTCAATCCAAGATTTTTTATTCGAGTTAGAGCACGGACAGACAGGCGCAGACAGGCAGACAAACCGAATTCATAAACACTTAACTTTGTCGGAAAAGTGTTAAAAAGAAATATTCACTGGAATAAATAGTGGCCGACTACTAATTCGTACAATCATGCTGAACTTAACAGTGTTTAGATTTCCTTAACAGTCAAGTTTAAATTGGAACTTAACAGTCAAGTTTAGATTTCCTTTTACTGTTTAAAATCTTACATGTGGTAAATTAACCGCGATAGAATTGAAATTGACATACGGATTATGGCAGTAAGGCAGGATATGGATATGAAATCACATGTTATCAAAAAAGACGTTTGCACAGATGAATTTCCGGTTTCTAATCTATATAATTTATCCTCTGAAAGGGTGATAAATTGATAAGCATCTTTGAAAATAATTGAACGTCTGCAAAAAATAGAATGTTTAAAACGGGAAGTGCTGTGTACTTATTAGAAATATGAATTGATTATCCTTGCTTCACATTTTTTTCTCTTTTTTTTCATCACATCTTTTCTTAATTATTATTTTGACCATGTAATATAGTACCGGGTGGTTTTTAAACCTGTACGCAATAATATATATGTATATATGGGGCATTCTCACAATCTTTTGACTTTTTTTTTGGGGGGGGGGGGAATCTGACAAAATTAAACTTGTTAAAATAACATTTTAATCTGACAGACGAATGCCTTAATGATACAAAATAACGAAAACATGGTCAGCAGCGAACAATTTTTTATTTAACTGAGATTTAAGTTAAACTTGCGAGTTTAATTTTCCTTACAATTTTACCCCTATAACTTTTTATTTTCTTCTAAATTTTTACTTATAATGAATTTGCATAGTACCCACAGGACATTCAAATAAGAAATAATAAAAATGTAGTACTTTTAATGCAGAAGTTTTGTATAACATTGTCTTAAAGGGGTGTTAAAGAAGCAACGGTAAGGTAAAAAAAGGGGATGGTATTGGAAAAAAGGGACGGTAATGATAGCACGGTAAGGAAAATTACCACCTAATTTTAGGAAAAACATGCTAAGACTAAGTGATAGCCGAAATGTTCATTAATTTTTAGAAACAATTGTTAACATTGGATCAAATTATTTTTTTTCCTTAAAAAGTGCAGGAATAAACCTTGGGGACGGTGAGACTACCAATAAAGCCACGATGCTTGAAACTGATATTTAAATGCTGATTTAAATTCTAGAGTAAATTTCCTGCCAAAAAATTTTAGACATTATTTCTCTAGCATGAGAAAAAACTTAAAAATTCTGTGGCTGCATTTGAAATCATTTTCTGTATAATTTTAGAAGGGGGATGTTAAGGAATCTAAAACCCAGAGACAGAGTTTAAAAAATAATAACAACCCTAAAATGTGGTCAGGTTAATTTTTAGCTACATATTTATATAAAACAACGTGTTTCAGAAAAAAATTACATCGAATTATTTTTATTGAAACAATTTTATCCAGACAGCTCCAAACTTAAAAATCAGCATCAGGGACACGGGACGGTATATAAGTTTTCCGGGTGTTTGGACCTCCAACATCGTCCAAAACTTATTTATCTCGTTAATATTGTTGTACAATCATGCAATGGTATGTTCCCCAGTATATGAAATAAAAAAAAACACAAAAAAGTGTATTAAAATAAAAATTATTATTCAGGTACATGAAAGTCAAAAGATTGTGAGAATGCCCCATATATATATATATAATGAAAGAAATTGAACGCCTCCAAGGGAAGTTAGTTACTAAGGTTTGACAAATAATCATATTTTTTTAAAACACAAGAAAAAGTAACGTTAATTTTTTGCGATAGGGAGCGTTATAAGGATCACTCATTGACAAAAAATATAAGAAATGTCAGTTATTCCGATCAAAAAAAGTTATATCTATATATTCATTTTTTCTGTTTATAATTAGTCGTTATTTGATTTCACTTCAGAATGTGTTGCAAATAAAATAAATATTTATACTTTATTGTTGAAAGACAGACTTCAGACTTTTCTACGATTGTCCACATGAGAGTTTTTTAATGAAATGTAGTAACTAAACAAAGATATTTCAAATTGCATTCAAATTTGTTCTGTAGTAACAACTCATAAACTGCTTCAATTGTTTATTCACATCAGATTTTAAGAGAAAAAATTCGCATATTTGCAGAAAAAAACTAAACTGTACAACATTATATGCCTTTAGAAATAGTAAAGATGTTTTTTTTTTTAAATTCTACCAAAATGCCACTCGATTACAAGACTTGTGATGAAAACCGCACTCTGATTTTTCCAAACAGCGGGTATTAAAATATATTAAGTTAATTACATTTTATGACATGTAAATTTCCAAATGGACGAAAAATGTCCGTTCCAGGATTCGAACCAGGGATCTCTTGGATGAAGCTGCCAATGCTTTACCATCTGAGTTATCACGGACGAATCTGGTGGGTCTAATTCACCAAGCTAACCTTATTGATTATAGAATCTGGTCTAATATTTGAATCAGTTCAACAGAATAAATCGCATGTAATGGAACTTCTGAAAAACGCTGGATACGTAATTACACTTTCAAAAATTATTATTACTAGATTATTTAAAAAGGAAATAATCTAGTGCAATTACATATCCAGTGTTCTTCTGGAGTTCCCTTACATGCGATTTTTTTCTGTTGAACTGATTCATACATCAGACCAAATTCTATAATCAATAAGGTTTGCTATTTGAATTAGATCTATCAGATTCGTCCAGGATAGCACAGATGGCCAAGAGATCCCTGATTCGAATCCTGGTCCGGACTTTTTTCGCCCAGTTAGAAATTTACATGCCAAATGATATATTTACCAATGACAATCAGATTTTTTATAACACAAGGAAAAGTAACGTTCATTTTTTTCTCGATATGGAGCGTTATAAAGTTCACACATTGTCAAAAAATATGAGAAATATCAATTATTCCTATCAAAAAAAGTTATATATATATAATCTTAGAATAATTGTGTTACAAATTAATCTAGTTTAATTTTCTTTTGTTTAGTTCAATATTTATAGAAAATATTTTTATTTTAATCGGTTTTTTCTTTCGTTTGATTTTGGCTTATTATTCATTTCCATAATACCTTAACCCGGGAGAACTCGGTAGTGAGAATACCCAATTGCTTTTCTTTTACTTTACATTCATATAATATCAACTTTTTTTGGTTGGCTTAGTACTTTTATTCACAAAATAGGTAAAATAATTGAAAAATATTTTGAAATTTTAATTAAAATGAAAAATGATTTAAATAAGTCTTTAAAAAGTACGAGTGTGAGAGAAAATCTCATGCAGCGAGTTCTCCCGGGTTAACAAAACCGGACCGGAATGTAAAAAATGAATTTCGTTCGGTAGAAATTAAAGAAACTAAAAAGAAATTTGTTTTTTACTTAAAAAAAAGTAACGAAAAGACATGAAAAATTTTGTACTTATAAAATAAAATTATCCAAAAAACCTATTTTCATTTTGTTATAAAGATATTTATTTAAAAAAATTTAGTTAATGACACAATATCTTATATGAATTCATTGAAACAGTTAATACTTTTCAAAAGGAAAATACAACTACATACACTAGGTTTCAAAAAACAGTATATACAGTTTCTTCACTAATAAAACGGTATATTTTCTTTTCTATTCAGCGTGTAGTCGAAAAAAGTCCTTCCGGCCAGTAAAGGAAATAGAAGGTAGATTTGCTATCCCTTGGCTTAAAGAATTTAAGTAATTTTGAAAACACAAAGCTAAAATGCGTGGAACCAAATCTTGAAGATTCATCCTCAGTTCTCGTCAATGCTGAAATTAAATAAGAATTTTCCGAAATTAGCTGTGATAGTGTAAAATGATGTTCATTGAGTGAAATTCTTTTTCGTGTGTCTTGAAAATAAAGTCGTAACTTTATAGATAACTGGTAAAGCTTTGCTTTTTCGCTGGTCTGTTTCCCTAAACGAACCTCGAATTAAATGTCCGTTGGGATGAGAGCTATACTCCCTACGAAAGCGTACACACGTGCGTTATACGCCTGCTTCGGTCTCAAATGAAGTTTTGGATTCTTATGATGTTTTATTTCGACCCTTATTAAAATTAAATTTTCTACATCGTCGTTCCCCTTACTTTGAAGACCAATTTGGTATTTTTATCAAGTTTAATCTGATCACAGCAGTAGCAAAAATTGTCTAGCTTTGTCATTTCAAAAATTGCCTTTTCAACCACTTCTGCTTATAAATGAAAATGTAAAAAAATCTCTGCGAATGGGAAAAAATGCTAAAAATCGAATAAAATGTCTTAAAATTAAAAATTCGAAAGAGGACAAAATTTACTATATTGGACTAACAGATTGAAACCGGATTATGTTAAGAATATTAAAAAATCGCAGAAGAATGTCAATAAACGCTAAAAAATTAATAAAAACAATAAAAGTTCGAAAATCGCAGAATGTGTAAATATTTATCTTAATGAAATAAACTTCGAATTAGAAATGCAACAATTGTGTACAACCATAAGCGAATCATACGTACATATATTTTTACAACACTATTCCTGTCCATACGAATCTTAAATCTATAAATAATAATTTTTCTGTTTGCCATAACGAACAAAATTGTAGCTTAACTAGCATGCCGTGGACATCACAAAAAGTTCCTCTATATCTTCAAACAATTTAATTTACAATATCGCAAAAATTATTCATAAAAAGCATAGTAAAATTTTTTACTTCGCACAAAGTTACTGAGACAAGTGCATAAACAAGATATCCAGCCTATCCGTGCTCCCTGATGAGTATTAAATTTTAATATGAGACCAATATATATATTTTTAAATGAAAACATCATAGAATTTCGTCGAAATTTCTATGAAAACATTATTTGAAGAAAAATAAATAAATTTAAATTATAAAAGTATGTTTTGCACTTAAAAAAACAGTGTTGCACAATAGTTCAATTGAGTATATTATGCTTCCAATTTTTAATATTTTGTAGGCATTCAGTTCATTTTCTTTTAAATATTTCAGTCAGTCTTTTTTTTTTATAACATAACTCATTTTCTTAAAAAAAAAAAACACACACACAAATATTGGTTAGATGATTTTATATTTCAAACGAAAATCAAATTCCAAAGTAATTGCTTAACAGGGGGAAAGGCCAACATGCTGAAAAAGGTTCCATGCCGGGACTGGAACCCGGGCCACCAGTATAGCGCATTGACGTTCTACCAACTAAACCACATGGAACGATACCCATCCTTGAAAATTTCTCACTACTATATGTTGGCAAAACTACAAACGCAGCACAAGCGTAGCCTTGCCAACATATAATAGTAAGAAATTTTTGAGGCTGGGGTATCGTTCCATGTGGTTTAGTTGGTAGAACGTCAGTACGCTATACTGGTGGTCCGGGTTCGAGTCCCGGCATGGAATCTTTTTCACTATGTTGGTCTTTGTACATCTTAAGCAATTACTTTGAAATTTGATTTTCATTTGAAATATTGTATGCAAGGCGAATGTTTCTCACTGGAATAATTTCCATGTATTAACCCCTTAATCGTCGCGCCTGAGAAGTGTCGAATACTTTTGTTAAATTCAGATTATTTGATTGCCACCACTTTCTTCAAGTTAAAATATTCTCTTCATTCAATAGCAGATAAAATGTCGAGAGAGTAAAGCCATCTGCATTCTTTAAAAAACTGGTGGGAGTAAAACAATCTGAATAAAAGAAAAGAAGTCTACACCGTCCGTGACAGTCACGGGCGCGACGATTAAGGGGTTAATATAGATGATTTTATATTTACACATTCGAAAATATTTTCCGTAAATATAATCTGACAATTTCTACTTTTGCGAAAAAATAAAATTATAAATATATATTTTGCACTTCAAGAAACACATGTTGCTTATAAATTTAATTCAGAACATCCTTCCTTCAATTTCTTATACTTTTTATGCTTTCAGCTTCGTTTTTATCATTTTGAAATCTATTTTATTAAATACAGTAGCTCATTTTCCTACGAGAAACATGAGCTTTTGTCAGATGTTTATATGCATCATGTTTCATGTTACAAATATCAAGAAAAGAGATTTGTGAAATAACACAATTTTTGAAATAGCTTATATGCATGTATTGTTCATGTTATTTGAAAAAGAAAATAACATTTTCTCATAAACAGGAAAGATATGTTCGTGGAGATCATATAGACCTCCATAAACTTTTGATATTTAGTCACATAATGTGTGTTTTTAAAAGATAAATAAAATATAAGAACACTTAGTCACAGATCGTTTAGACAGAGTCGTCTAATAATAAAATTTTACTTCGAAATGAACGGTTTGTTTATAACGAATTAAATTTTATGTCGCATAATATTTGTCCAAAAGTCAACTAAAAACATAAAAACTGTAACAATAAATTTATTAGAACAAAATTACAGGGTTATTATTACGGGGTTAAAATTATCAACATGAATCGAAATAAAGTTTTTCTTCTAAAGATTTAAATTACATTATCAAAATATGTTTTGCAAAAAACCGTATTTTCTATAAACCCTTTTGAGAACAAACTTTTTTCGATTCGTTAGATATCTTATTCAATCATTAGTTTTTAACATTTGAAAGTAATGTTTTTTTTAATAAATAAGGCATTTTCGAGAAAGAAAATAGATTTTTTTGGCCTTATGCTTATGGGTTACTTTAATATAGTTGTAAATCTGATGTTCCTGGCTAAAACAGATGAACTAAACAAGTCAATAAAGAATGCTTAACTTTTTTGTCAGCACTTTTGTCTGTTTACATAAGAAGAGAGATCAATATTCAAAGTTATTAAAAAGTTTCAAACATCATATTATAAGAATTATCCCTAATGTCATTACTAAAGATTGCATTATTTTCCACTTTATTAATTTGAAATGCATAAGTAATAATTTTATGCTGATGATATTTTTATAACATAAGTTTTCAATTCTTATTTTCGGAGCTTGAAATAGACTTAACGTACCTAAAAATGTCATTGACATGGACGAAGTTTTGGAATTATTGTGCCAGAACAATAGACATTTTTAAATGTTTATAAATATACAGCGATTATATTCAATTTCATGTTTTAATAATTTTTATGATTAAAGCATAAAAGTGCTTGCATAAAGTACCATAAAAATGCGAATAAATTCATTGGGGCATCGTGCTTTCTATACACAATGGCCTAGAAGCAATCAACAAATACTTCCGGGTAGTACAATAGTCTTTTGTTGAAAGGAACTCAGCGTGAAGTTGACGAAGTTTACTTATCTCCTCGAGGAATGTCCAAGGGTACGTGAAAAGGAAAATATATAGATATTGGAGAAATCGCGGACGCCTGGATAAAAGCAGCGGTGTTATGGTTGACCAATGGAATTAGAGTTCTTCAGCTCGCTAGCTGTGGCAAATCCTTGCCGGTTCGGCCTACGGGTAGATTTCGTAGTACTAATTTTACCAACAAAAACTAAATCAAGACAATAGATAAACACAGTTTAAAAAGTTTACCTGACCGCTTTTGAAGAGTTTTTAAATTCATTTCTCTGTAAGTGCTTGTTCAATCAGAATCGTATTAATACGATTATTTTTTCTTCAACCCCTATATTTTTCTGTAAAAGTTGGTCCTATCAAAAACTTGCTCATATAAAAGTTGTAGATAATATTAAAAAAAGATTTATAATAAATTTAAGCGAATTTGATATCTTGTGAATCGACGTAGTTTTGATTTTTTTTTCTTATTTAGCCTCCCCCCCCCCTTTTTTTTGTTATTAATTTTTTTATACTGTTAGAATTGGTCCTATCAAAAACTTGTCAATATAAAAGTTACAGATAATATTATGAAGATTTATAATAAATTTAAGTTTATTTGATATTTTGGGAATTGACGAAGTTATGAATTTTCTTTTCTTAAAACCTGTTTTTTTCGCCCCTTTAGCCCATATTTAATGATATCAAAAATCTGTTATACATAATTTTTTTAGCCCTTTCGCTACAACCAATAATAACTTTAACCTGATTTGATATGTAGTATAATTAACATGTTATGGGTTTTTTCTGTTTTCACAAAAAACCCCTCCATTTCCACCCCATTTGGCTAATTTTGCCCATTTACAATCACCGCCGAGATACTAGCCATCTGAATGGTTTTGGTGAGTTTGAAGACGATCCTTGCATAATTACGACTTTTATGGTGCGACAAAAGTTAGTACAGACATATATATATTTTGTCTTCTGTGATCCCGCGTCCATTTTATTGGATATTTTTATTTTTTATAAATAACTGGGGGATCGTACCCGGGCTTCCCGGGTTACAGAATATAGGTGAAAACCAATTTTTTTAATTGAAAAGTGATATTTTTTTACATGAAATATACTTTTTAGATTGCTCACTAAAAATAAAAAAGCATTTTTCATATGGAAAATGTGAATTATACAATCAAATAAACTTTTGAAATTTATCAAAAGCGATTTTTTCGTATTAGCCGCATGCTAGGAGTTATTAGCCCAAGATTTTGCTGCTTACGACATCCTTCTATTTTCTGATCATTTCGGAGCTTTACGCGCGTAGTTCAATTACATGTCTGTTAAATTTGTGTTTTATTTATATTATTTTATTTATTTAATCATAGAGGAAGTTTTACCTTTGTTTAAGGGATATTAGTCGTAAGAAAATGATGAACTCTTTATGTTGTTTTAAGAGCAAACGGATTAATCTTTCTTAATCGAGCTCCACGCGATAGAGATAAATTTAAAAATTAACACTCTCTTACATGCAATCACCCTTTTTAAAAAATTGGTATTTTAAGTTGATTATTTTAAAATCCTTTTAACTCAAAACGTGAAGTCACAAATCTTTGCATGTGAACAGTCGCACTCTTAACTCGAGATTCTAATCTCAGTACCGGAGAGTAAAAACTGCCGCAATTTATGTTTTTTTTTTTTTTTTTTTTTTTTTTTTTTTTTTTTTTTTTTTTACGCATTTGCATTTAAAAGTTTAGTTTTATCTAAGAAAATCATCTTTTTCTTTTAAACATGACGTCATTTTCACTTACTTAAGCATTTCACCTAGTGTCTGAAACTTAGTACACATACAGAAGGAAAAATATAAGGAAACTTTATGAGGAAAATGCGTGTTTTCAAAAGCAGTACGCAATTTTCCGTTCAACGTATTATGTCCCTAATGGAATTTTGCGCCATTAAAAGAATTTTTATCAGAGAATCACAGGAATAAAGATAAATAAAGCTCATTATTTATCTCTTCTCTGCAATAATAAAAGCTATCTCATTACCATCATTTTGAAGAAGTTTCATAGAATACTTTTAAAATCGGGTGAAAATGACGCACTTCTGCAAAACATATTTCAGTTTTAAGAATTAAAATACATGCTTTCATTTATAAAGTGACGTCAATTGCATCCGCAGAAGTCATTCCTTTATATTTTTTTAAAATTCGGAAAAAGTAATTACACACGGATTAATGAAATTGCATTTTTTCAGATTTTTGATACGAATTAAGCAAATGCGGGGGAAAATAAGTCACACAAATATTCTTTAAAACTCATTTTTGTAAAGAGAAAGCGTTGTATCGTTTGAAAAGTAAGTTTGCATTAAAATAAAAATCATTTAATTGATAAAAACGGAATAAAGCCAAAACCCATCGGATTTTGTAACAGACGATATTCTTGACATAGCACGTATTTTAATTTTTTTTTCAGTTTTTATGAGAAAATGGCAACAAAAAGATATAGCGATCTACTATTTTCCCTTTTTTCCCCCTTTACTTTCAACAGAAATGGAGTACTTCAGTTGTCACGATTACAAAAAAAAGTAATAAAAAAAAGAAAAGTGCCCAGCTAAACTGATGGCATTGAGCTCACAGGCTATTCACACTAATTGTATATTGTACTCTTATTTTAAAGAATAATGCCCCTCAAAAAAATAAATGAAGGGGAATTAGCCCCCGTTTCCCCCTTTATACTTAACCAGTGAACTTCCAAATCTAATCAGGGAAACTCCTTATCATAATAAACCGGTATACCAAATTTGGACCAAATCGAATAATCCTGCAAAAAAACCCCATTTATCTAAATTAAGGGTGTGGACTAGCCCCCCCTTTATCCTTAACCAATGAATCCCCAAAACGAATCAGGGAAGCTCCTTAACATAATAAACCGGTATACCAAATTTGGAGCAAAGCGAATAATTCTGCATGAAAAACCCGTTTATATAAATTAAGGGGGGTGGACTAGCCCTCTTCCCCCTTTATCCTTAACCAATGAACCCCCAAAACTAATCAGGGAAGTTCCTTAACATAATAAACCGGTATACCAACTTCGGAGCAAATCGAATCATTCTGCATGAAAAACGCATTTATCTAAATTAAGAGGGGCGGGCTAACCCCCTTTTCCCCCTTTATCCTTAACCAGTGAACCCCCAAAACTAATCAGGGAAGTTCCTTAACATAATAAACCGGTATACCAAATTCGGAGCAAATCGAATGATTCTTCATGAAAAACCCATTTATATGAATTAAGGGGGTGGACTAACTCCCCTTTTCCCCCTTTATCCTTAACCAATGAACCCCCAAAACTAATCAGGGAAGTTCCTTAACATAATAAACCGGTATACTAAATTTGGAGCAAATTGTATGATTCTGCATGAAAAACCCATTTATCCGAATTAAGGGGGTGGACTAACCCCCCTTTTCCCCCTTTATCCTTAACCAATGAACTCCCAAAACTAATCAGGGATGCGCCTTATCACAATGAACCTAGAAAAAAAAATTTGAAGCAAATCGGATGTTTCAATCAAGAGTTATCGCGTTACGTACATACATACATACATACATACATACATACATACATACGTACATACATACAGAACGGGCGGGCACATTAGCTCTCAGGCTTTGATAGCCTGTGAGCTATAAACTACAAAAAAATTAATATCTCAAAATTAAATTAAAGTGCAGCTTTAAAACAAATTGCATTTAAAAGAGCATTTTTTTCCTTATAGGACGGTATAAAAATCTAAAATGTGCGATGTTTAGAAGTTTTGAAAAATCCAGTAGAGAAAATTGCAAAACCAAAATTTTATTTCAAATTTCAAAATGTTGCCATTCGCAAAATGACGTACGCGTTACGCACAGATATGTTTGTCCTTTATAATATAGATACTTAATTTCAGTTGGAACTTGTAAATACTTCCTCTCCATTATACTAGACTAGTGGATCGTACCCGGGCTTCCCGGGTTACAGAATGTAGATGAAAACCATATTTTAAAATTGAAAACTAACTTTTTACATGCAATATATATTTTAGATTGTCCACTAACAATAAAAAAAGTATTTTTCATATGTAAAATATGAATTATAAAATCCAACAAATTTTAGGAATTTATCAAAAGCGATATTTTTGTATTAGCCGTATGCTAAGAGTTATTAGCCCAAAATTTTTCTACTTACGGCATCTTTTTATATTCTGATAATTTAAGCGCTTTAAGCACGTAGTTCAACTACATGTTTGTTCAGTTTGTGTTTGTTTATATTATATTATTTATCTTTTAATAGAGGGAGTTTTAATTTTCTTATGGAATATTAGCCGTAAAAAAAAGGACGAACTCTTTATTTTGTTTTAAGAGAAAACGAATTAATCTTTCGTAATCGAGCTCCACGCGATAGAGATAAATTAAAATATATTTAATTCTTGAAAATTATTTTTAAATCCATAGAAAATCAGTAAACTGAGCTGCACTTTGCAAACAAATCCATTTGAAAGATTTTTTTCCTATTTGGCTGTCTAAAAATTTTAATTGCTCGACTGCAAATATGTTGAATTAGTGTTTTTGTAATATTAGTGTTTTATTTATTTATAAAGGAAGTATTAATTTCGTTACGGAAAATTAGTCAGAAATAAATGCTAAACCAATTTTGTTGCTTTATGTGCAAAATGTTTGTTATTATTATTATGTATTAAAGCCGGCACGTGATAAGATAAATTACAAAAATATCATACTTAAAAATTATTTTAAAGCACATAATAAATCAGTCAATTATGGTACAGTTTTTACAACAAATTGCATTTGAAAGTAGATTTTTTCCTTATACGACGTTCTAAAAATTGAAAATATACGGTGGTCATAAGAGTAAAAAATTGCAGTAGCGGAAATTTCAAAACCGAAATTTGATCGTGAAGTAATGCCAAGCGCAAAATGACGTCAGCGTTACGCACAGATACGTTTGTCCTTTATAATATAGATGCATACGTAATCCGTAAAATTTAATAAAGATCAGTTATTATGATGAAGTTATCTATCGACACTCTTATGCTTGGTATTCCGGAATGGAAAACAGCAAAATTTATTCCACTTTAAAACGATCATAGAATTTTTTCCCCATGAAATCTAAACCTGACCATTTTCTTCTTCTCCAAATTTACATACTCACTTCTCATATCCGTATTTACCATTTTCAAAAATTGGTATTTTAATTTTTTCATTTTAAAATCATTCTACTCAAAACGTGAAATCACTATTGTCAGCAATATCTTTGTATGTGAACAGTCGCACTCTTAACTCGAGATTCTAATCTCAGTACCGAAGAGTAAAAATTGATGTAATTTATTTTTTTAGATGCATTAACATAACATAAAAATGCTTACGCTTATCTAAGAAAATTATCCTTTTCAATTAAATATGACTTCATTTTCACTTACTTAAGCATTTCGTTTAGTTTCTAAAATATAGCATCAGTACACATGCTGAAGGAAACAAATATGAAAACATTAAGAGAAAAAATACGCGTTTTCAAAAGCAGTACGTTATTTTCCGCTCAAAATATTATGTCTATAATGGGATTTTGCACCACTAATCCCTATACAATAATTTATCAACAATTCTATCTATCAACAATTTTGAATTTTTATCAGAAAATGGCATGAATAAAGATAAATAAACCTCATTTTTTTCTCTGTTCTCTGCAATAATGAAAGCTGTTTAGTTGCCATAATTATGAAGAAATTTCATAAAATACTTTTAAAATTGAAATATAAAAATGGAGATATTTAAAAACTAGTTGGATGTGCCAATCCCAAAACTTTCTTCTATCTTATGCATCTTAATATTTCAAAAACTAGTTACACATGTTAATACTCCAATATTATTAGTTCAATACTATAACAATTTGATTTTCATCTTAAAATTCTGCTGCAGTCAATTAAACGAACTAAAAACGAGTTAATCTATATCATGATATTTGTTAAAATTAATAGTTTTTCCTTATTCTGTTGTTATCAGATGTTTGCGAATAACTGGCTTAGCAGGAAGCGAGCTCCCGCCTTTGCACGAGCCGCCGATGGACAATAGAACTACGAAAAATCAAGAAAAGTATACAAAAATCGCTATCACAGAGCCCCTTAACCGCACGATATTTCCAAATTCAAGGAGTATCTGTTGGCCAAAGCCAAAAACATGCACAAAAAACTTGGTTCAATTGTATGCATAATTTTATAAACTTTTCGATTGTACAATAAAGCAAATGGCACAAAATTGCTAATACAGCCCACCCCCCTTCCGGCAGATTTTTTTCAAATTCAGGGAGGCCTTGTTTACCATAGCCGGAAACGTACACAAAAAATTTGGTTGAATTCTATGCATAAATTCATACATTTTTCGATGGTACAATAATGAAAATGGCACAGAGATCCAATTATAGCGCCCCCTTCTGGCGGAATTTTTTCAAGTTCAGGGAAGACTTGCTTGCCATAGCCAGAAACATACACAAAAAATTTGGTTCAATTCAATGCATAAATTCATACACTTTTCGATGGTACAAAAATGAAAATGTTACAGACAACGCAATTATAGCGCCACCTTCCGGAAGAATTTTTCTAAATTCATTGCGTACCTTCGTGCCATGACCAAAAACAAACACAAAAAATTTGGTTCAATTATATGCATAACTTCATACACTTTTTAATGGTACAATATTCAAAATGGCACAAAAATCACTATTACAGCGCCTCCTACCGGCGAATTTTTTCCAAATTAAGGAAGGACCTGCTTGCCATAGACAAGAACTTAAAATAAAAATTTGGTTCAATTCTATGCATAACTTCATACACTTTTCGATGGTACAATTATCAAAATCGCACAAAAATTGCTATTACGGCACCCCCTAGCGGCGAATGTTTTCCAAATTCAGGGAGGACCTGCTTGCAATAGCCAAAAACTTAAAATAAAAATTTGGTTCAATTCTATGCATAACTTCATACACTTTTGGATGGTACAATATTCAAAATCGCACAAAAGTCGCTATTACAGCGCCCCTTACTGACAAATGTTTTCCAAATTCGGGGAGGATCTGCTTGCCATAGTTACATAACTTACTACTTACATACATAACTTAAAATAAAAATTTGGTTCAATTCTGTGCATAACTTCATACACTTTTGGATGGTACAATATTCAATATTGCACAAAAATCGCTGTTACAGCGCACCCTACCGGCGAATTTTTTCCAAGTTCAGGGAGGACCTACTTGCCATATCCGAAAACTTAAAATAAAAATTTGGTTCAATACTATGCATAACTTCATACACATTTGGATGGTACAAAATTCAAAATCGCACAAAAATCGCTATTACAGAGCCCCCTACCGGCGAATTTTTCCAAATTCAGAGAGGATCTACTTGCCATAGCCAAAATCCTAAAATATAAATTTGGTTCAATTGTATGCATAACTTCTTACACTTTTTGATGGTACAATGTCGACAGACAGACGGACACACGGACACACGGACATTTTCTATAAACATGTTTTTTGGGATCTCTGACCCCTAAAACGTATAAATCCGTCGGAAACTGGAAGTCGAAAAAATTTCGATTATAATACTTTCTTCTATTGAAGATAGAAGAAAGTAAAAACAGCCAGAGCGGGCACATCTTCAAATGAACAGCTTTTAGCTAAAAAAAAATATTAATAAAATTAGATGAGCAGAAAGCTCAGGGCAGGTGAGTAAAAAATAGCCTTGTGTTTTAGATATATCCACCCTATATATATAAAATCCTAATGAAACGAGTTTATGAAAAGGATATCATGAAACGTCTGAAATGAAACGAATTTTTGAAACGATTCTATGAAACGACTGATTACACAACTGATTATGTTACACGGCGATTTCTCCTAAAATACGGAATACTTTGCGATGAAATTAACACCAAAAATCCATATTGATCAGCAGATCTCAAAATTGGTATTAGAATTTTTAAAATCGAATTAGTTTTCGAAATATTAATTTTTTTCTAATTTTATATACATTTCTCTAATGATGGCAACTCAAATTTTAATTATAACAGATATTTGTTTTCATATTTTACAGAAGGTTATTATTTTAAACTAATTTGGTGACCAGTTTGGCCTCCCTTAAATGTATGCTAAGAAATGTGTCATGTTACCTTTATTCATAATTCAATTTGTATTTCATTATCATTTTATTTAATACAAAACTTTCATTTAAAACTGAAACATTTAAAATAAATGGCTTTCACTTTTTTTTTTTTTTTTTTTTTTTTTTTTTAACGAAACGAAACGAAAAATATTAGGCACAGATGCCATATACGCAACGCTGTACTTACGTGGCGCCAAAATGGCGTTATTTTGCCTGACATGGCAACTCGGCTATTGTAGCTTATTGACCGGGAGCCGGCAGCACAGGCAATCACGTCATCGAGTTCACGGCTAAAATTCCAGAATTGGTTAAAACTCTATTCGCATACTAAAACGCAGTCGGTCTGCCAAGTCATGTCTTAGTGGAAAACACCTAAAAACCCGATTTTAGCGGTTGACTCGTAGGTTTACCATCGTGTTTTCCTGCTCCTAGTCCTCCATGTTTTTATACTTTTGGGTGCAGGAAAGCACAATGGTAAAGCTACGAGTCAACCGCTAAAATCGGGCTTTTAGGAATTTCCCACCAAGATCTGACTTGGCAGACCAATTGCATTCTAATATGCGAATCGAGTTTTAACTAATTCTGGAATTTCAGCCGTGAACTCGATGAGGTGATTGTTTATGCTACCGGATACCGGTCTATTATTTATTAATAAATGTTTATTTGAATTTATTTTCTTTTTATTTACAAAAAATGTTATAAATTGTTTTGTTCTATAGTTATTAATTAAACTTTTTTTATTTATTGTTATTTCATTTTAAAAATTAAAGAAAATAATTTAAAAATACATATGTAACTGGTATTCGAAAACGAGGCTTTCGCCAAATTGCCGTAAACAAAATGTACGTCATTCCCGGTGCGTATATGGCAATACAACAAATCATGACATTTAATTTCCACTTCAAAGCAATGTTTTAACGGTACTACTTCTCCCGTCGACCAATTTCGCCAAACCGCTCGCCAAATTATACAAATTAACATATTTTTTTTATTTTGAATAACAAAAGAACAAATAAATTGGTATAACATTAATGAAAATACAAATAAAACGTCGAAATAAAATTCTCTTGACGGCGTAAACACGTGTAACTTCCTTAAAGTCAAGTGAATGTGACATTTACGATCAACCATTATTGCCATTTAATCTTAGAGTTTGGCGACAGATTTGAGATATAACAGGCAACAGATTGTGAATCAAGCACCAAAACAACCATTGGATGTCTTAACAGCAACTGATTCTGCCTTAAATTTTTGCAATCAAAGGGAATTGAATGGAAACCCGTTTACAGGGAGATCGCTACAGGTTTTTTCAGTATAATTCAATCTTTTCTAATCTTTTTAAAAGCGATCAGATTAGCGTGCTTTTAGATTCTGCAGTGTCTGAACGGGGGTTTCGAGCGTAGCTTACAGGGGGCAGAGCCCCCTAGTAGATTATATAAAATTATGAAAAAATAAATTAAGCAAATTATGTTACATTCATAAAATTATAGTAGAATATCTTAAAGAATAGCAATAAATTTTATTAGTCGAGAGAAATTTGAACAAAACTTGGGAAACCTCATATTATTTTAAACCTGGAATTATTGTCAATATCCTCTTTGTTTACTTGTAACTCGGCGAAGCGGATTCATCCAGGCGAGAGTAACCCGATCTGAGCATGAACGCTGTATGTCACTTCTCTTCTATAAAGACACTCTAAATTTTTGTAAAACATTGTGTTTTTTCTGTGTGTGATTTCAATTAAAGGGAGCATTTTCACCTGTGAAAATTTTCGAAGCAGCAAAGGGGGGGGGGGGGTATTGCGCACTTCTACAAAACATATTTCAGTTTTCAATAATTAATGAGAATTAAAACATACGTTTTTTCTATTTAAAAGGACGTGATTTGCATCCGCTTAAACATTCAACTTTTACGACACAGTCTTAAACAATATGTGTAGAAAAGAATGTATATGACTTCATTATCGCGGAATAATACACAAACCAAACAAAAAACACTGTCGTCATTCAAGAAGCTGGGTAAAAGAAACTAGGTGCCTAATAATTCATATGCCATCATTTGTTTGTTTATAATAGGTCTATGTTTTGTCAGAAATCATTTATTTATTTATTTTTTTATTATTCGGAAAATGTCATTGCACACATTTAATAAAATTGTGTTCTTTCTGCTTTTTGATACGAATTAAGTAAATGCGGAAAAAATAAGTCACACAAATATCCTTTAAAGTACATTTTTGTAAAAAAAAAAGTATTGCATCGTTTGTAAAGTAAGTTTGAATAACCTAAAAATCATTTAATTGATAAATAAAAACGAAATAAAACCAAAATTTATCGGGTTTTATAACAGATGATATTCTTCACATAGCACATATTTTATCTTCAAAAATTGTTTTCAGTTTTTATGAGAAAATGGCAACAAAAATATACAGTAATCTGCTATTTTCCCTTTATTTTCAATAGAAATGGAGTATTTCAGTTGCCACGATTACAAAAAATGCATTAAAAACTACAAAAATATTCATACCTCAAAAATAAATTGAGATACAGCTTTCAAACGAATTGTATTTAAAAGCACATTTTTTTCCCTATACGGAGGTGTAAAAATTGAAAATGTACGATGTTTAAATTAAAAAAATTGCAGCTGCAAAAATTGTAAAATCGAATTTTCATTTTAAATTTGAAATTGTTGCCATTGGCAAAATGACGTATGCATTACGCACAGATATGTTTGTCCTTTATAATATAGATAGTGTAGTGCTGCTATCTGTACTCCGAAATAATAAAAACATTGCAGCTAAATATATATTTTAATCACTTTAAAGTGGGACCGATCAAGATAAAGTCTGTTGAAGGTAAGCAGACAAATATTTAACGCTAATTATATATATTTTTTAAAAGTATTTTGATATTAATGGTACACACATCTAATTTTAAATGCTGTATCAATGAAATGACACCACACTTTATGTAATCCACGGTATATTATAAGCATAATTTTTTTTTGTGTCCATTGTATTGGACGTTGGGTCTTCATCAGTTGTTTTTATTCATATTAGACTCGTTTTGTATACTGAACAGAGGCATGAGTTTTTATTTAAAAAATCAACAAAATATTGAAACAATTAATAGATACAGAAGTAGATAATACATTTTCTTAAATAAATAAAAATAATATTTAAATATTTTCCTAAAAATGTATAATTTTACTGATAAAATGCTTCTTCTAAATCTGTACGTTGTTTAATTTTTTATTTCAGTGGATTTTTGTTTCAGCATTATATTGTATATTTATAATTAAGCATTTATTATGTTTTATTCTTTGTCATTTTAATTATTTTTGGTATTATTTTTTGTTAGTATGCTATTTATAACTGAATTAATAAATTTAATCATATTTAATTAACAACAAAAATTTAAAGAAAATATCCTTATAGATAAAATTATAAATAAACTCATTTTGATTTCTTTTAAATTTCTTCTTATCATTTGCTTGTCAATCCTGGTATCTATGCTACTAATTATTATCATTATTCTAACAAACAAATAACTGGTGTTGAGAAGAGTTAAAAAACAAAACAAAATGTTATTACATTTTTTTTTAATTACTAAATTGATCAATGCGTTTTTTATTTAAAGTACACTTTTTCCATTTGATGATGCAAAAATTAAATTTATGCGATATTTGGAACTGACGTATAAACGATAAAAAGACACTTCTGATGGCAACAAAGTTTGTAGTGAAAGAAATAGAAACTTGACGCTAAAAATCTGGATTTTGAAGCCTATATAGCGAACTTATATGATAAGTACATAATAAAAAAAATGTTGTATTCATGAAATGAAACTTCTATTTGTATATTCTTTTAACTGTAAAAAATAAATAACTTACAAAAGCACATTCATAAACTATTGAATTTCAGGATCATCTATACATTTTTCACGGGTAATGAACTTTAAAACTCTTATTATTATTATTTAGTGTCTAATGAAATTTTGTACCATTATTTTATGTCGAATTCAATTTTGTGTAATTATTTTTTGTCAAAATTAAGAATTTTACATTCACATTCATGTATTAGGTTGAGCAAAAAGTTCTGGGAAATTTTTAATCTAATAGTTACCAGAATTTTTATCGTATATGATAGTTGTGCCATCAATGCCGAGCTCTATTGCCAGTAGATGGATCGCGTCTACGACAAATTGGTGCAGAAGTATGCAAGATTGGTCCGCCGAAAGAGCGTTTTGTTTCAGCAGGACAATGCCAAACGGCACGTGGCCCAGAGGACCTAGGTCAAGTTAGAACAGTTGGACAGCGTCGAAATTCTCCCATACCCGCCTATATTCCAGACGTGGCTCCATCCAATTATGGCCTCTTTCGATCAATGTAACACTTTTTCAAGGACCGTCAATTTGTATCTTTTAATGAAGTTGAAGAAGCATGTCAAGAGTTTTTGGATTCCAAGAAGCCGCCATGGAACTTCCAGCCAACCGAAATCTGGCAGAATGATGGCAGTAAGTCGTGGACTATGATGGTCTCTACTTTGTCAAGGACCGTCAATTTGTATCTTTTAATGAAGTTGAAGAAGCATGTCAAGAGTTTTTGGATTCCAAGAAGCCGCCATGGTACTTCCAGCCAACCGGAATCTGGCAGAATGATGGCAGTAAGTCGTGGACTATGATGGTCTCTACTTTGTCAAGGACCGTCAATTTGTATCTTTTAATGAAGTTGAAGAAGCATGTCAAGAGTTTTTTGGATTCCAAGATGCCGCCATGGTACTTCCAGCCAACCGGAATCTGGCAGAATGATGGCAGTAAGTCGTGGAATATGATGGTCTCTACTTTGTCAAGGACCGTCAATTTGTATCTTTTAATGAAGTTGAAGAAGCATGTCAAGAGTTTTTGGATTCCAAGAAGCCGCCATGGTACTTCCAGCCAACCGGAATCTGACAGAATGATGGCAGTGAGTCGTGGACTATGATGGTCTCTACTTTGAAGAATAGTCCTTGTTGCTTTTGTTGTACAACACAACTTTCAGAAATTTCCCAGAACTTTTTGCTCAACCTAGTAATTCAATAACATGCTATTACAGGACAAAGACCCAATGTCTATTTTATTGGACACACTAAAAAACAAAATTATTTTAATTTTTATAAATAAATGCAAATGTGTATTGCTTTCTAGACTCAAAATCTCAAATAACGTAAAATTTGCTGAAACAATATGAGCTCGTGTCTCAAGAAGATATTTATATATATATATATATATATATATATACATAGAGAGAGAGAGAGAGAGAGAGAGATAGATAGGTAGATAGATAGATAGGTTGATAGATAGATAGAATGATAGATAGATTGATAGATAGATAGATAGATAGATAGATAATAGAAATGAAATCACAAATGTAAGAACAAGTTATTAAATTCTAAAGATGAACAAAATATGAACATTTGGAACCAGAAATGTATAATAAGAAACTATGAATAACCGACAGAATCTTCAGAGGAGCTTATAGGTTTAATTCATAGTAAAGATATGCTATTTCAACCAATTTTGTCAGCATTAGGCAAAAAAAGACAAAATTTAGCTCGTTATAACGCATCAAAAATGCCCAAAATAAATAATAAAAGTCGAAGAGATATAAAAAATGAAACACCACAAACAAGATATTAAAAAGTGAAAAATTATTAGACCACAATACCTCGCTGAAAGACAAAAACCCAAAACGCAAGAAATTTACCCACGAAAGTAGAACATGCAGTGATTTTAAGACTATTAAAACATGTCGCTAGCAATTGGCTATTAAACAGGCAGATAGTCAATTAAAACAAAAATTCTTCTGCCCGCTAGTGTGAAAAATAAAATCTATATTGTAATTAGATTTTTAGCAAAAAAAAAAAAAAAAAAAAAAAATGCAGAGCGGCTATCTATACCCATAGAGAAGAGTGAAATTGTAGAAGAAATAACCTAAATAAAGTTATTAAAAAATTGAATGAAAAAAAAAAATAGGAATAAACTTAAATACTAAGTAAATATAGAAAAATCATTCATTAAATTGACCATTTTAAAACAAATATTATAAAAAAATATAAAGTGAGTAGATAAATCACGTTTAAAAAGCAAACAAGATTATTTTAAGATAGTATAGTAAAGCCTTAAGATAGTATTATACAGCCTAATAGTAATTAACGTAAACAACTGTTTTCTGATGTGTATAAAACAGTGGTACCCAACGTGGGGCGTGACCACTGGGAGGCAGTTTCAAATTTGTTATTCACTCATTCGCTATCGCTTTCTTGTGTCTTTTTTTAATGTAACGTTGCAGACGAAATGTGAATGAAATACAAGCAAAATTTAAACAATTAGTTTTTGTTATTGAACTTTTAAAATGTTCCCAATGCAAACTTTAAAATAGATTTAACATCAGCATAATTATACGAATATATTTTTTTAATATTTTGACGTCATTTTGCACTATTAACCCTCTCGCTGCCCGAACCGAGATTTCATCGGGCAACTTAAAAGTTGCAAAATTTGCGGAACCCGAGTATGCAATTTTTCCGTCTAATTAACCCACCTTGATTATTTCCACCAGTTATTTTTTTTATTGTAAATTTTGTGTTCTTTAAACGGAGCATTTTCCCGATTAAATTAGACAAAAATTTTTGCTTTGAAAAACCGGAGACGAAAGAATAAAAATTCTCAAAAGACGATCGTTGCGAAGGTGTTAAACACGCATTTTTTGAAGCTTTTTTGATTAAACACTTACGCAGCGAGAGGGTTAAATCTCACTATAATTTTTCTGGGACTGATTTTACAATTTTTCGAACGCTTTTGATTATTTACTGAATGAGATTTCTACTTCTATTCGCTCTTCTATATGTCACACGCAGGTTTTTTTCAAGAACATAAAAGTGTATATAAATTTGACTCTTGAACAAATTTAACCTAAAAAATTTGTGAAATATCTGAACAAGGTACTACCTACTTTATAAAACTTATAAATCTCTAATATCATATAACTATCTAAGGCCCTAGTGCAGGCATCCTGCACAGTATATTAATTTATATGATGACATATACATTTTAAATTTCAAAATCAGATAATACATGGAAGACAACTAATCATATTGTACAAGAAAAATCAGTAAAATGTGTTTTGATGGGCAATAATGGCTACTTAAATTTAATAAAGATGAGAATCTAGAAATGTTTCTTTTGTATTGTGTTACCCATAGAAAGAAAATTTAGTGTCCAAAGCTTTTCCACCAACTCTTAATAAGTTAGGATAATGAATTACAAACTGTATGAATGTTATCAATTTTAACGTTTATGTAAGTCTCTCTTCAAGATATTTTGTGAAAATAAAAATGCAGACCGTATGATACTTTTCTTTAACTTTGATGTAAGTTGGAAAAGTACAACAAAACTCTTTTTGGCACAAAGGCAAAGATGCATAATCTCATTGCATATGTAAAATTATGTTAAAAACACATTTGTGACAGAAGATTGACCTCTTTGATAAGTACAAAATGTGAAATGAATAGTCATTGTTACGGCTCTATCACGCTTCCACCGTGTGATTAGTGTTCACTTTTTTAAATAATAAGACGTATAATTTACAGATTAAGGGAGGTGGGGGATAGTGACTTTACAGAAGATTTGCTGGGGCGTGGCCAATAAAAGTTTGAGAACCACTGGTCTAAAAGAAACTTTTGATCAAAATAACTCATTTTCTGAATGTGTCGCGAGATCATAAAACGAACCAATGGCCATTGCTATTCATACATCTGCCAAACGATCGTACTGTGCTTAAAAAGAGATCTTGCTCTGAATTTTAATATACTGAATTAGATGTAAAGGTCAGTGAATATGACGCCATATTGAGAAGATCGTACTAAAATATTTCATTTTTATATAGACTGTAAAGCTTATGACATCATTGGCAGTTCCTAACAATCCGTTCCTGTGCATTTCCTGGTTTTTCTGCGCTTTTCTCCGTGAGGTAACTCCTTCACACTATGGAAAACTTTCCCAGAAATCGGCTGTTTGTTTGAAACAATTCTACCATGTGCCATAATACTTTTGGGTTCCATATGAGGATGAATCCTTTCTTTCAAATATAACATCATTTTCAGAATCACAACCATTCATCCCTTCCGAGATTAAAACGTATTTTGAGCAATTGTTTTAAAATTCCCGAGTTTCATTAAATATTCATTTTAATTAATTGGAAATTATGTAATTTTCAGAAATATTTCATTTTGTGTAGACCAAGGATCTTTAAATAAATAGAAAGAGCCCAGTCTATGTATATGTAGGAATAAGGATCTGGAATATGATATCATCAATGACTCAGTTATAGTAAAATATTTTAACGCATGGATGAAAATGAATCTTTTGGTTTTCGAATGACGTGATTATCGTCATCGGAAAGGTTTCGTTTTCCATATTGCTCTTACTATGAAAGATTATTTACCATCATTGTATTTACACGGCTTACTTAATATTATTTCTCAATAAATAATCTGTGTTCTGCTCTTACGCGATTAGTGCATAATTAAACGCAATCGTTTTAATATGTTTACATTTTATGAAAACCATTTAAATTTTTATTTAAATATGACTTGAGTTTAAGTGCGGAAATCACTCTTCTCACTGATGGAATGTAATAAGGAAAATTAATTGTGTTCAGGGGCGCCATTTGAAGGGGAGAGGGGGGAGCAATAGCCCCCCCCCCACACCCAAGGAATTTGATTTTTCAGAAAATTTATGATCCATCAATTGTCAGACGCAAAAAAAAATTGCTCAAAAGCTAAAATAATTTATCGGATTTGATTGTAATAAAAACATATGCATTAAATAAATGCTTTATGCATAGAAATTAATAATTATATAAAAAAAAATCTTATTCGAACTTTCTTAAGGTGAGACTTATATCGTACTTTGGCTAATTTTAAAACAACATAAGAGACATTTACTTTTATCAATTTCTTCTCAGCTGTGTACAACTGGATCCTAGGAAAACTAGGCCCTCTTAGCTAGAAATTCAGGGGTAGAGTTTTTTCAGATAGTTTTTATTTTGCGAGGGGGGGGGGATGAAGGGGCGAGTATAATTCATGTTCTTATTTATCTAACTTTTTACTTTTTTAGATTATTAATGTCACGTTATATTTACCGCAATCATTGCAACGTTATCAAATTATTTAATTATTTGCTTTATTAAATCATATTATATATGGTACACTCTCAAAGTTCTTCAACGCCTAGTAATGGAATCTGCGCGCACCCGACAAAACAATTTCTTCATCCCAAAAACCGACAGACTTCCACCAAATCCCAAAGTAAAAGAAAATTGCTCCATATTTTAACACGTTTATAATAAAGTTGTCTATGATTTTATCCCTTACGTACAGAAATGAACAAATGGGTTATTACTATGGGCTACGATTTATAGTCAGATCTATAGTTTTTTTCAATTGAAAAATATTCAGGACTTGCTTAATAAAAACCAGGTTATCCCGACTCTGACGGAAAGAGATAAAGCACAATAGGAAAGTCTTAAAGTGTACTGCATTCGAAACGAAGAAAATACGTCAACCTATCCTGCCGCAAGGCTGTAATTTCAAGTAAATACGTAATCCGCTAAAAAGATTTATACATTGAAAAGCAACCCGACCCGAAATGAAAGAAAATGAAACCATATTTTAATACAATTATTGTAAAAGAAGTCGACAACTATATCTTTAACATAAACTTTACCTTTTTGTAGAAAAAGATATATATATATATATAGTATTTATTAACGTTCAAATATGTAGCTTTTCATCTAAAAAATATTAAGGATTTATTTGAAAAATAGTATGAACACGAACCCACTTCATAATAGTGAAAACGCAATCCGAAACAATTAACGCTTTACCTTACCTTTACTTGCAAAAAATTACTAATGAAAATTTTCTTATTGCTATAGATCACAAAAAGTTGCAAATTTCGTGACCTATTCATGACGTTCGAGGGCTGATTATCTCATGACTGATTGAATTTCATGGTTCTTTTTTCGCGATCATCTGACGAAATTTGTGAATTTTTTTTGCTAAACACAATATTAATTTTTTAGAGAAAAAAATAAAAGCAAGATCAAAATTTACTTTTTATATCAAAAACAAGTTTTGCTTTCACCACCTACAACGCTACAATTGCTGACGTCAGTTTTAAGGATTATTAAGACAGAACCAGTATCGCCATCGATTGAGCCAAAGTTGAAAATTTCTGCATTTTATTTTCGTCCTCAAATTTTGAGTGGTTCATCCCTTGTCCCTTTTATCTCCAGTCTCCCCTAAATTTGAAAATGACACACAAAATAAAATATTATATTGCTCATTTTTGTCATAATAGTGCAATTATAATATTTATTCTCGAAAATAAATGTATATAAATATTATTCGTCGTGTATGTTGAGATCTCAGTGACATATAATTGAAATGCCAAAGAATACTATGCCCCAATTTGTGATATTTTAAAGAAGAAATAAAATTTCAAATAGCAGAAATTTGTGTGATTTAGAAAACTTATAATCTAAACATGTAAACAAGTGGGTATGTGTGATCATAGATCGCACAAAAGGTTTCGTTTAATATTCCTTTCAAACGTGGTTAAAAAAGCACGTGCCTCCATTTTAATCTATGCATTATATAGAAACGAAACAGATTAATTAAATAATAATTAATATCTCAGCTTCTAATTAAGCTAGCTCTTTGAAGTGGGTATCTATGAAATCTGTGAGAGATTTCCCGTCCGGACGTCAGAAAAATTTATCAAAAAATTTAATATTTAAAAAGTTTAAATTTCGTATTAAAATAAAAACAGCAAGTGCGTCGTCATGTCTGAGATAAAAAACCCGTTGAAAGGAAAGTTTTAAAGTAATGATCCAATTAATGAAATAATAATTAATATCTCAGCTTGTAATTAAGCTAGGGGGTTGAACAGGGTATGTATGAAATCAGAGAAAATCTTTACGTCGGGATGTAAAAAAATTAACTAAAAATTTTATATTTAAAAAGTTTAAATTTCGTATAAGAATATCATCTGCTTAAATTTCTCCAGCGCCGATATGTCTGAAAGGTGACAACACCTGCTTTCCGCTGAATTGAAATCTCTTTTCATTGTCTTTTCAAATACAGAAATTAAATTTTTATCGATCGATTTTTAGTGGATTTTTTGCGTTGTACCCAACGCAGAAATTTGAATTTTAAACCAAAATAAAGTAGAGTTTTTTCCGCGTCTTTCTATACCTTTTACGAATTTGTAGGACCAATACATTGGGAGATGCGATTTCGCTTTTTAAATGTACACTTCATTTATTGCTTAATTTCCTTCTTGGTAACCATACATCCGCTGATTTTACTGCCAACCCTTAGGACAAACTCCGCTGATTTAGAGCAGGTGCGCTCGTAGCTGCGTTCAAAACGTTGATTGGTTAATTTTAGAAGTTAATTAGCCCGTAATTCGGTTAATTATCGACTTTTTCAAAATTTTATGATTTGTTGTTTGATGTGAGGTGTTCCGCTCTAAGTATCCAAAATTTCAAGTCTCTAACGCGTATAGTTTCTGAGAACGGGCTCTGTGACGGACAGACAGAGGTACAGACGGACAGACAGACAAAGGAGTGAGACGAATAGGGTTTCGTCAGATGAACGAAACCCTAAAAACCATAAACGAAGATGACAGTTCCCTGTCACGCTGAATTATCTGTTTTAAAAAGGCATTACTCAGTGAAATGTGAAAGTTTTAAATTTATTAAATGCTTACTAAAAAAGCAATTCAACTTAAATTCGCAAAATTCACAAAAAAAAAAAAAAAAAAAAAAAAAAAAAAACTATTTAGTGGCTGAAACACTATTTCTTTAAATTATACTTTTACGGCAAAACCGATAAAGTGATTACATGCAGTAAGTTTAAATAAATCAAAAAGAGGACACAATAGAAAAGAAAATTAAATTTGTTGAGCAAAAGGGTATAATTCAATATTAAACTAATATATATTTTTTATTTCTTTGTTTACAATTTACAATTTTCTGTTATCAGTTTATTAAGATATTTAGTAGAGAATTCATTTAGTATTCTTAATCAATGATATCACAGGCAAATATAGTTTAGGTAAAGAGAAACTCAAACGTAAAAATTGAAAAAGATTAATTAAAATGAAATCTTATGAAGTTGTCTTTAGTCGAACAAAGATAAACGTAAACTTTCTCGGGTCATAAATATAAATAAATTTCATAAAAGTTTTATTAATTATGTTTGAAACTCATGTGAATTGCGAAAAGTAACTAGATAGAATATTTATTTGAAAATAATAAGAGATGTATAAGACATTGAACCTAAAATAAACAGATTTAACCCATTTATGCCTGAATTTTTGTTTTCTCAAATTTGTTGGTAAAATCCCTTTAAAATGTTGCAAAATGAACTGAAAAATACTAAAAAAAATTGCACTAAAATATTTTTGTATTTTTGTAATAAAATGTAAACGTACTAGATATGGGAATATCGATAGGTGATAAAAGCATAATTATACGTTTTGTCTAAATTTACATACATTAAGCTTTTAAATTGTATATTATATACTATAATTATTATTATTATTAATTATTAAAAATATATTTATTTCTTTACAGAGACTAATTATATCGCAAGTATTATTAATAATAAATGAAGAATATTCGTATTTGAGGCTAAAAAACAATTTATTTCAATATCATCTTGAAAAAGACGTTCAATAAATAACTGTCCCCTAAATGGCTACTAGAAATATATACCCATTTGCTCCTAGCGTCCTATAATTTGTACGTTACAAACATGCATAAAAAATAGGTTTCAATATGCAATTCTGCAATTTTAAAAAATACGTGTTTCAAAGAAGTCTACAAGCTAACAAGGAGAGGGGCCGAGGTTGGTCTCACGGAATCCCGCGATCCTCTGTGCATTGATAGAGTATAGTCAATAGATAAACATATCAATAGGATAAAGTGCAATATTCAGGGGGGCCGTAAAAAACGGACCCTAAAGTTGGCCCGTTATTGACTCTTTAGTATATAATCGGATAAATTACACTCCATTGCGGGAGCCTGGATAACACAGTTGGCAGCGCGTCAGGCTTCTAATTTTCTTTTTCGTGAATCTCTGCGGGTTCGAATCTGCGACGAGGGTTTTTTTTTTTTTTTCCCCAGACAAAATAATGATCGGTTATTTTCGAACCACAATTAAAAAAAAATATATCTAATTATTTAAACGTAAGACAAATATAAATATAAGCGTATTCACACATATTTATTTATTTACAGAGAGAGATAGAGTTTTATTGCAACATTATGGATATAATGAAAAGTAAAAAATAAAATAAAAATCTTTTGCAGTAGATATGTATTTTTTTTACATTAAACATCTTGCATTTTTGTAAATTTTATATTTAGCTTCATTTAGAATTATTTATATTTATTTTAGAATTACTTACATATATTTCACAATTACATACACTTATTTACATTTATTTTACATTTATGTCTATACTATGTGCTTAAAAATTAAATGTGAGCTATTAAAATTGAGGTTCTGATTACGGGCAGAAACCGGGGTGATAATTATCATAAAAACATATGATACAGAAACTTTTATGACAACGTGCACAAATAATAAAAGAAATGTTTTTACAGGAAGAAGGCGTTTTAAGAAATTCGTTTCGAAAACACACTTCATTGACATTCATAAATATTGTTCTTTTATGTGAAAGTTTCGACTCATGCCAGGCGTATTTTATCATGTTACAAAATATAGGTGAAGAGTGATGGTGCACAATTGAATGAGCAAAGTTATGCCATACTGTGCTGTATATGAATAAGAAAGTTTATTCATATCTTGTTTTTTTTAACAAATACAGTTTTAATTACTTTTTTGGCGAGAGTTCTATTGTATGCTGATTGGTATTAGCACCCTGAAATTAAATCATTTAATATCAATTTTGATGATTCGCTATGAATTGAGTCTTCTGAAATTCACTCTTCAATATTTGTAAATTTAGAAGCTTCTTCACTAGACATTTTTTACAAAATAACTTTTTTCATTTTAATTATGACACTATAATAAAGAACAACGTCTAATCACGGCAAAACTTTAAAAACAAAATGCCGTACTCATTCGCTCTGCAGCAAACGGCTGCTGAAACTTAAAAAAAAAAAAAAAAAAAAAAAAAAAAAAAAAAAAAAAAAAAATGCATAATTATAACCTTTTAAATTGACAAGATAAAAATAAAAAAGCATATTTTAATTTTATGTATCGTATTTTAATTTACTTCACTGAGAACAACAGTGATCTATTCATAGAAAAATCTATAAATAAATGTGAATAAAATTAAAATTTTGTCGATGGAATAATTCAGTTTTTTTACTTTTTTTCATCCATTAGATCCATAAAACTGCTATCTCTCTGTAAATAAATAAGCATATATATATGTGTGTGTGTGTGTGTGTGTGTGCGTGCAGAAGTATGTTTTTATGAATATTTATCTTACATTTAAATAATTAGATATATATTTTTTAATTGTGGTTCGAAAATAACTGATCATTATTTTGTCTGGGGAAAAAAACCTCGTCAGAGTACCGAACACGCAGAGTTTCACGAAAAAGAAAAGTAGGAGTCTGGAGCGCTGCCAACTGTGCTACCCAGGCTCTCGCAATTGAGTGTAATTTATCCAATTATATACTAAAGAGTCAATAATGGGTCAGCTTTGGGGCTCATTTTTTACGGCCCCCCTGAATATTGCACTTTATCCTGTTGATATGTTTATGTATTGACTATACTCTATCAATGTACAAAGGGTCATTGAATTCCGTGAGACTAACCTCGGACCCTCTCCTTGTAAGATTATGACTTATTTATTTGAATCCTTGATACAAAAATAGAAATAAACTTACTTTTTACATTTTGCTATCTTGAAAAATGAAAAATCTATAAAAACCGAAAAAAGGCCTTCATTTAAACAAATAAATATCAACCTTATGCTGTCATCTCTCAGTAATAGATAAAGACATTTATAGACAATTAGTTCATACAATTTTCATGTAGTAAAGAAGCAGAAAATTAAAAAATCTTATTAAAATTCGAAACGTCCCAGAAATGGGGCGCTAGGCATAAATGGGTTAAAGATTTAAATTTGTGCTCCCGACGCGATACGTATTTCAGTTATACGTTAACCGATATACGTATACATGTTTAATATGTCGGTATGGAATACGTATTCCTTAAACGATACATTTATACGTATCCGGAAGCGAATAAGCATATATCGGTTAAAAATAGATTTTAAGTATACGTATTTACTTTTAATAATAATGTTCCTCATCACTAGTGTTACCAGGTGTACCGCGTAAATCATGGCTCCAAATTCTCTGGACACCACTATTTTCTTACAGTTTATTAAGTCATCTTTAATCTCAGATAATTATGCCATTAGATAAGGCAAATAAAATTACTTTAAAATACTGGTGTCCAGAGTATTTGGAGCCCCGATTTACGCGGGATACCTGGCAACACAACTCAGCAGACTTACGTCCCTGAACGGAGATCAAGCTGGGAATCGGTGTCGCTACCATAGCAATCCGCATACTATGCTTCATCCATAGGATCTTGATATTTTTGTCTATAAATATTTTAATTAATTTATGCTACTTCTGATTTCCATTCAATAACGTGATAAAATGTTATATAAATTTACTGAGACAGTTTAAATTGGTTTATACTATTTAAATTTGCCAATATGATGTTTATATCCTATTATGGATAAAGCACTTAAGCGTGTGCTTCCAACCCGTAAGGCATGGTGACGTCACGGCAACGTCGTTGTGAAGTCACACTGTGATTTTGTGACCGTCGATGTTACGTCATAGTGACTAAAATGCGAAGTCGTTATGGCCGTTTTAGAGTTCGTTTGTGACGTCACATTCTGACCACTCTGTGAAGTCACGGTGTGTCATTTGTGACTATTTTGACATTAACTTTGTGACGAACCTGTGACGAAAGCGACAATGCTTTGAAGTCACATTCTGACATATTTGTGAAATATGTGTCATTTGTGACGAACTTGTCATAAACACTGTGATGATTCTGCGACGACAGTGACAATGTTGCCCTCTAAATAAAAAGGAGTGACTATTCACTCCGGTGGAGTGAATATCCACTCTATCGTAGAGTCAAAATAATCTCAACCTCTTTAGAGTGACTATTCACTCTGAGAAAATGTGGAATTTTTGACTCTCTGAAAGAATGAATACCCACTCCTGGGAAGTGAATAGTCACTCTAAACAGGGGTGGATAATAACTCTTTCGGAGGATTGATAATTCACTCTTGCTAAAGGAGTGCGTTTCTTCACCCTTGGTGGGAGTGAATAGTCACTCTTTCATAGGAGTGAATGTTAAATTTTTATACAGTGAATTCTTTTTTTAGCAGTTTTATGGGCATTTTAAAAGAATCATATTTTCTAGAGCATGCAATGAAAATAAATACAAGCGTGGTAAAGATTGGAATATAATACTTTATTGACAATATTTATTTAATTCAGAGTTTGTAACATTAATTGAACTTTTAACGAAAAATTCAATTAAAGTTACATGTGAATTAAATTAGATTACTGAGAAAAAAACTAAAATATTTTATTATCCCTTGTGTCTGCTTTCATTGCATGCCCTGTAAATATACGATAATTTTAAAATGTCCAATTTTAAAATAAAGTTTTATTTGAAATATAAAATTTTATCTATTTACCGTAATTTTAGCAAAATATCGCTATTGTTTAGTCCTATTCTTGTAAAATATTTTTAATTTTTCCACTTAACCCTTTAGTGCGCAGCTTTGCATATATGCAAAGAACACTGTTTTGAATTTAATATATATTTTTATTCGTATATACCTAATTCACTACAGAAAATTAAAATAGCAATATTTGTCTAATGAATAACAGACATTCCGTATTTAAATAAACCAAAATTAACCATTGTACTTTCTGGTGTAAAGTCAGATTCTCTGATTTGCCATTGCTTTATTAAATACGAACATGCACTGTTAAAAATTTGCAGCATTCTGTCCAGTCATTCGACCGTTTTTTGCAAAAACGGTTTCATAACCGTAATTCAACTGTATTCTGACCATAAAATGGCCAATGATATGGTCAGAATAGTGTTAAACCACGGTTGTGTAACTGTTTTCGACAACAACGGTCAAATGACTGGACAGAATGCTGCAAATTTTTAACAGTGTGGAGTCTAACGGATATTAATACAACTCTTCTTTAAAGAACGACATGATAAGCCATATTTATTTAATTTTTTTATTCCCGTATGTATTGTACTTTGTTAATATGAGCTAAATAGATTTGGTATGTTTTATAAGAAAAGACTGATCTGGGAAATAGAAAAAACAAGAAAAATCATGCGCTAAGATTAGATTATGAAACTCCAGCATTTCCTGAATGCTTTAACCCTTATGTCAATGACCGAACTACCCGGGTACCTGCTGCAGTTTTATCGTACGCCAGCCATAAATTAGCCCTATTTCATGCAGTGTACCTGTTTGCCTTTAGAGAATATGAATTTGATGCATTTATATAAATCTTAATTACAGTAGAACCCCGCTAATCGGAACTAATTAGGACCGGTGCCAGTTCTGATTACAAAAAATTCGGATTATCTGAAATTTCGATGAAAATAGAAAATAAAAAGATGCGTGCTAAAAAAAGTAAGTTATAAGTACTCAATAGTACGGTAAAAATCCCTAATCCGGAATCTTAAGATCCGGCACGACTTTCGGAATAAAAATATTATTCCTTGTTTAATAACTCCTGATATTTATAATAATCCAATGGAACTTCAGGATGAGGAATTACGTAACAACCTAATACAAATGGTTCAAAATTCGAATCTGCAAACAACTCAGTCACCACGTCGACGAGGAGGAGATGAAAAAAAAATTCTGTAGCTAATTTGCAAAATCAAACTGTTGAAAGGAAAAATAAATTTGTATCTTCTGAATTAAATACGTTTTGCATTTTAGAAAATAATTTTATAGTACTTGCAAACAAACTGATATTCGAGATTTTTTTAAGATGGGGTTCTAGCCAGCCATGTTTTTTTAACATGGGGCCAGTAGGCCTACAGTGCACGTTTTCATTTTATATTTGTGTACATATGTTGTACTTTTACATTATTGAGTATTCTGTTAAGTCTATTAAAGCTGTTTAAAGAAAAAAAAACATGCTTTAGTGTCATTGTTTGTTTAATTCTAATTTCTATACGTTTTCCCCTATCCGTTAAATAAAATCGGTTCGGATTAACCGGAATTTCGGATTAGTGGAATTCTTATGTACTTCAGATGTCAACAATTCAAACAGAGATCACACATTAGAGATGTGAAAAACTTATATCCGTTTTATCGAGCAAGTATAGGTGTAGACTGATTCTGGAATATTCTTAGATTTATTCGTTTTGACAACCACAGGGCTCCCACTCGGTCCGTTGTTTGAGCACCGCTATTATTTAAAGAAAAAATCTTCTTTATATAGTTCACTGAAACTTACCTAAAACGACGTTTTTCATGCAATTGTTATAGAAACCTACCATTATTTTTTTTTCTAAAAAATTACTGGTTTTCAAAAAGCGGACCTGTGGAAGATCTGCAACCAGAACACACGAATGGAATATCATCAAAATGTTAAAGCTGCAGCAAATCATGATTTATGGACTATGCTAAATCTTAACCTATTGAAAAAATATATACCGACGGAAGAGTAAAAGGTTCATAAGCAGTTATTTCCGCTTCGAGGAAGAAAGAGATTCACCCAATGTATTCCTTCTAAACCGGCTAAATATGGGATCAAAATATGGTGTGTATGTGATGAAAATAATTATTAATCTCTTAACGGCCAACTATGCACCCAAAAAACAGGTACAGACCGTGAAATAAACCAAGATGAAAGAGTTGTGTAAGACTTCGCCTCTCTGTTCAAAGATTCTGGACAAATCATCACCATGGACAACTTTTTTTCTTCCTTTTCTTTGGCCAAGCATTTATTATAATGAAATCTTACAAAGGTTGGCACATTGAAAGAAACAAACTTTATATTCCCCAAGAAATAAGGCTAAGTAAATCTCGCACGTTTTATCCACAGAATTTGAAATTTATGATGACATAAGTATTTGTTCGTACGTTCCAAAAAGGAGTTAAGCTGTTATTCTAATGTCTACTATGCATTATGATAAAACCATCACAGGGCCAAAGGACAAACTAGAAATGATTCAGTTTTATAAGGAAACAGAGATATGGAGTAGATATAATGGATAAATTATTGGGGAAATATACAACACATAGACGTACAACCACATGGCCAATTGTATTATTTTTCTATATTGTGGTTATAGCAGTACTTGCTACTTACATTATACATACTGCAAATAATGATATAGTTATCAGAATATGAGACATTTTTCTACAAAATCGGGAATTGAAAGTAAACCGAAAAAAATATCTTTGACCGTATTTCAAGCTGTCACACGTTCAGAACCAAGTCCAAAAAGCGTAAGGCGAGATGAAACAGGAAGGATAAAAGCAGTTTGTGTCAGATGTGCTTATTACAGCCTCAAAAACGGCGCAGCAAAACCAGAAAATCATGTAAACAATGTGGAAAGCCAGTATGTGATGTACATCCCCGCATCTTTTGCTATTGTACAGCTGATCCACAAATTTTCACGCAAATGAAATATTTTTTTACCTTAAAAAATATGTCTACCCTTTTTTCAAATTAAATTCAAGTTTTATTGATCTAAATCTAAATATTCTATCAATTTCCGTATTTTTCCACAGAAAATTCGCATGGGTACCTGGGTACCCTGGTCATTGATAACAGGTATAAAAATGCTTAATGCCCCGAAAAAGTAATAAAAAAATTCCAAATTTTAAAGTGATTATACTAGAGGACAGTGAATACTGCGAATAATGGGGATCTAAATCCATTTTAGTTTCTTTCGGTAGTACCACCCTGAAAACGGGATGAAAATAGAAAAAAGGTTCCCGGGTACCCGGTCGTTGACATAAGGGTTAACAGACATCGTAATTTAGGGAAATAACGTAAATAAGATAACTAAGTAAACATTTTAGAAAACGCATAAAACATTTGAAAAACCGATGTCAGCAGTTACCGTCCATTGTCAAATACGTATTCCAATTCTTTTGAACATCCCTTTATGTGATCTGTATATATACTATATAATGGAAAAATTTAGTTTAGCAAGAAAACGCATAACAGGTTGAAATTCCCTTTCAGTAATTTATACTAATATATGGAAGCATACTTGAATACATTTGTACAACCCTGTAGTTTACCTTGAACTTTTATTACTTACCACTATTTAGTTAAAATTTAATTCAAACTAAAACACTCTTAAAACTGCTGAAATCACCTTTCTAGAAATTATAATTTATAGACGGCCATATATCCAATTCTTTGCGTGACCCTGTATATCTATTTATCTATATTCTACAAACATTTCTTAGTAAAGAAAATGAAGTTCAGCGTAAAAATGCATAACTCATTTAAAAACCACCTTTAAGCAATTTGCGCCCATACCCAGTAGCCCTGTATAGCCATGTATATGAATTATAGCATTTATACACACCATATACTATGCATAAATATAGTTAATCATAAGAACGCGCATCATAATTAAATATGCATTTCCAGCAATCATCACAAATGTACAATACTTCGGATACAATATAGTATCTGAAATCTTTTGTGTGTCCCTGTAAATGCTATATACACTTCGTATTATACATCAAATAATTTATAGTATGTAAACCTCAGCGGCGTATATCAATTTCATTATATATGAAATAGATTAACATAATTAAAATACGCCGCAAAAAATTCCATCCACTCCAATATCATTATGTAACAGAATACTTTTGTGTGGCCCTGTAAATGAATAATAAGTATTCTTTGCATCGCATATTCTACAGAATGCATATTTCAGTGCGCTTCGTAAATGCATATCACTTTTATTGTTTGAAAGCGATTAAAATCATTAAAAATCCTTTGAAACGATTTTTTCCCGTAGGCCGCAATGTAATGGATTACTTTTTACTAACCCTGTAAATGAACTAAACATGCTACAAACTTCATTAGAAATAGGGGACGTGATATGGTAAACTTCAATATCCAAAAATTTCAGGGAAATCCGAGTATATTTACGAGAGTTAGGGCGCGGACAGACGTCTTGACGGACAGACGGAAAACAAACCGAAGTCATAAAGACTTTTCAACTTTGTTGAAAAGTATTAAAAAAGAACTATAAAAGTAAAATAAATGACTGCATATGAACTGTTCTTATTGTTTGGAAAACTTTTTAATGTAAAAAGTAGTTATTAATCTCTTTAAAAAAAATATTCAGTTTGGCAAATGTTAAATCTGAAGCGTTGGTATGAAGATTTAGGATTTTAAATAATAATTTAAAATATTATTTGCACCAAAAGAAAAAACTTTCAAAAGGTTCACTACTGTAATATGTAAAAATACATTTTCCCAGTATAATGTTAATTTCTAATCTGAAACAGTTTTGTAATATCATAGTAATCGAATATCATATTTAACTCCAAAATAATAATGACTATAAATACTGTAAGTGTCAGTCAGAAAGCATTAAGAATCCGAGAAAAATTCCAAATCATTGTCTCAACACATTTTCAATCTCAAGTAACTGTAAATTAATGTTTACATTAATTCCACTATGAATGTAGGCATGAATCAGTCTCTGCGCAGCTTTTTTTTTCTATCGAATGATGGCAGATTAAGATATTTTACATCACAGAATAGGAAAATATCGCTTCTGAAAACAATTCCTGATCAGTCTCTTACTAATATAACATAAAACTATTTAACTCATGATCATAATATGTAAAACATGCATAAAAGATTTAAATTAAATAAGACATACATTTACGCTCCATGAATAATATCCGTGTATTTGTATCCTAATGTGGCAGACGTCTTTCTCTTATCTTAAAAAAATCGTTGTAGACGTGGTGATGTTCTAAACAGTCAACTAACTTCCCGCGTCTTCTCTTATTTAATTTGCGGTCATATCATCTGCAAACGATTTTCAGAAAATGTTTTGTACCGTTTATTTGTATTTGTATACAACAGATTTGGAACTTAAATGCGCAATAATTTTATGAGTGTGTCTTTAATTAAATATAATTTTTTTTCTATTTGAAGAATTGTCCGATGTATTTTACCTTTTCTTGTTATCAGTTTCAAAACAATTCATGTTAAAATGTATTGCAAAGTTTCTTTTTTGCAAATAATAATAATAAAAATATTCCTAATTAGATTTTATTAGATAAAATATTTTTTTAAATTTTTAAAATGTGTAAAAATAAATTTAATGGTAATAATGAACCCCCCCCCCCCCATTAAAAAATAAAGTTTGTTTTACACGTAATAAATACAAAATATCTTCTTAATAAATAAAGAAGGCTTATCGAGGATAAAAAGTTTTTCTTTGTCAATCTGTCATTCTTTCCATATTAATTTTCTATAGAATAAAACAATTTGTAAAATAACTTATTTAAAGTCATATCTCTAAAATATGAATTTGAAATACGAATAAATAATTATATCATGAATTTTGTATATTTTTCTTATTTTCGGAAAATGGTAATTTTATTTAAAAAGTCTGAAAGAAGTAGAAATTTTTTAAAAAATAGTTACTTAAAATAGTTAAACACTAACAGGAAAAAATATGACTGAATGCAAATTATAAAGCAAGAAATGCATATATGACTAAACTCTGAAGACTATTTCTACGTGTCCATTAAAAGCTGCAGATTTAACTGTAATAGAAAAATTTTAGTTTGAAACCACAGATGTGCTTCCAATACCACTGGTCGGCAAAAAAATCAATAGATTTCCTCCCTGCAAACTAAATATGTAAAGTGTACATATTTAGTATTCCTATTCCAAATTGCTCCAGCATGTACGATGTTTCCGAAAAACACTTTTACAATAATAACAATCAGTGAAGGATTATTATATTAAATTGCAATGCTAGATAAAATTGAAAAAATGAAAAAGTATACTTTCACTGTCTTGATATCAAATTGTTAAAATATAGCTTTAAAATCTAGTTTGTTGAAAATTGTACCGTACATTTTCCTTTTTATACCCCCCTTCCCTCTTTTCGTGTCTGACTTTACTACATATTTGCTATCCACTAACATATTTTCATTCCTTATGCCGCTGTAACTCGGGCCTGGTTTAAATACTGTTTCAAATATTTCTCTTCATTTTCAAAGATTTTTGAAGTTTATATTTTAGTCACACTGTGACTTACAATATGGTGGTTTTTTGTCACATATGTGACGTGACTTACGTTACATGCAGTAACTTAACAGTGACTTGCCAATTTTTTTATTGCAAGAAAAATATAATTTTACAGTAAATAATATGTTTTATAGAATTTTTGTAATTTTTTTAAAGTTTTCTAAGAAGTTCACATCTCAGTCACAATGTGACATCACTGAGTGGTGGCATTTTGGTCACAGATGTGACGTGACCACAGTGAGTTACAATGACGTCACTGTGATCATGCATGCTATGAGTGCAGATCAGAGACATTGCAATGTCTGCAGACCAGCAGGAGGAAACTATTTTTTTCACGCAATGAACGAAAACCGTTTAATCGTTTATTCATTTAACCACTTGGATAAGTTCCATACATACGTTATACCATAAGTACTGTTTCGTATAATGCGTATATCCGCTTGTGCCGTATCATGCGTATCCAAATTATTTATCCCGTGTAACAAGTATTATATGCATACTCGAATAAACGTTTAATAGCTTAAACGTAGAACGAAATACGAAACATCATTTCAAATGCCATATTGTTTTCATAAAGTAATAAATGCATTTATAAAACTAATTAGTTCATATTTATGGTTATTGTAGCAAAAAATTTAAAAACATATTATTTTTTTTTCATGAACGTAATTATTAAAACATGTTTATATATGGCACATGTCTCATAAAAGAGGCATTATAATTACAATTATCAAAACTCAATTTTAAGCACCGAAATAAGTCGTATAATTCTAGAGATGCTTTAATAAAAATACCAAAATAAATTAAATATTTCTAACATCTATATATATTATAAAGGACAAACATATCTGTGCGTAACGCATACGTCATTTTGCGAATGGCAACACTTTGAAATTTGAAATAAAATTTTGGATTTGCAATTTTTTCTACTGCAAGTTTTTAAACTTCTAAACATCGCACATTTTAAATTTTTACACCGCCGTATAAGGAAAAAAATACTCTTTTAAATGCAATTTGTTTGAAAACTGTATCTCAATTTATTTTTCAGATATTAATTTTTTTGTAGTTTTTAATAACATTTTTCTTATCGTGGCAACAAAAGTACCTCATTTCATTGAAAGTAAACGGAAAATAGTCGAAAATAGGAGATATCTTTCTGTTGCCATTTTCTCATAAACCTAAAAAAAAGGTTGAAATTAAAATATGGGCTATGTCAAGAATATTGTCTGTTATTCTTTGATAATGACGTCATATGCACACTTTTCTATAGACGAAGTTTAAAACTGGATTGTAAAAGTGGATTGCTTTAGCGGATGCAAATGACGTCATTTTATAAAAAAACGTGTATTTTATTTCTTAAACCTGAATTATGTTTTGTAGAAGTGCGTCATTTTTACAGCCCAGCTGCTTTGAAATTCTTCACAGGTGAAAATGCTTCACATTTAAAAATAATGTAATCGAAATCACACACTGATAAAACGCAATGTTTTATAAAAATTTAGAGTATCTTTATAAAGTATATTTTTCAACCTTCTGACCATCGCTACATTTTCAATTTTCGTCGCATAGAGAAAAAATTTACTTTCAAATGCAATTTGTTTAAAAACTTTTATCTTAATTGACTGATGTATTATATTTTCTAAAATAATTTTTAAGCATGATTTTTTGTAAGTTTATCTTATCACGTGCCGGTTTCAAAACATAATAATAATAAACATTTTTCACATAAATCAACAAACATTTTTCAGCATTTGTTTCTGACTATTTTTGCATAACGAAATTAATACTCCCTATATAAACAAATAAAAGAATAATATTAAAAAAACCACCGATCTAACATATTTGTGAAAGACAAATTAACGAAATTAATACTTCTTTTATAAACAAATAAAAGAATAATATTGAAAAAACAACAAATCTAACATATTTATAATCGTACAATTTAAATTTTTAGATCACCAAATAGGATTTTTTTTTTAATGGAATAACTTTTCAAAGTCCATCTCAGTTTACTGATTGTCTATAGTTTTAAAAACAATTTTTAAGCATGACATATTTTTTAATTTATCTATATCGCGCGGAGCTCGATTACGAAAGATTAATCCGTTTGCCCTTAAAACAAAATACAGACTTCATCATTTTCTTACGGCTAATATCCATTAAAAAAATTCCCTATGAATAAATAAATAAAATAATATAAATAAAACACAAATTTACCAGACATGTAAAAGATCTGAAATTATCAGAATATAAAAGGATGCCATAAGTAGCAAAATCTTGGCAAATAACTCTTAGCATGTGGCTAATAAGAAAATATCGCTTTTGATAAATTAAAAAAAATTATTTGATTGTATAATTCGTATTTTCCATATGAAAAATGCTTTTTAATGTAAGTTGTCAATCTAAAAATATTATGGAATATAAAAAAATTATTAGTTTTCAATTAAAAAAAATGATTTCACCTATATTCTTTAACCCGGGAAGCCCGGGTACGATCCCCTAGTTTATATAAAATCCAAGTCTCTGTGTGTCCCTCACAATTCCGGTTGGACCGTCTCATTGATCGCGGCCATGTTAGGCTTCCTATGGAGAGATAGGTATCAGCTTCAATAATGAGAAATTGTTGAAATGTACTAAAGGCAGTGTTGGCACAATAACGCCAAATTCTGACCAACTTGGCCAAATACAGCCAGATTTGGCGAAATATCACCACATTTGGCGACAAAAATAAGTTGTCGTATATATGAAGCCAACATGGCGATAGCTTGCAATTTGGCGAAATTCCCTTTGAAATCCATTAACCATTCCAAATCGAGCTCACCACTAATTAAAGTCCGTGCATTTAAGGTTTTTTTCAAAATCTATGGGTCAAAATTTAAAATGTAATATGCGAAAATGTATGTCTTTACATCTTCATCCCGATGCTACTAATAAAATAACCGACACTAGACGGCGCTGTACTATCTGAGCTCTTAACTGTCCAATTTTAATGTATTTACATAGCCGGATACTTAAATTAAATTCTAGGTACTTTTTAAGTATAGGGGCCTTGTCGAAATAGAGATAACTGCTTTGACGAAATAGAAAAACTCTCTTGGCAAAGAAGGAAATCTGGCAACATATTTTCACATTTTAAAATGTGTTATTTTCATCTCTCACATCGGAACAAGCGAGAAAAACGGCTCATATTCTTGTACATGTACTGTATATATATTTCTGTCTCCTTTTCCGTCATTTTTGACGGGCTATCTTTCTAGTCTATAATAATGTTCGTCTCGATTTTTGACCTTCCGCAAATTTCGCATATTTGAAAACTTACAGAAAATTTTTCTTTTATTATTTCTCAATTTTACCTACCGTTACTCTTGCGCAGAATTTCTTATTTCAGTTGGCCAGCTTCCGCATACTCAAAACTTCTGATTGGTCGAGACTGTCCTCAACAGTGCTGCACCTGCCATTATAAATATAAAGCCCCATCGCTACCATCATTCAACCGCTACCTAGAAACTAGTCTTCAGAAAACTCTCACACTTCAAAACAACGATTTTCGCACGATCCGTAAGTAATTCTACAATATTTACTTCCTACATTCTGATCTTAAAACATATTCAAGTATAGAAACTAAAAAATTAAAGGCTTGAATTTTTCAAAGTTTTATTTAAGCTGACCATTTCTTCAAACTATATTCTGTTCCTAATGAAGCAAATTTTAATATTCAGGATTATATGTTGTCAATCAGTTCACCTTTATTAATAGATGCCTATTGAAGATATCCTAATAGCGTTTAGGCATAACTCTGCGTTTGCTTATTAGATGTCACTGCTTGCGTATAATACCTTTATTTAAAATTATTTGGTTTTCTTACCTGTTTTTTAATATTTTTGTTAGTTATGATGAGCGTTTTATATTTCTGATGAGAATTTCATTTGACCAAGTTCTGCAGAAACGTATTTGTTTTCATTTATTGGTACCAGTTTTTTAAAAACATTTATTTACCTCGATAATTTACAGGCGTTTCTTTTATTGCCTTGATTTTAAGGGTTTTTTTTCTTTTCTTTCAATGATCAAAAAATATTTTTTTTAACATTATGATAAAAAATTGTAGCAATGTTAATACTACCAAAAGCCATGCTTTGTTTGGATTCGTAAATAATTTTTTAATAAGATAAATATTTGAAAGTAACAATATTTTTTTATTATTATTTTTGCATCTTTATTAAGAAAAAACGTTATTTTATGTTTTGGCGCATTTTAATTTTAGAAATGTAAGTTCAGCCAAATAAATAAGAATTTCCTCGGAATTTTTTATTTGTGATATAACGAATTTAACAATTAATTTTATTTGTTTACAATTCTTTTGTTGCCACTTTACAAAAAAAATCATAATATAATTCTTTTAAAATGCGTAAGTATCGTCTGCGTAAATGATTTCACATAATAAGAGTAAATTCTGTCTTTGAATTCTTAACACTGAAAAATACTTTTATAATTGAATTTTCACAAATTTTAATTCATTAAAAATATGCTATAATTTTCATAAAAAAGCTATTTTAAAAATTTCATAAAATAAATCGTGAAACTATTTAATTAACCATGATTCTATCTATAAATACTAACTCTATTTTTTCTTCTGAAAATGAACGCGTTTCATTTTTTTATTTGCAAAAAAACGCGCCCGTAATGGAAAAACATGTAAAATAAATTAATTTAAATAATAATTATTTAAGGTTATTCTGTAAAAAAATAATATCGTGGAAACTTACAGATCGTAATTTATTTTTATGTTGAATTTTAAGTCAAAATACTGAATAGTTTTTTTTTGTAAGGTGTATGACAAAATGTAATTTGTGTAGCCTAGTAGATGATTCGCTTCGCTCATCCTAATATATCTATGTTAAAAATAACTTTTCGCTTTGGACACATTTTTAAATGTGTATTAAAAGTTTTTGACCTGTTCTGAACTCACTAACCTCATATGCAGTTTCAAGAGATATTTTATTTGCACATTTATAAAACTATCATACATTCGTCTTTCATTTTTCATTTTCTTATATAGAAATAAAACTTTATCCAGAGATGTTATCTGTTCTAATACCTGTACATGAAACAGCATTTTGTTTGAATTCATTAAATCTTATTTTTTAATGTTTAACTGTATAATGCAACACTTTGTAAGGGAAAAAAATAATTTTGATTATTTTTTACTTCCACAAAATTTAATGTATGTAGGAATTACAATATTTATTTTTAATTTTGTAAGGAAACTTCATCCTATTGAGCTCGATAAAAGAAGAGTTATGTACACATTACTTATCTACTGATGTTAAGAGAATTTTTTTCTAAATACTGTATAACTTTGCGTTAGAATGGAGATTACTATTTAGGTCTGTGAAGTTGGCCCCCTCACTTTATGGAATTTAAAAACTGAAAACACCCTTCGTTTGAGCGTCGTTTGAGCGCGTTTGAGCGACAAAAATTTTCGTTTGAGCGACAAACTGAAAAAGTTATAAACAAGTTAAAATTCAGGGCCTTCGTTTTGTGAAGTTGGTCCCCCGACTTTATGGGATTTGAAAACTGAAAACACCATTCGTTTGAGCGTCGTTTGAGCGCGGTTGAGCGACAAAAATTTTCGTTTGAGCGACAAACTGAAAAAAGTTAAAAGCAAAAGAAAAATTGGATGGGTCTACATTTTGTGAAGTTGGTCCCCTGACCTTTTCGGATTTAAAAACTGAAGACAGCGTACGTTTGAGCGTCGTTTGAGCGACAAAAATTTTCGTTTGAGCGACAAACTGAAAAAAGTTGCAATCAAAAGAAAAAACGGAGGGATCTACATTTTGTGAAGTTGGCCCCCCGACATTTTCGGATTTAAAAATTGAATACAGCATACGTTTGAGCGTCGTTTGAGCGCGTTTCAGCGACAAAAATTTTCGTTTGAGCGAAAAACTGAAAAAAGTTATAAGCAAAAGAAAAATCGGAGGAGCCTACATTTTGTGAAGTTGGCTGCCTGACCTTTTCGGATTTAAAAACTGAAGATAGCATACGTTTGAGCGTCGTTTGAGCGTATTTGAGCGCATTTGAGCGACAAAAATTTTCGTTTGAGCGACAAACTGAGAAAAATTATAAGCAAAAGAAAAATCGAAGTAGCCTACATTTTGTGAAGTTGGCCTCCTGACCTTTTCGGATTTAAAAACTGAATACAGCATACGTTTGAGCGTCGCTTGAGCGCATTTGAGCGAGAAACGTTTCGTTTGAGCGACAAACTGAAAAAAGTTGTAAGCCAAAACATATGCGGAGTGGCCTTCATTTTGTGAAGTTGGCCCCCCGACTTTATGGGATTTGAAAACTGAAAACACCATTCGTTTGAGCGCATTTGAGACATAGAATGACATAGTTTCTGAACAATAATACCAGCTAGATTCATGTATTTCCGAACAAAAATAAATTAAAACTTATATCATAAAGTTACCTATTTGGATTTGAGAACTGCCTTAAAACAAAGCCAAGAATTAGTTATGCTGTGTTCCAGGTTTTCCTAGTTGTGTTTAATTATATATATTGTCGACTTAGAGAACATTTTAACAGTTGTATATGCACAGCCTAATTAATTAATGGGATACCGAGGGCTCGGGTCCTACATTGTAGGACCTTCAAATTAGAAATGAATAGATTAGAAACATTAATTTTTATATTTTGTGTCTCTTCTTAAAGAAATATTTTTTATCGCAAATTAGTTAATTTAATTTAAATTTAGTTCACAAATTATTAACAGGCTCTACGCTCTACTTGAGCTTTATCGGACCCTAGAGTAAACATGATCTTTTAGAAAACTAAAGAGTTTTTAAAAGGTCAAAGTGACAATTTAATATGATTTAATGCCGTTATCAATGAACGTAATACTAAAAGTTTTTACAAAGGACATGTCATTTATTTTTTAGCTCACAGGCTATCAAAGCCTGAGAGCTAATGTGCCCGCCGGTTCTGTTCGTACGTAACGCGATAACTCTTGATAGAAACATTCGATTTGCTGCATTTTTTTTTTCTAGGTTCATTCTGATAAGGCGCTTCCCTGATTAGTTTTTGAGGTTCATTGGTTAAGGAAAAAGGGGGCTAGTCCCCCACTTAATTTAGGTTTCAGGTTATTAATGCAGGCAATAGGTTCTTAAGGGGTCTCAGGACTCTTAAAATTGGAAAAAATGAAAAAAAAGGATTTTCAACATTTAATATCTTAAAATGTACTTGATATTAAGACACAATTTTAAATGGGAACGAAAGATACAAGTATGTTCTTTCATTTCAAATATTTGAAAAAATGCAAGATGCAGAATGAGCATTTACAGGGGGCTCCAAACTGTCAGACATTTGACGAGCAGAAAATCGGCATAACAGCTTATGCGCACGATTACAAAATAAATTTAGCAACTAGAATGAAAATTTGAGTGCCTTCTTATACCTCAGATTATAGTAATTACACTGAAACTAAAATTTGCATTTAAAGCATTTTTATATTTTTAATACAAAGTTGTATTTAGTTAATGCAAAATTTAGAAAATTTCAACAATATAAACACCTAAAAAATATTTTCTTTTTACAATAAAAAGGAAATTTTAGGTTCAGTTTATACAGACTAACATGAAACATATGTTTTGAAAATTTCATGAAAAAATATTCAGAAGTTTTTGAGATATCGTGCGCGTTATGCCCAAAAATGTCATTTAGAGAAAAATGACTTCAAATATTTGGAAACACCACTTCAGCTACTGAGCGAGTATAATTCTAAATGCCATAACTTCTGTTCTAATAGAAATTTCAAGATAACAATTATATCAAAATGTTCAGAAAGTTATAATCTAAAAAAATTAATTTTTCAAAAGTTTTAGGGCTTTTAAGAGTCCTGAGACCCCTTAATGCAAATCATGTTTAGTAATTTAGGTTTTTCATGCAGAAAACTTCGATTTGCTCCAAATTTGGTATACCGGTTTATTATGTTAAGGAGCTGCCTTGATTAGATTTGGAGGTTTATTGGTTAAGTATAAAGGGGGGATGGGGGCTAATCCCCTCTCCTTAATTTAGATAAATGGGTTTTTCATGCAGAATTTTTCGGTTTGCTTTAAATTTGATATACCGGTTTATTCCGATATGGCGCTTCCTTCATTAGATTTAGAGGTTCATTGGTTAAGTATAAAAGGGGGGAAGTCCCCTCCCCTTAATTTAGACAAATAAGTTTTCATGCAGAATTATCCAATTTACTTTAATTTTTTGTTCTTAGGTTCATTCTGATAAGGAGTTTTCCTGATTAGATTTGAAGGTCCATTGGTTAGGCATAAAGGGGGAAGTGGAGGAGCTAATACCCTTCCCCCTTAATTCCAGGGTTGTTAAAAATCGCGATTTTTTTTAAATTAAAAAAAATCCGATTTATTTGATTTAAATCGGATTTTTTTTTTTTATTTAAATCAGATTTTGTTTATTAATATTATTTGTGTACTTATTTATGTATGTGCCTGTATTTATTTATTTTTTCTGTATAAATTTATACATTTCTATTAATTTCATTACATTTACTAGGTAAGAATTCCAGGTATTTTAAATAAAAATTAAAAATTGTTGCAAACAAATTTAAAAGATTCACTTAAAACGTCCTATATATAATGATTTTTTTCAAATTCACAAAATTGTGATTACATTTTTTAATAATAAAAAAAAAAAAAAAAAAAAAAATTCCCCAAAACAGGACACATAAATCCTGGACCAACCCATGAATAAGGTACAGTTATCTTCCTTATATTTTTAAGTAAGCAGTGAATTCTAGGAAAAGAAGGGAAAAAGAGATTAGTCAGTTATTAAAGTATTTTCAGTTATAGAAGAAAGATGAAGTTGGAATTCTATAATTCTGTGTTAGACAAATGGTCGAAATATTTATTATGTTATAGTCCGAGTATTGATCATTTACTCATCCTGTATATCAAATATAAGATATATAAACTAATAGGAAACGTATAAACTAATAGAAATACATAAAATTATTATACAGTACATTTAAACGGTAATTTTAGATTTTCCTGTCATTTGTTTGGGAAAACTGCTATCAAATTATGGATTACAGAAAATTTTTACATTGCAACCTTCTAAGACCCCTAAAAATGATATACAGATCCTCTGTGGTCCGTGAGCCATAGTTTCAGAATCCCTGTTCTACAACATCTAATTCTTGTCAGTGAAATTTTAATTATGAAACATTTTTTCTCCAGTTTGTTTTCTGCTCTTTTGCATTTTCAATTTGTGCTTTTTGAAATTTTAATATAAAATTTTATTTGTTAATTAGTAAAAATTAAATTTAAAAAATTAAAAAACTCGACGCGTAAAAAGCGAACTAATTATTTCTCATCAGTGTGAAACTATTTTTTATATTACTTACCTATTTTTTTTTAGTTATTAGTAATGACTTTTAAGTTGTGTTTAATTGTTAGTTCCTATCTATAAACACTCTTTTGATAAGGCCTATAGATGTCTATGAAGGTTAGAGTTGCAGTAAAGCCAGAGATCTTATCTACACAACTTCCAGGTTGTGGAATATTTAAACGGAACTTCTGACTGTAAAATATTCAATGAAACATCGTCTTCATTTTGAAAGACCTATCCAATGATATGCCACTCAATAGGGTGCGGAAAAAAGTTTTTTCGTCTGTAGCGCCATTTTGTATTTTACGGCCGCCATTTCGTATTTATAAAAACAAAACCTAGCCTATAACCATCGGACGGTTAAGACGAATCGATAGAGCTCATTCATTAAAATCCATTCAGCCGTTGGGATGTTTAGAGGGTATAAAGAAATCCACATACCCAGATACGCTTGAAACACATAACCCTTCTTTGTAGTCGAGTAAAAAAAACATTTTGTTCATTTTACTATTTCAGCAGATACAAATTCCTGTTTTTGTTTAAAACAATATGCATTCTACCATCCCCCACTGATGCAAAAGAAAAAAGTATTATTTATTGTTATTATCATTTTAAAGTTGTCTTTATCAGCTTAAATACTATACATTATACGTTATCTGAACACTTGTCATATTTTTTTCGTGTAACATATAAAATAAGTGGAAGAATTCCAAAGCTAAATCTATATTAAAAGTCATTTAACAAGAAGAGTTTTCCAGTCAAAATATGAACTTCGTTTTACTTTTAAAAATTACAAAATAAGATTTTGACCCTTTGAATGTCTTAATAAATACATTTTTATTGTTTAGAAACCATTTTCGAAATGTACATTTTTCAGACAATAAAAATTAGTGAAAATTAAAAAATAAAATTCAAAAGTATTTTCACTTGGTTTACATTAACCAAGAATCTAGTAAGTAGTAGCTTTATTAAAATGCAAATTCCATAGAAACAATTACTATTTAATAACAAACAATAAATTATTACAACATAACTTTGAGAAAATGTGCTTTTTTATCGTGGCTTGACATAAGTGCGTTCGGTAAGTGCTGTGCACATAGGCTAAGGCTCCTTGATTAGAGACCTGCCAAATTTTTCATGATGTATCTTAAGTTGATTCTGAAATACTATGCAACACTAATCTTTCTGACGCATTTTCTGATTACTTTGTAAATCTAAAGTCTAAAAAATGGCAGACCTGCCTATTGAAACGATTTGAAACTGGATAGAATTTTCTATTTTTTTTTTTATCAATGAATTACTTATAGAGTTATAAGCGACTCTTTCTTGTCACGTGATAATAAGTTTCCCCTTTTTCTCGCGCTGCCTCGTCGGGAATTTGGTTTAAAATGACCAATTTGGCAGCAATTTGTAAAAGATGTTCTGCTTTTACCAAATGAAGGAAAATATCATTCGATCACATAGTTTCTGCGATTCCGAACAAAAATGAATTCAGAAATGTAACAGAAAGTAGCTCCTTTTGATTTGAGAACAGCTTAAAATAATACTTTTATACGATTCCTCATATTTCATGAAAATGAATATGTAGCTCCTTTCTATACTCATTAAGGGGTTTCAAGACTCTTAAAATTGGAAAAAAAGGAAAAAAAAAAGACCTTTTTACCCGACTGAAAAGAAAGGTTATGTGTTTCTCTCGTATCTGTATATATGGATTTGTTTTTACTTTGAACATCCCAACGGCTGGATGGATTTTAATGAATGAGGTCTCTATCGATTCGTCTTAACGGCCCGATGGTTATAGGCTAGGTTTTGTTTTTATAAATTCCAAATGGCGGCCGTAAAATACAAAATGGCGGTAGAGACGAAAAAAAATTACGCACCCTATTGAGTGGCATATTATTGGATAGGTCTTTCAGAATGAAGACGATGTTTCATTTTCTATTTTACAGTCATAAGCTGCTTTAAATATTATACAACCTGGAAGTTGTGAATGTATTGTGGATCTCTAGCTTTACTGCAACTCTAACCATCATAGATATCTATAAAGCTCATCAAAACAATGTTTATAGATAGGAACTAACAATTAAACACAACTTAAAAGTCATCAATACAAGTAAATAAAAAAATTAGGTAAGTAATATAAACAAGTAATATAAAAAATAAAAAAAAATATTTTAAGTGAATTCCTACTTAGGTCAACTTTCTAATTTGGTTTAACTTAGGTCACTTTTCTTTTCTTCCATTCTTCTTCAGATTCTAATAAGTACCCTGAACCTAAATAAATTTGTATTTAAAGCATTTTTATGATTTTAATACAAAGTTGTATTTAGCTAATACAAAATTTTGAAAATTTCAACAGTATAATCACCTAAAAAATATTTTTTTGAACAATAAAAAGGAAATTTTAGATTCAGATTCTACAGACTAACCTGAAGCATATGTTTTGAAATTTTAATGGAAAAATATTCAGGAATTTTTTTATATATCGTGCGCGTTACGCACAAAAACGTCATTTGGAGAAAACTGGCTTCAAAGACTCGGAAACGCCGCTCCAGCTATTGGGCGAGTATAATTTTAAAAGCCATAACTTTTGTTCTAATGGGAATTTCAAAGAAATAATTATATAAAAATGTTTAGAAAAGATAGGAGTTTAACATCTAAAAAAACATGTACATTAAAATTTAGAAAATTATTAAGCTTTCAGAGTCCTGAGACCCCTTAATCAGCCAAAACATTTTGGAGAAGTATAAGATTTGCTAATAAGATTTTTTCATTAAATAAGGTAAATGTTACTTTACAAAAATTCTGGAAAAGTCCTTGAAAGAAAGAAAGCGTCCGAACCCTGAAATAGTATAACACATTGATATTTGTGCTCAACTTCTACAAATTAATGTAATTTAAAATACAAGTGAAACAATAACTTATATGGAAATAAAATATACTTTTTAAAATGATTTATAAGCTTACATTTTGGTTTATAACTTTTTTCAATTTCTCGATCAAACGAAAATTTTTGTCGCTCAAACGCACTCAAATGACGCTCAAACGTATGCTGTCTTCAATTTTTAAATCCGAAAAGGTCGGGGGGCCCAACCCCACAAAATGTAGACCCCTCCGATATTTCTTTTGTTATAACTTTTTTCAGTTTGTCGCTTAAACGAAGATTTTTGTCGCACAAACGCGCTCAAACGACGCTCAAATATATGCTGTCTTCAGTTTTTAAATCCGAAAAGGTTGGGGGGGGGGTGAAGGCAAATTCACAAAATGTAGAACCCTCCGATTTTTCTTTTACTTATAACTTTTTTCAGTTTGTCGCTCAAACGAAAATGTTTGTCGATCAAACGCGCTCATACGACGCTCAAACTTATGCTGTCTTCAGTTTTTAAAACCGAAAAGGTCGGGGGGCAACTTCACAAAATATAGACCCCTCCTATTTTTCTTTTGCTTATAACTTTTTTCAGTTTGTTGCTTAAACGACGCTCAAACGTATGCTGTCTTCAGTTTTTAAATCCGAAAAGGTCGAGGGCACCCTTCACAAAATGTAGACCCCTCCAATTTTTCTTTTGTTTATAACTTCTTTCAGTTTGTCGCTCAAACGAAAATTTTTGTCGCTTAAATGCGCTAAAACGACGCTCAAACGTATGCTGTCTTCAGTTTTTAAATCCGAAAAGGTAGGGGGGGGGGGCAACCCCACAATATGTAGAACCCTCTGATTTTTCTTTTGCGTATAACTTTTTTCATTTTGTCGCTCAAATGCGCTCAATCGACGCTCAAACGTATGCTGTTTTCAATTTTTAAATCCGAAAAGGTCGGGAGGCCAACTTCACAAAATGTAGACCCCTCCGATTTTTCTTTTGCTTATAACTTTTTAATTTTGTCGCTCAAACGAAAATTTTTATCGCTCAAATGCGCTCAAACGACGCTCAAACGTATGCTGTCTTCAATTTTTAAATCCGAAAAGGTCGGGGGACAACTTCACAAAATGTAGACCCCTCCGATTGTTCTTTTGCTTGTAACTTTTTTCAGTTTGTCGCTCAAACAAAAATTTTTGTCGCTCAAATGCACTCAAACGAAGCTCAAACGTATGCTGTCTTCACTTTTTAAATCCGAAAAGGTCGGAGGGTTCAGCCCCACAAAATGTAGACCCCTCCGATTTTTCTTTTGTTATAACTTTTTTCAGTTTGTCGCTTAAACGAAGATTTTTGTCGCTCAAACGACGCTCAAACATATGCTGTCTTTAGTTTTTAAATCCGAAACGGTCGGGGCCAACTACACAAAATGTAGACCCCTCCGATTTTTCTTTTGCTTATAACTTTTTTCAGTTTGCCGCTCAAACGAAATTTTTTGTCGCTCAAACGTGCTCAAAAGACGCTCAGTCTCATGATGTATTCAGTTTTTAAATCCAAAAAGTCAGGAGGCCAACTTCACAAAATGTAGGCTCCTCCGATTTTTCTTTTGCTTATAACTTTTTTCAGTTTGTCGCTCAAACGAAAATTCTTGTCGCTCAAACGACGCTCAAACGTATGCTGTATTCAGTTTTTAAATCCGAAAAGGTCGGGGTGCCAACTTCACAAAATGTAGACCCCTCCGATTTTTCTTTTGCTTGTAACTTTTTTCAGTTTGTCGTTCAAACAAAAATTTTTGTCTCTCAAATGCACTCAAACGACGCTCAACCGTATGCTGTCTTCAGTTTTTAAATCCGAAAAGATCAGGGGGCCAACTTCACAAAATGTAGACCCTTCCGATTATTCTTTTTCTCGTAACTTTTTTCAGTTTGTTGGTGTAACGAAAATGTTTGTTGCTCAACTGCGCTCAAACTACGCTCAAACGTATGCTGTCTTCAATTTTTAAATCCGAAAAGGTCGGGGGGGGGGCTGTGTAACGGCACAATTTGTAGACCCCTCCGATTTTTCTTTTTCTTTTAACTTTTTTCAGTTTGTCGTTCAAACAAAAATTTTTGTCTCTCAAATGCACTCAAACGCGCTCAAACGTATTCTGTCTTCAGTTTTTAAATCCGAAAAGGTCGGGCCAACTTCACAAAATGTAGACCACTCCGATTTTTCTTTTGCTTATAACTTTTTTCATTTTGTCGCTCAAACGAAAATTTTTGTCGCTCAAACTCGCTCAAACGACGCTCAAGCGTATGTTGTCTTCAGTTTTTAAATCAGAAAAGGTCGGGGGGGGGGGGGGACTTCACAAAATGAATGGCCCTCCGCATATGTTTTGGCTTACAACTTTTTTCAGCTTGTCGCTCAAACGAAAAGTTGTCTCGCTCAAACGACGCTAAAACGTATGCTGTCTTCAGTTTTTAAATCCGAAAAGGTCAGGGGGCCAACTTCACAAAATGTAGACCCCTCCGATTTTTCTTTTGCTTATAACTTTTTTTCAGTTTGTCGCTCAAACGAAAATTTTTGTCGCTCAAACGCGCTCAAACGACGCTCAATCGTATGCTGTATTCAGTTTTTAAATCCGAAAAGTCAGGAGGCCAACTTCACAAAATATAGGCTCCTCCGATTTTTCTTTTGCTTATAACTTTTTTCAGTTTGTCGCTCAAACGACGCTCAAACGTATGTTGCATTCAGTTTTTAAATCCGAAAAGGTCGGGGGGCCAACTTCACAAAATGTAGACCCCTCCGATTTTTCTTTTGCTTATAATGTTTTTCAGTTTGTCGTTCAAACAAAAATTTTTGTCGCTCAAACGCGCTCAAACGACGCTCAAACGTATGCTGTATTCAATTTTTAAATCCGAAAAGGTCGGGGGGCCAACTCCACAAAATGTAGACCCATCGAATTTTTCTTTTGCTTATAACTTTTTTCAGTTTGTCGCTCAAACGATGCTCAAACGTATGCTGTATTCAGTTTTTAAATCCGAAAAGGTCGGGGGGGGGGCAACTTCACAAAATGTAGACCCGTCCGATTTTACTTTTGCTTGTATTCATTTTGTCGTTCAAACAAAAATTTTTGTCGCTCAAATGTACTCAAACGACGCTCAAACGTATGCTGTCTTCAGTTTTTAAATCCAAAAAGGTCAGGGGGCCAACTTCACCAAATGTAGACCCATCCAATTTTTATTTTGCTTATAACGTTTTTCAGTTTGTCGCTCAAACGAAAATTTTTGTCGCTGAAACGACGCTCAAACGTATGCTGTATTCAGTTTTTAAATCCGAAAAGGTCGGGGGCCAACTTCACAAAATGTAGAACCCTCCGATTTTTCTTTTGCTTGTAACTTTTTTCAGTTTGTCGTTCAAACAAAAATTTTTGTCGCTCAAACGCTCTCAAACGACGCTCAAACGTATGCTGTATTCAATTTTTAAATCCGAAAAGGTCGGGGGGCCAACTCCACAAAATGTAGACCCATCCAATTTTTCTTTTGCTTATAACTTTTTTCAGTTTGTCGCTCAAACGAAAATTTTTGTCGCTCAAACGACGCTCAAACGTATGCTGTATTCAGTTTTTAAATCCGAAAAGGTCGGGGGGGGGGAACTTCACAAAATGTAGACCCCTACGATTTTTCTTTTGCTTGTAACTTTTTTCAGTTTGTCGTTCAAACAAAAATTTTTGTCGCTCAAATGCACTCAAACGACGCTTAAACGTATGCTGTCTTCAGTTTTTAAATCCGAAAAGGTCAGGGGGCCAACTTCACCAAATGTAGACTCATCCAATTTTTCTTTTGCTTATAACTTTTTCAGTTTGTCGCTCAAACGAAAATTTTTGTCGCTCAAACGTATGCTGTATTCAGTTTTTAAATCCGAAAAGGTCGGGTGGCCAACTTCGCAAAATGTAGACCCTCCGATTTTTCTTTTGCTTGTAACTTTTTTCAGTTTGTCGTTCAAACAAAAATTTTTGTCGCTCAAATGCACTCAAACGACGCTCAAACGTATGCTGTCTTCAGTTTTTAAATCCGAAAAGATCAGGGGGCCAACTTCACAAAATGTAGGCTCCTCCGATTTTTCTTTTGCTTATAATTTTTTTCAGTTTGTCGCTCAAACGAAAATTTTTGTCGCTCAAACGCGATCAAACGACGCTCAAACGAATGGTGTTTTCAGTTTTCAAATCCCATAAATTCGGGGGGCCAACTTCACAAAACGAAGGCCCTGAATTTTAACTTGTTTATAACTTTTTACAGTTTATAGCTCAAACGAAAATTTTTGTCGCTCAAACGCGCTCAAATGACGCTCAAACGAAGGGTGTTTTCAGTTTTTAAATTCCATAAAGTCAGGGGGCCAACTTCACAGGCCTTTACTATTTCCTGTCATATGAACAATGTATATAGATGTAGATTAAAGTATGTATTGACATTGAACTTTTAAAGCACTTCCTGAGTTGCCAAGTCTTCGGCTTTTTCCCCACCAATATTATTTTAGAGAAAATGTTCTTCTTGTAAATTGCTCGAACATTCCAATTATATAAAATAACATTTTCTGTTTAAAAATGCTGGTATCCAAAAAACTGGAGAGCTCTGCGATTTCTTTCAACAGAATGATAAATTTTGAAATCTTACTTTATGATTAAAGTATGTAGTAATGTTAAAAAGTGTGAGTACAATATATACCATATATTCCGGCGTATAACGCGAACCTAGGATATGAGTATGTACTTTTTACTTTTACGAATATTCGCCGTATTACGCGCACCCGCCTATTTTCCAAGACACTTTCATGACTATCCTGGTGAGAGGATTTCTTCAAATGGGCCTTAGACTTAGAGAAATTCGGTTTCAAAAGTCAGCATACATTTAAAATACCTATTAATTTTCTCTTCTCAACGCGGATTTCGCAGCACCGATATCGTTTCTCGCACGCTTGCTAGAAGGCCAACGTTCGATGCTACATTTTTTATCTTTTCCTTTTTGACTTTTCGTGAAAATTTCCATTTTTTCTGTATTTTTTCAAATAACATCTCTTTTGACGGAATTCCAAACTAATTTATGTCTAGAAAAGTTATTTTCATAAAGAAATTAATTAATGTGGAATTGGTGTCCATTCTCAACGATGTCAAATGGCTAATTCCTAAACCGTTAGTCATAGACATATAGTTCTACTTAAAACTAGTTGGATGTGCCAATCCCAAAAATACCTTTTCGTGAAAATTTCCATTTTTTTCTGTATTTTTTCAAATAACATCTCTTTTGACGGAAATCCAAACTAATTTATGTCTAGAAAATTTATTTTCCTAAAGAAATTAAATAATGTGCATCTACAGGGTGTCCACTCTCAACGATGTCAAATGGCTAATTCCTAAACCGTTAGTCCTAGACATATACAGTAAACTGCTGATTATCCGTGAGCGGATTATCCGCGTTTCGGATTATCCGCGAGTCTAAATTTCTTTTTTTTTTATCTTTGAGAAGAAACTTATTTCTGCGATGTAGGATGAGTTTTCGATCCTTTTTACTAAATATGATTTCCATTTGAAAACGTGGAACAATCACGTGCACAAAGCAGGTGCAGTTAATCTTGAGGGTGTCGCAAGGCCACACACCTGTTGATAAACAATGTACGGGTACTGAAAGTCACCCCGCCCCCCTGTTATGATTTTGTTTCTCCCGTTTTTTATAAAGCACACGAGTTTGCTTGTTTTAGCTGAGCTGTGAACACGTGTCTTTTAGAAGTTCGCGTTTGTATTTAAATTTTATAGTTTTGCATTTTCAATACGTATTTGAAAAATGTCACAAAAAAGAAAAAGAATTGTATTAACGATTCAAGATAAATTAGAACTGATTAAAAAAATTGAAAATGGTGCTACAAGAAAACAAATAAGCTTGCAATATGGAATTGCAGAATGCACAGTTAGGGACATTTTAAAACAGAAAGATAAATTGCTGCAATTCTCAGCCTCATCAGACAACTTTTCATCGATGAAAAAAAGAAAAAGTATGAAAAGCAGCACTTTTGAAGAACTGGATGCAGCACTTTTACACTGGGTAAGACAAGTGAGAAGTGAGGGAACGCCTGTTTCAGGGCCTATTGTTGCTGCAAAAGCAAAACAATTTTTTGAAATGCTGGGATTAGGGATGCCTGAGATTTGATGCATCGTCAGGATGGCTGATAAGATTCAAACAACGCCACGGGATAAGAGAAATAGGTCTTTGCGGCGAGAAATTAAGTTGCGACGAACAAGCTGCAGAAAATTTCAAAGAAGATTTTGTACAATTTCTTCAATCAGAAGGAATTTATTTCGAACAAGTATACAACGCCGATGAGTCAGGACTGTTCTGGAAATGTTTGCCTACACGAACTCTGGCATTTCAAAGCGAAAATCAAGCTCCAGGACATAAGTGCAGTAAAGAGCGTCTAACAATAATGACTTGCAGTAATGCTACAGGATCCCATAAACTAAAGTTAGTAGTGATTGGAAAAAAAAAAAAAAAACGAGATCTTTTAAGGTAACAAGAGCTGAGAACCTCCCAGTACATTATTTCAACACAAAGAAAGCTTGGATGTATAAAACAGTATTTATAAAATGGTTTGAAGAAATGTTTATTCCCGAAGTAAGGAAACATCTGGCGTCTCAAAATTTACCCCAGAAAGCTGTGTTGCTAATTGACAACGCCCCATCTCACCCTGGAGAACTACAATTGAAATCAGAAGATGGAAATATTTTTGTAAAATGTTTGCCTCCCTATGTTACAGCTCTTATCCAGCCTATGGGCCAGGGCGTAATCGCTTCAATTAAGAAAAAATACAGAACGAAATTACTGAAAAAAAGAATTGAAGAGGGAGATGATCTTAAAAGCTTTTTCAAAGATTACACGATTCTCGATAGCATTTATGATGTAAACAGTGCTTGGGAGTCGGTACAGAAATCGACATTAATAAAATCCTGGCGGAAGATTTTGCCAAGTATAGAAAAATCTCTAGTAGAATCAGAAAAAGAAGAGGAAGAAGTTTCCGTTCATAATTTAGCGAATTTAGCAAAATCTGTTGCTGGTGGAGAAAATGTCAATGAAGATAATATCATTGAGTGGATTAATTGGGATGCTGACGATCCAGGCTTCGAACATGCAACTGATGACCAAATTATTGAAGAAGCGTTAGGTATGAATTTGGAAGAGAGTGACAAAGAAGATGATAAGGTACAAAAGAAAATGAGCCACGACGCAGCTTTAGCTCACGTTGAAGGACTTATCCAATATCTAGAGGAAGAGGATGACGCGTCACTTTGTGATAAAATAGTACTTAAAAAGCTTCAATCGCAAATAAAGAAGAAGTGTTTCAGTACAAAAAAACAGACACTTTTGACGGATTTTCTAAAGAAATAAACCTACAAGTTTGTAAGTAATGAATAATTTTATTATTCCTGAAGTAATAAGTATCTTTATGTAACCCATTGTGCGTAGAAACTGTAAAATGTATGCTTGTGTTACTTATTATGTGTATAAATTGTTCAAGTACATATTTGTGTTGATTTGTTCCCTTTTTTCAAAATTTTGTGGATTATCCGCGATAGTCGCGCCACCCAATTCCTCGGATAATCGAGAGTTTACTGTAGTTCTACGTAAAACTAGTTTGATGTGCCAATCCCAAAAATACCTTTTCATGAAAATTTCCATTTTTTCTGTATTTTTTTAAAATAACATCTCTTTTGACGGAAATCCAAACTAATTTATGTCTAGAAAATTTATTTTAATAAAGAAATTAATTAATGTGCATCTACAGGGTGTCCACTCTCAACGATGTCAAATGGCTAATTCCTAAACCGTTAGTCATAGACATATAGTTTTACTTAAAACTAGTTGGTTGTGCCAATCCCAAAAATACCTTTTCATGAAAATTTCCATTTTTTTCTGTATGTTTTCAAATAACATCTCTTTTGACGGAAATACAAACTAATTTATGTCTAGAAAATTTGTTTTCATAAAGAAATTAATTAATGTGCATCTACAGGTTGTCCACTCTCAACGATGTCAAATGGCTAATTCCTAAACCGTTAGTCATAGACATATAGTTCTACTTAAAACTAGTTGGAAACTTAGTTACCAAAACTTTCTTCTATCTTAGACATATTAATATTTCAAAAACTAGTTACACATGTTAATACTTCAACATTATTAGTTCAATACTATACCAACTTTGATTTTCATCTGAAATTTCTGCTTCTGTCAATTAAATCGACTAAAACGAGTTAATCTATATCATGATATTTGTTTAAATTAATAGATTTTCCCTCTTCTGTTGTTATCAGTTGTTTGCGAATAGCCGGCTTAGGAGGAAGCGAGTTCCCGCCGCTGCACGAGCCGCCGATGGACAATAAAACTACGAAAAATCAAGAAAACTATGCAAAAATCTCTATCACAGAACCCATTTATCGCGCAATATTTTCAAAATCAAGGAGGACCTGTTGGCCAAAGCCAAAAACATGCACAAAAAATATGGATCAATTGTATGCATAAATTTATACACTTTTCGATGGTACAATAAAGATAATGGCACAAACATCGCTATTACAGCGCCCACCTCTGGCAGATTTTTTTCCAAATTCTGGGAGGACTTCCTTGCCATAGCCAGAAACATGCACAAAAAATTTGTTTCGATTATATTCAGAACTTCGTACACTTTTCGACGGTAAAATATTCAAAATGGCACAAAAATCTTACAAAAATCGCTATTACAGCGTCCCTATCGGCGAATATTTTAAAAATTAAGGAAGGACCTGCTTGCCATAGCCAGAAATATACGCAAAAAATTTGGTTCAATTATATGCATAACTTCATACACTTTTCAATGGTACAATATTGAAAATTGCACAAAAATCGCTATTACAGCACCCCATCCCGGCGAATTTTTTTCCAAATTCAGGAAGAACCTGCTTGTCATAGCCAAAAAATTAAAATAATAATTTGGTTCAATTCTATGCATAACTTCATACACTTTTTGGTGGTACAATATTCGAAATCGCACAAAAATCACTATTACTGCACCCCTTACCGGCGAATTTTTTTCAAATTCAGGGAGGACATGCTTGCTATAGCTAAAAACTTAAAATAAATATTCGGTTCAATTCCATGCATAAATTCATACACTTTTTGATGGTACAATATTCAAAATCGCACAAAAATCGGTAATACAGCGCGCTCTACCGGCGAATTTTTTGCAAGTTCAAGGAGGACCTGCTTGCCGTAGCCAAAATCTTAAGATAAAAATTGGTTCAATTCTATGCATAACTTCATACATTTTTTGAAGGTACAATGGCGACATACACATGGACAGACGGACAGACAGACATTTTCTATAAACATGTTTTGGGGGATCTCTGACCCCTAAAACGTGTAAATCCGTCTAAAACCGGAACTCAAAAAAATTTCGATTACAATACTTTCTTCTATTGAAGATAGAAGAAAGTAAAAATATTTTAAATAAGATAAGGAAATATTTTAAAAGTGATTTGGGCCAATAAAAATATTTATTTAAAAGTTACGAAATTTATTTTTTTATACTGTCTTCCGTCCCTATAAATTATATTTAGCAAAATTTTCCTTTTATACTGACAAGTAAGATAAAAAAAGCCCCATTATTCTACAATTAAAATTGACCGAGTAGGGGAGACCGGGGCTAGTATGCGCAGTTTTTAGTTATTCATTTTTATTAATTTTTTGATTAAGTTTTTTATGAAACTTTAACTGTACTTTTAAAGAACAGGTATTGGGTTATAAATTTCGGGAGTTTTGAGTTTGTAGCTTTTGTAGTTTCTGTTTAGCGGAAGCCTAAAGTAAAAGGAAAATTGTGAGCCAAACTACCCCGTCACGGGGGAAGTTGCCTATACCTATGGGGTAAGTTGACACACGCTTTATGAAAATTTAAATGAATCTCAAATAAGACGCTCAGTTAAGAGACATCAATTTTATTATTACCAGTAAGTTTAAACAAAGGTGTTATCGCCGTACAATGTAAATTCTAAATTATACACACATAAAAATAATGAATAAAACATTAACATTGAATAACTTCTATCCTACTGGATATCATCATCAGAGTTACAGTTGTCAGAAATAAAAAATCGAGTATATCCGTTTGGGCAAGCTTCGTGTGCCCAAAATCTTGCATTGCAATCACTTTTCTCGGTGCTTGCTATTTTTCAGCTAGCAGCACACACCAGACACCGAGTCAACTTGTCCCGTGTTCAATGCGCCTACTAGCCCCATAATAAATTTCTTCACAAAAGGGACACGTAACCATCTAAGCATAAATAATCCAAGTAAATAACATATGGGGTAGGTACAGTTAATTATACACTAAAAAAACTGCGCAAGTTAAATCGCAATTATTAATATTAGTATTAAAAATTAGAAAAAAATGAAGCAACAAAAAACTACTTATGAGTGCAAAAAACAGAAAAATCGTAATAAAAGTCCACTGCACGTAGGGAACGCTGCAAAACTACAATGAGGATTATAAAAAGAAAGAAAAAACGTACTCTGTTGCTAGTTGCGCAATCTATCCAAAAACCCGTGATTTATGAGGACTGTGCCTACTTACCCCTGTAGCCAACTAGCCCCGGTCTCCCCTAAATAGCTCTTCAAAGTTGGAGCATATTTTTTTGCTGCGAAATAGGGCTAATTCACAAATATAGTAGAAATATAAATTCGTCAAATATATTAAACAAAATAGTTCGGAGTAACATTGATATTGCAATATAAATTTGAAATCTTTAATCATTCTGATATATTAATGCAAAATATACAATTTGTACTAAACAAATCAGGGAATATAATAACATGATACATATCTAATCTAACAAAATGATACATATTTGACGAAATGTCACTGAAGGCTTACTGTGGAGACTCGAAAAGTTTTTGGTTTCCGTTTGTTTGTTTGTTTGTCTGTCTGTTCCGCGATAACTGCCGCAAAAAACACCCGATCAGCTTGAAATTAAGTAAGCACGTTGGTGAGGTACCCGAAATTAGCTGCATAGTTTTTGGTTAAATTTTGTTCATTCGTTTGTGAAATATGGAAAATTTTCTTTTGCGCTATAATGCTTTTATATGGCAATTCAGACGATTTTAAAATTTCTATTTGTTGAAAGAAAATGGCTCACTTGACTAATGTATTTAAATGGTAAAATATGAATGCTAAAATCTACAAATATGGGTTCTAAATTATCCAATTATTTTAAAATTTTGTCAATATATTTCCCAGATTTTTTAATTAGGTTTATAATTTATGGTGGAACTTTATGCATGTTTTCTAATAATATAAAGCATTTTGTTTTATCAATTTACTTTTTTGACATAATACATATTTAATTTTTTTTTCTTTCAGCAGTTGCCTAGCAACGTATTTGATCCTAATAGTATTATTATAAATGTGCGTATAATGTTTGAGTAAAGTGAACGTCAAAACGGATGAATTAGTGCATTTGTATCTTTGTAATGTATTTTAGCCCAGAAATAAAAATAGGCAATGTTTTATTTATTATATTCAAATATTTTGCTTAAAAATACAAAAGTTCATTATTTTCATAGAGAATAAATTGACATTTTTCCATATAATTTATCAATATTTCTGTAATCGTTGCCTAGAAAATAAAAACAGGGAATAATATTTTCTCCTAACACTAGAAAGACGGGAGCGGTCATTTTGACCGAAAATGAATTTCAGACGCTTGTATTTTTCTTAAATATTCTTCGATTTCTACATGGTTTATTTAATTTTCCTAATTATTCATAAGGATTATGTAGCGCAAAAATTTTAATTTTTTTACACAATATTATGAGCCCTATAAATATGTATACCTAGAAAGACGGATTGCGGTCATTTTGGCCGCTGAAGAAATAAAATCTAACAATACATTTACTTTTCAATTTTTGCTGTCTACGAACGATTATTCTTTCTTTCCGAGATAATGTTAATAACATTTCATGGAAAGAATCATACGTGAGGTAGGGAGGAATGTTAAAAACATCTGCTTGTCACGTGATTCTTTTCGTAGGGTCTGTAATAGACTGCTGTCATTTGGAGAATAAGCGGGATTAAAAAACACCTGCTGTTCACGTGATATTCCTTTTATGTGCGAAAGCATCTGCTTTTTTAGTAACAGATATTTATTTCTATTGAAGTTCTTGACCTGATCGGATGTACATTTTTTTCACGGTCGCGAAGAACTGTTGGTAAAAGCAATCTGTCAGAAGAAGGTTTTCTGAAAATATTGCGAACTGTATCTGAAACCGATTCTGGTACAGATGAAAATTCAAATTTATCTGACGATGAATGTAACCCTGGAAATGTAAGTGAATCCTCTTCCGCGGACGAATGCAGTTTTTTTTTAAACTGCACAAACAGTTTTTTCGTCTGAATCTGAAGATGAAGGAAATTTTTTTTTATAAATGTCGATTCAAGTCATGCGAGTACCACACGTGGTAGAAAACGAAAACAAAACAGAAAACGTGAAAAGAAAAGTTAACTACTACGTAAAAGGGAAGAACAAAGAGTATGTTCCCAAAAGGAAGGAAATGAGCAAAATGTAGAAGGAGCAAAAGATGGAACAATATGGGCAGTTCCTTCTGGTAATATTTCTTTAGGAAAACGACAGCAGCACTATGTGTTGAGAGAAGTTCCTGGACCAAGTTCATTTGCCACTAGAAATGTAATGTTAGGGAATTTCACAAGTGCATGGAGGCTATTCATAAATGAAAAGATTCTTCGTTTCATAAAAATGTGCACAGAAGCGGAAGCTCATCGATGTTTGCAGGATCCGCATTGGAATATATATTTAGACGAATTAGATGCTTTTATTTCCTTACTGTATGCTCGTGGAGCTTTTATTTCTAAAGGTATTTCAATAAACAACTTATGGTCCACGACATGGGGAATAAACTTTTTTCATCAAACAATGACTCTGGACAGGTTCAAAGAAATAATGAGATATTTGCAGTTTGATCTGAAGGCAACAAGATCTGAAAGACTTTGATCTGATCAATTTGCACTAGTGTCAGAGATCTGGAACTCGTTTATTGAAAATTGTTTACTTTGCTATAAACTGGGAGAAAATATAACACTAGACGAACAATTCTTCCCAAGTAAGGCACGTTGCCCATTTACACAGTGTATACCACAAAAACCCGATAAATTCGGGATTAAATTTTGGTTAGCAGCTGACGTTCGATCAAAATATTAGTTGAATGGCTTTCCATATTTAGGTAAAAATGAAAATAGACCTACAGATAAAACTGTTGGAGAACATGCTGTTTGTCGCTTGGCAGAGTCATTTCATAACACAGGAAGGAACATAACAACGGATAATTTTTTCACAACGTTGAAATTAGCCAAACTCTAAGAAATAAAGGACTTAGCATCGTTGGAACTGTGAAACGTGGAAAGAAAGAAGTGCCCGAAACCTTCAAGCTCACAAACGGAGAACTGTATTCAAGCCAAATTTCTCAAGCACGATAATATATATCACTGGCCTCGTATCAAGGAAAGAAAAAAATATTTTGTTGTTAAGCACTTTACATCCTACACTTGAAGTCAATGGCAATGAAAAAAGACGCCTGAGGTTGTTCAGTTTTACAACTCAACGAAATACGGTGTTGATGCACTTGACCAGATTGCAAGAAAATATTCCACAAAATCAACTTCTCGACGATGGCCTGTTCAAGTTTTTTTTAATATTCTGGACTTAGCTGCTTTTAAAGGCTTATGTGATTTATGAAGAGACTACCCGTGTAAATATAAAGCGTCGTGATTTTATTTTGAATTTAGCTGACGAACTGCGTACAAAATATGTCGCCTCTAAGACATATCCGCTGTCAGACTTAACTCCAAATACAGGTGCACCTACAATCTCGGGTACGAAATGCAAACAATGCCAAATCAAACAATGCCGGAATAAAATTATAAACATTTGTAGTGATTGCAAAAAGTTAGTTTGTGGCTCCTACACTTACAAAGTTATAAAGCTGATTGTTTGCAGAGAATGTAAAAAGGAATAATGTAAGTTAGTTTTGTAATATTTATATTTTTAAATATATACACTTAAAAAAGCAATTATCTCTCTATTCTAAAAAAAAGTAACTACCGCTGTCACCGCCGCCGCCGCCGCCGCCGCCTCCGGTTTTGAATTTTTTGTGACCGGAGGTCTTTCTTCGTTAATATTAAGAAAAATAATGCATACAAAAATATGAAAATCGGTAGTATTATACAGAAATGTTTGATAAATACGCTGATGCAGACAGTTTTCAGATCGAAGAATTATTTTAAGAGATATTTAATGCTAAAGTTGGACAAAATCGTTCCACTAAAAAAGTTTTATAGGAGCAAAAACTGTTCATAGTAATTTAATCATTTTTAGATCATATTATGCGTTAGAATTTGCCGGAGTGCAGATTGCATTAATTTTTTTATTTTGACTCATTTTTTGAGGTTTTATTTCTATTTTAAATTCAGATTTTCAGCATTTCTAGAGATATTTTTAACAGATTTTAGAAAGTGATATTAATTTAAACTGTTGCCAACTGTATAAACAGCGGAAACAATAATGTTTGCTTCAAAAAAAAAAATATTTATACGTGTAAATAAATTAAAAAATTATTTACACGTGACTATTATAAACAGAAAAAAAACATTTGGAATTAGAATTAAATAATTATGTACAAAAAGCAAGAACTTATTAAAAATTACGTCATAAAAACTATAATGACACGTGAATTTTAAGAAGGAAAGGAATTTGTAAAACAATAAATTTATTAACATGCGTTAGAAGTCTTAAGTAGGAGAAATTACGTCATATTTACGCCACATTACAATTATTACATAAAATGAACACAAAATAATATTGCAAAACGGTTTAAATTTAGAAATTAAGCTAGACATTTATTTGATATTTTAAGAGGATACTTTTCAACTATTTTTGTTAGGAAAGCGCAAATAATATTTCATTTCTAACACAAGTATTTTCATGTGAATATTAAAAAGAGAAAGAATAGCTTGGTCAAAATTACGTCAGATTAAAAACGATTAATTTAAAATGTCTCATTTAAAAGAACTTTCTTTTCACTTTGTTAAAAAATACCAGGAGACAAAGACTCTGTTTACTTAATTCCTTTTATATTAGCTTATTTTGAAATGTTGTTACACGTGTCTACGTCACCAAGTTATTTTTATTTCGACGTTTTATTTGTATTTTTATTAATGTTGCGCTAATTTATTTGTTTTTTCGTTATTTAAAATAAAAATTATGTCAATTTGTATAATTTGGCGAGTGGTTTGGCGATTTATATAATTTGGCGAAATTGGTCGACGGGATAATCAAGTAGTACCGCAACGGATTTGGCGTTAAAATTCCTCAATCAAAGAGAAATGAATAGAAATCCATTTATAGAGAGATCGCCACTGTTTTTTAAATTATAATTCAATCTTTCGAAATCTTTTTAAAGCCGATCAAATTAGCGTGCATTTAGAGTCTACGGTGTCTGTACGGGGGTTGGCGAGCGTAGCTCGTAGGGGGCCGAGCCCCCTAGTGTTATATAAATTTAAGATACTTTGAGCGAATCCAAAAAATTCTTTTAAAGTGTGTATTTTTTTTTTTTTTTTTTTTTTGTAATTTTTGTTGATAATTGATTATATATATTGTATTTCCTTTAACTAAAATTAATAGTATATATAAAACGGTAAAAAAAATAATATTCTATTATTCTATTAATAAATGTACTTTAAAAACCTTGTTTGAACAAAAAAATATTTAAAAAATGCTTTATTTTTGGTCATTCAAATAGAGCGGTCAAAATGACCGCTCTCCGTCTTTCTAGGTATACAAAAACCGCCGCCTTTCTAGCAAACAATTTTCAATTGAAAGATTTTCACGTGAAAAAGGAAAAATAAATAAAAAAATTAAGAAAAAAAAATGAATACGGCACCATACTGGAAATAAAAAGAAGAACTCTTAAGTATTTCTTAATATAACAAGGTGAAAGATTTTGTGTAAGTACGAATAGCATGTGAATTAGACGTCATTTATGGAAAACAAAGATGTTGGAATAAAATGATCTTGGGTAAATTAAAATTAACTATTATTCACAGAGGAAAGAGACAGATGGAGATGCAGTATGCCGTAAAAGCAGTTTGAAATATGATGCGCGTTATTGCTCAGATTTAAAAGCCCCCATTCTGCCCAAACAAAAAATCACGTGGAACAATGACCGAATTCTTTCACTTCATCCGTGCATTTTTTCTCTTGACGAAAACGTTCTGCTTATATTTAAGCATTCTAAAGTAGCATTTTATTGTATTACTAAAAGTATTCTTTTTTTTCAAAAGCACGTCGATGTGTTTGGACCGAATTTTGCGGATTTTAGGGTTACATTTTTGGCGTCACTTCAAAATTTATCGTCTGCTTATGGTTAACATGAAGATTTAATTTTTAATTTATTAATTTTTTAAAAACTTTAGCTTTTCCTTATAAATAGCAGCGTAAAAAAACTAAGATATACTGTTACAATCCGCACAATCAATAAAAAATTACGAATGTAAATTTAAATAGACATATGCAATTTTTCATTTAAAAAGTTACCAGAATAAGCAGCTCATCAGAATTTCAGAATATCATTGCATAACCACTTGTTTAACACTTTTAAATTCTGAAACTTTACGAAGTATTTTTTATTCTTATAAATATTTATATAATTTGAAAACTTTAAAAAGCGATTTGTAGGAAGTTGAATATTTCATAAAGAGTGTTAAAAAACAATGACTTAAAAAGATGACGTTGAGGCTCCTGATCTGCAGATTTACTAGTCACTGTGATTACTAGAAGGCACAGTGGTCACGTCACATCTGTGACCAAAATGCCACCACTCAGTGATGTCATAGTGTGACTGAGATGTGAACTTCTTATTACATCACACTAGCCCGCAAAATTTGGTTATGTCATGTTTTTTAACTTTTGATAATTGATTCTTGTGCATTTTGTAACGCTGAATCCAAAATTGACCTACATTTTTTACCATCACATAAAAATTATAAGCAAATCGTAAATTTTAAAGTTGAACAAAAAATAGCTAAAATTGGATAAGGTACCTGTACCCAATATGGACACCCTAAGGAAAATTGATTTTTTTCACCCCCGTGTACACGTCATAAGAAATATATGACCACTATCCCTGGACTGTTGGCTATCATTATTAAAATTAGCGACCTTGTAATTATTCTAGTTTAATTTTAATAATAAAAACAAAAAATGCTTAAAAGTGTACATATAACGAACCACCTGTCCCTATTATGGACATGCATGTCCATATTAGGGACATATGGCTCCTTATTGACTTACTACACAGGGTGTATGGAAGATACACTCTTCCAAGGTACTTTAGAGGAGAGGGGATAAAAGAAATATATCTTAACCCTTAAATGTCTGGTGTTGCTATTCGGCAACATACCCAATTTAGGCTCTAAAAAGTACTATTAGAATAATATTGGAGCTATAATGCCTAATGTTGCCAATAAAATACATTCTGAAAATATTATTAAATCGATTTTCAACATGTAGATGGCAACACTTGTCCTGTTTAAGAGTAAAGATAGATTTATTTTTTCAATTGTTGCTACTTGTTCTTTTTGTTTTGTTTGGAAGCTTGCGAAATACCCTATTTTGACCTGCAGTGAGCAAGTAAAATTTATTTCTTATTATAGTTCCTGAAATTCTTGTGTGTTTAATATTATAGAATTTTATGAAGGGAAATTATTTTTTCAACTAAACACCAGTATTGCCGATTAGTAACAAACTGTTTTTTAGCCGTAAACTGTTCTTAAAACAAAATATGATTTTTTTAAGTATTTTTCCCATGATTTGTTTAAAAAATGAAAGCCGAAAAACATTATTACAATGATTTTTGAAAAATGAGGCATTTAAGGGTTAAAGTATTGCGGGGGAGCGGGGGCAGAGTAAATATCTTCAGAACATGCACGTTAGAATGGGGAGGGGTCATTTTCGGATGTGGCTCTTCGAAGACCCATGCAAAGCACCTCAGTTACTACAAAATATTATGAAATAATATAGTTGATTTTCCTTAGCTTTATTGTTTCAGTCTGCAGAATTTATATATGTTATTACTCAGTCCTCACAGGATGGACAAACAAAAACTTCTTCATCATGGGCGGTAAGTCCCACACAGTCCTCATGGACATATCTGCCGCATGTGATGCATAACGGCATGTCTGCAACAGCATCAATACTGCATTAGAAGCAGTACCAGATCTCCTTTGTTGAGGAAGTCATATCGCTGGTACCTGCGATTTTGCCAACAGATACCCTACTGAGGGGAAGTTTTTTTATTTTTCTGAAAGGGCTTTTTTGAGGAATTTCTTCTTGGAGGATGTTTCTTGGAGGATTGTTCACATGACATTAAACAGATATTTTACAAATTTGTGAATCTGAAAATTCACTTGCTGTATTTCCAATGTGGACATAAGGTGTCCATATTGGGTGTCGGGCATAGTTTTACTAAATCTTGTAATAAATAAACAAAAAAAAAAAAAACATTTTTAAGCAATATATGCAATAGCAATCGAAAATATGTTTTATCAGCTTTCTGAAACACTCCAACTTTCAATATTTAAAGTAATTTTACCATATCTAATAAGAATTTGAACTTACCTGTAATTACGATCAGCACACCACGAAACAACAAGTTTCCTACCAAATGGCGAACAGCGGGCTTTTTTGCACTTTCCAGGCTTAATTATATTTTCAACTGCTTTTCTTCACGGACATGTAGCGCCATCTCTCGATCAAAATTGGTACTTTTAAAGATATTGGGGATATCCAAATTGAGAGCACTATCCATACTGGGTACAAGTACCTTACTATAAAATAGACGTGAGTTATGTGTTTTTAACATTTGATTATTGTTTTAATGTTTTTTTTTTATCACTGAATCCGAAAATGACCTTCATTTTTAGCCATCATGTCAGGATTTTTTGCAAATCATAAATTTCAAAGTTAAATTTGAACCCCCCCCCCCCCCCTTCCCCTTCAACCTCATCGGAATCCTGAGCTGCTTAGTTGAAAGAATCCCAATATAAGGAAAACATGTAATAAATTATTAAATTAAATAAAATTTAACTAAATTAAAAAAGTTTTACATTTGTTTTAAAGTATCAGATTTTTGCTATATTTTAAGTTTGACATCTACGATTTGCAAAAAATTCTAACGTTACGGTAAAAAATGAAGGTCATGTTCAGATTTAGTGATAAAATTATATAAAAACAAGTTGGATATGCCAATCACAAAGCTTTCTTCTATCTCATACATCTTAATATTTCAAAAAGTAGTTACAGATGTTAATACTGCAATATTATTAGTTCAATACTATACCAACTTTGATTTTCATTTTAAATTTCTGGTTCAGCCAATTAATCGGAGTAAAAACGAGTTAATCTCGATCATGATATTTATTAAAATCAATAGTTTTTCGTTATTGAAGGGAGACCAAACTGGTCGCCAAGGGCGGCCAGTATGCGATAGATTGTCTGCTACAGGTAATAAAATCACCAGTCAGCTAATGCACCAACGGAGGTATTGCCATAGCAATATCATACGTCTTGCGGCAATGTGAAATGAATGGAAACCCGATTACTGATGTCTTCGAGTCCGAGTAATATCGATAATCGAGTTGCCATTCATTTCATATTGAGTTGCGGTGTGCAACAGTACTACGTCAACACTTCCGCTGATGCGCCAACCGAGCGGCAATTCTGATTTATTTGCATCATTCTATTCTAATCCATTAGTATTCTAAGAATACTAGCCGCCCTTGGCGACCAGTTTGGTCTCCTTTAAAATTTATGTTTGGGAAAGCATGCTAAGCATTGTATCATGCTACTTTTATTCATAATTGAATTTACTTCGACCCCCTTAAAAATAATTAACATAATCCCTTAAGCTAATATTAGTTTTTGTTGTTTTAAAATGTCTGAATTTGTTGATTTTCTGTAAGCAAGAAAATCCTATTGATTTACATTGGAAGTCTATGGGAACTTGGCGAAATATTAGAGATATCGCCAAATTGGTGACAGACTTGGCGGCATTTGGCGAAAGAACAGGTTCACCCCTACGTCAACCCCCTTATAGGTAAGGAGATGAATTAAATTCTGTTCAATAACCAATGAGATGCGTTTCATTCGTACATTGTCATTAAACAATTAAGAAATAATCGCGATTTTTGTGCCACATACGATAGCGTAATATGTATATAGATTCTGTTGTACATCAACTGTTTTCGAAAAGCCGGCTTAGCAGTACGCGAGTTCCCGTCGCTGCAAGAGATGCCGATGCCCAACAGAACTACGAGAAACCGAGAAAATTATGCAAAATCGCTATTACAGCGCCTTTTCCCGCGGAATATTTCCAAATTAGAGGAAGACCTGCTGACCATAGCCAAAAACATACACAACAAATTTGGTTCAATCCTATGCATAACTTCATACACTTATTGATTGTATAATGATGAAAATGGCACAGACATTGCTATTACAGCGCCCCCATCCGGCAGGATTTTTCAAATTCAGGGAGGCAAATAGCAGGCTTATATTCTCAATCAAATAGCAGGCTTATATTCTCTCCCCCACTCTTCCTTCCAGATTTTTTCTCTAAATGTGCCCGTTTCCATAACTCGGATTTCAATGCAACTGATTCTAAACATTATAATTAACTTAATAATGACACTGTTGAATATTAACTTTAAATTATGAATAGTACATACCACTATTTTTTAATAATAATTTCGGACATTTTTTTTTATTTCATGTCAAAATATCTCAGGTTTCGTGTGCCAGATACCGATGTGATTTGGTTCATTCAACTTGATATCCATAGACTTACACATTCTAGTACCAGATTTTACTGCCTGGTGGTGCTTTCCTATCTAGGGTTCTATGGCAGCGATCACAACACGGTTTGGTCCATTGAACATGGTTTTGGATGACTTCCTTCGAAAGGTGATATTTTTAACAGAATGCGCTCCCTGGCGGTAGAAATCAGAATCAAAAATTTTACAGAACGTGTGCAGAACTCCTTCTATACATTGCCGCAGTCAGCAGGGACCTGTGTCGGATGTTCGAACAGAACATATTGTCCTTAATTTATGACTGGTAGTCACCACTATTTCCGAATAGCAATTTTCGCAAATTTCTTTCATTCTTATTTGAATCCTTACCCATCGTCCAATATATCTAACGATAGCTTGTCTAACGAAGTGTAGTTCGGATTGAGGTTTCTTCGCAATAGTGTGCGTCCCCTGGTAATAGAATATGGAACTGTCTGGTTAAGCAGCGCGAGCACTTCATGCCTGCTATACAGTGTGAGAACTTGTTTAATTTAATTTTTTTTTTTAACATTCGCTAATTCTTTTTCGGAATTTTAAATTTCGTTTAAACAATTTGTTTTGTTTTGAGAAAATCAGAAACTTTAAATTTTGCTTGAACTGCTACTAAGTTCTTGCAAAATTTCAGATTTTGCAATTGTGTTTAAATATATATATATATATATATATATATATATTTAAAGTTTAAATTTTATTTATATCTCTGCTAAAAAATTTTTATATCAGAATTTTAAAAAAATCCGGATTTTTTATTTTATTTAAATAATTTCACTAGAATATTTTTAATTCGATTAAAAAAATAACTTCCTTTTATAAACATTTTAAAATTAAATTTATGGGAGCTACAATATGTAAGGATTTGATAATTATAAATTAACAATATGGATTTAATTATTAAAGGAGAAAGTGTTTTGAAAGGAATATTAAACGACTTCCTCTGTGCGATCTGCGATCACACTGTCAAACTTATTATAATATCTTTATCTGTAATTCATTATTCTAATTTTACATTAATGAAGACAATTTTTTCTATACTTTATTTAGGATTGGTATTATTTACAATACAAATTATGTTACAATTGTTACTATTTTACAATTTATTATTTACAATTTTTTTCCTTTCAGACAAATATTTCGCTTTTCAATTCGTTTGCTGAACAAATGTATTAAAGAGTAAAAATGGAGGATGAAATTTTTATTACTGGTATGTCTGGGAGATTCCCCGAAGCAGACAATGTAGCTGAATACTGGGAAAAATTGTGCAACAAAGTTGATTGCATTACAGAAGAAGGAAGAAGATGGATACCAGGTATTTCTTTTGTGCTAGAAACAAAATTATTATTTTTTTTATTGGTATAACATATGTATTAATTTATATAGTGTTACGAAATTGACTTTCACAAAATCTTCCCAATCCATTTTTAAAAAACCACCGTAAAATTCAGAAAATAACCTCCCCCCCCCCCCATCTGCTTTTGACAACATAAAATATTGGCAAAAGTGGAGAGTTAGCTTAGAAATGAAAATTTCTTGAAAATTTCTTTAATATCCTTCACATTAATGTAGAGAATGAAGGCTGACACTATGAAAACACATACTTTACAAGTGAACTGAATATTATATTAGGAACTATTTACAAAACTGTTATTTATAAAAAAGAGTATTCGCACGTTAATACATCGTAGCTTTGAGCTTCACCATACCAGGTTAACCTACTCTCCAATCAAACTAAAAGAAACATATTCTGTTCTAAAGACGTCTTACATTGTTCGCAAATCAAATTCTCTCGTCCGTTCACCCGCGAAAACAGAACAATATCTACCCCGTCGTTTCCTGCTTCATTTAACTTCGCACTTCTACTCTCAAAACGAATGTCTCTAGTTTGGAAGTCTGTCCCTCGAGCGCATGTGCGCTGTATTTCTCGTGTATCAGTTCTACTCAGTGGGGAATGAAATCAAACAGAATTAGGGCGCTTTGGTCAGTATGCACTCAGGTGGCGCTTGAATATCAGGGTGTACTTGTGGAGCTAAATACATACCCTACAGTTCGCCCATACTGACCAGTTGATCAACCTCGAACAACACCTTGGTCAACCGGAAGGAGCAGCAGGAGAACCTGAAAAGACAAAAAAAGAGCAACACCCAAAGTTCTTTAAAACAAGTAAGAAAAATCATTCATTAAGCATAATTTTGAAACACTTTCCAACACTTCCTGAATGCTTTAACCAAACTTCGTTATTTAGGGAAATAGGGTATATAAGTGAACTAAGTAAACATTTTAGAGAACGCATAAAACGCTTGAAAAACTGATTTCAGCAGTTACCGTCCATAGCAAATATGTATTCCAGTTTTTTTTTTTTTTTAACAGCTCTGTATTTGATCTGTAGATTGATATATATCCTATATAATGGGGAATTTAGTTTAGCAAGAAAACGAATAACAGGTTGAAATTTCTCTTTCAGCAATTTATACTAATATATGGAAACATACTTCAATACTTTTGCACAACCCTGTAGTTAACCTAGCACCTTTATTAAACGCACTATTTAGCTAAAGTTTAATTCAAAGTAAAACACTCTTAAAACTACTGGAATCACATTTCCAGAAATTATCATTTATAGACGGCCATGTATCCAATTCTTTGCGTGACCCTGTATATCATTTTATCTATATTCTACAAACATGTCTTCGGAAACTAAACGCAGTACAGCGTAAAAATGCATAACTCATTTAAAAACAACATTTAAGCAATTTACAACCTTACCCAGTAACCACTACGAATTCTTTTGTGTAGCCCTGTATATGAATTACAGCCTTTATACACACCATATACAATGCATAAATATAGTGAAACATAAAAGCACATAACATAATTAAAAATGTAATTCCAGCAATCATCACTACCATACAGTACTTCGGATACAATATAGTATCTGAAATCTTTTGTGTGTCCCTGTAAATGCTATGCACTTCGTATTATACATGAAATAAGTTATAGTAAACATCAGCGACGTATATCAATTTAATTATATATGAAATAATTTAACATAATTAAAATGCGTCGGAAAGAATTCCCTCCACCCTTTATCATTATGTAACGGAATTCTTTTGTGTGGCCCTGTAAATGAATATTAATTATTCTTTGCACCGCATATTCTACTGAATACATATTTTAGTAGACTTGATAAATGCATATCAATTTTATTATGTTTGAAAGCATGTAACATCATTAAAAATCATTTAAAACGATATTTTCCCATAGGCCATAATGTAACGGAAAACTTTTGACTGTCCCTGTAAATGAACTAAACATGATACAAACATCATTTGAAATAGCGTTCGTGCTATGGTAGAGATCACTAACTTCAAAAAATTTCAGAGCGATCCGAGTATATTTACGGGAGTTAGAGCGCGTACAGACGGCCAGACGGACAGACAAACCGAATGCATAAACACTTTTCAATTTTGTTGGAAAGTGTTAAAAACAGCACCAATTAAATTATCATGAGGTAAAGGTCATTGGAAAGTCAAGGTTAAATTTTTACAGTTTGTCTTGAAGAAAGATATTTGTCGTAAAAGGCACCTCACGTCATAAAGCATCATAAAAATTATTTATTTAATCTTCATCTCTTTTTTTAAGCCTTTTTCTTCTTTTTTTCGCGTTCTTTCATCACATATCATAGTCACTATATACGGATTTCAGGATTCTTCGGAAATTAACATCATCTCCAGAATCAAGGGTTTAGTCAGGAACTATACCATATTTGTCAACAATGGTCAAAGTGCCATCTGCGGAATTATCCGCGTTATAATCAAGATTTACGTCAAATTTGCTTCTATTTTGTTCTAAAAAGGATCTCCTATAATCAGGCTTCTTTTTAGTAAACTTCCGCTTTGTTTTTTTTAACTTCATAATCATTTATTTCAATTTCATCTTCAAATTCATCTGACGACTTAGAGATATTCTTAATTTTCTCAGAAACATTACTCTTCAACTTCTTATTACTTGGCATCTTTTTAAAATTAACTTTTCTAAAATTTTCTTCATTTATTATATCAAATTTTTGGTTGTTTTCATTTCTGGAAGAAAAAAGCTTAATATTCTCTTTATCTTCGATCTTCGGGGGATCTGAATCATTTTAAAAGTTTTTAAAACTGTCATTCATCTTAATTTTCTTTTTATGATTAGTTAATTGTAGTCGTAATTTTCGAAATCTTAATGGAATTATTTAATTTTATCTCAATTCTATTCTTGGGCCTTTTTATTTTAGAATACTCATCTTCAGATTCGTCTAACTGTGTTTCAAGATATTTAGAATACTTATTTACTTTTATTAGGCGTAATTGGTATTGCACTGAGCGTTTACATTCTTCATCTAATTGGCATTTTATATCATGAAAACATCTCTTAAATTTCCGATTTATTAATGATCTGTCTATGTGCTACTTTTTGTTCTAATTTAGCTTCTACAGATGTTATTGCGATTTCGGTTTCGTTTTTTCTGACAAAAATGATTCTTTTAATTCGATTAATCTAATTGTAACAATTTATATTTTCTTTCATATTCTTTAACTTTTGCAGTTAAATTTTCATTTTGTAGACGTAATTCTTTAATTTCTGAGCTAGAATAGGACAATTGATGCAAAGGCAAATATTTTCTTTGATTTGAAATTTGTGCGTTACTATTGCACAAGGTGGAAAATAAGGGTTAAATTTAGAATTTACACTTAATTCACTTGAATTTCTAACATTTACTAAAGTATTATTCGGACACTTATTTATCTTAACATCATTACCAGAATCAATTAATGAACCTTGATGTATAGTATCGGTACCAATAATTAAATCAAATTCTATAGATTTGTCATCAATAATAAAAACAGATGTTTGAAAATTGGAATAATCAATTTCGATTTCAGCCTTAAAGTAACCAATTGGTCTGAATGATTTTTTACCTAATCCAGTAAAAAGAATATCCGTTGGCTCTAGTTTACATAATTTATAATCTTATCAAAATTACATTTCTTTAGAATAGTTTTTTGACTTCCTGAATCAATTAATGAAAATAAATTTAATGAATGCAATTTTACTTCTTTAAGAATTAAATTCTGAGAACATGTTAGAACATTTACTTGGGAATCATTGGGAAATTTTGCATCTTTTTTTTCACCACATTCGAATGATTTGTGGCCATACAGGTTACAGAGGAAACAAAGGGGACCCTAACTTTGTTTCTACACTGATTACTTTTGTGGTTTCTATCTCCATAATTAAAGCAAAGAATATCAGTTTTAAAAGGTCTAGATTTGTTTTTAATCTCAACTTCTGGTTTCATCTTAGGCGTAACATCGTATTTAACATTATCATAATCAGTTCGCAATTATCATAAATCTTGAGTTTTTTTTTTTAAATTCAACAATATTGAGGGAGCCATACAAAAAGTATTTTTTAAAAACAATATTATTTATTCCATTAATCACATACAGAATAAGTGCGGAATCTTCTATGTTACAACATAGTTAGAACATAACAGTTAATTATTTTTAAAAAAATGTTCGTCAAAAAGTTTAATTTTGTTTCGCTTTCCTTTTAGATAACAATTCATGCAATTCAGCGGAATTTTACATTTGCCCAAATTCAGAAATAAGTAATGCTTTAGTTTTAGACCATGAATTTATTTATGTCTCACGTTAAAAAAACAATTTATCTCTACCTACCAGACGGCGTTTAGCAAAAATTAATTTGTGCAAATCACTAACATTAAACAAAGAAACAATATCTTCAAAGTCGGCAAGCAATTTTTTCACATTTTGGAATTGAATTCCATCAAATTTCCAGCACTTTTTTAGTGTCATCAATGGAAATAGAAAGTTTACGAACATAACAGGAATTAGAATTTCCTGCATTTCATTATTTCACAACTATCAGAATTATTTCTCAAATTATTTTCAGAAAAACTTGAAATGTCATTAATTTTATCAGCATTGTTATTAGAATCAATCTCGCTGTAATCATCGCTAATAGCGCCATCATCATGAAATAGGTTAGATTTTAACACATCAAAATCATACAAACAAGAAATTATTCTGGAAGCAATTTCGTGGAAAGTTCCCGAATTATTTATACACAAAATATAACAAATCGTTATGAAATCATTTACTTAAAAATTATCTTTAAATTCTCGTAATTTTGTTTTATATTCAACACTATCAATTTCAAAATCAAATCCCGTAAATTTCCGAATCCTGCGACTGATATTTCTGTCACCGACATCTAAAAAAATAAATTTATTTAATGTCTTAATGCTCGATGACTGTTTCGCTTTCAATGAAATTTCTAATTCCTTTAAATTAACCAAATTTGACATAATTGAATAAGAAAAATAAACTCATGTCTTAGAATAGATATCCAACATTACAATAATCACTGTATTGTCATTCACCAGGATACTTTTTTAATACACACCATTATTTTTATTAAAAGTAATCATCACACTTAAATAGCAACCTCATAACAACACTTGAAATAGTAAAACTTTCTAGGCCTAAAGTTCTCATCACAATACTGGACACCACTTGTAGACGATCTTGGCTGACACCATGAAACATACACTTTAGAAGTCAATTGAATATTATATTACAAAACTATTTACAAAAGTGTTATTTACAAAAAGCAGTATTTTTACATGTTAATACATCGTAGCTATGAGCTTCACCGTACCAGCTTAACCTAGAGTACTATCAAACTTAAAAAACATATTTTGTTCTAAAGCAGTCTTACATTCTTTGAACATGTCTCGTCCTTTCTCCCGGGAAAACCGAACAACATCTACACCGTCCTTTCTTGCTTCATTTCACTTCGCACTTCCACTCTCAAAACGAATGTCACTATTTTGGAAGTCTGTCTCTCGAGCGCATGCGCGCTGTATCTCTCCTGTATCAGTTCATCTACTCAGTGGGGAAAGAAATTAAACAGTATGAGGGCTCTTTTGTCGGTAGGCACTCAGGTGGCGCTTTGAATATAAAGTGCGTACTTGTGGAGCTGAATGCATACACCATATTAATGCCTATTAACATAAATTAATTTGAATATGATAAGGTATATTCCTTTAATATTTAAAATAAAATGCTCTAAAAACTTTCAAAATTTTTTACAACACGCCAAAATTCAATATATAACGACGCAGCATAATTTAACATACCAAAATTATGTGTCGATCTATTTAATGGTTACGAAAATAAAATAAACATCCAAGTAAAATAAGAACAATAACGTACATAATGAAGCATAAACGTACACATGAAAGAATTGTTGGATGATTGAATATTGGCGTATCATACATCATGCAATTTTATTATATTCTTATTTATTTGTTTTGAAAACGACTCGTGTAGAATTAAAACATGTAAACATTCGAATAAACCTTTTTTTACTGTTTTTATAATGTTTTAATTTACACCTTTTAGCAGATAAAATTAGTAGTCCTCTAAATAATATTTCCTCTTTAAAGAACGAAATTATTCATATGCTGTTGTTTGTTTATTTTTATTATTTTTTTTACGTATAGAAAAAACTCGGTAAATGCGAGAGCAAGTTCGCGTTTTTTGATTGCAGGATAAAGAAATTATTGAGCTGAGAGCAAACAAACAAAAAAAAAATAATTAAAGAAAAAAGATTCAAAAGCAATACTCGTTTTTCTTACTATTAAAAAAAATCCGGCTTCGGTAATTGACCGATTCCGTTAAAACTTTCAACAAGCTGCAATAATTGTTCTTTGTGACAAATTTTTATTACAATCTAATAAGTTATTAAAAAGTTCGACCTCCCCACAAAAAAAAAAAAAAAAACGCACTATAGAGCAGTTGGAAATAAAATGGAGAGGACAATATGTGGTTTGTTTTGTTTATATCAGCTCCGTGAAGTCGGATGTCGAACGTTATCAGATTCAGATCATCAGCTTTGGATGAATAATATGTTTCGTTATGAAAAAGGAAACCGCGTATAGATTATTTTTAATTCAAGAAAATAGTGTAATGTGTAACCCCCCCCCCACCAAAAAAAATAAATAAATAAATAAAAAATAAATAAAATAAAGAAAGAAAGAAAGAAAGAAAAGAAAAGAAAGACAAAATATCAAGGAAAAAAGTAGCGGGTAAAGAAGAAACATGAAAATAGTCAGGGTACGTTTTATATGTATAAAAGGGCAGGGCACATCGGCACTTAAAACAAAAAGTGTAGTGTGCGGCGCCCTTTAAAAAACTACTACACTCTCAGAAATAAAACTCTCACTTTTGACGATTCACAAATCCTCGAGCTGTATTTCGTCGTTTTTGACGATTATTTCTTATCAACATGACGTGACTTTTAACGAAACATAAACTCTCAACTACTTGACGAAAGTTTTGCCTCAATCACGGTCAGACTCGATGCATTTTAAGGAAACAGTTGCTGTACCTCCTCAAATCCTGAGATTTTAGCAAGCAGATATTTGCTTGTTTATGTTAGTGCTTTAATAATTTATTTTAAAACAGCACTTTTTAGTGCTTTTCAGAAAATACTGAAATATAGGTAATTATTGTTTCTTCATTAGTTATTTTTTAGGTGTTAAAATTTTTAGGAATGCTTATTATTATTTTTATTTATTTATTTATATGTTGTTGTTCTTTATGTTTTAATTCGAAAAGAATAAATTTCCTGTGTTCTTCAAAACCATTCAAAAAGAATACTTGGTCAATAAAATTTCAAACTTCCAGGATATATATATATATATATATTAATTTATTTAAGAAGTATATTCCGTTTTCAATCAAATTAAAAATAAACATAATTGATCCCTCTCTCCTTTATAAACAGTTAAGTGTTAAAATCTTATCCACCTACTCAAAGTGATAAAATCTCACGCAATATGCACATCACAATTCGTTATTTGTGAGCAACAAATTAACCAGACCATATTCTAACCATTCTTTGAGCAAAGACAATTTCATTAATAAATTATTTAATCAAACCATATTATAATTATTCATTGACCATGAGAAAACCATAATAATAAATTAGCCTCACTTAAAACTTTCAAAAATTATAGCAGCACCTATAAAATTACAATCTAAGTTATAAAAATGTAAACGCGTCACAGAATTCATTGCACCAATCTAAAAGCATATTTATACACGTCCCCAATAGCCAGGTCAGAAGAGTAACGGTTTCCCACCCCAAAGACCGCGGGTTCGAATCACCCCGAGGTGAATTTTTTCTTCCTCCAATTCAATAAATACCGGAGCTTCCAAACTGTTCAATAGATGTCAGCACCAGCCCCCTTTTGACGAAACTTTTGGCGAAATTTATATCGTCAAGCAAGTGAAGAAAGTAATTTCATCAATTTGACGAAACATTAGCTCGGAGCATTTCCCAAGAAAGGATTTCGTCAAAAACAAAGAAAATTTCGTGAAATCTGAGTATTCATTTCTGAGAGTGTAGGAAGCATGGTAACAAAGAAAATAATCTTAGCGCGCTTATCGACACCGTAAACAATTTGGTTGTATATTCCAACTAAAGTCTTTTGGTAAAGGGGCTTATAAGCGGAATTTTTTCGAAAAATGAAATTTGTTAAAAATTGGGGAGGGGGCTCACATTCGGGTGGCGGCTTACTTTAGGATTTTTATGGTATATTTCTAGATATTTATAGATATGCAAGTTGTCATTCCTTAACATTGACGAATATAAAACTAATAAACTGTTGTTTAGAGAGATATAGTTCTAATTTCCACAGTAGTTTAGCTGTTTTTCTACATCCTACAATTATCCGCTTATGTTACATTTAGATAAACTTCCTCTGTCCTCCAACAAATGAAAGTGCAAAAAATTAGATTTTGACAGACTAAAGTTACATCTATTTTACAGAAAGAAAAGTATAATATTCCCTTAGAAACCAGAAAGGACCTGTATTTAATAATTCAGAGAAGACTGCATGCTGTTTTGAATGCCAACGGTTGTCCTACACCGTATTAGGCATAATAATATATTGTTTAGGTGTTTCCATATTTTTGTCCAACCTCTGTATATTTATATGTATATAGATATCTATATGCATATACGGTGCAGTTCGAATGAGAAATTTTTCACAGTGCTTTCTTTATTCGTCTTAGTAAATATATCTTCGTTAAAATTGTTTTTTTCTAAATTACGAAATTGAAATTTGTATTCGTTTTAACACTTTCGGCCCTAGCGGCCACATTTGAGTTCCTTACTTTTAAAATGCTTTAAACTATAAATATGAAATGATCATGTAATGCTGCAAGACTTGATGGTCACATATGTGTGCATCTCATAAAATGTATAATTTTCAACTAATCAAAATAAAATAAAATAAATTGATATTGATATGTATTTTATTACTCACAACTGCTGTCTGGCAAAAGTTTTAATTTTTTTGGACTTTAAGAAAAAAGTCATGGTTGAAAGAGTTAATGGTCCTATAGATTAAAATTAGAAAATATTAAGTCAACTCTGTCAAGTAAAAAGTAAAAATTCCAATTTGCTAAGATCAACATTTTCTAATTATGATTTTTTGAATTTTTGAATTTTAGGTATTTTTGTCTCTAAAAATACGTATTCCTCTGTTTAGTCCCAGAAAAGTAGAAAAATGCAAAAGACAACAGCTTGGGGAATTTTGGTGTGAGGAAAATAGGGTTTTACTTTTTTACTTGTTAGAGAACAGAAGCTATGAGTTATCTATTTCCCGCCATTGGTTGCTAAAATCGTAAGCGAACATTGTGATGAAATGTTTGTCCTGTCTATTTCTTCCTTGAGTACGGGTATCATTAACCCGGGAGAACTCGCTAGTGAGAATTTCTCTCACGGTGCCCAATTGCTTTTCTTTTACTTTACATTCGCTTAATATTTTTTTTTTTGCTTGACTTAGTACTTTTACTCACAAATAGGTAAAATAATTGAAATAACATTTTTAAATTTTAATTAAAATGAAAAATGGTTTAAATAAGAGTCTTAAAAAAGTACGACGGTGAGAGAAAATCTCATGTAGAGAGTTCTCCCGGGTTAATTAAAGCATAAGAATGCATTTTTCTTAAATTTTGTAACATATTTATTACTATAGTCATTACCGGAGTAAACAAAATTTGAACTAGATCAGTCTTACCTAACTTCTAGTATTTTGACCATGCTAGAAAACATAAAAGAATCATTTTTAAATTTTAGTGATGCATTTAAAATTTTATTGATGTTACATATGTTTACATTCAGTAAAACTAGAACAAAGCACAAAAATTAATTTAATTAAAATTTTATTTCTGTATTACTAATTTTAACTTGGGATATGTGAAAAAAATCCGACTCAAACTTATAATTTTTCTGAATTTCTACTAAGGGCAATGCCAGCGTAAACGACCCATGATCTAAACATTTTTACAAAAACATAAATTTGACGTTGTCAGAAGCTTATTATGAAGGATTTTGTGAAATTTGTTTTTAAAAATAGGTATAAAATCCACATGAACAGTTAGATCATACCATATTTATACATAGACGTACATCGAGTATCATTTACTTATATGAATTCGAAGTGTAGAAAAGTGTATGTAACCATTCCGGAGTGAACAGTGCCATGTATATATTTAAAACATAAGGCTGTTTTTTTAAGTCATTAGCCCTAATCTTTCTATTGAACTGAATTTGCTAATTAATATTTTTTAAATAAATGCTGTTCATTTGTAGATGTACTCACACTCGTACGTGTACTTTATTCTTATAAGTGAATAAAAATTCATATTTATTGCGACATCACGGGAATATTTTTTCTTGAGTTTATTTTATTTTTATGCATTATGACTTTATTTATGCAATTAATTTCGTTACATTTAAATACAATAAATATTTTCATTTGAATATACTGTGATACGCACGTAAGTACGCACGTAAAGTATGTTTGAAAAATTTGCGCCAGTGGCGTTCTGCTTATGTTGAAATGAATTTTTACATTAATAAAAATCAGCAGAAAAATTATATTATTGTGTCCACAGGGCGTAATTTTCCACGATTGTTCGTTTCTTAATTCTAAAAATTAAAATTGAAACCTTTATTGATCATTGATGTCTTTCAGAAATTGTATATTGAGTAAAAAAAAATATCCTCATCATTTGTATTTGTAGGTGTATATTTCTACAGTACAGATCTTTCAATAATATAATCTTCACGCTCTTTGTTTGTATGAAGTCCTAAGAAAATGAAACGCAGATCAACATTCCGTCATTTTTGACGTTCTTTTATATACTATTAAGTTGGCACAAAAATCATAAAAATAAGCAAGCTAAAAAATATGTTTAGTGTTTACGTAACAAACTGATTCCAATTAATAAAACGGATAATATTTAACAGTGAAAATTTTAAATTATCAAAATGAGCTTTGTACTTATAAATATATAATACTAGCTAAAACGCCCGGCGTTGCCCGGAATTTGGAGAATGTTTGTTGTGAAAAATCAATTTCAAAATTTAACTTACAACATAAAACAAACAATAAAAGAAAAGCAGTTGAAGTGTCGTACAGATGAACCAAATGAAAACCCAATATAAAAATCCCTGCCGGCCCAGCCTACAGGCGGAGGTAGATTTCGAAGTTAAGTACACTGATGTACAAAATTAAGGATCAGTCACAAAAGGCTAAATTTTAAGTAAGCGAATACTCAAAAGGAGATAATATAATTCAAATAATTATTATCTCTACAGCACAGCTAGTCCATATAGCATCTCATTCATGTCACACAGGGTCATAAGTGTCACAGTCACTACGGTGAAACAAAAAAAAATAGGAAATTCCACACGTCTCATTATGAGTCTCAAATGATCACTATATGTGACTCCACTGAGACATCAATGTGACTGCTGCTTTGTGACGAGTCACCAGGTGAATTTACAACGTAGTTACATTGTGACTCTCATGTGACTGTCATTTTTAGACTCAATTTCGAAGTCATCATGAACGTTGCATTATGATAAGTCACCAAATAATATCACATTATAGTCACATGGTGACTTTTCAAGAGCGCAATGGTGACTTCACAGTAGTCTCTCTGTCACATGAAAGTCATCATGTGACTTTATTTGGTAACCTATCCCAATGCAGCGTTCACGATGACTTTGAAATTGAGTCTGCAAGTGACAGTCACATGAGAGTCACAATGTAACTACATTGTAAAGTCACCTGGTGACTCGTCAGAAAGCAGCAGCCACAGTGACGTCTGAGTGGAGTCACATATAGGGATCATTTGAGACTCATAATGAGAAGTATGGAATTTCTTATTTTTTGCTTCACCGTAGTGACTGTGACACTTGTGACCACGTCTGACATAAATGAGATGCTAAATGGACTAGCTGTGCTGTGGAGATAGTAATTATTGGAATTGTATTATTTCCTTTTGAGTATTCGCGTACTTGAAAATTAGCATTTTGTGATTGGTCCTTAATTTTGGACACCAGTGTATATTAATTGCTCCAACAAAAACAAAATCATGATTAGATATAAATCCACTTTAACAGTTTTATCTGGCCGCTTTTGACGAGTTTTTATTTCATTTTTATATAATAGCTGGTTTTATCAGGATCATGTTAAGGCGGTATTAAAAAAAAATACTTTTCCATGCTTAACAACTCGAAATTTTCTGGCACATTTTCAGATTCATTTTTAATAGAAAAAATACGAAACTTGCTGACGTGATTTCTGAAAAGATTTATAAGCGGCATGTGTTCTTGTTTTCTTTCAATTAATTGAAACTTGATTAATAAACAATTATTTTCACAGTAGGACAATATTTTTCTTTCTAACACAATCACTTCGGTAATTTCTGTTCAAAATGCCCAATTTGACATCATTTTTTGAAATATATTCTGCCTCTATAAAAAAAATCGATCATTACGGTACATTATATAGTTTCTGAAGAAGAGAATCTATCAATTGGATGCATTTGAGAGCAAAAATGAATTTAAAAATGAGTCAGAAAATAAGCAGTTTTTATTTGAATACACCCTTAATAAGATGATATTTTTCTTCAACCTCTATGTATTTTTAATTTGTTTTTGCTGTAAGAATTGGTCCTATCAAAACATATCTATGTACAAGTTGAAGACAATATTAAGAAGATATATGTTATTCATGGAGATTTTATATCTTGTGAATTGACGGAGTTATGGAAATTTTTCTTCTTCACCCCCCTTTTTTTGTTTTCGTTTTTAATTTTTTTTTGCGGTACGAATTGGTCTTACTAAAAACCTGTGAATATAAAAGTTGTATATAATATTCAGGAGATGTATAATAAAATTAATTGAATTTGATATCGTGAGAATTGACGAAGTTATGAATTTTTTTCTTCCAAAAACCCTATTTTTTGCGCCCCTTGAGCCCATTTTTAATTTTATCAAAAATCTGTGATGCATAAAGTTTTGGCCCTATTTTTAGGCGTAATAAAAACTTTAAACTGATTTGATATGTACAAAATGTAAGAAGTTATGGGTTTTTTTCTATTTTCACAAAACCCCTCCCTATTTCCAGCCCCTTGGCCCGATTTTGCCCATTAACGAACTTGAACGAGACTTTATGCCCCTTGATTTTATGTATCAGTTTGGAAGAGATTTGCGCATAATTGTAGAAGTTATCGTGTCCAGAAGAAAGTGATATATATAGATAGATACATAGATAGATAGATAGATAGAGAGAGAGAGAGATAGAAAGATAAATAGATATATAAAGTTTTTTTCTGAGGGTGGTTTTGGGTTCTAGGGTTCATGATCGGTGTAGATCTGAAAAATAGTTTCAGAAATTCCAACATAGGAACGACGCCAATAGGTAGTATTTCATGCGAAATCTACCTAAAAAGTATAAATTTATATAAGAGACGAAAAAGAATACAGCTATAAATGAACTTATTTCAGTTCATCATTAGAATAATAATGTTAAAATACGCTAATATTTCCATAAATGGGTTTTTGTCATGATTCAGTACCTTTTTTCACACTCATATGACGTTATACTATGTTCAACACGTCCTTTATATTTCCAATATGACGTAATATTCCCTCTTTTTTAATTCGCCAAATTATTAATTTCATTTTCATTTTTCACGTGGAAATCTTGATTTAAATTCGTCAAACTATTTACTACATTTTCATTTTTCAATTGGAAATCTTAAAATAGAAAAGTTATGACGTAATATTCCCTTTTTTATTAATATAATCCCTTAAGCTAATATTAGTTTTTGTTGCATTAAAATGTCTCGATTTGTTGATTTCCTGTAAACAAGTAAATCCTGTTGGTTTACAATGGAAGTCTATGGGAATTTGGAGAAATATTAGAGATATCGCCAAGTTGGCGTCACTTTTGGCGACTTATTGTGATCACCAAATTTTGCGATATATCGCCAAGTTGGCGACAAACTTGGCCGCATTTGGTGACAAAACAAGGTCCACCCTTTGGTGACCCCCTTATAGGTATGCAGATGTATTAAATGCTGTTCAATAACCTATGAGATGCGTTTCATTTGGGCGTTGCCATTAAACGATTAAAAAATAATCGCGATTTCTGTGCCACGTACGATAGCGTCTATATCTATATCTATATCTATAATCTATGTCTATCTCTCTCTCTCTCTCTCTCTCTCTCTTTATATATATATATATATATATATATATATAAATTACGCTATCACACATGGACACATGGATCACTATCGTATAGATTTTTATTTTCCACATGGTAATCTTGCAATGCAATCTTGCATGGCAATCTTGAAAAGTAATTGATGTAGTAAGAATTTTACTGTGGATTTTTAATTTACGGCAACTGCTATAACGAAAAATGTTTAAATTTCATAGGAAATTGCTGTTAAGTTGGTGGGTTTTATATTAATTAAAAATTAACTATAAGTTGTTTCAATTCCGGATTACTTTGGTTGCCTCGGTCATGTACATGTACGTAATACACATGTACGTAATATTTCATAATTCTCGCTTCCAAACTGTGGATTTGTATAGCATTACAGACAGACAAATTTTCATTTTTATATATTAGATTTTACTGTATAATTATTACGATATATTATTTATATATGTTAATATATACGTAACGATATATTCTATATATATATTAAGATATATTATTTACATATTAAGATATATTATTTATACGAATTACGTATAACAATTTTTTATACTTATTATTCATTGTATGTTTTTTAGGTATCTACGGTATACCTAAAAGAATGGGGTTGTTGAAAGAAATCGACAAATTTGACAATTTATATTTTGGTATAAATCACAAGACATCTGATGCATTAGATCCCCAAGCAAGAATTCTACTTGAAGTCGTCTATGAATCGATTGTTGATTCCGGTATGCAATTTTTATTTTTAATGCTCTGTCAAGTAACCATTGATAATAAAAGGGTTTATAAAAAGATTGCACAATTTTGAGAAGAGCCACATACAAGCGCATCACTTTTACAAGAAAGTAGCTGTGCAGAACACAATATGTTCCTGTTGAATGGCATCTGATCTTTGAAATTTTTTATGTAAAAGAGAAATTTAATTATCTTGTATTCATAGGAAAGATTTATTATATTAATTTCACTAAATAATAAATATAAAATAAAAAATCATAATTATAATGAAGTACAAAGTTTCCCTCAATTAAAGTGAACCTTTTGAATGAATTTGTGGAGGACTCTTAGGTCCATAATTCGCATGATTCGATCGCATAATTCTCATATGGTTGTTAAATTCTAGTTGAATCTGGAATAATGAAATATTCCTTGTTAGTTACTATTATTTTCATTCGTTGGAAAAAAGATTGTTATATCCATTGTATCATTGAAAATTTTCGTATATATATATATTAATAATAATCAATTTAACCATTTTACATATCATTTTGATTTAATATATCAATTACTAATTTTTTATAATACAATTGTACATATTTATTAACATATTTTAATTATTATTTAATTATCATATAGCTATCTCTAAACAGAATTTGCTTTAAAACTTAATCCATTAATAGTTATTAATAGTTTTTATTATATAATAGTTTCTATTTTACTAATATGCCAATAGATAGTAGCACCATACTGATTCGTTTAAATACATGTAGCAGTTCATTCTGAATCCTAAATTTATCTATAGAGGGTGTTGGTTATATATAATGGGAGTGTCCTTGGCTATGTTGTATATTGTTGATCCTTGGTCCACCATCATATCAAAAACTTTTATGGCAATATATGCTGGTGATCTCCAATGAGTGTATTTGTTATGCATAATGCTTAGATAGTAAGGATTTTAATTTGGTAATTTGTTTTTTATCTTTCCTCTCTCCTTTTTAATCTTGTTTTATTTTGAACTTAATTGGTGTTCAATAGTTTATTTCTCTGTTTTATGTGTATGGTAGTCCCAAATTCACATTCTTTAGCTAATTTATGGCTAATATAAAGATGAAACCCCACATTTTATTTGTGGAACATTAGGCATTTGGGACCCGACGATTCTGTCTGAGTTCTACAAGTTTCCATTATTCTAATTTCTGGTATTCAATTTCTGCTGATTTTGCTATGTTTTTGGAATCTATGTTAAGTGTGTTGGGGAGAACTGTATTTTTGTTAATGTCATTTTATTCATAATTTCACAGTTTTAGCTTTTGGTTGGTAATGTTTATTTAATGGTTATATAATATATATATATAAGCGTGTAACCATAGAAAGGTTATGCTTGGTTGTGGATATATTATATTATGCATACAGAGGTGGTTTCCTACAATTTTTTAGCCATGTGCCACATAAGTATCTTTAAAATCCCAATGTCACTCTCTTCAAGTCCTATTATCTATTTAATAAGTAAAAAAATAAATATAGTTTTTTTAATACACTCTTTTATAAGCACTGAATGCTTATCTTGTAAAATCACATCTAATTTCTTGACTGCAATTCGAGATTTTCCCTAAAATTTGAATTACAGTAGTTTGGCTTGGGTATTGCACTCGATCATGGAAAAAATCCTTTGTTTTTTTTTAAAGCTTGGTAGAATAAGTAAAGCCGTGAATTTATTTTAAAACTATTATAATTTTTAGACATGACACAAAATTCTTCTATAGCAACAGTTTATTTGAAGTTATAAGGAAAATCGAGTTTCAAAGTGGAACAGAAATAGATAACTAAACTAAGATTGAAATTGAACTTTCATGCGTTAAAATATATGCGTACGAAAACCGAGAAATTCTCTGAATGCTAACTTTAATTTGAAGAAGAATGGCTTCATGAATTGAGCGCTGAAGACTAAAAAAAGTTCACTACAGCTCCTTTGAAAATAAAGATTCTGCACATTTTACCATAATTTGACTTTAAACCCCATTTCCTCATTGTCCTAAAAATAAGACAGCTCAAATAAGCGAACTTGATATAAGTCCTTTTGAATAAGTAAATAAATAAATAGAAATGCTTAATTCATCTTTAAAAGTTAAACTTAAATTTACACTATGTGTAAAACTACTTAAAAGATGACAATATTTAAAAGATGTTAAATTACTTTAATACCTTAGTGCTTTCAACTATAAAAAACATCGTATTCGTCAGAGGAATATAAGAAATACTATTGTTATTGACGTCTAATTTTCAAAATCCACATAGATGATGACGAAAGGAGTGAAAGTGAAAGTCAATTTTTAGATCCGGTAAACAATGGGAAAATAAAACATGGGTAAAGGGAAGTGAAATGTTACTCGCTTTATGATACTTTAAGCAAATTGAGCAAAATTCTGGGTATATTGTAGAATAAAACATCACTACAAAGGGTATTTTCTTTGGTAATAATTTCTATTGATTCGCGGATAATTAAATTATGATAATTCTTTGAGGGATATATAATTTTTGCGTCTTCGAAATTAACTTGTATATTCTGCTTCTGGTTAAGTCTTGACAGGGCTGTTGTAGGTCAATTGTACTTTAAATCTCTCAAATGTTCTTTAATACGAACTTTAAGTTTACGCGAAGTCATTCCTGTGTATTTAAGATAAATTATTATTATTATACAGATAGATAAAACAAATAAAATTGCAATAATGAACCGTATGGATTATATTGCAAAAACGGAAATATGCATCGCAGATATGGAATGCACACCACTTGACAAGGATCCGAACAACCAAATCCAGAGTAAAACTGAAGCTTTAACTAATAGAGGATGTTGGCCATCAATAATGAAAAGCAAATTGAGAGTAAATAGCACCGCCATCACCCCAAGACTATTTGGGAGACTAAAGGGCCATAAAAATAATTGTCCTTTAAGGCTGATAGTTGAAAAATTTTCAGGCACTACGTATTTCCTTGAAAAAGCATTTGTTCCATTTCTGAACATTTTTCTATCACCATCTAACCATAGTTTAACGCCGACCACTGATTTCATTAAACGGATTAAGGATTTGAAGTTCAATAAAGAGAGTATTTTAGCAAGTTTTCACAGGATCAATCCATTTCAAGTAGTCCAGCACTGGTTGCTCGACCATTTTAAAAAAATCTGAAATTTTTTTTACAACAACCCTAACATGATGGAAGTTCAAAATGACTATTATTTTAATTGTATTAATTTACTAGCTGGCTATGCCCGATGCGCTGGTCAATATTTCCAAATGAACCTTGGATTAAACTAAATGGTGAATTTGAACTTGTATTTTAAACAATATGGATCTTTAGCTTGATCTTGCACATTACTGAAAACGATGCGAACGCCATTGCGATATAATGTTATCTTAAGCGTTGGACAAAATTTAGCAATTAAGAAGTAATTGTTTTAGTTGATTATAAACAGCGCACTTATGGTCGGGTAATGAGACCGTTATGACAACAGGACATAATACCTCTGTAACTAATCAACATATAATGAAATCGTATATACTAACACCATTCCTAAAAGTCATGCAACAGGGCCACTTGTAACAAAATATGTTCTGTAGATTTTTTTAAAAAGGCTAAACTTTCATAATCAGGTTCACTTAATTTTTGAACTTTTACTGTTGCTCTATAACTAAGTACCCTTGAACAATATGTATACACTAAAACCTTTCCAAAATTATTACCTAACTAATTGTGGTATATCCTACGAAAGTATTATAAACAATCGGAATGAAATACAAATTTCCGTTGTAAATATATAGTAGATGATGATGATGCGATTTTGTGTAATAGAATTCATAGTAAAGCTTTCGCTTCAAACAAAAACGATGCTTTCAACATTAAAGCTAATACACCAAAATGTGAAGTATCCGATTACGGAAGGTTAACTTGAATTCTCATGAGCAACTACTCAAAGAAAAGTGAATATGTGGCTTTTGTGATACTTTTATGTCAGCCGGACGCAGGTAATAAATCAATAAAGATTGTTTTCATAGCATATTCTTATTTTATTATTTTCATTTAAAACACTAAACTTTCACTCATTTCATTTAAAATGCATGCCTTATACTAATTTCATTTAAAAAACTGAAAAAATAAACAATAACAGGAAATAATGCCATAATTAAAAACAAAAAAATATTTTCAATTTACATACGCAAAATGTAACTACTGCTACTGGAAATTTTAAAATTGCTATCAGCGATATGTACGCACGGTTGTTATTAATGTATCCATTTTTTCTTCTTATCGAGGAGCAATTTATAAATCGCAGAATATTATTCAAATTCCAATTTCTTTCATTGAGGAATGGGCCTATGACCAGAAAAAATGGAAAAAGACTCTTGTAGATTCTTCGGATGACGGCACCTGACGCCATAAACCGAGTTTATATATATGAAAATAATTTTTAAGTCGTTACAAAAATTGCTCTCATACTTAAATATTTTCATTGGTACTACTTGTTATCCCGTCGACCAATTTCGCCAAATTATATAAATTGACATAATCTTTATTTTAAATAACGAAACAACAAATAAATTAGTATAACATTGATAAAAATACAAATAAAACGTCGAAATTAAAATCACTTGATGACGTAAACACGTGTAGCTTGTTTAAATTCAAGTGAATTTGATATTTACGATCAACCATTATTGGCATTTAATCTTATAGCTTGAAGATAGATTTTTGGTCGACGGAATATCTAAGTAGTACCTTTTCCATTTTTGTTTTATAATGCTAAATTCTGAGTAATTCTTTTTCCTTTTATTTTACATAAAATCACTATTTTTTAAAAAATTAAGATGCTTGCATTTTTATTTCAAACTCATAGAGCCGTTTTTATTTTTTAGCCAAAAGGGTTGATTTGAATTTTCTCCGTTGCTAGAGTAACGGATGTAATGATATATATATTGAGGTTTAGACGCCAAAGACACTGCCAAATTAGAAAAATATGAAATGTGTCATGAACTATTGGACTTATAAAAAATTTATTTGGTACCATTCGATTCAGCATACAAAACTACATTAAAATACGCTATCATTTGACGCATAATTTTGATATTCGATTTTTAAGGAATTTTTTTCCCCTCCCCGTGCAAAAACTATTAGGGATGACACTTTAGAAAATCCTTTCTTAGCAGAAGTCTACGTCATAAGAAGTATTTTTACCACGATTTTCACGATTTTAGGTTCCGTAGTTTGCGCTGTGCGTTAATTAGTCCCCTAATCCAGACTTTATATTATATACTATATTAGATATGCCATTTTGCGGTGAATCGATGATCGAAAATTAGTCCAATATCATTTGAAATATTACATAACAGAGGAAAAAGTACGAAGAAAGATGAAGAAGAAATGACGAACTACAAAAGACTTGTAATTTTTTTTTTTCAAAATGTTGAATTTTTCGATAGTAATAACGTATTAAAGCATAAATTTCCTTAAAAATTATCTTTATTTCCTAAATTTCGAAGCTGTGAATTTTCCTATAAATGAAATTGGCGATATGACTTGAGAAAAAATGAAATAAACAATAGATAACATTTTCTTAAATAAAATGGGTAATATTCGTTGATCTGAGTTCGAGCTTATAAATATCACATGCTTTCGGAATTACGGTGAAAACATTTTAAAAAGTATGAAATTATTTTACAATATGTATGTGTGGCAGAAATTCACACTGAAATTTAAGTATTCGATTCCATTTTTAAAATATTAAATGATATCTATATAACTTACGATTGAATATGAAAATGTACTCAAAAAATGATCTCTTTCACCTAAAAAATCACCATTTGTGAGAACATCCTCAAGCTAATGTCACGCTTATGCATTTTTGGCTTAAAATCACATTGTTTGGCGACAAAAGAAAAATAAAAAATTGTAAAGAAACAAATAGTAATTACACATGTGACTCACAATTACATCTGCTTGTTTCTTCTATAAGTCACGTGATGGGACAAAAAAAAAAAAAAAGAACAAAAAGCAAAAAAATGTCGTTAAAATTTCATCTAATCAAATTTTCAGATTCGTTTCCATATCTAACGCAAGCGATAAAGAGCCAAATATTGCGTATCAAGTGTAATATTTCTTATTAAATTAATTTTTAAGCATTACAAATATTTCTTTCAGGTTTTAATTAAATGTTTCCGTTTTTTAATATTATCACTCATTAAAACGGATTTTCTTCTTCTTTTTTTTTTTTTTTTTTTTTTTTTTTTTTTTTTTTTTTTCATTTAAAGAAAATTAGTAACAGTTTTTCTTTTATTTTTCGAGGTTTAATAGCCGTTTCAATTTTTTTTTTTTTTTTATCAACGATGAATTTCGCCAAGAAATAAAATGGTAACCTTATCGCCCAAAATAACAGAATTTTCCGTCATAATTCTAAAACTAATATAGGTAGAATAATGTGTTATAGATTAAAACCATCCCTGAAACAGTACCTATCTAACGGTATAGGTTCCGTAAAAATCCATGCAGTAGAACTCGAAATCTCGGCGTTCGGAACGAAATTTCCTTTTGGATTTTATATATATAATAGATAATAGAATAGATAATAGATTTTATATATATATAATAGAATAGATAATAGATTATGTGTTATGAACTATCTCAAAGTTTAAAACAGATCGCATTGTTAGATTTCCTAATTTTAACAATATCGCGTTATGTTAGTTCCACATTCCACCACCAGGGAGCGCACTCTATTCTTAACGAAAGCGTATCTGAACGAAACTCCTTCATGCAACCTTTCCGTAGATACATGAATCGGGAGGGTGGCGGTCTTAACCAATAAATTAAGATAATTGCTGAAATTACTACGAAAAATATTTTAAAGGGGCTTCTACGCGGGCATCTAATAGAGTTAGAGGAAATCGGAAGACGTCAAAATAATTGCGGGGAAAAGTTTGCTTGGGTGCTTTGGAGCTACTTTTGGCGCGAGATCTAAGCTCTACGACCAATAGGAGCCCAGATATTTAAGGAAATATGAAGTAACAAAGTCCAAAATAATAGAATTTTCCGTAATAATTCTTAACTAATCTAGGAAGAATGATGTCTTATAGCTTAAAACCTTCCCTGGAACGATACCTATCTAACGGTATAAGTTTCGTAAAAATCCATGCGGTAGAACTCGAAATCTCGGCGTTCGGAACGAAATTTCCGTTTGGATTATATATATATAATAGATGTTTGTGCATGGCGGCCATCTTTGTTTCATCGTCTGCAACAATTTTCTCACAAGAAGGGTTTACGGAATTGTAAATAATTCATCGTTTATTTATCCAATTCAAGTTTGGATTAAAGCAATTTGTACAGAATATATTGGCTAAAAATTTGGTAATGTAGTAGTTTCCGAAACTAACTGCTTCATGGTAAAATTTAAGCATAAAGTTTCAGTTTTTTTTTTACAAAATTTGTCCGTTTACAAGAGGAAATTTTTCTAGCAAGGAAAACTGTCAACATGACATAATTTTTTTACAAATAGGCCGAAAGTACTTGTACTCACACGCCGAATTCCAGATCTGGGACTTGCTTTCTCTTCGCAAAAAAAATCCCATTTTTTAAAAAAATGACAAAGCCGCACTTTTCAGGCTTTGATACCTCTGGTGGTGCACGAGATAAAAATTTGATTTTTTTTTTTTTATATAAGAGTATTGTATGTTAGTGTTATGCAAAAGAAATTTCAGGATGGAGATTTGACTACAAGCTGAGATATGGCAAGGGCAACATGTCAAAACAGTATTGCCAAACTATTGGTTTGTTGTAGTGACAGCTAAGTATTTATCTCAGAGTGTCATTTAAATTTGTGGAGCAAACATTTAAACCATACTTTCTCCTTTAGATTCAAATTTTCAAAAAACACAAAAACTGATAAATAAGAAAATAACTTGTATTTAATTCTCATTTTTATTGTGTATTTTTATTACTGTTTATTAAAAAGAATTGCAAGCATACCTAAGATATTAAACATAAAACAAATTAATAAAATTCATTTAATATTTGGAGAAATCACGTTTTGACCGAATTCAGAGGAGGAAACATGTTTTGATTGTTTGGCAAGTGGATAAAACGCTTTTTGAATGAAATAAGTTCTAACTAAAGCATTATTTTATTTGAATAAATACCGAATTTCAGTTGATTATTGATAAAATAAAATGACAGATTATGGCACTTAGTAATATTCATTAAATATTTACTAAATAAATACTCGTTTGCCAGAAATCCACTTCAAATTTTAAAACCAATATCTTCATCTAGACAGTCACACGCAACCCCCTCTTCTTTATCGCAGGCTTATAATATGGATAATGTAGTTGTACCATCTGAAGACATCATCAGGTTGATTTTGCCACTGTTCACTATACATTACCTTCAAAAGTTTTTAACATATTTTTTCTTTTCAACTGATATGGCGTGGATCAGAGGAAGATATTCTAAAACAACCCTTTGAACAAGGCAACAGTAACTGCCTTGTTAAGAAGATTTACATCATATTCTTCACTTAGATATTGAAATCTATAATTCTGGAAGCCTTTAATTTTAACAGTTCTCTTATTTTTCTCTAAAACAATCCGTTTCAATTGTAATATGTATAGTAGGTTTCGAAAATACACATTAAGTGACAACTGTGATTGGCAGACTGGAGAAATCAATGTTTGATTGAATGCAGGCTTTGGAGAACTCTTTGATTGAAACTTCAAGATTTAAAATTGAATTATAATCGGAGAAAAAAAAATTTAGTAGAAAATACCGTTTATTTCTGTGCAATTTAACACAGAGTTTTTAAAAATAACATAACTCATTTTTTATTTTTTTGTGAGAAAACACGGTTTAAATGTTTGCTCTTCATTTATGTTTTTGATTATCTAAAAATAATAGTAACAGAAAATAAAGCCCTTTGCAAAGCTTAGCAATTAATTAAAAAAATAATTATGCCTAAAGCCATACATTTTGTATGGTTTCAGTAATTTTTGTTGTAAGTAATTTTAGTAACTAAAAGAAACCTCAGCACTTTTACATAAAGAAAAAAAAAATATTTTTATACAAGACCTGAGACAAAAACAACATAGGGAAAAAGAAAACCTGTTAATGTTATCATACTTGTTGAGACATGATCATACGTGTCAAAACACATTCTTGCTTGTTGGTTCAAAAACCACAATTTTAATGTTGCTTGCCAGTCCCTGAAACGTGTTCCTACCATAAGTATGTTCATGTAAATGAAACATTATGCGATGTTACCATGCATCAGCCTCAAGAAATTTTCAGAAAGTAAAGATACCCAAAGCCTTTTCAAAATTTATACTCCAGAAAAGTCACATTTTTGCATAAGAAGTAATATAGGAATTATTAATGAATTAAGACTTGCACATAGTGATTTCAAAGTATATTTCTATGAGCCAGCAGGGCCAAGATCTTCAATCAAGTTATCAAGAGATGACAAGTCTTGTATCCTACAAATAAAATTTTGAGAAAGATCAAAACTGTGGTTTTTGAGCCAACAAGCAAGATTGTGTTTCGACACGTTTGATCATGTCTCAACAAGTATGACAACATTAACAGCTTTTTCTTTGTTCATATGTTGTTTTGTCTCAGGTCTTGTATAAAAATATTTTTTTCTTTATGTAAAAGTGCTGAGGTTTCTTTTAGTTACTAAAATTACTTACAACAAAAATTACTGAAACCATACAAAATGTATGAACTTAGGCACAATTATTTTTTTAATTAATTGCTAAGCTTTGCAAAGGGCTTTATTTTCTGTTACTATTATTTATAGATAATCAAAAACATAAATTTAAATGACACTCTGAGATAAATACTTAGCTGTGACTACAACAAACCAATGGTTTGGCAGTAATGTTTTGACATGTTGCCCTTGCCATATCTCAGCTTGTAGTCAAATTTCTATCCTGAAATTTCTTGTGCATAACACTACCATACAATACTCTTATAAAAAAATCAGATTTTTATTTCGTGCCCCACCAGAGATATCAAAGCCTGAAAAGTGCTATTTTTGTCATTTTTGAAAAAATTGGGATTTTTTTTTAGCGAAGAGAAAGCAAAGTCCCAGATCTGGAACTTGGCGTGTGAGTACAAGTACTTTTGGCCTATTTGTAAAAAAAAAAAAATGTCATGTTGACAGTATTCCTTGCTAGAAAAATTTCCTCTTGTAAACGGACAAATTTTGGAAAAAAACTGAAAATTTATGCTTAAATTTTAGCAATAAGTAGTTAGTTTTGGAAACTACTCTATTACCAGATTTTTAGCCCAAAGTATTCTGTACTAATTGCTCTGATTCGCAGTTAAATTGGATAAATAACCGATGTATTATTTACAATTTCGTAAAACCTTCTTGTGAGAAAATTGGTGCAGGCGATGAAACAAAGATGGCCGCCATGCACAAAAAAAATCAATAAAATTAAAATATTATTCATTTTGAACTTCCATCATGTTAGGGTTGTTGTACAAAAAATTTCAGATTTTTTAAAAATGGTCAAGCAACGAATAAATGATTTTCTGGACCGCTTGAAATGTATTGACCCGACATCATTTCACTTTTCCCATCAATTGATGTTGACGAAGTAAAATTACTCATTAATAGCTTTATTGATAACGAGCCATCATTAACACTAGAACGCCGGGCGCTGTCATTTCGACACCAAAGCATGTAAATTCATTTCTAAAAGCTTAAAATTTTGGTAGATTCTTTTTATTTTCCTTGACTTTTATTAAATATGTAGAAAGAAGTCACACAGAAAGTTTTGGGGAATTAGCTTTATTCAAACTTACTTTACGGATAGATTTACCTATAACGCCGGTCTGGTGTGAATTGGACACGGCAATAATTTCAATTCCCCTATTAATTTTAAATTTCATTTTTCTGTGCGATCGATTCTTTTTGTTGAGCAGGGGAATCCTGGAATGACTTTTGACCACCTGGTCATCACGTGAAAGCTGCATCAACACCTGCCACTTCGATTTCATATCTCATAAAGAAACTGAATGAACGGTTGCTTGTGAGTTATGACTAGTAGAAATTTTGTGAGGTTTCTTTTTTTCTTGTTACTTTCTATGAACAAAATTTAAAATGTCTCGTAAGAGAGGGCATAGTGTGGAAGAAATAACCTCGCTTCAAAGAGAATTGTCAGATAATGAATCAGAAGGTGGAGAATTATTTTACATGCATGATGAGTCTGATATTGAAAATTTTATTCCTGTTGTATGATCTGCATCGGAAAGCGATGAGGATATTGAAATTGGTTATTCTCAAAATCAGAATGAATTTATGACTCGCAATGGCTCACAGTAGAAAGAATGTGGTTCTGGAAGTGCAACCGGTAGATTAGCAAACCAAAATATTTTGCGAGAAAGTAGTGGTCCAACTAATTATGCAAAAAGTGATGTGAATAATGGCAGTGTTTTGAGTGCTTGGTTGCTTTTTGTAGACAGAACAGTTTTAGAGAATGTAATAAAATGCACAAACACAGAAGCTCGTCGAGTATTAGAAAACGATGTTTTGTCCCTTTCAAAACGCGGACTTTCTGCTTACATTTCCAATTTGTATGCACGAGGAGTTTCAAGAGCTAGTAATCTGGAATTTCATTCATTATGGTCTACTGCACGGGATATACATTTTTATAAAGAAACCATGTCCAGAGACAAATTTTATGAAATATCAAGATTTTTGAGATTTGACATCAAATCAACTCGTCGTAATCGAACAAAACAGGATAAATTCGCAATGATTTCGGAAGAATGGAATCGTTTTATTGAAAACTGCATAAGATATTACAAGCCAGGCCAGAACATAAAAATTCATGAAAGTTATTTCTTAGCAAGACTCGCTGTCCATTTACTCAGTTTATAGCATCAAACCTGATAAATTCGGACAAAAATTTTGAATAGCGGCAGATTTAGAAAGTAAGTATATTCTGGACTTATTTTCCCACCTAAGAAAAAATGAACAACGGGATCAAAGCCAGAGAATTTCTGAGCATGTGGTTCTAAAACTAATGGAACCCTTTAAAAATATGGGAAGAAATGTCACAGTTGACAATTTTTCTACTTCTCTTGAGTTGGCTAAGAAACTAAAGGAAAGACGAACGTGTTTAGTTGGCACGATGAATAAGGCCAGACGAGAAATTACCGATTGTATAAAATCCGGAAAGAAGCATTATATTCAACAAAAATATTGAAAAAAAGAAGAATCGGATTCAACACTTACAGTTTACCAGTGTAAAAAGAAAAAAATGTCATAATCCTAACTTTTAAGCATTCAAACATTGCAATTGTTAATAATTCTAAGAAAATATCTGAAACCACAAGTTTTTATAATGAAACGAAATGTGGCGTAGATATTGTTTGCCAAATATCAAGGCAATATTTAGTCAAAGCAGGTTGAAAAAGATGTCCAATTCACACGTTCTACAATATTTTAGACTTTGATGCCATAAACGCTTGGATTATTTTCAAACGTGTGATGGGAAAAATTATCAAGAAGTACTTTTATCCAAACATTAGCTAAAGAATTGCTAGCAGAACATATTGAAAAATCCACTAAAAGAAAGCAGGGTCGATGAAGATAAACTACGGACTGAAAATTCTTGTAAGGGTAGGATATGAGAGGTTAAAAAATGTCATGGAAATATGATAAATAATATATGTTCTTCTTGTAAGAGAACGACACGTGTCAAATGCACAAAATATATCAGCTATAAATGCATTGACTGTAAATAATATAAGAAGTTGAAATTACCCATCTCTCCTATTTATGTGAGCAAATTTCCGCCATCTTTAGAGCTGAGGACGGTATGCTACATGCTACTGAAACCGGTATACTTAAAATTTAAAATTATTGGTACTTTTTACGTTGATATTTTTACATTTTTATTATATTGCACAAAGCTCCATCTTAATAATTAATGTAAGTAGTTATTTCTTTTGTTTATATTTTCATATCATCTTGCAAAAATATTCTTATATTACAGATATGATATTATTTCTGTTTACCATATATATCTTTATATCATCTTGAAAAATTATTATTTTTTTTACAATTATAATATTATTTGTGTGTATCATACATATTTCCATATCATCTAGCAAAATTATTTTATTTTACAGATATATTATTTATGTGTATAATATATATTTTCATAAAATCTTGCAACATTTTTCTTATTTTACAGATATAATATTGTTTGTGCGTGTACAATATATATTTCTAAAAAGAATATTAAAATGCACATTTACTTCGAATTTTTTTCGCTTAATATCGACCAGTGTCAAAATGATACTTGACCGGCGTTTCAAGGGGTAATAAGATTTCCGGCGTTCTAGTGTTAAACTCAGAAATGAAGACCACCGTAAAATCTGGACTTAACCTAGTGACTGAAAATAATATTTTCATGATAATAAGAGAATTTATAAGCAGACTAAAGGAGCACCAATGGGTTCCCCCCATCTGAAGTATTTTAGCCGATCTTGTTAGCAGTCTATTAGTTATCCAACTTCTACATTCCAAGGACAGCATGTGCTCTCCCATATCCACATATGCAATATATGAATTTACATATGCCATTTCTAGGCTAGCAGAAACGAGACGGTGCCAAAACTTTCTCGATTTCCATAAAAAATAACAATGAAACAGAAAAGAAATAGCAGGGAAATGATTACTTCACTGCAATTTAGTAATTACATTAGGAAGCAGAAAAAAACATGGATAACTACACAGACCAAAAGAAAACAAAAAGTTCTTATCCGACACCCAGTGTACTGGCGGTACTTAGAAGCACCACCGAGTAATTCAACTGTTAAATTAAATACATACACCGTTACCCTAATACAGCTAATCAGATTGTATTCTAAGATCATAATGAACACAATAAAAAAATCCAACACTTATCTTATATCTTTCACTGTATTTGCTGTAATAAAAAGACGAGCGTGACCATCTCTACAAAATGTCGGCAAAAAACACATCGACTGTTTCAAAGATTGCCTCCTTCAATGCAAAAATAACAAACCTAGAACTACTGCTTCCACGTATCCTGAAAAAGTGGAGTTAAAAGAGTGTTAAAGTTAAACTTACACTAAGTGCAAAATTACTTAAAAGATGACACAGTTATTTAAAAATGTTTATTTTAATACCTTAGTATACTTTCAACTATAAAACATAGTCTTCTTCGGAGGAATATAAGAAATATGGTTCCCCCAATGGGTTCCAATGGGTTTCCTCATATCAAGTATTTTAGCCGAATTCAAATTACTTCCATTTGAAGAAAGAATTTTAACAGACAGCGTTTTAACTCCGTCAGTATGGTATCGTTTTCTGGGCGACATTTTCATAGTATGGGATCATGGTTTATGTGAATTGTACACATTTCTTAACAGAATAAATAATATGGACCCTAACATAAAATTTACCATAGAAATAGAAAATAATAACCAGCTGTCATTTCTTGACGTAATGCTAATTAAAAATTTATCTAACTTAACAACTGAGCACACAGTCTACAGGAAAGTAAATAAGTCTAACAGCACCATTCTTTTTGAAAGTACATCATCTTTTAACTACAAACTGGCTCCGTTCAACTTTTATATAAGACGAACCTTTAGTGTCTGCTCTATTAATCACTTGAAAATGAATTAAATATCATTAGAAACATTGCAGTTGAGAATGGTTTCCCAATACGCATTATTGATTAGCTAATCAACTCACAGAAGAACAATATGGAAATAGAAAAAGCTCCACGGAGTAATATGAGATATTGAAAATGAAGTACATACCAGGACTTTTCGAAACACTCAGACATGCACTTTTTCGCTTCGGCGTAAACTTAATTGCCATTCCCTCAGCAAAACTGAAAAATCTAATTAGTGCCAAAATAGACCGAATTCCGAAGGTTGACGTTTCTGGAGTATATATAATTCCACTGAAAGCAGAAAATATTTATCTTGAATACATAGGAATAACTTCGCGTAAACTTAAAGTTCGTATTAAAGAACATTTGAGGGATTTAAAGTACAACCGACCTACAACAGCCCTGTCAAGACTTAACCAGAAGCAGAATATACAAGTTAATTTCGAAGACGCAAAAATTATATATCCCTCAAAGAATTATCATGATTTAATTATCCGCGAATCAATAGAAATTATTACCAAAGAAAATACCCTTTGTAATGATGTTTTATTGTACGATATACCAAGAATTTGGCTCAGTTTGCTTAAAGTATCATAAAACGAGTAATATTTCACTTCCCTATACCCATGTTTTATTTTCCCATTGTTTCCCGGATCTAAAAATTGACTTTCACTTACACTCCTTTCGTCATGCTTTTGAATATTTTAATTAAAATTAAATTAAGATTTATTATTCAAGAGTCATTTAACTACATATTTGTCTTTTATCGCAAGTTTAAATTAATGTTGGATATTTTTTATTAATTTTTTAAAATGACGATTTTTGCATATATTTTTTTTACACATACATGTTTTTTAAAGGTAAGAACTCAAAGAAAAGCACACATTTAAATTTATTGAGGTATTGTTCCAGTAAAATAACATTGTCTAAAAAAGTATCTATGAGATACATTTTTCTTGTATTTTCGAATGTCTTTATAATAGAATAATGGTACAATCCCCCACTACTTCATAACCCCCATCAGTTAGCAATGGAGATACTTCTTGATTTCTAGGTCACATTCATAACATTGCTACTCTACAGTCTACAACTAACGCAGGCACCTAGCAGTCTGTATGACAAAAACACATCACATGTCAGACTTGTGTGTAGGTGGGGAAGTAACTTGTTCTCAAATAAAAGCTCTTGAAAGTAGTTTGTATTTTGAAATTCATCGAAGTAAACCTACTGTCTCTCTTTTTTAACACTTTCCAACACACTTGGAAAGTGTTTATGCATTCGGTTTGTCTGTCCGTCTGTCCACGCTCTAACTCCCGTAAATATACTCGGATTTTCATGAAATTGATAAAGGTTATTTAGGGTCACCAAAGTATGTTTGGTGTTGTGTATGAAGTATGTAGGATTAATCGTTCATTTACAGTGGTACTCAAAAGTATTCCATTACATTATGGTATATGGGGAAAAATCTGTTGCAGAGTATTTTAATGACATTACGCTATTTCAAATGTATAGAAACTGATATAAATCACTGAATTTCACTACGATCATGTTAGAACAGGGCATTCATAGCATTTTTTTATTCATTTACAGGGACGCACAAAATAAGTCGGTTACAGTACAGTACTGTCTTTGAGTAATAATTGCTCGAGTGTACGCTTTAAAATTCGGTACGAGCTTTTAAATTTAATTAATGTTTTGCATCTTACTAGTTATATATAAATTCTATACCTCAAATACAGGGCTGCACAAAAGTATTCACGTACCGTTTTCCTTATTAGAGGAATTTGCTGAAGGTGCATTTCCAAATGAAGTATATATGTATCTCTTAATTGAACTAAATTTTGGCATGCATGTTGTAAATAGATTCAAATCTATATATCGTATACAGGGCTGCTGGAAAAATTCGCATAATTTTCCGCTTGTGGGTGGGAACTGATTAAATTGGGTTTTGAACTGTTTTATGCGTTTCCACATGGTTGAATTAGACCTAATATTTTAAACGGTACAGTTTTGTTACATTACTCTGAATGTGTTGGAAAGTGTTTCATAATCTATGCTTGAAGCACAATTTTTCTTACTTGTCGTATACTTGAATTTTGTTTTCCCTTAATAATTATTTTGACGCTGGTATTTTAAACTATCACATAAATTTATAACTGCACAGAAAGATTTTGTGTGAACTTTGGATTACAATGATGACAGTGACCTAGTCGACATACACAATGAATTATTGATTTTACCTCCAGATCCCGAGCAATTGATCTACACTGAGGAAATTAATGATTAGTCTACAAGGAAGATAGACGAAACAGAGTGTGTTGAATAACACCCAAAAAAGGTTGCGGACATGATTGCCATCTTAGTTTCTAAAAGAAATTAAGAACATGACAAACCAGACATTTATTCAAAATCTACGTTTTACTCGCTAACTTAAAATTCAAAATATATGTACATTTCTGTGTTACCACTGCACTAACCCCAACAGAACGCGTGTCAAGATACAATTCTTAATCCTTCTATATATATAAAAAAGTAACGGTTTGGAAATGGACCAATAAAAATCTGCGTAGATCTTCCCGGTATATTCCCAGATCGATATCCATATTTCTTGTGACCGGGGGTGTTTCTTCGTTAATAATAAGAAAACTGTTTCATAGAAAAATATGAAAATTGGTGCTATTACAGAGAAATGTTTGATAAACACGCTGATAAAGACAGTTTTTAAATCGAATAATTATTTTAAGAGATATTTAACGTTAAAGTTGGTCAAATCTTTTCATTAAAACATTTTTATGAGTAAAAACTATGCATAGGAATTTAAACATTTTTACACTATTAAATACATTAGGAATTCCCGGTGTGCAGACTGCATTTATTTTTTCGATTTGACTAATTGTTTGATGATATATCTCCATTTTTAAGTAAAATTTTTAGCATTTCGAGAGATATTTTTTCATATTTTAGAAAAGGATATTATTTTAAACTGTTGTCAATTTTAAAAACAGCGCAAAGAATAATATTTCCTTCAAATTAAAAATTTATTACACGTAGCTATTATAATCAGAAAGTAAGTTTCAAATGAGAATTAAGTGATTACGTGTTAAAAATCAGGAAAATATCGAAAATTACATCATAAAAACTATAGTTACACATGAATTTTAAAAGAGAAAGAAAATTTTTAAATAATGAATTCATTATTATGCGTTAAAAATCTCAAATAGAGGAAATTTACGTTATATTTAAAAAGGCCAAATAATTGACAGTTGGCAAAAAAGTTTAAATAAAAAAATATATTTGCAAGAGACACTTATTTCATATTTTGCGATAATCTCTTCAACTATTAACGTGAATTCTAAGACAGCGCAAATAATATTTCCTTTCTAACAACAAAAGTATTTTCATGTGAATATTAAAATGAGAAAGAAAACTTTGGTGAAAATTACGTCAGATATAAAACGATACATTTCAATTGTGTTACTTAAAAGACATTTCTTACAGAGATGTTAAAAAACCGAGAGACAAGGACTCTGTTTACTTAATTCATATTACAATAGCTTATTTTCTAATTTTTAACTAATTCTTTTTTAATCAAAGGCGAAAACAGCCATTGTATCACTTAACAAACGCTAATTTCATCTTAAAAATCTCCAATCAAAGGAATATGAATGAAAACCCGTTTACAAGGAGAACGCCACTGTTTTTTAAACTATAATTCAATCTTTTTAAATCCGATGAAATTAGCCTGCTTTTAGAATCTGGGTTGTCGGAACGGGAGTTGGCGAGCGTAGCTCGTAGAGGCAGTGCCCCCTAGTATGTAAATAATAAAAATATTCACCCTTCGCCATTATTGATATTACTGGTCGCCCTTGGCGACCAGTTTGGTCTCCCTTAAACACATGCTAAGCATTGTATCACGTTACTTTTATACATAATTTAATTTACTTGCCCAATCCTTCGCCAAATCCGAAGATTCTGATACAAAAATCCTGAATTCGGCATTTTTATACTAGCCGGGCGCAGGTGATAAATCGCCAAACATTGTTCCCGTCGTATTTTTTCGTATTTCATTAATTTCATTTAAAATATGGTACTTTCATACATTTTATTTAAAATGCATAACTTTAAAATTAAAATATTTAAAATTTATGACTTTCAGTTATAGCTTTAAATAAAATCTTAAAAAAAAAAGATAAAGAAAAGTAATAAATAATACTGTAAACCATGACATTTAATTTCAACATCAAAGCTTTGTTTTAATTTACCACGCGAGAAATTGTTTATGATACTGATGACATGATTTTTACAATATTTGGCGAAGGAACAATATTCGACGATTTATCACCTATTCCCGGCTAATATTAAATTACCAAATTGGCCGCTTGGCATACAAAAAGGGAAGCGGTCAACCCGGAACTGTTGATGACAGTCACATGACTTTGGCTTTTAGGTAGATTTCGTATGAAATACTACCTATTGGCGTCGTTCCTATGTTGGAATTTCTGAAAAAAATTTTCAGATCTACACCGATCATGACCCCTAGAGCCCAAAACCACCCTCAGTAAAAAACTTTATCTATCTATCTATCTATCTATCTATCTATCTATCTATTTATGTATGTATTTATATATATCACTTTCTTCTGGACACGAAAACTTCCACAATTCTGCACCAATCTCTTCCAAACTGATACATAAAATCAAGGGGCATAAAATCTCGGTCAAGTTCGTTAATGGGCAAAATCGGACCAAGGGGATGGAAATAGGGAGGGGTTTTGTGAAAACAGAAAAAAAACCATAACGTCTTAAATTTTATACATATCGAATCAGTTTAAAGTTTTTATTACTTCTAATAATAGGGCCAAAAATTTATGTATCAGAGATTTTTGATAACGTTAAAAATGGGCTCAAGGGGCGCAATAATATGGTTTTGGGGAGAAAAAAATTGATAACTTCGTCAATTCTAGAGATATCAAATCTAATTAATTTTATCATGAATTTCCTTAACATTATCTACAACTTTTATATTCACAAGTTTTTGATAGGACCAATTCGTACCGCAAAAAAAATTAAAAACGAAAACAAAAAGGGCGTTTGAAGAAGAAAAAAAATCATAACTTCGTCAATTCTCATGATATCAAATCCAATTAATTTTATCATGAATCTCCTTAACATTATCTACAACTTTTATATTCACAAGTTTTGGATAGGACCAATTCTTACAGCAAAAACAAATTAAAAACTCATAGCGGTTGAAGAAAAAAAATCATCGTAAGGGTGTATTCAAATCCAAACTGCTTATTTTCTGACTCATTTTACAATCCATTTTTACTCTCAAAGGCTTCCAATTGGTAACTTTTCTTACTCAGAAACTATATAATGTACTGTAATGGTCAATATTTTGGTAGAGGCAGAATATATTTTAAAACATGCTGTCAAAGTGGGCCTTTTGAACCGAATTTCCCGAAGCGGATTGTGTTGGTAAAATCATCGTATTAAGGGAGTATTCAAATCCAAACTGCTTATTTTCTGAATCATTTTTAAATTCATTTTTGCTCTCAAACGCATCCAATTGGTAGATTCGCTTATTCGGAAACTGTATAATGTACCGCAATGATCGATTTTTTAATAGAGGCAGAATATATTTCAAAAAATGATGTCAAAGTGGGCATTTTGAACGGAATTTCTCGAAAAGATTGTGTTAGAAACGAAAAATATTGTCTTACTGAGAAAATAATTGTTTATATATCAAGTTTTAATTAATTGAACGAAAATTAAAAGCACAGGTCGCTTATAAATCTCTTCAAAAATCACGTCAACAAGTTTCATGTTTTTCCTATTAAAAATAAATCTGGAGTTATGCCAGAAAATTTCGAGTTGTTGAGCATGGAAAAGTATTTTTTTGAATACCGCCCTAACATGATTGTGATAAAACCAGTTATTATATAAAAATGGAATAAAAACTCGTCAAAGAGGCCAGATAAAATTGTTAAAGTGGGTTTATCACTAATCATGATTTGGTTTTTGTTTGTGAAATTAGTATACTTAACTTCGAAATCTACCTCCGCCTGTAGGCCGGGCCAGCAGGGATTTTTTATGTATATAATTATCAACTTTTACAATTTTTTAATTTAATTAACAATGAATGATCGTAATTAACCTTAACGGAAATACATTAAAACAACAATGAAATTTATTTAACACCCATATCCAACTTCAAGACACTCTCTTTCCGTAATAGAATACTTCCTCTCAACTGGATTCAAAATATCTGATACATAAGCTATATGTCTACATTGCTGTGTTAACATTGCACTAACTCCAGCAGAATGCGCATCAAAATACACTTCTAAATTTATAAAAAAAATTCAAAAAGGTCAAGAAAAAGAAAGAAATTAATGCTTCCCCGAAATGTTCAATAGATTTCGCAGCGTCCGCGGATTACACAAACTTCACGTTTAGTCCAGACAATAGGGAATTTTACCTAGCAAAATTAATGGTAGTTCTGGCTTACTTTATGTTTTTAGGTCGCTGAATCCGAATTTGAAACTTCCCACAAAAATTTCCCCCCGGCAACCCCCCCAAAAAAGGTTTTTATTAAAAAAATCAATTGTTTTTATTACTTCAGAGAAAAAGTATCTAGAAATTAAGAAAGCAACAAAATTTGCAACAAATTAGATATATGACATTATGACTTAGGATGAAGGGGCAGGGGGCATCTGCCTCGGAACATGCGTGCGGTGCTGCGTGGGCTAAGTTACGCAATTCCGCTTAACCACTCACACGTTTACATTCGCTCTCCCGTCTCCCCCCCGAACTTTCCTTATAAGGTTTACTTTAAGTTTTTTGGGTCGCTGAATCTGAATTTTAAAATTACCCCCCCCCCCCCCCCCAAATTCCCCCCCCCCGAAACCCTCCCAAAATAGTTGTTATTAACTTGAATTTCTTATTGTTTTAGGGGAAAAGCATTACAAAATTCAGAAACTATACAAAATTTGCAACAAATAGGATACATGACATTATGACGTAGGATAAACGGGGAGAGAGGGGGCTGCCTCGGAGCATTCCCCGCGCGCTTTTCTCAAAAACCAAATTTTTTCAAAAAATCAATTCTTTGGTGGGTTGCCGGGTGAAATTTTGGTAGGAAGTTACAAATTCGGTTTCAGCGACCCAAAAAACATAAAGTGAGTCGAAATCCAGAACTAGTATTAATTTTGCCAGATAAAATCCCCTATCGCCTGGACTCCATAATTTAATGCACGTAGCGCCGCAGTGCATGTTCAGAGGCAGCCCTCACCCTCCCCGTTCATCCTACGTCATAATTTCATATATCCTATTTGTTGAAAATTTTGTCTAGTGTCGTCTGAATGACGTCGTCTCGTCTAGTGTCGACGAAGTGACGTCTAGTGTCGTCTGAACTTTTGTCTGAATTTCGTAATGCTTTTCACCTAAAACTATAAGAAATTTAAGTTAAAAACAACTATTGGAGGGGGGGGTGAATTTTGGGTGGAAGTTAAAAATTCGGATTCAGCGAACAAAAAACTTAAAGTAAACCTTATAGAGAAAGTTGAGAGGGGAGATGGGAGGGCGAATGTAAACGTGTGAGTGGTTAAGTGGAATTGCGCAACTTAGTTCACGCAGCACCGCGCGCATGTTTCGAGGCAGATCCCCCCTTCCCCTTCCTCCTACGTCATAATGTCATATATCTAACTTGTTGCAAATTTTATCTACTTTCTGAATTTCTAGATACTTTTCCCCTAAAACAATAAAAAAAAATGATTTTTTTAATAAAAACCTTTTTGGGGGGTCTTTTATCAAAATTTGGGGGGGGGGGAGAGTTCAGTGGCTTAGCCAAGGGGGGGGGTCCAGGGGTCCGGACCCCTCCCCCCCGAAATTAGACCAGGTTTACTTAATCATGGATACAAATACAACAGTAAAAACTGCTAAGACAGGATCACAAAGATAAAAAATTCTGCTTTAGAGAGGTGTTCGTCTTAGAAGGTATAATTCAAAGGTATGTCTTCTTCGGGGCTATGAACTTTTCCGTTTTAGGAAGGTTTTCGTTATAAACACTTTCCGTTTTTACAGTATCCCTTAAAACTGCTAAAACGTACTGACTTCCCAAACTTTTTTCTTTCACGTACCCCCTTCTTAGGTTTTTCATTTCGGAGTACCTACATTTCTCATAAACACGCCCTCCTTCCCCCCCTCCACTCAAGGAGATAACGTAAACATGCTTTTTTTCATTAGTAATCTTCTTATTACAACCATATAATAAATCGATGCAAATTACATTGATATTCCTAACATTTTTGTGACTTCCTCCATTAGCGATATTATTTTCACATACCCCCAGTGGTACACTACCCCAGGTTGGAAACCGCTGCTATAACACCACCTCTGAAGAGCATAAATCTATTACAGGAAAATCTGTGAAGATGACCTATCTCAAAGGAAAACAATTCAAGGTTCGACGAAAACAACACTATATATTTGTGCTTGCTAACGTTTGAAGCCTATCTGAAATGAAACTAGTTCCGATTGTGAATTCTTCTTGGCAGGTTTTCTGAAAACACGGAATCCTCTGATAAACAGAAAAATTTATATGTCCCGGAGACGGAAAATTAACTATACAAGTATACCTGCTAATTCCGTTTACACAAATTTACTTTAACTAGATTAAACGTAAAACTTCTTTATCTTGGACTGCGATGGAGTTCTGTTGTCGACACTTATGGAAAAAAATGAGTTTATACGAACGCAATAACGGTACATTGGTTTAATTTCGTGACCCTTATCTTTGTTCACTTTATAACGGACAATATTAACAATTACTTTAAATCTGCTGCCTGCAATTAATAAAAGTAACATTATTTCTGGACTGGTTATTTTTTACCACTTTCAAAATACATTGGCAGGAAAAATTAAACGAAAAAAAGGTGCTTTATGTTAACTCTATTAAGGGAACTTCCAGAAAGGTAACTCAATATCAACGTTATCACGTAGTCCAATGGGATTAACATTCGCTACAGAAATATATTCAAAATTTTCAACCTCAGCCCGTTCTTTCGGTTCACGTGTGAAAAGGAGCGCACGTAGGTGTTTGAAGTCTAATTTTAAGTATTGTACGTGTAATTAGGTAAAACTTTCGCTTCTAGTAGGTGGAAAATGTCGTCCAGAAGACATTTGACCGATTGTGAGAAATTGCGTGCGATAGGGAGAATGGAAGCAAGACAGACACTCTTAGGGGTCTGTAAAAACTTATAAATAGCCAAAACCGTCATGTCAAGATCGGTAAACGGTTTAAAGACACTGGTATAATGCCCACAGACAAGCAGGGCAAGTAGAAAACGCACCACAATAGGCTCTCAGGACTGTGATTTGCCAACGATTGCTAAAAGAAATAGGCAAATGACGTCAGCTCAGATTGCAGGAGTTTGCTGCAGCAACAAGAACTCGACTATCCGGATTTACTCTGAGTGACAGGCTGCATGCAAGGAAACCCATGTTTTGTGTTCCACTAACTCCGGTAGCGATATGCGCCCGGTTAAAGTGGTGCAGATATCATCGTCATTGGAGTACCATGGGCTGGAGCTGAGTTCTCTTTACCGATGAATCCTGATTTTGTTGAGAGAGTTACTACAGACGTGTTACCATATGGAGGAAGAAAATCACATGCAATAAGGCTGCAAAGGCCCGTGAAAGGCATCGATAGGTCGTGGAATCATGGTATGGACGGATATCATTTTAAATGGCCGCAGTTACCGACACATTTTTACCAGTGTAACTGTGAATGATGAAATATACAGAGATGAGGTTCTTGATCCTCCTGTCAAGTTGTTTAAGGGTGCAATCAGAAGATTCGGAATTTTATGATTATTAATGGTGTAGAAGAACGCTACACCCTTCCACGTATCTCCTAAGTGTCCCTTCCAGAGCTGCATAAGTCCGACCTGTCCGAAGCTTACTGCTGAACTTGGAGAATGTTCTAAAACTGTTTCGAACCATCTAAAATAAATTTGCTGGGATGTACAAAAACGGAAACCACCATGAACCATTTTTTACACATTCTAATACTTTCAAAATAGTTCTAATCCATCACAAATAAACTTATTACAAAAATTTAACTTCCTTAAAGACGACCAGATATCGGAAGCAACTATTAGATCGAATATGGTATCAAAAGTGGCGAGGCATGAAACATGGAAACCCAAAAGAATTATGGCTGAATAAGACAATTGTAAAAAAACTGCTTTTTCCAGCATGAACTATATTTGATGAGTGTGCTTCTTACAGTACTAGTTTCTTACATTACTAAGATCTTTTTCTTAAAGTTAAAACCTTCCCACATACCATTTTTAGTTTGCAGAAAATTTGCAACAGCTTTGCTTTGAAAACCTGCAAAGTTGCAGTAAGCTCAGCATGACAAGACTGAAAGTTCATAACAAGACTGCAGCAAGATAACGCAAATGCCGAAGTCACCCCACTTTGAACTTGCAGCTAACTTGTCGTGCAAGTTAAATTCATACTGTATCAAATTTATTACAAACTAACGGCAAACAAGTAATAAAAAATACTACAAACTTACTGCAAAGTAGTAATCTTTCCATGTCACACTATAAGTTTAACCCTTTCGAAGTGGTCCATAGACCTGATCAAGTCTATTCATGCGAAAGCGCCGTCAGAAGGTGCATGCATCGGTTTTATCACCATAAACAAGTTTAGGTAATATTTGAACTTTTTATTTCGAGCATTTTTTGGTATTTAATAAGTATAGCGCTTAGAAAAAGCGGTGCCTACCGAATAAAATTTCTGCAATTTCTGCGTATGTGCTGATTCTCTCAACAGAGTGATTTTTTTGCTTTCATCACTTCCGTGAATTAAAGACAGTCTGGCATCAGTTTCACAAATAACTACTTAGGCAAGTGGGTGATGGTATACCTTGCGGGAGATTTGCTGCGAATTTCTCAATTCAAATTTGTCACGGCAATATAATATCAGAGAAAATCAAACTTGCTGCTAATGTTCATGCTATCTGGGTTATCTCAAAAACTCCCATGGAGAGCGCGGCGGATCGCATGAATGACTCATGCGATTGACACTTATGTGAAATCTTTATCTAATATCTTACAGCACAAGTTCGTAATTCAATGGCAAGAAATTAAACATGGAAATTGCAGTTTTAAACTTAACCACTTGGTTTTCAGCAAATTTAATTGCATCGCAATTCATATTAAGACCATGTAACGCTTCCGTTAAAGACAATATTCTGTTATAGACAATTACTATTTTGACAAGTTTTATTCTATTCATATGACATAAATAAGTATATTTATATAAATACACAAAACTTGTAAAAATGGAACCTGCCTATAACGGAATTCTGTCGTAAACAGAAATATTCCGAGCTACGAAAAAGAATACTATACAAATACAACCGATAACACGAAAACCTGTGTAAAACGGAATTTTTCAGCAATATTTACGATTTTATCTTGACAGGTTTTACTATATATATAACCTGAAGGAAAAATTCTGGACCCCCCCCCCCCCTCGAAACGAAATCCTGGCTACGCCACTGGGGGAGTTGCCGGGTGAAATTTTGGTGGGGAGTTAAAAATTCATATTCAGCGACCCAAAAAACATATAGTAAGCCTTTTCCCAGATCTACCATGTATTTTGCTAGGTAGAGCCCCTATACGGTCTGTATTGCCTGGACTAGTTCTTCCTTTTTAAACCATAAAAGTCTCAAATAATTCATAAGAATAGCGAATACAGTTTGAAATCCATACAAGCATACCTAGGAAGATTGCATCTTGTTTATAGTTTTAGGGTAGAGAGAATGTAATAGATTCGGTCTTTTTCGAGTCAATTTTAGTTTTATCCTGAGCTATCTTAACATATAGCCCCACCAGTGGCCGAGAGGTTCTGCTCTCGAAGCTGGTAGACGGGAGTTGCTGGGTTCGATCCCAATCGCGCCCGTCGGCCTAATCGTTCGGAGTTTTCGTGGTTTTCTTCGAGCCGTGGATCTTCCATGCGTTAATACGGATTAGGTTCCCTTAGAAAGACCCCCACGGAGGGCACTCCCCCCGGGCCTATATCCCTCGTGTAGATAATTGGCCGTCAAAAATCAACCCTATCTTAACATATAAATTCTCTATTTTTCGCCATAAAAACTTACATTTTTACAACTTTTCCGTTAACTCTTTATGTCCCAAATTACGAATTCATCGAATTCATGCAAAGTTCATCTTCTAAAGCATTTTTTTGTGAATTTTTGAAACTACATTACAAGCTTTACACAATAATTTAATAAATTTTAGAAGGATTTTGAAGGCGTCCAGTCAAATAATTAATAAAAATATTTTTTAGTATATTGTAGAATTGGGAAATGTACAAATATAATGGTCTTACAATAGAAATATTGAAATATTTCCGAACTGAAACTTCCATCCCCCTCCAATCTTTCAAAGTCAAGACATCTGAAAAGATGCAAAGGCAAAAGAAAACCATTTAGAAATATTTTTGTTTTGTGCAACCAATAGTGCTTTTAGTTTAGGACAAAGGAAAGTACTTATAACTCATTCTAAACTCTGTTACTACTAATAGATGTATTAAATAATTTTTATAGCAAGTTGTTTTAATGGTATTTTAATCTTCTGCTGGGGCATAAAGGGTTAAATCAACACTTTTCCAACAAGGTTAAAAGTCCTCTCAGCGACCTCCAATGCTTCTAAAACGTTCCCGGAAAGATGGCAATGTCCTCCAGATAGGATAATATTCCCTTATCTAGCAAAGGTTTAAGGATTTCAGTCTTTGACTTGTGATGCGTGGATAGTTTCCCTGACTAACCAAAATTTATCAATTTAAAACGAACATTGTTTGTAATAAAATCAGTTTTAGCTCTGCAATCTGACTTTAATGATCTTGAAAATATCCCGGTTAAATCTACGCGTACAAAAACTTACTTCTCGTTATATTAGCAAAAGTTTATCTATCACAAGAACTGGGAATTGAAGATACCATGTAATAACAGTTAATTTACGACAAACGAAAGCAAACCTTCAAGCTTCAGGAATATTAGAACTCTTCCTATTATTATTTCTAAACAACACTATTGGTTATGTAAAGAGTAATCAAGAGGCATAATAATATCATCAACCACCATCTTACAAATATGGTAATCTATTAAAATGTCCAAATTTAGACCACTGACCCTCATATAATCGACACCAACTCTATACTATATAGACATTAATCACAGAGCACTTTCAATTTTAGACATTTTGTCAAATACTTAAAAATATACTTGTCGGATTCTTCTGGAACTTCAGGATTATAGAAAATATGTTTAACATCAAATTTATCAACGTCGTTTTGATAACGAGGACATCTAGTGAGCCAACAAAAAAAAATCAAAGAAAAATAATAATATTTGGGATCATTGTATCTTAAAATGCACGAAATGGTCTATCTCTGCAGAATACAAACTTGTAAATACTGCACAACATGTTTACTGTTTTGTAAAAGTAACACGTATATTCATAAAGATATAACAATTTAAAAAAAAAAAAATCTTGCATGTTTTTAGCTTATATCGTGAAGGGTTTTCTACTAAATTTAATGTCAGTTTCATACAAATTAGCAAAGTGTATTAGAAACAATATAGTGCAATTGAAATATAAATACAGAGTGACAATTAAATTAGTTGGGTAATTTCGTAAATTAAGAACTTCCGAAATATTAAATGAAATTAACTAGTTATTTTGTATTAATAGTAATATTGATGAAGTTTATTCATAGATGTCGTTAGGTGTCATAACTGACGCTATCGCTTAGCGAGCGGTATCATTCCTTTTCGACATTACGATAATGGTGACGTACAACAATGCTGAAAAAGTGCTGTCTTTGGTTTCATGACACTCATTCTGCTGTGCGAGTCACATCGATCATTTGTGATAATGGTAATTTTTAACTATTTTTACCCGACTGAAAAGAAGGCTTATGTGTTTCACGAGTATCTGTGTATGTGGATTTCTTTATACACTCGAAACATCCCAACGGCTGGATGGATTTTAATGAATGAGGTTTCTATCAATTTCGTCGTAACGGCCCGATGGTTATAGGCTAGGTTTTGTTTTTATAAATTCAAAATGGCGGCCTTAAAGTACAAAATGGCGGTTGAGACGAAAAAAAATTTCGCACCCTATTGAGTGGCATATCATTGGACAAGTCTTTCAAATTGAAGACGATGTTTCATTGACTATTTTACAGTCAGAAGCTCCGTTAAAATATTATACAACCTGGAAGTTGTGTATGTAGGATCTCTAGCTTTACTGCACACACTAAAACACAACTTAAAAGACATGAATACAAGTAAATAAAAAAATAGGTAATTAATATAAACAAGTAATATAAAAAAATATTTTAAGTCAATTCCTACTTAGTTCAATAAGAGAATTTTTTTTCTCCCAATCTTCTTCCTTCTTGAGTGGCGTTTAAAATGCCTTGATCAAGAAGAGAGCTCTCTCGATTATTGAAAATTAATTAATTTAATTTAATTAATGAATTAATATTTAAAAAAAAACTGGATTAACATCAAGTGTCATGCACTACAAGTTTAAAAAAAATTATTTGAGCTTGATTGGGTGAATAATAAGTACTTTATTAACGATTGAAAATTTGAATAATATATATATAGCGTGAGTGTGAGCTAATAGTAGGAATTGAAAAAAAAATAGTTTCACATTGATGAGAAATAATTTATTAGTTCGCGTTTTACGCAGTCGGGTTTTTTGATTTTTTAAATTTAATTGTTTATTCTATCTTACAGCAATATGTATTTTAATTTTTTTCTGTCAATCCCGTTCAATAAATCAATTCTTTTTGACCAACTATTTTGTAGACACCCTGTATATTAAATATTTTATAAAATATGAGAAGTTGTATTAAAAAAATTGTATCTGCGCATGCGCAAACGATAACAAATATATATATTTTTTAACATAACTTAATAGTCAACTCCATGGAGCAACTCATAAATAATCCGAGTCAAACAGGAAAATTCAGAAAGATATCATCGATAGTGTGAGCTGATTTTTAGTTACTCTCTAAAAACTGCTGAATGATAAGGGATTTTAAACAAATAGTCATTTTTTATTAACTGACTTTCAGAAAAAAGTTAGTATTTAATGAATATGAATGAGTAGATTTCGAACAAATGCTCCGATTTTGATATTCTTGTTATCATGGAATAGGCTCGTTCTGGCGGTTATCGAAGAACTAAAGCATCAAGAAAAATGAAAATGAAAAAAAAATTTAATTAATACTCACAATTTGTGGAAAATCCTTTATCATTCAGATGCTTTTAGAGAGAAACTAAAAATCAGCTCACTCTATCGCCGATATCTTTTTGAATTTTAACATTATTTGACTGGATTTGTTTATGTGTTTCTCCATAGATTTCACTATTAAGTTATGTAAAACAAATCTTTATCTTTCGCACATGCGCAGATTTATTTTATACACCAATATATAATATTTATAATATAATAAAAATGTAATATATTTATATTCCAATTACATTATATTTTTTCTAATACACTTTGCTAACTTGTCTGACACTGACGTTAAATTTCGTTGAAAAACCTACATGATATAAGCTAAAAACATGAAAGAATTTTTTGAACTAAAACAAAATCCCTATATCCCTCTTGAATATACGTACAATATTTACACAAATCAGTAAACATGTTGTACATTATCCACAAATTTGTATTTTGCAGCGATAAATCTTTCGTGCCTTTTAATTTACAGGTTTGTGACATCGTTTTCTTAGCCCACAATTGCCCGTGGGAATTCAATTATTGCATCAGGGAAGGACAAAATCCTTTTTTTAAAGGTATGGAGAGGGGAGATAGCACAGTTATCTGTGTCCTTGGGAAATGCCCAAAGGAAAATTTCAAAATCCCGAAGAAATAGCGGGTAGCAGAACAATGGAGCAAATCTAGTCAGTCTCCCAGTGAGGGCATAAGAAAAGAGTCAGGGTCTTAACGTAACGAGGGGAGGGGTTGTGACATCGGCCCATGGTAGCACACGATATCTTGTGGGAATTGAACAATTATTTCCAGGAGGGAAAATTCATTTTGTTGAAAGATATGTAAGATAGTGGGGGGGGGGGGGTAGCACAGTTATCTGTGTCCTAAGGAAATGCCCAAAGGAAAATTTCGAAATCCCGAAAAAATAGCGGGTAGCAGAACAATGGAGCAAATCTAGTCAGTCTCCCAGTGAGGGCATAAGAAAAGAGTCAGGGTCTTAACGTAACGAGGGGAGGGGTTGTGACATCGGCCCATGGTAGCACACGATATCTTGTGGGAATTGAACAATTATTTCCAGGAGGGAAAATTCATTTTGTTGAAAGATATGTAAGATTGGGGGGGGGGGGGGTAGCACAGTTATCTGTGTCCTAGGGAAATGCCCAAAGGAAAATTTCGAAATCCCGAAGAAATAGCGGGTAACAGAACAATGGGGCAAATCTAGTCAGTCTCCCAGTGACGGCATAAGAAAAGAGTCAGGGTCTTAACGTAACGAGGGGAGGGGTTGTGACATCGGCCCATGGTAGCACACGATATCTTGTGGGAATTGAACAATTATTTCCAGGAAGGAAAAGTCATTTTGTTGAAAGATATGTAAGATTGGGGGGGGGGGGGGGTAGCACAGTTATCTGTGTCCTTGGGAAATGCCCAAAGGAAAATTTCGAAATCCCGAAGAAATAGCGGGTAACAAAACAATGGAGCAAATCTAGTCAGTCTCCTAAAAAGGCCATGAATAGAAAGAAAAGAAAAGAGTCATGGTCTTAAAGTAACGGGGGGAGGTGTTGTGACATCCGCACACGGTAGTACAGGATAGCCCGTAGGAATTGAACAATTATTTACAGGAAGGAAAAATCATTTTGTTGAAAGATATGTAGGGGGGGGGAGGTAGCACAGTTATCTGTTTCCTTGGGAAATGCCCAAAGGAAATTTTCGACATCTCGAAGAAATAGCCGGTGATAGAACATTGGAGGAGATCTCGTCAATCCCCTAGTGAAGGCATGGGTAGAAAAAATGAAACGAGTCTGTGTGTGCTAGCTAGCAGGTCTGGACAGTAGAGACGTGGATTTTGTAGTTTGATGTCCGATAGTCTTAACGGGATATATGAAGTACGGCAGAGTACTCTCATGTTGAGTGTTGGATGCACAGATCAAGTTACAATATGTGAGCGTGTCTCACAATTGATTGTAATGCTATTTTTTACTTTATTTTTCAACTTAATTTAATCGTTTAAGTAAAGAACTTAAGAAATAAATTACGTGTTACATGTAAACATTAACACGCTCACGCCGGCGCGGTGGGTCACACTCGACTGTCTCAGAGTTGTCAAGATTCCGTCTTTTTGCTCAGCACTGTTATTTTAGAGAAAATGTTGTTCTTTGTAGATCGCCCAATTGTTCTAATTAAATGAAACAACATTTTCTGCATAAAAATACTAGTATCCAAACAGCCGGGCATTTGGCATCTCTGAGACAGTTGAGTGTGACCCACCGCGCCGGCGTGAACGTGTTAACTCTTTCGTTACCGAGGCTGAAATTATATCGGTCCTTCAGAAAACCGAAACGCCCGAAAAATTTCATGCCCCTCTTCTTAGCAGAAACGTCAACTTAGAACTCATCAATCTTAGGAGTGGGAGGAAACGAGCTTAGAAAAGGATTAGCGTATTCCTCTGCATGGGGGAAAGGGAAAAATTCTGACTAAATAATACCTTTTTGCAAGGGACAAAATTCCGAGAGAGCTTTAGAATAAAAATGTAAACATCTATTGTCTAGTATTGGTTATCCAGATAAATGGAAATACCTTTACGATATGAATGTAAAACTTATTAGTACCGCTTTGTATTGAGGGACACTTAAATTTTATGGTTTTCTAAATATTTTGACATACAACCATTCTTTAACATTGCCATTTTAGCATGAAATTAGAAATGTTGAAGCTGTCAATCCAGTGATGTATTTAAAAAAATGTCTGAATTTATCGGAACTAGAAATGCAAGAACTATTGAATTAAATTTAAAACCTCGTGAATTGTCTCAAAAATTGAAGTTATAAGGAAGGTTTTCCTTTAGCATTTTGAAAGACGAATTAACCCATTAGTGTCTGAATTTTTTTTTTCAACTCAATATTATTCTTAATTATAGTAAATGGTGTAAAATGAACGTAAAAATAATAAAAAAATTCTTTTTGAAAAAATGTTTATTTAACATATAAAACATAAATGTCCCAATTTTGGGACACTAGGCACGAAAGGAGTGGGAGTTTTCTCTGTTACTATCTAAGCATTAGATCTATGTTTGATGCCAATTATTTTGTTACAGAAAGGTTATATATATTCGGGTTATTATTTGACTAAAAAAAAATTCTTTTTTATTAGTATAAGGGGGGAGGGGGGCTGGGTTCGGCTGAAGAACAAGACCCCCTTCCTCCACACCCTTAGCTATTGGCATAGCAAAAACTTATAATAATCAATAATTACTAATAGAGTATATATACGAATATATTCGCATATCATATACGCCGACCCCCCCCCCCCCCCCCATAACTTTTTATTTTAATTTTGCACATGAAACCAAAGATTTCACTTACTAAGGCGAAAAATTAGTAAGTGAACAAAAACAAATCATTAATATTTTTTAATAATAAATTATTATTATTTGTATATTTTATATATTATTTTACTGTTTGTACACACAAAAAATCAGACTTTTGCAATATTTAATGTTTTTTTTTTTTTTTTTTTTTTTTTCTTTTTGGTTTTTGTAATTGACTCGAGTATAAGTCTACCCCCCAATTTACTTGCAGAAAACTGTCCGAAATTCTTCGTTTTACACATTAGTATAGATGGTGAAACAGAACTTTGATTATCCGACCCTCGATTAACCGAAACTCTCCGTAAGCCAATATCAATATTCTGAATTTTTTCCAACGTTTTTTTTTTTTTTTTTTTTTTTTTTTTTACTTTCACATTTCTTGTATGTGCAAGCATTCCTTTAAAAACTACGAGTAGAGATAAGTATTTTGGTTCCCCTTTCTTCGAATTCAATGGAAATTAGCTTGAGATCCCGCAAGATCCGATTCCGGTATAATTGTACTCCCCCCCCCCCCTGTGTACACGTCCCTGTTCTAAGCAAATAAAATTATTTTCATGTATAATACGAAGTTAGATATTTATTAAGCAGTTTAAATAGTCCTAATAGCAGTTCGATGACGATTTTAATGTTAAACTAGATGATTATTGATAAATTCTGGATTATCCGATGTAGGGACGGTCCAAATTACGTCGGATAATCGAGGTTCTACTGTATATATATTAGTAACCTCAGGTTGTCAAATATTAAACTAGTACAAAACGGTATGATTTAAATTTTTACTAAGCCAACAGCTAAGTGTGGGGAGGGGTGGGACTTGTTCTTGATCCGAGCCCAGATCTTACACCCCCCCCCCCCTCCTCTAATAATAACAGCGAATAGCCAAATAATAATCCGAATAATAATTTTACAGCCAAATAATAATCCGAATGATATGCAACCATTTTGTAACAAAATAAATGGTATAAAACATACATTTAATACATAGACAGTAACGGAGAAAACCCCTATCCTTTCCAGCCTAGTGTCCCAAAATTGGGACGGTATATAAAGGTTCAAATTCGAACAAAAAAATAGAAACCTGAAAAAATGCAAAAATGTTTATTCTAAAATAACGTTTCGTCTTATAAAAAATACCGCTTATAAAATGATTGATCAAAAAATAAAAGAAATATCTTACTTTTTCTTACTCGCCATTTTATTTCAAGAAAATCCAACTTTGTGCTACAAACAACATTTATTTCACCTTTTTATTATTAAAAATGTACTGCCATTTATGAATAAATATTGAAAACAAATACTAAGGATATATTTTACAAAGTTTTGAAAGGATATCATAATCCTATTTGTAATGGGATTTTTTTTTTTTTTTTTTTTTAAGAAAACGTCCAAAATTACGACGCCAGGCACAAATGGGTTACACAGAGTACATAAAACCCATGATAACCTAGGTATTAGACAGACACCCTCATATAGATATTTGAATGAAAAATAATTTTCTGAGTAAGGGAAAAATTATACAAAATAAAATATTTCTCATTTGATATAAATCCGAATATTAATAAGCATCTTACAAAAATAAATGAATAACAATTACCCTTTTTCGCTGTACAGACATTTTTTTCTGCAATCATGCAACATGTATTTTTATTATTATTATTTAACATATTAAAAGTGGTTACTGTTAGCCATGGATTTGGCGTGCACATAACTACTCATAAACATTTAAAAATATTGGCATTTAAAATAATTCAGATATTTCTTATGCTCAAGGTGTCGTCTCTTTCTAATCATTTAGACAGAAGAGCAAAAAATATCGTAATGAAATAAAATAATGAGTCGAATTGTGGAGGAATCATAGCGTGGAGATCAATACTTAAAAGCTATTGCTGTAGAAATCCTGTTAATGTTTTAAAATACAAAACAGCCATACCAATAATGAAACACTAATCAGAGCTCTTAAATTTATTTTCGTTGCTAGAAAAAGAAAAAAAAAGAAACTTCATAACATATTTAAAATTTATTTCCATTCCCATGTTCCTGAAAATTTCAGATATTCGCACTAAAATGCTTAAGAAATAAATAGTATTTTTCTTTTGCATGTGGGAACAGTGAGATTTCGAAATCTCGCCTGCGGAAATCCGGCAACTTCAAAAATCCGGTATACCGCCCCCGCCTCCTTCCCCGGCGATGTTTCTTTTTTACATTTTCAACTTACGGGTGAAAGGAAGATAGCAATTGTTTACGAATTAAAAATTCAAGAATGAAAGTAAAAGCAAATAAAATTAGCATCCATATTTCGGAAATTACATTAGGAGAAATAACTTCACAATTTATTACATTATCTATATAAAGGGCTTGATATACCTTAAATTATAATTGATTACTATTCAATTACGGTCGTTTTGATTTTTAAAAAATTGGTACAAAACGCCAATTTTGAAATATTTTCTGAGACATTCGTATCTATTATATGTATTCGTATATCTATATCATCGATAGGTGGTCAAGGCCCGACTTAGGCTATGGGGGGGGGGGGGAGGGGCAAGCATCATTCTGGGGGGGGGGGGGGCTTTTATCTATCTATAGAATTTTTGTGAATAATATGGAAGTAGCTAGTACTAAACTTCACACATATTGTATTATATGCATGAGTTTTGTACCCGGTACTGCTTACAATTGTATACAGAGTGTCACAAAAAGATGGTCACAAAATACTAGAACGATAATAGTAGAAAAAAATGATAGATTGTTTGATATGAGTATTTCTTTCCAAACTTTTACTTTGCTTATCTACGTACGTTATAAGATGTCTAAAAGAAAATGCCCCAAATTAGTCATCATTAATGGTTTTAACTTGTCACGTTACGAGAAAAACGTTAATAATGAATTTCTCTTGAAAACAATAGAATACTAAGTTGTCATAATAAAATATTAATCATTACTTTTCTAATGAAATAGTTTTTTTTTTTTTTTTTTTTTTTTTTTTTTTTTTTGCATGGGTTGAGAAGGTACTGGAAGCAGAGAGGGGGGAAGGGGGACCACACTTCCTTCCTAGATGTTTGAAAATATATGAATTTTGGTCACTTTTGTTTAATTTTAAACATTTGGCACCCTTTAAAGAAAATCCTGGCTACTCTCATGGGGGCCCCCAAAAAAGTGGGGCCCGGGGCAGCTGCCCCTGCATAAGTTGGGCCCTGTAGGTGGTAAAACCTTTTTGATTTTACAGTTTCTTTGTAGCAGCCCTACCAATCTTCTGTGTGTACAAACAAAAATTAATTCAGGAACGTATAATGTTCTCGTTTTCTTTCTTTTTTTTTAATTATTTTACAGTATTGTTCAAAATATTATACAATTTCTACAGGGGGAAATGGGCCATAGGTTCAGAACTCAGCTTTAAATAATATATATTTTTCTTTTCTACTTTATTCGAAAAATATTAGTATATTAAAAATAACTCATATCTATATTGTTCAATTTGTTTTAATCATATTGCTGTGTGGGGAAACTGAAAAAAAAAATTATAGTAGTATAATTTAGCTTGAAAATATATATGTGTAATTCTTTTGCAATTGCATCAGAACGATTTTTTTTATTTTTATTTTGCACGGTACTTACAGAGAGGAAAGGATCTTCTATCAGGAAAAGAAATAAGTGTCCGGATTACTGAAAAGGACAATAAAAAAGTGTTTCCTGTACCCCATTCCCATTAATGTAATTTCCGATTAATTAGAATATTTTAGTTGAATTGACATGGTATAATTAATTTAATCCCCATGTAACTAATTGAAGATACATTATACATTTGTTTAGGTACACCATAAAGGTTTTTATTTTTAATAAATATATTTTGTGTACTATTGCATATAGTGTCAAGGAACGTTTATGGGAAACATATAGTATTTCCTATTACGGAAAGGTAAAAACTTTGAGATAATTGAAAGCATTGAAAATTTGTAAATTTTGTTTAATCAGTCTCGGAGGAGGAATACATCTTTTACAGCCGGAAAGTATTAATATTAACCTGCAATATATTTTGCAACAGTAATAACATGTATATTTATTTCTTTTGAGGTAGACATTTTAAAAGATCAATTATACATGTTAGTAGCAAAAAGTAAATATTAAATCTGACGCAAAATTGTATAATAAAGTATTAGAAGTACAGTCGTGGAAAAAAAAAAAAAGTAAACACCTCCTACTAACTCTGCAAATAATTAAAGTACAAGAAAGTTACTGGGACCAATCTATTTGAAATAAAGTCTACTTTTAAATGATGTATATAAAATTTGCTTAGGGGGGGGGGGGCATTTATATTTCTCTTTGAAATTTAGAGTAATAAGCAATGTACAACAACTGAAAGAGAAAGAAAGCTAAGAATTAAATGAATGAAACAAATTTAATAAATTGAATAACACTCAAATATTACATAAATACAATTACTGAACATCTATAGATGTGAAAACGAAGTATTAGGAATTTTGATTCATTTCAATGTCGGACTCACAATTGAAGCATGTCTTACAAAGACACATTTTACATATTTCACACTCCCATGTGCTTTGAATATTATTATTCGATGATGTTTTCTTTTTTATTTCTCTGCATCGAACACAAGTCCTCTTCCTCCCTTCAATTTTCACTCTTTTATGAGTGTGAAAGGATGTGGGAGAAAATGGCGGGAGCACGCGCTTTCTTTGAAGAAATTGTGCTTCGATGTTTTCTATAATTTCTAATTTGAAATCATATAAAGATTTCACCTTTTTCGGTGAAGGAAAGTTTGTGGTTTTTTGTATGATATAAGCATTGTTCACTGCTGTATCAAACAGAAATGAAAATACGTAATTCCACCATTTATTAGATTTCCGCGAAATGCTGTAGTATTTACGTCGCTGATCCGCTAGATCAACACCTCCCATGTATTTATTGTATTTGTTGAAGGAAGATGGGCAGTTAACAAATGTAGTTAAGCATTTGTTTCTTCTTTTTACTGTTGTTGTTTCATTAATACAATTTACAGACAGCATAAAAATTATTTTTTTGTCCAGCCATGCCGAACAAAGCATGTTCGGAATGGTTTTGCACTGGAAAACTTTATTATCGTGTGGCTGGGTAAGTTTTAAATTTTTTATTTCACAAGGCAAATTTTTTCTATTTCTCATCAATGTCCCACAAGAAAATATTCCTAATTTAAGAAGCTCTTCAACCAAATGCACGCTTGTGAAAAAACGGTCAAAGAATAGTTCATGACCCCTGCTTTTTATGGGTTTAATTAAATGCATTACTACATCGTAACCTAGTCCTTTAGAACTTCTCTGGATATTATCATTTTTTCCTCCATAAATATCAAAATTGTAAACGTATCCTTGATTAGACGTACAAAGCATCCACATTTTTAATCCTCTCTTTGCCGGTTTAAGGGGCATGTATTGGACTATACCAAGTCTACCTTTGTATTTGATCATAGCTTCATCTACTGATAAATTTTTATACGGATTAAAATGCATTTGAAATTTTCTCTTCACATCATTGAACATGGGCTCTAATTTTTGTGAATATCTGAACGATTCTTCATTTTTATTGGGTTCCGTTTCTCTATTCGATATATGAAAATAATGTTTTATTTTCAGAAATCTCGTCCTGCTCATGAGTATTTTTACCATTTGATTGCCAAGTATAGAGTTTGTTGACCAATAATCGGATAATTTTGGCATGCGAACGATGCTCATAACTAAGATAATTCCAAAAAAAACACCAAATTTCACCTATAGTTGAAATTGGTATCCAATTTTCATCTTTTTTCTTGCGGTTATTTTGACAGAAATCGGCATATTTATTGGTGTTAATGATGATATTGTCACAGAGTTCATCACTTATCAATAATCTTAAATAACTTAGAGCGGATGCACCTGGTTCTAAAGCATGTACTGGTCCCGAAGACGAAGAAAAATTTTCTAGCACTATAGAAGAATTGCCTACGCATGAAGTCCATTCATAGTTAGTCAAATTATCATCCAATTCGTTATCTTGTTCTGCAGATTGTAGATCATCCAAATTGGTATCCACATCATTTTGATTGAGATTTTCATTACATTCTTCTTCTGCATCTTTATCATCATCATCATCATCATCATCATCACCTTCAGATTCGGAGAAATCCGACTCATCTGTATCTTGATCAAAAAATATCTGAAGGGCTTCATCAACCGTCAATCCTTTTTTCCGATTATACATAACTATAGCTAACAACTTATTTGACTTATTAATGGAGATATCGTACTTCCACAGAATATCAACAAAATGCACACTTTTTGGAACAGAAATTGAAAGTAAAAATAAAAACGCTAGCGATCTAAATACTAGTTAGATTCTTTAGACCTCTTCATTTTCCGTCTACACGTTTGTGAATGTTTACTTATCTGAACCAATCAAGTTAACTAAGAAGAGATAATCATGTTGACATACCACTAATACCTATTTTGATTGACTGTGAACTTGGGGTACATAGCGAAAAGGAAAAGAAGGGGGAAAGGCATTCTCCATCGGACTCAGTTTTTTGGATTATGGAATGTTCCCGGGTTATAAATTTCAAACATGCCTATCATAGAAAAATGATTGCTGATCCCTGTTCTGAAAATTATAACATCTTTCGCTATAACAAGTAACAAAATTTTCACTTATTGACTAAATTCAGTGAGCAGAGAAAGGGAAATTTAGTGATTGGCCACCCCCTCCCCCTCTCTTTCTCCACACAATAATAAAACCATATTTGAAAAATAGAGATTATCTTTTTGGCATTGCCTGTAAAAAAAAAACGCAAAAAAGAAATTATTCTAAACATATTTAGAAAGGTGCAGCTATGATCTATTATCTTCAATGCGTTATCCATATTGAAATGTTTCATTTTATTTTTCATCAACAAATGTCATTAAATATTTTGAAAGCGATTTATGGTACACTTTTTCCAAAACATACACTACCAAAAAAAAAAAAAAAAAAACATGAACATGAACAGGGAAAAACAGAAGGGGGTTACTTTTTGACACAATTTTAAATTTATTTCTGCAGAGACCCATTTACAAGTTTGGGGGCCCCGGGCACAGATGCTTACGCCCCTCCCCCCCCCCCCTTCGATCGATGCTTATAGAAGGATTGAGCATATATATATTCATATATATATATTGAAAAAGTTACTTACTAAGATAATCACTAATCACTATTGGCTTTAATAATTACTTTAAAATATCAGTAAAAAATTAATTTTGATAATCATTAATTTGTTTTTAAATAATTATTTCACAATTATGAAACTAAAATGAGTAGATGTTTTATAATAAATGGATGGTTTTATAATACCTGGAATGATAAAGTATGCAACAACTAATAATAAATTTTTCGTACCAAGCTAAAATTATTTAAAATATTAGGGGGCTCTGCCACCTACGATCTACGCTCACCCACGCTCAAATAATCTGACGAGAACAGGAACAGGATTAGATAAGAATTAAAAATATAATATATATTTTTAAGTGATAAATATAGAAGAAAATATTCGCAATAATAAAGTAATTAAATATGGATGTTTCAGATAAAATATATGATGTTATAAAAATACAATATGAGTACAATAAAATGTAGAATGAAATGTAAAATTCCATTAGATGTTAAAACTACATTAGATTTTGAACAAGATTTTTTTTTTTTTTTTTTTTTTTTTTTTTTTTTTTTTTTTAATGGATAACTCAGTTGTATTCCAAATCGCTTCAATGGTCAGCGTGCCAATTTTATGCAGTTGCGTTTAAAAATATGTGAGGAAGTTTCGCGTTCTTAGGTGATGCCTTAAGAAGCTACACTATTCACGTGAAGAAACGTGAAATCTAATGTTAAACCCATGGAAGAAGTATTTACCAATTTCTCGCTTGTATTTTAATCTTTTAGAGGGATTTTTTTCCATTGGATACATGAAATCGGTGACTATTGTTGTGAGTTTGAACTTTTTAGATTTTAATTTTACAGTTTTTTATATGACTATAGTTTCACTTTCAGGACTGGTTCTAACTGGTTCAAAAAATAAAGGAGTCTGCATGTAAAAAAAGAACTATAATCAAAATCGAAAAAGAACAAGCGCATAACATTTGATACCGACCTCAGATATCCTATATGAAAGAGAAGAAATGAAAATATTAACATGAAAGCGAGAATTACGTAAATAATTCTCTCATAGGTTTAACATTAGCATTCAGATTTCTTCGCTTGACTAGTATAGGCTCTTACAAGCTTCATAAAAGAAATCTCATTTATTATGCACAAAATTGGAAAAAAAAGTTGCAACGGTAGTAAAATATATGACATTTCGCTGTCTAAAAAAACAGCGAAATGTCTTTATGCACATATTCTACATACATCTCCAATTTTTCACAAAAACGGGCTCGTTCTATGAGCCGTTGTAGATAATATTAAGAAGATTTATAAAAAAAAAAATAATAAGCGGATTTGATATCTTGTGAATTGACGAAGTTGTGAATTCTTTTCTTCTTCACCCCTCTTTTTTTTTAATTAATTATTTATTTTTTATTGTAAGAGTTGGCCCTATTATAAACTTGCCAATTTAAAAGTTATAGATAATATTAAGAATATTGATAATAAATTTAAGTGGATTTGATATGTTCTTAATTGACGAAGTTATGAATTTTTTTTCTTTTTAACACCCTATTTTTCTTCCCCTTGAGCCCATATTTAATGATATCAAAAATCTGTTATACATAATTTTTTTGACATTTTCCCAGAAGTAATAATAACTTTAAAGTGATTTGATATGTAGTACAATTAAGAATTTTTTTTTTGTCTATTTTTACAAACCCGCTCCCTATTTCCGCCCCCCTCGGTCCGATTTTGTCCTTTAACGAACCTGACTGAGAATTTCAGCCCCTTGATTTTATGTAATAGTTTGGAAGAGATTTGTGCAGATTTATGGAAGTTATCGTACCCATAAAAAAGTGATAGATAGATAAAGTTATAAATCTGGATGGTTTTGGGTTCTAGTCGTGATTGGCGTAGATCAGCAAATAGTTTTCAGAAATTTCAACATAGGGGAAAATGTAATAGGTATTGTTTCTATCGAAATCTATCTAAAAAGGGAAATTTCATTTCAATAAGAAACTCAAGTCGAAATAAAGAGCATAAACATACTTCATTTTCCCTTATCTGGTTCCTGAAAAAATCCCTTTTCTGAAATCAAGTTAACAAAGAGGAGATAATCCTCCAGACACACCCCACAACGCGCGTCTTGACATGAGCTCTGAGGACAAAAGAGGGGTTGAAATAGTCCAGGCGATTTCGGGCGCTTTCGGTATTTTGGATGACCGGGCGTTTGAGGCGCTTTGGTATTGAAAGAGTTAATCATGTATGAACTGACAGCGACAGCGATGACAGCGATGACCACCTCGGGAACTCAGCTTTCGCTTTAGAGTATTAGTGCAATCCCGAGGGGTAGACCACATCCACTCCTCCCGACTCTCAACCAGAGTCTGAGAGGGAGCGTCGGGTCCCTGATCAAGCTGCTGAGATTTATTTCGGTTACTATGAGATTTACAATTACAATCACAATTGGTTACCCAATTTTTCTGGGCGAACCGAAGATTTCACATCGAAATATATGACTGTATGTAGTGATTACATGAGGATCATTTCACCTAATGTGATTGCATAATTGTTTACAATTTTCTTGGATATATATACGTCACAGTACATTTAACACACAATATTTAACATGACAATTAGAAACACATTACAACACAATATCAAACACCCACTATTTACATGACTGTGTGTAGTGATTACATGTGGATCATTTGAATGTGATTGCATAATTATTTACACTTTTCATGGATTTACAGGGATTTCACAGTACATTATACACACAATATTGAACATCACAATTAGAAACACATTACAACACACCTACTATTTACAATTTGCGCATACAAGAGTTTGGAGAGATGCACAAGATAAAAATTCAAAAGTGATAGAAGTTTCTGGCACCCGCTAATAACCCGTTTCTCCCTCCATGCTACACCCTAGTGATGGAGTCGGACTAGAATGGCTCTGGATTTGAAAAGATGTACTCGTTTGTTTCTATAAACCTCATGCATTGTATGATCTTGTTGAGTAGTTGTGGTTTCTCTTTTACATCCCGCCACCAACTTACTAAATTCATACGCGTATGTTTTTTGAGATGATAATGCGATGTTAATGTACAGTATAATACATAGTGTAACGATGTTGACGGCAAGCCACAAATGTATAGGGTGAAAGCTTCGACTGACTACACCACAGTAATATAAATGGTGGCGGCCTAAGGATTAAGTCTATCATTAAATAGACTGTGCCCACGTGAACCTGATGTGCAGTTGAAAACTGGTGTGAATAACAAGAACAGTCGGAAGTTAATTTCCGTTTTGGAGGACAAGGATTTTCTGGAGTGTCCGGTTTAGGAACTGTGAAATTCGGAGTGCTGACTATATCAGCTGTTACGTAACAAGGACTCGTAGAATAGGATCCGACAATAAAGTGAGTAATTTTCTTCGGTAAACATCCAGTGCAGTGGACAGAAGAATATCCATCGGCCGCCCTTAGGAGTCTATGAAGACAGCTTTTGCGGAAGTTCTCCTGCATGATTTAAAATAAATTCGGATATACAACAGCGCGTGAGGAAAAAAAATATTAATTATTAATTATTAAAAATTAAAAAATATTAAAAATTTATTTATTAATATATTGTTTATTTACTTTTATTTCATTTTTTTTAAATTATATAAATTGTTTTGTTTTATAGTTATTAATTAACTTTTTATTTATCTATTGTTATTCCCTTTTTTTAAATATTACACAATATCCAATGAGACGCGTTTCATTCGGACGTTGCCATTAAACAATTAACGAATAATCGGGATTTCTGCGCCACGTAAGATAGCGTAATATACACATATAGATTTTTTAAGGATGAATTATTTTTAAATATATCTCTATCACGTGTAGCTCGATTACGAAAGATTAATCCGCTTGCCCTTAAAACAATGTAAAAAGTTCAGCATTTGTTTCCGTCTAATGTTCCACAACAAAATTAAAACTTCCTCTATAGAAAAATAAATAAAATAATGTAACTAAGAACTGTACATGTGATTGAACCACGCGCTTAAAGCACTGAAATGATCGGAAAGACTGTCTTAAGTCTCAAAATCTTGGGCTAATAACTCCTGTCATGCGGTGACATGTGAAAGTATAGCTTTTAATAAATTTTAAAACTTTATATGATTGCACAATTGATATTTTTCATATAAAAATTATTTTTGATGTTAGTGGGCAATTTAAATATATATTACATCTAAAAAAATAATTAGTTTTAAAAAAATAAAAGATGGTTATCACCTATACTCTGTAACCCGAGAAGCTCGGGTTCGATCCCCCTAGTACTGTTAAAAGATAAAAATTCTAAGGTAGCTATTAATTTGGGATAGAAATTTTTAGTTAGGATTTTTATATTAAACGGGTTTTCTAGTGTCTGTAAGATAGTTTACTGGATTTTGAAAATTAAATATTTATGCATTTTAGAATTTACTTGAGATATAGCAAATTACTGTTGCTTAATAAAAAAATATTAATCGTCTAGTTTTAATCATAGTTGTGTCTGTAACATTTAGTTCTATAGTTGGGACATATACAGTAGGGTGTATCGATTTTTAACTTTTTTTTTGTTTCCAAATTCCAAGTTGATAAAAAGTTGCTACTAGACACCACAACTTACCACAAAAAAATTTGGATTTTTAAAAAAATATTTAGGTCTCCCGCACAAGGCCTAAAGTTTAGAAATTTTACTTAAAAAGTAAATTTTTACAAAATTTTAAAAAAAAACCTAAAACACTTTTTTTCTAAATTGCAAGTTAAAATTCCACTAACAATAAGCACAAAAAAGATAGAAAATGTATTTCAAAAACTTAGCACAGCATTTAGGTCTCCCGCACAAGGCCTAAAATTTGTTAATTTTGACGAAACTTTCGTAATTTTTAGTGTAAATGAACCATTTTTGTTTTCGTTCAAAACACCAGACTTAAGTGTATTTTTGTTACAGGAGGCATAAAATGACACAATATAAATAAATAAATATATATATATATATATATATATATATACATACTACATAAATAATATATAAATGTTGTATACCTTAAAAAAACAGTTTAACGATGTAAATTGTTTGATAAAGGTGTTGAAATAAACTCTATCGTTATTTGTGATTACTATTGTTTATTACAAATGTATAAAATATTATAACGTGGAATAAAATGTAGTATATAAGTACAAAATGTTGCTGATGTATTTTCATAGAACATGAGCGCAGTTTTCCTGTTCTATTTCAAATTAACTGACTTGTTTTAAATATTCGTACTTTCATCTTGTCTTCAAAACCTGAAACGAAAGTTATATACAGTATTTACGTAGGCCTACAGATTTCTACAAAATTATAGAAATGATCCCCAATGAATTTCAAATATTATATGGAAGACAGTAAGATAAAGATGTTATTTAAAAACATTAAGAAATCAAAGTAGTACAAAAAACACTTACTTACATTTTAATCCTTCACTGAGGTTTTGTACTGGCTGTTGGTCTCGAACGTAGGTAGCTCATTACGGTCTTCCAGTCTGACACGAATGAAACCATCTCTTTCGATCATCCCACGCACTCGCTTTGAAGCTTCTGTGACTTCTTTCACAATTCGTTCCACAGCTTGAGTGTGAGAAGGAATTGTAAATTCAACCCTTCCACTTTTTCCCGTTTCCGCAATTAACTGTAACTCTTCTAGGCTCATATCGGTAACAAGAGGGGGTTCGGTTACTGAAGAGGTTTACCAGTCAATCATATCTATATAGTCTTTAGCATTAAAATTGATCTGAGGGGGGTTAAATATCCTTACCCCTTTCTTTTCTGTTTCACGAGCTTTCTGTATTCTCTTATAAGCCAAGACTCTAATATGTTTTCGTTCATCAAACAACATCGCTATTAAAACATGCTCTGGGTGAGCTATGAATGCGTTTCTCTGTAACGTTGTATAGACGACATGGTTTAGCTCGTCTTCCAAGTAATTTCTGAAATGAATCATTTTAAAAAAATTAATGGAACCCTGCGGGATTTTGGGATTGCACTTAATTGAGAACCATGATGGTATGTAGACTTTCATTATGAACTCTGCAAGCATTCTCAGCTCAGGGGTCGGATCACCCATGGCTACATACAAACGAAGGATTCGATTTGCCAGGGTAAGCCACCTGGTGTGCGAGATGTTTCCGGGGTTTCGTCTGGCCAACTCTTCTGTACATGTACCTATTGATACGGCTTTGGATATTTCGTACAGATACTTTTCGTCCGTGCTCAACTCTTTAAGATCAACTTCTTGTATATCGCTTTCAATTGTAACAAAATTGACAACTTCCAGATTTTGGCAGCTTAGAAGTTTTTTACCAATAGGCCCGCTAAATGTGTTTGGTCCAGAAGTTGGCCCATCAAGAGCAACCATAATTTTTTTAAATGGTAATTCATTCAAATGTAGTAGACACACAACTGCCTGCAATGGCTGTTGTATTTTATTTTCAAATACGGTGATAACTCCATTTGAAGTGCCTGTGTTTGCTGCCGTACCATCACAACCAATAGCTTTTAGTTTTTTAAGATCGACAGTTTTTTCTTCACAATACTTTACAAGTGATGTAACTATTACCTTTCCTGTTCCATTTATGGAAGTTACATGAACGAAATATTTGGATCCAGGTTCTTCAACAATAGATATATGTTCTTCCACTAAAGATTTTCGGACAATTTTACCAGCTACAATTTCTTTTGTTATGGTTTCATCTTTACGACCATCAAAGTAAATGGCCATCAGATCGGAGGTTCGAGTTGAGCTTACTTCTTTAAGAGACTTAAGTCTTTCACGTGCTACTTTTGTTTTGTCGATTACTGCTTCTTGGTTCTCCGCAGTAACGACATTTAAGTCTCGCAAAAGGGCAGTAGCTAACTGAGCTCCAGCTCTACTAGAAATGCCCCTACGGTCACAAGCTCGTGAAAACAAAGACAAGCGTTGTGGCAGTTCTTGTTTTACTTCTACACTTAAAACACTTTTTTGACTCGTATCAAGTACATTTATTTCAAAATCACTATCTTGACATGATGTGTGAGACATTGAATCATCTGTACTATCAGATTTTAAGTTTTCATCCTCAGTCTTTTATACAACTACCTGCATTAAAGCGTGTGACCTAGATTTTCTTTCTAATCGCTTTTTACGCTTTTTAGTCTCGTTTTTGTCACACTCTGCAATTGACATCAACCTAGGACCACGTTGGTTGAGCAAAAACTCGTGTTCTAGTGCCGGGAATTTTTGTCAATAGAGCAAATACAGTTGCTGAAGTCACATTTGCAAGAACAAATATCAAACAATGCAGTTTCAGTTTTTGACTGAAAGCTAGTTACTGCATCTTTGTAGGAGTTAGGATACTTCCTTTTGTGCCCTGAACACTTTTTAATTTTCTCAAGCTGCTCATGCAGTTTTAAAACCATAAATATTGTGTTTTTGGTGCCACAAACAGGAATTGAAGCTCTTTTCCATATTTCCTCAATTTTTAAAGCAACTCTTAACGCAATTACATTCTTTGCAGGCTGATGCATTCCCTCTTGTTTCATTTCAATGCGTACCCACTCAAAATACTTCAAAACATCCATCTTGGTTGGCAGAACCTTAAACTCACTCACATCAATAGGTTGCCCGATAACCGGCCTGTCGGTAGTTTGTCTAGTTAGATGCGGTTTTTTACTCATAATGAACAACAACAACACTCACTCAATTGATTCTCACAACAAGACTATCGCACTAAAACACAACCGTAAAGCTCGCTCGCGGGCAGACGACTACTGACAAGTTTGCGCGGTGATTCATAGGTGTCGCGTCACCGCGGCGCAGCAGCCTGGCCTTCCCCTTACCCCATCACTTCAAGTTGACGCTTGACGTATTGAAATGTGATTTATTATTTCACTTATTTCAACGATTCCAATCAATCCTAACGGGGCTTTAGTTATATTTAATTTTTAAACCAGCAACAACACAAATATCAAAGCACTGAAAAATGTTCAAAAATTGGCTGAAATTTACGACTTTTAGGCCTTGTGCGGGAGACCTAAATGTTGTGCGAAGTTTTTGAAGTACATTTTCTATCGTTTTTTGTGCTTAATGTTAGTGGAAATTTAACTTGCAATTTAGAAAAAAAGTGTTTTAGGTTTTTTTTTTAAATTTTTGTAAAAATTTACTTTTAAAGTAAAATTTCTAAACTTTAGGCCTTGTGCTGGAGACCTAAACATTTTTTTTTTAAATCCAAAATTTTTTGTGGTAAGTTGTGGTGTCTAGTGGCAACTTTTTATCAACTTTGAATTTGGAAACAAAAAAAAAGTTAAAAATCGATACACCCTAATATACAGTTTATGTTTGTTAGAGCAATAAATTTAGTTGAAATTTTATTCGCATGCTGTGGAAAAAGTATGATTAATATTTCAATATAATTGTATTTGTATTGTACTGTGAGTGTCAAAATATATTTTGAGGATTTACGCAGTATTAAAAGATATAACTCGTGCACGGAAATTTTTGGTAGGAAAATTGTATTATTGTTTTAGGCATTGTTATACACTATGACGCAAAAGTTTAGACAATGAAGAAATTCTTACATACTTTGAAAAATATTTATTCAATTTTCAAATCACTGCTTGAAATTAATGTGCTGTACATATAAACAATATTTATAACAAAGAAAAGTGGAATTGTGCATATTGCAATAAATTAAATGGTAACAAAAATAAACTGCTGTCTCAAAAGTTTAGACACAAATTAAATAAAATCGAAATAAACAATTTTTAAAACCTGGTTGCGCATCCATGCTTATGTATTACGTCATATACACGAGATTGCATGGAAGAAACTAAATCTTGCATAGTTTGTGGATCGATATCGTACCATGCATTCTCAATAGATGTCTTAAGTTCCTTTTCAGAAGAGTATTGTCTAGCGTTGCTATAAACTTTGCGACACATGATGCTCCAAAGGTTTTCTATAGGGTTAAGATCTGAGCTACATGCTGGCCAGTCGAGAACTCTTATATTATGGGAATTAAACCAAGATTTTGAATGTTTTGCAGTGTGAATTGAAGCATTGTCTTGCTGAAATTCCCACTGAGGACCCCCTAGAAGCTCAGCAAATGGCAGTAGGTTTTCTTCTACTGTCTGTGTATAATGCTGTGAAGTTTGACGACCACTGGTGAAGGTCAGAGATACTTGTCCATTATAGCAAAAGGCTGCCCAAACCATCACCGAGCCCCCTCCTTGTCTGCGACTAAAAAAACGTCGAGGTTCCTTCCGCAAATCATGCCAATACGATAAACAACCATCTGGACCATCCAGATTCCACTTTTTTTCATCGCTAAATATGACTGACTGCCATTTCTCTCCATATGACATATGCTTTCGAGCCCACATAAGTCTTTGTAACTTATGATATGGTTTCAGAGCTGGTTTCTTCTGCATTTTGTTATAAACGATTGTTCCTTTTTCCAAAATTCGTCTACGAATCGTATCCTTTGATACAGAGAGTCCCGATGAGCTTTGAACTCCACGTACGCTCATTTGTTGAGTACTCGCTAGTCTTTGTATCAGGCGATCCTCTCGTACATTTGTCACACGTGGCCTCCCAGACCGACATTTTGCTTTATATTCGGAACCACTCGATAAAACTCGATAAATAGATTTTTTTGACCTATTAATAATAGCAGAAATTTCAGAAACGCTCTTCCCTTCACCTTTCAACTGCCAAATCCTTGAAACCTCATTCACTTGAATTTCTTTAGCTCTCGGCATCTCGACTATGAAGCGCAATCGTTTGCAGAACTTAAGTACTCCAAATTTGTGACATCATCGATTCTAAATTTGCATATGCCAGCGAATATTCAAAGAAATTTAGAATAGTGTCTAAACTTTTGCGACAAGCACATTTGAATTTTTATGAAAAAAATTAGTATTATAGCAAATAAAACGACTGTCTTTTGTACATAGCATTTTAAATCAGTTTTTGAATATATTTACAGGTTTTTGTAATTCTGACGTCATAATTCTACATTTTAAAGCTGAATGACGTCATTGTCTAAACTTTTGCGTCATAGTGTATGTCTAGAGGATAAGAGTCCATTCTTGATAGTTTTTTTTCTCCACAAATTGTATATATTTGTGTATTTTTGTGTTTGGTATATTTTGGATGGAAACATTGGAAAAATTTCTATGGAAATATATTGAAAACATTCTGATTTTGTTAGCAGAGGAATTTGAGACCAGAATGTCGGTGCAACGCTGCACCAAGCAACTGGTAAAAAAATCTATATTTCAGGATATTGTAGCGGCATCTCATTGTAATGAGTGTTTTGCTAAAGAAAATTTGGAATGTATTCTTAAAGAGGATGCAGAACGCAAAGAAAGGGAACGAGAAAAATTAGTTTTGGAGCGGGAAGACGAAGAGCGTGAACAAACAAGACAATTTGAGTTTGAAATATTAAGAATTCAAAATTCTACTGAAAATGTTAGTCTTTCGAATACTGGTTTGAATGTAGGCACATATAGAAATCCAAGAATTAACTTAAAAGAATTAGTTCTACGTTTTGATTTTAAATTAATTGACATGATTCTTTTCTTTATGATCTTTGAAAAACAAGCGGAGAAAGCTAAAATTTCTCAGGAGAAATGTTTAGCCAGTTAATTCCCTTGTTGCCATCAGATATCATGGAAATTATAGTGCAATCACCAGAATTATGTGATGATTTCCAACATGTAAAAAAAGTTTTATTAAATCGTTTCAGATTGGGAACAGGTGCATTAAAACAAAAGTTTGAAAATCGACGAAAAAAACCTGGAACATTATGGGCAGATTTCGTATGCGAATTAAGGGGTTATTTGGATAATTGGTGGGAATCATTAAAATTAAAGGATTTCGAGTATTTAAAATAACTCATGCTCACTGAGCAAGTAAAAAACTCGTTCCTTTTGAAATAAAACAAAAATTTATCGATGACTGGTACGAAATCAAGGTAGCTTCGAAGCTCGCTGATAAATGTGATAAATACGATAAAATTATAAGTGGTTTCAGGAAATTGGTAAAAAGTCTTAGGGAAAAAAAACCTTATGCAGAGATGCAAAGAAGTAATTTCAGTCCGAAAATTAAGGGTGAATTAAAAGCTAAATTGGAGTTGGTGAATATAAAGGAGAATTTTTAAAATGACAAATCTAAGAGAGATTAGGCTTTTGAGAGGAAAAGACAAATTAGGTGTTTTTTGCGATCAACTTTACACATAATACCAAAATGTGCGGAATGGTTAAAAAAGAAAAGTCCGTTCAATATAGTTAATCTTTTAGGTAATGATATTAATTTAGGAGATTGTTTTAAACCTTATCTTTAAAAGGCTCTAATAAATGGGGTTTAAAGAAACTATTTGAGAAATAATGAAGCGGGATTTGACCTTTGCTATGAAAACTGTGTTAAAACAGAGAATTTTACTGGAAATATAACTTCGGTACGTCAACCACTTGATAATGAATGTAAATGTCTACCTTTAACGCGGGTGACTATTAAAGGGGGTTTTGGTTGCATCACCACTAAGTCGGCGATTAAACCATCTGAGCCTGAGCAAGGTTACCATCTCTTAGGTAATAAACTTGCACATGTTATTGTGTAAAATAGGGGAAATAAAGTTCCGATAAATATGTTAATTACCTGGAGTAGGAATGATTCTTTCAAAAAAAGAATGGAGCAACAGTATGGCGAAAATGAAATTTTGTTTTCCTTAGAACCCGATTTGATAGATAAAATTGAGGATTTCTCACAGAAGAAAGAGCAGGTGGTTCGAATGGATGAGATTAGGGGGTATGGGAGCGAAATTGAAGATCTTACGTTATTACCAAAATGGGAGGTAATAGATAACGTTTGATTTAATAAAGTTACGGCGAAAGATTTCAACGTAACTCGGAAGCAGTGCTTATCTTTAAAAACATTATGGGAAAAAGCGAATAACGTGAAAGAAAAGGAATTTAAAGTGATGGGAGATAAACTAGTAAGAGTTTCGCATTCGAATAGTGGGGATGAGAAATTACAATTATGTTTTTCATTAGAATTTAAAGAGAAAATAATGAAATGTGTCATGAGGAAATTGAGGGACATTTAGGGGCGACTAAAACAAAAGACAGAATAACTAAATGCTATTTTTGGCCAAACTGTTGGAAGGAGATTGAGGAATTCATAAGAAGCTGTGATCCGTGTCAAAAAGTTGATAAAAATAGAGATAGAAAGAAAGCGCTTTGAAGCTCGTGCCAATAATTTTAGAAGTTTTCTTCAGGATAAATATTGATCGTGTAGGTCCCTTGAGTTTAAGCGAGAAAAATAATATATTTCTAATTGTTTCAATTTGTGTTGCGTCTAAATTTCGGTATGCTATACCGGTAGAAGATTTAACTTCTCCGTCAATGATTGAGGTACTAATTCAAATATTTTCTTAGAATGGGTATCCAAAAGAAGTACAATGCGATTTTGGGAAGTCATTTACAAGTGAATTGACATCGGAATTTTTTGATAGGTACGGTATTAAAAGTGTTTATAGTCCAGTTTTCCATTCGGAATCGAATAGCGTTGAACGGATGCATGGTAGTTTAAAAAGGTAATAGAGACGTTGTGTTTGGAGACAGGAAAAGATTGGGAAGCAGTCTTGCCAATGGCTTTATTTGATTTGCGAACTGTGAGTCATGAAAACACAGGAGCCCTGCTGAGCTAGTTCATGATAAAAATTTACGAATGCTGCATGCTTTTGTATAAGAAAATTGGATGGAAAAGGAAACTGCAGAACAGAATTTAGTGGATTATATTTTGAACTTACGTAATAGGTTGAAACATTGTCAAGAATTAGCGTGTAAAAAAATGAAAGAGTGTCAGGAAAAGCGAAAACAATGGTGTGATAAGAATGCTGTGTATAGAAAATTTAATATAGGAGATAAAGCGTTAGTTCGGGCTACCCCGAAGCCAAATAAAAAGGCGGTTAATTGGATAGGATCAGGAACTATTACTGGGATAATATCTAAAACTAATTATACTATTGATATTCCGGAAAAGAGAAATAAGTCTACCATTTATCACGTAAATTTAATTAAACCATATTATAGTAGACCTCAATTTGTAAATTTGTTGATTATTGAGGAGTGTGAGGCAATTGAAGAGCAAGCGGAAATTCCTTATCCCATCGCGTATCTCACTCAGTTAGATTTTTGGGAATTAGTAACAGAAAGTGATTTAGAAAAACGCATTTCTACACAGCAAATAGGAAATTTTAGGACAATGATTGAGCGTCATAGGAAAGTTTTTTCTACGAACCCTGGGAGTACCCCGTTAATTAAGATGGACATAGTTTTGGAAGGATAAAGTTCCGATTAGGTCAAAACCATATAGTATGTTGCCGAGACAATTAGAGATTCTGCGTGAAGATATTCGGAGGCCTTTAGATTTGGGTGGATTGAAGTCGGGCAGTCAGATTGTGCTTCGCCTATAATTTTGATTGAGAGTGCAGGTAAAGACCATCGCTCTTCTATGGATTATCGGAAATTAAATTCAAAAACAAGAACAGATTTTTTCCCTTTGTAAAACATTGAAGAGATCGTTGAGAAAGAGAGCGCGGCGCCCTTTATTACCGCTATGGAACTGACGAAATATCACTGTCAGATTCTTCTCACGGAAGATGCTCAGAGATATGCGGCTTTTGTAACAACATTTTGTACCTTTTTACCTAAAGTAATGATGTTTGGACTTTTAAATTCAGCATATTATTTTTGAAGATTGATCGCCATAGTTTTAGACATGAGTTAGACATATTTGCGGTTCCATATACAAGGCTGTCACAGGCGACTATTTTTTAATTATATTTCGCACCTCTTTTTCAAAACAACTATATTTTACATATGCTGTCATTTGCAAGAGAAATGTACTACAAAATGTATTTATTTAAAATAGGGTGCGAACAGATTTTAAACAATAGTCGCCTGTGGAAGCCTTGCATATACCGAAGATATAGCCATTTTCCCTTCACATGTAAGCAGCATTTAAAAGAAGTGGTGGCAGTTTTTAAGCGGTTAAGAGAAGCAAACCTGACGGTGAAACCATCGAAATGCAATTTTGCACATGACCACGTAAAGTTTCTGGGACACGAAGTGGGGTCAGGAAAAAGGTCTCAAGGTAAAGCTAAATTGAAGCCTATTTTAGAGTTTCCAATTCCGACAAATAAGGCAGAACTAGGAGCATACCTGGGAATGGTAGGGTATTACGCAAGGTATTTAAAAAATTATGCTACCATAACAGTTCCGTTAATAGATGCATTAAAACGGAAAATAAAATAAGAAAAATCATATGGAAAGAGAAATGTAATTAGGTATTTGAAGAATTAAAGTTAAAATTAATGAAAGGTCTAGTAATATATGCGCCTTATTTTACACAGATATTCATCGTTCAAACAGATACGACTTTGTATGGGAAGGAATTGTTTAATCTTAAATAATTGCATGCGATGAGCACCCAATTTTGTATCTTAGCAAAAACATTTCTCTTGCTGAGCAAAATTATAGCACGATAGAAAGAGAATTAGCGACTATAGTATATGGCTTAAAAAAAGTTAAATTATTATTTCGATGGGCAAAAAGTTAACATACAAACAGACCATAATCCATTAGTGTACTGAAAGAAAACGATAAGTACAAACTCTAGTTTTAAACGCTGTGCTCTATTTTTACAGCAATTAAATTTTGAAGTTACACATAAACCATGAAAATTATATGGTAATGCAGATGGTCTAAGTAGAAAGATATAAAGTCATATGTCGATTTTCTGACTGGGATTTAGTGTTCAGATTTCAAATGTTTAATAATTGTGGCTAGGACTTTTCAATAATATCTTGTATTGTATGTAAAATTTTTGTTAGCAAAATCGTGTCATTGTATTATTATTATTTCATAATTTGAATTAGTATGATATTTAAATATTTTAAATTTAAATTACTTATTGTTCTACATCAAAAATGTAAATTCATTCAATACTTGTGCTTAGTTATGATTAAGGAAAATTATGAAAATTTCATATTCTTGCTATGTTCTTTAAAACTGTGAGCGGGGATTCTTGAATTTAGGTAGCATTTTCTTAATAAAATCAAATGATTATATGGTATTTTAATGCTGGTGCTATTGCGTGTTTGACCTCTCTGGAAGTGAATTCAAAGGTCTTATTAAGTAAACCACATCCTATATATTTCCCGTGGAAATCGCTTTTTGGGGTAGGAGTTGTGACATCGGCACACGGTAGCCCGTGGTTATTGAACAATTATTTCCAGGAAGGAAAAATCATTTTGTTGAAATGTATGTGCGGGGACTATTACAGTTATCTGTTTCCTTGGGAAATTCATCAAAGGAAAATTTCGAAATCTCGAAGAAATAGCGGGCGATAGAACATTGGAGCAGATCTCGTCAATCCCCTCGTGAAGGCATGGATAGAAAAAAAAGAAACGAGTCCAGGTGTACTAGCTAGCAGGTTTGGACCGTAGAGACATGGATTTCGTAGTGTGATGTCGTAACGGGATATATGAAGTACGACAGCGTATACTCATTTTGAGTGTTTGATGCACAGATCACGTTACGAAATGTGAGGATGTCTCATAATTGATTGCCATGTTATTTTTTATTTTAATTTTCAACTTAACTTAATTATTCAAATAAAGAACTTAAGAAATAAATTACGTGTTACATGTACGAGCTGAAAAGTTTTAAAGCTTCCGACTACACCACAGGGTGATCCCAAATATTATTATTTTTCTTTGATTATTTGTTGGCCCTTAATTGTCCTCCTTATCAAATCGACGATAAATTAGAGGCCAAATATATTCTTTATAATATTGAAGTTCCAGAAGAATCCGACGAGTATATTTTTAAATATTCGACAAAATGTCTAAAATTGAAAGTGTCCGGTGATTAATGAGTATATAGTGTACATCGTGTTCAGAAAGAACTAATCTTTACATACATATCTATGACTAATATGATAATTTTTATGACAGAGTGTGCGCGATCGAAAGAGAGCTCCGACATTCACGTCCAAGACGAATGATGACAGACTTTCCCACTATCTCTCCGTCGAATGCTAAGATGGTTTATCATAGAGAAATGGAACTTTTTTTCTCCGTTGCTCAAGTTATGATCATTATTTGTGTTTAAATTTCTTCTTTATATACCTGAATGTGGCATTAGACTATTACAAGAATCTATGTATAAAATTAAAAAATCTAAATCAATTCCATTCAATGATGAATTTCGAAGACAACACTGAATTAGTAATCATAATGTTTAAAGCAACAAAAAATTATTTTTCGCTGTTAAGTTTTAGTGTGCACGAGTTGTGTTTAAATGTCTTAAAATAAATGTTATTATTTTATTAACTTAAATTTGTCTTTTTCTTAATCATGTATTTTAATTATTTAAAGTTATGATTATTTAAAGTTATGATTATTTGAGGCGAATTTTTGCTGCTAGTGTTTTAATTTTTGTAGCTATATGATTCATTCCAAATTAATATATTTTAAATCTTAATCTTCCTTTACGTTGGATCAGCTCCGAAAAAATTGACAACGCAATGGTATTATTTATTGGTGATTATTTTTTTTTTAAAATTTTTATAAGTTCTTACCTGAGAAATGTACGACCGAAATTTAGCAGTAAGCACAAAGTAGATGCTAGGTTATATGGAGAATTCAGCGGGCAGTTCTCGTTTATCCGTCTGTATCTTTACTGCATGTATAAATCATGACTCTGATCTATATCAAAAACTTTGTGTTTTTGCATGAAATTCTCTAAAGGACACATAGGGTAGTTATTACAACATTGGTATGGATGAATCAACAATGTTTTCAGGCTAAGTCATTAAATGAATATTTAAAAATATTACAAGAACATATCATACTACTTATATTGCAAAAATTCAAATTATCTACATACACATTGAAAAATCTTCCTTAATTAATAATATATTAATGAGGCTTAAAAAATGAAAAACTTTAGAGCATATCAGAATCGTCTTAGTTGTTTACACAAATGTTTACACAATTTGCATACATAATTATTTCAGAAATACATTCTTAAACAAAACTTTATAAGAAAATCTCTCCACTGACATCTAGGGAGTTAGTCTTATAAAATAAAAATCTTACTTTTCAAGAGATAATTTTTTAAAAACTTTTTCAAAGAAAATTTCAAAATTCTGTATTTATAAATTTAGGAGCCTGGTATGACAAAAACTCTAATTAACATAAAATATAAAACATAATATATAAACTGGACAATTTTAAGTAATCTTTATCTCTAACATAAGTATTAGGCAGTTCCAAGTTTATTTAAAAGTAAATAAAACATCTCTTTAGAATTAGGGAAGCATCAAACGTAAAATTCTGTTAATCAAAGGTTGATAGAAAAAAAAATTACATTATTAAAATATTTAGTAATGTAAAAAGGTACTTGGAATGTTTTCATATTGTTAATATTTCTTTCGCATATTATCTCAATTGTTTTCACTAAGGATTAAAATAACACATAGTATAGTAGAATTCTGAAACACTCAGTGCATTAAGATGAATAGGGTCTTTTGGTGTTAAAAATAAAATCACAGGTCATATTATCATATAGTATGGCTCAGTGGATCCATTTGATGTGCAATAAAATCCTTAAAAATTGGTGTTCTCTAATTCAATTTTATCACTGATAACTCCAAATATAATGTTTAATAAGGTTTAAAGAAAAATGTGGCTTTCATTTCTATTTTTAGAACTGATTTCTGAATCATTCTAAGTTTGTGTTCCTATAGACAAATTTACATAAACATGTGGATTTTTACACTATGATTACTCATTATTATATATATCGGAAATATTATTACAAATATTATAACATTGCAATAATAAAATTATTGCAAATATTTCACAATCGTATGGATACCCCTGAAATCATATGAAAATTGCATAGTACAGTAACTAAAATTTAAAGTATGACAATGATTTATGACGCAGTAGATACGCATTCACTAGTCATACACATGACTGCAGCTTTCATGATATTGGGAATACAACTAGATGGCAAAATCAGATGTCATCTTAAATTAAATGACAACGTTGTTTGATTTTACCCCAGATATAAGTCATTGTTTAACTAAAATTAAGACGATTCCAGTGGTTTATTTTATGATTTTTTTTTCACAATGATATTTTAGCAGCAAAATAGGTTTCTACAACTGAACATTTTCAAAAAGAAACCAATATCATTTAATGGGCATCTAAAACTGACATTTTACGCAAACGTGTATCTCAAAATACTTAAAAATCAAAATGTCCGTGGAAGACATATTTAAGATTCTCTGTCAATAATTTTTATAAAAAGCATAGGGAATCAGCTTTAAGTACTGTATAAGTTCAAATTTTTATTCGAAATGAAAATTTTTGTTGGAAATGTATTCTTGAAAGTAGTCTTACAGAGGTTTATTCATTAGTTGAAACTCAAAAGGAACACAAATTCCTGTATCACAAAATAAGCATTACTCAATGACATATTTTGTAGAACATGAAGAAAATGTAATCGGTTTCGAAGATAAATATTATAAAGTGGCTGAATAAATAATAATCCTCGGAACAGTAATATTCACCTTACTTAATTACATGTCATTTAATAAGACGAATACTATTACACGAAAATAGCGGTATTTAAATTTAACAATCTATCACACCTATGCTTAATGCCAACCCTTAAAATATAGATATTAAAGATTTGGGTATATTTTGTGAAACATCTAATGCATATACAATTAATACATACATCTTAGTACCATTTGGAGGAGCTAAATACAAGGTGTCCACTCCAAGCTGCGTCCAATGGGTAATTCCTAAACTGTTACTCATAGATATATAAAAAGCAGAAAAACCAACGTTTAAAATGCACAAATAATACATGAAAAGCAACAAGCAGCTGTTTCGAATCTACGAGCGAGATTCTTCTTCAGTGCAAGATAGGTAAAAATGAACAGCGTGCTAGAAAAAGCAATGCTGAGCAAAATCATAGACAGAGGCTTATATATCCTATGCGGGTAGCGAAGGCGCCAAAACAACCAATGAGAGAGAAGCAGTGGAAGCGACTGGGTGGACAAGTAGCGACATCTATCGGCGAAGGGAAGAAAAAGAACCAAAAAAGGGGAAATTAAATTAATGCTTTCCAAATACTTGGAAAATCAGGAGTACTAGATAAGTCATTGACTAAAGAGTGAGAATTTTTAATGATGTAGTAAGCTTCCCAAAAATCAAGATCAAGGCTAGAAAAACATTTTTGGATGATGGTGGCTGAGGAAAAATCGAACCTATGTTGAGAAGACCAAGAATGTTGAGCAATCGAAGAATGTTTGAGCCCCTGATTTTTAACATAACCTTCATGCTCTGTTAAACGAAATCTAAGAGCACGTTTAGTCTGGACAATATAAGAAAGGTCACACTGGCAAGTGATTTTGTGAGCACCCCAGTTATCTAGGCGATCAACGGGGTGTTTGAGATTTGAGAAAGGGATTTTATTAACAGGAGAAAAAATAACATTAAAATCAAACCTTCTTAGGATTTTAGCAACATGCTGACTGATTTTAGGAAAAAATGGTAACACAACCGAAATATTAGAGTTGGAATTAGAACGCTTTTCAGAATGTACGTATTTCGTCAATTTCTTATAAATAGAATCAATAATAGTAGAGGAATAACCACGATCAACAGCAATAGCTTTGAAGTAATTGAGTTCAGCACTAAGTAACTGAGGAGTGGAACATATATTGGTAGCCGAAAGCAAAAGTATTGAAAGCACCGAATTTCTGGTTAGTGGGATGAGAAGAATACCTGTGAGGTGGGAAGACTGACAGCAAAAGGATTACGAAAGACGGTAGTCTGAAAGCCATTTTCACAACGAATAACAAGGACATCCAGGGAAGAGAGACAGTTATTGGTCTAAATTTCAGAGGTAAAATGAAAGCAGGGATTGGAATTCATAATAGAGAGAATATGATTAATATCAAAATTCATTCCAACCAGGACTTAAACATCATCAACATAACGAACATAAAACTGAAATTTTAAAATTTCAAAAAGATTGACCTCAAAATAGTGCATATAAATATCGCATAAAATTGGACTAAGAGATAACCCCTAGCCAAACCGTCAATCATACGGAAGAAATTACCATTGAAAAGAAAAGTATTTTGCGACAAGCAAGCGCGAGTTAGAATGATAAGCTCCTCAAATTCAAAATAAGATAAATTGAGATCGCAAAGCCTTTTCTTGAGGCAATCTAAAGCCCCCTCAACCAGAACGTTTGTAAATAATGATTTAACATCAAAAGAAACAATCTTGTTATCCTGCGGCTTAAAATTATGAAGTTATTCGGCTTAAAAATATGCGGCTTAAAATTGCTCATATAGAGAGCGAGTTATATTATTTACATATCAGCCTCGCTGAATATAGACCTGATTTTGAGTCTATCGACAGAAGGTCATGGAGCTGAGTTCTCACAGATTCTTCTGTTCATTGTTCGGTTTTAAAGAAGAAATTTAATGCACATTGTGAAAGTTCTGTCGCTAATAACTCCATGAATTTGCCTCTTGTTAGGTAAAATGCTGTTGTCAATCTTTCTAGTGTTCCATTAAATAACAATCAGCTCGATGCTCTCAAATTGAATAACAATTTTTCTGTCTCTGCTATTCCTGCTTTACGTAATCTTATTGCTCCTCTGGAAACGGCCTTTAAGCATAGCGCTCTATCTTCTTCTCAAAAAGAGTCCATTAGGAATCTCATTGCCAATACTGTTGATTTCAATTCTAATGTTTATAAGCCCAATCTTAAACATCCTGTTAAACAATGTCTGAAAAATTTGCGTTCTGATCCAAACTTAATTATTACTAAGGCCGACAAAGGTGGTCATATTGTTATAGTCAACAAATCTACGTATTTGGAAAAATCTCATAAATTAATTAATGATGGTTCGTATGTGGATATCCGCAAAGACACTTCCACTAGTGAAATTAACTGTATTAAGTCTGCCATCAAGTCTTCTTCCATTATTCCTGCTAACTTTAAGAAGTATCTTATTCCGTCTATTGCTCATTGTGCCAGGTTTTATGCTTTACCTAAGGTCCATAAACCTGACATTCGTGATAGACCTATTGTCTCTAGTATCGGTACAGCTTCTTGTAAGCTTGCCAAATACTTAGTTTCTGTTTTTTCCCCACTTTTGAGCAGTAACTACTTCACAGTTAAGAATTCTTTTGATTTTGTTAAAAAACTTCACAATTTTAAGCAGGGTCACATGACAATTTCTTTTGATGTTAAATCATTATTTACAAATCTTCCAATTGAGGGGCTTTAGATTGCCTCAAAAAAAGGCTTTGCGAATTCCATTTCTCTTGTTTTGGAATAGAGGAACTTATCCTTCTAACTCGCCCTTGCTAGTCGCAAAATTCTTTTGTTTTCAATGCTAATTTCTTCCGTATGATTGACGGTTTGGCTATGAGGCAAATTATATGCTATATTTATATGCACTATTTTGAAGTCAAAGTTTTGAAATTTAAAAATTTTCGTTTTATGTTCGTCATGTTGATGATGTTTGTGTCCTGGTTGAAATGATTTCGGATATTAATCATATTCTCTCTATTATGAATTCCATTGATCCCTGCATTCAATTTAGCTCTGAAATTGAGACGAATAACTGTCTTTCTTTCCTGGATGTCCTTGTTATTCGTTGTGAAAATGGCTTTCAGACTATCGTCTTTCGTAAACATTTTGCTGTCAGTCTCTGACCTCACAGGTATTCTTCTCATCCCCCTAACCAGAAATTCACTGCTTTCAATACTGTTGTTTTTCGGGCTACCAATATTTGTTCCACTCCTCAGTTACTTAGTACTGAACTTAATTACCTCAAAGGTATTGCTGTTGATCATGGTTATTCCTCTAATATTATTCATTCTATTTATAAGAAATTGACGAAATCCGTCCATTCTGAAAAGCATTCTAATTCCAACTCTAATACTTCAGTTGTTTTACCATTTTTTCCTAAAATCAGTCAGCATGTTGCTAAAATACTAAGAAGGTTCGATTTTAATGTTGTTTTTTCTCCTATTAATAAGAACACTTTTTCAAATCTCAAACACCCCGTTGATTACCTAAATAACTGGGTAACAAAATCTCTTGCCAGTGTGGCCTTTCCTATATTGCCCAGACTAAACGTGCTCTTACATTTCGTTTAAAAGAGCATGAAGGTTATGTTAAAAATCAGGAGCTCAAACGTTCTTCTATTGCTCAACATTCTTAGTCTTTTGAACATAGGTTCAATTTCTCCTCAGCCACCATTATCCAAAAATGTTCTTCTAACCTTGATCTTGATTTTTGGGAAGCTTATCACATCATTAAAAATTATCACTATTTAGTCAAAGACTTATCTAGTACTCCTGAATTTCCAAGTATTTGGAAAGCATGAATTTCAATCCCCCTTTTTTGGTTTCTGTTTCTCTCCTTCTCCGGTAGATGTCGTTACATGTCCACCCAGTCGTTTCCCCTGCTTCTCTCTCATTGGTAGTTTTTGGGGCCTTCTCAAACCGCATAGTGTAGGTATATAAGCCAGCTTGGCTATCTCTATGATTTTGCTCAACCTTGCGTTTTCTAGTGCGCTTTTCTTTTTTCTCTATCTTGCACGGAAGAAGAATCTCGCTAGTAGACTCGAAACAGCTGTTTGCTGCTTTTCATGTATTATTTGTGCATTTTAGTCGTTCGTTTTTCTGCTTTTTAATATTGTTGCACAAAGGCTTTATTTGCTATTTTTATGTATTTGGCTTTAACAGGCATTTATTCTTATGTGATTTTTTTTCCTTCTCGCAATGTCTCAAATCAATAGGTTTTGTAATTTACGATAAAAACGGTACAGGTTTTTGGAACACTTACATTTTCTACTTGATTGTAGGCGTAAGAAGGTTATTCCCAAATTTATTTCCATACGTTGTAATTTATTTTCTTCAAATAGGATTGACAAGGTCTTATTTCGTTCTAAACTAGCTTTTTTAAGAGCTTCGATTCAAGAGACTCGCCACAAAATTGCTCACATAGAGCGCGAGTTATGGGGCATTCTCACAATCTTTTAACTTTCATGTTCCTGAATAACATTTTTTTATTTAGTACACTTTTTTGTGTTTTTTTTTATTTCATATACTTGGGAACATCCCATTTCATGATTACACAACAATATTAACGAGATAAAAAAGTTTTGAACGATGTTGGGTGTCCAAACACATGGAAAACTCATCTACCGTCCCGTGTCCCTGATAATGATTTTCAAGTTTGGAGCTATCTGGATAAAATTGTTTCAATAAAAATAATTCGGTGTAATTTTTTTCTGAAACTGAAACTATTGTTTTATATAAATCTGTAGCTAAAAATTAACCGGCACACATTTTTGGGGTTAATATTATTTTTTGAACTCTGTCCCTGGGTTTTAGATTTTACCATCCCTCTTCTAAAATTATACAGAAAATCACTTCAGATGCAGCGACAGAATTTTTTTCAAGTTTTTGCTCATACAGAAGTATGCTAGAGAAAGGATATCTAACATTCTTTGACAGGAAATTTACTGCAGAATATAAATCAGCATTTAAATATCAATTTCAAGCACCGTGGGTTTATTGGTAGTCTTACCGTCCCCAAGGTTTATTCTTGCACTTTTCGAGGTACATTTAAAAAAAATAATTTAATCCAATGTTAACAACTGTTTCGAAAAATCAATGAACGTTGTGGCTATCACTTAGTCTTAACATGATTTTCCTAAAAATAGTTGGTAATTTTCCTTACCGTTCCATAATTACCGTCTCTTTTTTTACAATTTCGTCCCTTTTTTAACTTACCGTCCCTTGTTTAACATCCCTTTAAGACAATGTTATACAAAAATTCTGTATTAAAAGTACTACATTTGTATTATTTCTTATTTGAATGTCCTGTGGGTACTATGCAAATTCATTATAAGTAAAAATTTAGAAGAAAATAAAAAGTTATAGGGGTAAAATTGCATGGGAAATTAAACTCGCAAGCTTAACATACACCTCAGTTAAATAAAAAAATTTTCGCTGCTGACCATTTTTTCTTTATTTTGAATCATTAAGGGATTCGTTATCAGATTAAAATGTTATTTTAGCAAGATTAATTTCGCCAGATTTTTTCCCCCAAAAATCAAAAGATCATGAAAATGTCCCTTATATTCTTTACATATCAGCCTCGCTAATTCTACACCTGGTTTTTAGTCTATCGACAGAAGGTCATGGAGCTGCGTTCTCACAGATTCTTCTGTTCATTGTTCGGTTTTAAAGAAGAAATTTAATGCACGTTGTGAAAGTTCTGTCGCTAACACACGAAAATGCTGTTGTCAATCTTTCTAGTGTTCCTGTAAGTAACAATCAGTTCGATGCTCTCAAATTGAATAACAATGTTTATGTCTCTGCAATTCCTTCTACACCTAACCTTATTGCTCCTATTGAAAGGGCCTTTAAGCATAGCGCTCTATCTTCTTCTAAAAAGAGTCCATTAGGCATCTCATTGCCAATACTGTTGATTTCAATTCTAATGTTTATAAGCCCAATCTTAAACATCCTGTTAAACAATGTCTGAAAAATTTGCGTTCTGATCCAAACTTAATTATTACTAAGGCCGACAAAGGTGGTCAGATTCTTATTCTCGACAAATCTACGTTTTTCGAAAAATCCCATAAATTAATTAAAGATGGTCCGTAAGTGGATATCCGCAAAGGCCCTTACACTAGGGAAATTTACTCTATTAAGTCTGCCATCATGTCTTCTTCCATTATTCCTGATAACTTTCAGAAGTCTCTTATTCCGTCTATTGTGCTTTGTGCCAGGATTTATGCTTTACCTGAGGTCCATAAACCTGGCATTCCTTTTAGACCTATGGTCTCTAGTATCGGTACAGATTCTTATAAGCTTGCCAAATACTTAGTTTTTGTTTTTCCCCACTTTTGAGCAGTAACTTTTTCACTGTTAAGAATTATTTTGATTTTGTTAAAAAACTTCATAATTTTAGGGTCGGATGATGGTTTCTTTTGATGTTAAATCATTATTTACAAACGTTCCGGTTCAGGGGGATTTAGATTGCCTCAAGAAAAGGCTTTGTGAATTCCAATTCTCTTATTTTGAATTCGATGAGCTTATCCTTCTAACACGCGCTTGCTTGTCGCAAAATACTTTTGTTTTCAATGGTAATTTCTTCCGTATGATTGACGGTTTGGCTATGAGGCAAATTATATGCTATATTTATATGCACTATTTTGAAGTCAAAGTTTTGAAATTTAAAAATTTTTGTTTTATGTTCGTCATGTTCATGATGTTTGTGTCCTGGTTGAAATGATTTCGGATATTAATCATATTCTCTCTATTATGAATTCCATTGATCCCTGCATTCAATTTAGCTCTGAAATTGAGACCAATAACTGTCTTTCTTTCCTGGATGTCCTTGTTATTCGTTGTGAAAATGGCTTTCAGACTATCGTCTTTCGTAAACATTTTGCTGTCAGTCTCTGACCTCACAGGTATTCTTCTCATCCCCCTAACCAGAAATTCACTGCTTTCAATACTGTTGTTTTTCGGGCTACCAATATTTGTTCCACTCCTCAGTTACTTAGTACTGAACTTAATTACCTCAAAGGTATTGCTGTTGATCATGGTTATTCCTCTAATATTATTCATTCTATTTATAAGAAATTGACGAAATCCGTCCATTCTGAGAAGCATTCTAATTCCAACTCTAATACTTCAGTTGTTTTACCATTTTTTCCTAAAATCAGTCAGCATGTTGCTAAAATCCTAAGAAGGTTGGATTTTAATGTTTGTTTTTTCTCCTATTAAAAAGATCACTTTTTCAAATCTCAAACACCCCGTTGATTCCCTAAATAACTGGGTAACAAAATCTCTTGCCAGTGTGGCCTTTCCTATATTGCCCAGACTAAACGTGCTCTTACATTTCGTTTAAAAGAGCATGAAGGTTATATTAAAAATCAGGAGCTCAAACGTTCTTCTATTGCTCTACATTCTTGGGCTTTTGAACATAGGTTCGATTTTTCCTCAGCCACCATTAACCAAAAATGTTCTTCTAACCTTGATCTTGATTTTTGGGAAGCTTATCACATCATTAAAAATTATCACTATTTAGTCAATGACTTATCTAGTACTCCTGAATTTCCAAGTATTTGGAAAGCATGAATTTCAATCCCCCTTTTTGGTTTCTGTTTCTCTCCTTCTCCGGTAGATGTCGTTACATGTCCACCCAGTCGTTTCCACTGCTTCTCTCTCATTGGTAGTTTTTGGGGCCTTCCCTAACCGCATAGTGTAGGTATATAAGCCAGCTTGGCTATCTGTATGATTTTGCTCAACCTTGCGTTTTCTAGTGCGCTTTTCCTTTTCTCTATCTTGCACGGAAGAAGAATCTCGCTAGTAGATTAGAAACAGCTGTTTACTGCTTTTCATGTATTATTTGTGCATTTTAGTCGTTCGTTTTTCTGCTTTTTAATATTGTTGCACAAAGGCTTTATTTGCTATTTTTATGTATTTGGCTTTAACGGGCATTTATCCTTATGTGATTTTTTTTTCCTTCTCGCAATGTCTCAAATCAATAGGTTTTGTAATTTACGATAAAAACGACACAGGTTTTTGGAACACTTACATTTTCTACTTGATTGTAGACGTAAGAAGGTTATTCCCAAATTTATTTCCATACGTTGTAATTTATTTTCTTCAAATAGGATTGACAAGGACTTATTTCGTTCTAAATTAGCTTTTTTAAGAGCTTCGATTCAAGAGACTCGCCACAAAATTGTTCACATAGAGCGCGAGTTATGGGGCATTCTCACAATCTTTTAACTTTCGTGTTCCTGAATAACTTTTTTTTTATTTAGTACACTTTTTTGTGTTTTTTTTTATTTCATATACTTGGGAACATCCCATTTCATGATTACACAACAATATTAACGAGATAAAAAAGTTTTGAACGATGTTGGGTGTCCAAACACATGGAAAACTCATCTAACGTCCCGTGTCCATGATAATGATTTTCAAGTTTGGAGCTATCTGGATAAAATTGTTTCAATAAAAATAATTCGGTGTAATTTTTTTCTGAAACTGGAACTATTGTTTTATATAAATCTGTAGCTAAAAATTAACCGGCACACATTTTTGGAGTTAATATTATTTTTTGAACTCTGTCCCTGGGTTTTAGATTTTACCATCCCTCTTCTAAAATTATACAGAAAATCACTTCAGATGCAGCGACAGAATTTTTTTCAAGTTTTTGCTCATACAGAAGTATGCTAGAGAAAGAATATCTAACATTCTTTGACAGGAAATTTACTGCAGAATATAAATCAGCATTTAAATATCAATTTCAAGCACCGTGGCTTTATTGGTAGTCTTACCGTCCCCAAGGTTTATTCTTGCACTTTTCGAGGTAAATTAAAAAAAAATAATTTAATCCAATGTTAACAACTGTTTCGAAAAATCAATGAACGTTGTGGCTATCACTTAGTCTTAACATGATTTTCCTAAAAATAGTTGGTAATTTTCCTTACCGTTCCATAATTACCGTCTCTTGATTTACAATTTCGTCCCTTTTTTACCTTACCGTCCCTTCTTTAACATCCCTTTAAGACAATGTTATAATACAAAAATTCTGTATTAAAAGTACTACATTTGTATTATTTCTTATTTGAATGTCCTGTGGGTACTATGCAAATTCATTATAAGTAAAAATTTAGAAGAAAATAAAAAGTTATAGGGGTACAATGGCGAGGGAAATTAAACTCGCAAGTTTAACCTTCACCTCAGTTTTAAAAAAAATTTCGCTGCTGACCATTTTTTCTTTATTTTGAAACATTAATGCATTCGTCTATCAGATTAAAATGTTATTTTAGCAAGTTTAATTTCGCCAGATTTTTTCCCCCAAAAGTCAAAAGAATAGGAAAATGCCCCTTATATTCTTTACAATTCAGACTCGCTAATTCTACACCTGGTTTTTAGAGTATCGACAGAAGGTCATGGCGCAGAGTTCTCACAGCTTCTTCTGTTCATTGTTCGGAAAAAACTTTTTTCATTGAAATTAAATGCACGTTGTGAAAGTTCTGTAGCTACTAACTCCAGGAATTTGCCTGTTGTTAACCAAAATGCTGTTGTGAATCTTTTTAGTGTTTCTTTAAGTAACAATCAGCTCGATGCTCTCAAATTGAATAACAATTTTTATGACTCAGCTATTCCTTCTATACATAATCTTATTGCTCCTATTATGAAAGGGCCTTTAAGCATAGCGCTCTTCTTCTAAAAAGAGTCCATTAGGCATTTCATTGCCAATACTGTTGGTTTCAATTCTAATGTTTATAAGCCCAATCTTAAACATATTGTTAAACAATGTCTGAAAAATTCGCGTTCTGATCCAAACTTAATTATTACTAAGGCCGACAAAGGAGGTCAGATTCTTATTCTCGACAAATCTACGTATTTGGAAAAATCCTATAAATTAATTAATGATGGCCCGTAAGTGGATATCCGCAAAGACCCTTACACTAGGGAAATTAACTCTATTAAGTCTGCCATCAAGTCTTCTTCCATTATTCCTGCTAACTTTAAGAAGTCTCTTATTCCGTCTATTGCGGATTGTGCCAGGTTTTATGCTTTACCTAAGGTACATAAACCTGACATTCCTTTTAGACCTATTGTCTCTAGTATCGGTACAGCTTCTTATAAGCTTGCCAAATACTTAGTTTCTGTTTTTCCGCACTTTTGAGCAGTAACTGTTTCACTGTAAAGAATTCTTTTGATTTTGTTAGAAAACTTCATAATTTTAAGCAGCGGGGTCATATGATGGTTTCTTTTGATGTTAAATCATTATTTACAAACGTTCCGGTTCAGAGGGCTTTAGATTGCCTCAAGAAAAGGCTTTGTGGATTCCATTTGTCTTATTTTGAAATCGAGGAGCTTATCCTTCTAACTCGCGCTTGCTTGTCGCAAAATACTTTTGTTTTCTATGGTAATTTCTTCCGTATGATTGACGGTTTGTCTATGGGTAATCCTCTTAGTCCAATTATATGCGATATTTATATGCACTACTTTGAAGTCAAACTTTTTGAAATTTTAAAATTTCCGTTTTATGTTCGTCATGTTGATGATGTTCATGTCCTAGTTGAAATGAATTCGGATATTAATCATATCCTCTTTATTAGGAATTCCATTGATCCCTGCATTCAATATAGCTCTGAAATTGAGACCAATAACTGTCTTTCTTTCCTGGATGTCCTTGTTATTCGTTGTGAAAATGGATTTCAGACTACCGTCTTTCGTAAACATTTTTCTGTCAGTCTCCCACCTCACAGATATTCTTCTCATGTCCCTAACCAGAAATTCGCTGCTTTCAATACTTTTGTTTTTCGGGCTACCGATATTTGTTCCACTCCTCAGTTAGTTAGTGCTGAACTTAATTACCTCAAAGCTACTGCTGTTGATCGTGGTTATTCCTCTAATATTATTGATTCTATTTATAAGAAAGTGTCGAAATCCGTCCATTCTGAGAAGCATTCTAATTCCAACTCTAATACTTCAGTTGTGATACCATTTTTTCCTAAAATCAGTCAGCATGTTGCTAAAATCCTAAGAAGGTTTGATTTTAATGTTATTTTTTCTCCTGTTTATAAAATCACTTTTCCAAATCTCAAACATCCGGTTGATCGCCTAGATAACTGGGATATTTACCAAATCTCTTGCTAGTGTGGCCTTTCTTTTATTGGTCAGACTAAACGTGCTCTTAGATTCCATTTAAAAGAACATGAAGTTATGTTAAAAATCAAGAGCTCTAACATTTTTCTATTGCTGAACTATCTTGGTCTTTTCAACATAGGTTCGATTTTTCCTCAGCCACCATTATCCAAAAATGTTCTTCTAACCTTGATCTTCGTTTTTGGGAAGCTTACCACATCATTAAAAATTCTCACTCTTTATTCAATGACTTATCTAATACTCATATTTTCCAAGTATTTGGAAAGCTTTAATTTAATTTCCCCTTTTTTGGTTTCTTTTTCTGTCCTTCTCCGGTAGATGTCACTACTTGTCCACCCAGTCATTTCTACTGCTTGTCTGTCATTGGTTGTTTTCGGTGCCTTCGGTACCCGCATACACTCTAAAAAATAAATGTGTAAATTTACACATAAAAACTGGTACATCAATGATAGAAAAACGATTTATCTATATGTGTAAAGTGGTGTCTAAATTAAAAAAATGCACGCCTAATGTGCAAATTTGAAAATACACATTTAAGTGTGTAATTTGATGATAACAATAAGTGTGTAAAAGTTATCAGATCACTCTTCAAATGCACACTTTAATGTGTAAATTGCACAAGATTACACATACTTCTGCGTAATATTCTTTATCTGTGTAATATTCTGGGATTACACATATTTTTGTTTACTATGGAAATACACATATTTTTGTGTATTATGCAAAATGCACATATTTATGTAAAATACACAGTTTTTTGTGTAATACGTAAAATACAATTATTTTTGTATAATAATCACAAGGCAGATTTTCGCATAATATTCTGTTCTTGTACATATTTAGTATTACCATTTGACGTTTATCAAAGGCCATCACGTCCTATCTTTTTAATATTTTCCAACATAGTTGAAAAGTGTTTAAGAATTGGGTTTGTGGTGATTGCTCAGTAACTATTTCAATAAATATATTATCTGACTCATATCTTAAATTATATATTAACTTTTATTTCTTGCATCAAACAATTCACTACTCCTTTTTTAGATCTGCACATTCGAACAACAAGCTTATTTGTAATCCACCTGTACACTGGAGGGTTGCCACATTGAGGGGTTGCCATGCCACTAACAGACTGGCGCGTTTATCGCCCGTTGGGCGATAGCATTTAAAAGATCACCACAGAGTATCCCCCAGTGAACAAGGTGAACGACAGTAAGATACAGGAAAAAAAAGAAATGCATATACACAAATACACTAAGATACAAATACAATTATATAAACAAAATTAAATAATAGTTACAAGACTTTTTGGAAAATGTACATGACGACCACTACGCGTGACATAGTTAGGTGAATTGCTGTCACCTTTTTTAGTAGAAATTGTAAGTTGAACAGAGTCAGGAATTTTATTATCACACGATTCTGATAACAGATAAGCAGGCTTAACACGGTCGATTGACACTCGCAATTTTTTTCCCTTAATCATTATAGTCATGTTTTTATTATTGCGAGAAATAACAGGATGTGGACCAGTGTAGGGCTGAGATAATGGCGGCTGCACTCTGTCAATTCGTAAAAAGATGTGCGAGCAAGTTTGTAAAGATGGGTTAACATAATACTTGTCAGTGCAATGAGCAGATGTTGCTACTGGATTTAAAAGTCGCATATTGTTGCGAAGATTCGCAATGAAATCAACAGTACAGGGTGGGATAACTGACGTAGATAACATGTCACTAGGAAGTTGTAATGTTGTGCCATACACTAGTTCAGCACAAGAAGCATGCAAGTCTTCTTTAACGGCAGTTCTGATACCTAGGAGAACTACAGGAAGTATCTCGGACCATCTATTATTCTCGTGAGTTTTTAGAGATGATTTAAGATGCCTGTGAAAACGTTCGATAATTCCATTGGAAATTCAATGGTATGCCGCTGTGGGTATTTTATTCGTGCCTAACATTCGAGTAAACTCGGCATATATAGCCGATCGCATTTGGGGACCTTGGTCTGATGTGATGACTGAAGGACAACCAAAGCGGGAGATCCATGTATTGAATATGGCACTGCATACAGTCGTTGCTAGGGTATCTTTGATAGGAATGGCCTCTGGCCATCTAGAAAAACGATCAATGATCGTTAAAAGAAGAGTATTGCCATCAGATGGAGCTAAAGGGACTACGAGATCTATATGTATTTGATCGAAGCGTGCATCCGGAAGAGCAAATGTACCCAAAGGTGCCTTAGTGTGCCTCTGTATTTTAGAGCGCTGGCATGTTTCACAACATCGAACCCACGTTTTAATTTGACGCTTCATGTCTGGCCATACATATCTGGAGCATATGAGCTCAGTAGTAGCTGCTATACCAGGATGGGAAAGTTTGTGAAGATGATCAAAAACAAGCTTTCGATAGGAGTTAGGAACAATTGGACGAAGAGTTCCAAGCGGGTTCCCAGGATGGGTGCTTACTTACTTACTAGTTGAGATGTCACATAGTAAATTACAGTCAGACATTTGACAAGGTGTTAGTTCATATTTAAGAGACGAGGTATTATTTTCAGAAAGTTTCTGAATTTCAGGATCATTTTTCTAGGCATCTGCAAATTCATGAAAATTTAATGATGGAGATTCTGTAATCGAATCGATTTCAATGCGCGAAAGTGCATCAGCAACAATATTTTGAGAGCTTTTCACATGCCGAATATCAGTCGAATACTGTGAAATTATATCTAGATGGCGTAATTGTCTCGGGGAGCATTTATTTGGATTTTGTCGAAAGGCATAAATTAGTGGCTTTTGATCCGTGTATATTTCAAAATGTCGTCCTTCTAACACTATACCTGAATTTTTTATGGCAGAGTAAATAGCGAATAATTCCCTATCATACGTTGACCATTTACGTTGGCTTGAATTGAGCTTCATTGAAAAAAAAAGTTATTGGTTTACAATTATTCTCAGTAAGCTGCATCAAAGTACCCCCAACTGCAACATCGGACGCGTCTACCCATAGGCTAAGTTGAGCGCCAGGAATTGGATGCTTCAAAAGAGTAGCGTTAGCAATTGCATTTTTAGCAGCATCGAAAGCTGCAACAGCTTGATCATTCCATTCAAGGTGTTCAGTTGGTTTGTGAACACGGGAAGGATGTTTTTTCATATTTTTATGCCCTTCTAATAATTGTACTAAGGGTGAAAGTATATTGGCAGCGTTCGGAATGAAACATCTGTAAAAATTGAACATTCCTAAAAATCGACGTAATTGGGTTAAAGTGGTTGGTTGAGGAAATTTTACTATACACTCGACTTTATCAGGAAGAGGTGAAATTCCCTTTTCGGAAAGATTAAATCCCAAAAAATCAATTGTAGATTTTCCAAATACGCATTTTGAAACATTAATACAAAGTCCATATTCTTGTAATTTTGTAAATAAAAGTTTTAAATGTTCCAAATGTTCATCAGGGTTTTTAGATGCAATAAGAATATTGTCATCAAAGGCATAGACACCTGGTAAATTACGGGTGATTTCATCTATAAAACGTTGAAAAGTCGCAGATGCGTTGCACAATACAAATTGCATTCCTGTACTTTCATATAATCCAAAGGGTGTACATATAGCAGTTTTATGAATATCGTCTGGGTTGACCGGAATTTGATGGTATGCCTTTATAAGGTCAACCTGACTGAAAACTTTTGAATCATGTAATGAACTGGTAAAATCTGCTATACAAGGTATTGGGTATTTATATTTAATTGTTTGTGAATTAAGAGCCCTGTAGTCACCAACAGGTCGCCACTCCAACGTACCTTTTTGGGTACCATATGGAGAGGAGATGCATAGTTACTACTAGAAGGTCTCAGATGTCCTAATTGCATCATGTTTTGAAATTCTTGTTTTGCAATTTGTAAGCAATCAGGAGCTAACCTTCGCGGTTTTGCGACGACAGGAGGACCTTTTGTTATTATATGATGTACCCCGTATTATGTTTAACGGGTTGATTGAGATCTGGCAATTTCGTGATGGAAGGAAATTGCTGTAGGAATTTATGATAAATGGTATCACTAAAAACAGATTTTACTGAATGGAAATTTGTACGTTTTATATGGCCAATAGATTGAAATTTAGTTTTCATGTCCCGAAGACATTTATTGCGAAGATCAGGCACCAATTCAAAATAATGGAGAAAATCAGCACCAAGAATGGGTGTGCCGACATTGGCAATTAGAAAAGTCCATGTAAATTGTCTCCTTAATTTAAAGTCCAATATGAGAGTTTTTTGTCCATAAACATTAATCGTTGATGAATTTGCTGCAAAGAGCTTTTGTTGGGAGGGATTTCTCTTTTGAAAGTTATTAGCACATAATAATGACACGTCTGACCCACTGTCGACCAAGAAGAAAACATTTGTCTTCTGATCTCTAATAAATAGGCGAAGTGATTCTTGGGGCAAAGAATAAGTCGCCTCTATTCTTTGCTGTCTACATTTCCCGTCCATGAACAAGGTTTAATACATTTTTCTTCCTTACACTTATTTCCAAAACGACGATGAAACCAACACACAGAAGAGTCGCGCTTAGTAGAATTACTTTTGTTACGGGGATTTCCATATCCGGGGAATGGGGATCGACCTCGAGAAGTTGAAAGCTGATCAATTCTTTTATTTAATTTTTCAATTTCGCGAAACAATTTACTTTCGAGTGACTGGTCTTTTATTTTGGAAACTGCTAAATTTTCAACAGGTGATGGGGTAACTTAAAGTATTTTATCAGAAATTTCAGCTGCTTTATCTAAAGAAAGATTTGAAACAGCGGCTAAAATTCACTGTACCGAAGATGGTAAACGTTGAAGAAATAATTCCATCATTAAATTTTCGGGAACGCTAAGAGATTCGGCACGACGTTTCATATCGCGCAACAATTCTGAGGGTTTGCGGCCTCCTAATTCCTCTCCAGATAAAAGTTTACGAATTTCCTGCTGAGAAGATTCACCTGAACGATTAATTAATTCAGTTTTCAATTTAGTGTAAGGATCAGTAGCATCAGGTTTTATAAGAACATCGCGAACTAATGATGCAATGTCGGGCGGGAGATGGGATAGTAAATAATTATATTTAGTAATCGATTCAGTAATTGGTTTTGGGCTGGCGAGAGCAAATGTGCTTTCGCACATTATAAACCATAAAGCAGGGTCAGATCTGTTATATACAGGAATTTGTACTGCGCTAACTTCCGATATTGTATGTTTATGCCTCCCAACAAAATACAAATAAAAATTTCAAAATTGAACCAAGTATAAAAAATATAATTCACAATTCATAAAAATAAAAATAAAGCATGCTCACATAAAATTTAAGGGGATAGGAGAAAAAAAAAAGCTTAAAATGAAAACAGAGAACAAAATTAAAAAGAATTAGAACGTTTTTTAACTTATCTGGACATCGTTAATCCTAAGATGAAGTTGAATAATTCTTCACAATATGCTGATATACGCACACATGCAGCATTTCAGCATTTAGCTGATTACTCCACGATTTATTTTTCATTTGTAGAACATAAACACGTAGAACAAAATTATCGTAGTTTCTTTATTCGAAGGCGCGAAACGAAAATTGTCGTAAATTCTCCATAAAAAGTCACAAAATAAATATGCGTTCAAACACCGGGTCACCATTGAGGTGATTGCTCAGTAACTATTTCAATAAATATATTAACTGACTCATATCTTAAATTAAATATTAACTTTTATTTCTTGCATCAAACAATTCACTACTCCTTTTTTCAATCTGCAAATTCGAACAACCAGCTTATTTGTAAACCACCTGTACACTGGACGGTGGCCACATTGGAGGGGTTGCCATACCACTAACAGACTGGAGCGTTTATCGCCCGTTGGGCGATAGCATTTAAAAGATCACCACAGGTTTGTCTATCCGTCTGTTTTGTCTGTCGCAGATCTAACTGGCGTAAATATACTCGTATTACTATGTAATTGATATAAGTTATTGATATTTACAATTCCATTTTCGGTATTGAAAATTAAGTATGTAGCATTTATATTCCATTTACAGGAGTATTCAAGAGTAATTCGTAACATTATGATCTATAGAGGAAATTCGCGTGCATTTTAATGGTGTCAGACTATTTTAAACATAATGAATTTATATATTTTAATGAGGTGCACTAGAAGATAATTACCATAGAATATGAAATATGTAGCATTTTTATACTTCATTTACAGGATCATTCAAAAGTATTCCGCTACATTAAATGAAAAAAATTATTTGCTGTTCATTTTAATGGTGGTAGATAATTTTAAGCATAATGAAATATATATGCATTAATGGGGTGCTGTAAAAGATTATTATCATAGAATGTGTTATATGTAGCATTTACAGTATGTATACAAGGGAACTCAACAGCGTTCCGTTTTATTATGGTATATGGAGAAAACTTGTTTGCGGAGTATTTTAACACGTTTAGTGCCAAGTCAGTCATCGGTGATTGACACTTATAAATTGTATAATGGGAATCTTATTTCACGACCCAAACGGGAAGACAGAAAATATAGATTTGGCATTCAACGTATTAATGGTGTTACTCTGTTAAATGTGCATCGAAATGCCTGTCGGAAGATCGCTTATTAATTGTTTGGAATTAACTCCCCCCTCCCACCACCACCAGCCCCAAAGCTGCAAACATGCCTTCCAAATAAAAGTAAAAAAAGTTCCTTTTCATTCAACAAAATTTACTCCACTACTCAACGTAAGTGTCATTTTACTTGACTTAAATGACTTTTTTAATAAATCAACCTTGCCCCTTTTTAAAAAGAAATGTGAACATTGCATAAATTTCCGAAGAATATGCAAAACACAGATTTGTTTAATATTCAAAATATTTAAACTGTTGTGCAATATTCAAAATAGACAGATTTTTGTGTACATAGTAGTGTTATTGTTTGGTCAGTGCAAATTCTGAACGTGTGTTTTTATGATCGAAAAAAAAATTACTCATATGCGTGGTGTATTTTTTCTTTATAGTATGTTTTTTTAAGACCACAAAACAGTGTATTCCAGTGTATTTAGGCAATTTACACACCACATATAGACAAATTGTTTTCTTATCATCGATATGCCCTTTTTTAGGGTTCCGTACTTAAAAAGTAAAAACGGAACCCTTATAAGATCACTCCTGTGTCTGTCTGTCACAGCCACTTTACCCCTAAACTATGGAACGTGGAAAGTTGAAATTGGGGGAAATAATAAAGACTATTGACCCACATATTTACAGATTAATAAATATTCATAAACATATTTAGGAAAAATGTATAGGAAAAATGTATAGGGGCTAATTAAGTTACTTGAAAAAAGGAATCTTTTCGTTGTATATCGTGTGGGGTATCGTGTGACAGCTTTCGTAACGCTGAACTCAAAAATACATTTCTTTTAATTTTCGGTATCATATTTTCAAAGTTATGGTCGAAAATGTAGTGCAAAAATATGTCCCCCCCCCCCATCTAATTCCGAATCTACTGAAACTAAAATTCTGAAAAAAATAGAGGTAGTAGATGTTAGTTTAAATCTTGCAGGAAAATTAGAGCGATTGCCATAGGTCACTTGGTTTTTGAGAAAAAGCATCTTTCCGTTACACACAAACTTCGATTTATGGGCAAAAATGTAGAACAGCGCTAGAGGTACCTATCGTAGCAGAAGTATAAAAGCATTGTTTATCATGAATTTTATAAATAATCGTCGGTAATTAGCCGAGATATGCAGGCCTAGCCGGCCCTAAGCAGTCTCTCTTAGGCTGCCTAACCGTTAAAGACACGGACTGTTTGGACTTACATAATGACAGGGATGGCTTACTCTATGCTACAACACTTTTAAAGCCTATATAACAAAGTTTAAAGATATATTTGTGTAATGTAATGCCCAGTAGCAGTATAAAAGCAATAAACGTCCAAATTGTTAACAACAGATTAATTTAATGAGAATTAATCACATAAATACTATGAGATTCGTGGTTAGTTTGCATTGAGTGGCTCTCTCAATACACCTATTGTGTCTTTAAAGGTATAACTAAAAACCTGTATGGAAAAACGCGGCAGAGACCAAAGTGGCGTTGCTACTTTGCTACCTTCTTTCGAAGCTTAGCAAAATGCCAAGTTTAAACTTTGAACAAGGGTTTTGTTTTAGATACACTGTAAAAAGAAAAGATTATTATGACGCTGAATTTAGTTTTATGAAATGCCAAATGAAGTTTAAATATGCTCTACTTTTCTTGTCATTGCCGAATTAAATTCATCATGAACGGATTAGGATAAGATTTAAATAAGATTTATACAGAATAGTGATATTTGATATTATTTAGGCTTCATATCTCTTTGAACTTTTACGGTATACCCATTCATACTTTTCTAGTATATATAGAGCTATACCAAACCCTATGTTGTATAGCTTTTACGAAGTCTTATTTTTCTTTAAAAACGATTGTTTTAATAATACAATTCAAAATTCATATACTTATTGAGCGCGAGTAATTCTCGCACTTGACCATTTATTATATAGAAAACCTGATCATCTAAAATTATTGTAAATATATACCATATCTTTGTTTGAACTGATTATGAGTCCTAAAACTTTATATATGTATATAATTTATATATACTTTATATATATGCATAGTTACAACTAGGGGTATCTGCCCCCTGAGAGCCACCCACAAGGCAACCAGCGTTTAGATACCGCAGATTCTAAAAATACACAAATTCGATCGTTTAAAAAGGTTACAAAAGATTTAATCATAAGTTAAAAGCCAGTGGCGATCTCCTTTTAAACTGGTTTCCATTTACATCCCTTTGATTTGGAAATATTAAGGATGTGTGGAAACTTAGGCTTTTCACAGTTTTCCACATATAAAAACCCTCATAAATCATACAGAATCACGGCCTATGGAGACCCCATGTATTTGTAAGAGACACAAGAAAATTGGTTTATGTCCCAGAGTTTGCCGGCAACATAAAAGTAAATAACTCCAGCACGATCGATCTTACGAAGGTGACACTTTGGAACAGCGTAAATAAAAGGATGGTTACCTGAGTTCCACTTTGTGACACCGAAATATTCGAGTAAGTGCTTCTCGACATTGCATACATTGACAGGAGAGTTTCGTGTGCAAAATGTGGGTAGGGCCTGGCCTAGCCATTAGAAAGGCAGCTGTCAAAATGATTTTGATAGGCGAACCAATGCCAGTGGATGATGGAGAGTCGCATTGTTTTCCAGAGAGAAATTAAGGATATATACGAGATCTCTGAGGAGATCAGCGATGAGATCAGAAGAGTTAGTTAGCTAAAGCTAAAACTCAAAAGAGGTTCTTCAACCTGGGAGAGAGAAAACATTCTCTCTAGGCTTTTTACGGAACTATTTCTCGGAGAGGTCGCTCCGAGGGGGAGACGAGATTGTTCTCTCATCGAACACAGCCGATCAGCTGGGTTTGTAAGCGGGGAAGCTGATCGAACAGGTGACTGCTAGTCAGCAATTTTAAAGAACATTACTTACTTTGAAGGAACCATAGTGTTTTACAGAGATTCTTTAAATACCTAATCTGGACTCTGATTTATTATTCTGTCAAGAACTTTTATTAGATTCTCCTACCTCACTAAATCTTCCTTTTATCAAACTACCTTCTTAAGTATTTTGTTGTGTCAGTGTTGACATTATATTTAGCCAAGAGTTTTGTTGTTTTACGAAAATAAAGCATTCAAATTTTACATTTTACTGAAATCTTTGTCATCACGCCTGTGAGGAGATCACGTCACGCTACTGCCCTCATCTGAGGTCCCCACAGATGAATCAGCTTACAACTATAGCAGCTCTTGTTGTTTCTAATATTTTAAAAAATATTAACTTTGAAAAATATTTTTGAATCTCTTCCCAATAATACTGAAGATTACGTAACTTTAACTGTATTTATAACTGGTACAAAGTATAGTTTAGGAATAGAAATTTTTTCAGAAATGTTCAGACATTTTCCTTTATTTTATAGAAATAGTTCTGAAACGCAAATTTACTTATCCTAGCAAATAAATAAATAGAATGCTAAATTCATCTTTAAAAAGTTAAAATTATACAATATGCAAAATACTTAAAAGATGACAAAAATATTTAAAAATATGTTAAATTACTTTAAGTTTTCTAAGTATTTTCGTCTATAAACACAGCCTTCGTCAAAGAATACTAAAATACTGTTATTAAGGTCTTATTTTCAAATTTCACATAGTTGGTGTCGAAAGGAGTGAAAGTGAAAGTCAATTTTTAGATCCGGAAAACATTGAGAAAAAATAAAATATGAATATAGAGGGAAGTGGAATATTACTTGTTTTATGATTCTTTAAGCAAGCTGAGCCAAATTCTGAGTATGTTGCGAGTTAAGTTTTTTTGCACATAGTGTAATTTTAAGTTTAACCTATTTATTTTTTTCCTGTTTGATGCTAAAACAAATTTTTCTTAATTTGGAATATTTCTAACAAGATAATTCTATTAAAAAAATCGTCGTCAGCATATCTAATTTAAGCTGTTTTCAGAGAATGGAAAAATATAGGTAATCTGCTTATAGAATTATTTATTATATTTAGATACAGAGCCTCAATAAGGATCATGCGGGCTGGGCTCCTGCACCAGGCACCTCCAATTAAAATAGGTTCTGGCAGGCTTCATCGGCGTCATCAGCTATCTTCACTGATGCGTCAATCATCTATAGAAAAATCAATCCGATTTTTTATCGCACCATGCACCAAGTAGTGTTGCTGCGGTATTGGTTATGTATTAGAGCTCGAAATAAATTTCTTTCCAAGAGATTTAAAAAAAAAATTTAATCAATGAAATAAAAATATTTTGTCTTATGTCTTCTGATGATTTTGGGACTCTCGTCTGCATTGGTCAAAGGAAATAGCCTAGTTGCTCTTACTGGTAATATCAAGTCCTGTCTATTAAAAATATGAAGAATGTGTTCGAAAACACCGCAGATGTCATTTGACGCCGGCTTATAAAAATTGTTGGTACTACTTAGTTATCCCGTCGACCAAAAGTCTATCGCCAAGCTATAAGATTAAATGCCAATAACTGTTGATCGTAAATGTCACAGTCACTTGACTTTAAGCAAGTTACATGTGTTTACGTCATCAAGGGATTTTTTTTCGACGTTTTATGTGTATTTTTATTAATGTTATATTAATTTATTTGTTCTTTCGTTATTTAAAATAAAAATTATGTTAATTTGTATAATTTGGTGAGTGGTTTGGCGATTTATATAATTTGGCGAAATTGGTCGACGGGATAACTAAGTAGTACCAAATTGTTAATAGAAAACATTTCCCACAAAATAAAATAGGTTACAAATACATGATTTGTAGAATGACACTCTTTTTTCCTTAATATAGTAAAAAATTCGGGCTACTCGATACATTACATTTTTCAAAAAACAGCATGCTACATTAGAAATTATGAGAAAAGAAATTGCAACTAGAGAAGCTTTGCTACTTGTAGTAAACTACTTTTGACCTTTGGACATAATGTACAACAGTTTAAAAACAATATAAAATCAAAAATAATATATAATTGCAACAGAACGAATACAGAAAGCAAAGAAAAGAGTACTTTCTTGTTTTAGCCACCCTCGCGATTACAATAGTACCAAGGTTGTTAATGTACAACATATAAGCCAAATATAGATAATATTTAGTTCATATATCATACTATATGCATGAAATATAAGAGATATTTATATCTTATGAGTTATTTGTGTACCATATACGTTTTGTGACTATAACTTGGTCATACACATCATAAAATATCTTAGATGTCAATTTTTTTTTAAATGTTGTAACGTCATTACAACTTGACGATCAAAACTTAAGGGCCGCTATAACAAAGATGTACAAAAAAAGGTTACTGAATGATCGTTCAATCCTCGCAGACTGCCTTGCACTCTTCTTGTGTGTGTGTGTGTGAATTTGTTTTTTGTTGTAATCAATGAGAATATTTGAATCGACCGATCTGTCACAATTTTTCAAAAAATTGCTATTTGTACTTCTAGAAACCACTTTTAAGAGTTAAGACTGCTAAAGAAATATTTCTGCTTACATTTTCGAAGCACTATCAAAATAAAACTTACATAAAAAATATATTATCTTATACCATGCAGTGCTTTTTGTTAAATATTCTTTAAACATTAGAGAGACTGGATGAAATTAATTTATCTCATTTAATACGCATTATAAATTCTAGGTCACTCATTTTTTTCATTGAATTAAACAAGTGCTATAAAAATATCGAAAGATAAAAAAGAAAAGGCAGTATTAAATATTATATTTTATGTGATTTAGTAGTATGTATTATATTGATTACTATAAATAAAATATATGATTGTAAGTATTGTAATTTTAATATATTCATTGCATTCTTGTTCTGAGCATTAAAAAAATCCCACAATTACAGTAATTTTGACTGAATGTGTCAGTTTTTATTAGTGTAAACATTCAGGGTACGTACTCTTCAAGGACATCAAGGAAACATTTTAACAGGATTTTCGTAACATAAGATTTGGCTTATTTAATGAAAAAAAAATCTATCTTCAGATATAGCGAATAGTACTTTACGAAATTTCTGGTACTAAAACACTTAAAATCCCCTGAATCCCCAGATGCGTACGATATAGCGAATAGTACTTTACGAAATTTCTGGTACTAAAACACTTAAAATCCCCTGAATCCCCAGATGCGTACGAACCCTGAAATTATTTAAAAATTACAAGATAACATATAATGCTTAAGAGTGGATGTATAATAATTTAAAGATATTTATCTGAGTAAAAGTACTTAAAAAAAATGTGCGCTATATTTCTTAGATGTAAATTTTATGGACTTTACATGTGTATCTTAAGTCTGGGTTAAATTTTTTTATAATTACAGATACAAAAAAAGCACAAATAAACTACGAAAAAAAATATGCATTCCACAATTGGAGGCAAACACATCAACTAATAGAAACCTTGCGCGAAATTTAAAGAAAGCTCATTTTTAACTTTTTGAGGTAAACCACCTAAAAGTGTTTTCATTTCTTATGTAATAACAGACCCATTTGCTTTTTAGCTATAACTCCAGTACATGTAAGCTTAATTTTTCTCTATTTTTTAAATCTCAGCTATAAAAAAAGTATATATTCACATATAAAAAGCGTCTAGCTTTATAAAACCGAATATGAAATCAAAAACTTTAATACTTCTAAACACCATGTATTATTATTATTATTATTATTATTATTACTAGATCCTAGCATTTACAGACCTTTGTTAGGGTTATCCATTTTTTCCCCGAGAAATGGAACACTAATTCAAAATAAGAACTCTGTGAAACTCCATGTCAAGAAGGGAAACAATATTATTTAAAAAACATCATCAAAACTATCCAGTCACCATTCACTTATTATCACTTACATGTTTAGAATTTTGGTAGGTAAAAAAGATCTTGGACTTGTCTTCCATACATATGCTAAAATGGCGCTTTTTTTCTCCAGCAGATTTTTTTTTTTTTTTTTTTTTTTTTTGTTCACAGTTTACTTGTGGTTTTTACCAGAGCAGACGACTTGATAGTCTAATTAAATTTTCTCGACAGATTTGTTTTTTTAAAGAAAGGAATAAACAAAATATTTTCTTGAAACTAGATTATTATATTTTAAAATAACATCCATATTACAATATTATATTTAAATTTAATCGTTAAATAAAATGAAACGCCTTAGATTTATCCCAATAAAGTTTCTATTCTTCATATGGAATATCGAATTTAGTGTAGAAGAGTAATCTATTTTGAGAATGGTTAGGAGGAAGGTAGCAGGTGGACAATTGCTTTTTTGGGGGGGGACCGCAATAAATTGTTTAAAAAATATATAACATAAGAATTAATAGGCACTAAGGAAGGGGCCTTAAAGCCCAGATACCAGTATTAGGTGAGGGAAATTATATCTTGTTGGTACATTCTGTTTTCAAAAATGGCGGCAGAAAAGAGGAGTACAGCTGGCTCTCCTTGGATTTTGAAATTTAATTATTCAAATTTCCTGTATGTCTGATTATATAAAAATGATAAAACCCATAGTTTTAAGTGACTATAGAGTAATTAAACGTTAAACGAAAAAAGGGATAATTTTTATGTGTACTCCCCCCCCCCCCCAAGACACACTCACCACACCTGAATCTCTTGCAGAAGACAGTTTTTAATTAAGTTTTCAGGTTTTTATGAAGGGTAGGTATAAACGTTTCAGTTCTGTACTCTGAAATTGTTGTTGTATTATAGCTATACTTATGCTACTGAATAGCTGAAATAAAATTTGCATATCAAAATTATATTAAAGCCGTTAAAGTAAAAATTAACATCTACACTTTGAAAAAGTTTTTCCACATTTACACGCTTATCTGTGTACACATAATTATAAGTATATTACAATAGCATGCCAATTAGTGTAAATCTAGGCATTTTTCTACTTTTACACCACTTGTTTGCGTTTGCCAAGAAATAACAAACTGCACGCTTAAATTCATAAGCTAAATACACAACAGGTAAATTTTTTAAGTGTAATTTTTATGACAAGTGAATAATTTTAGGAATTTACACGTATATAAATTCAAATTTGTCTAATTTATACATTTATTTTTTAGAGTGTATACGGGTATAGAATAATTAAATTCTAAAAGAAAAAAGGAACTATGATATTTTCTGTCTTGTGAGTCTCTGCCCTCCCACCCTGAATTCCTTTGCTTAACCCGAGAGTAGTCGCGACATTTTTTAGAACGTTAGTAGTCGCGCTCGGTCCATTTGCCGCCGTTACCAGCAGGCTGAAAACGAAGGGGAAACTTGCCGGTGTTATCAGATGATCGAAAACGGATAACGTAGGGTGAAAATATTGACTGAACTTTAAAAGATTACTGCAATTATTCATTTTACAACCTTTTACAGCAATTATTTATTTCGCTTAAGTATATATTCAGTTGGCATCTAGATAAATATAATAATAACTCTTTCTTCGTTTTGCATAAATACTTAAAAGTAAATAGTAAATGATTTGATTGAATTTCTGATGTTACTAGGAATCAATAGTAGGAAAACATTTACTAATATGAATCTAAATTTATGATAGGGGTATTTTTATTTATTTATTTATTTTTTGGAAGGACAGAATCAGAGTCAGGTAGAATTTTTTGATACTCCGGCACTCTATATCCATTTAATAAAATAAAATTAATAAATTTAGCATTAATATATTACACTGGCATTAAAATAAATGTAAATGTTGTAACTACGTTTTATTTATTTATTTATTTTGTGGGGTGTCTGTGTGTGTATGAGGGGGGAGAGGAGGGGGGGGGGCTCTCGAGATTTTGTGATTAAATCCATTTTTCAAATGAAAATGCACGATTTGTAGTTTTTCTACTTATTTCAGGGTGGGAGCAGCGCCCTTGAATAAAAACTCTGGATACGAATTTCGCTCATATAAAGTAAATAATAAATAAGTTATTGAAATTATATATTTAATTTAAATACATTTGCAATTGTAAATTTAAATCGTAAGATGGATAAATTATTTTAATTAATAGAATCACTGAAAGGTTCATTTTAATAGGGATGTATTTTACAGAAACTATTTAATTAAAATGAATATTCAATTGTACATTTCATAATAAGTTATTAATGTTATAATTTATTGTTTTATAATAACGTTCATTAAATTAATAAAAACAATAAGAAAATTTTCTCCGAAATTATAAATATGCAAAAATAATTTAATTTAAATGAATTTTCTCTCATATTCTGGAAAACATTATTCTGAAAAATAGTTTGAACAATTGACGAAGGACAACAAATTTAAATTTGTTAGATACTGTCCCCAAGCCTCTATTGGATTTCAATAATAATTTCTGCGGCATTGTTAAAAAAATTTGTTTTTACTTACAGTATAAAAATTTAAAAATAGATAAATTTTATAAAAAATACTTAAAATATTTTTTTTTTTAAATCATAGTATAAACATTCACTGAATTATCCAAAAGAGATTTTTATTTGCGTAATTTCTAACCTACATTATAAAATTCTCATTATTTTTCTTATTGTACAAATAAATTATATGTATGTTCTTCGCAAATATACACACTACATTTCTGAGAAGATTGTTTTATCTTTCGAATTTGTTTTATTGTACAAAAACGATACTTTTCAGATTTTGGATATACGGCAATTTTTTTTACTGATTCTCACAAAATTCTCTTCTCTCTTTTTTAATGGTTTTGCAGTCTTATTGTCTATTTTCTTTCATTTATATGTTCGGGTAATAAATGGAAAGCAAGTTCTTTCAAATAATGATGATGAATTTCCCTTTTTTTTTCCATATTTAAATAATTATCGATTTGAGAATTTATTCCCGCAATATTTGACAATGAAAAAAAAATGTAAGTGACCATCCATCAATTTTGTGCGAACTGACTACACAACTAATATAATAAAACAATTTTAAGTCACATCCTAAAAGTAAAAAAAGCACTCTTTGAACGAATTATATAGCAGAAGGAAAGAAAGACGAAATAACAACAGACAGAGAGTCCGTACTTCGAAGAAACCTTCCCCACAGATTTCGTGGAAATGGGAAAGGATGAACACGAGGGGGAAAAATTCAACTAACGTAAGTGGTCGCAACGCGGTCATTTAGACCGATTGAAACTTAAGAATGCGATAAAATGCTAAGAAATAGCAGGAATGACTTGCCATTTTACTACACAAGAGTGTGAACACTCAAGGTCAGCTACAAGGAATCTGGCTATCGTAACTTTAACGGGAAATGAGTTACAGGAAGATAACGAATTTCGGGCGGGGAAAAGACCAACGCGCGACTACTAACGAGTTAAGGATTGGGTTGATTTTTGACAGCCGATTATCAACTCGAGGGATATAGGCCCTAGGATATGTGCCCTCCGTGGGGGTCTTTCTAAGGGAACCTAACCTGTATTTACGCATGGGAGAGAACGGTTTCGAAGAAAACCACGAAAACTCCGAAACGGTTAGGCCGAAGGGCGCGATTGGGTTCGAACACTGCACCTCCCGTCTACCAGCTTTGAGAGCAGAACCTCTCAGCCACTGGTGGGACCCTTTGCTTAAGGCATTTTTTAAAATTCTGTTTCATTTTAAATGTTCATTTGTTGTTATCCCTTTCCGGCACAGAAAAATTATCTCCGTAAAAGGGTGAAATGATTGACTGACACCAGAATTTACAAACGGTTTTGTTTTAGAAATTAAAAACTCGTTACTTTAAACTTTCATTGTAAAAACAAAATTTTATTAAAATATTCTTGATTCAGTTTGTAAATTGGGAATTCTAATTAGGTAGTCCCGACGTGGGATAACTGCGCCGGTCCGCCGTAAAGGGTTAACTTAGCTAAAATAGGATTTGGAGAAAGGGTAAGAGCATCTTACAAAACAAAATAAACGGTTTAGTCCTTTATTTTGAAAATGCAGTTGCAGTACTATATTTATGGAACGTAATTACTGAAATAAAAAGTGCATCGCTGAACTATATGACCCCCCCCCCCCCCAATCCCTTTTTTAATATCTACTAGCAGGCAGAGCCCACGTCGCTGGACCATTTTTCAAATAAAACTTCAATCAAACGAAATGGAAAATCCGACCCTGTATTTTAAATTAATATGGACCTTCCCCTGGAAGATCGCCTGGACCTTCACCTGCTACTTTGTGCTGATCTGATAACATAAATACAATCTCTCTCTACGTTACATTATATTTGGTAATATACGTCTTCTTTTGGCCGGTTTTCTCTACAGTTTCTTATCTTCGATTTCCAGTAGAGTAAACACAATCAAAAAAGCATTTAAATTTTATATTTAAAAATATGTGAATCATGTAAAAGTGGATATTTAAATCGGAATTGTGTGAATAAAATTAAAATAATGTCATTTTAACTGCCGTTTCTTTTTACATACCAGTTTTAATATTGCAACTATTAACCTAGGAAAAAACCATCGATAACTAATTCAAATAGAAAACTAAACCTCTAGTTTTCATTCATCTTCAAATCTTCCCAATCATCCGTAATCGGACCCACAACCAAGTTTGATGTGAAACGTTAGAAATGTTCGTAACGGTATGGCTAAAAATGTACCAGAGTTAGCTAAAAAAAAAGGTTAATTACGCTCCAAACTACATTCCATTAAATAATGTCAAATTGTTGTTGATTGATTTTTAGATCTTTCACTATCAAAACTCTTTGCGAATGATAAGTAAAGTTAGTTATGCAAAATTTTTAGTAGTGATCTTTTTGGCAAACCGAAGATTTTTTTCGCATTTCTCTAATGAGCGTAATAAGACGGAGAAATAAGCATGCTTTTATTTTCAAAATGTCATTATTCATCAGTTTGTTGCCTAAATAAAACTAAAAACGTTAATTTGTGACTATGATCAGCTGCTCGGGCTGTGCATCAGACAAAATTTCTTTATAATGATTGAAATTTTATTTGAATCTGAGGTACTTTTTTTTAAAACCTAGGGTAAATAAACAAATATTGTTCCATTAGCCACCTTTGGCATTTAAAAGTTTTTTTTTTTTTTTTTTTTTTTTTTTTTTTTTTTTTTACATTGAAAGTAATGCTTTTTTAGTGATAGTAAAATAAACCTAAAATTTGTCACTACGATCAGCTGCTCGCGCTCTGCATCAGCCAAAATTTTATAATGATTGAAATTTTAATTGAATTTGAGATACTTTTTTAAAAAAGATAGGCTAAATGAACAAATATTGTTTCATTGGCCACCTTTGGCATTTGAAAAAAATTTTTGTACATTCAAATTAATGCTTTTTTAATGATAGTAAAATAACTGCACATGAAAAATGTCTATTAGTAAATCTTCTTTTGTCCGTTTGCTCCATACTAAAAAAACATAAATTTACTAATCGCTAATTACTAAAAGTACAAATTTCGCGTAATCTTCTGAAATCAGATTTACCGTCCACGGTTCCTTTCAAATATAAACGAATCTTCCAACACTATACAGTAAATTCGCCAATTGTAAGGTGGCTGATTATGGAAGATTCATCCAATATCTTTTTATAACATTTCTAAAAGAAGGGAAGATATGAAAAAAGAAATAAATGATGAATGAAATGGAATATCGAAAAGTGATTTCAGAAAGCAATTTTTATTGCAAAATTTCTTTTTTCTGTGATAGAAATACGCATAATTGCTTACATTTTCTTAAGAATAATCTTTACTACCTAACATTGAAGCATTGAACGTTTGTATAAGGGAAATTGGCGATATGTTTTTTTTATTAAAAAAAGAATGGACAATATTAGCTAATCTGGCTTCGAGGTTATAAAAGTCACAAATTTCGGGAAAACAAACCGACATGCTTTCGCAGTAAAGTATGATGAGAAATTTTTTAAATGTCTAAAATTAAATTATTTTACAGTATGTATGTGCGTGTGTGGGAGACATTTATACTAAAATTAAAATATCTGACTCCATTTTAAAAATATTAATTGCTATTTATATATTGTACATTTGAATTTCAAAAAATACTCAAAAAATGCTTTCGTACACTTGCAAAATCACCTTTATTGTAAACATCGCTTGAACCCAATTCACGCTTACATCTTTTTGGTTTAAAATCAAGTTGTTTGGCGACAAAAGTGAACTCAAAAATCACAAATAAATATATAACATGTAAATCATAAGCACCATCATTTTTACAATTACATCTGCTAGTTTCGTCTGTAAGTCACATGATGGAAGAATTAGAAATAAAAAAGAACAAATCAAAAACAAAATTGTTACCACAAGGAAGGTCTCCTTAAAGAGCATACTCAAATTATTTTGAAAAGAAAAATGCTTTTAAAACTACTCATGTGTGTAGTAAAACATCAGTCAAATTTGGCGGCTGAATCCCAGTAAAAATCTGAAAAAAATCTATATATATTCGAATATTTGGCGCAAATAAGACGAGCGTTCCACGCTATTTGGCTAGCCAAACACATTTCCATCCCAAATGCAAGATATTTAAATGCATTTGAAAATTGCTCGTTAAATAAGTGTTTAAATGCATAAACTCAATGAATTTAAACTTATACGAAGGATTAGCGCATTATTTTTTATCTTTAAGCTTAAATAATATATACAAATTGCGTGTTGCAGTAGTTATTTAATTTTACATGGCTTCACCGGCTGGAAATGTTTTAAGGGTACTATTTGATTATTCATTCAACCAATTTCGCCAAATTATATAAATTGCCAAACTGCTTGCCAAATTATGCAAATTGACAAAACTTTTATTTTAAGCAGCGAAAGAATAAATAAATTTGTAAACATTAGTAAAATTACAAAAAGAAGTGAAATAAAAAATCACTTGATGACGCAACAAACGCATGTACCGTGTTTAATGTCAAATGAATGTAAAATTTACGATCAGCTATTATTGGCATATATCTTCTAGTTTGGCGATAGTTATTTTGTCGACGGGATAATAAAGTAGTACCGTTTTAAATTTGTTTTAAAAGTAGCTGGCTAATTAAAAATGCTACCATTAAACATTTTATATTAAATACTTGTTTCCATGGCAACAATAAACTTCATTTCTTGTTTCTGACACTAACAATATCGAAGTCAAATTGCCAATGTTCCGAATCGGACATTAATTTTGAATTTGGAAAAAAATTAATAAACTGAAATTTTGTTTTAAACCGTATAATTACGATAATAAAATTTTAATATATACACATATAAAAGTATATGTCGAAACTTTAGTAATAAAAATGTATTTATTACGTTAAACTTAATCTATCTTCGTATGAAGAGTAGAAAAAGATTTTACTTAAAAATTATTTATCATAAAAAAAGTATCATTCAAAATTTTATTGTGCCGTCAACCGCATTAAATCGCCAAAAAAATTAATTTTTCATTATTTTTTTACAAACGCTAAATCGAGGTTCTGTGGATTTTTTTTTTTTTATATAAACATATTATATGTCACGAGAAGAATATTCCATATATTCCTCATGAGAAGAATATTATATAATTTTTTCAAATATTTCTGAGCATGCTCTTATCGAAAATTCCTTGTTATCATTCTATCAATTTTTCAGATGCATTTTTCTTAACCTGACACAAAAGATAAAGAGTCAAATCTTATTTCAATTGCAATATTTTAACTGAGTAATTTTTTAAGCATTACGAACATTCCCCCTTCATGTTTAAATTAAATATTTTCGTTTTTTAATATTATCACTCATTAAAACGAATTTTTTTTTCTAATGTTTTTCTTCCTTCTTTTTTTTTTATTGAAATTAGTAACAGTTTTTTCTTTTATGTTTCGACGTGTAATAGCTGTTTCAATTTTTTTATCAACGATAAATTTCGCCAAGAAATAAAATGGTAAACCTTATCGTCCAAAATAACAGAACTTTCAGTCATACTTCTATACCTAATATAGGTAGAATGATGTGTTATAGCTTAATACCTTCCCTGAAACGATATCTATCTAACGGTATAAGTTCTGTAAAAATCCATGCAGTAGAACTTGAAATCTAGACGTTCGGAACGAAATTTCCGTTTGGATTTTATATACTTGTATATAATGCACTTTAAGATTAACATTTTTTATCATTTCGTGTAAATTCAGGTATTTTTCTACATTTACACACTTCTTTGAGTTTATTAACCGATAACATTTTAAGACTTAATGCCATAAACTAAATACACATAAAAACAGGTAATTTTTTGTACAAAATGCGCAATTTTTATGACAGATGGATGATTTTAGAAATGATGACAACATTAAAAATTCTCACTCTTTAGTCAATGACATATCTAGTACCCTTGATTTTCCAAGTATTTGGAAAGCTTGAATTTCATTTCCCAATTTTTGGTTTCTTTTTCTCACCTTCTCCGGTAGATGTCGCTACTTGTCCACAGAGTCGTTTCCACTGCTTCTCTCTCATTGGTTGTTTTTGGCGCCTTCGCTACTCGCATAGGGTATATAAGCCAGCTTGTCTCTGTCTAGGATTTTGCTCAGCCTTGCTTTCTCTAGCGCGCTGTTCCTTTTTCCCTATCTTGCACTGAAGAATGGTGTCGCTAGTAGATTCGAAATAGCTGTTTGCTGCTTTTCATGTATTATTTGTGCATATTAAACGTTCCTTTTTCTGCTTTTTAATATTGTTGCACAATGGCTTTATTTGCTATTTTTATGTATTTGGCGTTAACGGTCCTTTATTCTTCTGTAATTTTTTTTCCTTCTCGCAATGTCTCAAATCAGTAGGTTTTGTAATTTACGATTAAAAAAGTACACGTTTTTGGAACACTTACATTTCCTACTTGATTGTTGGCGGAAGAAGGTTATTCCCAATTTCATTTCCATACGTTGTAATTTATTTTCTTCAAATAGGATTGACAAGGTCTTATTTCGTTCTAAATTATCTCTTTTAAGAGCTTTGATTCAAAAGACTCGACACAAAATTGCTCACATAGAGCGCGAGTTATATTCTTTACATATCAGCCTCGTTAATTCTACACCTGATTTTGAGTCTATCGACAGAAGGTCAAGGAGCAGAGTTCTCACAGATTCTTCTGTTCATTGTTCGGTTTTAAAGAAGAAATGTAATGCACGTTGTGAAAGTTCTGTCGCTAACAACTCCAGGAATTTGCCTCTTGTTAACCAAAATTCTGTTGTCAATTTTTCTAGTGTTCCTTTAAGTAACAACCAGCTCGATTCTCTCAAATTGAATAACAATTTTTCTGTCTCTGCTATTCCTTCTTTACCTAATCTTATTGCTCCTAAAGGGCCTTTAAGCATAGCGCTCTATCTTCTTCTCAAAAAGAGTCCATTATCTATCTTATTGCCAATACTGTTGATTTCAATTCTAATGTTTATAAGCCCAATCTTAAACATCCTGTTAACCAATGTCTGAAAAATTTGCGTTCTGATCCAAACTTAAACTAAGGACGACAAAGGTGGTCAGATTCTTATTCTCGACAAATCTACGTATTTGGAAAAATCCCATAAATTAATTAAGGATGGTCCGTATGTGGATATCCGCAAAGACCCTTAAACTAGTGAAATTAACTCTATTAAGTCTGCCAACAAGTCTCCTTCCATTATTCCTGCTAACTTTAAGAAGTCTCTTATTCCGTCTATTGCGCATTGTGCCAGGTTTTACGCTTTACCTAAGGTCCATAAACCTGACGTTCCTTTTATACCTATTGTCTCTAGTATCAGTACAGCTTCTTACAAGCTTGCCAAATACTTGGTTTCTGCTTTTTCCCCAATTTTGAGCAGTAACTGTTCAACTGTTAAGAATTCTTTTGATTTTGTTAAAAAACTTCATAATTTTAAGCCGCTGGGTCACATGATGGCATCTTTTCATTTTAAATCATAATTTACAAACGTTTTGGTAGAGGGGGCTTTAGATTGCCCCAAGAAAAGGCTTTGTGAATTTTATTTCTCTTATTTTGAAATCCAGGAGCTTATCCTTTTAACTCGCGCTTGCTTGTCACAAAATACTTTTGTTTTCAATGGTAATTTCTTCCGTATGATTGACTGTTTGGCTACGGTTAATCCTCTTAGTGCAATTTTATGCGATATTTATATGTACTATTTTGAGATCAATCTTTTTGAAATTTTAAAATTTCAGTTTTATGTTCGTTATGTTGGTGATATTTACTTCCTGGTTGAAATGAATAATGGGAGGGATACTAATCATATTCTCTCTATTATGAATTCCATTGATCCCTGCATTCAATTTACCTCTGAAACTGAGACCAATAACTGTCTTTCTTTCCTGTATGTCCTTGTTATTCGTTGTGAAAATGGTTTTCAGACTACCGTCTTTCGTAACCCTTTTGCTGCCAGTCGCCCACCTCACAGGTATTCTTCTCATCCCTCTAACTAGAAATTCGCTGCTTTCAATACTTTTGTTTCTCGGGTTACCAATATTTGTTCCACTCCAGTTACTTAGTGCTGAACTTAATTACCTCAAAGCTATTGCTGTTGATCGTGGTTATTCCTCTAATATTATTGATTATATTTATAAGAAATTGACGAAATCCATCCATTCTGAAAAGCATTCTAATTCCAACTCTAATACTTCAGTTGTGTTACCATTTTTTCCTAAATTCAGTAAGCAAGTTGCTAAAATCCTAAGAAGGTTTGATTTTAATGTTACTTTTTCTCCTGTTAATAAAATCACTTTTTCAAATCTCAAACACTCCGTTGATTGCCTAGATAACTGGTGTATTTACCAAATCTCTTGCCAGTGTGGTCTTTCTTTTATTGACCAGAATAAATTTGCTCTTAGATTCCGTTTAAATGAGCATGAAGGTTATGTTAAAAATCAGGAGCTCGAACGTTCTTCTATTGCTGAACATTCTTGGTCTTCTCAACATAGGTTCGTTTTCTCCTCAGCCACCATTATCCGAAAATGTTCTTCTAACCTTGATCTTCATTTTTGAGAAGCTTACAACATCATTAAAAATTCTCACTCTTTAGACAATGACTTATCTAGTACTCCTGATTTTCCAAGTATTTTGAAAGCATTAATTTAATTTCCCCTTTTTTGGTTTCTTTTTCTCTCCTTCTCCGGTAGATGTCGCTACTTGTCCACGCAGTCGCTTCTACTTCTTCTCTCTCATTGGTTGTTTTTGGCACCTTCGCTACCCGCATAGGGTATATAAGACAGCGCGTCTCTGTCTATGATTGTGCTCAGCCTTGCTTTTTCTAGCACACTGTTCCTTTTTCCCTATCTTGCACTGAAGAAGAATCTCGCTAGTAGATTCGAAACAGCTGTTTGCTGTTTGCTGTTTTTCATTTATTATTTGTGCATTTTAAACGTTGGTTTTTCTGCTTTTTAATATTGTTGCAAAAAGGCTTTATTTGCTATTTTTATCATAGATATATAGTTCCAACCACAAAAATGTTTTAAATCATGTAAAGAAATATTTAAAAAGCTATTTCGGTCAATAAAACATTTTATAAAGAATTACAAAACTTAAATTTTTATACAGTCTCCCGGTCCTCAATTTATATTTAGTAAAACTTTCCTATTACACTGACAAGTATGGCAAAAAAATTCCCATTCACATAACAATAAAATTGACCGAGTTATGAAACTTTAAAAATGCATGACTTATGCCCCTTTTGTGCATCTGAACATAAATGAGTTTGACATGATTTGATGGGTCATATACCAAGTGCTTAAAGTATTCGAAGATTCATGTGTATCTGCGCTTTGAAAAAAATCGTATAAGTATTACGATACAGTTAATTGTTATTAAGTTTCAGATAGGCTAAAATAATTGTATTTCAACATATGTTTTATTTTGTAAGGATGTGAGTCTGTTTGTTTTCATGATTTCTTTTAACAAAAATTATGTTATTTTTATAAGTTTTTATTTAACTTTAATGATCGTATGTATGTTTTTTCCAGTTCAAAATGTGTACTCGAACTTTAACTCACTTTCAAATATCCGATCGAGATTAAATTTTACATAATGACAGAAATCCGATAACAATCTAGTATTATTATGATTTTCGGTGGTTACCATTTTTACTTATTTTAAAGCATAACACAAAAAAAAAAAAAAAAAATCAGGTAGATTACCGCCAAGAATTATAAGAAAAAGTTTTAGATTAAATAACACAAGACTGCGATGGTTCTGTTTTTTAACTTTTATGTTTTTTTCAGCACTGAATGCAAAAAGTACTTTAATTTTTAACCATCATGTCAGGATTTTTCGCAAGTCATAAATTGTTAAAAAATAACAAAAATCGGATACTACAAAATAGAGAAGATGACCGTGTTTTTTAACTTTTGATGATTGATTTTTATGTATGTTTTAGCACTGAATCCAAAAATTACTCTAATTTTTAACCATCATGTCTACATTTTGCGGAAATCATAAGTTGTCAAAGTTAAAAAATAACAAAAATCGGATAATAGAAAATAGAGGAGATGGCTGTTTTTTTAACTTAGAAAATTTTATTTTTATGCACTTTTTAACATTGAATCTGAAAATGACCTTCATTTTTAACCATCACGTCAATTTTTTTTTTTTTTTTTTTTTTTTTTTTTGCAAATCTTAAATGTCAAATTTAATAGTTAGCGAAAATCTGATACTATAAAACATAAGTAAAAAATTTTTATTGAATTTTATTTTATTTAATTCAACAATTTATTACATTTTTTGGCTTATACTGGGATTCTTACGGATAAACAGCTCAGTGGTATGATGGGGCGGGGGCAGTTTTCAATTTTAACATTGAACTTTCTAACTTTGAAATTTACAATTTGCGAAAAATCGTAACGTGATGGTTTAAAGTAAAGTTCTTTTTCGGATGCAGCGGTAAAAATTGTATAAAAATCCATTATCAAAAGTTAAAAACACAACAATTACATATGTTTTACAGTAGCAAATTTTGGCTATTTTTTTTTTTTTTTTTTTTTTTGAACTTTAAAATTTACTATTTGCAAAAAATCTTTACATGATGGTAAAAAATGAAGGTCAATTTCGGATTCAGCGGTAGAGAATACATAAAAATCAATTACCAAAAGCTAAAAAACATGACATAATACAACTTTTGTTGGCTAGTGTAATCTAATATTTTAAAGTATGTATCATTTTGTAAAGAATTGAAGCTGTTACTTTTCATCATTTTATTTAACAAAAATTCTGTTTGTTTTTTTTCCTTCTTATATGTTTGTTACAAATTGTATATTTTGCATTAATATATCTGATTAAAGATTTCAAATTATATTGCAATGTTAATTTTACCCTCAACAATTTTTTTATTATATCTGACGAAATTATATTTCTACCAAATTTGTGAATGACCCTTAATTTGCAGCAAAAAATATGCTACAACTTTGAACAGCAATTACTCGGTCAATTATAATCGTAGAATAACGGGACTTTTTTTGTCTTACTTGTCAGTGTAACAGGAAAGTTTTACTAAATATAACTTATAGGACCGGGGAATCGTATAATAATTTAAACTTCGTAATTTGTAAAGAAACATTTTTATTGACCCAAATTGCTTTTAATATACTTATTCACCTTATTTAATACATGTTTAATTGGAACTATATGTCTATGACTAAAGATTTAGGAATTAGCCATTGGACACCCTCTTTAATTTCTTACAAAAACAATTTATGTATAAAAGTATATTTTTCAAGTTCATTTATTTTTGGCTATATCAAATAAATAGCTATTAACTCTACAAATTTAAAGATTCAAGAAATATAATTGTCACTTAAAAACTCTTTAAAAGTATAGCATTAGCCAAGTTTTTAAATATAGCTGAATTTTGTTTTTAATTTGTTACTTATATGATTACCAATTATTTCTTCATGTTACATATATTCTTCATGCATATTTATTTATTATTGATTTTTTAAAATTTTATATTTTTCATAGGTTATGACCCAGATACTCTCAAGGGAAAGAAAATTGGTGTATATATAGGAACTTCTTCTATAGGAAATGATTCATTGGCTTGTGCAACGGCTGATATTGAGAAATTTGCTGGTTATATTCTTCTGGGATACTGCCAATCGTTGATTGCAAATAGAATTTCATATGTATTTGATTTTAAAGGTATTGGACATTTTATGGATACAATACAATGCTTTATTTGCGTGGAAAAATAGTTGTGAAGCATGGCTAAACTATAGCGTATTCCGCAAAATCAACTTGTAGTTATTGAGGCATTACTCAATGTCCAAATGTTAGAAGTTCAGTATTTTATATATGTTACATTATTAGATCTTCCTTCGCGATTTCCCTGTTCTATTCTAAATTACTACTCTATATTCACTAATTCCCTATATTCTTAATTGATCTCTACCGTTAACTCTGTTAAATTCCCCTTAATTAAATATCTAGTTTATCCAATTTACTTAAATATTACGCTTTTAGTATTCTTAAATTAAATGTTCCAGTTCAGATCCTTTTTGGGTTTCGAATGTTCTTTTTAGTAGCTATTTTTTTCCTTTTCGAGAATTTTCATTCCTTATTTCCGGGGTTTCCTTTTTACTATCAAATCCATTCGCTCATCTGTCAGTCCTATTTCCTATGTCGTATAATGGCGTGTCATCCTTTGTTCTTAATTGGTTCAGAGAGCATGCTACGTCATATTTGTATTACTACGCTCGGTGATTAAAACGCGGCTACACGCGATACTCCGGCAGAATTTGCTTGATTTTCTAAGTGTAAACTGTCTCCTGGCTGAGTGTCTGGCTCTATGAATTTTCTAAAAGATATTCCCCCTCCAATTGATTGAAGCTAGTATTTGTTCGAGAGTAATAATCGATTGTTGATGAGGATATAAAGTAATAACTCATCGAGTTTATCTATGGCACTGCCCAGTATGCTATTGCGAACTGCTTATCGGTGTTGTTTAATAAAAATCTGTGACCATAAAATGCTTCGTTCCTTGTCTTCCGGGGAAATTACTAGTGGAAACCTCCATTTCTCTGACCATCTGCCACTCGACTGCAATAATCTTAAGCGTGGAACGTATGATGATGACTGCTAAGATCCGTTTACTTACTTGCATCAATCTACAATAAATAATCAATTGCCACTATTTATCGATTGTCAAGGTGCTATTGCTGCTCTTATTTTTATCGGCATAACAATCATCTACTACGACCAGTGTGAGAAGCCTAGGATCAATTGAAATACAGTGGAACCCGGTTAAGACGGTCTCGGTTAATACACGATCCCGCTTAATACGCGGATTTTTTCCGGTCCCTTGAAGATCGCCCATAAGGCTAATGCAACAATATCACGATAATCCAACAATATCACATTTAATACACGAACGATTAATACGCGATCCCGCTAAATACGCGAGAGATTTTCGGTCCTTTCAGGCAAAAAATCACGCTTAAGACGCAAATTCCTTGTCTCTTCTTCAATTTTGCCAATTTACCAGATTTTTTTTTATATTCAAATAAAAAACTCTGCATACGAATAGTAATAGTTACTTGATTTAATAACAGGTTAATTAAAGCAAACATTACTAATTCGAAATAGTGGCAGATATTTGAATTTTAAAATACCCGCTAAAGTAGCAACACTACAATTCTTGTTTGATCCCGCGTCTTAAAATTTTTGTCTATTGCTTCGTGTATATTTTTACTGCAGTAGAGAGAAAGATACGAATTCAGGATACTCATATATGAAATTATTATGATTAAATATTAGTATACCGATTGTTAGTGAGATTTTAAATTTGCATTATATTCCTACTATGTTTTATGATACATATTATAGGCAAAAAAGTAAACTTGTAAAGATTAAATAAATACGACTGCTGTTGTTTAAATCTTTTATGTTTTCTTTACTCCTTGCTATGCTAACAATATTTTCCTTTTACACAAATTACATAACCTATTTGAGTCCCCCACGTTTCTGAAAAACATTCCTATAGCTTCTGAAACCTCAGACACCAATATTTTCCTAAAATTATTAAAGTTATAATACTTATTGCAAAATACTTAAAATTCATAAAATAAATGATGCGAACATTAAACAGGTCCACAATCTTACTTAAAAGGGGACTAATGTAATGAAAAAGATGTTACAAGTTTAAAATATACATTTTATTTTAAACTTCTTAGTACTTTCAAGCCTTCCAGGCTCATCATCAGAGAATATCTTAATTACTAAGTGTTGTTTATTTATACAAATACGTCACTTTGTTTTGAAAATGAGAGAATCAATAATTACTAGAGTTGAACGAAGAAGTAGCAGTAGTGATTTCTTGGATTGGATTTAATAAAAGGAAATATATATTATTATTATTAATTATTATTAGCCTGGAAATCTTGAAAGTACTAAGAAGTTTTAAATAAAATGCATATTTTGAACTTGTAACATCTTTTTCATTACATTAGTCGCCTTTTAAGTCAGATTGTGGACTAGAGTGGGTCGAAAAAAAGAATTTTTTTATTTTCGGAACACTTTAGTGCGGAAAAATTGCCTATTGCAATAAGAAGAAAAATGGCATAAAATTTTTTAAAATCGGTTAACATCTTCAATTCGCGCATCGTACTTAAAGTTGATGAAAAATTGCAAAAATCGCGCCTTTTTTCTAATTTTTTAAGTTAATTAAAACATTAAAAATAAACACGCTTTAGCCTTTTATGCTTGCTTCATGGTTTACATAACCTAAATAAATTAAATTCTAATCAATAATCTAATTTTTCCGTTTGCGCAACATCTTAGAAAAAAACATAAATTTAGCGATTTTTCGCCATTTTCACCGTGTTTCGCTCGTTTTGCTAGAACAAACGACGCAGAACTCACCACGTGGAAGTTGTTGCACGTAGAGTTCCACCTCCATCCTACCCAACCAACCATCCAATTGTTGGGTGTGGCATTTACATTATATTTTCAACTATTTACAAAGGTTTTCCATAGAGTAGCATTCTTCGGCTTACTATGTTTTTACTTTTTCTTTTTTATATCTACTACACATTTAAAGTCTGATTTTTTGGAGAAATGAGGCATAACCGAATTAGAAATCAGTGTTGTTCGGATATCGTCATCTCTAGCTTCGTGTCCATATACTTTATTCGAGTCCCTTGTCACAAATTTAATGCATATCTTAACAGTATCGGTGTGACAGGGAAACATTTGTGTTTCTCAGATGAGATTAGTGTCAGAAGTGATGAACGATTTAATGAAAGATTTAACATAATCTTCACTTAGGTCCCGCGGCATTGGGGAAGGATACACCTCACAAGAATTCCAATTAATAATTTCTATGTAATCGGAAGCTTGAAAGTTTCCATTCAGTGGCATTACATTTCTAACAGTCTTCTTCTTTGGGACGGTCTGTCTTGCTTTTACGATCCTTCTATAACCAATAGCCCGAATATGTTTTCTTTAATCGACAATCATTGCCAGCAGAACATTCTCTGGGTGAGCAAAAAACGCATTTCCTTCTATTACTGGATCGACATCTTGTAGTAATTCGTCAGATAAATAGCGTGATTTTTTGGTCCGTCAGTAAAGTATTTGCTTATTTTAAGGCAAATTACACAGGCATGTATGATTTTATGATGAAGTCAACAATTTCTTTTGTTTTCGGATGGATCTAATATAATCGGTTCTCGATTGCTCTCAAAGGACTCGGTTAGCCGCAGTTAGTCATCTAGAATCGGACAAAGTACCAGGGTCCCAGTTCGCCAAGTCTTCTGGACAATGTCCCAAGGCGAATCCATTGAAAATGTCCCGAAATACTGTTGTTCTTTGCTCAAAAATGTCCTGTCTATATAAGGAATCGAACAATCTGCGGGTTCACAAACGACCGCAGGAGTTTTTTCACAGCAAGTGAGCTGCTACCCGATTGGCGCAATAAAAGATTTAGGCCCTTCAGTTTGACCGTGAATATGTTGGAAAATTTGGCGATAAGAAATCTCATTAAAATGCCTGATGCATATGCTTCACATTTTATGATTTTCTAGTCCGCGGAAAGCACCATTATTCCATCCAGTGTTTGTTACAGTACCATCACACCCTACTACTTCTAGTTTTTCTAGTAATATTGATAGTTCAGACAAACAAGAAATAATGCTTCGACTTATATCATTTGATGAACTGGTGGAAGGAGATAAATGTTCAATATAAGTTGATCCATATTCCTGGATAAGAGAATAGTTTTCTTATTTCATATTCCTGTGTAATTGCTTGGCATTAAATTTTTCAACGAACAAAGTATCTCTTTTTTGTCCGTCAAGAAAAGACCCGAACTTTTCTCAGGGGGTGTGAATCGGCTTTACAAATCCGTCCTAAAATGAATCTTGTCTCTTTTTATTTTACACTTATCAACCACATCAGAAGAATCTGTTTCGGTTATCCAGAACACTTGACGCTATGACAGCTTTTGGCCGATGAGAAACTCCGAAACGATCGCTGTTTAGCGCTGTTGTGTTAATTTTAATTATCATCTGCCATTTGGGCTTTTAGTCGATGCACTCGGCTTGTATTTATCTTCCTCATACTCCAAGTATTCAAAAGAAATGTGTTTGAGTTCATCAATTTCATAGTACACAGTCACTTTAGGAACTTTAAAACTATTTGAGGAACCACTCAGTGCTTGCTGAAGATCACGAGCTTTCCGCTCGGCCTTCACATTTAACTTTTTTGTAACTGTTTTTTAAATACATCCGTTTTTTTCCCAAATTGTAATTCCTTTGAAGAATCATGAACCTTAACTCAAAGACATGAATTTTCTTTGTTTTGTTTTTTTACATAAGCATTTAATTAGAATTACACATTGACATGCATGTGGTCTTTTTAATATAATATAAATACCACACCCAACAATTGGATGGTTCGTTGGGTAGGATGTGGGTGGAGCTCAACGTGCAGCCACCACCACGTAGTGTCGTAGTGTTCTGTGTCGTATAGCAAAACGAACTAAGAGTTACACGATGAAAATTGCGAAAAATTGGTAAATTTATGTTTTTTCTAAGTTCTTGTGCGATTGGATAAAGTTGGATTATTGATCGGAATTTAATTTATTTAGGTTGTGCAAACTATGAAACAAGCATAAATAGCTAAAGCGTGTTTATTTTTAAAATTTTAATTAACTCAAAAAAATTAGAAAAAAGGCGCGATTTTTGCAATTTTTCATCAAATTTAAGTACGATCCGCGAATGGAAGATGTTAACCGATTTTTTAAAATTTTATGCCGTTTTTTTCTTATTGCAATAGGCAACTTTTCAGCACTAAAGCGTTCCGAAAATAAAAAAAAAATTCTTTTTTTTCGACCCACCCTATTGTGGACCTTTTTAATGTTCACATTATTTATTTTATGTTGAATCAAGGTGGAGAAATTGCCTTTCGTCTCATGATATTATACTTAAAATTCATTTAAGTATCACACACTTTTAGTGCGATTTTCGTTCCTGCTATTTAAAATATGTTCATATGTTTTTGCTTTTTTAATCATAATAGTTAAACACAGATGTTTTTATTTCAATCGGTGACCAATAGTGAGTTTTTATTGAAGCGTTAATTGAAAATGTCTTTTCAAACAAAAAATGTTGGTGGAAATTGAATAAAAAGTCTGAAAGCCTTTTCAGTCAGTAAATGAATATTCACATTTCATGGATAATCCCTAATTAAACATTACACTGATTTCCAGGTACATTTTACATAACGCTTAGTTACATAATTATCAATGCTTGTTATGACTACATTTTTCGAGTACAAACATCTATCTGTATATATACAACAAGAGATGTCTGCCTGACCGAGGCAAGCGCCGAAATTATAGCACCTAGGCCTCTGAAATTTTCGTCATGTGTTGATTTTGTCCTCAGAAAGTGTACTTCGCAGCCGGATTTTAAAATTTAAATTTCAATTTTTTGTTTTTAATTAAAACTTTATGAGTTAGAGGCTATTTACAACTTTCCGCCATTCCGCGGCAATGAAGCAGCCAGCCAATGAGAGCAGACGTTAAATATTGGATCTAGCGTAGCGGCAAAGGGCAAACTGCACTCGCAACGTCGCAACTCCCAATGTTTATGTGTCGTCAGCTTCATGTAAGTACACTTTTGCACTTTTCTTCCTATAAGATTTAATATTATTTACATTAATTGTGATATTTCGAAGTGTTTTTTACTTATTTTGCAAGGTATACAATCCATGTAAGTTAGTTTAAATTGTATTTATTCTTTGTGTTAATGGCGTAGTCGCGAAAGAATGAAATGTGTTTCTTGAACTTTACTTTCCCCGAAGTAAATAGTTCTGTTCTTGGGCAATTAAAAGTGAAGTTAATATTCGATTCTTATGAAACTCCTAATATATCACCATATAATTTCATCATATATGTATTTCACGCCCTCAGGATTTTAAATTCAGTTCTTTTCCTTTTTTAAAAATCTTTTCTACATATGTTACACTTTATTCAATTTTTTCATAGTGCCAGGCATATCAGTTTAAAGTTTAGGCGTAATTCAATGAACGAAATTTTTGAGTACTGTTATTTAAAATCTTTCTTCCTGTTAATGTTGACTATATTTTTAGACACCCAAGAACGGTGAAATCATAATATGCTATAAATTGTACAACTCAGGGGTGGGGAATTTCTAGAAAATCTTACCAGCCAAGGATTTATTTCACCAGCCAGTAAAATGCAATCTACAGTTGTAAATTTTTATGACCTCAAAAATAGTTGGTTACTATTACTATAATGCATTTTCATATTTTTCTTCCCTATAAATTTAAAAAATATAAACAAGAGATGAAAGTTTAATATAAAATAGAACTTAGTACCATGTTTACATCGCAATAATTAGGAAAGTTGAAAAATATAGCTAACTACTAAAAAAAAAGTTTTCGGCATATCTCTATAGTTTGCAGTTTTCAAAAACTACCTAAAAATTCACTCGCCCTGTTAGAAAATTCACTCGCCAATGGCGAGTAAAATGATGCATTTCCCTACCCCTGGTACAACTGAATGCAAAATCCTGTGAATGTAGTATGAGATGTATGTTTTAATTAAGATTTGTTATTGAAATTAGTTTATTTCATATACAAAACACCATATATTATGAGTTTGGTAAGAAATCCTAACAAAAACCTATATCTTGCACTTTACTGAATGTTTTCATAGTATGTAATGTTTTCATATGAGTTCAACTTTTAGGCCTAGTTCAATGAAGCGAAAATTTTGAGTATTTATTGTTATTTAAATCTTTCTTCCTTTTAATGTGATGACAACATACATTTTATACCAGATTTGCATGCCCGTTCTTGGACGATTCTTATGAAACTCAATTTGTCACAAAATGGTGATTTTATTGACTTCATTTTTGGAAATTAAAATGGTTTCATGACAATATACATCTTTTCCCAAAAATGGACATGCAGTCTGGTATAAGATGTATATTAAAGTCCTGCGCGGGTCGGGTTGTACTCGACGCGAACCCGGAAATTCCATTTTAAGTCAGCATGACCCGAACCCACAAAAGTAATTTTCAGAAACCCGACCTGGACCCGAGGTATTTCAATCTGCAACCCGACCCGAACCTGCAATGCAAAAAAAAAAATATGTTTTAATGCCACTATGGAAAATAATCTACAATTGTATCTAATACAATTTTTATGTTTTACATAGAAGAATGAACAAATCTATATTCTTTAACATTAAAATATAGTAAAACCTCTGAGCACGTTGGGATCGTTGTATAGAGTCAAACATCGAATCGGGTTATCCCGAATTTTGTTTTTTCGGCTCGGAATGAATCTAATTTTCTTTCTGCAGGTCGGGTTCGTATTACAAGAATTCTTTCGGGCCATCTATAGGTTTTTTACTGGATTCGTTATAGGATCATTATCGTATCAGTAATTGAAAAAGTATGTTTATATTAATTTCCTGAAACGAATTCTAAGACTAGACAAAACTGACAGGCACGCATTTTGTTTTTGTGAAACTTTGATCTGCGGTTTTTATAGAATTTTAATGTGAAAAAATATTTTGGACATTCTTTTAAAAAATCGAGTCAATCCGAACCGTAAACGTCAAAAAGCCAACCCGAACCGCAACAAAAGACATTGAAATCAACCCGAACCCGATCCGCAACGGCAAAATATAGACCCGACCTGAACCGCAGGTCGGGTTCGGGTAAAAGCGGGTAACCCGACCCAATGCAGGACTCTAATGTATATGTTGTCAATTTGTCATCGCCCAAGAATGGGGGGAAAAAAACCCATCAACTTTTGACTTCAGGGAAAATGAATGAGGTTATTTGGGTTTTCCTTTTGTTAATATTTTTTAGCCACATAGACTTACCCATATATTATGAGTTTCGTAAGAAATCCCAATGAAAACGCATATTATTTATTTGCTTTACTGAATGTTTTTCCTTTCTTATCAAAATTATGATATGTAACATGCGAGAAATTGTAGAACTGGATGGAAAATTCTGTCAGTGAGGTCTACGATTTAGGTTTTCTTTCAGATTTGTTATTGAACTCATTTCATTTAAGAATATTTTTAGGCGCCCAAGAATAGAGCATGTGCTTTCATTAAGATGAGAAAAGATTAACAAAAGGTAACGAACTGATTGAAAAATTCTCAGTGCGCTAAATACTTGTAATATATCACAAAATGCTCATTGTATGAGTTTCATAAGAATCGCTCATGAATGCACTCTTAATCGCCCAAGAACGGAAATTATTTACTTCATAGAAAGTAAAGTTCAAGAAACACATTCCATTCTTGGGCGACTGTGCATATATAAATCTCCATTAACACGAAGAACGAATACAATTGAAACTAACTTATGTGGTTTGTATACTTTGCACAAAAAGTAAAAAAAAAAAATTGTGAAATATCACAATTAAGGTAAATAACATTAAATCTTATACAAAGAAATGTGCAAAAGTGTATTTTTCTTTAAAATAAAGCTGATGAGACATAAATAGTGCAATTTATCTTTACCCCTGAGCTAGGAAGTGTGGTCGTTGGATCCCATATTTTTTACCGCCTGCTATCATTGGCTGGCTGCTTCATTGCCGTCACAATGCTATATGCACATTTTAATAATAATAATAAAAAAATCTACATTAAAATTTTAAAATCCAGCTGCGAAGTGCACTTTTCAATGACAGCATCTACACATGACAAAAATTTCAGTACATGGTGAAGCATGCAGCAGTGAGCCGTGTCAGAGGTTCTTATAGGTCATATTGGGGCCTTAATTGAGTGATGGTTACCATTATTTCCAAATAGAAATTTCAGCATTTGTGTCACCACCCCATCGAGTAATATATCTATAGATAAGTTGAAAATTTGAGTTTAATTCGTATACAGGTTTGTTTTCGAAAGAGTGTGCATGCTGGTGGTGGAAAGTGAAACTAAAAGATATTGCAAAGTGTGCGTAGCATGCCTGCTATACCCGGCTGCAGGCGGCTGTGACCTGTGTCGGATATTCGTATAAAACATTGTGCCCCGTGACGGTGGAAAGTACTTCGAAGCATATGCACGGCTAGGATAGTTAGGTTGCATTTAAGTTCTGGTTAGGTTAAGTTACCGTTACGTAGCCCTAAGTCTTAAATTGATTTAAAGCTTACATTGGAAATCCGATTTAACCATTGGTCTTAAATCGATTTAAACTAACATCGAAAGTCGTGATTTAGCTAATGTCTTGAATTACGATTTAACCATTGTCCTTTTAGCCTTACATCGCAATTTAAAACAAACATCAAAAATCCGATTTAACCATCAGTCTTATATCGATTTATAGATAACATCAGAAAAAATTATGTATCTATTGGCTTTAAATCGATTTAAAACAAAATACTGATTCAGAGCTAACATTGGAAAACTGATTTATTTACATTGATGCAGCTTCTGCATGCATGGTAAGCTGGTGTTAAATCGATTTAGCATGATCAGATTTAAGAAAACATTGCAAACTTCAGTGCTTTCCGATTTAAGAAAAACATGGCAAGCTGGTGTTAAATCGATTTAGCAGGATGCAATTTAAGCAAATCTTAATGAAATTGATTCACTATTATGTCTGAAAAAAAAAAGTCATGGTTAAAGTCCAAATTCATCTATTTTTTGCTTATATTTTTTTGCATTCTTTTGATCAAAAATTGAAATATTTTAGTTTTAAATTATTATTATTTTGTAATTAATTAAAAATACTTAAATGATGAGTTGAATAATACTTTAATAATCCTTCTCCATTCACTATATCAATGTGGATCATCCTATATCATTTATGTTAAACGAATTTTATTATAATCTAACAGTGAAAAAGGAATAAAATTGCACCTTATTTCTCATATATCCCCCCCCCATATTTTTTTTGTTTAGCTCACAGGCTATCAAAGCCTGAGATCTAATGTGTCTGCAGGTTCTGTATGTACATATGTATGTAACTTTTGATAGAAATATCCGATTGCTTCAAAAATTTTTTATAGGCTCTTTCTGATAAGCGTTTCCCTGATTAGCTTTTGAGGTCCATTGGTTTAGTATAAAAAGGGGGGGACGGGGGCTAATCCACCTCCCCCCCTTAATTTAGATGAATGGGTTTTTCAAGCAGAATTATCCGATTTGCTTCACATTTTGTTTCTAGCTTCATTCTGATAAGGCGCTACCCTGATTAGTTTTGGGTGTTCATTGGTTAAGTATATAGGGGGGAACGGGGGGTTAATCACATTAATTTAGATCAATGGCTTTATCATGCAGAATTACCCGATTTGCTTCAAATTTTGTATATACCGGTTTATTTTAATAACGCGCTTCCATGATTCGATTTGGAGGTTCATAGGTTAAGTATAAAGGGGCTAATCCTCCCCCATTAATTTAGATAAATGCGTTTTTCATGCAGAATTATCTGATTTGCTTCAATTTTTTTTCTAGATTCATTCTGATAAGATGCTTCACTGATTAGTTTTTGGGGTTCGTTGGTTGAGTATAAAGAGAGGGGACAGGGGTTATTCTCTCCCCCCCCACTCATTTAGATAAATGGATTTTACATGCAGAATTATTCGATTTTCTTAAATTTTTTTTCTAGGTTCGCTCTGATAAGGCGCTTCCCTGATTGGTTTTGGGGGCTCATTGGTTAAGTATAAAGGGAGGAACGAGGGGAGGTCCCCCTTATTTTAGATCAATGGGTTTATCATGCAAAATTATCCGATTTGCTTCAAATTTTGTATACCGGTTTTATTTTTCATAAGCCGCTTCCCTGATTAGATTTGGAGGTTCATTGGTTAGGTATAAATGGTGGGGAAAAGGGGCTAACCCTCCCCCATTAATTTAAATAAATGCGTTTTTGATGCAGAATTATCTGATTTGCTGCAGATCTTTTTTTCTTGGTTCATTCTGATAAGGCGCTTCCCTGATTACTTTTTGGGTTTCAATGGTTAAGTATAAAGAGAGGGGGGGGGGGCTTATCCGCCAAATTAATTTTGATAAATGGATTTTACATGCAGAATTATTCGATTTTCTTCAAATTCTTTTCTTGGCTCATTCTGATAAAGTATAAAGGGAGGAATGAGGGGAGGTCCCCCTTATTTTAGATCAATGGGTTTATCATGCAAAATTATCCGATTTGCTTCAAATTTTGTATACCGTTTTTTTTTCATAAGCCGTTTCCTTGATTAGTTTTGGGGGCTCATTTGTTAAGTATAAAGGGAGGAACGGGGGGGATTAACCCCCTTAATTGAGATCAATGGGATTATCATGCTGAATTACCCGATTTGCTTCCAATTTTGTATATCTGTTTATTTTCATAAGCCGCTTCCCTTATTAGATTTGGAGGTTCATTGGTTAAGTATAAAGGGTGGGGGGAAGGGCTAACCCTCCCCCCATTAATTTAAATAAATGTGTTTTGGATGCAGAATTATCCGATTAGCTTCAAATCTTTTTTCTAGGTTCATTCTGATAAAGCGCTCCCCTGATTACTTTTTGTGTTTCATTGGTTAAGTGTAAAGGGAGGGGTGGGGGGCAGGGGCTAATCCACCAAATTAATTTTAGATAAATGGATTTTACATGCTGAATTATTCAATTTTCTTCAAAGTTTTTTCTAGGTTCATTCTGATAAAGCGCTCCCCTGATTACTTTTTGTGTTTCATTGGTTAAGTGTAAAGGGAGGGGTGGGGGGCAGCGGCTAATCCACCAAATTAATTTTAGATAAATGGATTTTACATGCTGAATTATTCGATTTTCTTCAAAGTTTTTTCTAGGTTCATTCTGATAAAGCGCTTCCCTGATTAGTTTTGCAGGTTCATTGGTTAAGGAGGGGAGTGGGTGGGGCTTACCCCCCTTAATTTAGATCAATGGGTTTATCATGCAGAATTACCCGATTTGCTTCAAATTTTGTATACTGGTTTATTCTGATAAGGTGTTTCACTGATTAGATTTGAAGGTTGATTGGTTAAGTATAAAGGGGGAAACAAAGAAGCTAATACCCCTTAATTTAGCTAAGCGGGTTTTTCATGCAGACTTATCCGATTTGCTTAAATTTGGTATATAGGTTTATTGAGATAAGGCCTTTCCCTGATTAGATTTTGAGGTTCATTAGTTAAGCATAAACTGGGGGGGGGGGCGTTATCCCCCCTTAATTCATTTTTCAAGGGCATTATTCTTTGAAATAAGAGTATATTGTACAATATGTGTGAATAGCCTGTGAGGTCAATGACATCATTTTAACTGGTCACTTTTCTTTTTCTTTATTACTTTTCTCATCATGGTAAATAAACAGTTAAATTCATCATTGAATGATTGAATATGCTTCTTTTTTTTAACTCTAGACCTTTTTCATTCTGTGACAGAAAAAAAAAATAGTGTGTGTGTTGTTAGAGTGGTACTATTTGGTTGGGCTACCGAGAAGTCTCCCCCCCCCCCTTTCCTTTAAAGAATTTAGATTGTAGCGACCATAACAAGTCAGACAAAAAACAAAACTAAAAAAAAACAAAGAAAAAATGCGTCAAGCATACATTATAAAACTGCAACACATTCAGAATAATGTAAACAAACTGCACCGTTTGATAAATTAAAATATTGCGTCTAATTCAAACGCATAACACATTTCAAAACCCAATTTCAGCTGTTTCCATCTACAATCGGAAAATTATCTGAATTTTTTTCAGCAGCCCTGTATATGATATATAGATTTTATCTATTAACTAGATGCATGCCAAAATTTAGTTCACTTAAGAAATACATATACTTCAGTTCAAAATTCCCCTTCAGCAATTTCCTCTAATAAGGAGAATGGCACATGAATACTTTTGTGCAGCCCCTGTATATGAGGTATAGAATTTATATATAATGAGTAACATGAAAAAAAATTAGTTAAATTTAAAAGGGCATACCGAATTTTAAAACGTACACTCCAGCAATTATTACTCAAAGACAGTACTGTAACCTATTTATTTTGTGTGTCCCTGCAAATGAATAAGAAATGCTATGAATGCATTGTTCTGACGTGATTGTAGTGAAATTCAGTGATTTATATAAGTTTCAATACATTTGAAATAGCGCAATGTCATTAAAATACTCTACAAACACTTTTCCCCCCATATACCATATTGTAATGTAATATTTTTGACTGCCCCTGTAAATGAACTATTAATCCTACATACTTCATATACAACACAAAACATGCTTTGTTGACCCTAAATAACCGTTATCAATTGCATAAAAATCCGAGTATATTTACCAGAGTTGGAGCGGGCACAGACGGACAGACAAACCGAATGCACAAACATTTTCAACTTTGTTGGGAAGTGTCCAAGGAAGAAAGAAATTATAAAATGTATTAAAATACCGGGTGTCCCAAAAAGGACTGACTGATTTTAAAATTCAATAACTTGCAAACGGTGACAGATATTTAAAAAATTCTTGCAGGAGGGTTATGCATAAGTCAAAAGTTTTTTTTACAGTGATTTTCAATTTTAGTTCGATTTACAAACAATAGATGGCGCTGTAAGCAATAGTCGCTAAATTCAGACTCGATTTTTGGTACTTCGTGGTCCGGATAATACATTTCCATCTCCTTTTTCTGCATGGAGCAAGATAAAGGACCAAAAATCGAGCCTGTATTTATCGACTATTGCTTACAGCGCCATCTATTGTTTGCAATTCGAACTAAAATTGAAAATCACTGTAATAAAACTTTTGACCTTATGCATAACCCTCCTGCAAGAATTTTTTAAATATCTGTCACTGTTTGCAAGTTATTGAATTTTAAAATCAGTCAGTCCTTTTTGGGACACCCGGTAGTTCACTAACTTTTTAAAATGAAAAAAAAATGTGTGTTTTGAGTCTTTCAAACTTTTTTGTGTGTAAAATATGTATCTCTTTTCAAAAATATTTCTTACTTTTTTAAATGACCTCCCGTGGTGTCAATTTTCTGACGCCGCTGGGAATTAAGTTACAGCAAGATTCGACCTCATTTGAAGGCTTGACCGAGGGTGAAACTCCTCATGGCCCCTCAATTGCGGGGTCTGTTTCTGATCCAAGACTATTAGGGGCCATTCCTCCAAGGGTGTGTGGAAATGGATTTTTTCATGTGATATATCGTTTTAATGCTCTTGACCTGTACATTACTAAGCACTCGCTCCTCTCCTCTTAACTCATTTTTCATCAGTACAGGGCGTTTTAAAGTTTTAATTTGTTCATGACTGTCGCATACAATTTTCTAAAAATTTACATAGCAAATCTCAACAATTAACAGCTTCTCCCCCTTTTCCCCGAGTGGGTACGTATTTCAGTCAAAATCGAGTTAAAGGTATGAAATCATATAAATTTAAGGATAATTTTTAAATATCACCACGGACCCGGGCAACGCCGGGCGGGTCAGCTAGTAATTTCATAAAATAAGTATTTTTTAGAGTATTATCAAATTGTATTTTATACAGAGAACAGTATACTGGAACTCAAAAACAACAAAACAACACGTCTGATTAACACCTGAGAATCATGGTTGTCACGAATAATGGTGGATCAGCTTATCGTAACTTCACCGTATCATAAAAACTGCAGACAATCTGTTGACGACCTCTAATCCAGACGGTAGCTACATATTTTCTTTAACCTTTGATATAAGCTAATATTCAAATAATTATTCATCTTATTTAATCAATTACAAAAACGCTCTCCAGCTATCGTGACACCGAAGAATTCGGTCTTAGATCAGCAACATCCCAAAATCAATTGAAGCTTCCGAAATTGAGCTGCCAATTGAATTGCAGCTCGATTTCGGAAGATCGACACTGGCCGTAAAAATATCCTTCTGTTTTCAGTAATAAGGTTTTCATCCATTACCCTTTGACTGGAGGATGTTATTGCCATCCACCGTTGTCGCTATAGCTCAAAGTTGGTTTTGTAATTAATTAGATAAAGTTAATTATTATTCGAAGGCCAGTTAAAAAAAGACGAAGGAAAGAGTGTCACTGCCTCCCTCAATAATATACTGGGAGACGGTAGACTCATCCAGTTCACGGCTAAAAAAACAGGATTATTTAAAACTCGATTCGCATATAAAAGGCAATTGGTCTGCCAAACCATATTTTGTTGGAAAACACCTGAAAACCCGATTTTAGCGGTTAACTCGTAGATTTACTATTGTGTTTTCCTGCTCTCAGTCTTCCATGTTTTCATACCTTTGGGTACAGGAAAACACAATGGTAAACCTACCAGTAAAACGCTAAAATCGGGTTTTCATGTGTTTTCCACCAAGATATGACTTGACAGACCGATTGTGTTTTAATATGCGAATCGCGTTTTAACTAATTCTGCGATTTTAGCCGTGAACTCGATGAGGTGATTATCTGTGCTACCGCTTCCCGGTCTATAATAAAGTACGGATACTATCGATTTATCCAGTGACGTGATTATCCATTCTTACTATTAATTGAATGGAGGCAAAAGCAACTAAAATCAAATTCGAGTTTTCCTCAGGAATTCCATGAAATTTCTAATCTTTGCGTTACTTGCAACCTCACATTTATGTTAAATAAAATTATGCGTTACATTTTTGTTCCGATCACTATTTATTTTAGGACCAAGCAAGGTAGTAGACACTGCATGTTCGTCTGGTGCTTCAGCACTTTGTGAGGCAGTCCAAGCCATACGTAGAGGAGATATTGACGCTGCTATAGTTGGTTCTTCAGTACTACATCTAAAGCCTGAGCCATCTTTTGCATTTAAAAAATTAAAAATGCTTTCAAAGGACGGGAAATGTAAATCGTTTGATGCAAGTGGTTAGTAGTATTTTATCTTAACAATAAATTGTTACTTATGTGCATTCAAGTTCACTTTATTACAAAAATATATCTTTATTATATATACTATACAGTCATCTTGAAATTAATGTCAAAAACAGAATAATTACTGAATATTACGTTTTTAACAACAATGTCCAAATTATCCTATTACCAGTGGTATGGTCGTAAAAAACAAAGGGCATACGCTCTAAGCAGAGCGTATACGCTCAAGGCAGACGGTATAACCTACAGTGTATATACTACAGCTTTTTTGAGAAACAGAGGTTATACGCTGTTCCTTTAAAAAATCCAAAATGTATACGGCGTATACCGCCGCATACCCTCCACTACATCCCTGCCTATTACTGACCTATCCGTCGTCATTATAAATGTATCTTCCACTTAATATTAGAATTGGATTCTGAAAAATATGTATGGTACTGGTACACAGATGCAAAAAAGATTTTCTAAATTTTCTTGTGCTTTCGAGTTTTTTTTTATCGCTTAGGCAATCATTTCTAATTATACACTTATTTAAAATGTTACACGTTCGAACAGAAAATATACATACTTCTATGTTCGGAAACTATATCAAATTACTTATTTGTTACGACAATCCAAAACTAGTCGGATGTACAAATCCCAAAACTTTCTTCTATCTCATACATGCTAATACTTCAAAATCCGCTATCAAAGAATCCCAAACTTTTAATCACGTGGTATATGGAATTTCTACTTTTGTTACACTACCAAGAAACCAAGATAATTCAAACAGGCACGGATTTATATCGAGATATTTGTTACATGCCCTCTGGATTTTCACTGTTATAAAAACTTTAAAATAGGCATAATAAAAATTTTTGTATGCATATTAATTATTCTAGAAAATGTTACTATGCATATTTTGTACTACCATGATTACATACAGTGGAAAACTCTTAAAACATTTTTTTTTTTTATAAAGCGCTAAAATTGTTCATTATACACAAACACCATAATTTATTTCCTAATAAACATTTGGAGAAATGAGCGCCTCTTGCATACACTTCAGTAAATAAAACACAATTTATTACCTTTTTTTGAAAATGCACTCAAGATTTCGATCCATAAATATCAGAATAAGTATTTTTTATCTCTTGCCAGTGAGGGTGGTAGTGTATTATCAATGTAAAATAGATTTAGGATATAAAATTCTTTTATTTAAGTAGGAAAATTATTGGAATCGCCAAATGGAACCTAGATTATGAGTATTTATTTACAAATACATTGTTAACAGTGACGGTGACAAACCGGTGCCGTTTTGAACCTCGGGGTGAAAACGCGGTACCATTTTTAACACAAGGTTGTCATATGGTGCCGTTTGGAAATCCGGAGGGAAGAGGCGATGCCATTTAGGACCTTAGGGTGTCATAGAGGCTTGAAATATGATTGAAGTGCCGATTGAACTCTCACTGGATAATTAAAGCTAATTAAGGTACCGTACACTACGCATTGGTAGAAATATGTTACAGTCGTGGAAAAAAAAAGTAAACACCCCCTACTAACTCCTCAGCAAATCATCGTAGAAGAAAGTTACTGGTACCGAACGACTGGAAATAAAGTCTACTTTTAAATGATGTATATAAAATTTTCTTAGGGGGTCATCTACATATTAAAATGAATCCAAACTTTATTTTTTTCAATGGCAATGCCCAATTTTAACGAGATATTTCAAATCTTCCGTTCAAACTACGCCTAGACACCAAATTTCAAGTCATTTGAATGATAAGTTTTTGAATTATAAACATTCAAAATTTAGTGCTTCTAATGTTAAATTACATTTTCATATTTTTAATTATATCTCCCGAAATTATGCTCCTAATGTGCTAATTTTTTTTGTAGTAATAATACTAATATACCCAAACATAAATAAGCTGAATTGGCAATTTTTATAATTTTATGATATGAATTATGAAATTAATATTAAAAAAAACTATGAATTGCAACCTACAATTTTTTTGATGGATTTAGATTTATTAAGTCCTGCTTTATGGAAATTCAAAAATTTCACATTTTTATTCCAAGTAGTTTTCAAATTATGCTTAAAAAACGGCAAAATGATGGTTTAAGGGGCCGTCTATGATGGAAGTGAGTAGACATTTTGAAATTTATTCTGCTGTACTGTAATCTAACACGCTTCATTGATTCCTTGAATGGCGCTTAAGGTGCCTTGATCAAGGAAGGGGCTCTCTCGGTGAACAATCCAGTAGGGAACTTCAATTTGGATACAGCCCTTAAAATAAGCTCGTTTTAAAATAATTAATTTCTCGGAAACTTATGGTACGAATTGCATAAAAATTCGTTTTTAGGCTAATTGAAGGGTGTAGAGTTCATTTATGCTGTCAAAATGGGGTACTGCTAATGAAAAAAAACAAAGTTATGGTTCGTTTTAATATGTAGATGGCCCCCTAAGCAAATTTTATATACATCATTTAAAAGTAGACTTTATTTCCAATCGTTCGGTACCAGTAACTTTCTTCAACGAGAATTTGTTGAGGAGTTAGTAGGGGGTGTTTACTTTTTTTTTCCACGACTGTACATCACTGGGTGACTGACACCTTGTGCATCCGCTGTGACGAAAATGTCCTCTTTGTTGGCAAGTGAAATCGACGTCTGTGAGTGAATCCGCACAAGCTGCGTCCAAATTTGCCATTTTAATTAATTTCTGACATGTACTCATGAAAAAAACCAGATGGTATACGGTAAAGTCATGAACGTCATGCCTGGAGTACACGCTATAGTCCCAGGTTGCACAAAGATATCGGCTGATGCCCTGCCCAATACTGGCCAATATTTAGAAAGTCGCAGATTGTCGTACGTTAAATTTAAAACATATGCCGTTGTTCACAGATATAACTTAAAATTAGTTTTAAAAGATTAAAACGAGATTTGTGCATTATTTATAACATTATAATACAGAAATAAGTTTTTAAACAATAAAATAAAAAAAAAAATTTGCTGTTTTTAGAAACCTTTACATTGCCCATTGTTGTAAAAATGACATTACTACACTATATAACCAATAATGACGGGTCACTTGCTATACTAGACATTTTGTTAAATATCTAGAAAAATTCATGGAGGATTATTCTGAAACTTCAGGTGTGTAAACAGCGTAGTAAAAGTCATATTATCCCACGAAGATTTTTTTTTCGAAACCCCACAGGGGAACGGAAACAAATTCAAGAAAAATGAATATCTTTTAGATTAACCTGTAAAAACTAATGTCGAAAAAGTTTTGAAACTGAGCACATGATTAGGAGGCTTCTTTTAATAAACTGTGTTCATTTTTTATGATGCTAGCACGCATACTCGTATAGAAGTTAAGGTTTAAGGTTTTATAAAGTAATCCAAAATTTCACAGAGGTTTTTGCTTATAATTTGCAGAGTTCTTAATATAAAAGAATGTTTTTTTCCGGAACCATGACAAACAACATTGTACACAATAAATTATTTGAAAACAACGTTTAAACACACAATAAAAACAAGCAGATTTGACCATACGTATACGTTTCGTGAGTACTAGGACTCACATCCTCAGTGTAAAAACTATAAAACTTTAAAAACAACAGCCCCCCAACTGCATGTACGGTGAAAAAAACCCAAATGTCAAAACATAATACCAAAAGACCATCAAGTTCTAACAGCCAATGAAATTAATGCGGAAGTGAAGTGTCGTGACACAACAAATCCATCCAGAAAGTTGAGATGTATGGTGTACTAGATAAATCATTAACCAAGGAGTCTTTAAATTTATGGATATGAATAGCCTCAAAAAACTCTAAATCCAGAGGAGTAATGCATTTCTTGATAATGGTAGCTGAGTCAAAATTAAAATTATGTCCCTCCCCCCAGCAATGAGAGGCGATAGAGGATTTCTGTAATTCTTTTTTCTTTACATAGTTTCTGTGTTCATTGATTCTGTAACGGAGTTTTCGTTTAGTTTGTCCAATGTAGGACAAACCACATTGGCATTGAATGTTGTAAATGCCCCAATAATTTATATTTTCACACAAGTTCTGTACTTATTATTGTACACAATACTCTGTAAACAGAAATAAAAAAATAAAAAAAAATTGGATGAAAAATATTCAGGTTTACTAAATAATGTTTCTCTGCTCATGCGCGAATGCAATCAAAATATAATGTGCATAATGTATTGGCTAAATGTATAGAGCAACTTTTGTGAAAGTCTCAAAAACATAGCTTGGAAATTCTGAAAGTGATCGTTGATAGAATAAGCTCGAAATACGTTGTTCCCAAAAGGAAGCAAAAAGATGAGGGGCTGTATCCAAATATTGCATGTTACACACTATTGCACGTGCACAATATTGCACGTACTACTATATTTGGATACAGCCTCCCATATTTTTTCTTATATTATTCCCTTATATTTCTTATATTATTTTTTCTTCATATTATTCCCATATTGTGTACAATGTTGTTTGTCACATTTCTGGAAAAGAACATTATGTCATATTATGAACTCTGCAAATTATAAGCAAAAAGTTTGTGAAATTTCGGATTCTTTCCTTAAAACCTTAATTTCTCAAGTATGCGTGTTATCCTCATAAAAATGAACACAGTTTATTCCAAGAAGCCTCCTAGTCATGTGCTACAGTTTCAACGTTTTTGCGACATTAGTTTCTACAGGGTAATCCAAAAGATATTCATTTTCATTATATGCTTACGTTATCCTGTGCGGTTTTGAATAAAAATCTTCGCCAAATTATATGACGTCTAATATGCTATTTACACACCTGAACTTTCAGGATAATCCCTAATGTATTTTTCTATCGCAAGTGACCGATCATTCTTGGCCATAAAGTGTATTATAACGTTCGGGGATATCTATCGATTTTTGTATAAACAATATCATTTTTAGGACATTTCAAGATGTTGTGTGTACAACGTTGTTTGTCACGTTTCCGGAAAAGAACATTGTTTTATATTAAGAACTCTTCAAGTTATAAGCAAAATGTTTGTGAAATTTCGGATTGTTTCCATAAAAACTTTAATTTCTCCTGTATGCGTGCTATCCTCATAAAAATGAACACAGTTTATATCAAGAAGCCTCCTAATGATGTGCAACAGTTTCAACGCATTTGCGACATTAGTTTCTACAGGATAATCCAAAAGGTATTCATTTTCTTCAATATGCTTACGGCCCCCTATGCGGTTTCGAATAAAAATCTTCGCCAAAGTATATGACGTCTACGATGCTGTTTACACACCTGAAGTTTCAGGATAATCCCTAAAGTATTTTTCTATCGCAAGTGACCGGTCACCATTGGCCATATAGTACATTATAGCTTCCGGGGATATCTATCGATTTTTGTAAAAACAATATAATTTTTAGGACTTTTCAAGATGTTTTCGTCTAAGAGTATTTAATGGAGGCGTCTGCTATGAAATTTGTACTATATGAAAATTTTCTTCGAGAATCTAAGTTTATACAGAAAAAAAAGCGCTTGAAATATTTATGCAGATATCTATTTATAAAATTTTCTTTACAACAATTTATATAGAAATATGTTGATTGCAACCGAAAACTTTCTGAAGAAGCATTTTATATTAAAATGTATTACAGTGTCAAAAAGTAACTATATAAGAGAATCTGAATTTAATACTCCTGAATTATTTTTATTTAAAAAAAGTAATGTAGAAAGCAACGATGTTAATAATATTCGTTAGCTTCATAAAAAACTAAAGATGGTTTTTATACATAAAATTTTTGCACGAAAAAAAATCAATTTATATAATTTTTAAATGGATTCCATTTTATCTTTTTAAAATGCTTTCAAATTTCCGACTTTTATAAATATTTTATTTTTTATTATTGAAAAAACACAAGTGTTGTTTTAAAAGTAGGTCATTCGTTTTTAATTAGATATAATTAATCTAAGTAATAATTGTAATAATAATTATATATATACTAGGGGCTCTGCCCCCTGCAAACTACTCTCTCCAACCCCCGTTCAGACACCGCAGAATCTAAAAGCACGCTAATCTGATCAATCAGTTTTTAAAAAAATTAGAGAAGATAAAATTATAATGAAGAAACCTGTTGAGATCTCCCTGTAAACGGGTTTCCATTCCATTCCCTTTGATTGCGAAAATTTGAGGCCTAATTTGTTGCTGTTAAGACATGCAATGCTTGTTTTCGTGTTTGATTGCAGAAGATCGGTTAAACATTTGAAAATAAGCTAAAATAAAATAAATTAAGTAAACAGAGTCTTTGCCTCCCGGTATTTTTAACAGCGTTATAAAAGGATTGACATAATACAATTTACTACAATTACTTTAATTATTGCAATTTACTGCTTTAAGCCATTCAAGGGCGGTGGTTCATTATTGAACCACTTAATTTTAATTCTTAAATGCCACATTAGCACCAGAAAATTGGAATGAAAAATTTCCTTTTATTAAGTAAATGAACAAAAGCATTTTCGTATTTCGAATAAATTTGTTTGTAAATTTTTGTGCCATTCACTGATTTCAACATTTTACGAATAGAAATACCATGCCCCTGAAAGGGTTAAATACATATTAATGTATTTATTATTTTAAAGTTTCCTTTGTCTTTTAATATTCGCGTGTAAATACAATTTTCAAGACATAGATTTCAATATTTTCCCGCTTTTAGCACGTACTCATTTAATAGTAATTTTAAAGGTTTTTTCCTATTCTGTTTATAGAAGCCACGTTTAAATAAATTTTCAATCGGAAGGAAATGTTATTCTTTGCGCTGTTTTTAGAACTGAAAACAATCTCTATAATAATATCCTAAGCCATGTGACTATCATCAAAATTTCCAGAAGAATCCCTTCGTGTTTTACCTTCCAGGCTGCTATTTTACTACTTTAATGTTAGCCAACAATAGGTGATAAGTCACCAAATATTATTCTATCGCCATCATATCCCTTATATTATAATAGTCCAAGTCATGTAACTGCCATAAACAATTACGGGCTGATCCCTTCGCTTTTCATATGAAAGGTTTCCATTTTGATTAAATAATCAAAATTATTTTTTCGAACAAAACTACATAAAATTTGCCATAATCGCAAAGAATTCTTTGTACTTTTATGTTAGCCGGGTGCAAATCTCACAAATAGCTTTTTTTCTAACTCTCCAGTTAGCACTTTGTTATTTTTCGAGTGCTAAATTAAAACGGTACTACCTGGTTATACCGTCGACAAAAAATCTATCGCCAAACTATAAGATTAAATGCCAATAATGGTTGATCGTAAATGTCATATTCACCTGATTTTAAGATAGGGTTTACGCCATCAAGCATGGCTTTCACTGGTCCGTTTTTTGAAAACCAGTAACTTTTTAGAAAGAAGTTCGTGGTACATTTCTGCAACACTTGAAAAAAAAAAGCTGTTCCCGGTATGTTTCTACGAAATTCATAAACGAGATTTTTCTTTAAATAAAAGTGGTGTTCAAAAAACGGACTTAGTGGGATCCCTGCATCAAGTGATTTTTATTTCGACGTTTTATTTGTATTTTTATTAATGTTATACTAATTTATTTGTTCTTTCATTATTTTAAATAAAAATTATGTCAATTTGTATAGTTTGGCAAGTGGTTTGGCGATTTATATAATTTGGTGAAATTGGTCGACGGGGTAACTAAGTAGTACCTTTATAACATTGCTTTGAAGTTGCACTTAAATGTCATGATTTGTTGCATTACTTAAGATTTTGCACATATGGCATATACGCACAGGTTTGGGCGTGATTGTTTTTGCGACAATTTGGCGAAAACCTCGTTTTCAAATACCAGTTACATATGTATTTTAAATAAAGTATTTTCTATTATTTTTTAAATGAAATAACAATAAACCAAAAAAAGTTGAATTAATAACTATTTAATTACTATCTAACAAGACAATTTATAACCTTTTTTTAAAATAAAAGTTAAATAAATGTAAATAAACATTTATTAATAATTTAGCAACAATAGCCGGGTTACCATGCCAGGCAAAATAGCGCCATTTTGGTACCAATTAGATACCACGGTGTGTATATGACATCTGTGTCTAATATTTTTCTTTCCGTTTCGTTTAAAAAATAAAGAAGTGAAAGCCATTAATTTTAAATGTTTTAGTTTTAAATGAAAGTTTAGTATTTTAAATAAAATGGTAATGAAAAAAAAAACGACGGGAGAAATGTTTGGCGATTTATTACATGCGTCGCGCTAACATAAAGATACAGAGTTCTTGATTTCTGTATAGGAATCATCCAATTTGGCGAAAGATTGTTCAAGTAAATTGCATTACGAATAAAAGTAACATGATACATTTCTTAGCATACATTTAAAGGAGGCCAAACTGGCCTCCAAATTAGTTTAAAATAATAACCTTTTTTAAAATATGAAAAAAAAATATCTGTTATGATTAAATTTGAGTTGCCATCATTAGAGAAAAGTATTTAAAATTAGAAAAGAATTAATACCTAGAAAACTAATTCAGATTTAAAAATTCTAATACCAGTTTTGAGATCTGCAGATCAATACTGGTTTTTGGTGTTAATTTCATCGCATAATATTCGATATTTTAGAAGAAATCGCCGTGAAACGTAATCCGTTGTTTAATCAGTCGCTTCATAAAATCGTTTCGTAAAGCCGTTTCATAAGTTCGTTTCATAAAATCGTTTGATAAAGTCATTTCATAAATTCGTTTCATTAGGATTTTATATATATAGGATAGCTCTGTATATATGTAGAGGAAGAATTACAGACACTCATTAAAACTAAGACTTTAAACAAAATTGTATATTTATATTATGGATCTTTGTGCAATTTTTATATATTATTATATTTACATTACAATGTATGACAGCTTAAGAGCTTCAACTGTCTTCTATTCATCATTTTAAAGCTCATATTCCGGTCCATGTCCTATAACGACATTCTTAGAACATCATTCCATCATACGAATTGAATATTTCCAACTGAGCGAAAAAATGCCCAGGCTGGGAATCGAACTCAGATCCTTGGCTAACAAGGATACTTTACTGATTAAGCTAACTGATCAGACAACCGGCCAGCATATTTTGTTCAGAAAACCTTATGGGTAGAAACATCTGATATGTCGTATAGACAGCTGAACAGAATAAATTGCATCCTTCCGTCACCTCTACCAATCGCGGGAAAACAAAACAGCCGTCTCGTCGTTTTTCTCACTTCATTTCATTTTTCATTTCCACTCTCGAAACGAATGTCTCTCGATCCGAAGTCTTCCTCGAGCGCATGCGCGCCGTATCTCTCGTGTATCTGTTCATGGTGAAATGCATTAAACAAGATGAGGGCACTTTGGTCGGTAGTTACTAAAAGGCAGGCACGCAGGTGGCGCCTTTAATCTCATGGTGTGTTTGTGGAGCTAAATGTATGCTCTACAGTTCGGCCACACTGAACAGTTAATCGACCTCGAACGACACCTGGGTCCACAGGAAGGAGCAACAGGAACAGCTGAAAAGACAAAAAAAAGAGCAGCACCAAAATTTCTAGATGAAAAAGTCACTATCAGTTCGTAGCAAGAGTTCAATTTTCATGACGTAAAGGTCATTGGATCTTTACAGTTCGTCTTGAAGAAGAATATTCGTCGTAAAAGAATTCTCACATCATAAAGCATCATCAAAAATTATTTTTTCTTTTGTTTTTTTTCTATTTCTATACGTCTTTTCTTTTATGTATTTTCGTCTTTTTTTAATTACGTCTTTTCGTCTTATTTCGTCACATTTCATAGTCAATATCTTATAAGGATTTCTTGCTTCTTCAGAACTCAGCATAATCGACAGAATCAAGGAATTTATCAGGAACGATACCATATCTGTCAACATCGGTCAAAGTGTCTTCATCAGAATTATCGGTGTCATCTTTCGAATTTAAGGAAAATTTACTTATATTTTCTTCTAAAAAGGACTTTCTATAATAAGGCTTATTTTTAGTAAACATCTGCTTAGGTTTCTTAACTTCATAATCTTCATAATAATTCATTTCAAATTCATCCAACGATTTAGGAATATACATAATTTTCTTCGAAACATTACTTTTCGACTTCTTGTTAGGCATTTTCAACTGATTTTCTTTTATAAAATTTTCTTCCTTATTACATCAAATTTCTAGTTATTTTCATTTCTGGAAGGATACGTCATATTTTCTTTATCTTTGAAATTAGGGGCAGCAGAATCATTTTTAAGATTTTTAGCACTGTTATTCATCTTAATTTGGTTTTTCAACTTAGTCACTTCTTGTCGTAAATTTTGAAATCTTCCTGGGAATCATTCAATTTTATCTGAATTCTTCTTTTGGACATTTTTATTTTAGAACACTCATCTTCTTATTCTTCTTACTGTTTTTCAAGATGTTTTGAATCGTTATTTGCTTTTATTAAGCGTAATCGATAGTACTCTGAAAGTTTGTTTTCTCCATCTTATTGGGCTTTTTTTTATATCACAAAAGCATCGCTCTAATTTTCCATATAATTTACTAATGGTCTGTCTTTCTGCTACTTCTTGTTCTAATTTAGCTTCTACAGATGTTACTGCGATTTTAGACTTCGTTTTTTCAGACAAAAATGCTTCTTTTAATAACAAATTAATGATCCTTGCTGTATAATATTGGTACCAATAATTAAATCAAATTCTATAGATTTGTCATCAATAATAAAAACAGATGTTTGAAAATTGGAATCATCAATTTTGATTTCAGCCTCAAAGTAATCGATTGGTTTGAATGAATTTTTACCCATTCCAGTTAAAAGCATATCCGTTGGTTCTAAGTTTACATAATCTTTAATTTTATCAAAATTACATTTCTTTAGAATAGTTTTTTATTTCATGTATCACTTAATGAAATTAAATTTAATGAATGCAATTTTACATCTTTAAGAATTAAATTCTAAGAGCAGATTTGAACATTTTTTTAGGAATTATTGGGAAATTTTACATTTTTGTTTTACAACATTCGAATAATTTGTGGCCATTCAGGTTACAACGGAAACAAAAAGGAATTTGTCTTTATTTCGACACTGATTACTTTTGTGGTTTCTATCCCTACAATTAAAACAATGAATATCAGTTTTAATAGGACTAGATTTGTTCTTAGATTCAACTTCTTGTTTCAGTTTAAGCCTAACATCAACTCCGGATTTAATATTATCATAATCAATTCTCAAATTCTCATAAATCTTTAATTTTTGTTTAAAATCAGCAATATTGGGGAAACCATACAATTTTTTTTAAAACAGGATAATTTATTCTATTAATCACATACTGAATAAGTGCGAAATCTTCTATGTTGCTTTTAGAACATAATTGTTTGATGTTTAAAAAATATCCGTCTAAAGATTAATTTTATTTCATTTTCCTTTTAGATTACAATTCATGTAATTCAGCTGAATTGCCGTTTGCCCAAATTCAGAAATGAGTAATGATTTCATTCATGACTACAAATTTCTTTTTGTCTCGCTTGAATAAACAATTTAGCACTGCCGCCATACGGCTTTTAACCAAAATCAATTTGTGCAAATCACTAACATTAAAAAAAGAAACAAGATCTTCAAAGTCCGCAAACCATTTTCCAACATTTTGGAAATGGCTTCTTTGAAATTCCACCAGCATGTTTCCAATGCCATCAATGGAAATAGAAGGTTTCTGAATTTTCTGAATTTCATTATTTTCACTACTACAAGAATCATTTCTCAAATTATTTTCAGAAACATTTGAAATATCATTAGTTTTATTAGCAATGTTATTAGAATCAATCTCGCTCTCATGATCACTAAGAGCTCCTTCGTCAGGAATAAGGTTAGATTTTAATATATTAAAATCACATAAACGATAAAGTATTCTGGCAGCAATTTCATCTAAAATTCCCGAATTACTTATAGACAAAACTTTACAAATCGTTATCAAATCATTTACATAAAATATATCTTTAACTTCTCGTAACTTTGTTTTGTTTTATCATAACTATCAATTTCAAAATCAAAAACCATAAAATACGGAATTCTGCGTTTATTATTTCTGTCACCGACATCTACAAACATAAGTTTATGTAATGTCTTAATGCTCGATGACTTTTCCGCTTTCAATGAAATTTCTAATTCCTTAAAATCAACCAAATTTGACATAATTGAATGAGAAAAAATAAACTCACTTTTTAAAATAGGTATCCAACTTCAGAATAATAATTGTATTGCCACAAGCCAGGATACGTTTTTAACACACACCATTAAATTTATTCAAAGTTGTCATCACACTTAAAGAAGGGTGTCGTATTAACACTTTTTTTAAATTTCTGTGGGCGTAGAATTCTCATCACGGTTCTGTCACCACTTGCAGATAAAGAATAACAGGCACTCATTAAAACTAAGACTTTAAGTTCAATTGTATATATATATAATATATATATATATTACGGATCTTTGTACAATTTTTTACATGATATTATATTTGTGTTCCAAAGTATGACAGCTTAAGAGCTTCAACTGTCTTCTATTCCTCATTTTAAAGATCATATTCAAGGTCATGCCCTATGACGACATTCTTCGAACACCTACCGCCCCCTGAATACTAGGCCCGAGCGCTCACACAAAAATGACACAAAAATGGCGGCTGCCGAAGGCGGATTTTTTTTAGCGTAGGTACGGTCCCTTAAATGTAGACACCAGTATTTTATAAAATATTTCTCTAACTTGTTTATTCTTAGAAAAAAGAAGCGAAAAAAACTTCAAAAAATTATTGGTAGGAATATTTAAGGGACCGTACACACGCTGAAAAAAATCCGCCTTCGGCAGCCACCATTTTTGGTCCAACGCTCAGGCCTGGTATTCAGGGGGCGGTGGGACATCATTCCATTACCTCTCACACTCGCGAGTAAACAAAACATCTATCTCTTCGTTTTTCTCACTTCATTTCAGTATTCATTTCCACTCTCGAAACGAATGTCTCTCGATCAAGTCTGTCCCTCAAGCGCAGGCGCGTCGTATCTCTCGTGTATCAGTTCACAATGAAAGGAATTAAACATGATGTGGGTGCTTTGGCCGGTATTTACTAAACGGCAGGAACACAGGCGGCGCCATCAATCTCAGGGTGCACTTGTGGAGCTAAATGCATACTCCATACACACACACACATATATATAATAACAATAATAAGTTTCTATGGATAATTTATGTTCGTGTCGTTTGTAGTGAATCAATTTTTGAAGAAATATACACATATTTATGACTCAAAATTAATACAAAAATATATTTTTAATTTCTTTAAAAAAATCATAATTATGGAATTAGTAAAACTTTTCTTTACACTTTTGTGCAAGTAGAATACACGATTTTTAAGAGATGGAACTAAATTTTTTTTAATTGCTCTAAATTTCTTACCAGCTTTAAAATAATTTCTTACAAATTTTCTAACAAACTCAATGTTAAAAAATTAATGCTATTTTTTTTTTTTTAAGTAAAAAGAAAATCGATTGTGACGGAAAGAGTATGAGATAATTAAATCATAATTTTGTCGAACTTTTTTTACGAACTAACAATAAAAAAATAAATAAATAAAATAAAATGAACGCCCACCACTTTTTTTTCTAAAAGCTTCTTATAAACGTATTTTCCTGTTTGATTCTATTATCATACTTAAAGTAAATCAAGGTTTTTTTTCCCTCTCGTCTTGTTATATAGAGAGACTAGAAGTCCCTTGAGCATAATCCATTTCTTGCCCAGAAGGAGTTTATGTTCACTATATCTGTAAATCGCAGTTGCTTAGGGTGGAAGAATATGTTATTTAATATAAAACAAGTTGGAAATTGCACGTCAAACGTGACAAATGAGGTGCGTTCGTACTATAATTAGTTTTATAAATATTTTTTGCACCGCATATTGTACTGAATATATATTTTAGTGCACTTCATCAGTGAACATTAATTTCATTCTGTTACAAATCCTATAACACCATTAAAATGCACCTGCAATAATTTTATCCTACTGGCTAAAACGTAACGGAAAACTTTTGACTGTCCCTGTAATAAAACTATGCATCCGATATTCATGAAATTGGAAATGGCTCTACGAAATTGTGCAACAATTATATATTTAAAATTTCAAATCATTCGGTTGGGTAGTTTTATCTCTGTTATATGCGGAGAGACGGACTGAACGACGACTATAGATGCTACGTATTTATATAATTACGAACGCACCTAAAAGTAGTAGTTCAGTAATAAAAAAAGACGCCATTTAATATTCAAAAATGCTATTCATGAACGTTGGAAAAATATATTGAATACTTTTACCCCCTGAGGCACCCTGGATTAGGAGTGCCATCCTTTCATCCCAATTAAAAGTCAATTCTGGCTCCAGTCAAAGTATCACCCCTAAGGAGGTGCCACTTGTCATCTGTAATTTTTACAATGTATTCAAGATATAGATTTTTTTCTCATTCTTACAAGTATGCTAAGTTGAATTGTGATGATATTGTTCCGAAATTTATAAGTTCATAGCTAATAAAAACTTTTTTTTTTTTTTTAAATTTTGTTTTGCCATGGGCTAGGAAATATATTTGGACACCTCAAAAAAAAAAATACTATGTAATTTCTCTCCAGTTATAATAGAAGGTTTACGTGCCAAAACTGCTACTTTATCATATTACAATATCGCTCACTGGCAACAAAAGTGACACATCTCGACAAAAGCAAATTTCACAGGAGAGGCAAAAGGACAATTTCCATGATTTTACTGTAAGATGAAATTGCAGCTCTTAATTCTGCATGCAAAACTAAAAACATGCATGGAAGCATAAAACCCTTAAGGGGTCTTGTACCTTTTAAACGCGTCGAAAATTAACGAAAAACTTCAAAGTTTGAATTAGTCTATCTTCAAAGCCTTTTTATGTATAAAGATGAAATTTTGGATATTGATTAAACAGATTGTGCTTTGTAATATGCTACCATTAGAAATCTATTAACCCTTTACAGAATATGTGTATTATTGAAATCAAAATAGCTTTTTTTTAACCCCATAAGTCATTGCGCGCATGATATCTTGAGAAAGTATGTATGGATTGGCATGAAATTCGGTAAAGATACTAAACATATATGTCTGTTTAAAATGATCTACTCTTAGGATAAAATTATTTCATTAACTATATAAAAAAAATATTTTCGTAAATAAAAGACAAAAATTTTGTATTTTTAATGAATAAAAATAGTCATAACTAAAAATATTACAATTGTAAATACTTAAAAGTAGATCATTTAAACACACACATTTGTTTAGTATATTTACCAAATTTCATGACAATCCATACATACTTTCTCAAGATATCATGCGCGCAATGACTTATGGGGTAAAAAAAAGAGCTATTTTGATTTCAACAATACACAAATTCTGTAAAGGGTTAATAAATTTCTGCTGGTAGTATATTACAAAGCACAATCTATTTAATCCATATCCAAAATTTCATGTTTATACATAAAAAGGTTTTGAAGATAGACTAATTCAAACTTTGAAGTTTTTCGTTAATTTTCGACGCGTTTAAAAGGTACAGTCGTGGAAAAAAAAAAGTAAACACCCCCTACTAACTCTTCAACAAATTATCGTAGACGGAAGTTACTGGTACCGAACGTTTTGAAATAAAGTCTACTTTTAAATGACGTATATAAAATTTGCTTAGGGGGTCATCTACATATTAAAACGAACCCAAACCTCATTTTTGTCTTTGACAAGACCCAATTTTAACGAGATATTTCAAATCTTCTGTTCAAACTATGCCTAGACACCAAATTTCAAGTCATTTGAATGATAAGTTTTAGAATTATAAACATTCAAAATTTAGTGCTTCTAATGTTAAATTACATTTTCATATTTTTATTTATATCTTCTGAAATTATACTCCTAGTGTGCTAATTTTTTGTTTAGAAATAAAACTAATGTGCCCAAACATAAATACGCTGAATTTGCAATTTTTATAATTTTATGATATAAATTATGAATTATGAAATTAATATTCGAAAAAATTATGAATTGCAACCTACTATTTTTTGATGGATTTAGATTAATTAAGTCCTGCTTTATAAAAATCCCAAATTTCACATTTTTCTTCCAAGTAGTTTTCAAATTCTGTTTAAAAAACGGCAAAATGATGGTTTAAGGGGCCGTCTATGATTGAAGTGAATAGATATTTTGAAATTTCTTCTACTGCCTTGTTATCTAACAGACTTCATTGACTGCTTAAGGTGTCTTGATCAAGAAGGCGGCTCTCTTGGTTAGCAATCGAGAACCCAACTTCAATTTGGATACAGCCCTTAAAATACGCTCGTTTTAAAATAATTAATTTCTCGGAAACTTATGGTACGAATTGCATAAAAATTTGTTTTTAGGCTATTTGACGGATGTAGAGTTCATTTATGCTGTCAGAATTGGGTATTGCCATTGAAAAAAATGAAGTTATGGTTCGTTTTAATATGTAGATGGCCCCCAAAGCAAATTTTATATACATCATTTAAAAGTAGACTTTATTTTAAATCGTTCTGTACCAGTAACTTTCTTCTACGATAATTTGTTGCGGAGTTAGTAGGGGGTGTTTACTTTTTTTTCCCACGACTGTATAAGACCGCTTAAAAATGAAGACGTAGAATGAGGTTTTAAGGTTTGAGTAATTTTACCTCACCGCTCAATCCACCCCTCTTCTGTGGTCACAAATGAATATATAGCGTAATAAAGGGATTTTCTGTGTAACTACACTTATGAAAATGTTTGTGTAGCAAGACACACCTATGATAGACCTATTAGTGTAATAAAACGCAAAATTAATTTTTGCGAGATGTGCCACGTTTCTTGCGGGTGAGCGATATGTTGAAAATAAACATTTAATTTATTAAAAAAAAACATGATAAATTATTGAAAAAAATATTTCAACGTTATTTTACCTCACCGCTCAATCCACCCCTCTTCTGTGGTCACAAATGAATATATAGCGTAATAAAGGGATTTTCTGTGTAACTACACTTATGAAACTGTGTAGCAAGACACACCTATGATAGACCTGTTAGTGTAATAAAAAACAAAATTAATTTTTGCGAGATGTGTCACTTTTCTTGCGGGTGAGCGAGCGATATGTTGAAAATAAACATTTAATTTATTAAAAAAAAAAAAAAAAAAAAAACATGATAAATTATTGAAAAAAATATTTCAACGTTATTTTACCTCACCGCTCAATCCACCCCTCTTCTGTGGTCACAAATGAATATATAGCGTAATAAAGGGATTTTCTGTTTAACTACACTTATGAAACTGTTTGTGTAGCAAGACACACCTATGATAGACCTGTTAGTGTAATAAAACGCAAAATTAATTTTTGCGAGATGTGCCACTTTTCTTGCGGGTGAGCGATAGGTTGAAAATAAACATTTAATTTATTAAAAAAAAAAAATGATAGATTATTGAAAAAAATATTTCAACGTTATTTTACCTCACCGCTCAATCCACCCCTCTTCTGTGGTCACAAATGAATATATAGCGTAATAAAGGGATTTTCTGTGTAACTACACTCATGAAACTGTTTGTGTAGCAAGACACACCTATGATAGATCTATTAGTGTAATAAAACGCAAAATTAATTTTTGCGAGATGTGCCACTTTTCTTGCGGGTGAGCGATATGTTGAAAATAAACATTTAATTTATTAAAAAAAAGAAACATTATAAATTATTGAAAAAAATATTTCAACGTTATTTTACCTCACCGCTCAATCCACCCCTCTTCTGTGGTCACAAATGAATATATAGCGTAATAAAGGGATTTTCTGTGTAACTACACTTATGAAACTGTTTGTGTATCAAGACACACCTGTGATAGACCTGTTCGTGTAATAAAACGCAAAATTAATTTTTGCGAGATGTGTCACTTTTCTTGCGGGTGAGCGATATGTTGAAAATAAACATTTAATTTATTAAAAAAAAACATGATAAATTATTGAAAAAATATTTCAACGTTATTTTATCTTTAGGTGATGGATATGCAAAAAGTGAAGCTATTGTTTCAGTTTTTGTTCAAAAATCTAATGATGCCAGACGAATGTATGCGTCAATTGTTAATATCAAGACGAACACCGATGGCTACAAAACCCAAGGTAGGAATTTTCTTTATTCATTCGGAATTTTTTTTAAATTTTCTTTATGACTAAACATTTAAAAAATATTTTGAATCCGTGCCTTTATACTTTGTTTCGGAAATTATTATGGGGTCCGTGCAATTTTTGAACCAGACCATTAGACAACAAATGACACTCGAAAAAAGGCCACTAGAGATGGTCACTAGATGCTATTTTACTGCTAGTGAAGAAACAAATGAATTTATTTTAAAACTTTGGGTATATATTCTCTATAATTGCATGCGTGAGGAAAATAGTTATTATTAGTGTTCTATAAAGAGGGCGCGTTCTTTTTTAATAGAAAATATTGGTATTTTTTTCTAAGTGTTGAATCCAAATAATATAAAAAACTGTCACAGATGTAAAGTAAGCAATTCGTGTTAAGAGGGTTTTACTCAGAGAGTTTTATCGTAGTAAGGAAACTGTTTTTCAGAAATCATCAAAACTTTTTCTGCACAAAGTAAGACTTAGAAATAAACTAGTACATGACTTTATATTTGATGATCACCCCCTTTTCATTTGACATTTTAAGACGTTATTGATATTTATGGTGAATTATAAAAGTTATTATTGAAATGCAAAAGCAGGCATGACACTCATAAGGGCGAAATGACGGGCAGAAAAGAGTGTTACTCCTTGGAATGGATTTAATTCTTTTTTCACATGAGCTTCATCAGAGTAAAACTAGCCCGGAGTCCCGCCGGACCCACCCGCCGTCCCCATACAAGGACGGGGGCGACGGGAGAGACCGGCAAAAGCCCGGCACCCTCTACCTTACCCCACGGCCGCCGAGGGTACCTGAGCACGAATGTTCCCGACCCCGTGCAAGAGCGACCGCTAAATGTTAGTTCGCCGAAACACAACTTCGGTCGGAGGCTTCGAACACGAATAGGTTGTAAATGCTGGCTCACGTCTCGCGGACTCAGCCAACCAACTTCCGCTGTGTATCGAGGCCTAAACACGAGCCCAAGAAAGGCCGGCAGGCGTAGACCGAAAACGCGGATAGGAGAACGAATCTCACACAACCCGCTCAATCGGTACCTACCTCCAGACCCAAATTAAGCCCACCTGGTAACCCCGGTGCTTGCGTTCGAAAATTATGTTTATAAACTTCTATGACCACACCTTCGTGCGCGGCAAACTCCGAAAGCGTCTAGACACGTTGGTCATGAGTCGTACCAAGAATTCGTCCGAGATTCGACGCGTCGCCGCGTTAGTTGGCTAACCTCCGGCCCGGTTCCCTGCGGAGGCGGATCAAAGAGAAGGTACCACAGCGTCGTTCAGCCACTGCGGGACAAACCCCTTCCATGTCAAGACGATATAACTTCGGGACGCGTTAGCTTCCCTCCACGGTCATCCTTTCGTACGAACGGGCTTCTCCTCTCTCCGTCAGCCTAGGAGGCGACTCACAATTACCTTAGCTACAATAATCTCGGCGGTATGAGCCACCTGACACAATAAGTATGCCAGGCGCTGTTAGAGCTTCACACTTCGATGGCTCCGGGAGATTCTGCATGGCGTTCCCGCGAAACCACCGTCGTCACAAACGAGCACCGAGACCTAGTTCTTCAAGGTTCGCAATCTCCTCTCAGGCTCCCTCTCTGTCAATTTGTGGGCAGGGTCCTACCACATTTATTTACCATTTGCCCAGAGTCACCACCCGGTTAGAGACCGGCTCTGGGATCAGGCTATGGGCTTCTCTATCGAGTTACCTCGAAAACCAATGCCCCCGGAGTGTCGAGCCTATGGTACCCACCGTGATGGGCCTCCAACACCATACACGACGTCCGTTTCCAGTGGCCGCCGGACTCATTACCTCTCGGTTTTGAATCTCTCGAGGAGGCTGTTGTTCGCCCCTGTCCTGCCTCTCTGGCTCGACACAACGAGCGCTGCCGTGCTCCAAGTCTCCTTTCCCACTCAAGGGACTGGGTTCGGACCACCCGGAGGGCGACCGCACTTAATGAGAGTAATTGAGAAGGTTTTCAAGGGGAAAATGAGAAGTACAAAATAGAAACAGCAGTAATTATATATGTAATGGCGATAATTATAGAAGTAATCGTGGTAATTTTGGAGGTAATAGAGGTGGTTTTAGAAAAGATCATATTGTACAGGATTCAAATGGACAGTCATAATCGAATTCCTCTAGTTAAATTAAAAGTAAAAGTGGAGATAGAAATCCCCCTTCTTGTTTAAAACCGTTGAATGTAGTTGAAGGTGATAAACGTGGAGTTAATGTACTTAAGTAATCTAACTGGAAGTGTTTTCAGTTAAACTGGTAGGCGGCCGTAATTGCACAGTCACATAAACAGCAAAAGCCTTCTGTTAATATAAATATTTTTATGGTAAATCCCCTTGAACTTTCTGGATTATTGATAGCTATGCATGGGATTCTAGTAAAAAGATTGTTTTATACATGTGTGAGCATTGTTAGAATTTGTATTAAGTTTATAAATGTATTTTAGATGTAAGAAGTTGTATCATTCGAATGTTATGATTCATTGAGATCAACGATTTTCCTCGGTAAAGATATCGGTGATACATTTCTATGTTGAGATTTGTTCCTTTGAAAATGTTTGGTAGTTCCAGGTGATTAAGGATGTAGGAGCATTATGTATAAGTGTTGATTCTAGGAGGGATAGAGGTATAATTCTAGACTTTTAAAAGAAGACTTTTGTAGTTAATCGGGATAAAAAGACTCTGAAAGTCAAAAATTATTATCCATTTCTATTGATTTGTAGAAGAGCAGTTTAGAAAAGGTGAGAAAATAAAATTTAAACAGTTTTGGATTAGTTTGGTGAAGTTTTTCCCTAAAAAAAGTGGCAAACCCGTGTTGATTTTCAAGATTTTTATACGATTAATGCCACCCCAGAGGCTAGCAAACCGTATAGGTACAACCGATTTAAGCGGAGCATTGTATGTTCCCATATTAATAAAATAATAAATATGGTATTATTATACCTATATATTTCCCTTGACACCACCAGCAGTGTAGGTAGAAATAATAATGGAAAGTGTTCTAATGATCCTGAGAAATAGATCTTTGCATTTAAATACCGTAAGTTGCTTACAATTACTTAGTATTTCAAGTTTTGAATTCCTGTGATTGATGAAAGTTTGGCTAATATAACGAGTACTAATATTATGTCCACCTTATATTTGACCTCAGGGTATTTTCAAGTTTTAATGAATGCCGAGAGTATAGCTAAATGAGAATGAATTACAAAAAATGATTGTTTCGCTTTTAAGCGCATGAGTTTGTCGGGTTCATCATCCACGTTACAATACATGAAACAGAAACTTCAGACGTTTGTTTGAAAAGGTTCTTTTGGTCTGTTTTAACTATATTATCATCATGGCAGCTAAGTTTGTGGAACATTTAAAGTTTCTGGGAGGAGTTTTAAAGAAGTTTACGGACCATTCGGCGTTGACGAAGTTAACGAATGGTCAGCGTCTGTCGTCTAGAATAGCCCGTTCGATTTCAAATTTGGCTGAGTATAATGTGGATATTGAACAGACGACAGAAGAAGATACGTCAGTTGTTGATGTTTTGTCTCGTAACCAACAGGAATGATCGGAAGTAGAAGAGGTGGTGACTGATTGTGCTTTGTCATCATTGGGATCGAGATTGAGACAGGAGTTAATTAAAAACGAAAATAATGATGCTGAGTTTGGTGGATTACATCTCTATTTCGTGTATCCGAATGGTATTAAAATTTTAAGTGCACACATGTTTAAAAATTTGTCCCAGTAGTTTAAAGAAATTGCTGGCCTTCTTTTGCATTCTAAATCTGTTAATTCTCCAGAAGAATTTCAAGGTTCTTTTTCTCGCTAATTTTTATAAGTTCATTCTTAAAGAGTTTCATAGCTTCATAGCAAACCTTCGAAAAAGTAGGTAATAATACCTGTGCCTGAATTTGGGATTCCTGCAACTTCTCCAAGATCAAAGAAATAGTACGCCGTATCTTTCCTGCTGAAGTACCTGCTAAAGATTTAATTATCGTAATGTAAATTCAGCATTGCAAATTGATTCTAATTGAAATAACGTACCATCAGGAGTGCACGGAACTCGACTCTATTGTTCGCGCGTTCGTTGTCTAATCCTGAAATGCATAGGTATGTTTTGGCTATAGAAGATAGTTTTAATTAATATGTACAGTTTATCCCCTTTAGGCAGATTTCTGCTAAGGCAGTGTAGCGTGCTTTTTATATTAATTTCGTTTTTGAACATGGTGTATTAAGATAACTAATTAATGATAATTATCCTTGTTCCGTAAGAGATATTGTTAAGGTTCTATGGACTAAGCTGGAGATAGCCTACGTTTTTTTTATTTCGTTCATCTCAAGAAAACCTTATAGTCTCGTGTCTCTGTCCGTCTGTCACAGCACTCGCAAACTATTTAAGTTATAGAATTGATTTTTTTTTTTACATAGAGCTGAATACCCCCTAACCTTGTCAAAATAATAACATTTAGAAAAAGTCTTCATTATGGCACGTTGTTATTTAAAAACCCCAATTAAAAGAATGGAAAATATTCATAATTCAACAAAAGCTTTGATTTTAATCAAACCGCAACGATTTGCTCTCAGAAGCGAAGATTATTTCGAATTCTCCTTCGGGTTGTCACAATAGCAGTGTATCCAGATGCGAAACCGCATCAATAAAGTGAACTGGGGCTTTGCAAATCGCATCCAATCTCAGAAACTAATAGGCCGCAAAACTCGAAAATCAAACAATTACACGTCGGAAAAAATCTACTTTCAGAAATTCTAAACATTATTCCGATGCGTTCGGTAGAAGTGAAAAAATCCACTAAAAATCGATCGAGAAAAAATCATTTTATTTCCCTCGAAAGAAAGGCAGAAATTGATTTCATTTCGGAACGAGCTCATGTGTTCTTATCTGAAGATGCTCGTCCTATAGTGGAGATTTTAAAATGAATGTAAAAATTTAAATTATTACATTTATAGATTACATTTTTATGCAACCATGCGTAGAAGTTTTCGCTGATTTCAAATATGTTATTTTTATGACAGTGTCTAAATTAGGTGCTGTGATATTATTATTTAATTAATATGATCATTTATTTCAAACTGTCGTTTTAACATGTCTATGTGTTGCCAAAATGAGAAAGGCATGGCTTCCAGATGCAGAAATTAAGCAATGAAGATTAGCAGGGGTTTAAAAGGGACCCCATCTCAGAATCTAAGGGGCGTAAAAACACGAAGCTTGGAGCCCGGAGAAAAAAAAAGATATACCCTTTCAGAAATTCTAAAAATTATTCTTCTGTCTCAATTTCAAGCTGAGATATTGTTTATTATTTCACTATTTCTATTAAAAGTGTATTTCTATTAAATGCTCATTTTAAAAGGCAGTCACGTGATTTTTATAGTAGCATTGTTCAGAACGGTGTCACATTTTTAAAAATACAGCATAAATGTTACTTACTCAACATGAAAATTTAATAAGTGTTGATATCACTACTTTCGAATAGTAATTTCATGAAATATCTTAAATTCTTGCTGAAGACCATTTTTAAACTGTAGCATTCTCTACCGTTTTACGTGCGGTTTTTTGACGGCGTGATGCGATAAATATTACTTATTCAATATAAAAAAAAATAGAAGTGCTGATACCACTATGTTTAATACTAATTTCCGCAAATACCTGAAATTGGTGTTTAAGACCGCCACACCTCGATTAATATATCTACGGATAAAATGTAGAAAGGAGTTTTGTTCAGATACACTTTTGTTAAGAATATAGTGTGTACCCTGGTGGTGGTATGTGAACTAACAGAACGCGATTTTATTTAAATTAGGAAATCTAACACGGTGATCTGTTTGAAACTTTAAGATAGTTTATAATGTATAACAAAAGGTTTTAAAAAGAATGGCGCGAGAAATTTAGGGGGGGGGGGCAAGGGGCGCTAAATTTCGTTTTTAAACCTTAGCGTTTTTTACCATTTTATGTGCGGATTTTACTATTTAGTAACTATAAATTATCAATTTGGCTTTATTAATTAAAGAATAAAGTGTTTTGAAAGGAATATTAAACGAAACCCTGTTTTCGATCTGTGATCACACGTACCCAGTTGTTTAGTGTATCCTATTGGCCGCAATCGAATATATCTGAGAAAGCTAACCAAAAACCATTTAAAATTATTTCATCTTATATTGGCTTGCATTGTGAGATCTAAGATAATTTCATTCAAAATTTTGCTTATGCTCTGAAAATACTGTACAGGAGCCGACATGTAAAACTCCTGAATAATTGATCATATGAAGGTATACAATTAACCCTATCTAAGGTTTCTTAACTTGGTCTTGGTATGGAATTAGGAGAATAAATTTGTTCGTCAGAATTTGGGTAATTAGTAGGAAAGCCTGAAGCTTAGATAAGTAAGAATTAAAACTGGCAAGAGCCTTATTATAATGGTAGCAAACAGTGGTGCCAACTTATATGGGCCCACCCAATAATTTGCTCTTCCAGTCCACACAATTTTCATTATTCTATTTTTTAGCTTATTTATTTTTCAATCGCTGAATTTCATTGACTTTCTCATTGCCGTTCACAAAATTATTGTGTTTGAAAATACACTAACGATAGCATTAGGCACATAGGAGCCAAAAACACAACCTGCCGCCTCCTCACCTTCATCCTGAAGGACTTGCAACAAACTTTCTCTCAAAATCGAAATTTCTTTTATATTCGCGAATTATTTTTTATTCCTAAATGTGCTAAATTTTCACTTTTTATAATTCAGCTCTTTCAATTTTTGGGGCTAAAGAATCTTTCAGGCAATGCTGTCAAAATGTTTTAACCCTTTCAGGGGCAAAGCACTCCCATAGCTAAAATGATGAAAGGAATAATTGACACTGGAATTTACAAACGAATGCATATACACTGCAAAAAATAAATTGTTGATTTTACAGTATTATACTGGCAGCTGGGGCGCCAGTATTATACTGTAAAATTAACAGTAATAAACCGTAAATAAACAGTAGTATACCGTTTTATAAATGAAAATGCAGAAATATACCATTATATTACTACTTAGCAGTATATTACTGTTTATTTTACGGTTTATTACTGTTAATTTTACAGTATAATACTGGCACCTCAGATGCCAGTATTATACTGTAAAATCAACAATTATTTTTTGCAGTGTACGATTGTGTATAAGAAAAAGCTACATTTCACATATATAATAAAACAAAAAAAAATTTCATAAAAATTTTGGTGTCATTGTGGCGTTTGGGAATTAAAATTAAGTGGTTTCATAGACATACCACCGCCCCGCAAAGGGTTAAGACAATGTTCAACATGCGTCAGCTCAGGAATGGTCATCATGCGACAGCAATTAATTATAAGTGAAGATGTAATAATGAAGGGAACGAATATTTTTTCCAACTGGATTATATCATATTCAAAGCTGGAGTAGCACAGTTGAAGTTTATTCCAACAGAGCGAAAAATGTCCAGACCAGGGATCGAACCTGGATACTTGGCGTGCCGTGCCAATGCCTTACCAGGTATCGGCCCGGATAGCCTAACAGGTAAGGCATTGGCACGGCACGCCAAGTATCCAGGTTCGATCCCTGGTCTGGACATTTTTCGCTCTGTTGGAATAAACTTCAACTGTGCTACTCCAGCTTTGAATAAGAAGATGTAATATATATAGTTATTTATTTAATGAAAATCTCCATTCGATTCCAAATCAATTCAGAAATCATGTCTACAGATTTCATGATTTTTACGTATACAAGTGACTTTGTGAATGTGTCAGAAAGTCCTTGTTGTTATGTAGAGAAAAATATTTCTTTTGGGATAGCTGTAAGGAGAGAGTTTGACTTCTAAAGATAGAGTTAATGCAAGCATATGTAACTAACTTAGTTAAAATTTGCACAGGGAATCCAGGATGCACCAAGATAGAAATATTTTTTTTAATTTTAATAAATAGTTAAGTGTATAAGTCTACCCCCCCCCCCCCGAAAAGAACTGAAAACACTTTTTGCATTCCACTATGTCAAAGAAAGGGCTTAATCAAATTACTATATCAAATGTGAATAAATTCAGTGAGGAAAATTCGTTTTAGAGAATGCTTGTAGTGCATTTGTTATAGGATGTGCAGTTAGAACATCATATTTGCAACAGCCGTGCTTTATAAATGGCGGGTTCATTTTATTAAAAAATTGTTAAGTACTTATAAATAGGAAAGTTGTGTTTTCAACGCTGTAAAACACTGAAAATTCACAAAGTTTAAAATCACAGTATGTTTTGTCCATAAAAGATTTTTTTATTATCCTTCTTAGGACTTCCTTCTAATGTTATTCTTTTTCTAAATATACGTTAAACGAAAAGGAGGCCATTGTTAAAATTAAATTTTGTAAATTAAATTTCGTATTTTAATGTGCATGCAGTCTTATTTTAAATAAATTCCATATAACTTTTTGTAATTGGAAGCATCTTTCTATATGTATTATTAGCGGTTTAAGAAACTGTAAATATTTTTAATCATCCAGTATAGTTTAAGTAAATAGTACTATTAATACAAGCATTTCAGTGCACTTGTACTAAATGCACATTTTAATATTTTTTGTCCTTTGGGTTTTAATTTTTAGTCAAATTCATGGCACAATAGCAAATATTAGAGTCCGTAAAATCAAGACCCCATGAAAATATAATTAACCCTTTGGATTCCAGTGTCTCTTACACAAATTTTATTCGGGACGTCACCACTTTTTTAAAAGAAGCTTCCTTCAAGCACACAAATATAACTATACACAATTATTAGCAGAACACAGATTATTTATCGAGAAATTTATTTATTTAATACATACATCTGACCTGTGTGCTTGATGTCAAGCGCCCGCTTATAAGTCATCATCAATATACAGGGATGAAATAGCACAAGGGAATTTACAACACCAGAGAATTACATCCGGGAGCCCCACAAAGGGTGTGAAACGGAGGCAGCGGTATTCGAACCCCCACCCACCTACGCTCTCCAGCGATTAACGGTGTGATGCCTCAAACACTCAGCCACTGTGGGTCCATCGAGAAATAATATTAAGTAATCTGTGTAAATAAAATGACTGTGAATAATCTTTCATAGTAAGCAATATGGAAAACGAAATGTTTCCGATGAAGATAATGACGACATTTGGAAAACAAAAGATGCAATTTCATCCAGGAATTAAAATATTTTGCTATAACTGTGTCAGTGATGACATCATATTCCTGATCCTTATTCCTACAAGTGTTTGAGAGATATTGTATTTTTCACGTCAAATAAACTTTAGATAGTTTTTATTGATTTATATTGAACTATCTTGGTATCAGGTAGTGTTTTTCCAAGAGATTTTCGAAAGAAATTTAAGCCGTGCTGTACAATATTATACGCAATAAGTTTTAAATTAATTGTGTACCAAAGTAATTTTTTTTCAGTTAATTATTTTACATTTAAAAAAAGGGTAAATTTCATAATGCTAAAATTATATTTATGCCTGTTGATAGCACCAACTAAATGCATTTTTCATTGTGATATCAACGAAGTTTTCGATTACTGTTTTTTTACCTTACATTTTTTGGAAAATTTCATAAGTTAAAAGGATTTATGATACTACTCATTATGGCTAGAGTTGCTGAAAAAAGTGTCGAGCAAGCAAAGTGAGCTGGAACGTGTAGTGGCTCAAATGTGAATTGTGTCGCAATTCACGGGGTTGGTGAACGTTAATGAAAAATAGGCAGAGCTCTCTAGTAGTAAATATTAGAGTCCTTATGATCAAGACCCCATGAGAATATATTAAACTCTTTGTACTCCGGCGTCTCCTACACAAACTTTATTCGGCAAGTCACCACTTTTTTAGAAGAAGTCCCCTTCAATTATACAAATTCAAAAATGCTCTGATTAAATAAGGCAAATTTTATTTTCCTTTATATCTGGTGCCAAAAACAAATTTTCAAAAGAAAGATGATGTCGCCGCAGCGGCGACCAACGGAGTGCAAGGGGTTAAATAAAATCGGAACTTTATATCCTACTCTAAAAAATTCTAACTGACCATATAACTTGAAATATCATCTTTCACAATGCTTCAAAGAAAGCAAAATAATAGTGCCATTTTACACTAAAATGGTTTTGATCCCACCTAATATTTTCCAAAAGTTGGCAAACTGATAGCAAAACCCGCGTTTTTTCTCTCGTAATAGTTGAAATACACAAAGTTGTCTATGTGTGCCTAATTTTATTAGAAGAAATTTTACTGCTTCAGATAGTTCAAAAATTACTACCTAAGCAATAGATTGATACTTACAACGTGTTAGGCTAAAATGAGTGTTAAATTAATGACAAGAACTAAAACTAATTCTAAATAAATGATACTTTTGAATGTATTTTGAAGCTTTTACGCTTCTATTTCTATTTGAAAATGTAAATTTTATAAAAACTGTTCTTAGCAGTCATTTACATATTAAAAGTAAGCATCAAGTCCTATTCAAAGTTTATAAGTAGATAAGAAAGGCCGATTCTGCATCAGCCGCACCCGTGCACGCTATCAAGGTCAAATGAAGGTCATTCGTTATCGTCTTATAGTACGATAACGAAAGTGCAGTGCGATAAGCGAAGGGGAGTAGTATGTTAACGGAAGTGCATTGCGATAAGCGAAGTGGGAGGTAAGAGAATTTTGATAATGATTTTTTTAGATTAAACATTTTTAGCGTAGGATAGCATTTTTTAGAGAGAGAAAGGATAATCTTTAATGAAGAGTTTTTACGAAATTTTTATATGTGGAACAAATGACGTTTAGTCAATAGATTTTAGGAGGAAAAAAAATATATATATATTTTTTAAATTGTGGACCCACCATGACCAAACCGTTTTGAAAAAAAATTCAAAAAGCGACATTTTTTAAAACCAATTCTACGACTTTTTTTAGCAAAGTTCAGCATGGTATCTGTAAAGAAAAAAAAATACATTTTAAATATCTTGTCCATAATTTTAAAAGGAGAAATTTTGAATCGCATTTGAAAATTTAGTGGTTCTTTCCGAAAGGCCAATGAAAATTAGCTTGGGATTCTCTTCACGAAGACGACATAACGGTTCTCGACGAAAGGCGAGCTTTACCAACATCACAATTTATTTGAAAAAGCAGGTTTTGTTAAGATTTTTCTCGTCCATCATTTTTCTGAAAAAAAAATAGAAAAAAAATTAAATATCATGAACATAATTTTAAAAGAAGAAATTTTGAAATATCTTTTGAAAATTTAGTTAACTTTGTTTTGCAAAACAGACTGCTTTTCCTTCAGGCGATCTCAGCAAGGGATTCTCTTTAGGAAGACCCCAGAACTGCTCTTGATGAAAGGCGTTCTCATCAATCTTTGTCGATCACAGCAAGGTAAGTTGGTGACAGCCGGGTAAGACATTCGCAGCAAATTTTAAGACTAGCAAATGTTTTTTAGCTCACTTTTAAAGCACCCTAGTTATGATTATTTCAGTTCTTTGATATGCACCACGAAAATGAAAGTTCTTAGATACGCACCACGAAAATGAAAGTTTTAATGCATTTATATTTGAGAATCTTATGTACCGATGTTTATAAACAAATGGAATTATTTTAGGGCATGTTTTCTAATTTTTATAGTGCATTTTTTTTTTTTTTTTTTTTTTTTTTTTTTTTTTTTTAAGGAACGAAATTTAACACACTTCTCTAAATTTCCGCATTGCTCATATTATTTTAGGGAATATTTTTGCAAAGAACATTTTAGCATTAAAAAAGAGAACAATTAATTGATAAATGTAATTTTATAAATTGATTTTTTACGTTTTCTTCAAGTTTTTAAAACACGTTTTTAGATAATTAATATATTTTTATAACACATACACTATTGAAATTCTAATATCAATATTAATAGCATTGAAATAAAAATTAAAGCATAGGTTATTAAAATAATAAGAAGATTAAAATAATAATAGCATATTCTCTTAGGATAATAATGTCATTATAATAATAATAAAAGAAATGTTACGTTGAGTTCAAAATTATTTATAAGAAAGTTACGCATAGTTTTCTATAGGACAATATTTTATTTTTTTCACATATACTAAGTAAATTCTACTATCAATATTAATAGCATTTAAATATTACTACTACTAATAATAACATATAACATTGAAATAATAAGAAGATTAAAATAATAATAGCATATGCTATTAGGATAATAATGTCATTACAATAATAATAAAAGAAATGTTACGTTGAGTTAAAAAGTAACTTTAATAAAGTAACTTATAGTTTTCTGTAGGATAAAATATTACGTATTGCATGCAATGAATTTTTAAAACTTTTGGTGAGGACCTGATTCTGTTAGACTTCAACTTGAAGGGGAAAAAACATCACAATTTATATAGTAAACATCTTGACTTCGAATACACGAACTTTAATCGTTTTTTTTTTTTTTTTTTTTTTTTTTTTTTTTTTTTTTTTCTATAATGCATTGCGGATTGTAGATAATAGAACTTACTATAAATGAATTAAAGCATTTTGTAGAAAATTGATTTTAGAAAAATTTTACAAAATAATTAATTTTTAACATGAATATTGAGAAAATAAAAATACTTTGTTTAAATTTGGTAGCTTTTCCATGGAAGAGAGTTTTATATTAGTAATATGCAATCTTTTGAACAGTTAGTTTAAGATTTTTAGTATCTGTTTTCAATTTAGAAGAATAAAGCACAGCAGTTCGCATGATAATTTTGAATCACTCAAGTTAAGGGATTGTTTTCTTTCAAAATGAGGATAAGTGGTAAAAGAATTTCTGATTGTTAAAGAATAATTAAAAGCACTTTCTTGTAACTTCGAGTTTTCATTAATTTTAAAACGATAATATAAATTTAAAAAAAGAAACATGTATTAGTTTATTTAACGCAAATTTGTTTGCTTAAATATTTTTTAATTTTATTCGCTCACACTACTTCATTTTCAATATATTAAACAATCACTAAAATTTAAAACTTGCTACTTATTGAAAGAAATATATTTAACAAAGAATTCGTTTAAATAACGAACGGAAATAATATACTCGTTTAAATACTATTGTAACTAAACAATATGTGCGTGGGAATTACTAATAACATGTAGGGATAGGGAAATTTATGAAATGGAAAATAAATACTAATAATAGTGCATACTAATAAATATCATTATTAAAGCTAAACAACATCCACTTAAGATGAAATCTATAATTTTTAAATAAATTAACACAAGTTTCAAATGATATGTGAAACATGTAAAGAACTTTTAATTCTTTATTCTATTTGCATATGGTTGTAACAAAAGAATCTTATATTTTATGAAATTAAAAAGAAAATAGAGATTTAATCACTTATTCTTTATTTAGTAGAATCTGATATTAAAAAAGGTTTTAATTCATTTCTAAAGTTTTGACAGCACACACATTCACCGTTCAACCAATTAAAGCGAAAAATAAAATTTATGTGAGTGAATGAGCTTAGAGTCTGTTAATGTATGGATTATTTAATAATACAATCATGCATAAATAGCTTTTATCATTTGTTACAAAACTTATTAACATTTTAATTTGTTAGATACCCTATAAAACGACTAAATATATGAATTATTAAAATCTATATATATATATCACCTAAATTACTTTTAACACAATAACTTTACACTTATCATTTTTAACAAATTAGCGTAACCTAAATTTTAAGTTTTTGATTACGTTCGATAAATTAAAATGTGTATGTTATAACAACTATGAACTACACGCATATAAAAAATTAAAATTTAGATATACTTTATATATTATTAAATTATAAACATACAAATTATATATACGTTATATGGACACATCTGCAAACACGTCTATTTCACTCAGTTTCATGAAGAAGAATGGTTGATAAGTTCTTATTTGATAACCATGCGATGCTTCAAATCACTATCAAGTTCGGACATAAAGTTATGACTCAAGGTGGGTTTTACCAAGAGATGATGTCACTGGGAACTTAGTATAATTTGCACGAAGTCTAATCTGTTATTAACCTCATACATTATCATTTAATAAATATTTTATAATTTAATTTCAATTCATATTTTAGTGAATTTGCAATTATTTATAATATTTTTTTATTTTTAGAAATTTTAGTTTTGCTATTTCAAATATGCAAATTCGTGTTTATATGTAAAACCCCTGCAAAGCATCTTGTGTGATCTTTTTAGACATACATTTTGAAATATAGATCTAGTTCAAATTTTGCTAGGTTAACACATTACGTAATATAAGTCACGTTATATCCTAACCAATCACACTATCTACTCAGTGTTTGCTATTTTGGAATTATCAAAATTAGTTACCAAACTTCTTATTTTTTAATAACCACACAAGCCATTAATCTTGTTGTTTAATCACATAAATATAATTTCTTTCGTTTTTCATTTTCAGTTACTTACTACCATAAAAACACCTTGTACGTATGCTATATTAATTTTTTATAGTTTAGTACATATAAATTTTATCTAATATCCCATAGTAGATTTAATTATATTCGATAATTTCCATTTATATATATATATATTTAACATCAATCAAATTACGTAATAGAATTTTTTCCAATGTTTGTAGAAGTAGTAGGTATTTAATTTATGATTAATTACCTTTGAACTTTTAATTGAAATTAAGTGAGCACTTTTGATGAATACCCTATGTTTTTTACATATCAAATTTCAAAACTACCACATTATATATTGACTGTATGTTACTGACTCTTTTTGTTCAAGTTAACTTGGCTATTTGACAGAAAATTATTTAATCATCAAGCGATTAAACCTTCTCATTTTCAAAGTTATTTATATATCACAGATAAACATTAACATATTAATAATACTGCAGAAAATTAAATATATACTGAATGAAAATTTCTAACATGATTTAATATAATTAACAACATCGAACTTGAAATTATTAGATTAATGAAATATATATTTATATATATTTGATAATAAAAATGAATTTCAATTATTACATAAAAATTTTACTATCAAACAAAAATATATAAATTGATAAAAGTATTATTCCAATGTTTACAAAAGCTTAGAAATAGTTTCAACATTTCAAAAAGATTGTATTTCCAAGATATCAAAGAAATATTAACTATTAAATGAATAAATATCACCTAACAAACACATACTATTCCACTAACATGCAACAAAAACACTTTTTTGTAGCCAAATTTGGCGATATTTCGACATGTGTAGCTAAACTAATGAGAATGTAAGACTATTCTAAGTACACAATTTTGCCAATGGACTCAACGTAAATTTGCTTTTTATCATAAAAATTGTCTAATCACCAAACGCTTTGAACTTCTCATTGTCAAAGTTATGTTAAATTTACAAGTAATAATCAAATAAATATTTGATATATATATTCTACACAAGTCTTAAATAAAATTTAATAACTAATTATCTATAATTTAACACTGAATAAAAATTCCAGAAAAACATTTAAAGTAATTAATCACTTAAAATAATAATAAACAACTAACATAAAAATAATGAGGGATTAATATATATATATATATATATATAAGTTTAAAAAATTAAAACTTAATAAAAAAATAATAAAGGTTAATAAAAAAGTTTTGAAAAATAATTACAAGTTAATAAAATAAGATTTCAAGTATTACAATAACAAATAAAATTTGATAAAACCATTCACAAAACAATTACAAATTATTAAAAAAATTAATATATATTTATATATATACTAGGGGGCTCTGCCCCCTGCAAGCTACGCTCGCCAACCCCCGTACAGACATCGCAGAATCAAAAAACACGCTAATCTGATCGGTTTAAAAAATATTATAGAAGATTGAATTATACTGAAAAAAGCTGTGCAGATCTCCCTGTAAACGGGTTTCCAATTAATTTCCTTTGATTTCAAAAATTTAAGGCCGAATCAATTGCTGTTAAGACATCCAATGGTTGTTTTCGTGTTTGATTAAAGAGGATCAGTTAAACGTTTGAAAAGAAGCGAAAAATAAAAGGAATTAAGTGTACAGTGTCTATAACAATAGCCTAAGTCATGTGACTATCATCAAGACTTCCGGGTGAACCACTTCGCTTTTTATATTCTTGGTGCCATTTTGATACTTTAATATTAGCCAGGTACAGGTGATAAGTCACCAAATATTATTCTATCGCCATCATTTCATCTATATTATAATAGTCCAAGTCATGTAACTGCCATAAATAAATACGCTCTGATCCCTTCGCTTTTCATATGAAAGTTTGGCCCAGATATCATATACGGCCCATATTGGCGCGATTTTTTTCCGACGCTAATTTGCGGAAAAGATTAATAGCATAAACAACAACATCTGGCTTATCAAGTCAAGCAAAATAACGATACTATGGCGCCAGTTAAGTACCCGTTGCGTATATGACATTGGCGTCAGAAAAAAATAGCGCCAATTTGGGACCGTATGTGTCATCTGTGCCGAAAGTTTTCAATTTCGATTTTAAAAAATCAATTTTTTTTTAATAATACTACATAAAAGCATTGTCGCAAAGAATTCTTGGGTGCAAATCTCGCCAATAACTATTTTTCAACTCGCCAGTTTTCATTTTTTTTTCGAGTGGTAAATTATAACATTGCTTTGAATTTGGAATTAAATGTCATCGTTTGTTACATCATTTAATATATGGCCAGATGCCATATACGCACACGGTTTGGCGTGATTTTTTTTACGAAAATTTGGCGAAATCCTCGTTTTCGAATACCAGTTACATATGTATTTTTGGTACTACTTAGTTATCCCGTCGAACAAAAATCTATCACCAAACTATAGGATTAAACGCCAATAATGGTTGATAAATGTCACATTCACTTGACTTTAACAAGTTACACGTCTTTACGTCATCAAGTGATTTTTATTTCGCGTTTTATTTGTATATTTATTAATGTTATGCTATTTTCTTTGATCTTTCATTATTTAAAATAAAAATTATGTCAATTTGTATAATTTGGCGAGTGGTTTGGCGATTTATATAATTTGGCGAAATGGGTCGATGGAATAACTAATTAGTACCATATTTTTTAATTGTTTTCTATTATTTTTCATTTTTAAAGGAAAATAACCAAAAAAATAATTAACTATAGAACCAAGCAATTTATGTATTTAAAAATAATAAAGTAAATAAACACTTATTATTAAATAAACAACAATAGCCGGGTTACCATGTCAACCAAAATAATGACTTTTTGGCGCCAATTAGGTTCTGCGGTGCGTATATGACATCTGTGCCTAATATTTTTCTTTTCATTTCGTTTAAAAAAAATAAAGAAGTGAAAGCCATTTATTTTAAATGTTTCTGTTTGTATTATATAAAATGATAATGAAATACAAATTGAATTATGAATAAAAGTAACATGATTCATTTCTTAGCATACATTTAAGGGAGGCCAAACTTCTCGCCAAATTAGTTTAAAATAGTAACCTTTTCTAAAATCTGAAGAAAAAAAATATCTGTTTGATTAACATTTGAGCTGCCATCATTAGAAAAATGTATATAAAATTAGAAAAAATTAATATTTCGAAAACTAATTCGAATTTAAAAATTCTAATACCAGTTTTGAAATCTGCGGATCAACATTGATTTTTGGTATTAATTTCATCGCAAAGTATTCCTTTTTTTAGGAGAAATCACTGTGAAACATAATCAGTTGTTTAATCAATCGATTCAAAGAATCGTTACATTTCAGGCGTTTCATGTATTTGTTTCATAAATTCGTTTCATTAGGATTTTATATATATAGGGTAGATATTTACAAGTCAAGAAATTTTAATACATATGTGCATATGTGTACAAACATGTATGTGTATTATGTTTTGAAAAAAAAATTACAAGTCATTAAAAAAAATTCGAAATAATTGCAAATTAAAACAAAGTTTAAAAAAATCATTAGTTAAAAATATATATTTATATGTGTTGTGTGTACTTGCACATTTATGCATACATGCATACATATATTTATCTACCCTATATATATAAAATCCTAATGAATCGAATTGAAACGAATTTATTTAACGATTCTATGAAACGACTGATTAAACAACTGATTACGTTTCGCGGCAATTTCTCCTAAAATATGGAACATTTTGCGATGAAATTAACACCAAAAATCCGTATTGATCCATAGATCAAAAAACTGGCATTAGAATTTTAAAATTAGAATTAGTTTTCGAAATATTAATTTTTTTCTAATTTTAAATACTTTTTTTCTAATGATGGAATTTCAAATTTTAATGATAACAGATATTATCTTTCATATTTTAGAAAAGGTTACTTTAAATTAATTTGGCGACGAGTTTGGCCTCCCTTAAATGTATGCTAAGAAATGCATCATGTTACTTTTATTCAGAATTCAATTTGTATTTCATTATCATTTTATTTAATACAAAACTTTCATTTAAAATTGAAACCTTTAAAATAAATGGCTTTTACTTCATTCTTTTTTTAAACGAAACGAAAAGAAAAATATTAGACACAGATGTCATATACGCAACGGGGTACCTAATTGGCGCCAAAGTGGCGTTATTTTGCCTGACATGGTAAACCGGCTATTGTTGCTTATTTATTAATAAATGTTTATTTGAATTTATTTTCTTTTTATTTACAAAAAATGTTATAATTTGTTTTGTTCTATAGTTATTAATTTTTTTTTATTTATTGTTATTTCATTTTAAAAATAACAGAAAATAATTTAAAAATACATATGTAACAAGTATTTGAAAACGAGGTTTTCGCCAAATTGTCGTAAAAAAAAAATCACGCCACATCCGGTGCGTATGTGACAATGCAACAAATCATGAGATTTAATTTCCACTTCAAAGCAACGTTTTAAAGTTATTAATTCTCCCGTCGACCAATTTCGCCAAATTATACAAATTGACATATTTTTTTATTCTAAACTAGGGGGCTCGGCCCCCTACGAGCTACGCTCGCCAACCCCCGTCCAGACACCGTAGACTCTAAATGCACGCTAATTTGATCGGCTTTAAAAAGATTTCGAAAGATTGAATTATAATTTAAAAAACAGTGGCGATCTCTCTATAAACGGATTTCTATTCATTTCTCTTTGATTGGGGAATTTTAACGCCAAATCCGTTGCGGTACTACTTGATTATCCCGTCGACCAATTTCGCCAAATTATATAAATCGCCAAACCACTCGCCAAATTATACAAATTGACATAATTTTTATTTTAAATAACGAAAAAACAAATAAATTAGTACAACATTAATAAAAATACAAATAAAACGTCGAAATAAAAATAACTTGATGACGTAGACACGTGTAACAACATTTCAAAATAAGCTAATATAAAAGGAATTAAGTAAACAGAGTCTTTGTCTCCTGGTATTTTTTAACAAAGTGAAAAGAAAGTTCTTTTAAACGAGACATTTTAAATTAATCGTTTTTAATCTGACGTAATTTTGACCAAACTATTCTTTCTCTTTTTAATATTCACGTGAAAATACTTGTGTTAGAAATTAAATATTATTTGCGCTTTCTTAACAAAAATAGTTGAAATGTATACTCTTAAAATATCAAATAAATGTCTAGCGCAATTTCTAAATTTAAACCGTTTTGCAATATTATTTTGTGTTCATTTTATGTAATAACTGTAATGTGACGTAAATATGACGTAATTTCTCCTATTTAAGACTTCTAACGCATGTTAATAAATTTATTGTTTTACAAATTCCTTTCTTTCTTAAAATTCACGTGTAATTATTGTTTTTATGACGTAATTTTTAATAAGTTCCTGCTTTTTGTACATAATTATTTAATTCTAATTCCAAATGTTTTTTTCTGTTTATAATAGTCACGTGTAAATAAATTTTTAATTTATTTACACGTATAAATATTTTTTTTTTCTTTTTGAAGCAAACATTATAGTTTCCGCTGTTTATACTGTTGGCAACAGTTTAAATTAATATCATTTTCTAAAATCTCTCTATTCTAAAAAAAAGTAACTACCGCTGTCACCGCCGCCGCCGCCGCCGCCGGTTTTGAATTTTTTGTGACCGGAGGTCTTTCTTCGTTAATATTAAGAAAAATAATGCATACAAAAATATGAAAATCGGTAGTATTATACAGAAATGTTTGATAAACACGCTGATGCAGACAGTTTTCAGATCGAAGAATTATTTTAAGAGAGATTTAATGCTAAAGTTGGACAAAATCGTTCCACTAAAAAAGTTTTATAGGAGCAAAAACTGCTCATAGGAATTTAATCATTTTTAGATCATTTTATGCGTTAAAATTTGCCGGAGTGCAGATTGCATTAATTTATTTATTTTGACTAATTTTTTGAGGTTTTATTTCTATTTTAAATTCAGATTTTCAGCATTTCTAGAGATATTTTTAACAGATTTTAGAAAGTGATATTAATTTAAACTGTTGCCAACTGTATAAACAGCGGAAGCAATAATGTTTGCTTCAAAAAAAAAAAAATATTTATACGTGTAAATAAATTAAAAATTTATTTACACGTGACTATTATAAACAGAAAAAAACATTTGGAATTAGAATTAAATAATTATGTACAAAAAGCAGGAACTTATTAAAAATTATGTCATAAAAACTGTAATTACACGTGAATTTTAAGATAGAAAGGAATTTGTAAAGCAATAAATTTATTAACATGCGTTAGAAGTCTTAAATAGAAGAAATTACGTCATATTTACGTCACATTACAGTTATTACATAAAATGAACACAAAATAATATTGCAAAACGGTTTAAATTTAGAAATTGCGCTAGACATTTATTTGATATTTTAAGAGGATACTTTTCAACTATTTTTGTTAAGAAAGCGCAAATAATATTTAATTTCTAACACAAGTATTTTCACGTGAATATTAAAAAGAGAAAGAATAGTTTGGTCAAAATTACGTCAGATTAAAAACGATTAATTTAAAATGTCTCGTTTAAAAGAACTTTCTTTTCACTTTGTTAAAAAATACCAGGAGACAAAGACTCTGTTTACTTAATTCCTTTTATATTAGCTTATTTTGAAATGTTGTTACACGTGTCTACGTCATCAAGTTATTTTTATTTCGACGTTTTATTTGTATTTTTATTAATGTTGTACTAATTTATTTGTTTTTTCGTTATTTAAAATAAAAATTATGTCAATTTGTATAATTTGGCGAGTGGTTTGGCGATTTATATAATTTGGCGAAATGGGTCGACGGGATAATCAAGTAGTACCACAACGGATTTGGCGTTAAAATTCCCCAATCAAAGAGAAATGAATAGAAATACTCTTATAGAGAGATCGCCAGTATTTTTTAAATTATAATTCAATCTTTCGAAATCTTTTTAAAGCCTATCAAATTAGCGTGCATTTAGAGTCTACGGTGTCTGGACGGGGGTTGGCGAGCGTAGCTCGTAGGGGGCCGAGCCCCCTAGTCTGTTAAAAATATCTCTAGAAATGCTGAAAATCTGAATTTAAAATAGAAATAAAACCTCAAAAAATTAGTCAAACTAAAAACATTAATGCAATCTGCACTCCGGCAAATTCTAACGCATAAAATGATCTAAAAATGATTAAATTCCTATGAACAGTTTTTGCTCCTATAAAACTTTTTTAGTGGAACGATTTTGTCCAACTTTAGCATTAAATATCTCTTAAAATAATTCTTCGATCTGAAAACTGTCTGCATTAGCGTGTTTATCAAACATTTCTGTATAATACTACCGATTTTCATATTTTTGTATGCATTATTTTTCTTAATATTAACGAAGAAAGACCTCCGGTCAAAAAAAATTCAAAACCGGCGGCGGCGGTGACAGCGGTAGTTACTTTTTTTTAGAATAGAGAGATAACAAAAGAACAAATAAATTAGCATAACATTAATAAAAATACAAATAAAACGTCGAAATAAAAATCACTTGCTGGCGTGAAAATGTGTAACTTCCTTAAAGTCATGTGAATATGACATTTACGATCAACCATTTTTAGCATTTAATCTTATAGTTTGGCGACAGATTTTTGGTCTATGGGATAACCAAGTAGCACCGTTTTAATTTACCACTTGAAAAATAAAAAAAATGCTAACATGCGAGTTAAAAAAAAAAAAAAAAAGTATTGGCGAAATTTTCGCCCGGCTAACATAAAAGTACCAGGAATTCTTTGTGATCATGGTAACTTTTATGTAGTTTTATTCGAAAAAATAATTTTGATTCTTTAATCAAAATGGAAACCTTTCTTATGAAAAGCGAAGGTTTCAGCCCGTTGTTTATGGCAGTTACATGACTTGGACTATTATAATATAAACGAAATAATGGGGATAGAATAATATTCGGCGACTTATCACACCTGTGGCTGGCTAACATTAAAGTACCAAAATGGCCGCCTGGAATATAAAAAGCGAAGGGATCCGCCTGGAGCTGTTGATGGTAGTTACATGACTTAGGCTATTATTGTAGAGATTGTTTTCAATTTTAAAAACAGCACAAGGAATAATATTTCCTACCGATTAAAAATTTATTTTCACGTGACTATTAAAAACAGAAAAAAAACTTTAAAATTACTTTTAATGAGTACGTGTTAAATGCAAGAAATTATTGAAAATTATGTCCTGAAAATTGTATTTACACGTGAATATTAAAAGGGAAAGGAAACTTACATTAATATGCGTTTAATCCCTTCACGGACAAGGGACTTCTATTCGTAAAATCTTGAAATCAGTGAATTTCACCAGAATTTATAAACAAATTTCGAAATACAAAAATGCTTTTGTTCACTTGCTTAATAAATGGGAAATTTTCATCCCAATATTCTGATGCTAATGTGGCACTTAAGAATTAAAATTAAATGGTCCAAAAATGAACCATCGCCCTTTAAGGGGTTAAAGCAGCAAATTTTAGTAATTATATTATGTCAATCGTTTTATAACGCTGTTAAAAAATACCGAGAGACAAAGACTCTGTTTACTTAATTCATTTTATTTTAGCTTCTTTTCAAATGTTTAACTGATCTTCTTTAAGGAAACACGAAAACAACCATTGGATGTCTTAACAGCAACTGATTCTACCTTAAATTTTTGCAATCAAAGGGAATTGAATGGAAACCTGTTTACAGGGAGATCGCTACAGGTTTTTTCAGTATAATTCAATCTTCTCTAATCTTTTTAAAACCGATCAGATTAGCGTGCTTTTAGGTTCTACAGTGTCTGAACGGGGGTTGGCGAGCGTAGCTTGCAGGGGGCAGAGCCCCCTAGTATATACATATATATATATAAATTATATGTAAATTACTTATATATGTTTCTAAATTTCAATATTTCCGTTTTAACTTTTAAATGAATGAATTTCAATATCCAATTATTTATCCTAGTGACCGTTTATTTACCCCATCAACAAATCAACCAACCAACTGATTTCCATAGTAACCATTCGTCTAAACTAACACCAATTTACCATTTATATGCACATATTTTATGAAACTCAGAAAGACATTTTAAATCGAATAAAAAAAATACAGCCGAAAATCAAATAGGTTATGTCTTAATTTAAATTATTCTGTTACTTATGTAAGTTAAGACTTGGAAATAACTTATATAAAGTTACTATGTTAACTTGTGTTATCATTATACGGACTTAATAATTATCATACAACATGGTATGTTTTATATGATAAAGAATGCGTCTTGTAATCTCACAACATAGGTTTTTTTAAATACATCCAGCTAACTTTAATTGTACTATTAAAAATTATGCTTAGAATTCACTTATTTTATTTAAATCATTCAAATCATAGAACGTAAAAAGAAACTTTAAAATCATTTACAAATTATACATAAATAAACTGTTCTCACCTAAAAAACCCGCCATACTTTTATACTTAACTTGTGTGAAATAAAACCCAACTTTCTGCTATGCTTGCCACGAAGGTAATGAATGATAACGCATCGTCTATCTGGTAAAACTCAAGACCACGAGATCACCCTTATCTATGAAGTCACTGAGAAGATGATTCATACTGATAAGGAGTAGATAAAAAAATTTTAATTACTATGTTAGATTTTGCAATTAAAAGTTCTAATTCCTAATTACAATTAACACATCTAATATAATTAATTTTTATAATAATTAGAATAATAATTCAGTTAGTCTATTACAAATAATTATTTTCAGTTCTATTATTTAAAAACATTCGTACCATATCACATAGCAAATTTTAAATGCATATTAATATATATCATTTTATACACAAGTAAAACATTTTTACCTAAAAATCCAATACACCACTATACCAAACTTAGGCGAAATAAAACACAACCTAGTACCATGCTTCCCGCATAAGAAATGATTAATAATGAAAGCGCTTATCTACTAAGCCAAGATCACGTGATACTTATTACTATCTGCGGTTAGGGCGCTTATCTAATCTATTATGTCATGAGAAATCCCCAGTCATGCTCATTTGTGTTGTCAATTCTCATAATAAAAATATTTTCTGATAATAGCGTTGCCACTTTTCCATAAAAATAGCTTATCAACTCGCATACCACAAAAACGGATCTTATCAATTAGTGTATATCCATGACGCCATCATAAAAAAAAAAAAAACTTTAAATAAATTATTAATACCTTTTATAAATTTGTAATATAAGTAATTTGAAATATTTTTCTGCTAACTTGGGTTATAAGTATTCCGACTTAAAAATCCCTTTTATGGATGAACTATGAAAATCAATTGTCCTGACAAACCGTTAACAATTTTCAGTTCAACTTAGTGTCATGAAATATATTAGCAAAGCTTAAAATTATACTTTTCAGTTATCTTACTATTGTAAATTATTGTTTTTGAAATCTATTGAAATTTTAAAAGTTATTAAATACTCTAACATTATAATTTCACATTCATTTCACAATATAAATACATAAAATTATACTTACCTAGAACCAAGCACTTGACTGGAACAAAAACACGTCCTTCTTCTAAGCTTCCCTAGTGAGAACTGATTGATAACATGCTTGCTTGCTTATCACTTCGAAAATCGTGTGACGTCACATACCACGTGATAGATTGTTGATAAGATAAGGTTAGCTGATAAGAACTTATACTATCATTCCTTTACCTCTCAGACTTTGCTGGAAATGGTTGAGTTTGCTCTCTCAAAATATTTTTAATAACTAAGTTAGATGATAAAATTTATTAATTAGCTAATTTGTAATTATTTTTAATTGACTAATTGAATTATTCTAAAAACAATTAGAGAGTGTGTTCATTACAAATAGAAATTTGAGTTTTCATCTAGCTTAGTCATTAAAAATTTTACACATGCCATCATTGCTTTTGAGTTAAATGATTCTATTAAAGATTTGAATTTAATTAAAGATTGATAGATTTGAGTTTAATTAAAGACTTTCAAACGTTTGAAAATCAGATTTGCATCTAGATACATACTAAATATAAACTTAATTATATTTAACCGAAATGTAGAATCATATATAAAACTTTCTTCCATGTACTTTTTAGCTGAACGTAATATTATTATTATTTGAATTGATTTGTTATTTCAATAATGCATGCTTTTATTTTTATTTCAATGCTATTAATATAGATATTAGAATTTCAATAGCGTATGTGTTATGAAAATATATTAATTATCTAAAAACGTATTTTAAAAACTTGGAGAAAACATAAAAAATCAATTTTTAAAATTACATTTATCAATTAATTATTATCTTATTTAATGCTAAAATATTCTTTGAAAAATATTCTCTAAAACAACATGAGCAATGTGAAAATTTAGAAAAGTGTGTTAAATTTCGTTCCTTAAAAAAAATGCACTATAAAAATTAGAAAACATTCCCTAAAATAATTCCATTTGTTTATAAACATCGGTACATAAGATTCTCAAATATAAATTCATTAAAACTTTCATTTTCGTGGTGCGTATCTAAGAACATTCATTTTCGTAGTGCATATCAAAGAACTGAAATAATCATAACTAGGGTGCTTTAAAAGTGAGCTAAAAACATTTGCTAGACTTAAAACATGCTGCACATGTCTTACCTGGCTGTCACCAACTAACATTGCTGTGACCGACAATCTTTGCTGAGAACTTCTTTCATCAAGAACCGTTCTGGGGTCTTCATAGAGAGAATCCGTTGCTGAGATCGTCTGAAGGAAAAGCAGTCTGTTTTGCAAAACAAAGGTAACTAAATTTTAAAAAGAGATTTCAAAATTTGTTCTTTCAAAATTATGTTCAAAATATTTAATTTTTTTTTTCAGAAAAATGATGGACGAGAAAAATCTTAACAAAACCTGCTTTTTCAAACAAATTGTGATGTTGGGAAAGCTCGCCTTTCTTCGATAACCCTTATGTGGTCTTCGTGAAGAGAATCCCAAGTTAATTTTCATTGGCCTTTCGGAAAGAACCACTAAATTTTCAAATGCGATTCAAAATTTCTCCTTCCAAAATTATGCACAATATATTTAAAATGTATTTTCTTTTCTTTACAGGTACCATGTTGAACTTTGCTAAAAAAAGACGTTGCATTGGTTAAAAAAAATAAAAATTGTGGCGTTTTGAATTTTTTTCAAAACGGGTCCACAATTAAAAAAAATATTTTTTTCCTCCTCAAAACTATTAACTAAACGTCATTTGTTCTTCATATAAAAATTCCGTAAAAACTATTCATTAAACATTATCCTTTCCCTCACTAAAAAATGCCATCCTACGCTAAAAATGTTTAATCTACAAAAATCATTATCAAAATTCTATTACCTCCCCTTTCGCTTATCGCACTGCACTTCCGTTATCATACTACTCCCCTTCGCTTATCGCGCTACACTTTCGTTATCGTACTATAAGACGATAACGATTGACCTTCATTTGACCTTGATAGCGTGCAGCGCGTGCAGTTGATACAGAACCGGCCTTTCTTATCTACTCTTATAGTCTAGCTGTCTACCACACCCCTGGTGGTAGAGGCATTATAATGAAATATAGCCTGCGTTCGAGCAAGGACTTTCACTCTCAAGTTGCTAACATTAATTTTGAAATTCTTTTGGAATTTCCTGAAATTCTATAGGAATTGCAAATTAAAAAGTACTTTGAGTACTTTTTGATTATTTTACCCTTTTACATTTCGCGTCTTTTAGAAACTGTTCTTAGACATAATTTATATTTTATAGGTATCTACCATGCCAATTTTTAAGTCTCTATCTTCAACAATTAAGTAGAAATCGTAATTTAAAATATTTTTCGGCTACTTTTAGCTTATTTCACTATTTTTAATTTCGAATTTTTTTTCAACTATTCACAGAGAGCATTTATTACTTGTAAGTAACTACCATGCCAAATTTCAAGTTTCTATATTTACCAATTCTACCCCAACAGCAAGAGATATCGGCTAAATTTCGGAGTTTTGTTACAAGAATTGTCGGTAAATGAACGTTAATCAAAGAGAGAGATTAACGTGATGTTGTCTCGACAATTACTGACGATCCCTCTAGTTATAGATCAAATTCTAACTTCTGTAGGAAGTCGAATTGACGTATGAAATAAATTGATTGGTACATACTGCAAATATAAAACCGGCCGATACAGTCAGACGACAAAATTTGAATCCTTTTTCTGGGAGCGTATTATTTTGCCTCGGCGATAACTCTACCCCCCCTTCCCCCATAGTGAAATGTATTACGTGACATAAACTCGCCAATATTCTTCTAGATCTTTATCTCCTATCCCCTCAAAATCTTCTTTTCACGTTTCAAGGACAGACCTTTTAAACGAACAAACGGAGAGAATAGAAGTCAAAATTACATTCGAAGAATTGTTTATTGGTGAGAAGAAATTCTTTATACCCAAATCAGTAAAAATTAATCTGTTAAAAGTTTGTTGATTCTCCATGATAACTGGATGATAGACTGTAATCGAAATCGAACAACTTTTTAAATCATTCTAATATTCTTTCTTTTTTCTCTCCTCTTTTTCTTTTTTTTTTTTAGTTACGTATAGTCATTTATACTTAAAAATATACTTTGATAAGTAGAACTTAAACTGATTAATAAATCAAATAAATTAAACTGATATATTTGTTAAATGTTGATAATAAGACTTGCAGTTTTCTTTTAATTTAGATAAATATGAGAAAATATCTTAAATTAAAAACTAAAAACTATTTGCTCAAAATGTATTTTTTAAATTATGAATTTAAAAATTCTGAATAAATAAAGGAATTTCTTTAGAAATTAATTATGTAAAATTTTTGGAATTAAGAAAATACAACGCTAGAACTGTAATAAAATGAAAGATGATTGATTAAAATGACACATAAAAAAGCTGTAAAAGTTTTTGACATTTTTCTCTAAATGTGATAATTCAAATTGTCTTACTGAGAAGTAAATCATCTTTTTTGCTCCAGATAGTTAAAAATTTTATTTTATGCTATTTTTAAAAGTAAAAAAAATGACTGAACAAAGTATTCATTAAAATAATTATTTCGATTTTGAAAAAATATATTTTTTATACATAACCATAATATAATAAGAAGTGTTAAAAAATGTGGTTTTTACAGTTGGGAAACAATGTTAAGTGGGAATAATTTTCATTGTAAGATGAAATATTGTATAATTAATTTAAATGTTTGAAAGTTCGTTTTAATTCAAATAATATATTTTCCTAAATGGAAATATTTTCCACTATAAAACGCAAAAATATTTACCTATCGCGGGTGTAAATATTTAAAATGTAAGAAAGTTAGTATTCTTCAAAGTCTAACTATCGTTGTTAAATACTGTTACAAAAAAATTACAAGTAATTAGAAATACAATTTAAATTACAATTAATTTTTCTTTCTAAGATACAAAAATGTTTATGCATCAATAGTATTAGTATAGGTAAGGACGACATTTTACCTTAAAAATAATTTTACACTTCTAAAATTTTTACCTTCTTACACTAAAAAAATAATTTAAATTTAAAATTTAATTGTAATTAATTATAATTTTTGCAATAAATGCCTTTAACAGCAATTTTTAAGCTTTAAACAACAAAAAAATATATACTGTTTAATTGGTTATCTAATACGGGTGTAAATGTTTTTGCATTTCATTTGCAAAAATAATGCCAATTAGTAATATTTTTTCTTTGAATTTAAACGAGCTTTCCTACTTTTAAATACTATTTTTGCACATACAAATTTTCTTGTATGATATCACAAACTAAAAGATTACCTGGTGACCAAATGACCAAAAAATAATAGGCAAAAGCACCACAGCTGACTTAATAATAACCGGGATGCGATGATCATCATGCGCTTTGCCGGGCGGACAAAAAGCCTTTCCCGCCGTCCTAAGGGAGTGTGACCGTTCGAGCGAAACATAGTCATGTTAGGACATCTGGCGGATGCTCGACCACGGATTATTTGCTGCTTAGGTATAGTTCAAAAAACATAGTTATACAAATATGAAATATTTAGGAAAATATTTAGGACGCTTCTCCTAATTACACTCTTTTATATTTCATTTTTTTAGAAACGGCTATTACAGAGCGTTTACTAAGCAACTACCACACCAAATATCACGTTTCTAGCCTCTCCAGTATCACAAAAATTGCAATTTTGGACGTTTTTCGTTCCTGCAACCCACTTTTGTTAGTGGCACCAACGTACAATAAAGCCTATGTTGAAGCAGGGACTATAATCTTTAATTGATCATTTTTACTTTTGAAATGGGCTTGGTATTTCTTGAGATTTCATAGAAGTTGGAATTTAGAAAGATTTTTGAATACTTTTCGCTCATTTTTAAACCTTTTAAATTTCGAAATCCGTTGTTAGTGTTCTTAGAGATCATCTACATCTTATAAGTATCTATCATGCCATTTTTCTAGTTTTTGCCTTTAACAATTCCATAAAAATCGTAATTTAGAATATTTTTAGAACATATTTTTAGAACGAGCGAATTATAATTCGCTCGTTTCACACTTTTAAATTAATGTTTTTTCAACTGCTCTTAGACATTATTTACATCTTATAAATAACTACCATGCCAAATTTCAAATTTCTAGACTCATCAGTATCACACAAATAGTATTCTTCAAAAAACGTCTTCTAAAATCCCTTGCTGCTAGTGGTACCGACATAAAATGTAACCTATTTTTGAGCAGGGATTGTCATTATTAATTTGCTACCATTACATATGAAATTGGTTTGGTATTTCCTGAGATTCCATGAAAATCTTAATTTAATACATTTTTAGAACTCTTTACATTTCGAATTTATTAGCAACTGTTTCTAGAGAGCATATATATCTCATAGGCTATTTATCACGCCAAATTTCAATGGTGTATCAAAATTTCCTGAATTACATAAATAATCTTGAGATTCTTCAGCTTCTTCCAGTATGGGTTCCTCTTCGTTCAAGAGATGAGTCTCAATCGTCATCTTTTACGTTTTCAAATTCAAATATAAGTAGAGATCGAAAAGGTAAAAGTGCTATAAGAACTCACGGAACGACTGAAAAATATGACAAAAGTAACGATGAATACTTTAATCATTAATATATGAAAATGCATGCCGTTTACATTGTTTTGTATAGAATTTAGTTTCTAAAACTCTAAACGACTGATTATCATAAACATCATTTCCTATCTCTGCTTGAAATAGCCGTACTGATGTTTATCATTCTGTAAAAAGACCGTGGTGTGCATCAAGATTTTAGTTTGATAGTAGCGTCAAAATACACCTTTCTTTTGAATGAAAAGTTCAGACATTTATTCACGAATTTAAACTCCTGGATAATAAACAAAGAAGCGCTTTTAGATGTATTGTTAAATTGTAGGTTCGTTGACGTTTTCATCAACAGGTTTAGTGAAAGTCTCTTGGAAAATATTGTGAAGATGAAATTGTCTCTGAGTTCAGATGTAAACATACACTCGAACCATAAACATTATCAACGAGAATCTCCATTAACAACGCGAAAATGTTTTTTAAAAGCAAAAGAGTGTCTAGAAGATTATCGCCTCTCCGGATAATGCTCACTCGAGTATAAGACGGCGCACTATACTGTACGTACTTTATTACAGTTTGGTTGAAACTCGTGCTGAGCTCGTAAGATGTTTACCTCACAGGAGTCTCAGTACTTCTGTCACCAGCGGAGTACTATTCTCCCTCATCTTACTTCAGATCAGGGACATGTTTCTCCCCCGAGAAATTTTCAGAACTGCTGTTTTCGGCTTCCCTCCTTGCCAACACCACTGAATTCGGGAGGGGTCTCTCTCGGCCACTTAAATTGTAGAAAAGTGATGACTCGTATAATCGGACCCATTACTGGATCGCTATGCGAAAGCACGAAATTGTCGTCCACATTTCACCAAGGTGATATCTTCACCACAGCGGTCATCTTTAACCGAAACTTTTTTCCTCACACGATGCAATATCGGAACCTTTTGTTCGAAGCTCTTAGCACAAGAAAATAACATCTCTATTGAGATCACATAAAAAGTTACCGACGTGGGAAAATATTTTAATAATGTTCTTGTTCCGGATGTTCTCACAATGTTGGGACCTTGTCAAGTTCGTTCCCACGCACTGAGATATTCTCCACTTAAAATGAAATCGTTACAATACTTACTCAGTGCTCTCTAAGCCCGAGTGAAAATGATTTCATAACAAGGGAGGTTTTGCAAAAGAAAATAAATTGTTCTGTAGGATTTAAGTGGTATTTCCATGCGTCTTAAATAAACTACCGCAATCTGCCTCTCTCAGAAGCAGCTTGTGGCAGGCAGCTCATAGGCAAGTACAACTTCAAGGTTCCAGCAGAGTCCGGAGTTGGACACAGGCAACGATAGTACAGAAGTGAAACCAGATCTGACGAGACGTATCCGTACCATACAAGAGTCCAAGAACAAGAAATTGACAGTAGCATCACCTTACCGTTCTAAAGATGCGAAATACTCTTGAATAAGTCTTCTAGGGCAGAAAGAGAAAACCTCAGACAACATGAGGTCGATGCGTTCCATACGTCTCTCTAAAATGAAAAAGTTCCTTTCTTAAATATAAGTGCCTTTTTTTTAGCAATGTGAAAGACGGACAAATAGATAGAATATATTTCTTTTTGGACTTTGTTTTGAACTTTTAAGAGTGATCCCACAAAATGCTGTTAAAAAAAAAATCACGACTTTTTTTTCGAATTTTTTTGGAAATAGTGTTATTTTACGTCAATTATTTTTAATCTTCTTTATGCTTTCTGGAAAATTTGTTTGTTAAATACGGATTAAAAATTGTATTTTATCTACAATAAGATGCATAATGTATGTTTAAATTCTGTTCAAATATATTTATTTTTTAGATGAGCAAGTATCTCAGAATTTGACTTTTTCGACATCAGATTTGAAGTTTTCGACGCTCTCCGTAGATAGGCACTTATAGACCGTAATAATCTCCTTTACTCGCGTTTCTGTTCTTCTTACTAACCTTAATAAACTTAACTTTCTTCTCGAAGTGGCCTTCGCGTTTTTGATTGTCGTTAATTTGAGAAGTTTAGTATTATTCGCGAAAGGGTATTCCATGTGCATTTCAATACATATTTTGTAAAAGATAGCTGTAAAAAGTGTATTAGGCTTTAAGATAAATTTCAGTATGCGAGTCTTTCATATTGTTCTCATACGTTTTTGCAATAAAAGAGAAGAAGAATCATTTAATTGTCTGATGTCAAATTATGTTACTGATTTTTTTTAATTTTACATTTTGTTTTTTGATATTGAATTTTGCAGAAAGGGGTTCTGTTATATTTGTACCTCGAGTCCCGTGCAGTGGATTACTTATTTAGCATTTTTCTAGTTAACGAGTTTTTCGTCACATTCTATGGCTTATTTAAAAACAATTGTATTGATATTTTATAGTTGCACTACTGATAATTGAATTTCCGGAAATTTCATTTTTAAAATTATTTAAAGTTATCATAGGATTTAACATTTTCAGGTGCAGCACTTTGTGAAGGTAAAATCTACGTTTATAATTTGCAGAGGAATAAGTTATGTTCTATTTTTTTCGCAGAAGTGGGAGTGAAATTTTGACGAAGTGTTTCTCAGAGTAGTGAGAGTTTGTGAATTTCCAACTATGATTTTAGAAAAGAAATTGATTATTAAGTTACACTGTTAATCGACCACAGATATGATAAAAGTAAAACTTGCTTTAGGACAAAATTTTAAAATGTTATTCCCATCAATGGTTTTAGTTAACATTTTTACTTTGAATAGATTAAAAAAAATAGCTTGCTGATAGGATTCTGGAGAGGCTTCTTCTAAGTGCGTAGCTACTCTTTTATAAGGGTAGTCGAGTGTCAAAAGGAGTTTAGAGTTTCGAACGCGAATGGACTGTTCTTAGTGTAACGTTTGCGTGTGAACGAAACATTAACTCTGTCATTTCTTTTACTTTTCAAAAGTGCGGTTGAATCCTCACTTGTATTATGTTCAGAGTTGTTTTATGCGATTAGATGCCATTAAGGTGTCTGTTATCATTTAACCTTACAAATATGGCAATAGAAGTGTATATCGTCGAATTTCGTTTAAACCTACCCTGGGTACTATCTGAAACAAGATTTTAGTTTTATCAGAACTTAACGTGCTGTTGTTTCCAGTGGGTTATGTTTTTTATTGGGCTCTCCAGTTAATGTGTAACATTTGATAGCCCGAAATAAAAGTAGACTTAAACCCATAGGGTTCCTTTTAACAAGAGAGATTTCCTCATTTTCTTTATATTTGTTTACATTATAATAACATCGTCAGATCTACCAGTTTCAAGTGTAATTTCTCATTCGTCTCCATAATGAATGTTGTTAAACGGCTCAATTTTCATTTTGTTGCAGTTTCATAAGGATATGCAAATATATATTTGTATTTGGGAATTATAATTTAAATAATATGGAAGATATATAGTGGACCTATGCATTTGTGGAACACTTTATAAACTGATAAAATTTCAGTTTGTGACTAATTTATACCCCACTGGCACTAGTAAATATATTCTGCAGACGATATGAAGTAGAATGTTAAATATATGTCAAAATTTAACCAGATAACTTTGTTTTCGAAAATTTCAGGAATAACATTTCCATCCTACGAAATGCAAAAGTGCCTAATGCTTGATGTTTTGAAAGAATGTAACCTGGATCCAGGCGAAATATCTTATATGGAAGCGCATGCCACGGGTACTAAAGCAGGGGATCCTGTCGAAATGTCAGCTATTAGGGATGTATACTGCTGTGATCGAAAAGAGCCTCTTCTTATAGGATCTGTAAAAAGTAACATAGGTCACACTGAAGTATCTTCTAGTAAGTAGTTTGCTGTAATGTTCAAGAAATTTCAAAAATTTGGTGTATATAACTTAAGGGGGTAGGATATCTTTAAGCACGTAGAAAAAGTAAAAAATATCACTATGTTCCAAGCTTCAAAACTTGTGTAATAAATCAAAAATAAAAATCAAAGTTCATTTAAATATAAAGCTCACATTTACATTTATATTTAAAAAATATATATATACACTTGTAAATTCATAAATAAATATTGAAATGATAAGTTTAAAAATATATGATAATAAGAGAAATAATCTTGCACGCATGATAAAATCTGAAAATATGCATATAAAGAGGAAATGTCGGGGAAAATAAATACATAATAGTATTACCTTTATACTAAAACCAGAATATTTAATAAAAATATTGACTAAATTAAAAAAAAATAACTGGAAATTAAAATATTTCACTTTTTAAAAAATATTTTAAAAGTAAAAAAACAGAAAAAAAAATAAAATATTACCTTTTTTCTGATTTTACGTTGTAGATAATACAGAAATGAATAAGATTTGAAAATTTCTTTTGATTGTCATGCATAGTTTTTTAGTAGCTCTACGCGCAGTATCAAAATTCATCATTTGAATAAACGTAACGTAAAGTTTAATTATCTTATGTAGTTATAATATATAGTCTTAATAAAACTGACGTAGTTAGTAAACTAAAAGGAATTTTTTAATGCGGTTTTTTGCATATTGTTCAGACATTATTACAAAATCAAAATATGTATTAAAAAAATTAGAAAATTTTGTAGGTTCAAAGGTTAAAGCACCCACTTAACATACAAAAAAGGACCAAATATTTTTATTCATATAAAATTTTAGCAGACCCACCCGCCATTGCTCATGTTAACCATGGGAGCATTCCGCGTAAAATACATAATAAACTAATATCCTAAAAATTCGTCAATCATAATGGCGGAGCTCCATACATTTGTGCTCAAAAATCATTAAAAATCAAGTAGAAAAAATGAAGTTTATTTAATCATAATAAGTTCTCTCTAGTAATAATGCAGGCTTTTCTTGCCGCATGTAACAAACAATATACAATTTCCCTGAGAATAAGAAAGAAGATTTTTTAAATGTTATCAAATGGAGTAGCATTAATAAAAATTCTATTTATTTTGACGTTATTTTAAAATGGAGACTTATACTTTTATCCGTAAAAAATAATCTACAATGATTTCAGGAAAATGCCAGTAAAGCTTAGAGTGAAAATATAAAGAATTCATTCTAAAAAATGAATGCAATGCTTCATTTCCGATTTATTAATTATCTTAGAAAATTTTAACATTGCATCTATAGTATTAAAATATAAAGTTTTATTATATAGTTATAAAATTTAGCTGTAAGGTACAAACGAAATAAATAAAATATTGTAAATTTTTGTTTAGAGTAAATTTAAAGTCACGCTCGAAGCAATTTATAGAAAGAGGCATCATCATTAGTAAAACTTTTATGTTATTTTTTCTTTCGAATTGCTTTATACAATTAAAAATACATTATTACAGTAGTTTTTAACTTCAAATATTGTAAAATGAACGTATTACGTCGGTTATTATTATTTTTTGTTTTGCAGTTACACTGTAATTTATAAAATCTATATGCGAAAAAAAAGGTTTAATTTTTATTTACTTATAAGAACAAAGGACTCGTTTTACCATATTTTTAACACTAGAATGTCCGACAATTTCGATATCCTAAAACAGCTGCCGGGTTCATTTCGACACCATTAAGTAAAATAAGCAATACGGATGCTACAAATTATAATTTAACACTGTTTTGGTTCATTTTACTTTACTTAAGCTTATACTGTTACATTTTGGCAAAAGAGCGATGGTTTATTTTATAGATAAATACATTAAATGAAGTTAAATTTCACACTTAAAGAAAATGAAACAAAGAAATTTTTAAAAAAGAAAGATAAATAAATCTGTCAATTTTCTTCACATTATAATATTTAAGCATATGCTGACATTATATAAAATATTTTATATCTTATACATACCTTATTTATAATTTTTGCAGCAATAGGTGATTTTTTCAGCACATTATCCACATGCACGAAAAGCAATTCTTGATTGTGGCATTGCCTTTACACATTTTAAATTCACATTTTTCTGTGTGTAAGATAAATGTTTTGGTTTTATTCCGATATACCTTTAAGCCCTGACCCGCACAATTGTGCGGGTGATACTAAAGTAAAAGAGAATGACTATTTCCTGCTTTTGTGAGATTTAAAACCAAATCTGCACATTTATATGAGTTAATTAATTGGCTTCAGATAAGACACAACTAGGGGGCAACAACTAAAATACAGGTTTACATTTTCTGCTTTTAAAAAGACTATATCATCTGACAGCAATAGACAAAAAGTATGTACTGTCGTAATTTATTTTAAATATGATTTTTAATGTTTGCTTCGATTTAATTTTTCTTCTCATATACTTTATTCAAAATTTTAATTGATTTTGTCTTTAAAAAATTTAATTAGGCTTTACAAATGTTGAAAAACAAATGACTCACACGATTGTGCGGGTCCGTGTTTTACCGTTTCCAAAATGTGTACAATTCCTAATATATATATTTTTTTATTTTTAAGTGATTACTTTAAGCTTATGTTTTTAGCAATTTATTTTTTATTAATTACATTTTAAAACTGGATTAATTTTAAATTAATAGGTTTGTGTTATTCATGATTTCTATTTAAAATATTCATGATTTCTATTTAACATTTATAGTATTAGATATATAATATGCACATGTAACGAACTGTATGTTTCTGCTCTGAGTTATAGATGTCATATATGATTTATAAGTTTTACATGAGTTATATGTATATCACAAGATAGATTTTTAAGTTTGATAAATTCATTCCATTTTGTCGACACAGCAAGTAAGCCACCAGGAATAAATAAAAAATTATGGAAAGTTCAGCAAATGGTAAACAGATTCCGTAGTGTCTGCTTGAATTTACCAGGAGATCAGGGAAAATTTTCCATAGATGAGCAGAGGATTCCATTTTTTAGGACGTGCTTCAGTAAAGCAGTATATAAAAAACAAATCACACTCTGTTGTAACAGTATCACCTGGGATATTAAAATAGCAATTAAAGCCTTTGTGCAGGAATATTGAAATGCAGTAAACCAACGTTTAAAATGCACAAATAATGCGTGAAAAAGCAGCAAACAGCTGTTTCGAATCTACAGCGAGATTCTTCTTCAGTGCAAGAGAGGGAAAAAAGGAACAGCGTGCTAGAAAAAGCAAGGCTGAGCAAAAAAGCTCAGCCTTTTTTTGCTCAGCCTTGCTTTTTCTAGTACGCTGTTCCTTTTTTCCCTCTCTTGCACTGAAGAAGAATCTCGCTGTAGATTCGAAACAGCTGTTTGCTGCTTTTTCACGCATTATTTGTGCATTTTAAACGTTGGTTTACTGCATTTCAAGTATCACCTGGGATAGTTTTAAATTTTGTATTAAGACAGACTTTGAATACAATTAAATTCAGACGTTATGGAATTCAGACGTTAATTTATGTGCTTTAATTAAATTTTGTAGTTTACAAGTGAGAAAGTACAGACCTAGTCCACAAGGATCTGGGCTTAGGACCTGCTGTAGTCCTTACTCTGGTTCAGACCTAGTTTTATGTACTTTGATCGGTATTTCAACAAAATACCGCTGCTGGAAAAACTAAAAAAAGAAATCTGAAGATCAGGCGCAATCCAAACGGAGTGAAGGGCATACCATTTGTCAACGGCTCTTAAGAGGGGTGCGAGCATTGAGCACATCTCAGAAAATAAAATTTTAGTGGTCTGTCCAAAAACAAAAATTGTTTCAAACATTTTCATTGCGGCTGATGAAAATTATCTCAATAAACAACAATTTTTTTGCTTAAACTTTTATTTTTAGATATTTGCACACATAATACCAAACCACACAATTGTGTAGATTTAGCCCAAAAACAGCTGCATTAAGCGCGAGACCGAACAATTGTGCGGGTCCTCCCTTGGCATAACCTGACACGGGGTATTTTTTTTAAATATTTTTTTTCAATCAAATACGGTCCTACCGATAAGGGGAAACCACCCAAACTTTCAATTTCTACCAAAAAATCTCCCGGTCTTAAAGGGTTATATAATTTTCATTGGAGGCACATTTTTTACCTTTACATAATTCGAACGCAATTCATTTGCTAACTGTTGAAAATAACATTTACTTGAAATGTGCTTGCCTGACACAAATTTGTAAATAATTCAAGCATTTATAACTGCAATGTCTAAAATGTTGTAAAATGCCGAATAGCATTCTGTTAAACGCAATTAAAGTCATCAGATATACTTACGAAAAACTGTTTATCACAATATTGGGGAATATTTCATAAGCGTTTATGTCATAAATTGGAGTAATTTATTTAAGTGCCGTCTTTCACATATCTAATTTTCTTGTAACCTGGTTTGTCTTTTAGAGGGTTATATAATTAAAATTAAAATATGTGTTTTTTGAAGCTCGCTAATTATTTTAGTGATTATATCCGCAATATGTTTATACAGTCAACTCCCTCTAATCCGCAACTCTATAATCCGAAAACGCCTATAATCCGCACACTGTTCAAGGTGTAAACATTGAAAATTCAGTTACCTTAAATTTGTGAGAGAAATTTAAAATTGTGGCAATTGGATTGATGACTGATATTCAGTTTTTGCTCCCCTAAATTTTTGCTTTTCAATAAAGTAAAACTTCATTTTTCAAATGAAAATATATATATATATATCAAAAGTCAGGAGGTTTTTTTTTTGGCCAGCATTTACACAGTGATGGTGATTATTGACTTTGGTGGCTTCAGTTTGGATAGTGCAAAACAAAAATCGGCAGATATTTTATGTTTGCAAAAATTTCACTAACTGTTCTGCCTGATTTCTTGAATGGAGAAAATATAATTGAATGGATGTCCTCCCAAGATGAAGCTTTAGACATGGAAATTTCACAGATGTTCACACAAATTTCACACATTGTAAGTACTACTCTGTTAAACTTTACTGAAAATCAGGATAATTCTATTCTGACAATGATGGTAAAATAGTAACTCTTGAGCAGGATTTCACAATTGGTTATAAATATCTAGATTTTCTTAAGAAACAGGGTTTAATTTCGGAACAACAAATAATGACTATGCATAAGCTTCAAGAAAAAAATGCTAGACCAAAAATCAAAAGTTCTCATACAAATACTAGAATTGATACTATGCTTGATAATTATAAAAACAGACAAAAACAATAATAATAATATTTTTTAAATAATAATTAATTTACGGCAGGAAAAAATGTAAACAAAATAATGACCTATAATCCGCAAAATTCTATAATCTGCACAACTTTTGGTCCCAAGCTGTGCGGATTAGGGGGAGTTGACTGTATTTGATGCATTATTTGAGAGTTTAATGAAGCATATGAAAAAAAATTAAAAAAATTTTTAAATGAAAAATAAATTCGTTTTCTATTATTTGTTTCAACTATTTTAATTATAATTTATTTTGCTAAAATAATTTAATTTTGTGAATTTAAATATTTTCGTAAAATTTAATGAATTAAATTGTTTTCATAAACATTCTGTAAATATGCTAACATTTCTTGAGAGATAACTGCTAGATAAGCTGAGCTTATTAAAGATAAAGTGGCCAATTTTTTAGAGTTGATTTTGCACCATTGAAGTTTTTTGCTAATACTTTGAAATCCACGTAGTATGAGAAATATTCATTGGCATATACAAATGCTTGATAATTATAAAAACAGACAAAAACAATAATAATAATATTTTTTAAATAATAATTAATTTACGGCAGGAAAAAATGTAAACAAAATAATGACCTATAATCCGCAAAATTCTATAATCTGCACAACTTTTGGTCCCAAGCTGTGCGGATTAGGGGGAGTTGACTGTATTTGATGCATTATTTGAGAGTTTAATGAAGCATATGAAAAAAAATTAAAAAAAATTTTAAATGAAAAATAAATTCGTTTTCTATTATTTGTTTCAACTATTTTAATTATAATTTATTTTGCTAAAATAATTTAATTTTGTGAATTTAAATATTTTCGTAAAATTTAATGAATTAAATTGTTTTCATAAACATTCTGTAAATATGCTAACATTTCTTGAGAGATAACTGTTAGATAAGCTGAGCTTATTAAAGATAAAGTGGCCAATTTTTTAGAGTTGATTTTGCACCATTGAAGTTTTTTGCTAATACTTTGAAATCCACGTAGTATGAGAAATATTCATTGGCATATACAAATGTAAGGATTTTTTACTATTTTTTTTTCTTTGTTTAAATAATTTTGCTCTTAATGTATTTCTTTTAAGGTTTATGTAGCATTATCAAAGTGCTTCTTGCAATGGAGACAGGTTTGTTACCACCAAATCTTCATTTCAATGAACCTATTCTAGAATTGAAGCCTCTTATAGATAAACAGATAAAAGTTATTACAGAGCCGACGCCTTGGAATGGAACATATGCTGTACTAAATAGCTTTGGTTTCGGTGGTGTTAATGTGAATACTATATTGAAGCGTCCTTGCATTACATCAAAAACAGAAGATGAAAAAAATAATATATTGCCTCAACTCATATTATCCTGTGGCAGAACAGAAGAAAGTGTTCTATCCGTGTTTGAAAATTCCATTTTTAAAGACGCTCCTCGAGAATTTTTTGCTTTGTTCCACAAAGGGGCATATACTTCACCCAAGAGAAAACCATATAGAGGTTACACAATACTCGGAACAGTCCAAGATATTCAGGTAACAACAAACACTATTATATTATTCAAACTTTAACTGTCAATAATTTTTTTTAATTTTAATTTATAAAAGATACTTTCTTGGGATGTATTAAATACCGCCAAGAAATAAATAAAAAAATATGTATCACTCTTTTCAAACTTACTGTATTTTAGTAAAACTCAATATAGAAAAAAAAACTAAAACTGTCACCACCGTAAATGAATTACTTGTGACCGGAGACCTATCTAGAGTAATATTAAGAAAAATGCATACAAAAAAATGAAACTTGGTAGAAAAAATTTCGATAAAATCTCTGACGCAGACCGAGAATTATTTAAAGAACTATTTAATGTTGAATTCCTTTAATATAGTTCTTTTAGATTAGTTTTATGGGAACAAAAAAACTATGAATCATGGAAGGCGATAGTATTCTGAGTGACGCAGCCATAAGCCTAAAATCGTATCGTAGAAATCGTAGAGGGCGGAACTCATATATACGGCTTACTCGACATAAAAAAAAACTCGAAAAGCCGCCATTTAATAACTCATCAGATATAGGTCCTATTGTTCTGATTTTTTTAGAACAGTCTTATATCTGCAGTCTAATCCTATTCTGAAATTTTTACATTTATACGTGCAGTATATTTTGAGATCTAAATACCCATTTTTTAAGCAAAAGCGATGGAACAAATTCCTAATGTCAATTCCTAGGAAATGGCCTGGGCGATTTTCTTTAAATTGATATATGATATGAATCTGATTAAAATGATGTAAATAACACTTTCCTTTTTCCTAGGAAAACTCATTTTAAATTCGGTCATTTTCGTTTCCCGTTAATGCTCAGTCAACCATTAATCTGTGGTACTTTTCTCGTCTGTGATTAGTGAGTACGAGGGTAACGTTAGCCTCGTAGTGTGTAGGTTTGACGTCACATCGCGCCTATGAGTGCGAAGTACTGTGACTTTCAATAGATAGATAATCCATGTTTATTTGTGTACTTCTTAGCGAGCAGAAAATCGCTATAATGATGGATTTAGTGTTTAAATTCTTCGTTTCTTATGAATTTGCAATTAATTATTGTTCAGAAAGAAAATAAAATATATGGATCTTCTTTTCACATATCTTTTTCAGATTTTGAAAATACTATAGTATCGCGGATGAAAGAAATTAATTCGCATGCTGATGTTGTTTTGAATTGACAATTAACCAGGAGATATAGTAAAGCTCAAAATCTGCTGATAATCTCTAATACATAAAAAAAAAATTATTAAACGTTGATGAATTTAATCAAAGAAGAAAATAAGGGAAATATCTTTTTGTGACATTTAATGGATCGTACTTGCTTTCAAATGCTTCGGACTGTGCAGCATTCCTATTTAACAAAATGTTCCCAGATAGTCTATATTGAGAAATATGCACAAAGTTAAAATTAACCACGATTGTGGATAAAATGGCCAATAAAATCTAAATATTGCCATATGGCAGAGTTTTGCCTTGAAAGAAAAATTTGGAAAATGTTAAATGTTATACATGGGTGCAAGACCTTCAGTCTCAGTACTGATTTCATTCTTTAAAATATTTTTAACAGATATTTAACTCTGCCTTTTATACTTAAACTAGGGGGCTCTGCCCCCTGCAAACTACGCTCGCCAACCCCTCGTTCAGACACCGCAGAATCTAAAAACATGCTAATCTGATCTGTTTAAAAAATATTATAGAAGATTGAATTATACTGAAAAAAGCTGTGCAGATCTCCCTGTAAACGGGTTTCCATTCAAATTCCTTTGATTTCAAAAATTTAAGGCCGAATCAGTTGCTGTTAAGACATCCAATGGTTGTTTTCTTGTTTGATTAAAGAGGATCAGTTAAACGTTTCAAAAGAAGCTAAAAATAAAAGGAATTAAGTGTACAGAGTCTTTGTCTGCCGGTATTTTAAAACAATTTCTATAACAATAGCCTAACTCGCAGTAAGTGTGTAACTACACACTTACTACGGTAAATTTGTTGTAATGTCGACTGCAGAAAAACTGCAGGGTTTTGATTTTTCAGCGCAGTCTTTCAACTCCATTTTTTTTTAAAGTTTCACTGCAGTTCATTTTTAGCTGGAATATGTTTCGGGATCCTTGACTCCTACAACGTGTAAATGCGTCGAAAACCAGAATTAGAATTTTTTTACGAATCCAATAATTTCTTGTTGTAAAGAAAGAAGAAAGTAAAAAGATTTATACAGAATAGCAGTACTTGATATTATTTAGACTTAATATCTCTTTGAACTTTTATGGAATACCCATTTATACTTTTCTAGAATATACAGCTATACCCAACCTATGTTGTGTAGTTTTTTATAAAGTCTTATTATTCTTTTAGCAACGATTTTTTTAATAATACAGTTAATAATTCATATATTTGTGGGATTGTAAATATTCTCAACAATGCAACTTGACTATCTCAAGGGCTTATTTAATGAATATGCAATATTATGGAAAATAAAAAGCGTAACACGAGGAGCGTGAAAGAAGCGCAAGATGGGGCAACATCTATATAGAGGAATGGAATAATGCCAAGAGGTGTTTATGTTTAGGAGTTCCATAGTTTGAATATTAATTGAATGTTTTAAAGAACTGTCCGTGACCGAATAAAATGCATGAATGAGGAATCTAGGTGAATCACTATATCTATATTTGTCAATGTGAAAATTGTATACTATATCAATAATGTTAACTGGATTTCCCTAACCCATATTTGTACGTCTAAGTAATAAATTAAATTAATACCTGAACAACTAATTAATGATTCCCCTTGTAGCTATAAGTTAATTAAATATTTAGATACTAGCATATGCCGCCGTCAAAAATGACAGGAAAGTGTTATTTTAAGTTTACAACATTACGTCAAACTCAATTAAACAGGTGACTGTTATTCATGATTATTCAGATAGTGGCAAGTCATCAAAAGCATTAAAAAAATTGTGTTTGCAAAAGTCAACCTTCAAAATAAGAAAATCTGAACCACCTCATGCACGAAAAAAAAAAATGACTTTTTTCCAACAACCCTATGGCGAAATTCTCGCTTTTTCTGAAATTCTTTGATGAAATTCGTCTTTTTTTTTTTAGCAGCCTTTCGACGAAATGACTGTTTTTCCATAATCCTTTCACGAAATGAGTGTTTTTATCGGGATTTGTTGCAAAATTCGCGTTTATTCTGCACCCTTTTGACGTAATACACCTCTCGCGTTTCTTCGACAAAATTCAGGGAAGAGTTCCGTATCCTGTGCCGCTTGGCGAAAAAAATTATGCCAAAAATCTTTTCAAGATGGCGGAGAAACATCATTTTTAAATCTTTATGTTATTTATAAATCAATGATTTTGCCCCATTTTTAAAAATAGAAAATGATGTAAAAACATGGATTTATAAATAACATAAAGATTTAAAAAAAGTTTTTCTGCCGTCTAGAAAAAATTGTTACGAATGCAGATAAAATCTCGCTCACAACTGACAAAAAATTTATTAAATATAAAATAAAAGTAAGAGGATAAATATAAATAAATAACAATAAATGAGACGGCGATTCAGAAAAATGGTGAGTTTCATACAAAAAAATATGTAAAAAAAATTACAAATATTTACACAAAAAACAAACAAACAGTTAAAATTTCCAAAAAAAAAAAATCAATAATTTAATGTTTATAAAAAGGGATCCTAGTCAGGGTCTGAAACATCGTCGAGATAAGGTACTTCGTCTTCAAACTGAATTAAAATTAAATTTTGATTGAATATGGTAATACACCCTCGATGTTTTCAGACATGAAATTTTTCGGCAGCTGTTGGCTGAATCTTTCGTCTCTAAAGTGGTAAACCATGTAAAAATCGATATATTGGCCAATAAAGGATACATTTTAAACAGCTAATGCAAAAATCATAACCGAAAAAAAAAAGAAATAAAAAACCCAAAAGAAATAAACAGCAGAGCAAGCCAGAGTTACCTTACAATCAACATACGTTGACAGAAGCAGAGGCGCATCTGATCATCCGAATGTATGTGGCAAATTAGTTATGTAACAGAACATAATTCAAAATTTAGCTGACTAACGTTTCACGTGATACTGACGTCTCCCGACTTCAAAATTCACATTTTTTTTCAGGATCTTATGTTGAAACTTGCACTTTTGCAACCTTTAGATGAAATTCTCGTTTTCTCTGTGATTCTCTAATGAAAATTATATTTTTCCCGTGATTATTTGACGAATTTCACGTTTTTCACGATCCTTTGATGAATTATGCGTTTTTCCGCAATCATCTGATGAAATTCATATTTTTTTCCACACGAAATTCACATATTCCATCATCCTTAGACGAAATATGCTCCCCCCTCCCGAGATCCTTTGATGAAATTCGCGTTCTAAAGAACCCTTTGAGGAAAATTGTGTTTTTTTCTGCGATCCTTTGACGAAATTCGCATTCGTTTGACGAAACTATCATTTTTCTACGATCTTTTGATGATTTTCTCAATCCTTCATGCAAAGCAGACAGACGATAGTTGCATGCTCCTGGCTATGTTTTCATGCTGTTTGTTTCTATACATGGATTAAATGCGCAGTAGGTCATGGGAAAGAGAGAATCGAATGCGAAAGGAACAGAAATAAACTCAATTTGGCGCTGTTCGTACTCGCGTTTTTGTTGTATTTTGTCAAATACTGCTACCCCCGCCCCTCTCGTCCTAAAAATGTCAACAAATTTTAATACAGATTTGCATCAATCCCAGGAATGATAAATTTCAGTGACGAAAAAGTGGAATTCTATGTTTTCGCTGAAAAGTGGCATGACTGTAAATGCCTTAAATTTTCACGTAAGCTTAAATAATATGCATAGTTGAAATAAAAGTTTAAAATAAAACAAAAAAACTGTTGTATTTTTCAAACAGCAAAAAATAATTCACAGAAATATATTAAATTCTGCTTAAAATACGCGTAGGTTAAATGAGAAACTTAAAAATAAAACAAAAAACATGTTGCATTTCTTTAAAAAAGCAGATGTTTATTTTTTAATTTTAGATGAAACTTTAAAATTTGATTCATATATGTGGTCAAAACTAAAACACCATTATGTGCATCATTCAAAGTAAAACACATACATAAAGCTATGTTTTTTAATGGTACAAAAATTTAGTGAAATCTAAAAAAAAAAAATGTAATTTTCATTTTTAAATCTTTATTGTAATGAAACGTTCCTCTGAATGATAAATCCTTTTAAAAATCTGAATGAACATGAACTTAAAATATGCATAGTTTAGATAAAAAATTAACAAAAAATTGTGCCTATCAGTGTTTAAATCTGCTTGTGTACTCAGCTGAATTTCTAGGCCAATCTCAGAAATCAGTTGAAACTGCTGCGATCGACAACGCGCAGTTCGTTTCCTGGTCAATCGGCGCCTTCTTTTCGAAAGCGTTTCATTCGGAAAATCCATTGTAAAATGTAAAAAAAAATTAGTTTTAAAACATTCAAAAATAACTGCTGATAGATCAATTCAAAGCGATACATCAGGATGTTTTCGTAAAGAAACAACGTTTCACTGTTGCCCTTAAAGAACAACAGAACAGTAAAATAGATGAATCATTGACATGAATCATTATTCATATGAGTGATTCATATGAATAATGATGAATAATCATTAAATTGAATGAAGATAAACATTAAAATTATTAATATTTGTTGAAAACATTGATAATACTTTTTAAAATATTTATTCAATAAATTACGTAATATTTTCATATGCATGTCGTAAACTCACTGCATGTAAATGCAAACAGTCGTAAAATTACTGCTTATAAATGTAAACAATAATGAAAAACACATTTCAGAATATTTAAAGGCTTTAAAGTAGAATCGGATGTTAACCGTATTTTTTTAATGAATTGTCAAAGAGTCGTTCATTTGTTTCTTGATTTGGAACTTGTGTTTCTGAATGGCAACGGTTCATTTGTTTATATCGCTAATATGTTGTTGGTGGCTGCTTATTTTTAATTTAGAACTTAAAAGATTATAATTGTTTAGCTTTTGAAGGTTTTAGAGAAAATGAAGAAGGAAAGATGTGATGCAATGTAGATTAAATAAAGCAGTTGTTCGATTTATAATACGGCATCAGAATAACATGCTTAAGCCTAACTTACTGAAGTTAAGCCTAACATGGCCATGATATGTTATTTTTCCTTTCCGAGGATCGGCGCTTCCCGGAATCGTCACCAGAATTGTCACTACTGAATTATATAAATAGATGTAATATATTAAATCCTAGATATTTATTGTACGGAACCCTCTGAGCGGGAGTAATACTCGCACTTAACCGTCTATTTTTTTATATTATTACTCTAATTGTCATTTTCTAAGTTAAAGGTTAACGATACAAGTACGATAAAAAAGCAGCTAAATAAAAAAAGCATAAATACAATATCGTCTGCCTCTGCTTCGTTTTAGGAAAGAATAGATATTCAAAACATAGAACGTAAAAGTATATCTTAAACATAGGTATGTTTCGGAGGCTTGTTAATTCCCTCCCCCTTGTCAGTAGTGACGCTAATAGAATTGCTATTACAGATTTTGCCTTAAATGTCCCATCTTGTATGTTAATCTATGGTTCACACTGCCTATTTGTAGTCTGTTTGTGTGCATAAGTTATGTCTTCCGAAGGTATCCAATCCAACGTTGTGTCAGAATCCATCGTTGACCTGCAAAGTAACATTGAACACGATATTAAAATCATAAGTGTTCCAACATTGGGAAGAGTATTCTCAAATTTGAAAAAACGCATACGTCTTTGTATCCAAAAAAGGGACACATTTTCAATATCTTCTGTAACAATGTTAATTTTTGCTCAGTTTTGTGTGTCAGTATTGTTTCTCCTGCAATTTAGTTTATGTTTGGAATTTGAATCATGTGTGTATTTTAGTAAAAAAATTATTTTTCAAGGGTACTGCGACTTTCCGATCACCCTGCACAATAATACCAGCATATACAGATAAATTCTTTCTTTATTGTATTGTTATTCCTTTATTATCTTTTCTTTATTATCTAATAATGATTTCATCATTTTTGCTTTATTATGAAGCTTATAAAATGCCATATCTTTATAGCTTCTTCCTTATGAAAAGCGACCAGTATGGTATATTTTCTCCGGAATGGGCACTCAGTGGTCCGCTATGGCGAAAGATCTTATGCAGATCGAAATATTTCGGAAGTCAATAGCAAAATCAGAAGAAATATTAAAACCATATGTTCCTGACCTAATAGATATTCTGACCAACGAACATAGGAGTGATATTTCAAGAAAGTACGATGCAGATACTGAGAGGAATATTATCCCAGCCTTCGTTTCGATAGCTACTATGCAGGTAACGATAAAAAAAAATATACCAATATTTTTTTACAGTGATATGCTTATAATTTATATCATTAAAATGTTTAAAGTTTATTTAACTAGAATGTTTAATTAAAGCGATAAGCATATCATATATGCACCCATATAAATATTCTGGACTATTTTTATTCACAGATAGCTCTTGTTGACGTACTTAATGAATTAGGTTTGAAACCAGATGGCATAGTCGGTCATAGTGTCGGAGAATTAGGTTGTGCCTATGCGGATGGTTGCTTTACAGCTGAACAGATGCTTCTAGCATCATACTGGAGAGGAAAAGCTACACAGGATTCTGATGTTATTCAAGGTTCCATGGCAGCAACGGGTATGCTGTTATATTTAACGTAACTGTATTTTGTTTATATAAGTAGAGCTCCATTATATTATTTACTTAAAACATCAATTTCTAAATTTGAGAGTTATAGCTTTGGAAACTAATATATTCTCTAAGAAATAAATTAACTAAGAGATTATTTTAAAAGCTTTTCTCTCATAGTTTTACAATATAAATAAAAATACCTTTCTTTTATTGGTGCTTTTTTTCTTTTTTCCCATACCAAAAAGTTTATTTTGTTGTTTTAATCTGAAGCCTCAAACTTTATCGTTGAGGATTTATAAAGAAAACCAGTGCCACTTTTTACTTTATATTGGATACATAATTTTGCCTCAAATTATGAAAGTTAAATTTGTATGAAATACATTTCTAGCCAAAATCTTACGCTTCTAAAGAAGATAAAATTTATTTTTCGATAAAGTTTTAAAAAATACTATTTCAATATATTTTTTGCCTTTAAAACAAATTTTTAACAATGCTTCCAAAACAGTGAAAGCGTTTTTACCTAATAGAACTAAAGGAAATATTTCGCTAAAAGGCAGAATAATACATTCGTCATATCGGTGTTTATAAAAATAATATAATAATATAAAAATTTTAAATTATTTGCTAAGACATCTGGAATCATTCACATAGAGCTGTTGATTGAGTATTCAATATCTCTTTGAAAGTTTTTTTTTTATCATATTTCTTTTACAAATTTTTTAAGGAATATTTCATATAAATTGTATTTTGAATTATATATATATGTAATTAAGATTTATAATTTACCACAACATATATCACATTAGAACACGATTACAAACACAAACGTTTAAAAGGACATAAAACATACAAATGTATAAGTAAAGCATACAAATGTATAATAAGTAAATGGATGATTACCAATGAATTATAATGGCGTTTTGCCTATTCTACAAAGCTTATTCACTTTTGGTCTCATTTCTATAGCCAAACATTTCTAGATTTTAAGCCTTGGCGCTCCTTCTTTTGCCAACCTACCTCTGTCCATGTCCTTTTACTAATGATTCATATCTATTCTCGTAGATCCTGACTCTATACTTCTTCATCAATTTAACACAGTCTGTGAGTGTTACATTTCATTGAGGGCTAAATTGTCATGTCTGTCACACAGCTGAAAATCGATATGCTTATTGGCCACCATTATTTTCGAAAAGTTTGATTCGCGTTATTCAATTGATGAGATATCCCCCGATAAAATCAGTCACATTTTTCCGTTCTAAAATACTGGTAGCCAACAAGTATAGCGATTTTCATCTGTGTGACAGACATGACAAGTTTTCATGGAATTAGCCTGAGTTGATACTTTTCGTATGACCGTTGGTGTTTATTCTGTTTACCGCATACACGTGGTATAATTTTGTTTTAAAGCTAAAAGTTATGTAACATAAATGAATAATATATATACGTTACATTATTAGATCTAATTCCGCGATTTCCTTATCTTATTCTAAATTACTACTTTATATTCACTAAATCCTTATTCTTAAATAATCTGTATCGTTAATACTGTTAAATGCCTTTTAACTTAATGTCTCACTTCTCTAAATTACTTAAATATTACGCTTTTAGTATTCTTAAATTAAATGTTCCATTTCTGCTCTTTTTTCTTTTAGAATGTTCTTTTAGCAACCATTTTATTTTCCATTCCGAGAATTTTACTTTCCCGTGATTATTCCGGGGTTATCCTTTTTATCTTCAAATTCATCCACTCGCTATGCAAGATCTCTTTCCATGGCGTGATATTCTTAATTACTAATTGGTTGAGGGCGCGACCTACGTCATATTTGTATTACTACGCTTGACGCTCAAAAAGCCGATGCTCGATGTGTTTCGCATATTTTAATCGTATTTCCATTTTTCATACCACCCCTGGTCACCGTCCATGTATTCTATTATCTACAACTTTGTTTATCCTAAATTACTACTATGAAGAGATGGCCAAATATCTTGGTGGAAACTGCGCCGTCGAAAGATGTTAAAATAAAATGCTGAGCTGGCTTTACGTTTTGTCTCAATTATTTCTGGAGAAACTTTGACGGATAAATGTATTCCATGGCCTTCACTCGTTGACTGAAACAACTTCAGAATCATCTTATAACGTTAATGTCGTAACCTTTAATACGACAGGATTCCAGTCCAGTTGTCATTATATATATATATATATATATATATATATATATATTACCATAAATTAAACATAACCTACCACCGTCAATTATTATGAATTAAAGCTGTAAGTATTAAAAATATATATATATTATAAGAATTATTATGGAAGAAAAAAGAAAAAAGTGGACACCGACAAAAATTGAAAAGCTTATACATTGAATTACGTTATCAAGGGCACAGAATTCAATGATATAAGCAAAATGGTTGTTTTCTGTGGGAAAAATAAGCTAAAGCTAAAATTAATTTTCCCCTGTGCCCGAACAACCACTAAAATCAAGTGAATTGATTAAAAATGAAAGCAGAATAGAAACAAATAATATGAAATGGAAGAATCAATAAAACGTATTTAAATATTTATAGGATATAAAATATAAATAATAAACATCATACCGATTATATATATATATATATATATATGAAAAATATTTTGCACAAGTTATATAAAATGATAAATTATACTTTGAAATTCCATAAAGTTAAGGAAAAACTGTGCATACAATATAAAAAAGATATATTTTAATAAATAAAAAAAGTTCTAGACATAAATAAGTTTGCAGTTTCGTCTACAAAATTAACAGTTTAAAAATTGCTGACAAAATATAGATTTTAATGAAAAATTCGAATTTAAGAGTAAATAATTTTAAGGTTATTCTAAAAAAAAATATATCCTTCCCTTCTCAAAATTACGAAATTTTCTGTGATATTTATGAATTTATTTTTAAAAATAAAATCACGAAATTACAGAATGATTCTTAACAGCTACTCTTGAATGATTCTTATTTCTCCTTTTTTAACAGATAAATGCGTTACATCTTGAATTATAATCGATTGTTGTCACATGACGACTTTTCTGGGTCTTCCCGCCTCGGATTTTGTTTCAAAACGTCAATTTTGACAGTATTCTTTTTCAAAAATGCATGCTTCTATCGAAAAATGGAAGATACTCTTCGCTTTCATAGTTTATGAATAAAAGCACCTGAACATTTCATGTGCCTATGTTTAAAAATGTGTATTTAGCAGCAGTAATAAATTCGGGAGACTATGTTGTTTTAAAAACTACGTAAACTCATTTTATTAATCAATAATATACAAAAATCTGTTAATATGAAACATGTCTATAACGGAATTCTGTCTAAAACAGAAAAAAAAATTCTAGATCCAAAGAAAGATCCTCTTTAAATTCGAAACTTTTCTAAACTAAAGCTATTCCTTAAACGGTTTCGTTTCTAGATGTTTTATTGCATGAGGTAATCAAAAGAATATAATAATACATTGGAACTTTCTCACTATATTTTTAATATAAAAAGGAATAGTAATAATAAATGGCAAAATTCCTGCTAATTACCAAGACCTTGTCTCGAATAAATGAAAAGATAACTCAGAGAACTGAGATTTTATCTGAAATATTTTCGATTTTCTTTCAATTGGCATTCATTACCAAAATTAAACTGAAATAATAATCCAGTGAATGAACTTTCTAACTGTAACTAATTTGTTAGTGGTGAACGATTAGTCTCTACTCCAGTTTGTGTCTGTTCGGAACTCGCTGAAGATTTTGATGGTCATCTCATCGTCATGCTACAGTAAAGCTTCTTTAAACGGAATTTGTATATAACGGAATCATGTTGTAAATGGAAAAAATTCCAGAATAGCCTGAAGGTTTATCTTAAACTTATACCTTCCTGAAAATAAAATTCTCTTAAGACGAAAAATACTGTTTCCGTTTTCATATAGTTTTGCTGTATTTGAAATTTATCTTAAATCTACTCTAAAAAAAAAAAGAAAAAGTTTTTCTCCACTCACACAAACGCGAAATCATTGTTATACATAAAAACATGGAAACTGAAAGTATAACTGTTGAAGTCAGTTGGAATCGAAAAGCGTTTTTCACCTTTTAATAAAGGTTCTGGATAAAAATGAATATAATAAGTTATATTAGAATGTTCTTCAACGTAGGTCTTTCGCGGATTTCCTTATCTTAAAAATTGTCTTTAAACGCCAAATTTAACACCATCTTATAAAAGATAATTGCTTTTATAAAAAAAAAAAAAAGAGAAACAATATTTGATTTGCTAGCATCTAAACTATTATACTCTATCACTAGTATACTCTAGTACTATACTGCATATTGGTAGATATTTCGCACATTGAGAGATACAAGTTTGTTTTAAAAAGTAGCCAGGCACAATTTTATAAACAAATCTGCAAATAAAACATTATATTAGATAAGAAATATAATGCACAAATACAGCATCAGCCTATATATCGCATCTGATTTGGTAATTTTTTTTCATCAAAACAGATAGCTAAATCATTTGTAAAAAAAAAAAAAAAAAAAAAAAAAATGTAATCTCTTTTTAAAGATTGCAAGTTATATCTAAATTTATATACAAACATTTAAAATAATAATAATAACAGCAATAATAACAGTAAAATTTATGAGTATTTAGAACAAAAAGATAATGAAACTATTTTTTTTTCTTTGGTAAAAGCAAAATATACTTTCAAAGTTGGCATTTTAAACCAATTCCTGAATGCGACAGCGTTGACAATAATCGCTCGGAAATAAAGATGCAATTTATTCATCGATAAATGAAAAAACCATTTGAACTGCAAATTAGTTCGATTGTAATTAGTCGCTTGCAAATGTGATGCTTTTTTTTGTTGTTTTTGTTGTTGTTTTTTTTTTTTTGTTTTTTTCTTTTGAGGACCGCCCGAACTTTAATAAACAGATATTTTTGGAACATTAGTCAAACGTGAGCACTGCTGAAAATTACTTTTTAAAAATCGGATAGTTTCAAAATGAGCTTAATAAATTTGATTGTAGCGAGGATCTGCACAAAACTTGCTAAGCGTTTGATTACGACGAAACATTTTTTTTTTTTTACTTGTCTCATTATTGTAATCCAGTCACACTCAATCAGCAGCCCGTTTGCCGCTAGCTACCCACCGACATATTAAAGGCGGCTACAGATGCAATCATTAATACATATTTATACATGTTTCAGATAAGAAAAAAAGGTGCTTATGACTAACTATTTTTTAATATATTTCCATTGATCAACAAAATCTTCCTTCTTATTTGTAATTAATTTAGTTATTTTTTTTTTTTTATGGAAATACAATAAAATATACTAAACATAATTTGTTTAGTGAAATGTTTTTTTTTGTTGTTTTTTTTAAACCCATTTTACTTTTAGTCTTATTTGAATTACAGTGGCGTATATATATCTAAATCTTCTACACACACAAATTTTTAAAATTATTTGAAATTACATTATATACATATATATTTTAAAAGTAAAAAGTTTTGGCATTAATTAAAAAAAAATCTGATTTAGTAAAGAAAATCACCTATTTTTAGGGTTTCGTTCAAATCACGAACCCCCATTCATCTCACTCCTCTGTCTATCTGTCAGTCACAGAGTCCGTTCTCAGAAAATGTACAAGTTAGAAACTAGAAATTCTGTGTACTTACAGATGAATGCCTCCTTTCACACGACAAGTCTTAAAATTTTGAAAAAGTCTTAATTAACGTAATATATAATTAAAGCACTACTCATTAAGAAAGCATTAATTAAAAACCTTAACGAAAATATATTTTTATCAAAACAGAAAAAAGAAAAGATTTTCATTCTCGATAAAGGGGAAGGGTTGCTAGAACTAGAAGCAGTGCCATAAAGATAAGAGACTGGTATTTTTCAAAGATACCTCTATCTCATAAAATATTCAACACAGAAATTTGAAATTTCGAACACACACGCAACAAAATTTTTTCTTTCAAAATTTCTAAAAATTTTAAATGCTTCCCCTAGAATCGGAAATATAATTAAAAACATCATTTAATAAGTTCATTTATTTTCCTGTCATTGGCAGTCAGACGTCGCCATGTCTGACACGTGTGTTTGTGTTTCGCGAATTCGCCTTTTCAAACCATATATTAAAAACGATAGGAGGACATTTTAAAGCATATCAAAAATTAAAAATGTTCTTGACATAGGAATCTCAAAAGTGGATCACAGTTGATGAAAAAGTTTCTCTTACAGAATTTCCAAAAATTATAAAAATAGCTCCATTGCAACGCGAAATATTGATTAAAAACTATTAAATAAATCATAACTTGGTTTTCTTTCAACCCCACACCTTCGAGGGTTTCTATTAAATTTACTTCCGATTCATGGTATTAAATTGGATTGCGATCAAAGTAGATAATCGGAAGTAGATAAAGAATAAGAAATTGATAAAAAAACTTGAAAAGATATTCCAAAACAGCGTTTTTTTTTAATATTAAAAAAAACGCGACTTTTAACCTAAAAATGAAATGCATAGTCCAACTTCAATTTGTTTAAATCTTCAGCAATTATCAATATTTTAAGTCCGATATTTTTATCGGCGGTCTCGGATATATATTATATATATTTTTTATAACATAAAAAAAAATAAAGATGGGGGAATTGAACTTCGGGGGAAATGGAGGATCCACCGGGGGCATTTTTCTAATTTTTACAGACCCTCTCATGTGATATATCATTGAACAGCCCTTTGCCCACTTTTTCACACTATGTACCTTCCCCTAACCAATTTCCCCCGACGTCAACTTTCTAAATTTTTCCGAAGCCCGCCATGTGATATATCATTGGACAGCCCTTTGACCACACTTTTATATTATGCAGATTTTCTATAACCCTATTGCTCAGACCTAAATTCTTGAGACATTTAACCACAGTAAACAGTAAAAACAGTATAAAACAGTAAATAAGATTCAGTAAGCAACAGTAAGCAATTTTCAATAGCCGTTCTAAGTAAATACAGCCCCACATCATTATCGAATGTACATTTAAAAATTCAACTTCAAATGTCAAGCTGAGAAAAGATTTTGTTTTTTTTTTGTGTGAGGGGGGGTATGGGGGGGAGTCTAAAAAAGCTACTGCTAAAGTTCTTTATCCACAGAATAATACAGTCAATAATAATTAAAAAACAATATTTTACAACTTCTGTGGCTGAAAATATGAAAAATATCATACACAATATATTGAAAATAAATATCAAATATGTGAAAATATCGAATTTCATGATAGTTTCAAAATAAAGCATTTTAAATTTCGCTTAAACAATTTTTCTTCTTAGAAATTTAACGTTTTATTTAAATCTGCGCTAAATTTTTAAATTTCAGAATTTTTTTAAAAATGGAATTTTTTTATTTTATTTAAATAATTTTACTTGAATATTTTTAATTTAATTTGAAAAAAATCCTTTTATAATCATTTTAAAATTAAATTTATTTGTGCTACCATCTATGTAATTATAAATGACCGATTTCGATTTAGTAATTAAAGAATAAAGTGTTTTGAAAGGAACATTTAACGAAACCCTCTGAACGATCTGCGATCACACTTAACCACTTGATTATTTTTGGGACGTGGAAATTCTGTATTGTTATATTATTTTATAACGATTATATAGCTAACATTGATTATATTATTTTGGTTATATTGCTTTATTATACTACTTTTGTTAGCTCACAATTATAATTATTATACTTTTACATAATTATATTTGATATTGCAAATATATATTTGTGGCCTGCAAGATAAAAAGGTGCAGTATAGATGGCCTAATTGAAATAACCTTTTAAGTATTCCCAACATCTGGAATGTGGGTTGCCATAGTTTGGCCAAAAACGTCCATTCTAAGCTTGCACCTTTAAAAAAAATAACCACTATATTTATAAAATAATTTAATAGAAACAAGATAAATTAAATATGTATAACAATGACATACTAAAATAGAAAAAAACAATGCGCCGAAATTCTCTCGCTAATACACGCCAACTAGTGCGCAATAGAAATATAACAAAATATTTATTGTTATAATTAAGTTTCAGCATAAATTGAATTTTTTTTTCTTTACAAGCAAGAGGTGGATTAAGTGTATATTTTGGTTTAAGTTGTAGACATTTTGAAGCCAGTTATGTATTTGAATTCGCTTTAATTTTCATTTAAATATTGTCGTTATAATATCGTCAATTAACACTTTCACGTTATTAAATACAAAAGAAAATTCAGATTTTAGTTTCAAACATTTAATTCATATAAATTATTTATTACTATAACTCGACAGATCCTTTTTTCTTTCGAAAAAAAATCTACTTTTTTTACCTTTTAATAGATATGACATGGTCAGAAGCTCAGAAGCGTTGCCCCGAAGACATATATCCCGTTTGCCACAATGCAGAGGAATCTGTAACAATTTCAGGCCCGGCAGACAGCATGAAGTATTTTATGAGTAAACTGAAGGATGAAAACGCACTTGTTCGAGAAATCAACACTTGCGGATACGCATATCATTGCGATTATGTTTTGCCAATAGCAGACATACTTCAGCTTCCAATGGAAAAAGTAAGTACACAGGTCGTGGTAGAGTTAAAATATCTGTTTGTTTAAATATTGTAAGTTAACGTTTGGCATAACATTTAAAATCTTTTAGAAAACAGTCCTGGTCAATCCGGGATAATTTGAGACTACCCCCCCCCCCCCCAAAAAAAAAAAAAAAAAAAAAAAAAAACTCATGAGACACACAAAAACGTTACCAATTTTTATGGTAATATGTAGGCTTTGCTATTATTTTGCAGGAAAAACTTTGTAGCACTTTACTGAAATCCATTTTGAATGCAATCAATAAAAAAATCAAAAGATTTTTACACACATGCACATCACATTTCATAATATTATTTATTTAATAAGAAAACTGCTCCTCAGACTTCAAAACTTTTTGTGTGTAACACTTTAAAAAAATTATGTTGTTTATTCTGTCTTTTAATCAGCAAGAAAAGGTGAGTCTTTTTAGCCTTAAAAATTTTGAATAATTTAAGGCAGCCTGAGTTGTAAACTTGCAAACTCTGGGCACTAATGTGAGACAATATATAGAGATAATATTAGACATTGTTTGAGGATTTTATTAGGCAGCACTTGGATCGGTAATAATAATAGTATATAATATAGATTGAAATATATACCACAAATAAAAACAAAATATATTAATATTTAATTGTTTTTTCTTTTCATATGCTAGCTATGTTGCTTTTCACATAATTCTGATAATTTATTTTTTTATTGCTACAAATTTTCAATGGAGTGGTATGAAAAATTATGTTGTTAATTACACGGTTTAGTTTTACACCTCATTCTAAAAGTGACATAGAAGATTAAACAATGTGTAGTTTTGAAAATTGAAAATATAGCGTTAATACAAAACAAATGGAAGTAAGAACTTTTTACACAATGTATTTTATATGAAGTCAAAATTTACGTAAATCACATTGTTTAGCGAATAATGCTAAGGCAGACACATAAATTTTGTGCCATAAAACTATGCGGATGAAAACCAGTTCACATTCTCCACTCTCTATGGTATCTTCAGCGAGCGTAGATTCATCCATTAATTCGGATTCTTTCGATATGTTGCTTATAGAAATGATAAGTAGAAAATGTTGTTGAAATGAAGAACAAAAAACAGATATCTACTACTTTAAAACTGATTGTAAATGAACAGTGGATAAAGAGTGAAGAATTAAACATAGAAAGGGAGGAAAGAAAATGGAATTTAAAAAATTCTTTTAAAAAGTGAAGTAAAGGAAAGAAGTTTAAGAAGATAAGTAAAACTAAACTTGTGAGGATAAAGACGAGTCAAATTGTAATACTAGAACAGGAAAAGAATACATAAATGTCTAAAATTATACATGGTAAATTAAAGACGCAGAGGATTGCAGGAGCGAAGAAATTATTTCTCGGATGTCATGTGTGACCCCGCAGATTAAATTAAAAATTAAGGAAATAAAAACAAATTATTGATAAATTGTTCAAAATATAGACATGAAAGAATTACCTCCTTTGCCTGATGGTAAAGATTTAATTTCAAATGACACAATACAGGATATTAATACAGTTGTCAGCGAAACATCTCAATGATGTCTCATTTTGGACCTATAGCAGTTTCGTATTAGCAACATTCCTTAAGGCTAATATCGGAGAAAAATTCAATATTGTTTTTAACTTTTTTATGGCAAGCAATATATTTTATCAATAATCAGATAAACGAGATGCAAACATAAATTACAGAATTGTTTATTTGAGTCTAGAATAAACAGATTGAAAATGACTAAGAAAACTTTAGAATGTTTGCCTCGATTCGCTCTATTCAAACATTATTTTGTAAATAAGTGAAAACAGTTTGTTGTTAGACTACACCTGTTAATGATTTTACCTTTGTGAGATATTTGACAATTAAATAATCTTTTCGGGTCTGTTGTCTATACAATAGGTTTTGTATTTACATTTACTATTTCTTTGTATCTTCAATTATTTTCTATATTATCTTCAGGGTTTAATGATAGTATATGCCATTATATTTACTATAATCACTTCATTTATGTTTCAGAATTTAGTATTAAAAGAAAATAAATTTCGATTAAAGCATTATGCATCGTTGCGAAGACTTTTGACAGGTGTGCTTAATGCAAATGATTATATAACTTTATTCAACAACTCTAAAATTCAAACATCTTCGATCATCAAAACACTTTGGCTTTCAAATAACTTAAAACACTTCCAATACCTTCAACAATTTCAAACTACTTCAAATTAAAAAAAAATTAAATAACTTCAAACAAGTTCAAAATCTCCTTTCAATCTTTTAAAATTTTTATAATGTCCTACAAACTTCAAAAACTCCTTTCAACATTTGAAACATTTCATAACTTCCTTCAAACTGCATCAAACATATGTTTCTTTCAACAAGGCATTTCAAAAATTCGTTTTTTCTTTCAATTTAAATACGGGTTTAACTTTTCCCAACCAATACATTATGATAAAAAAGATCAGTTTATGTAGATTTAAACCTGCTGTTATATCGGATTTTCTAATTTTTTTTTAAATTTCTTCCATACCCTATTACCATTTTAAATTTCATCAATTTCTCTAAACCTCCAGCATAAAAGCCTTAAATAAATAGACTTTTTCTTAAATAGTATATAATAAGTCTAAATATAGAATTATTATACTTCTTCTAAATTATTCTTAAATAAAAATTTGTTGTATCTTAAAGAGCAGAATTTATTTGAAAACATTATGTACAAGTACATGTTGTCACCTCAGAGCAACAACTAGTAATATTCCAAAATGAGATGTCTGACTTACTGCTACGGAAAACTGTGTCTGCATCTAGTGGGACAGTAGGGAATTTCCTACAAAACCCATCTAGGATATACTATTAAACATAACTTTGCAATTCAGAAGTTGTTCCACTAGATGCAAACACAGTTACTCATAGCAGTAAGTCAGTCATCTCATTTTTTTATTATTAATATATGCCCTACTGTTGCTCTAAGCCGACGATATGTAAGAAACAGATTCTGAAGTTGATTATTAAGTATAACCTCAATATTCCAATTTGAAAACAATTCACTACCACTGAGCTCCATATATAACAGGAGATCTGTCTTCCTATTTCCCAACATGATTTCCATCGGTCAGCGTTGAAGGATACAATGAGGTCAATTTTAGCTCGCATTCATGGCAAAAAATGTTGTTTATCCCATTCTCTGACATGATTACATAAACATTTATTAATTTGATACGTATAACTTAATTAGAGAAGTCTAAGTTAGGATAATAGTAAATTTGAACATTAATATCTAACATTGATAAGGCGGACAATGTTTTACCTTTGCCTTGCATGCTTCATTTGCCTTGCAAGCTTCTGACCGCTGACTAAGAACTCCTGTTATACAAGAAGCTCAGTGTTCACCACAGAGATTTTCTGTCATAGATCTAACTGCATACTTGAAAAAAAATCAAGCTGTCAACGTAAGTTTAGTGAAGCGATGTTTTTAAAGCATAAATCAAAAAACATATATTACTGGTCAAATGAATTCTCATAAAAATCATGATTTCGATGTGATAAATCTCGGGATCAATGGTAGTTCTAGAAGGGTAGGACCGTACGAAGAGTAAACTGCACCCCGGACAAAACGTAAAATAAGAAATAAATTCTATTGAATACATATTTCGCGTTTATTTTGGAACTTTAAAAAGTTCAATTTTAATTGAAAAATTCAAAACAGCTTAAATAACTTAAGAGAAAATTACACACATTTTGGCAAAGCAGATCTTAGAAATGGGTGTGCAGAAATGTATCTAATAGTGCAGTATAACAATTTACAACGCTATTGGATTCCAAGAAGGAAATCACATGCTATTTTGAGAGTGTATGTTTTTGTCATAAATGCAGAAAGAAAATTTCTGACTCAGAAAAGAGAAGGTTAAGAAAAGGGACTAAGACAAAGACCTAAAACAAATTTTTAAAAGTAATAAATCATTATTAAATGTAAATTTCCAAATGGGCGAAAAATGTCTGGACCAGGATTCGAACCAGGGATCTCCTGGCTGAAGCCGCCAGTGCTCTGCCATCTGAGCTATCCCGGACGAATCTGGTGGAACTTTTTCACCCAACTAACCTTAATGATTATAGCATCTGGTCTGAAACCTAGTTCAGCTCAACAAAATAAATCTCAGGTAATGGAACTCCAGAAATCGCTGGATACGAAATTACTCTAGATTAATTTTAACACAATTATTCTAATTGGTAAATAAATCATATTAGATGTAAATTTCCAACTGGGCGAAAAATGTCCGGACCAGGATTCGAACCAGGGATCTCCTGACTGAAGCCGCCAGTGCTCTTCCCTAATATGATTTATTTACCAATTAGAATAATTGTGTTAAAATTAATCTAAGAAATCATTAGTCGGAAATTTGTTTTTAGGTGAGTGCTAAGGGACTTTGAAAATAACATTGTACGTAACTTTAGTGGGGAAAAAATTCGATATGTATATACATATTTTTTTTTTAAAGAAAGAAAGAGAGAGAGAAAGAATGTTGGTAGTATAAATTTGGCGCACCTCAATTTCTGCGCCCGAGGATTCCCTTCGTCCCCACCTTTTTCATGGGCTTGTAGAGGTGTCTTGACGAGGAATGCTCGTCGGTGGTAAGAAATTTCGTCGAGGAAATAGTTTTTAAATTCGTCGAAAATAAATTTACTAGACCTAAATTTCACAGTACCGATTAAAAAAAAAAAAAAAAAAAAACTTAAGATTTTTCATGAAGCTAAGAAACAAATTGAAAGTTATACAACTCGCTTTCTGTTCGAGAAATCATTCATAGAGTTCACAAAAAGATTTCTTGTAAATTATGATTTGTAACAGTTGATTGGTCACTTCGCGCATTCTCTGGACTATCCTAATTAACTTAATATTTTCAGATGTCCTTGAGAGCAAGTTGGCTCACTATGAGTGTTGTAGTAATAAAAACAACAGAAGATATGAGCTACAGGTAGAGAGTATATAATAATTGAGAAACAGGGGGTAAACGGAGGTTTATAAAATACCCGTGAGGTACATGGTGTATACTACAAAATGATTTCAACTACATTCCAGTTTATTATATGTATCTATTCGTTCGGTTCCCAAGTACAGATTGGTAATTGCTATACAAGCAGAGGTGCTGAGTTCCAGACTCGAGTCCTGCACGGAATCGAATGTGACTGGTAAATTTTATTTGAAATCAACACGAAAGCCGAACAGAATTTGGTAGGGACAGTTTACATTGACCCTTAACAACTTGACCTCCAGGCTTAATTTCGCCGGTGAAGGACTATAGCCAGGCTATGCGATGTAAAATGCTTGTGTTAGAAATCTCATCTTCGACCAGTGACCTGTTATATCAGTCGCATATCACAGGCCAATCCGGTTCAAATATGCAGCCATTAGTGTGTAATGAAAGGCGTATGGAATGTACGTCATGATCGTTGATTACTGAAATGAGAGGATGTACGCAGCGTACGTCCTGGGTGTCAAGGGGTTAAAGCAACAAAATTAGTTTTTAGAAGTTTCATCACACGACACAGGAACACAGTTCAGCAACTTGGGTATATTTTATAGTTTCACCTTTAATATGAATTTTATTTGTCATGTAGAAACAATAAATAAGAAAAATTCCAGTTAACTGTAACTCGCCATGCAAATCATATAAAGGTATACAATATTAGTACCGGATAGATGAAGTTAGGTCCTGAGCCTAAGAATTTTGAGTTTTTTTTATTTTATACTGAATGGAGAAATTTGCCGTACTTCCCCAGTTTTTAAATTCCGACGGCGATATTGAACCACTCAATAAAAGCAATCCAAATTATATCTTATACCACAATATAGCAAATTTCGTCCTCTTTTCAGAGACTATTGTGAAGTTACACAGCAATTTTTGAATTTTTGTGGAATTTTTAATAGTTTTCATTTTATTGAAAATGACGAAATGAGGAATTTGGTTTTTATTAGCTAATATCTATTTCATACCTTAGCTATAAAATGTTACATTTTATATTACCTTACGGAAAGAGCACTCCGGAATCACATACAATTTTTTAAAAACATTAACATCATAATTTTTTACGAATTTCTTTTACAGGTTATAACATTCTTTACAATTAACAATTATATTTCGACAATAACAAGAACACAATAACAATGTCAGAATAACAATTTCGATTTTTTACGAAGATCCAAAGATAATTTTCCGTGTTGAATTGACTACAATAACCCATTTTTCGCTAAACCCTGTTGTACTGAGTTCGAAATTCCTGGAGAAGGGAGGTCACAAAAAGAAACACAAAGTTTCTGCCTCTCCGTCAGTTGGTCTTTTATTTTGAAAAGATTTCTTTTATGTTTTCAGCGATTTCGTATTTTAATTAAATATGCTTTTTTTAACAGAATAATTTATTTTTACGATTATTGCATAAGATCTATATTTATAGGTTAGTTTTTTTTGTGTGTGTGTGTGCGCATAAAATCAATTGTCCGCATCAGGAGCTGCCCACGAGCCTGCTTCAGATGAGCAGGCGCTTCTTTATTTCATGAGACTGGGATCGGCACAGGCCGGGTCGGGTTTAATTTTTTTCACCCCACTCGGACTAGACTGGGCTTATCTACTTCAGATATAAATGTTTCAGTGTCTCATTGTACGCGTTAAGTTAATTCTTTTGTAATATAACACCTTGCAGTTTTTGGGCGTATTACAAAGCTTCGTTTCGCAGGCAAAAAATTTGGCTTTAATTTTAAAATTTTGAGTTGAATTGTTGTTATATATTTTTTAATCAGAAACTTATTTCATTGTTGATGAATCAAGAGCTAAAAATTCTACTATTCCTGGTCATGTTTAGATTTTGTTGTTCGTTATTAAAAATAAATTTGAAAATGCTACATTAAATTTAGAGATGTTAAATTTCTGCTATTCTTTGAAATAGTTTGCTTTAAAAATACAGTTCTGTTGTTCTAAAGTAAACTTTCGTTTCACCAGTAAAGATAACAATACATGTAAAAAATGATTTTTGATCTGTTAACTATGGATAAAATGTACTTTTTAATAAACAATATAGGGTGCATAACTCCTAATTTTTCGTTTTCATACATTATATTACATTTATTGGTAAAAATAAAGTAGAACTACAAATATAAAGTTCTCTTCATGAGTCTTTTTCAAAATAAAAATCTTATTACACATTTTTGTGTTTTATTACTCGTGTCACCTTACAAAAATTTCTTTAAAAAATCCATAAAATAGTAAAAAAACTATTATAGAATCCTATAGGATTATGGCCCATTTTTCTATAAGCTATAGTGTAAGAAAAAACTATGCAAATATCTCTAGAAGTTCAATAGAAATGTCTTTAGAGCTTCCATAAAAATATTTATAGAAACAATATAGATTTTCTATAAAAATATCCAAATATATTATATAAATACTCGAATATAGCCAACATGCAGCTGCTTACAGGTGGTCACCATCCCAAGTACTAATCGCGTTAGCAGCTGCTACTATTCTGTAGTCGAATGTGAGAACTTTCAGCATGGTATGCCTGTTGGCAGTATCGAAAACCTTACTACACTATTTCCACTTTGTTTCTTTAGTGATTTGCGTTCCAAATCATTAAACACGTATATATATATAGAAATCATATATATTTATACTGATACAAAAATTGTGTGAATTAGAAAACCGTCACCATTTGTAAGTTAGAAAACCAGATTTAAGGAGAAAAAAAGTGTCCGCTAAACTATAAAATTTAATAATTTAGTTATTGATGTACTTTGTTTCTTTGTTGGGCGTGCCGATTCTATTAATTACAAATTCTAATGAGCTTCACAGCGTAAATCGCGTTAGGATTCATTTAAGATTTCTGTTAAAATTCATTAAGCTGACGTCATCGGAAGCTGCTGATAAAAATAACTATTTTAATAGAGTCTTAAATAAAATATAAAAGCCGAATAAATTAATATTTGTTAAACTTGAAACATATTTATTTTATTATTTTTATACTTCAGATTAAAATATTTGAATAAAAATTGCAATTTTATTAAAGTGAAAAAACTTTATTAAGTTAGATGAATGTTTTTATAAGATTAACAAAAAATTAATAAATGATTATAAAATTATAAACAACAAATTAATGAACCGTAAACATACAAATCAATTAACTATCATTTAAATCAATATTTCGATTGATATATTATTGCATTAACAATTGAATAACTATCTCTTAGACTTGAATTATAATAATATTCAATCTATGGAGTAATGTTGTACTAAACTGATGTATTATTTTTTTTTTCAATTTAATATATAGGTATAAATAAATTAGTACACATAATTTTTTAAGACCAAAAAATACATTTTTTGTAATAAGAAGACAAAAATATCTATGGAATCATTAGTCTGTAGAACTTATATAAGGTCTATAGTACTATATAGAAAAAAATGTTCAATAGAAAAAAATTCTACAAAACTTCTAAGAAATCTACAAAATCATTTTCTTTAGAAAAATTATTACATAGATTTCTTCAAAGTTCTATAGAAATAATATTCTATAGAAAGCCTATTCTATAGAACTTGTAAGGAATTCTATAGAGTTCTATACAGGTCTTTGAACTATTTTCGTAATGAAAAGAGTCTTAAAATTACTACACTACGATAAATATGAACTAACGTGCTCTGGAGTAGGGGAGACCGGGGGAATGGCGACACCTTAAGGGAATTTAAATTGTTTCTCTTAAAAAAAAAAAAAAAAAAAAAAAAAAAAAAGGTTATTTTTTAATAATAAAAATTCTAAAGCTGAATCATGATCTTCAGTATCTGTATAAATTTAACCGTAATCTTAACTGTAAATTAAGCACACATAAAAAAAATAATCTTTCAACCTCTGTACAGTGGCGGGATTACCTAAGATACCTGGGTAATTCTGCCACTGTATCGGGGTAATGACGCCACTCTTTAATGACCTAGTAAATACATAAAATGGGTACTACGAAACACATAATCTACTGAAAATATTTAGAAATCAATAAGTTAGTAGAATAAGGAATAATTACAATCTTCCTTAAGCTAGATTTATTAATATGCTAAGCTTACAATTTAACTCAAATAGGAAAAGTCACCCTTTGTCATGGTGGCAGCATTACGCCGAGAGGACAATATAGCGGGAATCCCACCAACAAAACCGAGAGAAGAACCGAACTTGTTCAGCAAATTGCATCAAAATGTCGGCGAATGCATGTAGATTACGGGTAATATTATCTTAAGTAATTAATGTTACAATAAAATGTGTTTACCTCTTAACATTTGAAGCTTCAAAATAAGAAGCAACTAGATGAAAACTAAATTTTTCACTAGAACAAACGAACGACATACAATAAAATCACTCTCACTCTAGGCACTGTTTCTTATTTTGGCCGCTATAGTGCAGGAACATTCACTATCTCAAACTGTCGTTAGTTTTTAAACTAGGCGGGGTGGCGGTATAACCCCGAGTGCCGCCATTCCGCCAGTCTCCCCTACATTTATTTTTTTGGAATAATGGTAGCTAATAAATAAATTTCAGCTGATTCCAGATCCCAAAAAGAGAAGCTGCCGGTGGATTTCTTCTTCATATCCTGAGGATAAATGGAACTCTCCGGAAGCCCAACATGCATCTGCATCCTACTTTGTGCACAACTTATTGTCACCTGTACTCTTTTGTGATGCCATTCGTCATATACCCGAAAATGCCATTGTGATTGAAATAGGTCCGCATCAAGTGCTACAATCCAGCCTGAAAAGAGAAATAGGCGCAGATGCTGTTCATATTAGTCTTATGAAGAGAAATGCTGACAATATCCTACATCTATTGTCGAGCATAGGAAAGTAAGTAAATTACATATATAAGTATATTCTTGAGTATTATTTCGTAAATAAAATAAGTAGTATTTTCCTTTTTCATGAATAAACTTTGTTTTAATTGAACAAACAACAAAAAGGAAATTTCTTTCGATTCTTCGTAACAAATCAATTTTGTATCAGTAGAGAAATAATAGGGTCCCAGAGAAAAAATGCAAATAATAAACGGGATGCAAATAATAAATGGGGCAAATAATAGATTTGAAAATTATTTTTAAATAAGATTATTCTTGTGAAGAATTTGTTTTTATTAAATGAATGAAACAAATATATAAATGCTGGAGTAAAATCATTAAACATTTCTGGATTTTCTTCACAACATTTAAAAGGAGGTTCTTCTGGAAAACACACACAATATATATATATATATCCAACCAACTCATAACTGACACCAAAATATATACTTAACATGATCCACAAAAGCAGTAGACTCGCCATATTACTTCACAGGTCAAAATTATCCAAAAACCAAACCAAAAATTCAAAACCACAGAACTGATCCAAAGATAAAATAAACTAAACCAACTGACAACTAAATCAACTTAAAAAGTACTAACTTTAAAAAACAACAAACTTTACAATCAGCAAGCCCAAACAATATGCAATAACTAAAACCAGTAGAAATTAAACCAATGGAGACAGGCGGCATAACTTGCGACATGCACAGCGGAGTTAAACCAGTTTTAAGTGCGCAACGCTCCCCCAACTACTTGTCAAGACCAAACAGAAAAAACTAACAAGTCAAATGAACTAACAAGATCCATCGAAAACAAAATCAACTGAACGTGAAACTCCAACATACGTGCACGAAATCCTTAAACAGTCAAACTTACAGTTACTCCTCCCTTCGCATCCACAATACCTCTAAATTCCTGCGATAAGTCTTAAACTTTACGAAATTACGCAGCAAACTCTTCAAAAACTTCTCAGGATAGTCATGATGTAATGCCAGAATATACCATTTGTAAAGCTGTTCAATTTTTTTCCCTGTATTTGAAGTCAATCTATCTATACGGTTTAATCCGTTAACGAAAATATTTCTATGTATTGTTATATGCACATTTGAACCAAATTGTAACATTTTTATAGTTTCAAAGTTAAAGCTTTTTCGTTTGTCGTATATATCTGTTTTTAACTCACCATTTTTTACCTCGATATTAATATCAAAACAATTGACCATGTTTTGACTTTTTGACTACAATTTCAAATTTAAACCATTAGTATATCAATCGATTTTTTTTTCTTTTTCACGTCATTGCATCTGACTATTAAAATGTCATCAATATACCGAAAACTTTTCATATTCTCGTTCGTATCAATATGTTCCTCGTACTTATATAAGTAGATATCGGCTAAAATCGAACTACCAGCTTCCCGTCATTGGAATACCTCTAACTTGATTGTAAAAAAATTTCCCATCTTATAAGTAATTCTCTCTCACTACAAAATTAAACAAAATGATAAACCAATCCTGTCCGATGTTTGAGGAATTATATTTATTGAAAAACTCCATAATTTTTATTTTAAGATTGTCCAAATCTATACTGTTACCCATCTTATAAGTAATTCTCTCTCACTACAAAATTAAACAAAATGATAAACCAATCCTGTCCGATATTTGAGGAATTACATTTATTGAAAAACTCCATAATTTTTATTTTAAGATTGTCCAAATCTATACTGTTACCCATCTTATAAGTAATTCTCTCTCACTACAAAATTAAACAAAATGATAAACCAATCCTGTCCGATATTTGAGGAATTATATTTATTGAAAAACTCCATAATTTTTATTTTAAGATTGTCCAAATCTATACTGTTATACAAGTCTTCAAACTCATACGGGGTTGAGGGGTCTCAAGACTCTTAAAATTGGAAAAAATGAAAAAAAAAAAGACCATTTTCAACCTTCGATATCTTAAAATGTATATGATATTAAAACAAAATTTTTATTGGAATGAAAGGTATAAGTATGTTCTTTCATTTAATGTATTTAAAAAGTTGCACGATGCAGAATTAGCATTTATAAAGGGATCCAAACTGTCAGACATCTGACGAGTACAAAATGGTATAACAGCTTACGCGCAAGATTAAAAAATAAATTTTTGCAACTAGAATGAAAATTTTGCTGCCTACTTATACTTCAGATTGTAATAATTATCCTGAACCTAAATAAATTTGTATTTAAAGCATTTTTATAGAGGGTGTCCGGTCTCAACGGTGTCCAGTGGCTAATTCCTAAACCGTTAGTCATAGACATATGGTTCCACTTACAAAAATGCTTTATATCAGATAAAGAAATAATTTAAAAGCGATTTGGGTCGATAAAAACATTTCTTAAAAAATTACGAAATTTAAATTTTTATACGCCCCCCCGGTCCTATAAGTTATATTTAGTAAAATTTTCCTATTACACTGACAAGTAAGACAAAAAAAGTCCCATTCATATGACACTAAAATTGTGCAAGTTATGAAACTTTAAAAATGCATGACTTATGCCACTTTTCTGCTCTGAAAACAAATGAGTTCGGCTTGACTTTGAGGGGTCATATTCCAAGTGCTTAAAGTATTCGAAGATCTCATTTCATGTGTATTTGCGCTTTGAAAAAAATCGTACAAGTATTACGATTAAGTTAACATTTATTAAGTTTCAGATTGGCTGAATTAACATGCATTTTATTCTGGTCAGGATTTGAGACTGTTTCTTTTATGATGTCTTTTAATAAAATTATGTTATTTTTATAAGTTTTTATGTTACTTCAACGATCTTATGTATATTTTTCTAGTTCAAAATTTGTATCCGAATTTCAACCCACTTTAAAATATCCGAAAGAGATTACATTTTACATACTGGCGCAAATCCGATAACAATCTAATATTATTATGATTTTCGGTGGTTACCATTTATACTTATTTCATAGGATAACACAAAAAATTTCGGATAGATTACCGCCAAGAAGTTTATGAAAAAGTTTTACATTAGATAATACAAGAAGGACATTCTTGGTTTTTTTTTAACTTTTATGTATTTTTTAGCACTGAATCCGAAAATTGCCTTAATTTTTAACCATCATGTCAGTATATTTCGCAAATCATAAATTGTCGAATTTAAAGAATAACAAAAATCGGATATAAAGTAGAGGAGATGGTTGTATTTTTTAACTTTTTATAATTGATTTTTACGTACTTTTTAGCACTAAATCTGAAAATAACTTTCATTTTTAACCATCACGTTAGAATTTTTTGGAAATGTGTAATTTAAAATATAGCGAAAAGCTCATACTATAAAACATATGTAAAACTTTTTTTATTTCATTTGATTCAATAATTTATTGCTTTATCTTCGAAGTCTTACAGCTGGGTGGTCTGATGAGATTTGGTAGGAGATTAAATTTTAACTTTTAACTTTTAACTTTGAAATTTACAATTTGCGAAAAATCTTGATATGATGGCTGAAAATGAAGGTCAATTCCGGATTCAGCGGTACAGAATACATAAGAATCAATTATCAAAAGCTAAAAAACATGAAATAATCCAACTTTTGCAGGCTAGTGTAATCTAATAATGTTTTAAAATACGTATCATTTTGTAAAGAATTGAGGCTGTTAATTTAGCATCATTTTATTTAACAAAAATTCTGTTTTTTTCTTTCTTCTTAAATGTGTATTACAAATTGTATATTTTGCATTAATATGTAAGAATGACTAAGATTTCAAATTTATATTGCAATGTTAATTTTACTCTCAACCATTTTTTAATATATCTGATGAAATTATATTTCGACTAAATTTGTGAATGACCCCCAATTCGCAGCAAAAAATATGCTCTAACTTTAAACAGGTATTACTCGGTCAATTTTAATCGTAGAACAACGGGACTTTTTTTTGTATTACTTGTCAGTGCAAAAGGAAAATTTTACTAAATATAACTTATAGGACCGGGGGACCGTATAAAAATTTAAATTTCGTAATTTTTTAAGAAATGTTTTTATTGACCCAAATCGCTTTTAAAATATTTCTTTACCTGATTTAAAACATTTTTGTAATTGGAACTATGTGTCTATGACTAACGGTTTAGAAATTAGCCATTGGACACCGTTGAGACCGGACACCCTGTATATTTAATGCAAAGTTGTATTTAGCTAGGACAAAAGTTTGAATATTTCAATAGTATAATCACATAAAAAAATATTTTTTTGGACAATGAAAAAGGATTTTAGGTTCAGTTTATACAGACTAACATGAAACACAAGTTTTGAAATTTTCATGAAAACATATTCAGAAGTTTTTGAGATATCGTACTCGTTATGCCCAAAAACGTCATTTGCAGAAAAATGATTTCAAAATTTCGGAAACGCAGCTTCATCTATTAAGGGGGTATACTTCTAAAAGACATAACTTCTGTTATAATGGGAATTTCAAGGAAAGAAATATATCAAAATGTTCAGAAAAGATAGGCGTTTAACATCTAAAAAATTAAAATTTCGAAAATTTTGAAGTTTTAAGAGTCTTGAGACCCCTTAAGCTTGAAATGTTTTTCATTTGATTTGAACGCTTAACTAACTCAAAGCTGTTTTTAATTATACAAGCCGGCTTAACTTTCAGTACTTCATCAAAAATATCTTTTAATTACTTTAACAATTTTTTATTACCGTTTTCCAAATATGAACCGAAACCACATGTTATAGCTCTAAGACCAAAGTCAGACGGGCGTCTTTTTTGCTGCTTTTTTGCTTATGTATTATCCATTCACAATGCTATAGCATTGTGAATGGATAACACTTAAGCAAAAAAGCAGCAAAAAAGACGCCCGTCTGACATTACTCTAAATACTACAGGATCTTTATGAAACTTCAGAACCATTACAAAATATGTAAAGCTAGTGCTATTTTGTTTTAGCTTATTTTTTTTATAATATGCTTTTACTCTATTACTAATAACTTGTTTACTTGATTTTAAAGCTTCATAATTTATTTCTTTACCATAAGCCTCCATGAGTAATTTACCATATAATGTTTTAAAAATAATTGCATAATTTGTGTTTTATCCATATATGTTATTATAAAATGATTCTGCAATTCTCTTATAGATTTTTTCAATTCGTTATATATTTTCCTGAAACACCTTCAGAGTTACCTTCAAAATATCTACACAAATCATTTAAAATACAATACTTCCACTCCTCGAAAACACTAGCAAGAAAATTGTATTTATATACTAATTTTTGAATAAAAATATTCAAATTCATATTCAAGCGTTTTCTTGTTATATTTCTTGTTAATACTCTCTTAATTCTCTATTCGTTCCATATCTCATGATTTCGTCCAATGTCCTATTATGTACTATATCCAAATTACCCGTTGCGACGTTTAAAGGACGTAGTCCATATTCTGAGGCTAAAACCTTATTTTGATCCAAAAGAACAAACAGCTGATGAGGAAACGCACAGGAATTCCAGGGGTCCTGTCACGAGAAGTCAGACTAGATTGCAGCGGGACGCTGCTTCCTCCTAAGGAAGGGGAAATGTAACGAAACTAGCATTCTGTGCTCGGGAGAGCCTTCAAGTTGATCAAGGCCTACCTCACTAAATATAGCGATACTGGAATTATCTGCTGTGTGAACTTATGGCGTCGAGGTAAGGCGCTGGACTACAGACCAGCAGGTCGTGAGGTCGATCCTCGCTGAAGGCAAGTGTCCTAAAATTCGTTCTGGTTTAAAGATTGCTTTGTGTTTGTTTCTAGTTCCTTCGGAAATATGCTAATAATTATTATGTTAATCGTTATTTAATTTCTAGAATATTCCAAGCTTGGAATGTTCCATTCGAGAAAGCACCCCTCGAGTGTATTTAAGCTGGTGTAGCCTTGAGTTGGAGGAATAAAGCTTTGAGTTGGTTCATGCTTGTTGTATTCACTCATTCTCAGTTAACACCTACGCGACAGTTTATGTCCGTAGGTCGGATCTATGTATCCGTTGAATTTTTCTTACTGACAATGGCAAGCACTATTATCAATACTGTTTTTTAAATCTTTGGCATAATCGTTATAGTAGTATATGGCTCTGCCCATCGGTTTAACACATTTAAAAGCCTTATAAATCGCTATATTGTTATTCGGCAAAAGTTCATTATACGCATTTAAAACTTTATTTATGTTAACTACTTTTAGATGTGACCCCATGTAATCCAAAACACAGTATATTTTATTATTTTCAGCATCTTTTTGGTACATGCTCTTAACTTAACAACCTAAATTTTGTTTTCTTATTCTAAATCTCAAGAGATCTAGAGCCATGTCAATGTTGTTGCTGCCCGTTTTTTTAATGCAAATTCTGCAAAAGTCCTGGTATCATTTTGTTTTTGACATTGAATATAATGTTTTTCATTACTGATTCGTTATCGTTTGAGTTGTAATTTTCGATAACGTTTTCAACATCCTTGAAACATTTTAATTTCTTTAATTCAATATTTTTGCTATGATTTTTATTCCTGTCATAATCAATTATACGTTTTGTCTTTTTATAGATTGAGACATCAAATAATTTTTCTCTAAAATTCCTTATTATATTATTTTGATCGAACTTTACATTCAATCCATATAGGTAAACCGTGCCGTAATATTCCATCATATTTCTTTCACTGATTAATCTTTCATTTTTATTAGGAACAATTTTCAAAATTGAAATCTCAATATTATCAATTCTGTGCATATCAAAATGTCTAATCTCAATTTCTTGTTCCTCATTACCACATTTTTGTTTTCTTATGTCTGTCTTACGGTTATTGATTCTTATATTCAAAAGAGATGAAGTTTGTCCTACGTACGACATGTTACAAACTCTACATCTCAGTCTGTAGACACAATTAAAAACCTTCCAGAAATTTTAATGATCACCATTATCATTAACCTCAACTATACCCCCAGCAATTACACACACTTTACAACGTTTATATGTACACGTTTTTAGTTTCAATTCGACCAGACTATCTTCAACCCCAAGTTTTTTGTTGTAAAAACATTTGGTTTTATATTTAACAATGTTCTTCTCACTTCTACCACCCATTTTTAAATTTTGAGCCACGTTACTGTTGTAAAAAATTCGAGTTTTTTTATCTTAAACTTCCATAGTCAGTGTATTTGGCACTGTCATTTCTCAATGAGCAATTCAACTTACATTTTTTAATAAATTTTTCACTTATCTAAAATTTTTTATTCGTTTTTGTATTTTTATAAGAACTAGCCTTACTTCGCGTCTCCCCGGGGCAACTATAATTATCTTCACACTCTTCCCCACCATTACCAATATTATGCGATGGATATCTATGCGATGGATATCTTCGGCCTCAAGACAATCTTGTACAGAGTGTGATCGATGACAAGGTGCGTTACCGTCCATAAAACGAAACTTTTCGCCAACAGCGCCTCGAAAATGTCTAACATGTTGAAACAAGACGTCTTCAATGTACCGTGTACCGATCATGGACACTTGGTCAAGCACATAGAGATCCGTGCGGCCATTAGACATGATGCCTGCCCACACCATGATACTTGAATTCGCATATCGATCTCTTTCTAGAATATTTTCGCGACAGTAAGCACTACCACCCTCGCGCCATATCAGTTTACGCCTACAATCTGACGATACACTGAAACTACTCTCATCTGAGAAGAGCACGGTAGACCAGTCGTCATCAGTTCAATAGCGATGCATACGGCACCGCTGTAAACGGGCGCTACGTTGGCGTCTCGAGAGTGGGACACACACAAGAGGTCTCCGGGCGTACAGTCCACCCTTTTTCAAACGTCTTGCAACAGTTTTCCGCGATATTTTATTTCCTGTGGCAGCACAAAGTTGATTTGCTAATTGACCAACTGTACTGCATCGGTTCCTTTTTGCCGAAATAACAATATAATGATCTTTTTAGGACGTCGTTCTGTTAGGACGACCTCCTCCCGTGCGCCTAGTACATATTCCACACTTTTGGTATGCCGCCCATAGCCTAGAAACAATACTGTGAGCGATGTTAAATTCACGGGCAACATCTCTCATTTTGCGTCCTTCTTCCAGCTTTCCGATTATTCTAACACGAGCAATATCATCTAAATGATGCCCCGAAGACATGTTCAGAATTTCAATGCTCCAGCTTCACTCCATCTCCTTCAATTTTTACATCTAATAACAACTCACAGCACCCACCGATTGCCTAAAACCTCTTATCTCTGCTGTCACATGATCGGCAAAAGCGGACAGTAAAAAAAATTAGCGTAAGTTTCACAAAACGGACTACATCCCGCATTCATTCAAATTTACACGTGCTGCTGTGATTCTATTTCTAATTTCGTTGAAAATAACAGTGGTCCTTAAGTTTTGTCTACCAGTGTATATATATATATATATATATATATATATATACATGATAAACATCTTATACACATATCATATGTATAAATGACTACAATTGGACATTTTATCTCACGAAATGTTGTTTGTATCACATATTATTATCAAGTCGTATATGCTTTATAATATGGCAATACATAATCAGGATCCGACCCAGGATCCATGGCTGAGAGGTTCTGCTCTCGAAGCTGGTAGACGGGAGGTGCTGTGTTCGAACCCAATCGCGCCCGTCGGCCTAATCGTTCGGAGTTTTCGTGGGTTTCTTCGAGCCATGGATTTCCATGCGTAAATACGGGTTAGGTTCACTTAGAAAGACCCCCCACGAAGGGCACTCCCCCCCTGGGCCTATATCCCTCGTTCAGATAATTGGCCGTCAAAGAATCAACCAACCAACCAACCATAATCAGGATCCACTACATCACAAAAGTACCTAAACAAGTTCAAACTATATTATATTCAAGGCCGGAGTAGCACAGTTCAAGTGCTACTCCAGCCTCTAATATGATTTATTCCAGTTGGAAAAAAATATATAATGATTTGCCATGCTAGCGCTTTATTCTGAAAAAAAAAAGGCAACAAACGCTGCTGCTTCTGTAATTGCATTGTAAACTTTTGACTATATTAAGTAAACTATAGTATGTAAAAATATGAAAACTGGTAGTTTTATAGCAACTTATATGATAAATACGTTCCCGCAATTTTTAATTCGAATAATTATTTTAAGTGCTAGTTAAAGTTGAAATTGCAAATATTTACTGGAATGTTAGAATATGTGATTTTAGGTATGTATAACAAAAGATTTAAAATATAAAAATAATACATTATTGATAATTTTGTATATTTGCAATAAGCAGAAAATTACATACTTCTCTTCACTATTGTCAATTTCCAAATACAAAATTGTAAAATATACAAACTTACCTTTGCAAATAGCTATTCGTGGCTATCTCCAGCATTTTTAATTTTACAAAATTAACGAAATACATTTTAGCATTAACGAATTGAAACTACTGAAATGATAAATACAACTTTGGTATGAAAAATTTACTCAGTATTGCCAGTATCAGTAAGTTGATAATTTTAAGAAAAATTTTTGCAACCTTTACTATGTTGGAAGATAGCATCTATAAATAAAATCATATTTTCAAGCTCACTGTAAAAGTAATTGAAACTTTTGAGTATGTAGCATGGTGATACAAAGGGTTAATTTATTTTACATCAGGGTTTGCCTGCAGTAAAGTACATGCTTAAAACAACTTTTTGATTATTAAAAAATAAAGTTAATAATTGATTGGCAAAATGTCATTTTTATTAATAAAATTATACATTAAAAATTTTTCAGATTTTTTTCAGATGCAAATTTTTTTTAGATAAAAACATATTTTGTTTGCTGTATTAACTTGGATCCCGGGGACTTTCTTGTTTAATTTTTTAAATCCGTGTCAATACGCATCCGGCCTATGCTGTCCTCTGGTTTCTCTGTTTACTTCTGCGATCAAGTCGTCTGCAGACGATTTTTTAGTTTCGAAGCAGATGTTTTCCTCCTTATATGTTTTTGTATACAACAGATTAAGAACTGAAATGCGCAATAATTTTATGAGAGTATCCCTAATTTAAATTTCCTATTTGAAGATTTTTTAAATGTATTCTACATTTTATTTTTATCGGTTTCAAATCAATTTAAGTTAAAATGGATTGTAAAGTTTGAGCTAATTTACACCTTTATTTTTTAGAGTGTGAATGTGCCAGAAAATGTCGCGCTGTTAGGCAGTTTAAAATATTTTCTGAAAAGCTCCTTTAAGTGTGAAAATTGACATCAAATATAAAGTCCGTTTTTAAAGAAATCAGATAACAAATAATGTAAAATTAACTATTATACATGATAATATTAGTTGATCAGAATTCATTTATATTGAATATGCAGTATTATTATTTATATTTAGCATAGATCTGCTGTATACTTTTTTAGTGGAATTTTCCGCATTATTAAAACCATTAAAATTATTATTACATTACATAACCATACTAAAGGAACTACCTCAAAAGTGCTGAAAATTTTAGATTCGAGGGGGCGTAATTTAAATTCCGCCCTCTCGAATCTAAAATTTTCAGCACTTTTGAGGTAGTTCCTTTAGTATGGTTACGTTATGTAGACGATATTTTTATTGTTTGGCGAGGTAATATAGATGAGTCAATGATTTTTATACAACAGTTAAATGAACTTGACAATAATAGTAAGTTCCCTTTTGAACTGGAATCAGTAGAAAAATTACCTTTTTTAGATGTTGACTTAGAGAGAAAGGGGAATGAATTAATTCGTTCAGTTTACCGAAAACCTATCGCAGATTTAAGCGTTATACCATCCGATGCATGCATCCCATTGCCTTACAAATTATCCACCTTCAGGTTCCTAATCAATCGTGTTTTCAAGATTTCTTCTGATATAAATCTGAAATGAAATCCGGAAATCATGAATTATAGAAAATTAAACGTAATGCTAGTGATAATGGATATCAGGTAAAATTAATTAACAAATTGATTCAGAACTCCTTTGATACTTCTAAAAATAAAAATAAAAATATTAATGAGGTTACTATGAAAAGGGTTATAGCAAACAATTTCCCGGGTTTCTTTGAACATATAAAAAATCATTTAAGAAATTTTGGCTTATGTTTGATCGCGAAGCCGCCTCCGAAATTAAAGATGCTTTTAAATACTAAAATTGATCTGATTAATAGAGATGACCTCTCAGGAGAGTTTATATGATTCCATTTATTAGGGAGGGAGGAATCAAAAATCATTATATAGGTATAACACAACGAAAATTCAATATCAGATGTAAAGAACATATAGCGGACATAAAATACAATAGAGGTAATACTGCTTTATCCCAGCTAAATCGAATAAAGAACATTAACATAATTTTTAAAGAGAGTAAAATCATCCACAGGTCTAATTTTTATTTACAGTTATTCATAAGAGAGTCCATTGGAATTTATTTAAGAGATTCAGGAGTTTGTAACGATACATTATCTTTTCGTATCCCGAATTTATGGATTGAATGGGTGGATAAATTACGGCATCGCGATATAGGGGGAATACGATCAATCGCGAAAATATAGAGCGCGTTATATGATTACTTGTTTATTTTCGATAATTTTTTCCATTTTTCATTATGCATTTGTAATTTTCTATTATACATTCTGACGACGACTCAGAAAATGAGTTGAAACATGTAAATAAAGAGTTTTTAATTTACTTTTAATGGGTTTTTACAACGTCTTTTAAGCAAATAAATATTTTAATATTATGATGTGATTAGAAATGGACGTAATTTTGACTTACTACTCGCACTTATTTACTTTTCAACTTCGTTGGAAAGTTTTAAAAATGAGTAAATTTCGATACAGGTTTCAAACAAACTATATATTAAAATAAATTTTTCTCCCTATACGACGGTGCAAAACTTGAAAATGTGTATTAAGTATTAAAAAAATTGCAACAGTAAAAAAAAATTGCAGCAGCAAAAAATAAATTTCAGTAGTAAAAATGGAAAAAGCTAAATTTTATTGTCAGCCGTTGCCAACCTCAAAATGCCGTAAGCATTACGAAAGAACACGTTTGTCGTTTATAATATTGATATAAAAATCTGAAAAGTAAATACATAAAATATTATTTATTTACTTTATTGATTTTGTAAACGAATTTCTTTACGTATAGGAGAATTGAGGTATTTTTTTTTTTAATATCTGTAAACATAAAAAAAAATGTGTATCGGATTAAAAAGGGTACTTTCCTGACAATTTGTTTAGAAAAGTATGTAAAATATTATTAAAACAGTAGAAATGTAATTAAAAAAATTCAGATTTAAAAAAAAATTCAGCATCGTGATGAACCTGAGTACTGTTAAGCACAGGATAGACATAATAATAATTAACTTTAGAAATTATGATAAAAACATTTTAGAACAAATTACTATGTTTACAATTTAAAAGATCCACTTTGATAGTCTCATTGCTTTTTTTTCTTATGTTCATTTAACATTTATAACAAGTTTTCTATAGCATATAATTAGAAAATTTTGATTTTCTTAATGTAGAATGTATACTGCTGGACTCAATCCGGACATACAGAAACTCTATGGCCCAGTTACATTTCCAGTACCAAGAAACACTCCAATGATTTCTCCTCTTATAAAGTGGGATCATTCTGAAACATCGACTGTTCATAAATGGGACTTGGATGTAGTGAGCAGTATAATGCATCATGAAGTTGACCCAAGATCGATGGCTTCGACAGATCGTTACCTACTTGGGCATTGCATCGACGGTCGTACACTATTTCCATCTGCAGGATATATCGTTATGGCGTGGAAAACATTTTCAAACATTAAATTAGCAGAAAAAATAAGTGTGTTTCCAGTGGCTTTTGATAATATTAAATTTATAAAACCGACTCTTCTCTCTGAAAAAGGTAAGTAGCGTAGTTTGAAGTGACCTCTTTTAGATATATTTCGTAAGAAATGCTACCGATTGCAATCTCCCCTATGTTGGTATTTCTGAAAAATTTTTGCAGATCTACACTGATCATGACTCATAGAACCCAAAACCATCCTCAGTAAAAAACTTTATCTCTCTATATATATTTAGAAGTTGTTGTTTGTAAAATGCTAATTTATTAACAACTTGACCAACTAGAAGTTGGAATAATAGCATATAAACTTTAATACAATTCTATAAAGATAAATTTACTTCACTTCGTCGATAGCTTATTATATTACACTACATTTCTGACATAAAACATAAGAAATACTTTCTTTCGAACAATCCACTTAGGCATAATAGTGTTTCTCTTGGCATTGCAAAAGACGATGCTTCATGAACAATATAATTTTATAGACTGACTCTTTTCCAATTTTGAATATCTCCAAACATTGATCTCCTGATCGTGAATTTTCATAACTCGTGCTTTCAAACCATGGATAATAAAAATATCAGAGCGTCAGTTAATTTACTGATCATACACGTCATAAAGAAAATAAACGATGCTTAAATTTAAATGCAACATATATATATATATATATATATATATATATATATATATATCACTTTTTTATGGACATGATAACTGCCATAATCCTGCACATATCTCTTCCAAACGTATACATAAAATCAAGGGGAGTAAAGTCTCGGTCAAGTTCGTTAATGGGCAAAATCCGACCAAGGGGTTGGGAATAGGGTGGGGTTTTGTGAATACCGAAAAAAAACACATAACTTCTTAGTTATAATACATATCGAATCAGTTTAAAGTTTTTATTTATTCTAAAAAAAGGGCCAAAAATATATGTATAACAGATTTTGGTTAAGATAAAAAGTGGGCTTAAGGGGCGAAAAAAATAGGTTTTTGGGAAGCAAAAATTCATAATTTCATCAATTCTCAAGATATCAAATCCAATTAAATTTATTATAAATTTTCTTAATATTATCTACAACTTGTATATTGACAAGCTTTTGATAGGACCAATTCATATAAAAACTAAAAAGGAAAAAAGGAAAACACAAAGGTGGAGTTCAAGAAGGAAAAAAATCCATAACTTCGTCAATTTACAAGATATAAAATTCGCATGAATTTATTATATATCTCCTTAATATTATCTACAAATTTTACTTTGACAAATTTGTCATATGACCTATTCTTACAGCAAAAAAAAAAGAAAAATACATAGCGGTTGAAGAAAAAATCGTCGAATTTAGGGTACTCAAATCCAAGCTGCTTATTTTCTGACTCATTTTTAAATTCATTTTTGCTCTCAAACGCATCCAATTGGTAGGATTTCTTATTCAGAAACTATATAATGTACCGTAATGGTCGACGTTTTGATAGAGGTAGAATATATTTAAAGAAATGATGTCAAATTGGGTATTTTCAACCGAATTTCCCGAAGCGATTGTGTTGGAAACAAAAAATATTGTCCTACTGAGAAAATAATTGTTTATAAATCAAGCTCTAATTAATTGAACAAAAAATAAAAGAAAACAGGTCGCTTATAAAATCTTTAAAAATCACGTCAGCAAGTTTCATGTTTTTTCTTTTAAAAATGAATCTGAAAATGTGTCAGAAAATTTCGAGTTGCTGAGCATGGAAAAGTACTTTTTTAAATACCGCCTTAACATATTTCTGATTAAACCAGCTCTTATTTAAATAGGAAATTAAAAACCCGTCAAAAGCGGACAGATAAAATTGTTAATGTGGGTTTATCTCTAATTATGATTTAGTTTTAGTTGTTGAAATTAGTACTTAACTTCGAAATCTACCTGCGCCTGAAGGCCGAGCCGGCAGGGATTTTTTAAAAATGCAATGTTACTCTTTTCTATTTTTTAACTATTGATAACTAGAATAGTTTCAATCGTTGTAAAGCCATTGTATAGCTATTGTAAAACGTAAATTATAAAGAAAACCGTACCTCATTTCCAAAAAATATCGCGTAGTATAGTCGAAAAAAAAATCAGTTATGGACAAAGTTCTAATTTAATAAAGCACTATGCTGAAATATAATGTAGTAAGTTACATTGCTTTTCTACATAATAATGTAAGTACACAATAAGTGTGCACTTTTAATGTATTTAGTGTGTAGCTAAAATAATTTCCTTACACATTAAAAACACAAAACATTTATATGCATTTTTCTCTTACGTGGTACGAAAATAAGGCTGGATTTATAGCTTGCGTTTGGCGACAATTCGCAGTGGTTAATTTACGGCCACATGTCCCGACCCAATCGTCAAATCAAAATTCAGAGAAAATCTCTTTTTAAAGACAGATCGTTTGGTCGATGTATGAATAGCAACACTATTGGTTCATGGCAATACTATTGGTGACGTGTGTATTCAGCGGATTTGCTTTCTGATCAAGATTGTGTTTTAGACACAGCAGAAAACGTTTAGTTTACCTTTCTTTAGCGTCTCCGTATATCTTTCAAAGAGTTTTAAATGAATTTAAACAGTGCCGTGCAATATTATAGGCGAAAATGCATTTTTGTTTGTATTTGCAAAGAAGTTTTGCATTAATTTTTTATACATTTAAAATATTTGTAAAGTTCATTTGTAAAAATGATTTATTATGATATTCATTGTGGCTAGAGTTCGTGTATATAGTGGCTAGTGTAAGAATCGAGATGGGATTGCGTGGCTGTCCGAATGCTAATTGCTTTGCAATTCACGGGGGTTGTTGAGCGTTAGCGACCAGGGTCCTGAGCTCACCAGTACCATTATATTGTGACAATTAATTAATCACGCATTATATAATACTCTTCGAGATATATTTTTTTGTTGCAGCAATTACTTTAATTGAAAAAAAATCTATTGTGAAATAAAGCTAGGTTTCTTAAGATAAATAATCAAAGATATTTTCTAAATGAAAAAAAAAAAAAAACAAAACAAATATTTTTACAGCAAACTGGAATAATGGGGTGGGGGGAGGGGGGTGAAGGGTGGAGAATGTCGATTTCTTGTGATGTATTTTTGAGTCATGAAGATACATATTGAACAGTAAAATTTTGCTTAAGGTGTTATTCAGATAGATCTCAAATTCGTTTTGCTAATGTTAAGCCGTTATTCAGTGAGATCTCAAATTTGTTTTGCTGATATTAAGCCTATGGGCGTATGATGCATTCGTATGTTTAATTAACCAACAGCTTTATGGAAAGAATGGTAAATTTAATTTTGCTATTAAAAAAATTCCTCCAAGATATTTAACATTCATTCTTTAACGTTTTATAACCCCTTCGTGAAGATCGTACCGTGCGAATCTTTTAATTTTTAACAGCAGTAATTGCATACGGAAGTTTCTGCATGTTTTGTTTGGAAATATGGGGCGCTGTAAAATCAACGAAAGTAAAACCTCTACTGTATACTTTTCAATAAAGCTAACCTTTCCTAATATATTCATTCTTAATAACACTGTAATACATTGTCTAAATGACGCAAAGTACCTTAGGATTATTTTTAATAAAAAAGTAACTTGGAATAAGCACATCAGTCGACGGAGAAGTTCTATCAAACATAGGCCTCTTCTAAATAGTAAAACTCTTTATGTCTAAAACAAATTACTTCTATATAATTCCTTTATTCTTCCAATAATCACTTGCGCCAATCCAGTCTGTTTCTTTACCTGTAAAACCTCTATGGATAATCTTTTTCGCCACCACAACAAAAATGTTAAAATTATCTGTAATGCTTACCGTTACCTACGAAACTGAACAATTCGAAGGGACTATAATGCAACTACTTTCAAAACGATTCATTGATCTTTCAGTAAAAATTTATGAGAAAATATATCATTTATCTAACGAAATTGTAACAGGGCTACTACCAACTATGACGCTTTTAAGCTCATTATTAGAAAAATCCCTAAATACTCCATGATTATGAATCCCCATTGAACTTGAGTTTACCACATTTGCAAATCTTTTCTAATAACCTTAACATTAATACTTATTATTAATAACTTTAATATTAATATTTATTATTAATATTTTTAATATTAATATTTAATTCAGTAATTAATAATATTACATTATATTAAAAAAAAAAAAAAACTGGTCTAAATTGTTCCTATTTTTTATCCTGTGGCTTTAGCCATCTGCCTTTTACTTAGACTGCCCTGCCTCTGATTGTTTGGAACTAAACTATGCCTATATGACTTTTCATCTTTAACTTTTATCTTTTTTTTTTCCTTCACCTTTTCTCTGTGTTTTACATAGCCTTAGCTATATTTTCTTAAGCGGATAAGGGATCTACAAACACATTTTTTAAAATTTTCTTTGGTAATTGCACTTTAAATACTATTCAAGGGTTACTATAATTAGTATAATATTATTAAATAAATACTATTCACTATATGAATTATGGCATACAATTATCCAAGAAGAAATTAAAAAAAAAATTTTTTTTAGAGAAAAATAATGAAATTTCATGAATATTTTTAGAGTTATGAAGAACTTTTCTAAGTGCCCCATGCACATTTCATATCAATTAAAATCCCCAATATATTTTATGTCAGTTTAGTTTACAAATACAAACAAAATTGAGCAATTTTTTTAACTAAATATAATTGGTTAGTTAAGTACAGAAATATGATGCAAAAAATCAGAAAATTTCGTAAAACTTAAAACATATTTTCTTCTACCTTTATATTCAAATATCAATTAAAAAAACCCTTAACGGGTTAAAATTTGTGACGCAGCACTCTATCTTATTGCTATAAGAATTTTAAATATGGAACTTAAAAATAATGATATCAAATTTTATGTGACGCTATATTATTTATTTTATCATTTTATTTTTGTTTTATTTATAATTGCATGTGTAAGAATTATGTTAAATTTAAAAGGATGTATAAAAATTTATTCATTGATGCGTTATCATTCACATTTTTCATAAATTCAACCTATGAGTTTTAAAAGATATGATATCAAAATTTAAGTGACGCCTTGATGTAGCTTTAAGCAATTTGTTTTAAAATTCAATTTTAATTGTTTTCGATTTGTCTAAATATATTTACACATCTAACCAAAACTTTTAATTTTCTAATACACTGTTAAAAATACCACTTTCACTGAACCTGTACAATGCACTGTAATGTATTTATATGAATAAATTGATTTATCTTTTGTGCCACGCTATCCAAAATTAAAAGTAAGATTTATGTAAATGATTTCTTTACATCATAATATCCATTTGCATATATTTCGCTTAGTTTGGATACAACAATTTATTCATATAAATACATTACAGTGCATTGTACAGGTTCAGTGAAAGTGGTATTTTTAACAGCGTATTGGAAAATTAAAAGTTCTGATTAGATGTGTAAATATATTTAGCCAAATCGAAAACAATTAAAATTGAATTTTAAAACAAATTGTTTAAGGCTACATCAAGGCGTCACTTAAACTTTGATATCATATCTTTTAAAACTCTTAGTTTGAATTTATGAAAAATGTGGATGATAACGCATCAATGAATAAATTTTTATACATCCTTTTAAATTTAACATAATTCGTATGCATGCAATTATAAATAAAACAAAAATAAAATGATAAAATAAATGATATAGCGTCACTTAATATTTGATATCATTATTTTTAAGTTCCATATTTAAAATTCGTGTAGCAATAAGATAAAGTGCTGCGTCACAAACTTTTAACTCGCTAAGGGTTTTTTTAATTGATATCATTACTTTTTTTAAGTAAATAATAAAAGAATAAAAACAAGTTAAAGACTAATGATAGGAACTCATAATCGTGATTTCAATTCATCTTTAATTTCCTCACCCCCCCCCCCCCTCAAAAAGAATACCTCATACTTATATCGTAAAGAGTGCTGTGCTATTTCATTTTTTTTAGACCGTTTCAGTAAGGTATGGAAGTAATATACAAAATGCGGCGGGGGGGGGGGGGGGGTATGGTTTGTTTCAGAGATATAGAAAGCTTTGTTAAAACTTACTATGTAAAAAGTTTACCTTCTTAAGAAAAATATAAAGAAATGTTACTCTTTAAACCTTTTTATATAAAATACAATAAAATTGTAAGCAAAAAAAAATAAAATAAAATAAAATAAAAATAAATTCAAATAAAATTTATTTGGGAAATTACTGATTTTTTATTTTTTAAGAAATAATTTTCAATCATGTAAGTTTTTAATCTATAGTTGTATTGGGGTGATAGGATATGAGATTTACTGGATACAACTGTATAAAATGCATAAATTACATTATTATTGCACCCATTATTGAAAAGAAAGTTTTTGTGTGAAATCCCCCACCCCATTTATTGTTAATGCTGAATTTAGCCAATAGATGGCGATACCATGCAGAGAAGCATTTAATTATTGATGCATTTAACTAATCATGTAACAACTTAAATTACTTTAAAAACAGATTTTAATTATATTTTGTACCTTGCAATTTTTAATGCTAGGTAACGGTTTAAGAATTTAGTTAGCCAACTAAATTATTTAATTTGAGGTTTTATTTCTCTTAATTTTTTCTGTGAATACATTTCCCATTTATTGATAATGCTGAATTTAGCCAATAGATGGCGATACCATGCAGAAAATCATTTAATTATTGATGTATTAACTAGCAACTTAAATTATTTCAGAAACAGCTTTTAATTATATTTTGTACCTTGTAATTTTTTAATGCTAGGCAATGGTTTAATAATTTATTTAGCCAACAGTATTATTTAATTTCAGATTTTATTTTATTTTTTGTGTTAATACATGGGAAGTTTGCAAGGTATTTTTGTTGTTGTTGTTGTTGTAAAAGTAAAAAATAATTTAAATATATTTAAAAAAATAAATTTACATCACAAATTTTGCATTTTATGCTCTTTTGATTTAAAGAGATGGTTTAATAAACCTTTGTTTGAGCCCTTCTCCCTCTCCCAAAGATAAAACTATAAAACTGCAATTTATTTGCATGACAATTTATGCAACAGCACAAAAATTTAAAAAAATTATATTTATTTTTTTATTTATATTTTTTAATTTTTAATGTATGCCATTTTTTTAAAATCTCGTAGTCTTCCATTTACAGTTAGAATAACAGCATGTATTTATTATTATTATTATTATTATTATTATTATTATTATTATTATTATTATTATTTTTATTATTATAATAAAGGTAATGGAAGAATTAAGGTCAGTTTTTTTTCTTTTTTTATTATAAGGGTAATGGAAAAAATAAAAATGCACAATTTAAATTTATGTACAGTAGAAAAACAGAAATTTATTTGTGTTAAAAATTGTAAATAAAATGAAACTGTTGTAGATTGAACAAATACAAACTGCGTATCTTCTTTTCCTTATCATTAAATCTGAAAAATTTCAAAATTAAAATTCTCTCACTGTAAACAAATGAATACGTAAAAATGTGCTTTTATTTATATTTGTAATACATATGTTTTTATTTATGATATGTATTTGATCTATCTATCAGTTTTAACGTTCCATTTACCGAATGCTTTTCGGTTTTAAAATATTCTTTTTTCCGTCTCATGTAAAAATTGGCTTTCGGCGGACCTGAAAAACCTTTCTGTTTCCGCGTTAGGCAGATTTCGGCTTCTGGAGCACGTATTGATGTTATTTTCAATGGATTCGCCGGGACTTGAAAGTCGTTCCGCGGTAGGCAGATTTCAGGCTTACACAGAGTCCGCCTTAGACAGATTTTACAGTATTTTTATTGACTGAAAAATTGTCACGAAATATTGATATGTGAAACTCTTAAAGAAAAAAATCAAAATCAACCAGTACATTTTTATAGAAAAATAAAATCAAATTTACTTTATTAACTGACTTAAAAAGGATAAAAAAGTGCTTACTGCTTCAAAGAGGACAGACCTCACAAACTGTGTATATTGCCAGGCCAGCGCTTAACCGACTGAGCTACAGAAGGTACGTAAACTTTCCACTAAAAGTTGATCAGAAGAAATTAAGCGCACGAATACAGTGGCGCATCTTCGGTGAAATTCCCATAAATGGCGGAAAAATATAGTCCGATTTTTCATGCTTATTATGTAACGAATAAGAGTCTTCCTGGAAAAAAAAAACATGGTCTTATTCGGCTCATCTAAAATAGATTTATATTATATATTAATTTTAACAAGAACATTTTCGGAGGAAAAAAAATGTGAATTAAAAAGAAAATTGGAGTTTTCCCGGTAACAAATATTATCTTATTCCCTTCATATCAAACAGATTCCTATTATACATCAATTTAAAGAAAATCGCCCGGGCCATTTTCCAGATTTTGACATTAGGAACTTCTTCCATCGCGTTCCATCGCTTTCGCTTAAAAATGGCTATTTAGATCTCAAAATATACTGCACGTGGAAATGTAAAAATTTCAGAATAGGATTAGACTGCAGATGTAAGACTGTTCTAAAAATATCAGAACAGTAGGAGCTGTATCTGCTGAGTTATTAAATGGCGGCTTTTCACATTTTCTTTGATGTCGAGTTAGCCGTATATATGAGTTCCGCCATCTACGAATTCTACGATACGATTTTAGGCTTAAGGCTGCGTCACTCGGAATACTACAGTCTTCCATGATATGAAATTCGATGCACAGTTTTATTTGTATATGCAAACTAAACTCGAATAGAAAATATTTCGCACTTTAACTGACATGGAATGCGCATGGGGCATTTTGAAAAGTTCTTCATAAAGCTTAAAATAATAAAAAAATTCCTTATTTTTCTCCATTTTTGTCTTGTGTGATAAACATATGTCATAATTTATATAGTGTGTCGCTGAATAACATTTAAAGTGCAATTAAAAAATAATAATTTTAAAGGTCCCTTGTCTCCTTAACTCTAATCTAATTTAACTGTTTTATAATAGAAGTAGAATTTTTATTTTCCCTTTAACTTAATTTTTATAATTAAAAAAAAACTTCGCTAACTTCTTTTTTAATTATTTAAATTTCATAAATATTATTCCAACCTCTATGAGTACCTTACCCGTGGCCCTAATTTTTTGCGCATTACTTTATCGATGCTTTTTTAACTATAAAAGTAAAAAATAATTCAAAATATTTTATGTACATTATTTTTAATGAAAAGTGATGTATTTTAGTACTACATGGTGAAATTTAAGAACAAATAATAAACGACACAAACTTCCTGGCCAATGGAGTGCATTTCCTCTCAAGTTTTTTATGTCCCTAATGTTTTGCGCATGTTCAAATGAGACGAAACGGGTATCTCTTACCATTTCGTGGGTCCTCCTTTGGCAGCGTAAACATCTCTTACTCTTCTCGGCATACTTGAAACTAATCGTTGGCACTCAGAAATTGGAATTTTTTGCCATTCTTCAAAAAGAATTCTTTTAAACTGCTGACTGTCTCGTGGTTCCCTTTTTCGAGCTTCATTCTTTAAGTGCCGCCGCAAAACCTCGATAGGAACAATGTTCGGAACACAATATAGCACAGGAATATCATTTTGTTGAAGCCAGTCTTTTGTTGTCCTAGCTGAATGCGGTTTGTCTAAGTCTTGTTGAAAAAGATAACCCGATTAAAGGCCAAGTTTTTGAATTAAAAGTAACAGCTGATTCCGCAAAATGTCCCGATAACGTTGTGCATGATAGTCTCCTCATATGGCACCATTTGGTCGACACCTGAATAACGCAAACTTCCCCAAATCTGATCATATGACGGAAACTTGCTGTCTTGTTTGACGCATTTTGTGTTATAGCTTTATTCCTTAGCCGCACGACCCGGCGACCGATATTTCCATACAAACTTGGAAAAGGGGATTGATCCGACCATATTACACTTTGCCATTGCTGATGTGTCCATTTTAAGTGGTACACAGCCCACAGAAAACGTTTCCTTTTTTGAGCAGGAGTTAACATCGGCTTACGTTTGCTTTTGCAAGATTTGAAGCCCATTTTATGCAATCTTTTTGTAGCCATTTTACGAGTCACTGGTCGCCCTATGCCCTCTTGCCATAGTGATGCGGCTTCTTTCATCGTTCATGGTCTGCTGTTCAATACCACTCGATTCAGCATTCGATCTTCTCGAGCCGTTGTTGTTGATGGCCGACCGATACTGTTTCTTGTCTGTATATATGCAGTGGCAACAACAGTTTTCAAAACATAACGCACTGTTGATTCAGGAATCGTCAAATCTCTGCCTATTTACCGCATTAGACACCCACTATTTCGTTTTTGGTTTATCTTTTTACGCAAGTCTACCGTTAATCTTTTACCACCCATTTTCTTCCTATTAATTAATTTCAAACCGCTCTTCTTTTAAACAACACACGCCATCAGTTCCGGATGCGATAATTTACATAATTGGAAAAAAACAGCCAATTGCAATTGTCGAAAACTTTCTTTAAATGCACATGCGCAAAACAATAGGGCTTTCTATTTTTAAGAGGGAAAAAGTTTTACATACCCAATTCTAAGTGTGCGACTTCTTTTATTTTTTTATTCAATGTAATTCGTTTTAGACAACTGACATTTGAATAGTTTGAATGTTAATTTTGACAAAATTAAGTTTGTGTTTATTTTCTTTGAAAAACTTCATTTTTAAACTAGTGCGCAAAGAATTAGGGCCACGGGTAAGGTATTTTGAAAGCTACAGCTAGACTATTATCCAATGGCTCATATAATAGCAAGACAATGGATTCGTAAATTGGGTGTGAAGTTGTATAGGAAGTCCCTTGCTGCTGCTCCACACTTCAGCACTTTGTAACTTAAAATGGAAATAATCTCTCTATTTAAAAAAAAAAAAAAAAGTAACTAACGCTGTCACTGCCGCCGCTGCCGGTTTTGAATTTTTTGTGACCGGAGCTCTTTCTTCGTTAATATTAAGAAAACTATTGAATAAAAAAATATGAAAATCGGTGGTATTATAGAGAAATGTTTGATAAACACGCTGATGCAGACAGTTTTCAAATCGAAGAATTATTTTAATGGTAAAGTTGGACAAAATCGTTCCATTAAAAAGTTTTGTAGGGGCAAAAACTGTACATGGGAATTTAATCATTTTTAGATAATTTTATTCGTTAGAAGTTTCCGGTGTGCAGACTGTATTTATTTTTTTTAATTTGACTCATTTTTTGAAGTTTTATTTCAATTTTAAATTCAAATTTTCAGCATTTCAAGAGATATTTTTTACATATTTTAAAAAGTGGTATTAATTTAAACTGTTGCCAACTGTATAAACAGAGCAAACAATAATGTTTGCTTCAAATTAAAAAAATATATATTTACACGTGACTATTATAAACATAAAAAAAAACCTTTAAATTAGAATTGAATAATTAGTTATCAAAAGCAGGAACTTATTGAAAATTACGTCATAAAAAGTATATTTACACGTGAATTTTAAAAGAGAAATGATATTGTAAAATAATAAATTCATTAACATGTATTAGAAGTCTAAAATAGGAGAAATTACGTCACATTTACATCACATTACACTTATTAAGTGAAAGGAACAAAACATAATATTGCAAAACAGTTTAAATTTAAAAATTGCGAGAGACATTTATTTGATATTTTGAGATGATCTTTTCAACTATTTCAGCGCAAATAATATTTCATTTCTAACAAAAGAATTTTCACGTGAATATTAAAAAGAGAAAGAAAAGTTTGGTGAAAATTACGTCAGATTAAAAACGGTACATTTAAAATGTCTTATTTAAAAGAACTTTCTTTTCACTTTGTTAAAAATTACCGGGAGACAAAGACTCTGTTTACTTAATTCATTTTATATTAGCTTATTTTGAAATGTTTAACTGATTTTATTTAATCAAAGATGAAAACAGCCATTTATTTATGTATCTTTTAACACCAGTTGTTTTGGCCTTGAAATTACGCAATCAAAAAGAAACCCGTTTATAGGTAGATCGCTACTGTTTTTTAAATTATAAATCAATCTTCCGAAATCTTTTTAAAGCCGATCAAATTAGCGTGCTTTTAGAGTCTGCGATGTCTCAACGGGCGTGGCGAGCGTAGCTCGTAGGGGGCAAAGCCCCCTTGTATTTAAAAATAAAAATTACTTATATAAAAAATTAAGGATTTTGATCTCTCGGTTTGCACGTTAGTTGCTAAGTGGCTTTGATAACGGTCGTGTTTGGAACAAGGAAAAATGGTAATATTTTCTTTTGCGGCAGAATCTCTATATTTAAAAGACCTGGCTGTTTTTTTTTTATTCATCAGCCCTGAGCTTTCTACTGAACCAATTATGATATATATATATATTTTTTGAATGAAAGTGTTCATTTGTGGATTTGCCCGTACTGCCTATTTTTTAATTTATTTTCATTTCTATATTTTATCTTTAATTTTTAAACGTTTTTTGTGATATTTCTTTAAAATGGTGGTAGTTGGATTACTTCCATTGGTGCAGGGAAAAGAGAAAGGGGAGTTTGTTTATTATATTCATTCTATCCTTATTGATGTCATTTTCTCATTATAATTAACAATAACTTAAAAAATTGAACAGAAAATGACGCAATGCTTTTAAAAAACCGGTATTTACTTTGTAAAACTGTTACATTTCAATATTTTTGAGTTTTGTTGATACTCATGAGACGCTAAGCGAAATGCCTCATTGAAATGAAACTTAAGTCAAGTTTACGAATACTCATATGCAAGGTTGTAGCTGACAAACGAGACTTCAAGTATGGGGAACTATTTAGTAATAAACAATTGAATGTAAAAATATAATTAAGATGGTGAATACGGGTATGAGAGGTGAGTATGTAAACTTTCAGATGTTAAAAAAAGGCGAAAGGTTTAGATTTCATCCAGAAAGAAAATTCTATGATTGTGTCAGAGTGAGATTATTTTTACTGTTTTTTCATTCCATAATACATTGCATATGAGCCTTAATTGATAATTTCATCATATTTACTTATCTATCATACGAGTATTTTACTAATTACGTATACGAATAAAGTTTAATTTTTCAATAACCTGGAACAGTTGAAGTTTAAGGAAATAGTATTTTGGTAACTTAAGATTAAAGTAATATTTATTTTAAGAGTCAGACTAACCAATGTTCGATGGATATTTTATTGCAATTAATTTTGAATGTTTATCATTATCCAATGTAACTGTTCTTGTTTAAATATTTCCTTTCGTCGAAATTAGACGGGTTCCAACACGTTTACTGTTAACTAATACATCGATGTGTTGCCAATCGCATCACAGAAATGATTTTTATCTACCCTATATATATATATATAATCCTAATGAAACGATTTTATGAAACGATTGATTAAACGACTGATTAAATTTCACAGCGATTTCTCTTAAAATATGGAATATTATGCGGTGAAATTAACACCAAAAATCGGTATTAAACCGCAGATCTCTAAACTGGTTTTAGAATTTTAAAATTTGAATTAGTTTTCGAGATATTAATTTTTTTTCTATTTTGATTTTAATTTCTCTAATGATGGAAACCAGATTACTCCATTTTTGCGGAAAAGGGGAGAAAACGGATAACGTTAGGGATTATTAGATTTATTCTTTTTCGCCATTTTCTAATTAAAATTGAAATTAACTTTTATTTCAATCGGTAGTGAAGACAATATTGCAATTAATTTATGTTTTTCAGGAAAATTTGATAAAATAAAATCTTTTTTCAGATTTTGACTGTCAGGAATCAGTTTTTTTTTTAAATCAAAAATAGTCTGCCATCTAACACTTTGACATAATTTCAATTGAACACCAAAAAAAAAATTCATTTTTGAGGGGGGGGGGAGGGGAGGAAAAAGAGAGAAAAGCGATTATTGGATTTTTTTTTTTTTTTTTTTTTTTTTTTTTTTTGCTGTCATAGTGAAATTAAAAAGTGAATTTATTTAAAACAGAATGAAAATTTTAAAATAAGAATTAAATGATCGCGTGTTAAAAGCAGAAAATTACGTAGAAATATTTACATGTAAATATGAAAAAAGTATGAAAACTTTAAAATAATAAAATTACTGCATGCGAAACGCATTTAAAGGTGATAATTACGTCTTATATAATATGTCTTAATATTAAATATCGTCATATTTAAATTGTAAAAATAATTAAATTATTGCACATGAAAAACTGTAATGGTGAATATTATGTCGTATTTAAAAAGTTCAAAAAATATTCCCAAATACTTTTAAATTAAATAATGCCTGTACCCGTGAGTCTTAAAAGAGAGAAAAACAACTTTTAAAATAAATAAATTATTACAGGAGAAATGCATTTAATATTGAAAACTACGTCATATAAAAAAGATACATTTAAAACGCTTTTCATTCCCGAGAATTTTAATGTTACGTCATATGGTATAAAAGTAGTGCAACTCGCAGATTTGTTTATATATGACATCATTTATGACAGCACAAATACAAGTAAACGTAAGCGCAAAATACTTTCAATTTATTTTGTAGAAATTACTATTTGATAAATACATATTAGAAAATTATATTCTTATTAATTAATATAAACAATATACATTGTAAAAATAACATGAAAATATGCATGATGATGTATTAAAATAGGCCATTCAGTTAAAGTGGAGCTTTATAGCCATTCAGAGTGAGTGGTGTGGCTGTATCTTGCCAAAGAAAACTGAAACTCTCTCAGAGAGTTGTGTGGTCTAAGATATCTTAAGTATCCGATCTGAACAGGGTTTAACGCAGGACCGTAAGTGGTTAGTGTCCAAGCTAGCTTGATACTCATTTTATCAACCCCGAAAGTATGAAAAGTTGTTTTAAAGATGTATAGTTACACGAAAATTTTCTTTGGGAAAAATGTATTTAGAGTATATTCTGCCGTATTGTTTTCATTAGTTATTGTTATAAAAAGGAATGAAAATACTTCTCCTGCCAAGTACATTAAAATATAATAATATTCTGCATATTTTAACAATAAATTGTTGAACACAATAATCCAAATTCGTATTTTTTCTTTTTGAAAAATCAACCGTCTAATTTTTCATTGTTTAAAAATATTACTAAATATTTAAATAACATGCAACTAGCTCTTAAACTTTTATGAATTCAGTAAATACTTCTGTATAGAAATTAAAGTTGAATATCTGTATGGCAGTTATTTATACTCCTTGGTCCTTGCGTTACATTCAAAACTGTAGGAGAAATATTAGGTAAATTCTGTATCAAAAATCAAACCATTTATCTTGGTATTCTCGGATTCCGGTTTAACAATTCCAAAAATTTTGGAATTATAAGTACGAATTACAATACATGTCACAGATTAAAAGAATTGAAGAGCTAAGTGGAAGAACATGTTAAGTAACAAAAATTACATTTGAAGAAATTTGAAGTGAAAGTTTTTGCTGTAAGTTTTAATGATTTATTTTCTGTTTGATACCATGTGTTTCAAATATTAACAGGTATGATACTAAATTCTCTCAGAATAACTTATTCATATTTAATTCGCAAATATTAAAAATTATTAATATTATTCACATTATTAAATATTAAAATATTAAATATTAATGAATAATGTCTTAAATCTTCAAGACTAAATAGAATCTTAGTATTTTATCTTCCACATGTGATAGGATACCTCATAACGCTTTCATCCAAAAGATAAAAAAATTTTTTAGAAAATGTATCATAACATGTTCATCCACTCAGATCTTCAATTATCATCTCGATTATTTTTGCTTGAAATCAAACCCTTTTTAAAGCAACACTAATAGTTTCGTTTTGGAAACAAGGGCATTCGCGAAATCCCATGAGAAACAGTTTACACTGATACGCCTTTTCCTAGGGAATTTTAAAAACTGATTTTAATGTATTGTTTCAATTTCTGTGGTAATGCATATAATTTGCTCAAATTTCTGTAAATAAGCTTCATTTATAGTAACGTTAAATAAAACAAGAAAGTAGACTCATGCGACATGCATAGATTATAAAAGATTTTCTAAAACTTCCAAAATATTATTATAAAACTTGATCGTTTAACGATATGAGAAAGCATATCCTAAGTAAACAATTTATAAACGCAAAACAAATGAAAATTTACTTTCAGAAATAACCAGAAATATATTATATTCTTTGCGTAGCTCTATATACTGCTTCATTCATACTATACAAATAACTGTTAGTATATTATTAAGTATAGTTTAGCTGGACAATACTTTATTCAACAAAAAAAAATAACTTAAGAATCTCTTTATACATAATTAAGTTAAAAATTCTTTTGTATAGCCTAGTGTATGATTTATAAAATTTATTCATATCATGTAGTAAACACACGATTTTACAAGCATTAAAACGCATACTAAAACTGAAATCTCCCTTCCAGCACTCATCGCTCAAAGGCAATAGAGTAACTGAAATTGTTTATGGTCCTGTGAAAAAAGTATAAATTTTATGTACGTCATATTCTCTAATAAATTTCTTCCAGTATACACCAGTAATGTATAATTATTTTTAGAATAGTGTAGCATCATTAAAATACACCGTAACTGACTTTTCTCTTTGGACCATAATGGATCAGAATTCTTTTGCGTGTCTATGTAAACGAACTATAAATGCTACACATTACATTTCAGTACCGAACATGCCATTATGAACTTCACTAAAATATGTCAATTACGCGCAATCTGAGTATATTTACGACAGTTGGAGCACGGGCAGGCGGCATATAGATAAGCCGAGGCTATAAACTTTTTAAAATTATCATTAAAGTGTTCAAAAGAAATAAAAAGTCGGTATGTTTAACTGCGAAATCCTATAAGTAAAGCATTTTTTATTTCTTTCCTTATGATCAATTTTATAATTTACTTATAATAAAATATTTTTAGTAGTTTACAAAAAAAAAAAAAAAAAAAATGGTACACCAGCATAATCTGTTTCTCATGTAATTTAGGAACTGTTTTTGTTTTCTTAGAAAAGATGAAACATTTAATCAGAAAACATGTAAACAAGTTGCAATGTGAACAAACTAATAACATTTCATTAGAAACAAATGCAAATTAAATGTCCAGCATATGCACCTAAATCTTTTTTATACAAAGGTTAAAACAATGCAATAGGTTCGCGAAAATTGCGTACCAAAAAATTCCTTTAAAACAATACAATGTATCTATAGAAAAATCAAAGATTGCTTCAGGAAATAGCAAATTACTTGAAATAATATAGAAAGTCACATGATTTTTTAATATAATTTTACATGTTTTACATCTTAAAATTGCACATAAATGTTGCTGATCTACAGTTTGTCCGTAAAGTCATGGTGCATTTTTGACCGATCACAGAACATCAACGAAACAAGATAAAAATGTGAAATCTTCACTGGTGTAAACTGCCGGTATCCTTTAACCACTTATCTGACCGACTAATATTATTCCTGTGTGGTTGTGTTTCATTGTACACGCGGCGATATTCATGTTGCATTTTGTTCACGGATTCGAATATTAGCAAGCCAATGAGCACACTTAACATTTTTCTGTACCGTCCACATCTCGACTGTCGTGGGCGTGGTCTGATCCGCTGTTGCTCTGTTCGTGGTGTTGCATCATCATTAGTACACCCTTGCACATCATACTACGAAACGTGGAGAGTTTTCCCTTTATTCGGACAAGATTTCACATTTCTATCTTACTTTGTTTCTTTTCCGTGACCTATGAAAAATGCATCATGACTACAAAAACACTGTACTAAACAAATGAAGAGGAATTTCATTCGGAAAAACTAATCGAAGTCACTAACAGATGAACACAAAAATTATGAAAAGTAATATGCAATATACATAACAAGAGTTCATTTTTTGTCTGTTATTGAGAGTAAAATGCATATATTTGTGCATGATTGTATTATCTCTGCAAAGATTATTTTTGCAATTGTACTCTTCTGCAATCGGGAAATTCTTATTTTTATCGCTTGAAAAACATAATACGAGGGTAAGTCATTAAGTAGGTTAAAAACTGATATGAGAGGTCGGAAATTAGTAGTAAATTATTTCCAAATATTCCGGTAGGTGGCAGAATAATCCAACTATAAGATGTTAATTTCGAATTTATGAGACAGCAGTTGTACAAGATGAGCAGTGTCGTTCATATGTTGCTGACGAAGAGCGAAGTGGTCATCCAGATGACATTGTTGAAGAAGGAGTGGAGGAGTCTTGAGTTGAAGAATGAGTGCGGAATTTTAAGGAAATGGTTAGAGCTGACATGCGAATAACAATAGACAGCATCCTCAACCTTCCGCACTGATTCTTCTGTCGCAATTGAGAGCGAAGTGGTTATCCAGTTGAGATTACGACAGAAAAGTGAGTGCGTAAGGTTGAGAAAATAGTTACTATATTGTCTATTGTTGTTCGCATGTCAGCTCTAACCATTTCCTCAACCTTCCGCACTGATTCTTCAACTCAAGACTTCTCCACTCCTTCTTGAACAATGCCAACTGGAATACCACATTGCTCTTCGTCAACAACTTTTGAACGACCCTGCTAATCTTGCACAACTGCTGTCTCATAAATTCTCTGCCATATAATCAGTTTATGGATTTTTAATTTTGTACCAGTTATATATAATTACCAAAGACTGAATACAAAGCAAAAATTTGAATTTTGCAGATTGTAGAGTTTTTACGATGCAGGTTCACCAATAGAATAGATTCATAGCGAAAACTCGATTGTTTAAATTTTCGATAAAGCAAATATTGAATCTCACGTCCTCATACAATCGTTGCAAAATTTTGAAGATCCATTTGAAATATTTTGAAAATCAAACCAAAACATTTTTAATTCAGTGATATCCAATGATAGGTAATGATTCTAGGTTGTCATGGTGATTACGACCTATTTAAAATGAAGTCATATAATTTACGTAATAGTGAATTTAACCCTTTATGTACTGAATTATGAATTCATGAAAATTTATCTTCTAAAGCATTTTTCGTGAATTGTTTAAACTACATTAGAAGATTTATATAATGAATTAATAAACTTTAGAAGGATTTTAGAAGGACTGAAGGATTTAGAAGGATTAATTAAATTTGAATTTATAGGGATTTTGTGCAATATTTATAGCCCCACTCAAATCTTTTTTTTAGATCATTTTCGCAAAAGAAATCATCCTTTTAAAAATATTTTTGTTTTGTGTAACCAATAATAATTTTGGAATAAGATAAAGCAATGTATCCATATATATCATTCTAAACTGTATTACAACTAATCTATGTATTAACCCTTAACAGGAAAACTCCGGTGCACAAACGGAAACGTGCCGTCTGTTAGACTGCTAAATTAAAAAGAAAATGCTATAAAATTTTAAAAGGAAAATAACTCTTAATAATTTACCAAATAGTGAACTTAAACACTTAATATTTAATAGTAATGCATTAACAGGACCAATTTTTTAATATGACAGCATAAAATTAAGTTTTGAATGTCTTAGACAGAAAATATTTTGAAATTACACATTATTGTTCAAAATATAAAATTTTCGTCATAATAATTAAATAAATGAAATATTTTTATATATTTCGATACGACATGAATTAGAAAAAAATATTACGCAGTAAAATTAACAAAACATTTAATAATAAATATTGCAGAATGTCCTAAATATCTGCATTTTTTATGCATTTTTGACAATGTTGAGTCACTTTCGTGTTCAGAATTTATTTATTCATTATCCGAAATAATTTCAATATCGCTTATGTCACTTACTACTTCATCAAACAATCTCAAGGCAGTTTCTTCAGCCTTTTTTTATCCCTGTAGCGTACCCACTTTGACGGCTCCTACATATCAATACCCCAGAGCAAAAAATTACATAAACGGAAACATGCCGTCTCACAGACTGCGTTGAAAATAAAATAATTTTTCTTTCAATAACTAACAATGCGCAGGTGTCGCAAATGGGTGGGGGAGGCAGAGGACCAGTAGCGTAAGGATAATTGTGTGGTAAGATTGAGGACGCGTTAATTTTTGTGTAAAGGGTAGATATGTAGACGCGACCGTCTCACAGGTGGCACGTTTCCTATTAAGGGTTAAATGAATTTTATAACAAGTTATTTTAATGGTACTTATAAGTACCGTCAGTAGATAAAGGATTAATATATATAATCGTAAATAAATTTTGTATTCATGCATTTTTGCATAGGAGAGCACCAGCTATTGCACAAAGATCTGAATATTTTTAAAACTAGGTATAGTACGAACGCACCTCATTTGCCACGTTTCACGTATAATTTCCAAATTCTTCGTATTTAAAATGTTTCGTTGCAGTTTTACACATAGTTGGCCTTTTTTGCGTGCAATTTTTGGTCCGCGATTAAATCCATTGTTCTTGTAACTCGTATGCAATTGTAATCATTAGTAATATTTAGCGATTTATCATGGGACTAACATAAAAATGTAATAAAATTAAGTTTTTAACCAGTTCAACGTTTGCCCAGAGATAACTCGGGGGTAAAAGCACTGTTTCCCCATACCTGTCGCCGGTGAAGTGGTTAATTTATAATTAAGGCTTAAAGATATTGAATTGTTGAATTATCATCAGAAACACACATTTGTACATATGTTTTATAATTAGCAAAACAGAGCGTGAATAAAAAATCGACTACAAAATTCCATCATTACACATAAAATTCAAGTTGAGTTATAACAAGTTGGAAATTGCTCGTCAAACGTGGCAAACGTTCGTACTATAAATAGTTTTATAAATATTTTTTGCACCGCATATTGTACTGAATGTATATTTTAGTGCACTTCATAAGTCCATATCAATTTCGTTCTGTTCGAAAGGCTGTAGCATCATTAAAATTCACTTGCAATAATTTTTTCCCATTGGCCGTAACGTAACGGAAAACTTTTGACTGGCCCTGTAATTAAACTGTACATCCGATTTTCAAAAAATTTGAAGTGACTCGACAAAATTTTGAAACAATTATATATTTAAAATTTCAGACCATTCGGTTGGGTAGTTTTTGCTCTGTTATATGCGGACAGATGAACAGACAGACAGACGGACGGAACGATGACTATAGGTGCGATGTATTTATATAATTACGAACGCGCCTAATTAAAAAAGTGTTAAAAGGAAAAATTCATTCTCTAAGCATAATTTTTTTCATCTTTCGTTAATTGAATTAAATAAATTCGATGTGTTTAAAAATGTCTCGTTATTGTCTGATGTAAGGAAAAACTAATTCTCTACTTCTATAGTAAATTGTCTAATGCAGTTGCATTCAAGGAGTCATATATTTGTACAGAATGCTCTAAAAATTGGATAACAACTGTTGAAATTATTCTCACAGAAAATTAATCTTTGAAATCTACAATTTTTTGTCTTCATTTTAATTTTCAAATATCAGCTATAGTTTACCCGTTGGTGTCTTAAACTCTTAAAACGCTCAAATTAACATATAACTAGTTGGATGTGCCAATCCCAAAACTTTCTTCTATCTTATACATCTTCATATTTCAAAACCTAGTTACACATGTTCATGCTTCAATATTAATAGTTCAATATTTTGACTCTGATCTTTAATTTCTTCTTCAGTCAATTAAACGGACTAAAAACTTGTTAATCTATCTCATGATATTTGTTAAAATTATTAGTTTTTCCTTATTCTGTTGCTATCAGCTGTTTGCGAATAGCCAGCTGAGCAGGAAACCAGTTCCCGCTGCTTCAGGAGCCACCGATGCACAATAGAACTACGAAAAATCAAGAAAAGCATACAAAAAATCGCTATCACAGAGCCCCTTTACCGCTCAATATTTCCAAATTCCAGGAGGACCTGTTGGCCAAAGCCAAAAACATGCACAAAATTTTGGTTCAATTGTATGCATTATTTTATACATTTTTCGATGGTACAATAAAGAAAATGACTCAAAATTCGTTATTACAGCCCACCCGCCTTCCGGCAGATTTTTTTTTTAATTCAGGGAGAACTTGCTTGTCTTAGCCAGAGACGTACACAAAAAATTTGGTTTAATTATATGCATAACATCATACACTTTTCGATGGTACAATAATGAAAGTGGCACACAGATCGCAATTATAGCGCCCCTTCCGGCGGAATTTTTTCAAGTTCATGGAGGACTTGCTTGTCATAGCCAGAAACATGCACAAAAAATTTGGTTCAATTATATACATAACTTCATACACTTTTGGACGGTACAATATTCAAAATGGCACAAAAAATTTGCAAAAATCACTATTACAGCGCCCCCTATCGGCGAATATTTTACAAATTAAGGAAGCACCTGTTTGCCATTGCCAGAAACTTAAAAAATTTTTTGGTTCAATTCTATGCATAACCTCATACACTTTTCCATGGTACAATAATCAAAATCACACAAAAATCGCTATTACCGCGCCCCCTTCCAGCCGATTTTTTTTCAAATTAAGGGAGAAACTGCTTGCTATAGCCAAAAACTTAAAAGAAAATTTGGGTTCAATTCTATGCATAACTTCATTTACTTTTTGATGAAACAATATTCAAGATCGCACAAAAATCGCTATTAAATAGCCCCCTACCGGCGATTTTTTTCCAAATTCCGGGAGAACCTGCTTGCTAGAGCAAAAAATTTAAAATAAAAATTTGGTTCAATTCCATGCATAACTTGATACACTTTTTGATGGAACAATATTCAAAATCGCACAAAAATGGCCATTACAGCGCCCCCTACCGGCACTCTTTTTCCAAATTCAAGGAGAACCTGCTTGCCTTAGCTAAAATTTAAAATAAAAATTTGGTTCAATTCTATGCATAACTTCTTACACTTTTTGATGGTACAATATTCAAAATCGCACAAAAATCGCTATTACAGCACCCCCTACCTGCGATTTTTTTCCAAATTCAGGGAGGACCTTCTTGCCATAGCCGAAAACTTAAAATAAAAATTTGGTTCAATTCTATGCATAACTTCATACACTTTTTGATGGTACAATGGCGACAGACACACGGACAGACAAACATTTTCTATAAACATGTTTTTGGGATCTCTGACCCCTAAAACGTGTAAATCCGTCAAAAACCAGAAGTCGAAAAAAAATTTCGATTACAATACTTTCTTCTATTGAAGATAGAAGAAAGTAAAAATGGACAAAAAATTACCCAGTTTTTTCTTTTTTCCTGCTTAACACTCGAAACTCAAAATGCAGAGTTTCCCAAAAGTCCCTGACACACTTCAAAATTCAATATAAAATCATGTATTTGTCGTACAGGAGTGTGCTTTGGACTAAAATGCTTCTCACGATGAAAAGTTTTCTTCAAGTGAATGAAAATAAGTAATTCTAAAATTCTATCATAGATGGCGCCACTTGTTCGCATGTTGTGGTCACCTCGTTCCCCAGACTTAGCCACATTCAGTTATTTCTTGTGGGGGTTGTGTCAAGGATAATGTGTATGCTTCTGCTGTGGCTGACATTAAAGTACTGAAAACAAGAATCACGTTTTTAATCCAGTCAATTCCACAATAAATGCTAGTGAACACGTGGATTGAACTGGAGTTCCTTTTGAATGTGGCTCGAACTGAGCTACAATGGGTGCACACATATTGAACTGTGGTAATGGATTACACAAATTATTGTCCTGTAACTGCTTTTGACAGAATACAATGCTCTGTAACTGATTGTATTGTGTTTTAGAAGCTTCTTTCTCATAATTTAAGGTACATCGCCACATATGGGCGATGTTTGGAACTACCTCAAAAATCGGGCATCATCGGGACCGAGACTATGCCGGATTTTTGAAGGAATATCAATAAAGTAACTAGGAATATCAAAAGTAGTAGTATAATAGTAGTAGTAGTAGTAATGGTGCTTTTATCCTTAATTTAATTCATTATTAAGCAATAATTATGTACCTAGGAAACGAGAAAATTAAATCTAAAAAAAACTTACCTAAATTGATATTTTCTATGTTACAAAAAAAAATTTAATAAAGAGTGAAATTATCTCTTCTTATGTAATTTCGGAAACATCGATGTCAACTTTGTTTGCTTCAATTTCTTTGGCCGTTTTTTAATGAGTTCTTTTTTTATATATATACAAATAAGAATGTTTATTTCGGAAATACAGTCTTGTTTCTCTACAGCAGATATTAATTATCCACTCAAATTTATGCATTTTTGTAATCATACCTTTTCTTCTGCCGGTTGTTCATCCTCGTCTTCTGGACGGCGGCTTTTTTCAATTTTTACAGTTTAACCTTTAACTGATGTTACCGGTCTCACAGACCAGTGCGTTTTTCAATTTTCATAGTTTAACTTGCAAATTTCAGTTCATCTTTAAACACTACTGAAATTTTGTTTCGATTGGAACTTTAGTACTAAAACCAGAAACTTTTGAATAGGGGAATTTTAATTATAACACTCCTGTATAAAATTTTTAGTACAAAAATAACGTCCTATGAGTTAATAGCGGCTTTTATTCATCTTTCGATGGAGCGGTCTCCCAGACCGAGACCGCTCCACACTAGTTATGTGACAATTTCTGTGACATCAGTTAAAGGTTATCTTGCAATTTTTAGTTTAACTACAAACACTACCGAAATTTTGTTCCGTTTGTAACTTCAGTACTATCAGGAGAGACTTTTGAATAGGTGAATTTTAATTATAACAGTCTTGTACAAAAAGTTTAGTACAAAAACACCATCCTATGAGTTAACATATTATCAATTAACACATCCAAACATATCCATAGATCAATTAACATATCCAAATATTCATTTTATCTCAAATATTTTATGTTAATTTAAAAATACGTATTATGATGCTAAAATATTTTTCCTTATTTCCAAAACTTGTAATAATTTGTAATATTATAATTTCGTTTTGAAATTTATGTTTTCTGAAAATTTCCTTTGCAGCAAAAACGATATTTACAGTTTCAATATTAAAGGGTAGTGGATATTTTGAAATATCCGAGAAAGGGAATGTCGTCTGCACTGGCTTCGTTTCAATTCCTACTGAACATGATAAAGAGTGCATTTCAAATGATATAACAGTTGATAAAGAGTCACTAACATTAAATGAAAAAGATATTTACAACGAATTTTGGCTAAGAGGATATGAATATGGCCCATCATTCCAAGGTATTAAGGCATCCAACATTTCAGGTACGTATGAAGTTTATTTCAGTATACATGATACTTAAAAAACTAAATACTTAAATGAATGCTCCTGGCAGTATTTGAATAAGACCAAGTGTTCTTGGGAAGTATTAAAGTTTCTGGGAGTGCTATTTTGGATTTAACCCGGCAGAAGTCACGTGTCGGTCTTGTTTCCACCCGTATATATTATTTAACTCATATCCCCTTACAATACAATGAAGAACTACCATGTAGCTGACATTAAGTGTTTCTCCACCACCATAGTGAAGTAACAAGACATGTCTATTTTTCCTTCAGATACATTTTTTCAAGCAAATTTGAAATTGGTGGAAAAGTCTACGCAGCGATCCCTAATGTCGGATCATTTTTTACTTTTCCCATTATTACAAATCTCATTAATAAAATGTATAATTTAAGTAAACTAAAAATGCTTAAGTTCATTGAAATTTAATATTCGAATAAGTGAAAAAATGTTTCTTATTTTACATTTTCTGTATGCGAGGAGCCAGCGATATGCCAAATTAATGTACTAATTTTCAGCAAAATATCTTATTTCAGTTTTTTTATAATAGACGAAACGGGTTTAGTTAAAATGTTCAAAAATGATCTTAAGTAGAGAAATTAAATAAGCTTTCAGTAACGAACTAATAACGTAATGGTGGCGAAGTAATAACGTTCTGGGAAAAGACGCGACTACTTTCGGATTAAAGAATGGATGTTTCTTTCTTGCACTCAATTTCTGACATTTTTTAAATGTTCCTCATGAACTTTATTTTAAATAAACAGGTATACCAATAATTGTCGAGCAGTGTACATGTGAGTGGTACTTGTTTCTATACTTTAAACAATATTTTTTCCAAACAAAGCTTTTTTTAATTCTGTATCAAAAATATTTTAGCAATAGATAAAGAGATTTTTGGGGGGGTGGGGGTGGGGGGTGGAAAGGGGTTTTGTTACTGAAAGCTTATATAATTTTTCTACTTCAGATCATTTTTGAACATTTTAAATTGATCCGTTACGTCTTATAAAAAAAAATGAACATGAGATATTTTGTTGAAAATTGGTACATTAATTTGGCATATCGCAATTTTATTAAATTGCAAAAAAAATCGTCTTTCAAAGATTGGGCAATTATATATGCATTAAAATGCTTTTAGTTTCATTGACGAAATTACATCACAAAGTAGGTCTCCATAAGCATCCGAGTAGTGGACAACCCTCTTAAAACCTTAAAAATAAATGAAATTTTATAAATGGCTATTATTATATAAAATTCAAAGTTTTCTACTACTACCAAAAGAAAGAGCTGCAAATTTTACAAGAAAATAAAGAATATATAAATTTATTAAATGAAACCAGCTCTTAGCATGCAAAATTATAAAACAAAATGCAAAGGTGAGTTATGAAAAAAATAATAAAAGCTAAATTTTTATTGGTTATTTTTTTATAAACCGAAAACATTGAGTGGTGTCCATTACTGGCACATCTACCCTATTTATTATTTTTAATAGAATATACTATACCATTTTACAGCGGAATGAAAAAGTGTGTTGTAAGAAAGCTCAAAGTAATACCAATTTTTTAAGACAAACTTTTGCAAGATTGAAAAGATAAGGAAATCAAAAGTAAAAATCAATTTATCTTCCATGCCGTTTTACACATTATTTTCAGCATTCTTACAGGTTGACACAGTGAACATTTACTTTTTTCATGAAATTATTCTGTGCATAATCTGATGTTTCGCAAACATCTGACATGGCATACTGCATTTAACTAATATGTCGCATACAATGATGAATTAAGTATCATTGGTTAGGAATTTTTGCCCACATCTGATATTACATACTGAATATTTGTTAAGAGACTTCGCTTGCTTGAAATTTCAATTAAGTTAAAAATTGGAAATATTCGGGGATGCGGGATATGTTAATGGAGGAGGATAACATGGTCTGGAGAGATAACGGAGGAGGGCAGGGCAGGTAAGTGATAATTCTTCTGACGGGTCGATTGGTTTCTTCTTTATAATTATTAAATTATTTGCTTTTATATAATTTGATTGGAAAGGATCATTATACGAATCACAAGTAACAGAATAAATTAAAAAATTTAAAAGAGAGGCGAAGTATTTAAAACAAAAACTACAAAATATCTTTTATTCTCTATTTGAGATTTTTGTAAAATCAAATTATTGACTTGTAGATAAATTTATTTAACTAGTAAAAGGTGTGGGGACTCCGATTCCACTTGCCCGTAAAATGGAAATAATTTTGCAACTGATTTTCAAACAGAAATAAGCGGCATTAATTTAAACAAACTTTAAATAACATAGTCTTTAATAGTAAAATTAATCGGATCACCAAGAAGGCATTTATATTCTGTAGCATTGGATCTTTATTACAGTGATTTAATTTTAGGAAAAAGCAAAAGGTATTCTTAACACTTTCTAAAATATGTGAAGTTTGTTAACTATTTATATATTGCCTTGGTTCAACTAAAATTTCCACTTTTCCAATGTTTCCAATATTTTTATGATATACAGTCTTTACTGTATTTTCAATTCTTTGTCGCGCTTGATATGACGATAGATTTAAAATTTTTAATTTCTTCTATCTTCAATAGAAGAAAGTATTGAAATCGGAATTTCTTCGACTTCCGGTTTTCAACGAATTTACACGTTTTAGGGTGTCAGAGATCCCCAAAAACATGTTTATAGAAAATGTCTGTCTGTCGGTGTGTCCGTCTGTCAGTATGTCCTTGTTTCCGTGTGTCGCCATTATACTATGGAAAAGTGTATGAAGTTATGCATAGAACTGAATGAAAATTTTTCTGTAGGTTTTTGGCTATGGCAAGCAGGTCCTACTTCAATATGGAAACATTCTACGGGAAGGGGGTGCTGTAATAGAGATTTTTATGCCATTTTCATTATTCTACCATCAAAAAGTGTATGAAGTTATGCATAGAAATTAACCAAATTTGTTGTCTAATGTTTCCGTTTTAGCAAGTAGGTCCTTCGATTCGAGAATATTCTGCCGGAAGGGGACGCTGTAATGGCGATTTTTATGCCATTTCCATTATTTTACCATCGAAAAGTGTAAAAAGTTATGCATAGCAATTAACCAAATTTGTTGTGTATGCTTTTGGATATGGCCGTCAGGTCCTCCTACAATATGAAAATATTACACCGGAAGGGGGCACTGTCATAGCGATAACTGTGTTATTTTCATTATTGTACCATCGATAATTGTATGAAGTTATGCATAGAATTGAACCAAATTTTTTGCGTATGTTTCTGCTCATGGTCAGCAGTTTCTCCTTAAAAATAAAAATATTTTTGCTAGTAAAATATTTCGGAAGGCGTCGCTGTAATAGATATTTTTGTGCGATTTTCTTTATTGTATCATCGAAAAGTAAATGAAGTTTCGCATAGAATTGAGCCGAATCGTGTGTATGTTTTTTAGCTATAGCCAACAGGTTCTCCTTGAATTTGGAAATATTCAACCGAAAAGGGACTCTGTGATACCGATATTTTTATAATTTTCTCAATTTTTTTCCAGTTATATTGTCCATCGGCTGCTCGTGCAGCGACGGGAACTCGCGTCTTGCTGTATCAGCTATTCACAAACAACTGATGCACAACAGAATAACGAAACACTATTGACTTTAATAGATCAAAATTGGTATATTATTGAACTAATAATACTGAAATATTACCATATGTAAATATTTTTTGAAATATTAAGGTGTATGATATAGAAGAAAGTTTTTCGATTGGCACATCCAACTAGTTATAAATGCAAAAACTTTATTTTTATTTTGTATACAATTTCACTTTTAATTTGCATATTCAGAATTATAGATGATAATTTTTAATGGCTTATAAATGGTTTAAAAGAGAAAGAAAATTGTAAAATAACAAATGCATTAATATGCGTTAAAAATGCACAAGGAGGAAATTACGTCATATTTAAAATTGTCAATTCATAATATTGTCAAACAGTTTATAATTAAAAATATATTTGCGCGAAAGAATTATTTGATATTTTGAGATAATCTTTTTAAACTATTGTTGAGAATTCTAAGATAGCGCAAATAATATTTCTTTTCTAACAAGAAAAGTATTTTCACATGATTATTAAAACGAGAAAGAAAACTTTGGTTAAAATTACGTCAGATTTGAAGCGATACATTTACAATGACTTATTTAAAAAAAAAAAATTATAAAAATATCCGCAGACAATGACCCTGTTCACTTAATTCATTTTTTTAGTTATTAGCTTATTTTTATATGTTTCTCTGATCTGATTTAATCAAAGACAAAAACAATCCGTTAGCAGGGAAATCACCACTGTTATTTTAATTATAATTTACTCTTCCGAAATTTTTTTTAAAGCCGATCAAATTAGCGTGCTTTTATTGTTTCCGGTGTCTGAGCGGGTGTTGGCGAGCGTAGCTCGTAGGGGGCAGAGCCTCCTAGTTATATATATATTTATATATATATATATATTTAAAGGCGTTTCGTTGTTCACCAAATAAATACATGCCACACGTAATTTCACTACTCATATAAAACTGACAGCTTAATTGCTACCTTACTCTTAATGATCATTAGTTTAAAAAGTACCCTTTTGTGAAAATCGCATTAAAAATAATTGGAAGCGATATTGATGTTACGGTAAGGAACCAAGAAAAAGACTGTAGAAGTCTCGTATTATTTAACTTAGTGTGTTGAAAACGAAGGAAAAACTAAAGAATATTTCGACTAAAATTTAATATTTTGAAGCTGCTACACCAGCATCCAGCCTAAATTTTTTTAAAGTCACTAAAAAATTCGTGGTAAAAAGGGTTTAAAATGATGAATTACAGATGATGAATTGACTAATAAATTATGAGACTAATGAATTCAGGTTATCAAAATGGTGTTTTTAAACCTAATTATTATTGAGAAAAAGCTAGCAATTCAGGTATTTTTTGGGACATCTTATATGCTAAAAATAGAAATTCTGTAGTGTAATGTGTGTGAACTATTCTTAATTATTCTTAAGTTTATGTTAATTTATTATAATTTGCAGGAAGCGAAGGCATCTTAAAGTGTAATGAAAATTGGATTGTATATTTGGATACATTACTTCAATTCTCAATACTATCTGTGAACAAAAGAGTTTTCCTGATACCTACTGAAATTCAAAGTTTAGTAATAAATCCTATGGAACATGGGAAATATGTTGAACAGGAGTTGAGCAATTCTGAAGGTATTAGTTTTTAAATATCTTTTTAATCAAATTAGTTATGGTACAGTCAGTGTAAAAAAGAAACACACCCCTTTTATATCTGTAGAAAGCCAACGTATAAAAATGCGACCTGTACCAATCGATCAGTAATTCCGGTCAATAATAAATACTTTATTCAACTCTCCATATAAAAATTGTTTAAAAATTTCATTACTAACCCTGTAGTTTGAAAATCATATTTAATATTTTCGGCAATTTTTAATACCGAACAGGAAATCATTAGGCAAATAGCTAATTAATAAAGCAGTTTTGATATCTTGAATTTAATTTTGAATGGTACCAAAAAAGGAATTTTTTAAGCATAACTTAAAACTACATGGCGGAAAGAAATGCAAAAAAAAAAAAAAAAAAAAAAAAAAAAGTAGGTTAAAACTGGTGTGAATCAGTATGAACTGTAAGATCTTCTTAAAACGCCATCAAAAAATTTTAAAATCGTATTTCAAAAAAAAATTCATGGTGTTTTAAATAAGAATCGTAAGTTTAAAATCGCATATTTTAAGTTTTTCGAAATCGATTTCGGTTAAACAATTTTACGTCAAAAGTTAATTTTTTTTCAAATGTTAATTTCCACAACCAAAAATTAGAATTTTATCGAAATAAAATTAAAGATAACATGCTAAAAGGTGCATTTAATATGTTAAAATGTCACAAATGTAAGATTTTATTACATAATAATGTAGTTTTTAAAAACTTAAAAACTTTCAAAATTTCGCAACAAGCGCTTTCGATCAGACATTAAATGTCATCAGGGCAGCTTTGATTGCTTACTGAAAATTCCTAATCGTACTCCATCCTCGGCTGGAGAAACCAGTTGTTCTTTGGACAAAACTTTCTTCTTTACAGAGGAGGGGAAAGGGGTGTGGGCGGTCAGTAAACTAAACATTTCTATCCAAGTTTAACAATACATCTTCTATTATAAAAACTTAAAGCATATACCTAGAATGTTATATGACATATTAATAGCTGTATTACTGTTTACTAAAATGTCTATGAATTCGTTTATTAATGAAATGTGATAAAAGGAGGTAATAAAGCTAAATGGTAATATATCTATTAATGATAATATGTCATATAACATTCCAGGTATATGGTTAAAGTTTTTAAAATAGAAGATGTATTGCTGGACTTGAATAGAAATGTTTATTTTACTGCCTCCCCTTCTCCATTGTAAAGTAGATTCATCTGTTTATAAGTGATTATTATACATGTTTTTATAGACTCACCTGGTTTGCCTAGCCGAGGACGGAGTACGATTAGGAATTTTCAGTACGCAATCAAAGCTGCCCTGATCACGATCAAGGTCTGGTCTAAAGCGCTCGGAGTGAAATGCTTTTAGGTTTTAAAAACTATATTCTTATGTAATAACATATTTGATATTTGTGACATTTTAAGATATTAAATGCACCTTTTAGCACGTTTTCTTAAATTTTATTTGGATATAGTTCAAGGTGACATTCCAAAGGTATAAGTTTTCATATATAGAGGAAAAGGTCCAAATACCGGCTACCACTTTTGTTTTCGATCTATATCATACAATTTTCAAAATTAATAAAATAAAAAGTGACAGTAGGGTACCTTGACACGTCTTATGCCTGTTTAGAGAAAAAAAATCAGTTTAAAAGGCGTTTTCTGTTTATAGAAAGCAAAATTCCGAAAGTCTTCAAATTTTGAGCTTTTAAAATGGGGTCTAAATACCGGCTACCCAAGTTTTTTTTCCAAAAGATCACACAAATAGAGCTAATTATTAAGCAATAAGAATATTATTTTAATAAATTGTATTGATTAATAACATTTCTTATTTACAGAAAAATACGCCATTTTTAATAAATAAGTATTTTTGTCAAATTTTTAAAATTCTTTGGGACTATCTCTCACAGTCTTCTTCCCATTATGTTTCTAATTTTGTTTTTTAACGTGTAAAACAAAAAAAAAAAAGCTTGCTGATAGAAATGAGAATTATTTTATCTGAAAAAATCAAAAGCATAGTATCACTCTCTGCGTCAGTATAGTCCCTATCAACCCACATATCGCATTCTTAACATTGAACCCAGAATCTCCTTCCCCATTCTTGTCCACAGAAATCGCACTCATGCAGAATACACAAATTTATCATCTTCCTCTGTTGGATATTTTCCTTTTTGACCTTTTTAGCCCTCTCGCTACGTAATTGTTTTATCAAAATAGCTTCAAAAATTGCGTATTTAACCCCTTCGCGACGAGCGTCTTTTAAGAATTTTTATTCTTTTGTCACCGGTTTTTCAAAGGAAAAGTTTTTATCTAATTTAACCGGGAAAATGCTCCGATTAAATAAGGCATAATTTACAATAAAAAAATAACTGGTGGGAATAAACAAGGGGGATTAATTAGACGGAGAAAATGCATCCCCGAGGAAATCTCGGGTTGCGCAGCGAGAGGGTTAAAATCAAATTTCTGCTTCTTTCGCCTGGTTTACTCCGTCATTTTTTTCTTTCTCTTCACATTTATTACAGGAAATTATGTAGTGTCCAACAGCTCTTTTATGGTACGTGATCCGGTAACCAGTGTTGGTCCTGAAAAAAGTACGGCCATGGTTGCTTTTTTCATATTGCGAAATGGGACGGGGACTATTTCTGAACCATTTAAATTAATTTATTAATTATGGAACTATTTAAATTAATTTATTTTCCTCCCCTTCAAGCAGAGCAGCCGAGAGAGGTCCAAAAACCGGCTAGCCGGTATTTAGACCACTCTAGGTAGCCATTATTCGGACCACTGCTATGTTTAAGTTAAAACCGGTATTACTCATTCATATAATAAAATACCAATACTGTGCGCGTGGCTATTGAGAGCTATATATGTCTAGAAAATAACTTAATCAACAATTCAAGCCAATATACGATCAGTATATTTAAAAAAAATGAGAAACACATATCTGAAAAACTTTTGATGTACCAGATTACGTAGATTCGACACTTTTGCATTTACTATTTGTAAATGACACAGACTTCAGCGACGTACTTTTCGTAACTTTCTTCTCTCTATTAAAGTTACAAACTCTCCCTATCACCGCTAGGCTGCGCTGCGCTCAGTTCTCAGAACACCTAGTAGCCGGTATTTGGACCATAGCCGGTATTTAGACCTTTTCCTCTACATTTTCTGAGAATTTTATTTTATGAATATTTTAACAGAAGCTGATTTCGAGGAGCTTCAAGTATGTGAATCTAAAATATCAGCAGCTTATTCCTTCGAGAAATTTTTGAGTTATGCTTAAAAAAAGAAAATGCGATTACTTTTACAACGGATAACTTTGAATTTAACGTTATGTTTTCCAAACTTGCAACTTACACAATTCCGAAAATACTTCTCCGGATGACTGTCCGGTTGATATCTGAAAGTAAAATGTACTGAACATTCAAAATATAATTTCAAAACTAGTAGTCAGTATCGAAAATGCTCAGATTTCTCTTGATTTCTATGTGACAGACAACCCACTGAGCAAAAATAAAAATAAAAATATTGGAATGAATAGCATTTGTTTGTAGGCATCGTTATTTATCGATTTCTGCCAGTTTCATTTTTTAACACTTTCCAACAAAGAAGAAAAGTGTTTGTGCATTCGGCTTGTCTGTCCGTCTTTCCACGCTCCAACTCCCATAAATATACTCGGATTTTCATCAAATTGATAAAGGTTATTTAAGGTCACCAAAGCATGTTTGGTATTGTATATGAAATACGTAGGATTAATCGTTCATTTACAGGGACACTCAAAAGTATTCCATTACATTATGGTATATGTGGAAAAATAGCTTTGCAGAGTATTTTAATGACATTACGCTATTTGAAATGTATGAAAACTGATATAAATCACTACATTTCACTACGATCACGTTAGAACAGGGCATTCATAGCATTTTTTATTCATTTACAGGGACACACAAGAGAAATCGGTTACAGTACAGTACAGTCTTTGAGTAATAATTGCTGGAGTGTACGGTTTAAAATTGGCTATGCGCTTTTAAATTTAATTACTTTTTGCATCTTACTCGTTATATATAAATTCTATACTTCAAATACAGGGCTGCACAAAAGTATTCCCGTACTGTTCTCCTTATTAGAGGAATTTGCTGAAGGTAAATTTTCAACTGATGTATGTGTATCTCTTAAGTGAACTAAATTTTGACATGGATGTAGTTAATAGATTTAAATCTATATATCATATACGGGGATGCTGAAAACAAAACGCATAATTTTCCAATTGTGGGTGGGAACAGCTTAGATTGGGTTTTGAAATGTATTATGCTTTTCCATATGGTTGAATTAGACGAAATATTTTAATTTTTTAAACGGTGCGGTTTTGTTACATTATTCCGAATGTGTTGGAAAGTGTTTCATAATGTATGCTTGATGCATGGTTTTTCTTACTTGTTATGATATGTTTTGGTAAAATTACAAGCGATGATTTTTTTTTTGTTTTTTTTTACAGTATTTGTACATATATTTTGTTTTTTTACTTTATCGAAGTTAAAGTACCAACACCGATAGTAAGACATGTAATATTATGTTTTTATGAAAAGTAGAAAATTATATATAACATATGTGTAATCAGGTGCTAATTACTAGAGGAAAAGGTATAAACATGAGCACCCTCTTTTGTTTTCGACGTAAAGTGAGTTTCATTTTGAAACATTCTAGATATTTGATCTCCATTAACAACTATAACTTTTTCAATCCCAGCACCATCTAAGTGTCCTCACATTTGCCACATGTCACATTTAACCAAAATTTCTCCACGAGTGTCTTCAGAGAAATTTCCATCACAAAAGATACAAGCTCCATTGCTCGAGTCTGCTTTATCCCCATCCTTAATAACCAGGTTAATATCATCATCGCTGTCTACAAGGGGAGGGCCACAGTAGCCCGACGAGTCCGATGATGAATCTATCGTTTCGTGGGTCGAATTTTCTTTTCTTTTTTTTTTTTTTTTTTACTTTGTTCTTCCAATCCCATCTCCCTGGGTGGCCTCTTAACCCAGGAAAACTCAAGTACATCTTCTTGAGAGCACTTTTGTCAAATGATTTAGTCAACTGATCCTTGTATGGTGATCCTGTGATGAGACTAGACCTTGCTGTTTGCGTCCACGAGTAGTGGTTCTCTTCTTAATTTTCGAGACAGGAGTTATATCGAACAGAGAAACTCCATCTGAAGTTCCCGGGGAACATTCCGGTATTGCTGCAGCCTCCTCAATTGGCATATCTAGAGCCAGATGTGTTTGTATATCTGGATAACTCGAAGGAGAGTCAGATGATGTTGACGATATAGAGGAAGCAAGTAGAGGAGCATGCGATTCAGAAACATTATTTTCCACTGTGGAGCAATGTTTTCCTGCAACCAACTCAGGTGCTATAAAGTCAGCATCGGTGAAGATGCAGCGATTCATAGGGTCTATCCCAGATACTTTGAACCCGATTTTGCTATCTCAGCCGTTAAGGTACGAATGTAAGCATGATGAAAATTCTCCATAACATCGTAGTGTGTGGGGGATGCCTATTCTTTTGCAACCGTACTCTCACTGCCTCCCTGTAGTGCATTTTTAAAGGCCCTATAGAAGTATGATCTAGGAGCTGCAACTTTTGTGTGAAGGAAGGAGGAAGGAAGGTGATAGTTGCATTGTTAGTGAAGTCAGTCACATCTGGATTACGAACGTGTCTATAATGACCATCCAAGATATGTAGAACAGTCCTTTGTTCAGTAGGTCATGTTTTGTCAATGAAGTGAACGAACCATTCGGTAATCAAATTATTTTGAAGCCATCCTGAAGGATTGCTCTACCAATTGCTCCATCTACCAGGGCAACTTCCCATTAGAGCATGGTTCATGTTTGTTCTAGGGAAAATATCATTGGTGGAACAAAATGACCCGAAGCGCTCACGCTTGCGATAATCGGGATTGTAGCCCCTCTTTCTGCGGACATTAGAGCCGCAATTTATTTTTTCCCTTTCACCCTTACCACATTGGGAATTCTTCTCTTGACATTGAAGGTCCGTCTTGGCCACGTTATATTCTAGGTCTGCTGGATACAGGTATTTGTTGAAAGTCTCTGAAAATAATTTATAGAAAATGTCACAATCTTTTCATAGAAACACAAAGATCTCGCAAATTATGTTCCACAAGGTTTACGAATTGACAGCTGATCCTTATGTCTCTCAAGAATAAGGTCAGCCTAAGATCGTCCTACTTCTCTTATTTTGAAAGGGGTTGTAAAGGCTTTTCTCTGGGCACGTAAATATGCCATTCTCCTCGGGTCTGCCAAAGTACACCCAAAGAATTTTGCTCCATCCCTAGGAGGTAAGAAACTACTTGGTTTTCCAGCTCTACATTTAAGAAGAGTTTCCTTCTAAGCCTCGCTTCTTGAACCGCTTGGGTTTTTATCAAGTTTAAGAAGTCTCTGAAGAGGATTACGAGGTACTTCGAACGTTCTTGCAGCACCTTCTACGGAAGCCTCTTTTGCTTTTAAAGGTGCGATGGCACGTACCATCGGAGATTTATACCACGGAAGCCTTTCGTTCCTGCATTCATAACACTTCTTCGTCCTCAGCATTCTCCAATAGAGAGAAAAAAACATTAGATATTAGAATGGTTTGAAAAAAAAAAAAAAAACTTCGGTGTCCTTATACTGGGGTTTATTTTTAACTTTTTCTAAGTGAATAATCGGATGTATAGAATGTTAGATTAGGGACATTACCCGATATACTATAAAATGAATCTAACGAACGCTTTGAGGATAATAAACGACGATGACAATAAGGAATGCTTTGAGGATATATAAATAATTAAATGTCCTTGTAATGATCTATAAAGTTATTATTATCTACATCCAAGAACATTTTAAAGTTGTAACAATTAAAAGCATTTGTTAGGTTTATTTAAAAATACATTTGATGATATGCATAATGTAGATAATTGCTGTTTTCCCTTTAAAAATATATTGTAATAATTTATGTTGTTTGGTAGTGTAATTATGGGCTACCTTTAAATGGGGTACATTTTTACTCCAAGAAAATGTGGCCATATATATACCAAACCCCACCTAAGAAAGAAAATCAATTTCACATATAACCTAAAGACGTGCATGACTAAAGGCGTGCTTTTAAACGTAGTTTAGGACCTCTGATTTCCGGATATCACTGTGAAATTATTTTAAACTTACCATATGAACATAAAAACGAATTGATTTCACATGCCTGTCAAAAGTTTGCAGCCCAGAACAAAAAACAATTCGCACAATAACTCACGTCGCATCCACATTACTTGAAAGAATGGATTCAACTGCTCTTTGCTATTTCATATCAAGAAGTGGCCCCACCTACAGTCCTGGCCGTTAATCTTCAGCATATCCCATAGTTACTTGGAGATCAGTTCCCAGTTTTACACCTTCTCCTCTATACTTTTGGTAATTATCTATTATCTTCTACATTTTCTATGTTTATTTCTTTCCATAAATATGGCTTTTTTAAACATTTATCAGCGGGCGTATTTTTTTTATATACAGGTCAATATATATGTGAGACCGGTGGAAATTCCATGAAAGGAAATGTTTAAAAAAGAGCTGTCAAACAGAGTTTAAAATAAACCTGCAAAAATATTTAAAATAATAATTCAATATTCACTGGCAAGTAAGCTCTTAAAACTAATGTTATTTTAAGGGAAGTTTCAGAAATATTATTTCCATTAACTTTATCTATTACACGTAACGAAGAATTAATCTCTTTTTGTTTAAGTAATCAGTAAGAAAAGTAATAAAGTAAGTAATTAAGATGTAGTAAGTAATTAAGATGAACTTAAAATTTAAGGCTACGACATTTGGTATTACTGAGTGAACAACAATCGAAAATTTTGTCTACTGCAAAATCCTATGTTTTACAGTGAAATCGAAACATAATGCTGTTTTCATTGTAGCAAAATTCACATGAAAACTTCTCATATTTTTACTTACCATTTTAGAATTCTTTTAGAGCGCAGCAGGTTATTAATAAATATATTTCAAAATTTCACGTTTTCGAGCTACACTTTACTATGTGATCATTCGCATTCTTGACTTGAGATTCTAAATTCATTACCGAAAAATAAAAAGTCAAGAAATTTATGTCTTTTATGTGCACTGGTATATATATATATATATATATTTATTTATTTATTTATTTATTTAAAACCACAAATAAATATCAAACTTCATCACTCACCATATTTAAACTGAAACTCTACATCAAAAATATCAAAACAACCAACATAAACATTAATACTTAACAAAACTCTAAAACAAAACTAAGGAAAATATTTATAACAGCAAAACAGAACAGAAGGCGAGCGGCATGGCTAACGACATGCTCTGCAGGGTTAAGTCAGACTTTACGCATGCTACGTCCCCCTTCACTCGCCGAGACCAAAAATGAAAACCCATTAAATACTAAACAGATCTAACAAATTCAACAAAATATCTTTCTATCTCATTAGATCAATCAACGCATCAAAACCACCATTCTCATCCATCACTGAATTCAGTTCAGTTCCGTAACTGCTACACTTGATAAATTCACTAGTTATTCTCCTGATGAAATTGCGAGAATAACCCTATTTGAATCCTTGAAGAATCCATTAATCATATCCTTAACTCTAGTACTCAGTCTTTGGATTCGTATTAAGCCGTTTCTTAGGACATTTCTTTTAACCGATACATGAACATTTGAATCAAAATATATCATCTTTAAGGTATTAAAATCAAAATCATTTCGCTTGTAAAATACACTGCTGGCCACACAAAATGCAACACCAAGAAGGAACAGAGATATCACAGCGAAATCTATTTGGCAGATAACATGCTGTACAAAGATCAAACGATTAAAATTACAGCCTCTTGTGACGCGTGGATGATGACAAAATCATTAGTTAGAGTAGCCGCCAGTGTTGTCTATAACTGCGGCCACACGCCTCGGCATAGAATCAAAGAGGCTTTGGATGTCTCCTTTGGGGTACAGCAGTCCATGCGACTTCCACATATTGCCAAAGTTGATCTGGTGTAGCAGCAGGTGGTGTATCCCGGGCCAGTAGTTGTGCAAGCATGGACCACACGTTTTCGATTGGCGATAGATCGGGAGAACAAGCAGGCCAAGGAAACAATTCAATCTGATGGGTAAAGAAGAACTCTTGAACATTGCGTGCCACTTGTAGTCGTGCATTATCCTGTTGAAATATGGCTGATGACAAGCGCTGAATGTATGGGGGGACCACGGGCTCCAACACCTCAGAGATGTAGCGCTGGCAGTTCAGTGTACCGGCAATGCGTACTAGAGGGGTGCGGCAGTGAAATCCGATACCACCCCAAACCATAATACCGGGTGCAGAACCTGTGTAGCGATGCATAACGCAACAGTTTAGCAGCCTCACACAACGGTGCCTCCAAACTCGAATCCGACCATCGTGATGTTGCAGGCAGAAGCGAGATTCGTCAGTAAATACAATGTCGTTCCATTCCGTTGTCTATGTCCGCCGTTCCTCGCACCATTCGCGTCGCAAACGCTTGTGGTTTCCAGTCAAGGGTAAACGAAGCAATGGACATTCCACTCTGCTGCAAACGGCATCGAATGGTACGAGCGGACACCGAATGATGCTTAGCAGACTGAATCTGTTGTGCTACGGTTCGTGATGTGGCTGCTCGATCCATTACTGCCATGCGCACAATCCGCCTGTTATCACTGGCAGTGGTGCAAGGAGATGTGTGCGATTGGTCCCGTCGGTCCGTCGTTCCCTCCTGCATGCAGCGATTACAGATCCGCATCACAGTTGCTTGGTTTCGTCCAACACGTTGACCGATTTCTCTGAAGAATAATCCTCAATCCCTATAGGCTACTATTCTTCCTCGGTGGAATTCCGAAACTTAGTCAAAAGACATTCGATGTCTTCCACGAAGTATAGGTAAACAGCTTATGCAAAAAAAACGCACAAAAAAACAATTACCGTACTTCAAATCGCCAATATGTTCTCCCCTTATATAGTGCTTGCAAGTGGCGCTACGGTCGCCCCTGATGTGCGTCTGCGCTGCAATGCTAATGATTTGCATATTTCATCGCCGCAAACGCATGATGTAAATTTCACATGAGTTGCGTGCTTCCTTCAGGGTGTTGTATTTTGTGTGGCCAGCAGTGTAGCTTAGATAACAAATTTTCACTTTCTATGTTTAAGTTCACATCTAGAAAATTAACATTTTTACAATTCTGGGAGGAAGGTTCCAGACTCCGAGACTATCCAAACGTCATCTATATATCTGTAGGCTAATGTATTACTATTTAAATTATTATTTCTTTCATATATATGTAAATAGATGTCTTCCAAAATGGAACAGCAACTCCCCACCATTGGAATACTCCGAATCTGTTTAAATATTGTATTTCCTTCGTAGAGGCAGTTTTCTTGTACTACCAACTGAAATAAATTCATGAAAAAATCACTATGAACATCCAAAGTACTATTTGTATTATAAAAATCTACTATTTTTTCTTTTAAATCTGTCAAATCAATTGTGTTATAGCGGTCTGTAAAATCATAAGCGTATAAACTAGTAATGTTTTTTAATTTATTCAGATTATCTAATAGTGTATAGCTATTTTTGATAATAAAAGACGTCTCTCCCCCCATCACTTCGTCAAATACTCCTTCCAATAGCCCCAGCAATGCCTTGTTAGCAACACCAATATATGATCCAAAACCACAAGTCACACTTCTGAATTTGATAGGGTTTTATGGAATTTAGGCACTATATGAGATAAGGGAAACTTTGACTCATTTGTTTCAGCTTAACTTTTTTGTAGAAGGCTATAATCTTATATTCTATTACTGCAGCTTTCGAATTTAAAGGTAAATAGTTATTTTTATTATTGTAGCAATCACTCAAAAGTTTACCATAAAGTACCTTACATATCAGAGCGTAATTTGTATTTGCTTTATCCACGTAGGTGATTATAAAATTTTCGTGAATTTCTTTAATTGAATGTGTAAGTTTGTTGTATTTCTCCTTATTAACTCCGCCAAGGCCTCTGGAAAATTCTCGTTTAAAATCTCTTAATATATAGTACTTCCACTCGTCAAAAACACTGGAAGGCAAATTATATCTATACGTTAGTTTATTTATAAATATATCTGTGTTAATTGTAATACGTTTAATTGCAACACTTTTAGTTACAGTACGTTTCACACGATATTTTGTACCGTACTCCATTAACCTCCTCAACTCCTCATCCTTTACTATCTTTAGATCTCCAGTAATAACATGTCCATGATACTTGTCTATATAATAGGGTGGTGCGAAAAAAGTCAAGTTGATATTTCCGAGTTGCTATAGTGCGGAAAAGTTGCGATTGGTAAATACAAGAAAAACAAAAAAAAAATTATTTAAATCGGACTTTATCTTCCGATCCCGCAAACCGCCTAAAAATTTAAAAAAAATTGAAAATTTCCGATTTTTCCAGAATTTTTTTCTTTTTTTACGTATATATATTTTTTATCGCTATAGTGAAAAATATTTGCAGATTGTAATGTTTAATAATAATAAAAATAAACAGTTGCGTTTAAAGAATAGCTTCCGATCACGCAAGCTCAATAAAAATCGGCAAAAATTCAATTTTCAGTGATTTTGATGAATAAAGAAAATAATCACCTGAGATCAGTTTGCGTTCCAATATTAACATTTGCATATAAATTGTACAATGTACAACCCTTTGCTTGTTTAGATATTTGATAATGTTTAAACAAACCAGAACTCACCACGGGAAGGTAGCTGCACTTCGAGTTCAAACCACACCCTATCCTCCATCCAACCAATGAGGGTGTTTGCTATTTACATTACTTAAATACATAATTTGTTATAATAGAATCAAAACACTGTATTAAAAAACTAGTGTCGTGACAGTATAAGATATACAATTTGTTATGTCATCTGTTTAAGTCTGACTTTTAGACACAACTTTGTACTGCGATTTGGTGGTAATGTCTGGTATTATGGACATTGATTTCAGTGTGGCTCTGATGCTCTCTTGATTGGGGCCCACATACCTTAAATGATGCTTCCGTTACCGATTTAATGCACCGCTGGACATCTTACGTGTGGTTGAAAAACTTTTTATCATCCTAGACTGAGATATGACCTGATTAAACGAAGAAATGTATTTCTTCATGGGTTAATCTCAGAAAAAGCGGTGGAAATGTTAATTTTGCTACATTACAATCAATTAATTTTGGATTGTAGGAGTGATAAAGATTCAGATGCCTTTACCCTTTGAAACATTCTGCCGGGCTTTTAACAGCCCTAGCTCTCTTATGTGCCCCCTTTTATAAAAGACCATTGCCATCAGTAGGTTTTCCGGGTGAGCAAAGAACGAGTTTCATTCAGTTTCAAAGACTACACTTTCTTCAGGTTGTCACGAAAGTATCGAGATGTTTCAATTGCTCTGTACAGATGAGTAGGCCCGTCTGTAATGTACTTACAGCATTTTATTTCAAAACAAACTGGCAAGTAAGATTTTAAAATAAATGTCAATATGGCTTTAAGGCATCCGATGGGTTTTCCACGCTCGCGTAAAGTCGAAGGGCTCTATTTGCACAAGTGCGCAATCTGGCATGTGAAATTGGACCGGAGTCACACTTTAATAAGTCATTTGGAAAGTTGTAACTGTTAATTGCTTGACTTACGCCAAGAAGATATCTTTGGTCCTTGCTCAACAGTTGCCTGTCCACTTCTGGAATTTCACAATCAGTCAATTGAAAATTTATCACCGAGAGCTTTACACAACAATGATATTGTGTCCAAATGGTGTATTAAATGACCTTGGGCCAGTAGTTTCAACATTCAAATGTTGAAAAAGATGGCGGGAAGGTAATTCAACAAAATGGAATAAACAAACAACCCACTGCAGAGGTCGTCAGAGATAAACTTCAAGCTTTCTGATAGCACCACCTTTCTATCCAGTATTGGTATTTGTACCATCACAGCCTACCAAATATAAGTATTCTAGTGAAACCTCTTGATCAGTAAGACATGATACTATGAAAGCTACAATGTCCTTAGCAGGCCCGGAGTTTGGAGGCACATGGCCTAAATAAACTGAGTCACGTTCTTTTATGACAGGAAAGTGTTCCTCTTTAATAGTTCGACGAACCTGTTTAGATGCAATACTTTCTTTAACTGGGGTATCGTCCTTTCTTCCGTCAAAATAGTATATGCCATGTAGTTCATCTGAATCCAGTTGACTTTTCTGTAAATTTTATGGAGTTATGTGAGACTAGGTGGGAGCGCGTACGCCGACTTCAGCGCTGTTTTCCAACGTGGCTAACGGCAGTTGGGTGCACTACTAAACTTTTCAGACCTGAAACGAACTCTTCGTGGTAAGTTCTAGGTTGTTTAAAAATAACTTAATATGCTCAATAGTATCAATTAACATTTAAATCTTAACCTGAGACTGCAAACTGAACTCAGTTGATTATATTCTTAATGCATGAAAATCACTCAAAATTGAATTTTTGCCGATTTTTATTGAGCTTGCGCGATCGGAAGATATTCTCTAAACACAATTATTATTATTATTATTATTAAACAGTACAAACTGCAAATATTTTTTCCTATAGCGATAAAAAATATATAAACGTAAAAAAAAAGAAAAATTTTTTAAAAATCGGAAATTTTCAATTTTTTGGAATTTTTAGGCGGTTTGCGGGATCGGAAGATAAAGTCCGATTTGAATTTTTTTTTTTTTGTCTTTCTTGTATTTACCAATCGCAACTTTTCCGCACTATAGCGACTCGAAAATATCAACTTGACTTTTTTCGCACCACCCTACTATATAATTAACAAATTCAGAATCATTGCAATGGCAGATACTCCCTGCCATACTTCTCTTAAGATCTTTAGCAAAAGCATTATAATCAAAAATAGTTCTCCCCAAAGGCTTACCATATTTAAAAGCCTTAAATATTTTTAGTTTTCCGACAGGTAGTAATTCATTGTATTTGTTGAACATTTTATTGTAATTTACTCCCCTATGGCTATCACCCAAATAATACATTATAAAATAGATTTTATTTACTGCACTTACTTGGCCATAATCAATGTTACAATACATTTGTAATTTTTGTGTCTTGATTCTATACCTCAATAAATCCAAACCTAAGTCAACATTCCCATTTTCTACCCTAGACTGTAAAGTTCTTAGGGTTACGGGAATTAATTTCTTTTTAATGTTGAAAATCAAGCCTTTAATAGCATTAACTTTTTGCTCACCTTTATAATTAATTATTGCATTTACTATGTCTGTACAAGTATTTAATTTTCTCAAATGATTCAACTTAGTACAGTGATTACCATTTCTAATCAACACATTTCCAATGTCATGATTAATTTTGTCGTAAATTGTATCATCTAAATTTTTAATTTTAAAGTTTTTAATTATATTACTATGGTTAAACATAATATTAAGTCCGTATGGATATACCGTAACAAACTTTATCATCAGATCCTTTTCACGAATCTTTCTTTCCATTTTATTAGGCATAATACACAGTATAAAAATCCTTATGTTATCTATGCCATGTTCTGAAAAATGTGAAATTTCTATTTCTTTATCCTCTTTTTTATAATTAAGATTTCTAATGTCTGATTTGTGATTGTTGAATCTCTTATTTAAAGGAGTAGAAGTCTCTCCTATATACATTTGATTGCACACGTTACATTTTAAACAATACACACAGTTATATACCTTACAAAATTTTAAAGATTTTTCTTCTTCAATCGCTTTGTCACCATTATCTATATCGGCACAAATGCATACTCTACATCTTTTGCCACTGCATTTTATTAAATTTATTCCATTAATATCTTGTCCATATTTTATACCCCTATTATAAAACCATCTTGTTATATACCTTTTTACTATATCGATACAATCTGTGTTTTTCTTATATTTATTCAATAAATTTGTATTATAAACATATCTTGTCCTATACCTTACAACCTCTGTATCTCTATAAACACCCCTTTCCTCACGTAACTTATAAAACGATTCACGATTTTTCTTCATAACTATACTATCATCTATATAACTCTGCATGCTATAAAAGTTGCATACATGACCTTTTCCACTCTTCTCACCAATCTCACTATAATCACAACCATAATCTTTACTCTCCAATACGTCCACTTTTTAAAATATATTTGGCCCATGGTAACTTTTTGACGATCCGCTCCCCACCATGGTTTCAGGAGCCGACCGAGCACTACGAAATTTATAACAATTCCGTATCTTGCCGATACCTTTTACAATATATTTTTGTCTATTCATATTAAATGTTTAATTATTCAATGTATATGCAATATAAGCAATTCAAAATATTTTAAAAGTGTACTAAAAAAGTGTACAACTATAACAATGTAAAATAAAGTAAAATAAACGTGCAACAATATAACATAAACCCGTTTAGAACTAATAAAACTCCTAAAATAAACAATCATAAATCTATCAACTAACTATCCAAAAAAATCAATCAAAAAACTAATAAATCCAAACAAATCAACGTAATCCAACCAATTCTAATGAACGCCAACCACACACTCAGCAAATAGTTATATCATGGCAAGCATGATCATATACCGAATTTTTATTAAAAAGCATAAAAGACATACCTGACACAAGCCTACAGTAGTCCATTAAATTTTCGACTCTCTTTGAGAACGTTTCAAAGTCACAAGCAAAGGTCCCGAGGTTGGGGTTAGCGAATGCTATGAATGTTTGTATATCGATAGAGTATAGCTAGTATATAAATATGTGACAGCCATAAAGCGTAACCCACAGAGGGTTTTGAAAAAATAAGTTCCAAAGTTTATGCCATAGTTTATAATCGGATAAATTTCCTTCATCTGCAAGCGGATTAGTAGCATGATAGGCAGCATGCTGGATTTGAGATTTTTCTTCTTGAGTTCGAATCCCGCTTGGCCTTATTTTTCGGAAGAGAAATTTTCATCAATCATTTTTGAACCACAATTGAAAAAATATCTATAATTATTGACATTTGCGAAAAATATGAATTAAATGTGTGTTTTGTAGCATATAAGTGCTTTTTTAACTACGAAATTTTGCATGTTTAAATATCCAATGCAAATAAAATAATGCAATGAAAAGTTAAAAAAAAATATGGCATATTTATATGTCTATAGACCAGAAACATTTTGTTGTTAATTAAAATTATTTACAGTTATTTCAATGAAAAGCTGTTATTTTTAACAGAGAAATAAATTAAAATACGTGAACAAATATATTTTTATCAATTTTTTTCCTCATTCAAATACTTCAAAATTTTATGTTTTATTAAAAATATGCTGTTATAATTTAAATAAGATTGTTTAATGTCTGGGATTCTTGATTTTTAATTAGAATAAGTGTCTAATTAGTATTTTTTTCGGAATTAATTTTTTTTTCTTGTTTAATACTTTTATATAAGGCAGTTTAATTATATACATACAATTTTAACTGCGAATCTTTGCATGTTTATACATTTAAGGAAAAGTAAAGATAAAATAAATGAATAATAAAAATAATTAACTGAAAAAAATTGAACGGAGCTTTTACAGACCATAAAATAAAGCTAATTAAAAAAATTATTTACTGTTTTTACGTAATTAAACTACTATTTTTCATAGTGAAATAAATCTTCTTCTTTTTCAGGAGTTTCCTCTAAACAGTGGGTTTCCTTCAATCCATAAAAATAGTTCTGAGATATCCTTTCCATCTCTCTCTGTCAAGAGTAATCTGGTTATTTAACTTATAAATATTCATTTTCTCTCGAATAGATCTCTCCCACGTCATCCTTGGTCTACCCCTCCTACATTTGCCATCCAGACACCATTCAAAGATAATTTTAGGAAGGCGTTCCTCTTTCATTCTGAAGACATGACCATATCATCTAAGCTTGTTATACTCGACTGTATTAACAACATTTTATTTTAATTGCATAATTTCACTTATTCTTGAGTTTTCAATTTTTTTCCAGCCTAGACTTTTTTGTTTCTTTTTCAGCTGGAGATTTAATGTCCATGTCTCTGCGTTAAACAGCAAAATGCTTTACACAATAGCATTATAAATTATCGCTAAGTTTAGATAGAATGTTACTACTCCGCAGAACAGCATTCAACATTGCTATTGCTTTTCTGTCTTCACCAATTCTCTTTTCAAAAGCTCTCTTGGTTGATCCATCTACATGAATGGTAGATCCAAGGTATTTGAATTCCTCTACAGTTTTAATATTAGTATCATTCAAATAAAATATCCGTTTTCTGGTAGTTAGTTAAATGCTCTCTTTTACACATATTTATCTTTAATCCCCATTCTTCATAAGTTTCCTTTAACTTACGAAGCGTGTACAGTTCTTCTTCTCAGTTAATCTTCTTCATCTTGTGCAATGATCATCATCCGCAAACAATAAATGATGGATATATGAATCACCATTCAGTTTCAGACCCATTTCGTTTAGTTTGGATACAATGACGCACAGAAATCATTTACATAAATTTTACTTTTGATTTTGGATAGCGTGGCACAAAAGATAAATCAATTTTTTTTCATATAAATACATTGCAGTGTAAGGCAGTGTAAGTGCATTGTATAGGTTCAGTGAGAGTGATATTTTTAACAGTGTATTGGTAAATTAGAAGCTTTAATTACATGGGTAAATATATTTAGCCAAACCGAAAACAATTGAAATTGAATTTTAAAACATTGTTTAAAGCTACATCAAGACGTCACTTAAATTTTGATATCATATTTTTTAAAGATCATATTTTGAATTTATGAAAGATGTGAATGATAAAGCCTCAATGAATAAATTTTTATACATCCTTTTAAATTTAACATAATTCTTAGACATGCAATTATAAATAAAACAAAAATAAAATGATGAAATAAATAATATAAATGTATGTATACATATACATTAATTAATAGCATAGCGTCACTTAAAATTTGATATCATTATATTTAAGTTCCATATTTTAAATTCTTATAGCAATAAGATAAAGTGCTGCGTCACAAACTTTTAACCCGTTAAGTGTTTTTGTATTGATATTTTATACATATACAAAAATTCAAAGTATTAAAAATCTCATCCTTAAATCTCTTGTATAGCGTATGATGTTCAAATAGTAAAAACTTCAAGTCCTTTCTTTAATATATAGAAAAGCCTTATCAATTTGAAAACAGAGGGTAAATTTAGAAGAACGCGAACTGAGATAAATGGTATCAGATGAATACAATCAGGGTTAATATGATATCAGATGCTTTTTAAATTAGTCTTAACCGTATATATGCAGTATCAGTCTGATATTCTGCAGGATAAAATCTAAAGTATCTGGTATGTGACAAGATAAAAAATCTGAAAATCGAAATGTTTATGAAATTTCGTTATTGATAGGCTGTCGAGTCCGCTTAATATGCAAATGTTAATAAACGTTATGACAACCATAAAGAATCGTTTAGTAAAAATAAATCTATTAGGATAATTACTAATACAATCTTACAGATTTTAATAAATAACTTTTATTCGTAATACAGAATTCAGTTACGGTGTGATGTTATAGTGGGACTAAATATTTAGAAAATAAGTAAGAAATACATTGTATTAAAAAATCATAACTAATCCCTAACTGTTCTCTACATATGCCAGTATATATATATATATATATATATATATATATATTGGATGAAATAACACATATAAAATTGGAAATATAAAATTGGATGAAATAACACATCTTCAATATGAATTAACCAACAAGCACCTCTGATGATTCTGTGGGTTATTCATAGCTTCTTACTTTACATACTAGTTTCCTATGTTCATATCTTGTTCATCTTTAGAATTTTAGCATTTATTCATATATTTGTGATTTAATCTTTGTTATATATATATATATGCATGTTTGTTACTTTTTTTCTAATTGTAAAAATAATCTGTAATTATTCCACAGGTATACCAGTGAAATTTAATTCTAAAACAAGAGAATATTTTACTCCAGGCGTTTATGCAAAAAATGTTAAAGCTTCTTATAAAAAAAGAAAACCAGTCAAACAAACACCTGTTTTAGAAGAATATAAATTTTTCCCGTATACAGAAACCTGCTGCTTAGTGGAAGATAAGAAGAAAAAATTGAAGGATTATAATAGCTTATGTTTATCTATGTCTCAAAAATTATTACATTTAACTGGAAAGTTTGATGATGATAAACAGAAATTCATGAATACACAATCAAGTGTTAATATTGAAATTGATAAATATTTAAAATCAGAAGTAAATGACAATGTTTTACTAAAATGCTTTTTAAACATCATAAACAATGTTAATGGCCATGATGTAATACAATATAGTAAGGAATACGTTAGGAAGTATTTAAGTGAGTTTGAAAATGATGTGTTGCATAAAGCTCTATTGGAAGAATCCATATTACGAACTGCTTGTGATATTGTTTTCGAAAACAAAATTTCGAGGACATTCAAAGTGTTGGAGATTACAGAAAATTGTTCTCCAATATCATCAAAAATTAATGAATATATTCCAATCCCTGAAATGTTTAAAATATCTTATTCCGTTTTACATCCTAAAGGAGATTTATTAAGCAAACACCAACTTCCAGAAAATACTGAAGTGATAACTTGGGATTATAATTCTTCTTTTGAGTTCGAGGATGTAGATTTATTCATATTGTATTATTTAAAATATTCTTTCGAACACTTTATAAAAACTTTAAAAAATGCAGCAGCATGTTTAAAAGATGAAGGTTTCATTCTTATTCTTGTGAAGTCTCGATTAACAGAATCTGAGAGAAATTTGTCCAACATTAGTGAATTGCCTATACCTATCATCGAAGAATGTGATCTTGAGCCGTTATTCAAAGAACTGAACTTAAATATTATTTGCAAAAAACGCGATTCCTTTACGTCGACATTATTTTTACTTAGAAGACATCCAACATCACTGTATAACGATTCAGTATTATACATGAACAACGGTGGGTATGACCAATGGATTGACAGCCTGAAGGAGAAAATGTCTTATCTATTTCAGACTTCTACTTCGGAACGTTTATGGCTTGTTAGTGAAGATTCCCAACTGAGTGGAATTATCGGACTGGTCAACTGTATTCGTGAGGAGCCAGGTGGACATAATGTTAGGTAAGTTAGAAAATTTAGATATATATGGATATTCTTAGGTATATTTATTCTATCGATATTCAGAACCTCCGTAATATGTTAAAAAATACATAATTTGTAATAAAATTAACCTAAACATATTTTGTTTCCTTGCTTAACCCCTTTATGCCTATCGTCCCAATTTTGGAACGATTCGAATTTTAATAAATTTGTATAATTTTCTTCTTCTTTATAACATGAAAATTGTATGAAGTAATTGTCTATAAATGTCTTTATCTGTTACCGAGAGATGACAGCATAAGATGGATATTTAGTTGTTTAAATGAAGGCTTTTTTCGGTGTTTATAGGTTTTTCGTTTTTCAAGATTGCGAAATGTAAATAGTAAGTTTATTTGTATTTTTCTATCAAGGATAAAAATAAATAAGTCATATGTGACGGTAAGAAATGTGTTGTGATCGTAAAAGGGTTAAAGTACACGTTGTGAAGCTCTTTTAATAAATTACTATTGATCGTTAAAGAAATAATAAAAACTGGAGACTTCTTACTTTACAGGAGACAGTGAAGAGACAAACTGATGAAACAAACAATATTCTTTATTTCGGTCGTTAGTAGCAGTAGAAGGTTATGAAAATACTTGCTTCTGGTCACCATTTTTTAAATTAAAAGAACTGAAAGAACGGAATCTCTTAATTAGAATTCTTCCGTGGGATTCCTTTAGATGAGTGCAGCACATCGTTAAAAATTAAATCTTGAAAAAGAACATATCTACATAACAAAAGTATGCCCCATAGTACGGCAAACTTATTCGGTCAAAAAGAGCGGCACGGCATTCGAACGGCCGGCCAGCGGGCTGGCGCTCCGCTATAAAACTACGTTAAAAGACTACATCTTTTTCAGACAACATCAAACCAAACTCTGAATTAAAAATTAACGAGTTTTAGTAGTTAAATTATGAATACGGGGTTGACAAAGTAATTAAAAGGCAAACTTTAAATTGATTAGCTAAATTAACATTTACGAGAAATTAATGAAAATCGAATTACAAGCTGCAGAATTTAAAAAGTTTTCACTGGTTGGAAAACGAAACCAAACGATTCTCCTGTCAGCGATCGGCGTCAAAAGAGGGCGGCGCATAATTTCAATGACGTCATCATAAGGCAAATCAACTCCGACAAAACAAGAGCTCCAAGACGTGCTCCTAAAATAGCAGAGTGCGCATGCGCAAGCTCCCGATTCGCTCCCAACGCAGATATGAATATCGCCGGTGAAAAATGAACTTCCTTTACGGTGAGAGATAAAAGCGTCAACATCGCGGCGTAAAGATTGGGTTCAAATGGACATCGATGCAAAAAAACTAGCTGAAAGGAAATAAAAATAAACCAAATTTAAATACTATGAGAAGTATTCTCACATCATAATCTTTGTTTGTAGACTTCTTTGAGATATGTATTTTTTTAAATTGTGATGTTATATGTTCAAGCATATTTTTTATGCATTTCTGTAATACAAATTATTTTAAAACAACGTTTAAACACACAATAAAATAAGTTGATTTGATCATACGTATACGTTTCGTGAGTACTAGGAGTCACTTCCTCAGTGTAAAAAACTTTAAAAACAATGTCCCCCCAACTACATGAACGGTGAAAACCCAAATGTCAAAACAAAATACCAAAAGACGATCAAGTTCTAACAGCCAATGAAATTAATGCGGAAGTGAAGTGTCGTGACGCAACAAATCCACCCAGAAAGTTGAGATGTATGGTGTACTAGATAAATCATTAACCAAGGAGTCTTTAAATTTATGGATATGAACAGCCTCAAAAAAGTCTAAATTACTCCTCTGGATTTAGATTTTTTTGAGGCTGTTCATATCCATAAATTTAAAGACTCCTTGGTTAATGATTTATCTAGTACACCATACAGCTCAACTTTCTGGGTGGATTTGTTGTGTCACGACACTTCACTTCCGCATTAATTTCATTGGCTGTTAGAACTTGATGATCTTTTGGTATTTTGTTTTGACATTTGGGTTTTCACCGTTCATGTAGTTGGGGGGGACATTGTTTTTAAAGTTTTTTACACTGAGGAAGTGACTCCTAGTACTCACGAAACGTATACGTATGATCAAATCAACTTATTTTATTGTGTGTTTAAACGTTGTTTTTTAATAATTTATATTTCCACACAAGTTCTGTATTTACTATTTCTGTAACGTACAAAATACAGGTCGCTAGGCGCAAATGGGTACATATTTGTATTAGCCATTTAGGGTACAGTTATTTATGTAAAGTACTTTTCAAGGTGATTTTGAAATAAATTGTTTTTTAGCCTAAAATACGATTATTCTTAATCTATTGTTAATAATACTTATAATGTTATTAGTCTCTGTAAAGAAATAAATGTATTTGTTTAGTAGTTCATAAAAATACTACTTATAACATATAATATACAATTTAAAAGTTTAATTTATATAAATTTAGAGAAAACATATAATTACGCATTTTTCCACATATTGATATTCACATATTTAGTACGTTTACATTTTATCAAATAAATATAAAAATATTTTAGCGTAATTTTTTTTAGTATTTTTCCAATTCATTTTGCGACATTTTAAAGTGAATGTTCCAACAAATTTGTGAAAACAAAAAATCAGGCATAAATGGGTTAAGTAAGAAGAGAAGGCAGGAAAAAGACAGCTCTAATAAAAAAAAAAAAAAAAAAACTTATTCTCACTCAGTATATTCTTCTAAGTGTTGAATACACTTGTGCCCTAGTTTAATGTGCTAAGGTTTAGTATTTTCTGAAACTACAACAATTGTAAGATAGGTCAAAATATTTGAAAATATTTATTTAGGGATCATTAAAAAAATTTTTTAAATTGTCACACTACTTAATCCAACGAAGGACACGTACATATGCAAGCCAACTACATGACAAGTATAAGTAATTTACATTTTAAAGAATACAGTAGATTCCAGTTAATTTGTACGGATACTTATTCACATGTTTTGTCCCAGTGAAACGGCTGCTCAAATTATCAGAAATAAAGTTAATGATACTATGATTTTCTTCTGTACATTTTTTTTAGATAGTCAAAATCAATTCTGTTATACTTTCACGAAACAAAACTAAATGAGAAGCATGATTTGGAAGTATTTACTGCTACAATGTACTAAAAAATGTGTAGCTGCAAAATGTGTAGCAGAAATTTTAACACTTCAAAAAACCAAATGTAAGAAATAAATTCTACGTTTAAATTCTTATAAATGAGTTAAAGATTTAATGAAATAAAAAAAAAAAACTAGAAAACAGGAATTTTGCTTTTTCAGAATTTAGAGTCACTCCGGATAATATATATATATATATATATACATATATGTATACATAAATAGTACAAAACATATTTCAATTTTAAGATTTAAAGCACACAATTTTATTTTATGTAAAATGACGTCATTCGCAACCGCTTAAGAATTGCACATTTTCTATCAACTCTTAAACATCTACAGTAAAGTATGCATAGGACTTCACTATCGTGAAATAGTACACAAATGCAGCAAAAAGATACCACCATTAAAGAAATTCGACAGAAAAAAGGCTATCTAATGATTCATAGGCCTTCATTTGTTTGTAAAATTAATATAGATACTTAAAATTAAATATAGTTTGTAATAGCTACATGTTTTAACAGAAATCATTCCTTTATATTTTTTCAAAATAGCACGTATCTTAATTATATTTTCTTTCGGTTGTTATGAAAAAATGGCAACAAAAATATATAATTACATTTTTATTGCTACAGAAGTGGAGTACTTCCGTTGCCAATATATAGCAAATTGCTCTAGAAACTACAAAAAAATTAATATTTCAAAAATAAATTGAGATGCAGTTTTCAAACAAATTGCAATAAAAAGTACTTTTTACCCCAATACGACGGTATAAAAATTGAAAATGTGCGGTACTTAGAAGTTAAAAAAAGTGCCGTAGATTATTTAATGGTACAATGATACATCTGCTTTGTTTTACGGCTGGCTAATACAACGTAACGTTATTTTTTGCAAACGACACAAAATAAGCCGGGAGAAAGAAATAGTATACCGGGGGCTAAAAAAACCCGTTTACGGTCAAGTGCGAGTATTACTCGCGCACAGATGGTTCCGTACAATAAATATATAAATTAGTAATTGTATTATTTAAAAAAAACCCGTTGCTAAAGGAATACTAACACTTTGTAAAAAACTATGAAAAGTAAGGTTGGGTATAACAGTATGTACTAGAAAAATGTAAATGGATATACCAAGAAAGTTCAAAGAGATATGGAACCTAAAAAATATCAAATACAGTATTCTGTATAACTCATTTTTACTTTCTTCTATCTTTACAAGAAGAACGCATTGGATTCATAAAAATTTTCGAATTTCGGTTTTCGACGGATTTATACGTTTTAGGGTACAGAAGTATTGCAAAACATGTTTTTACAAAATGTTTGTCTGTGAGTCTGTCAATCCATGTGTGACACAAATTTTGTGGGCGCTCTATCTTAAGAAATATTGAACGGAATTTAATAAAACTTTAGATTCAGTTAGTCCCTGATATAGATTGCTGCTCATAACTTTTTGGTGTAAATCTCCCAGCAGGTGGCGCTACTATGCTGCAATTTTCCCGATTTCCGCAATTTCTCAAGAACTAATGCGTGAATTTTCATCAAACTTTAGATTCAGTTAGTCCCTGATATAAACTGATCCTGATAAGTTTTTGGTGTAAATTGCACAAGAGGTTCCACTGCAACTCAGAACTTTTCACGATTTCCGTAACAGCCCTATCTCAAAAAAAAAAAAAAAAAAAAAAAAAAAAAAAAAAGAAGCACGAATTTTCAACAAAATTCAAATTCTATTAAAAGTTCACGAAAGTTGTCCCTGATTAGATTTTGGTATAAATCGCCTAACCGGTGGCGCTGCTCTGCGGCATTTATCAGGAAGTATTGACATGTATGAGATAGAAGAAAGTTTTGGGATTGACAGAGCCGACTAGTTTAATATTATCTTAATATCTTTATAATGAACTTAATTCAGTACTGACAATAAAAGAAATGCATATTTAAACTTCATTTGGCATTTCAACTAAATTCAGCATAGTAATAACCTTTCTTTCTACAGTGCAGCTAAAACAAAACATTCGTTCAAAGTTTACATTTGGCTAATAGAAAATTATGCTAATAGAAAATTTTGAAAATTTGAAAAACATAATCACTTAAAAAATATTTTTTTGAACAATAAAAAGGAAATTTTAGGTTCAGTTTATACAGATTAACATAAAACCTATATTTTGAAAATTTCATGAAAAAATATTCAGATATTTTTGAGATATCGTGCGCGATATGCCCAAGAAAGTCAATTGGAAAAAATGACTTAAGAGTTTCGAAAATGGCGCTTAAGCTATTGAGCCGGTATAATTCTAAAAGCCATAACTTCTGTTCTAATGAAAATTTGAAGGAAACAATTATATTAAAATGTTCAGAAAAAACGGAAGATTAATATCTAAAAAAATTAAAATTAAAATATTTTTAAAGCTTTAAGAGTCCCGCGACCCCTTGAATTAATCTGTGTTAACAATTTTACGTTTATTGCTTTTATACTGTTACTGGCCATTCCATTACACTCATGTATCATTTAAAGTTGTAATCTAGGCTTTAAAAGCCGATGGTACATAGTGTACGCCGCCCCTGTCATTATGTATGTCCAAACCGTCCATATCTTTAAGGGTTCATATCTCAGCTAATTACTGACGATTTTTTTCGAAAATCATGATCAACAATGCTTTTATACTTTTACTACGATAGGTATCTCCAGCGCTGCTCAATAGTTTTGCTGAATGCCCTTAAATCGAAATTTGTGTGCAACGGAAAAATGCGCTTTTCGCAGAAACTATGTGCCCTAGGGTAATCGCTATAATTTTCCTGCAAGGTTTATATTAATGTCTACTCCCTCTAATTTTTTCATAATTTTAGTTTCAGTAGATTCGGAATTAGATGAAGGGGAACATATTTTTGCGCTACGTTTTCGACTATATCTTTGAAAATGTAATACCTAAAATTTAAAAAAATGTATTTTTGAATTCAGCGTTACGAAAGCTTTCACACGATACCTCACACAATATACAAAGAAAATTTTTTTTTTCCAAGCAACTGAATTTGTTCCTATACATTTTTACTAAATATATTTATAAACGTTTAATAATCTGAAAATATGTGAGTCAACAATCTTTATTACTTCCCCGAATTTGAACTTTCCACGTTCCATAGTTTACGGTAAAGTGGCTGTGACAGACGGACAGACAAAAGAGTGATCTTATAATGGTTCCGTTTTTACTTTTTTAGTACGGAACCCTAAAAAAATTAAAAAAAAACATTTAAATTGAATATTTCTAGCTGTTTAAGGACCCAGAAGAAAAAAATGAACCCACTCAAAACAACTTTCTCTATTTCTGTTGCATCCTATCTCTTGATAGTACAGTCGTGGAAAAAAAAAATAAACACCCCCTACTAACTCCTCAAGAAATTATCGTAGGACAAAGTTACTGACACTGAACGATTGGAAATAACGTCTACTTTTAAATGATGTATATAAAATTTGCCTAGAGGGCCATCTATATATTAAAACGAACCCAAACTTCATTTTTTTTCAATGGCAATACCCAATTTTAACATTTCAAATCTTCGGTTCAAACTATGCATAGACACCAAATTTCGATTCATTTGAATGATAAGTTTTTGAATTATAAGCATTCAAAATTTAGTGCTTCTAATGTTAATTTACATTTTCATATTTTCATTAATATCTCCCGAAATCATACTCCTTGTGTGATAATTTTTTGTGTAGCAATAATACTAAAATACCCAAACATAAATACGTTGAATTTGCAATTTTTATAATTTTATGATATGAATTATGAATTATGAAATTAATATTCTAAAAAATTATGAATTGCAACCTACGATTTTTTTTGATGTATTTAGATTTATTAAGTCCTGCTTTACGGAAATCCAAAATTTCACATTATTCTTCCCAGTAGTTTTTAAATTATGCTTAAAAAACGACAAAATGATGGTTTGAGGGGCCATCTAAGATAGAAGGGACTAAATATTTTGGAATTTCTTATGCTATCCTGTAATCTAGCAGTCTTCAATGACTGCTTGAGTGGCACTTAATCTGCCTTGATCAAGAAGGGGCTCTCTCGGCTAACAATCGAGTACCGAACTTCAATTTGGATACAGCCCCTAAAATATACTCGTTTTAAAATAATTAATTTCTCGGACACTTATCGTACGAATTGCAGGAAAATTTGTTTTTAGGCTAATTGAAGGGTGTACAGTTCATTTTTATGCTTTCAGAATTGTGTACTGCTGTTTAATAAAAAACAAAGTTGTGGTTCGTTTTAATATGTAGATGGCCCCATAAGCAAATTTTATATACATAATTTAAAAGTAGACCTTATTACCAATTGTTTGGTACCAGTAACTTTCTTCTACGATATTTTTTTGCAGAGTTAGTAAGGGGTGTTTCCTTTTTTTTTTCCACGTCTGTACATAAAGTTTGCGGTTTACTACATTAACAATGCTGTTTTAGATTTGATTCATTTAGTGGTTTGTATAAAAAAAAAGTGTCCATTAGTTCATTGTCCTATTTCATTGCTTTTGTTAAACACATTTCATAATTCTGTCACAAACACTTTGAAAATAAAACTTATGTTTTACTGTTCATCTGTAAAATTTATACTTTTAAAATTCAAAAATTTTTAATATTGCGACGGGAAAATTATTATGAAATATGAATATGTTAATAGTTACTCCATTTGGTTTAGAACTCCCCCAAAATAGCAGTGTTTATTTATGCAAAATTAGTTCTTTTTCTAACGGCCCACCGTCCATCTACCCTCCGGAACATTTTTGGTAAAATAACTTATGATTCACATTTTGTTACTTGAATCATGTCCTAGAACCAAATCTATGCCAATTCATGCAAACTTAATTTTGCAATTTTTTTTCAGTAATATCAAATAAAATTTTAATACTTACTTAAAATTAATATTAATAATAATTATTATGTTTAGTAAAAAATTACTTATACATAAATAAGACAGGTCTAAGTACGTTTCAATAGATAATTATAGCAAACTATTAAGTAAATCTAAATGAAATATTTATCATTCGCTCGAGATAAATTCAGCATTTTAAAAGAAACAAAAAAGCAGGAATGGTATTTCTATGAAAAATGCCTAATTATTTACTGAAATGTTCCAGTATAATCGTGGAATTGTTTGTTACATTTTGACAATTTATAATGGCTGAAAAATAATTTCATTATATTTTATCAAAAAATAAATGTCATTTTTATCGTCCATTTATAAATAATAAATGGCTTAAAAGAAACTGTTTCGATTATTCGCGCAGTTGAAATAACGTTTGTATCATACTGCGATAAAAAAATAAATATATATTTATATCAACAACTTTAATACAATTATCACTATGAAATTTTGGAGATAGGCTTGTTTGTAAAATTTAAACTTGCGGAATCTTAGGAGTGTTCGAAGTTGTACTTTCCAAACGCAACGTATAGTTGTAGCCGAATGTAACAAAAACTCAATACCTAAGTCCATCCATTTCTTCAAATCGCTTGTAAATAAACTTTTTTAGGTTAATCAACCTTAATGTAAACTTAAATCATATTAAAGAAAACGACATACACGTAATTTTATTTAGATTACAATATGGGCAAAAAAGATTCATAGTCAAATCAGGGAAGTAGGGTGGATGTTCTATTACATTGTTGTGTTTTTGTTCAAGGAAATTTGACTCTCAATTCCATTGAATAAGATAATGCATTATCATCGTGTCCATGAGTGCCCTAATAGTCATTCTACTAGTATTTCTGGAGGACATATAATGATGTGCCCGTTAGATGTAACTGTCTTCTGTCCTCCAGTTTTTCGATTGAATTTGTTCTGTATATCTGAATGACACAGCATTCCTCATTGCCTTTTTAACACTACGGATTTTGAGCCCTCTTTCAAAAACTTATACTTTACTTTTTTTTTTTTTTTTTTTCTGTCTGGGACTTCAAAAAATGGTATTTTCGAAACAATATGCTGCCGTAAAAATATAGTCATAAAGTAAAATAACAAAACATATTTTTAATATTTTTTGTATTTTACTGATTCTGGCACGTAAAATGTGAATTTAATTTTTTTATATGCAATTCTTCATGAATAATTTTAATTGTAGGTGTGGATCCAAAATTCTACCAAAAGATTCAGAATAATCTTTTATAAACTATTTCGTTAGTACAGAAATTGTACCAAATATTTCTGAAATGTTTTTTTCGGAATATTTTAGTAGAACTCCGAAGGATCCGCAGCCATGCCTATAATTATCTATGAAGGATTGCATATGACATAAAAATGATTTTACTGTCAGAATAAATACAAAATAACTTTATAACTATCTTTTTAAAAGTTATTTTTATTGATGCTTTGTTATTTTTATTTATGCATTTACATGCAAAATGACGCTTTTTTTTTCCATAAGCAAATATGCAAGAATAATATTAGGTGATATTTGTGGATACAAAATTTTACCTAAAGATTATTTAAAAATAATCTGAATCACTTGATAGGTAAAGCGATAATTAATTGTACATCATACACATTTTCTTTTACTGCAGCTGACAAAGGCCTTCCCAGGTGTTATTTCAGAAGAGCGTTTTAATCTTTACACAATTCTGTAAAGCATGTGAATACAGTAGCAGCAGATGGAGCTTTATTCCAATATGCAAATTGTACACGCTGAAGGAATTCTTGATTTAGCTCTAATTTAAAAACAAATAACTGAAAATCTTAGCGTAATATAATTCTTGTGTCAACTCTATTTTCTTTTCCTTTCTTTAAAAGAATTATTATTCTAGGTTAGCACAATTAATATTTTAGGGCACATCTTTTCTCCGTGTCTCAAGCATTTAATGTGACCCTCTTAATTAGTAATAAAATTTTTACCCTATGTAACAAAATCAACATAAAAATATACGAAAAAAATATAATTGTAAAATTGCTAAAATGCAGTAATAGAAAATTCCTAATGAAACTTTCATGTTCTTACATAAAAAATAGTTTGAGAGTTAAAATATGTTTAAAAGATCATTAATTTCAGATATAATATTAACTTAAATGTCAACAAAAATATCACCTTTTAAATTCTAGAATGTTCATGAAAACATATCATATATTATGGTACAAGCAAATATAGTATGTGTGGGGATGAAGCTGATTTTATCTAAAAAATGGCTCGAACGATTTTGAATAAATATTATATCTTACTGTTTTGTCTTATGAGAAGACCATTTGCCTAGGTCACATGTTCGAGAAAGTTTGATTAGTAGGTTATTTTGGGGGTCACTACGGGCCAATGCATTTCAATGGGAATGAAGGTATCTAAAAAACTGCTCTATCGATTTTCATTAAATTTTGTATATTACCGTTTTGGGATGCGAGAAGACCATTGGGCTGTGTCAAAAGTTTTAGAAAATTAGGTTAGTGGGGCATTTTGGGCTAACTACGTGTCACCATATTTCAATGGTGCTGAAGGTTAATACAGTTATTAAGTTATTGTACTGTGAACGGAGTCGTTAAATTGGTAATATTTTGCCAATTTAGGTGATATATTTTTCATAAATGTATTGAGTTTATAAGGTAGAATTCATAATTTTACTGTTTTGAACAAAAGCTAATTTTAACGGAGCATCGCTCGGTCTTTCCCGATGGTTAATCCTAATATCACAGACAGCCACAGTGGTATCACAAATGTTAACACGTATGATGCCACATCAAGGAACTAAATATGATTTTTTTAATCCGTCATATTCTGAATAGAAAACTTAATTGGGCTTATTCTATATAGGGAAGGGAAATCATAATGAGCAAATCTTAAGGCACCCGTCACCAGACGACTACAAATCCATGCCACTTGCCTCACATAACAAATTAGTGCATATAGATTAATAGTGATATTACAAAGATACATTTCCCATGCCACGTGACGCAATATGTATACAATCGGACAATTCTCCACCAACCTTCAACTCGTGACTCAACTCCCAGTTGAGAAACATTAGGTTAGCAAATCTAAGCACCAGTTAATATTTGGAATTTATCCTTAAATTCTGTGTCGAGATTATCTGACCTCCGGTTAGTGAACCAAGGGTTGAAATGTGTATAGATGATTGGCCAAATGAATCACAAAATGTACTAATAACGGTGACGAATTCTATTCCCACTTAGCACAAGTTTTCAAAAATGAGTGTTGAAAGTGCATACTTAAATTTAATTTTTATATAAATTAATGTTACAAATTAATTTCGAAATACCATTTCTATTTGATGGTTTTTTTCATACACAAAATTATGCTCAAAGGTACAGTCAACACTGATACAGTTACAAGATGTTCATTTTTACAAAATTTTGTGTTGCAGTAAAATTCTAAAAAAAAAGTTGCTTGATTAAAATTTATATACGTTTTTTTTTCCCAAATTAGCCTTTGTCTCTTATACGAGATGTAAGAAGGGATTTTTTTTATTATTATTTCATGTGTAGATTATTATAATAGATTTTGTTTTCCTTGCATAGTAATTTTGGAACATGTTCTAAAAATTTCCAGCGAAATGCAAAAATTTTCAAGAAATCTTCTGAAAAATATTTCTTTACAACAAAAATAATTATTTAAATCTCAACAAGAATATAGTTCAAATTAATTATTATGGTATATAGTTCAACGGATTATTATTAGCTATTATAAACGAATGAACATATATATCGCAATACTTAACATAAAATTCCTGCTTCTATGATTGCAAGCTTTAAACAAATATGGCTGAAAAGGCTGAAAAGGAAATGTAAGAAAAACTGCTTTTCTTTTATTATTATTATTATTAAATAAACAAATAAATAAAAATATTTGAATCATATAACCCAAAATTTTTGGCTAAGAATTTTGTCGTTCTATTCGCACTGGCACCACCAAATACCAAAATTACTCAGTAGTTTTCAGCATTGTAATATAAAAGCTTGGCCACAAATTAATATAAATTAGAATTTATTGAGCTATAATATCCAAACAATTAAAAACAACTTATTATTTCATATTAACTACTTTTATAATTAACATTTTGTTTAATTACTGAGTTATAAACAGCTTTGTCGTCTAAAAAAAAAATCCCCAAAGTCCAACTTAAAATGACCGCCATTTCAGGTTGTGGGAGAATTACGGGTCAAGAGATGCATTTGTGCTACTGTGCTTTAATGCTTTGGTCAAACGAGAATTACTGTGCATAGGGAATTAATTCTCTATAAAATTTCTTTTCATTTGCAAAGTAAAACAATGTAAGTATAAAGCGCGTCATTCGTGAAGAAGCAACACACATTTTCCAAACTAAAGTTAATTCATGGTATATTTATTTAATGACTAATGTAGAAAATAACATACAGCGAAACCTCCCTGTGCGACCACCTCCATTAAGCGACCATCTCCCTGAACGACCATTTATCCATGGAACGAAATTTACTCCCATAGGCTCAATACTAATTTTACCTCCATTCAGAGACCATCCCAGTTGAACTCCCTCCATGAGCGACAAATTTCTTTGAAGAAAATGAAACAAATTCTGTTTTTTCCTGGTCGCTTGAAGAACGATTTATTAGAAAAATAATTCCGGAGAGCGCATTATTCATCAAACTTCTAAACTAAGTTTAGAAAATTTTTTATATATTTTATTCCTGTAACTTTTAAGTGTTTAAACCCCTTTGTGCCTTTTTAGGCAATGAATTTAACTCTGATGACAAATTAAAAATGACGGTCAATAAACTTCCCTGCCATATTCTGTCAGGAAACCTTCAAAGAAATATACACATTAATGGAATCGTCATTCAAAAAATTTGGTTTGTTCCAGCCCCACCCACCCCCCAAAAATTACATTTATTTACTGAACTTCGAAAGGACTTGGAAATTAAAGTTATGAAAGATAAAACCGTAAAATCACAACAAATATCGATGTATTCATTTTTTAAACTCTGCAGTAATTAACTTATGTAATTAACTTTTGTTTTGATACTTAAATTTTCATAATTTTTCCTAATGTGAAAAATGAATTTTAGTAACATTAATTGTTACCTTTTTTCAAAAATTAAAATCTAGATTTAAACATGACCTCCATTAAGAGACCACCTCCCGGAGCGACCAATTTTTATTGAAACGGAACGTGGTCGCGTTAGGGAGGTTTTACTGTATATGTATTTATAGATTATTTTTTTATAAATATTTTCTTTTGCACTTTTCACAGTGACTTCAAGAAATTTTAACAATCCATTTAAGTTCTGTTTTACTGAATAGTCATGAATGCGGTGATTAAAAGATTTAACACTATGGTTATCTGGATTAAGAAAAATACCTTTAAATTTCATTCGGAGAGTAATTGTCAGTTTTCAAGCGGACTAAAAGGTATCATTACCTATTGTGTTTAAAATATTACTGCATTTTTTAAGTTTTTCTAAACATTTATTATGTATTTCAGTTATGAGTATTACTTGATCAAAAGAGCCATATCCAGGTAGCACAAAGATATCGGCCAATATCAAAATGAGACATTGGCCGGTATCAAAATGTAATATTGGCCAACGTTAAATGACCACCCCCTAAAAAGGTATTCCACGAATATTATTTTTTGATACTTGACAATGTTGGCCAATATTTCCCAACATCTTTGAATATCAGTTTGTGACATTCAGTAATATCTTTTCCTGTTGTTGCTGAATATCCTTATTTGACATTGAGCCGATTTTTCTAACATACCAGAATAGCATTTTTAAGTATTAAATTATATCGTTTTAGATCATTTCGTTTTTGAACACGAAACACTGCAATTTGTAGATGTGGTAAACGTTAACCTCTAAAATATTCTAAAATATAAAACGCGTTTTAGCAATTAAGTAGCCACACCTAATAAATGGGCTACTAAACCTATAGACAGATTATTCTAATTTTTAGGACAAATATGTTCTTCGAAAGATACCAAGAGTAATCCAATAAATCACGTTTTAGTGATAATATTTTTATCCGATATATGAATAATTGAATGTTGTTTTTAAAAACTTTCTGCTTTTTATTTCTTGAAGAAATTATAATGAAACAAAACACTTTATGACCTATGCATTTAGAATTTATGTTACTATTAGTAAAATAGCAAGACTAAAGATTTCAAGTAAATGGAGGTTTTTTTTTTTTGTTGTTGTTGATTAATTGGGTTGAAAAAAGTCGCAAGATCTCAAAGCTTTCCAAAGATTATGGAAATTCTCTCTGAAAAAATATTGCTGAAGCTATTAAACTTGCCTAGGTTAATTTGATTTCGTTTGCTGAATTTTTCTAAGTCAGAGCTTTTAAGAAATGTGTTTTCATGTAAAAAAGAAAAGGGCTGAATCCATATCAACTCAGGCAGGGGGTTACCTTCATAGTCTCAGAAGTTTTTGAATTGTACATATGTTAAAATTTAAGAAAAAGTAAGATACTTGTATATTTTCATTTTGCCCAAAAAAATTCCTGGTCCGAGATACAGGCCGCCAAAGATGACATTCCCGGCATCCTTTCTCATTCGCGATTTTCGATAAAAATTTTAAAGTGCTCTATCTCTAGAACGGTGCAAAATATTTTGTTGTGGTTTATTTTATTTTAAAGATAATATTCTTCTGTTTAAAATGATATACCCAATTTTGAAAAAATGTATACAACTTTTCTTGTGGCAGCCTTTTGAAAAAAAAAATTGTTTTTCAAAAAAAATTTTTTTTTTTTTGGAAATGCCAATCCCAAAAATTTTGATTTTTTTTTTGCTGTTGATCAATACCATTGGGAACTACCTTCACTGTAAAGGAGAACTTCCACTTTTGAGTTTAACAAATTTTAGAAACATTTTAAAAATTCAGAGAAGTTTACAGGAACTTTATATACAGTTCCAGTAAAAGTCACTGAATTTTTGCTTTTTGTATCATATTTTTAAGGATAAGCCTACTATATATACCAAACAAGTTAGAAATTGCAATATCAAATGTGGCAAATGTGGTGCGTGCATACTATAACTAGTTTTATAAATATTCAGATCTTGGTGCAATAAGTTACACTCTTGGGCAAAAAAGGCATGAATACAAAATTTATTATGATTCTTCACATTAAATTCAGTAATACGGAAGTAATATGAATTCATCTTAAAATGACTTAATCGCCATGGCAACCTAGAATCATTACCTATCATGGTATATCATTGAATCAATTATGTATTATAGGATTTTTAAATAGAATGAAGAAAACTTTTATTAATGTCTTTTATGTTTTAATTTGATTTTCATAGCATTTGAAGTGATACATACTTTATTTTCAATACCGAACATAGTAAAACAATCTCAATAACATATATCAATTACACAGCAATACAAATTATATTAATACAAGTTAGAGTTCAGACAGATGGGCAGACAAATCGAATCCATAAAGACTTTCAACTATGTTGGAAATTGTTAAAAACACATAAATAGGTCGGAATTTGACTTTTAGAAATTTATGTCAATAGACGGAAGCATACTTGAATACTTTCATACAACCCTGTATTTTACCTACTATCTTTATATACATGCCACTATTTAGCTAATATTTAATTAAGATTAAAACATCCTTAAAACCAGTGAAATCACACTTCCAGAGATTATCATCCATAGACGGCCATGTATCTAATTCTTTGCGTGGACCTGTATATCATTTTATCTATATTCTCCAAACATATCTTAGTGTACTAAATGTAGTTCAGAGTAAAAATGCATAACTCATTTAAAAATCACCTTTAAGCTACTTTCATTCATACTCAGTAAACCCTTAAGATTTCTTTTGTGTAGCCCTGTATATGATCTACAGCCTACAGCATTTATGCACACAACGTAACATGGAAAAATTTAGTTAAACTTAAAAACTCAAACACAACTAAAAATGCACCTCTAGCAATCATCGCTAATGTACAGTATTTCCAATAAGGTAAAGTATCCGAAATCTTTTGTGTGTCCCTGTAAACACTATGCACTTTCTATGACACAGGAAGTAATTTTTTGTAAACCTCTGCAATAAAGTATGTATCACTTCAAATGCTATGAAAATCAAATTAAAACATAAAAGACATTAATAAAAGTTTTCTTCATTCTATTTAAAAATCCTATAATACATAATTGATTCAATGATAGGTATACCATGATAGGCAATGATTCCAGGTTGCCATGGGGATTAAGTCCTTTTAAGATGGATTCATATTACTTCCGTATTACTGAATTTAATATATGGAATTATAGTAAATTTTGTATTCATGCCTTTTTGCCCAAGAGTGTAACACTTATTGCACCAAGATTTGAATATTTATAAAACTAGTTAATACTATGCACGCACCTCATTTGCCACATCTGATATTGTAATTTCTAACTTGTTTAGGATATATAGTAGGTTTATCCTTACAAATATGATACAAATAAGCAAAAATTCAGTGACTTTTACTGTAACTGTATTAAAGTTCCTGTAAAATTCTCTGAATTTTTTAAATGCTTCTAAAATTTGTTAAACTCAAAAGTGGAAGTTCTCCTTTACAGTGAAGATAGTTCCTAATGGTATTGATCAACAGCAAAAAAATCAAAATTTTTAGGATTGGCATTTTCAAAAAAAAAATTTTTTTTTGAAAAAAAATTTTTTTTTCAAAAGGTTGCCACAAGAAAAGTTGAATACATTTTTCAAAATTGGGTATATCATTTTAAACAGAAGAATATTATCTTTAAAATAAAAAAACCGCAATAAAATATCTTGCACCATTCTAGAAATAGAGCACTTTAAAATTTTTATAGAAAATGGCGAATTGGAAATGGTGCCCGGGATGCCATCTTTAGCGGCCTGTATCTCGGGCCAAGAATTTTTTTGGGCAAAGCCAAAATATACAAGTATCTTATTTTTTATTGAATTTTAACATATGTTCAATTCAAAAACTTCTGAGACTATGAAGGTAAGATTTTTTCTTTGGCTGCCTGAATTGACATGGATCATACCAAAGAATAAAATTCGTCTAAACTTTCAGATGCAGATAATTTGACTTACGACTTTATTAACCTTCATTTAACAAAAATCACATTAACGAAAAAGCCCTTTTTTGTTCAGTTTAATACAGAAAATAACAGAAAAAATGCGAAATTTAAATAATAAATCGTTAAGTTCGAGTTGTACTCATGCACAAAGTGTTCCCCGTGTTAATTATTTATCACTATGATCCGCTTTATGTAGAACATAGACAGTTTGAAAAGTTTAAACTTGGCATTGTTCTCAGCGTTTTTCAAAAGAAAGTTTGATTTAGTCAGTGCCGCTGTTTTCTACGTGTGCTTTTCATTAATGTTTAGTATTTTAAAAAAAATTTCGAAAATCATTATTAACAATCATTTGCTATAGGTACCACGAGCGCTTCTCATCTCTCCCACTGAATACACGCAAATTAAAGTTTGTGTGCAACGAAAAAATGGAATATTCTGATAAAACTACGTGACTTTGCATGTTCGCTGCAGTTTTTCTGTAACGCTTAAATAATGTTCTAGCAGTCTTAATTTTTGTATAATTTTATTCTCAATACATTCGGGAATACACGGAGTGGCATACTTTTGCAGTTCAGAAAAAAAAAAAATAAAAACAATATAATTTTGAATTCTGTGTTACGATCGAGATGTCTATGTGTCGTTGCAAAAGGTAATAAAAAGAATATTTTGTACAATGAATATTCACTAATAATGCATTAGATTCATAACAACACGTACTATAACTAAGGAAATAAGATAAAGTGAAAATGATTCGTACGTCTTTTGTAAGATACGAGGAATTTATAAAGAAGAACTTCCTTGATTTGAAACGCGCCTAGATGACCAGTGGATGTACTTGATTCATATAGATAATAAGCTTTTAATAATGTACTGCATGCGAGTTAAAAAAATAGATATTATTCGAATAAAAACAGGCCCAATAAACATTACAAACGTAGAATATTATTGCCGGTGTAAAGTTTAGCAAAAGAGTTTGAGGTGTTTCGTGCACATTGCATCTGTGTTGCGATATCTCGATTGTTGGCGATATAGCTCCACTAAACATTAAAAACAATATGTTACATCCTAAGGCACGCTACAGCAGACTGATCTACGAACATTTCATTAGCTGAAAGTAGTGTAAATGCACCATAAAGAGAAAAGGGTAATTTTTATAAATTAAAATATAACTTAAAATTATTTAATTTTCAATAACGGAAAAAAACCAATTTACAAATATTTATTTTATAAAATGTGAACTTGGAAACTGCTAGGGGAAGATGCTATCGTGTAACTTGTTCGATGGGCGATAAACGGGTCAATAACTACTCATCTTATATGTGAAAATTCAGAGCCAGACAATGGCTATAGGAGCCTTGTGGCAAATGTTAATGTTGTGCCAATGTGTATGTTTTGTACTCTTATGCCCATTTAAAAGTCATGGCTAGGGGCAACTTACCGTTTGCCCTTGCGAAAATCAGGCTTTAATAGCACTTGCGCTATGGCAGTGAAATAAAAGTATTTCTACCTAGATTAAAAAAAAAAAAAATAGCGATACAATATTATGTCCATCTTCTAAAGAAAATAAAGTTATAAGCAGTATTGTGTTTCCGTTTTTTCTTATTTACACAAAGTTAACTGTTGTGAAGCAGTATGTTTGACATGCGATCAGGGACGCCATTTCCGAAATTTCTTGGGGGGCGCAAACTTTTCTTTGGATTTTGTTGAGTATATCTGAGGAGCACTATAAATTGCATTATAGAAGTGAAGCATTATTGAAACAGTTTGATTAACACTCATCTTTTAAAAATTAGCCAAAGTACTCATTAATAATAAGTTTACCTCACTTTCAGAATTTTCAATAACAAGGTTTTAGAAAATATTATTGATAATTGTCAAATTCTGTGCTTAAACTGATTTTCAAATGATAACTTTTTATTTTCGTAAAGTTTGATGTTATTTTGGCTTTTGTGAAATTTCAGAAAAAAAAATTGAGTAACACGTGATGACCGATACATTTTGAAATATCAAATTCTTTGAGGGGTTGCAGTTGCCCCCCCCCCCCCCCCCCAGTCTCCCCCAAATTGCGCTCTGCATGCGATATTTTATGAACAACTATTTCTGTAGGTAAAGAAATCATATTTACAAACAATAAGTTAATACAAACTCTGAAAATTACATTTCGTAAATTTCTTGAGTTTAATACAAATATTATGTTTATTATGTTCATACAATCGATATACAGGGTGTCCGGTCTCAACGGTGTCCAATGGCTAATTGTTAAACCGTTAGCCATAGACATATAGTTCCAATTACAAAAATGTTTTAAATCAGGTAAAGAAATATTCTAAAAGCGATTTGAGTCAATAAAAACATTTCTTAAAAAATTACCAAATTTAAATTTTTGTACGGTCACCCGGTCCTATAAGTTATATATAGTAAAATTTTCCTATTACACTGACAAGTAAGAAAAAAAAGTCCCATTCATATAACTCTAAAATTGAGCGAGTGATGAAACTTAAAAAATGCTTGACTTATGCCACTTTTCTGCTCTGAAAACAAATGAGTTCGGCTTGGCTTTGAGGGGTCATATACCAAGTGCTTAAAGTATTCGAGGATCTTATTTCATGTGTATCTGCCCTTTGAAAACAATCGTACAAGTATTACGATTAAGTTAACATTTATTAAGTTCAGATTGACTAAAATAACATAGGTTTTATTTTGTCTATGATTTCTTTGATTTGATGTATGATTTCTTTTAACAAAAATTACGTTATTTTTATAAGATTTTATGTTACTTTAACGATCGCATCTATGTTTTTCCAGTTCAAAATGTGTACTCGAGCTTTAATTCCCTTTTAAATATCCGATCGAGATTACATTTTACATTCTGGCGCAAATCCTATAACAAGCTAATATTATTATGATTTTCGGTGGTTACCATTTATACATATTTTACAGGATAACACAAAAAATTTCGGATAGATTACCGTCAAGAAGTTTTAGATTAGATAATACAAGACTGCGATTGTTGGTTTTTTCAACTTTTATGTATTTTTAACACTGAAATTACATTAATTTTTAACCATCATGTCAGGATATTTCGCAAATCATAAATTGTCAAATTTAAAGAATAACAAAAATCGGATACGATAAAGTAGAGGAGATGGTTATGTTTTTTAACTTTTGAGAATTGATTTTTACGTACTTTTTAGCACTGAATCTGAAAATGATCTTAATTTTTAACCATCACATTAGAATGTTTTTGCAAATCGTAAATGTGTACGTTAAAATATAGCGAAAATCTCATACTATAAAACATATGAAAACATTTTGTTTTATTTTATTTTATTTTATTCAGTAACTTATTCGATATTTTTACTTATCCTGGGATTCTTACAGCTAAATAGCTGATTGCTAATGATTTTCGAAAAAAATCGTCCGTAATTACCCGAGATATTAACCCTTAAAGACACGGACGGTTTGTACATACATAATGACAGGGGCTGCGTACTCTATGTACCATCGGCTTTTAAAGCTTAGATAACCACTTTTAATTATATATTTGTATAATGCAATGTCTAGTAGCAATATAAAAGCAATAAACGTCAAATTTTTAAAAACAAATTTAATTAGAATTAATCACAGAAATACTATGGAATTCATTACTAGTTTGCATTGATTGGATCTCTCAATACGCCTCCCCTGCCTTTAAAAGTTAATTTAAAAACCTATCTGGAAAAACAAGGCACGGACCAAGGCGGCGTCGAAATTTTGCACCTCTTTTCGAAGTGAGTTTATCATAATGCGAAGTTTAAAGTTTGAACAAGGGTTTAGTTTTAGCTACACTGTAAAGAGAAAAGGATTATTACCAAGCTGGATTTTGTTTTATAAAATGACAAATGAAGTTTAAATATTCACTACTTTTATTGTCAGTACCGAATTAAGTTAATCATAAACAGGTTAGGATAAGATTAAAAAAAGAGTTATACAGAACATCAATATTTGAAATTATTTATGCTTCATATCTCTTTGATCTTTTATGCTATACCCATTCATACTTTTCTAGTATATATAGCTATACCCAACCCTACGTTGTACAGTTTTTTACGATTTCTTATTTTTTATTTTAAAAACGATTTTTTTAAATAATACAGCTAATAATTCATATATTTATTCTACGGAACCCTCTGAGCGCGAGCAATACTCGCACTTGACCGTTTTTATTCTTATTTACACAAAGTTTACTGTTGACAAGCAGTAAATTAAACACGCGTTATTTTATGACCAACTATTTATGTAGGGAAAGAAATTGTATTGATAAAAAATAAATTAATACAAATTAGGAAAATTACATTTTGTACCTTTCTTGAATTTATTGCAAGTACGAGTATAGTAGAATGCAATTATAAGTAAATAGCGATATACGAGCAATACAATTTGATTATTTGAGAAGGTTTTTGACTAAAACATTGAAGATTTCAATTTCCGCCGAGAGAATGTTTGATGTTTGCCTACCTAAAAAAACAGATGCAGTCAATACTCATGTTACCAAATTATCTAGTGTGACTTGGTATGGTGAGGACAAATACATCCAGTCAGAGCAGTTGCACTGTAAATTACCCATGTCATATAACAGTTTACCCAAAAATCTTTACTAAAAAGAAATTCGAAAAACTGTATTTTATGCGAATCGATAATGTAAAATCTTTCAGCTTTTACTTAAAAAGCGTTGAAAATCTGGAAGTCAGACGCACGAATCGATTTTTTAATTAAATGTTAATTAAAATTCATTAAATTGATTTATAAAAAGAAACAAAAACCAAGATGATTGCTTGCCTGTTACGATAATAGACAATATACTTTTATTTGCCTTTGGCTTTTTTTTTATCCCACCGCCACGATGTAACAGTTTAATTGCCATAATTACAGAAATGAGATTAAAAATAAATATAACCAAAAGAAATTTTAAATTATGAATTTTAATTGTTGTTATTGCATTATTCGTTCCATGAGCATGACTAACTATAGTTTTATTGTGCAACGCTTTATACTCAGATGGTCCCGATGTGAATCAAAAACACACAATTAGGTTTTAAAGTAATAGACACACAAATCAGGGTTGATACATATGGCCTTTTCTTATCATTTACGATCATTATTTTAAACAATAATCTTCCTATTAAATTTGAAGAAAAAATCTCTGAAAAATATTATTGTTTGGAAACAATTGTCGACAAATTAAAATCAATAGACACCTTTGGCAATCACCACAATGAAATTGTCTATTTTGAAATAATTCCGTTTAAAATAAACAAAATAAGAGAATACCAAACCGTGAACAGAAACTTTTAAACACTTTTAATAAAATAATGTTTATTTTAGAATTATTTAATTTATATATCTGTATAATTTTTAGTTTTTCTTGTTTGAGATTTGAAGTTTTTCTTATACATTTTATTATTACTTCAAGAATATTTATTCAGTTTGTTATTTCAAAAACTGTTTTTAATTCTAGGTGCATATTCATCGGAAATAAAACACTTAAAATTCCAGAATTTAGTTTGACAAACCCTTTCTATGAAGAGCAGCTTAAAAAAAAATCTTATAATGAATGTATTACAAAATGGAGTTTGGGGATCTTACAGACATATTCGATGGAATGAAGGTGAATATAAAGTGCATTTTTTTTATGTTGCAGAATTTAATGCATAATAGCATTTTAATACATTATGATTAGATAATTATATTGCTTTGAGAATATAAAAAACATGAGTGTATAGAGCATATTATTAGACGTTTAGATAATTTTAATCATATAGAAAATGTATTTTACGAACTACCTGAGTACATGTTATTTAAGGAAATAGAAAGAGTATACGGACAAACCAACAATACATTAGAGAAATTCTATTAGGTGCGTTCGATGAGTAACGAGCCAGTGGCTAATAAAATTCAACTGTGTATCCGACAATACAACCAAAGTGTGATGGGCTAGTTAACACCTCCCCAATGACCGAACGTGTACGTGAGACGTAATGTTAGGAATTCTTGATTATAAATACCAATAATTTTTAATTAAAATGTTGCCCTATTTAATTACAGCTCTTTTTCATTTAATTAGGAAAAATATTTTCTTTTTAAAAACTGGTGGTAAACGATTAAAATGTCTGAAAATTGCTCTCGTCACAATTTGGTTTAAAACGCTATAAAAAAAAATCATACAGGCATGGACACTCATATTCTATCCGTAGTCGGCTGATGTAATCAGAAAGGGGCAAAATCAGTTGCGCCATGCAGTAGAGTGAGCTCAGTGTATGAAAGCAGCAAGGCAACAATGACATCGGCGACGTGTGATACTAGTATAACGTCGTTCAGATTGCAGGTTCGAAACTTTAAATGTATTCGTAGTTCGTCAAAAAATAAGAACTTATTTTTAGTCAGTTCTAAAGTATCAAATCATAATAACTTCAATAAATGCACACACACTACAGCTCGAATTAATCAACTTCCTTTTTTAAAAACGTATATACTGGATACGCAGTGATACTAATAAAAAGAAAAGTGCCCAGTTTAAATGATGGCATGGATTCACAGGCTATTAACACTAATTGTATATTATACTTTTATTTCAAAGAATAGTGCCTTCGAAAAATAAAGAAATCGAGAAAAATACCATTTAGCTAAACTAAGAGGGGATTACCCCCCCCCTCATTTCCCCTTATATACTTAACCAATGAATCTCCAAATCTAATCAGCGACGCGACTTATTAGAAAAACCGGTATACTAAATTTGAAGCAAATCGGATATTTCTACATGAAACACACATTTATGTAAATTAAGAAGGGGAATTAGCCCCCTGTTTCCCCATTTATACTTAACCGATGAACACCCAAAACAAATCATCGAAGCGCTTTATCAGAATAAACCGGTATTCCAAATTTGACGCAAATAGGATAATTCTCCATGAAAAACCCATTTATCTAAATTAAAGGGGATTAGTTCCCCATTCCCCTTTTGTACTTAATCAATGATCCCCCAAAACTAATGAAATGGAAAGCGCTTTAACAGAATGAACCTATATAAAAATTTTGAAGCAAATCGGATATTTCTATTAAGAAATATCGCGTTACGTACATACGTACGTACATACAGAACCTGCGGGCACATTAGCTCTCAAACTTCGATAGCCTGTGAGCTTTAAAAGTAATGCACTAAAAATGTATATAAATATTTTATTTACCATGAAAATTCTTTTAATAAAGCGTAATTACATAAATCTCCGTAAGAATAACTCTAAGTTCCCTTAATTTTGTTTTTTTAACTGTATTTTAAATACAATTACTAACAGTTTTCCCATTGTGTTCGTATATATGTACATATATATATATTATAATATAACCGTTTAAATTTCTCAATAATAGCATAATGTATAATCGTCAAGATAACAAACAAAGATCAACAACAAACTTTGGGCCCGAAAAAAAAAGAGAAATACCAAATTTAAATAAAATAATAATAATAATATTTATACAGTAAATCATGAATACAAATGGTTCCGCAAACCTATCCATGATGTAAATGATAAACAAAATACATCCAGTACTTTTGAAATTAACCCTAACATACTTTTTTTTAAACCCCTATTTTATTTAAATAAAATTTCAGTAAATATGTTCTTATCCAGGTGACAAATATAAGCAACAAAGAGGATAATCGCCAAATATTTTTTCAATGGATCGACTTTGAAAATTACTTCTTCTTTTAAGCCGTACAAACATACACTATACGGCCAAAGGTGACCGGTCACTTGCGATTTTAGACGTTTTGTTAAATATCTAGAAAAATACATGAGGAATTAGCGCGAAACTGCAGATGTGTAAACACTAAAGTATATGTCATGTATTTCCGTGAAGATTTTTTCACGAAACCCCATAGGGTCCGTCAACAAATTGAAAAAGAACGAATATCTTTAGGAAAATCCTGTAAAAGCTAAAGTAGCAAAACTGTTCAAACACGAGATTATTAATAAATTGATTATTGTAATATACTGTATTCATTTTTATGACGATAGCATGTATATTCGTAGAGAAATTAAGGTTTTTATAAAAACAGTCGCAAATGTTTTCAAGTTTTTTGCTTATAATTTGCAGAATTCTTAATATAAAACAAGTTGGAAATTGCTCGTCAAACGTGGCAAATGAGATGCGTTCGTACTATAACAAGTTTTATAATTATTTTTTGCACCCCATATTGTACTGAATGTATAATTTTTTGCACTTCATAAAGTCCATAGTCTTTAACATCATTAAAATGCACTCTCAATAATTTTTTCCCATTCCCCGAACACTTTTGACTGTCCCTGTAATTAAACTATACATCCGATTTTCCTAAAATTTGAAATTTCTCGACAAAATTTTGTAACAATTATATATTTAAAATTTCAGACCATTTGGAAGGCTGTAACATCATTAAAATGCACTTGCAATAATTTTCCCCATTGGCCGTAATGTAAAGAAAAACTTTTGACTGTCCCTGTAATTAAACTATACATCTGATTTTCCTAAAATTTGAAATGGCTCGACAAAATTTTGCAACAATTATATCTTTAAAATTTCAGACCATTCGGAAGGCTGTAACATCATTAAAATGCACTTGCAATAATTTTCCCCATTGGCCGTAATGTAAAGAAAAACTTTTGACTGTCCCTGTAATTAAACTATACATCCGATTTTCATAAAATTTGAAATGGCTCGACAAAATTTTGCGACAATCTTATATTTCAAATTTCAGACCATTCGGTTGGGTAGTTTTTGCTCTGTTATATGCGGACAGACAGACGGACGGACTGAACGACGACTATAGGTGCTACGTATTTATATAATTACGAACGCACCTAAAAAAGGTTCTTTTCAGAAAATATGACAAACAACATTGTACACAATACTATGCAATCAGAATTAAAAAATAATAAAAATTGAATGAAAAATGAGCAGGTATACTAAAAAATGTTTCACTGCGCAAGCGCGAATGTAATCAAAATATAATGTACAAAATGTATTAGCTAAGTATATCGAGCAACTTTTGTCAAAGTCTCAATATCATAGCTTGAAAATTATGAAAATTATCGTCGATAGAATAAGCTCGAAATCCGTTTTTCCCAAAAGGAAGCAAAAAGATGAGGCGTTGTATCCAAATATAGTAGTACGTACAATATTGTGTACGCTGTCTTGGCACTAATCAACAGATATTTGATACAACCCCTCTCATTTTTGTTTCTTTTTGGGAACAACGGATTTCGAGCTTATTCTATCGACGGTAATTTTCAGAATTTCCAAGCTATGATTTTGAGACTTGCACAGAAGTTGCTCTATATACGTAGCTAATACATTATGCAAATTATATTTTGATGCATTCGCATATGCGCAGTGAAAATTTTTTTAGTAAACCTGCTCATTTTTCATCCAATTTTTATTATTTTTTAATTCTGATTGCAGAGTATTGTGTACAATGTTGTTTGTCATATTTTCTGAAAATAACTTTTTTTATATTAAGAACTCAGCAAATTATAAGCAAAAAACTTTGCTAAATTTGAGACTGTTTTTATAAAAACCTTAATTTCTCTACGGGTATACATGCTATCATCATAAAAGTGAACACAGTATATTACAATAATGCACTTATTAATAATCTCGAGTTTGAACGCTTTTACGACATTAGTTTTTACAGGGTTATCCAAAAGATATTTGTTATTTTTCAATTTGTTGAAGGTCCCCCATTGGGTTTCGGGAAAAAAAAAATTCGCGGAAATGTATGACTTATACTATACTGTTTACATACCTGCAGTTTCAGGTTAATTCCTCATGTATTTTTGTAGATATTTAACAAAACGTCTAAAATCGCAAGTGACCGATAGCCTTTGGTCATATAGTGTATTTCTTTCCTATTTAATTTAAATATTTGCGTTTTATACTATTATTTCTCATTAAAATTATATTTCTTTGCATTTTAAATAAAATCAGTAATCGTTTTTTCATTTTATTTTTTAGGCTGTTTGTATATTTTAATTTCTAATTGATAAAGACGTTTCAATTTTTTAACAAAAATGTAGCATAATATTATTAAAATAATAAAGCTTTGTAAGAAATCAGCATAAAATAAAACAAAACATAGAACGCGTTTCGAGCTAAAAATATTACCATCTCGTTATTAGCTACAGTAAACACGTGTCCGAAAGGGGACAAGGTCAAAAATGAACTGCAAGGTAGATAATAGTGCTTGCAAAGAATGCGACAGATGGCGCTAGTTGTCGCCTTCTTTGCAAGCTCTATTCTCTACCTTGCAGTTCATTTTTGACCTTGTCTCTTTTCGGACACGTGTTTACGGTAGCTGATGACGAGCTGTTAATATTTTTAGCTCGAAACGCGTCATATGTTTTGTTTTATTTTATGGTGATTTTTTACAATGCTTTATTATTTTAATAGTTTCATATCGCCAGTTTTAACATATGACAATGACAACCTTTTCGCCCAAAATAATAGAACTTTCCATCATAATTCTTTAAGTAATCTACGTAAAACGATGTGTTATATACTAAAACCCATCCTGAAATAATACCTTTCTAACGACGCAAGGTCCATCAAAATCCATTCAGCAGAACTCAAGTTATAAGAAGCCGGAACGAATTTTTCGTTTGTATTTTATATATATACTAGAAAGGTAGCTCGTCAAAAATGACGGAAATTTAGATATAAAGATATATACAACTCATGTGCAAGAATATGAGTTTTCTCGCTTGTTCCGCAGTGATAGATGAAAATAACACATTTTAAGAACGAAACACATTTATGAAAAACTGTGTACAATAGAAGACCACTAATCTACACAGTTTGGTTCCAAGTGTTATGCAGATTTGAGGCTTTTTGCGGTCATGTCTATTCAATCTTTGTTTACATTTTTTAAATTCATATATTGGACAATTTAGATTGTTGAGCCTTAAAAATAAATAAATAACACACTTGAAGTAAGGTTAAAAACTATTAAATTATCGTATACGATTTCATGAAATGGTATTATATGTGTGTGCTTCACGATCTCGGTAACGACGTTGGCGAAATTGGCTGCAACTTGTCATAATCCTAGTAGTGTGGGCCGCTATAACAAAAAAGTAATCAGTTTTTAGTAAAATTTCTGATATAAAGTAGCTTTCAAAAACTTGTGTAAAATTGCAGCCCGTTCTCGTGTTATGTCAGTCCTAGGAATAATATTTCTAACACTGAAGATTTTCCATGTATATATGGAATTTAGAAAAGCTTCTCCAAAAGAAAGGTCCTGAAATGACATTGTAATTCCTCTAACTTCAAAGTTTAATCGGGCCCTGATGTTGAGTACTCAAATCTAATAAATACAGTTATTTTGAACATTACAACAGAATTAAACAGTTAAACTTATTTAACTTAAACCCGCTGTTACTTTCCGATGTTATTTTTTAGTATTAAGAAAGAAAATTATTTAAAATTTTCAAATCATGCATTTATGATTTTTTTCCGTCTTTAATAACTAAATAATGAAAAAAATAGGCTTTTGTTCTGAGTTCATAAATATGACAATAAAATAATGTAACTAAGAGACATTTCAAAATTAAATCTTTGTGATTACAAACCATAAACAAACGATACCGCCACCATTTTACCTACTATGACGTCATTAGAATATTGCCCATTGATTGTTGGAGAACTTACTTTGTGAATGATTACCTCAATGATTTAATATTTTTGACGTTTCACGATGAATGAATCACTTGTGTTTGTTTAGGTTTATGGAATGAGATTTTAAGCTGTGAAACTAATTTCAATTGAAGTTATCCAAGGATATATGTATTTTTAATCGAAATTAAAAACAATGCTTTGATCTCGAAATAAAAAGTTTTAGTTTGTATAATTTGTTATTTCTGTTAATTATTTATTTAAGTACTTTTCCATTATAGCGCATTTTTAAAAAAAGCTTGGCGCGATTCGGGCATCAGAAAGTGAGATATGTTGCGAAAATATATAAACAGCTATGAAAACAAATCTAATGAACTTTTATCTTTGTTTATATATGCACTTATATGCATAAAAAATAGTTTCTAAATATATATAATTTTTTTTATATACAAATTACGGCACAGATTTCAGATATGAACCGGGATACCTAACTGGCGCCAAAATGGTGTTATTTTGCCTGCTATGGTAACCCGGCTATTGTTTTTTATTTATTAATAAATTGTTTATTTACTGTTATTTTCTGTTTTTTAATTATATAAACTGCTTTGTTCTATAGTTATTATTCAAACTTTTATTTATTTATAGTTATTTCCTTTTCAAAATGATAGCAAATAATCGAAAAATATATAAGTAACTGGTATTCAAAAGCGAGATTTCTGCCAAATTGGCGTCATAGAAAAATCACGCCAACCCCCATGCGTATATGACATCTGTGCAAAAATTACATCTGTTTCTTTATAAAAAGGGGTAAATAGATTTTTTTATATTAAATTGTCGGCATAGATGTCATATACGCCCATATTGGCGCGATTTTTTTTTTGACGCCGATGTCATATACGCACCGGGTACTTAACTGGCGCCAAAGTGTCGTTATTTTGCTTGTAATGGTAACCCGAATGTTGTTTATGCTGTTGATGTTTTCGCCAAATTGCGATCGGAATAAAATCGCGCCAATATGGGGCGTATATGACATCTGTGCCAAATTGTATACATATGGAAAAAATTGCTAGTGAGTATGAAGCAGTGAATAGGTTGCCAGAAAATACGTTGGCAAACTTCTTTCTCGCCAAGAAACTTTTCTCCGATGTATTGTACATAAGCAATGATTGCTAGAAATGCATTTTTAATTATGATATGCGCTTTTATGTTTCACTATATTTATGCATACTATACTGTGTGTATAAATGCTACAGTTCATATGCAGGGCCACACAAAAGAATTCGTAAGAGTTACTGAGTATGAGAGTAAATTGCTTAAAGGTGGTTTTTAAAGGAGTTATGCATTTTTACGCTGAACTGCATTTAGTTTCCCAAGAAATGTTTGTGGAATTTATATAAAATGATACACATGGTCACGCAAAGAATTGGATACATAACCGTCTATGGATGATAATATCTGGAAATGTGATTTCAGTATTTTTAAGAGTAGTTTATATTAAATTTTAGCTAAATAGTGGCATGTAATAACGGTACTATTGGCTGTGAACGGTAACTGCTGAAATCAATTTTAAAAATTTTTTATGCGTTTTTTAAAATGTTTACTTAGTTATCTTGGTACTTCTTAGTTATCCCGTAGACCAAATTACTGTCGCCAAATTGTAAGATTAATTGCCAATAATGGTTACCATTAATTAATTAATTAAATGCCAATAAAACCATTAATTCGACGTTTTATTTGTATTTTTATTAATGTTTTACTATTGATTTGGCGATTTATATAATTTGGCGAAATTGGTCGACGGGATATCTAAGAAGTAACGTTATCTTATTTACCTTATTTCCCTAAATAACAAAGTTTTGTTAAAGCATTCAGCATGTGTTGGAAAGTGTTTCATATTCTATGCTTAACGCATGATTTTTCTTTCTTCTTTAGTCTTATTTTGCATTTATTTTATTCTTAATTTTTTAGTCTTATACTGCTTTATAGAAACTTTGGCACAGTTGTCATATACGTTATCATATATTGGCGCGATTTTTTCTCCGACGCCAATTTGGCGAAAACATCAACAGCATAAACAACAACATCCGGATTACCATATCAAGCAAAATTACGACACTTTGGCGCCAGTTAAGTACCCGTTGTGTATATGACATTGGCGTCAGAAAAAAATCGCGCCAATATGGGGTGTATATGACATCTGTGCAGAAACTTTAATATTTAATGTTTAAACTCCTCGCTCCAATCCCCTTGCATATAGTACAAACTATAACACGGATAGCGCAAAATAATAGACTGGTACTTTCCCACTGTAGGGGCTTTGGCATTTTTTTAAAAAAAGCTTGGTGTAATTTGGGCATCAGAAAGTGAGATTTGGGTACTTTTCCGTTATGCGGACACCATTGTCGCCAAGCGTAATAGTTGGCGCAAAATCGTGAATTTAAAAAATAAAAGAATATGATTTGAAAAATTGTATGAAAAGTATTGTATTGTATGTTTGAAAAGTGTATTTGAAAAATAAAAGAAAAACCATTGTCGATACTAAAGTGGGCATTTAAAAAATATAACAATGAAAATTCCAAACTTTTACGAACTATTTCATCAAATCACAAATATATACTTAAAATAAGTGAACAAATAACTGCTATAAAATAAAGCAATAAAATAAAACTCATATTAAACTGCTGGCATAAAATTACAAATATCTTTTAGCATTTTGAAATAATTGGCGCATTAGCATACATTTTGGCATGGTGTCCGTATAACGGAAAAATATCGAGATTTGTTGTCGAATCATATAAACAGCTATGAAAACAAATTTGATGAGCGTTTTTGTTTATTTTATATGTATATTATTGATGTTTTTATGTACAAATTACATCTGTTTCTGTATAAAATTAGACAAACGGCTTTTTTATGTTAAATAAATCGTATAAATATCGAAAAAAATGCGTGTGTATATAAAATGAAACAGTGAATAGGTTCCCGGAAAATATGATACCAAATTTCCTTTTTCGCCAAGGCACCTATACTGGAAAAGTACCTAAAGCACATTAAAATCGCGCAGTTAGGAACTCATACAGTACAGCGTCGTCTATTGGCGGTTATTTTATTAGTAGCATCGGGAGGAAGATGTAAAGATATACTTTAAATTCTCACCCATAGATTTTGAAAAAAATATCTTAAAAGAGCGGAGTTTAAATTAAATTTTGGTGACCTCCTTTATGAAAGATTAATGGTTTTAAATGGGAATTTCGCCAAATGAGCCAGCTATCGCCAAGTTGGCCAACATTTGGCGCTACTGTGGTAACCCCTTCATTAATATTTTTCAACAATTACTCATTTCAATGAGGCGGTCCTACCGGAATAGTGAGGGACACACAGAGACTTTGATTTTATATAAACGAGGTGGACCCCGTCGAATTTCGACGAAAGAAAATGTTTACAAAGGAAATATTGCATCCAATTTATCATCGACAACAATGATTACAATAAAAAATCCATCTTACACTTGTTAGTTTAACTTTCCAAAGATATATTTTAACTTAAGATTAACAAAATATTTTTTTTATAAACATCATCTGTTAAAATTATTGAAAAATTAAACTTTATTTATATACGTAATCAGTAATATATAATCCAAATAAGTAATTTTTATTAATTTATCAATTAATGCTTGGTAATACGGAATGAAAAATCAGCAAAAATGATTTCACCTTCACATAATCATGGAATTTTCCCCCCTTTAAATCTAAACCGAATCAAGTCATTTCCACGTTTCGCATCGATATTAACAATTTAAATATGGTTATTAATAAATATATTTTCAAGCTTGAAGTCACGTTTGTCAATTATTACAACATTCCGTGTGAAAATTCCCACTCGTGATTTGAGGTCTTAGTATAATCTCTATCCTTGTGCGTAAAAATTCCAGAATTTATAACTTTCAGACGTATTCAAGGGGAAATATCTCGTTTTATCAAATAAAATTACCGTTTTCTTTTCAATATGACGTAATTTTCAGTCGCTGAAATATTTGCCTATTGTCTCAAACTCAATGTTAGCGGAATGAAAAAATAGTGAAATATAACAGCATCATCAGCGAAATTGTGCGTCTTTTAAAGCGTAATGTCATTTTCTGTTCAAATTTTTAAAAAAGATATTTTTAATTGTAATGAGAAAATGGCATCAGTAAGAATATAATCAATAAAGATAACTGAACCACTATTAATAGAAATGAAGTACTTCAGTTGCCACGATTAGAAAATTGGTATTAAAAACTATAAAAAAATATTAATATCTCGAAAATAAACTGAGATACAGCTTTCAAACAAATTGCATTTAAAAGTACATTTTTTTCTGTATAAGACGCTGTAAAAATGTAAAATGTGGGATATTTAGAAGTTTAAAAATTTGCAGTAGCGAAAATTGCAAAACCGAAATTTCATTTCAAATTTAAAAGTGTTGCCATTCGCAGAATGACGTATGCGTTACGCACAGATATGTTTGTCCTTTATAATATAGATAGATATATAAGTAGATGCTAAAATATGATTACACATTCAAGGAATATTTCGATTTGAAATATTTTGATGCAAAAGATATATGAATTTATCGAAATAAATACATTTCAATACATAATTTAGGTTTAAAGAAAGAGTGAAATATTTAACCATGCACTGAAAAATTAAAACTATTATTCGAGTGTGTAAATATATGTCACTGATAGGTGAGGTCACAGGCCGATAGTGGTGATGCACAGAGCACATTTAGAAACAACAACACATAGCAACAGATAGAGTCAACATTAAATGGCGCTGATACAACAAAAGTTCCTTATAAAGGAAAAGAGCGAAGTCAGCGTTTGGCGTCATATTAGAAAATTAGCCACTCGGCACAGTTTCCTTGTTATTATGTAGAATGATCAGCATTTATTTTGCTTAAATACTAGTCAAAATGCTTTGTATCATCAGACTTGCTTTGGCATGACCGCGTTTGTTCAGCCCCAACCTTACTTGTAAATACTTATATTTAATACAGTTTTATTAAATACATTAAAAAAATATAAACTTGGTTATTTGATATATATAATAATCTAGAAGACAAATCAAAAATAAATTTAAATAATTTTTAAAACAAAGCTTTTAAAGCCTCATCAAAGCATCACTTGGATTTTGATAGCATTTCTTTTAAAACCGATATTTTGTCTTTAGTGAATAAATTGTATACATGTTTTCATGTTGAGAAAAATATTTGCACCTTTGAATATTAATAGAACACACAAAAAAAATATAACAAAATATTAATTGCATAGCTTTACTAAAAACATGATATTATTATTTTGAAAACCTCTATATAAATTTCTGAGAGCTATTGGGTATACTGCTGGGTTACAAACTTTAAACTGCTTAAGAATTTTTGTACTAATAATAAATATTATGGGTGGTTTGAGGTGGGGATTGCCACTTTAAAGATTGATAAATTATGAAACATTTTGTAGGGTTTTTCAGTAATATAATAATAATAATTATAATAATTTATTTTAAAAGAGTAAACGTCAATAAAATAATGAAATATTAAAAAAATAAATTCAACAAAAATGAAATAAACCAGTTCATCAGGAATCTCAGAAAGGGAAATTATTTATAATCTCTATTACATGAACCTCCTGACTTTTGGGCACTGTTGCATGTTAACGATGTTTCTGAAACAAACAAACAATGCTTTGAATTTCTAAAATTGTATCTAAAAATATGACAAACTTTGCATTTTCTTAATACAAATGAGATATTATTATTATACTTTTTTCATTTAATAGTTCAAACTTACAAAAAAAGTGAAAAGCTTTTTATTATAATCTACATACTTAAAAAGTTCGATTTATGAAGGTAACTTATTATGTTTAACAGATGAATACATGTCTGGTGTAGTTTCACTTCATATTTGAATAAGATAGTTTAACTACTAAATTTTAAACCATGCTCACCAGTTCAAAAATACTATTTTTAAGAAAACGCATTTTAAAATTTTGGTAGGGATATTGATGTCTTGGCAGACAAGACAAACAAATGCTGATAGAAATGTGTTTAGTTTTATTATTATTATTATTATTATTATTATTATATTTTCTTTGAAAAGGGAGGAGTATAGAATATTTTCGAGTAAAAATTTTGATTTTCTTTTCTTGTTTTATGCGCCCATCCTCCCTTATTTTGATTTATGTTTTTTAGATTCTTCGGATGCTGATACAGAACATGCGTACTTGAGTATTAGAACAGTTGGAGACTTATCTACTTTGGAGTGGATAAATTCTCCCTTGAAGTACGTCACTTCAGACAATTATGATATACTGTGTTACGTGTACTATGCATCAATAAACTTCAAGGATGTCATGATAGCAACCGGAAGAGTATCTCATGGAGCATTTTCAGGTATTCTTTAATCGTTGTATCTTTCTTTGTAGTATGTTACCTTATACCAGGTGCGCTAAAGTTCGTTATAAATTTCGTAATTCATTAAATGATGACACATATTGTGTAAAAGAACTGTAGTTTGCAAGAGTGGAATCAAAGAAAGAGTGAGTTTTATTTTAATAACAAAAAAATGTTGAAAACGTCATTTATTCGGACCGCTGATATGCGATCCGAAGACGAGGTACATTTATTCAAATCATGCGGGCAATGAAACCCTGGAAACACTCGACTATTTCATTTGTTCATAAAAAGATTCTATGATTACATGATTAATCAATGATGATTAACCACTTTAATGTACGTTGAATCAGCAAGCGAAGCACTACAAAACACAGGGCGAAAAGATTCAAGCCTGGGAAGGGACCTAACACTATGCTATTATCAGGTGATCTACCATTATCAAAAGCTATGTTATCGTCAGACGCTGTACTATTTTCAGATGATATACAATTATTTTTTTTCATTGTATTAAATTACTAGCACGGTACGCTGGTGAGTTTCTTCAAATGACCCTTAAATAAAAGGAAATGCATAGGAGAATTTGACTTGTGTTTTTCTAAAGGAAATACCTGAAATGCCGAATCGCATCGCTGAAAACACTAAGAATGCAGTTGCGCTTTTTTTCTATTGTGTCAAGCAAATTTTGGGCGGCTAGGGACCAAACATTTTTAGTCTTTTATTTCATCATATACGGCAAAATTTGGCAAAGAGTGACAGAACGATGTGCAATACACTGAAAACCATACCCGAAAAGTTATCTAACAGTTCAAGTTCCATCTAAATTCAAACTACACAATATCAAGAAAAATAATTAAAATAATAAAACTTTGTAAAAAATCACCATAAAATAAAACAATATACAGGACGCGTTTCGAGCTAAAAACATAAAAGCTCGTCATCAGCTACAATAAACACGTGTCCGTAAGCGAACAAGGTCAAAAATAAAGTGAAGGTAAAGAATTGTTTTATTTTATGGTGATTTTTTACAAAGTTTTATTATTTTAATTACTTCAAATCGCCAGTTTTCGGTGCTGTTTCGCTGTATCAAGAAAAATAACATTTTATAATCGGGTTCACCTGATTATAGAATTTTCCGTCAGGATTCTGTAACTAAGCAATGTAGAACGATATGCAATATGATAACACTGTCTCTGAAAAATTGCTTAACTATTAATCCAAGTCTCTTCGAAATCTTTTCAGTGGAACTTTTTTAAAAGGCTAATCTTTCACAATCGGGTTCACCTGATTATAGAACTTTACCCATAATCCTATAACGAAGTACCGGTAGAACGATTTTCAATGTACTAAAATCATCCCCAATAAAGTTTCTAACTAAGAGAATAAGTCTCATCAAAAACTGTCCAATAGAACTTTTTAAAAAGGTTAATGATTCATAATCGGGTTCACCTGGTTACAGAACGTTGCTCCATAATTATATAACTAAGCAAGGTAGAACTATATCCAATATGCTAAAACTGTGTCTGAAAAAGTATCAAACTAACCGTGTGAGTCCACTCAAAATCCATTGAGAAGAACTCAAGGTACAATCAGACGGATCGAAATTTACATTTTTATTTTATATATATACTTACAAGCTTTGCCCGTTACGCTGGTCAGTTTCTATAAACGAACCTTGGAGGAAATGAAAAATGTCGGTGATTTTGATCTTTTACTTTAAATCAATATAGATCTTCACCTGGAATGTCCTCCCGAATTGCTAAAAACATCTCGCTTAATGAGTCGGCAAAATTTGCATAGTTAAGGACCAACTCTTTTAATTTGTCAATTACACAAAGATTTGGTAATGAATGGTAGAACTACATACAATCACTAAAATCATCCCTGAAAAATTACCTAACTAACACTGCAATTCCACTCAAAATCCGTAGGGTAGAACTTTTCAAAAAATTTTAACCTTTTATAATCGTGTTCACCTGGTTATAAAACTTTCCCCCATAAAATTTTAATTAGTCAATGAAGAACGCTATAATACATTAAACAAAACCATTGCTGAAAATCTATCTAATAATGCATTTCTTGCCATAAACCGTCCAGTAGAATTTAAAAAGGCTAGTCTTTAATAATCGGGTTTATCTGAATATAGAACTTTCCCTCATAATACTATAACTTTGCAAGATATAACGATACCTTGCATGCTAAAACTTTCAATGAAAAATTACATAACAATGCAAGTTCTATCAGAATCTGTTCAGTAGAACTTTTTACATAGGCTAATCTTTAATAATTTGGTTTATCTGATTATAGAACTTTTCTCCATAAATCTATAACTAAGCAACATAGAACTGTAAGTTATAAACTAAAACCTTCCATGAAAAATTATTTTAATAACAATGGAAGTTTCATTGAAATCCACTAAGCAAAATATTCTTTAAAAAGACTAATTTTTCATAATCGAGTTCACCTCATTAATGAACTTTTAACCATAATATGATAACTAAATAACGTAGAATGCTATGTTATATAATAATACCGTCCCTGAAAAATTATCTGTCCAACTAGTCCAGTCAATTTGTCAGAAAATAGGGCCGATAGATGCAAAAATTCTGCTAGAAGATTTTATGTTTTTAAAGTGTTTATGGGGATGCTAATAACAGGAATTAATTGTTTTCCAACAAATTATCTCGAGACGAAACTTTGTAGAGCCAAAAGACCACGAAATTTTCGGATGTTTTTCCGTTTTTTGGCTTATAACTCGAAAATTATAAAACTTTTGTGTACCATACTTAATTACAAAAAGAAAGATAATTAAATTCTCTACAAATTTCATAATAAAAACGTTTTTCTATACCCTATACTAGGCGCACTACGGCTTTTTGAAAACAACACTTTACAGAAAGTGATATATTTTCTCCTCCCACTCCAAAAAAATTTCTTTTCATCACTAACTGTGGAAATGAATTGTACCTATTGACGAGTAAAGTGTGACGAGATAATTAAGCAGGGAAATTTTCAAGAAGGAGGGGTAGAAGGTAGGATTGCTACATTGTACGTTTTTCTCGTTAGTTGGACGATTTTTAGTGCTTTTTTAGGTCTATAGCGCTTTTTAGGTATTATGTGTACGTTTAAATGTGTGCGCATTACGATTTCTCCCGTTTTTCTACCACATCTTACTCTTGATAGTTTAAAAAGAAATCTTTTCTAGTTTGCTTTAAAATTTCACCTTTTGCCAAAAATAAGTTATACGCATGCGCATCAAATGTAAAAACGGCTTGTTTCATATCGGTAATACAAAAGTCTTGGGAAAGTTGTGTAATATTAACGGCGCATTTGCTGTAGCATTAGATCATGCGAACTTCACCTTATTATAGATTATAGATATACGCATTATAAAATTTTTAATTTAGTATAACTGTATCTGAAGTTTAGATATTTTATTTGATGTATGTTTATTTTATGTATCTGATGTATGCTTTTTATGCTTAAACGCTGATCGTCGAACCCTGGGCAATTTCTCTGTGAATGCATCGGGAGCGACGATCACAGGGTTAAATAAAAATAATTATTTTTGTAGGTTGCCCATTGCTAAAAGTTTCATGATCATCAGTAAATTGTAGGATGTTCTGATTTATCTTTATTCTTACAATTCAATTAATTTTTTACTCATAATGGGATATGACTGCAAAATTAATTTAAAAATGTTAACAGAATAATGTAATACAAATATAGTTAGAAAATAATGATTAAATCGATTAATTAATAGTAACCACATTAAAAAATCGTTAACGAAAACATTACTGACATATTCAACATAGTTTAGCATAGTACGAAAAAGGACGATAGCACAATAAAACAAAAACTAGTGTCAATCTAAATCTTCCGTCACGACAAATTTCTAGCCAAAGAAAGAAACAAGAATCGCTTCATTTTACTTCTTAAAACAGAGTTTCAAAATAACAGAATTCAAGCTGACCTGGCAGAAGAAGACGCTGATGTCATGATTGTTACCTCAGCCATTTAAAGAGCCGAAGCCTTTGAAAGTGTAGTATTGTCGGAGAAAACATTGGTTTTCTCGTAATCATGACGAGCTTGGGATATCAACACAAAAATCTCTTTTTCCAAAATCCAGGCAAATGTAACATCCGTTTTCAAACATGTCATACGAATGCAATCTTAACAACGTTCTTTTCACTCATGCAATCAAAGGATGCGATACAACATATGCTCTTTTTGGCCAAGGAAAGTCAAAGTTTTGTAACACTTTGAAAAAACATGATCAGCTTAAAGAAATAGCCTGTGTGTTCAATAAACCATAATCAACTCGTCAAGAAATCATCAAGGCTGAAGAAAAATTCAATACTACACTATACAGCGCATGCATAGACACTACACAGGCATTGAACACCTTGATGTTCTCGTTATTTGCTAAATCTGCCACTAAAAGCAAACTTCATCTTGCAAGGCTACCACCAACGCAAGATTCTGAGCAGCATCATTTCCTCCGATGTTATTATCAGATACAAGCTTGGCTATGAAACAACATCCCCCTGAAAAATGGGGTTGGGTTCGCAGGCCTGATGGTCTCTTTAAGCCAGTTTAAATGGGCCAAAAACCAGCACTTGGATCCTTGCTGCATGTTGTCTCATGCTACTGTTGTTGTACCTGTATAAAAGGGTGCAGCAAGGCATATTCTTGCCAAAAATCAGGACTCAAATATTCAGCAATTTACAAAAACTGTAACGGGGTCAACTGCGAAATTGTAGACAACATAATTTATCCAGAAGAAGAGGATAATGAAGCTGATTCCTCGAAAACCATCGACCAAACCAGCAACGACGATGTCTTTGACAACCAGGTTGATGATGTCGGAACAAGCTCAAAGAAGATCAAAACTGTTGGAAAACAAGAAAACTGCTCGATTTCTCCTCAAACTGTGGTTGACGGACCAAACCCATCAACCCGCAAGCACTACATACAGACGTTACTAAATACATTAAAAATATTACTGTAACTCTTACTTACATTCAGGTAAATACCCACTATTAATGTTCTCCACTTAAGTTATAAATAAAAAAAAATTACGATGTAATAAATTCTTTTTACAATATTACCGTTGTAATTAACCGTTATTGCTATCATGAAAAAACCTGTAATATAATCAAGTTACATTAAAGAGGATAAAATGAATAAAAAATAATGTCAAATTGTTTTTGAGATTTTCCACAAAGTTAGAAAAAAAAGTGTATTTTTCAGAAAGCCGTAGCATGCTTAGTAATGAGTTTAGAAAAACGTTTTAAGTATGAAATTTGTAGAGAATTTAATGCTCTTTCTTTTTGTGATTAAGTATGGCACACAAAAATTTTAGCATTTTCAAGTTATAGGCAAAACACTGAAAAAAGTCCGAAATTTCGCGGTTCTTTGGCTCCAAAAAGTTTAGCCTCGAGATATTTTGTTGGAAAACAATTAAATCTTCTAGCAGAATTTTTGCATGTATTTTTGACAATTTGACTGTACTAAACAGTGCAAGTCCTATTAAAATTCATCAGCAGAACTCGAGTTATAAGCAGCCGTAACAAAATTTCCATTTCTATTATACATATATGAGAGAAATATATAAGTAGGTTAGCATCATTTGGATATATTGATAATACAGAGACAAGAAAAAAAATAAAACAATTCAGGATCGAATATGACTGTACTGAGTTACACATTTACAACAACTTGGAAAACATGGATCTTTACATGCATTTATAAACTTAGGTGGCGAACATGACAAAAAGTTGGCGGAACTGTCTGAAAGCTAGCTGAAATTACCAATCCTAGTTAAGGGAACAAAATTGTATAAAAGTGAAAACTGAAGTAACAACAATACACTGTAATGCCATGATTAAAATATTCTAACACCCCGCCCATAATATAGCATTACATTAGAAAAATTGAAAGAAAATTCTACTAAAAAATCATTAAAATAAATATGGCAGAGTTTACACATTACATATACAGCTAAAGAAATAACAGTTCATGAAATACAGCTGTAGGTAATGTCTTTTTAAGCACACCAGAAATTTGCTTGATTGTCGGAATATATTCAATCTTGATATTATTTTCTTTTACAACATTACGAACAAATTTTAGTTTTATATCAATATACTTCATTCTACCATAACTGATCTCATTACTGATGCATTTTGTACATGAATGATTATCCTCAAAAGTAACTAAGTGCTTAATATTTGCAAATTAAAAACAATGTATTTAAACAGTAACATATCTTGCAACTTTTAAGGGTAATAACTTCATCTTCAGTTGACGATAGAGCAACTCATCTTTGTTTATTACAACACCACAAAACAGGCTTGTTACAGAACTGCGAAATATAATCCGATACTGATTTCCGGTCATTTTTGTTTACTCCTAAATTGGCAACAACACATACGAATAATTTAGAATCAGAATTCTGTTTTTTAAGCACAAATCTAAAAGAGAGGGTTTCTTTTGTTTATCTTAAGGTTTTCTTTAGTGCAATGCATGGCGCTTCAATAGGATTTTCCTGCATTTGACTCAAACGGATATCGGCATACAAACTATCGGATCATGTAATATAGGATAACTCTAGGATAGATGACCATAGTTTTTAAAGGTTGAAATAAAAATTCTTAAAATGCAAATACAAGAAATATTTATGCATATTTGAAATTCTTTTACATATGCGCATGATATTTTGGACAAAAAAATAATTAAATATTGAAAACAAAAAGTGGGAAACAAAATTGAAATTAAAATGGAAGATGGTCATCTCTCCTTCAAGCCGAGGAGAGATGGCCATCCAATACAAGAAAGAACAAGTGGCTAAGTGTGATCACAGATCGCACAGAGGGTTTCGTTTAATATTCCTTTCAAAACACTTTATCCTTTTGCGAAATTTGTTAGTTCCACATTTCGCAACCAGGGGGCGCACTCTATTCTACACAAACCTCTATCCGAACGAAACTCCGTTTTACAACGTATCCGTAGGTATATTAGTCGAGAGAATCGGGTCTATAGCCCCGATATAGATAGGCGCCGCTTGGCGGTAAAAAGTGGAACTGAAATATGTAAGGCTATGTGCATAATATGAAGAGTGGTCACAGTGGTGTCGGCAAAAGTTAGAAAAGTACCCAGCGGATGCAATTGGTGGAGGTTAGAAAAATTGCTTAAAATACACAAGTTAGAGCCCGGTGAGTAAATAATATAAGATTGTTTCAAAATTTTATAATTTTTCGTGTGATCGCAAGTGTTCTGCTATACGTATGCTAAATTTCAAGTCTTCAACTGAAATAGGGGCTCAGTTAGAAAAAAAAAAAGCTTAAAATACACAAGTTATAGACCGGAGGGTTAAATATAAGACTTTTTCAAAATTTTATGATTTGTCGTTTGATGTGAGATGTTCAGCTATAAGTATTCAAAATTTCAAGTCTTAAATTTAATTAGGGGCTCAGTTAGAATAAAAAGCTTAAAATACACAAGTTAGATACCGGAGAGTTAAATATAAGACTTTTTCAAAATTTTATGATTTGTCGTTTGATGTGAGGTGTTCAGCTATAAGTACAAAATTTCAAGTCTTAAATTTAGTTAGGGGCTCAGTTAGAAAAAAAAAGCTTAAAATACACAAGTTAGAGCCCAGAGGGTTAAATATCAGACTTTTTCAAAATTTTATGATTTGTCATTTGATGTGTTGTGTTCAGCTAAACGTATGCAAAATTTTAAGTCTTCAACTTAATTAGGAGCTCAGTTAGAACAAAAAGATTAAAATACACAAGTTGGAGCCCAGAGGGTTAAATATAAAATTTATTCAAAATTTTAGGATTTGTCGTTTGATGTGAGATGTTCAGCTATAAGTGTGCAACATTTCAAGTCTTAAACTTAATCAGGGGCTCAGTTAGAACAAAAAGATTAAAATACACAAGTTAGAACCCATAGAGTTAAATATAAAAAAATTTCAAAATTTTAGGATTTGTCGTTTGATGTGAAGTGTTCATCTATAAGTATGCAAAATTTCATGTCTTAAACTTTATTAGGGGCTCAGTTAGAACAAAAAGATTAAAATACACGAGTTGGAGCCCAGAGGGTTAAATATAATTTTTTTTCAAAATTTTAGGATTTGTCGTTTTATGTGAGATGTCCAGCTATAAGTGTGCAAAATTTCAAGTCTTAAACTTAATCAGGGGCTCAGTTAGAACAAAAAGATTAAAATACACAAGTTAGAACCCATAGAGTTAAATATAAAAAAATTTCAAAATTTTAGGGTTGGGTTGGGTTGGGTTGATTTTTGACGGCCAATTATCTACACGAGGGATATGGGCCCGGGGGGAGTGCCCTCCGTGGGGGTCTTTCTAAGGGAACCTAATCCGTATTAACGCATGGAAGATCCACGGCTCGAAGAAAACCACGAAAACTCCGAACGATTAGGCCGACGGGCGCGATTGGGATCGAACCCAGCACCTCCCGTCTACCAGCTTCGAGAGCAGAACCTCTCGGCCACTCAAAATTTTAGGATTTGTCCTTTGATGTGAGATGTTCATCTATAAGTATGCAAAATTTCATGTCTTAAACTTTATTAGGGGCTCAGTTAGAACAAAAAGATTAAAATACACAAGTTAGAGCCCAGAGGGTTAAATATAAGAGTTTTTCAAAAATTTAGGATTTGTCGTTTGATGTGAGGTGTTCAGCTATAAGTATGCAAAATTTCAGGTCTCCAACATACATAGTTTCTGAGAACGGGCTCTGTGACGGACAGACAGACAGAGGAGCGAGACGAATAGGGTTTCGTCAGATGAACGAAACCCTAAAAAAATGAAGTTTAAATAGCAAAGAATAACAAATTTCATGTAATTAATGATGAAAAACAGATAGCAATTTGTAAAGATGAAATTATATGACCGAAAATCAGTGAATGAAATTCGAATAAATGAAATTTAAAGTATAATTTCAATCCTTCACTTTTCGTAAAATTTTACCACATTTTTGGCAAAGATCTTCATATTTTATACACATTTCATGGAACCACTTTGGGCACCTTATGTATTGTATCCAGTAATCCTTTCTGATTGTGGTATTGTATTGTTCTCCACAACCAACACAGTGATCCTCATCTGATTCTATTCCCTCGGAATCCGCATTGAATCTGATAATTTCAAATCTATTTCATCTTCTTCGCTGCAGCAAGTGATGTCTTTTTATTTTTTTCTGTCGTTTATTTTGGACTTTTTCACGGTTTTAAGTTTATTTATCAACTTTATCTGTTTCTGGAATGAAAGTTTTCGAAGTTTTTCAATATTTTCTGAATCAAAAGTACATCCTTAGGCCCTATTATATTACTGTTATTGAAATTTGTATATTAGTTAAAATTAAAATAATTATATCATTTAATATAAATGTAAACATAAAAATAATATGGTTATTTTAAATATAATTATACTTAATTAAAATCCTCAAAAAGTATAATTTTGAATTATTGATTATAGGTGGCCATCTCTCCTTGATTTGATGTGGCCATCACCCTAAAGCTGAAGGACAGATTGCCACCCAATTTAAAGCGTCACTCCGCCATTGTACGTCTTTGTTTTATACTTATAAGCAAGGATTGGATTATATACGTGCCTTAAAAGTCCTTATAATAAACAAAAGTAACGTACTTATTGCAAAACATTCAGATGCCTAACTCAACAAAAATATCCAACTCCTAAGTTAAATAAACATTGAAATTACAGTTTCTTTTTATAAAAGAAAAACACAACTGCACGTCGCAATGAATGAAAACGTTGAACTATTTCTTACGAACAAAGTTTTTGCTGCAATCTATGATTTAGTTTTTGAAATATTTAAACCGGCCATCTCTCCTCTATGGCCACCTATCCTAGAATTACTCTATGCTAAATACAACAAACAACCCAATAGATCACGGTATGGACCAATTAAATGTTTTTTCATTTTTCATCTTAGGAAAAATAGCAATATTTCTAGGTTTACATTGTAGCATCTTAAATTTACTTAAAAATTAAATTTAATAGGACCCTGGATCCATTATTAAACTATCTGACTTGAATTCCATTTGAATACGTAGAAATTCTGAAACACTTTTTAACTTCGACATGTGAAGCCCTTTAGATATTAAGGAAATAACTACATTAGTCACATTTACATCTGAATCTGGTACTAACATATCATCTACATAAAGAGCAATAATTACTTTATGACCATTACTGTGACGAATAAAATTATGAGGCTCATTATTAAAAAAAAAAAAAAAAAAATTATTTTGAAACAAATTAAAAAAAATCTTTCAAACCATTCTTATGAAACTTGTTTTAGCCCGCATTAACTTATTTTAAGCTGACATTTTTGTCACTTTTATCATCGCCGTCTTGTGACTGATACATAAAAACAAGTTAACTTAACTCACTATTCAGGAAAGCTGTTTTTACACCCAATAAAAATGCATGTAAATCTTCATTTAAAATCACAACAAACTTTAAACATAAAGATGATATGGGGCATTCTCACTTTTGGCATTTTGACTTTTGCGAAAAAAAAAATCTGGCGAAATTAAACTGGCTAAAATAGCATTTTAATCTGATAGACGAATGCCTTAATGATTCAAAATAAAGAAAAAATGGTCAGCAGAGAAAATGTTTTTATTTAACCGGGGTTTCAGTTAAACTTGCAAGTTTAATTTTCCTTATGGTTTTACCCCTATAACTTTTTATTTTCTTCTAAATTTTTACTTATAATGAATTTGCATAGTACCCACAGGACATTCAAATAAGTAATAATAACAATATAGTACTTTTAATACAGAATTTTTGTATAACATTGTCTTAAAGGAGTATTAAAGAAGGGACGGTAAGGTAAAAAAAAGCGGATGTTATTGAAAAAAAGTGACGAAATAGTAAAAAAAAGGGACGGTAAGGATGAAGCGGTAAGGAAAATTACCACCTATTTTTAAGAAAATCATGTTAAGACTAAGTGATAGCCACAATGTTCATTGATTTTTAGAAACAGTTGTTAACATTGGATTATTTTTTTTTTTTTTAAATTTACTTCGAAAACAGCAGGAATAAACCTTCGGGACGGTGAGACTACCAATAAAGCCACGACTCTTGAAATTGACATTTAAATGCTGATTTAAATTCTACAGTAAATTTCCTGCCAAAGAATTTTAGACATTATTTCTCTAGCATACTTCTGCATGAGAAAAAACTTGAAACAAATTCTGTGGTTGCATCTGAAATGATTTTCTGTATAATTTTAGAATAGGGATGGTAAGGAATCTAAAACCCAGGGACAGAGTTTAAAAAATAATGACAACCCTAAAAATGTGTGCATGTTAATTTTTAGCTAGTTCCAGTTTCAGAAAAAAATTACATTGAATTATTTTTATCGAAACAGTTTTATACAGGCAGCTTAAATCTTAAAAATCAGTATCAGGGACACGGGACGGTAGATGAGTATTTGGACCCCAAAAATCGTCCAAAAATTATTAATATCGTTAATATTGTTATGCAATCATGCAATGGGATGTTCCCCAGTATATGAAATAAAAAAAACGCATAAAAGTGTATTAAATAAAAAATTATTATTCAGGGACATGAAAGTCAAAAGATTGTGATAATGCCCCATATACTTATTAAAGAGGAAAAAATTTTGCTATAGTCTAGTGCTTCTTTTTTCATGTAGCCACAAGCTATAAGGCACGTTTTGTATCGTAAAAGATTCTCATGTAAAGCATAAACTTGCAAGAAATAACTTACTTGTCAAGTGGTAAATTTTCGAGATAACACACATTAAAACTGTGAGGAGTGAAAAGTTCACTCTTTAAAAGAGGACAGACAGTTTCACTCTTTTTCGAGTCAATCTTATAAAAATACACTCCTTAAAGAGTGGAATGTTCCACTCCCTAGAAAGGAGTGAGATATTTAATTCGATTTTCGAGAGTGAAATATGTCACTCCGTTGTCGAGAGTGAAATATGTCACTCCGTTGTCGAGAGTGAAATATCTCACTCCGCTGACGGGATAGATACCCTGGCGTTAATCACATTTTAAAAAATTCTATTCAACTTTGAACAAATATATGGAGCAAAATAATGAAAAAACACCAAAATATGTCACTTCAGACCCACCCGGAGCTCGCTTTCGAAAGTTATGTTTAGAAACCGCTATAACCCCACCTTCGGTTTCGGCAACCTACGAAAGCGTCTAGAAACGCAGGTCATGAGTCGGACCAAGAATTCACCCGAGAATCGAGGCGCCGCCGCGTAAGTCGACGAGTCCCCGGTCCGGTTCCCTGCGGGGATAGAGTCCTGTGGCGTACCTGCCGGCCGACTCTCTATCAAGGGATACGGCGCGACGTCGGGCAACCAGTGCCATACAGACCTCCCTCTGAGTCCGCTCCTTGTTCGACGAGGGCACCACCAAAAACTACCCACCTTCGGTTCGACTCACAACTACGTCAGCTACTGAAGCCTTGGTGGGATGAGCCTCCTGACACAAAACGTACGCCAGGCGCTGTCCGAACCTCACACTTCGGTTGCTTCGGGAGTCCCTGCACGGCGTTCCTGCGATCCTCGTCGTCACAAATGAGCACCAAGGACAGTTATTCAAGGTCCGCTGTCTCCTCTCAGGCTCTCTCTTAGTCAATTAGTGGACAGGGTCCTACCACATTTGCTTACCCTTTGCCCAGAGTCACCACCCGGTCAGAGACCGGCTCTGGGATCAGGCTATTGAGCGTTGCTATTCGGCTTACCTCGAAAACCAAAGCGCCGTGCCGGGGGTGGTAAACCTACCGCACGCACCACCGATGCACGACGTCCGCTACCCGTGACCGCCGGGCTCGAGGCCTGTCGACCGCGAACCACTCGAGGAGGCCGTGGTTCATCCCTGCCCGGCCCCCACGTATTCGTGTACAACGAACTCCGCCGGGCTCCAATCTCCTCCCCTACTTAAAGGGTCGGATTCGGACAGTCCGAAGGGTCTGGCACTGTTTTGAAAGGATTATTAAACGAAACCCTCTGTGCGATCTGTGATCACACTTACCCACTTGTTTTTATTTAATTTCGAATTTTTATTAGAGCAGTTGTTGTTCCTGATAGGTACGGGAAGAACTATTATTGTTGTTAGAAATCGCGCTGACTTATTATTCGATTAATGATTTTTAAAATAAACATATGTTTAGACTAAATGTACTGAGTGAATTAATATTATTTGCAAAAGAATATTTATTTTATAAGTTAATAATTTTTATCCCAACTTACAAAAGAAAACATTCGACTTTTGACATTAGATTTAGTATATTTTTCTAAACGCAGTGACATATCAGCATGAACTTTGTAATTGCATTTGATTTTAGGGTGTGAATTTGTAGAAAATCTTTAAAAATTAGAATTTCGAGTAATTGTAATGTACATAGAAAACTGAAAAGAAAACTTTTTTGAAATGTAACTTTACTGTAAGAATCTTATAGAAAAAATAAGTTGGAATTAATACATGCTTTTATGCTTAGTAATATATATATATTCTAATGGACATTCATTTTGATATTCATTATAACAAATACGCAGGATGTATAAAAATGATTAAATTAACATTGTGAAAAATTATAGAATTGTAAATGCGATATCAATAATTACATAGAAGGAATTAAATTAAATTCACAAAATTAATATTAATTGAATAACACTTTTACATTTATCAGGTGGTTTGACTACTGAAGGTGGTATACTTGGATTTGAATTTTCCGGTCGCACATCTGACGGAAGACGTGTAATGGGAATAGTATCTCACAAGGGTATGGCAACATCTGTAGTGGCTAATCGATTGCTTTTATGGTATGTGCCCAACGAATGGTCGCTGGAAGAAGCTGCAACAATCCCAGCAGCTTATGCAACAGTATATTATGCTCTCATATTAAGAGGTAGGCTGAAGAAGGGTGAAAGAATTCTTATTCATTCTGGAACCGGTGGGGTTGGACAAGCAGCCATTACTATAGCACTCAGCATAGGATGCGATGTTTACACAACTGTTGGTATGTATATGAATTTTCTTATCAATATTTTATCAAATCGTTGATTTACTGTAATACTATACGGGGTTTAAAGAAACTCGCAGAAATATACTGAATGGATAAAGCAAAAGTTGTAGAATAAGAGTCTAAATACGCTAAAATACTATGTGATAAATCTAATCTAGAGTATGAATGCAGCGCCCCCTAGTTGTGCAATTTAAAAGTTATCGAATTTATCTTGAAAACTTTGAGATATAACAAAACAACACCAATTCCGAAGGTGTATAAGCATTAAAAAAATTATCCTCGCCTCAAAAAATTCAGCCTCGCGATTGGGTTTGAACCCAGCACCTCCCCTCTACTAGCTTCGAGAGCAGAACCTCTCAGCCACTGGTGGGGCGAATTATTAAGGAATATGTTTAAAGGAAAATTATATACATATTCCGTAAATCTTAAAAATTTAGACTACATGTTGATGTTCACATTTAATGAAACAATTACCAATCTCCACACACACACATATATATATATATATATATATATAAATTAAACATTCTTAATATATAGATAATGCTTAGAACTCATTTTTAAAAAAGATGTGAGTTGATAAGCAATACTTTTTGTCCCCAACCCGTTTGAAATAGTTTTTTTTTTTTTGTCCTTGTTTCAATGCGGCCCCACCAGTGGCTGAGAGGTTCTGCTCTCGAAGCTGGTAGACGGGAGGTGCTCGGTTCGATCCCAATCGCGCCCGTCGGCCTAATCGTTCGGAGTTTTCGTGGTTTTCTTCGAACCTTGGATTTCCAAGCGTTAAAACGGGTTAGGTTCCCTTAGAAAGACCCCCACGAAGGGCACTCCCCCCTGGGCCTATATCCCTCGTGCAGATAATTGGCCGTCATAAATACAACCAACCTTGTTTGAATGCAATTTAGGATTTATATTTACTCTTTCCCTGATTGATTTTTGTTTAAAGATTGCTTGCATGCGTCATAGAAAATCAATTTGATAAGTTTATTTAGCAAATTATAATGATATTTAAAATAACAATGGTGTTGTTGTATAATTAAACTTTTTGAAATTTGCTAAATAAACCTAGGTTTCTGATCTTGAAAATTATTTTCCAACAAAAAATTAATTGGAGAGAAAGTAAATATGTTACCTTAAATTATATTAAAACAGAATATCTTTTAAAAATAGCAAAATATTTTACCTATGAAAGAGGAGGGGTGGGGGGGGGGAGATAAAAATCATATGGTTCAACATTTCGCCAATTTGCGGTCAAACGTTTCACCAATTTATGGTTCAACGTTTTACCAATTTATGGTTCAAGGTTTTCAGAAACGTATGGTTCAATGTTTCACCAACTTATGGTTCATCCTTAGAACCAAATGTTGGAACAATGTTTCACCATCTTATGGTGCCAGCTACTGCAGCACCAAAAATTGGTTCAACGTTTTTAACAGTGTTAACAAATTTTTAACAGTGTGCTATAATATATATCTGATGGTTGTGTTTTATAAATTTTTATAAATTATTTTTTTTGCCACTAAATCTGAAAATAACCTTTATTTTTAACCATCACGTCAGAATTTTTCGGAAATCGTAAATTTCAAAGATAAAAAGTAAAAATTTTGCAAAAAATCATGACTTGATGGTAAAAAAGAAGGCCATTTTCAGATTCAGCGCTACAAAATTCGTAAGAATCAATTATCAAAAGCTAAGCAATATGACACAACCCAAATTTTGAAGGCTTGTGTAATTGCTCTCATAGTCTTGCTACATTTGAAATAACCACACAATTGTTGTCAAAATCACTATTGTTTTTCCCAACCTTGGCTGCATACCTGCTACTGGAAATTTAGCTTAGTAATCTATAATTCAGCAGATCTAAAAAAGTTATTCGTAATAGTAATTTGTTAATGAAACAATCAAGTGTTACATTCTATCGGAAAAAAATCTTATAATTCGCTTCAAATTTAAAGGTATATGTAATTGTTAATTTGATTATAGCTATTAATTTTTCTTCGACCGACGCGCGATGATGAGAAAAAAGAAAATGTGATCCGCTATCTGGTCAGAGTAAACTCGTAAACAAAGATCATGCCGATACCTCGCTGAATTTGAGTTCATTGTTTTTGGTGAACACGGCTACTCTTTTCCCTATATATTACGTACGTCACGGCTAAAATATTAAGTGCATCAAAGTTTATATTAGCCCGCGGTATGCTATTTCTTTCTCCCAGCAATTAAAGTGTCGTTTCCAAAAAATAACGTTCCGTGGTATAAATCAGCCGTAAAACAAAGCACCCCACCAGTGGCCAAGAGGTTCTGCTCTCAAAGCTGGTAGATGGGGGGGGAGCTGGTTTCGAATCCAATCGCGCCCGTCGGCCTAATATTTCAGAGTTTTCCGTGGGTTTTTTTCGAACCTTGGATTTCTTTGCATAAATTTGGGTTAGGTTCACTTAGATAGACCCCCAAGGAGGGCACTCCCTCCCCTCTGGCCTATATCCCTCATGTTGTTAATTGGCCGTCATAAAACAACACAGGCACCTTAAAACAAAGCAGATATATCATTGTACGGAATAATCTCTACTGCAATTTTTAAACTTCTAAGCATCGCACATTTTCAATTTTTATACCGTCGTATTGGGAAAAAAAGTACTTTTAAATGCAATTTGTTTGAAAACAGCATATCCTTTTATTTTTGAGATATTAATTTTTTTGTAGTGCTTAGCGCCATTTTTTTTAAATTTTGGCAACTCAAGTACTCCATTTCTATAGAAGGTAAAGGAAAAATAGTTGGAAAATAACAATTGTATCTTTTTGTTGCCATTTTCTCATAAAAACGGAAAAAAATATAATTAAAGTACGTGCTATTTTGAGAAAATATAAATGAATGATTTCTGATAAAACAATGGAACTATTAGAAACAATTTAATTTTAAGTATCTATATTAATATTACAAACGAATTAATGCATATGGATCATGAAATAGCCGAGTTTTTTGAATGACAAAATCTCTTTTTTGGATTTGTGTATTATTTACCTATAGTCACGTCCTATGCAAATCTTACTGTAGATGTTGTTTAAGGGGGGAGATCAAATTGAAAAAAAAAAATCTATTTTTTGAAAAATTTAGTGTGGATTCCTTGAAATGTTACAAATCCACTGCAAAAATTAAAATAAAAATCGAATTAGAATGAGAGTTATCTCTAAAAACGTCTGACAACACAACAAAAAATTTGGGGATTCCCCTTTAACTTGGAACAGCTGTTCCACGCTGTTCATTTGTTTACGTTTCGCTCGCTCGCATTGTATTATCTCTTTTCTCTGTTATCAATATTTTACAAAGGTATTCATTCTCATTGTGAAGGATTTATACACATTGTCAAGACCCCAAGTATCTGTTTTAGTTCCCACAGTTTGTTTTTGAAGAATATGAAAGTAACTAAACTCTCCGAGAGTGTTTGTTTTGATTAAAACAAGGATTAGCTGAAGCACAGATATTTTGTGGTATAATGGATATGCCTCCTCCTATCTGTAAAAATGCCTACAGTGATGTATTGAAAAATGTTAAAAAAGCTTCAACTAAATGTGCAGAAGAAAGCATGCATAATGCTGCCTTATTGGAGTTGCACCTGGCAGAGGTTACTGATGCTGGAGTAATATCATAGTGAGTGGGGATGGCACTTGGAAAACGCTTGGCCATTCGTCACTTATTGGTCACCATTGGTCACGTATTGATGCTGAAAGTGGAAAAAATATAGATACAGAAGTTTTGTCGACACGTTGCAAAGGATGTGAAAATTAGAAAGGAAAGCAGAAAGGGATTAATTATGACAAATGGTTACAGGAACATTCTTTGTCTAAAATATGTCAGAAAGATCAGATTGGTTTCTCTGGCATGATAGAGGTTATTTGGATGAACAGAATTTTCCAGCGATCAGTATCCAAGCGAAAAATTCGCTACACTAAATATATAGGTCATGGCGACTCTAAAACATTCACTTCACTTATGAAAGTTGAGCCTTATGGGGCTGAGTGCAAGATTGAAAAAATTGAATGTGTAGGATATATCCAAAAAAGAATGGTCTCACAATTCAGGAAAATAAAGGTGGAGTTAAAAAGCAGAAAGCTTGGCGATGAAAAAACGATTTCTGGAAAAGGTCGTCTTACTGATGATGTTATCGACAAACTAACAGTGTGTTACGGAAATGCAATTTGAGGTAATAACATGTCAGTGAAAGACATGTAAAGCTATCTGGGCTATATTTTACCTCAAAATATCAACCGATAAAGAACCATTACATGATTTTTGCCCCCGGGGAGAAAATTCCTGGTGTCCATATCAAAAAGCAAGAGTTTCTGGAAAGGTTTACCGCCATTCGAACGCTATTCCAGCTGCTGTTATGGATAATATAAATGTCATATTTAAAAACTTGTCCATGCAAGCTTTATTAAAATAATTTGTTAGGGTCGTACCCAAAATGCAATTGAGAATCTAAATTCTCTCATATGGAAGTTTTGTCCAAAAATATCAGGTTCAGGAAAAAAAAAATTGCTCATATTGCAGTTAATGAAGCAGCCGTGTGTTTTAATGACGTACGATGTGGACGCATCCACGTTATGAAAGAAATGGGCTTCCAAATTGGCAAAAATTCTACCTTGTACGCTAGTGAAACTGATAACAGGTGACTTAAGCAGCTGAAAAGTGAGCACTAACGTGTACTCTTGAAGCCCGTAGAACCAAAAGAATGGCAAGAAAAGCTGCGGATGAGGCTCTGAAATTTAAAGAAGGGTGTGTTTATCCCCCTGGTGAATTTTAGCACGGTAAGCAAACCTCATTATTATAACATATGCTGAAAAGTAAACTTTAAAGCCGTTTTACTCAAAACAAATTTTTTTGGCATTGCGCGCACTCCCATTAAAAAACTAATTATCGCAGATCCATGACATTTTCCATTTTACTAATTTTCATGCGTACCTTTAAGCTGAACCTCAATTTAGTCTGAGTTTTATCATAGAAAATATTTTATTAAATAAACAGATGTGTAAATAAACAGTGTAACTATTTTTTTATTAAATTTAATAAATATGATTTTTAAAGCCATTAATTATGCGAATGATTTTGAATATACTTTTAAATTTAGGTTCAGTGTAAAATATAGTAGTATAAGTAAATATAAATGCAATATTTAATATATATCTGCAGTAGAATTTTTAAAACCTTGCGCGCAAAATGCATATTTGAAAATTCATATTTTTAAAACGGCAATTTTGTTATTAAAATTTAACTAATTAATATTGCTAAATATGTATATTTGAACGTTTTTTAAAACCATTAGAATTTTATGAAAGTATAGGAGAAAAATTGTTGTATTCCATTAATTGGTTTTGAAACTACAGAGCTTTTAGTAATGGTCAAATTATTGTCCTTTTCCTGCTGCTCAACCTGATTTCCCACCTTAAGACTGGATCGTAAAAGATGAATTCTTTAGTGGATGCTGATGACATCATTTTATATAAAATAAAGTAGTGTGTTTTAAGTCTCAAAACTGAACTATCTATATTTATATACACTAGGGGGCTCGGCCCCCTACGAGCTACGTTTGCCAACCCCCGTCCAGACACCGCAGACTTTAAATGCACGCTAATTTGATCGGTTTTAAAAAGTTTTCAAAAGATCGAATTATAATTTAAAAAACAGTGACGATCTCCCTATAAACGGATTTCTATTCATTTCTGTTTGATTGGGGAATTTTAACGCCAGATCCGCTGCGGTACTACTTGATTATCCAGTCCACCAATTTCGCCAAATTATACAAATTGACATAATTTTTATTTTAAACTAGCAAACCCCGCAGCTTTGCTCGCGTAATATTTGAAATATGCCAAGTGGTATTTATATGTCTAATTTTTATTAAAAGGTACTAACTAAATTTTTATTTTATTAAAAAGTAATATTTTATTTTATTAAAAGGTACTTATTACTTTTAGGAATAATTAAAAAAATTACTATTTAAAACACAGTTTGATTAAACATCATTGTTACACTGCATAAGGCAGAAAGGAGACTTAAATTAATAAAACGAAATAAAACTAAATAAATAATAATTTAGAAAATATTTTGAAACTTTTATGCTCAATTAATACGCTCATTTCAGTATTCATTTGAAGTTTTGAATTTTTTAGAAACCATCTTCTTACATCTTAAAATTAATCATCATGTCAAATTTCAAGTCCTACCACCTCTCTCAACATAAAGGGCTATGTTGAAATAGGAACGGTCACCATTAATTTGCCAACATTAATTTTGAAATTGGTTTGTTATTTCCTAATTATCACAGAAACGTAATTTAGAAAGCTTTTAAAGGTCTTTTTTAGAGCGTTTGTTGTTCCTGTGAACCTCAGATGGTAGAATCATCGGCATAAAATATAGCCTGTGTAGGATCAGAAACTGTTACCATTGATTCGCAACTATTACTTTTATATTTGGTTTATATTCCCTGAAATTGCGTTGAAATCGTAATTTAGGACTTTTTTAGAATGCTTTTCGCACCTCCCCTTCACTTCACCTCTTTTTAATTCGGATTTATTTTCGACAGTCCTTCGAGGGCATTTATATTTTATAAGTAACTACCATGCCATATTTAAAGTTTCTAGCCTTTTCAGTATCACAGAAATCGCAATTTAGAAAGTTTTTAGCTACTGCAACCCTCTGGTGGTAGTGGCACAGACATAAAATATAGCTTATGTTTGAGCAGGTTCTATCACCAACAATTTGTCATCATTAATTTTTAATCGGTTTGGTATCTGATAAGATTACATAAATATTGTAATTTATAACGCTTTTCGCTCACTTCATCTTTTTAAATTTGAAATTTTCTTTCGACAGTTCTTAGAAAGCAGTTGCATCTTGTAAGTAAATACCATGCCATACTTCAAAGTGTTAGACACTTCAGTTATGCAAAAAACGCAAATTAGCACATGTTTTGCTTTTGCAACCCTCAGATGGTAGTGACAGCAACATAAAATATAATCTATGTTATAGCAGGGACTATCACCATTGATTTGCAACTATTACTTTTGAAATAGCTTTGGAATTTCTTGAGATTGAGTAGAAATTGCAATTTAGAACGTTTTTAGAACGCTTTTCGCGCATTTTTACCCCTTTTTAAATTTCCAATTTTTTCGAAACTGTTCTTAAAGATCATTTATATGTAATAAATATGTACCTTGCCTAATTTTAAGTTGCTAGCCCCTACCGATCACAAAAATCGAAATTTGGAACGTTTTTTTGCTCCTGCAACGTCTAGGTGATAGTGATACCGACTTAAAATAGCGTCTATGTTAGAGCAGAGGCTACCAGCATCAATTTCTTACCATTACTTTTGAAATCAGTTTGATTCTTCCTGTGATATTGGTGACAAATCGGCATTTAGAACGTTTTTCGAACGCTTTTCGCTCATTTTGCTCCTGCATCTCCTCTGGGGTAGTGGAAACAGATATAAAATATAGCCTATCTTGGAGCAAGATCTGTCCCCATCATTTTTACACCATTATATTTGAAATCGGTTCAGTATTTCCTGAGATTGCTAGAAATCGCAATTTAGAACGTTTTTTACAACGCTTTTTGCGCATTTTGACACCCCCCCCCCTTTTAAATTTCGACATTTTTAGGAAATGTCCTTAGAGATAACTGATATCTTATAACTAACTACCATTCTAAATTTCACGATTCAAGGCCCTTCCGTCACGCAAAAACCGCAATTTAGAACGTTTTTCTCCTGCACCCCCTTTGGGGTAGTGGCACCTACATAAAACATAGCCTATGTTGGAGCAAGGGTTTTCACCATCATTTTGACGCCATTATTTTTTTAATCGGTTTGGTATTTCCTGAGATTGTGTAGAAATCACCATTTAGAACGTTTTTTAGAACGCTTTTCGCACATTTTCACCCTTTTTAAATTTCTAATTGTTTAAGAACTGTTCTTAGAAATCCTTTATATCTAATAAGTAGCTGATACTTCAAATTTCATATTTCTAGGCCCTTCAGTAACACATAAATCGCATTTTTAGAACGTTTTTTTGCTCCTACACCCCCTTTGGGGTAGTGGCACCAACATAAAACATAGCCTATCTTGGAGCAAACGTTGTCACTATCATTTTGACACCAATATTTTTTAAATCGGTTTGGTATTTCCTGAGATTATGTAGAAACTACCATTTAGAACGTTTTTTAGAACGCTTTTTGTGCATTTTCACCCCTTTTAAATTTCGAATTGTTTAAGAACTGTTCTTAGACATCATTTATATCTTATAAGTAACTAATTTTCCAAATTTCATATTTCTAGGCCCTTCAGTAACGCAAAATCGCATTTTTAGAACGTTTTTTGCTCCTGCACCCCCTTTGGGGTAGTGGCACCGACATAAGATATAGCCTATGTTCTAAGTTGGACTAACACCATCATTTTGATACCATTACTTTTGGAATCGGTTCGGTAGTTCCTGAGCTTACCTCCGACAAATAAACAATTTTTTCCTCTTTATAATAGTCGTATAGAATAGATTTAAAAACAATCATTCGAAAATAAAAGTATTTTTTTGTTGTTGTTGTTAATCTAAAAGTTAGTACGTACCAATTCAATCTTTATTTAATCTTTGAAATAATCCTATTTTAGGATAACTATATAAAAGAATACAGAATAGTATTGTCCATTGCCACTCAGAAAATATACCCTCTAAAATTGTTGGAAAATAGGCAGGTTACCATAAGAGTGTGATGCGTTTTACAAGTTCTCTACTATTTGGCGCACATAATGACGTCATTTTTCTCAGTGGGAGCATTTTACCTATACTGTTGTAATACACACAGATCTTAAAATCATTTCAATAGTGAATAAATCCATACATATAATTTTTGGACATTTTTTGTGGAAAATTTCTCACGCCTTGAATTTAAATAATGCTTAAAAGGCGTACAGTCAACAGAGTGAAAAGTATCCAAGCCTGGAATCCAACCAAAGTCGTTGATTATACGCGTCAATGCTTTTACCACTAAGCTGCAAACCGTTTTTAGAGTGCATTTATATTTTATAAATATCTACCACGCCAAATTTAAAGATTCTAACTTTAACAATTGAATGGAAATCGCAATTCAGAACGTTTTTATAACGCTTTTCGCGCATTTCAACCACTTTTAAATCTCGATGTTGTTTCGACTTCACTTAGAGAGCATTTGCATCTTATAAGCAACTACCACGCTAAATTTAAAGTTGCTATCGCCTTCAGTATCACAAAAATCGCAATTTAGAACGTTTTTTGCTCCTGCAACTCACATGTGGTAGTAGCACTGACATAAAATACAGCCTATGTTGGATCAAGGATTGGACCATCAATTTTCCGCCATTAATTTTAAAATCGGTTCGGTATTTCCTGATATACAGATTGCATAGAAATCGTCATTTAAACGTTTTTTAGAACACTTATCGCGCATTTTTTACTCTTTTTAAATTTCAAATTTTTCAGAAACTATTCATAGAGAACATTTACATCTTATAAGTAACTACCCTGCATAATTTCAAGTTGCTAGCCCCTACAGTATCACAAAAATCCCAATTTAGAACGTTTCTTGCTCCTGCAACGCCAGGTGGTAGTGAAACCGACATAAAATAGAGCCTATGTTAGAACAGGGATTGTCACCATCAATTTCCAACCATTACTTTTGAAATCGGTTTGATACGGTAGTTCCTGAGATTCCGTAAATATCGCCATTTAGAACGTTTTTTGCTCCTGCAACCCCTTTGGGACAGTGACACCGACATAAAATATAACTTATATTGGAGCAAGGGCTGGCACCGTCATTTTGTCGCCATTATTTTTTAAATCGGTTTGATACTTCCTGGGATTGCGTATAAATCTCCATTTAGAACGTTTTTTAGAACGCTTTTTGCGCATTTTCACACCTTTTTAATTTCGAATTGTTTAAGAAATGTCCTTAGAGATAATTAATATCTTATAAGTAACTAATATTCAAAATTTCATATTTCTAGGCCCTTCAGTAACGCTAAAATCGCATTTTTAGAACGTTTTTTGCTCCTACACCCCCTTTGGGGTAGTGGAACCGATATAAAATATAGCCTATATTGGAGCAAGGGCTAGCACCGTCATTTTGTCGCCATTGTTTTTTAAATCGGTTTGACACTTCCTAGGATGGCGTATAAATCGCCATTTAGAACGTTTTTTAGAACGCTTTTTGTGCATTTTCACACCTTTTAAATTTCGAATTGTTTAAGAACTGTTCTTAGATATCATTTTTATCTTATAAGTAACTAATATTCAAAATTTCATATTTCTAGGCCCTTCAGTAACGCTAAAATCGCATTTTTAGAACGTTTTTTGCTCCTACACCCCCTTTGGGATAGTGGCACCGACATAAAACGTAGCCTATCTTGGAGCAAGCGTTGTCACCGTCATTTTGACACCAATACTTTTTAAATCGGTTTGGTATTTCCAGAGATTGTGTAGAAACTACCATTTAGAACGTTTTTTAGAACACTTTTTGTGCATTTTCACCCCTTTTTAATTTCGAATTGTTTAAGAACTGTTCTTAGACATCATTTATATCTTATAAGTAACTAATATTCAAAATTTCATATTTCTAGGCCTTTCAGTAACGCTAAAATCGCATTTTTAGAACGTTTTTCGCTCCTGCACCCCCTTTGGGGTAGTGGCACCGACATAAGATATAGCCTATGCTCTAAGTTGGACAAACACCATCATTTTGATACAATTACTTTTGAAATCGGTTTGGTATTTCCTGAGATTATGTAGAAACTACCATTTAGAACGTTTTTTAGAACGCTTTTTGTGCATTTTCACCCCTTATAAATTTCGAATTGTTTAAGAACTGTTCTTAGACATCATTTATATCTTATAAGTAAGTAATATTCAAAATTGCATATTTCTAGGCCCATCAGTAACGCTAAAATCGCATTTTTAGAACGTTTTTTGCTCCTACACCCCCTTTCGGGTAGTAACACCGACATAGAACATGGCCTATCTTTGAGCAAGCGTTGTCATCATCATTTTGACACCTATATTTTTTAAATCGGTTTGATATTTTATGAGATTGTGTAGAAACCACCATTTAGAACGTTTTTTAGAACGCTTTTTGTGCATTTTTACCCCTTTTAAATTTCGAATTGTTTAAGAACTGTTCTTAGATCTCATTTATATCTTATAAGTAACTAATATTCAAAATTTCATATTTCTAGGCCTTTCAGTAACGCTAAAATCGCATTTTTAGAACGTTTTTCGCTCCTGCACCCCCTTTGGGGTAGTGGCACCGACATAAGATATAGCCTATGTTCTAAGTTGGGCGAACACCATCATTTTGATACCATTACTTTTGGAATCGGTTCGGTAATTCTTGATCTTATCTCCGACAAATAAACAATTTTTACCTCTTTATAATAGGAGTATGATAACGAAAGAACAAATAAATTAGTACAACATTAATAAAAATACAAATAAAGCGTCGAAATCAAAATAACTTGATGACGTAGACACGTGTAACAACATTTCAAAATAAGCTAATATAAAAGAAATTAAGTAAACAGAGTCTTTGTCTCCTGGTATTTTTTAACAAAGCGAAAAGAAAGTTCTTTTAAATGAGACATTTTAAATTAATCGTTTTTAATCTGACGTAATTTTGACCAAGCTATTCTTTCTCTTTTAAATATTTACGTGAAAATACTTTTGTTAGAAATGAAATATTATTTGCGCTTTCCTAACAAAAAAAGTTGAAAAGATCCTCTCAAAACTTCAAATAAATGTCTAGCGCAATTTCTAAATTTAAACTGTTTTGCAATATTATTTTGTGTTCATTTTATGTAATAACTGTAATGCGACAAAAATATTTCTCCTATTTAAGACTTCTAACGCAAGTTAATGAATTTATTATTTTACAATATCCTTTCTCTTTTAAAATTCACGTGTATATTTTTGTGACGTAATTTTCAATAAGTTCCTGCTTTTTATACGCAATTATTTAATTTTAATTTTAAAGTATCTTTTCTATTTATAATAGTCACGTGTAAATAAATTTTTAATTTGAAGCAAACATTATTGTTTCCGTTGTTTATACAGTTGGCAACAGGTTAAATTAGTACAATTTTCTAAAATAAGTAAAAAATATCTCTCGAAATGCTGAAAATTTGAATTTAAAATAGAAATAAAACCTCGAAAAATCAGTTAAATAAAAAAAAATAAATGAATTCTGCACACCGTGAAATAACGTATAAAATGATCTAAAAATTATTAAATTCCGATGTATAGTTTTTGCTCCTATAAAACTTTTTTAGTGGAACGATTTTGTCCAACTTAAGCATTAAATATCTCTTAAAATAATTCTTCGATTTGAAAACTGTCTGCATCAGCGGGTTTATCAAACATTTCTGTATAATATTACCGATTTTCATATTTTTGTATGCATTATTTCTATTAATATTAACGAAAAAAGTCCTCCGGTCACAAACAATTCAAAACCGGCGGCGGCGGTGACAGCGGTAGTTACTTTTTTTAGAATAGAATATAAATATACATTTTTTAATAATATATATTTATTAATAATATATATTTTTTTCGTCGGGGCGACACTAAATTCTGAAATAGCAAAATTCCTGTTTTCTAGTCATGGTATTTTCTGGTAACCTATCCATTGTTTGATATACCCAAGCATTTCTTTAAACATTTATGCAATTTATTAAGTGTAAACAAGTCATTTACTTATTTTCACGTACAAACAGAAGTAACGTGTTTTACTTTTTTCAATGAAGCGTAAAAAATGAATGACTCAAGCAGCTTATTGTTTACGTTACATTTCTTTTAAACGCTATTTCTGAAATAGTTTGCCGGTTGTGCAAATCAACATTGAAATATTGTTAGTTTTGAAAGTTTTATAGAAAAATGTGTTGAACAGAGGTCATTTGAGGTAGATGAAATATTTATTTAGGCCACTGAGATCCATGTATAACAGGAGTTCTTTGTCAGCGGTCAGAAGCTTGCAAGGCAAATGAAGCATGCAAGACAAATGTAAAAAATAGGCCGTGTATAAATGTTAGATATTAGTGTTATCATTAACTATTATCGTAATTTAGGCTTCTCTAATTAAGTTATACGTATCAAATTAATAAATGATTCTCTAATCGTGTAAGGGAATGTGATAAACAATATTTTTTGCCATGAATACGAACTAAAATTATCCTCATTGTATCCTTCCGCGCTGACCGCTGGAAATCATGTTGGGAAATAGGAAGACAGATCTCCTGTTATATATGGAGCTCAGTGAGTTAGGCACATGAATTTTCTTATACACATCTCAAATCGAAATCAAGCTTAACATGGCTCCATCTAACCGTCGACTGATAAGATATATGGGTTCGCTCCCGGATGGCTACCGACACTTTCCTTCACTTGAATTTTATTACAAACATTTTTCTATGACAATATTGACAATTAATATTAATAATGAGATTGTAATATAACAGTTTTTATTATTCAATGGCTTTCATGTCACTATATTTAATGCAAACTCTTCTATCTTATTCAATAATCTCAATCAAGCTCACTGCGTTTTATTTTAACTGAATTATTCTTAAAATATACAATTTACTTTAACAATTAATCTAAATGCTGGTGTAATGCTGGTTAAATTAAGATTATATTGGGATGGTTTTGTAAACTAATGGAATATTAATACAGAAATAATCTTTGAATTATGTCAACTTTATACAGAAAATTCATAAAAATAAAATTAGTATAACTCAATTCAGAATAGAAAAGTAATTCTTAATCTCGCTTGTAAATTTGGAGCTATTGCTACTGGAAAGTGGTGGCTCTGAAACAACCAAATAAGGTATGCTGGGGTAACTGGGCTATAGGCTCTTTTATGAAAAACAGTTGATGTATTTTAATTTTTAGCTTTTGTTATCATTGCACCCCCATCTCTTCTACGTCTTAAAACAACACTATTCAATTCAATCATAACTCTGTCTTTGCTGTGATAGGTTGCCGAAAATTTAGGTTTCTTTTTTTACGAACAACGTCAATTTTGTTTAACTTTCTCGGTTTTTTATTAAAATACGATAAGTAGTTTGTTTAACAAACTTTTTTTTAAAGATTAGGCATATAAATACATTAGTCTTATTAGATACCTATACATATTTACTTCATGCTTCAAATGCTAGGCCGGTGTTCCAATTACCCCATAATTGTTTCAAGAATGTGATAACTGGGACATATATCAGGGATAACTAAGCAGTGTGGGATCTCGTTACCCCAACAATAATAAATAATTCTTTGGAGTTTCTCTTACTACGGGAAATTCATTTCTTCATTGTTTTACTTGCTTTGAATAAAGAAAATTATATAATATCTTATTAAAATTACATAATAAAATTAAAAAAAAACATGTTGGTTGGTATCAAACCACATTTCTTAAGTGAGATTCCCAAATATCGAAATTTTACGATACAGGTGAAGAGGCATACATAAGACAAGGTGATTTTATTAGAAAACTATCAAAACTAATAAAAATAGTTCTGTTTGATATTAAAACATGGTTACATTCTCTGCAGATTTAATGGACTTATCGAACTTTCATTGGGACAAATAAAAAAGAGAATGAGATACTTAAGTACTTACGTACCCGTTTGTTTATAGATTTATCTTGTTTCTTTTTCCCTAAATTGCCCATGTAACTTTTATTCTTATTACCTATACAAATGTATAAGTGCTTACTTAATTCTTATATTTTTTGTATAACTAAATCTAATAATTTCACATTTGGTGCTTTTTTTAGACACCATGACAGCAAACGTTTCCCTTACAACGTTTAGTTGATGTATAATTTACATCATCTGCCTGGTTTAAATTCTTTTAACTTATTTACTCTTTTCCAGATAGGATCTGATATCCCATATTAAAATAAACAAAAGCGTGTGGAACATAGATCTACCTGGCCCAACTGCCCCATTTTTATAGGGCAACTGGAACCATGAAGAAAGAAACATGAAATATATATATATATAGTTAGACATTAAAATGTAATTTGGAAAATTTCTGTTTGATAGAGTGAACCTAACTGAACACATTTACAAAAGTTCAAACTTTAATTCAAATGAACATTAGATTTTGGAAGCCAGAATCTCCAGAGTCACATTGTGAAATCATGGCCCAGTTGCCCCACGAAACCTTAAAAATTTAAAATTCTTAATTGAATGTATTCCAGCAAATCATTCATTTATACACAAAATCTAGCATTAAACTTTTAATTATAAAAAAAATTATAATTTTTTTGCAAAAAAATCAAACAACAGAAGACGCGTTTCTCTGAACAATAATGAAATATTCAGTTTTTCATCAGATAAATGTCTCGGGTTGCTTTTCTTCATATATGAAGTCGATAGGTTAGTTACTAATTTTCCCAAATTGTTCACCAGCTGAAAAAAAAAACACGAATTTGAAAAATAATATAAAAAGTAAAAAAAGAAAAAAAAGCATAAAATTACTTAAAAGGTGCTAAAATTTATAAAGATTTTAGTAAATCCCGAGATGTTCCGAACGCACACGCGTTCATTTTCAAGGGGAAAAGGTGACTGACTGGAAGACAAGAAAAGAAAAACATAAAACAAGATGAAATAGTGGGCATGTGTATGTGTAAGCAAGATTCAGTCCACTGTTTCAGAAAAGAGGGGGAGGGTGGTGAAAAGATTAAGTCATCTTTTCAGGATCTCTCAAACTACCTAGAATGGAAAACCAAATAGGGAAATATTATACGAAAGGACATCGTTACAGGCAGTGTAATTTCTAAGTGAAATCTCAATGTATTCACGGATCACTGAACGTTAATGGTTAGATGTAGGTATGATAATTTTAGCTTTTCCGAAGTTTATCTTATTTTTTTTTCTGATGCAATCTGGATAATGCTGTAATTGGTTTGTTAAACTTGATATCAGTTAAATGATCTTTCAGCCTTTTTTTAAATTTTCGAGATGTCATGCCGATATAGAATAAACTTTTTTCATGTTCTGTGCTGAATGGGGTTATGTAAACTCCTGTTTTTTCACCATTTGGAACTGAATCAATTTTCTGTGAATAAAATCTTTTTCTGTAGCAGTGGACTGAACTGTGCTTGCACGTGTGCACTATTTCATCTTGTTTTATGTGTGTTTTTCTTGTATTCCAGTCAGTCACCTTTTATCCTTGAAAGTGAATGCATTGCGTTCGAAACATCTTTACAAATTTTAGCACCTTTTAAGTAATTTTAGGCTTTTTTTTTACTTTTTGTATTAATAACAAGGTTAAAATTCCTTCTCGGCACTAGTTAATACGGTGTTTTGGTTTTACTGAAAAATAATACATTTAAAATTTTATGAAGAATGATTGAGGTTTTAAAGATGACGTGCCACAAAGAAAAACCTACAGGAGCGCTGTCATTTCCTTTATTTTTTTCAATTGCGTGATTAACAAAGCTGTGTTTAAAATGAAAAGAAGCTTACAATTTTTTAGACTAAAAGGATTATTTGAAGGATTATTTGAAGGAAGGATTTACCCTGATATTAAGGAGTATGAGCATTACACCAGCAATACTCTTAAATGTTCTCAAGGAATATGCATATTTCATAATATCTGTGAGATTTATTATACATGTATTAATGTATTATACATGTATTATTATACATGTATTTACAAACATGTATTAATGTATATAGGATCAAAAGAGAAAAAAGAATTTCTGATGAAAAAATTTCCCGAAATTCAAGAGGGACATATCAGCAATTCTAGGAACATGTCTTTTGTAAAAGATATTCTGAATTCTACAAACGGTAAAGGTAAGTTTATATTTCTGTGAACATATATATATGTATGTAAGTATAATACAAAGTCATATCAAATAATTTACTTGGTGTCAACTGCGGCAACACCAAACATTTTTTCAAAAAGCACCAAATTTTAAAGAAAGTACTTAATTTCTAAAATTTATATTATTATAAAAATTTTACATAATTGAAATCATCGAATTTTTCTAATTAAATGCTTGTTATCATTTATTGCCTTAAAGAATACTCTTGAAAATTGAAAATGAAATATATTGCATTTCTTCCTTACATTTACATTAATAAAGTTATTTTAAATTTTAAAATTTCAACTTTACACGTAACTGTATTTTCTACAACTTACATGATTGATATAAACATATATTTTTATGGAACTATCTTACTAATATAAATTTTACTATCATTTATTGCACATAAATTTTATGAAGATATATTAATTTTCTAATGAGCATATACTTGAAGTATGCATCTGAATAAGAATGGCATTTGAAAACAAACACGAAAAAATTTGTAATATAGGGTATTTTAAATATGTGGAACACACATTAATGGCCTGCAATATCCATGCTTCGACATACGCAAGCGAATATTATACGTATTGAAGAGTTCTGTTTAAATTCAACAAATTTTATAATTATTTTGGTATAAGCTAAAAGAGGTTGCAGTCTAAATTTCTAATATCGTACTTTTGCAAATTTAGTTGGTTTCATTCTGAAGGCGCTTTAAATTTTGGAATCAACAGCCAGATTTTACTGATTTTTCTACAATTTTTAAAGCGTTTTAGAAGGCAACTACAACTAAAATAAAAGAATATAAAAAATAAAACGACCAGTTATTAAAAAACTATTAGAAAAACATTATTTAAAAAAAAAATCGTTAAAAAATATTCAAATGCAAACATGAAAATTTTCAAATAAAGCTTCTATTGATGGTTCAACATTTGTGGCATGGCACTCTGAAAAGTGGCTTTAGAAGGTACCTATGACACTGTATTTAAGATAAAGCACAAGTTTACAGGCAATGGAGTAGAGCTGGGTAGTGAATTTCCATGAAATCTTAAAAAACTCAATGCATTTTACTAAATTCACAAAAACTTTACGTGAAAAATATGGCTTCTCCAACAACACCTAAAAAGACTGCTACACAGAAATTCTCTAATAGCACTGACAACATTGACAATTTGAGAATACATTAAATGCCAATATACACTGATACCACGTGGATTCCGGAATTTAACTTCTTGCCAAAAACACGCTTATAGGTTCCCGAAACTAGCATCTTTCCTTAGTTCACGTCAACAGTCTCTACAAAATTTCAAAAGGCTTGAAACAAAGCTCTGAAAATATGGCTTGTAGATCCACTGCAGCGAAACTTGTCAAATCCAGTCGATCCATCTACAACCAGCGTATTTACCAAGTATTTATCAAGTAGCGTGGACAAACCAACCACAGCAACCTAATTACCATATAAAAACTCTCAATGACCACAACGATCAGAATCATGGAGATTTAATGGTACTCTGTACGAAAAAATGAAGGAAGAGAGATGATGGTATTTTACTGACAAGTGTTAGATGTCGGGGAACACATTCACAATAAACAAATAGAATTTTGCCATAACAATATTAACATAATACCATATTGCCAAAAACTTCCACGAAATCTGAACAAAATCGATTAAACTAAATCCATACTTAAAATATTGTTCTTCTAAATATAAATTTAGACCCAATAACCTAACGGAAACAAATGATGGATGATACTTTTAATTTATTTTGTCTGAAAATTAATTTTATTTTATTCAAAATTAACACCTCAAAGCTGCGGTAAACATATAACTAGAACTCGAAATATCAGCTTTTTTATTATATTCTCTTCAAAATTTCCTAAATTTGATAAAAACAATAAGCAATTTATCTCTTCACTGGAAACAGCATAAACGTGAACAAGACCTTACCACTTCTCATACTAGAAAATAGTAACTCCAACGAAGCTATAAAATATTTCAAAGACAAGTTTCTGAAATTAAAATATAGAAGAGCATTATTCCTAATACTAATCCAAAATTCAACATTCTCAAAATATTTTTGAGGACAGATAATTTTGCAAATTTTCTTATCAAGAAATTTAAAAACCAGAAACCTAGACTAAGAAAATTTTTATCCGTAAGCCAGATAAAACAGTAGGTTCCACAAACTACAGTCGAACCCGGTTAAGACGCGTTTCAAGGGAGTGGGCAAAAGTCGCGTATTAAGCGGGATCGCGTATTAAACGTGATTTGTATAATGCTGCAGGAAATGGGCTTATTTACAATATTTAATCGTCTAAATGAACTGCAGAACTTTCATTTATATGTTTACGGTAGACAATTGTATCTTTTAGGTATATTTAGATTAAAGTTTAATTGAATACAATTTAATTCATTGTTTCTTTTTATAGAACCAAATGGAATAATAACTGAAAATAAAAAGTAAATTCAAACGGCTTTATTATGGATTAATATGTTGCAACCAAAAATAAGAATAATAATTTCCTGCTAGACTAATTTTTTTAACAGAGGTAAAAAAATATTAAACCTTTGAAGCATTTGTTAAAATCATATTTAGTACTTGTGATAATGAGTACAATTATAATCTGTCCTTCTTTTCATTTTAAGAAAAAAACTATCCTTTTTAATAGTATTTGTGTAAAAAACACCTTTAGCTTAGAAAAAAGTAAGCAAAGAAAACATAAAAGAACTGAACAACCGCAGTCGTATTTATTTAATCTTCACGAGTTTAATTCTTTGCTTATAATATGTATCATGAAACATAGTAAGGATATAAGGTAGATTTCAAATCTCACTAACAATAGATATACTAATCTTTAATCATACTAATTTCATGACATATCTGAGTATCCTGAATTCGTCTATCGCTCTATGCTACAGTAAAAACATACACGAAGCGAGAGACAAAATAATGATAGGACGCGGGATCAAACAAGAATTGTACTGCTGCTAATTTAGGGGTTTTTTAAATTCAAATATCTGGCACTATTTCCGATTAGTAATATTCGCCTTAATTAATCTGTTATTAAATAAAATAAATATTACTATTCGTAAGCAGTGCGTTTTATTCGAATAAAAAAAAAATCTGGTAAATTGGCAACATTGAAGAGGAGACAAGGAATTCGCATCTTGATCAATGAATTCGCGTCTTAAGCGTGAATTTTTGTTTCAAAGTACCGAAAATCTCTCGCGTATTAAGCGGGATCGCGTATTAACCGTTCGCGTATTAAACGTGATATTGTAGCATTAGCCTTATGGACGATATTCAAGGGACCGGAAAAAATCCGCGTATTAAGCGGGATCGCGTATTAACCGTGAGCGTCTTAAGCGGGTTCCACTGTACTTATAAAAAATTACATTAAAAGGTTCCACAGCTAACACATAGGCAAACTTAGGTTCCCTTTTAAGTTTCTACAAAAGTAGGAAGAAAAAGTATTTTTTGGGAACAAAATGTTTTATTGCTTTTCAAAATATTGCCTTTAAGATTTATACACTTTTCCATCCGTTCAAACAAATTCTTAAATCTGTTTTTCCACTCTGAAGTTGATATCTCAGAAACACAGTTTTGGAAGGCATCAACAGCTTCTTGAGGTGATGAAAATCGCTGCCCACGCATTTTTTGCTTGACATAAGGGAACAAGAAAAAGTCGTTAGGCGACAAATCAGGAGAATATGGGCAATGAGACATTAATTGTATATTTTTATCCTAAAAATAATCAATTGTTTCCACGTGCTGTGTGAGAGCTGGCGTTGTCGTGATCAAGAATGTTACGGCGTTTTTTATTGTTTTTCCTGATTTCGTTGATGACTTTTGCCAAACAAGTTTCTGTATACCATTTAGCGTTAACAGTTTTTCGATCCTCTAAAGGAATCGTTTTCGAAAGAAACAAGCAATCCTTTTCTTGGAAGTGATTCGTGAACGAACAACTTTTGTAGGTTTCGGTTCATCGGGAAACACCCAAACTGTGGATTGTTGTTCAGTTTCCGGCTCATACGAATATGTCTAAGTTTCGTCACCTGTAATGATGTTGTATACGGATTTTGCAGTTGCAAATTTGAACTTTTTTAGCATTTCCTTACATCAATTTGCAAGAGCCTCATTTTGAGCTTCTGTCAAATTTTGTGGAATCCATCAAGAACAAATCATTTTAATAGCTAAATTAGAGATGGGCATTACTTAACGTATTAGGATAAAAAATCCTGTTACTATGCTGGAACCTAATATTGAATTAATATGTTACCGAAAAGTCCCTGTTAATTAAATAATATATGGTTTTAAATGGCAGCTTCTTTATTCATTTACCTTAATCAAGAAATCAATTTCATGCCTTTAAAATAGAACAATATTTACAAAAAACGTCCTCCATCGTTTCTATTCTGACGTGCGCCCCTAGTTTGGCCCATCTCCCTCCTCTAGTTATGGGTAACTCTGTTAGGTATGTGGTGCTAAACATTTATTGTGCATTTCATAAATCTTTAATGCATGAATAGTCATGACTTGCAGTACTAATTAAACGCTTTTTTCGGCTTGGTGCCTGGTGCTGGGTCATCAGCATCATCACATACTTTCACCGATTCTGATCGCGCAAAGTAGAGCATAAACCAAACACTGGCACAAATAGTAAATCATGAAAACATCTGAAAATTTCTAAGAAGAAAGCTCATGCTTGACATGTTTTGTACTCATGAATCGTATATATTGTCTTCATTTAGCATTTCCATACCAAAAAGTCAAATTTGACTTATAAAACCCAGCAAAGTTTTGTCTAATTTTTTATCTGAACAATATCTTTTCAACTAAAAATATATTTTCGTGATCTTTTTTTTTTGTATTTTTTTGTATTTTTAATTTTCCGCGAGTGATTTTTGTTGAATTTTGCAATATATTTCATTTATGTTATGTAAATGAAAAAAAGCACTGATCCCCACCCCCCTTTAAAAACATGCGGCGAAACAGGACTTCAGGTTCGTTAAATTTATCAAAAGCACATTTTTGCAACATTTAAGTAAAATAAATTTATTTAAAATTTTATCTCTTAAAAATTTTAATTCTCGATTTTGAATAGAAAATCTATTTCCAAAAATAACTAAACATTGTTTATCTACATCCAAATAAAATTCATGAATTTATAATATTTTAACTGATTAGCGCTTTTAAAACGGGTATATTAAAACTTCAATTGATTTCAACTGAAAGCAGCTGAAACGTGTTGGAAACAAACCGCAGATAATTCCTTAATTCATTCTGAATCACGCCATCAGTAAATATGTTCTTAACATATAAAATTATCTTTTTATTGCTTGGTAAGCTTATGAATAAAGAGAGATAAAAGAACACCTTTGCAATTATATATCTGTTAAAATTTTCTGCGGTCAATATAACATTTGCTTATTTCGTAACATTTGGTACAACAGTCTTTTAAATTAAAAAATACGCTGAAGGGTAAATTTATTTGAATGGCAATTTTATCCGAGTGAAATGACTTTTGATTAAGAATAATTTATTTACTCTTCCTGTTTTTGTAAGGAATCATTTTGCGTTGGCAGTTTATTTGAATATTTAAAGTGCTTTTTACTCCGTACTCATAGAGTTTTTTTTAGGGGATGGGGGGCGAGGGGGATTCCTGCACTATAAATTTTGTTTTTTGGCAATTTTTTTTTATTATTTTTGTTTTGTCATTGTTTTAATTTGCTGATAAAAAGAAAGAAAATAGCCTCCTATAATTTGTGAGAAAAATTAATTTTAGTACAGTTGTAATTAATTTGAAAAACTTATTTGTACGAACGAAATTTGTTTGGATGAATTGCACTTGATTAAAAGTATATAAATGATATTTTTGTGTTCTTGTGAAATTAGCTTTGAATATGCGTTGAAGTTGCTAGATATATATGGTTGTTATGAAGTCGGGGATCAAATTTCTCTTTTTTAATACTTCCCAACGTAGTTGAAAAGTGTTTATGAATTCAGATTGTCTGTCCGTCTATCTGTCCTTGCTTTAACTCGCGTAAATATTAGTCCGATTGCCATGAAATGGATAGATTTTATTTGGGTTTAGTATAGCATGTTCGGTATTGTAAAGGAAGTGTGTGTACAGCATATTTGGTTCATTTATAGGGCCACTCAAACGTAGGGCCATTCCGTTACATTACGGTATATGGGGAAAATAGCTTGCTGTGTATTTTATTGATATTACAATATTTAAGACATATTGAAATTGATATAAATCACTGAGGTGTACTACAGGGTTATTACTATAGACTAGGGTGTGCATAGAACTTATCGTTTATTTACAGGAATGCACAAAAGTATTTTGATATAGAAGAAAATGAGCAATAATTGAAGCCACGAAACAATAATTGCTGGAAGAACGTTTTCAATTGTGGTATGCGTTTTTAAATTTAACTATTTTTTAAATATTACTTGGTGTGTATCAATTCCAGATCATATACAAGGTCGAACAACAGTTCTCAACAACATTCGTTTATTGGTTGAAATTGCTGAGCGGAAGTTTTAAAATGTATTATGCGTTTAACTGAACTAATTTTGCATACTATGTAGTATGCATACGTATCTGTAGATCATATACAGGGCTTAAAAAATCGTATATTTTAACGACTATTCATGGTAATGGCAGAAATCGTGTTTTCAAATGCATTATGCTTTTTCCGAATTGTTCATTGAAGACGTCATCTTCCACCTTTGTCAATTGTGATGTTTTGTTATGGTATTCTGAATGCGTTGGAAAGTGCTTCATAATCTATACTGTATGCATGATTCTCATTTGTTTGGGGGGAGAGGGGATTAGAAATCGTGTTGTTAAAACTGTGTTAATTATTATACAGGGTATCTCTTATCGTTTACCAATAACTAGTTTCTGAACCGTTACTTTTAAAGGTATAGTTCCAATTGCAAAAATGTTTCAAATTTTGTTCTGCATCACATAAAAATCGATTTACATTACAATAATTACTTTTTAAATAGATCAGAAATTACAAATTTTTAATTTAAGAATTTACAAATTTAGTCCTACAAAAAATTATTCTTTTAGGGTCAAAACTTACTGATTTATGATACTTAGAATTTTATGAATTTTCAATGTTTTAATCACCATAAATGCAAAAACACGTTTTTATTGTCAGAAAAAGCAAAAAATGCATGAAATTCAAAGTATCATAACTAGGTAAGTTTTTGTCTTGCAAAAATTAAGTTTTTAATCACAAACTAATTTTGATTCATCTCAATAGAAAACAGCACTTATAATTATGTCAAAAAATATTCCAAACATTTTGTTTAAAAGGCCTTCTAATTAAAACATCCGTCGACCGCATGCACAGCGATTAGTTATATGTTATAAAAATAACAGGTTGTTGGAACCTGTTACCTGTAAAAGTGAGCAACGATGTAACCTGTTAACCAAAAGTAACTATATTTCCCATCTCTAAGCTAAATGTTCGTGCAAAATGTTCGTGCTGTCTGTGATATGCCAAGGGATACTTCTATCTCACGATACGTGACATGCAGATCTTCTTCAATCATCTTGCGCACACTACCGATGTTGTTTGGAATCACTACCGATTTTGGTTGTCCTTATTCATCGAGATTCATCATTGACGGACGCACGACCACGACGAAAGTCTGCAATCCAATTGTAAACAGATTTTTTTTTTATGGTGCTTCATTACCAAAAGTTTCACGAAGCGATACTATGCAGTTTTGTCGAGTGAGTCCTTTCTTAAAGTCGTAAAATTCATCCAACGAAAACATTCAAAAATTATTTCCATTTTTTTCACTCACTTGTTTCTTTAGAACACCCACTGTAAACAAAATACGCAGACGATTTCTAAGATGCCACTGATTCCAAGATAAAAAAATGCTAATTTTACGAATATCCTGAAGACAAATTTCAGTAGCGCTTTCTATTGGTCGTTTGTAAAATCATAAAAGGTAACCCTATTAACAACATTCTTTGCTAAGAAATTTTTGCATCCAGAAATCTAAAATAATTTTTAAAAAATTAAATATATATTTTATCTGTAATAAAACCATTCTACTTCCCTTTTTTACTCATTAAAAAAGTAAGATGTATCATGGCATCACATAAGAGTATCTTCCCATGAAATAAATCTCATTACACATAAATATACTTTTTAAAAGCATTTTCAACAAAAAACCCTTAAAATACAAGTGCAACAATTTATCTTGTGAAAATAAACCAAAACAAAAAGTACCTAAAAATTTAACAACAAGAAAAAGTTTATTTAAATTAGAAAAATAAATAGAAAACGATGTCCTTGACACCGTGACCGCATATACGTAACTGCTTAATCTCGGCTCGTGTCAGTCATTTCCAATCAGAATCGAATAACTTCAAATTCAAAATATTTAAAACATACATAATATATATAACACGTACTATTTTAAATATAATACAAGAGTCATTTTTTTCCAAAAATACTAAACAGTGTACACAAAGTGTGAAGTACACAGTGCATCCAAAAAGTTCCAGGACTGATCTCATACAGACCATATAACACAGAGATTATACATACACTTAATATTATGCTTTTACGTATTCGCCTCACAAGGCAATACAATGCTTGTAACGAGTGTACACGTCCGTAAACTCTCTCCCGCAACACCTCCACTCCAACACTGCAGAGTTTTGATGTCACAACCGTCCCAATGTCATCTATTGACACGTACTGCTGCCACTTTATCTTCAATTTCAACTTGAGAAATAAAGCGTAGTCCTAGGGGGACAGATATGGTGAGTGGGGTGAATGGTTGATGCAAACAACCTGCCTTCTCGTCAAAAATTGCTGCACAAGTATTGACTTCTGAGAAGGCAAGATGCAGCAATTTCCACTATTCAACAAATCGCGCTTCAAACGCTGTATTCATTTCAAATGTTGATGCAAGACATATTTGTTGAATGCACCTGTCACAGCGGACGGTCTGATGTCAAAAAAGCTTGCGCGCGCTGAACATTTTCTTCATTTCGACTATCTCATCGTCTTTGGTAGATTCTTTGCCATCTTGAAACCTCAAAAAACACTCAAATACCCACGAACGGCTCATAGCATTGTACTCATAGTCGTATTTAATCAGTTCGTATGTTTCTGTGACCGATTTTCAAAATTTAAGACAAAATTTGATTCTTGTTCGTTTTTCCATTTTTTTTCCATGAGAATGACGCTCACACACGCTTTACAGAAATGAACTCTACGAAATCGGAATGACACGTAAATGAATGCAACCGCTTAAGCATGGCTGAAGGTCGTTGATAGGTGGTACGGTCAGTTTCACAGGCGTAGCGCCATCTGTGTTTGTTTAGGAGCAGGTTGCCTGGATATTGTTGAATGCACTGTGTATAATGGAATCATTTTTTACACTTTCACCAGTAAATTTAAATCTATTAAAAAAAGCACAATTTGTGAAGTCATTTAAAAATTTCAAAACAAGGTAAAAAATAAGTTCCATCTGTATTTTCTCCTTTTATATTGCTACACAAAAATGCACTTTAAAAAAAGACGTGTTCACCCAATTATAGTGATGTTTTTCTGTTTCTTGTTTCATATAATGCTCAAGGTACCTCTTTTTATCCGGAAACGGACGAACTAATTTTTTCTTGTCATAGTGAAGTTACTGTCAACAGTTTTGTCTAGAGGAGAGTGCAATGAGGTTGTCTATGCCCGAGTAGGACTTCTATTAAATACTGCCGATGTCTAGGCTTTTTAATTCGATATTTAGGCTCCGATTGTCGATTACAACGCTTTGGGTCTCAACGAATCTTGTGGCTGTTGTTTCCTCAGGTGTTGGTTCAACTGGATATCACGTCTGTCGAGAAACGCAGACGAGACTAATCAGACAAACAGACAATTATTATATGTAGCATGCTTCTTTTTTGAAGCTGAATATAACTATGCGAGTTATTAGATAACTGCCCTACCGGTTGAACTTTAGCACTTTCAGTTTGCAGGCTTCGATAGTACATATGAAATATTATCTTCCCTATTCCTTTTGAAAAAGTCAAATTCATACCTGCAGATTGCGAAAGTGTCAGCACATGCTTAAGATAAATACTTTTTTCTTTTGCAGGTAGCACAGTTTAAGAAACAATAAAGCTATCTGCCTGTTTCTTCCCATTTCTTTTATCAGTTTTTTAAAAATTATTTTTACGCAGGTTGCAAGTTTTAATATCCCTTTAAGCCACTATTTTAATTGCCTATGATTCTTCTTGTTACTATGATTGATTCTTATTATTAGAACAAAATTTTTTTGAGTATGAAAATTGTCTTTCGGAAAGATGATGAACCATCATCTGTTTTACGTGATCGGGGAAGCTGGGAATTATCGTTAGACATTTCAAAGCCCTCATTCTCATCTCTAAATTTATAAACTCTCACACAATCATGAATTCATCGTTCTACATTCTCCCTCAATATCCGTAGTTAAACTATTGTTTCTGCCTTCTATCACGTCAAGCGGACAAAACATTTTGGATCAAATTTCGCCACTTTCTTTTGGCGACAAGAACAATGACAGTACTTCTCCAATGAAACGAGATCTTTGTCTCTAACTGCCATTTCAAATATTATAATAGAGAGTTTGCATCTTCTGCTCCTTAGAAATTTGAATTTGCGCTCCCTTCTCTATCACATCCACATCCTCACACATAAATGTGTTCTCCGAATCAGCAACAATAAGTAATCCCTGAAAAGGGTTAATAATGTTCTTTCCAAATAGCTAGCCAATTCATTAACAGCCGTACAAAGAATACACAAAATGATGGACGAAATTGCCCCTATTTGTTTGATGCGAACCAATATAAGGATATGTTATTCTGCTTAACGTTCTATTACGTCCCCTTTCTGCCGCACTTCACAACGACCGATAAAGATCGCCTAACAAACAGGAATTCTCTGTCTTCACACAGAGACTCAGAAATGGAACAGAATCCACTATCCCTGATTATTTTCCCCGTGAACCATATTTAAAACAAAATTTATTAAAAAAAGCGTCAACGACTTCTTTTGCAGACATATTTCTGGGGGCGAAAAACGCTACCCTTATACTGAAATATTCTAAAATACCTAAAATATATGAACATCCATCAGAAATAAAAATTGGTAATGGACCACCATTTACATCCAATGCCTTGCATTCCAGACGGCAGATTATTATAATAGGTTTTAATTTGAAAGCTTGGCTTAGATATTTATAAAAAGATCTTTAACCTATACCGTAGCTGGAGACATATTTGATCACTGCTTCATTCATCTTAAGGAATTGGCAAGAATAATAAATCTGGACATATTAGTCCCAAATTATCCTGCTACGGGTACCTGCTACGGTTTTATTGTAAAATCATTTAACAGCATTAGTCATTGTTTAGGCTTTAAACAATGACTAATTTTCTAACATTTTAAATAGTTACACCCGCAATAGATAAATATGTTGGCATTTTATAGTGGAAAAGATTCCCATTTAGCAAAATTTATTATTTGAATTGAAACGAAATTTCAAGCATTTAAATTAATTATAAAATATTTGCACCTTAAAATGAAAAATATTCCATTTTAACATTTTTTCCCAACTGAAAAGATCATATTCTTTGATTCTTCTCATTATATTTTGGTTATGTATAAATATATAAATATTTGTTTATTTTATTCGAAATAATTATTTTAATGAATACTTCGTTCAGTAATTTTTTTTACTTAAAAGCATAAAATAAGATTTTTCAATATTTGGAGAAAAAATATTATTTACTTCTCTATAATACAATTTGAATCACAACTTTTAGGAAAAAAAAATCCCAAATTCTTTACGTGTCATTTCAATCAATCATCTTTCATTTTATTACAGTTTTAGCCTTGTATTTTCTTCTTTTCAAAAATTTTACCTAAATAATTTCTACAGAAATTACTTTAGTAACTCAGAATTTTTTAATTCATAATTTAAAAAATACATTAAGAGCAAATAATTTGTAGTTTTAAATTTGAGATATTTTCTCACATTTATCTAAATAATAAAAAAAACACACGGCAAGTCCTTCTATCAACATTTATAAAATATATCAGTTTAATTTATTTAGTTTAAGTTCTACTTATCAAAGTACATTTTAAAGTATAAATGACTATACGTAATTTAAAAAAAGGAAAAGGAAAAAAAGGAAAGAAAATAAGAATAAAAAAATGCTAGATTTCAATTACAGTTATCGTGGAAAATCTGCAAATTTTTAACAGATTAAGGTTTGCTGATTTGTGCATAAGGAATATGTTCTCACCAAGAAGTAATTCTTCGGATATATTTTTGACTTGTACTTTCTTAGTTTGTTCCTTTAAAAGTGCTGCCTGGTCTGTCCTTGAAACATGAAAAGAGGATTTTTAGGGGATAGGAGATAAAGATCTAGAAGGATATTGGTTTGTTTATGTCACGTGGCACATTTCACTACAGGTTTACCGCCTAGGCAAAATAATATGCTCCCAGTAAAATGGTTCAATTTTGATCGTCTGAAAGTATCGGCCGACTTTATAATTTCAGCATGTGCGATCAATTTATTTCATACACAATCGCGACTTCCTACAGACGTTTCCATTTGATGTATAACTGGAGGAATCGTCAGTTATGTTCGAAAGAATATTGCGTTAATCTCTCTAAATGACTACCTTTCATTTACCGACAATTTCTATAATGGGTTGAAATTTAGCCGATACCTCTTGCTGTTGGGGTGGCAATCTACTTAATTTCTTTAGGTGAAGGACATTCTGCGTATGTGCCAAGCTCTTGTTCGAGTCAGTTGTAATTCCCTTTTATATAATTTTCGCACCTAATATCTAATTTCCTTCCTCAAAAACTTAAAATTTTAAAGCTTCACAGTTGAAATGATATACCAAAACAAAGTAAAAATTTAAGCATTCCATATCAATCCCAAATTCTCACAAAATGTAACTGCTTGACGAAGAACTGCTTGTATTGGTTTATTAAATTTTTTATCTTCAGCAAGTCCATATTCATCAGAATCTTTTCCAGAGTTTATGTGCGTGTTTAAAAAATAACTGTCTCTCTATCAAAAACCCATATTATTTTGAGTCCATACTTTATGGGCTTCTTTGGCAAGTGCATTTTATGTTTGCTTATCCTTTTGGATTTCACTAATATCTCATCGATATATGCATTTGTGTCAATTGTTTAATTATTTTTAAAACAATTCATGACCATGTTGAATATGTCAGATATAGGTGTCACTTTATCAATAGTACCCATAAGTTCTTTCTTCGTTTCTGAATTATCAAACAGCAAACAGCTGAGTTAAAATAAATGTCTTACTTTTGACGCAACGAAATGTCTTTCGTCTGATACCATTGGTAGCAAACAAACTATCCGCATCCTCTCGATTTAAATTAAAAACTGCTGAATACAATAATAATCCAAGAAATGCCTTTATTTCAATATCATAAGTGTAACAGAGTTACTTATTTTATCAGAATAATGCAGCATTCTACATTCTTTAAATTTCACATTAGTTCATTTAACCATAACTCCAATAACATTTTTATCAAGCAGTAAATTCAAATTTTCTTCTGACTCTGCTTTAATCCCAGTTTTTGCAGGGCTTTACAAACCTGGGAACTGCATTACAGTATTACATTTCAGAGTTTCAGCAGCCCAATTTATTTATTTTGCAGTCCATGTAAAATTACTTTTTCCTGTAAAAAAAAGTATAAAATTACCCGTATAGACAAGGGTCCTTCTCGGACAAGAACCTAATCATAACTACTACCAGCGGTCTTGACAGTCCGCAAACAAAGGAAAATAATTAAAAAATAATGAAATATCTTAGCTGTTTCATAAGCGGAATGGGATCTTCGGACTTTTTGTGGAAGGTTAAATAAAGGGCGCGGATCATTATCTATTCTGAGGGGATGGAAACATTTGCGGTCTGGGAGCCCACTCACAGTAGTTATGAGTTAACTTTGAAATAGCTATATATTTTATGAGCTAAAACCGCAGAAGAATCTGTATCAATCTCATTTCAAGAAACATGATTTAACAATGGCTTATCGGAAAAGAATACTCCCCAAATTCTTCTAAAAATTCTTTAAATCTTTCCTTCTCGCCTTTACTAAGACTCGACAATTCCAAATCAACAGATGCTAATAATGACCTGACTTTAGAAGTGTTGTCATCACGCATAACCACCAGTGTCATCCGAAAAAATCCCAACTTCTTCTTCTGTCTCGCATAAAAAGAACAGCAATTATACAACGTGCACCTAAATTTTCAATAAGATGAAACTGCCAAACAGTTTCCATCGAATGAATCTGAGCACCTAAATCAATCGCTCATTTATTCTCAAAAACTGACCACACAAGACACGAACATATCAGCTTCTTATAACTAAAATATTTTTTTATATAGAATATTTCTTATACATAGAGTGCAAAATGAAACAACGTTCAGCCCACCGTAACGAAAAGATTTTTCACTACAATCTCATCTAACACATTAAAAAATGAACGATGCTCAACAGGATCCAATGTAATAATATTTAATTCAACATACGGTTTTTACAGTTTAAACGGTTATCAGACAACTTCTGAACTACAGACACTTACCTGATTAACTAACCAGACTTTCTGATAGCCTTGATGTATTTACTGAACTTGCAACACTCTAAACTGTCCTTAACGAGAAAAGTGGAGGCATTCCTATACTTAACTCCATTAAAAATAATACAAGGTAGTGATAAAAAAAAAAAAAACTTTGACGATATATAGACCTCCAGCGGTTTATCAGTTCAACCGATCGAGATGAGATTTCAGGTATAGATATTAAGAGGTATGAGCTTGGGATTCTGTGAACGGCAACAAAGTGGCACTCACGGTTACGGTTATAGGTGCAGAAACTAGAAATGTTTGAATGGCAAAGCCATTTTTGCCCATCGCAAAAAGCTCAGCGCATGAAAAAAACCTAATAAGCGTTAGAAAATATGAACACATTAGGGATAGGCACGTACAAAAAACAGCCTTTCGAACTGCCAAAAAACCACAATCGGGGCGTACGGAAGAAATTTGCATATGTCAGAGGCAAGCCACCAATTACAGAACGCCGTACTCCAGATATTCAGCGTAGAAAACATATAAAAAGCGGGGTAGGTATGTTGATTCTTCAGTTGGCAACTCGCACATGCCGACAAAATGACTCTGCCAGCGAAATTTTGTGCTAAATTGGTAAAAATGGGATGAATGCCACTGAAACCTGTCGTATTTACCGTCGAAACCATCATCAAATACGTGGCCCATGTAATCGCAGTGGGATTTAGTAAAGAAACTCGAAGAAACTGGCATCTCCTCTGATAGACCGCGATCCTGACGACCAACTGTTTCTGAGGACACTGTTATGGAAGTGTATCACATAGTGACTTCATGACATGCAATCTACAAGAAGTGCAGTTCGTGTATTGGATATATCGAAAATAACGGACATAAAGCTTCTGCGCTCTGTAATCCGTACTTTTCGATACCGATATCAGCGCGTCCAGATTCTGGACGCGGGGGGCCATCAACAACGTATGGACATTGCAAATAAACTTCTTATTCGATATGACGGTGATAACGACAGACCTCTTCACATGTTATGGACGGACAAGGTACATTTCAAATAACTGGCAACATCAATGCCAAAAAGTCCTTCCGGCCAGTGCCGGGAGGAAGAGGTAGATTTCATATTCCTTATTTTTAAAAAGCAAGCTTATATTATTCAAACACACGAAACTCAATTTAGTGGAAACCGATTATAGGAGATTCAATACTAATTTTTCAATACTAAATCATTACGAATGAGAATTTCGGGAAATTAGTCAGCTTTATCCAAGCTGCTTTTATTTAAAGTAACTTATATTTGGTTGCCTAATTCGGCGATATCATGAAGTTCCTGCCATTTTAAGACAACATGGTGGATGAGGCTAACGAGTGAACTTGGTCGAGGCCTATTAGTAATTCCTGTGGACATGCTCACTCACATCGGAATGGGTTGATATATACAAGTGCTGTCGCAGGCAAAAAATCAGATTTTTCAAAATGTCAACCACATTAGAAATTCAAACTGCAATCTGAGCCATTTTTTAAGATAAAGAAAAAAATGCTCTGGAATCACTTTTGCACCTCAATTTAAATATATATATATTTATTTAATTTAATGGACTCCATTTTGAAACAAGATGGCTGATGAAGCTGGCCTGCGAACTTGGTCGAGACATTACGATATACTATCCACATGATTTCTTACATCGAAATAGGTTAATAAATACACGTGTTATCACGTGACAAATATCAGATTGTTTCAAAATGTCAGCCATGCTAGAAATTCAAAGTGCTGTAATTCAACCATTTTCTAAGATATATACGAAATAAAAACTGACCCCCGGAATCTTTGTATCAAAGTCACATAAAAAATCTCACATAAAAAAAATATTTTTCATTTTTCAATTTTTTGATAACTTATATTAAATATTTAATTTTTTTAAATGACAGCTCTTTTGAAACAAGATGGCGAATGAAGCTGTCCAACGAAGTCGGTCGAGACAATGGTATGTACTATGTACACACCAAGTTACATCTAAATCGGTTCATAAATACGCATGTTATCGCGTGACAAAAATCAGGTCGTTTCAAAATGTCAGCCACAATAGAAATTCAAAATGCCATAACTCAACCATTTTTTTAGATATAGACGAAACAAAAACTGTTTCGGAATCGTTGTATTAAGGTCAAACACATATTAAAAAAAATTTACATTTTCCAATTTTTTGGTACCCCATTTTAAATTTTAAATTTTTAAAAAAAATTTAAATGACCGCCATTTTGAAACAAGATGGCGGATGAAGCTGGCAAACGAACTCGGTCGAGACATTGATACGTATTATGTATACACCAAGGTATATCCAAATCGGTTCATAAATACGCCTGTAATCGCGTGAGAAAAATCAGGTCGTTTCAAAATGTCAGTCACGCTAGAAATTCAAAGTGCTATAACTCAGCCATTTTGTAAGATATAGACAAAACAAAAACTGCTACAGAATCTTTGTATCAAGGTCAAACATATAAGAAAAAACATTTTTCAATTTTCAATTTTTTTGTACCACATTTCAAATTTTAATTAAAAAAAAAAAACATTAACCGCTTAATTCTCGCTCCCGAGATATTCTCGGGCTGTGTCTTTTACTCAAATTGTTTGATTCCCAACAGTTTTATAAAATAGTGAAATTGGCTATATTTTAGTATCGTTTTTACTGTCATTAAATAAGGTGAATATTTCTTTTTCATAAAAGTGGTGCCAATAAGCAAGTTGAATTATTCAACCGTAATTTAATTCGAGCGTTAAGGGGTTAAATGGCCACCATTTCGAAAGAGGATGGCGGATGAAGCTGGCAAACGAACGCGGTCGAGACATTGGTACGTATTATGTATACACCAAGGTACATCCAAATCGGTTGATAAATACGCCTGTTATCGCGTGACAAAAATCAGGTCGGTTTAAAATGTCAGCCACGCTAGAAATTCAAAGTGCTATAACTCAGCCATTTTTTTAAGATATAGACGAAACAAAAACTGCTCCTGAATCTTTGTATCAAAGTCAAACATATAAGAAAAAATATTTTTCAATTTTCAATTTTTTGGTACCACATTTCAAATTTTAATTTTTTTTAAATTTAAATGGCCGCCATTTTGAAACAAGATGGTGGATTAAGCTGTCCAACGAACTCTGTCGATACATTAGTACGTATTATGTATACACCAAGGTACATCCAAATCGGTTGATAAATACGCCTGTTATCGCGTGACAAAAATCAGGTCTTTTCAAAATGTCAGCCAAGCAAGAAATTTAAAGTGCTATAGCTCATCCATTTTTTAAGATATAGACGAAACAAAAAATGCTCCGGAATCTTTGTATCAAGATCAAACACATAAGAAAAAACTATTTTTCAATTTTAAATTTTTTGGTACTACATTTCAAATTTTAAATTAAAAAAATTAAATGGCCGCCATTGTGAAACAAGGTGGCGGATGAAGCTGGCCAACGAACTCGGTCGAGACGTTGGTATGCACTATGTATACACGAAATTTCATCTAAATCGGTTCATAAATAGGAGACTTGCTATGTGACAAAGATCAGATATATATATATGTAATGAATTAACGTTACTCCCGTTGTTTTTCCTTTGTTTCGGTGTTGATCGTGCCATGGGTGCCGGGGAGCGGACAACAGGCGCGTCCGGCCCGACGTAGGATCGCTCCCTCAGAGTTACTAGCATAGTTCTGTAGTCGCAGGCCGTGAGTGGTATCCGGGGATTAATGAAAGATTAAGTGAGAAGTTGTTTCATTAAAGACACAGCTTTTTCTGGGACCTGATTTATTAATCTTTGTACATCCTTTTGAGAGAAATCAGGCCCCTTTGACATGAGAGATGTTGGTTTAACCCTTTATGGACAGGGGAACTTAGGTGTATCGCAAAACGATCCCTGGAGACCCTAGTGACGAGGAGTTAGTGCATTCTTTTGATGGTAAAAAGACCTGTCTTGCCAAAGTACGTGTATTTTGCATGGCGTACTTAAACTATAATTGATCGTTAGCTGAATGATTGATTGCCCGGGATTTGGGCGCTGGCTCAACTTCGGCCAAACGGTAGCTGCAAGACTAACAAATTGCACTTACTCAGCAAAAGTTTTCTTATGAAATAGACCAAAACGTTCTTTGAAAGTTATGAGATGCGATGCGGTAAAACTAAGTTAACAGGGGCAAAGACATTCAATCAATTGAGACACAATTACTAAAGCATTTTAAAAGTTTTAATTTTAATTTCTACATTTAAATTTCTGTTTTTTAAAATGGAGATTTCAAATTTTAAAAGGGGCAAAAAGGGGATTTTAAAAAGGGCTCAGCTTATATCGTTTCATACCCCCCCCCCCTAAAACAAGAGCCACAGGGCTCGAATGCAAGACCTGTGGGTCTTATCTCGTGAATTTAACCCAGGGTGATTTTTTTCCACCAGTTTTAGATTCTTATTTTCTCCAGCTCTCGAGTCAAGTGGACCTATTTTTACATTTATATATCAAGTTTACATCAAGATATTGGTTACACTAAAACATGGGAATTCTTTCAATGGTGCTGCAGCAAAATAATAATGGGACAGTCTCGAGACATATCTGGATTATAATTACACCAAACTTTTTCGAAACCAATTGTCTTTTGGATGTTTTCTTTTATAAAGTTTTTGTAAATGTCTCTGTGTAGAGTCCATTGGAAAACATCCTTTTTTGGCGTAAAATGGCAACTTTAACATATATACTATACTAAAATACTCAAAGTTAAACATACTGAAAACTTTACAGCATATTCAAATGTAAAAAAATATTCACAAATACAAAATATTAAAAAATATAAAAATGTTCAATAATACACGATATTCAAAAATATAAAATATTCAAAAATATGCACTAATACTATCAACATTAATATATTGTCTACCAAAATGCAATTTGAAAAGTTTGCATTTCTAAAAGTACTGAATTTTCACTCTGAGATAAAATAAGATACACTATAATACTAATAACGACAAACACATTAGATATCTTCTTATTCTACCTTTCTGTTTTGGTAGGGACTTTACTATTATTTGATTCAGCCAAGGGTTATCTTTATCAAAAACAAAACTAAGTTATCTTAAAAGGAAAATTATAGCTAAAAAAATTTACAAATATACACTTGCTATAATTTTCACCATACCCAGGGTCAGTGTGACATGGGTTTTAATACTCTGAGGTGAATATCATCCCAAAAACTGTGCCACTTGCACGACTGAAAAAGGAAGGTGTGTACATCAATATTCATCTGCTGAGGGGAAGCGAAGCAGTTTTGCCAGATTCTCCGTTCAACCTGGAAAGAGAATCTGAGAAAACAGTCCGGCTAAAGATGGGTGGCCACAGAGCGGAGTACCCCTTCATATGTCACAAAATTATCATAATAATATAGTTATAAAAAAAATTCTAACAGTACTTTTAATCTGTCACCATCATTCTACGCCGCTGGGGGTTGGGTTACACACCCAGCTCGGTCCTCGTCGAAATGCTACGAGCAAGGGGGACGACAGGAAAGCAAAAATAAAAAAATTAAAAATGAAAGAGATAGATGGGGTTTATTCATGGTTGAGTTTAAGATTTTGAGGAGGGTGGTAGTATCTTAACTTGGATGAATGGACAATTTCGGAGTTTCTCTTAAAATGTAGACTGGGTTTATCAATTTCAAAGGATACATCGGGAAGTTGTTTTAAAATGGTGTAGGAGCCAGAATATAGCGAAGTCAGTTTGCGGGTATTAGGATAATGAAATTCTTCATACATCACAATGTCACCAACTTTAAACTTTACAGGAAGGAAACGAGCATCATAACGGACTTTATTCTTTTTATGATAAGCAATTGTTTTCTCTTTAGCCAATTTTATAGCTTCCTCTACAGAGGGATAATAACTATTATTTGGTAAAGGAGGATCATATGGTAATTTTCCTAACAATAAATAACTAGGGGTGAATTGGGTTACAAAATGAGGAGTATTATTATACTCATATAAGACTTCATCTAAAAGCTTAGTCCAGGGTATTTTCTTGGATGTGGAATTGACTTTACATTTTAATCTAGTGACAATAGTTTGATTTAGGCGTTCAATTTTCCCGTTCGTTTCTGGTTGATGGCTGCTCGTCAATCTGTGTTTTATATTGTAAGTACGAAGAAATCTCTTAAACCTGGAAGCTGTAAATGCTCCATTTCTGTCGGTTAACACTCTATCTGGTACTTGTATCTGACATAATTGTTTCAAAATGTTTGTATAAGTTTCAGTAGTTACACTTTTTGAAGGAAACCCTCACACATAGCGAGTTGCATGGTCAACGACTAAATGCAAATATTTTTTTGTAGAATTGTAATAATTAAATCCGCCAACAGAATCTACTGCTAAACATTCAAAAGGTATATCTGTTGGGGGCATTAATTGCAATAAGCCAAATCTTTTTTGCCTACATTTTTTGTTTATCTGACACGTGTGACAGTGTTTTACAAAATTTTCAATGTCCTGATTAATGTTAGGCCAATAATATTGCGGAGAAATTAAATTTATCATCTTATAAATTCCAGGGTGGTCAAATTGTGTGTGGGTTTTTTCTAACAGGGGTAGACGTAAGGACCTGGGGACCACAATCTTATACAAACTTTTCTTTTTAATTACAACAACATCATTTATCTCAGTGTACTTTTTACCATCAACTGTTACATTTTCTTTTTTCTGATTATCTCTTACTTCATTCAAGTCAAGAAGATGTATAATATGGGGTAAATTTTCTGAAACAGGTTGTGTAGATAGCATATCAGCTTCAACATTAGTGAAGCCTTTTTGGTATTTAATTTCATAGACAAACATACTAAGTTTTAGGGACCAGCGGTAAAGACGTCCTCTTAAATTTTTAACACTTTTGAGCCAGGTAAGTGCCGCATGGTCTGTATGTATGATAAATTTTTGACCGTGTAAATAATGATAAAATTTATCTAAAGCATCCACAATCGCCAAACATTCTAACTCAGTAATTGCATAATTTTTTTCATAATCGCGAAGATTTCTAGAATAATATGCTATAGGATGTAATGTTCCTTTTTCATCAACCTGTTTCACAACACATCCCACTCCATGACTTGATGCATCTACAAACAAATGACAAGGAGTTTTGGGATCAAACAACTTTAATATAGGTTTTTCACTTAAAGCATTTTTTAACTTTTCGAAAGAATTTTGACAATTTTGGTCCCACACATAAGGGATATTTTTCTTCAACAAATTGTTGAGAGGGTATCGAATATTAGCATATTTTGGAATAAATTTGTGATATACATTTATAGATCCCAAAAAAACGTTGTAATTCCTTTACATTCGTAGGTGGTGTTAATTTCTTAATTGTCTCTATATTAGGGTTGTGAGGTATGATACAACCATTCGAAACTTCATATCCTAGAAAATTAATTTTGGATTTAACAAAATTACACTTTGGCAATTTGAGTTTAAGGTTTTGTTGGACACAGATATTAAATAATGTCTCTAAATGACACAAAAGTTCCTCTACACAATAACAATCCAACAAACAAAGAGAATACAATAACATCATCAAAGTAACTACAGGCAAAGTCAATTTTGTATTTATTAAGGATTCTTCTGAGGGTACGATTAAACCAAGCAGGGGCGTTTTTCCATCAAAATAATGCACTAACTCCACGTCAATAGGTTCTCCAGGCATCGCTTTGCGATACACCTAAGTTCCCCTGTCCATAAAGGGTTAAACCAACAGCTGTCATTTCAAAGGGGCCTGATTTCTCTCAAAAGTATGTGCAAAGATTAATAAATCAGGTCCCCGAAAAAGCTGTGTCTTTATTGAAACAACTTCTCACTTAATCTTTCATTGATCCCCGGATACCACTCACGGCCTGCGACTACAGAACTATGCTAGTAACTTCGAGGAAGCGATCCTATGTCGGCCCGGGCGCGCCTGTTGTCCGCGCCCCGGTACCCATGGCACGATCTACACCGAAACAGAGGAAAAACAACGGGGGTAACGTTAATTCATTACATGAAAAGTCGGCAGGACTATTTGTGCAATGTTTACAACTTTTCTTTTTAATCAATTTATATTTCAACATATTTTTAACATTTTCTCATTTCCAAATGAGTGAAGAAAAGTTTTACAATATTTAAATTTCTCTATAATTCGAATGTTTTGTGCATAAACCAATTCTTTTCCCCAGTAATCATATGTGAGTATAGTTTTATATTTTTCATATTTTTTAATATTACTCGTATCTGTGTATTTTATAATAATTTCAATTATTGAGAAAATCATACCAATTTATGACATAAGAGACTAAATACAGAACTTACCTCGGAAAGTAAGGAAAATATTGTTATATTATGTGCATAAATTTATATTTTTACAGAGTTTAACTTTATAAAAAAATAGGTGAAATATGTGCTTAAATACTGTAACTGAAAAAAAGCACAAACTTGAAGACTTTCAAGTAAGAAAAATAGGGTCACTACTTTAAATTGTATGATTTTATTATTGTTTTTTTTCGATATATTTTTAGTATTATTATTGTTGTTTGTGTTTTCAGCTTTTCTTCATATTTTATGTCATTATATTATTAAAATATTATATGTAAAATCCGATTGGATCATCTCGAGAGCCATATCCCAAACTTAGATAATTTAGCATCAAAACTTAAAATTTCCAATTTCTTTCTTAAAGTTTACAACTCAAAATTTAAATTTTAAATATGTTTTCCAGCAGCAAAATTCAACCCTCACATCTTAGCAAACTTAACTTTTATGTTACATTTAATCTAAATTTACCTTTAGAATTAACTTTGCATTAACCTTACTCTGTAGCAGTGCACAATTAAATTCTTTCTTATCTAATTTTGTATTCACCATTTTCCGGGGTGAGTCCCCCCAGATTTGCAAGCGAACCTGGGTGGACCTCTTCTTGGAGTGGGGAGATATGAAAGGATAAAAACCATTTAAAATTCCAAATTTAAATTATAATCCGGAGTCTCTTTCTTCTAACTTTAAATCTATTTCTAAAACCAGTTTCTCCCCTTGCAACTTTGTTTCCCAGCATTACATCTTATTACTTTCAGAGATTATTTTAGGACGATTCTTTAGAGTGAAACTGCTAATATAAGCGCTTTTTGCAGACATCTGTGGGTAGGGCTGATACGTCACAGTCCCTGGGAATTGTGCGGGCCTTGACCACAGATCAATCAAAACTTAATGAACCAATTAAATTAAATGTTCCTCCCAAATTAACAATTCTGTCCTCTGCTGGAAAATATTAGAATCTTCACCATATTACCCCGAACACGCACGAAAAATGAGGGATTTTGGCAATTTGAGCTGCTTGCAAAACTTATGACGATATAACCTCCCAAAATCTACGCTGTTGGCTCCGGGACCGGCGATCGGCTCGCGAATCCGATGTATGATGAGCGGCCTAATAAATGAGTTCGATTCGCATAACGGTTCCCGAGTCACTTTCTCATCCCATCATAGCCATCATCTAGGACCAAGCCCACTGGAATATCATTACGTTATTATTACACACACATATATATATGTATATATATATACGGATATATATATATATATATATCAACTTTTGAACGGAGGGTAGTTTCGGGGTCTGGGGGTCATGATCGATGAAAATATACCAAAATTTTTTGAAATCGCTTTCCTCCGAACGGCTGCGATAGGTAGCTTTTTGTAATGAAAGCTACCTAAAATTATGTGCACTGGGCAAACACTCTGTGGCACCAGTACCTTTATACGACGCCAAAGTTACTGTGTGGTGTGACATTGCGCATCCAATTGTTCTCTGCCCGTACTTGTTTGAGGAAGAAACAACAATGGGGTTAGATGCGTACTCTCTGATAGGCCCTCGCTACACAGCCATGCTTCAAAATTACGTCATGCAAAAAATGTTGCAGCGAAATGCATTAAATGCCACTTTATGGATCAAGATGGCGCACCTCCACGTATGGCAAATTGTGTACGCTATGCCCTAGAATAGCATTTTAGAGACCACATCATCTCACTCCATTTACCATATCCGTGGCTTCCGTGATCCCCCGACGTCACGCCTATGGATTTCTGGTTCTGGGGATATCTCAAATCTAGAGTTGCAAATGTGTAATCCGCAAACTTTGCCGGATTTGATAGACTTTGCTAAACGTGAGATTGAAAACATCATTCATGCTATATTAAGTTCGGCTGTATTTTCCGCAGTCTCTCGCATGCAATGCGTAACCGCCTGTGATGACACCTATGTGGAAAATGTGTAATCCAAAAAAAAAGTTTTTTTCCCCGATCTGTGTTGTAATCAGTGATTGGTGCATTGCCTCTGTCATATGCAAATTTCTTCTCTCCGTCCTGATAGTGTTTTTTACCGTTCACAGAGCTGTTTTTGTGAGTGCATAAAGCTTCCGTGTTTTTTAATACACGTACCGTTCGAACGCTCTTTAAGGTTTTCGCATGCGCCGAGCATTTCGCTACGGGAAAAAAATGCGCATGGCCATTAAAAAATTTCGAGTTTCTGTACCTATGACCGTAACCTTGAGCACCATTTCTTTTCAGTTCACATTATCTCGAACTCATACCTCTGAATAACCATATCTGAAATTTGATCTCTATCGGTAGAACGGGCCGGCCTCTTGAGGTCCATATATCGGGAATTGTTTTTATGACCACCTTGCATTGTGTATATTACAATCATTACTTCTAAAATAGTTACCAATGTCTCCAGAATTATTTCCATTACCTCTATAACTACACCCATTTCAAGAATACTTTACATATCCATCGCGATTGCGATATCCAAAGTTCGACTTCCCACTTCTAAACCATTACTATACCGACCCTTCCTAAACACACGCGAAACCGAGTTAAACTGATTACTGTGAGACACTTTCTGTCTTAGGCTACCCAATCATGGCTCTCGAAAAGTCCCAATATCACGCCTAATTTCTCATTTGAGTAAAATTCATTTAATACAGCATTCATAGATGCTATCATATAATCCAGAATACGCCTATGAAAAAGAGACAAAATTATGCAAACAAGTTCATAGAAAGTAAAATGCGGATCTAATTTATTTATCAATTCCAGTTTATTAACTTAGAATTTTGATGTTTTTCGAAAAATTCTCTGCTTATTAGAAAAAGCAGTACGTTAGACATTTTCCTTTCACATGGTTTGGAACGCTTTTTAATTGTGTTTACAGTTGGTAATAACGTTTAGCTTCATTTCTTTGCAAAAATTTATTTATATTTTCTAGATAAAACAATGTTTCTCTTTTCGAAAAACACATTAACACAATATAATTGTGTTTTGTTTGGTATGCTACTATTAAATAAATTTACTTGTTAAAGGTTTAAAATACACTTTCCGAGCATAATCCAACAGCTTGAATTCTTCAAAATTTGGCGCAAAACCTGAAACTTACTCTTTGAAATGTGGCTTTAAAGAATAATCATGGCACTTTATTTAAGATAAATCACAAGCTTTATTAAAGCATTATTAGAAAGTTCAATGGCGTGGAGCATGTAAAACTGTTTTAGTAATGCACTTCTAAATCTGAAATAAATTGAATGCGATTCACTAAACTAAAATTTCATCCTACCTACAGAAAATTTCTGCTCTAACCTACTCAAGAGGACTGTATGCCGAAGTTTACTAACAGCATTGTAAACAATATCAATAATAGCCCTTTGAGGAAATAGTCAAAAGTCACTAAAGAGTTTGAAACCCACAAACCCCCAAAGTTTACTTTATTCGAAGTACTCAAATGAACTTCTAAGTTAAAAGAAACTAACTTTCTGTTGTTATCCACGTCAACCATTTCGACCAAATGTCACGTGACATGCAATAAAGCTCTGAAAAGCTACCTTATACTATCTTTGGGCTGAGACACTAGAAATGCATTCTATCCAACTCAAACCAGCGAATACGTTCTCGTTAGCTGAACACAGTTACCTAATTATTATTTAACCGCACAAAATAACCCCGTCGATCAAATTCAGGGAGATACAAGCACATACTGTGAACATTAGATAAAAGAGGCAAATGGCAAGTTTGCACAGAAGTGTTATAATTCGGCAATACATTCACAACGAAAAATAGGCTATTCTTGTAAGAGAGTTAAATATACATCACTGCAATACATCAACTCGCAAATGTCGTGTCATCGAATGACTAATGAGTCTAAGCGTTCATCAAAAGTACTTAAAGAATTATATAGAAAAGGAGAGTCAGAATCCAATTACTCATGAATAAATAAAGAATGTATCATTCCCTTTCAAACTTGAATAACAATGAAGATATTTAATTTTATCGATGTTTTCGTCAGATTTACTTTGTTGTCTGCGAAATGTAATCACGCTATTAGAAAAACCAGAAATTGCTATCATATACATAAAGTAGTAGCGTTTTGCTACAGATTTGGACTTTTACTAAGTGTACCCACTTTCAGGAATTAAAATTTCGCTTCCAAAACGTCTGATGTTGTCAACATATTTAACACAGTGTAAAGATATACAATAAAAAGTTTAGATAAACTATATATTCTTTAATGTTAATGTTATGAGTAAAATTCCGAGTTTGTTTTTAATTGAGATATCCTATTATTAGACTTAATAATTAGGTTGTGGCTCCACATTTCAGTGCAGAATTTGTTGTTGCTGTACTCCCTCTTAAATGTTTGTTGTTGAAGTTTGTTGAAGCATAGTACACATTTGCACTGTATTTATTTCATAATAATGTGTTGCCTTAGAGAATAAAAAAAATAGTTTCAGAATGTCACTTTCAGTGAAAGGAGATTTAAAAAACAATTATTAATATGAATTAACATGTCTTATTAGGTGTCCACGTGGTCTTGAATTCGTTGGCAGAAAAAAATCTGTTTGCAAGTTTGGACTGTCTAGCCTGTAACGGACGTTTCTTAGAAATTGGAAAATACGACATAGCCAACAATAGCAATCTTGGTAAGTTTATGAGAGAGCTTAGCATGTACCGATTTTTCTTTTTTTTTTTGCTTAAATGTAATTTCAGAAAAAATTTCGATTATATCTTTTGCACATATCAATGAAAATTAATTAATTTTCCTATATTAAGTGGAAGTAATTTTTTTTTGGTCAAAATTCGACAAAGGTTTTCAGCAATAAACATCACTTGAAAATAAAAACTCTGAGAAGAAATATAAGCCAGAAATGTACTCATTCGCTTAAAGGTGATAAAAATCTATTAAAATGTCTCCAAATCTTAAAAGCTTTAAAACATTCCCCACAAACTTCGAACTTTTTCAGAGGACACAATCGACCAACTTCTGGGATAACTAAATCTTTGTATTTCTCTTTGATCTTGTTCGAGCTTTAGCCGGGAGAGATCATTCCAGGTCTAGAGTAGAACAGAAGAAAAAGGGGGACGAAAAAAAGTTATTTTGTTTTACCAAAACATGATTTTATCTATTTTCTATAATTTTTTTCTCAATTCGATGGATGCCATACAACTAAACATTATTATAAACAGTGTCATTTCTAAAAATACTCTCAAGAGATTCTAACATAATGTCTTCTTGTAATTATTTGTACGGAAAATAATTTTGAATTTATTAACACGTTCACGCCGGTGGGCACACTCGACTATCTCAGAGTTGTCAAGTCTCCGGCTTTTTGCATACCACTATTATTTTCGAGAAAATGTTGTTCCTTTAAATCGCCCAATTGTTCTAATTAAATAAAACGACTTTTTCTGTATTAAAATACTGGTATCCAAAAAGCCGGAGATTTTGCAGCCCTGAGACAGTCGAGTGTAACCCACCGCGCCGGCGTGAACGTGTTAAATTTTTCTTTTATATGCTGCGTCTGAGCTAATCTAGCCAACGCTGAACGGCGTCATTTAAATTTGGGGTCTGCTTCATGTTCTTTTATTCTATCACGTTATTTTCTCATTGGCATTCCTATATAAAGGAATTATTTAAAAGGAATTGTCCTTTCTAAAAGTATTATGTATATTCCTGATAAATTTATAGCTTGAATTGGATTAGTTTTTACATTTAACGCTTATGTCAATGACCGCAGTGGTGTAGTCGTAAAAAAAAACAGAGGTTATACGTTCTAAGCAGAGGGTATACGCTCAAGGCAGAGGGTATACCCTAGTGTATATATACTATAGCTTTCTTGAGAAACAGAGGGTATACGGTGCTCCTTAAAAAAATCCAGAGAGTATACGGCGTATACCCCCGTATACCCTCCACTACATCCCTGAATGACCGGGTACCCGGATACCTTTTTCTCTTTTCATCCTGTTTTCAGGGTGTTAATATCAAAAGAAACTAAAATGAATTTAGATAGTCATTATTTGTTGTAGCCACTGTCCATTAATATAGTCACTTTAAAATTTCAATTTTTTTTATTAATATTTTGAAGCATTAAATATACAGGGTGGTTATAATTAAACTTCCCCTATAAACAGCATCCTACAGCGGAAACGGGTGAACGGAATGCAAAGAAATTTTGTATATAGACTATACATGAGATGCGCTCACGGAATTTTGAAAAAAAAAATAGTTCAAAATTCTACATCAGAGGGCGCCTTTTCTGGAAGAAACGATAAATTTAACACAATAAACTGGAAAAACAGAATCCTGAAACAAGGTGTACATTTTGGAACTAATTTTTTTTTCCAAATTCCGTCAGCGCATTTCGTATATATAGTCTATGTACCACATTTCGTTGCATTCCGTTCACCCGTTTGAGCTGTAGGATGCCGTTTATAGGAAAAGTTTAACTATAACCACCCTGTATTTATGCTTTTCATCAATGACCACGATACCCGGGTACCCATGCAAATTTTCTGTGAAAAATACAGAAATTAATAGATTATTTCGATTTTGAATATATAAAGTTTAAAATTCATTTGTAAATAATAGTTAGACATATTTTTAAGGCAAAAAAAAATTCATTTACGTGAAATTTTGTGGACACTTTGTACAATAGAAAAATGTGTACGAATGTACATAACATACTGGCTTTTCACATTTGTTTGCATGATTTTCTGGTTTTTCTGCTTCGTTTTTGAGGCTGTAATAAGCACATTTGATACCAACAGCTTTTATCCCTCTTGTTTCAACTTGCTTTAAGCTTTTTGGGCTGGGTTCTGAAACGTGTGACAGCTTCAAATATGGCATAGATTTTTTTTCAGTATACTTTCAATTCCCTATTTGATCTAAAATTGTCATAGCGTGTGTATTTTACAATTGAACTTGAATTGCTGGAAAGCTCAAGATCTCACCTAATTCTTTCAAAACAGGCGACGGTTGCCTGTCTTATTTCTAACCATATCATTATTTGCAGTATGTATAATGTAAGCAGTGAGTGCTGCTATATCCACAATATTGAAAAATAATGCAAGTGGCCGTGTGGTTTTAAGCCTGTGTGTTGTACATTGTGCCAAAAATTTATCCATTACATCCACTCCAGATTTCGTTTCATTATAAAACTGAATCTTTTTGAGTTTCTATTTCGTTCCCGTGATAATTTTATCATGTTGCATAGTAGACATTAGAATGAGAGCTTTGTTCCTTTTTGGAACATACAAACAAATACGTCATCATGAAATCCAAATTATGTGGATAAAACTTAAGCGATTTACATGGCTCATTTCTTGGGGAATATGTGGTTTGTTTCTTTTCAAAGTGTCAACCATTGTCAGATTCCACTATAATAAATGCTTGGCCAAAGAAAGACCAGAAAAAACGTTGTCCATGGTGGTGTTTAGTCCAGAATTCTTGAATTGAGCGGCCAAGTCTTTTGCAATTCTTTCGCCTTTGTTTATTTCTCGGTCTGTACCCGTTTTTCCGGTGCAAACTTGGCCATTGAGAGGATAATAATTATTTGCATCACTATACCCACCATATTTTGATCCCAGATTTAGCTGGTTTAGACGGAATATATTGGGTGAATATTGCTCTTCCTCGATGCGGAAATAACTGCTCGGCAACCGTTAAGTCTTCCATCAGTTTGGATTTTTTCAATAGTTTATGATTTAGCATGGACCATAAATCACAAATAGCTGCAGCGTTATCATTTTGAAGATGTTCTACTCGTGTTTTCTAGTTGTCAAAGCGATTAAATCTAAGGATATTCCAGAATCAGCCTACACTCGTACTTGCTCGATATAACAGATATAGGTTTGTTTTCCATACTTTTAATCTGTGATCTTTGTATGAATTGTTGACACCTGAATGAATTAATATTCATAAAAATGCGTCAAATTCTTCTTCTCTAAAGTCGATCAGTTACATTCCATGAAATAGAGGTGTTTTATGGCTCGTGTATACTAAAATCGCCACAGGTACCCGAGGCCCCGGTTATTGAAGACAAGTGCAAATTTTGGTCATTGACATAAGGGTTAAAAGATATTTTAATTTTTATGGAGGGACTGTGATTAACTTTATATCAAATTTAAAAGAATATGGGTTTAAATTGTTTATGTGGGTTTAATCTGGTCAGCTTCTAATGGACTTTCAGCCCCTTTAAGCAAATAAGTACATTTCTAAGTTGTACGTTTTTGAAAATTTTTAATTATCGTTAACTGGTGTAAGCCCGAAATTCTCCGTTTCATGGTATGTTCAGCATCTCCATTCACTTATTTTATTTTAAAAATTAATAACATGTTTACTTTTTGTTTGCTAAGAACATATGGAACCTAATTTCTCGATAGTGAAAGTAAAGCCTCTTTTATGAGTGAAAATTGTATGCGAAAACTGTGTTTGCCAAGGCGAAGAACTAGAGTACATGTTAAATGCTTGGGTTCTTATAATGCTGAAACAAACGGAGAGGTAAATTTTAATTTTACTCCTCATTTTAACTCTGAAATAATTGGCCACTAAAGCATTTGCTATAAAAAGAATAACATAAAATGGGCCACATAGTTAAGTTCCTTCAAGTATTGTGAATAATTTTAATGATTTTAGTTTTGGCAGATTCTCTATTTTTACAATCAAGACAAGTGGATATTCTTCTGGAAGTTAACGTATTTTTTACATTACTAAATGGGAAAAGTGTGAAAAGAGGGGAAGCTCTGTCCTTCGCTGTAAGTTCTAAACTTGGATGCATTGTTACAGGGAGTACCACATTTGATACAGTGTTGTAAATGTGTTTGAGTTTAGTGATGATCATGAGATTTTCAAATACTCCACTTCGGATAGACTGGTGCCAATCGTCGCGTGATGCCTGAGATTTTGGTATAATGCGAGGACGTTATCTCAGCAAATAAGCGGTTTACTCTTGGCATCGAAGATTTCAAGTGCCACAACGATGATTGTGAAATTGGTACAACACCAGTATTTTTCTGAGGCGATCTTTGCTTTAAGTCATCATAAATTGTTAAAATGTTCGAGTAAATTTCTGACATTAAACCCATTTCTCGATTCTAACTGTATTTTGCGAGTCGGTGGAAGATTGAGACATTCTAATGTTTATGATGATCAGAAACAACCAATAGTGTTGCCTAAGTCCCATCATATTACTGCATTGCTTATTAGGCGTTATCATATAACTTAACTGCATGCTTGTCCTCAACTTCTTTTGCCTGTCCTTCAAACTAAATTTTGGATTCCAAGTGGAAGAGATACAGTTATGAAAATTGTGAAGACTTGCCTAAAGTGTTTTCGTGCATCCACAGCTATTGGTACCAAATTAATGGGTGACCTGTCTTGTGCGTCTTAATGTATGCGCGTCTTGCCCTGTTGTACATTTTCGAAGACAGGAGTTGATTATACCGGTCTTTTTATGTGTAAAGAGAGAATGTAGCGGTATCAAAGCGTGTAAAAGTTTCATAGCTATTTTAATCTGTTTTTCGACTCGTGCTATTCATCTTGAACTTGTGTCAGATTTGTCAACTCCGACGTTTTTGTCTGCTCTAAAGAGATTTGTTGCCCGTAGAGCCAGCCGAATTAGCAAGTGATTGTCCAACAAATTTTAAGGGTGCAAGTAAGGAATTGAGAGAGTTATACGAATTCATTTCCTCCACCATTAATCCTTACAGAACTATGCAGCTAATGAAGGCATCGTTTGGAAATTTAATCCTCCATCGGCTCCACATTTTGTTGGGCTGCGGGAAGCTAACTTAAAATCTGTGAAATATCATTTGCGTAGAACAATGGGAAATTCACTATTTATACTTGAACAGTTCTCAACATTTTTGTCACAAATTGAAGCTTGTTTGAACTCGAGACCCTTGTGTCTTTTGTCAAATGATCCAAATTATCTACAAGATCTGACACTTGGTCATTTATTGACAGGTACTTCTTTGACAGCTATTCCAGTGCTTGATGTTTCTGAGGTTCCGTCTTCACGACTTCGTCGTTGGCAACTGACGCAGAGAGTATTCCAATACTTTTTGAAGCGATGAAGAGCAGAGTATTTACATCAATTGCAACAACGGTCCAAGTAGTAACGTCCAACATGAAATTTAACATTGGTGACTTGGTACTCATTAGAAATGAATTTGAGACAGCGCTTCAATGGAAACTGGGAAGAATTATACAAACTTTTTCTGGTAGTTATGCCTATGCTCGAATGGCCATAGTAAGAACTGCGATATGAGTGCTCAAACGTCCTGTTCGCAGACTTTGTCCTCTGCCATTTTATTGAGAATATTTAATTGCAACCCTGGAAAGTTTCAAGGCCGAGGGTGTCTGTTCAAAAATATTTATTTAACACATTTATTTATTTACGATATGCCTAAAGTGCTTTCGTGCATCCCCAGCTATTGGTACCCAAATAATGGGTGGCCTGCCAGCTATGCGTGTCGTGCCCAGTTGTCCATTTTCGAAGACAAGATTTATTTAACCCATTTTCGATCGAGTTCGGTATCGAACGACACCTCGGTAAGTGACTTTGTGACTCGTGGTTGCTCGTGCATCGGAAGAAACTTCGTAAGTAATCTTGAGTTTTCCTGCATCCAAAGACATTTCGTAGTTTGAATGTTCTGTTTCTTCTTTTCTCTTGTTAATTGTAAGAGTGACTATTTTATATTGTAGGTTTTCAGTTGAGAGCAGTGAGCTCGTGTTTGTTTGACGGCGGTCGCTGTCGATTGTGTAACCAAGAGGGTTTTAACATTTTAGTTGAAGTTTACAGTTCATATATTTATATTTCATGATTGATGAGCGTAATTTCTTGAGTTAGAGAGAACCAGTCACGTAATTAATGTACATAAAATTCAATTGAGAGACATTATAAATAGACAGCTAAATACTGGACATGAATTGGGAGATCAAGGGTAGGGTTGTTGTTATTGTATTTTTCTGAAAGCTGTTTTAACAGAACTATTTCAACAATTTCAAATCACCATTCGTCAGTGACTGCGGTTTCAGCATAATAGTAGGTTCATGCTAAGGGTCGTACATGTCCTGAAATTTCATGGCGAGGAAATTCTTCGGAACCAGTATTTTCTTATCGAAAACTTTCTTCTTAAATAAGGCAAAATTTCGCGCTCTTAACCCAAATTTATTTTTCTATAAACAAATAGTGATATTTATCCTGAAAACATACCTTAAGCGTACGACCCCTGGTTCAAGCCCATTTCAGCTCTGTTGTACGAAATCACCAGGATACCACTTTCGGGGTGTGAAGGATCGATGATGCGCGGTTATTTGACTTCAGAAAGATTTCGTCACACGAATATCTGTTCAACGTGTATATGAAAATATCTGACACCTTTGAATCTGTACGTCAGTGGCTCCATCGACACTGCCTGGCGTGTATTACTAATCGTTGACAAAATTTTAAACACTTAATATAAAATTAGAATTTGTCTATGAAGCTGTCATTTAACATTACTTTCATGTATTTTTATATGTTTGTGCTTCAACCCAACGTATGGAAAATATATGTAAGAAGTCCTGTGCCCATGCATTCTTATATTCAATTATTCTTACAGTGGCATATAACAAATCTTAACATAAACTTAAGTTTTCACAAAGAGTTTGGAATAATGTCTTTAAAAAAACAATCTCTATTCTGTTCTAAGTAAAATAGTTCATACTCTTTTAGGAGAAAAACAAATAAAAATCATACACTTCGTTTGATGTTTATGTCGATGATTATGATGATCGTTTATATCGATTACTAGCACTAAACATGGTAAAACGCGAATGAATGAAAAATTAAATATAAATCTAAAATGATTTAATAATTCTGATCTCATAGCATTTCTTTTAAATTTCACAAAAATGCTTGTCAGAAATTTGAAATTCTACAATTTTGTTTTCAAAGACACATTGTACAGTCGTGGAGAAAAAAAGTAAACACCCCTACTAACTCCTCAAAAAATTATAGTAGAAGAAAGTTACTGGTACTGAACGATTGGAAATAAAGTCTACTTGTAAATGATGTATATAAAATTTGCTTAGGGGGACATCTACATATTAACACTAGCCATAACTTTGTCTTTTCAATAGCAGTACACAATTCTGACAGCATAAATGAACTCTACACTCTTCAATTAGCCTAAAAATAAATTTTTATGCAATTTGTGCGATAAGTTACCGAGAAATTAATTATTTTAAAACAAACATATTTTAGGGGCTGTATTCAAATTAAAGTCCAGTACTCGATTGTTAACTGAGAGAGCCTCCTTCTTGATCAAGACATCTTAAGCAGTCATTGACGACTGTTAGATTACAGGTTAGCAGAAGAAACTTCAAAATATCTATTTACTTCTATCATAGACGGCCTCTTAAACCATCATTTTGCCGTTTTTTAAGCTTATTTTGAAAACTACTGGGAAGAAAATTGTGAAATTTTGGATTTCCATAAAGAAGGACATAATAAATCTAAATCCATCAGAAAAATTGTAGTTTGCAATTCATAATTTTTTCGAATATTAATTTCCTAATTCCTAATTCATATCATAAAATTAAAAAATTTGCAAATTCAACGTATTTATGTTTGAGTATTTTAGCATTATTTCTACGCAAAAAATTAGTACATTAGAAGTATAACTTCAGGAGATATTAATAAAATATGAAAATGTAATTTAACATTAGAAGCACTAAATTTTGAATGTTTATAATTCAAAAATGTAGTATTCAAATGACTTGAAATTTGGTGTCTATGCATAGTTTGAACCGAAGATTTGAAATATCTTGTTACAATTGGGTATTGCCATTGAAAAAAAACGAAGTTTGGGTTCGTTTTAATATGTAGATGCCCCCCTAAGCAAATTTCACATACATCATTTAAAAGTAGACTTTATTTCCAATCGGTAGGTACCAGTAACTTTCTTCTACGCTAATTTGTTGAGAGGTTAGTAGGGGGTGTTTACTTTTTTTCCACGACTGTACGTTTTGATCTATTGGAGTGTTTGGTTTTTAGTTTATTTTTTACTATCATTTTTCTTATTACTTGCGATTACTCACTGACTCTAAACATGTTATTAAAATTGTGCCGACTGGCGAACTGAGGGCACTGATAACTCCTGTAGTCCTAGAGAAAGAGAGACTCGGTGGATACTAGAACTCTCAATTTTGTTGTGTAGTGAAGTGGGCGGAAAATGAAGAATGATGTGATGTTAGAATATATATGGTGATCCGCCATAGTTTAATTTCTTACTGTGTTTCGTTCGAATATTTTAATGTTTTTAATTGTGTGTTTTATATGACTGTAGTTTTAACTGTTTTATGTTATGTTCTTCGTAATAAAAATATTTAAAGGCAGTATTGGAGTTGCCCGCCGGTCCACAACAAGACGTACACGCTATAACACCTTCCACCGGAATATGTATACTCTAGCCAAGCTTACTAATTCTATACAAATATTATTTGCGTTTTTATTGGAAGATATATATTACTTGTTTATTTATTAGAGTGTTTTATTTTGTAATTCGTTTACTACTAACATATCTTTTTATTACACAGCGTGCCTTTTTTTATTTTACAGGAATGGAGCTATTCCAGAAAAATGTATCATTTCATGGAGTAGCTCTAGATGCATTCTTCAACACTAGCGACGATGATATGGAAACGCAAATAGAATTAGTACAACTAGTGAAAAATGGAATTGCTGATGGCGTTGTCAAACCACTGAATACTACTGTGTTTAATTATCATGAAGCTCAGAAAGCATTCAGATACATGGCGAGTGGTCGACATATCGGGAAAGTTGTTTTAAAGGTACAGTTTTTTCGACTTAGATGTATTGCAAAATTACAATTTTGAACAGTTACTATGAGCCTTAAATAAATGTCGATATAAGAGAAAAGTACAGAAAAAATGAACCAAAATAATTACATCGGTTACGCGTAAGTTTGGCAATTGAGATAATCCAAAAGTGCAAGTGTCTTACCTGAGTTTTTAAACGCAGCTTAAATACCTATTTTTACGCATTTTCTTGAACCAATATTATTCTAGGTATACCATTTATGTGGAACAATCTGCATGGAATACAGTAGAGAGAGAAAAACGTAAAGTAAAATATTTGCTTCTGCGATTTGTTCAGTAATTCTAACATTATATTACTCATTTTACTAACGATTTATTCTATTTTTCTTTTTATGGCAACGGAAAATTTAAAAATCACGACTAATTCTGTTTGTTTACACATCGTCATATTCTTTGATCATTCCGCTTTACAGTACGTTTTCACAAAATGTCGGTTATTGAACTTTGATGGAAAATACTGCAGTCCGTCTAAAAGGTTTATGCACACTTCAAATCTGGTTAAAAATAATTGACGAAAAAAATATATGAAGCCCACTTACGATAAATATTCGGCATTTAATCAAAATGAAATAAAATAAGTTGTTGTTATTGATTAAAATAAAAATTACATTTACTTTTATTTAATTATTTTTTTCTGGAAGAAACAACGTCAGAAAAGTTTAAGCAACTTTTTTAGACTAGAGTTTTCAGACTTTTTTAGCACTATATGCAAATTTTTTTAGAAACACGGTAGTAGACGGGTTATATGGGTATAAGGGGGTTGTATGATGTCGTATTCCAGCTTTATAAAAGTTTAAAAGTCAAAATATCATTTCCGCTCATTTTTAAAATACCAAAGGGTAAAGAATACGTAAAAGGCGAGATTCTAAAAGTTTTCAGATTGAAATCACAAAATAAAGCTGTTTCGCTAATTGCAAAATTTAAATCGATCAAAGCAATGTATATGTATCATTTACTCCCGAGAATGATAACTTCAACCGGAAACCAAGATGTGGACGACCATGTATGGCGTTTGTTGAGACGGATCGGAGAATACGGAGATTGGTATTTACATAAAATATGCTCATTCAGCAAATTAAAAATAATCTCGGTGTACAGGTGTCCAAAGGTACTGTACATTAGAGTGGGCCAAAAAAGACTTTTTTTAGATTTTCGATGATGGGTAGTGCGGAAAAGTTGTTACTGGTGTCACTAAGTTCAAGCAAAATATTTAATATTTTTTGGACAAGCCCTTGATTTGCCGCAAATGTCTTGAAGTTTTGCTCAAATGCTGATTTCAGAACTTTTTTAGCAAAAGTTTAAAAAATGTTGAATTAAATTTATTTTAGCTGCATTTACTTTAAATGTCCATGATTAGTGTACGAAATGTTTAAATAAGCTTTGATTATATGTTTTTTAATAGTTATGCGTATTTTAAATTAGGCGATTTTTATAGCCTTTTCGCGTAAAAGTGATTAAAAATTATAAGTATTGTTTGGTTAGCTCGTCGGTGTCTCTCTTTTGTTTTGATTATGTTCTTCGCTCTTCTTTCTGTTTTTGATGCGTCAGAATCACATATTTGGATGGTGGATCACAGCATGACTTGACAGCAATTCTGGAAGGAGAGGAGAACGTGAAGCAGAGATCAATGAAAACGGAATCAGTCATCATGAGGATGAGGGAGGAAAAGGGAGATGAGAGAAACTGCGAGATGGGATGTTAATTATTTTTATGCTCTAAAATACATATATTACCAGAACATTCAAATAGTGGGAACTTTGAAGCAGGCAGTTCTTCTGAATCAGAATTTGAACCAGGTGCTTCAAAAGCAGACATTCCCAAACGCATATCCCTTACTCACACAGCATTCGCCGTTTTTAGAACTGGTATATCATATAGTAAATAGCATTAAGAGCTTGATCTGTGCTTCAGGATTCAGGAATTGGGACAATAAGGAATAAGGATCTCATCATCGATAAAGGCAAGGTCAGGTGACAGACAAGGAATCTTGTAAAGAAACAGTAGGAGGAAGACCTTGGAGAAAGAAAAAATACAAGTATATTCTTTGATGGTAGGAAAGATAAAACGATGTTCATAGAAAAAAAGGGACAAGTGGCACTGTCGAGAGAAAGATGAAGCACATATAACTAATGGCGGACGAAAATGTACGTGTCGCTTTCTATGAGTCTATACCTGTTTCATAGACATCCGAAATGCAAAAGGCTGAAGATTTGAGTACTCTATTAATCTAGCTTCGATTGGGTTGGTAAAAGTCTTAGTTCAAGTGGTTCTACCATCTAGTTTACACAGCTGATGTTGGTGTGGGAGTGTAAGCTCGTTCGTATGAAGAGTACTTATCAAATATTGCAATTCCATTCTTAATTTTTTTCCAAAGCACGCTTTATTATAGCTTAAAAAATCATATAATGATTTTGCTATTTTCCCGCAGTGACCAGAAGGAGGTGTCAAGTGACCGAAAAATTCCGAATCATGTTAGACAACATGGTGATATTTGTTTTGTCTTTTTCTCGACGGTGTCGCTTTCCTATTTTTACTACGAAGATCATTTTAATTTTTCTACTATCAAAAAATATGCTTGTATTTTTTCTTTCTTAAAGATCTTCCTCCTACTCTTTCGTTCCAAGATTCTTTCTCTGTCTCCTGACCTCGCCTTTATCGATGACGAGATCCTTATTCCTTGTTGTCCCAATTCCTGAATCCTGAAGCACAGATGAAGCTCTTAAATCAATTTATTATATGATAAACCAGTTCTAAATACGGCGAATGCTGTGTGAGAAAGGGATATGCATTTGGGGGTGTCTGCTTTTCAAGGCCTTGCTTCAAATTCTGATTCAGACGAACTGCCTGCTTCAAAATTCCCACTATTTGAATCTTCTGAGAATATCTGTATTTTAGAGCAGAAGAATAATTATCATTCCATCTCGCAGTTTCTCCCATCTTATATTTCCTCTTTCATTCTCATGATGACTGGTTGCGTTTTCATTGGTTTCTGATCCAGACACTCCTCTCCTTCCAGATTTCTTGACAAGACATGCTGTGTTCCGTCATACAAATATGTGTCTCTGAGTGCATTGAAAAACAGAAGGAAGTGCGAGGACCATAATAAAGACAAAAAAGAGAAACCGACGAACGATCCAAACAATTCTTACAATTTTTGCTCACTTATACGCGAAAAGGTTATCAAAATCGCCTGATTCAAAATGCACATAACTGTTAAATAAAACATAATTAGAGCTTATTTAAACATTTCGTACACTAATCATGACATTCCAAGTGAATTCAGATAAATTAAATTAAATTTAACATTTTTAAAATTTTTACTAAAAAATTTCAAAAATCAGCATTTGATCAAAACTTTAAGCCATTTGCTGCAAATCAAGGAATTGTCCAAAATATCTAAATTTTTTTCTCTGAACTTAGTGCCGCCAGTGGCAACTTTTTTGCACTACCCATCATCGAAAATAGAAAAAAAGTTTTTTTTTTTGCCCACCCTATTGCACATAGACGAATAAATGGATGTTATTGCGTCATACAAAAAAAATCGATCGCAAACTGTATCTCAAACTACACCGCTGCCAAACAAGAATGAACTGGGCTAAAAAAAAAAACACATGTCCTACGGAATCAAGTAGTTTATTGTTTTATTCAGTGATGAGAGAAAAAACGTAAATTAGACGGCCCTGATGGCCTGATGTGTGGAATATGTATCGGCATGATCTACGAAAGGAACAAGGATTTTTTCATCAGGCAGTAAGGCGGTAAGCCTGTTATGATTTGGGGGGTTATTCGTCTACAACAGCCTGACCTACTCTGGATTTTCTAAAAGGAAGACAAAATTCCAAAAAATATCAAGAGATGCTGAACCAACATTTCCTTCCATTTGGTGGCATTTTGTGGGATTCTGAATGGATCTTTGAAACAGGTAATGCCTTAAACTGCATATCACATTCGTCAAAACCATGGCTTTCACAGAAGAAATTTAAAATTCTTGTATCGCCAGATTTTTGTCCGTGCATAAACCTGATTGGCAATGTCTGGGACACTTTAACCCTCCAGTTTTAGAGCATTGTAAAGCAGCATGAGTCTCTTGAAGAACTCAAAGAGGACATTGAGAAAGCATAGTACTCTTTGTCACCAGAAACTCTACAAAATAGATAATTTCGATAGACGCGCATTTCTTTGAACTAATCCGAAATCACGGAATAATTATTTGTATCTAACAGTTTTGTAAAAATGATAAATGTAGTAGTTTTTGCCATTGTGCATAAACTTTTGCGACAGATTTGTTTTAACAAATTTTAAATTTTATTTGTACAAATATGTAGTTTATTTTTTCTTTTTTTGATATCATTTATTTAAATGGAGTTTCGAAATCCGCAAAAAAAAAAAAATATTATTTATCATAAAGTTTTATCATTCATTTAAAAACAACATTTTATGCTTGTGCTTAAACTTTTGAAACGGACTTTATATATCAGTATTTGCAATCTTTATTAAATATTCTATACATATCTGTTTAATCTGAAGCGAACTGCTTTATATAATACTAGCAGGCTACGCCCGCTGCGCTGGTCGATTTTTCTTTAAAAACCTTGAATCAAACAAAATGGTGAATTGAAACTTTTATTAAAAAGCAATATGAACCTTCACCTGGAATGTCACTCCGCATTTCTGATAAACGATGCGAACGCCATTTTAATATTATACTATCTTATACATTGGACAAAATTTAAATTAAAAATTTTTTATTGATCATTTATGACAGAGGATGTTTTGACAGAGGAGGAAATGAAGATATTTTGACAATAGGAATTAAAATGTTTTCTTGTTATCACACTATTAAACTAGAGAGCATTGTAATGATTGCATAGATTGATCATTGATATTTAATAATGTTAGAATCATTCATTTTCGTTTGCTAGCTTTTGGAATCAAGACATGTCAGTTTGCGTCACATATGGTTCTGATAGCTGAAATACAATCTCATAAAACGTTACGTTATATTTCGTAATATACGTCCTCTTCTGGCAGGTTCACTACTGTTTTCCATCTTTCTATTCCAGAAGAGTGCTGTAAAAAATGTAAGGAAATATTTTCAGATAAAGAAGAGTTATATTTTATAAAACTGGAAGCATAAAATAGGGTTTTGTAAGCTAAATTTTTTGAATAAAGTTAAAATTACGTCGTTTACATTGCCTTTCAATTTTATAGATCAGTAGAAATCACGTAACCGTTAACCCGGAAAAAATCCCGATGACTTAATCTTGTAGAAAAATAAACCTCCGCTTGCATCAAATAACATATTTCTAACCTTTCGTAATCTGTTTACATTATGAGGGTTGACCTCAAACATTAGCAATGCTTGGAACAATATTGTTACAAAAGTACCAGTCTTATTTAAAAAACGAAGTTAATTACTCCCAAAGCTACGTTCCATTAAATAATGTCAAATTGCTCTTTACTCAATTATAGATTTTTCATAATCAAAACTTACACCTTAAATACAACTAAGAAGGATAAATAAAGTTAGTTTTCCAAAAGTTTTAGCAATATGCTTTTTGTTGAATACTTGAACATGAAATTTGTTTTGCATTTTCATAATAAGCGTAATAACATGGACAATTAAATTGACTACCTTTTTCCTTTTTATTCACGATTAATTATTTCTCCAGTTTGTTGCCTATCTAACCCAGATAATGAAAATTATTGTTAATTTGTCACTAAGTGTAGCTGCTAGGGTATACGTCAGCAGAATTTTCTAAATAATGATAGAAATTTATCAAATCACAATTTCAGGTACATTTTCTCTTACCTGTGCAGAAATGATAAATGACAAATCTTGTTGCATTTGTTTCCATTAGCTGCACAAACTTTCGTTTTTCCTATATTGAAAATATTGCTGTTTTGAAGTAAAATAACTACAGATGATAAATATGTAATGGTAAATAAACTTTTGTTTGTTTGCTTCTTAATGAAAAACTATTATTTTGGAAATAGCTAATTAGAAAATCTTTCTATATTTCTGTAACCAAATTCACCGTCATTAATGTCATTCAAACATAGATGAAATTTTTAGTATTGTTGTAAATACGCTAATGTCTGGTCGACCCAATTATAGAGAAATATTCTCTAATATATTTAACGAAATAAACTAAAAAGAAAGAATGTTAAGCAGTATAGATGGAAAAAAACAGTTATTTTTTCTTAGCAGGTTTCATCATTACACCAATAGCTTGGTAACATGTTACAACAACCTAATAATTTTTTAACACCTTACCAGAGGCTAAAACTTTGTTGAAATTTGTACTTTTAGTGTGTTTCTTTAAATTTAGGTCATTTTTATAGATTTTTGGTTAAGTATTTGTAGGTAAAGAACATTTTTTTTAACTTTTGGGTAATATTTTGTTTCTTTGAAATATTAATGTCTGAAAAATGATCTAAGCTCACATATAAAACGTAGAGTTAAAATTTACAAAAAATCAAAACACGTTTTCGAACTTCAGCAGTGGACATAAAGACACACTAAACAGAATTATATATTTATTTAAAAGGATTAACATTAGAGACTATATCCAACATGATTCTTCTTTTATAATTACAGCATCCTACTTTCTTAATCCCACACAACCTAAGTCTGAAGATATCTGTACATAAAGGAATAGTACAAAATTTTTTCTTTTCAATAGCTTCTAGCACTCAAATCTCTCTAGGATTTAAGATGTTCCCTATTCAAATGTCATTCAATGTCTAGAATAATGCTCAATTTTTTCCAAGTGAAAATACATATATTCAAGTAAATTTATCACTTATAAATTCATCTGGCTAATAATTAGTCTATTCGATAGATATCTCACACTTATTCCTAAAATGCACAACTCTCTCTCTCTCCGTATATACATATTGAGCGTTCCTTAGTATGAGTGGTTACAAACATACCCCCATTTGACATTAAAAAAGGATGTTCAAATTATCTATAAAAAAGACCAACTTAGATTATATATCAGGTTGTAACGAAAGTTTCCCGCCACAGCTACTACGGTCTGTGCAAACAGTTCGCGTTGACGTGTTTGCTCATATTTTGTCAAACGATTTTGGCATTTGAAAGAGAGATACTTGCTTTTTAACACTGTATTGTTAAATTTGAAAAGAAAATGTCTTTATCATTAAGTACAGGGTGTCTGATATGGAACTATCATGCTGCCAGATCAGAACCATCATTTACTTCCAGTTCTGTTGCAAAAATTCAGCTACAGAATGTCACCGAATTAAGTGTACAATTTTGGGTACTAGTGTTGTATCATATGACACTGTGAAGTTTTGCCGGAATGGTGTTTATATAGAAAATTACACTTAATTATATATAGTATAATTAGTATTATGTAATGGTAATTTGGCGGAAAAGTTTCGTTACAACCTAATATATTTTAAATATATATTGCTTACAATATTATTTAGTCTCACTGTTTACATATCGCTTACCCGCAAAAAAAGAGACACGTCTTGGAAATATTCATTTTGCGCTTTTTTTTTCCATTAACAGGTCTGTTATAAGTACGTCTTGCTACACAAAAAGTTTCATAAGTGTATCTATGCGGAAAATCACTTTATTACTCCATACGTCGATTTATGACCACAGATGAGGGGTGGATTGTGTGGGGAGGTAAAATTACCCAACTCTCCAAACCTCATACTACGTTTTCATTTTTAAGGGTTTTATTCTTTTATGCAAGTTTTCATTCCAGCATGCAGAGCTAAGTGCTATAATTTCATGTTACAGTAAAATAATGAGAATTGTATTTTGCCTCTCCTGTGAAATTTACTTTCGTCGAGATGTGTCACTTTTCTTGCGTGTGAGCGATATATTAAATTAACAAAATTGCTCATACTAAAATAAATGTTTACTCTATGTATTCGCAAGCATTTTTTTTCACATTTAAAAGTATTTTTCGTTTTTTCTCAAACACTTCACTTTTTCACGTGTGTCACTTATCGAATAATGGTGCAATGCAATCAACTGTGTATTTTGACCTATCCGTTAACAACATCCAATAACATTATGGGTTATAAAAGTAATTTAATATAATCTTTTAAACTTAATTAGGTTTAAAGCAAAATTTTTATTAAAACATCCCACTTTCATGATATTTCCACTTACATGAACAAATAGTATTTAAAACACTGTCGCTTTCATTTTTGACAACATATTGACAAATGATTATTATTTTCTCCAATCGGATTAATGCATTTAAATTTTTTTCTACAAATGTTCGTATAAAATAAGAATCTTATTGCTTTAGTAAAATTAATTCTAAGAAAAAGTTTTCTAGTAGTCGTAATTATGACAAAATGTGCAATAAATAAATAAATAAATAGCTTTACCGCAACCGTACGTAGGATCAACAGACATGTCCTTCAACAACAATGGATAAAATGCTTTACCTCACCTTAAAATACCTCCAAACCATCAGAGCAAGCGCGATACTAACTTACAAATCACCACAAAATATCCCCAGCCACGCGAATCTAACTTACTTAAGAAGAGAAAAACTTTTCCTCCCCTCTAGATAATGTAAAATTCTCAGATTCTAATATTACCAGTCTATATAAACAATAAATTCAAAGCAATAATATATTTTTTAAATAATATAACTGCTTCATAGCTATGAATTACAAGTAACTATAATCTCTCAGAGACGTGATTAAATTTTTTTACGCATTCGACAGTGAAAGAACTACAAATCTCATGCTGAAGTGAACATAATATTTGAATATTTAACAGTAGGTATAGAATATTTGATACTGACAAATAATTATAACTGATAGCTACTTTTTATTCGTAACAACATAATGAGGAGAGAAGTTTGCTTAAGTTCCGAACAGTAGGATTCTACCACACACTCAGAAATGAATACTCAGATTTCACGAAATTTTCTGTGTTTTTGACGAAACGGTTTCCTGGAATATGCTCCGAGCGAACATTTCGTCAAATTGATGAAATTACTCTCTTCACTTGTTTGACGATATAAATTTCCTCAAAAGTTTCGTCAAAAAAGTGCTGGAGGCGCCATCTATTGAACAGTTTGGAAGCTCCTCTACCAAGGGAAGAAAAAAATCACTTCTTGTTTTCCTCGGCGTGATTTGAACCCGCGGGCTTTGGGGTGGGAGACACTTGCTCTACCGACCAGGCTATTGGGGACTTATATGAATGTGCTTTTAGACTGATCTAATGAAAGCTGCCGCGTGATTATATTTTTATAAGATAGATTGTAATTTTATCGGTGCTGAAAGTTTTAAGAAAGGCTAATTTATTATTATGTTTTCCTCATGGTCAATGAATAATTATAATATGGCTTGATTAAATCATTTATTAGTGAAATTTTCTTTGCTCAATGAATGGTTAGAATATGGTCTGGTTAATTTGTTGCACACAAATAACGAACTGTGAAGTGCATATTGCGTGAGATTTTATCACGTTGAATAGATGGATAAGATTTTAACACTTTACTGTTTATAAAAGGGAGAGGGATCAATTATGTTTATTTTTAATCTGATTAAAAACAGAATATACTTCTTAAATAAATTTTAAAAAAAGATATCCCGGATCTTTGAAATTTTATTGATTAATTTTTCTTTTTGGATGTTTTTGAACACAGGAAATATATTCTTTTCGAATTAAAACATAACGAACAACAACATAAGTAATAATAATAATAATAATAAGCATTCCTAAAAATTTTAACAGCTAAAAAAATAAATTATGAAGAAACAATAACTACCTATATTTCAGTATTTTCTGAAAAGCACTAAAAAGTGCTGTTTTAAAAATAAATTATTACGGGACTAATACAAACAAGCAAATATCCGCTTGCTAAAATCGCAGGATTTGAGGAGGTACAGCAACGGTTTCCTTAAAATGAGTCTGACCGTGATTGAGGAAAAACTTTCGTCAAATATCTGAGAGTTTACCTTTCCTTAAAAGTTACGTGATGGTGATAGGAAATGATCGTCAAAAACGACGAAATACTGCTTGAGGATTGCTAAATCATCAAAAGTTAGAATTCTATTTCTGAGAGTGCATGGACGTCTCTATTATTGTTAGAGGGGGGCGAAAAGTGATTGAGTAATAAATGAAATGAAAATAAGCGTTTTCTTGTCTTTTCATACGTGGGACGCGGTTGAACGATACTTGTTGACTTTTCTTTTTCATACATAGGACGCGGTTGACGTTCTTAGGTTTTGTTTTTTAAGCTAAAGTAGGATTTACTTGACTCTTTTGTAATAGTGGATTTTTTTCACTTTTTCTTAGAATGTCATAGAGCTAGGAAAAAAGATTTTGCGATTTTATTTTCATCGCAATATAAAATTAAAATAAAGATAATATATATATATATATATTGTCTTATTTTCAGTATTTTGGAAGGGAAATTGATAAAAAGTTATAAAATTAGTAGGTAGTTCCCGATATTCTGTTACTAAAAAACAAACTTTAAAGCAATAACAGTGTTTTTCTAACTGTTATGTTAAATAATTCCCACTTCCTTAAGCAGACAAAACGAAACAGACATGACGAAATATAAAGAATGTCAAAAATTTAAATATTTAAATCATTAAGCAATTTTCGCAATTCAAAATATTTTCTTTTTTAGAATATTAACGCATAATTACATAAATCTTCTTAAGAATTATCTTTATTTCCTAAATTTTGAACCAATATTTTTTCCTATAAGTGAAACTAGCAATATTTTAATGTCTTAATAATATCTTCATATGTCATAATGTCATATATCCTATTTGTTGCAAATTTTGTCTAGTTTCTGAATTTTGTAATGCTTTCCCCTAAAACAATAAGAAATTTAAGTTTATAACAACTATTTTGGGGGGTTTTCGGAAGGAAAATTTTGAGGGTAAGTTAAAAATTCGGATTCACCGACCCAAAAAAACTAATGTAAACCTTAAAAGGAAAGTTCAGAGGTGAGATGGGAGGGCGAATGTAAACGTGTGAGTGGTTAAGTGGAATTGCGCAACTTAGTCCACGCAATACCACGCGCATGTTCCGAGGCAGATCCCCCCTTCCCTTTCATCCTAAGTCATCATGCCATATATCTAATTTGTTGCAAATTTTATCTACTTTCGGGATTTCTAGATACTTTTCCCCTAAAATAATAAAAAATTGATTTTTTTAATAAAAACCTTTTTGGGGGGTCTTTTTACCAAAATTTGGGGGGGAGGGGGTTGCCGGGGGAACTTTTGGTGGGAAGTTACAAATTCGGATTCAGCGACCCAAAAAACATAAAGTAAGTCGATTTCCAGAAGTACCATTAATTTTGCTAGGTAAAATTCCCTATTGCCTGTACTAAAAGATGCAGCTAATATTAAACAAATTGGTTTAATATTGTTTGCTACTAAAAGTAATGGAACTCTATTTTGCATGTAATGACGATACAAATCTAAGTTTTCTGCAAAAAGGTACAAACCTGATATAAACCCTGACTTTTAATCTGCAATCATTTTAAACTGCTTAAATTTGCAAATATAAACTGTTTAATTTTTTCTTGGTTCTATATATTTGAAAATACATTTATATGAGTTTTAAGAAAAAGTATAATTTTTAGTTTTAAGAAAAAGTATATATTTTTTAGTATTTCCATGATTCATATTTGATACATTCATCGTTATTTTTGACAAAAATATTAGAAAAATTTAGGCGGGCTAAATGCTTTACAAAATTACCAGGAATAATAATTAATACTGATATACCTTTTTCTGAAAAGTTACAGAAATAATTTCGATATTTTTAGTTATTTTTTTAGTATCTGAACTAAAAATTGATAGATCTTAAAATGTTAAAATCGCATCAGTCATTCCCGAGAAAAAAAAAAAAAAAAAAAACGTCAGCATCAGTGCCTTTCTACAGGATTTCACAACTGAACTTTTTCCTTTAATATAAGTTCTTTTATTAAGAAAATCATGTATGTCTTTCCTAACTTTCTTTTATTTTTGAATATGTATTTTTTTAAACGTTTACAGTTGCATGAAAATAATTTAGGTGGGACAAATCATTTGCTACAACCTCACAAAGACAAATGCTGTTGAGATATTGATGCACATTTTTTAAAGAACTACTGCAGCTATTTCAAAATTTATTAATTTAAAATTTTCTCCACTAGCTTCATCCTATACAAACTGAGGAAAAATTTTTTAAAAGTTGTGGCCAAATACTAACATATCTTAATAAAATTTAGTACATAGAGTAAATTTATATATAAATAGAGTTATGCAAAATGTCTTGACACAAATTGAAATATTTTGACCTTTCTGTACATTTAAAAAACTTGTGACGTAGAACAGCATGTGTGCTTAACGTTGCAAGTTTGGAGTTCCGCATTTCGAGAACTATTTAACATAAATTAAAATAAATTATATTATTATAATCTCTGGAAAATTATTAACTTATTTATTTTATAATAATAATTTGGTAACACCAAGGTTAATCTTATTTTGATTGTAAAATTTTAAAATTTTGAGGAAAAGAAATATCAGGATCAAAGGAAATTAAAAAACATCTGTAAAATCGATGCCTGATTGATTGTTACATACAAAAGTCATATTGCTCAAGTTTGGAAGCTGTCTTTTATTTCCTTCATGTTGAAAATAGCTTAGAATTTTTTTAATTAGAAACTCACAATTTTTCCATTTATGTAGACACATAAATCAAATGAAGGAAAATACAGACATACACAATATTGCATAGGCCAAAGCCCATGATGTGAATGAAAAAATTAAAATTTGCCTTTGATTTCTAACACAATAGAATATTATTTAAAAATATTCTATTTGTTACATTCTATGGATTATTTAATCATGACGTGTGTGACATAAAGAGTCAGTTTACAGTGTACTTTTACCCGGCTGCCATGAAGGGTTATGTGTTTCACGTGTATCAGGGTATGTGGATTTCTTTATACCCTCAAGACATCCCAACGGCTGGATGGATTTTAATGAATGAGGTCTCTATCGATTCATCTTAACCGTCCGATGGTTATAGGCTAGGTTTGATTTAATAAATTCAAAATGGCGGTAGAGACGAAAAAAAAGTACGCACTCCATTCAGTGGCATATCATTGGATAGGTCTTTCAAAATGAAGACGATGTTTCGTTGACTACTTTACAGTCAGAAGCTCCGTTTAAATATTACACAACCTAATAATTGTGTAGGTAGGATCTCTAGCTTTACTGCTACTCTAATCATCATAGACACTATAGGCCTCATCAAAACAGTGTTTATAGATAGGGACTAACAATTAAACACAACTTAAAAGTGATCAATACAAGTAAATAAAAAAATAGGTGAGTAATATAAAACAAATAGCTTCACAGATACGAGAAATAATTAATTAGTTCGCTTATTACGCAGTCGGTTTTTTTTATTTTTTAAATTTAAGTTTTACTTGTTTCATTTCATTTTATTAAGGTTAAATGTTTTGCAAAGAATCACGATATATCTTAAAAAGACCCGTTAGTTTATGGTTTGACTTTCAAATAGACAATTTCTATTTATTAAGTGGGAGTAATTGAACTTGCAAATGGACTTTCATTTATTCTTTACAAACATTCAAAATTTATGTTAATGGTCTCAATTTAAAATTATTAAATCATACAAATGGTTATTATGGACATTAAGTTACATTACTGCGCTTCTGTTTCCTAAAAGGTGAATTTTTATATTTGTTTAATAATGTTCAGTTATGTTTATTGTTGTCAGTCAGTTATGTCGTATGTGATATAAGATACGTATATATAGGTAAACAGGAATTTGAAACTATGTAATATTTTATTCACATACTTCATTCATTATATCCATATATCATTCATATGATACTTCATTCATCATATTCATACATATTCATTAACATTAATTTTAATAATTTTAGCAGTAGTTAAACTATAAATTGATTGATAGTCACACATTGAATTCTTCAAATAGTTCCGAAGAAAAAGGAACAAGAGGATTTCTCAACTGAATTTGTCCACTTAAAATATTTCCATTAATAACGGAACTAAGTATGGCTATTTCAAACCTTATATAATTTTTTTAAATTATATAACACATAATACATGTAAGAACATTACAATTTCGAGAAAATTCTTTAAGTGGAGCAGAGAATTTGCAAAATCCTCAGGAAATAGTTAACATTGTATAGGTGTTCTCAAGAACTACTTAAACGATTTCATTCTTTTTAATAGTTTTCGAAAATAGCTAAACTGTATATTTCTCGATTTTCAAACATTGAAATCACTTCAGTCGTTTCCTAGAAAGAGAATGTCCAGTATCATCTGCTTTTTATACTATTTCGCAACCATCCTTGCACCCTTAAACTATTTGCAGTTATAATGAAATTATTTATTGCAAATTATGTTTTCAGATCAGAGACGAAGAAAACGATAGAAAAGCTTTTCCTTCTCTTATTCGAGTCACAGCTAGAAAACAAACACTGTTTGACCCAAAAAAGTCCTACATCCTGATTGGAGGGCTTGGAGGAATAGGTCTTGAACTTTCTGAGTGGCTAATTGAGAGAGGGGTTAAACGTATTGTGCTTTCTTCACGATCTGGTATAACTACTGGCTATCAAAAGATCTGTCTTCGTCGCTGGGAACAAGAATCAGTTAAAGTTATGATAACAAAGTTAAATGCAGTTAATCCGGAAGAAGCCAAAAGCTTAATTCAACTAGCGGCCAAGCTAGGCCCTGTTGGCGGAATTTTCAATATTGCTTTGGTAAGTCACAATTTATCGTTATTTTTTCAGTATCTTTTAAAATAATCAATATTATTACTTCGCTGCATAAAAAAAATACAATTGTTGTTTCTTGTAACGTTCTTCACGAAAGTTTTAAGGAAAAAAATCAATGCTTTCATTTGACGAAACATTCACTTACAAGAAATAATGCAGGGTGACAAAAATAACTCGAACAAACTTCCGTTTTAAATAATAACGAAAATTCTAAACTCCACACAAAAAATTATATTACCCTGCATGAGAAATAAAACTTGATTCTTATTGATACTCATACTTTAATCTTTGTGACATTTGTCTCCCAGATAAGCTAAATTTTAATTCACATGTTCAAGGCATAAGGTAATGTCAGTTCGTTGCAGTGCGAAAGTTCTATTTTATGTTGTGTCGGATACGATGAACATACAACCAATCATTTATAACATTTTCTAATAGACAAAGGTTCTAGTGTATCAATTTGTCATATCATATATTTTAAATGAAAAATCATTTTTTTTTAATTATGAATCATATCGAAACATTTTGAAATGATTTCCACGAAACTTACCGTCACTACTAAATCAAACTCGAACAAATTATTTAACTAGGTTCTGAATTTAAGAAAATTCGATTTTATGGGTTAAAACAAACTCAGCACTGAAAGTGCTGCTTGCTATAAGTCGAAAATTCGTAAACGATTTATACGAAACATACCTCCTATACTTATTCAAACACGAAAAACTATTAAGGTAGAAAGAATTGATACGTGAGAAGAAAGTATTGGCAGTATAAGAGATTTAAGTACAGAAGATTTCTGATTGGATTATGTATTGGATTTGTGAAGTTCCTAAACAAGATTTAAATGTTTTTTAAAAATGTTTGTCTTTGAGTCTTCGCTTCTGTGGGTCTGTCTGTCTGCATGTGACACAAATTTTTGGGCGCTCTATCTCAAGAACTAATGAACGGACTTTATAAATCTTTAGATTCAGTTAGTCCCTTATATAAATTTGTGCTGATTTTTTTGGGGTGTAAATTGCTCTGCTATGCTGCATTATTCACGATTCCGCAATAGCCAAATCTCAAGGACTAATTGACAGATTTTCATCAAATTATCAGGTTTCGTTATACTTTGGTGCAATTTGGTGCTGATTACTTTTAGTTTAAATCACCTAACAGTTGTCGCTGTTATGCTGTATTTTTCATGACTTCCGTAATAGCTCTATCTCAAGAACTAATGCACGGATTTTTAATTTTCATCGAGCTTCTGATTCAGTTAGTCTCTGATATAAATTGGTGCTGATTAGTTTTTTGTGTAAATATCCGAACAGGTGGCGTTGCTTTACAGACTTTTTCACTATTTACTCAATAGCTCTATATCAAAAACTAATGCATGGATTTTCATCAGATTCAGTTAGAAGTTGACATAAGTTGTTGCTGATTAGGGTTTGATGTAAAACACACAACAGGTTGTGCTCCTATGCAGCAATTTTCAGGATTCACACGATTTTAGCGATAGTCATGTATCAAGAACTAATGAACGGAATTTCATATCTTGAGAATTCTCATGATGGGCATAGATTGTCATTTAATTTTGACACTATGATACGGAATTTGAAGTATTAACGTACATGAGATAGGAGAAAGTTTTGGTATTGGGTCATCTGACTAGTTTTATAATCCTTTCTTAAAGAGTATTTGCATTTTAAATAAACCACAATGCCAAATTTGTAGTTTATACTCCCGAGAGGATTGTTTCATTTAACAAAATTTTGTATTTAACAGACAATTTATTACAGTGCTCAGCAAAAGTTTAGACAATGATCTATTATGCTTCTGTGCTGAGAAGTATGTAACGAATTGTTGTAATTCAACTGTCATATATTACTGAGGACTTATCCTTCATACACAAACAATAAATTTTAATTTATACACTTTACATAATATATAATGACAAAAAAACGAATTTAACATTGTTGCAAAAGTATAGACTATCTGTCTGTTAACAGAAAAATATCCATAAATTAAAATCGAACTGCACCTACATTGTCTGCTATTAATGCAAAAATGCGACTTTCCATCGAAGAAACTAAATCCTGCATCACTTGGGGGTCTATTTCGTGCCAAACACGTTCAACATCTGTTCGAAGTTCACTTACAGAGGAGTATTGTTTAAAAATTGCATAAACCGTATGAGATATGATGCCACAAAAGTTTTCGATTGGGTTCAGATCAGGGCTACACGCGGGCCAGTCGAAAACAGTAATATTTTCAGAGTTAAACCAATTTTTTGATTTGTATGCAACATGAATAGACGCATTATCTTGCGCAAATACATACTTTGGAAGAGATAAAAGTTCACCAAATGGCTGTAAATTGTTTTCCAATGTATCTATGTAGTCTTACGCAGCTTGGCGACCATTGAGAAACTCCAGAGATACTTGAGAATTAAAACAAAGTGAGGCCCAAGTCATCAACCCTTTCGAGGGCAAAGGACACATAATTTTAATTCCCAGTATGGCAAGAATATTTAATTAAAATTTTCCTTTTATAATATACGTGAAAATAAGCAATTTCATATTTTTTAATAACTTCGTTTATAAATTCTGGTATCAGTCCATTATTTCATCCGTTTATAAAAAGAATTACTCCGCGACAGGAAAGGGGTCAATTTGTTGTGAGATTTCAAGGCTGGTGGTTTTATCATTTTCATGTAAACTAATGTACATCTTTCTTTAATGCATCTACAAAATTATCCGTTGGCACAGAAAGCTCTAACTCATTTTTAATGCGATTAGCAGTCATCATTTGTCTAGATGCCAGTTTATGGGTCCTTCTATAATCTCGTTTTCTGGCCACACGAGTCCTTCCAGATCTATGTTTTGCTTTGAAAGAGTCACCTTTAGACAATACTTAATAGACAGACTACTTTGGCCGATTGAAAGTAGCTGAAATTTCCGCAACAGTCTTCCCTTTCGATTTCAGCTTCCGTGCTTTAATTATTTCATCTGACTGAAAATTTCTTGCTCGCGCATCTTCACTAACCGATGCTATCGCGAGATGCACTTAAATACTTCATGCATGTGACGTCATAAGTTTGAAATATGCGGTTTTCGGTGAACAATTGCCAAAAAATCACAAAAGTGTCTAAACTTTTGCAATAAGCAAATTTCACTTTTTTCAGTTAAATTAAATAATATACTACATTAAAACCGTTATTTCTGTCCTAAAACGTTTAAAATATTTTTAAAAATAAGTACAGTCATTTGTATAACCCAAGTGTTCGTATTTTTTATTTAAAGGTTAAAAATCACCAGTGTCTAAACTTTTGCTGAGGAGTGTATTAGCACAGTGAAATAACCTATTTCAGAAAAACGTTCACTAATACATTTGTTGAGTTACAAAGAATGTTATTCCCATTCATTCCCAGTGGTCATTGGTGAATGACCACTTGTATTATCAAGAATTCCGAAGTCTTATTTCGTGTAATTCGTCCCAACCGTTTTCGATTCAAAAGAATTAAAAAAAAAATAAAGTTGGATTTGTTCTCATTTAACAAACGGAATTTTCCTGAAATACGGATTTCGCTAGGCTATTTTGATGTGCATATTTTAACATAGAAAAAAACGCATATATTGTTATGCCGTTATTTATATTGTCCGTAATCGTGTTATTGATGAATGACCACTTGTATTGTCGAGTATTCCGAAGTCTTATTTGACGTAAATTGTCCCAAACGTTTTCGATTTAAAAAATTCAAATATATATATTTTTTTTAGTTGGGTTTGTTCTTACTTGACAAAACGAATTTTCCTGAAATACGGATCTAGCTAGGCTATTTTCATGTGCATGTTTTAACGTAGAAAGAAACAAATCGCAGATATTGTTACTCAGGCTTCTATATTTTCTGTAATAGTGTTATTGGTGAATGAACTCATGTATTGTCGAGATTTTCGAAGTCTTATTTCACGTAAATCGTCCCAACCGATTTTAATTAAAAAATTTTAAATAACAAAAAAAAATTAAGTTGGGTTTGTTATTACTTGATAAAAAGAATTTTCCTAAAATACGGACATAGTTAAGCTATTTTCATGTGCTCCTTGTAACATAGAAAGAAAGAAAAACGCAGATATTTTTATGCCATCATTTATATTGTCCATAATCGCGTTATTCGTGAAAGACCACTTGTATTGTCAAGAATTCCGAAGTCTTATTTCACGTAAATCGTCCCAACTGTTTTCAATTTAAAAATTTTGTTAAAAAAATTAAGTTGGGTTTGTTCTTACTTAACAAAACTAATTTCCCTGAAATCTGGACCTAGATAGGGTATTTTCATGTGCCCGTTTTAACGCAGAAAGAACAGAAATCGCATAAGCTGTTATGCCGTTATTCATAGTGTGCGTAATAGTATTATTGGTGAATGACAACTTGTATTGTTGGGAATTCCGAAGTTTTATTTCACGTAAATCGTCCCAAACGTTTTCGATTTAAAAAATTTAAATACAAAAATCTAATTTGAATTTTTTCTTGCTTGACAAAACGAATTTTCCTGAAATACGGATCTAGCTAGGCTATTTTCATGTGCATGTTATAACATAGAAAGAAAAAAAAATCGCATATATTGTTATGCCGTTATTTATATTGTCCGTAATTGTGTTATTGGTGAATGACCACTTGTATTGTCGAGAATTCCGAAGTCTTATGTCAAGTAAATCGTCCCAACCGTTTTCGATGTAAAAAAAATTAAATAATTTTTTTTTTTAAAGTTGGGTTTGTTCTTACTTGTCAAAACGAATTTTCCTGAAATACGGATGTAGCTAGGCTATTTTCATGTGCATGTCTTATCATACAAAGAAAAAAAAATGCAGATATTTTTACGTCGTCTTCTATATTATCCGTAATCGTGCTGTTGGTGAGTAACCTCTTGTATTGTCGCGAATTCCGATGTCTTATTTCACGCAAATCGTCCCAATTTATCGTCCCCCCCCGTCGTTTCAATTTAAAAAATTTCAATAAAAAAATAAGTTGGGTTTGTTCTTACTTGACAAAACAAATTTTCCTGAAATACGGACCTAGCTAGGCTAATTCCATGTGCCCATTTTAACACAGAAAGAAAAAAAATCTCATACATCGTTATGCCGTTATTTATATTGTCCGTAATCGTGTTATTGGTGCATGACCACTTGTATTGTAGAGAATTCCAAAGTCTTATTTCACGTAAATCGTCCCAAAAGTTTTCGATTTAAAAAATTCAAATAAATTTTTTTAAGTTGGGTTTGCCCTTACTTGAAAAAACGAATTTTCCTGAAATAAGGATCTAGCTAGGCTATTTTCGTGTTCTTATTTTTAACATAGAATGAAAACTGCAGATATTGTTATGCCATCATTTATATAGTCCATAATCGTGCTATTGTGGAGTGACCTCTTGTATTGTCGAGAATTCCGATGTTTTATTTCACGTAAATCGTCCCAACCGTTTCCAATTTAAAAATTTTCAATAAAAAGAATAAGTTGGGTGTGTTCTCACTTGACAAATGGAATTTTCCTCATATACGGACCTAGCTAGGCTATTTCCATGTGACTGTTTTAACACAGAAAAAAACCCCGCATACATTGTTATGCCGTTATTTATATTGTCCGTAATTTTGTTATTGGTGAATGACCACTTGTATTCTTGAGAATTCCGAAGTCTTATTTCATGTAAATCGTCCCAGCCGTTTTCGATTTAAAAAAATTAAACAAAATAAATAAAGTTGGGATTGTTCTCATTTAACAAAAGGAATTTTCTTGAAATACGGATTTAGATAAGCTATTTGGATGTGCAAGTTTTAACATAGAAAGTAAACCGCAGATATTGTTATGCCGTCTTTTATATTGTCTGTAATCGGGTTATTGGTGAATGACCATTTTTATTGTCGAGAATTTCGAAGTCTTATTTCACGCAAATCGTCCCAACCGTTTTCAATTTTAAAATTTTGAATTAAAAAAAACTTATATTGGGTTTGTTCTTATTTTACAAGACAAATTTCCCTGAAATACAGACCTAGCTATGCTATTTTTATGTGCCCGTTTTAACACAGAAAGAAAAAAAAATCGCATAATTTGTTATTCCGTTATTTATATTGTCAATAATCGTATTATTGGTGAATGACCACTTGTATTGTCGAGAATTCCGAAGTCTAATTTCACGTAAATTGTCCCAAACGTTTTCGATTTAAAAAATTCAAATATATTTTTTTTTTAAGTTGGGTTTGTTCTTACTTGACAAAACGAATTTTCCTGAAATAGGGATCTAGCTAGGCTATTTTCATGTGCATGTCTTATCATAGAAAGAAAAAAAAATCGCAGATATTGTTACGCTGTCTTCTATTTTGTCCGTAATAGTGTTATTGGTGAATGACCTCTTATATTATCGAGATTTCCGAAGTCTTATTTCAGGTAAATCGTCCCAACCGTTTTTAATTAAAAATTTTTAAATAACAAAAAAAATTAAGTTGGGTTTGTTCTTACTTCACAAAAAGAATTTTCCTGAAATACGGACCTAATTAAGCTATTTTCATGTGCTCCTTGTAACATAGAAAGAAAGAAAAACACAGATATTGTTATGCCCTGTTTTATATTGCCCGTAATCCTGTTATTGGTGAATGACCACTTGTATTGTCGAGAATTCCGAAATCTTATTTCACGTAAATCTTCCTAACCGTTTTCACGTTAAAAATTTTAAATAAAAAAAATTTTGTTGAGTTTGTTCTTACTTGACAATTTTTTTTTCCTGAAATACGGACCTAGCTAGGCTATTTCCATGTGCCCGTTTTAACACAGAAAGAAAAAAATCTCATACATTGTTATGCCGTTATTTATATTGTCCGAAATCGTGTTATTGGTGAATGACCACTTGTATTGTCAAGGATTCCGAAGTCTTATTTCACGTAAATCGTCCCAAACGTTTTCGATCTAAAAATATTCAAATATATTTATATATATATATTAAGTTGGGTTTGTTCTTACGTGACAAAACGAATTTTCCTGAAATACGGATCTATTTAGGCTGTTTTCATGTGCACACTGTTAAAAATTTTGCAGCATTCTTGCAGGACATTCGACCGTTTTTTTGAAAAAACGGTTTCATAACCATAATTTAACTATATTCTGACCATAAAATGGCCAATAATATGGTCAGAATAGTGTTAAAATTACGGTTGTGTAACCGTTTTCGGAAAAAACGGTCAAATGACCTGCCAGAATGCTGCAAATTTTTAAAAGTGCATGTCTTATCATACAAAGAAAAAAATCGCAGATATTGTTACGTCGTCTACTATATTGTCCGTAATCGTGCTATTGGTGAGTGACCTCTTGTATTGTCGAGAATTCCGATGACTTATTTTACGTAAATCGTCCCACCCTTTTTCAATTTAAACATTTTCAATAAAAAAATAAGTTGGGTGTGTTCTCACTTGACAAATGAAATTTTCCTGAAATACGGACCTAGTTGATCTATTTTCATGTGCTCCTTGTATCATAGAAAGAAAGAAAAATGCAGATATTGTTATGCCATCTTTTATATTGTCCGTAATCGTGTTATTGATGAATGACTACTTGTAATGTCGAGAATTCCGAAATCTTATTTCACGTAAATCGCCCCAATCGTTTTCGATTTGAAAAAATTAAACAAAAAAAAAGTTGGATTTGTTATCACTTAGCCAAACGTATTTCCCTGAAATACGGATCTAGCTAGGCTATTTTCATATGCATGTTTTAACATAGAAAAAATCGCAAATATTGTTATGCCGTCTTTTATATTGTACGTAATTGTGTTATTGGTGAATGACCACTTGTATTTTCGAGAATTCTGAAGTCTTATTTCACCTAAATCCTCCTAACCGTTTTCGCGTTAAAAATTTTAAATAAAATAATTAAGTTGGGTTTGTTCTTACTTGACAAAACGAATTTTCTAGAAATACGGACCTAGCTAGGCTATTTCCATGTGCCCGTTTTAACACAGAAAGAAAAAAAAAATCGCAGAAATTGTGATGCCATGTTTTATATTGTCCGTAATCGTGCTATTGGTGAATGGCCTCTTGTATTGTCGAGAATTCCAATGCCATTTTTCACTTAAATAATCCCAACCGTTTTCAATTTAAAAATTTTCAATTAAAAGAAATAAGTTGGTAGTTCTCACTTGGCAAATGGAATTTTCCTGAAATACGGATCTAGCTAGTCTATTTTCCTGTGCTAGTTTTAACATAGAAACCAAAAAAATCGCAGATATTGTTATGTCATCTTTATATTGCCCTTAATCGTGCTATTTGTGGATGACCACTTGCATGGTCGAGAATTCCAAATATTGACAATTAATTTTAAAAGTTCCTTACACCTTAAAAAAACGAAATCGAGATCTAGCTACACCATTTTCTTCTGCTTGATTTAGTATAAAAGCAAATTTCTTGAAAATTGTTATACCGATATTCTTCAATATCTCTATAAATCGTGCTACCTGATTACTGAAAATTGATTAAAAAACTGCTTAAATCTATGAAAACGAATTTTTCGAAGCCAAGACCTAATTACATCGTTATCTTGCATACGAATAAGTATCAATTCAGGAAAATCGTTGACCTAATTTTCGATTTTTATCATCCATTATATCAGTATTGAGTTTGTTTTAAGCATATAAAAAGAACTTTCTGGAATTAGTGATAGATCGTTTCCTCGTGCTAAAAATGGTTAAACATTTATTATTATCTTGTAAAAGTAGAAGAAAGTCAAACAATTGATATTTAAAAAATTGAAATCAGCTTAAAATATTTTAAATTCTTTACTTGGAATGTTTAGAACTTGGAAATTTCACATATCTATTGCTTTTAGGACGTAAATGCTCACACAGAACAATTTCAAAGGAATGAAATTTAAAAGGCGGCAGTAGCAACCAAAATTAGAAAATAACTATTACTATGGGACTATTGAGCCGATTTCAAAAACTATTTCATAATACTATTGGTGACAGAAACTGCTTAATGTAAGGTTATCTCTTACCTCTATGCAACTCTCATCAAAGGGGGGGGGGGGGGAATAACCAAAAATTACGATTTCTTTGCATAGTTTAGAGTAGATACATGACATGTGAAATGGCGGTTGCCAGTAACATTTAAATGCTGCTTTCAAACATTGAAATTTAGAAATGTCAAATGTACTGAAAATATTTTTAAACCACCCCAAATGATATTATCTGCATAATACTGTTTTTACCGGTCTCTGTATAGTCTCTTGTTATAATGGCGACAGTCCCTGCTTATAACCGGGCTACTTTCGCCACTGTGAATTTGCCTTCAAACGGATGCCAGATTGATAAACATTTTATAATTACGATGTCTTTGGATATGTTGAAGTTAGAGACGTTAAATTTGATATTATGGTTACCCGTAATATATAAATGCTAAGAGCCGTCTAAAAACGTTGAATTTGAAAGGCATAAAATGAACTAAAAATTCTTTTAGCATTCTACATTATGAATTTTTGAAACTGTTTGGGCGATAAACGTGAAAGTCCGGATGTTAGTTACTTTTAAGAGATACGTACTTGCTAGGACCAGTTTCAAAATATATAAATTTAAAAGGATGAAACAAGCATAAAACGTCCAAAAATACTATTACTTTGGAACTACTGAACCTATTTCAAAAATTCTTTCATGATATTACTTCTGAAATTTTCTGTTGAAAATCAAATTACATATAGCTATGTGCAAATATTCTCAAAAAGATAAAAAATATATAAACGTTCTAAAATTACGATTTCTTTGGATAGTTTGAAACAAAAAAAATTTAAATTTCACATGGTGATGATTACCTGTAGGAGGATAGTGCTTGCTAAGAACGTCGAAATTTAAAACCTATAAATGAACACACATTTGCTGAAAGCGTTTATATTTACGTTATTTTGGAACTGTTTAGGCTACGAACATGAAATTCGGCATGGTAGTTAATTTTAAGAAAGAAACCAATAAGGTTCTAAAATTTCGAAATTTAATGGTATGAAATGAGCGATAAAAGTTCTAAATTAACGATTACATCGGAATTATTAAACAGATTTCAAAAATTCCTTCACAAAATCAACTGTATATGTAACTGTATCTGCTTATACCTTAGCTCGATTTACCTCTGTTCAACTGCTTTCAAAGGGGTGCAAGAGCAATGAACCTTCTAAAATTAAGATATCTTTGGATATGGTGAGATTGGAAACATTAAACTTGACATTATGGTTACCTGTAAGATGTAAATGTTAGCTATGAGCTGTTCTAAAAATATCGAAATTGAGAATAATATGAAGCTAACTTGTTCTTAAAGTTCTAAATTATGATATTTTAAAACTGTTTGTGCTAGAAACCAGAAATTCAGGAATGTTGTTACTTTTGAATAATGCGCTCGTTCAAAGAAATTTCTAAAATTTCGAAATTTAAAAGGTAACGTTAGAATTGATGATTACTTTTTAAACACTGACTCTATTTCAGAAATTCTTTGAGGTTAATATTGACGACAGTCTCTTCTTAAAAGTGGGATAATAATGATTACTATTACTGCATCAAAATAAGCTACATATTACGTCTTTCAAAAATGCTCTTAAGGGGTTATGGCAGTGAAAGGGTTTGGTTTTATTTGAGTCTGATGATGCTAAAGGTATTTATAGCGTTTACTTTTAAATCGCAAATGATTGGTAAAAATGTTTATCAAAATATTCGAAATTGAAAAGAATGACATTTGAAAATAGTCAATAATCATGTTTAATAGGGCACTACATGAGCTTGAACTTCTTTATTTAACATGCATTTTCCGATTGGGTTGTAATTCACTAAAAAATTGTTTTTAAAAGGAAATTCAAATTGCAAAGGGGTGAAAAGTGGACATATATGTCTTACAATTTATTTTCAGTGTCATTTCTTTGAAACATTCAGCTTAGGTACTTTAAATTTGGTACAGGAATAACTTGTAAGACGGAAATGAGCATGAAAAATATTTTTGTGATTTAAACTTAAAAATAGATATATATTAAGCAAGAGAAATCAATTACTTTTCATGATAGTGTTCGATGGAATCTATCTGAATGAATAAGATAATACCGTCGATACCGACTTTGGTCCTTGCGGAGTTACTTTGGTCCAGCCCATACAAAATGATTTTATTCTTTGTATTGAACAAATAATACAAGATAACAATACAAGAGTTTTTGCCCTTGAAAAATAATTTACACCGTACTATAGGGTATTTGAATAGTTTGGGGGTAATTTAATATTTTTTAATGGCAACACTGAATGTGTTTGTAAACAACTGTTTTCGTGTGTAGATTTTAACTCTCCAAACTTTATATTGTGAAACAATCTTGATAAGAGCTACAAATAAAGTAAGTGTCAAAATATTACCTTTAGTAACCTGTAACCCATGTGTGATCATAATTTTTCTTTTATCTTTTTATTTTGGCATAAAATGTTTACGCTATCATAAAGCTAGCATGAAAACTAGTATTTCGGGGCTACATTGTGCCAGGCCTGTTTTGGTCCGAAAATAGCTCCAATTACTTACAAATGCCTTTTATACAACCAAATCTCTTAAAACTTGTTTTAAGTAACTTTTTTTCAAATGTTACTGTTGCAAAATGTTACACTAAATGAAAAAAAATGTTGAAAATACTGTAAATGAATAAGAACAAAAGAACTTCTTAAAACACCATCAAAAACTTTTAATTTTGCTAGGCCTTTTGAAAGATCTGAGTCTTTCTTCGTCAGGCGCAAAAAAGACGTGCTTCTACTATGAAAGCATTTGAGTCTTGCTGCTGCTTTCATTGTAAAAGCACGTCTTCTTTGCGCCTGACGAAGAAAGACTCAGATCTTTCGAAAGGCCTAGAGCAATTAAAAGTTTTTGATGGTGTTTTAAGAAATTCTTTTGTTCTTGTTACAGTAATTGTTTTTGTTCCAGTTGCTGAGGATAACATGACGAAAACAGTTTTTAGTTTATTTAATATTAACAATTGGTTAGTTGTGTTTAAATGTTAAAAAAAACCCATTTGTTTATCGGTTTTGCAGCATTAATTTATTAGCAAATGCTATTGCAAGGGTCTTCCATAAAAAAGTATTCATTTACATATGAAACTAAGTGAATGAACCAAAGAAGCGCCTAGAAGAGGCTACTTTGTTCCAAAACTTTAAAAATAGTTAAAAAAATAAAACAATTCCTCTTTAAAACCAAACAGTTTGCTTCGTTGTTTCATGTTAATTGTTCACAACTCCATTTCGACGTTGGAAAATCTCATATAATAGTCTAGTCTTTAATAATGGTAATGTGAGTGGAACCAGGAAAAAGTGGCCCAAGCTCGACGGTACGCAAGTGCTAGTAACTACTATAATCATTTAAAATGGCAGTACTAAAAATATGATTACCAGCAAGATAAGAATGTGCTGCATGTTTAGAATTTCGCCACACATAAATGACAGTTAACTACACTAAGCCATTATTTTCTAACATATTAATTAATGGTATTTTAATTCGTATGGTGATTCAAGTGGCACATAGTTATTCAGGGTAGTTACTAAAAATTGTTAAAAATATTGACTAATTTTATTTTACAGGTATAAAATAGAAAATGTTAATTCCACAAATATGGTAAGAATTAGAAATGAAAGTTTACCTCGAAATATTTTTTTCAAATCGACCTCTATCTGTTTAAATTGGCAAAGAAAATGCCTTATGTGATTGTCCGAATGCGGCACGAATCCTTTTAATAGGTAATCCTGCACCATTCACACAATTTGGAAATTTTGAGAGAGTCCAAGCTTCTGTTGTTTCGCACTTACTTTAGCCTTAAAAGTCCCAGCATATGCATTATGTTAAAATATTTAGATCCAGTGAGGAAGGGGACAAATTATAGTCAGTATAAAATTAAGACAATTAACATGAAGGGAAGCTGAGTTGATTTGCTTCGATGCAAAGGAGAAAAATCTTGTTTTAATATAGGGTAACTCCGGGAGAGTCGCCGCATACGGGATAGGTGCCGCACCCCTTGTATTTCTTGTAATTGTCGATAGATGGTCGTCAAACGCACAGTATAGGTGCGCAATGAGATTATTTTAACCAGTGTATAGCGTGAATCTCATTTCGATATTTACTTGTAGAAGTACAATCCTTAATTTGACGTAAGTGCATGATTTCACTGTCCAAACTTTTAAACACGTTATGTTTAAATGCTTTTCATACACTAATTACTAAATGCATGGATGATTTCGAAGTCAAAACTAAGTGTAGCGTTTGTATAGAGTACTGTGTGTATGGTTACGACATTCCCCTTAGCTACGGCAGGTAACTGTGATGGCTGACGTCTGCACCATACAAAATGCGATACATGTCGCATTTCTATTCCGTTATACATGCCGCAGTTTCTTTTGTACGGGATGATTAAGTGTTATTAACTTTTCCTTTTCTTTTTGCACAGACTAACCATGTTAGGCATGTTATCAAGTTTACTAAATCCAAAGGAGAAAAAGGGGAAAATAAAAAGTAAAAAGTGCAAGAAAGATGGAAGTCAAGATGATAATAATGAAAAATTGGATTACACGTAAAGCAGACGTTCTTTATAAACTACTCCAAAAAAGAGGAAGTGTAATTGGCTTCGTTGCATCATTCGTTTAAATTTAGTTACATAAAGACTGTGCTTTTTCAATACTTCTTCTGTTGTTTGTAGTAAAAAAAACAGGTCTCTTAACCTATTCGGGACCATAGGTGCATATAAGCACCTTCATAAAGAGCTTAAAAAATTTGTTTCTGGCACCAGTAAAAAAGAAAAGCAATGTTTGCTTTGTTAGAGCATTTTAATGGTTATTTAAGTAAAGGTAACTTCTTTTAAAAAAGTAGTACCAATCGAATAAAATTTGTGTAAAAGCCACCGGTCAACAAAAAAAGGGTTAACAAATAAATCATGTAAACACAATTTAACTTTTTTTCCCACTTTCTAATACATTGATGTTACGTTGTTGCTGAAATAATAATTAAAATTTAATGTAAAAAAATAAGTAGATAATTTTAATAATGAAAGTAGGCAATAATTATTAATTAGAATCTACTAATACGTTTCATTGTACTCATTTAGTTTCATTTTGTTATTACATCGTTAATTATAGTCCTGATATGAATATTTTTTTAATATTTTTATTTATAATTTCATTTTGTTCTTATTACAAGAGCGGCATAACTACCGCAGAAGTGCGGCGTCTCAGACTGAATGTACGGGTGACGCGCCGCAGTGTAATGTTTTAGAAAAAAAGTTGTTAAAAAATATTAATAATTTGTTTTGAATTTTTTTGTCGCACTACACGCGTTGTATATTTAACATTAAATAGCACAGCATGATTTATTTTTTTTATGTCCACCATGGGACTTTATACACAAATTCAAAAGAAAGTGATGCATAAATCCCGGATTTACCCAACTATTACTTTTGCGATACAATCTGTCAGCATGCGGCAAAATATATGTAGCCATATTCCTGTTTCTTAGATTTCCCATTGATTTTTACTCCTTTTCGATGAATTTAAGAGGCAGTATTCCATTTTATAAAAGCGCAGTAAAACAATAATAGAATTCATGTTCTGAAACCGTTTAACATTTTAAGCGTTTTCAGATACATCCTTGACGATTTCTGAATATACAATTTCAATTTTAGCATTATACCATTGTTTAGTGCAAAATAGCTTCTCATCAGAAAATATTATTATCTCAAACCTTTTGTTACCATGCCGCTTTAAAGTTTTGTTCATATTTGTAACAATCAAAACTTCAACATTACTTTTGCGATAAGAGCGAGAAGTATTTTGCAGCCAAACTGTAATACTGTAAAAAAGAAACAATTATTTTTTTTAGGAAATAGAGTCTGAGACTATTAAATCTAGTTTAAGATTATTTCCCTGAGCGATAGATGATAAACAGAGCTCCCAGGCAGACTGAAGTGTATGATATTGGGAAGCTGATGGTCCCAAGTGTGTGGGAATGAAGATCTTCCGTTTAATTGACGTCTAAAATTCACCTAATGTAATATAAAAATAAGGGTTCTTTAAAATGTAACTTAATTTGTACTGTTTATACTATCCGTAGAAGTAACATTTAGTCTAATGCCAATAGGCACAGAAAGGCTACTAACGGTATTATAAGTACACTAGAGCAAAATGTCTAAGAGGATCATATTATTTATTATCCAGTTTTTCCAGTGTGTCTAGATTTTCCCAGAAATGTTGCTTTTATACATTATCTAATCACATCAAAATAATGTTCTGAAGGGACAACTTAAGTAGAAAATTTATTCAATAACATTTACCAACATAATCACTTTAAACTTCCATGACTAGAAATATTAAAATAGAATAACAAACGAGTAAAATTTTTTGAGGCACTTAAACTACACTTCCCAATGTTTTCTCTGCAAAGTGTGTATTTATATACTCACTAGCAGGCTACACCCGCCTCGCTGGCCCATTTTCCAAATGAACCTTGATTAAACAATGTGAGGAATTCGACATTGTATTTTAAATTAATATGGATCTTCACGTTGAAAGAATTTCCGCATCTGCTGAATACAATGGGAACGTCATTTAGCTATTATATTGTCTTATGTGTTAGGCAATATTTGGACTATTCAGAAAAAACTCTTTTAGAGTAGATCTTTAAAGTACAGGTCGGGAAGGAAATGCGGCCGTTATGATCATCAAAAATTAAAATATTCTCTTGTCACCACACTACTAAAACGAGAGATAATTACAATGATTACAGAGAGTGACCACTGAAAATTAATCACGTATCGATTATTCACTTTCATTTGTTAATTCTTGAAATCCGGTCTTCTCAGCTCTGTGCTATGTGTGGTTCTGGTAGCTTAAATACAACCTCTCTCTACGTTACATTATATTTCCTAATGTCTTCTTCTGGCAGGTCTAATGCAGTTTTCTCTCTTCGGATTACAGTAGAGTAAGTACATTAAAAAAATTATTAAATTATTTGCGCACAAAGAACTGTTTAACTTTCACATTTAAAATAAATGTAAGTCATATAAAAGTGGATTTTTAAAACTGAAGTGCTTGAATAAAATTAAAATAGTGTCATTTTCACAGTAATTTTTTATACCATTTGCAATTATATAACTGTTAACATGAAAAAAAAAACCTCGATAGCTGATTACGATATAAAAATAAACTTCCTGTTTTCATCCAGTCAAAATCTTCCCAATCTTCCATAATCGGTTGCACAGCTAAGTTTGACGTTAAACGTTAGATGTGTTTGCAACTATATGGTTACAAATGTACCAGAGATAGAAATAAAACAAAGTTAATTATGCGCCAAACTACATTTCATTAAATAAAGTCAAATTGCTGTTGACTGAATTATAGATCTGTCTCCAAAAATACACTTTGAGAATAATGAATAAAGTCAGCTATAAACAACTTAATAACCTAGTACGTAATAATATACGTAATGATCTTTTTGATGCATCGAAGATTTTTTTTTCATTTCCCTAATAAGCATTATAACACTGAAAAATAAATAGGCTTTTTATTTTCAAGATTACATTTAGTCCAGGCAATAGAGACCGTACAGGGACTCTACATAGCAACATTCACGGTAAGTTCTGGAAAAAGGCTTACTATATGTTTTTTGTGTCGCTGAATCCGCATTTTTAACTTCCCACCGAAATTGCCCCCGGCAACTCCCCACATTTTGGTAAAATGCCCCCCCAAAAAAAGGTTTTTATTAAAAAAATCAATTTTGTTATTGTTTTAATTTAAAAGTAACTATTTTGGGGGGTTGGGGGGGAGTTAAAAATTCGGATTCAGCTACCCAAAAAACTTAAAGTAAACCTTATAGAGAAAGTTCGTAGGGGAGACGGGAGGGCGAATGTAAACGATGTGAGTGGTTAAGCGAAATTGCGCAACATAGTCCATGCAGCACCGCGGCGCATGTTCCGAGGCAGATCCCATATCCCTGTTCATCCTACGTCATAATGTCATGCATGTTATTTGTTGCAAATTTTGTCTACTTTTTGAATTTCTAGATACTTTCCCCTAAAACAATAAAAAAATTCTTTGGGGGCATTTTACCAAAATTTGCGAGAGTTGTCGGGGAAATTTTGTGGGAAGTTAGAAATTCGGATTCAGCGACCAAAAAAAAAAAAAAAATAAATAAAGTAAGCCGATTTCCAGCACTACCATTAATTTGGCCAGGTAAAATCCCCTATTGCCTGGACTAATTATTCTTCAGTCTGTTCCCTAAATAAACCTAAAAATCGTTAATTTTCCACATAGATTAGTGGCTATGGGCTGTGCGTCAGAAGAAATTGCTTTATGATGATCGAGTTTTATCTGAATTTCAGGCATGTTTTTCGTATCCAGTATAAAATGATAAATCAACAGATATTGTTCCATTGGCCAAAATTGGAATTTCAAAATCCCCCCCCCCCCTCGCAGGTATTGGCATTCCAAGTATTGCTTATTTAATAAAACACACATATTACAATAGATATTAAAACACTCATACATACATAAATAACGCCAACATTCAACAGTCAAATGTATATATAAATATTATACAGACATACATACAAGTAATACAATAAACCCAACTGGAGTGAAAAATTAGCCAGAGCCAGTAATCGAACCCGGGACCACAGTAAGTAAGTAAGTAAGTAAGCACCCACCCTGGGAACCCGCTTTTGGCTTATGGTTAGGTGTAACCCCCAAGCCCAGGGCAGGGAAAAGTTTTACTTCCTGCGGAAACAAGCCCAGAACCCCAGTCTCCGGGAAAGAAGACTTCAGAACGACCCGCCTGACACGCCGAAGAGAGCACAAGAGGCATCACAATTGGCTACCCTATTGTTTCAGGGCGAGCCTAGAAATATATTACGATTATGATGTATATGTTTTGGAATTTACGTGCTATTTGAAAAACTTTTAAGTATTTACATTCATCTTTTCATTTGATAAGAAATATTTTTTTTTTTTTTTTTTTTTCCCTTTTTTTCACCCTTTTAAACAAAAATATTTATACATATTTACAATATTTCTAGTGGTATTTGAGTTCTTAAAAATAAAACAATCTCAAAAACACCCTTCCATACACCACGTGGATCCATGACATGTCCACCACAGGCAATCAGAAGAGGTAATTATTGAATGTATTTATATTGAATAAAAGAATAATGGCTATTGAGAATATCGTAGTTAGCATAAAGTTTTTTAAGTTGTGCTGGGTCATTAATTATTTTTAGGATGTCCTGAAGGAATGTCGTTTCTGTTCTGTGAAATTTAAACTTCATGAATTTGCAGTTGCCGAAAATGTAATGCATCGGGTCTCCTCGCCCACCACATTTACAAAGGTCGTCATCTTTTTTGCCGATATTATAAAGGAAAGACGGGAAGCTGCCGCGGCCTGTTAAAAAGTAAATAGATACTTTATCTTTTGAAATTATTTGGTTCTGAACTTTTGGTACCAGCCCGTGCGTATATCTGCCACCCCCTGAGTGATCCCAGTTGTACTGCCACCTGTCCAGTAATTGGGTTCGAATACATTTTATAAGATAGGACCGAGGCAATTTAACTCCTCGATCCACTGGTAGGTCGCAGTACTGGGCGGCATCATTCGCCAGCTCATCCGCCAGTTCATTACCCGCTATGCCAATGTGGCCTTTTATCCAAGTAATGTAAAAAATTTTATTTTGATTTTGTTTAATTAAATTATGGATGTAATAAATTGAGGGGTTAGTCGGAAATAAATTGTCTAAGGCTTTAATAGTAGATTGACTGTCACTTAATATTTGGAATTTTGTATAAGGGGAGTTAATGGCCCAATTAATTGCCGAAATTATTGCGTGCAGCTCCGCCTGAAAGATTGAATTTTCTGCTCTCAGTTTGACTGTTTTTTCATAAATTTTAATGTTATGATTGTAGGCTACCATTGCATATGCTGTGCCAGAGTCCACCTTAGAACCATCTGTGTAAATCGAAATAAGATTAGTTTTTGTGATAATTTTGTCTGTAACTATTAAGTTATTTAAATGAATTTCCGGATTTATTTCATATTTTAGGATTTTATTTTCTATATCATCTTTACATATTGGTTTGGGTTCTTTAAGTAATAAGTTTTTATTGTGTAAAATATTGTATTTTAGATTTTTATATTCCAGTGTTATTAATATTGGTGGTATTCCTAATAGGACCTGTAACGTATGTGTTGCAACATTTTTATATGTTTTGGTTATTGACGTGAGACAAGTTCTTTGGATGGATTGGAGAGCGCGTTTATCTTTTATCCTGAGGTCTCCAAACCACACCTCCGAACCATAATCTATAATTTTTTCTAGTACTGCTATGTACCAGGTTCTAAGATAGCCTCTGTCCACCCCCCAAGTAGCCGAGAAGACCCGTTTAATGGATGAGGTTAGCTGTAAAATTTTGTTTTTTATGCTAGTTATGTGCTTGTCCCATTTTAAAGTACTCTGGAATATTATCCCTAAAATTTTTATTTCCTTTAATGGCTTGATGGTATAGTTACCCAATTTAAAGGTTGGTGGACGTTTATCCAAAGTGTTTTTCCCCAACATAATAAAAGTCGTTTTTTCCTTTGAAATCTGTAAATTTAAGTTATTGCAAATATTATAAAAAAGTTTTATTTTTTGGTTGGTTTCGGTCTCTAAGATGAGTCTGCTCCTCGCTTTGACAACCATATTGAAGTCATCGCAAAAAACATACAGGTCTTCGAATTTACTGTAAAAGTTTATTAAGATTATATTTGCTATGATTAGCCACAGAAGCGGCCCAAGGCACGACCCCTGTGGACAGCCTTGATAAGTTGGTCTTTTAATGTTATTTGATAAATAATTTGTTATTAGTTCTCGTTCGGATAAGAAGCTAAGAAGGATACATTTTAAATATTGCGGAATTGGTAATTCGTTAATTTGTTGACCCAAAGTGACCCAATCGATATTGTCAAACGCCCCTACAATGTCGAATGAGATAATGCTGCAGTATTTATATTTTTCAAGATACGTTTTTGCTTTATGTTTTAATTTGTTTAATAGTTGAATTGTGCTTCTGTTCTCACGGAAGCCATACTGGGCCCCTTGAAGAACATTTAATTTTTCTAAGTAGTGATTAATTCTTCGTTTTAGGATCCTCTCATAGATTTTTCCCAGCATGGGAAGGAGACAAATGGGTCTATAGGAGGAAGGTTGGCGTGGATTTTTATTACGTTTTGCGAAGAAGATCACATTTGCTATTTTCCATGATTTAGGAAAGTAGTTAAGAGTAAGACATTTGTTATATAAGTCACGTATTAGATGTTTAAAATTATTGTATATGTTTTTAATAATAAATGCATCAATTTTATCAAATCCAGGGGCTTTTAAATTATTTTGCTCATTAAGTGCTGATTTTATTTCTTTAAAGGATATTAGGGGGGGAGGGGGGGGAAGATCTTCCTCTGCCGCTGGGTCCATGAGAGGTGGATGCGGGTTTTGATGTATTGGGAAGTGGTGGTTAAGTAATATGTTGAAAGTGTCTAATTTTGTAGTATATGGGGTTGAACCCTGTAGTGTTGTGTGTATGAAATGATTATTTTTGAGTCTTTTATTCATTGCTATTTTAAAGGCTTGGCCAAATTTGTCTTTTGTTTTAGAGCAGAAACTCTGCCATGATTTAGTTTTTTGTTGTTTTATACGTTTTTTGTATATTGCTCTTTCTCTTTGTAGGAGGGTTCTCCACTTTGGGTCATTTGTTGATTTAAATCTTTTCCGTAATGCTGAGATTTTATTTTGCTGGACCTTCAGCTCTGCCGTCCACCAGTCAAATGTTGGATATAATTTGAAACTTTTTGTTTTTAGTGAGGATTTACAGGTGTTTAGAATTACTTGGTTAAAACCATCAAGCCATTCATCCAGTTCTAGTCGAGTTTTAGTATCAGATAAGGATTTAAGTAAATTATTAATTTTCGGTTTCAAGATGTAATTAAATTTTTTAAAATTTGAGTATCTTGTTTTAAATCTTTTAAGGTCTAGAATAACTGGTTTAAGATTTAATGAGAATCTGATATACCTGTGGTCCGACGTGCTCTCTACTGTGTCATCTACATACCATGAGTCCACGCAGTCCACCAGGTCTTGTGTACAAAGGGTTACATCTGGATTCCCCTTCATGGGACGATTCGGCTGTCCTATAAATGAATGAGGTGCCTCTATATCATTGATCAGAGTTAAGTTATTAGATAATAGTAAGTATGTCAAAATTTTTCCCCGTTCATCTTCTTTCTGATATCCTAAAAGTGACAAGTGGACATTGAGGTCTCCTCCCATTATGATGTGATTCAATGGTTCGAAGAAGTCCAGCCACTTCATATCACCTCTGAAATCACCTTTTGGTCTGGCATACACAGAGCCTATTGTGATCTTGCCGGATTCAGTAGTAAGATTGACGAATACTGCATTATCGTCTTTATATGTCTCTATCACTTCCACGTCCTTTCGAGTTACCACAACTGCCGCTGTTTTATTTTTTGAGATAAATGCTTGCCAATTTGACGGAATTGACCATATGGCTTCGTTAAAGTAGTAAAAGTCCTGTAATAGAAGAACTAGTATTTTATGCTGATTTGCAAATCCCATTAGGGTTGATGTTGCAGAACTTGATCCCTGTAGATTAATTTGAATAAAGGTTAGTTCATTTGGAATATATATTTTCAGTGGTTTTGCAGGGTTATTCAGAATTTCTGTTATTATTTGTTCTTGGTTTACTGTTAAATTTCCATTTTGAGTATTGGAGTTGTTTGAGTTTGTTGAGTTATTACAATTATTTATTTCTTCATTTATCGGATTGAACTTTCTTGATTAATTTGTATATTTTTATTTCTCTGTGACAGGTAGTACTGTAGTGTTGGACAGTCTGATGAACTCGATCTATGCGGGAAGTCGCTATTTGTTCCAGCACAGTTTCTGCCTATATCGAATTTATTTTATTTATTTGTGCTAGATTGCTTCGCTGTAGTATTAAATATTGTAAAGTCGGACATTCACTAGAACTAGCTGCATGCGGGAAGTCACTCGCACTCCCCATGCAGTTTCTGCATCTGTGTTGTTGTGGTTTATTTCTGTAATAACAATATTTTTGATCATGGCGTCCTGCACAGTATTCACACGTTGGAGATTGTCGGCAATTCTGATCCACGTGTCCGAAAGATTGACAGTTCTTACATCTTAATATAGGTTGGTAAGGTGCAATCCTGACCGATGTAAATCCCATGACGATCTTTCGTTGTCTCAGTAGATGAATCGCAACTGGAGCTTCTGCTTCAAAAATTAGTTGGTATGTTGAAGCTTTTTCTCTTTGTTTTCTATTAATGTAGTTTATTGGAATATCTGAATCATAAAGATTTTTTAGATTGGTTATTATTTCTTGTGGATCCATATATGTCGGGATCCCTAAAAGAATCAGTTTTCGGAGATCCGCAGCCTTATATTCTATATCCACAATGTCTTTTAGGGTTTCTATCTTCTCAATCGTCTCAAGCAGCTTATTCGTGTTTTCATCACTAAACGTTTTAATTATTAGTGTATTTTTGTTTTTGGCAAGTTCACAATATATTTGTTTATATTCAATTGTGTTTCTAGTTTCTCTTGTTAGCATGATTTTTATGTCATTGAGCGACATATTCGTGTTTTTCTGCCGAGTTATCAGGATAGCTGCTTTTGAATACTGTGCATGTACCGTTGGAATTGTTGTCTTCTTAGGTATTGCAGCCACCTCCGAATATAGTGAATTATCTGTATTTGCCTGTATGTTTTCTTCTATATTATTGCATTTTATGATTGGTTGTTGTTCCTCTACTGTTTCTATTTTTTCTCTTATCTTTTTAAGTTCTTCCAAGATGATTCTAGTATAAGGTATCGTTTCTTCTGTATTTTGCTGTTGAATTAAGTCTTCTATTACTTTATTTTTGTTTCTAATTTCTTTTAATTGTTTTTCTATTTCTTCTTTGTATTTTAATTCTTTTTCTAGTAGTTCATTCAATTCTTTATTGCATTTTTCCAATTCATTTGTTAGAGTGGGCTGTTCTTGCAACTTCTTAATCGTTTCTAATTGATCTTTTATGATTTGTTCGTGTTCAAGGATTTTTTGACGTTGATCTAACGTCACCTTATTGACGGTGTTGAGATTCGCCGTTATTCTATTATTTTCTTCTCTTTGTATTTCAAGGTCTTTCACCATTTCACTTGCTTTAAAGATAATTTTGTCTAGGTATTTTTTAGCTTGTTCACAATCACCTCTTCTTCTACTTCTTGTAAGTGATTTATAAATCTCTATCATTTGAGTCATTGTCATCTTCTTTATAGCAAGTTCACCATACCTCGGCGTGGCTACTTCCTCCGGAGGATCTTGAGTCGACATTGAGGAATTTTGTGTGTTGTCTTCTTGTATAGATATTTGAGTTGCTCTTTCTTCTGTAGTTTTTAAGTCATGTCTGCCCGATTTTCCTGTCCCCGTTCTTCTACTCTTCTCCTTTAATTCTCTAATCATCTTTTCCTGCTGTTCCGCTCTTTTTTCCAGATTATTTTTGTTGTCATCTAATTCTCTTATTTTTTGTTTTATTTTGATGAGATATTTTTCTGCCATACTAGACGCTCCTTTAGCATGAGTGCTCTTCGTCTTGCTGTAGCTATCTATCAATTGTTCCAGCGACATTAATTTTGCCATGGGTTCTGAATATGTTGTCAGATTTTTTGGAAGGTCTTTAGTATTTAATCTTGGTTTTGAGTGTATTGATATACTGGAATCAAATGATCCTTCAGTTTCATGGTCCACAAGATCCTTTACTCTCTGTGGCTTTGGAGTCGCCTGGGCAGTTATTAACTGATTTTCTAATTCTTGGATTGTCTGATCCAGTTGTATCATCATTCTCTCTTTTTCCTCTACGATTTCTTTCAACTCCATTATTTCATGTTCTTTTTCCTTCAAGTTTTGCTCAATTTCGTCACTTTTCATCAGAGCACATTCTAATTTTTCTTTGTACTCTGCTATTTTAAGTTCGTTTTGTTCTTTATTTAATTTATTCTTCTTTTTATTTTTTAATTTCTGACTGTATTCGTGAAATATTTGTAGGAGCGTCGGTTCCGAGCTACTTATTTCATATGAATGTTCGCCTATTAAAGAGCTTTCTTCTTGTATTTGTGACTTATTCATTATTCCACTTTTATTTTGGACTTTTTATAATCTATTATTTCGTGAGAATTATTTATTTAGTATATTTATATCTGAAAGTTATATTGTAACTGGATCGGGGAGCCACTAGGCCCCTGCCACACATCTTTGAAGGAAAGGGAAATAGATAGTTAAAAGCAAAAACCAGTGGTCGTAACCACCGAAAATGACTTAGAATAAAATTAAATTGCCAAATGGGGGGTAATTTTGAATTAAAAAAAAAAAAAAAAAAAAAAAAAAAAAAAAAAAAAAAAAAGATAGTGATAGTAAAACCATTACTAATGGGAGAAAAGAGGGAAGTATGTGCTATTGCTCCCGTGCCACCAAGACCATACACTTAAATTATTAATTATCAGTTACTACTCTTTTACCAGTAACATTGTTCCCCTGTGAAAAATGCATTACTGCATGTATACATTATCTCACTATTTTTCACAGGAGTTGTAGCGTTAAATTTTGATGAGGAATTCGTAAATATGTACAATATAAAGAATTATATAATATAGTATTTAATATAAAATGTAATTTAATTCAGTTTTAAATAATAGACAAATTTACATATGTACATTTTTGATATTGATAATTTGTTATAAATCATTGAAAGTAATTTATTAGTACACAAATTTACATTTAATCACTCTTAATGTTGATCTGTTATGTACAACTTCAGCAATATTGTTCTAGTATGAGTATTGCACGTCGAGTCTCGATTTCCCATAAACGAACCAAAAAAGGAGTAAAAAAGGAGTAAAGGGAGTAATGGTAGATTGGGTGGACCTGTCAGATGGAAAACATTTGGAAAATATTTCTTAATGTACTGCAGTAGGAAAGCAAACAATACTCATCCAACACTACAAGGGTCCCGCCGACTTGCCTGTAAGATAATGTAAAACACAATATAACAGATTTAAACTTTAAAATTTAAATGTAAGTGCGCCAAAATCAGTGCAGGGACCTCCCAAGGACCAAGGAGGGTAAAATGAGACGGAGAGGATAATGCCAACAGCAATGTAGTGCTAAATGTAAAATAGTAAATGGGAACAAGAATGTAGGACATGGTATGACTCAAATTTAATAATCGTTTACATTAAACCCAGTAATCAAAAAAGTTGCTAATAATAAGGAAATGAGTGCTAATTGTAGTAGTGATTAGTGGGAAAGAATATATGACGTATGGGAAATCCCAATGAAAAACAGAAGAATAACTCAAATAATAAAAAAAAAGTAGTCAATGCTAAGCCAAGAAATGTGTGCAAGGTCAAATAATTAAAATGAGAATAAAACTGTTGGCAACCTCCAGTACATTCAAGAAAAAAAAAAAACAGACTAGTAATCCAGTAACAACAGAATGTATGTCATATGAGTAATCCCAATGATCAGTAGAATAACTCAAATAATAAAAAAGTAGTCAATGATAGGCAAAGAAATGTTTGTATGGTCAATTAATTATAATGGGAACAAAATTGTTGGCAACCTCCAGTACATTCCAGAAAGAACCAGAGAAATAACCCAATAAACAAAAAAGTTGTTATTGTTAAGGATAAAAAATATTAAATGTAAAAATGTATATTGGGATCAAGAAAATATGCCATATGAGTTATCCTAGTGAAAAAATCAGAAGAATAACTCAAATAATAAAAAAGTAGTCAATGTTAAGCTTAGAAATGAGTGCAAGGTCAAATAATTTTAGTGGGATCAATATTGTGTGCAACCCCTAGTACAATCAAGAAAAAACCGGAAAAATATCTTAATAATTGTAAAAGTTGCCAATGTTAAGGAAAAACCTTAACAACTTATAAAAAGTGTAAAATGTGACTACCACAGTATACAAGATTGCTGCTCTAACCACTGAGCTAGTCCGTTTATTGGTGAGTTATGGTTTATTAGTGAGAAATTGCGGGAAACAGGTATCGGCCGGAGTAGCTCAGTGGTTAGAGCAACAGTCTTGTATACTGTGGTCCCGGGTTCGATTCCTCGCTCTGGCTCATTTTTCACTCCAGTTGGGTTTTTTGTATTTATTGTATGTAAGTCAATATAATATTTATATATACCTTTATTGCTTATTTAGTTATAGTAAAATAACTGCAGATGAAAAATATATAATACTAAATATTTTTTTTTGCCCGTTTGCTTCATAATGAAAAATAATAAATTTACTAATCGCTAAGTACAAATTTCTTGTAATTTTCTGCAATCGGGATCACTGTCCAGAGTCTCTTTGAAATTTAAAAGAAACATCCAACAGTTCAGTAAATACGCTAATTAGCGGGTAACCTGATTACGGAAGATTAATCCAATATCAATTGAATGAAATCCAACTGAGCGAAAAAATGCCCAGGCTGGGAATCGAACCGAGATCCTTGAATTACAAAGCCAATGCTTTATCGTTTAAGCTAGCTGAGCCGACTGCCAGCCAGCATATTTCGCTCAGATAACATTATTGGTAGTAACATCTGGTCTGTCATGTAGACAACTCAACAGATTTAACCGCAGGTAAAGGAACTCCATATAAACAATGGATACGTAGATGAACTATTATTTTAACACAATCAAACTGATTGGTAAAGTTATCATACGAATTGAATATTTCCAACTGAGCGAAAAAATGAGCAGGCTGGGAATCGAACCCAGATCCTTGGCTTACAAAGCCAATGCTTTACCGTTTATGCTAATTGGGAGGACAACCAGCCAGCATATTTCGCTCAGATAACCTTATTGGTAATAACATCTGGTCGGTATTGTAGACAGTTCAACAGAATAAACCGCAGGTAAAGGAACTCCATATAAACGATGGATACGTAGATGAACTAATGTGTGTTTCATTTTATATACCAGTTTCAATCGCGTCACTATTAACATAAAAAAAACCTCGATAACTGATTCTGATAGAAAACTAAATCTCTAGATTTCTTCCAATAAAATCTTCCTAATAATCCGTAATCGGATCCACAAGCAAGTTTGACGTCAAACGTTAGAAATGTTTGTAACGTTATGGCTACAAATATACCAGAGTTAGCTACAAACAGAGTTAATTACGCGCCAAACTATCCATTAAATAATGTCAAATTGTTTTTGACTGAATTTTAGATCTTTCACTATCAAAACACTTTGAGAATGGTAAATAAAGTCAGTTATGCAAAACATAATAACCTAGCTTGATAATCTTTTTGATGCACAGAAGATTTTTTTTTTCATTTCTCTAAAGAGCATAATAAGACGGAGACATAAATATGCTTGTTATTTTTAAGATGTCATTATTCATCAGTCTGTTGCTTAAATAAACCTAAAATCATTAATTTACCATTACGATCAGCTGCTTGCACTGTGCATGAGTCAATATTGCTACATAATGATGGAAATTTATTTGAATTTGAGGTACTTTTTTAAAAATCTATGCTAAATGAACAAATATTGATCCATTGGCCACCTTTGGCTTTCAAATCTTTCTTAGTGATAGTAAAAAACTGCAGATGAAAAATAAATAGTAGTAAATTTTCTTTTGCCGTTTGCTTTGTACTTAAAACCACAAATTTACTAATCGCTACACAATAAGTACAAATTTAGTGTAATTTTTTCAATTCGGATTTACCATCCACGGTTCTTTTCAAATATAAACGAATCTTCCTGCCAATTGTAAGGTCACTGATTATCGAATACTAGCAAACCCCGCGGCTTTGCTCGCGTAATATTTGAAATATGCCAAGTGATATTTATATGTCTAATTTTTATTAAAAGGTACTAACTAAATTTTTATTTTATTAAAAGGTACTTATTACTTTTAGGAATAATTTAAAAGAATTACTATTTAAACACAGTTTGATTAAATATAATTGTTACACTGCATAAGGCAGAAATGAGACTTAAATTAATAAAACGAAATAAAACTAAATAAATAATAATTTAGAAAATAATTTGAAACCTTTATGCTCAATTAATACGCTCATTTCAGTATTCATTTGAAGTTTTGCATTTTTTAGAAAACATCTTCTTACATTTTAAAAGTAACCATCATGTCAAATTCCAAGTCCTACCACCTCTCTGAACTTAAAGGGCTATGTTGAAATAGGAACTGTCACCATTAATTTGCCAACATTAATTTTGAAATTGGTTTGTTATTTCCTAATATTCCACAGAAACGTAATTTAGAAAGTTTTTAAAGGCCTTTTTTTAGAGCGTTTGTTGTTCCTGTGAATCCCAGGTGGTAGAATCATCGGCATAAAATATAGCCTGTGTAGGATCAGAGACTGTTACCATTGATTCGCAACTATTACTTTTATATTTGGTTTATATTTCCTGAAATAGCGTAGAAATCGTAATTTAGGACTTTTTTAGAATCTTTTCGCACCTCCCCTTCACTTTACCCCTTTTTAATTAGAATATATTTTCGACAGTCCTTCGAGGGCATTTATATTTTATAAGTAACTGCCATGCCATATTTAAAGTTTCTAGCCTTTTCAGTATCACAGAAGTCGCAATTTAGAAAGTTTTTAGCTACTGCAACCCTCTGGTGGTAGTGGCACAGACATAAAATATAGCTTATGTTTGAGCAGGTTCTATCACCAACAATTTCTTATCATTATTTTTTTAATCGGTTTGGTATTTGAAAAGATTACATAAAAATTGTAATTTATAACGCTTTTCGCTCACTTCATCTTTTTAAATTTGAAATTTTCTTTCGATAGTTCATAGAAAGCAGTTGCATCTTGTAAGTAAATAACATGCCATACTTCAAAGTGTTAGACCCTTCAGTTATGCAAAAAACGCAAGTTAGAACATGTTTTGCTTTTTCAACCCTCAGATGGTAGTGACAGCAACATAAAATATAACCTATGTTATAGCAGGGACTGTCACCATTGATTTGCAACCATTACTTTTGAAATAGCTTTGGAATTTCCTGAGATTGAGTAGAAATCGCAATTTAGAACGTTTTTAGAACGCTTTTCGTTCATTTTCACCCCTTTTTAAATTTCCATTTTTTTCGAAACTGTTCTTAAAAATCATTTATATGTAATACATATGTACCTTGCCTAATTTTAAGTTGCTAGCCCCTACCGATCTCAAAAATCGAAATTTGGAACGCTTTTTTGCTCCTGCAACGTCTAGGTGATAGTGATACCGACTTAAAATAGCGTCTATGTTAGATCAGAGGCTGTTAGCATCAATTTCTTAACATTACTTTTGAAATCAGTTTGATTCTTCCTGAGATATTGGTGACAAATCGACATTTAGAACGTTTTTAGAACGCTTTTCGCTCATTTTGCTCCTGCATCACCTCTGGGTTGGTGGAAACATATTTAAAATATAGCCTATTTTAGAGCAAGATCTGTCACCATCATTTTAACACCATTATATTTAAATCGGTTCAGTATTTCCTGAGATTGCATAGAAATTGCAATTTAGAACGTTTTTTACAACGCTTTTTGCGCATTTCGACCCCCCTTTTAAATTTCGATTTGTTTAGGAAATGTCCTTAGAGATCATTGATATCCTATAACTAAGTACCATTCTTAATTTCATGATTCAAGGCCCTTCCGTCACGCAAAAACCGCAATTTAGAACGTTTTTCTCCTGCAGCCCCTTTGGGGTAGTGGCACCGACATAAAACATAGCCTATGTTGGAGCAAGGATTTTCACCATCATTTTGACGCCATTATTTTTTAAATCGATTTGGTATTTCCTGAGATTGTGTAGAAACTACCATTTAGAACGTTTTTTAGAACGCTTTTCGGGCATTTTCACCCCTTTTAAATTTCGAATTGTTTAAGAACTGTTCTTAGAAATCCTTTATATCTAATAAGTAGCTGATACTTCAAATTTCATATTTCTAGGCCCATCAGTAACACATAAATCGCATATTTAGAACGTTTTTTGCTCCTACACCTCTTTGGGGTAGTGGCACCGACATAAAATATAGCTTCTCTTGGAGCAAACGTTGTCGCTATCATTTTGACACCAATATTTTTTAAATCGGTTTGGTATTTCCTGAGATTATGTAGAAACTACCATTTAGAACGTTTTTTAGAACGCTTTTTGTGCATTTTCACCCCTTTTAAATTTCGAATTGTTTAAGAATTGTTCCTAGACACCATTTATATCTTATAAGTAACTAATATTCCAAATTTAATATTTCTAGGTCCTTCAGTAACGCAAAAATCGCATTTTTAGAACGTTTTTTGCTCCTGCACACCCTTTGGGGTAGTGGCACCGACATAAAATATAGCCTATGTTCTAAGTTAGACTAACACCATCATTTTGATACCATTACTTTTGAAATCGGTTTGGTATTTCCTGAGATTATGTAGAAACTACCATTTAGAACGTTTTTTAGAACGCTTGTTGTGCATTTTCACCCCTTTTAAATTTCGAATTGTTTAAGAACTGTTCTTAGACACCATTTATATCTTATAAGTAACTAATATTCCAAATTTCATATTTCTAGGCCCTTCAGTAACCCAAAAATCGCATTTTTTAGAACGTTTTTTGCTCCTGCACCCCCTTTGGGGTAGTGGCACCGACATAAGATATAGCCCATGTTCTAAGTTGGGCGAACACCATCATTTTGATACCATTACTTTTGGAATCGGTTCGGTAGTTCCTGAGGTTATCTCCGACAAATAAACGATTTTTTCCTCTTTATAATATGAGTATAGATAGATGAGTACAGATTCATCCAATATATTTTAATAGGATTTCTAAAAGAAGGGAAGATATGGATAAAAACTAAAAAGAAATGACGAATGAAATAGAATATCGAAAAGTTATTTCAGAAAGCAGTTTTTATTGCAAAATGTTTTCTTTCGTGACAGATAATTCAGACAGATCGTGACAAATAATTTCGTGACAGACGCATAATTGCATACATTTTTTAAGAATAATTTTTACTACCTAACATTTGAAGCATTGAACGTTTCTATAAGAGAAAATGGCGGTATGTTTTACTTTTTTTTTAAGAGTCGACAATATTATCTAATATTAGCATAAGCAATTTAACTTTAAATTTGATTTTCATTTGAAATATTAGCTAATCTGTCTTCGATATTAAAAAATTCACAAATTTGGGGAAAACAAACCAACATGCTTACGTAGTAAAGAATGGTGAGAATTTTTTTAAATATCTGAAATTGAATTATTTTAGAATATGTGTGTGTATGTAGGAGACATTTAATCTAAAACTATAATATTTTACTCCACTTTTAAAATTTTAATTGCTATTTATATAATTTATATTTTAATATAGAAAAATGCTAAAAATTTAAAATCTAAATATGTTTTCGTAAATTTGCAAAATCACTTTATTGTAAACATCGCTTGGACCTATGTCACGCTTACGTCTTTTTGGGTTAAAATGAAATTGTTTGGCGACAAAAGGGAACTCAAAATCCTAAATAAACATATAACATGTAAATCATAAGAAGCATAATTTTTACAATTTCATCTGCTAGTTTGGTCTGTAAGTCAAATGATGGAGGAGTTAGAAATAAAAAAAAGAAAGAAACAAAATCAAAATTGTTATTCACAAGGAAGGTCTCCTTAATGAGCATACTCAAAATATTTTTTTAAATGCTCATAAAACTAGTCATGTATGTAGTAAAAGATCAGTCAAATTTGGTGGCAAAATCTCAGTAAAAATATCCAAAAAAAAATATTTTCCAGTATTTAGAGCAAAAAATGAACGTTTAACGTTATTTGGCGAGCCAACACATTTCCTTGCCAGATGCAAGAATTTTAATGAATTTGGAAATTGCTTGTTAATAAGTGCTTAAATGCCTAATAATAAATTTAAATTTAAACGAAGGATTAGTTTATCATTTTTTCTGAAAGCGTATGTAATATATACGAATTGTGTGTTGCAGTAGTTATTTAATGTTACATGCCTTCACCGGCTGAATAATGTTTTAGTGTACTATATTATCCTGTCGACCAATTTCGCCAAATTATATAAATCACCCAAACTACTCGCCAAATTATACAATTGGAAATAATTTTTATTTTAAACAACGAAAAAATAAACAGATTTGTAAACATTAATAAAACGTCGAATTAAAAATGACTTAATGACCCGACAAACTAACGTGTTTAAGGGGTCTCAGGACTCTTAAAGATTTAAAATTTTCGAAATTTTAATTTTTTTATATGTTTAACTCTTATCTGTATTGAACATTTTGATGTAATTGTTTCCTTGAAATTCCAATTAAAACAGAAATTATGGCTTTTAAAATTATACCCGTTCAATAGCTGAAGCGGCGTTTCTGAAATTTTGAAGTCATTTTTCTCCAAATGATGTTTTTGACTATAACGCGCACCATATCTCAAAAACTTCTGAATATACTTTCGAAACATATCTTTCATATTAGTCTGCATAAACTGAACCTAAAATTTCCTTTTATTGCTCAAAAAAATATATGTTAGGTGATTAGACTGTTGAAATTTTTTAAACTTTGCATTAGCTCAATACAACTTTGTATTAAAAATATAAAAATGCTTTAAATATAAGTTTATTTAGGTTTAGGGTAATTATTATAATATGAAGTACAAGTAGGCAGCAAAATTTTTATTCTAGTTCCAAAATTTATTTAGTAATCCTGCGCATTCTGTGGTGCATATTTTCTGATCGACAAATGGCTGACAGTTTATAGCCCCCTGTAAATGCTAATTCTGCATCTTGCAATTTTTTAAATACATGAAATGAAAGAACATACTTATATCTTTCAATTCCAATAAAAAGTGTGTCTTAAAATCAAATACATTTTAAGATATTAAATGTTGAAAATGATCCTTTTTTCTCTTTTTTCCAATTTTAAGAGTCCTGAGACCCCTTAATGTCAAGTGAATTTAAAATGTTTGATCAGCCATTATTGGCATTTAATCTTATAGTTTGGCAATATTTTTTTGGTCGACGGTATAATCAAGTAGTACGGTTTTAAGTAGATGGTACGGCTTTAAGTAATTAAAAATGCTATCATTAAAAATTTTTATATTAAGTCGATGTTTCCCTAGGAACAATAACTTTCACTTCTTTTCTCTGACACTAACAATATCGAAGTCAAATTGCCGATGTTCAGAATCGGATAATAATTTTGAGTTTGAAACAATTTTAATAAATTAAAATTTTGTTTTAAACCGTGTATTTAGGATCTTAAAATTTTAATATATGCACGTATAAAGGTATACACTGTTAAAAATTTAGTACAACGTTGAATCAATTTTTGGTGCTGCAGTAGCTGCTACCATAAGATGATGAAACATTGTTTCAGCATTTGGGTCTAAGGGTGAACCATAATTTGGTGAAATGTTGAGCCAGGGCCCGACTTATGCAGGGACATGGGGGGCAGCTGCCCCGGGCCCCTCTTCTTAGGGAGGGGCATAAGAGTATTTAGGATTTTCATTAAAAGGTGCCAAGTGATTGAAATTAGCCAAAAGTGACCAAAATTCCTACATTTTCAAACATTTAGGAAGAAGTGCGGTCCACCTTCTCCTCTCTACTTCCAGTACCCCCTGCACCCATGCTAAAAACAAACTATATGATTAAAAAAACTAATGATTAAAATTTTATTACGTCAACTTAGTATTCTATTGTTTTCAAAAGAAATTCTTTATTAACATTTTCCTCGCAGAGTGGCAAGTTAGAACCATTCATTTTGATCAGTTTGGGTCATTTTCTTTTAGACATCTTATAACGTACGTAAATAAGCAAAGCAAAAAATCTACTCGTGTCAACCAATCTATCATTTTTTTTTTGCTATTATCCTACTAGTATTTTTTCTTAAAGTTCTGACCATCATTTTATGATACCCTGTTTACAGATGGGAGCAATACCGGGTACAAAATTTATGCATACATACAATACGTATGAAATTTAGTACTAGCCACTTCCACATTATCCCAATATGATTGGATATTTATGGAACTTTATGTTCTTCATTGTTTGAAAATCAATTTGAATGTAAAATTAATTATTAATCTCTTTAATAAATATTCAATCCTACATTATATAAATAAAATGTAAATATAAACTTAAAATATACTAAAGCAGTTTTATACATAAACTTTATATCGGTTAAATAACATTTTATTTAAATGCTTAAATACCATGTTTTCTTTTCACTTCTTAAATTAAAAACAGTAATATGTATAAGGAAATATTCCCAGTGTAAATCTATTTTTCTATCTGAAACCTTTTCTTATTATCTTAATCATTGAATATCATGTTTCACTCCAAATTATTAATAACTATAAATACTAATTCATTGACGGTTATTCTTTATAATCGGGAAACGATAAAGAACACAAAAATTCCAGTATAAAAAAACGATTTCATATCACTGCAAATTAATGTTTACATCTACTACTATGAATGCAGTCATGGATCAGCATATCTCGGTGTCAGCATTTCAAAACTTAGATAGTACTTCACATATTGTTTTTGCTTCCTAGCTGCGACAACTTAAAATACTTCACATCTCACTATTGAATATGAAGAATGAAATGTTAACACAAATTTTCTTTATTCAAAAAGACAAAACGAATGAAGTCGTGATTAATTTTTACAAAGAACTGTTTGTTATTTAATTGTTAAAACATTATATTTCAAACCTTTACATAAAGAACGAATATAACACACAATCGCTTGTGAAATTCGGGAAACTAAATCAATCTTTTTCTATAAAACATGAAAAATATTTAACACTTATACATTATAAAAGTACAGGGATGAAACATTAAAATTACATAAGACTTACCTGCGTATTCAATAAATATTCCTTTTAATATACCTTTCGTTTAAACTTTAAATGGCGGACGAAATGCAATCGTTTCATTTATCTTCTAATGGCGTCATAGACAAAGAGGTACTGCTCTGATTTGCTGATAAATCGGAATGGTTTGAAAACTTAGTTCAACTTATTACGAAAATGTGGTTGAATTCAGCGTAACTTCCAAGGTTACACCATGAAATGGAGTTTTTGAAAATTAAGAAGTACCATATTTTGGTAATCCTCATTATTTTACTCCATATATTGGTGTAACGTTAAGCGGAAATTTTTAACAGGGTATGAGAAAACTATAGTAATTAAAATGTATCTATTTAAGTTCAAATTAATTTAACTAACTTCGTACGAAGAGTAGAAAAAGTTTCCACTTAAAAATATTTATTATAAAAAAGTATCAATCAAATTTTTACTGAGTCTCCAACCAGCGTTAAATCGCCAGAAAAAGGAAATTTTCATTATTAATTTACGAACGGTAAATTGAGATTTCGCTGAAATTTTCCTTTATAAAAATACATTCCCCATTAAACGAATATTCTGTAATTTTTTCAAATATTTCTGGTATGCGATGCGCTTTTGGAAACTATTCCTAATACTAGGACTTCCCTCAGAGGGGTTAGTCTGAGCGATATTGCTGAGAACATTGATTTAATAATAACATGTAGAAGCAAAGAAAAGGAGATGTTACCTTTAATTGTCCATATACTGCGATAAATTGAAATGATGAAAATAAGCGAATCATAAAATTACAAAATCTTATATATAAATTCGTATACAATATTTAAGAAATGGGTAATAACCCATGCATGCGTATAAAATTGGAAGTACGCAATATATTAAAAGTAAAAAAGAAAATAAAATACAAAATTATCTTATATCGGAATTTTAACTGTTTGAAATGATGTCAAGAGCATAATCAGACACTGCGCACTAATTTGAGTAACTCTAAATGACAAAAAATATGATGTTTGAAGAGAATGGACTATACTTTATACGGTGTGTGCTCCCTCGGAATAGTTAAAATTGTACACTATCTGTTTTCCACGGATGCAATGAGGTTGTCGATAAAAGTTAAGGAATTCTCTTTTCAAAAACTAATATACTATTGAAGTACCGAACACATCAACAGTGGCATGCAATGCGTCGTTAGAGTGTGTTTTAGATATGCTCGTTTGGATTTAAATGATGAGTGCATGCTGGCCACTATAACGCTATATTGTTTTGTTTTCAAACATGTTCTGATCAACTTGAGCTGTATTTAGCATGTATTAAATAAAAGAAATTGGTAATGATTGCAGCATAAAGTATGACACAAGATCTCAATATATCGTCTGCATAACCTTTGAGCTGTCAAAGTGTCATTTGAAGTAATTTACAAATCCATACATATTTTTTCAGAAAATCATGCAAGCTAAAATACGTCAATATGAACCCGATTATGAAATTTCAACAGAATAAGTTAATATATAAGAAATCTCCTAATGACAATTGAGAATATGACCTTATGATAAAAGGTCCAGAAATGTGAATCAGGAAAAAAAATTTCATATCAAATTTAAAACGGCACTTCCCTCTGTTAGTGGCCTTGGCGAGAGAGAGAAAAGACTACAGAAGGAACACTTTAACACACGGAAGGAACACCGGGCAACCAACTCACTGTTCGATACAGGACTTTATTCAATATTTACACAATTTATTTAATGCTAGGTGGGTATTTATCCATTTTTTTGCATTGTTTATTGCATTAGTAATCAAGCCATTAAGTTGCATGTTTTGCGGAGGAAATGCAGTATTATAAAATATTTAAAGTTTCTGTACCTAATAATTCCAAAATAATGGTAATTGAGAACGCTTTCCGTTCATTTTATCTTCTTAAATTTTAAACTTTTTAGAAACCATTCATAGGGACAATTTTATATTTTAAATCTAACCCGAAGCAAAATTTCAAGTTTTTGCGCTCAGTAGTAACACAGAAATAGAAATTTTCGAAAGTTTTTTGTTCCTGCACTGTTTTTTGTAGTGACATTTTTAGAATTTGTTCTATTGCGATAATTTACGTCATGAAAAATGCAGCCATGTCAATTTTCATGTTTATATTCCTAATAATTCCATGTACTTCGTTACTTAGATTTTCTTTAGATCTTTTTTCCGCTTTCTTTAGTCTTTTGATTTTTTAGATTTCTTTCTATAACGAGCATTTACATCTTATAAATTACTGCCATGCCACAGTTCTAGTTTCTAACCCCAACAGTACCCAGAAATTGCAGTATTCGAAATAAATTATAATTTAGAATCTTTCTAAAATTTTTACGTTTATTTGTCATATTCAATTTTGAACGTTTTAGAAAGCGTTCATAAAGAGTATTTATATCTTAAAAGTAACCACCATACCGAATCTAAAGTTTCTAACCCATTCAATATCCCAGAAATCGCAATTTTAGAACTTTTTTGCTCCTGCATCGATGGAGGTTGTTTTACCGACATAAAATATTGTCTTTTTTTAGAGCAGAGTTGGCTACAAACATTTTTTTAATATCGGCTGGGTTGTTTCAGAGATAACACCTCACAAACGCACAAACGTTAATAATATTATACACTTTATAATATTATAAAGCTTTATAATATTAGCATAGATGTACAGATGCAGAAGTCATTTATCTGTTACTAACTAAAGTTCTCGGCGTTGCCCGGAATTTGAAAAATGTTCGTTCTAAAAAATCAATTTCAAAATTTAACATACAACATAAAACAAAAAATAGAAAAAACAGTCGAATTGTTGTACACATGAATCAAATGAAAACACAACATAAAAATGTATAAATTTATATCACAGACGCAAAAGTATAGAGCTATAAATGAACTTATTTCGATTTATCATTGGAGCAATAATGTTAAAATACGCCAATATTTCCGTAATCGGGTTTTTATCATGCTTCAATACGTTTTTTCACACTCGTGTGATATTATACTATATTCATCACGTCCTTTATATTTCCAATATGACGTAATATTCACCTTTTTTTAGATTCGTCAAACTATTTATTTCATTTTCATTTTTCACGTGAAAACCTTGAAGTAGAAAAGTTATGACGTAATATTCACTTTCATTTAAATTCGTCAAACTATTTATTTCATTTTCATTTTTTACATGAATATCTTGCAGTAGAAAAGTTATGACGTAATATTCACCTTTTTTTTTTTTTATTTGGCAAATTATTTATTTCATTTTCATTTTTCACGTGGAAATCTTGCAGTAGAAAATTAATTGTTGTAGTAAAAATTTTATTCTGGATTTTAATTGTTGGCAACCGCTATAACAAAAAATGTTTAAATTTTATAGGAAATTGCTGTTAAATTGGTAGTTTTTTATTAATTAAAAATTAACTATAAATTATTTCGATTCCGGACTACTTTAGTTGCCTTGGCCATGGTTTAATACACATGTACTTAACTTTTCATAATTCTGGTTTCCCAACTGTGGATTTGTATAGAGTTACAGACAGACAAACAGATAGACAAATTTTCATTTTTATATATTAAATTATATACAAACATAAATAACTTATCTAATATGTGTTAGAAGATGCATTTTTAAATATATGTAAATAAACCAGTATAATACTTATTCTGTTTTATTTTCATAGTCATTTATATAGTCATTTATACTCGGTACTACTTTCTTGTACGGCCGACCAATTTCACCAAATTATATAAATCGCCAAACCACTCGCCAAATTATACAAATTGACATAATTTTTATTTTAAATAACGAAAGAACAAATAAATTAGTATATATATATATATATAATAATAATAATAAAACGTCGAAATAATAATCACTTGATGAAGTAAACAAATGTAACTTGCTTAAAGTTAAGTGAATATGACATTTACGACCAACCATTATTGGCATTTAATCTTATAGTTTGGCGATCGATTTTTTGTCGACGGGATAACTAAGTAGTACCAAATACTCTACTGCAATTTTTTTTTAACGTCTAAGCTCGTACATTTTCAATTTTTATACAGTCGTATTGGGGGAAAAAAGTACTTTTTAAATGCAATTTGTTTGAAAACTGCATTTCCATTTATTTTTGAAATATTATTTTTTTGTAGTTTTTAGCCCCATACGTTTAATTTTGGCAACTGAAGTACTCCATTTCTAAAGAAAGTAGGGGAAAAAAGTTGGAAAATAATATTTATAACTTTTTGTTGCCTTTTTCCCATAACAAATTAAAAAAGTAATTAACATACGTGCTATTTGAAAAAAAATATATATAAATGAATGATTTCTGATAAAACATGAAGCTATTATAAATAAAATTTAAATATCTATATTAATACACTGATGTTCAAAATTAAGGACAAATCACGAAATGCTAATTTTTAAGTAAAAGAATCTCATAATGACCTCAAAAGGAAATAATATAATTCAAATAATTACTATATCTACAGCACAACTAGTCCATATAGCATCTTATGCATGTCACTCATGGCCACAAGTGTCACAGTCACTACGGTGAAACAAAAAATAGGAAATTCCACACGTCTCATTATGAGTCACAAATGATCACTATATGTGACTTCACTGAGACGTCAATGTGACAGCTGCTTTGTCCCGAGTCACCAGGTGACTTTACAATGTAATTACATTGTGACTCTCATGTGACTGTCATTTTTAGGCTCAATTTCAAATTCATCATGAACGTTGCATTAGGATAAGTCACCAACTTTGGGGACTTTTCACAAAACGGCACAATGGTGACTTCACAGTAGTCTCTCTGTTACCTGAAAGTCATCATGTGGCTTTAATGTGACATTTTTGATAGCTTATCTTAATGCAGCGTTCACGATGACTTTGAAATTGAGTCTACAGTTGACAGCCACATGAGACTAACAATGTACCTACATTGTAAAGTCACATGGTGACTCGTCACAAAGCAGGAGTCACAGTGACGACTCAGTGGAGTTACATATAGTGATCATTTGAGACTCATAATGAGATGTATGGAATTTCCTATTTTTTGCTTCACCGCAGTGACCGTGACACTTGTGACCATGTGTGACATGAATGATATGTTATACGGACTAGCTACGCTGTAGAGATAGTAATTATTCGAATTATATGATTTCCTTTTGAGTATTCGCGTACTTGAAAATTAGCATTTTCTGATTGGTCCTTAATTTTGTACACCAGTGTATTACAAACAAATGAAAGCATATGATTCATGATATAGCCGATTTTTTTTGTAGAGTTTCTTGAATGACGACATCTCTTTTTTTTTATTTGTGTATTATTCAGCGATAAGGACGTCCTATATGTAGTTTACAGTAAATGTTGTTTAAGAGTGAATCGTAAATGAAAAATTTTTCAGAGGACGTGGATGACGTCATTTTATATAAAATAAAAGCATGTGCTTCAAGTCTTCAAACTGAAATATGTTTTGTACTATCTATATTTATATACATTTATATATATTTTCATCGGGGGTGACACTAAATTCTGAAAAAGAAGACTTCCCGTTTTCTTTCCTTTTTTTTTTTTTTTTTTGTACATTTTCGGCCTCAAAAAGTCAGTTTTGTTGCAAAAAGATATAAACCGCTATGAAAACAAACCTGATGACCCTTTATGCTTATTTTTCTAAGCAAATATGGCACAGATGTCATATAAGCACCGCGGTATTAATTGGCGCCAAAATGGCGTTACTTTGCCTGATATGGTAACCATATATGATGTTATTATAAATTGTTTTGTTCTAGAATTATATCATTTATTGATTGTTCTTCCCTTTTAAAAATAGTAGAAAAAGTTTTGTTTATCACTGTATTTTCTTTTCATATTGAAATAAAAAATAACGTGCTATTATAGCACGCTATATGTAACTCGTAATCGAAAACGAAGTTTTCGCCAAATTGGCATAAAAAATTACGCCAAATCCGATGCGTATATGGCATGTGTGCAATACATAAAAATATTTTATTTATTTATAATAATATCAATGTTTTATATACAATTTACTTTTGTTTGCATATAAAAATAGGTAAGTGGCTTGTTTTCACAAAATAAATTGTATAAATCTTTAAAAAAAATTGCTTGAGTATATGAAACAATGAATAGGTTGCCAAGAAATATGCATGAAAATCTTACTTGTGTCTCGCCAAACCCAATTTCTCTACCTCGCAAAGTCACTTATACTGGAAAAGTACCAATTTGATTTTAAAGACTACAAGGAAATTAATAAAAATGGATTTTTTTTTTTTAAATCATGCTTTTATTAAAATTTACAAAAATTTAGAAAATATATATGTTTTTTAAATGCACTAAATAGTAGAAAAGTCTTGAAAAAACATTAAAAGCACGGAGTTTAAATTTAATTCGGTGAGTTATGGAAGATAAATGGATTTAAATGGGAGTTTTGCCAAATTAGCCAGCTATATGCAAGTTGGCTTCATATAAGAAACTTTTTTGTCACCAAATTTGGCGATATTTCGCCACGTTGGCCAAGGTTTGGCGGTACCATGGTAACCCTGTCATTAGTACTTTTCGACAAATACTCATTGTTGAAGATAATGCTGACTTCTCTATAGGAAATCAAACGTAATTATTAAGTAATTCACCCCCCCCCCCACCTTTCCCCCTTAGGGATCGAGTTAAAAAAAGATCAATGTCCAATTCAAGTACTGACCTCAGGAATACATATATATTCCAAATTTTAAAACTCTATGTCAACAGGAAGTGGGTGAAAATTGAATAAAAAGATTTGAGTGCAACTGACAAACATAATTGTATGTTAAAAGAAAGCATGTAAAAAAAATAAAATAAGAAGAAATGATGCTATAAATCAAAATATTTTATTAAACATCATATAATTGTTTCTAATTTTGACACGCGAAATATAAAAGATGCTTTTGGCGATTAAAAAATGCTATTACGAGATTATCGCAAAATCTCAAATCAAAGTTTTTGTGCCTTTTTTCTTTTAAATAGAAAAAAAAAATAAACAGATTTCTTTTTCTGTTTGATTAAATTTAAATATGTTTTATGTCACTTTAATATTGCTGCGTGCGTATTTCTTTTATTTGCTCCATGTATTCCAATCCAGTTGTCTACGAAGACATTCACCGGTGAAAGTGACGCACCCAAATTCCTGTGACGTTTGCAGATAAATTGTGATTTTTTTATCAGTTTTTTTCTATAATATTTAAACGGTTTGGAACTTATTTTTCATAGTATTCAGTAGGTGACCCTCATAGGTACCTTCTGATGCAATCAGAACCAAAATCCGACAAATATTTTTTGAGTTATGCTTGACGAAAGGTTTTTATTAGGCTTTTTCTTTAGTAGGACATGGCGTTAATATCCATCGTAGCGGTATGTGGTCAGACAGTAATATTACGCTGAGTATTAGCTTTCGCTTCGCTCAGACAATTATTTTATCAAACTTTCAGAAGTAGATTTTCAGTAGATATTGTCTTATCCATGTGCCAAATATAGGCAACAAAGAGTATTTAAATCGTCAAATAATCTTTCAATGGATAGCCTTTGAAAATGAATACTTCTTTCGAGCTGTACCAACATATTCCTCTCATATTTAAATTAAATGTTTTCGTTTTACCCTATTATTTCTCATTCAAACTCTATTTTTTTTGTATTTTTAATAAAATCTCTTTTATTAAAGTTAATTAATAATATTTTAATAAAGTTTTTTTTTCATTTTATTATTCGATCTGTTTGTATATTTTAATTTCTAATTGATATAAACGTTTCAATTCAAATATCATAAGACGAAACGCAATTTTCCACCTTGATTCAACATAAAATAAATAATGTGAACATTAAAAAGGTCAATCTTACTTAAATGGCGACTAATGTAATGGAAATGATGTTACATGTTAAAAATATACATTTTATTTAAAACTTCTCTATTGCGATATTCTGATTGAAACCTAAACGAGAGAGAGCTATAGATTGACGACAAAATTTTATGTCTGCTTTATGTTCTTTTATTCTTTCTTTGAGTTTTCTTTTGGTCATTCCGATGTACTCCATTAGTCTATTGCTGTCATTTCTAAAAGGAATGGTATATACACCAGCTAATTCATCTTTCGGTGTTGGATCTATTTTCGTACAAATTAACTCTTTTAATTTTCTTGGTGGACAGGCTATTAAATTTATATTGTGTTTCAGTAAAGCATATCTTAATTTTTCGTACACACCAGGTAAATAGTTATAATTGTTGTATATCATTTCTTTATGGGTTTTTTTTTTATATTGTCGTGAAAACTGAATTCATAGGCAAGTTCATCGATGAGGATTGTTGCAAAGCCATTTTCTAAATATTATAAAGCTCTTTTTCTAAATATTTTTTCTGAACGTACTTTAAAAGCTCGTCTAATATAAAATTTTTAAGCTGAGATTTTATATAAAAATTGTGATGAAGCATTATATGGGATCGTATTATTTGATCTGATCGGTTTTTTATATATATTTCTGTCAATGTTGATGTTTTCGTTGTTTTTAATTAAATCAACGTCGAGAAAAGGTAAATTTCCATCTTTCTCAATTTCAAGAGTGAATTGTATATTATCATTAAATCCATTTATTTTATCTAGAAAAGGGTGTAATTCATTCAAACTATGTTCCCAAATAATAAAAAATCCCTGCCGGCCCGGCCTACAGGCAGAGGTAGATTTCGAAGTTAAGTATACTAATTTCACCAACAAAAACTAAATCATTATTAGATATAAATCCACTTTAACAGTTTTATCTGTCTGCTTTAGACGAGTTTTTATTTCCTTTTTATAAAATAGCTGGTTTTATCAGAATCATGTTAAGGCGATATTAAAAAAAAATATTTTTCCATACTCAGCAACTCGAAATTTTCTGGCACATTTTCAGATTCATTTTTAATAAAAAAAAATATGAAATATGCTGACGTGATTTTTGAAAAGAATTATAAGCGACCTGTGTTTTTATTTTTCTTTCAATTAATTAAAACTTGATTAATAAACAATTATTTTCTCAGTAGGGCAATATTTTTCGTTTCTAACACAATCGCTTCGGGAAATTCTGTTCAAAATGCCCACTTTGACATCATTTTTTTAAATATATTCTGCCTCTATCAAAAAATCGATCATTATTGTACATTATAAAGTTTCTGAATAAGAGAATCTAGCAATTGGATGCGTTTGAGAGCAAAAATGAATTTAAAAATGAATAAGAAAATAGACAGTTTGGATTTGAATGCACCCTTAATAAGATGATTTTTTTGTTCAACCGTTATGAATTTTTAATATGTTTTTGCTGTAAGAATTGGCTCTATCAAAAACTTGTCTATATAAATGTTGAAGACAATATTAAGAAGATATATGATAAATTCATGGAGATTTTATATCTCGTGAATTGAGGGAGTTATGAAAATTTTTCTTCTTCAACCCCCCTTTTTTGTTTTCGTTTTTAATTTTTCCTTTTTGCGGTACGAATTGTTCCTATCAAAAACTTGTGAATATAAAAGTTGTAGATAATATTAATGAGATGTTATGATGATGAGATAAAATTATTGGATTTGATATCTTGAGAATTGACGAAGTTATGAATTATTTTCTCCCAAAAACCCTATTTTTTGCGCCCCTTGAGCCTATTTTAATCTTTATCAAAAATCTGTGATGCATGAATTTTTAGTGCTATTTTTAGAAGTAATAAAAACTTTAAACTGATTTGATATGTACAAAAATTAAGAAGTTATGGGGTTTTTTCGGTTTTCCAAAACCCCTCCCTATTTCCATCACCTTTGTCCGCTTTTGCCCATTAACGAACTTGACCGAGATGCTAATTCCTTTCATTTTATGTATGAGTTTGGAAGAGATTTGTGCAGAATTGCGAAAGTTATAGTGTCCAGAAGAAAGTGATAACACAATTGCTTCTGGAAATTCCGTTCAAAATGCCCACTTTGACATCATTTTTTGAAATATATTCTGCCTCTATCAAAAATTCGAACATTACGGTACATTATATAGTTTCTGAAGAATAGAATCTATCAGTTGGACGCGTTTGAGAGCAAAAATGAATTTAAAAATGAGTCAGAAAATAAGCAGTTTGGATTTGAGTGCATCCTTAATGCAATGATTTTCCCAACACAATCCGCTTCGGGAAATTCGGTTCAAAATGTCCACTTTAACAGCATTTTTAAAAATATATTCTGCATCTATCGAAAAATCGACCATTACGGTACATTATATAGTTTCTGAGTAAGAAAACGTACCAATTGCAAGCCTTTGAGGTAAAAATGAGTTGTAAAATGAGTCAGAAAATACGCAGTTTGGATTGGAATACACCCTTACTTAGATGATTTTTTTCTTCAACCGCTATGTATTTTTAATTTGTTTTTGCTGTAAGAATTGGTCCTATCCAAAACTTGTCTAAAGAGATGTTGTAGACAATATTAAGAAGATATATGATAAATTCATGGGGATTTTATATCTTTTGAATTGCCGGAGTTATGGATTTTTTACTTCTTCAAACCCCCTTTTTGTTTTCGTTTTTAATTTTTTTTTGCGGTACGAATTGGTCCTATAAAAAACTTGTGAATATAAAAGTTGTAGATAATATTAAGGAAATTTATAATAAAATTAATTGGGATTGATATTTTGAGAATCGACGAAGTTATGAATTTTTTTCTCCCAAAAACCCTATTTTTTGCTCCCCTTGAGCCCATTTTTAACTTTATCAAAAATCTGTGATACATCAATTTTTGGACCTATTTTTAGGAGTAATAAAAACTTTAAACTGATTTGATATGTACAGAATTTAAGAAGTTATGGGGGGTTTTCCGTTTTCACAAAACCTCTCCCTATTTCCATCCCCTTGGTCCGATTTTGCCCATTAACGAACTTGACCGAGATTTTATACCCTTTGATTTTATGTATCAGTTTGGAAGAGATTGGTGCAGAATTGCGAAATTATCGTGTCCAGAAGAAAGTGATATATATATAGATAGATAGATAGATACATAGATAGATAGATAGATAGATAGATAGAAAGATAAAGTTTTTTACTGAGGATGGTTTTGGGTTCTAGGGGTCATGATCGGTGTAGATCTGCAAAAGTTTTCAGAAATTCCAACATAGGAACGATCCCAATAGGTAGAATTTCATACGAAATCTACCTAAAATAGCGTCTACGAACCTGTACCATTCTCTTTGCTTTAAATCAAGGTCAGCTAAAATTCTCATTTATGAAGGTCGTAAATTATTTTCGGCAAAAAGACCAGAAATAGTAGAACCTATTGGAGCTCCTTCTTATTGTTTATAATATCTTCCGTTAAAAATGAAAACATTGTTATTTGTAATGAGGTTTAATTCGGATTTTACTGTGTTTTTTATCTGTACAACTGATATTGGAGCTTTATCAAGAGAATTTTCTATGAACGATTTGATTTCTTGCAGATTAATCGAGGGATACAATGATACTATATCTAAACTTGCAACAATGCTTTTCCATGTAATTGTTAGATCTTTTATTTTGTCAATAATGTTTTTAGTAGAGTTTAAAACATATTCAGAATGTGGTAAAATGGTTTTCTAAAAACTTACAGACGCTTTTTCAAGAAAGTATGTGGGGCTGTTGTATTTGGTTACAATAGGTCGCAGGGATAATAAAATATATATTTTAAACTTGTAACATCTTTGTCATTACATTAGTCGCCTTTTAAGTAAGATTGTGGACCTTTTTTAATGTTCATATTATATATTTCTGTTTCAATTCTTTAACAAAAATATAGCATAATATACGTCGCCAAGATAAGAAACATATGCTAATGGCAACCTTTTTGTCCAAAATAACAGAACTTTTCATCATAATTGTATAACTAATCTACGTAACTACACACTAACAACGTGCTACACAGGAAAACGTTCCCTGAAATAATAGCTATCTAACAGTGCAAGTTCCATCAAAATCCATTCATTATAATTCAAGTTATAAGAAGCCGGAACGAAATTTCCGTTTTTATTTTGTATATATAAGTAGAAGTAGATGATCAGGGTTAGATACAACAATTTTTAAAGAGTAATTATTTGCCTTATTTAGTAGCAGACTTCTGTGAATACAAAATGAGAGGTTTTTCTAATATAAATATAGTGTGTCCACAAAAAAAAAGTTCCAGGTTGAATAGCATTAATATAAATATTGGGTGTTCACAAAAAAGTCCCAGATTCAATAGCATATTATAACAGTTTAATTTAGACTATTTACAACAAATCATACATCAAATTGAAGATAAACTGACGTAGTTTTTCTTACAAATATTCCATATGTGAATCTTTTGTTATACGGTACACATCCAACCTGAAATCCAATTCATCTCATACTTCGTTTAACGAGTCCGGAATAATGGAAGAAATAGCATCTTCAATTCTGTGTCTTAACTCTGCCAAATCACTAATTAGCGGCGGACCGTAGACACGACCTTTTATACAACCACAAAGGAAAAAAATCGCACGGCTCTAACGGCTTTAAAATCTTCAGCACAGCAATAACAACTTACGCTCCGTAGTCGCCATTTTGCGTATGGGTCACTGCAATCGATTAAATAATAAAGCAGAACTCGCGCATGCGCTTATTTGAAGCTGTGTGAGTCACTCTTTGTTTGTGACCTTGAACCAACACACTACAAACCTCATAGTTCATACTATTAAAATTTATAACTGGGACATTCTTTTGAGGACATTCTGTGTATTGGACGTTGAATTTTAATGGATTCATACAGAGTGATTCATTAAGATCGAAACAATTGGCAATTTTCTTAAATACTGCCCCTAGATACAGTCTTCCAATTGCGAAGTTTTATTAAAAAAAGGTGCAAAATTTAATGACATAAGTTTGAAGGGGGGCGGGTCTATTTGGGAAAATGCAAAAACTAAATTTTAATATGGCCCCCATAGGGTAAAATTTCCAATTAGGAATTTTTTTCCTTATCCATTCCTGAATTAAACACACAAAAAATTACTCTCGATATCTGCAAAGCTCGCAGAGATATTAAAATCCGAAGTTCCTCATTTACACCACTTACGAATGCCTCTGAGGGACGAGTTATTGACTCATTTTAAATGCAAGATAGGGATTATCCACAAATTTCACATTACAAGTAGATATAAGGCAGTGCCTCTCCTTTGGACATAAAATAGCAGCATGTAGATTTTACGTTAAAGTTCCTTTCAAAATATGCTGGAGGTCAGCAGAGGTCAAAATATCCAGGCCCGGTCAACAGGCAACCCATAGAAAAAAAGTTCGGCCCGCCCTGGTAAAAAGTTAAAATCATAGACCGGCACGGCCTAAATGAATTTCTACTAAACGTAGTGTTTTACGTCGTTATGATGAAAAATTGATTCGTATGGAGGAGTTCTGACCAAAAATACTTAGTATAGCTTTTCTTTTTTCATGCTTATAATCTTAATTTTTAAAGAAGCGCCAAAGGTTGTGATATTTACTTTTTTCAATGAATCTCTATTTGTATGTAAATGTTTCACTTATCATTTAATATTGTTATACCATATTCCCCGTATTAAAGACTTTAAAAAATGCTATACATGAAAATCTTTTAAGACGGAATCATACAGGAAAGAAAAACATACGTTATAGACAAGCTTCCTTCTTTGAGATGTAAATGTCGTCTATTATTTTGTCAGGTATTATTATCTTTATTTTGTATGGATCAGCACACTTTTCCGTTTAAGACAAGATTTCGTAGTAGGAAAATTCTTTTTCACTGGTTTTACTGCATTTTATTTTTATTTTTTGCCTTTAAATCTACTCACCTTTAAACAAATGAATTTTAAAGATAGATTGTAAAATGATGGCAATTTAAAAATATATCCATTTTTTGTAAAAATTTTTGGTCTGAGACAAATTTTGAACGGATCAGATCAGTCAGAAATAATGATTTTAATACGGGTTGGGTCGAGCCCGGATCTGAAAATTTCGCCGTGCAAACCTAGGAAGAACAATGCCAGCCGCGGTTCGGCATGAAAAATCACGTTAGCGTTCATAAAAAAGTAAGGTGCCTTCCTGCCCCGGCCCCAGAATACAGAATACAAACTTTTTTTAACGGCGTCGCCAGGACGATATAAAACCTGAAGTTGTTGGGCCTAAAATTATGAAATTACTCTTAATCGTCATGTTAGAAAAACCTTGTTTTAAATTATTTGACGTATAGTACAGAAAAAAGGCACAAAGGGCGAAAGTTAAACTGAATCGGCAAGTTTAAGCTACAGGAAGGAGTTACAAAATCACCTGTAATTTTTTTAAAAGCATTTAAACATTTTATTACGAACCAATCTTTGTTTAAATCTTTAAATGCGTTTTTTCTCATGATGGATTATTTTTCATCATTTCTCGTCTTTAAGTTATCATAAGTTAAGAATTGTTAAAGAAAAAAGGTGCAAACTTAGAACATTTGTTTTTTGAGTATTTTACATTAATTTTGTTGCGGCAAATTTGAAAAAAAGTATTTATTTATTAAAAATATGATTTTTTTTAAAAATAAGTTACATAATGTTTTGAATTTATATTTTTAATATTTTTAAAATTAATATTTAAAATAATCCTGAACCAAATTTAAATTATATTTCTCTTTAATTAAATGAGACATTTTGAAATTCGACAAATTTTGTTTTGAGTATAACGATTTTAAATTACCCCACTTAAAAAATATATTAATCACTTTAATTTTTTTTAACTTGATGAGAAATTTTAAGATGTGATTTTGTTTTCAAATGATATTGTTAATCATCACAATAATAAAAAAAACTAACTCAGTAAACATATTTGTTACATGTTTCCTGGAACTCTTAAAGTAACATTGTTCCTTGAATTACACGCATTTCAATATGTGTCTAATCCCTTAAAACCTGGCGAATTATATAAACGGGCTCTCTGCGAGTTTTGCAGATATGAAGATCGATCTTTTTGTGTTTAATTCAGGAATGTATAAGGAAATAGTTCCTAATTGAAATCTCACCCTACTCAGGCTGTATAAAAGTTTAGTTTTCGTATTTTCTTAAATCCCCTCCCCCCACACCTAAATTTCAATCAGATAAAAGAAATTTAAATGATTATCTATACTAATATTATAAAGTTGCGTTTGTTTGTTGGTCTGTCTGTAGATGTAATCTCTGGAACTACCGAACTAATTCCAAATGTTAATAGTTTCAAATTGATGGTGACAGTCTCGGCTTCAACATAGGCTATATTTTATGTTATTGCCAATGGTCTCCAGGGTGGGGGAGAGGGGGTGTGCAAGGTCGGAAAACGTTCTAAAATTGCGAATTTTGTGGTACTGAAGGAACTAGGATCTTGAAATTTGGCATGGCAGTTACTTATCAGATGCAATTATGATGTATATGGAAATGTTAAGGATAAAAACTTAAAAATTACATGTGTCCTACTTTTAAGTCGCGCAGAACATCTTAAAAAAAATTCAAAATTTAAAAGGATTCAAGATCAAAAAACATCCTAAATTATGATTTTACTTATACTAAAGGGAATAGAAACTAGAAATTTGGCATGGCGGTTACTTTTATGACGTAAATGCTCGCATTAATAATAGCTTTTTTAAAATATATACAATTCAAGAAAGGGTGAAATGCGCGAAAACAGTTGTAAAAACGTTCTAAATTACGAATTCTACCGAATTGTTAAGAATAAAAACTTTAAATTTGACATGGCTGCGAGATACAAATACACGAACGGAACAATTTTCTTAAAAATTAAAAAATAAATAAAGGTTGAAGGAAAAAACGTTCTACTTTTTCCATATTTGTAGTACTAGAGAGTCTAGAAAATTTAAATTTTTCATACATGTTACTTTTAAGATAAAAATACTCGCTAAAATTTCTTTTTAAAAAATCGAAATTTAAAAGCGTGGACTGAGCGGAAATCGTTCTAAAAAACCTTCAAAATTACGATTTCTATGGAATTTTACATAACATTTGTTAATTAATTCCGCATCCATTACATGTAAATTTGATATCACGATGATTTAGCATTAACAATCACAGTATTTTGTTAGGATTGAATTTCTGACCCTGCATTGCTATGTGATTCCGAGTCATCTAGGTGTAGTCCACCACTCCTAGAAGTTTGTTCCTCCAGTTTGAACCACCCTGTGTAGATATGGTCTTATTTATTTTTTTATTTATTTTTTTTTTGCTAATTTTTTTTTAAAATTAATTTCGTCTAATATAATTTGCATTGGTTACAGATTAGTTAAACAAACTAAAAAAACAACAAAAAAAAAAAAAAAAAAAAAAAAAAGCGTTGCAGATAAACAACTTTTTCAAATCATGCATGAAGGTTTGAAATGTATCATTTATTTATGCCTGGATTTTTGTTTTATCAAATTTGTTGATAAAATCCCTTTAAAATATTGCAAAATGAACTGGAAAAATACTAAAAAATATTACGCTGAAACATTTTTATATTTATTCGATAAAATGTAAACATACTAAATATGGAAATATCGATATGTGGTAAAATGCATAATTATATGTTTTGTCTAAATTTATATAAATTGAGCTTTTAAATTGTATATTATATACTACAATTAGTATTTCTATGAACTATTAAAAAAATACATTTATTTCTTTACAGAGACTAATAATATTATAAGTATAATTAATAATAAATAAAGAATAATCTCATTTGAGGCTAAAAAATAATTTATTTCAAAATCTTCTTGAAAAGGAGTTTAAATAAATACTTGTACCCTAAATAGATAATAGCAATATATACCCATTTGCGCCTAGCGCCCTCTATTTTATGCGTTACACAAATACATAAAAAACAGGTTTGAACATGTAATTTCGCAGTTAAAAAAAAAAAAAAAAAAAAAAAAAAAAAACATATTTCAAAGGCGTCTACAAGCTAAGATTATGACTTATTTATTTGCATCCTTGATACAACAAATACAAATAAACTTACTTTTTACATTTCGCTATCTTCAAAAATGAAAAATCTATAAACACCGAAAAAAGTCCTTCATTTAAGAAAATAAATATCATTCTTACGCTGTCATCTCTCGGTAATAGATAAAGACAGTTTAGACAATTACTTCATACAATTTTCATATTGTAAAGAAGAAGAAAATTATAAAAAAAATATTATAATTCGAAACGTCCCAAAAATAGGACGCTAGGCATAAATGGGTTAATAATGAGAAGATTCATGTTTCATTTGTCTGCAACTTAAAAGATAATTACTTGTTTTTTGAAAATCATAGGAGAAAAATAATAATTTCAACATCCAATAACTTTCTTATTTTTAATATTTTTAAAGAACATAAGAATATGAAGTTTTAGCTCTGTAGCTTTAGATGATTTTTTTTTTTTTTTTTTTTTTTTTTTTTTTTTTTTTGAGTATGCAAAATTGTCAAAAATACATTCTGAGGAAAAATGTAAAGCGGATTTACTTATATATTCGTAGTATCTTTTGTTTATAAATTTAAAGGATATGTTTAAAGGTTTGTAAATTGAAACAATGTATACTATTTCTGATTAATTTGATAATTTCCTTCTTATACGCAAAATTACAAATTCTGAAATTTAAAACTTTTAATGTCAATAGTCTCTTAAGGGTAGTTGGAAATCAAATTCATGAAAAAAATTGTTTTATTTTTTATTATTTCGAATCCTTCATTTTCCCCCTTTTGGATGGTATATTACTTTTGTTTCTACGACAACAAGAAGTTTAAAAATTTTAAGTAATTCAGTTTGCTCACATCATACATAAATATTACATACGTAAAATTTAAACACAATTTTCTCAAAACGCTGCTTTTTGAACTTCGATGTACCTTTTTATAGAATCTACTACATATTATTTTTTGCAATCTTGGCAGAATATTTCACACATATACCTGATGAATCTGAAGTGAACTTTTGTTACAAACATTTGTACAAAATTTTTATAAAAAAGTTTTTCTTTCGGAAAAATGTAAGTTTTTTGTTGTTTAAAAGTGGTTTTTATTCCTGATTTTTTTTTTTTTTAAATAACTGAATAATGTCTGTTTATAAAGTTTACTTCGCTTTATTAGGAATTTTTCATATTATGTACATAAAAGATTTCAAGTGAATATCTTTGGTAGATTCTGAGAAAAAGTACGTTAATTTAACATGGTAGGTATAGGGATTTCCAACTGCCCTTAACAGCCAAGGCGATATACGACCCTTTCTCTAAACTTTAAAATACACTGTAAAAAAAGAAACGGAGATTCTACTGGCAATCGAGACGCCGGTATTATTTTCGTATCTTAACGGAAAATGTCTCCTATAGTTAAAACGGAAAATTTTCTGTAATTTATGGGGAAATTTTTCCGTAAAAATACAGATTTCTGGAATTAATGGGGGGGGGGGGGATTTTCTTTAAAATACAGAAATAGTACTGGCGTCTCGATTGCCCGTAGAATCTCCGTTTTTTAGTCCGTTTTTTTACAGTGTATAGTTAAGGTTCTTTTAAGGGAGGGGGAAGGTGCCTGTAGAAGTCCGAAAATAGGGAGTTTTTCTTTTTAATTTTATTTTCGGGAATAGGAATAAAGATTTCAGCTCTTGGTTTTTCGCGTGTTATTTTCTATCATTTGAACAACATTTATTTATTTAAATAAATAAATTTATGATGTGGCTCGAGTTGCGTGGTTGGATGCGTGCCTAGCGTGCGCGCCGTGCATTTCCATTCTTGTGGGATCCGATCAATCACCAGAGTCGTCGGTAATCAATTTTCCTTAAGGGTTATGAAAGTAGATAATATTGTCTGGAGCTTTGGCAACTTCGAGCTCAAAAAGATGAAAATCGACAAAGTGGCAGCCATTTGAAAAATGTGCCTATTTCTGACACATTTTTCGCGTGCTTCTAAAACTCTTTACTTTTCACAAAATTGTCTGAAAGCGGCCCAAGCACCAATAAATTATATCACCTTTAATTAAAAAAAAAAAAAAAAAAAAAAAAAAAAAAAAAAAAAAAAAAAGATCGTTTCATTAGTTTTTGCGTTCTGCTCCGCCCAATTCGAAAAAGGTGGTTTTGAAACAATGCATAAATTTATTTAGATTCAAAACAGTTTACGTTTACGGACGCGTTGGGCTAAAGCGCTAAATAACTGCGGAAGGACTTCGAATTCGTCCAAGTTGTTTTCAAGGATAATCTACAGGCTATAGAGAATAAAAAAAATGTCAAAAAGGGAAAATTCGTTTTTTCAGCAGAAAAAAGCAAATCCCTTAAAGGTAATTTTGTGAATTTCAAAATTAGGTTGCAAAAGGTGATATTTTAATTTCAAATATTTTTATGCACCTATTCCCTTTAATAGATGCAGACTTATAACATTATACTAACTTAGTCATTTTTTATATTTTTGCTTGTATTTTAAAGGTTTTAAGAGATGCATTAATGGTGAATCAAAGTGTACAGAACTACCTAGATGTATGTGAACCTAAGATTGAATTAACAAAGAACTTGGATTTATTGTCTCAAGAATTTTGTCCTGAGCTAGACTGGTTTGTTTGTTTCTCATCAGTTGTGAGTGGTAGAGGAAATGCTGGCCAAAGCAATTACGGGTATGCGAATTCTTCCATGGAAAGAATATGTGAAGAAAGAGTGAACAAAGGTTTACCAGGTATATAGAATATATTCTGTTTATTTATTTTATAACTAGACAGGTTTTATTGTCAATATTTGAATGCATTTCACAAAATAGTGTAAAGATATCCATTCATATACGGTGATTTCTTATGTTTGTTTCTCCAAAAATAACAATTCAGCAAAGGTATTAATAATCATTGGTTAGTAAAGTAAAGCAACGCATTGAACAGTAATGCAAAACGAACATTTGCTACGTGATGAGTTTCTCAACAGAATGCCTAGTGGTAAATAAAGGAAAATAAATATTATTTTATAGCCTATGAAAGATATGGCATAAAGTTCATTTATGAGCTCGTAGACCATCATTTATTTAGCAAGAAATTCCATCATTGACACGTGAATATTATTTAACATGAAAACGATCTGCGAAAAATAACTTTTATTTTAAATACAAAATAAACAAATGGTTCTATGTTTTTCACTGCTTGCTTTACGTGTAAGTTTTTAAAATGTAGTTTAAAATACTACAACTCATATTAATAATATAATATAAAGTTACATAAATAATACAATACTTAAAAGTTGATATGCAAAGTTGAAATAATACAATGCTTAAAATTGCCCAGATGCTCGGGGAGAGTTCAAACAAAGAGGAGAAAAAAAGGGGAGGAGTGAAGAGAACGAATTATAGAAAATTAAACCATATCTTTGAAAAAGTGGGCGTACTGGATAAATCGTTAACTAAACTGTTTGAATATTCAATGTGATAAGCTTCCCAGAAGTCAAAATCATAAATCATGAGCATTTCTGTATTATGGAGACTTCCGAAAATTTAAAATTTTGGTTGTTGGACCAGTAGTGTTGGCAATAGCGGAACGTTTGATATCCCAATCTTTAACACAAGTTTTATGCCCGCCCCAAACGGATCTTAAAGGCTCCCTTCGTTTGACCAATGTACATTTTATTGTATTCGGAAGATATCCTGTAAATACCCCAATTTGAAAGACTATCAATTGGATGTTTCAGATTTGTGAATTGAATTTTGTTAAAAGGATTATAAACTACCTTAAATCACATTTTAACAAGATTTTAGAAACTTGATAGCTTATTTTCGAAAAATATGGAAGTATAATTAAATTTTCAGTATTAACCCTGAATTGAGTACATTTACTTAGTTTATTATGCATGAAATCATCGATTTCAGCTGTAAAACCTCGATCAATGGCAATGGATTTAATGTAATCTAATTCTGTTTTTAGTAAACTGTCGGAAGAACAAATATTTAAAGGCCGGTAGACATAAATGTTAAAGGCAGCCAACTTTTGATTAGGTGGATGAGATGAAAGGCGATGTGGTGGTAAAGATACAGCGAATGGTTTACGGTGAACAGTAGTGTGAAACAAGTTATTTTCGCGGAAAACCATAACATCGAGAAAGGGCAAACGACTGTTATTTTCGAGTTCGAAAGTAAACTGAATATGTTCATCTATAGAATTCATAATATCGAGAATATTAGTACGATTAAGATCATCAGAGTTCAATAATGCAAAGCAGTCGTCGACATAGCGGATGTAAAATGGAAAGGATAATTTCTTGAAAAGGATTGATACGTAATAGTACATGTAAATATCCCTGAAGATGGGGCTGAGGGGGGAAGCCCATGGACAAACCATCAGTCATGCAATAAAAATTACCATTAAAAATGAATGTGGTTTGCGATAAACAAATGCTAGTAAGATGTATAAGCTCGTCAATTTCGTAATATGAATAAGGAAATTCTTGTAGGCATAATTTAAGACAATTTAAAGCACCTTGAACCGGTACGTTAGTAAATAGTGATTTAACGTCGAATGAAACCATACTATTGTTTTGAGTACCGTCGATGCTACGAAGCTTATTAACAAACTCATAAGAGTTCCTACAAGTGTAGATGTTGTTAGAGAGCAGGGGGGAGAAAATAAAGGTCAGATATTTCGCTAATTTATAGGAAGAGGTATCAATATTAGAAACTATTGGTCTGAAAGGAATGCCTTGTTCGTTAACAGTTTAGTTAACGATTTATCCAGTACGTCCTATTTTTCAAAGATATGGTTTAATTTTCTATAATTCGTTCTCTTCAGTCCCCCCCCCCTTTTTTTTCTCCTCTCAGTTTGAACTCTTCCGGAGCAATTGGGCGATTTGGATTGGTCTCCTGTGTGTGCTCGTGAGATCGACTCCGTAGCTCTTTGTCAGCCGCATGTCGCATTTCGCTGTTGGCAGATGAGATGAAAGATACGTCTTTCTGGATCTTTATCTCTCTCACCCCGCCCTTTTACTCAGAGTTTTAAATTTACTTTTTATTTTTAAGCACTGGTGATGAAACCTTAGAGGTTTCGAAACAGCTGTATGCTTTTTAAACATATTTATATTTGTTTCTTTATACGTTGATTCTCTTTCTTAATATATCGGCACAAAGTACAATCCTTCCCCCCTTTTTATGTAAATTGTCATTGTATGTCTTTTCACTTATGTTTACAATTTCAATATATTCAATGTTAATATAGTTATATTTATATCAATATTGGATGGGTTTGACCATAGAGGGGTGATTTGTAATAAAAAAAACTCCCTCCTTCCCCACTCTTTTCTGTTTTCGCCGTGTTAGTGGAATCAACCATGGAATACGGGTGTACGATTTGAAGCGAAATGTTTATGAATAATATATGGAGAAGTATTCTTCATAACTACTGTTTAAATTTTTAATCCTAATGATGGCTTAGTATTTGCAGAACAAGCTCGATTTTTAACATATTTTTAATTTTTTAATATTATTTTAAGTATTGTATCATTTATGTAATATTATATTGTGTAAGACTTTGTTTTGTATATGCATTTTTTTCTCTTATAAGAAAGTCGAATCACATCCTGATTCGATAGAACTGTATTTGCATATTTTTAAAACTTTCTCATTTCACTTTTAAAGACAAGTCGTTTTTCTTAAACAAAATAGATATTTTTAATCAAAAACTTTGATAAAATCAAATATAAAATCAGATACGTTGATCTGTGCAGATAATTAATTATCACATCAGTGTACACAATGTCTTTTTTAATAAATCGATGATCATCCGCAAATCTGTAATTCAACACTCTGATTTATCTCTTATAATTTTCTAGATATGATTTCTGAACAAGGATTTTACAATTGAGCGGATGTAGAGAGCTCATCATGTCGCACATAGATATCACTTATGGTTGCATCTGACTTGTTTCGCCTTTTATTTGAGACGAAACGAACAAGGAATCAATCTGTACATTATTGAATTAAAACAGAGTGAAATCATTTCCTAATTTATATTTACATTTCCTTTCATTTCTGAATAGGTCTTGCTATTCAGTGGGGACCCGTTGGAGATGTAGGCTATGTAAAAGAAACAATGGGATCTGACATTATTCTGAGGGGTACTGTTTCTCAGAGTATAAGATCATGTTTGGCAGTCCTTGAAAAGTTTCTTCAACAGCGTCATCCGGTAGTGTCAAGTACTGTTCCTTATGAATTGAAAAATGATTATAGAAAAATTGAGAATGACGATTTAATGGCACATTTGTCCAATATGTTTGGTAATTATTTTCATATTTTTATAATTTTAGTATTATTTTGTGAATGATTTTAAACAACGAATCTGAGATTATTAGAATAATTATTGTATCGTTTTCAATATCTATTTAAAAATATGTTTTTTTGTTCGTGAAACTACAGGAAACTTTTAAAGCAAAATATAATCGATGCTCCTTATAACAACTCTTGTCGTTCCGCAAATATAGTCATCATAATGGGAAGTCTCCAAAGTGTAAGTTAAAAAAAAAACCGTAATTTTAATCTTTACAGAAAAGTTTTAAACTTTAAAAATAGTAGATCATGCTATCGTGTAATTCTGACTTCTTGTTAGGAAAATGTTCTTGTTCGTTTAAACCTAATTATAGGAATATATAATTGCCGAAACTCCAGTTGAGGTTCATTCTGGAGACACGAAAAGTTCTTGGTTTCTGTTTTTTAATCTGTCTCTTTCGCAATAACAGCCGCAAAACGCATCCAATTAGATTGACAGTTGGCAAGTATATTTGTGAGGTACCTGATTTAGCTGTATAGTTTTTGATAAAATTTGGTTAATTTGTTAGGAAAATATGGTACGTCTCCTTTTACGTCATAAAGTTTTTCTATAAAGTTCTAACGATTTTCATTCATTGTAAAATAATAGTAGTGTATTAAAAAAAAAAAAAAAAATTAAATATTACATTAGCGATCCTACGAATTCCCAATGGTGGTCTTAAATTATTCGGATTAATTTGAAATTTTATTAATGCATTTGTCAGATTTTCTAAATTTTATGTTGGACTTTTGATGGATTTTTATAAATCTGTTCGAATAACATAATATTCTGCATTAGCGCTTTACAAGTTTCACACTATTTATATTTCACTTTTTCTATTTTTCCTTTATCAGATCCACAGCTAACGTATTTCATAACAAATAGGAAAATGATTACTCCCCATTATGAAACATTGAGCAGGAAAACTAGATGAGGGGGGAAAAAAGGTTTGATAATCTTTCGAATTGCGGTCTGCAACTTAGGTTTGCGTGAAATAGGAACTATGCTAGTTGCATTGACTGAATGTGAATACTACTAAAACGCTGTCACAAAAAGTGTTTTATAGTCCAAAGCACGTTTTCTAAAATAAGTCAACTGTCAGTGATCACGATAATGGATGATTATCTCATAGAGTTAAAATTAATCAAATATGCCTAATTTTGGTGATATTAGTATGCTATTGCTATTGAGTAAATTAGGATGTATCTTGGTGTAAGATTTTACATAAAAATATAATTTTTTTTTTTAAACAAATACTGTACGTAATCAATTTAACATTTCTAATAGTACCTTCCGTACATGCGATTTTATTCAGCTTCTCCATCAGATGCAGTTATTTCGTGGCTGGCAGTTAAGTAAGTATTGCTATTTCGCTATTTGGGTAACAGTTAATCCCTGTCCAAATTGATGTTTATCCAACAGAAAGTAACAGTGCGAATGAAAAACAAGGTATTCTACAATAATTTTATAGCATGATTCATAATATATTGCGAATGAGAAAATAATGAGACTGTGTGGTGTTTAGGGGTTCAGGTAGAGTATCCCACTTGAAGAAATGCACTCTTTTTCTGAAAAATAAATACAAGGATAAGCAATTTATCAGAATATCATTGTATAAAGCCTTGTTTAATTTAACGTTTCTACTTTCCGAGACCTCAGTGGGATCTTATAGACTTACGAAGATACCTATTTATATAAAATCCTAGGTTCTGTGTGTCCCTCAGAATTTCGGTTGGATCGCCTAATTGTAATGAGCAATTGTTGAAAAATACTAATTGCAGGATAACCACAATATAACCAAATTTTGAGCATTTTGGCGATACCTGGCTAATTTGGCGAAATTCCCATTTAAACCATTAATCTTCTATAATCGAGCTCATCACAATTTAATTTAATTCCACGCATTTCAGAGGTTTTTGTTTTCAAAATCTATGGGTCAGACTTTAGAGTGTAATAAATGAAAATGTATGTCTTTATATCTTCATCCCTATGCTACTAATAATATAACAGGCACAAGACGGACGTTGTATTGCCTGACTCCTAACTGGCTCTCATTTAATCTTATAGGTATACTGCCCGATTTTAATGTGCTTTACTTACCTTAGCGCTATACAGAAATAATCTTTCAATATTTATACAATTTATTTAATATAAAGAAGTCATTTAACTATTTTTGAATACAAACAGAAGTAAATTGTATGTAGGAACACAACAGCAATATAGCTATAAATAAAATGTTTATGGATTATATAAATAAACTTAAAAATTCATTAATTTTATTTTCAAATCAAATTATATCATTTGGCAACAACTCACACTTCTGAAGAAAAAATTGTGCCAAACTTTAAAACAGTACGCTTATCGTACTTCTCCATTTTAGGGGCGTCGGCGAAGAAGGAAATTAAGCAACATATTTTCTGGCAACCTTCACTGTTTGATTTCATATACACAAGCATTTTTTTTCAACATTTATGCAATTTATTTAACATAAAGAAGCCAATTTTCTAATTCTGTACAGAAACAGAAGTTTAGAGTTATACTCGCTCATTAGCTAATGCGGTGTTTGATAAACATTGAAATCATTTTTCTCCAAATACGTTTTTGAGCATCACGCGCACGATATCTCAAAACTTTCTGAATATTTCTTCATGTAATTAGAAAAAAAAATGCTGTTATTCTGCATAAGCTGAATCTAAAATTTCCTTTTTATTGTTCAAAAAAAGATTTTTTAATGTGATTATACTGTTGAAATTTTCTAAATGTTGCATTAGCTAAATACATCTTTCTTTTAAAAATATAAAAAATTGCTTTAAATACAAAATTATCTAGGTTCAGGGTAATTATTATAATCTGAAGTATAAGTGGGCTCAAAAATTTTCATTCTAGTTGAAAAAAAAAAAAAATAATAATAATAATAATCATGCGCGTAATCTGTTATGCCTATTTTCTGCTCATCAAATGTCTGACAGTTTGGAGCAGCCTGTAAATGATAATTCTGCATCTTGCAATTTTTAAATACATGAAATGAAAGAACATATTTATATTTTACATCCCAGTTAAAATCGTGTCTTAAAATCAAATACATTTTAAGATATTAAATGACGAAAATGGTCTTTTTTTTCGTTTTTTCCTATTTTAAGAGTCCTGAGACCCATTAACTAAAAAATTAAAACTAAAATAAATGTTTGTTTATTTATTTTTATTTTTATTTTTTTGAAAAACATGATTTTATTAAAATTCACGAAAATGTAAAATATGTATATGTATACTTTTAAATGCACTAAAAAGTAGAAAATAAATTTTGAGTTTAAAAAGAAATTGTTTTATTTTCTAATGTCCAAGAATAAAAAAATGATAGAATGCTGGCAAACTTTATCTACCCTATATATATAAAATCCTAATGAAACGAATTTATGAAACGAATATATGAAACACCTGAAATGTAACGATTCTTTGAATCGACTGATTAAACAACTGATTATGTTTCACGGTGATTTCTCCTAAAAAAAAAGGAATACTTTGAGATGAAATTAACACCAAAAATCAATATTGATCCGCAGATTTCAAAACTGGTATTAGAATTTTTAAATTCGAATTAGTTTTCGAAATATTAATTTTTTTCTAATTTTATATACATTTTTCTAATGATGACAACTCAAATTTTAATCAAAGAGATATTTTTTTCTTCAGATTTTAGAAAAGGTTACTATTTTAAACTAATTTGGCGAGAAGTCTGGCCTCCCTTAAATGTATGCTAAGAAATGTATCATGTTACTTTTATTCATAATTCAATTTGTATTTCATTATCATTTTATTTAATACAAGCAGAAACATTTAAAATATATGGCTTTCACTTCTTTATTTTTTTTAAACGAAATGAAAAGGAAAATATTAGGCACAGATGTCATATACGCACAGGGGTACCTAATTGGCGCCAAAATGGCATTATTTTGGTTGACATGGTAACCCGGCTATTGTTGTTTATTTAATAATAAGTGTTTATTTACTTTATTTTCTTTTTTTAAATTACATAAATTGTTTTGTTCTACAGTTTATTATTTTTTTTTGTTATTTTCCTTTAAAAATAAAAATAATAGAAAATAATTAAAAAATACGGTACTACTTAGTTATTCCATCGACCCATTTCGCCAAATTATATAAATCGCCAAATTATATAAATTCACATAATTGTTATTTTAAATAACGAAAGAACAAAGAAAATAGTATAACATTAATAAATATACAAACAAAACGTCAAAATAAAAATCACTTGATGACGTAAAGACATGTAACTTGCTTAAAGTCAAGTGAATGTGACATTTATCAACCATTATTGGCATTTAATCTTATAGTTTGGTGATAGATTTTTGGTCGACGGGATAACTAAGTAGTACCAAAAATACATATGTAACTGGTATTCGAAAACAAGGATTTCGCCAAATTTTCGTAAAAAAAATCACGCCAAACCGGGTGCGTATATGGCATCGGGCCAAATATTAAATGATGTAACAAGCGATGACATTTAATTCCAACTTCAAAGCAATGTTATAATTTACCACTCGAAAAATTAAAAATAAATGCTAACTGGCGAGTTCAAAAATAGTTATTGGCGAGATTTGCACCCGGCTAGCGTAACAGTACCAAGAATTCTCTACGACAATGCTTTTATGTAGTATTATTCGAAAAGAAATTGATTTTTTTAAATCGAAATGGAAAACTTTCGGCAAAGATGCCACATACGGTCCCATATAGGCGCTATTTATTCTGACGCCAATGTCATATACGCAATGGTTACTTAACTGGTGCCATAGTATCGTTATTTTGCTTGATTTGATAAGCCGGATGTTGTTGTTTATGCCGTTGATCTTTTCCCCAAATTATCGTCGGAAAAAAATCGCGCCAATATGGGACCGTATATGATATCTGGGCCAAACTTTCATATGAAAAGCGAAGGGATCAGAGCGTATTTATTTATGGCAGTTACATGACTTGGACTATTATAATATAGATGAAATGATGGCGATAGAATAATATTTGGTGACTTATCACCTGTACCTGGCTAATATTAAAGTACCAAAATGGCACCAGGAATATAAAAAGCGAAGTGGTTCGCCCGGAACTCTTGATGATAGTCACATGACTTAGGCTATTGTTATAGAAATCGTTGTAAAATACCTGGAGACAAAGACTCTGTACACTTAATTCCTTTTATTTTTAGCTTCTTTTCAAACGTTTAACTGATCCTCTTTAATCAAACACGAAAACAACCATTGGGTGTCCTTACAGCAACTGATTCGGCCTTAAATATTTGAAATCAAAGGAAATTGAATTAAACCCGTTTACAGGAAGATCTGCACAGCTTTTTTCGGTATAATTCAATCTTCTATAATATTTTTTAAACCGATCAGATTAGCGTGTTTTTAGATTCTGCGGTGTCTGAATGGGGATTGGAGAGCGTAGCTTGCAGGGGGCAGAGCCCCCTAGTATATATATATATATATATACAGACGGATATGATATAATCTCTATATTTAAAAAGAAGTTAATAACGCTGACACCACCGCCGTTTATGAATTTTTTGTGACCGGGGGTCTTTCTTCGTTAAAATTAAGAAACCTACTGCATGCAAAATTTAGAAAATCGGTGGTTTATAGAGAAATATTTGATAAACACGCTGTTTCAGAGAGTTTTCAAATCGAATATTTTAAGAGATATTTAATGTTAAAGTTGGTCAAAAAAGTTCCATTAAAAAAATTTTATAGGAGCAAAAACAGCACATAAGAATTTAATCATTTTTAGATCATTTTATATACTAGATGTTTTCGGTGTGCAGACTGACTTTATTTTTTTAGTTTGATTCATTTTTTGACGATTTATTTCCATTTTGAAATCAAATTTTCAGCATTTCGAGAGATTTTTTTTACATCTTTTAGAAAAGGGTATTATTTTAAATTTTTGCCAATTTTAAAAGCAGCGCAAAGAGTAATATTTCCTTCAATTACTATTTTTTTTTACACGTGACTATTATAAAGAGAATTTTTTTTTCAAATTAGAATTAAATGATTACGTATTAGAAGCAGGAAAATATTGAGCATTGCATCATAAAAACTCTATTTACTGGTGAATTTAAAAAGAAAGAAAACTGGAAATAATAAAATCATTAATATGCGTTAAAAGTCGTAAATGGAGGAAATTACATCACATTTAAAATGGCCAAACAATAATATTACCAAACAGTTTAAATTAAAAAATATATTTGCGCGATACATTTATTTCCTATTTTGAGATAATCTTTAAACTATTGTTGTGAATGCTAAGACAGCACAAATAACATTTCCTTTTTAACAACAAAAGTACTTTCACCGGAATATTAAAAGAAAAAGAAAACGTTGGTGAAAATTACGTCAGATTTAATAGCATACATTTAAAATGTCTCCTTTAAAATAACTTTTGCGTTGTGAAAAAATACCGGAAGGCAAAGATTTACTTAATTAGTTAATTAATTTTATATTAACTTATTTTCAAATGTGTCACTGATCTGATTTAATTAAAGTTGAAAACAGCCCGTTAACAGGACGATCGCCACTGTGTTTTAATTATAATTCAGTCTTCCGAACTTTTTTTTAAGCCGATGAAATTAACGTGCTTTTAGAGTTTGTGGTGTCTGAACATGGCGAGCGTGGCTCGTAGGGGGCAGAGTCCCCTAGTATCATAAAAAAAAAACTTAAATTAAGCCAAAGTTACATGTTGGGCATAAATTAATTTCTTTGAACCCAAAAATTTCTAATTCTTAGTGCATTATATATATATATTATATATACATATATATATACATATATATATATATTCTACATTTTTGTGATTTTTAATAAAAGCTTGTCTTTCAATTTTTTTTATTTATTTGTTCTACATTAAATCACGCCTATTCAGCATATTTTTATATAAAAGCAACACATGTTCAGCATATTTTTGTATTACAAAAGTTTAATGTTTTGCGCATACATGAAGCGGTCATAAAACAATTTCTTTGAAGTCCAAAAGTTTCTATTTTTAGTGCATTAAAAAAATATATATTTATTCTACATTTTTGTGATTTTTAATAAAAGCTTGTCTTTATTTATTATTATTATTTTTTTTTTTTTACATTTATTTGTTCTACATTATACCATGCCTGTTTAGTATATTTTACTATAAGAAAAGTTTGATGTTTTGTGCTAACGTTAAACCATTTCAGAAAACGTGTTTAACTTTGCTAATGTAAACAAACGCGTAACTGTCATGATAAGGCATTCCTTTTTGATAATCTTCCACATTAAAAGAAAAAAAAATTGCGCATTGAATTTCGTCTCAATTGAATAGAAAGTTAATGATATTACGCAGCGTCACGAAATAGTCTGCATGAGAATGAGGGAAGCAATGTTGGCATTCATCCAACATTGATTTACATCTATGGTTTTTATAGTCTTTATTTCTTTTTCCTCATGCAGACGAAAACGGCAACTCAAAGCGGCAAGGGTTTTTTCTTGGTTTGTTCGCTTTTTTTGTATGGGGAAATAATAATGAAGTAGAGATGTAATATAGAATATGTTTTTCAACAAGGAAGTACTTTTATTCATTAATTTATAGTATTTTTCATTTGATATGAATGAAATTTCCAGGTATACTGTGATTTTTAATGACGATAAATGAGTCACAGGGACAAACATTTTCTACAGTTGGACTGTATTTAAAAGAACCAGTTTCTTCTCGTGAACAACTATATGTAAGTATTTCAAGATCTAAAGAGAAAAGGTGGTTAAAAATTTATGTCGAAGATACTGATGAGCAAGGTCAGCTTTTAAATAATGAAAGAGTTTTTACAAAGAAAACATCGTATATCCGGCAGCTTTGTGACCAACTTTTAATTCATCTTTGAATTGGATTTTTTATGTATCCATTACATACCAGAGTACCGCTAATTCACGAACCCATTATCCGCGAACGCCTGTAAATTGAGATCAATTTATGAAAGTAAACAAATTGATTTCTTGAAGAATGTTAGAGTGATAATAAAATTTTGAAAAAAATTGTTCACCAATATTAATGTTTTTCATATCTCTGTATATAGTTCCGTACATCATACAACATTCTTCTTTATAGTTTAAAATGATTGCACATTATTTTATTTAATTAACTAGCAGGCTGAGCCCACTGCGCTGGACCATTTTTCAAATAAACCTTCAATCAAACGAAATGGAAAATCCAACCCTGTATTTTAAATTAATATGGACCTTCACCTGGAAGATCCTTCCGCATTTTCTGAATACCCATCGCACGCAATTGCGCTATTATATTATCTGATGCGTTAGACGAAATACGGGCAATTCAGAAGCAACTCTTTAGTACATCATGTAGAGTTTGGGAGGGAAATGCGGCCATTAAGATCACATCACCATACTACTAAGAAAGAGAGAATTGCAATGACTGCAGAGATTGACCATTTAACTTAAAGAATGAACGGGTTATTCACTTTCGTTTGTTAGTTCTTTTACTCCAGGCTTCTCAGCTTGGTACTTTGAGCTGATCTGATAACATAAATACAATCTCTCTCTACATTACATTATATTTGGTAATATACGTCTTCTTTTGGTAGGTTTTCTCTACAGTTTCTTATCTTCGATTTCCAGTAGAGTAAAGACAATCAAAACAGTATTTAACTTTTATATTTTAAAATATGTGAGTCATGTAAAAGTGGATATTTAAAACGGAATTGTGTGAATAAAATTAAAATAATGTCATTTTAACTGCCGTTTCTTTTTACTTACCAGTTTTAATCATGCAACTATTAACCTGGGAAAATAACCTCGATAACTAATTCAAATAGAAAGATAAACCTCTAGTTTTCATCCAATAAAATCTTCCCAATCATCCGTAATCGGATCCACAACCAAGTTTGATGTGAAACGTTAGAAATGTTCGTAACTTATGGCTAAAAATGTACCAGAGTTAGCTACAAAACAGGGTTAATTACGCTCCAAACTACATTCCATTAAATAATGTCAAATTGCTGTTGATTGATTTTTAGATCTGTCAATATCAAAACTCTTTGCAAATGATAAGTAAAGTTAGTTATGCAAAATTTTCAGTAGTGATCTTTTTGGCAAACCGAAGATTTTTTTCGCATTTCTCTAATGAGCGTAATAAGACGGAGAAATAAGCATGTTTTTATTTTCAAGACGTCATTATTCATCAGTTTGTTGCCTAAATAAAACTAAAAACGTTAATTTGTGACTATGATCAGCTGCTCGGGCTGTGCATCAGCCAAAATTTCTTTATCATGATTGAAATTTTATGTGAATTTGAGGTACTTTTTTTTAAAACCTAGAGTAAATGAACAAATATTGTTCCATTGGCCACCTTTGGCATTTGAAAGTTTTTTTTTGTGTACATTCAAAGCAATGCTTTTTTAGTGATAGTAAAATAAACCTAAAATTTGTCACTACTATCAGCTGCTCGGACTGTGCATCAGCCAAAATTTTATAATGATTGAAATTTAAATTAAATTTGAGGTACTTTAAAAAAAAAAAAACCTAGGCTAAATGAACAAATATTGTTCCATTGGCCACCTTTGGCATTTGAAAAGCTTTTTTTTTCAAATACAATTTTGTACATTCAAATTAATGCTTTTTTAATGATAGTAAAATAACTGCACGTGAAAAATGTCTATTAGTAAATTTTCTTTTGCCCATTTGCTCCATACTAAAGAAACATAAATTTACTAATCGCTAATTACTAAAAGCACAAATTTCGCGTAATCTTCTGAAATCGGATTTACCGTCTACGGTTCCTTTCAAATATAAACGAATCTTCCGACACTATTCAGTAAATTCGCCAATTGTAAGGTGGCTGATTATGGAAGATTCATCCAATATCTTTTTATAACATTTCTAAAAAAAACAGAAGATATGGAAAAAAGTAAGAAAAATCATGCGTTAAGCATAGATTATGAAACACTTTCCAACACTTCCTGTATGCCTTAACAAAAGTTCGCTATTTAGGGAAATAATGTATATAAAAGAACTAAGTAAACATTTTAGAAAACGCATAAAACATTTGAAAACTGATTTCATCAGTTACCATCCATATCAAATATCTATTCAGATTCTTTTGAACAGCTCTGTATTTGATCTGTTGGTTGATATATATGCTATATAATGGGGAAACTTAGTTTAGCAAGAAAACGAATAACAGGCTGAAATTTCTCTTTCAGCAATTTATACTAATAGATTGAAACATATTTAAATGCAGTAAACCAACGTTTAAAATGCACAAATAATGCGTGAAAAAGCAGCAAACAGCTGTTTCGAATCTACAGCGAGATTCTTCTTCAGTGCAAGAGAGGGAAAAAAGGAACAGCGTGCTAGAAAAAGCAAGGCTGAGCCAAGGCTTTTCTAGCCAAGGCTTTTCCTTTTTTCCCTCTCTTGCACTGAAGAAGAATCTCGCTGTAGATTCGAAACAGCTGTTTGCTGCTTTTTCACGCATTATTTGTGCATTTTAAACGTTGGTTTACTGCATTTCAATATTCCTGCACAAAAGCTTTAATTGCTATTTTAAAGATTGAAACATACTTGTATATTTTTGTACAGCCCTGTAGTTAACCTAGTACATTTATTACACGCCACTATTTAGCTAAAGTTTAATTCAAAGTAAAACACTCTTAAAACTACTGGAATCACATTTTCAGAAATTATCATTTATAGACGGCCATGTATCCAATTTTTTGCGTGACGCTGTATATAATTTTATCTACGCTTTATAATTTTATCTAGAAACATTTCTTAGTAAACAAAATGCATTTCAGCGTAAAAATGCATAACTCATTTAAAAATCACCTTTAAGCAATTTACAATCATACCCAGTAACCATTACGAATTCTTTTGTGTAGTCATGTATATGAATTACAGTATTTATGCACATCATATACAATGCACAAATATAGTGAAACCTAAAAGCGCATAACATAATTAAAAATGCATTTCCAGCAATCATCGCTACCGTACAATACTTCGGATACAATATAGTATCTGAAATCTTTTGTGTGTCCCTGTAAATGCTATGCACTCCGTATTATACATGAAATAAGTTATAGTAAACCTCAGAGACGTATATCAATTCCATTATACATGAAATAATTTAACATAATTAAAATACGTCGGAAAAAATTCCCTCCACCCGTATATCATTATGTAACGGAATTCTTTTGTTTTGACCTGTAAATGAATAATATTTATTCTTTGCAGCGCATATTCTACGGAAAGCATATTTCAATGCACTTGATAAATGCATATCAATTTTATTTTGTTTGAAAGCATGTAACATCATTAAAAATCATTTTAAACGATTTTTCCCATCGGCCGTAATGTAACGGAAAACTTTTGACTGCCCCTATAAATGAACTAAACATGCTACAAACTTCATATGCAATAGGGTTCGTGCTATGGTAGAGTTCACAAACATCCAAAAATTTCAGAATGATCCGAGTATACTTACGGGAGTTAGAGTGCGTGCAGACGGACAGACAAACCGAATAAATAAACATTTTTCAACTTTGTTGGAAAGTGTTAAAAATGACGAATGGGATGGAATATCGAAAAGTGATTTCAGAAAGCAATTTTTATTGCAAAATGTCTTTTTACGTGATAGAAATAACGCATAATTGCTTACGTTTTCTTAAGAATAATCTTTACTACCTAACATTGCAAGCATTGAACGTTTGTATAAGGGAAATTGGCTATATGTTTTTTCATGGACGTTTCATGGTGTTTATGGACAATATTAGCTAATCTGGCTTCGAGGTTATAAAAGTCACAAATTTGGGGAAAACAAACCGACATGCTTTCGCAGTAAAGTATGATGAGAAATTTTTTAAATGTCTAAAATTAAATTATTTTACATTATGTATGTGCGTGTGTGGGAGACATTTATACTAAAATTAAAATATCTGACTCCATTTTTAAAATATTAATTGCTATTTATATATTGTACATTTAAATTTTAATAAATACTCAAAAAATGCTTTCGTACACTTGCAAAATCACCTTTATTGTAAACATCGCTTGAACCCAATTCACGCTTACATCTTTTTGGCTTAAAATCAAATTGTTTGGCGACAAAAGTGAACTCAAAAATCACAAATAAACATATAACATGTAAATCATAAGTACCATCATTTTTACAATTACATCTGCTAGTTTCGTCTTTAAGTCACGTGATGGAAGACTTAGAAATAAAAAAGAACAAATCAAAAACAAATTTGTTACCACAAGGAAAGTCTCCTTAAAGAGCATACTCAAATTATTTTGAAATGAAAAATGCTTTTAAAACTGCTCATGTGTGTAGTAAAACATCAGTCAAATTTGGCGGCGGAATCCCAGTAAAAATCTGAAAAAAATCTATATATATTCGAGAACTTGGCGCAAAAAAGACGAACGTTCCACGCTATTTGGCTAGCCAAAACATTTCCATCCCAAATGCAAGATATTTAAATGTATTTGAAAATTGCTTGTTAAATAATTGTTTAAATGCCTAAAACTCAGTGAATTTAAACTTAAACAAAGGATTAGCGTATTATATTTTATCTTGAAGCGCATATAATATATACAAATTGCGTGTTGTAGTAGTTATTTAATTTTACATGGCTTCACCGGCTGGAAATGTTTTAAGGGTACTATTTGATTATTCATTCAACCAATTTCGCCAAATTATATAAATTGCCAAACGCTTCGTCATATTATATAAATTGCCAAACTGCTCGCCAAATTATACAAATTGACAAAATTTTTATTTTAAACAACGACAGAATAAATAAATTTGTATACATTAGTAAAATTAGAAACAGAAGTGAAATTAAAAATCACTTGATGACGCAACAAACACGTGTACCGTATTTAATGTCAAGTGAATGTAAAATTTACGATCAGCTATTATTGGCATTTATCTTATAGTTTGGCGATAGTTATTTTGTCGACTGGATAAGCAAGTAGTACCGTTTTAAATTTGTTTTAAAAGTAGCTGGCTAATTAAAAATGCTATCATTAAACATTTTATATTAAATTCTTGTTTCCATGGCAACAATAACCTTCATTTCTTGTTTCTGACACTAACAATAGCGAAATCAAATTACCAATGTTCCGAACCGGACATTAATTTTGAATTTGGAAAAAATTTAATAAACTGATTTTTTTTTTAAACCGTATAATTACGATAAGATTTTAATATATATACACATATAAAGGTATATTACAGAACTGTAGTAATAAAAATGTATTTATTACGTTAAATTTAATCTAACTATCTTCGTATGAAGAGTAGAAAAAGGTTTTACTTAAAAATTATTTATCATAAAACAAAGTTCATTCAAAATTGTATTGTGCCGTCAACCAGCATTAAATCGCCAGAAAAAATTCAATTTTCGTTATTTTTTTTACAAAAGCTAAATCGCGGTTCTGCGGATTTTTTTTATAAATATATTATATGTCACGAGAAGGATATTCTATATATTCCTCATGAGAAGAATATTATATAATTTTTTCAAATATTTCTGAGCATGCACTTATCGAAACTTCCTTGATATCATCCTATAAATTTTTCAGATGCATTTTTCTTAACCTGACGCAAAAGATAAAGAGCCAAATCCTATTTCAATTGCAATATTTTAACTGAGTAATTTTTTAAGCATTAAGAACATCCCCTTTCATGTTTAAATTAAATATTTTAGTTTTTTAATATTATCACTCATTAAAACGAATTTTTCTTCTTTTTTTCTTCCTTCTTTTTTTTTTTTTTTTTTTTTTTTTTATAAAAATTAGTAACAGTTTTTTCTTTTATGTTTCGAGGTGTAATAGCTGTTTCGATTTTTTTATCAACGATAAATTTCGCCAAGAAATAAAATGGTAAACCTTATCGTCCAAAATAACATATCTTTCCGTCATAATTCTATAACTAATATAGGTAGAATGATGTGTTATAGCTTAAAACCTTCCCTGAAACGATACCTATCTAACAGTATAAGTTCTGTAAAATCTGTAAGTCCATGCAGTAGAACTCGAAATCTAAGCGTTCGGAACGAAATTTCCGTTTGGATTTTATATATATAATAGATTATTCATCCAGCGGTATTTGAAAAATACAATTTGGGACGCAAAAAAAAAATATATATATATATATATATATATATATATATTTAAATAAAAGATGCTTGATTAGATAAATATATTTAATCATTTATCTTTTTTAGATTAAGTTGTAATTATAAAATTGCAAAAAATATTTTAAAATATTACTTTTTTATATTGAACAATGATTGTTCCTATTTAATGCTACATTACACTGTGGGATCTTAATGAACCAATGAACCATCTCTTACTGATTTTGACCAATAGATGGTATATCACAGATAAGCATAAAATTCACTAATTTCACTATTTCTTGCCTAGTAATTTTGATAATAGTCTTAAAACGGTAATTAAAATAATAAAATCTGATTTTTTTCTTTTTCACTGTTCTCAAGACATTATTTTTTTTCCTATTTCTAACATTTTTCCTTTATCTTCAGAATTTCCTGTTTATTTTGTTAATAAAATTTTCAAATTTTTTTCATCTAAAACTTACTAATCATTTTAATTCTCCCCTATCCATTAAATCATGATTAGAAATTTCAAAACATTTTAAATACTTATATTAGTAATAACATTAGGATTATTTTTATAACTCCCTGAAATATAAATAACAACTTTAGTGCCTATATGTAATAATTGTTATTTTTTCCCTTATTTCTGACATTTTTCCTTTATTTTCAAAATTCCTGAGCCTTTGGTTAACGAAATTTACCAGATTCTTTCATCTAAAACTGACTAATGATTTTAATTCCTCTCCCCGTTAAATAATGTTTAGAAAATTGAAAACATTTTAAAGACTTATATTAATAACAATTTTAGGATTTTGTAACACTCTGTAATTTAAATAAAAACTATAATACACATTTTTAATAATAAAGTGCGACAGAAAACATTTACTGATAAACATATCACTGAGTTTCTCAATCCGAAGAGTTGGGCAAATTTGTAATTGCAATTGTCTGCAATGAGAATACAATTTAATTGCATTTAATTGTTATACACTGCTCAAAACAATTAAAGGATATTGCAGTTTTAGGTGGATTTTGTATCTGGTAAACTGTTTAGCTGATTGATACATGGTCGACAGACATAGTAGGTTATATGAGAATAAATTACACATGTTTGGCAGAAAAAAATGCATTTTATTGCGCATTTATGTACTAAAGGAAAAAAACACAATTTGTGCATATGAGAATAAAAGAATAAGAAAAGGTGTTTTCTTCAAAGAAAATCATTTTCAGTAGGGGGTATGGTTTCCACGGGCGGCCAGCAACGTTGAACACCTTTGAGGCATGGACTCAATGAGGCTATTAATGACGAGTTGGGGTATTCTGCCCCACTCTTCCAAAAGAGCTCTTTCCAGTCCTTGGAGAGTTTGTGGGGGTTGTTGGCGGCCAGAAACTCGTCTTCCTAGAGCTTCCCAAACGTGCTCGATTGGATTCATGTCTGGAGAACACGCTGGCCATTCCATTCGAACGATTCCTTCCTCGAAAAGGAAATCCTCCACCAGGTTTGCACGATGTGGCCTGCAGTTATCGTCCATTAAAATGAAGTTATCTCCGATTGCTGCAGCGTAAGGGACTACAATAGGTCTGAGGATCTCATCCCTATATCGGCGACCAGTCAGAGCTCGATCTCGAATGATGTAGAGGTCAGTGCGCCCGTCAATGGAGATGCCACCATACACCAACACTCCTCCACCGCCAAATCTGACACTTTCGTGCACGAACGCAGGATTATTCCTACTGCCACGGTCCCTCCAGATGAAAATACGCCTATTATCCGGATGCACAGAAAAACGGGACTCGTCAGAAAACAGAATATTGCTCCATTCATTTCTCCTCCAGTTGACATGCTCGGTTGCCCACTCCCAGCGGTCGCGACAATGCCTTGATGTTAATCTAACACATACCATCGGTCGGCAAGCATACAGACCTACAGCATGGAGCCGGTTTCGGACAGTTTGAGTTGAAATCGTGGTGCCTGTAGCCGAGCGAAGGTGTTGTTGGAGAAGAGTAGCGTTCATGGTTCGGTGTCTCCGAGCTGTTAACGCTAAATACCGATCTTCATTTGGCGTTGTTGCCCGTCTACGACCTTGCCCTGGTCTTCGGCCTGCACATCCTCTCTCCAAAAACGGTTCCAGATCCTGGAAATGACACTTTGTGACACTCCAATGGCTTGCGCTACTTCGGCTTGAGTTTGGCCCCCTTCTAACCTACCAACAATTCTCAAAGCTTCTGAATCTGTCAAATGACTTCGCTGAGACATCGTACTCATCGAAACAAAGCAATCACTGAATGCCGGTCATCCTTGTCTTCATTCTCTTTTATCCAGTTGAAAGTCAAATTTCATTCGCTGCCGCTGAAGCGACGTTTTTGAGGTCGAACTCAAAATTTGCACACTCCACGGTTTGAAAACCAGAAAAATTTGCATTTTTGATTCTCTTCTTCTCTTTTTGGCAAAAAAAATTTCGTTTATATCTTTATTTTATATAAAACTTCAAATATCCTTTAATTGTTTTGAGCAGTGTAGTTAAAATTACATGCCGAAAAAAAAATTCCTGCAGCTCTATAGCCAGAACCATCCCTATCCCATTATTTCACGAAATTTCTCTGTTTGAATGTGTGCAGCTATAACCAATTATATGCAATTAACTTGAAATTACATTGTGGATAATTGAGATTATAAATTTGACCAACTCTGATCCCAAATACAGAAAATTCAGACACGGGGCCTAACAGGTAAAATACCTCTAAATGAAGATTTGGAATTAGGCCAGAAATATTTAATTTTTTAGAGAGACAAAGTTTTGCAATTTAAAAAGAACTTAATGCTATCTGCAGACTGCAAGTTAAAATTCAACAACAAAAACCAAATGTTTTAAAAGAGACCATTGATGCCATGTTTAAAGGTAAAAAATATATTATTTTTAAAATAGTTTTTACTTTACTTATATGTTTAAGCGTGTAATTTATTTGTATTTAAGAATTAACAATCTAAATTATCCAAAATATGAATTTTAAAAAAATGTAAACAAAGACTGAATGGGCATGACCTGTAATCCGCAAAAAGCCTGAAATTCGCACAACACTTGGAACCAAGCTGTGCAGATTAGTGGTCTTCTACTGTACATAGTTTTTTAAAAAGTGGTTTCGTTTTTAAAATGTGTTATTTTCATCTATCCCTGCGGATTAAGTGAAAAAACTCATATTCTTCTACATGTGTTGTATATATCTTTATATCTCCTTTTCCGTCATTTTTGATGAGCTATCGTTCTAGTATATTATAAATAACATAATTAATTTAAATTGTGGATTGTATGATGTTAAATATTAAGCAAAGTGAGACTAAAAAACTTGCAGATTTATCGTTGAGGTCACTGATCTCCAGAACCATTAGTTGCCAAAACGAATGTTGACGCTTACTGTCGAGACTCGAAACGTTTTCAGGTTTCTGGGTCATTATCAAAATCTAACAAGGTTTTGGAATAACAAATTCAATTTTTTAGAAATAATCAGAAACTTTTAATTTTTCGTAAATAATTACCTTACCTCAAAAACATTAATATAAAAGCATCAGCAGGGACCAAATTACTAATTTAACATTTTAAAACTAATTTTTAAATTTTAATGAATTTAGTTACGACAAAAAGTGAGTACGGTCATGACAAATTAAGCAAAATATTTTTATTTTCCCCACACATAAATGGCAGCCAATATATCTTCTGGCCCATACTATTTCTTATATCGCTTATTCGCAAGAAATGTGACACATCTCGACAAAAGTAAATTTCACAGGAGAGGCAAAAGAAAATTTGCTTAATTTTACTATAAGATGACATTGTAGCACTTAGCTCTGCATGCAAGAATAATAAACGTGCATAAAAGCTTAAAAATCTTAAGAATGAAGGCGTAGGATGAGGTTTGGAGGTTTGGGTAATTTTACCTCCCCACGCAATCCACTCCTCTTCTGTGGTCACATATGAACTTATAGCGTAATAAAGGGATTTTTTTTATAACTAGGCTTATGAAACTGCTTGTGTAGCAAGACACACCTATGACAGACGTATTAGTGGAATAAAAAGCAAAACGAATTTTAGCGACATGTGACAATTTTCTTGCGGATGAGCGATATAATAGATAAGCAGATTAAGAAATAAAAGTTAATTTAATTATCAATTAGAAGTGGGTACGGTAATGACGTACAAAAAATACTCACCAAAACATTCAATGCCTTTGCTTGTTTTATTGAAACTATAAAACTATTTACTCTATTCACCTAAACTGATAACAAGTTGACTTTTAAGGGGTATTTTTGCCTTGATAAAAAGGCAATGTGCTGCCCTCTAAAAAATTCTACATGAACTTTTTTATCAGAAGCTTGGCAATGACACTCTTTCTTGGGACACGGTTTAAAATAATTATTAAGGATTATAGATAAGTTTAGTTAATGAAAATAAATATTTTTTAATTAGCAGCATCTTAATAAATAAAGATGTATAAAAAAAATATAATCGTCTATTTTAAATAGAACTTATTCAAATATTTACCTAATATATTGCTTGTTGGGACAACCCTCGATAATAACATTTTGACTACAAAAGAAAAATTTCTTATTTTTTAATTTTTTATAAATAATAATATATATGTAAATTATCATTAAAAAACATGATAGTTAAAATGCAATAATTAAAATTATGATATTTAACTATTTTTCTGTGCAAATGTTGAAAGGACAGTAAAACACAACACTTTTGAAAATCACCCTTCTGTCTGTTTGTCTGTCGAATACACGAAAATGATGCAAAAAGTATCCAGTTAGTTTGTAATTAAGAAGGCATGTTGATGAAGTAGCCGTATTTTACTGTATACTGTTTGATTTATTCATTAGAATGTTTATTCGATAGAACATTTCATTCCATATTATAATGCTTTTATAAGACAACTAGGGGGCTCTGCCCCCTGCAAGCTACGCTTGACAACCCCCTTTCTGACACCGCAGAATCAAAAAGCACGCTAATTTGATCGGTTTTAAAAGATTAGAGAAGATTAAATTATAATGAAAAAACATATAGCGTTCTCCCTGTAAACAGGTTTCCATTCAATTCCCTTTAATTTCGAAAATTTAAGACCGAATCATTTGCTGTTAATACATCCAATGGTCGTTTTCGTGTTTGATTAAAGAAGACCAGTTAAAGATTTGAAAGGAAGGTAAAATAAAATGAATTAAGTAAACAGTGAGTCTTTGCCTCCCTGTATTTTTTAACAGCATTATAAAACGATTGACATAATACAATTTACTACAACTACTACAGTTTACCGCTTTAACCCCTTAAAGGGCGGTGGTTCATTTTTGGACCACTTAATTTTAATTCTTAAATGCCACTTTGGCACCAGAATATTGGAATGAAAATTTTCCTTTTATTAATAAGTGAACAAAAGCATTTCGTATTTCGAAATTTGTTTGTAAATTCTGGTGCCATTCACTGCTTTCAACATTTTACGAATATAAGTACCTTACCCCTGAAAGGGTTAAACGCATTTTAATGTATTTATTATTTTTAAAGTTTCCTTTCTCTTTTAATATTCACGTGTAAATACAACTTTCAAGACATAATTTTCAATATTTTCCTGCATTTAACGCATACTCATTTAATAGTAATTTTAAAGTTTTTTTTTTTTTTTGTTTTTTGTTTTTAATAGTCACGTGTAAATAATTTTTTTTTTATCGTTAGGCAATATTATTCTTTGCGCTATTTTTAGAATTGAAAATAATCTCTATAATAATAGCCTAAGTCATGTGGCTATGATCAACAGTTCCGGGCGGATGCCTTCGCTTTTTATATTCCAGGCGGTCATTGGAGTACTTTAATGTTGGCCAGCCACAGGCGATAAGACGCCAAATGTTATTCTAATGCCATCATTTCACTTATATTATAATAGTCCAAGTCATGTAACTGCCATAAACAATTACAACCCTTCGCTTTTCATATGAAAGGTTTCCATTTTGATTAAAGAATCAAAGCTATTTTTTCGAATAAAACTACATAAAAGATGCCATGATAGCAAAGAATTCTTGGTACTTTTATGTTAGCCGAGTGCAAATCACACCAATAGCTTTTTTAACTCGCCAGTTAGCATTTTTTTTATTTTTCGAGGGGTGAATTAAAACGGTACTACTTGGTTATCCCATTGACCAAAAATCTATCGACAGACTATAAGATTAAATGCCAATAATGGTTGATCGTAAATGTCACATTCACTTGACTGTAAGGATGTTACACGCGTTGACGCCATCAAGTAATTTTTATTTCGACGTTTTATTTTTATTTTTATTAATGCTATACAAATTTATTTGGGTACAGATGTCATATACAGAAAAGTCCTAGTCAGAAAAAAATCGCCCCAATATGACATCTGTGCCTTTATTTATTCTTTCGTTATTTAAAATACAAATTACGTCAATTTGTATAATTTGTTGAGTGCTTTGGCGATATAGATAATTTGGCGAAATTGGTCGACATGATAACTAAGTAGTACCATTAAGACTTTGCTTCGAATTTGAAATTAATTGTCAGGATTTGTTGCAATATTTAATCGGATTTGGCGTGATTTTTCTTTTTTTACGAGAATTTGGCGAAAACATCGTTTTCGAATATCAGTTACATATGTATTTTAAATTATGTTGTGTTATTTTTTAAATGAAATAACAATCAATAAAAAAAAAATAATTAATAACTATAGAACAAAACGATTTATAACATTTTTTTATATATAAAAAGAAAATAAAGGTAAATAAACAATTATTAATAAATAAGCAACAATAGCCGTGTTACCATGTCAGGCAAAATAACGCCCTTTTGGGGCTATTTAGGTACCCCGGTGCGTATATGACATCTGCAATTAATATTTTTCTTTTCGTTTAGTTTAAAAAAAGAAAAAAGTGAAAGCCATTGATTTTAAATTCTTCAGATTTAAATGAAAGCTATGTATTAAATAAAATGATAATGCAATACAAAAAAAAAATTGTTCTTAGCATACATTTAAGGGAGGCCAAACTGGTCGCCAAATTAGTTTCAAATAATAACCTTTTCTAAAATATAAAGAAAAATATCTGTTATGATTAAAATGATTAAAATTTGAGTTGCATCATTAGAAAAAAATATTTAAAATTAGAAAAAAAAAATAATATTTCAAAAACTAATTCGAATTTAAAAATTCTTTTACCAGTTTTGAGATCTGTGGATCAATACAGATTTTTGGTCTACATTTCATCGCAAAGTGTTCCATATTTTAGGAGAAATCGCAGCGAAACGTAATCAGTTGTTTAATCAGGTGTTTCATGGAATCGTTTCATAAATTCGTTACATTTCAGTCGTTTCATATATCCGTTTCATAAATTCGTTTCATTAGGATTTTATATATATAGGGTATATATAGACGATTTAACGGTGTTCATTTGAATTGTAAACACAATGAAATTTTAGCTACTTTGTTGGAAAATACACAGGTCTTCAATTTGACATAATGTATGTCTGTCATTTGAAACTGTGTTTGAGAAATATATGGGGTAACGTCAAACATCAATCTTCATAACATTTAATAAAATAATGCCAAATGTGACACTGAAAGAACATCGTTCAACGTATTGCCAACTTGAAAATAAGAGGTTAATCTGGCGAAAATTCTGTTTAAAAATTAACAGCACTCTAGCATTTACTGTTTAGTTTTTCACCTACTAAATCTTCTAGAATAAAATCATTTTGACTGGAGAAATTTTAACTTTTGTTTAGTAAACATATAGAACATTATACCAAGGCTTATACGATATTATTGAATTTTTTCAAAATTCCCGACATTTCCATTTTTAAAGATTGCATGTCACAGGACTACTTTTTCCCACACACGCGACGGTTATCACTTTAAATTTAAACTCATTACAGATGGAAAAATATTATATTATGAATATGGATATGGATACAAATTAGAATTTCCTTACTTTTAATAAAAAAATCAACTAAGCTATTACCTAAAACATTCCATCGTAACATATATGAAATTAATCTGTCGGTTTCTCTGTTCACATACAAATTAAATATCGAAAATTGATCTTAAATTTAAGAATTTATAAAGTTTTATTCGCGTAAATAGGTATTACATTATGTTTAACTCATGGGTGAATTATGAACAAGTTTGTAGCCGCGAGTTTCTTGAAAGTTTTTGTAGTTGGTGCAAGTAAAGCAAAAGGGCAGACCCCACTACGTAATTATATAAAATTACAATTTTGTGATATCATTAAATAAGTTATATTTGCGTAGTATCAATAAGCAGATTATTTTATAGTATTAATTAATGCCAAGTAGTTTTAAAGACACTTTATATGTTACTTATTTAGCAATATTTTTGTAACTTATATTGTATAATATTAGTTTATGTAATTATTTTTGTTATTGTTCCTCTTTATAATTTACAAGAATGAAGAAGCGGCCACATTTAAACCTTTATTGAAAGTAGTATTTTAACGAGAATCTCTGTTTTTTATGTGTTTTTAAAAGTGTGAAATTTCCTATGGTGTACTGCATAAATTACAAATCATGTCTTTTTGTCTTTGCTTGGTTGCATCACTTTCTGTTTTACTCATATTTCTTTCCTATTTTTTATTTAGGCATTAATGATATTTCTTCAATTAATCCTGAAATAAATATGAGTGAATTGGGAATGGACTCTCTTATGGCTGTGGAACTGAAACAGATTTTGGAATCTAATTACGATACAGATATATCTTTCGCTGAGATGCGACATCTCAAAGTGAAGGATCTCAAAATGATTGCAAACCAATCCAGTTTAGAAATTACTAAGACAAAAACTCAAGTTGAGCCAACATTTCTTGAAAAATTTAATGTACATACAAGCAATGATCTCAATCAGTCAGCGGCAATAGTTCACATGAATGAAATTACTGATGGCGTGCCATTATTTCTCATTCATCCAATAGAAGGTAACGTGGCTGCACTAGAGACTTTAGCTAAATTATTACCATGTCCAGTTTATGGAATCCAAAATACTGCAGAATCTCCACGTGATTCCTTAGAAAACTTGTCAGCCTGGTATTGGAAGGTTTGTATTGAAAATAAATGCAGTCAGTTTTTAAAATGTACAGATAGCCAAAAAAAGGAAACACCTATCACATTTTATTTACGAAATTCCCGTGGGGGAAAATGTTGATAGTTATTATACTTTTAATTATGTCTTTTTTTCATTTATATTATAAATATAAGATGTTTTTCACACTTAAATTGTACCGAGCTTCAATACGAACACATATATTTATCAAATCATTATTTGGCATTTCCTGTAAATTTTGCCTATACGAAACAGCAAATCATTAGGTGGAGTATTTAAAGTATTATAAAAGATTAATGAATGGAACTTTTAATGTTAAATTCTTTTATAGTCATCGCACAAATGATTGCAATACAAGCAGTATTTCTCAACATAACTTAAGGTTTTTAGGAAGAAAAACTTGTAATTTTTTTATGCATATTTAAAGGTAAATATTGTATTCATAAAATCTTATATTAGTATTAATATTTTTTTTGTAATATTAATGAAAAAATGTGCTTGACATAAATTGATATTTAAATTATTAACATATGCAAATGGAAAATTACAGCTTTTTCAGCTTTATAAATTTTGTTTTCCGCTTTGAAAACACCGCGCATTGTAATTTGTTTTGGAACGATAATAAATAAATTTACTGTTAGAATTTCCTATATTTAAATTTTCATTATTCCTATACCTGACCGGGGGACTTCCCGTTTCGCATCCTAAAGTAAAATTATCAATAAAGCTAAATATGTTGTCAGAATTAGATTTTTATAATGAAAAACTCCGAGTTTGGAATAATTTAAATAAGGCAATGACACCTAAAGCGTATTTCATACACATTAATTCAAAGAAGAATTAACTTCCATTCGAATGGCTATTTCAGGTTTTTCCGGGGCAATTTGGTGAGTAAAATAAGTACGGGGTTCATTTTTAGGTGCGTTCGTAATTATATAAATACGTAGCACCTATAGTTGTCGTTCAGTCCTTCTGTCCGTCTGTCCGTCTCTCCGCATATAACAGAGCAAAAACTACCCAACCGAATCGTTTGAAATTTAAAATATATAATTATTGCATAATTTTGCATAATAGTGCATAATTTCATTTTTAGGTGCGTTCGTAATTGTATAAATACGTAGCACTTATAGTTGTCGTTCAGTCCGTCTGTCTGTCCGTCCGTCCGTCTGTCCGTCTCTCCGCATATAACAGAGCAAAAACTGCCCAACCGAATCGTTTGAAATTAAAAATATATAACTATTGCATAATTTTGTCGAGTCATTTCAAATTTTATGAAAATCGGATGTATAGTTTAATGACAGGGACAGTCAAAATGTTTCCGTTACATTACGGCCAATGGGAAAAAAATTATTACAAGTGTATTTTAATGATGTTACAGCCTTTCGAATGGTCTGAAAGTTTAAATATATAATTGTTGCAATATTTTGTCGAGACAGTTCAGATTTTATGAAAATCGGATGTATAGTTTAATGACAGGGACAGTCAAAAGTTTTCCGTTACATTACGGTCAATGGGAAAAAAATATTGCAAGTGCATTTTAATGATGTTACAGCCTTTCGAATGGTCTGAAATTTTAAATATATAATTGTTGCAAGATTTTGTCGGGTCATTTCATATTTTATGAAAATCGGATGTATAGTTTAATGACAGGGACAGTCAAAATTTTTCCGTTACATTACGGCCAATGGGAAAAAATTATTGCAAGTGCATTTTAAGGATGTTACAGCCTTCCGAATGGTCTGAAATTTTAAATATATAATTGTTGCAAGATTTTTGTCGAGTCACTTCAAATTTTATGAAAATCGGATGTATAGTTTAATGAATAGTGTAATGACAGGGACAGTCAAAAGTTTTCTGTTACATTACGGCCAATGGGAAAAAATTATTGCAAGTGCATTTTAATGATGTTACATCCTTTCGAATAGTCTGAAATTTTAAATATATAATTGTTGCAATATTTTGTCGGGTCATTTCATATTTTATGAAAATCGGATGTATAGTTTAATCACAGGGACAGTCAAAAGTTTTCCGTTACATTACGGCCAATGGGAAAAAATTATTGCAAGTGCATTTTAATGATGTTACAGCCTTTCGAATGGTCTGAAATTTTAAATATATAATTATTGCAAGATTTTGTCGGGTCATTTCATATTTTATGAAAATCGGATGTATAGTTTAATGACAGGGACAGTCAAAAGTTTTCCGTTACGTTACGGCCAATGGGAAAAACTTATTGCAAGTGCATTTTAATTATGTTACAGCCTTCCGAATGGTCTGAAATTTTAAATATATAATTGTTGCAAGATTTTTGTCGAGTCACTTCAAATTTTATGAAAATCGGATGTATAGTTTAATGACAGGGACAGTGAAAATTTTTCCGTTACATTACGGCCAATGGGAAAAAATTATTGCAAGTGCATTTTAATGATGTTACATCCTTTCGAATGGTCTGAAATTTTAAATATATAATTGTTGCAAGATTTTATCGGGTCATTTCATATTTTATGAAAATCGGATGTAGAGTTTAGTGACAGGGACAGTCAAAAGTTTTCCGTTACATTACGGCCAATGGGGAAAAAATATTGCAAGTGCATTTTAATGATATTACAGCCTTTCGAATGGTCTGATATTTTAAATATATAATTGTTGCAAGATTTTGTCGAGTGATTTCAAATTTTATGAAAATCGGATGTATAGTTTAATGACAGGGACAGTCAAAATTTTTCCGTTACATTACGGCCAATGGGAAAAAATTATTGCAAGTGCATTTTAATGATGTTACAGCCTTTTGAATGGTCTGATATTTTAAATATATAATTGTTGCAAGATTTTGTCGAGTGATTTCAAATTTTATGAAAATCGGATGTATAGTTTAATGACAGGGACAGTCAAAAGTTTTCCGTTACATTGCGGCCAATGGGAAACATTATTGCAAGTGCATTTTAATGATGTTACAGCCTTTCGAATGGTCTGATATTTTAAATATATAATTGTTGCAAGATTTTGTCGAGTGATTTCAAATTTTATGAAAATCGGATGTATAGTTTAATGACAGGGACAGTCAAAAGTTTTCCGTTACATTACGGCCAATGGGAAAAAATTATTGCAAGTGCATTTTAATGATGTTACAGCCTTTCGAAAGGTCTGAAATTTTAAATATATAATTGTTGCAAGATTTTGTCGAGTGATTTCAAATTTTATGAAAATCGGATGTATAGTTTAATGACAGGGACAGTCAAAAGTTTTCCGTTACATTACGGCCAATGGGAAAAAATTATTGCAAGTGCATTTTAATGATGTTACAGCCTTTCGAATGGTCTGAAATTTTAAATATATAATTATTGCAAGATTTTGTCGGGTCATTTCATATTTTATGAAAATCGGATGTATAGTTTAATGACAGGGACAGTCAAAAGTTTTCCGTTACATTACGGCCAATGGGAAAAACTTATTGCAAGTGCATTTTAATTATGTTACAACCTTCCGAATGGTCTGAAATTTTAAATATATAATTGTTGCAAGATTTTTGTCGAGTCACTTCAAATTTTATGAAAATCGGATGTATAGTTTAATGACAGGGACAGTGAAAAGTTTTCCGTTACATTACGGCCAATGGGAAAAAATTATTGCAAGTGCATTTTAATGATGTTACATCCTTTCGAATGGTCTGAAATTTTAAATATATAATTGTTGCAAGATTTTGTCGGGTCATTTCATATTTTATGAAAATCGGATGTATAGTTTAGTGACAGGGACAGTCAAAAGTTTTCCGTTACATTACGGCCAATGGGGAAAAAATATTGCAAGTGCATTTTAATGATATTACAGCCTTTCGAATGGTCTGATATTTTAAATATATAATTGTTGCAAGATTTTGTCGAGTGATTTCAAATTTTATGAAAATCGGATGTATAGTTTAATGACAGGGACAGTCAAAATTTTTCCGTTACATTACGGCCAATGGGAAAAAATTATTGCAAGTGCATTTTAATGATGTTACAGCCTTTTGAATGGTCTGATATTTTAAATATATAATTGTTGCAAGATTTTGTCGAGTGATTTCAAATTTTATGAAAATCGGATGTATAGTTTAATGACAGGGACAGTCAAAAGTTTTCCGTTACATTACGGCCAATGGGAAACATTATTGCAAGTGCATTTTAATGATGTTACAGCCTTTCGAATGGTCTGATATTTTAAATATATAATTGTTGCAAGATTTTGTCAAGTGATTTCAAATTTTATGAAAATCGGATGTATAGTTTAATGACAGGGACAGTCAAAAGTTTTCCGTTACATTACGGCCAATGGGAAAAAATTATTGCAAGTGCATTTTAATGATGTTACAGCCTTTCGAAAGGTCTGAAATTTTAAATATATAATTGTTGCAAGATTTTGTCGAGTGATTTCAAATTTTATGAAAATCGGATGTATAGTTTAATGACAGGGACAGTCAAAAGTTTTCCGTTAAATTACGGCCAATGGGAAAAAATTATTGCAAGTGCATTTTAATGATGTTACAGCCTTTCGAATGGTCTGAAATTTTAAATATATAATTGTTGCAAGATTTTGTCGAGTCATTTCAAATTTTATGAAAATCGGATGTATAGTTTAATGACAGAAACAGTAAAAAATTTTCCGTTACATTACGGCCAATGGGAAAAATTTATTTCAAGTGCATTTTAATGATGTTACAGACTTTCGAAGGGTCTGAAATTTTAAATATATAATTCTTGCAAGATTTTGTCGAGTGATTTCAAATTTTATGAAAATCGGATGTATAGTTTAATGACAGGGACAGTCAAAAGTTTTCCGTTACATTACGGCCAATGGGAAAAAATTATTTCAAGTGCATTTTATTGATGTTACAGCCTTTCGAATGGTCTGAAATTTTAAATATATAATTGTTGCAAGATTTTGTCGAGTGATTTCAAATTTTATGAAAATCGGATGTATAGTTTAATGACAGGGACAGTCAAAAGTTTCCCGTTACATTACGGCCAATGGGAAAAAATTATTGCAAGTGCATTTTAATGATGTTACAGCCTTTCGAATGGTCTGAAATTTCAAATGTATAATTGTTGCAAGATTTTGTCGAGTCATTTCAAATTTTATGAAAATCGGATGTATAGTTTAATGGCAGGAACAGTAAAAATTTTTCCGTTACATTACGGCCAATGGGAAAAAATTATTTCAAGTGCATTTCAATGATGTTATAGTCTTTCGAACAGAATGAAATGGATAGGCTTTTAAGAAGAGCACTAAAATATACATTCAGTACAATATGCGGTGCAAAAAATATTTATAAAACTAGTTTTCTTTACTGTTGTTTTGTTTGTACTCGTTTTATTTTCATATTGGGTTTTCAATCTTTTTTTTTTTATTATTAACTAAACTAATTAAATTATTCAACTGTCTTTGAAATATTCTTTTAAATAAAGCAAAAATAAGTAGAATACTGAATGTTTTAAATACATTAATATAAAAAGACACTTTCAATTGTTCCAAAAGTTTACTTGATGTATTTTCTTTTAATTTTTACAATTTTAAAGAAAAAAAAATGAAATACGAAATGCACTTGCCAAAAATATTCACACAAAAAAATCTAGTCGTTGGGGGCCACCGTAATAATTACCCGTCATATATATGCATAATATAAAATATGGAAATAAAACATGTGTAAACTATATATATAATACTTTGCAATTCCAAAATAAAATTTAAACGTATATTTATTTTTTTTAATACATAGTAATGCTCTGTTACTGAATTGAGAGTACTACTTGATTATCCCGTCGATCCATATCGACAAATTAGATAAATTGCGTAATAGATAAACGCAAAATTGTACAAATTGGCATAATTTTTATTTTAAATAACGAAAGAACAAATAAATTCCTAAAAGATTAATAAAAATACAAATAAAACGTCGAATTAAAAATCACTTGATGACGCAACAAACACGAGTAATAATGTATATAATGTGTTTAATCTCAAGTGAATGTGGCATTTACGATAAGCCATTGTTGGTATTTAATCTCATTGTTTGTCGATAGTTTTTTGGTAGGCGGAATAATCAAGTAGTTCCGAATTCCATAAAAGAAACATCCTTATAACTCCAAAAGTTATAATCATATTAACTAACAGTTTACTGCGTCGGATTAAGCGTCTCATTTCCAATTAAAATATATCTTTGAATTGAAATTTGAATGAAATACAGGGTAATGAAAAACCGAAGAATGTGGAAAATAGGATTACAAATATTTTGGTTACTAATTATCCGATCGACTTCATTCTTTATTCAAAATGTATGTTTTTTTTTTTTTATATTTTATATTGACTCCTTAAATTAAACAATTTCGAAATTATGATATCAATGTGCATATTTAATTTTTCATAAGTATAAAATTTTAGTAGCCATAAATGTAATGAACATCCATCTAAGACATAAAAAAGCATAACTCCCAGAGATAGCCATTCAAGTTATCACTGTGATGATTTTTCATGATTCGTCTAGATGATAATTCACAATAACATTGGATAAATATCAGGAAAATCATCTAACTAAACAGATTGTTCGTTACGCTTAATTATACACATGAATTATGGGTATTTTTATATGCCTTTTATCAGAACGAATATTTCGAGAGTCCAAATAATAGTTCCGGATAATCGAAGTTACTAATCTTCTATAGGCTTCTTCCCATACACACAGCATACAAACTCAAAAACAGTCGCCAAAACTGTTGTCACATTTATACCATTGCGACACAAGCCGGTCGATTCCATCTTTGAAGAAGCTAGTAGGCTGCTGTCGGATCCAGGCCTGTAACCCAGTCACACACTTCGTTGTCCGTTTGGAATTGATGTCTGCGAGTAGCTTGTTTTAGAGGTCCAAAAAACATGAAAGTCACACGGTGAATGGTCTGGACTGTACGCTGGATATTACAGTGTTTCCCACCCAAACTGCTGCAATGTCGTCTTGAATGCATTGGCCGTATGTGGGTGGGCATTATCATGCTGGAGAATAACGCCATTGGACAACATGCCTGGCCGTTTCGACTTGATGGCTCGTTTAAGGTTCTATAAAGTGGCTTGATAACGCTGGACATTGATGGTGGTTCCCAGTTACAGGAACTCGACAAGCAGTGGGCCCTTGTGGTAAAAAAAGAAGGACATTACCTTGCCAGAACTGGTGTGCACGGCCTTTGATTTCTTTGGGGGTGGTGAAGTCTCATGTTTCCACTGCTTGCTCTGACGCTTGCTTTCCGGTTCAAAATGGTGACACCATGTTTCGTCACCAGTGACAATATGCGACAGAAAGACGTATGCCTCCTCATGATAACGTTGCAGATGACTCAAAGACAGCACCATTCGAGTATTGCGATGTACGGAGGACAGATTGTGGGAACCCACTGAGCACAAATTTTTCGAAATTAATGCAATATGGTGTGAGTGGTGCCCATGCTAATGCCCAATAACCGATGGATCTCGTCCACAGTTATTCTGCGATTGACCAAGACTAAATCATTCACTTCCGCAATCATTTCCGGTGTGATGACACGATGAGCCTGTCCAGGACGAGCATCGTCTTACAGTAACTCGCGCCCGTTAAGGATTCTTTTGCGCCATTCCACAATAGTTCAACGACTCAGACTGTATACTCACCGTACACAGTTTTCATCCGTTGATACAGTTCACGGGTCCAACTCCCTCCGCCGCTAAAAATCGAATCACTCCTCGTTGTTTCTGCTTACTCGCCTGCATGTTCAGTAGTGGACGATAACTTGTGTGAATACCTTCTCTTCGGCGTGCAAGCACATTGTCGCTATGCAACGTGAAACGTTGCGCATACGTCAGTCTCTCTACCAATAGATGGTGCCGACATACACGCAGTTACGTGGCGCCCCCTTACGTCTAATGCAAAGTTACACGCACTGACCGGGTCTGAGTTGAATGCCCTCATACATACTAAGTAAACACCAAAAGTCTCTATCTCAATCTGTTTGGAGATAGAGCTTTTACAGACACACAGACAGACGGACGGAAATTTTTTTCTAAAAATATGTTTTTCGTAATCTCCATTTTATGAAACGTGGAAATCCGTCAAAAATTCTTTTCTATTTTTAAAACGATTGCAAGACTTATCCTATACTACGTATGGTGGGTAGGTAACGATGCTATTTTATTACATCAACGTGTAGTATATTTAATTTTTCATAAGTATAAAATTTTAATTACCAAAAATGTAATGAATTTCCATCTGTGTCATAAAAAAGCAGCAACTGCCATAATAGGCCAAATATGCATATTTTCCCTTAATCGCTAATTAAGAGCTTGAAGTCCGGAGAGACCAAGTTACCTAAGAATATCTCAAAACAGCTAAGTCTATTAACAACACTGTCAGTACAAATGTTGTAGAGCATAAAATTCTGAATAAAATGAGCACCCACATTAATATATTTGTTCAAAATTAAGGTCTCAATTCCATTTCAAAATTTTGCCTTACTCACTAATCAAGAGCTTCAAGATAGGGGAGACCAGATTACCTTAACAATATCTCAAAGCAGCTAAATATATCAAAACATTGCCAATACAGATGTTTTAGAGCTTAAAATTCTGAAAAAATGAATACATACATTAATATTTTTGTTCACAACTAAGTTCTCAATTTCAGATATTGTTAAAAATATTAAAGAAAAACGTGTTTTTCGAATGTAAATGCGTACATATTTCCTAACGCTCACTTAGTACGAAGGGGAAAACATAGAATATTCATTTTAGACCTAATCTGAAGGGATTAAAAGGATTTCCAGTTTTAACCTAATTAATTCTGAGTTCAACCCTCTGACCACGGGGCTAAAACTTTAAAGTAGAATTGTGACCTTAATATTCAACAAAAGTATTAAGTGTAGGTACTCATTTTAATCAGAATTTATAGCTCTAATACATTTTTATTGATAATGTTTTTGAAAAAGTTAGAAATTTTGAGATAGTGTTATAGTATTTTTTTTAAAAACGTGTATTTTGACTATAAATCAATGTATAATTCCTAACGCTCACGTAGTACGAGGGGGAAAACGTAGCATATTCATTTTAGATATAAACCGAAGGGATTAAAACAATTTCAAGCTTTCCCCTAATTATTTCCGGATTGGGCCTTTTTTTGCTCCCCTACCACTGGGATATTAGGAAAAATGCTCGATTTCATCGTTTATAAAAAGATTATTCATCTCAAGTTGATAATCGGAATTTAAAAAAAAAAACGGATCTTCGAATAAACTCGAAGTCTCAAAGGCCATTTCATCTCGAAGCTGATTCCCAAACTCTACTCTCATTCTTCCCTATTCTTCCTAAGTATCTGGCTGCCCGTCTGTATTTAACTTACTTCGGCTCAAAATTACAATCAAGGTCAGCTGACTTCTCTTTTACAATCATAATCACTTTAAGAGGAATTTGTTAATAGTTCCGGTGGATTAATATTGAAGTGAATCAACTTCCTTAGAGCGAAAATGTTATGCTAGAATTTTTCTATGTTCTCCGACCAGGTACACAATCTATCTATCTATACTAATATTATAAAGAACTAAAGATTGTCTGTTTGTTTGTAGGAGGTAATCTCTGTAAATACTGAACCGATTTCAAAGTAATGGTGCCAATATGACTGTGTTAGTCGACTTTCGAAGATAGGCCATATCTTAAATCGATGCCACTACCCCGAAGGGGGTATGTGAGCAAAAAACGTTCTAAAAATACGATTTTTATGTTACCGAATGGCCTAGAAATATGAAATTTGGAATATTAGTTACTTATTACATGTTATATTTATAATTATTAGAGAATGTTTCCTAAACAGTTAGAAATTTAAAAGGGGTGAAAATGCGCAAAAAGCGTTCAAAATGGTGGTTTCTACGCAATCTCTGGAACTAGGGAACGGATTTCAAAAGTAATGGTATCAAAATGATTGTGTTAGTCCACGTTCAAACATAGGTAATATCTTAAGTCGATGCCACTAACCCAAAGGGTGTACAGGATCAAAAAACGTTCTAAAAATGCGACTTTTGTGTTACTGAATGGTCTAGAAAAATAAAATTTGAAATATTAGTTACTTATTAGATATAAAGGATTTCTAAGAACGCTTCTTAAAAAATTCGAAATTTAAAAGGGACGATAATGCGCGAAGAGCGTTCAAAAAACATTCTAAATTGCGATTTCTACGCAATTTTAGAAAGTATCAAATTGATTTCAAAATTATTGGTTGTAAATTGATGGCGACAGCCCTTCCTCTAACATAGACTCTATTTTATGTTTGTGTCGCTACCACTTGGGGGTTGCAGGAACAAAAAACGTTCTAAATTCCGTTTTTTGTGTTACGGAATGGATTAGAATCATGAAATTTGGAATGGTAGTTACTTATAAGATATCAATGGTCTCTAAGAATATTTCCTAAAAAATGGGGGAAATGTGTGAAAAGCGTTGCAAAAAAATGCTCTAAATTGCAATTTCTATGCAAACTCAGGGAATACTGAACCGATTTCAAGCATAATGGTGTAAAAATAATGGTGACAGATCTTGTTCGAAGATAGTCTATATTTTATGACTGTTTCCACTTCCCCAAAGGATGTGCAGGACCGAAAAACGTTCTGAAAATGCGCTTTTTGTGTTATGGAAAGACCTAGATTCAGGAAATTTGGCATAGTATATATTTATTAGATAAAAATGATCTCTAAGAACATATCTTTAAAAATTTGAAATTTTAAAGGGGTGAAAATGCGCGAAAAGTGTTCTAAATACGTTCTAAATGCCGATTTGTGAGTAATCTCAGGAAGAATCAAACTGATTTCAAAAGTAACGGTAGGGAATTGATGCTGACAGCCCCTGCTCTAACATATACGCGATTTCACGTCGGTATCACTACCAACTGGGAGTTGCAGGAGCAAAAAACGTTCTAAATTGCGATTGTTGTGATCGGTAGGGGCTTGAAATTAGGCATGGTACATTATTATTAGATATAAATTATCTTTAAGAACAATTTCGAAAAAATTGAAAATTTAATTGTGGTAAAAATGCGCGAAAAACGTTCTAAAAACGTTCTAAATTGCGATTTCTACATAATCTCGGGAAATATCAAACCGATTTCAAAAGTAATGGTTGCAAATTGATCGTGACAGTCCCTGCTCCAACATAGGCTAAATTGTATGTTGCTGTCACTACCATCTAGGGGTTTTAAGGACAAAATATGTTCTAATTTGCGTTCTTTGTACAACTAAGATGTCTAACATATTGAAATTTCGCATGCTAATTACTTACAAGATGCAAATGCTTTCTGAGAATCGTCGAAAGAAAATTCCAAATTTAAAAGGATGAAGTGAGCGATAAGCGTTCTAAAAACGTTCTAAATTACATTTTTTATAAATCTTTTCAAATACAAAATCGATTTAAAATATAATGGTTTCAAATTAGTGGTGGTAGAGCCTGCTCAAACATAAGCTATATTTTATGTTGGTGCCACTAACACTAGAGGATTTCAGGAGCAAAAATATTTTAAATTGCTATTTATGTGGTACTAAAGAGGCTAGATACATTAAATACGACATGATAGTTTCTTATAACATATAAATTCCCTCTAAGAACAGTCGAAAGTAAATTCGAATTAAAATAGGGTGAAGCGAAGATTAGGAGCGAAAAGCGTTCTAAAAACAGCCCTAAATTACGATTTCTATGCTATCTTAGGAAATATAAACCGATTATAAAAGTAATAGCTGCGAACCAATGGTGACAGTCTCTGATCCGGCACAGGCTATATTTTATGCTGGTGACTCTACAAAATGAGGTTTGAAGAAACAACAAACATTATAAAAAATGCCTTTAAAAGCTTTCTAAATTACAATTCTGTGAAATATTAGGAAGTATCAAACCGATTTCAAAATTAATATTGGCAAATTAATAGTGACAGTCTCTATTTCAACACAGAATTTATGTTGAGAGAGATGGTAGACCGTTAGACAAGAAGCTTGGAATTCGACATGATGGTTAATTTGAAGATGTAAGAAGATGGTTTCTAAAAAAATCAAAACTTCAAATGAATACTGAAATAAGCGTATTAATCGGGTATAAAAGTTTCAAAATAATTTATAAATTATCATTTATTTAGATTTAGTTCTTTCTATCAATTTAAGTCTCATTTGTGCCTAATTCTGTGTATTAATGAAGTTTAGTCAAACTGTGTTTTAAATAGTAATTTTTGAATTATTCCTAAAAATATAATTACTTTTAATAAAAATTAGACATATAAATATCACTTGGCATATTTTAACTATTACGCGAGCAAAGCCGTGGGGGTTGCTAGTGTGTAAATAAAAATTAATCCTTGTGATCAAGAGTACGGGCCTAAAATAGATTTTAACCTGTCAGACGATAATTTTAACAGAAAAGGAAAATGAATTTATTGCCGCGGAATAATTTTTAGAATATTAAAGCATTGAAATATTTCACTAGACACCTTGATCTATACTAATAAAAGAACAGATCGCTCTCTCTCTCTGTGTGTGTGTGTCTGAGATGACTAGTGAAATCTACCGCACTTGGAAGTCTGAAAATTTAGGTGGGGTTAGTCCAAGACAAGTCCTTATGCACCTGAGGTTCAGATTTTTAATTTTTTAAGTACCGGGGCCCCTGGGCGCATTTAAGTCTTTATTCACTAAATTGTTAATAACTTGCCCCCTTTTCATTCAATCTTCTTCGTTTTGGGACACCTTTCTCCATTTACACTGTAAAAAAAAATCTGTGAAGTTACTAAAGTTTTTCTAGGAAACTGGGATTCCTAGAACTTTTCATGTAACGTCAACAACAAAATTTCATGTAACAGGACTTGTAACATGTAACAACTTTTGCGCCGAAAATCAAAAAATCTGTAAGGTTACTAAGAATTTTTTTGGAAACTGGGATTCCGAGAACTTTTCATGTAACTGCAGCCAGGGTTACAAATAAAAGTTTAGTAAGATTACTGAAATTTTAGCAGATTCATTTGTAAAGTTACAGATTTTTGTAGCTTTACAAAAACTAGTTTTGTAGATTTGCAGCTTTTTTCGTACAGTTACAGGTGAAAGTTTAGTAAGCATGCATTTTTACATCTGTAGAACTACAGATTTTTTTTTACAGTGTAGTTATTCTCGCTTTTCTACTTTCCAGTTGTGACCCTGAACCCTTGAGGCCCGTTGCACTGCCCCTTAAAGTTTTTGTGTAAATACATTTTTAATAAATTGCTTTCTTTTAATCCGATCTTCTATTTTGTGATCCATTTTCCATTTAGTTAATCTCGCGTTCCGACATTCCACATAAGACACTGGGGTCGACTAGGGAACCGTAGGGCCCGGTCCAGGGCCCCTTGAACTTTTTGTGTGCCAAGTATTTTTCACTCCCTAATTTTATCACCTTCTCATCGCATAATTTTAAAGTTGAGTCTTCGACTCGTCGTCCTGGGCCAGCACCCTCATATTTTTTAATGGGGCCTTAGGGCCCTTTTTAAAACATTTACCCAATATTTTGTGCATTTCTTTAAAATACTATTATAACGAATAATCCATACCTTATGCTTAATTTTGACTAATTGAAGATCTAAAGCGTTAAGCACTAAGACTTTTTAACATGTTTACATGTCAGGACCCTGTTTTTGACTATCAGTTGGCCTCTTTTGGGCCTCCTATTATAGCTCCCTTAAAAATGGCCCGATTAACTAGCTTTATTCTAACAACTTCATAGGTCCTCCAGCTATTACATGAACGACAAAAAAAATTTCAGACTTCAGCTACCAGCAATTTTTAATATTAATCGCCTTCTTGGGGCTGTTGGTGCAGCTTTAAAAAAAATTATCCGAATTGCATGCAATTTTTTTTATTATAGTCCTAGCGTCCGCCGATTTTTAAAAACTAGTAAAAAACATCTTTATACCTAACTACTTGCCAGTTAAGTCCCTGGCACCTTGGGACCCGGTACCGGGCCCCTTGAAGTTTTTGCACCATAAATTGTTAATAAATTTCACCATCTTAATCCGATTTCATTTTTGTAATCCTTTTTCCATTTAGTTATTCTCCCGTTTATAGATTCCAGTTAAAAACCTGGGGCACCCTAGAATAACATAGGGCCCGAACCGGGGCCCCTTAAACTTTTGTGCGGGCATGAAATTTTCATTTCCTAATTTTCTCGCATTCTCATCTGAAAATTTTAAAGTTGAGTTTCGAATTCGTCTCCCTGGACCAACACTAGAGTGGGTCGAAAAAACCGAAATTTTTGTAATCGAAACGTAATAGATCGGAAAAGTTGCATTTTGTGTAAAGATTAATTTCTTAAAATATTACACCAATCGTTTAATATCTTTTATCGCCGCAAAGGGGTTAAATTTCCAAAAAATCGCAGAAAACATAGTTTTTTCATTATTTTTTTTTAGTTATTCAAACATAGCAATACAACGTCTAATAGAGCGCAATAGCTACATGAAGATATCAGAAATATCGCTCTAAAAGTTCATTAAGATGAAAGCATAGCTTTTACCGCCGCAAAAAGACCAATTTTTTTCAAAAAAATGGCAAATTTCAATTTTCCGTTTTTCTGTACTTTTATAATATCTCTAGAATTAAATAACTTTACCTTATTTTTACTGAAATGTTATAAATGTCTAGTAATTATGATAACAATAGATAAAAAAATAAAACTAAAGGCACTCACTTATTTTTTTTTTTTTTACGATCCCTTCATGCTCTGCTGTTTTACTTCATGTCAGCAATAGACAGAAGTTCGTTGATGCACCACAAATTACAAAAATGATATAAAATGAAGTATTTTATTAAGTGAAATAAAGATATTTTTAGCAGAATCGGGTTAAATAAAATTTAAATGAAAAGACATTTATTTGAAATGAATTTAATAATCTGATTTGCTTTCAAATGAAGCCATTATTCCTCGAGAGGCCAAAGTTGATCTAATGTAACCCTCCCTCTGCTCTTATCCACAAACTTTCAAAGCTGCTTCGGTGACTAATTTTACACATCTCTCTACTGCCTGTGTATGACAAGGAAATTTATAGCAGCTAATATCTTTAATCGAACCTCTCAAACTCACCAGCGTTGTGAGATCGTCAGATGATAGAGAAATCGTAATAGGCGGTTCCGTTAGTTCACAGTTTTGCCAGTCAATTAAATCGATATAGTTTTCAGCTTCAAAGTGCAAGTCTGGAATAACGAAATGTCGGATGGCGCTATTGGACTCGGCAGAATTTCTTGCTTTGGGAATCTTCTTCAAAGTTAGGGTACTTATGTGCTGTCTTTCATCTGCTAGCATTCCAATAATGATATTTTCGTGATTTTCGAAATAAGAATTTCCTGAAATTACAGGATCTATAATCTTTCGTAGATTGTCCGGCAAGTAACGGGTGTTTTTAATTATAGCCCACAAATTCTGAGCACCATGGAAGCATGATAGATTCATTTTAATAGTGAACCAACCGATGCAATACACTTTCACGATGTACTCAGCTAGTATTACAAGTTCAGAAGAGGGTTCCTCTGTTGCAACATAGAGTCTCAAAATTCGATTAGCAGTAGCAATCCACCTTGCGTGAGATATTGGTCCAGGGCTTCGGCGAGATAAGTCAATTGAACACTCGCCTGTTGAAACAGCTTGCACTATTTCAAACATATACTTCTGGTCAGTTGACAAATCGTCTTTATTAACAGCTAGGAGATCAGATTTAATTGGCTGAAATTTTGCAACTGGTAATAATTCGCAAGTTGCAAGAGATTTCCCAATTGACCCACAATAAGACCGAGGACCCGTCTTTTATCCATCAAGATGTTTGAAAATGTGTCTCAGAGGGAGCTCATTGAAGTGCAGAAGACAAGGAAGCCGCTGCAGTGGTCTTTAAAATTTGTCCTCTAGCAAACGTATAACACCTCCTTTGCTTCCTGTGTTAAGGACAGTACCATCAAATCCAAATGCAATTATTTTTGAAGTTTCCATTTCATTTTTCTCCAAAAAATCTACAATGTCATTGCTTATAGCAGACGCCTTGCTAATCGATGGGGTCAAATGACCAAAATAATGGGAAATTTCAAAGGTATATGTTCTTCCTTTATTTCGCGAAGATGAAAATTCGTCCCCCCCCCCTTTGATCTGGCAGAGAGTTCTATCTTTACGTCCATCAAAGTATAGAGCAAAGGCAGTATCTAAACTTGGTATGTCAAATGTTCTACTTATTTGAGATCTAATTTTCCGTTTCTCTCTTCGGATTTTAGACTTATCTATAACTTTTGAAGTATCATCTTCCTTTATGATACCTACATCCTGAGAACTGCTGATGCTAATGCGGCAGTAGCCCTGTCAGATACACCATATCTATCGCTTAACATTGAAGTTGCTGCAAGATTCATCCGCATATTTTGAGATTTGGAAAAATGTTTTTTTGTTTTATAATCGGCATTTTCAACAGAAAATAAAAATTGATTTTCGATTAGTTCTGCCAACTCATCCGTAGAAAAATCATTCTCACACACGGCGGCATTTTAAATAATTTTTCTGATGTTTTAGTCATCCGTTTTTGTGAACGGGCTTTCCTTTCCACTCTCTTTAGTATATATGAATTATATTCAGCATCTAATTGACCAATATAACCTACTCTTGTCGTCCGTTGATCCAGAAAAAAAGCAAGTTCTCTTTTTGGAACCTTATTTTGTTTCTTACAGTTGCATTTGTTTAAATCTTCGCATTTACATGCGACTATATCAAACAAGGTTTTTCTTGCAGCATCTACGAAATTATTAAGTTTCATCTGAAAGTTGGGTTCATCCTTATCCCTTCTGTAAGACTTCATCATGTTCCTATATCTTTTATCATATATATTTAACATCGCTATGACTCGATTATACGAAACTGTTGGTATAGATGATTTATTGTAGACACTTTCAATTTTTTAGCTACACGTTCGGCAATAGCGGAAAATTGGGTTCTTGATCGCCGACGTCCGGTACAAGATTACACATTTCTTGGAAACAATAGCCCAATACATCTTCATGGGTTGGTAATCTGCATTGTGTTAATCCCTTTGGAGTTCCAAATAAATGACATGTGAAAGTCGACTGATTACGAAACTTACTTGCCTTCTTAGGTGTTTCCATTTACACTGCGAAACTTAATTTTAAAATATATTACTTCTACCGAAATTTAATGATTCTCACACGGGTACTAACTTTCAACTACTGCCGTCAAACCTTGACGCTGTCGAGTAGGAAAATAAACTATAAAAAAAACAACCAAGTGAAATATGCCTTTTTATAAAGATAAATAAATTTACGCGTATGCAGTTGCAGGTGTTTCTATCGTAGAGCAGATGTTTTGGGTAGCATTACATCGCTCATTAAATTAATTTCGACAGAAAATAACATTTTCAGTCAATTAGAAATATAAATATTATGGCGATTAAGATGAAGATAAAAATGTAAAAATGTGAAGCTAAAATTATTAAAAGATTATTTCAATTGGGGAAAAAGAAAAACTTAAATTTTATAAAATTTTTTAGAAATTTTGCCCTTTTTGCGGCGGTAAAAGATATGATGCCATCATAATGAAATTTTAATATTAGATTACTGATACCTTGAATTAGCTATTGCGTTTTATTAGAAATTGTATAGCTATGTTTGGATAATTTAGAAAAAAAAACCTGCAAAAATCACGTTTTTTGTGATTTTTCGGAACTTTGGCTCGCTTGCAGCGGTAAAAGATATTAGCCGATCGGTTTAATATTTTACGAATTGATTCTTTATAACAAAAGGCAACTTTTCCGCACTATTACGTTTCGATTATAAATATTTCGGTTTTTTCGACCCACCCTAACCAACACCCTTATATTTTTACTGGGACCCTAGTTCTATGCACTCCCCTATATTTTTTGAGCATTTTTTTAAAATTTCATTCTGATGATTAATTCATACCTATGATTAATTTTGACTAATTGAAGAACGAAAGTGCTAATAATTAAGACCATTTAACATATTTTCGTGTTAGGGCTGTAATCTTGACTATCAGTTGGCCCCCTTTAGGTCCTTTGTTATAGCTACCTTAAAAATGGTCCAATTCACTAGCTTTTTTTTTCTAACAAATTCTTAGTTCCTCCAGCTACTACATGAACGACAAAAATATTTCTTACACTTCAGCTAACACCAATTTTGAATATTAATCTCCTTCTTGGGGCCTTTGTTGCAGCTTCTTGAAAAACGATCCGATTTTATTACAATTTTCTCTAACATAGTTTTAGCATTCTCTAGCTACTTTAAGACTACGAACTACATGCCAGTGAAAATCCTGGCCACCAGGACCCGGTCCGTGAAATTCTAAAATGGAGGGTCAAAATCACAATCAGGTGAAATACAGCCACCTCATTGGTCGTGTAGTCGCGTGGTTTTAAGAGAGATAAGGGTGAGGATCACCAGCTTGTTTCTCCATTTGAATTTTAAAAGGAGTGAGGGGAAAAGTAATTTTGAAGCGATTGTTACCTTATTTACATTTATGCATTATTTACCTTATTATTTTGTTCGTTTTTATTTGTAATAAACAATCGAAATTAACTCAATTAAGATATTTTGATAACATTTCATACAACGAGAACGAATAATTTAGATTATAAGTTGAAACAATTTTTAAATGATATGACATGACAAATATTCTTAAATAAAAATTTAGTTTTCATTGAAAAATACTTGTAATATCATTTAAAAATTGTCTATAAATTCCGTATGGTGAAAATCTCAATACTTTTTTTTCCTCTACCCCCCACCACCACTACCACCACCACCATTTAAATCCATAAAATCACAAAAAATTAATATTATCCTAGAAAAAGTCAACAACTATAAAAAAATACATTTTTTTACACTTTAAATTGGAAACCTTAAATTAACAAAATTATATAAAAGAATTAGACAAATAATTTAAAAAATACAGAATTTAATGTTTTAGCATTAAATGAAAAAAAAAAAAATTCAAAAACTTTTTTTTTAAGTCGCTCCAGGTTCTCTGCCCATAGAATAAATATGAAAGTAAAAAAGTTTTTCTGCTTTTAACCTTTTACGCCCGACGGTACATGAAAGTGCCATTAAAATAACTTCATATCAAACTAATTTAATACATGGATTAGTAGTTATACTGTTTAAAATGAATTATAGATATTTTACTTTATCTTGTTCCAAAAAACATTATTGGTTGAACCAAAAAAAAAAAAAAAAAAAAATCCTTTGCCTTTGCATCTTTTTCAGCTTTCTTGACGTTGACAGATTGGAGGAGGGGGGGGAGGGGAAGTTTCTGTTCGGAAATATTTCTATTGTAAGAAATTATATTTGTATATTTTGTAATTCTACAAAATACTAAAAAAAGATTTTAAATAAAAGATCTGAGGGGAGTTAAAAATATTGCACAAAATCCCTATAAATTCAATTTAATTAATTAATTTTAGCAAAATCCTTCTAAAATTTATTAAATGGTTGTGTAAATCTTCGAATGTAGTTTCAAAAATTCAGAAAATATGCTTTTAGAAGATGAAATTTTCATAAATTCATAGTTTAGGACATAATAGGTAAATATTCTTTTATAGACATTGAATGTTAATCTTAAGAATCAAACCTAGTTTCAGGACCAATGTGTTAATTTGGCATGGACACCAATTATGGAAATTTCCTTCGTTTAATTTACGATTAGAAAAGCATGAACTTGTGCATTATTTTTAAAATTACAATTTTCTCTCTGTTTTTTTTAACATATGCAAAAGAGAAGAAACTTTTCAAGATTTCTAGAATGTTTTTAACAAAATCATTAATTAATTAATTAATTAATGATAAAAGTTCATTTAAAAAATATATATTACATTGTTTGTATTTTATTTATATTTTATTTTTTACGTTTCAATATTTAAAATATTTCGTTATTGCAGTTTCACAGCTAATTGGCATATTTTAGCGTGCATGATTTGGCACATAATTAATTCCATTCTTCTTGTAACTCTTATACAATTATAACCATAAACGATAATTAGCAATTTATCACCTGGGCCCTCCTTAGGGAAACATAGGGGAGACCGGGGCTAGTTGGCTACAGTGGTAAGTAGGCGCAGTCCCCATAAATCGCCTGTTTGTGGATAGATTGTACAACCAGTCACAGAGCACATTTCTACTTGCGTTTTACAATCCTCATTGTAGTTTTGCAGCGTTACCTACGTGCACTGGACATTTATTACGATTTTTCTGTTTTTTGCGCTCATAAGTAATTTTTTGTTGCTTCATTCTTTTTCTAATTTCTAATACTTATCTTAATAATTGCGATTTAACTTGTGCAATTTTTCTTAGTGTATGATTAACTGTACCTACCCCATATGTGATTTACCAGGATTATTTATGCTTAGATGGTTACGTGTCCCTTTTGTGAAGAAATTTATTATGGGGCTAGTAGGTGCATTGGCACGGGGCAAGTTGGCTCGGTGTCTGGTGTATGCTGGTAGCTTGAAAAACAGCAAACACCGAAAAAAGTGGTTGCAATGCAAGATTTTGGGCACACGGGGCTTGCCCAAACGGAGACACTCGATTTTTTATTTGTGACAACTTAACTCTGATGGTGTTATCGAGTAGGATAGAAGTTACTCAATGTTAATGTTTTATTCATTATTTTTATGTCTGTATGATTTAGAATTTACATTGTACGGCGATAACGCATTTGATTAAACCTACTGGTAATAATAAATTTGATTTCTCTTAACTGCGTATCTTAGTTAAATTTTTATAAAACGTGTGCCAACTTACCCCATAGGTATAGGCAACTTATCCCGTGACGGGGTAAGTTGGCGCACAATTTTCCTTTTACTTTAGGCTTCCGCTAAACATAAACTACAAAATCTACAAACTCAAAACTCCGGGTATTTATAGCCCTAGCAACCCATTGTGATTTTTCTGTAATAATCATGTAATTTTCATTAAGCAGGGTCTTCCAGCCTGCTGAAGCTTCCGGGCTCGTTCGCGAGTACTGGAGTCTATGCAGGGTAGTAGATATGTGTTTTCCCCTCGTGGACTAATCAGCTCCTGTACCGAAAGGTTGGCTGTCCACGAGTGGGTGATTAGTGAATAGTGATTAGTGCTTGTTCTTTAAATGTACAGTTATAGTTTCATAAAAAACTTATATAGTTTCCAAAATATTAATAAATTCCAAAAATTAATAATAAATCAATAACTAAAAACTGCGCCTACTAGCCCGGGTCTCCCCTATTAATTTATAATTAAATTATCAAAATATTAAAATGTTATATTGTCATCTAAAACACGCCTGCTTTCATAATTTTTATAACCTTATCTTACCAGGAAGTGACTGAAAAATTGATTTAAAAATTCCAGATTTAAATACACGAACCAGGAAACAAAATAACTTATTGTACATACTATTACAAAATTGTTCATGTAATATTTTTTGTTCTGTTTACTCTTAATGACAAAAATCGGTTTAAAAACTGACATTATTTTATTTAATTATTTTCCATTAGGCAAAAATCTTTAAAAGTTTTTAGTATTCTAATTTAGTTATTAATTTTTTTTTTTATAGAAAAGTGCGAATATTTGTTTTATTTTGGATTTTAAAAGTAACACAAGGAAAAAATTCAAGTTTCATTTTTAATTTTCTTTAACTAAAAATATACTTTAAATATTATTTAAAAATTTTCACAGCTTAAAATCGAAATTTTCCATTCACATTTTATGAAAAGTCATCAAAATATCTTTAAAAAATGCAAGTTTCATTTTTAATTTTCATTAACTAAAAAAGTACTTGCCATATTATTTACAATTTTTTACAGCTTAAAATCGAAATCGTTCTTTCACATTTTATTAAAAGTCATCAAAATATCTTGAGTTGATTTCGATGGCTTATTTTAAATGAAACAGAAAAAATTCGCTTCAAAATTGCCGACATGATTTTTTCGCGGAAAACGGAGTATTCGACGTTTCCCCTAACGCTGGAGATTGCTCTCTGAAAAGGACGCGACTCAATGACCAATAAGGTGCTTGGGTTTCACCTGACTGTGATTTTGGCCCTCCATTTTAGAATTTCGCACCCGATCCTTCTTTTCACCTCAGCTACCACCTTTTTCGAATATTAATCTTCTTATTCTGCAAAAAATTACGTTTACTCACTACAGCCGTAAATTAAAAATTGCGTTACTTATAGGTAACTTTAGATAAGGGATTTCATCTGTTTATTAGTAATTCGTGAAATTTACGGGAGGGAGCATCATTCACCGCTTGGGGTCGCATTTTTTCTTCGGGTTCTAAGTGCCTATTTCAATGGGATTTCGTTCATTCATCTTAGATGACAATTTGGCTATATTCGGCATTACGAAATTTTATCTTAGACTTTAGTTACAAACATTTTCGAGCATTAATAGTGCATTCTTTTTTCGGGTTCTATGGCTTTATTATTACGAGGTTTGGCTGGCTGAACTTGGTTTTTGACTGTCTCCAGCACGTGCGGAGCACTTCTGGTGCATGCTGCTTTAGGTAGCAAGCAAGGACCCAAATCCCACGATCCTTCGGAAAGAGTTTTGTTGGGAACACACTAGACACTGCGGAAGTCGATGGGGCCCTAGGTTCATTTAAAAGATTTTCAAAAGATATAAAATCATACGCCGGTCGGGTCAGCTAGTATTTTAATCAAAGAATGATTTTAAATAAATAGGTTTTTTAGACGGGATAAATTATGAATTATTATATTTTACCAATTAAATAAAAAATTTAGAGGGGTTTGATATATCGGGAAAGAATAGCAAATTTTAATAGGGATTTAAATAATAAAAGGGTTTTACTTAAGGAATATATATAAGTAGTTGGCGCCATGTTTAGATTTAAGGAATTTGGAATAACTATTATTAGCTGAATTAAGTTCTTATACGTTTACATATGAAGGTTGATAGATTAGTTTAAGAATACGGTTTTAACTTAATATGCCGGTATAATGTATGGAATATTATTAAAAGAAAAATTTGTATATTTATAATGTTAATCTTGGCGACAAAATTTTAAATTTTGTAATATATATATATATATATATATATATATATATATATATATATATATATTTAGTAGAAAATGAACGATGTCTAATTTGAAGGACTTGACGAAAAGCTAATTAAAAATGTAGGACGCTCTGAAATAAATTTCTGGAATTTTTTTAAGGAATGTGCAGTTTGAACTAATTTACACTTAATAATTATACGTAAAGGAAGAAAAAAACTGTATTTTGTAGTTTATATTTTTAAAAATGACGGACTGATAGCTGATGTTCAAAAAAGCTTCGAAAAAAGAGGATCAAGGGATAGGCAAGATTGTTATAGAACAATAAGACAAAAATTCAGTTGATCGAGTCCAGAAGCTTGTATGTAGCTATTTGAAAAATTCTGCATTTCAGGTGAAATGGCATGAATTCAAATTAAAATGTAAATTTAACCGCAATTTTCTTTACTAAAGCTATACAGGAAAGCTAAGTATAAATATGTCGAAAAATTTCTATCACTTTTGAAACAGATATAGGAAAACAACGGGCTTGATATTTTCGTTACTGTTAACCCTCTATGGCACGTTCTAGATGTATAGCTCCAAAAGATGTATAGCTCCTTTCACATTTGGCATCGATTTCTAGTAAATAAATGTTTTTTGCCAAATAATAAAGATTAGTTTTGGCTGCAAGGAAGAGTATCAAGTTGTGTAATCCTTATAGAATTTTATATTTTAAATCGCCATGAAAACGACATTTTTCTGTTCGATTATTCGACGGTGGATAATTTGTAGAAATATAAGATTTTTTTTTTTTTTTTTTTTTTTTTTGGACAGTGACAGTTCTTCAATTATGTTAACTATATATTATTTTCTCATGCTGTTGAAGCAATTTTCCAGGGCAGTTCTTAGTTCACGAAAAGCAATGATCAGGTAAATACTTTCTGAAGTATTGAATGATTGTTTGCTCTGGAGATTTAAATCCTGTTTGGATGTTTTTTGGATTGAAAAAAATGCATTATTGGTAGTGTTTTTTACGTCTAAAAGCGAAGTAATAACTTCCAGTAATTTTGCATGGAAAAAGCACAAATGTTAAATTAAAAAGAAACACATTTTTATTAAGTTTATTAAAAATGAGGTTACCGCCTGTCTGCTTGTAGAGTTCATATGATTTAAATTTGAGATTTTTCTGAGTACTTTCATCTGAAACCAACGAAAGAAAAAGCCAGATAAAATATACCTAATATTTTAGAGACAAGTTTGTTTTTAATTCCAGTCTGTTCTCTTTTTATAAATGCAACAAAATTCGAATTTTTGTTGGAAACCCATACATTAAATTCAACAGTCCGCTATTTTGCTAAAATATATATATATATATATATTGCTCTGGACTATATAACTTGCTATAATTTAAGTGTTTCTATTAGATCATAGGCTATCAAAGCCTGAGAGCTAAAGTGCCCGCAGGTTCTGTATGTACGTATATATGTAAACGCGATAACTCTTGATAGAAATATCTGATTTGCTTCAAATTTAGTAAATAGGTTCATTCTGATCAGGCGCTTCCCTGGTTAGTTTTGGGTTTTCATTCGTTAAGTATACAAGGGGAAACTAGGGGCTAATGTTCTCCCCCTTATTTTAGATAAATGGGTTTTTTATGAAGAATTATCCCATTTGATTCAAATTTGGTATACTGGTTTATTCCGATAAGGCGCTTTCCTGATCAGATTTGTACATTCATTGGTTAAGTAAAAAGATTGGGGGTGGGTGGGATCTAATCCACCCCTTAATTTAGATGAATGGGTTTTTCAAGCAGAATCATGCGATTTGCTTCAAATTTGGTATACTAGTTGATTCTGATAATGCACTTCTCTGATTAGATTTGGAGGTTCATTGGTTAAGTATAAAAGAAGGAAATGGGGAGCAAATCCCCCTTAATTTAGCTAAATAGGATTTTTGTCGATTTTATTATTTTTCGAGGAGCATTATTCGCTGAAATAAGTGTATAATATACAGTTAGTCTGAATACACTATATGGCCAAAGGTGGCCGGTCATTTGCAATTTTAGACGTTTTGTTGAATATCTAGAACAATACACGAGGAATTAACCTGAAACTGCAGGTGTGTAAACAGTATAGTATACGTCATATATTTCCGCGAAGATTTTTTCCCGAAACCCCATAGGGGATATTCACCAAATTGAAAAAGAACGAATATCTTTTGGATAACACTGTAAAAACGAATGTAGCAAAATCGTTCAAACTCGAGATTATTAATAAGTGGCTTAGTTTAATATACTGTGTTGATTTTTATAAGGATAGTATGTGTACTCGTAGAGTAATTAAGGTTTTTATAAAAACAGTCCCAAATTTCGCCAAGTTTTTTGCTTATAATTTGCAGAGTTATTAATATAAAAAAAGTTGTTTTCAGAAAATATGACAACCAACATTGTACATAATACTCTGCAATCAGAATTAAAAAATAATAAAAATTGGAATTAAAATGAGCAGGTTTACTAAAAAATGTTTCACTGCGCATGCGCGAATGCAATCAAAATGTGATAAGCATAATGTATTAGCTAAGTATATAGAACAACTTTCGTGAAAGTCTCAAAATCATAGTTTGAAAATTCTAAAAATTACCGTTGATAGAATAAGCTCGAAATCCTTTGTTCCAAAAAATAAGCAAAAATATGAGGGGTTGTATCAAATATTTGTTAATTAGTGCCATGATAGCCTACACAATATTGCACGTACTACTATATATAGATACAATCACTCATCTTTTTGCTTCCTTTTGGGAACAATTAATTACGAGCTTATTCTATCGACTATAATTTTCAGAATTTTCATGCTACGATTTTGAGACTTTCACAAAAGTTGCTCTATATACTTAGCTAATGGGTCATTCCATACAAAATGAGCAAATCAGCAGTGGCAGACATGTCAGAAACTTTGATGAAAATCAGTATATAAGTAGATCATATCTATTTATAAGTAAATTTAAAATAATAGATTCAGGATTGTTTATTTAAGTATTAAAATTTTTATTAAAAGTGGATGCAAAATCGAGGTTTTGTCTAAAAGCTTAAAATTTCAATTTTGATTATTAGCCTTAGGAATGGAAAGACTATATTAAAAATTATTTATAATTAGGAATGAATAATAAGTAACAGATTGGCGTAAGTTAGTAATTGTATTTTTATTCCGTAATGAGAAAAAAATTATTTTTCAAAAATTTTGGGGGAAAAATGCAATATTTCGATTACTCGATTAAGCATGAAGGACAGCTCTTACAAAGTTAATTTTTTTTACGTTATAGCTAAAAGTGTATATTTTAAATATCGAGAATTTTATTCGTGCCCTTTTTATTCCTTAATGAGAAAAAATAAATAAATAGTCAAAAATGTTGAGGGTAAAATGCTATATTTCAATCACTTTTTTGAAAGTGAGGGAAGCTTTTTAAATCTTTTAAATGATTTGATATTATACATAAAAGCCTATATTTTAATTATAGAAACTTTTATTCTTGCTTTCAGTTTATTTTTACCTCAAGAATACATTTAATTAAAGTAGAAAAAAATGAGTCAGTTTGGAGAAAAAATTACATACTAATACTAAATCCACATACAAAAAATAGATGGCAGCACACATCCTTTTCACCTGCAATATTTTAAGAAACGCTCGCGAATTCAAAGAAAAATAGCTCATGGAATGTAGTAAATATTACCTTTTTGAACCAATTTTTGCTATGTTAGGAATCAAAATGCAATGTTGAATTTTTTTTTAGCATATATCATGGACTTATTGATCTTTATGTCTGTGCAATAACTATAATGTCTGACCGTTCCTTCATTATTTTTTTCCCTATCTATAAGAGGAAAAATTACGATTTTGTCATTTTTTTAATGTTTCTAATTTTTTTTAAAGGTGAAGGAAATAAATGGCAACTTTCAAACTTGGGGAATTTGATCTTCATATACATCTGGCATCAATTTCACAGATGTTTTTTAATTCCTTTGATTTTTATAGCGTTTCTAATTTTCTCAAAATTCGCAAATTTTCAATTTATACAACCAATTAAAGATTAAATATGGTGTTACCAGATTATTATTACTCAATAAATATGAAGATAATTTTTCAGAGGTTACATTATTATAAAAAAAAAAATCATTTCAGTTAAATAGTTTTCAAGATACAGAACTTCAAACTTACAACTTTGGACGAATGCACGCATGCCATTCTTCATCACAAGTTTTTTAAACGTCCAAAACTGCTAAGATAATTTATTTTTTGTAAAGATGTATTGCAGAGCTCTATTTGAATATGAAATGAACATGTTTATCAAATATTAATAAAATCGGTTAATATGTGGCCACGACTTTTTTTTTAATTTTTGCTCATTTTACGTGGAATGACCCTAATACATTATGTACTTTATATTTTGATTGCAATCGCGCATGCGCAGTGAAACATTTTTTAGTAAAGCTGCTCATTTCTCATCCAATTTTTATTATTTTTTAATTCTGATTGCAGATTATTGTATACAATGTTGTTTGTCATATTTCCTGAAAAGAACTTTTTTATATTAAGAACTCTGCAAATTATAAGCAAAAAACATTGCGAAATTAGGGACTGTTTTTATAAAAATCTTCATTTCGCTACGAGTATACATGCTATCTTAATAAAAAGGAACACAGTATATTACAATAAGCCACTTATTAATAATCTCGAGTTTGAACGCTTTTGCTACATTAGTTTTTACAGGGTTATCCAAAAGATATTCGTTATTTTTCAATTTTTTGACGGTCCCCTATGGTGTTTCTTGAAAAAATCTTCTCGGAAATATATACCTATACTATACTGTTTACACATCTGCAGTTTCAGGTTAATTCTCCATGTATTTTTCTAAATATTTACAAAAAGTCTAAAATCGCAAGTGACCGGTCACCTTTGTCCATATATTGTAGCCTGTGAGTTCAATGCCCTCAGTTTAACTGAGCACTTTTCGTTTTATTTCATTCGCTGAATATATAAACATCGAGACAATGTATTATCCAGACGTGTTTTGTATTAGCGCATGACCATGTGCGTTGAGGAAATGTAACTAGAAACGAGACATTATTAGGTTAAAATTAATTTAAAAAAATGGGCTTTTGAAAGTTTAGATTTAATAGATTATTTTATGCGAAAGCCTATATACTTTTACATCGTTCCAATATTAAAAAAAAATAAAGCTTAAAAAAAAAATTCTTATTTTTCATGTTTCAGAACATCCTTACAATATTAATAGTTACTATTGTGAGAGCTGTTCTTGAATGAATATGTAAGTATAAAAATGTAAGTATAAAATCGAAAAATTGAGGCAGATTTAATTATTTTAAAATGTTCTAAAAATACAACTGAAACAGCATGTTATATACATTGAAGTATTCAAGCAGATTTCTTTGAGATAAAAAAGAGATCTTTCCACACAAAATTATTGAACTCAGTCTGTGATTTTTCGCCTTAAAGTAAGAAAATCACATTTTACTTAAAAAAATAGTTCTCTTATTGGAAAAAAAAAATCTGTTCTTAAATGGGGTGACGATTATTCTACAAACAATGTGGTATTCATACACGCTTGATAATCTGAATAGGTGAGAAGTAGGAATTCTGTGATTAAATAAAAAATTATAGATTATAGTATGATGCATTTTTTAAAAGAAATACAAAATGAGCCATGTGATACTTTTTAAAGGATTTTGTGTGCATGGGATTTGTGTTAAGGAATTTTGTTTTTGGTATAGTATTTGTTTGCTTTATTTACGTCAGTCGCTTGCACAGTTTACTGCGCTCCACAATTTAGAACACAGCTAGAATAAGAAAAGATCAATGTATACTCTGTCACTAGGGGATAGAATATTTTGAGAGGACTAAAATAGACCGAAATTTGAATCTTGTAATTAGTTTGCTGTTATGTTTGCTGTTATGTTTTATAGGAAAATATTTGTAAAATTGTTAAAAAAAACAATTTCAAATATTTTTATTTCTACCACATAATTTACGTCGCAAAATCAGTTTTGTTATGGCTTTGAAATCAAAAATCTACATTTTTCCAGTGAATATTTTTCAACACTGTTTATTACTGTTAAAAAAGTATTAAAAAATTGTAAACATACATTGGAATTTCATAAAAATTATTTTATTATATAACTAAAAAGTATTTTATATATAACTAAAAAAAATATTTTTCAGGTGTAGTTTGCAAAGAATTTAATTTCGTTTATTAAAGAAAAAAGAAGATTTAAAAATGTTAAACAGTTCAAAAGTTATCATGGTCAATCCACTGAAAAGAGTTGCTTCGAGATAAATGAGTTTAAAGTTATGCCATACAGCTATCGCTGGTTTGCGCGATTTCAAGTTTACGGTCCGTAACGACTATAACATTAAGAATTTTCCTAGCGTACATACTGTAGCGTTAAATATTGTAAAAATAATAACTATTACATTTTTTTTTAAGTTATTTCATTAATTTATGTTACCATTGGAAATATCTGTAGCTCGTGTCTTCAAAATGTCATAGAGGATCTTCACTGTGTTTCTTCTTTCTTATATAAAAGTGTAAAAAGCATTAGGTAATAGCTCATGGATGGCTATAATGCTAATTATAAGGGCAAATGTAACTATTCTTGTAATAACTTTTATGTTATAAAAAAAAATGACTTCCGGTGCATTTCCATGAAACCGCATTGTGCTGCTGTCTATATTTTTCCGGTTATTTTTGGGTTATCAGTGTATTGTTACTATTGTATTACAATGTATATTATATCTACAGTTAATAATAATATATACTGACTGCCTCAAAAAGAATAGAATCACTAATCTCTATATGACAACTAAAAATCAAATACATACATTTTTTTATCGAAATTTAAAAGTTGCAATAATTTTCTTTGTAATGTAGAATCATGACCATTAGTGAGATAAACAGACGCAACGGAAATTATAAACTTAGCATTCAATAATTATTTATAATCTTTCGTCTAAAACTTTTGCAGGAAAAACATTTTTGAATTGCGTCGACCCGGGAGAAAGATTTAGAATGACTCACCAATGTATGCAAATTTCTAAGCGTTATAAACAACTTAGTGATATGAGATTGTTACATCAAGTTGTCTTTGCAATGGGTAGAAATATCGTAGTGATTTGGGTTTTTTTTTCTTTGCTCGTTTCAAAGCAATCGGAGAAATGACACCTTTAACAGAGCTGGCTTTAAAAACCGGGGAGGATCTCGATCAGCTCCTATATTAAAGAAAATTATAGAGGGATTAAAAAAAACATTTTCATGCTCACAAATATGTATTTTCGAAAATTTCGACGAAATTCATAAATACTCAAAGTGTGAAAAACAACTTCTATTTTGGTAGGCCACATGTTGCATTAGCACGTCATGATTCTACTTTATTGCAAATATTTGAGTTGGAAAGCATCTGATGATTTAAACTGAATGCCAAATAAAAACCCAAGCTGTCAGTACGATAGAGGCAAACCCCATAAAGTAGGTAAAAAAATATCTGGAATAGTTTATTTGTGACTGGAATAAAGTGCTGAACGTAAGAGATAAAAACAGAATTTGTATTACAACAGGTGAAGATAGACAACAGTTTATTTGGAAGTTGCAAAATGAAAAGAAAGCGTAAAAACTGTTCCGATTTTCATCGTAATTTTGCTCATTATATCAAATTTTTTGGCTTTCTCTAAGAAGGATGTAATACTCTGCGTAATCAATGGGATTGTGAATTTAGAAATATCTGTTACAATTTTAGATGATTTCCGGGTTCCTATTTTTAACCGTTTGAGTGCGGAAGAAATCTTATGGATATATGCCAAAAATTCGAATGTGTTTGGGTATATATGTAAACAAATTTTTTGTAAGCCGACGGTATACACAAAAATCGTACGCTTCCCTAGTGCAAAAAGCTTAAATGTACAACAAACAGGAGCGCTATCCCACTCTCCGCAATTTTAGCATAAAACAAGCAAGCGATTTCGGGCTTCCCGTACGTTTAGCATATAACAAGAGAGCGCTGTAGCTCTCCTTCGCACTCAAACTGTTAAAGACCAATTTTGAGAGGAAGATTTATTGTTTATAAATCACACATTTGATTTGGAATATGTTCCAAAAAGTAAAATAAAATAAATATAAAAATAAATTTCACAAAATAATCGCCCCTAAAAAGGAAAAGGGCAGTCAGTATTTTAGATATCAGTTCTTTCGGAAATATCCGATGTACTTTGAAAAAACAAACAGTACTTATACTACAGCCAATATCAACAGAGAAACTAAAAGTCTCCATGCGTAATGCATGAGCAGATATTGCTCAAAATAAGAACGAAAACTTTGTTATTGCTATGCCTGACAGAATCAAAACGACCATCAAGGCAATGATAGAAACACGAAGAATTAAATATATATTTTACCAAATATTCCAAAATATTTCCCAGGTAGGGCGTGATGCCATTTTTCCAGCAGCCAATAAAATTATATAAAATGATATGATGTCATTTTTACATTTTTATTTAGTCTATAAGTACTATAAATACTTATAATTTGTTAGTAGGAGACAACGTTTAACCAACTTTAAAAGTTTAGACAAAACTCAAATTTCATTGCTCTTTGAGAAAGGTAAAATCTGGTTCCATACTTTTTGATACTGATAGTAGAAACACACAATATTACATAAAACATGTTTTCATTGAACAATCTGTATTACAAAGCATCGTATTTTCCATTTTGAGATAACTCAATTGGTTTTTACAATGTTAAACACAAGTTTAATTTAAAATGATACATAACTCCCTTATAGAGAAGTAAATAAAATTCATTAATACTATCGATATTTTACGTTTAAAATACTTACGTTCCCAATAACACTTTTTTAATTTAAATAAATAAACAAAAAGGAAATTAGTTAAATTAAAATGAACCTAACACACACGTTTACAACTTTGATGAAGATTTAAAAAGGAAATAATAATTGTAACATGGTGTAATCGCGATTCTTCCTTATATTATGTTAATTCAAAATTCTTATTTGTGCAACTTGTTGCTCTCTATGTAATATATAAGTTCTAGTAATTATTGTACTCAATGTCGTTCATTACGTATTTCAGCACATAAAAGAACTTCAGGTTTCTAAAGAAGCTATTAATTTGACTGGCTATTCACATGGAGCAACGATCGCATTTGAAATGGCGCTGCAAGCAGAACAAGACCCGAGCCAGTATCCTGAAATTCAAAATCTTATTTTTATTGAAGGGTCACACAATTTTTCGAAATCGTATATTCGCTTACTTGCTTCTAATATGGATGAAGTTTTATCGGACGTAACACTTCAAATAGTTGTTCTTCAATTGCTTTCCTGGCAATTTTCCAACAACATCAACTTGGTAAGAGATACAAAGTTTATGCTCCATATTATACCAATGATATTATTTAGTATTATATATAAAACTCCTTGCTTATTTTAAACCTTTTATCATTTAACATGGGGATGGACTGAAAATTCGTGTAGATATGAAAAATTAATTAAAAAATGAAGAAATTATGATGTGGAAGTGCGGGTTACGGCAAAAGAATTGTCAGGATGTAAAAATATTATTAATCCACAAAATGTTGTAATCAAAAAGTGAAGGATAAGTGGTACTAACGCAAATGCATCTTGTGGAAGTATGCAAAAGAAGGTGACTATTAAAAAAGTAGCACAATATGTCTAACTTTGGGATTTTAACATTATTTGTTTAAATTACTGGCGTAAAACTTCTTCTAATGTTGATTATGCTATAATTTACTGACTTTTCAAAGGTAACTCAACTTTATTGCTCAGAAACCTACAGCATTTTTCAGGAATTTTTCTTGAAAAATACGAAGAGTTTATACAAGTCTTTTTACACTAAATTACATATATTAGAGTAGAAAGTTGTGTTTATTTTTATTTTAATGGTGCATTGACCGCTGATGGTCGAGAACGCTTCGAAAAAAGAGGGTCATCTGGTTAACAATATTTAGTTGTATTCATTACCTTAAAGAATAAGCCTGCAATTAGTTTATTTTAAAAACCAAAAGCTAAAGAAACACGCAACCGTTTTAAAATAATTGATTATTTTTAAGTGGCATCAAGTAAAAGTAAAATGATGAGTTTTACCAAAAGGTTTCGTTACTTAAAAATTTCTGAGAAAAGTAAGGTATGAATATTTTAAAACGTTCTAAGTATTCCACTAGAAAAATATATGACAACTAATTTTCAAGAAAATTATGCAGTTGATTTATTGAATATTGGCGGCAACATAGTGTCCGCGGATTTTGAAAATGTTTTTCTATAAGAAAGCGCTTAAAATTTCGCTACTATTTAATCTCTCTGATGCGCTAAACTTCTACAATTCTAAAATCATCCTTCACTTTCTATGTCGATTTATAATGAATTAAGCATAATATTTTAGTGTACACTGAAGTGCTATTAAATTAAGAATAGCAATTTAGTAGCGAGTTGGGTCTCCTTTGCACTTAATAGTGGCTGCCACACAATTAGACACAGATTCAACAAGCTTGTGGAAGTGTTCTACAGGCATAGCTTTCAAAATATCTGCTCGAGCTGACCATAATTCAATAAGGGTCACTGGTGTTGTGTGGCGTTCTTTCATTTCTTTTTCCAAAGCATCGCAAAGGTGCTCAATAGGGTTTAACATAGTTTTCTAGGAGGTCAATTCATTACAAAGAAATTAGAAGAATATAGTACAACCAGGCAGTATCCAGATGTGACCTGTGAGAGGAGCAGTTCTCTTGCTGAAATACTCTTTATTCATGTGGATGACAGAAATACGCAGATGGAGGGAGGTGATTGCCAAACAACACTATGTACAGAATTACATCAAGGGAGGTTAGTCCAGGTGTCAAACATCAAAAACCGTCCAGAGAAAACACTCCAAACCATGACTGAGCTGCCATGGCTTTGAACATGGCATGCAAGATTCATGACTCCATGAATCTGGTCCCATATTATCTGTCTCTCATTGGCATGAAGTAGTCAGAATCGAGACCCATAGCTCCTTGTTACTCGTTTCCAATTCTCTAGAGTCTATCCTTTGTGTTATTTTTACCACTGAAGACGTTCAGCCATATGGCATGTTTAGAGCAATGGTGCTCTCGTGGGTCTAAGGATCCCAAATCCCATACGTTGTACAATCTGTTTACTAACTGTACGACTGTCGCCCAGATTCAGCAGAGTGGAATTTTGAATTATTCTTTGGCTTCGCTGACTACTCGCAATATAGCTAAGGCGTCACCTACCACGCTCATTCAAGGATAATTGTCCTTTGCAGTTTTCCCGACTGCTAGGGGTTTTTTCTACATTCGTCTATTCTCGATATACTCTTGACACTTTCGAGCGGAAATATTCTAGTTCTCTCGCGATTTTGGAAATTGATTGGCATGTGCATCGAGCGCCTATTAATTATCCGCGATCGAAGGCGTCTAAATCACAAGCTTTACCCAAATTGTCAGTTGAGACGACTGATTCACAGCAACCACATTACTAATATATTCAGATACCACAGAGCGGAAATGAGGTGCAACACTACGAAATTTTCATAGCATTGCCTATTCTTAATTCAATGGCACTTCAGTGCATAATGGATACAGGGCAATTCCATCGTAACGGACGTAACATTTTATCATCGAATTTTGTTTTCAAAACTATGTGGAAAATTTATTAATAATGCTAGAAATTTTTTTTACAATTTAAAATATTTATTACTAAGGACTTAATACCATACTACCTGCAGATTATTTCAATCTCTGTTTTAGTCCCAAAAATTGCAATTCAAAATTCTGTAACTGACGTAACATAAAATATACAAACATTTTTTTCTGCCTTCATTGAAGTGTAAAATTTATCAAAACCTACCCATTAGTATCAAAATATCCCATTAAAAAAAGGTGATTTAATGTTCTCAACAACACTAAGTAATGCCAAATTATAACAGTAACTTGTTTAATTAATTTCTGAATTTAAAAAAAAAATGGCACTTACACGTGTAACTGACGCAACCTTTATTGTGTAACTGACGTAATATTATGACTTTACAAAGACAATAATGGTACTTAACTGACTTTGTAAACAGTAAATTACAATGCCTTTTTATTAGGATGTTATTATAGAATATAAAAATATCAAGTTTTCCAATCATACCCTTAAACTAAACATTTTATAAATTTTATTCCACCCCCAAAAAAATGATAATTTTCTGTGGAATTGCCCTATATTTGTCAAAACCAAAATAAAATTTCTGAATTTTGTAGCCGTTCTTTAGTTGTCTCCCTTTCTCTGAACACTTTCAATATAATTACTATTGTCTTTTAAGTTTTCATACCTCAAAATTAAAAACGGAATACTTATAGTTGTCTTATTTTTGTCATGGCAGTTTTTCAAAGGAACGACTGAAGGTATCAGGTTGAAATAAATATAAGAAAAAATGTCCATGTTCCCTTGTTGAGTAAAAATTTCGAGATTCTAACTTAATGAATAAACTTTTATGTCCTTAAAACAACGTTTTTGCATCACGTATTAAATCAACAACGTTAATCAAGAAATAAATCGGCGTAAAAATATAAATTCATTAATTTTGAGAGTTTTCCCTTTCCATGTGCTATAATCTCTTTCTACAATTCCAAGATTCTATGCCAACCATAAGTAGCCTGTAGGTTTTGAGAGTAAAACCTATACCATGTTTCCGGTTGACTTAGAGTCTCGAAATTTCGAACGAACTATGATCTTATAGCACTTGTAAAAGAAAAAGTTCGACTATCATTAATTTAGAAAAACATGTCGATTTATAACGTGCCAAACTCATGAATTTCCATAATTAGGAATACCGATCATGTAAAAAAAAAAAGACATTGACTTATAAATTAAGGGGGTAGGATACCTTTGAACGCGTCGAAAAGTAAAAAAATTACTATGTTTCAAGCTTCAAACCTTGTGTAATAAGTCAAAAATTAAAATCAAACTTCATTTAAATATAAAGCTCATATTTAAATTTATATTTAAATATATATATATACTTGTAAATTCATAAATAAATATTGAAATGATAAAAATATATGATAATAGGAGAAAAAAATCTTGCGCGCATGATAAAATCTGAAAATATGCCTATAAGAAGGAAATTTTGGCGAAAATGAATACGTAATAGTGCTGCCTTTATACTAAAATCAGAATATTTGTAAAAAATATTGACTAAATTAAAAAATTAACAAAAAATTAAAAATTTTCCCTTTTTTAAAAATGTTTTCAAAGTACAAAAACAAAAAAATAATAAAATCTTACATTTCCTGGTTTTAAGTTGTAGACAGTACAGAAATGAATATGTGGAAAAAATTTCTTTTGATTGCCATGCATAGTTTTTTAGTAACACTTCGCGCAGTATCAAAATTCGTCATTTTGAATAACCGTAATGCAAAGTTTAATTATCCTATGTAGTCTTAATAAAACTGCCATAATTAGTAAACTAATAGAAATTTTTTAATGCGATTTTTTGCATATTGTTCAGAAATGATTACGGAATCAAAATATGTATTAAACACGTTATGGTTAAATACTTTTCATACACTAATTACTAAATGCATGCATGATTTTGAAGTCAAAAATAAGTGTAGCGTTTGTATAGAATACTGTGTGTATGGCTACGCCATTCCCCTTAGCGATGGCAGGTAACTGTGCAGGCCGACGTTTGCACCAAGGAAAATGGGATACATGCCGCACTGCTATTCCGGTATACATGCCGCAGTTTCTTTGTACGGGATGATTAAGTGTTATTAACTTTTCCTTTTCTTTTTGCACAGACTAACCATGTTAGGCATGTTATCATGTTTACTAAAACCAAAGGAGAAAAAGGGAAAAATAAAAAGTAAGAAGTGCAAGAAAGACGCAGGTCAAGATGACAATAATAAAAAATTGGATTACGCGTTACGCAGACGCTCTTTGCAAACTACTCTAAAAAAGAGGAAGTGTAATTGGCTTCGTTGCATCACGTGTTTAAATGTAGTTACATAAAGATTGTACTTTTTCAACACTTTTTCTGTAGACTACAGTAAAAAAACAGGTCTCTTAACCCATTATTGACCATAGGTGCGTATAAGAACCTTCATAAAGACCTTACAAAATTTGTTTCTGGCACCAGTAAAAAAGAAAAGTAATATTTGCTTTGTTTAATTAGAGCATTTTCATGATTATTTAAGTAAAGGTAACTTCTTTTAAAAAAGTGGTGCGAACCGAATAAAATTTGTATAAAACCACCGGTCCCGAAAGGGTTAACAAATAAATTACTTAAACACAATTTTACTTTTTTCTTTTCCCTTTCTAATGCATTGATGTTACGTTGTTGCTGAAATAACGATTAAAATGTAATGTAAAAAAAAATAAGTCGATAATTTTAATTGTGAAAGTAGGCAACAATTATTAATTTGAATCTACTAATACGTTTCATTGTACTCATTTAGTTTCATTTTGTTCTTACATCGTTAATTATAGTCCAGATATGAATATATTTTTTTATATTTTTATTTATAATTTCATTCTGTTTTTATTACAAGCGCGGCATAACTACCGCACAAGTGCTTCGTCTCAGCCTGAATGTACGGGTGACGCGCCGCAGTGTAACGTTTTAGAAAAAAATTGTTAAAAAATATAAATAATTTGCTTTGAATTTTTTTGTCGCAGTACAAGCGTTGCCTATTTAACATTAAATAGCACAGCGTGTTTTTTTTTAATTTTATGTCACCATGGGACTTTATTCACAAATTCAAAAAAATTTGCGGCATAAATCCCGGAATCACCCTATGTTAATACTTGGAAATTTTTCCAGATAGAAACATTCGCCTTGCACACAATATTTCAAATGAAAATCAAATTTCAAATCATTTGCTTAAAAGACGCAAAGGCCAACCTAGTGAAATAGATTACATGCCGGGACTCGAACTCGGGCCATCAGAATAGCGCACTGACGTTCTACAGACTAAACCACATGGAATGATACCCAGCCGGGAACTTCTCAGAGGTTGGCAAGGCTACAAATGCAGCACAAGGTGGAATATTTTCCGTGAGCCACCGACATGGGGCAAAGACGAAACTTAATTAAATCCAGCATCGATTGAAACTATATTAATACTTGGAAGTTTTTCCAAATACAAGCATTCGCCTTAAACACAATATTTCATTGAAAATCAAACTTCAAATAATTAATAATTTCTAATAATTTGAAATTTGATTTTCATTTGAAATATTGTGTGCAAGGCGAGTGTTTCTATCTGGAAAAAAATACAATTATTAATATAGTTTCAATCGATGCTGGATTTAATTAAGTTTCGTGTTTGCCCCGTGTCAGTGGCTCACGGAAAATATTCCATCTTGTGCTGCGTTTGTAGCCTTGCCAACCTGTAATAGTAAAAATTTCCCGGCTGCGTGTCGTTCCATGTGGTTTAGTCGGTTGAACGTCAGTGCGCTATACTGATGGGACGGGTTCGAGTCCCGGCATGGAATCTTTTTCCCTAGGTTGGCCTTTGCGCCTATTAAGAAAATAATTTGAAATTTTGTTTTCATTTGAAATAAATAAGTATGTCACAATAAATATAAGCAATGATTGAAAAATTCACTGTTACCATCTATAAGACCACTTGTATAAAAACAAAAATAATATGTAAAGTAATACAATATTGGTCCTTCGATTTCCCTTATAACCTCAAACACTCTGTTTTTTATAGAAATGAACAGATGATTAAGTACAGATTCAGAAATATTGTGCCATTCTTTTACAATGGCTACTTCTTGTTCATTGGCAAATAAAAACTGTTCATTGTTAGCATAAACTTTGCGACTTAATACGTCCCAAAGAATTTCCATACGGTTCATGTCTGGACTTCTACTTGGCCATGACAAAACATGAATTTTTTTCTTTTTTAAACCATTTATGGGTGGATTTAAACACAATGCAAGAAGCAATGTCCTGCTGAAATATCCAATTAGCACCACCTAAAAAAGTTCCAAACGGAATCACATGATCATATAAAATAGCCAGATATTACACAGAGTTCATACGTCCCGAAATTCGGGTTCAATCGCGTAATCCATCATGACTGAAAGCACCCCAGACCAATACTGATCCTCCTCCCATTTGTCGACTGAAGCTTTGTTTCAGTTCCTTCCTCAAATCATGCCAATAGTGTTTATAACTATCCGGACCGTCAAGATTAAATTTTGCTTCATCTGAAAATATTACTTGTCTCCATTTCTTGTCCCATGACAGGACATTTTTAGCCCATTTCAGTCTTTCTTCTTTATAATATTTCATTAACCTGATTTTTTCAATAGTTTCATATATTTTACATTACTATATAAATCCATACACTTCCAAAACTGTTCGAAATTTCCCGAGTTGATAGATTTATTTGAATTGATAATCGAAATATTTTTCGACCATCCCGTGCTGTCAAAATCCCTTTTCTTCCAGATCGTGTAATTTTATTTGAATCCTTTTTCCTAATTATTTCATTGTGAATGACAACGCTTCATTAACCGAACTATTTTTTGTTCAGAATAACCAGCACCCTTATAAAACCAATTTTTTCTTACCTCGGTCGCAGACAACTGTTTATCCCGTGGTATCTTCAAATATATCGTAAATAACACTATCTGAACCTGCTATACTAATCGAGTCCTACTAATATCTAAACCTGCAACTGACAATACTTTCACGATATACAAACGCGTACGTTTTATAATGATACTGATGTGACGTATAATATGTTAAATTCCACAGTCTTATCCGGTGGTCTTATAACTTCTTAACAGTCACCTCTATTGATGTTTAAAAAAAGAAGATTTTAATAAAATGTAGCTTAAATTTTAATATAGTAATTATAACAAAAAACGTTCTACGATCAATTTTAAATGCTTACACTAAAATTTTGCACATTGTGTCTTCTTTTTCAGAAGACCCCCAATTCGTTAGTGGTCTTATAATTTCTTAACGCGCTGTATAGTTTTAAAGTTAATGTAGATATTATTAAATCCTGTCGCAAAAAGGACTCTACTACGTAAAATCACTCTTGCTAATAAAATATGCCATTTCGCTGTGTACATGATTACGTTACATGTTTAAATGTTTAGACATAATTGACTGTTTTACAACTGAAATACAAGTCGATATTTTGGATCATAAATGAAGAATTGAATAAGAGAAAACTGAAGTATATTTGTTAAAATAATCAAGGTGCGAAATTCTCACATAATGGGAAAGTATCCTTGTTGTTGCTATTTATTTCTCTCCATCTGATGAAGGATAGAGCAATTAGATTGATTTTAGAAAATATGTTGCAATGCATAATGTATATTAAAGTTTACCAACCATTTCACCACATAAGGGTTAAATTACAAAATTTCGTTAATGCTCGACAAGCATGTATACTTTGTTATTAGGATACGATGAAATCTCCTTTATAACGAGAAAATTATCATAATAAATTGTCTCGTTCGTTATAAAATTATCTTAATCAAAAAATACAAATTAATTAATTAAAAAAATTATCGTAGTAAAATACAGTTTGAACCTAAATCGTAGATATACTTCAATTATAGCAGATTTGCTGTTAATTGCAAGCATAATTTCAATGTGGCACTAGGTGTTTCAGGGAGCAAAATCTCCCTTGAAGAATGTGCATATTTATTCTAAAAAATTCCGACCAAGAAGTAATTTAACCCTTTTATGGTAAAATACTTCAGTTGTTAAAACGATTAAATGATTGAATGACACCAGGTTTTGCGAATAAATTTGTTTCATAATAAGTTAAACCTTTTTCTTCACATACATTATAAATGTAAAATTCTGCTTAAAATTTCGGGTGCCATTGTTGCCTTTTTGTTAATTTAAATGGCGGGACATATATATATCACTGCCCACGAAAGGGTTAAGAGCATAATAGCGTGAAATCGTGTTTATGATAAAAGTTCTTAAACGATACATTTTCTGAGTTTTTTGGAAATTTTATTTGCTTTATAAAATATACAAATACTCTGATATTAAGGAATTATGCATTGCAGTAAGTTAGATATTGTGTGAAGTGACATTAGAAACAATGATTTGCAGAGCTGAGGTTGAGGAACCTGGTCTGCAAAATTAATAGTTATAGCACTAGATGAAGAAAAGATTTTTTAAATTTAATTTTTCATGTTTTGCGTAGCTTACGATGAACGATGAACATATAAAAATACACCGGAAGTGGTATTAAATTTTGACTTAATCTCCTTTTCTCTTTCGGAAACGCTCGACCATTAAATTCCCCTATTGCAATTCTTGCATAAAATGTCTAATGATTTCCTGTATTTTATAAGATTAAATTTCACACGGTCCGTACGATTACAGACTGTACAGGTCCGTATGATTGATACAGATCCCTATGTACAGGTTCGTATGATGACTGTATGAGAGAGATTTCCATACAGACCTTATTTCGTACGGTCGCCTTTCGGCCTATAAGTAATTTGTTTCAGTTCATCGTTACATATCTAGTATGACAAATGTTTGAAGTGCTTAAGGCCAATAGCTGACAGACATAGCATTTATTATTGCATCAAATTTTATATTTATTTTTCATCTTTTCCTCATGTGTTAAATTACCAATAATTTGAAAAACTTAATTTGCACACTTTTCATATAGATTCTACAATATAATGTACTTTAACATTGTCGTTAACAATGTTGTCAACAATATTGCTATATACTTAGTCTCTATAATAAATTTCCTCTTTGAAATAAAATTTTTTTGTACTTTAATCATTTACAGGATAAAAATGAGTTACTAAAAGGTAGCAGCTTTCCTGAACGCTTAAAGTATACAATTGAAAAGGTTACAACTGCATTTCCTAACATACCTTCTGATGTTATTGAAACTGTGTATCAGCACATTAGTTCAAACGTAAAGATGGCTTTTGAATACAGCCCAAGAAATAAATTAATGAAAGATGTTCATCTCATCAAAGCCAATCGAAGCTTGGCTTTGGCATCACATCTTTCAGAGATGTATGATTTGGAGAAAGTAAGCAAGTTTTTTCTTCCACTTTTAAACACTAGAATTACCGTGTTTCTTGTACACGTAAGACAACCGGGCGGGTCATAGCTGACACATGGCCTTCACGGATGTTATTCTTGTTTTGTATGGGAGACGCATACTCACAATAATGTTTGATGACTAATACAAGGATTATTAAATGATGATTTATACAATTTAGCTTTCGGTCTATTATATAAAATGAAATTTGTTGAATAGGAACCATCAAAGAAAATTTCTATTTCTAATTTTAGAATACATACTTTGAGATTTTGACGGATCTTTGAAATAATATATATATATATATATACTAATTAACAATTTAAATTCTTTTATAATGTTCCTACAGATTAATAAGATGTTAAAACACAATAAATTTAAATATATATCGCTCCGTGATTTTGTTTTACTTGCATTATGCTATTTTCCATCCAATCAATTCACAAAAAGGCTATGGTCTTTGAATAGAAAGTGGGGAAGGATTGTACTTTGTGCCGATATATTAAGAAAAAGAAACAACGTATAAATGCAGAAATAAAATATGTTTAAAAGCATACAGTTATTTCAAACCTCTAAGGTTTCCTCATCAGTGCTTAAAATAAAACTAAAACATTCTGTAAAAAGGGGGGGGGGGGTGGACAGAGAGTCAGAAAGGCGTACCTTTCAGCTCAACTGCCAACGGTGAAATGCGACATACGGCTGACAAACAGCTACGGAGTCGATCTCACGCGCATATTCAGGGAGACCAATCAAAATCACCCATTGCTCCGGAACAGTTTAAACTTAGAAGGAGAAAAAAAGGGGGGGGGGTGAGTGAAGAGAATTATAGAAAATTAAACCATATCTTTGAAAAATTGGGCGTGCTGGATAAATCGTTAACTAAACTGTTTGAATTTTTCCATATGTGATAAGCTTCCTAGAAGTCACGATCGTAGATTGAACTACATTTCTGTATTATCGAGGCTTCGGAAAATTTAAAAATTATGGTTGTTGGGCCAGCAGTGGTTGGCAATAGCGGAATGTTTAATATCACAATTTTTAATACAAGTTTTATGCTCCCACAAACGGATCTTAAAGGCTCGCTTCATTGGACCAATGTGCATTTTGTTGCATTCGTAAGATATCCTGTAAATACCCCAATTTGAAAAACTATCAATTGGATGTTTCAGATTTGTGAATTGAATTTTATTAAAAGGAGTATAAACTACTTTAAAGTCAAATTTTGACAAGATTTTAGAAATTTGATGGCTTATTTTCGGAAAATATGGGAGTATAATTATATTTTGATTACCGGCAGTATTAGCCCTGGATTGAGTACGTTAACTTAGTTTGTTATGAATGGAATCGAAGATTTCAGCTGTAAAACCTCGATCAATGGCAATGGATTTAATGTAGTATAATTCTGTTTTTAGTAAACTGTCGGAAAAACAAATATTTAGAGCCCTGTAAACATAACTGTTAAAGGCAGCCAACTTTTGATTCGGTGGATGGGATGAAAGGCGATGTGGGGGTAAGGATACTGCGAATGGTTTACGGTAAACAGTAGTGTGAAACAAGTTATTTTCGCGGAAAACCATAACATCAAGGAAGGACAAACGACTGTTATTTTCGAGTTCGAAAGTGAACTGAATATGTTCATCTATAGAATTCATAATATCGAAAATATTAGTAAGATTAAGATCATCAGAGTTCAAATAATGCAAAGCAGTCATCGACATAGCGGATGTAAAATGGAAAGGATAATTTCTTGAAAAGGTTTCATTCGTAATAGTGCATGTAAATCTCACTGAAGATGGGGCTGAGGGGGGAGCCCATGGACTAACCATCAGTCATGCAATAAAAATTACCATTAAAAATGAATGTGTTTTGCGATAAACAAATGCTAGTAAGATGTATAAGCTCATCAATTTCGTAATATGAATAATGAAATTCTTGTGATTTTGATTGATCTCTCTGATATGCGCGTGAGATCGACTCCGTAGCAGTTTGTCAGCCGTATGTTGCATTTCACCGTTGGCAGTAGAGCTGAAAGGTACGCATTTCTGACTCTCTGTCCACCTCCCCCCCCCCTTTTTACACAATGTTTCAGTTTTACTGTTATTTTAAGCACTGATGAGGAAACCTTAGAGGTTTTGAAACAGCTGTATGCTTTTAAACATATTTTATTTGTGCCTTTATACGTTGTTTATTTTTCTTAATAGGGTCTTTGATTTTTACATTTTTTGTTGCTGTGCATAATCCACTCACAAATTATAATCAGTTTCCACACACAGTATTAATTTTATTGTCTTAGCATTTCTTTATCTAGAAACGTTTTTATTTCTTTGAAACTTCTCGGGTGGTTCAAGTACGGATAACTACGGGTTACTTTGCAATATGCACCGAAGTGCCCTTACATTATGACCACCTGCTTAATACGACGTAATACCACCTTTTTGTCGCCAAAACCCGGTGTGGTATTGACTCGACAAGGTGCTCATAGGTATCCTGGGGTATCGAGTACCAATCGCTCACCAACTGATCCTGAAGATCCTGCACACTGCGAGATGGTAGCGTGGCAGCACGAATTCGGTTTCCAGGCGGAACCTCATATGTTCTATTGGATTCGTTTCAAATGAATTTGGGTGCCAAGACATGACTTTAAAGTCACTAGGATGTACCTCAAACCACTCCCTGACGATTCGAGCCGTATAACATGGTGCATTATCCTGATGGTAAACGCCATCACCAGCCGGAAACACTGTTGCCAAGAATGGGTGTACCTTTTCTACAACGAAGTTGAGGTAGCGCACAGACGTCAGGGATTATTCTATATAGATTATTTGTCCTAATGTGTTCCATGCAAATATCGCCCGCACAATAATGCCTCTGCCACAGGCTTGTCTTTGGCCAACTCTGCATCCGGCAGCCAAGGTTTTCGTTGGAAATCAGCTTATTCGCACGTGCTCGTCGATGTGATGGACCAGAAAACGTGATTCGTCGAACCATGCAACTTTTATTACATCTTTCTATGGTCCAATTACGATGTTTCTGGACCCATTGGAGGCGCTGCTGTCGATGACGTGCCGACACCGCAAGGAATTGCTACAGACGCCGTCTGCGTAGGCCCATACACAACAGTGCACAATGCACTGCGTGTTGAGAAATACTCACGGGGTTGCCACTGCTGTAGCTGCTAGTGATTTCCTCTTTAGTAGCTCTTCCCTCACGGCGAATAATGCGTAACAATCTCCACTCACCTCTGGAATCAATGCGCCGTGGGCGACACACAGGTGGCCCGTGACTTATCGTTTTACCATCCATAGACCACTTTCGGTACGCACTCTCAACAACTCCACGTGAAAAGCCCACCAAAAGCGTCGTTTCTGATATCGATGTTCCCAGTTACCGAGTCATTATGATTTGACCATTATCAAAGTCTGATATATCTGCTGCCTTTCCCATTATGTCACTAATCACGCTATGTTTTGAAAAACAATGCATGAGAACTTTATATACTCCAACATCAGCCGTGCCCGTGCAGTGGTTTTGTTTCTGGGTGAGCTCATTGTTATAGGTGAGGGGTGGTCATAATGTAATGGCTCTTTGGTGTATTTATCTCTGAGTCCCTCTGCTTATTTTAGAATGTAGACTATTCTGCTTATATTGGAACACGCTGTAGCTTTAAAAATTACCCAAGCAATTACTACCGCTAGATTTTGAATAGGTTATCGGCCAGAAGATATTAAACACTACGGCCCTTTCCATATCTCGCTTCTTACAAGTCATATTGAAGGAGTAATTTATTTTGTATCTCTCTTTCCTTTTTTAATTATCTCTTTTATTTAGTATATATGTTTTTTTTTCAAAACACATACGATTTTTTTGTGTTTCATCATTTCCTCCATAGCGCTTATCTACCTCTTTTCATTCAGCTCACTGTCGCTTGAAATAGATTCGGACGATGAGATTTTATGGGCATTTTCACCGAAATTTGTTTCCTCAGTCATGTCAAAATTTTCGTCATCATCCGATGTAATTTCGTCGCTAAAATCTTTTCTGAAAATTCGTTTTGCATTTTTTAAATTTTCTCATTTGAAATGCTATCACTATAAATGTGCTAAATAGGAATACCACTAACAGACACAGTTTTCCTGTCTTTGCCCTTCAAAGCGGATAAAATATTTTTTTATGGTTTCGTTCATCTCACGAATCCCTTATACTCTCGCCTCTCTGTTTGTCCGTCACAGCGCTCGTATTCGGAAACTATTTAAGTTACAGACTTCAATTTTGTTATACAGAGATAAATACCCCCTGTCATATCCAAAATCATAAATTTTTAGAAAAAGTTATTTTATTTTAATAAATGAATCCGTTCTTTTTCGAATTCAAGACATAATCTTATTTCTAGCATAAGCGGCAATGATCCATAGCATAGTGTAAAGCGTTCGTCTTTCAGGTGTAAAATTGCAGGTTTGAATCTGTCAGGCGGAACTTTAAAATTTTGATTTTTGTTATTATTAAACTTCAATTTCAGATGGCTATTTTAAAAGCATATTTTATTTTTTTTTTTTTTTTGTGCAGCGGTAACTTTAAAAAGCTCTTTATTTTCAGTCAGAAAATCTGGAATTCCTGGAATTTAAATTTTAAAAAACTTGGAGACTGGAATAAATATTTTTTTTTTTTGCTGATGCCATCTACTGGGAATTCTTTAAAATAATAGTGGAATTTTTTTTTCAAGTTATCAATATAAGCATTAAACAGGAAATGAAAGGGTGGTTTTTCTTTTATATTTCAAATTTCTATAAATGTTTAATTTTTTTTTTGGAATCATCTAGTGAGTGTTTAAAAAGTGAAAGTATTAATATCTATTTTTCCTGAATTATTTCAACATTTTAAATATATTTTAAACAAGTTTTTGATTTTAAAACTTTACATTATATTTATACTTTCGCTAAATCTTTGAATTTGCTGCATAAAAGAATATTCTGATTTTTTAATTTTATTTAAATAATGTTACTTCAATATTTTTATTTGATTTAAAAATGTTTTGTCAATTATTTTAAAATTAAATGTAACGGTGTTACCATTTATGAAAGATTTAATAATTATAAATTAAGAGTTTGGGTTTATTTATTTAAGGAATACATGTTTTGACCTTCTCACCGCTGTGGACTGATATAACCGTTTACTAAGCTGTAGGTTTCACCTCAATAAAAGCTCTTTTTAAATTAATATAATTCTACAGATATAATCCAGTTTTGAAAGATTAAGTTATGATTATGTACTCTCAAGCGTTACATTCCTATACAGAGTTAAAATTTTTTTATCACGTTGAAAAATTTATTTTTCTTTAGCAAAGTTTAAAAATTACAGTGAAAACAACAATACAATTAAGCCCCTTTTGATCGGCGGTCAGGAAATTAAAAGAGATATTAAACGAAACCCACTGTGCGATCTGCGACCTCACTTACCCACTTGTTTTTTAGTTTCTAAGATATAATAGAGACAACAACATTTTGCAACATTCCAACAATAGTTTGAAATCAGATAATACCTAACATCTTTACCTTGAAGGTGCATGGCAGCAGTGGCGTGGCGTCCGGTCATCGCTGGATGCGGCGATGACCAAGCAATATTTTAAAACTCTTAATAAGCTTTTAAAACTCTACGATCCAGTTTTAGCAGAACATTTGGAGTTCATGTATAAGTGAAGGTAAGATTTAAAGTTTCTTTTTTTGAACATTCAACCATTGAATTTTAGAGTTAATAATTTTTCACCACAAACTTAAATAATTGCGATGACCACCGAAAAGTTTCACGCCACGCCACTGCATGGCAGATGTATTATCATATACGCTCCCTCCCCCCCCCCCACACACCCATCAACCTTTTGTGAAAAGAAAGTGCAATACATCTCCATACATTATTCCTTTGCTATACAAAAATATAGAGTTGAAAGCCCTGCTGAAATAAAAGAAAAAGCATCTTGTTCGGGTTAGCGATGACGCAGCACGGTAATTCTAGGTATACAGACACGCAGGTTTCGTTTGCTTTCAAATTATTTCTTATTAAAGCATTATACTGAGTATTCTGAAAAGTAAAAAGGTTTCAAAGTTTTATTTAAAAAAAAACAATAGTGATACTAACGAAAAATCACGGCTTGGGTCACAGATGACCCACCTTGGTAATTCTAGTTTTAAATGTAGCGTTCGCTGGAAAATCAAATCATTTAAAAAAAAATTCCAATAAATATTTAATATATTTTTCAATAAACCTTTTTGAGTATTTTTATCTTAATTTAATCTACAAAATCAAACTGAGTTGAGGTACTGTAATAAGTTGACTTTTTTAATATTCAGGGTAGACATAAAAAAAAAAATGCCGATATATGTATATCTAGCAGCCCGTCCATTGAGCCGATTGAGATTAAATTTCAGATATAGTTATTCAGAGGTATCAGCTCGTATTCTTGTCAACAGCAACAATGTGGCGCTTACGTTATAGGTACAGAAACTTGGAATTTTCGAATGTCAGCAACCACTTTTTCTTGTCGTAAAATGCTCAGCACATGCGAAAACCCTGAAAAGTTTTGGAACGGGACATGTACCACAAAAAAAAGGACGCGTTATGCCCGCACAAAAAACAGTTCTGCGAACGCCCCCGCACCCCTCAGATAAAAAAAGCACGATCGGAGCGCACTGAGGAAATTTGCTAATGACAGAGGCAAGACACCAATCACAGAACGGCGTTCGTCAGATATTCAGTGCAGAAAAATGATAAAAAGTGGGGTGAGAATGTTGGTTCTTCAGTCGGGAGCTCGCTTATGCCGACAAAATGACTCTGCCACCGAAAGTTGTCCGTGAATTGGTAAACTCTGTTATTTAAATGGGATCAATGTCGCGGAAGCTTTACGTGTTTACCTTTGAAATCATCGTCAAATAAGTGGCCCATGTACCCCGCAGCTCTGCGTGATTCAGTGAAGAATTTTGAAGAAACTGGCTTACCCTGTGATAGACCGCGATCCGGATAACCAATTATTACTAAGGACACTGTTAAGGAAGTGCATCACATAGTGACTTCAGGAAAAATGCTAACTGCAAGAGGTGCAGCTCGTGTATTGGATATACTGAAAACAATTGTCCGAACGCTATTGCGCTCTGTTATCCGCGTGTTTCTACTTATGTATCAGCGCAACCAGATGTTGGACGTAGGGGATCTTCTACGATTTCAAGGTGGACTTCTTTGATGGCGAAGCAGAAAAAATACACACACATATGATTTAAATGATTTTAGTCCGCGTCCTGCATGATATATGATCATGAATGGCCCTGAAAAATCTTTTCCAACTCGATGAAATGGCCCTGATTGTGTTACTCTGGATGCTAGAAAATTGGCCATTATTTGTTTTGCAGTTTGAGCTCTATATCCGCAACACGTAACACAAGCTATTACTATTTTCTGAATAACAGATCTATCAGTAATGATCCAAAAATGTTGTCTAATTGAAGAAAGAAGAATTTCTGGAGCTGCATGGAAATATTTAATTGTGATCTTAGCCACATGGTGCTTTGATGGTAATGTGATTGGGTGCTTTTCATTCTCAAAGAGCTGTAGGTGTTTCAATCTTCTACTTACTCTTAATATTTTGTTATCATCTAAAATATGATTTAAACAAATGATACTGCTATTTGTAGGTGGCTCTTTTCTAACTTCTAAACAATGAATTTCTTTATTGAAGTTCACTTGTTGAACTATTCGAATAACGAAGCATGTTGCGGTTTGAATTTCATTGCTTGATAAAAAGGATGCATTTGCCTCTAAACGTGTTACCATTGAATTGGAGATGCAACTCAATATCTAAGCACATATGCATTGCAACTTGGATAACAAAAGATATTTTTGATATAACATCAAGTACTTTTACAGTTTCAGAAACTACAAATAATAACTTTTTGCGTGCTTCTAGTAATTCTTATTCGTTTAAAAGAACTAGGGGATCGCACCCGGGCTTCCCGGGTTAAAGAATATAGGTGAAAATATTTTTTCAATTCCTAATATTAGTTCACACTCTCCCTATATATATCTTGTTCAAATTTTCAATCGTTAATAAAATACTTATTATTCATCCACTCAAGTTCAAAGAAATTTTTTCAAGCTTGTAGTGGATGACACTTGATGTTAATACAGTATTTTCAAAAATTAATTCATTAATTAAATTAAATTAATTAATTTTAGTTTTATATGGGAGACAAAATGGCAACCATTGTTATTGAACAGCATTTAATGCATCTCCATACCTTTAAGGGGGGCTTACCATAGAAGAGACCCTGTTCTGTCACCAAATACCGCCAATTTTATCGCCAACTTGGCGATATATCGCCAAATTTGGAGACCAAAATATACCTCTAATATTTCACCATATTCCCATAGGCTTCCATTGTAAACAAATAGGATTTACTTGCTTATAGAAAATCAACAAATTCAGATATTTTAATGCAACAAAAACTAATATTAGCTTTTATATAAAATTTTTCTTTGATGACCTAAGTAGGAATTGTCTTTAAAAAAATTATATTACTTGTTTTAATTGAAAACAAATAATTTTGTTATATGCAATACATATTTTAGGTTGCCCACTTACATTAAAAAAGCATTTTTCATATGGAAAATACGAATTATACAATCAAATAAATATTTGAAATTTATCAAAAGCGATATTTTCTTAGTAGCCGCATGCTAAGATGATTTATTTGAAAAAGATTTTGCTACTTATGGCATCCTTTTATATTCTGATAATTTCAGAACTTATACATGTCTGTTAAATTTTTGCTTTATTTATATTATTTTATTTATTTATTCATAGGGAAGCTTTTTTTTTTGGATATTAGCCGTAAGAAAATGATGAACTCTTTATTTTGTTTTAAGGGCAAACGGATTAATCTTTCGTAATCGAGCTCCGCGCGATATAGATAAATTAAAAAATATTTCATACTTTAAAATTGTTTTTAAAACCATTGACAATCAGTAAACTGAGATGAACTTTGCAAACAAATTCTATTTAAAAAAAAAATCCTATTTGGTGATCTAAAAATTTAAATTGTGCGATTACAAATATATTAGTTTTCTGTTTTTACAATATTATTATTCTCTTATTTGTTTATAAAAGAAGTATTAATTTCGTTAGTTTGTCTTTCAAAAATATGTTAGATTGATGGTTTTTTAATATTATTCTTTTATTTGTTTATAAAGGAAGTATTAATATCGTTATGCAAAAATAGTCAGAAACAAACGCTGAAAAATGTTTGTTGCTTTATGTGCAAAATGTTTATTATTATTTAAACCGGCACGTAATAAGATAAACTTAAAAAAAGACCACTTTTAAAAATTATTTTAGAAAATATAATACATCAGTCAATTAAGATACAGTTTTTAAACAAATTGCATTTGAAAGTAATTTTTTTCCCTATGCGACGAAAATTGAAAATGTGCGATGTTCAGAAGATTAAAAAATTGCAGTAACGAAAATTTCAAGACCGAAATTTGATCGTGAAGTGTTGGCATTCGCAAAATGATGCCAGCGTTACTCACAGATACGTTTGTTCTTTATAATATAGATACTCAATTAGTAAAATATAATAAAGATCAGTTATTAGGATGTGGTTATCAACTGATGCTCTTATGCTTGGTATTCCGGAATGAAAAACAGTAATTTTCACCTTCTAAAAATTTGCATACGCACTTCTCATACCCATATTCATCATTAAAAAAAAATGTATTTTGTTTGATCATTTAAATGTCATTTGTCTCAAAACTTGAAGTCATGATTGTCAGCAACATCTTTTATGTGATCAGACATTAAATTATTTTACTTGAGATTCTAATCTCAATTCCGGAGAGTAGAAATTTCCGTAATTTATGTTTTTTAGACGCATTTGTGGTAAAATGTTTAGTTTTATCTAAGAACATGATCGTTTTCTTTTAAATATGACTTCATTTTCACTTAAATAAGCACTTCGCCTAGTGTTTGAAACTTAGTATCAGTACACATGCAGAAGAAAAAACAATATAGAAAATTTATGAGGGAAAATGCGTGTTTTCAAAAGCAGTATGTCATTTTCCGTTATTATACCCTGATATAATATTCTGCTCCTAATGGGATTTTACGACACTAAACCCTATGCAACAATTTTTATCAACAATTTAGAATTTTTATCAGAAAATAGCATGAATAAAGATAAAAATACCTCATCATTTCTCTCTTGTCTGCAATAATGAAAGCTATCTCATTTTCCCCATATTGAAGACATTTCATACAATGCTTTTAAAATTAAAATATAAAAGTGGATCTCTTTAAAAAAAACAGATAGTGCGATCATATCTACAAATGAAGAGCTTTCAGTTAAAAAAAATAGTAAAATTTGTGCAGCAGAAAGATCAAGGCAGATGACTAAAAAAAATAAACACCTGTGTTTTAAATATATAGATTATATAAAATTAGGAAAAATTAAATTAAGCACATTATGTTATTTTGATAAAATTATAGTAGAATGTCCTAAAGAATAGCATTAAAATTTCATTGTTTGAGATAATTTTGGACAAAAACTTCAGGAACATATTATTTTAAACCACGAATTACTGGTTTGCTTTTCTAACATGGCGAAGTAAATCCATCCAGGCGAGGATCATCAATTTCTGTAATATAATCGCTATTATTTGCATATCATCTCTCTCCTATATAGGCACTCCAAGTTTTTGTAAAACTTTGCGTTTTATCAGGGTATGATTTCAATTAAATTATTTTCAAAAGTGAAGCATTTTCACCCGTGAAGAATTTCAAAGGAGCTGGTCTGTAAAAATGACGCACTTCCACAAAACATAATTCAGGTTTAAGAATTAAAACACATGCTTTTTTATAAAATGACGGCATTTGCATCCGCTAAAGCAATCATCTTTTACAATACAGTCTTAAACTTCGTCTATAGAAAAGAATGCATATGATGTCATTATCACGGAATAGCAGACAATATTCTTGCCATAGCCCATATTTTAATTTCAACTTTTTTTCCAGTTTTTATGAAAAAATGGCAACAAGTGTGCCAGCAATACTGCAGCACATAATTCAAGACTTGTAATCGTGATTGGTTTTAGTGGTAATACGCGAGTTTTATCTGTTAAAAATTTTCACATAAATGTAAGAGATATCACAAGTTATACAGTAAATAACTGCTTAAGAGCTCTTTTCCAACGCATCACAAAATCCGTAAAGTTCACATCGAGAATAAATAGGCAAGATGACTTTTTAGGTATTATAGAATTTAAGAGTTTGACTTATTGATGCGAAATTTTCCACTTTTGGTCAATATTTTCTGGTACTGGGTCATCAAACACGAAAATTGTAATTTCCACAGTTTTTGAAGGATTATTTTAGTTAGAATTACAAAAGGTTCAATCCCTAATGGATCAAAAAGCGTTGATACAAATTACAGAATAATTCTTTAAGTAGGGACATTTTGATAATCTATATCACTGAAATTACATTTGAACTTATCATTATCAGAATGCCATTCCACTCCTAGAAATTTTATGGTCGTATTGCCCACTACAGCATGTATATTATTATTAATTGTGTTTGTTAACCCAACATTTTTCAGTAGTAATGCTTCATTAGTGGACCATTTATGTAGCTCAAACCCAACTGTTTTTTTTTTCATTTTCTACAATTTATATACCAATGCAGTACTTTCGTGACTATTCTCAACACCAGTTTAAACATCATCGACATAAAAATATCTTAAAACTATAGCCTTTGTTTCTGGAAAATTAAGAGCCTCAGCATTTGCTATCTGACTAAAAACTTTAATTGCAATATATGGAGCAACAGCAGTTCCATACGTGATATTATTTAAGCGAAAAACAAGTATTTGTTTATCTGGACCATCTCTACATAATAATCTCTGAAAATACCTACCTTTATCATGAATTTTTACCTGCCTATACATCATTCTTATATCAGCTGTTATTGCAATATTATTAAATCTAAATTTCTATGAAATTCAAATTAAATCATCTTGTGTTTTAGGACCTGCCATTAGAGTGTCGTTTAATGTGCTGTTGTTTCAACACTCGCATAGAAAACTACTCTTAATTTGGAAGTTAAACTAGAACAATTTAAGATGAAGTGATGTGGGATGTAATAATGTTTATTCGATAATTCACTATCTGTATTTGAAACTAGGTCCATGTGGCCCAGAGATAAATATTCTTTCATAAATTGAACATATTGGTTGTAAATTTCTGGTATGGATATTAGTCTTTTCTCCAGATAAAGAAATCTTTTGTGCGCCATTTGGCGAGAATCACCTAGAATATCTCTATCCTGTTTGAAAGGTAATGCGACTGAGTAGCGGCCTGATTTTACTCTAAAATGAGAACTCTCAAAATGCTTTTCATGAAGTTTTCCTTCAACTGTTAAAGGTTGCATAATTGGCATTTTTTCTTATTCCCAGAATGAATTTACTAACTCGTCAGTAAAATAGAAATTAAACCCTTTGTTCATGAATTTTAAAAAGCAGAAAACCAGCGTTTAAAAATGCACAAATATTTCGCGAAAAGCAGCAAAATCCTTGCTTTTTCTAGCACGCTGTGTCTTGCTTTACCTTGCACTGAAGAAGAATCTCGCTAGTAGATTCGAAACAGCTGTTTGCTGCTTTTCATACAATATTTGTGCATTTATAAACGTTGGTTTTCTGCTTTTTAACTCGTCAGGTTTTGTACTTAAATAATTTACATATTCTGGATCAATTTCCAGCGTTTCAAAATTTGTAGTACCCGAAATTATCTTCGCAAGTCTAAAATTCATAGCAAATTCAAGCTTACGTTTACGTTTGACAATTTCTCTCGCCATTAAATGCATAAATACATTTACATCAAATAAAATGCCATTTTTTTATATGTAAACTAATGGATCAGCTAACATTAAATCACTGAAATTATCGCAAATGATTGAAGTTAACGGCAGATAGGGAATATTATCTGTCACCTTATCCATCACGGTTGCTGATGTTGATACTCTAAGATCACTTTTGACGTGAGAAGGGAATAATAAATCGACTTCCCCATTACTCACAATATTAACTGTTCCAAAACCCAACCAGAAATAGAACTGTCTTTTAATTTTAATTCTAATTTGTTTACATATTCTCTTGAAATAAATTACTTCTCAGAGGCAATGTCACATAAACATCTACATTTTACAAACTCTTGTTTAGAATTTTGAACTTTTATTAATGCGGTACCCAACAAAATATGGTTCTCTTGATTACTATTTGCGTTTGACTCATAAACAGAAGAACAGGCTATAGACGAGACATTTTCATTCGTTGACTCAACTTTTTTAGAAATAAATTCGTGTGCGTGTGGAGACATACTATTTGACTGAGTCCTATTCTTTGAATTATTTACTATGTGCGACATACTATGATGTTTCTTAAAGCAATGATGGCACGTATTTAGGCTCTTACATGTATTGAGGAAATGCATATTAGATAGGCAATTGAAGCAATACTCGTTATGTTATACGAAATCTATTCGTTGTTGAACAGGTAAATTGAACAATTTCGAGCACTTAGCTAAACAATGGTCTTCTTTACGGTAACCACAACCCAAGGTAGCTACAAAAGCATAACTATTCGGAAATACAGATTTAGGTACCTTATTTACCACTAGCTTGATATTTTTAAGAGTTCCTGCGTAATTCTTAAGAAATTTAATTAAGTTCTTAAGTTTCAAATTTTCATTGCTTTTATGTTGACGCCCCACCACAATTTTGTAGAAGGGTCGAATTTTTGCAAAATTAAATAAACCATTAATGCATCACCAAATGTGTAAATGGTTTGGTTTAATACAAATTTAAAAGCAACGTTAAAAACGCCTTAAAATATCTTCCATATCCTGGCGTTTTTAACGTTGCTTTTAAATTTATATTGCTCTACGCCAATTAGCATCTTTATAATTATTGATTCAAAAATTATAAGGAGCAAATTAATTCATTAAAGACGTCAACTAGATTTAAAGTAACAATAGCTGATTCTGTTTGAACAGTTGGTAAACTTATAAATCGTTTAATGTATGCAAATATTTGTTCTCGCTTATTTGAATATCTTTCATCCAGTAGACTCCATGCAATCTTAAAATTAGTATCCGAAATTTAAATAGACTGAATGACTCGATACGATTCACCTTTTAATGAATCCTTCAAATATTGCAATTTTTGTGCATTATATATACTTGCTGTTTACGCATGCATTGAAAAGTTACTTAAACGCTATCAATTCTCTTATATTACCTCAAAAAGTAGGTAATGATTACCTAGGTAATTTAATATTCTCAAAACCGTTTTCTGAATTTATACTATCAGATTTAATTTCACTCTTATTTAACTTGGCATTTTGGATTTTCAATATTTTTTCACCTTAAATTTCCACAAATCAATTTTATCTGAGATTTCCTGTGTGCCATCTATCTCACTTTGTAATTGTTTATTTTCTGTAATTAAACCTTCATTTACCCTATCAAGTTGTTTTAGTTCTGTTTCTTTCTGTTTTAAAAATTCAACATTTTCTTCTAATTCAGTCGCATTAATCGCATCACCTGCGATTATACTTTAGATTTTCTTAATATAATTTGTGACACTTCTCTGTAGGGCAGTTTTCTTTGTTTTAAAAGTTACCAGTTCACCTTATTTTTACTGAAATCAAACCCAAAACTTGTTCTAAAATAATTAAATACGAAAGTCTAAATCTAAACTATGTACTTTCATAATAATTGTACAGTTTTAAACACAAATTCTTTTTACATATGAAATATATTGTTCAAAGTTAACTTACCTCACAACCTGATGTAATCTTTCGCCACAATCGATATCACGGTAGATCAGGAGAGAAAAATCAAAGCGTAGTTCGATTCTACGCTTTGATTTTTCACTAGCGCTCCCGCTAGACTTATACAAACAATGTTTTTGCTTTTCAAACTAATAACACACACTGCTGATTCATACACTTAAACATAACACAACGTACTGTACATGCAATTTATTTTACACCAAAGATAAGCGAGACATCACACGGCTTATAACATTCTACCACTTTTTCCATTACAAAAAAAACAAGAATCAAAACAGAATAAACACAGAATGTGCTAAAAGCGGAAAGTAAGAAAAAGAAACTTACATGGATTCGGAGCACATGAAACTAAGAAACATGCAGCTTTAGCTCGCTGCAGATGATACTTACACATACAGATTTTTTAAAAGTAATTTAATAAATTTAGATTTTCAATAAATTAAAATAATTTTAATCCGATATTTAACATTTTTGTTATAATTACCTCCTATTCATTCAATTACATTTGGTAAGCCATATTTAGAGATTCCTTAGACATCACCGTGGCTCAATTGGTAGAATACTCGTCACAATATGAGAAACTTGGGCCGAAGTTCGGATGTTTGAATCCCGCGCTTCTGGGTGGATTTACTGGTCAAGATTTTCCTGGGTTTACCATGTACGATAAGTATGATTTGTGTCCGTTTTCCTTAAAACGTCCTCTGTGATGGCTTCCCTTATTCAAAAACGTGTCCAAAACTGATCGATGTTAAACGAAATTTCAACCAACACAACAAATTACTTTTCTCGCCAAAATAGTGAACTCAGAAGTGATAACACCAGATTGTTTATCTTGCATAAATTCTCATGTATGCACGTTTAAAAGAATAATAATAACTAGAAAACAGGAATTCGGCTTTTTCAGAATTTAGTGTCGCCCACGATAAAAAAAAAATATATGTATATATAAATAGTACAAAATATATTTCAATTTTAAGACTTATAGCACATACTTTTATTTTATGTAAAATGCCGTCATTCGCATCCGCTTAAGAATTCCGCATTTACGATCCACTCTTAAACATCTACAGTAAAGTAGGCATAGGATGTCACTATCAAAAAATAATACAGAAATGCAGCAAAAAGATGCCGTCATTAAAAAAACTCGACCGAAAAAAATGTCTGTCTAATGATTCATAGGCCTTCATTTGTTTGTAACATTAATATCGTTTATAATAGCTCCATGTTTTAACAAAAATCATTCGTTTATATTTTTTCAAAATACCAAGTATTTTTATTACATATTTTTCGGTTGCAATGAAAAAATGACAATAAAAGTATATAATAATTTTTACAACTATTTTTCCTTTACTTTTTACAGAGACGGAGTACTTCCGTTGCCAATATTAAGCAAACGCCTCCAAAAACTACAAAAAAATTAATATGTCAAAAATAAATGGGGATGCAGTTTTCAAAAAAATTGCATTTAAAAGCACTTTTTTTTCCAGTACGACGGTATAAAAATTGAAAATGTGCGATGCTTAGAAGTTTAGAAATTTGCTATAGAGTATTTAATCGTACTGCTTTGCTTTACGACTGGCTTCTGTAAGTTGACGTTATTTTTTAGAGACGACGCAAAATAAGGTGGGAGAAAGAAATAGCATACCGTACCGGGGGCTAATAAAAAAAGGACACGCTCTTTCAATTGAGCTGGAATGACTTGTTTAATATTTTGTTATGAATATGTTCATGTAAAACTTCATACTTATGTATACGTTATAAAACATATTATTTGTTATCTATCACTTTTAGCAATCTACATAAACATTTTAAACAGTTTAGTAACTTTAAAATAGTTTCAGTCACAGAATATAATTAGACATTTTTTATTTTAACTATCATTTCATCTAACTAATATTATAAATTTCACTATCTATATTATAAAGGACAAACATATTTGTGCGTAACGCATACGTCATTTTCCGAATGGCAGCACTTTGAAATTTGAAATAAAATTTTGGTTTTGCAATTTTCGCTACTGCACATTTTTAAACTTTTAAACATCACACATTTAAAAATTTTACACCGTCGTATAAAGAAAAAAATGCTCTTTTAAATGCAATTTGTTTGAAAATTGTATCTCAATTTATTTTTGAGATATTAATTTTTTTGTAGTTTTTATTACCATTTTTCTTATCGTGGCAACAAAAGTACCCCATTTCTATTAAAAGTTATTGAAAGTAAACTGAAAATAGTCAAAAATAAGACGAGCCGTTAATTCCCAAATTGGCTCAGCCGATCTCAGCAATATGATTGTTCGTTAATATTAATATTTTGGATTACTTTACTGTGATTTTGATCAAATTTAACAAAGTAAATCAATTTAAGTCATTATAATTGCATTTTATTTTACATTACACTACTTCATAAGAAAATAAATATAATTTCTACCATATAAATATCAGTTTTAGCCAATCAGATTGCTGAGCTCGTCTGAGCCAATTTGGGAATTAACGGCTCGTAAAAATAAGAGATACTGTATATTTTGTTGCCATTTTTTCATAAAACCTGAAAAAAAAGTTAAAATTAAAATATGGGCTTTATCAAGAATATTTTTTGTTATTCCGTGATAATGACGTCATATGCATACTTTTCTATAGACGAAGTTAAAGACTGGATTTAAAAATTACTGGATTGTAAAAGTGGATTGCTTTGGCGGACAAAAATGACGTCATTTATAAAAAAGCGTGTATTTTAATTCTTAAACCAAAATTATGTTTTGTAGAAATGCGTCATTTTCACAACCCAGCTGCTTTGAAATTCTTCACAGGTGAAAATGCTGCACTTTTTAAAATAATGTAATATAAATCACACACAGATAAGATAAAACGCAATGTTTTACAAAAATTTAGAGTGTCTTTATAGAAGAGAGGTGACATGTAAATAATAGCGATTTATATTACAGAAATTGATGATTCTCGCCTAGATGGATTTGCTTTGCCGAGTTAGACCACGTTGTCCGAAATCCTCTCGAATAATGAAATTTTAATGCTATTCTTTAGGGCATTCTACTATAATTTTATCAAAATAACATAATGTGCTTAATTTAATTTTTCCTAATTTTATGTAATCTATATATTTAAAACCCAAATGTGTTTTTTAGTCATCTGCCCTGATCTTTCTGCTGATCCAATTTTGCTAATATATATATATATATATATATATTTTTTTTTAACTGAAAGCTCTTCATTTATAGATGTGATCACACTATCAGTTTTTTTTTTTTTTAAGACCCACTTTTATATTTTAATTTAAAAGCATTTTATAAACTTTCTTCAAAATGGTGAAAATTAGATAGCTTTCATTGTTGCAGACACGAGAGAAATAATGAGGTATTTTTATCTTTATTCATGCTATTTTCTGATAAAAATTCAAAATTGTTGAAAAAAATTGTTGTATAGGGTTTAGTGTCGTAAAATCCCATTAGGAGCATAATAACGAAAAATGACATACTGCTTTTGAAAAAACGCATTTTTCCTCATAAATTTTCTATATTGTTTTTTCTTCTGCATGTGTACTGATACTAAGTTTCAGACACTACGCGAAATGCTCATTTAAGTGAAAATTAAGTCATATTTAAAAGAAAACGATCATTTTCTTAGATAAAACTAAACATTTTAACACAAATGCGTCTAAAAAACATAAATTACGGAAATTTTTTCTCTCCGGAATCAAGATTAGAATCTCAAGTAAAGGGTACGTCTGTTCACATAAAAGATGTTGCTGACAATTGTGACTTCAAGTTTTGAGACAAATGACATTTAAATGATCAAACAAAATACAATTTTTTTAAAAATGATGGATATAAGAAGTGCGTATGCAAATTTTGAGAAGGTGAAAATTGCTGTTTTTCATTCCGGAATACCAAGCATAAGAGCCTCAGTTGATAACCACATCCTAATAACTGATCTTTATTATATTTTATTGATTAAATATCTATATTACAAAGAACAAACGTATCTGTGCTTAACGCTGACGTCATTTTGTTAATGACAACACTTCACAATTAAATTTCGGTCTTTAAATTTTCGCTACTGCAATTTTTTAATCTTCTGACCATCGTACATTTTCAATTTTCGTCGCATAGGAAAAAAAATTACTTTCAAATGCAATTTGTTTAAAAACTGTATCTTAATTGACTGATACATTATATTTTCTAAAATAATTTTTAAGCATGATTTTTTTTTAAGTTTATCTTATCACGTGCCGGTTTCAATACATAATAATAATAAACATTTTGACATAAAGCAACAAACATTTTTCAGCATTTGTTTCTGGCTATTTTTGCATAACGAAATTAATACTTCCTTTATAAACAAATAAAATAATAATATTAAAAAAACCATCAAGCTAACATATTTCTGAAAGACAAAATAAAGAAATTAATACTTCTTTTATAAACAAATAAAAGAATAATATTGTAAAAACACAAATCTAAGGTGATTGTAATCGTACAATTTAAATTTTTAGATCACCAAATAGGATTTTTTTTTTTAATGGAATTTGTTTGCAAAGTTCATCTCAGTTTACTGTCTGTCTATGGTTTTAAAACAACTTTAAAGCATGAAATATTTTTTAATTTATCTATATCGTGCGGAGTTCGATTACGAAAGATTAATCCGTTTGCCCTTGAAACAAAATAAAGAGTTCGTCATTTTCTTACGGTTAATATCCATTTAAAAAAAACCTTCCCAATGAATAAATAAATAATATAATATAAATAAAACACAAATTTAACAGACAAGCTCTGAAATTAGCAGAATATAAAAGGATGCCGTAAGTAGCTAAATCTTGGTCAAATAACTCTTAGCATGCGGCTAACAAAAAAATATCGCTTTTGATAAATTTCAAAAATTTATTTGATTGTATAATTCGTATTTTGCATATGAAAAATGCTCTTATAATGTAAGTGGGCAACCTAAAAAATTTATTGCACGTAAAAAAATTATTAGTTTTCAATTAAAAATTTTTTTCACCTATATTCTTTAACCCGGGAAGCCCGGGTACGATTCCCTAGTACTGTTAAAAAAAATCAGATAAAATCCAAGGCACATAAGACATATCTAAATTTGAAAACTTGTAGTATGATTTAGTTGAGTGTTTCACATTAAGAAAGTAAATTGATATTCAATCGGATTATTTTGAAATAATCTAAAAGTCTAATGAATTTTTCGTGTTTAGAACTATTATTTTTCCTTCTTTTATATTTCATTTTATATTTTGCAGGTATGTGAAGGAAAAATTACCGCTCATACTATAGAAGGTACACATCTAAGTATTTTACAGAGTAGTTCAGCAGAAGATATTGCAAGATTAATGAAAGAAACTTTCAATTTAGATAAAATAATATAAATTAAATACAACTCCTTTATGGTCTATTTTCAAATGTATTGCTGTCATGTTTTGTCAGTTTAATTTGGTTTACCTCCTACTTTAGTAATTTTATTAGCATATTTTAATATTGTGTCTAAAAGATTCAATGAAGATTTTCATAATTTTTTCTTAGGAATGTCATATAAATTTATTTTTTTTTTTTTTAATCTATAAGAAATCCCTTGTGTGTGTTTTTGGTTTAACTTTTTAATCTAAATTTATCTTGCTTGTACCATTTTCAGAATTGCTTAATTACGATTTTGATTACTGTTTTTTATGAAAATCCATTGATTCTTCTTTTATTAGCATTATATGTAACCTTTATGTTACCTTATATTTAGCCTTATACGTAACCACTGAGCATTATGTAACTTTATATGGAACCTTTATGTAACATTATATGTAAACTTGAATATAAACTTTATTAGCTAAATCCTTAACTCTATTGTCTTTCATGGCTAAATGGCTAAATAGTAAAACTTGTCATACATTCATAAACGCTATTGTCATATTTCCCATTTTTAAGAGCTACAAGATTTTCAGTGATTAATTTGTGTCGGGATATTAAAAAAAATAATAATAATTCGTTTGTTATTTGAATGATTGTTACTAACAATTTATTGTATATAATCAGTTTGTAATTCAAAAAATATTTGTAAAACTTTTTACCGACTTGAACCACTTTTTTGGTTTTGAAATTTATTTTTTTATTTAATTCAACATCTAATAAAATATTAACTAGTTCGTTTATTAAATGAATAAACAAATAGCGCATAACAAATTATCTCAGATACTTGTTTACCTGCTGCGAAACGTAGATATTTAAATAAGGCAGTCGTAGGTTTGTGTATTCATGAGTTTAAAAACTCTCAAAAGAAGTATTATATAGTTAAAAAATATCTAAAACCTGCGAGAAAAATCTAAAATCGGAAAAAAGCTCAAAGTGTTCATCGTTTTCAAAATTATCCTGCAAAAGAAATCTTGTATTTTTTTATATTGTACTAGGGAGCTCTGCCCTCTGCAAGCTACGCTCGCCAACCCCCGTTCAGACACTGCAGAATATAAAAGCACACTAATTTGATCGATATTAAAAATATTAGAGAAGATTGTACTGTAATGAAAAAACATATAGCGATATCACTGTAAATGGGTTTCCATTCAATTTCCTTTGATTGCAAAAATTTAAGGCCGAATCAGTTGCTGTTAAGACATCCAATGTTTGTTTTCATGTTTGATTAAAGAAGACCAGTTAAACAATTGAAAGGAAGCTAAAATAAAATGAATTAAGTAAACAGAGTCTTTGCCTCCCGGTATTTTTAACAGCGTTATAAAACGATTGACATAATACAATTTGCTACAATATACTGCTTTAACCCCTTCAAGGGTGGTGGTTCATTTTTGGACCACTTAATTTTTAATCTTAAATGCCACAATGGCACCAGAACATTGGAATGGAAATTTTCCTTTTATTAAGTAAGTGAACAAAAGAATTTTTGTATTTCGCAATTTATTTGTAAATTCTGGTACCATTCACTGATTTCAACATTTTACAAATTGAAGTACCTTGTCCCTGAAAGGATAAAACGCATATTAATGTATTTATTATTTTAAAGTTTCTTTTCTCTTTTAATATTCACGTGTAAATACAATTTTCAAGACATAATTTTCAATATTTTCCTACTTTTAACACTTACTTATTTAATAGTAATTTCAAAGTTTTTTTTTCTCTTTTTAATAGTCGCGTGTAAATAAATATTTAATGGTTAGGAAATAATATTCTTTGCGCTGTTTTTAGAATAAAAAACAATCTCTATAATAATAGCCTAAGTCATGTGACTATTATCTACAGTTCTGGGCGGATCCCTTCGCTTTTTATATTCCTGGTGCCATTTTGGTACTTTAATGTTAGCCAGCCACAGGCGATAAGTCGCCAAATATTATTCTATAGCCATCATTTTACATACATTATAACAGTCCAAGTCATGTAACTGCCACAAACAATTACAACCCATCGATTTTCATAAGATAGGTTCCTTTTTTGATTAAAGAATCAAAGTTATTTCTTCGAATAAAACTACATAAAAGCTGCCATGATCGAAAAGAATTCTTGGTACTTTGGGTTATATTTGGGTGCAAATTTCACCAATAGCTTTTTTTAACTCGCCAGTTACCATTTTTTTATTTTTCGAGGGGTAAATTAAAACGGTACAACTTGGTTATCCCATCGACCAAAAATCTATCGCCATACTATAAGATAAAATGCCAATAATGGTTGATCGTAAATGTCACATTCACTTAACTGTAAGGAAGTTACACGTGTTTACGCCATCAAGTAATTTTTATTTCGACGTTTTATTTTTATTTTTATTAATGTTATACTAATTTATTTCTTCTTTCGTTATTTAAAATAAAAATTACGTCAGTTTGTATAACTTGGTGAGTGGTTTGGCGATTTATTTAATTTGGCGAAATTGGTCGACATGATAACAAAGTAGTATCATTGAAACATTGCTTTCAATTTGAAATTAAATGTCAGGATTTGCTGCATTATTTAATCGGGTTTGGCGTGACTTTTTTTTTTTTTTTTTTTTTTTTTTTTTTTTACGACAATTTGGAGAAAACCTCGTTTTCGAATACCAGTTACATATGTATTTTTTAATTATTTTCTATCATTTTTAAAATGAAATAACAATAAATAAAAAAATTAATTAATAACTTTAGAACAAAACAATTTATAATTTTTTTAAATAAAAAGAAAATAAATGTAAGTAAACGCTTATTAAGAAATAAGCAACAATAGCCGGGTTACCATGTCAGGCAAAATAACGTCATTTTGGCGCCATTTAGGTATCCCGGTGCGTATATGACATCTGCGCCTAATATTTTTCTTTTCTTTTCGTTTTAAAAAAAAGAAAGAAATGAAAACCAATAATTTTAAACTTTTCCGTTTTAAATGAAAGTTTTGTATTAAATAAAATGATAATGAAATACAAAAAAAAAAAAAAAAAGCATTGTTCTTAGCATGCATTTAAGTGAGGCCAAACTGGTCGCCAAATTAGTTTAAAATAACCTTTACTGAAATATGAAAAAAATATCTGTTATGATTAAAATTTGAGTTGCCATCATTAAAAAAAATATTTAAAATTTGAAAAAAATTAATATTTCAAAAACTTATTCCAATTTAAAAATTCTACTACTAGTTTTTAGATCTGCGGATCAATGCCGATTTTTGGTGTTAATTTCATCGCAAAGTATTCCATATTTTAGGAGAAATCGCCGCGAAACAATATCAGTTGTTTAATCAGTCATTTCATGGAATCATTTCATAAATTCGTTACATTTCAGTCGTTTCATACATCCGTTTCATAAATTCGCTTCATTAGGATTATATATATATATGGTAGATTACGACATGTCTGAAGAAAAAAATGAATTTTTTTTCCATTGTATTAGTTAATAAAAGAAACACTAAGTGGATGATTATAATTAGATAAATTTGGAACTCAAACCCTCATATTATGTTTAAAATGATTAATTACTTACTCCCATAAAAAAGAAATAACATTGAACAAAATTTAAATTTATGGTAACATCTTCAATCCGGTTTTCCTAGAATTAAGTGGGAAGAAATAGAAAAGTGATGTACCTTTTAATAGCGAAAGGTTTCATAAAGATTTAAAAAAAATAATTTAGAGGATTTGCTATCAATAGAATTGAATATTATAGTAATTAATTATTTTGAAAATCATGCAAATTGATCTTTAATTTGATCACTTATATGAGACTAGGAGGCTCTGACCCCTGCAAGCTCCGCTCGCCAACCCCCGTTCAGACACCCCAGAATCTAAAAACACGCAAATCTGATCGGTTTAAAAAATATTATAGAAGATTGAATTATACTGAAAAAAGCTGTGCAGATCTCCCTGTAAACGGGTTTCCATTCAATTTTCTTTGATTTCAAAAAATTAAGTACGATCAGTTGTCTGTTAAGACATCCAATGGTTGTTTTCGTGTTTGATTAAAGAGGATCAGTTAAACGTTTGAAAAGAAGCTAAAAATAAAAGGAATTAAGTGTACAGGGTCTTTGTCTCCCGGTATTTCAAAACAATTTCTATAACAATAGCTTAAGTCATGTGACTATCATCAACAGTTCCGGGCGGACCACTTCGCTTTTTTTACTCTAGGTGCCATTTTGGTACATTAATGTTAGCCAGGCTCAGATGATAAGTCGCTAAATATTATTCTATCGTCATCATTTCATCTATATTATAATAGTTCAAGTCATCAACTGCCATAAACAAATACGGCCTGATCCCTTCGCTTTTCATATGAAAGTTTGGCACATATGTCATATAGATTGGCGCGATTTTTTTCCGACGCCAATTTTGGGAACGCATCAACACCATATACAACAACATCCGGCTTACCATATCAAGCAAAATAACGATAATTTGGTGCCAGTTACGTGCCCGTTTCGTGTATTTCATTGGCATTAAAAAAAAAAAAAGAAAAAAAAAAGAAAAAAAAACGCGCCAATATGGGGCCGTAAATTTTCCATTTTGATTAAAAAATCAAAAAAAAAAATTTCGAACAAAACTACATAAAAGTTGCCATGGTCGCAAAGAATTCTTGGTACTGTTACTCTAGCCGGATGCAAATCTCGCCAATAACTTTTTTTGAACTCGTGAGTTATAATTTTTTTTTTCCGAGTGGTAATATTTTCCCAGATGCCATACACCACAGGTTTGGCGTCTGGCGGTACACGCCGCGGCAGGTTTGGCGTGTTTTTTTTTTCTTTTTTACGAAAATTTGGCGAAAACCACGTTTTCAAATACCAGTTACATATGTATTTTTTGTATTACTTAGTTATCCCGTCGACCAAAAATGTATCGCGAAATTATAAGATTAAATGCCAAAAGAAAAACAACCTACGATAGAGACAAGCATCTCACGGTATGTGAGAAGCATATATCTAATCAAGGAAAAAGAAAAGACCCACAAGAATATGTAAAAATATTAAAAAGACAACCACCACGATAGTGACCAAATACCAAGACAAGAAAACCTCCTCAGAAGAACAAGTCCACTGGCTGAGATAAGTATATTATACTAGACAAATATAATGAATTATTAAATTAAATGTTAATTTAGGTCAAACCTAACTCCCATAGCTTATGTCTAAGTTACAACCTGAAGCAGTTAGCTCAATTAGAAATTAGTATATTAATCTCACTAGGTCAGCTCGTTAGTCTCCTATCAATTCCCTCCTAGCTAAGTAATATTATGCCAATTCATAGTTAACTTGCCATAAAATAATATAGAAAAATAATAATAATTAATAAATAAAATCCTGATTCTAATATTAGAAATGATTAAAATATAAATTCATTTTAAATAACCAGGCAATATTTAAGTAATCTAGCCTGCACAAGCTACCGGACCCTCTCCAGTGCGAAGTCTACGGAGTCAGTTTCTACGCGGTGGGGTACGGTAGATATGCGGATCTCACCCCCCTGCATCGTTATGTTTGCCTAGCATTTCGGCCCAAAATTAACTTTCGACGCAACTTGTCTATCTGCGACGCTCCAATTATTTTTATTTTTTTTAATTTTATTTATTTATTTATTTTTTTATTTTACTTTTTAAATTCTTCTTCTTTTTTTTTCTTTTTTGCTTCCCCACCCCCCTCCAAAATCCATTTTCTTACGACAAGTCTGAGCCAACAATTCGGCTTCTAACCCCCAGGTCATTCAGAAGTAGTGAGGGCAGCGGTGGCCCAGTTGGCAGAGCATCGAATCAGCAGCTAAGGCCGCGGGATCGAGGCCTACTGCTGGCTATAATCGCCATGTACGCTAATGGCGCCTGGTGCATGTAAAATCCGTCGTGGGTGCAAAGTCCTCCAATTTACCTGTGAATTATACCTCTGGAGGTGCCTTGCCAGGTGAAGGTCTCGTCATCTGATCAAGGTTCTAAATTACGAGACCAACATGAGTAGCAATGTGCAGGTGCCAAACAACAGGATATAACGTTAAGTAACCGGCAAACAAAGTATACACAAACGTGCAGTCGGCACTGCAGATAGTATGACGATCGAGGCAATGATGTCAGGTTTATTGCCGCTTCGCGGCGATTAGGCGGTCTTTCGCCTCGATGCCAGGTACTAAACCCGTTAAGCTGGGGCAACCCAGCAGGTAGGGGCCTGGTCATCGGTTAGAAAGAAAGAAAGATTAAATGCCAATAATGGTTGATCGTAAATGTCACATTCACTTGACTTTAAGCAAGTTCACGTGTTTACGTCATCAAGTGATTTTTATTTCGACGTTTTATTTGTATATTTATTAACACTAGAACCGCGGAACTTTTGGTATACCTAGAACCGCGGAGCGGGTCATTTTGACCCTAGATAGAGAAAGTATACAAATATGGACAAATGTTTAATTTAGTTAACCTTCTCACGCGCGAACTGATATATCCGTTCACTAAGCTGTAGATTTCACTGCAGTAGAAGCATTATTTAAATTAATATAATTCTACAAATATAATGCAGTTTTAAAACATTTTGTTATGATTAATACTCTGAAGGCTTATATTCCCATGCGTAATTAAATTTTTTATATCATGTTAGAAAAATCATCTTTTTTTAGACGTTTTAAAAAATTACAGAGAAAACAACATTACAATTCTACCCTTTTGCTCGGCGGTCAGGGGGTTCCAAGACATTATATTTTCATATAATATTAAATATTTCCCACTCTTTACATTGCATTTTATGTATAGGTCACCAGATATTACCTAACACTTTAGAAAATGATATTATTCATAATTGTATTGCCTTAAGTATAATAACATATATTTCAAACAAAAATAGAAATAGACTTCATAATTTTAATAGAAAATAGATTATCTCATTCAAATAAGTGTAGATATAATTTCTCAGAATAATTTAAAGAAATGTATAAACAAATACTAGTTAATTACTATTTTTGCATAATATTAAAGCCGTGAATTATCACTTTGCTAACTAAGCGTAAACCAACAGAGTGGGAAAAACCCAAGCCAGGAATCGAACCCGGACCCCTGGAATAGCGCTCGAGTGCTGAACCATTAAGCTACGAGGACTATGCCCAGCTTGGCATCCCTCACTCACATAAGTCGGTAAGACTGCTACCGCAGCTATTAGATGGAAAAGTCTTCATGAGCACGCAATCATGCCGCGTAACATGAGACGCAAATGAACCCAGCATCGGTGAATATACATAATTCCAAGGGTCCGGGTTCAGTTCCCGGCTTAGACATTTTCACTCTGTTGGTTTACGCTTAGTTAGCAAAGTGATAATTCACGTCTTTAATATTCAATAATTTCAAGCATAATTTCACTGCTGAAAAGTAGTTGAAAAATTAATTAAAATGGTTTTACATATTTGTTTAACCCATGCTATTGTATGCATCGAAAACTTGGTAAAAAAAATTGTACATGTACCGCAAATGTGTCAAAAAAAATGCATTCCAAGTTTTCTTTTCAAGTTTTGAAGTGCGACATCTGTCTCGTCTATGTTTAGTTTATAGTTTTCAAGCGTTTTTAGTGGATCCTTCGCACCCAAATGACACCTTATTTTTTGCCTTCAGAAAACAAACTTTTCTCTCAATGCTTCAACTTAGTCTTGAATAAATTGCCATTTTCTATGAAGTTTTCCAGTAATGGCTTTGTATGAAAGTCAAGCATTGATAGCAGCAAGACCCAAAATATTATAAAATACATGCCCTTGACACTTACGTGAAGCATATTTGAGAATATACTTCCTTGTCATATGGTCAATCACATCTACACCAAATTTAGTTGCGTTGTAGTAAGCAAGCGTATCAGAGTTTTTTTTATAGAATTATTTAACACTTCAGTAGCTGGATGTAGACTAAACAGCTAGACTGATATCTTTATGGGTTAGTAACAGTAGTCGCATGCAATTCCGATTTTGACATTTTTTTAGAGACTGATATATTTCTTCTTGAACGTTTTACACCTTCAAGGCTGATGCTTTTTTATTTCAATATTTCTGACAGCTTCCGTGTTGTATAAAAATTGTTTTTAGTATCATAATCATTGCAATGAGTAGGACCAGCTAATGTAATGACACTGGCAGAGATGTCGTCACTATCATTTCCTTCGTCAGAATTCAAATTTCCTTCATTTGCAGGCAGAGTTTCACCCTTGCTATTAAAAATCGAAAGACATCATTGTTATCACTTTCTGAATCATTTTTAGATAATAGTTGCAATTATTCTAAGGCTTCTTTAACCCTAAGTTTACGACATCGTGACATCTTGTCTATATTTATAAACATACCTATATTGTAAATTTTCACTACATACGACCCATCTTCACAACGAGCATATATGACTTTTAAATGAAAATCTTCACTATTCCCCCTCCTGGATCTGACTATTAGAGGAAATTAGGGTGAGGCAATTATACTTTATCCTTACTTCCAACAAAATTCTTCTCTTTTTTGTCATTTATGCGTAAAAGCACACTACGGGTCAAATTGGCCCGCTTCGCGGTTTTAGGTATAAATGGTTATAACTGCAAATTTATTCATGTTATTTATTTCCAAATTCTATAAGTTGTTGTTTAACTTATAATATTAAAAGTTACGAGGGAAATGTTTTTCAATTATTATTTTTCGCGCAATGACAAATTAAACATCGATTTGGGTCAAATTGACCCAATCCGCGGTTCTAGTGTTAATGTTACACTATTTTATTTTGTCTTTCGTTATTTAAAATAAAAATTATGCCAATTTGTATAATTTGGCAATTTACATAATTTGCCGAAATTGGCCGACGGAATAACTAAGTAGTACAGATGTCACATAGATTGGCGCGATTTTTTAAAGATTTTTTGATGATTTAAGTATTTTTTAAGTATTTCTATCATTTTCTAAAGGAAATATAAAAAAAAATAATAACTATAGAACAAAATAATTTATATAATTTAAAAAAAGGAATAAAAGTAATTAAACATTTATTATTAAATAAACAACAATAGTCGGGTTACCATGTCAATCATAATAATGCCATTTTGGCGCCAATTAGATAACCGGTGCGTAGATAACATCTGTGCCTAATTTTTTTCTTTTCATTTTGTTTTAAAAAAAAAGAAGTGAAAGCCATAAATTTTAATACAATGAATGAAAGGATTATATTTTAAATGAAATTTATGAAATATAAAAAAAATGCGACTGAAAAATTGTTTGGCGATTTATCACCTGCGTCTCGCTAACATAAAAATACCGTCAGAATTGATTTCTCTATCAGAATCTTTCGATTTAGCGAAAGATTGTTCAAGTAAATTGAATTATGAATAAAAGTAGGCAGTACATTTCTTAGCATGCATTTAAGGGAGGCCAAACTGGTCGCCAAATTAGTTTAAAATTACAACATTTTCTGAAATAAAAAATATATATATATCTGTTATGATTAAAATTTGAGTTGCCATTTTTGGAAAAATGTATTTAAAATTAGAAAAAAAAATAATATTTCGAAAACTAATTCGAATTTAAAAATTCTAATACCAGTTTTGAGATCTGCGGGTCAATACTGATTTGTGGTGTTAATTTCATTCCAAAGTATTCCATATTTTAAGAGATATCGCCGTGAAACATAATCAGTTGTTTAATCACTCGTTTCATAGAATCGTTACACAAATTTGTTTCATTAGGCTTTTATATATATGGGGTAGATATAAAAAAATACTATTAACATTTTCCAATGTTATTTGAAAGATTGTTACGGATAATTTATTGCATATAATCTAAGTAAAAATTCAATAAATAATGATACAACTTTTTCCCGGTTCCTTTAACTCTTCTTTTTGTAATTTTTTTTTTTTTATTTAATTCAACATATATTAAAACGTTATCTCGTTTGTTTATCATACGAATAAGAAAAATAGAGCATAACAAATTATTGAATTAATTTAATTCAATATCTCTGAAATTATCGGCTAATGTCAGATGAACGTCTATTTGCACGCTTTTTCTTTTCGCATCAAACAGAAACCCATGTTAGAGAATGAGTTTCTGTTTGATGCGGAAAGAAAAAGTTTGCAAATAGACGTTCGTCTGACATTAGCCTAAGGCTTAACCGAGTTCGTTAATAATCTTCATCCACCATTTTGTTTCAAAATGGCAGCCATTTCATTTTTTTTATTTATAAATTTAATGACATGTAAAAAAAAAAATTAAAAATTGAAAAGTTTTTTCTTGTAAATGTTTGATCTTCATAAAAAGATTCCGGAGCATTATTTAATCCGTCTTTATCTAAAAATATGGCTAAGATATAGCTGTTTGAAATTTACGGTGACTGACAATTTAGGAAAATCTGAATTTTGTCATGCGATAGCACGAGTATTTATTAACTAATTTGAATGTGACTAAACATATATAAAGGAGATACCAAGATCCATACCGATGTCGGGGAAAAAATGGCGAACACTTAAAAAAATTAAATTCTAAAATTCCAAAATAGGTACAAAAAATTAGAATTTGAAAAAGTGTTTGACCCGGATATAATTACTCCAGAGCATGTTTTTTCTTTATCTTAAAAAAATGGCTGAGATATAGCAGTTTGAAACTCTAGGATGTCTAATATTTTAAAACAATCTGATATTTGTTTTACATCAGCAGTCGTATATATTAACCAACTTGGATGTGTCTGAGTATGTGTGCAGGACATATCAAGATCTCGACCTAGTTCATTGATTAGCTTCATCCACCATGTTGATTTAAATTGGCAAGAACTTCAAGATATCGGCAAATTTCGCGACCAATCAAAAATTGCTCTAAATAAAGAACTTAGATATAACGGAATAATTAGTCGAAATTCTCGTTCATATTCATTATTGACGAAAACTGGTCTTCAATCGTCTATAGAAGGGTTACACTAATTTTAGATTATTGTGTTTGAATAAAATAATCTGAATTTTTAAAAGGGGGATTAAGAAATTTACCCTTTTCACATTTTTCATGCTGGAAGAACTTATTACTGAATTTTAATTTTTTTTATGGAATATTAGACGGAAACAAATGTTGAACTGATTGAATTGTACAAATGTAAACTAGTTAGTTTCCTACATTCGGATTAATTGAATCGGATGGACAAAAAAAAAAAAAAAAAAACATGTATGAAAATTGTTTTAAGAATAATAAAAACTCAGTAAATCAAATACAATTTTGCAAGCATGAAATAAAAAAATGGACATGAAGGTGCCTTTTTTTTTTATTCGACTGTTTAACAATTGAAATTTTAGAGATGTTTAAAATTAAAGAAAAAATCGATAAAACAAAATTGATGCTTGGGTCGTCGCCCCCGTCAACAGAACGTTAGTCACACACATGTTTTCCCTTTTTAGAATAAATACTGTAGATCATAAAATATTATGAATTATTACCTTTAATTGTATTTACAAATTGTACATAATGATTATGAATTTTTTCTTGAGTATACGTTAAAAAAAATAAAAATAAAAAATTCCCGGAGTTACCAATTATTTCTCCTAACAAATTCGAATCATAATGTAATGCTGCGTCTCAAAGAAACAATAATAATTTTATTAGCTGATACATTCTATAATTGTATTTTTCAATATTTTTTTCTTTTATTTGCAAAACTTAAAACAGTAAAATCGCAAACAAAGCTATTATATTTATTCTGTGCAGAATTTAATGATCGAGACAACAACTACTTGAATGTAACAACTACTAGAATTCTTATTTCGAATAATGCACTTAAAAATGAATAATTTCAATATATTTATTAACAAATAAAAAAAAAATTGAAATAAAGAAATTAGTTGATTAATTGAAACATAGTTTTTACATCCTACCTGGTCTCTACAAATGTCCTACCCATTGCATTTAACACGAAAGTGGTGATAGCTATAGTCATAAACATAGTGTGAAACTGCTAAATGTCACATTTTTTAAAATTTTGTTTGATTAAATAGAGAAAAACGACGGAATATGTTAAATAAGAACAACTAACTAAGACACAAATTGGATATTCTCTTTCAAAAACAGACCGGACCATGCATAGCGCACTCCAGTGTTGTTCATTGACGAAGGCAGCGGGTCCCCTAAATGTGGGTTCATTTGTATGGTTTTTCTTTTAAAAATACGAGTTAGAACACGACGAATTAAAATGTTTAGAATGGAACTGTTAGATCGAATTTTTAATAAACCTACAAAAATAATTGCAATAAAAATTAATCTTGCATTGGTTGTCTAACTCTTAAAACGAATAATGTTTTTAACCTAAAATTACCAAAATATTATTTCCACAAACTTCAACTGCTTAAATTATTGAAAAATTAAACTGTATTAGAATACGTAATCAAGATGAGCAATTATGTTGAAGTTATCGACTGAGGCTCTTATGTTTGTGTTTACGGGATGAGAAATCAGTAAAAAGATTTCCCTTTCTCACATCATAAAATTTCCCCTCATAAAATCTAAACTGTGCGTAATTTTCACATTCTCAAAATTTACATACGCACCACTCAAATTCACAATTTAAAAGTATTTTAACGCGCAATACGTTATTAATGAATTTATTTCCAAACTTAAAGTCACGTTTGTCCGATACAACTTTTCATGCGAACATTCACACAGACTTTAAGGTCTAATCTCAGTACCCGCGAAAATGTACCATTCAGAAATTTGTCTTTAGTTGCCATAGTATTGGTCAAATATTTAGTTTTATCACAGAAAATGATTGTTTTGTTTTAAATATGACATCATTTTTACTCACTGAATCACTTTGCATAGCGTCTCAAACTCAGTATCAGCGCAATGTAAAAATATTGAAATATCTTCTTCAATCTTTTGATTTCTGAAGATGAATACGTGTTTTTTTTTAATGGCTGACATCATTTTCTGTTCAAAAGTAAGAAAAAATGTTACTTTTATTTGTAATGCGAAAATGGCATCAATATTGATATAATCAATAAAAATACATAAACCATGACTATATTCCGTTTACTTTTAATAGAAATGGAGTACTTCAGTTGCCACAATTACAAAATTGGTACTAAAAACTATAAAAAAATTAATATCTCAAAAATAAATTAAGATAGAGCTTTCAAACAAATTGTATTTAAAAGTATATTTTTTTCTATATACTACGGTGTAAAAAATGAAACTGTGCGATGTTTAGAAGTTTAAAAATTTGCAGTAGCGAAAATTGCATAACCAAAATTTCATTTCAAATTTTAAAGTATTGCCATTCGCCATTCGCCAATGGCAATACGCCATTCGCAGAATGACGTATGCGTTACGCACAGATATGTTTGTCCTTTATAATATAGATAATATCGTAAACGTTTGACGATATACGCCGCTGTCAAATTTAGTGAGGATACCATCACTAGTTTTTTTTGTAATTTTTTATGGGTGAATCCATTTCAAGTGGTCCAGCACTGGTTGCTCGACCATTTAAAAAAAAAAAAATCTGCAATTTTTTGTACAACAACACTAACATGATGGAAGTTCAAAAGGACTATAATTTTAATTTTATTAATTTTTGTTTGTGCATGGCGGCCATCTTTGTTTCATCATCTGCAGCAATTTTCTCACAAGAAGGGTTTACGGAATTGTAAATAATTCATCGTTTATTTATCCAATTCAAGTGCGGATTACAGCAATTTGTACGGAATACATTGGGCTAAAAATTTGGTTATGGAGTAGTTTACGAAACCAACTGCTTATTGGTAAAATTTAAGTGTAAATTTTCAGTTTTTTTCCAAAATTTGTCCGTTTACCAGAGGAAATTTTTCTAGCAAGAAAAACTGTCAACATGACATAATCTTTTTTACAAATAGGCCGAAAGTACTTGTACTTTCGGCTTACTTACTTGTACACGCAGAGTTCCAGATCCGAGACTTGCTTTCTCTTCGCTAAAAAAATATCTCAAATTTTTCAAAAATGACAAAAATCGCACTTTTCAGGTTTTGATATCTCTGGTGGGGGACAAGATAAAAATCTGAAATTTTTTTTTATAAGAGTATTGTATGGTAGTGTTATGCACAAGAAATTTCAGGATGGAGATTTGACTACAAGCTTAGATATGGCAAGGGCAACATGTCAAAACAATACTGCCAATCTATTGTTTTCTTGTAGTCACATCTAAGTATTTATCTCAGAGTATCATTTAAATTTATTTTTTAGATTATCTTTAAATAATAGTAACAGAAAATAAAGCCTTTTGCAATTAATTTAAAAAATAATTATGCCTAAGGCCTACATTTGGTAAGGTTTCAGTAATTTTTGTTGTAATTTTAGTAACTAAAAGAAACCTCAGAACTTTTACATATGTATAGATATATATATACAAAACCTGAGACAAAAACAGAATAGTGTAAGAGAAAAGCTGTTAATGTTGGCATACTTGTTGATACATGATCAAACGTGTCAAAACACATTCCTGCTTGTTGGTTTAAAAACCACAATTTTAATGCTGCTTGCCAGTCCCTGAAACTTGTTCCTACCATAAGTATCTTCCTGTAAATGAAACATTATGCCATGTTACCATGCATCAGCCTCAAGTAATTTTCAGAAAGTAAAGATATCCAAAGCCTTTTCAAAATTTATACTGCAGAAAAACCACATTTTTGCATAAGAAGTAAGCTAGGAATTATTAATGAAATGAGACATGCACATAGTGATTTCAAAGTATATTTCTATGAGCCAGCAGGGCCAACATCTTCAATCAAGGTATCAAGAGATGACAAGACTTGGTTCCTACAAATAAAATTTTGAGAAAGATCAAAATTGTGGTTTTTACACCAACAATCAAAAATGTGTTTTGACACATTTGATCAAGTCTCAACAAGTATGACAACATTAACAGCTCTTCTTTTCCCCAATGTCTTCCCCAATGTCTCAATATAATGTATAATTTTATGTATAATTCTTGTATAATTTTTTTTCTTTATGTAAAAGCGTTGAGGTTTCTTTTAGTTACTAAAATTACTTACAATAAAAATTACTGAAACCATACAAAATGTATGGCCTTTGGCATAATTATTTTTTTAATTAAATGCTAATCTTTGCAAAGGGCTTTATTTTCTGTTAGTATTGTTTTGACATATTTCCCTTATCATATCTCAGCTTGTAGTCAAATCTCCATCCTAAACTTTCTTGTGCATAACACTAAGGTACAATACTCTTATAAAAAAGATTAAGATTTATATCTCGTGCTCCACCAGAGATATCAAAGTCTGAAATGTGCAATTTTTGTCATTTTTGAAAAATTTGGGATTTTTTTTAGCGAAGAGAAAGCAAGTCTCAGATCTGGAACTCGGCGTGTGAGTACAGAGTCATTCCATGTCAATTCAACCAGACCTTGTAACCCGACCCCCAGGGATTTGGATGAAACTCGGTGTATATACTAATTCTATCATGATATGAATACATCAGAAATTTTTCCTTCCTAGACGTCATAGTTTGCGAGATATGGGGGGTCGAATTTTTGGATTTTTCTCAAATCGCACATTTCTGAGTCTGTATTTTTAGACTGAAAGTTCCATTTTCAAAAAATTGTTTCTCTGGATCTAAAATGCGAATCATCTTAAAAATATCACCGTAAGCACATTAAAAGACGCGGGTTTTAATAAAAAAATATTTAAAAAATTAATTTTAAATATTTAGGGCCAAAAAATTAAACCAAAGTTGAAAGTTATGGTTATTTTTCAAATTTTTTTGTGACTTTATGAAAAAGGCGCTACACAAAAAGGCAAATAAAATTTCCAATATCTTTTTGTTTTAAATAAAAGTTTACACTTTCGGCTTTCTATTTGTGAAATAAAAATGATATATTTCTCATGGCTTATGCAAAATTTTTGACTTATTTTGGGATGCTGTACCTATCAAGAGATAAATATCTTTAACTTTGCTTATGGTACCTAAATAATTGCTGCACATTTTAAATATAAATTTATTAATCATTTTGATTTATTTCCTAAAATGAACCCTTAAAATCAGACTGGTTTATTTATTTTTATAACAGTAGAAAATTTGTATCTTATTGGTACATATCACACCTTATCTGAAATTGTGTTGTTCTTAATCTTATCGCATATGTTTGTCACATAAATGTACATCTATCATTGGATTCAGTGGTATAGCATTTCTATAAATACTTTCAAAAAGGTAGTATATAAAGAATATGAACAATATTTAATGGAGGGGGTGCAGATATTGAAATCATAGACTTCTTTCTCATTTTACTCAGAAAAAACAAAGCAAAAACTTTACTTTGTAAATAAATAAAATAAAGAAGCACTCATATTAAATAAATTCAACAACTCATAGGAACCACAGCAATTATTTAGGTACCACAGTTTAAATTAGACATATTAGATATATATTTTTTTTTTCTTGAATGGTGCAAGTTCCCAAAACAGGGCAAAATTTTTACACAAGCTAGGATAAAAAATTCATTTTTATTAAAATTGAAATAATCATTAATTAAATCTATACATTAAATAAAATTGCTTATAAATAATTCAAAGATTTAGATTGTTGTATTTTTTTATGTAACAAATAAAGAATTTGTTAAATTATATGCAAATTTTTAAAGCTAAAAAATCAGAATAAACATTATATTTAAAAGATTGAAATTCAAAAATATAACTGAGCTAAATATAAATATAGAAATAAATGATATACTTTTCCAGTATCACTTAGACTTATTTTGCAACATTCTTTTAACGTGCAATTTAGAATTTATATTTATTATGAATAAGCAACATTGAGAACCTTCTAATATATATATGTCAATTTTCCTATCTTACTGTAACTCCAAACATAATAACACAACAAAACATCCGTATATTAGAAGATCTCCCCTCCTTCCCCACACCCCTCAGAAAAGAATTTAAATATCTTAAGGGGAAATTCTCTTCATTTTGGTAAAGGTTTATGAAAATTTGCAATTTTTATATTGCCAGAGCATCCATCACAAAAGTCAAGGACTTTCTTTACATCAGGAAATATCTCTTTTACAAACGATATCACTTCCTTCTGTGTTAAACACATAAGAGTGGAATCATGTTGCATGTCATAAGATAAAATCTGTATATTGCTTGCTGATAATCTAATACTGAGAGATAGAGTGTATATAACAGTTGGATCAAGAGTGCAGCTTCTTTGGTCCAATGGTAACTTTAAGCCTCATCTTGAATAAGAAAAGTAAAATTTTTGCTGAAATCCTACAAAACGATAGCTTTTTCAGGGCCAAAGTTTGCTTCAGTTTCTTTTAGGAAATTAGATTTAGCTTTCGTTATAAAAGAGTGGAATAACATTTTCCAAATATTTTACTTAGCTTGTCGCAAATTCAATTAAATGAACAGTGCTGCTAATACTGGATTGAATACCCAGAGTTATAATTCTCAAGTTTTTTGGAAATTCCTGTTTAAAAAGAGAATACAACTCATATAGATACACATAATATCAATCGCTTTTGTGCATAGTACATTCTTAGCAATGCTAACTACATTTTTTCCCAGTCATGATCCTTCAATATTCATTACAATTATAAAACTTTTCAATTAGTTCAATTGTTTCTGGACCTGTAGCTGTGGCTTTAATTTTTCTTATTTCTGGCATAGGCAAGATTCTCTTTTCTCTCAGACGTTGTCATGACGGTCTTGCAGCATAATTAGTTACTTCAAATTCATCTATTATTTTCATTTGCAGCACAAGGAAAAATAGATCCCTCTTCTATTATGAGAAACAGCAGACTAATAATAATTTGATTAACAGATTCGAAAACACCTGCCTTAACTAAATAATTTTTTCCTGCCTTTGTCAGAATTTGTTTATACAAGGCAGGTGTAAAAATATGTTTCATACTGTAGAAATGAACTAGGCTTTGTTAAATATAAGGTATTAAAACTATAAAAAACATTTTTAAAATGATTAAAATTATCCAAGATAATAAGATAGAAAGTTTTAAACGAATGTTAAATATATTTAAAATATTTTAATTCAAACACACACACACACACAGAAAAAAACATATTGTAAATTTGATGGGTAAAAAGTCATTATTGCCTTTTTGTTATTCTATATCAACAAAATATTTTTTGTTTACAGTTATAATGTAAACACAAAATTAAGGGTTTGTTAAATTTTTAAAAAAAGGCTAATAATAAAAGAAAATATATGAATGAATACACAATGGAAACATAAGGATTATGCATAAAATTTAATGGAGGGAGGATAGACTGCAGTCATAGACCCCCCCCCCCCCTTTTACTCAGAAGAACGAAAAAAAAGCAAAACCTTTACTTTGCAAAAGAAAGGAAGAAAGAAACATTGAATAATATATTCAACAAATCATAGGAACCACAGTACTTAGTTAGGTACCTCAGCTAAAATTAGGCAGAGATTTTTTTTTTTCTTGATTGGTGCAGTTTCTCAAAACAGGGCAAAATCTTGCATAAGTCATGAGAAAGGCATCAATTTTATTTCATAACTAGAAAGCCCAAAGTGTAAATTTTATTTACAACAAAAAGAAATTGGAAATTTCATTTGCCTTTTTGTGTAGAGCCTTTTTCGTAAAATCACAAAACTTTGGAAAAATAACTATAATTTTCAACTTTGTTTTAATTTTTTGGCCCTAAATATTCAAAATTAATTTTTAAAATATTTCTTTTATTAAAATCTGCTAAATAATTACTGTGGTTCCCATGACTTGTTGAATTTATTTAATACTAGCAAACCCCGCGGCTTTGCTCGCGTAATATTTGAAATATGCCAAGTGATATTTATATGTCTAATTTTTATTAAAAGGTACTAACTAAATTTTTATTTTATTAAAAGGCAATATTTTATTTTATTAAAAGGTACTTATTACTTTTAGGAATAATTCAAAAATTACTATTTAAAACACAGTTTGATTAAACATCTTTACTACACTGCATTAGGCAGAAATGAGACTTAAATTAATAAAATGAAATAAAACTAAATAAATGATAATTTAGAAAATATTTTGAAAATTTTATGCTCAATTAATACGCTCATTTCAGTATTCATTTGAAGTTTTGAATTTTTTAGAAACCATCTTCTTACATCTTAAAATTAACCATCATGTCAAATTCCAAGTCCTACCCCCTCTCTCAACATAAAGGGCTATGTTGAAACAGCAACTGTCACCATTAATTTGCAACATTAATTTTGAAATAAGTTTGCTATATCCTAATATTCCACAGAAACGTAATTTAAAAACCTTTTAAAGCCCTTTTTTAGAACGTTTGTTGTTCCTGTGAATCCCAGGTGGTAGAATCACCGGCATAAAATATAGCCTGTGTAGGATAAGAGACTGTTACCATTGATTCGAAACTATTACTTTTATAATCAGTTTATATTCCCTGAAATTGCAAAGAATCGTAATTTCGAACTTTTTTAGAATGCTTTTCGCACCTCCACTTCGCTTCACCCGTTTTTAATTCGAATTTGTTTTCGACGTTCCTTCGAGGGCATTTATATTAAAGCAACTACTATGTCATATTTAAAGTTTCTAGCCTTTTCAGTACCATAGTAATCGCAATTTAGAAAGGTTTTAGCTTCTGCAATCCTCTGGTGGTTGTGGAACAGACATAAAATATAGCTTATGTTTGAGCAGGTTCTATCACCAAAATTTGTCATTATTATTTTTTTAATCGGTTTTGTAATTTAAAAGTTTGCTTAAAAATTGTAATTTATAACGCTTTTCACTCACTTCATTTTTTTAAAATTTGGAATTTTCTTTCGACTGTCCTTAGAAAGCAGTTGCATCTTGTAAGCAAATACCATGCCATACTTCAAAGTATTAGACCCCTCAGTTGTGCAAAAAACGCAAATTATTACATGTTTTGCTTTTGCAACCCTCAGATGGTAGTGACAGCAACATAAAATATAACCTATGTTATAGCAGGGACTGTCACCATTGATTTGCAACCATTAATTTTGAAATAGCTTTGGTATTTCCTTAGATTGAGTAGAAATCGCAATTTAGAACGTTTTTAGGACGTTTTTCGCGCATTTTCACCCCTTTTTAAATTTCCAATTTTTTCGAAACTGTTCTTAAACATCATTTATATCTAATAAATATGTACCTTGCGTAATTTTAAGTTGCTAGCCCCTACCGATCACAAAAATCGAAATTTAGAACGCTTTTTTGCTCCTGCAACGTCTTGGTGATAGTGATACCGACATAAAATAGCGTCTATGTTAGAGCAGAGGCTGTCAGCATCAATTTCCTACCATTGCTTTTGAAATCAGATTCATTCTTCCTGAGATATTGCCGACAAATCGGCATTTAGAACGTTTTTAGAACGCTTTTCGCGCATTTTGCTCCTGCATCTCCTCTGGGGTAGTGGAAACAGACATAAAATATAGCCTATCTTGGAGAAAGAGCTGTCATCATCATTTTTACACCATTATATTTGAAATCGGTTCAGTACTTCCTGAGATTGTACAGAAATCGCAATTTAGAATGTTTTTTTACAACGCTTTTTGTGCATTTTGACTCCCTTTTAAACTTCGATTTTTTTAGGAAATGTCCTTAGAGATCATTGATATCTTATAACTAACTACCATTCCAAATTTCACGATTCTAGGCCCTTCCGTAACGCAAAAGCCGTAATTTAGAACGTTATTCTCCTGCACCCCCTTTGGGGTAGTGGCACCGACATAAAACATCGCCTATGTTGGAGCAAGGGTTGTCACCATCATTTTGACGCCATTATTTTGACACTATTATTTTTTAAACCGGTTTGGTATTTCCTGAGATTGTGTAGAAACCACCATTTAGAACATTTTTTAGAACGATTTTCGCGCATTATCAACCCTTTCAAATTTCGAATTGTTTAAGAACTGTTCTTAGAAATCCTTTATATCTAATAAGTAACCAATATTCAATATTTCATATTTCTAGGCCCTTCAGTAACGCTAAAATCGCATTTTTAGAACGTTTTTTGCTCCTGCATCCCATTTGGGTTAGTGACACCGACATAAAACATAGCCTATCTTGGAGCAAGCGTTGCCACCATCATTTTGACACCAATATTTTTTAAATCGGTTTGGTATTTCCCGAGATTGTGTAGAAACTACCATTTAGAACGTTTTTTAGAACGCTTTTTGTGCATTTTCACCCCTTTTAAATTTCAAAATGTTTAAGAACTGTTCTTAGACATAATTTATATCTTATAAGTAACTAATATTCAAATTTTCATATTTCTAGGCCCTTCCGTAACGCTAAAATCGCATTTTTAGAACGTTTTTTGCTCCTACACCCCCTTTGGGGTAGTGGCGCCGACATAAGATATAGCCTATGTTCTAAGTTGGACTAACACCATCATTTTGATACCATTACTTTTGGAATCGGTTCGGTAGTTCCAGAGCTTACCTCCGACAAATAAACAATTTTTTCCTCTTTATAATAGGAGTATAGATAAGTGCTTTTTTTTTTTTTTTTTTTTTTTTTTTTTTTTTTACAAAGCAAATTTTTTGCTTTGTTTTTTCTGAGTAAAATGAGAAAGAAATCTATGATTTCAATATCTACACCCTCTCCATTAAATATTGTACATATTCTGTACATACTACCCTTGTGAAAGTATTTACAGAAATGCTATACCACTGAACCCAATGATAGATGTACATTTATGTGACAAACATATGCGAAAAGATTGAGAACAACACAATTTCAGATAATGTGTGATATGTACCAATAAGATACAAATTTTCTACTGTTATAAAAATAAATAAATCAGTCTGATTTTAAGGGTTCATTTTAGGAAATAAATCAAAATGATTAATAAATTTATATTTAAAATGTGCAGCAATTATTTAGGTACCATAAGCAAAGTTAAAGATATTTATCTCTTGATAGGTACAGCATCCCAAAATAAGTGAAAAATTTTGCATAAGCCATAAGAAAGACATCATTTTTATTTCATAAATAGAAAGCCCAAAGTGTAAACTTTTATTTAAAACAAAAAGAAACTGGAAATTTTATTTGCCTTTTTGTGTAGATCCTTTTTCGTAAAGTCACAAAAATTTGGAAAAATAACCATAACTTTCAACTTTGTTTTAATTTTTTGGCCCTAAATATTTAAAAAAAATTTTAAGTATTTTTTTTTATTAAAATCTGCGTCTTTTGATGTACTTGCGGTGATATTTTAAAGATGATTCGCATTTTAGATCCAGAGAAATAATTTTTTGAAAATGGAACTGCAGTCTAAAAATACAGACTCAGAAATGCGCGATTTGAGAAAAATCCAAAAATTGGACCCCCCATATCTCACAAACTATGAGCTCTAGGAAGGAAATTTTTCTGATGTATTCATATCATGATAGAATTAGTATATGCAGCGAGTTTCCTCCAAATCCCTGGGGGTCGGGTTACAAACCATAAAAAAATTGGTTGAATTGACATGGAATGACCCTACAAATACTTTCGGCCTAAAGTAAATAAAATTATGTCATGTTGACAGTTTTCCTTGTTAGAAAAATTTCCACTTATAAACGAAAAAATTTTGGGAAAAAAGTGAAACTTTATGCTTTAATTTTACCATTAAGCAGTAAGTTTCGGAAACTCCTCCATTTAGTCTAATGTATTCTGTACAAATTGCTTTAACTCGGTGTATATGTCGTAGGCTAATTGAGAATTCTCAATTAGCCTACGACATATACACCGAGTTAAAGCAATTTGTACAGAATACATTAGACTAAATAAAGGAGTTTCCGAAACTTACTGCTTAATGGTAAAATTAAAGCATAAAGTTTCTTTTTTTTCCCAAAATTTTTTCGTTTATAAGTGGAATTTTTTCTAGCAAGGAAAACTGTCAACATGACATAATTTTATTTACTTTAGGCCAAAAGTATTTGTAGGGTCATTCCATGTCAATTCAACCAAATTTTTTATGGTTTGTAACCCGACCCCCAGGGATTTGGATGAAACTCGCTGCATATACTAATTCTATCATGATATGAATACATCAGAAAAATTTCCTTCCTAGACCTCATAGTTTGTGAGATATGGGGGGTCCAATTTTTGGATTTTTCTCAAATCGCACATTTCTGAGTCTGTATTTTTAGACTGCAGTTCCATTTTCAAAAAATTATTTCTCTGGATCTAAAATGCGAATCATCTTTAAAATATCACAGCAAGTACATCAAAAGACGCAGATTTTAATAAAAAAAATACTTAAAAATTTTTTTAAATATTTAGGGCCAAAAAATTAAAACAAAGTTGAAAGTTATGGTTGTTTTTCCAAATTTTTGTGACTTTAAGAAAAAGGATCTACACAAAAAGGCAAATAAAATTTCCAGTTTCTTTTTTTTTTAAATAAAAGTTTACACTTTGGGCTTTCTATTTATGAAATAAAAATGATGTCTTTCTTATGGCTTATGCAAAATTTTTCACTTATTTTGGGATGCTGTACCTATCAAGAGATAAATATCTTTAACTTTGCTTATGGTACCTAAATAATTGCTGCACATTTTAAATATAAATTTATTAATCATTTTGATTTATTTCCTAAAATGAACCCTTAAAATCAGACTGATTTATTTATTTTTATAACAGTAGAAAATTTGTATCTTATTGGTACATATCACGCATTATCTGAAATTGTGTTGTTCTCAATCTTTTCGCATATGTTTGTCACATAAATGTACATCTATCATTGGGTTCAGTGGTATAGCATTTCTGTAAATACTTTCACAAGGGTAGTATGTACAGAATATGTACAATATTTAATGGAGAGGGTGTAGATATTGAAATCATATATTTCTTTCTCATTTTACTCAGAAAAAACAAAGCAAAAAATTTGCTTTGTAAAAAAAAAAAAAAAAAAAAAAAAAAAAAAAAAAAAAAAAGAAGCACTTATATTAAATAAATTCAACAAGTCATAGGAACCACAGTAATTATTTAGCAGATTTTTTAATTAAAAAAAAATATTTTAAAAATTAATTTTAAATATTTAGGGCCAAAAAATTAAACCAAAGTTGAAAATTATAGTTATTTTTCCAAAGTTTTGTGATTTTACGAAAAAGGCTCTACACAAAAAGGCAAATGAAATTTCCAATTTCTTTTTGTTGTAAATAAAATTTACACTTTGGGCTTTCTAGTTATGAAATAAAAATGATGCCTTTCTCATGACTTATGCAAAATTTTGCCCTGTTTTGAGAAACTGCACCAATCAAGAAAAAAAAAATCTCTGCCTAATTTTAGCTGAGGTACCTAACTAAGTACTGTGGTTCCTATGACTTGTTGAATATATTATTCAATGTTTCTTTCTTCCTTTCTTTTGCAAAGTAAAGGTTTTGCTTTTTTTCGTTCTTCTGAGTAAAAGGGGGGGGGGGAGTCTATGACTGCAGTCTATCCTCCCTCCATTAAATTTTATGCATAATCCTTATGTTTCCATTGTGTATTCATTCATATATTTTCTTTTATTATTAGCCCTTTTTTTGAAATTTAAACAAACCCTTAATTTTGTGTTTACATTATAACTGTAAACAAAAAATATTTTGTTGATATAGAATAACAAAAACGCAATAATGACTTTTTACCCATCAAATTTACAATATGTTTTTTCTGTGTGTGTGTGTGTGTTTGAATTAAAATATTTTAAATATATTTAACATTCTTTTAAAACTTTCTATCTTATTATCTTGGATAATTTTAATCATTTTAAATATGTTTTTTATAGTTTTAATACCTTATATTTAACAAAGCCTAGTTCATTTCTACAGTATTAAACATATTTTTACACCTGCCTTGTATAAACAAATTCTGACAAAGGCAGGAAAAAATTATTTAGTTAAGGCAGGTGTTTTCGAATCTGTTAATCAAATTATTATTAGTCTGCTGTTTCTCATAATAGAAGAGGGATCTATTTTTCCTTGTGCTGCAAATGAAAATAATAGATGAATTTGAAGTAACTAATTATGCTGCATGACCGTCATGACAACGTCTGAGAGAAAAGAGAATCTTGCCTATGCCAGAAATAAGAAAAATTAAAGCCACAGCTACAGGTCCAGAAACAATTGAACTTATTGAAAAGTTTTATAATTGTAATGAATATTGAAGGATCATGACTGGGAGAATATGTAGTTAGCATTGCTAAGAATGTACTATGCACAAGAGCGATTGATATTATGTGTATCTATATGAGTTGTATTCTCTTTTTAAACAGGAATTTCCAAAAAACTTGAGAATTATAACTCTGGGTATTCAATCCAGTATTAGCAGCACTGTTCATTTAATTGAATTTGCGACAAGCTAAGTAAAATATTTGGAAAATGTTATTCCACTCTTTTATAACGAAAGCTAAATCTAATTTCCTAAAAGAAACTAAAGCAAACTTTGGCCCTCAAAAAGCTATCGTTTTGTAGGATTTCAGCAAAAATATTACTTTTCGTATTCAAGATGAGGCTTAAAGTTACCATTGGACCAAAGAAGCTGCACTTTTGATCCAACTGTTATATACACTCTATCTCTCAGTATTAGATTATCAGCAAGCAATATACAGATTTTATCTTATGACATGCAACATGATTCCACTCTTATGTGTTTAACACAGAAGGAAGTGATATCGTTTGTAAAAGAGGTATTTCCTGATGTAAAGAAAGTCCTTGACTTTTGTGATGGATGCTCTGGCAATATAAAAATTGCAAATTTTCATAAAACTTTACCAAAATGAAGAGAATTTCCCCTTAAGATATTTCAATTCTTTTCTGGGGGGTGTGGGGAAGGAGAGGAGATCTTCTAATATACCGATGTTTTGTTGTGTTATTATGTTTGGAGTTACAGTAAGATAGGAAAATTGACATATATATATTAGAAGGTTCTCAATGTTGCTTATTCATAATAAATATAAATTCTAAATTGCACGTTAAAAGAATGTTGCAAAATAAGTCTAAGTGATACTGGAAAAGTATATCATTTATTTCTATATTTATATTTAGCTCAGTTATATTTTTGAATTTCAATCTTTTAAATATAATGTTTATTCTGATTTTTTAGCTTTAAAAATTTGCATATAATTTAACAAATTCTTTATTTGTTACATAAAAAAATACAACAATCTAAATCTTTAAATTATTTATAAGCAATTTTATTTAATGTATAGATTTAATTAATGATTATTTCAATTTTAATAAAAATGAATTTTTTCTCCTAGCTTGTGTAAACATTTTGACCTGTTTTGGGAACTTGCACCATTCAAGAAAAAAAATATATATATCTAATATGTCTAATTTAAACTGTGGTACCTAAATAATTACTGTGGTTCATATGACTTGTTGAATTTATTTAATATGAGTGCTTCTTTTTTTTATTTATTTACAAATTAAAGTTTTTGCTTTGTTTTTTCTGAGTAAAATGAGAAAGAAATCTATGATTTCAATATCTGCACCCCCTCCATTAAATATTGTTCATATTCTTTATATACTACCTTTTTGAAAGTATTTATAGAAATGCTATACCACTGAATCCAATGATAGATGTACATTTATGTGACAAACATATGCGATAAGATTAAGAACAACACAATTTCAGATAATGTGTGATATGTACCAAGAAGATACAAATTTTCTACTGTTATAAAAATAAATAAACCAGTCTCATTTTAAGGGTTCATTTTAGGAAATAAATCAAAATGATTAATAAATTTATATTTAAAATGTGCAGCAATTATTTAGGTACCATAAGCAAAGTTAAAGATATTTATCTCTTGATAGGTACAGCATCCCAAAATAAGTCAAAAATTTTGCATAAGCCATGAGAAATACATCATTTTTATTTCACAAATAGAAAGCCGAAAGTGTAAACTTTTATTTAAAACAAAAAGAAATTGGAAATTTTATTTGCCTTTTTGTGTAGCGCCTTTTTCATAAAGTCACAAAAAAATTTGAAAAATAACCATATTTTTCAACTTTGGTTTAATTTTTTGGCCCTAAATATTTAAAATTAATTTTTTAAATATTTTTTTATTAAAACCTGCGTCTATTAATGTACTTACGGTGATATTTTTAAGATGATTCGCATTTTAGATCCAGAGAAACAATTTTTTGAAAATGGAACTTTCAGTCTAAAAATACAGACTCAGAAATGTGCGATTTGAGAAAAATCCAAAAATTCGACCCCCCATTTCTCGCAAACTATGACGTCTAGGAAGGAAAAATTTCTGATGTATTCATATCATGATAGAATTAGTATATATGTCGTGGGCTATATACTAATTCTATCATGATATGAATACATCAGAAATTTTCCCTTCCTAGACGTCATAGTTTGCGAGATATGGGGGGTCGAATTTTTGGATTTTTCTCAAATCGCACATTTCTGAGTCTGTATTTTTAGACTGAAAGTTCCATTTTCAAAAAATTGTTTCTCTGGATCTAAAATGCGAATCATCTTAAAAATATCACCGTAAGTACATTAAAAGACGCAGGTTTTAACAAAAAAATATTTAAAAAATTAATTTTAAATATTTAGGGCCAAAAAATTAAACCAAAGTTGAAAGTTATGGTTATTTTTCAATTTTTTTTTGTGACTTTATGAAAAAGGCGCTACACAAAAAGGCAAATAAAATTTCCAATTTCTTTTTGTTTTAAATAAAAGTTTACACTTTCGGCTTTCTATTTGTGAAATAAAAATGATGTATTTCTCATGGCTTATGCAACATTTTTGACTTATTTTGGTATGCTGTACCTATCAAGAGATAAATATCTTTAACTTTGCTTATGGTACCTAAATAATTGCTGCACATTTTAAATATAAATTTATTAATCATTTTGATTTATTTCCTAAAATAAACCCTTAAAATCAGACTGGTTTATTTATTTTTATAACAGTAGAAAATTTGTATCTTATTGGTACATATCACACATTATCTGAAATTGTGTTGTTCTTAATCTTATCGCATATGTTTGTCACATAAATGTACATCTATCATTGGATTCAGTGGTATAGCATTTCTATAAATACTTTCAAAAAGGTAGTATATAACGAATATGAATAATATTTAATGGAGGGGGTGCAGATATTGAAATCATAGATTTCTTTCTCATTTTACTCAGAAAAAACAAAGCAAAAACTTTACTTTGAAAATGAATAAAAAAAAGAAGCACTCATATTAAATAAATTCAACAAGTCATAGGAACCACAGTAATTATTTAGGTACCACAGTTTAAATTAGACATATTAGATATATATTTAATAAGATATATATTTAAAAAGAGAATACAACTCATATAGATACACATAATATCAATCGCTTTTGTGCATAGTACATTCTTAGCAATGCTAACTACATTTTTTCCCAGTCATGATCCTTCAATATTCATTACAATTATAAAACTTTTCAATTAGGTCAATTGTTTCTGGACCTGTAGCTGTGGCTTTAATTTTTCTTATTTCTGGCATAGGCAAGATATTCTTTTCTCTCAGACGTTGTCATGACGGTCTTGCAGCATAATTAGTTACTTCAAATTCATCTATTATTTTCATTTGCAGCACAAGGAAAAATAGATCCCTCTTCTATTATGAGAAACAGCAGACTAATAATAATTTGATTAACAGATTCGAAAACACCTGCCTTAACTAAATAATTTTTTCCTGCCTTTGTCCGAATTTGTTTATACAAGGCAGGTGTAAAAATATGTTTCATACTGTAGAAATGAACTAGGCTTTGTTAAATATAAGGTATTAAAACTATAAAAAACATATTTAAAATGATTAAAATTATCCAAGATTATAAGATAGAAAGTTTTAAAAGAATGTTAAATATATTTAAAATATTTTAATTCAAACACACACACACACACAGAAAAAACATATTGTAAATTTGATGGGTAAAAAGTCATTATTGCCATTTTGTTATTCTATATCAACAAAATATTTTTTGTTTACAGTTATAATGTAAACACAAAATTAAGGGTTTGTTTAAATTTATAAAAAAAGGCTAATAATAAAAGAAAATATATGAATGAATACACAATGGAAACATAAGGATTATGCATATAATTTAATGGAGGGAGGATAGACTGCAGTCATAGACTGCAGGCCCTAAATATTTAAATTTTTTTTAAGTATTTTTTTTTTATTAAAATCTGCGTCTTTTGATGTACTTGCGGTGATATTTTAAAGATGATTCGCATTTTAGATCCAGAGAAATAATTTTTTGAAAATGGAACTGCAGTCTAAAAATACAGACTCAGAAATGTGCGATTTGAGAAAAATCCAAAAATTGCACCCCCCATATCTCACAAACTATGAGGTCTAGGAAGGAAATTTTTCTGATGTATTCATATCATCATAGAATTAGTATATGCAGCGAGTTTCATCCAAATCCCTGGGGCTCGGGTTACAAACCATAAAAAATTTGGTTGAATTGACATGGAATGACCCTACAAATACTTTCGGCCTAAAGTAAATAAAATTATGTCATGTTGACAGTTTTCCTTGCTAGAAAAATTTCCACTTATAAACGAAAAAATTTTGGGGAAAAAGTGAAACTTTATGCTTTAATTTTACCATTAAGCAGTAAGTTTCGGAAACTCCTCCATTTAGTCTAATGTATTCTGTACAAATTGCTTTAATCCGCACTTGAATTGGATAAATAAACGATGAATTATTTACAATTCCGTAAACCCCGTCTTGTGAGAAAATTGCTGCAGACGATGAAACAAAGATGGCCGCCATGCACAAACAAAATTAATAAAATTAAAATAATAGTCATTTTGAACTTCCATTATGTTAGGGTTGTTGTACAAAAAATTTCAGATTTTTTAAAAATGGCCAAGCAACGAATAAAGGATTTTCTGGAGCACTTGAAGTGGATTGACCCTTATTTAAAATTATAATATCATACATCGAATTCAACACTGATTTCAGATTGTTAAGTGTCTTATACCGAAGATCGGCAGCGCCAAAAGACTTAACTAGTTTGCTTATAAAACTAATGCATGTAATGTGCATATTTGTAATATGAAAACCGTCTTAAGTGTGCTCAATAAGTAAGAAAGGAGAACATGCAGAATGGTGGCTGCATTGCAGCTATATAAGGTGGCTTTTTTGTATTTGGCGGAGAATTTAAGCTGCTGAATCGATATATAAATATTACATTTACGTTCTTCTAAATATGTTAATTTGAATAAAACGGGATCCTCTGCAACTTTGTAAATGAGATTTATTTCGTATCTCGCACCATTTCCCAGATAACTCAGAAGATTGCCGCTAGATGATACACTAATGGGTTTCAAACGCAGCGCATAGTTATTTTACTATAAATAGTCACCATGTTCACAACTATAAGCTTTCGCCATTCAAAAATAAATGGGGTGGACAGGACTTTCTGGGCACCCTGTTTACTCCAATTTTATAAAATGATTAATTTTAAAATTAAATGTTACTATAAATTAAAAAAGCCAATATTAAAGTTAAATTTATATTTTTTTTTCAGTTTTAACCCGTTAATAGTCGCGCGTTGGTGTTTTCCCCGTCCGAAATTCGTTATTTTCCTGTAACTCATTTCCCGTTAAAGTTACGATAGCCAAATTCCGTGTAGCTGACCTTGAGTGTTCACACTGTTGTGTAGTAAAATGGCAAGTCATTCCTGCTATTTCTTAGCATTTTATCGCATTCTTAAGTTTCAATCGGTCTAAATGACCGCGTTGTGACCACTTACGTTAGTTGAATTTTTTCCCCCTCGTGTTCATCCTTTCCCATTTCCGCGAAATCTGTGGGGAAGGTTTCTTCGAAGTAGGGACTCTCTGTCTGTTGTTATTTCGTATTTCTTTCCTTCTGCTATTTTATTCGTTCAAAGAGTACTTTTTTTACTTTTAGAATGTGACTTAAAATTATTTTATTATATTAGTTGTGTAGTCAGTTCGCACAAAAAAATGATGGATGGTCACTTACATTTTTTTTTCATTGTCAAATATTGCGGGAATAAATTCTCAAATCGATAATTATTTAAATATGGAAAAAAAGGGAAATTCATCATCATTATTTGAAAGAACTTGCTTTCCATTTATTACCCGAACATATAAATGAAAGAAAACAGACAATAACACTGCAAAACCATTTAAAAAAGAGAGAAGAGAATTTTGTGGGAATCTGTAAAAAAAATTGCCGTATATCCAAAATCTGAAAAGTATCGTTTTTGTACAATAAAACAAATTCGAAAGATAAAACAATCTTCTCAGAAATGTAGTGTGTATATTTGCGAAGAACATACATATAATTTATTTGTATAATAAGAAAAATAATGAGAATTTTATAATGTAGGTTAGAAATTACGCAAATAAAAATCTCTTTTGGATAATTCAGTGAATGTTTATACTATGATTTAAAAAAAATATTTTAAGTATTTTTATAAAATTTATCGATTTTTAAATTTTCATACTGTAAGTAAAAACACATTTTTTTAACAATGCCGCAGAAATTATTATTGAAATCCAATAGAGGCTTGGGGACAGTATCTAACAAATTTAAATTTGTTGTCCTTCATCAATTGTTCAAACTATTTTTCAGAATAATGTTTTCCAGAATATGAGAGAAAATTCATTTAAATTAAATTATTTCTGCATATTTATAATTTCGGAGAAAATTTTCTTATTGTTTTTATTAATTTAATGAACGTTATTATAAAACAATAAATTATAACATTAATACCTTATTATGAAATGTACAATTGAATATTAATTTTAATTAAATAGTTTCTGTAAAATACATCCCTATTAAGATGAACCTTTCAGTGATTCTATTAATTAAAATAATTTATCCATCTTAGAATTTATATTTACAATTGCAAATGTATTTAAATTAAATATATAATTTCAATAACTTATTTATTATTTACTTTATATGAGCGAAATTCGTATCCAGAGTTTTTATTCAAGGGCGCTGCTCCCACACTGAAATAAGTAGACAAACTACAAATCGTGCATTATCATTTGAAAAATGGATTTAATCACAAAATCTCGAGAGCCCCCCCCCCCCCTCATACACACACAGACACCCCACAAAATAAATAAATAAATAAAACGTAGTTACAACATTTACATTTATAAATTCGAAGTTAAGTTTTTTTTACCTTTTTCTTTATTATATATATATATATATATATAATTACACATTTTTAATAATATTTGGTTTATGTGGTATTTGTGATTTCATAATTATTGGTCATTTTCCTTATTTTGCAATGGTATTATTGTACAGAAAGTTTATATATATATATATATATATATATATATATATATATATATATATATATATGTATATATTGTCTTTAATTGTTTATGGCATCAAATTTGATGGTTTTTCATATGTTTTAAATGAATTAATCGTCCGCAATATGCTGGTGAATTAGTGGTATTGTATTTGATTTTATGTTGCATGTCATAGGTTCCATTTTTATTTTCAGTTTAATTGTTCAATTTAATGTCAGTGTAATATATTGATGCTAAATTTATTAATTTTATTTTATTAAATGGATATAGAGTGCCGGAGTATCAAAAAAATCTACCTGACTCTGATTCTGTCCTCCCCCCCCCCCAAAAAAAAAAAAAATAAATAAATAAATAAATAAAAATACCCCTATCATGAATTTAGATTCATATTAGTAAATGTTTTCCTACTAATTATTGATTCATAGTAATATCAGAAATTCAATCAAATCATTTACTATTTACTTTTAAGTATTTATGCAAAACGAAGAAAGAGTTATTAAAAACACTTATCTAGATGCCAACTGAATATATACTTAAGCGAAATAAATAATTGCTGTAAAAGGTTGTAAAATGAATAATTGCTGTAATCTTTTAAAGTTCAGCCAATATTTTCACCCTACGTTATCCGTTTTCGATCATCTGATAACACCGGCAAGTTTCCCCTTCGTTTTCGGCCTGCTGGTAACGGCGGCAAATGGACCGAACGCGACTACTAACGTTCTAAAAAATGTCGCGACTACTCTCGGGTTAAACACGACATTGTTATATAGATAAAATAATAAATAAATACTACCTCCTTTGTTATTAGAATTATAATTTGGTTTGATGGTTTGGTGTTCTGCATTTATATTTAGATTACGAGAACTAAACTTACAAAGATTTCCCTCCAAAGTTAAATATGACCCACTATACACATCCATGGTTGATTGGAATTCGAACTTTGACCTCTTGCCCACTATCCAGTATCCAAAATCAAACCACTATAGAAGCAAGGAATTATATTGAGAATGGTTCAAAAGTATTGTTTCAATATTATATATATTTGCGTGTGCGTTCTTCAAAGATGGACTGAATGTTTTTAAAATTCAAAAACACTTTAACGGTGACAGGTATTGAAGTTGTTCTTGCATGAAATTAAATGTGTGACCTTGGAAATTTCTTTATCACGCTTCCAGACTTATCTTGCTTCCAAGTTCCAAATATCATCGACAACTACCACAAACTGTTACAATTTAACTAGTCTAATTTTATCGGATTTCATTTTTACTCTTCTTTCTATTTAACTGTCAAAACGCAAGAAATAGAAATTGCATTTGGAAATTATTTTGAGAACAAGTATCACAATGTCAGGCAGAAAAGCGCCAGTTATCAGGGATACATGAAACAAAGTGGTGCAGTAAATAATTCCTTGACAACAAATTACTCTCCTGCGAAAATAATTTCAATAACTCCCACTATTTCTTATTTTATAGAATTTAAAAATCGTTAATTTCTTATAGGATACCACGTATTTTTTTATATAGTGTAATTAATGTGAAATAGTTACTTTCTGCATTTACTTTAGTAGACTAAACTCTAAAACTAAACTCCGTGGCTATACAATCCAAGAAGGATCTGGGCCGACAGTGCCCATCTCTGTTTTCTTGACCCTGGGCCCCGAGGTGCAATGCAGCATGCGTGTCAACCTAACGCGAGACCCTCGGTGTTTAGTTCCCAAGCAAGCTTGGTACTCATTTTATCGACCCCAAAGGGATGAAGGATTTAGTGAACCTTGCCCAGTCGGTAGTCGAACTCTCGACCTGCGGTGCGGCAGACAGGCGTGCTGACCACTACACCGCTGGGCTACTTTAGTAGAACATTGCGCAAATATTCATCCGAACCAGACAGTAACTGCTGAAATATTGCTGACCTACTAAGGTTTACTTTAGCTACTAGAATATTTAATAACATTTAGTAAATATCTAGCGCTTTATTCCGTTTGTAGAGGCATTCTCATATTGAAGGCTATTTCAGATAAATCTGTATAGTTCAAATAAGTTAGAGATATCTGCAGTTAAGTTCTTTACGTAGAATTCTGCTTTTAATGTGAGAGTATAGTTTTAACTTATTAGGATATCTTAAATATACTATATTCAAAGCCATCAGTTAAAAATGAAACAAATTAACCTGGTAATTATATTTAGGTTGTGAAATGTTATAGTTGCCTTTGATAATTATTAGAAAATACATATAGGTATTTTCATAAAAATATTCCAATTACATAGATAGGCTGCCTTTAGATTATCCTCCTACTGAGAGTATAGCTAGACATTTATAATTTGAATGCATGGTTATGATACGATATATTATAAAATATATTTATCATATACAGAGCGTCCGAAAAGTCTAGAAACTGTCGAATAACTCGAGCAGAACACATCGTATTCAAAAACGGCACAATACGTGTTAAATATTTTTTTAGAAGCTATTTAGTTACACCACAGTTGACCCTTTTCCCCTAGCGCCGATGGTCAGAGATGGTTTAACATTAATATATTGAACTAGAATACACCCTCTTTTTTTTATTGCAGATTCGGTTTCTATGGGACAAAATAAGTAAATTGTTTATTTAACACAAAATTTGGATCATCGTAGATAGCTATGTTATCGAATAAAATGCGGCGTTAAACAGCACTTCGAATCACGAGAGGCAAGGAGGCTCGCTTTAATGAAGCATTCTGAAGGGAACAGGTAGCTACTACGATCAAGTCGTTGTTCTTATGCAACGCTGGGAACAAATGCTCTTTTTATAAGTCTTTCAATGAGTTTTTCATTAATATTTTGATGAATTTTGGAAGTATTTTACCAAAATAAACATTATTTAAAAAACTTACTATATCGGTCTAATTAACTGAAAGTGGATTATTTTTATTAATGTAGAATAATCATCTCGTAACGTAAAAATGTACTAAAAATCACATAAAAAAATAAATAAAAAAAAAATCGAACCAAAAATTCCAAAATCAGGCTTCGAGGTACAAAACTACATATGACGGGCTTACAGCTACTGTAGACCAAACCCATTTTTAAAAACATGATATAGTCCATTAAAAAGGTGCATAAAATCTGTTTTATTTACCCCAACAGTGAACAAGGCTGTTTTCACATACTCTCTCATATATGGCATCTGTTTAAATACTTGGTTCATTGTGGGAGTGGATAAAACAGATTTTGTGCACCTTTCAAATGGACTTCAACTTTTATTTTCTAAATGGACTTCGTCTACTATGGTTGTGAGCCCCTCATATCTTATACAATAATGCGACCAAAAATTGTGTGTGTGTGTGTGTAAATTTTATCTTGAAAACGGTTTTAACGATTTTGATTAAATTTTGCACCCTATCGTTTCCGGGCACAAAAAGACCATTGGGTAGGGTCACGTGTTCGAGAAAATTTGATTAGTGGGTCATAATGGGTCAGGGTCAAGCTAATTATATATAAAGAACGGCTCAATCAATTTTAACTAATTTTGTATCCAACCATTTTCGAGTGCGAGAAGACTATTGGGCTAGGTCACATGTTCGAGAGATTTCGATTCTGAGTCATTTTTGGGTCACTGTGGGTCAAGTTTTTTTTATCTAAAAAAAGGTTCTAACGATTTTCACTAAACTCTATATTCTACAGTTTTGGATTACGAGAAGACCATTGGGTTAAGTCACATGTTCGAGGAAATTCGATTAGTGGGTCATTTTTGGGTCACCGTGGGTCAAGCTAAGTTTATCTGGATAACGGCTCTAACGATTTTGACGAAATTCTGTAATCTATCGTTTTCGGGCACGAAAATACCATTGGGATGGGTCAGGTGTTCGAGAAAATTCGATTAGTGGGTCATTATGAGTCATTATGGGTCAGGGTCAAGCTAATTATATCTAAAAAACAGCTCAAGACATTTTCACAAAATTTTGTAACATGCCGTTTCTGGGCATGAGAAGAGAATTGGGCTAAGTCACATATTCGAGAAAATTCTATTAGTAAGTCATTTTTGGTTTCACAATGGGTCAGGGTCAAGCTAATTGTATCTAAAAAACGGCTTAAACGATCTTGACTAAATTTTGTATTCCATCGTTTTAGGGCTCGTGAGATGAGCATTGTGCTAAGTCACATGTTCGATAAAATTCGAGTAGTGGGTCATTTTGGATCAGAATGGGTCAGGGTCAAGCTAATTCAATCTTAAAAATGGATCAAGACATTTTCACACAATTTTGTAATATTCTGTTTCTGGGCATGAGATGACCATTGGGCTAGATCCCATGTTAGAGAAAATTCTATTAGTGAGTCATTTTTGGTTTCACAATGGGTCAGGGTCAAGCTAATTGTATCTAAAAAACGGCTTAAACGATCTTGACTAAATTTTGTATTCCATCTTTTAGGGCTCGTGAGATGAACATTGGGCTAAGTCACATGTTCGATTAAATTCGAGTAGTGGGACATTTTGGATCAGAATGGGTCAGGGTCAAGCTAATTCTATCTAAAAAACGGCTTAAACGACTTGACTCAATTTTGTATTCCATCGTTTTAGGGCTCGAGAAGACCATTGGCCTAGGTCGCATGTTCCAGAAAATTTGTTTAGTGGGTCATTTTGGGTCACAATGGGTCAGGGTCACGCTAATTGCATTTAAAAAGCGGTGCAAAACATTTTGACAAAACTTTGTATAATACTATTTCCGGACATGATAAGACCACTGTGCAGGGTAGCATGTTCAAGAAAATTCAATCAGTGGGTCATTTTGAGTTCTAATGGATCAGGATCAACCTAAGTGTATCTAAAAAACGGCTCAAACGATTTTGACAAAACTTTGTATTACACCGTTTTTGGACAAGATAAACTATTGGGCTGGGTCGCATGCTCAAGAAAATTCTATTAGTGGGTCATTTCGGTGATAATGGGTCGGTGTCAAGCTAACTGTATTTCAAAAAGCTTCAAATGATTTTGAAATTTTTTTAGCCCCCGGTCCCCGGTATGCTATTTCTTTCTCCCACCTTATTTTGTGTCAAAAAATAACGTTACCTTACAGAAGCCATCCGTGAAACAAAGCAGTACTCTTAAATACTCTACTGCAATTTTTTTAACTTCTAAGCATCGCACATTTTCAATTTTTATTTCATCGTATTGGGAAAAAAAGTACATTTAAATGCAATTTGTTTTAAAACTGGATCTCCATTTATTTTTGAGATATTACTTTTTTTGTAGAATTTAGCGAGATCTGGTTAATTTTGGCAAGTACTCCATTTCTGTAGAAAGTAAACGAAAAATAGTTCGAAAATTGCAATTATAGCTTTCTGTTGCCATTTTCCCATAAGAACTGAAAAAAATTACTTAAAATGCGTGCTATTTTGAAAAAAATATAAATCAATGATTTTTGATAAAACATGAAGCTATTAGAAACTAAATTTAATTTTAAGTACATTAATGTTACAAACAAATGAAGGATTATGAATCATTAGGTAGCCGATATTTTTGACGGGTTACTTGACATTCAGATAGTGACGTCATATGCGTACTTTATTGTAGATGCTTTTTAATACTGGATCGCAAATGAGGAATTCTTCTGCGGATGACGTCACTTTATATAAAGTAAAAGCCTGTGTTTTAAGTCTTAAAACTGAAATATGTTTTGTACTATCTATATACATACACATATATTTGTTCTTCATCGGGGGCGACACTAAATTCTGAAAAAGCAGAATTCCCGTTTTCTAGTTTTTATTATACCGTTTCACAGTACAAAAAGATCATTGGAATAGGTCACATGTTCGATAAATTTCGGTTAGTGGGTCATTTATGAATCAACGTGGGTCAAGCTTATTTTATCTAGAAAACGACTAACGATTTTCACTAAATTTTGTTTTCCATCGTTTTCAGGCTCGAGAAGATAGTCGCTTGTTGTTATATTGTTAGGTCGCATGTTCGAAAAAATTCGATTAGTGGATCGTTTTGGGTCACTATATCTCAGCGTCAAGCTAATTGCATCAAAAACAGCAAGAATGATTCAGTGGGAATAATATATCGAGATAAACACAAAGCTAATTTTGACCGAGGTTAGCTCGGTCATTCCTGCTAGTATAGCAAATAGAATTTAAGCATTAGCCCCTTTCTACCCTCGATGCAGGGAAAGTAGCAGAATTTTTCTGTTTAGTTTCTATTTTTTATTATGTTTAATTCAGATCTTCAATTGTAAATAGGATTTCTTGCTCAGCAAACGAATCTGACAGCATTTTACTCGATTACACCGCCATCTATGATGATACGAAAAAAAAATGTTAAATACAAAAGTTACCTATGTTTTCCACTAGAATCCGATTCTGAAATCAACAATGACGATTCTCATTCAAAACTTTAAAGTTGGTAACCATGTGACCCCAGGAGATGACGATGGGGTTCAACTTTGGTATAATTAAATAGCTTTCTTAAAAATATACAAAAGTTACCTATGTTTTCCCGTAGAATCCGATTCTGTAATAAACAGTGACGATTCTCATTCAAAACTTTAAAATTGGACACCATCTAACCCCCAGGTGATGACAATGGGGTTCAACTTTGGTATAATTAAATAGCTTTCTTAAAAATATACAAAAGTTACCTTTGTTTTCCCGTAGAATCCGACTCTGCAATAAACAATGACGATTATCATTCTAAACTTTAAAATTGGACACCATCTTACCCCCAGGTGATGGCGATGGGGTTCAACTTTGGTATAATTAAATAGCTTTCTTAAAAATATACAAAAGTTACCTATGTTTTCCCGTAGAATCCGATTCTGTAATAAACAGTGACGATTCTCATTCAAAACTTTAAAATTGGACACCATCTAACCCCCAGGTGATGACAATGGGGTTCAACTTTGGTATAATTAAATAGCTTTCTTAAAAATATACAAAAGTTACCTTTGTTTTCCCGTAGAATCCGACTCTGCAATAAACAATGACGATTATCATTCTAAACTTTAAAATTGGACACCATCTTACCCCCAGGTGATGGCGATGGGGTTCAACTTTGGTATAATTAAATAGCTTTCTTAAAAATATACAAAAGTTACCTATGTTTTCCCGTAGAATCCGATTCTGTAATAAACAGTGACGATTCTCATTCAAAACTTTAAAATTGGACACCATCTAACCCCCAGGTGATGACAATGGGGTTCAACTTTGGTATAATTAAATAGCTTTCTTAAAAATATACAAAAGTTACCTTTGTTTTCCCGTAGAATCCGACTCTGCAATAAACAATGACGATTATCATTCTAAACTTTAAAATTGGACACCATCTTACCCCCAGGTGATGGCGATGGGGTTCAACTTTGGTATAATTAAATAGCTTTCTTAAAAATATTTAACACATATTTTCTGTTTTTAAATCCGATGTATGTTTCTTAAGTTATTCGATCATTTACAGAATTTTCGGACACCTTGTATATTATTAATATATAATATGCATTAATATTATAGGGGTTTTTTTTATGTTTATATATATATATATATATATATATTGCTATATATTTAATTTGTGATTTTAAGAAAAGTATCGATATTGTAGCAATTATTGTATTTATGTTAAAGGAATCTACCACGAAGATTTTGTATTTTAAAAAGTGGTATTAAAGTTAGAAAAATTTAGACACTGTATTTAAATGAAAATTGTTTTGAAAGTATTGCACCTGATGAAATCTTTAATTTTGCTATCAAAAAATACTAGTTTTCAGTTGAATATTTTCTTTATTTCAAATAACCAAAAACTATTCAAAGAATCTCATATTGTAAAAACAAAGCAATTTTAAAAGACCTTTTCTATGAAAGATATAAGATTAACTTAAAAAATACCTAATCGTGACTAACTTACACGATAGTCACACAATCAATTTTGTGTTATTTATTATGCATTGATTGCTTTTAATAATTTATATATAATCAGAAAAATATGCTCCAACAGAAAGAAGAAATTTCGAAAAAATGCAAAAATAAATCACTTAAGGTGATTTATTTTTATATAATTCGTATTCTTTCTGACAAAAGATAACATTTCTCTTTAATGCTTTTGATCTCTTAGCTTAAAAAAATCTACTTTAGTTTTGTTTACGGAATAATCATGTTTATTACACGGAAAAAAGGAATCATAAAACATTTCGAGCGTATTAAAATTTCCATTAAATTTCAGAATGGTACAACTAAAATTAATGCGAAATTTTATACAAACTCTGGTATATATAACTGTGCAGAATTTTTTATTTTTGAAATTTTCATTTATCTTTTGGATTAGATAGATGCAATCTCTTGAAAATGAAAGATCAAAAATTTACAGCGTATTTATTATTTATAATTTGTTTTAATGCTCTGACTATTTTTTTATTCGTGTATTTTCCTGTAAAGCTATTTTGAATGTAAATCAGTACGCATAGTCTTTTCTGCTGCGCCAGAGTTGTAATTATTTTATAATGTTTGGTGAAAAAGCATTTTGCATAGCTAGAAAAAGGCAATTCGTAATTTAAATTTTCAAACACATCATTATTTAATTTTACTTTTCTTCCAAATTTTATGTATTACGTATTCATATTTCTCTTTTTATGAAAAACAATTAAATAATATTTTAAGGAGGAAAAGAATTTAAAATTAAACTAAATAAGAAATTTGAGAACCTAATTCACTTAGCTAAGCTTATTGATTACAGCATCTAAGCTTATAGGGTAACTCTAGGAGAGATGGCCATACTTTTTAAAGATAGAAATAAAAATACTTCGAATGCAAATACAAGAAATATTTATGCATATTTAAAATTCTTATACATATACTCATAATATTTTAGGCGCAAAAATAAATAATAGTGAGAACAAAACGTGGGAAACAAAATTGAAATTAAAATGACATCTTAAAAGTCGAGGAGAGATGGCCATCCAATACAAGAAAGGAAAAGTGATGTTAAATAGCAAACAAATAATACATTTCATATTAGTTAATCATGAAAAACATATAACAACTTGTAAATATGCAGTTATATGATAGAAAATGAGTGAATAAAGCTCGAATAAACATAATTTGAAGTATAATTTCAATACTTCACTTTTCGTAAAATCTTACCATATTTTTGGCAGAGGTCTTAATAATTTGTACACGTTTCATGGAGCCACTTCAGGTACCTTATGCATTGTATAAAGACATCCTTTTTTGTTGTGATAGTATATTGATCTGCACAACCAACACAGTGATCCTAATTCAATTCTATTGAATCGGAATCTATAAAATCTGATAATTTTAAATGTATTTCATTTTCTTCGCAGCTGGAAGTGTCGTGTTCTTTTTTTTCTCGCACCAATTTTAGGTTTATTGCGTTCATTTATTTTGTTTGTCAACTTTATCAGTTTCTGGGATGAAAGTTTCCGACGTTTTTAGTATTTTCTGAAACAAATTCATCGTTATGTCTTATTATATTATTATTATTATTGAAATATTTATATTAGTTAAAATTTAAACTATTATATCAGTTAATTTATTAATTATAAACGTAAACGTCATGTATTTATTTTAAATTTAATTATATTTAGTTAAAACCCTCACTCCGTATAATTTTGAAATACTGATTAAGGGTAGCCATCTCTACTCGATTTCATGTGGCCATCTCTCCTGAAATTGAAGGTGAACTGATGGTGCCCCAATTTAAAGCACCAATAGCCATTGTACACCTTTATTTTAGGCTTAGTAGTAAAGATTATTTTATATACGTGCCTTAAAAGTCCAAATAGTAAAAAATTATGTAACGTACGTACTGCAAAACATTCAGTATCCTAAGTAAAAATAAATCAAACACTAAATTAAATAAACATTAAAATTACACTTACTTTTTATAATCGAAAAACACAACTGCACGTTGCAATAAATAAACTCGTTGACCTACTTCCTACGAACAAACCCAGCAAAGAAAGAAACAGTGGGCCATCAGCTGGAAAAAAGATCGCAGCCATCACTGCTATCAGCGGTAAAGTGCAATGGTGCCATTACTTAAACCAGTACAAAAGTGTCCATGAGGAATACAGCTGGCCAATCAGTGATGACCAACAGCAGGCCGCCATTTGTATGCCATCACATTACAAAGGGTACTAGGAAAGTTTTGCAATACGGTTTTATTTATCAAACTTTTTCAAAGTAATTTCCGTTACAAGCAATACAGTTCTCCAAACTCCGAAACCAGTCCTTAAACCAGCTCTGCCAAATTTCATTTGGGAGTAAGGGACACTCATTGTCCCAAGCCCTCAGAAGTGCCTCATCACTGGAAAACCGAATCCCTTTCTGCTTCAGTTTCACATGCGGTTACAGTACGAAGTCTCAGGGGGCAAGATCTGGACTGTAAGGAGGGTGTTCAAGAAGCTTCAGTCTTGTAGTGTCCAAATATTTAGTGCAGGCTTTGGTCCGGTGAGCTGGAGTTTTGTCATGATGGAGGAACCATTTGTTCATTCTTGACTTTGGTCACAGGTTCTTCATAGATTATATGACTTTAGGTAGGCACTGTTCATTGTACCACTTAGCAGTAACTGTCTTCTGTGCGTTCAAAACGACACACTCAACAATTCCACTCCATTTGAAAAATTCATCTACCATTTTCTTTTTGGCAGATCGAGATTTTCTGACAGCTACCGGTGTGTCCTCATCATCAAAGACCCAGATTTTGTTTTGAGACTTAGTCGTCACATTTTAATAGTATAGCCAGGTTTTGTCACCTGTCACGATGCTGTTCACATACCGAGATTATCCTTTACCAAACATTTTTAGCATCTCCCAGCACCAAGTCACATTTCGTGTCATCTGCTCCTCAGTCAGTCTATATGGCACCCAGAGACAACACAGTTTCTTGATGTGCAAATGATCATGCAGAATTGAATGAATTGCAGGTGCATTTAGGCCCAAGGTATCCTCTATATGCTTGTAAGTTATTCGTCTGTCTTCATCAAGCATTTTCCTCACAGCAGTAATGTTTTCCTCCGTAATTGACTTCCGGGGCCTTCCCCCTCTTTTAGCGTCCTCCAGGGAGAAATTTCCTCGTTGGAATTCTCTGTACCATCTGTGTATAGTCATACGATGTGAACAATCATCACCAAGTGCAAGAGTGATTTCTTCTACGCATTGGTTTATGTTTAAACTAAGTGCTAAGTTACACCACAAAACTGCCCTTATCTCACTTCGTGACTAGGACACCACTGGATGAACTTCACACGATTACAGCTAATGAATAACTAAGCCTACAGTCTTGTGGTTACGTGCAGGTGCATAAGTATGAACCTATGTCAACACGCAGCCACAAGTAGCCACCTGCGACTTTTTGTTTCATCATATTGCAAAACTTTCCTAGTACCCTTTGTACTTCAATCTGGCACTTCTTCTGCAGTGCTATCACCTATCCCACTGCTATTACTTTGCTGGCCCAGTACTTTTCCTTACAAAAATATCTTTTAGAATTCTATAAAAAAACAAAGCATTACAGAATTACGGCCCTTTTTTCTATAAGCTAGTTTCACCAACAGTTATCTGCAGAAGTGTCTATAATAGAAATGTCTATAAAAATATTTGAACTTGCAGCAGATTTCATGTGGTCACCCTCTCAAGTACTAACCGCGCTCGACGCTGTTTGGTTTTCGTGATCGGACATGAACAAGTACTTTCAGTACTATGCGTTCAGTACGAATGCTCGTAGTTTTCCAGCTCTCATTACACTATATTTCAAGTTTGTTTCTTTTGTGATTTACGTTCCCAATCATCAAACTGGTATAGAAATTATTGTATTGTATAGGAATCTTATATATTTTATACGCTTTTTTTATTATTATTGATTCTCAACTACGTAAATTATGAAAACCGAAATCCTTTGTAACATAGTAAAACCAGATTTAAGGAGAGAAAAAAAGTGCGTTGAAATAAAGAATTTATTTATTTATTCATTTACTTATTTATTTTGTTGGTGGCAGTGGTGCTATATTATTTACAGTTAAAAAAAAAATTAGCTTCACAGCTTAAATTGTGTTAAGATATTCATTTCGGATTTGTGTTCAAATACTCAATGTCTTCGATATTCGCAACGACACATAGCGTAACGGTTCCCGTCAATAACACTGCAAAAGTTCGTGCACTTCCATGTAGTAATGGGCCAGCGCATGAGATAAAATGGAAGCCCACCAGAGTTTTATCTGATGATTTCCAACAGCAAAGTTGACTGAAGCTGTCCAGCAGTGGTCATACAGTGGTAGACCATTAGCCAGCACTTCGCCATCATTGCCAGCACCTACCTTGTTTCTGGTCAGCAATTTCCTCTTTGCTGGGAAGTTTATGTTGCAGTCTCTGATAAAGTTTTGGAAATATTTAGACTTGCCATCTCTCCTCTATGGCCATCTATCTTGGAGTTACCCTATATGAATCAGATCAACAGATTAAATCGCAGGTTATAGAACTCAAGCAAACACTGGATACGTAATTACTCTAGAGCTGATTCATGTATAAGACCAGATGCTATGATTAATAAGGTTAGCTGGGTGAATTAAGTCCTCGAGATTCGTCCAGGATACCTCAGTTGGCAGAACATTGGCAGATTCATCCAAGACACCTTTCGTTCGAATCTTGCACTGGACACTTTTCGCCCAGTTGGAAAATTAAAACTCATATTAATTAACAATTTGAATAATTTGTTAGAATTAATCTAGTGTAAATAAGAAATTGTCCTTAGATATTCTTGTTAAAAAGTCATGGAAATATATAACGTGTCAATAATTTGGTTTAAAAGTACATCCAGAATTAAACGACAGTTTTGGAATATAGTGTTTCATCAAGTGATCTTTAGTACTATATAGTCAAAGAAATACTGTTTTCTTGGCATTTTCTAACTTTTTCCTTTGCGATATTCTTTCATACGCACAAGACGATGTTCACCATACGGACAAGATATGTGATCTCGTGTTTAAATTGAAATGTCACTAATAGTTGTTCATGTATAATTTTGGTCAAAATATGTAAAGAAAATTTACGTACATGAGTAAATTATCGTAATTTATGCAGTATGATGTACTGTGATGATTTAAGAGGATTATAAAGCACGATTACGGTAAACGCTCAGGATTTTTGTGAAAGTGTTTGCACAGTGTAGTTCGTTTTGGACTACGTCGAGTTGCTGCCTTAGTGTGATATGTCCAACAAGCAATCCTGTAGACAACAAGAATAAGATTTTCTACAAGGTAGAATCACTTGGAAGTTAGAAGGAGTTCCAAGAGTGACTAGTGTGAACGAGGCGTTCAGTATAGCTTACAGCATTAATTTACCAGAGCATTTCAAATGTCAGGAACATCTGTCAAAGGGTTTAATAGTCGTAGTCCACTAGCAACCACGGCAGCAGACGACCGGTATCTTGTCCTACGATCGAAAAGGTACGGATGAAATATCAGCGGGTGAAATATCAAAACACGTGCGGCGGACTGAAGGACGCCCGTTCCGATACGGTTTACGTTGGCCAGGGGGTTTGAAAAGGGTGGTTTGTTTGTACAATGACAAGTACGGAGACAACATTTAACGTCTGCTCCTCGGAAACGTCGTTTACTGTGGTTACAGGAACAAAAGAACAGGGCATATCAGCAATGGTGTCGAGTACTCTTTACGGATGAGAGCCGCTTTAATTTGTCTAGAGATTCTGGACGATACACATTACGGGGAGTTGGTATTATTTGTGTTGATTTGAAGCACTTCTATACGGAGTTATATTAAAAAATCAAATAACTTTTTAAAATAATAATAAACAGTTTGTATATTTCTGTTCTTTAAAACAAACCTACAATTTTAGTCCGGTTTACGGGAAACGTCATACACAAACATTTTATTACTTGAGTAAAATTAATGCCTACTATTAAAATTTCCACAGCGATTCTTTTTCATTTTGTTTCATGCACTTGCCATTATTTGTCATTCTACAAATTTATTTTTTCTTTTAAATTTTATAATGTATTTTTTTTTTATTTCTTGTTGTCATATCCTAAAAATAAAGAAAATTATAAAACATGTGCATTTTTTTAAAAGCTAGTAAAAATTCTCACCCACTTGCAATATTTTCACACCCGAAATTGACGTCATTTTGAGCAGATAATGCGCATTTTTTGTACTTTAATGCAAATAAATTAATATATATGGGTGACAAAAACGTAGAAACTCCATTTAAAAGTATCTAGAGTTCAAATGTACTCTGCAATAGAGACTTTTCAATATCAAGAAGACTATACAGGAAAAAAATATAAATAAAAAATGATCGCTCACGTATGAGGTAACTTTATTTGAGACGTTTTAAGTCAAAATGCCTCTAAACAATTGGTTACTACTTGTTCCTATTTTATTGGTATACTACTGCTATGTGATATAGTGATACATATCGAAGTCTTTTAAGGGGTCTCAGGACTCTTAATACTTCGAATTTTCAAAAATTTAATTTTTTAGATATTAAACTACTATATTTTCTGAACATTTTAATATAATTGTTTCCTTGAAATTCTCTTTAGAACATAAGTTATGGCTTTTAGAATTATACCTGCTCAATAGCTGAAGCGGCGTTTCAGAAAGTTTGAAGTCATTTTACGACAAATGACGGTTTTCGGCATAACCCGCACGATATCTCAAAAACTTCTAAATATTTTTTCATAAAATTTTCAAACCGTATGTTTCATGTTAATCTCTATAAACTGAACCTACAATTTTCCTTTTACAGTTTAAAAAAAAAACTTTTTTTAGGTGATTATGTTGTTGAAATTTTAAAAATTTGGTGTTAGTTAAATACAACTTTGTATTAAAAATATAAAAATGCTTTAAATACAAATGTATTTAGGTTCAGGTTAATTATCACAATCTTGTGTATAAGTAGGCACCAAAATTTTCATTCTAGTTGCAATATTTATTTTATAATCGTGAGCGAAAGCTATTATAATTTTCTGCTCGTCAAATATCTGACAATTTGGATCTTCCTGTAAATGCTAATTCTGTACCTCGCAATTTTTTAAAGACGTAAAATAAAAGAAAGTACTTATATCTTTCATCTCAATAAAAATTGTGTTTTAAAACCACATACATTTTAAGATATTAAAAGTTGAAAATGGTCTCTCCTTTTAAAAATTTTTTCCATATTAAGAGTCGTGAGACCCGTAATACTTTAGATTCAGTAATAAAATTTTCTATCTATGGATTAAAAAAAACATTGTTCGAATGTTTGTTACTCATACAATCCTATATTTTTTGTTCCATTTCTATGAAAGTTTATATATACATAAATTTTAGAACAAGAATGAAATTACTATCAACTCAGACCACTCTTTACCAACCTTTAATACTCATTATCAGACCACTCTTTTCACCTTTTTTTCAATCCCCTCACGCAGTTTATTATTATATAAATCTAATTTTTTCTTTATTTTATAATGTAATTAGTTATTTAATGCTGCCACTAGGAGAAACAGCGTAAGGACAGTGCTTTTAGAAGCCAATGAAAGTTCATACTTAGTCGCTGTATGATCAAATCCAGAATTGACCTTATTCTGAGACGTTAATGGAATTTTTCGTATGTATAATTAAAAGAGCTTACTAGAAGTGCATAAAATTGACGAAGCATCTACATTTAAATGTATGTGGAGTCAAAACATCTGCTATAATACATACATTTTAATTTGAAGAAAAATATTCTGGGAAACACTAAAATCTAAAAACTAATCTCCTAAATGCGACTTTGCTTTCAATCAAACCCTTTCATTTTGATGTCAACTGACCCTAAAAAAACGACTAGTAAGTTTTATTTCCTATTTATTTTGCATTATACTGTTATATATTATATATAAGTGTTTTTATATTCAATATCAATATTTTCAACGCTTTAAATTAAAGAAAAATTTGGTAATCCCTTCACTTTTCAAGACAAAAGTCGCGATTAAAAGCGCACTGAAAATGACATTATTCTCGTGTAATCTTTGTAGATTTAACTTTAACGTTTAAAAATGAAGGTTTCCATTTAAAAATATAATCAGTAGTGACTCCACTCAACTTTCCGAACACTTTACAAAATACTGTTCGCTCAAAATAGTAATAATATAAAAGTAAATAAAAACTCAGGTCCTAATTTTACAAAGGTGAATTGTTTCTACCGGTGTAAATGACCGCATGCTTTAAAGAAATCGCATATTTTATTCACAAAGTTAAAATTAGGGCGTAATTTTCAGTGTTTTTTAATTTCGCCTATATTGTCATTAAGATTTGTAAATTAAGATTTTGTATAAATGTCATATTTTGTGTAAGATTTTGTATAAAATGTCATACTTATGACATTTTTAAGTTGTTTATTTGTAGCTATTTCGCCATTTTCTTCTAAAAAATGCAGTACATAAATTTCCTTACTATTTTATCAGATTAATAAAACTTATTTTTTTTCTTTATTTTTTAGAGAAAAAAGGTTTTACTAAAATCGGCCATATGCAGATGAAAAATAATTGCAGTATCGGCATATAGCGCAGTGGTAGGGGCGGAAAAAAAGACAAAATTCGGAATTAATTAGGGGAAAGCTGGAAATTGCTTTAATCCATTTACTTTAGGTCTAGAATGAATATGCTAAGTTTTCCCCCTCGTAGTAGGTGAGCGTTAGAAAATATGTACAGATTTATAGTAAAAAAACACATTTTTTTTTGCATACCATAACAATATCTCAAAACAGCTAACTCTGTCAAAAACATTATCAATACAAATGTTGTAGAACTTAAAATTCTGAGTAAAGTGAGTACCTATGCTCTAAATAAAAAGGAGTGACTATTCACTCCGGAGGAGTGAATGGTCACTCTATCGCAGAGTCAAAATATGCCCAACCTCTTTAGAGTGACTATTCACTCTGAGCAAAAGTGAAATTTTTGACTCTCTGAAAGAGTGAATAGTCACTCCTCGGAAGTGAATATTCACTCTAAACAGGGGTGGATAATCACTCTTTCGGAGGAGTGACTATTCACTCTTGCTAAAGGAGTGCGTTTTTTCACCCCTGGTAGGAGTGACTAGTCACTCTTTCATAGGAGTGAATATTCATTTTTTATGTAGTCGATTCTTTTATTTTTTATTTTGCTTTTATGATCATTTTAAAAGAATCACATCTTTTACAGCATGAAATGAAAATAGATACAAACGTGGTAAAGATTAGAATAAAATACTTTATTAGCAATATTTATTTAATTCATAGTTTGTAACAAACACTAATTGAACTTTTAAGGAAAAATTCAGTTACATACGAATTTAAATTAGATTACTGACAGAAATAAACTAAAATATTTTATTTCAATCTTATCCTTTGTGTTTGCGTTTATTTCATGCCTAATGAAGATATTACTTTTAAAGTTTTATTAATAACTTTTTAATAGGTGGGTGTTATATGTTTAACAATGTTTGATTCGATTTTAATTTTTGTTTTAAATATAAAACGGTACTTTTTCCTTAAATTATTGCTATTTTTGCAAAGTCCTATTGTTCTAAAATATTTTTTAATTTTTCACTTAAAAAACAATGCTTATAAACTCACATCTTTTTTAAATAAGTTCTAAGCATGATTTAAATATTAAGAATGTATACATATTTTTTATCCGCTGTCATTTGCTTTTGTTTTATTTACTATGAACACGGAGTCTAAATTTTAAGTTCTCTGGAATATGCATATATTTTTCTTTTAAACATATTCCTTAACTTAATGATTTCTAATTTTCGTCTGTTATTGCTGAAAAATGGAATTAATACAATATTTATTAATGAAACGCAACGATAAGCCATATTTAATTTTTTACTTACTTCTATCTTCAATAGAAGAAAGTATTGTAATCGAAATTTTTTTCGACTTCCGGTTTTCGACGGATTTACACGTTTTAGGGGTCAGAGATCCCAAAAAACATGTTTATAGAAAATGTCTGTCTGTCTGTGTGTCCGTCTGTCCGTCTGTCCGTCCGTCTGTCCGTCTGTCTGCCGCCATTGTACCATCAAGAAGTGTATGAAGTTATGTATAGAATTAAACCAAAATTTTATTATAAGTTTTTGGCTATGGCAAGCAGGTCCTCCCGGAATTTGGAAAAAATTCGCCGGTAGGGGGCGCTGATATAACAATTTTTGTGCGATTTTGAATATTGTACCATCTAAAAGTGTATGAAGTTATGCATAGAATTGAACAAAATTTTTATTTTAAGTTTTTGGATATGGCAAGCAGGTCCTCCCTGAATTTGGAAAAAATTCGCCGGTAGGGGGCGCTGTAATAGCGATTTTTTTGCGATTTTGAATATTGTACCGTCCAAAAGTGTATGAAGTTATGCATATAATTAAACCAAATTTTTATTTTAAGTTTTTGGATATGGCAAGCAGGTCCTCCCTGAATTTGCAAAAAATTCGCCGTTAGGGGGCGCTGTAATAGCGATTTTTGTGCGATTTTGAATATTGTACCATCGAAAAGTGTATGAAGTTACGCATAGAATTGAACCAAAAAAAATTTTTAAGTTCTTGGCTATGGCAAGGAAGTCCTCCCTTAATTTGTAAAAAAATCGCTCGTAGAGGGCGCTGTAATAGCGATTTTTGTACAATTTTTGTGCCATTTTGAATATTGTACCGTCGAAAAGTGTATAAAGTTATGCATAGAATTGAACCAAATTTTATGTGTTTATTTTTGGTCATGTCACGAAGGTCCTCCCTGAATTTGGAAAAACTCTGCCGGTAGGGGGCACTATAATTGCGATGTCTGTACCATTTTCATTATTGTACCATCGAAAAGTGTATGAAGTTATCCATATAATTGAACCAAATTTTTTGTGCATGTTTCTGGCTATGGCAAACAAGTCCTCCCTGAACTTGAAAAAATTCCGAAAGAAGGGGGCGCTATAATTCCAATCTCTGTGCCATTTTCATTATTGTACCATCGAACAGCGTATAAAATTATGCATACAATTTAACCAAAATGTTTGTGCTTGTTTTTGGCTTTGGCCAACAGGTCCTCCTTGAATTTGGAAATATTGCGCGGTAAAGGGGCTCCGTGCTAGCGATTTTTGTATACATTTCTTGATTTTTCGTAGCTCTATTGTGCATCGGCGGGAACTCGCTTCCTGCTAAGCCGGCTATTCGCAAACAGCTGATAACAACAGAATAAGGAAAAATTAATAATTTTAACAAATATCATGATATAGATTAACTCGTTTTTAGTCCGTTTAATTGACTTGAGCAGAAATTTAAGATGAAAATCAAAGTTGGTATAGTATTGAACTAATAATATTGAAGTATTAACATGTGTAACTAGGTTTTGAAATATTAAGATGTATAAGATAGAAGAAAGTTTTGGGATTGGCACATCCAACTAGTTTTATTCGCGTAGACATTGTATTTTGTGAATATGAGCAAAATAGATTTTATATGTTTTATAGGAAAAGATTGACATCGGAAATAGAAACAAGTTAGAAATTGCTCCTCAAACGTGGCAAATGAGGTGCGTTCGTACTATAACTAATTTTATACATATATTTTGCATCGGATATTGTACTGAATGTATATTTTAGTGAACTTCATAAGTGCATATCAATTTCATTCGATTCTAAAGACTGTAACATTATTAAAATACACTTGAAATAATTTTTCCCATTGACCTTAATGTAACGGATAGCTTTTGACTGTCCCTGTAATTAAACTGTACATCCGATTTCCATAAAATTTGAAACGACTCGACGAAATTTTGCAACAATTATATAGGGTAGATGTGCCAGTAATGGACATGGACACCCTTAAAGAATTTATTTTAAAACTATTTCTTTATTAATAGTTATAATTATTATATTTCAGTTTTTTCAATATTATATTAATCTATTAACAATATTTAACCATTCTTATAGTCTCATTAATTTTAAATAACAGAAATATATCAAAAGCCCAATAATGGACACCCCATAAAAAGTAATATATATAATTGTTTTTATGACTGTATTTAGAACCAGAATTTAATGAATACATACTAATGAAACAAAACAGTTATTTTCAAATACATTTAACAATAAGGATACCAGTAATTAATAAAATATTTGTGATAATCATTTACTGTTTGCATCAATTATTGTAATTATCAGAAGATCAATGTTTTAATTATTTTAGATAGATAGTTTAAAATACTAAATATCAGGCAATTACAGCTATCAAATTATTGAAACGGTGGGAGATTTAAAAGGTAATAAAAAAAGGGATTAATGTAAGTTTTCTATTACTACTCTAACAAAAGCATTCAAATTTTGCAAGAAAATAAATAATATATAAATGAATTAAACGAAGTCTCTAAATGAATTAAACTCTTAGTCTCTTCATTAAGATTTTCACAGAATAGCATCAAAACTTTGAAACATTATTTCCTGCTTCCTAATTGGTTTGATTAAAAGTGTCAATAATAACCCAGTTTTATAAAACATGCAAGGGGAAATTATAAAAAAATAATTAAACTTAAATATTTATTAGTTATTTTTTTATGAACCAAAAACATTAAGTGGTGTACGTTCCTGGAAGGGTGTCCATTACTGGCACATCTACCCTATTTAAAATTTTAGACCATTCGGAAGGCTGCAACATCATTAAAATGCACTTGCAATAGTTTTTTCCGATTGTCCGTAATGTTACTTAAAACTTTTGACTGTACCTGTAATTAAACTATCCATCCGATTTTCATAAAATTTGAAATGACTCGACAAAATTTTGCAAGAATTATATACTTAAAATTTAAGAACATTACGTTGGGTAGTTTTTTCTCTGTTATATGCGGACGGACGGACAGGCAGACAGACGAACATACAGACGGACTGAACGACGACTATAGGTGCTACGTATTTATATAATTACGAATGCACCTAAAAAAGTAAATTTAAAAATAAAGTAAATGACTGCATTAGGAATATTCTAATTGTTTTTAAAACATTTTAATGTAAAAAAGTATTAATAATTATCTTTATAAAATATTCAGTTTTACATTATCTAAGTAAATATGAACTTTTTAAAATATATACTAAAGCAGTCTCATTCATAAACATAAAAACAGACATAAAAATATTTTATTTCAATTCTTAAATGTCATGATTTATTGTTTAGTGCCAAAAATTAAGTGTATCAAAAACGTAGAAAATGCGTTTATAATAGAAGGGAATTAAATAACTGATGCAAAATGTCTATAATTAAATTTTTTATATTACTCAGTCTCGACATTTTAAAATCATAACCTCAGTAATAAACAAAACAAGTTGGAAATTACACGTCAAATGCGGCAAATGATTTGCGTTCGTACTATAACTAGTTTTATAAATATTTTTTGCACCGCATATTGTACTGAATGTATATTTTAGTGCACTTCATAAGTGCATATTAATTTTATTCTGTTCGAAAGGCTGTAACATCATTAAAATGCACTTGAAATAATTTTTTCGCATTGGCCGTAATGTAACGGAAAACTTTTGACTGTCCCTGTAATTAAACTATCCATCCGATTTTCATAAAATTTGAAATGACGCGACAAAATTATGCTAAAATTATATATTTTAAATTTCAAACGATTCGGTTGTGTAGTTTTTGCGCTGTTATATACGGACAGCCCAGTGTTGAATTGAGACACTTTCCTCCGAGAGGGATTTCTGTGGCTCCGGGGGGGGGGGGGGGATTGCACTTTTTGACCATTGAAAAACTAAAATCTCAAAAATTCCGGGGATACATCTCATTGCTCCGCGGGGAATGTCCCCCCTGGCCACCCCCTTAAATCAACACTGGGGCAGACAGACAGACAGACGGACTGAAGACGAGTATAGGTGCTACGTATTTATATCACTACGAACGCACCTAAAAGTCGATTTTTACTTTTTTATATCATTAAATATTTTAAACTTTTATCTTTCAAACGACGTGTCACACTTGTTTATATATTTAAAAAAAATAAGTGTTGAAATTATTCATTCTTTCTAAGAGAACTTCACAGCTTAATGGCCATTTAAATCTTTAATTGACTTTTTCTCAAAACTTGGATTTTTCATGTTTATGTTCCTTTTTTTCCATATCTATTAAACTTAAGAACTCAGATTTTTTTAAATATATTATGTTATATTGTATACTTTAACACAGGGATTTAATGATTTGCTGATAATTATTTATTTAAGGCAGTGAAATCTTACCAAAAATGCTAATTTAAAAATGACTTTCAAGAAATAATTAATAATTAATTTTGAGTTTCACTTAGAAAGAAAATGGTCTGTTAAAATACGTAAAGCATGTTATTAAAACTACTCTAAAAAATCTAGACCTCTATCTTTCACCATTTCTGAGAAAAAGGTACATAAATTTGGTGAATTTAACATGGCGGAGATACGGCTTTCCCGGTCCCCTTAAAACAATTACATTTTAGACCGCTACATGAAGAAATCTCGCAATCACTTTAGAACGAAAATGGCCTGTTAAAATACGTAAATCATGTTATTCAAACTACTCTAAAAAATCTAGAGCTCTATCTTTCACCATATCTGAGAAAAAGGTACATAAAGTTGGTGACTTTAACATGGCGGAGATACGGCTTTCCCTGTCCCCTTAAAACAATTACATTTCAGACCGCCACATGAAGAAATCTCACAATCACCTTTGAATACTCCACGATCAATCTTTTTCTATACAAAATACAACTATTTAGCTCATAATCTTCGCATTCCACATATCTACACGGATAAATGCTTAAAATTAAATAAGACTTACCTCTATTTTATGTATTCCATAAAGAATAATTTTAATGATATCCTAATCTATCTATCTTAAAATGGCGGACGAAAAAGTGATAATTTTTCTTATCTTTAAAGGGTGTCGTCGCCTTGCCGTTCTGATTGGTTAATAAGCAATGCATACGTATGTCACACTTTCAGGAGTGAGACATTTCACTCCTTTCTAGAGAGTAGGGGCGGATTTATGAAGTGAGGGGCCCCTCTCGCTGGAGCTTTTTGGGGCCCTTCGATCTTACAAAATTTTGTATATTTATAAGTTACAAATAATAGATATCCAAAACTTCATTACAATAAATACTTACAAATTAATTAAAATGTATTCAAATCGTTAAGGATTAATTACACAAAATTTATTTCATATTCAAATTACATCAGATTATTTTATATGAACTTAAATACTGTGACGGATAAATGTGTTAAAATTATGTTTCTTATTTTCCTTTCCATTTTTTAAGAACATAAAATGATAATTCAAACCAAGGTAATTCAGAAATTTAGGAAACAGTATTTTAGTATCTGCTGAGCTATAACTCGAAACCTCTTTTCTTTGCCTTTCATTTTTGGTTCATTTATGGCATGAAATAAGATATATGGGGTTTTGATGCACGGGACTGCAGCGGCCCGCGCTGCCATCCCATTATCTTGCTTGAAATTTTAATTTCATGTTTTATTAAAATAATTTCAGTAATCAAATAAATCCATCAATTATAACCAAATTAAATTATGTTTTTCTCCTTTTCGTTACACAACGGGGTTTCAAAGAATGACAAATGCTTTATGGACGTAAAAAGAATTCGCAGCTCCATGAGTTGTTTTATAACCATCTGCACTGAAATTTTATGTAAATGTATTTTTTAAACACCAATTTAATTAACTAACCTGCATAGTTTTGTAATTGCGTGTGTCTTAATAGCAAATGCTATAAAAAATGACCCCAAAAATGTAAAAGTCGCACTTCCACAACTGAGAATAGCGAAACAGCTGCTAAAGTAAAAAAAAAAAAAATCCCTGGTGGCTCAGCCTACAGCCATAGGTAGATTCCAAAGTTAAGTACTAATTTTACCAACAAAAACTAAATCAAAATTAGAGATAAACCCAGTTTAATAATTTTATTTGGCCGCTGTTGACGAGTTTTTAATTCCATATTTTTTTCTTCAACCCCTATTTTTTTTTCTTTTACTCTAAGAGTCGGTCTTATCAAAAACTTGTCAATATAAAAGTTGTTGATAAAAGATAATATTAAGAAGATTTATAATAAACTTAAGCGGATTTGATGTCTTGTGAATTGACGAAGTTATGATTTTTTTTTCTTCATCCCCTCTTTATTGTTTGTTTTTAGGTTTTTTATCTATAAAAGTTGGTCCTATCAAAAAGTTGTAGATCAGATTAAGAAGATTTATAATAAATTTAAGTGGATTTGATATTTTCTGAATTGACGAAGTTATCAATTTTTTTTCTTCTTCATCCCCCTTTATTGTTTGATTTTAGTTTATTGTATATATATATAAAAGTTGGTCCTATCAAAAAGTTGTCAACGTAAAAGTTGTAGATAAAATTAAAAAGATTTATAATACATTTAAGTGGATTTGATATCTTGAGAATTGACGAAGATATGAATTTTTTTCTTCTTAAAAGCCTTTTTTTTCGAGTCCATTTTTAATTATATCAAAAATCTGTCATACATAAATTTTTGGCCCTTTTTCTAGAAGTAATAATAACTTTAAACTAATTTGATATGTACAACAATTAAGAAGTTATGGGATTTTTTCTGTTTTCACAAAAATCCTCCCTATTTCCACCCCCTTGGTTCAATTTTGCCCATTAACGATATATATATAGTTTTGACTGGTCATGATCGGCGTAGATCTGCAAAAATGTTTTAGAAATTCCAACATAGAGGAGAATGTAATAGGTAGTATTTCTTACGAAGTCTACCTAAAATTCATATTGAGGAAAATTATAGGGGACATTGTCTCTGACAATCGTGATATATTTGATTATCGTGTGTCATTTTTTGATCTAGATAGGGATAGTTTTTTGATAGGGAAGAAATATAAACACTTACGATGCAATAATAAACTATTGATTACTAGCTGACCCACCCGGGGTTGCCCGAGCCCGTAAAAATAAACTTAAACTAAACTCAAGTTTGCATGATTTTATATCTTTGGAAAATCGGGACCCCAATGTCTTCAGCATCATAGAGTGTTTCAAATTAACTTTGCTTTTCGGGGATCTAATGCCTTCGGTAGTGTCTAGTGTGTTCCCAACAAATCTCTTTCTGAACGAACCTGTGACCTGGTTCCTCGTTGCCTACGGCAGCGTGTATCGGGAGTGCTCCGCACGCGCCGAAGATAATCGAAAAACAAATTGAATGAACCCAATTTCGTAGTCATCGGGCCCATAGAACTCGAGCTGAGAATGCGACCCCTGGCGGTTGAAGATGGAACTAAATCCTGAAAAACTATCATAAACTAAATTGAATGAACCAACCTCCGTTGAAATCGAGCTTATAGAAACCAAGAAACCAATGCACCGGTAATGTTTGAAAATTGTGGTAAGAGAAGTCCAAGATAAACTTTCATAATGCAGAAAGTAGCTAAATCGTAATCTAATTTGAATGAACCAATTCCCGTTGAAATCGGGCCGATAGAACCCGAGGAAGGAATGCGCTCCCTAACGGTGGAAAATGGCCCCTCCTCTATAAATTTAACGAATTATCTTTAACGAGAGTTGCAAAAAACCAGGTAAACCCCCCCCCCCAAAAAAAAAAAAAACGGACTTTTTTGTTTAAACCAGTTTTTTTTTTTTTGTTGTTGTTTAAACAGGGTTTTTTAAAAATATCTTTTCCCTATAACATATACATGCACATTTATTGATAAAAATAAACATTGTTGGACATATAAGTAATATAACATCATTTAATTTAAATTATTACAGTCAGTTATGTAGAAAACTGAAATCATTTCAAATTTAAATATTATTAGTAAAGTAACAACTATGTCTTATATTCCAAGAATAAAATGCTCTACATAGTGATACACTGATCCCTTGAAAATCTTAATAAACAATCTTTTGATTACTATTACTAATAAATAAATAAATGATCTAGTTTCTTGAATATAATATACTTTCCCATGTCTATTCACAAAAATTTTCTCTGAAAACAAAAAAATTCTCTGATATCCGATTTTTCTGTTTTCTGTTTATACATGGGCAATTATTATCTTTTATTGAAAATAAAGAATTTTATAAGGAATTCCTGAAATGATTTGAAATTTAGCAGTTGAGTCTTTACATATTTCAAGAAGTTTTGTGTATTGTCATTTGACACTTCTCTTCTGAACCTACCTCCCAGGTTAAAAAAAAAAAAAAAAAAAAAGAAAAGAAAAGAAGAAGACGGTAAAATAAGCAGAAACACCTATTTACTAGCTTTTTACACGACTGAAAATATTGATCTTAAAATGGACAGTAGTTTTATAAACGTTGTCATCCAAAGCAACATTTAAACAGCCGCCAGGATTTTTTTCTAAGCTATGTTATAATACACATTACTTTTAAATTACAAAACTAAAAATTAATGATATATCTTTTTAGGCATTTTTCATGAGACTTTTCTATGTTATATCTCAAGCGAACCTTATTTCAACCCCCCCCCCCTTTTTTTTCTTGTTAGATCCAAAGTAATGAGTTTGATTATATTATACGATATAAATGGATTTTGTTGCATATTTTATTTAAAAGTAAACAGGTGCATATTCAATAGAATTTGAATTTAAAAATTTTAAATGAGAAACTAACTTATTTCACTTTTTTTACTATCCAATTTTCTTGTGCAATTATGATTAGGAGCCAAGACCAATAAAGCACTCCACTAAACTTGACTTTAGTTTTTTTTTTTTTTTTTTTTTTTTTTTTTTTTTTTTTTTTTTTTCAGTGAAATTAGTGTGCATTTAATATTTTTTTCCCTTTAGCTAATCATTACTTCACAAATATAAATAAATTCATCTGGAAGACAGTATCTCCAGTATGGTTAACTTCCTTATATAATATTAATAATATGAGGTTGTTGAAGAATTTTTCCTATTCAAACACTTCTTGTAATTTTGTTTTTTGTGTGATAACTCTGAATCAACATTTTTGGACATTAGATTTAGCAAGTAACGGAAAAAAAAAGAATTTAAATATTGAAATATAACTAGCATCCAATTTTTGAGTGCCCTCTTAATTAGACATCATATCTTCGGTTTCTTTTTTATTCTTAAGGGGATCGGAAAAGCCCTAACTCCGCCATGTTAAATTCACCAACTTTATGTACCTTTTTCTCAGAAATGGTGAAAGATGGAAGTCTAGATTCTTTAGAGTAGTTAGAATAACATGATTTACGTATTTTAACAGACCACTTTCTTTCTAAGTGAAACTCAAAATTAATTATTTATTGAAAGTCATTTTTAAATTAGCATTTTTGATAATATTTCACTGACTAAAATAAATAATTCTCAACAAATCATTAAATCCCTGTTTTAAAGTATACAATATAACGTAATATAAGTATTAAAAAAAATCTGAATTCTTAAGTTTAATAGATATTGAAAAAAAGGAACATACACATGAAAAATCCAAGTCTTGAGAAAAAGTCAATTAAAGATTTAAATGGCCATTAAGCTGTGAAGTACTCTTAGAAAGAATGGATAATTTCAACACTTATTTTTTTATATATGAACAAGTGTGACACATCGTTGGAAAGATAAAAGTTTAAACTATTTAATGATATAAAAAAGTAAAAATCGATTTTTTGGTTAAATTTTGCTTTCCCGGTTCCCTTAAAGGATATTCCCCAGTCAAGAAAATTTTCTTTTACAACTTGACTGAAATCTTAAAGATCATTTTATGTTATTAATTGCTGTAAATAATCTGCATTTTCTCAGATGAAAATATTTTATGCTAAATACTGAATATTTGTAATCTATTTTATGTTTGCTTAATTCACATGCTTTAAGTTATCTCTTTAGAGCCCCAGATATGTTCATCAACTCATGCAATTTTCATTCTACATTCATACAAGCATGACCTGGACTTACTATGTCTCGTGTTGACTGCCGAGATATTTTTAAAAGTAGAAGTTGTTTATATCCAACAATTTGAAACATTTAAATTACGAAATATATATATATATTATATTAGGTTTGTTCTAAAAAAGCCAACTGGTTTTCTAGAGAAAAATATCAGTAGAAAAAAACATGGTTTAAACCGTGCCAAACCTGCGCATTAACATTAACACAATATTTAATTTGCGGATGAAATCCCCTCCCCCCCTCTCTGCATTTAACCACTTACCTTTAACAATAGCGTTATTTTTAATCTACGGCTGTAGTGAGTAAACGTAAGTCGATGCGGAGAAAGAAAATTAATATTCGAAATAGGTGGTAGCAAGGATATAAGGAAATTTTTTAGTAATTTAGTAGTTCCGGAGGATCCTAGAACTATGTTAAATAACATTGCAAGAGAATCGGATCATTTGTAAAGAATCTGCACCAAGGGCCCCAATAAGGCGATTAACATTTACAATTGATCATAGCTGAAGTCTGAGCAATTTTTTTACCTTCATGTATTGTCTGAAAAACCCAAGTTGTTACCTAAAGAAGTTGTTACCTAAAAGCTAATAAATCAGACTCTTTTTAAGGGAGCTATAATAGGGGGACCAAAAGATGTCAATTGATAGTTGAGAGTAGAGCCCTAAGATGAAAACATGTTAAAAAGTCCTAGTATTTAGATCTTTAGATGTTTAATTAGTCGAAATTAAGCATAGGGTATGAAATAATCATTAGAATAAAATGTTAAAGAATAGTGCTAAAAATAGGGGGGATTCTTCAAAATGGGAACTAGAGACCCAATAAAAATATGAGGGGTAGCTGGAGGTCCACATAAGTTTTTAGAAAAAAAAAAAAAAGTAGTGAATTGGTCAATTTTTAAAGAAGCTATAATAGGAAACCCAAAAGAGGCCAACTGATAGTTGAGAGCAAGGCTCTAAAATGAAAATATGTTAAAAGGTCCTAGTACTCAGTGCCTTAGATCTTCAATTCGGCGAAATTAATCAATCATAGGGTTTGAAATTATCATTAGAATAACATTTTAAAGAAATGGGGGAAATGCTTTAAAAGGGGTCCTAGAGTCCCAATAAAAATATGAGAATGTTGGCCCGAGGGGCAGCACTCCAAGAATCAACTTTAAAGTTACGCACTGAAAGGGTGACACAGTTAGGGAGGGGGAAATGCATGGTTCACAAAAAGTGCTAGGGGCCCTGGACCGCAGCTTAGGGTGCCAGGGTCTTACCTGGAATGTAGAATTGGGGAGCTAAGTAAATTAAACAAGAGCACCAAAAACGAATATGGTATTAAAAGGGGCAATTTATTAACAATTTAGGGCCAAAAACTTCCAAGGCCTTGACCAGGCCCCGGGGAGCCAGGATCTTACATGAAATCTGGAATGGGGAATAACTAAATTGAGAAAGGACCCAAAAAACGAAAAGGATCGGAAAAAAGGAGGCACGTTATTAAAAATTTGAAAGGCCTGGGGGGGGGGGACCATGGTCTTAAAAAATAAAAAATCTTATCCACAGGTGCATCAGAAAATGGCTTAGACTATCCTCACCCAAATTTTCAGACATCTAGATTAGGCAGTATTACAGACGGTAGATTTTGCTAGCCATCGCACCCACAGAGCGAAACTTTCTTTTATTAGTATAAATCAGGCATGTCAAACACGCGGCCCGCGGGCCACAACTGGCCCGCCGACAACTTCTTTGTGGCCCGCCAATCCTTTGACATTTTACCTTTGCTTAATTCAGTTACGAGTTGCAATTTTCCAACTGAGTGAAAAAGTTAGCAATGAGGCAATGAGCGCGTTCACGGACCGCACCCTGGGTTCCCCAGGTTTACCACGGGTAACTCGAAGCGTTCAGAGACCGACATCACGTGACTTTTTCCGAGTTCCCCGTAGCGTTCAGAGCCGGAGATTACCCAGATTTCGGGGAACCCACATTACCTGAAAAATTTTGTTGGATGAAGTGATCACGTGGTTGGGAAATCTGATTTGTTTACCATTTTATAGCTTAACTGTGACTGTTAATCGGAATAGCACTGTTTTGATCAGTTTTATCGCACATTGTTACTGTTTTTTCATATTACAAAAATAATAATAAAAACATATCTGGTCTAAGTTTAACTTTTAGATAAGTTAGAAGATAAATGTAAATTTTGCATATGACAAATCAGTTCACGCTTGGAAGCCTAAAATGGCTAGCAAAACCTGCACTGTTAAAAATATCGTGAAAGATTACCTCTGTTTTTAAAGGCTATCAATTTTCTGACCAATGAGAAAGCTACATAAACGCCTATAAAGCGCTCTCATTGGTCAGAAAATAGATAGCCTTTAAAAACAGAGGTAATTTTTCACGATATTTTTAACAGTGTGTGATACATATTTGTTGCGATAGTATTCCCCATAAAAATTAACTTTTGGAACAGTTTCCCATCTACAAAAAAAGTGATAATTGAATCTATTTGCACTGTCGAAAGTGCAGCTGCCGCCATGTTTGTAAATGTAAATAAAAAAATCACGCAACTTTACCCGAAAGCGTTCAGAGCCGTTTTTACCCAACCTTACACCGAGAAACCAGTATGACGTCATTCCCCAATTTTCCGAGTTACCCGTGTTTCGGTCTCTGAACGCGCTCAAAGTGAGCAATTAGGCATGTATTAACTATGTCCGGTAGCAAAATTTTTCTGGTAAAAGCAACATAATTTGAACGAGAAAATGTGTTTCATAAATGAAATGAAATACCGCATAAATAAATACAAGACACAATTTATTAAATTTTTTTTTTTTCAAAATATGTTTTTTTAAGTTTTTACTTGAAAAAAATCCGGAAAATTAAAAGTTATACCTTTGCTAGATTAACATGGCTCTTATAAAATATTTTTTTAAGGTAATACAATTTAGAAAATCCGATTAAACTTTGTAGATTTGATTGATAAAAAGTAATGCCAAGTATTTTTTCGAAAAATTTGATAAAATAAACTATGAATTATAATAATAACTTTGGAACTTTACTTGGAAATTTGTTTAATATGGATGTTTTGTACGTACAAATATTGCTGTGTGCAATTCTAATAACATTATCTACTTTGTTTCATGTGGCCTGCATCTTTGTATGCGATGCTTAATTTGGCCCACGGCGGTAGATGGTTTGACATGCCTGGTATAAATAATCAGTAACAAAGTAAAAATACATTTAAAATATCAGCTTTATGAAAGTTGCAGACAAAGTGTGGGGCCCCCAAAATTGGGGGCCCCAGGTTGGTGGCCCATGATTTAACCAGGCCCTCAATCTGTATAATTAAATCGTCATGGAATGACTTTAACAGAGTTCTTTTCGGCTCAGACCCAAGTTTCCCTTGAATCCCATCTCGTTTCTCCACAACCAACTCCCCAATGATCTTAGTCCTGATAATAAATAACGGAAAAATAATAAGGGAAAGCTAAAACATTTCTGGTAGTAGCAAATGATTGAAAATAATTCTATTTACTACATTAAAATGATGTAATATTAACTGAAAAATTAAAAAAAGAAGACTAAGAAAATCTTTTTATCAAAATGTTTAATTTCTCTTTGAACTCAAAAGAAGATTTGGGGGCCCTTGTAATGCGGGGCCCCTTGTAATGCGGGGCCCCTCGCGATTGCGACCATCGCGACCCCTTAAATCCGCCCCTGCTAGAGAGTGGAAAATTCCACTCTTTAAAGCGTGTATTTTTATAAAATTCACTCCAAAAAGGGTAAAAACGCCTGTCACTCTTTCAAATAGTGAAGTTTTCACTCCTCCCAATTTTTGAGTGTACACTTAATATTTTTGTTGAAAATTAAGCTCACATTTCTACTTTAAAGTTTTAGACCCGTGGTCAGGGGTTTAAGCTCAGAATTAATTAGGAGAAAACTGGAAATTATTTTAATCCCTTCAGTTTAGGTCTAAAATGAACATACTATGTTTTCTTCCTCGTACTTGGGTGAATGTTAGAAAATATATACATATTTATTTTCCAAAAACACGTTTTTTTTTTTTTTAATTAACATAACAATATCTCAAAACAGCTAACTCTATAAAAAAAATATTGTCAATACAAATGTTGTAGAGCTTAAAATTCTGAATAAAATGTGTACCATCATTAATATTTTTGTTCAACATTAAGGTCGCAATTCTATTCTAAATTTTTCAAATCAAGAGCTTGAAGCCAGGAGAGACCAAGTTAACTCGACAATATCTCAAAATTGCGGTCTTAATATTGAACAAAAATATTAAGTGTAGGTGCTCATTTTATTCTGAATTCGAGGTTCTACAACTTTTGTACTGACAATGTTTTTGATACAGTTAGCTGTTTTGAGATATTGTTAAGTTAACTTGGTCTCTCCTGGCTTCAAGCTTTTGATTAGCGATTAAGGCAAAATTTTGAAATATAATGGCGACCTTAATGTTGAACAAAAATATTAATAATGATGCTCATTTTATTCAGAATTTTAAGCTCAACAACATTTGTATTGAGAATGTTTTTATAGAGTTACATGTTTTGAGATATTGTTAAGATAATTAAAAAAACGTGTTTTTCGAAAGTAAATATGTACTTATTTTCTAACATTCACCCAAGTACGAATAAGAAAACACAGTACGCTCATTTTAGATCTAAACTGAAGGGATTAAAACTACTTTCAGTAATGGACATTTAAAAATCAGAATAACATTACTGAAAATGTTACAATACTTTCCATTCATTATTAATGGATGTTGAAATTCTTAGATTTCAGAAATAAAAATAGATTTTTTTTACTTTGTTATTGGAGTCAATTAGAAATTTCGATGGCATTCATTGAATGTTTTTGGTTCAAACTTTGTTTGCGGATCACACACATATTACATAAGAAGTTTTATTTTGATTATATAAGGCCTAATGTTGATTTTAAAACTATTATTTAAACGATTGTTTTGATTTCTTCTTATTATATCCATTCAATTACATTTGGTAAGTGGAATTTTAAATTTACAACCAAACTAATTGTAAACAACAATAAACGACAAACAATTTATAAAACGACAAAACTACATTCACTACAAATTACCTTTTTCGCCAAAATAACTAACTTAGAATAAGTAAGACCTATTTAGTTTGTATTTAATATGATGTATGTAACTTAAAAAGAAAGAGAAAAGAAATCAACTTGCTTCTTTGACTGTACCGGAAGAACTTATTAAATTGTTATATTTATTTTAAGTAAAAATTTCTTTTTATATTTGTTACAGTGCATTTCATTTGCTGATCGTCTTGTTTAGCAATTTACTCGAACATTTTTGAAGGCTAGTAACAGTAAAATATTTTATAACACAGAATACTACTGCACATTTTTAATTTAATGGGCACTTCATCAACTGCACAATACTTTCAAAAATCAAATAAAATCAGATGCAGATGAAACAAAAGACATCAAAACTTGAAAAAGACTACTATATAATTTAATTGAGAGTTTCACAATAGCAAAATGAATTATTTTGATGTCCAATGGGATCATTTTAAAATTTTAATAAATTTTTGACATGTATTAATATACGTTCTTTATTTATATTTTACTTTTTTTAGGTGTGTGAAGGCAAAGTTATAGCCGATACAATAGAAGGTACACATGAAAGTATTTTACAGGGTAGTTTAGCAGAAAATGTTGCGAATTTAATGAAAAATATTCTCTCTTTATGAATTGAATTTGAATAAAAATAAAATTTATTTTGATTTATCTGTTTGTTGTCTATTTTCTATGCTATTGTATTTATTCAGTTTCATTTTGATTTACATGCAACATTGAAAATTTTAATCCCATTTTCAAAATTGCCTCTTCATAAATTCTATTCAAATGCAAAGAGGATTTTTAAACCTTTGTCATTATAAAATTGAGTTATTCAATATTTTAGGTACATGATGCATTCTTGAAGCACATAGATTTTTTTAGGTAGTTAAAATTAAACTCTCGGTACTCAGAGGTCATATCTCCGTTTCTACAGTACGGATACGAATGAAACTTCATATGTAGATGTGTATGTGAAATGCATGTTATGTAGATAATGCGGTCGATGTTTTCGTAAAACAAAAAGTTCGAAATGTCGCCACCAGGTAGCGCTTTAACAACATAAAATGAAATATAACAGTTGATTCATCAAAGTATAACCAAATATTTTATTTATTTACACACCTGTGTGTTCTATTTGCATACCTTTTCAGTCAACAATAAAAAAAAAAAAACTCAAAGCATACCTACGCGTTTCCAACGGCAGTATACAACATATCAGTAGGAATAAGGGAGACATGGCGGATTATGCCAGGTTTCAAGTCCGCTTCATTAGTTACATGTCTTTGATAAACACGATCTTTGAGAAAACCCCACAGACAGAAATCACAAGGGTTCTGATCGAGTGACCTTGGTGGATAGGAAACCTTGAAAGTACGTGAGATGACCCGTTCATCAGGGAAATTAACTTGAATCACATTCTTTACACCTCTCGCTGTATGAGCAGTCTCTCCATCTTGCCTGAACAATGCGTTGTCCAAACAGTGTCTTTGCCTTAACACTGGGACAGCATAATTCTCAGGAGTCAGCTGTTTCGGTCACTTGTGACTGTACACCTGACAAACCCCTTCGTTGTGACTTCCTCGAAGAAGTATTTGCCCAAAATGATATTCACTGTGACTGACAAAAGAGTGACTGACATTGAACTGATAACATTTACATTTTAATTTATGATTAACCCTTCAGTAATTTTATTTAAACGACTTTTTATGATAAAATGCTGAATTTTAGTACATGACCTTATTAGCGTGTAATGCACATTTTACTAATGCGAATTTTTTTGTAAGAAAGCAGCATGAAAATTTAAATTTTGTTTTCCTTCAAATATAATCCCGTGAAAAATCTAATCCAATTCAGAAAATTCTGTACCTTTTTTATTACATAACTTTGTACTTTATAAGATATGCTTATGATCAATATTTAAGGAATAAAAGCCGATGTCAGAGTTTTGGGGATACCCTGTATATATAAACAAGCTGATAGTAAAATAATATTGAACAAACATCGTTATATATTACATGAAATTTTAAATTACTCCAGGTAAAATGTATAGAAAGAATACTGAAATAAAAATGTATAAAATTTAATGTGGGCCATTCTCACAATCTTTTGACTTTTAAGTCCCTGAATAATAATTTTTATTTTAGTACATATTCTTGTACTTTTTTCATATACTGGGGAACATCCCAATGCATTATTTCATAACAATATTAACGAGATAAAAAAATTTTTGACCATGTTGCGGGTCCAAATACTAAGAAAACTCCTATACCGTCCAGTGTCCCTGATGCTGATTTTGAAGTTTGGAGCTGTCTGTATAAAATTGATTCAATAAAAGTAATTCTATGTAATTTTTTTCCGAAACTGGACTTACTGTTTTATATAATTATGTAGCAAAAAATTAACCTGCACACATTTTTGGGGTTGTTAGTATTTTTTAAACTCTGTCCCTGGGTTTTGGATTCCTTACCGTCCCTCTTCTAAAATTATACAGAAAATCACTACAGAAGCAGCCACAGAATTTTTATCAAGTTTTTTCTCTAGCAAAAGTATGCTAGAGAAAGAATGTCTAAAACTCTTTGACAAGCAATTTACTGCAGTATTTAAATCAGCATTTAAATATTAATTTCAAGCATCTTGGCTTTATTGGTAGTCTTACCATCCCCAAGGTTTATTCCTACACTTTTCGAGGTAAATTAATTTTTTTTTATTTAATCCAATGTAAATAACTGTTTCTAAAAATCAAAAACTTTGTGGCTATCACTTAGTCTTAACATGATTTGTCTAAAATTATTGGTAATTTTCCTTACCGTCCCTTCCTTATCATCCTTTTTTTTCTATTACCGTCCCTTTTTTCCTATACCATCCCCATTTTTTCCCTTCCGTCCCTTCTTTAACACCCCTTTAAGACAATGTTATGACAAAATTTTGTACTAAAAATACTACATTGTTATTATTTCTTATCTGAATTTCCTGTGGATACTATGCAAATTCATTATAAGTAAAAATTTAGAAGAAAACAGAAAGTTATAGTGGTAAAATGGTAAGGAAAAATTAAACTCATAAGTTTAACTTAAACCACGGTTAAATAAAAAAAATTTCGCTACTGGGCATTTTTTCTTTATTTTGAATCATTAAAGCGCTCGTCTATCAGATTACAAAATTATTTTATCAAGTTTAATTTCACCAGGGTTTTATTCCCGAAAGTCAAAAGATTGTGAGAATGCCCCATGTGTATGTAACATTGCATCCAACCAGGGTTACCTGTTTTGTAGTTATTCGGAATGAAACTGACATCTGAATGAATATGGAGATTATTCATTAATATTAAAATCAAACTCAAAGAAAATTAGCATATAAATTTAATGTATTCCATCTTTGAGAAAAAATGCATATATTCAAGCTTGAATCCTTTCTAATACAATAAATATTATAATTTCCACTCAAGTAAAAATGTAAAAGAATTTTTAAATCATAGATTTCTCGCATCCATAAAATATTAATATTTTTTAAACATTAGTCAGGTTCATTAGAGTATTTAGTACAAAAATCTAAATTTAAATATTCAGAACATGTTGAATTGACATTGCGCAGAAAAATTCATTTACCACGATCAAATTATAAACGTAAAATAAAATCCAACTTAATCTCTTTCTAAAGAAAAAAATGTTAATGAATAGTAATTTAAATGAAACATTCTTTCGCAAACAAATTATTGTATTACACATTGTTTGCAACAGAGATTCTTTATAGAGATAGGACATATTTTAATTCTCAATTAAAAATTATATTTCTGAGATAGTACGTACTAAATCCTTTAGTATGAAGCATAAATAGAAGAACTTTCATGTTAAAAATTGATATTAATACATTTAATCTAAGAAATATAATTTCATTCTTATGAGATATATTTTTCTCTTCCGTTGAAACTGTTTAATATTCGAAAAAACGTTGACATATTTTATATGGGATTATCTTGATAAAAATAAATTGAAAACAATTTTAAGCAAATGAACTGCATTTAAAAAAAAGGTGATTTGATATTTCTTCAAAATTATATTGTGATAAATTAATATTCAAATTTCTACCCAAATGAAAATGTAAAATAATTTATAAAGAATAAGCCTGTTTTAGCGGAGTTGAAAAATCTGAGGGATTTTCAAAAGCAAGTAAAAAAACAAGCTTTAAAAGCAACTATTAAACATGAACATGTGATATAATTTGAATAAATTATTCATAAATATTTACGTTATAAAAATGTTTGAGGATTTGAGACAGATTAAAATGTATTCAAAACGGTTTGTTTTAGCTTGGATTAAAATTCTTTGCACTGGCGGATATAATATTACCAGGAGCAGGGAATTTAAGAGTTTTGAATAACAGAATATTCAAAAAGTAATAGTCGTCATATCTAAACACAGAATTTTATTGATTAAATAAGTCAATTATTATGAAAATTCAGGTATTATTTTTCTGGGCGTAAGAATCCTGTTAATTTTAAGGATTTGATTTTAATATTAATGTATTGCACTATCATTTGCGTTAAAGTTTGTTTGAAAATTTTGTAAAACAATTTCCTTACATTTTGAATTTGTAATATTTGATTAATTATTATTATTATTAGTAGTAGTAGTAGTAGTAGTATCATTATTACTTTCATTAAATTTTAATTTTTTGTGTTTAAATTGTACAAAATTCCACATAGGAACCTTTTCTTCGTTAAATTAAACGAAAAAAAGACATAAAAAGACAATTTAGTGGATTTTGAGGCTACAATATTAATGAAGGTATTTTTTTAAGTAAAAATTATGTATAATGGCACAATTGAAATATGTTTATGTAATAATACAGTGAAATCTTTTTTTATATAAAAAACTGGTTAAGTATTAACTCAATCACGAGGTACGAACGTATGTTGAATTGGCTGGAGTAGAGTATTGTTTATAAAAATTTTATTTTCATTGAATTTTCACTTTGCTTGCATATTTGGTATCATGAAATAGTTTGAAGGCTTAGCAATGTTTGTAGCTTGCCACTTTTAAAATCTTTAGTCTAATCCTGAAACATTAACTGTGATCGTAAGTGAAACGTCTGTGCAGTTAAATACATTTGGACAATGTAGAGCGTATAGTTCAATACATTTGAAATGATGGTGGTCGCGTGTATATATATATATATATATATGTGTGTGTGTGCGTGCGTGTGTGTGTGTGTGTGTGTGCGTGCGTGTGTGTGTGTGTGTGTGTGTGAGTTGGTGTGTGTGTGTGTGTAAATTTTATCTTAAAAACGGCTCTAACGATTTTGACGAAATTTTCCATTTTACCCTTTTCGGGCATGATAAGACCATTGGGCTACGTCACGTGTTCGAGAAAATTCGATTAGTGGGTCATTTTGGGTAGTAATGGGTCAAGATCAAGCTAATTAAATCTAAAAAACGGCTCAATCGATTTTGACCAAATTTCACATCCAACCGTTTTTCGACACGAAGAAACTTTTGGGCTAGGCCACATGTTCGAGAAACTTCGATTAGTGGGTCATTTTCGAGTCACTATGGGTCAAGCCAATTTTATCTAAAAAACGGCTCCAACCATTTTCACTAAACTCTATATTCTACAGTTTTGGATTACGAGAAAACTATTGGGCTAAGTCACATGTTCGTGAAAATTCCATTAGTGGGTCATTTTTGGGTCACCGTGGGTCAAGCTAAGTTTATCTATATAACGTCTTTAACGATTTTAACTAAATTTTGTACCTAGCCATTTTCGGGCACGAAAAAATCATTGAGATTTTTCTCGTGTTCGAGAAAATTTGATTTGTAGGTCATTTTGGGTCATAATGGGTCAGGGTCAAACTAATTATATCTAGAGAACGGTTCAATCGATTTTGACGAAATTTTGTATTTTACCATTTTCCGGCATGATAAGACCATTGGGCTAGGTCACGTGTTCGAGAAAATTCGATTAGTGGGTCTTTTGGGTCGTAATGGGTCAAGGTCAAGCTAATTATATCTAAAAAACAGCTCAATCTATTTTGACCAAATTTCACACCCAACCGTTTTTCGACACGAAGAAACTATTGGATTAGGTCACATGTTCGAGAAACTTCGATTAGTGGGTCATTTTCGAGTCACTATGAATCAAGCCAATTTTATCTAAAAAACGGCTCTAACGATTTTCACTAAACCCTATATTCTACAGTTTTGAATTACGAGAAAACTATTGGGCTAAGTCACATGTTCGAGAAAATTTGATTAGTGGGTCATTTTTCGGTCACCGTGGGTCAAGCTAAGTTTATCTAGATAACTTCTTTAACGATTTTGACGAAATTATGCACCCTACTGTTTTTGGGCACGAAAAGACCATTGGGATGGGTCTCGTGTTCGAGAAAATTCTATTAGTGGGTCATTTTGGGTCATAATGGGTCATTGTCAAGTTAAATATCTCTAGAGAACGGCTCAATCGATTTTAATTAAATTTTGCATCTAACCATTTTCGGGCACGAAAAGACCATTGGGATGGGTCACGTGTTGGAGAAAATTCTATTAATGGGTCATTTTGGGGTCACTGTGGGTCAAGCTATTTTTATCTAAAAAACGGCTCTAACGATTTTCACTAAACTCTATATTCTACAGTTTTGGATTACGAGAAGACCATTGAGCTAAGTCACATGTTCGAGGAAATTCGATTAGTGGGTCATTTTTTGGTCACAGTGGTCAAGCTAAGTTTATCAGGATAACGGCTCTAACGATTTTGCCGAAATTTTGCACCCTACTGTTTTCGGGCACGAAAAGACAATTTGGATTCGTCTCGCGTTCGAGAAAATTTGATTAGTGGGTCATTTTGGGTCATAATGGGTCAGGGTCAAGCTAATTATATCTAGAGAACCGCTCAATCGATTTTGATTAAATTTTGTATCTAACCATTTTCGGGCAACAAAAAAACCATTGGGATGGGTAACGTGTTCAAGAAAATTCGATTAGTGGGACATTTTTGGGTCACCGTGGGTCCAGCTAAGTTTATCTAGATAACGCCATTACTATTTGACGAAATTCTGTAATCTATTGTTTTGGGGCACGAAAAGACCATTGGGATGGGTCACGTGTTCGAAAAAATTCGATTAGTGTGACATTATGGGTCAGGGTCAAGCTAATTATATCTAAAAAACAGCTCAAGACATTTTGACAAAATTCTTTAATATACGGCCGTTTCTGGTCATGAGAGGACCATTGGGCTAAGTCACATGTTCGAGAAAATTCAATTAGTGTGTCATTTTGGGTCACAATGGGCCAGGGTCAAGCTAATTGAATCTAAAAACATGCTCAAAACATTTTGACCAAATATTATATTACGTATACCGTTTCTGTGCATGAGAAGAGAATTGGCTAAGTCACATGTTCGAGAAAATTCGATTAGTGGGTCATTTTGGGTAACAATGGGTCAGGGTTCAGCTAATTGTATCTAAAAACCGGTTTAAACGATTTTGACTAAATTTTGTATTCTATCGTTTTCGGGCCCGAGAAGACCATTGGTCTAGGTCGCATGTTCAAGAAAATTCGATTAGGGGGTCATTTTGGATCACAATGGATCAGGGTCAAGCTAATTGTATTTAAAAAGCGCTTGAAAACATTTTGATATAATTTTGTATAATATCGTTTACAGGCATGATAAGAGCATTGTGCAGGGTTTACGTTTAAGAAAATTCAATTAATGGGTCATTTTGTGTCCTAATGAATCAGTATTAAGCTAACTGTATCTAAAACACCGATCAAAAGATTTTGACAAAACTTTGTACTACACCGTTTCTGGACAAGATAAAACCATTGGGCTGGGTCCCATGCTCAAGAAAATTCTACTAGTGGGTCATTTTGGTGATAATGAGTCGGGGTCAAGCTAACAGCATCTCAAAAAGGTTCAAACAATTTTGGCAATTTTTTTTTTGTTATACCGTTTCACAGTACAAAAAGACCATTGAAATAGCTCACATCTTTAGATGAATTTCGGTTAGTGGTTTTTTGAATCAACGTGGATCAAGCTTATTTTACCTAGAAAATGACTAACGATTTTCACTAAATTTTGTATTTCATCATTTTCTGGCTCGAGAAGAGCATTGTGATAGGTCGCATGTTCGAAAAAATTCGATTAGTGGGTCATTTTGGGTCACTATGTTTCACGGTCTAGCTTATTGCATCTAAAACAGCAAGAATGATTCAGTGGGAAAAATATATCGAGATTAACAGAAAGCAAATTTTGACCGATCTTAGCTCGGTCATTCCTGCTAGTGATTTATTAAATATTAATATTAATAAATATTAATATTAATAAATATTAATATTAATAATATGTAAAATGTGACAAGGAGGATTCATTAATGAATATTTCACATAATTAAATGAACCTGACTATAAAATATCAATATTTAAATCATTGCTACACCATATCCTACTCAATTAAATAAATACCATGTATTGTGATACCACACATATACCACACATGTGAATACTTGTACATTCTTGAATGAAGATGTAATCTAAACCATAATATTACCATGTAAATGGAAGAAGTAAATCTCTCTATTCTAAAAAAAAGTAACTACCGCTGTTACCGCCGCCGCCGCCGCCGTTTTGAATATTTTGTGACAGGAGGTCTTTCTTCGTTAATATTAAGAAAAATATTGCGTACAAAAATATGAAAATCGGTGGTATTATAGAGAAATGTTTGATAAACACGCTGATGCAGACAGTTTTCAAATCGAAGAATTATTTTAAGAGATATTTAATGCTAAAGTTGGACAAAATCGTTCCATTAAAAAAATTTTATAGCAGCAAAAACTATACATGGGAATGTCATCATTTTTAGATCTTTTTATGCGTTAGAATTTGCCGGTGTGCAGATTGTATTTCTTTTTCTAATTTGGCTAATTTTTTGAGGTTTTATTTCTATTTTAAATTCTAATTTTCAGCATTTCTAGAGATATTTTTTACAGATTTTAGAAAGTGATATTAATTTAAACTGTTGCCAACTGTATAAACAGCGGAAACAATAATGTTTGCTTAAAAAAAAAATTATACGTGTAATAAATTAAAAAAAATTATTTACACGTGACTATTATAAACAGAAAAAAACCATTGGAATTAGAATTAAATAATTATGTACAAAAAGCAGGAACTTATTCAAAATTACGTCATAAAAGTATAATTACACGTGAATTTTAAGAGAGAAAGGAATTTGTAAAATAATATATTAACATGCGTTAGAAGTCTTAAATAGGAGAAATCATGTCATATTTACGTCACATTACAGTTATTACATAAAACGAACACAAAATAATATTGCAAAACGGTTTAAATTTAGAAATTGCGCTAGGCATTTATTTGATATTTTGAGCGAATACTTTTCCACAATTTTTCTTAGGAAAGAGCAAATAATATTTCATTTCTAACGCAAGTATTTTCACGTGAATATTAAAAAGAGAAACAATAGTTTGGTCAAAATTACTTGAGATTAAAAACGATTAATTTAAAATGTCTCATTTAAAAGAACTTTCTTTTCGCTTTGTTAAAAAATACCGGGAGACAAAGATTCTGTTTACTTAATTCCTTTTATATTAGCTTATTTTGAAATGTCGTTACACGTGTCTACGTCATCAAGTTATTTTTATTTCGACGTTTTATTTGTATTTTTATTAATGTTGTACTAATTTATTTGTTCTTTCGTTATTTAAAATAAAAATTATATCAATTTGTATAATTTGGGGAGTGGCTTGGCGATTTATATAATTTGGCGAAATTAGTCGACGGGATAATCAAGTAGTACTGCAGCGAATTTGGCGTTAAAGTTTCCCCTAATCAAAGAGAAATGAATACAAATCCGTTTATAGGGAGATCGCCACTGTTTTTTTAAATTATAATTTAATCTATCGAAATCTTTTTAAAGCCGATCACATTAGCGTGCATTTAGAATCTGCGGTGTCTGGACGGGGGTTGGCGAGAGTAGCTCGTAGGGGGGCGAGCCCCCTAGTTTTCTAAAACTAAACTATAATCAAAAGAATTCTGGCGACCGTTTAAAAATACAATTTCATTTTTGCCACCATAAGCGATCGCTTTCCAAATCATCAAACTTCCGACGCTAATATTTCTGCTGAATGTAGATTCTGTTTTTTTTTTCGAGATCCCTCCAATAATACTTCAAACCATACGAGCCATTCAAATTAAAACTATTTTCGTTGGAGAAAATGACTTTCTTCCAATTGTCACCCATTGTCATGTACTTCTCGCAATACTGCAAAGGTATCTGCTTGTGACGCAGAGGTAACTTTGGACCAAACTTCATTTTCGATCATCTCAAGCTCAGTAAAGAATGTAAAAATCGCCTAACTCTTCTAGAAGTAATAGGAATGTATAGATCTGCAGAAATCTGTTTTGAACTGTGGCCAGCTTTCGATGCAAGTTGAAGAATTCCCTTTTATCTTTCTTACTTAAATGTGGATTACCCTTTTTTTAAGTTTTTTGCCATACATAACTGGATCTTTTCTATAGTTACATATCACACCAATGGATCTTTAAATTAATTTTTTAATTTCCGGAACAGACTTTAAACATTCTAGATATGCATCAATTTTAGCTCCTTCTCCCTCAGACAACATTTTTCGTTTACCCACGTGAAAAGTACGACTGAAACGTATTGCTTGCAATATATAACGCTTTTTATGTTTACTGTTCATGTCACGTTACCTTGTTTTATGCAAATTTTTGTTACATTACTTCGGAATAGCCAATGAAATCTGATATTTCATAAATCATCTTCCATGTTTGCATATTACGAAAATCTAATTTTTTATTTTTTTATGTTTAATATTATGTATGAAATTTTATTTTTGTAACTCATATGTTATACATCCTATGTATATCCCATGAAATTTCATTGATTTTTAATGAATATTATAGAAGTTTCTGATAAAAAACCGTGTTTTCATAAATCAATTTCGACAAATGTATCTCTGAATGGGTGAAAGAAACTTGGTTTGAATTATCGCAAGAAATGATCGTCGGATTTTTCAAAAAAAACGTTGTATCAGTAATGCGATGGATAGAACCGAGGATGATGCCTTTTTGAGGAAGATAACGATGATGATGAACTAGATTTTCACGATATTTAATATCGTAGAATCCTCATATACTAAATCCTCATTGGTATATGAGGAATATATCCTCATGTACCAATGAAAGAAAGCAAAGTTTAAGGAGTTGTGTGAAAATTCTGATAATGACTTGGTTAGTAAAAGATGATTGGTTGGTGACTGCTGGGCGATTCTCAAAATGTGGGCACTGGACACACGTCATATTTTTAAGCCTTTCAAACATAACTTTAATTATCATTGACTTTATTATTATTTTATTAACACTGAGTTTTTAATTCTATTCAGAGACAGAAAATGACAATTTATTGTAAAAGCTTTGTATAAATATCTTAAAATTTTATTATTTTATTGGCTAAAGAAGCCAATTTCGGACATTCATAACGTTAACTGCTCCAATGTAGCACCAAGAAAAAGAGATTTAAATTTTTTCCAGCTGGTTCTAATGGTAAACAACGAATGCATAATGGAAACGGATGATTTTTTGGTAATGTCGTTAAGAGATGGCAAGTATTGCTTTTTTGAAGATAGAAGGACTTTCCTATAAAGAATTTTTCTGTATTTTGTTATGTCCGAAAATAACGTACATAACAAAGCATTTGATTTTATTATTATTACTGGATAACAAAAAGTTAATTATACATATATATATGCATACATATACAATTATAGGACCCATTTACTACAATCTTAGTCTTAAGAATTTTTTAAATACTACGCGCAACGTCCAAAATCTGCAACGTACGTGCGATAAAAGGTCCAAAATTTGTAACGTACACAACTGCTAATTAAATGCTTTAATAATTAATTTTCCAGAAAAGTTGCTGTCTTTTAATGTTTGTGTATAATTTTGTAGACATACTATTAAAAATATTTATATATTATATTTATAGACAAAATAAAAAAAATGGCCTTAAATTTTAAAATTTTAAAAATTACATATATAGTTAACGTTTAATGATCCCACCTTTTGAGAATCTCCCTTTTATAATTTTAAAAGAGTGGAGTATTAAAGTATTTTTAGAAATTTGAAGGTATTTTTATATTTTTTATATTTACCATCCCTTTTATTTTAGAATATGAAATTTAGAAATTGTCTTAGACTCGTGTATAAGCCGACCGCCCCACTTTCGAGCCAAAAAATGTCCAAAAATTATCCGTTTATACACAGAAATATACGGTATGTATTAGAATGATTATAAAATAAAAACCAAAATTATAATTCTTAGGTATTTAAAATAAAAAAGAGAATTACTGATTTAATTTAAATTAATAAATATATAAATATAACTATACAATTATTCTTATATATACATATACATACATGAAATACAACAATCAGTATTTCAATATATTTTTAAAAAATCGCTATTAGATAGTTTCTCTATTATATATTTTACGATTATCGAACAAATTTACGTTTAAGAAATTGTCAAAACTTTTCTTTAAAATAAATTACAAAATACTGTTTAAATATGGAAACACAAATTGTAAGCTTTAAGTGTTATATTGTTAAAAAAACCCGGTGCTTTAATTTCAAAATGTCACATAGCAAAACAAAATTTTGAAAAATTCCACAACTATTATACTAATTCAAAATTCAATTCAGAAATTTGAAGTAGTTTTTCGGAATGAAATTTTTTACTACATAAGAAGAGTTATGAATAAAAAAAGGCAAGTTAAATAAAGAGCAACAATTTAAAAAAATAACTTTAACACAAAAAAATAAACAGAAAAATATTTTAAAAAATGTATTACATGTTTTACTAGTCGCGTTTTTAATTATTATTTCTTTTAAGCAATATTTGCTTTTTTACAGTCAAAAAAAAATTCCATGACTTTTGTAAAATCTACTTTTAGTTTTACAAGCGTTCTTTTTAAAATATGGGAAATATATTAGACGAGCATAGTTTACAATGAAAACTATCTGCCAAAATCTTTCAATAATTTTTAGAATATTTCTGTATGAAATGTATTGTTAAAGTTTATCACATTTAATAACGGAAGCATTCTTCGCCAGGCTGATGTTTGATTATTATTTTAGAAGCTTTTTTTCGAATACTTAAAAAATATTATTCTTTCGGTTTTTGATATGGAAGTATTTTAGGTAGATTTCGTAAGAAATACTACCTATTGCAGTCGTTACCATGGTGCGACTTTTGAAAAATTCCTTCATAACTTTTCATTACATGACCCCAGGAACCAAAAACCACCCCCACCTAAAAAGTTTATATATATATATATATATATATATATATATATATATATATGTATGTATGTACTAAATTTTGTCCGCACGATAAAAGTCGCAATTATGCACTTTGTCTTCACACATGTCTTCAAACTCGCCAACAACTTTAAGATGGCTAATTTCTCGGCGGGGATTGAAAATGAGCAAAATCGGTCCAAGGGAATGGGAATGGGGAAGGTTTAAAATCTTGAATACCGTCTTAACATGATTCTGATAAAACCAGCTTTTACACAACAATGGCAGGAAAAAATAAATATTTTTCGTTATAGCTGTTGCCAACAATTAAAAAAAAGCAATAAAATTCTCACCACAACAATTGTTTTTCTAATGCAATGTTTTCACGTGAAAAATTAAATTTAACATTAAATTAAAACAGTTTGACGAATTGAAAACAAATTGAATATTACGTCATAAGTTTTCTAGAGCAAGATTTCTGCATGAAAATTCAAAATGAAATAAATAGTTTGACGAATTAAAAAAACAACAAAATATTGCGTCATATTGAAAATGTAATGGACCACAGCAGGTGAATATGTAACGTCATTGAGTTTGAAGAAACGTATTAAAACATGATAAAAACCCGAGTATGGAAATATTAACATATTTTAACACTTTGAGGTTCTCTCAATTTGATTTAGCCATTTTTAAACCTGTTCCATATACATGCGTGTGTGTATATTAGAATTTTCACAAAATGTTTAGCTCCCTAGAGCTCATTCTTAGAGAAGGAACTGGGTTTATCTTTAATCTTGATTTAAGTTTTGTTGGTGAATTTAGTACTTAACTTCGAAATCTACCTCCGCCTGTAGGCCCGAGACGGCAGGGATTTTTTTATTTTAAATTTTGTAACTGGGGTTTTTCAATTAGTTTTAACTTCGCGTTTTTATTTACATTTATCTTGTTGTACTGCAGCAGACAGAGAATTCACGTACTTTATCTAATTAAGATATACTACAAAACTTCTTCTCAATCTGCACGTTCTTTGCAATATGTTAAAAATTTTAAGGTAAATGAACAAAAACATAATACTTTTGTGAACGAAATCTTACATGATCCATCATTGATACAGAAATATGGAAATTTATGGATGATTTTTTATGTGTTTGCATAGTTTATAAAGTTAAGGTATAGTACCAATCTTTTTTCTCAATCTGTAAGTATACAGGGTGATTTCAAAAAAGCGTTTATAAAATGACATGGCAAATCAGGCATACAACAAGGATTAAAAAATCATATAGGAACATAGGGTCGAAAACCGCTTATTTAGTCAAGAATACAGGGTGATACAAGAATATCCTAACTCAATTTGGGTTGCCGTTAATAACTTTCAGAAAATTGAAGTATATTATAATAAAACGTTTAACAGGCATTCTCACTTTTTTCTAAATGTGATAACATGAACCAAAAGTGGTAGAAGTTTGCATTATGCGCACAGCAGTATGCGCTTGACGCTCCACATTTTGGACTGCGTTTATCAATCCATACGGTATCATCGATTGCTTGAGCAACATGTTTTTCCAGATCTTTTCGTGATGTTATCACATTTCACTCAAAACATGCTACACATCATTGCATTTCCCTTACAATGTGTTTATTTTTCTCGAAATTACTGCCGTCAACCCGGGTTCAGTCAGGATGAAAAACTCTGTATTTGTGACTCAATAAGTGGTTTGCGACCCCATTTTCCTGTGCGATTTTTTATCCTTTATGTATGCCTGATTTTCAAGTCATTTTGTAAACGTTTCTTTTTAATGATCAGTTATATACAATTTTTAAAGAAAGTGGACAAAATTATGAATGTTTTGTGATTCTGCAGAAGAAGAACAATTTATGGGTAATTTTTGTTCAAAAATTTTTAACTTTTATAGTAAGTTGGTTAAATAAAAATATCAGACAAAGCTATGTCCAAAAGAATGTAGGACAGCCTGTTATAGAATGATTCGATATATATATATATATTTCATTTGCTTCAATGGTATAATTGCACAGAATGTTTATATATATATAGCAAAACAAATTTCTGTTATTCAGTATAAGCAGGTAAAAATAGACATAAAAAGAACAAAATTCAAAGATTGTGATAATATAACTTTCGAATCTCTTTAAAAATAGTTTTGACATCCAATATTGCATTAAAAATTAAGTTTAATTACATGATGTTAAAATAATCAAATTTCAAGACATCCACTTTATAGATAAAATGCAAATGATAATTTCATTCCGTGTGCTTATAACTTTATTTCTGCTGAATAGATTTTGATGGAATTTGCACGGTTGGTTAAGTAATTTTTGTACTACGTTGCTTAATTTTAGAATTATTGTGTAATGTTCTTTAACCTAATGCAACCGATTATGAATGATTAATTTAAAAAAAAAGTTCTTCCGAATGGATTTTTATGAAATTGCATTGCTAGTTAGATAAACTTTCAGAAAATGTTTTATTATATTGAATGTAGTTCTACGTTGTTTAGCAAAAGAATTATAAGGAAAGTTCCATAATACGGCGAACCCGACTGTGAAAGACTAGCCTTTTCAAAATATCCTACTGTACAGATTTTGATATAAGAATTGCATTGTCAGTTAAATAATATTTCGGTACTGTTTTAATGTACAGTACAAAGTCTAACGTCCGGGATCCTCGGGACTTTATGAAGGCCAAACTTCGGATTTTTCCGAACTTTGAGTTATCAAAAATATTGCTTTTCCAATAAAAAGAAAAAGGAAATTCACTGCTTAAAAAGTCAGAATATGACGTTCATATATTAAAAATTGAATATGACAACTATTAAACAATCATTTTCATTAAATAAATCATAACAAAATAAAAAGTAAAACAAAAACATTTATTTAAGGAAACTATATTATCGAACTGTGTTTTCCGTTTTTGTGCAAACGCAATAGATCTTTCTGAAAATAGTGTCAAAGTGGGCCTTTCGAACCGAATTTCCGAGCTAAAGAAGAATAACCATTCAAGGAAGGGTGGAAAACGCCTTTGTCACGTGATCAAAATCGCTTATAACTCAGTAGGTAAATAAAATAATAAGACTTTGTAAAAAGTCACCATAAAATAGAAACAATACATAGGACGCGTTTCGAGCTAAACATGTAACAGGTCGTCATCATCTACAGTAAATACGTACAGATACTCAATACGTACAGCTACTCAATAGGTAATTTATTTTTATAAAAATGGAAAACACAGTTTGATTCCAAATCACTTCCATAGTCAGGTCTTCCAATTTTATATCTTTCTGTTATAAATGAATTTGTAAATGAGCCAAAACATTTTGCGCTTGTTGAGCGGAGCAGTTGGTAACTTTCTTAACTATTGAAAGTTTTAGTTATGTGGGCTGCTTTATTAACTTAGGTATATCATTAAGAAGTGTTTCTTTTATTCTGTACATCGACATGAATTAAGATTCAGTAATAAAGCTTCCATGCTCTAGACCTTTTTGGTTTCAACAATTTTGTTTTTTTCACTTCTTTCTTGAAAACTGCTGCTGGAAAGTCCGAATTTTGGACAATTCCAAACTTTGGATGTCCGAACTTTAGACTATGTACTGTATTGCATTTTGTTGTATCATTCTTTACTTAACCTTTCTGTAAGCAATCAACTTAAAGAGATGATCCTTAACAGTCCAGATTTTGCGTGAGACGCTATAGACCTGGAAGCGGCTACACAGACCATCACCACACCGAGCTTGGATTTGTATTAATATGTAGATGGTCACCTAAGAAAATTTTGCATACATCATTTAAAAGTAGACTTTATTTCCAATCGTTCGGTACCACTAACTTTCGTCTACGATAATTTGTTAGGAGTTAGTAGGGGTGTTTACTTTTTTTTCCACGACAGTACATTGTGTAGGCCTATCTTCTTTACACCGAAAGTCTTAAAGTTCTTTTAGTTGCAAAAAACAACATTGAATTTGTTATCCTATTCTTCTGGATTACAACATATTTTGTGTCTCCATCCGTGGCATTTCAAACATTGTATCCAACCTTCTTTGGATTTATAATTTGAGCAAATTTCATTACAAAACAAACAGGCTTCATTATCTGTTTCTTCTTCCGAGGATGTCTCCTCAATCTTCTTTAGTTTTATTTTTCTGTTTATTTTTAAGTTCTTTTTTCTTTTTAAGAATCTTCTTTTTTACTCTTGCAGTTTGTTTGGCTAATTTCGCATTAATATCTGTTTCGATCTCTAATTTGTAGGGTGTAGAAGTCAAAATAACTGTTTTGCTCTTTCTTTTTCAGATCTTTTCTCAATTCTCAAGCCTTCCTGGGGAGGGATAATAACATTTAAAGAGAAATTGGAAATGTAAATTGCTGGGCTACATAGTCTGAAGATGTCAATGAGATAAGTTTACCAATGTATTCTGAATAGGTAACATTTTGAATACCTGATGACATCTGTGAATGTGATGTCTACTGATGCATGTGGTAACAGCTCGACGTGGAAGATGCTGGATTTTGTTAACTGATGGATGTGTGATGTCAACGCTTTTAGGTTTGGAAGGTTGAGCTCCATTATTCTGTGCTGTTTCAGAAATATTTATTCTGCAGTTATGCTAACCTGTGACTGTATAGACCTAGGCTTGTTATGACGATATTCGCGGGTTTCTCTGTCGTTTCCGAAAGAGCAAAAACGTGGTCTCGAAAAACATCGTTGTGGTAGGGGAAAATCCCTGTTCAATAAAGCCATCTGATTGCAGTATTTGGAACTGCTGTTCTCAAAAATGCAGCTTTAAATAATTTTCCAATTTGGTAAATTGTTTCAGATAGCTCAGGATTGGGAAGAAGACACTTCCTCATCTTTTGTTCGTAGTATGGGTTCATGAAAGATACATCAAGGGGCTGAAATTGATGTGTTGCGTATGGAGGGAAGCATGACATAAAAAATTGCTTTCTCTTGGTAGATTGATTACCTCGATGCTTTTAGCATGAGTTGAACGCCTATCAATGATTAAAAGAACAGGATTCAAACAGGCAGTGTTGAATTGAGACACTTTCCTCCGGGAGGGAGTTTTGTGATTTGTGTGTGTATGGGGGGCATTATACAGTTCCGGTTCCGAGGGAGATTGCACTTTTTGACCATTGAAAATACAAAATATTAAATCTTCCAGGGGGGACATCTCATTGCTCCGTGGAGGAATGCCTCCTGGGACATCCCTGAATTTAATACTGCTTCCAGGAGAAAGATTGGAAAAATGTATAAAATTTTTGAACCAAATAATGAAGTCCTGTTTCGTAATCCATCCACCCCTATTAGATACAGCAAATGATCCTGTGAAAACATCATCCACAAGAAAGAGTTTTATTTTTGTATGTTTAACATTTATTTGAAAAAAAAATCTTGTTATAGGTTATATAGCCTAGTTATATTGGATTGAGATTTTATGGATTATTTATTAATTAGGACGGAATATTTTATTTAAAAAAAAAGCAATTTACGAAATATATTTTGAATTTTGAGTGGGCCTATAAGGCAAACTATTATACTTCAGATTAGAAAGTTATTTATTAAACTGTAATAAGCATAATATAAAAATATACCTTAATTATTTCCATTATTTTGTTCATTAATAACTGCAGTTTATTTAATTTAATAAATTTAAGCTAGCATTTTGTCCCACTTTTAAATATAAAACAAAATCAAAATTGACGTTTTCACTATAACTAAATAGATTTAGAATTATAAGGTAACTTAACAGCATTAAAAATTCAATTTAAAACTCCATGCTAATTTATTAACTATACTAAAAAATATCATTCAATGAGTGTAGGACAAAACCGGGTATACCCTGTTTGACTTACTCGTAAGTACCCGGTTTTAGCGCAGCATGACACAGATTTTAAAACATAGCGCCACTACGCTCAATCCTATAGCAAAAGGTCAGTAAAAATGTTAAAATATTAGCTGGAAAGTAAATAATTAGATATAGTACTTACCAATATTTAATATGCTGACAAATAGTAATTATATGTGAAAAACCTAGAATCAAACAAAAGAATTTTTAAGAGTAATTCAAACCAAATCCTTCACACAAAATAATAACCACAAGAGTAGCGTTTCGTTCAGCCACAAATGCCGTAATTGTTGTCGACAAGTATTTTCTAGTGTTGGCTAATAGATAACAGTACAGCTAGAGGAGGAATCTGCGCTACCCGGTTTTACCCGCTTACCCAGTTTTGTACGACTCTCCCCTACTGATTAGTGTTATTTATGTGATATCGATTTGGTGAATGACAAATGACTATAGTAGTGGATCAATTTTGAATTTTGGACATGAAGAGAAAATATGGATACTGCGATCACTAGCACATCAGGGTTACCATAAGTTTATATTACGATTACGTCAAACTCTCAACGTTTCATTACGTTCTCAACAACAAACAATTCATTTGACAATGAAGACTATAATTTATCACTAATTATTCATCATTATTCAATTAAAATCTATATAATATGTGTTTGTTTAATACAATGAAATATTTTGATGATTTAAGTTTTTAGTTTTTTAAATGAGTTATATTTTACTATTGTAACAAAAAGAGTTTTAAGTTTACCAAATACCACATTCTGTTAAATTCTATGTGAAAATCTGTTATTTTTAATGTGAAAGTACAAAGCAAAAATAAGATATCCCTTTGTGTCAACATGAATAATGCAAACACGAATAAATTAAAGAAGTCTTCATCGTCAAATAAAAGATTTGTTGTTGAGGAATTATTCATTTTTGAGGCTAATACAATAATCCAGTCAATAATCAATTTGCACATCAAAAGAAGTCAAAAGCATTTTTTTTGTTTTGAATATTAAAAATATATATAAGATGTAGATGAACGAAAATAACAGAAAATGTAGCAAGATTTTCAAAATCCAATTTCCATAAACAAAGGATTTCAAGAAATACTACGTCACTGTTTCTTATAATTTCATTTTATATGATAAAAGCGTATTATTCTCAAAAATGTTTTAAAAAAAAGTTTTAATAGTAAATACTGTAAGCAACAAAAAGAAAGAGGAAAATGTTTTTAGTTTTATTTTTTATTAAAGCTTGCAGTCAAAAATTATGTAAAAATTATCTTTTACCATGAGAAACCTCAGAAATAGAAAAAAAAGCAAATATCAAATAAAATAAAAATAGATAAACTAAAAAATATAACTCTTTATATTTTACTCCGTGTGCAGCTGACTAACTAAACGTATGAATTTCCAAAACAAACTTAATTTGTTGCGGCCCCGTTACAAACAACTTGAATCTAATAGAGCAATTGCTGAAATTTCATAAGATTTTTTACTGCATACATACATATATCTATGTTATATAAAAATTTTTACTTTTACTATTCATTTGAATTATCCTAAATTGCCGGCATATACATTATTTCCTTTTTTTAATACGCTCTATTATTTATTCCTAGTTAAATTCCTATAATTTTAAAACGCATATCTTAATAATAGATTTATTCCAAAACGTAATCTAAACATTTAATCCCTTCATTAATTTGTATCGTCTACCAAACTGTAAAGTTCTGAACGCAGTTACTTATTTTCGAATGTTTATCAAAACCATTTTTACATTTTTATTCTATTTCATCTCATTTTCCCGCCCGCTAGGCGACCGCCTTTTCACATCGAAATCCTTCCAGTAGCGGCGCCGGGATTTTTTTCTGTGACGTTTCTCGGTCGCTCTCCATTGGCTGAGTGTCGGATCGCAGTTTCACTTCGAAGCTCGTTGGTGATTTTTGTTTGGTTAGCCTGAAGTTTCCATTTTAATCGGATTTCCTCCGCGCATCCTAATATCGAGCTCGAGCATGAGCTCATGAAAAATCGGTTCGAGCATGAGCTCAGAACCAGATATTTTGTGCTGTTGGATTGTTTACTTAATTTGTTACCCTTTGCCCTAAGCCATGTAGAATAATCAGTTCGTGAATTAACTTCTATTTCGCATGAGTAACTAGTTCATGCTCGAGTGGAATGCTCTGATTTCTCATCCTGTGGGAATTGTTTAATGATGGTATGTTCTGATGAAATAAACAGTTTTCCTATGACTACGTTTCCATGTTTTTAATTGGGAAAACCCCGATTTCTTCATACGCCTTTTTTCACCACCCGCGTGGTCTGAACTGCATTGTTTTCATCATGAATAAATAAGAGTTTGATTGGACTCTACTAATGTTATCATCGCTCCACAAGTGATGCTTGCACTAAGTGGTACGCTTGCTATACAACCTCGCCAAAGGCTGATTAAAAGGTGGTACGAATCCAGAAATATTTAATAAAAGCACGACGTGATATCTCGACGTAACCTATTAAATTGTTTCGCAAGAAGAAGCCGGCAAAGGATTAAGTTTACCTGCTCTACACCAACTTATTATGAAATCATCAATAAAAAGTGTTCTTGGGGTTTTGAAAACGATAGAAACCTTCGATGACACCTGGTAACCACGATTTGGTATTTTACGTTTATCCTGAATGTGCGTCTATATAGATGAAAGTCATTTTGTTTTCTTTCAATAAAAAGTTATAGGAAAGAAAGAAAACTAGGATGTCTCTGTAAACAACCCAAGGTCGTAAGTTTTGAAAGATTTATTATTTATTTATTTGTTTATTTTATATTTTACCATATTTCCTTATTTACATTTGCTGTATTACTGTTATTATTTATTAGAAAAGAAAATATTTACATTTGTTGTTTTATTTAAAGTTTATTTACATTATTTATTATGATTATACAATGAATCTATGTATAAATGAGTTGTAACTCTTTTATGTTAATGCGATCGGGATTTGTTAAAAACTATAGTGATAAAATGAGTGAAAGTGAAGTAAATATCATCTCTTTTGACCCAGGGTCAAAGATGAATATACAATCCTGGAAGAACATAGAAACATTTTGATCACGCATGCATTTCTGATAAAAAAGATGAAAAATGGAAAATGCAAAATATCTCTAAATTTTTGAAGGAAGAAGCTTTAAAAGTGTTCATTAATGAGTGTCTAGAGTGTACTACTTTCAGTAAGATAGTTGAAATTCTTTCTGAAAAATTTATAAAAGTACAAGTTCCTAGATTTTCTGATTTTGCTTCTATGAAGCTAAATGATCTTAATGAATTAGAGAGTTATTTCAGAAAAAAGATTGAGATTGGTATACAACTTCATTTATGTGAAACCATCATAGTCCAAGGTTTGACGGATGGTTTGAAGCCAGAATATCCGAATTATATGATTATTAACCCTCCAGAGAGCACCATAGATTGGTACAGAATGGCTAAACAACTAGTAGTCATTCCCACCTCTCAAGTAAACAACTATAATGATAGGAATATTTCTCAAAGTCATGGATCTTTCCAGTTTAATAACCAGGATCCTAGACTTTGGGTTCGCCCAAACCAGAATTTTCAAAGAACAAATTCTAATTTTTGGCCACAAAACCCTCTTAATGCTCAAAATTCTAGATTTGTTAGCCCTAGATTACCTACTACTCATTTTCAAAATAAGTATCCTGGTCGACCATGTCGAATGTGTATGAATAGGGGTATACAGGATGCTTTCCACTGGGAGAGGACTTGTATTTTTAATGTTGAACATATGCAATCTTATGTTCCTCCTCCTAGTCAAAAACAACCTAGTCATAATATATGGCATTTCATTGTTAATGGATTGAGTGCTTATTTTAAATAGTGTAAATTTCATTTATTGTTTAAAGCTGTATATTTTAAAGATAAATTAACAAATTATGGTTTGTTTGATAGAATTTCTCGTTGCAGTTACTGTTAGTTCCCGGTTTCTTATAATTTACATAATTCAGTAAGAAAAGATGTAATTAGCGAGACCTGTGCTGGAGTTTTCTCAGATAAATTATAATTTAAAACTTCATTAAATTTTGTAAATTAAATTAAGATAGCATGCAATTTAATTTTTTTTAATATATTTATGAATTATAAAAGAATTGATTGAATTAAAAAATATATAACTGTTATACTTAAGTTTCTATGTTTTTATTGAGTAGAATTTCTGGTTAAGGTTAGTTTTTCCCCAATTTCTTATAATTTAACTAAATTCAGTGGGATAAAATGGGATTGAGTGAATCTTTTACTGGGATTTCGACAAAAAAAAAGTATATAATTTTAATTATTCTTAAGGACCAGTAAAAACTTGTTTCCCTGTGAAATTCTTAACAAATTATCTCCTGTAAATGTTCGAATTGATAGGCAAAGTCAAAATAGTAATACGGAAGTTGTCCATGTATCTAAATTGCGCCCCTACTTTTCACCAGATCAATTAAAATTATCCCATGAGAATTCACAACAAACTAATGTTAAAGCCCTGGCTTAATATTAAATTTAGAATAGTCATAAATTAATAAAAAGTAACTAAATAAATTATAATTAATCAATCAATGCTTTTCTATATAACAGTGTGTTCTCGAAGGATCCGCGAGAACATTGCTGCTGAAGTTTTACTTGAATTAGTTGTTTACGCGGGCGTAAATGAGTTGATTTGAGTTAAAGATTTCTTATATTGAATTGAATTAGATTAGAATTAAATAAATTTTAAATTTATATGTAAACTATGAATAAATGTTAACTGGATTAAAATAACTTAAAAAAATATATATCAATTATTCAACTATAATTATTAATACTAAAACATTATAGAATTTATGCGAATAATTGTTGATTATGCAAGTGTCCTGGATTTCAAACCCAACTTGTTTTTCTCTTGCTTCCTTATTTATTTATTTTTTACTGATTGCGTAACCATGTAGGAAATGAACGAAATATTTCGACACATATCGAAAAACACCTGTTAAGATTTTGTTTCAATGATATTGCCGGAGAATTTAAGAATTTATTTATTTTTTATTTTTATTTTGACTTGGTATAATTCCATTTCTTATTGAATCTAGTATTGATAGGAGATTACATTTTATGCCATGTATTTTTTTACCCAGCCAATATCATTGAGTGCAATAATCTCCTATTATTATTTACTGAAGTGATTAATTAAAATATGACTTTGAAATTATTGATAAAAAAATTTGAGTTATTGTTATTATTGAATTAAATTTACTATTGCTAGATCTTGTATGATAGAAAGTACAGATAATTTATTATTGAATATTGAGATAAAAGAGAGGTAATAAAGAAAAATAAGTGTTATGAATTAATGAAGTCAATATATGAGATATCTGAGAATACTCATAAATTAAATATCGTGATAACATCTGAACATAATGAAAGTAAAATTCTTACTAGAGAATTTATGGAAAAGTGGTAATAGTATAGTACCGTTATTATCATAACAATACAATACTATAGAGTGCATATGGCACTAGGTATTTTGACAGTTTTTCTTGCGTCAAAAATGAGCAATAATTGAATTTCAATGGACTATAGCATAGCATCAGGACTATATAATCATCCCAGGTAAAAAAACTGTGGGAGATTGATACTCAGTTGAAATTTTTGTACATAAATTTTAAAATTATTATATTCATGTTTTACCTTTTATTTACATAACTTGTGAATTGTACGTAAAATTTCTAAGTTATGGAGTTTAAGTTATAGAGATTAAACTAATGTTTAATCGTGATGTGGAAAGAATGTAAATTCCTAAGAAAACTCCTAGACAATTCTAATATTGTCAATGTCTGTTAATATTGTAAGTAATAAGTTGTTAGTAAAACAAGAGGAGATTATTTAGAATATAATTTACTCCATGTTGGAGAAATATTTATACTATCTTTGTAATTTAAAAAAAATTCCCACAGTTTCGCGTTTAAGCAGTAATTTATTGATTTGGTTTTTGACAGAATTGGAGAAAAATTTCAGACTACCGTGTAACACTATTGTAATCCGAGTTCATGCTTTCCCCAATGAACATGTGGGTCACGGAGTCACCAGTTCACTGGTTTTTAGGGAGGGGATATTGTTATATAAAAATTTTTACTTTTACTATTCATTTAAATTATTCTAAATTGCCGGCATATTCATAATTTCCTTTTTTTAATACGCTCTATTATTTATTCCTAGTTAAATTCCTATAAATTTAAAACGCATATCTTAATAATAGATTTATTCCAAAACGTAATCTAAACATTTAACCCCTTCATTAATTTGTATCGTCTACCAAACTATAAAGTTCTGAACGCAGTTACTTATTTTCGAATGTTTATCAAAACCATTTTTACATTTTTATTCTATTTCATCTCATTTTCCCGCCCGCAAGGCGACCGCCTTTTCACATCGAAATTCTTCCACTAGCGGCGCCGGGATTCTTTTCGGTGACGTTTCTCGGTCACTCTCCATTGGCTGAGTGTCGGATCGCAGTTTCACTTCGAAGCTCGTTCGTGATTTTTGTTGGGTTAGCCTGAAGTTTCCATTTCAATCGGATTTCCTCCGCGCATCCTAATAAATAGTTCGAGCATGAGCTCAGAACCAGATATTTTGTGCTGTTGTATTGTTTATTTAATTTGTTACCCGGTGTCCTAAGCCATGTAGAATAATCATTTCGTGAATTAACATCTATTTCGCATGAGGAACTAGTTCATGCTCGAGTGGAATGCTTTGATTTCTCATCATGTGGGAATTGTTTAGTGTTGGTATGTTCTGATGGAATAAACAGTTTTCCTATGACTACGTTTCCATGTTTTTAATTGGGAAAACCCCCCGATTTCTTGATGCGCCTTTTTTCACCACTCGCGCGGCCTAATCTGCATTGTCTTCATCATAAATAAATCAGAGTTTGATTGGACTCTACTAATGTTATCATCGCTCCACTAGTGATGATTGCAACTAAGTGGTACGCTTGCTATACAACCTCGCCAACGGCTGATTAAAAGATGGTACGAATCCTGAAATATGTAATAAAAGCACGACGTGATATCTCGACGTAACCTATTACATTGTTTCGTAATATCTATATAATACTAAGGTCATTCCATGCCAATTCAAACGATTTTTTTTAATAGTTTGTAACCCGACCGACAGGGATTTGGGTGAAACTTTGTGTACATACTAATTATGAATCCATCAGAAATTTTTCCTTCCTAGACCTCATCATTTATGAGATATGGGGGGTCAAATTTTTGGATTTTTCTCAAATCGCACATTTCTTAGTCTGTATTTTTAGACTACAGTTCCATCATCAAAAAATTGTTTCTCTCGATCTAAAATGCGGATCATTTGTCTTAAAACTATCTTAATTTAAAACTAAAATTTTTGTGACTTTACTTAGGCTCTACACAAAAAGGTAAATAAAATTTCTAATTTCTTTTTGTTTTAAATAACAATATACACTCTGTGTTTCCCAGTTATGAAATAAAAATGATGTCTTTCTCATGGGTTATGCAAAAATTTTGCCCTGTTTTGGGAAACTGCACCAATCAAGAAAAAAAAAATCTCAAACTTATTTCAGCTGTGGTACCTAAATAATTATTGTGGTACCTATGACTTGTTGAATATATTATTCAATGTTTTTTTTTTTTTTTTTTTTTTTTTTTTTTTTTTTTTTTTTTTTTTTTTTTTTTTTTTTACAAATAAAGTTTTTGCCTTTTTTTTTTCCTTCTGAGTAAAAGGGTGATTTATGACTGTTATGTATCCCCCCTCCAATAAACTTTGTGCATAATCCTTATGTTTCATTTATTTAATCCTTCATATATTTTCTATAGAGTCAAAACACTGTTTTAAACACTAGTGTCGTGAAGGAAATTTTCACCTTGTTATTAATAAACTTTATAATATACTTATAACTACTTAAAAAGTGACAAAAACATATAAAACCATTAAAAAAAAATACTATTTAATGTAACCCAAGATCTTACGAACACACACGCGTTCATTTTCAAAGGGATAATATATGATTGACTGAATAGAAATACATTTTATAAAACAAAAATTTTGTTTTTAAAATGTATTTCTATTCAGTCAATCATCTTTTATCCCTTTGAAAATGAACGCGTGTGTGTTCGAAAGATCTCGGGTTACATTAAATAGTATTTTTATATGGTTTTATATGTTTTTGTCACCTTTTAAGTAATTATAAGTATATTATAAAGTTTACATATATTTTCTTTTATTATAAGCATTTTTTAAATATAAACAATCTCTTAATTTCGTTTTACAATACAACTGTAAACAGAAAATCTTTTGTTGGTACGGAATAAGAAAATAAAATAATTACTTTTTACCAATCACACATTTTCAGTATGTTTTTTTCTCTGTGTGTGTGTGTTTGAATTAAAATACTTTATTTGTATTTAACACTTTTTCTTTATTTAAATTTTCTATTTTATTATCTTGGATAATTTTAATCTGTTTAGATACGTTTTTTATAGTTTAAATACCTTGTATTTAGCAAAGCTAAGTTTATTTCAATAGTATAAAACATATATCTACCCCTGCCACACATTCTGACAAAGGCAGGATAAAACTTTTTAGTAAAGGCAGGTGTTTTCGAATCTGTTAATCAAATTATTTGTTAGTCTGCTGTTTATCATAATAGAAGGATGATCTAATTTTCCTTGTGCTGCAAAAGAATATAACAGATGAATTTGGAGTAACTGATTATGCTGCAGGACAGTCATGACAACTTCTGAGAGAAAAGATAATCTTGTCAATGACAGAAATAAGAAAAGTTAAAGCCACAGCCACAGGCCTAGAAACAATTGAACTAATTGAAAAGTTTTGTAATTGTAATGAATATTAAAGAATCACGACTGGAAAAAAATGTAGTTAACATTGCTAAGAATGTACTATGCACAAAAGTGATTGCTATTGTGTGTATGTACACGAATTGTATTGTCTTTTTAAACAGGATTTTCCGAAAATTTTAAAGATTATAACTCTCGGTATTCAATCCAGTATTAGCAGCACTGTTCTTTTGAATGAATTTGGAACAAGCTTAATAAAATATTTGGAAAAAGTTATTTCACTCTTTTATAACGAAAGCTAAATATTAATTTTCTAAAAGAAACTAAAGTAAACTTTGGCCCTCAAAAAGCTGTCGTTTTGTTAGATTTCAGCAAAAATTTTGCTTTTCTTATTCAAGATAAGGTTTAAAGTTACCACTGGACTAAAGAAGCTGCACTCTTCACCCAACTATTATGAACACTATCTCTCAGTATTAGTTTATCAGCAAGCATATACGCATTTTATCTTATGATATGCAACATGATGTCACTCTTGTGCATTTAATATAGAAGGAAGTGATACCATTTGTTAAAGAGTGATTTCCTGATGTAAAGAAAGTCTTTGACTTTAGTGATGGGTGCTCTGGCCAATATAAAAATTGTAAATTTTCATAACCTTTACCAAAATGAAGAGAAATTCTCTTTAAGATATTTAGCAATCTATTTTTTCTGTGGGGTAGGGGGGAACGAGGGAGGGTAGCCACCGATTTTGAAATACAAAGACAATAGTGTTTTAGGTATTAAATTATGAAGATCTACTGATACTGATGTTTTATTATGTTACTATGTTTGAAGTTGCAGTAAAATAAGAAAATTGAAATATATATTAGAAGGTTCTCAATGTTGCGTATTCATAATAAACTGGCAGATCTGCCCGGCTTCGCTCGTGACAATAATGAGGGTCTTCCCGAGTAAAATAAGTTAAAATGAAATAATACGTCAAGGGCAATAACTGAGATTGGTGCATTCCCGTCCACGAATCGTTTAAAAAACCAATACGAAATGTAAGTAAAATAGTCTTAATTACGTCTATTATTAACTATACCATAATGACATACATTCCAAACAAATTTCAAAACATATATTAACATACAATTATTTGCTTAAAAAGCGTCATTTTAATAAAAAATACATTAAAAATATTAAAAATTTACATGTTTCGACTGTTTCATTGAGTCATCTTCAGAATAATAATAAAAAAAACTACAAACGCAATGCCAATTGTGACATTATACTGATGATGGCAACGACCTAACCCATAAATGGTGTCCTTACTGAAAATTTTCTTAATTTATGAACATCATATAAGTTCATTTTTCACACTGTCGAATAGAAAAAAGTTCTTTCAAATGAAATTTATTGGAAAATTGTATCTCAATTTTTTCACTTGAATGGATTTTAAAGTAATTTTCAATCATGGATATTTTTTAATTTGCCTGCAGTCCAATTACGAAAGATATACCAGTTTGCTCTTAATGCAATATTATAAAGAAAAGACATTGCTATGAGTAACTCTAGCATCTTATTGTTGATTTCAACAACCTATTTCCAACCATAAATTTAACTTTTACTGCAATTTGACATTTAAACATCGCACATTTGATTATTCCAACGTCTAATAGAATAAAAAGCACTTTCAGTAATATTTGTTTGAAAAACTTATCTCAATTTTCAGATTGTTTATCAATTTTAAATTAATTTTAAATCACGGAGATATTTTTAAATACACCTGCAACCCTTGTTAAGAAAGATAATATCTGTTTACTAATAATGCAATATTATGAATAAAAGATATATCTATGAGTAACGCCTAGCATCATATTGTTGGTGGTACCAACCTAACCGTACCATAAATTGCGCTTTTACTGCAATTTAATCTCTACACGTCATACATCCGATTATTTCAACGTCTAACATAAAACAAAAAACACTTTCAGCAATTTGTTTGAAAAGTTTATCCCAGTTTACATATTTTTATGTGTTTTAAAGTAATTTTTAAGCTTGATTTTTTTTTTTTAAATATGCCTGCAACCCAGTTACAAAAGATTAACTTAATTGCTGAAAAACATTGTAAATAATTCAGTATTTAAATATTAAAGACGTGAATTATCACGTTGCTAACTAAGCGTAAACCAACAGAGTGAAAAATGTCCAAGCCGGGAATCGAACCCGGGCCCAAGGAATAGCGTTTCAGTGCTCCACCACAAAAGAACCCAGCATAGGCGTCTCATGTTGCGCCGCAAGATTGTGTGCTCATGAACACTTTTCCATCTAATAGCTGCGGTAGCAGTCTTACCGACTTTTGTGAGTGAGATATGCCATACTGGGCGTCGTCCTCGTGGCTTAGTGGTAGAGCACTGGAGCGTTATTCCATGAGCCCGGGTTCGATTCCCGGCTTGGACATTTTTCACTCGGTTGGTTTACGCTTAGTTAGCAACGTGATAATTCACGTCTTTAATATTCAATAGTTTCAAGCGTAATATCACTGCTGTAAAGTAGTTGAAAATTTAACTAAATGGAATTCAGTATTTGATTGTTTTTGTGTACTTTTACATAACTAAATTGGCAAATTTCAGTATTTGTTTGTTTTTGTGTGGGAAGCTCATTCCGGCTGCTTATAACTTGGGTTCTTCTGAAATAATTTTAATTCAACTTGCACTATTAGTTTTTCAGTTAAGGTTTTAGTGCGTAACATTGTTATACTCTGATTAGTCATAGAATTATAGGGAGAAATTCCATAATTATGTGGAACTCGATTATGAAAGATTAGTCTTGTTTGTTAGATAATTTTATACGGATGTTTTTAAAATATTGCATATAGTCTTACGTCGCTTTGCTATAAAATTATAGAAAAAAGTTCTATAATCTGGTGAGCCCGATTATTAAAGATTAACCCTTTTTGAAAAGTTCTACTGGACACATTTTGATAAAATTTGCACTATTACATTTCACCCAAATTTCTGGAATAGTTTTAGTATATAATGTTTTGTTGTACATGCTTTTTTATAGAATTAGCTGAAATGTTCTATAATCAGGCGAAACCCATTCTGAATGATTAGCCTTTTTAAAAAGTTAGATAATTTTTTAGGAATAGTTTTAGTATATTGCATAACCGTCTATCATTCTTAGACCAAATCCTACTGTAAATGTTCAACTAAAAAATTAAAGTCCTTAACAACCGAAATATTGTATTACACATTAGAAAATATAATAACGCAGCATTGATCGTATCGTTTTCAACAATAAGGAAGGACATTTGAGATAAAAATATATATATTTCTTTAAAATTGAATATCAAATTCTCCAATATATTTCCTTTAATTCAAGATTTGTTCAGAGAAATCTTTCACCAGATCGGGCGAATGTGGTACTCAGATCAATAAATGATCGCTTAAACGAAAATACCAAAATTAATTTTCGCTGTAGTTGTTGAGAAATCTAACAAACATACTAAAGATTAGAAATATATTCGTGTTTCAAATTAAAAACAATTTCTATTTATGTTCTGATAACGGGCAGTACATCAGGCATCTTTAACACATGTATATAAAGATTCATTGCCGATAATTTTTAAAAGGAAACTCATATTTCCATTCATAAAATCCAAATACGCAGCCGTTAAAATGAAAACGACGTCAATTTCCAAAAGCGTTCAATCGTAATGTCAGTCATGACATTTTGTTTAAAAAGAAAAAACTTATTCTAAAAAATAGTAGCTATGTTATAATTTCTATTTAATATAAATCGTAGACAAATCGTATTTTATATAACTGTGTGCGATATAAATCATAAGATGATATCATTGCCTTTAAAATATTAAAACATTTATCTAAATGACTTAATTAAAGATACAGCATTACAAAGAAATAGGAAATAAATTTTAGCAGCCGGTTTGTAGAAACAGCTTGAAATCATATTGACGAAAATGACGTCATATCTAGCAAACGATTTTTTTATTATTAGCTTTTTCCTGAATTGTTTTCTTGAAATTCAAACACCTGCATTAAAATAGGTTTTTTAACTTTAAAAACATTCAAATGAAAATACTACGGCATTTTAACACACGTTTAGTTACAAATTTTACTTATATATATATATATATATATATATATATATATATATATATATATATATATATATATATAGGGAAATTTTTCGTTTTCTGATTAGAATGACGTTCATTTCAAAAATGCAAAAAATATAACGAGAAAACCTGATTTTTTATTGGCAAATAAAAACAAAATACACGCGTTATCATTTTCTTTAAATTACTGTGCCTTTTTTAGGATGTGGCAACAGGAAAGAAACGGTTGAATTTGAAAATTTAAAAAGAGATGTTTCTATAATGTTAAATTATGGAAGGTGGTAGAAAAAGGGGTAAATAGTGGTTTCATGATATTTAAAATAGGCAGCGATCTTTTCCACGTTCTAAAACGTATGTTCATCAAGTTTCGTGCAAATCAGTCAAAAATTGAAGATTTTTATAGAGCACATTATATACAGAGAACAGCTTTTATATACAGGGTGTCCTAAAAAGGACTGATTGATTTTAAAATTCAATAACTTGCAAACGGTGACAGACATTTTAAAAAATTTTGCAAGAGGGTTATGCATATGGTCAAAAGCTTTTTTTACAGTGAATTTCGATTTTAGTTCGATTTACAAACAATAGATGGCGCTGCGATCAATAGACGTTAATTTCAGACTCGTTTTTTGGTACTTCGGGACCCATCCAATACATTTTAACCTCCTTTTTCCGAATGGAAGAAGAAAAAGGCAAAAAAATCGAGCCTGTATTTAGCGCCTTTTGCTTAGAATGCCATCTATTGTTTATAATTTGAACTAAAATCGAAAATCACTGAAAAAAAAACTTTTGACCTTAGGCATAACCCTCCTGCAAGAATTTTTTAAATATCTGTCACCGTTTGCAAGTTATTGGATTTTAAAATCAGTCAGTCCTTTTTAGGACACCCTGTATATAGATTAAAAAAATAACAAATTAAGAAATTCTACGAGATTACAGTGGAATAATATTCATAAAAATATTCACGTTCAACAAATAGCAAATGTTAATGTTTGGCACGGTTTGTAATAAAAATCGTTTGAATGGTTAGGGTTGAAATAAATGGCGCGATACTACACATTATGGCATGGTGTTGGTAGAAAAAAAAAAAAAAGTGACCAGTTAAACTGACGCATTGAGCTCACAGGTTATTCACACTAATTGTATATTATACTGTTATTTCAAAGAATAATGACCCACAAAAAGCAAATGAAGGAGGATTAGCCCCAATTTCCCCCCCTTTACACTTAACCAATGAACCTCCAATTCTCATCAGGGAAGCTCCTTAACATAATAAAGCGATATACCAAATTTTAAGCAAATCAGGTAAGTCTGCATGAGAAAACCATATCGCTAAATTAAGGATGGGGGTCTAACCGCTCTTTCCCCCACTTTATATTTAACTAATGAACCTCCAAATCTAATCAGGAAAGCTCCTTATCAGAATGAATGTAGAAAAAAAAATAATAAAGTAAATAGCATAATTCTGCAAGAAAATCAATTTATCGAAATTAAGAGGAGGTGACTTGAACCCTTTCCCCCTTTTATACTTAACCAATGCACCTCCAAATCTAATGAAGGAAGTGCCATATCGGAATAAACCGGTGCTTCAAATTTGAAGAAAATCGAATAACTCTGCATGAAAAAACCATTTATTTTAATTAAGGGGGGACCTAATCCCGACCCCCCCTTTATACTTAACCAATAAACCTCCAAATTTAATCAAGGCAGCTCCTTAACATAATAAACCGGTATACCAAATTTGTAGCAAATCGAATAATTCTACATGAAAAACCCATTTATCTAAATTAAAGGAGGGAACCCCCCCTTTCCCCCTTTTCAGTTAACTAATGAAACTCCAAATTTAATCAGAGAAGCTCCATAACATAATAAAGCGGTATGCCAAATTTGGAGCATACCGATTAATTCTGCATGAAAACCCATTTATCTAAATTAAGAGAGGGGTTCTAGCCCCCTCTTTCTCCCCTTTATACTTAACTAATGAACCTCCAAATCTAATCAAGGCAGCTTCTTAACATAATAAACCGGTACACCAAATTTGAAGCAAATCGAATAATTCTGCATGGAAAACCCATTTATCTAAAATAACGGGGGGGGGGGAAGCCTCCCTTTACCCCCTTTATACTTAACTAGTAAACCTTCAAATTTAATCAGGGAAGCTCCTTAATATAATAAACCGGTATACCAAATTTGTAGCAAATCGAATAATTCTACATGAAAAACCCATTTATCTAAATTAAAGGAGGGAACCCCCTTTCCCCCTTTTTAGTTAACTAATGAAACTCCAAATTTAATCAGAGAAGCTCCATAACATAATAAAGCGGTATGCCAAATTTGGAGCATACCGATTAATTCTGCATGAAAACCCATTTATCTAAATTAAGAGAGGGGTTCTAGCCCCCTCTTTCTCCCCTTTATACTTAATTAATGAACCTCCAAATCTAATCAAGGCAGCTTCTTAACATAATAAACCGGTACACCAAATTTGAAGCAAATCGAATAATTCTGCATGGAAAACCCATTTATCTAAAATAACGGGGGGGAGCCTCCCTTTACCCCCTTTATACTTAACTAGTAAACCTTCAAATTTAATCAGGGAAGCTCCTTAACATAATAAATCGGTACACAAAATTTGGTGCAAATGGAATAATTCTGCATGAAAAACCAATTTATCTAAAATAAGGATGGTTAGCCCCCTTTCCACCCCTTTATACTTAACCAAAAACTCTCAAAGCTAATCAGAGAGCGCCTTGTCAGAATGAACCTAGAAATTCTTCGTTAAGCAAATCGGATGTTTCTATGAAGAGTTACCGCGTTACGTACATACATACATACATAGAGAACCGGCGGGCGCATTAACTCTCAGGCTTTGATAGCCAGTAAGCTAAAAAATACAACAGTTTTTTTAGGCGTTTGTAATTTTTTTTCCTTACTGACATAGTTGTTTTAATTATTTAACCAAAATAAATTATTTAAAAAATATTTAATTTGAATTTCTTTCCTTGCTATAGTAACAGAATGACGAGAATGAGTTTTTAGAAAATATCCCTTGGGAATTTGAGGTTTTGGCGCCAAAGATAGCGCTAAATTAGGAAAATATAAAATATCTCATTAACTATTAGACTAAAATTTTGGTTTGTACCATTCGATTCAGCATACAAAAATACACTAAAATATGTTATTAGTTGAAAAATAACTATAAAATCAGATTTTTAATGAATTTTTTAAAAGATCGTTCAATTTTTACCACCCTTAGGGGTAGAATTTTAGAAAATCCTTTCTTAGCGGCACTCTATGTCATGTGAAGTATTTTTACCCCAAATTTCAAGATTTTATGTTCAGTAGTTTGGGCTGCGCGTTGATTGATATAGCAACCAGACTTTCTTTTATATATATAGATTATAAATTTAAAATTGCACAAAGAAAAAAATGCTGCAAAGTGGTACTGCAAAACTCGTCATTTATTTTTATATTTATATATAGCTGAGTTCTATTAGGTAGCTTTCTTTACAAAAAAGCTACCTATTGCAGCCGTTCGGAGGAAAGAGATATCAAACAATTTTGGTATATTTTCATCGATCATGACCCCCAGACCCCGAAACCACCCTCCGTTCAAAATTGATATATATATATATATATATATATATATATATATATATATATGACCTATGTCACACTGTAACTCCCGTAATTATGAACCGATTTCGATGTAATTCGGTGTGTACATAGTATATACCAATGTCTCGACCGAGTTCGTTGGCCAGCTTCATCCGCCGTTTTGTTTCAAAATGGCGGCCATTTAAAATTTTTAAAAAAATTTAAAACTTGAAATGTGGTACCAAAAAATTAAAAATGGAAAAATATTTTTTTCTTATGTATTTGACCTTTATACAAAGATTCCGGAGCAGTTTTTGTTTCGTCTATATCTTGAAAAATGGCTGAGTTATAGCATTTTGAATTTCTAGCGTGGCTGACATTTTGAAACGTCCTGAATTTTGTCACGCGATACAAGGCGTATTTATGAACCGATTTGGATGTAATTCGGTGTGTACATAGTACATACAAATCTCTCGACCGAGTTCGTTGGCCAGCTTCATCCGCCATTTTGTTTCAAAATGGCGGCCATTTAAAATTTTTTTAAAAATTTAAAATTTGAAATGGGGTACCAAAAAACTGAAAATGGAAAAATATTCTTTTCTTATGTATTTAACCTTTATACAAAGATTTCGGAGCAGTTTTTGTTTCGTCTATATCTTAAAAAATGGCGGAGTTATAGCATTTTGAATTTCTAGCGTGGCTGACATTTTGAAACGTCCTGAATTTTGTCACGCGATAAAAGGCGTATTTATGAACCGATTTGGATGTAACTTCGTTTATACATAGTACATACCAATGTCTCGACCGGGTTCGTTGTCCAGCTTCACCCGCCATCTTGTTTAAAAATGGCGGCCATTTAAATTTTTAAGAAAAATTTAAATTTGAAATGTGGTACCAAAAATTGAAAAAATATTTTCTTCTTATGTGTTTGACCTTGATAAAAAGATTTGGGAGCAGTTTTTGTTTCGTCTATATCTTAAGAAATGGCTGAGTAATAGCATTTTGAATTTCTAGCGTGGCTGACATTTTGAAACGTCCTGATATTTCTCACGTAATAACAGGCGTATTTATGAACCGACTTGGATGTACCTTGGTGTGTACATAGTACATACAAATATCTCGGCCGAGTTCGTTGGCAAGCTTCATCCGCCATCTTGTTTCAAAATGGCGGCCATTTAAAAAAAATTTAAAAAAAATTAAATGAGATACCAAAAAATTGGAAAATGAAAAAGATTTTTTTTGTATGTGTTTGACCTTAATACAAAGATTCCGGAACAGTTTTTCTTTCGTCTATATCTAAAAAAAATGGCTGAGTAATAGCATTTTGAATTTTTCTTGTGGCTGACATTTTAAAACGACCTGATTTTTGTCACGCGATAACAGGCGTATATATGAACCTATTTGGATGTAACTTGGTCTGTACATAGTACATACCAATGTCTCGACCGAGTTAGTTGGCCAGCTTCATTCGCCATCTTCTTTCAAAAGGGTTGCCATTTAAAAAAAATTAAATTTAAAATTCAAAATGAGGTATTAAAAAATTGGAAAATGAAAAAGATTTTTTTTATGTGTTTGGCCTTGATACAAAGATTCCGGAGCAGTTTTTGTTTCTGAAAATTTGTTCTTTTGTTGATATCTTAAAAAATGGTTGATTTATAGCACTTTGAATTTCTAGCATGGCTAACATTTTGAAACGATCTTGTATTTGTCACGCGATAACACACGTATTCGCCTATTTCGATGTAAGAAGGCATGTGGATAGTATACATCAACACCTCGACCAAGTTCGCTGGCCAGATTCATCAGCCATCTTGTTTCAAAATGGCGGCCATTAAATTAAAAAATATGTATATATTTAAAGTGAGGTGCAAAAAAATTAGAAATTGAAAAAGGTTTCTTTCTTAAGTATTTGATCTTGATATGAGGATTCAGGAGCATTTTTTGTTTGTATTTACCTCAAAAAATGACTCAGATATAGCAGTTTCAATTTCTATTGTGGGTGACATTTTGAAAAATCTGATTTTTTGCATGCGACAGCACTCCTATATATTAACCGATTCCGATGTGAGTGAGCATGTGCACAGCAATTACTAAGGTCTCGACCAAGTTCACAGCTTAGCGTCATCCACCATGTTGTCTTAAAATGACACGCACTTTAAGAAATTGCCGAATTTGGCAGCCAAATATAAGTTACTTTAAAGAAAGGCAGCTTGGATAAAGCTGACTAATTTCGCGAAATTGTCATTCATTATATTGATAAAAATTAGTATTGAATCTCCTATATTCGGTTTCCACTAAATTGAGCTTCGTGTGTTTGCATGATATAAGTTGGCTTTTTTAAAATGAGGATTATGAAAGCTACCTCTTCCTCCCGGCACTGGCCGGAAGGACTTTTTTTAAATTTCAATCATTTAAATATAATGTTTATTCTCATTTTTTAGTTTATAAAAATTGCTTCTAATTTAACAAATTCCTTATTTCTTACTTAAAAAATTACAGCTATCTAATTTTTTTAAATGTTTTTAGCAATTATATTCAATGCATTAGATTTAATTAATGATTATTTCAATTTTAATAAAAATGATGTATTTCTCATAGTTTATGTAAAAATTTTGTCCTTTTTTGGAAAATTGCTCCAAAGAAGAAAAAGAAATATCTGTGCCTAATTTAAACTGTAGTACCTAAATAATTACTGTGTTCCTAGTTCCTGTGACTTGTTAAATTTATTTAATAAGTGCTTCTTTTTTTATTTGCAAAATAAAATTTTTGATTTGTTTCTTTCTGAGTAAAAAGAGAAAAAAATCTATCACTGCATTACACTCCCCCCCCCCCCTCCTTATTAAATATTGTAAATATTCCTTATATATTTCAATTGTGGAGTATTTATAGAAATATACCACTGAATCCAATGATAGGTGTACATTTATGAGACAAAAATATGCGATAAGATTGAGACACAATTTCAGTGTCTCAATGTGTGATATGTACCAATAATATACATTACAAATTTTCAACTGTTATAAAAATAAATAAATTAGTCTAATTTTAAGGGCTCATTTTAGCGAATAAATCAAAATCATTAATAAATTTAAATTTAAACGGGTAGCAATTATTTACGCACCATAAGCAAAGTTAGAGATTTTTATCTCTTGATAGGTACGGCATCCCAAAATAAATCAAAATTTTTGCATAAGCTATGAGAAAGACATAATTATTATTTCATAAATAGAAAGCCCAAAATGTGAACTTTTATTTAAAAAAAAAAAAAAGAAATAGGAAATTTCATTTGCCTTCTTGTGTAGAGTATTTTTTTTGTAAAATGACAAAAATTCAGAAAAATAACCATAACTTTGAATTTTTTGACATTAAAAAATACAAATTAATTTCTTACATATTTTTTATTAGAATCTGCATCTTTTGATGTACTTACAGTGATATTTTTAAGCCCATTTGAATTTTAGATCCAGAGAAAGAATTATTTGAAGATGGAAGCACAGTCTACAAATACAGACTCAGAAATGTGCAATTAGAGAAAATTCAAAAATTGGACCCCCCCCCCCCCATATGTCACAAACTATGAGGTTTAACCCAGCAAAGAAAGAAACAGTGGGCCATCAGCTGGAAAAAAGATGGCAGCCAGCAGTGCTATCAAAGGTAAAGTGCAAGGGTGCCAATACTTAAACCTGTCGAAAAGTGTACAAGCCGAATGCAGCTGGTCCATCAGTGATGGCCAACAGCAGGCCAGCATTAGTATGCCATCACATATCTTCAATCCGGCACTTTTCCTGCAGTGCTAGCACCTATCCCACTGCTATTCCTTTGCTGGCTTCACTTTCCCTTACAAAAATTTCTTATAGAATTCTATAAAAAAAACAAAGTATTATATAATTATGGCTCTTTTTTTTTATAAGCTAGTGTCACCAAGAGCTACAGAAACATCTGCAGAAGTGTCTATAATAAAAATGTCTATAGAAAAATTTGAACTGCATGTGGTCACCTTCCCAAGTACTGCCCGCGCTCGATGCTGCTTGGTTTTCGGGATCGGACACGAACAAGTGCTTTCAGCGTACGCTACGATTGCTCGTAGTTTTCAAGCTCTTATTACACTATTTCAAGTTTGTTTCTTTTGTGATTTACGTTCCCAATCATTAAACTGGTATATAAATTATTCTATTGTATAGAAATCCTATGTATTTTATACGCTTTTTTATTATTATTGATTCTGAACTGCGTAAATTATGAAAACCGAAATCCTCTGTAACCTAGTAAAACCAGATTTAAGGAGAAAAAAAAGTGCCTTGAAATAAAGAATTTATTTATTTATTCATTTACTTATTTATTTTGTTGGTGGCAGTGGTGCTGTATTTTTTACAGTTTCAGAAAATAAATTAGCTTCACAGCTTGTGTTAAGATATTCATTTCAGATTTGTGTTCAAATACTCAATGTCTTCGATATTCGCAGCGCCCCCTAGCGTAAGGGTTCCCAGCAATAATACTGCAAAAGTTCGTGCACATCCATGTAGTGGTGGGCCAGCGCATGAGATAAAAGTGATGCCCACCAGAATTTTATCTGATGATTTCCAACAGCAAAGTTGACTGAAGCTGTCCAGCAGTGGTCATGCAGTGGTAGACCATCAGCCAGCACTTTTCCATCATTGCCAGCACCTGTCTTGCTGCTGGCCAGCAACTTCCTCTTTGCTGGGAAGAAGGAACTTTTTTTTTATTTGTTCATATCAAGTATGTACAGTCGTGGAAAAAAAAAGTAAACACCCCCTACTAAATTCTGAACAAATTATCGTAGAAGAAAGTGACTGGTACCGAACGATTGGAAATAAAGTCTACTTTTAAATGATGTATATAAAATTTGCTTAGGGGACCATCTACATATTGAAACAAACCGTAACTTCGTTTTTTTCAATAGCAGTACACAATTTTGACAGCATAAATGAACTCTACACCCTTCAATTAGCCTAAAAACAAATTTTTATGCAATTCGTACCATAACTTTCTGAGAAATTAATGATTTTAAAACGAGCATATTTTAAGGGCTGTATCCAAATTGAAGTTCGGAACTCGACTGTTTACCGAGAGAGCCCTCATCTTGATCAAGGCACCTTAAGAAGTCAATGAAGCATGCTATTTTACACGACAGCAGAAGAAATTTCAAAATATCTAGTCACTGCTATTATACACTATGACGCAAAAGTTTAGACAATGAAGAAATTCTTACATACTTTGAAAAATATTTATTCAATTTTCAAATCACTGGTTGAAATTAATGTGCTGTACATATAAACAATATTTATAACAAAGAAAAGTGGAATTGTGCATATTGCAATAAATTAAATGGTAACAAAAATAAACTGCTGTCTCAAAAGTTTAGACACAAATTAAATAAAATCGAAATAAACAATTTTTAAAACCTGGTATCGCATCCATGCTTATGTATTACGTCATATACACGAGATTGCATGGAAGAAACTAAATCTTGCATAGTTTGTGGATCGATATCGTACCATGCATTCTCAATAGATGTCTTAAGTTCCTTTTCAGAAGAGTATTGTCTAGCGTTGCTATAAACTTTGCGACACATGTTGCTCCAAAGGTTTTCTATAAGGTTAAGATCTGGGCTACATGCTGGCCAGTCGAGAACTCTTATATTATGGGAATTAAACCAAGATTTTGAATGTTTTGCAGTGTGAATTGAAGCATTGTCTTGCTGAAATTCCCACTGAGGACCCCCTAGAAGCTCAGCAAATGGCAGTAGGTTTTCTTCTAATGTCTGTGTATAATGCTGTGAAGTTTGACGACCACTGGTGAAGGTCAGAGATACTTGTCCATTATAGCAAAAGGCTGCCCAAACCATCACCGAGCCCCCTCCTTGTCTGCGACTAAAAAAACGTCGAGGTTCCTTCCGCAAGTCATGCCAATACGATAAACAACCATCTGGACCATCCAGATTCCACTTTTTTTCATCGCTAAATATGACTGACTGCCATTTCTCTCCATATGACATATGCTTTCGAGCCCACATAAGTCTTTGTAACTTATGATATGGTTTCAGAGCTGGTTTCTTCTGCATTTTTCTATAAACGATTGTTCCTTTTTCCAAAATTCGTCTACGAATCGTATCCTTTGATACAGAGAGTCCCGATGAGCTTTGAACTCCACGTACGCTCATTTGTTGAGTACTCGCTAGTCTTTGTATCAGGCGATCCTCTCGTACATTTGTCACACGTGGCCTCCCAGACCGACATTTTGCTTTATATTCGGAACCACTCGATAAAACTCGATAAATAGATTTTTTTGACCTATTAATAATAGCAGAAATTTCAGAAACACTCTTCCCTTCACCTTTCAACTGCCAAATCCTTGAAACCTCATTCACTTGAATTTCTTTAGCTCTCGGCATGTCGACTATGAAGCGCAATCGTTTGCAGAACTTAAGTACTCCAAATTTGTGACATCATCGATTCTAAATTTGCATATGCCAGCGAATATTCAAAGAAATTTAGAATAGTGTCTAAACTTTTGCGACAAGCACATTTGAATTTTTATGAAAAAAATTAGTATTATAGCAAATAAAACGACTGTCTTTTGTACATAGCATTTTAAATCAGTTTTTGAATATATTTACAGGTTTTTGTAATTCTGACGTCATAATTCTACATTTTAAAGCTGAATGACGTCATTGTCTAAACTTTTGCGTCATAGTGTAGATGGCCCCTTAAACCATCGTTTTGCCGTTTTTTAAGCATAATTTGAAAACTACTTGGAGGAAAAATGTGAAATTTTGGATTTCCATAAAGCAGGACTTAATAAATCTAAATCCATCAAAAAAATTGTAGGTTGCAATTCATAATTTTTTCGAGTATTGATTTCATAAATCATAATTCATATCATAAAGTTATAAAAATTGCAAATTCAGCGTATTTATGTTTGGGTATATTAGTACTACTGCTACACAAAAAATTAGCACATTAGGAGCATAATTTCTGGAGACATAAATAAAAATATGAAAATGTAATTTAACATTGGAAGCACTAAATTTTGAATGTTTATAATTCAAAAACTTATGATGCAAATGACTTGAAAATCGGTGTTTAGGCATAGTTTGAACCGAAGATTTGAAATATCTCGTTAAAATTGGGTATTGCCATTGAAAAAAAAAGTAGTTTGGATTCGTTTTAATATGTAGATGGCCCCCTAAGCAAATTTTATATACATCGTTTAAAAGTAGACTTTATTTCCAATCGTTCGGTACCAGTAACTTTCTTTTACGATAATTTGTTGAGGAGTTAGTATGGGGTGTTTACTTTTTTTTTCCACGACTGTACACAAGTACATAGTATGTACACAAGGTTTCACCCAAATCTCCGTCGGTCGTGTTACAAAGGTCTGGTTGAATTGACATGAAATGACTCAGTAAGGAGGAGGGCGGAAGAGGCGGCGTTGTTTGGATAATTATACGTAATGGTTATTTATATACAGGGTGCAATATGTTATCTATCTCCGACCTTTAATTTCTCAACCGTTGGTCGTAGACATATAATTCTAATTACAAAAACGTTTCAAATGAGGTAAATATTCATGTTGTGGCATTATTTTTAGTAAAAAATAAATTTAATAAAAATTACGAAATCTAACTTTTTATATGGTCTCCCAGTCCCTATAGTTATATTTAGTAAAAGTTTACACATATCATAACAGACATAACACAAAATTTTGACATCTGTACTACAAAAATTGACACAGTAATTAAATTTCAAAGTTTGAGGTTTTTGCACATGATTTTGTCTTTCATTGAGGGATGAGTTAAAAGATAAATTAAAATAATTCGAGATCAAAATCAGGTGCAATGTCCTTTTTACGGAGAAGCCACTTTTAGCCGGTATCGTCGGTATTTTTGATTTTTGTTCGACCCATAAAAGTTAGCTCAAATTTTTAGATGAAATATCCTATTTGGTGATTCCCCGATTTGTTGATACCGGCTAAAGGTGTTCTAGTCGTAAAAAGGACATTGCACTCTGATTTTGATCTCGAATTACTTTAATTCATCTTTTAACTGATCCCTTAATGAAAGACAAAATCTTGTGCAAAAGTCTCAAACTTTGAGATTTAATAACTGGGTCAATTTTTGTAGGACAGATGTCAAACTTTTTGTGTTATATCTGTTTTGATACGAGTAAACTTTTACTAAATATAACTATAGGGACTGGGGGACCGTATAAAATGTTAGTTTTCGTAATTTTTATAAAATTGATTTTTTACTTTAAATAATGCCAGAACATGAATATTTAGCTCATTTGAAACGTTTTTGTAATTGGAACTATACGTCTACGACCAACGGTTGAGAAATTAAAGGTGGGCGATAGATAACATATTGCACCCTGTATATGTTACGGCCCAAACCCGAAATTGGCCAATTAGGGAACTGGCGAACAACTTTTTAAATAGACAGGTCAATTCCGGAATTGGCCGGCCAACTCCCGAACTGGCCAAATGAGATCGGTCAGTTCGCGAAGTGGCCATAAGCGATCGGCCAGTTCTCGAAATCGGTATCTAGAAACCAATTTTTACTTTTTAATCCTTTCTAACATAGTTGAAAGTGTTTATGAATTCAATTTTTCTGGCCGTCTGCCTCCCCATGCTCTAATTCGAATAAAGACCCGGATTAACTTGTAATTGATATGTTATTTAGGTTTATAAATTAATTTCGGTATTGAAAATGAAGTATGTACTATTTTGTTTAATCTGAAGGGACACACAAAAGTATTTCGTTACAATATTATGAATGGGGAAAGTTTTTCCGGTGCATTTTAATGTTCTTTGATTATCTCAATTACAATAAAATTGTTATGCATCACTATGATGGACGACAAACTGTTCTCTAAAGTGTATAAACTATGTAGCAATTATAGTTTGTTTACAGTGACACTCAAAAGTATTTCGCTATATTGAAGAGAATGGTGAAAGATTATTTTTAGTGCACTTAAAAGATGTTACACTATTTCAAACATAATTATATTCACATGCCTCACTCATGTGGGGAACAATGTTTTTGTAGAGTATTGATTAAGTAGCCATAATAGTTCTTTTATAAGGAAGCTCAAAAGAATTCCCATAGAGAATTATGATATAAGTGAAAAAATCGTTTATAGAGTATTTTAATGTACACTACTTCGAACATAATGAAACTGTGATATACAACATGTTTTCCATAGATTATTAACTAGGTAGAATTTGTCGTTTATTTACAGGGTCACTCAAATTATTTAGTTATTGGATTGGCTATGAGCCATTATTGCTTGATGTGCGTCATTTTCAGCTGTGATACGTTTTTATTTTATTTCTTTGTAATGTATTACCAGGTTTGTAGATCATATGCAGAGTTCCATGAAAGCTAAAAGAAACACATTATCAGCTGTGGATACCCATTTCTGAGATGAAATTTTACTACATTTTTATGTTTATTTGGATATCTCATTTCATTAAAAGAACACGAGAGAATTCTCTTAATAACAGCCTGATAACGTTGGAATATGTTTCATAATCTGTTCTGTGATTCATTGCAGCTTTGAATCCCCACTTCCTATATTGGCCAAGGTTTCTCGGCCAGTTCGCGAATTGGCCAGCTAAAACCCGAAATGCGCTTTGCATTTCATGCATTTCTGCTTTTGGCCAGGAATCTCGACCACTTTCGCGAATTGGTCAAGCTTCGGGATTTGGCCGTAACATATATAAATAAAAGAAGGAAAGCATATGTATAATAATTACGCCGCAGAAATATTTATTATTGGTCGTTGATTGAACACACTTCAATGCCTACATGAATTGCTTTATTTATATAATTTTTTTATTAATTAATAACGAAAATGTTAATTTTTACTTTAGTAATGTAATTAATAATGTGAATGTTAATGTTAATTTTTAACCCAATGCGGATAGTATCATATTAATATCTCATACATATTAAATTCTGTTACAATTGCATAATAAGTGTATGCATTGATTTTAAATTTATATTCTTTATTCTATCCTGTACCCCCATAATTACGTATTTTAAATTTTATGCAAGTTTGAGAGCACTTTAATTGTTATTTATTTTTTTTCAACATTTAAAATTATTAATTTAAATTTAATAATCAACATAATTTATTTTATTATATTTTATTAATATAAGTGATTAGGAACTTGTATTACCAGAGATTTTAATATATTAATCTGATATAATATTGTACATTTATTTGTTATGAATCATTATTTAATGAATCATCCATATCATAATTTTACTTACTATTTACTTTATTTAGTTTTATATATTGGTATGTATATATATGCATAATTTTAATTAATCTATTATATTAACTTAATACAATTACTGATTTATGTTCAATCCATTATTCATTATTGTTATATTTTAATGTATATACTTTTTTTAAATTTTTATCTATTGATATGTACATATTTATATATACATATACTTTTATTCATTAATTTTATTAACTAAATATAGTTCCTGATTTAAATCTTAATCCACTATTAGTTATGAATACTTATTAATTAATTAATGTTATTTATTAATAAGTTTGTATCCACGCTGTGTTTTTTTCCTAAAAATATGTTCTTGTGTAGTAATCTTAAAATGTATTATTTAACGATAGAGAACAGCACTATATCTGATCCACTAGTAAATACTTTTGAAGTTATTAAGTGAACTATTCAAAGGTAGAGGGCAGCGCTACTTCCGTTCCTTTAGTAAAAATACTGTAATTTTACTATTTCGGCCTGCTTAAGCTATATATTTTTGCTCCATGATGTATACTTATAGATTTTTACTTAAATATTTTTAGCAACATATGGAAATCATTTCTTATACCTTTTATGCTGTTCTATTTATACCATGATGGATCAATTGGTAATATGCTTCTTTTTTAATCTATATTAATTCATTGTATTTTTATTTCTTTTTTATCTAATGTTATTTCTGATAATTTTTCTCGATTTATTGTGTACGGGAGTAATTTTGCAATTTTAGGCTTGTAATGGCTAATGAAAAGATGAAACCGTACATCTTATTTGTGGTAATCAAGGTAATTCGGGCCTGATGATTCTGCCTTGGTTCCCCAAATTTTTTCATTTTTCGATTGTTTACTGTATTTTCAATTCCATGTCGCACATGTTATAAGGATATATTTCAAAGAATTTTATTATGGTTTATACATCATTTTTAATTTGATAAATTCTTTTATAATTTATATATTCATATTTGTTTATGATAATTTGTATTCGTTCATAATGGTTTTATATATACAAATATTTTTGCCTATTAAAGGTTCGTTGGCCATGTAAACTGCAGACGTGTTCAAAATAAGGTAGGATTTATGATTGGGTTGATGCGATAATCCTGTCATTAATTTTAAAATAGTAGGTCTTTTTAAATTTTTGTACGGTCCTGGGTACTATAAATTATAGTTAAAAAGAAAATTCCGTGCTCTATCAAGTACACTAGTAAAAATAACATTATTCTATGACCAAAACTCACCATGTTATGATATTTTGAATTTTGTAAATTTTCGGAAACAATTGTCAGTCTATTTTTAGTGAGAGCTCTCTATGTAAGTAGAAGGTTATGATGAACAATAAAAAATGCTATTTTAAAATTCATAAGGATGAGAATCTCAAAGTACTTCTTGATATTCGTGTTATATAGATATAAATAGCTTATTGATAAAAATATACCACCTCTTTTTAATGAGGCACTGAAATGAAATAAATAATGTATCAATGATATCAGAACTATTGCCTAATATGAGTGAGGTTTCAACAAAATTACTGAAGATAAAAATGCAAAACATGTAAATATTTTGTTTCCATTGAGGTAAATTGGACAAGGAGCAACAAAACTATTCTTGGTGTACAGATGAAGACATAACTTTATTTCGTTTATAGCGATACGCCAAATATATATTTTTGACCAAAGTTATGCCTGTTTCAAAGATTAAAAAGTGTACTGGGACTGGTGCAGCTGCGCATGTAATTACTGTTAATTCTTTTTCAGGCTTCGTCTACGCGAGTTAAGTTTATTGTTAATAGGAATTAAAATTTACAACGGGCATTTTGAGTTTTGTGATTCTGAGTTTGGGTATGCCCGAAAAAAGTTAGGAATTGCTGGTTTACAGCAATATCTTTCAAATCCATCCTAAATACCCCCTTAGGATAACGCTTCATTTCTGTACATTTGTTCTGTACATTTGTACACATGATGACACTTTAAAAGCGTATTGACCAAACATGAAACAGACTATTACATTTGCTAACTGATACCGCCATTGCAACATATTTGCATGCTAGAATTTTTAAAATAAATATCTGTAATGTCATATTCAAACATAGAGAAACATGTTATGAAGTAAAAATTTTCCACGCTCCATCCTTCAGAACAAACCATCAGCGCACAGCCTATGGGAACATTCACATAATTACTTTAATTATGCAGGACTGCTTTAATTTGTAGTACCATTTTCAAGAATCAACAATGCCAATTATGACATCAGATTTTCTCACAGACTTTTTTAAAGATTTTTCATATTCGATTGTTCTTACTTAGATGATCTTATGTATTGGTACTTAAAAATGCATTTACGTTTCATTTGATTTCCTGTATAATAAGTCGTATAATAGAATTTGTAAACAAATCCCATTTCCATTTGTAAAACTTCGTTTAAATATCATTAATTGGCAACGCTTTTCTCTTACGTTGTATCTACTCTCTTCTGCCTATCATTAACGCAATTTAGCTTCGTATGCATTGTTTATTATGTGAGTTTTTTTTAACTCATGTATTACTTAAATTTTGGATACCATTGCATACATCTATGTGCAGTCGTGGGGAAAAAAGTAAACACCCCATACTAACTCTGGAAAAATTTATCGTAGAAGAAAGTTAGTGGTACCACACGATTGGTAATAAAGTCTACTTTTAAATGATGTATATAAAATTTGCTTAGGGGGCCATCTACACACATCTATATAACTTTGTTTTTTTTTCTATATCAGTACGCAATTCTGACCACATGAATGAACTCTACACCCTTCAATTAGCCTAAAAACAAATTTGTATGCAATTCCTATGATAAGTTTAAAAGAAATTAATAATTTTAAAACGATCTTATTTTAGGGGCTGTATCCAAATTGAAACCAAGAGAGCCCCTTCTTGATCAAGGCATCTTAAGCGCCACTCAAGCAGTCATTGAAGACTGCTAAATTACAGGATAGCATAAGACATTTCAAAATGTCTTGTCACTTCTATCATAGACGGCCTCTTAAACCATCATTTTGCGTTTTTTAAGCGTAATTTGAAAAGTACTTGGAAGAAAATTGTGAAATTTTGGATTTCCATAAAGCACGACATAATAAATCTAAATCCATCCAAAAAATGTAGGTTGAAATTCATAATTATTTCGAATATTTATTTCATAATTCACGATTCATATCGTAAAATTATAAAAATTGAAAATTCAACGTATTTATGTTTGGGTATTTTAGTATTATTGCTACACAAAAAATTAGTGCATTAGCAGTATAATTTCAGGAGATATTAATAAAAATATGAAAATGTAATTTAACATTAGAAGCACTAAATTTTGAATGTTTATAATTCAAAAAAGTAGTATTCAAATGACTTGAAATTTGGTGTCTAGGCATTAGTTTGAACCGGAGACTTGAAATATCCCGTTAAGATTGGGTATTACCATTGAAAAAAAAAAGATGTTTGAGTTCGTTTTAATATGTAGATAGCTCACTAAGCAAATTTTATATGCATCATTTAAAAGTAGACTTTATTTCTAAATGTTCGGTACCAATAGCTTAATTCTTCGATAATTTGTTGAGTAGTTAGTAGAGGGTGTTTACTTTTTTCCACGACTGTACATGAAAGTGGATCCCATGTAAATATGAGATGCGTGTGAACCGAACCTTTTTCCTCTACTTAACTTCAGATAAAATTATTTTTAAAATTGTCAATAGTTGGTAGCAATAATACCATCTGTTATACTAACGTGTTTAGCAATCAGTCATTGTGATTAGGTGTCTCAGCAATTTATTTTATATTGAAGATGGCGTTATGTAAACAGAATTTCTTAACTTATTGAAGGTAAAACGTCTTCTAAAAATATTCAAATTTTAGAAATCTCAATCGTAAAGTCTGGAGTTGAAATAATAAGTAAACCTTTGGTGAGTTCTGTCTTGTTTTAGGTATAAGATATTTTATTTTTTTAAGTTAGTCTCAAGTTTATCAATAAGACTCTTGAACAAAATAACTGGAGTAGATATGAACAGTTCAGAAGTATTCAAACTGTAGGAGAATCGTTAATTTTAAATATCACTATGTTTTTCACGAGAACACTGAAAGAAAAAATATATACCACCTTTATCTAAAACGAATAGGAAATCATTTTCTTAATCGCTAAACTAAAAATATAGATTTCCGAGTTATTCGAATAAGGCAAACAAAGTGAATAGACGAAATGACCAAGAATTTCTAGTCTATAGTTTTCTAGGTGATGTAATGATACATTATATTATGAATCGTTTGAATTGTGAGGAATTACCACTTGATTTCTAGAATTAATTCATAGACTAGAATTATAGTTATAATTCATAAACTAGAATTATATTTACTGATACTCATTTCTTGTGTTCGCATTTATTTGAAGAGATTTTTAAATAAGTTTGACCACGATAATGTAGGAAAATGCCCTTGAAATTTAATAGGGATAAATAGAACTGTCTAGCCAACGGAAATAGCATTTATAAGAACGAAATGAAATATTCTTTCTAGGGTCACAATTTGTTTTCAACATGCCAGTGGCAATTTTTTTTTTTCAGTGAATGAAAAATTTTACAAGATGATCAATGAGCCCTATGAAAGCTAATAAAAATAATTAATTCCATTAGAGTTTAGAATAATAAGTACGCAGCAAGGTACGTGTTGACCAATCAACCAAAAATCCTTCCAGAAAATATTTTCAAGATTTCTAAAATGCATTATGAGCTCCAATGAAAAACCAATACAAATTCCTTATAATTAAAGATTAATCACAATTGACATATGACTGTAAAATATGCATCATGAAAAGCAAGAAATATTATAGAGAAATAAAAAAAAATACACATTTGTACATTTTCTTTAGGTTTAACAAAGCAAATTTTAAAGCATAAAGAAATGTCTTTAAAAAAACTCACTTCAAGAAAGCATGTGCACTTTATATCCACCAAAGTAAGTGATTTTTTCTTAGCTTTTATGTAATTCAAAAATATTATTGTATTAGAAATGAAAAACTTAATTTGATGTAAATACTGGAATAAATATTATTCTTTCAGTATTGTGTATTCAAGTGGAAGTAAAGTGAAAGCCCCAGCAACTGACGTCTTAAGGATTCTTTCTTGTTCAAATTACTATTACAAAATCTTAAATACATTTTATACTTATTTTACGTTTTGAAAGAATAGTACAGATATATTAAAAAATAATTGTTGACAAAATTATGAAATATTATTGTATTATTAAAAATTATTTTTTCATAAATATGGTCGAAAACTCCAGTAACTGATGCCAACCATATTTTGGAAAACCAATAACTGACATAAAGTGAACCAGAGTCCGACGCTTCATTTGCAAAAAAATAAATAAATAAATAAATAAGTTATTTTATATTTGAAGAATTTTATGCTTTAATAATACTTTCAATTTTATTATGAAAACAAAATATTTAAACCTTATTTATATATGATATCATACTACAGGTGCATGTGTTCCTTTTTCATGTTTTAAATTATTAGAAACGCTGATATCCCATAATTGACATTTATGAACCTGTAACTGACAAATGGTGTCAGGCCCTAATAGAAAAACTTGAATTTTAATGGTGTTGACTACAAAATGAATTTAATTTATTATTATTTTTTTAAACAGTTCAAATAATAGATTTCAACATAACTGATATTACCAATAATTAAGATATCTGCCGGAGATTGGTGAAATGAGATTACTGTAATCAATAACTGACATCTCCTCTCTATTAAGCTAAATTAAATAAATATAAATCAAAACTCATATATCTAATGTATCATAGCCATTTTTTAATTAATTTCTACAAGTAGAACTTTAAGAAAAGTTTAGAAGGGTTGCATTACGAATAGATTTTAACCCTCCAGCCGCGGGAAATGTTATTTTCATGTTCCAGTGGACTACTTTTTTCAATTCCTACTATTAGCTCACACTCTCCCTACATTTATTTATATATTTATACATTTATCTTGTTCAAATTTTCAATCGTTAATAAAATACTCATTATTCATCCTATCAAGTTGAAATAAATTTTTTTAAACTTGTACTGGATGACAATTGATGTTAATACAGTTTTTTTCGAATATTAATTAATTAATTAAATTTTAATTAACTAATTTTAGTTTTGGATGGGAAACAAAATGGTGGCCATTGGTTATTGAAGTTCAATGAAAGTATTTTCAATAAGGGGTTACCATAGGGGGACCCTGTTCTGTCGCCAAATACCGCCAAGTTTGTCGCCAACTTGGCGATATATCCCCAAATTTGGCGGCCAAAATGAGTCGCCAAAAGTGACGTCAACTTGGCGATATCTGTAATATTTCGCCAAATTCCCATAGAGTTCCATTCTAAACCTACTTGCTTATAGAAAATCAACAAATTGAGATATTTTAATGCAACGAAAACTAATATTACCTTGATTATATTAAATTTTTCTTTGATGGCCTAAGTAGGAATTGACTTTAAAAACAAAATTTTTATATTACTTGTTAAAATTCAGATTGCTTGATTCCCATCACACTTTCTTAAACGCATATAATTCGTCTTATTTTCGCATTATTTAATCTGTAATAATTTAAAGTGACTATTTCTACTTCAAAAATTGGTGGGAATCAAACAATCTTACTTTTAAAAATGTAACCTACTGAAAAAGTCGTCGCGGCTGGGGGGTTAAAAAAGCACTACCTTAATTTCAGAAATAAGATGTATGCCTCAAATGGTACTTTTTGTACTCGAAGATGTTTCATCCTCATTGAGTACGTTCTTGGCCTACTAGTGAGGAATAAATTAACTCTAAAATAAAAATAAGATTACTAGATGACATGATTTCATAAAATTTTACAAGATAATGCTTATATGAGTTAGTCTTTTGCTGAAATATCAGTTACTGGTTAGGTATCAATAACCATTCACCCAATATATTGTTATTATGGAAAGGTATGGCTTCTTTACGCCTTGTTCAGACATACCACGAGTATGATCACAAATACACTATCGGTGGGGCAGACGCAAACATTCTGAACGAATTTTTAAAATAATCATAATTCTTAGAGAACCTTCATAATTAAATAGATAAAAAAAAATCAATATAAAAAAATTATAAATGTTGTTATCAATCGTCTTTTGTTTGATTCATTTAAGATGACATAAAAAAATCATAAAAAATCAAAATATATTCACTTGTGCTTCCTTCTATCCTATGGAGAAGAAGTGGACATAAAATAAAGAAAACCTAATATATGACGTTTTAATATGTTTTTAATGAATTGGGATGAAATTTGAAATTAGCTTTTAGATACAAAATTGAATTATTCTGAGAGATAAAATTTGAAAATTTTAACGCGAATTGTGGATTTTTTTTTTACAATCCAATCAGAAAAAAATGTTTTTGAAACACAGATACAAGTAATTGAGTATAAAAGTGAAACTTTCACTTGAACGTAAGCTGATAATAATATTTGAGAAAAAAAAAGTAACAGAAATGCCCGCATATATATATATATATATATATATATATATATATATATATATATAATAAACCGGATGCTTCTAAAAATCAACGACTAAGGCTGCGGAAAAGGACTATGATTATGTCTACATGGAATATGTATGATTTCTTATGAGCAGAGACTTTAATACTGAAAGATAGATATAGATGGCATCACTACAAGAATTGAAAATGACTGGTTTTCTCTGCCTTAAAAATAGAAGACTTTATTCAATTTTTATTCTTATTATTTTAACTCTTTTTTAATTTTAAAATTCCTATTATCCTTTTTCTGTATTATATGCATATTAATCTTGTTTTATTTTCTTTTATTAGATAATTTTATTCTGTATTTTGATGGTCATGTGCTGACCTGTAATAGAACATTCCAATGTTATGATTCTGAAATCTAATGTGTGAAAGTCAAATTCTATTCGATTAAAGTATGAAAAGACAAGTTATTCGTAATTCTTTGAGTGAAAATCTTTATTCGTTAAGTATGATTTATCCTCATCCATGTAAATTCAACAATTTCTTTTATTTTAATTCATCCATTTCATGTGCGCCCGCTCGGAATAAAAGCTTCGTGATGACAAAGGTTTGAACGCCAGTGGAGTCTGAATCAAGAAATCAAAGGTACTGTTGTGAATTCAATTTATTCTATTTATACAAATAAAGTCTGTATCAATTATTCGTTTTAAATCTACACATAATTAAGGTTTGGTCCGTCGGAAGCCTAGGAGATAACTAGTGATAATCGTATTTATTTAATTTGTTATAATGAAAACCAAAGCAGAAACTGCTGCAGAATCAAAATTTATTTTTACTGTTAAAGAAATAAAGAGATTTAGCTCTCAGGTTACTGGGGCAATTGAAAATAAAAAATTAAAATTAATTGAAAAGCTAAAGGCTGAATTGATAAGTTTAGAAAATGATTTAAAAAAATCTTATTTTGGCGTAGCTGAAGAAAGTGTAAATTCGTTATACGAGTCCTTTACTGAAGCTAAAGATATTGTTGTTGATGATTTAGTGAAAATTGAGCAATTTTTAGAAAGTCAAGGCGTAAAAGCACAAGAAAATCAAAGTGCAGCTAATAATAGCTCAAATATAGGATTTAGTAATAATGTTCTAAAGCTTCCTAAATTCGAGTTACCCATTTTTTATGGAGATGTCATTCAGTGGATTAGCTTCAAAGAGATATTTTTGACTTCAATACATAAGAATGAATCTCTTTCAGATCAGTTAAAATTTTCGTATCTTATAGCTAGTGTTAGGAATTATCCGTCGAAATTAATTTCAGGTTTTTCAATTTCTGGTGAAAATTATAAAGAAGCTTGGGAAACTCTAGTTAATAGATATGATAATCGTAGGAATTTGGCTTATTCATTGCTGTCAAAATTTGTTAATGCCAAACCATTGAAATCGCCCACGCAGAAAACTATTTTAGAGCTATTGGATACATGCAATGAAGTGATTCGTAACTTAAAATCTTTGAAATTCGAATTTAATGAATTTGTTGATTTGATTTTAGTGTATATAGTACAAAATAAATTTGATGAATCCTTAAAAAAGCAATGGGAATTATCCTTAAATAATGATTCATTTCCAACTTATGATATGTTGATGACATTTCTCGAAAAACAGGCTCGTAGTTTGCAGAATTGTAATTCTGAAATTTTTAAAGGTGAATCCAAATCTAATCAAAAATGTGAAAGTAAGTTTCAACATTTTTCAAAAAAATCTGTCGCCAATACAGTCGTAATGGATAATGTAAATAAAACTGCAAATCTGTCATGTTCACAGTGTAAAGAATCGCACCCACTTCATAAATGCCCAGAATTTTCAAAATTATCTGTTGATCAACGTTGGAATTTAGTTAAATCAAAAAAGCTGTGCACCAACTGTTTAAGATTAAATCATTTCGTAGCCGATTGTCGTATTACGACTACTTGTATGCATTGCAATTCTAAACACCATACACTTCTTCATCGTGATCAAACTAGCCCTGCATCACAGAATATGTTCAGGCAGCAAGATCGTGTTACAACACCAAATGCTGTTGCTAATTCTAATGAATCTAACTGTTTAAGTTCTCAATCTATCAATGGAAATTCTCAAACATTGTTGGCTACTGCCATTATAAAGGTTAAATCTAAATCAGGAAAATTCATACCTTGCAGAGCGATGATAGATAGTGCTTCTCAAAAAAGCTTACTGTCAAAAGCTTGTTGTAGAAAATTAGGTCTTCCATCTAGGCCTACAAATCATAAAATCTCTGGAATTAATAATTTAGTCGCAGAAACGGCTCTTCAGGAAGTTTCCTTGACTTTCTCTCCACATTTCAATAATGAAACTTTTCACTTAGATGCATTAGTTGTTAATCAGATTACTACCAATTTGCCAAATTTTTTGATTACAACTAAATATTGGCCACACATTGAAGGCTTGAACCTTGCGGATCCTAATTTTCATTTGTCCAGTCCTATTGATATACTTATAGGCGCAGATTTATTTGCTAAAATCATAATAGGGGAATCAATTCTGGGACCTAAAGGATCACCGAGTGCTGTTAATTCCAGACTGGGTTGGATTCTTTCGGGGATCATTTATTCAAATGAATCAAATCAAAATTCATTTATTAGTTGTCATGCCACTACACAGATAAGTTCTCAACTACAAAAATTTTGTGAACTTGAATCGGTTCCTACTTCTGACCCAATTTCTCTAGTGGAAGATAACTATGCGAAAACAGTTTCACGTTCAGAATCTGAAAGATATATTGTAAATCTACCCTTTAAATCTAAACCTGTTCTCGGAAACTCTAAATCTCAAGCCTTAAAACGTTTCTACTTCTTGGAGAAAAAACTTCAAGAAAACCCCTTGCTTAAAGAGCAGTATTTATCCTTCATGCGCGAGTATATCGACTTAGGGCACATGGGACTTGTACCAGATTCAGAAATTTCAAATCCTGATCATTTTTATCTCCCACATCACGGGGTGTTAAAAGAAGATAGTTCTACAACTCGGCTAAGAGTTGTATTTGATGCATCTGCTGTTGGTTCAGAAGGCCGCTCCTTGAATGATTATCTAGAGATAGGTCCAAAATTGCAACAGGAATCTTTCCTCTACTGTTAAGGTTCAGAATGCATCCAATCGCCTTTAGTTCTGACATCGAGAAAATGTTTAGGCAAATTCTCGTCAATCAAAATCATGTAGATTATCAACGCATTCTTTGGAGATTCAATTCAGATGAAATTATTAAAACATACAGGCTGTTGACCGTTACGTACGGAACTTCTTGCGCTCCATTTTTGGCCATTAGGACATTACACCAATTAGCAAATGACAATGAGCAAAATCGTAAAGAAGCCTCTCAGACAATTCGGAAAAGTACGTACGTAGATGATTTACTTTCCGGTTCGGATTCAAAGGAAAATGCCCAAAAATTGGTAACTGAGTTAATCGAAGTTACGAAAAGCGGAGGTTTTAATCTACGTAAGTGGACTTGTAATGATCCAGAAGTAATTGCTCATTTACCAGATGAAATGAAGGCTTCATCGCAAAAGGTAATTCAGGAAGATGATACCGTTAAAGTCCTCGGAGTACTTTGGGATTCTTCCAAAGATGTTTTACAAATTCGTTTCAATGATTTTAAAGAAGTAAAAACAAAAAGAGATTTGTTATCAGTAGTGGCTACAATATTTGACCCCTTGGGTTTCCTAACTCCTACTACAATAAGATTAAAAATCATGCTGCAGGATCTTTGGAAAGATAAGATTTCGTGGGATGAAGAAATCCCAGACTCCATACTACAGGTTTGGAATGAGTTTTTATCAGAAATTCATTTGCTAAAGTCAATTGAAATACCCAGATATATTAATTCTTATAATCAAAATGATGTCCAAATTCAGTTACATGGTTTTTGTGATGGCTCAGGTAAAGCTTATGTTGCTGTTACTTATTTACGTGTTGTTACTCCTGACGAAGTATTTGTAAATTTGATTGCAGCTAAAAGTAAAGTAAATCCTATAAAACCTCAAACACTGCCACGTATTGAACTTTGTTCTGCTCTTTTATTAGCCAAGTTATGCTCAGTCATTATCGATACTTTGCCAATAAATTTTGACAATATTTATCTGTGGTCAGATTCCCAAATCGTTCTCAGCTGGTTAAAATCACCTCCCTTAAAAGGAAATTAATTCGTTCTAAATCGAGTGCGTTAAATCCAATCGTTAATGCCTTCCTGTGAGTGGAATCATATCCCAGGTATTCTAAATCCTGCAGATTCAGCTTCTAGAGGTATTTCTCCACGAAAGCTTCTTCATCATTCGCTATGGTGGCATGGGCCTCCATGGCTGCTATCAAATGAACCAATCCCAATACCTTTGTATAATCCTCCAATATCTGAGTTAAATCCAGTAATTCAATCTTTCAGCAATGTAACTCAAGTAACTGCCCTTCCAGACTTTATTCTTAAGTTCTCCAAATTCTCTAAGTTATCAAGAGTCACAGCGTGGTGCCTTAGATTCATTTATAATGCTAGGCATAGTGCTACAAAAAAATCTGGAAATCTGAGTGCTCAAGAAATCTCTGATTCTATTCAATGCATTGTGAAATTAGTACAAAGTTCGGAATTCGGTACAGAACTTAAATTATTAAAAGAAAGAAAACCCTTACCAAGCAATAGTAAATTATTATCATTAAATGTGTTTTTAGATTCTAGTGATATTATTCGAGTTGGTGGTCGTTTGTCACAACATCAGACATTAAGTTTTGATAGAAAGTATCCTATGCTACTTCCGAAAAATCATATTATTACTAAGTTATTGATAAATCATGTCCATGAACAACATCTACATGCTGGTACACAGCTAGTACTTTTTATATTACGCCAACAGTACTGGTTTGTGAATGGTCGTTCTACTGTACGACAAGAGCTCCACAAATGTGTACTTTGCAAACGCCTTAAGTCTCAAGCTTGTCAACAAATGATGGGAGACCTTCCCGTTGACAGAATCACCCCAATTCGTCCATTTTCCAAGGTGGGTTTAGACTTTGCAGGACCCTGTTTAACTAAACCAAATTTGCCAAGAAGTAAGATCAAAATTAAATCATATATAGCAGTATTCGTCTGTATGTGCACTAAGGCGGTACACCTTGAGTTGGTATCAGACTTGTCTGTGCAAGCCCTGCTAGCAGCCTTCAAGCGATTTATCGCGCGTAGAGGTCTGCCGTCCGATGTATATTCAGATAACGGCAAGAACTTCACAGGTTTGGCTAATCAGTTAAAGCAGCTATTTCAATATTTGAAAGAAAATGAAGTTCAAGAATTTCTTTCGAGCCAGAAAATCAATTGGTATTTCATCCCTCCATATGCACCACACTTTGGTGGGCTATGGGAGGCAGCTGTAAAGCTTACTAAAAATCACATTCTAAGAGCATGTAAAGCTAGTGTATTGAATTTTGAAGAATTAACTACTTTGCTATGTCAAATTGAAAGTTGCATAAATTCAAGACCCTTAACCCCTATGTCTTCGGATCCATCAGATCCACGTGCATTAACTCCAGGTCATTTTTTAATAGGAGCACCCCTCCTTGATATTCCAGAATCTTCAAATCCCAGAATTCTAACAGTAAATGTTCGGTGGCGCTTGATAGAAAAAGCAAAGAATCAATTTTGGTGTAGATGGTCGCGTGAATATCTTCAACATCTCCAACAGCGTCCAAAATGGACTACTCCACGAGCTAATTTACGAGAAGGAGACTTGGTGATTGTTCATGATCGATTTCAGCCCATGAGATGGAAATTGGGCCGCATTCTAAAGACTTTTCCTGGACCGGACAATCTTGTACGAGTTGTTTTGATAAAAACAGCTGACGGTGATATCAAGCGTCCCATTTCAAAGGTGTCCCCTCTCCTGCCGGGGGCGGAGGATGTATGATTTCTTATGAGCAGAGACTTTAATACTGAAAGATAGATATAGATGGCAGCACTACGAGAATTGAAAATGACTGGTTTTCTCTGCCTTAAAAATAGAAGACTTTATTCAATTTTTATTCTTATTATTTTAACTCTTTTTTAATTTTAAAATTCCTATTATCCTTTTTCTGTATTATATGCATATTAATCTTGTTTTATTTTCTTTTATTAGATAATTTTTTTCTGTATTTTGATGGTCATGTGCGGACCTGTAATAGAACATTCCAATGTTATGATTCTGAAATCTAATGTGTGAAAGTCAAATTCGATTCGATTAAAGTATGAAAAGACAAGTTATTCGTAATTCTTTGAGTGAAAATCTTTATTCGTTAAGTATGATTTATCCTCATCCATGTAAATTCAACAATTTCTTTTATTTTAATTCATCCATTTCAAGTGCGCCCGCTCGGAATAAAAGCTTCGTGATGACAAAGGTTTGAACGCCAGTGGAGTCTGAATCAAGAAATCAAAGGTACTGTTGTGAATTCAATTTATTCTATTTATACAAATAAAGTCTATATCAATTATTCGTTTTAAATCTACACAGAATATACAGGGTATTAGATCAAAATGGATTGATGTAATGAGAGGGATTGATGTAATGAGAGAGATTAATGCGATAAAAATTGATTTGATTGTTTTAACAGAGACTAAGAAAAAGGGATCAGGAATTGAAAAAAATGGAAAATTTATTCATATATATTCAGGAGTTCCAAAGGAAGAAAGAGCAAAACGAGGAGTATCAGTTTTAATGAAAAGCAAATTGAAGAGACATCTCAAGAATTTTGATGCTGTGGATGAAAGAATTCTAAAGATTAATATGGATATTTTTGGGAGAAGAATTACTATTTTAGGAATTTACGCTCCGAATAATGATGAAATTAATGAAGTTAATGATATGTTTTATCAAAAACTGAAAAAAATCACTGAAGAAATTGGAGGAACAAGAGAAATTATAATGATGGGTGATTTCAATGGAAGAACTGGATGCAGGAAGAGAGATAATATTGTTGGTGAGTTCGGAGAGGATGTAGTCAATGATAATGGAGAAAGACTTATAGAATTTTGCAACACTAACGACCTAAGGATTACAAATGGCTTTTATAAACACAAAGATATTCATAAATATACGTGGTATCAGCATACTAGACAACTAAAAACGATTATTGACTGTATAATTACTAAGCAAAGGACCCACTTAAAACTCTTAGATGTTAGAGTCCAAAGAGGAGCGGAATGCAACTCAGATCATTTTATGGTGAGAGCAAAACTTGCATTTCCTTACTCGACTAAGCTAATTAGTGAGGAAATGAATTATACAGAGATGGAAGATATTGATGTCCCAGAATATATGTTGGAAGGATTGACGGAAGAAAGTACAAAAAGACTCTTTCAAGTAAGATTAGATGAAAAATTAGAGGAAAGAAATTTTACTAATACAGCTGAAATATATCAACATATTAAATTAGCTTTACACCAGGCTGCAAATGAAGCATTGGGACAAAAAATAAAGGGAAGAACTTCCCCAAAAATTTTTTGGTGGGATGAGGACATTGAAAATACTATAAAACAGAAAAAAGAAGCCTGTATTAGGTGGATGAGTTCTAAAAAGGAAGAGGATAGACAGCTTTATAGAACTATTAGAGAAGACACTAAGAAATTAGTACTAGAGAAAAAAAGAACACCATGGGAAAAAAATGCAGAGAAATTAAGACATATATAGGAGGAAGACGATGCACAGAGGCATGGAAGTTTTAAAAGAATATTAGAAAAGCAAATAATAATTCATATCAAGGCATATCTGTGAAGGAATGGGAAGAATATTATAAGACTTTGCTTACGGAAACTAGAGATGAATTTCAAGTAAATAATTCTGGTATTGACTTTGTGGGACAATCTATGATATTGGAGCTTGAGAGCGTTAAAAAAGCAATTAAACATTTAAAAAATCAAAGAGCAAGTGCCCCGGCGGAATATCAGTAGAGCTGATCAAAAATGGAACTGATAAATTGTTCAGATTAATTACACAATTATTCGAAAAATGCCTAAACGGAGAGGTAATACCAGAAGAATGAAGGATTGGATATTTAACATCAATATATAAGAAAGGAGACCGACAAAAATGTGAGAATTACCGAGGCATTACTGTAACAGCAACATTTAGTAGATTATATGGACGGATTTTAAAAGATTTCATTGAAGAAGAAATAAGAATGAAGGAAAGTGAAGAGCAAAGTGCATTTAGAGCAGGAAGATCATGTATGGATAATATATTTTGTCTTAAACAAATTGTTGAAAAGGAAATGGCAGTAGGAAATCAAATTCATCTTCTATTTATAGATCTTACGAAAGCATATGATAATGTTCCAATCGCAAAATTATGGAATGTATTAAATGAGATGGCTATAAATCCAAGTATTATTAGAGCAATTCAAGAACTTTACAGACAATCAAAAACATAGATCAAAATAGGCCAAAGATTATCAAAAGGTTTTATAACAGATAAAGGACTCAGACAGGGATGTTGTATCTCTCCAACACTTTTTAAAATTTATGTTGATGAAGCATTGAAAATGTGGAAAAAGAAATGCAAAGGAATGGGACTTAATATGAATGGAACGTCAGTTTTTACTCTACAATTCGCAGATGACCAAGTTGTAATTGCAAAAAGTAAAAAGGATTTAGAGGAAATGACGGTGAAAATTAAGGAAGAATATGAGAAATGGGGACTTCACATGAACGTCAGCAAGACCAAATACCTATGTATAGGAGGAAATGAGACAGACCTAAATCTAACTAATAACATAAAAATAGAAAGCTGTAAGCATTATAGATATTTAGGTGTAGACATTAATAGAGATGAAGAGACTCACAGGAAATTAAACACAGAATTTGTCAGGGCTGTAAAAATATTAAATTCTATTTGGTGGAGTAAGGTGATCTCTAGGAAAATAAAATATAATGTATACAACTCTATTGTAAAGTGCATATTGTTATATGGAGCAGAAGAATGGAGAATTATGGAGACAGAAAGAAAGAAATTAGCGGCAGTAGAAATGGACGCCCTGAGGAGATCATGCAGGATATCAAGAATAGAAAGTGTAAAAAATGACAGAATCAAGGAAATGATGAAAATAAAGGGAACCATACTAGATGATATTAAAAAAAAGCAATTAATCTGGTATGGTCATGTCAAAAGAATGAATAATGAAAGACTACCCAAAATAACATTCAACGATGAAACAAACAAAAAAAGGGAAACGGGGAAGACCACGAAAGACCTGGATGAAGGGTATCTCAAAGGCAATGAGGGATAGAGATCTGGAAGAGGAATGGACCCTTGACCGGAAGAAATGGAAAAAGACTCTTGAGGATTCTTCGGATGGCGGTATCTGACGCCATAAACCGAGTTTATATATATATATATATATATTTATTAATACACATAATATGCAAAAATAAAAATTTCTATAGATCTTCCCGTCAGTTAGGTTGGATTTTCTATTTTAAAACACGTTTCTTTCACTTCAGTCTAAGATTTAGATTTTAATAGCAAATTGAAGCCTTTATAATATTTCTTTCTGAAGTTTGTAAAGAAAAGAATTGTTTACATTTTATAGAATAAAATCATTTTAACCTACTCTTGTGTTGTGAAAAATTTGAGGGTACATAGAAAAATAATAGTTTTTGAGTAGTCCGTATCTTGTACTATTTTTTCATATTTTTAATTATAAGAGAAAAAATCATTGCATAACTGATGCAAAACTTATTGCATACCTTAAAAATATATTTTCCATAATTTTGGCTTAAAAGAACCCAAATAAATACAAATATTTATGAATACATACATAAAAAATTGGAATATATATGTTCTTATGTAAAAGGATACAAGATATTATTTTGGTTTAGCCAGAAATATTTCTTAGCATATAAAAAGAAGAAAATGTGAAAAGAACTAGTTCATCTTTTCGGAGAATTCAATTTTTTGCTGTGGGTTTCTTCGTATTTCTCGGCAAATATTCTTTCAAGCATATTAAAACGAAGAAATGGATATCCGGAAAATATTAAAATAAGAATGATTGATGGAAACAGATTGTATGTTGACCTAATGATTGTATGTTGAGTGTTGAGGAATAAATTATATAAATATTGTATACATTATATCCATATAGATTCTCCTTATATTCTTTTAATATAGATTCTGTTTACATTCTATTTACATAGATTGTTTATACATTCAATATATATTCTAAAATGTTATAATCTTACATGTCACGAAATTTATTTTAGGAATTATGTGCTGCATTAAACATATTTGACTTTTTTGATGTAAGCTAATGTAAAAATGTATTTTTTTATGAAAATCGATTACCTGATATTGAACCTTGTATCAATACGATGGTTTTAAATCTTTAAAATTGATTCTTCTTTTGAAATATTGTATATGAACACAGATTTACACCCTCCGCACTAGTTTTGTGTCCTTGCAAACTAGAATACTGAAACTGCATTTTACTCAGTTCATGTGCTTTCCATTGTAAATTCATAAGCATATTGATTGTGAATGTTTATTTCGTTACGTTGGATGCGAAATTAAAAACGTTGGAGCAGTTCAACGAAACTGAAAAATGTTACATCGTAAAGACAATAAAACACTCAAAAGAAAAAAGAAAGACGCATGCATCTTCTGAACGATCAACCATGGCGGAAAAAATGTCAACAGCGCGATTTTGTTTGATTTGGATGCTCTAATAATACATATCTTTTCATTATTATTTTGTCTAAACACACACTTTTGTTATTGTTTACATGTAGTAATGGAAATATACATTACAGAATTTAAAATTTTTTCGCCAAGGTTAACATTATCCTATATAAATTCCCTTTTAATAATATTCCATATATTATTCCGGTTTATTAAATTAAAACACTATTAATTAAAAGTAATCTATTAATCCCCATATGTAAAAGTATAAGATCTTAATCTATCTAATAATATTTATTCCAAATTGATCTAAAATTCCAAATTGAATTAAATCTAAAAATGGCGCTAACTACTTACATTCCTTTAATAACACCCTTTTATTATTTAAATTCTTTTTAAAATGCACTATTATTTCCCGGTATATCAAACCCCTCCAAAATCTTTATTTAATTGCTAAAATATATTAATTCATAATTTATCCCGTCTAAAAAACGTATTTATTTAAAATCATTATTTTATTAAAATTTCAAGGCGTCTACCAATGATATTCCAATACTTTAATATTCTAAAACTTATTCTGCGACAATAAATTCATTTTTCTTTTCTGTTAAAATTATCATCTGAGGGGATATAATCTATCTTTAGCAGGAAATTCGAAGGCTGGGAATAATTTGTATTTACGGTTTGTGCATATAGTTCGCTAGGCAGCAACAGATTTTCATGACCAAGTTTCTCTCGGCCGATTACTTATACAATGCCTCAGAGAGTTGTATAATGAAGCTCCGTGAACGTCAACTGCGGTTCCGTGGGTGGATTGAGCGGCGGTAGCCTCCCACGTACGAAAAATAAAATGAATTTTAGTCATTTCCTCCGGATTGAAAATTTATCAAATTATAGCTAACTCAATAGCTTGAAGAAAAAAAGTTAACTGATTATAATGTGGTGGTTAATACATCTGCTGGTCACACGAACATAGAACAAGTGGGTATGTGCGATCACAGATCGCACAGAGGGTTTCGTTTAATATTCCTTTCAAAATACTTTATACTTTTGCAAAATATGTTAGTTCCGCATTTCGCAACCAGGGGATCATAGCTCTATTCTACACAAACCTCTATCCGAACGAAACTCCGTTTTACAACCTATCTGTAGATATATTAGTCGAGGGGGTCAGGCCCATAGCACCCGACATAGGTAGGCTTCCCCTGGCGGTAAAAAGTGGAACTGAAAGATGCAAGGCTATGTGCGTAATATGAAAGAGTGGTCAAAGGGGTATCGGCAAAAGTTAGAAAAGTACCCACCGGGTGCAATGGAGGGAGGTTAGAAAAATTGCTTAAAATACAGAAGTTAGAGACCGGAGTAAATATAAAACTTTTAGAAATTATTATGATTTGTCCTGTAATCGCAAGTCTTCAGCTATAATTATGCAAAATTTCAAGTCTTCAACTTAATTAGGGGCTCAGTTGGAAAAAAGGTTAAAATACACAAGTTAGAGCCCAGAGGGTTAAATATAAGACTTTTTCAAAATTTTATTATTTGTCATTTGATGTGAGGTGTTCAGCTATAAGTATGCAAAATCTCATGTATTCAACTTAATTAGGGGCTCAGTTAGATAAAAAAAAAAAGCTTAAAATACGCAAGCGAGAGCCCAGAGGGTTAAATATAAGACTTTTTCCAGATTTTATGATTTGTCGTTTGATGTGAGGTATTCAGCTATAAGTATGCAAAATGTCAAATATTCAACTTAATTAGGGCCTCAGTTAGAAAAAAAAGCTTAAAATACGCAAGTTAGAGAACAGAGGGTTAAATATAAGACTTTTTCAAAATTTTATTATTTGTCGTTTGATGTGAGGTGTTCAACTATAAGTATAGAAAATTTCAAGTCTCCAACATATATAGTTTCTGAGAATTGGCTCTATAACGGACAGACAGACAGACAGACATAGGAGGGGGACAAATAGGGTTTCGTCAGATGAACGGTACCCTGAAAACTAGTATGCTAGGGCCATCACAAAACTGTCTTCTATATAAATCACGTCAATTAAATCATTTAAATAGTACAAGAAATTATATCAATTTAGCACCAATTCATATCAAGGTATACCTGACTCTGAAGTTTGATGAAAATTCTTGCATTAGTTATTGAGATAGGGCTAGAGTGGAAATACTGGAAAATGCAGCATAGCAGCGCCACCTGTTGAGCGATTTACACCAAAATGTGTAAAACGTCAACTCATGTCAAGGATTAACTGAATCTGAAGTTTGATGAAAATCCGTGCATTAGTTCTGGAGATCGCAAGCAATATTTTGAAAATCGGGAAAAATGCTGTATAGCAGCACCACCTGTTGAGCGATTTACATCAAAAACTAATCAGCATCAATTTATATCAAGGACTAACTGAATATATATTTTTTTTAATTTCGTGCATTAGTTCTTGAGATACAGTGCCCACAAACTTTGTGTCACATACATACAGACAGACAGAGTCACAGACTGGCCGATAGACATTTTGTAAAAACATGTTTTTCCGAATCTCTGACCCATAAACGTGGAAATCCGTCGAAAACTGAAAGTAGGAAATTTTCAGGAATCCAATACTTTCTTCTTGCAAAGATAGAAGAAAGTAAAAATATATATTTAGTGATTTCCTCTCAATTAAAAATTTATCAGATGACAGTATATATGCTATAATAAATTAGCATGTCAGCTGGCTGGATCTCAGTGAAAAAAATTTCAGCTAATGCCCTGAAGGGTATGACGCAGGAGCCAGACAGGAGCACCTATCATTATTAGCTGACGAGGTTTTCCTCGGCATATTAGTAGCTGATTTTTTTAAAATTACGTATAGGATCATATTAACTATCAGCGTACCGATATCCATCCAGAAGGAAATAACCTATCTTAAGTTATTGGACATTACGCTCCATGCTCTAACGGAAAGATATAATTTTATTGTGATGTTTCATTTACATCAATATTCTTTATAGATACTTTTAAAATCTCACCTCCTTCTAATTCACTATCTCCACTCGTATTTTGGCCGATCCCAACCGTTATATCTAAAATAAGAAACAGCGCATGCGTGTAGACTTATATTGAAATTCTCTTACTACTAGAAAAATTGTACATACAGGTTTACCAGATTGGAGCTTTTATCATATCAGGCGTGACATATTCATCCAATCAACATTTTTTTTTTTTCAGTTGAGCAAAACTTTATGTAAATGATTTAGTAAGCTATGGCTTGTAATAAATAAAAATAGCTCTACCATCAATTTAATGTTCAATTTTTATTTGTTTTCTAATTTCCCATGTCAATTACATTATTATTTTATTTTTATTGACAAAAAACACTGCGTTAGTGCTTCATATGATTTTCTTAAGGCATTTAATACTAACACAATTAGGAATTTATTTATTACTCAACAGATAAAGAATTAAATTTTGCAAATGAGCTGAGTAATTTTAACGTATTACTAATAAAAATGTAGCTGCAAATATATACTATTCCTTTTCACACTTAATAATAATAATAAGAAGAAGAATGATTATTAGCCCCCTGTATGCTATTTCTTTCTCCCAGCTTATTTTGTGTCGTCTCCAAAAAATAACCTTACGTTGTATAAGCCAGCCGTAAAACAAAGCAGATGTATCATTTTACGATAAAATAATTTCCAGCATTTTTTTAACCTGCTAAGAATCGCACATTTTCAATTTTTATACCGTCGTATTGGGAAAAAAAGTACTTTTTAATGCAATTTGTTTGAAAACTGCATCTCGATTTAGTTTTGAGATATTAACTTTTTGTAGTTTATAGAGCCTTTTGCTTAATATTGGCAACTCCTCAAGTACTCCATTTCTGTAAAAATTAAAGGAAGACTAGTAATTATATTTTTTGTTGCCATTTTCTCATAAAAACTTTAAAAAAATGTAGTACTTAAAATACGTGCTATTTTGAAAAAATATAAATGAATGATTTCTGATAAAACATGGAGATCTTAGAAACTAAATTTAATTTTAAGTATCTATATTGATATTACAAACAAATAAATGCCTATGAATCATTAGATAGCCGAATTTTTTTTGTCGAGATTCTTGAATGACGAAATCTCTTTTTTTTTTGGATTTGTGTATTATTCAGCGATAGTGACGTCATAAACATACTTTACTGTAGATGTTTTTAAAACTGAATCGCAAATGAGGAGTGAATGCTTCAGCGGATGCGGGTGACGTCATCTTATATAAAATAAAATCGCGTGTTTTAAATCTTAAAACTGAACTACAGCAGAGTCTCGATTATCTGAGTCCCGCTTAACCGAGTTTCCGCTTTAACCGAGTTATTTTCTTCTGATGGACTGATGGCTTCCATTATTATGAAGCAGCCACTATAAATTAAGTGTTAGGTGAAGATGAAAGAGAAGCCATAAAAAGATAGAACTCTGATTTTCTGGTCAGAATGGGGAAAAAATGGCCATAATTGTTTTTTGAAAAAAATTATTTTTCCCATTTTTTTCCAATTCTGACCAGAAAATCAGAGTTCTAACTTTTTACGACTGCTCTTTCGTTTTCACCGAACACTTCATTTACAATGGCTGTTTAATAATAATGGAGCTTTCAATCCATCAGAAGAAAATGATCCATTCCAAAGGTATAAGTTAGATTGAAAAAAACTATTTAATAATTTTTTACTCATCGGGAGCGACACTAAATTCTGAAAAAGCAGAATTCCTGTTCTCTAATCTTACTACTTTCTCCTATCTTTTCAGGAAAAAAGTATTGGATTTGTGAAAATTTTCGACTTCCTGTTTTCTACGGATGTTTTAGGGGCCAGAGATTCCCCCCCCCCCTTCCAAAAAAACCCCATGTTTTTACAAAATGTCTGTCTGTGAGTTTCTCTATCTGTATGTATGCGACACAAATTTTGTGGGCGCCCTATTTCAAGAACTAATACACGGAATTTCATAAAAATTTATATTCCAGGTAGTACCTGATATGAATTGGGGCTGATTAGTTTTTGATGTAAATTGCCCAAGAAGTGTTGCTGCTATACTCCATTTTTCACGATTTCTGCAATAGTTCTATCTCAAGAACGAAAGCACAGATTTTCATAAAACTTCAGACTCAGTTAGTCCTTGACATGAAATGATGCTGATTAGCTGTTGGTTTAAATCGCCCAATAGGTGGCATTGTTGTGCTGCATTTTGCCCGATTTTTTCAATAGCTCTGTCTCAAGAACTAATGCACGAATTTTCATCAAACTTCACATTCAAGTATACCTTTATTAATATTGCTGCTGATTATGTTTTGGTGTAAATCGCTCAACAGGTGGCGCTGCTATCTGCATTTGTCATTACTTCTGCAATAGATCTATCTCAAGTACTAATGCACGAATTTTCATCTAACTTCAGATTCTGTTAGACGTTGAAAAAAATTGATGCTAATTAGGTTTTGATTTCAATCGCGCAATAGGTGGCACTGTTATGCTTTTTTTTAACGATTTTCGCAATAGCTCTTTCTCAAAGCTAATGCACAGATTTTCCTCAATCTTGATATTCAGTTAGACGTTGACATAAGTAGATGATGATTAGTTTCTGGTGTAAATCACCCAACAGGTAGTGCTGCTATGCCGCATTTTGCTGGATTTACACTATTTCAGCGATAGTCATATCTCAAGACCTAATACTTTTATCTTTTTAGAATCGTCGTGATGAGCATAGATTGCCATTTAATTTCGGCACTGTAATAGCGAATTTTGAAGTATGAAATAGAAGAAAGTTTTGGAATTGGTACATCCAACTAGTTTTTACTTTTACTTTACATATTTATTTTTTAACATAAAATTAAATATATATTCTTTTAAATCTTGTATGTCCTGCTGCCAAAACAGTATATATTTAAAGAAACATTATAAATTTATTTTAAGTAGTACATATAAATTTTAATGTAATAATTTACGATTTTTAAAAATTTAATTAATGCCTTACTTTGTTTACATCCTGTTCTACTTTTTTATGTAATTTTACATAAAAAAGTTTAATAGGATGAGTTTTTGTTCATTTATTTATTTCTATCTTTACCAATTTTAAAGTATCTACAAAGAAGATTTCAATGAAACATCACAATAAAATTATATCTTACAGTTAGAGCATGGAACGTTATGTCGAATAACTTAAGATAGGTTATTTCCTCCCAGATGAAAATCTATATCCCATATAGTTAAATATAATCCCAGATAGTTAATATGATCCTGTACTTAAAACAAAATTCAACTAGCAATATGCCGAGGGAAAATTCGTCAGCTGGTGCATTTAAATAACTGATATGTGCTCCTGTCTGGCTTCTGTGTTACACCCTTTAGGGCATCACCTGACAGTTTTTGCACTGAGACATAGCCAGCTGACATATTTACTTATTTAAAATAGCATATATATTATCTTCTGATAAATTTTCAACTGAGAGGAAATCACTGAATATATATATGTATATTTTATATTCGTGTTATTAGCTGACGTATTAACCACCACTTTATAATCAGCTACCAGCTACTTTTTTTTCTTCTTCATGATATTGGGTTAGCTATAATTTGATAACTTTTCAATCGGGGGAAATGACTAATATTCATTTATTTACGAGTGTAGGAGGCTACCGCCTCTCAACCCACCTACGGAACGTCAGCTGACATTCACAGAGCTTCATGATACAACTCTCTGAAGTATTTTACAAGTTATCAGCCAAAAGGAAATAATTGACGAAATTTGTACTGGGGCTCGAGGACTAACATGGTGGAGGATAGAAAAGGTTCTAGAAGAATGTTTTCGTGATAGGAAGTTGATTTACTTATATATTAGTCCACCGGAAGTAATAAATCCCTCTTAAAAGCTATATGGAAAAGGGAATCAGCTGACCTGTATTGTAAATTTGAGCCAGGGAGGTTTAAAAACAGACGCGCAGCCAGGTACGGTGTGTAGAAAGGTGTAGTGTAGAAAATAGAGAGAATACGTGTGGGACGTTGGCGTCGGAATGGAATGTTTATTGAGACTTCGAAAGTTGATGAGAAGTTCCTTTTTTCTTTAAAATCTCTGATTACCGCCTTGAGATGATGAATGAATAGTCTTTTCTATAATCGATTACTTCGAGCATTTTCCCAAATGCGTATTCCTAAAAAATGTAAATAAAGTGTGGATAATATCATACTAACTGTATCGTTTATGAGTTTCATCTATATTGTTCTTCGCAAGAACAACCGGCCGAAACCTGTGCGAATTAATTGAGAAACCCAGGTAAAGAAATGATTTTCGCCAACAGCTATTGTCATTATCCCACATATGTGTCTATACATTTCTAATTGTGACTTCATTTCTGTTTTGGCATTTACTAATAATAATAATAATTATAATAATAATAGAAGTAATAACTCCAGATCTACTTTCCAAAATGAACTATAAATTTATAATTCACATATCTGAAAGCTTTAGAAATCGATTTTTATAGTTTTTAAATTAATATCTTACATTTCATAATTTTTTCGAAAATATACATATCTTTAATTTTGAAAAAAAATTATAATATTAATCTAAAATTTTTTAAACAGAAATGTTTTTCCAGAAGCTTCAAGTATGATATTATAAAATAGCAGCTCATTCTGCCATGTAGTTCTTAAGTTATGCTTAACCCGGCAGGAATCACGCTGTGCAACATAACACGAGAACGAGCTTGGGGTGTCAGCACACCCCAAACATATTAAATGGCATAAATACGAAAAAAATCTTTTGAATTCTATCTGTTAGTGAAATTCATGATAATATCACTCTTTCTCGTGAAAAATGATAACTGAAATGTTAAATTATCGTTAATTTTAAAAATTAATAAACGATAAATTAAAGGAACTCACCTTTATTTTCCTTATTCGAAAAACTAAATTTTTCTTTTCATTTTTTATTATAATAAAATTATACATTATTGTGGATAAAAATACTGAGATTTATAAATTTTCATAATAATTGGGTGTACATGGAACAGAAGCTTTAGAGTTTTTGCAATATTTACATATAGCTTCAATTTCTATAAGACATTCTATAATTCTATAAGACAAAAGAAAAAAAAAGAAGAATTCGTCGTTTTCATACGCTACGCGCGGAAGGTGGCTTTCGAAGCAGCTACTGATAGACCCGACAGCTTCGGTTTAAAGAAAGGGACAGCAGACGAATATTTTCGGTTGTGGGGTGTCAAAACACCACGCGCCTGTCCTGCCGTGTTAAAAAAAAACTATCTTCGTTCAAATATGTTTTATAGCGATTACAAATGGATTGTAGTTCCAAATTTTAAACCTCATAAATCCTAAATTACTTTACTAGAAGGGACTCTCGGTCAAAAGACAAACGGGTTCGGGTAGAGTGTCACAAAAAATCACCAAGCCAAAGCTACAGCGAATGAAATGACTGTTTGGCAAAAACCACAGAGTATTAATCAATCCCAAGTCTGCTAATTTCCGTGTTTTACCCGTCCACCTACATAAGCCAATCACCAAAAAACTTAACATCAAATATCATAAGAAAAGCGTCATACCAAAACAAACAGAAAAGCAAATGTGGCCGCGAAAACGAAGGGTGTTTGTTTATTCAAAAAATTCTCTGATCGAACATTTATCTTATGTGACAAGTCATATTTCACGCTCCCTCACTCCAGTTTTAACGATAATGGTAACTACTATACTTTTGATGACTCCACGACACAATCTATCATGAAATTCGCTACTAAAATTCAAACGCAAAATTCAAAGACGAGATCCTCGTTTGATTGCGATGGGACCGAAAGGCTTGAGTCGTCCGTTCATCGGAAAGTCTGGGTTTGCTGTCAATTGACAAAGACGTTTGAACAAGTGAATTCGCCGTCTTCTCATATCCGTAGCAATTTCAACCGCTGTAGTTAAGTCTTCTGGTCAGACTTGGTCAGCAGTCATTACTGCTAAATCGTTCTCAGCTAAATAGTTGCCAGCAAAGCATCCCTTTCGTAGAAAAGCCCAACAATCGGGCTAGCGTTCCCGAAATTCGACCAGCAGATTCCGAGCTTATCTTAAGTCCAAAAGGCTTAACCCTTAAATGCCGGGTGTTGCCTATCGGCAACATACCCAATTTAGGCTTATAAATACCATTAGGATAATATTGAAGCTATAATGCCTAATGTTGACAATAAAATACATTCTGCAAATCTTATTAAATCAATTTTCAACATTTAGATGGCAACACTTGTGCTGTTTGAGAATAAAGATTGATTTATTTTTTGAATTGTTGATAAATGTTCTTTTGGTCTTGTTTGGAAGCTTGCGAAATACCCTATTTTGTTCTGCAGTCAGCAAGTAAAATCTATTTCTTATCATAGTTCATAAAATTCTTGTGTGTTTAACATTATATAATTTTATCAAGTAAAATTATTTTTTCAATTAAACACCAGTATTGCCGATTAGTAACAAACAGTTTTATAGCCGTCAACCATACTTAAAACAAAATATGATTTTTTTAAGTATTTTTTCCATGATTTATTTAAAAAAAGAAAGCCGAAAAACATATTTTAAATGATTTTTGAAAACTCCGGCATTTAAGGGTTAAAGATTCTAAAGGTTGGAAAACAGATAAAATCCAGAAATTGATCCATCGAATAAATTACTGTCTCAAATAAAGTGCTATACCTAAATTTTGAACAACGTCTAGCAAATACCGCCAAAAGTAAAATCAATAATGTCCGACAAAACGATTTAATTGAAACCCGATAACAGTTTTACAGAGTAATGCGGATATTAATGTTACCTTACAGTGCCAATTTGTGCTATATGTCTCGTTTTTTCATAGCTTTCCTGTTAAGAAATGTTTGTGCTAATTTCTAGGAAACAGTTCTCAAAAGGACTCGATGTGTGGTACACCGTGTGTGAAAACAGATTGCCTACCATCATGCGTTTATAATGCATGTATGTACATGTGATTACTTTTAACAAGTTATTTTTTAAATGAATCCTTACTCAAATTTGCAAAAAGTTGAAGCCTATGTGTTTACATTCCTATAAATATTTATTAGCTTTTAACATCCATAAGTGGAATTTATTAAGACCAATATTTAAAGGAGAAACAACGCTTTTATGGGACAAAATATTTAAGTGGTCATTCAGAGTTTGTAAAAATAATTAAAAAAGGGATAGATGCAGTTTAACGTAAGTGAAATAATAATAGACATTTAAGGTAAGACATGCTACAGTCAAACCCTCGAAAATAGATGCAAGTGGCTAGTGTAAGATTTCGCTTTAGACAGGTTTCTATCTTAGTAGGAATAATTGTCTGATATTCCTTTTGCCGGTATCATAGAAAACTTACATTTACGTAAAGAATTACGTTGTAGACAGAAGACGTTTTCATAGAATTTATACAATTCTGCCCCCTGCGCAATTTGTGTGCCAACTCTCCGAATTTTTTTGTCAGACTATTCCTGTCTGTAACTGTCTGTATCTCTCTCTCTCTCATCCGAACAATCTATAGTTGCCTCTATCTCTGAATCTCTTTTTATCTCTCTATCACACTTTATAATGCTCCTTCTATCCCTATATCCCCCTCTACGCCTATATCTCACTATTTCCCTATTACTTTATGGAACTCCAACACTCTTTATCTCTCTATCTCCCTCCATTTATCTCTCTTTTTGCCCCTCTTTCCCTCTATATTTCTCTCTCCGTCCATTTCTCTCTCTTTCCGCCCTCTATCTCATTATCTCTATATCTGTCTATCTCTATCTTTCCGCCCCTCTATCTCATTATCTCTATATCTGGCTATCTCTCTACCTCTATATCTCTATCGATGTCTACCTCACTCTGTTTCTCTATCTACCTCTAGTTCTCTCTCATTCTGCGCCTCTCTCCCTCTATATCTCTATCACGCACTTTCGTTATCTTTCTATCTTCCACTACCCCTCTATCTCTCTATCTTATGATATCTCCCATTATCTCCCTATCTCCCTATTTCTCTAAATACTTATCTCTTGCTTTCTCTCTCTCTCTCTCTCTCTATATATATATATATATTTCCTATATCCCTACAACACTCTGCCTCTCTATCACTCTTTATGTCTCTACCAACCTTCATCTCTGTATTCCGCTCTATTTCTCCACGTCCCACTATCTCTCTATTACTCTACAATCTTCTACATCTCCAGCTATCTCCCGCTATCCATTTACTTCGATCCCTCTTCCTATCTCTCATTATCTCTCTCTTTTTGTCGGTTTATCTGCCTCTATCCCTCTATCCTCCTAAACTCTATCTTCATCTATGTCCCCCTGGCTATCTATCACGAATGTGGTGTATATGGTAATTTCGAAAAGAGTTGGACTATTTAGTATGTTTTAGCTCTATATTAAATATAGAACTAAAAAAAATTAAATTGTTAAAAATCAAAAACCAAAAGAATATTTTTACACAATATTAAAAAGTTCAGAACGAATCATAAAAAAAAAATGTAATGCGACAAATCGTGTAGAAGTACGATAATTACATAGCTCTTTAGTCTCGTCAAAATTTGGGTGGAGCATAAAGCAGAAAAATATAAAACAATGAAAAAAGGCATTTAAAAAAGTTTGCAGAAAATCTATTTAATCGACTACGACATACCTTTGTTTACTTCGTCCCTTAGCATGCCCATTCTGTGGAAACAAGAACTTTGTTTCTATGACAAAAAGAAAGCGAGCTATATAGATAGTTGTCAAAACCCGTTTTTTCAGTCCGCAAATTGTAAAATAGAGTACTATTAATCTTGAAAAATCGTTTCGAAAACAATTGTCGAGAAAATGCCTTGCATTTGTCGTTCATTATACTGTTGTCTTTTGCTTGTTGAGAAACTCTGTCGAATGTCTATGATATTAATACGGAATAAAAGTCTGAAAAATAATAAGAGTCTTGTATAAATTTATTAGTTGTCTGTAAAACGATTTTATGAAGAAAAAAAAACTACCCTTTAAATATTTACCTATTTTTATCACAGCAAGATAATACATACATTTACTGTGTACTAGCATAAATAATTACCACACTCATCAATAATGCTTCGTTGGAACATTATATATTATTGAATGTTTAAAGTAAATACCAATTCCTCGCATGTTTAACTGAATTGAAATCTAAAACATGTGTATGTGACATCGGTCACTCAGCAGCATGTTGCAATTAGCCGATTATTGCCCTTCGAAACAGTTTGTTAGCATAATATTGGGAATTCATAACAAGTTTATTTGTCATCACAGAAGTCTGCTTGTTCATTGGTACTAAATATTATATTTGCATTTAAATCATACTCATTATGTTTCTATCAAACATGAAGCAGTTATAGTCCAGAAAGTCTGTTTGAATTCTGATATTGGACATCTGCTTTAATTAGGAAAATGAAATTAAAATTTCACTTAAATATAAATAAATTCAATATTTAATTTCATTAAACAAATATTATATATATATTAAATTCATCCAAAACTTTAAATTTTAAAAAATAAATATTTTATTTTATTAGACACATATTATGTATATAACCACCGTCAAAAATGGCGGAATGTGAATGATAAGTCTTCAAAATAATATTTAAAATAATATTTTACTGACTTAAAAAATTTTAAATCATACTCATTATGTTTCTATCAAACATGAAGCAGTTATAGTCCAGAAAGTCTGTTTGAATTCTGATATTCGACATCTGCTTTAATTAGGAAAATGAAATTAAAATTTCACTTAAATATAAATAAATTCAATATTTAATTTCATTAAACAAATATTATATATATATTAAATTCATCCAAAACTTTAAATTTTAATAAATAAATATTTTATTTTATTAGACACATATTATGTATATAACCACCGTCAAAAAGGGCGGAATATGAATGATAAGTCTTCAATTTTGTTAATAAAAAAGTATTATCCTTTGATTTTTTATGCTTAGAACAAAGAAATTATGTAAACTACAGTTGAGTCACCAGCGATTAAACGCGCCATTTTCAGCTACACATTCTATGACAAAAATGCTTGTTTAAATTCCCTCTACAGTAAAAATTTGCTGTTTAGCGTGACTTCTTTTTTCGCATACAAACTATGTTAAAATTCATAATTTTATCTGCAAATATATTAAAATCTGTTGTACCGATAAGAAATATTTAGTTTATTTGCAATGTCTTCAAATCTGATAAACTGCATAAAAAAATTGATTACAAGAAAAAGTTTCTTTGTTTATATTAATAATGATAGATGACGCCAAAAGAATTAGCAAGAAACATAAGCTCCTGATTTATTGGGAATTAAAACGGCCTACAGAGGCGCTGTTTGCTGCCTTCGGTACAGAAAAAATTGTCCCTTTACTTTTCTTTTAACTAATACTGAAGTGCCATTGAAATAATTCTTTATAGTAAATGCATTTGAAAGTTTTAGATATTCAAATTCGGATAATTTTTACTTTGTCATATAAGACAGAATAAAAATGTCGCAGGAAATCTGAAATTGTGCAAAAGAATAATCATTCTGAACAAATTAAAAATACATGTAATGCAATGTGCTTGCACGACACTTTCCTGAAGAAAAAGTTATATCTTTTCTCCACCAAATGGCGATAGTTATCCGTTATTCTTAATCTATAACTTGTTGTTGTTGTTGATTTGGCCCGTAAATTTAGAACTTATGGATAATTTTTGAAGGTTTTAAACAAAGTTAAAAAAGTTCTTCCGGCCAGTGCCGGGAGGAAGAGGTAGCTTTCATATTCCTTATTTTAGAAAAGCCAACTTATATCATTCAAACACACGAAGCTCAATTTAGTGGAAACCGAATAAAGGAGATTCAATACTAATTTTTATCAATGTAATGAATGAGAATTTCGCGAAATCAGTCAGCTTTATCCAAGCTTCTAGTCTTTAAAGTAACTTATATTTGGCTGCCAAATTCGGCGATTTCTTAAAGTGCCTACCATTTTAAGACAACATGGTGGATGAGACTAACCAGGGAACTTGGTTGAGACCTTAGTAATTGCTGTGCACATGCTCACTCACATCGGAATCGGTTGATATATACGAGTGCTGTCGCATGCAAAAAATCAGATTTTTCAAAATGTCACCCACAATAGAAATTTAAACTGCTATATCTGAGCCATTTTTTAAGGTAATGACAAACAAAAAATGCTCCTGAATCCTTATATCAAGGTCAAATACTTAAGAAAGAAATCTTTTTCAATTTCTAATTTTTTTGCACCTCACTTTAAATATATATATATTTTTTTAATTTAATGGCCGCCATTTTGAAACAAGATGGCTGATGAATCTGTCCAGCGAACTTGGTCGAGGTATTGATGTATACTATCCACATGCCTTCTTACATCGAAATAGACGAATACGTGTGTTATCGCGTGATAAATACAAGATCGTTTCAAAATGTTAGCCATGCTAGAAATTCAAAGTGCTATAATTCAAACATTTTTTAAGATCTAAACAAAAGAACAAATTTTCAGAAACAAAAACTGCTCCGGAATCTTTGTATCAAGGCCAAACACATAAAAAAAACCTTTTTCATTTTCCAATTTTTTAATACCTCATTTTAAATTTTAAATTAAATTTATTTTTAAATGGCAACCCTTTTGAAACAAGATGGCGAATGAAGCTGGCCAACGAACTCGGTCGAAACATTGGTATGTACTATTTACAGACCAAGTTACATCCAAATCGGTTCATAAATACGCCTGTTATCGCGTGACAAAAATCAGGTCGTTTTAAAATGTCAGCCACAATAGAAATCCAAAATGCTATTACTCAGCCATTTTTTTAGATATAGACGAAACAAAAACTGTTCCGGAATTTTTGTATTAAGGTCAAACACATAAGAAAAAATCTTTTTCATTTTCCAATTTTTTGGTATCTCATTTTAATTTTTTTACTTAAAAAATTTTTTTAAATGGCCGCCATTTTGAAACAAGATGGCGGATGAAGCTGGCCAACGAACTCGGTCGAGATATTTGTATGTACTATGTACACACCAAGGTACATCCAAATCGGTTAATAAATACGCCTGTTAGTACGTGACAAAAATCAGGACGTTTCAAAATGTCAGACACGTTAGAAATTCAAAATGCTATAACTCAGCCATTTCTTAAGATAAAGACGAAACAAAAACTGCTTCCGAATCTTTTTATCAAGGTCAAACACATAAGAAGAAAATATTTTTTCCAATTTTCAATTTTTTGGTACCACATTTCAAATTGAAATTTTCTTTAAAAATTTAAATGGCCGCCATTTTTAAACAAGATGGCGGACGAAGCTGGCCAACGAACGGGGACGAGACATTGGTACGTACTATGTATAAATGAAGTTACATCCAAATCAGTTCATAAATGCGCCTTTTATCGCGTGACAAAGTTCAGGACGTTTCAAATTGTCAGCCACACTAGAAATTCAAAATGCTGCAACTCAGCCATTTTTTAAGATATAGACGAAACAAAAACTGCTCCGAAATCTTTGTATAAAGGTCAAATACATAAGAAAAAAATATTTTTCCATTTTCAATTTTTTGGTACCACATTTCAAATTTTAAATTTTTTAAAAAATTTTAAATGGCCGCCATTTTGAAATAAAATGGCGGATGAAGCTGGCCAACGAACTCGGTCGAGACATTGGTATGTACTATGTACGCACCGAAATACATCGAAATCGGTTCATAAATACGTCTTTTATTGCGTGACAAAATTCAGGATGTTTCAAAATGCCAGCCACGCTAGAAATTCAAAATGCTATAACTCAGCCATTTTTTAAGATATAGACGAAACAAAAACTGCTCCAGAATCTTTGTATAAATGTCAAATACATAAGAAAAAAATATTTTTCCATTTTCAATTTTTTGGTACCATATTTCAAATTTTAATTTTTTTTTTAAATTTTAAATATCCGCCATTTTGAAACAAAACTGTGGATGTAGCTAGCCAACGAACTCGGTCGAGACATTGGTATGTACCATGTACACACCGAATTACATCGAAATCGGTTCATAATTACGAGAGTTAGAGTGTGACATAGGTCAGATATATATATATATATATATATATAGTATATATATATTAGTCGGTAATGTTTAATTAATGGTTATATATATATATATATTATATATTTATTATATATATATATATATATAAATTTTGAACGGAGGGTGGTTTCGGGGTCTGGGGGTCATGATCGATGAAAATATACTAAAATTTTTTGAAATCGCTTTCCTCCGAACGGCTGCAATAGGTAGATTTTTGTAATGAAAACTACCTAATATTTAAAGGTTTTAATGTACCTTTACAAATATTTTAGGAGCAGCATCGACGTTAACCTGTATTTGTTTAATGAAGCGTTAAAGTCTCATTCATTTGTTTGTAGGTTTGCTGGAATTTGATTCTGAAAGGCAACAGTATCGTTTGTTTAGATGTGATTTCTATATTTATAATTGCTTAATTATAATTTAGAATTTAATACATTATAAATGAATATGATACACATGTTTTATTTGAAATTATACTTAACTAACAGACATATTTTGAACTAGACGAAATTATCATTTAGCTATCATATGTTAGCATATGTTTTTCATTAAGCCTAACATGACGTTTAGCTTCGGTCGATTCGCAGACCAGAGTGGGTCGCACCGGCATGATTACCTACACTTTCTTGCACTCGGATTTTATTATAAGTAGATTAATTCCTCCAAAACATTAAATTTTCATTTAACTACGTGCACATCGACGGCCTTAAATAAAATGTAAAAAATGTTTGCTATAAGGTGTTGGCGGTGGAAGGATGGACACCAGTTTGAAACGATCGGTCATTTCTTCAATATTTTCTGGTAAATTATAGTCTCTACAATATAGCCCAAAACAATTTATTTTAAACCCAAGAGAGACGAACCCCTTGCCATAAATAATTGCCGCAAGCAAACGCTAAAAACACTTAAACAGACTTAAAACGTATCTTCCTAAAAACCATTTTTTTTTTATCTAGTCGCTTAGATTACTCAAAACTACTCGACTTTCTTTAAATTTTATTGCAAACTTTCCGAATTGACTTTCTCTATGACGTTAGGTATTTTGTTTTTATTTTACAAATTTTTTACAAGCTTTTTAAATGTATAAAGGAAAAAGAAAACTTATTAAATGGGTATAAGTATAACAGACTTTGTATTTAGTAATTCTGTGAAGTTTTGTTCTTGTAAAAATTACCACTCTTTCTTTGTTCAACGAATTTATTTTCCGATAAGAAATATTTGAAATATCTAAAATAACACACACTCGCTCTTTTCTGTTTTATTATTTTTCATAATATTTTGTTGAAATTTAACCTTTTTGAAAGTAATTATGATATAAATTACCAGTTAATATGTAAACCAGACAATTTTTTTTTTAAAGCTTTATACTAAATAATGAAATGTAAAATTACTATTCATTTTTATTATGAATTCATAAAGGAAAATAATGTTTTGAAATTTTATTTAAAATGCATATTTATTACAATATAAAATTATTATAATAATAGTTTTAATAAACTACTATAAGCTATTGTAATAAACTATTACGTATTATAGTAATAATGTTTAAGCAATTTGAATAGAAACTATCTTTTGGTAGAAATAAAATAATATTAAATTTCACAAATAGAGACGATTTTATCTCTGTTAGATCTTCTAAGTTTAGTTCTTGTAAAAAAATAAAGTAAAATACTGGTAGTCTTTTGTTCCACTGACTCATTTCCAGTTAATAAACATTTGGCCATATTTAAAGTGACAAACTTATATATATGTTCGTTTTCCTTTACATTTCTAATCCTGACCGTTAGTAGAAATATATAAATACTTATTAAAATTTTGCTAAATTAATAGGGAAAATATTAAGACGAAATACTTTAAAAAAAGGTTCTCAAAAGAAAAACCAATGTACCCCACTCAACAACAGGAAATTCTCTAACACCTTTTACTTATTCATTTTTAAACGTAAAAGCATGACGCTTGCAGGCTTTATTATTGAAGTGATTTGTATTCAGAATATTGTTTCTTTATTTTTATATAATGGAATTACATACTGAGTTGTATGGGATAGTTGTCATAGGATGCAAGATTTTTTTTTTCCAGAATTGCTGAAATAAGAAAATGGGTACAAAGCGCTAAATTTGACAGCATTCACTGAAGGATCACCTGTGTGTAGCGAAAACAATTCAATTATTAAGATTCCGAATAAGACCACCTGTCAATTTCATGCGTTTGAGAACAAAAATAAATCAAACTAGTCGGATGTGCCGATCCCAAAACTTTTTTCTATCTCATACATGTTAATACTTCAAAATTCGCTAGAACAGTTCTAAAATTAAGGGATCAGGTACCCTTTAAGCGTCCAAAAATCATTTTTTTAAATAGCTTATAATTAAATGGGATTCACTAGGAATATTTAAAACAAACCGCATGCAAAAATTCGCATTAGAAGAGAAATTATGCCTAAAACACTTTGAGCTTTTCCTATATGATCAAGGGGTGATTTAATCTTTAAAGCCAATTTTCTCAAAACAGCGATTTTGATCATTGCGCGCACGATTTCTGAAAAACGGTTGCCTAGAATTTCACGAAATTTTTGGTGGATGTATTAAACGTACAGAAGCACAAAATGACCTATTATTATGTTTCTCAAGTGAGAAGTTTAGAATTCACGACTACTTTTGTATAAAAAAAAATCTCGATATTTCGAATTACTCTAAAATTTTCTTTTTTCTCGAGATCTACAAGTTTTATTTTTTTCATTGTAGGTCATTTTGAAAACACTTTATATCTGTACTCATTAAAAAAATCTTGGCTTGTTTCAGCCATTGAAATGGGAAAAATCATGCGCGCAATGCATGCAAGAATAATTCTTTCGTAAAAATTGCATTACCTTTAAAAATAAATTTAAAAAAACTATATATGCGTATACCTTTTCTAACAACTTTGATGGATAAAATAAATCGTTCCTAACATGTGTTTTCAATTTTATAATTAAAAGTTAATTAGTTAAAGAATGACTGCAATTCGTACAGAGGTAACTTTTCCATGTACTTTATTGTTTCAAAGGTTACCTGACCCCTTAAATGCAATCTACGTCCATATGAGGATTGTAAAGATATGAAATTGCATATATTATTTCTTGAGATGCGACTTTCTCTAAAATCTTATTAATCATGAAAAATGCAGCATAGCAGCGCCACCTGTTGGTGATTTATACCAAAACCTAATCAGCAACAATTTATGTCAAAGTCTAACTGAATCTGAAGTTTGATGAATATCCATACATTAATTTTTGAGATTGAGCTATTGCAAAAATCGTGCAAAATACAGCATAACAGCATAACCTATTGGGCGATTCGCACGAAAACCTAATCAGCAAGAACTTGTGCCAACGTCTAACTGAATCTGAAGTTTGATGAAAATTCCTGAATTAGTTCTTTGGATAAAGCTATTTCGAAAATCATGAAAACTGTAGCAGAGCAGCGCCACCTAATGTGCGTTTCACACCAAAACATAATGAGCACCAATATTTATCAAGGTATACCTCAATCTGAAGTTTGATGAACATTCGTGCATTAGTTCTTGAGATAGAGCTATCGCGGGAATCGTAAAAGATGCAGCTTAGCAGCGCCACCTGTTTGGCGATATACTCCTAAAACTAGTCGAACTTGTTTATACAAGGTCTAACTAAATCTAAAGTGTTATGAAATTTCGTGCATCAGTTCTTGAGATAGAGCGCTCACAAAATTTTTGTCACATTCCGACAGACTCATAGACTCACAGACAGGCTCACAGAGAGAGTGACAGACCGACATTTTATAAAAAAAAAACATCAAATCGTGTTCAGGATCTTCTAAAACTTATAAGTCCATCGAAAACAATTTTCACGAATCCAATACTTCTTCTTGTAAAGATAGAAGAAAATAAAAATGTGTTTAAAAGTAGCCAGTTTGGATTTGAGACCAACCTTAAGACAGTGTTTGGTAGAAACTGGTTACAAAGTAATGAAATTACAGATTAAAATGCATTATAATCTCCTGAGAATACAATTGATTACCATGTAAGGCACCACAAAGTAATTTCAATTACGCTTTTGAAATGTATAATCTGATTATCGTGTAATAGATTACAAATCAATTATCATTTTACCTTTTAAAAATTAATTAGATTAATGTGTAATGGATAAGAAGATGATTCAGATTACATTTTTAATTGTATAATTCAATTATCCTGTAATCGATTACAAGATGATTCAGATTCAATTTTTAATTATACAATCCAATTAACCTGTAATGGATTACAAGATGATTCCGACTGCTTTTTAAATTATAGAATCCAGTTAACTTGTAATTGATTATAGTTCAATTCTAATTACATCTTTAAAAATGCAGTTTAGATTGAATTCTAATGTATTGCAAGTTAATGTCAATTACGTTATAGAATCCAGTTTGGTTAACGTGTAATGTAACACAACTAAATCTAAATTACATCCTATGAAATGTATTTAACTCAAATTGCAATCAATTACGAGCTAATTCTAATTGCATTAAAATATATATATATTAGAGTAAATACTAATATATTACAAGTTAATGTCAATTACGTTTGTTCAGAATACAATATGGTTAACGAGTAATGTAATATAACTAAATCTAAATTACATTCTATGAAATGTATTTAAATTAAAGTGCAGTCAATTACGAGCTAATTCTAACTGCATTTTAAATATTGATATGGAAATTACCTGTAATTCATTGCAAGGTAATACCAGTTACGTTTATAATAATGTAACTAAATTTATGAGTAACTAATTATATTTCAGAAAGTATTAATTTATAATGTTATAAAAACGTAACAGAATTTTTTAAATAGAATTGCATATTTACTAATTATCTAGTTATTTTTACTAATTACTCGTTTTCTAGAAATACGTTTATTTTTTTTTTCAAACATTTTGAAAAACAATTATAAGGGCCCGTTAATCATAAATATTTATAACTCGGATCCAAATTGTCGTAGAACATATAAATTTCATATGATAAAAGCAATTGTTTAAAGGGGGAGAAGGAGTCTTTTTTTTTTTTTTTTTTTTTTTTTTTTTGGTCCTGTTTGCAACTGAGAATCTTTTCTTGAAATTGATTACATGTTTATAGTTGAAAAAACAAAGCAAAAAGTTCTATATTTAAAATCCAAATTCATTGAATTTTAGTTTACCATTTTATGCATTAGTTTCATGGAAAATTAATTTTGCATCAAAACAGTGCTTTAGCATGTAAATCGAAATTCGATAAATTTGGATTTTAAGTAGTAAACTTTAAACCGTAAATGAACTTTAAAGTGAGAAATAATAATAGTAATAATAAAGTTAATGCCTCCTCTTTCTGAAGATTATGTTTAACTTACAAAAGATGAGTGCTCTGCAATAATTACAGCTCCAGTTATAACTGTTTTATGTTGTCAGCACCTTATACACTAAAATAGGAATGAACTGCTATAGATCCTCCTCTCTTAAAACGATTAAGATTACCATACAAAATTTGTGTGAGATGCGGTCGACAAGTTGAATTCGAGTTACATGTATTTGTCGTTATCGAGACTTAATATTCGCACTATAATAAAATTTAGAAATCTTGCATTAAAAACGCCCGAAATGTCCCCCCTTTATAAAGATTAAGTTGACCGTACAAAATATGAGTGTTCTATGATAGTTACAGTTCGACTTATAACTGTTTTAAGTTGTCAGCATCTTGTATTTAATGTATACTAAAATAAGGTGGGCTTCTATAAAAGATCGACAAACCCCCTACCCGTTAAAAGTATTGCATTTATCATATTGAATTTGTCTAGGTTACGACAATTTTGGTCCGAGTTGCAAGAATTTTTTGGTATTAGGCTCTTACATTTGCGCTATACTAAAATTTACTGATATCCGGTAAAAAAATGCCCCCCCCCCCTCCCCTTCATAAAGATTACTGTTACCATACAAAATATGAGTGTCCTACGATAACTACAGTTTGAATTATAACTGTTTTAAGTTATCAGCACCTTGTATTTAAAATATAGGGTTACTCTAGGAGAGATGGCCATAGAGGAGAGATGGCCAGTCTAGATATCTCCAAAACTTGATCATAGATTGCAAAATAAACATTATTCGTATGAAATAGTTCAAAGAGTTTATTTATTGCGACGTGCAGTCGTGTTTTTCGATTATAAAAAGTAAGTGTAATTTTAATATAATTAAATAGGTGGTTGAATATTTTTTTTTGACTTAAGTATCTGGATGTTTTGCAGTACGTACGTTATGTATATTTTTTACTATGTGGACTTTTAAGGGGTCTTGTACCTTTTAAACGCGTCGAAAATTAACGAAAAACTTCAAAGTTTGAATTAGTCTATCTTCAAAACCTTTTTTATGTATAAACATGAAATTTTGGATATTGGTTAAACAGATTGTGCTTTGTAATATATTACCAACAGAAATTTATTAACCCTTTACGGAATTTGCGTATTGTTGAAATCAAAATAGCTCTTTTTCTACCCCATAAGTCATTGCGCGCATGATATCTTGAGAAAGTATGTATGGATTGTCATGAAATTTGGTAAATATACTAAACACATATGTGTGTTTGAAATGATCTACTTTACAATGGTATTTACAATGGTAATATTTTTAGTTATGACTATTTTTATTCATTAAAAATACAAAATTTTAATTTTTTTTTACGAAAATATTTTTTTTATATAGTTAATGAAATAATTTTAGCCTAAGAGTAGATCATTTTAAACACACATATATGTTTAGTATCTTTACTGAATTTCATGCCAATCCATACATACATTCTCAAGATATCATGCGCGCAATGACTTATGGGGTAAAAAAAAGAGCTATTTTGATTTCAACAATACACAAATTCTGTAAAGGGTTAATAAATTTCTAATGGTAGCATATTACAAAGCACAATCTGTTTAATCAATATCTAAAATTTCATGTTTATACATAAATAGGCTTTGAAGATAGACTAATTCAAACTTTGAAGTTTTTCGTTAATTTTCGACGCGTTTAAAAGGTACAAGACCCCTTAAGGCATGTATATAATCTAAGAGCGATAAAACAAAAATGTACAATGTCTATTGATGACTATCAGTCCTTCAGTTTCAGGAGAGATGGCCACCTTTAATCAATATTTCAAAATTATACTTAGTGAAGATTTTAACTAAATATAATTAAATTTAAAATAAATATATAACGTTTAAGTTTATAAATATATTAATTGATGTAATTATTTAAATTTTAACTAATATAAATATTTTAATAATAATAATAATAATATAATAAGACCTAACGATTTATTTCTTTCAGAAAATACTGAAAAACGTCGGAAACTTTCATAACAGAAACTGATAAAGTTGATAAATAAACTAAATTAACGTAATAAATCTACAATTAACGTGAGGAAAGAAAACACGACAATTCCTGTAGCGAAGAAAACAAAACACATTTAAATTATCATATTCTGCAGATTCCGAGTAAATAGAATTGGAATAGAATGACTGTCTTGGTTGCGCAAAACAATATAATATCACATCCAAAAAGAATATCTGGATACAATGCATAAGGTACCTGAAGTGGTTCCATGAAACGCGTACAAATTATCAAGACCTTCTTTGCCAAGCATGTGGTAAGATTTTACGAAAAGTGAAGTATTGAAATTATACTTCGAATTTTGTTTATTCGAGTTTTCTTCACCTTTTTTCCATCACATAACTGCATCTTAACAAATCGCTATATGTTTTCATGATTAACTATATGAAAAGTGTTATTTTTTTGCTATTTAAATTAACTCTTTCTTTCTTGTATTAGATGGCCATCTCTCCTCGGCTTTAAGGAGAGATAATCATCTGCCATTTAAATTTCAATTTTGTTTAACACTTTTCGTTTTCAATATTTATTATTTTTTGAATAAAATATTATGAGTATACATATAAGAATTTTAAATATGCATCAATATTTCTTGTATTTGCATTCTAAGAATTTTTATTTCAATCTTTAAAAATTATGGCCATCTATCCAAGAGTTACCCTACTAAAATATGGTGGGCTTTTATAAAATATTGCCAAATCCCCTACCCGTTAAAATTATCGTGTTTATCATACGGAATTTGTCTAGGTTACGACAATTTTGATCCGAGTTACAAGAATTTTTGGGTATTAGGCCCTTATACACTATATGGCCAAAGGTGACCGATCACTTGTAATTTTAGACGTTTTGTTAAATACCTAGGAAAATACATGAGGAATTAACCTGAAACATCAGGTATGCAGAGGTGCCAAGCTCGCACTAATCCTCCGTAATGCGTGGATTAATTTGACCCATTTAAACAATGTTTCGAACCAGAAAATTTATTTGATGAATCTTTATTTATTTAATTGCAGTTTCCTATGTGGAACTCATTTAATTTCATCTCTGAAAAAAATTTCTGGTGCGAAGTGTATTAAACCAGGGTTAAATTAACTCACATATTACGGAGGATTAGTGACAACCTGGCACATATGGGTATGTAAACAGTATAGTATAAGTCATATATTTTCGTGAAGATTTTTTTCCGAAACCCCAAAGGTGGCCGTCAACAAATTGAAAAATCCCTTGGATAACCCTGTAAAAACTAATGTAGCAAAAACATTCAAACTCGAGATTTTTAATAAGTGACGTATTATAATATATTGTGTTCGTTTTTAAGAGGATAGCATGTATGCTCGTAGAGAAATTAAGGTTTTTATAAAAACAGTCCCAAATTTCGCCAAGTTTTTTGCTTATAATTTGCAGAGTTCTCAATATATAAAAAAAGTTCTTTTCATAAAATATGACAAAGAACATTGTACAAAATACCTTGCAATCAGAATTAAAAAAAAAAAATAGTAAAAATTGTATGAAAAATGAGCAGGTTTACTAAATAATGTTTCACTGCGCATGCTCGAACGTAATCAAAATATAATTTGCATAACATGTTAGCTAAATGTATTGAGCAACATTTGTGAAATTCTCATAAACATAGTTTGAAAAGCATGACAATAATTGTTTATAAAATAAGCTCAAAATCCGTTATTCCCAAAAAGAAGAAAAAAGATGAGGGACTGTATCGAAATATAGTAGTACGTGCAATATTTTATACTCTATATTGGCACTAATAAATAGATATATGGATACAACTCCTCATCTGTTTGCTTCATTTTGAGAACAACGGATTTTGAGCTTATTCTATAAACGATTATTATCAGACTTTTCAAACTATGTTTTTGAGACTTTCACAAAAGTCGCTCTATACGTTTAGCTAACACATTATGCAAATTACATTTTGATTGCATTCGCGCATGCGCAGTGAAACATTTTTTAGTAAACCTGCTCATTTTTCATACAATTTTTATTATTTTTTAATTCTGATTGCAGAGTGTTGTGTACAATGTTGTTCGTCATATTTTCTGAACAGAACTTTTTTTTATATTAAAAACTCGGCAACTTTTTTTTATATTAAGAACTCGGCAAATTATAAGCAAAAAACTTGGCAGAATTTGAGACTGTTTTTTAAAAACCTTAGTTTCTCTACGAGTATACATGCTATCCTCATACAAATGAACACAATATATTACAATAAGCCACTTATTAATAATCTCGAGTTTGAACGCATTTGCTACATTAATTTTTGTAGTGTTATCCAAAAGATATTCGTTCTTTTTCAATTAGTTGACGGTCCCGTATTGGGTTTCGGGAAAAATTCCTCGCGGAAATATATGACCTATGCTGTTTACACACCTGCAGTTTCAGGTTAATTCCTAATGTATGTTTCTAGATATTTAACAAAACGTCTAAAATCGCAAGTGACCGGTCACCTTTGTCCATATAGTGTATTTGCGCTATACTAAAATTTACTGACCTCCGGTAAGAAAATCACCCCCCTCTCTTCATAAAGATTACTTTTACCATACAAAATATGAGTGTCCTCAGATAATTATGATCGTTTGAGTTATAAGTGTTTTAAGTTACCAACCCTTTTTATTTATGATGTGCTAGAATATTGATGGAGGGGGGCGGGGAGGAGGCTTCAGTGAAAAATTGGTAGATTATTGGTAAATTCTCCATTATCATTAAAATACTAACTGTAATGTATAACATCAAATATCATCCTCATTATAATGTCATTGTAACCCAAATTTCGTAGTTCTCATCAAAAGAATAGAATCATAAATAAGTACGGTCTCAAGTACAGATGGAATAAAATCTAATTAGGAATTTTACTGTTTCCATTACACGTAATTGTAATTAAAATTTCTTAGCTACCATTACAGCAACGTAATGATAATTATAATCATCTCAAGTACATTTGAAATCAAATCAATAATCTAAATTTACCATTCATATTACACGTAATTGTAACTAAAATTTTACAGTTACAGCATTACCGCACTGTAATGAAAATCACAACCTTTTGCATTACAGTTACAATCATATCTTAACAAAACATTTACCATTGAAATTACACGTAATTGTAATTATAATTTCCTAAATTATAATTACAATTATACAAGGATAATAATAGCATTTATAGTTACGATTACAATGTTAATTGAATTTCAAATTCAGATTATAATTACACGTCTTAATTATAAGCTATCTCAATTAAAATTACATTTACATAATGATAATCAGAGCATTTATAGTCACCATTGGAATGCTAATGGAATTTTAAATTCACATTATAATCCACGTAATCGTAATTATAAGTTTTCTCAATTATAATTACAATTATATAATTATAATCATAGTATTTATAGTTACGATTACAATGCTAATTAAATTTCGAATTCAGATTATAATTACACGTAATCTTAATTATAAGCTTTCTCAACTAAAATTACATTTATATAATGATAATCATAGCATTTTTTGTTACGATTGCAATGCTAATTGAATTTCAAATTCAGATTATAATTGCACGTAATCGTAATTTTAAGTTTTCTCAATTATAATTACAATTATATAATGATAATCATAGCATTTACAGTTACGATTGTAATGCTAATTGAATCTCAAATTCAGATTACAATTAACATGTAATTGAAATTATAATCCCTTACATGCCATTACATTGTAATTAGATTGCGAATTTGCCCAACTCTGATATCCGCAATGATTATATATCACTTGGAAAACACGATGTGGCATATAATTTACCATTTACTTGGAGGACAGTAGCACCAATATTCTCCCATGCTTCAATGATGATGACCTTCCATTTTGTCACAGTCTGTAACTGTGTGTCATTGGCATATACAGTCCTACTGAGGATACATCACACATTTTCTTGGGGATTAAGATCAGTAAAAAAGTGCAGGCCATTCCATGACGTGCACCTGATTATCCAAAAATCATTCCCAGGAGGATTTTGCAACGTGAATTGAACGCAACCTTGTCCTGCTGGAAAATCCAACTTAGTCCACTTATTCGCTTTGCGAATAGCAGTAAATAGTTTTCTAGCATTTCGTGGCAATCGGTAGCCTTCATGTGGCCTGAGAGAAAAGCCAGGTTATGTTTACCTCCCCATACCATTAATAAGAATTCACCATGCTGTCTTTTGGAGAAAATTTCCTCTTCTATCCTCATGTCATACCAATAGAAAGCAAGGCCGTCTGGCCCATCCAAATTATTTTTTTCATCTGAGATTATAACACGATGGCACTGATCCTTCGAAGTTTGATGATATTTGGCCCAACCAACTCTCCTTTGCATGTGAATAGCTTTCAACATCGGCTACTGTTTTTTCCTTATATCTCAAGATGCTTGTGCGTTTTTCAATTCATGACAGGGTTCATTTTGTCAGAGGAATGCCATCCTCTTTGGTCAACTGTTTTAGGGAAATACCACCTAGTGAAAGACAACGTAAAACGTTTCGGTTCTTCCTGGAAGTCATTTTTCTGTATGTACACCTCCTTTCTTTATACCCATACGCATTGCCCTGATTTACAAAATTGTATATTACGGTTTTAGATCTTTTGACTTGTTTAGATATTGGTCTATGTGAAAGGCCTTGTTCCTTAAAAGCTGTTGTATGTCCTTTCTTGTACTTTGCTAGCTGGGTTTTCTTTCCCATTGCAATACTGCAGAAGAAATAGAAAATACAAACTTCTAAAGTCTACACAAAGTTCGACTGGCACAAAACAACTATTTGACAACATCCTGACCTCATAAACATGTTGAACTGCTGCATCTCGAATGTCGTTACCAATAAATACTAATATTGGCAGTGGCTTTATTTCGGCGGGACACTTTTCCCTCTCTTTTTTTTTACACATTCATCTTTTTCTCCAGCCCAAGTGGGGCAGGGAGTGAGTTACTCCTTGCAAATATGTACTTGAGTATAGACTTTCTTAATATATTTGTTTCGTTCTTATTTGTTTATTCCGCGTCCAGTTACGGCACAGAATTACGGTGGCTTTATTTCGATGGGACATACCTTATAGTTGCAAATAAACTATTACGAATGGTAAGTTTAGAGCAATGAGTTACAGTGAGCAATACATGCACATAATTGCAGCATTTCTTGTTGCTTCTTGGAATTAAAAATTGGATAAAAATATATCTTTTTAAATTACTATTATCAAATATAAAATTCCATGCATTTGTGCACAATAATAAATGAGATACAGCTCTAATGCTAATTGCTAAAAGCATATATGGCTAATATTCAATATCACTAATATTTCACAGCCATAAGGTTGGCGTTGGTTGGAGCAATTCTGGCTACAATATGTTTCCATGTGGATTATTTACAACATACACTTCATCTATGGAGTTGAGTATTACGGCAAACCATGTTCGTAAAATATCGCCAAATGGTTGTGAGTGACGCATCGCATACCTTCACATTGCTACAATCATTGTGAAGGTATCTGCCTACATTGGAGGCACATGAAAATATCTAGAATATTGAATAAATACACATATTTTTGTTCAATTTCAATACAGAATGGTGAAAAATCAAAATCCTACACCGTAAATCAAAAAATCTGTAAGCTGACAAAGGCTTCTTTAGGAAACTGAGATGTCTAGAACTTTTTGTGTAACTGCAACACGAGATACAGATAAAATTTTAGTAAGATTACTGTAATTTTGATTATTTTGTAAAACTACAGATTTCTGTAGCTTTACAAAAACTAATTTTGTAGATTCATTTTTTTTGTTGTTGTTCAGTATACATATAAAATTTTAGTAATCTGTAACTTTACATCTGTAGATTTACATATATATATATATATATATATATATATACATATTTTTTAACAGTGTAGCAATATCTTCATAAAGTTTTAAAAATTGGGGTGAGTTTATCATTCATTTTATTTTAAGTACGATTGAATAAAAAATACGGGCGTTTAAATGTAAGTCATGATGTATAATTAAAAATACCGTTGTAGATAAATTTAAATATAACTTTGTATTACACCGTTTTTATATTATAGGTTTAAAGACAATTTTTAAAATAATGAATGCTCAGTACGATGCCCTTTCTTGAAGAGTTGCTGTAGAAAATTTACACAGTTCAAATTTTAATAGCAGCATCTTATAGCGGCTGTATCGAATGATTTGACTTGCCTTTTGGTTAAGACCAGTGTAAGAGTATTTGCTTAACTATTATCCATTTACAATGTTATAGCATTGTGAATGGATAATACTTAAGCAAAAAAGCAGCAAAAAAGACGCCCGTCTGACATTGGTCTAAATAGACAGCTGGTCGCATCCCACTATCAGAAGATTCCACAGTGCCTTTAGATCTGTTATTTAAAAGGCTACCACACCCCCCACCAATCAACCAAGAATCGTATGTATCTATATTTGCCATTCTATACTACAAAATAGCTGGCCCAACCGGCGTTGCCCGGGCCGTGATAATAACCTTAAATATACCTAAAATCAGAATGATTTGATATTTCTAAACGAAAATCTTTCCAAACGAGCTTAATGTTGGTGACCAAACGCTTTCTGCAGTGTACATTTTCAAATTTGTATTATTTTATATTTTTAAATGAAAATCCATACAAACGAACTCAGAGAGGGGCTACACTGCTTTCGGCAGCGTGGAGTGGGCGTGCTTGCATACCTCGTCTGTTTTTATTTATTTATTTTTTAATCTTTCCACACGAACCCCATTTTGGGTGCCCCACTGTCTTCAGCAGCTTACATCCACGGCTTTGTATGAAAATTTTATGTATGAATCTATCGAAAAGAAACCTAGAGATGTAAACAGGATTTCACGATTTTGGTTATATGTCAAGAAAGAATAGATTGTCATTTAATTTTAGTTGCTGACGATTTGATTTATATAGAAGAAAGGTTTGTGATTTCCACAACATACTATTTTAATGAGTTATAAAACTAGCTGTGTGACGAAATAGCACTATGGTGCCAATTGCGCACAAATATTTCACGACGCCAGGTAAGTGTTAAAACACCCAATAGTGTTTTAACTAAGTTTGTTTAAAACACCCAATAGTGTTTTATCAGTAACTATCCACGTGTTAGTTTATTATTTTGTCCAACTCTGGCACAACTTACCAGATTTTATAAGTTATAAAACTAGCTGTGAACGAAATAGCACTATGGCGCAAATTACGTTCAAATATTTCACGACGGCAGTTAAGAGTTAAAACACATTTTAGTGATCATTTTTGGCATGCCAGCACGCCTTCTGCACGTATCCGAAAGCATTGTATCGAATCTCTGAGTTCGTTTGTATGGATTTTCAATTTAAAATATAAAATAATACAAATTTGAGCGTGTATGCTGAGGAAAGCGTTCAGTCACCAACATTAAGCTCGTTTAGAAAGACTTTCCGTTTAGAAATATCAAATCTTTCTGATTTTAGGTATAGAATATATCTACAATAAAAAAAAAAAAAAAAAAAAAAAAAAAAAACACAATCAAACAAACATTCTTCAAAGTTTCTCCATATAACACACAATTCATTAAAAGCAATTCTAACAAGTTTCATTTCCAGCATAATTAAACCTTTTAAAGATTGAAACAACGTTTTATTTAAAACATTTTTTGAATCTCAAAAGTCTTTAGAATTCTAAAATGAAACATTTATGTAAAAATATGAAATAACAATCTTAAGATATTTTGTTAAGAACATAAATCGTTTAAAAGTTATAATAATTTTATTGTCTCCCAAATTCAATTCTCAAAGGAAAGATTATCGTATTTAAACTTATTATAATGTTTAAAAATAAGCATATTTAAGAGCTATAATTGTTTTAAATGTTAAGTAGAAAATAACTTTTTTTATCCAAATATTAGTTTGTTCTTTTATTAAATTGCCAACGTTTGTTACATTCATATTTTTATAATTTTTTAATATTAAGTGAGCTAACAACTTTAGTATGTCTAAAATATTAAAGTTACTTTTATTCGTCCCATTATGTTTTATACTGCTTCACAAAATCATTGCATAACAAATCAAAACAACTGGCGATTTTTAAAACAATAAAGTCCAAAACTACGGCATCTTCACTCAATTTACCCTACCTATAATTTATTATAAACTGTGAGGTTAGTGTTTGGGTCTCCATAGTTACGAATATATCAAAATTGTAGTGTTAAAATGCATTTTTACAAAATATCTCTCATCACGGTTTGAGCCGACATGATGTTAGATAATTCCAAAGCAATATATTTTTTGTGCATTAAAATTGAAATTAAAATTGTCAGAAAATTTAGCACTGAAAATGTAAATTACCGACTCAGCTATATTTCCTACATTAATTTGTTTTTTTCAAATATTATATAAATTGATGAGCTTTATATTATTAATTAATTAATTTTTCAATTGAAATAATATATGTATTTGGAAATAGGTATTTTTTTGATAGAGAATTAAAATAAATTGTTTGATTAAAGCACTTCGTAAGAAAAGATGCATTATTAAAGCTACAATATAATATTTAGAGCGTCATCTTTTAAGTTCACTTGGTAAAAACATATTATTTAGCTTCATCATAGACTAAGTGCACATGGAAAACCTATTATTTTAGAATATCAGTTACTTTAATATTGGATTATAAATTTAAATAAAATTCAGAAAGTTAGTTTACTCTGGGATTATATATGTTCTAATATAATAATAATTCTATATTATTATATTAGAATATACATATTTCGTTCCTTTTATACTTATTAATTTACAGAGTAGATGAACTCATTATGCTGTTTCGAATAATACATTTTAAATTAAATATTATAACTAATACATTATCAGAAAATTTACACAGCTTCATTTTTAATTTTATGTGTGTTTTCTTTTTAAAAATTCCTTTTATAAAAAAAAATACTTTAATTTCACATGTTTCTACTAATAAAATTATTTCTCAAACAAAATTAAATTCAATCTACGTTTTCTGGAGAAGACTGATTCTTTTTGATGATACATATTGAATTTGGTAAAGTCTCTTAACCAATAAATTTGCCTTATTTAATTTCTTTTAATTTTCATGTTTATTTTTTTCGTACTGATATAAAATAAAGTATAAGGCCTTCGGAATAGAATTGCTACAATTAGATAAAAACTGGTTTTAAAATATATAGATATGAGTAAATATGTTATTATTATTATGAACAAATAAGTTAATACGAATTATATTGTATTATTTCGCTATTTAAATCAGCCATTTACATCCAAACAAATTTATAAAGCAGTTACTTACAGAAGTACCACTTGTTTCTCTTTTGAGAATTTTTATTTAAAACAATAATTTTCATAGTATATTTCTATTGAAAAATTTTAGAAATCTACCATGAAGATTATTGTTTTGAAATAGTGGCATTCAAAAACGCGACAGTAGGAACAATTTAATTAATATGTAGTCTTAAAAAAAAATAAAAAAAACAATAACGAATTAACACATGCTTTAAATCATGTTTTAGCAATTGTTTATTATTTTGAACATAAACCACAAGGCAGGAATAACTTTTTATGCAGTGTACATTTTAAAAGAGAGTAGTAATTAAAGATCCAAAATTTTTAAACCATTGGCTCCCTCTATTAATAATAATACAATAATTTTAGAAAACTGAAAAATAAACGAAACAGTGTGCCTTTTTTTCTTGATTAGCACTTTTTTTATCATTAAACTTTTTCATAAATTTCGTTTATTATATCGTAAAACTGCAATATATTATTATTTATAATTTTACTGATGTACTGTTCTTAATTTTTTGAAGGTGCGAATTACTCTTTTTCACTCGGTAATTTAAAAACTTAAATTATATATAAAAAAACTGCATCTTGCAATTAATCAAAATATTATCTTTATACATTGTTTAATACGTTTATAAAAAAAAGTTGTAGATTTTTTGTTTAAAAACTGTGCATATTTTCGCTTGTAAAGAGTTGTCGACACACACATAAATGTACACAAACTCACGCAGATATGCAAACATACACACACATATATAAAATATATTATTATAATCTCATAATAATTCATAATCTGCAATTTTTTTTTACTTTTTGTTGCCAAAAGAGACCTTGTGTTGCGGAAGACATTGCAAATATATGCCCATAAAATGTTAAAAAAATTATCAGCTTGAAAACTGACGTTTATATCAAGATTTTTTTAAAAATATTTGATATTTTCAGTTTTTATTTTTCGTAGATGTTACTACAATTACATATTTATATCTAAGTATGTTTACAACAACGTTTTAAATCAATGTAAGTTTCGTGGTATTTCTTAAAAGTTCTTTTCTTTGCGATTTGTTATGTTTATGTCTTTTTTTATACGAAAAAGGTCCGAAACAGATATTATATACCGTAAAGGACGTCTATCAAATGAAACTTGTGTTGTTTTCAAATACAGTTTTTTTGCCTTTTAGCTTGTTTTTTATTGGTGATACAGTTTTTCTTTTAAAGTAATGTTTCCAAAGCAAAAAAAAAAAAAAAAAAAATAACAAACTTGTAATGCTAAAACTTTTTTTATCTTGTTATTTTCATATAAAAAATCTTATACTTTCCGATAATTTTTACTGGCCAAACTATATGCAACATATAGTTTATGCCAATAAGGATAAAACGTGATTAAAAGTTTTACTTGTTGTCGATAAATAAGGTACATCTACCCAATATGGACACCCTAGGAAAATTGATTTTTTTCACCCCCGTTTACATGTCATAGGACTCCAAAAAAATATGACCACTATCCCTGGACTGTTGACTATCATTATTAAAATTAGCGACCTTGTAATTATACTGGTTTAATTATAATGATAAAAACAAAAAATGTTTATGTGTTCATATAAGGAACCACCTGTCCCTATTATGGACATGCATGTCCATATTAGGGATAAGTGGCTCCTTATTGACCTACTACACAGGGTGTATGGAAGAGCCACTCTTCCAAGGGATTTTAGAGGAGAAGGCTAAAAGAAATATATCTTAAAGTATTGCGGGGGGGGGGCACAGTAAATATCTTCAGAACATGCAGGAACTTTAGAAAGGGGGGGGGTGTCATTTTCGGTTGTTCCTGTTCGAAGACCCATGCTAAGCACCTCAGTTACTACAAAATATTATGAAACAATATAGTTGGTTTTGCTTAGCTTTATTGTATCTGTCTGCAGAATTTACATCTGTTATTACTCAGTCCTCACAGGATGGACAAACAAAAACTTCTTATCATGGGCGGTTAGTTCCACACAGTCCTCATGGACATATGTACCGCATGTAATGCATAGCCGCATGTCTGCAACAGCATCAATACTACATAAGAAGCAGTACCAGCTCTCCTTTGTTGAGGAAGTCATACCGCTGGTACCTGCGATTTCGCCAACAGATATCCTACTGAGGGGAGGCTTCTTTTGATTTCCCTGCAAGGGCTTTTTGGAAGATTTTTTTCTTGGAGGACTTTTCTTGGAGGATTGGAGGATACAGCAAGTGAATCTGAAGATTCACTTGCTGTATTTCCAATGTGGACATAAAGTGTCCATATTGGGAATCGGGCATAGTTTTATTAAATCTCAAAATAAATAAACAAAGAAAGCTTTTTAAAGCAATGTATGCAATAGCAATCGAAAATATGTTTTATCAGCTTTCTAAAACACTCCACTTTTCAATATTTAAAGTAATTTTACCATATCTAATAAGAATTTAAACAAACCTGTAATTACAATTAGCACACCACGAAACAACAAGTTTCCTTCCAAATGGCGAACAGCGCGCTTTTTTGCATTTTCCATGCTTAATTATCTTTTCAGCTGCTTTTCTTCACCGACATGTAGTGTCATCTCTCGATAAAAATTTTTACTTTTAAAGATATTAGGGGTGTCCATATTGAGAGCACTGTCCATATTGGGTACAAGTACCTTAGTCAATGTAAACTGCAAAAGTGTTCAATATAAAATGGAAAAAAATTACCTATATAAAACAAGCCCGCCATTTTTTTCATAAAAGGTACACTTTCTGAATATTTATACTACTGCAATATTTAAAATTGATGAATTATAAAAGTTATATAATAGCATTACAAAAACTGCATACCTGTAACTTTAAACTGAACGGAATTATGAAAAAATAAGGAAAAAATAGATTAATACTACATTTGGAACATCAGAAATTTCAAGAGAACGTAATCTACGTTTTGTTTACATATTTGCAAAAGAATTCATGTAATCAACATCGCTTATATTTTCATTTAGTTATCCTTCATCATTTGGTGTATTTTTTAAAACGGTGTATTTAAAAAAAAATTTTAATGTTATCTACATCAAATATAAACCACGTTGTTTCAAGCACCATTAACGCTTTGTATCACTGTGTTGCAGATAAGCCAACATACCCTAATGTGGCCTCAATGTACTTTAAATAGTAAGCTCAATATTACATAAAACAGTAAGATTTAAAACATAATTTTATTTATTGTTCCTATTTCCCAACACACCAGTTAATATAAATTCATCATAGTGTTCTCAGCAGATGGCTTTACTGAGTTAATTTTTCATGCCAGTTTTTTCATAACAAAAACTGAAAATCTATTCACTAAAAATATTCCTATAAAATTTATTGAAATATTCCGTTACAAAATAAACTGGTCTTTAAAAACTTAAAAACCATTGATGTTAAAATCATATGAAACAGAAAAGATAATTCCCGAGATCTTTTGATCGCAACCGCGATCATTTTCAAGGGATAGTTTCATGGCAATATCGCATTCACTGTTCTATCTATATACCATTCTAGGAAAAAAAGATCAGTCTATTCTGTGTTGGGGGTATCTATGAAGTTGTTTCGTTAGATATTTTTAAAATGGTAAACCAAATATGAGGTATGCCATAAGATAAAACATAATTACATACACTATTTCCTTTACTTAAAATCTCCAATGATTCCCTAATCCTCAAAGAATAATAATCTGATGTAGATATAATAACTTTTGCTTTCTCGAAATCTATTTTTAAATTTTGGTGTCTATTTAATCTTGAAAATGCCGTAGATGGTCGGTTAAACTTTTTCAAGTTGTTTCATCATTTAAGCAGTTTCAAATCGATATTGATAAAATTAATTTTTTCATATTAAAAAAACTTGCAGACGTTTGAATATAGATGAACCTCATGTCATTCAAGGCTCGATACTCACCATTTAATATTGGTGAAACCATTTTCTCCCATTTCGGCAAAGTTTAAAAATGCATCAAGCGCTTTCAAAAAATTAAAAACGACATACAATCTAGTTACTGTACGACAATAATCTCTTCAGTTAATGTCTTTAAAACGTAGATGAGTTGATCGTTCTAGTTATTAATTATTTTTTTACAAGAAAGTAAACGAAAATTTCAAAAGAAATTAATCATAAATTTCAAAGACTCAAGCTAAAACCAAATGGTTAATGCTTATTATTCTACTAAATATTATATTTATCCATTTATTGTAATCTATATATATTTTTTTGTAATGTATGTATTGTATGACGGTTTCGGTTAAACAGTTATTAGAAAGAAAACTTGCTGAGTTAATCAGAACTATAGATAAATAATTTATAAATAAAAATAATTTATTGGCATAAATAATTTATTGTTTCTTTATTAAAAACTACCATAAAAATGTTTAACAAATACATACTGTTCAGTTTGTTTTCAGAGAAAATAAATACATTATTAAAGAACCATTTAGCATTTTAATAACATTTTTATTCATTAACATGCTAATCAAATGCTTTAGGATAAACAAAAAGTGTCATATGAGAAATAATTAATTGAGCGTTACAGAAAATAAGTAATTTATGCCTTTAATACCTAATATCCTGTCAATTTATGTTTTTTTTTTTTTGTGAATGGTAAACTACGGTGATGATATTTTTGTATTGTTTAATAGAAATTTGAGAGAGAGCATTTTAATAACATTGGACTAAAAGCCGTTGTCTAATATAAATATCAGAACTTAATACTGAAATCCATACAAATAAAATAGCGTTAATTTAAAGGTGAATCAATGAAATGTTATTTTAAGAGATTAACCTGGGCGAATTTTTTAAGAAAAAGCGAAAAGAACTAACTAAAAAAATGTTAAAAATTTATTGAGAATCATACTGTCACAGTAATATGATTTAGTCTAAGAAATTTTAAATTTTAACAATTTATTTTAACAAACGTAATATTATCTACAACTTTTATATTGACAAGTTTTTGACACTACTATCTGTTACAGAAAAGGGCTGCTTGGAGAAAAAAATATCATATTAACACGATTCTGATAAAACTAGCTCTTACAGAAATAAATTAAAAACTCGTTAAAAGCGGCCAGATAAAATTGTTAAACTAGGTTTATCTTTAATCTTGATTTAGTTTTTGTTGGTGAAATTAGTACTTAACTTCCAAACTACCAGTGCCTGTAGGCCTACCCGAGAGGGATTTTTTTAAATATCTGTGTTCAATTTTACGCTTAAACGTTTAAAGTATCGACTTTTGTGTTTTGCAAATTAAAATATTCTCCTTAATTCGATGACAAGTCTTCAAAAACTAATTCTTTTGTTTTAAATCGAAAAATGTAGTACAAAAAATTAACTTCAAACATCAAACACTCACCCTTTTATGCAATTATGATTTACGTTACCAATTGGAGGCTTTTTCATCTAATGAATGGAATATATTTTTAGAATTTGTGTGAATGTTTAGTTACAAAATATTATTAAGAGCGCAATCATTTAGATAAATTTATAGCACACCCTCACACTTAGATGAAAATACGATAAATTAAAGGACATAAACTATTTTTACTTTGTGTATTATTTAAAGTGTAACAACAACAAATCCCGAAAATGCCCAATAATATGTTACTGAAACGAGTGTAAGAATGATGAAATTTCTCAAAAGGCATAATTTGCAAAATAAGGTGTTAATTTGCAAATTATATATTTTCGATCATTAAATAATTCTTACACTCGTTTAAGTAGCATGAAACAGAAATGCTGAGTTGTTGGTATTTAATTCAACATTTATAATACTGTTTAAACAAGACAGATTGAATCAGTCGTTGTTCAATTAATAATACAGAGTTTGTGCGAAAAGTAATATCAGTGAGTCGATTAAAACGCATTTATTGATCCAATCGGTACAATACATTAAAAGGTTTCAAAATAGGCTTGCCCTGCATCAATACATCGCTTTCAGCGAGATTTACAAGCATCGGAGGCATCAGGGTAGCCTTGTCTGGTACCTCCTTTGGAGCCTTGGTACAAGCCCATTTGACTTTGTCAAGTGTCTCGAAATGATGTCCGTTCATGATAGTTTTTAAGCGCAGGTACAAGAAGAAGACAGAGAGAACTACGCCACGACTGTAGGGTGGCTGCGTGACTTATGGCACCTTTGAATCGGCCAGAAAGTGGGTCACGAGGAAGGCAGTGTGTGCCGGCGCATTGTCATGGTGAAGTTTCCAATCATCCGCGATGTTGGGCCGGGCGCGATGAACACGAAAAAGTTCGTTAGCTGGTTCGTTAGAGTCTCTTGAGCACTTCCACGTTGACAATTTGGCAAAGACAACCATGGGGTACACCATGTGGTACGGCTTGCACGGGAGACGAAAACAATTTTTTCAAAAATACCTGTCCGTAACACTCCGGACGGTCGGGTATAGCTAAGCGAACGCGTGTGCGTAAACTAACTCTTTCCAGCACCGATCCCCACCGCCACGAGGCCGCTGCTACGGGTACTGGACTCACAGTAAAATCACTGACATTGCTTCTCGGATAAACCCTGTATTTTTGGTTTTGAGAGCTCATCTCGTCTGCCATAATCACCCTGATGCTATATTTAAATAATGATTGCTTTCGATTTTGCATTCTGAATAAAACTGTGTATAGTACATTCGTATACTCTCTATGATTAACTCATGATTTTGTATCAACTGTAATCAAGAAAGAAGGTGCAAAGAATTAGGTTAGAAAACACTTTCCAACACTTTCAGAATACAGTAACAGAATTTTGCCGTTTAAAAATGTCAAAGATGTATTTCAGTAATTCATAGCACATTTCAAAAGCAAATTTCAGCATGATTGCTGAAATTTGTAGCAGAAAAATTATTTGGATTATTTTGTGCATCCCTGTACATGATTTATAAACGTGTATAGCATATACACTACGTAGTGTGGTAAAATTTAGCATAGTTACAAAACGTATGACAATCAAAAATGAACTTGCAGCAATTTCAGCTAATTGATTCTATGGTAAAGATAATGATTTATTTGAAGTGGATACGCTAAAAATTATTTCACAAAATTTTATGTGTGCATATTTTGTGTATACAGTGTGGTCGGAAACTATGTGGTAAAATTTTAGTATGGTAGAAGCGACCAAAATAAGCATTTTTCTTTCATTTTGCCAGTTATTTTAAAATAAACCTGAATATGTATATATGTAATAATAAATTCTTTTGCGCTTTTACCTTAGTTAATTTATGACAAATGCTTATAATATCTACCTTTTTGACATGTCTTTTAATAATATCTTAAATATCCTTTATTTTTATCCCATGCCTTTAATTCAGCGTATTATTTTATTTCTTTTAACTCTAAAAATCTTAATATGTTAATACCTATACTTCTTTGTAAAATTCCACTTAAATACTTCATTCATTCATATTTGAGACATACAATTATTTCTTCCTTCGAAGGTTTAGAAATACCATTTAATTTTTTTTAGTAAATTAATTCGATTTTCCACGAGTCTTTGACGTGCTAACCTGTTTTCTTTTAAAACCTCCACCATTAGGTAAAGAATCCTGTGTTAACGTGATACTTCCACGCCTCCTCACTGGATTTTTAGTCTTATCGCTCGCGTGGTCTTTCCATTCCGCCGCCCCACTCTCCCCGTTTTATTGGCTCGTTACCATGTAGCCATACGCGTGCTTTCTCATATTTATACGCTTACATTGGCTTGCGAGAGGAGATTATGTACGATGTTGTGTTGCTTAAAGAACCTGCGTTACTTGGAGAGTGTTTTGTCATTTATTCGTCCTGTCGCATCTGATCAGTTTAACATCTTAAAACTATTTCGAAATGTGACACTACTCGAAAATGAGTAACTGCAATACTAGTGGAGTTGGAATAATCTAGCTTTCACTAATAAATCTTTTGATTTAATCTTACGGCAACTTCTATTATGCACGGAAAACATCTAAGGAATCATATCCTTGCCTTACCCACCGATCATGAAGGTACGACTGCACTTTAATAATTCTGGTTGATGATATAAACGAGTGACTTTCTATTGCCTATTTTCAACATGTAATAAACTACAGTTGTAGAGTGTCATAATTAGTCCACAGTCACGAGTGACTTTCTATTGCCTATTTTCAACATGTAATAAACTACAGTTGTAGAGTGTCATAATTAGTCCACAGTCATAATGCTATAATTAACCTACAGTCATAATGCTACAATTAGTCTACAGTCATAATGCTACTATTTGTCCGGCAGGATGGTATACTTGTGAAAATGAAATAGGAACGAAGTCAGACAATTTTCGAAATGAGTGTGAAAATACAGTGAACTTCTGGCAATATTAGTTGTCATTGCGGAGTTATTTCTACAGTATAATGAATACAACCCTACATATCGTCCTCCGATGGCAAATCAGAGCACATCATGACGACATTACGTACTATTATCTATCATAAAATAAGAAAAGGGGAGCTATGAGCTCCAATAAATCCTTTTATTTTTCCTTTGTTAAATAAATCTTAGAGCATCATCAGCAAACGTTCCTGGGCTGTCATGTCTGTACGTTAATATTAATATTATTTTGTTATTTTCACTGTAATAGATCAATTTTACTGTGAATGATTCTATTCCCGATTATGAAAAAGCAAGAGTCTCCATCATCCCATTCAGCACATAACAACATAAGAGTTTATTTTATATTGGTATGGCATGTCGAAAATTTAAGGAAAGATTAAAAGAGCACATTTCTGATATCAAGTTTAACAAACCAAATACAGCTGTATCTCTAGATTGCATCAGAAATAAAATATTAAGATATACTTCGAAAAAGCTAAAGTTATCATTTCAACGTCTAACCACTACTCGTCAATAATCCGTGAATCCATTGAAATTTTACTTAGAAGTGACAATGTTTGTAACGATGTCCTTTCCTATAATATTTCCGCAATTTGGTACAATATCCTAAATATTTCCAGACCTCCTGATAATATGAGCTGATCTTTTCACCCCTCTGCAGAGAAATGGACTGAACTCGACTTGCGCATGCGTACTATTTTTGTTTTTGTTTTTAAAATGTATTTCTATTCAGTCAGTCATCTTTTTCCCTTTGAAAATGAACGCGTGTGTGTTCGAAAGATCTCGGGTTTCGTTAAATAATATTTTTATATGTTTTTGTCACCTTTTAAGTAGTTATAAGTATATTATAAAGTTTATAAATAAAATATAGTTTAAAAAATATTAATAACAGAAATTAATAGTTCAATTATATGCTTTTAAAATTATTACTTTGACTAAATATAGTAAAATTTACTTTGTTCTATATTTTGATATATTTTTCAAAGGATAAATTCTAATTGCCCCTATACAAGTTTGATAACCTTTCTTGATGATTGATAATACCTGATGAAAAATAAGATTCTTTTACTTGAGTTAGCTGTTTATGCAGGCGTAAATTGGTTGAATTAGGTTAAGAATTTCTTATATTGAATTGAATTGGATTTGAATAATAATATAAACTTCATACTAGATGTAAATTTTAGGATGTAAATTAGATGTATTAGGATGTATTAGATGTAAATTAGATGTAAATTTACATCATTTTCATCTAATAGGATTTATTTACGAATTAGAATAATTGTGTTAAAATTAATCTAATATAAACTTCATCAATTAAGAAAATAAAAATAACTGGATTAGATTTAAAATTAAATAATTTGGATCTTGGATTAAATTGACTTATTATAACTTAATATTAATTGATCGTTTATCAACCTTTCTTAAGTACGTTACGAGGTGTCATTTTCAATCAGTAACTATGTTTTTCTTGTTTGATTGAAAGCAAGAAAATTGCGTAATCATGCTGATTACTTGATAGTTATTTCACAAACATTTCTTATTTATTTTATTATTTTATTTTATATCTAGTATTTGAATATATCTTCATACCTCATTCCCTCCATATGGATGAGATATTAATTAGATACTTGAAGAATTATGTCCAGAAAATTGGATATTTGTGATATTACTCGGTTTGAATAATTATGTTATGAGTTTTCTAGACCCGCTTTAATGTGATATGATTATGATTATAATTAGGTAATTGAAAGATAATTACTGATTATCTAAATGGACACTAATAGACGTAGTTAAACGGAAACTAATGGTCGTAGCTAAATGCTATAAACATAACATGACAAAAAAACGAAAGGACATGACTCTTAAGACAAATTTATTAACTTATCTTACTAATACTGAGTTATTAATTTATAAGTAAGAAAAATGTAGGTTATAGAGATTAGTTTTGAGAGTTTTATTAATTAAGAGGTACTTGTTTACGAGTTACAATTCTCAGATTTTAGAATTTTCAGAATTTTTCAGAATTTTGAATTTTTAGAAATATTATGATGGCCACATGGTAAATAATACCATAAAAACAGTACTATATGACTATATTATATATTCTATAATAGATTTTTTTGGCATCTTACAAAAAGTCATGGTATAGTGAGGTATAACACTTCATACTATAAAAAGATGTACAAAAAATACCTATTTAAGTGTCTGTTTAAGTTTATATTATTATTGTTTTAAAATTTTTATTGTTATTGTTAAATTTGATATTATTAAATTTATTATTATTATTACTTATTTACTATGATATCTTTATTTATTTATATAAACTGAAAGCGAAAGTAGACTGGAGAATTTGAGTTGCTAGTATAGGGATGAGTTTTTTCAGAAGAATATTACATTTCTGAATCTAATCTTAGAACTTTAATTTTGAGGACATTTTTCAGAAGTATTTCCTTAACTCATATTGTAAAACATTCAATTCAATTCAATCCCTCATAGTGAGGTATGCAGTAAAACTTTATTTACTGAACTGTTGTTATTGAAAGAACTTCAGATAAATGAGTTAATGAATGCTTTGTCCGTGAATATGATCCATGAATGTTCTATAAAAACATTCATTATGTAAATAACATAAAACTATATGAAATGACTACTCTCAAAATTTACATTAATTGTTTTTTATTCTATATTCATATTACTAAATCTATATCTGTAAATTGTAAACAAGATTAATATCTTGTCATTGTATTTTAATTAACAATTCCACTAGTTCGAGTTGTAACTTCAAAATTAAATTTAATTTGACAGTTATAATTTTTTTTTAAGTTTATTCTTTAGGGTTCACCCCAAGTGACAAAATTGTAATTCAAGTCCGTGTAACATTTCCCTTCTATGAACTTGCAGGTCATAAGACCTACCAGTTCATCCAACTTTTTGGAAAGAGGACATGTAATAATAAAATGTTTTGCCCTTTTGCCTTAGTTAACTTATTCCAAATTCTTATAACATCTACTTTATACACGTGTTTTAATAATATCTGAATTATCCTTTATTTTTATCCATGCCTTAAATCCAGCGCATTCTTTTATTTCTTATTCTAAAAACCTTAACCTGATAATAGCTATACTTCTTTGTAAAAACCCTTTCAATTACTTTATTCTTTCATATTTTGATGCTTTCAATTCTTATTTCTTTTGAAATTTTTTTAGAAATACCATTTTTTTCTATTCATTCGATTTCCCACGATTCTTTGCGAGAGCTTTGGCGCGCTAGGCTGTTTTCTTTTTAAAACCTCCGCAGTTAGGTAAAGAATCCTGTGTCCACGTCATATTTCCACGCCTCCTCCATGGATTTTTAGTCCTATCGCTCGTGTGGTCATTTCATTCTGCCCGTCCCCTCTCTCTTCTCTGTTGGCTCGTTGCCATGTAGCCATACGTGTGCTTTTTTATATTTATAGGCTTACATTAGCTTGCGAGAGAGGATTTTATACGATTTTGTGTTGCGTAAAAAACCTGCGTCACTTGGAGATTGTTTTGTCATTTATTCGTGAGGTCACTTCTGATCAGTTTAACAGCTTAAAGCTATTTTGAAATTTGACACTACTCGAAAATGAGTAACTGCAATAGTAGTGCAGTTGGAATAATCTACCTAACACTAATAAATCTTTTGACTTAATTTTACGACATCTTCCATTATGCGCGGAAAATACCTATGGAATCACATCCTTGCCGCTCTGCCGACCATGAAGGTATGACTGCACTTTAATCATTCTGGTTGATGATACACAGGAGTGATTTTCCTACTGCCTATTTTCAACATGTTCTAATCTATAGTTGTAGAGTGTCTTAATTAGTCTACCGTCATAATGCCACAATTAGTGTATTTCTCTAATGCTACACGCACACACACACACACACATATATATATATACACGCGGCCACCATCATTTCAAATGTATTGAACTATACGCTCCACACTGTCCAAATGTATTTAACTGCACAGACCGTTTCACTTACGATCACAGATAATGTTTCAGTATTAGACTGAAGCTTTTAAAAGTGGCAAGCTACAAACATTGCTAAGCCTTCAAACTATTTCATGATACCAAATATGCAAGCAAAGTGAAAATTCAATGAAAATAAAATTATTATAAACAATAAGCTACTCCAGCAATTCAACATGCGTTCGTACCTCGTAATTGAGTTAATACTTAACCAGTTTTATATAAAAAAAAGATTTCACTCTATTACTACATAAACATATTTTAATTGTGCCATTATACATAATTTTTAATTTAAAAAAAATATCTTCATTAATATTGTAGCCTCAAAATCCACTAAATTGTCTTTTTAGGTCTTTTTTCGTTTAATTTAACGATGAAAAAGTTCTTATGTGGAATTTTGTACAATTTAAACACAAAAATTAAAATTTAATAATAATAATAATGATACTATTACTACTACTAATAATAATTATTAATCAAATATTACAAATTCAAAATTTAAGGAAATTGTTTTACAAAATTTTCAAACAATCTTTAACGCAAATGATAGTGCAATTCATTAATATTAAAATCAAATCCTTAAAATTAACATGATTCTTACGCCCAGAAAAATAATACCAGAATTTTCATAGTAATTGACTTATTTAATCAATAAAATTCTGTGTTTATATATGGCGACTACTACTTTTTGAATATTCTGTTATTTAAAACCCTCAAATTCCCTACTCCTGGTAATATTATATCCGCCTCTGCAAAGAATTTTAATCCAAACAAAAACAAACCGTTTTGAATAAATTTTAATTTGTCTCAAATCCTCAAACATTTTTATAACGTAAATATTTATGAATAATTTATTCAAATTATTTCATATGTTCACGTTTAATACTTGCTTTTAAAGCTTGTTTTTTTTACTTTCTTTTGAAAATCCCTCATATTTTTCTACCGCGCTAAAAGAGGCTTATTCTTTATAATTTATTATACATTTTCATTTGGGTAGAAATTTGAATATTAATTTATCACAATATAATTTTGAAGAAATAGCAAATCACCCTTTTTTTAAATGCAGTTCATTTGCTTAAAATTGTTTTCAATTTATTTTGATCAAGATAATCCCATATAAAATACGTCAACGTTTTTTCGAATATTAAACAGTTTCAACGGAAGAGAAAAATATATCTCATAAGAATGAAATTATATTTCCTAGATTAAATGTATTAATATCAATTTTTAATTTCAAGGTTCTTTTATTTATGCTTCATACTAAAGGATTTAGTATGTACTATCTCAGAAATATAATTTTTAATTGAGAATTAAAGTATGTCCTATCTCTATAAATAATCCCTATTGCAAACAATGTGTAATACAATAATTTGTTTGCGAAAGAATGCTTCATTTAAATTACTATTCACTAACATTTTTTCTTTAGAAAGAGATTAAGTTGGATTTTATTTTACGTTTATAATTTGATTGTGGTAAATGAATTTTTCAAGCGGAATGCCAATTCAACATGTTCTGAATATTTAAATTTAGATTTTTGTACTAAATACGCTAATGAACCTGACTAATGTTTAAAAAATATTAATATTTTATGGATGCGAGAAACATTTAAAAATTATTTTACATTTTTACTTGAGTGGAAATTAGAATATTTATTGTATTAGAAAGGATTCAAGTTTGAATATATGCATTTTTTCTCAAAGCTGGAATGTATTAAATTTATATGCTAATTTTCTTTGAAGTTGATTTTAATATTAATGAACAATCTACATATTCATTCAGATGTCAGTTTCATTCCGAATAACTACTTGTCAGAATTTATTTAGATTTACAAACAAAAGATTTTTTGAATATATTTATTGCAACAGAACTATTAATTTGGAATATAGTAACTAGAATTACGTCTAAGATAAGAAAAAAAAAATATTAAATTTAATTGCATTTTCTGAAACATTAAAATATGATATATTACTTGAATTTTGTAAAACTTTCATCCTTTTTAAAGAAGGGTATCATATTATAGTAATCATATCATATTACGTTACGTAAGGGTATTAAAAACATTGAGTACTTAATCTGAATAGCAAATCCTATTTTATTTTATTTTAAATATAAAATATTTTGAGTTATTCAGATACATAATTTAAAACAATACTTTATGTGGTTTAAATGTACTGTATTTTTCTCGAAAGTTAAAAGTTTTGTATATATATATTATATACATATATATATATATACAAAATATATTTATATACTTAATATAACCATATTTTATGTTCTTTAAATGTACTGTTTTTTTTTTCTTTTGAAAATTGAATCGAAAGATTTTTATGTACAAAATATATATTTTTTGAATAATAACTATAAAATAATACATGAAAAAAATCATTTTGTCATTTATTTTTTTCTTAGAGTTTATGCATATAGTTCCAACCACATATATTTCATTCTCTATTTCAATTAAAGTTAAATTATTTGAAATCACGTTGAAACAAAATGCATTGTAGGATACACATTTTTTTTAATGTTAACTTCACACTCTCGCGTTTATGTTTAAGATTTTACATTCCATTATTTCAGTATTAATTTTAAAGTTTAAAAGTTCATTGATATTTATAACCATTTAAAATTTTAGTAAGTGATTTAGCATTTAATATGGCATTTTTTGTTATCTCTGAAATATATCTCTGAAATATGTGCGCTATAATGCATATTCAAGAAAATCATCATATTTAAGGGTTCCTAACTGAAAACAAGTAATTCTGTAACTTAGATTTCTTTAAATCTGAATGCCACTCTTTACTGACAAGGAAGGTCTTCTTACAGGGCATACTCAGAATATGTTGAAACAAATGCTAGTGAAACTACTCATGTATGTAATAAGGGATCAGTCAAATTTAACGGCGGAATTTCAGTAGAAAGTCTGTAAAAAAATAAAATACTTTCGAATATTTGGCGCGAAAAAAACGCGATTTGGCGAGCAGGATTTTTCTTCGCCAAAAGCAAGCAATTTTAATGCATCTGAAAATTGTTTATTAATTGTTTTTTAGAATGCGCGGTTTTTAATTAATTTAAAAATTGATGACTTTTAATGAAATCTCCAATGAGAGAGGTTATTATATATTTTTTGTATTACACATATATGTTGCTTGTTGCTGTAGTTATTTAATTTTATCACTGTAAAAATATTTTCTATGCTTTGCAAGTTATAAATATCTATCTTATGTTATAGTCAGCTGACATTTGATTGCCATAATACGTTGTCATATCGAAGACGAAGTCGTTTCCATAGCAACAAAATCAAATCGACGTGTTCTATCTGCCTTATTTTTGAGCTTGAAATAATTTAAATCAATTTAAATTTTGTTTTAAATCGTAAAATATGATATTTAATTTTATCATAAATACATATAAATATATACGACAAGCTATATTTAAAACAAACTAAAAATGTCAAAACTACAATTAAAACAAATTAAAAATGACAAAACTAAAGTTATTTAAATTAAACTTATATGAACAAATTCAACATAAAAAGTTTTTTCCTACATAAAAGCGTATTTTTTTTCTCATCGCCAACCGGTGATAAATCGCCAAATAAACGAAAATTTTGTTATTTTTTTACGTACGCTGTTCCGCCAAAAAAAATTTTATAAACATATATATCCATATGAGAAGAACATTCTATAAATTTTTCAGATTTTTCTGAGTATGCCCGTATGGAGACCTTCCTTGTGAGTTGCACGCAGTGTTGCCAGTATGGCCTCCAATTTTAATCGGAAATTTCAATTTCATACTGGAAATTTAGATAGAAGAAATTTTACTTTATGTTACCGCTAAATGTATATCTTTAAATAAAGCATAAAATACTATTCCTTAATTCTGGTATGATCTCCTAATTTCTAATTACAAATGGAGGCCAAACAGGCAATCCTGGTTGGATGCAATGTTACATACACATGGGGCATTCTCACAATCTTTTGACTTTCGGGAATAAAACTCTGGTGAATTTAAACTTGCTAAAATAATATTTTAATCTGATAGACGAATGCTTTAATGATTCAAAATAAAGAAAAAATGGCCAGCAGCGAATTTTTTTTTTTTAATTTAACCGTGGTTTAAGTTAAACTTATGAGTTTAATTTTTCCTTACCATTTTACCACTATAACTTTCTGTTTTCTTCTAAATTTTTACTTATAATGAATTTGCATAGTATCCACAAGAAATTCAGATAAGAAATAATAACAATGTAGTATTTTTAGTACAAAATTTTTGTATAACATTGTCTTAAAGAGGTGTTAAAGAAGGGACGGAAGGAAAAAAAGGGGGTGGTATGGGAAAAAAGAGACGGTAATAGAAAAAAAAAAAGGATGATAAGGAAGTGACGGTAAGGAAAATTTACCAATATTTTTAGACAAATCATGTTAAGACTAAGTGATAGCCACAATGTTTTTTTATTTTTAGAAACAGTTATTTACATTGGATTAATTAAAAGAAAAATTAATTTACCTCGAAAAGCATAGGAATAAACCTTGGGGATGGTAAGACTACCACTAAAGCCAAGATGCTTGAAATTTATATTTAAATGCTGATTTAAATCGTATAAATATTGCAGTAAATTTCTTGTCAAAGAGTTTTAGACATTCTTTCTCTAGCATACGTATGTATGAGAAAAAACTTGATAAAAATTCTGTGGCCGCATCTGTAGTGATTTTCTTTATAATTTTAGAAGAGGGACGGTAAAGAATTCAAAACCCAGGGACAGAGTTTAAAAAATAATAACAACCTTAAAAATGTGTGCAGGTTAATTTTTTGCTACATATTTATGTAAAACAATAGGTCCAGTTTCGGAAAAAATTACATCGAATTACTTATATTGAATCAATTTTATACAGATAGCTCCAAACTTCAAAATCAGCATCAGGGACACGGGACGGTATAGGAGTTTTCTTGGTATTTGGACCTGCAACATCGTCCAAAACTTTTTTATCTCGTTAATATTAAAATAATAAAAGAACTGGACAATTACACCGTAAAAGTTACATATAAACTTGAAACAATATCATTATTTCACCTTAGAAATCGAGAAAAATTCTTCTTTACCATTCCTGGACGTACATAGCAGTAGTATACCAATAAAATAGGAACAAGTAGCAACCATTTGTTTAGAGGCATTTTGACTTAAAGCGTCTCAAATAAAGTTACCTCATACGTGAGCGATCATTTTTTTTCCCCTGCATATTGTTTTTGATAATAAAAAGTCTCTATTGCAGAGTATATTTGAACTCTAAATACTTTTAAATGGAGTTTCTGCGTTTTTGTCACTCATATATATTAATTTCTTTGTATTAAAGTACAAAAAATGCGCATTATCTGCTCAAAATGACGTCAATTTCGGGTGTGAAAATATTGCGAGTGGGTGAGAATTTTTATCAGCTTTTAAAAAAATGCACATGTTTTATAATTTTCTTTATTTTTAGGGTATGGCAACAAGAAATAAAAAAATACATTATAAAATTTAAAAGAAAAAATAAATTTGTAGAATGACAAATAATTACAAGTGCACGAAACGAAATGAAAAAGAATCGCTCTGGAAATTTTAATAGTAGGCATTAATTTTACTCAAGTAATAAAATGTTTGTGTATGACGTTTCCCGTAAACCGGACGAAAATTGTAGGTTTGTTTTAAAGAACAGAAATATACAAACTGTTATATTATTATTTTAAAAAGTTATTTGATTTTTTTAATATAATTCCGTATAGAAGTGCTTCAAATCAACAGAAATAGTACCATAAAATTCTCAAGTAGTATGAATATGGGAAAAGTGAACGGAATTTCTAAAAAATGAAAAACAAAGGATAAAAAAGGACCTTTATTTAAAAGGTAGCTTCAAACAAAACGGGACAGAACACACAAACGTTCATGTGACAGGTGGCTTCAAACCCAACGAGACAGAAGAAAAAAATGTCCATATGACAGCTGGCTGGCAAGACGAATCCACTCTTTAGTAAGGGATATGGTGACTCGTGAGTACACTGAAGGATTTGCATCATCCAATTCTGAGTGTACGTTGTCATCGAGCTGTTGAGGGATCGCTGTTCATTCCTCTTGTAGCACATATTGAAGTTCCGAAATCATTCCCGGTAGTTTGTGGCGTGCTGCCAAGCCTCTGCCGAGAGTGTCCTCGCGTGTTCGATTGGATTTAGGTCCCGGGAAGTTGCAGGTTACTCCATTGGCTGAATATCTTTACTCTTCAACAGCTTTGCGACAGCCACTGTAAGATTGAGTGTAGCATTTATATAAATGAATAGGGACTGAGGACTCATTATAGCAAAAAATTAGCACTCGCCACTCGCCAGGCGTCGAGTGACATTTAAAACTTGGCGATTAACTTTATTGTCCTCACTCGCCAAGCTCAATGGGCACCACTCACCAAACGTGATGGTTGAAAGATCGATGCCAGGGAGGAAATGGATTCGTTCAGAATTTACGGTGTCCAAATCGCCGATTCTCCCGAACGTAAGAAAAGAAAGTAGCAGGGGTGATTCTGTCTCAAATTTTCCGAAAATTTAAGGCATTCGTTTACTGAAGAAAAAAAAAAAAAAACGGTCATCAGTCAGAAAATTCGGACAAAATATCGCTAATTTCGCTATGGTCGCCGAAAAAAATCAATTTCGTCAATCGTTCGTAGAAAAAAAGCACCAAGTCCGCCAAAGAATCGCGAAAAAACGTGAATTTCGCCCAAGGACCACGTAAAAAATGAGAATTACGTCAAAATATCGGGAAAAAAACGGAAATTTCGTGAAAAGATCGCAGAGAAAACGCAACTTTCGTGACAAGATCGTGGAAAAATGCAAATTTCGTTAAAAAGTCGCAGAAAAAACACAAATTTCGTAAAAAGATCGCGGAAAAAACGCAAATTTCGACAAAGAATCGCGAAAAAGAATTACAAAATTCTTCAAAGTATCGCGGAAAAACGCAAATCTCGTGAAAAGATCGAGGAGAAAATGCAAAATTCGTGAAAAGATCGCGGAAAAACACACATTTCGACAAAAAATCACGAAAAATAATCACAAAATTCTTCAAGGTATCGCGAAAAAACGCAAATTTCGTGAAAAGATCGCGGGAAAACGCTAATTTCGTGAAAAGATCGCGGAGAAAACACAACTTTCGTCAAAAGATCGTGGAAAAAACGCAACTTTCGTCAAAAGATCGTGGGAAAAAACGCAACTTTCGTCAAAAGATCGTGGAAAAAACGCAACTTTCCTCAAAAGATCGTGGGAAAAACGCAACTTTCGTCAAAAGATCGCGGAAAAAACGCGACTTTCATCAAAAGATCGTGAAAAAAAACGCAAATTTCACGAAAAGATTGCGGAAAAAAAACAAATTTCATCAAAAGATCGCGGAAAAGGCGCAAATTTCGTCAAAAAATCGCCTAAAAACGAAAATTTCGTGAAAAAATCTTGAAAAAAATCCAAATATTTTCAAAGAATGCCGAACTCACCCCCCCCCCCCGCACACACACACACAAATTTCGTTAAAAGATTACAAAAAATACGCATTTTTGGAAAAAGATCGCGAAAAAAACGCAGATTTCGTGAAAAGATCGCGGAAAAAACGCAGATTTCGTGAAAAGATCGCGGAAAAAACACAAATTTCGAAAAAAGATCGCCTGAAAAAAACGAAAATTTCGTGAAAAGATCGCGGAGAAAACGCAACTTTCGTCAAAATTAAACGCAAATTTCGTGAAAAATCGAGGAAAAAACGCAACTTTCGTCAAGAGATTGTGAAAAAAACGCAAATTTCAGGAAAAGATTGCGGAAAAAACACAAATTTCATCAAAAGATCGCGGAAAAAACGCAAATTTCGTCAAAAGATCGCCCAAAAACGCAGCTTTCGTCAAAAAATCATTAAAAAAATCTAAATATCTTCAAAGAATGGAGAACTCCCCCCCCCCCACACACACACGCAAATTTCGTTAAAAGATTACAAAAAATACGCAATTTTGTGAAAAGATCGCGGAAAAACGCAGATTTCGTCAAAAGATCGCGAAAAAACGCAGATTTTGCAAAAGGTCACTTAAAAAACGTAAATTTAGTCAAAAGATCACGAAAAAACGCAAAATTCGTTAAATGGTCGCAGAAAAATGGATATTAGTTTGTGCCGAGAGGGGGGACGTCCCCTTCTGCTGTAACCTTTCTGAAAATTTCCTGTGAATTTATTTCATTGCAACTAACAGTAAAAATAAAATTTTTCAGTTGAGTGTAATCATATCAAATGGCAAGTAATATATATTAGTAAATAACAATGTTGATAGTTAGGAAAAACACAATTTTGTATGGAGCGTACATAACTTTGTTACTCGCCAGTGGTTAAAAAAAAAACTGGCCAGTGAAAAAAATCAATGTACTGGCCAGTGGCCAGTGGGTGAAAATGTTAATTTTGACCTATACTTTTGACACCATATTTGTATTCCTTCGCCAATTTTCCGTGCACGTGTGTGTCTGTATTATAGAACTCTGATGTGAAGTAATAAGAACCTTTAACTGAATTACAAAGAATATTTTAATGCTTTTCAAACAGGATATATGATAAAAATTGGAAATTGTGAAAACAAAAATCTAGACACTTGTAAAAATTGTGCTCATTAATTCAAATTCCTGCAATGTGTCTGTAAAATTGTATTTTATAAATAGTTTAAGAAAACATAGATATTTTTCTGCATTAAATTTTGGAAAATTTTACTTTACAAATGGAAGCTTAAAACCGTTTTGAAATTATATATTTAAATATAAATTTAACAGAATTTATAATTTCTTCTTTTAAATTTTCGATAGGATTTACCCAGCTGTGGGACACCAGCCACCTTATTTACGAAGCTGCAGGTTTATCACGACAGTCGGATTCCTGGATTGTGTAATTAATGTAAGTACATTTTATTATTATTTAATTAGCGGTAGGCTCAGGTGGGGTAAAATAGCTATAAAAACAGCAATTTTTACATTTGTAAGGGCTCTTTTTAGATTTGTACGAATGTATTTTACTTTCATAAGACATTTTTTATATTTGGCACTTTTCAGTCGTGTGTGAACCTTTTTGATTTTTAAGGGTATTCTTTGATGTTTAAAGGCAATTTTAATATTTAAAAGTCAGTGCATTCTTTTAGAGGCAAGAATGAGCAACTTTTTAAATACAAAGGGCAGTAAGTTTTAAATATAACAGCAGAGTTCATTCTACGCGCTTTTCGCGGGGCGGGCCGCCCTGCCTGCGCTTCTTTACAAAATTTGACGCCCTGATGCACCCCACTGTCCGAAATCCCCGCCCCGCAAGCCCTATCACTCGGAAAATCGACCGAGGGAATAATAGCTCCCTAATTAGTTAATTTCATCGCTTATTTCAAGCAAACTCTAAACTATTTGTAAACATTATATAATGTCCTAGCCCCATTTTGCTCCTAATCTGTTCATTTTCACTCCCCCCTTCTAAAAATGCCCTTTTCCCACAAACAGCACCCTGTCCTTTTTTAAACCTGGGGGAAACTCTGCTGCAATGTGTCTGTAAAATGGTATATTATAAATAGTTTAAGAAAAAATAAATATTTTGTTGCATTAAATTTTTGAAAATTTTATTTTACAAATGGAAGTTTAAAACAGTTTTGAAATTATATATTTAAATATAAATTTAACAGAATTTATAATTTCTTCTCTTAAATTTCCATAGAATTTACCCAACTGTGGGACACCAGCCACCTTAAGAAGCTGCAGATTTATGAGGACTGTCTGATTTCTGGATTGTGTAATTAATGTAAGTACATTTTATTATTTTTTAATTAGCAGTAGGATCAGGTGGGCTAAAATAGTTATAAAAACAGCACTTTAAAAGAAAAAAAATCCTAGTTTGTCAAAAATAATCTGCAAAAAATTGAACGTGCTAATGAATCAGTAGGTACTACTAAAGGTCAAAATTAGTGCTAGCCACCGACCACAGGGCCAGTAAATGAAAAAAAGTGGCTAGTGAAAAATTGTCTATCAGCGGCCACCTTCCGGCCACTTTTTTACAAGGAGATAATAAAATTTTCTTGCATTTCATCAAGGATTCTACTTTTTTTGGCTCCAATATATTTATATAAACATATTTATTTGGGCTATACAGTTTTAGATTAATACTTATGGAAATTTTACTGTTTAGAATTTTGAAATAAAAAAGAGGCCACCTAAAAAATCAGTCCTACCGGCCAGTGGCCGCTAATGAAATTTCCCAATTTTGACCTATAGGACTCATAGCACCTTTTTAAAGAAAAGAAAGTGAAGGAGGAGAATCTCGGTACAGTAACGTGCTCCAATGACTGAACAAGAACATACATTAAAAATGGGGAGGTCAGTACGGCTACGTGAATGATATCTACGGAATTGAGAACTCCGTCATCTCCAAACAGTATTCTTTCGATGATAGAGGGATGATTTCATGTTACCAGCTCTCTCCGTAGTGTGTATCCTCCAGAATCTCTAGACAAATTGAAGCGGCTCACATCCGTAAACAGTACTCGACACCATTGCTGATATGTCCTGTTCTTTTGTTCCTGTAACCACAGTAAACGACGTTTCCAAGGAGCAGACGTTAAAGGTTGTCTCCCTACTGGTCATCGTGCAAACAAACTACCCTTTTCAAACCTCCTGGCCAAAGTAAACCGCATCGGAACGGGCGTCCTTCAGTCCGCTGTACATGTTTTGATATTTCACCCGCTGATATTTCATCCGTACCTTCTCGATTGTAGGACAAGATACCGGTCGTCTGCTGCCGTGGTTGCTAGTGGACTACGACTATTAAACCCTTTTACAGATGTTCCTGACTTTTGAAAGGCTCTCGTAAATTAATACTGTAAGCTATACTGAACGCCTCGTTCACACTAGTCATTCTTGGTACTCCTTCTAACTTCCCAGTGATTCTAACTTGTATAAAATCTTATACATGTTGTCTATAGGATTGCTTGTTGGACATATCCCACTAAGGCAGCAACTCGATGTAGTCCAAAACGAACTACACTGTGCAAAAACTTTCACAAAAATCCTGAGCGTTTACCGTAACCATGCTTTATAATACTCTTAAATCTTCACAGTACGTCATACTGCATAAATTACGATAATTTATTCATGTACGTAGATTTTCTTTACATAATTTGACCAAAATTATACATGAAAAACTATTAGAGACATTTAAATTTAAACATGAGATCACATATTTTGTCCGTATGGTAAACATCGTCTTGTGCGTATGAAAGAATAGCGCATAAGAAAAACTTAAAAAATGCCAAGAAAACAGTATTTCTGTGACTATATAGTACTACAGATCACTTGATGAAATACTATATTACAAAACTGTCGTTTAATTGTGGATGTACTTTTAAACCAAATTATTGACACGTTATATATTTCCATGTCTTTTTAACAAGATATTAACTGACTTTCAGAAAAAAAGTTTGTATTTAATAAGTATCAACGAGTAGATTTGGAAAACATGCTTCGATTTTGATACTTCTGTTGGTCATGGCAGAGGTTTGTTCTGGTGGTTATCCAAGAAGAACTAAAGCATCAATAAAAATTAAAATTAAAAAAAGTAATAATAATTAAAAATGACAATTTGTGGAAAATCCCTTATCATTCAGCTGCTTTTAGAGAACAACTAAAAATTTGCTCACTTTAACGCCAATACCTTTCTGAATTTTTACGATATTTGACTAGATTTTTTTTAAATATGTTGCTCCATAGAGTTGACTATTAAATTATGTAACATGATCCTTGTTATCGTTCGCGCATGCGCAGATAAAAATTATTTCATAGAACTGCTCATATTTCTTAAAATACTTAATATATTTATATTCCAATTACACTAAATTGTTTCTACTATATTTTGTCAATTTTCGGAAACCGGCGTTAAATTTGGTTGAAAACCCTGCATGTTATAAGCAAAAAACATGCAAGATTTTTTTATTTTTTTAAAATAAATCGCTATATCTGTATTAATATACATGCTATTCTTACACAAAAGAATACACATATTGCACAATATCTGTTTATTTATATTCGGTGGCAGTAGATCATTTCATGCATTTTATTTTACAGGGTGATCCCAAGTATTATTTTTTTAATTTTATTTTTTGTTGGCCCCCTAATTGCCCCCCCTTATCAAATCGACATTGCTATATATGAGGTCATACCTGTTCTTTTCAATCCTGAAATTCTAGAAGAATCTGTTAAGTATATTTCTAAATATTCGACAAAATGTCTAAAATTGAAAGTTGCCGGTCATTAATGGCAATATAGTGTATTTAGTACAAATGTAGAGGGGCTAATTAAGCTAGTTGAAAAAAAAGTCTTTTCTTTGCATATCATGTTGTGGGGTATCCTCTGAAAGCTGTCGTAACGCTAAAATTCAAAAATACATTTCTTTTAATTTTAGGTAATATATTTTTAAAGATATTGTCGAAAATGTAGCGCAAAAATATGACGCCCCCCCCCCCCATCTCATTCCGAAACTACTGAAACAAAAATTATGAAAAATTTAGAGGTAGTAGACGTTAATATAAACCTTGCCGGAAAATTATAGCGATTACCCTAGGTCACATAGTTTTTGAGAAATTAGCATTTTTATATTATACCCAAATTTCGATTTACGGGTATTCGGAAAAATTGTTGAGAATCGCTGGACATATCATTGCAGAAGTATAAAAGCATTGTTGATAAGGATTTTCGAAAAAAATCATCAATAATTAGCCGTGATATTAACCCTTAAAGATACGGCCAGTTTGGACATACACAAGGACAGGGGCGGTGTCTATGCCTAGTTAACAACTTTTAATGATATATATGTGTAATGTAATGCCCAGTAACAGTATAAAATCTATAAACGTCAAACTGTTAAAAAACATATACTTATTTAAGGGTTCTCAGGCTCTAAAAACTAGAAAAAAGGAAAAAAAAGACCATTTTCAACATTTAATATCTTAAAATGTATAGGATTTTAAAACACAATTTTAATTGGGATGAAAGATATAAGTATGTTCTTTCATTTCACGTATTTAAAAATTTCTAAGATGCAGAATTAGTATTTATAGGGGGATCGAAATTGTTAGACATTCGTCGAACCAAAAAATAGGCATAACAGTTTACGCGCAGACTAGAATACTGCAACTAGAATGCAAATTTTGGTGCTTACTTATACTTCAGATTGTAATATTTTCCCTGAACGTAAATAAATATGTATTTAAAAATGTTTTATATTTTTAATGCAAAGTTGTGACCACTTAACCCTTTCTGGCGCGGAGTAATTCTATTTATAAACATATGAAATAATGGACAGACACCAGAATTTATAAACGAATTTATTAGAAAATGCGAACTTGCTTATTTTCACGTACATGATAAAAGGAAAATTTTAATTAAATATTCTTGGTGCCGTTTGTCGATTTTGGAATTAAAATTAGGTGTCCTTTTTTTAAGGGCACCGCCCTCGAATGGTTTAATTAGAATGAATCGCATAAATACTGTGGAATTCGCGATAGTTTGCATTGAGTGTATCTCTCAATACGCCTCGAGTGACTTTAAAAGTTAATTAAAAACCTATCTGGAAAAACGCGGCACCGACCAAGGTGGCGTTGCAAATTTTGAGACCTCCTTTCGAAGCGCGCTTAGCACAATGCCAAATTTAAACTTTGAACAAAGGTTTTGTTTTAGCTACACTGTAGAAATAAAGGTTATTACTACGCTGAATTTATTTTTGTGAAATGCCAAATGAAGTTTAAATATGCCCTGCTTTTATTGTCAGTACCGAATTAATTTCATCATAAACAGATTAGGATAATATTAAAAAAAGAGTTATACGAATAGCTATATTTGATATTATTTATGTTCCATATCTCTTTCAACTTTCATGGTATATCCATTTACACTTTTCTAATATATACAGTTATACCCAACCCTACGTTGTATAGTTTTTTACAAAGTGTTAGTATTCTTTTAGCAACTTTTTTTTTTAAAAAAATACAATTACAAATTCATATATTTATTCTATGGAACACTCTGTGCCCGAGTAATACTCGCATTTGACCGTTTATTTGCTATTTAACATCACTTTTTCTTTCTTGTATTGGATGGCTATCCCTCCTCGACTGGAGAGATGGCCATCTGCCATTTTAATTTCAATTTTGTTTCCCACGTTTTGTTCTCACTATTTAATTATATTTCGCCCAACATATTATGAGTATATGTATAAGAATTTTAAATATGCATAAATATTTCTTGTATTTGCATTCGAAGTATTTTTATTTCTATCTTTAAAAACTATGGTCATCTATCCCAGAGTTACCCTATAAGACTAGATGCTGTAATCAATAAGCTTAGCTAAGTGAATTAGGTTCTCAAATTTGTTATTTAGATTAATTTTAAATGCTTTTCCGCCTTAAAATATTATTTAATTATTTTTTCATAAAAAGAGAAATATGAATACGTAATACATAAAATTTTGAAGAAAAGTAAAATTAAATAATGTTGTTTTTGAAAATTTAAATTACGAATTGTCTTTTTCTAGCTATACAAAATGTTTTTTCACCAAACATTATAAAATAATTATAACTCTGGCGCAGCAAAAAAGACTATGCGTACTGATTTACATTCAAAATAGCTTTAGAGGAAAATACACGAATAAAAAAATAGTCATAACATTAAAACAAATTATAAATAATAAATACGCTGTAAATTTTTTATCTTTCATTTTCAAGAGATTGCATCTATCTAATCCAAAAGATAAAAGAAAATTTCAAAAATAAAAAAAATCTGCACAGTTATATATACCAGAGTTTGTATAAAATTTCGCATTAATTTTAGTTGTACCATTCTGAAATTTAATGGAAATTTTAATATGCTCGAAATGTTTTATGATTTATTTTTTTCCGTGTAATAAACATGATTAATCCGTAAACAAAACTAAAGTAAATTTTTTAAAGCTAAGATAGCAAAAACATTAAAGAAAAATGTTATCTTTTATCACAAAGAATACGAATTATATAAAAATAAATCACCTTAAATGATTTATTTTTGCATGTTTTCAAAATTTTTTCTTTCTGTTAGAGCATATTTTTCTGATTATATATAAATTATTAACAGCAATAAATGAATAATAAACAACACAAAATTCAGTGTCTGACTATCGTGTAAGTTAGTCACGATTAGGTATTTTTTAAGGTAATCTTATATCTTTCATGGAAAACTTATTTTAAAATTGCTTTGATTTTTCTATGAGAATCGTCATTGTTTATTGCAGAATCGGATTCTACGGGAAAACATATTTAACCTTTGAATATTTTTATGAAAGCTATTTAATTATGCCAAAGTTGAACCCCATTGTCATCACCTGGGGGTTAAATGGTGTCCAACTTTAAAGTTTTGAATGAGAATCGTCATTGTTTATTGCAGAATCGGATTCTACGGGAAAACATACGTAAATTTATGTATATTTTTAAGAAAGCTATTTAATTATACCAAAGTTGGACCCCATCGTCATCTCCTGGGGGTCACATGGTGACCAACTTTAAAGTTTTGAATGAGAATCGTCATTGTTTATTGCAGAATCGGATTCTACGGGAAAACATAGGTAACTTTTGTATATTTTTAAGAAAGCTATTTAATTATGACAAAGTTGATCCCCATCGTCATCACCTGGGTATTAGATGGTGTCCAACTTTAATGTTTTGGATGATAATCGTCATTCTTTATTGCAGAATCGGATTCTACGAGAAAACACAGGTAACTTTACGTATATTTTTAAGAAAGCTATTTAATTATACCAAAGTTGAACCTCATCGTCATCACCTGGGGGTCACATGGTGTCCAACTTTAATGTTTTGAATGAGAATCGTCATTGTTTATTGCAGAATCGGATTCTACGAGAAAACACAGGTAACTTTACGTATATTTTTAAGAAAGCTATTTAATTATACCAAAGTTGAACCCCATTATCATCACCTGGGGGTTAGATGGTGCCCAACTTTAAAGTTTTGAATGAGAATCGTTATTGTTTATTGCAGAATAGGATTCTGCTGGAAAACATAGGTAACTTTTGTATTTAACATTTTTTTAGTATCATCACAGATGGCGGTGTAGTCGAGTAAAATGCTGTCAGATTCGTTTGCTGAGCAAGAAATCCTGTTTTCAATTAGATCTGAATTAAACATAATAAAAAATAGAAACTAAACAGAAAAATTCTGCTATTTTCCCTGCATCGAGGGTAGAAAAGGGCTGATGCTTAAATTCTGTTTGCTATACTAGCAGGAATGACCGAGCTAAGCTCGGTCAACATTAACTTTGTGTTTATCTCGATATATTATTCCCACTGAATCTTTCTTGCTGTTTTAGATGCAATTAGCTTGACCCTGAGCTATAGTGGCCGAAAACGACCCACTAATCGCATTTTTTCGAACATGCGACCTAACACAATTCTCTTCTCGAGCCTGAAAACGATGGAATACAAAATTTAGTGAAAGTAGTTAGTCGTTTTCTTGATAAAATAAGCTTGACCCACGTTGATTCAGAAATGACCCACTAACCGAAATTTATCGAACATGTGACCTCTTCCAATGATCTTTTTGTACTGTGAAACGGTATAATAAAAACTAGAAAACAGGAATTCTGCTTTTTCAGAATTTAGTGTCGCCCCCGATGAAGAACAAGTATATATATGTGTATATAGATAGTTCAAAACATATTTCAGTTTTAAGACTTAAAACACAGGCTTTTACTTTATATAAAGTGACGTCATCCGCAGAAGAATTCCTCATTTGTGATGCAGTATTAAAAAACATCTACAATGAAGTACGCATATCACGTCACTATCTGAATGTCAAGATACCAGACAGAAATACCGGCTATCTAAGGATTCACAATCCTTCATTTGTTTGTAACATTAATATACTTAAAATTAAATTTAGTTTCTAATAGCTTCATGTTTTATCAGAAATCATTGATTTATATTTTTTTCAAAATAGCATGCATTTTAGTACATTGTTTTCAGTTTTTATGGGAAAATGGCAACAGAAGGCTATAATTGCAATTTTCCAACTATTTTTTGTTTATTTTCTACAGAAATGAAGTACTTGAGTTGCCAAAATTAAACAGATCTCGCTAAATTCTACAAAAAAATTAATATCTCAAAAATAAATGGAGATCCAGTTTTCAAACAAATTGCATTTAAAAGTACTTTCTTCCCCCAATACGATTATTATGAAAACTGAAAATGTGCGATGCTTAGAAGTTAAAAAAAAATTGCAGTAAAGTATTTAAGAGTACTGCTTTGTTTCATGGCTGGCTTCTGTAAGGTAACGTTATTTTTTGACATAAAATAACCTGGGAGCAAGAAATAGCATACCGGGGACCGGGGGCTAAACAATTTTCAAAATCGTTTGAACCTTTTTTAATACAGTTAGCTTGACCCAGACCCATTATCAACGAAATGACCCACTAATAAAATTTTCTTGAGCATGCGACCTAGCCCAATAGTTTTATCTTGTCCAGAAACGGTGTAATACAAAGTTTTGTCAAAATCGTTTGAGCCGTTTTTTAGATGCAGTTAGCTTGATCCTGATCCATTAGGACCCAAAATGACCCACTGATTGAATTTTCTTGAACATGCGACCCTGCACAATGGTCTTATCATGTCCGGATATAGTATTATACACAATTTTGTCAAAATGTTTTGCACCGCTTTTTAAATACAATTACCTTGACCCTGACCCATTGTGACCCAAAATGACCCATTAATCAAATTTTCTTGAACATGCGACCTAGCCCAATGGTCTTCTCCAGCCCTAAAACGATGGAATACTATATTTAGTCAAGATCGTTTAAGCCGTTTTTTAGATTGAATTAGCTTGACCCTGACCCATTTTGATCCAAAATGACCCACTACTCGAATTTTATCGAACATGTGACTTAGCCCAATGTTCATCTCACGAGCCCTAAAACGATGGAATACAAAATTTAGTCAAGATCTTTTAAGCCGTTTATTAGATACAATTAGCTTGACCCTGACCCATTATGAAACCAAAAAAGATTCACTAATCGAATTTTCTCTAATATGGGACTTAACCCAATGGTCATCTCATGCCCAGAAACAGAATATTGCAAAATTGTGTGAAAATGTCTTGAGCCATTTTTTAGATTGAATTAGCTTGACCCTGACCCATTCTGAACCAAAATGACCCACTACTCAAATTTAATCGAACATGTGACTTAGCCCAATGTTCATCTCACGAGCCCTAAAACGATGGAATACAAAAATTAGTCAAGATCGTTTAAGACGTTTTTTTTGATACAATTAGATTTACTCTGACCCATTGTGAAACCAAAAATAACTCACAAATCGTATTTTCTCGAACATGTGACTTAGCCCAATTCTCTTCTCATGCCCAGAAACGGTATATTACAAAATTTTGTGAAAATGTCTTAAGCTGTTTTTTAGATATAATTAGCTTGACCCTGATCCATAATGACCCATAATGACCCACTAATCGAATTTTCTAGAACACATGACCCATCCCAATGGTCTTTTCGTGCCCGAAAACGATAGATTATAGAATTTCGTCAAAATCGTTAGAGCCGTTGTCTAGATAAACTTAGCTTGACCTACAGTGACCCAAAAATGACACACTAATCGAATTTCCTCGAACATGTGACTTAACCCAATGGTCTTCTCGTAATCCAAAACTGTAGAATATAGAGTTTAGTGAAAATCGTTAGAGCCTTTTTTCAGATAAAAAAACTTGACCCACAATGACCCTAAAATGACTTAGAATCGAAATCTCTCGAATATGTGACCTAGCCCAATAGTCTTCTCGCACCCGAAAATGGTTGGATACAAAATTTAGTTAAAATCGATTGAGCTGTTCTTTATATATAATTAACTTGACCCTGACCCATTATGACCCACTAATCAAATTTTCTCGAACACGTGACCCACCCCAATGGTCTTTTTGTGCCCTAAAACGGTAGGGTTCAAAATTTAATCAAAGCCGTTAAAGCCGTTTTCAAGATAAAATTTACACACACACAATTTTTGCTCGCATTATGGTATAAGATATGAGGGGCTCACAACCATAGTAGACGAAGTCCATTTAGAAAAAAAAAAATGAAGTCCATTTGGAAGGTGCATAAAATCTGTTTTATCCACTCCCACAATGAACCAAGTATTTAAACAGATGCCATATATGAGAGAGTATGTGAAAACAGACATCGTTCACTGTTGGGGTAAATAAAACAGATTTTATGCACCTTTTTAAGGGGACGATGGACCTTAAAAAACCTTAAAAATCAATTCTTTATTTTTTGAAAATTTCACTTTAAATAATATTCAGGGATACATTATATGCATTATGGCATGCATTTATAAAAAAAAAAATTAAAAAAAAATTAAAAAAAATTATTTTTGAGAAAAAAAATGGAGTTTTACGTGTCGTCTTAGAAATCTTCGAAATGCCCCATGCGCATTCCATATCAATGAAAATCCCCAATATTTTTTATAAAAGTTTGGTTTATATATATAAATAATTCTGTGCATCGAATTTTATATATTTGAGAATAAAGGTAAAAAAAAAATTTAAAATTTAAAAAAAATTTCGAAAAAATCTCAAAAAAATGTTTTTTTCTTTTTTTAACACTTTTATATTCAAATATATAAAATTCGATGCACAGAATTATTTATATATATAAACCAAACTTTTATAAAAAATATTGGAGATTTTCATTGATATGGAATGCGCAGGGGGCTTTTCGAAGATTTCTGCGTCAACGCGTAAAATGCCATTTTTTTTTTCAAAAATATTTTTTTTTGATAAATGCATGCCATAATGCATATAATGTACCCTTGAGTAATATTTAAATTGAAATTTACAAAAAAAAGAAAAAATTAAAAAATTTTGAAATTTAGAAATTTTTTCGAAAATTTTAATTTTTTTTTTTTACCTTTATATTCAAATATATAAAATTCGATGCACAGTGTTATTTATATATCTGAATCAAACTTTTATAAAAATATTGGGGATTTTCATTGATATGGAATGCGCAGGGGGCATTTCGAAGATTTCTACGACGACGCGTAAAATGCAATTTTTTTTCTCAAAAAAAAATTTTTTTTTAATTTTTTTTGTGAGAGATGCATGCCATAATGCATATAATGTACCCTTGAGTAATATTTAAAGTAAAATTTACAAAAAAAAAAAGAAAAAAATATAAAAATTCTGAAATTTTGAAATTTTTTCGAAAATTTTCAAAATTTTTCAATTTTTTTTTTTAACCCTTGTATTCAAATATATAAAATTCGATGCACAGTTTTATTTATATATATAAACCAAACTTTTATAAAAAATATTGGGGATTTTCATTGATATGGAACGCGCATGGGGCATTTCGGAGATTTCTAAAACGACGCGTAAAATTCCACTTTTTTCTCAAAAACAACACTAATTTTTTTTTGTAATAAATGCATGCCATAATGCATATAATGTATCTTTGAGTAATATTTAAGGTGAAATTTACAAAAAATAAAAAAAATATTTTTAAGGTCCCTCGTCCCCTTAATGGACTATATCATGTTTTTAAATTGGGTTTGGCCTACTATGGCTGTAAGCCCGTCATATGTAATTTTGTACCTTGAAGCCTGTTTTCTGAATTTTTGGTTAGATTATTTTTAATTTAATTTTTTATGTGATTTTTAGCGCATTTTCACGTTACGAAATGATTATTCTACATTAATAAAAATAATCCCCTTTCAGTTAATTAGACCGATATAGTAAGTTTTTAAAATAATGTTTATTTTGGTAAAATACTCCCAAAATTCATCAAAATATTAATTAAAAACTCATTGAAAGACTCATCAAAAGAGCATTTGTTCCCAGCAACTAAGAACAACGACTTAAGAACAACGACTTGATCGTAGTAGCTACCTGTTCCCTTCGGATTGCTTCATTAACGCAAGTCTCCTTGCCTCTCGTGATTCGGAGTTCTGTTTAACGCCGCATTTTATTCGATTACATCGCCTTCTACGATGATCCAAATTTTGTTTTAAATAAACAATTTACGTATTTTGTCCCATAGAAACCGAATCTGCAATTAAAAAAAAAGAGGGGGTATTCTACTTCAATATATTAATGTTAAACTCCCTCTGACCATCGGCGCTAGGGGAAAAGGGTCAACTGCAGTGTAACTGAATAGCTTCTAAAAAAATATTTAACACGTATTGTGTCGTTTTTGAATCCGATGTGTTCTGCTCGAGTTATTCGACAGTTTCTAGACTTTTTGGTCACTCTGTATATGATAAATATATTTTATAATATATCGTATCATAACCATGCATTCAAATTATAAATGTCTAGCTATACATTCAGTAGGAGGATAATCTAAAGACAGCCTATCTATGTAATTGGAATTTTTTTATGAAAATACCTATATGTATTTTCTAATAATTATCAAAGGCAACTATAACATTTTCACAACCTAAATATAATTACCAAGTTAATTTGTTTCATTTTTAACTGATGGCTTTGAATATCGTATATTTAAGATATCCTAATAAGTTAAAATTATACTCTCACATTAAAAGCAGAATTCTACTTAAAGAACTTAACTGCAGATATTTCTAACTTATTTGCACTATACAGATTTATCTGTAATAGCCTTCAATATGAGAATGCCGCTACAAACGGAATAAAGCGTCTAATCCGCTAGACATTTACTAAACGTTATTAAATATTCTAGTAGCTAAAGTAAACCTTAGTAGGTCAGCAATATTTCAGCAGTTACTGTCTGGCTCGGATGAATATTTGCACAATGTTCTACTAAAGTAAATGCAGAAAGTAACTATTTCACGTTAATTACACTATATAAAAAAATACGGGGTATCCTATAAGAAATTAACGATTTTTAAATTCGATAAAATAAGAAACAGTGGGAGTTATTGAAATTACTTTTACATGAGAGTAATTCGTTTTCAAGGAATTATTTACTGCACTACTTTGTTTCATGTATCCCTGATAACTGGCGCTTTTCTGCCTGACATTGTGATACTTGTTCTCAAAATAATTTCCAAATGCAATTTCTATTTCTTGCGTTTTGACAGTTAAATAGAAAGAAGAGTAAAAATGAAATCCGATAAAATTAGACAAGTTAAATTGTAACAGTTCGTGGTAGTTGTCCATGATGTTTGGGACTTGGAAGTATGATAAGTCTGGAAGCGTGATAAAGAAATTTCCAAGGTCACACACTTAAATTCATGCAAGAACAACTTCAATACACCGTTTAAGCGTTTTTGGAATTTTAAAAACATTCAGTCCATCTTTGAAGAACACACACGCAAATATATATAATATTGAAACAATAATTTTGAACCATTCTCAATATAATTCCTTGCTTCTATAGTGGTTTGTGTTTGGATACTGGATAGTGGGCAAGAGGTCAAAGTTCGAATTCCAATCAACCATGGATGTGTATAGTGGGTCATATTTAACTATAGAGGGAAATCTTTGTAAGTTTAGTTCTCGTAATCTAAATATAAATTCAGTACCCCAAACCAACCAACCAAATTATAATTCTAATAACAAAGGAGGTAGTATTTGTTTATTATTTTATCAATATAACAATGACGTGTTTAAAACTGAAAAAAAATATATCATTTAACTTTAATATTGGCTTTTTTAAACTATAGTAATATTTAATTTTAAAATTAATCTTTTTATAATATTGGAGTAAACAGGATACCCACGAAAGTCCTGTCCACCCCATTTAATTTTGAATGACGAAAGCTTATAGTCGTGAACATGGTGACTCTTTATAATAAAACTAGAAAGGTAGCCCGTCAAAAATGACGGAAATTTAGATATAATGATATATACAACTCATGTGCAAGAATATGAGTTTTCCCGATTGTTCCACAGTGATAGATGAAAATAACACATTTTAAGAACGAAACACATTTATGAAAAACTGTGTACAGTAATCTGCACAGTTTGGTTCAAAGTGTTATGCAGATTTGAGGCTTTTTGCGGTCATGTCTATTCAATCTTTGTTTACATTTTTTTAAATTCATATATTGGACAATTTAGATTGTTGAGCCTTAAAAATAAATAAATAATACACTTGAAGTAAGGTTAAAAACTATTAAATTATCGTATACGATTTCATGAAATGGTATTATATGGTATTATTTAAGTATTGCGCGGCAGCGCAATACTTATTTATTTCCAGTGTCACTTCTCAATGTTAATTTAACATAGAAAAGCCTATGGAGATCATAAATTTTTCATTTTTTCTTCCCACCTTTTTGTCCCTGATGCCACTCATTTTTAATTCTTTGCTAATTCTAATAATATTATAAATTCAAAGTGTAAAAACATTTGCCAGACGTCAGGGTTAAATAGGATCATAAAATGCTTTTGCATATAGGTGGATTATAATCTAAAGAGTAACATGGGCTAATTTTTATTTACATTATTCAAATATTTTTCTTAATAATTCCAAATTTCGCTTTTTTCATTGAGATTCAACTGACATTTTCTAATAAAATTTAACATTTTTCCTTCATTGTTGTAAATAATTCAAAAGCCGTAATAATAATTTGCCTATTTTTAGTTGAATGATTTTCACGTGAAACATGAAACTGAAGAAACTGAAATAGTTTTTAAGAATTAAAAAGAAGATGAATATGACGTCAAAGTGGAAATAAAAATGACATTTTCAAGCAGATTTTTCAATTCCTACTATTAGTTCACACTCTTCCTATATACATACATACATATATATATATATATATATATATATTTATATATCTTGTTCAAATTTTCAATCGTTAATAAAATACTCATTATTCATCCTATCAAGTTGAAATAAATTTTTTAAACTTGTACTGGATGACAATTGATGTTAATAAAGTTTTTTTTCAAATATTAATTAATTAATTAAATTTTAATTAATTAATTTTAGTTTTGCATGGGAAACAAAATGGCGGCTATTGGTTATTGAAGATCAATGAAAGTATTTTCAATAAGGGGTTACCATAGGGGGGCCCTGTTCAGTCACCAAATACCGCCAAGTTTGTCTTTAACTTGGCGATATATCGTCAACTTTGGCGGCCAAAATGAGTCGCCAAAAGTGACGCCAACTTGGCGATATCTGTAATATTTCGCGAAATTCCCATAGAGTTCCATTGTAAACCTACTGCTTATAGAAAATCAACAAATTGAGATATTTTAATGCAACAAAAACTAATATTAGCTTAAAGGATTTTATTAAATTTTTCTTTGATGACTTAAATAGGAATTGACTTTAAAAACAATATTTTTATAAGACTTGTTTAAGTTCAGATTGGAATTTTTCGTCCAAACTACAGCAATATTTATTACTGCACTGGTGAAAATTTTTGAATTATACATAGGTAAATTACATCACAAATTGTGATGCGATATAGCACAAATCAAAGCCTGGTGATGATACCCTCCATTAATTTTGAAATGTGTTCGTCTGAATGCTGTAGTTATTAAAAAACTTGACATATTAAACAAAAACCTAATTTGCAGAACAAATAATAATAATAAAAAAAAATATTTCCTAAATTGTTTAAGCCCGAGAAGGGGCAGATATTAAGATATTTCATTCAATTCGTTCTACATTTAATGTTAAATTTTTGTAACAAATAAGTTTAACCAATTGAACTTTAAAAAATAAAAATGAAATGCACACAATGTAATACTTTAAACACCTATGTACTTAGATTCCGTTCAAATGAAATCGAAATAAATCTTAGACTTTTTCCATTTTTAATTTGTAAATATTTGTACTGCAGATTTTGCATTATGTTTATGATGATTGTGCATAATATGATGTGCATACATGTGCATACATGCAAAATACAAAACTTTAAAATAAGTCTAAGATTTATTTCGATTTTATTTGAACGGAATCTAAGTATATAGGTGTTTAAAGTATTATATTGTATGAATTTCATTTTTATTTTTTAATGTTCAATTGGTTTAACTTATTTGTTACAAAAATTTAACATTAAATGTAGAACGAATTGAATGAAATATCTTAATATCTGCCCCTTCACGGGCTTAAACAATTTAGGAAATAAATGTTGTTGTTTTTTTTAATTTGTTCTGCAAAATAGGTTTTTGTTTAATATGTGTGTGCTTCACGATCTTGGTTACGACTTTGGCGAAATTGGCTGTAACTTGTCATAATTCTAATAGTGTGGGCCTCTATAACAAAAAAGTAACCAGTTTTTAGTAAAATTTCTGATATAAAGTAGTTTTCAAAAACTTGTGTAAAATTGCAGGCCGTTCTCATGTTATGCCAGTTCTAGGAATAATATTTCTAACACTGAAGATTTTCAATGTATATATGGAATTTAGAAAAGCTTCGCCAAAAGAAAAGGTCCTGAAATGACATTGTAATTCCTCTAACTTCAAAGTTTAATCGGGCCCTGATGTTGAGTACTGAAATCTAATAAATACAGTTATTTTGAATATTACAACAGAATTAAACAGTTAAACTTATTTAACTTAAACCCGCTGTTACTTCCCGATGTTATTTTTTAGTATTAAGAAAGAAAATTATTTAAAATTTTCAAATCATGCATTTATGATTTTTTCAGTCTTTAATAACTAAATAATGAAAAAATAGGCTTTTGTTCTGAGCTCATAAATATGACAATAAAATAATGTAACTAAGAGACATTGCAAAATTAAATCTTTGTGATTACAAACCATAAACAAACGATACCGCCACCATTTTACCTACTATGATGTCATTAGAATATTGCCCATTGATTGTTGGAAAACTTACTTTGTGAATGATTACCTCAATGATTTAATATTTTTGACGTTTCACGATGAATGAATCACTTGTGTTTGTTTAGGTTTATGGAATGAGATATTAAGGTGTGAAACTAATTTCAATTGAAGCTATCCAAGGATATATGTATTTTTAATCGAAATTAAAAACAATGCTTTGATCTCGAAATAAAAAGTTTTAGTTTGTATAATTTGTTATTTCTGTTAATTATTTATTTAAGTACTTTTCCATTATAGCGCATTTTTTAAAAAAACTTGGCGTGATTCGGGCATCAGAAAAGTGAGATATGTTGCGAAAATATATAAACAGCTATGAAAACAAATCTAATGAACTTTTATCTTTGTTTATATATGCACTTATATGCATAAAAAATCGTTTCTAAATATATATAAATTTTATGTACAAATTACGGCACAGATTTCAGATATGAACCGGGATACCTAACTGGCGCCAAAATGGTGTTATTTTGCCTGGGTACAGATGTCATATTCGCCCCATATTGGCGCGATTTTTTTCGGTTGCCAATTTGGCGAAATCATCAACAGGGTAAACAACATGATCCGGGTTACCACATCAAGCAAAATAACGACACTTTGGCGCAAGTTAAGTAACTGTTGCCTATATGATATTGGCGACAGAAAAAATTCGCGCCAATATGGGGCGAGTATGACATCTGTTCCTTTGCCTGCTATGGTAACCCGGCTATTGTTTTTTATTTATTAATAAATTGTTTATTTACTTTTACTTTCTGTTTTTTAATTATATAAACTGCTTTGTACTATCGTTATTATTCAGACTTTTATTTATTTATAGTTATTTCCTTTTCAAAATGATAGCAAATAATTGAAAAATATATAAGTAACTGGTATTCGAAAGCGAGATTTCTGCCAAATTGGCGTCATAGAAAAATCACGCCAACCCCCATGCGTATATGACATCTGTGCAAAAATTACTTCTGTTTCTTTATAAAAATGGGTAAATAGTTTTTTTTATATTAAATTGTCGGCACAGATGTCATATACGCCCATATTGGCGCAATTTTTTTTTTTTGACGCCGATGTCATATACGCACCGGGTACTTAACTGGCGCCAAAGTGTCGTTATTTTGCTTATAATTTTTAACCCGAATGTTGTTTATGCTGTTGATGTTTTCGCCAAATTGGCGTCCGAAAAAAATCGCGCCAATATATGACATCTGTGCCAAATTGTATACATATGGGAAAAATTGCTTGTGAGTATGAAGCAGCAAATAGGTTGCCAGAAAATACGTTGGCAAACTTCTTTCTCGCCAAGAAACTTTTCTCCGAATTATTGTACATAAGCAATGATTGCTAGAAATGCATTTTTAATTATGATATGCGCTTTTATGTTTCACTACATTTATGCATACTATACTGTGTGTATAAATGCTACAGTTCATATGCAGGGCTACACAAAAGAATTCGTAAGGGTTACTGAGTATGAGAGTAAATTGCTTAAAGGTGTTTTTTAAAGGAGTTATGCATTTTTACGCTGAACTGCATTTAGTTTCCTAAGAAATGTTTGTGGAATATAGATAAAATGATATACATGGTCACGTAAAGAATTGGATACATAACCGTCTATAGATGATAATATCTGGAAATGTGATTTCAGTAGTTTTAAGAGTAGTTTAAATTAAATTTTAGCTAAATAGTGGCATATAATAACGGTACTATTGGCTTTGGACGGTAACTGCTGAAATCAATTTTTAAATTTTTTTATTCGTTTTCTAAAATGTTTACTTAGTTATCTTGGTACTTCTTTGTTATCCCGTCGACCAAATTACTGTCGCCAAATTGTAAGATTAATCGCCAATAATGGTTGCCATTAATTAATTAATTAAATGCCAATAATGGCCCATAAAACCATTAATTCGACGTTTTATTTGTATTTTTATTAATGTTTTACTATTGATTTGGCGATTTATATAATTTGGCGAAATTGGTCGACGGGATATCTAAGAAGTAACGTTATCTTATTTACCTTATTTCCCTAAATAACGAAGTTTTGTTAAAGCATTCAGGATGTGTTGGAAAGTGTTTCATATTCTATGCTTAACGCATGACTTTTCTTTCTTCTTTAGTCTTATTTTGCATTTATTTTATTCTTAATCATATTGCTTATACTGCTTTATAGAAACTTATAGAAACCTTATAGAAACCTTGGCACAGTTGTCATATACGTTATGATATATTGGCGCGATATTTTTCCGACGCCAATTTGGCGAAAACATCAACAGCATAAACAACAGCATCCGGATTACCGTATCAAGCAAAATTACGACACTTTGGCGCCAGTTAAGTACCCGTTGTGTATATGACATTGGCGTCAGAAAAAAATCGCGCCAATATGGGGCGTATATGACATCTGTGCCGAAACTTTAATTTCTAATGTTTAAACTCTTCGCTCCACTCCCCTTGCATATAGTACAAACTATAACACGGATAGCGCAAAATAATAGACAATTTGGTACTTTTCCACTGTAGGGGCTTTGGCATTTTTTTAAAAAAGCTTGGTGTAATTTGGGCATCAAAAAGTGAGATTTGGGTACTTTTCCGTTATGCGGACACCATTGTCGCCAAGCGTAATAGTTGGCGCAAAATCGTGAATTGTAGCATTTGAAAAATAAAAGAAAAACCATTGTCGATACTAAAGTGAGCATTTAAAAAATATAACATTTGAAAATTCCAGACTTTTATGAACTATTTCATCAAATCACAAATATATACTTAAAATAAGTGAACAAATAACTGCTATAAAATAAAGCAATAAAATAAAACTCATATTAAACTGCTGGCATAAAATTACAAATATCTTTTAGCATTTTGAAATAATTGGCGCATTAGCATACATTTTGGCATGGTGTCCGTATAACGGGAAAATATCGAGATTTGTTGTCAAATCATATAAACAGCTATGAAAACAAATTTGATGAGTGTTTTTGTTTGTTTTATATGTATATTATTGATGTTTTTATGTACAAATTACATCTGTTTCTGCATAAAATTAGAGAAACGGCTTTTTTATGTTAAATAAATCGTATAAATATCGAAAAAAATGCGTGTGTATATAAAATGAAACAGTGAATATGATCCCGGAAAATATGTTACCAAATTTCCTTTTTCTCCAAGGCACCTATACTGGAATAGTACCTAAAGCACATTAAAATCGCGCAGTTAGGAGCTCACACAGTACACCGTTGTCTATTGGCGGTTATTTTATTAGTAGCATCGGGAGGAAGATGTAAAGATATGCTTTAAATTATCACCCATAGATTTCGAAAAAATATCTTAAAAGAGTGGAGTTTAAGTTAAATTTCGGTGACCTCCATTATGAAAGATTAATGGTTTTAAATGGGAATTTCGCCAAATTAGTCAGCTATCGCCAAGTTGGCTAACATTTGGCGCTACTGTGGTAACCCTGCATTAATATTTTTCAACAATTACTCATTTCAATGAGGCGGTCCTACCGGAATAGTGAGGGACACACAGAGACTTGGATTTTATATAAATAGATAACTATGCGCTGCGTTTGAGACTCGTTAGTGTATCATCTAGCGGCAATCTTCTGAGTTATCTGGAAGATGGTACGAGATACGAAATAAATCTCATTTACAAAGTTGCAGAGGGTCTAGTTTTATTCAAATTAATATGTTTAGAAGAACGTAAATGTAATATATATATATATATATATATATATATATATATATATATATATATATATACGCATTTAGCAGCTTAAATACGCCGCCAAATACAAAAAGGTCACATTATAAAGCTGCAATGCAGCCTGCATTCTGCATGTTTTCCGATTGTTTACTTATTGAGCATACTTAAGACGGTTTTCATATTACAAATATGCACATTACATGTATTAGTTTTATAAGCAAATTAGTTAAGTCTTTTGGCGCTGTCGATCTTCGGTATAAGACACTTAACAATCTGAAATCAATGTTGAATTCAGAATTTTTTTCTCCGTTATGCATTTAGTGTTGGAGTCCCGTCTACCTTCGGCAGCGTACATCCTCAAATTTGCATATTATAATTTTAAATAAAAAAATACAAAAAAAAAACTAGTGATTGTAACCTCACTAAATTTGACAATGGCGTATATCCTCAAACGTATACGATATTATATTTTTAAAAGAAAATTCATACAAATGAACCTACATTTAGGGGACCCGCTGCCTTCGTCAGTGAACAACACTCGAGTGCGCTATGCATGGTCCGGTCTGTTTTTGCAAGAGAATATCCAATTTGTGTCTTAGTTAGTTGTTCTTATTTAACATATCCTGTCGTTTTTCTCTATTTAATCAAATAAAATTTTAAAAAATGTGACAGTTAGCAGTTACACACCATGTTTATGCCTGTAGCTATCGCCACTCTCGTGTTAAATGCAATGGGTAGGGCATTTGTAGACACCAGGTAGGATGTAAAAACTATGTTTCAATTAATCAACTAATTTCTTCATTTCAATTTTTTTTAATTTGTTAATAAATATATTAAAATTATTAATTTTTAAGTGCATTATTCGAAACAATAATTCTAGAAGTTGTTACATTCTAGTAGTTGTTGTCTCGATCATTAAATTCTGCACTGAATAAATATAATAACTTTGTTTGCGCTTTTACTGTTTTAAGTTTTGCAAATACATAAAAAAAATATTGAAAAATACAGTTATAGAATGTATCAGCTAATAAAATTATTATTGTTTCTTTGAGATGCAGCATTACATTATGATTCGAATTTGATAGGAGAACTAATTGGTAAATCCGGGAATTTTTTTTTTTTTAATTTTTCTTTAACGTATGCTCAAGAAAAAATGCATAATCATTATGTACAATTTGTAAATACAATTAAAGGTAATAATTCATAATATTTTATGATCTACAGTACTTAATCTATAAAGGGAAAACATGTGTGTGACTAACATTGACATCATGTTGACGGGGGCGACGACCCAAGCATCAATTTTTTTTATCGATTTTTTTTTTTTAATTTTAAACATCTCTAAAATTTCAATTGTTAAACAGTTGAATAAATAAAAGGCACCTTCAGGTCCATTTTTTTATTTGAAGTTTGCAAAATTGTATTTGATTTACTGAGTTTTTATTATTCTTAAAACAATTTTCATGCATGTTTTTTTTTTTTTTTTTTTTTTTTTTTTGTCCACCCGATTCAATTAATCCGAATATAGGAAACTAACTAGTTTATATTTGTACAATTCAATCAGTTCAACATTTGTTTCCGTCTAATATTCCATGAAAAAATTAAAATTCAGTAATAAGTTCTTCCAGCATGAGAAAGGAGAAAAAGGTAAATTTCTTAATCCTTCTTTTAAAAATTCAGATTATTTTATTGAAACACAAGAATCTAAAATTAGCGTAACCCTTCTATAGAAGATTGAAGACCAGTTTTCGTCAATACTGAATATGAATGAAAATTTCGACAAATTAGTGAGCTATATCCAAGTTCTTAATTTAGAGTAATTTTTGATTGGTCGCGAAATTTGCCGATATCTTGAAGTTCTTGCCGATTTAAATCAACATGATGGATGAAGCTAATCAATGAACTAGGCCGAGATCGTGATATGTCCTGCACAGATGCTCAGTCACATCCAAGTTGGTTAATATATACGACTGCTGATGTAAAACAAATATCAGATTGTTTTAAAATATTAGACATCCCAGAGTTTCAAACTGCTATATCTGAGCCATTTTTCAAGATAAAGAAAAAACATGCTCTGGAGTAATTATATCCGGGTCAAACACTTTTTCAAATTGTAATCTTTTGTACCTAATTTGGAATTTTAGAATTTAATTTTTTTAAGTGGTCGCCATTTTTTCCCCCGACATCGGTATGGATCTTGGTATCTCCTATATATGCTTAGTCACATCCAAATTGGTTAATAAATACTCGTGCTATCGCATGACAAAATTCAGATTTTTCTAAATTATCAGTCACCGTAAATTTCAAACAGCTATAGCTTAGCCATATATTTAGATAAAGACGAATTAAATAATGCTCCGGAATACTTTTATAAAGATCAAGCATTTACGAAAAAAAAAACAAACTTTTCAATTTCTAATTTTTTTTTTACATATTATTAAATTTTTAAATAAAAAAAAAATGAAATGGCTGCCATTTCGAAACAAAATGGTGTATGAAGATTATTAACGAACTCGGTTAAGCCTTAGGCTAATGTCAGACGAACGTCTATTCGCACGCTTTTTCTTTCCACATCAAACAGAAACACATTCTCTAACATGGGTTTCTGTTCACACGTTCGTGTGACATTAGCCGATAATGTCAGACATATTGAATTAAATTAATTCAATAATTTGTTTTGCTTTATTTTTTTATTCATATGATAAACAAACGAGTTAACGTTTTAATATATTTTGAATAAATTAAAAAAAAAAGAAAGAGTTAAAGGAACCGGAAAAAAATTGTATAACTATTTATTGAATTGTTACTTAGATTATACGCTATAAATTATACGTAATAATCTTTCAAATAACATTGGAAAATGTTAATAGTTTTTTTTTTAATACCTACCCCATATATATAAAAGCCTAATGAAACGAATTTATGAAACGGATATCTGAAACGGCTGAAATGAAACAAATTTATGTAACGATTCTATGAAACGTCTGATTAAACAACTGATTATGTTTCACGGCGATTTCTCTTAAAATATGGAATACTTTGCGATGAAATTAACACCACAAATCAGTATTTATTCGCAGATCTCAAAACTGGTATTAGAATTTTTTTTTTATTCGAATTAGTTTTCGAAATATTATTTTTTTTTTCTAAGTTTAAATACATTTTTCCAATAATGGCAACTAAAATTTTAATCATAACAGATATATTTTTTTTCATATTTCAGAAAATGTTATTATTTTAAACTAATTTGGCGACCAGTTTGGCCTCCCTTTAATGCATGATAAGAAATGTATCATGCTACTTTTATTCTTAATTCAATTTACTTGAACAATCTTTCGCCAAATCGAAAGATTCTGATACAGAAATCAATTCTGACAGTATTTTTATGTTAGTGAGAAGCAGGTGATAAATCGCCAAACAATTTTTCAGTCGCATTTTTTTGTATTTCATTAATTTCATTTAAAATATAATCCTTTCATTCATTTTATTAAAATTGATGGCTTTCACTTCTTTTTTTTTTTTTTAAACAAAACGAAAAAAAAAATTATTAGGCACAGATGTTATCTACGCACCGGGGTACCTAATTGGCGCCAAAATGGCAATATTGTGATTGAGATGGTAACCCGACTATTGATGTTTATTTAATAATAAATGTTTAATTGCTTTTATTTCTTTTTTAAAATTATATAAATTATTTTGTTCTATAGTTATTATTTTTTTATATTTCCTTTAGAAAATGATAGAAAATAATTGAAAAATACGGTACTACTTAGTTATTCCGTCCACCAATTTCGCCAAATTATATAAATCGCCAAACCACTCGCCAAATTATACAAATTGACATAATTTTTATTTTAAATAACGAAAGAACAAATAAATTAGTATAACATTAATAAATATACAAATAAAACGTCGAAATAAAAATTACTTGATGACGTAAACTCGTGTAACTTGCTTAAAGTCAAGCGAATGTGACATTTACGATCAACCATTATTCGCATTTAATCTTATAGTTTGGCGATAGATTTTTGGTCGACGGGATAACTAACTAATACCAAAAATACATATGTAACTGGTATTTGAAAATGAGGTTTTCGCCAAATTTTCGTAAAAAAAAAAAAAAAAAAAAAAAAAATCACGCCAAACCTGCGGCGGCGTGTACTACCAGACGCCAAACCTGCGGTATATGGCATCTAGCGAAATATTACCACTCGAAAAAAAAATTATAACTGGCGAGTTCAAAAAAAGTTATTGGCGAGATTTGCATCCGGCTTGAGTAACAGTACAAAGAATTCTTTTTGACCATGGCAACTTTTATGTAGTTTTGTTCGAAAAAAAATTTGGATTTTTTAATCAAAATGGAAAAAATTACGTCCCCATATTGGCGCGATTTTTTTAAACGCCAATGTCATATACGGAACGGGCACTTAACTGGAGTCAAATTATCGTTATTTTGCTTGATATGGTAAGCCGGATGTTGTTGTGTATGCTTTTGATGCGTTCCCCAAATTGCCGTCGGAAAAAAATCGCGCCAATCTTTATGACATCTGTGCTAAAATTTCATACGAAAGACGAAGGGATCAGACCGTATTTGTTTATGGCAGTTGATGACTTGAACTATTATAATATAGATGAAATGATGGCGATAGAATAATATTTGGCGACTTATCATCTATGTTGGCTAACATTAAAGTACCAAAATGGCACCTAGAGTAAAGAAAGCGAAGTGGTCCTCCCGGAACTGTTGATGATAGTCACATGATTTAGGCCCATGTTATACAGATTGTTTTAAAATACAAAAGACTCTGTATACTTAATTCTTTTTATTTTAGCTCATTTTGAAATGTTTTACTGATCCTCTTTAATCAAAAATGAAAAGAACCATTGGATGTCTTAACAGCAACTGATTCGCCTTAAATTTTTTGAAATCAAAGGGAATTGAATGGAAACCCGTTTACAAGGAGATCTGCACAGCTTTTTTCAGTATAATTCAATCTTCTGTAATATTTTTAAAAACCCATCAGATTAGCGTGTTTTTAGATTCTGCGGTGTCTGAACGGGGGTTGGCGAGCGTAGCTTGCAAGGGGCAGAGCCTCCTAGTCTCATATAAGAGATCAAATTAAAGATCAATTTGCATAATTTTTAAATAATTAATTACTATAATATTCAATTCTATTAATAGCAAATCCTCTAAATTATTTTTTAAAATCTTTATGAAACCTTTCGCTATTAAAAGGTACACCAATTTTGTATTTCTTCCCATTTAATTCTAGGAAAACCGGATTGAAGATGTTACCATAAATTTAAATTATGTTCAATGCTATTTCTTTTTTATAGCAATAAGTAATTAATCATTTTAAACATAATATGAGGGTTTGAGTTCCAGATTTATCTAATTATAATCATCTACGTAGTGTTTCTTTTATTAACTGATATAATGGAAAACAATTTCATGTTTTTCTTCATCCATGTCGTAATCTACCCTATATATATATAATCCTAACGAAACGAATTTATGAAACGGATATATGAAACGACTGAAATGTAACGAATTTATAAAACGATTCCATGAAACGACTGATTAAACAACTGATTATGTTTCGCGGCGATTTCTCCTAAAATATGGAATACTTTGCAATAAAATTAACACCAAAAATCGGCATTGATCCGCAGATCTCAAAACTGGTAGTAGAATTTTTAAATTAGAATTAGTTTTTGAAATATTAATTTTTTTCTAATTTTAAATATTTTTTTCTAATGATGGCAACTGAAATTTTAATCATAAGAGATTTTTTTTTTCCATTTTAGTAAAGGTTATTATTTTAAACTAATTTGGCGACCAGTATGGCTTCCCTTAAATGTATGCTAAGAACAATGTTTTTTTTTTTTTTTTTTTTTTTTTTTTATTTAATACAAAACTTTACAAAACTTTCATAGAAAACTGAAAAGATTAAAATTATTGGTTTTCAATTATTTCTTTTTTTAAACGAAACGAAAAGAAAAATATTAGGCGCAGATATCATATACGCACCGGGATACCTAAATGGCGCCAAAATGACGTTATATTGTCTGACATGGTAACCCGGCTATTGTTGCTTATTTATTAATAAAAGTTTCTTTATATTTATTTTCTTTTTACTTAAAAAAATTTATAAATTGTTTTGTTGTATAGTTATTAATTTTTTTTTTTATTTATTTATTGTTATTTCATCTTAAAAATGATAGAAAATAATTTAAAAATACATATGTAACTGGTATTCGAAAGCGAGGTTTTCTCCAAATTGGCGTAAAAAAAAAAACAAAAAAAAAAACACGCCAAACCCGATTAAATAATGCAGCAAATCCTGACATTTAATTTCAAATTGAAAGCAATGTTTTAAAGGTCCCACTTTGTTATCATGTAGACCAATTTCGCCAAATTATATAAATCACCAAACCACTCACCAAATTATACAAACTGACGTAATTTTTATTTTAAATAACGAAAAAAGAAATAAATTAGTATAGCATTAATAAAAATAAAAATAAAACGTCGAAATATAAATCACTTGATGGCGTAAATACGTGTCACTTTCTTACAGTCAAGTGAATGTGACATTTACGATCAACCATTATTGTCATTTAATCTTGTAGTCTGGCGATAGATTTTTGGTCGATGGTATAACCAAGTAGTACCATTTTAATTTACCAGTCGAAAAATAAAAAAATGCTAACTGGCGAGTTAAAAGAAAGCTATTGGCGAGATATGCACCTGGTTAACATAAAAGTACCAAGAATGCTTTGCGATCATGGCAACTTTTTTGCAGTTTTATTCTAAAAAATAACTTTGATTCTTTAATCAAAAAAGAAACCTTTCTTATGAAAATCGAAGTGTTGTAATTTTTTGTGGCAGTTACATGACTTGGACTACTATAATATATGTGAAATAATGGCTGTAGAATAATATTTGGCGACTTATCGCCTGTGGCTGGCTAACATTAAAGTACGAAAAATGGCCGCCTAGAATATAAAAAGCGAAGGGATTCCACGGAACCGTTGATAATATTCACATGACTTATGCTATTATTATAGAGATTGTTTTTAATTCTAAAAACAGCGCAAAGAATATTATTTCCTAACGGTTAAATATTTATTTAATAGTGACTATTAAAAACAGAAACAAAAACTTTAAAATTACTATTAAATAAGTAAGTGTTAAAAGTAGCAAAATATTGAAAATTATGTCTTGAAAATTGTATTTACACGTGAATATTAAAAGAGAAAAGAAACTTTTAAATAATAAATACATTAATAAGCGTTTAACCCTTTTAGGGACAAGGTACTTCTATTCGTAAAATGTTGAAATCAGTGAATGGTACCAGAATTTACAAACAAATTTCGAAATACGAAAATCCTGTTTTTCACTTACTTAATAAAAGGAAAATTTTCATTCCAATGTTCTGGTGCCATTGTGGCATTTAAGAATAAATATTAAGTGGTCCAAAAATGAACCACTGCCCTTGAAGGGGTTAAAGCAGTAAATCGTAGCAAATTGTATTATGTCAATCTTTTTATAACGCTGTTAAAAGTACCGGGAGGCAAAGACTCTGTTTACTTAATTCATTTTATTTTAGCTTCCTTTCAAATGTTTAACTGGTCTTCTTTAATCAAACATGATCTTCTTTAACCAAATCATTTAATCAAACATGACATTGGATGTCTTAACAGCAACTGATTCGGCCTTAAATTTTTGCAATCAAAGGAAATTGAATGGAAACCCGTTTACAGGGAGATCGCTATATGTTTTAGGTAGATTTCGTATGAAATACTACTTATTGGCGTCGTTCCTATGTTGAAATTTCTGAAAACATTTTGCAGATCCACACCGATCATGACCCCTAGAGCCCAAAACTACCCTCAGTAAAAAACTTTATCTATCTATCTATCGATCGATCGATCGATCTATCTATCTATGTATCTATCTATGTATATATATCACTTTCTTCTGGACACGATAACTTCCTCAATTTTGCACCAATCTCTTCCAAACTGATACATAAAATCAAGGGGCATAAAATCTCGGTCCAGTTCGTTAATGGGCAAAATCGGACCAAGGGGATGGAAATAGAGAGGGGTTTTGTGAAAACGGAAAACTCCCCATAACTTCTTAATTTTTGTACATATCAAATCAGTTTAAAGTTTTTATTACTTCTACAAATAGGGCCAAAATTTATGTATCACAGATTTTTGATAAAGTTAAAAATGGGCTCAAGGGGCGCAAAAAATAGGGTTTTGGGGGAAAAAAATTCATAACTTCGTCAATTCTCAAGATATCAAATTCAGTTAATTTTATCATGAATCTCCTTAACATTATCTACAACTTTTATATTCACAAGTTTTTTATAGGACCAATTCGTACCGCAAAAAAAAATAGAAACGAAAACAAAAACGGCGTTTAAAGAAGAAAAAAATCCATCACCCCCTCAATTCAAAAGATATAAAATCCCCATTAATTTATCATATATCTTCTTAATATTTTCTACAACATCTATATAGACACGTTTTAGATAGGACCAATTCTTACAGCAAAAACAAATTAAAAATACATTGCGGTTGAAGAAAAAAATCATCTTAGTAAGGGTGTATTCAAATCCAAACTGCTTATTTTCTGACTCATTTTACAATTCATTTTTGCTCTCAAAGGCTTCCAATTGGTACCTTTTCTTACACAGAAACTATATAATATACCGTAATGGTCAATGATTTGATAGAGGTAAAATATATTTTAAAACATGCTGTTAAAGTGGGCCTTTTGAACCGAATTTCCGGAAGCGCAGTGTGTTGGAAAAATCATCGCATTAAGGGCGCATTCAAATCCAAACTGCTTATTTTCTGACTCATTTTTAAATTCAATGTTGCTCTCAAACGCATCCAATTGGTAGATTCGCTTATTCAGAAACTATATAATGTACCGTAATGATCGATTTTCTGACAGAGGCAGAATATATTTCAAAAAATGATGTCAAAGTGGGCATTTTGAACGGAATTTCCCGAAGCGATTGTGTTAGAAACGAAAAATATTGTCTTACTGAGAAAATAATTGTTTATATATCAAGTTTTAATTAATTAAACGAAAATTAAAAACACAGGACGCTTATAAATCTCTTAAAAAATCACGTCAACAAGTTTCATATTTTTCCTTTTAAAAATGAATCTGGAGTTATGCCAGAAAATTTCGAGTTATTGAGCATGGAAAGGTATTTTTTTTTAATACCGCCCTAACATGATTCTGATAAAACCAGTTAATATAAAAATGAAATAAAAACTCGTCAAAAGCGGCCAGATAAATTTGTTAAAGTGGGTTTATCTCTAATCATGATTTGTTTTTTGTTTGTGAAATTAGTATACTTAACTTCGAAATCTACCTCCTCCTGTAGGCCGGGCCGGCAGGAATTTGTTTCATTAGAATACAATCTTCTCTAAACTTTTTAATATCGATCAAATTAGCGTGCTTTTATATTCTGCGGTGTCTGAACGTTGGTTGGCGAGCGTAGCTTGCAGAAGGCAGAGCCTCCCAGTACAATATAAAAAAATACAATATTTCTTTCGCGGGATAATTTTGAAAACGATGAACACTTTGAGCTTTTTTCCGATTTTAGATTTTTCTCGTTGGTTTTAGATATTTTTTAATTATACAATACTTCTTTTGGGAGTTTTAAAGTCATGAATACACAAACCTACGACTGTCTTATTTAAATATCTACGTTTCGCAGCAGGTAAACAAGTATCTGAAATAATTTGTTATGCGCTATTTTTTTATTCATTTGATAAACGAGCTAGTTAACATTTTATTAGATGTTGAATTAAATCAAAAAATAAATTTCAAAATCAAAAAAGTGGTTCAAGTCGGTGAAAAGTTTTACAATTATTTTTTGAATTACAAACTGATTATATACAATAAATTGTTAGTAACAATCATTCAAATAACAAACGAATTATTATTATTATTTAATATCCCGGCACAAATTAATCACTGAAAATCTTGTAGATCTTAAAAATGGGAAATGTGACAATAGCGTTTATGAATGAATGACAAGTTTTACTATTTAGCCCTTTAGCGATGAAAGACAATAGAGTTAAGGATACAGCTAATAAAGTTTATATCCAAGTTTACATATAATGTTACATAAAGGTTCCATATAAAGTTACATAATGCTCAATGGTTACATATAAGGCTAGATATAAGGTAACATAAAGGTTACATATAATGCTAATAAAAGAAGAATCGATGGATTTTCATTAAAAAAAAATTAATCAAAATCGTACTTAAGCAATTCTGAAAATGTTACAGACAAGATAAATTTAGATTAAAAAGTTAAACCAAAAACACAGACACGGGATTTCTTATAGATAAAAAAAAATGTTTAAATTTATATGACATTCCTAAGGAAAAATTATGAAAATCTTCATTGAATCTTTTAGACACAATATTAAAATACGCTAATAAAATTACTAAAGTAGGAGGTAAAGCAAATTAAACTGACAAAACATGACAGCAATACATTTGAAAATAGGCCATAAAGAAGTTTGTATTTAATTTATATTATTTTATCTAAATTGAAAGTTTCTTTCATTAATCTTGCAACATCTTCTGCTGAACCAATCTGTAAAATACTTAGATGTGTACCTTCTATAGTATGAGAGGTAATTTTTCCTTCACATACCTGTAAAAAATAAAGCAAAATAAAAAAGGAGGAAAAATAATAGTTCTAAACATACGAAAAATTCATTACACTTTTAGATTATTTCAAAATAATCCGATTAAATATCAATTTACTTTCTTAATATGAAACGCTCAACTAAATCATACTACAAGTTTCCAAATTTAGATATGTTTTATGTGCCTTGGATTTTATCTGATTTTTTTAAACAGTATAGTGAAATTTATAATATTATTTAGATGAAATGATAGTTAAAATAAAAAAATGTCTAATTATATTATGGGATTGAAACTATTTTAAAGTTACTAAACTTTTTAAAATGTTTATGTAGATTGCTAAAAGTAATAGATAACAAATGATATGTTTTGTAACGTATACATAAGTATGAAGTTTTACATGAACATATTAATAACAAAATATTAAACAAGTCATTCCAGCTCAATTGAAAGAACGAGTTCTTTTTTTTATTAGCCCCCGGTACTGTATGCTATTTCTTTCTCCCAGCTTATTTTGTGTCATCTCTAAAAAATAACGTTAACTTACAGAAGCCAGCCGTAAAACAAAGCAGTACGTTTAAATACTCTATAGCAAATTTTTAAATTTCTAAGCATCGCATATTTTCAATTTTTATACCGTCTTACTGGAAAAAAAAACTGCTTTTAAATGCATTTTTTTTTTAAACTGCATCCCCATTTATTTTTAAATATTAATTTTTTTGTAGTTTTTGGAGCCGTTTGCTTAATATTGGCAACGGAAGTACTCCATCTCTGTAAAAAGTAAAGGAAGAATAGTTGTAAAAATTATTATATACTTTTGTTGTCATTTTTTCATAACAACCGAAAAAAAATGTAATTAAAATACTTGCTATTTTGAAAAAATATAAACGAATGATTTTTGTTAAAACATGGAGCTATTATAAACGATATTAATGTTACAAACAAATGAAGGCCTATGAATCATTAGACAGCCGTTTTTTTCGGTCGAGTTTCTTTAATGACAGCATCTTTTTGCTGCATTTTTGTATTATTTCTCGATACTGACATTCTGTGCCTACTTTACTGTAGATGTTTAAGAGTGGATCGTAAATGAGGAATTCTTAAGCGGATGCGAATGACGTCATTTTACATAAAATAAAAGCATATGCTATAAGTCTTAAAATTGAAATATATTTTGTACTATTTATATATACATATATTTTTTTTTCATCGGGGACGACACTAAATTCTGAAAAAGCAGAATTCCTGTTTTCTAGTTATTATTATTCTTTTAAACGTGCATACATGAGAATTTTTGCAAGATAAACAATAAGCGTGCATACATGAGAATTTTTGCAAGATAAACAATCTGGTGTTATCACTTCTGAGTTCACTATTTTGGCGAGAAAAGTAATTTGTTGTGTAGTTGAAATTTCATTTAACATCGATCAGTTTTGGACACGTTTTTGAAAAAGGGAAGCCCTCACAGAGGACGTTTGAAGGAAAACGGACATAAATCATAATTATCGTACCTGGAAAACCCAGAAACATCTTGACCAGTAAAGCCACCCAGAAGCGCGGGATTCAAACATCCGAACTTCGGCCCAAGTGTCTCATATTGTGACCAGTATTCTAACAACTGGGCCACGGTAATGTCAAAGGAATCTCTAAATATGGCTTACCAAATGTAATTGAATGAATAGGAGGTAATTATAACAAAAATGTTAAATATCGGAATAAAATTATTTTAATTTATTGAAAATCTAAATTTATTAAATTACTTTGAAAAAATCTGTTTGTGTAAGTATCATGTTTCTTGGTTTCATGTGCTCCGAATCCATGTAAGTTTCTTTTTCTTACTTTCCGCGTTTGGCAACATTCTGTGTTTATTCTGTTTTGATTCTTGTTTGTTTTGTAATGTGAAAAATGGTAGAATGTTATAAACCGTGTGATGTCTCGCTTATCTTTGGTGTAAAATAAATTGCATGTACAGTCCGTTGTGTTATGTTTAAGTGTATGAATCAGCAGTGTGTGTTATTAGTTTGAAAAGCAAAAACATTGTTTGTATAAGTCTAGTGGGAGCGCTAGTGAAAAATCAAAGCGTAGAATGGGACGTTTCCTGATCTACCGTGATATCGATTGTGGCGAAAGATTACACCAGGTTGTGAGGTAAGTTAACTTTGCACAATATACTTCATGTGTAAAAAGAATTTGTGTTTAAAACTGTACAATTATTATGAAAGTATATAGTTTAGATTTAAACTTTCGTATTTAAGTATTCTAGAACAAGTTTTGGGTTTGATTTCAGTAAAAATAAGGGGAACTGGTAACGTTTAAAACAAAGAGAACTGCCCTACGGAGAAGTGTCACAAATTGCATTAAGAAAATCTAAAGTATAATCGCAGGTGATGCGATTAATACGACTGAATTAGAAGAAAATGTTGAATTTTTAAAACAGAAAGAAACGGAACTATAACAACTTGATAGGGTAAATGAAGGTTCAATTACAGAAAATAAACAATTACAAAGTGAGATAGATGGCATACAGGAAATCTCAGATAAAATTTATTTGTGGAAATTTAAGGTGAAAAAATAATGAAAATCCAAAATGACAAGTTAAATAAGAGTGAAATTAAATCTGATAGTATAAATTCAGAAAACGTTTTTGAGAATATTAAATTACCTAGGTAATCATTACCTACTTTTGGAGGTTATATAAGAGAATTGGCAGCGTTTAAGGAACTTTTTAATGCATGCTTAAACAGCAAGTATATATAATGCTCAAAAATTGCAATATTTGAAGGATTCATTAAAAGGTGAATCGTATCGCGTCATTCAGGCTATTAAAATTTCGGATTCTAATTTTAAGATTGCATGGAATCTACTGGATGAAAGATATTCAAATAAGCGAGAACAAATGTTTGCGTACATTAAACGATTTCTAAGTTTACCAACTGTTCAAACAGAATCAGCTATTGTTACTTAAAATCTAGTTGACATCATTAATGAATTAATTTGCTCCTTATAATTTTTGAATCAATAATTATTAAGATGCTACTTGGCGCAGAGCAATATAAATTTAAAAGCAACGCTAAAAACGCCAGGATATGAAAAAATTTTAAGGCGTTTTTACTTTTAAATTTATATTAAACCAAACCATTGACACATTTGTCGATACATTAATGATTTGTTTAATTTTGAAAAAATTCGACCCTTCTGCAAAATTGTGGTGGGACGTCAACTTAAAAGCAATGGAATTTTGAAACTTAAGAACTTAATTAAATTTCTTAAGAATTACGCAGGAACTCTTACAAATATCAAGCTAGTGGTAAATAAGGTACCTAAATTCGAATAAGAGTTAAGAGATATAAGAGATTATAAGAGAGTTTCCGAATAAGAGTTATGCTTTTGTACATACCTTGGGTTGTGGTTACTGTAAAGAAGACCATTGTTTAGCTAACTGCACGAAATTGTTTAATTTACTTGTTCAACAACGAATAGATTTCGTATAACATAATCAGTATTGCTTCAATTGCCTATCTAATATGCATTTCCTCAATACATGTAAGATCCTAAATACATGCCATCATTGCTTTAAGAAACATTATAGTATGTTGCACATAGTAAATAATTCAAGGAACAGGACTCAGTCAAATAGTGTGTCTGCACACGCACAAGAATTGATTCCTAAAAAAGTTGAGTCAACGAGTGAAAATGTCTCGTCTATAGCCTGTTATTCTGTTTATGAGTCAAACGCAAAGAGTAATCAAGAGAACCATATTTTGTTGTGTACCGCATTAATAAAAGTTCAAAATTCTAAACAAGAGTTTGTAAAATGTAGATGTTTATGTGACACTGGCTCTGAGAAGTAATTTATTTCAATAGAATATGTAAACAAATTAGAATTAAAATTAAAAGATAGTTCTATTTCTGGTTGGGTTTTGGAACAGTTAATATTGTGAGTAATGGGGAAGTCGATTTATTATTCCCTTCTCACGTCAAAAGTTCTCTTAGAGTATCAACATCAGCAACCGTGATGGATAAGTTGACAGATAATATTCCCTATGTGCCTTTAACTTCAATCATTTGCGATAATTTCAGTGATTTAATGTTAGCTGATCCATTAGTTTACAAATCACAAAAATGGCATTTTATTTGGTGTAAATGTATTTATGCATTTAATGGCGGGAGAAATTGTCGAACGTAAACCTAAGCTTCAATTTGCTATGAATTCGAGACTTGGGTAGATAATTTCGGGTATTACAAATTTTGAAACGCTGGAAATTGATCCAGAATATGTAAATCATTTAAGTACAAAAGCTGACGAGTTAAAAAGCAGAAAACCAACGTTTAAAAATGCACAAATATTGTGTGAAAAGCAGCAAACAGCTGTTTTGAATCTACTGGCGAGATTCTTCTTCAGTGCAAGGTAAAGCAAGACACAGCGTGATAGAAAAAGCAAGGCTTTTGCTGCTTTTCGGGTAATATTTGTGCATTTTTAAACGTAGGTTTTCTGCTTTTTAATATTCATGCACAAAGACTTTAATTGCTATTTCACTGACGAGTTAGTAAATTCATTCTGGGAATAAGAAAAATTGTCAAACGTGCAACCTTTAACAGTTGAAGAAAAACTTTATGAAAAGCATTTTGAGAGTTCTCATTTTAGAGTAAAATCAGGCCGCTACTGAGTCGCATTACCGTTCAAACAGGATCGACATATTCTAGGGGATTCTCGCCAAATGGCGCACAAAAGATTTCTTTATCTCGAGAAAAGACTAATATCCATACCAGAAATTTACAACTAATATGTTCAATTTATGAAAGAATATTTATCTCTGGGCCACATGGACCTTGTTTCAAATACAGTTAGTGATTTACCAAATAAACATTATTACATCCCACATCACTTCGTCTTGAATTGTTCTAGTTTAACTTCCAAATTAAGAGTAGTTTTCGATGCGAGTGCTGAAACAACAGCACGTTTTCCTTTAAACGACACTCTAATGGTAGGTCTAAAACACAAGATGATTTAATTTGAATTTCATAGTAATTTAGGTTTAATAATATTGCAATAACAGCTGATATAAGAATGATGTATAGGCAGGTAAAAATTCATGATAAAGATAGGGATTTTCAGAGATTATTATGTTGAGATGGTCCAGATAAACAAATACTTGTTTTTCTATTAAATAATATCACATATGGAACTGCTGTTGCTCCATATCTTGCAATTAAAGTTTTTAGTCAGTTAGCAAATGATGAGGCTCTTAATTTTCCAGAAACAAATGCTATAGTTCTAAGATATTTTTATGTCGATGATGTTTAAACTGGTGTTTTAGAATAGTCACGAAAGTACTACATTGATATATAAATTGTAGAAAATGCAAAAAAAAAAAAAAAACAGTTGGGTTTGAGCTACATAAATGGTTCACTAATGAAGCACTAATGCTGAAAAATGTTGGGTTAGCAAACACAATTAATAATAATATACAAGCTGTAGTGGGCAATACAACCATAAAAGTTCTAGGCGTGGAATGGCATTCTGATAATGATAGGTTCAAATGTATTTTCAGTGATATAGATTATCAAAATGTCCCTACTTAAACAATTATTCTTTAATTTGTATCAACACTTTTTGATCCATTGGGGATTGAATCTTTTGTAATCCGAACTAAAATGATCCTTCAAGACCGTTGGAAATTACAATTATTGTATGATGACCCAGTACCAGAAAATATTGACCAAAAGTGGAAAATTTCGTACCAATAAGCCAAACTCTTAAATTCTGTAATACCTCGAAAAGTCATCTTGCTTATTTATTCCCGATGTGAACTTTACGGATTTTGTGATGCGTCGGAAAAGAGTTATTAGGCAGTTATTTACTGTATAACCTATGATATCTCTTACATTTATGTGAAACTTTTAACAGCTAAAACTCGCGTATTACCACTAAAACCTGTCACTATTCCATGTCTTGAATTATGTGCTGCAGTATTTCTGGCACACTTGTCATTTTTTCATAAAAACTGGAAAAAAGAGTTGAAATTAAAATATGGGCTATGTCAAGAATATTGTCTGTCATTCCGTGATAATGACGTCATATGCATTCTTTTCTATAGACAAAGTTTAAGACTGGATTGTAAAAGGGGATTGCTTAAGCGGATTAAAATGACGTCATTTTATAAAAAAAGCAAGTGTTTTAATTCTTAAACCTAAATTATGTTTTGCAGAAGTGCGTCATTTTCACAGCCCAGCTCCTTTGAAATTCTTCGCAGGTGAAAATGCTTCACTTTTGAAAATAATTTAATTGAAATCACACCCTGATAAAACGCAAAGTTTTACAAAAATTTAGAGTGTCTACATAGGAGAGAGGTGACATGAAAATAATAGCGATTTATGTTACAGAAACTGATGATTTTCGCCTGAACGGATTTTCTTCGCCAAGTTAGACAAACAAACAAATAATTCGTGGTTTAAAATAATATGTTTTTGAAGTTTTTGTCCAAAATTATCTCAAACAATGAAATTTTAATGCTATTCTTTACGACATTCTACTATAATTTTATCAAAATAACATAATGTGCTTAATTTAATTTTTCCTAATTTTATATAATCTATATATTTAAAACACAAGTGTTTTTTTTTTTTTTTAGTCATCTGCCCTGATCTTTCTGCTGAACCAATTTTACTAATTTTTTTAACTGAAAGCTCTTTATTTGTAGATGTGATCGCACTATCTGTTTTTTTTAATAGCCCCACTTTTATATTTTAATTTTAAAAGCATTTTATGAAATTTCTTCAATATGGTGAAAATGAGATAACCCTCATAGCATGCATGGTCACAGTGACGTCATTGTGACGTCACTGTAAGTCACTGTGGTCACGTCACAACTGTGACCAAAATGCCACCACTTAGCGACGTCACATTGTGACTGATATGTGAACTTCTTAGAAAACTTTTAAAAATTACAAAAATTCTTCAAAACATGTTATTTACCGTAAAAAATATTTTTCTGGCAATTTAAAAAAAATTGTGACGTCATTGTTATGACACTACATGTAAAGTACGTCTCATTATGTGACAAAAAACCCTACCATATTGTAAACTCACAGTGTGACAAAACATATTTTAAGATTAAAACTTCCCACTTCAAACAATAAAAATAATTCAGTGTTTGTTCCCGGCTAATATTCCACAACAAAATTAAAAACTTCATCAAAAAATGTACATAAATAAAACACAAATATAATAGACATGTAATCGAACTACTCGCTTAGACTATTAAAACTATTTGAATTAAAAAAACTGTTGTAAATAGTAAAATAATTGGCGATTTTTTCGACTATTAGATCTTGGAATGTTGCTAATATGAAAGCATCGCTATTGAATTTTAAAACTTTATTTGAATACATAATTGATATTTTTCTTATAGAAATGTTTTTTGGGGGTTATTAGTGGTCAATATAGAAAAATGTATTAACTGTAGAGATTTCAATAATAAGAAAATTTTTTTATCCTGTATTCTATAATCCGGGAAATTGGTTTGTTATCTATAAATTATTCTTATCAGCGGAAATGGCAGAAATTAATATACAGGTGGAGAAAGCAAAGATTTGTTTGTGTGTGGGCATGGGAAGGGACGGAGTTTTGCAATAAAGCAATGCTTTATTATATAAATATAACACTTTCATATTTTCAGTAATAAATTTTTCTGCTAGTGTTTAGTTATCTTTAGTAGTAATTCTTAAAAAATAAATTTGGCTACTTGTGTCACACTTTTTAAATAAATTTAACTTTTTCCGAATATAAAATAAAATATACAAAATATATGCAAAACGCATGGCGTAATTAATTATTCATATTTATTTATATTTTTTTCGTTTTTGGAAATTTATTTTGAAAAATACTGTTATCTTACAAGATGTTTTACTCTACAGGAAATTAAAATAGAAAAAAAATGACAATTGCCTGATCCCCCCCCCCCCACTCCCCCACTAAAAACACTATTTCTCCAGTTATTTTATTTCGTTTTTATGTTGCATTTACTACCTATAATATAAACTTTAATTTTCTATTTTCAAAAGACCTTGCACTATTGCATATTAAAATGAATTTTAAATACTCTAAAAATTTAAACATTCTTTAATTTGTTACACTCCCAATATTAGTTTAATTATTGTCATATTCGACAGTAGCTTTACAAAACTTAAAACTTAATATAATTAACATAATATAATTAACTTAATATACTTAACATAAAAAAAAAAGTTAAATGCATCAAAAAATTCTAGAAACGAGAAATTTTAATTGGAAGTATGCTTTATGTCATATAAAGGTATAAGAACGGAAAAACCATCTGTTCTTGCCTTGATTTAAAAAAAAAAAAAATAAAAAAAATAAAAAATAAAAAAAAAAAAAAAAAAAAAAAAAAAAGAGCGCTAAAAACCGCAGACGAAAACTAGTAAAAACAACATATTGCTTTTAATCTGTGGAACAGGCGGAAGGAGTTTTTTGCTGGACAATAGGTAGCGTTATGAACATGCAGTCTGTCAGATATAAACATTTAACCTAAAAAAATCATAGGAATAATCATCCCAAGATAATACTTTAGACAAAAATATCCGTCCGAGATATTTACACTAGCTTTGGTGTGGTTTAAACGATTCCCATCACTGCTATTGTATTTATTAAGGACATATTTTCTACTTCAAAAATTTGTTCTGCCTAAAACATGGATTACATCGGAATAAAGAACGGCGTTAAGGAAAAAAAATGTATGAACAAATATTTTATTCCAGAGTTTGCTTTTCTTTAAATTATAATGATTTTAGTATTTTCTTATAAACATTTCATTAACCTAATAAAGTTTAGTAGATTTATTATTTAATTTATTGAAATAAATAACTGTATATCAACAATTTTAATCAGATGATTAAAATCAGTTATATAAATTTATTTTAATCAGATTTGTTTTCTTTTAAAATATTATAGGTTAAAATCACATATTTTCTCAAACTTTAAAATACCGTATAAAAGTATTATAAACAAAGTTTAACATAATTAGCAAATATTTAAATGTATTTAATGTACTAAATAAAAAGGCCTTTTTATAGAATAAAATTTTTTGATGGTCTGAAACAATTTGCGTTGCACATTTTTATTTAAAAATTAATATCTGTTCAGAAGAAAAGAAGATAGTTTATTCTATTTAGAAGAAATAAGAATTTTTTTACATAATGGAGAAGTACTATTTAAAGGATATCATGCATATGTAGTATTTAGCGGGAAAAATCAGTGTCAATGACTATTATTCGATGTGAGAAAAGTTATAAAAATTTATAAAGAGATATCCTTAGTTGTTAAGAACTTTTCAGTTAAACATTATGAACGAAAAGTTTTCAACGTAAACCGGTGTCTCAATTTGTTGACAAATATAGAAATTATGCAACCCAGTGAGAATTTAAATATGGTTTTATTGAAATATTTTAATTATTAAAAACATATCCATGTACTTGAATGAAGGAAGCTAAAATGTAAAATATATTTCATTATTTTTTTTCTGTATACTTTTAATATTTTACTTCTTGAATGATTTTATACGCATAAACTTCAAAATAGCTATACTATACCCTTTATTAGGAAACAGACTGATTCACCCATATTGAAGCACACCGATTAAATATTTTTGAAAAATTTTAAAACTTCAATTACATCATTAATATTGTGTAATTAAGTAGATACTAGCAACATTTTGAAAAAAAAAGTTTTTAATTTTTTAAGTAACTAGTCCTATATATAGGACATATTAGTAGGACACATAGTAAGGACATATAAAATGCATACATAAACTAATTTTATGAGCAAATATTTTATTTTACTTTAAAAAACTGTTTCTGTTGTACAAAAATACTCTATGATTTCTCCAATAAAAAGATAATAATAACGGTAAAATTCTAGATTATAAGATCACAATTCTTAAAGAATTTTTTAAATAGATTTTTTTCAATTAAATTTTAATTGGTTACTTGTTTTTTTTTTGTTTTTTTTTTTTTTGCTTTGTTTTGTTTATATGTTATACTTTTATGTATTTTAAAGACGTCATAACAAAATGCATCCAAAAAATCCTTACCAATTTTATTTTCAAAAATGTTTTATTAGCTGTCCTATTTATAGGACAGCGGTACAATGTGGGTTAAAGGGGGCTTGTTATTTATAATTATCTAATCCTGTAAATAAAATAATAATAGTAATAATGAACCAATGTGTGTTTTTATTTTGTGCTTATGGTTTGAATTTTTATACTTTATTCACATAAAAATAGCTAACTATTTTATATTATATTCATTATTTTTTATTTTACTGTGTCATGTAAAAGTTAAAAGTAAATATGGTTACCTGCATTTATAACAGGTTGTATATATAAAATTTTCACCACACGTTATTCTAAAACCTTTATAGTAAATTAAAAACTTCATCAAAAATTGTACATAAATAAAACAAATTTAATAAACATGTAATCGAACAGCTCGCTTAAACTACTAAAATTATTAGAATTTATGTATATATATATATAAATAAAAAAAAAAAAATGCTGTAGGTAGCAAAATCTTTGGCGATTTCTTCGACTATAAACTCTTGGAATGTTGCTAATATGAAAGTATAGTTACTGAATTTCAAAACTTTATTTGAATAAATAATTGATATTTTTCATATAAAAATGCTTTTTGGTGTTTTTAGTCAAATGTATTAAGGGTGTATTCGAAAAAATATTTTTCTACCCTCAACAGCTCGAAATTTTCCGAGACATTTTCAGACTCATTTTTTAAAGTAAAAACTTGAAACTTGCTGAGGTGATTTTTGAAGAGATGTATAAGAGGCCGTGTGATTTTATTTTTCTCTCAATTAATTAGAATTTGAGTTTTAAACAATTATTTTCTCAGTATGACCATTTTTTTCACTCCCAGATCTCCCGCTTCGGAAAATTCGGTTCAAAACACCAACTTTGATAGCATTTTTTACAATATTTTCTGCATTTATCAAAAAATCTAGAAGCACGGCACATTAAGCAGTTTCTAAATAAGAGAATGTCTCCAGTTTTAAGTGTTTGAGAGCAAAAAATAATTTAAAAATGAATCAGGATATAAGCAGTTTGGATCGGAATACACCCTTAAAAAGAGGTGCTAGTTCAGTAAAAACAGAGCATGATGACAGAGCTTTATGAGTAAATGTAATATTAGTAATGTGTTTAGTAATGGTATAAGAAAAAAGTATATAATTTGTTAATATGATAAATAAAGTGACATTAATTTTTAAGGATTTTATGAATTACAAATTGAAAAATACAATTAAATAACGACATGATTTAACAATATCTTGTATTTTCTAAAGAAATAAAGTTCTATAATTTTTGCAAGGTCTTGGGCACACTGATTTAGAAATACTGTGGTATGGGGAAGTTTTTTACAAGAAATCTCCGATTGCAACTAAAGGAGAATTTCATTTTTTTTAAAAATGATGTATTTCGCCCATTTTAAAAAGAGCAGGGTGCTGCAACTTTAAAAAATGGCCTAGATGGAACAGTAAGTAATTTCAGAATTAATAAAAACAGCAAATAAATATAATTTAGTTAGTGGCACAAATAACAAAACAAGCAAATATGGTTTGCAGCTCATCTTGCATTTGTACAAAGGAATATTACTATTAATCTCCGACGCTTTAGACAGAAGTGAAGATGACATTTTATGGAATGACGGAGATTCTTCATACACCGATTCATATTACAATAGTGGTACTGCTACCTTCAGTGAAAGTGATTTATTATGAGAATTTTTTGTCAAAATTTTAACAAAGATTATTTGTAAATTTTACGTCTATAAAAATATTACCATAAAAAGAAAAATGGTATTTAATAAACAGCACATAGATTGGAAACATTTGATTACTAATTTTATTATAATGTGTTTTTTTTTTTTTATACCAGTAATGTTTTAGCATTAGAGTGTACAATATTGTGTAGTAGATTTCCCCGCATAATAGTCGCACTTAGACTTTCACAATGAAAAATTGGCAAAAAGGTGCAACAATTACGTGAGTAAATACTGTAGTTGTTGAGCAGATATTATTCTTTCCTTCTTCTTTAGCTCCAATTTGCAGTAAATTTATTATTGCAAAAGCAGAATGAGAAAATATTACCTAATTATTCTTTTACTCTCAAAAGTTTTTTATACTTGCTATGATGTTTATAGAAAAAAAAGAATAGATTGGTTAAAGGTGAATTTCGTAAAAGGATCGCGAAAAAATGCAAATTTCGTCAATTGATCATGGAAAAAAGGCGAATTTCATCTAAGAATAGCAAATTTTGTCAAAATTTTGTAGAAAAAACGCGAATTTCGTCAATGGGCCGCATAAAAGGCGAAATTTTTAAAATAAATCGCGCAAATAAGGCGAATTTTGTCAAACGATCGCGAAAAAAAAAATTTAAATATCTTCAAAAGGTAGTGGAAAAAACGTGAATTTAATCTAAGAATCGCAATTTCGTCAAGAGATTGAAAAAAAACGTGAATTTCGTCAAAGGATCGCGAAAAAATGCAAATTTCGTCAAAAGATTGTGGAAAAAAGCGAATTTCACCTAAGAATAGCAAATTTTGTCAAAAGATTGTAGAAAAAACGCGAATTTAATCAATGGACCGCATAAAAGGCGAAATTTTGTAAATAAATCGCGTAAATAAGGCGAATTTTGTCAAACGATCTCGAAAAAAATCTAAATATCTTCAAAAGGTCGTGAAAAAAAAAGTGAATTTTATCTAAGAATCGCAATTTCGTCAAGAGATTGAAGGAAAACGTGAATTTCGTCAAAAGATTGCGAAAAAATGCAAATTTCGTCAAAAAATCGTGGAAAAAAAGCGAATTTCATCAAAGAATACCAAATTTTGTCAAAAGATTGTAGAAAAAACGTGAATTTCATCAATGGACGCATAAAAGGCGAAATTTTGTAAATAAATCGCGCAAAAAGGCGAATTTTGTCAAACGATCGCGAAAAAAATCTAAATTTCTTCAAATGGTCGTGGACAAAAACGTGAATTTCATCTAAGAATCACATTTTTGTCAAGAGATTGAAGAAAAACGTAAATTTCGTCAAAGCATAATGAAAAAAAGCGAATTTTGTCAAAGCATAGCGAAAAAAAGTGAATTTCGTCAAATGATAGTGAAAAAACATGAAATTTTGTCAATAAATCGTACAAATAAGGTGAATTTCACCGAAGGATTTCGAAAAAATTGTAAATTTCGACAAAGTATCGTGAAAAAAACATTCTGAAAATTTTTCTGTGAACTTCAGAATTTTCTTTTACTCATAATCACTCCTGTCTTTATTGTCATGGTTCATTGATTGAAGTCGAATAGCGATTTCATTTTTCAATAAATGTATTGCATCTTAACGCTGTCACAACATTGTCATTGTAGTCACATATTCGTCACAAAAATAATGACAAAATCGTCGCAAATTACACAATTTTCACAAAATTGTCAAAATGTGACTTCACAACATTGTCACTGTCGTCACAGAATCATCACAGTGTTAATGACAATTTCGTCACAAATGACACATATTTCACAAATGACACATATTTCACAAATTGGTCACACCGTGACTTCACAAATTGGTCACAATGTGACGTCACAAATGAGCTCTAAAACGGCCATAACGACTTCGCATTCTAGTCACTGTGACTTCACATCGACGTCACGTGACGTCACATCGACGGTCACAAAGTCACAGTGTGACTTCACAACGACGTCGCCGTAACGTCACCATGCCTTACGGGAGCTTTCATTATTGCAGGCAAGAGAAAAATGATGAGGTATTTTTAACTTTATTCATGCTATTTTCTGAAAAAAAAATCTAAATAGTAGATAAAAATTGTTGTATAGGGTTTAGTGTCGCAAAATCCCATTAGGAGCAGAATATTATATTAGGGGCATAATAACGGAAAATGACATACTGCTTTTGGAAACACGCATTTTCCCTCATAAATTTTCTATATTGTTTTTTCTTCTGCATGTGTACTGATGCTAAGTTTCAGACACTAGGCGAAGTGCTTATTTAACTGAAAATGAAGTCATATTTAAAAGAAAACGATCATTTTTTTAGATAAAACTAAACATTTTAACACAAATGCGTCTAAAAAACATAAATTACGGAAATTTCTACTCTCCGGAATTGAGATTAGACTCTCAAGTAAAGGGTGCGTGTGTTCAGATAAAAGATGTTGCTGACAATCGCGACTTCAAGTTTTGAGATAAATGACATTTAAATGATCAAACAAAATACAATTTTTTTTAAAAATGATGAATATGGATATGAGAAGTGCGTATGCAAATTTTGAGAAGGTGAAAATTGCTGTTTTTCATTCCGGAATACTAAGCATAAGAGGCTCAGTTGATAACCACATCCTAATAACTGATCTTTATTATATTTTACTGATTAAGTTTCTATATGATAAAGAACACACGTATCCGTGAGTAACGCTGGCGTCATTTTGCGAATGGCAACACTTCACGATCAAATTTCGGTCTTGAAATTTTCGCTACTGCAATTTTTTAATCTTATGTTAATCGCATATTTTCAATTTTCGTCGCATAGGAAAAAAAATTTACTTTCAAATGCAATTTGTTTAAAAACTGTATCTTAATTGACTGATGTATTATATTTTCTAATATAATTTTTATGCGTGTTTTTTTTTTTTTTTTTTTTTTTTTTTTTTTTTTTTTTTTTTTTTAAGTTTATCTTATTACGTGCCAGTTTCAATACATAATAATAATAAACATTTTGCACATAAAGCAACAAACATTTTTCAGCATTTGTTTCTGACTATTTTTGCATAGCGAAATTAATACATCCTTTATAAACAAATAAAAGAATAATATTAAAAAAACCACCAATCTAACATATTTGTGAAAGACAAATTAACGAAATTAATACTTCTTTTATAAACAAATAAGAGAACAATATTGTAAAAACACAAAATTAACATATTTGTAATCGTACAATTTAAATTTTTAGATCACCAAATAGGATTTTATTTTCAAATGGAATTTGTTTGCAAAGTTCATCTCAGTTTACTGATTGTCAATAGTTTAAAAACATTTTTAAAGCATGAAATATTTTATCATTTTTCTATATCGCGCGGAGCTTGATCACGAAAGATTAATCCGTTTGCCCTTAAAACAAAATAAAGAGGTCATCATTTTCTTACGGCTAATATTCATTAAAAAAAACTTCCCTATGAATAAATAAATAAAATAATATAAATAAAGCACAAATTTAACAGACATGTATAAGTTCTGAAATTATCAGAATATAAAAGGATGCCATAAGTAGCAAAATCTTTTTCAAATAACTCTTAGCATGCGGCTACTAAGAAAATATCGCTTCTGATAAATTTCAAATATTTATTTGATTGTATAATTCGTATTTTCCATATGAAAAATGTTTTTTTAATGTAAGTGGGCAACCTAAAAAATGTATTGCATATAATAAAATTATTAGTTTTTATTTAAAACAAGTAATATATATATATTTTTTTAAAGGCAATTCCTACTTAGGTCATCAAAGAAAAATTTAATGTAATCCCTTAAGCCAATATTAGGTTTTTTTGCATTAAAATATCTGAATTTGTTGATTTTCTATAAGCAAGTAAACCCTATTGGTTTACAATGGAAGTCTATGGGAATTTGGTGAAATATTAGAGATATCGCCAAGTTGGCAACACTTTTGCCGATTAATTTTGGTCGCCAAATTTGGGGATATATCGCCAATTTGGCGATAAAATTGGTGGTATTTGGCGACGGAACACGGTCTCTCCTATGGTAACCCCCTTATAGGTATGGAGATGCATTAAATGCTGTTCAATAACCAATGGCCGCCATTTTGTCTGCCATATAAAATGAAAATTAATTAATTTAATTTAATTAATGAATTAATATTTGAAAATACTGTATTAACATCAAGTGTCATCCACTACAAGCTTAAAAAAACTCATTTGAACTTGAGTGGATGAATAATAAGTATTTTATTAACATTTGAAAATTTGAACAAGATATATATAGGGAGAGTGTGAACTAACATTAGGAATTGTAAAAAATGTTTTCACCTATATTCTTTAACCCGGAAAGCCCGGGTGCGACCCCTAATTCCTTTAAACGAATAAGAATTACCAGAAGCACGCAAATGTTATTATTTGTAGTTTCTGAAACTGTAAAAGAACTTGATGTTATATCAAAAATATTTTTTGTTATGCAAGTTGCAATGGATATTTGCTTAGATATTGAGTTGCGTCTCCAATTCAAAGGTAACACGTGTAGAGAGAAATACATCCTTTTTATCAAGCAATGAAATTCAAACCGCAACACGCTTCGTTATTCGAATAGTTCAACAAGTGAACTTCAATAAAGAAATTCAGTGTTTAGAAGCTAGAAAAGAGCCACCTAAAAATAGCAGTATCATTTGTTTATGTCCAATTTTAGATTATAACAAAATATTAAGAGTAAGTAGAAGATTGAAAAACGCACAGCTCTCAGAGAATGAAAAGAATCCAATCATATTACCATCAAAGCACCATGTGACTAAGATCACAATTAAACATTTCCATGAAAAATATTTACATGCAGCTCCAGAAATTCTTCTTTCTTCAATTAGACAACAATTTTGGATCATTACTGATAGATCTGTTATTCAGAAAATAGTAATTGCTTGTGTTACGTGTTGCAGATATAGAGCTCAAACTGCAAAACAAATAATGGCAAATTTTCTAGCATCCAGAGTAACACAATCAGGACCATTTCATCGAGTTGGAAAAGATTTTTCAGAACAATTCATGATTATATATCATGCAGGACGCGGACTAAAATCATTTAAATCATATGTGTGTGTATTTTTCTGCTTCGCTATCAAAGCAATCCATCTTGAAATCGTAGAAGATCTTTCAACAAAGACATTCTTAAATGCATTAAAACTATTTATTGCAAGAAAAGGGAAACCTATTGAGATTTTTAGTGATTGTGGAACCAACATAAAAGGTGCAAAAAAAGAAATCAACAAATGTCATTTGCAGTGCAAGCAGAATGAAGAAATTCACAAATTTTTGTCGTCAGAGGAAATAACTTGGACATTTATTCCTCCTTCTGCTCCACACTTTAGTGGATTTTTGTAATCTGCTGTAAGTAAAATCAATGAAATCGCATCTGAAGAAAACTGTTGGTGACACTGTGTTAAACTACCCTGAGTTCCAAACCTTGATCACACAAGTTCAAGCTTGTTTCAACTCTAGGCCACTGTGTCCCATATCACTCTGACCCAACAGACTTAACTGCTCTATTGTCAGGTCACGTCCATGTTGGAACTTCTCTAACTGCCATACCTGAACAAGATCTAACTCACAGCCCCTTGAGTCATCTTGATAGATGGCATGTGAGACAGTTCACCCTACAGCAATTTTGGAAAAGATGGAGTCGGGAATACCTGTCTTAACTTCAGCAAAGACCTAAATGGCAAAACAACAACGAGATTTAGAAGTCAATGACTTAGTCCTCATCAAAGATAACAACCTTTTACCACTTAAATGAAAATTACGGAGAATAATAACTGTTCATCCAGGTTCAGACAATAAGGTCAGAGTTGTTACGATCAAAACTAGTAGTGGCGTCATCAATCGTCCACGAGTAAAACTTTGTTCTGTTCCTATAGAAATTAAAATCTGAGAACGGAAATCTGTCTGATATTTTACTATTTTTTGTATTAATTTTTTCGTGTTATTAATTGTTTTCCCTCTATAGAAAAAAGTTGTAAGCAACTAACTTTTGTTGAAATACTAGGGGATTTCAACGGGGACAAGAATGTTTAAGTGTCGTCTGCAGCGAGCTAAATTTCTATTTCTCTGGTCTCGTGCGCTGAATCCATGTTTCTATTTCTTTCTTGCCGCATGTGGCAACACTCTGTGTTTATTCTGGTTTGAGTCTTGCTGTTGTGAAATGTGAAAAATGGTAGAATGTGGTAAGCCGTGTGATGGCTCGGTTCCCTTTTGTATAGAAATAAATCGCATACAGTCCATTTTGTTGTGTGTAAGTTATTAGCTTAAAACGCACAACCATAGTCTATAGTGAGTTTTTAAAATAATTTTACGGGATACGTGTATATACATTGGGGTAAGTTGACCATTAATCTAAGGATGCATAAAAGTAAGTAACTCTGAGTAACGTTTTTTTGAAATAGTAAATTTAGCAGATTTATCAAATTAAATAATAGAAGAGTTACTATTATAAAATAACAGTTCCAAGAAATAATTACCTCTACAAAGAATTTATTTCCAAATGAACTCCGAAAAACCTAACGCCGCCCCTGAATAAAACTTTAATTAATGCTTCTCCATTCATTAGAACAAGATCAACAAATATTTTCACCCCCCTCCCTCGCCAATCAACATAAATTCTGAAACGATTCCCAATATTCCGTTGCATACACATACAAATTTTAATACAATTAGGGCGATTAGCATTATGTAGTCATACGAAACTTTAACTGTGAAAAAAAATATCTAATTTAAATCTTGAATCCCGACTGATAATGCTGTGAAATAAAACATTAGTCTTTAATGACAGCAAAATCCGAAAATGAATTTTAATAACCTTTGGTACAGACTTGAGATGAGACTTCCTATTAAAATAGATCAAAATAGACTTTTCAACAAAACTTAGCCATAAAGTAAATAATTATGTTCAGCTTATATAAATATATTTCAGTTAACATATTCTTTAAAAAAATTGAGGCTAGGTTGTTTTCGAAATCAGAATTTTAGATTTGTATATACCAGTGCAAGCATTATATATCTACACATTGTCTTATGGACGGATTTGTGGCCCCCGAATATTTGCTTACATTTTCCCCAGTTATCATGTACTATGCCTTAACGTTGCCCTGATACAAACGATGTATATAGTAGGAGAGCTGTTGAACATTTTTGAGTAGGTATTTGAGGCACCCTGAAAATTTGTGCAGCACTTCTTTTGTAATGCCTGAATACAAAATCGAATGTCTGGCTGAAGGATCGTGGCCCAAAACCTGTGCTAGACACGTGTCAAGTGCCATTTTTTGACACTACCCAAAAAAAGTATTTGAGGCACGCTGAGATTGAAACAGAATAATATTTAAACTTAGAAAAAAATATTTTGAAAATGACAGACACTTTAGTCGGCCCCAAAACTGTGCCAGACACGTATCAAGTGCCATTTTTTGACTACCCAAAAAAGTTATTTGAGGCACGCTGAGATTGAGGCACAATAATATTTATGCTTAGAAAAAAATATTTTGAAAATGACAGACACTTTAGTCGGCACAAAAACTGTGCCAGACACGTGTCAAGTGCCATTTTTTGTCTGGCACAGGTTTTAGGCCACGATCCTTCAGCCAGACATTCGATTTTGTATTCAGGCATTACAAAAGAAGTGTTGCACAAATTTTTAGGGTGCGTCAAATACTTTCCCTAAAATGTTTAACAGCTCTTGGACTAATAGTATGGTCATAAAAAAACTTTCCAGAAATATAGACCTCTAGCGGCCGCACCGTTCAACCGATCGAGATGAGATTTCAGATATTTTTATTTATAATTAGGAGCTCGGAATTCTGGGAATGGCAACAAAGTGGCGTTCACGGTTACGGTTATAGATACAAAAGCTCGAAATTTGCAAATGTCAAGGACAATTTATTCCATTCGCAAAATGCTCAGCGCAGCTTAAAGCCCTAAAGAGCATTGAACGGTACGCGTATTACAAAGAACGGATGCGGTATGTACGCTCAAAAAACAGATCTGCGAGCAACCAAAAAAATACACGATTGGGGTGCACGGAGGAAATTTGCATAACAGAGGATAGACACCTCCGGGGTTACAACACAGATAGGAGAAAATAAAATTTTATTTGGATTAGACATTTTCCACATGGGTACCATCACAGGCAACGAATTGCATGCGGGAGACTGTGGATAACACAGCCTAATGAAATATATAATGAGTGATTTTTGAAATCTCACGTTTGATAGAGACTTTCAAATCCGGCAAAGTTTATCGATTGCACATGCACACTCTGGATTTGACATATCCCCAGAACTAGAAATCCATAGGAGTGAGGTCGAGTGATCGCGGAAACCACGGAAATGGAAAATCGCGTGAGATGACGCGGTCGCCTAAATACTGTTCTAGGACCCTGCGAATTGACTTCGCTGTTTGTGGAGGCGTGCCATCTTACATCCAAACGATGTCATTCAGTGCATTTCGCTGCGGAAATTCTGTTATGACGTAATTTTGATGCATGGCTGTAAAGAGAGAGGCTGTCACAGAGCACGTTTCAAACCCCGTTGGTGCCGCTTCATCAAAGAAGTATGGGCCGAGAACCATTGTGCATGTAATGCCGCACCACACAGTAATTTGCCTTCTGATAAAGTTAGTAGTGCCACTGCGTGCGGATTCGTCTCTTCCCAGTGCACACATATTTTTGTGTTCACGTTGCCAATTAAGGCGCCTCGTCCGCCCATAAAATGCGAAGTGGGCAGTCGTTATGGCCATCCTATCGGAGAAGAAAATCCTTTGCAAAGTCCATACGTTGTTGATGATCCCCTACGTCCAACATCTGGTTACGCTGATACATGTGTAGAAACACGCGGATAACAGAGCGCAGTAGCGTTCGGACAATTGTTTTCAGTATATCCAATCTGCACCTCTTGCAGTTAGCATTTGTCACGATGTCACAATGTGATGCACTTCCTTAACAGCGTCCTTAGTAATAATTGGTCATCCGGATCGCGGTCTATCACAGGGTAAGCCAATTTCGTCAAATTTCTTTACTGAATCACGCAGAGCTGCGGGGTACATGGGCCACTTATTTGACTATAATTTCAAAGGTAAATAAGTAAAGCTTCCGCGGAATTCATCCCATATAAATAACAGAGTTTTACCAATTCACGGACAACTTTCGGTGGCAGAGTCATTTCGTCGGCATAAGCGAGCTCCCGACTGAAGAACCAACATTCCCACCCCGCTTTTTATCATTTTCCTGCACTGATAATCTGACGAACGGCGTTCTGTGATTGGTGTTTTTCCTCTGTCGTATGCAAATTTCCTCAGTGCGCTCCGATCGGGTTTTTTATCTGAGGGGTGCGGGGGCGTTCGCAGAACTGTTTTTTTGTTCCGGCATAACGCGTCCTTTTTTGCGGTACATGTCCCGTACCAACACTTTTCGCGGTTTTCGCATGTGCTGAGCATTTTACGACAAGAAAAAGTTGTTGCTGACATTTGAAAATTTCAAGTTTATGTACCTATAACGTAAGCGCTACATTGTTGCTGTTCACAAGAACCCGAGCTCATACCTCTGAATAACTCTTTTTTGAAATCTAATCTCAATCGGCTCAATGGACGGGCTGCTAGATGTACATATATCGGCAAAGATTTTTTTTTTTATGACTACGCTGAATATTATAAAAGTCAACTTATTACAGTACCTCAACTCAATTTTATTTTGTAGATTAAATTAATATAAAAATACTCAAAAAAGTTTATTGTAAAATATATTAAATATTCATTGGGATTTTTAAAAAATGATTTGATTCGCCAGCGAACGCTATATTTAATACTAGAATTGCCAAGGTGGGTCATCTGTGACCCAAGCCGTGATTTTTCGTTAGTATCACTATTCTTGTTTTTTTTAATAAAACTTTGAAACCTTTTTACTTTTCAGAATACTCAGTATAATGCTTTAATAAGAAATAATTTGAAAGCAAACGAAACCTGCATGTCTGTATACCTAGAATTACCGTGCTGGGTCATCGCTAACCCGAACAAGATGTTTTTTCTTTTATTTCAGCAGGGCTTTCAACTCTATATTTTACTATATCAAAGGAATAATGTATGGAGATGTGTCACACTTTCTTTTCAAAAAAGGGTGATGTGTGTGTGGGGGGGGGGGGGAAGCGTGATAATACATCTGTCATGCACCTTCAAGGTAAATATGTTAGGTGTTATCTGATTTCAAACTACTGTTGGAATGTTGCAAAATGTTGTTATCTCTATTATATCTTAGAAACTAAGAAACAAGTGGGTAAGTGATGTCGAAGATCGCACAGTGGGTTTCGTTCACTATGTCTTTTAACCCCCTGACCGCCGATCAAAAGTTGGCTAAATTGTATTGTTGTTTTCACTGTAATTTTAAACTTTGCTAAAGAAAAATATTTTTTTCAACGTGATAAAAAAAATTTAACTATGTATAGGCATGTTACTCTTGAGAGTACATAATCATAACTTAATCTTTCAAAACTGGATTATATCTGTAGAATTATATTTCTGTAGAATTTAAAAAGTGCTTTTATTGAGGTGAAACCTACAGCTTAGTGAACGGTTATATCAGTCCACGGCGGTGAGAAGGTTAAAACATGTTATCCTTAAGTAAATAAATCAAAACTCTTAATTTATAATTATTAAATCTTTCATAAATGACAACACCGTTACATTTAATTTTAAAATAATTGACAAAACATTTTTAAATCAAATAAAAATATTGAAGTAACATTATTTAAATAAAATTAAAAAAATCAGAATATTCTTTTATGCAGCAAATTCAAAGATTTAGCAAAAGTATAAATATAATGTAAAGTTTTAAAAGCAAAAACTTCTTTAAAATATATTTAAAATGTTGAAATGATTCAGAAAAAAATAGATATTAATAATTTCACTTTTTAAGCACTCACTAGATGATTCAAAGAAAAAATGTAAACATTTATAGAAATTTGAAATATAAAAGAAAAACCACCCTTTCATTTCCTGTATAATGCTTATACTGATAACTTGGAAAAAAATTTAAACTATTATTTTAAAGAATTCACCAGCAAACATTTCATCAGCAAACAAAAATATTTATTCCAGTCTCCTTTTTTTTAAATTTAAATTCCAGGAATTCCAGATTTTCTGACTGAAAAAAGAGCTTTTTAAAGTTACAGCTGCACAAAAAAAAATAAATAAGTAAAAATAAACCTTTAAAATAGCCATCTGAAAATGAAGTGTAATAATAACAAAAATCAAAATTTTAAAATTCCGCCTGACAGATTAGGACCCGCCATTTTCGACATGAAAGACGAATGCTTTACCACTGTGCTATGGATCATTGCCGCTTATGCTAGAAATAAGATTATGTCTTGGATTCGAAAAAGAACGAATTCATTTATTAAAATAAAATAAAATAACTTTTTCTAAAAATTTAATATTTTGGGTATGACAGGGGGTATTTATCTCTGTGTAACAAAATTGAAGTCTGTAACATAAATAGTTTCCGAGTATGAGCGCTGTGACGGACAAACAGAGAAGAGAGACTATAAGGGATTCATGAGATGAACGAAACCCTAAAAGAATATTTTGTCCGTTTTGAAGGGCAAAGACAGGAAAACAATGTCTGTTAGTAGTATTCCTATTTAGCACATTTATAGTAATAGCATTTCAAATGAGAAAATTTAAAAATTGCAAAACGAATTTTATGAAAACATTTTAGCGACGAAATTACATCGGATGATGATGAAAATTTTGATATGACTGAGGAAACAAATTTTGATGAAAATGCCCACAAAATCTCATCGTCCGAATCTAGTTCAAGCGACAGTGAGCTGAATGAAAAGAGGTAGGTAAACGCTATGGAGGAAATGATGAAGCACAAAAAAGTCGTATGTATTTTGAAAAAAATATATACTAAATAAATGAGATAATTAAAAAAGGAAAGAAAGATACAAAATAAATTACCCCTCCAATATGACTTGTAAGAAGCGAGATATGGAAAGGGCCGTAGTGTTTAATATCTTCTGGCCGATAACCTATTAAAAATCTAGTGGTAGTAATTGCTTGGGTAATTTTTAAAGCTACAGCGTGTTCCAATATAAGCAGAAGAGTCTACATTCTAAAATAAGCAGAGGCCTCAGAGATAAATTCGCCGAAGAGCCATTACATTATGACCACCCCTCACCTATAACAATGAGCTCACCCAAAAACAAAATCACGGCGCGTGCACGGCTGATGTTGGAGTATATAAAGTTCTCATGCATTGTATTTCAAAACATAGCGTGATTAGCGACATAATGGGAAAGGCAGCAGATATATCAGACATTGATAATGGTCAAATCATAATGACTCGGTAACTGGGAACATCGATATCAGAAACGACGCTTTTGGTGGACTGTTCACGTGGAGTTGTTGAGAGTGCGTACCGAAAGTAGTCTATGGATGGTGAAACGACAAGTCACGGATCAGCTGTGTGTCACCCACGGCGCATTGATTCCAGAGGTGAGGGAAGATTGTTACGCATTATTCGCCGTGACCGAACAGCTACAAAAGAGGAAATCACTAGCAGCTACTGCAGTGGCGACCCAGTGAGTATTTCTCAACACACAGTGCATTGTGCACTGTTGCGTATGGGCCTATGCAGACGGCGGCTGTAGGAATTCCTTGCGGTGTCAGCAAGTCATCGCCAGCAGCGCCTCCAATGGGTCATGAAACATCGGAATTGGACCATAGAATTATGTAATAAAAGTTGCATGGTCCGACGAATCACGTTTTCTGGTCCATCACATCGACGAGCACGTGCGAATACGCCGATTTCCAACGAAAACCCTGGCTGCAGGATGCACAGTTGGCCAAAGAAAAGCCTGTGGCAGACGCATTATTGTGCGGGCGATATTTTCATGGAGCACATTAGGACAAATAATCTATATAGAATAAACCCTGACGTCTGTGCGCTACCTCAACTTCATTGTAGAAAAGGTACACCCATTCTTGACAACAGTGTTATGGATAATACACCATGTCATACGGCTCGAATCGTCAGGGAATTGTTTGAGGTACATTCTAGTGACTTTAAAGTCATGTCTTGGCACCCAAATTCATTTGAAACGAATCCAATAGAACATTTGAGGTTCCGTCTGGAAACCGAATTCGTGCTGCTAAGCTACCATCTCGCAATGTGTGGGATCCTCAGGATCAGTTGGTGAGCGCTTGGTACCAGATACGCCAGAATACCTATTGAGTACCTTGTCGAGTCAATACCATATCGGGTTTTGGCGGTTTTGGGGACGAAAGGTGGTACTACGTCGTATTAAGCAGGTGGTCATAATGTAATGGCTCTTCGGTGTATATTGCAAAGTAACTCGTATTTATCCGTACTTGAACCATCCGAGAAGTTTCAAAGAAATAAAAACGTTTCTAGATAAAGAAATGCTGAGACAATAAAATTAATACTGTGTATGGAAACTGATTATAATTTGTGAGTGGATTATGCACAGCAACTAAAAAAAGTAAAAATCAAAGACCATAGCCTTTTTGTGAATTGATTGGATGGAAAAAAGTATAATGCAAGCAAAAAAAAATCACGGAGCTATATATATTTATATTTATTGTGTTTTAAAATCTTATTAATCTGGAGGAACATTATAAAACAATTTAAATTGTTAATTAGTATATATATATATATAATTTCAAAGATCTGTCAAAATCTGAAATTATGTATTCTAAAATTAGAAATAGAAATTTTCTTTAATGGTTCCTATTCACCAAATTTCATTTTATGTAATAGTCCGAAAGCTAAATTGTATAAATTATTATTTAAAAACACTTGTATTAGTCATCAAACATTATTGTGTGTATGCATCTCCCATAGAAAACAAGAATAACATCAGTGAATGCCATATGTCAGCTATGACCCACCGGTTGTCTTAGGTGTACAAGAAACACGGTAATTCTAGTGTTTAAAAGTGGAAGAAAAAACTTGCTTACTTTCTCCAAATCATACAGCTCTGAAAGATGTGATGCCTCAGCCAAGCTTCGAGTCGCTTTGATGAGATGAACATCTTTCATTAATTTATTTCTTGGGCTGTATTCAAAAGACATCTGTACGTTTGAACTAATCTGCTGATACACAGTTTCAATAACATCAGAAGTTATGTTAGGAAATGCAGTTTTAACTTTTTCAATTGTATACTTTAAGCGTTCAGGAAAGCTGCTACATTTTAGTAACTCACTTTTATCCTGTAAATGATTAAAGTACAAGAAAATTTTATTTCAAAGAGAAAATTTATTATAGAAGCTAAATATATAGCAATATTGTTGACAACATTGTTAACGACAATGTTAAAGTACATTATATTGTAGAAGCTAGATGAAAAGTGTGCAAATTAAGTTTTTCAAATTATTGGTAATTTAACACATAAGGAAACGATGAAAGATAAATATAAAATCTGATGCAATAATAAATGCTCTGTCTGTCAGCTATTGGCCTTAAGAGCTTCAAACATTTGTCATACTAGATAAGTAACGATGAACTGAAACAAATTAGTTATAAGACGGGAGGCGACCGTACGAAATAAGGTCTGTATGGAAATCTCTCTGATACAGTCATCATACGAACCTGTACATAGGGATCTGTATCAATCATACGGACCTGTACAGTCTGTAATCATACGGAGCGTATGAAATTGAATCTTTTAAAATACAGGAAAACATTAGACATTTTATGCAAGAATTGCAATAGGGGAATTTAATGGTCGAGCGTTTCCGAAAGTGAAAAGGAGATTAAGTCAAAATTTAATACCACTTCCGGTGTATTTTTATATGCTCATCGTAAGCTACGCAAAACATGAAAAATTAAATTTAAAAAATCTTTCCTTCATCTAGTGCTATAACTATTAATTTTGCTGATGAAGTTCCTCAACCTCAGCTCTTTGTTTCTAATGTCACTTCACACAATAACTAACTTACTGCAATGCATAATTTTTTTATTTCAGAGTATTTGTAAATTTTTTAAAGCAAATAAAATTTCCAAACAAATTAGAAAATGTATCGTTTAAGAACTGTTATCTTAAACACGATTTCACGCTATTATGCTCTTAATCCTTTCGTGGGCAGTGAGATATATATGTGCCACCATTTAAATTAACAAAAAGGCAACAATGGCACCCGAAATTTTAAGCAGAATTTTACATTTGTAATGTATGTGAAGAAAAAGATTTTACTTATTATGAAACAAATTTATTCGCAAAACCTGATATCATTCAATCATTTCAACGTTTTAACAACTGAAGTATTTTACCATGAAAGGGTTAAATTACTTCTTGGTCGGAATTTTTTTGAATAAACATGTACATTCTTCAAGGAAGATTTTGCTCCCTCAAACCCCTAGTGTCACATTGAAATTATGCTTGCAATTACCAGTAAATCTACTATAATTGAAGTATATCTACGATTTAGTTTCAAACTATATTTTATTACGATAATTTTTTTAATTAATTAATTTGAATGCTTTGATTACGATAATTTTATAACGAACGAGACAATTTATTACGATAATTGTCTCGTTATAAAGGAGATTTCATTGTATCCTAATAACAATGCAGGGGAGATGGGGGCAAATGTGAACACGGGGCACATGTGAACATCGCAATTTTTCGATAGTTATTATAACTTTTTTTATTTGAAAAAAATTACTAAAGATGATAGTACCTGTAGACATATGGTAAAATTTTTTTGAAGCTCTATGACATTTTGTTTGTCCTCTGTAGCCAAAACACTGTTTTTACATCTCAAAAGTAAAATCTTTGTTCCAAGTTGATAAGCGAATAACTTTATTTATTTATTCATTTATTTGAATTTGATTGTTTTAACATGTACTATGAACACTAGTAAACATTTTTGATAAAGTTCTTGTTCTTCTGAAATTGAGAAATGTTAATGATTTATCAATTTAACAGAAGCAGCAATGTGGGGCACTTGTGAACAGAATAGTTGGAGCTGATATGAACAGTTCATAAGTGCCCCAATAATCATTCTGTGATTCTGTTTTTTTCAGTTAACTTAATGAGAAATAATGTCAGTTCCATTATCTACAATTTTCTTGAAATAGAAGATATTTTCCTCACACAAAGTTGATTTTGTATTGAAGCTTCCACAACCACATCTTTCAGCAAATACATAAAGAGCAACAAGCTCGTTTACGTTCAATTGTACTTTAAATAAATTTAATGTTTTCTAAAATGCAATAAGTGTTATATAATATTTTAGTAACCGGTTTACAACAATATTTTTTATGCATTGTTCATACAAAAGTATTACCTTGAACAACTTTTCAAATTTTTCTATTACATTTGTTCTAACCTCGCAACGATGGCTTACTTCCATCTCTAAAACAATTATGTATATTATGCTTTGAATGGAGATAGATACCAGTAATATTTTAAGAAAGTAAATTTTTTAAACTGAGAGCTACCGTAAAATCCCGATTGTACCCCCCCCCCTTCTTTCAAAAGCAAAAGAAGTTGGGGGGGGGGGCTATAATCGAGATCTTTTTTAATCATTAAAAAACCCTTCTTTATCTATAATTTACAAGTAAATAAGGCAAATACCGGAGTGAGAATCTTTCGTATTTCGGCAGATTTCCGATAAATAGTATACAAATGACCCCTCCCTAAATTTCCCCCCAAACAAAAACCCTTAAGCAAAGTTTAAAAGTTTTAATTTCTTTTTTAAAATTGCTCTTTATTTTTTCATTTTATTGCAACAATACTTAATGAATCATCTAAGCCTCTCCCCCCAAATCTACTTATTTTCATTTTATAATCTTTTGCTTAAACATATCACTCAGAAACTAGAGAAATATATATATATTTTTTTTCTTTATGGTGAATTTAAAAGGTATTATAACTAATGATTACGATGACAAACGAATATCAGAATAAAAAGCATGTTAAAGGATATTTTTTCCTTGTGTTCACATGTGTCCCACGTGTGTTCACAACTACCCCGCTGATGGGGCACAGGTGAACAAATTTTTGAATTTATAAAACTATTAATAAATGTAAGAAGAACTATACAGGTGATTTAAAAAAAAATACCACGTTTAAAAGAAAGTTCTGTTTACTATATTAAGTAGTTTTTGTTTATATAAATTAATCCAGTTATGAGAAAAAGGTATATTTATGCGAACTGTTCACATGTGCCTCCATCTCTCCTATACATGCTTGCCGACCATTGACGAAATTTTGTAATTTAACCCTTATGTCGTGAAATGGTTGGTAAACTTTTATATACATTATGCATTGCAACGTATTTTCTAAAATCAATCTAATTGCTCTATCCTTCATCAAATGGAGAGAAATAAATAGCAACAGCAAGGATACTTTTCCATTATGTAAGAATTTCGCACCTTGATTACTTTAACGGATATACTTCAGCTTTCTCTTATTCAATTCTTCATTTATGATCCAAAATATCGACTTGTATTTCAGTTGTAAAATAGTCAATTATGTGTAAACATTTAAACATGTAACGTAATCATGTCCACAGTGAAATGGCATATTTTATTAGCAAGAGTGATTTTACATAGTAGAGTCGTTTTTAGGACAGGATTTAATAATATCTACATTAAATTTAAAACCATACAGAGCTTTAAGAAATTGTAAGACCACTAGCGAATTGGTGGTCTTCTGAAGAAGAAGACACAACGTGCAAATTTTTAGTGTATGCATTTAAAATTGATCGTAGAACGTTTTTTGTTATAATTGCTACATTAAAATTTAAGTTACATTTTATTAATATCTTCTATTTTTTTTAACATAAATAGGGTGACTGTTAAGAAGTTATAAGACCACCTGCGGAACTTAACATATTATACGTCACATCAGTATCATTATAAAACGTACGCGTTTGTATATCGCGAAAGTATTGCCGGTTGCAGGTTTAGATATTAGTAGGACTAGATTAGTATAGCAGGTTCTGATAGTGTTATTTACGATATATTTGAAGATACCACGGGGTAAAGGGTTGTCTGCGACCGAAGTAAGAAAAATTTGGATTTTAAAAGAGTGCTGGTTTTTCTGAACGAAAAATAGTTCGGTTAATAAAGCGTTGTCATTCACAATGAAATAATTAGGGAAAAGGATTCAAATAAAATTACACGATCTGCTATAAAAGGGATTTTGACAGCACGGGATGATTGACAAATATTTCGATTATCAATTCAAAAATGTCTATCAACTCGGAAAATTTCGAACAGTTTTGGAAGTGCGTGAAATTAAATAGTAATGTAAAATATATGAAACTGTTGAAAAAACCGAGGTTAATGAAATATAATAAAGAAGAAAGACTGAAATGAGCTAAAAATGTCCTGTCATGGGACAAGAAATGGAGACAAGTAATATTTTCAGCTGAAGCAAAATTTAATCTTGACGGTCCGGATTGTTATAACACTATTGGCATGAATTGAGGAAGGAATCGAAACAAAGCTTCAGTCGGCAAATGGAAGAAGGATCAGTACTGGTTTGGGGTGCTTTTAGTCATGATGGATTATGCGATTTAACCCGAATTTCGAGACGTATGAACTCTGTGTTATATCAGGCTATGTTATATGATGATTTGATTACGTTTGGAACTTTTTTAGGTGGTGATAACTGGATATTTCAGCAGGACATTGTTCCTTGCCATGTGTCTAAATCCACCCATCAATGGTTTTAAAAAAAAATCATGTTTTGTCATGGCCAAGTAGAAGTCCAGACTTGAACCCTATGGAAATTCTTTGGGACGTATTAAGTCGCAAAGTTTATGCTAACGATGAACAGTTTTTATCTGCCAATGAACAAGTTGTAGCCATTGTAAAAGAATGGCACAATATTTCTGAATCTGTACTTAATCATCTGTTCACTTCTATAAAAAACAGAGTGTTTGAGGTTATAAGGGAAATCGAAGGACCAATATTGTATTACTTTACATATTATTTTTCTTTTTATACAAGTGGTCTTATAGTTTGTTAACAGTGTATTTTTCAATCATTGCTTATATTTTTTGTAACATACTTATTTATTTCAAATGAAAACCAAATTTCAAATTAATTGCTTAAAAGGCACAAAGGCCAACCTAGTGAAAAAGATTCCATTCCGGGACTAGAACCCGGGCCATCAGTATAGCGCACTGACGTTCTACCGACTAAACCACATGGAACGATACCCAGCCTTGAACTTCTCACTATTACAGGTTGGCAAGGCTACAAACGCAGCACAAGATGGAATATTTTCCGTGAGCCACCGACATGGGGCAAACACGAAACTTAATTAAATCCAGCATCGATTGAAACTATATTAATGCTTGTAAATTTTTCCAGATAGAAACATTAGCCTTGCACACAATATTTCAAATGAAAATCAAATTTCAAATTATTACAAATTATTAATTATTTGAAATTTGATTTTCAATGAAATATTGTGTGCAAGGCGAATGTTTGTATCTGTAAAAACTTCCAGGTATAAATATAGTTTCAATCGATGCTGGATTTAATTAAGTTTCGTCTTTGCCCCATGTCGGTGGCTCACGGAAAATATTCCCCCTTGTGCTACGTTTGTGGCCTTGCCAACCTGTAATAGTGAGGAGTTCCAGGCTGGGTATCATTCCATGTGATTTAGTCTGTAGAATGTCAGTGCGCTATACTGATGGCACGAGTTCGAGTCCCGGCATGGAATCTTTTTCACTAGCCTTTGCGCCTTTTAAGCAAATAATTTGAAATTTGATTTTCATTTGAAATATTGTGTGCATGGAGAATGTTTCTATCTGGAAAAATTTCCAAGTATTAACATACTTATTTATTGAATTATTCCAAATTATTGCAAACTAATTTTGATAAATATGTTGTATTTTGATATCGCATGTGTTTAAACTATAATTAGAACCGTTATTTACTTCATAATTTTAAAAATCAAAGTTGTCTAATAATTTCTTAACGCACTGTATTTTTTCTTTTGTTCTTCATGATTATCGCTAATCTTATAATATGTCCTCCGGAAGTAGGCAGTAGGTTCTGAGATTAAATCGTATAGGCTACTGCTGATTGATCGAGAACCTTAAACTTGGTAAGTCCTTATAACACATACAAAATAAAAAAATCGGAAAATTGTTAATTTATAAGTCAATGTCTTTTTTTTTTTACGTGATCATTATTCCTAATCATGGAAATTCATGAGTTTGGCACGTAATAAATTGACATGCATTTCTAAATTAATGATAGTTGGACTTTTTCTTTTACACATGCTATAAGATCATTGTTCGTTCGAAATTTTGAGACTCTAAGTCAACCGGAAACATGCTATAGGTTTTACTCTCAAAACCTACAGGCACCTTATGGTTGGCATAGAATCTTGAAATTGTAGAAAGATATTATAGCACATGGAAAAGAAAAACTCTCAAAATTAATGAATTTATATTTTTACGTCGATTTATTTCTTGATTAACATTGTTGATTTAATACGTGATACAAAAACGTTGTTTTAAGGACATACAAGTTTATTGCATTAAGTTAGAATCTCGAAATTTTTACTCAACAAGGGAACATGGACATTTTTTCTTATATTAATTTCAACCTGATACCTTCAGTCATTCCTTTGAAAAACTGCCATGACAAAAATAACAGACAACTATAAGTATTCCGTTTTTAATTTTGAATTATGAAAACTTAAAGACAATAGTAATTATAAGAAAATATTCAGAGAGAGGGAGACAACTAAGAACGGTTACAAAATTCAGAAATTGTATTTTGGTTTTGACAAATGTAGGGCAATACCACAGAAAATTATAATTTTTTTTTTTTTTTTTTTTTTGGGGGGGGGGGGGGGGGAATAAAATTTAAAAAATGTTTAATTTAAGGGTATGATTGGAAAACTTGATATTTTTATATTCTATAATAAAATCCTAATAAAAATTCATTGTAATTTACTGTTTACAAAGTAAGTTAAGTACCATTTTTGTCTTTGTAAAGTTATAATATTACGTCAGTTACACAATAAAAGTTACGTCAGTTACATGTGTAAATGCTATTTTTTTATTTTTTATTTTTTATTATTCAGAAATTAATTAAACAAGTTACTGTTATAATTTGGCATTACTTAGTGTTGTTGAGAACATTAAATCACTTTTTTTAACGAGATAGTTTTGATAATTTTTACACTTCAATGAAGGCAAAAAAATGTTTGTACATTTTATGTTACGTCAGTTACAGAATTTTGAATTGCAATTTTTGGGACTAAAACAGAGATTCGAATAATCTGCAGGTATTTGTGTATTAAGACCTTTGTAAGAAATATTTTAAATTGTAAAATTTTTTCTAGCTTTATTAATAAATTTTCTACATAGTTTTGAAAACAAAATTAGATGATAAAATGTTACGTCCGTTACGATGGAATTGCCCTTATCCATTATAAACTGAAGTGCCACTGAATTAAGAATAGGCAATGCTATGAAAATTTTGTAGTGTTGCACCTCATTTCCGCTCTGTGGTATCTGAATATATTAGTAATGTGGTTGTTGTGACTCAGTCGTCTCAACTGACAATATGGGTAAAGCTTGTGATTTAGATGCCTTCGATCGCGGATAATTAATAGGTGCTCGATGCACAGGCCAATCAATTTCCAAAATCGCCAGAGAACTAGAATATTTCTGCTCGAATGTGTCAAGAGTATATAAAGTATAGACGAATGTAGAAAAAAAACCCTAGCAATCGGGAAAAATGCAAAGGACAATTATCCTTGAATGAGCGTGGTAGGTGACGCCTTAGCTATATTGCGAGTAGCCAGCGAAGCCAAAGATTAGTTCAAAATGCTACTCTGCTGAATCAGGGCAACACTCGTACAGTTAGTAAACGGATTGTACTGCGCCCGCTTCATCGTATGGCCTTCGGGAGCCTTAGACCCATGAGAGCACCATTGCTAAATACATGTCATATGGCTGAACGTATTCACTGGTAAAAATAACACAAAGGATAGACTCTAGAGAATTGGAAACGAGTAACATGGAGATATGGGTCTCGATTCTGACTACTTCATGCCAATGGGAGACATATAATATGGGACCAGATTCATGGAGTCATGCATCTTGCTTGTCATATAGCATGCCATGTTCAAGGCCATTTCAGCTCAGTCATGGTTTGGAGTGTCTTTTCTGGACGGTTTTTAGTTATGTTTGACACCTGTACTAACCTCCCTTGATGTAATTTTGTACATAGTGTTGTTTGGCAATCACCTCCCTCCATTTGCGTATTTCTGTCATCCACATGAATAAAGAGTATTTCAGCAAGAGAACTGCTCCTCTCACAGGTCACATCTGGATACTGCCTGGTTGTACTATATTCTTCTAACTTCTTTGTTATGAATTGACCACCTAGAAACCTATGTTAAACCCTATTGAGCACCTTTGGGATGCTTTGGAAAAAGATGTGAAAGAACACCACACAACACCAGTGACCCTTACTGAATTATGGTCAGCTCGAGCAGATATTTCGAAAGCTATGCGTGTGGAACACTTCCACAAGCTTGTTGAATCTGTGTCTAATTGTGTGGCAGTCACTATTAAGGCCAAAGGAGGCCCAACGCGTTACAAAATTGCTATTCCTGATTTAATGGCACTTCAGTGTACACTAAAATATTATGCTTAATTCGTTATAAATCGACATAGAAAGTGAAGGATGATTTTAGAACTGTAGAAGTTTAGCGCATCACAGAGATTAAATAGTAGCGAAATTTTAAGCGCTTTCTTATAGAAAAACATTTTCAAAATCCGCGGACACTATGTTTCCGCCAATTTTCAATAAATCAACTTCATAATTTTCTTGAAAATTAGTTGTCACATATTTTTCTAGTGGAATACTTAGAACGTCTTAAAATATTCATATCTTACTTTTCTCAGAAATTTTTAAGTAACGAAATATTTTGGTAAAAACTCATCATTTAACTTTTACTTGATGCTACTTAAAAAGTAATCAATTATTTTAAAACGGATGCGTGTTTCTTCAGCTTTTGGATTTTAAAAGAAACTAATTGCAGGCTTATTCTTTAAGATTATGAATGCAAATAAATATTGTGTTAACCAGTTGACCCTCTTTTTTCGAAGCGTTCTCGCCCATCAGCTGTCAATCCACCATTAAAATAAAAATAAACACAACTTTCTAAGCTATTATATGTAATTTATTGTAAAAATACTTGCATAAACTCTTCGTATTATTCAAGAAAAATTCTTGAAAAATGCTTTAAGTTTCTGAGCAATAAAATTGAGTTACCTTTGAAAAGTCAGTAAATTATAGCATAATCAACATTAGCAGAAGTTTTACGCCAGTAATTTAAACAATGTTACAATCCCAAAATTAGACATATTGTGCTACTTTTTTTAATAGTCACCTTCCTTTGCATACTTCTACAAGATGCATTTGTATTAGTACCACTTATCCTTCACTTTTTGATTACAACATTTTGTGGATTAATAATATTTTTGCATCCTGACAATTCTTTTGCCGTAACCCGTACTTCCACATCATAATTTCTTAATTTTTTAATTAATTTTTAATATCTATACGGATTTTCAGTCCATCACCTTCCCCATGTTAAATGATAAAAGGTTTAAAATAAATAAGGAGTTTTATATATAATACTAAATAACATCATTGATATAATATGGAGCATAAACTTTGTATCTCTTACCCAGTTGATGTTGAAGGAAAATTGCCAGGAAAGCAATTGAAGAACAACCATATGAAGTGTTACATCCGATAAAACTTCATCCATATTAGAAGCAAGTAAGCGAATATATGATTTCAAAAAATTGTGTGACCCTTCAATAAAATAACATTTTGAATTTCAGGATACTGGTTCGGGTCTTGTTCTGCTTGCAGCGCCATTTCAAATGCGATCATTGCTCCATATGAATAGCCAGTCAAATTAATAGCTTCTTTAGAAACCTTAAGTTCTTTTATGTGCTGAAATACGTAATAAATGACATTTAGTACAATAATTACTAGAATTTTTATATTACACAGAGAGCAAAAAGTTGGACAAATAAGAATTTTGAATTAACATAAGGAAGAATCGCGATTACACCATGTTACAATTATTATTTCCTTTTTAAATCTTCATCAAAGTTGTAAACGTGTGTGTTAGGTTCATTTTAATTCATCTATTTTCATTTTTGTTTATTTATTTAAATAAAAAAGTGTTATTGGGAACGTAAGTATTTTAAACGTAAAATATCGATAGTATTAATGAATTTTATTTACTTCTCTATAAGGGAGTTATATATCATTTTAAATTAAGCTTTCATTGTAAAAACCAATTGATTTATCTCAAAATGAAAAATACGATGCTTTGTAATACAGATTGTTCAATGAAAACATGTTTTATTTAATATTGTGTGTTTCTACTATCAGTATCAAAAAGTATGGAACCAGATTTTACCTTTCTCAAAGAGCAATGAAATTTGAGTTTTGTTTAAAGTTTTAAAGTTGGTTAAACGTTGTCTCCTACTAACAAATTATAAATATTTATAGTACTTATAGACTAAAGAAAAATGTAAAAATGACTTCATATCATTTTATATAATTTTCTTGGCTGCTGGAAAAATGGCATCACGCCCAACCTGGGAAATATTTTGGAATACTTGGTAAAATATATATTTAATACTTCGATTAATACATGGAAATCATTCCAGAGAGAAACATTCGCCTTGCATACAATATTTCAAATGAAAATCAAATTTCAAATTTCAAAGTAATTGCGTAAAAGGCGCAAAGGCCAACATAGTGAAAAAGATTCCAAGCCGGGACTCGAACACGGGCCATCAGTATAGCGCACTGACGTTCTACCGACTAAACCTCGTCGTCAGTGCGCTATACTGATGGCCCGAGTTCGAGTCCCGGCTTGGAATCTTTTTCACTATGTTGACCTTTGCGCCTTTTAAGCAATTACTTTGAAATTTGAAATTTGGTTTTCATTTGAAATATTAATACTTAGAGTTTCTATCATTTGCCTTGATGGTCTATTTGATTCTGTCAGGCATAGCAATAACAAAGTTTTCGTTCTTATTTGGAGCAATAACTGCTCATGCATTACGCATGGAGACTTTCAGTTTCTCTGTTGATATTGGCTGTAATATAAATACTGTTTTTTTTTTTCAAAGTACACCGGATATTTCCGAAAGAACTGATATCTAAAATACTGACTGCCTCTTTTTTGAGGGGCATTATTTTGCGAAATTTATTTTTATTTTTATTTTTTTACTTTTTGGAACCTATTCCAAAACAAATGTATGATTTTTAAACATTAAATCATCATCTCAAAATTGGTCTTTAACAGTTTGAGTGCGGAGGAGAGCTACAGCGCTCTCTTGTTATATCCCAAAATTACGGGAAGCGCGACATCGCTTGCTTGTTTTATGCTAAAATTACGGAGAGTGGGATAGCTCTCCCGTTTGTTGTCTCTGTTTGGTGTACATTTAAGCTTGTTGCACTAGGAAAACGTACGATTTCTGTGTATATTGTCGGCTTACAAATAATTTGTTTATATATATACCCAAACACATTCGCATTTTTAGCATATATACATAAGATTTGTTCCGCACTCAAACGGTTAAAAATAAGAACCCGGAAATCATCTAAAATTGAAACAGATATTTCTAAATTCACAATCCCATTGATTACACAGTGTATTACATCCTTCTTAGAGAAAGTCAAAAATTATGATATGAGCAAAATTACGATGAAAATCGGAACAGTTTTTACGCTTTCTTTTCATTTTCCAACTTCCAAATAAACTGTTGTCTATCTTCACCTGTTGTAATACAAATTCTGTTTTTATCACTTAGGTTCAGCACTTTATTCCGGTCATAAATAAACTATTCCAGATATTTTTTTACCTACTTTATGCGGTTTGCTTCTATCGTACTGACAGCTTGGGTTTTTATTTGGCATTCAGTTTAAATCATCAGATGCTTTCCATCTCAAATATTTGCAATAAAGTAGAATCATGACGTGCTAATGCAACACGTGGCCTACCAAAATGGAACTTGTTTTTCACACTTTGAGTATTTACTAATTTTGTCGAAATTTTCGAAAATATATATTTGTGAGCATGAAAATGTTTCTTTTTTTTTTAATCCCTCTATAATTTTCTTTAATATAGGAGCTGATCGAGATCCTCCCCGGTTTTTAAAGCCAGCTCTGTTAAAGGTGTCATTTCTCCGATTGCTTTGAAACGAGCAAAGAAAAAAACCCCAAATCACTACGATATTTCTACCCATTGCAAAGACAACTTGATGTAACAATCTCATATCACTAAGTTGTTTATAACGCTTAGAAATTTGCACACATTGGTGAGTCATTCTAAATCTTTCTCCCGGGTCGACGTGATTCAAAAATATTTTTCCTACAAAAGTTTTAGACGAAAAATTATAAATAATTATTGAATGCTTAGTTTATAATTTCCGTTTTGTCTATTTATCTCACTAATGGCCATGTTTCTACATTACAAAGAAAATTATTACAACTTTTAAATTATGATAAAAAATGTATGTATTTGATTTTTAGTTATCATATAGAGATTAGTGATTCTATTCTTTTTGAAGCAGTCAGTATATATTATTATTAACTGTAGATATAATACACATTGTAATACAATAGAAACAATACACCGGTAACCCAAAAAGAACCGGGAAAATATAGACAGCAGCCCAATGCGGTTTCATGGAAATGCACCGGAAGTCATTTTTTTTATAACAGAAAAGTTATTACAAGAATAGTTGCATTTGCCCCTTATAATTAGCATTACAGCCATCCATGAGCTATTACCTAATGCTTTTTACACCTTCATATAAGAAAGAAGAAAAACAGTGAAGATCCTCTATGACATTTTGCAGACACGAGCTACAGATATAAAGGTAACAGAAATTAATGAAATACCGTAAAAAATGTAATAGTTATTATTTTTACAATATTTAACGCTACAGTATGTACGCTAGAAAAATTCTTAATGTTATAGTCGTTTCGAACCGTAAACTTGAAATCGCGCAAATCAGCGATAACTGTATGTCATAACTTTAAACTCATTTATCTCGAAGCAACACTTTTCAGTGGATTGACCATGATAACTTTTGAACTGTTTAACATTTTAAAATCTTCTTTTTTCTTTAATAAACGAAATTAAATTCTTTGCAAACTACACCTGAAAAATATTTTTTTGTTATATATAAAATTCTTTTATTATATAATAAAAAAAAGTTTTATGGACTTTCAATGTATGTTTAGAATTTTTTAATACTTTTTCAACAGTAATAAACAGTGTTGAAAAATATTCACTGGAAAAATGTGGATTTTTGATTTCAAAGTCATAACAAAACTGATTTTGCAAGGTACATTATGTGGTAGAAACAAAAATATTTGAAATTGTTTTTTTAACAATTTGACAAATATTTTCCTATAAAACATAAATAGATAACAGCAAACTAATTACAAGATTCAAATTTCGGTCTATTTTAGTCCTCTCAAAATATTCTGATCAACTAGTGACAGGGTATACATTGATCTTTTCTTATTCTAGCTGTGTTCTAAATTCTGGTGCGCAGTAAACTGTACAAGCGACTGACGTAAGTAAAGCAAACAAATACTATACCAAAAACAAAATTCCTTAAAACAAATCCCATGCACACAAAATCCTTTAAAAAGTATCACATTGCTCATTTTGTATTTCTTTTTAAAAATGCATCATACTATAATCTATAATTTTTTATTTATTCACAGAATTCATACTTCTCACCTAATTCAGATTATCAAGTGTGCATGAATACCACATTGTTTCTAGAATAATCGTCGCCCCATTTAAGAACAGATTTTTTTCCCAATAAGACAACTATTTCTTTAAGTAAAATGTGATATTCTTACTTTAAGGCGAAAAATCTCAGATTGAGTTCAATAATTTTATCTGGAAAGATCTCTTTTTTATCTCAAAGAAATCTGCTTTAATACTTCAATGTATATAACATACTGTTTCAGTTGTATTTTTAGAACATTTTAAAAGAATTAAATCTGCCTCAATATTTCGATTTTATACTTACATTTTTATACTTACATATTCATTTAATAACAGCTCTCACAACAGTAGCTATTAATATTGTAAGGATGTTCTGAAACATGAAAAATAAGAATTTTTTTAAAGTTTTATTTTCTTTTAATATTGGAACGATGTAAAAGTATATAGGCTTTCGCATAAAATAATCCATTAAATCTTAACTTTCAAAAGCCCATTTTTTAAAATTAATTTTAACCTAAGAATGTCTCGTTTCTAATTATTTTTCCTCAACGCACATGGTCATGCGCTAATACAAGACACGTATGGATAATATACATTGTCTCTATGTTTATATATTCAGCGAATGAAATAAAACGAACAGTGCTCAGTTAAATTGATGGCATTGAACTCACAGGCTACAATATATGGCCAAAGGTGACCGGCCACTTGCGATTTTAGACTTTTTGTTAAATATCTAGAAAAATACATGAAAAATTAATCTGAAACTGCAGATGTGTAAACAGTATAGTATAGGTATATATTTCCGTGAAGATATTTTCACGAAACCCCATAGAAGATCGTCAACAAATTGAAAAATAACGAATATCTTTTGGATTACCCTGTAAGAACTGGTGTAGCAAAAGCATTCAAACTCGAGATTATTAATAAGTGGCTTATTGTAACATACTGTGTTCATTTTTATTAGGAGGATAACATGTATACTCGTAGCAAAATTAAGGTTTTTATAAAAACAGTCCCAAATTTCGCAATGGTTTTTGCTTATAATTTGCAGAGTTCTTAATATAAAGAAAGTTCTTTTCAGGAAATATGACAAACAACATTGTACACAATACTCTGCAATCAGAATTAAAAAATAATAAAAATTGGATGAGAAATGAGCAGGTTTACAAAAAAAGTTTCACTGCGCATGCACGATTGCAATCAAAATATAAGGTACATAATGTATTAGCTAAGTATATAGAGCAACTTTTGTGAAAGTCTCAAAATCGTAGCATGAAAATTCTGAAAATTGTAGTCGATAGAATAAGCTCGTAATCAGTTGTTCCCAAAAGGAAGTAAAAAGATGAGGGGTTGTATCCATATATAGTAGTACGTGCAATATTGTGCAGGCTATCTTGGCACTTATCAACAGATATTTGATACAACCCCTCATATTTTTGCTTCTTTTTGGGAACAACGGATTTCGAGCTTATTCTATCAACGATAATTTTTAGAATTTTCAAACTAAGATTTTGAGACTTTCACAGAAGTTGCTCTATATATTTTGCTAATGCATTATGCACATTATATTTTCATTGCATTCGCGCATGCGCAGTGAAACAGTTTTTAGTAAACCTGCTCATTTTCATCCAATTTTTATCATTTTTTAATTCCGATTGCAGAGTATTGTGTACAATGTTGTTTGTCATATTTTCTGAAAATAACTTTTTTTTATATTAAGAACTCTGCAAATTATAAGCAAAAACTTGGCGAAATTTGGGACTGTTTTTATAAAAACCTTAATTTCTCTACGAGTATACATACTATCTTCATAAAAATCAACACAGTATATTAAACTAAGCCAAAAACTAATAATCCCGAGTTTGAACGCTTTTGCTACATTCGTTTTTACGGTGTTATGCAAAAGATATTCGTTCTTTTTCAATTTGCTGACGGCCCCGTATGGGGTTTCGGGAAAAAAATCTTCGCGGAAATATATGACCTATACTATACTGTTGACACACCTGCAGTTTCAGGTTAATTCCTCGTGTATTGTTCTAGATATTCAACAAAACGTCTAAAATTGCAAGTGACCGACCACTTTTGGCCATATAGTGTATTCAGACTAACTGTATATTATACACTTATTTCAGCGAATAATGCTCCTCGAAAAATAATAAAATCGTCAAAAATCCTATTTAGCTAAATTAAGAGGGATTTGCTCCCCATTTCCCTTCTTTATACTTAACCAATGAACCTCCAAATCTAATCAGAGAAGAGAATTATCAGAATCAACCAGTATAACAAATTTGAAGCAAATCGCATAATTCTGCATGAAAAGCCATTCATCTAAATTAAGGGTTGGATTAGATCCCGAGCCCCCCTCTTTATACTTAACCAATGAATGTACAAATCTGGAAAGCACCTTATCAGAATAAACCGGTATATCAAATTTGATGCAAATGGGATAATTCTGCATAAAGCCCCCATTTATCTAAAATAAGGGGGAGGACATTAGCCCCTAGTTCCCCCTTGTATACTTAACAAATGAAAACCCAAAACTAATCAGGGAAGCGCCTGATCAGAATGAACCTATTTACTAAATTTGTAGCAAATCAGATATTTCTATCAATAGCTATCGCGTTAACATACATAAGTACATACAGAACCTGCTGGCACTTTAGCTCTCAGGCTTTGTTAGCCTGTGATCTAATAGAAACACTTAAATTATAGCAAGTTATATAGTCCAGAGCAATATATATTTTTTTTCTTAGCAAAATAGCGGACTGTTAAATTTAATGGATGGGTTATCAACAAAAATTCGATTTTTTTTTGTATTTATAAAAAGAGAACAAACTGGAATTAAAAAAAGTCCTTCCGGCCAGTGCCGGGAGGAAGAGGTAGCTTTCATAATCCTTATTTAAAAAAAGCCAAATTATATCATTCAAACACACGAAGCTCAATTTAGTGGAAACCGAATATAGGAGATTCAATACTAATTTTTTATCAATATAATGAATGAGAATTTCTCGAAATTAGTCAGCTTTATCCAAGCTGCTTTTCTTTAAAGTAACATATATTTGGCTGCCAAATTCGGAAATTTCTTAAAGTGCCTGTTATTTTAAGACAACATGGTGGATGAGGCTAAAAAGTGAACTTGGTCGAGACCTTAGTAATTGCTGTGCACATGCTCACTCACATCGGAATCGGTTAATATATAGGAGTGCTGTCGCATGCAAAAAATCAGATTTTTCAAAATGTCACCCACAATAGAAATTGAAACTGCTATATCTGAGCCATTTTTTAAGGTAAAGACAAACAAAAAATGCTCCTGAATCCTTATATCAAGGTCAAATACTTAAGAAAGAAACCTTTTTCAATTTCTAATTTTTTTGCACCTCACTTTAAATATATATATATATTTTAATTTAATGGTCGCCATTTTGAAACAAGATGGCTGATGAATCTGGCCAGCGAACTTGGTCGAGGTGTTGATGTATACTATCCACATGCCTTCTTACATCGAAATAGGCGAATACGTGTGTTATCGCGTGTCAAATACAAGATCGTTTCAAAATGTTAGCCATGCTAGAAATTCAAAGTGCTATAAATCAACCATTTTTTAAGATATAAACAAAAGAACAAATTTTCAGAAACAAAAACTGCTCCGGAATCTTTGTATCAAGGCCAAACACATAAAAAAATCTTTTTCATTTTCCAATTGTTTAATACCTCATTTTGAATTTTAAATTTAATTTCTTTTAAATGGCAACCCTTTTGAAACAAGATGGCGAATGAAGCTGGCCAACGAACTCGGTCGAGACATTGGTATGTACTATGTACAGACCAAGTTACATCCAAATAGTTACATCCAAGTTACATCCAAGTTACATCCAAGTTAATCCATAATTACGCCTGTTATCGCGTGACAAAAATCAGGTCGTTTTAAAATGTCAGCCACAAGAGAAATTCAAAATGCTATAACTCAGCCATTTTTTTTAGATATAGACGAAAGAAAAACTGTTCCGGAATCTTTGTATTAAGGTCAAACACATACAAAAAAAATCTTTTTTACTTTCCAATTTTTTGGTATCTCATTTAAATTTTTTTATTTTTTAATTTTTTTAAATGGCCGCCATTTTGAAACAAGATAGCGGATGAAGCCGGCCAACGAACTCGGTCGAGATATTTGTATGTACTATGTACACACCAAGGTACATCCAAGTCAGTTCATAAATACGCCTGTTATTACGTGAGAAAAATCAGGACGTTTCAAAATGTCAGACACGCTAGAAATTCAAAATGCTATAACTCAGCCATTTCTTAAGATATAGACGAAACAAAAACTGCTCCCGAATCTTTTTATCAAGGTCAAACACATAAGAAGAAAATATTTTTTCAATTTTTAATTTTTTGGTACCACATTTCAAATTTAAATTTTTCTTAAAAGATTATATGGCCACCATTTTTAAACAAGATGGCGGATGAAGCTGACCAACGAACCCGTTCGAGACATTGGTATGTACTATGTATAAACGAAGTTACATCCAAATCGGTTCATAAATACGCCTTTTATCGCGTGACAAAATTCAGGACGTTTCAAAATGTCAGCAACATTAGAAATTCAAAATGCTATACCTCAGCCATTTTTTAAGATATAGACGAAACAAAAACTGCTCCGAAATCTTTGTATAAAGGTCAAATACATAAGAAAAAATATTTTTCCATTTTCCATTTTTTGGTACCACATTTCAAATTTTAATTTTTTAAAAAAATTTTAAATGGCCGCCATTTTGAAACAAAATGGCGGATGAAGCTGGCCAACGAACTCGGTCGAGAGATTGGTATGTACTATGTACACACTGAATTACACCCAAATCGGTTCATAAATACGCCTTTTATCCCGTGACAAATTGCAGGACGTTTCAAAATGTCAGCCACGCTAGAAATTCAAAATGCTATAACTCAGCCATTTTTTAAGATATAGACGAAACAAAAACTGCTCCGGAATCTTTGTAAAAAGGTCAAATACATAAGAAAAAAATATTTTTCCATTTTTAATTTTTTGGTACCACATTTCAAGTTGAAAATTTTTTTTTAAATTTTAAATGGCCGCCATTTTGAAACAAAATGGCGGATGAAGCTGGCCAACGAACTCGGTCGAGAGATTGGTATGTACTATGCACACACTGAATTACATCCAAATCGGTTCATAAATACGCCTTTTATTGCTTGACAAAATACAGGACGTTTTAAACGCTAGAAATTCAAAATGCTATGACTCAGCCATTTTTTAAGATATAGACGAAACAAAAACTGCTCCGGAATCTTTGTATAAAGATCAAATACATAAGAAAAAAATATTTTTCCATTTTTAATTTTTTGGTACCACATTTCAAGTTTTAAAATTTTTTAAAAATTTTAAATGGCCGCCATTTTGAAACAAAACGGCGGATGAAGCTGGCCAACGAACTCGGTCGAGACATTGGTATGTACTATGTACACACCGAATTACATCGAAATCGGTTCATAATTACGGGAGTTACAGTGTGACATAGGTCAGATATATATATATATATATATATATATATATCAATTTTGAACGGAGGGTGGTTTCGGTGTCTGGGGGTCATGATCGATGAAAATATACCAAAATTTTTTGAAATCGCTTTCCTCCGAACGGCTGCAATAGGTAGCTTTTTTGTGAAGAAAGCTACCTAATAAACTTGTCTCTAAATTATTATATATATATTATCTGGCTTTTTCTTTCGTTGGTTTCAGATGAAAGTACTCTGACAAATCTCAAATGTAAATCCTATGAACTCTACAAGCAGACTCGCGGTAACCTCATTTTTAATAAACTTAATAAAAATGTGTTTCTTTTTAATTTAACATTTGTGCTTTTTCCATGCAAAATTACTGTAAGTTATTACTTCGTTTTTAGACGTAAAAAACACTACCAATAATGCACATTCTTTCAATCCTAAAAACACCCAAACAGGATTAAAATCGCCAGAACAAACAATCATTCAATACTTCAGAATGTATTTACCTGATCATTGCTTTTTGTGAACTAAAAACTGCCCTGGAAATATATAGTTAACATAATTGAAAAACGGTCACTGTCCAAATTTTAAAAAGATTCTTATATTTCTACAAATTATCCACCGTCGAATAATCAAACAGAAAAATGTCGTTTTCATGGCGATTTAAAACATAAAAATCTTTAAGGATTACACAACTTGATACTCTTCCTTTCCACCAAAACTAATCTCTATTATTTGACGAAAAACATTTATTTACTAGAAATCGATACCAAATGTGAAAGGGCAGTTTTGGAGCTATGCATCTAGAACGTGCTACAGAGGGTTAACACTAACGAAAATATCAAGCCCGTTGTTTTCCTATATCTGTTTCAAAAGTGATAGAAGTTTTTCGACATATTTATACCTAGCTTTCCTGTATAGCTTTAAGTAAAGAAAATTGCGGTTAAATTTACATTTTATATTGAATTCATGCCATTTCCCCTGAAATGCAGACTTTTTCAAATAGCTGCGTACAAGCTGCTGGACTCAATAAACTGCATTTTTGTCTTATTGTTCTATAACAATCTTGCCTATACCTTGATCCTCTTTTTTCGAAGCTTTTTTGAACATCAGCTATCAGTCCGCCATTTTTAAAAATATAAACTACAAAATACAGTTTTTTCTTTCTTTACGTATAATTAATTATTAAGTGGAAATCAGTTCAAACTGCACATTCCTTAAAAAAATTACAGAAATTTATTTCATGGCGTCCTACATTTTTAATTAGCTTTTTCTCAAGTCCTTCAAATTAGACATCGTTCATTTTTTACCAAATTATATATATATATATATATATATATATACATACATATATATATATATATATATATATATATATATATATATATATATACATACATATATATATATATATATATACATACATATATATATATATATATATATATATATATATACATACATATATATATATATATATATATACATACATATATATATATATATATATATATATATACATACATATATATATATATATATATATATATATATATATATATATATATATATATATATATATATATACATACATATATATATATATATATATATATATATATATATATATATATATATATATATATATATACACATATATATATATATATATATATACACATATATATATATATATATATATATATATATATATATATATATATTACAAAATTCAAAATTTTGTCACCAAGATTAACATTATAACTATACAGATTTTTCTGTTAATAATATTCCATATTAAACTGGCTTATTAAGTTAAAACCGTATTCTTAAACTAATCTATCAACCTTCATATGTAAGCGTATAAGAACGTAATTCAGCTAATAATAATTATTCCAAATTCCTTAAATCTAAACAGGGCGCCAACTACTTATATTCCCTTTTATTATTTAAATCCCTATTAAAATTCGCTATTATTTCCCGATATATCAAACCACTCTAAATTCTTTATTTAATTGCTAAAATATAATAATTCATAATTTATCCCGTCTAAAAAACCTATTTATTGCCGAAACGTCAGTGAAGGCTTACTGTGGAGACACGAAAAGTTTTGATTTCCGTTTGTCTGTCTGTCTGTCTGTCTGTCCGTCTGTTCCGCGATAACTGCCGCAAAAAGCATCCGATCGGCTTGAAATTAATGTGGCATGTTGATGAGGTACTCGGACTTAGCTGTATGGTTTTTGGTTAAATTTGGTTCATTCGTTCGGGAAATATAGAACATTTTATTTTGCTCTGTAATGCTTTTCAATGGCAAGTCAGACGATTTTCAAATTTTCATTTGTTGAAAGAAATGGCTCATATAAAAAATGGATTTAAATGGTAAATTTTTGATGCTGAAATTTTTAAATAAGAGTAGTAAATTATTCCTATTAGTTTGCAATTTTGTCAAAACATTTGTCAGAGCTTTTAAATTAGGTGTATAACTTATGATGGAATTTTATACATGTGTTCGAATAATATAAAACATTTTATTTTATGAATTTACTTATATTTCATTTTTTTTCTTTTAACCGTTGCGTAGCAACTATATCTCATCTAAAAGTATCATAAATGTGAAAGTATGTATGGTTTTTAAAGTCAGATCAAAATTAAAAGGAATGAATTAATGAATGCCTTTGTATAGATATTTGCATATAGATTGATTTGAACGCAGAAATGAAAATAGTATTTATATACTATATAGAATAATATCTTTATTTATGTATTCAACTATTTTGATTATAAAGGAAAAAGTTCGTTATTTTCATACAGAATAAACTGACATTATTCTATTAAACTTTATAAACTTTATTGTTGCCAAAAAAAAAAAAAAAAAAAAAAAGGGAATAACAATTTCTCCCAAAGAGTTCATTTTAATTTGTAAGATTTTCACGTGCAAAGGGAAAATGCAGCAAATTACAAATAATAAAAAAGATAAATAGGACAGGAATGAATACTATATAAACATTGCACACCAAATACCACCTAAATTAATTTTTGTAGTGGTATTTTCCCACACTACGAAGAAAGATTCCTCGATTTACACGATTTTACTTGGCCTTCCTTTTCTCATTGGTTGCGATTTCATTTTCGCAATTGCGTATATTAATTGGCACAAAATTTTACATTTTTATGACTGAGGTATATGTAAGGCCATACAAATAAGAAATTCCGTATTGTTTCCTGTAAAATGTGATAAAGTGTTGGTTAACTATATATGTTTCTATTAAGAGGAGCAGGGCTGCCAAGCCTCCGGCGTTCTGGATACCAGTATTTTAATACAAAAAATGTTACTTTATTTAATTGAAACATTTGCGCGATTTAAAAGAACAACATTTTCTGTAAGGTAATAGTGTTGTGCAAAAAGCCTGAGACTTGCCATGTCTGGTGGTGAGTGAAATGTTTTATTTAATGCATTTATCTCTATTTTAATGCTACGTGAACAACGTCCCGTGTAACAGCTTGCAGAGTGTAAAATAAATTATTAAAATAATCCCTATTACGAAAAATGAAACAAAATGCCCGGCTAAGGGAAATAAAAGGTTAGTTAACCTTTCGTAATTTGACCTGAACACAGGTGTGCATCAAATTTCAACGGTGTTTGTAACATCACGATTTTAAATTAAATGTGGATACTATTAAAAGGCTATCACAAAAAATACTTAACGGCGCCATATCACGTTTATCTATTTAGTCAATTGGAAGTAGACACGATGATGAATTATTAACCGTTAGGTTTAGAACTCCCCCTACTTTAGGGTGATTTTAGTAAGTTAATGCTATCGAGTACATTTTTAGATATTTAGATTAGATCTTAGATATAAATATTGCAGAATAGTAATCAAAATTATTATTAGATTTCTAAATTAGATGTCTCAGTTTACATTTCCAAAAGTTCTTTATCCATTAGATACAGATGTTTATGGTTAGCAGGCAAGTAAATACTGCTGTATGGATATTAGGATAACGTAAAATGCTTGACCAAATTGTTGCTTATCCTTATAAATCGCAGTGTAAAAATGAATCTAAGATATAGGATAATCATTAACTCAATCAATAGAAAATTACAAATGCAAAATAAATTACACAACGGGGGGTTCAGGGGGGGGCACCCCCCTGAAGAAATTTGATTTATTATATAAAAATTACTAGAATAAGTAGCTCGTGAGAATTTCAGAATGTCATTACATAACAACGTGTTTAATTTAACGCTTCTAATGTCTGAAACCATCGAAATATTTTTTTCTCCTTCTATAAATGTTTGTGTAATTTAAAAGTTTAAATTTTGTTTTTGTAGAAAGATTAATATTAAGGAAAATTTGCTAAAAACAATAAGTTGCAGAGATGACGTTGAGGCTCTTGATCTGCAGATTTACTAGTTTAAAATCATTCTTTTATTAAAATACTAGCTGACCCAACCGGCGTATGATTTTATATCTTTTGAAAATCTTTTAAATAAACCTAGGACCCAATCGACTTCCGAAGTGTCTAGTGTGTTCCCAACAAAGCTCCTGGGATTTGGGTCCTTGCTTGCTACCTAAAGCAGCATGCACCAGAAGTGCTCCGCACGTGCTGGAGACAGTCAAAAGCCAAGTTCAGTCAGCCAAACCTCGTAGTAATAAAGCCCATAGAACCCGAAAAAAGAATGCACTATTAATGTTTGAAAATGTTGGTAACTAAAGTCTAAGATAAATTTTCGTAATACAGAATGTAGCCGAATTGTCCTCTAAGATGAATAAACCAAATCCCATTAAAATAGGCCCTTAGAGCCCGAGGAAAAAATGCGACCCCTAGCGGTGAATGATGCTTCCTTCTGTAAATTTCACGAATTACTAATAAACATATGAAATCCCTTATCTAAAGTTACCTTTAAAGTAACGCAATTTTTTATTTACGGCTGTAGTGAGTAAACGTATTTTTTTGCAGAAAAAGAAGATTAATATTCGAAAAAGGTGGTAGCTAAGGTAAAAAGAAGGACCGGATCCTGGTGGCCAGGATCTTCACTGGCATATAGTTGGTAGTTTTAAAGTAGCCAGAGAATGCTAAAACTATGTTAGAGAAAATTGTAATAAAATCGAATCGTTTTCCAAGAAGCTGCAACAAAGGCCCCAAGATGGAGATTAATATTCAAAATTGGTGTTAGCTGAAGTCTGAGAAATATTTTTGTCTTTCATGTAGTAGCTGGAGGACCTAAGAATTTGTTAGAAAAAAAAGCTAGTGAATTGGACCATTTTTAAGGGAGCTATAACAAAGGACCTAAAGGGGGCCAACTAATAGTCAAGATTAGAGTCCTAACAGGAAAATATTTAAATGGTCTTAGTTCTTAGCACTTTCGTTCTTCAATTAGTCAAAATTAATCATAGGTATGAATTAATCATCAGAATGAAATTTTAAAAAATTCGCAAAAAATAGAGGGGAGTGCATAGAACTAGGGTCCCAGTAAAAATATAAGGGTGTTGGTCCTGGGAGAGGAATCCAAAACTCAACTTTAAAATTTTCAGTTGAGAATGCGAGAAAATTAGGAAATGAAAATTTCATGCCTGCACAAAACTGCAACCCTTTCCGGCCCACTGTGCCCGGTTCGGGATACCTAAATTTAATTCCCAACTTCGAACGGCACCAAGAATATTTTAGTAAAATTGTGCTTTTAAAATGAACGTTTAAAGTAACATGTTTTTAATATCTAAAAAAGTCGTTTTTTAATTCCGGTGTCAGTCAGTCATTTCATCATTTTACAACAAAAATTGCCTGTGCCGGAAAGGGTTAAGAAGCTCCGGCCCGGGCCCTATGTTATTCTAGGGTGCCCCAGGATTTTAACTGGAATCTATAAACGGGAAAATAACTAAATGGAAAAAGGATTCCAAAAATGAAATCGGATTAAGATGGCGAAATTTATTAACAATTTATGGTGCAGAAACTTCAAGGGGCCCGGTACCGGGTCCCAAAGTGCCAGAGATTTAACTGGTAAGTAGTTAGGTATAAAGATGTCGTTTAGTAGTTTTTAAAAATCGGCGGACGCTAGGACTATAATAAAGATAATTGCATGCAATTCGGATAATTTTTTGAAAAGCTGCACCAAGTGCCCCAAGAAGGCGATTAATATTAAAAATTGCTGGTATCTGAAGTCTGAATTTTTTTTGTCGTTCATGTAATAGCTGGAGGACCTAAGAAGTTGTTAGAAAAAAAAGCTAATTAATCGGGCAATTTTTAAGGGAGCTATAATAGGGGGCCCAAAAGGGGCCAACTGATAGTCAAAAACAGGGTCCTAACATGTAAACATGTTAAAATATCTTAGTGCTTAACGCTTTAGATCTTCAATTAGTCAAAATTAAGCATAAGGTATGAATTATTCGTTATAATATTATTTTAAAGAAATGCACAAAATATTGGGTAAATGTATTAAAAGGGGCCCTAAGGCCCCAATAAAAAATATGAGAGTGCTGGCCCAGGACGAAGAGTCGAAGACTCAACTTTAAAATTATGCACTGAGAAGGTGATAAAATTAGGGAGTGAAAAATACTTGGCGCACAAAAAGTTCAATAGGCCCTGGACCGGGCCCTACGGTTCCCTAGTTGGCCCCAGTGTCTTATGTGGTATGTAGGAACGTGAGAATAACTAAATGGAAAATGGATCACAAAATTGAAGATCGGATTAAAATAAAGCAATTTATTAAAAATGTATTTGCACAAAAACTTTAAGGGGCCCTGCAACGGGCATCAAGTGTCCAGAGTCACAACTGGAAAGTAGAAAAGCGAGAATAATTAAATGGAGAAAGGTCTGCGAAAACGAAGAAGATTGGGTAAAAAGGGGGCAAGTTATTAACAATTCAGTGAATAAAAACTTAAAGGCGCCCAGGGGCACCGGCACTTAAAAAATTAAAAATCTGAACCTCAGGTGCATAAGGACCTGTCTTGGACTAACCTCACCTAAATTTTCAGACTTTTAAGTGCGGTATATTTCACTAGTCATCTCAGAAACACACACACACACACACAGGACGATCTGTTCTTTTATTAGTATAGATCAAGGTGTCTAGTGAAATATTTCAATGCCTTAATATTCTAAAAATTATTCCGCGGCAATAAATTCATTTTCCTTTTTTGTTAAAATTATCGTCTGACAGACTAAAATCTATTTTTAGCCCGTACTCTTGATCACAGGGATTAATTTTTATTTACACACTAGCAAACCACAAGGCTTTGCTCGCGTAATAGTTGAAATATGCCAAGTGATATTTATATGTCGAATTTTTATTAAAAGAAATTATATTTTTTGGAATAATTCAAAAATTACTATTTAAAACACAGTTTGACTAAACTTCATTAATACACAGAATTAAGCAGAAATGAGACTTAAATTAATAGAAAAAACTAAATCAAAATAAATGATAATTTATAAATTATTTTGAAACTTTTATACTCGATTAATACGCTTATTTCAGTATTCATTTGAAGTTTTGATTTTTTTAGAAACCATTTTCTTACATCTTCAAATTAACCATCATGTCGAATTCCAAGTTTCTTGTCTAACGGTTTACCATCTCTCTCAAAATAAATTCTGTGTTGAAATAGAGACTGTCACTATTAATTTGCCAATATTAATTTTGAAATCGGTTTGATACTTCCTAATATTTCACAGACTCGTAATTTAGAAAGCTTTTAAAGTCCTTTTTTATAACGTTTGTTGTTTCTGCCAACCCCATTTTGTAGAGTCACCAGAATAAAATATAGCCTGTGCCGGATCAGAGACCGTCACCATTGGTTCGCAAATATTACTTTTATAATCGGTTTATATTCCCTGAAATTGCATAGAAATCGTAATTTAGGTCTTTTTTAGAACGCTTTTCGCTCCTAATCTTCTCTTCACCCCATTTTAATTTTAATTTACTTTTGACTGTTCTTAGAGGGAATTTATATGTTATAAGAAACTATCATGCCATATTTAATGTATCTAGCCTGTTTAGTACCACATAAATAGCAATTTAAAATGTTTTTGCTCCTAAAACCCTCTGGTGTTAGTGGCACCAACATAAAGTATAGCTTATGTTTGAGCAGGTTCTATCACCACTAACTTGAAACCATTATATTTTAAATCGATTTGGTATTTGAAAAGATTGTATAAAAAATGTAATTTAGAACTTTTTCAGAACGCTTATCGCTCACTTCATTCTTTTAAATTTGGAATTTTTTTTCGACAGTTCTCAGAAAGCATTTGCATCTTGTAAGTAATTAGCATGCGAAATTTCAATATGTTAGACATCTTAGTTGTACAATAAACGCAAATTAGAACATGTTTTGTCCTTGCAACCCCTAGATGGTAGTGACAGCAACATACAATTTAGCCTATGTTGGAGCAGGGACTGTCAAAATCAATTTGCAACCATTACTTTGAAATCGATTTGATATTTCCCGAGATTACGTAGAAATCGCAATTTAGAACGTTTTTAGAACGCTTTTCGCGCATTTTTAATGCATTTAAATTTTCAATTGTTTCAAAACTGTTCTTAAAGATCATTTATATCTAATAATAATGTACCATGCCTAATTTCAAGCACCTGCCAATCACAAAAATCGCATTTTAGAACGTGTTTTGCTCCTGCAACTCCTAGTTGGTAGCGATAGCGATGTGAAATCGTGTCTATGTTAGAGCAGGGGCTGTCAGCATCAATTCCCTACCGTTACTTTTGAAATCAGTTTGATTCTTCCTGAGATTACTCACAAATCGGCATTTAGAACGTATTTAGAACCCTTTTCGCGCATTTACACCCCTTTAAAATTTCAAATTTTTAAAGATATTTTCATAGACATAATTTTTATCTAATACATATGTACTATGCCAAATTACATGAATCTAGATCCTTCCATAACACAAAAATCGCATTTTCAGAATGTTTTCTGGTCCTGAACATCTTTTGGGGAAGTAGAAACAGTCATAAAATATAGACTATCTTGGAACAAGAGATGTCACCATTATTTTTACACCATTATGCTTGAAATCGGTTCAGTATTTCCTGAGATTGCATAGAAATCGCAATTTAGAGCGTTTTTTACAACGCTTTCCACACATTTTCACCCCTTTTAAATTTCGATTTTTTTAGGAAATATTCTTAGAGATCATTGATATTTTATAAGTAACTACCATTGCAAATTTCATGATTCTAAGCCATTCCCTAACACAAAAAACGCAATTTAGAATGTTTTTTGTTCCTGCAACCCCCAAGTGGTAGTGACACAGGCATAAAATAGAGTGTACGTTAGAGGAAGGTCTGTCGCCATCAATTTACAACCATTAATTTTGAAATCGATTTGATACTTTCTAAAATTGCGTAGAAATCGCAATTTAGAATGTTTTTTGAACGCTCTTCGCGCATTATCACCCCTTTTAAATTTCGAATTATTTAGGAAACATTCTCAGAGATAATTTATATCTTATATGTAACTAATATTCCAAATTTCATATTTCTATGCCCTTCGGTAACACAAAAATCGCATTTTTAGCTCACACACCCCCTTTGGGGTAGTGGAATCGATTTAAGATATGGCCTATTTTTGAATGCAGAGTAACACAGTCATATTGGCACCATTACTTTTGAAATCAGTTCAGCATTTCCAGAGATTAACTCCTACAAACAAACAAACAATCTTTACTTCTTTATAATATTAGTATAGATAGATTGCGTACCTGGTCGGAGAGCATAGAAAAATTCTAGCATAACATTTTCAGTCTAAAGAAGTTGATTCACTTCAATATTAGTCCACCGGAACTATTAACAAATCCCTCTTAAAGTGATTACGATTGGAAAAGAGAAGTCAGCTGACCCTGATTGTAATTTTGAGCCGAAGTAAGTTAAATACAGACGCGCAGCCAGATACTTAGGAAGAATAGGGAAGAATGAGAGTAGAGTTTGGGAATCAGCTTCGAGATGAAATATCCTTTGAGACTTCGAGTTTATTCGAAGATCCGTTTTTTTTTTTTTTTTTTTTTTTTTTTTTTTTTAATTCCGATTATCAACTTGAGATGAATAATCTTTTTATAAACGATGAAATCGAGCATTTTTCCTAATAGCCCAGTGGTAGGGGAGCAAAAAAAGGCCCAATTCGGAAGTAATTAGGGGAAAGCTTGAAATTGTTTTAATCCCTTCAGTTTACGTCTAGAATGAATATGCTACGTTTTCCCCCTCGTACTAGGGGAGCGTTAGGACGTTTTTTTTTTAAAAAAAATACCATAACACTATCTCGAAATCACTAACTTTTTCAAAAACATTGTCAATACAAATATTGTAGAGCTATAAATTCTGAATAAAATGAGTACCTATACTTAATACTTTTGTTGAATATTAAGGTCACAATTCTACTTTAAAGTTTTAGCCCCGTGGTCAGAGGGTTGAACTCAGAATTAATTAGGGGAAAACTGGAAATCGTTTTAATCCCTTCAGATTAGTTCTAAAATGAATATTCTATGTTTTCCTCTTCGTACTAAGTGAGTATTAGGAAATATATTCACATTTACATTCGAAAAACACGTTTTTCTTTAATATTTTTAACAATATCTGAAATTGCGTTCATTCTGTAAGTATTCATTTTTTCAGAATTTTAAGCAATACAACATCTATATTTGCAATTTTTTGATATAGTTAGCTGTTTTGAGATATTGTTAAGGTAATCTGGTCTCTCCTATCTTGAAGCTCTTGATTAGTGAGTAAGGCAAAATTTTGAAATGGAATTGCGACCTTAATTTTGAACAAATATATTAATGTGGGTGCTCATTTTATTCACAATTTTATGCTCTAGAACATTTGTACTGACAACGTTGTTGATAGACTTAGCTCTTTTTAGATATTCTTAGGTAAATTGGTCTCTCCGGACTTCAAGCTCTTGATTAGCGATTAAGGCAAAATTTTGAAATTAGAATTTCCACCTTAATTTTGAACAAAAATACTAATGTGCGTGCTCATTTTATTGAGAATTTTAGGCTCTACAACATTTACATTGACAATGTTTTTTATAGAATTAACTATTTTGAGATATTGTTAAAAATATTAAGGAAAAACATGTTTTTCAAATGTAAATACATACATATTTCCTAACGCTCACTTGGTACGAGGGGGAAAACATAGACATTCATTTTAGACCTTAACTGAAGGGATTAAAACGATTTCTAGTTTTCCCCTAATTAATTCTGAGTTAAACTCTCTGACCATGGGGCTAAAACTTTAAAGTAGAATTTTGACCTTAATATTCAACAAAAGTATTAAGTGTAGGTACTCATTTTATTCAGAATTTTAAGCTCTACAACATTTGTATTGACAATGTTTTTGAAAAAGTTAGTGATTTCGAGATAGTGTTGTGGTATTTAAAAAAACGAGTTTTTTGACTATAAATCAATGTATAATTCCTAACGCTTCACCTAGTACGAGGGGGGAAACGTAGCATATTCATTCTAGACCTAAACTTAAGGGGTTAAAACAATTTCCAGCTTTCCCCTAATTATTTCCGAATTCATCTCCCTAACTACTGGGCTATAATAACTTTTCCTGAATATGTAAATAAAGTTTGGGAAATAGCTCAGTCTGACTGCTTCATCATTTATGTTTTTCATGTATTTTCTTCTTAAATAACCAGCCGGCCAACACGCCTGTGTGATAATCTAGGAAACCCAGATTAAAAACGATTTTCGACAACTGCTAGTATCATTATAACACAATATAAATATAAAGTCGAACAGGATTTTAAGGTGACAAGAGTTAAGAGTTGGTCTTGCTATGCTTGAAATGAAGCGAAAGTTCAAAATTTTCTTCAGAGAAATGGGATTCTTGTAATTTCCTAATGTCAGGATTTACTTGAAATATCTACTTTTAGTAATAACCTCAGATATTGAGGATGGCTATACGGAGAATGCTTGTTATAGTTGGTGAAGATGATTGTGGGGCATTCCACGTCAAATCAGGCAGTAAAATATCAATATGTAACCCACCATCACAGATTTTAATGAAACTGCGTGTGTTTGTTCTTACTATTAAGATATGATCACCAGTAATTTTTTTTGCTCCTTGGTGAAATAGTTTCTGAGAAAAAAATTGTCAAAATTTTGAGAAACTGCCGTCAGTTGGCATTCTTGATAGCTCGGTTTTCAAATGTAGCATGTCATATATATAATCATATTTCAATATCTACTCTACAAATCATCTTCATATAATTTATGCACAATATTTAGGGTACGCAGCTTATGAAAAAAATATATTGTTACGCTTATAACATTTTAAGTGTGTCTAAAAAAATATTTAAACTTTGAAGTCGTGAATTTTTTATGAAAAATAATGCATTAACAAAAAAAAAGCATTATCAACAAAAGGCGGTATTTTTATTAAATTTATTTTTTATGGGAGATATACTTAAAGGTGTCCTTTACCTGATTCTGAAATAAAAATAGTGGGATTTGGGGTGTTTTTCGTAGTATTTCCTATTTAAAAATATTTTGAGGTGCATTTCATATCAAATCAAGCAGAGTCATTCCATGTCAGTTCCCCTAAGCCATTTAATCACTGTCACAAATTTCAATGAAATTGGGTTTGTTTATAGCTTATTTTAAGACGTAATCATACCTTTAACTTTCTTGATCCTAAGTAAAATATTTTTTAAGATAAAAAATATCAAAATTTTCAAAAATTGTTTTAAATTTTTTTAATGACAGTTCGATATTCAAAGACTACACATAAAAAAAAAAAAAAAAAAAAAAAAAGTCATTTCAATATAAAATCACTAAATAGGTTTCAAATAATGTATATGTGACAAATAATGTAGGCTGATTATTATTTCTTGTTTTTTATCATGTTTAAACACTAAGAGTGTCTTTTATCTTATGAATTTTTAAAATCAAGAATTTTGTCAAAAATAATGTGTTAATAAAAAATTTATTATTAAGACAGGGTGTTATTGCTTTTTTTTAATTGTACGTAAAAATATCTTTTAAATGGTTATAAAATAAAAATAGTGAACATATGAGAAAAAATTATCAAAATTTTGGAAAAATGCCACGAGTTGCCATTAATGATTGTTCAATTTTCAAAGGCCTCATTTTATATATAAAATCATATTTCAATAACTAATAAAGAAATATTCTTCGAATAATTTAAGCAAGGTAAATAAAGTATGTAGATTATGAAAAAAATATTGCTGTAATGTTAAAAAATATTTAAATGTGTCTAAAAAATTGTATAATCTTTGAAATCAAAAATATTTTACAAAAAATAATAAAATTATTAAAAAATCTTTATCAATCAGAGGCGGAGTTTCTATGACTAATTTTTTAATTTTAAATTGTACATAATACTACATTATAACTGGATCTGAAATAAAAATAGTGAGATTTTGGTTGGTTTTAGTAGTATTTAAATCATATTTAAAATTATCAATATTTTTAAATGTAAAACCTATCCAATGTATCATCCCTGGAAATATTTTTATTTATACATTTATTTTATTTTTCAAATTATCTTTTATGTTCGTTTCTTAAGGAAAAAAATAAACAATATTGTTTTTTAGTAAAACTTCTAGGGCGAAGAGCAATTATCCCTTTCCAAAAAAGAGAAAAATCACTAGCTTCTCACCGCCCAATAGAAATTTTCAAAATGACAGTCCTAATCTTTAAACTCATATTTGGCTGTTAATATTGAAAATTTAGCATTGAGCTGCTAATATTGAAAAAAAAAACCAAATTTCACTCTGTTGAAGAAAATTTTGACGTATTGTGCCTTAAATATATGCAAAAAATGCATAATCCATTATATTTATATCTTTCAAATAACTATATCTAAAAAAATATTTAAAACTTAATGAGTTGCACTTTTGTAACTTTATTCAGTTTCTAATGATATGTACCGTAATTTCGGGTGTATAGCCCGCAGATCAAACAATTCAGTTTGGACCCAGAAATTTTATTCAGTATTTGAAGACCAATATTTACTGTGATCTAAAAAGTTACATTTTATTTTTAAAAATTTCTGGGTCGAAACACGATTGTATGATCCGCGGGCTATACACCGGAAATTACGGTAATTTGATTTATTTCATCACAATATTGCTGAAAGATGGATTTTCAACATATATATGTGTGTATATATATCCCTGTTCTCAAACAAATTATTTAAAAATTATTCATTTATGTTTAATAAAGCATATATATATTGTTTATACACTTACAGAAAATACATATAGCAAATTTTATGATATTATGTCAATAATGTTTAAAAGTAAAGAACTTATCTAATAGTATGTAACGAAAAATTTAACATCTGGTGTAATGACAACAAAATTTTATAATTGTTTTACTTAATTTGGATGAATGAAAAAAGCTTACATGTTTATATTTTATTGAAGTACAGGTGAAAATGTCACAAAGACATACCTCAACAACCACTGAGTATGTCACATTCACACTACAGATGATTTTTTTTCTTTTGATCTTTCGGGTTTGATTTCAGATGGTAATGAATTAATTAGTTTTGTTAGAAGTGTCATTGCAGTCAGCATATTAGGCTCATACATATACAGAAAATACATATAGCAAATTTTATGATATTATGTCAATAATGTCTAAAAGTAAAGAACTTATCTAATAGTATGTAACGAAAAATTTAACATCTGGTGTAATGACAACAAAATTTTATAATTGTTTTACTTAATTTGGATGAATGAAAAAAGCTTACATGTTTATATTTTATTGAAGTACAGGTGAAAATGTCACAAAGACATACCTCAACAACCACTGAGTATGTCACATTCACACTACAGATGATTTTTTTTTTCTTTTGATCTTTCGGGTTTGATTTCAGATGGTAATGAATTAATTAGTTTTGTTAGAAGTGTCATTGCAGTCAGCATATTAGGCTCACTATTTTTTTTATATAATTTGTTTTGATTGACTCGATGAACAACAATATTTAAAGGGACCATTTCATGACTTTTCCATTAAAAGCTAATTTATAAATTCATCATGTTGTTTAGTTATTATAATCGTCTTAAGATAATAAGTTGATATTAAAATTTTTAAATGCAGTTTATTTATTATTTGAACAATTGAAAGTATTTTTCAATAAGAGTGCGGGTTGTTGATTTTAAGTCGGCTGTTGAGCAATGTAGTGTTGGTAAAGGAACTGGTACTATTTAATTTAATTTTTATTGCTGTAAATAATATTTGTTATTTTATTATTGTATGTATTATATTTAAGCAAGAGTAGAAATACACGATATCGTAGTCATTTTAGTACATCTTAGCATGAAAAGCTTCAATATTTATCATTAAAAATTCACATTTTATGAAAATTTTGTTAAAATTGCTCATATTTTCACTATTTTTATTTTATAACTATTGAAAAGATATTTTTACGTACAATTAAAAAAAGTAATAACAGCCTGCCTTCGGTTAATAATAAATTTTTGATTAACACATTATTTTTCACAAAATTCTTGATTTTAAGAATTCACAAGATTAAACACACTCTTAGCATTTAAACATGACAAACAACAATAAATAATAATCTGCCTACATTATTTGTCACATATACATTATTTGAAACTTATTTAGTGATTTTATATTGAAATGACTTTTTTTTTATGCAGTCTTTGAATATAGATCTGCCATTAAAAACATTTTTAAAAATATTTCAAAATTTAGATACTTTTTTTTATCTTAAAAAATATTTTACTTGTAATCACTTTTAATTTCCTTGATCCTGTCTTAAAATGCTATAAACATACCCAGTTTCATTGAAATTTGTGACAGTGAATTAAATATCTTAGGCGAACTGACATGGAATGACTCTGCTTGATTTGATTTGAAATACGCCTCAAAATCTTTTTAAATATGAAATACTACTAAAAACACCCAAAATCCCACTACTTTTATTTCAGAATCAGGTAAAGGACACCTTTAAGTATATCACCCATAAAAAATAAATTTAATAAAAATACCGCCTTTTGTTAATAATGCTATTTTAGGTAATGCATTATTTTTCATAAAAAAATCACGACTTCAAAGATTAAACATTTTTTTAGACACATTTAAAATGTTATATAAGCGTAACAGTATTTTTTTTCATAAAATACGTACCCTATATATTATGCATAAATTCTTTGAAGATGATTTGTGGAATAGATATTGAAATATGATCATATTTATGTCATGCTACATTTGAAAATCGAGCAGTCAAGAATGCCAACTGATGGCAGTTTTCAAAATTTTGACAATTTTTTTCTCAGAAACTATTTGACCAAGGAGTAAAAAAAAATATGGGAATCATATCTTAATAAAAGGAACAAACACACGCAGTTTCATCAAAATCTGTGATGGTGGGTTACATGCCTGCCTGAACTGACATGGAATGACCCTTGTGGTAAAGCGTGTTTACTCATAGTCTTTATTTTCTTGGTGTGTACGTCTCAACTGTGTTTGAGAATTATAGTGCTGATGAGAACAACATGTTTATACATAGTCTTTAGTAAATATTAGTATCCTGATGTGTATGTTTTTACTGTGTCGAGAATTATATTGCTGATGCGAACAACTATAATTTAGCGAGTTATGTTATAAAATATTTTTGCTTTCATTTTGTTTGTTATTATTTCTATCTTATTTTGTGATAGAAAGTTATTTTTTATTTATTTATTTGTTTATGAGATTTATTTATCATTTATTCATTTATGAGGTTTATTTATTTATTCATGAGGCTTATCTATTTATTTGTTGTTATTAAAAAGAGAGAATTCTATAAGTTTTATGTATTCATGGTAATGTTGTTGGGATTACGATTTTGTAAAGAAAATAGAAATGCTTCTTTTATTTTGATGGATGTGAATACTATGGCTGATCCTAAGTTAGGAGCTTTTGACTCTAGTTCAGGAATTGAAATTCAGTCTTGGCTGAATTATTAAGATGAAATGTGTATAGGGAAAATAAAGATTTTAGAAATTCAAATCTATTTCACAATATTTAAAATGTGAAGCACTAAAAGTCTGTATAAATTTGAATCTGTTGAATTGTACTAGTTATGAACAAATCTCAAAAATCTTGATAGAAAAATTTATTGAGTTAAATATTCCATTTCTGTCTGATTTCTCACTCTAAAGTTAGATAATTTAAAAAATTATTTTCGAAAAAAGGTAGGCATAGGGAGTAAACTACATCGTTTTGAAGCTATTCTTCTATTTAAAAGATAGATTAAAACCTGAGTATAAAATTAGTATTAGTATAAATCCTATGAATACTACCAGTGAGTCTTACCGGCTTGTTAAAAAAATTGTGAAAGTTTCCACCCTTCAAGTTTCAAACCAAACACGAAAATTTCAGCCGCATATTCATTGAAATCAGCCATTTAGGCCCAATAGTGCACCTAGGATTTGGATTCCACAGAGACAATAAGTTCAGAGGTCTAGAAATTTTCAAAGGAATTATTTTCAGGACCCATACCCCTCTAGGTCATGTAGAATATGTACAAATAGAGGTATAAATAATGCTTATCATTGGGAAAAAGAGTGGATATTTAGAAATAATTTAACATCCTCTGATACTCATCCTATCAATTCACAATCTAATATTCCTAAAGTTTGACAACTAATTGTGTATGGATATACCAATAATGGTAATTTACCATGTATTATGAACACTGGCTTCCCTACTGCAATATTTCCCCTCAAATTTGTTAAAAAACTGAAGGCTAAAATTTAAACCATGATTAGAGTTACTATTGGTCCGGCAAAAGGGTTTTACATATAAAGAATCAATGTAGTATTTTTCTTAAAGTGGGTAAAAAAAAAAAAAAAAGTCAACCTTTTTAGTGTGTAATACTAACTTGGATTATGCTATTTTGGGGTTAAGGGAATGTTCCAAATTTGATTTAACTATAGACTGCAGAAATTGTACTGTAATACAGGGAAGGGGAATTATAAATAAGAGTATATCCATACAAAATGAGAAATCTCTTCCTTTCCTTACTGTGGATATAAATAAATTACAACAAGATAATGATTTGGTAACATCTGATTAAGATGAGAATTTGAATTTATTTAGTGATAATAATTTGGTAACAACTGATGATAGTAACAAAAATTTGAATTTATGTGATAATGATATACTGTTAGCATCTACCAGTGGAAATTATGTGACAACTCAGGATTTTTTATAACATAATAACAATGAATATAATGTGCAATCTGATTATGGAAGTCTCATGATTCCTCAAAATTTTCGCGATGTTAATAATTCTTATTCAATTTTAATTGGTGAATTAAATTTAATTAAAAATGAGAATTTAAGGGAAATAATTCAAAATTATAGTTAGATTTTTGCAAAACATAAATATAATCTGGGTAGGATAAATATTGAGCCACAACGCGTTTTTCGAAAATCTGACCTACCTATATCTTTGAGACCCTACAGAACTTCCCCATTAGAAGAAAAAGAAATAACAACGCAAATCCAATTTTTATTAGCGGCTGGACTCATAAAGTAAAGTAAAGTATTCTGTCCCTATCATTTTAGCTATGAAAAGAGAGGAAGACAAAACGACCCGACAGTGTATAGATTATAGAAAATTAAATACAATAATTAAAAATGATGCAGAACCCTTGCCCCGTATCGATGGAATTTTAGATAAATTAAGTAATGCTCAGTACTGTTTCACTATAACTTAGCCTCTGGGTACTGGCACATGCCAATACATCTATCCGATACAGAAAAATTAGCTTTTGCTAGCAATTTCGGCCTCTTCGAATGGCTGGCTCTCCCTTTCGGTATAAAAAAAGGACCCCCAATATTTAATAGAACCATTAGAATAATCTTAAATAAATATAAAATAGATTCCGGGTGTCACTATTTTGATGATATCATAATTTTCTCCTCCTCTCTAGATAAGCTTGTATATCATTTAACTCAAATCTTTGAAATCTGTAAATTAGAAAAAATAAACTTAAATTTCCTAAATGTAAATTAAGCCAAAATCAAACTAACTTCTTAGGCTATGAAATCATCAATGCTATGCTAATGTTGAAACCATTAAAAATTAAAAACCTCCTTCCAATTCTAAAGCACTACAGCGAGTTTTAGGTTCTATTAATGTGTACCATAAATTCATAAAGAAATATTCTGAAATTAGATATCCCCGCAAAAAATTACTTAGAAAAAACACAATATGAGAACGGAATTCAGAATGTCAAAACTCTTTCGAAAAACTAAAAAATACACTAATTGCAAAACCAACCCTTAAAATGTATTATCCAAAATTACCCCTCCATAAATTCGTAGATGCCTATAGCAGGAAATATTGAAGATGTAGTAGGGAAATATTGAATATTCGGAAAAATAGATTATTTTAAGGGATATCGCGAATATGATTTTTATACAACACACACACACACATATATATATTATAGATATAAGTCTCAAACTTCTGGATTTATCTTTTAACCAGTGGCATTCTTTGTTACCAGGCCTTCAGCTACCGTTCCGGTAAAAAAGTTTTAGAGTCTGCCGATCTGAGCTCCACCGCCTATTCCGCAAAGTAACAAACACACAGCAGATATCAGGTATACAGACAGCCGATAGAAAACATCAAATGGTCATGCAGCAGATATCAAACAGGCAGGCAGCTTATTGCAGGCAGACAGCGAACATACAGTCAGGATGCAGATAGGAAATATACAGATAGCAGGGAGATCTAGCAGTCAGAGCGCAAACATACAGACAGCATTCAGCCATTCAGACACAAAGTCGTTAGATATACAGTAGACCGACCGACAGCACACAGAAGACAGCACATACAACAAACTGACAGCAGGTAGACAGACGGCATAAAAATGGCCGGTAAGGAGTTTACAGACAGACAGCACACAGTAAGCAGGCAGATAATTATCTTGAAACAGCTGGGAGTCTTCCTGCATGTTAAACACTCCGGGCCACCTAAACGCTCTGGTCGGTGTCTCAAACATTTGGAATTCAGCTTTTAATTTGCTCTGGAGATATATTTCATTACCAGCCCTGAAAGGTATAGCAACGCCCGATTGGAGTGCGACTGCCTACCACCTAAGTAGAAGACATACCGCAGAGAACAGTCAGTTAGCAGCCAGGAAGGAAACATACAGATATCAGGGAGAGTTGACAGACGGGGAGCCGACAGGGAGACAACAGATTAGGAGGTAGCCACACCAGACAAATATAGAGAAGGGATGCACAAAGTAGAGAAAAGAGGCAGAGAGAAGAGGGAGACAGAAGAGGCAAAAGACAGACAGCAGATAGACATACAGGAGAAATTAAGCATACAAATAGACGACAACGTGTAGGCATCCAGGCAGAAAACAGTAGACAAACGAACAGCAGATAGTATACACACCATGGAACTATGAATAAAGAGAAACTGACATATCCTCAAAATAGTGAAGATTCAACTATAACCGGTTTCGCATTGGCTCATTACAGTCAGGGTGAACTTCCACCAGTAAATTTGAATAGAATTTTCCTCCTTATTTAAACGACTTATTCATGCAAGATTTTAGTTATAATTATTGTCAAAAATAGATATTTATTTTTACTGGTGGAAGTTTACTTCCGTGGTAGTTAGTCAATCCTTTTCCGCCATATTGTGACAATGCAAACAACTTTCTGCCAGTGTTATAGAAAGATATTATAATACCCGGGATAGCTTCAACCAGTAAAAAGGAATAGACATTTTTAGCATACTTGTGAGAGCTTGGTTGATTGTATGAGGTTATGTGACGCAATATCCCTTAAAGAACATGCGGCGCCAATACACTTGTGAGAGAAATTGTGCATTAATAAGCCGCTAAAATAAGGCGAAATTTTTTATTCGAAAATTCCTGTTTTAAGTTTGCTTCGGTGGTCATTAGAAATTGTTGATCCGATGTGAAAAAATCAGCCACCATCTTGTGACAACCTCCTCAGTTACTTCAATCGCAACCGGTAGGCTCTACACAATATGTCTCCTCCTTCTTATTCCTAACTCCATTACACAGACCGACATGCAGCAAACGGGTATACAGAAGACAGAAAGGCATCATATAGCAGACAGAGAGGCAGCAGAAATTAGAAAACACACATATAGCTGAGACATTGCATACAAATAATGAAGAAAGTGCAGATAGTCAGACAGAGGGCAGACAACAGACAGTTACCAAGCTCATAAAAGATAGAAAATATAGTAGAGAAACAGACCGCCGCCGGCAGGTTTATAGAAGATAGAGATAGAGAAAGACAGAGTAACAAAGACATACAGACTAAAATAAGTCCAAGTTTTGCTTAGTAAAGCGCGCTGGGACTGAGACGCCTGGAATTTTCATAAAACTGGCCACCTATAATTTATGCGTATATTTAAGCGTAACGAACAGTCTGTTTAATGAGATGATTTTCCTGATATTATTCCGCTGTTATTGTGAATTATCATCTAGAGGAATCATGAAAAATCATTACACTGATAATGTGAACGGCTATCTATTGGAGTTGCTGCTTTTTATGACATAGATGGAAATTCATTACATTTTTGATAACTAAAATTTTATACTTATGAAAAATTAAATATACTACACGTTGATGTAATAAAATAGCATCGTTACTTACCCACCATACGTAGCATAGGATAAGTCTTGCAATCGTTTTAAAAATAGAAAAGAATTTTTGACGGATTTCCACGTTTCAGGCAATGGAGATTACGAAAAACATATTTTTAGAAAAAAATTTCCGACCGCCTGTCTGTGTGTCTGTAAATGCTCTATCTGTCTAACAGATTGAGTAGATACTTGAAATTTGGTGTTTACTTAGTATGTATGAGGGCATTCAACTCAGACCCGGTAGGTGCGTGTAACTTTGCATTAGACTTAAGGGGGGCGCCACGTAACTGCATGTATGTCGGCACCATCATTTGGTAGAGAGACTGACGCATGCGCAACATTTCACGTTGCATAGCGACAATGTAGTTGCACGTCGAAGAGAAGGTAGTCACACAAGTTATCGTCCACTACTGAACATCCAGGCAAGTAAGCAGAAACAACGAGGAGTGATTCGATTTTTAGCGGCGGAGGAAGTTGGAGGCCGTAAACTGTATCGACGGATGAAAGCTGTGTACGGTGAGTATACAGTCTGAGTCGTTGAACTATTGTGGAATGGCGCAAAAGATTCCTTGACGGGCGCGAGTTACTGGAAGACGATGCTCGTCCTGGACAGGCTCATCGTGTCATCACACCGGAAATGATTGCGAAAGTGAATTATTTAGTCTTGGTCAACTGCAAAATAACTGTGAACGAGATCCAGCGGTTATTGGGTATTAGCGTAGGCACCACTCACACCATATTGCATTAATTTCGAAAAAAATGTGCTCAGTGGATTCCCCACAATCTGTCCGCCGAATAGCGCAATACTCGAATGGCGCTGTCTTTGAGTCATCTGCAACGTTATCATGAGGAGGCATACGTCTTTCTGTCGCATATTGTCACTGGTGACGAAACATGGTGTCACCATTTTGAACCAGAAAGCAAGCGTCAGAGGAAGCAGTGGAAACATGAGACTTCACCACCCCCAAAGAAATCAAAGGCCGTGCACACCAGTTCTGGCAAGGTAATGTCCGTCTTTTTTTACCACAAGGGCCCACTGCTTGTCGAGTTCCTGGAACGGAAAACCACCATCAATGCCCAGCGTTATCAAGCCATTTTACAGAACCTTAAACGAGCCATCAAGTCGAAACAGCCAGGCATGTTGCCCATGGCGTTATTCTCCTGCATGATAATGCCCGCCCACATACGGCCAGTGCATTGAAGACGACATTGCAGCAGTTTGGGTGGGAAACACTGTAATATCCAGCGTACAGTCCAGACCATTCACCGTGTGACTTTCATGTTTTTGGACCTCTAAAACAAGCTACTCGCGGACAACAATTCCCAACGGACAACGAAGTGTTGGACTGGGTCCAGGCCTGGATCCTACAGCAGCCTACTAGCTTCTTCAAAGATGGAATCGACCGGCTAGTACTGCAATGGGATAAATGTGACCACAGTTTTGGCGACTATTTTTGAGTTTGTGTACTGTGTGTATGGGAAGAAGCCTATAGAAGATTAGTAACTTCGATTATCCGGAACTATTTTTTGAACTCTCGAAATATTCGTTCTGATAAAAGGCATATAAAAATACCCATAATTCATGCGTATCTTTAAGCGTAATGAACAATCTGTTTAATTAGAATATTTTCCTGATATTTATCCAATGTTATTGTGAATTATCATCTAGAAGAATCATGAAAAATCATCACAGTAATAACTTGAATGGCTATCTCTGGGAGTTGATGCTTTTTTATGTCTTAGATGGATGTTCATTACATTTTTGACTAGTAAAATTTTATACTTATGAAAAATTAAATATACACATTGATATCATAATTTCGAAATTGTTTATTTTAAGGAGTCAATAAAAAAACAAAAAAAAAACATACATTTTGAATAAAGAATGAAGTCGATCGGATAATTAGTAGCCGAAATATTTGTAGTCCTATATTCTACATTCTTCGGTTTTTCATGACCCTGTATTTCATTCAAATTTCAAGTCTAAGATATATTTTAATTGGAAATGAGACGCTTAATCCGACGCAGTAAACTGCTAGTTAATACGATTATAACTTTTGGAGTTATAATGATGTTTCTTTTATGGAATTCGGTTCTATTTGATTATTCCGCTGACAAAAAAAACTATCGACAATCTACCGGGTGTCCAAATAAAAAAGAAAAGTGCCCAGTTAAACTGATGGCATTGAGCTCACAGACTATTCACACTAATTGTATATTATACTCTTATTTTAAAGAATAATGCCATTCAAAGAAATAAGTGAAGGTGAATTAGCCCCCGTTTCCCCCTTTATACTTAACCAGTGAACCTCCAAATCTAATCAGGGAAGCTCCTTATCATAATAAACCGGTATACCAAATTTGGAGCAAATCGAATAATCTTGCAAAAAAAAAACATTTATCTAAATTAAGGCGGTGGACTAACCCCCCTATATCCTTAACCAATTAATCGCCAAAACGAATCAGGGAAGCTCTTTAACATAATAAACCGGTATACCAACTTCGGAGCAAATCGAATCATTCTGCATGAAAAACCCATTTATCTAAATTAAGAGTGGCGGGCTAACCTCCCTTTTCCCCCTTTACCCTTAACCAATGAACCCCAAAACTAATCAGGGAAGTTCCTTAACATAATAAACCGGTATACCAAATTCGGAGCAAATCGAATCATTCTTCATGAAAAACACATTTATCTGAATTAAGGGGGTTGGAATAACCCTGTTTTCCCCCCTTTATCCTTAACCAATGAACCCCCAAAACTAATCAGGGAAGTTCCTTAACATAATAAACCGGTATACCAAATTCGGAGCAAATCGAATCATTCTGCATGAAAAACACATTTATCTGAATTAAGGGGGGTGGACTAACCCCGTTTTTCCCCTTTATCCTTAACCAATGAACTCCCAAAACTAATCAGGGAAGTTCCTTAACATAATAAACCGGTATACCACATTCGGAGCAAATCGAATCATTCTGCATGAAAAACCCATTTATCTGAATTAAGGGGGGGTGGACTAACCCCGTTTTCCCCCCTTTATCCTTAACCAATGAACTCCCAAAACTAATCAGGGAAGTTCCTTAACATAATAAACCGCTATACCAAATTCGGAGCAAATCGAATCATTCTGCATGAAAAACGCATTTATCTGAAGTAAGGGGGGTGGACTAACCCCGTTTTTCCCCCTTTATCCTTAACCAATGAACTTTCAAAACTAATCAGGGAAGTTCCTTAACATAATAAACCGGTATATCAAATTCGGAGCAAATCGAATCATTCTGCATGAAAAACCCATTTATCTGAATTAAGGGTAGGGTGGGGGTGGACTAACCCCGTTTTTCCCCCTTTATCCTTAACCAATGAACTCCAAAAACTAATCAGGGAAGCGCCTTATCACAGTGAACCTAGGAAAAAATTTTGAAGCAAATCGGATGTTTCTATCAAGAGTTATCGCGTTACGTACATACGTACGTACATACATACATACAGAACGGGCGGGCACATTAGCTCTCAGGCTTTGATAGCCTGTGAGCTAAAAAGGACTGACTGATTTTAAAATTCAATAACTTCCAAACGGTGACAGATATTTAAAAATTTCTTGCAGGAGGGTTATGCATAAGGTCAAAAGTTTTATTACAGTGATTTTCGATTTTAGTTCGAATTACAAACAATAGATGGCGCTGTAAGCAATACAGGCTAAATACAGGCTCGATTTTTGGTCCTTTCTCTTGTTTCATGCGGAAAAAGGAGATGGAAATGTATTGTCCGGGCCACGAAGTGCCAAACATCGAGTCTGAATTTAGCGTCTATTGATCGCAGCGCCATCTATTGTTTGTAATTCGAACTAAAATTGAAAATCACTGTAAAAAAACTTTTGACCTTATGCATAACCCTCCTGCAAGAATTTTGTAAATATCTGTCACCGTTTACAAGTTATTGAATTTTAAAATCAGTCAGTCCTTTTTGGGACACCCGGTATAAGGTTAAATACCAATAATGGCGTATCGTAAATGTCACATTCACTTGAGATTAAACACATTATACACATTATTACACGTGTTTCTTGCGTCATCAAGTGATTTTTAATTCGACGTTTTATTTGTATTTTTATTAATCTTTTACTAATTTATTTGTTCTTTCGTTATTTAAAATAAAAATTATACCAATTTGTACAATTTTGCGTTCAGTTTCGCGATTTATATAATTTGTCGAAATGGATCGACGAGATAATCAAATAGTATCCGAAATTCAGTAATAGAGCATTACTATGTATTAAAAATATTTAAATATACGTTTAAATTTTATTTTGGAATTGCAATGCATTTTATACCGGGTGTCCCAAAAAGGACTGACTGATTTTAAAATTCAATAACTTCCAAACGGTGACAGATATTAAAAAAAATTCTTGCAGGAGAGTTATGCATAAAGTCAAAAGTTTTTTTACAGTGATTTTCGATTTTAGTTCGAATTACAAACAATAGATGGCGCTGCGATCAATAGAGGCTAAATTCAGGCTCGATGTTTGGTACTTCGTGGCCCGGATAATACATTTCCATCTCCTTTTTCTGCATGGAACAACAGAAAGGACCAAAAATCGAGCCTGTATTTAGCGACTATTGCTTACAGCGCCATCTATTGTTTGCAATTCGAACTAAAATCGAAAATCACTGTAATAAAACTTTTGACTTTATGCATAACCCTCCAACAAGAATTTTTTAAATATCTGTCACCGTTTGGAAGTTATTGAATTTTAAAATCAGTCAGTCCTTTTTGGGACACCCGGTATATAGTTTACACATATTTTATTTCTATATTTTACATTATGCATATACATGACGGGTAAGTATTACGGCGGCCCCCAACAATTAGATTTTTTCGTGTGTACATTTTTGGCAAGTGAATTTCGTATTTCAATTTTTTTTTCTTTAAAATTGTAAAAATTAAAAAGAAATTACATCAAGTAAACTTTTGGAACAATTGAAAGTGTCTTTTTATACTAACATTCAGTTTTTTACATATTTTCGCTTTATTTAAAAGAATATTTCAAAGATAGTTGAATAATTTAATTAGTTTAGTTAATTAAAAAAAAAAAAAGATTGAAAACCCAGTATGAAAATAAAACGAGTACAGACAAAATAACAGTAAAGAAAAAAATGAACCTAGTACACATTTTACTCACCAAATTGCCCCTGAAAAACCTGAAATAGCCATTCGAATGGAAGTTAATTCTTTTTTGAATTAATGTGTATAAAATACGCTTTAGGTGTCATTGCCATAGTTAAATTATTCCAAACTCGGACTTTTTCATTATAAAAATCTAATTCTGACAACATATTTAGCATTATTGGTAATTTTATTTTAGGATGAGAAACGGGAAGTCCTCCGGTCTGGTATAGAAATAATGAAAATTTAAATATAGGAAATTCTAATAGTAAATTCATTTATTATCGTTCCAAAACTAATTACAATGCACATTGTTTTCAAAGCGGAACACAAAATTTATAAAGCTGAAAAAGCTGTAATTTTCCATTTGCATATTTTAATAATTTAAATATCAATTTATGTCAAAACAATTCAAATTTTTTTTCGAAAAAGAAGAACATTTTTTTTATTAATATTAGAAAAAAATATTAATACTAATATAAGATTTTATGAAAACAATATTTACCTTTAAATATGCATAAACAAATTACAAGTTTTTCTTCCAAAAAGCCTTAAGTTATGTTGAAAAATACTGCTTGTCAATCATATGTGCAATTACTATAAAAGAATTTAACATTAAAAGTTCCATTCATTAATCTTTTATAATACTTTAAATACTTCACCTAATGATTTGCTGTTTCGTATAGGAAAAATTTACAGGAAATGCCAAATAATGATTTGATACATATATGTGTTCGTATTGAAGCTCGGTACAATTTAAGTGTGAAGAACATCTTATATTTATAATATAAATGAAAAAAAGACATAATTAAAAGTATAATAACTATCAACATTTTCCCCCACGGGAATTTCGTAAATAAAATGTGATAGGTGTTGCCATTTTTTGGCTATCTGTACATTTTATAAACTGATTGCATTTATTTTTAATACAAACCTTCCAATACCAGGCTGGCAAGTTTTCTAAGGAATCACGTGGAGATTCCGAAGTATTTTGGATTCCATAAACTGGACATGGTAATAATTTAGCTAAAGTCTCTAGTGCAGCCACACCACCTTCTATTGGATGAATGAGAAATAATGGCACGCCATCAGTAATTTCATTCATGTGAACTATTGTCGCTGACTGATTGAGGTCATTGCTTGTATGTACATTAAAATTTCCGAGAAATATTGGCTCAATTTGAGTTTTTGTTTTAGTAATTTCTAAACTGGATTGGTTTGCAATCTTTCTAAGATCCTTCACTTTGAGATGCCGCATCTCAGCGAAAGATATATCTGTACCGTAATTAGATTCCAAAATTTGTTTCAGTTCCGCAGCCATAAGAGAGTCCATTCCCAATTCACTCAAATTTATTTCAGGATTAATTGAAGAAATATCATTAATGCCTAAATAAAAAATAGGAAAAAAATATGAATAAAACAGAAAGTGATTCTGCCCAAGTAAGGAAAAAAATACGATATTTGTAATTTATGCAGTACACCATAGAAAATTTCACACTCTTAAAAACACATAAAAAACAGAGATTCTCGTTACAATACAACTTTGAGTAAGGGTTTAAATGTGGCTGCTTCTTCATTCTTGTAAATTATAAAGAATGAGAATTACAAACTAATTACATAAACTAATATTATACGATATAAGTTACATAAATATTGCTAAATAAATAACATATAAAGTGTTTTTAAAACTACTTGACATTAATTAATTCTATAAAATAATCTGCTTATTGATACTACGCAAATATAACTTATTTAATGATATTACAAAATTGTAATTTTATATAATTACGTATTGGGGTCTTCCCTTTTGCTTTACTTGCACCAACTACAGAAACTTTCAAGAAACTCGCGGCTACAAACTTGTTCATAACTCACCCATGAGTTAAATATAATATAACAGCAATTTACGCCAATAAAAGTTTATAAAATCTTAAATTTAAGAACAATTTTAGATATTTAATTTGTATGTGAACGGGTTGGGTTGGGTTGATTTTTGACGGCCAATTATCTACACGAGGGATATAGGCCCGGGGGGAGTGCCCTCCGTGGGGGTCTTTCTAAGGGAACCTAATCCGTATTAACGCATGGAAGATCCACGGCTCGAAGAAAACCACGAAAACTCCAAACGATTAGGCCGACGGGCGCGATTGGGATCGAACCCAGCACCTCCCGTCTACCAGCTTCGAGAGCAGAACCTCTCGGCCACTGGTGGGGCCTGTATGTGAACGAAGAAACCGACAAACAGATTAATTTCATATATGTTACGTTGGAATGTTTTAGGTAATAGCTTAGTTGATTTTTTTAATTAAAAGTAAGGAAATTCTAATTTGTATCCATTTCCATATTCATAATATAATATTTTTTCATCTGTAATGAGTTTTAATATAAAGTGATAACCGTCGCGTGTGTGGGAAAAAGTAGTCCTGTAACATGCAATCTTTAAAAATGGAAATGTCGGTAATTTTGAAAAAAAATTAATAATATTGTATAAGTCTTGGTATAATGTTCTGTATGTTTACTAATCAAAAGTTAAAATTTCTCCTGTCAAAACGTATTTATTCTAGAAGATTTAGTAGGTGAAAAAAACAGTAAATGCTAGAGTGTTGTTAATTTTTAAACAGAATTTTCGTCTGATTAACCTCTTATTTTCAAGTTGGCAATACGTTGAACGATGTTCTCTCAGTGTCACATTTGACATTATTTTATTAAATGTTATCAAGATAGATGCTTGACGTTACCTCATACTTTTCACAAACACAGTTTCAAATGACATACATACATTATGTCAAATTGGAGACCTGTGTATTTTCCAAAAAAGTAGCTAAAATTTCATTGTGTTTACCGTTAAAATGAACACCGTTAAATTGTCTATATATACCTTATACATATAAAATCCTAATGAAACGAATTTATGAAACGGATAGATGAAACGACTGAAATGTAACGAATTTATGAAACGATTCTGTGAAATGACTGATTCAACAACTGATTACGTTTCGCGGCGATTTTTCCTAAAATATGGAACACTTTGCGATGAAATTTAGACCAAAAATCCGTATTGATCCACAGATCTCAAAACTATTAGAATTTTTAAATTCGAATTAGTTTTCGAAATATTTTTTTTTTCTAATTTTAAATACTTTTTTCTAATGATGACAACTCAAATTTTAATCATAACAGATATTTTTTTTTCATATTTTAGAAAAGGTTATTTTAAACTAATTTGGCGACCAGTTTGGCCTCCCTTAAATGTATGCTAAGAACAATGCTTTTTTTTTTTTTTTTTTTTTTGTATTTCATTATCATTTTATTTAATACAAAACTTCCATTTAAATCTGAAGAATTTAAAAACAATGGCTTTCACTTCTTTCTTTTTTTTAAACTAAACGAAAAGAAAAATATTAATTGCAGATGTCATATACGCACAGGGGTAACTACACTCTCAGAAATGGATTCTCAGATTTCACGAAATTTTCTTCGTTTTTGACGAAACCATTTCCTGGGATATGCTCCGAGCGAATATTTCGTCAAATTGAGAAAATTACTTTCTTCACTTGTTTGAGGATAACAATTTTGTCAAAAGTGCTTGTTTGAAAAGCGCAATCAGTGGGCTGGTGGTGCCACCTATTGAAGAGTTTAGAAGCTCTTGTATCGACAGGAGAAAAATAATAGCTTCAAGGTAATTCGAACTCACAACCTCCGGTGTGGGAGACGGACGCTCTAGCTATTACGCTATTGAGTCCTCGAAGGGATATGATTTTAGATGCATGTAATGGAATTCTACTGTATATTTATATTTTTATAAGGTTGATTGTAATTTTATCGATGTTGTTATACTTATAATTCTTGCAAGTTTTAATTAGTAAGTCTAATTCATTATTATTATTTCCTATGGTTAATATGAATAATTATAATATGGCTTGATTAATATAATTTATTAGGGAAATTTTCTTTGCTCGATGAATGATTAAAATATGGTCTGGTTAATTTGTTGCTCAGAAATAACGAATTTTAAAGTGCATGTGGGGGAGATTTTATCAGTTTGAGTATGTGGTTGAGATTTTAATACTTTACTGTTTACAGAAGAGAAGGGAGAGGGGTCAATTATGAATATTTAATTTGATAGTTATATGAATATATTTCTTAAATGAAAAAGGGATCTTTGAACTTTAAAACTCTATTGACCAAATTTTCTTTTTAAACGATTTTGTAAAACACAGGAATTCTTTTCGAATTAAACCATAGCGAGCAAAGTAAAATAATCATAATAATAATAAACATTCTTAAAAACTTTAAGAGCCTAAAAAAATAACTAATACAGAAACAATAACTACCTGTATTTCAGCATTTTCTGAAAAGCGCTAAAAAGTGCAATTTTTTAAATAAATTATGACAGGAATAACATAAACAAGGAAATATCTCAGATATTTGCTTGTTTATGTTTGCTTGTATCCTGCGACTTTAGCAAGCAGATATATCTGCTTGCTAAAGTCGCATGATTTGAGGAGGTACGGTTTCCTTAAAATGCATTGAGTCTGGCCGTGAGTGAAGAAACACCTTCGTCAAATATTTGAGAGTTTACGTGTTGTTAAAAGTCACGTGATTTTGATACGAAATGATCGTCAAAAACAACGAAATATAGCTCGAGGATTGCTGAATCGTCAAAATTGAGAGTTTTATTTCTGAGAGTGTAAATAGCGCCAAAAGGGCGTTATTTTGCCTGACATGGTAACACGGCTATTGTTGCTTATTTATTAATAATTCTTTATTTACCTTTATTATCTTTTTATATTTTAAAAAAGTTATAAATTGTTTTGTTCTATAGTTATTAATTAATTGTTTTGTTCTATAGTTATTAATTAATTTTTTTATTTATTGTTATTTCATTTAAAAAATAATACAAAATAATTTAAAATTACATATGTAACTGGTATTTGAAAACGAGGCATTTCGCCAAATTGTCGTAAAAAACAGAACAAAAATCACGCTAAACCCGATTAAATATTGCAACAAATCCTGACTAATTTCAAATTCGATTTCAAAACCCTAATTTCAAATTCGAAGCAAAGTCTTAATGGTACTACTTAGTTATCCTGTCGACCAATTTCGCCAAAGCACTCACCAAATTATACAATTTGACGTAATTTTTATTTTAAATAACGAAAGAATAAATAAAGGCACAGATGTCATATTGGCACGATTGTTTTCTGACTATGACTTTTCTGTATATGATATCTGTGCCCAAATAAATTAGTATTGCATTAATAAAAATAAAAATAAAACTTCGAAATAAAAATCACTTGATGGCGTAAACGCGTGTAACATCCTTACAGTCAAGTGAATGTGACATTTACGATCAACCATTATTGGAATTTAATCTTATAGCCTGACGATAGATTTTTGGTCGATGGAATAACCAAGTAGTACCGTTTTAATTTACCCCTCGAAAAATAAAAAAAAGCTAACTGGCGAGTTAAAAAAAAGCTATTGGTGAGATTTGCACCCGGCTAACATAAAAGTACCAAGAATTCTTTGCGATCATGGCATCTTTTATGTAGTTTTATTCGAAAAAATAACTTTGATTCTTTAATCAAAAGGGAAACCTTACTTATGAAAAGCGAAGGGTTGTAATTATTTATGGCAGTTACATGATTTGGACTATTATAATATAAGTGAAATCATGGCGATAGAATAATATTTGGCAACTTATCGTCTGTGGCTGGCTAACATTAAAGTACCCCAATGGCCGCCTGGAATATAAAAAGCGAAGGGATCCGCCCGGAACTGTTGATGTTAGTCACATGACTTAGGCTATTATTATTGACATTGTTTTCAATTATAAAAAGCAGTGCAAAGAATAATATTTCCTAACGATTAAAAAATTATTTACACGTGAGTATTAAAAACATTAAAAAAAACTTTCAAATTACTATTAAATGAGTATGCAGGCATAAAAGCAGGAAAGTATTGAAAATTATGTCTTAAAAGTTGTATTTACACGTGAATATTAAAAGAGAAAGGAAACTTTAAAAATAATAAATACATTAAAATGCGTTTAACCCTTTCAAGGGCAAGTTACTTCTATTCGTAAAATGTTGAAAGCAGTGAATGGCACCAGAATTTACAAGCAAATTTCGAAATACGAAAAAGCTTTTGTTCACTTACTTGATCACCCGACCGGAGCACCAACCAAAAAACTTAATTGGTAAAAGTTGTTCACTTACTTGATCACTCTACCAGGGAGCCAACCAAATAATGGCAAAGGCCCTGAATCCCTGGCAGAAAAACGTCCTCCACCATCTAACTCACACCAGCCTCCGAAACAGACCCAGAAACAGCGACAAATAATAAAACTAAAAAGTCACAAAAATATGGCACACTCTGCCTAGAAAATAAAATACAAAAATTAAAGTCATGTACAAGTTTTAACATATGACTGTAACCCTAGTTACTATAAAATAAAAATAAAGCTAAAACTAAAACTAAGACTGAGTGAAACTGAAAAACAAAATTTTAAGTTATTTTCAGTTACAAATGACTGTATAAAAGTACGATTTACACTAATAATCAAGACAAGATAAAACATTAAGCCAATAACACATTTTAGGTCAATTTAAGTTACAAAAGACCATCAGACCCTGAAAGTCCAGAAACAACTCAAAAATGCGTGAAGACAGAAAGATTAGCAAAGCACTATGTGGCTAACAGTCCGGCAAAAGTCCACCAAAAATTCTTTAATTACACCAAAATAATCAAAATTTGTACTTTATGAATGAATACAATTTATTCAGTTCATTATAAATAACAGTCAGTTTATAATAATTCGATCTCAGCAAGAGAACATTTTGCAAATTCCAAGACAGAGTTCTATTTCGCACAAAGTTAAAGAACAGAGGCATCAGAGGACACTTGCCGAAAATAAAATGCTTAACGTCACCGACGTTACCGCAATCACACTTATCTGTTGGTCGCTTGCCAATCTTAAATAAATACACTGGAAAAGCACCATGCGAAGAAATGAAATAGGCTACTACCCTTGAATAACACAAATAAGAAACGTCCGGTGAACGCAAGATGAGGAAGGTATCCCTACCCTTTTCACTAATTTTCCAATCATTAGTCCACCTCGTGATAATGTTACTCTTATAAAAACGTTTGACGAAGGAAACAGGCATTGGAATATCCAACCTCTCATCAAACTCATCATCCAGAATAACAGACTTTGCCAGATAGTCAGGCCTTTCGTTACCAGCAAGGCCAATATGAGATTTAATCCAACCCATAAAAATAATTTTACCACTCAACAGTCTCAAGTTACAATATATGTTATACAAAATCTTATCAGTTGGAAATAAGTTCTGCAAGGCTTGTATTGAAGAAAAACTATCAGTGTAGATGTGGAATTCTCTGAAATCAGCCCTGCAACACCAGTCGATTGCCTTGTCAATGGCTGATAACTTACTTGATAAAACTAAAATTTTCATTCCAATATTCTGGTGTCAATGTGGCATTTAAGAATTAAAATTAAGTGGTCCGAAAATGAACCACCGCCCTTTAAGGGGTTAAAGCGGTAAACTGTAGTAATTGTAGTAAATTGTATTATGTCAATTGTTTTATAACGCTGTTAAAAAATACGGGGAGGCAAAGACTCTGTTTACTTAATTCATTTTATTTTACCTTCCTTTCAAATTGTTAACTGGTCTTCTTTAATCAAACACGAAAATAACCATTGGATGTCTTAACAGCAACTGACTCGGCCTTAAATTTTCGAAATCAAAGGGAACTGAATGGAAACCAATTTACAAGGAGAACGCTATAGTTTTTTCAATATAATTCAATCTTCTCTAATCTTTTTAAAACCGATCAAATTAGCGTGCTTTTAGATTCTGTGGTGTAACGGTGGTTGGCAAGCGTAGCTTGCAGGGGGCAAAGCCCTCTAGTTAACTTATAAAAGCATTATCATATGAAATGTATTGTTCTATAGAATAAACATTCTAATGAATACATCAAAAAGTATACAGAAAAATACAGCTGCTTCATTAACATGCCTTCTTAATTACAAACTATCTGGATACTTTTTGCATCATTTTCGTGTATTCGACAGACAAACAGACAGAAGTGTGATTTTCAAAAGTGTTGTGTTTTACTGTCCTTTCAACATTTGCACAGAAAAATTGTTAAATATGATAATTTTAATTATTTTCTTTTTAACTATCATGTTTTTTAATGATAATTTACATATATACTATTATTTATAAAAAAATAAAAAATAAGAAATATATTCTTTTGTAGTCAAAATGTCATTATCGTGGGTTGTCCTAACAAGCAATATATTAGGTAAATATTTGAATAAGTTCTATTTAAAATAGATGGGTATAATTGTTTTATACATTTTTATTTATTAAGATGCTGCTAATTAAAAAATATTTATTTTCATTAACTGAACTTATCTATAATCCTTAATAATTATTTAAAACCGTGTCCCAAGAAAGAGTGTCGTTGGCAAGCTTCTGACAAAAAGTTCATCTGGAATTTTTTAGAGGGCAGCACATGCCTTTTTATCAAGGCAAAAATACCCCTTAAAAGTCAACTTGTTATCAGGTTTAGGTGAATAGAGTAAATAGTTTTATAGTTTCAATAAAACAAGCAAAGACATTGAATGTTTTGGTGAGTATTTTTTGTACGTCATTACCGTGCCCACTTCTAATTGATAATTAAATTAACTTTTATTTCTTAATCTGTTTTTATTAAATCGGTCATCCGCAAGAAAATTGACACATCTCGCTAAAATTCGTTTTGCGTTTTATTCCACTAATACGTCTGTCATAGGTGCGTCTTGCTACACAAGCAGTTTCATAAGCCTAGTTATACGGAAAATCCCTTTATTACGCTATATGTCCATATGTGACCGCAGGAGAGGAGTGGATTGCGTGGGGAGGTAGAATTACCCAAACCTCCAAACCTCATCCTACGCCTTCATTCTTAAGGGTTTTAAGCTTTTATGCATGTTTTTATTCTTGCATGCAGAGCTAAGTGCTACAATTTCATCTTATATTAAAATTAAGCAAATTTTCTTTGGCCTTTCCTGTGAAATTTACTTTTGTCGAGACGTGTCACTTTTCTCGCGGATGAGCGATATAAGAAATAGAAAATCATTGTATGAGCCAGAAGATATTATGTCTGCCATTTATGTGTGTGGAAAAATAAAAATATTTTGCTTAATTTTTCATTACCGTACTCACTTTTTGTCGTAACCAAGTTCATTAAAATCTAAAAATTAGTTTTAAAATGTTGAATTAGTAATCTGGTCTCTGCTGATGCTTGTATATTAATGTTTTTGAGGTAAGGTAATTATTTACAAAAAATTAAAACTTTCTGATTATTTCTAAAAAATTGATTTTGTTATTCCAAAATATGGACAGATTTTGAAAATGACCCAGAAACCTGAAAACGTTTCGAGTCACTACAGTAAGCGTAATATTCGTTTTGACAACTAATAATTCTGCAGATCAGTGACCTCAACGACAAATCTGCACGTCATCGTTTTTTATTCTCACTTTGCTTAATATTTAACATCATACAATCCACAATTTAAATTAATTATGTTATTTATAATATACTAGAACGATAGCTCATCAAAAATGTCGGAAAATGAGATATAAAGATATATACAACACATTTAGAAGAATATGAGTTTTTTCGCTTAAACCGCAGGGATAGATGAAAATAACACATTTTAAAAACGAAACCAATTTTTGAAAAACTATGTGCAGTAGAAGACCACTAATCCGCACAGCTTGGTTCGAAGTGTTGTACGGATTTCAGGCTTTTTGCGGATTACAGGTCATGCCTATTCAGTCTTTGCTTACACTTTTTAATATCCATATTTTGGATAATTTAGATTGTTAATTCTTAAATACAAATAAATTACACGCTTAAACATATAAGTAAAGTAAAAACTATTTTAAAAATAATATATTTTTTACTTTTAAACATGGCATCAATGGTCTCTTTTAAGACATTTGGTTTTTGTTGTTGAATTTTAACTTGCAGTCTGCAGATAGCATTAAGTTCTTGTTAAATTGCAAAACTTTGTGTCTCTAAAAAATTAAATATTTCTGGCCTAATTTCAAATCTTCATTTAAAGGTATTTTTCCTGTTACGCTTCGTGTCTGAATTTTCTGTATTTGGGATCAGAGTTGGTCAAATTTGTAATCTCAATTATCCACAATGTAATTACAAGTTAATTGCATGTAATTGGTTATAGCTGCACACATTCAAACACAGATACTTCGTGAAATAATGGGACTGGGATGGTTCTGGCTATAGTGCTGCAGGAATTTTTTTACGGCATGTAATTTTAACTGTAATCAATTAAATGCAATTAAATTGTATTCTCATTGCAGACGATTGCAATTACAAATTTGCCCAACTCTTGGGATTGAGAAACTCAGCGATTTGTTTATCAGTAAATGTCTTCTGTCGCACTCTATTATTAAAAATGTGTATTATAGTTTTTATTTATATTACAGAGTGTTACAAAAATAATCCTAAAATTGTTATTAATATCTTAAGTCTTAAAAATGTTTTCAAGTTTCTAAACACGATTTAACGGGGGAGAGGAATTAAAATTATTTGTCAGTTTTAGATGAAAGAATCTGGTAAGTTTCGTTAACCAAAGACTCAGTAATTTTGAAAATAAAAGACAAATGTCAGAAATAAGGGAAGAAATAACAATTATTACATATAGGCACTAAAGTTTTTATTTGTATTTCAGGGAGTTATAAAAATAATCCTAATGTTATTACTAATATAAGTCTTTAAAATGTTTTGAAATTTCTAATGATAATTTAATGGATAGGGGTGAATTAAAATGATTAGTAAGTTTTAGATGAAAAAAATCTGAAACTTTTATTAACAAAATAAACAGGAAATTCTGAAAATAAAGGAAAAATGTTAGAAATAGGAAAAAAAATAATAATGTCTAGAGAACAGTGAAAAAGAAAAAAAATGAATTTTATTATTTTAATTACCATTTTAAGACTATTTTCAAAATTACAAGGCAAGAAATATTGAAATTAGTGAATTTTATGCTTATGTGTGATACGCCATCTATTGGTCAAAATCATTAAGATATGCTTCATTAAGATCTCACAATGTAATGTAGCATTAAATAGGAATAATCATTGTTCAATATAAAAAAGTGATATTTTAAAATATTTTTTGCAATTTTATAATTACAACTTAATCTAAAAAAGATAAATGATTAAATATATTTATATAATTAAGCATTTTTCATTAAATATATATATATATATATATACATATATATATTTGCGTCCCAAATTGTATTTTTCAAATACCGCTGCATGAATAAATAATTAAATAAAATAATGTACAATCATTTTAAAACTATAAAGAAGAATGTTGTATGATGTACGGAACTATATACAGAGGGATGGAAAACATTAATATTGGTGAACATTTTTTTCAAAATTTTATCACCACTCTAACATTCTTCAAGAAATCAATTACTTTGTTTACTTTCATAAATTGATCGCGATTTACAGGAGTTCGCGGATAATGGGTTCGTGAATTAGCGGTACTCTGCTATGTAATGAATACATAAAAAATGCAATTCAAAAACAAATTAAAAGTTGGTCACAAAGCTTCCGGATATACGATGTTTTTTTGTAAAAACTCTTTCATTATTTAAAAGCTCACCTTGCTCATAAGTATCTTCGACATAAATTTTTAACCGCCTTTTCTCTTTAGATCTCGAAATACTTAGATATAGTTGTTCATGAGAAGAAACTGGTTCTTTTAAATACAGTCCAATTGTAGAAAATGTTTGCCCTTGTGACTTATTTATCGTCATTAAAAATCACAGTATAACTGAAAATTTCATTCATATCAAATGAAAAATACTATAAATTATTGAAAAAAAGTACTTCCTTGTTTAAAAGCATATTCTATATTACATCTCTACTTCATTATTATTTTCCCACTCAAAGAAGCGAACAAACCAAGAAGAAACCCTTGCCGCTTTGAGTTGCCGTTATCGTCTGCATGAGGAAAAAGAAATAAACACTATAAAAACCATAGATGTAAATCAATGTTGGATGAATTCCAACATTGGTTCCCTTCTTCTCATGCAGACTATTTCGTGGCGCTGCGTAAGATTATTAACTTTCTATTCAATTGGGGAAAAATTCAATGCACAATTTTTTTTATGTGGAAGATTCTCAAAAAAGAATGCCTTACCATGACAGTTAAGCTTTTGTTTACATTAGCAAAATTAAACACGGTTTCTGAAATGGTTTAACGTTAGCACAAAACATCAAACTTTTCTAATAGAAAAATATGCTGAACAGGCGTGATATAATGTAGTACAAATAAATGTAAAAAATAAATAAATAAATAAAGACAAGCTTATATTAAAAATCACAAAAATGTAGAATAAATATATATTTTTTTAATGCACTAAAAATAGAAACTTTTGGGCTTCAAAGAAATTGTTTTAGGTCCGCTTTATGTATGCGCAAAACATTAAACTTTTATAATAGAAAAATATGCTGAACATATGTTGCTTTTATAGAAAAATATGCTGAACAGGCGTGATTTAATGTAGAACAAATAAATGTAAAAAAAAAAAAAAAAAAAAAAATGAAAGACAAACTTTTATTAAAAATCACAAAAATGTAGAATAAATAAATATGTATATTTAATGCACTAAAAAATAGAAACTTTTGGGGTTCAAAGAAATTGTTTTATGCCCAACATGTAACTTTTGTTTAATTTAAGTTTTTTTTATGATACTAGGGGACTCTGCCCCCTACGAGCCACGCTCGCCATGTTCAGACACCGCAAACTCTAAAAGCACGTTAACTTCATCGGTTTAAAAAAAAGTTCGGAAGACTGAATTATAATTAAAAAACAGTGGCGATCTCCCTGTTAACGGGAGATTAATTACTCAATAAAATTAATTTAGTAATTAAGTAAATCTTTGCCTTCCGGTATTTTTTAACAACGCAAAAGTTATTTTAAAGAAGACATTTTAAATGTATGCTATTAAATCTGACGTAATTTTCACCAACGTTTTCTTTCTCTTTTAATATTATTTCCGTGAAAGTACTTTTGTTGTTAAAAAGGAAATATTATTTTCGCTGTCTTAGCATTCATAACAACAGCTTAAAAGATTATCTCAAAATACGAAATAAATGTCTCGCGCAAATATATTTTAAAATTTAAACTGTTTGGCCATTTTAAATGTGATGTAATTTCCTCCATTTACGACTTTTAACGCATATTAATGAATTTATTATTTTCAGTTTTCTTTCTTTTTAAATTCACCAGTAAATATAGTGTTTATGATGTAATGTTCAATATTTTCCTGCTTCTAATACGTAATCATTTAATTCTAATTTGAAAGAAAAAATTCTGTTTATAATAGTCACGTGTAAAAAAAAAATTGTAATTGAAGGAAATATTATTACAAAACAAATAGGTGTTGCTATCCAACGTACAATTTATACACAAGTTTAACATAAAACTCTACGTTTCGGTTTATTCTTTAAAACCTTCATCAGGAGAAAAATTTTCTAAAATATAAATCGACAACCAACTCTTTACATGCTACATTTTGAAATCAATTCAAAATTCAAAACATTCTAACGGAAACCTCTTACTCCCAAATAAAGAGTTCAGTGGCGCCATCTTTTAATCAAAGATGCAAACGAAGAAAGACTAGCTGAAAAAATGGAATTTTCATTGACTTTTCAAAATTGAAAGCCATATTTCTGGTATGTGAAAGGAAACATTATCATTACACACTTCATGGTTTCTTAGACGAATTTCTAAAGATTCACGAATAATAGCATTGCGCGGAATAACTTGTTTGGAAATAACTTTAGCATGGTCAAAGTCTATAAATGAAATGAGTCCTATATGGTAGCTTCTTGAGAGTGCTGTAGAAAATTTACGAAACTTCAAATCGTTTTTATGTTCTTGCAATCTTTCGAAAAATCGACGTTTAGTCATACCAATATAGGATGAGGTGGCCCCGTCAGAAAATTTAAAGGGAATTTCATACACCCCAGAAAAAGATGAAAAAGGAATTAGATCTATTTTTTTTACACAGAAGATTAAACAAAGTCATAGAATTAGAGGCAACAAGTTGAATGTTGAATTTCATAAAAGACCTTTTTAACTTTTCAAATAGGATAGGAAAATAAGGAACCTTTCGGTAAACTTGATTAAATTTGGGGGAGGGGGGATTAACGGAAACTTTATACTTATCAACCAATTTATAGATAAGGCTTGAATTAAAACCATGACATAATCCAATGTTAACGATGAAATTGATTTCATCATCCAAAAATTCATCGGAACAAACAAGTAATGCACGCTGGATAAATGACCTAAATGCTGCAATCTTATAATTCCATGGGGCAGCTGCAGTGACGGGAATAACATTGTTTAATTTCATATATTTCCGGAAAATTTTCCGTTTTAAACAATTGTTTTCTTTAATAAGGAGAACATCAAGAAAAGGAAGCGAGTTATTGTTTTCTAACTCCATCGTGAACTTAATATTGTTATCAAGTTGGTTAATTTCGTCAAAAAAATTTTCTAAGGATTGTTTCCCATCTTCCCAGATAATAAAAATGTCATCGACATACCGTAACCATAATGAAGGTATAGGAAAAAGTTTCTTAAAGATGAGTTCTTCTAAAGGACGCAATTTGAATTCTGCCAGAATACTAGAAATAGGTGAACCCATAGGAGCTCCTTTCTGCTGTTTAAAATATTTATCTTTAAAAATAAATACATTACTTTCCTTAATTAAGTTTAAGCCCGACTTAATAGAAAATTTCATATTATCACTTAAATGAGGTAACCCATCAATGGATAAGCCTATGGAAATAATAACTTCTTCCACATCGATGGACGGAAACAATGACACAATGTCAAAACTTGCCAAAATTGCATTATTAGGAAGATTAAAATCCTTAATTTGATTAATGAATTCCAACGTAGAAGAGATAGAAAAAGTTGAAGAGGGGAGAATACTTTTAAGAAAAAATGCAAATGCTTTTTCAACAAAATATAACGGGCCTTGGCACCGAGAAACGATAGGACGAAATGGAAAACCAGTTTTGTGGTCTTTAAGACGAGCAAAAATACGTGGGGTAATCCCAGTGGGGTTTAATTTAATTTTATCTTTGATCGAAGTAGGCCATTCACCATTTCTGATCAGTTCCTGTGTTTTACGAAATATTATTCTTTGCGCTGTTTTTAAAATTGGCAAAAATTTAAAATAATACCCTTTTCTAAAAGATGTAAAAAAAATCTCTCGAAATGCTGAAAACTTGATTTTAAAATAGAAATAAATCCTCAAAAAATGAATCAAACTAAAAAAATAAAGTCACTCTGCACAAAGAAAACTTCTAGTATATAAAATGATCTAAAAATGATTAAATTCCTGTGTGTAGTTTTTGCTCCTATAAAACTTTTTTAATGGAACGTTTTTGACCAACTTTAACATTAAATATCTCTTAAAATATTCGATTTGAAAACTGTCTGAAACAGCGTGTTTATCAAACATTTCTCTATAAACCATTGATTTTCTAATTTTTGCATGCAGTACTTTTCTTAATTTTAACGAAGGAAGACCCCCAGTCACAAAAAATTAATAAACGGCGGAAGTGTCAGCGTTATTTACTTTTTTTAGAATAGAGAGATTATATTATATCCGTACTCTATCATTTTTTATTCTTGGACATTAGAAAATAAAACAATTTCTTTTCAAGCCCAAAAGTTATTTTCTACTTTTTAGTGCATTTAAAAGTATACAGACATATATTCTACATTTTCGTGAAATTTAATAAAATCATGTTTTTCAAAAAAAAAAAAAAATATATATATATAATTATATATATATGAATATATATATTTTTATATAAATATATGAAATAACAATTTTGAAATTTTCCACGCATGCGCAGTTAAAACTTATTCAATAAAAATACCCATATCTCATCAAATATTCAATATATCCATGTTTTAATTGCAGTATACCGTTGCTACTATTCTTTGTCAAGTTTTCGGAAAGTTGTGTTAAATTTGGTTTAAAACTCTGTATGCTATAAACAAAAAACTTGTGAATTTTTCGCAGACACAATAACACCTTCACGAATATGAGTGCTAAGCTTACACAATTTCACACAAACGTTGAACAGGACCCAAATAGTCATTTAAGACAGCGACAAGCCATTTCTAGCATTTTCTGTTACATAGGGTATCGCAAATATTATTTAGGATTAAATTTATTATTAGCCCCCCAATTGTCTTCCCGACTAAATCTTCAACGAGAAATATGAAATCAAACATGTTCTTTACATCCCAGAAGTTCAAGAACAATTCGCCAATAATTTTGTAGATATTCGACAAGCAGTGTACAATCGAAAGCATCCAGTCCCTGTACCTTAACTTTTGGAGACCAGTGTACAAAGGTTTTTATAACGATCATTGACCTTACTTTGCTTTAAAGTTTCCGGTAGCTTCGCAAACACACACACACATACACATATACATACATACATACATATATATATATATATATATATATATATATATATATATATATATATATATATATATATATATATGAGTATATATCATATATATGAGTGCAATATGTATACTAAACACAAATAGAAAACGTTACATGAATAATTCAGATTCGCCGTTAAAAACATTTTACAAAGTAATATCAAAATTATAAAAATATCAAAATTATTACCGAATATGTTAGACACATATGCCATTAAATCGTCATGATCAATTTTTTTAGAATTGTTTCTCTGTTCATAAGGAACAAAACTTGATACTACCGGATGACGTTGTTGAAGAAAACTTCCAAGGACTTTTAGACAAGATGTTATTCTCTGAGAAACAGTTCCACCTATACTGGTATCAGGTCCAATTGATTCTTTTACAACACCTACATCACCAACAACTCACCATTGGACAGCAAGACCTATTCATAAATGAAAGAAAAAAGAAATCAGTAAATGATTTCCCTCTATTATAATGAATTATTATACAGGGTAATTCCTTGTCCACTTCGTGTAAAATAACTGGTGAAAGAAGTTACGTAGAACTATGAATATGGTGTGTAGGTGACGTAAAAGGGCTATTGGCGACAATATGAAATATCTCGCCGCAACCCTTGGATGTAACATCTTTAGTTTGAGATCGTATCTCGAAAACTATAAGACATATAAACTTTAAAAGATACTTATAATTACTTAAAGGGTGATACAAAGATATACAGATATTATTTAACATATCCCTGAGATCTTTCAAAAGTAGACGCGTTCATTTTAAAAGAGAAGTGCAGTCCACTACTCTACAGAGGGTGAAAAGATCAGTTCACATCTTTCAGAGCTCTTGAAATGAATATCCTAAGTATTTCAAGAGAGAGTATTCAAGAGAAAAGCTGTTAATGTTGGTATACTTGTTGAGACATGATCAAACGTGTCAAACCACATTACTGCTTGTTGGTTAAAAACCACAATTTTAATGCTGCTTGCCAGTCCTTGAAACTTGTTCCTGCCATAAGTATGTTCCTGTAAATGAAACATTATGCGATGTTACCATGCATCAGCCTCAAGTAATTTTCAGAAAGTAAAGATACCCAAAGCCATTCAAAATTTATACTGCAGAAAAATCACATTTTTTCATAAGAAGTAAGCTAGGAATTATTAATGAATGACTTGCACATAGTGATTTCAAAGTATATTTCTATGAGCCAGCACGGCCAAGATCTTCAATCAAGTTATCAAGAGATGACAAGACTTGGTTCCTACAAATAACATTTTGAGAAAGATCAAAATTGTGGTTTTTGAACCAACAAGCAAGAATGTGTTTTGACACGTTTGATCATGTCTCAACAAGTATGAAAACATTAACAACTTTCTTTTTCCCTATGTTGTTTTTGTCTCAGGTCATGTATAAAAATATATTTTTTTTTTTAATGTAAAAGTGCTGAGGTTTCTTTTAATTACTAAAATTACTTACAACAAAAATCACTGAAACCATACAAAATGTATGGCCTTAGGCATAATTATATTTTTTTATTAATTGCTAAGCTTTGCAATGGGCTTTATTTTCTGTTACTATTATTTAAAGACAATCAAAAACATAAATTTAAATGACACTCTGAGATAAATACTTAGCTGTGACTACAACAAAACAGTAGTTTGGCAGTATTGTTTTGACATGTTGCCCTTGCCATATCTCAGATTGTAGTCAAATCTCCATCTTGAAATTTTTTGTACATAACACAACCATACAATACTCTTATAAAAATAATTCAGATTTTTATCTCGTGCCCCACCAGAGATATCAAAGCCTGAAAAATGCGATTTTTGTCATTTTTGAAATATTTGGGATTTTGTTTAGCGAAGAGAAAGCAAGTCCGAGATCTGGAACTTCTACGTGTGAGTACAAGTACTTTCGGCCTATTTGTAAAAAAAAAATATATCGTGTTGACAGTAATCCTTGGTAGAAAAATTTCCTCTTGGACACGGACAAATTTTGGAAAAAAACGGAAATTTTGTGCTTAAATTTTACCAATAAGCATTTAGTTTCGGAAACTACTCCATTACCAGATTTTTAGCCCAATGTATTCTGTACAAATTGCTTTAATCAGCAGTTGAATTGGATAAATAAACGATGAATTATTTACAATTCCGTAAACCCTTCTTGTGATAAAATTGCAGCAGACGATGAAACAAAGATGGCCGTCATGCACAAACAAAAATTAATAAAATTAAAATAATAGTCATTTTGAACTTCCACCATGTTAGGGTTGTTGTACAAAAAATTTCAGATTTTTTAAAAATGGTCGAGCAACCAGAGCTGGACCACTTGAAATGGATTGACCCTAAAAATTTTGCATTTTTCACAGACGTTCCTATTATTTTGTCTATTACCTGTATATATAGAGAGATAATACTTACTTAAAATAAGATGTTTATATAAAATAATATTTATCTATAAACAATATATAGTCTCTTTATTCACCGCTTTAATAGAGCTATTAATTATAGTGCAACACTAATTTATATTTAGTTACATACAGTTGATCCGTGCTAAAAAAAAAAAATAACACTTTCTTTTCACATTTTTTTTTATCTGTTGCACTTTTGAGCTACAACACTATAATTCTAACTGTGTTATAAGTAAATAAGAATGATCATGATTTAATATAGAAACTGTTGTCGTACCAAATAGCTGCTCTTAAACAAAGACAAAATAACAGTAAAAAATGCCAATAGTCGTATTTTGCCATTTTAAGAGGAAAGTGAACTTTCAAAATCACGAAATTGGACGAAGAAATCGGTTTTTATTTACAGAACTAGGGGGCTCTACCCCCTACAAGCTACGGTCGTCAACCAACATTCAGACACCGCAGGCTCTAACAGCAGGCTAAATTGATCGGCTTTAAAAAGATTTCGGAAGATTGAATTATAATTTGAATCTGACAATTATAATCTGACGTAATTTTCTCCAAACTTTTCTTATTTCTTTTTAATATTCACGTAAAAATACTTTTGTTAGAAATGAAATATTATGATCATCTTAAAATATCAAATAAATGTCTCGCGCAATTTTTAAATTTAAACTGTTTTGCAATATTATTTTTTTTTCATTTTACGTAATAAGTGTAATGTGACGTAAATGTGGCGTAAATTCTCCTATTTAAGATTTCTAATGCATGTTAATGAATTTATTATTTCACAATATTCTTTCTCTTTTAAAATTCACGTGTAAATATAGATTTTATAACGTAATTTTAAATGAGTTCCTGCTTCTTATATTTTCTGTTTATAATAGTCACGTGTAAAATAAATTTTTAATTTGAAACAAACATTGTTTGCGCTGTTTATACAATTGGCAACAGCTAAATTAATACAATTTTCTAAAACATGTAAAAAATATCTCTCGAAATGCTGAAAATTGGAATTTAAAATAGAAATAAATCCTCAAAAAATGAGTCAAATTAAAAAACTAAATTTAGTTTGCACACCGGGAAATTCTGACGCATAAAATGATCTAAAAATGATTAAATTCCTATGTACAGTTTTTGCTCCTATAAAACTTTTTTAATGGAACGATTTTGTCCAACTTTGGCATTAAATATCTCTTAAAATAATCCTTCGATTTGAAAACTGTCTGCATCAGTGTGTTTATCAAACATTTCTTTATAATATTACTGATTTTCATATTTTTGTATGCAACAGTTTTTTTAATATTAACGAAGAAAGGCCACGCTTAAGCATTCAAATTGGATGCCGATCTGCCGGGAATATCTACGTTGATTGTCATTGGTCCATTTCCAAATGAAAACTTTTTTTATATATAGAAGGATTAGGAAACTAGATACACATGGTCTTATTTTGCTATTTTAAAGAAATATATAATGTCATTTTGAAAACAGTTATGCGATAGTTGAAATTAAGTTTGCTTTGAGTGAAACTTAATTTATAATAACAGAAATTACGGAAAATATTGGGAATATAAATCTGGAATATTCGTAAATGCTGATTACAATTCTTGGAATGATTGCAAACATTTAAGCAATTCTCAGCCTATAAGAGTATGCATATTTTTTTGATAAAAAGGGTATTATATGGTGAGTTTGACACTTTTCTTCTGTGGTAATGTATTAGGATTTGTTTAGGTTTGGTCTTCATTTTTTTTTACTAATATCATACCCACAAAAATTATTTCTGCAAAATCGAGAATATAACTAAAACGAATAATTAAACAAGAATGAAAAATCATGTGTCCAGCATAGATTACATAATACTTTCCAATACATTTAGAATATAGTAAAAAAAAAATTACAATTTATTAAGGTGAAACATGATGTCTAAATAAACAATTTGAAAAATTCATAACGCATTTGAAAACCTAATATCTACTATTACAATCAATAATCGGAAAAATAATCTTTTCTTTTGTCTTTTTTGTGAAGCCCTGTATATGATCTACAGATTTGCATGCATACTACGTAGTATGCTAAATGTTAGTTCAATTAAAATTACATAACAGTTGAAATTTTCCATTCAGCAATTTACGTGAATAAACTGAAAAATGTTTGAGAACTCATGTGCAGCCCTGTATGAGATTTATAGAATTTATGCACACCAAGTAATATTTTAAAAAATATATTTCAGTTTAAAAACGCGTACCATACATGAAAACGCACTTTCAGCAATTATTGTTCAAAGGCTTCAGTAGTTTAATTTCTTCTGTAGCCATGTTCATTTATGTGTCTCTGTAAATGAAAAATAAATTCTATGCACATTTTATTCTGCAGTTAGCTCCGTACAAAACACCTCATACCATGTTTAAAATAGTGTAATATCAATAAAATGTACCACAAAGGATATTTTTCCCATAGACCATAATGTAACGGAATAATTTTGAGTCCCCCTGTAAATGAACCGTGAACGCTACACAATTCATTTTGAATACCAAGCATGGCAATGCAAATCTCAATGACGTAACTCAATTATATGTCAATGCGAGCATTTTTACTCGAGTTAGGGCGCGGAAAGACAGACAGACATACCGAATTCATAAACACTTTTCAACTTTGCTAGAAAGTGTTAAAAAGAAATATTCCCTGGAATAAATAGTAGCCGACCACTAAAGCGTAAAATCCTACTGAACTTAACAGTGCGTTAAATTTAGATTTGCTTTTACTGATTAAAATCTTACATTGTGTAAATTAACCGTGAAAGAATTGAAATTGACAGACAGATTATGGTATGAAGGTAGGATTATGGAAATTAAACCACATGTTATCAAAAAAAGACCTTTGCACAGATGAATTTCCGGTTTCTAATCTATATAGTTTATCCTCTGAAAGGGTGGTAGATCGGTTAGTATCTTTGAAAATAATTGAACATCTGCAAAATATACATGTTTAAAACGGAAGTGCTATGTCACTATTAGAAATACGAATTCATTATCTTCGCTTCACATTCTTTTTTCTTTTTATTTCGCAACAACTTTTCTTAATTTTGATTTGTACACAGGGGCGGCGCCAGAACTTGCCCGACGGGAGGACACAGTATCCCCGACAGGGGGGCCGAATTCATAATATATATTAGAGGTCTCCACGAGTCCGGGCCTATCCCGAACAGTGTTAAATTCATACACTTTTCTCCGTGGGGGGGGGGATTTCTGTGGCTCCGAGGTGGGGACATTATAGCGTTCCGGGGGATACATCTCATTGCTTTGAAGGGGAATCCCCCCCCCGGGCCACCCCCTAAATTCAACACTGGTCTCGAAGCCCGAGATTGGTAAAAGTTTATTTCATTAAACTCGGTCCGGGCTTAATTTTATTTGAAAACTCGGTACGGGCTCGGGTTAAATTTTAGCTTTTGAAAAGTTGGTCCGGGCCTGAACTTCATTCTTCGAGGGACACATCCGGGTCTTAAATTTTTTCTGTAGATTCGGGACGGACCGGACTGTATTCACTGGACTTCAGAATTTTTTTCCGCACGGTAATGTCGTGATAACTTTTCTCTTTATTAGTGGAGTAAATGAACAATAAAACATTTATTTGTTTCCGTTTTTTAAATAACAGATGGAATACGTTGGTTAATCACGAGAAAAACATAAAATTTTCGCATATCCCGAAACGTGCAGATCTCTAACACTCACAGTGAGATTTAAATTAGAGATGAATTGCAGAGAGACAAAAGTTTTTTATTCGAAATATAAAATTCGAAGCCTGTCAAAGAATATTGTAGATAAATAAAGTAAAAAAAACTCTTAAAGTTATTTTTGAAGCACCTCACTAGTCACCTAATCTTTATAGGCGGAGGAATCCGCAAGAGAAAGTTTCCACTCTTCCGAGTATTTTCCGAAAGGAAAAACTTTGCTTCGTACTCTTCTTCATCTTCCACCCAGCAACGTCCCGATAAGAGATAATTCAATATTACAGATTTTACTTGCACATATGTGGCACATACCAGCAGTGTGTGAGCGATAATGTATGGAACAGTTCTCCAATTATATGAGTCGAAACACTGCGGACCACCCGCCCCTTAAGAAAATGCAAAGGTCTAGAAACAAGAGTCCTACATCAGTTAAGGTAGTAACGCCGAGTAAGGTAGTAACGTGAGTAATAATCGAACCACTGCGGACCACCCTTCCCTTAAGAAAATGCAAACGTCTAAAAATAAGAGTCCCACATCAGGTAAGGTAGTAACCAATTTTTTTCGAAACGCGTTTCGTGTTCACGTCGGGTTGACTATGTATTTTAATGTCGGACGTACCTGAAAAAATCAGAGGACACATCTCTATCGAAAACGCATGAAGTGGTAAAAAATTATTTTAATTTATAATTATTTAAATTTGTTAGTGAATGTGTCATCGTGAAAACTAGTAGTTAAACGTTACACGTAACTAGGGTCCGCCCCGGGTAACAAATATAATTTGCAATCGTGCAAATTTTATTTAAAATCAAGCTGCAACCCGAACTGAACCCAATCAAAAATTTCGTCGATTCCGGCGACACTAAGAATTAAACTGCAGGAGGAAAACATTTCGGATTATGACGTTGCGTTGAAAGAGCACAGACATTACAGGACATTATGCAGAATGAAAGCATCCTGCAGTCTTGTGCACCAACAGCGGCTACTGACTCGATCTCAACACAATTACAATTGCTCACAGAAAAAGTTAATGCCCTCACACTAACAAACACTGAAAAGGACACAAAAAAACACATTAATTAATACCCTACCCCCACAGAATGAGAGAGATAGAGACAGTATCCAAAAAAGATTTAAAAAGGAAGCATACTGTTTCTCCAAGATACAAGGCATCTCATAAAAAATCCAGTTCCCCCCCTACGTGCCAATTGTGCGCAAAACACGGGCACATTGTCAAACATTGTTTCAAATGGCGTAGAGCGAATGCGAATAAAAAAAATCAGTATTATAAATATAACAGAACTTTTAGAACTACAATCAAAACAATGCTAAAAATTTAAACTCTTACTGAGGCGCAATTCGGCTGGTGTGCTTGTGCCTCAGCATAACACTATTACATCAGCAACTTCGAATGAATTCACGTGGACTTTTGACCCTTCTCTTCCTAAACTTTCTCAGGAAAGACTGGTCAAATCCGTCGCTTCTCAAACGAATATTTACGTTAAGTTGTCCCAGAATTCTGCATCGCAGACAGTGATAAACAAAAGTGATACGGCCTCACAAACTGCCAGTTTATGCGATGACAAAGTTGCACTAATTTGCAATGTTAATAATTCCACGCCAACACTTCCCCTCATAAAGGCCTCCATTGCAAGACAGAAAACAAATCTATTACTGGACACAGGGTCCTCGATTTACCTCCTTTCACAAGAGTTATTTAATCAAATTAAGGATAAACTAAAATATTAAAGACTAGGAACTGGCGTCACTATTAAAACTGTAAACCCAAATGTTAATTTCACCGCATGCATTAAAACTTCCATTCGCATACATCAAAAATCATTTTCACACAACTTCTACATTGTTGACATTCCTAATCCATCTAACTTTCAGGGTATTTTAGGTTTCGATTTCCTTCACAAAAATAGGATCATTATTGATATAAACAGAAATAGGATGTCAACAAATGAATTTAGTATACCGTTACTCGATTCAGCCACTAATGAAATTGAAACACACCATCTGGAACACTATAAATAGCCGGAATTTCAAACATTCTCAAAGGTGATTCGCCTTGCTAATAAAATTAAACTGGAACCGCAGGAAACCAAATGGATCTCCATAAGTACTGATTGGCTAGACCCAACAAAATATTACTGTTTTCAGAGTGACATGAAAAATAACATACTCTGGTATGATCGTATTATAGGGCAAAGAGATAACGAATCAGAAAAAGATCAAAACATCAAAACCAAAATTCCAAATAAATCAGAATTCTATATTTTCATGCAAAATTTGTCTTCTAAACCTATACATGTTAATAAAAATGCAAGAGTAGGAGATTTATATGAGATAGAAAACATTATGGAACCTGCACAAAACATAAACTTTAACCAAATTATGACTTCATGCGAAAACAGCTCTAAGTTCAACATTAAACCTCAAGATAACTTACACGAGTATATTTGCAATTACATTCAGGCATCGAATGATATGTTAAAACAAAGAAAACGGGATCTTACAGTGCAGGACTTTAAATTAAAGCATTTACAGGAAAAACAAGCGAAAACTTTAGGAGATTTATTACTCAGTCACTACGCATCATTTTCGAAGTCTATGAAAACATTAGGTCACACAGATAAAGTTGTTCCAAATTTAAAATTCATAAATGGTTACCCCATAAAAACCCTTCCTTTTCCTCTCCCTCAAGCACTACACCGAGAAATGCAAGAGCAAATAAATCAGCTTTTTGAAGACAACATAATTGAGAGAAATTGTTCGGAATGGGCTTCTCCCATTTTGCTCGTTAGAAAGAAGGCTGATGAAGCTGGAAAACAAAAGTACAGGTTGGCTATTGATTTGCGCATGCTTAATTCAGTCTTACAAAGTTCATCGTATCCTTTACCGAAAATTCAAACCATAATTTCTAATCTATCTGCATATAAGTATTTCACGTCCCTTGATTTCCAGCAAGCGTACCATCAGATCGACCTCCCCAAGCAATTTCAAGATCCTTTAACATTTACATCCATGTATGGAACTTTTCGATACAAACACTTGGTTTTTGGCTTAAAGTCCTCAAGCGGATTTTTCCAAAATTTAATGGATACATTAATCGATGAATTACAAATTGATGGTTTATTTGCATATCAGGATGATGTAATATTTGGCTCGAATTCATTTGAGGAAACTTGTTCAAAACCAGACAAAATATTACAAATAGTAACAAAATATAATCTAACACTGACTCCAAGCAAATGCACATTCCATAAAACAGCTGTTGGCTATTTAGGATTTCACATTGAAACTACTCAATCTCACCTATCCCTTCTAACATTGTAAAAATAAATTCCTTCCCTACACCCACAACTAAAAGACAACTAAAGAAATTTATTGGTCCAGTAACGTTTTATAAATCACTTGTACCATCATTTTCTGAAATTATTCAATCCTCATTGACTTAACTACACCAAAAGCTGCATTTACATGGACACAAGATCACCAGAACTTATATGATAAAATGCAGAAAATCTTCGATGCACCTATGGTTCGTTTACCGGATTGGTCAAAAACATTTTATGTAAACACTGATGCATCTAAAATAGCAATAGCTGGAGCATTGTTACAGGAACATGAAGGACAATTACTTCCCATTGCTTACTTTTCCAAATCCCTCAAACACGCAGAAAAACGTTATCCAGCATTAAAACTAGAATTAATGGCCATTTATAAATCTGTCATTGCATTTAAATATTATCTATACAACAGAAAGTTTATAATTTTGTCAGATAGTGCTCCTTTAAAGAAATACAAGAAAACATGTAACCCTGCTGATCTAACCACACGCTGGTTAACAGAACTTTCTGAATACACATTTTCATTTGAACATGTCCCCGGTTCATCTAATGTACTTGCTGATTATCTATCAAGGTGTACATTTGAAAACAACACACAAGATCTAACGTCAAATCCTGAACTTAATAATGACCCACATGCATTACCAATTGTAAATAATGACATTTCGGTTAACACTGATGAAACTTCAGAAAACAAACCACAAACATTAAACTACTTAATCCCTGGTAAGCACACAAAGAAAGACCCTTTACTCGAAATCTCAAACGTCACTTTCGTTTATGAGCAGAAGAAAGATCCCAATTTAGCTAATATTTATGAGAAAATTATTAAAAATGGAACATGCCAAAAATGTCCCACATATTTCATTCACCCCGACACTAAAGTTCTTATGTATAAAAAGGAAAATATTTATAATGATACATTTTCATACCACATTATAGTGCCAGACTCACTAAAGGCAAAAGTTTTAACGATATGTCATTTATCTCATTTCGGATTAACCAAAACTTATGCATTTGTAACAACTAGATATTTTTGGAAAGGAATGTATGCTGACACTTTAAATTTTGTGGCATCTTGTACCAAGTGCCTACAAGCAAATCATCATCGAACACCACCTGCTCCATTACAACCCACATACACGCCTACGCATCCTGGCCATACTGTAAGTGTCGATTTGGTCGGCCCATTTTCAAATGGACAATCTGTTTTTACAGTGATAGACCATTTTTCTGGACATCTTGAATTATTCCCTTTGCGTAGCACAACAACTGGCAAAATTGCAAAATGCCTATTTCAATATATTACTTCTTTTGAAAAGCCTTCAACAATTCTTAGGGATTTAGGTAGACAGCTAACTTCTGACATGTACAATAGATTCAATGACACATTAGGTATAAAAGTACTCCACTCCAGTGTCGCGAGGCCACAAAGTAACGCGATTTCTGAGAGAATGAACAGATCAATCAAATATTCTGTTAAAACCCTACTTCAAGAAGGCCATACTTTCGAAAATGCATTACTTATACATAAATCTCTTTATAACGGCTCTACACATTCATCTACTAAATATTCACCAAATTTATTACACTTTGGAAGAGAACTTTCTTTATTATTTGATACATTTGACCAGAGCATTGATCAACCTATCCTTGATAAAGGCATTGAAGTTTATCAGCTGTTTCACGATCTAAATTCAATATACAAAAAAGCATACATTAACATCAAAAGTTCGCAAGAGAAAAGAAATGAAAACTTCCAGAGACGTGCTAAAATAAGAATAGTTTTAGAGAAAGATATAGTGTACCTGAAGTCCGTAGACAGATTTAAACCTAAATACACAGGACCATTTATTGTTGTACACAAACATTCTCCAGTCTCTGTTTCCATCAAACGTTTACACTCACCTGATGCCTCAGCATTCAGAGTTCATATTGACAGATTAATTGTAGCTCCACCTACGAATGATCATTTATTTGTACGTCATGAGGAAAACATTAGAAACTCAGAAAACACTTCCCCGAGATATAACTTAAGACCACGAAATTAATTTTCCTTGCAATATTGTGCAATTTGATATTATCCACAATTCAGTGCATTGATCGCGACTTTGTACTTATGTTGTGTGTGAATTTTCTTTAAGAGAGTCCTTGGCTGGTCCAAGGTCTCCCTTTTACAGAGAGTTTTCACATAACAATTTGCGCGAGTATCATCGTATGGGGTGTTGCCAATATTGTTATCCACATTTTTTTCTTTTTACTAATCATAATAGTAATAGAATACAAATTTAACGTAACATTTTGTGTTTCTTAAAGATAGTAGTTAGTTTCGTTTAATAATATATATATTAAAAAAAACTGCATTTTTTCTAAATTTCACACAACTCATAACTACATTGATCTTTATTTACCGATTTTGACAAACAAGTTTCTCATTACTCTAGGATTGTCAGTACTTTTTGATATATACATGATGTGTATATATACATTTTTTTATTTTTTTAATTCTGCCCCGTTGAAGTGAAGGCCCGTTCAAAAATTTTGCCCCGTGGACCTGTAGCTTCATTGTAATGAGAAACGACTTCGGATTGATGCACACGTCATCAATTCATTTTCAAATCCCCTGTTTATATGAATATGTGACGCGTGCTCCTTCTTGAAATCAAAAGATTTCCGGGGAGCAGAGAGTCCATCATTGGGCTCTCAAAAATATTCCTTCCTCACCTAGGGCTAGGCCATAAGCTGATGCCATCACATTGTCACTTGACAAGATTAAGGGCAGCAACCTTTCTATGGATCGCGAGTCGCTTTCATTTATTTTGAATGTCCTGTGTGGATACACGAATTTTTTTTCTTTTTACTTACGAAGTCTCTTACATTTACATAAATATTTTTCAACATTTACATAAACATTTTTTCATCGTCAACATCCATTCATCTTATATCATTATTCTGAATACATATTTTATATACTCTTTTATAGGTTGTACAACTTTTTATTGCATTATGTTTATATTTTTGTTCGAACTAATATTGCTTATTTTATATATGTTAAGGTATACCTGCATCTCCAATTCCATTTTGCATAAAGACTGGTGTTAAAGTTTCTTTAAAGAACGTTTACCAGTAAAATGCCTATTCATTAAGAACAGTTCCGGAACATAAAAAAATAGGTGCACATATAATCATGGCACCTTACAATTAGAAGAAACTGTTACTTGTTTCTAGTTTTTCGGCCATGTTATTTCACATGAAATTCAGAACTTTCATGTTTATTCTTGTGTTGTCATTTATATATATGTCTTTTATGTAATTCTGAGAGAGATTTTCATATTTTTTTTTCAATTACCAATGCGAACAATTTCAAATCCCAAACAAAAGGGGGAAATATATAATATCAAAATTATATATTAAAATAATCTCCCCTTTTATCCTTTCAATTCTTAATTTTTCCCTAGTTTATTTTTTAGTCTTACCTCCAGCTCCATTTAAATCATTAGAAGAAATCTTATGAAACCTTTAACATAACCCCTTTTATTTTAATACAATCCCTATCTTTAAAATTCGCAATAGTTACAAAACCCCCCTTCCAAAATAACCATTTTAAAACCAGATGCGAACTTAGTTCGATGCATGCTATCGGAACTTTTTCATGACTATATATGGGTATTGATCACACGCCAAATTCGCCGAGAGAAATGCAAGCTTAACAAAAACCTTAAATCATATCTTTTTTTGGTATTGAGAGTTTCAATCCAAGTACAATATGTTTTGTCTATAAACCGAAATATAAAATTCTTATGGGATTTTGAATTGAATTCAAGGATAAAGGCAATGAACACGCCAATCTTTATATGAAGATCTCCTTATCTGAAAAACGTGCTGTAACCCTTTTTGGCGATTTATTTGGCGAGAATATGAGGCAGAAGAAATGTATAATGTATATGCTCGCAACTCACTTGCTCGCTTGTCTCTACCCTTCTAGCTTCATCCCAGCTCACCAATAAATAATAATGTCTTAAGAACTTGGGTTATATCTATTCACAAAGCAAAATGTCATATGTTTAAGTTTCATCAATATGGAGTAACCTATAACAACATTACACTTCCTTTCTTCGTATTGAATGTATGTGAATTATACTTTATCCATAAAGGAATGGTGTGAAATTAATTAGTCGAACTAGAGTTTTTTAAATAATTAACTGTAATTTTATGACAATAATGCTCACTTTATAAATACCGTGTTTTATTTTTTTTTCGTTATTTTGCATTCCAGTCGTTTTCGAAAAAGTACACTACGTATTTATTACGTACACTCTTAAGAAAACAATTCGCCAAACATAAAAAGCTCAGGCAACAAATTTCTTTTATTTGAAAAAAATCGAGCTTCAATTCGCGAACTTTTTCTATTTTGGAGCAAAAGAGACATACGTAAAAAAATCAGTTTTTAACACAAAAAAGTAACATGAAGCACAGTTACGAAAACACCCCTGTGATTTGACGAAAACGTAACTTCAGGTAATTTTTACGTTAGATTAACGAATTTATGTATTTTGGGGGAAATGGGCAAATCGAAACATGAATTTTCGTGTTTTAATATTATTAATAATAAAAGCAATTGAAGAAACACCTGCAACTCACGTATTTTTTTAGAGGTATATTGATCGAAACCAGCCAGCGGGTTCCTCTAATTTCTGATAAGATACAGAATTTATATCTGAGACTAAAACTGAAATACAAAATTATCAAGAAAAATGTAAGCTAAAGGAAAACTTGTAAAATAGCTTAGAAGGTAAAAGTTCATAAGTAGATTTCTAGCTAATAATATTAAAATACAATAAAACGTGGTAAAAAAGAACCAGCCTATCACGGAATCCTGTATTATACGGAAAAATTTATTGATACATGCAAAATTAATGTACTAATACGTGAGGAAAGAATATAATACATTTACACCTGCTAAGAAGGAAACTTGTTTATAATGCATTTTTTTCTTTCCGAGACGATTCCTTCTTAGAAGATTTTACAGTATAGCATTTTTCAGATTTTAAGTTTTCAATACGTAATTTTTTGATTAACGATATTAATAATAGCTGAAACATTTACTTACAAATAGAGATTCATTTAAAAAATGTATATCGCAACCTTTTGCGCATCTTTAAAAATGAAAATTATAAACATAAAAAAAAAAGCTTAAATAAGTATTTTTGGTCAGAACTTCTCCTTTTAACAAAATCAAAGTAAAAATACACGTTTTGTAGAAATTCTGTAGGACTGGGTCGGACTCGGGCCGATATTTTAACTGTTTGCCGGGCCAGGCTCGGGGCGAAATTTTAGCTTTTATATCGGGCCAAACTTCTAAAGTTATTAATTAAAATCTTTCAGTCCGATAATACAATCAAGTTTAACTTATCAAGTAAAGTCGGTATTCTGTTTTACACAATTTTTTTAAATTCCTAAATAAGAACCTTATGACCATAAACACGAATTGTTAATTACAACCCTGCACGGTTCGTGTTATGCCCGACCCTAAATCGACAAAATATTTTTTGTCGAATCTGCAACTTGATCCTAAGCATGAAATGAAAAAAAAAATCAATCCATAATTTAAAAGAATTCAGGAAAATAGTCTGCAATCATATCTCTAAACTCAATTTTATATTTCGAAAAATGAATGCATATGAATATGTAAATGAATAATCATTTATATACAAGTAATTTTTTTCTTTATAATTTGAAACAATAACTCTGGGCTTTATTTTGGAAAAATTTGGCGAACTCGAATCGACTCCCAAGAAAATAAAAACTCTAATCTGAGATGACCCGAAAATGGAAACACTAATCAACACGATCAGCAGCAAAATTTTTGAGCCAATGGTCAACACGTTCGGGTAGAATCGGGTTATCTGATCCGATGCAAGATTTTAGTTGTTGTTAGGGCCGTGCGAAGCAGGGGCCAAAAGGGCAGTCGCCCGGGGCGCGGAAATTGAGGGTGAGTAAAATTTATACTACAAACCTCTTTTTCTTCTTTTTTGTAAAAAAAAAAATTGTACATTTACATATGGGGAATTTTTTTCCCAATGAAAGTACATACATGTTTCGTTTAAAAGTTATTGCATTGTCCTTTACCAACACCGAAATACAAATTTATGAATGAGGACTTCTTTCTTTTCAAAAATTGTTTTTGTCTTACAAGGAGAGGGCCAACCTTGTTTATCACGGATTTTGATTATTTTAATATATGTTGTAGGGTAGAGACCCCTAAGTGTCAGGTCCAACGTATTTTATCCAACGCTCCTTACTCCTTGAGAAACCGGGGGGGTCTAATAATAGTACACAACTTAAATACTGACTTTGCAACAGCAATGATAGGTTGGTCGTAGCTCAGTTGGTACGGCTTTTGCTGGCTGATCTGCGGTCACGGGTTCGGTACCCGAACGCGCTACATTTGTTTTTCTCATTTTTTGTTTTATAAATATACTTGTAATTATAATTTAATAATTTCAATTACAAATTTTAATATCGTCCATTAATTATTATGCTAACAAACTTAAATTTATCATTTTTTTATTTTTAAACTATTATTTCTCATCCCTTAAAGAGGTTTAAAAAGAAATTGGATCTATTATTGAATGATAAAAATTCCAAAATCGTGACAAAATCTGTTGTGGTGCCATCTAGTTATGATAAAATAAAAGTATATAAAAAAAATAATAAAAGCAGAAAGAAGATAAAGGTGAAAGCAAAATATTTGAAAGCGCAACCATACGTATTACAAATTTAAAAATCTTTAATATGCAAAAAATCGGTTGTAATTTAATTCTGATGCTAAATTTTAATATAATTATGCTTGTTACTTTAAAAACAGAATAATAGTATTATCGCATTGACTTCCTTTGTTAAAGCAATGCGTAAATGATGTTTCTTTAAAATCACGAATTGACACAATTGCTCAATATCATTGCATCAATAAAGAATATATGAAGTACATTTTAAAAGTGATTTTTTAAAAAAAAATAACAGTTTTATGATATTTTTTACAATTATTTAGTTAAAAGTAAAAAAATAAATAGGTTAAAATTATATTTGATATACAATATTATAAATTTTAATTGGAAATTAGATTATTAATTATACTTACAAGTATATTTATAAAACAAAAAATGAGAAATACAAATGCAGCGCATTCAGGTATCGTACCCGGGCCCGCGGATCAGCCATCAAACGCCATACCAACTGAGCTACGACCAAACTACCACTGTGGTTGCAAAGTAAGTATTTAAGTTGTGTACTATTATTAGACACCTCGGCTTCTCAAGAACTAAGGAGCGCTGGATAAAATCCGTTGAACCTGATATTAAGGGGTCTCTACCCTACAACATATATTAAAATAATCAATCTCTGTGATTAACAAGGTTGGCCCTCTCCTTGTTAGTCTCTTTTGTTAACCTTATCTTTTCTGAGCCTGTGCTTGTGGCAAAAACATATACTCTCAAAGCAGCAGGGGTTTCTATCTTGGAATATAAAACAGTTCACAACAGTTATAATGTACTGTTATAAACATTTTTTTCTACACCAATTTTACAGATACCCTTTGCCAAAATATAAATGCAATTTTTTCTTATGTTATTTAGTTTTTTGAAATTTCTGAATTAAAATTAAACCTAAAATTTCAAAATAAACGCGAAATATGTATTCAATAGAAATTGTTTCTGCTTCTGCACTTTCCAGTTTTGTGACACCTGCCACAAAGAAATGTTGAAAAGGGAGGGGTGGGGGACCAAATTGAAACTTTGCCCCGGACGCAGTTTTCTCTTCGCACGCTGCTGGTTGTTGCTATATATACATCTTCCCGCAGTTTACAATGAAGTTATCTATGTATATAATTATTTTCTCATTTACACCTTCCATTTCTCTTCTATATATTAAATAGAGATTAACCCCTTAACGGTCGCATTAAATTACGGTTTAAAAAGTTCACATTGCTTTTTGGCACCACTTTTTTGAAAAAGAAATGTTCACCTTCTTTAATGACAGGTAAAATGATACCATAAAACAGCCAAATACACTATTCTATAAAACTGGTGGGAATGAAACAAATCTGAATAATCTGAATAAAAGTCACAGCCCGTGAATATGACGGGAGCGAGAATTAAGGGGTTAATATCCATATTATTATAAAATGAGATTCTACTTTATATTGAAATTAATAGTTTGATATTAAGTTAGCTTGAATAATTATACAACTCTCTTTTTATTTGCTCATTCATTTATAAAAAAAATACTTACCCTACGCTTTTTAATAAGAAGATCGAAGTGAGCAGATGAATTTCCACGTCCTGTCTCTTCTTGAAATCGTATTTCTTAAGTTTGCGGTCAATCAAATAAACATTGAACAGTTATAGCGCATGAACAGCGTATGAGTTATAGACAAAATGTATAAGTTTTTCGATAACATCCGGCCGTTGTGACGTCAGACTTTAACCGACATGTGGTTAAATTCTTAAATTTTCTAGTCGCAGACTAAGGAATAAAATTTTAATTTAGATTAAACTCTTAAAAAATCAGCGACAAGCTTATCCGTGGGTCAGGTGTTCTACAAACTAACCTACGATCTTCTTTAAAAACTAACCTGCACCCAATTCGACACGACTCGGGTCGTGTGCAGGAAAAATCGGGTTACCCGACCCGATGCAGGACTCTACACTCAAGTCAAAAAATTTCCCTGCCGACGATTAAATTTGACCCCGACGGAGGGGGGGGGCATGTGCCCCCGGACCCCCTCTGGCGCCGCTCTTGTTTGTACCATGTAATATAATACCGGGTGTTTTTTAAACCTGTCCACAATAATATCTATACAGTTAATATAATACAGTGGTGGCCAAAATTGAGGCACATTTTTTAGAAATTTTCCTGTTTTATAAGTTTGTGTACTTATAGAATATATTAATTTTCATTTAAATGTAAATATAAATGTTTATATAAGAAATTCAAGGAAATGTAATGTAGAATTTAATAAAAAAACAGAATTAAAATATCTGCATTACAAAAATTTTTACACTTACTTCAGACTAAAATACAAACACAATTAGTCATGAAAACTGTAGTGTATTGTAACAAAAGCGTCCTAGTCAATCACAACGTCTATTCTGAAAACTAATCAAATATCAACAACTAAACTGTAGTATGTTTTGATTTGTAAAAGCGCCATTTTGCTGGAATGAAGCGGTATTTTGGAGAAGGATGAATGTGTAACTAATAGAACAATGGTGTAACTAAATAGAAGAATTTTTTTTTTTATATTTCTTTTTTTCCCCTTAAGATGCTACTTCAGTCGAGCGAAAAGACCCGGCCGCTAATGCTAATCCTATGGAAGAAATTTATAAAGATATCTAGTTCGAATTTCAATATTTTAAATGAATATTTTTGTATTGGATAGCTGAGATCGATCTGTACAAAGGCCGTTTTTTACTTTTTAGATTTTGTTTAAAGGTATTTTAAATGAGGACACTTTCCTTTTTGGAACCGGTTTCGAAAGTGAAAGGACCCTTATAAAAGAAATCTGCAATCAAAATCGAAAAAAAAAAAATCAAAATATTGAAATGAAAACGAGATATCTTTATAAATTTCTTCCATGGGATTAGCATTAGCGAGCGGGTCTTTTCGCATGACTGAAGTAGCCTCTTAATGCAAATAATTTAAAACAATGTCATCATCAACAACAACAACAATTATCAGAATTAGTGTCAAATTTTAATAGGGACATACTAATTTAGTTAATTTCCACAATAGCTATGCATTGTATTTAACATAATAATGGGACATTTTTTAACAGTATTTTGTTTTTTCTGTGAATTGTGTGAAGTTATTATCTGAATGAATAAAAATTGTAACGTTGAAACTACTGTAAATAAACTGTTTATATTAATATATTAATACTTGGAAATTTTTCCAGAGAGAAATATTCGCCTTGCATACAATATTTCAAATGAAAAACAAATTTAAATTTTCTTGCTTAAAAGGCACAAAGGCTAACCTAGTGAAAGAGATTCCATGCTGGGAATCGAGCCCGGCCATCAGTATAGTGCACTGACGTTCTACTTACTAAATCACATGGAACGACACCCAGCCTGGAACTTCTCCCTATTACAAGTTGGCAAGGCTACAAAACGCAACACATGATGGAATATATTTTTCCGTGAGCCACCGACATGGGACAAATACGAAACGATAGTTTCAATCGAGGCTGGATTTAATTTAGTTTTGTGTTTGTCCTATGTCGGTGGATCACGGAAAAATATATTCCATCTTGTGCTGCGTTTGCAGCCTTGCCAATCTGTAATAGTGAGAAGTTCCAGGCTGAGTGCCATTCCATGTGGCTTAGTCGGTAGAACGTCAATGCGCTATACTGATGGCCGAGTTCGATTCCCGGCATGGAATCTTTTTTGCTAGGTTAGCCTTTTCTCCTTTTAAGCGAGTAAATTGAAATCTGGTTTTCATTTGGAATATGTGTGTTAAATTTAATAAAATGGTTTTTAGCTAAGCAAATCTAACTCTCAAAGCATTTTTAGGTAGCTTTCATTACAAAAAGCTACCTATTGCAGCCGTTCGGAGGAAAGCGATTTCAAAAAATTTTGGTATATTTTCATCGATCATGACCCCCACACCCCGAAACCACCCTCCGTTCAAAATTGACATATATATATATATATATATATATATATATATATATATATATATACGGTTTTTGATGGTGGTAGGTTATGTTTAATTAATGGTTATATATTAGCATTCAACTTACTATGATGCATTTGCGCAAGTAATTATGAATGTAAGCTTTTTACGATATTTTTAAATATCTTTTTATTTTGAATGTCAACAATTCATTTTGAAGTATTTTTTCCTTTTGGTATCTTATATATATTCATATATATTCCCAGGTCGCTAAATGATTTAGCAATCTTTTAAATATTATACGCTTAGATAATTGCTGCAATAGCGCACTGTCTATGTGTATTATCAATATGATTTCTACTATGTAGTTATCTTATACCTATTTTAGGATTCCATTAATTTTTTCATTCCTATCATTGCATAGGTTTATTTTATGTTATTTAATTTTCTAGTTATTATTTTATACTTACAGCTTTAATTCATAATATTACGGTTTTTGATGGTGGTAGGTTATGTTTAATTAATGGTTATATATTAGCATTCAAATTACTATGAGGCATTTGCGCAAGTAATTATGAATGTAAGCTTTTTACGATATTTTTAAATATCTTTTCATTTTGAATGTCAACAATTCATTTTGAAGTATTTTTCCTTTTAGTATCTTATATATATCCATATATATTCCCAGGTCGCTAAATGATTTAGCAATCTTTTAAATACTATACGCTTAGATAATTGCTGCAATAGCGCACTGTCTATGTGCATTATCAATATGATTTCTACTATGTAGTTATCTGATACCTATTTTAGGATTCCATTAATTTTTTCATTCCTATCATTGCATAGCTTTATTTTATGTTATTTAATTTTCTAGTTATGATTTTATACTTACAGCTTTAATTCATAATATTACGGTTTTTGATGGTGGTAGGTTATGTTTAATTAATGGTTATATATTCGCATTCAAATTACTATGAGGCATTTGCGCAAGTAATTATGAATGTAAGCTTTTTACGATATTTTTAAATATCTTTTCATTTTGAATGTCAACAATTCATTTTGAAGTATTTTTCCTTTTAGTATCTTATATATATCCATATATATTCCCAGGTCGCTAAATGATTTAGCAATCTTTTAAATACTATACGCTTAGATAATTGCTGCAATAGCGCACTGTCTATGTGCATTATCAATATGATTTCTACTATGTAGTTATCTGATACCTATTTTAGGATTCCATTAATTTTTTCATTCCTATCATTGCATAGCTTTATTTTATGTTATTTAATTTTCTAGTTATGATTTTATACTTACAGCTTTAATTCATAATATTACGGTTTTTGATGGTGGTAGGTTATGTTTAATTAATGGTTATATATTCGCATTCAAATTACTATGAGGCATTTGCGCAAGTAATTATGAATGTAAGCTTTTTACGATATTTTTAAATATCTTTTCATTTTGAATGTCAACAATTCATTTTGAAGTATTTTTCCTTTTGGTATCTTATATATATTCATATATATTTTCAGGTCGCTAAATGATTTAGTAATCTTTTAAATATTATACGCTTAGATAATTGCTGCAATAGCGCACTGTCTATGTGAATTATCAATATGATTTCTACTATGTAGTTATCTTATACCTATTTTAGGATTCCATTAATTTTTTCATTCCTATCATTGCATAGCTTTATTTTATGTTATTTAATTTTCTAGTTATGATTTTATACTTACAGCTTTAATTCATAATATTACGGTTTAGGATGGTGGTAGGTTATGTTTAATTAATGGTTATATATTAGCATTCAAATTACTATGATGCATTTGCGCAAGTAATTACGAATGTAAGCTTTTTACGATATTTTTAAATATCTTTTCATTTTGAATGTCAACAATTCATTTTGAAGTATTTTTTCCTTTTGGTATCTTATATATATTCATATATATTCCCAGGTCGCTAAATGATTTAGCAATCTTTTAAATATTATACGCTTAGATAATTGCTGCAATAGCGCACTCTCTATGTGTATTATCAATATGATTTCTACTAAGTAGTTATCTGATACCTATTTTAGGATTCCATTAATTTTTTCATTCCTATCATTGCATAGCTTTATTTTATGTTATTTAATTTTCTAGTTATGATTTTATACTTACAGCTTTAATTCATAATATTACGGTTTTTGATGGTGGTAGGTTATGTTTAATTAATGGTTATATATATATATATATATATATGTATATACATCTGACATTTGTCACACTGTAACTCTCGTATTTATGAACCGATTTGGATCTAATTCGGTGTGTACATAGTACATACCAATGTCTCGATTTTGATTGTGTGTTTAAATTTTGAAATGTGGTAACAAAAAATTGAAAATGAAAAAATATTTTTTTCTTATGTATTTGACATTTATACAAAGATTCCGGAGCAGTTTTTGTTTCGTCTATATCTTAAAAAATGGCTGAGTTTAGCATTTTGAATTTCTAGCGTGGCTCACATTTTGAAACTTCCTGAATTTTGTCACGCGATAAAAGACGTATTTATGAACCGATTTGGATGTAACTTCGTTTATACATAGTTCATACCAATGTCTCAATCGAGTTCGTTGGCCAGCTCCATCCGCCATCTTGTTTAAAAATGGCGGCCATTTAAATTTTTAAGAAAATTTAAATTTGAAATATGGTACCAAAAAATTGAAATTTGAAAAAATATTTTTTCTTATGTATTTGACCTTCATAAAAAGATTCGGGAACAGTTTTTGTTTTGTCTATATCTTAAAAAATGGCTGAATTATAGCATTTTGAATTTATAGCGTGGCTGACATTTTGAAACGTCCTGATTTTTGTCACGTGATAACGGGCGTATTTATGAACCGATTTGGATGTACCTTGGTGTGTACATAGTACATACAAATATCTCGACCGAGTTCGTTGTCCAGCTTCATCCGCCATCTTGTTTAAAAATGGCGGCCATTTAAAAAAATTTAAAAAATTTAAAATTTAAAATGAGATACTAAAAAATTGGAAAATTAAAAGATTTTTTTATGTGTTTGGCCTTGATACAAAGATTTCGGAGCAGTTTTTGTTTCTGAAAATTTGTTCTTTTGTTTATATCTTAAAAAATGGTTGAATTATAGCACTTTGAATTTCTAGCATGGCTAACATTTTGAAACGATCTTGTATTTGTCACGCGATAACACACGTATTCGCCTATTTCGATGTAAGAAGGCATGTGGATAGTATTCATCAATATCTCGACCAAGTTCGCTGGCCAGCTTCATCAGCCATCTTGTTTCAAAATGGCGGCCATTAAATTAATAAAAATGATACTAAAGTGAGGTGCAAAAAATTAGAAATTGAAAAAGGTTACTTTCTTAAGTATTTGACCTTGATATAAGGATTCAGGAGCATTTTTTGTTTGTCTTTATCTTAAAAAATGGCTCAATTTCAATATCTAATGTGGGTGACATTTTGAAAAATCTGATTTTTTGCCTGCGACAGCACTCGTATATATCAATCGATTCCGATGTGAGTGAGCATGTGCACAGCAATTACTAAGGTCTCGACCAAGTTCACTGGTTAGCCTCATCCACCATGTTGTTTTAAAATGGCAGGAACTTTAAGAAATCGCCGAATTTGGCAGCCAAATATAAGTTACTTTAAATAAAAGCAGCTTGGATAAAGCTGACTAATTTCGCGAAATTCTCATTCATAATGATTTAGTATTGATAAAAATTAGTATTGAATCTCCTATATTCGGTTTCCACTAAATTAATCTTCGTGTGTTTGAATAATATAAGTTGGCTTTTTTAAAATAAGGAATATGAAAGCTACCTCTTCCTCCCGGCACTGGCCGGAAGGACTTTTTAAAATCTGCAACGAATATATTCAGAGTATAAATTTAATTTTCAATGATTATAGAGAATTACTTTTCTACTATAATATGTCGCCAAGGCCGTTGCTAGGTTAAGGTTTACATGTTTGTGGAAAATTACGTCATAAATTTGTATTTACACAAAAATATTCTAAGAGAAAATAATCATTAAACTAATAAATTCATTAACAGGCGTTAAAAGCAGTAAATGAAAAAAATCACTTGATATTTAAAATAGCCAAATAATAATGCTGCGAAACAGTTTAAATTATAAAGTATATTTACGCGAGAGATTTATTTCATATTTTCAGATTTTTTTTTTTTTAATTTTATTGCCAGTTCTAAGACAGTGCAAATAATAATATTTCCATTCTAACAAAAGAAAGTATTTTGGTTTGAATATTACAAAAGAGAATGAAAACTTCAAAATGTTAAATTCATTAATATGCGTTAAAAGCAGTAATTGGTTAAAATTACGTCATATTTAAAATGGCCAAATAAAAATATTGATAAACAGTTTAAAATAAAAAAATATATCAGCACGGGAGATTTATTACATATTTTCAGATGATCATTTAACTATTATTGTCAATTCTAGGAGAGTGCAAATAAGAATATTTCCTTTCTAACAACAGAAGTGTTTTCACGTGAATATCAAGAAGAGAAAGAAAACTTTGTTGAAAATTATGTTAGATTTAAAACGATACATTTATAATTCCCTATTTAAAACAAATTTCTTTTATCGTTGTTACAAAATACGAGAGGCAAAGACTTTGTTCATAAAGAGAAAATTAAAGGAGCGGTGAGTAATTTTGACAATGGCGTTAGCCAAAACGTCTGACCCAGTCAATGAAAAAATATTTTGATGTAAAATGAAAGATCCTATCTTTGTTTTCTGTACTTGCAGCAGTGATTCGATTTTATAGAGCTAAAAACATTATGCTTTATTCAAGTAAATGCACTTAATCAAGATTAACTTGAATGGAACTAAAGAATCTTCCGAGACTTGTCTTCGGGATGATGCATTCCTTTATTGGTACTTGATTACTATTAAGTAAAGAAATAAAACAGGTTAAAATGTATATAACATAATACTCGATGATTCCGATGGTCTTTAACAGGATTTGTAGGTTGGTATGCTGCATATTTTAAAACGGGACATTGCCCATTCACAAACAATAGGATTTCAGCAGCAAGCTGAAAAAGGTTCATCCTTCATTACATATTCGACGTAGACTAAAAGTTTGGGGTTACATGTCTGTTAAAAAGGGTTGAACAATAGTTCTTTTAATTAATCAGCAAATTCACAGTTTAAAGGTTTCAATGGATTGTTTGCAGTGAATAGAGTCGCCATCTATCATCACATAAATTAAATAGGGCTCCGTCTTGAAGAAAAAGCTGTAGTGCTGAAATCTATCGGCATATTTGAAGACTGAACTGTTCGCAGTTTATCTGTTTAGAATGCTGGTCACTTACACATTATTTCACAAACGTTTTCTTGAGTATTGATCGTATATATATACATATTTCACAGGTATATATGTTGATTGAATGTGTATGTAATTGCACACCTCACTTTCACAAACATATTTCTGGATTAAATAAATGTTAGTTGTGTGGATTTCTCACGCAAAATAATTCGTCAGAAGGACGTATTTCAACAGTTCACATAATTCGTTTTATATTAGCTTATTTTCAAATGTTTAACTGACCTTATTAAATCAAATACACTTTGAGATGCCACAACAACAGATGATTTGGCCTTAAATGAAACAGTCAAAGGAAAAGAAATAGGAACCCGTTTACAGGTAGATTGCCACTGGTTTTTTAATTATAATTTAATCTTCCGTAGTCTTTTTAAAACTGATAAAATTAGCGAGTTTTTAGAGTCTGTGGTGTTCGAACGAGGTTTTGGTAAGCGTAGTTCATAAGGGGCCGAGCCACCTAGTTAAAATTTAAAAAAATAACAAAATTTTCTTTTGAATAGTTCCAATATGTAATTATTTATATTTTAAAATTATATTCAAAATAGGAAAGTAACTACATTCCGTGCCATAGTAAAAAAAAGAGTACAATTACAAATGTTTAACTTTATCTAAGTAACTCATTAAAAGTATAGAAGTAAAGATTAGATATTAACATTGTTAACCCTCAATAGATGTCGTTTCAGCCGATAAATTTGACGATGGGTAGCCATGTAATCTAAGTCAATATTTAAAAGCTCGGGAGGGTAGAGTTTTATAAAAAATAAAATTATATGGTAGCGTCAGCGAACGCAGAAAGAATATTAGGCAATATGCCAGTAGGCGTTCTCTGGTTTCAGAAGGAGTGATTTTAGGAGGCAAGACTGCTCTACCAGAATACTTAGTCAATAAAAAGAGAAAAAAAAATTAAGCGTTTATATTCACTTTTCTTATGGTTCCTCTCTTGCAAAACAGTGGCGGCTTAGTCCTAAAGTTTTCTATTTCGGAATTGGACAGAATGTACGGAAATGAAGTTGTTGGGGCCTTGTAATACGGCGCGTGTCGCCAAGGAAATAAGTTTTAGTGATTGGCCGGGTGGCTGACAGTTGTTTTCTAGCCTAGCTCTGTGTTCACGAAGTCCTATTTCATCGAAACATGTCAGAATCGGCACCGTAAATGACAGTGGTGAACCAAGGATAACGAACATGGCACAAGAGTCAAGATGCAGTTCGATTTACAATGGATTACTTCGCCGTTTTGCAGAGTTGTGGTCCGAAATTCAACATTATTATGTTTGAAAACGTAAGAAACGACACTGAGATAAAGTTTCTTGTGTGTGTTTGTTGTTGATACCTGTATTAATAAAAAAGAAGCTGCCATTCTACATTATGTCTCAGGAATAATAATATTTTCGAGAAACCTTTGTCATAGGAATTCTTCAAATATAAAAATAGTTTTTATTGTACTAGACAACAATTGTATTAGTTAAAAAATATTTAAATTCTATTGTTACTTGTTGATTATTATAAATTGCTAATTAGCCATTTAACGTACATAAATTATTTCGAGGTAATATATTATATATAATATATATATATATATTTTTTATATACTTTAAATGATGCTTTACCATGTTAATTTGACAAATAATACAGTTTTTCTTATTGTAATAATATTATTAACATACTGTGTCACCAAATTAATAAACGTTAATTTTATACAGAAGCTGACTCTATTATTGTTACTGTCTCTGTGTTTCTTCTACAATAATGTATGAATTGGAACCCGTCGAATATCGACGAAAGAAAATGTTTTAAAAAAGAAATGTTACATTCACTTATAACATGCCTACAAACTTAATTGTAACAAAAATTCCATAGAACGCTGCTTAGTCCGACTCTTAACACAGATATTACTTTAATCTAGAGTTACCAAAATACTATTTCCTTAAACTTCGACTGTTCCATATATTAAAAAAAAACTTTATTTGCCTTCGTAATCAATAAAACATAATCAAGAAAATGCAATTTAACAAATTACAACGACCATTTGGAAAATGATTTTTTTAAAGACTAAAATTTAAGACATAAAAAATCGCACTGAGTTGATCATTTTTAAACTTCTACGGAGCTGGTCATTCATTAGGCACGCCATGGATTAAACATTAATATTCCTGGACCAATTTTAAATGAAATTTCATTCTTAAACTTCTAAACCTCCCACATTATTACTTTTTACACCGTCGTATAGAGAAAAAAATGTACTTTTAAATGCAACTTGCTTGAAAGCTGTATCTCAATTTGTTTCTCTGTTATTAATTTTTTTTGTAGTTTTTATTACTTTTTTGTCATAGTGGTAACAGAAGTATCCATCTCTGTTGAAAGTAAAGGGAAAATACAGATTTAATTATATATATAGATACTATTAAATTCCGTGCATTATTTCTTGAGATAGAGCGCCCACAAAATTTGTGTCACATACACACACACAGACTCACAGAAAGACATTTTGTAAAAACATGTTTTTTAGAATCTCTAACCCCTAAAACGTGTAAATCCTTCGAGAATCAGAATTCGAAAATTTTCATGAATCCAATACTTTCTTCTTGTAAAGATAGAAAAAAGTAAAAATAATCAGCGATAACTATGATTTTTAATAAAAATTTTGTATGTTATTTATATTTCTGTCGGAAAAGTCATTTTGGCAAAAATTATCATTGATAAATGAATTAATATGGTTATATCCGTTAGAAAATAATACAAACATCTTGCAAATAAAAGAAAATAATTACTGATATTTAATAAAAAGAAAACGTTTTAATGAGGCGTATTATAAAACGAAAATATTTTAACTTAAAAATGAAAGAAATATATATAATGCTTAAAAGATAACTTAACGTGAAATTACAATTGATACAACATTTGGCGATTTATCCCTTGCGTTAGATTCAAAAAATGAATCTGAAAATTTGATTAATAGCCCAGTGGTTAGGGGGTTAAATTCGGAAATAATTAGGAGAAAGCTTGAAATTGTTTTAATCCCTCAAGTTTAGGTCTATAATGAATATGCTATGTTTTCTCCGTCTACTAGGTGAGCGTTAGGAAATATGTATAAATATATATTCAAAAAACACGTTTTTTTACATACCATAAAAGTATCTCAAAACAGCTAACTCTGTCAAAAACATTGTCAGTAATTGTTTATGGCAGCGCAGTTACATGACTTGGACTATTATGATGTAGGTGAAATGTTGGCAATAGAATAATATTTGGCGACTTATCACATGTGGCTGGCTAACATTAAAGTACAAAATGGCCGCCTGGAATATAAAAAACGAAGGGATGCATCCAGAACTGTTGGTGATAGTCACATGACTTAGGATTTTATTATAAAGATTGTTTTCAATTCTAAAAGCAGCGTAAAGAATAATATTTCCTTACGATTACGAAATTGTTTACACTTGACTATTAAAAACAGAAAAAAAACCTTTAAAATTAATAGCAAATGAGTACGTGTTAAAAACAGGAAAATGTTGAAAATTGTATTTACACGTGAATATTAAAAGAGAAAGGAAAAGTTTAAGGGGTCTCAGGACTCTTAAGGCTTTAAAATTTTCGAAATTTTAATCTTTTTAGATGTTAAACTTCTACGTTTTCTGAACATTTTGATATAATTGTTATCTTGAAATTTCCATTAGAACAGAAGTTGTGGCTTTTAGAATGATACTTGCCCAATAGCTGAAGCGGTGTTTTCAAAATTTTGAAGTCATTTTTCTCCAAATGACGTTTTTGGGCATAACGCGCACGATATCTCAAAAACTTATGAATAATTTTTCATGAAAATTTCAAAATATATGTTTCATGTCAGTCTGTATAAAGTGAACCTAAAATTTCATTTTTATCGTAAAACGAAAATATTTTTTTTTCGGAGATTATATTGTTGATATTTTCTAAATTTTGCATTAGTTAAATACAACTTTGTATTAAAAATATAAAAATGCTTTAAATACAAATTTATTTAGGTTCAGTGCGATTATTATAATCTGAAGTATAAGTAGGTACCAAAATTTTCATTCTAGTTGCAAAATTTATTTTGTAATCGTGCGCATAATCTCTTATGCCGATTTTTCGCTCGTCAAATGTCTAACAGCTTAGAGTCCTCTGTAAATGCTAATTCTGCATCTTGCAATTTTTTTAATATTTAATATGAAAGAACACACTTATATCTTTCATTCTCAATTAACATTGTGTCGTAATATTAAATAAAGTTTAAGAAATTAAAGGTTGAAAATGGTCTTTTTTTCAATTTTTCCAATTTTAAGAGTCCTGAGATCCCTTAAAATATAAATATATTAATATGCGTTTAACCCTTTCAGGCGTAATGTACTTCTATTCGTAAAATGTTGAAATCAGTGAATGGCACCAGAATTTACAAACAAATTTATTTCGAAGTACGAAAATGCTTTTGTTGAGTTACTTGGGATACCCAACCAGGACGCCAACCTCGAGGTTAATGGAACTAATGTCCTAGCGAGGAAAAAGAACTCGCCACTATCCAGCTCTAACACAGCCGAAAACGGACTTGATCAACGGCATCATTAAAACTGACTAAAGTGAAGCAATGACATATTGGAATATGCTAATACATAGCAACTCGCTATCTTAAAAAAAAAATAATAATAATAATAAATACAAAATACGCATGTTTAAGGTAGCCATGCAACTAAATAACAAAAATGATGGTTTATAGGTAACTCACCAACTAAAATATAATCTAAATAACATTAAAACAAGAATGCCAACACTGCCTGAAATGTTTATAGGTAACCTTCAACTTATGAAGAAAGCATAAAAAGAAGAAAACAAAGAAGTACACTGAAATGGCCACATACTGTAAGGCAAATATCAATGTTCAAGGTCCATATCACAACGGGATTAAGCATAAGAAATGTCCAAAGCACCACTGAATAGAGAGGAAGATACAATGAAAATTAAAGTTACTTGAAATGCTGATACTTCTCAGATACTAAACCTGTTTACTTTTCCAAAGAGTTCCTCAACAAGATATATATTTATATCAAAGTTCTTGAAAGACAAACTCAGTGTTCAACAGTGTTCACATTTTACACTGAATCAAAAGACAAAGTACTAAACTTCTAAGGCAAATCTAGCTAATTCCAGCCTTATAATTTATACTTAATAAACGAATATAATTCGTTTAAAGAATTGTATATATTGCAGAGTTTCTTATAATTGTCTTTGTCAAAGATTACTCTTCTGAGATTTTGCCTGATGCTTAACGAATTAACAAAGTTAAAGAAATGTGGGACAAAAGGACAGCGTCCATACAAATGATGCAGTACATTACCCACTGTGCCACTGTCACAAAGTGCATTTACTCTCTTTCCAATCTTAAACCGGAACTCAGGGAAACTACCATGTGATGTTTTGAAATAAAAGGATAAAATGATGTTATGAAATTAAAGGAAAATTTTCATTCCAATATTCTGGCGCCAATGTGGCATTTAAGAATTAAAATTAAGCGGTCGAAAAATGAACCTCCGCCCTTGAAGGGGTTAAAGCAATAAATTGTAGTAATTGTAGTAAATTGTATTATGTCAATCGTTTTATAACGCTGTTAGAAATACCGGGAGGCAAAGACTCTGTTAATTCATTTTATTTTAGCCTCTTTTCAAATGTTTAATTAATCTTCTTTAATCAAACACGAAAACAACCATTGGATGTCTTAACAGCAACTGATTCGGCCTTAAATTTTCGCATACAAAGGGAATTGAATGGGAACCCGTTTACATGGAAATCGCTACAGGTTATTTATTATAATTCAAACTTCCCTCCGACTGTCTTGGAAAAGGGCAAAATTGTAATGTTTTTTTCTCTGCATTTTGTTTTAAATTCTAAAATAAAATGATTCTATGAACATTTTATAAAAAAACTTAATAACGAATATGAATGCAATCCTTGGAAGTATTAAGCATTGTTCAATGTATTAAAAATACATTAAATCAATAGAATTATATTACATTTAATATTGCTTGTATTGCAGTGAAACCTGGAGCTTAGTGAACGTATTAACACGGGCTTGTCAGTGAGGGGGTTAAAACCCGATCATATTAGCGTGCTTTCAGATTCTATGGTGTCTGAACGGGGGTTGGCGAGCGTAGCTTACAGGGGGCAGAACCCCCTATTGATAGTATAATTACTTTAAAAAATACACAATTTGCTAGTACATTTCCATAAATACAAAATACACCAAAAACATACAATAAAATAAGCTTTGGTAACGTGTTGCTATTTTATTAACTACTAGCTGATCTGACCGGCGTCGTCCGAGGCCAGTTATAATAACTTTAAACAAAACTCAAGTGTGTATGATTTTATATCTTTTTAAAATCATTCAAATGCACCTAGTTTTGGAGGCTCCATTGCCTTCCGCAGCGTGTACTGTGTTCCCAACAAACCTTTTTCCGAAAGAACCTTTGACCTAGGTCCCAGCTACTTAAGGCAGTATGTACCGGAAGTGCTTCGCATGTACCGCAGACAATTGAAAATCAAGTTGAGTGAGCCAAACCTCGTAGTAATCAAGCCAATAGAACCCGATAAAATGCACCAATAATATTCTAGAATGTTGATAACTGAAGTCTGAGATAAAATTTTATATCACAGAAAATATCTGAATTGTGATATAAGTTGAATGAACAAAATTCCGTTGAAATCCGGCCGTCAGAAACCGAAGAAAGAATGCGCCCCAAAGCGGTAGAAGTTACCCCTCTGTAAACTTCACGAATTACTTTTAACAGTTACACGATATTTCATACTTGGATGAAATCCCTTATCTAAAGTTACTTTTAAATTAACGAGATTTCCAATTTACTGCAGTAGTGAGTAAACGCAAGTTGCCCCCCCAAAAACGAGATTAATGTTCGAAAAGGGTGGTAGCTGATGTACACAAAAAAGGACCGGGAGCAGGGGCTAGGGTGTTAACTGGAATGTAGTTGGGAATAAGAAAAAACTTTGTTAGTTTTAATGTAGCTGAAGGACTCTAGAACTATGTTAAAGAAAATTCAAACAGAATCGCATGAATTTTAAAAAATTTGCAACAAAGGTCCATGAAACACATTAATATTTTAAATTAGTGGTAGCTGCTTTTTTGACATTCATGTAGCAACTGGAGGACTTAAGAGGTTGTTAGGAGAAAAAGCTAGTGAACCGGATCATTTTTAAGAGAGCAAAAATAAAGGGCCGAAAGGGGGGCAATTAATAGTTAAGAGCAGGGCCCTAACATGAAAACATGTTAAAAGGTCTTAATTCTTCGCACTTTAGAGTTTCAATCAGCCAAAGTGAATCATTGGATAGGAATTAATCGTTAGACGTTTTAAATAAATGCCTAAAAATGGCCAAAAAGAATTTAAAAAGGGCCCTAGGGACCCATTAAAAATCTGAGAGTGCTGATCTGAGAAGAGGAGTCGAAGATTCAACTTTGAAATTATGCACAGAGAAAGTGAGAAAAATTGGGGATGAAAAAAGCATGAAGCACAAAAAGTTGAAGCGGCCACGAACAGAGCCCAAAGGACCCTACGGGCCCCAAGGGTCGAGGGTATTAACCGGAATGTAGTTTTGTATAAAGACACTTTTTAGTAGTTTTAAAAATAGTCTTAGGACGTTAGAACTATATTAAAGAAAATTGCAAGCGATGTGGGATATTTTTATGATGTTGTACAAAAGACTCAAAGAAGGTAAATAATATTCAAAATTAGTGGTAGCTGATGTCTGAGAAACTTTTTTGTCATTCATGTAGTAGTAGTTGGACTTAAGAAGTTGTTAGTAAAAAAATTAGCGAATCTGACCATTTTTAAGGGACATGCTGCCAAACATAGTTTAGAGCAAGGCCCCAACATGAAAACATGTTAAAATGTCATAGTACTTAGCGTTTTAAATCTTCCGTTAGTTATTAGGGTATTTTTCTGAGCAGTTAAATTTCCATCTAAATTTAAACCTGCATATAAAATCATAACAATAACTTCTAGCAGAACTACCAAAATTATTGAAAAGATAAACTTTTAACCATTAATGAATCAATGCCACAATTAATGAATTATAAAAATTGGAATAAAATACCGAGGCAATACAGGGTTCTCAATTTATCTGCTCACATCAACCCCAACAATTTTCATAGACTCAGATTCATGCATGATCTGAAAGAATAACTTAAAAATAGATGAATTTATTTAATTATAGGAAATTTAAACATAACGCAAGATAATTACTTACATTAGAATAAAGCAATAGGAAAGAAATTTAACTAAACTGAGAGAGTAGATTAATTTAAGATTTTTTGAATAAGTTAAAATGAAGTGTCAAGGGCTGAAATATATAAACAAATGCTAAAGTCACGCATAAAAATCCAACTCTATGGGCTGTGATCTTGATATGGCTAGTTTAATTTAGTTGTTACTTTCTTAACTTTTAACAGCTTGTTATTCTCTTAAATAGAAATGTTTTAATTTACTTATGCTGGTTACTTTCATTACTTAAAAAAAAAACTAGAAAAACACTGTTCATCTTCCATATATACTTCAATTTTCTCATGAATAATTTTAATCTTTAATTTTAAATTGATAGATTATGATTATAAAAATGATTAAGTTAATATAGACAGTCCATAACTATTTTTCGTGATTTAATTAGGACTAAAATAATTATTATTATTTCTGTTTTTAATTTCTGTTTTTCAATGTTTTTTGGTGTCAATTTTGACTGATAGCACTGCCAGTTAGATATGGACATAAAATATATATGCACAGATATATAAATAAATTATAAAATCAGTACACTAGTGCACAGCTGGACAATAGAATACACATAATCAGAGACAAAAAAAAATAACGTTAGGTATACATTTTTAACAAATACATGTCACTTGGAAAAGTATGCTTCACACTGGTGAAATATTGTCCGTTAGAACTGTAGAAACACATAGATGTTATTTCTGAATTTTACAACTGCACTTACAGGTTCACTGTGCATCCGGTAAGTGTATGCTTGAATGTGTGTTGTAGATAAGAACATGTAAAAATTATATAACACCTCTAGTTATCAAAATTTGCTAAAATATTAACAAACATTAAAGAATTTGATACACCAAATGTGAAGGTGAATAATTAACCCAAAATTCGACAAAGGAAAGGCAGAAAACAAAAAAAAAAATTAGATAGTAAGTATACAGATTTAAATTGAAATGAATTAATGTAAATACACACTAAACATTTTAATATTTACATTTAGATAAAACAAACCTCAGTTCCATCCCCATACAAGAAAATTTTGGACTAAAACCCCTTTAATTCAAAACAAGAAAAATGTTTGAAATGTATACACCTGAGTTGTAAACAAATAGTATACTCCTATACATATACACTAAATCACACCTCAGATACACTAACCTGTGTAATTTCAAACAGTATTTAAAAGTGCGTATTCATTAAAGATTAACAATTCTAGTACTTACCCTAGAAAGCCAATTAAAATTACAAAATAATATACAAATTTTGTACATAAGTACTTTATTACATATATTAAATAAAATATATGTATCCTTGCTAAACAATACCTTAAAGACAATGCATATACATAAAAACACAAAGCGAGAAAGAAAAAATTGACGCATGCATAATTCCATTAAAAGATGTACAGAAAAATTTCAAAGTTCAGAAAATACAGCTAAAAGTCTGGAAAATGCACAATAAATTAAACAATGTATGTGCGGAATACGTTTTAATATTAAAATAACTTAAATACATACTAGAAATAATAATAACTAAGTTAGAAAACATCTAGTATAATGACAGCAAACTTCCGGTATTCGGACACAAAACCAAAATAAACAAGTTTAACCACTTCACCGGCTGCCCCGAGAGAACTCGGGGGTAAAAGCACTGTTTCCCCATACCCTTCGCCGGTGAAGTGGTTAAAGTTCCTAAAAAAATATTTACGTACTAAAATGCCTAAAATAACATTAAAAGAATGCTAAACATTTATATATACAAAAAAATTTAAAATAAAAGCTATTCTAGGCAAAGATTGATGCTTAAAAAGATTCTAAACTCTGTAATTGGGCTTATCTCTCCTTTCACGGAATCCATATTGACTGGTCGGGACAGCATTCGATTTAGTTGGTTTCGATTGTATTCGAAGTACGCGATGTATCCTGCATTACAATCCGACGTAACCTGATTAGCTGAATTTCCTTCCGGTGCTGGATCTGAGAGCTGAACATTGCCTGAATTTTCTCCTTGCGTATCGATGGAAACTGGGGGGCGGGGGGGGGGGGAATGATGAGCCATACTTTCGCTATCTACCTCTGCTGAAATTAAGGGCGGTTGCTCTGCCCTGTCTGCAATATCTGGCGCGCTCCGTGGGGTCGAAAAAACTGGGACGAAGTTACGTCCGCGCCTGCGCTTCCGTGGTGCAAGAAAATCGAAGTTGCTTGTAAAAGGGACGTCAGTTACAATCGGACTGGACTCAATCGTTATAGAATCGACATCCTGCTGTTGTTGTTTTGGTACAAAAATGGGATTTCTGCTTTTAAACTCCGTTAGTCTGTCAACATGTACAACTTGCGTTTTAGATAAATTAGATTGAAGAGCAATTTTAAAATTTACCTCATTTAATTTTTCAGCTATAGTGTAGGGACCATTGTTAAATTTAGAGAGCTTTTTTGACTGACCTAGCTTTACGGAAGGTGTGAATAACCAGACAGAATCATCTACATTGAAATTTTTACACACTGCAGTTTTTTTACGATACTTCTCTTGTTTTTCTGAAACTATAACAAGACTGCTGTGTACTTCCGTGTATACTTTTCTCAATGCAGGAAATAAGAGTTCACAATATGAAGGAGTATCATTGTAATTTAAAGTTGTACGGGTAGAAAAAAATTTATATGCAAGGTTAAGATTTCTACCAAACATTACTGCAGCGGGAGTTAAGTTTGTGGATGGGTGTACTGCTGTGCGGAAGGCTAAAATAGCAAATTTGGGTTTTGTATCCCAGTCTGTTTAGTTTTGGTTGACGATTTGACATAGGGCATTTTTCAACGTCTGATTTTGTCGCTCCACTTGTGCATTCCCGCTTGGATGAAACGGGGTTGTATGAATGTGTTTAGTGCCAAAATTGTTATAGACTTTCTCTATAGCTTCTGATATTAATTTTTTTCCTTGGTCAGTTGTGATATATGAAGGTGCTCCATATCTGGACACGAAGTCAGCAAGAGTGTCAGCTATCATATCCGAAGTGATATCGGATACTGCGTATGCTTCAGACCATTTGAAAACGCATCAATATTTGCAACAATAAACTTATTACCCGAAAAAGTCTGGGGCAAAAGGTAAATTTGGACCCAAGATGTCCAAATTTACCTTTGAGAGTGGGAATTCAGGGGTAGGCATTCTTTGCAAGCGGGCGAGATGTTTTGCCTTGTGTGCACGTCTCTGTTGGCAACTAATGCAGGATTGTACTAGATGTTTGGCATCAGCGAACACGCCTGGCCAGTAAAAATTTTCGCGAATGCGATCTATGGTTTGCTGGAAGGCTTGATGACAAGCAGTTAAAGAATCGTGAGTTAGTGCAAACACCTGGGGGATAAGTTTTCTTGGTACCACAAGTTTGGGCAATTTATTCAGCACAAGAGAGTCTCTAGTGTCCTCGCCCACTAAAAGATCATCTTGGTTGAAGAACCGCATATACTTGGGTGCAATTTCCACCCCTTGGTCTAATTTTTGAGCAATCTGTATACACTTTCTATCTGATTTTTGCAATTCCCTGATTTTCTCTAATAAATCAGATTGTGGCATAAACACATCCACTTTTTCCACTTGAATACAAAAATTGCAGCTTATCACATTTTCAGAAATATCATTCTCTTTTACATACCTTGATAAGAAATCAGCTACATTGTTACCACGACCTTTAATAAATGTAATCGTAAAAGTAAATTCGCAAGAGTGCAAATCCATTTCGCAATTCGGGAGGTGGGGTCTTGAATTTTGAGCATATAAGTAAGTGGGGCATGATCTGTATAAATAAAGAAATGTGTGCTAGCTAAGTAACACTAAAAATGTGAAGTAGCCCAGACTAGAGACAATAATTCACTCTCCGTAGTCGAATACCTGGTCTTTGGGTCTTTTAATTTTCTACTGGCAAAGGCGACAGGATGTAAACAGTTGTTATAATCAAATTGCGATAATACTGCCCCGAGAGCTGAGCCGCTAGCGTCCGTATATAAATGAAATTCCTTATTAAAATCAGGGAGTGTTAAACAAGGTTTAGAGATCAAAGCATTTTTCAAATCTTCAAATTCTGCCTCCGCTTCCTGATTCCGAACAAAACGATCATTATCTTTAGTTAGTAAAATTAAATTTTTGGCTCTTTTTGAAAAATCTGGAATGAATCTCCTATAAAATGATATTGTGCCTAAGATCCTTACGAGTATTAGGTGGTTGGAAATCTTTGATTATTTCAATATTTTATTGATTGGTGCAACTTTACTTTTTTTAATCTCAAAACCAAGATATTGAATTGTATTAGATAAAAAAAAAACATTTACTAGGTTTTAACTTTAAATTATGTTGGCGAAGTCTACTGAACATTAAATTTAATTTTTCAAGGTGAGATTCTACATCTTTCGAAGTAATCACAATATCGTCTATATATACTAGGATACCTAAATTCGCTAAATCACCAAAAATAGCATTCATTAATCTTTGAAAAGAATTGCCAGACGTGGACAATCCGAAGCAGTTTCTGGCCCACTCAAAGAGACCTTTATGGGTGATTATTGCTGTTTTGTGTCTATCCTTAAGACGCAGAAATTGTTGGAAAAACCACTCGTTAAATCGAGGGTTGAAAAAATAATTGGCCCAGAAAGTGCATCAACCGAATCTGTTATATTCGGGATGGGATAAGCATCCTTAACTAAACTTTTATTAAGGGCTCTGAAATCGACCGTTAACCTGTAAGAACCATCCGCTTTCTTGACTAAAAGTACAGGGGAGGCGAATTCAGACATAGAGGGGGCTATAATTTCAGCTTTTAAAAGGATAGCAAGTTGACTTTCTAACTCTTTTCTTAGCTTATGGGGGACTCTATATGCTTTACATTTTACGGGTTTATCTGAGATTAATTTAGTCGCATGGGGGATAGGGTCACAGCCTGGTAAGTCTGAAACTGAAGCTGCAAACACAACTTTATTCTTATCTGAAAATTCTTGCATCTTAAGTTTGATGGGGTGTTCTAAATGATCAAGATTGATATATGTGCTCCATGTCAGGTCAGCATGGTCAAAATCATCATCTGGGGCGGGTGTATTTACATTAAAGGCAAAATTACATTGATCTTAGTTACAATCAGAATCATCGATACACTTTCGAACTTTGGCAACCCTCATTCCCTTTTTAAAAGTTAACTATCATCCGAAAAATTTGCAAAAGATATGTATAGCCCATGTTTCTGAGAACAGACACTTCTAGACGATAACACACCTTTACAAAATTTCCGTACCAGAGGTTCCAAAATCACATTATCTTTACTTTGATTAAAATTATCTCTTGAACATTTAACTTTTGCCAGAACCTTGAAATGGGGAAGTATAGTTACTATACTTGTGAGTACAGCAAACTAATCTGGTAATTTTTTGAATTTTTGTCCTCATTACATATTTCATTACTTGTTTCACTCAAATGTGCATCTTCACTTTCATTTATACTGATCTGGCAAACGGGATAAACATTCTGCATTTCCTTATTTCTACTTTTTCCCTCCTCCTGATTCATTATATTTGAGATTACATTAGTATTTACATTATGAATATTTACCTTAAGGGACATCCAGAAATGATGTCACGCTTGGAGGGGGGGAAAGGGGGTTCGTGAAATAGTGACAGTTTGTGACAAGGGGTGGGAGGGGGTAAGAAGAAGTGTGACATCATACATTTTAGTTAAACATTAGAGGGCTTACTATCATTGCATTGACATTAGTGGGCTTACTATCCCCGAGGATGAGAGTGATGTCAAACTGCCTGTGTACTGTATAGACGAGCATATATCTTCTCCAAGGGAGGAAGAGTTGTAATAGTAAATGATTCAGAGTAATTTCTATTTTATGATTTAATATATAATTTTATAAATGGTCATATTAATGTGACAAACTTCAAAATCAATCTGTTTTAAAGTATTTTGTGTTCATAATGTAAATATAAGATTTAAAACCAAATATATTAAATTCCATTTCAAATTCTAAAATACTACTGTTTTTCAATTGCTCTTTCGTATTAATATTTTTTACTACTGTATGTTAATTATGTTTTTTGTTGTAAACCGTAATCTTATTTCATACAAAATAAGTACACTAATCATTTTTATTGTTATGCTCACAAGTGTCATTAAAACACACAGTTAAAGTTCAAAAACAAAATTTGAAATATGATCTGTAACGTAGTGCTTTGTTTCTGAACTGCAAGTATATGTTTACGTAATATAGCGTGACATGTGACAAGGGGAGGGGAGGGGGTATGGTGAAGTGTGACATTTCGTGACAAAGGGGAGGAGGGGGGTAAAAATATTGAAAAAAGTGTGACATCAATTATGGATCGCCCCTTAACACTTATCTCATTTTCATTCGGATTGTTGCAACCTATTTTACTCTTTACATCATTACTGTTACTAATACTACTTATACCCTCTACATACAGTTTATTATTATTTACATTTTCCCGCCCATTAAAAACATATTTAGGGAATTTTCTACATTTGAGTTAATCTCTGAGACATCCTGAACAACAGAGCATTCATCTTTATTTACATTTCCTTGACAATTGTCAATAATTACAGTTTTACTCATTTCATTAATGTTTTTCTCCCTAATCTGTACTTTCCTACCTTCCTTATCTTCTCTTACTTCGAGTTCACCTTTATGATTATGCTCCATGTTGTTCAGAGTTTCCTCAGAAGCTTTATGTTTAAAAAAATTCTCCTTAGGGAAATATGTTTGACATGCTACAGATTTAGTTTTGTAAAAATGGACATTGTTTACCTTACTATATTTACATTTGCTGTCAACCAGTGGGGGAGGGAGTTTTGCACACTATTTTTACACAAAGTCTACTCATTCATATTCAAGATAATGGATTTTTGCTAACAATTAATAATAGCACTATATTTACTTACAAAGGGCATACCCAAAATGGCAACAAATTCATTCGCTACTTTTCATGATACCACGAAGAATTCCGTCTGACAGTTTACATCATTTAAATTAAAATTTAAGTCTATTTTTTCTGTAAGTGGAACCTTTTCACCTGTTACCGTTAAAATTGGGGTATTGCATGGAGTGGTACTTGCATATGGAATAAGATTTAGGCCCTGTCTGGATATCAGATTAATTCCTGAACCAGTGTCCCATAAAACATTTTAAAAAGTATCCTTCTTTATAAAAAATTTCACTGTAGGCAAATTATACACAGACGGGGGAAAACATTATATACAGAGGGAGGAATGTTGTTAGGCCTATCATGAGTCAGTCCGACTGATTCTGACTCAGCCCCTACCCGTTTAAACCTTTATTTTCTTGATTTTCATTATTTTGGCCCGTTTCCTGCTGTGGGACATTGTTGTCGCCACCTCTACCTCTTGCATAGTGCCCTCTACCTCTATAATTACTCCCCATTTGAGAATTATCATACCCTCTACCTCTTTGAGGCTGTTGGTACGCAGACATACTCCTACGACCCTGATAATGCCTATTGTTACCTCTCCAAAACTGGTTTCTGGGGTTTTGGGGGCAATCCCGAGCAAAATGGTTAAGACCCCAAAACTTGTTGGTTCTGGGTTCCACACCCTTCTGTCACTATCTGTTTTCTCCACCAAACTATCAATTTTTGAAGTTAACAATGGTAATTGTTCTTTTAACTCCTCAATGTCCTGCTTCTGATTGTTTACATAGGGTTTTTTAGCTTGTGTTGCAGAGCAAGCTATATTGACAGGTTGCGGTTGGGTAGCCTGTGCCAAATCGTGGGAGTAGAAGGAGTTAACACTCCTGCAAGCTTTTTCCTCTAATCGAGCATACGCTAAAATTTCAGCAGGTGTTTTTTGGTCTTTTGAAATTACCCCCTTCCTTATTTCTGGTAATAAATTTCCCAGCAACATGGAGTGCAGCATTGCATCTCTATTTTGTTGTGCAATTGTTGATGATACCCCATCCATAACAAGAGCCCTTAGGGAAAGGTCAGAAGCTCTGTCAAAAATTTCTTGAACAGACATAGCAGGTGTCTGTTTAAAATTTAGAAATTTAGCTAAAGCTACGTCTGGGTTCCCTGGTGAATGTACCGTTCTTTAATAATTTTAACCAATTCTGCACTATCCTTACCCTTATGCAGTTTCAACAGCCTAGCAGCTGTTCCAGAAACTCTGCTTAACAAAGCGAATTTTTCTCCCCCTCAGCCCAGCAAAAAAAAAATTTGCTAATTCCTCCCACTTTTCTAGAAAATCTGAACCCGAAACTGTTGATTCACCATTAAAAGGGGGGATGCTTGAAAGGTTGTCCACTAAGGCAGTTTTCTTTTGCACAAGTGCAAGTTCTTTTGTGGCGTCATTTGCCATAATTAAATCCGTATATATAATATTAATGTTAGAGAGAGGGGGGGAAAAAATCTATACTGTAAACCAAAACTACGTCCCTATGAAGATTTAAGAATCATACCAGGTATACAAGGGCACATTACAATTAAAACACTTACACATTATTAAAATTATGTAAAAATAGGACAGAAATAGTAATATGAGAGAAAAAACTCCTTAGGGGGGGGGGGGCTATATACACTTAAAAACCTCACACTTTGAAGCATACGCTTATAAACACAACATATTATAATACACACCATATGGAAAACACACATATATATATATACCTACGGACCAGTCTGCCCATAAATTTTGGGGTATATGAATGACTGAGTTACCACTTGCATGAAATCTGTATACAGTGTGTATTCTAACAAATGACAATTACCAATAAAAATTAACTACCTACACATTTAAATCACAACCAAAAAAGAAAAAGGTAAATTTTGGAATTTTGCAAGGGGTAAACACTGAAAACTTGTACAGTACAGAGTTCCAAATTCAGTCAAACAGTTAATTCCCAACCAATTATTGTAATATATATATTTAGTTGCATACATAAAATAAATACAATAACCAGGCCTTTAATGACATCGTACCATTCTTATTAGGATCTTTTTCTGAGCAGTTGAATTTCCATCTAAATTGAAACCTGTATATAAAATCATAACAATAACTTCTAGCAGAACTACCAAAATTATTGAAAAGATAAACTTTTAACCATTAATGAATCAATGCCACAATTAATGAATTATAAAAATTGGAAAAAAAATACCGAGGCAATATAGGGTTCTCAATTTATCTGCTCAGATCAACCCCAACAATTTTCATAGAATCAGATTCATGCATGACCAAAAAGAATAACTTAAAAATAGATGAATTTATTTAACTATAGGAAATTTAAACATATCGCAAGATAATTACTTAAATTATAAGTAAAGCAATAAGAAAGGAATTTAACTATACCGAGAGAGTAGATTAATTTAAGATTTTTTGAATAAGTTAAAAGGAAGTGTCAAGGGCTGAAATATATAAACAAATTCTAAAGTCTAACTCTGTGGGCTGTGATCTTGATATGGCTCGTTTAATTTAGTTGTTACTTTCTTAACTTTTAACAGCTTGTTATTCTCTTAAATAGAAATGTTTTAATTTACTTATGCTGGTTACTTTCATTACTTAAAAAAATGGAAAAATACTGTTCCTCTTCCATATATACTTCAATTTTCTCGTGAGTAATTTTAATCTTTAATTTTAAATTGATAGATTATGACTATAAAAATGATTAAGTTAATATAGACAGTCCATATCTATATTTCTTGATTTAATTAGGACTAAAATAATTGTTACTATTATTTCTGTTTTTAATTAGTGTTTTTCCTTAATACAGAAAAGTTATTTCATTGAAGATCAGTTTTTAACAGTACAAAAATAGATACAAGTCAAGAGAAGAGGATTAAAATTAATTTAATTATTTATTCAGGTGTTTTTAATACTTATTCATTAAGCCATCACAATTAGTAAATAATATTGTATACTTTCCAATATTTAAACTTCATCAAGTTGATATTTGTCAAGAAATTGGAAAAACTTCATCAAGTTGATATTTACTGGCCACTAATATACACATTATAAAATTAAAAAAATACAATCACAAAATCATAATAGAACAGAAAAAAACTTCACATAACCCATGCATCAAAAGTAAATTCAGGAGGTTATAGATGGCTTATTTTCCCTTTTTGAATTTTTATTGTTCAGATATGGTTTAACTTGTTAATATTGTTCAGATATGATTTAACTTGTTAGTTCCATTTCAACTGGCAGTGTTCTTTATGGTATAAATAAATCATTATCAATACTAGGGGATCGTACCCGGGCTTCCCGGGTTAAAGAATGTAGGTAAAAGATTTTTTTTAAATTAAAATCTAATAATTTTTTTACATGCAATAATTTTTTTTAGATTGACCACTTATATTAAAAAAAGCATTTTTCATATGAAAAATACGAATTATACAATCAAATCAACTTTTGAGATTTATCAAAAGCGATATCTTCTTATTAGCCGCATGCTAAGAGCTATTTGCTAAGATTTTGCTACTTATGGCATCCTTTTATATACTGATAATTTCAGAGCTTATACATGTCTGGTAAATTTGTGTTTTATTTATATTACTTTATTTATTCATTCATAGGGAAGATTTTTTTAATGGATATTAGCCGTAAGAAAGTAATAAACTCTTTATTTTGTTTTAAGTGCAAACGGATTAATCTTTCGTAATCGAGCTCCATACAATATAGATAAATTAAAAATTATTTAATGGTTTAAAATTGTTTTTAAAACCATAGCAATCAGTAAACTGAGATGAACTTTGCAAACAAATTACATTAAAAACAAAATCCTATTTGGTGATCTAAAAATTTAAATTGTACGATTACAAATATGTTACATTTGTGTTTTTTCAATATTATTCTTTTATTTGTTTATAAACGAAGTATTAATTTCGTTAATTTGTCTTTCACAAATATGTTAGATTGGTATTTTTTTTAATATTATTCTTTTATTTGTTTATAAAGGAAGTCTTAATTTCGTTATGCAAAAATAGTCAGAAACAAATGCTGAATAATGTTTGTTGCTTTATGTGCAAAATGTTTATTATTATTATGTATTGAAACCGGCACGTGATAAGATAAACTTTAAAAAAATCATGCTTAAAAATTATTTTAGAAAATATAATACATCAGTCAATGAATACAGTTTTTAAACAAATTGCATTTGAAAGTAATTTTTTTCCCTGTGCGACGAAAATTAAAAATGTACGATGGTTAGAAGATTAAAAAAAAATGCAGTAGCGAAAATTTCAAGACCGAAATTTGATCGTGAAGTGTTGCCATTCGCAAAATGACGTCAGCGTTACGCACAGATACGTTTGTTCTTTATAATATATATACTTAATCAGTAAAATATAATAAAGATCAGTTATTAGGATTTGGTTATCAATTGAGGCTCTAATGCTTGGGTTTCCGGAATGAAAACAGCAATTTTCACCTTCTCAAAATTTGCATACGCACTTCTCATATCCATATTCATCATTTTTTTTTTAATTTCTATTTTGTTTGATCATTTAAAAATCATTTTAACTCAAAACTTGAAGTCCCGATTGTCAGCAACATCTTTTATGTGAACAGACGCACTCTTTACTTGAGATTCTAATCTCAATTCCGCTGAGTAAAAATTTCGTAATTTATGTTTTTTAGACGCATTTGTGTTAAAATGTTTAGTTTTATCTAAGAAAATGATCGTTTTCTTTTAAATGTGACTTCATTTTCACTTAAATAATCATTTCGCCTAGTGTCTGAAACTTAGTATCAGTACACATGCAGAAGGAAAAATAATATAGAAAATTTATGAGGAAAAATGCGTGTTTTCAAAAGCAGTAGGCGTCATTTTCCGTTATTATGCCCCTAATATAATATTCTGCTCCTAATGGGATTTTGCGCCACTAAACCCTATGCAACAATTTTTATCAACAATTTTGAGTTTTTATCGGAAAATAGCATGAATAAAGTTATAAATACCTCATTATTTCTCGCTTTTCTGCAATAATGAAAGCTATCTAATTTTCATCATTTTGAAGAAATTTCATAAAATGCTTTTAAAATTAAAATATAAAAGTGGGGATATTTAAAATAAAACAGATAGTGCGATCGCATATAAAGGAAGAGCTTTCAGTTAAAAAAAAAAATATATTAGTAAAATTGGTTCAGCAGAAAGATCAGGGCAGATGACTAAGAAACACACTTGTGTTTTAAATATATAGATTATATAAAATTATGAAAAATTAAATTAAGAAAATTATGTAATTTTGATAAAAATTATAGTAGAATGTCCTAAAGAATAGCATTAAAATTTTATTATTCGAGAGAATTTTCGAAAAAAAACTTCAGGAACACGATATTATTTTAAACCACGAATTACTTGTTTGCGAGTCGAACTCGGCGAAGCAAATCCATCCAGGCAAGAATCATCAATTTCTGTAATATAAATCGCTATTATTTGCATGTTACCTCTCTTTTATAAAGACACCCTAAATTTTTGTAAAACATTGCGTTTTATCAGTGTGTGATTTCGATTACATTATTTTAAAAAGTGAAGCATTTTCACCTGAGAAGAATTTCAAAGCATCTGGGCTGTGAAAATGACGCACTTCTACAAAACATAATTCAGGTTTAAGAATTAAGATACACACTTTTTCATAAAATGACGTCATTTGCATCCGCTAAAGCAAACCATTTTTACATACATTCTTAAACTTCGTCTATAGAAAAGTGTGCATATGACGTCATTATCACGGAATAACAGACAATATTCATCACATAGCCCATATTTTAATTTAATTTTTTTTCAGGTTTTATGAGAAATTGCAACAAAAAGATACAGAATCTCCTATTTTCAACTATTTTCTGTTTGCTTTCAATGACTTTCAATAAAGATGAGGTACTTTTGTTGCCACGATAAGAAAAATGGTATTAAAAACTACAAAAAAATTAATATCTCAAAAATAAATTGAGATACAGCTTTCAAACAAATTGCATTTAAAAAAGCATTTTTTCCCTTATACGACGGTGTAAAAATTTAAAGAGTGCGATGTTTAGAAGTTTAAAAATTTTCAGTAGCGAAAATTGCAAAACCAAAATTTATTTCAAATTACAAAGTGTTGCCATTCGCAGAATGACGTATGCGTTACGCTTAGATATGTTTGTCCTTTATAATATAGATATGGTTTCAGGGCTAGGGCACACTCACATCCTTCTGTACGTGCCTTTTCTAGCTGAGTCGGGAAATCATTTTTGTATTGAAGACAAACGCAGATACCACTTTACGTGGAAGTAGGTGCATATTATAACTATTCTTGCCCTTTTCTAGCTAAGTCGGGATATCATTGTTGTATTGAAGAAAAACGCAGATACCACTTCACTTGGCAGTAAATCCATATTATAAAGATTTATAGCCTTTTCCAGCTGAGTCTGGAGAATACTTTCAGCTGGAAGTCAAATGCAACGAACAAAATATGTTACAGTGAATGGATCTCGTTCCCTCAGATCAGATTCCTTTTTTACACTGCATCGGCTGGTATTCTCTTGACTGAACTGTCCAAAAAACGTAAAAAAATCCACGTAGAAAGGGACAAAACAGGGGGTGGGGCGAAAAGCCCCTTAAGCCCCTTAAAATTTTTATTATCTTCTTACATTTTTGCTGCACCCTGATCGCTTCTTAAAAATAACCCACGCCAAGCCAACACGGTCTTCCAGAACAGTCTCTCCGTCTTCCCGCCTTTTTCACCAGGAGGCTATTAAAGAGGTGGGGTGGGGGCGAAAACTGTCCTCATTGGTCAATTTCCCTCCCTGACGACAACCACTTCACGTTAGTATGTATCTCTTTCCAAGGGGAGACCACGTGGTCTGTCAATTCTCCGAAATCCTTACACTCCCCCCTTTTTCGACTATCCATGGCAACAACTTGCACCTGCTTAAAAGCTATTTTTCGTAAACAGAGTCATAAACTTGCCTTGTAAAGGGAGCTGATATGCTATGGGAATAGTGCTTTTCACACACAATAACCAAGGGTGTTAACTGGCTTGTAGAAATAGGGGAATAACTAAAGGCAGAATTGGCATCAAAATTAAAGGAGTTCGGATAAAAGGAGGCAATTTATTAAGCATTTAAGGCATAAAAACGTAAGCGTCGGCCTTTAAAAAAATTAAACATTTGAATCTGAGGCGCATCAGGATTCGTCTTGGACTATCATCACCATGCGGAATATTATGCGGTCTTCTACATGCGGAATATTTCGATAGTCATCGCAGAAACACACACACAAGGACAAAGCAAAACTTTCTTTTATTAGTATTGACTAAATGACTGAAGCAGATGAAGTAGTCACTAGCTTTTCATTCCAGCTCTTTTTGCGCATGCTAGAAATTGCGACCGCATTCAAGTGTTGAACTCCTGGACGATGGAAAATACACAGGTACCATCGATGCAAGACAAGAGACCATCTAGCAAATTTGAGCGACCTTGCGATTGCTAAAGATAGAAACTTTTATGGGTCATGGTCAGTTATGAACTGGATTTAAGACCAATATGTCCACTTTTCAAGTTTCCGCAATACGAAGACAAGATTCCAATTCTTTTTCTCTATATATTCTGCCAAGCAAAGCTGAACCGCTGATAATATTTGACTACCAAAAGTTATCAGTTTTCACTGGCCGTTTTCCTCTTTTTATGTAAGGCATCAACGTACGGGAGGTATGAAGAATCGTCATGTAGCCGCTGTTCCAACCCCACCGTAGGTGTAGCTAACCACATTACCTTACACAGATCGCTTTTAAGAGTACTGAATGCTTGTTATGGCCTTTCATATCATGGTATTGTAGTTTTTTATTTTCATTTAATTAGTTTAGTTAAGGGCATAGCAATTTCAGAATGATTTGTAATATAAGAACAATAGATTCCCAATAATCCCAATACAGACCTAACTTCGTTTTCAGCTTGCGATCCCTGCAGGCAGCTTATTGCTGCTATTTTCGCCTCATGTGTTGTCACTGCCAATTACATGATCTAGAAACTTTGTTAACTTTTCTCCGAATTTTCAATTATCAAGGCTAATTGTAAAATTTCGAACCTTAAATTCTTCGATTACCACTCAAAATGATAACAATACTCTTCCCAACTGTCTGAAAATATATGCCTGAGCATAATTTCGGTGAGCGTGCAGAATATTATTCATGTCTTTTTGAAACGTAGCTGCAGCCCCTGATAAACCGAAAGGCATATAACTCCAGTGATATATCTCATTATGCGTTGTAAATGCCTTTAAGTGTTTACATTCATCGATCCTATTAATCTGCTAATATCCGCTCAATAAATTTATCGAAGATACATTTTTAGAGGTCCGAGCAGTATACATGAATTCCTGCAAATCATAGGAAATGTCGGTACCTGATATTCTGAATTTAATGCCCGATAGTCTATATATAGCCTAACAGTTGCATTAGCTAACTGATACGTCAGTTAGATTTAACTCTACTTCCTCTTAATTCCTGGATACTTCTATCTGCTTCCTCGTAATATGCGAGAGGAACACTATATATATTTTTTTTTATCCCAACCACACCAGGTTTCACATCAAGTCGGTGTTCCCCCCACTTTTGCCTGTCATACTAGAACCCTAAGTACTGCATTGTTGTCTCTCAAAATGGATTTTATATCCCGGATATGATTATCTACCCTATATATATAAAATCCTAGTGAAACGCTTTTTATGAAACGGAAGTATGTAACGGAAGTATGAAACGCAAGTATGAATCGACTGATTAAACAACTGATTATGTTTTACGGCGATTTCTCCTAAAATATGGAATATTTTGCGATAAAATTAACACCAAAAATCAATATTGATCCGCAGATTTCAAAACTGGTATTAGAATTTTTAAATTCGAATTAGTTTTCGAAATATTAATTTTTTTTCTAATTTTACATACATTTTTCTAATGATGGCAACTCAAATTTTAATCATAACTGTTATTTCTTTTCGTATTTCAGAAAGGGTTATTATTTTTAATTAATTTGTGACCAGTTTGGCCTCACTTGAATCTATGCTAAGAACAATGTTTTTTTTTTTTTTCATTATTATTTTATTTAATACAAAGCTTTCATTTCAAACTGAAAAATTTAAAGTCAATGGCTTTAACTTCTTTCTTTTTTTAAAACGAAACGAAAAGAAAAACATGTCATATACGCACCGGGTTACCTAAATAGTGCCAAAGGGCGTTGTTTTGCCTGACATGGTAACCCGGCTACTGCTGCTTATTTATTAATAAAGGTTTATTTACCTTTATTTTCTTTTTATTTAAAACAAAAAAAAGTTTTAAATTGCTTTGCTCTATAGTTATTAATTAATTATTTTTATTTATTATTAGTTCATTTTAAAAATAATAGAAAATAATTTAAAAATACATATACATATGTAACTGATATTCGAAAACGAGGTTTTCACCAAATTGTCGTAAAAAAAAAACCACGCCAAACCCGATTAAATATTGCAAGAAATCCTGACATTTAATTTCAAATTCAAAGCAATGTTTTAAATGTACTCTTAGTTATCCAGTCGACCAATTTCGCCAAATTATATAAATCGCCAAAGCACTCACCAAATTATACCAATTGACGTAACTTTTATTTTAAATAACGAAATAACAAATAAAGGCACAGATGTCATATACATATATTGGCGCGGTTTTTTCTGACGCCAATGTCGTATACGCAAAGGTACTTAACCCTTAACCGGAATCGTGAGTCCATTTTGACCGGACAACGACAAAAAAAAAAAAGTTTAATTTTGAAACGCGCGCATCAACACTTAAAGAACTAAATTAAAATATATATATATATAATTTCAAGATATATATGAATAAAAGTTGATTTATATTGTACATGAAACTTTTTTCAATGCGCTTATAACCCATCTAAGTGGTAATTTCATATATATTAGAAAATAACTTGGATTTTAACTAAAAGGGTCCTTTTGGACATAAGATTCCACTAATTTGGAACAATTTAGCGATTCCGGTTAAAGGTTAACTGACGCCAAAGTATAGTTATTTTGCTTGATATGGTAATCCGGATGTTGTTGTTTATGGTGGTGATGTTTCCGCTAAAATGGCGTCGGAAAACAACCGCGCCAATATCGGGAGTACATGACATCTGTGCCGAAATAAATTAGTATAGCATTGGGCACAGATGTCATATACGCCCCATATTGGCGCGGTTTTTTTCTGACGCCAATGTCATATATGCAACGGGTACTTAACTGGCGCCAAAGTGTCGTCATTTTGCTTGATATGGTAACCCGGACGTTGTTGTTTATGCTGTTGATGTTTTCACCAAATTGCCGTCGGAAAAATTTCGCGGCATTATGGGGGTGTATATGACATCTGTGCCTAGCATTGATAAAAATAAAAATAAAACATCGAAATAAAAATCCATCGGTGGCGTGAACACGTGTAACTTCCTTACAGTCAAGTGAATGTGACATTTACGATCAACCATTATCGGCATTTAATCTTATAGTCTGGCGATAGATTTTTGGTCGATGGGATAACCAAGTAGTACCGTTTTAATTTACCACTCGAAAAAAAAAATGCTAACTGGCGAGTTAAAAAAAGCTACTGGCGAGATTTTCACCCGGCTAACATAAAAGTATCAAGAATTCTTTGCGATCATGGCAACTTTTATGTAGTTTTATTCGAAAAAAAACTTTGATTCTTTAATCAAAATGGAAACCTTTCTTGTGAAAAGCGAAGGGTTTACTTGTTTGTGGCAGTTATATGACTTGGTCTATTATAATGCAAGTGAAATGATGGCGATATAATAATATTTGGCGACTTACCGCCTGTGACTGTCTAACATTAAAATACTAAAGTGGTCGCCTGGAATATAAAAAGCGAAAGGATCCTCCCAAAAATGTTGATAATAGTCACATGACTTAGGCTATTATTATAGAGATTGTTTTCAATTCTAAAAACAGCGGCAAGAATAATGTTTCCTATCGATTAAAAATTTATTTACACTTGACTATTAAAAACAGAAAAAAAAATCCTTTAAAATTACTATTAAATGAGTAAGTGTTAAAAGCAGGAAAATATTGAAAATTTTGTCTTGAAAATTGTATTTATTCGTGAATATTAAAAGAGAAAGGAAACTTTAAAATAATAAATACACTAATATTAGTTTATCCCTTTCAGGGGCAAGGTACTTCTATTCGTAAAATGTTGAAATCAGTGATTGGCACAAGAATTTACAAACAAATTTCGAAATGCGAAAATGCTTTTGTTCACTTACTTATGAAAAGGAAAATTTTCATTCCAATATTCTGGTGCCAATGTGGTATATAAGAATTAAAATTAAGTGGTCCAAAAAGGAACGACCGTGAAGGGATTAAAGTAGTAATTGTAGTAAATTGTATTATGTCAATCGTTTTATAACGCTGTTAAAAAATACCGGGAGGCAAAGACTCTGTTTACTTAATTCATTTTATTTTAGCTTCCTTTCAAATGTTTAACTGGTCTTCTTTAATAAAACATGAAAACAACCGTTGGATGTCTTAATAGCAAATGATTCGGCCTTAATTTCTTGCAATCAAAGGGAATTGAATGGAAACCCGTTTACAGGGAGATCGCTATAGGTTTCTTCAATTATAATTCAATCTTCTCTAATCTTTTTAAAACCGATCAAATTAGCGTGCTTTTAGATTGTTTGGTGTCTGAATGGCGGTTGGTGAGCGTAGCTTGCAGGGGGCAGAGCCCCCTAGTTTAATAATAATTTTATCTCGAAATTTTCTATATATTTTTGTACCTGTTGTTCCCTGTGTAACAGAGGAGTATCCTCAATCTCTCCAAATTCTTCATCACTATATCAAAAACAATATTAAGTACACAACTGTTACCAGGAAACTCTCAATTTTTATTTCGATGAACCGTCAGCGAACTCAACTATAACTCCATCATTCACGTTGACCCTTCCAGTCAGTTGAAAATCTAAACATGACTTATAAAATTGTTTAATTTCTTTAGCCATACCTTCCCAATTAAAAGAACGCCTAGTTCCCTGTTAAGTTTTCTTTGCCGCGTAATACCCTCCATATACATAAGTATACCGTAATTTTAGTATTTCTTCCATTTTTAGGTGCGTTAGTAATTATATAAATACGTAGCACCTATAGTCGTCGTTCAGTCCGTCTGTCCGTCCGTCCGCATATAACACAGCAAAAACTACCCAACCGAAAGGTCTGAAATTTTAAATATATGATTGTTGCAAATTTTTGTCGATTCATTTCAAATTTTATAAAAATCGGATGTATAGTTTAATTACAGGGACAGTCAAAAATTTTTCTTTACATTACGGCTAATGGAAAAAAATTATTGCAAGTGCATTTTAATGATGTTACAGCCTTCCGAATGGTCTGAAATTTTAAATATATCATTGTTGCAAAATTTTGTCGAGCCATTTCAAATTTTATGAAAATCGGATGCATAGTTTAATTACAAGGACAGTCAAAAGTTTTCCGTTACATTACTGGGAATGGGAAAAAAATATTGCAAGTGCATTTAAATGATGTTACAGACTATTCACTTATAACGTTCAAAAAAAAAAAAAAAAAAAAAAAAAAAAAAACATTCAGTACAATATGGGGTGCAAAAAATAGTTATAAAACTAGTTATAGTACGAACGCACCTCATTTGCCACGTTTAACGAGCAATTTCCAACTTGTTTATTTAATCACCTAAAATTAAGCTACCATTTAAGCTACCAGAAGACAATTCTTCTAGACAATTTTCAAATAAGTGCAAAGAAAATAATAACATTTAAATAACCACTGACGACGGCCTTATGAAAGTTGAAAAAGTTCTAGGTTTTTTTCTAATGTATTTTAAGATATTTTGATGTATTTTAAATACTTATAAATTATATATATGCACCTAAAAGTAATTCTTGTACAGGTGTTTATAATGTTTATATGAATTTAATTATTTAACTCAAGATGAATTGAGCACTAGAATTTAACTACCATTCATATTCCTTATTCATATCCCTTATTTTCATATTCCTTATTTTCAAAAAGCCAGCATATATTATTCAAACTCACGAATCTCAAATTAGTGGAACCCGATTACAGAAAATTCAATACTATTTTTTGTCAATACTGAATATGAGTGAGAATTTCGCGAAATTAGCCAGCTTTATCCAAGCTGGTTTTATTTAAAGTGATTTATATTTGTTCGCCAAATTCGGCGATACCTTGAAATGCCCGTCATTTTAAAACAACATGATGGGCGAAGCTAACCAATATGAACTTTGTCCATACCTTAGTAATTCCTGTGCACATGCTCACTCACATCCGTATCCGTTGATATATAGGAAATCGAGTGCTGTCACTGGCAAAAATCACATTTTTCAAAATGTCACCCAAATTAGAAATTCAAACAGTTCAATCATCATCTCAGAAATTCTATAAGAGAAAGACAAAACCAAAATTGCTCCCGAGTCTTTGTATCAAGGTCAAACACTAAAGAAAGAAACCTTTTTCAATTTCTAATTTTTTTGTACCTCGTTTTTAATTTTTTTTTTAATTCAAAGGCCGCCATTTTGGAAAAAGATGGCGGATGAAACTGGCCAATAAACTTCGTCGAGGCATTGCTATATACTATGCACATGCCATGTCACATCAAAATCGGTTAATAAAAAGTCCTTCCGGCCAGTACCGGGAGGAAGAGGTAACATTCATATTCCTTATTTTTTAAAAGCCAGCTTATATCATTCAAACACACGGAGCTCAAATTAGTGGAACCCGATTATAGAACATTAAATACTAATTTTTGTCAATATTGAATATAAATGAGAATTTCGCCAAATTAGTCAGCGTTATCAAAGCTGGTTTTATTAAAGTGATTTATATTTTGTCGCCAAATTCGGTGATATCTCAAATTATATTAATAATTATATTAACCCGAATTATCAGTGATAGCCCGCCATTTTGAAACAACATAATAGGTGCAACAAAGCTTACCAATGAACTTGGTCGAGAACTTAATAATTCCTGTGCACATGCTTACTCATATCTAAATCGGTTGATATATACGAGTGCTGTTGCAGGCAAAAAATCAGATTTTTCAAAATGTCACACACATTCGAAATTCAAACTGCTATATCTCGGCCTTTTTTTTTAGATAAAGGCAAAACAAAAAAATGATACGGAATCTTTGTAACAAGCTGAAACACATTTCAATTTCTAATTTTTTGTACCTCATTTTAAATTAATTTTTTTTTTAATTTTTAAATGGCCGCCATTTTGAAACAAGATGGCGGATGAAGTTAGCAAACGAACTTGGCCGGGAGATTGCTATGTACTATGCACATGCCTTGTCACAACCTAATCGGTTCATAAATACGCGTGTTATCGCGTGACAAAAAGCAGATCGTTTCAAAATGTCAGCCATGCTAGAAATTCAAAGTGCTATAACTCAGCCTTTTTTTAAGATATAGACGAAACGAAAAATGCTCCAGAATCTTTGTATCAAGCTCAAATACACAAGAAAAAAATCTTTTTCAATTTCTAATTTTTTTGTACCTCATTTTAATCCTTAAATGCCTGACTTTCCAAAAGTCATTGTAATAATGTTTTTCGGCTTTCATTTTTTAAATAAATCATGGGAAAAATGCTTAAAAAAATCATATTTTGTTTTAAGTATGGTTTACGGCTAAAAAACAGTTTGTTACTAATCGGCAATACTGGTCTTTAATTGAGAAACTACTTTTCCTTGATAAAATTCTATAATACTAAACAAACAAGAATTTTAGGAACTATAATAAGAAATAAATTTTACTTGCTTACTGCAGAACAAAATAGGGTATTTCGCAAGCTTCAAAACAAAACAAAAGGAAGAAGTAGCAACAATTGAAAAAATAATCTGTATTCTTAAACAGCACAAATGTTGCCATCTACATATTGAAAATCGATTTAATAATATTTTCAGGATGTATTTTATTGGCAACATTAGGCATTATAGCTTCAATATTATTCTAATAGTATTTTAGAGCCTAAATTTGGTATGTTGCCGAAAAGCAGCACCCGGCATTTAAGGGTTAAATTAAGATAGAAAAAAATTAATGGCCTCCATTTTTAAACAAGATGTCGGATGATGTTGGCCAACGTACTCGGTCAAGACATTGGTGTGTACTATGTACACACCAAGTTATATCCAAATCCGTTCATAAATACGCGTGTTATCGCGTGACAAAAATCAGATCGTTTCAAAATGTCAGCCACACTAGAATTTAAAAGTGCTATACCTCAACAGTTTTTTAAGATATAGACGAAACCAAAAATGCTCCGGAATCTTCGTATCAAGCTCAAACACATAAGAAAAAAATCTTTTTCGATTTATAATTTTTTTGTACTTCATTTTAAATTTTATTTTGTTTTTAAATTTTAAATGGCCGACATTTTGAAACAAGATGGCGTATGAAGCTGGCCAACGAACTCGGTCGAGACATTGCTATGTACTATTCATATGCCTTGTCACCTCCAAATCGGTTCATAAAAACGCATATTATCGCGTGACAAATATCAGATCGTTTCAAAATGTCAGTCATGCTAGAAATTCAAAGTGCTATAACTCAGCCATTTTTTAAGACATAGGCGAAACAAAAAATGCTCCGGAATCTTTGTATCAAGCTCAAACACATAAGAAAAAAACATTTTTCAATGTCTAATTTTTTGTGCTTCATTTTAAATTTAAAATTTAATTTTTTTTTTTAAATGGCCGCCATTTCGAAACAAGATGGCGGGTGAGGCTGGCCACCGAACTCGGTCGAGACATTGCTATGTACTACGCACATTCTTTGTCACATCCAAATCGGTTCATAAATACGTGTATTATCGCGTGAGAAATTTCAGATCGTTTCAAAATGTCAGCCATGCTAGAAATTCAAAGTGCTATAACTCAGCCATTTTTCAAGATATAGACGAAACTAAAAATGCTCCAGAATCTTTGTATCAATCTCAAACACATAAGAAAAAATATTTTTCAATGTCTAAATTTTGTGCCTCATTTTAAATTTAAAATTTTTAAAAAAATTTTAAATGGCCGCCATTTTGAAACAAGATGGCGGATGAAGCTGGCCAAAAAACTAGTTCGAGACATCGGTATGTACTATGTACACGCGAAATTCTATCCAAATCGGTTCATAAATACGAGAGTTACAGTATGACAAATATCATATATATATATATATATATATATGAGGCATTCTCACAATCTTTTAACTTTCATGTCCCTGGATAATAATTTTTTATTTAATGCACTTTTTTGTGTTTTTTTTTTTTATTTCATATACTTGGAACATCCCATTGCATGATTGCACAACAATATTAACGAGATAAATAAGTTTTGGACGTTGCTGGATGTCCAAACACATGGAAAACTCATCTACCGTCCCGTGTCCCTGATACTGATTTTTAAGTTTGGAGCTGTCTAGATAAAATTGTTTCAATAAAAATAATTCGATGTAATTTTTTCCTGAAACTGGAACTATCGTTTTATATAAATATGTAGCTAAAAATTAACCTGCACACATTTTTAGGGTTGATATTATTTTTGAACTTTGTCCCTGGGTTTTAGATTTTTTACCATCCATCTTCTAAAATGATACAGAAAATCATTTCAGATGCAGCGACGGAATTTTTTTCAAGTTTTTGCTCATGCAGAAGTATGCTAGAGAAAGAATATCTAAAATTCTTTGATAGGAAATTTACTGCAGAATATAAATAATCATTTAAATATCAATTTCAAGCACCGTGGCTTTATTGGTAGTCTTACCGTCCGCGAATTTTAATCCTACAATTTTCGAGGTAAATTAATTATTTTTTTTTTAATTTAATCCAATGTAAATAACTGTTTCTAAAAATCAATGAACATTTTGGCTACCACTTAGTTTCAACATGATCTGCCTAAAATAGGTGGTAAGTTTCCTTGCTGTTCCATCCTTACCGTCCCTTTTTTCCCCATTTTGTTCCTTTTTCCCCCATTTTGTTCCTTTTTTCTCCATTTTGTCCCTTTTTTCCTATACCATCCCCCTTTTTTTACATTACCGTCCCTTCTTTAACACCCCTTTAAGACAATGTTATACCAAAATTTTGCACTAAAAATACTACATTGTCATTATTTCTTATTTGAATGTCCTGTGGGTGCTATGCAAATTCTTTCTAAGTAAAAAAATTAGAAGAAAATAAAAAGTTATAATGGTAAAATGGTAAGGAAAATTAAACTCGCAAGTTTAACTTAAACCTCAGTTAAATAAATTTTTTTTCGCTGCTGACCATTTTTTCTTTATTTTGAATCATTAATGCATTCGTCTATCAGATTAAAATGTTATTTTAGCAAGTTTAATTTCGCCAGATTTTTTTCCCCAAAAGTCAAAAGATTGTGAGAATGCCCTATATATATATATATATATATATATATATATATATATATATGGATATATATATATATATATATATGTATATAATGTATATATATATATATATATATCAACTTTGAACGGAGGGAGGTTTCGGGGTCTAGGGGTCATGATCGGTGAAAATATACCAAATTTTTTCGGAATCGTTTTCCTCCGAACGGCTGCAATAGGTAGCTTTTTGTAATCAAAGCTACCTAATACGCGTGTTATCGCGTGACAAATATCGGATCGTTTCAAAATATCAGCCGTGCTAGTAATTCAAAGGGCTATAACTCAGACATTTTTAAAGATATAGACGAAACAAAATATACCCCGAATTCTTTGTATCAAGGTCAATGTTAAGAAAAAATTCTTTTTCAATTTCTATTTTTTTTTTTTTTTTGTACCTCATTTTAAAGTTTTTTTTTTCTTAATGGCCGCCATTTTGAAACAAGATGGCGGATGAAGTTGGCCAACGAGCTCGGTCTAGATATTGGTGTGCACTATGCACATGTTTTGTCACATCCAAATCGGTTAATAAATACGCGTGTTATCGCGTGACAAAAAACAGATCCTTTCAAAATGTCAGCCACACTAGAAATTCAAAGTACTATAACTCAGATATTGTTTAAGATACAGACGAAACAAAAAATGCTCCCGATATATATATATATATATATATATATATCTTTATTTTTATATATTTATTCACTCTCTCTATATATATTTATATGTAGAGAGAGATACATATGGATACATACACACACACACATATATATATACCAACATTTGAACGGAGGGGCGTTTCAGGGTCTGGGTGTCATGATTGGTGGAAATATACCAAAATTTTTCGAAATTGCTTTCCTCCAAACGTCTGCAATAGGTAGCTTTTTGTAATGAAAGCTACTTAATTGTATTGCAAAATAGGGAAAAATAATTTTAAGACTTTTTTTCTATCAAAGTTAGAAAAGTAAAATTTAATAAAATTTTTCTGGTGAAAATCTTCATTAATCGTAGGTTTCATAAAATATATCCCTGCGTCCCTCAAGTGGTTAATGCCCTCTTTCTCATAATTTTTGCTTTCCAAAATTGTTTTGTTAAATACCACTTTTGTAACTCCTTCCGAGAATGCAACCCCTACTTCCTCATCTACAATCTGAAGACCAATATTTTTTAATTTTAGCAAGCATGCGGTACTTTCTACTCATTAATAATTACTACTGAGCAACAATATTTAAATTTATTGAATTAATATTTCCTAAATTTCTACTCTAGCAAACTTGTTTTATTTAATTATTTGATTAGTATGTCTCAAACATGTGATATCTTAATCTAACACTCTGATATAATATAGTTTCAGTTGAACGCTGTTACAATTCACTCCTCTTAATAATAATACAAACAATTTTAATAAGAATACCAGTGAAGACAATTTAAATAACAATACTGATAAAAATTAGTTTGAATAAAAGTACTCATGCCAAGTAATTTGAGTTCACTCCCCCAAATAATAATACAAACAATTTTAATAAGAGTACGAGTGAAGACAATTTAAATAAGAATACCGATAAAAAATCAACTTGTATAAAAGTACTCATGTCAAGTAATTTGAATTCAGTCCTAATAATAATAATACAAACAGTTTTAATAAGAGTAACAGTGAAGGCAATTTAAATAATAATTCTGATAGATATCAATTTGAATGAAAGTACTCATGCCAAATAATTTGAATTCGCTTCTACTAATAATAATACAAACAATTTTAAAAAGAGTAGCAGTGAAGGCAGTTTAAATAATAATACTGATAAAAATCAATTTGAATAAAAGTACTCAAGGCAAGTATTTTGAATAAGGATAGTAATGTAATTTGAACAAGAATGATGATACAAAACCATCGAAATTTAATATCGATAGAAACAATTTAAATTTGAATACTAATTATGACACTTAACCCCTTCGCGACGGGAGCCTTTTACGAAATGTTTATTACTTTGCTACCGATTTAAAAAAACAGAAGTTTGTGCTTATTCAAATCGGGATAATGCTCGGATTAAATAAGGCAAATTTTACAGTAAAATTTTACTGGTGAGAATAAACGGGGATTCTTAGGCCTATTACCGGCACGTATACGTGTCGCTCGTCCCCAAGGGGTTAAAAAATTAAATCATAGTTGTTTTCTCTTATGAACTATAATTTTTCATAAAATAGCTTTCTATGAAATGCATATTGCTCATTTGTTATAAACATTTCCAAAATAAAATAGTATACTGAAATTTAAATGCTACTTTAATAATATTTAAATCACCTCATAATTAATTAACTGCCTTCTACGCTTATGTATCCCCAAAGGCATTACATTTACTCATTAACCAACAAAGTTGAACAAATCTAATATTCTCAATTAGTATATTGGCTTTAATTATTTAATTAATAAAAAATAGGGAATTTGTAATCAAAGAAAATAAATGACTGTCTCTTAAAATAAAATCAGTTCTGAACACAGTTCTTAAATTATGCATAAATTTCATTTTCCCAATTTTCATATGCATTGTACTTGTAATTTCTGTTATACATTCTAATGTCGACTGAGTGAAGGATTTGAAACATGTCAATATAGGTTTTAATTTACTTTTAATGTGTTTTTTGTAAGGTTTTTTAAGAAAATAAGTATTTTTCTTTTCCGTTTGGAATATATATTGGGATACGCATAAATTACCTAAAATAATACATACAACTTCATTGTAATTTTAATTTAATATTTACACATTTAATTTCACAATAAAAAAAAAATTATACTGAAAATATATTTTATGGTACGGTTCAGATTTGTTAGTAAAAAAAATGAACAATACACCTTGGCTTGTATCTTCCTAGGTTAATCCTTTATTAGTCGGATTCTCTCAGTCTTTACCGATAATTTGGTTTGGGTTTTCTTCTGGTGATCACGATGTTGGATACTCTCGATACACTGTTGATGGTTCAAAGTTCGCATATTAAAGTCACTCGGCAAAGTTCGAAACCTTTCCCCGTTGCAATATACGTTGCCAATATCATGATAATTTTCCCTCCGATTTTAAATTACCGCATGTGACGATAGAAATATATATCCCTTAATCGGTATGCCGCCATCACCGGTATAGGAGCTTACTAGCGGACACGGTGTAAGAAGGTTGGAAATGAGGCACTATGATACTTTAAAATACATTAAATGGAAAATTTCTTTACACTAGCTTTATATATTTACATTAAAATACAATACTTTCATTTATATGCCCGGATATAGCAGATCCTAGCCAACATTAAATTCCAGTAAATACAGAACTTGTGTGGAAATATAAATTATTAAAAACAACGTTTAAACACACAATAAAATAAGTTTATTTGATCATACGTATACGTTTCGTGAGTACTAGGACTCACATCCTCAGTGTAAAAAACAATATCCCCCCAACTACATGAACGGTGAACGGTGACGATAGAAATGAACGACATGAACGGTGTTGGGTTTTCACCATTCATGTAGTTGGGGGATATTGTTTTTTACACTGAGGATGTGAGTCCTAGTACTCACGAAACGTATATGTATGATCAAATCAACTTATTTTATTGTGTGTTTAAACGTTTTTTTTTAATGATTTATTAAATTCCACTTTCAGATATTACCTACGCAGTAGGTTATATCACTATAGATACGATATGTCCGTCTCTTTTGGCAGTACTCAGCTAGGCATTTCCAATGCACGACTACCCAAGTCTGCCCTCATTCTCGGCACACATGTACACTGCTCAAGGAAAAACTCTGTTCGCACAGCAGTAGCAACTACTTTCAACCTCTACTCCAGACTTTCAACTTAAATCTGATTTTCCTTTATTCTATCACTACCTTCTTCCTTCCAGACACACAATGTTTTCACCTGTATTTTCAATAGTAACTTTCACGTACCCTTCCCTACCTGTCGCCAAACGACAAGCCATGAGAAGAGATCTTTTGTTCATATATTATTGCTTCTTGACTACGAAAATTCACAATGTATTATCAACTTTCCTGTTGGTATAATCCCTCCCTTATGTGATCTTCTTGTCATACATTGTACTAATGTTAATCCCTTAGTTAGGAAAATGTAACCATAAGTCAAGTAGGTGGATAATGATATACAGATAAATATAATGCATAAAGAACATGCGATTTATAAAACAATTATTTACATTAAGCGTATTTCGCATTAAGGTCTGAGACCTGACAAATAAAACGTGCAAAAAATCTTATGAGTGTATTCCTCCTTCATTTAACTTTCTGCTGCAAAACATCTGTTCCACGAAATTTCATTAAACAACACAAATTATAATTTGTGTTGTTTATCAATGATAATTATCAATATCATTGGACTTATATGGTACTTAATATGGTTATTTTTTTTAGAATAGAGAGATTCAACAAATGGTAAACTTTATGGATATAATTGCTGGAAGTAGTTAATGTTTCATAGTGTCCCTTACTGTCACTTAGTGCCATCTAATGAAAAAATAATTCAATACTTACATTTTTTAAGTTACTTAATATGGATATGGTATCAATGGACTTTCTTCTGACTTTGGCCATACTCGTATATTTCCACTCCCAGGAGAATTTTCGAAATAAAAGCAATCACATTTTTTTTTCAAACTCGATGAGTGCGTTCCATTGATTTCGCATTCGTTTATTATAATCTGTACCGTTTGATTACCTTCCCTTGTACACAAATGTAATTAAGTAACTTAAAAAATGTAAGTATTGAATTATTTTTTCATTAGATGGCACTAAGTGACAGTAAGGGACACTATGAAACATTAACTACTTCCAGCAATTATATTCATAAAGTTTACCATTTGTTTAGTACTGAATATATTTGATATTGTATTTCAGAATTTTTATATTGTTCGAATTAAAGCATCAGGTAATTTTCTTAAGAGGAGGTTGTACTTCTTTGACGCAAAATTCGGCATAAAATTCGAGCAATTTTTACGATTTCTTTTCGGTTACAAAAATAGAAATATCATATTTGAACTTTATGCATAATTTTTATTGGCATTTCACTCACATATTTAAATTTTTGCGTGTAAAAAAAATGTTTAATGCGGCTTGTACGACGGGGAATAGCTGCAGATGCTCGCCTGGAACTTTCAAATGGGCGACATTTGTTCTCTGATCAAAAACCAAGATTTTGTGGAGGGTATACCTTCTGGATTTTTTTTAAAGAATACGGTATTCCCCTATTTACCAAAAATACTATAGCGAATACTCTCTAGGGTATACCCTCTGCCATGAGCGTATACTCTCTGTCTAGAGCATATTCCCTCTGGTAGTTTTACCACTACTTCACTGTTCAAAAAGAATCTGAAATAAATTTGGTCGCCTAACTATGAGATGGTATTAAATTCTCTGAATATTGTACCAAATTTAAGATTTCAAATGTCAAATTTTAACAAAATGGTGGTCCATAGGAAAGAAAAATGTCAACGCTTCGCCTTTTGTTAAAGTTTTTGTAAACTTGAAACAATAATTATTCAATAACAATTACACTTTTCGGTGATATAAGTTCCAGCAAAAAAAAATATTATCTTTCTTTAAACATCTTTAGGGCAACAATCTACACACTTGAAGAATAGAAAAAAAATTAAACAATTTTGGGACAAATAACCTCCCATTAAGAATCTACTAAATCCTATTATATTTTCCAAACAAAAGTTCTTGTTCTCCATTTTTTTCAATTTAAGAGATATTAAGAAATGAACCGTTACTACGGTGACATATATTCATTTAAGATATTATACAAATTTTCAATCGATTACTATTTAGGAAAAGTGGGAGAAAAATTTGAAAACTTTTTTCGATTTTAAAGTACACGAGAAAGCTTTTATTGGTATCGTTTCTTAAACACTAGTTTATTACTTTTTAGACTAAGTGCCTTATAATACGGGAAGTTTCAATTATCTATTCGGAAAATATTTTTTTTTTTTCTCTTTTAGCATTTTTTTTTTCAGCTTTAAATTGAAAAGATATAAAACTATGTTTATATATTTAATATAAATTTGCAATCAAAATCATTACTACTAAATGCGACATATCCAGGAGAAAACTGTCAAAAGCTTCGATGTTACGAATTCAATTGTTTAATACTCTTAATAGTTTCAAATTATTAAATGCTGAACATTTTTTTTTTTTTTTTTTTTTAATACGAACATAAATTTCTTGCCTTCTTTTATACTATGTGGCTGAAGACGCATATATATTGAAGGAATATCAAAACTAACACGTGTAAGTTTTTAATGTTTTTGTCGTTTGATGAACCACATAACAACAGTAAAGAGCGGTTTAACCCTTTATGTACTGAATTATGAATTCATGAAAAATTTTATCTTCTAAAGCCTTTTTCGTGAATTGTTTATACTACATTAGAAGATTTACATAATCATTTAATAAATTTTAGAAGTATCTTAGAAGGATTCAAGGATTTAGAAGTATTAATTTAATTTCAATTTACAGGGATTTTGTGCAATATTTATAACCCCACTCAAATCTTTCATTTTAAATATTTTTCTTAGTGTTTTGTAGAATTAGGAAATGTACAAACATACTGTTCTTACAATAGAATTATAGAAATATTTTCGAATTGAAATATCCCCTCTCCCTTCGAACGCCAAGGAAGTTGAAAAGGTGCGAAGGGAAGAGAAATCATCCTTTTAAAAATATTTTTGTTTTGTGAAACCCATAAGGCTTTTGGAATAAGATAACGTAATGTATCTATAACTCATTCTAATCTGTATTACAACTAATCGATTTATTAAATTAATTTTATAACGAGTTATTTTAATGATACTTATAAGTATCGTCAGTAGATAAAGGGTTAACAGTTATTTCAAACTATATACACAAGGTTTAATATTTAACGAATGTTGAATCAGCTCTATATAAGTAGTTGTTTATGCTACGAAAAGAAGTTTTATAATTTAATAACCACATGTTTACGTATGAACTACAACATCAGATAATTTAGTTAAGTACCTAAATACGATTAAACGTTCTTTAGAAAAGTTTACCTTCTCCGCTAATTCCCTTCGAAAAGTAGGTACAACAGTTATAAGCCGTTCTCATAGTTATATATTTTCGTTTAAGATCATATCAATATGTTCAATGGGTTACTTTTCCTGAAAATGCTGAAGAATTTAATAATATTGGGATTTTTAAAACATTACTGGATTATTTTTATAAATTACGTATTCTAAGCACTAACTTATTACTTTTTGACTAAGTGAATCTAAAAAATTTCAATTTTAGAAGATATTTTCTTCTTTCTTAGTTGTCCCCTCATTTTTCATTTTTAAATTTAAAAGGCTAAGAACATAATATTTGGTAAAACGTTTAGATTAACGACTGTTTTCCAAATTCTTATGTTTAATTTACATGTTTTATATTTTAAAAAAAAATGTTTTTCTGGTATGATTTATAAATCACAACCGAATCATATAAAAATTTTTATTAGAGTGACTGTTTTAAAAAATGATAGAAAACTATTTTAAAATATCTAAAATGTCTGTTATAAAAAATGCAGAATCTAAATAATTAGGTTTTAGACTCTTTAAATACAAAGCTAATTTGGATGTATCACAAGCCTCCAATTGTTTTCTTTTTTAACTTTTAATAATTGGTTTTTATGTATTTTTAGCACTGAATCCGAAAATAACCTTCCTTTTCAACCATCACGTTAGGATTTTTCACAAATCGTAAAATTCAAAGAGAAAAAGTAAAAAAATAGCAAACATTTGATAGTATAAAATAGATGTGATGTTTGCGTTTTTTAACATTTTTAATCAATTTTTATGTATTCTTAACCGCTGAATCCGAAAATGACATTCATTTTTAACCATCTAGTTAGGATTTTTCGCAAGTCGTAAATTTCAAAGTTACAAAGCCAAACAATAGCAAAAATCTGTCAGAGCCTTACCAAAAGAAGTACACTTAAATACATCTGCTACAAATTTCCAGACATCTCAACAATGGCGGATCTAAGGGGGGGGCGAGGGGGCGATCGCCCCCCCTTGGGCAAAAAAAGGGTTTGCAAAACGGCATTATGTATCCTCACGGGAAATGACTTGGGCGAAGCTCGAGACCGGCGCGACCCGACCCGGGTCGCGCCAGTTTAAATGCACGAGACTCGGCCTGGGTAAGGTCTTCTCTTTTTTAGAACCGGGCCGTACCCTGATCTTAAATTTTTCTGCAAATTTGACTCGGGCCAGACTTCTTTTCTTCCAGATCGAGCCTGGCTTAGGCCATTCATTCTTCCTAGAGGTCTGCACTGGCCAAAATTTCCAGGTCGGGGCTCGTCCCGGAACAAAAGCTAAACGTTCGGTCCGTGTCAGCCCGTATGATAAGCAGTATTGTCCCGACCGCGACTCTTGCACTTATCTCTAAATTCTTCTCCCCGAGCCCAAGTTGGTCTGGCATCTTACTTATTTGTTATTCGTAAAAAGTATATTTATGTTGTACATTTGTTTAGCGAAATCATTAAAAATTTAATTTGATTTGATAAGTTACAGAGATGCATGTTTAAAAATCTACTTTTTTTCTTTGTAGAGCTTTAAAATTGTGATTTTCTTTTATCATCAGTTTCTTTCATTCTAAACTGATTTTCTTACTGGATTTTCATTTGAATATATTTGTCTAAGTAATGATTTTTACGTGGTGTTTATGTACATAATTGCCTAAATAGTCATTAATATTAATGTTTTTCTGTATTCATAAATTTCGAACATAATCTAAAATAAAATATGAGCAAGTAAGTGTGCTTTATGAATAATTTTAATTGCAAAATGCAGACTCTGGCTGGAGTCGATTTTTTAGCTTTTAAACCCTTCCTATAATTTTTTGTGGGGGTTGGATATGGAAATTACAGCCCGGCTAAACCTCTAACTGACATATCGAAGTCAGCTTTAATTTTTTTTTTTAATGCTTCGTTCAGCCATCATCCCATAACTACTGAATATACCAGGTGTCGTAAAATGGACTGACTGATTTTAAATACAATCCAATAACTTGCAAATGACGACAAATATTTAACAAAAATTTACTTGAAAGAGGGTTATGTAAGATATCAGGAGCAGGGATTCCAAATTTTCCGAAAATTTAACCCTTTCGCGGCGCATCCCGCTATTTCCAAGGCCAACGTAAAAGTGGCAAAATTTGCGCAACCCGCAATTTCCGCAGCAAATATTTTTTATGATCTAATTCTATTTAAACTAGTTGGATGTGCCAATCCCAAAACTTTCTTCTATCTTATACATCTTAATATTTCAAAACCTAGTTACACATGTTAATACTTCAATATTATTAGTTCAATACTATACCAACTTTGATTTTCATCTTAAATTTCTGCTCAAGTCAATTAAACGGACTAAAAACGAGTTAATCTATATCATGATATTTGTTAAAATTATTAATTTTTCCTTATTCTGTTGTTATCAGCTGTTTGCGAATAGCCGGCTTAGCAGGAAGCGAGTTCCTGCCGCTGCATGAGCCGCCGATGCACAATAGAACTACGAACAATCAAGAAAAGTATACAAAAATCGCTAGCACGGAGCCCCTTTACCGCGCAATATTTCCAAATTCAAGGAGGACCTGTTGGCCAAAGCCAAATACAAGCACAAACATTTTGGTTCAATTGTATGCATAATTTTATACGCTGTTCGATGGTACAATAATGAAAATGGCACAGAGATCGGAATTATAGCGCCCCCTTCTTTCGGAATTTTTTCAAGTTCAGGGAGGACTTGTTTGCCATAGCCAGAAACATGCACAAAAAATTTGGTTCAATTATATGGATAACTCCATACACTTTTCGATGGTACAATAATGAAAATGGTACAGACATCGCAATTATAGTGCCCCCTACCGGCAGAATTTTTCCAAATTCAGGGAGGACCTTCCTGACATGACCAAAAATAAACACATAAAATTTGGTTCAATTCTATGCATAACTTCATACACTTTTCGACGGTACAATATTCAAAATGGCACAAAAATTGTACAAAAATCGCTATTACAGCGCCCTCTACGAGCGATTTTTTTGCAAATTAAGGGAGGACCTCCTTGCCATAGCCAAGAACTTAAAAAATTTTTTTGGTTCAATTCTATGCGTAACTTCATACACTTTTTGATTGTACAATATTCAAAATCGCACAAAAATCGCTATTACAGCGCCCCCTAACGGCGATTTTTTTACAAATTAAGGGAGGACCTCCTTGCCATAGCCAAGAACTCAAAAAATTTTTTTGGTTCAATTCTATGCGTAACTTCATACACTTTTTGATGGTACAATATTCAAAATCGCACAAAAATCGCTATTACAGCGCCCCCTAACGGCGATTTTTTTGCAAATTCAGGGAGGACCTGCTTGCCATATCCAAAAACTTAAAATAAAAATTTGGTTTAATTCTATGCATAACTTCATACACTTTTGGACGGTAAAATATTCAAAATGGCACAAAAGTCGCTATTACAGCGCCCCTACCGGCGAATTTTTTCCAAATTCAGGGAGGACCTGCTTGCCATAGCCAGAAACTTAAAATAAAAATTTGGTTCAATTCTATGCATAACTTCATACACTTTTCGATGGTACAATATTCAAAATCGCACAAAAATCGCATTTACAGCGCCCCCTACCGTTGAATTTTTTCAAATTCAGGGAGGACCTGCTTGTCATATCCAAAAACTTAAAATAAAAATTTGGTTCAATTCTATGCATAACTCCATACACTTTTGGATGGTACAATATTCAAAATCGCACAAAAATTGTTATATCAGCGCCCCCTACCGGCGAATTTTTTCCAAATTCCGGGAGGTCCTGCTTGCTATAGCCTAAAACTTCTAATAAAATTTTGGTTTAATTCTATACATAACTTCATACACTTTTTGATGGTACAATGGCGACAGACAGACGGACAGACGGACAGACGGACGGACGGACAGACGGACAGACGGACACACAGACAGACAGACATTTTCTATAAACACGTTTTTTGGAATCTCTGACCCCTAAAACATGCAAATCCGTCGAAAACCGGAAGTCGAAAAAAAATTCGATTACAATACTTGACCAAAGATAGAAGATAGAAGATAGAAGATAGAAGAAAGTAAAAAGAAGCTCTTTCACAATGATTTCGGACATATTTGAACTCTAAAATATATGCAGATTTGAAATGTGTAATAAAATAAAGGCGCAATTTTTAACCTATTTTCATTAAAAAATATATATGTATTATATACGCAGCGAAAGAGTTAAGGCATTCGGTTCCGAAAATTTTAAAAAAATCATCAATCCGAAAATTCGGACATAAAAATAAACGTGCATTGGTAAACAAATATAACATAAATAAACAAATGGTCCCCATAAAAAACCTATTTCGTCAATCGTTCGCAAAAAATAATTTCAATTTCGCCAAATAATCGCGGAAAATACATGAATTTGGTCAAAGGGCAGCGGAAAAAAACGCTAATTTGGTCAAAGTGCCACAGAAAAAATGCAAATTTCTTCAAATGATCCCAGCAAACGCGAATTTCGTCAAAGGATCGCAGAAAAAACGCGATTTTTGTCAAATAACCGTGAAAAAACGCGAATTTCATCAAAGGATCGCGAAAAAATGCAACTTTTATCAAAGAATCACGAATTACATAAAAAACTCACGAAAAAAACGCGAATTTCGTCAAAGGGTCACGAAAAAAACTCAAATTTCTTCAAAGAATCGCGGAGAAAACGCGAATTTCTTCAAAAAATCGCTTAGAAAACGCGAATAACGGCAATGAATCGCTTAAAAAATGTGAATTTCGTCAAAGGATCGCTGAAAAACGCGATTTTCGTTTAAGGATCGGTGAAAAAACATAAATTTTGTCAAAAGGTTGTCGAAAAAAAGCGAATTCTATTAAAGGGCTGCAAAATTACAGCAATTTCGTCAAAGGATTGCGGAAGAAACTTAAATTTCGTCAAAGGGTAGTGGAAGAAATGCAAATTTCATCAAACGACTACGGAAAAACGTGAATTTTATCAAAGGGCTGCGAAATGATGCTAATTTCTTCAAAGAACTTCGGAAAAAACACGAATTTCGTCAAAGAGTCGTGGAAGAAATGCGAATTTTATCAAAGAGTCGTGGAAAAAAATGGTCTCTTTAGAAAACAGCACACATGCACACACCTATGTTTATTATTATAGGTATAGTTTTTAATCTGATATAATATACTGACCTAATTTTTGAAGAAAACGGGTGTTAACCCAAACCCTGCTTGCAGGAATCTACACTAAGTCGGAAATCGATCCGAATCGAAAACAGCTAACTGGACCTGCACCAAAAATAATTAGTACCTGGAGGGAATCCCCCTCCCCCTCTGTGCTGTAACATTTCAGAACATTTACTTTGAATTTCAGAATTATTTTTGTTTCTGAGAATCACTTCTGATCAGGAGTTATTTTTACTGCGATTTTTAATTTTAGTTTAAAATAGCAATGACAGATGGCGCTGCAAGCGATAGGCGCTAAATTGGTGCCCGATTTAACAACTATTGTTTGCAGCGCCATCTATCGCTGCTATTGTAAAGTAAAATCAAGAATCGCAGTAAAAAATCACCTGACATTTGACATAACCCTCCTGCAAGTTTTTACTTTCTTCTATCTTGACAAGAAGAAAGTATTGGTTTCATGAAAATTTTCGAATTCCAGTTTTTGACGGATTTACACGTTTTATGGGTCAGAGATTCCAAAAAACATGTTTTTATAAAATGTCTGTCTGTGTGTCTGTCTGTCTGTATGTGACACAAATTTTGTGGGCGCTCTATCTCAAGAACTAATGCACGGAATTTAATAAAAATTTATATTCAGGTAGTCCCTGATATAGATTGGTGCTGATTAGTGTTTGGTGTAAATCGCCCTACAGGTGGCGCTGCTATGTAGCATTTTGCAGGATTTCCGCAAAAGCTCTATCTCAAGAACTAATGCACGGATTTTTATAAAACTTCAGATTCCGTTAATCCTTGATATTAATTGGTGCTGGTAACGTTTTGGTGTAAATCGCCCAACAGATGGCGCTGCTATGCTGCATTTTGCAGCATTTACACGATATTCGTAATACCTCAATCTCAAGAAATAATGCACGGATTTTCATCAAACTTCAGATTCAGTTAGTGCTTGACATGAGTTGACATTTTGCCCCTTGTGGTGTAAATCGCTCAACAGGTGGCGCTGCTATGCTGCAATTTTTGAGATTTCCGCAATAGCTCTATCTCAAGAACTAATGCTTGGGTTTTCAACAAACTTCAGATTCAGGTATATCTGGATATGAATTAGGGCCGTTTATGTTTTGGTGTAAATCGCTCAACAGGTGGCGCTGCTATGCAGCATTTTTCACGATTTCCACAATAGCTCCATGTCCAGAACTAATGCACGGATTTTCATCAAACTTCAGATTCAGTTAGTCCTTGACATGGATTGATGTTTTGTACCTTTTCGTGAAAATCGCTCAACAGGTGGCGCTGCTGTGCTGCATTTTTTGTGATTTCCACAATAGCTCTAGCTCCAGAACTAATGCACCTATTTTCATCAAACCTCAGATTCCGGTATACCTTAATATGAATTAGTGCTGTTTGTGTTTTGGTGCAAATCGCTCAACGGGTGGCTCTGATATGCTGCATTTTTCAGAATTTCCCTTACAGCTCTATCTCAATAAGTAATGCACGAATTTTCATCAAGCTTCAAATTCAGGCATACTTTGATACGAATTGGTTCTAAATTGATGTAATTTCTTTTACTATTTAAATGATTTAATTGACGTGATTTATATAGAAGAAAGTTTTGTGATGGCCACAACATACTAGTTTTTAATTGCTGTCACCATTTGCAAGTTACTGATCTTTAAAATCAGTCAGTCCATTTTAAGGCAACCGGTATGTTTTTTAATAAGTTTCAAAGCATTCTTTACTGAATTTCAACTTACCTTAGATATAAAGAGACAAGCAGTCTTATACCAAATTAGTATTTTTTACATAATCCTGAAGATTAAAAAGTATTATTAAATAATTGTTTCGGAGTACCCGTTATGGAGCTTTTACTGTACATAGTTTTTATCTTCGAAAATATCTATTTTCTTTTCAAAATTCGGGTCGGCCCGAACACTTCTTGCAAGAGTGAAAACCCAGTCCGAAATTGACCCAAACTCGAAATAATGTATGCAAACCTGCCCCAAACCCAAAGCGCATCTAAAAAGTAAAAGTCAACACGATTCGCAGCAGAAAAGTAGAAGTCAACCGGACCCGAACCCGACCTGCAGCAAAAAAGTAGATATTAACCCGACCCGCAGCAAAAAGTAGAATTCAACCGGACCCAAACGCGACCCACAGCAAAAAACTATAAGTTAATCCAAACAGCAGCAAAAATAGAAGTCAACCGGACCCAAACCCGACCCGCAGCTAAAAGTAGAAGTAACACGACCCGCATCGACAAAATTAGCCCCGACCCGCACGTCAGATTGTAGTCTCCAAATTTCTAAAATCGCCCCCCCCTTGAGGACTCTCCAGATCCGCCCTTGCATCTCAACCGCCAAAATAAAAGAGTGTGCATTTACCGATCCTTACATTAGAAAACAACCCAAAGAGGGTAATTTTGAGAAACAAATGGAAGTTCGGGAAAAAGAAGCCTGTGGAGTCTTTAAAAACGTAATAAGTTTATGGGCAATAAGAAGAATCCAAACTTCGAATAAATCCTTAATAATATACTGCAGAAGTACAAAATTTAAGCTGCTCCATGATCTTGAAGGTTAGATTCAGGAAACACACATTTGGACTATATTCCTTAAAATATGGGTGCTTTTAGCGAAAAGATGGGTGAGAGATTTCACTAGGGCATCAAAGAAATGGATATGTAGTGTCAAAGAAAATGGACCACTACGATGATGGCGCACTACTGTTATCATGGAAGACGGTAGTATTCCGAGTGACGCAGCCTTAAGCCTAAAATCGTATCGTAGAATTCGTAGATGGCGGAACTCATATATACGGCTAACTCGACATCAAAGAAAACGCGAAAAGCCGCCTTTTAATAACTCAGCAGGTATAGGTCCTATTGTTCTGATTTTTCTAGAACAGTCTTATATCTGCAGTCTAATCGTATACTGAAATTTTTACATTTCTACGTGCAGTATATTTTGAGATCTAAATAGCCATTTTTAAAGCGAAAGCGTTCGTATGGTATGTAAGAAGTTCCTAATTTCAAAATCTCGAAAACGGTACTAACGATTTTTTTTAAATTGATATATAATATAAATCTGATTAAGACGAGGTGAATAACATTTTTCTTTTTTCTGGGAAAACTCTAATTTTATTTTTAATTCACATTTTTTTTCCTCCGAAAATGATCTTATTAAAATTAATATATAATATAAATCTATTTTAGGTGAACCGAATAAGACCATGTGTGTTTCCAGGAAGACTCTAATTCGTTTTATAATAAGCATAAAAAATCGGACTATATTTTCCCGCCATTAATGGGAATTTCACCGGAGCTACGTCTACTGTATTCATGCGCTTCATTTCTTCTGATCAACGTTTAGTATAAAGTTTACGATCCTTCCGTAGCTCAGTCGGTTAAGTGCGGGCCTCGCATTGCATAGGTCGCGAGGTCTGTCCTCTTTGAAGCAGTAAGCATTTTTTTTAAGCACATATATATATTTATTTATTTTGTAAATGCAATATATTGCACCTCAGTGCATTATTTATAAGAAATATTTTAAATGAGTTGCATTAATTGCATTACTTTTATAAAAATCATTCATTTGATTTTGTAAGCTTTTCAATGCTGAAGTTTAAATCTAGAATTTTATTAACAAAAAATAATAAAATATAGAACCTAGATTAAAATTATTACTAGTGTTTTAAATGAATTGCATTACTTTTATAAAAATCATTTCATACTTCAGTAAGATTTGTAAAGCTGAAAACTAATCAAGGGATAATGAAGTATAAAAAATTATTTTAAGTCTTTATTAACCAAAAATATAGAAGAATTTTTCATTATCGCTGAACTTTTATTGCATTTCAATAATTTGCGAATCATAACAAATAATATATATATATATATATATACATTTTTTCGTGAAATAATTAATTTTTAAATAATTAAAAATCACTTATCAGGCAGAAATTTGTTGTTAATTCACTAATTAGTCATTTGAAGACTACCGCTTAAGAACTTAAGACTTTTATTTAAAAAAAAACATCTGGTAGACAAAATCTAGTGAATTTTGGAACGTCAATTTCGATTTAACGTGAACTAAAATTATGAATAATATTATAAAAAATGAGATATTGGGGTGGGGATGGATAGTAATTAATTTTGTCTTTGCATTTTCTTATTCATAATTTTACTTTAAAAAATGATGAGAATTCTAAAAAATATTTTTGAAGGTAACGAAATTAATGCAATAAAATCTGTTTAAAATCTAAGAACACAGGCTTTTGACGTTTATTTTAATAAATTTTCTGATAGGCAAAATCTAATGAATTTAGAAACGTCATTTTTGATTTAATGTGATATAAAATTAATAATAATAAAAGGTATTTTGAGAGGGGGGGGGGGAATAATTAATTTTGTCATTAAATTTTATTATTCTTAATTTTTTTTATATATAAGAATACTTAACACTAATGAAATTAATGCATAAAAAAAAAAAAAAAAAAAAAAAAAAAAAAAAAAAAAAAACCTTGCTCAAGATCTGGAATTTTAACTCTAAAGTAAATAAATAATGGAGAAATATTGACATTGTGCTTATTACTGAGTAAAACTAAAGTATTTTAGTACTTCAGAGTCAGTGTACACATTTTTCTCGAGTATTTCAGTATCATTTTATAACATTTAATCTAGAATATTTTTTAAACATTTTTACTCTTAAAGATTTTTTTATTCAACTTCATCAAGTTTGGTTCAACAGATGGCAGCAGCAGCAATCTAGACAGTTAATATTTTTATTCTTTCAAATTTTCAAGTAAGGATTTCCTCAATAAATATTAAATAAAAGTTGAGAAATCTCTTGAAATTAATAGTATTACTCATAAATGAAAACAGGAATAATCGAGAACTCTTTGGATTGCATACATGTTAATTTATTTTTAATAATCACTAATTTGAGTTTCACTGCTCTCGCACTGGATGCCATATTGGAAGGGTCAGAAAACGTCCTTAGATCACGATCTCAGTTACTTCATTCGTTAACATAGGCGGAATTGGTGTTTAACAATAAATGGGAAATGTATTCACAGAAAAAATTAAGTGAAATAAATCCTCAAATTAAATAATTCAGTTGGCTAACTAAATTATTAAACCGTTGAATAGCATTAAAAATTTAAAGGTACAAAATATAATTAAAATCTGTTTTTGAAGTATTTTACGTTGCTTGTTACAGGATTAGTTAAATACATCAATAATTAAATGCTTCTCTGCATGGTATCGCCATCTATTGCTAAATTCAGCATTAACAATAAATGGGGGAGGGGGGATCACAATAAAACTTTCTTTTCAACAATGGGAGCAATAATAATGTATTTTATGCATTTTATATAGTTGTATCCAGTAAATCTATTATCCTACCACCTCAATACAACTATAGATAAAAAACTTGCATGATGGGAAATTATTTCTTAAAAAATAAAAAATCAGTAATTTCCAAATAAATTTTATTTGAAAGTATTTTTTTGCTTACAATTTTATTGTATTTTAAATAAAAAGGTTTAAAGAGTAATATTTCTTTATATTTTTCTTAAGAAAGTAAACTTTTTACATAGTAAGTTTTAACAAAGCTTTCTGTGAAACAAACCATAACCCCCCCCATCCCCCACATTTTGTATATTACTTCCATATCTTACTAAAACGTTCTTAAAAAAATCAAATAACACAGCACTCTTTACAATATAAGTATCAGGTATGCTTTTTTTGAAGGGGGGAAGGGGGAATTAAAGGTGAATGGAAATCACGATTATGAGTTTCTATCATTAGCCTCTAATTTTTTTTAAAAATCTTTTTATTATTAACTTAAAAAAAAATAATGATATCAATTAAAAAAACCCTTAAAGGGTTAAAAGTTTGTGACGCAGCACTTTATCTTATTGCTATAAGAATTTTATCATTTTATTTTTGTTTTATTTATAATCGCATGCATAAGAATTATGTTAAATTTAAAAGGATGTATAAAAATTTATTCATTGATGCGTTATCATTCACATTTTTCATAAATTCAAACTATGAGTTTTAAAAGATATGATATCAAAATTTAAGTGACGCCTTGATATAGCCTTAAACAATGTTTTAAAATTCAATTTTAATTATTTTTGATTTGGCTAAATATATTTACACATCTAACCAAAACTTTCAATTTTCCAATACACTGTTAAAAATACCACTTTCACTGAACCTGTACAATGCACTGTAATGTATTTATATGAATAAATTGATTTATCTTTTGTACCACGCTATCCAAAATCAAAAGTAAAATTTATGTAAGTTATTTCTTTGCGTCATTGTATCCAAACTAAGCGAAATATATGCAAATGGATATTATGACGTAAAGAAATAACTTGCATAAATTTTACTTTTGATTTTGGATAGCGTGGTACAAAAGATAAATCAATTTATTCATATAAATACATTACAGTGCATTGTACAGGTTCAGTGAAAGTGGTATTTTTAACAGTGTATTGGAAAATTGAAAGTTTTGGTTAGATGTGTAAATATATTTAGCCAAATCAAAAATAATTAAAATTGAATTTTAAAACATTGTTTAAGGCTACATCAAGGCGTCACTTAAATTTTGATATCATATCTTTTAAAACTCATAGTTTGAATTTATGAAAAATGTGAATGATAATGCATCAATGAATAAATTTTTATACATCCTTTTAAATTTAACATAATTCTTATGCATGCGATTATAAATAAAACAAAAATAAAATGATAAAATTCTTATAGCAATAAGATAAAGTGCTGCGTCACAAACTTTTAACCCTTTAAGGGTTTTTTTAATTGATATGTTCTACCGAGATGAACCCCCATAGAGAACATAAAGGAAAAGAGCGAGGCAGAGCATGAATGCTGCAACGAAACTTTCACACGTAGAATAAAATTGTAAGGATTTTTAAAACGCAATATTTTACATGTTTAGCTTTATAAATGCATATTGTATAATACAATACATGAATAAATTATTATGAAAAAACGTTTTGTGTATATTTTATAGTATCAGATATCCGCAATATTTCGACTTTTTAAAAAATTAAAAATTTGCGATTTCCAAAAAAAATCCTGATGTGATGGTAAGAAGTTAAGCTTATTTTCGGATTCTGAGCTTCAAAGTAAATACGAATCAATTATCAAAAGCTAAAAAACATGACACAAACCAAATTTTGCAAGCTAGTGTATTGAGTGTCACACTCTAAATAATGAATTATGCAAAACAATGACTATATTTAATATTGAAGACTGAAGATCATCACTTTAAATCATCACAATCTAATATTCTGCACTAAACTATTAGAACATCTGAACATACGGCATCAGTGGCTATAGTTGGAAAATATTGGCAGATATTAATTTAAAAATATATAAAAAATGCTTTTTAGAACTGCTGTGATGTGGCAAAATTACAAATACAAAAGTGAGTTATATATTAATAAAATCAAGATATATAGGTTAAATAAGAATATTTTCTTTTAAATTTACCTATCATCGGGTGATTTGTAACTATTCCATCAATCAATCTATATTTCAGTGTGGGTTAATGTACCTCTTCCTTGTTAAACCCGTTCGAATGCAAGTGGAGAAGTACACTGGTTTCCAAAAATTAAGGAAAAATCACAAAAAGAGCGATAACTCGTTCAAAAATTAACCTATCCGTATGAAATTTGCATATGTTGCTAACTAAAAGATGCTGAATAAAATTACAAAATGCAAATTAGTAGCGCTGCAATCGGATTGCGTCATCTGTGAGGGCATAAAAATGCATGCTAGAGAGTACGACTGCTGGTTTCGCTGCGATTATGAGATAAGAAAATTGAGATAGCCAATTCATTAATATTATCTCGAGGTATCATTTGTCCGCGTAATTGCGATATAGAGTTATTGGAAGATTGGAGATAGGCCAAAGCCAGACAAAGGTGGCCAGATGGCTACATCTGAGTCCTTCTGTTGTTCATATGCTTTGGAAGCAATTTCAAACCACTGGTTCGGCCTCGAGAAGATTTAGCCAAGACGGGTAACAGCTACGACAAGCACTGATGACCGATATTTGCGGTTATGTCTACGAAGTTATAGAACAGTAACCCCCTCTCATCTTAGAGTCACCCTTGTTGCAGCAACTGGAAGGTTGGTATCACTGTCTACTGTGAACAGAAGGCGTCATGAAGGTGGTTTTTACGCGATGCGACCAGACATTTACGTGCCGCTTACCTCATGTCATAGGAGGGAACGTTTAAGTTGGGCACGTCAACATGTCCACTGGATGGCTAATCAATGAAGGCATGTTCTCTTCACGGATGAGTTCCAGTTTAGCCTTCAAAGCGATAGTAGTCATTGTTTGATTCGGGAAGAACAGGGAACCCGCTATCATGATCTTTCTCATGATCGAGAAGTGAACTACGGAGTATATTGGACATTGCCACATGAAACTCAGTCATTTGCTTTTTCGTGGGCACATATCTAGTCAACTCTTCTTCCGGTGTAAGAACATATTTAGTAGCGAGCTCTATTCATAAGAACCGTTAACACACTCAGGGCCGCAGGAATTGAAATATTTAAAAATCCTCCGTGTTGCACAATCAGTCCCTTTTTTGAACAGAGAGTTCCTTTTTTCGTGCAGATTTTTCGAAGAGAGCTTTTATACTTCTTCAAAGACTCCTTTTGATTTGGTGAGAGAGGTACGTTTCCTTTCAGTACGTTGTGGGTACACTCACAAATGGTTTTCACCGAGTGAGAAGGTAATTCTTTCAAAAGTTGCTTGCGCAAGGTTTTGGGACAAGTCTTTATGAGCTCTAAATCACGCAGTAGTATCTTGATCAACTTCATGATCGCAACTGAATTAAGAAAAAAATGTTTTTCTTTTTAAACCTTTTTTCAACTTGTACACATATTATCTTTGCCCCGTTAACACCAGTGTTCTTAACTGTAGTTCTTCTAGGATTTCATTTCTTATATAGACTAATAAATAAGAGAACTATTTTCTAGTGGCGTCTGTAAACACATCTTGGAAACATTTACTGTTAGTTGGGTATAATTGTTGACCCAAATGAATGATTTGACTCATATCACAACGATTATTAAACAGGATCAAATATTCACTGTTTACGGAAACACCAATCAAATTTTTTCCTTTTATGAAAGAGATTTTCTGTAATAAATATCACATTAACGTTTAAATGGTGTCTCACCCTTGTAAAAAGTCAGAGAAATAAGAAGCTCGAAGTGGTAGGAATCGTTCGGTAGCTTCAGGGCCCTGAGCCCAACCTTCCCGGTTTTCAATGTCTTTAATTTGTGTAATTTTCCTTTTAAATTTGTCCGGTTTCAATTTTTGATTTTTAACTCTTTCCAACAAAGTTGAAAAGTGTTTATGACTTCGGTTTGTCTGTCCGTCTGTCCACGCTCTAACTCTCGTAAATATGCTCGGATCGTTCTGAAATTTTTGGATGTTAGTGACCTCTACCATAGCACATTCTCTATTTCAAATGAAGTTTGTAGCATGTTTAGTTCATTTACAGGGACAGTCAAAAGTTTTCCGTTACATTACGGCCAATGGGAAAAAATCGTTTCAAATGATTTTTAATGGTGTTACACTCTTTCAAACATAGTAAAATTGATATTCATTTATGAAGTCCACTAAAATATGCATTCTGTTGAATATGCGGTGCAAAGAATAGTTATTGTTCATTTACAGGGCCACACAAAAGAATTCCGTTCATAATTTCCGTTCATAGTTTGCGGTGTACTTGAAAAGATTTCAGATAGTATATTGTATCCGAATTACTGTAGATTAGTAATGATTGCTCTAAATGCATTTTTAATTATGATATGCACTTTTTTAGGGTTTCGTTCATCTGTCGAAACCCTATTCGTCTCGCTCCTCTGTCTGTCTGTCTGTCTATCCGTCTCTCACAGAGCCCGTTCTCAGAAACTATACATGTTAGAGACTTGAAATTTTGCATACTTATAGCTGAACACTACACATCACACGGCAAATCATAAAATTTTAAAAAAGTCGTACATTTAACCCTTTGGGTTCCCACATGTGTATTTTAAACAATTCTTTCTAAGTGAGCCCTAATTAGGTTGGAGGCGTGAAATTTTGCGTACTTATATCTGAACACCTCACATCAAATGACAAACCATGAAAGTTTGAAAAAGTCGTACATTTAACCCTTTGGGCTCCCACATGTGTATTTAAACAATTCTTTCTAAGTGAGTCCCTAATTAGGTTGCAGACGTAAAATTTGGCATACTTATAGCTGAACACCTCACACCTCACACCTCACATCAAACGACAAATCATAAGATTCTGAAAAAGTCGTACATTTAACTCTTTGGTCTCCCATATGTGTATTTTTAACAATTCTTTCTAAGTGAGACCCTATTTAGGTTGGAGGCGTGAAATTTAGCATACTTATAGCTGAACATCTCGCATCAAATGACAAACCCAAAATTTTGAAAAAGTCGTACATTTAACTCTTTGAGCTTACACATGTGCATTTTAAACAATTCTTTCTAAGTGAGCCTCTATTTAGGCTGGAGGCGTGAAATTTGGCAGGATTATTGCTGAACACCACATATCATACGACAAATCATAAAATTTTGAAAAAATCGTACACTTAATCCTTTGGGCTACCACATATGTATTTTAAGCGACTCTTTCTAAGAGAGCCCCTAATTAAGTTGGGGACATGAATTTTTGCATACGTATAGCTGAATACCTCAGACCACACGGCAAATCATAAAATTTTCAAAAAGTCTTATATTATTTATTCCTCCGGGCTCTAACTTGTGTATTTTAAGCATTTTTTCTAACCTCCGCCCTTTTCACCCGGGTAGCACTTTTCCAACTTTTGCCGACACCCCTTTGACCATTCTTTCCTAATATGCACCATAGCCTTACATAGTTTAGTTCCTTTTTTTACCGTCAGCGGCGCCTACTTATCTCAGGTGCTATCGGCCCAATCCCCTCAACTAATGTATCTACGGATAGTCTATAAAACGGAGTTTCGTTCGGATAGAGGTTTGTTTAGAATAGAGTGCACCCCTGGTTGCGAAATTTGGAACTAACAGATTTTTCAAAAGGATAAAGTGTTTTGAAAGGAATATTAAACGAAACCCTCTTTGCTATCTGTGATCACACTTACCTACTTGTTCACTATATTTATTCATACGTGCATATGTGCGTATAAATGCTATAGTTCATATACAGAGCTACAGAAATGAATTCGTAAAGGTTAATGAGTATGAGCGTAAATTGCTTAAAGGTGGGTATAAAGAAGTCATGCATTTTTACGCTGAACTAAATTTAGTGTACTAAGAAATACTTATAGAATATAGATAAAATGATACACAGGGACACGCAAAGAGTTAGATACATTGACGTCTATGGGTGATAATTTTTGAAAATGTAATTTCAGTAGTTTTAAGCGTGTTTAGTTTGAATTAAATTTTAGCTAAATAATGGCCTGTAATAAAGGTACTAGGTAAACTACAGGGTTGTACAAAAGTATTCAAGTATGTTTCCATCTATTAGTATAAATTTCTGAAAGATGAATTTAAACCTGTTATGCATTTTCTTGCTAAACTAAATTTTCCCATTATATAGTTAGGGTCAATCCATTTCAAGTGGCCCAGAAAATCATTAATTCGTTGCTCGACCATTTTTAAAAAATCTGAAATTTTTTGTACAACAACCCTAACATGATGGAAGTTTAAAATGACTATTATTTTAATTTGATTAATTTTTGTTTGTGCATGGCGGCCATCTTTGTTTCATCGTCTGCAACAATTTTCTCAGAAGAAGGGTTTACGAAATTGTTAATAATTCGTCGTTTATTAATCCAATTCAAGTGCGGATTAAAGCAATTTGTACAGAATACATTGGGCTAAAAATGTGGTAATAGAGTAGTTTCCGGAAATAAATCCTTATTGGTGAAATTTAAGCATAAAGTTTCAGTTTTTTTCAAAAATTTGTCCGTTTACAAAAAGAAATTTATCTAGCAAGGAAAACTGTAAACATGACTTTTTTTTTTTTTTTTTACAAATAGGCCAAAAGTACTTGTACTCACATGCCAAGTTCCAGACCTGGGACTTCGTTTCTCTTCGCTAAAAAAATTCCCAAATTTTCCAAAAATTTCAAAAATTGCACTTTTTAGGCTTAGATATCTCTGATGGGGCACAAGATAAAAATCTGAAGTTATGGTTTCTGAGAGTATTGTATGGTACTGCTATGCACAAGAAATTTAAAGATGAAGATTTGACTACAAGCTGAGATATGGCAAGGGCAACATATCAAAAGAATTCTTCCAAACTATTGTTTTGTTGTAGTCACAGCTAAGTATTTATCTCAGAGTGTCACTTAAATTTATGTTTTTGATTATCTTTAATTAATAGTAACAGAAAATAAAGCCCTTTGCAAAGCTTAGCAATTAATTAAAAAATAATTATGCCTAAGTCCATACATTTTGTATGGTTTCAGTAACTTTTGTTGTAAGTAATTTTAGTAACTAAAAGAAATCTCAGCACTTTTACATAAAGAAAAAAAAATATTTTTATAGAAGACCTGAAACAAAAACAGAACAGGAAAAGAGAAAATATTTTAATGTTGTCATACTTGTTGAGACATGATCAAACGTGTCAAAACACATTCTTACTTGTTGGTTTTTAAGCCACAATTTTGATCTTTCTCAAAATTTTATTTGTAGGAACCAAGTCTTGTCATTTCTTGATAACTTTATTGAAGATCTTGACCCTGCTGGCTCATAGAAATAAACTTTGAAATCACTATGTGCAAGTCTCAGTTCATTAATAATTCCTAGCTTACTTCTTCTGCAAAAATGTCATTTTCTGAAGTGTAAATTTTGAAATGTCTTTGGATATCTTTACTTTCTAAAATTTACTTGAGGCTGATGCATGGTAACATCGTATGATGTTTCATTTACAGGAATATACTTATGGTGGGAACAAGTTTCAGGGATTGGCAATTAGCATTAAAATTGTGGTTTTTAAACCAACAAGTAGGAATGTGTTTTGACACATTTGATCATGTCTCAACAAGTATGCCAACATTAACAGCTTTTCACTTTCCCTATTCTGTTTTTGTCTCAGGTCTTGTATAAAAATATTTTTTATATATATATAAAATTGCTGAGGTTTCTTTTGGTTACTAAAATTACAAAAAAAAATTACTGAAACCATACAAAATGTAGGCCTTAGGCATAATTATTTTTTAAATTAATTGCTAAGCTTTGCAAAAGGCTTTATTTTCTGTTACTATTTTTTAAAGATAATCAAAAAAATAAATTTAAATGACACTCTGAGATAAATACTTAACTGTGACTACAGCAAAACAATAGTTTGGTAGCATTCTTTTGACATGTTGCCCTTGCATTATGTCAGCTTGTAGTCAAATCTCCATCCTGAAATTTCTTGTGCATATCACTACCATACAATACTCTCAGAAACCAGAACTTCAGATTTTTATCTCGTGCCCCACCAGAGATATCTAAGCCTAAAAAGTGCGATTTTTGACATTTTTGAAAAATTTGGGAATTTGTTTAGCGAAGAGAAACGAAATCTCAGGTCTGGAACTTGGCGTGTGAGTACAAGTACTTTTGGCCTATTTGTAAAAAAAATTATGTCATGTTGATAGTTTTCCCTGCTAGAAAAATTTCGACTTGTAAACGGACAAATTTTTGAAAAAAACTGAAATTTTATGCTTAAATTTCACCAATAAGCAGTTAGTTTCGGAAACTACTCTATTATCAAATTTTTAGCCCAATGTATTCTGTACAAATTGCAACAATCCGCACTTGAATTGGAAAAATAAACAATGAATTATTTACAATTTCGTAAACCCTTCATGTGAGAAAATTGCTGCAGACGATGAAACAAAGATGGCCGCCATACACAAACAAAAAATAATAAAATTAAAATAATAGTCATTTTGAACTTCCATCATGTTAGGGTTGTTGTACAAAAAATTTCAGATTTTTTAAAAATGGTCGAGCGACCAGTGCTGCACCACTTGAAATGGATTGACCCAGTATATATATCAACATAGAGGTCGAATACAGGGCTGTTCAAAAGAACTGGAATACATATTTGTCTATGGGCGGTAACTACTGAAATCAGATTTTTAAATGTTTATTTAGCTATCTTATTTACCTTATTTCCCTAAGTAACGAAGTTTCGTTAAATCTTTCAGGGTGTGTTGGAAAGTATTTCATAATCTATACTTTACGCATGATTTTTCTTACTTGTTTTTTTAACCTTGCTTTCGCTAGAGTGTCTTTCACTCGGGACGTGGCTGGGGACCTATGAACCTTGCTTCCTCAAAAGAGTCGGAATAGAGTCGAAGAATAAAGGGCTGCGGACGAAGAGAGGCCGCTCGCCACGGCAGTTGACCCACCCGCCACCCCCAACCGCCGACCTTATGAGCTCTAAATCATGCAGTTGTGTCTCGGTCAACTTCATGATCGCAACTGAATTAAGAACAAAATGTCTTTCTTTTTACACCTTTTTTCAACTTGTACACACATTATCTTTGTCCTGGTAACACCAGTGTTCTTAACCGTAGTTCTTCTGGGATTTCATTTCTTATATCGACTAATAAATAAGAGAACTGTTTTCTAGTGGAGTCTGTAAACACATCTACGAAACATTTACTGTTAGTTGGGTATAATTGTTGACCCAAATGAATGATTTGACTCATATCACAAAGATTTTTAAACAGGATCAAATATTGACTGTTTAGGGAAACACCTATCAAATTTTTCCCTTTATGAAAGAGATTTTGTGTAATAAATATCACACTAACGTTTAAATGGTGTCTCACCCTTGTAAAGAGTTAAGTCAGAGTAATAAGAAGCTCGAAGTGGCAAATGTCGTTCGGTAGCTTCATTTCCCTTTTAAATTTGTCCGGTTTCAATTTTTGATTTTTTTTAAAACCTTGCTTTCGCTAGAGTTCCTTTCACTCGGGACGTGGCCGGGGACCTATGAACCTTGCTTCCGCAAAAGAGTCGGTATAGAGTAGAAGAATAGATGGCTGCGGACGAAGGGAGGCCGCTCGCCGCCGCGGTACTATTAAGGAATTACCGTACAAGCAACCTGTGTGCCAAATTTCGTAGTTTTTTAGGTTACAGATAGATACGCGCACGGATTTTAATAAGGTAGATGTTGTTGCATTCGACCCAGTTAAACTCTCTATTGTAAGGCGATATTGAAGCATTTACAGCTCGTTTACAAGGTCACTTAAAAGATCTTGATTACATAACTACTGATGGATATTTACGGAGAGGCATGTGTTTTAATGAATTTGTACTACTTCAATCTCTAGAAAATTTTATCATGTTACTTGAAAATTGAATATGAATTCAATTTGTTCAACTAAAAGCTCAATGATCCACGTTTCTAATTTATTAAAGATGCTTCTAGATTTCAGCACACACTCTTTTAAAACTCCAATACTATGGGTATTTTTGCACACAAAATTTAGATAACAATTAAATGAAATGTTATTTTGCACTAAATCGGAAAGATTTTGACGAAGGTACTGCGCACAATAATCATTGCGGTATGTTTTTCTGATATTTGAGTAGAAACTAGATTATAGAAACGTGCCAGTGGAACTCGATTAATGAAAGATTCTAGGTAAACACCGACTACGGAGAAACCTCAGAACTTCTCAGAAATATAATGCAGTACTTTAGTGAATCACAGGATACTTATAGTCATGAAAACAATTCGGCAGAACTTTAAGATTATTGTTTACCATATTGAAATAAGCGGGAAAATGTTCTCCTCTGTATTGCTTTTATACTAAAACATATACTAAAATATTTTTTACAATATTGCAAACTTTGCAACATATTCAATTTAAACCATTTTACAAAGACAATCAGTCTGGTTTTTATTACTTTTTTTTTTACAGTCTTTTTATACCAAATTAATTTTTGGCAGTTTTATTTGAATTTTTCGTTTTCCTTTGCATGAAAAAATATTAATAAGGGGATTTATTAAACTAATCCACTCTGTTATTTTGCACTTGGTAATTAATTAATGCTATGAATATGCCCTAAATAGCATTTAGTTAATTATAAATCAGATAATAGGGCTACTTAAAAATTTACAAATATGACCGAAATTTGGGAAAATCATTTTATAATGATAATACGGAATTCTGAACTTTTATTGAAATGAATTATAATTTATCGTATGAATTATCTAAAATGTATGAGAAAATACTTTGAAAGCATACGACTTAGTATGTCCTGTTAGTCACGTAAAAAAACAATTAGGAATTTAGGAAGTACATGCAACAAGTGTTAGAGCTTATGAAAACATTTAAAAAGAAAAAAAAAAGCTTAATCACATAATCTGAGTTTCTGCTGCGCTTATCGGAGAGACGTTGGATTTACTGAAAAAAAAAAACTAATTTTATTTAAAAATTACTTCAAGCACGCCCAGTGTTAAAGCAGATGTTTATTATTCAGCCTGCTTTTAAGTCTTTACATATTTTTTGTAAAATGATGTGAATATTTGGCAGTTTTATTGGGTATTTTTCGTTATATTTTTCCTTTAAAAGATTAATACGGAGATTTATTAAACTAATAGACTCTGTTATTTTGAACTTGGTAATAAATGATTGATATCAATATGCTTGCTCTAAATAGCTTTTAGTGAATTTTTAAACAGATTATAGAGCTACTTAAAAATTTACAAATATGACCTAAATTATGGAAAATAATTGCATAACGATGAAATATCTAATTCTGAACTTTTATTGAAATGTATTATAATTTATCGTATGAATTATACGAAATATATGAGAAAATGCGTGGAAAGCGCACAACTTAGTATGTCCTATTAGTCACGTAAAGAACAATAAGGAATTTAGAAAGTACATTCATTGAAAATTCAGAAAATCCAACAAGAACTTATGAAAACATTTAAAAAGAACAAAAAAGCTTAATAAGATAATCTGAGTTTCTGCCGTGGTAATCGGAGAGAAGTTGGATTTCCTAAAAAAAAAAGAAAACTAATTTTATTTAAAAATTACTTCAAACACGCCCGGTGAAAAAACAAATGCTTATTATTCAGTCTGTTTTTAAGTCTTTACATACTTTGTGTAAAATGATGTGAATTTTGAAAATGTAAAAGCAGTTTTTCAAACGTTATTAGGATAAATTCCTTGCTGAATTAATTAATGAATCACCATATATCTTATAGAACAACAGCAGAAAATATTGCTGGTTAGTTCAACACATTTTATCATTTCAAAAACATAAACATAATGAGTTTCTTCTGAGATTTGTAAGGATCGATAAAATGGTTTTGAATTATTTAAAAAAAATGTTGAACATTATGTCTTACTAGATATATTACACTTTCGATAAGTTTATAGCATCACTATTAAATCATCATCTTTCGTTTATCTTTACTTTTCTGAATTAAAATGGAATATGAATAATGCAAATGAAATACCTTACTAAAAGATGCGATATCTAATAAAAAAACCACTCGTTGTAAATGATCCCGCAAAGCCACAAAACTAAAACCTTAAGTTGACCACGGCCGCAGGTGAAGGAACCTTTTACTTTCAAAAAACAATTCGATTTATCGCACTTCTGAGAGGTGGAAGTCATTTATGATGAACTGATAGCTACGGCTCACTCAAACAAATCCAACGAATCATCGGAAGATAGTTAAGTGGATAAGGAAAAGATGTGTTTTAAATGAAACATAGAAGCCAACTACATACTAAAGCAAGCTAACTACAACAAAGGAGAAATTATAACGATACATCTTGTGAAAGCAGTCATCATAAAAAAAAATGACGGACTAAAGGCCATGGAAAAAGCCCCACTCCAGTAGTGCACAAGCGTTTTCAAATGGCTTACAACAATGATGCATAAATCGTGATAACAGCCATTAGGTTCCAATGAACTGATCGTCATGCGCATTCACGTATCAAGATAACATACAAACAAAGGAAAATGAACCTGTTAAGTGATCAAAGCAAATTCAAAGGGTCACAAATTAAAGGCCACAACGAGTCAACCCATCAGCGGCAAGTTCGCGAAGTGATAAAACCTTAAATTTAGGCATCCACCATTAATAGAGTCATAAAGAAAAACAACCTACGATAGAGACAAGCATCTAATGGTATGTGAGAAGCATACATCTAATCGTCAAAATATTAAAAAGACAAACACCACGACAGTGACCAAATACCAAGACAAGGAAAACTCCTCAGAAAAACAAGTCCACTGGGGGAGATAAGCATATTATACTAGACAAATATAATGAATTATTAAATTAAATGTTAATTTAGGTCAAACCCAATCCCCATAGCTTATGTCTAAGTTACAACCTCAAGCAGCTAGCTCAATTAGAAAATAGTATATTAATCTCACTAGGTCAGCTCGTTAGTCTCCTATCAATTCCCTCCTAGCTAAGTAATATTATGCCAATTCATAGTTAACTTGCGATAAGATAATATAAAAATAATAATAATAATAAATAAATAAAATCCTGATTCTAATATTAGAAATGGTTAAAATATAAATTCAGTTTAAATAGCCAGGCAATATTTAAGTAATCTAAAGTAATTTACTTTAGATAGTTTAATGTGACCTAGTGCTATAGGATAATATTAAAACTATATATATAATAAATGATAGTTAAGTAAATAGCTATAAGTAAGTTTTAAGTGTAATAACATGTACAAGCTAACCCTTTCCCTTTCAGGTTTTTTTTTTTTTTTTTTTTTTTTTTTTTTTTTTTTTTTTTTTTTTTTACTGCCGCTTCTTTATTATTCGTAGTTGCACATAGGCTATAGCCTGCACAAGCTACCGGACTCTCTCCAGTGGGAAGTCTACAGAGCCAGTTTCTACGCGGTGGAATACGGTGGATAGGCGGAGTCTCATCCCCCTACATAGTTATGTTAGCCTAGAATTTCGGCCCAAAATTAACTTTCAGTGCAACTTGTCTATCTGCGGCGCTCCATTTTTTTTCCTTTTTGCTTCCACACCCCTTCCAAAATCCATTTTCTTACGACAAGTCTGCACCAACAATTCGGCTTCTAAACCCCAGGCCAATCAGAAGTAGTTCGGGCAGCGGTGGCCCAGTTGGCAGAGCATCGAATCCGCAGCTATTGCGGGATCGAGGCCTACTGCTGGCTATAATCCGCCATGTACGCTAATGGCGCCTGGTGCATGTAAAATTCGTCGTGGGTGCAAAGTTTTCCAAGTTACCTGTGAATTATACCTCTGGAGGTGCCTTGCCAGGTGAAGGCCTCGTCATCTGATCAAGGTTCTAAATTACAAGACCAACTTGAGTAGCTATGTGCTGGTTCCAAACAACAGGATATAACGTTAAGTAACCAGCAAAACAAAGTATACACAAACGAGCAGTAGGCACTGCAGATAGGATGACGATCGAGGAAATGATGTCAGGTTTATTGCCGCTTATCGGCGATTAGGCGGTCTTTTTCCCCCGATACCAGGTACTAAACCCGTTAAACTGAGGCAACCCGGCAGGTAGGGGCCTGGTCATCGGTTAGAAAGAAAGAAACCTAAAACCTCAGTCATAAAAAGAAGTGATATCACATAAAAAGAAACAATATAGAAGTGCATACTACGAATGCCGTGTAAAAATCTAACACTACTCATAATGTATCCAAAGGACTTGGGCGACCTGCAGGCGTATATTTAATATATGCAGAACCCATCTCAATTTCGATAAATTGTAAAAGTCTAAAAAATTAATTTTAAATTATGATTATATCACTCTTATAAGTATTTGTAGGAGGAAGATCTGTAATAATTGTAATTTTGCTAATCATGTATATTAAAGCGCAAACCTGATCCTGTAAGATTAGACTAAAAAATTCACGCATTTGTGCATGCGTGAAGTTAAACTTACTAGATCTTCCATTTCGAGGAAAGGTAGAGCCAGTCTGGTTAGCCGAGTGTTCTAAAGCACCTGTTTAAAGCACTGAATCTTTGTAGAAGACGAAGGTTCGAGCCCAACGTCGGCAAAATGACTTCTGTAGTATTTTTAACGATAATTCATTTTAATAACGACATATTTTATTAAGAGGAGAAGTTATATGATTTTAATTTTATTATTATTTGAATGGTTTATCATTAAATAAAATTTAACACTCAAAAATATTTTGAAAAAAAAAATTTATATTTAAAATATTTAACGCAAAATATTTTGCATGTAAAAATATTGTATTTAAAATAAAATAAACCTTGCTAAATGGTACACATTAAAATATACATTAAAATATCAACGTTTTGTTTCGCTTCTGCGAACGTCTTCAGGATGACACACAAATCTACATGTCACATCCATGTCTAAAATTTTTCAAGGATGGAGGCAAACATCTCAGAGTCACTGATGACCTTGTCCAGAGGGCGCACCAAACGTCACAAAGTTGCCAAGGCAACAAAAAGACAACAAAAAGGAGAAAACCAAACCAGCTATGGAAGAGGGGGGGAGGGGAAATGGAATTCACTCAAAAACAGTTTATAACATATTGTGCGAAATTTTATGAATGTTGTAGATTAAATTATCGTTACAGGTGTGCTGTCCAAGCTTAATAATCCTAATGGATTCTAAAATTTTGTTTAGGTATAGATTCTTGCATGGAATAATGATTCTTGCTTCTTCAAAGATAACTCTGCTCTTCTCATTAGCAAAACAAAATCTTGAGAGCTGTATTAAGTTTAGATTGTGAAATATCCCACTTGTGCTCTTTCAACCTTTCTGAAAATTTTCTTTTTGTTTCGCCGATATACACTAATCGTTCTTTATTTGGGAGGGAAATCGGAATTTCATACACCCCAGCTTTTTGATGATTCAAGACTTTATCAATATTATTACCAACAATTTGAATCAGGTATGGGGGGGGGGGAGAGCCACTAATTTTATATTGAATGATTGAAGGATCTGCTTTATTTTTTCGTATAAAATGGGGACATAATGCATACTTCTGTACTTGATAAGTAAAGTAATAACAAACCGCTGGGCTGACTGTGGGCGGGGGGGGGGGGGTGGTATTAAACTGTGAAATAATCCGGTCAATCTGGAAGCTTTTATAACCATGATCTACTGAAACTTTTTAATGAAATCAATTTTAGTCTCAAGCTGACTATCTGAACAAATGTTGTAGGCTCTTCCGATAAAGGACTGAAACGCAGCAATCTTATGTTCAAAAGGCAAATTCGCACAAAAAGGTATAACTGTATTCTCTTTCAAAGGTTTTCTGTAAACTGAAAAGGTAAAATGCATATTGCTCCGGTTAATCTGAGAGTCAAGAAAAGGCAAACTGTCATCTTGTTCGGTTTTAAGGGTAAATTTGATGCTATTACTTAACTTACTGACCTCATGAAGAAAAATCTGTAAATCTGGAAGAGGGTAAGTCCATAAGATGAACACGTCATCCACATATCTCAACCAACAAACTGGCTTCTGTTTAAATGAACTAAAAATTTTCTCTTTCATAGGTCTGAGTGCAAACTCAGCAAAAAGACTTGAAACGGACGAACCCATTGGTGCCCCATGAAGCTTCTGTAAATAACTCCATTACATATAAAAATATTACTGAACACAATTAGATTCAAACCGGCTTTTAGTGAAGTTTTAATCTCATCCGTTAAACCAGGATTACCATCAATCAATGAAATAATATAACTTAAAACCTCGTCCATATTAATTGAAGGAAATAGTGAAATGACGTCCAAACTTGCCATGACTGTATAAGAATCAAGGGGGTATTTTCTAATTTTATCCATAAAATCATCAGTAGAATCAATAACATAGTCGGATACCGGTAGTATAGATTTTTAAAAAAATAACATAAGCTTTCTCTAAAAAATAAGTAGGTGCGACACAACGAGAGACAATAGGCTATTAGACATAGACTATAGAGACAATAATTTAAATCTTTATTAAACTCTTCCATTTTCAGAAAAGTGCAGGAGTTGGTGCGGAATGGTAAATGGCCTGATTATATGAAAGCGTTAATTAGAGTTAATCACACTGGAATTACACCGATGCTGACTGCAAGGCTAAAAGATCATAAATTAAATTTGCCCCTTAGGCCTATTGTCTCTCGTTGTGTCGCACCTACTTATTTTTTAGAGAAAGCTTATGATATTTTTTTGAATCTATACTACCCGTTTCCGACTATGTTATTGATTCTACTGATGATTTCATGGATAAAATTAGAAAATACCCCCTTGATTCTTATACAGTCATGGCAAGTTTGGACGTCATTTCATTATTTCCTTCAATTAATATGGACGAGGTTTTAAGTTATATTTTTTCATTGATTGATGATAATCCTGGTTTAACGGATGAGATTAAAACTTCACTAAAGGCCGATTTGAATCTAATTGTGTTCAGTAATATTTTTATATGTAATGGAGTTATTTACAGACAGCTTCATGGGGCACCAATGGGTTCTCCCGTTTCAAGTATTTTCGCTGAGTTTGCATTCAGATCTATAGAAGAGAAAATTTTTAGTTCATTTAAACAGAAGTCAGTTTGTTGGTTGAGATATGTGGATGACGTGTTCATCTTATGGACTTACCCTCTTCCAGATTTACAGGTTTTTCTTCATGAGGTCAGTAAGTTAAGTAATAGCATCAAATTTACCCTTGAAACTTAACAAGATGAGAGTTTGCCTTTTCTTGACGTTCAGATTAACCGAAGCAATATGCATTTTACCTTTTCAGATTACAGAAACCTTTGAAAGAGAATACAGTTATACTTTTTGTGCGAATTTACCTTTTAAATATAAGATTGCTGCGTTTCAGACCTTTATCAGAAGGTCCTACAACATTTGTTCAGATAGTCAGCTTGAGACTGAAATTGATTTCATTAAAAAAGTTAAAAGATCATGATTATAAAAGCTTCCAGATTGACCGGATTATTTCACAGTTTAATACCCCCCCCCCCCACCCCTCACTCAGGCCAGCGGTTTGTTAATACTTTACCTATCAAGTACAGAAGTATGCATTATGTCCCCATTTTATACGAAAAATTAAAGTAGATCCTTAATCATTCAATATAAAATTAGTAGCTCTCCCCCCCTCCATACCTGATTCAATTTGTTGGTAATAATATTGATAAAGTCTTGAAACATCAAAAAGCTGGGGTATATGAAATTCCGATTACCCTCCAAAATAAAGAAATATTAGTGTATATCGGCGAAACAAAAAGAAAATTTTCAGAAAGGTTGAAAGAGTACAAGCGGGATATTTCACAATCTAAACTTAATACAGCTCTCGCAAGATTTTGTTTGCTAATGAGGGGAGCAGAGTTATCTTTGAAGAAGCAAGAATCATTATTCCATGCAAGAATCCATACCTAAACAAAATTTTAGAATCCATTAAGAGTATGAAGCTTGGACAGCACACCTGTAACGATAATTTATCCTACAACATTCATAAAATTTGGCACAATATGTTATAAACTGTTTTTGAGTCAATTCCACTTCCCCCCCCCTCTTCCACAGCTGGTTTGGTTTTCTCCTTTTTGTTGACTTTATGTTTCCTTGGCAACTTTGTGACGTTTGGTGCGCCCTCTGGACATGGTCGTCAGTGACTCTGAGATGTTTGCCTCCATCCTCGAAAAATTTTAGACTTGTATGTGATATGTAGTCTTGTGTGTCATCCTGAAGACGTTCGCAGAAGCGAAACGAAACGTTGATATTTTAATGTATATTTTAATGTGTACCATTTAACAAAGTGTATTTTATTTTAAATACAATATTTTTATATATTTCATGGTGAAATCGTCCAATTTCTAAAATTTTGCATGTAATTATCAATTAAATAAATTGAACTGATCTACAACTTTTGTTTATATTTTTTTACCATTATCAAGAATATATAATTGTGTGAGTCAGAAGGAAAGGTTTGCCATTCTTTCCGTAACAACAACAACAAAAAAAATAAAACGGAATGAAAGGAAAATATTCATATAAGAACTATAAAATAAATTATATTGATATCTGTGGTTTAATATTTAAAAAATGTAGAAAAAAAATTAAAATTCAAGTGATAAAAAATATGTATTATAAATTGTTAATTTTATCCAGTTTCAAAATTAGTCTTTTAGAGAATGAGACTGATATAAAATTCATGGCAGCTTTTAAAGGTCGTGTAGTTAAAAAATAAAAATAAAAATAGATATTGTCATTTTTTCAACAGCAAAAAAATGAGATTGTAGTAAGTAAAAATAAATGCCCTGCTCTGTATGTTTTGGTAAATTTCTCATAAAAGGCAAGCATAATTGGTTGTAAATTATAAACTTAAAGTTATTTCACTTCATTTAATAACTTAGACTGACAGCACACCCTAGCTCGCCTTCAAGAAATAGGAATCAATTATGTAATATAAAAATTTGTCACGATTTCAATAACTAATTTAAAGGCAACTAATTCAAAATTCAAGAATTTTTCTAATGGAACATTCAAGTTATTCACCGTCAAATCTTGACGGTTACTATCTAGTCATCGATTTTACTATAATGCTTTTCAATATTTTAAACATAATTTTTAATTACATAAATACTTTTAAAATACATTTTTTCAAAATTAAAGGGAAAACTGGTAAAATAGATCCTTTTATGACAGAATTATTTCTTAAACATAAAATGTCGTGTTTCCAACATAAAGAATATTATATAATACTATTGTAACAGAAGCCTTTCTAGAACAGATTTTCCCCCTGACATGTGCAGTGCAATTCTGTTTAAGCAGGCATTACTGCAATATACCTTAGTTTAGTTAACGTCTATTATTAGGTGCATTGTTAATATTATTCATGTGATCATTATTTTTTATTGTTACTTTAAAATTTAAAATGTTTATTACATATTTACTTAGAAAATCCTCCTCCTAAAAGTGGTCGCATTCAAATAATGGTAAATAAAATCAACAAATAGATCACATGATATTAAATAAGAATGGGTATGTAAACACCAAAAGCTTCAACTTTTCACAGTTTAATGGGATGGGTCATACAAGAAGAAAATTGTTAAACAAATAGTCATATGTAAGAGCAGGAAGAGGAAACATTATAAAAGCCTGCTGGTCGCCAAGCAGTTTTCACGTACTGTACCTCACTCCGAGTCCTTTGGAAACATTATGAGTAATGATAGATTTTTACACGTCATTTGGGGTATGTACAGTGAACAAAAAAAGTATTTGCACACAGACGATTTTTTGCATAAGTAAGCACAGAAAGCAAATTTGATACTATTCTCTTAATTATTCATTTATTTAAATAAGAATAAAATAAAAATAACTACCCATTTTTCTTAAACAGTAATATTACACATTTAAAAAAATAAATTAATATTTTCTCATACCTAAAAAGTATTTGCACAAGAAGCACTGACTGTTAAAAAAAGGCATTAGATGTGAACATTATGCAAATGTTTAGCATATCAGTCCCGCAGTACATTAGCCCCGCACTTTAAAGTCACGTAATATATTAACTGGAGCACTGATTCTGGGGAGTTTTTGTTCTAATGGCGCCGAAAACGTGTGAACTGTCTGTTGCTACCCGTGAGAAGATTATATTTCTTCACAATTCTGGATTAAGTTACCGAGGAATAGATAAAAAATTAAATCTAAACTTTTCTAGTGTTTGTTATGTAATTAAGAAAAAAAAAGAAACTGTTTCGACAATAAATAAGCCGCGAACTGGGTGTCCAAGAAAGCTAAATACCAAGCAAAGGAGAGCCATCATAAAAGAATCATCAATAAACCCTTTTCTAAGTGCTCGAGAATTGGCTGTTAATGTCGCTTTAACGTCGGGAACAATAGTTACACCACAATCAATTAGAAATATTCTTCATGACGCAAATATTCGAGGAAGAGCCCCTCGAAAAAAACCATTTATTAGTGAAACAAATAGGGTGAAAAGACTTGAATTTGCAAAAGCTTATGCCAGCAAACCACTAGAGTTTTGGAAAACTGTTATTTTTTTCCGATGAAAGCAAGTTCAATATTTTTGGCTCAGATGGTAAGAAAACTGTATGGCGAAAGCCAAATACTTCTCTTCAAATTAAAAACTTGAAACCAACTGTAAAACATGGTGGTAGTCACGTAATGATTTTGGGATGCATGTCTTTTAACGGAGTTGGCGAAATGACCTTTATTGAAGACAATATGAATGCTAAACAATATATTAATATATTGCGAGATCATTTATCTAATAGTGCTCTGAAATTAGGAATTCCTAATTCATATTTTTTCCATCAGGATAACGATCTGAAACACACTGCATATATTACGAGGTTATGGTTACTTTATAATGTAAATAATAAATTGAAAACGCCACCACAATCACCAGACCTCAATCCGATTGAAAATTTATGGCATATTTTGGATGTGAAAATAAGGAAAAAGAAAATTTCTAACAAATCAGAACTTAAGCAAGCTCTTAGGGAAGAATGGTTACAAATCAGCAGTGAAACATGTCACAAATTAACCTTTAACTACTGTGACAAAAACTGTCCATTAACTACTGTGAGCGGTCTCTCAGACCGCTATATCAAAACATAATTAAATATCAACTAAGTGGTAAAAAATGGTTTGCTTACCAATACTTATCTACTATTGATTTATAAATCATTTTTCGATACTTGAAGTTTATTTTTGAAGACTAAAGACTGGTACCTTATTATATGGGAACAGTAAAAAAAGTGATTTATTGCAGGACAGCAAGAAAAAGGATGTTTAATTTTAAACTCATCTAACAATCGTTGAATAAAAAAGTATTTTTTTTTATAAAAAATATATGAATATCTAATAAAAGCCTAGTTAAATAGTAAAAACTAGATTTTATTTGCATAAAAAATGTCGTTTTATAAACAAAAAAAGTTCGTAAATTAAAGATAACATACATATCTACATATTTTTTTTTAAATGGAGTTTAATACATGTGAAATTATACCTAACCGTAGAATTAATAATAAAAAAAATTTACTACATAGTACAAAATGTTCGGTTGCAGCCAATGTCTTGCATTTTCGAACATTGAAGGGAGAGTCTCGATTTGATTTGAAAACTGCTGAGTACAATTGTAATCCTAGAAATCCTTTTATTTCAATATCATCTGTATCAGTTAGTTCGTGTCTCGTTTAATCAGAATAAAGCAATTTACATTCTTTAATTTTTACATTAGTCCATTTAAGTATAATTTCTATAACGTTTTTAACAAATAGCGAATTCCAAGTTTCTTCTGGTTCTGCTTTATGCCCCGTTTTTGCAGGACCTTTTAAATTCGGCAGCAGAACCACAATATTATGTTTCGGAGTTCGAATAACACGATTTGGGTTTTTTTGTAGTCCGTATAAAATTATTTTTTCCACAAAAATTCTCTGAGTTACTTGAAATATTTTCTTCATCATCCAGTGATAATTCCGAACGCGAATCGTGATCATTTTTTTCAGAATCTGAATATTCTATATCCAACTAATTTTTTACAGGCCCCTAAATTTCAATTTGTTTGAGTTACACCGGACGTTTTCTCGAATAATTAGATTCCATTTTTCCAATAATATCATGAAAAAAGTATAAAATTATCCACAAAATAAAAAGTTCCTTCTCGGGCATCAAACGGAATCACAACTACTGTGAGCGGTCTGGCAATGCTTTCGCAATAGAATGCTTTCGCAATTAAATGAGTAAAAAAAAATAACAAAAGCAGCTAGCAGAATGTAACCTTGGGGGCCGTTTCAGGAAGGTAGAGGTAAGGGTGAGGACTATTATCTATTCTGAGGGGTGGAAATGCATGCGGAAAAATCTGGAGCGGTCTGTCAGACCGCTCACAGTAGTTATGGGTTAATATAATCAATGCCCAGATGATTACAAGCTGTAATTGAAGCAAAGGGCATGCATACTAAATATTAGCACTGTTTTTAAACTTATAAATAATTCTTCTAGTTCTATTTTTATTGCTAGTGTGCAAATATTTTTTTGGCAATACAAATGCTACTTTTTTTATGTGTTCCTATTTTAAATATAATTATTAAGTCAGATATTAAATATGTTTATTTGTTTTGTAAAAGTGTTGGTATTTTTAATTCTTAGTTGCTTTTTATTTATTTATACATATGCTACAACAAATTTACCTGGTGTGCAAATACTCTTTTTGTTCACTGTACTTCTGTATCGCTTATTTTTTTGACTGACGTTTTAGGTTTGTGGCTTGGCGGGATCATTTACAACAAGTTCTTTTTGATTAGATTAGTAGATATTTTCAATTGACGTATGGATATTCAAAAACATCTCGTTTCGATTCTTCTCAGAAGTTATTTTATTTTTCTAATGTTTTATAACGCTCACAGTTACCAAATATTAAAACATTAGAATCAGATTTTAGAACAATGAAAACCGCATTTAATCAAACCAATGGTTGGAATATTGGAACTTAAATGAGGAAAAATATATTTTTAATCTTAGAGTACGTGAAGGAGAGAAATAAGCTTATGGATCGCGGTGACGCTTGTAGGTTATTAAAATGCTACACTCTAAAAACAAATACTGCCAGTTTCCCGGTAGGAATCGGAAAAATAGTTGCCATTATCGTACCGGAATAATTTCCAATCCAGCTCGGAATAAAGTCATAAAAATAAGGAAATAGTCAGTAAAACGGTATTTTACGGATTTTATTCCGATTTTACGGATTTTATTCCGAGCTGTGTTGGAAATTATTCCGGTACGATAAGGGCAACTTTTTTTCCGATTCCTATCGAAAAACTGGCATTATTTTTTTACAGTGTAGGAGAAAATGCCAGACTTCTTTGGTCATAATTTTAATGGGAAGGAATCTGAAAAGATTTCATCTGTGTTGGTAGGTTTGACTTAAAGAGATTTACAGATTTGGTTGTTGGTAAAAAGCTGTTTTATCGCACGGGAGGCAATCTTTGACCGGTGCAGTTAGGTGGGTAAAAATGTGGCAGTTTCTTTAAATTTGAATATTTAAAGGGGATATTACTATGTACTCATGGTATTTGGGGAGGAGGATTCTGGCGCAGTATATATATATATATATATATTATCAAGAGTTTATTATTATTATTATTATTATTTTGTCATTATTGCGTTGTTAGGAAATGTGAACTGCAAAACATTATTTCTGTAATTTTATTTTACTGTAATAAAGAAAGAAAATAGCATCGTGAGGGCACTTAATTTGAATACAATTGTAATTAATTTGTAAAACGTAATTGTACGTACGAAATTTGTTTGGATGAATTGTATTTTATTAAATGTTTATAAATTATACGTATGTGTTCTTGTGGGATTACATTTGAATATGCGTTGAGAGGTATGGCTTCGGTGCAGTCAAACTTCAAAACAAGGTGCCAACGAAATGAAGATCAGATTTCTCATTTTAACAAATCGTGTTGTTGAAATTGTGGGTTTTTTTAGGCATTATACTTCTTATTATCGTTTACAAAAAGTTAATTTCTAAACCGTTAGCTTTAGAGGCATAGTACACATTGCAAAAATGTTTGAATTTTTTTAAAGAAATTACAAATTTTATATAATGTTCTATGAGTTATACAACTTCCTATAACTTTTATTTAGAAAACATTTCTATGTGTTTTAAGAAGTAAAATAGCAAAAACATTATTCTTCTAAAGGCAAAACTTACTGAGTTATGATACATATGAATTTGAAACAAGAAAAAACGTGTTTTTAGTGCCAGAACGCTGATAATGCGTGAAATGCAAAGTATCATAACTAGATAAGTTTTGGACTTAAAAAACTTAGGTTTTTAACCAAAAGCTGATTTTAGTGGTGTATATTTATCTCAACCAAAACAGCGTTTAAACTTATGTCCCAAAAATTTTCAGATATCTTCTAAAATGACCTTCTAATTTAAATGTCTGTTGACAGCATACTCATCGATTAGTTATACGTTACAAAAGTAACTGTTTGTTGAAACCTGTTACCCGTTCAAGTGTGGAATGATGTTACCTGTTAACCAAAAGTAACTCTATTTACCATTTCTATTTCATTTGTATTTTTTTTCTTCAGAAAGGAAATTTTAGTGAGTTTCGCTCTTTTTTAAAAATGAGTTTCAATTGATTGAACTCGTTTTATAAATTTTGAATTTGTGCGCGAACTTGACAAATTTTTGCGAAGTTGAATTTGAGTTTGAATTAGATCATTTTTTTGTTGTGAGTTTGTCCAACACTGCCTATAATAATCCACGAACGTATTTAATATCTTTTGGAAAATGCATAAATGACCAATTTAAAATTCTAACGGCGTATTTCATAAATTTCTTAAAATTAATACTAAATTCATATAGATTATCTAAACATATCTCACAACAAAATTAAAAAACCTACACTATAGATACAACTAAAATATACACTGGCCTCCAAAAGTTAAGAAACTTGGATTGGATGCTTTTGATTGCACACGGTTTATCGAATAGCTACCAAAAATATTGTCGAATTGTTATTGAACTTCCGGGATGTAAAGAACATGTTTTATTTCATATTTCTTGGTGAAGTTTTAGTCGGGAGGACAATTAGGAGGCTAATAATAACGTTAATAATAAAATAATATTTGTGATCACCTATGTAACAGAAAATGCTGAAAATGGTTTGTCACTGTATTTAATGACTATCTGGGTCTTGTTCAACGTTTATGTGCATTTATGTAAGCACAGCACTCATATTTGTGAATATGTTATTGTGTCAGTGAAAAATTCAAATGTTTTGTTTACAGCATACTGAGTTTTCAGCCAAATTTAACATAACTTTCCGAATACCTGGCAAAAAACTGTAGCAACAGTATACTGTTATTAAAAATATGAATATATTGAATATTTGATGAGATATGGGCATTTGTATGAAATAATTGTAACTGCGCATGCGCGGAAGTTTCTAAAATTTTTATTTTATAATTTAGTAGTCATCTATTTAGGGCAACTTCCATTAAAAGTCCAGTCAAATATCGTGAAAATTCACACAGATGGGGGCGATATAGTGAGTTGCTTTCTAAAAATAGCTTTATTATAAGGGATTTTCCACAACTTTTCAATCAGCTCACTGTGTCTTTTTGAGTTTTCCCGATATTTGATTGGATTTTTTTATAGAAGTTGCTCAAAATAGCTGACTACCAAATTATGAAATAAAATTTTTGAAATCTTCCACGCACGCGCAGTTCAAAAAGTTTTCATACAAATGCCCATATCTCATCAAATATTCAATATATTCATGATTTAACTGCAGTATACTGTTGCTACTGTTCTTTTTCATGTTTTCGGAAAGTTGTGTTAAATTTAGTTGAAAACTTTGTATGCTATCAACAAATAAATGTTGAATTTTTCTCCAGATACAATAACATCTCCACAAATATGAGTGCTATGCTTATACAAATGCACGCAAACACTGAACAGGATCCAAATAGTCATTTACCACAGTGACAAACCCTTTCCAGCCTTTTCTGTTACATAAGTGATAGCAAATATTATTTTATTATTAAATTTATTATTAGCCCTCTAATTGTTCTTCCAACTAAATCTTCACCGAGAAATATGAAATCAAACATGGTCTTTACATCCCAGAAGTTCAAGAACAATTCGCTAATAATTTTGGTAGATATTCGACAAACCGTGTGCAACCGAAATCATCTAGTCCCTGTTCCTTAACTTTTGGAGGCCAGTGTATATCACCGTATAATCACCGTATAAATTCTTTATAACGCTACCAGTAAATCCTTCATTTTTATTCATTTTGGAAAGTCTGACCTTCACTACCGTGACTTCAAACGCCTCATATAACCATTATTATACTAAAAGCTATTTTCTTAAAAAAGAAAAAAAAAAGATGAATGTGTCAACTAGCTTTTGACAAAAGTGACAAGAATTATTCATGAAGCATTGAGGATTAATGGATAACTTTCACGATTGTTAAGTGAGTTTATGCAGCTTTGTAGCTAACGGATTTCGAATAACATGATTTACAACAATGCTCGTTTCCGCTGATATATATTCAGAATTTAGATGCAAAAACAGAATTGATTCAAAAATATTTCACGAGGAAGGAAGAGCAGTGAAACAGGGATCTTTACATTATTAAAGTTAGAAATATTTGAAGTGAGTAACAAATTTTGATTACTATTATAAAAGTTTTCCTTTCTAAAATTGTTATTCGTGTATATAGTCATTCTGAAAAGTACAAGAGGCTTCAGTGCATAGAATGCTTTTCTGAAGGCATATAACATTTATTTTTATTGTTACAAAACAGACAAAGTTGTCCAATCGTAATAAGTAATGCTGTGTGTTCAATCTTCTTTAAATTAAATTTTTTAAATCAATAGTGTATAGCCGATGAAAATAAAGAACGTATATGTCTCCACTAAATCTGATAAAATCATTGTATAAGAATGATACTGTTACCAACTGTTTGGTAATAACATCTGTTTGTAAAACCTATGACGGGCTTAGAAGTAAGAGGCATCTCTACATTTTAAAAACTTTACAACTTTTTTTTTTCACATCAGGATATTTTTTCAGCTTCCTCATAAATTGTCATAGATTTATACGGGAAATGTGTTGGGGTTTTTCCTTTAAATATATAATAATAAAATATGAATTGTAAATATAAAAATACAATTTTAATTCATTTTTCAACCGCTTTTCAGCAGTGAAATTGCGCTTGAAATTGTGGAATATTAAAGACGTGAATTATCACATTGCTAACTAAGCGTAAACTAACAGAGTGAAAAAAAAATGTCCAAGCCGGGAATCGAACCCGGGCCCTGGAATTATTTCGAGGGGCCCGGGTTCGATTCCCGGCTTGGACATTTTTCACTCTGTTGTTTTACGCTTAGTTAGCAATGTGATAATGCAAGTCTTCAATATTCAATAAAAATACAGATTTCGTTTATTAGTAACGAAAAAAATTGCATAAGAAATCTAAATAGTAATGAACGTTGTATCTATAAAGAAATATAGAACTATTTGGTTACTTTCAAAGACTTTAATTTTTTGTTACAGTAAACGAAATTAAGTAAAACATACTAACAATCTAACACACATGCATACATTCTAGATATGAGAAATAGAATTATTTTTCGTAACATGTTGCATCGTTCCACACTTGCACAGGTAATAGTTTCCAAGAACCTGCTATTTTTTTTAACTTATAACTAATCCCTGTGTATGCTGTCAACGTATGTTTTAATTAGAATGCCTTTAAGCAAAATGTTTGAAATAATTTTGGTGCGTAGTACAAAGGGTGTTTTTGTTGAGATTAATCCACACCATTAAACTCAGTTTATGGCTTAAAACTTAATTTTTGCAGGAGAAACCCTTACCTAGAAGTATCATATCTCAATACGTTTTAGCCACAGATTAATAATTTTTTTATGTTTTACTTGTTAGAACACTGGGAAAAATTTTCGAAATAAAACTTTTAGGACCGAGACATTGTAAAAAAAAAAAGTAATTTCTTAACTATTTAAAAAGCAGCTAGTTTAACGTAAATACATTTTTGAGTGATGCATAACAAAATTGGAAACATTTTTGGAATTGGAACTATACCTGTAAAACTAACGGTTTAAAAAACACCTTTTGGTAAATGATAAGAAAAGACACGCTGTATAAAAATAAAAACAGTTTTAACAATATGATGGGTAAAAAAAATGGTTTGCGAATTCATTGTAGCCATATCTATCAACGCATATCCAACGGAACCTCACAAGAACATCAAAATATTGTTTATACACTTTTGATCAAATACAATTCAACATTGCAATTCATTGATGCAATTTTGGCACTATATAAAAACACATTTTTGCATTTTGGTGACTAAAACACTGAAAATTTATTAAATTACAAATATCAAATTATATGATGCTGAACAAAGTTTGAAACATTTTTGCAAGTGGAACTATACTCTAAAACTAATGGTTTAGAAAGTAGCTATTGTTAAACGATAAAAAAAAACACCCTGTATAAAAATAAACGCTGTTTCCACAACATGATTTCTGAAAGATTAAATTTGGTCCCGGACTTCATTGCAATCTATCAATACACATGCACAGCGAATCGCGCAGGAATATATTATTTATAACTTTTAATCAAAATAAATTTATCCAAACAATTTTTCATTACGTTTTTCAAATTAATTACAGTTGTATTAAGGGCTCGCACAAATAATGCGATGCTATTGTCTTTCTTTTATAATACTGTAAAATAAAATCACAGAAATAAAAAATGTATTCTGGCTCTTATTTTCTAAAAACACAGTAATGAGAATGTGAAAAAATAAAAATAAGCTAAAAACACATAGCCAAAAAAACACCCTTCTGAATAAAACAAAAAACCTCTACACCTTCGTGAGCAATATTCCTTCTAAACAATCAAATTCAATGACTCCGCCACCCGGTCAAAAATGGCTACGGCGATAACTCAGCCAAAAGTGCAATGAAATCGAAATTACACTCATATTCCCATCATCGGGATATCCTTTATTAAAAAATATGTTCTACTTTTGTTTTACATATTTTTCTAAACATGTTTTATTTACCAAAAGCTCCCATCGACTAAAGTGTTTGCATGCAACGCTATGAAACTGCACAACAAATTAAACTGGTTTAAGTTGTATCACTGTGAAGTGTTAAAAATGTCTTTGCATTCATACTTAACGAAAGCAGTTGCAATATTAAAATAAAAAATAATGATTAATTGGAATTTAAAAAAAACTGTCAAGCCATATACGGTTTTTCGGACCTATTTAACAATCGTAGAGGAACAATCCAGATGTTTTCTAGCGAAAAGCACTCTAATTCGTTGCTAGCGAGAATACTTTCCAACTGTTAAGTTTTATTATTTTCTCTGCAGCCGATGATACTTGCTAGACACTGAAGGCTTCCAAAGACATAACTGGCTTCAGCTGTTAATGATTTCATCTCTTTTCACTTTGGTGTGTCATAATAAGCATTCTTAAACGTTTAAAACAGGACTTTTTTAAAATTTGAAGTACATTTTAAAGCTCTTTTTTTATTAATATAGAAAACATATGTCGGAAATTTTATTTTTATTATAATTTTAGTATGTATTTCTAAAAGTCTGTTGTTTCATCATTTTTTTAATACTTTGCAGGTCATCCTTTCCTAATTTAACAAGGGCATTGGGGTAATCGGTTACTAAATAATATACAGGGTCATCGAAAAATATTGCCTAGATTTAAAAAAATCATAATATCGAAAATTTTTATGTTAAATGAGTAATTATTTCACTACACGATAACTGATGAACGCAAGTTTGGCTTTAGTTCACCAGAATTCGTTTCGGTGTCTGTGTTATGCACGGATTAGTTGCGCAGTCGTCAAGGTCAGCCGACACGCCAGACTGCAGCTGCTCAGTACGATGTTGACTGTGCAACAAAAAGCACAGTGCGTGATTTGGTATGTGGAGTAAAAGTCAATTGCCAGTGTACAGCGTCCTTTTAGGAGAAATTATCCAGGTCAAACTGCTCCTGATAACAAAGCGTCCGCTGGCCTTGACGACTGCGCAACCAAGCGTTCACCAGTTATCGTGTAGTGAAAGAGTTACTCATTTAACATAAAAGGATTCGATGTTATGATTTTTTTAAATCTAGGTATTATTTTTCGATGACCATGTACTATAAAACAATAATATTGTTATTTATCCTAATACTTTAAATAACGCCCATCTCTAATACACACATACGTACATGTATGCGAGCATAGTTACATACATCCATACAGTACTACATACATACCTAGATATATGCGAATATCCATACATATCGTCGCCTCAGAGCAACAGTAGGACATCTAGTAATAATAAAAAATGAGATGTCTGACTTGCTGTTATGAAAAACTATGTCTGCATCTAGTGGTACAGTGGGGGATTTTTACAAAAAACATCTGAGATATAATATTAATCATAACATTGTGTTTCAAAAGTTATTCCAGTAAATGCAAACACAGTTGTTCATAGCAGTAAGCTCTGAGGCGACGATACATTCATGTGGTGCTACATACATACATATAATATATGAATGCCCAAGATTCACGCAGAAACACACGCTAAAAATTTTATTTTTATGACATAAAAATAAATGAAATGTAAAATTAATTACTTTGTTTAGTTAACTGTTCGACCTAGTAGAGTTAGTTTAATAGTTTCGTTAGACTGCCAAAAAGTAACATTTCTCTATGTCGAAGAAAACTGGTAGGAAAGAATTGTAATTTCACATAGCCTTATTTTTCATTGTGGTTAATCGTTTTATGTAAAAAATGATGTAAATCAAAATTGATAAGATTTTTTAATATCACATTATTAATATCTTTTAACTAAAGGTATTTTTGAGAATAAGCAATAAAACCTAGATTTTGCTTTATTCTGCTTATATTAGTTTTAAACAAAAAACTTTTTGCAAATAATAAATTTCATAAACTAAGTGAATATGTTTTTCAATTATGTGATTGTTTAGTTATGTGTGTTCTGCTTCTTTATTTATAAGTAAGTGAACAAAAGCACTTTCGTATTTCGAAATTTGTTTGTAAATTCTGGTGCCATTCACTGACTTCAACATTTTACGAATAGAAGTACCTTGCCCCTGAAAGGGTTAAAATAATATTAATGTATTTATTATTTTAAAGTTTCCTTTCCCTTTTAATATTCACGAATAAATACAATTTTCAAGACAAAATTTTCAATATTTTCCTGCTTTTAACACTTACTCATTTAATAGTAATTTTAAAGGATTTTTTTCTGTTTTTAATAGTCAAGTGTAAATAAATTTTTAATCGATAGGAAACATTATTCTTTGCGCTGTTTTTTAGAATTGAAAACAATCTGTATAATAATAGCCTAAGTCATGTGACTATTATCAACATTTCCGGGAGGACCCTTTCACTTTTTATGTTCCAGGCGACCACTTTAGTATTTTAATGTTAGACAGCCACAGGCGGTAAGTCGCCAAATATTATTCTATCGACATCATTTCACTTGCATTATAATAGTCCAAGTCATATAACTGCCACAAACAAGTACAACCCTTCGCTTTTCTCAAGAAAGGTTTCCATTTTGATTAAAGAATCAGTTTTTTTTTTTTTCGAATAAAATTACATAAACGTTGCCATGATCGCAAAGAATTCTTGGTACATCTATGTTAGTCGGGTGCAAATCTCGCCAACAGCTTTTTTTTAACTCACCAGTTAGCATTGTTTTATTTTTGATTGGCAAATAAAAACGAAACTACTTGGTTATCCCATCGACCAAAAATCTATCGCCAGACTATAAGACTAAATTCCAATAATGGCTTATCGTAAATGTCACATTCACTTGACATTAAACACATTACACGTGTTTATTACGTCATCAAGTGTTTTATAAATCGACGTTTTATTTGTATTTTTATTAATCGTTTACTAATTTATTTGTTCTTTCGTTATTTAAAATAAAAATTCCGTCAATTTGTATAATTTGGTGAGTGGTTTGGCGATTTATATAATTTGGAGAAACTGGTCGACAGGATAACTAAGTAGTACCATTAAAACATTCTTTGAAGTTGAAATTAAATGTCAGGATTTGTTGCATTATTTAATCGGGTTTGGCGTGATTTTTTTTACGACAATTTGGCAAAAACCTCGTTTTCAAATAACAGTTACATATGTATTTTTAAATTATTTTCTATTATTTTTAAAATGAAATAACAATAAAGAAAAGAAATTAATTAATAACTATAGAACTAAACAATTTATAACATTTTTTAAAAATAAAAATAAAATAAATGTAAATAAACATTTATAAATAAATAAGCAACAATAGCCGGGTTAGCATGTCAGGCAAAATAACGCCATTTTGGCGCCATTTAGGTATCCCGGTTCGTATATGATATCTGCGCCTAATATTTTTCTTTTCGTTTCGTTTAAAAAAAGAAAGAAGGGAAAGCCATTAATTTTAAACTTTTCTGTTTTAAATGAAAGTTTAGTAATAAATAAAATGATAATGAAATATTAAAAAAAAAGCATAATTCTTAGCATACATTTAAGAAAGGTCAAACTGGTCGCCAAATTAATTTAAAATAATAACCTTTACTAAAATACGAAAAAAAAATATATGTTATGATTAAAATTTGAGTTGCCATCATTAGAAAAAGTATTTAAAATTAAAAAAAAATTAATATTTCGAAAACTGTTTCGAAATTAAAAATTCTAATACCAGTTTTGAGATTTGCGGATCAATACCAATTTTTGGTGTTAATTTCATTGCAAAGTGTTTCATATTTTATGAGAAATCGCCGCGAAACATAATCAGTTGTTTAATCAGTCGTTTCATAGAATCGTTTCATAAATTCGTTACGTTTCAGTCGTTTCATATATCCGTTTCATAAAATTCGTTTCATTAGGATTTTATATATATAGGGTATATATATAGGAGATATTTGAAATGTACAATCTGAAAAGTTAATTTTCCACCGTGCGTTTCTGTCACACACTATAGTCTATTAAAACTAAACACAAAATAATGTATATAATAAGCTCAATAAATATAGAAAATATAATTAACAAATATAGTAACTTTTTTTTTAATTTAAAACATATCTACCCTATATATATAAAATCCTAATGAAACGAATTTATGAAACGGATGTATGAAATGGCTGAAATGAAACGAATTTATGAAACGGATATATGAATCGACTGATTAAACAACTGATTATGTTTCAAGCGATTTCTCCTAAAATATGGAATACTTTGCGATGAAATTAACACCAAAAATCAGCATTGATCCGAAGATCTCAAAACCGTTATTAGAATATTTTAATTCGAATTAGTTTTCGAAATATTAATTTTTTTTTCTAATTTTACACACTTTTTTCTAATGATAGCAACTCAAATTTTAATCAAACAGATTTTTTTTTCTTATATCAGAAAAGGTTGACATGGTAACCCGGCTATTGTTGTTTATTTGATAATAAATGTTTATTTTTTTTTCTTTTTATAAATTATATAAATTATTTTGTTCTATAATTATTAATTATTTTTTTATATTTCCTTTAGATAATAATAGAAAATAATTAAAAAATACGGTACTACTTAGTTATTCCGCCGACCAATTTCGCCAAATTATATAAATCGCCAACACACTTGCCAAATTATACAAATTGACGTAATTTTTATTTTAAAAAACAAAACAAAACAAAACAAAAAAAAAAAACAAAAAAAAAAACAATTTAACAAATTACAACGGTCATTTGGTAAATGATTTTTTCGAAGACTAAAATTTAAGACATAAAAAATCGCACGGAGTTGATCATACATTACGTACGCCATGAATTAAACATTAATAGTGTTATTACACGTAAAAATTTCAAGCGACAAAAATCGCCTGTGACCCGTCAGATTTCTTAAAACTAACGTATTATCCACCTGAAACTTACGTATTATCTAAGCATTTCATTGGCTGTTCGGGAAAAGGCTTTTCCATCGTAGAAATCTGACGATCAATTTTAAATGAAATTTCATTCTTAAACTTCTAAACATCCCACAATATTACTTTTTACACCGTCGTATAGAAAAAAATGTACCTTTAATTGCAATTTGTTTGAAAGTTGTATCTCAATTTGTTTCTGAGTTATTAATTATTTTTTGTAGTTTTTATTACTTTTTTGTCATAGTGGCAACAGAAGTATCCATCTCTGTTGAAAGTAAAGGGAAATACAGATTACTGTATAGACCAATGAGAATCGAATAAAATGCTTCAAATATGCTTTTGATTTCCTACCATGACCAGGACAATAACCATATTTACAAATGGTTAATAAATTAGTATAACATTAATAAATATACAAATAAAAAGTCGAAATAAAAAATCACTTGATGACGTAAACACGCGTAACTTGCTTAAATTCAAGTGAATGTGACATTTACGATCAACTATTATTGGCATTTAATCTTATAGTTTGGCGACAGATTTTTGGTCGACGGGATAACTAAGTAATAAAAAAATGCATATTTAACTGGTATTTGAAAACGAGGTTTTGGCCAAATTTTCGTAAAAGAAAAAAAAAAATCACGCCAAGCCTGCTGTGCGTATATGACATCTGGCCAAATATTACCACTTGAAAAAAAAATGCTAACTGTAGAGTTGAAAAAAAGCTATAAAAAAGATTTGTATCTGGCTAGCGTAGCAGTACTAAGAATTCTTTGCAACCATGGAAATTTTATGTAGTTTTATTCGAAAAAAAAAATTGATTTTTTAATCAGAATGGAAAACTTACGGTCCCATATTGGCGGGATTTTTTTCTAACGCCAATGTCATATACGGAACGGGCACTTAACTGGCGCCAAAGTATCGTTATTTTGCTGTTGTGGTTTATGCTATTTATGCGTCCCCCAAATTGGCGTCATTAAAAAATCGCGCCAATATGGGACGTATATGACATCGCTGCCAAACTTTCGTATGAACGGTGAAGGGATCAGACCGTATTTGTTTATGGCAGTTGATGACTTTAACTATTATAATATAGATGAAATGATGGTGATAGAATAATTTGGCGACTTATGATCTGTGCCTGGCTAACATTAAAGTACCAAAATAGCACTTAGAGTATAAAAAGCGAAGTGGTCCACCTGGAACTGTTGATGATAGTCGCATGACTTAGGCTATTGTTAATGAGATTTCTTTAAAATACAGGGAGACAAAGACTCTGTATACTTAATTTATTTTATTTTAGCTTCTTTTCAAATGTTTAACTGATCCTCTTTAATCAAAAACGAAAACAACCATTGGATGTCTTAACAGCAACTGATTTGCCCTTAATTTTTTGCAATCAAAGGGAATTGAATGGAAACCCATTTACAGGGAGATCTGCACAGCTTTTTTCAGTATGACTCAATCTTCTCTAATATTTTTAAAACCCATCAGATTAGCGTGTTTTTAGATTCTGCGGTGTCTGAACGAGGGTTGGCGAGCGTAGCTTGCAGGGGCAGAGCCCCCTAGTTTTGTATAAAGTTTAATTATGATCTCATAATAAAGAAATCTATCAATTAGGACGAACATTCTTTTTTACGTTTAAACAAAAATAGCCTCGACAAAAACATGACAATGTGAATATAAATCTCATTTCTGTAATTAATTTTTGATTTGGGAAATTTTATCATTCAAAGTAGCTGACCCATTGGGCGTTGCCCGGGGCCTGTTATAATAACTTTAAGCAAAACTTAAGTTTGTATGATTTTATATATTTTGAATGAATTTTGTTTCGAGGACCCCATTGCCTTCTGCAGCGTCTATTTAAAGTATAAACACGAAATAATATACATTATAAGCTCAATAAATATAGAAAATATAATTATCAAATATAGTAATTTTCTTTTATTCAAAAACATGTTTTTTATAAAATTTAATTATGATTTCATAATAAAGAAATCTATCAATTAGGACGAACAACTGTGTTTACATTTAAAAAAATAGCCTCGTCAAAAGCATGACAATGTCAATATACAGCTCATTTCTGTAATTAGTTTTTTATTTTGGAAACTTTATATTTCAACTAGCTGACCCGCACGGTGTTGCCCGGGGACGGTCATAATATCCTTAAATAAAACTGAAGCTTGCATGATTTTATATCTTTTGAAACTATTTGAAATGAATCTAGTTTCGCGGATCCGAAAAAAATACGTGATCTGGGTCTCCGCTATACATGGCAGCATGTACTGGATTTTCTCCGCGTTCGCCGGAGACAAACAAAAACCAAGTTGAGTGAGCCAAACCTCGTAGTAATAAAGCACATAGAATCCGAAAAACGAATGCACCATTAATGCTTGAAACTGTTGGTAAAAGATATTTAATATAAACTTTCTTAATACTTAAAGCAGCAGAACTGCAATGATCAAAATTTGAATGTACCAAATCCCGTCCAAATTTGATCCTTAGGACACGAGTAAAGTATGCGCCCCCATACGGTGGAAGGTCTCCCCCCCCCCCTGTTAATTTCACGAATTACTTTTAACATTAACGTAATATTTAATAAACGTATGAAATACCTTATCTAAAGTTACCTTTAAACTAATGCGATTTTTGATTTACGGCTATAGTGAGTAAACTCTTGTTGTTGCCGAAAAAGGAGATTAATATTGGAAAAGGTATAAAAAAGACCTGACCCAGAGGGTCAGGGCCTTAACAGGGCCTTGGGTGCAAGATAATTTTTTAGTAATTTTACAGTAGCTGGAGGACGATAGAATTATGTTAAAAAAATTGTAATACAATCGGACCATTTTTTAAAGAACCTACAACAAAACCCCCAAAGAGGATATTAATATTCAAAATTGGTGGTATCTGAAGTCTCAGAAATTTTTTTGCCTTTCAAGTAGTAGCTTAACGACTTAAGAAGATATTACAAACCAGTAATTTAAAAAAAAATAAAGTCATTCCTACTTAGGTCAACAAAGAAAAATTTTATTTTAATTACCTTTTATGAAATAATTACAATTCATGTAAATATGTATATACATATGACAGAATCACAGTATTAAGTGACAAAATAGAAAGCGAATTTCCTTGCAATTTTCCATTTTCCTTTCTATATATGGTGTCGGACTATTTGGAGTAAATAAGAAATGTTTTTCGCCCATATAAAACTAAAATTAATTAATTAAATTTAATTATTGAATTAATATTTGAAAAATCTGTATTAACATCAAGTGTCATCCACTGCAAGTTTAAAAAAATGTACCTGAACTTGAGTGGATAAATAATAATTATTTTATTAACAATTTAAAATTTGAACAAGACATATAAATGTATTTAGAGAGAGTGTGAACTAATAGTAGGAATTGCAAAAAGTTAGTGAATTGGGCCATTTTTAAATGAGCTATAATAAAGGTCCCAAAAAAGGGGCCAACTGATAGTAAAGAGCAGGTCCCTTGCATGAAAACATGTTAGAATGTCTTAGTTCTTAGAACTTTAATTCATACCCTATCTTAATTTTGGCTAATTGAAGATTAATCATTTGAATAAAATTTTAAAGAAATGCGCAGAAATGGTGGTGGTGGGCTTAGAAAAAGGCTCTAGGGTGACAGTAAAAATATGAGGGTGTTGGTCCGAGTAGAGGAGTCCAAGAATCAATTTTAAAACTAAGCATTAAGACGGGGAGAAAATTAGGTTTGAAAAATGCATGACGCACAAAAAGTTCAAGAGGCCGGACCGGACCCTAGGGGGCCCCAGGATTTTAACTGGAATGTAGAAACGGGAGAATAACTAAATGGAAAAATGGTTCCAAAAAGGAAAATCGGATTAGGAGGGGTAATTTATTAACGATTTATGGTGCAAATACTTTAAAAGACCCTGTACCGGGACCAAAGTGGCCAGGGCCTCAACTGGAGTGTGGATGAGTATAAAGATATTTTTAGTAGTTCTTAAAGTAATCAGAGGACGCTAGAACTGTGATAAAGAAAAATACAAGAGATTCGGATCGTTTTTAAAGGAGCCGTACCAAGAGTCCAAAGAAGGTGATTAAAATTCAAAATTGGTGATATCTGATACCTAAGAAAATTGTGTCCTTCATGTAGTAGCTGGAGGAAATTAAGAAGCTGTTAAAAAAATCTAGTGAATTTTAAAGCAGCTATTATATGGGGCACAAAAGGGGCAAACTCATTGTTGAAAGCAGCGCTCTAACATAAAACATGTTAAAATGTCCTAGTACTTAGCGCTTTAAACCTTCAATTAGTCAAAATTAGGCATAGGGTATGAATTATTCATTAGAAAAATATTTTAAAGAAATATGCAAAAAATGGGATAAATTAAAAAAAAAAAAAGCCTTATGATCCCAATAAAAATATGAAGGTGTTGGTGCAGTCACCAGAGTCCACGACTCAACTTTAAAATTATTCACTGAGAAGGTGAGAAAATTAGGAGGTGAAAAATGTAAGGCGCACAAAAATCTAAAGGGCCCTGGACTAGGCACTACGGGAAACTAGGAGACCCCAGAGTATTAACTGGAATGTATAAAAGGGAGAATAACTAAATGTGAAAATGATCTCCAAAATCCAAATCGGATTAAAAGTATGCAATTTATTAACAATTTAGGGCTAAAAACATCAAGGGGGGCAGGGTTTTAACTAAAATGAAGAAATGGTGGAAAAACTAATTGGATAATTGCCCCCAAAACGAAGGAGATCGGATGAAAGTGTGGTAAGTTATTAAATATTTGGGGTATAAAAATTTAAAGGAACCCAGAGGCCTAGGCCCTTAAAAAATTAAAAATATGAGCCTACGGTGCATCAAGATCTGTCTTCGAAAATCCTTGCCTAAATTTTCAGATTTCTACGTGAAGTACATTTCGCTAGCCATCGTCGACACACAGACAGACACACACAGTGAAACTTTCTTTCATTAGTATAAATAGCTGGTCTAACGGTGCAGTTTTCTGTTATCGTTTTCATTTACAGAGAAAAGTTCAACCGGAAATAAAGTATTAAATTTTCTTTTAAATAATTTTAATTTGTTTTAATTTAAAATTTTTAGGGTTCCGTACTTAAAAAGTAAAAACGGAACCATTATAAGATCACTCCTGTGTCTGTCTGTCTGTCACAGACCTTTTACTCGTAAATTATGCAACGTGGAAAGTTCAAATTGGGGGAAGTAATAAAGACTATTGACCCACACATTTACAGATTAATAAATATTCATAAATATATTTAGGAAAAATGTAGAGGAGCTAATTAAGATACTTGAAAAAAAATATTTTCTTTGTATATCGTGTGAAAGCTTTCGTAACGCTAAAATCAAAAATATATTTCATTTAATTTTAGGCATTATAATTTCAAAGTTATCGTGGAAAATGTAGTGCAAAAATATATTCCCCACCCCCCACCCCCATCTAATTCCGAATCTATTGAAACTAAAATTATAAAAAAATTAGAGGTAGTAGATATTGATTTAGACCTTGCCGGAAAATTATAGCGATTACCCTAGGTCACATACTTTTTGAGAAAATCGCATTTTTCCGTTACACTCAAATTTCGATTTACCGGCTTCAGCAAAAGTGTTGAGCAGAGCAGGAGGTACCTATCGTAGCAGAATTATAAAAGCATTGTTGATCATGAATTTCGGAAAAAATTGTCGGTAATTAGCCGAGATATTAACCCTTAAAGACACGGACGGTTTGGACATACATAATGACAGGCACGGCGTACTGTACGCTCCATCGGCTTTTAAAGCCTAGATAACAAATTTTAAGGATATATTTATGTAATGCAATGCCCAGTAGCAGTATAAAAGCAATAAACGTCAAATTGTTAAAAACAGACTAATTTAATGAGAATTAATCACATAAATACTATGGGATTCGCGACTAGTTTACATTGAGTGGCTCTCTGAATACACCTACTATGTCTTTAAAAGTTAACTAAAAACTTATATGGAATAACAAATATACAGAATAGCTATATTTGCTGTTATTTAGGTTCCATATATCTTTTAAATTTCATGGTATATCATTTAAACTTTTCTAGTATACAGGGTGCAAAGGAAAGTCCCTTTAACCTGAAAATACTTGTGAACGGAGAGAGCTACAGCTATGCAAGTGAGGTAACGGTATACTAAAGCGACTACGCCCGATTTAATGAAAACGACAGAAGCGCCCCCTATTGTCAAAATTTGGAAGATAGCCACTGCAAATCGAAAACGAAAAGAGATATAGCAAAATTTCCAGTTAGAATGTTTTAGAGCATCAATTAATTAATAGAATACGACATTTGGTTTACCTGGATAAGACAAAGCTTCGCCTGTTTACCCCAAAATGTCCGAAATCGATGCTCTCCATTTTGTGTAAACGTTTGAATGGAATAGTCAGAAGTATGAAGAAATACGCACAATTTATTCTATAAATAAGTACTTATCTCAATACATTTTGATAACATCACACAGTCAAAAAAAAAAAGAACTGTCTCTCATTGATAAAAAGTAAATATTCAGAATGTTCGAAAAGTTCGCCATTGCTCACGATACACGTTTGTATTTGTGAGAGTAATTCTGCATGCACATTTCTCAGCATGGAGCGTCTATTTCAAGTCTCTTCAATACGACGACATAGATTTAACCCTTTCAAGGGAGGTGGCTAGACGGTCTAGCCACCTAATTTTAATTCCAAAACTGACAAATGGCAACAAGAATATTTCAATAAAATTTTGCTTTTGTAATGAAAGTGCAAATTAGCTGGTTTTTGTTTTCAGAGAAATTCGTTAGAATATTCTGGTGTCAGTCAATTATTTCATCAGTTTACGAACAGAATTCTTCTGGCCCTGAAAGGGTTATTCTAAAATTTTAAATGCATCGGAAATTAAATCTTTACAGACATTACAGCACAGTACAACGTCACAATATGCAATTGTGCACGGCTAAATTTCCGGAATGTGAATAGACAAAGTAGAATCGTTGATCATCGATTTCGGACATTTTGGGTATGCAGGCGACGATTTATCTTATCCGTGTGAACCAAATGTCGTTTCGTTCTAATTAATTAATGCTCTAAAACTTTCTAATTGGAAAATTTGCTCTACCTCTTTTCGCTTTCGATTTGCAATGTCTGTCTTCCAAATGTCGCCACTAGGAGTGCTGCTATCGTTTGCATTAGGTCGGCCGTAGTCGCTTTACTGTACCGTTACCTCACTTGTATAGCTGTAGCTTTCTCCGTTCGAAAGTATTTTCAGGTTAAAGAGATTTTCCTTTGCACCCTGTATACTATACAGCTATACCCAACCCTACGTTGTATAGTTTGTACAAAGTCTTAGTATTCTTTTAGAAACGGTATTTTTTTAATAATATACTTATCAATTCATATGTTATTGTACGGAACCCTCTGTACACGAGTAATTCTCGCACTTGACCGTTTATTATAAACATTTTTAAATTATTGAATCAATGACCTTGGTAAATTTTCATGCAAAATCTTGATCTTATATTTTCTAAATTTATTCATAAAGATTTCTTTTATAAACCTAAACAGATCTAAGGAAGAGTGCTTAAACTATTAGCTTTTCCGATCTGATTCAATTTAAGGAACTGAAAACTAGTTTGAAAAGTAGTTGTTACCATTAAAAAAACATCATTTGGTTCAATTTTTAATATGTAGTCAGTAAACCAAACATTTAATAAAAAGCATACTTGAAAAGCTTGTTTGAAACAATATCATTTGAACTTCGATTATTTGTGACAGAAATACTATGCGTATCTGCGGTGGAGGAATATAGTTCATTCATGACTGTACCTTTGTATAGTTAAATGTTAGCGAAATTTAAAAAATTGATTATGATTTTACTTTACCACTGACCAAGTGCTACTTGCCCTCAGAAGGCTTCGTTTCACAGGTTTTGTTCCTAACTTAACTATTAGTGCATCAGAACGCCGTGCGAAATGTGTTCAATCCACCTGACAAGCACCTAGTTGACAATATTCCAATTTTATTCAGCGACTTCATTTTTCTGTGTTTGCCGGTTTTTGTTGCTGTTTAAGTTTGTTAATTTGGAGAAGTAAAAATAGCGGGGATATTGCAGAATTTTTACAAGGACGAAATGTATCAGTTGAGCCGTATTCTTTTTGAAAAGCATCAGCGAAACCCTGTAAAAATTTGGTTAACACATGGGGTTACTACATGGGTTAGCACACTTTCTGATTACTAACCCAAAAGTTAAGATTAATTAGACTACATATAATAGTAAAATACCAAGCCATAAAATATTAAATTGATTCTATAAAAGGAAGGGTAGATTGTTAGAAATATACATCATATAAAAATATGAAACACATTACAATACATGCATGCGAACTTACATACTAACAATCTTACATACATGCATACATATATAAGGTTACATGCGGCAACTGGGCCATGATTTTACAATGCGACTCTGGAGATTCTGGCAATTCAGCTCTAAAAGGCTAATATTCATTTGAATGAAAGTGTGAACTTTTGTAAATGTGCTCAGTTAGGTTCTGTCTGTCAGAATGATAGATCAGATTAATCAGATAGAAATGTTCAAAATTACATTTTAATATTAAAACTAAAATACATATATATATTTCATCTTTTTTTTTTCAAGGGTCCAGTTGCCCCAAAGAAATGGTGAAAGTGGACGAGAAGGGTCTATGTTCCACACGCGATTGTTTTATTTTTAATATTTGGTATCAGGTCCTGTTTGAAAAAGTGTAAAAAACTAAAAAAAAAAAAAATTAAACCAGGCAGATCATGTATATTATATATCAAATAAAGAGCGTTATAAGAGACACCTTTACTGTCAATGAGCCTAGAAGAAGCACTAAAAGTGAAAATATTAGATTTATTTATACAAAAAACATAAAAATTAAGTAAGTACTTATGTACTTTAGTATATGTAATAAGTATAAACGTTGCATGGGTATTTTAAGGAAAAAAATAGCAAGATAAATCTAAACAATCGGCTCCGTAAGTACTTAAGTACCTCATTCTCTTATTTACCACAACGGAAGTTCGATATGTCCAATAAACCCGTGAAGAATGTAACCATATTTTTATATCGAACGTAACTATTTTTTATTCGTTAGATAATTTTCTAATAATCTCTCTTTGCCGTATGTACGCCTCTTTATCTGTATCGTAAAATTTCGAGCTATAGCTATCACACTTAAGAAATTTGGTTTGATACCTCCAACATGCTTTTTTTTATTTTATTATTTAATTTTAATAAGGTATTATGAAATTTTCTTTATTGCAAGCAAAAAAATAATGGAGAAATTAATTTCTCGTAATAAGAGAAACTCAAAAAGATATTTATAACTGTTGGGGTAACTGGATCCCATATGGTCTAGTTACCCCTGATACATCTCCTAGTTACCCCATTCTTGAAAAATTTATGGGGTAATTGGAACACCGGCCTTACATTTGAAACATGAAGTAAATGTATATAGATCTCTAATAATATTAACATACTTATGTGTCTAATCTTTAAATAAAAAGTTTCTATCTATTCTAAAAAAAAAAAAAGTAATAACCGCTGTCAACGCCGCCGATTTTGAATTTTTGTGACCGGATGCCTTTCTTCGTTAATATTAAGAAAAATATTGCATACAAAAATACGAAAATCGGTGGTATTATACGGAAATGTTTGATAAACACGCTGATGCAGACAGTTTTCAAATCAAAGAATTATTTTAAGAGATATTTAATGCTAAAGTTGGACAAAATCGTTTCACTAAAAAAGTTTTATAGCAGCAAAAACTATGCATGGGAATTTAATCGTTTTTAGATTATTTTATACGTTTGAAGTTCCCGGTGTGCAGACTGTATTTTTTTTTTTTTTTTTTTTTTTTTTTTTTAATTTGACTCATTTTTGGAGATTTTATTTCTATTTTAAATTCAAATTTTCAGCATTTCGAGAGATATTTTTTACATATTTTAGAAAATGGTATTAATTTAAACTGTTGTTAACTGTATAAACAGCGCAAACAATAATGTTTGCTTCAAATTAAAAACTTATTTACACGTGACTATTATAAACAGAAAAAACATTTGGAATTAGAATTAAATAATTATGTATAAAAAGCAGGAACTTATTAAAAAGTACGTCAAAAAAAAAATATATTTACAAGTGAATTTCAAAAGAGAAAGGATATTGTAAAATAATAAATTCATTAACATGCGTTAGAAGTCTTAAATACGAAAACTTACGTCGCATTTACGTCACATTACAGTTATTAGATAAATTGAACACAAAATAATATTGCAAAACAGTTTAAATTTAGAAATCGCGCTAGACGTTTTTTTTTGACATTTTGAGAGCATCTTTTCAACTATTTTTGTTAGGACAGCGCAAAAAATATTTCATTTCTAACAAAAAAATTTTCACATGAATATTAAAAAGAAAAAGAATAGTTTTGTCAAAATTACGCAGATTAAAAACGATTAATTTAAAATGTCTTATTTAAAAGAATTTTTTTTCGCTTTGTTAAAAAATACCTGGAGACTAAGACTCTGTTTACTTAAATACTTTTATATTAACTTATTTTAAAATAATTAACTGATTTTACTTAATCAAAGACGAAATTAGCGATTGTATCTTTGGTACTACTTAGTTATCCCGTCGACAAAAAATCTATCGCCAAACTATAAGATTAAATGCCAATAATGGTTTATCTTAAATGTTACATTAACATGACTTTAAGCAAGTTGCACGTGTCTCCTTCATCAAGTTCTTTTTATTTTGACGTTTTATTTGTATTTTCATTAATGTTATACTAATTTATTTGTTCTTTCGTTATTTAAAATAAAAAATATGCCAATTTGTATAATTTGGCGAGTGGTTTGGCGATTAATATAATTTGGTGAAATTAGTCGACGGGATAATCAAATAGTACCGCAGCTGATTTAGCCTTAACATTCCACAATCTAAGAGAAATGAATAGAAATCCGTTTATAGGGAGATCGCCACTGTTTTTTAAATTATAATTCAATCTTCCGAAATATTTTTAAATGTGATGAAATTAGCGTGCTTTTAGTGTCTGCGGCGTCTGAACGGGGGATGACGAGCGTAGCTCGTAGGGGGCAGAGCCCCCTAGTGTTTAATAAAATTACTTACCGTATTTTAATAAAAATCCGAGGAAGTTTAACCAAATGGACGTTGTTTTTTAAGAAAAGAAACCTAAATTTTCGGCAATCTATCACAGCAAAGGCAGAGTTATGATTGAGATGACACGCGTTGTTTTAAGAAGTAGAGATGGGGTTGAATGGTGACAAAAGCTAAAACTTAAAAAACATCAACGGGTTTTTATAAAATAGCCTATGGCCTAGTTACCTCGTGGGTCCAGTTTTGACATAAAATTGACGATGACGAAATAAAAACGATTTGACATAAAGTCTACTTTTAAATGATGTATATAAAATTAGCTTAGGGGCCATCTACAAATAAAAACCAGACAAACACCCAATTTTGAAAAGATATTTTAAATGTTAAGTTCAAATTTTGCCTAGAATAAAATTTCAATTCATTTGGCTGATACGTTTTTGAATTATAAATATTCAAAATTTAAATTACATTCTCATATTCTTATTAATATCTTTTGAAATTATAATCCTAATAAGATAATTTTTTGATTGGTTATAATACTAAAAAACGCAAACGTAAATAGATTGAATTTATAATTTTAAAAGTTTCATAATATGCCTTTTCGGAATTTAGTGTCGCTCTCGAGGGAAAAAAAATACATATAAATATCAAGCAAGGTTCTCTCATCTCTACCAAGAAATTCAGCTGCTTTCATTTCTGCCAAGTCAAGCTATAAAAAAATACTATGCCCGCCAAACACTAAAACGCAAAGAGCATAACGACCACTTAACTGCTTATTAAACAGCACCATACGTCTCCATGATAAAACGACCAAACATGGCATTTTAAAATTTCAGATATCAAAGGACGCAAGTATCGCATAAAATTAAAACGAATACTAATTGAAGATATTCTTCAATTTGAGATCAAACTCATCTCAATAAGATAATTATAAACAAAATACAGATTTTTTTTTTTTTTTAATCATCGAAACACTGAATATAATCACTTCATTCTTCGTCACATCTTTTTTAATTCAATCAACGTCGAGACTTAAATAATGGACAGAAAATGGTATAGAATGCATTTTTGTACTGATACTTACTTCATCTACATACTTTTATAAAATTCAGTTTTAAGAAAAGAAAATTTTCTATCCTTAATAAGCAAAAGACTGTTAATTAACTATTAAATTATAAAATTATGCCAAATAGCGATAAACCCGCCAACGACCGCGTATTATCCTTATCCACATTATAATTGTCAGAAACTCGAAATAACAACTTAAAACAATGACACAGAAATGTGCCACTAAACTGCGATGACATGCTCGCAGGGCGGCTATGCTTACTCTTAAAAAATACACAGTAAACTTCAAATTTAAACCAAAACAAATTAATAAATCTTTACTTAACTTTAATGAAACATTTTTATATATACAATTCTTATACATAAATTCATAACACACTGCTTAAATTTTGACTATGCACAAGACGCTTAAATTTAGAATATTTACACAATTAAATTTAGAACACATACACAATACACTATATACAGAAATAGTAACATTTACAGAAACATTCATACTAGAAAATGCAAAGAACTCACTTAATTATAAACGCAGAAACGGAACTTACTTGCTAATATTATGACGCAATTATAAAGACTTTCCTTAATTTCAATTACTAGCTTTTATCCTGTGGCACACGGTATCTCACCTGCTGAAGCACTCAATTTTTCGCAGTTGATTTTTACGTATAAACAGGACATATAACTTAAGCCCAACGTACATTTTTACACTCTTACTCGCAGCAAATATTTCAAGGGTTCAAGACCCAAACTCTAAAAAAAAAAACGAGATTTTTTTTCTTATAAAATCTTATAGTTTCTCTCGGCATTTCACAGCTAAAACTCTAAGGGTCATCGGCCAGAACTTTTAAAATCGAACTCTTTTTTTCTTTCATCAAAAACTTCGCATTTTTTTTCCGCAGTGAAAAACTGGCCTCTTCACTAACTCAGAAACTGCATGTCTGTCCGAATAAAAAAAACCTCTACCCTATTACGTCACATTATTACATCAACCCTAAAACGCGGGAAGAGAAAGAATGTACTCCGTTATCAGAAAAACGGTCAGGATTAAAAAATTACATTCGTTAGATGCGAGATTGAAAAACACATGGCCCTTGCCAATATCCTCCCACCTTGATTTTCTTAAAATCAACTATTTTATAATTCGCAAAATATTCTTGATATTAGAAATTAAAGTTAAATTGAGCATTACTAGATAAAATAAAATGACATGAAAAACAAAATAGTAAGAAATAAATAAACAAAATACAATATAAAAATGATATGACATGATAAATTAGAGTTCTCAATAACTAAAGTAATGAAATAAAAGTCATTATTTACAGTCTTAAACATTATTTCTTACGAGGTTTGAGCAACCTTCCATACCTGGATCTATTTTCCGGTCCAAGGGTGAGCACAGGATCTCCAGCAGTTGAAACTTCTAGTGGATATAGTTTCTGAATTGGTCGTGTTAAACAACCGTTGTTAGTTTTCACCTGTACTAACCTGGAAGCACGATCTCTACTATTGTAGATTTTCAGAATTTTGCCCATGGGCCACAACACACGTTTTTTATTTTCAAGTTCGAGGAGGACAACGTCCCCCACTTTAAGTTCTTGGCATTTATCACTAGCCTTCTTAACAAGCTAACCCAAATATTCTTTGCGGAAACCATTCCTCAGTTCTTGTCGTAAAGTGTTGCAATAGCTCACACGCACATCCAGTTTGTTGGAATCGATGGAATCTAGATCAGGCACTCCTATTTGTTTTATGTCTTGCAAAAACATGGAGGGTGTCAAATGTATAAGCTCATCAGAATCATCGGAAACGTAAGTCAATGGACGACTGTTCATTGTGGCTTACACATAACAAAGGATCTTTAAAAGCTCCTCAAAATTCACAGATCTTCCTAAAATGCGCATGAGTAATGTCTTAATTGAACGAATAAGATGCTCCCACCATCCCCCCCCCCCACCAGGCTGCAGTAGGGGGATTGAACTTCCACTTGATTGGATAACAATCGCTTTTAGCGATTTTCTGCCAATCAAGCCTCTTCAATGCATTGTCAGTTCCTCTGAAGTTGGTTCACGTTATCGGAATACACAGCTGATGGGCGTCCTCGCCTGGCGATGAATCTTCGGAAAACTTGTAGGAAGGATTCCGTACTGAGTGCCGTGAGGGCTCAAGGTGAATTGCCCTGTACACTGCACAAATCTATAACACGATCCAGGTTTTCCTTTAGGCTTTAAAAGTAGTGGCCCAAGGAGATAAACTCCTGTTGTTTCAAAGGCGCAGAATCCCTTACTCTGTCAAGGGGTAATTGTATTGGTGGCGCAGATAAAGCTTTAGCCGTCAATCTTTTACATATGACACAACGGTTGACGCAAGATTTTATATTTCTTTTTGAAGAAATGATCCAGTACTGCTGCCTTAATTTGGCAGCCAATATTTGTACACCAGCATGGCAGTACTGTATATGATATTGCCATATCAAGCAATCAGTTATGTAATGTTTGGACGGAAGAAGAACTGGATATAAAAAGGACAGTTCATCATCTCGTTCGATGATTTTAGTCTTCACTCGAAGAACATCGTCATTACCTCGCACCACCAGCAGACTATGGACGGAATTTTCTTTCTCTTGAAAATACTTTTTCTGCTCTGTACCACAGAGAATCATCTCAGCTTTAGTTATTTCTTCCACCGATAGGGTGTTAGTATTATGAGAAGGTTGCTTTCTCAGTTCATTCACAAACCGCAACATCCAGCAGAAAATTCTCACAATTAAGGAAAAAACAGGAAAACGTTCATACCACTCAGGACTCGCTATTTTTGCGTTTAAGGCAATAATTTTTGTTCTTCTTAAGTCTGATGCGATTTCTTCATCTGGAGAAAAATTAAATTCAGGCCATTCCTTGGGAGTCGCTTTCAGAAATGCAGGCCCCTCCCACCCACCGCATCGCAACAAATGCTGGGAAGTACAGCCACGAGAGGCTATATCAGCAGGATTCAATTTTCCTGGGATGTGTCTCCAGCATTCTTTCTTCGACAGATTTCGAATATCCTTGACGCTATTATTTACGAATACACCCCAGTTTTCTTCTCGTTGTATCCAGCAAAGAGCTACAGTCGCATCCGTCCAGTAGTAGATTGGAACTTCTTCCAAGAACACAGCGTCAGCAATGTATTTGGCTAGACGTGCGCCTAAAACACACGCAAGTAATTCGAGGCGCGGAATTGTCACCTTCTTCAATGGAGATACACGAGATTTTGCTGCCACGAACCTCACATGAACCTTTCCGTCGTCTTCACTTCTAAAAATTTAACGGTGGCATAAGCGCTTCTACTGGCGTCACAAAACGCATGTAGTGACCAAGTATCTCTTTTTCTATAACCTATGCGACGAGGAAACCTAAGCTGGGAAATACTAGACAATCCTTGGTACCATGTTAAGAATCGAGTCTATAATTCGTCTGGCAAAGGTAACTCCCAATTTGCCTTAGTTGCCCATGCTTCTTGAAGTATTAATTTTGCAGGTACCAATATTGGCACAATAAAGCCTAGTGATTCAAATATCGAATGAATTATGGATAAAAGTTTTCTTTGTGATAAGTCTGTTTATATTTGTTCAGATTTGAAGGGAATTACAAACTCATCATTTATACGGTTCCACTGAAGACCTAAAACGAGAGAGACAGTATCAGTGCTCTGTGAAGGTAATGTTTCACTTTCGGGACCAAAGGTCCACATACGTAATTTCATTTTGGCTTCTGCCATACTGTCAGTTGCTTGGTTCATAAATTGTTCAAGTTCTGCTCTCGTATCAACTGTGGTTATGCAGTTATCTACATAATATGAACTTGAAAGCTTTTGGGCAACAACTTCGAATTCTTTAGGCATATTTTTAGGATGGAATGAGATCACCGCTGCCAACAGGTATGGGCTACTGGTAACCCCAAAAACAACCCTTTTATGCCGGAATTCACAAATTTTGTTATGTTCCCACCAAAGAAATTCTAGAAAATTTTGGGCTTCCCGCTTTATGCCAATCTGTAAAAATGCTCGTCTAATATCAGAAGTTACGCCAATCGCCTTTTCTCTAAACTTCATTAAAATCGCTGGAATTTCTTCTACGAGATTAGGTCCTTTTATCAAACAATCATTTAGTGACAACGAATTATATGATTTGCAAGAGGCATCAAAAACGGGCCTAATTTTGCTAGTTAATTTATCTAGTTTGATAACTGGATGATGTAGCAAGTAATGTCCATTTCCATTCTTTTCAGATTCTGAGATTTTTTCTATTACGTCTTCCGACAGCCATTCCTTCAATATCTTATCGTATTCGTCGAAATTATTTAATTTCTTAAATTTACGACTAGTGGCAAAATGCCTTTTTTCTGCAATATGCCGATTAGAGGAAATGTTAGGGGGAAATTTTTGAACCCAAGGCATGCTTACGCAATATCTCCCATCTTGGTTTCTATGAAGCCCCTTCAAAAATTGTTCCTGCGCTAATTGATCCTCTACCACTCACTTTGGAAAACGTTTACGCTTCATCGGCAAATCCAATTGTTTCCAAACTCCACATATCAGAAACTTTCATGTTTTGAACATGAAGATTGGTTACAAACAGGGATTGGGCACACTCAAAACTCTGAACATTTAATCCTATTGGTTCTCCACACAAAGTCCAACCCAATTTAGTATTACTGGCTGTCAAACCCTCATTAAGTTGAATTACATCACCCGTAAGAATTTGTCCATAATTATCACTACCTATTAAAATTTCTATTTCCGGGTATCGTCACCCACATCTGAAATCCAAATTCTATGCTTTTTTAATTCCTTCAATAAAGGACCTTTAGAGACGCGTGGTATCCCTCCACAAATTTTTTCCTGATCTAGAAAGGAGAACTGATATTCATTATGTCTGCCTACAGGACTTAATTTCATAGAATATCGTTTATGATTTTTAGACTCAGTTCTTGTTCCCCCAAACAGAGTATGTGCTAAATTCTCAAATGAAAGGCTTTCTAAATTAAAGCTTTGGCTGTAGATTTCAGCACATACGAACTTTGAGATCCGCAATCTAAAAGACATCTGACTTTTTTCCTCATGCCCCCTGACACTACTTCAACCATTAATGTCATAAGGAGGACTTCTTTCATACACGAAAGAGTAGACATAGTAGCTTGTACCGTAGTCGACCCGTTTGCACTCGCTATACTCTCACTCTTTTATCCCTGAATCTCTGGACATATAATTATGGGATGAGATCGCTTGCATACATGACATTGTATAAATAATTTAAAATCTCTAGCAAAATGTCCAGGCTTAAGGCAGCGTAGGCAGCACTTTAAATCTCTTAATTTCTCTAACTTTTCCTTCATGGACAAAGACCGAGCCAAAAAACACTCTTTGCTCTAATGATTTTTTCCGCAAAATACACACTTTTGCTCCTTGGTTGCTACCAAACTTGCAGCACTCACGGGAGGTTTTTTATTTTTTAATTTGACCTCTTTAAGGCGATCTTAATGTGAGGAAGGAGAAATTTCAATCCCCGGCCGTGCAAGTTTCACTCTCTGTTCCCCTTCAACTTCTTTTCGCAAAAAATCTAAAAGATTTGAGAGACGTAGTCCCTTGTTACTAAATAGCACGCTTCTCTGACACACCCTAACCATTTCAGCCGATAATGATTCAACCATAGGATATAGCCACGCAGTATTGGAGTCTTGGTGTACACCAAAAGACTCAAGAGCTCTAAAATGGGACTCAAATTTGTCAAACAATGACACCAGGGGTAATTTATCTTTACATTGTGAACGTACATTTTGGATAATTAATTTTAACAATTCTCTAACATATATCTCAGTTAAAATGTCTTTGTTTCCAAAACTCTCCTCAAACGCAGAAATGACTTTCGGATAATTATCCGAAGTTAAGGGATAACTCTCAATTAACTCATAAGCTCGAGTCCCCGGTAACATTGATTGTGCTAAATAATGAAATTTGTCAACATCATCCAGACTCCTATACTCGTGGATTTTTCTAAATTGACCCCAGAACGAAAGATAACTTAACAGCTGACCATCAAATTTTTTTATTTGAATTTTCGGCAATTTGTACCGTTTTTCATTACATGTATTTACACTACTAATAACATTAAAGCTTATATTAATTTTAAAGTCCGAATTATCCGTTTTTTTCTTTTATTCGGCAACTGAGCGTTATAATTCATCGGGATATTCCTCGCAACTTATAACTTCCGTTTCTAAATTATCATCAGTAGCTTTAGCTGCTATCATTAAGTCTAACATTTCTGAGTCATAAGATTTTAATGACGCTTAATCCAGTGACTATTGTATGTAATTTAACAAATTTATCATCTAAAATGGATTTATCCGATTGTTCTTTTTCTAATTCGTCCTTTAAAACTTTAGCTGTTCTAGTATAAGAGCTACGTGCCGTTGCACGTTTTTCCTTCAATGCATCAACATTCATTTTTTATATAAATGAAAATATACTCAAAATCTCAAATACACCTATCAATCAATCAATACTCTTATCAATATTTCTAACAATGAGTCATAAGTTCTAAACTCAACAATCACAACATTATAATTATAATTTAACACAATAAATAAAAGTTCACCGCACGATAAGTATGAAAACGAAAGCATATTATAAATCCTAAATATGCGATATCAGTTATTGTTATTGCTAACCTAAATGGAACTAACCAATAGTATGATTATTTCTCATATTCAAAATCAAAAATTATAATCGAACTCGCAATCCCGGCTGGCTCACCACTTTCTATGTCAGAAACTCAAAATAACAACTTAAAACAATGACGTAGAAATGTGCCGCTAAACTGCGATGACAAGCTCGCAGGGTGGCTATACTTACTCTTAAAAAATACACAGTAAATTTCAAATTTAAATCAAAACACATTAATAAATCTTTACTTAACTTTAATGAAACATTTTTATACATACAATTCTTAGACATAAATTCATAACACACTGCTTAAATTTTGACTATGCACAAGACGCTTAAATTTAGAATATTTACACAATTAAATTTAGAACACATACACAATACACTATATACAGAAATAATCATACTAGAAATCGCAAAGAACTCACTTAACTATAAACGCAAAACAGGAACTCGCTTGCTAATATTATGACGCATTTATAAAGGCTTTCCTTAATTTCAAATACTAGGTTTTATCCTGTGGGCAGACGGTATCTCACCTACTGATGTACTCAATTTTTTGCAGTTGATTTTTACGTACACTGTAAAAAATATTTTCCTTACTTTACACCAAAAAGGGTGACAACTACGTTGCCACCCCAAGTGATGTAATGAAATTGCACTTGTAAAATGGTGTAATGAGCCACCATATCAAATGGTGTAAACAAACACCACTTTTAGTGGCAACTTAGTTGCCACCAATTTTGGTGTAAAGTTACGCTACTGCTTATCTGGTGTAAAGTAACACTACTGTTTATTTGGTTTGCACTTTAACAGTAAAATAAAAAAAAACAATTTAAACATTACATTTTAAATCTAATTCAACCATAATTTACAATGAATAGTTTCACGCCAAGAGGCTGCTAAACATTGTTTTAACTGTATAAATTTCTCAAGTTTTTCAGGAAAAATAGTATCTTAAGGAAAATGTTTTTCATTTTAAGTGAGATATCAATTTTCAAATGTCACTCTTAAAAAACATTTAATGCAAAAGCAAATAAAATAATGAACAAAACTTTCCATACTGTCCCATCCCTTACCATATTTATCTCATTATTATGCGTATCTGGTATTGCAACTATATTTATTAATATTGACATTAGAGCTTTTGCAGGGATTTTGATCCATTCCCCCCCACACCTCCTTTTTTTACTGATCTAAAATAGATCAGTAGTTCAGATCAAACAAAGTTTTAGATTTAACTTTTATTGATTTAAAAAAAATGAGAGAAAAAGAACCTGAATTTATCAGCGTTATATGTCGCAAATTGATTTCCCACCTATTGTTACCCGTATACTTCAAATTTTAAACCATTGCCATTGCAATGTGTTCTAGCGAAAATGTTCTTGTTTATGATAAAGTAAAACAGATTTTCCTTTCAAATAGAAACTTTTCGGCACTCTCAGTAAGGAAACCTTGGCTACGCGACTGATTGTTATTGCAAGCAGTATTATTATTATTGCCAAATAGTACACGAAAATACAATTAATTAGAATTAATTATACTTACAGCATAAGTACTGAATTAAAAAAAACTACGCATTTACAATAATAAATATATATATATATATGGATTTTTTTTTTTTTTTTTTGCTTTCAAATTTAAAACAATTTTAGTGTTTTACATATTATTATAATACGTATCTTAAAGTGTTACTTACAAAACCTCAGATAAACTTAAATAATTGAACAAAAAATACAAATATGAATTGAAAGAATGCATTGTTAACAAATGAACTTAAAACACCATGTTTATTTGTACTGCTACTAAATCAGTTCAAGCTAATGGGATTTAAATTATATAAAACACTATAAAATCAAAACTAATCGTATTTCAAAGCTCTATACGAGAGTGACATTTTTACATGTTTACATTATAAGTATTTTTGGTTTTAAAAATATCGAAATAACTAGTCTACTGAGATATATTTGACAAGTATTATGTATCAGTTTAATATATATATATATATATATATGTAAAGCAAATATATATATCACAAAATCAAGAGTTTAAAAAGAGTTTCAAATGCAAAGAGAACATATTTGGTTACTTAGACATTCCGGTGTAAATTATCAAACGAACAATAAGTACGATCGAATAGTACGAATGGCTATATTGTTAAAACTTGAACATATGACACAATAGATATGCATACTTTAAAGCTGTTTTTAACTTTAAAATTGTTAAACACGATTAAAATTGCTAAATACGATAAAACGAAAACTAATTATACACGGTTAGGTATTTATTTTAGAGTTTGTAACAAAATAAACAATAAGTAACTTTGTAACGCGCGCTGCCCGTTTCAAAAATAGACTCATCCGGCAATCACGTGACTAGCTTGTGTGAGCTTTGCTGAATGAGAAATGCTGTGAGTTCCATAGAGTTCTGTTCTATTTTGAGTTGTGGAAACATGTAGAAAGTTATTCGTGCTATTATTATTTTGTGTATACGTGTTGTGTGCCGTTTTATTTGTGGTGTGTCTTCTTACCAAGATTAGATAAAAAATATTTAAAAAGCTACCCCGATAAAGTGATATTTTGAAGATATGTGGAATTTTTGTGTGAAGTTAATTTGAGCTAGCCCGACAATTGGCTACGCAACGATCGGCCACGAATTCGAAGAAAAATGTTCACATCCTAATTTTTCAAAAGCGTTCGCAATATTCTTTCATCATTCATCAAGTCAAGTGATATAGTAATATATTTTTTAATTAAGAAACATCTTGATAAAGTGTGGTTTTCAACTAGCATGCAGAAAAAAAAATGGCGCGACCGGTCATCGTCTGCGTCTAAAATATGTTCCTATATTTCTACAAATTAATTCGTCGTCGTAAGCTTGTGAGGTATGTTCGGCATGTTCTATAGATTAATTTTTGTTTCGTTACCTTTGCCATTTTCATGCCTCAGCTTTGCACGATGTGATATGTGTTCTTATTTTCGAAAGTTAAAGTTCTGAAAATTGTATTGTTTACGACCAAGAAAAATGCTACGATACGAGTGTTTTTAAAAACCTTTCAATTTATTTATTCACATATGCTTACGTTTGCTTATTCTACAAAATTTACCTATTCAACAAGTAAGTGATTTTTTAAAAATAGATTGGATCCATATGTTTTTTAATAAAAAGAATGCATTCTTGACGTTATACTTAGTAACATTCTCTATGATTTTTAAACATTTTAAATAAATTCTATTATTTTCCATTCATTTATGTATTTATTTATATTTCGTCTCCCCCCCCCCCCCCCTCCCTCACCCTTTATTCTGAATTTAGTTTTGATTCTGTCCATGTATGCTCTATTTTTACTTTGCTTTAAGTAAGATTTTTTCGATTCATAAAAATAAAAAAGTTGAGAGAGAGCGGAAGTGAAAGAAGTGTTCATTTACGTTTCCGTTGATTTTCTTTTCTTTGCTTTATAATAAGGGAAATAAACTGTCAGTCAAATGTATTTATAATTTTATCGCAATTCTCAGAAAGATACGTGTTTGTTTATTTAATTTTTTTTAATTGGTTTCATAAGAGAATTGATTACTATTTTCATTTAAGTGTTTATTATTATTTAAATGCTAAACGTAAGTATTTAATTTTGAGTTGCTGATTTACTGATTAAAAAAGCCTTGAATGTGATTCATTTTCAAAACGGAATGAGTAAGTTTTTGCATTTATTGTTTGTTTATAAAAGTTTCTTTTCTTTTAAAGTTACATTGGATGAAAATGATATTAAGTAGTCTTAGTAATATAATAATAATATTGGTTGAAATTTTAATTATTCAATTTTGAGTTTGATATTTAGAATATTGTTTTAAAGTGTTAACTATTCAGTAAATGGTTTAATTTTGGTTACAATATTGTTTTGGTTAAAAGTAGCGTTATGACAATACAGTTTAATTGTACCTGCAGGGATTTAAAGTTTGTTTTGTTTTGTAGTCAGAGTTTTGCTAAGGTTAAACCTTACTGTTTTGCTTTATTAAAGTCTTGTTTATATGAGTTGTAACGGCAAAGCTCACACGTTTGGGAAATAATTTAAACGGAGTTTTGGCATTTGTGGAGTACTTGTTTTGTTGTTTTGCTAAAGTTTAAAATGTCTGAACTTAATAAAGCTCGCAAACAGGATTTATATCAGGTTGCGTTAGAAATGAATTTAGATGTGCAACCCTCTATGACAGTTGACACACTGCATGAAAAAAATAAATCCTCCTCCTCGTACGAAGTTGATTTTGTAAATTCATTAGTCAGAAACCAAATTTTGACTCGCGAAGATGAACAGCGCAGGCGAGACTTAGAGAAAAAACAAAAAGTAGAAGAGTTAGAGGAAAATCAAAAAGTAGCTGAGTTAGAACAGCATAAACTGGAATTAGAAGAAAAGCATAGAGCGGAAGAGTTAGAGTTAAAAAAACTTGAGATGAATTTTGAGCTTGAGAAGGTAGAGTTACAGGCTCAGAGCCAAAGTGTTTCCAGTGGAGCGGTAGGTGGTAATGCAGCAAGGGTAATGTCTAGTGATGGGCGATAACGAGATGTTTTTCTCGATTTTCTCGATTGTATGGACATCTCGATATTTTTCGATTGTGTAAATTTTTTCTCGATGACTACAGTTTGCAAATTTCTTTTATAAATCATATATTATGTATTATATACGTCATACATTTATCAAGAGTCGTCTGCGGGTGAACTGGAATGAGTCGATGTTAATAAAGACTAGGCGACTTCGACCGCTAGCGGGACCCTCCTTTAATCGGGGCCCCTAATTTATACGTAATCTTGTAATATGAAATCACGAACAGGTTACCCGCTATATACGGCACTGATATATGATAGCAGGCGGGTGTGGTGTGCACGCACTACAAAATCTTGTAAAAAATATAATATCGAAACGAATGAACGTCGGACCAGATCTCTTGGGGGGGGTCAAAGCGAGTGGGGGGGCACAGCAGCTGCATAATATGATTAAGTCGTCACAGGTCTTTAGGCCTTTCCAACCATATGTCACATGAGAAGTCTGGATCTGAATTTATAAAAATGCCCTGCCCGAGGGGGCAAAGGGGGGGGAGGGGTGCGGGAGGTGGATAACATGAGTAAGTGGTCATAAGCCTTTCCAACAATATGTCACATGAGGGGTCTCGGCTAAATTTAGAAAAACACCCCGTGGAGGAAAAGTGGGGGGGTGGGCGGTCACCGGAAGTGCATAGCATCAATAAATAGTCACAAACCATTCCAACGATATGTAACATGAAGGGTCTTGGCTAAATTTGGAAAAGTGTCCTGAAATTTCATATATATTATAAATAATATTTAGTGGAGGGCTCCATAAAAAAATCCGATCTAAAATGATAAAAGCGGAAAAACTACCCTCGCAGTGGGGGCCAAATTGGGGAGGGGAGGAAGAAAGTCTCATAATATGAAAGAGTCATCCGAGAGCTTACCGATGACAGGTCACATGACTGGTCCAAAAAAAGTTGGAAAATTGCTCCCCCTCCCTCCCCCCGTGGGCCCAATCTTTCGCCCCGGAATTCACACAGCCACCACTTTAAAATTTTTATGTTCAATAAATAATATTTACCGGAAGACTGCATAAAAAATCCACATCTAAAGTGATATTTAAATTTATTATAGAAATCGGCTACGGTTTTAAAAATTTGTTCGCTCCTTCCCCATCCCCCTTTGGGTGAAGAAAGGTTCATAGTATGAAAGAGTGGTCAAAGGGCTTTTCGATTATATGCCACAGGAAGGGTTCGGTAAAATTTTTAAAATTGCACCCCATGAGTCCACTCTCACGTCCTCCTCCCTCGAAATCACCCGACCCTCCTTCCTCTTTGAAAATTTTATATTTAATAAATAATTTTTATCGGAGGGTTCCAGGTATGTGACATCTTGGTAGGGCTAAAATAAGAGAAACTTTGAAAATTAGGGCTTCATTTCAGAGTTCATTGTCATACCTTTTTCTCTAACTCGTCCCTTGGTACTCTCAATAAATTTTCTTACTTTTCTTCTCTGCCAAGGACAAGAGAAATCCTCGAAAAGCTTCGCAAAGCGAAATGTTGAAAAGCGCCAGAGAAATCCTCGAAAGGCTTTTCATTGGGAGATTTCGAAAAGGACGAGAGAAACCAGCGAGAGGCTTCCCATCGGGAAAGGTTGAAAAAGGCGAGAGAAACTCTCGAGATACTTCCCATCCCGAAAGGTTTAAAACCGCGAGAGAACCAACCATCGAGCAGCTTCCCATCTGGAAGCGTCGAAATGCTGGAAAAATCATCGAGATGAGATTTGACGAAATGCGAGATGGAAATGAAGCTTTCAGAGCCAAACTTACCGCATTTCTGGTTTAAGTCATAATTTCTCAAAGGAGTCCTGCTTATCCAATCTCTTTTTAGATCACATGCTATCTAAGCCTGAGAGCTAATGTACCCGTCGGTTCTGTGTGTATGCATGTACGTACGTACATATGTATGTACGTAACGCGATAACTCTTGATTAACATGTACGATTTGCTTCAATTTTTTTTTATGTTCATTCTGATAAGGCGTTCCGCTGATTAGTTTTGACGGTTCATTGGTTAAGGATAAAGGGAGAGAAGGGGGGCTGGTCCCCCCCTCCTTAATTTAGATAAATAGGTTTTTCATGCAGAATTATTCGATTTGCTCCAAATTTCGTATACCGGTTTATTATGTTAAGGAGCTTCCCTGATTAAACTTCGAGGTTCATTAGTAAAGTATGAAAGGGGGTAAGGGGGGTAGACCCCCTCTTTAATTTAGATAAATGGGTTTTTCATGCAGAATTATTCGATTTGCTCCAAATTTGGTATACTGATTCATTATGTTAAGAAGTTGCCTTGATTAGATTTGGAGGTTTACGGGTTAAGTATAAAGGGGGGAGAAGGTGGCTGGACCCCCCCCCCCTTAATTTAGATAAATGGGCTTTTCATGCAGAATTATTCGATTTGCTCCAAATTTTGTATACCGGTTTATTATGTTATAGAGCTTCCCTGATTAAACTTGGAAGTTCATTGGTTAAGGATAAAGGGGGAGAAGGGGGGCTGGTCCGCCTCCCCCCTAATTTAGATAAATGGGTTTTTCATGCAGAATTATTCGATTTGTTCCAAATTTGGTATACCGGTTTATTATGTTAAGGAGCTTCCCTGATTAAACTTGGAAGTTCATTAGTTAAGTATAAAGAGGGGAAAGGGGGGTAGACCCCCTCCTTAATTTAGATAAATGGGTTTTCATGCAGAATTATTCGATTTGCTCCAAATTTGTGATACCGGTTTATTATGTTAAGAAGCTGCCTTGATTAGATTTGGAGGTTTATGGGTTAAGTATAAAGGGGAGGGGCTAGTCTCCCCTTAATTTAGATAAATGGGTTTTTCATGCAGAATTATTCGATTTGCTTCAAATTTAATATACCGATTTATTTCGATATGGCGCTTCCTTCATTAGATTTGGAGGTTCATTGGTTAAGTATACAAGAGCGAAAAGGGAGCAAGTCCCCTCCCCCTTAATTTAGATAAATGGATTTTCATGGAGAATTATTCAATTTACTTTAATTTTTTTTTCTGTGTTCTTTCTGATAAGAAGCTTTCCTGATTAGATTTGGAGGTTCAATAGTTAAGTATAAAAGGGTTAAAGGGGTTAGACCACCCTTAATTTAGTGATATGTTTCTTTTTTTCATGCAGAATTATCTGATTTGCTTCAAATTTGATATACTGATTTATTATAGTTAAGGAGTTTCCCTGATTAGATTTGGAGGTTCATTGGTTAAGTATAAAAGGGGCAAACGGGGGATATTTCCCTTCATTTATTTTTTGAGGGACATTATTCTTTGAAATAAGAGTATAATATACAATTAGTGTTAATAACCTGTGAGCTCAATGCCATCAGTTTAACTGGCACTTATCTTTTTATTGCTATTAACCGATGTGGGTTATGAAGCATAGTGGTTTATGTATTCAGTTCTGTAGAGTCCTAGTTTCAAACTTTACTGTTAAATTTAGTGTCATTTTGCCCCGAATTTTCAATGTTTCTCTTATTTTAGCTCTGCCAAGCTGTCCCATACCTGGAGACTCAGATAAATACTATTTATTAAATATAAAAAGTTCAAAAGTTCAAACAGGAAGGTGAGTGAATTCTGGGGGGCGCGAGAGTGGACAAAGGGGGGGGGGGGGCGGGTAATTTTCAAACTTTTACCAAACCTCTCCTTGACATATCATCGGAAAGTTCTTTCACCACTCTTTCATATTATGAACCTTTCTCCTCCCAGAGTTGAATTCCGGAAGAGGGCGGGGGGGAGAGCGGTGCGGGGGTGAATTTTTTTTTAATTGTAGAGATTTCTACAATAAATATCTTTAAATTAAGTTTTTTGATGGAGCTCTCCGATAAATATTATTTATTAAATATAAAATTTTAAAAGTGGGGCTGCGTGATTTCCGTGTATATTCTGGGATAAAAGAGGGAACCCACGTAGGAGGGGTAGATTTCAAATTTTTTTTGGACCAGTCATTTGATATATCATCGGAAAGTTTTCGGTTATCATCGGAAAGTTACTCTTTCATATTATGGACCTTTCTTCTTCCCTCCCTAGTTTGGGGCCCCGAGAGAGGTACTTTTCGAACTTTTTTGAAATCGTAGCGTTTTTAAACATTTTAGATCGGATTTTTTACGGAGCCCTCCGATAAATAATTTTTAATATATGAAAATTTCAAAGAGAAGGATGGGCAGGGTATATTTCGGGGGGCACGATAATTGGAATCCTGGGAGTTGGGACTCTTTTCTATCTTTTGCTGACACCCCTCATGTGATATATCATTGGAAAGCTCTGTGACTACTATTTCATTTTAAATATCGCCCGCGCCCCTCCCCTTTCTTTGCCTCCGCGCGGGGGCACTTTTCTAAATTTAGCCGACACCCCTCATGTGCCATATCGTTGGAAAGTCCTGTGACCACTTATTCATGTTATGCACTTTCCATGCCCCTCCCCCCTACTTTGCTCCCCACGGGGGTTCGTTTAATGTATTCCAGTCGAAGACTTTCTAAAAATGGGGAAATTAAAGATCCAATCTCAAATGACGTAGAAAAGTCAATAAAAATTTTTGATCCCTTTTATCATCCTTTAGTTCATGTTTTTGCCACTAGGGGGTGCTTTGATTCTTATTTCTTTGGCCATTTTGGTGCTAATTGCCGAAAAATTTTAATTTTTGATACTTAAACTCCCCTTACCGCTTCATAGCTACTCGCGTTTTTTCAGCTTTTTTCAACCAGGGAGCACCCTTACAAGACTTTTCCAGTCTTATGGCTCCTCTATAGCCTCCCTTTGGTTTGTTGTTTTTTTATTCCATCTGTTTTCGGTTACCCTATATTTAATAAAATCTGCCTTATATATATGTAAAAACAATGATTTCAATAATCGATTCTAGAACATCTCCTTTGTATATTCTCGAAAGTAATCGATGACTGTATCGATTGTGTATTTTACGATAACGATTTTTTTCGATTGGTAAATTTCCGGGAATCGCCCATCACTAAGGCCTATCACTACTATGAAATTGTCGGCCAGAATAATAGCTAAGTTTTCCAATAACTGTTTTTAGCTTTTCTCGTTATAATCGATTGTAAAACATCTCGATTGTAGATTCTAGGAATTAATCGATGGCTGTATCGATTGTGATTTTTTACGATGACGATTTTTCTCGATTGTCGAATTCTCGAGAATCGCCCATCACTAGTAATTTCTCACCCGGAGAGTAAGATAGATATCCTAAAGCTGTTGCCTACATTCAGGACAGAAACTCATGATGTAACCTTGTTTTTTGGTGCTCCTGGAATGTCAATTAAAGCTCTCGAAGGTACCAGAGCATATGTGGGTTTCGTATTTACTCAGTGTTGTACCATCTTCTATCTCTATGCTTATCTATGAATATCTATGAATATCTATGCTTATCTATGAATCAGAAGAAAACGCTGCAAATTTTTCACATGTTAAAGATTTACTTCTAAAAAGGTGCCGAAAAGTTTAGACAGTTGTTCTTTACTCATCGCAAGGCCAAGGAAATTACTTGGCAAGATTATTATTTCGAACTTCGAGCTTATTTTGAAAACTGGCTTAAAGAATTAACTGTAACGGCTTTTGAAGCTCTTCAGGATCTTATCATAGCTGATCAAATGAAGAGGCGCGTGCCTGTTGAATGCAAACAACATATGTTAGATGATTGGGAAAATTTAAATTCGCCAGTCGACCTTGCCGAAAAATTAGATGCGTATGATATTATAAGATCTACGTTCCCTAAAAGAGATCCAGTTGTACCCCAAGATAAAAAAGAGATTTATCGTCGAGAAAATAATTGGAAGCAGAGTAAGCCTCCATAAGAAGACAGATCTTCCCCTAAGATTGCTAATCGACGCTTAGAATCCGATATTGTTTGCTATGGTTGCGGTAAATTGGGGTTTATAAAGAAGAAATGCCCAGATTGTTCACCTACGGTTAAAAAACAAACTGTGCAAGCACATCGACTTCAGCTATATAATTTAAATACATCAGCAGTTTCAGCTCCAAATGTGCCTATCACGATCTGAAATAAGAAGGTGTTGGTCTGTGCAGATACAAGAGCGAATAGTTCTATTGCGGGAGAACGTATGTATGAATTATTTGTAAAAACTGGTGTTACCCTGAACCCTCATACTCACGATGTCACATTAGCTGACGGAATTACGATAGTTAGAGACACTTTGTCTGCCACTGTGCCCGTAGAGATTGAAGGCCGAGTCTTCGAAACGGAGTTCATCGTATTACCAGATGCCAAGGATAATAGAACTCTTTTAGGTATGGATTTTTTGCATAATGCTAACATAGTGTTAGATACTGCCAACAAAACATGGCATTTCAGTGATAAACCTCGGGAAAAGTTTTGTTTTGTAGATGAAGACGAAGAAAAAAATAGTACATCAGCTGGTGCGGTCGAAGTCAATCCGTACGCTTTACGTGAAGATGAAAGCAAAAATCTAAATTCCGATGAAAAGGACAAACTTAATGATCTTCTTAAAAGGTATGAAAAATGTTTTCAACCAGGTAGAGAGGCAACCCCGTGTGTAGAGCATCGTATCAACACAGGTGATAGTGCTCCTGTTGCTGTACCACCTTATCGGATGACTCCTGCTAAGAAAGAAATTCTTAAAAAGGAAATAGATAATCTTCTAGCTGAAGGAATCGTAGAAGAATGTGAATCACCTTATGCTTCGCCGGTGGTTCTCGTACCAAAGCCGGATGGCAGTATAAGATTATGCATACATTTTTTTACATTTTCTACAACGCGGGATAACCCACCATTGGCATAGGCTTCCTGATCCCGCGTTGAAAGTTTATTCAAAAAAAAAAAAGAAAAGAAAAAGGAAAAAAAAATACAATATTATTTAACAATAATTTTAACAATAAGAATTAAAGGTAATAGTAAAAATAATAATAATAGTAATTATAAATGTAATAATAAAAGTAATAATAGAACAGATGAGCTGAGCTCTTCACAGACGAAAATGTGTATTATTTTCAACACGAATATGATCGATTAATTATGAATAGCAGCAGATGAATAAAATGTTCTTAAGTCTCTACATATTCGCAGGTGCATTAGTTTAATAATTATTATCATAAGTTCAAGTGTTTTGTTGTGAGATAACTTTTAGGTTATGGATAACCTGAGTGTATGGCTGTTCTATGTACAAGAGTTTTCTAAATTTTATATTCTCGATTTATCGAAAATTAAATGCAGTTACAGTAGCCGATAAATACCCATTACCTCGAATGAACGACCTTTTACATGAAGCCAAGCATACGTCTTACATATCAACTTTAGATCTTCGTTCTGGGTATCACCAAGTTCGAGTCTACCCACCAGATCAAAATAAAACTGCATTTGTCTGCTCTTTTGGAACTTATCGTTTTTTAAAGATGCCTTTTGGTCACAAAAATGCTCCTGCCACGTTTCAAAAAATTGATAGATCAATTTAGAAGTGGTCTTTAGGATGTCCTTGCCTTATCGTACCTAGACGACATCATCGTTTTGTCGGAAACGTTTGAGAAACATCTCTCAGATCTTACAGCTGTGTTCGAGAGACTGATTGAACTCAAGTTAGATGCCAAACGGGAAAAATGTCATTTCTCTTGTTAGAAAGTCAAGTACTTAGGACACTGGATAACCTCAAATGGTCTAGAAGTAGATCCAGACAAGATATTGGCAATTAAAGCGATACCTCCACCCAAAAATGTTAAAGAGATCCAGTCTTTCTTACAAACATGTCCTTGGTACCGAAGATTTATATCAAATTTTGCTGATATCTCAAGACCCCTTAGCAATCTTGCGAAAAAGAAAGCAACTTGGAAATGGGGAAAAGAAGAGCAAGTAGCCTTTGAAACTCTAAAACAGTTTCTCATGACACCTCCAGTGTTGAAGCAAGCTGATGTTACCAAACCATTTATTCTGCGAACTGACGCTAGTAACTATGCTCTTGGTGCTGTACTTTTACAGGGTATTAACAAGGCCTCTGAGCACCATATGGAATACGCTGGCCGTCTTCTTACAAGTGCAGAAAAAAATTATTGCCCTACAGAACGCGAGGCTTTGGCTGTTGTCTGGGCCTTAGAAAAATTTCGTGTCTATGTGGAAGTGGTTGTCTATGGCGAAGAAGTGGTTGTAGCAACGGATCACCAACCTTTAAAATGGCTTTTGAGCTTTAAGTCACCATCAGCGAGATTAGCCCGTTGGGCACTACAATTACAATCGTTCTTATTGAAAATAGAATACGAACCTGGAAAATCTAATGTTGTGGATCACATGCTAGCACGCCCTGTCTGCAATCATCAATCTGCTTTCTATGAAACAAGTAATTTTGTCAGCATAGACATGCCAACAAGAAGTCCAAAAGATATCAGAAAAGCGCAGTTGCAAGATGCAAACCTTAAAAAAATCATAGATTCTTTTGAAGACGAACAGAAAAGCGAAGATTTCGCCAATTGGACTGATAGAGGATTCCTGATGAATCAAGGTGTGCTTTATAGGTATGCTCCCGAATCAGATGCCGAACAAGCGCAACTGGTCATTCCAATACAAGAAAGACAAAATATTTTGAAACTTCATCATGACGAACCCTCAGCCGGACATTATGGTGAAGCGGGAACTTATCAGAGAATTGCTAAGAGATATTATTGGACAGGCATGCGAGCATACATTTCTGAATATGTTAAGAAGTGCCCAGATTGCGCCCGTTATAAAACAACAAATCTGAAACCAGCTGATTTATTACGAAAACCTGCTTATGCTCTGCGATTTGTGACCCTCAGCATTGATCTCTTTGGTCCATTGCCTCATAGTAAAGATGGGCACCGATGGATTTTTATAGTAGAAGATTGTGCCACTAAATGGGTCGAACTATTTCCCTTAACAACTGCCACTGCACAAGAAAGTGCGACTACTCTGATTGAAGAGATCTTCCTTCGTTATGGTATCCCAAGAAGACTCACGGCCCTCAGTTTGTGAGTGCTGTCCTACAACAAGTTTGTTACATTCTTGGAATAGACCAATCGTTGACACCTTTGTACCATCCTCAGGCCAATCCGGTAGAACGCAAAAATAGAGACTTGAAACCTCGAATAGCAATTCTTGTTGGGGATGAACACACTTCCTGGATTGTTAAACTTCCTATTATTAGATTTGCTATGAACTCTGCCAAATCTGATACAACAGGCCAAACTGCCACCTATCTGCAGTTTGGTCGAGAATTAAGAACAATCGATGATGTGGTGAACGATTTTAGAGCTGTTGTGGAAAATGACAATTTTGTTCCCGAAATAACCCCATATCTTAAACGTCTTGCAAATATTTCAGAAAGTGTGAAAGAGCGTGTTGAAATGAAACAAGATCAGCGGAAGAAATATTACGATAAAAATCGTAGACGAGTGTATTTCGCACCTGGTGATAAAGTATGAGTTACCCTACATGCTGTGAGCAAAGCAAGTAAAAACAAAATAGCCAAATTTATGCCTAAGAGAGATGGGCCATACATTGTTTTGACTCAAAAGTCACTAGTGACATATGACATTGCTATCCTGGACAATCCTACTGAGCGAATTGGGTCTTACCATGTTTCCGCCTTGTTACCTTTTCCAGAAACTGAAACTATTCTAGTTGCACCCTTGAGAAAAAGAGGAAGACCCAGAAAACATCCTGTTTCCTCTCCGAGACGTAAATCGGAAACAGAGGGGGAGGATGTACGCGCGCTGCCCGTTTCGAAAATAGATTCATCCGGCTATCACGTGACTAGCTTGCGTGAGCTTTGCCGAATGAGAAATGCTGCGAGTTCGATAGAGTTCTGTTCTGTTTTGAGTTGTGGAAACATGCAGAAAGTTATTCGTGCTATTATTATTTTGTGTATACGTTAGGGCGATCGAAAATATCGAAATTTCTCAAATCTTTTAGCGGTGTTGCGGAAAATTTGTGAACTCCCTTCATTAAAAAATTTGCGGAATCTTAAAACAGTGGGTTGATATCTTCTGTTGCCTCAGTGGGCCGAAAGTTCCGAAAATTATACTAAAAATGATTAAAATACAATAATTAATAAATGATCACAGATTTCGTTGATCGGCTAGGGGTAGTACTTAAAAGATACTATGTTTGAATAACAACAACCAAAAAAATGTTTAGAATTATAGGTTAATACCTTCTGCTGCCTCATCGGTATCGATTTTTGAAAATTTTGACGCATTTTGGTACTTTTCTGCATAATGGTTTACTGCATGCTCAATGCACAATCCACGCAGACTGGGTTTGGCACTCTGCCAAAAAAGTGGAAGATCCCTATTTTCATGCCGAGAAACAAATCGGAGTGACCAGTAAATCACTTGACCACTTTCTTTTGTCCGGCTAAGTGCAGTAGGCAGGCGCTTCAAGCATCTGCGAGTAGCAACCGATTTTAACTGGTTTAAAGCAGTATACTTTTAACCAATGTGCGGTGTTTATACTTACTTGCAGTGCAGTCGTTTTTAAGGGAATTTGTCTTGTGGTTTTGTGCATTTCGTCATCATTTTCTAAGATGAGATATTGGTAAATATTTGAAATAAGCAGATAAGCAGATAATAAGCAGAGATAAGCAGATAATCCATTGGACTTGTCTCTGAAGTTTCAATTCAAACCTGCGAATTATACCATTAGACACACCTGTGTTCACTACAGTGCTGTTACACCCGAGAACTATAAGTTTGCTAAAATCATCCAATAAAGCACTCTTTACGTATTTGCTAGTGCTATTAGATATATCAAGACTACATCCACTTTCAAGTGTAATATATCGTATGTACATAGAACCAGGTTGCAATACAATACAGTAATGCGCTTCTACAATTGTTCTTTGGAACTGTTTGTCCTCGAGCGTCTCTTATGTTAAAGTTTTGTCATGCCGTCCATCAAATTAAAGGCCAGATACAGTGGAATGATTTTCGTTTTATTTTGCGACCAATGTTTTGTAAATTCTCGATTTTTCCCTACCTATTTTATTTTTGTCTGTGATGAGGCTGGTATCTTATTCCGATATTAAACCCAAATCTTGCATAATACTCGATGCAATAGCAGCCGTGACTCTGTTGGATGCACTATATCTTTTACCGACAAGAACTATCAATCGACAAGTTATCCAGTTTTAAACGCATTTGAACACTCCTTGTTGACTGCTGAAGGGACGCTGTATAAGACTTGTGTTTGGTGCCCACTTTTTCCCCGATCTCCACCTCCATCATATCTTATATTTCATTTTCTCTTTCATTCTCCACTGAATAGCTTGAAACAGAAGCAGGAGACGTCTGTTTTGTAGATCTTATAGTATCCTGTTCCTTTCGCGTTTGACGCTTCTAGAGCCGTTTTGTTTCCGGAACATCAACACTTGCAATGAACATTTTTCTTTCCGTTCTTTGACAGAAACTCTGCTTACTTTCGGACAGTTACACTCCTTAAAAACCGCGCATTTACAGGCAGATATGTCAAAAAATGTTCTTGCTTCAATTTTAAAGCTCTCAATATCTTCGAGAGTAGTTTTGCTTTTCCAAAGACGTTTTATATGTTTCAGGATTAGTCGATATTTTCCATGGTATGCATTTATCATATCACTAACACGTTTATGTAAAACCAAAACAATAGATGTATCGATATATAAATTATCCATCTTCAAACCAACAGTTTCTGAAATAGTTGAAAAACATGGTTCTTTGTTTCCACTAGTTTCGCAACCATTACGCATCAGTTTCGTAACCATCACTTGTGAGAGCAACAACTTATAATGTCTTCATGCGATGGCAACATGCGTAAAAAATCCTTCCGTGTTCCAAAAAATACGGCATTGCAAAGTTTGTCGACTTGAAAATTTTCACTGCGATGATTTTGGCATTTGAAATAGTTACCAATATCTCATATTAGAAAATGATGACGAAATGCACAAAAACACAAGACAAATTCCTTTAAAAACGACTGCAGTGCAAGCAACTATAAACACCGCACGCTGATTAAAAGTATACTGCTTTAAATGAGTTAAAATCGGTTGCTACTCGGAGATGCTTGAGGCGGCTGCCTACTGCGCTTAGCCGGACAAAAGAAAGTGGTCAGGTGATTTACTGGTCGCTACGATTTGTTTCTCGGCATGAAAATAGGGGTCTTCTACTTTTTTGGCAGAGAGCCAAACCCAGTCTCTCTGTATTGTGCTTTGAGCAAGCAGTAAACCATTATGCAGAAAAGTACCAAAATGCGTCAGAATTTCTAAAATTCGATGCCGATGAGGCGGCAGAAAATATTAACCTATAATTCTGAACATGGTTTTGCTTGTTGTTATTCAAACATAGTATCTTTTAAGCCCTACCCCTAGCCGATCAACGGAATCTGTGATCATTTATTAATTATTGTATTTTAATCACTTTTAGTCCAATTTTCGTAACTTTCGGCCCACTGAGGCAACAGAAGATATCAACCCACTGTTTTAAGATTCCGCAAATTTTTTAATAAAGGGAGTTCACAATTTTTCCGCACTACCGCTAAAAGATTTGAGAAATTTCGATATTTTCGATACGCTCTAGTATACGTGTTGTGTGCCATTTTATTTGTGATGTGTCGCCTTACCAAGATTAAATAAAAAGTATTTAAAAAGCTACCCCGAGAAAGTGATATTTTGAAGTTATGTGAAATTTCTGTGTGAAGTTAATTTGAACTAGCCCGACAATTTACTTATCTCCACAGTTTTCTTAACAGTTATAAAATTTATTCCAAGGAAACACAGGGTTGCAGATTTTTACTTTCACAAATCTTTCGTTAAATAACATCTGGACTTACGTCACATATACTTGACTCTCTTTTTTTGTAAATTCAGCGCCAGCCTGGCTGGTTTCGACTAATTAGTCCAAGCATATTAAAATAAACACAGCTGCAGCTCGGGTAAAATTGCAAGAGGGGCTATGTTAACTGTTTTTTAATCAGTAATCATTACTCAGAAATATATCGGCAATCGGACAAAATCCTTACAAGGGAACATCACTATAAATGAATTTCAAAATGGCGCTCGGAGTCATATGTCGTTTAAAATTTTTACACCTGAATTGGTGTAAGGTTTCCATAATTTCTTTAAAGGAATAAAATTACACCATTTTTAATCTATTATAACACTTAAAAGTGTGTTGACACCAGAAAGAGCGCATATTTAAACTTCATTCGGCATTTTAGAAGCCCAAATTAAGTGTAATAATACTCCCTTTTCTTTACAGTGTATAAACAGAACATATAACTTATGCCCAACGTACATTTTTACACTCTTACACGCAGCAAATATTTCAAGGATTCAAGCCTCGAATTCTCAAAAAAAACCGAGATTATTTTTTTCTTATAAAATCTTATAGCTTCTCTCGGCATTTCGCAGCTAAAACTGTAAGGGTCACCGGCCATAACTTTTAAACCGAACCTTTTTTTTTCTTTCATCAAAAACTTCGCATTTTTTCCGCAGTGAAAAACTGACCTCTTCACTAACTCAGAAACTGCATGTCTGTCCGAATAATAAAAACATCTACCCTCTTACGTCACATTATTACATCAACCCTAAAACGCGGGAAGAGAAAAAATATACTCCGTTAGCAGAAAAACGGGCAGGAGGAAAAAATTACGCTCGTTAGATGCGAGATTTAAAAACACATGGCCCTTGTCAACAATAATGGCACAATTCAGTTTACGGGTCAACCACTCTGAGAAACCCACCTGGCAGCCTTTTCCCCTCAAGATTATTTTATTGAATAAAACTGCAAAAAAGTTACATTTTTAGAGATTCCTTTAAAATAAAAATATTTTTAAAGAGAAGAGTTTCTTTTAAAAACGTGTGCATTAAGAGTTATCGACATTTAAAATTGTATTTCTAATGTAAACAAATCTTTTGGAAAATGTCATAAGTCAGCCATTTCTGGCGCAGCGCTTGCAACCATGAATATATTGCATGTGCGAGAAAGAAAATATTTTCCAAAGGTTTAAAAAGAATATTTTTCTTTACTTATTTAATTTTATTTTCGAACATGTTTTTATATCAAATTATTTTCTTAAAATTGATTTCGCAATAAGGCTGTTTAAAAAAAGACCTGTTTTATTTATGAAAAATAAAAATATTCGAAAACAAGTATTTTAACACAGCTTGAAATATAGTAGAAGATAAATAAAAAACACTGCGATTCAGATTTGTTACTAAATACTGCGAAATAGAGCGTGGGATAATTGGAAACAATAGATTGGAGTTTCGTTAATTTATACTGTTCGAACACATATAAGATAAGGTAAACATTGTAATTATGATAAAAACCGCATTATGAATTATTTTGTATATCTTTACATCCAGAAGTTTCCTAAATGTACTTTGGCTATATTTACAATCATGCGTATGTATGTTTGCATATAATGCGTGAATACATTGTTTTATCTTTTCACATATCCGAAGCCAGTTTATGGTGTTTTTGCGATGTATGTGTGTGTGAATCTGAACATGGTAACACACGAAAAGTGAATTGTTTTGAACGTTCATTTGGAAAATATGTTATAGGATACTGTCGCAGGAACTATATATATTTTTGAAATAATTAGTGGATAAGTTTGGTATCTAAATCAATTTAAGTCAATTAGTTCTAGAAAAAAATATATAAACATTTTTTAAAGATATTATTCGAATAAAAAAGAATAAGAAGTATAATTTCGTACTTCATAACTTAAATCACACATCTTGATTAACTATAACTCAGATCGCTTGTGATACACAAAGTTATTTAGAATTACTTATTTTAAATATAAAAGAAACACATTAACGGACAACAATATAAAATTACGACTACACATAGATAAATAAAAATATTGACAATTTATTGAATTAAATTTAATAAAAGATAATAAGACTTTTCACAAAAAGTGTTCTTAAATTCATTGCAATTAAATATTTATTAAAGTTAATTGTTCGATTCTTTTGGATGAAAATGTTTTTAAATAGTCATAGTATCTCAACTTATTTTGATACTACAATCATGTGTCACCAGAACATGACTTAAATAAATAAAAACTTTTTTCAAAAAAAAAAAAAAAAAAAAAAAAAAAGAAGCAAATTATACTGAGTTTTATTAATCTGAATAAAACGTGATGCAGTTTCTTGAGGTAAAATGTCGAAACAGCTCAATTTAAAATAATTGAAAAACTGCCATTTGTATTTTCTTTATACTACATACATATTTCAATGACTACATTAATTCAATACCAATATTTATTTTAATTTACAAGTCCTAAATTTCGACACTTTTGCATTAAAAACCTATTAAAAATTCCGTCATAATTTTAGAAGACTATTTCAGATTTATCCATGAGAGTACACGTTTTCTTTAGAACATGACTTTTTGCCTGTAGAAACATTTTACCTTTGTAAATATTCTGTAAAGTGTTTAGAAATTCGGATAGGCTCACTACAGATTGTTTAAGGGGGTTTCAAAATGTTCCTTAGAAATAATACAAATATCTTAACAGCCAAAAGCGTACAAGTGAAAAGGAAACGAATCCTTTACGGAACCCGGTGTATCTATATCAAGGATAAATTTGAATATTTGTTATTAACTCATTTTAAAAACAAGTTACGTTGCCATATTAAAAAAGGAATTCGAATTTTTGCACTATACAAAAGTCATAATTTTAGAAGACTATTTCAGATTTATCCATGAGAGAACACGTTTTCTTTAGAACATGACTTTTTGCCTGTAGAAACATTTTACCTTTGTAAATATTCTGTAAAGTGTTTAGAAATTCGGGTAGACTCACTACAGATTGTTTAAGGGGGTTTTTAAATGTTCCTTAGAAATAATACAAATATCTTAACAGCCAAAAGCGTACAAGTGAAAAGGAAACGAATCCTTTACGGAATCCGGTGTATCTATATCAAGGATAAATTTGAATATTTGTTATTAACTCATTTAAAAAAAAAGTTACGTTGCCATATTAAAAAAAGGCATTCAAATTTTTGCACTATACAAAAGTGATAATAAAAATTAATGTATGGATGGCATATAACAGAAACGTACGGCATAGGAAATGTTCATTTTTATACTAGCCGCCCTTGGCGACCAGTTTGGTCTTCGTTAGATGTGTGCTAAGCATTGTACCATGTTACTTTTATCCAAAATTTAATTTACTTTCTCAATACTTCGCCAAATCAGAAGTTTCTAGTACAGAAATCAAGAACTCCGTATTTTTATGGGTACTACTTGGTTATCCCGTCGACCAAAAATATATCGCCAAACTGTAAGATTAAATATCAATAATGGCTGGTCGTAAATGTCATATTCGCTTGTTTTTAAGTAAGTTACACGTGTTTACGTCATCAAGTTATTTTTATTTCGACGTTTTATTTGTATTTTTATTAATGTTATACTAATTTATTTCTTCTTTCGCTATTTAAAATAAAAATTATGTCAATTTGTATAATTTGGCGAGTGGTTTGGCGATTTATATAATTTGGCAAAATTGGGTGACGGTATAACTAATATGCTAGCCAGGCGCAAGTGATAAATCATCAAACATTGTCTTTCCAATCGCATTTTTTCATATTTCATTAAATTCATCTAAAATATAATAATTTCACTCATTTTATTTAAAATACATAATTTTAATTTGAAATTCATGACGGTCACTTTTTCTTTTCCTTTTTTAAGAAAAAGAAAAGAAAAATAATAAATAATACCAAAAACCATGACTTTTAATTTCAATATCAAAGCATTGTTTTAATTTACCACGCGAAAAATAAAAAATGTAAAAAATGGTCACCTGACATATAAAAAGCGAAGCGGTCAGCCCGGAACTATTGATGACAGTCACATGACTTAGGCTATTATTATAGAGATTATTCTGAAGCTTACATTCTTAAGTTTGCAGGTTCGCCAGATGAAATGTCAACTTTACAGGAAATGGGTGTGCATGAAATGACCTTAAGCTTTTATTCTTAAAATCTGTTTCATTTGGATTTGTATTGTTATTTAATTTTTAATTTTTATGATTTTTTTTTATTATTATTTAGAAAATTTGTATCGAAAATACGTGATTTTAATTTCACTCTAACTGATGCAGCATAGAGTGGCTCTAAATTAGATAACTTTCAAATTTACCCACTTTCAACGGAAAAAAGAACTGCTGATCTTTGTTAGCATTTACTACAATGAACATATGAGTAGATTCAGGGGAACATTACCAACAAATTAAAAAAATCAACACATACTGATGTAACTATAAAAAAACTAATTTTAAAAGTTGAAGCAAACTTGTACCATTAAAGATTAAAATAGTTCAGCCAAACATTCAATATTATCTGATGTCTGGGCGGAATATTAGTTATCTGCAAAAAATCAACTTTTGAAAAATAAAAAAAAAGCCAAGCTGAAAAAAATGAAAGTTGTGTCTAAAAAATAGTGTGATATCAAATTCCCAAGCTTATATTATGGTACACTTAATTAACATTTTCCTTAAAAATAGTTACCTTTTACAAGTCCAGTGCCTTCGTATATGTTGATAGAAATCCTTTTCTCCTGTTCTAAATACAACATAACGTTTTCTGAAAATTCAAATGCTTCAAAATTACGCATGATGGGCTTGGCGGCCATCTTTCCATATATTATAAATCATTACATGTAAGTCAATTTTCAAGATTCCAGACTTAAAAATTGCAAATAAATTATAATTCTGGACGTCCGTAGAACTCTTTTTTATCGTTTCGGACTTTTAATTTTTACTTTTTTAGAAACTGTTCTTAACTAATATTGGAAAAAAAACCACCATACCAAATCCCCGATTCCTCTCCCGAATGATATCACAGACATTTGAATTGCAGATAATTTTTTGCTCTTGCGTTTTTTTAAATTTCGAATTTGTTAAAAAATTCGCACCGATGGTCTCCCTTAACTGCTGAGCATTTACTGCTCATTACTTTAAATACTGAGCTTTGCATCATGATACTTTTATTCATAGTCTAATTAACTTGCTCGCCAAAATTAAATAATTCTTATAGGGAAATCAAGAACTTGGTATATTTATGTTAGCCGGGCATAGAATAATTTTTCAAATGTTGTTCCAAGCGCATTCATTCATGCATTAATTTTATTTAAAGTATAATCTTTAAACTTCCTTTATTTAAAATATATAAATTTATTTTAAAACAGAAACATTTAAAATATACTTCTTAAACTGATTTAATTACAAAAGAAAAGAAAAAGAAATAAAAACCTTAATAATAAGTAATGTAATATACCATTTAATTTTTATATCAAAAAATTGTTTTTAATTTACCACGTGAAAAATAAAAGCTACTATTGTTAACAAAAACAAAATAAAAGCAAGATAAAACAAGCTGGAAATTGCTCGTCAAACGTGGCAAATAAGGTGTGTTCGTACTATAACTAGTTTTATAAATATTTTTTGCACCACATATTGTACTAAATGTATATTTTACTGCACTTCAATAAGTGCATATCCATTTCATTCTGTTCGAAAGGCTGTAACATTATTAAAATGCACTTCAAATAATGTTTTTCCCATTGGCCGTCATATAACGGAAACTTTTAACTATACCTGTAATTAAACTATACATCCGATTTTCATAAAACTTTAAACGACTCGACAAAATTTTACAAAAATTATATATTTAAAATTTCAGACCCTTTAGAAGACATTAATACCATTAAAATGCACTTGCAATCATTTATTCCCATTGGCCGTAATGTAATGGAAAACTCTTGACTGTCCCTGTAATTAAACTATACATCCGATTTTCATAAAATTTTAAATGACTCGACCAAATTTTGCGGCAATCATATATTTCAAATTTCAGACCATTCGGTTGGGTAGTTTTTGCTCTGCTATATGCGGACAGACAGTAAGACAGACGGACCGAACGACGACTATAGATGCTACGTATTTATATAATTACGAACGCACCTAAAAAATGCTTTTGGCGACATTTTCGCTCGGCTAACGCAAAATAACCAAGAAATCTTTGTGATCATGTAAGCATTTGTATTCTTTTTTTTTTTTTTTTTTTGCTACGTATTTCATCTTTCTTGACACAAGTTGTTTAACTCATGTAGTTATTTAGGCCTCAAGTCGTTTGCTTATGAGTTGCAATACGTTTGCTAATGCGGAGATTTTTAAGTCTGTTAAGTAATCTTAGGTCCATGACCAATAGGTGAATTTAACTAATACGATTTGGTGCAATGGAGGGTGTTTTTTACCCGACTGAAAAGAAGGGTTATGTGTTTCACGCGTATCTGTGTATGTGGATTTCTTTATACACTCGAAACATTCCAACGGCTGGATGGATTTTTATAAATGGGGTTTCTATCGATTCGTCTTAATCTTCCGATGGTTATAGGATAGGTTTTGTTTTTATAAATTCAAAATGGCGGCCGTAAAATAAAAAATGGCGGTAGAGACGAAAAAAAAATTTACACACCCTATTGAGTGGCATATCATTGGATAGGTCTTTCAAAATGAAGACGATGTTTCATTGACAATTTTTTAGTCAGAAGCTCCGTTTAAGTATTACACAACCTGGAAGTTGTGTACTTTGGATCGCTACCTTTACTGTAACTCTAACTTTCATAATAGACATCTATAGGCCTCATCAAAAGAGTGTTTGTAGATAGGAACTAATACTTAAACACAACTTAAAAGTCATCAATACAAGTAAATAAAAAAATTGATTTTTTAAATTTAATATATTATTGTGAAAGCCTTTAACAAAATCCACATTTACGTTCAATGATACTGTTGTAATCAAGACCCCCTTATAATAATAACATGATATTATGATAAGGGAGCCTTGGTTGTAATATCTTCTAATATATTTTATATAAAATCCGTCAATCTGGTGTTATGTACCTAATAATTGAATATTAAGTTATTGTTTCGAATGCATTTGGCTATTGACGATGGTAATTATTGACGATGATATGATTAGCGATGAACAATAATTCTCGGTGATCTATCTTCTCAGTACGGATAGTACGTAGTATCAATTCGACTGACGATTCATTTTAAAATTCGATTCATTAAATACTTCTACACGGGTTCGACTTTTTTTTTTTTTTTTACTTTAACTTACGTAATGAAAAGATCGGGCAATTTTATGGTAGGCAAGGAAAGTGATAAATCGCCAAATATTTTAATCGTTGCCATCATTCGCATTGCATTAATTTCATTTAAAATACACAGCTTTCATTTCAAATACTATACTCAGTTTAAAAAGATATATTACACATATTTAAAATGAATGCATTTCACATATTTCATTTAAAACACAAAATAAGTAAATAAATGATAATATTTTAAACAATTTATTTTTTATTTTGAGTATCAAAGCATCGTGTCTGATTTACACACTCAAAAAACATATTCTGTTTGCAAGAAAAACAAGTTAGAATTTGTAGGGGAAACATGGTAAATGTGGCGCGTTCGTCATATTATTTTTATAAATATTCAGATCTTGGTGCAATAGTTGTTGCATGCTTATGCAAAAATGCGTGAATGCAAAAAATATTATCGTTATGTATAGTAAATTCAGTAATACGGAAATGATCTTGAGTCCATCTTGAATAGGACGTAATCGCGATGGGAACCTAGAATCAATATCTATCATAGAATGCCATTGAATTAATTACCTGTGATAGGATTTCATAGAATAAAGAAAACTTTTATTAATATCGTTTTAAGTTTTGATTTGATTTTCTTAAAATTTAAAATGATTGGACAAAATTCTGCGACGATTCTATACACTAAATTTCAAACCATTCGGTTTGGTAGTTTTATCGGTATTATATGTGACAGACAGACGGACGGACCAGACGGCGACTATAGGTGCTACGTATTTATATAATAAAGACATTTCCCCATATATCATAATCTAATAAAAAAAATTTGAGTGTCTCCGTAAATAAACTTTGAACGCTACATATTCTCAATAACAAATATCAGTTACAGACCAATCCAATTGTATTAACGCAAGTTACAGTTCGTACAGACAAACCGAATTCATAAATACTTTCAAATATGTTGAAAAGTGTTAAAAACGTATATAAGGTTGAAATTTGGCTTCAAGAAATTTATACCAATTGATGGAAGCATACTTGAATACTTTTGTACACTCCTGTATTTTACCTATCTTTATATACATGGTACTATTTAGCTAAAATGTAATTAACACTACAAAACTCTTAAAACTAGTGAAATCACACATCCAGAGATTATAATCCATAGACGGCCGCGTATCTAATTCGTTGCGTAGCCCTGTATAACATTTTATTTCTATTCTACAATCAAATTTTATTATACTAAATGTATTTCAGCGTAAAAATGCATATTTCATTAAAAAATCATCTTTAAGCTATTTGCGTTCATACGCAATAACCCATACAAATTTTTCTGTGCAGCCCTGAATATGTTCTTCAATATTTATACACACAATGTACTAGGAAAAAATTTAGTTAAACTTAAAAACTCATATCACATCTAAAAATGCACTTCCAACAATCATCGCAAATATACAGTAATTCGGATACATATAGTAACCGAAATCTTTGAATTTTCCTGTAAATACTATGCTTATTCTATTATACAGGAAGTAACTTGAAGTAAACTTCAGCAACGTATACTAATTTCATTATATGTGAAATAGTTTAACATAATTAAATTACGTTACAAACAGTGTTTCCATTTACATCATTATGTAACGAATTCTTTTGTATGGCCTTTAAATGAATAATATATATTATTTGCACCGCATATTCTACATAATGTATATTTTAGTGCACTTCATAAATGCATATGAATTTCATTACGTTCGAAAGGGTGTAACATCATTAAAATGCATTTAAAATATTTTTCCCCATTCACCGTAATATAATGGAATACTTTTGACTGTCCCTGTAATTGAAATATGGATCCGATTTTTTTAAATTTTAAATGACTCGAAAAAATTCTGCATCAATTATAGATTTAAAATTCCAAAGCATTTTTTCGGGTAGTTTTTCCACTGTTATACGCAGACAGACAGACGGACGGATGGACTAAACGACGACTATAGATGCTACGTATTTATATAGTTACGAACACACCTAAAAATGCTATTCTCAAAATTTGCACCCAGCCATCATAAAATTATTAAAGTTGTTAGCGATCATTTATATCTTAAAACTAATAAATATCCAATTTTTAGTATTCTTTCCCCATATGCATCACAGGAATTGCAATTTTAGAACGTTTGTGGCTCATGCACACATTCCGATTAATGGTACCGGCTAGGTTAGAGCAGAGTTGATCAGGATCATTTTGCTACCTTTACTTTTCAAATTGCTTCGGTAGATATCGATTGAAATCTATATAATAAATGCCTAAGTCAGTTGACTGTCATCAACAGTTCCGGGCTGACCGCTTCGCTTTTTATATGCCAGGTGGACCATTTTTTACGTTTTTAATTTTTCGCGTGGTAAATTAAAACAATGCTTTGGTGTTGAAATTAAAAGTCATGGTTTTTGCTATTATTTAAAAATAGCTAACTTGCCCGGCGTTGCCCGGATACGCAAAAAAACAGCACGAATTGCGAAAAAGCTCTGAAAATCACAATAAGATATCGCGAAAAAATTTTAAATCGCTGCACAAATTTCGAAAAGAGGAAAAAAAATATATATATTGTGTTCGAAGATTGAAAGTTGATTCAACTTCTATCAACGTCTTTAACTAATGTGGAAAAATGGTAGGAAATCGCTAAAATACACTAAAAATTACATACAAAATACCCCAAAAATTCGAAAATTGTTATACGAAATCCGAATAAACTTAATTGAAATGAAGTTTGAAATTATTTTAGTATTATAGGTCAAAAACGGAATGTCAAAAAATTGCATCAGATCGCGAAGAAACGTAAAAATCGAATTAAAAATCACAAAAAGTTAAAAAATCACGAAAATCAAAAATTATAATTGGATAAAAGTTTCAAATCTAATTCCTTTAACCTGCGGGCTCTCTTAAAATTTATGTTTCGAAAAGCATGCTAAGCATTGTATCATGTTACTTTTATTCATAATTTAATTTACTTGGATTCCCTTAAATATAATTAATTTAACCCCTTAAGTTAATATTAGTTTTTGTTGCATTAAAATATTTCAATTTGTTGATTTTCTGTAAGCAAATAATCCATATTGATTTACAATGGATGTCTATGGGAATTTGGCAAAATATTAGCGATATCGCCAAGTTGGCGTCACTTTTGGCGACTCATTTTGGTCGACAAATTTGGCGATATACCGCCAAGTTGGCGACAAACTTGGCGGTATTTGGCGACAGAACTGTGTCCCTCTACGGTAACCTCCTTATAGGTATGGAAATGCATTAAATGCTGTTCAATAATTGCATAAAAATTCGCTAAAAATTTAAAAATCGCTGCACGACTTCCGAATAAACTTTTTTTAAAAAGAAAACAAAATTTACTATATTGGGTTAAAGGAAAAAAACCATATTCTTCTCACTTATATGGAAAAATCGCCTCGAAAGTTTAAAAAAAAAGTGCTAAAAATTGCATAAAAAATAAAATAAAAAATTCTAATTAAAAAATTGAAAATCGGGTTTCAAGGTGCAAAACTTCATATATAGACGTACCTTTTCCCAAAATTTTGTATCTCTACGTGCAGTGGTCTCTTCAGAACACCGTCGACACACTGACTCACACACTCACACACAAACTTATTTCCTTATTATTATAGATATTTCTTTTCTTTTTCTTAAAAGAAGGAAAGACAGAAGTAAAAGTCGTGAATTTCAAATTAAAATTATGTATTTTAAATAAAATGAGTGAAATTATTATATTTTTGAATTTAGTGAAATATGGAAAAATGCGGCGGCAAAGACAATGTTTGATGATTTTTCACTTGCGCCTGGCTAACATAAAAAGGTACTACTTAGTTATCCCGTCCACCAATTTTGCCAAATTATATAAATCGCAAAACCACACGCCAAATTATTTCAATTGACAATTTTTATTTTAAATAGCAAAAGAACACATAAATTAGTATAACATTAATAAAAATACAAATAAAACGTCGAAATAAAAATCACTTGATGAAGTAAACATGTGTGAGTTGCTTTTGAAGCCGCCAATGCTCTACCAACTGAGCCTTCCCGGAGAAATCTGGAGGACTACTTCATTCAACTAAACTTTAATGATTACAGCATCTGGTCTGATATCTGAGTCAACTCAAGACATCTCTGGTTCGAATACTGGCCCGGACTCTTTTCACCAATTTAAAAATTTACAAATGTTATGATTTATTTGCCAATTGAATAATTGTGTTAAAAATTAATCTAATATGTATAAAATACAATAACACACCCATTCGTGTAAATTCAGGTATGTTTCTACATTTACACACTTATTTGTGTTTTCAAGTTAAAAAAAAAAAGGTATACAGTTAGTTTCATAAGCTAAATACACATAAAAACAGGTAAAATTTTGTAAAAAGTGTGTAATGAAATGTTTTTGTTTCTGTTTGTTAGTCTGTTTGTCTGTATGTCTGTTCAGCGATAACTGCCGTAAAAAGCACATGATTAGCTTGCAATTAAGTTGGCATATTCGTGAGGTACCCGAACGTAGTTGTATAGTTTTTGGTTAAAATTTGTTTATTCGTTCAGAAAATATGGAACATTTTATTTTGCTCCATAATGGTTTTCTATGCCAAGTCAGACGATTTTCAAATTTCCATTTGTTGAAAGAAAATGGCACGTTTGATTATTGGATTTAAATGTTAAATTACGGATGTCAAAATTTCCAAATAAGAGTTTTAAATTATTCCTATTATTTTGAATTTTTGTCAATATATTTCTCAGATTTTTTAAATTACTCATATAACTTATGATGGAATTTTACACATGTGTTCGGATAATGTAAAACATTTTAATTTATAAATTTACTTATTTTAAATGTGCATATTTCATTTTTTTCTTTTAACCGTTGCCTAGCAACTCCATCCATCTACAAACATCATAAATGTGAAAGTATGTAGGGTTTACGAAATTAAATTAAAGTCAAAAGGAATGGATTAATGAATGCCTTTGTACAGATGTTTGTATATGGGTCATTCCATGCAAAATGAGCAAATAAGCTGTGGCACACATGTCACAGATTTTAATCAAAATCAGTCTATAAGTAGATCATACCTATTTATGAGTAAATGTAAAATAATAGATTTCTGGAATGTTAATTTAAGTATTAAAATTTACATTAAAAGTGAATGTAAAATCGAGGTATTGTCTATGTGCTTAAAATTTCAATTTCGATTATTAGCCTTAGGAATGGAAAGAATATATTAAAAATTATTTATAATTAGGAATGAATGATAATTAACAGACTGGCGTAAGTTAGTAATTGTATTTTTATTTCGTATCGAGAAAAAAATTATTTTTGAAAATTTTTGAGGGGAAAACAGCAATATTTCTATTAATCCTTTACACACGAAGGACAGCCTTGACAAGCTGCAAATTGCTACACCTTATAGCTAAAAGTATATATTTGAAATATCGAAAGTTTCATTCTTGCCTTTTTTATTCCTTAATGAGGAAAAAAATAAATAGTAAAAAATGTTGAGGGTAAAATGCAATATTTCAATCACTTTTTTTTTAAGTCAAGGAAAGCTTTATTAAACTTTTAAAATATTTGATATTACAAATAAATGTGTATACTTTAAATACACAAACTTTTATTAATGCTTTCAGTTTATTTTTGCCTCAAGAGAATTTTAAATTAGAGTAGAAAAAACTGGCTAAGCTAAACGAAAAACTATATATCAATTCTAAATTCAAATAAAAATACTAGATGGCAGCACTAAATATGTTTTCCCATGAAATCGTGCAATATTTTAAGATACGCGGGCGAATTCAAAGAGGTATAGCGAATGGAATCTAGAAAACATTACTATTTTGAACCCATTTTTCTTATGTTAGGAATTAAAAGGCAATCTTGAATTTTTTTTAACGTATCATGGACTTATTAATATTTATGTCTGTGCAATATTGTTACTGTCGGGCCTGTCCTTTTTTTATTTTTGACTTATACAGAAGGGAAAAAATCATGATTTTGTAATTGTTTTTTTAAGTTTCTAAGTTTTTTTGAAGATGAAGGAAATAAATGGCCACTTTAAAACTTGGGGAATTCGATCTACATATGACATACTACATCAGGCATTAATTTCACAGAGGTTTTTTAATTCCTTTGATTTTTATAACGATTCTAATTTTCTCAAAATTCACAAATTTTCAATTTTTGCAACCAATTTATAAATAATCATGGTGTTACTAGTTTATTATTACTCAGTAAATAAGAAGATAATTTTTCAGAGTTTACAAAATTACAAAAAAAATTCCTTTCTGTTAAACGGCTTTCAAGATACAGAACTTCAAACTTGCAACTTTGGACGATTGCGCGCATGCCATTCTATATTACAAGTTTTTTAAATGTCCAAAACTGCTAAAAAAATTTTATTTTTTGTCAAGATATTTTGCAGAGCATTATTTGAATATGAATTGAACCTGTGCATCGAATTTTATTAAAATTGGTTAGTATGTGGCCACGACTTTTTTTTTATTTTTGCTCATTTTACGTGGAATGAGCCATATAGATGGATTTTGATCTAGAAATGAAAATAGTATTTTAAGTAATAGTATTTTAAGCAGGGACCCGGAGCTGGAGCTGGAGCCCGGAGCCGGAGCGCTCCGGAGCTGTGTTTTTCCTGGAGCTGGAGCTCTAAATTTTCCCCAGCTCCAGGGCTCCTTTAGTTTTTAATATTCTTTTAAATCTTTTTTTTTTCAGTCTTTTAAATTTCTAGGCTTAAAATATTTTAATTACATCATTATTCAGTATTTTAATTATATCATTTTTTAGGTTTTTATTATTATTATTATTATTAGGGAAGGAAAACTTCTCAAAAAATGGCAACACTACTTTACTTCTACTTTCTATTTGAACTAAGTGACAACACTATTTGAAAACAAATATGGCCGCCTGTTGTTTACATGTGTAGTCGTACAATTTTGGCTGTTCGAAAAGTGTAGAAGAAATTTAAGATTTTTGTGTTTAAAATTCTACCAAACTTTCTATTTTAAAAGCAAAAGCTAAAAGATGTCATATTTTCTGAACAAGCATTTCAAGTTTGATGAGAAGAAAAATGCATTTTGTCAGATCTTTAATGAAGATAGAAAGTATTTGTGAGGAAAAAATTAAACGTGTAAATTAAAATCTGCAACTTAAAAGCGCGAAGTCGGAGCCGAGTTGGAGCCGGAGCTGGAGTCACGGTATTTTCTCTAGGAGCGGAGCTGGAGCTGGAGCATCAAAAATTGTTCGGCTCCGGGTCACTGATTTTAAGTATTTAAAGTAAATTTATATACTATATAGAATAATATTTTTATTTATTTATTCAACTATTTTTCTTATAAATAAAAAAGTTCGTTATTTTCATACAGAATAAACAGACATTATTCTATTAAATTTTATAAACTTTATTGTGACAAAAAAAAAAAAAAAAAGACAGGAATAATAATTTTCTCCCAAAGAGTTAATTTTATAAACAATATAACATACATATAACTACTTAAAAGGTGACTCAAACATTTATTTATCAAAACTATCATCAAAAACTATTATTTATTGCAACCCGAGATCTATCGAACACACACGCGTTCATTTTCAAAGGGAAAAAGACGACTGACTGAATAGAAATATATTTTAAAAACAAAAACAAAATACTACGCACGCGCAAGCGGAATTCAGTCCATTTTTCTGCAGAGGGCAGAAAAGATCAGTTCATATTATCAGGATATCTTGAAATATTTAGGATATTGTACCAAACTTCGGGAATATTATAGGAAAGTTCATCGTTACAAACATTATCACTTCTAAGTAAAATTTCACTGGACACATCTTTTTCCCTTTGAAAATGAACGCGTGTGTGTTCGAAAGATCTCCGGTTGCAATAAATAATATTTTTATATGTTTGAGTCACCTTTTAAGTAGTTATGTGTATGTTATATTGTTTTTTAATAACAAGGTGAAAATTTCCTTCACGGCACTAGTGTTTAATACAGTGTTTTGACTCTATTGAGTCAATCTTAATTTGTAAGATTTTCACGTGAAAAAGAAAAATGGAATAAACAAATTTAAATATTAAAAAAAAGATAGATATGACAGGAATGAATACATATAAATACTTCCCACAAAATACCACCTAAAATAATTTTTGTAATTGTAATCTCCCAGCATTACGAAGAAAGATTCCTCGATTTGCACGATTTTACTTGGCCTTCCTTTTTTCATTGGTTGCGATTTTATTTTTGCAATTGTGTGTATTAATTAGCTGAAAGTTTCACATTTTTATGACTGAGGTATATGTAAGGCCATACAAATGAGAAATTTCGTATTGTCTCCTATAAAATGTGATAAAATGTTGGTTAATTATGTATGTTTTTATTAAGGGGAGCAGAGGTGCCAAACATCCAAGGATCCGGCATTCTGCATACCGGTATTTTAATACAGAAAATGTTACTTTATTTAATTGGAACATTTGCGAGATTTAAAAGAACAAGATTTTCTCCAAGATAATAGTGAAATAAAAAAAACCTGAGATTTGGCATGTCTGGTGGGGAGTGAAATGCTTTACTTAATTATTGCATTTATCTTTATTTTAATGCTACGTGAGCGACGTCAGGTATAACAGCTTGTAGAGTATAAAATAAGTTAGTAAAATAATCATACTTACAAATAATTAAGCAGAAAGTCCGGCTAAGGGAAAAAAACGTTAATCAACCTTTCGTAATTTGATCTGAAACATAGGTTTGCGATAAATATGAACGATATTCGTAACATCACGGTTTTAAAATAAATGTGGATATTATTAAAAGACTATCATAAAAAATGCTTTACTGCGCAAAATCACGTTTATCTATTTAGTCAACTGGAAATGGATACGGTGATGAATTATTAACCTCTAGGTTTAGAAGTCCCCCTATTTTGGGGTGATTTTAGTAAGTAAATGCTATCGAGTATTTAAACATTTAGATTAGATCTTGGATATAAATATTGCAGAACAGCAATCAAAACTATTTTTTGGAAACAAAAATTATAAAGACATTAGATTTCAAAATTCGACGTCTCAGTTTACATTTCCAAAAGTTCCTTGTCCATTAGGTACAGGTGTTTATGGTTGGCAGGCAAGTAAATACTGCTGCATGGATATTAGTATAACCTAAAATGCTTGTAAAAACTGTTGCTTATCCTTATAAATCGCAGTGTAAACAAATCTAAGAAATACGATAATCTTTAACACGATCAACAGAAAATTACAAATTTAAATTCAATTACACCATGGGGGGTTCAGCGGAGCTGAGCCCCCCTGAAGAAATCTACTTTATTATCTAAAAATTACCGGAATAAGTAGCTCATGAGAATTTCAGAATATCGTTACGTAACAACGTGTTTAATTTAACTGCTCTAATGTCTGAAACCTTCGAAATATTTTTTACTTTTATAAATGTTTATGTAATTTAAAAACTTTAAATTACATTTTTGTAAAAAGATTAACATTACGCAAAGTGCGCTGAAAACAATGAGTTGCAGAGATGACGGTGAGGCTCCTGATCTGCAGATTTACTAGTTTTAGAAAGGGTCTAGCCGGATAAGCATAGAGAAATGGCCCCCTTGTCTGATGTTTGTCATAAAAAGTGTGGTAATAAGGCTTATCATGAGGATATGATATAGAGTGTTTTTACTCTCTGACCTTGACCTGTCCTTGAGATAATCGGCTAAGTATGCGCTGGCGTTACCATTTTTGAAATAAGCTTTTCTCAAGAAGTACAAAAGTTAAAAAAAATGAAACTAATGTGAATTATTGAAGAATACATTAATTCACATTATAAATTTGTTTCACATTTTTATACAAATTGTAACATAGAAAAATAAACAAAAATACAAAAAAAATATATTAATGTAGTAATTTTATATTTGCAACAACCAAAAAATTAGCGAATAAAGCTCAAAATATGTACTTATACGAAAAAATTTTTTTCGTTAAAACCGAGGATGCGCTTTTTAAGTTATAACAAAATAATCTAGCAACTTGCTGAAATATTCGTAATTTTCCCTGCTTGTATTTGCAGAAATACACTGATATCAATGCATTGGTAGATTGGTGATATTTCCACCCGTGCAGGATCAAAGTAAGAGAATTATATAAATTTAAAAGCAACGTTGCTTTTAAATTTATATCACTCTGCGCCAAATAGCATCTTAATAATTAAAATAAGAGAATGTTTCCATACATACCACTTCCTTATAGGTTTGTTTCTTGTTTGTAAACATTCTGTTATTTTGGCGAACTGCGCATCCTTCTCGCGTAATAGTATCAAGAACTCACAAACAAAATGTTAACATTTACCTAACATGATTTCACATAGAAGATTGCTATGGGGCTGTACAGTGTACATATATAACGTATTACTTTAGGGAGGAATGTGTGTGTGTGGGGGGGTCTGCCACTTGATATCAGAAGATATCTGTAGGGTGAAAGGGTTTGTCATTTGATGTCGTTATCATTTTTGATCAAACCAAAATATATTTAAGTTTTTTCTCTTCATTTAAATCAGTAAAATATGCGAATAAAAAATTTACAACCAATATCTGTATATCATTGCAAACGTATAAAAAGAAACAAAAAGGAAAAAAATTGAAAACATAAAAAGAATTTTTAAACACTGATGACAATTGTATTAGGGGAAGATTGATTCGGGAAATGATAATGTATGATATCGAAAGGTTGGGATTGGTTCCGAAATTGCCAAAAGGTTGATAATCTGATGCATTTACAGCCCCTATTCAGATTCACCTGCACAATTGACTAGACCATCGACTTGATATTATTACGCGAGAAGGATGCACAGTATGTCAAAATAACAGAATGTTTACAAACACGAAACAAACCTATAGGAAATTGGTGTGTATGGAAACATTCTCTTATTTTGGCGTACTCCGCATCCTGCCCGAATAGATTTGTCACGAATCGATTCATGCATTGATAGTAGAGTAACTGCAAGCAGGGAAAATTACGAATATTTTAGCAAGTTGCTATCATTATTTTTTTATAACTCAAAAAGCGCATCTTCGATTTTAACGAAATTTTTACTCCCTAAAAGTACATACTTCGAGCATTATTTTGTATTTTTTTGGTTGGTGTAAATATGAAACTGCTGCATTAACAATTTAAAAAATAAATGTTTACTTTTCTATGTTAAAATTTGTGTAAAAATCTGAAAAATATATATAACTAGCAGAACTACACAGCTTCGCCCGTGTCAATTATAAGGAGCCTTCCATGTAAAATAAATAAAAACGAAATAATACGGCAAACACAATAACTGAAAATTGTGCATTCCCATCCACAAATCGTTAAAAAGACAATCAGAAAACATGACGTTATTCTCTCGACACCATAATAAAATCCCCGAGCTTTAGTAACAGAATGCGCGTTTTCTTTCGCAGGTGTAAAAGAAAAATATGTGATTTTTCTGAAAATACGGAAAAGTAAATCCACAAAATCGCGCAGCATTTAGTGAAATTCTCGTTTGTATGGTCTACATCTACATTATAATTAAAAATACTATGTCAGTGCCCAGAAATTGTGCCACATAAATTTTAACCCATAATGTGTGCCTTTACTGCAATTTTTCTGTCTTCTAAACATAACACAATTTCATTTTTATCAATGTGGAATAGAAAAAAGTTCATTCAAAGGAAATTTGTTGGAAAATTGTATCTCAATTTTCTGATTTTAATGGATTTTAAAGTAATTTACAAGCATGGATATTTTTAAAAGTGGGTGCAACCCGATTACGAAAGATGAACCCATTTACTCTTAATGCAATAGTATAAAGAAAAGGCATGTCTATTAGTATCGCTGGTATCATATTTTCGGTGGCAACAACCTAACACAACAATAAATTTCCCTTTTACTGCAATTTAATCTCTATAGATCGCATATTCTATTGTTCCAACGTCTTATAGAAATCAAAAGTTCTTTCAGTGATATTTGTTTGTAATGTTTATGTCAATTTACAGATTTTTTACGGATTTTTAAGTAAGTTTCAAGCATGAATATTTTTTAAATATGCTTCACACCCAATTCCAAATAATAACTCAATTCTTCAAAAAACATTGTAAATAATTCAGAATTTTTATGTTTTCGTGTAATATTCGATAAATAAATTGGCAAACGAAATTAAAACGCCGAAAATAAAATAAAATAAAACAGCATTTTAATAAATATCAAATCAAACTGCTCTACATAATCTAATCTAATAAGTATATAAAATGCAAATGAGAATTTCGTTCCTGGTGCATATAACTTGAGTTTTTCAGAAAGGATTTCCATGCAACTTGCACTATTAGTTTTTCAGGGAAGATTTTAGTGCGCAACATATTGTTTTCCGTTGCTTAGTTACAGAATTATAGGGAAAAATTATATAATTACGTGATCCCAATTATGAAAGATTAATCTTATTACCTGAATGAAAAATGCAAAACTATTTTCATCTCTTTAAGTACTGACGGGTTAGTCTTCAGTAATCGGGCTGTGCGCTAGTTGGCGTATTCGTATTTTAATGAGTGCGCCTCACACCTATTATGGCATGCACTTCTGTTTAAAACAATATAGAAGGACTTGTGTTTTAAGAGAATTTCTGGCATGGAACTCGATTACAAAATACTAACCTACAATAATGCTTAAGATGGTTCTCAAGTTTCCTGCTCAACAACGCGAAACTTTCTGATACATTTTCTGAGTCATTAAACTGAAAGGCTTAAAATTTGTAGGCCTGATTATTAAAGCAATTTGGAATTAAAATGAGTTTCCCTTTTTTTGATAAATAAATTACTTATCGTGTTATGAGCAATTGTGTTCTCGTGACGACCGGAATTCAGTTCCGAAATTCAGTTCAAAACGCCAAAAGAAATATCTTATACCTTTACAAAATTGGAAACTATCTTTCGATTACATAGTTTTTAAATAAGAAATCCTGCCAATTTCAGGCGTTTCCGAACAAATATCAATTAAAAAATCTGCCAGAAAGTTGCTTCTTTGGATTTGAGAACAGCCTTAACTTGACGTTTATGAAAAACTCACATTTTTAGTTTTAATTTTAGAACTCGCGAAATTTAAATTCAGAAAAAGCGTGTTCTTTTGACACATTGTGGTAATTTTTTTAACTTTTAAAATTAAAATACATGTTTTTTTTTGACACGCGTAACAGAAGTATACGATTTCTCAAAATACGGGGGGAATACAATAAATGCATCCAAATGAGGTAGCAGTTACTGAAATTTTATTTCAGTTTACGTATAAGTTTTAATGGACTATATTCCAAATCTGGGCTTGAGGCTGAAAAAAGTCATGTGGTACCGGTAATTTACCAAAAGAACTTCTAAATGATAAGAACGGAAGATACTACTGCTTTTCCCATGAGCTGTTTCACTGGCTGGCGGGGATTTACATTGCGTCTACGGAGCTCCCTCCTTTACGCTAGACGTTTTTGCCTTGACCACGTAATCATGACGTAAATGGAAAATCCCCCATTAAAGTATTAGATCAAGAGGGTTTCCACCGTAAATAAAACCTCACTCTTAAACATAAACTTAAATTTTTCATTAATTAGAAATTATACAATGACTAGGACTTCCCTCAGAGGGATTAGTCTGAGCGATATTACTGAGAACATAGATTTAATAATAACATGTGGAAGCAAAGAAAATGAGATGTTATCTTTAATTGTCCATATACTGTGAAAAATTGAAATGATGAAAATAAACGAATTGCAGAATTACAAAATCTTGTATATAAATTCGTATACACTGTTTAAAAAAATGGGAAATCAAACCATTCAAGACAGCCATGCATGGATATAAAAGTGAAAGTACGCAATATATTAAAAGTAAAATAGAAAATGAAACACTAATTTACTTATATCGGAATTTTAACTATATAAAATGATGTCAAGAGCATAATCAGACGCTCCGCACCAATTTGAGTAAGTTTAAATGACAAATATATGATGTTTAAAAAGAATGGACTATACTTTATATGGTGTGTGCTCTCCCGGAATAGTTAATATTGTACAATATCTGTTTTCCACGGATGCAATGAGGTTGTCGATAACATTTAAGGAATTCTCTTCTCAAAATCTAATATAGTATCAAAGTACCTAATGCATCAAAAGTGGCATGCAATGCTTCGTTAGAGTGTGTTTTAGATATGCTCGATCGGATTTAAATGATGAATTTATGCTGACCACTACACACGCTGTATTGTTTTGTTTTCAAACATATTCTGAACAAGTTGAGCTGTATTTAGCATGTATTAAATAAAAGAAATCGGCAATGATTACAACATAAAGTATGACACAAGATCTGAATATATCATCTGCATAACCTTTGAGCTGTCAAAGTGTCATTTGAAGTAATTTACACATCCATACATATTTATTCAGCAAATCATGTAAGCTAACATACGCCAATATGAACCCGATTACAAAATTTCACCAGAATAGGTTAATATATAAAAAATCTACTAATGATAATTGAGAATATGACCTTATGATAAAATGTCTAGAAAAATGAATCGGATAAAAAATTCATATCACATTTAAAACGGCACTTCCCTCTGTTAGTGGCCGTGGCGAGAGAGAGAAAAGCCTAGAGAAGGAACACTTTAACAAGTACTTACGGGCAACCTACTCACTGTTTCATACAGGTCTTTATTCAATATTTACACAATTTATTTAATGCTAGGTGGGTATCTATCAGTTTTGTTGCATTTAAATCGCATGTTTTGCGGAGGAAATGCAGCATTAGGAAATATTTAAAGTTGCTGTACCTAATAATTCCAAATTAATAAAAATTGTGATCGCTTTCCGTTAATTTCATCTTTTTAAATTTTTTAGAAACCATTCATAGAGACAATTGTATATTTTAAAACTAACCCGAAGCAAAATTTCAAGATTTTGGGCTCAGCAGTAACAGAGAAATAGAAAATTTTTGAAAGTTTTTTGTTTCTGCATTATTTTTTATAGCGACATTTTTAGAAATTGTTCTATTGCGAGAATTTACGTCATGATAAATACAGCCATGTCAATTTTCATGTTTATATTCCTAACAGTTCCGTGTTTTTCGTTACTTAGATCATCTTTAGATCTTTTTGCGCTTTGTTTAGTCTTTCTATTTTTTAGAATTCGTTCTACAACGAGCATTTACATCTTATTAATTACTACCATGCAAAAGTTCTAGTTTCTAACCCCAACATTATACCAAAAATTTCAGTATTCCAAATAAATCATAGTTTAGAACCTTTCTAGAAATTTTTACGTTTATCCGTCAAATTGAACCTTTTAGAGAGCGTTCATTACGAGTATTTACATCTTAAAAGTAACTACAGCACCAAATTTAAAGTTTCTAACCCAATCAATATCACAGAAATCCCAATTTTAGAACTTTTTTGCCCCTGCAGCGATGTAGGTTCTGGCACTGACATAAAATAGTCTTTTTTTTCGGAGCAGAGATGGCCGCCAACATTTTTTTAAGTTGGCTATGTAGTTTCAAAGATAACACCTCACAAACGTAAAAGCATTAATAATATTATATACTTTATAATATTAGCATTAGATGTACAGATACAAAAGCCATTTATCTGTTACAAGCTAAAGTGCCGGCGTTGCCCAAAATTTGAAGGATGTTTGTTCTGAAAAATCAATTTCAAAATTTAACATACAACACAAAACAAACATTAAAAAAAGCAGTCGAAATGTTGTTGAATGAATCATATGAAAACGCTATATAAAAATGTATAAATGTATATAACAGACGCAAAAGAATACAGCTATAAATGAACTTATTTCAATTTATGATTGGAGCAATAATGTTAAAATACGCCAATATTTCCCTAATCGGGTTTTTATTATGCTTCAATACATTTTTCGCACTCATATGACGTTATACTATATCCACCATGCCCTTTATATTTCCAATATGACGTAATATTTTCCTCTTTTACGTGGAAACCTTGAAATAGAAAAGTTATAAAGTTATATTCACTTTCATTTAAATTCGTCAAACCATTTATTTCATTTTCATATTTCACGTGAATATCTTGCAATAGAAAAGTTATGACGTAATATTCACCTTTTTTTTAAAAAAAATTCGGCAAACTATTTATTTCATTTTCATTTTTCACGTGGAAATCTTGCAGTAGAAAATTAATTGTTGTAGTAATAATTTTATTGTGTTTTTTAATTGTTGGCAACTGCTATAACGATAAATGCTTAAATTTGATAAGAAATTGCTGTTAAATTGTTGGTTTTTTATTAATTAAAAATTAACTATAAGTTATTTCGATTCCGGATTACTTTAGTTGTCTCGGCCATGTTTTAATACACATGTACGTATCTCTCCACAATTTTGGCTTCCAAATTGTGGATTTTTTATAGAATTACAAACAGACAGATAGACAAGTTTTCATTTTTATATATCTCTCTATTCTATGAAAAGTAACTAACGCTGTCACCGCCGCCGCCACCGGTTTTGAATTTTTTGTGACCGGAGGTCTTTCTTCGTTATTATTAAGAAAACTATTGCATACAAATATATGAAAATCGGTAGTATTATAGCGAAATGTTTGATCAACACACTAATGCATACAGTTTTCAAATCGAAGAATTATTTTAAGAGATATTTAATGCTACAGTTTGACAAAATTGTTCCATTAAAAAAAATTTATAAGAGCAAAAGCTATACATGGGAATTTAATCATTTTTAGATCATTTTATTCAATAGAAGATCCCGGTCTGCAGATTTCATTAATTTTTTTTTTAATTTGACTCATTTTTTGAGGTTTTATTTCTATTTTAAATTCAAATATTCAGCATTTTGACAGATATTTTTTACATATTTTAGAAAATGGTATTAATTTAAACTGTTGCCAACTGTATAAACAGCGCAAACAATAATGTTTGCTTCAAATAAAAAAATTATTTACACGTTACTATTATAAACAGAAAAAAACCCTTCAAATTACAATTAAATAATTAGGTATAAAAAGCAGGCACTTATTGGAAATTACACCATAAAAACTATATTTACATGTGAATTTTAAAAGAGAAAGGATATTGTAAAATAAATTCATTAACATGCGTTAGAAATCTGAAATAGAACAAATTACGTCACATTACACTTATTATGCAAAATGAACAAAAAATAGTATTGCAAAACAGTTTAAATTTTAAAATTGCGCGAGACAAAATATTAGAGGTTAAATATTAGATTTTTTCAAAATTTTATTATTTGTCGTTTGATGTGAGGTGTTCAGCTATAAGTATGCAAATTTTTATGTTTCAACATAATTAGGGGCTGAGATAGAAAATTTGCTTTAAATACACAAGTTAGAGCCCAGAGGGTTAAATATTAGACTTTTTCAAAATTTTATTATTTGCTGTTTGATGTGAGGTGTTCAGCTATAAGTATGCAAAATTTCATGTCTCCAACTTAATTAGGGGCTGAGTTAGAAAAAATGCTTAAAATACACAAGTTAGAGCCCAGAGGGTTAAATAATAGACTTTTTCAAAATTTTATTATTTGTCGTTTGATGTGAGGTGTTCAGCTATAAGTATGCAAACTTTCATGTCTCCAACTTAATTAGGGGCTGAGTTAGAAAAATTGCTTAAAATACAGAAGTTAGAGACCGGAGGGTTAAATATGACTTTTTCAAAATTTTATGATTTATCGTGTTATCGAAAGTGTTCAGCTATAAGTATGCAAACTTTCATGTCTCCAACTTAATTAGGGGCTGAGTTAGAAAAATTGCTTTAAATACACAAGTTAGAGCCCAAAGGGTTAAATATTAAGCCTTTTTCAAAATTTTATTATTTGTCGTTTGATGTGAGATGTTCAGCTATAAGTATGCAAAATTTCATGTCTCCAACTTTATTAAATTAGGGGCTGAGTTAGAAAAATTGCTTAAAATACACAAGTTAGAACCCAGAGGGTTAAATATTAGACTTTTTCAAAATTTTATTATTTGCCGTTTGATGTGTGGTGTTCAGCTATAAGTATGCAAATTTTCAAGTCTCCGATATATATAGTTTCTGAGAACGGGCTCTGTGACAGACGGACAAACAGACAGACAAAGGAGTGAGACAGGTAGGGTTTCGTTAGATGGACGAAACTCTAAAAAACATGCTGCGGATGACTGTAACAACATCCTAAAATTACATTACCATCAGCGATCTACCAATCCCGAATTTAGTTTATATTCGTTTCATATATTCTTATTATTTTGTGCGGCCCTGTAAAATAATTATCAATATTATATACAGTAGAACCTCTGAATAGCGGACACCCCGAGAATGCAGAATTTGTCCTCTATTTAGAGGTGACCGCTACTGAGAGTAAAACATGTACAATTATTTATGAGTTGGTAATCGAAAAAATGTCCGCTAAATAGAGGTATCCGCTTATCGGGTGTGTCCGCTATGGAGGTTTTACCAGTAAAACTTCTGAATAGCGAACACCTCGGGAGGGCAGAATTTGTCCTCTATTTGGAGGTGTTCGCTACTGAGAGTAAAAAAATGTACAGTTATTTAAGGGTTGGTAATCGAGAAAATGCCCGCTAAACAGAGGTGTCCACTAATCGGGTGTGTCCGTTATGGAGGTTTTACTGCATAATAATATCATCCTTTACAAGAAAATTGCATGCTGTATGATAGACAGACAGACATCCAGAGAAAGATAACCTCCGGATCAATAAACACTCATGTCTTTTGTTTTAATCATCCACAATTGTATGTCATACAACATGCCAGATTTTATACAACAGGCTAAAAACGGTCACCGTGTTACGGAATACTGTATTATTATTTGTTTGCCCACCAAAACTGGTTGCCACGGGTTGTTGCAAGGTTTGTGATCACGTGGTTGAAACTGATCTATTCAATATTATTGCGTGCGTATTTTTTTTTATTTGCTCCATGTGTTCAAACCATTTGTCTACGAAAACATCAACCGGTGAAAGTGACGCACACCAAATTTCTGTGACATATGCAGATAAATTGTGCTTTTTTAAGAGTTTTTTCTATATAATTTTTAAACGGTTTGGAACTTATTTTTCATAGTAGGTGCATTCAGTAGGCGACCCTCAAAGGTACCTTCTGGTGCAATCAGAAACGAAATCCGACAAATATTTTTTGAGTTATGCTTGACGAAAGGTTTTTATTAGGCTTTTTTTTTAGTAGGACATGGCGTTAATATCCATCGTAGTAGTAAAGTGTCCGGACAGTAATATTTCGCTGAGTATTAGCCTTCGCTTCGCTCAGACAATTAGATGAAATAATGTCATTTTCTATAAATTTCAAATCGTGACATCAGTCAAGCATTTTTTTTTTAAGGGAAATTACTTCTCTCTTTTTACTATAAATCACAGAGAATGTTACCACTGAATCTAAACCAATATAACACTTAGCTATAACGTATAGCTATAAGATATGGCTGTAATATACAATCGAAATAGTAAACAAAATATAGGAGCAATTTATTTTACAGTGAGTTTGACTACATGTTGAAATGATTTGATAGAATGTGACGTCATATCTAGTCTTTTTGTTTCTTTTTCCTAAATTGTTTTCATGAAATTTGACTGTCTGTATTAAAGTAGATGTTTTAATTTTTTTTAAACATTCAAATTAAGGTGCTACGTCATTTTACCGCTCTTATATTTAAAGTTTTTATTTTATATATAAAAAAAATGTGCAATTTACAAATTTCAAAAATGCTAAAATATAGCAAGAAAATCTGAATTTTTAACAAAATGCACACGTTATCGTTATTTTTTTCATTTATTGTGTCATTTTTAGGGTGTGGCAACAGGAAAGAAACAATTGAATTAAAATGTTTAAAAAGAGATATTTCTATAATGTTAAATTACGGAATAAAAGGATAAAAAAAGGATAAATAGTGGTCTGATAATTTTTTTAAGTAGACAGCAATCTTTTCCACATCCTGAAACGTATGTACATCAAGTTTCGTGCAAATCGGTCAAAAATTGAATATTTGTATAAAGGACATACACTCAGAGAACGGCTTTTATATATACGAGTTGGAACCCGTCGAAATTCGACAAATTCAAATGTTTAGAATGGAACTGTTAAATCTAATTTATAATAAACCTACAAAAATAATTACAATAAAAAAATCATCTTGCACCGGTTACCTAACTCTTAAAACAAATAATGATTTAAACCTAAAATTACCAAAATATTATTTCCAAAAACTTCAACTGTTTAAATTATTGAAAAATTAAACTGTATTAGAATACGTAATCAAGATGAGAAATTATGTTGAAGTTATCGATTGAGGCTCTTACATTTGTTTTTACGGGATGAAAAATCAGTAAAAAGGATTTCGCTTTGTCATATCGTAAATTTTTCCCCCATAAAAACTAAACTGTACGTTATTTTCACATTCTCAAAATTTACATACGCACCACACAAATTCACAATTTAAAAGTACATTAACGCGCAATACATTATTAATGAATGTATTTCCAAACTTAAAGTCACGTTTGTCCGATACAATTTTTCATGTGAACATGGCATAAAATTTAAGTTATAATCTCCGTACCCGCGAAAATTTACTATTCAGAAATTTGCCTTCAGTTGCCATAGAATTGGCCATTTATTATTGGTCAAATATTTAGTTTTTTCAAAGAAAATGATCGTTTTGTTTTAAATATGACATCATTTTTACTCACTGAATCATTTTGCCTAGCATCTCAAACTCAGTATGTGCATAATGTAAAAATATTGAAATATCTTCTTCAATCTTTTGATTTATGAAGTAGAATGCGTGTTTTTTTAATGGATGGCGTCCTTTTCTGTTCAAAAATTAGAAAAAAAGTTACTTTTATTTGTAATGGGAAAATGGCATCAATAAGGATATAATCAATAAAAATAAATAAACCATGACTATTTTCCCTTTACTTTAAATGGAAATGGAGTACTTCAGTTGCCACAATTAAAAAATTGGTACTAAAAACTATGAAAAAATTAATAACTCAGAAATAAATTAAGATACAGCTTTCAAACAAATTGCATTTAAAACTACATTTTTGTCCCTATACGACGGTGTAAAAAGTGAAACTGTGCGATGTTTAGAAGTTAAAAAATTTGCAGTAGCGAAAATTGCAGAACCGAAATTTCATTTTAAATTTCAAAGTGTTGCCATTCGCAGAATGACGTATGCGTTACGCACAGATATGTTTGTCCTTTATAATATAGATTCTATAAATTTCAAATCGTGACATCAGTCAAGCATTTTTTTTTAAAGGGAAATTACTTCTCTCTTTTTACTATAAATCACAGAAAATGTTACCACTGAATCTAAACCAATATAACACTTAGCTATAACGTATAGCTATAAAATATGGCTGTAGTATACAATCGAAATAGTAAACAAAATATAGGAGCAATTTATTTTACAGTGAGTTTGACTACATGTTGAAATGATTTGATAGAATGTGACGTCATATCTAGTCTTTTTGTTTCTTTTTCCTAAATTGTTTTCATGAAATTTGATTGTCTGTATTAAAGTAGATGATTTAATTTTTAAAAAAAACATTCAAATTAAGGTGCTACGTCATTTTACCGCTCTTATATTTAAAGTTTTTATTTTATATATTAAAAAATGTGCAATTTACAAATTTCAAAAATGCTAAAATATAGCAAGGAAATCTGAATTTTTAACAAAATGCACACGTTATTGTTATTTTTTTTTAAATTATTGTGTCATTTTTTAGGGTGTGGCAACAGGAAAGAAACAATTGAATTAAAATATTTAAAAAGAGATATTTCTGTAATGTTAAATTATGGAAGAAAAGGATAAAAAAAGGATAAATAGTGGACTGATAATTTTTTAAAGTAGACAGCAAACTCTTCCACATTCTAAAACGTATGTACATCAAGTTTTGTGCAAATCGGTCAAAAATTGAAGATTTGTATAAAGGACATACACTCAGAGAACGGCTTTTATACAAGGTGATTCATAAAAGATGGGCAGAACTTTAAGGGGTTATAGTACACTTAAAGACAAATAATATTAAATAGGAGACTAAGGGTCCCAGACGTATTCCCAAGGAGATAGGGGGCATTAAAGTTTAGGGTCCGAAATTTCAAATGATTATAAAACATGGAAAAATTGGTCGATTCGTTTGCGGTTTTTGCAAAAAATTTTCTTTATGCCAGTATTTTCTTGAAATAAAATTTTAAAGTTCAATTTCAAAAAATGCCGATAGGGGGCGCTTTAGACTTTGGAGTAACAAACAACTATTTTTTAACGTTATTTTTTGTATTTCTTTAAATGATTTCGAAAGCTTAGACTTAAACTTAAATTTTGATCTAAAAATCTGAGTCCTAACGAGTAGTTAAGTAGCATAAACTGAAATTTGAAATTTGAAACCCTTCTCCCCCCAGAACAAAAATCAGTTATTCCCGATCTTTGTGTCGTAGATTAGGCTCTAACTACTGCCGCGTTTTGCTAAAATTATTCTTTATGTCAGTATTTTCTTGAAAATAAATTTTAAAGAAAATTTTCAAAAAATTCCGATAGAGGGCGCTTTAGACTTTGGAGTAACGAACAACTATTTTATACCGTTATTTTTTGTGTCTCATTAAATGCTTTCTAAAGCTTAGACTTAAACTTAAATTTTCAGCTCAAAATCTGAATCGCTGAGCGTGGTTCAGTAGCGAGGGGAGGGGGTTCAAATTTCAACTTCTGAACATAGTTCAGTTTGCACTACTTAACCATGCCCAACGATTCTGTGCTGTGATACGAGGCAAAAATACAACTTTCGTCAAGGACTGCATAGTCGGAATTCACTCATAAAGGCACTGGCACAGTTGGAAACGTCGCTCATGCAAACGTTAAAGCTCCATTCCTGACGCTAGTCACCGGGTGAATAAGGAAACAGAAAGTATGCAAATGTCAAATGGGGAAGAAGAAGAACACGTATGCAAAATTTCGACACGATTCAGGCATAAAAACCACTGAACGATAAGTCAAGTGTAAGTCGCTGTAGTAATGAATCGGAAGATGGTGCCCTTCAAGAATAAGGAAAAGGCTGAGATGCATTTAATTTACGGAGCGGCAGATGGAAATGGTGCAGAGGCACAACGAATCTACGGAGAGCGATTTCCCAACAGGCGGTTGCCTAACCGCAAAACTTTCGAGCGCTTGCACAGACAGTTGTGTGAGACGGGATCATTTCTCGCTTCCCGGTCGAATGCAGGTCGTGCAAAAAAGGACGAATCAGTAGTTGTTGCAGAAGCCATTCTGGATGTAGTAGCGGCGCAGCCAAGTACAAGTACACGAACAGTGGCTAGGCAGGTGGATACCTCACAGTCCATGACTTGGAGGGTACTGAAGGATGAACATTTGCTCCCGTTTCATGTGCAACGAGTCCAGAAACTGTCTCCAGGGGATTATCCAAATCGTATTGAATTCGCCCGCTGGTTTCTGCAGCAGAACGCGCTAAATCCACATTTTGGACGAACTGTGCTTTTCACCGATGAATGTACCTTCACACGTGAAGGTACATTTAACACACACAATGCACATGTATGGGCGGATGTCAATCCACATGCTACGTATCCACATGCTCATCAGAGACGCTTTTCCATCAATGTTTGGGCAGGAATCCTCGGAGACCACCTAATCGGACCGTACCTTCTTCCTGAACGCCTCAACGGTAAAACATACCTCACATTTCTGCAACATGTGCTGCCAGACCTGTTAAACGTTGTTCCTCCACGCATCCGGCGGGTCATGTGGTTCCTGCACGATGGAGCGCCAGCCCATTACGTACGAGACGTCCGCAACTATCTGGACATCACATTTCCGAACAGATGGATTGGTCGAGGTGGTCCTGTTGCTTGGCCTGCTCGCTCGCCAGATCTTTCACCCCTCGATTTCTTTTTTTGGGGACGATTGAAGGCTCTTATGTATGAGACACCCATTGAATCCCCCGAGGAACTGGTCGCCAGACTTTCCGCCGCTGTAGGGGAAGTGCTCGAAAAGCCTGATGTTTTCGCGAATGTTCGCCGTTCCATTCTTCGCCGTTGTTCTGCGTGCATAACCTCTGGTGGTCTCAATTTTGAACATTTATTGTAATTACATGTTAATAAATATTCTTTGGTAACATAATCCTAATTTGTGTCTTTTTACCTCGTATCACAGCACACAATGTGTGGACATGGTAAACTGAACTGCGCTCAGGAGTAGAAATTTCAAACCCCTCTCCCCAGAAACTTAACCACGTCTAACGATTCAGATTTTGGGCTGAAAATTTAAGTCTAAGCTTTAGAAAGCATTTAATGAGACACAAAAAATAACGGTATAAAATAGTTGTTCGTTACTCCAAAGTCTAAAGCGTCCTCTATCGGAATTTTTTGAAAATTTTCTTTAAAATTTATTTTCAAGAAAATACTGACATAAAGAATAATTTTAGCAAAACGCGGCAGTAGTTAGAGCCTAATCTACGACACAAAGATCGGGAATAACTGATTTTTGTTCTGGGGGGAGAAGGGTTTCAAATTTCAAATTTCAGTTTACGCTACTTAACTACTCGTTAGGACTCAGATTTTTAGATCAAAATTTAAGTTTAAGTCTAAGCTTTCGAAATCATTTAAAGAAATACAAAAAATAACGTTAAAAAATAGTTGTTTGTTACTCCAAAGTCTAAAGCGCCCCCTATCGGCATTTTTTGAAATTGAACTTTAAAATTTTATTTCAAGAAAATACTGGCATAAAGAAAATTTTTTGCAAAAACCGCAAACGAATCGACCAATTTTTCCATGTTTTATAATCATTTGAAATTTCGGACCCTAAACTTTAATGCCCCCTATCTCCTTGGGAATACGTCTGGGACCCTTAGTCTCCTATTTTATATTATTTGTCTTTAAGTGTACTATAACCCCTTAAAGTTCTGCCCATCTTTTATGAATCACCCTGTATATACGAGTTGGAACCCGTCGAAATTCGACGAATTCAAATGTTTAGAATGGAAATGTTAAATCTAATTTATAATAAACCTTCAAAAATAATTACAATAAAAAATTCATCTTGCACTGGTTACCTAACTCTTAAAACAAATAATGTTTTTAACCTAAAATTACCAAAATATTATTCCAAAAACTTCAACTGCTTAAATTATTGAAAAATTAAACTGTATTAGAATACGTAATCAAGATGAGAAATTATGTTAAAGTTATCGATTAAGGCTCTTACATTTGTTTTTACGGGATGAAAAATCAGTAAAAAGGATTTCGCTTTGTCATATCGTAAATTTTTCCCCCATAAAAACTAAACTGTACGTTATTTTCACATTCTCAAAATTTACATACGCACCACACAAATTCACAATTTAAAAGTATATTAACGCGCAATACATTATTAATGAATGTATTTCCAAACTTAAAGTCACGTTTGTCCAATACAACTTTTCATGTGAACATTCGCATAAAATTTAAGTTATAATCTCCGTACCCACGAAAATTTACTATCCAGAAATTTGCCTTCAGTTGCCATAGAATTGGCCATTTATTATTGTTCAAATATTTAGTTTTTTCAAAGAAAATGATCGTTTTGTTTTAAATATGACATCATTTTTACTCACTGAATCATTTTGCCTAGCATCTCAAACTCAGTATGTGCATAATGTAAAAATATTGAAATATCTTCTTCAATCTTTTGATTTATGAAGAAGAATGCGTGTTTTTTTAATGGCTGGCGTCCTTTTCTGTTCAAAAATTAGAAAAAAAGTTACTTTTATTTGTAATGGGAAAATGGCATCAATAAGGATATAATCAATAAAAATAAATAAACCATGACTATTTTCCCTTTACTTTAAATGGAAATGGAGTACTTCAGTTGCCACAATTACAAAATTGGTACTAAAAACTATGAAAAAATTAATAACTCAGAAATAAATTAAGATACAGCTTTCAAACAAATTGCATTTAAAAGTACTTTTTTGTCCCTATACGACGGTGTAAAAAGTGAAACTGTGCGATGTTTAGAAGTTAAAAAATTTGCAGTAGCGAAAATTGCAGAACCGAAATTTCATTTTAAATTTCAAAGTGTTGCCATTCGCTGAATGACGTATGCGTTACGCACAGATATGTTTGTCCTTTATAATATAGATAGAAGATGTGAACTACTAGATTCTTCAATAATTGGCATTTTCATTTTTTTAACTCTGTACTTCTTGAGAAAAACGTATCTGAAAAATAGTAGCGCCGGCGCATACTTCGCCAATTATCTCATGGACAGTTCAAGGTCGGGGGGTACAAAACACTCTATATTGTATTCTCATGGTGAGCGGAATTATTATTATTACCTCACATGTTATTAGAAATATCGGCCGTGGTGTCCATTTCGCTATACATATTTTGCTAGACCCTTTACACAGCTATTTGTGTAAATTTGACTAACTTGCTCATTTAATTTTTAGAGTGTAGTAGCAGCATTTAGGGTAGATTAGTGTACGAGTAATTATCTAGTATTAAATAAATCTAAAATTTCGGCACCGATTATATTCGATGCAGAGTGAAAACAATATTTTTGAGTTACACTTGCTAAGCTATAGTAAGATGTTATGGAATTAATTATCAGGGTTTTTCATTTATGATTGTTTCAATATTATAATTTTCGTTCGTTTATATGAGCTTTTAAATGAAGTAGATGTAAGAAAATTATTATTAAAGAAGTGTAAGTAATTATTTTAACAACCATGTATCAGTTTTAAATTATCTGAATTAGTATTTGAATATGATTATAAATTGGAACGGTACTATGCTGATAGTTTTATTTTGTATTTCTTTATAAAATATATTATTCACAATATTTTATTTTATTTCAGAAAAATTTCATTCGGGAGTTTCTTTTATAAACAAATATACTGAAATTAAAATATGGAGGATGAAATCTTTATTACTGGTATGTCTGGGAAATTTCCTGATGCAGACAATGTAGCTGAATACTGGGATAAGTTGTGCAAAAAAGTTGACTGTATTACCGAAGAAGGAAGAAGATGGACACCAGGTACTTATTTATTAGTAGAAGCAGCATTCTTGTTTTATATTTGCATGGCATGTGTTACGAATTTAACTAGTGCGACGAAAAAATTTCATCAAATCTTCATCATTCATCTTTAAATAACTTTACGTCTAGAAGTTTATCGATTAGCCGGGAGTCACTTCTTATCATTGGGGAAAAAAAGTTCATAAACTGTTAGTTTATCACATATAGTTAAAAATATTTTTAATGTTTTTCTACATCATTCGAAGCCCCACCAGTGGCCGAGAGGTTCTGCTCTCGAAGCTGGTAGACTTGTTATACTTTTTATACTTGTTTTATGGTTTTAAAAACCTAAAATATTAAATTCTGTTGAATATTCTAAATTTTTCGTTCTCACAACATCTTAGAAAAAATATAAATTTACCAATTTTTCGCAATTTTCACCATTGCACTTATAGTTCATTTTGATAGAACAAAACGACACAGAACTCACCACGTGGTCGGGGTTGCACGTTGCGTTCTACCCTACCCAAACAATCATCCAATTATAGGTGTAGCATTTAGATTATATTAAATGATCAGATGCACGTCGATGTGCAAATCTAATTTAAAATAGTAATAATAATAATTGTGAAGGCTGACCAGGAAGCTTACGTTCTTCAGCGAGCAGTGAGTGGTAAGTAATAGAGTTCTCGAAAATTGATAAACACAAACATAGTTCTTTTGGAAACTCGTAGTATGAGGAAGATGAGTACAAACCAAGTACATAGACTAAAAGAAGATAAGAATTCAAATTAACGCAAATGCGCTAAGCAGTGATCAGTTAGGAGTTTCTGATCGGCCAACAGCTATCATAGCGTCAAGCGTTCTACGAGACGTTGGGGTGAAAACCGACACAGATTATTCTTATGTGGTGGATAATTGTAAAATAAATAGTGACAACAGTCGTTTTAGGACGGATTTGAAAAAAACAATTCACACTCTCCCCCTGAAGAAAGTTGGAGTCTTTTCTTTGCAGAACAAAAATATGACACGTTGTTCATCGAAAAATATAATGCCCAGCAATTTCCCACGAATGTGAAATACGAAGACTATTCTCTTATCCAGGAATCTGTATGAACTTATATTGGACATGTATCTCCTTCCTTGAGATCATGAAATGATATAAGTCAAAGTATTATTTCTTTATTCATATTCAAAGCTGGAGTAGCACAGTTGAAGTTTATTCCAACAGAGCGAAAAATGTCCAGACCATTGATCGAACCTGGATACTTGGCGTGCCGTGCCAATGCCTTACCTGTTAGTCTATCCGGACCGATACCTGGCTGACATAATTCACTCTTATTAGTTGGACTTGGCTGCGAACTGCAGTGCTATTTCATTCATCCGAGCTATAACTATAGCATTTACATGATGAAACTACTTTAACACGGAAACTCCTGTATACCATGTAATTAGGTCATAATGAAGGGAACGAATATTTTTTCCAACTGGATTAAATCATATTCAAAGCTGGAGTAGCACAGTTGAAGTTTATTCCAACAGAGCGAAAAATGTCCAGACCAGGGATCGAACCTGGATACTTAGCGTGCCGTGCCAATTTAAATTTTTTAAGTTTGCAAACTAACATAGGACTGTAATATTCATTATTGTTTTACAATAAGAGCTACTGAAATAGGTAAGGAAGAACAAAGAGACTATTAATAGATATTATGTAGGTTACATTGAAAAATAGTGCGGTGATAGATGGTAGTTCTCTTTGCTCGTCATGTAGAAGGGAAAAAGTTTAAGTGGCCTGAAAGGGAAAATGTTTCTATAATTTACGAAGGGCAAATTGAAAAAAACGTTAAATCTACCCAATTTTACTTATCAAAATGATAGAGTTATTAGTTTTTCTTTTAACCATTTGTAACTCAACAACCCCGATTTGAAAAATTCTTACACAGATATTAAAATGCATCATTTTAAGCATGGAAAAAATAATTTAAAAAAATCAGAACAGAAAAAAAAATTATTTGGAAAAATGGGTTTGTTGCATATCTGCAACATCTTGCCAAATGACACAAAACCTGAAAATATTTAAAATTTTAATTTGCACGAAAAGTTTTGAAACAATTCTTAGTTTTGTTGTAGCAAAGTCCCACACCACATTTCTCACGAACAGTTTGATTAAAGTTTTTACAATCAGGGTACTTACAACATATTCTTTTTTTGCCCAATATGGCCAGTGCCCAATTTTGTCTAGGCGCACTAGTTTTGGTATTTAAATAACCATTAAAAGATATTTTCTATGCTCTTTCGATATTTTTTAAAAATCCATTACAGGGGAAGATATGGCGCGCTGTTGCAGGTCTGCAACAAACAGAGTTTGCGTTTATCTTATACATATTATAAATTTCCTAGCTCGAAAATGGTCTTTAAATAAAAAATTTAAACTCACCTTTGAAAACAATATACTTGTAGACTTCTGGAGACTTTTTTAACCCCTGTATTTCAAACCTTAAATTAGCAAAAATCACGGGTAGCTGATCAAGCGATATATCAAACATTGGCGCGAAAAAAAAAAATCAGTATCGACATTTGTTGCGAATTTAATTAAATAATTATTTTAATAGTAGTGTAATAGAATAACAACAATCAACAAAATCGTCTTTTGAAATTTACTGCTGAAATAACAATGACGTTTTTGGTATGTTGCAGATCTGCAACATTGTGATACAAAGGGTTAACCATTTCAGGGATGGAGGTATGTATATGAAACCACTTAATTTTAATTCCCAAACGCCACATTGGCACCAGCATTTTGGTAAAATATTTTCTAATTAGTATGAAAGTGAAGTATATCCCTTTTCTTATTTCTAATTAAATTTGTTGGTAAATTCCGGTGCCATTCATTTATTCAACACTTTAGCATTGAAAATGCTTTGCCCCTGAAATGGTTAAAAGAATCTTAAATGTGCGAAATTTATGTTAAATTGTTTGCCGATCAGCAATGTTCACTTCATTTTTCCTTGCAGCAAAATCTTTAGGGTTTTTTTTTTCATTATTTATTTTCTAAAAGAGTGTTAATAGGATTGTTTAAATAATAGCAATAGTTTAACTATTTTTGTAAAAAACATTTCTGAAACAAAAATATATCAATGTCATTTCGTTTCAAATTTTAGTTAAATATTTCAAGATTTATCATAAAAAATTGTATGACGCATAAATTGAATTGTCTGCATTTTTTATTCAATTTACATATCAATGTATCAAACCTCCCTTGCTAGTGTATCAATCCTCCCCAGTAATGGGGAGATTTGATACAGTAATAGCCATTCGAAATAATCTGGACATATTTTTTGAATGACTATTTTTTAAATTCACAATATTATTAATAAATGAATAAAAGGTCACTTTATAAGAAAACATAAAAAATTTGTTTAAAAATAGCTTCCTAAGGATTGTAAAAAATTAGTTTAAAAAAAAGTGTATCATACCTTCCCTACCTCCCCTATTATCACGCATTCAATTGTGCATTGCCAACAAAGGAGAACACTTTGAGCAGTATCTCTAGTATATTCCGGCGTTTGATGTATTCATTTTTTTATATTAGACCGTTTTCTGATACTATAATAAATTAATATTTATTTTTCTATTTAATTTCAAATGTCATTATTCGCCTTGTTTACGACCCCTAAAAGACAGCTTAAATTTTTAGATGAAATAACCATTTTTGGTGATACCCCGATTTGGCAATACCGGCTAAAGGTGGTTTTGCCGGTAAAAGGACATTGCACCCTGATTTTGATCTCGAATTACTTTAATTCCTCTTTTAACTGATCCCTCAATGAAAGACAAAATCATCTACAAAAATCTCAAACTTTGAAATTTAATAACTGTGTCAACTTTTCTAGTTTAGATGTCAAACTTTAAGTGTTATATATATTATAATATGTGTAAACTTTTACCAAATATAACTATTGGGACTGCAGGACGTATAAAAAGTTGGATTTTGTAATTTTTATAAAATTATTTTTTTTTTACTTTAAATAATGCCACAACATGAATATTTACCTCATTTGAAACGTTTTTGTAATTGGAACTATATGTCTACGACCAACGGTTGAGAAATTAAAGGTCGGCGATAGATAACATATTACGCCATGTGTATGTAAATATATATACAAGGTATCTAAAACGGCTTGTTTTAGTAGGGTATTTTAATTATAGAATTTTTTTTTTAATGTTGTGTTCTTCATCATATTAAAATCCCTTTGCGTCAATATTTTTTTTTTTTTTTTTTTTTTTTTTTTTTTTTTTGCATTTACAATTTTTAAATTTTAGTATGTTCCCATGTTTCTATATGGTATATTTCGAAAATATTTTTACATTCTCTGGCAATTAATGATTAAAAATTCCACTTTGTTACAACTTAAATTTATTTATTATAATAAACTGATTTTTTGAAATTTCTTCGTTTTCTGGCACGAAAAATGCGTTTTCCCGTTTTTAGTACAAGAAAACTCGAAGAATTTAAATTGTCATACAAAAATGAATTTTGGCCGGACAAAAATGTAATTTTTTAAACTTGTTAGACAGTGTGAAAATGCTTATTCTGACGTATATGACGCAGGGACCAAAAATAAAACATTTTGAAGATGTATTGCAAAGCGACATGTTTCCCATTAAGAAAAGGCTGAAGCTCCTATTAGGTAGCTTTCATTACAAAAAGCAACCTATTGCAGCCGTTCGGAGGAAAACGATTCCGAAAAATTTTGCTATATTTTCACCGATCATGACCCCCAGACCCCGAAACCACCCAAATTGATACATATATATATATATATATATATATATATATATATATATATATATATATATATGTATATATATAACCAACCAAAATGGATATATATATATATATATATATGTGTGTGTGTGTATGTATATGTATGTATATCTATATATATATATATATACATTTTAGGCTTAATGCCGACAAAATTGGATGAAATAACGCATCTTCTATGAATGAACTCACAAGCTCCTCTGAAGATTCTGTGAGTCATTCATAGTTCCTTTTTTCACATACTGGTTTCCTATGTTCATTTCTAAATCATCTTTAGAGCTTTATCAATTTCTTCATATATTTGTGATTTCAAATTTATTATAATACTAGCAAATCCCGCGACTTTGCTCGCGTAATAGTTGAAATATGCCAAGTGATATTTGCATGACTATTTTTTTATTAGAAGAACACTGTTTGGAATAATTCAAAAATTACAAACTGAGCCACAGTTTGACTAAACTTCATTATAAAACTGCAATAGACAGAAATGAGATTTTCATTAATATGAACTAAAACTAATTCCAAATAAATGATAATTTAGAAAGTATTTTGAGACTTTTATGCTCATTTCATACCCTCATTTCAGTATTCATTTGAAGTTTTGAATTTTTTAGAAACCATCTTAACACATCTACATCTTAAAATTAACCATCATGTCAAATTCCAAGCTTCTTGTCTAACAGTCTACCACCTCTCTGGTGATAGTGGCACCAACATAAAATGCCGAAACAGAGTTGAAATAGAATGTCTCGAAAAATATTGAAACAGAGACTGTCACCATTAATTTAGATGTTTTTAAAAGCTATCTTGTTGTTCCTGCCAACCAGGTAGTAGTGACACCGGCATAAAATATAGCCCGTATAGGATCAGGGTCTATCACCCTTGATTCGCAACCAATAACTTCTGTAATCGGTTTATTATTTCCTGAGATTCCATAGAAATTTTAAATTAGAACGCTTATAGAACTATTTTCGCTCACTTCATCTTTTTAGATTTGGAATTTTCTTTCGACAATTCTTAGAAAGCATTTCTATCTTTGAAGTAATTATAATTCCAAATTTAAAATGTTAGACCCCCTCAGAAACACAAAAAAAACGCAATTTAGAACATTTTTTGCTCCTGTAACACCCAGGTGGTAGTGACAAAAACGTAAAATATAGGCTATGTTGGAGCAATGACTGGCGCCATCAAGTTGAAACCATTTTCTGAAATCGGTTTATATTTCCTGAAATTGCGTAGAAATAGCTATTTAGAAGGTTTTTAGAACGCTTTTCGTTCACTTTCACCCCTTTTAAATTTCAAATTTTTAAGGAACTCTTCCTAGAGAGTATTTACATCTCATAAGTAATTACCATGCCAAATTTCAAGTTGCTATTCTCTTCAGCATCACAAAAATCACAAATTAGATCGTTTTCTAAAATGCAACCGCAAGGTGGTAGTGACAGTGGCATGAAATAGATCCTATATTGGAGCAAGGGCTGTTATCATCAATTTCCAACCATTACTTTTGAAATCGGTTGGGTACTTTCTGAGATTGCGTAGAAATCGCAATTTAGAACTTTTTTAGAACGATTTTCGTCCATTTTCACACCTTTTAAATTTTGAATTATTTAGGAAATGTTCTTAGATGATATAAAAAACTGTCGGAACCAGATTGAAAAGTAAAGCTCAATCTAAAAAAAATTACAGTAAAAAATTGGCAAATAGTTTCAGTCAAAAAAAGTAAGTAGTGCGTAGAAAAGTAATGGAGCCAGATTATCTGTAAAGCTCATGAAATTACCCAAATTTTTGTTGATAGCTGAAAATGTGGACTGAGCTTTACTGGTGCCTTAAAATCAATCAGGGTAATAAAGGCATTTTTAACACATCCTAAATTCCAATCATTGATAACTAGTTTAAAAGGGTTCATAAGAATAGGTTAGAGGCTGATTTAGTAATGAGCGACAAACTGAAAGATCCGTTCAGTACGAAGTATGGACCAAATTCTATTCCAGGGGTCACTGATAAGCCTGGAAGATCAAAGTCCAAGTAAACCCAAAACCCTAAGCATGTACGATTCAACCATATGCTAACTATTTGTCTGGCGTAAGTCCATTGGCATAAGGTTCCCTTTTCACAGTAATTACATGAAAGAAAAATTATTACGTTAGTGTGTTATGTCAGAAATGTTAATAACAACAATTCCTCAACAACCTGACTATATTAATGTTACACTTAAAATATTACTTCATGGTTTACATTATTTTAGCTTTGTGGAATTTAGCTTGACATGATGCAATCATGTCCACAATTCTGGGCCTGGCAGATTTTTTTTAGTACATAACTACACATTTTGTTTACTATACCCGGTACTCATTTTGAGTGGATAATATGATTCTGAATATAAGGAACCAGTAAAGCTCAGTCCACATTTTCAGCTGTCAACAAAAATTTGGGTAATTTCATGAGCTTTACAGATAATCTGGTTCCATTACTTTTCTACGCACTACTTACTTTTTTAGACTGAAACTATTTGCCAATTTTTTTACTGTAAATTTTTTTAGATTGAGCTTTACTTTTCAATCTGGTTCCAACAGTTTTTTATATCATTTCATACCTTTTTCAGATCCTTTCAGGAACTTAATCAATCAACTGCCACTAACCAAAAAACCGCCCCAACTAACCAACCAATGACCTCAATCAACCGGTCCAGCCAATTTCCCTAATCAAAAATTAACAGAAACTTTGGTTCAATAGTGTATTTGAAGAGCTCTGATGACCCCATACATATAGCTAACATCCATATTGGGATATTGACCTATACTTTACTCAGGACTAGCCGCCAGTCTAGTTTTATACATACTGTGATTTCTTAAATTTTTCTCCTACGTACCCACGCTCTTCTGTATTAAGGGACTTCGCAGTATCCTATGTCAACCCCTCAAACACACAAAGAGCTAGAGTAAGAAACAGTCATAAGAAATGAATTAAAACTATGAAAAAACTATAAAAAGGGAAAATTTTTGCTTTGGGCACTTAATGGTAATTTAAAATTTAAAAAAATCTGAAAACGACTGAATGCAGAAAATGATTAAAAGTGATTGAAAATATTATACAATACACCTGTAAATAATATAAGAAATATTGCTAATATTGGATATTTATAATAATATTTCGTAGGTCAAACTAAAATACTTTGATAATAACTAACATATTTAAATCTAACTGTAACCATTGATAAAAAAAAAAAAAAAATCAAGAAAATTTGAAAGTAGGTGTCCTTTGTAAAGTATGCATTAATTAAGGAGATAAATTACGTAAACGAGTCTATAGACAATTGGCGTATTTGGTACGGTTAAATTACATAATTGAATCTACAGACAATTGGCGCATGTTGCCAGGCGTCGTTTAGCACATAATTAACTTAAACGTAAGCACATACACCTATTTTTTTAAAGTTACCACACGCATGGGGCAACTCATTATTACATTTTGTCTACCATTATATTTTTGGCTAAATGCGTTTTAAAAGCAAGTCTATAACTCTATATTGTAAAATGCATCAGTACTATTTCTTTTTAGGGAAGCGTTTCATACTTATTTTCCGATTTTGTATCAGTTTCTGTAAAAATTGCGTTTTTTTTTTTTTTTTGAAAATATGCAACGATTTGTTTTACCTCTTAAAACATGAATTATTTTATAAACTTTATATTAATTACATTTAACACACTTTCATCAACATATACAGGTAACTTTTATGTCACTCTTTAAGTAAAATTACTTTAGTGTGTGTTATCCCAAAACGAATGAACATATCGAAATGAAACGTTTGTGCACGCGTGGGATTACTTAATTCCAAAAGGCATATATTTTCCCCTTCTAGCCAACAACAACAACAACAAAAAGACATTCCTTCACAGAACCTTTCTCAACCTTGACTTTGAAAGGTATAAGGATGTTCAGAAGCGCCCTCGAAAAATTTATATTTCGAAAAAAAAAAAAAAAAAAAATGTGAGTGGGATGAGATTTACCCCAGCGCGTGTGCTTACGCGTTAAAAAAGGAATAAATTGATTCTGTGTTTTTAAAGCGAACCTATTCCACATTCTAATTTACAGAGAATTGGCGTAAGTTGGGACAAAGTTTTTTGGAGACCTTGCGCTACTTTTGCGTTGTACCAACTCTATACTAAAATGCACCTACACACTATATACTATTGCACCATTTATTTCAATCCTGAACGTGTGAAGATTTTTTAGTACTTTTCCAGTATAGACACCTTAGCGAAATAGAGAAAGTAGCCTTGGCGGAGAAAGAAATTTTGCAACATATTTTCTGGCATCCGATTCACTGTTTCATTTCATATACACAAGCATTTTTTTTTTCAATGTTTATAAAATTTATTTAACATAAAGACGCCATTTATCTAATTTTATATCGAAACAGAAGAATTTGTTTATAAAAAGCATTAATAATAGACATACATTTAAAATACATAACTAAACAAAAAATTTCATCAAGTTTGCTTTCATTACTGTTTATATCATTTGGCAACAAATCGAAAGTTCTGACGCCCGAATTACGCCAAACTTAAAAAAAAAAAAAAATGCAAGGCCCCTATACCAGAAAAGTACCAATTTTTTTTTTTTTTACAAACCGCGCCAAACGTTGTGACTTGCCATTTATTGAACGCGAATCTCTTTTGGATTTAATTATTATTTAATCGTAACCATGCAAAAATTTTTAATTTACTGTTTTTTAATTGAAAATATTTTTTATTATTAAGAAAAAATAAAGTTTTAACTTTATTTTTCGAAGATTCAAAACTGGCCATGTTTAGTGCATTGCTAAGAGACCCTTACAGTTTCATGTATGTAATTTAAAATGCGATTTTGAAAAAAAAAAAATTTGAACAATATTTATTTGCGCTTTTATTTCTAGTATATTTGTATTGATTTCATAAAATAGTTCTCGAAACTCTGTAATTTTGAAAATTTACGTTCTTTAAATGATTACTTTCGCGTCAACAATGTTAATTTTTTTAAAACTTGCGAAATTGAATTTCATTTGGCGTTATAATGACGTAGTTCTAGTAGTGTTTCAGTGTTTAAAATTAAAATGCATGTTTTCTTTGGCGCCTGCAAAAGGAGGCATATTTTTTTCCCAACTGAAATTTGCCTTCTAAATTGTATCTCGCAATCTGATTGGTCAGAGACTTCGGCATGCATTTGATGTTTCTTGATGGGAATCGTGCTTGGCGAAAAACACTTCTTTGTTTCTTGTCGTGTAAGATTTTTTTCGGTCAGAAATTCTTTTTAATTACACATTATGTTATATGAAGTTAAACAAAAAGGGACCTTGTCAGGGCCAATTTCCAAGTTAAGTTTATCAATTAAAATTGAAATAATACGGCTGTTCTCAAATACATTTCTGAATTCATTTTTGTTCAGAAACACAGGAAATTGACAGGCGTTCTCATTAATAAACTATGTAATCGAATGATGTTCTCAATTTTTTAGTAAAAGCAGAATATCTTTTTTAAAAATACTGTCAAAGTTGGCTTTTCGAACTGAATTTTTGGATGCGACAGCGCGGGAAAAGAGAAAAACCTGTCGTCCCGTGACAACAATCGCTTACAACTCTCCATTTACTTATTAGAAAAAGATGGGAAACACTGTTCCATTCTTAAATATGTGACAGACAATTTCACGGCTGTTCTCAAATACCTTCCTAAATTCATTTTTGTTCGGAAACACATAAAACTGACAGGTGTTCTTATTAATAAACTATGTAATCGAATGGTGTTTTCAATTTTTTGGTTAAAGTAGAATATCTTTTTAAAAATACTGACAAAGTTGGGTTTTAGAACTGAATTTTTGGATACGACAGCGCGGGAAAGGAGAAAAACTTGTCGTCCCGTGACAACAATCGCTTACAACTCTCCATTTATTTATGAAAAAATGGAAAACACTGTTCGATTCTTAAATATGTGACAGCAAATTTCACGACTGTTCTCAAATACCTTTCTGAATTCATTTTTGTTCGGAAACACAGGCACTAAACTAAGGAATAAAAACTCACCATCATTAATTTAATTTAAGTATCCAACAAATATAACAGCTTTAGTCAATAATATAATAGGATCCTCAACTTTTTCAGTAAAAAAAAGGGTAGGGGTTTTAGAAGATGCCCATTTTTAAATGCTTAAATACTGTGTTATATTTGAAAAACATATTCGAATTTTGTAAGCATTGGGTTATTTTTCTTTAAATAAAATCATACAGGCAAAATAAAAAACGCAAATAATTTATTTTTTCTTCTTCTACAAAAGAAAATAAGCTAGCGATTTGAGGATCATTTTCAAAAAGGAACATATTAATTTCCTTAACATATTCAGAATAGCCATTCAAATGTTGTGTATAAAGATATGTGCATACAAAAAAGAAAAAAAAACTTTAAGAAAACTGAACTTTGTTGTGTGTAAAAGGGGTGGGAGGGGGGGGGGTAAAAATATTTTTGCAGAAATTTCAAGGGGAATTTTAGATGACTGATTATTGTTTCAACAAAGATTGAAAAATTTTTAAAATATAAATATTTCAGTATTATATATGCTGAGAAATGGGCAGGAGAAATTGAAATTTAAAGTGAAATTTAGACGACGTATTATTTAAATATATATAGAAAACTATATGTAAGAGAAACGACACATTCACCTTAATACTTTAAGTTAAAACATGAATACATTAAAATGATTCTCAGTTTTTATTACTAAAATAGGTGCTAAAAATACAATTAACAGGTTTTAAAACATTAAAACCAATAATCAGATGGTAAAAACTTCCCGAGCGCTTTCGACCAAACCCTGGTCATCATCAATGGGGTGAAAAATGAGAAGAAAACCTTCAGAATGCATACTGGTATAAATAACGCAGGGCGATTCCAAAAACTGTAAAAAAGGGGTGGGGGGAGGGGGGGGGAAGGATTAGTCCATACAGCTACATTGATCAACATTCTTTCAACCTTTCCTGTAGCCTTCTGGTTGTCATTCCAATGTATGTATAAGTTCTATTATTATTTTTATATCTGAATGGGATCATATAAATTCCTGCTTTGTCATATGAATTAACTGGATCAACTTTTCTATGAACTAGATTTTGCAGTTTAGCCGGAGGTTTAGCTATTATTGCTATATCATATTTTTTTAATGCATACCTAATTCTCTCATAAAGTTGAGGAACGTAATCAACACTACAAAATTTTGAAAAATGCCTACTCTTTTTAATACAATTCCTGCTTTTAAACACATTAATTACTTTATTGATAAATTTTCTCGGGTAACCGTTTTCAGCTGCGATTGTTTTGATCTTGGTTAATTCCACCTGTATGTAGGCATCCGTACATACTTCGAATGCTCTCTTTACGTAAAATCTGTAGGCTGCTTTTTTGTAATTAGCTGGAACTGTACTATTATAAGATATTGTATTGTTGGATCTACATGGTTTCCTATAAACCCTCCTATCTATGTTGTCTGTTAATTTATTCTTGATGAGTTCAACATCTAGGAAAGGCAAATATTCATTTTTTTCTATTTCTAATGTAAACTGTATTCTGTTGTCGATACTATTAGCATGCTTTAAGAAAATTTCCAGGTTCGAAATGCCACGATTCCACACTATAAGAATGTCGTCGACATAACGAACCCATAATTCAGGTTTTAACTCGGCGGTGGATAAAATCTGCTTCTCTAATGGCCTTAGTTTCAGTTCAGCTAATAAACCGGAGATGGGAGATCCCATAGGGGCCCCATCCGTTTGTTTATAATAATTTCCGTTGAAAACAAAGTTGTTGTTATTGATAATTAAATTCAAAGCTGATACAAGTGTGGTTTTAATATTGTCGTCCTGTAATGAATTGCTATTGATATGGTTTTCAATGATATTCCTAATTTCTTGTACATTTATTGATGGATATAAAGATTTAATGTCAAAACTTGCAAGAATTGTATTATCCCCAATCTTAATATCTGCAATCCTTTTAATTAAATCTGAAGTGGAATTGATTGCATGTTCAGTAGGGGGTAACATTGATTTGAGTAGAGGTATAAATACTTTTTCTATTGGATAAGTTGGAGCGGAGCATTTGGAAACGATAGGTCTGAGGGGGAGGTCTGGTTTGTGATCTTTCAAACGTCCAATTAATCTGGGTGTGACTGCGGTTTTATTGATCGTAAGCTTTACTTTCATATCACTAGGCCAAGTTCCATGTTTAATTAAATCTTTTACCTTTCTGTCAACGACTGAGTTTGGATCCTTTTTTAGTTTTAAACAGTTCATTTCAGCAATACATTGTTCCATTTTTTCAATATAATCAGTTGTAGGTAGAATAGCTAGTTTATTTGATTTATCTGTTTGTATAATCACGAGTTCCTTATTATTTTGGATCTGCTTTATTACATTTAGATTTTTATTGATTGTCCTGTTAGGTATTTTCATGTATTTCTGTACATTATTGAACAATAAGCTTCTGACTTCATCTTTCCTGTTAGCAGGTAATATATTAACAATCCTTTCACAATCCGTGACTACTTTTTAGGTGCGTTCGTAATTATATAAATACGTAGCACCTATAGTCGTCGTTCAGTCTGTCCGTCTGTCCGTCCGTCTGTCCGTCCGTCTGTCTGTCCGCATGTAACAGAGCAAAAACTACCCAACCGAATGGTCTGAAATTTCAAATATATGATTGTTGCAAAATTTTGTCGAGCCATTTCAAATTTTATGAAAATCGGATGTATAGTTTAATTACAGGGACAGTCAAAAGTTTTTCTTTACATTACGGCCAATGGGAAAAATTATTGCAAGTGGATTTTAATGATATTAGAGCCTTCTGAAGGATCTGAAATTTTAAAGATATAATTGTTGCAAAATTTTGTCGAGCCATTTCAAAGTTTAGGAAAATCGGATGTATAGTTTAATTACAGGGACAGTCAAAAGTTTCTCTTTACATTACGGCCAATGGGAAAAATTATTGCAAGTGCATTTTAATGATATTACAGCCTTCCGAATGGTCTGAAATTTTAAAGATATAATTGTTGCAAAAGTTTGTTGAGCTATTTCAAATTTTATGAAAATCGGATGTATAGTTTAATTACAGGGACAGTCAAAAGTTTTTCTTTACATTACGGCCAATGGGAAAAATTATTGCAAGTGGATTTTAATGATATTAGAGCCTTCTGAAGGATCTGAAATTTTAAAGATATTATTGTTGCAAAATTTTGTTGAGCCATTTCAAATTTTAGGAAAATCGGATGTATAGTTTAATTACAGGGACAGTCAAAAGTTTTTCTTTACATTACGGCCAATGGGAAAAATTATTGCAAGTGGATTTTAATGATATTAGAGCCTTCTGAAGGATCTGAAATTTTAAAGATATAATTGTTGCAAAATTTTGTCGAGCCATTTCAAATTTTAGGAAAATCGGATGTATAGTTTAATTACAGGGACAGTCAAAAGTTTTTCTTTACATTACGGCCAATGGGAAAAATTATTGCAAGTGCATTTTAATGATATTACAGCCTTCCGAATGGTCTGAAATTTTAAAGATATAATTGTTGCAAAATTTTGTTGAGCTATTTCAAATTTTAGGAAAATCGGATGTATAGTTTAATTACAGGGACAGTCAAAAGTGTTCCGAAAAAAATATTGGAAGTGCATTTTAATGATGTATCAGACTATGCACTTTATGAAGTGCAAAAAATTATACATTCAGTACAATATGGGGTGCAAAAAATAATTATAAAACTAGTTATTATACGAACGCACCTCATTTGCCACGTTTGACGAGCAATTTCCAACTTGTTTAATATCTACTTTCTTTTGAAACAACTGCTTTGGTCCCATCGTTAAGAAATTACGTTATTATTGGAAATTTTCTTAAAGCATGCTAATAGTATCGACAACAGAATACAGTTTACCTTAGAAATAGAAAAAAATGAATCTTTGCCTTTCCTAGATGTTGAACTCATCAAGAATAAATTAACAGACAACATAGATAGGAGGGTTTATAGGAAACCATGTAGATCCAACAATACAATATCTTATAATAGTACAGTTCCAGCTAATTACAAAAAAGCAGCCTACAGATTTTACCTAAAGAGAGCATTCGAAGTATGTACTGATGCCTATATACAGGAGGAATTAACGAAGATCAAAACAATCGCAGCTGAAAACGGTTACCCGTGAAAAATTATCAATAAAGTAATTAATGAGTTTAAAAGCAGGAATTGTATAAAAAAGAGTAGGCATTTTTCAAAATTTTGTAGTGTTGATTACGTTCCTCAACTTTATAAGAGAATTAGGTATGCATTTAAAAAATATGATATAGCAATAATAGCTAAACCTCCGGCTAAACTGAAAAATCTAGTTCATATAAATGTTGATCCAGTTAATTCATATGACAAAGCAGGAATTTATATGATCCCATTCAGATATAAAAATAATAATAGAACTTATACATACATTGGAATGACAACCAGAAGGCTACAGGAAAGGTTGAAAGAATGTTGATCAATGTAGCTGTATGGACTAATCCTTCCCCCCCCTCCCCCCCACCCCTTTTTTACAGTTTTTGGAATCGCCCTGCGTTATTTATACCAGTATGCATTCTGAAGGTTTTCTTCTCATTTTTCACCCCATTGATGATGACCAGGGTTTGGTCGAAAGCGCTCGGGAAGTTTTTACCATCTGATTATTGGTTTTAATGTTTTAAAACCTGTTAATTGTATTTTTAGCACCTATTTTAGTAATAAAAACTGAGAATCATTTTAATGTATTCATGTTTTAACTTGACGTATTATTTATTTGTTATTTCAGCAAAATAACAAACAGAGCATGTTTTTTTTAGTTTTAAAATTTTTGCATATCGCAGATTTTCACTTTTTCTAAAGATTTAATTTAAATTTACCGCCCTCTGAAATTTCTACTTCACAAAATCACGCAAAGTTTAATATCTATATGTACTTCTTTTTTAAATCATCTCTCCTATTTGTTATTTTATAGTATTTTATTACATCTGCTACGATTCCCCGACTCCTGACAATTTTATATTCATTAGAGCTTACAGAATTTCATAATTATAAGGATTATTAAATTTAAAATCATTAAAAAAAGGTAACATTTATAATTTATTTGAATAATTACGAATTCAATTAAATACATTTATAATTAAGTAAAATTACAAATTAATAGAAAATTTAAAATAAAAAAATAATGTAAAATAGATTGAAAAATATCTTAAATTTAAAAAGTAACAAATTTATTAAAGTTATTTGGAATCTTTTCACTTCTAAGATGACACCCCGCCATCTTTGTCATTAGGTAATGGAAATCATCTTCTTTCTCTAAAAATCATGTTTGCCATTGACCTGTAATTTCAACAAAAATAAATAAATAAATAAATCAGAAGTCTATTGAAATGCATGCCTTTCCCCGCGCCCATCCTATCAAAATTCTCTACTTTCATAGTCGCAAGCACAATTCCTTCCCGCCAAGAAAAGTCACTTTGACACAGGAAGCTCTGACCAATCAGGTTACGAGATGGCAAATCTCCGTTGGAAAAAAGAAATATGCCAATAGGAGTACACGATTTCCTTGACAAAACGCAGGAAAATGCAATAAATACATCCAAATGAACTTGCATTTATCGAAAATTTCTTTCGTATGACTTAAAAATAAATCTTTCACTTTATGGATGACAATAATAAGGATTAATTTCAGATCAGGAGTCTCTCTTCAGAATAAAACGTCATAACAAAGTTATGTCAGTTAAACGGAAATTGACGTCATACCTAGCAAACGATTTTTTTTATTATTATTATTATCTTTTCCTAAATTGTTTTCTTGAAATTAAAATAGATTTTTTAACATTTAAAGCATTCTAATGAACATACGTCATTCTAACACGTGTTTAGTTAAAGAATTTACATATATATGGGCAATATTTTCATTTTCTGACTAGAATGACTTCGATATCAAAAATGCAAAAATATAGCGAGAACTCTGAATTTTTATTGGCTCGTAAAAGCAAAATACGCGTGTTATCACTTTTTTTAAATTATTGTGCCGGTTTTTAGAGAGTGGCAACACAAAAGAAACAAATTAATTAGAAAATTAAAAAGGAGATATTTTTATATTGTTAAATTACGGAAGGTACAGTGCTATGTAAAGTTTAAATGGGTGCCATTCCCTTAATATTGGATATTTTTTAACCCGACTTGCGAAAGGCACATCGCTAAATTAAGACCTTTCCAAAAAGCCATTATTCATCACTGAATGTTTTCTGGTTTGGATTGTAATTGAGTTGTCGTCTTTTCATCATGTTTCAAAACGTAAAAGATGCGGCTGAGCTCTACTGTACAGCACGACCGTGCTGTATGATATCATTTGTATCTTATAAGTAACTACAATACCTAGTTTCAAGTTGCTAGCACCTGCAGTATTACAAAAAACGCGATTTAGATCATTTTTTGCTCCTTCACCCCCTTTGGGATAATGCACCGACACGAAATACAGCCTATGTTGGAGCGAGGGCTGTCATCATCGTTTTCTCACCATTATTTTTTTTAAACGGTTTGGTACTTCCAGAGATTGCGTAGAAATTGCAATTTAGAAAGTTTTTTAGAACGCTTTTCACTCATTTTTGCCCCTTTTAAATTTCGATTTTTTAGGAAATGTTCTTAGAGATCATTCGTATCTTATAAATAACTGCCCTGGCTAATTTCAGAATTATAGGCACTTCGGTGACACAAAAATCGCAATTTAGAACGTTTTTTGCTTCTGCAACCCCTAGGAGTTAGTGACATCGACATGAAATAGAGCCTATGTTGGAGCAAGGACTGACATCATCAATTTCTAACCATTACTTTTGATATAGGTTGGGTACTTTCTGAGATTGCGTAGAAATCGCCATTTAGAACGTTTTTTAGAACTCTTTTCGCTCAATTTCACCCTTTTTAATTTTCGATTTTTTAATAAACGTTCTTAGAGATCATTTGTATCTTATAAATAACTGTTCTGCCTAATGTCTGAATTCTAGGCACTTAAGTAACACAAAAATCGCAATTTAGAACGTTTTTTGCTTCTGCAGCGCCTAGGTTTTAGTGATACCGACATGAAATAGAGACTATGTTGGATCAAGGACTGTCGTCATCAATTTCCAACCATTACTTTTGAATTAAGTTGGGTACTTTCTGAGATTGCGTAAAAATCGCCATTTAGAACGTTTTTTAGAACTCTTTGCGCGCATTTTCAACTCTTTTAAATTTCGATTTCTTAAGAAATGTTCTTAGAGATCATTTATATCTAATAACTAACTACCATGCTAAATTCCATGTTTCTGGGCCTTTCAGTAACAAAATAATCGCAATTTCAAACATTTTTTGCTCCTGCATCCCCTTTAGCTGTAGTGGCACTGACATAAAATGTAGCCTATGTTGGAGCAGCGGTTGTCACCATCATTTTGACACCATTATTTTTTAAATCGGTTTGGTACTTCCTGAAATTGCGTAAAAATAGCCATTTAGAACGTTTTTTAGAACGCCTTTCGCGCATTTTCACCCCTTTTAAATTTCGAATTTTTTAAGAAATGTTCTTAGAGATCATTTATATCTTATAAGTAACTACCATTCCAAACTCCATGTATCTGGGCCCTTCAGTAACACAAAAATCGCATTTTTAGAACGTTTTTTGCTCCTACATCCCCTTTAGAGGTAGTGACACCTACATAAAATGTAGCCTATATTGGAGCAGGTGTTGTCACAATCATTTTGACACCATTATTTTTTAAATCGGTTTGGTACTTCCTGAAATTGCGTAAAAATAGCCATTTAGAACGTTTTTAGAACGCCTTTCGCGCATTTTCACCCCTTTTAAATTTCGAATTTTTTAAGAAATGTTCTTAGAGATCATTTATATCTTATAAGTAACTACCATTCCAAATTCCACGTATCTGGGCCCTTCAGTAACACAAAAATCGCATTTTTAGAACGTTTTTTGCTCCTGCATCCCCTTTAGAGGTAGTGACTCCGACATAAAATGTAGCCTATATTGGAGCAAGGGCTGTCACCATCATTTTCACATCATTATTTTTGAAATCGGTTTGGTACTTCTTGAGGTTGCGTAAAAATCGTCATTTAGAACGTTTTTTAGAACGCTTTTCCGTATTTTCGCCCCTTTTAAATTTCGAATTTTTTAAGAAATGTCCTTAGAGATCATTATTAACTTATAAGTAACTACCATTCCAAATTTCATGTTTCTAGGCCCTTCAGTAACACAAAAATCGAATTTTTAGAACGTTTTTTGCTCCTGCACCCCTTTTGGCCAGTGGCATAGACATAAGATATAGCCTATGTTCTAAGTTGGACTAACACCATCATTTTGATACCATTACTTTTGGAATCGGTTCGCTAGTTCCAGAGCTTACCTCCTACAAATAAACAATTTTTACTTCATTATTAGTATACTAGCAACCCCCGCGGCTTTGCTCGCGTAATATTTGAAATATGCCAAGTGATATTTATATGTCTAATTTTTATTAAAAGGTACTAACTAAATTTTTATTTTATTAAAAGGTAAAATTTTATTTTATTAAAAGGTACTTATTACTTTCAGGAATAATTCAAAAATTACTATTTAAAACACAGTTTGATTAAACATCATTATTACACTGTATTAGGCAGAAATGAGACTTAAATTAATAAAACGAAATAAAACTAAATAAATGGTAATTTAGAAAATATTTTGAAACTTTTATGCTCAAATAATACGCTCTTTCAGTATTCATATGAAGTTTTGAATTTTTTAGAAACCATCTTTTTACATCTTAAAATTAACTATCATGTCAAATTCCAAGTCCTACCACCTCTCTCAACATAAAGGGCTATGTTGAAATAGGAACTATCACCATTAATTTGCCATCATTAATTTTGAAATCGGTTTGTTATTTCCTAATATTCCACAGAAACGTAATTCAGAAAGTTTTGAAGGTCTTTTTTAGAACGTTTGTTGTTCCTGTGAACCCCAGGTGGTAGAATCATTGGCATAAAATACAGCCTGTGTAGTATCAGAGACTGTTATCATTGATTCACAACTATTACTTTTATAATCGGCTTATATTCCCTGAAATTGCATAGAAATCGTAATTTAGGACTTTTATAGAATGCTTTTCACACCTCCCCTTCGCTTCACCCCTTTTTAATTCGAATTTATTTCCGACAGTCCTTCGAGGACATTTATATTTTATAAGTAACTATCGTGCCATATTTATAGTTTCTAGCATTTTCAGTATCACAGAAATCGCAATTTAGAAAGTTTTTAGCTCCTGCAACTCCCGGGTGGTAGTGACACAGACATAAAATATAGCTTATGTTTGAGCAGGTTCTATCACCAACAATTTGTCATCATTTTTTTTTAATCGGTTTAGTATTTGATAAGATTGAATAAAAATTGTAATTTATAACGCTTTTTGCTCACTCATCTTTTTAAATTTGGAATTTTCTTTCAACTGTTCTGAGAAGCGGTTGCATCTTGTAAGTAAATACCATGCCATACTTGAAAGAGTTAGACCCCTCAGTTGTGCAAAAAACGCAAATTAGAACATGTTTTGCTTTTGCAACCCTCAGATGTTAGCGACAGCAACATAAAATATAACCTATGTTATAGCAGGGACTGTCACCATTGATTTGCAACCATTATTTTGAAATAGCTTTGGTATTTCCTGAGATTGAGTAGAAATCGCAATTTAGAACGTTTTTCGAACGATTTTCGCGCATTTTCAACATTTTTTAAATTTCTAATTTTTTCGAAACTGTTCTTAAAGATCATATATATCTAATAAATATGTACCTTGCCTAATTTTAAGTTGCTAGCTGCTACCTATCACAAAAATCGAAATTTAGAACTCTTTTATGTTCCTGCAACATCTAGGTGATAGTGATACCGGCATAAAATAGCGTCTATGTTAGAGCAGAGGCTATCAGCATCAATTTCCTACCATTACTTTTGAAATCAGTTTGATTCTTCCTGAGATATTGCTGACAAATCGGCATTTAGAACGTTTTTAGAACGCTTTTCGCGCATTTTGCTCTGCATCTCCTCTGGGGTAGTGGAAACAGATATAAAATATAGCGTATCTTGGAGCAAGATCTGTCACTATCATTTTACACCATTATATTTGAAATCGGTTCAGTACTTCCTGAGATTGCAAAGAAATTGCAATTTAGAACATTTTTTACAACGCTTTTTGCGCATTTTAACCCCCCTTGTAAATTTCGATTTTTTAGGAAATGTCCTTAGAGTTCATTGATATCTTATAACTAACTACCATTCCAAATTTCAGGATTCTAGGCCCTTCCGTAGCGCCAAAACCATAATTTAGAACGTTTTTCTCCTGCACCCCCTTTGGGATAGTGGCACCGACATAAAACATAGCCTATGTTAGAGCAAGGGTTGTCGCCATCATTTTGACGCCCTTATTTTTAAATCGGTTAGGTATTTCCTGAGATTGAGTAGAAACCACCATTTAGAACGTTTTTTAGAACGCTTTTTGTGCATTTTCACCCCTTTTAAATTTCGAATTGTTTAAGAATTGTTCTTAGAAATCCTTTACATCGAATACGTAGCTAATATTTTAAATTTCATATTTCTAGGCCCTTCAGTAACACATAAATCGCATTTTTAGAACGTTTTTTGCTCCTGCACCCCTTTGTGGTAGTGGCACCGACATAAAATATAACCTATCTTGGAGCAAGCGTTGTCACCATCATTTTGACGCCAATATTTTTTAAATCGGTTTGGTATTTCCTGAGATTATGTAGAATCTACCATTTAGAACGTTTTTTAGAACGCTTTTCACGCATTTTCACCCCTTTTAAATTTCGAATTGTTTAAGGGCTGTCCTTAGAAATCATTTATATCTTTTAAGTAACTAATATTCCAAATTTCATGTTTCTAGGCCCTTCAGTAACGCAAAAATCGCATTTTTAGAATTTTTTTGCTCCTGCACCCCCTTTGGGTTAGTGGCACCGACATAAAATATAGTCTATCTTGGAGCAAGCGTTGTCACCATCATTTTGACACCAATACTTTTAAATCGGTTTGGTATTTCCTGAGATTATGTAGAATCTACCATTTAGAACGTTTTTTAGAACGCTTTTCGCGCATTTTCACCCCTTTTAAATTTCGAATTTTTTAAGAACTTTTCTTAAACATCATTCATATCTTATAAGTAAGTAATATTCCAAATTTTTATGTTTCTAGGCCCTTCAGTAACGCAAAAATCGCATTTTTAGAACGTTTTTTGCTCCCGCACCCTCTTTGGGGTAGTGGCACCGACATAAGATATAGCTTATGTTCTAAGTTGGACTAACACCATCATTTTGATACCATTGCTTTTGAAATCGGTTCGGTAGCTCCAGAACTTACCTCCTACAAATAAACAATTTTTACCTCTTTATAATATGAGTATAGATATAGATATATATATGATCTTTGTTATACTGTAACTCTCGTACTTATGAACCGATTTGGATAAACTTTCATGTGTACATAGTACATACAAATCTCTCAACCGAGTTCGTTGGCCAGCTTCATCCGCCATCTTGTTTTAAAATGGCGGCCATTTAAATTTTTAAAAAAATTTAAATTTAAAATGAGGCAAAAAAAATTAGACATTGAAAAAGATTTTTCTCTTATGTGTTTGGGCTTGATACAAAGATTCTGGTGCATTTTTAGTTTCGTCTATATCTTAAAAAATGGCTGAGTTATAGCACTTTGAATTTCTAGCATGGCTGACATTTTGAAACGATCTGATATTTGTCACGCGATAATACACGTATTTATGAACCGATTTATATGTGACAAAGAATGTGCATAGTACATGGCAATGTCTCGACCGAGTTCGTTGGCCAGCCTCATCCGCCATCTTGTTTCAAAATGGCGGCCATTTAAAATTAAACAAAAAAAAATTAAAATGAGGCACAAAAAAATAGACATTGAAAAATATTTTTTTCTTATGTGTTTGAGCTTGATACAAAGATTTCGGAGCATTTTTTGTTTCGTCTCTGTCTTAAAAAATGGCTGAGTTATAGCACTTTGAATTTCTAGCATGGCTGACATTTTGAAACGATCTGATATTTGTCACGCGATAACAGGCGTATTTATGAACCGATTAGGATGTGACAAGGCATGTGCGTGCATAGTACATAGCAATCTCTCGGCCGAGTTTGCTTGCTAACTTCATCCGCCATCTTGTTTCAAAATGGCGGCCATTTAAAATTAAAAAAATAATAATAATTTAAAATGAAATACAAAAAAAAATTAGAAATTGAAAAATATTTTTTTATTGTGTGTTTCAGCTTGTTACAAAGATTCCGGATTATTTTTTGTTTTGCCTTTATCTAAAAAAAGCCGAGATATAGCAGTTTGAATTTCGAATGTGTGTGACATTTAAAAAAATCTTATTTTCTGCCTTCAACAGCACTCGCATATATCAATCGATTTAGATATGAGTGAGCATGTGCACATGAATTACTAAGGTCTCGACCAAGTTCATTGGTGAGCTTTGTTGCACCCATTATGTTGTTTTAAAATGGCGGACTATCACCGATAATTCGGGTTAATATAATTATTAATATAATTCGGGATATCACCGAATTTGGCGACAAATATAAATCACTTTAATAAAATCAGCTTGGATAATGCTCAATAATTTCGCGAAATTCTCATTCATATTTAATATTCACAAAAATTAGTATTTAATCTTCTATAATCGGGTTCCACTAATTTGAGATCCGTGTGTTTGAATGACATAAGCTGCCTTTTAAAAAAATAAGGAATATGAAAGCTACCTCTTCCTCCCGGCACTGGCCGGTAGGACTTTTTTAACATTATAAAGGCAAATAAACTTTCATTCTCTAATATAAATGTTTATTTCAATAGAAATTATGCATGGAAAACAAAACAAAAAAATGGTCACCTAGAACCCGCCGATAGTTCATAATGTAATCTTTTATGTATAAATTTAACAGTGTCAAAAGTTTATTTCGAAGAATTTAGCAAATGAGATTTCATGACATACTCAGATATAGAGATACATGGAGAAATCATAAGTTAAACAAAAGTCTCAGAGAAAGATAGCGTGCTAAATAATATCTTTAGTGTTTATGTATCAAATTGATTCTCAAAATGAGAACGATTATATGGATATTATCTTAAATTAGAATTATCTGTATGAACTTTATCTTATGCTAATAAATGTATTATATTTTGCTGTATAATTGTAAAATATCTTAGACGAAGTTTATTTATATTATTTCTATTTTTAGGTGTGTATGGTACACCTAAAAGAATGGGATTGATGAAAGAACTCGATAAATTTGATAATTTATATTTTGGTTTAAGTCACAAATTATCCCAGGAATTAGATCCCCAAGGAAGAATTCTACTTGAAGTCGTCTATGAGTCGATTGTTGATGCTGGTATGTAATTTTTTAATATTTTTTTTAGTTGATCCTTCATAATAAAAGAGTTTAGAAAAATGATTGCAATGTTTAAAGGAAGTGTAATACATATACAAAACATATTTCTTTTATAAGACACTACCTGCATAGAACCCAATATGTTACATTTTGAAATGCATCATATATTTCGAATGTTTATGTACACTGTTAAAAATTTTGCAGCATTCTGGCAGGTCATTCGACCGTTTTTTGAAAAAACAGTTTCAGAACCATAATTTAACTATATTCTGACCATAAAATGGCCAATAATATGGTCAGAATAGTGTTAAAATTACGGTTGTGTAACCGTTTTCAGAAAAAACGGTCAAATGACCTGCCAGAATGCTGCAAATTTTTAACAGTGTAAAAAAAAAATCTAATTTTATTGTATACTTAGAAAAGATTTATTATATTAATTTTTTAAATGCTACATATCAAGTATGAAAAGATAATTACAACAAGAAAGATAAAATCATGCGTCAAGCTTAGAATATGAAACACTTTTCAACGCATTCAGCATAATATAACAAAACTATTTCAGTTGAAAATTCCCCTTCAGCAATTTCCTTTAATAAGGAGAATGTTACGTGAATACTTTTGCGAAGCCCTGTATATGAGGTATAGGATTTATATATAACGAGTAACATGCAAAAAATTAATTTAATTTAAAAGTGCATTCCGAATTTTAAACCGTACACTCCAGCAATTATTACTTAACGACAGTATACTGTAACCAATTTCTTTTGTGTGTCCCGGTAAATGAATAAAAAATGTTACGAATGCCCCTTTCTATAGTGATCGTAGTGAAATTAAGTGATTTATAACAGTTTCAGTACATTTGAAATATCGTCATGTCATTAAAATACTCTGCAAACGACTTTTCCCCATATACCACAATGTAATGGAATACTTTTGAGTGCCCCTGTAAAGGAAGTATTAATCCTACATACTTCATATACAATACCAAACATGCTTTAGTGACCCTAAATATTCTTCCTCAATTGCATGAAAATCCGAGTATATTTACGGGACTTAGAGAGTGGACAGAAGGACAGACGGCCAGTCGGACAGACAAATCGAATGCATAAACACTTTTCAACTTTGTTGGAAAGTGTTAAGAAAGATAACATTTTACTTAATTTAAAGTGTACGTTTTCAATAACTTTATGGCGGACCCTTCGGGCACATCAGCGACGAAAATAGTCATGAGAGAAACTTTATGTATATCAATGCTACAACATCACGTGCCCATTCTCAGATTCCTGACCTTTTTCATCTTTAAATATGTTTTGCTTAAATAAAGTGTTTCATAACATTTCATTGGAATGAAACTTTAAATATTAAAAGGCGCTTCATTGTAAAATTTTTAGTACTTTTTATAGTATTCAAGTGTATTGTGTATTGTGTTTATTGTATTCAAATAGGCATTTTATTTTATTAATAGAAATAAATCTAATTATTATTAATGTTAAAATTAAGTTTTCTTAAAATATTCCATGCATAAAATTTTAAAATCAAAAAGTAGATTTTTTTTAATAGAACATTTAAGGCAGCATTTTATTCTAAAAATAATTTATTATTTATTTTATTAATATCAAAATTCAATTTTATTAAACATATTCTACTTACCATGTAAAATATAAAGCAACTGATAAAATATTTTTAAATAAATAAGTTGAAAATAAAACTGAAGTAGAATACTTCTCCGATAAAAAAAAATTATAAATAAAAAAGTAAAAAAAAACTTCAAATAGAATGTTTTAACCGATAATTAATTCTTAAATAAATATGTAGAAGAAATGTTAGAAATAAAAAGAAAAGGGATTTCAACTCATGCTATCTTAACTCAAATCCATTACTCTAACCATACAACACACAGCCGTTCAGCAACAAAACATTAAAATAAGTAGGCAAATCTACGTTTTGAATTCAGGAATCTAAGTATGGTCACGTTATGTCTAACGCGAGATATCAATAGTTTATATAATTTAAGCGGTCAAGCGCGAGTATAACTCGCGCTCAAAGGGTTTCGTACGATAAATATGTGGATTATTAACAGTATTATTAAAAAAAATTATTGTTAAAATAACAGTAAGACTTTTCAAAAAACTATACTACATAAAGTTGGGTATAACTGCATATACTAGAAAAGTATGAATAGGTATACCATAAAAGTTCAAAGAGATAGGAAGCCTAAATAAAATCTAACATTGGTATTCTGTATTACTCTTTTTTTTTAATCTTATCCTAATCTGTTTTTTATGAATTTAATTTGGTACTGACAATATAAGTAATGCATATTTAAATTTTCCTTGTCATTTCACAAAACTAAATTCACTGTAGTAATAATCTTTTCTTTTTTACAGTGTAGCTAAACTAGAATCCTTGTTAAAAGTTCAAACTTGGCATTGTGATAAGCGCGCTTCGAAAGGAAGTCGCAAAGTTGCAACGCCGCCTTGATCCGTGCCGTGTTTTTCCAGATAGGTTTCTAATTAACTTTTAAAGACACAGGGGGCGTATTGAGAGATACACTCAATGCAAACTATTCGCGAGTACCATAGTGATTAATTCTTATTAAATTAGTCTGTTTTTAACAATTTGACGTTTATTACTTTTATATGGCTACTGGGCATTGTATTATACGAATATATATATATATATCATTAAAAGTTGTTATCTAGGCATTAAAAGCCTATGTAAGTACCTTTATGTAGCGCACGTCGCCCCTGTCATCATGTATGTCCAAACAGTCCGTGTCTTTAAGGGTTAATATTTCAGCTAATTACCGACCATTTTTCTCGAAAATAATTATCAAGTATGCTTTATACTTCTACTACTATAAGTACCTCCAGCGGTCCACAAGAACATCTCTGAATGCCCGCAAATCGAAATTTGCGTGTAACAGAAAAATGTGCTTTTCTCAAAATCTATGTGACCTAGGGTAATCGCTATATAGTTTACCTGCAATGTTTAAATTAACGTCTTTTATCTCTATTTTTTTCATAATTTTAGTTTCACTAGGTTCGGAAATAGATGAAGTGTGGGGGCATTTTTTTGCACTACATTTTCGACAATATCTCTGAAAATATAATAACTAAAAATAAAAAAAATGTATTTTTCAGTTTCAGCGTTGCAAAAGCTTTCACACGATATACAAAGAAAATATTTTTTTTTCAAGTAACTTAATTAACCTCACTACATTTTTCCTAAATATATTTGTGAATGTTTAATAATCTGAAAATATGTGGAGGAATAATCTTTATTACTTCCCCCAATATGAACTTTCCGCGTTCCATATTTTACGAATAAAATGGATCTGACAGACGGACAGACAAACACAAGAGTGATCTTATAATGGATCCGTTTTTAATTTTTAAGTACGGAACCCTAATAATAAATAAAGCTGGTTTAAATGGAGAAGGAATATTTGACTATTGAAATTGAACTTCAAGCAAAAAAAAAAAAAAAAAAAAAAAAAAAAAAAAAAAAAAAAAAAAATGCGAATGCTATCGCAGAGAAATTTTCTGAATTCTAACTGTAGTTTAAAAGAAAGTGTCTACGCCGATTGTACGCTAAAACCTTAAAGGTTCACACCAGATCTCTCTAAATATAATACTTAAGACTAAAATTCCTTTATTGTAAATAAGAAGTTTTAACATCTTACTACGCTGGTAAACTCTTGGCTGAAGAATATACTCTTAACTCAGTCAAAATGGACCGTCACTGGTTATCAGCATCTGCGCCGTTCGATGAAGCTCAAATCTAGTCTTGATTTCAACTCAGAGCCAAATAGGACAATATATATTAAATCGAACTCCCAATGCCATATTCATTCCAGCCATATATTATAGAAGGCCCAAAATACCTAAATACTATATCACTGGACCGTGATACTATATCACACAACCGTGAAAATCAGATCCACCTAGATTGAAACACATTTTGCAAAACTAAGAGAAATGTCACGATATGACTGTCATTCGCGAAAGAAAGCTAGAATTCAGGATACCACGATTGCACTCAAAACTCAAAATCCGCTCGACCATAGATTAGGCACTTATGATACAACCCCCGTGAAATATGAAAAAAAAATTCTTTGATTAAATGCATGTCCAAAATATTTTTTTTTAATCAATGTAGATACAAAACCTACTAAAACTAGCTATGGGCAACAATTAAAAAAATGTTTGTGAAAAAATAGCTTTTTCAATTATCAGCATTTTACCCAAGAATTCAATGGTTGTCCAGTACTGCAAATAAATATCAAATTCCTTACTAAACTCTTCATCGAAAATCACACTGCTCCCCATAACACACCTAAAAAATATATCCCCTGAAACTCTAAGTATCTTAAAAATCCCTACCGGCCAGTAGTCCAGGCAATAGGGAATTTTACCTAGCAAAATTAAATGTAGTTCTGGAAATCGGCTTAGTTTATGTTTTTTGGGTCGCTGAATCCGAATTTGTAACTTTCCACCAAAATTTCCCTCAGCAACGACCCCAAATTTTGGTAAAAAGCCCCCCAAAAAAGGGTTTTTTTTTAAAAAAATCAATTTTTTTATTGTTTTAGGGGAAAAGTATCTAGAAATTCAGAGACAAAATTTGCAACAAATTAGATACATGACATTATGACTTAGGATGAAGGGGAAGGGGGATCTGCCTCGGAACATGCGCGCGGTGATGCGTGGACTAAGATGTGCAATTCCACTTATCCACTCGCCCGTTTACATTCGCCCTCCCATCTCCCCTTCGAACTTTCCTTATAAGGTTTACTTTAAGTTTTTTGGGTCGCTGAATCCGAAATTTTTAACTAACCCCCAAAAATTACCCCCCCGAAAACCCCCCAAAATAGTTGTTATTAACTTAAATTTCTTATTGTTTTAGGAGAGAAGCATTACGAAATTCATAAACTAGACAAAATTTGCACCAAATAAGATATATGACATTATGACGAAGGATAAACGGGGAGAGAGGGGGGCTGCCTCGGAAAATTCCCCGCTCGCAAAAAATCAATTTTTTGTGGGGTTGCCGGGTGAAATTTTGGTGGGAAGTTACAAATTGGGATTCAGCGATCCGAAAAACATAAAGTGAGCCGGAATCCAGAACTAATATTAATTTTTCCAGGTAAAATCCCCTATTTTCTGGACTTCGTAACTTAGTGCAGGTAGCGCTGCAGTGCATGTTCACAGGCAGCCCTCCCCCTCCTCATTCATCCTACGTCATAATGTCATGTATCCTATTTGTTGCAAATTTTGTCTAGTTTCTGAATTTCGTAATGCTTTTCCCCTAAAGCAATAACAAATTTACGTTAAAAACAAATATTTGAGGGGGGGGGGGGGTTCGGGGGGAAGTTAAAAATTCGGTTTCAGCGACCCAAAAAACTTAAAGTAAACCTTATAAGGGAAGTTATGAGGGGAGATGGGAGGGCGAATGTAAACGTGTGAGTGGTTAAGTGGAATTGCGCAACTTAGTTCACGCAGCACCGCGCGCATGTTCAGAGCCAGATCTCCCCTTCCCCTTCATCCTAAGTCATAATTTCATATATGTAATTTGTTGCAAATTTTATCTACTTTCTAAATTTCTAGATACTTTTTTCCCTAAAACAATAAAAAAATTGATTTTTTTAATAAAAATCTCTTTTTCGGGGCATTTTATCAGAATCTGGGGGGGTTGCGGGAGGAAATTTTGGTGGGAAGTTAAAAATTCGGATTTAGCGACCCAAAAAACATATAGTAAGCCTTTTTCCAGAACTACCATGAATTTTGCTAGGTAGAGCCCCTATACGGTCTCTATTGCCTGAACTACAGTGCCGGTTGAAAAAGGTAGTTTTCGTATTCCATGTTTTTTCGATACAAGCATATTTTACTCAAATACACAAAACTAAAACTTGTAGAACACGATTGTGGAAGATTCAATACCTGTTTTAGTCAATAATGACTATGAGTGAGAATTCCGCAAATAAATCAGTTGTATCGAAGTCGGCCTCATTTGGAGCAATTTGTGTTTGTTCGCCAAATTTGACGAAATCTTGAAATGTCCGCCATTTTAAAACAACATGTTGGATGAAGTTAACCAATGAGCTTGGTCGAGACTTTAGCAAGTCTTTCTCGCACGCTTAGTCAAATCTAAATCACTTAATATTTACGAGTGCTGTCATATAACAAAAATTAGAATATTTCAAAATATCAGACAGCCTAGAATTTCAAACTATTATATCTGAGTCATTTTTTAAGAGAGAAAAATTGCTCTGGAATCCTTGAATCATGGCCAAACAGATAAAAATAAATAATTTTTCAATTTATAGTTTTGTTTTAAATATGATGGCAGATGCAGCTGGCTCACAAACTTGGTTGTATCCAAACTAAGTACACATGCTTAGTCACATCCAAATCGGTTATTTAATGAGGCATTCTCACATAATTATAACTTTCAGGAATAAGAATCTGGTGAAATTAAACTTAATAAAATAATTTAAACTTATAGACCGATTCCTTACTGTTCCAAAATAATGGGAAAATGGTCAGCAGTGAGGATTTTTAATAATATGTTCTTTAACTAAGGAACAAGTTAAACTTCGTTGTTTGATTTTTCTTACCATCCCCTTAATATTTTCTCTTTCTAACATTTTATTTTCTTCTAAATTTTACATATACAGAATTTTGATATAACATTATCTGAAAGGCTGAAATTTAGAAGTATATAATATAAGAGTTATAATTATTTACTGTAACGCACATATTCCATACATGGTAATTTATTATATATACCTGCCAGTGTTTCAAAAAACAGTTATTTAAAATCTTTTATTGAGAATTTCGTGGTTTTAAACCTAAATATATGCATAGGGACGGTAAGGACTGTAGCAAGTAATTACAATTAAATATTTAGAACATCGCTTCTCCAATTGTTGTTCGAGAATAGATGGCCAGAGGCCGCTGTCAACAATGAAAAACAAACTGTTTATGTACACGAAATACCTGTTATTAAATAATAATAATCAAATATTACTTAATTGGTGTTGATTCCAATATAGTGTGTTAATGAAACATAAACATGCATTAATACACGGTTGCATTGATTTATAGCTTGAACGCTCTACTACGTATGGATTTACAATTGAAATACACACAAGTAAATTATTTCCAACTAATTTAGTTTTTGTTGCTACTAATGAAGAAAATGCTTTTCACTCAGGTAAGAAATAAAAAATACATAGGGGCATTAAATTGAAAGAATCCGCTACTAGGTCGGAGCAAAAAAAAATTATTTATTATTAAATACAGGTAGGTGCCAAAAGTTGTCTTTATACTAGTATATCAACTGCGAAAAATTTTACCACTGAAAAAAAATGGCGTGAGTCTGCGCTTTTGGTCCAAAAGTCGACATTTTGGGTATAATTTGACATTTTTTCAAAAAATAAAAAAAATAAAAAAATACTTTATTGGTGGTTATAATTTATAAGTGTTATTTTAACCTTTATTATTAATGACTTAACATATTTAAATGATAACATTATCCTTTATATATCTTTATCCTGTATAACTGGAGCATAACTGACAACTTTTGGTAAAAAAGGGTGTTGCCACTTTGTTGTATCATTCAACGAATTGTTGTTTAGAATACAGCTTTTATCTAGTTCTTTTAAAAGTACCCACAACATCAACTCGACCACGCTACCATCTGAACACAATGCTTTATTTGTACTTTGAATTGAGATTTTTTATCAACGACTGGCATAAGTGTTTTATGTATCAACCCAGTCCATCTCCTCTTTGTATCCACAGACTTTGGATGCTGCTGCAGTGATCTCCTTCACATATATTCTACTGCTTGTCTAAGAGAATGCAAACAATGTAATGCAGTGGGAATCAGCCGATTATCTTCACCAAGATTGCACCCGATAAATGCATATTGATTAGGGGTTGTGTTACCACAATTTTCTAATCAATTAGATTTATATAATTAGCCGCTTCAAAGTTGATATTCGATATTTCAGATTTGCGCCTGCCATAATTTACTCTCATCTTTCAACTGTTATGTGCTGAGCAGCTAGCTATTTAATGTGATGGCGATCATCAGAGAGCATTGAAATCAGAAGTTCCTCGGCGTATTCAAAGCAAACATTGTCCTAAAGAACTTTTTTTAGTATTTGTTTTATTCCGTTTTGTGTGTTGTTTAGTAGCCGAGTAATTTCCCATGAGTATTTAGATTCCTTCTTTAGATATGGATTACAATTGAGGGTAAACCATCCTGGGGCCAAACTTGGATTACATAGTTCTTTTTGAGTAAACGTAGACTCTGATGAGCAGCGAGTGCTCATTTAAAGGTGGATAATTCTGTTCGTCTTTGCCATCCATTCTGCGCAGGACATGTTTAGAATGACCCATTGCAATGGATCATATGCCATCTCCAAGTCCAGTGAATTTCCTTTACATCATTTATTAGACAAGATCATCGGCAGAAATTAGATTCTAACCCACAGGGATTCGCCAGACCAATAGGAAAATCTTTGCCTACGTGCCATTCTCATCCAATTTATATTTTTGAAGCCATCGAGAGTAATTTTGAAAACATTATTTCCTGAAATCAAGAAAATGGAACTCAGCACAGACCAGAAATACTTGCTGTACATTTGCAAATTTATTTCATCACGATATTGTTCAGAAGTACTAGCGAATAGGAACCCAAGAAACTTGTCCTACGCAAGATGGCTCACAAAGGCGAATAAAATTTTTCGCCTTTATATAAGCACTCATTAACAATCAGAATCTGTAGGTTCACTCATATAGTATGCAATCTATGATTCTGCCGCAGGATGGCTTACACGAAATGTAATCCACATCTACAAAATGGATCTAAAAACTTATGGGAAATTACTCGGCGGCTAAGCATCACAGAAAACGGCATAAGCAAATACTAAAACTATATATAGGGCAATGGTTTCTTTGCATATCGAGAGCAAATTCTTGTTACGATGCTCTATGACGATCACCATCACATTACAGCAAGATTCTCTGCATATAAAAAATGCAAGAGGTAGAGTAAATGATGACATACTCAAAGATGAAATACCTAAATGTTGTAGAATATTGTAGTAACAGAACTCCCAATTACTATGCATTAACTGGGTGCAATTTTGGTAAAGATAATAGATGGCTGGAATAGATTCCATTAATTCTACTGTATTACTCTGTTTGCGTTATCATACACAAGCAGTAGAAATATAAGTGAAGGAGCGTCACATCAGCATCATCCAACGTCTGTGGATACAAAAAAAGAGATGGACTAGGTTGATACATAGAAAACGTATGTCAGTCTTTGATAAAAAATCACAATTTAATGTATAAATAAAACATTGTTCTCAAATGCTAGCGTGGTCGAGCTATGCGCTGTTGTGACAGGAAATGGAGCCACATCCATGTGGTACCTCTAAGATTCCTAGCTAAGATACTCCTAGCCTAGATACTCCTAGCTAAGATTCTAATCTACAAGTAGTTGTATGACACAACAGAGTGGCAATGCCTTTTTTTACCAGAAGTTCTCAGTTTTGCTCCAGTTATACAGAATAAAGATGTCGTTTTATCGTTTAAATTTATTAAGTCTTTAACAATAAAGTTTTAGATAACACATTTAAATAATAACCATATCTAGAGGAATTTTTCATTTTTTTTAAATGTCAAATTTACCCAAAATTTCGATTTTTGGACCAAAAGCGCAGACTCAAGCCATTTTTTAGCGATAAAATTGCACGCAGTTGATGTACTAGTATAAAGGCAACTTTTGACACCTACCAGTTTTTGATAAAAAAATATCTATATATATATATATATATATATATATATATATATATTTCACTCCACTCTATCCGTTACTGAGATTTCATTTAACAGTATAACAAAATAGGATATTTACTTTTTTATGAATGTTTAGAGGGTCTCAATAGATAAAAGTTTTAAATACAATGATTTGTAATAAAATACATGTGAGCCATTCTCCAATAATTATAACTTTCATGAATAAGAAATGTGTTAAATTCAACTTAAAAAAAAACAGCATTTTTAAATTTCCAGTTTTAAACTTTCGTGTTCTTGTTATTATAATTAGAAAATAAGCTTATTCAATATTAATGTTTAATACTGTGCTATGCCAGTGAGACCTTTGTAATCCACTTAATAGTAAAATAGAACAGGGATGGTACGAAAGGGATTCGTAGGAAGTGGCAGTAAGGATGGACCGGTAAGGAAAATTACCACCTATTTTTAGGCAAATAATGTTAAGCATAAGTTATTACATTTTCGTTATTTACATTGAACTAAATAATAAAAATTGACTTACCTCTAAAAGTGCAGAAATAAATCTTGGGGTCAGTAAGACTACCAATAAATTCACAATACGTAAAAATGATATTTAAATGCTGATTTAAATTCTGCAGTAAATTTTCTGTGAAAGAATTACAGCCATATTTTCTCTAGCATAATTTTGCATGAGAAAAAATTAAAAAAAAATCTGTGGATGCATCTGGAGTAATTTTCTGCATAATTCTAGGGTGAGGGACGGTAAGGAATCTAAAACCCAGGGACAGAATTAAATAATAATAATAATAGCCGTAAAATTATGTACAGGTTAATTTTTTGATACATATTTGCATAAAACAACTATCAGAACTACCTGGCTTCGTCCGTGTCAATTATAAGGAGTCTTTCAGGTAAAATAATATAAAACGAAATAATACGGCAATCACAATAAGTAAATTTTGGGCATTCCTATCCACAAATCGTTAAAAAGACAATCGGAAAACATTACATTATTGACTCGCAACCATAGTAAAATTACTGAGCTTTAATAACAGAATGCGCGTTTTCTTTGGCGGGTGTAAAGGAACAATATGTAATTTTCCTGACAATACGAAAAAAAGAAATCCGCCAAATCGCGCGTTCTTTAGTAAAATTCTCGTTTGTATGGTATACAGGGTGATTCATAAAAGATGGGCAGAACTTTAAGGGGTTATAGTACACTTAAAGACAAATAATATTAAATAGGAGACTAAGGGTCCCAGACGTATTCCCAAGGAGATAGGGGGCATTAAAGTTTAGGGTCCGAAATTTCAAATGATTATAAAACATGGAAAAATTGGTCGATTCGTTTGCGGTTTTTGCAAAAAATTTTCTTTATGCCAGTATTTTCTTGAAATAAAATTTTAAAGTTCAATTTCAAAAAATGCCGATAGGGGGCGCTTTAGACTTTGGAGTAACAAACAACTATTTTTTAACGTTATTTTTTGTATTTCTTTAAATGATTTCGAAAGCTTAGACTTAAACTTAAATTTTGATCTAAAAATCTGAGTCCTAACGAGTAGTTAAGTAGCATAAACTGAAATTTGAAATTTGAAACCCTTCTCCCCCCAGAACAAAAATCAGTTATTCCCGATCTTTGTGTCGTAGATTAGGCTCTAACTATTGCCGCGTTTTGCTAAAATTATTCTTTATGTCAGTATTTTCTTGAAAATAAATTTTAAAGAAAATTTTCAAAAAATTCCGATAGAGGGCGCTTTAGACTTTGGAGTAACGAACAACTATTTTATACCGTTATTTTTTGTGTCTCATTAAATGCTTTCTAAAGATTAGACTTAAATTTTCAGCCCAAAATCTGAATCGTTAGACGTGGTTAAGTTTCTGGGGAGAGGGGTTTGAAATTTCTACTCCTGAGCACAGTTCAGTTTACCATGTCCACACATTGTGTGCTGTGATACGAGGTAAAAAGACACAAATTAGGATTATGTTACCAAAGCATATTTATTAACATGTAATTACAATAAATGTTCAAAATTGTGACCACCAGAGGTTATGCACGCAGAACAACGGCGAAGAATGGAACGGCGAACATTCGCGAAAACATCAGGCTTTTAGAGCACTTCCCCTACAGCGGCGGAAAGTCTGGCGACCAGTTCCTCGGGGGATTCAATGGGTGTCTCATACATAAGAGCCTTCAATCGTCCCCAAAAAAAGAAATCGAGGGGTGAAAGATCTGGCGAGCGAGCAGGCCAAGCAACAGGACCACCTCGACCAATCCATCTGTTCGGAAATGTGATGTCCAGATAGTTGCGGACGTCTCGTACGTAATGGGCTGGCGCTCCATCGTGCTGGAACCACATGACCCGCCGGATGCGTGGAGGAACAACGTTTAACAGGTCTGGCAGCACATGTTGCAGAAATGTGAGGTATGTTTTACCGTTGAGGCGTTCAGGAAGAAGGTACGGTCCGATTAGGTGGTCTCCGAGGATTCCTGCCCAAACATCGATGGAAAAGCGTCTCTGATGAGCATGTGGATACGTAGCATGTGGATTGACATCCGCCCATACATGTGCATTGTGTGTGTTAAATGGACCTTCACGTGTGAAGGTACATTCATCGGTGAAAAGCACAGTTCGTCCAAAATGTGGATTTAGCGCGTTCTGCTGCAGAAACCAGCGGGCGAATTCAATACGATTTGGATAATCCCCTGGAGACAGTTTCTGGACTCGTTGCACATGAAACGGGAGCAAATGTTCATCCTTCAGTACCCTCCAAGTCATGGACTGTGAGGTATCCACCTGCCTAGCCACTGTTCGTGTACTTGTACTTGGCTGCGCCGCTACTACATCCAGAATGGCTTCTGCAACAACTACTGATTCGTCCTTTTTTGCACGACCTGCATTCGACCGGGAAGCGAGAAATGATCCCGTCTCACACAACTGTCTGTGCAAGCGCTCGAAAGTTTTGCGGTTAGGCAACCGCCTGTTGGGAAATCGCTCTCCGTACATTCGTTGTGCCTCTGCACCATTTCCATCTGCCGCTCCGTAAATTAAATGCATCTCAGCCTTTTCCTTATTCGTGAAGGGCACCATCTTCCGATTCATTACTACAGCGGCTTGCACTTGACTCACCGTTCAGTGGTTTTTATGCCTGAATCGTGTCGAAATTTTGCATACGTGTTCTTCTTCTTCCCCATTTGACATTTGCATACTTTCTGTTTCCTTCTTCACCCGGTGACTAGCGTCAGGAATGGAGCTTTAACGTTTGCATGAGCGACGTTTCCAACTGTGCCAGTGCCTTTATGAGTGAATTCCGACTATGCAGTCCTTGACGAAAGTTGTATTTTTGCCTCGTATCACAGCACAGAATCGTTGGGCATGGTTAAGTAGTGCAAACTGAACTATGTTCAGAAGTTGAAATTTGAACCCCCTCCCCTCGCTACTGAACCACGCTCAGCGATTCAGATTTTGAGCTGAAAATTTAAGTTTAAGTCTAAGCTTTAGAAAGCATTTAATGAGACACAAAAAATAACGGTATAAAATAGTTGTTCGTTACTCCAAAGTCTAAAGCGCCCTCTATCGGAATTTTTTGAAAATTTTCTTTAAAATTTATTTTCAAGAAAATACTGACATAAAGAATAATTTTAGCAAAACGCGGCAGTAGTTAGAGCCTAATCTACGACACAAAGATCGGGAATAACTGATTTTTGTTCTGGGGGGAGAAGGGTTTCAAATTTCAAATTTCAGTTTATGCTACTTAACTACTCGTTAGGACTCAGATTTTTAGATCAAAATTTAAGTTTAAGTCTAAGCTTTCGAAATAATTTAAAGAAATACAAAAAATAACGTTAAAAAATAGTTGTTTGTTACTCCAAAGTCTAAAGCGCCCCCTATCGGCATTTTTCGAAATTGAACTTTAAAATTTTATTTCAAGAAAATACTGGCATAAAGAAAATTTTTTGCAAAAACCGCAAACGAATCGACCAATTTTTCCATGTTTTATAATCATTTGAAATTTCGGACCCTAAACTTTAATGCCCCCTATCTCCTTGGGAATACGTCTGGGACCCTTAGTCTCCTATTTAATATTATTTGTCTTTAAGTGTACTATAACCCCTTAAAGTTCTGCCCATCTTTTATGAATCACCCTGTATATGTACATTATAAAGTAAAAACAATATGTCAGTGCCCATAAATTGTGCCCCATAAATTGTAAACCATAAATTGTGCCTTTACTGCAATTTTTCTAGCTTCTAAACATCACACAATTTAATTTTTAAAATGTCGAATAATTAAAAGTTCTTTCAAATGAAATTTTTTTGAAAATTGTACCTCAGTTTTCTGATTTTAATGGATTTTAAAGTAATTTTCGAGCATGGATATTTTTAAAGGTGCGTGCAACCCGATTACGAATGATGAACCCATTTACTATTAATGATATCGTATAAAGAAAAGACATGTCTATGAGTAACGCTTGTATTATATTTTCGGTGGCAACAGCCTAACGCAACAATAAATTTCCCTTTTACTGCAATTTAACGACTAAACATAGCACATTCGATTGTTCCAACGTCTTATAGAAAAAAAATACTTTCAGTACTATTTGCTTCTAATGCGTTTCTCAATTTGCAGACTTTTTATGGATTTTACAGTAATTTTTAAGCATGAACATTTTTTAAATATGCTTGCAACTCAATTACAAAATATTAACTCAATTGTTCAAAAACATTATAAGTAATTCAGAATTTGTTTGTTTTCGTGTAGTATTCAATAACTAAACTGGCAAACGAAATTAGAACGCCAAAAACAAAATAAAATAAAACGCGAATTTAACACATATCAAATCAAACTATTCAAAGTAATTAAATAATTATATAAAATGCACATGGGAATTTCTTTCCGGGTGCATATAACTTGAATTCTTCAGAACGGATTTCCCTGCGACATACACGATTAGTTTTTCAGGGAAGATTTTAGTTTATTTTCCGTTGCTTAGTCATAGAATTACAGAGGAAAGTTATATAATTATGTGAACCCAATTATGAAAGGCTAGTCTTATTACCTGCATGAAAAATGCAGAACTATTTTTATCTATTTAAGTACTGACGGGTTAGTCTTCAGTAATCCGGCTGTGTCTTAGTTGGCGTACTCGTATTTTAATAAGTGTGCCTCACGCCAATTATGGCACGCACTTTTGTTTAAAACAATGTAGAATGACTTATGTTTTAAGCGAATATCTGGCTTGCAACTCGATTACAAAATACTAACCTGCAATAATGCTTAAGGTGGTTCTCAAGTTCTCTGCTCAACAACGCGAAACATTCTGGGAAATTTTATGACTCATTAAACGTAAGTGCTTAAAATTTGTAGACCTGGCTGTTAAAGCCATATGGAATTTAAATGAGTTTTCCATTATTATTTTTTCTTTTTTGATAAATAAATTACTTATCGATTTAGGAGCAATTGTGGTCAAGTGGCATCCGGTTTTTTCTCTTTATGGTGGTGTTGCGTCCAAAATTAAGTTCAAACCAAGTGAAACTTCAAACCGAGTGATCCTTTACCAAATAGTATACCTTACCAAATTATTACAGTATACCTTTACCAAAAAATGGAAACTGTCTTTCGATTACATAGTTTTTAAATAAGAACTTCTGCCAATTTTATGCGTTTTCGAAGAAAAATGAATTAAAAAAATGTATCAGAAAGTTGGTCCTTTGGATTTGAGAATAGCCTTAACTTTATTAACAGCCTTAACTCGACGTTTAGGAAAGACTTACATTTTTAGTTTTAATTTTGGAACTCGCGAAAATTAAACTCAGAAAAACGATGCTCTTTTGACACATTGTGGTAATTTTTTTTACTTTTAAAATTAAAATGCATGTTTTCTTTGGCACGCGTAACAGAAGCATACGATTTCTCACAATATGGGGAAAAGTACAATGGAAAATTGGAAATTTTATTTGTTTAAAACTAAAACCTTCACTTTACAACTTTACATACAATTTAGACACTTTAATTAAAGTATTAGATCAAGAGGGTTTCCACTCTTAATAAAACATCACTCTTAAACGTAAACTTAAATTTTTCATTAATAGAAATGAAATTTGCAATGATTAGATGAAATGATGTCATTTTCTATAAATTTTAAATCGTGACATCAGTCAAGATTTTTTTTGAAAAGGGAAATAACTTCTTTCTTTTTACTATAAATCACAGAAAATGTTACCACTGAATCTAAACTAATACAACACTTAGCTATAACGTATAGCTATAAAATATCGCTATAGTATTCAATCGAAGTAGTAAACAAAATATAGGATCCATTTATTTACAATGAGTTTGACTGCACGTTGAAAAGATTTGATATAATGTGATGTCGTGTCTAGCGTCATATTTTTTTTCCCCTAAATTGACTTCATGAAATTTAACTGTCAGTATTAAAGTAGATATTTTAATTTAAAAAACATTCAAATTAAGGTGCTACGTCATTTGACCGTTCTTATTGTTAAAGGTTTTATTTTATATGTAGATAAATGTGCATTTTCTGTTTAAAATGACGTCAATTTCAAAAATGCAAAACTCTAGCAAGAAAATCTGAATTTTTATTGGCAAATAAAAACAAAATACACGTGCTATCTTTATTTTTTTCACATTATTGTGTCCTTTTTTAGGGTGTGGCAACAGGAAAGAAACGATTGAATTAGAAAATTTGAAAAGAAATATTTCTATAAAGTTAAATTATAGAAGGAGGTAAAAAAGGGACAAATAGTGGTCTGGTGATTTTTTTAAAGTAGACAGCTATCTTTTCCAGGTTTTAAAATATATGTACATCAAGTTTCGTGCAAATCCGTCAAAAATCGAACATTTGTATAAAGGACATACGTACAGAGAACGGCTTTTATACATATAGATAGTCCTAGTTTCCGAAAACAATTACGTCGAATTACATTTATTGAAACAATTTTATCCAGACAGCTTCAAACTTCAAATTTGATGAAAATTTGTGCATTAGTTCTTGAGATAGGGCTATAGCGTAAATTCTAAAAATGCAGCATAGCAGGGCCACCTGTTCAGCGATTTACACCAAAACATAAAAAGCACAAATTGATATCAAGGTGTATCCGAATCTGAAGTTTGTTGAATCAAAGCATTAGTTCTTGAGATAGAGCTATTGCGGAAATCGAAAGAAATGCAGCATAGAAGCGCCACCTGTTGAGTGATTTACACTAAAATACATAAAACGTCAATTTATGTGAAGGACTAACTGAATCTTAAGTTTGATTAAAATCCGCCAACTAGTTCTGGAGATTGAGCTATCATAGAAATCGAAAAAAAATGCTGCATAACAGCGCCATCTGTTGAGCGATTGACACAACACTAAACAGCACTAATTCATATCCAGTTAAGCGCCATCTGTTAAGCGATTTACACCAAAATGTATAAAACATCAATTCATGTCAAGCACTAACTGAATCTGAAGTTTGATGAAAATCCGTGCTTCAGTTCTGGAGATTGCGCTATTGTGGAAATCGTGACAAATTCTGCATTGCAGCGCCACCTGTTGATCGATTTACTCAAAAACCTAATCAGCATCAACTTATATCAGGGACTAACTGAATATAATTTTTTATTAAATTCCGTGCATTAGTTGTTGAGATAGAAAGGCCACAAAATTTGTGTCACATACACACAAACATACAGACAGACACACAGAGTCACAGACTCTCAGACAGTAATTTTGTTAAAACATGTTTTTCGGTATCTCTGACCCCTAAAACGTGTAAATCCATCGAAAACTGAAAGTCGAAAATTTTCACGAATGTAATACTTTCTTCTTGTAAAGATAGAATAAAGTAAAAAAAAATCAAGAATACGTACTAAAATAAAAATTATTATTCAAGGACATAGAAGTCAAAATTAAGTGAGAATGCCTTAAATACGTGTGATATCGCATGATAAATATCATATTGTTTGAAAATGTCGACCACCCGAATACTAAATCTTAGAATTTTTTAAGATAAAGACCCTCCTCCCCTCCCCCCCCCAAAAAAAGTACCAGAATCCTTGTATTAAGATCAAACACTTAAAGAAAAAAAACTGTCAATTAATATTTTAACCAAATTTAAAATTTAAAAAAAAATGGCGAATGAAGTTTGATATCGAAAGCCGTTGAGACATTGGTATATACTATGCCCATATTAAGTCAGATCCAAATCGTTCTAGTAATAAATGTGCTATCTTATGAGAAAAACTAGATAGTTTCAAAATGTTAGCCATCCTAGATATTCAAACTGTTGTATCTCAGATATTTTTTAAGGTAAATATAAGGTATGTACAATGCACACACTAAGTCACATCGAAATCGGTTCATAAATATATAGCAGTACAGCTGTTAAACATTTTAGGGTAGGTATTTGAGGCACTATGAAAATTTGTGTAACACTTCCTTTGCAATGTCTGAATACAAAATCGAATGTATGGCGGAAGGATCGTGGCACTTAACCGACTAGTGAATTTTTAAATTTCCAAAATTTTCGTTGAAAAAAAAAATACTTGAGGCATTTTGAAATTTTAATACCTTCAAATTTAGTATTTAATGAAATAAAAAGTATAAAAGCCAGACACTTAAATCGACCCAAAAACTGTGCCAGACACGTGTTAAGTGGTATTTTACAACTATCGAAAACTAGTCGTTGGAGGCCACCGTAATACTTACCCATCATGGATATAGATAATATAAAATATGAAAATAAAACATGTGATATTTGCTAAGCATTGTACCATGTTACTTTCATTCATAATTCAATTTATTTGGACTTCCTTAAATATAATTAATATAACCCCTTAAGCTAATATTACTTTTTGCTGCAGTAAAATATCTCAATTTGTTGATTTTCTGTAAGCAACTAAAGGCTGTTGGCTTACAATGGAAGTCTATGGGAATTTGGTGAAATATTAGAGATACCGCCAATTTGGCGTCACTTTTGGTGACTCATTTTGGCCGCCAAATTTGGCGATATACCGCCAAGTTGGACGACAAACTTGGCGGTATTTGGCGACAGAACAGGGTCCCCCCTATGGTAAACCCTCTTATAGGTATGGAGAGGCATTAAATGATTGAAATTTACGATAAGCCATTATTGGAATTTAATCTTATAGATTGGCGATAGTTTCTTGGTCGGCGGAATAATCGAGTAGTACCGAATTGCGTAAAAGAAACATCCTTATAACTTGAAAAATTATAATCCTATTAACTAACAGTTTACTGCGTCGGATTAAGCGTCTCATTTCCAATTAAAATATATCCTTGAACTGAAATTTGAATGCAATACAGGGTCATGAAAACTCGAAGAGTGTGAAAAATAGAATTACAAATATCTCGGCAACTATTTATCCGATCCAGTTCATTCATGATGCAAAATTTATGTTTTGTTATTGTCTTTTATATTCACTCCTTCAAATAAACAATTTCGAAATTTTTTGTATACCTTTTATCAGAACGAATATTTCGAGAATCCGAAAAAACTTGTTCCGGTTAATCGAGGTTACTGATATTTAATAGACTTCTTTTCATTATTACTCCCTAAGTATAACTAAGTATAACCTAACATACCAAGTTTCAAGTCTCTATCTCAATTTGTTCGGTAGATACAGCGATTACAGACACGCACACATACAATCGGACGGACACATTTTTTTTTTTTCTAAAAATATGTTTTTCGGAATCTCCAGTGTCTGAAATGTGTAAATCCGTCAAAATTTTTTTTTCGATTTTTAAAACGATTACAAGACTTACCCTATACTACGTATGATGGGTTAAGTAAAAGGTATTTGAGGCACGCTGAGATTGAGACAGAATAATAATTACGCTAAGAAAAAAATATTTTGAAAATGACAGACACTTTTGTTCGAACTTTCTACTTGCCATATAACAGGGAATATTAAATGGGAGTGCCAGTAAAATCGAGCTTGCGGTGCCGCGCTGGAGATCCATTTACTGACTTACGATACAAACAAAGCGTAAACTGCATTGCAGTGCCTCGCGAAAGCTATTTTAATATAAATTTCAAGTGGATGCATGCGAAATCACTACAAATGGAACTGCAATAGGCTTTCCTCTCAGAAGGCCGCGTGAGTTATAACAAGCGTGCAGTTGTTCGGAAATTTTCGAAGTAGTTAAAAAATTCTTATTCGTAGTAAAACATGTGCTGATTTAAAAGTGATATTTTGTTTGTATATTAAAATATCCTTCTTTTTATATAATAATATGAGTTGCTTATATATATTAATCATGGAAAGTAAAAGAAAAATATCCCATGGCAACAATACTTTCTCATATTGTCTCCGACACTAACACTATAGAAGTCAAATTGACAGTACTCAGAATCGGACCGTAATTTTGAGTTTGAAGCAATTTTAACCACTTTAAATTTTGTACTAACCGTCATTAAACGATCGTTAAATTTCATTATATGTACATATGAATAAAAGTATATTTAAGTTAAACTTTTTTGAACTAGTTCCGTATAAAGAGTAGACAAGTTTTTTTTTATTAAAGGGTATTTTACATAAAAGTTTCCAAAGTTTTCTGAGTATGCGCTTATGCAAACCTTCCCGGTTAAAAGTTTCTAAAATTATATGTTGTTAAGAAAATATTTGGTGTAAAATGTTTCTTTTACATTCATTGAGGCAACTATTGAAATTCATGCAGATAATAAATTCATAGACCAGAAGATGCTACAGCTATTGTATTGATATATACAGGTAAAAGACATAAATGTAGTATACATAAATAATATTGTATAGTTGGTATAATGGGTGTTTTAATCTATCCGACAGACAAGATTTATTTTAGACAAGGACTATGAATGCCTTACGCTATTTGTGAATGTATTATTATAAGGAATAAAAATAAAATTATACCATACCTAATGAAGAAGAAGGCACATTGGATTTTCTTGAACCGTTTTCGTCGCAGCATTTCTTCATTAAAGCGATGAAACTTTTATAATAACGTCTATGACAACACTCTTTCAGATTAGCATTGGAGGGTAAAACAATGTCTTTAAATTTTAATCTAGATTTTTGCCGAATTTTCAACACTTCACGACATTTTTGTAGGTTTTTATAACTCAGTGATTTTTCCATCGCTTTTTGCGCAAATAACACATTTTTTTTTTCAATGATTAAGATGTACAAGTAAAGCGTATTATATATAAAAAAAATATTTTAATATACAAACAAAATAGCACTTTTAAAGCTGCACATGTTTCACTACGAATAAGAATTTTTTAACCATTCTAAAAATATCCGAACAACTGCACGCTTGCTACGAGTCACGTGGTCTTGTGAGAGCCTATCGCAGTTAGATTTGTTGTGATTAAACATGCAAACAGTTGAAATTCTTCTTACGATAACTTTCGCAAGACACTGCAGAGCGGTTTACGCCTTGTTAGCATTGTTAGTCAGTAAATGGATCTTCAGCGCACAAGCTTAGCTTTACTGGCACTCGCGTTTCACATTCCCTGTTGTCTGGTAAGTAGAAAGTTCCAACAAAAGAGTCTGTCATTTTCAAACTATTTTTTTCTAAGCATAAATATTAATTTGTCTCAATCTCTGCATGCCTCAAATACCTTTTTTCGGTAGTTATAAAATACCACTTGGTACTTGTCTGGCACAGTTTTTGGGCCGTCTAAAGTATCTGGATTTTATACTTTTTATTTCATTAAATACTAAATTTTAAGGTATTAGAATTTCGAAAATGCCTCAAGAATATTTTATTATTATTATTATTATTATTTTTTTTTTTTTTTTTTTTTTTTTTTTTGCAACGACAATTTTATAAATTTAAAAATTCATGGTTATGTGCCGCGATCCTCCAGCCTGACATTCGATTTTGTATCCACACATTGCAAAAGAAGTGTTACACAAATTTTCCTGGTGCCTCAAATATCTACTCTAAAATGTTTAACAGCTCTCGGACTAATACGTGTTATCGCATTACATATATCAGTTTGTTTCAAAATGGCAGCCACCCTAGAAATTCAAACTCATATATCTCAGCCATATTTTGAGATAAAGACAAAACAAAAACTTTCCAGGAATCCTAGGATCAAGGTCAAACACTCAAGAAAAGAAATTTCTTAATTTCTAATGTTCTGTACTTCTTTTTACATTTTAAATTAAAAAAAAAATAAATAGTCGTCATTTTGAAATAAGATAGCGAGTGAAGCTGCCCAATGAACTCAATAAACTTTTAAATAAAAAGAAAATAAATGTAAATGAACATTTATTAATAAATAAGTAACAATAACCGGGTTTCAATGCCAGGCAAAATAACACCATTTTAGCGCATATTAGGTACCCCGGTGCGTATATGGTATCTGTGCCTAATAATTTTCTTTTCATTTCGTTAAAAAAAAAAAAAAAAGTGAAAGCCATTAATTTTAGATGTTTCAGTTTTAAATGAAAAATTTTTATTTTAAATAAAATGATAATCTCTCTATCTTTCTATTCTAAAAAAAAGTAACTACCGCTGTCACCGCCGCCGCCGCCGCCGGTTTTGAATTTTTTGTGACCGGAGGTCTTTCTTCGTTAATATTAAAAAAACTGTTGCACACAAAAATATGAAAATCAGTAGTATTATAGAAAAATGTTTGATAAACACGCTGATGCAGACACTTTTCAAATCGAAGAATTATTTTAAGAGATATTTAATGCCAAAGTTGGACAAAATCGTTCCATTAAAAAAGTTTTATAGGAGCAAAAACTGTACATAGGAATTTAATCATTTTGAGATCATTTTATGCGTCAGAATTTCCCGGTGTGCAGATTGCAGTTAGTTTTTTAATTTGAATAAATTTTCGAGGTTTTATTTCTATTTTAAATTCAAATTTTCAGCATTTAGAGAGATATTTTTTACAAATTTTAGAAAATTGTATTAATTTAAACTGTTGCCAACTGTATAAACAGCGAAAACAGTAATGTTTGCTTCAAATTAAAAATTTATTTTACACGTGACTATTATAAACAAAAAATATAAAAAGCAGGAACTCATTGAAAATTACGTCATAAAAACTATAGTTACACGTGAATTTTAAATGAGAAAGAATATTGTAAAATAATAAATTCAGTAACATGCGTTAGAAGTCATAAATAGGAGAATTTACGTCATATTACACTTATTACGTAAAATGAACAAAAATAATATTGCAAAACAGTTTTAATTTAAAAATTGCTTGAGACATTTACTTGACATTTTAAGATGATCATAATATTTCATTTCTAACAAAAGTATTTTGACGTGAATATTAAAAAGAGAAAGAAAAGTTTGGTGAAAATTACGTCAGATTATAATTGTCAGATTCAAATTATAATTCAATCTTCCGAAATCTTTTTAAAGGCGATCAAATTAGCGTGCTGTTAGAGTCTGCGGTGTCTGAACGGGGGTTGACGAGCATAGCTCGTAGGGGGCAGAGCCCCCTAGTTCTAAAAAAAAAAGTAACTACCGCTGTCACCGCCACCGACGCCGCCGGTTTTGAATTTTTTGTGGCCGGAGGTCTTTCTTCGTTAATATTAAGAAAAATTATGCATACAAAAATGTGAAAATCAGTAGTATTATACAGAAATGTTTGATAAACACGCTGATGCAGACAGTTTTCAAATCGAAGAATTATTTTAAGAGATATTTAATGCTAAAGTTGGACAAAATCGTTCCACTAGAAAAGTTTTATAGCAGCAAAAACTATTCATGGGAATTTAATCATTTTTAGATCATTTTATACGTTTGAAGTTCCCGGTGTGCAGATTGTATTTCTTTTTTTAATTTGGCTAAATTTTGAGGTTTTATTTCTATTTTAAATTCAAATTTTCAGCATTTCTAGAGAAATTTTTTACAGATTTTAGAAAGTGATATTAATTTAAACTGTTGCCAACTGTATAAACAGCGGAAACAATAATGTTTGCTCCAAAAAATATATATATTTATACATGTAATAAATTAAAAATTTATTTACACGTGACTATTATAAACAGAAAAAAAAAAATTGGAATTAGAATTTTGTACAAAAAGCAAGACCTTATTAAAAATTACGTCATAAAACTATAATTACACGTGAATTTTAAGAGAGAAAGGAATTTGTAAAATAATAAATTTATTAACATGCGTTAGAAGTCTTAAATAGGAGAAATTACGTCATATTTACGTTACTTTACAGTTATTACATAAAATGAACACAAAATAATATTGCAAAACGGTTTAAATTTAGAAATTGCGCTAGACATTTTTTTGATATTTTGAGAGGATACTTTTCAACTATTTTTGTTAGGAAAGCGCAAATAATATTTCATTTCTAACACAAGTATTTTCCCGTGAATATTAAAATGAGAAAGAATAGTTTGGTCAAAATTACGTCAGATTAAAAAAGATTAATTTAAAATGTCTTATTTAAAAGAACTTTCTTTTCGCTTTGTTAAAAAATGCCGGTAGACAAAGATTCTGTTTACTTAATTCCTTTTATTTTAGTTTATTTTGAAGCGTTCATCTTATTTTACTTAATCAAAGACGAAAACAGCGATTGACATATGCATTTTTGGTACTACTTACTTATCCCGTCGACCAAAAATCTATCATTCGCCAAACTATAAGATTAAATGCCAATAATGGTTGATCGTCATATTAACTTGACTTTAAGCAAGTTACACGTGTCTACGTCATCAAGTTATTTTTATTTCGACGTTTTATTTGTATTTTTATTAATGTTGCACTAATTTATTTGTTCTTTCGTTATTTAAAATAAAAATGATGTCAATTTGTATAATTTGGCGAGTGCTTTGGCGATTTATATAATTTGGCGAAATTGGTCGACCGGTTAATCAAGTAGTACCGCAGCGGATTTGGCCTTAAAATTCCCCAGTCAAAGAGAAATGAATAGAAATCCGTTTATAGGGAGATCGCCATTGTTTTTTAATTTACATTTCAATTTTCCGAAATCTTTTTAAAGCCGATCAAATTAGCGTACTTTTAGAGTCTGCGGTGTCTGAACGGGGGTTGACGAGCGTAGCTCGTAGGGAGCAGAGACCCCCTAGTGAAATACAAAAAAAGAAAAAAAAATCTGACGGGGAATGGTTGGCGATATATTACTTCCGTAGCGCCAACTTAAAAATTCCGAGTTCTTGATTTCTCTATCAGAATCTTCCGATTTAACGAAAGATTGATCAAGTAAATTGAATTACGAATAAAAGTAACATGATACATTTCTTAGCATACATTTAAGGGAGGCCAAACTGGTCGCCAAATTAGTTTAAAATTATAACCTTTTCTAAAATATGAAAAAAAATCTGTTATGATTTAAATATGAGTTGCCATCATTAGAGAAAAGTGTTTAAAATGAGCAAAAAATTAATATCTTGAAAACTAATTCGAATTTAAAAATTCCAATACCAGTTTTGAGATCTGCAGATCAATACGGATTTTTGATGTTAATTTCATCTCATAATATTTCAAATTTTAGGAGAAACATAATCAGTTGTTTATTCAGACGTATCATGAAGTAGTTTCATCAATTCGTTTCATTAGGATTTTATATATATAGGGTAGAAATAATGCTTCGCGAATCCAAACAAAGCAGGGCTTTTGCTAGTATAAAAGTTTCTTCGTTAGAATAAAATACTTATATGAATGTGCAACTTATGTAGTTTTTAAGTGACAAATTAATTCTTCATGTTATACGCATAATTGGTATTTCTTTACTTAAATTTTGTATATTTTCTAGGCTATGACCCGGAAACTCTTAGAGGAAAGAAAATTGGAGTATACATAGGAACCTCAAGTACGGGAAGCGATACACTGCTAAACGGAACTGTCGATCTGGATAAATTTGATGGTTATTGTCTCCTTGGGTACAGCCCATCCCTACTTGCAAACAGAATATCATACGCATTTGATTTTAAAGGTATCTGTCTTTGTACGGATATAATACCAGATATGATGGTTAATTATTCTTAATTTTTAAAGAGATAATCCCTGCAAAAAAGGTTTCATTCACAGTCTAATTTATTAAGTTATTTTGCAAGCTATGACAATAACTCTCAAATGCCAATGGTTTTTAAGCGTTCTCGAGGTAGCGTCATATATTTTCGATTGGTACACATGTCCATTTTCCTGCCAATTGAAGAGCATGTGCGGCAAGTACAATGTTTCATGCTCAATGAAAAGAAAAATGTGAGAGAAAGTCGTCGGAAAGTCGTACATGTCGAAACTTACAGTGACCACACCCTAACGTAAGATTAAGGATTGACCCAGGTCAACCATCAACATCGACGCAAAACAAATATAGCTAATATTACGAGCCGTGGATATACAAATGGTCTCCATAACTTATTGAGGTTTTACTTATAATAAACCGAACATAAGTGAAAAACCCTTTTCTGTTTTCTAACTCAATATAGATTTTTTATAAGGTGTTCTGCTGTAATAACGCCAAGTGCCAATATTACGCTTAATTATGAAAGAATCCGGGTGATGGCACGTACGGGTTTTGCGTAGAAGGGCTCTGGGTCATATGAAACACAAACAACCGCTAAAAGATAATTTGTTGCATTTGTAGGCCTTATCGCTATAAGAAACACCTAAAATAAACGTCTGAGCTAAAATTTGCAAGATAACTTCTGTGGTGTGAAAACTATATATTTATCAGGTAATACGTTGTTTATTACATAAATTTATTGTGTGTTTCATGTACTTTCAAAATGTCGTGGAAGATTTTGGATGTGTTTGCGAGGTAGTTAATATATACTGCGCAATAAGTATACCGAGGTAATAACGCCATATCTTGGAATTATTATCCCGGTTAATTCTTTTCAGCAGCGGAACTGCATTCGAAGAGGGTGTTTTTTATGCACGAGAGATCATTATTCTCATTTTTTTAAATGTATCGATTAAGGGGGTCCGATACCCAAAACTCATCATTTTTTTTTATTATTAATGTAAAAACAATTTCAAATTCTTATGAATAAAATGATATCAAAATGTTTTTGATATTCTAATTCCAACATTTTCAAAGTCAGGTTTCTATTAACCAGGGAGGACGGGCGCCACGAAAAGTAACACGAGAACGGGCATGGGGTGTCAGCACACCCCAAACATATTAAATGGCATAAATACGAAAAAACATTTTGGAATTTCTGTCTGTTAGTGAAATTAATGATAATTACACTCTTTCTCCTGAAAAATGATAACTGAAATGTTAAATTTTAGTTAATTTTTAAAATTAATAAACAATAAATTAAAAGCACTCAACGGCAGCAGACGAATATTTTCGAGCGTGGGGTGTCGAAACACCCCGCGCCTGTCCTGCCGGGTTAAATTCCCACGTGATTGTTCAATTGAGTTCTGAAGTTTAACTGTCTCAGCATAAATTAATAACACAAAACATTGTTCAGATTACATTAAATACATAAATAAATTATATTCATATGTTATTCATATTCATATTTATATTCATATATTCGTATATTCATATACATAAGTTATATTCATTAACAAAGTACTTATTTTCTGTTAAATTCAATAAAATTTAAGATATAGTTCTTCATGAAATTCAACGTCGGAGCTTTATAATATGATATAAAAATCTCGTGGAACCAGAGAGAAAAGTACAGCTCGATCTAAAAAAGTTACAGTAAAAAATTGTCAAATAGTTTCAGTTTAAAAAAGTAAGTAGTGCGTAGAAAAGTAATGGAATCAGATTATCTGTAAAGCTCATGAAATTACCCAAATTTTTGTTGATAGCTGAAAATGTGAAGTGAGCTTTACTGGTGCCTTAAAATAAATCAGGGAAGTAAAGGCATTTTTAACTCATTCTGAATTCCAATCATTCACAAGCAGTTTAAAAATTTGGGTTCATAAGAACAGGTTGGAAGTTGATTTGGAAATGAGCGAGAACATGAGAGGTACACTGTAAAAAAAATTCCGCAACGTTCCTGGGAAAAAATGGGCAGCTGAGTTGCCCATTATTTCCAAGAAACATTTCTTGAAAATGACTGGTACTTTACTGTATATGTTAAAAACTTTCTACAGAAATGCCAGTAAGTTTCCTGCGAAATACCAGGAATATTTCTGTTGACAGCAAAACATTACTGACATATTCAAGGCTGGAGTAGCACAAGAGCGAAAAATGTCCAGACCAGGGATCGAACCTGGATACTTGGCGTGCCGTGCCAATGCCTTACCTGTTAGGCTATCCGGACCGACACCTGGCTGACATAATTCACTCTGGATGTTCGTTCCCTTCATTATGACATTACTGACATTTCACGGCATGCGGGATCCGCAGACGATTTTTACATTTCCAGTTGACAATTTTCGCTTTATTATCATTATTTGTTAGAATGAAAAAATATTTTGAAATTGACATCAAAATTATTATTTATAATTTACACGAAAAAATAAATTTTCAGTTAAAATTCAATAAAGTAAATATATATGTGATATATTGTTTCTGAACTTAAAATATAAAATATCTGAATATAAAAATATATAAATGTAAATAATAATTAGAAAAAAAATCTAGACATAAAATATTTTGGATTTTCGTCAGTGATTATGTTAGTTTACAAGTTAGATAAAATACATATAAATTTTCATGAAAAAAAAACCTAAACGTAATTGTATATTTTTTCCGAAAAAAAAAATTCAAATTTGCAGCAATTCAAAGTGTCAAATATATGTCAAATTTAAATCAAATTGTAATAAAGTGTTAAAATATAAAATTAATTAAAAAAGAAAAAAAAAGTCAAGAGGTAGCATCGAACCCGGGCCGTACGGGTGGCGTGCAAGCTTTCTGCGTCCACACCACGAAAGACACGTTCAGAGCTGCAAACTAATGGGTATTTGAAACGTATGCTAAAACTCGGCATCTAATTTCTGAAAATCTAAGACCCATTTGAAGAAATCCTTTCACAAGAATAATTAGAGATAAGAACTCTAAAACATACTTTAAATTAATCAAAATAGGTGAGAATCATATTTGATTGTCCCCTGATTAATGCAGATCCAAATAATAGGTGTATTTTTTTTTACACAGTCTGCTCGTTAAAGATTTCACAGACAAGTACGAGAGATAATATCTTAGTGATGTCACAGAGGTATTGTATTTTCATCTGAATTATCTTGACAATAGAGACGTAAAGAATTATGTCGTCTATTGATTTATTTGCCTTCCATATTGATTTTTTTACATTCATTTAAGGAATTCGTTTTCGACACTCGCGCGCGAGCAACGGATTATAGGAAAAAAAAATAATAAATGGCGGCCGCAGCGTTTTGCTGTTTCCAACTTTTGTTCAGGAACGTTTCAGATAAGAAAACCAGAATTTCACAGGAAAGAGCTAAATTATTCTGAAAACCTGATAAAAGGCGAAACGTTCCTGGATTTTACATGTAAAGTTACCATTTTTTTTTACAGTGTATCGAGAACATGAGAGATCGTTCAGTACGAAGTATGGACCAAATTCCATTCCAGGGTCACTGATAAGCCTGGAAGATCAAAGTCCAATGTAAGGCCAAAACCCTAAGCATGTACGATTCAACCATATGCTAACTACTTGTCTGACTTAAGTACATTGACATAAGGCTCACTTTTCACAGTAATTAAATAAATTAAAAATTATTACGCCACATGTGTTATGTCAGAAATGTTAATAACAACAATTCCTCAACAACTTGACTATATTAATCTTATACTTAAAATGTTACTTCATGGTTTACATTCTTTTAGCTTTGTGGAGTTTAACTTGACTTGATGCAATAATGTGCACAATTCTGAGCCTGACAGAAATTTTTTTGCACATAACTACACATTCTCTTTACTATACCGAGTACGCCTTTTGAGTGGATAATATGATTTTGAATATAGGGCACCAGTAAAGCTCAGTCCACATTTTCAGCTATCAACGAAAATTTGGGTAATTTCATGAGCTTTACAGATAATCTGATTCCATTACTTTTCTACGCACTACTTACTTTTTTAAACTGAAACTATTTGACAATTTTTTACTGTAACATTTTTAGATCGAGCTTTACTTTTCTCTCTGGTTCCACCAGTTTTTTATATCATTTCACATCTTTTTCAGATCCTTTCAGGAACTTAATCAACCAACTTAAACTAAACAAACAACTGCCCCAACTAACCAACCAATGATCCCAATTAACCGGCCCAACCAATTGTCCCAATCAAAAACTAACAGAAACATTGGTTCACCAGTATATTTCAAGAGCTCTGATGACCCCATACTTATTTCTAAACCCCATATTGGGATATTGACCTATACTTTACTAAGGACTGACCGCCAGACTAGTCCTTAGACTAAGTTTTATCCATAGTGTGATCTCTTGAATTTTTCTGCTACGTACCTACGCTCATCTGGTTTAAGGGACTATGCAGTATCCTAGCACAACCCCTCAAACACACAAAAAGCTAGGGTAAGAAACAGTCATGAGAAATTAATTAAAACTGCGAAAGAAACTATAAAAAGGGAAAATGTCTGTTTTTGGGACTTAATGGGAATTTAAAATTAAAAAAGTCTGAAAACGACTGAATGCAGAAAAAATGATCAAAAGTGATTGAAAATATTATACAATACACCTGTAAATAATATCAGAAATATTACTAATATTGGATATTTATAATATTATTTCGGAGGTCAAACTAAAATATCGCGATAATGACTAACATATTTACATCTAACTGTAACCATTAATCAAAAATAAGGAAAATTGGAAAGTAGGTGTCCTTTGTAAAGTATGCATTAATTAAGGAGATAAATTACGTAAACGAGTCTATTGACAATTGGCGTATTTGGTACGGATAATGTATATAACTGCCTACAGACAATTGGCGCCTGTTATCGGGCATCGTTTAAGGCATAATTCACTGAATCGTAAGCGCATGTATCTATTTTTGTAACGTTAACACACGCGTGGGGTAAATTTCACCTCATTTTGTCTCCCATTATATTTTTGGCTAAATGCGTTTTAAAAACAAGTCTACTCTATATTGTAAAATGCATCAGTACTACTTCTTTTTAGGGCAAAATCAAGCGTTTCATATTTATTTTCTGATTTTATAACAGTTTCTGTAAAAATGGCATTTTTTTTACTTAGAAAATATGCAACGATTTGTTTTACCTCTTAAAACATGAATTATTTTATAAATTTACAGTAATTACATTTAGTACACTTTCATCAACATATGCAGGTAGCTTTTATTGCACTCTTTCAGTAAAATTATTTAAGTGTGTGTTATCCCGTAACGAATGAAGATATAGAAATATATCGTTTGTACACGCGCGGGATTATTTAATCCCAAGAGCCATATTTCTACTTTTCTAGCCAACAAAGTAAAGACATTCCTTCATACAACCTTTCTTAACCTTGGTCTTTAAAGTTACAAGGAAGGTCAGAAGTGTTTCATGACGTAATTTTAAAGTTTTTTCACCTGCATAACCCCTTCTCCCGCAGGTAAACGCAACGTCTCCCGAAAACCAAACATTCCGTAGACGTACTACACCATAAAATGGAAGAGCATATAGAAAAATGAGCTTTGCTAGAATGACGAATTTTTGAAGTTTTTTCACCTGCATAACCTCTTCTCCCGCAGGTAAACGCAACATCTCCCGAAAACCAAACATTCCGTATACGTACTACACCATAAAATGGAATAGTATATAGAAACATGAGCCTTGCTATAATGACGTAAATTTGAATTTTTTTCACCTGCATAACCCCTTCTCCTGCAGGTAAACGCAACGTCTGCCGCCAGCCACACTGTCCGCCTACGTACTACACCTTAAAATGGAAGAGCATATAGAAAAATGAGCCTTGCTAAAATCAAGTGACGAAAACGTTGCTAGTTCTTAGACCAGGGATGGCGAAACTTTTCGTGTCCACGTGCCAAATTTTTCCAAAAATATGCTTTAAGTGATCATGACGGGCCAACAATAAAAGAATTTAATGGATCAAATAATAATTAATCAAAACTACTTAAAATTTTCCTTTTAGCATTAAAAAAATACAGGTTACATTTGATGTTATACTGTAGAAATTTATTATTTTTTCTGTTGTCACATCTTAAATGCCAAATAATTTATATCCGCTTCAAACCTAGTTATTTTCGATAGAATGCAAGTTTAATTGCACTCACTTGACAAGACGTTATTAGCTGGGTTTTTTTTTTTTTTTTTTTTTTTTTTAGGTAGATTTCGTAAGAAATACTACCTATTGCAGTCGTTACCATGGTGCGACTTTTGAAAAATTCCTTCATAACTTTTCATTATAGGACTCTAGGAACCCAAAACCACCCCCACCTAAAAAGTTTATATATATATATATATATATATATGTATGTATGTACTAAATTTTGTCCGCACGATAAAAGTCGCAATTATGCACGAATCATCTTCAAACTCGCCAACAACTTTGAGATGGCTAATATCTCGGCGGGGATTGAAAATGGGCGAAATCGGACCAAGAGGGTGGAAATGGGGAGGGTTCAAAATTTTGAATACTGTCTTAACATGATTCTGATAAAACCAGCTCTTACACAACAATGGCAGGAAAAAAATAAAAGTTTTTCGTTATAGCTGTTGCCAACAATTAAAAAAAACAAATAATAAAATTCTCACCACAAAAATTACTTTTCTTTTGCAAAATTTTCACGTGTAAAATTAAATAGTTTGACAAATTGAAAACAAATTGAATATTACGTCATAAGTTTCCTAGAGCAAGATTTCAGCGTGAAAACTCAAAATAAATAGTTTGACGAATTAAAAAAATATGTATATTGCGTCATATTGGAAATATAATGGACCTCAGCAGGTGAATATGTATCGCCATGTAAGTTTGAAGAAACGTATTAAAACATGATAAAAACCCGACTATGGAAATATTAACATATTTTAACACTTTAAGGTTCTCTGAATTTTTTGTAGCCATTTTTTAAACCTATTCCATATATATGTGTATGTGTATTCGTGTATATTACAATTTTCACAAAAAGTTTAGCTCCCTACAGCTCGCTCTTTATGAAGAAACTGGGTTTTATCTCTAATCTTGATTTAAGTTTTGTTGGAGAATTTAGTACTTAACATCGGAATCTACCTCCGCCTGTAGGCCCGAGCCGGCAGGGATTTTTTTTTTTTTTTTTTGTGCGTGTGTGTTTCTAACGAAAAGAATGTCTTGCAGAGAAAATTGTCAAAATACCAAGCGCCAGAAACTATAGATTTTAGTGTCTGGAATTGAATTCCAAGTTGTTATAATTTTATAATCAGCATTTTTGCTTATATATTACACTATTATTTGCTTATATATTATTTTGCTTATATTATTACACTTTTAATTTTTATTTAGCGATAATCTTCTAATTCTCAAAATATCCTGAGCCAGTATTGAGCTAGATTTGGATAAATTAAGTTATATTTTAATTTCTTCAATCTGTGTGACAATCACAACCAACCGAACTAATCGGATTCAAGTAATACAGACAACATCTATATTAATTAATGCATTTTGTGAAATTCTACTATATTTCTATGCAAAACTTTAATCTATGCCGTGCCAAAAATAATCTGCACGATTAATAATCGAAAATAATCTGCTACTTATGGCACGCGTGCCATAGGTTCGCCATCCCTGTCTTAGGCTATTACTTTCGTTCCAACAATATTAATTTTTTTTTAAACTCGCGAAATTGAATTTCATTTGGCGTTATAATGACGTAATTATAGTAAGGTGTTTCAGCTTTTAACATTAAAATGCATGTTTTCTTTGGCGCGTGCAATAGGAGTACATGATTTCCTTGGCAATACGCAGGAAAATGCAATAAATACAACCATATGAACTAGCATTTACCGAAAATTTCTTTCGTATTACCTTAAAATAAATCTTTCACAGAATATCAGGAGTCTCTATTCAGAATAAAATATCATTACAAAGTTATGTCAGTTAAACAGAAATTGAAGTCATACCTAGCAAACGATTTTTTTATTATTATCTTTTCCTATTTTTTTTTCTTGAAATTAAAACTACTGTATTAAAATAGATTTTTAAACATTAAAAACATTCGAATAAAGATACTACGTCATTTTAATACGTCTTTAGTTAAAATTTTTACATACATATAGGAAAAATTATCATTTTCTGATTAGAATGACGTCGATTTGAATTATGCAAAAATATAGCGAGAAAATCTGATTTTTATTTAAAACAAAATACGCGTGTTATCACTTATTTAAAATTATTGTGCCGCTTTTTAGGATGTGACAACATGAAAGAAAGATTGAAGGAGATATTTCTATATTGTTAAATTATGGAACGCTATTTAAAGTTTAAATGGGTGCCATTCCCTTAATATTGAATATTTTTTGACACGACCTTCGAAAGGCACATCGCTAAATTAAGAGCTTTCCAACAAGCCATTATTCATCACTGAATGTTTTCTGGTTTGAATTGTAATTGAGTTGTAGTCTTTTCATCATGTTTCAAAACGTAAAAGATGCGGCTGAGCTCTACTATACAGCGCCATCGTGCTGTATGATAAATGTTTATTTCTTTTGATTGACAGTTCAATTGATGAACCAGGAAGGAATATTTTATTTTCGTATTAGGATGAATTGGATGATGTAAACATTTAACTTATTGCAAACATTAAGTGTTTTGAAAAGTAATTAAGTTGATTTATGATAAGTTTTATCTTTTTTATGAAGCGATTAGTATTTCTGACAAAATGAATATACATTTTATTAAGTGGGATATCTGTATTATGTTCATCTGTGAGACCGCTCGATCCTAAGAAGATTGAAAGGTGCCATTAACTCATAGAATACAGTTTCTGCACTAAACTTTTTGTACACGATTGCTTCTAATTAAATTTCATCTATTCAAATATTTCTCACGATCTTACTAAGTCTCCAAATGAGTATTCTGATAATGAGAGAATAACTCTAAGAATACTAATTATACACAAAACTTTTTGTATAGTTCCAATTCTAATGCAATTTCACCCATTCAAATATTTCTAGCAATAGTACTAGGATTCCAAAGGAAAGAAAATTTCAGTAGCAACTATAGTTAAATTGGGAATTACAAGTTAAACTCTGAAAATTGGAAAAAAAGCAGGGATCAGTGAGATCGTTAACAGCAGTCAGAGGTTAATTTTGTTGGCAATATAGTGATAATGAAATATAACCACATGAATAATATATTAAATTTAATAAGGGATTTAACATGGATATTGATTTTTATTAAAAATCTTATGTAATTAATTAAAAATACAAATTTATTAAAGCATGTTTCAAATAACGCTTACATTTTAAATTTTGGTCTGTGCTAATCCGCATTAGTCTGGAATTTAAGGGGTTAAAAAGCATTTACAATACATTTATAATAGTATTAACAGGAATTTTTATTGCATATAACTCTGGCTATTATAAAATTTCCCATGATAAAAATATTAGACTGTAAAACAGTTAAAACCGTGCAATGTTTCTAAGAATTCTATTTATGCGAACTTTTTTAAGCAAAGAGAAGCTCGGGGTCTGAGATTCTGTTGCATCCCCCCCCCCCCTCTTTCCTTTTACACTTTCACAAAAAATTTAACATTTTAATATGTTCTATTGCATAGAATGCAATTTATCAATTTCCTAGGACTGTAGAGTAGGGTGGAGCGAAAAAAATATTTTTTTTTTAAATCAAAAACGGGTAGGTGCCAAAAGTTGCCTTTATACTAGTACATCATCTGCGTGCAATATTACCGCTGAAAAAAAATGGCTCGCTTTTGGTCCAAAAGTCGAAATTTTGGGTAAAATTTGACATTTTTTCAAAAAAATAAAAAAATTCCTATAGAGCTGGCTATTATTTAATAGTGATATTTAAACGTTTATTATTAAAGACTTAATATATTTAAACGATAAAACGATAACTTTGTTCTGTATAACGGGAGCAAATCTGACAACTTTTGGTAAAAAAAGGCGTTTCCACTCTGTTGTGTCTTACAACTAATTGTTGTTTGGAATAGAACTCTTACGTAGTTGCTTTCAAATCTACCAAGGAGGTATCACGTGGGGGTGGCTGCATTTCATGACAAAACAGTGCATAGCTTGACCACCCTTCCATCTGAGCACAATGTTTTATTTATATACTGAATTGTGATTTTTTTTAAAAATCAAAAACAGGCATAAGTTCCCTACGTATCAACCTAATCCATCTGTTCGTTGTATCCACAGACGTTGGGTGATGCACTTCTTCACGTATATTTCTACTGCTTGTGTATGATAAGGCAAGCAGAGTAATGCAGTGGAATTAATGGAATCTATTCAGCCCTCTAGTATCTTCACCAAAATTACATCCAGTTACTGCATAGTGATTGGGAGTTCAGTTCCTACAACATTTTACAACATTTAGGTATTTCAATTTTTAAGTATGCCATCATTTACTCTACTTGCATTTTTTGTATGCTGATAAGCTTGTAGTTTAATGTGATGGCGATCGTCATCAAAATTGCAATAAAAATTTGCTCTCGATGTGAAAAGCTCCTAACTAAATTTTTTTTAGTATTTGTTTTTTGCCGTTTTCTGTGATGTTTAGTAGCCGAGTAAATTCCCATAAGTTTTTAGATAAATTTTTTAGATGTGGCTTTTATTTGGTGTAAACCATCATGCGGCATAAACTTGGATTACATACTTTGTGAGTGAACCAGACTCTGATGGTCAATCAGTGCTTATATAAAGGCGTATAATTTTATGCGCCGTGTGAGGCATCTTGCGTAGGACAAGTTACTTGGGGTCCTATTCGCTAGTTCTTCTGAGCAATATCTTGATGAAATGACTTCGCAAATATCTATCAGGTATTTCTGGTATGTGCTGAGTACCCTTTTCTCGATTTCAGGAAATAATGTTTAAAAATTACTCTCTATGTCTTCAAAAATTGAAATAAGAAGGGAATAAACACGTGGACAATGATTTTTCTATTGTTCCGGCGCATCCCTGTGGGTTAGAATCTAATTTTTGCCAACGGTCTTAATAAATGATGCAGAGGAAATTCACTGGACTTGGATGTGGCATATGATCAATTCATGGTTGGTCAATATGGTTCATTCTAAATATGTCCCTCGCAGAATGGATGACAACGACTAACAGAATTATCCGCCTTCAAATGAGCACTCACTGCCCATCAGAGTCTCTACGTTCACTCAAAAAGTACTACGTTATCAAAGTTTGGCCCCAGAATAGTTTATAATCAAATATAATCCACAGCTAAAGAAGGGATCTAAAAACTCATGGGAAATTGGCTACACAAAAACAACTCAGCTACTAAACAACACACAAAAAGGAATAAAACAAATACCTAAAAAAAGGTTATTTGGGACAATGGTTGCTTTGCATACGCAGAGGAAATTCTTATTTCAATGCTCTCTGACGATTGCCATCACATTAAACAGCTAGCTGCTCAGCACATAATAGTTGAAAGATGAGAGTAAATGATGGCATCTGAATGGCGTCATGATGGCATCATGACGCAAATCTGAAATATTGACAATCAACTTTGAAGAGGATAATTATATAAATCTAATGCATTGGAAAAGTGTTGTGGTAACAGAACCTCTAATCAATATGCATTTATCGTGTGCAACCTTGGTGAAGATAATAGAAGGCTGAATAGATTACATTAATATCATCCGCACAGAATTACACTGTTTGTCTTCTCTTACACAAACAGTAGAAAAATACGTAAAGGATATCACAGCAGCAGCATACAAAGTCTGTGGATCCAAAGAAGAGATGTACCAGGTTGATACATAGAAAACGTATGCCAATCTTTGATTAAAAAATCACAATTCAATGTATAAATAAAACATTGATTTCAGATGGTAGGGTGGTCGAGCTAGGCACTGTTGTGACATGAAATGCAGTCACCTCCATGTGGTACCTCCTGGGTAGTTTTGAAAGCAACTAGGTACGAACTGTATTCTAAACAACAATGAGTTGTATGACACAACAGAGTGGAAATGCCTTTTTTTCACCAAAAGTTGTCAGTTTTGTTCCAGTTATACAGAACAAAGATATCGTTTTATCGTTTAAATATGTTAAGTCATTAATAATAAAGGTTTAAATAACACTTTTAAATAATAATCATCTCTATAGAATTTTTTTTAATTTTTGAAAAAATGTCAAATTTTACCCAAACTTTCGACTTTTGGACCAAAAGCGCAGACTCAAGCCATTTTTTTTCAGCAGTAATATTGCACACAGATGATGTACTAGTATAAAAGCAACTTTTGGCACCTACCCGTTTTTGATTTTAAAAAATTAATTTTTTTCGCTCCACCCTACTGTAGAGTTTGTATTTTTAGAATTGAAGAATTTACATGCCAATATTCCATCCTATTTTATAGTTTTGTTTGCATGGCGTTATTATCCACTTAGATGGACAATAATGCCAAGCAGCATTTGTCAAGAAATCACGCCACTACATTTTATGAATACATATCTGTTAAATTATTATTTTTTTTACAGATAGTCAATGAGTTGCCGTATCAAATCATGTATTTGTTTGAAAATAAAAACCTATAACTAAGCCTTAAAAATTGGTAGAAACTTAACATGGCATTATTATTTAATATATGTTAATATGGGCATATTTAATATATGCCCATTAATAAAACCAAAGAGCATTTTTAATCAAAAAATATGAGTAATTTATTAAAATAAAGTCATGAAATTTATTAAATGCTAGACTTTCGTGTTAACCATTTCAGAGGTTTAAGTGCATACTTTGATTACATGTCTATTAAAATTCTATTTCATTGGAGTTACTTTTTAAATTCATTTATTGATGAAGATATTTCCGGGAATAAAAGGCTGAACTATTTACATTGTTTAAAGTGCGAACGGATTTATCTTTTGTAATCAGTTTAAACGCTATAGAAATAGATCTGAAAATATTTCACGCTAGAAAATTATTTTAAAATGACATAAACAACCATTAAACTCAGACAAAATTTTCAGACAAATTATATTTGAAAATACATTTTTTTTTTTCTATCCAGAAGTGTAAAAATTGGCAATGTTCAATTGCATATGTGATTAATTTGTGTTTATTTTATTTCCACAGTTTTTTTATGTTAACCAGGCGCAAAACTTGCCAATAGCAAATTTTATATTTTGCGTGTATAAATTAGAAACAATTCTTTCGTGTTAGTCCAGGCAATAGGGAATTTTACCTAGCAAAATTAATGATAGTTCTGGAAATCGGCTTTACAGATGTTTTTTGGGTCGCTGAATCCGAATTTGTAACTTCCCACCAAAATTTCCCCCGGCAACCTCCCCAAATTTTGGTAAAAAGACCCCCCAAAAAAGTTTTTATTAAAAAAATCAATTTTTTTATTGTTTTAGGGGAAAAGTATCTAGAAATTCAGAAAGTACACAAAATTTCCAACAAATTAGATATATGACATTATGACTTAGGATGAAGGGAAAGGGGGGATCCGCCTCGGAACATGCGCGCGGTGCTGCGTAAACTAAGTTGCGCAATTCCACTTAACCCCTCACACGTTTACATTATCCCTCCCATCTCCCCTCCGAACTTTCTCTATAAGGTTTACTTTAAGATTTCTGGGTCGCTGAATTCGAATTTTTAACTTTCCCCCCAAACTTTCCCCCCTGAACCCCCCCCCCCAAATAGTTGTTTTTAACCTAAATTTTTTATTGTTTTAGGGAAAAAGCATTACAAAATTCAGAAACTAGACAAAATTTGCAACAAATAGGATATATGACATTATGAATTAGGATGAACGGGGAGGGTGAGGGCTGCCTCGGAACATGCACTGCGGCGCTACGTGCACTAAATGATGAAGTCCAGGCAATAGGGGATTTTATCTGGCAAATTAATGGTAGTACTGGAAATCAGCTTTCTAGATGTTTTTTGGGTCACTGAATCCGAATTTTTAACTTCCCACCAAAATTTCACCCGGCAACCACCCAAAAAATTGATTTTTTGAAAAAATTTGGTTTTTGAGAAAAGCGCGCGGGGAATGTTCCGAGGCAGCCCCCTCTCTCCCCGTTTATCCTACGTCATAATTTCGTATATCCTATTTGTTGCAAATTTTGTCTAGTTTTTTAATTTCGTAATGCTTTTTCCCTAAAACAATAAAACATTTAAGTTAAAAACAACTATTTGGGGGGGAGGGGGGGGTTCGGGGGGAAAAATTTTGGGGGTAAGTAAAAATTTGGATTCAGCGACCCAAAAAGCTTAAAGTAAACCATATAGAGAAAGTTCGGAGGGAAGATGGGAGGGCTAATGTAAACGTGTGAGTGGTTAAGTGGAATAGCGCAACTTAGTCCACGCAGCAATGCGGCGCATGTTCCGAGGCAGATCCCCCCTTCCCCTTCATCCTAAGTCATAATGTCATGTATCTAATTTGTTGCAAATTTTGTCTACTTTCTGAATTTCTTGCTACTTTTCCCCTAAGACAATAAAAAAAATGGAATTTTTTAATAAAAACCTTTTTTGAGGGGCTTTTTACCAAAATTTGGGGGGGGGGGGTTGCCGGGGGAAATTTTGGTGGGAAGTTACAAATTTGGATTCAGCAACTCAAAAAACATCTAGAAAGCCGATTTCCAGTACTGCCATTAATTTTGCTAGGTAGAGTCCCTATATGGTCTCTATTGCCGGGACTATGTTTGAATGAAATGTTTTGGTTTATGATATTATTATTATTTTTTTTAATCCTTTTACTATTTTACAAGAAATTAGTGAAAGGAATGTAAATTAATGTTATTTATATGAAATGAGTGAAAGGTTTATTTTTAGAAAAAATAAATTTCATATGAATATGATATGGGAACAATGTTTGTTGATTCACCACCTGCGCCCAGCTAACATAAAAGTGCTATTTTCTTTTATTTTATTGTGTTTATTTATGTATAGATGAAAGTTTATTTTAGTTATGGGGAATTATTTAAGACAAATGCTAAACTATTTATATTGTTTTAAATGAAAAATGATCTATTATTATTCGTAATGGGGTATGCTGGCAACTTAGACAAAAATTTTAAAAAAATCATGCTTGACTATTACATTAAAAACCGCAATAATGAAGTAAATTGAGATTGAATTTTCAAACGAATTGCATTTCAAAGTACATTTTATCCCTGTACGACGACATTGTAAAACTAGAAAATGTGCGATGTTTAGAAGATTAAAAATTTACAGTAGTGAAAATTCCAAAACTAATATTCATTGTCAAATGTTACCATTCAACTAAATAACGCCAGCGTTACGTACGGACGCGTTTTTCCTTTATATAACAGATTTTTTCATGCTTCCATATTAATAAAAGGAACTGAATAAGTTTAAAAGTAGTTTTAAACAATACATTAATTTTGTATAGCGTTATACGTAGTTGTAATGAATGATGCTTTTTACATATGAAATTTCACCATAGTTAGAAAATCACGTGAATTTAACGGACCAACAACATTTGAGGCATCGTACAGAAAAAGGGTATAATCACATATATATTTCTCTGCAACTAATCAGGCGATTTCGGTAACTTTATTTTGCGTTTAAATTTTGTATATTTTTCTCCTTTTCTCTTTCTGGAAAATCGGTTCCATTCAAAGCTTCATTAATTAAAAAATAACCTTGCATTTTCAGTTTAATTAATCGGGTACTATAGAATTTTTTATTAAATTTCTCATCAGTGATTACCTACTTTCAAAACTAGTATTAAAAATAATTAAATCTCTTCAGCAGTTCTCAGTAAAAGGTACACCAATGTCACATGTATTCTATTGTATTTCTTCTTATACCAGATATTTTCCTATCTTTGAATATTTACTTGCAACAGCAAATAAAATCTATAAATCTTCAATCAGTAGATGTATTTTGTAACTCTGTTGAACTTATCTATTTTAGTTCACGAATTAAGTCTATTTAAAATAATTTTATGTGTTTTGTTTTTATTTTCAATCTCTATTTCAATTTAGGACCAAGCATGGTAGTCGATACAGCATGCTCGTCTGGTGTTACGGCACTTTATAGCGCTGTCCAAGCTATAAGAGGAGGTGATTGTGACGCTGCTATAGTTGGTTCTTCAGTAATACATTTAAATCCTCAACTTGCTTTTGCGTTTCAGAAATTAAACATGCTTTCAGAGGACGGAAAATGTAAAGCATTTGATGCGAGTGGTTAGTAGCATTTTATCATAACAATAAATTATTTTTATTTGTATTCTTTATTATGAAATTCAGTTGTGACGAAAACGGGAATAATTCTTAGGGAAAAAAAATAAGTTTTTCACGCCAAAGGCCGAGTTATCTCCTGACTCATCAACAGCGTCTTTTTAACAATTTTCAACAAAGTTGAAAAATGTTTATGCATTCGGTTTTCTGACCATCTGGCCGTCTGTCCACGCTCTAACACCCGTAAATATACTCGGAGTCTCGTACAATTAATAAACGTTATTTAGGGTCACCAAGCATGTTTGGTATTGTATATGAAGTATGTGGGATTAATAGTTCATTTATAGGGGCACTCAAAAGAATTCAATTACATTAAGGTATATGAGGGAAAATCTTTTGCAGAGTATTTGAATGATATTACACTATTTCAAATGTATTGAAAGTGATATAAATGATAAGTCACTGAATTTCACTACAAGAGTATAGCGATAGAATAGCGCATTCATAGCATTTGCAGGGACACACAAAATAAATCAGTTACATTATTGTCTTTCAGTAATAATGGCTGTAAGTGCGGTTTAAAAATCGGTATGCTCTTTAAAATTTAAATAAGTTTTTCCATTGTACTAATTGTATATAGATTTTATACCTGATACACAGGGCTGCACAAAAGAATTCACGTGCCATTCTCCTTATTAGCGGAAATTGCTGGAGGGGAATTTTGAACTGAGGCAAATGTATTTCTTAACTAAACTTGATTTTTGCATGCATGTAGTTAATAGATACAAATTTATATATCATATACAGGCTGGTCAATGAAATTGGATAATTTTCCAACTGTAGATGAGGACATTGAGTTTTGAAATGTGTTATGAGTTTCCATATAGTTGAATTAAACATAATATTTTAACTTATTAAACAATGCAGTTTTGTTACATTATTCTGAATATGTTGAAAGTGTTTTTCATAATCTATGTTTGACGCATGATTTTTTTCTTTCTTGTTTAGAAATGTATAAAGTTCATTTAAAATTTGAAAGATACGTATTGCGAAAAAATTGTGGTACACCGATGCAATAACGATTTTGGAAACGACTTGAGCTATCGGTTTCATTTCTTTTTTATCTCTTATATGTTCATCTCTGATTATAGCATAATTTCAAATGTTATACATTCGAATAAAAACACATACCTGCATATAGAGTGCTTTTTTAAATTATAGGACTGCCAATCAATATAAGATAATGGATGTGAGGAAATAAGAATGTTGCATAGTAAAATTACTAGTTTATTAGATACCATTACCCCGGTTTAAAACCTGGATTTTTTGCTTTGTAACTAAAGCTTTGACTAGAGGCTTTGTTTTCTGCTGGTTATGTGCTGCTAAAATATGCGAATTTTGCAGTTCGTCATCTAGTAATGTATAAACGATAAATATATGCGACTGGGGATATGTAATAGTAATGATAATAAGGGACTCTGTTCATTTAAACTTTCATTTTTGAAATTCTACGTCTCCCAATCTATATATGATATTAAATGTGAGGAAATAAGAATGTTGTATAGTAAAATTACTATTTTATTAGATACCATTACCCCGGTTTAAAACCTAGATTTTTTGCTTTGTAACTAAAACTTTGACTAGAGGCTTTGTTTTCTGCTGGTTATGTGCTGCTAAAATATGCGAATTTTGAAGTTCGTCATCTAGTAATGTATAAACGATAAATATATGCGACTGGGGATATGGAATAGTAATGATAATAAGGGACTCTGTTCATTTAAACTTTCATTTTTGAAATTATACGTCTCCCAATCTATATATGATATTAAATGTGAGGAAATAAGAATGTTGCATAGTAAAATTACTATTTTATTAGATACCATTACCCCGGTTTAAAACCTAGATTTTTTGCTTTGTAACTAAAACTTTGACTAGAGGCTTTGTTTTCTGCTGGTTATGTGCTGCTAAAATATGCGAATTTTGAAGTTCGTCATCTAGTAATGTATAAACGATAAATATATGCAACTGGGGATATGGAATAGTAATGATAATAAGGGACTCTGTTCATTTAAACTTTCATTTTTGAAATTCTACGTCTCCCAATCTATATAAGATATTAAATGTGAAGAAATAAGAGTGCTGTGAACGTCCACGGCAATGAAAAATCTTTGCTGATTTTTTTAAAAATAGAAATATATGAGTAATACATAAATCTAAAGCTAAAGAGTTGGTTTATATAAATTTGTAAGTTTTACTTTTAGTCTATTGCTGAAATAGTCTGGAAACTGTCAGTATTAAAATTCTTTTACTGTTGAGCATAAAAGTCCACTTAATGAGTTTTATAGGGTTTTTTTTTTATTTCCGTTTATTAAATGAAATTATTCTGCATCGAAAATAACAAGGTATTATTATATCACTCAGATCTACATAGTTAAATGTTTTTAGCTAAGGTATTAAATGCAGTTTTGATTTTATTTGATAGTCGATAATTAAATGTCAAAAGAGTAACTGAAAACATATTAAAGTTTTAATTTTTTTAAAAACTACTTAAATTTTTTATCCACAACTTCTAACTCTCTGATTTAGAGGTATAAGTTAGATTTGTCATTAAATATGTTTTATATGTTATACATGGAATAGGATCTGGGGTGTCGTCACATGAGTAACAAATGACTGTGTCACAAGCGTAACACATAACATTCTTGTCCAAGTCGGACATAAAACTTTGTTACAACCAAAATAAACACAATGCTTGAACTTTAGTTGTTTTCACCGTTATTAAAACAGTTCTTGAAGCAGTTTTAGCCATACTTAAGAATATTTTGTAAATTTTACACACGATAAATGATCTTTATTCGTGATTATTTAATGAATGCATTCATTTTTATTCATTTTTAGTATTACTTAAGTTTATAAAAAAATCATGATAAGTTGTTAAAGATAGATTAAAACAACTCAACTCGTGTAATTTTTATGTGCATTTTTTTGGTGTGAAGCACATTTTCTTTGATCAGAATTTTAAAGGATATGTAAAGAATCGGTTACTAAATTCTGCTGTATGATCTACAGAGATTCTTATTGTAACTCTTATGGAAAGGATTCTGATAGTATACTTTAATGAAAAGATTTTAATATCGCTTCTTATACACGAAATTGTTTTAAAGAGCAGCAATAATTTTGCTGAGTGACAAGAATTGTACACAAAAACAAAGAATGAAATTGAATATGTTGAGGAAAGAAATAAACATACAAAATATATTATGATAAAGTGAAGAAATGTTTCAGAGCCAGCGAAAGCTTCAGCAAGGTAAAGGAAAAAAATCCCTGCCGGCTCGGGCCTACAGGCGGAGGTAGATTTCGAAGTTAAGTACTAAATTAACCAACAAAATTTAAATCAAGATTAGAGATAAACCCAGTTCCTCCACTAAGAATGAGCTCTAGGGAGCTAAACATTTTGTGAAAATTCTAATATACACGAATACACACACGCATGCATATGGAATAGGTTTAAAAAATAGCTAAAGCAAATTCAGAGAACCTCAAAGTGATAAATAAGTTAATATTTCCATAGTCGGGTTTTATCATGTTTTAATACGTTTCTTCAAACTCACATGACGTTACATATTCACCTGCTGAGGTCCATCTTATTTCCAATATGACGAGATATTTTGTTGTTGTTTTTTAATTCGTCAAACTATTTATTTCATTTTGAGTTTTCATGCGGAAATCTTGCTCTAGGAAACTTATGACGTAATAATCAATTTGTTTTCAATTCGTCAAACTATTTATTTTATTTAATTTTTCACGTGAAATTCTCGCAAAAGAAAAGCAATTGTTGTGGTGAGAATTTTATTGCTTTTTTTTAAATTGTTGGCAACTGCAATAACGAAAAATATTTATTTTTTTCTGTTATTGTTGTGTAAGAGCTGATTTTATCGAAATGATGTTAAGATGGTATTCAAATTTTTGAACCCTCTCCATTTCCATTCCCTTGGTCCGATTTTACCCATTTTCAATCCCCGCCGAGATATTAGCCATCTCAAAATTGTTGGCGAGTTTGAAGACGATCCGTGCATAATTGCGACTTTTATCGTGCGGACAAAATTTAGTACATACATACATACATATATATATATATATATAAACTTTTTAGGTGGGGATGGTTTTGTGTTCCTGGGGTCATGTAATGAAAAGTTATGAAGGAATTTTTCAAAAGACGCACCATTGTAACGACTGCAATAGGTAGTATTTCTTACGAAATCTACCTAAAATTAAGAAATGGAAAAAGTAGAGAACGAGCTAACCCCAGATTCTGTAATGAAAAAAAGAATCTTAATTCCACTGCTTTGGAGAATTTTATGTCCATGAAGATATAAGAAGAAGTCATTCTTCAGCTAAATCTGCATTAGTTATACGTGTAAAAGATCACATAATTTCATAAATCCTAGGTCACATTTGATAAAAAAATACTTTTTTTTTTATTTAAAGAAGTTTTTCTAGATTGAAAAATTGGAATGTTTTGCAGTTTTAAGGCCTAGTTTCATAAAACAATAGAATTTATTTCTCAAAATATCTGCATTTGCCAATGAGACGAAAATATTCGAGCAATTCTTAAGGCAGTGACTGATGTATTTCCTGCATTAAACATGCCTGTGAAGGATATTATGACTTTGTCCTCTGTGATGCATCATAATTAGTATTATATGCATTCAAAATGTCTAATTTACGAAGATAATACCGAAGAGTTATTTGAAACTGAAGCCTATAATACTGAATTTCTCATAAGTTACTGTCTATAGGAAAATGTTGATAAACATTAAAAAAAAGTAGCAGTTGAAGAAACTATTTCTGATTATTTACAAAATTTTTGAAAGCAACTACATCCATTTCTGTGGCATATAAGGTAAAGCGAGGAGAGTCTGCGCACATTTCATAAGATTAGTAATAAAAAAATCTAAATATTAATATTTTGCTAAACTATGGATGAATAATTTTCACTTTATTTGTTTTTTATGCATTTCCATTGTTATCTTGTTGTTATACTTTAATTTAATAAAACAGCAGTAATAAAACCAAGAAAAGTATTTTGCGCAATCTCTCCTTACAGGGTAGGAGACAACGCGCACATGGGTAGGAGAGATTGCGCACATAGGTAGAAGAGATTGTTATTAATAGTCACTACAATTAAATTGTTAACAATAATAATTAAACTTAATCGACATTGTTGAAAGGTTTTTGTGAGTAAATATTATTGTATCAGGAGTGAATATTTCAACCAAATGTTTAAATAATAAATAAAAGAAAGAATTTTAACAACAGTTAAAAATTTTAATTTAAGAAGATTAAAATATCAGAAAAAGCAAGCCCAACTAAGATTACAAAATAACATTAACCTAGTTGATAACATGTTTAACTTGAAAATTACTTCAGTCCATTTCCACAGTTTCATTGTATTTTGTTTGCTAGCCGAAGTTGTCGTCGTCCACAATCGATGCACTTATTGTTGTAAATCGTGCATCTTTCGTGCAATCACCTGCAACAAGCAATACATTGAATCAGTTGTGGACGTTGTCTCCTGGTACAGTTACAGACATTCAGTGCACTCATCCTCAGTGACCTTCGGTTTTTTTCCTTGAGTTTTTTTAATCTTTATTTTTGTGGAAGCGCCTTATCTTCAGGTGTTTTTTTTTTTTTTGTAGCGGCATCTTTCTTAAGTCTTTTTTCATGTATATTTCGTGGATTAGTAACATTAGTTGCACTCTGTTTAATTTTGATTTCGATGGCATTACACTACTTGAAATGGGTGAAAGCTTTTCCAAAACATTGTATTAGAAAATTTATTTTAGTTAACAAAATTAATTTATTAGCAAATTAATTGCTCATAAATTAAAAAATATATATAAATATTTAATTAAATTATTAATAAATATATTATTTATTTTTTAACAAAAATAATTACATACAATTTATTTAATAACAACTGTATTATTAATTTATTAATAAAATTTTTATCTGCAAAAGTATTTTTTTGCAAATTAATTTGTTGCCAAATTTAGTTTTAATAATTATGTGTTCTTCGAAATTATTTCAAAATTGATTTATTTATATGTTTTTCACCTAATTTGCAATTCATGCAAATTTATCAATAAGCTGTGTAATCTCTTTTAGCACTTAAACTTATGGGGAAATGCGCCATCTCTCCTAAGTAGCAGATGCGCAAACTCTCCTATTTTGGTAGGAGAGATTGCGCGGCCTTTTATTTAAATATGGCCACTTCTAAAATGAATTGTTGGTGTTCGCATACTTAATTCAGTTTAGTAGTTTATAAGAAATCGTTTAAGTTCAAAATATTTTGTATTATTGACGATCTACAAAAATTCTGACAAACAGTTATGAAAATTCAAGAATTACTTTGGAAAAAAAACAAAATAGCACTGCTTTATCCAAGACGCTTGGAACAATCAATATGCACATTCATATAGACACTATACTAATGTTGCTGTACAACTACCTGGAGTCGCTGGGCGCGCACTCTACTCCTTCCCGTCGAATCTCTTTGTGCGCAATCTCTCCTACCGCGCGAACTCTCCACGCTTTACTATATTGATTTAAACTTGTTCACAGGATTATTTTGATAATGCCAAAAAATAACCAGTTCTAAAAGAGTCGTTATGCAAGTAGATATTTCTAAAAACTATATATTTGTATGTGAATACTAAATTTTGGTAAGACATTCTGTACCACTAGTAAAATTCACAAATGACTGCATTTTCTGTTCTTATTTAGTATGGTGCCATAAAGTAAAATCCTATGCTATTTACACAGGCAACTTAACTCATAACCAATTTTCCGTAAATCCGTTCCTGTGTACAAGTTCAATAGAGGGAACGTATTTTCCAAAATTGTATTTTTTTCTTATGGTGTTGCTTTAAATTTAAATAAATATATATATTTGCAATTATGTCAGGAATAAATCTGTCTGCTTCCTCAATTAACTTAATTACAGATATTGTTTTTTGAAAAGACCCTGTAAAAAGGCTGTAGACTTAATTTTTGCTGTTGTATAACAAAATATGTGGCGTGACGTTCATTCTAAAAATGCAATTGTAAGGAATACCCCTGACTTTGTCAAAATTGTTCATGTAAAAAATAAGTAAGTATACTCCGAGAAGAAATAAAACAGCAACAAGACGTTTTATTACTTTGAAAGAAATTACCAACAGCGAAGAGCACTCAACAAGTACAATTTGTTAAAGCCGTAAAGAATGTCACTATCTACTACAAACCACATGCATATAACATGATTCGTACACAGAATTTACGTTTCATTAAATAAATAAGTATAAGGTAAAGCTATGAGAATCTGCGCACATTTCAAAAGAATAATTATAAAGAATCTAAATATTAATTTTTTGCTAAACTATCCATGAATAATTTTGACTTCATTTGTTTTTTATCGATTTCCATTGTTATTTTGTTGTTAGGCTGTAATTTAATAGAACAGCAGTAATAAAATCAGGAAAACTATTTACCGCAATTTCTCCTAACGGGGTAGGAGAGATTGCGCACATGAGTAGGGGAGATTGCACACATAAGTAGAAGAGTTTGTTATTAATAATAACTACAATTAAACTGTTAACAAAAATAATTACACTTAAATGATATTATTTAAAGGTTGAGTGAATATTTCAATTCATGTTCAAAAAAGAAAGAATTTTAAAAACAATTAAAGAATTTTAATTTAAGAAGAAGATTAAAGTATCAGAAACTGTAAACTCTGCTTTGATAACAAAATAAAATGGATCTACTGATAACATGTTTAACTTGAAAATTACTTATTATCATTTCCATAGTTTCACTGTTTTTGTTTGCTAACCGAAGTTGCCATCGCCCCTAATCGATGCACTTATTGTTGTAAATCGTGCAGCTTCCGTACAATCATCTTTCACAAGCAATACATTGAATCTAGTCTAAGTTGTTTCCTGGTACAATTCCAGACATTCAATGCACTCATCCTCATGGACCTTCGTTTTTTCCCTTCAGTTTTTTATCCCAGTTTTTCTGGAAGCTTCTTATATTCAGCTGATTTGTTCAGCCTACCTCTCAAGGTGAATTCCGTAATAATGAATTCCCTGCCTGCTGTACGCATTTTAAGTGAGCTATTTTGTATTGCCTCTACATTGCGCTTTATATTTTCTTCGGTACATGATCCTTCCTTCTTCGATTTTCTCCTGTAAATATTTGAGATTGTGACCTGAAAAAAACGTATTAAAAATTCCAACACACGTTACTTATTAGCAATGAATAAATAAAATAAAATAAAATAAATCACTTATTCGAAAATTTGTTTAGTTAGCAAAATTAATTTATTAGCAAATTAATTGTTCATAAATTAAAAAAAAATATATAAATATGAAATTAATTTATTAACAAATATATTATGAAATTATTAAAAAAATAATTATGTAAAATTAATTTAAAGTACAAGTGTATTATTAATAATTAACAAAATTTTTATCTGCAGAAATATTTTTTTGCAAAATAAATTGTTGCCACATTTAGTTCCGACAGTTATGTCTTTTCCAAAAATTATTTCGAAATTGATTCATTCAAATGTTTATAGATAATTTGCAATTCATGCAAATTTACCAATAAGCTGCGTAATCTCTTCACTGCACTGAAATTTATGGGGAAATGCTCCATCTCTCCTGTATAGCAAATGCGCAAACTCTCCTATTGTGGTTGGAGAGATTGCGCGGGTTTTTATTTAAATGTGGCCACTTCTAAAATGAATTGTTGATGTTCGCATCCTTAGTCTAGGTTAGTAGCTTATAAATCGTTTAAGTTCAAAATATTTTGTACAACGGACATTCTATAAAAATTCTGACGAACAGTTATGAAAATTGAAGCACGCACTTTGGAAAAAACAAAATAAAATAACAATGCTTTATTTACGATGCTCGGAATAATTTTTTGGAGAACTTAGTGGATGTTTTGTTCCATTCAGCAAACACAAACTTCATTCACACATCGTTTTGTGAAACTATTGTCAAGATTTTAATCCCAAAATCTCGGAATAATTTTTTTTCATCTTGTCAGTGATAACTATAGAATACTATAAAGGGAAACGGATTTATGATAAAAACAAATTCAATTATTTAAGCTTTTGAAAAATAATTATTAAAATCTACCAAATGATACCCATATTATGTATATTTATATCCACCTATTCAAGATGTTTTTATTTCCATTTTTTTTAATAAAATAAAGTGTGGCGATATTGTTTCGCTATTTAGAAGTTTCAAAGTGAATTTTTTTTTTTTAATTTTCGTTTTTTTTATGCTAAGAAAGATATGTGAAGGCACCATACATATTTATGTAACTTCACTCCATTTAGAATAAAAGGTTCACGTACCAAAACTGGTACCCGAACTTATTGTACTCGTAATATTTCCAAGATAAATGTTTAATTGATTTAATATTTAAAAAAATAATCCTGATAACTTCTTGAGAAGCCTGTTTTAAAATTATTTCTTCCTTAGGTGATGGGTATGCAAAAAGTGAAGCTATCGTTTCCCTTTTCATTCAAAGATGTAACGATGCCAGACGAATGTATGCATCAGTTGTCAATATCAAGACAAACACCGATGGCTATAAAGTTCAAGGTAAGAAGCTTCTGTATTATCTTCATGTGAAGTTTAGTTAAATACTAATCTCTATGACTGAACATTGTCAAAAGTACGAGCATATCATTTTAGCTAGTTTGATCGCATTTAGTCCCTTTAGCCATTTACTAAATTTTGCATCGTGTGCGATCTATCCTAATAAATGCAATTTATGTCATTGGTGAAATTTATTTGAACAATATGGGCTTCTTTCCTAATCTGAAGCTATTAGATGTACTAAAATATTTCGATATAGTTTACAGGATGACAACTAAATATTGTAGAAAAAAGGTAAGATAATGGTCATAGTTAAAAAATCTCGAGTCTTAATATGTAGGAAGGAAATAAAAATGGCAAATTTTCGAACAAATTCTAGGTAAAATAGATGGTACAGTCGTGGAAAAAAAAGTAAACACCCCTTACTAACTCTTCAAAAAATTATCGTAGAAGAAAGTTACTGGTACCAAACGATTCGTCATAAAGTCTAATTTTAAATGATGTATATAAAATTGGCTTAGGAGCCCATCTACATATTAAACCGAACCATAACTCTGTTTTTTTCAATAGCAGTACAAAATGCTGACAACATAAATGAGCTCTACAACCTTCAATTAGTATAAAAACAATTTTTTATGCAATTCGTACAATAAGTTTCCGAGAAATTAATTATTTTAAAACGAGAGTATTTTAGGATCTGTATCCAAATTGAAGTTCGGTATTGGATTGTTGACCGAGAGAAGCATCCTTCTTGATCAAGGCACATTAAGCGCCACTCAAGCAGTCATGCAAGATTGCTAGATTACAGAATAGCATAAGATATTTCAAAATATCTAGTAACTTCAATCATAGACCGTCCTTTAAACCATCATTTCGCCGTTTTTTAAACATAATTTGAAAATTACTTGGAAGAAGAATGGGAAATTTTTCGGTTTCCATAAAGCAGGACGTAATAAATTTAAATCCATCAAAAAAATTGTAGGTTGCAATTCATAATTTTTTATATTTATTTCATAATTCATAACTCATATCATAAAATTATAAAAATTGCAAATTTAATGTATTTATGTTTGGGTAGTTTACTAATATTGCTACACAAAAAATTAGCTAATTCTAATGTGCTAATATAAGTATATAAGCTATAAATATATCTGCAGTATATTAATGAAAACATGAAAATATAATTTAACATTAGAAGCACTAAATTTTGAATGTTTAAAATTCAAAAACCTATCATTCAAATAACTTGAAATTTAGTTTCTAGGCATAGTTCGAACAGAAGATTTGGAATATCTTGTTAAAATTGTGTATTGCTACTGAAAAAAATGAAGTTTGGGTTCGTTTTTATATGTAGATGCCCCCTAAGCAAATTTAATATGCATCATTTAAAAATAAACCTTATTTCCAATCGTTCGGTACCAGTAACTTTCTTCTAAGATAATTTGTTGAGGAGTTAGTAGGTGGTGTTTACTTTTTTTTTTTCCACGACTGTACAGAAAAAGTGAAATTTCTCACGAAATGTGACCCAAAACCATAAATTTCGATGCATTGGAAATATTGGTAAAATTAAACGGCCAAAATTAAGGCAAATAACACCTTTATTTATTCGCATTCGAACATTTTTCATTGCATCCGATGGCAACATTCTCAAGAATTAAAAGGATACAAATATTTTCGCAAAAAAATTTAAATTGAAAAACTAGTAAACAAAAATCTCGCGAACACATGCATAATGAAATTAACTGCAATATTAATAAGAACGAAAATTCATGCGTCCAGCTTAGATTATGACACACTTTCCAACAAATTGAGAAGAATATAACAAAACTTCACGGTTTACCAAGGTGAAAGATGAAGTTACCAATTGTAAATGAACAGTTTGGAAAACGCATAATGCATTTCAAAAATTAATTTCTGCTATTACCATGAACAGTCTTTAAAATATACGATTTTATTTTGAAGCCCTCTATATAGCTCTATATATAAAAGAAAGTCTCCTTTTGGTATTAATCAACGCGCAGCCCAAACTACTGAACCTAAAATTTTGAAAATTGGGGTAAAAATACTTCTTATGACATAGAGTGCCGCTAAGAAAGGATTTTCGAAAATTCCACCCCTAAGAGGGGTAAAAAAGAGAACGAACTTTTAAATAATACTTGAAAAATCTGATTTTATAGTTATTTTTTAACTGATAACATATTTTAGTGTATTTTTGTATGTTGAATCGAATGGTACAAATGGTGCAAATAATACCTTTATTTATTCGTATTCGAACATTTTTCATTGCATCCGATGGCAACATTCTCAAGAATTAAAAGGATACAAATATTTTCGAAAAAAAATTTAAATTGAAAAACTAGTAAACAAAAATCTCGCGAACACATGCATAATGAAATTAACTGCAATATTAATAAGAACGAAAATTCATGCATCCAGCTTAGATTATGACACACTTTCCAACAAATTGAGAAGAATATAACAAAACTTCACGGTTTACCAAGGTGAAAGATGACGTTACCAATTGTAAATGAACAGTTTGGAAAACGCATAATGCATTTCAAAAATTAATTTCTGCTATTACCACGAACAGTCGTTAAAATATACGATTTTATTTTGAAGCCTTCTATATAGCTATATATATAAAAGAAAGTCTCCTTTTGGTAATAATCATCGCGCAGCCCAAACTACTAAACCTAAAATTTTGAAAATTGGGGTAAAAATACTTCTTATGACATAGAGTGCCGCAAAGAAAGGATTTTCGAAAATCCCACCCTAAGAGGGGTAAAAAAGAGAACGAACTTTTAAATAATACCTCAAAAATCTGATTTTATAGTTATTTTTTAACTGATAACATATTTTAGTGTATTGTTGTATGTTGAATCGAATGGTACAAACCAAATTCTTTTAAGACTAATAGTTCGTGAGATATTTCATATTTTTCTAATTTGGCGATGTCTTTGGCACGAAAACCTTGAAATATCTAACATTACAAATGATAATTCATTCATTAATACAATCCAATGGTAGTCATCAATCCATATTCATTCATATAGTACATCCGTTACTGTAGCAACGGAAGAAATTCAAATTACATGTTTTTGTTAATTTTGTTGGTTAAAGAATTAAAGCGGCTATATGAGTTTGAAAATTATGTATACAAATGCCTTAAAAGAAAGAAAAAAAAGCAATTGATTTTATTTAAAATGCAAAAAAAATAAATAAATAAATAAATAAATAAATAAATAAATAAATAAAATTAAAAAAAAAATCTTTGAGAAATTAACATTATAAAACGAAAATACTTAGGTAAATATGAAAACACTGTTCGTACGACTTAAAAAAAAGAAAATTCAAAGGAATAAATTGAAAATGAAATAATATTTGGCTATTTATCCTAGATAAGAAAAAAAATGAGTACTTTTATGTCAACCGTGCACAAATCTTGCGAATAGCATTTTTAAAAATTGTCAATAGCAGGAGTTACATTTTGCGCATGTAAATTAAAACGGTACTTCTTGATTATCCCGTCGACCAATCTCACCAAATTACATGAATTAACGTAATTTTCAATTTAAATAACGAAAGAACAAACAAATTATTATAACTTTAATAAAAATACAAATAAAACGTCGAAATAAAATCACTTGATGACGAAACAAACACGTGTATACGTATTTAATGTTTAATATCAAGTTAATGTGACATTTACGATCAGGCATTATTGGCATTAATCTTATAGTTTGGCGATCGTTTTTCAGTCGACGGGTTGACGATAGTTTTTTGGTCGATAATCAAGTAGTATTATAAAAATAACTCTTTGTTTTGAGTTATGGCATTGTTTCCTATTATTGTTTATCATTTAAGTTTTTTTAAAATAAAATTAGTGTAAGGGATGTATTTTAAATTAGTGAAAGGCTTATATTTTAAATGAAATCATAAAATTAGAATATGGTGTGGGAACAAACTTTGTTAATTTATTACCTGCATTGCACCCGGCTAACATAAAAGTCTCACAAAAGGCTTATTTTCACCTTTCATGGGATTTCGGGTTAATCTTCAGCAATCGGATACCTCGCCAATAGGTGTATTAGCTAAAACGTTGAAAGCATCGTTTACATTTGAAACGAAAACTTCACGATGAATTTTATTACAGAAAATCGTATCATCATTATATACTACACATTTAAAACGGAAATTTACATTTCATTCCGATTGTTTACAATATTTCAAAGGGTATAGCCCTTTTACTTAGATAATGTGTTTGGAAAGTTTTTAGTGTCTACACTTTGATCTACTTTGTTTAGTTATAGAGTCACAGGAGAAAGTTAAAAATTAAGTGAACCTGATTATTAAATTTCAGCCTTTTTTTAAAGATTTCTACTGTATAGATATTGAGGCAAGTATCACTATTACATAACTTTTCAGGAATGGTTTAAGTATATAACATTTCATTATATGTTGCTTAGTTACAGAGTTATTGAAAAGGATGGTAGAGACAGGTGAACGCAATTATGAATGATACATCTACTATAATTATGTAAGATGAACATTCGTATTTCCTTCCGGCCGTTTATAATTTGAGTTCTGCTGGATGTATTTTAATAGGACTTGCACTGTTAGGTAATTTTTTGTGGATGGTTGGTACTTTTTGCAGCATGTTTAGTATTTCTCTGTAGCGAAGTTTTCGTCTGGGCGGTCTTCACTGAAGCAAAAGCTTGAAAACAAATCCGATTGCAGAAAATCACATCATCATCTACTATAGGTATAAAACACAAATTCGCATTTCATTCTGTTTGATTATAACTCATATTCGAATTAACATATTTTAATAGAACTTCCTGAGTTAGTTAGTAATTAGTTTTAGAAATGTTTCAATGTAAAACACAGGCTTTTACGTTGTGTAGTTATAGAGCTACAAGAGAAAGTTCTAAAATTATGTGAACCCTGTTATGAAAGATTACCTTTATTTTAAAGTTATGCTGAACGTATTTTCATTGGGATCGCTCATTTAGATAATATATTTCAGTGATTGTTTCAATAGCTAACATATCATTCTACATATTTAGTTATAGAGCTATGGGGAAAGTTCTCAGCGGTGCAATCTTAAAAAATCGGAAGATAAACGCTGGCAGAGGGTATATGCTAGTAGTATATAATGTTACAGCTATAGAGTGTGTGCAGAGTTTCTAAAAAAATCTAGAAGGTATACGGCGTATAGTCTACACTATATCGAACAAAAATACAACAATTTTGCACTGGTTTCGGCAAATTGCACTTTTTTAACAAGGGAATAAACCCCTCCATCTTGAAAACTTGGTATAATACGGTTACCCTTCGTCCACTTCTATATGCTGCAGTAATTTGGTTCCCTCGTCTAAACTGCCATGGTATCCGGAAGGTAAAATCGATACAAAGAATGGCACTGCTCGGCATTATCAAAGTCTATCGCAGTATCTCAACTGACGCTCTGTGTGTCCTAACGGGTTGCTTACCTATTCAAATAATTTTGGCAAAAGAACTCTCTTACTACAATACTTTAAAAGGACGCAGAAATTACATCATCCAAGATACCTCATTAACCATAGATAATTTAATGACCAAGCTTCCTTCCTACAGTTTCCCAGAATATTACAAATTAAACAACTTGCAAATTTTAGAAGATACCTTTTCGGACAATAACCAACTAAATCAAGATTTAACAATTTACACAGACTCAGGCTGCAGCCTTCACGGTTGAAAAAGACAACTCTTCTATCTTCGAAAACTCTTTTCGACTACATAATTTAAACTCGATCTACCAAGCAGAACTATACGCTATATGCCAAGCAATAGACTGGTTTCTAACATCATCATACTCTTCACTACTTCTATTAACGGACAGCCACTCAGCAAAAGATGCCCTTAATCTAGCCTCTTAATCAACTTATTCATCAGATATATGCTAAATTACTAGATTATCCACATAAAACAGTCTACATCAAATGGATCAAAGCACACGCCGGAACCAGAGGTAATGAAAGAGCCGACACCTTAGCAAAATCAACAACAACATCCACCACGTCACCAATCATCCGTTTAGTTTTTCCAGTCTCTGTGATCAAAAAAGCACTCAAGGGTAAAATGTTGTCAGACTGGCAACATTATTGGACTTCATCTGAAAAAGGCCGATTTACTTATAAAATCTTGAATAAAGTGGATTCTGATTTTATCTGCAAAAGTCATATTATTCCATATTATGTTAGTGGTCACGGCAGTTTTCCCGCCTTTGTTAATAAAATAGCGAAACGAGACTCTACATCCTGATCATGTGGCAAGGGGATAGGAGACCCGATCCATTACCTTTTCTCAAAATGTTCATTAATGACACATACCTTTGACTTTAAAAGAAACATAACTGTACGTTTCAACCTTAAAAGGACCCTATTTGATTCAACAAATTATGCCAAGTTAAGAGCCAACTATAATATTTTAAACAAACATTTTTCATTTATAAAAAAAGACTTTTAACGCTCATCTGTACGATGGACTTTTTACTTCAAATCACTTAGTTTAAATATTTTACTTTATTTCATTACATTTTGTCATATTGTTTAATAATCATTTTGATTGTTTTGTCATTTTAATCAAGCTCTGTCATATTATCCTACTATTTATTGTTTACCTTAAATAATTCTCCTATCTTAAATTTTAAGTGTAAATACTCACTTTTTAAATGTTAAATTACTAAATAATGAGATGTAATTAAGTACCTATATTAACTTTATTTTATAACATAATTTTAACTATTCATCATCAACTATAACTGTAAAATTTCTCGGGTTTGCTCAATAGTGCAACCCATTGTGAATTACCAGTAATAATCATGTAATTTTCATTAAGCAGGGTCTTCCAGCCTGCTGGAGCTTCCGGGCTTGTTCGCAAGTACTGGAGTCTCCGCGGGATAGTAGATATGTGTTTTCCCTTCGTGGACTAATCAGCTCCTATACCGAAAGGTTGGCTGTCCACGAGTGGGTGATTAGTGATTAGTGATTAGTCTACACTATATCCCTGAAAGTTCATAGTTGCACCAGAGAGTGCATATTTTAGTGCACTTCGTAAATTCATATCAATTTTATTATGTTTAAAAGAGTGTACGATCATTAAAAATCATTTGAAACGAAAGATTTTACAAAAGATTTCAGATACTATATTGTATCCGAAGTATTGTGCATTAGCGATGTTTGCTGGAAAAGCATTTTTAATTATGATATGCGCCTTTATGTTTCACTATATTTATGCATACTATAATGGTGTGTATAAATGCTATAATTCATATGCATGGCTGCACAAAGTAATTCGTAAGGGTTACTAGTTATGAGCGCAAATTACTTAAAGGTGGTTTTTAAATGAATTATGCATTTTCACGCTGAACTGCATTTAGTTTACTAAGAAATATTTGTAGAATATAGAAAAAAATATATACAGGGTCACGCGAAGATTTGGATACATGACCGTCTATAAATGATAATTTCTGGAAATGTGATTTCAGTAGTTTTAAGAGTTTTTCAGTTTTAAATAAATTTTAGCAAAATAACGGTGTGTAATAAATATTCTAGGTAAACCACAGGGTCGTACAAAAGTATTCAAGTATGTTTCCAATCTATTAGTATAAATTGCTGAAAAAGAAATTTCAATCATTTATGCGTTTTCTTGCTAAATTAAAATTTTCCACAATACTGTAAATATATCAACCTACAGATCAAATACAGGGCTGTCCAAAAGAATTGGAATACATATTTCGCTATGAACGGCAGCTGCTGAAATCTGTTTTTAAATGATTCATGCGTTTTCTAAAATATTTACTTAATTACCTTATTTACCCTATTTCCCTAAATAACGAAGTTTTGTTAAAGCATTCAGGAAGTGATTGAAAGTGTTTCATAATCTATGCTTAACGTATGATTTTTTTCTTGTTTAATTTTACGTATAGTTTTACGTATAATTTTACGTACAGTTTTACAACAATGAGAATATTGCATTTATCGAGTTTATGTTTCAATCTTTCAAATAAACCAGGAAAATATTGTAAAATGGATAACTTGGAATTTTGTATTTTGAACTTAACTTTCTTCTTAATCATCCTGCTGTTAATTAATTTATTGTGCTTTCTTTATGGCCATTGTCTCTGGCGATGTCATATACTTTATTTATTTGTGTAAATGCTTCGGGGTACAGACTATGAAATCTCCTAATGATATGAATGCCTAAATGCAGAAACTTTGTAGGAGGACGGTTACCTTCAAAGCTTCTGCATTTAGTCATTTATAACCATTAGGCATTTATATTACCATATAGCAGATATCAAATAAAATAAGAAAACTACAGCTTTAGCCATGCTATATAACAAAGAACTTTTACAAACTAATATTAAAAATAGTAGAATAATTTAACCATCATCATTTTATTTGCCATCCATTATCCAAGAATGTATAGAGATCTTTTTACGCAGTGAGAACATATGCAATGATACAGCCTCCACGTAGATTACTAAAATTTCGAAAGAGATGCTATACATAATAATGAAACAATAATATAAAATAATTCACGTTCACAAATATCCATTTTTCTTATTCCAGCTATTTTCATTATGCTTGTGTTCGCGTGATTCTTGTTTACTATTTTCTCAATTTAAAATGATTGTCTAAAATATTGTATCATTTTAATTCTTGAGAGAGTTGTCGTCGAATGCAATGGAACATGTCGAATGTGAATAAATAAAAGTATTTTTGCCTTTTAAATTTATTTTTATCACTTATAGGACAGGATACATTACTTTGATGTTTTGAAGTGATTTTAAGATATAGTTTGTAATAGCATTGTTAATATATTATAAGACTCAACATTTTTTAAAGAAGGGAGTTATGCATTTTTGTAATGTCGATAAAGACTGTGGTAAGTAAAAACTGCGGTAGGTACAGGGTTGCAGTTATTGAACTATATGAAATAAAACGTAAATTATTAAAAACTACTATGTTCACAAATTTATTCAACACGTAAACGTCACTACAGATATTCGGATTTAATTTATGACATGTTTGATATGGCTGCCATCATTGGCTATGGTGTGGCGCAGACAAATAGCAAAATTCTGTATGACCCGCGAAAGTGTCGGAACATCGATGTTGTCGGTGACCTCCTGAATGGCAGTTTTCAGTTCAGATATGGTTTTGGGTTTATTTCTGTACACGCTGTCTTTAATGTAGCCCCACAAAAATGAGTCGCTTGTGTTCAGATCCGGAAAGTATGGTGGTCAAGCGAGTCACATTCCAGTGGCCTCTGGGTACTCCAGAGCCAGAATGCGGCCCCCAAGGCGATCCTCCACGACATCAAAGACTTTCTTGGTCCGCTGGGGTTGAGATCCGTCTTGCATGAACCACATCTTGACGAAATCAGCATCACTTTAGATAATGGGGATAAAACCATTTTTCAAAACCTTCACGTATCGTCCAGTAGTCACCTTGCCGTCTATGAATATCGGACCGATTATTCCGTGATGGGACAATGCACACCACACAGTCACCCGTTGAGGGTGGAGAAACTTCTCGAACGCGAAATGCAAATTCTCAGTCCCCCAAATGTGCCAATTTTACTTATTGACGAAGTTACTTACAAGTTACGTGCGCATGCGCATACTAATTTCCATCATGCCCTGCGGCCAAACACGAAGTTTGAACTTCATTGTGCAAACCTTTCAAAAGTTATAAAGGTTTCATTTCATATAGTTCAATAATTGTCACCCTGTAAAAACTGCGGTAAATAATGTGTCAAAAAATTTCTAATTAGACACTAATTAAAGTACTGATTCTGTAAATATTAGAAACAAAATCGTTTTTAAGTTATGTAGCAAGTACCTAGCTGCTCTTTTTTTAAGGTAATCTAGAGCTAAATAGAATTTTGACCGTAGATAATTTTTGTGTGGGAATATGCTTTCCTGATTCGAAAAATTTTTAGTGAACCAACCACTTATTCTTTCCATTTACTTTCACTAATTGTGGTTAAATTTCCAGTAATAAGACTTTTCTTGGTTATTTTGTCCATTGATAGACTAATTAAGCAGAGTGTTCGTCTATTTAGTTTAAATAAGGCAGTAGAAGTTTGTATGGACGGATTTTGTCGCATCTCTCCTTGTAGAGTATCTCAGAATAAATTCGAGCTTCATAAAGTGGAGTCTCCAGCTGAGAGATAGCCAACGTAGTAATGTATCACATTTAATACATCAAAGAAAAGTACATAGGAACCCACAAAGTGCTTTTCAAAAAGAGATATTTTTTAGTGATATTTTGAGTAGTACCATTTCAGTGTTAGTAGTCAAATTTCCGTAGCAAGCTGCGGTTCCGGTATACTGAGCAAGTAGACATTTTGTTTAAAACTAGTGTTAATATTTAAAAAAATGATTCAAATTATTGTATTTAGAGAACTGATTCAAAAGATGTTCAAACACCGTTTCCGGTCCGAAGGGTACGCCCAAACATTTTTTTTTAAATCCAGGCCTGCACACTTTGCTTCGGGAAATATTATGTGGTCGCTACGAATGACGTACATACATTTATTTTATTTCAGACTTTTAGGTAGTGAGTCGCCGCAAATAGTTCCCGAAAACTTGCGGAAGCACTTAAAAGTAGCCTCTAAAAAATATTTAATGTTATTTTAGTCAGTTAATGAAGATATGATTGATTTCATTTTAAAATTTGAGGCATATATTATTTCTTCAAAAACAACTTATTGAAAGTGTACCCACCAATCTGCAAATCTAAAGCGACTGTCTACAAATGAAGCGATACCACATAAAAATAACTGATATAGAAGTGCATACTCCGACTGCCGAGTAAACATCTGTCACTACTCATAATGTTTCCAAATCACTCGGAGAGATTGAAAATTATTTCATGACATTCAGGCTTTTGAGGATATGTGTAACCGTATGACCAGTTACTTTTTGTATTTATGCACACATGAAACTGTAAAAAGTTAAAAATTCTTTGCTTTGATACCCATTCTCATTTAGTAGCTTATTGAACTGATTTATCGATTTTATTACCATTATTTAAACGAGTAACACCACTTGCACGGGGAGGGGGGTGGGAGTTTTTAAGTAGACCTTTTGAGTTTTATAAATAACTTAAGATCAGATACACATTAAAACCAATGCTATTATTAATATTAGACGACAACTAAACTGAGAAATGCTACAGTGGAGCCTCTATAAATGGAATCGCAAGTGACTGGGAAAAAATGCATTTTAGACATGTTTTTGCATTATAATTATGAAACAACAGATTAAAGTTATTCATATATCTGAAGATTATTTTAAGAAATATTGGAAATTGTAATTCTGATAGTACATGATTGCCGCGATTATATGCCATTTTCTACATGTTTGCAATTATTTTTGTTTTATTACAGGCCTTTCGCACACACGTGTTGACAAAAGTGATATAATGGCAATTAAAAAAAATTCCCTGCCGGCTCGGGCCTACAGGCGGAGGTAGATTTCGATGTTAAGTACTAAATTCTCCAACAAAACTTAAATCAAGATTAGAGATAAAACCCAGTTTCTTCACAAAGAGCGAGCTGTAGGGAGCTAAACTTTTTGTGAAAATTGTAATATACACGAATACACACACACATATATATGGTATAGGTTTAAAAAATGGCTACAAAAAATTCAGAGAACCTTAAAGTGTTAAAATATGTTAATATTTCCATAGTCGGGTTTTTATCATGTTTTAATATGTTTCTTCAAACTTACATGGCGTTACATATTCACCTGCTGAGGTCCATTATATTTCCAATATGACGCAATATACATATTTTTTTAATTCGTCAAACTATTTATTTTGAGTTTTTATGCTGAAATCTTGCTCTAGGAAACTTATGACGTAATATTCAATTTGTTTTTAATTTGTCAAACTATTTAATTTTACACGTGAAAATTTTGCAAAAGAAAAGTAATTGTTGTGGTGAGAATTTCATTATTTGTTTTTTTTTTTAATTGTTGGCAACTGCTATAACGAAAAACTTTTATTTTTTTCCTGCCATTGTTGTGTAAGAGCTGGTTTTATCAGAATCATGTTAAGACAGTATTCAAAATTTTGAGCCCTCCCCATTTCCACCCTCTTGGGCCGATTTCGCCCATTTTCAATCCCCGCCGAGATATTAGCCATCTCAAAGTTGTTGGCAAGTTTGAAGATGATTCGTGCATAGTTGCGACTTTTATCGTGCGGACAAAATTTAGTACATACATACATATATATATATATATATATATATATATATATATAAACTTTTTAGGTGGGGGTGGTTTTGGGTTCCTGGGGTCCTATAATGAAAAGTTATGAAGGAATTTTTCAAAAGTCGCACCATGGTAACGACTGCAATAGGTAGTATTTCTTACGAAATCTACCTAACTTACTAGGGAATTGAACCCGGGCATCCAGTGTTACAAAACGTAGCCGAAAACAATTTTTAACACTTTCCAACAAAGTTGAAAAGTGTTTATGACTTCGGTCTGTCTGGCCATCTGTCAGTCTGTCCGCGCTCTAACTCTCGTAAATATATTCAGATTGCCCTGAAATTTATGAATGTTATTGACGTTTACCCTAGCACGAACCCTTTTTCAAATGAAGTTTGAAGCATGTTTAGTTTATTAACAGTGACAGTCAAAAGTATCGTTACATTAACGGCACGTCGCCCGTTACATTACGGCCAATAGGAAACAAGTGGGTAATTGTGATCACAGATAGCACACAGCTTAATATTCCTTTAAGCTTTTAACGTTTAATATTCCTTTCAAAACACTTTATCCTTTTTCAAAATCTGTTAGTTCCACATTTCGCAAACAGGGGGCTCACTTTATTCTAACCAAACCTCTATCCGAACGAAACTCCGTTTTACAACCTAACCGTAAATATATTAGTCGAGGGGATCGGTCAAATAGCACCCGAGATAGTTAGGCGTCCCTGGCGGTAAAAAGTGGAACTAAAATATGTAACGCTATGTTGCATAATATGAAAGAGTAGTCAAAGTAGTGCCAGCAAAATTTGAAAAAGTACCGCCCGGGTGAAAAGGGTGGAGGTTAGAAAAATTACTTAAAATACACAAGATAGAGCCCAGACGAGTACATATAATACTCTTTCAAAATTTTATGATTTGTCGTTTGATGTGAGGTTTTCAGCTATAAGTATCTAAAATTTTCCGTCTCCAACATATATAGTTTCTGATAACGGGCTCTGTGACAGACAGAAACAGGAGGGTTTCGTCAAATAGGGTTTCGTCAGATGAAAGAAACTCTAAAAATCGTTTCAAATGAATTTTAAAGATGTTACACCCCTTCAAACATAATAAAATTGATATGCATTTACTGAGTGCACTAAAATATGCATTCTTTAGGAGATGCGGTGCAAAGAATAGTTATTATTTATTTGTATATGGCCACACAAAAGAATTCTGTTGCATAATGGTATAGGGGGAATTGTTTGCGGCGTATTTTAATTATGAACTATTTCATATATAATAAAATTGATATACGTCTCTGAGGCTTACTGTAAGTTATTTTATTTATAATACGAAGAGCAAAGCTTCTACATTGACACACAAAAGATTTCAGATCGTACATTCTATTCGAAGTACTGTATATTAGCGATGATGGCTGGAAATGAATTTTTAATTATGATATGCGCTTTTATATTTCACTATATTTATGCATACTATATGGTGTGTATAAATGCTATAATTCATATACAGGCTACACAAAAGAAATCGTAAGAGCTACTGGGTATAAGCGCAAATTGCTTAAAGGTGGTTTTTAAATGAGTTATGCATTTTTACGCTGAACTGCATTTTGTTTTTTTAGAAATATTTGTAACTTATAAATAAAATTACATACAGGCCGATGCAAAGAACTGGATACACGGCCGTCTTATGTTGATAATTTGTTGAAATGTGATAATAGTAGTTTTAAGAGTGTTTTAATTTGAATTAAATTTTAGCTAAATAATGGCGTGTAATAAAGGTACTAGGTAGACTAAAGGACTGTACAAAATTATTCAAGTTTCCATCTATTAGTATAAATTGCTAAAACGGAAATTTGAAACTTTTATGCGGTTTCTTGCTAAACTAAATTTTCCCATTATGTAGTGTACATATCAACCTAAAGTTCCAATAGAGGACTGTTCCATAGAATTGGAATACATATTTGGCTATGAGCGTTAACTGCTGAAATCAGTTATTCAATATTTTATGCGTTTTTTAAAATGCTTACTTAGTTATCTTACTGTTAAGAGTTCTAAAGAGGATTAGCTTAAAATGTAATACTAACCTTCTGATATTCTTCTTGCGAGTTGCATCTATACGATGCTGGGCGTTAATGAATTAGAATCTGGGTTCAAACTCATACAAAGAGCCATTTATAGTATAAAATAAACATTTAATTCCGACAATAAAAACATATTTCATTTTACTTCAAGAGAATTCAACAGTTCACATACATTCATGGCATACTCCTATTCACTATCCATCATCAATAAATTTACATTACAATATCACGCACAGCGCGTGCCACTAGTTTCATTTCACTTCAATTCCTAACATCCTCCCCCCTTTGAAACTTGGAGAGAGTTTCAAATACATAACAATTGTTATTAAAAAGATCTAATTTCTTCGGAGCTCTTATACATCTTCCAGAAGAGGTATATTTCTTAATTATGACACTATCAGGAGAAGATACATTTTTATCATTAATACATTCACTAGAACTAGATTTCCCTTCACCCAACTTTTTAAATGCGATTTCATTCGTATCATTCGAATATATTTCCAAAGGGAAGATGCGCTGCACCGGACATAAAACCGTGCTGCGTTTTTAACTTAACAGTACGGATTTTACTATCCCGTCCAAGAATCATCTGAATCACTTTCCCTAAGGGCCAAAATAAACGCTTTTTATTATCATCCCCAATCAAGACTACTTTCCCCAATCGAGGCTCACGTGTGTGTTTTTCAGTATCTTTTTGGACTAATTCACTGAGGTATTCCTTTCTAAAGCGTTGCCTAAAATCGGTAAGAAGTTTAGCTCTATAATTCGCCCTTCTCCTTAAACTTCGAGAATCTAATTCGATAATATCCGAATTGCTAAAACATCTGTTTTCAGTAAGAAACATAGCGTGTGTAAGAGGAACTAGCTCTAGTGGGTCCTCAGAGATATAGGTTAGAGGTCTACAATTAATTACAGATTCACAATCACATACAAATGTATTCAATTCTTCATAAGTCAATGCTGATCTACCAAGAGTACGTATTAACAATTCTTTTACAATACGAACCAACCTTTCCCACCAGCCTCCCCACCAAGCTGCGGTTGGAGGTATAAATTTCCAAACAATTTTATGCGTCATGGTTTCTCTTAAAATTTTATTCCAATTTAATTTCGAAAGTTCATTGGAAGCTCGCTTAAAATTCGTCCATTATCACAATAAATAGTACTAGGTCTTCCTCGTCTAGCTAGAAAACGCCTCAGTGCTAGAAGAAATGCATCAGAAGATAGCGAGTTAACTAGTTCAAGGTGAAGTGCACGATAAACTGCACAAGTAAATAACACTATCCAAACTTTCTCGCCAGTTTTAAGGAATAGAGGCCCTGCTAAGTCCACTTATATAATTTCAAATACAGCGCAATCCGTTACGCGATCTGGTGGTAAAGGCGTCGGTTCGCTTGACAAATATTTTCCTTTAAAGCGTTTGCATGGAATACAATCAAATAACATATTTTTGATGGCTCTTCTAGCTCTAATAACCCAAAATCTTTCTCTTATTAAAGACTGCATTATTCTTATTCCCGCATGGCAATTCTTTTGTTGTAAAGATCTAATCAACAGTTTAGTAAATTCACACTTATCTGGCAACAATATTGGATACAAAAATGATTCTTGATCATTTCTTTCAGTTATTTTAGTTTTTACCCTTAAAACTCTATTATTATCTACGAATGTAACAATATTATGCACAGACATTTTATTGTACAAATAACACCTTTGAACTAAACTGATTAGGTGATTTTCCGAATTCTGAATTTCATTTTGAGAAAGATTCAATTCTTCACATTTATCAGAAATCTTACGACAATTATTTACAAATCTCAAAACATAAGCAAATACTCTTATCATTTTGTCATAATTAGATATATTATTTAAGAGCCAATGGGGTGCGTCTTTAGCTAGATCAACATTCATAATTCTAACTTTCTTTCTTTCTAAATCTACTTCGTTAGGTTGACAGTCAATCGCGTCCATTGGCCAACACCCAGAATTCTCCTTTAACCACTTGGGACCTTCCCACCAACTCGAACTAAGCATTCGTTGTGGAAAGCACACACGCGATAGTATATCAGCTATGTTTAAACTTCCAGGAACGTGCTTCCATGATTCCGTTCTGGTCAATTGCCGAATATCTTTAACTCTGTTGCTCACAAAAATCGACCAATTTCAATGGTCTTTTATCCACCAAAGTGCAGTAGTAGAATCTGACCAAAATGTCATTTTCAGATTTGGCATATTGATCGCTTCGATGACAGAATTCGCGAGTAGAGCACCCATACAACAAGCCATTAGTTCTAAACGCATCATACTCAATGTTTTGAGAGGAGCAACCCTAGACTTCGCTCTAACAAGTATAACCTTTACTTCTGAACCAATTATTGATCTAGCAAAGACGCACGCTGCATATGCCCCTTTGTTTGCATCAACAAAAACATGGAGTTCAGATGAAGTATTAATCTCCAAGTAGCGAGCTATAGCTACTTCTTTTAACACATCGATATTCTTTAGCCATTTCAAAAATACATTTACAATATTACAAGGCAATTCATGATCCCATGGAATTTTCTGTTTCCATGAATCTTCCAATAATAGTTTTGGAAGCAATGTAGTTGCTGACAATAAGCCGATAGGATCAAAAATCCTTTGTACAATGCTCAAGATTAACCTCTTAGTAATTTTCCTTTCGCACGTTACTGCTTCTAAATCTAAACAATATTTAAAAGAATCATTATTTAAATTCCAAATAATCCCTAACATAGAAGTATCCACAGAACTCTTATCGACATGCTTGCAAGCTACATTGCTTTCAAAACAAAGCAAATTAAAACACCCTTTAGACATTAACAACTTTGAATTTTCAATAAATGTTTCAGCTTCATCAATGTTAAAAATACCTGATACACAATTATCTACATAAAACGAACATTTCAATTTTTCAGCAGCATCTTTATATTCAGGGGGACAATTTTCTAATAGATGCATTATGGATGCACTTAATAAATAAGAGCTGGAAGATACACCAAATACAACTCTACAATGTCTATAAATCAATTGCCCTTCATTACATGGGAAATAAAATCTAAGAAAATCTCTATCTCTAGGCACAACAGATAACATTAAATAAGTTTTTTCTATATCTGCAGTTATACCGATAGAATATGTTCTAAAACGGTCAAGAATATCAGGTATTACTTCAATGAGATTAATTCCTTTATATAGACATTGATTTAAGGAGGATTTTCCTCTTTCAGAAGCAGACGCGTCAAATACAGGGCTTACCTTTGTAGTTTTCTTATCTAACCTGATTACGGGCCTATGCGGTAAATAATGACATTTATTACTTAATTCATTTTCTGGGACACTCTCAATAATATTTAATTTTTCCCATTCCCTAAATACTTCCTGATATTCAGCGAAAAATCCCCTGCATTTCAATTTATTAATCATTTTTTCATGTCTCTTCCAAGCTAAAATTTTGTTATCTGTCAAGTTCTTAGAATTACACTTCCATGGAAGCTCTACTTCATATCTGCCATCGGGAAGAATTTTCATTTTATTTTCAAAATCGCTTAAATCAAAATTTTCTTTCCTTACAAAACTCGGAATGGGGTCAGAAATTCCTATTGTTTCAAGTTCCCATAATTCATTCAAAAGAACATTTCTAACATGCATAGACAATGTTGTCAAAATATTATGTTTCTTACTAGAAATTTGTTTTCCCATTATAGTTTCTATGGCAGTCAAATCGCAATTCAATTGAATTAAATTACCTGTTAATAATCTTCTATCAAATCTGCCCCTATCAAAACATCAATTTCGGTTTCCTTACAAAAGTGATGCGTTAGATTAATCTGTCTTTTTTTCAGCTCATTTAAAATCCTATAATCTTTAATTTTAGGGACAAATCCGCAAATTTTTCCTTCGGAAAACACTTCACAACTAAACGCGTTATCTCCTTCTAGTTCACTAATTTCTACGGAAAACACATCATGCTGTTTGGGCTTGGTTTCACCCCCCCCCCCCCAAACAATGCGTGAATAATTGTTTCCTTTCTCAGAGGACGCATTTTTAATAATTTCGTTACTCTCTCGCTAACATAGCTACTTTGGCTCGCAGTATCTAAAAGTGCACGCACAACCCTTTGGCGACCCTGCGACCGAATACGCACGCCAAATGTCTGTATAAAAACAACTTCATTACTATTACAATTAGAAAGAGAATTCTCTGACTTAAGAGTTTCATTTTGATCATTTTTTCTAGATTGCTGTGGGCACATTATTTCAAAATGAGGTTTGTTACAAAGGGTACACTTTAACTTAGATTTAATACTACAATTTCTACTTAAATGACCAACTTTTTGTAAGCATGAAAAACAGGCACCTTTTTTTAACAATAATTTTTGTTTATCACCTAAAGATATTTTTTTAGCGCTAAAGCACCTTTCACTTTGATGAAATTTTTCACAAAAGATACAATTACTTTTTTACCTATATTTTCCATACTCACTAACGCCGATGCGGTAGCTAAATCAGATTTTTTTACACTTTCAGACATAGGGTCTCTTTTACCGACATTCATTTGTTCGAAACCTTTCCTTGCTAGAGAAACGATTTCATTTCCCTGAACTTCTGGGCGAAGAAAGTCCATCAGTTCCTCTAAGGTTCGGGAATTCTTACTGGCAGCTGCATTGTGACTTCGGCTTCTTTCCCAAGTTAAAAGGATTTCTTCAGGCAAACAACTTTCAACTAAAGCTGTCGTGAAATCTCCGTATTTCTCTTGTGTTCGACCAAGGCTTTCCAAGTAGTTTACTTTCCAACTCATCATATAAAGCAGCCAAATCAACTTTCATTTTTCCAGCTGTAGCATTTCTCATTACGAGGGTTAACAGTTCTCTTACGTAAATCTGAACAAGTAGGTCATCTCGGCCAAATCTTTCTTTTAATTGTTCAATAGCTTTTGGATAGTTTTCAGCAGTTGCCGGATAGCTCTCCACTAATCGCTCTGCCTTTGATTGCGGTTCCATTCATTGCAATAAATATTGCATCTTATCCTCATCAGCAATAGAGGCATCTTCATTTATTTTTTTCAACTGACTCCAGAAAGATAAATATTCTTTTGGTTCGCCATTAAATCTTTTCAGCTCAATTTTCGGTAGTTTAAATTTTCTTCTTTCACTTTCACTAGGAGATGAAGATAACTGAATTTCCTCATCAATGTGCGAGCATACTTCTATATATTTTTCTCTATATGCTTCTGCACTTTCAAAGTCTTCAGTGAACAATTTTCCGTCTTCCTCTTGCAACAACATTTCCGAAATTTCACCTTGACATGTGTCTAACCTCTGAAACTTGTCCATGAGTTGAGTTTTTAAAACTGAGAAATCTTTGAATTCATTTATTTCCTTAGATAATTCAGCCTCAATTTTATTAACTGTGACAGTAAAAGTAGTTCTTAGTCCTTTTCTTTGCGTTTTTAAATTATTCAAATTCATCTCTTCATTCAAATAAATTCAAAATTCAGAAATGCCCGTCCCGCCGAGGGTACCAATATGTTAAGAGTTCTAAAGAGGCTTAGCTTAAAATGTAATACTAACCTCCTGATATTCTTCTTGTGAGTTGCATCTACACGATGCTGGGCGTTAATGAATTAGAATCTGGGTTCAAACTCATACAAAGAGCCATTTATAGTATAAAATAATCATTTAATTCCGACAATAAAAACATATTTCATTTTACTTCAAGAAAATTCAACAGTTCACATACATTCATGGAATACTTCTATTAACTACCCATCATCAATAAATTTACATTACAATATCACGCACAGCGCGTGCCACAAGTTTCATTTCACTTCAATTCCTAACACTTACTTACTTCATTTCTGAAAGCGAAAAAAAACAAATATATCGTATGCCACGTGTCCAACAGGATATCTCTAAACTGAATACATTAAAGTTCAATTAAATAATATAACTCTGTGCTCTGAAGTAATTAAAATATGTCACTTATGAACTTTTCCAAACGTTAATCAACAACAGTATTAAGTCAAACTGTGCCGAAAACTACAGAAAAGAATAATCAAACCTCTGACAACTAACAGAACACAATTGTTTTCTTCTGTCGTAACACGGAATGCAGCTTGGAAACTGACTGAAACTCTCCCTTTTAATAAAAACTAGATAGATGCACTTAGGTTGGTTGGTTGCATAGGTTTTATAACACGCAGAATCTGATGTACTTAGGACGTGATAAAATAGAGCGTTTCACTCTAATGTTAGAATATTTAGAAATAGTTAAGTTTTGCTTATTAGATAAGAGCATTTCGCTCTGATGTTAGAAATTAAATTGTAAATACGTATCGTTTTTAAGTCTGTAAATTTTAGTGTTTTCGTGTAAATTAAAGTAAATTTTAGAGTTGGCACGTAAGACAATTTATCTGGCACGCGAAAAAATAAAACATTCAATTATTTTTGCATGATTTAACGCATCAAAAGAATTTTTTTGTCATGTTATGCAGCGTTTTCGACATGCATTTTGCCTTTCTATAAGATTTTATAAAGCGGCATTTTCCAAATTATTTTTTTAGACAGTCACTGCAGTAAGATCGCAAATGGATCCAATTTATATCTATATTTATAAAACTATCAAAATATGAATCAGGCATAAAGCATTCTCCATCGAGCATACAACAACAAGCATATAATAATCAATATCAATATCAATAATTTATTAATACATTGTTTAATGCAACTTGGATAATTATAACTAGATGTTGCATTAATATTAAGGTAAAAAATTTCTAAAATGAAATTTTGTATTTTTGTTTCCTTATTACAGTGAAAATATTACATAAATGGATCATACTTAAGAATTAAAATTTCATTAATGTAATGGCTTACTCCAATATACAGAGAAAAAAAATTTTGATTTTTAATGTTTTTTAAACTATTAATGCTTGAAAGCAACTGATTCTTTAACTAGTGTTTTGTATAAACATCGTGCGTTGCAAAATTATTTTATGTCAAATTGTGGCACGTTACACTGTTGATAGGTATTGTTGGTTTACTTTTTGGCATGCGCACGTAAAAAGGTTCGCCGAACCTGTTTTAGAGCCTTTTCTAAAATCATTGGTCGCGAAAGAGGTACATTCCGATCCCTTATCACTTTAATCCACTTAAACTTTAGTCCTCGTATTGTCACGTCCTCTTTCTTTTTCGCGCCGAACCAAGATCAGAATTCTGCTCAGTGATTGACTCTCTATTTTTTATGATTGCTGATAGAGTACTTTCCGGAATCCCAAACTCTTTTGCCACATCTTTTTTTTTCAATCCCTTATAGATTTCTTTTAAAATCTTCACTTTATCACAGAGAGTTATACAGTTCTTAGGAGACATTTTTTGCAGAAGCATTAAAAAAATGCACTCAGATTAAGTTTTGTGAATCTTTCAAACTAAAGAAAGTCTGAAACAATTGCGAATTAAAACGGCCTATAGAGGCGCTTCCCGCAGCCTTCGGTACAGGAAAATTGTCCCTTTAATTTCCCTTTAACTAATTCTAAAGTGCCATTGAAATAATCCTTTATTGTAAATACATTTGAAAGTTTTAGATATTCAAATTCGGATAATTTTTACTTTTCATATAAGACAGAACACAAATGTCACAGGAAATCTGAAGTTGTGCAAAAGAACAATCATTCTGAACAAATTTAAAATGCCTGTAATGCAATGCGCTTGCACAGCACTATCCCGAAGCGAGAAGTTACATCTTTTCTCCACCAGATGTCGTATTCGAGCACTTGAATCGGCAATAAATATTTACTCTAACTGTAAGGGTTGAGAGCTTTAGTTTGGATAGATGAAAACGTGTTCTTAATGATGTCAGTGATCTGCTCTCACGGGTGCAACTGTCGAAGACGAATTTTCTCATTCGACTAATAGCGTGCTTTCGCCTTCTTTCCTGTCCGCATTTTTGTGGAGCGCATCAGGGAACCTGTCATGCCAGTGGATCTCGGAAGCTTTCTGGTAGTGAATACATTACGAATATCGACTTGTGCTTGATTAAAAGAGAGTTTATTTTTCTAATTTAACCTTCTGAATGATCTTTGATCTCATTCACATAAACTTCATTTAGCTCTCTGATCCCGCTCTTATATGTGTAACAATCCAAATGACACTGTTTTAAGAAGGATATTGGAAGGTGTGCTAGGTGGGGGGATGAATTCGTTGGACATAGAGAAAAAGGAGATTCAAGGTAGAAATGTAAGATAAAAAAAACTCAGCACTGAACGATGAATCAGGAATCAGTGGTGGGAAATTGATTCCATGTGATTTGGAATCTTTTTTTTTAAACTGAATAAATAAAGATCATTTTATGAAAAAATTCGTTATATGGAGATAGATATTTCGCTATATGGAGGCTATTTTTAATGAGATCATGGGAAAAGGGGACAGTTCCCTCTACTAGGTTGAACAAAAAATTGTGGGAAATTTGTGAAAGTTGCGTTGTTATGCGCAAATTAACAACAAAAGCGACAAGGGCTATTCTTTAAAGTGGGGACCATCATAGTCCACGATTTTTTGCCACAGTTCTGCCAGATTCTGGAATTACTGGCTAAGTTTACCGTTACCAGCATCTTAATCCTCACTAATCTCATCAACGGTTTTCAGAATAGTTAGCCCTTTTCTCCAATAATGCCAGGTCAACTTTTGCCGGTCCAGAACAAATTCAATGTATGGAGTTTCGTTATAGAGAGACTCGACTGTATTTATTTCTTGAACTAACAAATTTTATTGCATTATAATTTCTAAGGACCAAAATTGCATTAACCTCTAAAATTCAATTATTTTATTTAATACTTAAGCATTCTTAAATTTATAAGAAAGATTCAGAAATATCCCCACCATTTAAAAAATTATCTTCCAAGAAGAAAAGAAAATGTAAATTAATATTTCTAATTTATTTTTAAATAAAAAATATTTATAAGTAACAAATTAATATTGGAACATAATCATTAAAAGTATGTTCTACTTGAAATCATTAAACGACATAATATTAATTCTTATTCTAATCAAAAGTTATTAATTACCACCTTATTATTTATTAAAATATTTTTTTTCACATTATATATATATATATATATATATAATAAATTAACTCAACACGTGCAATTACATTATAATTCCAAATAAGAAAATTTTATTAACTGAACAAACCTCTAAAATAATTTTATTTTTTAATACTTAATTATTCACAATTTATAAGAAAAACCAATTCGTTTGCTTTAACTAATTCGCTGAGATATTTGTTTCATTCATTTAAATATTAAATTAACTTTAACACGCGCATAAGAGAATTACAAATAAATAAATAAAATAAAAACACTTCAAATTCCAACTTTTCCAATCTACCATTTACCTTCAACGACAAACTATCACTTATCGAAATGTCTTCCCCTTATTACCTCATAGAATCCTTCCCTCAACAAGTCTCAGTGGCCAAGTAGTTAAGGCTTTCACCTTCTGTCCTTGGGGTAGTCGGATCAAACCCAGCCTCTTACAGCGCCAAAATACCTTTCTTTCAAATATACATTCCACGATGGCTCATAGATGGCGCCATCAAATAGATTTTTTTCAATTCATGCTGGCGTCGGGCTGCGGCCGGCATTCGTATGCATAGTTATCGGCATAGTGTTCTGCCGATACCGGACCTGCTGCGTGCCTCAGGATTCGGGCCGCATTGGCGCGGCGTATTAAAAAGATACGTAACAGGTAGCGGCAACCGGTATCGTGCCAATACAGCCGGTGGTGGGAAGCGGCTGTCGGCCGATTACTTATTGATAGTTCTCTGTTAGCTGGGAATTCTTTACCTAGAAATATTATTGTAGACTAACTTTTAAAATAAAATTTCTTGTAACTTAAACTTAACTTTATTGCAAAAACCTTACTTGAAAATTCCCAAAGTACAAAAACTCACAACTCTGTGAAAACACTCACAAAAACTTCTTCCTTCTTGAAAAATACGTTGCAACTAGCTTATAACTCTGAGAAAATATAAACGTAGATTTTACTTGACCACTTGTAACAAATGAAAATATTAACTCTGCGAAAATTCTAAATAACTTAAAAAACCCCACTTTACGAAAGTCATATCGCAGAAGTCTTGGTATATCAGTATAACAAGCTTCACATTTATTTGTTATTACTTTTTAAATGCTTCATTGTAGGACCCATTATCCCCATGACACTAAGAAATAATTCTTTTCATCTCTACAGAAATCACGCAGTAAAATGTTAAGTAAATGTCAAAATTTAATTACAAAAATTTGTTTTTGAAAATTTCAGGAATAACATTTCCATCGTCAGAAATGCAGAAATGCTTGATGCAGAATCTTTTGAAAGAATGTAACCTAGATCCATGCGAAATATCTTATCTTGAAGCGCATGCCACGGGCACTAAAGCAGGTGATCCTGTAGAGGCAAAAGCTATTATTGATGTATACTGCTGTGGTCGAAAAGAGCCTCTTCTTATAGGATCTGTAAAAAGCAATATAGGTCACACAGAACTATCTTCGGGTAAGTATTTTCTTGTAATGTTTAAGTAAAGACAAAAGTTTGGTGCATATAATTTAATATACTAACGAATGTTCAAAAATATTTTTTTATATAAAATACTAATAGAAGCATGCGGTTTTGCCCGCGTTACAAGGCGAGTCTTCCTAGCAAAATAAATAACAAACCAATACCCTATTAATAAAAGTGAAAATAGTGTTTTTAACACTTTCCAATAAATCTGAAAAGTGTTTATGACTTCGGTTTGTCTGTACTTATATCCGTCTGTACGCGCTCTTACTCTCGTAAATATATTCTGATTGCCCTGAAATTATTGGATGTTATTGACGTTTACCATAGCACGATCTTCAAATGGAGTTTGTAGCATGTTTAGTTCATTTACAGGGACCGTCAAAAGTATTCCGTTACACGACGGCCAACGGGAAAAAATCGTTTCAAATGATGTTACACGCATCCAAAAATAACAAAATTTATATGCATTTATGAAGTGCACTAAAATACGCATTCTGTAGAATATGCGGTGCAAAGAATAGTTATTGTTTATTTACTGGGCCACGCAAAAGAATTCCGTTACATTATAAAATGGGGAGAGGGGAATTGTTTGCGGCCTGTTTTAATTATGTTAAACTATTTCATATATAATGAAATTGATATAGGTCGCTGAGGTTTACTATAAGTTATTTCACGTATAGTACGAAGTACATACCATTTACAGGGACACACAAATGATTTCAGATACTATATTGTATCAGAAGTACTGTACATTAGCGGTGCTGCAAATGCATTTTCACTTATGATATGCGCTTTTATGTTCACCTTTTTTTCCTAAAAATTCCCATTAAAAAAATTCATCTGCTATGAACCCGCTTAGAAAAATCTAACTGACTTTTTTGCGCTTGGTAGAAAACTCAAGCGAGTGAATTTATTAAAAAATGCAAAAATTTTTGCTCTGTTATTTTTTTAAGAATGAAAACCTTTACAAAAAAATGAGACATGATTTAAGCTATCATCTTAGGATTTTTAAATTGATTTATTAAGGTATAAAAGTAAATTAATTAAAATTTAACTATTAATTGACGAAAACGAATATGTTTTTTAAATATTAAACTTTTATTTTTTTATTAACCCTTAACCGGAATTGTACCGTCTATTAGATGGTTGCGTCTACATGTCTACCCTTTACAATAAAGTGAACGTTGTCCTCAATATTATCCCGCAATCTAAGTCTTACATTATTAGTCCCCTGCCTCCTCCACCCATTTTCAACACCTGCGTATTTTTAGTTATTTAAAAAAAAAATATTTTATTTTTAACGCAGTCTTAGACGGCGCGCTTCCGTATATGTAATTTTTTATTCTGGGACATTGAAAGTGTGGGGCTGCCAAAGCAGGTACGTTACGGCGATAAAGACTTGGAATAAACTGTTTTGTGATTGTTTGGTGAAATAGGTAGTGACATAAGCGATGTCGAAAGCATTTCAGATGATGAATATATAAATTCTGAACACGAAAGTGTTCAATGCTCCAAACCTAAATGTAGTGATTGCATAAAAAATGCTGATATTTAGAAAATGCTACAATATTTACTATTAAATGTTTTGTTAATTTTACTGCGTAATATTTTTTCTAATTCATATTGTACCGAAATATATAAAATATTTCCATTTATTGAATTATTATGTCGAAAATCTAATATTTTGAACAATAATGCGTAATTTAAAAATATTTTCTGTCTCCGACATTCAAAACTTATTTTTATGCTGTTATATTAAGAAATTGGTCCTGTTAATGCATGTCTATTAAAGATTACATGTTTAATTTCACTATTTGTTAAATTATTAAGAGTTATTTTTTTCTTAAAATTTTATAGAATTTTTTAAAATTTAGCAGTCTGAAGTGTATTTTAGAAAGAAACAGGGAAAGAAAATTTACATTAAGATTATTTTTATAAGCATTTTTATGAAAATACAGGAAAGTCAAAAGACTTTTAGCAACTAAATAAATTACCAAAATTTTCCTCACTCGGAAAAAGGCAATTTTTTTTTCAACCTAAACCTCACATAAACTGTTTTAAAGAGCATTATTGTCTCTCCTTACTTACTGAAATATAAATTTTTAGATTTGAGTTTAATATTAGCATTTATTTTATACTTATAATATTAATAATTAATATAAGCGATCATTATTGTAATTATTGAATAATCACTATTGTTCAATTAGTTCGATTGTTTGAAAACAAGCATTTGTGCCTGTTCCATATTTTTAACTTACCATGCAACTGCTTTCAAAATTTACGATATAATAAGTGATTCGCGAAATGAAATGTTTGTTACATACTATTTGCAGCAGATTCGATTGGCACTTACGGCAGATACGATTGGCATTTAGAAATGATACTCTAAAAAAAAAAAAAAAAAGAAAAGAAAAGAAAGAAATCTGAATTTTGAGAATATGAGTGGAAGGTATTTTGAGAAAATTGCACTTATGGAATTTCCTAGGGATGTAGTTTATAAAAAAATAGTTTCAGCTTGTAATAATTTTAAAATTAAATTTTTAAAATAGAGCTGTCATGTATATTCTTGTTGACGTAGTGTTTTAAAATGAATATTAAACCAACCTTTTGTGCTGTAAATGATCACACTTACCCACTTCATTATTATTTCTAAAGCGTTGAACATTTTCAATAAAATATAATTTGACAGCTCTCATAGCCCGATTTTACAGTTATAATTACTATGTAAGTTCAACGTATTATATTGATTTTCTGGAATCTACGGTTTGCAAATATTTATACATTACCGAAGAATTTTCATTCTAGAACTGCATTACACAAACACATTAATATTTATACTAGATACAACCCACGTCAAAAATGACGGAATGTGAATGATAAATCTCCAAAACAATATTTAAAAAAAAAAAAAATACCTCATGCATTTTGTTAATCAAAAACTATTATCCTTTGTTTTTTGATTATTAGAACAAAGATATTATGTAAATTACAGTTTAAAGTCATATTTTAAGTATTTCAGCATGGCACAGTAAAAGATCGCGGTTGCATTGCATTTGTAACATATGTATATGTATGTTGCATTCCAGCAACATTGGATTGGCTTTATCGTTGAAATTGCCGTACTGGCCGTCACGATAGTAGTTGTGGATCACATTCAGCGATAATGACGTAAAAGAAGTGGTCATAACAGATAATTCGAATCTGTTATATTAGTAGAACAAATTGTTGAAATGCAGTTGTCGAGTGAAAACAATGGAATGCATCGTTCCATGAAGTTTCCCCAGAAGAAATTGAAACAACTCATAATATCAGCTAAGCACTTTATTAGAACATCTTGCAAAAAGTGCAGTTTCCACCAACATAATTAGTCATCGCTCCGTAGTAGTAATTAGGTTTAAACAAAGTTCCAGATAATCGAATAACAGGACGGTGACCAGGGGATGGATGAAAACTGGAAAAACGACTCAAATCTGCTGAAACTCAGCGAGTATCAACTTTTTGTTCCTTCAATGTATGGATACAAATAAGACGTAGGTCGCACTCTCAACCAATGAATAATTAAGAATGTCACGTGATATAAAGAGTGCGAACAGAGCTAGCGGATGAATTTGAAGGGAAAAAGGATAATCTCAGAAATGCGCGGCAAAGTAAAAATGGAAGCTAAAAGAATATTCTCGAAAGAAAAAAGCGCGGGAATGGAACATTTAATTTAAGAATACTAAAAGCGTACTATTAAAGCCATTAAGACAAGTGAGACATTAAATTAAAGGGAATTTAACACAGTTAACGATAGAGATTATTTAAGGATAAGGATTTAGTGAAAATAAAGTAGTAATTTAGAATAAGATAAGGAAATCGTGGAATTAGATCTAATAATGTAACATGTATATATATATATATATATATATTACCATTAATTAAACATAACCTGCCACCGACAATTATTATGAATTAAAGCTGTAAGTATTAAAAAATATATATATTATAAGAATTATTATGGAAGAAAAAAGAAAAAAGTGGACACCGACAAAAATTGAAAAGCTTATATATTGAATTACGTTATCGAGGGCACAGAATTCAATGATATAAGCAAAATGGTTGTTTTCTGTGGGAGAAATAAGCTAAAGCTAAAATTAATTTTCCCCTGTGCCCGACCAACCACTAAAATCAAGTGAATTGATTAAAAATGAAAGCAGAATAGAAACAAATAATATGAAATGGAAGAATCAATAAAACGTATTTAAATATTTATAGGATAAAAAATAGAAATAATAAACACCATACCGATTAATATTTCAGTATTTTACAAAAATCCATGTGCACATGTCTTCCAGTATATCAAAAAGATTAAGGTGAATCAAACAGTTAAGAAATCACAGTAAATGATACCAAAGGATGCAGTTAATACATTTTGAAATAATATTTGAAATACCTTGTAAAACAAATTTAATCTAATATAAAATATATAGAAATTAATTACATTATTTAAAATGCACCATTAAATTAATAGATAACAGTTTAACAATATCGTCAAAATTTAGCTAAAAATACACCCTGGTGTATAAAATATAACTAAAATGGAGCTAGAAAAATTAAAAATAAGAGCAATATGAAAGATACAATTTTAGTGCTGCCATCTATTAATAATTATATTAAACATCTATCGCAAGATAAAAATTTGCAAGCTTTTGAATGTAAATAACTGTTTAAACAGCAAAACCAAACAAATCCTTATATATAGAGAATTATAGAACAACCACTAAAATCAAGTGAATTGATTAAAAATGAAAGCAGAATAGAAACAAATAATATGAAATGGAAGAATCAATAAAACGTATTTAAATATTTATAGGATATAAAATAGAAATAATAAACACCATACCGATTAATATTTCAGTATTTTACAAAAATCCATGTGCACATGTCTTCCAGTATATCAAAAAGATTAAGGTGAATAAAACAGTTAAGAAATATATATATATATACGCACACACACATACACACACATATATATACATATATATATATATATATATATACATAAATTATTATAGGAAAAAGTAGTGATGGGCGATTTCGATTTTTTTTTAATCGATTTAATCGATTCTATAAATTTTTTTAATCGATGTCTCTAAAGGTAATGTCATTTTCATTTTCCTTAAAAAGTTGTAGGTAAAGTAGTCGGATGTGCAAATACCAAAACTTTCTTCTATCTCAAACATGTTGAAACTTTAAAATTCGCTATCACAGTGTCAAATTTAAATGATAACTTACGGCATCATGAGGATTCAAAAAGTATAGGTTGGTTGAAATATGTGCATTTTAAAAGAATGCATTTTCCAAACAAATAATTGAATTTCGATCCACACCCTCTTAGATGTCTGCAACAGAAATTCCCAATTCAAAGAGCATAAAAGCGAAACCTGTTGGGCAGTATACATCCAAGCCTAATAAGGATCTATTTATGTGATAGTGTAACAGTATAGGGAGTTTGAATTAATTCCATGGATTAGTTTTTAGATATAGCTATCACAAATTTCGTGTAAAATACAGTATAGCAGCGCAGCCTGTCACATGATTTACACGAAAACCTAATCAGGAACAACTTATGTCAATGTCTAACAGAATATTAGGTTTGGTGAATTTCCGTCCATTAGTTCTTGAGATATTCTCGCTAACATCGTATAAACCCTGAAAAACAGTGTTGAATTCAGGGTGGTACCGGAGGACATCCCCCCGGAACATTGAAATGTCCCCCAGGAAGGTTTAAGATTTTTTTTGCTTAATAGACAAAAGTCTCTCCCCCCCCCCCCCCCCATGGAACTCTAGAATGTCTCTCTCCAGAACCGCAGAAATCCCTCCCGGAGAAAAATGCCTGATTTAAATTTGCTGAAAACACCAGCATAGCAGTGCAGCCTGTTATATGATTTGCATGAAACCCTAATCAGGAACAACATATGACAGTGTCTAACGGAATATTAAATTTGATGAAATTTGGTTCATTAGTTCTTGAGATATGATCCCTAAAATCGTTTAAATCCTGACAAACGTGTTAAATTCAGGGATGGCTCGGGGGGGTGGGGAGTGATATGCCCCGAACATTGAAATGTCCCCCCAAAAGTTTTGAGATTTTATGCTTAATGTACAAAAGCCCAACCAGAATCCCTCCCCTCCTCTGAAGTCTAGAATGCCCCTCGCTGGACCCGCAGAAATCCCTCCCGAAAAAAAATGCTGAATTCAATTCAGCATAGCAACGTCCCCTGTTGGGTGATTTACACCGAAACCTGATAAGCAACAAATGATGCCAACCCCTAACTGGATGTGAAGTTTGATGAAAATCCGTGCATTAGTTTTTGAGATTCTGTTGCGAAAATCGGGGAAAATGCAGCATAGCAGCGCCACCTACCATTAAATTACATCAAAACCTAATCATCAACAACTTACGTCAGTCAACGTCTAACAGAATCTGAAGTTTGGTAAAAATTCGTGCATTAGTTTTTGAGATAGCGATCATGCAGAAATCATGAAAATTGCAACATAGCAGCGCCACCTGCTGGGCGATTTTCACCAAAATGTTATCAGCTCCAATTTACATGAAGGTATAACTCAGTGTTTCCCAACCTTTTATTGGCCACGCCCCACCGAAGCATCTGTAAAATCACGGTGTCCCCCCCCATCTCCCCCGCACTTTGTAATATTTATTAACTAAAAAGTTAATTATATGATATTAAAACTTAAAATGTATATGTTGTGTTGTATAGTTATTTACTATGTAAGAGGCCTACACTAGAGCCATAGTTATTTAATATTCATCTATTTGCTTTTCTAATGTTAAGATCTATAAATTTTATAGTACTTGGTTTAGATAGTTCAAATATTTTTTAGGTTAAATATGTTCAACGCAGTCAAATTAGATTTAGAAATACCCTTAACTGGTTTCGCGTGTAAAAGGTTCCTTCATGTGACACATTGCAGAGCGAACAAGAATAAGACTAATTTAATAAATAATTGAAAGTATTGCGAAAAATTTAAAAACAAGGTTTACAACCGGAAAATCTATAGACATTTTTAATAGTTAAAAAAATGGTGGGGAAGGGATAGAAGTTCTCAAAATTTCATTAATGGTTTTTTATAAAATTATTCTGGTTTTGTTCCATTTTGAAACTTTTTTTAATTAAAAAAAAAAAAAAAAAAAATTATACTTATTTTTTATCATTTTTTTTAATTGGCATGTATTTTTTTTTTTTTTTTGTCTACAACACAACTTTTCCAAAACAACCAGATAGCGAACAGGTGAGTAACACATTAGGAATTGCCCCCCGGTGGGGCTTACGCCCTACGTTGGGAACCACTTGTCTAACAGAATCTAAAGTTTCAACAGATTCCATGCATTAGTTCTTTAAATAGACCGCCCACAATCTTTTTGTCAGAGACAAACAAATAGACAGACTAACAGACAGGCAATTTATAAAAATAGTCAAATCGTATTCCAGACAAGACCTTCGAAAACTATAAATCCTTCGAAAACCGGTAGTCGAAAATTTTCACGAATTCAACACTTTTCATTTTCTAAATACAAAAGAAAGCAAGAAAAAATGAACGAATCGATTCCACAGGTAACGTATGATCAGAAGTAGCGAATCGATTCAGTACACAGATTCGATGTCGATGTTTTGATCGGGTTGAATCGTTTTTAAGACGATTCTTTAGATGCGGGTAGATCGTTTTACGGACGATTCTTTAGATACGGTTAGATCGTTATCCTTTAATTTACTTCAATTAAAATCGAATCGTGGTCGATCCACGATTAGTGATCGGGTTGAATCGTTATATTTATTCTTCCAATTTCACTGTTTTAGTGGCACAATTGACGTAAAATTTCGAATAAGGAAGGATTTTTTTTTTCTTTCTTGTTTGCATCAGTGTTGAATGCAGGTAATTTTTTTTCTACGGGAGGGATTTCTGCGACTCCGGGGAAGAGCGTATTTTAGAGATCCGTAAGGGGAGGGAGGAATTGCACATTTGTCATTAAAAAGCATAAAATCTTAAAACTTCCGAGGGAGTTCAATGTTCCGCGGGGAATGCCCCCTCCGGACCATCTTATCCCCTGAATTCAACACTACGTTAAATCGTTATACTTTTGTTTAGAAGCACAGTTATTCGGGTTACTAGTTTATTATGTTGTATTTTTCAAGTTCGTACCTTGTAATACCCCTCCCCCCCTTCCTTGCCAATCTTAATTTACAGGGCATTTCAAAATATGCATGCAATTTTTAAAATGCCTAATTCTCGTTCTATTTTATTATAAATCCACATTTTGAAACCTTGACTAAAGATACATTTGAGGTCGCCCCCTCCGACCGTTTGGGACTTACCTGTCTCCCGGGGGACATAGTTATTTACCGTTATAGTTACCGGGGGCAAGATCCCTCCCCTTAACTTAGATAAATGGATCTTCATGCAGAATTATCCAATTTACTTTAATTTTTTTTCTATGTTCATTCTGATAAGGACCTTTCCTGATTAGATTTGGAGTTCCATTAGTTAAGTATAAAGGGGTGTTAGACCCCCCCCCCCCCCCCATTATATTGGCGAAATGTTTTTTTTTTCATGCAGAATTATCTGATTTGCTTCAAATTTGGTATACCAATTTATTATGTTAAGGAGCTTCCCTGATAACATTTGGAGGTTCATCGGTTAAGTATAAAGGGGGGGGGAAACGGGGGATAATCCCTTCAATTATTTTTTGAGGAGGATTATTCTTTGAAATAAGTGTATAATATACAATTAGTGTGAATAGCCTGTGAACTCAATGCCATCAGTTTAACTGGGCACTTTTCTTTTGATTTTTTTCTCTCTAGAGTGGCGCAACCAGGATGTTCACCATCACCCTCACCTGGAAAAAGGGTCTCTTCTGGTCTTTACCTGGTTCACCAGTAGTAAAGATTTTGAATCTTTACTACTCATAAACTTAGAAAAAAAAAATCATTGCTTTATATGATTATAAATTAGATTTTAGTAAATTCGTGGCATCTAAAAACCAACGCAATAAAAAGCATAAGCAACCATTGTAAATTTAACATTCAGATGACCGAAGTCTTTTGTTTTAAGTCGATTTTATACCAGCCTTCAGGCTCGGGCTTATTCTTTTTTAAACTGTAAAATTTTATTTACTCTTGTATGGAAAAAGTAAAAGAATATTTCTTTAAATATAGGAAGTGATCACATACTTACTAGTAGCAAATTTATCAAAATATATCAAATTTATATCAAATAAAATTTATCAAAATATGTTGTGTTGTTAATGCTTTTTAAGCTGCTTTAATATCTAAAATCTGTTTATATTTCTGAAATAAATTTAGCATTTATCTTTTTATATCTGTTAAAAAGCCTTTTATTTAAGTAAAAGCAATTTAATTACTACTTTCACAAGCATAAATCTTTCAGATTCTCGTGGTTTCAATAAATAACTGAGGCATCTGCCTGTTATGACTCTATCCTATTTCTTTTTCTTTGAATTTTCATAAACAAAATGATCACAGAAGTCCTGTTTTTTTTCTGTTCTAGTATAAGAACGCGAACGCTATTAAAAAGAAAAAAAAAGAAAGAAAAGAAAAACAAGAAAGAAAATCATGATATTTGCAGATTCATGTTCTACGTGGGTCATTCCACGTAAAATGAGCAAAAATTAAAAAAAAGTCGTGGCCACATACTAACCAATTTTAATAAAATTCGATGCACAGGCTCAATTCATATTCAAGTAATGCTCTTCAAAATATCTTGACAAAAAATAAATTTTTTTAGCAGTTTTGGACATTTAAAAAACTTGTGATATAGAATGGCATGTGCGCAATCGTCCAAAGTTGCAAGTTTGAAGTTCTGTATCTTGAAAGCTGTTTAACAGAAAGGAATTTTTTTTGTAATTTTGTAAACTCTGAAAAATTATCTTCTTATTTACTGAGTAATAATAATCTAGTAACACCATGATTATTTATAAATTGGTTGCAAAAATTGAAAATTTGTGAATTTTGAGAAAATTAGAATCCTTATAAAAATCAAAGGAATTAAAAAACCTCTGTGAAATTAATGCCTGATGTAGTATGTCATATGTAGATCGAATTCCCCAAGTTTTAAAGTGGCCATTTATTTCATTCATCTTCAAAAAAACTTAGAAACTTTAAAAAAAATTACAAAATCATGATTTTTCCTCTTCTGTATAAGTCAAAAATAAAAAAAAGGACAGGCCCGACAGTAACAATATTGCACAGACATAAAGATTAATAAGTCCATAATCCGTTAAAAAAAATTCAAGATTGCCTTTTGATTTCTAACATAAGAAAAATGGGTTCAAAATAGTAATGTTTTCTAGATTCCATTTGCTATACCTCTTTGAATTCGCCCGCGTACCTTAAAATATTGCACGATTTCATGTGAAAACATATTTAGTGCTGCCATCTAGTATTTTTATTTGAATTTAGAATTGATATATAGTTTTTCGTTTAGCTTAGCCAGTTCTTTCTACTCTAATTTAAAATTCTCTTGAGGCAAAAATAAACTGAAAGCAAGAATAAAAGTTTCTGTATTTAAAGTATATACATTTATTTGTAATATCTAATATTTTAAAAGTTTAATAAAGCTTTCCTTGACTTAAAAAAAAAGTGATTGAAATATTGCATTTTACCCTCAACAATTTTTACTATTTATTTTTTTTCTCATTAAGGGATAAAAAAGGCAAGAATGAAACTTTCGATATTTCAAATATATGCTTTTAGCTATAAGATGTAGCAATTTGCAGCTTGTCAAGGCTGTCCTTCGTGTGTAAAGGATTAACAGAAATATTGCTTTTTTCCCTCAAAAATTTTCAAAAATAATTTTTTTCTCGATACGAAATAAAAATACAATTACTAACTTACGCCAGTCTGTTAATTATTATTCATTCCTAATTATAAATAGTTTTTAATATATTCTTTCCATTCCTAAGGCTAATAATCGAAATTGAAATTTTAAGCACATAGACAATACCTCGATTTTACATTCACTTTTAATGTAAATTTTAATACTTAAATTAACAATCCAGAAATCTATTATTTTACATTTACTCATAAATAGATATGATCTACTTATAGACTGATTTTGATTAAAATCTGTGACGTGTGTGCCACAGCTGATTTGCTCATTTTGCATGGAATGACCCACGTCCGACACTGTCAGCGAATTAGTCAATAACTGTTTAGTTTTTAGATTACTGCTGGAAAAAAAACCCCATATAATCAAAGGATATATTTTTATTTATTTGTAAACTAGAGAAAAGTATATTATTTCACTGTTAATGATTCTAGGATGAGAAGTTTTTTTTGTTGTTAACAGCTGAAAATTTGGTAAACATTAAAGAGAAAGATACTTATAAACTGTAAATGAGATAAGGAAATATATATTTTAAAAAGGGAAAAAATTTTTAGTTTAATATATTATTAAACAGAGAATTTTGCTTATTCAATGGGGAATAATTAGTATATGGCATGTGATGACTGATTAATTACATCATCACAGCTATTTTGAAAGAAGATTTGCAATAATTACATTTCCCCCATGCTTATAGGAGGCCCTAAAAAGACTGAAAAACCATTTTCTTTTTAAATAAATTTAGAGCCTTCAAAATTTCGCTCAACTGCACATTTTTAAGAAGAATGACGTTTATAGGAAGCAAGTCCCCATTTGATTGGTTGAAGGAAATAATAGTAGAAAGTACATCTTTTCCGGATGAAAAAAAATCATTTATTCCTTTTTTTTTTTTTATCTGACCGAGATCTTTATTAAAAAATAAATTTAAATATAATATGAATTATTATTAAAATTACATCTTAAAAATAATAATTTTAAAAGTTAAAAACCTTATTATTCGACTAAAAGGTAGCTTACTTCTGGGCCCCTGACATTGTCTAGGGTCCCCATAAATGGGAGTGAGGGCTAAGAGGTAGTCGTTACGACCCTGCTAATTCGCTACGTTTTGGAATTACTATTTTTGAGCTTATCTGTGAACATCGAAATATCGATTCAAGTATCGATTCTAGAATTTGGGAATCGAATCTTATTGTGATCGATTCTGTTTTATACGATGTCGATTTTAATCGATTCTCAAATTTTCCAGAATCGCCCATCACTAGGAAAAAGTACTCTTAATTCCATAAAACCTTTTATAAAATATTTTACATATTCATATTGCATAAGTCTGATTAAAGTATTTTTAACTCAGATTTGTGTATTTTAGTTTTACGATATCAATAGATTAATCCAAGATGACTAATCCAAGAGACTAATCCTGATCCAAGATGCCAGCGATAAAGACCAAGGTAAGGAATGGCGACATCTATGATCAGTAAAGGTCATCATTATGGACTTTATTTGTGTGATGCGATTTTTAAAGAAAACTTATTTACTTAGACATATTTTACTAAATATGTATGATTTTCAAACATTTAAAAAAATTCAAAGAGTAGTAGAAATTTAGTATTTTTATTAATCCGATCATTAAATACAATTTATTTAGCATGTGTATTTTGCAAAGAGTGTTGTTTAATAAGAAACTCAGAAAACTAAATAGTGTTAAATATATATAAAGAAAAAGAGAGTAAGAAAGAAAATAGTTTAATAGAATGCCATGATCTTTAATAAAAAAAAAATAATTAATTTATCTAAAATATTTATTAAAAATCTTTATAAGCAAAGTCATTTTTTTAACAAATAATTAATTTAACAGGCTAAAATAAAATCATGTTTGCTTATGAAAAAAAGTCATTGATATTTTTGTTAAATTAATTAGTTTTTTATTCAAGTTTTTAAATTAAATGTTTGTACAATACTAAACTATTATTATGTTAAGAAATTTTGAATAAAAAATTAAAAACAAAACAAAAAGTACCTATAAGGATTTAGTATATATGTAAGTTTTGCATATCAGCTAATAAGTACAAAAGTCTTTGGCCTACCTATATATAATTTTTGAGAAATGGAATGAAATAATTAATTTACATTGCAGAAATATGTTATATATATATATATATAATCTGTTAAAATATATATTTTTTAATTTCACATTTCATAACATCATAAATAATTTATCCCCCCTCTAAAACTATCATAACATAAAAAAATACTAATGATATAATTTTTAATTAAAAGAATAGCTAATTAATTTATCCAAATAACATTCATCAAAGAAAAATTTATAAGCAAACAACATTAAATAATATATAAAATAATCTCTGAATTTTAACATTTTCATATTTCAAATCTGGCTGCCATATTTGCCAATATGTATATAAAAAAATAACATTAACACTTTTTAGTTTCTAAGGTTATTACTAAACAAAAAAATCCATCATTAAGCAGAGTAAATAAATTGTATTTTTTGATCAGATTATCAAAATATCATTTTTTTCTGTTCTATAAAAAAATTAAATGATTGAAAAACGTAAATATTCATTAAAAAATACATAGGTAAATAAGATATTTTAAAATTATTTCGCATAAATATTTTTGTAACAAATACCTATAATCCATAAAAATATGAAAAACAGATAACATTTACTGATCAAAGATAGCACCACGCCTGGACTTATATTGCTAGGATTTTGTGTATGAACACTGGCGTTTCTAAATTTTAAAACTAAAAAACATAAATTTGAGTTACAAATAACTTAATTACATTTATGAAAATAATACCTCTTATACCAATGTATCCGTATCAAAAGATGAAAACTTCAGAACAAAATATTTATTTTATGTTTTTTTAACATATCTTCGTAACATTAGAGGCTCGGCCTCATGTAACCAGAGCAGACGAAAGCAGAAGAATCACGTGACCACTTCGACAACTTATAGTTATTTTTAATTTAGAACTTAATTGGATAGTTTTTGAAGATTTAAAAAAAATGTTAAAATATTTAAAGGTTTTAATATACCTTTACAAATATTTTTAGAGCAGCATCGACGTTAACTTGTACTTTTATAATGAAGCGTTCAAAGAGTAATTCATTTGTTTGTAGATTTGCTGGAATTTGTTTCTGAATGGCAACAATGCCGTTTGTTTAGATCTAGTTTCTATGTTTATAATAGCTTAATTTTAATTTAGAACTTAATACATTATAAATGGGTATGATATACATGTTTTATGGGAAAATATGCTGAACAGACATGATTGCTGTCATATGTTAGCATACGTTTTTCATTAAGCTTAACATGGCGCTTAGCTACGGTCGATTCACAAACCAGAGTGTTTTGCAGCGAAATAGTTACCTAAACTTTTCACCACTCGGATTTTATTCGGGTAAAGTGGGGACAGATGCCGCAGTTTTACATTTCTTCTTATAAATTGAACAATAAAGAAAAAAAAAACAACAAACTAAGTACCAGATATCACAAGTCAAACGCTTTAGAATCTAATTTCTATGTTAAAAAAGTTAAAATCCTCTTAATAAAGTTGGCATAATGATTTTCCCAAACTTCTTTTTCTACAGCAATTTTTATGTGCTGGGTAAGATGCCGCATAGAGAAAAAAGCTAGGTTGTTTGTTTGTTTTTTCAAGCAAATCTCACTTTTATTTTCTCAAACTAGTTAAAATGAAAATTAATAACAGTAAACTTACAAAAATTATATACATCACTAAATTGTGAAAAGTTTAGCGAAACACAAAAGTGTAAGCAAAAAAGTAAAACTTAATTCAAAAATGAAACAAAAAGAAACACATTTGAATTTACATGAATAGACAGCACAATTACTGGAAACAATAGACAGCATAATTACAAAAAAGATAAGAATCACTGGTTTAATCCAGGCGAACATTACAGTTTGCTCTTAATGTAAGTATTAGTTCTATTCTATTTAGGACCTAGCCTGTTTATTTTTGGCCTTTCTTCTCGTTCTTTGATTTTGTATATCCATTCAAACACAATCGCACCACACTTCCCGTTTCAAAAATAAAGTGAGCGTTTTTCATGCAGCTATAGATTGAATTTGATGTTCTGAATCCTGTCGCTTTAGAATTTATTTCTTGATAAGAATCCAGACACTCAGCACATTCAGAGTCATCAAATTCCAATCCAATACTGCCATCAGGATTCATACGAGGAACTATTTACTCATTGTCATAAGAACTTACTTAATCATATTTCAGTTTCTTCCTCAAGTAAACTGTTTTCAAGTCGATCTTTTCCTTCATTTTTTTGCACAATTTACTTCCGCCAAGCTATCCTTCTTTGATGGTTTCCAGTTTCTTTTGCTTTTTATTTTCTTCTTCTTTTTTGTTGCTTATAAACTATGTGCTTGTATTATTTGTATCCTTTTGCTTTCTCTTACTTGTCTATATAGGTCTTTTGACCATTGGGATAGGAGATATTTTTTTAACAGTTTAGACGGTGAGAAATGTAAACGGCCTACGGTTTCTTTATTCACACATGGTGAACCAACATTGTTGCTGAGAGTATTTTGATAAGTAGCAGAATGCGCTAATATACGTTCACTTAAATATAAGCTCTACTTAAATCGCAGTGATGAATTTAATAAACCGAAAAACAAAAATATACTTTACAGCATCTGTCACTCAACCTCGGTGCGGCATCTGTCCCATAGTGGCGGGTAAGATGCCGTGTAGCCATTTTCTGTCACGTGAGTGACGCGAGAGAAGTGCAAACACATTTCTGTATTCTAGAATGAACTAGTCTACAGTTGTAATCAGTTTTGGGATGAAATCTCTGCTTATTTGACATAAAATATGTAATAACACATTATTAGAATAATTTTAGCAACTCACACCTTCAGGTTCGAACCATAAAAACTGGCATAAATATGTAAATACTAACAATTTAGCTATGGAAACGCATACAACAAGGCACACAGCACAGAGGAACACTACGAACGTCTTAAACCGGTGTAGGGAGCTCTAGTGTCGCCCACACAATCTCAGCGGCATCTGTCCCACCACGGCGTCTGTCCCTACTTTACCCTATAAGCACATGAATGACGAGGGGTATAATGCAGAGTACACGGAGGTATGCGCTGTATTTTAATTCGTTAATCAGTATAGGTCTCGACCTTGTGCTCCCACTTTCTTGAAGCAGTTTCATGTACAGACACATGCACAGACGTTTAAAGACTTCATTGAAATAAGTTGAGTTTACAGAAAGAAACGAGGCAATTTATTTTTATGTTGCATTTGTATCATTGAAGTTTTTTGCTAATACGTTGAAATGCATGTAATAGGGAATAAACTCATAGCCAAATATAGATATTTAAGCATTGTTTTCAATTTTTTTTCTATATTTAGCTAAATTTACTGTTAATGTATTTTTTTAAGGTTTATGCGGCATTATCAAAATTCTACTCGCCATGGAGACAGGCTTGTTACCACCAAATCTTCATTTCAACGAACCTATTTTAGAGTTGAAACCTGTTATAGGTAAACAGATAAAAGTTATTACAGAGCTGACGCCGTGGAATGGAACATATGCCGCGCTAAATGGCTTTGGATTCGGAGGGGTTAATGTGAGTACCATATTGAAGCGTCCTACACTTTCACCAAAATCAAAAGATGAAAAGTTTAATATATTGCCTCAACTCATATTGTCTTGTGGTAGAACAGAAGAAAGTGTTTTATCAGTGTTTGAAAATCCCACCGTGAATGACGGTAATCGAGAATTTTTGGCTTTATTCTACAATCTGGCATTTACGTCCACCAAGAAAAAACCATACAGAGGCTACAAAATACTCGGAACAAAAGAAAACATCCAAGATATACAGGTAAATAAGAACAACATTATTATATACCAATATTGAAATTTTAAATATGAAAACAATATTTACTATTTTGTTGAAATTTTAATCGATAAATATACTTTCTTGGATATACTAAATATCTATCAAGAATTAATTAAAAACACTGTTATAAAATTTTATGCTTTTTTTAGCATTGCTTTAAAAGAAAAAAAAATAATAACGCAATACACAAAATGTACAAAAAGATTGACATGGAAAAATTAAATGTTAATGTATGTTACAAACTACACATAAAGATTTTGGAAGAACAAAGTAAAAAAGTTGTTTAATGTGGTTACGAAATTGTATTAATGTGTTATTTCAGCACATGTTTAATTTACTTACATAATCTCAAACCTGAAAACTAGTAATAATTTTCGATACTGTTATGAGTACATATAACTAGATACAAGAAACTCGTTGTGCAGGAATGTCTAAAAACATGAAATTCGTTAAACCCGCGGTCAGTGACGCATGTATGACGACTGACGATGACAAAACAAAACAAATGACTGAATGCAGCAATCACTAAAGTGCACGAAATTCGTTAAATCCGGGGTCACTAATTCATCTATTAGGGCTGCTCCTGATCATCCATGAAAACAGATAAGAAGATCAAAAACCATCGTTGGATGCAAGAAACTCGCTGTGCAGCAATTTCTAAAATTCTCAAAATTTGTGAAAGCCGCGATCACTAAAAGTCAACTATCAGTAACTTTCATCAATAAAATTTACAATATGTTTATGAAAACAGGAAAAAATAAAATTGAATATATATTCACTTAAGGGGTCTCACAAGACTCTTAAAGTAAAAAAAAAAAAAAAAATAAGATCTTAAAATGTATATGATTTTAAAGCATAACTTTTAGAGGCATTAAATATACAAGTACATTCATTAATTCCATATTCTTAAAAAATTTTAAAATGCAGAATTAATATTTATAGGCTGCATCAAACTGTCAGACATTTGTCGAGCAAAAAATGCGTACGACATCTTACGCGCAGGATTAAAAAATTAATCTTGCAACTAGAATGAAAATTTTGCTGCTTAATTATACTTTAGATTATATTAATTACTCTGAACCTAAATAAATTTGCATTTATACCATTTTTATATTTTTAATACGAAGTTGTGTATAGCTAATGCAAAAGTTTTAAAATTTCAATAGTATAATCAACTATTTTTTTTTTTCTTTTTTGAAAATAAGAAGGGAAATTTTAAGTTACTTTTTACAAACTAACATGAAATATACATTTTAAAAATTTCACGATTTGTTTTTTATATATCCTGCGTGTCATACCCGAAAACGTCATTTTGAGAAAAATGACTTCAAGGAAACACCGCTTCCGCTATTGAACGTGTATATTTCTGAAAGCCATAACTTCTGTTCTAATGACGATTTGACGGAAACAATTACATCTAAATGTTCAGAAAAAGTAGGAGATTAACCTACAAAAAAAATTACATTTTCGAAAATTCTGAAGCTTTAAAAGTCCTGAGACCACTTAACACTGTTTTCCTTAACCATACTGGCACATAAGCGTTTGTGATGTCAGTTGAAATTGATTGATTGTACTCAACTATGCATCGCAAGATTTTTTATAGCTTATTTTTCTTGTAATATTATTACGTCACCATTGAATGGCGTAATTGTTTTTTTAATTGATGAGAGAATTAATAAAACTCAAAAACGTTCCTGAAAGTACGTGTGCAGATACATTTTTATAAACATTTAACCTGCAAATAAAAATATATACATCCAAGAATTCGCATGGATCCAAAAGGCAATGGAAAATATTGCTAATTGAAAAATTAACTAACGCTTTAAAGAATAAATGTTTCGAATCTGGTTACTATTAACACAAACCATCTTTTCCCACAAATTGCTATTAAAAAATATTATGTTATTACATATGAAGGTAAATCCCCAAATAATTATGCAATTATATGCAAATCTTATTATCACCAACCTCTTACATCGTGTATTTCTTATGATAATCCTTTCCAAGAAAACTAATGAAAATATTATCGTAAAGAATCGTAAAAACCATTTTATTATGAACTATTAAAGGTTTCTTGTACAAACTTTAATTATCCTATTTAGTTCTCATACCCGGATTTCATAAGAAACCAATTAAATTTAGAACTGTCGCTATTAGATGCAATATACATAAAGCTATCAAACTTCTATTAAAAATCCTTAACCAAATATGCACATATACAAAAACAATAAATAATACACATTGTGTAGAAAATAGCTATTAAAGAATTTAGAATATAGTTGGCTGATATTCTAAAACATCTTAAGTGTGTAAAAATATAACGACATGTGATTTCAAAGATCATTTTAATAATATATATCCATTAGATCTACGTAATATAATAAATTCATTATTTAAAAGAAATATCATCCTAAGTTCACTCCACCAATAAACTTCATTACAGATTACTTTTAAACTCTAATTTCATTACCTGTAATAATTATATTTTGCAAGTTAATACTATTTGTCAACAGAAAGTCGGTATACCGTTGGGTGGATGTACTTCAAGTTTATTATCAGACTAGCTGAAATACCTGCCGTTGCCCGGTGTTTTAAACATGTTCCATTAGAAAAATGAATTTTAAAATTAAACACCATACGTACTATGAATTTTTCGCAAATATGCTCTCTTTTTTAATATATTGAAAGTCTTCAGACATTTTACTTTTATACCAGTATTTATAAAAAATGTTTCCCAAGCCTAAATAAATATAGTCTTGATTCTTGGGAAAAAAATTTGAAAAAGAAATGCAAATTTATGAAAGCCCTTCATGATATCACTCTCTCTTGTGAAAGCCATACATTAACCATATATTCGTTTTAAATATGAGTTCATACGTGAATTAACCTTAATTATTCAAAACTAAAAAATCCCTGCCGGCTCGGGCCTACAGGCGGAGGTAGATTTCGAAGTTAAGTACTAAATTCACCAACAAAACTTAAATCAATATTAGAGATAAACCCAGTTCCTTCACTAAGAATGAGCTCTAGGGAGCTAAACATTTTGTGAAAATTCTAATATACAGAATACACACACGCATGTATATGGAATAGGTTTAAAAATGGATAAAGCAAATTCAGAGAACCTCAAAGTGTTAAAATATGTTAATATTTCCATAGTCGGGTTTTTATCATGTTTTAATACGTTTCTTCAAACTCACATGACGTTACATATTCACCTGCTGAGGTCCATTATATTTCCAATATGACGCAATATATATATATATATATATATATTATTCGCTATTTATTTCATTTTGAGTTTTCATGCGGAAATCTTGCACTAGAAAACTAATGACGTAATATTCAATTTGTTTCCAATTCGTCAAACTATTTGTTTAAGTTAATTTTTCACGTGAAATCTTGCAATAGAAAAGAAATTGTTGTAGTGAGAATTTTATTGTTTTTTTTTAATTGTTGGCAATTGCTTAACGAAAAATATTTATTTTTTCCTTTCATTGTTGTGTAAGAGCTGGTTTTATCAGAATCATGTTAAGACGGTATTCAAAATTTTGAGCCCTTCCCATTTCCATTCCCTTGGGCCGATTTTGCCCATTTTCAATCCCCGCCGAGATATCAACCATCTCAAAGTTGTTGGCGCGTTTGAAGACGATCCGTGCATAATTGCGACTTTTATCGTGCGGACAAAATTTAGTACATACATATATATATATATATATATATATAAACATTTTAGGTGGGGGTGGTTTTGGGTTCCTGGGGTCCTATAATGAAAATTTATGAAGGAATTTTTCAAAAGTCGCACCATGGTAACGACTGCAATAGGTAGTATTTCTTACGAAATCTACCTAAAAGCGATGGCGCATCTGGTATTTGTCGAGAATTAAATAAAAATCACGCACTCGTGTCACCATTATTCACTTTTATATTTTAACAGAATAATAAGTCTACTATAATTTATGACTCGCACTATAACCCTTACACACGCCAGGGCACATTGCCGTTATCATTATCTTTTTGCGCATGAAAATTTCGCTATAGTACTCCATTGTGAAATTCGGTAATTTTTGAAATTCAACTTTTGAAAAACGGCATAATCATTAGATTTGAAATTTATATGAAAAAAAAAATTACTTTTCTAACGCACTATGTCTAACAATTTTCTGACAAATACTTTTTGAGCCATTCATTTTTTCAGTAAAATCAAATTTTCATTTTCAGAGATTAATCTGTGGCAAGGATTAGCGAAAAAGCCAATCGTCAGCGACGCGTAGCTTTTTATTAAAAAGGATTTATACTTATATCACTATGAACGTCTTTATTGTATAAGTAATATACATGTATATTGCTATATTGATGACATAATTTTAATTGCTGCTAATCAATCTAATATTTCTCAATATCCTGTACATTATCCTACTAATTTAGAATTAACGGAAAACCTTTTATCCTACATTACTATTAAATTTTGATCTAAAAATTATCGTAAAAGAAAACAAAGCAATAATTGATCTATAATCACAAACCATAAAGAATTTAAATTCAAAGTTAATACATTTACTCTTTTTAAATCATGTCTTCATTATTCCGTATATCATAACATACTCCTCAATCATATGCATTATATAGCCAAAGGTGGCCGGCCACTTTCGATTTTAGACGTTTTGTTAAATATCTAGAAAACTACATGAAGTACTAAACCAAACTACTACATATCTAGAAAACTACATCCTGAAACTCCAGGTGTGTAAGCATAATAGTACAGGTCATGCATTTTTGTGAGACTTTTTTTAGAAATTCCATAGGGGAACGTAAACAAATTGAAAAAGAACGAATATCTTTCAGATAACCCTGTAAAAACTAATGTAGTAAAAGCGATCAAACTGCAGATTATGGTTAAGTGCCTTATTGTAATAATCTGTGTTCATTTTTATGAAGTCATTTATACTCGTAAAGAAATTAAAGTTTTTATAAAAAGATTCCCTAATTTTGCTATTTTTTTTGCCAATAATTTATAGACATCTTAATATAAAAAAAGTTCTTTTCAGAAAATATGACAAACAACATTGTACACAATACCCTGCAATCAGAATTGAAAAATAATAAAAATTGCATGAAAAATGAGCACGTTTACTTAATAAGGATTCACTGCGCATGCCCGAATTTAATCAAAATATAATTTGTATAATGTGTTAGCTAAATGTATAGAGCAACCTCTGTAAAAGGCTCAAAAACATAGCTTGAAAAGTCTCAAAATCATCGTTGATAGAATAAGCTCAAAATCCGTTATTCCCAAAAGGAAGCAAAACGATGAGGGTTTGTATCGAAATACAGTAGTGCGTGCAATATTGTGTATGCTATATTAGCAATAATCAATGGATATATGGATACAACCTCTCATCTTTTCGCTTTAATTTGGGAACAACGAATTTTGAGCTTATTCTATCAACGTACATTTTTAGAATTTTCAAGCTATGTTTTTGAAACTTTTACAAAATATGCTCTATATATTTAGCTAACACATTATGCACATTATATTTTGATTGCGTTCGGGCATGCGCAGTAAACCTGCTCATTTTTCATATTTTTTACTATATTTTAATTCTTATTGTAGGGTATTGTGTACAAAGTTGTTTGTCATATTTTTTTAAAAGAACCTTTTTTTATATTAAGAACTCTGCAAATTATAACTAAAAACTTGGCAAAATTTGAGACTATTTTTATGAAAACCTGAATTTCTCTTCGAGAATACATGCTATCCTCATAAAAATGAACACAAATTACTAAAATTAACAACGTAGTCATAATGTACAGTTTGAATGCTTTTGCTACTTAGTTTTGACAGAATTATCCAAAAGATATTCGTTCTTTTTCAATTTGTTGACGGTCCCCTATGGAGATTCGGGAAGAAATCTTCGCAAAAATATGTGACCTACAATATGCTGTTTACACTCTTGGAGTTTCACTATAATTCCTCATGTATTTTACTAGATATTTAACAAAACGTCTAAAAAGGCGAGTGCCGGTCGTCTTTGGCCATATAGTGTATATATATATAGACTAAAGAGTTTATATTCTTCACATCTCATTAACAACAACATAAAAAACCTAATTTATGATGCATTAAAAAAAAATCATATATTTTTCAATATATAAATAGTACATAAATGAGTTCACAACACAATTTTTTTTCTCCTCAATTTGTTTTACAAATCGACATTCGTGTGATACATGTGAGTATTTGGTATTTTATTGCTTCTGCCATCATTTGTTTGTGGTGAATTGGATATAATATTCAGATACTTGTTTATTTATTTACGGTCACTGGAATTCAAAATAACAAATCTTAAAAGAAGGAGGGCATATAAATTAAGCAGTTAAATTTTGTGTGCTGGCAGTCAAAGAAGAGGCACAAATTTTTATTTTTCGATGTGTGTGTGAGGGTAAGGAGGAGGTGGATGTTAGGGGTTTTCTTTCTTTCTTTTTTTTTTTGGTCAAAACTCTGTAGATCCTCATCCAAGATCTCTGGTAGCACAAGCATAAGATATAGAGTCTTAAATGTTCGGAAAAGATATATTTTTTAATTCAGAATTTTAAAAAAATTGAATTCTTAAGGCTATTCTTAAAAAGTATTATTTCACACAAAACTTTTTGGCACATTCACGGATTGTAAATGTAAATGCAAGAACTTAGTTGAAAGGGACAGTGATTAATTAAAATTCTTATCCGCAATTGCATGAAATTATTTATTTATTATAATTCGCGTATACAGCATTCATGGGCGCCAGAAGAACGAAATCAAGGGGAAGGTAAATTTTGAAACACATTTGATTGTGGTCCGCATCATAGGCAGAGTTTTATTTTTTCTTTCCTTTTTTTAAAATGGAGAATATAAAAATAAAATAAAATAAAATAAATAATAATAAGAGTTTTCTTGTCGGGGGCGCCGATGCATAAGATAATTTTAAACATAACAGCAGGATTCAAATTCTGTAGGGAAATTTTAATTGTTCTTACCACTATTTTAAAAATTATATCTTCATCGCACTTTTCTATAGCATATCTCAAATAAAATCCTGAAGATTACTGGTTAAAGATTCTGGTAGAAGCAATAAAATTTTCTGTATAGACTGCGACCTTTATAACAGCACAACAGCAGTATAAAAATTTAACAATTATAAAATATAAACAATTCAAAAATTGACTTCAATTGACCAAATTATTTTTTCCCCGTCTGTCAACGAAATTTTTTTAGCTCTTTTACTTTCTTCTACCGTTACAAAAAAAAAAGTATTTGATTCGTGAAAAATTTTGACTTCCGTGTTTCGACGAGTTTATATGCTTAGAAAGTCCTGAACGCAATTTGACAATTTTTAGGAAATGTTTGTCTGTCTGTATGTGACACAAATTGTGTAGGCTCTCTATTTAAAAAACTAATGCACGGAGTTTAATAAAATTTTAGGTTCAGTTATAACTTGTTATAAATTGGTGTAAATTGCCCGACAGGTAGTGCTGCTATGCTGCATTTTTCTGGATTTTCGCAATAACTCTATCTCAAGAACTAATGAATGTATTTTCGTCAAACTTCAGATTAAATTATACATTGTAAATTGGTGTTCATTAGTTTTTAATGTAAATCGTCTAACAGGTGTCGATGCTATGCTGAGTTTTCATGATTTGCGCAATATCTCCGTCTCAAGAACTAATGCACGGATTTTCATCAAAGTTCAGGTAAAGTTTGGTGTTTATAGCTCAACAAGCGGCGCTGTTATACTGAATTTTTCACAATTTCCGCTATAGCTTTCTGAAGAATTATCGCACGAATTTTCCTAAAACTTCAGATCAGATAGACGTTTTCATAATTTGTTGCTGATTAAGTTTTGGTGTTAATTGCCCAGTACGTGGCTCTGCATTTTATATGATTCCCGCAATAACTCTATCTAAAGAACTAATGCACGGATTTTCATAAAATTTCAGATTCAGTTAGACGTTGAAATAGCTTGTTGTTGATTAGGTTTTGGTGTTAATCGCCTAATAGGTGGCGCTTCTGTGCTGAATTTTCACGATTTTTGCAATATCTGTATCTCAAAATATAATGCACGTATTTAATTAAACATCATATTTTCTTACAGTTTCACATAAGTAGATCCTCATTAGGCTTGGGTGTATACTGTCCAATAGGTGTTTCCTTTATGCTTTTTGGGTTAGATATTTTCGTAGTAGACATCTAATAGCGTTGCTGCTGAAACTCAATGATTTGTTTGAACGATGCGATGCTTATATATCTCCTTTTAAATGCATACAATTTAGTGAACCCATATCTTCAGAATATTCATGATGGGCATAAATTGTCATTTAATTCTGGCACTGTGATAGCGAATTTTGAAGTATTGACATGTATGATATAGATGAAAGTTTTGAGATCGCCACATCCGATTAGTTTCTTTTAGCGTTTAATTGTTTACATTTGCTTATTTATATATAGATTTTTATTAATGTATTTGACAATGATATAACTTTCCTAAAATATGTTAATCTTTAATAAAATATACAGGGTGCAATATGTTATCTATCGCCGACCTTGAATTTCTCCACCGTTGGTCGTAGACATATAGCTCCAATTCTAAAAACGTTTCAAATGAGGTAAATATTCATGTTGTGACATTATTTAAAGCAAAAAATCAATTTCATAAAAATTACGAAATTTAACTTTTTTACGGTCCCCCAGTCCCTATAGTTATATTTAGTAAAAGTTTACACATATCATATCAGATATAACACAAAAAGTTTGACATCTGTACTGCAAAAATTGACACAATTATTAAATTTCAAAGTCAGAGATTTTTGCACAGGATTTTGTCTTTCATTGAGGGATCAGTTAAAAGATGAATTAAAGTAATTCGAGATCAAAATCAGGGTACATTGTCCTTTATACGGTGAAACCACCTTTAGCCGGTATCGCCAAATCGGGGTATCACCAAAGAGGGTTATTTCATCTAAATATTTGAGCTGACTTTTGGGGGGTCGTAAACAAAGCGAAGAATGTAACATTGAAATTAAGCAGAAAAATAAATATCAATTTATTATAATATCAGAAAACGGTCTACTATAAAAAATGAATGCATCAAACGCCGGAATCTACTAGAGATACTTCTCAAAGTGTTATTCATTTGTGGCAATGGAGAACACTTCAACAATTGAATGCGTGACAGTACTGAATCCTGGATACGTTAGAGCATAGAAGGTGTGCAAACTTTGCGACAATCAAGGATGATGAGCTGCTTCAGATAAACCAGAGAAGTGGAAGTAGGCATGGCTTCCAGTGCACACCGCAACGCACTCACAGGTTGGAAGAGGCGCACTTAAATCTCTCTAGGTAGGTCTTGAGGGGGCCATGGCCCGACAGAAAGCTGGTCGTGTACGATGTGAGGTTGCAAAGTTGAAGAGAAACTTCAGGAATGAGTTCGTGTGTGTGCCTGCCCTTTGTTGATGTGTCCAAGTACTCCTGTCATGACGTCAGAATCTTGGATCTCAGGATCCTCTTGACGTATGATTGGGGCACTGGGAGATGTGTGTCTATGGTAGGTTTTTGTGTAGCTTGTTTCGCTGGATCATCAGCCAGCTCGTTGCCAAATATACCTTTAGGAGCAGAGACATGATCCAGCGAGGTACGATGAGCTGGCACTTAAAACGACCGGCATCTCCACCAGAAGACTGGCTCCATAATATACTTACACGCACCCTCCTACTAAACAAACTAAAACACATCCATAAACACTTTTTGAAATTTCAATAATAACTACGTAGCGTGGGCGTGCAACAGTTTCAGCTGCGCCTTGTCAACAGGTAATTTTGTCGGACATTCATCCGCCCCATTTCATGTAGTGGATGGTTCCCCGGAGGAACGAATCTTGTTTTGTAACTTTTTTCGCCTTTATTCTCTTACCTGCCCCCTGTCGCGTTTGGCTTTTTTTCACGTGGCAGGTGCGGATCTGACATGGGATTTTATATACACGAGGTGGAACCCGCCGAATTTCGACGAAAGAAAATGTTTACAAAGGAACTGTTGCATCAAATTTATAATACATCAAGAACAATAATTAGAATAAAAAATCCATCTTACACTTGTTAATTTAACTCTCCAAAGACATATTTTAACCTAAGATTAACAAAATACTTTTCTCATAAACTTCAACTGTTAAAATTATTGAAAAATTAAACTTAATTCATATACGTCATCAGTAAAATATAATCAACATAAGTCATTTTGATTAAGTTATTAATTGATGCTTGGTATTACGGAATGAAAAATCCACAAAAATGATTTCACCTTGACATAATCATAGAATTTTTCTACCTTTACATCTAAACCAAATCAAGTCATTTTCTACGTTTCACATCCATTTAAAAACATTGTTATGCGCAATAGGTTATTAATAAATATATTTTCAAGCTTGAAGTCACGTTTGTCAACTATTACAACTTTTCATGTTAAAATTCCCACTCGTGATTTGAGGTCTTAGTATAATCTCTGTACCTTCGCGTAAAAATTCCAGAAATTTATAACTTTTATACGTATTCAAGGGGAAATATCTTGTTTTATCAAATAAAATTATCGTTTACTTTTAAATATGACGTCATTTTCAGTCGCTGAAATATTTTGCCTATTGACTCAAACTCAATATCAGCGAAATGAAAAAATAGTGAAATATCACAGCACCATCAGGGAAATTGTGTCTTTTTAAAAGCGTAACGTCATTTTCTGTTCAAATTTTTAAAAATATATTTTTAATTGTAATGAGAAAATGGCATCAGTAAGAATATAATGAATAAAGATAACTAATCCACTTTTATAGAAATGAAGTACTTCAGTTGCCACGATTAGAAAATTGATATTAAAAACTATAAAAAAAAATAATATCTCAAAAATAAATTGAGATACAGCTTTTAAACAAATTGCATTTAAAAGTGCATTTTTTCTGCATACGACGGTGTAAACATTTAAAATGTGGGATGTTTAGAAGTTTAAAAATTTGCAGTAGCGACAATTGCAAAAGCGAAATTTCATTTCAAATTTCAAAGTGTTGCCATTCGTAGAATGACGTATGCGTTACGCACAGATATGTTTGTCCTTTATAATATAGATACCGCCTAATGTCGCGATTCTGGCGGCTTCAGCTCTGGCTGAAAAGTGTATTTTTTTTTTTTTTAAGACCTTATTAAAGGCGATCTGGAGGGACACTATGCTCTACAGATTTGGTTTCCTTGTCTGAGCTATCCCCCTTAGACAATCAAAGCAGAAAAGTGGTCTCAGTCACATAGACGTATGCCTTGATGTAACCCCAGAAGTAGAAATCCATGAAGTCAAGTCCGGCGAACGCGGTGGCCAGACGCTACCGGACCAACATATCCAAGGATCTGACCTAATTCAGCTTCCAGATACTCCCGAACGTTTGATGTTTTATGCGGAGAGGGTCCCATCACGTTGAAACAACACCCGGTATGCATGTCGGAGAGGCAGCTCTTCATACTAGTCACGTACCGTGTTTTGTAGCATAGGCAGGTAACGAACGCCCGCTAAGATTTCATCGTAGAAAATGGGTCCAACAATATGGGTTCCCCATATACCGCACCACACGTGTCGTACTATTCGAGTGATGTGGAGGTTTTCCAGAAACCAATAATACCCATTGTGCACGTTCACAATACCACCCCGTGTAAACATTGACTCATCTGTCCGCAGAATATTACAAAAGAACAACGGATTTTCCTCTAAAGTGTTGAGTATGGAATTACAGCAATCAAATCGTCGTGCGTGGTCACCCAGCATCAATGCTTGCACCAGTGTTGGATGCTACGGATGCGCATCATGTGCATGTAAGAAATGCCAGACATGCTGACCACATGCCTCGCTTATTTCTGCCGTGCTCAATAGTGGAATTAAAAGGTGGTATACAGCACCTCCTCCGGGTACTCGAACATTACACCTTGTCCCCCTAGTTGTTCTGGGTCGTGGTGAAACAGAGCCGGTCTCTCTAAGATGGTGCAATGCATTAGTTATTCATGCGTTGGATAGAGATCCTTAGGACAACGTTCTAAATAAACACTCGCAAACTCTCTGGCATTCTTTTGACATTCGTCATAAATAAGTATCATTTCGGCATATTGCATGTATGCATAGCTTGTTATCACGATATCATCGCTGACTAGCATGTCCACCGATAGATGGTTCGTGTTTTGTCCCGAACGTGTGGCGCTGCTGTACTATTGTAATTTATATAATCCCAATTTTCATGCTCGTTATAGCTCGGCTGGTCGTTTGCATTCCGTTGCCATTTATCTAGTCCTTAGACAGTATGTTTTATTTTCCGGTTGTCAATTTTACCTACTTTCACGTTTGAATGTTGTTCGACCCATAAAAGCTCAAATTTTTAGATGAAATAACCCTCTTTAGTGATAACCCGATTTGGCGAAACCGGCTAAAGGTGGTTTCGCCGTAAAAAGACATTGCACCCTGATTTTTATCTCAAATTAATTTAATTCATCTTTTAACTGATTCCTCAAAGAAAGAAAAAATCACGTGCAAAAATCTCTTAGTTTGAAATTTAATAACTGTGTCAATTTTTGTATGCAGATGTCAAGCTTTTTGTGTTATATATGTTACGATATGTGCAAACTTTTACTAAATATAACTATAGGTACTGAGGGACCGTATAATAAGTTAGATTTCGTAATTATTATAAAATTGATTTTTTTAAAATAAATAATGTCGCAATATAAATATTTACCTCATTTGAAACGTTTTTGTAAGTGGAACTATATGTCTACGACCAACGGTTGAGAAATTAAAAATCGGCGATAGATAACATATTGCATGCTGTATAATGTGCATTGACATTAATCATATATTATGAATGTCTACCCTATATATATAAAATCCTAATGAAACGAATTTATTAAACGAATTTATGAAACGACTGATAAAACGACTGATTCAGTTTCAAGGCTATTTCTACTAAAATATGGAATATTATGTGGAAAAATTAACACCAAAAATCCGTGCTTATCAACAGGTTTTAAAAATGGTTTTAGAATTTAAAAAATTGAATTCGTTTTCGAAATATAAATTTTTTTCTAATTTTAATTACATTTCTGTAGTGAAAATCAGTCATGGCAACAAAATTACTCACTTTTTTTGAAGAGGAGAACAAGGAAAAACTATAGGGATTATGAGATTTCAGCTTTTTTGTCAATATCAGATTGATAATTTATTTAACTTATAATCGTATTCAAGTGATAATGAAACAATATTGAGATTAAGAGAAAATGATATCAATAATCTTAAAAATAGAAAGAAAATTTTAAAATAAGAATTTAATAAAAACATGTTAAAAGCAGAAAATTAGGAAGTTACGTCAAAATCTAAGTCAATCGTTAAAAAAGTACGAAAACTTTAAAATAATAACATTATCATTCGCGAAACCTATTTAAAGGTGATAAATACGTCATTTGTAAAAAGCCCAAACATTAAATATTGTTAGATTAAAATAATTAAATTGTTACACGTGAAAAACTTTAATGGTGAATCTATATAATAAAAGCCTAAGTCATGTGACTGTCATCAATAGTTCCGGGCTACCCGCTGCACTTTCTATAAGCCAAGCGGTAAATTTAGTACTTTAATGTTAGCCAGGTACAGGTGATGAGTCGCCAAATATCATATAGATTATTATTATAAAGCACAAAGCATTTGGCTGTCATCAACAGTTTGCAACAGGATAAAACTGCATAAAAGTTATACTTTTAGAAAGATCGTATTCAAAAGTTTATTATGTTTGAGAGATTACCTACATTCAAATATCTATTTATTCTGAGATAACTTCAATTTAAATGACACTGACAGTCCAATATCTATTTCCACCAAAGTAAACACAAAAGATTCGTTCTTCATTGAGCGAAACAAATATTAAGTTATGGAGGTAATCATTCAAACAGCAAGCTCTCCATCAATGAATTTGTGCAAAAATAATTCCCGCCTTTAAGCCAATCAAAGTTCAGCATCTTATTCTGTTAGGTAAACTGGTATACAATTCAACTTCTTTCACGATATTTTCTTCAAAAACAAACCCAACTCATGTAATAATATTTAATGAATGACATTCCAAATCGCATAGTCAAATAATTTGATATTTATGTATTATCTGTGCCACGAGGATAGATCACCGTAGATGATTGTTAATAGCCAATCATATTTACCTTTGTCAATATCGCATTCAAAACAGTGATTTAATATACTTTTATTAAGTAAGAGGATTAAAAATGGTAACTAATATTGAAGCAATCTAAAATTACACAAAACAATAATTAAACACTTAACAAAAAGGAATAATATTGACGTCACATTCACTTGGCGTCAGATTCGTTCACGTGTTTGTTACGTCATGAAGTGATTTTTAATTCGACATTTATCTGTATTTTTAATGATGTTTTGCAGATTTATTAGTTTTTCTCTATCAATTACGTCATTAAACGTGGGCGTCAGGATATTAAAAGAGTACAAACATTCAAAAAATGTGATGATGCATTAGCACAATAGATAAGTTTCAACCGTTTTAACTGAAAGTGTTCATTTATTTTATTGGGCGTTTGGCGAATAGTTTGACGAAAGTTTTTTTTTTCCATAGGAAGTGATCGACGGGATAATGGAGAACAACTCTAAAAAGATACTATTAACAATATTGTCTTAATATAAGTGTGGTTATTATTAAAGGCTTTTCACAAAAAAATTCATTGACTAAATCCTATTAGCTAAAATACGCCATTTGGCTAGGGACCCAATTACGGAAGATTACTTAATAGGTTTAAAAAAATCTCCTCATTAGTGAACGTATTGCAACTGATAAGAAAACTAACAAGAAGCATAAATGTCTAAGTAAACTAAGCGCCCCCACCCCCCCAAAAAAAGAAAAATACAACTCAACTAAAAATATCGAAATGCTGCGATGATCGCGAAGTGTTCTTGAGTTCTCTATCAGAATCTCTCGATTTGGCGAAGAATTAAGCATATAAGATAAATTATGAATAAAACTAACACGGTGTAATGCATAGCATACATTTAAGGGAGACCAAACTGGTCGCCAGAAGCGGCTAGTTAAGTCATATTTAAAAAGCTTAAACAATATTTACAAATGCTTTTAAGTTAAACAATATATCTGTCCGTAAATCTTAAAACAGAAAAAATTTAAAATAATTAAATTATTACATGATACATGCATTTAAATTGTGCTTGGTATTTAAAAAATTCTTAAGACTAAGAATGTAGTAAATTTGTTCTATAATTGCATGTGTAATTATTATATATATATATATATATATATATATATATATATATATAACTTTTTGTTATCCAGTAATAATAATAGTAAAATCAAATGTTAAACTTTGATATTAATATATTTACAATTTTTTAGAAGAAATATCTTAATTTTATAGGAATTACACATTATGCAAAAAATATACATTTATACAACATTAGAAATATCCATCGTATAATTTTTCTTTTTATTTTCTCAGAAAAGCAAGTTATACTGCCATTTTTTTTAATGCACATATCTATAATTTCTTTATCAAAAGAAAAGTCTCCTCTTGTTCTCACCGGGTGAGGAGGATTTGGTGATTTCAACAAAATATCTTCATATTTTAAATTTATGCTGTCTTTTTTAGATGGATAACGAAACCTGTTAAAATCAATGTCTGCCTGAGGAGTCAAAAAAATTATAGAAAATATTTGTTCACCATTATCAATGCTGATCTTTTCAATAATACCAGGCCATAAGTTTTCATCATGAATTAATACAAAGCACCGGTCACCAATGTCAAACTATTTTCAACTGTGAGAAAACAGTTCTAGAAACAATATTTTTTTCACCAGCTTCACTGGTAATGATTCTTTTTTATAGAGATTGCAAAAACTAGATCTATTTCTTATTTGAATAGTACCACATTTGTTTTGTCGTTTGTACGGAGTGAATCTTTTCAGTACCATTAACAGTTTTCGCTGGATGTCTTTTATATTTTGAGTACTGTAAATTTCGTTTTTTTTTTTTTTTTTTTTTTTTTTTTTACCAAAGTTACAGCACGTAGTGGCTTAAACTTTTTATTTGCATTGCATTTTGTGGGGGAGCAAAGAGGAAGAATGGAATTTTAAGGAGATGGGATTTTTAAACCTTGAATTAAAAAAAAATATCTCTCAAGAACAATAATTTAATATATACATATATTATATTTTAAGATGTATTTTAGACCAATGGACTCTGTTAATTAAAATTATTAATGTTTAGATCGTTCAACAATTTGGACATTGTTATTAAATAATCTTTTGGGGTACATTTGCTACAAAGAAAACTTTGCAAAATACATAAAAATTCGTAAGATCACTGAAGAATTAATTTTGAAATAAAAGGAGTGTTACTATTAATTTTAAATCATACTTTTAAATAAGCATGTCCGAAATTTCGTAACGATCGCAGCGGTTGCGATTTTGTGTCGATCGTTACACACATTAGTTGAGCATGCTTCAATCAAGTTATATTATTATACGTACTAAATACACTTTATTTATACAAAACACTGTAATTATTTACGATAAAACATTATAATAAATATTTTTTATACGTTTCAGGACCCCAAATCATCTTTAAAAATATATTTACCGAAAATAAAATCGGTGTTTCGATTGTTACGCGATTCGGACATTCCAGATTCTTATTTGAGAAAAGTGCATTTATTGCAAAAATTTTTTTTCAAAAACACATACAAATACTTTAATTTTTTTTAAAGTGATTTTAAAGTTAGATAAAAGAGTTTAAAGTACTTACTTGATGTATTTTTCGTGGAAATGACAGCTTTGTTACGATTGTTACTTTTGAATATAACAAAATACAGAAAAATTCTTTATAGAAAAGTCCTTCTATCTTCAAAAAAGCGATAAATCAGCCAGCCATTTCTTAACGAAATTATCAAAAAATCATCCATTTCCTTTATGCATTCGTTGTTTACCATTAGAACCACCTGGAAACAAGTTAAAATTCTTTTCTTGGTGATACATTGGAGCAGTTAACGTTATGAATGTCCAAAATTGTCCTCTTTAGCATAAAATAATAAAATTTTATATGTATTCATACAAAGCTTTGTATAAATACTATGTATTTATACAAAGCTTTTATAATAAACTAGAAAGATGTATTTGTTTGCAATTATTTTGTCAAAAATGACGAAAAATGAGATATAAAGATATATATAACACATGTGAAAGAATATGAATAGTTATCCTCGCTTGTTCCGCAGTGACTGATGAAAATAACACATTTTAAAGTGTGGAAATATGTTGCCAAATTTTCTTCTTCGCCAAGGTAGTTTTCTCTATTTTGCCTACGCCCCTATACTGAAAAAATATTGAGAATTTAATTTATGTATCCGACTATGTAAAGCACATTAAAATTGGGTAAATAGGAGCTCAGAAAGCACAGCGTCCTCTAGTGGTGGTTATTGTATTAGTAGCATCGGAATGAAGATTTAAAGACGTACATTTCCGCATGTTACACTTTAAATTTTGACCCACATATTTTGAAAAAAAACCTCCAATGCGCTGAATTTGAATTAAATAACGGTGAGTTCGATTATGAAAGATTAATGGATTTTCAATGGGAATTCCGCCAAATTAGCCAGCTATAGCCAAGTTCGCTTCATACATGGCAACTTTTTTTTCTCGCCAAATTTGGCGATATTTTGCGAAGTTGGTCAAACTTTTGCGCAATTGTGGCAACCCTGACATTAATACTTGTCACAAATTACTCATTGTTGAAGCTGGCACTGATTTCTATTTAGGAAACCTAACCCTGACATGGCCCCGATCAATGAGACGGGCCAACCGGAATTGTGAGGGACACACAGAGACTTGGATTTTATATAAATAGATTATGTAATTTTCTGACTCTGAACAGAATTAAGAACTCAGTGTAAAAAAAATAAAGTCAATGAAAATTAAATTTATTTATTGAAAAGCTTAAAGTTATGATGTGTTTCCAGTGCCCACTTTTTGAAAACAACCCATAAATTAATACAAACGGTACTACTTGATTATCCCGTGGACCAATTTCGCCAAATTATACAAACATATATATATTTTTTTAAAATAAGTATAAATGCGAAAAATTTTTTTTGTTTTAAACATGCTTTCATTAAAATTCACAAAAATTTGATTTTTTTTTTTTTTTTTTTTTTTTTTTTGATGTACTAAAAAGTAGAATTTGGAATTTCGCCAAATTTGCTAGCTATCACCAATTTGGCTTCATATATGGCAATTTCTTTTTTCTCCCAGATTTGGCAAAATACAGCCAAATTTGGCAATATTGCGCCAACGGGGTCAACATTTGGCGTTATTGTGGCAACCCTGCCATTAGCAATTTTTAAAAATTACTCATTGTTGAAGCTGATACTGATTACTCCATAGGAAATCAACCGTTGGCCCCCATAGGGATCGAATTAACAGAAAACAATGTCCAACTGATGTATTGTCCTCAGGAACACACATATATTCCAAATTTCAAAGCTCTATGTCAACAAGAAGTGGGTGAAAATCAGTGACTAGATTTGACTGCCACACACAAACATAATTGTAAGTTAAATGGAAGCATGCAATAATAACGAAAAAAGAAATAAATTAGCAAAACATTAATAAAAATGCAAATAAAAAGTCGAATTAAAAATCACTTGATGATGTAACAAACACGTTATCGTGTGTTAACATCAAGAGAATGCGACACTTACGATCATCCATTATTGGCATATGATCTTATAGTTTGGCGATAGTTTTTTGGTCGACGGGGTAATAATTGGTACCATACAAACAAATTAACTCGAAAATATTCATGATGGCGTATTAAAATACAGAAAATAATTCATAAATATGTTATACGTACGTGTTCTTGGAATATCTAAAACTCGATCAAGACATAAAATATAAGCGTAAAATTTCAAAACACAATACTTTTCTATACGTGAATCTGAAAACTATTCCCAAGCATTCGAGTTTTTTAACCTCAAACCTAAAGGAAGAATATTGTCAATAGCGTCGTTATAAAACTCCGAAAGAAAGTGTCATTTTTTGCCTAAGCATTTTATACAAGCCAATTTTCAAATGAGTAATTTTTCTTACTTATCTATTCGAAAACAGATGTCATTTATTACGACAGCAATGAATGATGACATGGTAACCGAAAAATGCCCATTTAAGCGGAAAAGCATGACAACGCGATTGCAGAAGATAGCCGCTGTTATACTGATAATATTATTCAATCTTTCGAAACCTGGTAATATTTTTAAAAACAGGGCACGTTAATATAATTACAGAGGCTGTAAAGCCTGAACGGGGTTTGGCGGGCGTAGCTAGCTATACTAAGGTAGTATACTAGGGGGCTGAACCCCCTAGTATGCGATTAAAACACGATTATGCTATTAAAACTCGAAGGCAGCCATAAGAGAACGAATCTAAAATGTTAACTGAATTAACATGCACTGCCTTGCAGACTTCAATATTTGTCGCACTTATTTATTTATATTAATTTTATTTCAAATTTCAAAGTGTTGCCATTCGCAAAATGACGTATGCGTTACGCACAGATATGTTTGTCCTTTATAATATAGATAGCGAGACTGGATGAAATTAATTTATCTCATTTTCTACACATCATGAACTCCAAATCTCTGGTGATTCATTCAATTTCAAAAGATCTTTAAAAAGATTGAAAGATAAAAATGATAGGTGATATTAAGTATTATGCAATTTAATAGTATTTATTGATTAACCCGTTAATAGTCGCGCGTTGGTCTTTTCCCCGCCCGAAATTCGTTATCTTCCTGAAACTCATTTCCCGTTAAAGTTACGATAGCCAAATTCCGTGTAGCTGACCTTGAGTGCTCACACTCTTGTGTAGTAAAATTGCAAGTAATTCCTGCTATTTCTTAGCAGTTTATCGCATTCTTAAGTTTCAATCGGTCTAAATGACCGCGTTGCGACCACTTACGTTAGTTGAATTTTTCCCCCTCGTGTTCATCCTTTCCCATTTCCGCGAAATCTGTGGGGAAGGTTTCTTCGAAGTACGGTCTCTGTCTGTTGTTATTTCGTCTTTCTTTCCTTCTCGTATTTTATTCGTTCAAAGAGTACTTTTTTTACTTTTAGAATGTGACTTAAAATTGTTTTATTATATTAGTTGTGTAGTCAGTTCGCACAAAAAAATGATGGATGGCCAACATTTTTTTTCATTGTCAAATATTGCGGGAATAAATTCTCAAATCGATAATTATTTAAATATGGAAAAAAAGGTTTGGTTTGGTTTGTTTTTTGACGGCTGATTATCTACACGAGGGATATAGGCCCAAGGGGGAGTGCCCTCCGTGGGGGTCTTTCTAAGGGAACCTAACCCGTATTTACGCATGGAAACCCACGGCTTCGAAGAAAACCACGAAAACTCCGAAACGGTTAGGCCGACGGGCGCGATTGAAATTCGAACCCAGCACTTCCCGTCTACCAGCTTCGAGAGCAGAACCTCTCCGCCACTGGTGGGGCTATGGGAAAAAAAAAAAAAAAAGAACTTGCTTTCCATTTATTACCCGAACATATAAATGAAAGAAAACACACAATAACACTGCAAAACCATTAAAAAAACGATAAGAGAATTTTGTGGGAATCAGTAAAAAAAATTGCCGTATATCCAAAATCTGAAAAGTATCGTTTTTGTACAATAAAACAAATTCGAAAGATAAAACCATCTTCTCAGAAATGTAGTGTGTATATTTGCGAAGAACATACATATAATTTATTTGTACAATAAGAAAAATAATGAGAATTTTATAATGTAGGTTAGAAATTACGCAAATAAAAATCTCTTTTGGATAATTCAGTGAATGTTTATACTATGATTTAAAAAAAAATATTTTAAGTATTTTTATAAAATTTATCTATTTTTAAATTTTCATACTGTAAGTAAAAACACATTTTTTTTTTAACAACTAGGGGGCTCGGCCCCCTACGAGCTACGCTCGCCAACCCCCGTCCAGACACCGCAGACTCTAAATGCACGCTAATTTGATCGGCTTTAAAAAGATTTCGAAAGATTGAATTATAATTTAAAAAAACAGTGGCGATCTCCCTATAAACGAATTTCTATTCATTTCTCTTTGATTGGGGAATTTTAATGCCAAATCCGCTGCAGCACTACTTGATTATCCTGTCGACCCATTTCGCCAAACCACTCGCCAAATTATACAAATTGATATAATTTTTATTTTAAATAACGAAAGAACAAATAAATTCGTACAACATTAATAAAAACACAAATAAAACGTCGAAATAAAAATAACTTGATGACGTATACACGTGTAACAACATTCCAAAATAAGCTAATATAAAAGGAATTAAGTAAAGAGAGTCTTTGTCTCCTGGTATTTTTTAACAAAGCGAAAAGAAAGTTCTTTTAAATGAGACATTTTAAATTAATTCTCAAAATATCAAATAAATGTCTAGCACAATTTCTAAATTTAAACTTTTTTGCAATATTACTTTGTGTTCATTTTATGTAATAACTATAATGTGACGTAAATATGACGTAATTTATCCTAAGACTTCTAACGCATGTTAATGAATTTATTATTTTACTACAATATCCTTTCTCTTTTAAAATTCACGTGTATACTTTTTATGACGTAATTTTTAATATGTTCCTGCTTTTTATACGTAATTATTTAATTCTAATTTGAAAGTTTTTTTCCTGTTTATAATAGTCACGTGTAAATAAATTTTTAATTTGGAGCAAACATTATTGCTTGCGATTTTTATACAGTTGGCAACAGTTTAAATTAGTACAAATTTCTGAAATCTGTAAAAAATATCTCTAGAAATGCTGAAAATTTGAATTTAAAATAGAAATAAAACCTGAAAAAATGAGTCAAAATAAAAAAATTAATACAATCTGCACTCCGGCAAATTCTAACGCATAAAATGATCTAAAAATGATTACACTGCCATGTTTAGTTTTTGCTGCTATAAAACTTTTTTAGTAGAACGATTTTGTCCAAATTTAGCATTAAATAACTCTTAAAATAATTCTTCGATTTGAAAACTGTCTGCATTAGCGTGTTTATCAAACATTTCTGTATAAAACCACCGATTTTCAATTTTTTGTATGCATTATTTTTGTTAATATTAACGAAGAAAGGCCTCCGGTCACAAAAAAATCAAAACCGGCGGCGGCGGCGGCGGTGACAGCGGTAGTTACTTTTTTTTAGAATAGAGAGATGCCGCAGAAATTATTATTGAAATCCAATAGAGGATTGGGGACAGTACCTAAGAAATTTAAATTTGTTGTCCTTCATCAATTGTTCAAATTATTTTTCAGAATAATGTTTTCCAGAATATGAGAGAAAATTCATTTAAATTAAATTATTTCTGCATATTTATAATTTCGGAGAAAATTTTCTTATTGTTTTTATTAATTTAATGAACGTTATTATAAAACAATAAATTATAACATTAATACCTTATTATGAAATGTACAATTGAATATTCATTTTAATTAAATAGTTTCTGTAAAATACATCCCTATTAAGATGAACCTTTCAGTGATTCTATTAATTAAAATAATTTATCCATCTTAGGATTTAAATTTACAATTGCAAATGTATTGAAATTAAATATATAATTTCAATAACTTATTTATTATTTACTTTATATCAGCGAAATTCGTATCCAGAGTTTTTATTCAAGGGCGCTGCTCCCACCCTGAAATAAGTAGAAAAACTACAAATCGTGCATTTTCATTTGAAAAACGGATTTAATCACAAAATCTCGAGAGAACCCCCTGCCTCCTCTCCCCCCTCATACACACACAGACACCCCACAAAATAAATAAATAAATAAAACGTAGTTACAACATTTACATTTATAATTTCGAAGTTAAGTATTTTTTACCTTTTTCTTTATTATATATATATATATATACATTTTTAATAATATTTGGTTTATGTGGTATTTGTGATTTCATAATTATTGGTCATTTTCCTTATTTTTCTATGGTATTATTGTACAGAAAGTTTATATATATATATATATATATATATATGTACATATATATATATATATATTGTCTTTAATTATTTATGGCATCAAATATGATGGTTTTTCATATGTTTTAAATGAATTAATCGTCCGCAATATGCTGGTGAATTAGTGGTATTGTATTTGATTTTCTGTTGCATGTCATAGGTTCCATTTTTATTTTCAGTTTAATTGTTCAATTTAATGCCAGTGTAATATATTGATGCTAAATTTATTAATTTTATTTTATTAAATGGATATAGAGTGCTGGAGTATCAAAAAAATCTACCTGACTCTGATTCTGTCCTTCCAAAAAAATAAATAAAAAAATAAATAAATAAATAAAAATACCCCTATAATGAATTTAGATTCATATTAGTAAATGTTTTCCTACTAATTATTGATTCATAGTAACATCAGAAATTCAATCAAATCATTTACTATTTACTTTTAAGTATTTATGCAAAACGAAGAAAGAGTTATTAAAAACATTTATCTAGACGCCAACTGAATATATACTTAAGCGAAATAAATAATTGCTGTAAAAGGTTGTAAAATGAATAATTGCTGTAATCTTTTAAAGTTCAGTCAATATTTTCACCCTACGTTATCCGTTTTCGATCATCTAATAACACCGGCAAGTTTCCCCTTCGTTTTCGGCCTGCTGGTAACGGCGGCAAATGGACCGAACGCGACTACTAACGTTCTAAAAAATGTCGCGACTACTCTCGGGTTAACATAAATAAAATACATGACTGTTATACAGTTGACAGATTTTTTTTTCTTTTTACAGCTATAACTCAATCTTAAACATTAAACAAGTAATATAAAAATTTTGTTTTTAAAGTCAATTCCTACTTAGGTCATCAAAGAAAAATTTTATGTAATCCTTTAAGCTAATACTACTTTTTGTTGCATTAAAATATCTCAATTTGTTGATTTTCTATAAGCAAGTAGGTTTACAATGGAAGTCTGTGGGAATTTGGCGAAATATTAGAGATATCGCCAAGTTGGCGTCACTTTTGGCGACTCATTTTGGTCGCCAAATTTGGCGATATATCGCCATGTTGGCGTAAAACTTGGCGGTATTTGGCGATAGAACAGGGTCTCTATGGTACCCCCCTATGGTACCCCCCTCCTTATAGATATGAAGATGCATTAAATGCTTCAATAACCAATGGCCGCCATTTTTTCTCCCATGTAAAACTAAAATTAATTAAAATTTAATTAATGAATTAATATTTGAAAAATCTGTATTAATATCAATTGTCATCCAGTACAAGTTTTAAAAAATTTATTTCAACTTGATAGAATGAATAATAAGTATCTATATTATAAAGGACAAACATATCTGCGCGTAACGCATACGTCATTTTGCGAATGGCAACACTTTGAAATTTGAAATAAAATTTTGGTTTTGCATTTTTTCTACTGTAAATTTTTAAACTTCTATGCATCACACATTTTAACTTTTTACACCGTCGTATAAGGAAAAAAATTTTCTTTTAAATACTATTTGTTTGAAAGCTGTATCTCAATTTGTTTTTGAGATATTAATTTTTTTGTAGTTTTTAATTCAAATTTTGTAATTGTGGCAACTGAAGTACTCCATTTATATTGAAAGTAAAGGGAAAATATTCATGGTTTATTATTTTTATTCATTATATCCTTATTGATGCCATTTTCACATTACAAATAAAAGTAACTTTTTTATAATTTTTGAACAGAAAATGATGTCAGACATTAAATAAAACACGCATTCTTCTTCATAAATCAGCTACATTTTAATATTTTTACATTACGCTGATAAATGAGTTTGAGGCGCTCGGCAAAATGATTCATTGAGTAAAAATGATATATTTAAAACAAAACGATCTTTTTTTTTTTTATAAAACTAAATATTTGACCAATACTACAAATAGCGAATACTATCACAACTAAAGTCAAATTTCTGAAATTTTTTTTCGCGGGTACTAAGATTAGAACTTAAGGTTTGTGTGAATGTTCACATGAAAAGTTGTCTCGGGCAAACGTTATTTTAACTTTGGAAATGCATTCATTAATAATCTATTCTTTTGCGCGTTAAAATACTTTAAAATTGTGAATTTGAGTGGTGCGTATGCAAATTACGAGAATGTGAAAATAACGTACAGTTTAGATTTTATGGGGGGAAATTTTATGATGTGACAAAGCGAAATCCTTTTTACTGATTTTTCATCCCGTAAAAACAAACATAAGAGCTCCATCGATAAACTCCACCATAATTACTCATCTTGATTACGTAATCTCATACAGTTTAATTTTTCGATAATTTAAGCAGTTGAAGTTTGTAGAAATAATATTTTGGTAATTTTGGGTTTAAAATATTATTTATTTTAAGAGTTAGACAACCAATGTAAGATGATTTTTTTGTTGTAATTATTTTTGTAGGTTTATTATAATTTCGATCTGACAGTTCCTTTCAAACATTTTAGTACGTCGAATTTCGACGGGTTGCAACTCGTTTTATTAATGATTCAAAATTTGAACAAGATATATAAATATATAAATATCTCTCTCTCTCTGTTCTAAAAAAAAAGTAACTACCGCTGTCACCGCCGCCGCCGCCGCCGGTTTTGAATTTTTTGTGACCGGAGGTCTTTCTTCGTTAATATTAAGAAAAATAATGCACACAAAAATATAGAAATCGGTGGTTTTATACAGAAATGTTTGATAAACACGCTGATGCAGACAGTTTTCAAATCGAAAAATTATTTTAAGAGATAATTAATGCTAAAGTTGGACAAAATCGTTCCACTAAGAAAGTTTTATAGCAGCAAAAACTATACATGGCAGTGTAATAATTTTTAGATCATTTTATACGTTATAATTTGCCGGAGTGCATATTGCATTAAGTTTTTTAATTTTGACTCATTTTTTGAGGTTTTATTTCTATTTTAAATTCAAATTTTCAGCATTTCTAGAGATATTTTTTACAATACTAGCGGGCTCAGCCCCCTACGAGCTACGCTCGCCAACCCCCGTTCAGACACCGCAGACTCTAAAAACACGCTAATTTGATTGGCTTTAAAAAGATTTTGAAAGATCTTTCGAAAGAACAGGGCACGTTAGTATAATTACAGAGGCTGTAAAGCCTGAACGGGGTTTGGCGGGTGTAGCTAGCTATACTAAGCTAGTATACTAGGGGGCTGAGCCCCCTAGTATGCGATTAAAACTCGATTATGCGATTAAAACTCGATTATGCGATTAAAACTCGAAGGCAGCCATAATAGAACGAATCTAAAATGTTAACTGAATTAACATGCACTGCCTTGCAGACTTCAATATTTATCGCACTCTTTATTTGTGACTTTATTTTCTGTTGCAATAAATGTGAAAATTTGAGCAAACTGATCTGTCCTGATATTTTAAAAATCAATTATTTCTACTTCTAAAAATCTTTTTTAAGAGTTAAAACTACTAAAGAAATATTTCGATTAATTAAATTTTCGTATTCGTTATTAAGTATCATATTTAGGTATTCTCTAAAAATACTAGTTGCGTAGCAACCCGTTGTGTTGCTTTTGAATTTTATGAGACAATCGATCTTTTTGCGAAAAATGAAATCTTAACTTTATTGTAAATTTAGAAAGTCATTGCAATATTAATTTTATTAAATACAATATTTCAAATAATAAGTTATATTTACAATTTAAGTCAAAACTTTCCCAATAAAAATGCACATATTCTATAACTTTATTTGCCTAGAGCTTTTTGCTCTTCCAAGATTTTGCTTTGAATTTCGGAGTTCGTAGAAATGATGTCATTTGGGTCAACTTATACAAAAATGAATTTGTTTGGACGAATTTATTCAGAAGCATTTTATATTTATGAATTAAAATAAATATTTAAAGAATTATTTTTTTTTCTCGCTAAAACTTTTCTCTTTTTTTTCTCGCTTTTTCGCATTTTTAATGTCCGCTTCTGAAAAGTTTTATTAGCCATCTTAAGGCAATGGTTGAAAATCTACTTTACGATTTTAAATTAAATGAAAATAATGTACGGTGGTTTTTTTTTTCTTTTGACGTCAACAGAATTTATCTCAATGTTCCAGTCGAGAGTCGAATTTGTGTTTCTAAAGTAAACGGATTTCGGAAGCTTGAATATGTGTGAGTTCGTATTTCGTGAAATTTTCTTGAAAACTACAATAATTTTTTCACTATTTATTCAAATATACGTTAATTTTAATTTTAAAATGATTTCAAACAATGATACCTAATAATCCTTGTCATTTTCCCTTTTCTCTCTTTTATCCTCAAAAATGGAGCAATTTTAGTTTCCATCATTACAGAAATGTCATCAAAAATAACGTACAAATTTATATCTCGAAAACTAAACAAATTTTATAATTCTACGACCACGTTTAACATCCGCGGACCCATGCGGATAACTGGCGTTAATTTGATCACCCAACATTCCCTACACTGCAAATTAAAATGTCTGAAATTCAGACACTTAAGTGTCTGAAACGGAGTGTTCAATTTTCAGACATTTTAAAATGTCTGAATTTTTTTAGACACTTTTTGCGTCTGAATTTCAGACACTTCAAACGTCTGAATCGCACCCATTTTTTGTAAGCATCATACGTAGCCATGTTTGACCACGTTGAATCCTGAAATATATTTGGCTGTGGTCCTGCCCCCTCCATCCCCATACAGCCTGATTTTCTTCTGTGCTCCTAATTTTGGTATGCAATTTTCGTTAAGATGATAATTTAAATCTTTTACCACATTGTATTTATTATAATCAATATTTTGAACTTCAGGAGTAGAACAAAATTAAAACAAAAAATATTTATTTAAATATTAAGATTTTTTTTATCTTATTTTACTTTGAAAGGTCAAAATATTGATTATAATCAGTACAATTTCGAAACAGATTTAAAATATAAGCTTTACAAATATTGCACATCAAATTTGGTGGCACTAAAATCGTAGGGGGTGGGGGGCACTGCCCAGTATGCCCATGCTTTAATCAAGAAGTTCTTTTGAAAAAAATGCAACCCTGCATTATTGTTATCTAAATTGAGATGTCCGGTATTCGGGAGTATCTGTTGTGGATGTTAATAGACATTCCCGAATAGCGGACACCTCTATTTAGCGAATACTTTTTTAATCCGCAAGGCATAGATATTTGTATATTTTTTTACCTCACAAAAGCAGACATCTTCGATTATCGGGCAAATTCAGCTGCCCCGCAGTGTCTCTATCGGATAAATATATGCATATATATTTTATAATCTTTTCCCACTCTAAAAGTTCAAAATATTTAATATACTCGGCGGTTGAATGTCGAAAAAAATTTTAAAATATCAGATGTAAGAAAATTGCAAGTAAATTCCCCCCCCCCCCCCAAGAAAAAAATGAAAATTCATAATTTTAAAATTAGATTTTTTAAAAATTATATTGCCACATAGGCACTTTTACATATGCATCAGATGATAATCACAACAGCTATTTAACCATGAATAAAAAAATAAATATTCTACTTTAATAACATTGAGAAAAAAATTACTTCTGTATTTTGTTAAATATATATTGGGTTTTTAATCTTGTCTTACTATAAAACTTCAAAACTTTAATTATAATTAGTGCAAGATTTAAGATATCAGCTTTACGAAAATTTCAAAGAAATCCCGACCCCCTCCCAGAAAAAAAAAAAAAAAAAAAATTAAAATTCTTATCATTTAAAAATTAGATTAAAAAAAATTTATATTTCCACATGGGCAAGTTTTTATGTAGATCAGAGGGTAATCACAAAGGCTATTCAACTATCAATAAAAATAAATAAATATTCTATATTAATAACACGAAGAAAAAATAACTTATAGTCTCCAAACTTCTTTTGTCTTAAATATATATCTTAACATCTGTCATTTTTGTATTTTTCGTATAAGTTTATGTTTTATCTTCTACATACTTCCTTTTATTTCCTGTTAAAAAAGTTTTTGAATGACTAAATATTTACAATATTAAAAAGTAATTATTATGACAAATTAAATTTTACATTATTTTCATAACCATGTAATTAAAGATTACAATTCTACGATAGAAAATCCTTTTCATTAGATATCTTCGAAGAAAAATAAATTTAAAAGCACGAAAAGAAACAAACGCTTATCAGTAAACGTTAATCTCAAAATGACTCATGGAATGGAAGATCTTTCTAAACGCAGCGACTTCGAAATAAAGAAATGATTTCGTTTTTCCTGACTCATCGCTGTGACGTCTGTTAGCAGGTCAACAGATTTACACGTTAAAATGTTTAATCGCTTATAAATATATGTAAAAAATACTCGAGATATACATTCTTTTTCAATGATACATATATACATTTATAAAAATTGATTTTTATTCCAAAAGCAAAAGTCTATAAATATATATATTTTTTAATTTCAGTTGAATATTGTTCTGTTAAAAAAAAAAAAAAAAAAAAAAAAAAAAACTCCGAAAATCCCTGGATTTGACAGAAAAAATCCCGGGATTTTCGGGATTAAAAATAGAGCGGAATCCCGGAATCCCAGGATACGGGATTGTAATCGCTATGTGGGAAGTAAGAAAGCATTAGGAAATGTTTCAAAGCTTTTTTTTTTCTTTATATCATTGTGGTCGTATAGTGATAGATAAGAATTAGAATTGAAACAGATAAGAATTGAAACTAAGAACTCCCATGGAAAACAAGAGAATGCATTTAACTTAAAATGTGATATTATTACTTTAAATTAGGGGAAACATATGAGAATTTAAAATATATAATTTGTAATAAAAGGCAACGTCATAAGTTAAAAAATATATACTTCTAGAATTAGCGGGCTTTTTGCAAACAGATTCAAAACTAATACCATTTTATGCAAGATTTTGATCAGTGCTATTTAGAAAATCATAAAAAAGAACACTAAATTTAGTACTAAAAAGAAAGATTGTGACACTTACTTTAATCCTGTTGCAAGAAGTAAGATAAATTCCTCGATTTGAAATTTTAAAAACTATTACAGTGAGGAGCAAAGACTTGCATCTTTTTTGAAGGGAAGACGTTAATACATCCGACTAAGCATACTCAGAGAATGAAATGCTTCATCCTCAAAATATACTCCGCCAGACAAAAGTTCTTTTTTACCAGCTTTTATAATGACGAAGTACAATAACACTAAATCTCGATACAAATTAACACTAAGTACGCTCCACACCACACACACCTTGCCACACACTTTGTAGAGTTCCCGGATGTAATCTTCAAGTGTTGTCTCTATCCCGAATTATATCGACGACAGCTTATAAGAGTCATTGGGTGTCAAGCACGTAAGTCAGATGTATATATTCAATACATAAATAAACTAAGTGAATACGACTTAAAATCACAGAACTTGAAATTTCGCAAAAAAATAAATACGCGTACATAAAACAAACTTTCAGTTACTACAACGTACGTTCCAACGAAAGACATCTAAAACGCATGCGCAACTACAGTGCCCCCTGGTGGATACATTCTCCCTCCCAGTATAGTGAAATTTAATCAATTATGCTTTCTTTATGTCTGATAATTAAAAATATATGATATTTCTTTTCTTATAAATGGCTATAGAATAATTTTACGTTAAGGAAAATGTTACTAAAAATTTTACTTCAGAGAAATCCACCTTCTTTTGAACACTTCGTAGAAGACAATTTTAATTCTTTTCTTCTTTTAATATTGATATATTTCAAATTTATCTCAAAACGGTGTGTGTGTGTCTCGGGGGGGGGGGGGGGGGAAGAGTCCATTGAGAAAAAAAAAAAAGTTTTATTTTCAAAAATGTCGTTTGAAACTTATTTTTGAACGATTAATTTTTATATTTATTTTTATGTTTGTATCTTTAAACATTTCTTGCCCGAGGAGTTCTGTCAAAATATTCTTAGTTTGCCTATTTCATGTTTATGTTCTGCATTTTAGAAAAGCGGATTACGCTGTTGACCCCAGACCCAACTGTTCCAAAATCTTGTCCCTCCCTAAATTTCTTTCCACCGGTACATCTCTTAGTATTTAACGGGAGGGTGTGGCTCTTCCTTGCACATACGTGCGTACGTCCATGATTGCGAGTAATTTTTGAAAATAAATATTTTTCATGAAAAGCAATTACTGATTTATTTATTGCGCCAAAAATAACTAAGTCCCAAAACTTTAGTAAGCTAACTATTTCAATTTTCCAGACGTCCCATAATCTAAACAAATTACTTTTTTTTTTTTTAAATATAAAATACCAAATTTAATGGATAAAAATATTTTAAACATCTGTTATCCATTCGAAAACAATTTTCTGGTGGTGCTGGCATACATATTGCAATACAGTTATACATACAGTCATCACACATATGATACAATTGTATCGCATTTAGACACTTAAGTGTCTAAATTTCTAAATGTCTTAATTTCAGACATATCGCCATTTTTCAGACATGTTTATCAGTTCATTTATGCTATGATCATAGTAAGACACTTATGTGTCTAAAATTTAGACACCTGTGATGTCTGAAATTTCAAATTTAGACACTTAAGCGTCTGAATAACTTTTTCAGTCACATATGTGTCTTAATTTAAGACGCCTCTATTTGCAGTGTATTCTAGGAGGAACAGCTGTGAAATACAAATGGACAGTCACTTTTTAATATAATAGATTGATGAAGTTTTAATTTCGCTATAAAAAATTAGCCAGGGGCAAATGCTGAATTATTTATATTATTTTAAGTGCAAATGGCTTATTCCTTAAATGATAATGTACGCAATGGATATAGATTAAAAAACATTATTCTTGAAAATTATTTAAAAAGACATAATAAATAAATCAATTAAGATAAAGTTTTCAAGAAAATTGCATTTAAAAGTAGATTTTTTCCCTATATAACGGGTGTAAAAATTGAAGATGCGCGATGTTTAGAAATTCAAAAAACTGCAGTAGCAATCATTGCAAATCCGACATTTAATCGTCAAGCGTTGCCATTCTCAAAATGACGTCAGCCGTACGCATGGACATATTTTCCCTTTAGATTTTTCAAACGTGAAGTTCCGTTTGTCAGCTAAAACTTTGCATGTGAAAATGTATTCTTTTGGCTTGAGGGTCTAATTTCAGTACCGCGAAGTACAAATTCCAGAAACTGATGTATTTTAGATGTATTCGTGTAAAAATATATAGTTTTATCAAAGAAAAGGATTGTTTTCTTTTAAATATGGAACTTACTGAAGCATTACGCCAAGTGTCTCAAAATCGGTATCAGCCGAATGAAAATATATTGTAACATTAGCTTTATTAGCGAATTTTTTTTTTTTTTTTTTTTTTTTTTTTTAAATAGTGACGTCATTTTCTGTTCAGACTTAAAATAGTTACTTTTAATTGTAATGAGTAAATGATATCAATAAGGATAAATAAACCCCAATATTTTTTTTTTCTGCAACAGTGGAAATAATACGATTGCTACCATTTTGATGAAATTTCAAAAAATCTCTTCAAATTAAATTAAAAATATAAAAGTGAAAATATTTAGAAAAATAGCTAGTGCGAGGACATCTACAAATGCACAGATTTCATTTAAAAAAAGAATTATTAGCAAAATTGGTACAGTAGAAAGTTCAAGGAATGTTAAATTCGTAATTATTCTTTTATTTATTTATTGATGAAGCTTTAATTTCTTTGTAGAAAATTAGCGGGAGAGAAATTCTGAACTTTTTTTATGTGCAAATTGTTTATTAATATTTCGCAATGGAGCCGGCACGGCAAAATCATTTAATTGATAAATAACAACGAAATAAAAACAAAACTCACTGGGTTTTATAACAGACGATATTATTGACATAGCACGTATTTTAATTTCAATTTTTTTTTCGGTTTTTATGAGAAAATGGCAACTAAAAGATACAACAATCTACTATTTTCATTTTTTCCCCTTTAGTTTCAACAGAAATGGAGTACTTCAGCTGCCAAGATTACAAAAAAAGTAATAAAAACTACAAAAAAATTAATATCTTAAAATTAAAATGAGATGCAGCTTTCAAACAAATTGCATTTAAAAGAGCATTTTTTTCGTTATATGGCGGTGAAAATTTTTAAATGTGCGATGTTTAGAAGTATAAAAATTTGCAGTAGAGAAAATTACAAAACCAAAATTTTATTTCAAATTTCAAAGTGTTGCCATTCGCAAAATGACGTATGCGTTACGCACAGATATGTTTGTCCTTTATAATATAGATAGCGAGAATGGATGAAATTAATTTATCTCACTTTCTACACATCATGAACTCCAAATCTCTGGTGATTCATTCAATTTCAAAAGATCTTTAAAAAGATTGACAGATAAAAATGATAGGTGATATTAAGTATTGTGCAATTTAATAGTATTTATTGATTAACATAAATAAAATACATGACTGTTATACAGTTGACAGATTTTTTTTTTCTTTTTACAGCTATAACTCAATCTTAAACATTAAACAAGTAATATAAAAATTTTGTTTTTAAAGTCAATTACTACTTAGGTCATCAAAGAAAAATTTTATGTAATCCTTTAAGCTAATACTACTTTTTGTTGCATTAAAATATTTCAATTTGTTGATTTTCTATAAGCAAGTAGGTTTACAATGGAAGTCTGTGGGAATTTGGCTAAATATTAGAGATATCGCCAAGTTGGCGTAAAACTTGGCGGTATTTGGCGATAGAACAGGGTCTCCCCTATGGTCCCCCCCCCCCTTATAGATATGAAGATGCATTAAATGCTTCAATAACCAATGGCCACCATTTTGTCTCCCATGTAAAACTAAAATTAATTAAAATTTAATTAATGAATTAATATTTGAAAAATCTGTATTAATATCGGGTGCCATCCAGTACAAGTTTTAAAAAATTTATTTCAACTTGATAGAATGAATAATAAGTATTTTATTAATGATTCAAAATTTGAACAAGATATATAAATATATAAATATATCTCTCTCTCTATTCTAAAAAAAAGTAACTATCGCTGTCACCGCCGCCGCCGCCGCCGCCGGTTTTGAATTTTTTGTGACCGGCGGTCTTTCTTCGTTAATATTAAGAAAAATAATGCACACAAAAATATAGAAATCGGTGGTTTTATACAGAAATGTTTGATAAACACGCTGACGCAGACAGTTTTCAAATCGGAGAATTATTTTAAGAGATATTTAATGCTAAATTTGGACAAAATCGTTCCACTAAGAAAGTTTTATAGCAGCAAAAACTATACATGGCAGTGTAATAATTTTTAGATCATTTTATGCGTTAGAATTTGCCGGAGTGCATATTGCATTAATTTCTTAATTTTGACTCATTTTTTGAGGTTTTATTTCTATTTTAAATTCAAATTTTCAGCATTTCTAGAGATATTTTTTACATTACTAGCGGTCTCAGCCCCCTACGAGCTACGCTCGCCAACCCCCGTTCAGACACCGCAGACTCTAAAAGCACGCTAATTGGATTGGCTTTAAAAGATTTCGAAAGATTGAATTATAACTTAAAAAACAGTGGCGATCTCCATATAAACGGGTTTCTATTCATTTCTCTTTGATTGGAGAATTTGGCCAAATCAGCTACTGTTAAAAGATACAATGGCTGTTTCCGTCTTTTATTATATAATTTTAGTTAAACATTTCAAAATATAAAATGTGTTAAATAAACAGAGTCTTTGTTTCCCGGTATTTTTTAACAAAGCGAAAAGAAAGTTTTTTTTTTAAATAAGGCATTTTAAATATATCGTTTATAAACTGACGAAATTTTCACCAAACTTTTCTTTCTCATTTTAATATTCACGTGAAAATACTTTTGTTATGAAATAAAATATTTAATCTGTCCTAACAAAAATAGTTGAAAAATATCAAATAAATGTCTCGCGCAATTTTTTAAATTTAAACTGTTTTACTATATTATTTTTTGTTCATTTTACGTAATAAGTGATATGTGACGTAATTTCTCCTATTTAAGACTTTTAACGCATGTTAATGAATTTTTTATTCTACAATATTCTTTCTCTTTTAAAATTCACGTGTTAATATAGTTTTTATGGCGTAATTTTCAATGAGTTCCTGTTTTTTATATTTTATGTTTACAATAGTTACGTGTAAATAAATTTTTATTTTGAAGCTAACATTGTTTGCGCTGTTTATACAGTTGGCAACAGTTTAAATTAATACCATATTGTAAATTATGTAAAAAATATCTCTCAAAATGCTGAAAATTTGAACTTAAAATAGAAATAAAACCTCAAAAAATGAGTCAAAAAAAATTAATGCAATCTGCACTCCGGAAAATTCTAATGCATAAAATGATCTAAAAATGATTACACTGCCAAGTATAGTTTTTGCTGCTATAAAACTTTTTTAATGGAACGATTTTGTCCAAATTTAGCATTAAATATCTCTTAAAATAATTCTTCGATTTGAAAACTGTCTGCATCAGCATATTTATCAAACATTTCTGTATAATATCACCGATTTTCATATTTTTGTATGCAATATTTTTCTTAACATTAACGAAGAAAAATCTCCGGTAACAAAAAATTCAAAACCGGTGGCGTAGACAGCGGTAGTTACTTTTTTTTTTTTTTAATAACGAGATTTTAGAAAATGGTATTAATTTATACTGTTGCCAAATGTATAAACAGCGCAAACAATAATGTTTGCTTCCAATTAAAAATTTATTTACACGTGACTATTATAAACAGAAAAAAAACTTTCAAATTAGAATTAAATAATTATGTACAAAAAGCAAGAACTTATTAAAAATTACGTCATAAAAAGTGTACACGTGAATTTTAAAAGGGAAAGGATATTTTAAAATAATAAATTCATTAACATGCATTAGAAGTCTTAAATAGGAGAAATTACGTAATATTTACGTCACATTATAGTTATTACATAAAATGAACACAAAATAATATTGCAAAACAGTTTAAATTTAGAAATTGCGCTAGACATTTATTTAATATTTTGAGAGGATCTTTTCAACTATTTTTGTTAGGAAAGCGCAAATAATATTTCATTTCTAACAAAAGTATTTCCACGTGAATATTTAAAAGAGAAAGAATAGCTTGGTAAAAATTACTTCAGATTAAAAACGATTAATTTAAAATGTCTCATTTAAAAGAACTTTCTTTTCTCTTTGTTAAAAAATACCAGGAGACAAAGACTCTGTTTATTTAATTCCTTTTATATTAGCTTATTTTGAAATGTTGTTACTCGTGTCTACGTCATCAAGTTATTTTTATTTCGACGTTTTATTTGTATTTTTATTAACGTTGTATTAATTTATTTGTTCTTTAGTTATTTAAAATAAAAATTATGTCAATTTGTATAATTTGGCGAGTGGTTTGGCGATTTACATAATTTGGCGAAATTGGAAGACGGGATAATCAAGTAGTACCGCAGCGGATTTGGCGCTAAAATTCCCCAATCAAACAGAAATGAATAGAAATTCGTTTATAGGGAGATCGCCACTGTTTTATAAATTATAATTCAATCTTTCGAAATCTTTTTAAAGCCTATCAAATTAGCGTACATTTAGAGTATGCGGTGTCTGGACGGGGGTCTCGTAGGGGGCCGAGCCCCCGAGTACATATAAATGAATATAGGGAGAGTATGAACTAATAGTAGAAATTGAATGAAAAAGAAGAGAGATTTACAGATGAAATAAATAATTTACTAATAAAATTGTCCTGTTTACATCTTAAATTAATTGTTAACCCTTATCGGACGCTAACGATTTATACATGCTTTTATTTTTATAGTCTATTGCACAAATATAGTTTAAAAATAATTTTTAGTACATTACTCTTGCACATGTTGTCAAAGTACAAGTAAAAGTGTTTCTTAAAAAAAAAAGGTGTTTACAAACTGAAAAAAATTCGAGTAAGAGATGCTGCTTCCGATGTCACGCAGGAAATGAATTAGAACAGATAAGGGTTAAAATCCATGCAGACCAAGCAATATTTTGTATTTCAATAAGTAAGAAATTTGAATAAACAAAAATATTTTAAACTAAATAATGCTATAAAAAGTGATAAAATATCTTTATTTAGATTGACGAACGTTTCATCGCACAAACGGCGACATTTTCAATGAATGATTTTGAAAATGTCGCCGTTTGTGCGATGAAACGTTCGTCAATCTTCATAAAGATATTTTATCACTTTTATAGCATTATTTAGCTTAATCTGTTTATAAGTGATTATAATACGTCTTGTTACAAAAAGATTTTATCTAGTAAAATATTACATGCGCTGAGGCCAACAAACTTTTTTTTTTTATTACCTTGTTGTATTTCCTTTATTATTATTATTTCTTTTACAACAAATGCCATTTTTTTAGCTGCTGTCTTATGAAAAACGACCAGTATGGTATGTTTTCTCCGGAATGGGCTCTCAATGGCCTGCTATGGCTAAAGATCTTATGAAAATCAAAATATTTCGGAAGTCCATAACAAAATCACAAGAGATATTAAAACCATATGTTCCTGACCTAATGGATATTCTCACCAACGAACTTCGAAATGATATTTCAATAATGTACGATGAAAATACTGAGCGAAAAATTATTCCAGCCTTCGTTTCGATAGCTACTATGCAGGTAACAAAAAAATATATATATATATCAATACTTTTTTACAGTGATGTGCTTATATCATTAATATTTTTAAAATGTTTTTAATCAGAAAGTTTAATCAATCACGATATTATACAGAATATATCCATGTGCATATAGTCATTCTGCATTGGTTTTATTCACAGATAGCTCTTGTTGATGTACTTAATGAATTAGTATTGAAACCTGATGGTATAATTGGTCACAGTGTCGGAGAATTAGGCTGTGCCTATGCAGATGGTTGCTTAACACGTAAACAGATGCTTCTAGCATCATACTGGCGAGGAAAAGCTACAGAAGATTCAGACCTTATCCAAGGTTCAATGGCAGCAACGAGTATGTAGTAATATTTAAAATATTTTTTGCTTGTTTGTGTGTTTGTATAAGCAGAGCTGCGCCGTATTACTTACACAACATACTAATTTCTAAATTTGACCGTTAGTAACGAATATTATTAAAAACATAATTCACTTCTACAGTATTTTCTTCTCGTATTTCAGACTATGATATTTTTTAAGACCTAAATTAACTAACACATTATTTTGTAAGTAATATTTTTACAGTTTTACAATGTAGATGAAAATACGTTTGTTATATTGGCACTCATTTGATTTTTCTTTTATACCAAGGAGTTTATTTTGTTGTTTTATACTAGGAACTCGCAGAATTGATCGTGCATCTTTTAAAGTGAAAATCAGTGTCTCATTTTACTTTATATAGGATATTTTTTTGCTTCAAATCATGAATGTAGGAATTATATGAAACATATTTATAACAAACTCTTACGTTGCTGACGATCAGAATTTTTACTTTCTTCTATCTTTGCAAGAAAAGGTTATTGTATTCATAAAAAATTTCGAATTCTGGTTTTCGACGGATTTACACGTTTTAGGGGTCAGAGAAACCAAAAAACATGTTTTTACAAAATGTCTGTCTGTGAGTATGTCTGTCTGTATGTGTGTTACGCAAATATTGTGGGCACTCTTTCTCAAGAACTAATTAACGGAATTTAATAGAAATTTATATTCTGTTAGTCCCTAATATAAATTGGTGCTGATTAGCTCTTGGTGTAAATCTCTCAACAGGAGGCGCTGCTATGCATCATTTTTCACGATTTCCGCAATGGCTCAATCTCCAGAACTAATGCACGGATTTTCATCAAACTTCAGATTCAGTTAGTACTTGACATGGCTTGAAGTTATATACATTTTGGTGTAAAGCGCTCAGCAGGTGGAGCTGCTATACAGCATTTTTTACGATTTCTGCAATAGCTCTATCTCAATAACTAATGCTTGGATTTTCAACAAACTTCAGATTCAGATACACCTTGATATGAATTAGTGCTGTTTGTATTTTGGTGCAAATCGCTCAACAGGTGGCGCTGCTATGCTGCATTTTTCGGAATTTCCATTATAGCTCTATCTCAATAACTAATGCCTGAATTTTCATCAAACTTCAGATTCAGGTATGCCTTGATATCAGTTATTACTGTTTATGTTTTGATGCAAATCGCTCAATAGGTGGGGCTTTTATGCTGCATTTTTCAGAATTTTCATTATAGCTCTATCTCAATAACTAATGCCTGAATTTTCATGAAACTTCAGATTCAGGTATACCTTGATATCAATTATATCTGTTTATGTTTTGGTGCAAATCGCTCAATAGGTGGCGCTGCTAAGCTACATTTTTCATTATTTCGGCTATAGCTCTATCTCAAAAACTAATGCACGAATTTTCCTCAAACTTCAAATTCAGATATACTTTGATATGAATTGGTAGTAAATTGATGTAATTTCTTGTATTATTTAAATGACTTAATTGATGTGATTTATATAGAAGAAAGTTTTCTGATGATCACAACATACTAGTTTTTGTCGTTCTCGTTTACAAATATACTACTTAAATATATTTTATAATTTTTAACAACGTTTCAAGTAGGGAGCAAGTATTATTTCAAATAGAACTAAAGAAAAACTTTCGTTAAAATATGGAGAATGCTATAATTTATAATAATAATGTATTACACTATCGGACTTCACCCGTTTCGCCGGTCGGTTTCTCTAAAAGAATCTTGGATCAAACGAAATATATATAGCAAAGATGAAATGTGTTTACCTATTTTTTTAGTATGTTTGTTAACTTGAATTTCACGCTTCTAACTAAAATGGCTGCTGAGATATGCCAAATGTTCTAAAAGTTTCGACCCCCCCCCCCCTTTTAGCACCTTAGGTTGGGGAATTTGTAAAATCGCTGAAATATATTTTGAATTATTTGTTAGTAATTTATTATCTGGAATTTCACTCTTCGACCTAAAATGGCTGCTGAGATATGACCTAATATTCTAAAAGTTTCAACACGCCTTTTAACCCTCTTAAGGATGAATTTCTAAAAACGCTGAAACACATGATACATTATTTTTTAGTAGATATATTTATCATGACCGGTTCGAAATCCATGATATTCACGAAGAACACCAGATCGGATTAAAGTTGTGAGGTCTAAGCAGTGATATGATTAACTAAGTTTAATGTGTACATTAACAACACACACACACATAATATAACGTAATAACACTCTTCAAAATTACATATTATTTCACAGCAGCTTTTCGAACACAACGTATCCAAGATTTCATCGCCTCTCTCTTCTGACTGTTGCCATTCCGAGTTTCCTCCAAAATCTTTGGACCACGGAGTATAGGCGACTTTAACACCTTCCCCCAAGTTTCTACATGTTGGACGGTGTCCCACACTGTGAAACTACTCTTAAAAGTCCTAACACAAGTTTTACTTAAAAAGTCCTACCAAAAGTCCTTCTTAAAAAGTAATTCTATTTTTAAAAAAAATCTATACCCGCCTTATCGAGAGCATTTACTTAAACTACTGATATATACATAACTTCTTATACACTACATACTAAAAATATACATATTACAAATACACATTTAGCCCAGTGGTTAGGGAGTTGAATTCGGAATTAATTAAGGGAAAGCTGGAAATTGTTTTAATCCCTTCCGTTTAGGTCTAGAATGATATTCTATGTTTTCCCCCTCGTACTAGGTGAGCGTTAGGAAATATGTATAGAATATTAGTAAAAAAACACATTTTTTTTGCATACCATAACAGTATCTCAAAAGAGCTAACTCCGTCAAAAACAATGTCAATACAAATGTTGTAGAGCTTAAATTTCTGAGTAAAATGAGTACCTACACTCAATACTTATGTTGAATATTAATGTCACAATTCTACTTCAAAGTTTTAGACACATCATCAGGGGATGACCTCAAAATTAATTAGGAGAAAACTGGAAATTGTTTTAATCCCTTCAGTTTAGGTCTAAAATGAACGTACTATGTTTTCTTCCTCGTACTTGGGTGAATGTTAGAAAATATGAACATATTTATTTTCGAAATACACGTTTTTTTTAGTTTCCTTAACAATATCTGAAAACAGCTAACTCTATAAAAAACATTCTCAATACAAATGTTGTAGAGCTTAAAATTCTGAATAAAATGTGTACCATCATTAATATTTTTGTTCAACATTAAGGTCGCAATTCTATTTCAAAATTTTGCCTTAATCGCTAATCAATAGCTTGAAGCCAGGAGAGACCAAGTTAACGTAACAATATCTCAAAATAACTAACTCTATCAAAGACATTGTTAGTACAAAAGTTATAGAGCCTAAAATTCTGAGTAAAATGAGTACCTACACTTAATATTTTTGTTCAATATTAAGGCCGCAATTTGAGATATTGTTAAGTTAACTTGGTCTCTCCTGGCTTCAAGCTCTTGATTTGAAAAATTTTGAAATAGAATTGCGACCTTAATGTTGAAGAAAAATATTAATGATGGTACTCATTTTATTCAGAATTTTAAGTTCTACAACATTTGTATTGACATTGTTTTTTATAGAGTTAGCTGTTTTGAGATATTGTTAAGGAAACTAAAAAAACGTGTTTTTCGAAAATAAATATGTACATATTTTCTAACATTCATCCAAGTACGAGGAAGAAAACATAGTACGTTCATTTTAGGGCTAAACTGAAGAGATTAAAATAATTTCCAGTTTTCTCCTAATTAATTCTGAGGTCATCTCCCTGACGATGTGTCTAAAATTTTGAAGTAGAATTGTGACCTTAATATGCAACATAAGTATTAAGTGTAGGTACCCATTTTACTCAGAATTTTAAGCTCTACAACATTTGTATTGACAATGTTTTTGACAGAGTTAGTTGTTTTGATATATTGTTATGGTATGCAAAAAAACGTGTTTTTTGACTATAATTCTATACATATTTCCTAACGCTCACCTAATACGAGGGGGGAAGCATAGCATATTCATTCTAGACCTAAACAGAAGGGATTAAAACAATTTGCAGCTTTCCCCTAATTAATTCCGAATTCGGCCTTTTTTTGCTCCCCTACCACTGGGCTAATTATACAATATATAATAATGAAATAATACAATATATATATATATGTATATATATATATATATATATGTATTCTACTCATAAATGCGAGATAAAGTATCTGCCACTACATTAGAACTTCCTGGCTTATGAGCAATAGAAACTTGATAGCGAGATAGTGCCAACGACCATCTGTAATCGAGCGTTCTTAGGAGTTCCATCTGTTAAAATTTTAGGGGATTATGGTCCGTATTCAATATTATGTTGGTTCCATAACTCCACATTTCCAAGTGCCCAGATTACAGCATATGCTTCTCTTTCAATTTTGCTCCACTTTGATTGAGTTGGAGGAAGCTTTTGACTGGCAAATGTTATGGGCTTTAACATGCCGTCTTTGTCTCTTTGCATTAAACAGGCACCAATACCCGATATGGAAGCATCGGTGTTAATTTCGAACGGTTTGGACATGTCTGGGGTATAAAGATTTGTAACTTCACATAAGCTTTCCTTTAATTTACGAAACAACTTTTCAGCATCTTCTGACCATGGAACATCATTTGGAACAGTTTTTCTGGTCAGATCTGTCAAAGTCTTTGCAATGTACAAGTCCTTAAATGAAACTATAACTTCTTTACCCTCAGTGACAATTTTGTATTTGCTTTCTTGGTTAACCTTCTGGAGAGAATCAATATCAAATTTTATAGCTTCTTTCTCAATTTTTAGAATCTCCAGAATACTACAATACAACTTGAGGTAAAATTGAAACCTTTTCCTTTCATTCTTTTAACTGATTCAACACTATCTTTCAATTCTCTTTCTTTCATGGAAATTTTTGTTTCTGGATCTTTTTTCTTCTTCAAGACAATGCTTTTCATCATTATTTTCTCATGGCCTGGAGAAGACTTCGGCTCAATTGGTCATAAAATATCTTCTACATGTTCTTCCCTTTTGACTTCATAAACACGATTAACACGCTCCAGACTCTTTGATTTAGTTTCTATCTCATCTTCATCCTCAATATTCTCTTCAGAATATCTGACAATATTAAAACCTTCATCAAAATCAAACATTTTTTCAATTGTTTCAAATTCATCCATAATTCTTAGCTCAATCATAGATCTTCTTATATCTTTTTTAATTTCATAATACTTAATAAACACTTCAAATGTTATTTCTGGAAAATTTTCACAAATAAAACCTTTGTCAGAATATTTCTCTTTCAGTAAACTTTCAAGTATTTCAATTGTTCTTGATTTTATATTTTGTTCTACATTTTTCATTCTTATTTCATTCTCAAGCTTACTTTTTTTCATGTCAAAGGCTGCACACCTCAATCGTTTCAAAAATTCTTTTGTCAGTTTTGAAGCAAAATTCCCTCCATTGTCCATAGCAATAATTCTAGAAATTCCAGATCTAACAAAAATTTCAGTAAACGCTTCACAAGTTTCTTTCGCTGTCAACTATTTAATAGGGATTGCTTCAGGCCCACGACTATGTTGATCCATAACAGCTAGAATATACCGATGGCCTGGAGAAGACTTCGGCTCAATTGGTCATAAAATATCTGCATTTACTACTTGAAATGGGAGTTCTGATCTCCCGAACGCTCAATAAGTGTTCTGTCCGTTACTTTTGTTTTTCTGCTCATTTGACAATCATGACAAGCACCGCATAGTTGTTTTACTTCTTTTGGCATTCCTTCCCACCAAAACGACATAGCAATTCTATCTATTGTTTTCTTAGCAGCTAAGTGTCCACCAGTTGGTGTTTCATGTGCTAATCTCAAAATGTCTTGTCTTCTACAGGCAGGTACAACAATTTGAACATAATTTTGTCCTCCAATTTTGCTTCTATGATACAACAAACCGGATTCCATCCAATAATTATTTTTCTGCCGCTTTGCATCTTCAAAGCATTTTTCTAATGTAGAACAAGCCAATTGATCCTTTTTCAACAGTTGCGCTTGTGAAACTGAACAACTTTCCTTCTGGTCGTCATTACCAACATTTTCGGGTACAACAGTTGCCTCGACTGGAGTAGGAATCTGTTCGTAATCTGAAGCTTCTTTGTCTTCATTTTCATTATTTAGATTTGTTTCCAGTTTTCCTTCTGGGCACCTTCCCTTCACATTGAATATAGGTTTTTCTTTATTTTCTTCAACCGGGGTGATATCTACCTCATCCCCTAAATACAACTTCTGCTGTTCTTTTAACAGAGCGAAAACCTTGGGAGTGATCAAAGTTTCTTCGTGTAATCCTGCCACTACCGCAACCTGTACTCGTACATACGTAATAACCTAATCTTCTGTCCGAAGAGTGTGAGAAAGGGAACCAAGATTTGCTTCTACAGGACTCCCTATTGCGGGTCTCAAGAATACTTTTCCACATGACTGCGAATTCTCTTCCGGCACCACCGACTTCCGCAGCACTGTAATCTCCGCACCACTATCGACGTTTTCCTGAAACTTCTGGTTACCGATTCCTAGATCTACCTTAAGTAGTCTCCTATCTGTTTCTTCAACCGGAATATTCATATTCAAACAAATTGCATTTAGACCCTTTTTCTCAAGATCGCTTTTGGAAGTTTTCCTCCATCTTTTTTTACTGTATTCAATTTGGGACAATACTTCTTCACATGCCCATTCCTTACCACTTGCGAAACAGGCATACTTTGTGCGAAATTCTATTTTCTCTCGTTGCACTCTGAGAGATGCTTCAGTCTTGGGGGCAAATTTCGGTTTACCATCTCTCATATCTTTTCTTGATTCCGGATTGTAATTATCATCAAACTTTGGGACAATTTGTGCTAATTGAATTTTTGGTGCTATCTCAACTTTTGATTCATTTCTTTGTTCCGGAAATTTCTATAATTGTTCCAGTCTTTTCATTTCCAATTCATGCTCTTTCACTTCCTTGGCTATTCGCTTCTCCCTTTCTTCTTGCCGTATTTTTCTTCTCTGGCTTCCCTGGCTATTCGCTCGTCCCTTTCTTCTTGTCGTATTTTTTCTTATTTTGCTTCCCTGGTTATTCGCTCCTCCTTTTCTTCTTTCTTTTTTCTATCCTCAATTACAGAACTCAAAAATCCCTTCACAAACTCTTCTTCATAGTCATTCACTTCTAGTATAGCCTTTTTCAGATCTACGATTTTTAAATTTTCGACATCCTGAACTCCAAGTTGAATAACTACTTTCTGTAAATTTTCTTTTCTACTACCTTTACTTAAAAATGCCATATTTGAAAAACCAAATTTTAAAAAAAATCGAAGCAATCAGAAATATTCAAACAGTGTCTCTACCCGAATTGCAACTTTCCTCACTTTAAACCAAATTTAATTTAAACCAGAACATTCTTTTGTAAATAACCCCTCAAATTGAATGGAATTTATTACATTTAAATACTTATATTAGTATTACTGAATACATTAAAACACATTTGCACACAATAAAAATATATCTAGAAAACAATTTTTGCAATAATTAAAATATACTTTTACCAATATGTCAAGTTAAAAAAAACATGTTTTGCTTTTAACACTTTAATTTCTTATTGAATTATATTTCAAAACGAACCAAATGTTTATAAATCACTTATACCTTTTTGTTAAATTAAATTGTATCCAAGATATGAAAATCGTTTCTTTTATCTGGATTTGAAACTCAAATCAAATCTCAATATTTCCTTTCAATTTGTAAATCGAAAATATGCAACAAAAAAATAAATAAACAAATAAATGCTTAATATTCTGCCACAATTAAAAAAATAACTAAACAACCAAATCCGTAATAATCAAATTTATACATTCTCAGTTTCACTGAACAAAGATTACTCAACCTTTATTTCATAAGTCCATCTGAATCAGTTGCAAAGAATTCCAGAATAGTACATAACAAAAAAAAAGAATAAAAACACTTCCTTTACATACTTTAATATAGCACCTTTTTATCTTAATCCCAAAGTTAAAAAAATAAATAAAAACATTTGAAAATAAATCTGTTTCTTTTCTTTTTTTTTTCTTCCTCCGAACGATAATTCACTTAGTTAACATTTTTTTTTTCATCAAAGTTTATTCTTAGCAAAAATATAACTTCACTAATCTGTTATGAAATTTTAATAAAAATGAAACTCATTTTTATGCTTCTTTTTCTTTCTTTCTTTTTTTTAACACAATAACTAGAGTATATTTATTAAATAACAAAATTTAAACTTTCACGCTAAATATAATTATTTATAATACAGTTCTATCTGAACATTCGATCAATTTAAGAATCGTAATAAATAACTTCGCATTCATATTACTGCGCAAATTAAATAGTATACAATACAATTCTTAAGCATACTTTTCAAACTTAATTACTGCATTAAATACCATGTTGATTCTATTAATTGAATTAATATTAACTCGTTGTTTCGAAACATAATATAAAACATATACACTTTAAATAATTATTTTAATAATATACATTTAAATTAAGCTCTCGATAGGAGAAAAAAAATACCTTTGTGATAGCCAGGTCAGTTTTCGAACACTCTTTTTTGTCAATCAATTACTATCGCCACAACTTTATTCACTTAGATTAGGGCACAACTTTCTTGCTTTAACCACAATATTATACGATGACATTTTATGCTGTGGTAACACCGCAGATGATTTTTAAAAATTGAAGACCATCATTCTAGTCGTCTGCGCCATTATCATGACCCGTTCGAGTTCCATGATATTCATGAAGAAAGAACATCAGATCGGATTAAAGTAGTGAGGTCTAAGCAGTGATATGATTAGCTAAGTTTAATATGTACATTGGACGAATACATTAACAACACATACACACATAATATAACGTAATAACACTCTTCAAAATTACATATTATTTCAGAGTAGCTTTTCGAACACAACGCATCCAAGATTTCATCGTCTCTCTCTTCTGAATGTTGCCATTCCGAGTTTCCTCAAAAGTCTTTGGACCACGGAGTATAGGCGACTTTCAAAATATTTTATGGAATTTCAGTCTCCTACCTCAAACGGCTGGTGAGATATGGCAAATGTTCTAAAATTTTCGACCCCCCTTTTAACCACCCTTTGTGAGGGAATTTCTAAAATCGCTGAAATACATGCCTAATTATTTTTTAGCAGACTTATTTTCTGGAATTTCAGGCTTGTAGCTAAAACGGCTGCTGAGATATCGCCAAATGTTCAAATAGTTTCGACCCACCCTTTTAACTCCCTTAAGGGTGGACATTCAAAAATCGCTGAAACATATGCTTAATTTTTTTATTAGATTTATTTTCTGTAATTTCACTCTCCTAAGTATAACGGCTGCTGAGATATGGCCACATGCTCTAAAATTTCCGAATCCCCCTTTTAACCACTTTAGGAGGTTGGATTTTCAAAAATCCGTCCTTAGTGCTCTATCCCCCCACCCCACCCTCAATTTTCATGCTTCTAGTTTCAGTAGTTTGGGCTGGCCCTTTTATATACGGAGATAAATATTAAAAACTATCTCAAACAATTTTTCCTTATAGGCCGTAATGTAATGTAATTCTTTTGAGTGTCCCTGCAATCCCCCACTTCCACCCGCACCGGCCAAACTGACTTACTAACAGCCGGTGACCAAGGGATATCTAATCACTACAACCGAGTGTGGGTGACAGTAGGTATTTATGGAGAAAAGTCTGTCTTTACCCACAAACGATTGACTTTATATACAGTGGTGGACAAAATTGTGGATACATTTAGGTAACTTTCAGTACAAAAAGTAAAAAGCTACCTATTACAGGTATCCGAAGGAAAACACTTCTGGAAATTTTGTTATATTTTCGCCGATCATGACCCCCAGATACTAAAACCACCCTCCGTTGAAATGCTGACTTATATATATATACTACATATATATATATATACTAGGGGGCTCTGCCCCCTGCAAGCTACGCTCGCCAACCCCCGTTCAGACACCGCATAATATAAAAACACGCTAATCTGATCGGTTTAAAAAATATTATAGAAGATTGAATTATACTGAAAAAAGCTGTGCAGATCTCCCTGTAAACGGGTTTCCATTCAATTTCCTTTGATTTCAAAAATTTAAGGCCGAATCAGTTGCTTTTAAGACACCCAATGGTTGTTTTCGTGTTTGATTAAAGAGGATCGGTTAAACGTTTGAAAAGAAACTAAAAATAAAAGTACACAGAGTCTTTGTTTCCCGGTATTTTAAAACAATTTCTATAACAATAGCCTAAGTCATGTGACTATCATAAAGAGTTCCGGGCGAACCACTTAGCTTTTTATATTCCTGGTGCCATTTTGGTACTTTAATATTAGCCAGGTACAGGTGATAAGTCGCCAAATATTATTCTTTAGCCATCATTTCATCTATATCATAATAGTCCAAGTCATGTAACTGCCATAAATAAATACGCTCTGATCCCTTCGCTTTTCATATGAAAGTTCGGCCCAGATATCATATACGGCCCCATATTGGAGCGATTTTTTTCCAATGCTAATTTGGGGAAAATATCAACAGCATAAACAACAACATCCGGTTTATCAAATCAAGCAAAATAACGATATTATATCGCCAGTTAAGTACCCGTTGCGTGTATGACATTGGCGTCAGAAAAAATAGCGCCAATATGGGACGGTATGTGGCATCTATGCCGAAAGTTTTCCCATTTCGATTAAAAAAGTCATTTTTTTTTCGAATAATACAACATAAAAGCATTGTCGCAAAGAATTCTTGGTACTGTTACGCTAGCCGGGTGCAAATCTCGCCAATAACTAATTTTCAACTAGGCAGCTAGCATTTTTTTTTTCGTGTGGTAAATTAAAACATTTCTTTGAAGTTGAAATTAAATGTCATCGTTTGTTACATCATTTAATATTTGGCCGGATGCCATATACGTTTGGCGTGATTCTTCTTACAAAAATTTGGCAAAAACCTCGTTTTCGAATGCCAGTTACATATGTATTTTTGGTACTACTTAGTTATCCCGTCGAACAAAAATCTATCACCAAACTATAAGATTAACTGCCAATAATAGTTGATAAATCTCACATTCACTTGACTTTAAGCAAGTTACACGTCTTTACGCCATCAAGTTATTTTTATTTCGACGTTTTATTTGTATATTTATTAATGTTATACTAATTTCTTTGTTATTTTATTATTTAAAATAAAAATTATGTCAATTTGTATAATTTGGCGAAATGGGTCGATGGAATAAATAAGTAGTACCGTATTTTTTAATTATGTTCTATTATTTTTTATTTTTAAAGGAAAATAAATAAAAAAATAATTAACTATAGAACAAAACAATTTATGTAATTAAAAAAAAGAAAATAAAGTAAATAAACACTTATTAAATAAAGAACAATAGCCGGGTTACCATATCAACCAAAATAATGCCATTTTGGCGCCAATTAGGTACCCCGGTGCGTATATGACATCTGTGCGTAATATTTTTCTTTTCATTTCGTTTAAAAAAATAAAGAAGTGAAAGCCTTTTATTTTAAATGTTTCTGTTTGTATTAAATAAAATGATAATGAAATAAAAACTGAATTATGAATAAAAGTAACATGATACATTTCTTAGCATATATTTAAGGGAAGCCAAACTTCTCGCCAAATTAGTTTAAAATAGTAACCTTTTATAAAATCGGAAAAAAATATCTGTTTGATTAAAGTTTGAGTTGCCATCATTAGAAAAATGTATATAAAATTAGAAATAATCAATATTTCGAAAACTAATTCGAATTAAAAAATTCTAATACCAGTTTTGAAATCTGCGGATTAATATTGATTTTTGGTGTTAATTTCATCGCAAAGTATTCCATATTTTAGGAGAAATCGCCGTGATACATAATCAGTTGTTTAATCAGTCGATTCAAAGAATCGTTACATTTCAGCCGTTTCATATATTCGTTTCATAAATTCGTTTCATTAGGATTTTATATATATAGGCTAGATATTTATATCTGAATTTTGTTTTGCTGTAACTCTCGATTTTTTTTGCTGATTTGGATGAAATTTTTCATGTGCTTAGTACATACTACCGTCTCAATCGAGTTCGTTCACCAGCTTCATCAGTGAGGTTGTTTCAAAATGGCGGCCATTTGAATTTTTGAATTTTTACTTTACATTTTCTAACATTGTATACTTATAGAAAACGTTACGTTTCACAAAATACAAATTCTTATTTATCATTAAAAAACAGAAAACCAATGTTAAAAATGCACAAATAATACATCAAAAGTAGGAAACAGCTGTTTAGAATCTAACAGCGATATTCTTCTTTAGTGCAAGATAGAGCAAGGTATAGCGTGCTATAAAAAGGAACGCTCGGTAAAATGACAGGGCCTTCCTTATATGCCCGATACGGTCGATACGGTTATAGATCCGATAGCGAATACGCCAACCAACGAGAGAGAAACAGTTGAAACGAGTGAGAGTACATGTAGCGACAACTACCGGAGAAGAGATAAAAAGAAACCAAAAAAAGGGAAACTAAATTAATGCTTTCGAAATACTTGGAAATTCGTGAGTACTAGATAAGTCACTAACTAAAGAGTGAGAATTATTAATTACTAGCAAACCCCACGGCTTTGCTCGCGTAATATTTGAAATATGCCAAGTGATATTTATATGTATAATTTTTATTAAAAGTTACTAACTAAATTTTTACTTATTTCTTTTAAGAATGATTAAAAAATTACTATTTAAAACACAGTTTGATTAAACATCACTATTACACTGCATTAGGCAGAAATGAGACTTAAATTAATAAAACTAAATAAATGATAATTTAGAAAATATTTTGAAACCTTTATGCTCATTTAATACGCTCATTTCAGTATTCATTTGAAGTTTTGAATTTTTTAGAAACCATCTTCTTACATCTTAATATTAACTATCATGTCAAATTCCAAGTCCTACCATCTCTCTCAACACAAAGGGCTATGTTGAATTAGGAACTATCACCATTAATTTGCCAACATTAATTTTGATATCGGTTTGTTATTTTTAATATTCCACAGAACCGTAATTTAGAAAGCTTTTAAAGGCTTTTTATAGAGCGTTTGCTGTTCCTCTAATCCCCAGGTGGTAGAATCATCGTTCTGTGTAGGATCAGAGACTGTTACCATTGATTCGCAACTATTACTTTTATAATCGGTTTCTATCTCCTGAAATTACATAGATATCGTAATTTAGGACTTTTTTAGAATGCTTTTCACACCTCCCCTTCGCTTCACCCCTTTTTGATTCGAATTTATTTTCGACAGCCCTTCAAGGGCATTTATATTTTATAAGTAACTACCATGCCATATTTAAAGTTTCTAGCTTTTTCAGTATCACAGAAATCTCAATTTAGAAAGTTTTTAGCTCCTGCAACCCTCTGGTGGTAGTGGCACAGATATAAAATATAGCTTATGTTTGAGCAGGTTCTAACACCAACAATTTGTCATTATTATTTTTTTAATCGGTTTAGTATTTTATAAGATTGCATAAAAATTATAATTTATAACGCTTTTCGGTTACTTCATATTTTTAAATTTGGAATTACCTTTCGACTGTTCTTAGAAAGAAGTTGCATCTTGTAAGTAAATACCATGCCATACTTCAAAGTATTAGAGCCCTCAGTTGTGCAAAAAACGCAAATTAGAACATGTTTTGCTTTTGCAACCCTCAGATGGTAGTGACAGCAATATATAACCTATGTTATAGCAGGGGCTATCACCATTGATTTGCAACCATTACTTTTGAAATAGCTTTGGTATTTCCTGAGATTGAGTATAAATCGCAATTTAGAACGTTTTTAGAACGCTTTTTGCGCATTTTCACCCCTTTTTAAATTTCTAATTTTTTCGAAACTGTTCTTAAAGATAATTTATATCTAATAAATATTTACCTTGCCTAATTTTAAGTTGCTGGCCCGTACCGATCACAAAAATCGAAATTTAGAACGCTTTTTTGCTCCTGCAACGTCTAGGTGATAATGATACCGACATAAAATAGCGTCTATGTTAGAGCAGAGTCTGTCAGCATCAATTTCCTACAATTTCTTTTGAAATCAGTTTGATTCTTCCTGAGATATCGCTGACAAATCGGCATTTAGAACGCTTTTAGAACGCTTTTCGCGCATTTTGCTCCAGCATCTCCTCTGGGGTAGTGGAAACAGATATAAAATATAGCCTAACTTGGAGCGAGATCTGTCAGCATAATTTTTACACCATTATATTTGAAATCGGTTCAGTACTTCCTAAGATTGCATAGAAATCGAAATTTAGAACGTTTTTATTGGGTTGGCAACTAAGTTCCCGCAGTTTAATTAAATACACTTTTTCTACCGGAATCTATATTCTGTTTTTTTTTGATCGAGTTAATTTATTTTGAACGGTAAAATGTAATGTCAATTATAGAATACTTCATAGATTACTACAGCAGTACTATGTGGGTTCTCAACTAAGTTCCCGCCGTGTTTTTAAATGCGTCTTTTTTTTACGAGTCTACCATTTTTTTTATATCTAGTTAATTTATGTTAACCCTTTCCGGCACACTGTGCCCGTGTCGGGATACCTAATTTTAATTCCAAACTTACGAATGGCACCAAGAATATTTTAGTAAAATTTTGCTTTTATAATGAATAGTTAAAATAACGTGCATTTAATTTCTAGAAAAGTCGTTTTAAAATTCCGGTGTGAGTCAAACATTTCTTCATTTTACAACAAGAATTGCCCGTGCCGGAAACGGTTAAATTTCAGATCATTAACTCTTTGCACTCTTATGTCCAATTTGATTGGACATCATTTTTCTTTGAAAAAATTGTTTTTGACACCAGCAATAATGGAAAATAAAATTTGCTTTGTTTAATTACAACATTTTTGATATTGTGTACTTGAAGGAAACTTTTTAAAAAGTGGTATAAACCGAATAAAACTTGTGTAGGAGACGCCCGAGTCGAAAGGGTTGAAATGGAATGTCAACTATGGTATGCCAACTGGGTTGGCAACTAAGTCTCCGTCGGTTTTTTTTTGTTGTTGTTGTTGTTGTTTTTTTTTTGTTTGTTTTTTAAGTTTTTTTTACAATAAAAAATAACAAATAATTAATCAACAATGTATGTCCCTTGTTATTTACAACTTCTTCCCAACGTTCAAAAAGATTTTCAACACCTCGTTGGTAGAAATCCCCCAGTTTCGACTCGAAAAATTCATCTAACCAAGCTCTCAATTCTGCATTATTATTGAACGAATCTCCGCGCTTAGCATTTGATAGAGATCGAAAGAGGTGGAAATCCGTTGGCGCCAAATCGGGAGAGTACGGCGGGTGCGGCAGCACTTCCCAGCCATGCGTTTGAATGGCTTCCTTGGTCATATTGGCGGTATGAGGGCGGACGTTGTGCAGCAAAAGAACTCCATTCTGACAATTAGGTCTTTTCTCTTGAATAGCCGTGTTGAGTCGTTTCCATTTGTCGAACATAGAGTTCCGCGTTGACTGTTTGGTTTGATTAAAGCAATTCGTAATGGATAATCCCTTCCCTTACCCACCGTACGCACAACATAGTTTTACGTGGATGAAGATCTTGTTTAAGGCGCGGTGTTGGTAATTTACCGGGGCTAAGCCATGCCTTGCGCTGCTTCATATTAATGTACAGGCACAATTTTTCGTCGCCAGTAACGATTCGGTAAAGAAATCGTTGCTTGTGTTCATGAGTTGAGCGGTGACGAGCAAGCAAACCAGCGGGGATTGTGGCTCGTTGATTTTTGTTGTTGTCACTTAAAGCATGCGGAACCCACCCATGCTCCACACATCTGAACCTTTCTCATCGAGTTACGATGTTTCTCTATAGCATTGTGGTATAATTTCATTTTCTCTGCGAGTTCCCCTGTTGTTTGACGGGAATTTTCGTGCAAAAGTTGATTTAATCGCTCTTCATTGAACTCAACTGGACGGCCAGAACGAGTTGCGTTTTTGACGTCAAAATTTCCATTTTTGAACTTCTCATACCAATCACGAGCGGTTCTTTCAGCTATGGCACCCTCACCGTACACAGTACAAATCTCGCGAGCAGCTTTTGCGGCCTCGCAACTTCGATTAAATGTAAGGAGGAGGATGTGTCGAAAACGCCCCCTTTTCTCAACTTGACACTCCTTTTAATAGATCTGATTTTTAACACAAATCAACTCTACCCAGAAAACAAAGTATAGATTCCGGTAGAAGACTCCTATTTAAAAAAACTGAGGGAACTTAGTTGCCAACCTAATACAACGCTTTTTGCGCATTTTGACTCCCTTTTAAATTTTAATTTTTTTAGGAAATGCCCTTAGAGATCATTGATATCTTATAACTAACTACCATTCCAAATTTCACGATTCTAGGCCCTTCTGTAACGCAAAAACCGCAATTTAGAACGTTTTTCTCCTGCACCCTATTTGGGGTAGTGTCATCGACATAAAACATAGCCTATGTTGGAGCAAGTGTTGTCACCGTCAGTTTGACACCATTATTTTTTAAATCAGTTTGGTATTTCCTGAGATTGTGTAGAAACCACCATTTAGAACGTTTTTTAGAATGCTTTTCGCGCATTTTCACCCATTTAAATTTCAAATCGTTTAAGAACTGTTCTTAGAAATCTTTTATACCTAATAAGTAGCTAATATTTCAAATTTCATATTTCTAGCCCCTTCAGTAACACATAAATCGCACTTTTAGAAAGTTTTTTGATCCTGTACCTCCTTTGGGGTAGTGGCACCGACATAAAATGTAGCCTATGTTGGAGCAAGCGTTGGCATCATCATTTGGACACCAATATTTTTTTTTTAAATCGGTTTGGTATTTCCTTAGATTATGTAGAAACTACCATTTAGAACGTTTTTTAGAACACTTTTTATGCATTTTCACCCCTTTTGAATTTCGAATTGTTTAAGAACTGTTCTTAGACATAATTTATATCTTATAAGTAATTAATATTCCAAATTTCATATTTCTAGGATCTTCAGTAACACAAAAATCGCGTTTTTAGAACGTTTTTTGCTCCTGCACCACTTTTGGGGTAGTGGCACCGACATAAAACATAGCCTATCTTGGAGCAAGCGTTGTCACCATCATTTTGACACCAATATTTTTTAAATCTGTTTGGTATTTCCTGAGATTATGTAGAAACTACCATTTAGAACGTTTTTTAGAACGCTTTTTGTGCATTTTCACCCCTTTTAAATTTCGAATTGTTTAACCCGGGAGAACTCGCTGCATGAGATTTTCTCTCACAGTCGTACTTTTTTAAGACTCTTATTTAAATCATTTTTCATTTTAATTAAAATTTCAAAATGTTTTTCAATTATTTTACCTATTTTGTGAATAAAAGTACTAAGCCAAACAAAAAAAGTTCATATTATATGAATGCAAAGTAAAAGATAAGCAATTGGGCATTCTCACTAGCGAGTTCTCCCGGGTTAAGAACTGTTCTTAGACATCATGTATATCTTATAAGTAATTAATATTCCAAATTTCATATTTCTAGGCCCTTCAGTAACGCAAAAATCAAGTTTTTAGAACTCTTTTGCTCCTGCACCCCCTTTGGGGTAGTGGCACCGACATAAAATATAGCCTATGTTCTAAGTTGGACTAACACCATCATTTTGATACCATTACTTTTGGAATCGGTTTGGTAGTTCCAGAGCTTACCTCCTACAAATAAACAATTTTTACCTCTTTGTAATATAGAACTAGCAAACCCCGCGGCTTTAATAGTTGAAATATGTATTTTTTATTAGAAGAACAATCTTTGGAATAATTCAAAAATTACAAACTAAGCCACAGTTTGACTAAACTTCATTATAAAACTGCAACAGACTGAAATGAAATTTTAATTGATAAGAAGAACTAAAACTAATTCCAATTAAATGATAATTTAGAAATTATTTTGAGACTTTTATGCTCATTTCATTTGAAGTTTTGAATTTTTTTAGAAACCATCTTAACATATTTGCCTCTTAAAATTAATCACCATTTCAAATTCCAAGCTTCTTGTCTAACAGTCTACCATCTCTCTGGTGTTAGTGGCACCAACATAAAATGCCGAAACAGAGTTTAAATAGAATGTCTTGAAAAATGTTGAAACAGAGACTCTCACCATTAATTTGCAAACATTAACCTTGAAATCGGTTGGTATTCCCTAATATTCTATAGAAAACGGAAGTTGGAAGTTTTTAAAGGCTTTCTTGTTCTCCCTGCCAACCAGGTGGTAGTGACACCGGCATAAAATATAGATCTTATAGGATCGGGGACTATCACTCTTGATTAACAACGAATAGCTTCTGTAATCGGTTTAATATTTCCTGAGATTTCTTAGAAATCGTAATTTAGAACACTTTTAGAATGCTTTTCGCTCCTTCTCTTCGTTTCACCCCTTTTTAATTTCGAATTTATTTTCGACTGTTCTTAGAGGACATTTATATTTTGTAAATAATTACCGTGCTATATTAAAGTTTGTAGCCTCTTCAGTACGGCATAAATCACAATTTAGAAAGCTTTTTTCTCCTACAACCCTCTAGGGTTTTTTTCACCGATAGAAAATGTAGCTTATATTTGAGCAGGTTCTATCAACATCAATTTACAATCATTATGTTTGAAATCGGTTTCGTATTTTATACGATTACATAAAAATCGTAATTTAGAATGCTTTTCGCTCACTTCATCCTTTTAAATTTGGAATTTTCTTTCGACAATTCATAGAAAGCATTTACATTGTTACATTTTTGAAGTAATTACCATTCTAAATTTAAAATGATAGGCCCCCTCAGTATCACACAAATCATAATTCAGAACGTTTTTAAAATGCAACAGCAAGGTGGTAGTGACGCCGACATAAAATAGATCCAATATTGGAGCAAGGGCTGTCATCATCAATTTCCAACAATTAGTTTTGAAATCAGTTGGGTACCTTTCTGAGATGGCGTAGAAATCGTAATTTAGAACTTTTTTGTCCATTTTCACCCCAATTGAATTTCGAATTAAATAGGAAATGTTCTTAGAGATTATTTATATCTTATAAGTAACTACCATGCCGAGTTTCAAGTTGCTGACATCTGCAGTATTATAAAAAACGCAATTTAGATCGTTTTTTGCTCCTTCATCCCTTTGGGGCAGTAGTACCGACATGAAATACAGCCTACGTTAGAGCGAGGGCTTTCACCATCGTTTTCACACCATTATTTTTAAATCGGTTCGGTACTTCCTGAGATTGCGTAGAAATCGCAATTTAGAAAGTTTCTTAGAACGCTCTTCGCTCATTTTCACATAATTCTTATAAATAACTGCCCTACCTAATTTCAGGATTCTAGGCCCTTCAGTAACACATAAATCGCAATTTAGAACGTTTTTCGCTTCTGCAACCCAGTAGTGACAACGCCATGATATAGAGCCTATGTTGGAGCAAAGGCTATCATCATCAAAACCATCACTTTTGAAATAGGTTGTGTACGTTCTGAGATTGCGTAAAAATCGTCATTTAGAGCGTTTTTTTAGAACGCTTTTGCACATTTTCACCCCTTTTAAATATCGATTTTTTTAAGAAATGTTCTTAGAGATCACTTATGTCTAATAAGTAACTACCATGCCAAATTTCATGTATCTGTGACCTTCAGTAACACAAAAAGCGCAATTTCGAACGTATTTTTGCTCCTGCACCCACTTTAGGGGTAGTGACACCGACATAAAATGTAGCCTATGTTGGAGCAAGTGTTGTCACCATCATTTTGACACCATTAGTTTTGAAATCGGTTTCGAACTTCTTGAGATTGCGTAAAAATCGCCATTCAGAACGTTTTTTAGAACGCTTTTTGCGCATTTTCACCCCTTTTAAATTTCGAATTTTTTAAGAAATGTTCTTAGAGATTATTAGTATCTTATAAGTAACTACCATTCCAATTTCATGTTTCTAGGTCCTTCAATAACACAAAAATCGCATTTTTAGAACGTTTTTTGCTCCTGCACCCCCTTTTGGTCAGTGGCACGGACATAAAATATAGCCTATGTTCTAAGTTGGACTAACACCGTCATTTTGATACCATTACTTTTGAAATCGGTTCGGTAGTTGCAGAACTTACGTCCTACAAATAAACAATTTTTACCCCCTTATAATATTAGTATAGATATAGATATGGTAAGTTTTCCAAAAATCAAGATCAAAGTTAGAAGAACATTTTTGGAAAATGATGGCTGAGGAAATATTGAACTTATGTTGAAAAGGAAAACAATGTTGAATAATAGAAAAACGTTTAAGCTCCTGATTTTTAACGTTACCCTCATGCTCTTTTAAACGGAATCGAAGAGCACGTTTAGTCTGCCCAATATAAGAAACACCACCCTGGCAAGATATTTGGTAAATGTCCCAGTTATCTAGGCGATCACTGGGATGATTGAGATTTTTAAAAAAAATTATTAACAGGGAAAAAAAACATTAAAATTAAACCTTCTTAAGATTTTAGCAACTTGCTGACTGATTTTGGAAAAAAATGGCAACACAACTGAAATATTAGAGTTCGAATTAAAATGCTTTTGGACGGGAATGGACGGGACTCTTAAATTTCTTATAAATATAATCTATAATATTAGAGGAATAACCACGATCAACAACAATAGCTTTGAGGTAATTAAGTTCAGCACTATGAAGAGTGAACAAATATTGATACCCCGAAAAACAAAAGGATTGAAAGCAGCTAATTTCTGGTTAGGAAGATGAAAAGAATAAGTGCGAGGTGGCAAAACTCACAGCAAAAGATTTACGAAAGACAGTGGTCTGAAAGCCATTTAAATAACGAATGACAAGGACATCCAGGAAAGAAAGACAGTTATTGGGCTCAAATTCAGAGGTAAATTGAATGCAAGGATCAATGGAGTTCATAACAGAGAGAATATGATTAATGTCCAAATTCATTTCAGCCAGGACATAAACATCATCAACCTACGAACATAGAACGTAAATTTTAAAATTTCAAAAATTTTGACCTCAAAATAGTGCATATAAATATCGAATAAAATTAGACTAAGAGGATTACCGATAGCCAAACCGTCAAAATATTTAGAAAAACAATTTCGATTAAAAACAATTTTAAAATAGCTTGATCGTTAAATGTTTAAGACTGCAAATAAATCTCCTATATAATTCCTTGCAATTTGAAGGAATAAATTTTTTCTTTATCTTTTTCATCTTAAATTCGAGTGAACATTGTATAGTCCAGGCAATAGAGACCGTATAGGGTCTCTACCTAGCAAAATTCATGGCAGTTCTGGAAAAAGGCCTACTATATACTTTTTGGGGTTGCTGAATCCGAATTTTTAACTTCCTATCAAAATTTCCCTCGGCAACCCCCAAATTTTGGTAAATAAAAAAATTGATTTTTTTAATAAAAACCTTTTTTGGGAGTTTTTTTACCAAAATTTGGGAGGATGTCGGGGGAAATTTTTGTGGGAAGTTAAAAATTCGGATTCAGCGACCCAAAAAACATAAAGTAAGTTGATTTCCAGAACTACCATTATTTTTGCTAGGTAAAATTCCCTATTGCCTGGACTAGTATCTAAATGGTTACTCCATTTGATGGCTCTCACTATATCAATTACATTTGTTAAAAAATGCTTAATAATGCTAAAGTATAAAATTAAAGTATCAGAACATACTGAATGGAAGAGATTTGCAAGGGCATTCAATCAGACATGCAGGTATTTTTCTTTAATTAAACTGAATGCTGCTATCATATTTGAAAAATTCTAACCTGTGATTTCAAGAGTTTTTTTTTTCAAGACTAGGGGGCTCTGCACCCTACGAGCTACGCTCGTCAACCCCCGTTCAGACACCGCAGACTCTAAAAGTACGCTAATTTGATCGGGTTTAAAAATATTTCGGAATGTTGCATTATAATTTAAAAAAACAATGGCGATCTCCCTATAAACGGATTTCTATTCATTTCTCTTTGACTGTGGAGTTTTAAGGCCAAATCCGCTGCGGTACTACTTGATTAACCCGTCGACCAATTTCGCCAAATTATATGAATCGCCAAAGCACTCGCCAAATTATACAAATTGACATCATTTTTATTTTAAATAATGAAAGAAGAAATAAATTAGTGCAACATTAATAAAAATACAAATAAAACGTCGAAATAAAAATAACTTGATGACGTAGACACGTGTAACTTGCTTAAAGTCAAGTTAATGTGACATTTACGATCAACCATTATTGGCATTTAATTTTATAGTTTGGCGAATGATAGGTTTTTGGTCGACGGTATAACTAAGTAGTACCAAAAATACATATGTCAATCGCTGTTTTCGTCTTTGATTAAGTAAAATAAGATAAACATTTCAAAATAAGCTAATATAAAAGGAATTAAGTAACAGAATCTTTGTCTCCCGGTATTTTTTAACAAAGCGAAAAGAAAGTTCTTTTAAATAAGACATTCTAAATTAATCGTTTTTAATCTGACGTAATTTTGACCAAACTATTCTTTCTCTTTTTAATATTCACGTGAAAATACTTGTGTTAGAAATGAAATATTATATGCGCTTTCCTAACAAAAATAGTTGAAACGTATCCTCTCAAAATATCAAATAAATGTCTAGCGCAATTTCTAAATTCAAACCGTTTTGCAATATTATTTTGTGTTCAATTTATGTAATAGCTGTAATGTGACGTAAATATGACGTAATTTCTCCTATTTAAGACTTCTAACGCATGTTAATAAATTTATTATTTTACAAATTCCTTTATCTCTTAAAATTCACGTGTAATTATAGTTTTTATGACGTAATTTTTAATAAGTTCCTGCTTTTTGTACATAATTATTTAATTCTAATTCAAAATGTTTTTTTTTTTCTGTTTATAATAGTCACGTGTGAATAAATTTTTAATTTATTACACGTATAAATATTTTTTTTGTTGAAGCAAACATTATTGTTTCCGCTGTTTATACAGTTGGCAACAGTTTAAATTAATATCACTTTCTAAAATCTGTAAAAAATATCTCTAGAAATGGTGAAAATTTGAATTTAAAATAGAAATAAAACCTCAAAAAATTAGCCAAATTAAAAAAAGAAATACAATCTGCACACCGGGAACTTCAATCGTATAAAATAATCTAAAAATGATTAAATTCTCATGAATAGTTTTTGCTCCTATAAAACTTTTTTAGTGGAACGATTTTGTCCAACTTTAGCATTAAATAGCTCTTAAAATAATTCTTCGATTTGAAAACTGTCTACATCAGCATGTTTATCAAACATTTTCGTATAATACTGCCGATTTTCATATTTTTGTATGCATTATTTTTCTTAATATTAATGAAGAAAGACCTCCGGTCATAAAAAATTCAAAACCGGCGGCGGTGACAGCGGTAGTTACTTTTTTTTTAGAATAGAGAGAGAGAGATTATGATATTTTACAGAGAAAATTGAAACTTTCCACCTTTTGGCTACCAGGCCTGGCATTACCCAGGCCTTGGGTAATGCCAGGCCTTGGGCCAGTGGAGTATATACCCAGGTATATATTCCAAAAATATATACCTACCAGCTGGGTAGTTACTCTTACCACATCACTGGTTATAAATCGAGTATTTTTTCACATTTTTATGCAAGTGGTAGACTATAAAACTGCAGTTTGAATTTGCTTTAATTTTTTGTTTAGATATTCTCGCTATAATATTATAACTCTACAATTTAACATTATTTAATTTAAAGCAAATGGGGCCCGACCAGTGGCCGAGGGGTTCTGCTCTCGAAGTTGGTAAACGGGAGTTACTGGGTTCAACCCCAATCGCGCCCGCCTGCTTAATCGTTCGGAGTTTTCGTGGTTTTCTTCGAACCTTGGTTTTCCTAGCGTAAATACGGGTTAGGTTTCCTTAGAAAGATCTTCACGGAGGGCACTCCCCCCCCCCCCCCTTTGGGCCTATATTCCTCGGGTTGATAATTGGCCGTCATGGACTCAACCAACCAACCAAAGCAAATGTTTTAGGTGTTAGTTTGTAAAATTTAATGAATATGTATAATTTATTGTTATAAATAATTGATGTTCGATTGATGTTCTTATTCTAAAATTTCCTACTTTTAATTATGTTTTAAAGGTATGACTTGGTCAGAAGCTCAGAAACGTTGCCCGAAAGACATATATCCTGTGTGTCACAATGCAGAGGATTCTGTAACAATTTCAGGCCCAGTAGATAGCATGAAAAGCTTTATGAGTAAACTTAAAGATGAAAACGTATTCGTTCAAGAAGTCAACGCTTGCGGATATGCATATCACTGCGATTATGTTCTGCCAATAGCAGACAAACTTAAACTTCCCATGGAAAAAGTAAGTACAAAGGTTACAGCATGGAGTTGAAAAGATTTAAATTACTTTTTTTTAATATTAGCGATCTGTTTCCGTGTGTATGCACAACGCAGTGTTGCCAGATTTGGGACACTTTGTCCCCAGATTGTTGATTGTCACGCTTTTTACCCGACTGCCAAGACGAGTTCCGTGTTTCACGCATATCTGGGTATGTGGATTTCTGTATACCCTCGAAACATTTCAACGGCTGGATGGATTTTATTGAATGAGATCTCTATCCAATCGTCTTAACTGTCCGATAGTTATAGGCTAGGTTTTGTTTTTATTAATTCAAAATGGCGGTAGAGACGAAAAAAAATTACGCACCCTACTGAGGGGCATATCATTGGATAGGTCTTTCAAAGTGAACACGATGTTTCTTTGACTATTTTACAGTCAGATGCTACGTTTAAATATCTATACAACCTGGAAGTTGTGTAGGTAGGATCTCTAGCTTTACTTCAACTCTAACCATCATAGACATCTATAGGCCTCATCAAAACAGTGTTAGATAGGAACTAACAATTAAACACATCTTAAAAGTCATCAATACAAGTAAATAAAAAATAAAGGAAGTAATATAAAAAAATTGTTTCACACTGAAGAGAAACAATTAACTAGTTCGCTTTTTACTTAGTCGGGTTTTTTTTTATTTTTTTAAATTAATTTGAAATAGAAATATTCAGCTTATTTAAAAATATATTAAAATTCTGAAAAGTAAGGCGAATTACACTATTTTAAAAAAGTGGTGACAGTCAAATAATCTGAATTAAAAAAGTCTCCAATCTGGCAACACTGGCATAAAGTTTCTAATATGCTAGGGGGCTCACACCTCTTGTGAGCTACGACAGCCAACCACCGTTCACGCTTCGAAGCCTCTAAAAACATAATAATATACCCTGCTTAAAAATATTACCAGGTTAAGGGAGGTAGAATTACATTATCATAATAACTGCGGCTATATTGTGTAATCGGGTTTTTATACTTTTCTGTTTGAATGAGGCATTTTTCGGTTACCATGACCTCATCCATCACTGTCGTAAAACCTGACGGCAGTTTCCGGGATTGATAAGTAAGATCAATTACACATTTGAAAAAAAGCTTGTATAAAATGGTTAAGTTAAAAGTGTCTCTATCTTTCTGACTTTTATAACGACACTGTGGACAACAATCTTCCTTTAAGTTCAAGGTTAAAAACTCCGTCTGCTTATGGGAATAGTTTTCAGAACTACTTTATATTGAAAAGCATTGTGTTCTAAAATTTTACGGTTATATTTTGTGTTTTGATTGAGGTTTAGAATTTTTCAGGAACAGGTATCGCTTATTCATAAGTAGTTTTCTCAATTTTAATATTCCATCATCCATTGTTTTTTTATGTTATTTTTACATTGCATATTGTTCGTATCAATAAATAAGAATATCCGAAATTCCTAATAATATAAATTTATTGAATAGAAATTCGTACAAAATAAATCAAATATACTTTGCGCATACATTTTCCTGTATTTATACTGCATTAAGTGATATAATGGGAAGAGTTCCGTATCCTCTTCTGGTTGGCAGAATTGGCGAAATAACCCAAAATAGCACCAAAAGGCCGTTCTAACATCATGCCAAAATTTTCGAGATGGCGGAAAAAGATAATTTTTAAATTTTCATAATCATATATTTTTATATTATAAACATTATATTTGTATTATATATATACATATATTATATATAGATGGTGATTCATAAATATGGAAACAATAGGCTGTTTCCTTAAATATTGCCCCCAGACCCAAACTTATAATTGCAAAGCTTAAAAAAAAAAAGGTGCAAAATGTGATGATATAACCCAGAAAAGAGGAAATTGCCGGCCAGCAGCAAGATAGGTGCTGGCAATGATGGAGAAGTGCTGGTTAATGGTCTACCACTGCATGACCACTGCTGGACAGCTTCAGTCAACTTTGCTTTTGGAAATCATCAGATAAAATTCTGATCGACCTCCGTATTATGTTATGCGCTGGCTCACCACGCCATGGAAGTGCACGAACTTTTGCAGTATTATTGCTGGGAACCCTTATGCTAGGTGGCGTAATTCATCTATTTTTTTAATCACTAATTGTAATTTTATTAAAATATTTTAATTTGAAGTGTAAAAATATTTAAATAATTACGTTTCAAGTTTAACAAATAATAATTTATTAGACTTTTAAATACTTTGTAAAGTCTATATTAAAATAAGAGTTTTATCACCCCGCAGCAGATTAATGAATTTGAACACAAATCTGAAATGAATATCTTAACACAATTTAAGCTGTGAAGCTAATTTTTTTTTTAAACTGTAAATAATATAGAGCAACTGCCACCAACAAAATAAATAAGTAAATGAATAAATTCTTTAATTCAACACACTTTTATTTCTTCTTAAATCTGTTTCCCCTCCGGTTTTACGAAGTTACAAAGGATTTCGGTTTTCATAATTTAGTTGAGAATCAATCAGCGTATAAAATATATAGGGTTTATTTACAATCTAATACTTTCTATGCAAGTTTAATGATTGGGAACGCAAATTACAAAAGAAACAAACTTGAAATACTATAATGAGACTTTGAAAATTATGAGTGGCCGTAGAATACGCTGAAAGTACTTACTCATGTCCGATCACGGAAACCAAATGGCACCAAACGCGGTTAGTACTTAGGAGGGTGATCACATGGAAACCGCCGCAAGTTTAAATATTTCTATTATAGACACTTCTACAGATATTCCTATTGTTTTTGGTGAATCTAGTTTAGAGAAAAGCGGGCCATAATTCTATATTATTCTATAATACTTTTTTTAATAAGTTACAGTCGAACCTCTATTTAACGAAGTCGCTAAATCCCGGAAAAAAGTTCGTTATATGGAAAATTCGTTAAATAGAGATTCACCTTTTAAAATACTTTAAACTACATAACACAGATTCATAAACACTAAATATTTTTACTAAAATTAATTAATCACATTTTTAAAAAATAAATTATATCGATTTGTTTTATTTATTTTACCCACCAATATTCATCATAAATTCATTTTTTTCTAGGTGTTAAATCTTTGAAATCTGCAAGGGAAACAAAACATTGTCTGGGAATACACTGTATTTTCTGTTTAAAGTACATAGTTTTACATTAAAATTGACGAATTTTAATGACAGTATCGTATTTATTATATATTATAACAAATAATTTTAACCATACATTAACATATGCGTCTTTAAATTTAATTTCTGAAAAACTCTGTTAATTTTGCCTGAGTTTTTTATTTTTAAAACGTACTTTTCCTCATAATACGTCTCGCATCTTTGCAATGCACCGAAAAACCCTTCATGCGTATTTTTTTCTAACTATAATCTTCGTCGGATTGTTTCAAATGATTTTAGCATTTCATCATACGAAGGTTTGTTAATTCCTGCATCATGATCATTTCCATCATCATCATATTCGTCTTCATCGCAATTCATTGCTGTATTGTTTTTATTTTTCACACTGTCCAAAATATCCAATTCGGATAGTGTTTCCGAGGTCTCCATTTCAGAATTAAGTGAAATACAATCATCAATCAGCACATCATGGTTAATTTCTTCTTTTTTTTTCACTGTATCCACATTTTTTAAGTTACTCTAAGAGATTATCGTCTTCGTCCTCCGTACTTACCGAATTCTCACTGCTGAGAAAGAAGGTGCCTGGTAAAACCAGTTCAAGTCCATTGAACATCATAAAATGTGTGTAAAGAAAGAATAACTTTGAAATGTCCAGAAATATTTTGAGAAATGGGGAGAAAAAAAATTTGATCACAAGAAAAAGTTCATTATAGAGAATGCACTTCGCTATTTGGAAGTTATTTTACGAAGAAATTCGCAAAATGTTCTTGGTCCCAAGGAAAAGTTCGCAAAATGGAGAAATTCTCAAAATAGAGGTTCGTTAAATAGAGGTCCGACTGTATTTTCTAGAATTCTATCAGAAATTTTTGTAAGGGAAAGTTCTGGCCCAGCAATGGAATAGCAGTAGTATAGGTGCTAGCACTGCAGGGAAAGTGCTGGATTGAAATAATGTGATGACATACCAATGCTGGCCTGCTGTTGGCCATCACTGATGGACCAGCTGCATTCCGCACGAACACATTTGTACTGGTTGAAGTAATGGCACCATTTCACTTTATCGCTGGTGGCAGTGCTGGCTGCCATCTTTTTACCAGCTTATGGCCCACTGTTTCTTTGTTTGCTGGGAAGTTGCAACTCCATGGGGGTTCTATTTGAAAAAATACGAAAATTAAATTTTTATACGACCTCCGTAGGGTAAAAGTATTCCAACACGTTTGGGGGAGAATGCGAAATTATCACGTCGTCGGCGCATTACGAGAAAATTATCCGATCCGACGAAGGCAGAATACTGTCACGGATTGACTAAATTCGTTATTTTTCAGAAGCCGATCAAAAAAAGTAGCTATTTTTACGCACCAATTGCCAAAATTTGCTATTTTTCAGCACGTGATCGACAAAATTCGAGAACTTTCGAATCCCGATTGACAAAATTCGCGATCGCTTAAAGCCCGATCAAGAAAAATCGCGATTTTTCGGGAGCCCGATACACGACATTTGTGATTGTTTCTTGTGCTATTGACAAAATTCACAATTTTTTGTGTTGGACAAAGAAATTCGCGATTTTGCGGATCCCGATCAACAAAACTTGCGAATTTTACGTACCCTATCAACGAAATTCGCTATTTTTATACGTTCGATCGATGAAATTTACGATTTTTCCGCGAATGATCGATAAAATGTGCAATATTTTTATGCCTGGACAACGAAATTCGCGACTTTTCGGAGTACGATCGACAAAACTCAGAAATTTCTCGCGTCCCATCGAAGAAATTCGCGATTTTTCAGCACCCGATCAACAAAATTTGTGATTTTCCCGCACCTGATTGACAAAATTAAGAATTTTTCTGCATCCGATCGACGAAATTTGCTATTTTTCAGCGCCCGATTGACGAAATTTGCGATTTTTCTGCGCATGATTGACAAAATTTGCGATTTTTTGAAAACCTGATCGCCAATATTTACTAATTTTTCTTCTCTTATGAACGAGATTTGAGATCTTTCCGTCGCTCATCGTCGAAATTCGCGATTTTCCGCCTCTTATCGGCAAAATCTCTATCTCTATTCTCGATCAACGAAATGCGCAATTTTTAACTTGCTCTGACAAAATTTTCATCTTTCGCTGCAAATTGACGAAAATCCCGATTCTTAACTGACTTTGGTGAAATTCGCAATTTTTTCCAGCGCAAATTGGTGAAATTCAAGATTTTTTCTTGCGATAAAGTGACGAAACTCACGATTTTCAGGCAGCCGATCAACGAAATTTTCAGTTTTTCTACGCATCATCGAAAAAATTCGCGATTTTACCGTGCCCATCAACGAAATTTGCAATTTTTTCTGCTCCTGATCGAAAAATTTGCGATTTTTTCATGCACGAGCTACGAAATTCGCGATTTATCGTGCCGATTGACGAAATTTGCAATTTTTCCACCTCTGATCGTTGAAATTTGCGATTTTTCCACGCCCAATCAACGAAATTCCAGATTTTTTCTCGCGATAAACAGACGAAACAGGCGATTGTTCCGCAGGCGATCAACAAACTTTGCAACTTTTCCGTGCACCATTAACGAAATTGACAATTTCTTCGTGTACGATCAACGAAATTTGGTTTTCCGTGTCTGATCAACTAAATTTGTGATTTTTACGTGCCTGATCGACGAAATTTGCGATTTTTTCGCGTCAGATCAACGAAATTTGCGATTTTTCCGCTCCCGGTCAAAGAAATCCTCGATTTTTTTTGAGATAAACAGACGAAACAGGCGATGAACAAAATTTTCAATTTTTTCGTGCAGCATGAACAAAACTGACGATTTTTCGGTACATGATCAACGAAATTTGCGGTTATTCCGCAACTTATCGACGAAATTCGCGATTTTTCCGTGACCGACATTCAAAATTCACGACTTTCCGATCCCGGTCGACAAACCTCGCGGTTTTCCGTGCCTGTTCAACGAAATTCGCGATCTTTCCGAGCCCTGTTGACAAAACTTGCGATTTTTCCGTGCCTTATCGGGGAAATTTCCGATTTTTTCAGCGCTTTATCGACAAAATACGCAATTTTCCGTGTTCGATCAACGAAATTCTTGATTTTTACGAGCTTTATCAACAAAATTCGAAATTTTTTCTCACCCGATCAACGAAATTCGAGATTTTTGTGTGCCCCATCAATGAAATTCGCGATTCTTATTTGACTGTTAAAATTTTCAATTTTACCGTGGCAAATTGACGATGTTCACGATTTTTTCCTGCGACCTATGGATAAAAGTTGCAATTTTTTCCAGTTACAAGTTGACAAAGTTCGCGGGCCTCACGTTAACCAATCGGGGGCCCTTTTGGGTCCGCGGGCTACAGGTTGTGTTTCTCTAACCTAGAAAAATTGATTTTGATAAAACGTATAATTTATTCTTTTCAACTGTAGTTTGTCAAAAAAAAATTCCCAACATCGATAGCAATACGAAGAGGCCTAAAATGTGCGTTTCCCTCCTTTCTGAAATACGCAATCTCGACAATTTTCTAGGGTTTAAGGAAATTATTCAACATTAAGAGGGTGATAGATATAATTACGAAAGTTTTGAGAAATTTTAAAAACATTGCACTAACCATATTGTGATCTATATCATCTGGGCAGTAGCTTTATTTCTATTTAATGAAAAAAATTGATTTGCGTATTTCAAAGAGCGTGAAAGGAGTTTCCATCGTTTATGAGAATTGGCAAAATTGTATTACAAGAGCTGATTTTTTTTAATAATGGTAATATATATATATATATATATATATATATATATATATATTTCAGTTGATTCCTGATCCCAAACACAGAAGTGATCGTTGGATTTCTTCTTCATATCCCGAGGAAAAATGGAAAACTACGGACGCTCAAAAAGCGTCTGCGTCCTACTTTGTCCATAACTTATTGTCGCCTGTACTCTTTTATGATGCCATGCGCCATATACCAAAAAATGCCATTGTGATTGAAATAGGTCCGCATCAACTACTGCAAGCCATTTTGAAAAGGGAAATAGGCACAGACGCAGTTCATATTGGTCTTATGAAGAGAAAGGTGGACAATATCCAACACCTTTTATCAAGCATAGGAAAGTAAGTAAATTATACAAGTAACATTAATAAGTAATATTTAGTGAACAAAAAATATTATTTTATCATGAATAAACTTTGTTTTATTTGCACTCGTTTCAGCAGAAAACATAATATGATTTCGGGTTTTTGATTTTAAAAGAAACCAATACTATATTTTATATCCACTAGGGGGCTCGGCCCCCTACGAGCTACGCTCGCCAACCCCCGTTCAGACACAGCAGTCTCTAAAAGCACGCTAATTTGATCGGCTATAAAAAGATTTTGGAAGATTGAAGTATAATTAAAAAAACAAAAGCGATCTCCCTATCAACGGGTTTCTATTCATTTCTCTTTGATTGGGGAATTTTACGGAAAAATCAGCTGCTGTTAAAAGATACAATGGCATTTCAAAATCATGTAATATAAAATGAATTAAGTAAACAGAGTCTTTGTCTCCCGGTATTTTTTAACAAAGCGAAAAGAAAGTCCTTTTAAATAAGACATTTTAAATATATCGTTTTTAATCTGATGTAATTTTCACCAAACTTTTCTTTCCCTTTTTAATATTCACGTGACTTTTATTAGAAATGAAATATTATTTGCGCTGTCCAAAAAAAAAAAAAAAAAAAAAAAAAAAAAAAAAAAAGAAGTTGAAAAGTTCATCTATGTCTCGCGCTATTTTTAAATTTAATCTGTTTTGCAATATTATTTTTCGTTCATTTTACGTAATAAGTGTAATGTGACGTAAATGTGATGTAATTTCTCCTATTTAAGACTTCTAACGCATTTACAATATCCTCTCTCTGTTAAAATTCACGTGTAATTATAGATGAAGTAATTTTCAATAAATTCCTGCTTTTATACATAATTATTTAATTCTAATTTGAAAGTTTTTTTTTCTGTTTATAATAGTCACGTGTAAATAAATTTTTAATTTGAAGCAAACATTATTGTTTCCGTTGTTTATACAGTTGGCAACAGGTTAAATTAGTACAATTTTCTGAAATAAGTAAAAAATATCTCTCGAAATGCTGAAAATTTGAATTTAAAATAGAAAGGAAATCTCGAAAAATAAGTCAAATTAAAAAATAAATTAATTTTGCACACCGGAAAATTATAACGTATAAAATGATCTAAAAATTATTAAATTCCGATGTATAGTTTTTGCTCCTGTACAACTTTTTTAGTGGAACGATTTTGTCCAACTTTAGCATTAAATATCTCTTAAAATAATTCTTCGATTTGAAAACTGTATACATCAGCTTGTTTATCAAACATTTCTGTATAACACTACCAATTTTCATATTTATGTATGCATTATGTTTCTTCATATTAACGAAGAAAGTTTTTCCGGTCACAAAAGATTCAAAACCGGTGGCGGCGGCGGCAGCGGTGGCAGCGGTAGTTACTTTTTTTTTAGAATAGAGAGATGAAAAAATAATACGGTCCCGGAGAAAGCAGCAAATATTTTTTGTAAATGATTTTTAACTAGGTTTATAATATATTAAAATGTTAAAAAATAAAATGGATGAAAATATATATATAAACTAGAAAGATATATTTGTTTGCAGTTATTTCGTCAAAAATGACGAAAAATGAGATATAAAGATATATATAACACATGCGCAAGAATATGAATAGTTATTCTCGCTTGTTCCGCAGTGACTGATGAAAATAACACATTTTAAAATGTGGAAATATGTTGCCAAATTTTCTTCTTCGCGAAGGTAGTTTTCTCTATTTCGCCTAGGCCCCTATACTGAAAAAATATTGAGAATTCAATTTATGTATCCGACTATGTAAAGCACATTAAAATTGGGAAAATAGGAGCTCAGATAGCACAGCGTTCTCTAGTGGTGGTTATTGTATTAGTAGCATCGGAATGAAGATGTAAAAACGTACATTTCCGCATGTTACACTTTAAATTTTGACCAATAGATTTTGAAAAAAAAACTTCAATGCGCAGAATTTGAATTAAATAACGGTGAGCTCGATTATGAAAGATTAATGGATTTTTAATGGGAATTCCGCCAAATTAACCAGCTATAGCCAAGTTCGCTTCATACATGGCAACTTATTTTTCTCGCCAAATTTGGCGATATTTTGCGAAGTTGGTCAAAATTTTACGCAATTGTGGCAACCCTGCCATTAATACTTGTCAAAAATTACTCATTTTTGAAGCTGGCACCGATTTATCTATAGGAAGCCTAACCCTGACATGGCCGCGATCAATGAGACGGGCCACCGGAATTGCAAGGGACACACAGAGACTTGGACTTTATATAAATAGATGCCCGTGTAAAATCATATAAATTTCTAGCTTTAGCGCAGTGCTTTAATTGGTTGTGAACGTCTGTAGACGCCGCTCCCAGAAATATTTGCTTCGTTACTGCAAAAAAGATATCGCACACGAGCACAGACTTTTCCTTTTTTTTTTTTTTGTAAAGCGAAACAATAATTATTGTTATTTATTATAACGATAATTACCAACTCTATTGATACTAGGGGATTGTACCAGGGCTTCCCGGGTTATATAATGTAGGTGAAAACAAACTTTTTAATTGAAAAGTAGTATTTCTTTACATACAAGATATTATTTAGATTGATCAGAAATAGTAAACAAGTAAGAAAAATCATGCGTTAAGCATAGATTATGAAACACTACCCAACACTTCCTGAATGCTTTATCAAAACGTCGTTATTTACGAACAAACTTAGGGAAATAAGTTGTATAAGAGAACTAAGTAAACATTTTAAAAAACACATGAAGCATTTGAAAAACTGATTTCAGTGGTTACCGTCCATAGCGAAATATGTATTTCAATTCTTTTGAACAGCCCTGTATTCGATCTGTAGGTTTATATACATATACTATATAAGGGAGAAATTTAGTTTAGCAAAAAAAAAAAAAAATTCATAACAGGTTGAAATTTATCTTTCCGCAATTTATACTAATAGATCAAGACCTACTTGTATACATTTGTACAGCCCTTTAGTTAACCTATTAACTTTATTATACGCCACTAATTAGCTAAAGTTTAATTTAAAGTAAAACACTCTTAAAACTACTGAAATTACATTTCCAGAAATTATTATTTATAGACGGCCATGTATCCAATTCTTTGCGTGACCCTGTATATACTTTTATCGGTGTTCTACAAACATTTTTCTGTAAATCAAATGCAGTTCCGTGTAAAAATGCATAACTCATTTATAAAATACCTTTAAGTAATTTGAAATCATACCCAGTGATCATTACGAATTATCTTGTGTAGCCCTGTATATGAATTACAGCATTTATGCACACCACATACTATGCATAAATACAGTGAAGCATAAAAGCACCTAACATAATTAAAAGTGCATTTTCATCAATCATCGCTACTGTACAGTACTTCGGATAGGATATAGTATCTGAAATTTTTTGTGTGGCCCTGTAAATGCTACGCACTGCGTATTATACATGAAATAAGTAAAAGTAAACTTCAGAGACGTATATCAATTTCATTGTACTTGAAATAATTTAACATAATTAAAATACGCCGCAAACAATTGCCTCCACCCATATAACGTTATGTAACGGAATTCTTTTGTGTGGCCCTGTAAATGAATAATAACTATTCTTTGCTCCGCATACTCCATAAAATGCATAGTTTAGTGCACTTGATAAATGCATAGGAATTTTATTATGTTTGAAAGCATATAGCACCATTAAAAATCATTTTAAACGATTTTTTCCCATATTCCGTAATGTAACGGAAAAAATTTGACTGTCCCTATAAATGAACTAAACATGCTAGAAACTTTATTTGAAATAGGGATTACTGTATGTTAGAGATCACTAACATCCAATAATTTCAGAACGATCGGAGTATATTTACGAGAGTTAGAGCGCGGCCAGACGGCCAGGCGGCCAGACAAACCGAAGTCATAAACACTTTTCAACTTTGTTGGAAAGTGTTAAAAAGCATTTTTAATATGAAAAACATGAATTATACAATCAAATAAACTTTTGAAATTTATCAAAAGCGACTTCTTCGTATTAGTCGCATGCAAGGAGTTTTTAGCCTAAGATTTTGGTGCTTACGGCATCCTTTTGATTTCTGATAATTTCAGAGCTTTAAGCCCGTAATTCAATCACATGTCTATTAAATTTGTGGTTTAGTTATATTATTCTATTTATTTAATCATAGAGGAAGTTTTAGTTTTGTTTACGGAATATTAGTCGTAAGAAAATGATGAACTCTTTATGTTGTTATAAGGGCAAAACGATCGATATTTCTTAATCGAGCTCCATGCGATATAAATAAATTTAAAAATTGACCTCTCATACCCGCAATCACCGTTTTTAAAAAAAATTGGTATTTTAATTTGACCATTTTAAAATCATTTTAATTCAAAACGTGAAGTCACGATTGTCAGCAAAATCTTTGCATGTGACCAGTCGCACGCTTAACTGGAGATCCTAATCTCAGTACAAGAAAGTAAATATTGCCTTAATTTATGAGGGGGGGGGGGGGGGTAGTTGACGCATTTATGTTAAAAAAGTTTAGTTTTATCCATGAAAATCACCGTTTTCTTTTAAATGTGATGTCATTTTTACTTACTTAAGCACTTAACCTAGTGTCTGAAACTTAGTACGCATACAGAAGGGAAAAAAATATGGAAACTTTATGAGGAAAATGCGTGTTTTCAAAAGTAGTACTTAATTTTCCGTTCAAAATATTATGTCATAATGGGTTTTTGCGCCATTAAACCCTATACAACATTTTTTATCAACAATTTTGAATTCTTATCAGGTAATAACATGAATAAAGTTAAATAAGCCTCATTATTTTTCTCTTCTCTGCAGTAATGAAAGCTATCTCATTACCATCATTTTGAAGAAGTTTCATAGAATACTTGTAAAATTAAAATATAATAATGGGATATTTAGAAAAAAAAACAGCTAGTACGGAAACATCTACAAATGAACAGCTTTCAGTTAAAAAAATATTAGTAAACTAAAGGGCTTTGCTCCCTGCAAGCTACGCTCGCCAACCCCCGTTCAGACACTGCAGAATCTAACAGGACGTTAATCTGATCGCTTTTAAAAAGATTAGAGAAGATTGAATTATACCGAAAAAACATGCAGCGATCTCTCTGTAAACGGGTTTCCATTCAATTCCCTTTGATTGCAAAAATTTACGACAGAATCAGTTGCTGTTAAGAAATCCAATGTTTGTTTTCGTGTTTGTTTCAAAATCTGTTGCCTGTTATATCTAAAATCTGTCGCCAAACTATAAGATTAAATGCCAATAATTGTTGATCATAAATGTCACATTCACTTGACTTTAAGGCAGTTATACGTGTTTACGCCATCAAGTGATTTTTATTTCGACGTTTTATTTGTATTTTTATTAATGTTATACTAATTTATTTTTTCTTTCGTTATTTAAAAAAAAAATGTCAATTTGTATAATTTGGCGAAATTGGTCGACAGGACGTTTGGTCGTAGTACCATTAAAACATTGCTTTGAAGTTGAAATTAAATGTCATGATTTGTTGCATTGTCATATACGCACCGGGTTTGGCGTGCTTTTTTTAACGATAGTTTGGCAAAAGCCTCGTTTTCGAATACCAGTTACATTTGTATTTTTATTAATGTTATACTAATTTATTTGTTCTTCGTTATTTAAAATAAAAAAATTATGTGAATTTGTATAATTTGGCGAGTGATTTGGCGATTTATAAAATTTGGCGAAATTGGTCGACGGGAGAAGTAGTATCATTAAAACATTGCTTTGAAGTTGAAATTAAATGTCATGATTTGTTGCATTGTCATATACGCACCGGGTTTGGCGTGCTATCTTTTACGACAGTTTGGCGAAAACCTCGTTTTCGAATACCAGTTACATATGTATTTTTAAATTATTATTATTTTTAATGAAATAACGATAAATTAATTAATTAATTAATTAATAACTATAGAACAAAACAATTTATAACATTTTTTGTAAATGAAAAGAAAATAAATTCAAATAAACATTTATTAATAAACAAGCAACAATAGCCGGGCTACCATGTCAGGCAAAATAACGCCGTTTTGGCGCCAATTGGGTACAGCGTTGCGTATATGACATCTGTACCTAATATTTTTCTTTTCGTTTCGTTTAATAAAAAGAAAGAAGTGAAATCCATTTATTTTAAAGTAACTAACTTGCCCGGCGTTGCCCGGGTACGTCAAAAAACAGCTCGAGTTGCGAAAAGGCTCTGAAAATCACAATAAGATATCGCGAAAAAATTTTAAATTGCTGCACAAATTTCGAAAAGAGAAAAAAAAAATTATATATTGTGTTCGAAGATTGAAAGTTGATTCCTTTCACTAATGTGGAAAAATGGTAAGAAATATCGCTAAAATACACTAAAAGTCGGAAACAAAATTCCCAAAAAATTCGAAAATTGCTAATTACTAATCACTAATCACCCACTCGTGGACAGCCAACCTTTCGGTATAGGACCTGATTAGTCCACGAGGGGAAAACACATATCTACTACCTCGCGGAGACTACAGTACTCGCGGACAAGCCCGGAAGCTTCAGCAGGCTGGAAGACCCTGCTTAATGAAAATTACATGATTATTACAGGTAATTTACAATGGGTTGCACTATTGAGCAACCGCGAGCAATTTTACAGTTATAGTTGCTGATGAATAGTTAAAATTATGTTATAAAATTAAGTTAATATAGGTACTTAATTACATCTCATTATTTAGTAATTTAACATTTAAAATTTATGATAGGAGAATAATTTAAGGTAAACAATAAATAGTAGGATAATATGACAGAGCTTGATTAAAATGGCAAAACAATCAATATGACTATTAAACAATATGACAAAATGTAATGAAATAAAGTAAAATATTTAAACTAAGTGACTTGACGTAAAAAGTTCATCGTACAAAAGTCTCTTCCTTCTATAAATAAAAATAGGGGGCTCTGCCCCCTACAAGTTACCCTCGTCAACCCCCCGTTCGGACACCGCAGACTCTAACAGCACGCTAATTTGTTCGGCTTTAAAAAGATTTCGGAAGATTGAATTATAATTTGAATCTGACAATAATAATCTAACGTAATTTTCACCAAACTTTTCTTTCTCTTTTTAATATTAACGTAAAAATACTTTTGTTAGAAATGAAGTATTATGATCATCTTAAAATATCAAATAAATGTCTCGCGAAATTTTTAAATTTAAACTGTTTTGTAATATTATTTTTTGCTCATTTTACGTAATAAGTGTAATGTGACGTAAATGTGACGTAAATTCTCCTATTTAAGACTTCTAACGCATGTTAATGAATTTATTATTTTACAATATTCTTTCTCTTTTAAAATTCACGTGAAAATATAATTTTTATGACGTAATTTTCAATGAGTTCCTGCTTTTTATATTTTCTGTTTATAATAGTCACGTGTAAAATAAATTTTTAATTTGAAGCAAACATTATTGTTTGCGCTGTTTATACAGTTGTCAACAGTTTAAATTAGTACAATTTTCTAAAATATGTAAAAAATATCTCTCGAAATGCTGAAAATTCGAATTTAAAATAGAAATAAAACCTCAAAATATGGGTCAAATTAAAAAACTAAATGCAGTCCGCACATCGGGAAATTCTGACGCATAAAATGATCTAAAAATGATTAAATTTCTATGTACAGTTTTTAGTCCTATAAAACTTTTTTAATGGAACGATTTTGTCCAACTTTGGCATTAAATATCCTTCTTAATATATAAAAAAGTTTTGATATGGAAATGGACCAATGAAAATCTGCGTAGATATTCCGGGTAGATCGGCATCCAATTTGAATGCTTAAGCATTTCCTTTCATCATTAATATTAAAAAAACTGTTGCATACAAAAATATGAATATCGGTGGGATTATAGAGAAATGTTTGATAAACACGTTGATGCAGACAGTTTTCAAATCGAATAATTATTTTAAGAGATATTTAATGCTAAAGTGTGACAAAATCGTTCCATTAAAAAAGTTTTATTGGAGCAAAAACTATACATGAGAATTTAAAATCATTTTTAGATCATTTTATACGATATAAGTTCCCGGTGTGCAGATTGCATTTATTTTTCTTATTTGACTCATTTTTTGAGGTTTTATTTCAATTTTAAATTAAAATTTTCAGCATTTCGAGATATAATTTTTACAAATTTTAGAAAATGTTATTAATTTAAACTGTTGCCAGTTGTATAAACAGCGCAAACAATAATGTTTACTTCAAATAAAAAATTTATTTACACGTGATTATTACAAACAGAAAAAAAAAACTTTAAAATTAGAATTAAATGATTAAATGTTAAAAGAAGGAAAAGTACGTCATAAGAACCATACGCACAGATGTCATTGGCGCAATTTTTTTCCGACGCCAATTTGGCGAAAACATCAATATTATAAACAACATCCGGGTTACCATATCAAGCAAAATAACGACACTTTAGCACCAGTAAAGTACCCGTTGCGTATATGAAATTGGCGTCAGAAAAAAATTGCGCCGATAACATCTCTGCCGAACCATATTGACACTTGAATTTTAAAAGAGAAACGAAATCTTAAAAGAAAAAAAATCATTATTATGCATTAAAACTTGTAATTTGAGGAAATTACATCATATTTAAAATGGCAAAAAATATAGCAAAACAATTTAAATTGAAAAATATATTTGCGCGAGATATTTTGAGATAATCTTTTCAACTATTATCGTGAATTCGAAGACAGCGCAAACAATATTTCCTTCTGACAACAAAAGTATTTTCACGTGAATATTAATAAGAGAAATAAAACTTTGGTGTAAATTACGTCAGATTTGAAACGATACATTTAAAATGAATTATTTAAAAGAACTATCTTATAGCGCTGTTAAAAAATACCGGGAGACAATGACACTGTTTACTTTATTCATTTTACATAAATTTATTTACAAATGTTTAACTAATTTTTTTAATTAAATACGAAAACAGCCATTGTATCTCTTAACAGCAGCAGATTTGGCCTTAAAAATCCCCAATCCAAGGAAAACGAATGGAAACCCGTTTACAGAGAGATCGCTACTGTTTTTTTTCTTTTAATTTTAATTCAATATTTTTAAAGGCGATCAAATTAGCGTAATTTTTGATTTTGGTGTGTCTGAACGGCTGTTGGCGAGCGTAGCTCGTAAGGGGCAGAGCCCCTAGTCTCTTAAAATAATTCTTCGATTTGAAAACTGTCTGCATCGGCGTGTTTATCAAACATTTCTGTATAATACTACCGATTTTCATATTTTTTGTATGCTACAGTATTTTTAATATTAACGAAGAAAGGCCATGCTTAAGCATTCAAACTGGATGCCGATCTGCCGGGAATATCTACGCAGATTTTCATTGGTCCATTTCCAAATCAAAACTTTTTTTTATATCCTTCTATATATATATATATATATATATAAAGTTTGGATTTGGAAATGGACCAATGAAAATCTGCGTAGATATTCCGGGTAGATCGGCATCCAATTTGAATTCTTAAGCATGGCATTTCATCGTTGATATTAAAAAAAAAAAACTGTTGCATACAAAATTATGAAAATCGGTGATACTATTGAGAAATGCTTGATAAATACGCTGATGCAGACACTTTTCAAATCGAAGAATTATTTTAAGAGATATTTAATGCTAAATTTGGACAAAATCTTTCCATTAAAAAAGTTTTATAGGAGAAAAAATTATACATGAAAATTTAATCACTTTTAAATCATTTTATACGTTATAAGTTCCTGGAGTGCAGATTGCATTTATTTTTCTTATTTGACTCATTTTTTGAGGTTTTTTTTCTATTTTAAATTCAAATTTTCAGCATTTCAAGAGATATTTTTTACAAATTTTAGAAAATGTTATTAATTTAAACTGTTGTCAATTGTATAAACAGCGCAAACAATAATGTTTACTTCAAATTAAAAATTTATTTACACGTGACTATTACAAACAGAAAAAAAAACTTTAAAATTAGAATTAAATGATTACATGTTAAAAGCAGGAAAATTACGTCATAAGAACCATATTTACATTTGAATTTTAAAAGAGAAACAAAATCTTAAAATAAAAAAAATCATTATTATGCGTTAAAACTTGTAATTGGAGGAAATTACGTCATATTTAAATTGGCCAAAAATATGGCAAAACAAATTAAATAGAAAAATAATATATTTGCGAGAGATATTCTGAGATAATCTTTTCAACTATTATCGTAAATTCGAAGACAGCGCAAATAATATTTCCTTCTAACAACAAAAGTATTTTCACGTGAATATTAATAAGAGAAATAAAACTTTGGTGTAAATTACGTCAGATTTAAAACGATAAATTTAAAATGAATTATTTAAAAGAACTATCTTATAGCGGTGTTAAAAAATACCGGGGACAATGACACTGTTTACTTAATTAATTTTACATTAGCTTATTTTCAAATGTTTAACTAATTTTTTTAATTAAATACGAAAAGAGCCATCGTATCTCTTAACAGCAGCAGATTTGGTCTTAAAAATCCCCAATCCAAGGAAAACAAATGGAAACCCGTTTACAGAGAGATCGCTGCTGTTTTTTTAATTTTAATTCAATATTTTTAAAGCCGATCAAATTAGCGTGCTTTTTGGATTTTGGTGTGCCTGAACGGGGGTTGGCGAGCGTAGCTCGTAGGGGGCAGAGCTCCCTAGTATAGAAGGAAAAAGTTTTGATTTGGAAATGAACCAATGAAAATCTGCTTAGATCATCCGGGTATACTCCTACTAGATCGGCATTCATATTTTTTATGACCGGGGATCTTTCTTCGTTAATATTAAGAAAACTGTTTCATACAAAAATTTGAAAATCGGTGGTGTGATAGAGACATGTTTGATAAACACGCTGATGCTGAAAGTTTTTAAATCGAATAATTATTTTAAGAGATATTTAATGTTAAAAACGGTCAAAATCGTTCCATCAAAAAAGTTTTATAGGAGAAAAACTCTACATAGGAACTTAAACATTTTTAGATCATTTTATACATTGGAAGTTCCTGATGTGCAGGCTGCAATTATATTTTTAATTTGATTAATTTTTTGAGAATTTATTTCCATTTTCAATTCAAATTTTCAGCATTTCGAGAGATATTTTTTACACATTTTAGAAAAGGGCAATTATTTTTAAACTGTTGCCAATTTTAAAAACAGCGCAAAGAATAATATTTCCTTCAAATTAAAAATTTATTTACACGTGGCTATTATAAACAGAAAAAACATCATAAAAACTACAGTTGCACGTGAATTTTAAAAGGGAAAGAAAATTTTTAAATAGTACTAAATTCATTATTTTGCGTTAAAAGTCACAAATGAAGGAAATTACGTCATATTTAAAAAGGCCAAATAAATAAAAGTTGGCAAAACACTTTAAATTAAAAAATATATTTGCACGAGCACGAGACGTTTTTTCATATTTTGAGATAATCTTTTCAACTATTATTGTGAATTCTAAGACAGCGCAAATAATATTTCCTTTCTAACAACAAAAGAATTTTAATGTGAATATTAAAAAGATATAGGAAACTTTGGTGTAAAACGATACATTTAAAAGAACTTTCTGATAGCGGTGTTAAAAATTACCGAGAGACAAAGACTCTGTGTACTTAATACATTTTACTTACTTTCAAATTTTTAACTAATTTTTAACACTTTACAACAAAGTTGAAAAGTGTTATTGATATCGGTTTGACTGTTCGCGCTCTGACTCTCGTAAATATACACGGATCGCACTGAAATTTTTGGTTATTGGCGTTTAGCCTAGCACGAACCCTATTTAGCATGAAGTTTGTATCATGTTTAGTTCATTTACAGGGTCAGTCAAAAGTATTCCGTTACATTACGGCCAATGGGAAAAATCATTTTAAATGAATTTTAAAGATGTTACACCCTTTCAAACATAATAAAAAAATATATGCATTTACGAAGTGCACTAAAATATATAGGATATTTTTAATGTCTAGGCCGTTTTGGAGAAAAAAACGACAAACTTACACGATCGAAATTGCTTCAAAAATGGGTTTACAGATCTCAAAATATACTGCACGTAGAATTGTAAAATTTCAGAGTAGAATCAGACTGCAGATATAAGACTGTTTTAAAAAAATCAGAACAATATGATTGATATTTGCTGAGTTATTAAAAGGCAGCTTTCCGCGTTTCATTTCATCTCCAGTTAGTTGTGTATATGGAGTTCCGACATTTTACGATTCTGGGATTAAAGCTGCGTCACTTTGGAATACTATCGTCTTCCAAGATAAAGGTATGCAGGATAGATATGCCAGTAAATAATAAATGGAATTTTTTCTGTTATTTCAATTAAATTTTGATTCACAATGGAAAATGTTACTATGAGATTGATTAAATATTGCCTTTAGATGAATGATATAAAAATACTATACTATAAAAACTGGAATATAATAATGATAACTTTTAACTAGGACTTTTATCAGAGCGATTGGTCTGAGTGATGCTAATGAAAACATAGATTTAATAATAACTCGTGACAAGAATATAAAATGAGATGATATCTTTAATTGACAATACGTGGTCTTTCTGAAACATGTTCAACCTTTGTCCGAAAAAGATATATAAGTTACTTGACAGGATTTGTACTGTTATTTCTTTCGAGGTTGGCCATCTGCGCCTCCACACATTTAGCCCACAGCTCTTTCCACTTCAGAAAATACTTATGCAGGTACCTATCGTAGCAGAAGTATAAAAGCATTGTTGATAATGAGTTTCGGAAAAAAATCGTCAGTAATTAACCGAGATACTAACTTTTAAAGATACGGACAGTTTGGACATATATAATTACAGGGGTGGCGTACTCTGTGAACCATCAGTTTTTAAAGCCTAGTTAACAACTTTTAATGATATATATATATGTAATTCAATGCCCAGTAGCAATATAAAGGTAATAAAGCTAAAATTGTTATAAACAGACTAATTTCTCATAAATACCATGGGATACGCGACTAGTTTGTATTGAGTGGATCTCTCAATACGGCTCGAGTGACTTTAAAAGTTAATTAAAAACCTATCCGGAAGAACGCAGCACGGACCAAGGTGGCGTTGCAACTTTGTGACCTCCTTTCGAAGCGCGCTAAGCACAATGCCAAATTTAAACTCTGAACAAAATTTTCATTTTAGATACACTGTAGAAAGAAAGGTTATTACTACGCTCAATTTAGTTTTATAAAAAAATGCTAAATGAAGTTTAAATATGCACTGCTTTTATTGTCAGTACCGAATTAAGTTCATTATAAACATATTAGGATAATATTAAAAAATGAGTAATACAGAATAGCTATATTTGATATTATTTAGGTTTTGTAGCTCTTTGAACTTTCATGGTAAATCCATTTACACTTTTCTAGTACATACAGTTATACACAATCTTACATTGTATACTTTTTTTACAAAATCTTAGTATTTTTATAGCCACAGTTTTTTTAAGAACACAATTACTAATTCATATATTTATTCCTCGGAACTCTCTGTGTGCGAGAAATAGTCGCACTTGACCGTTTACTTTTTAGAAATTCAAAAAATTCTTGCATGTTTTTTATTTATATCATGCAGATTTTTTTTTACCAAATTTAACGATAGTTTCAGAAAATATGACAAAATGTAGTAGAAATAATATGGTGTGATTAGAATGTAAATATATTAAATATTTAATGAAATATGAGCAATTGTATCGAATATTTTTTATCTGCGCATGCGCACAATGAAAGATTTTTTTTTTTTTTCATGGTTTGTTAGTCAACTCTATAGCATAAAAAAAAGCCAGTCATGAATCACGAAAATTCAGGCTAATATCGGCGATAGACTGAGCTGAATTTAAGATGTTCTCTAAAAACAGCTAAACGATAATGGATTTTCAATAAATTGCCATTTTTAATTTTTCCTTTTTTTAATTTTTATTTTTTATTGATGCTTTAGTTTATCTTGGAAAACCACCAGAACGAACCTATTCCAAGAAAAAAAGAAGTGTAAAAATCTAAGCATTTCTTCTACATATACTAGTTGACATTTATTAAGTACAAACTTTTTTCTGAAAACCAGATCCCCCCAATACTACAATAAAATTATATTTTTGTTACCACAGTATTTATGTATATTCTTCTTTGATATATGCTCCTTGTAACCCTAACAAAAACATATATCAGATTCAGAATGCTTCCTTTGATGCCTCTTTTTGATAAAAAATTTGTAAAATTTGAATAAAATAGTAAAAATATTTAAAAAAAATTGGTCACAAAAAATATATATCCGTTTAAGCTTTAGCGTGAACCTGAATTCTTTGTATCACTGTTTAGATATAATTAAAACTATATAGAATTTATATTACAACTTCTTTCGAAGGTACTTTTATGTTTGCCATTGAAAGTAGTCAATTTAATAGTTTAAACTATCCCCAATTTTTCAATCATTTAACATTTATAAACATTTTTGATTAGTGTTAATATATTTTTTTTATTTTCTTAAACATAGAATGTACACTGCTGGACTCGATACAGGCATAGAAAAGCTGTATAGCCCTTTTACATTTCCAGTACCAAGAAATACCCCTATGATTTCTCCTCTGATTAAATGGGACCATTCTGAAACATGGAATATTCCTAAATGGGACCAAGACTTGGTGACCAGTACAATGCACCATGAAGTTGACGCAAGATCAATTTCTTCTACTGATAGTTACTTACTTGGGCATTGCATCGATGGTCGTACCTTATTTCCAGCTGCAGGTTATATCGTTTTAGTGTGGAAAACATTTTCAAGCATCAAATTACAAGAAAACATAAATGTGCTACCTGTTTCTTTTGAGAATGTTAAATTTATAAAAGCGATTATTCTCTCAGAAAAAGGTAAGGAACATAGTTTGAGGTATCTTCTCTTTTGAAATGCTGCATGCAATGTTATTTTTTACCATTCTTTTACATATAAATAAATTGGCTTCTATTGTGGCACTAAGTGCATGGCTACCAATTTTAATATTTCTACACGACTATTTTTTACAATAAACCTTTAGATGATATAGAGAGGAAAACATTTTGTGATTCAATAAGACAAAGGTTTCTTTAAAAAAAAATAATGGTAAGAAATGGTTAAATTTATCAGCGAAGCATTTAGTGACCCGAGTAAAGACAGTCACGAGCCACACTGTCGACGACTAGAACGAGTTTAATATCAAATTAAAAAATCATCGAAAAGTGCAGCCCATTTCTAAAATTTATTACATCGCGGTGCAAAAAAGCAAGTTTTCAAGTAAGAAGTTATCTACTAAAAAACAACCTTTCAAAAGTAAAAAAAAAAAAAAAAAGCAAAGCTATAAAAATGTGAAAGTTATGGCTAAATAATGGTGTGATATAAAATTTCCGAGCTTCCGAAAGCAAAAAGATGAAGGTTTGTATCAAATATATGTAGATTAGTGCCAAGATAGCGTACACAATATTGCACGTACACGTGGATACAGCCCTTCATATGTTTGTATTCTTTTGGGAACAACGGATTTCGAGCTTATTCTATCGACGATAATTTTTAGAATTTTCAAGCTACGATTTTGAGACTTTCACAACAGTTGGTCTATATACTTAGCTAATACATTATGCACATTATATTTTGATTGCATTTGCGCATGCGCAGTGAAACATTGTTTAGTAAACCTACTCATTTTTCATCCAATTTTTATTATTTTTTAATTCTAATTGCAGGGTATTGTGTAGAATATTGTTTGTTATATTTTCTGAAAAGAACTTTTTTTAAATTAAGAACTCTGCAAATTATAAGCAAAAAACTGTGCTAAATTTGGGACTGTTTTTATAAAAACCTTATTTTCTCTACGAGTATACATGCTATCCTCATAAAAATAAACAAAATATATTGCAATAAGCCACTTAATCCAGTTTGGACGCTTTTACTGCATTAGTTTGCTACATTAGTAACCTGGAGTTTCAGGTTAATTCCTCATGTATTATTTAGATATTTAACAAAACGTCTAATGTCGCAAGTGGCTGGTCACCTTTGGCCATATAGTGTACGCTCCTGATAACTGATTGAGTCCAATTGGATCTATTTTCTTACACACTATATTTTTAAGTTTTATGGAAGGTTTCGCAATAAAGGCGATATTGAATTCATTCAGTTTATCTTTCAATCTTTTCATGAAACCCGGAAAATATTGTAAAGTAGATAACAAAAAAGATGAAGATAAAACAAAGCAATTCTATATAGGTATGGCAAGTAGAAAAATTAAAAGTAGAATCAAAGACGATACAGCAGACATCAAATACAACAAGCGAACTATAGCTTTGGCCAGGTTATGTAGAAAATAACTTTTACAGGATCAGTATCACTCTGCCAGCGATCCAACCAAAAATGGCATAGGTATGAACCCTTAACAGAAAAGTACCTCTACGGTCAGCAAAAGCACATGCCATCAACCCCAGAAATGCAATGGCAAATAATAAAAGTAAAACTCACAAAGAGCGCCCTGGTGCCAGAAAAGTTGTTAAAATAAATCAAAGTATAAAGTCATTTACACTAATGACAGGTTACTGAAAAATGACAATAAAAACAAGGAAATGTTTACGAACTTTAAAATGATTTACAGTTTCGACGTATGACTGTAATAAGATGAAAACGAAAGCACGAAGAAACAGTGTTTAAAGCAATTTACATTTTTAACTAATCACTATGAGCTGTTAATAAATCAATTTTAATGTCACGTTTTCCTTTGTTAGTTCATAAGTTCAGTGTAAGGATAACACCAAATGCTCAATAAAGACATTAAATATTTATTTTACTACCAGAGACGTACCGAGTGGGCAAAAAGTCTGTAGATATTTTAAAAATTCATAAAAAACTGAAAAAATAAACGAAATAAAAAACGGTTTGCTGGATTAGCATCTAAAGTTTACGGGAATTTTTATATGTCAGGGGAAAAAATAACTAAAAAAAAACCAAACAATAGGTAGCGCTGACGTACCCAGGTCAATGAAAAATTACGCAAATAACAAACAGAATGACACCAAATCGTTTATTACAGCTCTATGTGTTCCACATGACCACCACCACGGGGGATAACACATTGCAGGCGAGTCACAAATTCAGCAACGGTAAAGTTTAGCAGGTCTGGACTACACATGCGCATCTCTCCGGGGATCGCATCTTTCAGTTCTGACAGATTAGATGGACCGGATCGATACACCCGGAATTTCAAATACCCCCCATAACCAAAAATCTGCCGGTGTCAAATCTGGAAACCGAGGAAGCCATGGAAACCTGAAGACCCTGCTAATGATTTTGTCTTCCCCGAACTTCCAGGAATTACTTGACAAAAGTAGCAATACGACTAAGAGCTCCATCTTGCATAAACGTGACGGTTGAAAGCGCATCCTTTTCACGCAAAAGTGGCATGACCTTCTCAAGCAGAAGCATTAAATAAAGCTGAGCATTCACCATAGTCGTTTTCCACCCATTTACTGGGCACTGCGTTTCAGAGACGAACGGTACTATGATGAACGAACTTGTGAAACAACACCACACAGTCACTTTTGGGGAATGCAATGGTTTTTGTGTATAATCATATAGATTAGATTTTGCCCAGATGCGACAGTTATAGGTGTTAATGTCGCCAATAAGCGAAAAATGAGCTTCATCTGTTCAGAAGACGTTAAAAACCCAGGTGGGATTCTGTTCGATTTTGGAGAAAGTCCACCTCGCAAATGCTTCCTTCTGTACCGCTGGTAAAAGTCCATGTGGTAAGCCCAAGCGTCTGGCAGCTTCACGAGAACTGCTACTGCTGTTTCCCGCAGCTGAATCAGACGCTGGCGCTTCCATTTCGGCTGCAACATGCGGCGAACGTGCCTTCGTTAAAAATGGTCGTCCGGATCTTACACGATCGTCCAGCGTTCCAGTTTCCTCAAACCGCCGAACAAGCTTTATGAAGCCTGTCGCTGTTAAAGGCACTTTTCAAGTCCCCACATTCTTCTGAACTCGGAATTTGCAATAATTGTTGATTCCTGGTTCATGTAAAATAACTTTACAACAAAACTTTATCCTTCGCATTCAGCATCCTTGATCACGTACACGGCTAACAACGGTGAATTAATTCTGGATTAGGATCGCAAGTTCTTATGACCTTCTCATATGCATATTTTCGCCAAAATATCACGAACCAGTGCCATCTGTCGGCTGTTTTTGAGTTATTTTTTATCTATTTCTTTAAGGGTCTTGTACATTTTAAACGCATCGAAAATTAACGAAAAACTTCAAAGTTTGAATTAGTCTATCTTCAAATTTTTTTATGTATAAACATGAAATTTTGGCTATTGATTAGACAGATTGCGCTTTGTAATATGCTACCATTAGAAATCTATTAGCCTTTTACAGAATTTGTGCATTGTTGAAACCAAAATAGCTTTTTTTGTTACTCCAAAAGTCAGTGCGCTCATGATATCTTGAGAAAGTATGCATGGATTGTCAGGAAATTTGGTAAAGGAACTAAATAAATATATCTATTTAAAATGAGCTACTTTTAAGTATTCACAATGGTAATATTTTTAGTTATGACTGTTTTTATTCATTAAAAATACAATTTATTTATTTATTATTATTATTTTTTTTTGCAAAAACTTTTTTTATATAGTTAATGAAATAATTTCCCTAAGAGTAATTCATTTTAAACACGCATATATGTTTTGTATCTTTACCAAATTTCATGCCAATCCATGCATACATTCTCAAGATATCATGAGCGCAATGACTTCGGGAGTAGAAAAAAGAGCTATTTTGATTTCAACAATGCACAAATTCTGTAAAAGGTTAATAATTTTCTAATGATAGCATATTACAAAGCGCAATCTGTGTAATCAATATCCAAAATTTCATGTTTATACATAAAATGTTTTGAAGATAGACTAATTCAAATTTTTAATCTTTTCGTTACATTTCGTCGAGTTTAAAAGGTACAAGGCCCAGGCCTATAGATGCTAACCCTGCAAACCGTTTTTCATTTCGGTTATTTTTTCGGGTTTTATGAATTTTTAAAATTTCTATGGACTTTTTGCTCACCGGTAGTTTACCTCCATACATAAGGTTCAAAATGTCAAAATCCCAAGTAGCCTGGAAAAAACGCTATTTTGCTTAATACACATTAAGGATAACGTAACCACACCAAATGCCGCTGTAGAAAAAGTCATATTACCAAATGTAATATTACTGTAAAGTCACAGATGCACATAACTCAAAAATCAAAATTTATATTTTATAAACGACAAATGTTTATTCAGAACCTTTACAGATTGATTTTAAATATAGTAGAACACTTTATCCATCAATATTTTATTTACCATCCATTATTCTTATATCAATAGAGATAATTTTATGCTGTCAGAATATTTGCAATGATTCAGTCTCCATTGAATTGTTTGAAATTCAGAAAGAGATGTTCTGCAGAATTAGAAACAATAGTAGAAGTTAATTTACGTTCACAAATATCTATTTTTATTTTATTCCAAGATTGCACTTATTTTTCATTATGCATGTGGTTTCGTAATTTTATTTACCTATTTCATATTTTTTCAAAACATTTTGCGAAAATATTTATATTAATAAAGATTTTAGAATGTCGCAACTTGAGCGATGAAAGATTTGTCAAATCGGAATAAAGGTATTTATATATTTTTTAATTGAATTTTGAATAACTTTTAGTAATTTTTAGATTAGTTTGTATAATTTTTAAGTGATTTTCATAAGTAATTTTATAAGAAATCCTTAGTCAAATTTTGGTTTTGGATGTGGATTAAGGAACAGTAAAATAACTTTGAAACGAAAAATGTACGTACTTTCACTGGGTAAAAATTCCCGATCAATATGTATATAAATTTCTTTACAAAATAAGAAAACAATACGATGTTAGTAGCATAAATTGCCCCCCCCCTCTCAATTTCCGCGCCCGTGGTGACCGTTCGCTTCGCACTTCGCACTGGACTGACCAGCCATTATTTTCCGCTAAATCCGAGACCCATATTTGTTCGGAAATCATTCTATGTAGCCCGATCTGGAAGTTACCTAAAATGTTTATCCTTTAATTTGTTAGGGGATTAGGTGACAAAAACGGAAGCGGGCAACACCCCCAAAACTCAATCCTCGCTACGGTTTATTCGGTCATTCGGCTAGCCGTGTCCGTTTGGGAAAAACAATTCGGAACGGAAAATTCTATCATTTAATTATTATACATTGATTCCGATATCTAAGATCTAATAATTACCGGGCAGAATTTCTTGGTACGAAATGATTTTTTCAACCAAGCACGACTTTCCAAACGACCCAATACATTCCGTCGGCCATATGCCTTGCTCCTAATGGGCATGATGTGCCTGTGCGTTTGTCTCCAACAGAATTTCCAGTCATCTCTTCAGAGTCTAAAGACTCGGAATATCCAATAGTTCAAGGTTTCTTTACCGAATAGACGACATCTATAGGCAATTCACCTCAGCCCTTCTCTCAATTTCAACTTATAGATCTCACTACAGCTCATGGACTTTCGAAAGAAACAGCTGAATTGTCTGGCTCCAGATAGAAAGAAAAGAATTATTGGCCAAAGGAACCTCTTTTTATTGATACAGGAATGGAGAAATGATTTTTTTTTTTTTGAGGAAAAGGAGAATCTGCTTTGTTGTTCTGATGATCCCGGATTAGTGAGCAAATTTAACATCACCTACGATAAAGATGAAGGGGGGTTGTTTATAGATTTATGGAAAAGAAGTCTTAATCTGTTCTTTTTCACCACCGAAGGCAGTATGCATCTAACCAGTTAGACACTTGGTGCATTTAAAAGAACGCTATAAAAACCTGACTCTCGTCCTCAACAAAATAAATATCCCGACGAAGCTTAGACGTTGATTTGAAAGTAATTTCCATGCTCCTTGGTCAACAAGGCGGATACACAATATACTCATGTTTCATTTGTGAGTGGGACAGCCGATATAATGCTCAACATTGGATCAATACAGAACAGCCGAAAAGAAAAAATCTTAAACCAGGCACTAGGAATGTGATTAGGAACAACTTAGTTGAGCCAAAAAAAGTATTGTTACCCCCTCTGCATATAAAATTAGGCGTAATGAAGCAGTTTATCAAGGCTATTTCAAAAGATGGAGATTATTTCAAATATCTGTGCAAAACGTTTCCAGATTTATCCGAAGTCAAGTTGATAGAGGGAATCTTTGTTGGTCCAGATATCCGGAAGCTTATGAAGGATAAAGAATTTGAGACTAGCATGACAAGAAACGAAAAAGAAGTTTGGGATGCCTTCAAAGGTGTCCTCAATAAATTTCTGGGTATTTTCAAGATTCCTGACTATAAACCAATTATAATGAATACGATGGACAAATTTCAAGCGTTGGGTTACTCAGAAGTGTCAAAATGCATTTTCTTCACTCACATGTGGTCTTTTTACCCAAAATTTAGGATCAGTCAGCGAAGAACGGGGTGAAAGGTTCCATCACGACATCAAAGATATGGAGTGCAAATATCAAGGAAGATAGGACAAGAACATGCTCGGCGACTACTTTTGGATACTAACATGAGATAGACCTGACATTGAAAATAAAAGAAGAACGTCAAAAAGAAGTTTCAAAATAAAAGGAATACATACTTAAATAGAAACTTTTTTGCTCAGTTTAAAATTTCTTTCAAACTTTCATATACACATACATAATATTTTTTCCTGTTGGTCTATTTTATGTAAGTTAACTTAATAGTAACAAATTAAAATAGTATGTTGGTGATTGTTTTCTAAAAACGCACCATAATTTGATGTAAGAAATATAAACTCAAGGGAACGTTTTGTTTTCTTTTCGACAACAGTCGGCTAGTGCGATCCATTTTATCCATTCAGACCTATAAAAAAATAACAAATTGCTGAAAAATCAATTAGTCTCACCAAGAATCGAATATTTTACACATATTCAAATGGGTAACAACCACTGTTGCCAGTACATGCAAAATGGTTGGAGAGAATTCCTTTTCAAATAAGATTTTAGCAAAAATATAGATATCAATTTTACAAAAAATCCTGATGTGATTGAAAAAAATGGAGGTGATTTTCCAAATCAGCACACCAAACAACATAAAAATCAGCGAAAAATTATCTTATATTTTTCAAAAACTTCAATTTCGCAGCCCTGTGTTATCTGTTGACATCTCTTATATTTGCTGCAAAAAGTTACTATAAACACATTTCCGTTTCATAAAACGCATTAATTTTTTTTTTATTACAGTATACTACAGTAAGGGACTAATAAAAAAATTGAACATATACTCAATATTAAAATAACAATACAAAATTTACATATGTTATAATGTTGATAATTACCTTCATTTTAACATCAAATATTAGTTTATACGACTTTAAACTATTTAAATAGAATTCGTTCAATTTTGATTTTCGCTACAATTATACAAAGCGTTATTGTTGTAGTGAGGGAAGGCTTGTTGTGGCTCTCTTGGCAGCATCGCCTAAACAACCCTGCTGCGATAGGCTTGAACATCGCACTTCCAGCTAAAATCGCCCCACCAGTGGCGGAGAGGTTCTGCTCTCGAAGCTGGTAGACGGGAGGTGCTGGGTTCGAACCCAATCGCGCCCGTCGGCCTAACCGTTTCGGAGTTTTCGTGGTTTTCTTCGAAACCGTGGATTCCCATGCGTAAATACGGGTTAGGTTCCCTTAGAAACACCCCTACGAAGGGTACTCCCCCCAGGACCTATATCCCACGTGTTGATAATCGGCCGTCATAAACACAAACCAAACCAATCCAGCTAAAATCACAGTTCGGACCATGATCATCATATTTGTTGACTTGCATACTGTCATGTCTTTGTTGTCATGTCTACTGCCACCACCCTATATAACTAATATCTTTAAACTGTAAATAAAATCTTTTGTCATCACACTAGATAACTAAAGTCCTTTCACCTGTATATAAATGCTCAAATAATGCATGGCTTAGAGCCGCATCCTGTGAATAAGTCCATCCGTACTGCGATACATTTTTTATTGTCTCTTTGTAATTTAACTGCTCATGTTGCTGAAAATCATCACTGCTTGCAGAGTAACTCCGTCCGCATAGCAGCTGTCATCTCACCACAATATTCTTATTTTATAGATTTAAAATTTTCAACCAGTTAAATTTAATTACGAAAGACTAGACAAAGGAGAAATTAAAATTTTGAATAAGTAATTACACATCAAATCCCCCAACGAAAACTTAAATAGGTAAACATTCTGGCATAAACGTAACATACCATAACTCTTGTATAATTTACATTTCATATAAACACTTAAATGCGAAATATATTCAAATCAATACCAATAAAATATAATAATACACAATGAAAAGTATTTTCAGCTCATTTTCAAAGAATAAGTACCTACCAACATACAAAATTTACACAATTCTCTCCAGCAAAAAAGTATAACTTCAATTATAGCCTTGTTATTGAATTTTACAAAGTGTCGGAATTCATCTCAGGATATTCTTACAAAGCATAATTTCAGAAAAAATTATAATTTTTACAGAAACTACCATAACTTTTTATTATTTATACAAAATTATTTGCAAGCTTGATGGCCACTTGAAATAAATTCTTGTTATGTCCATGGTTGAATAATATAGCTGAGAACATTTCAAAGTCGTCATTAACATAAATCAACATATCTAACGCATCTTCATATGTCTATTATTTTATATATACGAATTTAAAAATAAATATGTTGATGCAAAAAAAAGTTTCTTTATCTTTAAATCTTGATTAACCCTTTATCTACTGAATTATGAATTCGTGAAAATGTTATCTTCTAAGACATTTTTCGTGAATTTTTTAAACTATATTAGAAGATTTACATAATCATTTAATAAATTTTAGAAGGATTTTAGAAGGATTGAAGGATTTAGAAGGATTAATTAAACTGAATTTATAGGGATTTTGTGCAATATTTATAACCCCACTCAAATCTTTTATTTTACATATTTTTCTTAGTATTTTGTAGAATTAGGACATGTACAAATATAATGTTCTTAAAATAGAAATATAGAAATATTTCCGAATTGTGACCCCCCCCCCCTCCTTTCCCCAACGCCAAGAAAGATGAAAAGATGCAAAGGCAAAAGAAATCACCCTTTTAAGAATATTTTTGTTTTGTGTAAACAATAATGCTTTTGGAACAAGATAAAGTAATGTTTCTATAACTCCTTCTAAATTGTATTCGGTGTATTAAATTAATTTTATAACAAGTTATTTTAATGGTACTTATAAGTACCGTTAGTAGATAAAGGGTTAAATTGTAATTTTATAAATTTATTTTGATAAGTATCTTTCTTGAATTTTTCTCTTGTAGCAAAATCTAAAATTACAGTTTCAATATTGAGGAACAGTGGATATTTTGAAGTATCCGAGAAAGGGAATATCGTCTGTACTGGCTTCATTTCATCTCCTGATGAAAATGATATAGAATGTATTTCAAATGATATAGCAATTGATAAAGAGTCACTAACGTTAAATGAAAAAGATATTTACGACGAATTTTGGCTAAGAGGATATGAATATGGCCCAATATTCCATGGCATTAAGGCGTCCAACTTTTCAGGTAAGTAAAGAATTTTCAATATAATTAAGGGGTCTCATATCTGTAGAAATATTTCCACCGCCAGTGAAACGTTATGTTGTTTGGAGTTCACATATAACTTTCTAAATACATATTTAAATTATATAAATTACCTGATTATTATATTTAAGCCATATTTAAGGCTTTATAAAATGTAAAAACGAAAGCACTCATTAATAAAAATACATTTCAGTTAACATTGAAATTTTTTTTTCACTTACAAGAGAACCACTTTTGGTGCTGCTAGCATTGGATCCTTGTGCATTTTAAAGCCCTACATTACGAAGTTTGAGAATCGATAAAATTTTTCTGTTAAAATAATATTTCTTGATTTAACAGCAGCATAACTTTCTGAAAATGCAGTTTTCGAGACAAGTTATCGAACTATTACCATTGAAGTTTTTTTAACAAAAAGCATTAAAAAATATAAATTAGTTAATAATAAGTATAAAATATTGAAAAAACTTTAAAAAATCCTTCAAAAAACCACGAATTTGATTTTGAAAAATTGCAACATTATGTTCGCATTTTTGGAGGGGAAAAGGTTGGCGCTATTTTTCAAACGTAGAGTTTTCCGGCAACCCTAGCGAAATGTCATAGCTGTTTGTCTTGTGTGAGTAGAGGAACTTCACTAGAAATTGTAATTCCCGACCTATTTAGCCACAGTAAGTTTTCTAAATTGTGTAAAAAATAATAATTTACTTTATGATTACTTTTACCAAAGGACCACTTAATACATCAACATTTCATTTTAAACATTCGAAACTTTATTCTATTTGATTTCAAAAGAAAATAGTTTGCTTATTTTGTATTTCATTAAAAAATAGTTTTCAATGATCTTGAAAACTTCTTTGGAAATATATTTAATATTTATATATTTATCGCCTGCATAGAAAAAAAAAAGAAAAAAACAAACTCTTGTTTAGATTAATATTAACACAATTATTCTAATTGGTAAACAAATCATATGTTTGATCAATCATATGATTTGTTTACCAATTGGAATAATTGTGTTAATATTAATCTAGAGTAATTTCGTATCCAGCGATTTCTGGAGTTGCATTACCTGTGATTTATTCTGTTGAGCTGAATCAGGTTTCAGACCAGATGCTGTAATAATCAAGTTTAGCTGGGTGAAAAAGTTCGACCAGAATCGTCCGGGATAGCTCAGATGGCAGAGCACTGGCGGCTTCAGCCAGGAGGTCCCGGGTTCGAATCATGGTGCGGACATTTTTCACCTAGTTGGAAATTTACATCTATTATGATTTGTTTACCAATTAGAATAATTGTGTTAATATTAATCTAGAGTAATTTCGTATCCAGCGATTTCTAGAGTTCCATTACCTGTGATTTATTCTGTTGAACTGAACCAGGTTTCAGACCAGATGCTGTAATCATCAAGGTTAGCTGGGTGAAAAAGTTCGACCAGAATCGTCCGGGATAGCTCAGATGGCAAAGCACTGGCGGCTTCAGCCAGGAGGTCCCGGGTTCGAATCCTGGTGCGGACATTTTTCACCTAGTTGGAAATTTACATCTATATACAAACTCTTGTTTCTTATGCTATCAATTATTATCAAACAAATCGCAATCTGATATAATTCTAATATGTACTGTACAGTGTACATTCACTCACAGGATAAAGCGAGCGGGAAAATTGTAGAGCCATATTTGGCGACTTGACTCACTTTTGGCGTGAAATAAACAAATAAAACTGTAATAATAAAAAATTAAAAGTATAAAAAAGTATATAAAATATGATTTTAAAAGAGAAATTTTATCGGTTCTCTAACTTTTATGTTTAGGGCTACAAAATGCACCAGGTCTCGATGCTAAGTGCGAGCAGCACCGAAAGTGGTTCCCTTGTTACTATGCCACAATCCGCGCGGTAACTCAACTTATAATGGATATCTATTCTAATAAAAGAATATTAAATAAAACTTTTGTTAAAATTACCTTCAATCTACATTAAAAAAATGAACTTATATTATTAGATAGTTAAATATTTTCGTCATTTTTTAATCATTAATTTGTTATTTTTCGTTTTATTTTTAATTCAATTGAATTTTTAAAATACTTTCTGTCAAAGAAATTATGTATGAATTCATTTTATAAAATAGAGTTTGGAGGTCATTTTAACACACGTTTTTTGTATCACAATATTAAAATATTTATTTGCTTAAAAGACGTTATAAAAACACATTAAAGTAAATTAAAAATCAATATTTACATGTTTCAACTCATTTTCTGAGTCGTCATCAGAATGTATAACAGAAAATTACAAATGCATATGAAAAATGGAAAAAATCATCGAATATAAACAAGTCATCATATAACGCGCCCTACATTTTCGCGATTGCTTGTGTTCCCTCTATGACGCGATTCCGTAATTTACCCAACCATTCAACCCATAAATTCGGGATACGAAAAGATAATGTATCGTTACAAACTCCTAAACCTCTTAAATAAATTTCAATGGAATCTCTTATGAATAATTGTAAGTAAAAATTAGACCTATAGATTATTTTACTCTCGTTAAAAATTATGTTAATGTTTTCTATTTGATTTAGCCGGGATAAAGCAGTATTACCTCTATTGTATTTTTATGTCCACTATATGTTCTTTACATCTGATATTGAATTTTCGTTGGGTTATACATATATAATGATTTTTGATTCCTCCCTCCCTAATAAATGGAATCATATAAACTCTTGAGAGGTCATCTCTATTAATAGGATCAATTTTAGTACTTAAAAGCATCTTTAATTTTGGAGGCGGCTTCGCGATCAAACATAAACCAAAATTTCTTAAATGATTTTTTATATGTTCAAAGAAACCCGGGAAATAATTTGTTACAACCCTTTTCACATTAACTTCATTAATAGTTTTATTTTTATTTTTAGAAATATCAAACGAGCTCTGAGTCAGTTTATTAATTAATTTTACCTGATATCCATTATCACTAGCTTACGTTTAATTTTCTCTAATTTATCCCCTAGATTTATATCAGAAGAAATCTTGAAAGCACGATTAATTAGGAACCTGAAGGTGGATAATTTATAAGGCATTGTGGTGCATGCATCGGAAGGTATAACGTTTAAATCTGTGATAGGTTTTCGGTAAACTGAACGAATTAATTCATTCCCCTTTCTCTGTAACTCAACATCTAAAAAAGGTAATTTTCTCCCTATTTCAAGTTGAAAAGTAAACTTAATATTACTGTCAAGTTCATTTAACTGTTGTATGAAAATCATTAAGTCAGCCATATTACCTCGCCAAACAATAAAAATATCGTTTACATAACGTAACCATACTAAAGGAACTACCTCAAAAGTGCTGAAAATTTTAGATTCGAGGGGGAATACTTTAAATTCCGCCTGAAGGCCAGATATTGGGGATCCCATTGGAGCACCACACGATTCGTTTTTTGTTCATATTTTTTTTCTAAGTTTAGTTATCTTGCGGATTGTGCCATACCATGTGAAAAGCATTTGCAATGTTAACTGAACTCAATTTCTTATTTTATTTTGCTATGTAGATTTCTACATTTTATAAAGCCAGAAATATCGCACAAATATTTTACAACAGTTTTTGCGATTTCATTTTTAAAAAAGTTATGGAAACACAAAACCACATCACTTTTTACTGCGGTGTAACGATTTCGATAGGTAGGAGACTTCTTAACATTTAAAAAGCTAAATAAACGATTGAACGTTCCTGGCAGTAATTGAATAAGATTTTTTTGGTCCCAAAAACACCCTTTTTTCAACTCTGAATGTCTGACATTTTATAAATGTTCTCTAAAACCTTAAAAAAAAAAAAAAAAGAACATAAATAAATACACATTGACGATGTGCAGATTTTGTCGTGTAGTGCATGTGAGAGTGCAACATTTTGCGAAAATTTACTTTCCACTTTCTAGAAAGAAATTTTTTTTAATCTGTAGAAGACGAATCTTATATCAACAGCTACTCAGTTTCTTTTTTAGGCGGGAGGGTGTTGGTATTGAAAGCTTATATAATGAAATATGTAATATGAACATTAAAAAGTCCACAGCCTTACTTAAAAGGCGACTAATGTAATGGAAAAGATGTTACAAGTTTAAAATATACATTTCATTTAAAATTTCTCAGTACTTTCAAGCCTCCCAGGCTTATCATCAGAGAATATCTTAATAACTAGTTGTTGTTTATTTATACAAATACGTTACTTTGTTTTGTAAATGAGAGAGCCAATAATTACTAGAGTAGAAACTAGAAGTAGCAGTAGCAGTTTCTTGGATTGAATTTAATTAGAGGAAACATATATTATTATTATTAATTGCAGTTCCATTTATTTTATGAGATCACTTTGTTTCTCATACGTCACTTTGATGTAATAAAATTTAAAGTACAGAAGTTAAATATTTTCTTCTACCCATGGAAAGTGATGTATGAGAAAAAAAGTTATGTCATAAAATAAAGGGAACTGCAATTAATAATAATAATATATGTTTCCTCTAATAAAATTCAATCCATGAAACTGCTATGCTACTTCTACTTTCAACTCTAGTAATTATTGGCTCTCTCATTTTCAAAACAAAGTAACGTATTTGTATAAATAAACAACATTCAGTTATTAAGATATTCTCTGATGATGAGCCTGGAAGGCTTGAAAGTACTAAGAAGTTTTAAGTAAAATGTATATTTTAAACGTGTAACATCTTTTTCATTACATTAGTCGCCTTTTAAGTAAGATTGTGGAACTTTTTACTTTCTTCTATCTTTACAAGAAGAAAGTATTGGATTCGTGAAAATTTTCTACTTTCGGTTTTCGACGGATTTACACGTTTTAGGGTTCGATTCAGAAAAACATGTTTTTACAAAATGTCTGTCTGTGAGTCTGTGCATCTGTGAGTCTGTCTGTATGTGACACAAATATTGTGGGCGGCCTATCTCAAGAACTAATGCACGGAATTTAATAAAAATTTATATCCAGTTAATCCCTGATATAAATTGGTGCTGATTAGTTTTTGATGTAAATCGCTCAAAAGGTGGCGCTGCTATGCAGCCTTTTTCACGATTTCCGCAATAGCTCAATCTCCAGAACTAATGCACGGATTTTCATCAAACTTCAGATTCAGTTATTCCTTGACATAAATTGAAGTTTTGTATATTTTGGTGTAAATCGCTCAACAGGTGGCGCTGCTATACTGCATTTTTTACGATTTCCGCAATAGCTCTGTCTCAAAAACTAATGCTTGGATTTTCATCAAACATCAGATTCAAGTATACTTTGATATGAAATAGTGCTGTTTGTGTTTTGGTGCAAATCGCTCAACAGGTGGCGCTGCTATGCTGCACATTTCAGAATTTCCATTATAGCTGTATCTCAAGAACTAATGCAACATTTTCACCAAACTTCAGAATCAGTTAATCCTTGACATGAATTGTCATTTTGTACATTTTGGTATAAATCGCTCAACAGGTGGCGCTAGTATGCTGTATTTTTTCAGAATTTCCACTATAGGTGTATTTCAAGAAATGATGGACGAATTTTCATCAAACTTTAGAATCAGTTAGTCCTTGACATGAATTGACATTTTATACAGTTTGGTGTAAATCGCTCAATAGGTGGCGCTGCTATGCTGTTTTTTGGATTTCCTCAATAGCTCTATCTCAAGAACTAATGCTTGGGTTTTCAACGAACTTCAGATCCATCTATACCTGGATATCAATTATTGCTCTTTATGTATTGGTGTAAATCACTCGACAGGTAGCGCTGCTATGCTACATTTTTCAGAATTCCGCCTATAAGTCTATCTCGAGAACTAAGTCACGAATTTTTATCAAACTTCAAATTCAGATACACTTTGATATGAACTGGTGCTAAATTGATGTAATTTCTTGTACTATTTAAATGATTTAATTGACGTGATTTATATAGAAGAAAGTTTTGTGAAGGCCACAACATACTAGTTTAATGTTCACATTATATATTTTATGTTGAATCAAGGTGAGAAATTGCGTTTCGTCTTATGATATTATTAGCTTATATAATTTTCTAGTCATTGGCAAACTCCTTATTTCAGATCATTTTTCCAGACAATCTCAAGTGAGATATTTTGTTAAAACATGATACATTAAATTGACCAATAGTCATTTTTTTAATTACAAAAATCATCGGTCAGAGATTGGAGATATGCATATTTTTTTTTTCTTTCGTTTCATTTGTTTCGGATAAAGTACCGTAAGATGCACCATATAAACCCATTAGCGAAAGGATTCAAATGCGAACTACAAATAGATTTTATTAATTCATATCAAATATTAATTCATTAATTAAATTAAATTAATTAATTTTCAATAATCGAGAGAGCCCTCTTCTTGATCAAGGCATTTTAAGCACCACTCGAGAGAAAAGAAGAATGGGAGAAAAAAGAATTCTCTTATTGATCTAAGTAGGAATTGACTTAAAATATTTTTTTTAAATATTACTTGTTTATATTACTTATTTTTTTTATTATTTACTTGATTGATGACTTTTAGGTTGTGTTTAATTGTTAGTCCCTATCTATAAACACTGTTTTGATGAGGTCTATATAGATGTCTACGATTGTTAGAGTTGCAGTAAAGCTAGAGATCCACAATACATACACAACTTAAATGTTGTAAAATATTTTAACGGAGCTTCTGACTGTAAAATAGTCAATGAAACATCGTCTTCATTTTGAAAGACCTATTCAATGATATGCCACTCAATAGGGAACGTAAATTTTCTTTTTCGTCACTACCGACATTTTCTATTTTACGGCCGAAATTTTGAATTTATAAAAACAAAACCTAGCCTATAACTACCGGGCCGTTAAGACAAATTGATAGAGACCTCATTCATTAAAATCCATCCAGCCGTTGGAATGTTTTGAGGGTCCAAACGTTAATCCACATACATAGATACGCGTGAAACACATAATCCTTCTTTTCAGTCGGGTAAAAAAACAAAACTGAAAATTGATTCCCATGAAGGATTTTTGGGTAAAAGTCCCCCTCCCCCACCGCCCCAACGTAAAATCCTTAGCTGTAATTTCTCTTAGTGGTTAATTATTTTAAGTTATTTAAATAGAATAAATTTACTGTGTTTTTCAAAATCGGTCAAAAAGAAAATTTAGCCAGTTAAATTTCAAAATTCAAGGAGCGCTTTTTCATTTTAGAAATTGATAAATTCTATACTAAATACACTCCAAATTTGTTTATTTCTCGGCAACAAATAATTCTGACCATATTCAAACAATTCATTAAGCAAAGAAAATTTCTCTAATGAATTATATTAATCAAGCCATATTCTAATTATTCGTTAACCATAGAAAAACCCTAATAATAAATTAATCTTATTAATTGAATTGGTGGAATTATAACAGCATCGATAAATTTACCATCTATCCTGTAAAAATATCAACACACAGAAGAATCAACTTCATCACCCATTACCTGCATTTAAAATCCTTTCCAATTACGGCCTCAGTGGCAAGGTAGGTAGAACGCTCGATTCCCAAATCCCAGGTAGTGAGTTCTGTCATCGTGGGAGGAAAAAAGACCGATATAATTCTCCTTTACACATGCTTCCGAAATTCTCCAAAGATGGCGCCACCAGCGACTTTTATGCACAAGTCAGTTTACACTTTTTAAGAACAATTCACTTACCACTGTTTATTCATAATTAGAGGTGTCAAATAAGTTCAGATTCTGTGCAATTTTTTTCAACACTTTTTCATTCTGGGTCATTACACGTAATTGTAACTAACATTTCTTGGTTATCATTACAACAATGTAATGATAATCAATCATAATCATCTCAAGTACATTTGAAATCAAATCTATAATCTAAATTTACCATTCACATTATACGTAATTGTAACTAAAATTTTACAGTTACAGCATTATTGCAACGTAATGAAAATCATAACCTACTGCATTACAATTCTATCTTATTTGCCATTGAAATTACACGTAACTGTAATTATAAACTCCTAATTATAATTACAATTATGTAATGAAAATCATAGCATCTATCGTTACGATTATAATGCTAATTGAATTTCAAATTCAGATTATAATTACATGTAACTGAAATTATGATAACTTACATGCCATTATATTGTAATCAGATTGTGAATTTGACCAACTCTTCTTTTAACTTAAAAATTAAAATTCTGTATTGTAACGTGTATGATTTTTTTTTTATTAATACCTAAAATTATGTGAAACTCCTATAATTTGCAGGAAGTGAAGGCATCTTAAACTGGAACAAAAATTGGATAGTATATCTGGATACATTGTTTCAGTTTTCACTGCTTTCTGTGAGCATAAGAAGTTTACTCATACCTACTGGCATTGATAGTTTAATAATAAATCCTGTCGTACACGAGAAATATCTTGAACAGAAGTTGAAGAATTCTGAAGGTAACATTTTTTTAAAATATCTTCTCCATAAAATTTTTCAGTAAATTTCTGTGTTAATAAACAGTTAAATTAAAAAAAAATAAAAAAACCGACTGCGAAAAAGCGAACTAATTATTTCTCATCAATGTGAAGCTATTTTTTTTTCAGTTCCTACTATTAGCTCACACTGTCGCTATACAGTGTGTCCACGTATAACCTGACCGACCTTTATTTTCGCAACCGTTGGTCCAAGATGCATACTTCCAATTACAAAAGAGGTCAAAGATAGGTGCAGAGTTAAGATAAAAAAAGTTTGAAGGGAAAAAATAATTTAGCGAAGAATTACAGAATCTAAATTTTTATACGGTCCCCCGGTCCTATAAGTTATATTTAGTAATATTTTCCTGTTACACTGACAAGTAAGGCAAAAAAAGTGCCGTTATTCTACGATTAAAATTGACAGAGTAATAGCTGTTTAAAGTTGGAGAATATTTTTTGCTGCTAATTAGGGGTCATTCACAAATTTAGTAGAAATATAATTTCGTCAGATATATTAAAGAAATGGTTAAGAGTAAAATTAGCATTGCAATATAAATTTGAAATCATTAATCATTCTGACATATTGCTGCAAAATATACAATTTGTACTGATCATATAAGAGGATAAAAATAACAGAATTTTTGCTAAATAAAAGGATGAAAAACAACAGCCTCAATTCTTTACAAAAATGATACATATTTTAAAATGCTGTTAGATTACACCGTCTTTCAAATTTTGGGTTGTGCCGTGTTTTTAAGTTTTTGAAAATTGATTCACATGTATCTTTTAGCGCTGAATCCGAAAATGACTTTCATTTTAAACTATCACGTTAGGATTTTTCTCAAATCGCAAATTTCAAAGTTAAAGAGCTCAAAGTTAAAATTGATCCCCCCTCCCCTCCCAACCACATCGGACCCCTGAGCTGTTTAGCTGTAAGAAACCCAGTATAAGCCACAAAATTGAATAAAATATTGAATCAAATAAAATTAAACTGAATAAAAATGTCTTTCATCTATTTTATAGTATCAGATTTTTCGCTATTTTTTAATCTTGAAATTTACGATTTGCGAAAAATCCTTACATGATGGTTAAAGGTGAAGGTATTTTTTTTTATTATTATTTAGCGTTAAAAAATACATAAAACGTAATTATAAAAGTTAAAAAATACAACCATGGCAGGTTTATGTTATCTAATCTAAAACCATTTCTTAAACTTGTTGACGGTAATCTATCCGAATTTTTTTGGGTTATCCTCTAATATAAGTATGTATAAGATGGTAAGCGTCGAAAATCATAATAATATTACACTGTAATCGAATTTAAGTCAGTATGTAAAATATTAACTTCGATCGGACATTTGAAAGCCATTTAAATTTCGAGTACAAATTTTAAACTGGAAAGACGATCGTTGCAAGTTAAATAAAACCTTATGAAAATAACATAATTTTTTTTAAAAGAAATCATAGCCTCAAATCCTTACAAAATACAATATATGTTAAAATACAATTATTTTAACTAATCTGAAACTTAACTAATAAAGTTAACTCAATCATAATAATTGTACGATTTTTTTCAAACCGCAGATACCTTGAAATAAGTTTAAGTACTTTATATACGACCCTGAAAGCATGATCGAAATCATCTGTTTTGATATGCAAAAAAGTGGTATAAGTCATGCATTTCAAAGTTTCATAACTCAGTCAATTTTAATGTTAGATGAATGGGACTTTTTCTGTCTTACTTGTTAGTGTCACAGTAAATTTTTACTAAATATGGCTTATAGGACCGGGGGACCGTATAAAAATTTAAATTTCGTAATTTTTTAATAAATGTTTTTCTTGACCCAAATCGCTTTAAAAATAATTCTTTACCTTATTTAAAACATTTTTGTAATTGGAAGTATGCATCTAGGACCAACGGTTGCGAAAATAAAGGTCGGTGACGTTATACGTGGACACACTGTATATATCTTGTTGAAATTTTCAATCGTTAATAAAATAGTTATTATTCATCCAATCAAGCTCAAATAATTTTTTTTAACTTGCAGTTGATGACACTTGATATTAATCCAGTTTTTTTTTTCAAATATTAATTCATTAATTAAATTAAATTAATTAATTTTCAATAATCGAGAGAGCCGTCTTCTTGATCAATGTATTTTAAGACCGAGAGAGCCGTCTTCTTCATAAAGGCATTTTAAGCGCCACTCAAGATAAAAAAAAGAATGGGAGAAAAAAATTCTCTTATTGACCTAAGTAGGAATTGACTTAAAATATTTTTTTTTATATATTACTTGTTTATATTACTTACCTATTTTTTTTTATTTACTTGTATTGATGGCTTTTAGGTTGTGTTTAATTGTGAATTCCTATCTATAAACACTTTTTTGATGAGGTCAATAGATGTCTACGATAGTTAGAGTTGCAGTAAAGCTAAAGATCCTACATGCACAGCTTCCAGGTTGCATAATATTTTAACGGAGCTTCTGACTGTAAAATAGTCAATGAAACATCGTCTTCATTTTGAAAGATGTATTCAATGATATGCCACTCAATAGGGTGTGTAATTTTTTTCCGTCTCTACCGCCATTTTTTATTTTACGGCCGCCATTTTGAATTTATAAAAATAAAACCTAGCCTATAACCATCGGTCCGTTATGACGAATTGATAGAGACCTCATTCATTAAAATCCATCTAGCCGTTGGGATGTTTCAAGGGTATAAAGAAATCCACATACACAGATACGCGTGAAACACATAACCCTTCTTTTCAGTCGGGTAAAAAGAAAGTTACACCCCTTCTAACACTGCCGAAATTCATCGTATAAAAATGAGACAGGTACCAATCAATCAGTAATTAATGCAGTAATATATAATAAATACAGTATTTTAATCTACATATATAGAAAAAAAAACAAGAAACTTTAAAATTTTCAATACAAACCCTAATTTAGTCATCATATTTAAGATTTCTGTAATTAGTTTTTTAGAATATCGAACAGGCAGTCGTTCAGGCAAATAGTTAGGGAATTATGGAGTTTTAAAATTTGGAACTCCTAATGTTAAATTAATTTTTATTCAATTTGCATTTAATAACACAGACTTCAGCACAATTAATACAATAACAGGCGTAAAAAATTAGACGGGACCAGGACTCGAACCTGGAACCACAGCGTACCGTGCTGTTCTTTTAATTGCTAAGCTACCCTAGGCGACGTGCTGGCTCGGCAATTTCTCAATAATAAAACATGTTGGGGAGCGATAACATTTTCCCATAACAGCTGAAAAAATATGTAATTAAAATACGTGCTATTTTGAAAAAATATAAATGAATGATTTGTGATAAAACGTGGAGCTATTATTAACAATATTTCATTTTTAATATATATATTAATGTTACAAACAAATGAAGGCATATGAATCATTAGGTAGCCGATTTTTGTTTGGTCGAGTTTCTTGAATCATCGCTTTTTGATGGATTTGTGTATTATTCAGCGATATTGACGCCAGCTAACAAAAAGACAGGCTACCGCGGTTCATCCCACATGTCTTTTTTTATAGACCGCTAGAGTGACGTGATGCGCTTTTCACACACCTTCAATGGTGCATTCAGCATCGCGTGAGTCCAGCGTTCTCTAAAAAGAGATACGTTGAAAGCACCGCGGTAGCCTGTCTTTTCTATTAGCATGGTATACTTCATTGTATATGTTGTTTAAGGTTAGATCGTAAATGTGGAATTCTTCAGTGGATGCGAATAATGTCATTTTATATAAAATAAAGCATGTGTTTTAAGTATTAAAACTGAAATTTGTTTTGTACTACCTACATTTATATACATATATATATATATATATATATATTTATTTCGGTAGCGATACTAAATTCTGAAAAAGCAGAATTCCTGTTTTGTAGTATTTTATTCATTACTTCATCTTGATTACATGCTAGTGATATAAAAAAATATATAGGTAAGATTTTTTTTTTAACGAATTCAGAAAAGTAAAGAATTTCAGGAAAATTAAGATTAATAAAAAATGGTGATACAATAAAAAAAAAACTTGATGCAAGGCATAAATTTTATAGGAATAATTATTTTAGGTTTATTATAAGTTCATTTAACTGTTCCTTATTATCGACAAGGTCCTATTTCTTCCACTGTGAATTTATCTGCCGTCGTTAAAAAACAAAGGCCTACTCGTGGACGCTATACAAAACCTAGTTACAGTTATCCCTCTTACATTACATCTAAATTCCGTATAATTTCAATTCTTACATCCTCAAATAAGAGCAAAATAACTTTCGGATGAAGTTTATTTAAAAATTGCCACTCAGTTTAGCGTCTTTTTAAGTAATTTTCAAGCATGATTATTTTTTCAAATCTATTTCAACCAACATATTGTTGAGGCAGAAAAACGATATATCATAAGACCAGATTATCTATATGATGCAGTATTTTGACACTAAACTGGAATTTGGCAGCCAAAAAGACAGATTTTCAGTTTATGTTGAACATAAAACTAATTCTGTCATGGCATTTCGCCGTTAACAGTAGACCTGTAGGGTACGCCTTTCTGCCTCTCTGTTCCTCCCCCCCCCCTTTTTTTATTCAGAATTTTAATTTTACTTTGGATTTTTAAGCACTGATGATGAAACTTTATAGGTTTCGAAACAGTTGTATGCTTTTTAAACATATTTATATAGCATATATATTTGTGTCTTTATAAGTTGTTTCTCTTTCTTAATAAAACTACTATCATTTTACATTCGTTGGAATACGTTTTGCATCAGAATATGGTAGGAATTGTATTTCATTAATTTTTGAAGTATCGATTGGGTATGATACTTTATAATAGGGAAAAATCCCCGATTGCGGAAAAGGGACAGTCATTTCAATTATGGAAAGGTAAGCAAAAATCCATACAAAGAAATTATCAATTGAAAGCATTAAAAACAATTTTCATCTGCTGATTGTCCTATGGAAATGTGCACAACTATTGAAAAATATATGTCTTCATTTTTATATAAAAATTAATTAATTTAACCCTTCATTGCACGATTTTTTCAATTTTTATGAAAAAAATTATTTGAAATCTATATATCGGTCTAATAAAGGGAAAAAGGGAAAAAAACTAAATTTCAAATTTTCAGCTAAAATTTGATATTTTATGGTGTGTACGCAATGTGTCCACATGCACGCAATTAGAGTTTTAAAAAATTGTATTGCTATATTTTGCAAGTAAATGTGCTTAAATTAATGAATTTTATCTCCTTAATACTGTGCAACTTTTCTGTATTAATATTTATACGTATTCAGTAAAAAGAATGAAAGTAAATTTTACCTTAATAGCTTGATCGATTTTTTTTTTTTTTTTTTTTTTTTTTTTTCTGAAGGACAAATTTTAATTTTTTGTCTAATGCAGCCCTCTGACTTGGACAAAATAAGTATTACTCCATTCTTTGGATTGTTTTTGATCAGTTATGGTGATCACATTAGCAAAAGTCATGGCACATAATGAAAATTTGAATTTTTTAGGTATGTGCCAGATATAGCACGTGGTGCAGTGAAGGGTTAAAAAAATGGATGCATTTCAGAAGATATAAAATTGAAACGAACAATGATTGAAGAGGATAGATAAAAACGGTTGTTAACGTTGAATTTCGACGGGTTTCATCTCGCGGAGCTTAAAAATATTTATTTACTAACCGCCCTAGGCTACCAGTTTGGTATCCCTTAAAATTTATGTTTAAGAAAGCATTCTATACATTTAATCATGTTACTTTTATTTATAATTTAATTTACTTGGACTCCAATGTATATAATTAACAAAATCCCTTAAGCTATTATTAGTTTTTGTTGCATTAACATTTGTTCTCTCAATTTGTTGATTTTCTGTAAGGAAGTAAAACCTGTTGGTTTACAATGGAAGTCTATAGGAATTTGACGAAATATTAGAGATATCGCTAAGTTGGCGCCACTTTTGGCGACTAATTTGGCCGACAAATTTGGAAGTATATCGCCAAGTTGGCGACAAACTTCGCAGCATTTGGTGACAGAACAGCCACCCTCCCCCCTATGGTAACCCCCTTCCTTATAGGTATGGAGATGCATTAAATTCTGTTTTCATAACCAATGAGATGCGTTTCATTCGGACGTTGCCATTAAACAATTAACAAATAATCGCGATTTCAGTGTCACATACGATAGCGTAATATATGTATAGATTATATCATTGTTGATGCCATTTTCTCATTACAATTAAAAATAACTTCAAAAATATTTGAATAGAAAACGACATCACGATTTAAAAATGAAGAATTTTTCCTAATAAAGCTGTTAAATTTCAATACTTTTCAATCCGGTGTTGCTGAGTTTGAGATGCTAAACGAAATACTTCAGTAAGTAAAAGTGACCTCATATTTAAAAGAAAAGGACAATTTTATTTAATAAAACTAAATATTTTTCAAATATGATCAGTTAACAGCAAATTGCTGTAACTTTATAGCTTTATCTTTAGTTTTGTCAATTTGTTTATATTACTGCATATGTCACTTTACTACAAAGAAAATCATATAAAACCACAAGTTAATCGCAAATGTTTTAGATGGTTATGATAATATGTAAAAGATACGTAATTTACGAAACAAGTTTTTTTTTTTTTTTTTTTTTTTTTTTTTTTTTTTTTTTTTACACATGTAAAACATTAACAGGATAAATTACTCAAAGTACAGGATGTATCATGAATGATAGTTCAAATGTGGTGGGGAGGTAGAAGACGGCAAAAGAAGACAATTTCACATATGAAAGCATGTACACAAACCAACGCATGACATTGTAGAGCGCGTAGGGCATCCACATTTTCTGTGCTTGCGCAGAGCTCTCTGACAAGTCCATTCGGTTGTTATTCGATCAAGTGACTTTGCAGAAGTAACTTGAGGTGCCTATTATATGTTAAATGAATATGTAGATATTAAGAACTAAAAACATTATTAAAAGCACAAATGGGAGTGAGTATAAATCGCAAAGAAGTGTTTCGAAGCCTCTAAGGCCTCATCATCAGTGCTTAACAATTAAAATGAAGACAAACTTAAATGAAATGTACATTATTAAGGGGAGCGGATGCAGAGAGCCGGCCGGAGTACCTAGCAGGTCAACTGTCAACGGCAAAAAAAAAAAAAAAAAAAAAAAAAAAAAAAAAAAAAAAAAAAAAAAATCGGCGAAAACAACGGTGAAAGTTTTTTTTCGTCGTGGTATGTATCGTATGTACGCGTTTGTATAGTTTACAGCTATGGTATGTATTTTCAAACTTATTTGAATTTTAAAGTATTACGCAGTGCGTATAAATTATATGTGTCATATGGGTCTATGCAAAAGAATTATCAATTATTACCAGATATCGACAGCAATAGCTGAAAATATATTTTTACCGTGTTATGTGTTACTCAATTTGCTTATTTAAATACCTCATCTCTTTGTTAAAAAAAATGTTTTTTTCTTATTAACAGTCTGTTTTCGTTCGAATGGGCCTCATAATCTATGCATGATTTTTTGTTATTAATTTTATAAGCCAAGTAATGCCAAAATTTCAAACATACACAACACTAGAAAGGCGGCTTTTTTTCGTATACCTAGAAAGACGAAGAGCGGTCATTTTGACCGTTCTATTTAAATGACCAAAAATAACGCATTTTTATTTTTTTTATTTATTTTTTTTTTTTTTGGTTCAAATAAGTTTTTAAAGTGCATTTATGAATTGAATAATATAAAATTATGTTATTTGTTTACCGTTTTATATATAATATTAATTTTAGATATATTAACAATTATTAACAAAAATTACAAATATAAAAAAATACACAATTCAAAGGAATTTTTTTTTATTTGCCCAAAGTATCTTAAATTCATATAACATAATTGATTTTTAAAATGTATTTATTTAAATATATAAATTTTACAAAATAACTTACATTATTCCTTTTTACATTCTCTACAAACACTCAGCTTTATAATTTTGTTGGTGCAGGAACCACAAACTGACTTTTTGCAATCACTACAAATGGTCATAGTTTTATTCCACAATAGATTGATTTGGCACTGTTTGCGTTTCCTCCCCGAGATACTGAGTGCACCTGTATTTGGAGTTAAATATGACAGCAGAGCTGTCATAGAGGCGACATATTCTATACGCAGTTCGTCAGCTAAATGCGATTCCTGCAAACATCGATGAGCTTCCACTTCTGTGCACATTTTTATGAAACAAAGCATATTTTCATTTATGAAGAGTCTCCATGCATTTGTGAAATTCCCTAGTATTGCATTTCTAATGGCAAGTGAGATTGGTCCAGGAACTTCTCTCTACGCATTGTGCTGCTGTCGTTTTCCTGAAAAAAGATTACCAGAAGGAACTAATCATATTATTCCATCGTCTGCTACTTCTACATTTTGCTCCTTTCCTTTATTTTGGGAGCATACTCTTTGTTCTTCACTTTTACCAAGTACTTTTCTTTTGATATTTTCTGTTTTGTTTTATTTTTCTTCCACGTGAGGTACTTGCATGAGCTGAATCGATGTTTATAAAAAAAAAAATTCTTCATTTTCAGATTCAGACGAAAAAACTTTTTGTGCAGTTTTAGTAGTGAAAGAGCATTAGTTCGCTGAAGAGATTCACTTACATTGTCAGAGTCATATTCATCTTGAGATAAATCTGAATTTTCATCTTAACCAGAATCGGTTTCAGATAAAGCTAGCAATATTTTTAAAAACTCTTTTTCTGACAGATTCCTTTTATCAACAGTTCTTCGCGACATCGTGAGAAAAAATGCATGTACGCTCAGGTCAAGAATTTTAAAAGAAATGAATATCTGTTATTAAAAAAAGCAGATACTTTCAAACATAAAAGGCTTTTCACGTGACCAGCATGTGTTTTTTAATCCCCCTTATTCTTCAAATGACATCAGTCTATTGAAGCCCTATGAAAAGAATCACATGACAAGTAAATGTTTTTAATATCCCTACCCACCTCAATTATGCTTCGTTCCATGAAATGCTATTCAGATTTTCTCGAAAGAGAAGAATAACAGTTCGTAAACAACAAAAATTGAAAAGTAAATATATAGTTAGATTTTATTTGTTCAGCGGTCAAAATGACCGCAATCCGTCCTTCTAGGTATACATATTTATAGCGTTCATAATATCGCGTAAAAAAATAAAATTTTTGTGTTACATAATCCTTATGAATAATTAGGAAAATTCAGAAAACGATGTAGAAATCAAAGAATATTTAAGATAAATACAAGCTTTTGAAGTTCGTTTTCGGTCAAAATGACCGCTTCCGTCTTTCTAGTGTTAAGTTTTAAGATTCTCATTGTAGCCATAAACTGAAACCGCAGAAACTACAAAACCAAAAGTCATGGAGTTGGGCACATTTGGACACATAATAATATGGTAAATTGTGGAGAAATCTGTAATTTTAGTAAATTAAAAGCTATTAACATGCAATAATGAATAAATGATATGGCAACTATTAACAATCTTTTAGTAAAAGTAACTCAAATAGGATAATTAGTAATACCTTCATGCACATTTTAAATAACATGTTTTATTCATAATGCGTAATATTGAGTTACAGTGTGATTATACAGTGTGATTAATTATGTAAGAAATGCGTAAAAAATAAATTGTACGAAAACATAATCATAAATTCCGCGGAAATGCACCCCCACATACATGTACATACATTTGTGTATGTTCTTGTTGCTTCCTTTCTAAATGTGAAACTAATAAATAATTTTCCTACAGGTATACCAGTGAAATATAACTTTAAAACAAAAGAATACATTTCTCCAGGAGTTTATGCAAAAAATATGAAACCATCTTATCAAAAAAGAAGACCAGTCAGACAAAGGCCGCTCTTAGAAGAATATAGATTTGTTCCGTATATCGAAGCCTGCTGTTTATTGGAAAAGAAAAACCATCTGTTGAAAGATTATGATAGCTTATGTTTATATGTGTCTCAAAAATTATTACGATTATCCGGGAAATTTGAAGATGATAAACAAAGTGCCGTGAATACAGAAAATAATTACGATATGGAAATCGATAAGTATTTAAAATCAGAAGTAAATGATTATGTTTTGTTGAAATGCTTTTTAAACATAATGAATAATTTTAATGGCCGTGATGCAGTGCAATTTATTAAGGAATGCGTTAAGAAGTACTTAACCGAGTTTGAAAATGATATTTTGCATAAAATTTTATTGGAAGAATCCATCTTAAGAGCTGCTTCTGATATTGTTTTCGAAAACAATATTTCAAGGAGATTGAAAGTGCTGGAGATCACAGAAGGTCGTCATACAATATTGTCAAAAATTAATGAATACATTGCAGTCCCTGATGAGTTTAAAATATCCTATACCGTTTTGCATCCGAAAGAAGATTTATTAAGCAAAGATCAGTTGCCAGAAAATACAAAAGTGGTAGCTTGGGATAATAATTCTTCTTTTGAATTTGAGGATACTGATTTATTCATATTGTATTACTTAAAAAAATCTTTCGAACACTTTATAAAAACACTAAAAAATGCAGCAGCATGTTTAAAAGATGAAGGATTCATTCTTCTCGTGATGAAATCTCGATTAACAGAATCAGAGAAAAATTTGTCTAATATTAGTGAATTGCCTGTTCCTGTAATTCGAGAAGATGATCTTGAACCTTTATTTAATGATATGAACTTAAATGTTATTTGCAAAAAAACTGATTCATTTACATCAACATTATTTTTACTTAGAAGACATCCAATATCATTGCATAAAGATTCAGTTATACACATGAACATTGATGAATATGGCCAATGGATTGAGAGTCTGAAAGAGAAAGTCACTCAAACATCTCAGGATTCCTCTACTTCGGAACGCTTATGGCTTGTTACTGAAGATACCCAACAGAGAGGAATTATCGGGCTGGTCAACTGTATTCGTCAGGAGCCAGGTGGACATAATGTTAGGTAAGTCGTATAATTTAAATATATATTGTTAGTTCTATAGATAATGAAAAGAAATCTGCAATAAAATATCAAAGATGGAGACCATTTGTACAAAAATATACCTAAATATACATTTTTGTCGCAATAACAGACGAAAGGAATAAGCCAAATTTAATTAAAAGAGAAAATTTAATCAATATACACTTCTGCGTTTTCAATATACTTGTGCTATAATTAAACGTGCTAATGTTTAACATTATCTGAAATTACAAAATTATAAAATAACTCAAAATATTAAAGAAAAATATTTACAGACCGTTTAATAATACAAAAAAAAAATTGTCAAACCCCTTCTTTCACGAAGTACATATAACAATAGAAGGCACCTAGAGGACAAGTATGAGTAATTTTCATTTTAAAGAATACAGTAGATTCTGGTCCGTAAAGACATGTATATATTAGCATACTGTGCCCCCATGAAGTGTATGCCCAAGTTATCACTTGAGTAAAGTCACTCCAGTATAGTTAATACTTTCAATTTTTACTTTCTTCTACCTTCAATCGAAGAAAGTATTGTAATCGAAATTTTTTTCTTCTTCCGGTTTTCGACGGATTTATATGTTTTAGGGGAAAGAGATCCCCCAAAACATGTTTATATAAAATGTCTGTCTGTCTGTGCGTATGTCCGTGTGTCGCCATTGTACCATGGAAAAGTGTATGAAGTTATGCATAGAATTGAACCAATTTTTTTGTGTAGGTTTTTGGTTATAGCAAGCAGGTTCTCTTTCAATGAGGAAATATTCTGCCGGAAGGGGGCGCTGTAATAGCGATGTCTGTGCCATTTTCATTATTGTACCATTGAGAAGTATATGAAGTTAAGCATAGAATTGAACCAAATTTTTTCTGTAATGTTTTGGCTATAGCAAGCAGGTCCTCCTTCAGTATGTAAATATTCGGCCGGAAGGGGGTGATGTAGTAGCGATTTGTGTGCAATTTCCATTATTGTCCATCGAAAAGTGTATGAAGTTATGTACAGAATTTAACCAAATTTTTTGTACATTGTTAAAAATCCGTAGCTTTTGCTGCATAGTCACACCACAGCTTTTATAGAAAACAATTACTTTACTATATAAAGGAGCATTATAATTGGTCAGAATAGAGATATTCTAATAAAGCGGTGAAGTGACTGTGCAGCTAAAGCTTCAGATTTTTAACAGTGAATATGTTTTTGGATATGGCCTGTAGGTCTTCCTTCAATATGGAAATTTTCCGTCGAAAGGAGGCGCTGTCATAGAGATGTCTGTGCCATTTTCTTTATTGTACTATCGAAAAGTGTATAAAGTTGTGTATAGAAAGGAACCAATTTTTTGTGCATGTTTTTGGCTATGAACATCAGTTTCTCCTTGAATTTAAAAACATTTCGTCAAAAGGCGTCAATGTAATAGCGATTGTTGTGCGATTTTCTTTATTGTACCATCGAAAAATGTATGAAGTCATGCATAGAAAATTTTTGGTCAAAATGTTTGGCTATGGCCAGCAGGTTTGAATTTGGAATTATTCCACCAAAAAGGGGATTCTGTGATAGCGATATTTCTATAGTTTTTCTCGATTTTTCGTAGTTATATTGTCCATTGGCGGCTCGTACAGAAACGGGAATTTCCGACCTGCTAATCCGGCTATTCGCAAACAGCACACCTTATGTACAACAGAATAACGAGAAACTATTGATTTTAATAAATCAAAGTTGGTATAGTATTGAACTAATAATATTGAAGTATTAACGCCTGTAACTATTTTTTGAAATATTAAGATGCATTAGATAGAAGAAAGTTTTGGGATTGGCACATCTAACTAGTTTTTTTACATTTCGTTTTAAATAAACAAAATTAACTTTTTTCAACCGCAGGCCTAAATTTTGATAGGTTTATTACTATATGTGCTAAAATATGTACAATTACATGATTAAATGTCGAGATAAAAATTCAACATTTGATACATCCAAAAGTAAGTATTGAATTGCATATTGAAAGTTTAATATGTTTTTAGACTGAAATGCAGCAATACGTTTGATAAATAAACTGAGCTATTATATCATGAAAAGTTACTGGAAAAAGTTATCGTTAAAACAAAATAATTCCCAACGCTGCTAAATGGTGTAGACACTATATTTAATAGTTAAAAACTAAACAAATATTAAAATTTGTTTGTTTACTTTTAAGTATGTATTATTAAATCTACATCATATAGGAACATTGTGAATTGTTTTGTTTTCACAATCAATTTATTACAGTGACATTTATTATTATTTTTTTTTTTTTTGAAAAAGGAAAGTTTTGAATTTTAATATTTGTAGTTATTTGAAAACACAGAAAAAGAAAAAATGAACATGTATCATACCAACGATACACTTTTGATTTCGAATCCTTTCTTTTGATAGTATGCTCAGTATACAATTTTTTACATTGACCATACTGCTTCAGATATATTTCGTGATTTACAAAGACAAGATCTATAAATTTATTGTGACATTCTTTTGTTTTTATACACATTTCATAAGTGTCACAAACAGTTTCATAATGAAACTGATTTTTTATTTTGATCTGTAAAAATTAGTCTTTTCAAATAAAATATTTTTAATATTGCAACTGTAAACTTAGTAGCAAATATGAATAGATGAATCATAAATAGCAAATATGAATAGATGAATAATAAATAGCAAATATGAATAGAGGTAAATAGATGCTACATTAGATTTATAGGTCGAAAAAAGTGCTCTGGCGTACTATTAATAGTACATGTCATTTCATTGAGTATTATTTGGTCTTAACAATTATTTTTTATACTGTCTGCATGTAATAATGTTAGTATATCTCTATGCATATCTTATCAAGACTTCATTTAGTAATAATAATAATTTAGTAAGAATAATAACAAAAGTTTGCTTAATTCGCTTTACACCGCCAACCGACGATTGTATTATTTTCAACATATCTTTTCTCTCTTTAAATTTAGAATATATGTTACTTTTCTTAGTGAATCATGTGCGATGAAACGCGAAAGGGAAGTTGGAATATCTGCTAAATCCTACTGCAATACGATATTTTTTAAACGTCTCCGAAAACTCTTCCTTAGCCTTTTGACATATGCATATGAACTAAATAGTACTTAAACTTACTACATTCCTTACATTTCAGACAATGACATATTCGTTAAACTTCAATACATCTATTTGGATAGCTACTATTAACATTACCAAAGGGTCTCAGGACTCTTATAATTGCAAAAAAATGAAAAATAAGGACCTTTTTCAGCATTTAATTTCTTAAAATGTATATGATTTTAAAACGCAATTTTTATTGGGATGAAAGATGCAGGTATGTTCTTTCATTTCATGCATTTAAAATTTAGCAAGGTGCAGAATTATCATTTACAGGGGGGCTCCAAAGTGTCTGACATTGGACGAGCAGAAAATTGATATAACAGTTTATGTGCACGATTACAAGATAAATTTTGCAACTAGAATGAAAATTTTGTTGCCAACTTATTTTTCAAATTATAATAATTACTTTTAACCTAAATAAATTTGAATTTAAAGTATTTTTGTATTTTAAATACAAAGTTGTATTTAGATAAAAGAAAATTTTTGAAAATTTCAAAAGTATAATCATCTAAAAAATATATTTTTTTTAACAATAAAAAGAAAATTTTAGGTTCAGTTTGTACAGACTAACATGAAACATATGTTTTGAAAATTTAACGAAAAAATATTCAGGAGGTTTTGAGATATCCTGCGGTTTATTCTCAAAACCGCCATTTCGAGAAAAATGACTTCAAAGTTTCTTTAACGCCACCACAACTATTGAGCGGGTATAATTCATAACACCAAAGCTATTAGATTAATTTTAATATAATTAATCCAACATTTGATGTAATTTGAACATTTTGATGTAATTGTTTTCTTGAAATTCCCACTATAACAATACCAAAGCTATTGTTATATTGGGAATTTCGAGGAAACAATTACATCAAAATGTTCAGTAAAGATAGCAGTTTAACATCTAAAAAAATTAAAATTTTGGAGCATTAAGTGTCCTGAGTCTCCTTAATGTAAAAGCAATTTTTTTCACAAATTTGAATTGCACATTTAGCATTCCACTTGACAGCAATATGAATACTAAGAGTTGCATTTGTGCCACGGTTCTTTTGCATTTTAGTCAATGAGGGTTGTGGTGCTATTAGAGATTTCCCTGTAAAAATTCATTTATAATAAGTCTAAAGTTTATCCTTTCGCAAAGAAACAACACAAATTGTTGAAATTATAAATACCCCATTAAATTATGAAATGTTTTTGTCATGAATAATTTAGAAATTTACGTATACATTTTTTCCCGTTATCCTATAAATATTTCATTTTATACTCTTCTCGGTGAATTGACACATTTTTTTACATTTTATTTTGGAATATGGTAAAATGCAATTAAGATAAATTCCCATTTGTGGATAATTGCATTTGACTTAAATATTAAAACCGTCACATCACGCGAAAAGCACTCTTCATACACGTATTACAATACAAAAAATAACAGAGACGTATGCAAAACTTTAGGCTGAAAATTTCTATTTTGGGATGTTGGATTTTTCAACCCCCTCCCCCCCCAAAAAAAATACTCCTCTCATTTTGTAGAAAACGGAATTAAATGAGGATCATATTCATACGTATTGCATTTTGTTTTCATTTTATAAATTATATATTTTAAAAATTAAAAGATCACCCTCATTTTAAAGGTTAGGGAGTAAGTTCTTTAAGTACATTGAAAACAGAAACACGATACGCGCAATCGCGATCTTTTATTCTTTGTTGAGTTTTTTTACAACTTAGTGCGTTAAGGTAACAACCTGAAAAAAAGCAGCGATAGATAATAAATGTAGCTATACCTATACAGGGCGCGTCAAGTATTTGAGAACACATATTATATGTGAAATATCACCCTGCATATTATACTTACAAATAGAGGAGAAGGTCCAAATACCGGCTACTAGGTGTTCTGAAAACTGAGCGCATTGCAGCCTAGCGGTGATAGGCAGAGTTTGTAACTTTAATTGAGAGAAGAAAGTTACGAAAAGTGCGTCGCTGAAGTCTGTGTCATTTACAAATAGTAAATGCAAAAGTGTCGAATCTACATAATCTGGTACATTAAAAGTTTTTCAGATAAGTGATTCTCATTTTTTTTTTAAATATACTGATCGTATATTGGCTTGAATTATTGATTAAGTTATTTTCTAGACATATTTAGCACTCAATTGCCACGCGCACATTATTGGTATTTTATTATATGAATGAGTAATATCGATTTTAACTTAAACATAGCATTGGTCCGAATACCGGCTACCTAGAGTGGTCTAAATACCGGCTAGCCGGTATTTGGACCTCTTTCGGTTGCTCTGCTTGAAGGGGAGGAAAATAAATTAATTTAAATAGTTTAATAATTAATAAATTAATTTAAATGGTTCAGAAATAGTTCCAGTCCCATTTCGCAATATGAAAAAAGCAACCACGGCCGTAAGTCATCAGGACCGACACTGGTTACCGGATCACTTTCCAAAAAAGCAATTTTGGACTCTACAAAATTGCCTTTTATAACTGTGAAGAGAAAGGAAAAAAATGACTGAGTAAACCAGGCGAAAGAGGCAGAAATTTGATTTTAATACTCTCGCTGCGCAACCCGAGATTTCCTCGGGGATGCACTTTTTCCATCTAATTAACCCTCCCTGATTATCCCCACCAGTTATTTTTTCTATTGTAAATTTTGCTTTATTTAATCGGAGCATTTTACCGGTTAAATTCGACAAAAAATTTTGTTTTGAAAAACCGGTGACAAAAGAATAAAAATTCTTAAAAGACGCTCGGCGCGAAGGGGTTAAAGACGCAATTTTTGAAGCTATTTTGATAAAACAATTACGCAGCCAGAGGGTTGAAAAAGGAAAATATCTATCGGAGGAAGATGATAAATTTGTGTCTTCTGCATGGGTGCTTTCTCTGTGGAAAAGAATGTGGGAGGGGATTCTGGGTTCACTGTTATGAATGCGATATATGGGCTGATAGGGACTATACTGACGCAGAGAGTTATATTATGTTTTTGATTTTTTCTGGTAAAATATTTCTCATTTCAATCAGCAAGCTTTGTTTGCTTTACACGTTTAAAAACAAAATTATAAACATAATGGGACGAAGACTGTGACAGATTTTCGTAAAGAATTTTAGAAATTGGACAAAAATACTTTTTTATTAAAAATTGATTATTTTTTCGGTGCATAAGAAATATTATTAATCAATACAATTTGTTAAAATAATATTCTTATTGCTTAATAATAATCATTCGCTCCATTTGTGTGAGCTTTTGAGGAAAAAAAATGCAATTTAACAAATTACAACGACCATTTGGAAAAAATGCAATTTAACAAATTACAACGACCACTTGGAAAATGATTTTTTCAAAGACTAAAATTTATGACATAAAAAATCGCACGGAGTTGATCCTACATTACGTACGCTATATATTAAACGATAACATTCCTGGACCCGTCATGAACAAATTTTAAAAGAAATTTCAGTTTTACAATTTTCGGTGCTGTAAATTTTTTAAACTTCTACGGAGCTGGTCATACATTACGTACGCCATGAATTAAAGATTAATAGTGTTATTACACTTAAAAATTGCAAGCAAAAAAAATCGCCTAGCGTTTCATTGGCTGTTCGGGAAAAGGCTTTTCTATCATCAGATTTCCAAAAAAAAACTCACGACCAATTTTAAATAAAATTTCATTCTTAAACTTCTAAACATCTGACAATATTACTTTTTACACCGCGGATAGAGAAAAAAAATATACTTTTAAATGCAATTTGTTTGAAAGCTGTATCTTAATTTGTTTCTGGTTTATTAATTTTTTTTGTACTTTTTATTACTTTTTTGTCATAGTGGCAACATAGTGCTGTCCATCGTTGTTGAAACCAAAGGGAAATACAGATTACTGTATATGCCAATCAGATAACGAATAAATTGCGGATTAAACCAATGAAAACGTTCAGATATGCTTTTAATTTCCTACCATGACGAGAACAATAACCATTTTTCCAAATGGTTAAAAAACATACGTAGCCGGTATTTAGACCCCATTTCAAAAAACTCAAAATTTGAAGACTTTCAGAATTTTGCTTTTTATAAACAGAAAACGTCTTTTAAACTGATCTTTTATTCTCTAAACAGGTGTAAAACATGTCAAGGTACCATGCTGTCACTTTTTATTTTATTATTTTTTTTAAATTGTATGATCTAGATTGAAAACAAAAGTCGTAGCTGGTATTTGGACATTTTCCTCTATTTTTCTGTTACATGCAAACATCCCAGAATCTAGACTAACTGAGGAAATGAAGAGGCATGCTGTCATTGGCTCATTGGCTGAAGAACACTTCAGTTTAGAGATTGCCACATTCTCGAATCTCGCCCGGTCATTCGTCTTTAATGTAAGGTGAGAGCTGAAGTCTGCCAAGTTTCATATGGCAAACGTTTCATGTAGGAAAGGAATATTGTCAGCAATATGAAATTATCAAGACACCGGAATTCGCCAGTCAAGTTGTTGAAAAACTTTGAAAAATAAGTATGGTATATCCTAAGGCTCTTCAAAAAGCTGTTTGGTATATGCTAAGTCTCTTCAAAAAGCTGTAAGGTAATATGAGCTATAAACATTTCACTAGCTGAAAATGGTTCAAATGCATTGTCAAAAAGAAGGAATTTCTATAATTGAAAATATAACTTCAAATAATTTATTTCCCTGTAACAAACAAAAAAAAATACATTAAAAAAATTATTTTTTATAATTTGTCAAAAAGAAAACTATTAGTGGAAACTAATATCGTGTTGTTTCCTTAATAGACAATAAACGGATCAATATCTATCACTTTTTTTGTCGAATTCAGAACCCGATAAAAACCATCTGGAGCCTTAGGGCAAGTGTTCGCTTGCGGTACACTCTAAGCTCCATTTTCTTCTAGTTTTAAGAAAATGAATGTATTTTTTGAACGTTAGAGGACATAAAAGTATTGGCCAGAAGCAATTTTGTACTTGTGATAAACAGGCTTTAGCGATTTTCTGGTCTGCTATACCTTAAAAGTCAAATAAAAGTAATATTCGCTACCTAAAAATCTAATGCATTTTTAACGATTCAATAATGTGTCCATTTGCCTTAAATGAATACTACTATAAGCAGTAGAACGTTTCATGTATTTTCTTATTTACACAAAATTTATTGTTCATAAGCTGTATACTTAACACAGGTTCTTTTATGACAGTATATTTTGGCATCGGTTAGGAAAGCAATTTCATTTTATTCTACATTTGGAAAATATTAAATGTATTATTTTTTAAAACTTTATTTTTGTAAGCAGGAAACCATATTTACACAAAAATCCAATTAACTAAGAATTACGAAAATTATATATTAACCAATTCTTGATTTTGCTGTGACTATAGTAGTGTAGCGATCGCATCGCACTTAAACAGTATAAAAGGAGTTACTAGCTTAGAGTAACTGGATTAGCCTTTTGATCGACGCTAATGTTCCCGCCTACTGATCATGAGATCACTGGCCCAATTCTTACCGTCTCCGATGCACAGTCTCTCTTCAGTAGCATGCTCTTATAAGAAAAAGTGGACATACGGACAGCAAAATTTGATATTTTGAGAGGATTTTTATAGACCTGCGACATTACCACTATCGGAAAGCAAAGTTTGTTTATTTGTCTTACTCGCAAAATATATCTGGTTCTGTAGTGTCTTACTAAGTTCTGTATTCTAAGTTGTGACAAAAACATGCAGTCCCTTTTTTTAATTTTTTAGTATTTTCCAATATTAACAATACATGTTACCTAAATGTCCATTTGTAACAAATTCAGTAGATTATATTTTATGCGAAACAAAATGTAAAAATTTTCTGCTTTCTGCTAATAATCGTAGTAAATGTAAAAGTAATGCACTCGAAAAAGAAATATGTAAACGTAAACACAAATTCATTAAATCTATATATATAAAAGAAAGTCTGGAATTTGTATTAATCAACGCGCAGCCAAAACTACTGAACCTAAAATCTTGAAAATCGGGGTAAAAATACTTCTTATGATATAGAGTGCCGCTAAGAAAGGATTTTCCAAAATTCCACCCCTAAGGGGGGTAAAAAAGAGAACGAACTTTAAAAAAATTCCTTAAAAATCTGATTTTATAGTTATTTTTCAACTGATACCATATTTTGGTGTATTTTTGTATGCTGAATCGAATGGTACTAACTAAATTCTTTTAAACCCAATAGTTCGAGAGATATTTCATATTTTTCTAATTTGCACTATCTTTGGCGCCAAAACCTGAATTTTTCAAGTGATATTTCTAAAAACTCATTCTTTTCATTCTGTTACTATAGCAAGGGAAAAAATTCAAATTGAATAATTATTAACCAATCCTTTTGGTTAAATAAAAACAACTTCGTCAATTAGAAAAAAAAATTCAAACGCCTCAAAAACTAAAACTAAATAATAATAATAAAAAACTGTGGTACTTTTTCGTTCTAATTTTCGTCGCGATACCATGCCAAAATGTATGGTATCGCGCCATTTATTTCAACCCTAATCGTGCAAACGATTCTTATTGCAAACCCTGCCACACATTAACATTTGCTAATTATTGAACATGAATATTTTTATGCAGGAACTTTTAATGATGGAATTTATTTTATTCCATCATAATCTCGCAAAACTTTTTATTTATTATTATTATTTTTTTTTTATAGAAAATATTTATTACTGATACTGATATATATTTTACCATTTCGCAGCTATCTAATGATGAGGAAGCTACAATAAAATTATTTCAGAAGTTAGGAATTATACATATAAAAATGTTTTGTTCAAAAAACCATGAATGTCTTCATTGAAAGAATGAAATGTTTTCTGCAATGTGAGACATACGTATTACGTACGCCATGCTTCAGTAGTAAAGGACATTTACAATTTCAAGACTGCATTTTAAATTGACTATATTTTATTACTTGCAAAATATTTATTTATCCTTATGTTTTAAGTATTTATTTTGGTAGCCGTCGACCAATTTTGCCAAATTATATAAATCGCCAAACCACTTGCCAAATTATACAAATTGACATAATTTTTATTTTAAATAACGAAAGAACAAATAAATTAGTATAACATTAATAAAAATACATTTAAAACGTCGAAAAATCACCTGATGACGTAGATACGTGTAACTTGCTTAAAGTCAAGTGAATGGGACATTTACGATCAACCATTATTGGTATTTAATCTTATAGTTTGGCAATAGATTTTTTGTCGACCGCATAACCAAGTAGTACCATTATTTTTACTGATTTTAAAAAATGGTAGGTCAAAGTCTGTAATTTTCAAAAGTTATATTTTTTAAATGCTCATTTTTTTTATCAACATATTTTTTTTTTTTACAAATGTATCATTTCATTTTTGTACCAACTATTACACTTGGTGACAATGGTGGTGGCATAACAGGGAAATACCAAAACAGTTACTGATTTTATTTCAAATGTAAAGAAAAACGGTTTAATGAGCAATAAATATTGTAAATATGACTATAACTCAGATTCTACTGAATAGAATTTTGTAGAACTTGCACTGTTAAATAGTAAATTTGGTTTATAAATGGTTTAATGTAAGAACCATCATTCTAAGTTGCTACGGGAGTTCTAAAATTAGGTGAACTCGATTATGAAAGATTTCAAATCAACTAATTAAATGCACAGTAAGTTAGATAATATTTCAGGGAGTTTTTCAATATTTATCATATTCTGTGTTGTTTAGTTACGGAGCTATGCGGAAAAAGTTCTCAGTGGTACAGTAAAGAAGATTGGAAGATATACGCTACAGAGATAGGGTGTACTAGAGAGTATATATGCTATAGTTATGGAAGTTGATCTGAGTTCCTTAAAAAATTCAGAAGTGATGCAGTATATACCTAGCCCTACCTCCCAGAGAGTTATATAATCAGTTTAACGCGATTATGAAAGTTATATTTAACTATCTCAATATATATATAATGCAAAGAGAAATTTCATTCCGGCCGCTTATATCCTGATTTCTGCTGAACAGATTTTGACGGAACTTACATTGTTAGATAATTTTTCAGAAAAGATGTTAGTATTAAACATAACGTTCTACTTTGCTTAGTTAAATAATTATGGGGAAAGTTCTAAATCAGATGAACCCAATTTTGAAAGATTTGCTTTTTTTAAAGGTTCCACTGACTGAATGAATTTTTATGGGATTTAAACTGTTAATTAGATCATTTTTAGGGAAGATTTCGGTATATTTTCCATTTTAAAAGATACTGCTAAATGGATTTCGATGCAACTTGATCGGTTAGTTAATTTTTCAGTGAAAGTTTTAGTATAAAGCGCATATTATTTGCTATTGCTTGGTTGTTAGGTTGCTTGACTGTAGAATTATAGATGAAAGTTCTAGAATCAGGCGAACACAATTATTATGAACGATCAGCCTTTTCAATAAGTCCAATTAACAGATTTTGATGAGACTTGCATTGATAATTTTTCATGAACGCTTTTAGTATATTACATATTGTTCTTTACCGAATCCTACACTAACAGATCAACTAAAGAAATTGGTCCTTAACAGTCTAAATTTTGTATGACTCAATAAATGATATAATAGCGTAATGACATTCATATTGCTTTCAGCAATCCAGTTGGATACACCAGGTAAATGTCAATATTGCTTTAAAACGCATGATCAAATTCACAGATATATTTTGTTTCATTCAAGATTTCTTTAGAAAAACCGACCAGCGTAGCGGGCGAAAGCGGCTATTTATTTATAAACACAAAACAAAAATATTTCTTTGCAAGTATTTTGTTTGCAATAATTGACAATTTTCTTGTAATTCCCTTTGTTTTTCTTTTTTTCTATCACAATGGACTATTTTTTTCCACCATTACAAATATGTTATTAAAAACTAATACCGTATTTACTCGTGTATAACGCACACTTTATTTTCAAAAATTTAGGGCAAAAACCACTGGTGCGCGTTATACACGGAATATTTTTTTACTGCTGTATGTAATTACACAATTTACATTGCAAATTGGAAAAATACTATTTATTAGATGTATTGCTGCATCTTTATTTCACTCTTTGCGCTTTTTTATACTACAGTGCTAGTACCATTATTTAAATGCTAATTAGCACTTCTCATTGCTGCTGCCGCTGTTATCCTCGTCTTCACTGGCACAGTCAATATCCTCGTAAATTATATCGTCTTCCGTTCCATCCATATGAGGGGAAGTTCCAGTCATTTTGAAGCTCTTTATTACCATCTCGGCTGAGATGGATTTCCAAGCTTCACAAATCCATTCACATACAGTTGAGAAAGAGGCACGTTGCATTATTTCACTTGGAGTGAAGTTGTGATCTACTGTTGTCATCCACCGATTGTAGGCATGCAGAAAAGTAACTTTAAATGCTCGGTCGATGACAACATCTAAGGTTGCAACACTTTCGTTATCCCAGCTAATATCACAACCAGATCACTTGATGGACGAATGTTTGCTTTTACTCCAGGTGTCGTGTTTCCACGGAAGCTTTCCAGGACCAGCATCGATGGTGACCGTAAAGCAACTAGACGACGTTCCCACACAACGTTAATCCAATCTTTCATGGTGTGCGTTACATACGAGATTAAAAATTCCGCCATTTTTTTCTTGTAAATTACGGGGTGCGCGTTATACACGAGTAAATACGGTATATCAAAAACCAATTTAAATTTAGAATTTCAGCATTTATTATGACACTATCGATTCTATGCGCAAAGCTAACTTTAGTTAAATCGCTTAACGCTCCATACTAAGAAAGTGTCATTATGAATGACAAACATACGATCATATGTTATCACGTTAGATTCACTAATCGGCGTTTTTACTCATAATTGTTTTTATCATTGACTATCACTATTTTAAACAATAATATTTTCTTTAAATTTCAACTAGTAATCCATCAAATATATTATTGCTTTTAAACAGCGACAGATAAATAAAAAAAAAAGATGACTGAGGCAACTGTGACAATAAATATTACTAATCTAAAAAAACAGCCCTTGTTAAAACAAAATTAAATTCTTTAATGGTTCAATGAAAATTTTATACCTTTTTTCATTGAATGATATATTTATTTTAGGATATATATGTTACCGGCCAAACCCGATTTTAGGCCAAACTAGTTTATCCTATCGCGCATCGGATAAACTAGTTTTTCCTAGGCCAAACTAGTTTACCCTAACGCTCGTAGGATAAACTAGTTTTTCCTAGGCCAATCTAGTTTATCCTGACACCCATAGGATAAACTAGTTTTTCCTAGGCCAAACTAGTTTGGCCTAACGCTCATAGGGTAAACTAGTTTAGCCTGCTATAAATTGGTCCGAACTAGTTTATCCTAAGCCAATTCAATTTGTCCTGATTTTATTGATCCTAAAGATCGCCCTGGGCGTCAATCTTTTAGTTTATCCTATGCCAATTTAATTTGACGTGCTTTAATTGATGTTAACCAGTGTTGAGCACGCTCACAAGAAAAAAAAACGAACTAATTCAAGCTCAAATTCAATTTCTCAAAAAGGAGTAAAGTTCAAGCTTAAATTCAAAAATTTTCAAACAAAACCACTCTGTTCAAACACATAGTGAGCGAAGTTCACTAAAAACTCGTTTTTTCATTTTTATTTTTTTAAATATGATTGAAGTTTAGCGTCCAAATTTACAAAATTTTGTGAGTAGTCTTTCGGTTATTCGATGTAAGGGTCTTTGCGGACCCGCCCGATTTTCCTTCCCGACACTCGGTCCGGGCTTGGTTTGGGGATTACTTTTTTCGAGAGATTCGGACCGAAATGAGCCGGGATTCAATTTTTTTTTTCGGCTTAAATCGGGACTGACTTGCATTCTTCTGCACAGGCAGAAATTTTCCGTCCAATTTCCATCCTAGCTCATATGAAAATCATTTGGATCGGCAGGATCTCTGGTCTGCTCAGTAAAAATATCAGTAAAATTTGGGCCGGCCCAACTTTTTTTTAAATGTACGTATTTTTAAATCGCTATTGTTCCACAATTAAAATTTCTATATTTATTATTTTTTATAACTTTTTTAAGATGAGTAGATGCATTTTTAGGTAATAATATTAAAGTATGGTTAAACCCGAGAAAAATAACCTGCCTATGTCGGAATCCCGTGTTTAACAACAACAACAACAACAACAAAAATATGTTGATCTATGTAAAATGATGATATTAGAACTTGTAAAAAGAATATAATGAATTACAACAGGCGATGAACCTTCTAATAAGAGAACCTGTCTTATAACGAATTTTTATTATTTCCCATGAAATTGCGTCGTAGAAAATTTTATTGCATAGAACTTATTTTAATTTTTAAATTTCCAAGCCATAAAATGCGGATTAACGATATTAATGATTCTATTGTAAACTATATTGATATTTTAATTAATCTCTATTTGCATGTAAATTCCTGAATAAATAGTATTACCATTATTTTTTTTTACATTGCTTGGAGACTTGAAAGTCTGAAAATTTTTATATAGAAGAACCCTCTAAGACGTAATCACGTAGGAGAGAAAAAAAACTTCGTTGTAGTTAAGTTCCTTTTTTAGCAGGTCTGTCGTCTTTAGCAAATATATTATGTTTCTTTCAAAAGGACTATTATATCAAAATTGCACTGATTAAAAAAGAAATTCCGTTTAAAACAGTATTTCATCATACACAGATTCTTCTAACAGGTTTTACAGTACTGTATCCCCATCCGTATAAATGTATATGTACTATTCTTTAAAGAGAAATTTAATTGTGGAATAATGGTAGCTTAAACATATATGTATTTTAGGCCAAAGTGGGACCAGGACTTCACCGAATTTTTGAAAATTCCAGATTTCTGAAAGAATATCAAATGTACTTCTGATATTCTTAATAGTGCATTTATTGATAATTAAATCACAGCCAAATGATATTTATGTGAGAAAAAAAAAAAGAAATCTAAAACAAAAATCTTTTTTTTTTTTTTTTTTTTTTTTTTTTTTGCTTAAGAAATCTTAACAAAAAAAATCGAAGTTTTTTTTTTATATTTATTTTTTTCTCACGTAAATATCACTTGGCTTAGAATTATTTATGATTAAATGCACCATTAAAAGTACCAGGAGTATATTTGATATTCTTTCAGAAATCTGAATTTTCAAAAATCCGGCGAAGTCCCGGTCCCGACGATGCCCGATTTTTGAGGTTATACTGTACATTATTAATCAATCCTCTAAATCATCCCTCTCCTAAATTTTATGATAACCTCTCATCCCATCATTTCATTCTCCAGCACAGAATTTGTCATATGGAACTTATTTTATAACTACTGGTGGCGGTGAAATGGAAAAGATAGGGGGCAGTGTCTTACGCCCCATCCAATATATATATCATGCCGGAGTGATGGCAGTACTACTTTGCAAAGAGTTGCCGCAGGAGCAATAGTTGGGAACAATAAAAACACGTTAAATTACATTGGCCTAGGATAAATAGATCGGCCTAGGATAAACTAAAGGATTGACGCCCAGGGCGATCTTTAGGATCAATAAAATCAGGCCAAATTGAATTGGCTTAGGATAAACTAGTTCGGACCATTTTATACCAGGCTAAACTAGTTTATCCTATGAACGTTAGGCCAAACTAGTTTGGCCTAGGAAAAACTAGTTTATCCTATGGGCGTTAGGATAAACTAGTTTGGCCTAGGAAAAACTAGTTTATTCTATGGGCGTTAAGATAAACTAGTTTGGGCTAGGAAAAACTAGTTTATCCTATGGTCGTTAGGATAAACTAGTTTGGCCTAGGCCAATCTAGTTTGGCCTAAAATCAAGTTTGGCCGGTAACATATATATGATAAACATGTAAAAAATTCATTTTCCATTTTTTGTATATTTATATTTTTTCTGATACATTCTATTTTATTACTTCGTTATGATAAATTCATTTTTTTATTTAAATATTGTGATATTAATTCTAGGTGCCTATTCATCAGAAGCAAGACACCTAAGATTCCAGAATTCAGTTTGACAAACCCTTTCTATAAAGTGCAGCTCGAAAAGAATCTTGTAATGAATGTGTTACAAAATGGAGTGTGGGGATCTTACAGATATATTCGATGGAACGAAGGTAAACATATAGTTATTTGTTTAATCTTTCAGAAATTAATACTTAATTAGAATTTTAAAACATTAGGATTAGATAATTACCTTAAATTATATATATATATATATATATATATATATATATGCATGTATATATATATATATATATATATATATATATATATATATATATATATATATATATACCGGGTGTCCCAAAAAGGACTGACTGATTTTAAAATTCAATAACTTGCAAACGGTGACAGATATTAAAAAAATTCTTGCAGGAGGGTTATGCATAAGGTCAAAAGTTTTATTACAGTGATTTTCAATTTTAGTTCGATTTACAAACAATAGATGGCGCTGTAAGCAATAGTCGCTAAATTCAGGCTCGATTTTTGGTACTTCGTGGCCCGGATAATACATTTCCATCTCCTTTTTCTGCATGGAACAAGATAAAGGATCAAAAATCGATCCTGTATTTAGCGACTATTGCTTACAGCGCCATCTATTGTTTGTAAATCGAACTAAAATTGAAAATCACTGTAATAAAACTTTTGACCTTATACATAACCCTTATGCAAGAATTTTTTTAATATCTGTCACCGTTTGCAAGTTATTGAATTTTAAAATCAGTCAGTCCTTTTTGGGACACCCGGTATATATATATATATATATATGCATTTATATGTATGTATATATATATTTCATTACTTTAAAAGGCAAAAAGACCATAACTCAGAAAAGAAGGTGTATATCTGCAATATTTAACTATGAAAAACTTTCTAAAAAACAAGTAAGAGACAGGTAAAAAACAAAAACACAGGCAAAAAATAGTATGTTCTTCTTCAGTGGGAGGACAGCCAAAACCTAACTCCACCCCCACTGCTAAAAATCTGCAGGTTTCTGAACACACGTCCAACCTGAACCCAATACAGAAAAAAACTATAGTCATTTGAGTAACTAAATTCAAAAAAGCTAAAATAAACCAAAATTAAGCAAAAAAAAAAAAAAATAATAATAATAATAATGTAAACAAAGCATAATTTAAAAAAAATCTTTAATAAAATAATATTTTAGAAAATTACTTAAAAATTAACAACTTAAATATAAACGAATTAACATGTATCAATGCAGATGAACGTGTACCCTCCCAAACCTGCAAGATAAAAATCTTTTCAAAAACATGAAAAACAGCAGTACCTAAATAATGTTCCTCACCTGTTAACAATGAACTATTAATTTTACTTCCGAATCCAACTTCAAAAACTAGAATTCCAAGTCTGTATGCTTCCTTCGATTCAATACATTAACCCACATTCGTTCTTTAAACAAGACTTTAGAATGTAGCTTTTAGAATTTTTTCATTTTTAGCATTTAGAATTTTCTGGAACGATGCCATCACATGTTGCTCACGCCGCCAAACCGCAATGTTTGCCACTCACTTTTTAAAACTATCTTTAAATAATATTTCAAAAACTTTATAGGATAATTATTATTGTAAAAATGATTAGCCAATAACTTAAAAATCTGTTTATAAAAATTGCTATCTTTGCCACAAATTTTATTGAAACGAATTATTTGATTAATTGTAATATTTATGTAAATTTTTTTATGTAAATTAGAAAACCAATGTGGCATACTTCTAGTAAAAAATTGAAAACTATTTCTTTTATCATACAAATCTAAAGCTAATTTATTATCAATAATTTTACAATAAATATCCAAAAATTCTGCATTATAATCATCACAGTTTACCCTATTAAACTTTAAACAATTTGGATATATATTGCCATATTCGTTAGTAAAATCAAAATTAAAAACCAAAATATCACAAATGTACCTAAATACTTTTAAAGATTTATTAATTTCATTGTATACTTAAATTCATAATAAAACAAAAATAAATTAGCTGCTGTACTAGAATAATTTGTCCTCATTCCAATTCCACAAATCTGATTAAATGTATTATTGTTGAAAATTACATAATTATCATAAAAACAGAAATGACATAAACTTAAAAATAAATCTCTATTAATATTTAATTCATCATTTAAACAAAATAAATCAAAAATATTCATTAAAACATCATAAAGACAACCAATAGGTATATTGGTAAACAGATTTTCAAAGTCGAATACCTGCATTTTCAGAGGAGTCAAAGGCAGTTTGTCCAAAATTTCGATACTATTATCAATCGACCAGAAATGACTGTACTTCTTAAATTTATACTTTAAAAAACCATATATCTTTTTCAATAGATTCTGTAAACCAATATTAAAATTTCTATTAACAGTTTTTGAAGTACTGCAAATAAACCTAAATTTAATCGGATCTTTATGAAATTTAGGTGTTAAAAAAATAAAAGGCAAACAGTGATGATTAGAAACATCAAAATTGCAAGAAAACATATTTTTAACTTTCTTTTTATATGCAAAAATTTTTTTAACAACAGGATTTTTATCAATATTAACCCTTGCATAACCCTTGCATTTTTTAACACCTAAATTTCATAAAGATACGATTAAATTTAGGTTTATTTGCAGTACTTCAAAAAGTGTTAATAGGAATTTTAATATTGGTCTACAGAATGTATTGAAAAAGATATATGGTTTTTTAAAGTATAAATTTAAGAAGTATAGTCATTTCTGGTCGATTGATAATAGTATCGAAATTTTGGACAAACTGCCTTTGACTCCTCTGAAAATGCAGGTATTCGACTTTGAAAATCTGTTCACCAATATAACTATTGATTGTCTTTATGATGTTTTAATGAATATTTTTGATTTATTTTGTTTAAATGATGAATTAAATATTAATAGAAATTTATTTTTAAGTTTATGTCATTTCTGTTTTTATAATAATTATGTAACTTTCAACAATAGTACATTTAATCAGATTTGTGGAATTGGAATGGGGACAAATTATTCTAGTGCAGCAGCTAATTTATTTTTGTTTTATTATGAATTTAAGTATACAATGAAATATAATAAATCTTTAAAAGTATTTAGGTATATTGATGATATTTTGGTTTTTAATTTTGATTTTACTAACGATTACGGCAATATATATCCAAATTGTTTAAAGTTGAATAAGGCAAACTTCGATGATTATAATGCAGAATTTTTGGATAATTATTTTAAAATTATTGATAATAAATTAGTTTTACATTTGTATGATAAAAGAAATAGTTTTAAATTTTTTACTAGAAGTATGCCACATTGGTTTTCTAATTTACATAAAAAAATTTACATAAGCATTATAATTAATCAAATAATTCGTTTCAATGAAATTTGTGGCAAAGATAGCAATTTTTATAAACAGATTTTTAAGTTATTGGCTAATCTTTTTTACAATAATAATTATCCTATAAAGTTTTTGAAATATTATTTACAGATAGTTTTAAAAAGTAAGTGGCAACATTGTGGTTTGACGGCGTGAGCGACATGGGATGGCATCCTTCCAGAAAATTCTAAATGAAAGCTACATTCTAAAGTCTTGTTTAAAGAACGAATGTGGGTTGATGTATTGAATCGAAGGAAGCATGCAGACTTGGAATTCTAGTTTTTGAAGTTGGATTCGGAAGAAAAATTAAGAGTTCATTGTTAACAGGTGAGGAACATTATTTAGGTATTACTGTTTTTCATGTTTTTGAAAAGATTTTTATCTTGCAGGTTTGGGAGGGTACACGTTTATCTGCATTCATACATATTAATTTGTTTATATTTAAATTGTTAATTTTTAAGTAATTTTCTAAAAGATTATTTTATTAAGTATTTTTTTTAATTATGCTTTGTTTACATTATTTATTTTTTTGCTTAATTTTGGTTTATTTTAAATTTTTTTTAATTTAGTTACTGAAATGACAATAGTTTTTTTCTGTATTGGGTGCAGGTTGGACGTGTGTTTAGAAACATGCAGATTTTTAGCAGTGGGGGTGGAGTTAGGTTTTGTCTGTCCTCCCACTGAAGTCCCAACAGACTATTTTTTGCCTGTGTTTTTTAGAAAGTTTTTCATAGTTAAATATTGCAGATATACACCTTCTTTTCTGAGTTTTGGTGTTTTTGCATTTTAAAGTAATGAAAAATATTTTTGTTGCATTTGATATGAGCTGCTATTAGCGCCAGTTGTGCAATAATATTTTCATTAATTATTTATACTAGTATCCGTCAGGCCGAAATGTTGGAGCATGGAGGCGCATAAACTTAAAAGATATTACTTTAAAAAATGTTTTATTTTCTAGATAGCTGTTTAATAGTATAAAAGTAAGTTTGAAATAACAATCGTCGATACCTCATTTTAAAGTGTTTAACTCAGTCGTCAGTTGCCTCGGGTAATGCACAAATTCTAATCTGTCAGCAAGTTCTCCCATACTTCTAATTTGGGTAAAGCCTTTCCTTAGCGAAAATTGCTTCCATTAGAACTTTCTCTAAATGACAAAATACAGTACAAATGACATAAGTTGTTTTATGTGACAACACCTTTAGATGGATATCCACAGCAGTTTTTGACAATGTTAAACTCGAGATCTATGTATGGTGACAAGGTATGCAACAGTTAAAGGTAACTAACTTCGTGTGAATGAGGCTTTTTCTTCTTTCCAATATTTACAAATAGGTTTGATAATAAAAAAATTACAGTTAGAATTGGCTCATGATACTCAACAAAATGAACTATTATGGCCTGTGGCAAAACTCGAGGTTGAAAACGTGGGCCATAGGCAATATCTTTTATCGTACTTACGTTTACCAATTCTCACTCCGTTCAGATATTGGTATGTAGCATAAACCATAACCCTGCATCCAGCTGCTGAGGAAAGTCTAGGCTGAAGTCCAGACGCGTGATCATCTTCACTCCATCTTGCTATTTAATCGTTGTGATCTGCTAAAGTTCTTGTTTATTGGTCTCCGCTTTGATTTAAGAAGTACTTCTTGATTATATTCTTTAGCTTGCTTGGTTTTGAGAAAAAGACATATGGCACTTTCAAATCATTCAAGTTAGCCGAAAGCTGTATATCTTTGGGTCGTTGCATAAGGGGTGAGAGGTATTCAAAAACTTGACTTACGCAAAGTGAGTTCAGAGTCTTTCGGAACTGTGTCTGCTGATCGTCGTTTTATCTCAATGAGTTTGTTAATGTGAAAAGCTCTAAGCATTTTTTCTCCGCAAAGAATCAAAATGACTTTTAAAAAATGTCTTTTATATAGAGGGATGCCTTTTACGCGATGTAACTACCTAATACGTCCAAGGATTAAAACAAATAAGCCTCTAAAAGGCTATATGCTATTTATTTTACCTTCGCGATATCTTTGTTCAAGGTCAGACATAAGACGACATCCTATCATTGAAAATTCGTCAATAATGAGAAATAACACTGTATCCATTCTGAGCTGTAGATGTATTGCTGACTTTTTAACTTAGCGAACTATTTAAAACACGTTGGTTCTTTAAGCACTGAGTGAGTTACCTTGTCTTTGACATTAAATGTAGCAGTACCTGTTAGTTCCAAAAGAATGATAGCTTCTGATCCTAACTGCTCTATGATTGTTTTAAAAATTTCTTTGATTTTTGTACATTTTACAGCTGTTCCTTTTCCAATAATAAAAGTTGATTTAGGGAAATTTGTAACCTTTGTTTGCAAAGACAAATGCTGTTCAGTGCATAACTGAAGGCAGCATAATTTTTTGTTCTTTATAATAATTCAGAAATGTTAAAAGTAAAGGGAAACCATTGGATAAGAGAATCTACGGTAAAGATAAAGAATTACCCCCGGATGTATTTGAGATATTTCGATTTTTTTTAATTTAGCTCCCATCTTTGAGAACTTGATCCATCGAATTAGCAGCAGAAAACTTCAAAGCTCCTTCAAAGACTTGCTCGTCTGGCACAGCCCACACTTATTTAATATGACAACAGGTAAAGGTTTATAACACGTATGTATAAAACACTCATAGATAGTCTGCTATACTCCTGTATCAAACTTGATACCTTTATTCATCTGAGTTGTTATATCGTTATTAGGAAAATATTAGGAAGCATCTGGGTTATTTTTATGCGATTTTCCCACATAGAATTAAACTGAATAACTCTATACATTTGAATTTCTTTCTTTTAACCGTCATTTTCGAAACTTCTGTCTATAATGTTACACATATAAAATATGTATATTTCTTAAAATGTACACTAAACCTAGGCAGCAGATTAAAAAAATTCAGGGATTAATTTACGACTTTTAGTGAACATGATTTCTCACGAATTATCTTTCATTGTTGTATCCATTTCTCCGATCATAAGCATAAGCGATCATAATCATATACATTAACGTCGCATTTATCACTAAGCTTCGCGACATTTGGACGAAATATAGCCCAATTTGGCGACCAAAAATATGTCGTCACATATTAAGCCAATTTGGCTGTATCTGACTAATTTAGCGAAATTTCCATTGAAATTCACTGCTGATAATTCTTCTCTAACCGGGTTCTTCGCATTTTAACTTCGTGTTCTCCAATAAAATTAGCTAAAATCTTAAAACCAAGAAACAGGGAAGCTACCTTTTCCAACCCGTACAGGAATTTTTTATTTTGTAATCTACATATTTTTGTTTTCTAGTGTACATCTTGACAAAAAAAATGCTTATCTCATTTACTTCAGAATGTTCACTTGCATTTCAGTTGAAATATATTCACTTACGATGAGTTAAAAAAAAATGAGCAATCGTCAGTAATTGGGATAGATACCAAATTGTTAAATTTGTGCATCAAACATTGCTCAGTAAATTATGAATTTGTCTACAAACCCGATTACGAAAATTTCCCAATAGAAACATACATTCGTCTGAATACAAACATACATACATAAGAATACATACATATAAGTAATGCATACATGACATTATATTTTTCTCGATTTCTTTGAGTATCACTCGTAGCCATTCGACTAATGCCCAAAATCGTATTTTCCGTATCCGATTTTCTTTTCGTTTCTCTTAATTTAAAATTCAAAATGAATTGCATCGATTTGGAATCTTACAAATAATGAAAAGTTAAAAAAAAATAGTGGTTGTTACATACGTAGAACGTAAAACTTCTGAAAGGGGGGGAGTATGAGGTTAAAATACATAATTTACAGCAATGGAGCTAATGTTTTAATTAATAACGGGATGAATCTCGTCGAATTTCGATGAAAGAAATTGTTTAAAAACGAACTCATACATAGGTTACTACTTAGTCTCTTAAAACAAATATTATTTTTAACTTAACGTTAACAAAATACTAATTCCATACACTTCGACTGTTCAAAATATTAAAAAAATTAAACTGCATTATTTATTATACCTAATCAAGATATGTAATTTTGATGAAATTACCCATTGAGGCTGTTTAAAAGGCACAGATGTCATATACGCCTCATATTGACGCGATTTTTTCCCCACGCCAATTCAGGGAAAACGTCAGCAGCACAAACAATAACATTCGGGTTACCATATCAGGCAAAATAACGACACTTTGGCGCCAGTTAAGTACCCGTGACCCGTAATATGACATTGGCGTCAGAAAAAAATCGCGCCAATATGGTATCTATATCAGTCTATAAGTATATGACATCTGTGCCGTTTAAAATTGCCGATTGAAAATTTAAAAAAAGGATTTCACCTTAAGTTAATCATGGAATTATTTTTCGCGTAAAATATAAACTTTATGTTATTTTCATCGTCTCATAATTTGCACACGCATCTCTTATATTTACATTCACCATTTCAAAAATATTACAATGCGCAATATGTGATTAATACATATATTTCTAAACTTGAAATCAAGTTTGTCAACTACGACTTTGCATGTGAACATTCGCACTCTTGACTTGTGATTCTAATCCCTGTATCGGCGAGTAAAATTCCAGAAATTTATATCTTTTAGAGGCGTTCGTAGTAAAATATTTACTTTTATCAGAGAAAATGATCGTTTTCATTTAAATATGATGTCATTTTGCCTCATTGAAGCATTTCACCAAGCGTCTCAAACTCAATGAATGAAAAAGAATTGAATTATAACATCTTTTTGCGGAAAACATGAGTATTTTATTAAAGCTTGACGTCATTTTCTGTTCAATTTTTTCAGAAAGTTTATTTTGAATTTTATGAGAAAATGGCATCAATAAAGATAAGCAAACCTTATTATTTTTCCTTTCTTTATAACAATGGATGTAATCCAATTGCTACCATTTTGAAATAAATTCATAGAAATTTTTTAATTTTTAAATTTAAATATAAAAATGGGAATATTTAAAAAAAATTAGCTAGTGCGGGCAAATCTACAAAGAAACAGCTTTCATTAAAAAAAAAAGAATTGTTAAAATTGGTGCAAAAAAAAAAGGCTCAAGTTACATGACTAAAAAGAAAGCCTTATCTTTCAAATATATAGAATTAAACTCGCAATGTTATCTCTATGGGAAAATTTTGAGCCGACATTTCAGGCTGTTAAGGTTGACGAATATTTATGATTTTCAATACGCGCCGAGACTTTGGCCCTACCAACGTCCAGCTCATTTTTTGTGTCGATGCGTCAAATATTTTGGACGCTATCGTGTTAACAATAAGTGTAATTTTTGCAGGGAAGCCGGAGCTGTGCTCCGACAAAGAAAAAAAAAAATATATATAAATATATATATATATATATATATATACATATATATATACTATTTAGAGCTTGTTATTAGTCGTTTTATTAATTTTAATCATATGAAAACTTTAATTTACTAACTTCTGGATTAGATATTATTTAAGAAAGTACACTGTTAAAAATTATGCAGCATTCTGGCAGGTCGTTCGGCAGTTTTTTGAAAAGACGGTTTCATAACCATAATTTAACTATATCCTGAACATAAAATGGCCAATAATATGGTCAGAATAGTCTTAAAATTACGGCTGTGTAACCGTTTTCGGAAAAAACGGTCAAATGACCTTCCAGAATGCTGCAAATTTTTAAACAGTGTAGGAAGCACAGAGATGACCGCCCGGGAACCCAGAGTAGGAAGAACATGAGGACACACCAAAAATGCAATAGATAATGCTATTAGGAATTTTAAAAAATTAGGATTATATAATTATCATATTATAAAAATAGCAAATTATATACATATTATTTACAGCTTGTTATTAGTCGTTTTATTAATTTTAATCATATAAAAACCTTAATTTGCTAATTTCTGGCTTATATATTATTTAAGAAAGTAGAAAGAACATGAAGACACACTAAAAATGCAATAGAAGAATGCTAATAGGAATTTTAAAATATTACGATTAGATAATTATCATATTATAAAAATAGCAAATTATATATTTATTATTTAGAGCTTGTTATTAGTCGTTTTATTAATTTTAATCACAGAAAAACCGTAATTTGCTAATTTCTGGCTTAGATATTATTTAAGAAAGTAGAAAGAACATGAAGACACACTAAAAATGCAATAGAAGAATGCTAATAGGAATTTTAAAACATTACGATTAGATAATTATCATATTATAAAAATATCAAATTATATATATATTATTTAGAGCTTGTTATTAGTCGTTTTATTAATTTTAATCAGATAAAAACGTTAATTTACTAATTTCTGGCTTAAATATCATTTTAAAAGGTAGAAAGAACATGAAGACACACAAAAAATGCAATAGAAAAATGCTATTAGGAATTTAAAAAAATTAGGATTAGATAATTATCATATTATAAAAATAGCAAGTTATATATAGATTATTTACAGCTTGTTATTAGTCGTTTTATTAATTTTAATCATATAAAAACTTTAATTTGCTAATTTCTGGCTTAGATATTATTTAAGAAAGTAGAAAGAACATGAAGACACACTAAAAATGCAATAGAAGAATGCTATTAGGAATTTAAAAAAATTAGGATTAGATAATTATCATATTATAAAAATAGCAAGTTATATATATATTATTTACAGCTTGTTATTAGTCGTTTTATTAATTTTAAACATATAAAAATTTTAATTTGCTAATCTATGGCTTAGATATTATTTAAGAAAGTAGAAAGAACATGAAGACACACTAAAAATGCAATATAAGAATGCTAATAGGAATTTTAAAACATTAGGATAAGATAATTATCATATTATAAAAATAGCAAATTATATACAGTGGACTCTCTCTATTCTGAACGCTCATCGGACCGACCAAAAATGTTCAGATTATGGGGGTGTTCAGTATAGAGGGAGTTTGAAAAGGACTACTATGTATTGAGTTTATAGACTGTATAGAATACTTAGTCTGGTTAGCCATGCCACTTACTGAGATGGAGCTGCTGAATTTACACCCATGTTCAAAGTTAAGAGAATTTTCAGATTTCGTCGATTATCTCCAGAACTATTGGACAGATTTGAATTAAATTAGGTATATACATAGCAGTGTTGCCAGATTAGGGACTTTTTTGTCCCCAGATTGATGATTTTCACATCGCTTTTTTGAAATAGAAACGTTCAACCTATTTAAAAATAGATTAAAAATTCTGAAAAATAAGTGAATTATACTATTTTAAAAAGGTGGTGACAGTCAAATAATTTGAATTTAAAAAGTCCTCAATCTGGCAACACTGATACATAGGTTAATATAATGAAAAAAACAAACATTCAGCAGTTATAATATACATGCATGATCGTGCGTAAGTCTCATGAGCGTCAGAAGATATAAAACAGAGCTTTCAATATTGACCTAGAAAATGGGTTGATAGGAAGTATGGTCCTCTCTCACAGTTATACAGCTCTCATAGCGAATTCGTATTGGAAATCAGGCAGTTTATGAAAATCTGTGACAGTTAGTCTAGTTCCTCCATCAACGCTGTTTTCAGGCTCTTGATAGTTCTGGGAGGTCGAAAGTGAGTTCCTGTTATCCTTCCCAGATCGTTCTAGACACACTCTATAGGGTTTAAGTCCGGAGATTTGTCGGGCCAATCCATCAAGCGAATATCCTCAGTTTCCAGAAATTTGTCGAATAGATGAGCTCTATCTGGGCGCGCGTTGTAGTCTATTAAAATGAAATCAGAGCCGACTGCATTCCATAAAAGCCGAACATAGAAGTCCAAGATATATGATCCCTAAACCTCACACCAGTCACAGAGCCTTTTCTAAGCAAAGGTAGGGATGTGCTTCCGTCAGACATGATGCCAGGGTAGACCATCAAACCTTCCCTGCCATAGTAGTCTCTTTCTCGTACGTTGAAACGATCTTTGGTTTTATCCAGATGAAAATCCGTCGAGAATAAGTTTTTAGGATTAACCGAGACTCAGCAGTGAATAGAACGTTCCCCATTGATACCTGGTCCAAAGTAGAAGATCTCTACACCAAGCTAAACGGGTTCTCCTGTATGCAGAAATGGGCAGGACGCAAACAGCAGGTCTTATTGTAAATATCCTTCTGTCATGTAGCTTTCTGCAAACAGTAACCCTTGAAACTCGGCTTCATGTGACCGTATAAAGGTCATGAAAGAGCTGAGTTGCTGTTGCACACCTCTAATGAACAAATAGTGACTTCATTAGACGATGTGGCTGTTGGACGACCTTACCTAAGCTTTCTCTCTAAGGATCCAGTATTCTTAACCTCCCTACACTGAATGGGTCTAATCGACCCATTTCTATAATTCACTTCATTCGATTCGAACCAGAAATTTTTTCGTAGAGAAATGTTTTTGTATTTTTTCGTCAGACAAATAAAAGACAGCAAAAACTAATATAAATAAATACATACAATAGTTTTTAAAGGAAATTCTGATTTGAAATGCTTTTATTAAGGTTGAATAACGTTTCAACAGGTTAGGAAGGTTAAACTGTTTCCAAAAGGTCGACAAGACACTGGGTATTACATTGAAGTCACTAGGAAGTTGCTCTTGAGACATTTCACAGCATGCGGGATCCGCAGATGATTTTTACATTTCCAGTTGACAATTTTCGCTTTATTATCATTATTTGTTAGAATGAAAAAATATTTTGAAATTGACATCAAAATTATTATTTATAATTTACACGAAAAAATAAATTTTCAGTTAAAATTCAATAAAGTAAATATATATATGATATATTGTTTCTGAACTTTGCTTAAAATATAAAAATATATAAATGTAAATAATAATTAGAAAAAAAATCTAGACATAAAATATTTTGGATTTTCGTTAGTAATTATGTTAGTTTTCAAGTTAGATAAAATACATATAAATTTTCATGAAAAAAAAAAAAAACCTAAACGTAATTGTATATTTTTTCCGAAAAAAAAAATTCAAATTTGCAGCAATTCAAAATGTCAAATATATATCAAATTTAAATCAAATTGTAATAAAGTGTTAAAATATAAAATTAATTAAAAAAGAAAAAAAAAGTCCAGAGGTAGCATCGAACTCGGGCCATACGGGTGGCGTGCGAGCATTCTGCGTCCACACCACGAAAGACACGTTGAGAGCTGCAAACTAATGGGTATTTGAAACGTATGCTAAAGCTCGGCATCTAATTTCTCAAAATCTAAGTCCCATTTGAAGAAATCCTTTCACAAGAATAATTAGAGATAAGAACTCTAAAACATACTTTAAATTAATCAAAATCGGTGAGAATCATGTTTGATGGTCCCCTGGTTAATGGAGATCCAAATAATAGGTGTAATTTTTTTACACGGTCTGCTCCTTAAACATTCCACAGACAAGTACGAGAGATAATCTCTTAGCGATGTCACGGAGGTATTGTATTTTCATCTGAATTGTCTTGACAATGGAGACGTAAAGGATTATGTCGTCTATTGATTTATTTGCATTCCATATTGATTTTTTTTACATTCATTTAAGGAATTCTTTTTCGACACTCGCGCGCGAGCAACGGATTATAGCAAAAAAAATAATAAATGGCGGCCACAGCGTTTTGCTGTTTCCAACTTTTGTTCAGGAACGTTTCAGACAAGAAAACCAGAATTTCACAGGAAAGAGCTAAATTATTTTGAAAACCTGAGAAAAGGCAAAACGTTCCTGGATTTTACATGGAACGTTACCATTTTTTTACAGTGTTCATTCCAAGCCGTTCATATCCAATGGACAGCATCCATGACGTTGATCTCCTTCTTTAGTTCGGTTGCCTCCTCCATCCCCAGGGAGATTTTCTTCAAGAAAATGGATTCGGCAGTGAGCTATAAAGGTGTTGATTATTCCTAGATCAACTGCTTGGATTATAGAAAAAAAGTTCTGTAACGGGAACTTCGGGATCACGTTGCTCAGTTGCATGCCTGAATGTGATCTGGCATTATCCACAAAAAGAAAAAATTTTCTTGAAGATGATGGAACATACAGATGATGAAGAGAGAACTCTTCATCATCTTGTTAATGCCCTCCAACCATTATGAGAAAATCATGACTGTCATCCAGACTTTTCAATTAAATTTATAGTGCACAAGCAATGATGCGATCTTCACATTTTTGAAGCATCGTGGTTTTCACTTTTTCCGATCACAAGCGGTTTGAGCTTCGCAACCGTAAAACTGGCACAGAATTCTTTCTTTCGACGATTTCGTTGAACCATTTTTATTTTTCTGATACTATTTTTTCCGAATTTCCATGATGGGAAAATTCCCCGGATTGCGACTGCAAACACACGTTCAGTTTATAGAGAGGTGGGGTAGAATGGGAACCGAAAATAGCGTTCATAATAGCGGGGTGTTCAGATTAGAGGGTGTTCAGAATACAGAGATTTCATCTTTTGTTAAGTCTATGGAGATTCGCCGGTATCGTCCGAATGTGTTCATAATACCGGGGTGTTCACATTAGAGAGTGTTCAGATAAAGAGAGTCCACTGTATATATTATTTACAGCTTGTTATTAGTCGTTTTATTAATTTTAATCATATAAAAACTTTAATTTGCTAATTTCTGGCTTAGATATTATTTAAGAAAGTAGAAAGAACATGAAGACACACAAAAAATGCAATAGAGGAATGCTAATAGGATTTTTTAAAAATTAGGATTAGATAATTATCATATTATAAAAATAGCAAATTATATATCTATACTCTAAACTCCTATTATAAAGAGGAAAAAATTGTTTATTTGTCGGAGGTAAGCTCTGGAGCTACCGAACCGATTCCAAAAGTAATGGAATCAAAATGATGGTGTTAATCCAACTTAGAACATAGGCTATATCTTATGTCGGTGCCACTACCCCAAAGGGGGTGTGGGAGCAAAAAACGTTCTAAAAATGCGATTTTAGCGTTACTGAAGGGCCTAGAAATATGAAATTTTGAATATTAGTTACTTATAAGATATAAATGATGTCTAAGAACAGTTCTTAAACAATTCGAAATTTGAAAGGTGTGAAAATGCACAAAAAGCGTTCTAAAAAACGTTCTAAATGGTAGTTTCTACACAATGTCAGGAAATATCAAACCGATTTAAAAAATATTGGTGCCAAAATGATGGTGACAACGCTTGCTCCAAGATAGACTATGTTTTATATCGGTGCCACTACCCAAAAGGGGGTGTAGGAGCAAAAAACGTTCTAAAAATGCGATTTTAGCGTTACCGAAGGGCCTAGAAATATGAAATTTTGAATATTAGTTACTTATAAGATATAAATGATGTCTAAGAACAGTTCTTAAACAATTCGAAATTTGAAAGGGGTGAAAATGCACAAAAAGCGTTCTAAAAAACGTTCTAAATGGTAATTTCTACACAATCTCAGGAAATACCAAACCGATTTAAAAAATATTGGTGCCAAAATGATGGTGACAACGCTTGCTCCAAGATAGGCTATGTTTTATGTCGGTGCCACTACCCCCAAAGGGGGTGTAGGAGCAAAAAACGTTCTAAAAATGCGATTTTAGCGTTACTGAAGGGCCTAGAAATATGAAATTTTGAATATTAGTTATTTATTAGATATAAAGGATTTCTAAGAACAGTTCTTAATAAATTCGAAATTTGAAAGGGGTGAAAATGCACGAAAATCGTTCTAAAAAACGTTCTAAATGGTGATTTCTACACAATCTCAGGAAATACCAAACCGATTTAAAAAATATTGGTGTCAAAATGATGGTGACAACACTTGCTCCAGCATAGGCGATGTTTTATGTCGGTGCCACTACCCCAAAGGGGTGCAGGAGAAAAACGTTCTAAATTGCGGCTTTTGCGTTACGGAAGGGCCTAGAATCGTGAAATTTGGAATGGTATTTAGTTATAAGATATCAATGATCTCTAAGGACATTTCCTAAAATAATCGAAATTTAAAAGGTGGTCAAAATGCGCAAAAAACGTTATAAAACCGTTCTAAATTGCGATTCCTATGCAATCTCAGGAAGTACTGAACCGATTTCAAATATAATGGTGTAAAAATGATGGTGACAGATCTTGCTCCAATATAGGCTATATTTTATATCTGTTTCCACTACTCCAGAGGAGATGCAGGAGCAAAATGCGCGAAAAGCGTTCTAAAAACGTTCTAAATGCCGATTTGTCGGCAGTATCTCAGGAAGAATGAATCTGTTTTCAAACGTAATGGTAGGAAATTGATGTTGACAGCCTCTGCTCTAACATAGACGCTATTTTATGTCGGTATCACTATCACCAAGACGTTGCAGGAGCAAAAATCGTTCTAAATTTCGATTTTTGTGATCGGTATGGGCTAGAAACTTAAAATTAGGCAAGGTACATATTTATTAGATCTTTAAGAACAGTTTCGAAAATATTGGAAATTTAAAAAGGGGTGAAAATTCGCGAAAAGCGTCCTAAAAACGTACTAAATTGCGATTTCTACTCAATCTAAGGAAATATCAAAGCTATTTCAAAAGTAATGGTTGCAAATGAATGGTGACAGTCCCTGCTATAACATAGGTTATATTTTATGTTGCTGTCACTACCATCTGAGGGTTGCAAAAGCAAAACATGTTCTAATTTGCGTTTTTTGCACAACTGAGGGGTCTTACACTTTGAAGTATGGCATGGTATTTACTTACAAGATGCAACTACTTTCTAAGAACAGTCGAAAGAAAATTCCAAAATTACAAAAATGAAGTGAATGAAAAGCGTTATAAATTACAATTTTTAAGTAAACTTATAAATTACCAAACGGATTAAAAAAATAATGATGACAAATTTTGGTGATAGAACCTGCTCAAACATAAGCTGTATTTTATGTCTGTTCCACTACCACCAGAGGGTTGCAGGAGCTAAAAACATTCTAAATTGCGATTTCTGCAATACTGAAAAGGCTAGAAACTTTAAATATGACATGGTAGTTACTTATAAAATATAAATGCCCTCGAAGGAACGTCGAAAATAAATTCGAATTAAAAAGGGGTGAAGCGAAGGGGAGGTGCGAAAAGCATTCTAAAATGTCCTAAATTACGATTTCTATGCAATTTCAGGGAATATAAACCGATTATAAAAGTAATAGTTGCGAATCAATGGTAACAGTCTCTGATCCTACACAGGCTATATTTTATGCCGGTGATTCTACCACCTGGGGTTCACAGGAACAACAAACGTTCTAAAAAAAGGCTTTAAAAGCTTTTTTAATTACGTTTCTGTGGAATATTAGGAAATAACAAACCGATTTCAAAATTAATGTTGGCAAATTAATGGTGACAGTTCCTGTTTCAACATAGCCCTTTCTGTTCAGAGAGGTGGTAGGACTTGGAATTTGACATGATAATTAATTTTAAGGTGTAAGAAGATGGTTTCTAAAAAAATCAAAACTTCAAACGAATACTGAAATGAGCGTATTAATTGAACATAAAAGTTTCAAAATATTTTCTAAATTATCATTTATTTAGTTTTTTTCGTTTTATTAATTTAAGTCTCATTTCTGCCTAATGCAGTGTAATAATGATGTTTAATCAAACTGTATTTTAAATAGTAATTTTTGAATTATTCCTAAAAGTAATAAGTACCTTTTAATAAAAAAAAAACTTTTTAATAAAATAAAATATTACCTTTTAATAAAATAAAATATTACCTTTTGATAAAATAAAATATTACCTTTTAATAAAATAAAATATTACCTTTTAATAAAATAAAAATTTAGTTAGTACCTTTTAATAAAAATTAGACATATAAATATCACATATCACTTGGCATATTTCAAATATTACGCGAGCAAAGCCGCGGGGTTTGCTAGTATATATTGTTTAGAGCTTGCTAATAGTCGTTTTATTAATTTTAATCAGAGAAAAACTTTAATTTACTAATTTCTGGCTTATATTTTATTTAAGAAAGTAGAAAGAACATGGAGACACACAAGAAATGGAATAGAAGAATGCTATTAGGAATTTAAAAAAATTAGGATTAGATAATTATCATATTATAAAAATAGCAAATTATATATATATTATTTAGAGCTTGCTAATAGTCGTTTTATTAATTTTAATCAGAGAAAAACTTTAATTTACTACTTTCTGGCTTAGATATTATTTAAGAAAGTAGAAAGAACATGGAGACACACAAGAAATGGAATAGAAGAATGCTATTAGGAATTTTAAAAAATTAGGATTAGATAATTATCATATTATAAAAATAGCAAATTATATATATATTATTTAGAGCTTGTTATTAGTCGTTTTATTAATTTTAATCATATAAAAACTTTAATTTGCTAATTTCTGGCTTAGATATCATTTAAAAAAAGTAGAAATAACATGGAGACACACAAGAAATGGAATAGAAGAATGCTATTAGGAATTTTAAAAAATTAGGATTAGATAATTATCATATTATAAAAATAGCAAATTATATATATATTATTTAGAGCTTGTTATTAGTCGTTTTATTAATTTTAATCATATAAAAACTTTAATTTGCTAATTTCTGGCTTAGATATTATTTAAGAAAGTAGAAAGAACATGAAGACACGCAAAAAAATGCAATAGCAGAATGCAAATAGGAATTTTAAAACATTAGGATAAGATAATTATCAAATTATAAAAATAGCAAATTATATATATTATTTAGAGCTTGTTATTAGTCGTTTTATTAATTTTAATCATATAAAAATTTAATTTGCTAATTTCTGGCTTAGATATTATTTAAGAAAGTAGAAAGAACATGAAGATACACTAAAAATTGAATAGAAGAATGCTAACAGGAATTTTAAAACATTGGAATTACATAATTATCATATTATAAAAATAGCAAGTTATATATATATATATATTATTTAGAGCTTGCTAATAGTCGTTTTAATAATTTTAATCAGATAAAAACTTTAATTTACTAATTCCTGACTTAGATATTATTTAAGAAAGTAGAAAGAACATGGAGACACAGAAAAAATGCAATAGAAGAATGCTAATAGGAATTTTAAAACATTAGGATTAGATAATTACCTTATTATAAAAAATAGCAAATTATATATACACTATTTAGAGTTTGTTATTAGTCGTTTTATTAATTTTAATCATTTAAAAACTTTAATTTACAAACTTCTGTATTAGAAATTATTTAAGAAAGTAGGAAGAACATGAGAACACACCAAGAACACAATAGAAGAATTATATTAGGTGGGTTGAATAAGTAACAAACGCATGGATAGTAAAAAGCATTTGCGTAATCCAACAATGCTACCAAAGAGCTGAAGGATCGTTAACCGATTTGGCAATGAGCGTCGTGTATACACGAAGTATAAAATATTTATAATCCTTGATTATTAATATCAGTAATTATTAATTGAAGGTATTATCTTATTTACCTTAAAGATTTTTACGATTAAATTAAAGAAATTCCTTTTGAAAAACCAGTGTTAAATAATAAAAAAAAAATCTCATAAAGTTACTCTTTGCGACGTAATTAAAAAATTAAGTAAAATTTTATACAGGCATGAGTAGTCATATTACATGTGTTTGATTGATGTAAGTAGAAAGAAGCACAATCCGTTGCACCGTACAATAACACGAGCTCAGAGTATGGGAGCGAAAAGACACCATTGACATCGACGGCGCATAGAGGCACCACACAGTTTGTTGTCCTACACAGATAGTCATTTCTATATAAAGGGCTTGTACCCAGTGGTGTAGCCAGGATTTCTTTTCAGGAGGGGTGCAGAATATATTTTCAGGTTATATATATAGTAAAACCTGTGAAGATGAAATCACAAAGGGTTAGGGAAATTTCGTTTTAAAAAGGTATTCCTATTAGGAGGTGTAATAGTATGGCATTATTTTCAATGGGACTATGGAATATTTCCGTTTAAGATAGCATTCCGTTATAGGCAGGTTCCCTTTTTGCAAATATTTGTACTTACATAAATATATTTAATTATTTATAGTAATACCTGTCAAAATAATAGTTATCTATATCAGAAACTTGCCTTAAATGGAAGCATTAAGTGTTCTTGTTATGGATTGCCAAATGAAATTTACAATTTAATTATTACAATTACATTTTAATTATTATTATTACAACTTAATTATTACAATTACAATTAAATTAATTTAGAATTTAATTTGCTGATAGAACCTATCTGAAAGCGAATTTTCACCGGTCTCTAACGATTCCGTCATAACAGATTTTATTGTACTGATAACAGAGTAAAATTTGTAAAAGCAGAATCTTTATATAGCGTAATACTGTCTCATACGGAAGAGTTTCAGCTTCCCGAGGAAACGAATAATAGATCTTATTGAAGTACTCTATCTTTGAAGTCTAATTAAACTTCTTTAAACGGAAGCCTGCCTAAAATAGAACTTTCCCAGCCCCTTGCGATCAATTCTTGACAGGATTGACTGTGTGTGTGTATTTGTAATAGAAGTATTTCGAGTAACTTTAAAAATTTAGATATATCCATATTTAATTTCTTAATTTACACAAATACACCGAGGAAAAAAAAATACCGCCTACACCTAGGATGAATAGGTCGTCATTTTCTAAATCCCAAAACTAGAAAAATAGATTTCCGTGCTATGCGAATAGAGTAAACAACAAAGCTGAACAGACGAAATGATGTAACATTTCTAGTCACTTGTTTTCAAGGTGACGAAACGAGAATGAATCTTTTCAGTAGCGAAAAATTATCGATTGGTTTCTGGAATAGTTTCATAAACTAGAATTATAGTTACTAAAACTAACCTGCGTTCGCATCCATTGCAGAAATTTTTAAATAAGTTTTGCTACGAGAATATAGGAAAACGCTCTTGAATTCTAGTAGGAGACTCTAGAACTCTTTAGCAAATATAACTAGAATTTATAGGATTGACACAGAACTATTTTATCTGGAGCCACAATTTAGATTCTAGATGCCAGAACAATATTTTTTTCTCAGTACAGCATGTGTAGAATAAAGTAAGGTTAATCTCTATAATTGCAGATAATAATACAATGAAGTTAGATTAGTAGTTACCGGTGACAAAGATTTTGCAAGTACACTGTTATTGCGTTTTTAACTACAATCACTTACACTACTGGTTCGTTCACATAAACACCAAAGCGGACTGTAAACACGAATTTAATATAACACTAAATATTTGCGAGCCAGCAGCGGCTTACCACATTCTATCATTTTTTACATTCTACGACAACACGAATGAAAACAGAATAAAACACAGAGTGTTGCCACATGCGGCAAAAAAGAACAAGAAACTTACATGGATTCGGAGCACACGAAACCACGGAATATGCAGCAGACGATACTTACATAAACATTCTGGCTCCCGTTGAAATCCCCTGGGATTTCAACAAGTAGTTAGTTTCTTACAATTTATAACTATAATGAAAAAACAATTAATAACACAAACAAATTAATACAAAAAATAGAAAACTATTAGACTGTTCTGAGTTCACAGTTTTTAGTTTCTATAGGAAGAGGACACAGTTTCACTATTGGACGATCGATGACACAACTACTAGTCTTGATCGTAACAACTCTGACCTTATTGTCTGAACCTGGATGAACAGTTATTATTCATCCTAACTTCCATTTAAGTGGTGGAAGGTTGTCATCTTTGATGAGTACTAAGTCATTGACTTCTAAATCTCGTTGACTTTTTTGCCATTTTGGTCTTTGCTGAAGTTGAGACAGGTATTCCCGTCTCCATCTTTTTCAAAATTGCTGAAGAATAAACTGTCTCACATGCCATCTATCAAGATGACTCAAAGGACTGTGACTTAGATCTTGTTCAGGTATGGCAGTTAGAGAAGTTCTAACTAGGAAGTGACCTGGCGTTAGAGCAGTTAAGTCTGTTGGGTCAGATGATATGGGACACAGTGGCCTAGAGTTGAGACAAGCTTCAACCTGCGTAATCAAGGTTTGGAACTCAAAAATAGATTAAGACAGTGTCACCAACGGTTTTCTTCAGATGCGATTTCATTGATTTACTGCAGATTCCCAAAGTCCACAAAAGTGTGGAGCAGAAGGCGGATTAAAAGTCCAGCGTATTTCCTCTGACGACAAAAATTTGTTTATTTCTTCATTCTGCTTGCACTGCAAAAGATATTTGTTGATTTCTTTTTCTGCACCTTTGAAGTTGGTTCCACAATCACTAAAAATCTCAAAAGGTTTCCCTCTTCTTACGATAAATCGTTTTAATGCACTTAAGAATGCCTTTGTTGAAAGATCTTCTACAACTTCAAGATAGGCTGCTTTGATGACGAAGCAGACAAATACACACACATATGATTTAAATGATTTTAATCCGCGTCCTGGACGATATTTAATCATGAATGGTCCTGAAAAATCTGTTCTAACTCGATGAAATGGTCGTGACTGTGTTACCATATATTCTGGAAGATTAGTCATTATTTGTTTTGCAGTTTGAGCTCTATATCTGCTACATTTAACACAAGTTCTTACTATTTTCCGAATAACAGACCTAGCAGTAATGATCCAAAATTTCTATCTAATTAAAGAAAGAAGAAGCTCTGGAGATGCATGGAAATATTTTTCATGAAAATGTTTAATTATGATCTTAGTCACATGGTGCTTTGATAGTAATAAGATTGGGTGCTTTTCATTCTCTGACAGCTGTGCGTTTTTCAATCTTCCTCTTACTCTTAATATTTTGTTATCATCTAAAATTGGACACAAACAAACGAGACTGCTATTTGTAGGTGGCTCTTTTCCAGCTCCTAAAAATTGAATTTCTTTATTGAAGTTCACTTGTTGAACTATTCGAATAATGCAGCGTGTTGCGGCTTGAATTTCATTGCTTGATAAAAAGGATGTATTTCTTTCTACACGTGTTACCTTTGAATTGGAGATTAATCTCAATAGCCAAGCAAATATGCGTTGCAACTTGGAAAACGAAGATATTTTTGATATATTATAAAGTTCTTTTACATTTTTAGAAACTACAAATGATAATGTTTTACGTGTATCTGGTAATTCTTCTTCATTTATGGTAATAGGTTCATGCACGGGAACCTCATTTCTTCTTAACCACTGTGGGCCGTTCCACCACAAGTCATGGGACAGTAGTTCTGCAGGAAGCAACCCACGTGATGCACAATCAGCAGGATTTTCTTTTCTGTTCACATGGTTCCAATTCTCATCTGGTAAAATGGATTGGATTTCAGATACTCTGTTGGCTACAAAGACTTGACATCTTTTAGGATTTGATCTTAGTCATGATAATACAATTTGTGAATCGCTCCATGTGTGCACAGAATCAGGTTTTATATGTAATGCATCTCTAACCGCCTGTATTAAGTGTGCCAGCAATACTGCAGCACATAATTCCAGTCTTGGAATCGTGATAGGTTTAATGATGCTACGCGAGTTTTAGCTGTTAAAAGTTTTCCATCAGTGTTAGAGTTATCACAAGTTTTAACGTAAATAACTGCTGAATAGCCCTTTTCTGAAGCATCACAAAATCCGTGAAGTTCACATCGAGAATAATTGGGCGAGATGACTTTTCTAGGTATATATATGGAATTGAAGAGTTTGACTTCTTTGCACAACATTTTCCACTTTTGATCAATATTTTCTGGTACTGGGTCATCCCATGATAATTGTAATTTCAACAGGTCTTGAAGGATCATTTTAGTTAGAATTACAAAAGGTGCAATCCATCCCAATGGATCAAAAAGTGTTGATACAAATTACAGAATAATTCTTTTAGTAGGGACACTTTGATAATCTATATCACTGAAATTACATTTGAACATATCATTATCAGTATGCCATTCTACTCCTAGAACTTTTATGGCTTAATTGCCTACTACACTACGCATATTATCATTAATTGTGTTTGCTAACCCAGCATTTTTCAATAGTGATGGTTCATTTTCGGACCATTTATGTAACTCAAACCCACCTTTTTTTAGCATTTTCTGCAATTCATATATCAATTTATTACCTTCCTGGCTATTCTCAACACCAGTTAAAACATCATCAACATAAAAATCTCTTAAAACTACAGTCTTTGCTTTTGGGAAATTAAGACACTCATCAATTGCTAACTGACTCAAAGTTTTAGTTGCAAGATATGGAGCAGCAGCAGTTCCATGCGTGACAGTTTTTAAGCAAAAAACTTGTACTTGTTTATCTTGACTATCTCTCCATAATATTCTCTGAAAATCCCTATCTTTGTCATGAATTTTTACCTGCCTATACATCATTCTTATATCAGCTGTGATTGCAATATTATGAAATCTAAACCTTAATAAAATACAAATTATGTCATCTTGTGTTTTGGGACCTACCATTAGAGTGTCGTTTAAATATACATCTCTTGTTGTTTTAGCACTCCCATCAAAAACTACTCTTAATTTGGCTGTTAAACTAGAACTATTCAAAACGAAGTGATGTGGGATGTAATAATGTTTATTCTCTAATTCATGATCTGTATTTGAAAGAAGGTCCATGTGGCCCAGAGATAAATATTCTTTCAAAAATTGAACATATTGGTTGTAAATTTCTGGCATGGATATTAATCTCTTCTCAAGATAAAGAAATCTTCTGTGTGTCATTTGGCGAGAATCACCTAAATTATCTCGATCCTGTTTAAACGGTAATGCGACTGAGTAGCGGCCTGTTTTTTCCCTGAAAAGAGAACTCTTAAAATGCCTTTCACAAAGTTTTTCTTCAACTGTTAAAGGATACACATTTGGAATTTTTTCTAATTCCCTGAATGAATTTACTAACTCGTCAGTTTTTGTACTTAAATGATTTACACATACTGGATCAGTTTCCAGAGTTTCAAAATTTTTAGTACCCGAAATTATTCAACCAAGTCTCGAATTTAATGCAAATGGAAGGTGAGGTTCACGTTTGACAATTTCTCCAGTCATTAAATTCATAAATACATTTACACCAAATAGAATGTCAATTTTTTGTGATTTGAAAAATAATGGATCAGCTAACATTAAATCATTGAAATTATTGCAAATGATTGAAGGCAAAGACACATAGGGAATATTATCTGTCACCTTATCCATCATGAATGCTGATGTTGATACTGTAAGATCACTTTTGAAGTGAGAAGTGAATAATAAATCAACTTCCCCATTACTCACAGTATTAAATGTTCCCAAACATGACACAGAGATAGAACAATCTTTGACCTTTAATCCTAATTTATTTGCACATTCTTGTGAAATAAATGACCTCTGAGAGTCAGTATCACATAAACATCTGCATTTTATAAACTCTTGTTTAGAATTTTGAACTTTTACTAATGCGGTACACAACAAATTATGACTCTTTTAATTACAATTTTCGTTTGACTCATAATGAGAGGCACAGACTGTAGATGAAACATTTTCACTTGCTGACTCAACTTTTTTAGGGATAAATTCTTGTGCATGTGGAGACATACTATTTGACTGATTCTTATTCCTTGAATAATTTACCATGTGCAAAACACTATGATGTTTCTTAAAGCAATGATGGCACGTATTTAGACTCTTACATTTATTGAGGAAATGCATATTAGAAAAGCATTTGAAACAATAATGATTACGTTTTACGAAATCTATTCGTTGTTGAACAGGTATATTAAGAAACTTCAAGCGCTTAGCTAAACTATGGTCTTCCTTACAATAACCACAACCTAACGTAGCTACAAAAGCATTACTCGTATTCGGAACTACAGATTTAGGTACCTTATTTACCACTAGTTTGCTATTTTGAAGAGTTCTTGCGTAATTCTTAAGAAATTCGATTAAGTTTTTAAGTTTCGGAATTTCCCCGCTTTTAAGCTGACGTTCCTAGCACAATTTTGTAGAAGGATCCAATTTTTGCAAAATTAAATAAGTCATTAATGTATGACCACATTTGTCAATGGTTTTGTTCAATACTTCTAATGAGCAAATGACTTCATTAATGTTGTCAACTAGATTTAAAATAGCAATAGCTGTTTGAATAGTTTGGTAAACTTAAAAATCGTTTAATATATGCAAATATTTGTTCTCGCTTATTTGAGTATCTTTCTTCTAATAGATTCCATGCAATCTGAAAATTAGAATTCGAAATTTGAATATACTGAATGACACGATACGCTTCACCTTTCAACGAAGCCTTCAAATACTCTAATTTTTGAGAATTAGATATACTGGTATTGCTGTTTACGCATGCATTGAAAAGATCCATAAACGCTATACATTCTGTTATATTACCTCCAAAAGTAGGTAATGATAACCTAGGTAATTTAATATTCTCAAACACGTTTTCTGAAATTACACTATCAGATTTAATTTCACTCTTATTTAACTCAGCATTTTGTATTTTAAACATTTTTTCACCCTTAAATTTCCACAAATCAATTTTATCTGAGATTTCCTGTGCGCTATCTATCTCACTTTCTAATTGTTTAGGTTCTGTAATTAAAACGTCAATTTCCCTATCCAGTTTTTTTAGATTCGTTTTTTTCTGGTTTAATAATTTAATATTTTCTTCTAATTCTATTACATTAATGTCATCACTTGCGATTATACTTTCGATTTTCTTAATGTAATTTGTTACACTTCTCCGTAGAGCAGTTCTTTTTGTTTTTAAAGACACCAGTTTACTCATTTTTGCTTAAATCAAGCCCAAAACTAGTTCTAAAATATCTAAACTTTATACTTTCAAAATGATTCTACTCTTTTAAATACAAATTATTTTTAGACATGAAATAGAATGTTCAAAGTTAACTTACCTCACAACCTGAGGTAATTTTTCCTTCGATATCACAAGATTTCCACCGACAGACGATATCATACGGCATTTCATAAATTGTTCGATTGTACTCTTTTATTTTTCACTAGCACTCCGACTCGACGGACCAACAAATATTATTGCGTTTTTAACTAGAATCGCTTACACTACTGGTTCGTTCACATAAACACCAAAGCGGACTGTAAAGACGAATTTATTATAACACTAAATATTTGCGACCCAACAGCGGCTTACTACATACCATCATTTTTCACATTCTACAACAACACGAATCAAAACAGAATAAAACACAGAGTGTTGCCACATGCGGAAAAAAAGAACAAGAAACTTGCATGGATTTGGAGCACACGAAACCACGGAATATGCAGCAGACGATACTTACATAAACATACACTATGGTATAAAAAACTGAGTGCATACTGGATGTTTAAATATATTTAAATCGAGTTTCATATAATATAAATATTTAATATTTGCTTACATCAAAGTCGTAAGCAACTTTGATGTAACTTTAAAAAGGCAATTTCCTTGTTTGATTTCTTGTCATTGATTGTCTTGTGCTGCAATAGAAACAGGATAATAAGTTCACATAAGTGCCAATCCCGTTAGCCGTTAATTCTCCAAGGGAGTTTCTGAGATAAGGTTTTAATTGTGAAGAAGAAGATCTTGCATTTCGGCTACAGAAAGTAGCAATGTGACAAAAACACGCAGCAAATATAGCTCATGATGGAAAAAATTGTTTAGTTAAATTTGTCTAAAAGAGCCATAATTCTTCCTTGTTTCACTGTTTCATGTTTGGCCTTTTTTGACACCATATTCGGCCTCGATAAATGCTTCCGATATCTAATTGACATTAAGGATGTTGCATTTTTGTGACAATTTTATTTGTGATGGATTAGAACTTTTTAGAAATATTAGGTTGTGTAAAAAATAATGGTGGTTTCTGCTATTTTTCATTTCAAACAATTTATTTTAGGTAGTTCGAAACAATTTTAGAGTATTCTCCAAGTTGAGCAGTAAGTTCTCGGAAATGTGTTATGTGGATTAGCTTCAACTTATCCTTCAGATATCTCATTTTTTAAGACAGACTGTCGCCCCACGATCTTCTCCGTGAACAAAGCTCTTATTGTCCCGATGATATTTCTGTAAGCAATTTTAAACTGGGGGTTCGCAAGTCGTAATTGGGGTCAAATGCAATGTTAAATCCAAACATATTTCTCCGGGAGAGGTTTCTGAACCTCTGGAAGAGACATTTTGAAGTATGGGGGAGGGAATAGCACTTCTAGACCATTAATAACCATAATATCCCAAATCTTCCGGGACACATTTCGATGGTTCGAAGGAAGCTCCCCCTGAATTTCGAAGATGTAGTGTAATTCATGTAAAAACAGTCTCTGATGTTTTTCTTTGTTTGTTGCTGTTTTTTTTTTATTGAGCACATACATCAGACTTGTGTGCTTCACACCAGGGCCCGCTTATAAGTCATCGTTGATATACAGGGACGAGATAGCACAAGGAAATTTACAATGCCCGAGAATTACATCCTGGGGGCTCCACAAAGTGTGTGCAACGGAAACGGCGGGATTCGAGCCTGGCCCCATCTACACTCTCAAGCGATTGGCAGCGTGGTGTCTTATCCAGTCAGCCACGGTGCGACCCTGATGTTTTTCGAATCATTTTGAATTCGTACAAAAAGAATGAATTTTCCCATAGTTCTGTAACTGACTTAAATATCCCGTACAATGACGAAAAAAACATTATAATACTAAATAAGGAAATAAAAATCAGCCCTTCAAAGAAATAAACACCAATGTAATATTCCATTAACAACTTATGCAAAATAGCTCGGGTTGAAAAGTGTAATAACAAAGATTTCCATTATTTCGTAAAACGAAAAGACCATAAAAACATTTCAATATCCCTCTGTTCTTTTTCTAACGATGAACGAGAACAGAAATAAAAGTATCCAAGCAAGAAAGAAACATTGATCTCTTGAAATATGCTTCAGGTTTGTCATAAGATGTATTACCTCTTTTCATCGGACAGTCAACTTGACAAAGAATGCGTGTGGCTAAGGAAAATCTCATCAAAGTTTTCTTCATTGAATGATTCTGCTCTCTTGAACAGGTCAGCAAGCTTTTGAATAGCAGTCCCCTGTTTCTTGCTTAGCGATTGACGCAAACTGTTTTAGAGTTAAAAAGATATTAGTAGCATGTTTTACAACATATTATAAATCATATTCAGATTTCTGAAGGTATTTTGAAAGTGGCAATAATATTCAGAAATAACCAGTCCAAGCATTAAGTTACATTTATTAATTCCAGCCAAAAGATTTAAAGTAATTTATAATATTTTCCGACGTAAAATTTTAAATTGAACAAAGATAAGGGTCGAGAAACTCAACCAATCTTCCCTTAGTGCGTTCGTGTAAACTCGTCTTTTCCCGCAAGTGTCAGCAACAGTTGGTGCCATCGAAGTCCAGCATAAAGTTTTGCATTTAATCTAGTTACAGTAAAATATGTGTAAACTAAATCGCTAGGGATCCTTAACAAATTGTAGCGATCGGTTCTGGTTCAGTGGATTTCTTAAATTAACTAACACTATCTTAAAATAAATCAATTGGCACTTACTCAATTAATTCCACGGGATATCAATTTTCTCTTCCTATTTCTTGGAAGACGCATATTTACAGCTATGATACACTAAAATACATTTTACGTACAGTAAAAAACGAAACGTGTTCTTAAAAACATTTTTTCAACACTCACATGCTCGAACAGAGTGAGCGACAGAGATGAGACCAGGAGGAGTAACCCTACGTAAACAATAGAGCCATTGCCATCCCTTTATCGCCAATTTGGCGTCAAAACATATAATTCTCCACACACTCCCCACCTGGACTCATGAGAATACATAATGATAAATCAACGTAAACAACTTCTTATAATAAACATAACCTTAATTCACAACTCAAATGATAAAATAGAAATTTTTCAATCTGCAGGGGTTGAAGTATAAAGAATTAAACATAAAATAATAAAGTCATTATTAATATATATATATATATATAAAGACACTCTTATAACATTTAGCTAGATGAACATATCTGGCCAGATATTTTACCTGAATAAGATTAACTGAATATATATATATATACATAATATAAACAAATTAAATACCATTATTAATTCAATAACCTTTTCAATTTGAAATAAGGTACAATTATGCATAAAATGAAACATTTGTACTAAATAGATAAACAAGAAATTGTTAAACTCTCACACACACACAAAAAAAAATATTCCCAATTAGGAATTTATAAAACAAACACATTTTGATATTTAAACACTAGTAGAAAATATAAATTTTAAATCAAATACTGAAATCACGTATCATTCAGCAATCTAGTACAAAATGATACAACAGTTGTACTACTTCTCTCAGCAGTCCTTTAGCAGTTTTTATTATGCACGCACGAATAAGTTTATCTCTGCCAAGAATGATTTCCTTAACAATTCCCAAGTCCCACAGCAGTTTAGGTTTAGCAGTACCATCTACTAAGGCAACATCTCTAATTTTTAAGTTTTTGTGTCTCTCAGGAGTTTTAAATTGATGAATTGAACTAAAATTCAATAAGTATTGTTCCTTCCACTTAATCCAGAGCTGTTTCAACAACTTACTTTTATATCGATTTCTCCTTAACAAAGTCTCTTCAGTAGAAATTTTATATTCTAATACGGCAAAATGTAGAGGAAAACTAATGTTTTCTCTCCCTAGCTGGATGAAATGGGCCGGAGTAAGTGGCTCTGGCTCGCCGAAATCACTTGTTGTGTAGGTTAGCGGTCTCATATTTATTATGGCTTCTATTTCTGTCAAGATTGTTGCCAATTCTTCAAATGTGATGAGAGCTCTTCCCAAAATTTTTCTTAAAGGTTCTTTTGCACATTTTACGAGCCTTTTGTAAAACCCTCCCCACTATGGGGCATGCTCGACGATAAATTTCCTTGTCCCACCTTTGTTTGATATAAAATCCTGAAGTTCTTGATCTTTAATGATTTTTTCAAATTTTTGTGCTTCTTTATGAGCATCCTTAAAGCCGCTCTCGAGGTCGAGAAGTGACAGTCCTCTCGTAAGTCGGTCAGCAGGATTTGAGCTACCGGCACAATGTTGCCAGTACATCGAATTTGTTAAAGTTTGTTTGTCCGTTTCAATAACAGGGTAATGCGTAAGTAGTATGCCAAATTATCATTGGTCGAATTTATTTCCTTCGTTTCAACAATTTCTACTACTCCCAAAGTCTATATTCATTAATGGTATCTTTACATTTTTTCGTTTTATATTCTTGAATCCCCAACCCTTCTACAGTTTCAAGCTGAACTGACATTTTATCATCCTTGTTATTATCCCAAATAGATATGTACATTGCACCCACTAAATTATCTACATTAACTTCTGAGAATTTGCCGTGAAGTGTCCAACCTAATTTAGTTTCATTCAGAACAAGATTTGGTGAAATACGTTTATATTTTCTTTTCATAATTGACTAATAGTAATCGCTCCCAATCAATAAATCTATTTCATTATCACCATCATCTAATTTATTAGAAACGTCTGATAACTCTATACCCATATTTTTAATTTTTTTGTATAACTCAGAATTTGGCGCCCGTATTATATCGGAACATACTTTCGGCGTTTCTAATGCTTCCAGACATATTATATTGCCCGGATTATTGTCTTTTAGGAAAATCATTACTCTATTATGATTATCAACAATAGGTTTTTTTCCAACAAAGGTATGAATTTTTAATGATTCCTGCCCTGTCACCCTCTAAATTTAAACGTTTAGATAAATTCTTTCCGATAAATGTTCACTGCAAGGCGCTATCTAATAATATTTGAACATTAATATTTTGGTTCTTTCCAATAATAATTCCTTTCAACGTTTGAAAATAAATATATTCATATGGATTACAACAAAGTGACGAAACTGTTATTTTTTCATACTGCTTATCTTGCGTCCCCCCCCCCCCAGTTCACGCTCAGTCGAAAGGAGGAAAATTTTATTTTCATTCCATGATCTTTCTTTTTTGTTTTTTGTTACAAAGAGAACTTTGATGCGTTTAAGAAAAACAAATTGCGCAATGAATCTTAGTATTTCTGCAATATTGCTTCTTATGGAATTTTCGGTAACATTAGAAACATTTTGTTTGTTTTAATAAAGATTCTTTTCGTTGCTCCAAATTTAAATGACACGAATTTGCTTCGTGTTTTTGAGAACTAAAGGGGCAAAGGTTTTCAGTAATTGTAGTTAATGTGAATGCTGAAGGATTTTTAATTTTTTCTTGATGAAAGTGTTCGGGCGAATTTTGTCTAAATTTATTTTCATGGGATTTAGTATTTTCGAAACTGATAGAAGTAACATTAATAGTTTTTTTCTCGCGCTTCTATTTCTCGTTTCAGGAACAACAATAAATCATTTACACAAACATATTTTTTTATCGCATTGCTCTCTGTGAAATTGTAATTCGAGATCATTCGGTATACATTTATAATTAATGGGTAATAATAAACAACCATATTGGTCTGACTTCGCATCAAGCGCTTCGAGACATCGTATTTGTATAGTTATCTGATCATATAATTTTCTCAAAGAGTGTATGTCATTTGATCTTCGTACTGCTTCTAAGTTTAATAGTTTGTAAGTGTGCTCGGAAATCAAAATATCTCTTTTCCCAAAACGATCCTTTAATATATTTATTGCCGTTACATAATTTTCACTTGTTAATGGAAGCCCATTAATAGCGGCAGCTGCTGAATCAAAAATTAAAGATTTTAAGTAAGTAAACTTTTCAATTTACTGAAGAGCTTCATTTTCGTGAATAGCGACTTTAAACTGAGGCCAAAATTCTTGAAATTCGCAAATGTCGCCTGTAAATTTATTTAAAGAAATTCGCGGCAATTTCGTATTCGACTTTAATTGGCTGTCTGATATGGAGGGCGTAGTTGTTTTTGGTTCACTCGCGATAGTTGAATTTATGTTTAATTTTTTCAAATATCTACTGGCTCTAGATTTGCAAGTCACAATAGCTTCCTTATATTCTATCGAAGTTTCTATTTCTGTTTCTAAATTAGCGGTTTCAATTTCCAATTTAATTGACTCATCTAATTTTTCTAATGATAATTTATGTTCAAGTAATGCCGCTAAAGAATCCTCAACTATTTCCTGTTTGAAATCACTTTCTTTTTTAATTTCACTATCAATTTTTTTAACAATTTCGTTACTGTGGTTCTAATTGACCCGCGTTTTGCTATGTTTCGTTTTAAAACTTCACCTTGATCCATCTTTACAATCACTCATTCAAATAATTATGTCTTCCAATATATCTCAAGTTTAAGAGAAATTTTAAATAATTTACCCGTTTAATGAAATTCCAGTAGCGTAGTTATCAAGTTATATTCGCGGCCTTTGCACCAGTGTGGCGACCGGTTCTGGTTCAGTGGATTTCTTAAATTAACCAACACTATCTTAAAATAAATCAATTGGCACTTACTCAATTAATTCCACGTGATATCAATTTTTCTCTTCCTATTTATTGGAAGACGCATATTTACAGCTATGATTCATTATAATACATTTTATGTACAGTAAAAAACGAAACGTGTTCTTAAAAACATTCTTTCAACACTCACACCCTCGAACAGAGTGAGCGATAGAGATGAGCCCAGGAGGAGTAACCCTACGTAAACAATAGAGCCATTGCCATCCCTTTATCGCCCATTTGGCGGCAAAACATATAATTCTCCATACAAATTCATTGTTGACCGATTTCCATCTTAGCAGGTATACTTGTATAGCTATCCTTTCGTTACCGGGAACACGAATTCTCTCCTTTTAAGAGAGAATTCCGCGTTCACAGGAAACATACCAAGAAAATATCGCAACTGGAAAAAGTTCCATTTTAGATAGGTTTAAAATTTTAGCACTTATAAATCCATAGTGCATTTTCTTAGAATCTTCACAGTAGGTCGTCTGCACAGTTTTTACTGTAATACATTTATGCTCTTCAGAGATGCACTATAGAGTGAATACGTTTTAACAGTTTTAGATAATACAGTGAAATGGAATGTGTTTATAACGTTAACCTGTCTATTACGAAAAAGTCCATACACCGGCTTAAGACTAAGCTTTGAAATATACCTTGTGAGACGAACATCTGTGTAAAGCGACATTTTTCACAGGTTCTTTGTGATTCCGTCTTAGTAGTTTTGACTGTTGTTGTATGCCTGATTCAGTAAACCAATATTTCGTTCGGGGGATCAGGACCACCCCCTTTGGCTACGCTACTGCTTGCACCATTATTTTACACTTACCAAGATAATTAAGTACTTTTCGAATGCACTTGCAATCTGCAATTGAAACTTGATACAACCCGTTCGTCCCACCCTTAAAGATGTTTTTTCCCTTTCTCTGCTTACGTTACTGCAATTTAATGGAAGTGTAATGGCTTTTTAAAGGTGCGTACGTTTTACTGTGCTCCTTTCTGCTTACACAATTCCACTACGAGTGATAAATGACCTCTCATGCCTTTCCAAAGTTTTATTTAAACTCACTTTGTTAGCATTCCCGGGTGGAATTACCGGAAATGTAGTAACTTGTACCAACATGTGAATCGTTAATTATTGAACGCACGTAGTATTAGTTCTATGATAAAAGTAATATAATAATTTATTCTTTGTAGAGCGAGAAACGTAAATATTCTTACTAATACTAACGTGGAAATCACTACTATGTAAACTTTTTCATTTAATTTACTTTTGCTAAAAAAATCCGTTTTAAATATTTGTTAACATGTCATAAATTAAGCAGTTTTCTTAATAAATCTTAAAATAAAATAATACAAGGTGTTTTTCAACTCCGTGAACAAATTTCGCAGAAAAGTTGATTGCCTTATAAGAAACTTATTCACACGTGGAACATAGAAATACATAGGTGACGCACTATGCCAGTACTTCGATTTAAAATTAAAATACTCTAAAATTCAATATATCAAATATTCTACTGAATAAAACATTTATTGGTGGAGCTGTTAAATATTGAACTACTCACTTTACTACAACAGATCCATGTGAAAAATTGGATGTGATGCTAACTATTATAATAAGGACTTTTTAGGGCAATTTTTAACTATATGTTCATTTTTCTTAAGGCATAAAAAACACATGTCCTCCGATTTCAGTTTTGAGAATTTCTTTTCGATCGATATACTACTGCCCTTCTCTGTCGAATGATCGTTCATAGGGAAATATAAACAGAAATTAGTCATTTCTAATTTCGATGAAATATGATAATCTTCAGAAAACGACTTATAAGCGAACCACAGTGGGGCAAATTCCCATAAAGCTGGCCAAAAGTCGAAAAATAAAGTTATTATTTAGGAAATTTCGACTATACAGATGGCTAGAATAATGTTTGGAGGGTCAGAATCTATATTTATAAAAAGGTTTTTGTTTTGCCTTGGAAACCTGTATCATTTGAAAAGTGACACTAGGAAGATTATCACCTGAGGTGAACAAACAGAGCAAAACAATGGTTCATCTAAACACATGCTACATTTTTCCATATCATCCGATTTTAATGCTTTAAAATGGATTTTCAGGATAATAGTGTGTACATTTTTGCGCGTGTTACAAAAATTATATTAAGTACATAATATTTACATTAAAATCACAGACAATACATTAAACAATTATGTAGAATTTCTATTCCACTTCCCAAACTCTTGTAACCACAGTCTATAGAAAACCAACATTCACTGGACAGTATTTAAATTTTAAATCAGAATCCCCCAAATCCCATAAAATTGCCGTGGCTGAGAGGTTCTGCTCTCGAAGCTGGTAGACGGGAGGTGCTGGGTTCTAAGCCAATCGCGCCCGTCGGCCTAATCGTTCGGAGTTTTCGTGGTTTTCTTCGAACCTTGAATTTCCAAGCCTTAATACTGGTTAGGTTCCCTTAGAAAGACCCCCACGAAGGGCATCCCCCCTGGGCCTATATCCCTCGTGCAGATAATTGGCCGTCTTAAATACAACCAACCAACCAACCCATAAAATTGCAGTTATCAGAACCTTGTTTGCTAGAGCTTTGCGCTATTGCAGTACTGAGGATTTTTTCAACGTAGAAAAACAAAAAATCTTAATTGATTTACAGCTAAATGGTTACCCATTAAGATTGTGCCCTCGAATTCTCAGAGAAATTCTCCGTGCACACATGAATACCCCTCCACCTTTCCAGCGTACAAAATCAAATGTTTACGCAAGCATTCCTTATTATAGCTGCATTTCTGAAAAGATTTCGCATTGTTTGAAATCAGTTGGTATTCATACATCTTTCATTCCCCAAAATCCTCTTAAGAATCTGTTATGTAATTTTAAACATAGATATTCCATCCTGCAGTTTAAAGCCATCGTTTACGGAATTCCGTGTAAGCAGTGTGAAGCGGTTTACATTGGTGAATCTAGCAGGACACTTGAAATACGGCTTAAAGAGCATAAACAGGCATTTAGATGTAGAAATTTGAATTCAAAGATCGTTCAGCATACTATTGCAACCGACCATTTTCCAGATTTTAATAAAGCTTTTGTGATCCGATCCGGCTCACAAACAATTACGCAGGGAGAGTGTTTTTAGAGGCCTGGCATACTAAAACCAAGGATTTAGCGATTAACGAAGCTGCATCTGTGCCGGCCGAGTATTCTATTTTATTTTAACTGTAACCTGATATTGATGACTTTCTGTTGTGTTTTTCTTGTAACTGTTGATAGTATTGACTTAACGTTTATAATTGGCTGAGGAGGGATCGTGATGATCCGAAACGTCCCAATTTTTAATATGTTTTTAGTGTTTTTATGTAATAATTTTAATTGTTTAATGTATTGTCTGTGATTTTAATGTAAATATTTTAAAGACGGAATTCAGACGTAATATTTTTGCTAATATAATTAAGTACATAATAATTAATAATTTTGTGATTATTTTTGATAAAAATGCTTAAAAAATATATTATTTTTTTGCTTTCAAACAAAACATTTTATAAGTTCCACGGTGTTCCGCAACGAAATGTAATGGAAATAATAGCCTTGACTATTATCTAATGAATAATGAAAAAAACCAGCTGCCAAAAACTGACATTCTGCATTTCGTGCGGGTTTTTGCTACCACAAGTAAAAATGTCACCTTTTTAATCGCTTCAAAAGCTATGACATTAATTACTTTTCACAGAAATTTAGCTGGCAAACATTTCTGAAATTTTTAGCTTATTCAGTTTTGTGATAGATTATTATGTATTATATCACAAATAAGTATTATAATCATAAGCGTAAATGAATTTGATAAGCAAGATTAGCAACAAAAAATGAAAAAAAATCTCTATCATTGATACGATAGATATACATTTTCTTATATTTATAGCTAAAAATTCTATTTATTCTATTGTAATTATAAAAATTATCTTGTCAAATGCAATATTTGCTAGATCATACTGCTGAACGTATTTTATTAATGGAAGCGGAAATTATTAAGAATCTGACTTCCGAGAACATTAGCAATCCGAATTTGATTTGGAAGTGGGGATGTGATAGTACATCTGGTCAAAGTACTTTTAAACAAAATATTAGCGTTGATGATGGTAGAAATTATGTTCAAATAGCTTTTTCACTTCTCTAGTGCCACTAGAATTTTTAAGTGTTGCGAATAATTCAGAAATCGTTATCTGGAAAAATTCGAATTCTTCATCGCCTCGATTTTTTGGGCCCATCTGAATCCATTTTTTGCACGAAAATACGGAAGCTACTGTGAGTGAAATGGATTATATTACAGATCAGGAGAGTAAACTTATTTCTTTTAAAACAATCATAGATAGAAAATAAGTAAGCGTTAATTACAAACTATCTTTAACGATGATTGGTTGTAAAATTTTTAATGCTATTACTAGTAATTTGTCAGCTCAACGTTGGTACCTATTTCAAGCAACGTCAAAACAGTTTAATAACCTTGATGACTTTTTGAACTAAAAGTGAATGTAAATCATTTACAATTCGGAATGTGTACGTCACATGCCTGTATAAGATGTTTTGAGTTTAGCTTGCATTTGGCATACAAACGGGATATAAAGGAAAGACAGGCGTGCACTCCTGAGAAGAAGTAAAAAAATTAAAATTGCAAAACAAAATTTACAAAAAGGAATTTGTTTACAATTAGGACCTCTCGTCGATAAACAAAAGCTCGGATTTGGAAGCACAAAAGATTACAATACAGCTGGTCGATTCTTTGAAAACGCAACTATTTCTGCTTCCATAACGAGCGTAGACGAAGATTTGATCAAACGATTCCACGTCATATTACAAGTAAATTCTTAACATTCATTTGATCAATTTCGTGGATTATTGCTCACAAACAATTTGTAAATTCGTCGAATTGTAATTCTAGTTCTATATGCCAACTTCAGTGCACAAGCTACTTATTCATGGCACAGAAATAATAGCTTCCTCCAACAAACTGATCAAAAGGTATCGAGAAGATTTCTCCCCAAAATGCATTAGGACGTAAACAATGGAAGGTTTTTTTTGTCGATGTTAATGTTATCAGATCCATTCATTTCAAGCTTACGTAAATTACCATCGAAGAAATTAATATCCTTGCCCCTACAAGCAAAGAAACGTCTGTAAAATATTTCGACACCGCCCCTTCTGAAGAGCCTACTTAGTATATTACAGATGATTCAAAAGATGAATTATTTAATATCCTTTCATTTTATTTTAATGATATATAAAAATGAAAATTTTTAGTATTTTATTTTTCATTAATGTACTTAATTATGTTTCATAAATAAAAATTCATTATTTAATTTCGATTAAAAATATCTTAGTTCCTTGAAAATACCTCATAACATTTAGCCTCGAATTTTTTTAATTTCAAAACTCGAAATATTTTATTTAAGTCTAATTGTTTTTATTTTTAATCCGCCATTTTTTTATTTAATTTTTGAACCGTGCTTAGTATCCTCAAAAGCACCTGTATTCGAAATTTGATAGAAATTGAATAACTTTCAAACCATTTATATTTAAGTCCGCCATACTGAATCCGCCATTTTGTTTTTTGGAATTTTAATTTTAAAATTGAGATTAGCATCCTGAAAAACCCCTGTGCACGAAATTTCGTGCCATTTAAATAACATTTTCCTATTTTGGCCAGCTTTTCGGGATGCCCCACCGTGCGACCGTCTGCTTGGCAGGTGTTAGGAATGATGACTTTCGGAACTCGAAAAAGAAACTTGGATGCAAATGCTTTTAAATCTGTCTTGCTTCTAGTTCAGTGCGAATAAAACGTAATAAGACAATAATTCTAAAATATGAATGATGGAAGTGTTTTGTATATTTATTATTGAACACTAATGATAAATCTTTGAGTAAAGATTTCATAATTATGATAAGCAGTAAAGCATCAAAACTGTTTCCCTGTATTACATCTAACAATTTGAGATTCCATAATTGTATCTGAATAACATAAATAAATTTTAAAACGAGGTGACGTCATTTGCTTTTTTAAATCGGTTTTAAAGGCAGAGAGTTTTTACATGAAAAGTGACGATTGACTCTTTTTTGCCTGATCGCTCTTTAATAAGTTCTATAGCCTCCAAATTATTTTTATCAGACAATATAAATTCAAATAGCTCGTTATATGCGATTCCTTTTAAATACGTTCGAAGGTAATTCATTTTTACTATATTTGATAAGGAGTATCATAAATCATAAATCGCATCAAATTATCATAAATCGCGATTTTAAATGAGGTCGAAAACTTTTGAAAAACGATCAAATTTTCTTCTATATACAATTTTTTACAAAATTGTTTAGAATGCAGAATTTAAATTCTACTCCTCCCTCCCCCCCCCCCCAAATGACATTATATTGAAAAGAAAACAAGCATTTTTGTATTATATCTGAAACATGTCATTACTTTTGAATCACTATGACACCATTTTCACTTACTTTTCGATTTCGACTGTGCTAACAATACGAGCCGTAGATTTAAATATATATTCCATGACTTATTGATGTTTTCCATATAGTAACTTTTACTTTTGATGTTTATAAAAAAATAAGTATAAAAGTAAAAACGGTTTTTTTAAACACTCTTTTGTAAACATTCAATATTCATCTTCAAAATCATGATTTATTTATTTTACTTATAATGCATTAATCTGGCGCGATTACTGGAATCGATTATGAAAAATTCACTGTTTTTTTACGCTAGGTTAAAAGCGCAAGCAAGTGAATTTGTTAAAAAATGTGTAATTTTTACGCTTTTTCTTTCTTAAGATAGGACTGAATGAATTATCATTAAAACCATCTTTTTAGAATTTCTAAATTGATTTCTCAACATATTGGTTAATATTAGACTATTAACTGATAAAAGCATATTTTTTACACCTTTTTATTTAACCCCAACCTGGTTTTTTTATGTAAATATGTAAAGAGTAAAAAATAAATAATAAATAAAAAATAAAGAGTGTAATATTTGTTCGGACCTTGTGTGCATGCCGAATGAACTCCTCCGCGGCTTTGCGGTCATGTGACCCAGTTCAGTTGTTCTTTAGCTGCCATTGCGCCACGTTGTGTATTTGAGCGGGTCTTATCCCCAAGTATAGAGTATGTTGTTCTTTAGCTGCCATTGCGGCACGTTGTGTATTCGAGCGGGTCTTATTCCCAAGTATAGAGTTGTTCTTGAGCTGCCATTGTGGCACGTTATGTTATAACGGGTCTTATCCCCAATTATTCTGTTGCATATAGCGGGAGTATTCCCCAAAATATGTTTTACGAACATCACTTGTTCTAATAGCGGGTTATTACCCCAAAGTCACCTCATCATTCTATATGTTTTTCAGTGTTTGTGATTGTTTGTAACATTTGTGTGCTGTGTGATATAAAAATGTGAAAAAGAAAACTATTTGTCTTCAATCTTAAAATTGCACACAGTATTCACATACAATTTTGTGGTCCGTCGATTTTGCTGCGAAATAGCTGCTATGGAAAAAAAAAATAAATAGAACAAAAGGTACTATAACGAAATTAGAAAATTTCGTAAAAGATAATACAAACGAAATTAATTACTCGAGTACCGAGCTCGAAATAAAGATTCGAAAATTACCTGAGGTTCAAGCAAAGGTATCGGAAATACGGGATAAATATTTTGATATCCCTGATTTTAAGGACTTACCAGAAGTTGAAAACGAGTTAGATGAACTCGAAGATCGTCTCGAGAAACTTGAGGTAAGTCTCAACATATTTCTTAAAAATCTTAAAGTTTCTGAAATAAATGTGCATGCTGATAGTATTGAATCTTTAAGTTTGAATAATATTAAAGTTAAGTTACCCGAAATTCCACTACCAACATTCAATGGTAAATATGAAGAGTGGTCAATCTTTAAAGTACAATTTACAAATTTAATTATCAATAATGTCCAGTTAAATGATGCTCAGAAGCTGTTTTATTTGCGAGCTTCGCTAAAAAATGCAGCAAAACAATTAGAGAGTCCAGACGAATCCTTTGAGTCATTGTTTACAGCACTCACTGAAAGATTCGAAAATCAACGTTTGCTCATTGACACTCATTTATTAGCCATAATTAATTATGAAAAATACATTACGAGTCTTCTAAAGAATTGAGATCCTTTATTGATTGTGTAAATAAAAATTTGAGGGATTTAAAAGTATTAAAATATGAACAAAACAATCTGTCTGATGCTATCCTTATCAATATTATATTGCAAAAAGTGGATAAGGAATCTCGAAAATTATTTGAATATTCGATTAAAAAATCAGAATACCCACAATTTAATGAATTAATGTCATTTTTGGAAAACCGAATTTCTACGTTAGAAAGCGTAAATAGATACTCTGCTTCAAAACCCTTAAATAAAAACATTCCTCTTTCGAAGAAACAAAAAAATTTCATGCTAAATTCGAATGATAAATCAAATGGAAAAACTTGTATTCTATGCAAATTGGCTTTTCATAATTTGAACAAATGTTCTCAGTTTCTAAAAATGAATGTTTTGCAACGATACGATTTTGTGAAGAAAAATAAGCTGTGTACCAATTATTTAAAAAACTCTCATTTTGTAAATTTTTGCATTTCAAAATATAACTGTAATGCCTGTGGATTGCGACACAGCTCATCGCTTCATCGAGATAAAGAAAATAAATCCAAAAATGAATTGGCTTCCCCCCAAATTTCCTCCCCTCTTGCAGGTGCGGTAAATAGAGAAACGAAAAACATTTCGGTAAATAATGACGAATCTTTAAAGACCTTGAATAATATAAGTAAAGAAAATAAATAAATTTTATTGAGTACATGCTTTGTTTATATTGAAGATAATTTCGGAAATAAACGAAAGTTTAGAGTAATATTGATTAATGCTAGCAATGTCAATATTTTAACTAAGGATTGCGCTGACATGCTGAAATTTAAAAAAAGGATAATTAATGTACCCGTTACAGGATTAAACGGTTATACTTATAATGTAAAAAATAAAATTTCGAGTGTAATTACAAACGAAGATGGCTCTTTCAGGGAGAATATAGATTTCTTAATTGTTCCCAAAATCACGGATGTAATTCCATCAAAGCAATTAAATGTATCGGACATTAATTTGACGAATATTGTGGAATTGGCAGACCCCACATTTTTTAAACCGGGAAAAATTCACGCATTGGTTGGCGCTGAATTATTTTATAGAATTTTAAAGCATAATTCAGTTAAGATAAACGATAAACTTTTTCTGCAAGACACTGTTTTTGGATGGATCCCAACTTGGGCGCTAGAGGAGAACACGCAAACAAACAATATTGCTATGTGCAATTTCGCTAGAGATTTCGATGAAATAAATGATAATTTAAAGTAATTTTGGGAGCTCGAGTCTATAGGCATTAATCATGATGATCCGAAAACATCGGAAACTGATCAAGCACAACAAATATTCGATAAAACTGTCAAATTTTTAGGCGATCGTTATGAAGTTCAGTTACCGTGGAAAAAAGACTGGGGGATTTAAACGATAATTTTAATGTTGCGAAACAACGTTTGGAAGGTTTAAAAAGAAAATTTTATCGAAACCCAGAGCTTTTTCGACAATATTCTGAAATAATCAGGGAATATTTAAAGCAAGGAATTATAGAGCAGGTGCAAGAAAATGAACCTGTTTTAGACAGGGCAGTTTATTATTTGCCCCATCATGCGGTCTGTAAAGAAGATAAACTTACTACAAGGTCCGAATCGTCTTCGATGCCGGCTCTCATGATAACAATGATTTGTCCCTTAATGATTGTTTATGGCCCGGCACCAACTTAAATCCACTTCTATTTGATATTTTAATCCACTTCAGATTATACGAAATTGCCTTTTCTACTGACATCGAGAACGCGTTCCTTCAAATCTCACTCGCTGAAAAACATCAGGATTCTGTCCGTTTTCTGTGGTATGATGATGATTTATAATCTTTCAAGGTCTTCAGATTTAAACGTGTTATTTTTGGAGTCAATGTCTCTCCATTCCTCCTATCTGCTACAATAAAGGAGCACATCAAGCGGTTTACGAACCTACACCCAAGAACTGTTCACCAACTCGATAAATATATTTATGTGGATGATTTTATATCTGGCAAAGATACGCTGCAAGACGCTCTTGATGTTTCCCTGAATGCTAACAAAATAATGTCTGAAGCAGGAATGATTCTTCGAAAATGGATAACCAATGATGAAGCGTTACTGAAGTGCTGGCAAAAGGAAGATTTAAATATTCAAGCAGAACATGCTGCAATAAGCCTAGGAAGCAATCTAAGCAAGGTATTAGGAATGTCCTGGAAAACAGAGAAGATTGTCTGACATTCGAAGTCAAAAGTTTAATAGAATTCTTGTCATCGTAAAAAAGCTCAAAACGTCTACTATTGCAAGCAGTTGGTAAAATATTCGATCCGTCAGGCATGCACACGCCATTCACCATTAGAATCAAATGCCTGTTCCAAGAACTATGGCTAAAGAAGACAGCATGGGATGAACAGTTGCCAACTAATGTGCACGAAAGGTGGTTGAAGTGGTTCGAAGAACTTCCAAATTTAGCAGAATTAAAAATTCCGAGGAAAATTCTTGGTTGCTTGAATCAAGTAATAGCTGTAGAAATACATGCCTTTTCTGATGCTAGTAAAATAGCGTATGGCTCTGCAATTTATCTGAGAATAAAAAGAGAGAGTGGTGTGGAAGTCAATCTCGTGACTTCAAAGAGTTGTGTTGCACCGATAAAGGAGATAACTCTGCCGAGGCTGGAACTTCTCGGAGCCTTACTAAGTGCAAGACTGACCAATAAAGTAAAACCCATCCTAGATCAAAAAATCGCATCGAGAGTGTACTATTGCACGGATTCCAAAATAACCTTATTCTGGATCAAAGGATCATCAAACCGATGGAAACAGTTTGTGGCAAACCGTGTCATAGAGATTAATGCACTGTCAGATTCGAACTCTTGGTATTACTGCTCCAGCAAGGACAACCCTGCCGATCTCTTGACCAGAGGTGCGAGTGTTAATTCCCTTGTAGAGAATCCAATGTGGTTTAGGGGACCAAACTTTCTAGCAGCTGATGACTTAGTGACTGAGCAAGAAACTATTTCTGTACCAGAAAGAGATTACATTCCAGAGACTAAATCAAAATATAAAAATAATTGTCATGATTTCGATTCTAATATTTCGCTTTCTCTTTTCAGGAATCCTAAAGAAGTAAATTTTTTTCTCAACCTAAGTGGTAAATACTATAGTATTCTTCGCATACTGGCATATGTTTATAGGTTTTTTCACAATTGCAAATGTAAGTTAGCAGACCGGCGCAGAGGCAGCCTCACAACCCCAGAAATAAAAAAATCAGAAGTTTCTCTAATTAGATTAGTACAAAATGCAGAATTTCAGGAAGAGATTAAAGGTTTAAAACGGGAATCAAGGGTTCCCCCTTCCAGTAAAATTAAATGTTTATCCCGCTTTTTGGATCAAGATAATATCTTAAGAGTTGGCGATAGGTTGGAAAATTCAGATTTAAACTTTGACAAGAAGCATCAAATCATTTTGCCGAAAGGCCATAAGTTCACAAAACTCATATTTGAGCATTTTCACAGGAAGTATTTTCATATTGGGCCCAAAACTTTAATCCATTACGTACGTATGCGGTTTTGGCCAGTTAGTGGAAAACATTTAGCGCGAAAAGTAGTGCATGATTGCGTTGTCTGTTTTAGGAACAACCCAGTTACTGCTAAACAAATCATGGGTGACCTCCCATCGGAAAGAGTAACTCCAAATTTTACGTTTAACCATACAGGAGCCGATTTTTGCGGCCCTTTTGAGATTAAATATAAAAATCAAAGAAAAGGGATTTTTCATAAGGTTTATGTCACGATTTTCGTTTGCTTAGTAACAAAGGCTATTCATTTAGAAATAGTAACGGATCTAACTCCTGATGCGTTTATCGCCGCACTTAAACTCTTTGTTTCAAGGCGAAGAAAATGCGCTTCTATTATGACAGACAATGCTACGAATTTTAGGGGTGCTAAATCAGAATTGCACAAACTTCATGAGTTAGTTCGTAGACCGGATGAAAAATTAGCTAATTACCTTACTTCAGGAGCTATTGAATGGAAGTTCATTCCTCGTAGATCGCCCAACTTCGGTGGTTTATGGGAGGCTGGTGTAAAATCTTTCAAGTATTATCTTAAACGGACATTAAAAGGTGCTAGATTGACTATGGAAGAATTCCAAACAGTCACCATCCAAATCGAAGGGGTACTAAATTCGCGTCCCTTAACTCCGTTATCGACCGATATAAATGATTTTAATGCATTGACACCAGGCCATTTCCTAATTGGTCGGCCTATCGATGCCATTCCAGAATCTCAGTTGATTGATATCAAAGAATCGAGATTATCTAGGTGGCAGAGAATCACTAAATTCGTCCAATTAATTTGGATAAATTGGCAATTAAATTACTTGAGTCATCTCCAAAATCGTTCAAAATGGCAGGTAAAATTGGAAAACATCACACCAGGGGCGATGGTAGTCATAAAGGAGGACAATTTACCTCCCTGTAAATGGATGCTAGGACGAATCTTAGAGGTTATACCAGGAAAGGATCTTAATGTTAGGGTTGCAAAGGTTAAAACAGCCTCAAATATCTTTCTTAGATCCATATCTAGATTGTGTGTCTTGCCCATTAATGAAACCTAATGTACATACTTTTTCTCGTTGTTTACTTATTTTAAAGTACACCTAATATTTATATGTTATTCTACATTAAATTTTTCTTAAGGACAATATGGAACTATTTTTAGAAAATAGATTAAATTTTGTAACAAAGAATTTAATTTTATTGTATTGTATAGTCCTTGTTATTGCAACTTATTATTATTGTATTTGTATTGTAATATTATTTTATGGTATTGGTATTTTAGTTAGTTCTTTTATTTATAGTGTATTTTTAATATTTTGAATATGCTACGCACATTGCAACGCGGGGCTGCATGTTCGGACCTTGTGCGCATGCCGAACGAGCTCCGCGGCTTTGCGGTCATGTGACCCAGTTCAGTTGTTCTTTAGCTGCCATTGCGGCACGTTGTGTATTCGAGCGGGTCTTATCCCCAAGTATAGAGTATGTTGTTCTTTAGCTGCCATTGCGGCACGTTGTGTATTCGAGCGGGTCTTATTCCCAAGTATAGAGTTGTTCTTGAGCTGCCATTGTGGCACGTTATGTTATAGCGGGCCTTATCCCCAATTATTCTGTTGCATATAGCGGGAGTATTCCCCAAAATATGTTTTACGAACGTCACTTGTTCTAACAGCGGGTTATTACCCCCAAAGTCACCTCATCATTCTATATGTTTTTCAGTGTTTGTGATTGTTTGTAACATTTGTGTGCTGTGTGATATAAAAATGTGAAAATGAAAACTATTTGTCTTCAGTCTTAAAGTTACACACAGTATTCACATACAATATTTAAAAAAAGAGTATGCTTTTATCAATTAACAGTTAATAGCTTAATAATTTACAATTAAACGTCGAGAAATTAATTTAGAAATCCTAAAACGGTAGTTTAAATAATGTTGCTTTTTTTTCATTGTCGTTTCCCCATCTTGAAGAAGAAAGAGAGGAAAAACTATGTAGTTTTTAATAAATTCATTTGCTTGCATTTTCTAGAAAGCGCAAAAAATCCGTGAATTTTTCATAATCAAGTTCTTTGCCCACGCCAAATGAATGTGCAGTTGGGCCTCTATTGAACGAATCTCGATTTGCGAACTTTTACTTGGAACCAAGAACATTTTGCAAATTTCTTCGGAAAATGACCTCCAAATAGCGAAGTGCATTCTGTATTTAACGAACTTTTCCTTGGGATCTAATTTTTTCGTCTCTCTATTTTTTAAATTATTACTGGACTTTTCAAACTTATTCTTTCTCTTAACACATTTTATGATGATCAATGATCATGAACAGGTCTTACCAGGCACCTAACTCACCGAGAGCAGTAAAATGGCAGTGATTCTTTGCTTTCCATTCAAGAAGTGCAAACTTTCAATATTTCCTTTTAACCCTCAATGGAGCTGCCCCATGTCCTTAAACTGTAGTTTCCTGTTTTTTAGATTGTTGATCATGATCAATCGTGTTGATAATTTCGATTCTTGTAGCTCAAAAATGTCAAAGCGAAAGTACTTGAGCATCAAAGAAAAAAAAGTATTCTTGATGAAGTGGAGAAAGGCGTGAAGAAAAAGAATACTTCTTTAAAATTTGGTATTCCTCCAAACATCTTATTAACCATAATAAAAAATCGTCATTTTAATGTAAAATTATTTTTTAACTGAAAATACAATGTATTTCCAGACAATATTTTGTTTCATTCTTATTTCCCTTACAGTTTTCTTTTTGATGGGTAAAATAAATAAAACAAATAGATTATAATTTATAAAAAAAATGAACTAATTACTTTTTTTAATTACATTTAGTGTTTATGGACTTAAATTACGTTTTATGTAGTTTAAAATATTTTAAAAAGTGACTCTCTATTTAATGAATTTTCCATATAACGAACTTTTTTCGGTATTTAGGTATTTAGTTAAATGGAGGTCCGACTATATTGTAAAAGATTTTTTTTTTTTTAAACAACATAAATTGCAGTCAAACAAATAGAAAAAATTTTCAAGATGAAAATTGAATTCTTATAAAATAGCTTCTCTGTTAAAAAAACTATTTTAGATTTCATTACTTATTAAAATTGTACTCTTCATATTTTATTAATTTATTTTTTACTTTTTAGCCCTTAAATGTGTTATTGTTGCGGTTTACGGCTACCAGTTGAGATATTTTTACGTGCCTTTGTTGCCACAAAATTAAATCTATTGTTGGTTCAACTCCCATACAACTGTGGACGTCATAGAGAATGTTGTATTTTCTGACTCAAATTCCAAACTCTTTGGTGCGAAGTAAAAAAGACAAGCTGTGTGAACTAAAGTGACCCATTTTTTTTGTTTACGATTTAATTTTTTATGTCATTTGTTGTTCCATGAATTTTCGGCAGACGAGATGTACGAATTTAAAAATTGAAGATGTTTAAAGATAGTATATGTACCGTTTTTAGTGTTAGTTTTTGTCTATTAAATGTTTTGTTTCGTACAACAGTGTTTATATTCTTCGAAGTAAATACCTTAACGAGATCAGCCACAATAAAGGCGTAGAATTCACGACTCAGGTGAGAAAGTTCTAGATTTATAAGATACTTTTATATTTTTTAATAACAATTCTATCGCCCATACGTCGCGCTTTTATTTGGTTGAAATATTATTTGATAAGTATTTATTTCCTTTAAGAATATTAAAATGGAAAATTTACATGCACTGAAGTCGAAACGTAAAGTTATTAAATCTAGCGCAACGAAGCTCATGAATAATATCAATGATATGTTTGAAAAATCCGATAGTACAATTGATATGTTTTGGTTAGAAGAATCGTTTGCACAAATTAATGATAAAGAAAATCAATTTCTTGAATTATGTAAGAATATTGAGGGAGAAATAAAAGATTTGAAAAGTTTAGAGTCAGATTTTGAAGTCAACCAAGAGTATAGGGAAAAGTTTATTTCCGTTAAAACTAAATTAAATCGTAAAATGAAGGATTTACAGAAAGAAGAAAATATCGCTTCAAATTCGGCGGTTGCCCCTAGTGATATGAACGCCTATTTGCCTTTTATGGCCAAACATGGGATTCGCGTTAACCTGCCTAAGTTGAATATTGAGAAATTTGATGGTAATTTAGAGAACTGGCAAGAATTTTACAGTCAGTTTAAATCAGCTATTCATGACAATGATGAAATAAGCAAAATAGATAAATTTACATATTTGAAAAGTCTCCTAAAATCAGAGGCGCAAACTGCCATTCAAGGATTATTAGTTTCCGAAGAAAATTATGATATGGCTCTGAATATTTTAGAGAGTCGCTACGGGAAAAAAGAAATGTTGATCAGGTCACATATTAATAAGTTATTAAATTTGCCACCCGTCCGTAATTCTTCTAATTTGAAAGAATTGCGCAATTTGTACGATACTTGCGAAATACATATACGCAGTTTGAAATCATTAGGAATCGAGTTAGAAAGTTATGGAAGTTTATTATTTCCTATAATAACGAAGTTAATACCGAATAGTTTAATGTTGAATTATAACAGAGAAAATAAAGATGAAGCAGAATCGTGGAATGTTTCGAAGCTATTAGATTATTTGAGAGCGGAAATCGAAACAAGAAATCGCACATTTTCGTTTGGCAAGAAAGAATCAGATGACGATACAAGATTTGGGAACAAAGTAGTTGTAAAAAAAGAATTTTCAGATAGGGATTTTGTTAATAGTAAATCATTTAAGCACAAAATGCCTACGGCAGCTACTTTGAATACGAATGTTGAAAATAAATGCATATTCTGTTCAGAAAGCCATGATATAGAAACTTGTTCTAAAACAATAGAAGAGAAGAAAAATGCTATAAAGAGTCAAGCAAGATGTTTTCTATGTTTGAAGCGATTTCACCTAGTTAAAAATTGTAAGTCTAAAAATAGATGTAAATTTTGTTTTCGAAGGCATAATTCAGTGATTTGTGAAGAAAGCGAGAATAAAGGGGAAATAACAGATACACTAGTTTCATCAATTCAAAATGGGAACGTAACACGAGATATTTATTTGCAAACCGCTACTGCATTAGCTATCGGAAAAGAACATAAATCGAAATTACGTCTATTATATGACTTAGGGTCGCAGAGATCATTTATATTGAGTAACGTTGCAGAAAAATTAGGTTTACAAGTAGTAGGAGAAGAAGATGTTACAATTCACGCTTTTGGCTCTAAAGCCGCGATAAATCAGAAGCGTAAGCGATACAGAATTCTTTTGAAAAATCCCGAAATGCTGAATAAAAGTATTACGATTGAAGTGTTAGAGACACCTGAAATTAGTGAAGCTTTACTTGCCGTACCCGAGAAGAGAATACGAGATTTTGTATATAGAAATAAATTGCAATTAGCTGATAGAACCTATGGAGATTCAAAATATTTTCGATTATCTATTTTGATAGGAAGTGATTATTATTGGAAAATGGTTACAGGGAAGCTTCGTAGACTTTCAGATGATCTCGTACTTTCTGAAACAATTTTAGGATGGACTGTTAATGGTTCTATTGCGTCTAAAGATGCTAATATTTTACAAACTTCAATTAGTGTCATGAAAGCTGTTTCGGAGCATGTTGAGTTGGATAGGAATACCGATGTAAATAATACTTTAAAGGCTTTCTGGGAGTTAGAAACTATGGGTATAAAACCAGAAAAGGAACAATCTGATATAGAGAATGCAGTTTTGGAAAATTATAATAAAACTGTTGAATTTAAGAATAATAAGTATCAAGTGCAGTTGCCCTGGAATGAAAGAGTTGTTGAATTAACGGATAATTATGAGCTAGCGAGAAAAAGACTATATAGTTTAAATAAGAAATTTGAGAAATGTCCAGAATTTTATGAAAAATATGCCAATGTTATAGATAATTATTTAGAGAAAGGAATGGCAGAAGTTGTTAATTCGGAGCCAAACTCAGTATCTTACTATATGCCTCACCAAGCAGTTATACGTGAAGACAAAGCAACTACCAAACTTAGAGTCGTTTTCGATGCGTCCTCTCATTCTTCCGAATCTATTTCGTTGAATCACTGTTTACATGCGGGTCCAAATTTAAATCCAGATATGCTCGATGTTTTACTTCGATTTCGATTACATAAAATTGCAATCACTGGGGATATTGAACAGGCATATTTGCAAATTAGTTTAGATCCTGCAGATAGAGATGCTGTTAGATTTTTATGGATTGAAAATTCTCCTAATCCAGGGTCAAATTTGAAGTTGAAAACATTACGAATGACCAGAGTTTTATTCGGAGCGAAGCCTAGTTCATTTCTGTTATCTGCAACTATAAAACATCATATCAAGAAATACAAATCCACATTTCCAGATACGGTTGATCTGCTCAATGATTGTCTGTACGTTGATGATTTACTCGCTGGTGTAAATGAAGAATCACAAGGTTTGAGGGTATATGCTGAGGTTAAGACCATTTTGAAAGAGGCTAATTTCAATATGCGCAAGTGGACTACAAATTCCGAAAGTCTTCAATCGCAATTTGACTTAAAAGAAGAAACTAGCCATGAAAAATCTACTCATACAAAGGTTCTAGGTTATAAATGGAATACCCAAGAAGATTATTTCAAAGTCGAATTACAGAATCTTTTGAAATTTGACGATAAGAATAACGGTGTAACCAAAAGAGAAGTTTTAAAGATGATAGGAAGAATATATGATCCCATAGGAATTTTGAACCCTTTTACGGTAACTGCAAGAATTCTTATGCAAGAAATTTGGAAAGAAGGTCTAAATTGGGAAGATAAATTGAATGAAGATATGCACAATAAATGGATTAAGTGGTGCAAGCAACTAAGTTCTGTTGAAGCTGCAAAGATTGCAAGATATTATTTTGGTGACTATTCAAAAGATGCGATTCAATATCTACAATTGCACTGTTTTAACGACGCAAGTTCCAAAGCTTATGGATCTGTTGTTTATCTAAGATATCGTGTTAACGAACAAATATTTACTAGTTTTGTCATTTCCAAAGTCAGAGTTGCTCCAGTCAAGAAATTATCTCTGCCAAGATTGGAACTAATGAGCGCACTAGTAGGGACTAGACTAACAGCCTATGTTAATCAACGTCTTTTCAAAGAAATGAAAAACAGTCTACATTTCTGGACAGATTCAATGATTGTTCTGCATTGGATCAGAGGCAATGTTGAAGAATGGAAGCCATTTGTTCAGAATAGGATTCGAGAAATACAGCAAAAAACAAATCCAAACTTGTGGTCGCATTGCCCTGGCTCAGAAAATCCAGCCGACCTGTTAACCAGAGGTGAAAAAGCAGAATCATTTTTGAAAAATGAAGCATGGTTTAACGGTCCCAAGTGGCTGAAAGAAAATGAAACATTTTGGCCTCAAGAAACGAAAGAAATTGATATTAAAGGTGTCGAAGTAGAGAAAAGATCATCAATGAAAACAAAAATTCTCCAAGCTAGCTGTGTGACTCAAGAAGAAAATACAATTTTTAAAATTGAAAATTACAGTACATTGACTAGAGTACTTCGCATCACCTGTTGGATATTCAGATTTGCGAACAATACAAAGATACGTGTAAGTAAACTTTCAGGACCTTTGAGTGCTGAAGATATGTTGAAAGCCGAGAAATATTGGATAAAACAGACGCAAGAGAAATGCTTTCCAGAAGAAAGAGAAGCATTGTTTAAGAAGAAATTAATCCCAAGAAAATCAAAAATTCTAAATTTAAATCCGTTCTTAGATGAAGATGGAATCATGCGATTAAAAGGAAGACTCCAGAATTCAAATTTAAGTTATTCAGAAGCACATCCAATTATCCTTCCTAGCAAAAGTCATTTTACAGATCTTCAAATCAGAAGAGCTCATGAAGAAGTTGCTCATGCTGGAGTTGCCGAAACACTCGCCCAATTAAGAGAAAGTTTATGGATTATAAAGGGTAGGCAACAAGTAAAACGTATACTAAGGCGATGTATCATCTGTAAAAAATTCAGCACTAAACCTTACTGCCAAGACATTGCACCCCTTCCTCCAGATAGAATTAAAGAAGCATCACCGTTCGAAGTGACAGGAGCAGATTTCCTAGGTCCTTTATACCTCAAAAATAGTACCAAGATTTACGTTGTTTTATTTACATGCGCAGTAGTAAGAGCAGTGCATCTAGAAATTGTTATGAATTTAACAACGACCGAATTTTTAATGGCCTTTCGAAGATTCATCTCACGTCGTGGTATTTGCAAGATTATTTACACCGATAATGCTAAAACCTTCAAGAAAGCGGACAGGGATTTACAGCAGATATGGAATTTGATAAAGAATCCTGAGGTGCAAAATTATTTTAGTGAAAAAAGAATTGAATGGAAATTCATCGTAGAGAGAGCAGCGTGGTGGGGAGGATTCTACGAAAGATTGGTACGTTCAACGAAGATATGCCTTAAGAAAATCCTTGGAAGATCTTCATTAGACTACAAAGAATTTGAAACCACTTTACAGGAAGTGGAAGCTGTTTTGAATTCCCGCCCATTAACCTTTGTATCGAGTGATGTAAATGAGCCAACCCCCTTGTGTCCAGCACATTTCCTGGTAGGGAAAAGACTGACAGCTTTGCCACCGGAAAAGATAAGGATCATTCCTTCTACCAAAAGTGAAGTAACTCGCAGATATAGATACAGATTAAACTTAGTAGAAAAATTTTGGTTGAAGTGGAAACAATTTTACCTAATGGATTTAAAATCTGTCCATTATACAGATCACTCCAAAGGCATACAAGTAAAAAAAGGAGCCGTTGTTCAAATTAAAGAAGACAATCAGCCAAGGCTTTTATGGAAATTAGGCATTGTCACAGATATTCATCCTGGTAGAGACGGAAAGGTTCGTGCATGCACTTTAAGACTGGCAACGGGCAATTTCATTCGGCGAGCAGTCCAACACCTATATCCATTGGAACTTGACTATGATAAAGAATAACTTATCTTTCTGGGCCGGAGGATGTTGTATTTTCTGACTCAAATTCCAAACTCTTTGGTGCGAAGTAAAAAAGACAAGCTGTGTGAACTAAAGTGACCCATTTTTTTTGTTTACGATTTAATTTTTTATGTCATTTGTTGTTCCATGAATTTTCGGCAGACGAGATGTACGAATTTAAAAATTGAAGATGTTTAAAGATAGTATATGTACCGTTTTTAGTGTTAGTTTTTGTCTATTAAATGTTTTGTTTCGTACAACAGTGTTTATATTCTTCGAAGTAAATACCTTAACGAGATCAGCCACAATAAAGGCGTAGAATTCACGACTCAGGTGAGAAAGTTCTAGATTTATAAGATACTTTTATATTTTTTAGTAAATAGAGAATATTTGGCGATTTATCAGCTCTGGCGGGGGTAATCGAAAAATGCCTAAAAATCCATCTATTAATTTATAATTACGTTCTAAAAATGATAAAAATTTGTGCTGTCATCGGAAACACGCCAGTGAACGTAATTTTTATAATTCTAGCCTATCAAGCAGTGGGTTAAAAATCGATTATAAAATTCCATCTTTAGATACAACAAAAAATATAAAAATTTTGTTTTTAAAGTTAATTCCTACTTAGGTAATCAAAGAAAAAAATAACATAATCCCTTAAGCTAATATTAGTTTTTGTTGCATTAAAATATCTCAATTTGTTGATTTTCTATAAGCAAATAGGTTTACAATGGAAGTCTATGGGAATTTAGCGAAACATTAGAGATATCGCCAAGTTGGCGTCACTTTTGACGACTCATTTGACTGCTCATATCTCCTAGTTGGCGACAAACTTGGCGGTATTTGGCGAAAGAACAGGGCCCCCCCTATGGTATTCCCTTATTGAAAATACTTTCATTGATCTTCAATAACCAATGGCCGCTATTTTGTTTCCCATGCAAAACTAAAATTAATTAATTAAAATTTAATTAATGAATTAATATTTGAGAAAAACTGTATTAACATCAATTGTCCACCAGTACAATTTAAAAAAAAATTATTTCAACTTGATAGGATGAATAATGAGTATTTTATTAACGATTGAAAATTTTAACAAGATGTATAAATATATAAATAAATATATATATAAATATATATATATATAAATAAATATAGGGAGAGTATGAACTAATAGTAGGAATTGAAAAATCAGATTTAGTTTGAGAAAAAAGAGTGTTCAAAAAACTACCGAGCGAGGCTCGGTCTACCAGGTACTTATTATAATTTATGGAATGTAGCAGTTACGCTTCTTTTAAAAGGGCCACATAAAAGATTGGTTCAAATCTTGCAAGACAATTTTGAACCACTTACAATTATCTAATTGAGCTGAAACTTTGCCTACACGTGTTTTTCTGATGACAACTCTATTAAATTATAATTTAACGAACGTATAAATTATACATTTTTTACAGGGCCACGCAAAAAATCGCGGAAAGATTGCTACTAAAAAGCAAAAATTTTAATTAAATTTCTACAAAATTACTACGGGTTATTGAAATACACAAATATCATTTTTTAAATTGAAAGCAAAGTGCGCAGCAGTTGTATTTCTTTTACAGGGACACATAAAAAATACGAATACATTACCGTCTATATGCACAAATTTTATTTCAAATTGAATAAAATTTATATAGGTTATTTAATCACATACACCAATTTCTCGACTAAACCAATTCCTCGAGAAATTCTGAGTAGAAAAAAAATGAAAAAAGAAATTAATGTTAAATTACATGTGTGCATTAAATTGTTTTTTACTTAAATATAAAATAAGTATGTTTAATGCATTATTTGTAATTCATTTATATAGGGTGCCCACTAAAGTCCTTCCAACGCTATTAATCGCCGAACGGTTGCAACTACACTCATAAAAGTGGTGTCTATTTATAGTAAAGTGGCTATGCTCTACCAGATGACACCGTTTCCAGCGTCACCTGTTGCAAAACATCTGAGTTAGTATTCCTATCTCAAAACGCGATTCATGCTCAGAACGAGATTCATTTAGCATTTATGTTCACAAGGTGTCCTTTCGAACTAAATCTATGATGCTCTACAAATTTGTCTTTCACTTTATCGCATATTTTGAACTTTTTTCGCGATAGGAACGCTAATACTGCCATTTTGCACCAGGTGGCACCGTAAATGGTCTTATCTAGTAGCGTATAGCATCATCACTATACCTAGACAGAACTTTTATGAATATAGATGCAATCATTCGGCAGTAAAGAGTGTGGAAACGGACATTAGAAAGCACCCTGTTTTTTTTTTTTTGTTGTTGTTTTTTTTTTGTTTTTTTTAGGCATTGTTGTTAAATAACCAAATTTTTATCACTGTATGAGTATTTTATTAGTGATGCAGTAAAAAACACACAGCAAAAACTAATTAAACTTCAACGAAATATTTTTGTCTACCTAGATCGTCAAAACGTCAAACTGTGCGGCTCCTTAAACCATCATTTTGCCGCTTTTTATGCATAATTTGAAAACTACTTGGAAGAAAAATGTGAAATTTTGGATTTCCATAAAGCAGGACTTAATATCTCTAAATCCATCAAAAAAATTGTAGGTTGAAATTCATAATGTTTTCGAATAATAATTTCATAATTCATAATTCATATCATAAAATTATAAAAACTGCAAATTCAACGTATTTATGTTTGGGTGATTTAGTATTATTGCTACACAAAAAATTAGCACATTAGGAGTACAATTTCGGGTGATATTAATGACAATATGAAAATGTAATTTAACATTAGAAGCACTCAATTTTGAATGTTTATAATTCAAAAACGTATCATTCAAATGACTTGAAATTTGGTGACTAGGTATAGTTTAGACTAAGGATTTGAAATATCTTGCTAAAATTGGGTATTGCTATTGAATAAAATAAAGTTTGGTTCATTTTAATATGTAGATGACCCACTACGCAAATTTTATATACATCATTTAAAAGTAGATTTTATTTCCAATCGCTCGGTACCAGTAACTTTCTTCTACGATAATTTGTTGAGGATATAGTAGGAGGTCTTTACTTTTTTTCCACGACTGTACATATACAACTCATATTCAAAATATTAGAATAATTACTTTTTTTTACAAACTGAAAATACCGTTTGGCATATTTAATGTATTTTTATGAAAATATGCAAACGATTTTTTTATTAAGAACTTATTGTTGATTAAGCTTACTTATTATCTTAAAATTAATATCATTTTTGAAAAGATTAATTGAAAAAAAATTATTTTGAAAAGTCAAAATATTAGAATATTTATTCAAGTGGTTCAAAATATTAGAATATTTCACATTAATTCTCCTTTAATTATCACCAATTCATAATTGGTGGCATCATGGATTAAATTAAGACGATTTTATTTAAAATCAATATTCTCTTTGCATTTTGTTTGCTTTTTCGTCTTAAAATGGGTCATGTGAGTGATATTCCTGAATCTATTAAACTTAGGATGGCTGATTTGTGTTGGAACAGTAAACAACAATGTTATATTGTGAATTTTTTACACTGTTTGCAATCAAGCGTTAATAAAATACTAACACAATATTTAAAAAATGGAAAATTTCAAAATAATCGCCGAAAACTAAAAACGAGATGACAGGAAACTGAAGCGTATAGTTGAAAAAAAAAACCGTTTTAAATGTGTGCGATTCTTGCACCGAAAATGGAAAGTAGAAGGAGTTGAAGTTTCTACATCGAGAACATTAAGACGTCTCCATAAATTTAAGATTGAATCTCGTGTACCGAAAACAAAACCTCTCATGACTGCAAAAGAAAAGTGTATAAGATTGAATTGGTGGAAATCAAGACGTTTATAAAGCGAAGAAGATTGGAAAAACATATTAATTAGTGATGAAATTATAATGTATAGATACAAAACATACTTTCATCACTAAATAATATATTTTCCCAATCTTCTTCGCTCCATAAACGTCTTGATTTACACCAATTGAATCTTATACGTTTTTGTTTTGCAGTCATGAGAGATTTTGTTTTCGGTATACGAGATTCAAACTTAAATTTATGGAGACGTCTTAATGTTCTCGATGTAGAAACTTCAACTCCTTCTTCTTTCCATTTTCGGTGCAAGAATTGCACACTTTTAAAACGGTTTTTCTTAACTAAAAGCTTCAGTTTCCTGTCAGCTCTAGCAGATGCGTTTGGTTTTCGGCCGCCATTTCGGCGATTATTCTGAAATTTTCCATTTTTTGAATATTGTGTTAGTATTTTACTAACGCTTGATTGCGAACAATGTAAATAATTCCCTATATAACATTTATTTTTAGCGTGAGGATACAAATCAACCATACGAAGTTTAATAGGTTCAGGAATATCACCCACACGACCCATTTTAAGACGAAAAAGGAAACAAACTGTAAAAAGAACACCGATTTTAAATAAAATCGTCTAAATTTAATCAATGATGCCACCAGTTATGAATTGGTGATAATTAAAGGAGAATTAATGCGAAATATTCTAATATTTTGAACAACTTGAATAAATATTCTAATATTTTGACTTTTCAAAATAAATTTTTTTGAATTATTTTTTTCAGAAATGATATTAATTTTAAGATAATAAATAAGTTTAATTAACAATAAATCCTTAATAAAAATATCGTTTGCATATTTGCATTAAAACATGTTAAATTACCAAACGATATTTCCGGTTTGTGAAAAAAAAGTAATTATTCTAATATTTTGAATCTGAGTTGTATATCATGCTTGGGATATGAATATTAATCGAAGTTTTATGAAACAAAAACAAAATTTAAAATTTTTCCTTTTCTACGCGCTAATAAATATTAAGGTGTTGGGTTGTGGGTGCCGGTGTGAGGCTTTTGAAATTAAGCTTAATTGTGTAGGTCGTATTTTTTAGCATAACTCGCGTTTAAATTCGATAAGCATTTAATAATATCAAATACCACAAAATTAAAACTAAACTGCTCATCAGGAAACTCAGACCAAAAATTTGTTTGCAATTTCCATCACATTAACCTTCTGACTGTTGGGCACTTTTGCGTGTTAATGGTGTTTCTGAAAAAAAAAAAAAAAAAAAAAAAAAAAAAAAAAAAAAAAAAAAAAATTTAAATTTCTAAAATTGAATATTAAAATGTAGAAAAGTTTCATTTGTAAAACAAATAAAATAATTATTATTTTATTTTAAATTTTATCTCAGAAGAAAAGAGAAAATGTTTTCTATATATGTACACAAATATACAGGGTATCCCTAATCTTATTGTACATACGTTAGGGGGTGATAGAACACAACTAGAAAAGTTCAAACCACCATACAATCAATGGTTGGAACGCAAGCCGTAAAGCACTAGATAGTTCCTCCCAGCGACCGTAATTGAAAGGCTGTTCACCGCAGTTGTTTTCATTCATTTTGTGGATCATCGATGAGATGGATGCGTACTCAAATCAGGTAAGTAAGTAAGTAAGCACCCACCCTGGGAACCCCCTTTTGGCTTATGGTTAGGTGTAACCCCCAAGCCCAGGGCAGGGAAAAGTTTTACTACCTGCGGAAACAAGCCCAGAACGCCAGTCTCCGGGAAAGAAGACTTCAGAACGACCCGCCTGACACGCCGAAGAGAGCACAAGAGGCAAGTGCCGTGTCCCCGGGCCGCCTGTGAAAATTTATGATTATTTAAGATGGCGATTCTTTACCAATCTCAATTGGCTACCCTATTGTTTCAGGGCGAGCCTAGAAATATATTACGATTATGATTTATATGTTTTGGAATTTACGTACTATTTGAAAAAATTTTAAGTATTTACATTCATCTTTTCATTTGATAAGAAATATTTTTTCCCCTTTTTTTCACCCTTTTAAACAAAAATATTTATACATATTTACAATATTTCTAGTGGTATTTAAGTTCTTAAAAATAGAACAATCTCAAAAACACCCTTCCATACACCACGTGGACCCATGACATGTCCACCACAGGCAATCAGAAGAGGTAATTATTGAATGTATTTATATTGAATAAAAGAATAATGGCTATTGAGAATATCGTAGTTAGCATAAAGTTTTTTAAGTTGTGCCGGGTCATTAATTATTTTTAGGATGCCCTGAAGGATTGTCGTTTCTGTTCTGTGAAATTTAAACTTCATGAATTTGCAGTTGCCGAAAATGTAATGCATCGGGTCTCCTCGACCACCACATTTACAAAGGTCGTCATCTTTTTTGCCGATATTATAAAGGAAAGACGAGCTGCCGCGGCCTGTTAAAAAGTAAATAGATACTTTATCTTTTGAAATTATTTGGTTCTGAACTTTTGGTACCAGCCCGTGCGTATATCTGCCACCCCCTGAGTGATCCCAGTTGTACTGCCACCTGTCCAGTAATTGGGTTCGAATACATTTTATAAGATAGGACCGAGGCAATTTAACTCCTCGATCCACTGGTAGGTCGCAGTACTGGGCGGCATCATTCGCCAGCTCATCCGCCAGTTCATTACCCGCTATGCCAATGTGGCCTTTTATCCAAGTAATGTAAAAAATTTTATTTTGATTTTGTTTAATTAAATTATGGATGTAATAAATTGAAGGGTTAGTTGGAAATAAATTGTCTAAGGCTTTAATAGTAGATTGACTGTCACTTAATATTTGGAATTTTGTATAAGGGGAGTTAATGGCCCAATTAATTGCCGAAATTATTGCGTGCAGCTCCGCCTGAAAGATTGAATTTTCTGCTCTCAGTTTGACTGTTTTTTCATAAATTTTAATGTTATGATTGTAGGCTACCATTGCATATGCTGTGCCAGAGTCCACCTTAGAACCATCTGTGTAAATCGAAATAAGATTAGTTTTTGTGATAATTTTGTCTGTAACTATTAAGTTATTTAAATGAATTTCCGGATTTATTTCATATTTTAGGATTTTATTTTCTATATCATCTTTACATATTGGTTTGGGTTCTTTAAGTAATAAGTTTTTATTGTGTAAAATATTGTATTTTAGATTTTTATATTCCAGTTTTATTAAGATTGGTGGTATTCCTAATAGGACATGTAACGTATGTGTTGCAACATTTTTATATGTTTTGGTTATTGACGTGAGACAAGTTCTTTGGATGGATTGGAGAGCGCGTTTATCTTTTATCCTGAGGTCTCCAAACCACACCTCCGAACCATAATCTATAATTTTTTCTAGTACTGCTATGTACCAGGTTCTAAGATAGCCTCTGTCCACCCCCCCAAGTAGCCGAGAAGACCCGTTTAATGGATGAGGTTAGCTATAAAAGTTTGTTTTTTATGCTAGTTATGTGCTTGTCCCATTTTAAAGTACTCTGGAATATTATCCCTAAAATTTTTATTTCCTTTAATGGTTTGATAGTATAGTTACCCAATTTAAAGGTTTGTGGACATTTATCCAAAGTGTTTTTCCCCAACATAATAAAAGTCGTTTTTCCCTTTGAAATCTGTAAATTTAAGTTATTGCAAATATTATAAAAAAGTTTTATTTTTTGGTTGGTTTCGGTCTCTAAGATGAGTCTGCTCCTCGCTTTGACAACCATATTGAAGTCATCGCAAAAAACATACAGGTCTTCAAATTTACTGTAAAAGTTTATTAAGATTATATTTGCTATGATTAGCCACAGAAGCGGCCCAAGGCACGACCCCTGTGGACAGCCTTGATAAGTTGGTCTTTTAATGTTATTTGATAAATAATTTGTTATTAGTTCTCGTTCGGATAAGAAGCTAAGAAGGATACATTTTAAATATTGCGGAATTGGTAATTCGTTAATTTGTTGACCCAATGTGACCCAATCGATATTGTCAAACGCCCCTACAATGTCGAATGAGATAATGCTGCAGTATTTATATTTTTCAAGATACGTTTTTGCTTTATGTTTTAATTTGTTTAATAGTGGAATTGTGCTTCTGTTCTCACGGAAGCCATACTGGGCCCCGTGAAGAACATTTAATTTTTCTAAGTAGTGATTAATTCTTCGTTTTAGTATCCTCTCATAGATTTTTCCCAGCATGGGAAGGAGACAAATGGGTCTATAGGAGAAAGGTTGGCGTGGATTTTTATTACGTTTTGCGAAGAAGATCACATTTGCTATTTTCCATGATTTAGGAAAGTAGTTAAGAGTAAGACATTTGTTATATAAGTCACGTATTAGATGTTTAAAATTATTGTATATGTTTTTAATAATAAATGCATCAATTTTATCAAATCCAGGGGCTTTTAAATTATTTTGCTCATTAAGTGCTGATTTTATTTCTTTAAAAGATATTAGGGGGGGAGGGGAGGAAGATCTTCCTCTGCCGCTGGGTCCATGAGAGGTAGATGCGGGTTTTGATGTATTGGGAAATGGTGGTTAAGTAATATGTTGAAAGTGTCTAATTTTGTAGTATATGGGGTTGAACCCTGTAGTGTTGTGTGTATGAAATGATTATTTTTGAGTCTTTTATTCATTGCTATTTTAAAGGCTTGGCCAAATTTGTCTTTTGTTTTAGAGCAGAAACTCTGCCATGATTTAGTTTTTTGTTGTTTTATACGTTTTTTGTATATTGCTCTTTCTCTTTGTAGGAGGGTTCTCCACTTTGGGTCATTTGTTGATTTAAATCTTTTCCGTAATGCTGAGATTTTATTTCGCTGGACCTTCAGCTCTGCCGTCCACCAGTCAAATGTTGGATATAATTTGAAACTTTTTGTTTTTAGTGAGGATTTACAGGTGTCTAGAATTACTTGGTTAAAACCATCAAGCCATTCATCCAGTTCTAGTCGAGTTTTAGTATCAGATAAGGATTTAAGTAAATTATTAATTTTCGGTTTCAAGATGTAATTAATTTTTTTAAAATTTGAGTATCTTGTTTTAAATCTTTTAAGGTCTAGAATAACTGGTTTAAGATTTAATGAGAATCTGATATACCTGTGGTCCGACGTGCTCTCTACTGTGTCATCTACATACCATGAGTCCACGCAGTCCACCAGGTCTTGTGTACAAAGGGTTACATCTGGATTCCCCTTCATGGGACGATTCGGCTGTCCTATAAATGAATGAGGTGCCTCTATATCATTGATCAGAGTTAAGTTATTAGATAATAGTAAGTATGTCAAAATTTTTCCCCGTTCATCTTCTTTCTGATATCCTAAAAGTGACAAGTGGACATTGAGGTCTCCTCCCATTATGATGTGATTCAATGGTTCGAAGAAGTCCAGCCACTTCATATCACCTCTGAAATCACCTTTTGGTCTGGCATACACAGAGCCTATTGTGATCTTGCCGGATTCAGTAGTAAGATTGACGAATACTGCATTATCGTCTTTATATGTCTCTATCACTTCCACGTCCTTTCGAGTTACCACAACTGCCGCTGTTTTATTTTTTGAGATAAATGCTTGCCAATTTGACGGAATTGACCATATGGCTTCGTTAAAGTAGTAAAAGTCCTGTAATAGAAGAACTAGTATTTTATGCTGATTTGCAAATCCCATTAGGGTTGATGTTGCAGAACTTGATCCCTGTAGATTAATTTGAATAAAGGTTAGTTCATTTGGAATATATATTTTCTGTGGTTTTGCAGGGTTATTCAGAATTTCTGTTATTATTTGTTCTTGGTTTACTGTTAAATTTCCATTTTGAGTATTGGAGTTGTTTGAGTTTGTTGAGTTATTAGAATTATTTATTTCTTCATTTATCGGATTGAACTTTCTTGATTAATTTGTATATTTGTATTTCTCTGTGACAGGTAGTACTGTAGTGTTGGACAGTCTGATGAACTCGATCTATGCGGGAAGTCGCTATTTGTTCCAGCACAGTTTCTGCCTATATCGAATTTATTTTATTTATTTGTGCTAGATTGCTTCGCTGTAGTATTAAATATTGTAAAGTCGGACATTCACTAGAACTAGCTGCATGCGTGAAGTCACTCGCACTCCCCATGCAGTTTCTGCATCTGTGTTGTTGTGGTTTATTTCTGTAATAACAATATTTTTGATCATGGCGTCCTGCACAGTATTCACACGTTGGAGATTGTCGGCAATTCTGATCCACGTGTCCGAATGATTGACAGTTCTTACATCTTAATATAGGTTGGTAAGGTGCAATCCTGACCGATGTAAATCCCATGACGATCTTTCGTTGTCTCAGTAGATGAATCGCAACTGGAGCTTCTGCTTCAAAAATTAGTTGGTATGTTGAAGCTTTTTCTCTTTGTTTTCTATTAATGTAGTTTATTGGAATATCTGAATCATAAAGATTTTTTATATTGGTTATTATTTCTTGTGGATCCATATATGTCGGGATCCCTAAAAGAATCAGTTTTCGGAGATCCGCAGCCTTATATTCTATATCCACAATGTCTTTTAGGGTTTCTATCTTCTCAATCGTCTCAAGCAGCTTATTCGTGTTTTCATCACTAAACGTGTTGTTTACTAAAGTTAGTGTCACTAAACTTTTTGTTTTTGGCAAGTTCACAATATATTTGTTTATATTCAATTGTGTTTCTAGTTTCTCTTGTTAGCATGATTTTTATGTCATTGAGCGACATATTTGTGTTTTTCTGCCGAGTTATCCGGATAGCTGCTTTTGAATACTGTGCATGTACCGTTGGAATTGTTGTCTTCTTAGGTATTGCAGCCACCTCCGAATATAGTGAATTATCTGTATTTGCCTGTATGTTTTCTTCTATATTATTGCATTTTATGATTGGTTGTTGTTCCTCTACTGTTTCTATTTTTTCTCTTATCTTTTTAAGTTCTTCCAAGATGATTCTAGTATAAGGTATCGTTTCTTCTGTATTTTGCTGTTGAATTAAGTCTTCTATTACTTTATTTTTGTTTCTAATTTCTTTTAATTGTTTTTCTATTTCTTCTTTGTATTTTAATTCTTTTTCTAGTAGTTCATTCAATTCTTTATTGCATTTTTCCAATTCATTTGTTAGAGTGGGCTGTTCTTGCAACTTCTTAATCGTTTCTAATTGATCTTTTATGATTTGTTCGTGTTCAAGGATTTTTTGACGTTGATCTAACGTCACCTTATTGACGGTGTTGAGATTCGCCGTTATTCTATTATTTTCTTCTCTTTGTATTTCAAGGTCTTTCACCATTTCACTTGCTTTAAAGATAATTTTGTCTAGGTATTTTTTAGCTTCTTCACAATCACCTCTTCTTCTACTTCTTGTAAGTGATTTATAAATCTCTATCATTTGAGTCATTGTCATCTTCTTTATAGCAAGTTCACCATACCTCGGCGTGGCTACTTCCTCCGGAAGATCTTGAGTCGACATTGAGGAATTTTGTGTGTTGTCTTCTTGTATAGATATTTGAGTTGCTCTTTCTTCTGTAGTTTTTAAGTCATGTCTGCCCGATTTTCCTGTCCCCGTTCTTCTACTCTTCTCCTTTAATTCTTTAATCATCTTTTCCTGCTGTTCCGCTCTTTTTTCCAGATTATTTTTGTTGTCATCTAATTCTTTTATTTTTTGTTTTATTTTGATGAGATATTTTTCTGCCATACTAGACGCTCCTTTAGCATGAGTGCTCTTCGTCTTGCCGTAGCTATCTATCAATTGTTCCAGCGACATTAATTTTGCCATGGGTTCTGAATATGTTGTCAGATTTTTTGGAAGGTCTTTAGTATTTAATCTTGGTGTTGAGTGTATTGATATACTGGAATCAAATGATCCTTCAGTTTCATGCTCCACAAGATCCTTTACTCTCTGTGGCTTTGGAGTCGCCTGGGCAGTTATTAACTGATTTTCTAATTCTTGGATTGTCTGATCCAGTTGTATCATCATTCTCTCTTTTTCCTCTACGATTTCTTTCAACTCCATTATTTCATGTTCTTTTTCCTTCAAGTTTTGCTCAATTTCGTCACTTTTCATCAGAGCACATTCTAATTTTTCTTTGTACTCTGCTATTTTAAGTTCGTTTTGTTCTTTATTTAATTTATTCTTCTTTTTATTTTTTAATTTCTGACTGTATTCGTGAAATATTTGTAGGAGCGTCGGTTCCGAGCTACTTATTTCATATGAATGTTCGCCTATTGAAGAGCTTTCTTCTTGTATTTGTGACTTATTCATTATTCCACTTTTATTTTGGACTTTTTATAATCTATTATTTCGTGAGAATTATTTATTTAGTATATTTATGTCTGAAAGTTATATTGTAACTGGATCGGGGAGCCACTAGGCCCCTGCCACACATCTTTGAAGGAAAGGGAAATAGATAGTTAATAGCAAAAACCAGTGGTCGTAACCACCGAAGATGACTTAGAATAAAATTAAATTGCCAAATGGGGGGTAATTTTGAATTAAAAAAAAAAAAAAAAAAAAAAAAAAAAAGATAGTGATAGTAAAACCATTACTAATGGGAGAAAAAAAGGAAGTATGTGCTATTGCTCCCGTGCCACCAAGACCATACACTTAAATTATTAATTATCAGTTACTACTCTTTTACCAATAACATTGTTCCCCTGTGAAAAATGCATTACTGCATGTATACATTATCTCACTATTTTTCACAGGAGTTGTAGCGTTAAATTTGGATGAGGAATTCGTAATTATGTACAATATAAAGAATTATATAATATAGTATATAATATAAAATGTAATTTAATTCAATTTTAAATAATAGACAAATTTACATACGTACATTTTTGATATTGATAATTTGTTATAAATCATTGAAAGTAATTTATTAGTACACAAATTTACATTTAATCACTCTTAATGTTGATCTGTTATGTACAACTTCAGCAATATTGTTCTAGTATGAGTATTGCACGTCGAGTCTCGATTTCCCATAAACGAACCAAAAAAGGAGTAAAAAAAGAGTAAAGGGAGTAATGGTAGATTGGGTGGACCTGTCAGATGGAAAACATTTGGAAAATATTTCTTAATGTACTGCAGTAGGAAAGCAAACAATACTCATCCAACACTACAAGGGTCCCGCCGACTTGCCTGTAAGATAATGTAAAACACAATATAACAGATTTAAACTTTAAAATTTAAATGTAAGTGCGCCAAAATCAGTGCAGGGACCTCCCAAGGACCAAGGAGGGTAAAATGAGACGGAGAGGATAATGCCAACAGCAATGTAGTGCTAAATGTAAAATAGTAAATGGGAACAAGAATGTAGGACATGGTATGACTCAAATTAAATAATCGTTTACATTAAACCCAGTAATCAAAAAGTTGCTAATAATAAGGAAATGAGTGCTAATTGTAGTAGTGATTAGTGGGAAAGAATATATGACGTATGGGAAATCCCAATGAAAAACAGAAGAATAACTCAAATAATAAAAAAAAAGTAGTCAATGCTAAGCCAAGAAATGTGTGCAAGGTCAAATAATTAAAATGAGAATAAAACTGTTGGCAACCTCCAGTACATTCAAGAAAAAACCAGAATAGTAATCCAGTAACAACAGAATGTATGTCATATGAGTAATACCAATGATCAGTAGAATAACTCAAATAATAAAAAAAGTAGTCAATGATAGGCAAAGAAATGTTTGTATGGTCAATTAATTATAATGGGAACAAAATTGTTGGCAACCTCCAGTACATTCCAGAAAGAACCAGAGAAATAACCCAATAAACAAAAAAGTTGCTATTGTTAAGGATAAAAAATATTAAATGTAAAAATGTATATTGGGATCAAGAAAATATGCCATATGAGTTATCCTAGTGAAAAAATCAGAAGAATAACTCAAATAATAAAAAAGTAGTCAGTGTTAAGCTTAGAAATGAGTGCAAGGTCAAATAATTTTAGTGGGATCAATATTGTGTGCAACCCCTAGTACAATCAAGAAAAAACCAGAAAAATATCTTAATAATTGTAAAAGTTGCCAATGTTAAGGAAAAACCTTAACAACTTATAAAAAGTGTAAAATGTGACTTGGGACTGTTATAACAGTCGAAAATGAATGTAAATTAGGAAAAACCATGTCTCTAGCCCAATTAGGAAAAAAGTAGCAACTGTTATAGATAAGGGAGGGAGGCAAAGAATGGTGCAAAAGATGGTGACAGTAGAAATAATAATGTAGTATATAAAAAAGTGTCAAAAATATGACAATAACAAAAATAAAAGCTATTATAATGAAGAGCCACATTTGACCACTCCCCGGCAGGCCCCTAATTGTGCTAGAGGTAAACGGAATAGTGGAAAAGACGGGGGAAAAGTTCACTTAGGCTGCAAGCAGCTGATTTTGGCGCAGCAGAATACCCCTACGACCAATACTTTTCGAGTTATTTAGCTTTTTATGCAATAATTCAAGTGTAAAATACATCCATCAGAAACAAAATGGCGTGTTTTAGTAATTAGATGGCAAACCTAGTAGTTAATTATTGTGCTAAAAGTTGGAGAAGACCTTCCTATACATGTTGCCATTGAAAAAATAGTTAAGTGTTCATTATTAGTTTTTTATTGTAATTAATTTATGTATTATTTTAAAGCGTTGAGAAATTTTTTGAGAAGGCAACCTACTTGAGTTTTCAATTATTTTAAAGCATTAATATTGACTTGCCCTTACAGAACACGAATTGTGTGAGAGCAACCAGTGTCCACCCAACCGCTCCAAATCAAAAATTACCGAATTTAAAATTAAAATTAAAAGTACTTCTAGGTATTCAGTATTAAAACAAATAGTACCGCTAAAAAGAGTAAAGATTCAACTTTCAGAATATGTAAATATGTAAAAGATCGGTACATAAATAGTAGTTAAAAAATTAAATTAAAAAAGTAAACAACCTAATACATTCCTATGGGAAATCGGAAAAGTTTCTTTAAAAAAATGACACTTTTTCAAAAATCAATTAAAAATATCAAATTGACCTAGAGAGACACGGGTGGAGGCGGAGAAAAGCTAAAAGTTCAAAATATCGAGATCTGGCGTTAGTTTTTCAAAATAATAAAGAGATCATAAAAGTTAAGCTATGTTAAAAGTATAGAATATGCCTCCAAAAACCCATGTTTCTCTATGGGAATGAGGGTTACTTCAGATATCAAAAATCACAAAAAAGAACACTTTTTAAAATAATCATTTGAAGGCCGAGACGAATTATATGTACGGCAATGCACGGGTTGACGGCAATGCAAGGGAAGCCCAAAGTTTTGTACCAATCAATTGGCCGGCACACGCACCCGATTTTTCATGTCTGGACTGATTCTTCTGCGGTCACATGAAGATCCTCATCTACGATGATGATCCCATAAATTCCGTTGAAGACCTTGTTGCCTGGATATCGGTAGCTGCTGACACCATACGAGAGATGCCTGTTGTTTTCACTAATCTACGGCGGTCACAGCAGGATGTACGTAATCTTTACTTTCATTTAGTTGAATAAAATGTTTTTCATCATATTATCAGTTTCCTTTCATTCCATCGCTGTCTACCTTCTTTCTCCTCATTTTATGCCACAGTATGTTTCGCGCTCTAGCTTTTTGACTTGCGTTCCGACCATGGATTGTATGATAATTTGTGTTTGTATAGTTGTGTTCTATCATCCCTAATGTATGTACCATGAGTTTAGGAACACCGTGTACAGCTTGATTACTAAATTTGCCCACTAGTTTAAAGAATAGTTTGTTTTAAGTAAAGGCGGTTTAAAGTTTTTAAAGAGGCATTGATACCTCGGAAAACAAGGCAAACAAATGCTAATAGAAGTGCGTTTTATCTATATTTTATTATTATATTTTCGTTTTAAACTTGTAAACGTAGAATATTTTTTATATGTTTATCCTGATTTATTTTGTTTTAACTCATATAGATTCAACGGATGCTGAATCGGAACATGCATACCTGACTGTTAGAACGATTGGAGATTTATCTACTTTGGAGTGGAAGAATTCTTCCTTGAAGTATGCCACTTCAGGAGATAATGAATCATTTTGTTACGTGTACTATGCTTCATTAAACTTCAAAGACGTTATGTTAGCAACTGGACGAGTGCCTCTTAGGGCATTTTCAGGTAACTGTTAATCTTTGCAACTGGATCTTAATATAAATTTTTCATTCAGTAAGTAAAATTATACCAGATGCATCAAAGTTCGTTACAAGTTCCACAATCAATTAAATATCTTTAAAATGTTGTTTAAAAAAACTGTAGTTTGCATGAATGGAAACAGGGAAAGATTGGATTATCTTTTAATAGCAAAAAAAAAGGTTGTAATTCAAAAATTCACTTTTTAAGGGCGCTCATATGCTATGTTTGAGATACATTTGTACTAATCATGCCGTCAATGAATTACCTGAAATACTTGAAAGATTTATTTGATGCCGACATTCTATCATTACTAGATCAATTTTTGTCGATAAAGCTTTCTTTACATGTACGTTGAATCAGCTACCGCAGCACTAAAGAATTCCGTTAACAAAAAGATTTAAGCATGGAAATATGCCCGCTAGAAGATCCAGATTGTACTATTGTAATGCGTTAGCAACTGTCTTACAAATGCAGCCTGGATTTTCGACTGTGGGCAAAAGCGATACCTGCACTTTCTTCACATTTAACTTGCCGAATCGTTTGTGGGTCTCGTAATTTGCGGTTACGGATTTTCGCTGTGTGTTCAGGAAAATTTGGATACGTTGGTCGATTTGCGGAATATAAATGCTGAAGGAAATTATTTATCAGCGGAACTTGGGTAGAAGCCCGCCGGTGAGTAAAGTGAGACCAATCATCTACAGTGGAAGTAATCTATGCCACGTTCACTGAGTTCAAACGAGAAAAATTTGCCAGAGGGTAAGAAATTTAGTTTGGTTATTTTGAATAAGTTTGATCAAAGATCCACGAGTTGTTAGCCAAGCCACAATTAGCTCGCTAGATATTTTGTGAACTAATATTTTATTTAGATCTACATTACTGCTTGCTCTTTAAGTTGTTACCGATCGTTAGCTGAATAGCTGCCCTTCGACACGTGGTGAAGTTTGGAGTTCAGTAAGTTTAAATTTTTCGACTTAATTATTTTTAAAGGTTGTGTAGTATAAACAAAATTAGTTGTGTTCCATCAGTGTTCCGGCCGATTATATTTAAAGAAACATTTTTAAAGCTACATATTAGTAATATCTGCTGTTCAACGTGACGCCACAAACGGCAACCTTAACGAATATATTATCAGACGATGTAGCATTGACAGATAATGCGCTGTTGACTTTTATTTTTCATTGTATAATATTATAAGCATAATTTGCATATACCTGTTTCATATTTCGGCTAATTTAAAAATATTTCTATCTTTTGGATAGAAACTGTTTTTTCATTGAAAAAAAAATCCAATCTTATCGCAACATTACTCATGAAAAAAATTTAGGTGCAGATTTCCTAAACCTTGAACGAGCCAGTAGCTCCTAAGCCCCAAAAATTTAGCGACTACATTTTAGAAGAAACGCATAAAAATGATAGCATTTATATGGGGAAGAAATCCGAACAAGAAACTCAGGAATTTAATGTGAAAAGTAATTTATATATACACCTGTACAACAAAACACAGACTAATTACATCAAATAGGAATATTTAATTTAGTCATTAAGTATAATATAAATCTTAAAGTATATACAGTTAGAAGATAAAGTTGGGCATGTTACAGCTAAAAAAATTTATGTATAAGCTAAACAATCATGGTAGTGGAGAGTACAAGGAAAAGAATATTTATTACATTGATTTTGTCATACAAAAGTGCATATAAAATAAACGGCCAAGGGCGAGCATTACTCGCGCACAGAGGCTTCCGTAGAATAAATATATGAATTTGTAATTTTATTATGAAAAAAATTTGCTAAAAGAATACTAAGACCTTTTAAAAAACTATACAACGTAGTGTTGGGTATAACTGTACATATTATAAAGGTGTAAATGGGTATACCATGAAAGTTCAAAGAGATGTGGAACCTAAATAATATCAAATATAGCTATTCACATAACTCTTTTTTTAATATTATCCTAATATGTTTAAGATGAACTTAATTCGGTACTGACAATAAAAAAAACACTGCATAGTTAAACTTCATTTGGCATTTCATGATACTAAATTCAGCGTAGTAATAACCTTTATTTCTACAGTGTAGCTACAACAAAACCTTTGTTCAAAGTTTGAATTTGGAATTGTGCTAATCGCGCTTCGAATTGAGGTCTCAAAGTTGACACGCCGCCTTGGTCAGTCCCGCGTTTTTCCAGATCGGTTTTTAATTAACTTTTAAAGTCACTCGAGGCGTATTGAAAGATACAATCAATGCAAACTATCGCGAATCGAACAGTATTTATGCGATTCATTCTAATTAAATCTTTCGAGGGTGATGCCCTTAAAAAAGGGACACTTAAGTTTAATTCCAAAACAGACAATCGGCACCAAGAAAATTTAATTAAAATTTTCCCTTTATCATGTACGTGAAAATAAGAAAGTTCACATTTTCTAATAAATTGGTTTATAAATTCTGGTGTCAGTTCATTATTTCATACGTTTATAAATAGAATTACTCCGTGCCGGAAAGGATTATGTTGTCGCAGGACTCTTAAAGATTCAAAATTTAAGAAATTTTAATTTTTTGAGATATTAAACTCGTATCTTTTCTGAATATTTTGATATAATATTTCCTTGAAATTCCCATTAGAACAGAAATTTTGCCTTTTAGAATTATACCCGTTCAATAGCTGAAGCTGCGTTTCCGAAACTTTAAAGTCATTATTTTCCAAATGGCGTTTTTTGGGCATAACGCGTAGGTTACTTCAAAAACTTCTGAATATTTTTTCATGAAATTTTCAAAACATATATTTCATGTTAGTCTCTATAAATCAAACCTAAAATTTCCTTTTTATTGTTAAAAAAAAATTTTTTTGAGGTGATTTTACTGTTGAAAATTTCAAAATTTTGCATTAGCTAAATGCAACATTGCATTAAAAATATAAAAATGCTTTAAATACAAATTTATTTCAGTTCAGAGAAATTATTACAATCTGAAGTATATGTAAGCACCAAAATTTTCATTCTAGTTGCAATATTTATTTTGTAATCCTGCGGGTAAACTGTTATGCCAATTTTATGTTCGACAAATGTCTAACAGTTTTGAGCCTCTATAAATACTAATTCTGTATCTTGCAAATTTTTAAATACATGAAACGAAAGAACATACTTATATCTTTTATCCCAATTAAAATTGTGTTTTAAAATCATATACATTTTAAGAGATTAAATGTTGAAAATGGTCTTTTCTTCATTTTTTCCACTTTTTAGAGTCCCGAGACACCTTAAATTAGTATGTTTTTAACAATTTGACGTTTATTGCTTTTACACTGTTACTGGACATTACATTACACATCTATACCATTAAAAGTTCTTAACTAGGCATAGAGTACGCCGCCCCTGTCCTTATGTATGTCCAAACTGACCGTACATTTAAGGATTAATATCTCGGCTAATTACCGATGATTTTTTTCGAAAATCATTATCAATAATGCTTTTATTCTTCTACAACGATAGGTATATTTAGCGATGCTCAATAATTTTTCTGAATGCCAGTAAATCGAAATACGAGTGTAACAGAAAAATGCTAACTACTGAAAATTTATGTGACCTAGGGTAATCGCTATAATTTTCCGGCAACATTTATATTAACGTCTACTACCTCTATTTTTTTCATAATTTTAGTTTCAGTAGATTCGGAATGAGATGGGGAGGGGGGGGGCATATTTTTGCGCTACATTTCCAACAATATCATTGGAAATATAATACCTAAAATTAAAAGGAATGTATTTTTGAATTCAGCGTTACAAAAGCTTTCACAAGATACCCCACATGATATACAAAGAAATGATTTTTTTTTCCAAGTAGCATAATTAGCCCCTCTACTTTTTTACTAAATATATTTATGAATGTTTATTAATCTGAAAATAGGTGGGTCAATGGTCTTTATTACTTCCCCGAATTTGAACTTTCCACGTTCCATAGTTTACGAGCTAAATGGCTGTGACAGACAGACAGACGGACAGACACAGGAGTGATCTTATAATGGTTCCGTTTTTACTTTTTATGTACGGAACCCTAAAAATTGTGAATGTGTGAGATTATTTTGTATTATAAAAATCTTAATACAAAAAAAAAAAAAAAAAAAAAAAAAAAAAAACTATAAGAAAAATTATCTTTGAAAAAAAAAAAAAAACTTATCACAGACTATTAGCAAAATGATCGGACTCGAACTTTTACGATGAACACTGCTATTCAAATACCAGGTGAGGCAAAAGTTCGTAACAAATTTAAAAACTCATACAAAACGAAGGAGTTGTGATAAAAGAGTGCGGTTTGCAAGAAAGGACTCCAAGGTAGTCGGATTGTTTTTAGCAGCAAGATAAAATTTGTTTAAAAAAATCACATGTAGAGGTCGCGCACGATCCTAAACACAATGAACTCAGTTCTGTTGTAGAATGTTCTGGATGTCGTGTTGAACATTTTTTATTGGAAGAACAAATAATTGGAGCGTATTGTTGTCCTTTTCATTGTGTTTCGGGTCGTCAGCGCCCACTACATGTTATTTTTTAACTATTTTTTTTCTTTGCTGCTAAAATAATCCGACTCCCTTGTGAGCGTTTTCTAGCAAACCGAACTTCTTTATTATAATTTGTTCCTTTTTTTGCGAGTTTTTAAAGTTATAACAAACTTTTGGCTCACCCGGTATATTTAAACATTAGTTTTCTGTGTTAAACAGGTCATTGTGAAATGTTATTAAAATAATAATAATAATGTTTGTTATATGTTTTGATCTTAATTTTTCTTCCAGGAGTATGTTTAAAAAAAAAGTATAGATGTTGATTTTGTATATAGCAATTAAACAGATTGTTTTTCAGGAAAATAAATATTCGCAAAATTACGCTGAATAAAAAATTCAATCCATATAAATGTTATCATTTATTAGTAATTAATATTGTCCACTATAAAAGCTGAAAAGTAAGAAACAGCAAATTGTAAATTTTAATTATTAAATTTTAATTTTAAATTTAAATTTACATAAACTTAAATAAATTAATAAATTATTTTTTCCATTAAATTTATGAGACGGTATTTTATAGAAATGTCTCAATATAACTTAGTATATCAATATATACAGTTTGCAACTCAATATATATATTTTGCAGGAATAAATAAGAGTCTGAACATTTTATGTATAAATGATTCTCTACCAATTTTTGTTCCATAGATAAACTCCCCCCACCCCACTTCCAAAAGTATTTTTTATAGCAAAAATAAACACTAAGCATGGACTTTTGCATAAAAAATATGTCTATATAAATCAAAATCAAAATAAGGATTGTTTAATAAGGATTAATTAAAAAAATACGGAAAGATTTTTTTCTTTTATATTTCAGATTTTAATAAAATAAATTTAATAGTTTATGCCAATTCATGGATAATTTTGAGTATGTGATGATGGAGAAAGGTCGAACTCATTAAGCCTCGTTGCAACCGTTGTTGGCAAGGGGATTTTTAAAAGGATTTTTTTAATCATTGTGGAGATATTAAATTGGAATTTTCGTTTTTTTTTTTTTTTTTTTTTTTTTTTTTTTTTTATCGCAGCTCCTTCACGAAATTTGCGATTTTTTTCGCGATCGTGTGACGAAATTCACGATTTTTTCTGATGCGAATTAAATGAAATTCGGGATTTTTTAGCACAACTCATTTATGAAATCAGCTTTTTTTCAGTGATTAAATGACGAAATTCGTTATTTTTTGCGCGACCAATTAACGAAATTTGTGGTTTTAATACACGAGTGATTAATGAAATTCGCATTTTTTTTCGCAACCAGTTGACGAAATTCTCGATTTTTTTTCCTGCGATTGAGTGACAAAATTTACTATTTTTTTTATCTGTAGATTGAGATTCATGGTTTTTTTTATGCGATTGATTCATGAATGTTAATTTTTGATCTATATCGACTGAAGAAATTAAGGGGACGAGGGACCTTAAAAATAAATTTTTTATTTTTTGTAAATTTCACCTTAAATATTACTCAAAGGTACATTATATGCATTATGGCATGCATTTATTACAAAAAAAATTTTTTTTAAGTCATTTTTGAGAAAACAGTGGAATTTTACGCGTTGTTTTAGAAATCTCCGAAATGCTCCATGCGCGTTCCATATCAATGAAAATCCCCAATATTTTTTATAAAAGTTTGGTTTACATATATAACAAATCTGTGCATTGAATTTAATATATTTGAATATAAAGGTTAAAAAAAAATTTTTTTTTTTGAAAAATTTTGAAATTTTTCGAAAAAATTTCAAAATTTCAGAATTTTTCATTTTTTTTTATTTTTTTTTTTGCAAATTTAACTTTAAATATTACTAAAGGGTACATTACATGCATTACGGCATGCATTTAACACAACAAAAATTTAAAAAAAATTATTTTTGAGAAAAAAATGGCATTTTAAATGTCGTCGTAGAAATCTTCGAAATGCCCCCTGCACATTCCATATCAATAAAAATTATCAATATTTTTTATAAACATTTGGTTTATATATATAATTAAAACTGTGCATCGAATTTTATATATTTGAATATAAAGGTAAAAAAAAAAAAATCAAAATTTCGAAAAAATTTCAAAATTTCAAAAATTTTTAATTTTTTTCTCTTTTTTTTTGTAAATTTTAATTTAAATATTACTCAAGGGTACATTATATGCATTGTGGCATGCATTTATCACAAAAAAAAAATTAAAAAAAATTATTTTTGAGAAAAAAAATGGCATTTTACGCGTCGTTGTAGAAATCTTCGAAATGCCCCCTGCGCATTCCATATAAATGAAAATCCCCAATATTTTTTATAAAAGTTTGGATTATATATATAAATAACTCTGTGCATCGAATTTTATATATTTGAATATAAAGGTGTAAAAAAAAAAAAAATCAAAATTTTTGAAATTTTTTCGAAAAAATTTTGAAATTTTTAATTTTTTTTTTTTTACCTTTATATTCAAATATATAAAATTCGATGCACAGTTTTACTTATATATATATAAACCAAACTTTTATAAAAATATTGGGGATTTTCATTGATTTGGAATGCGCATGGGGCATTTCGAAGATTTCTAAGACGATGCGTAAAACTCCAGTTTTTTCTCAAAAATAATTTAAATTTTTTTTTTTTTTATAAATGCTTGTCATAATGCATATAATGTACCCCTGAATAATATTTAAAGCCAAAATTTCAAAAAATAAAGAATTGATTTTTAAGGTTTTTTAAGGTCCCTCGTCCCCTTAACGGTTTTATTTCGCGACTGATTGAAGATGTTTCCATTTTCATTTGACGAGCGATCGACGATATTAGAGGTATTATTCCATGGCAGATTTCACGAAGTTCGCAACTGATTGAGGAAATTCCCGTTTTTTTTTTTTTTTTTGCAATGACATATCAACGATTTGATTTTGCGGAAATATGTTTAAAATAAATAAGTAATAATATTTCGAGGAATTCCGTATTTCGCGGAAGAATCGCATACCGATATCTAGGTCTACCTGTAAAAACATATCTGAATAATCTTACAGCTACATATTTATGAATGGTGTCCAAAATTGTTCCTTTCTCGGCAGAAAATTTTCTGCGTATGGGGCTAATTACGTTATGCCGAAGCCGCGTTCATTCGCGCGGCGAACATCAACACGATTTTCTTTCTCAATTCCACGGAAGTCGTAGGTTTTTATGTTTTTCTCTTTAAAGAAGAAAACGGGAAATTTACGAATCCGTGGAAAACAGCCTTCCATGTTTCATCAAATTTTTAGGTTTCTGTATTTAAATAGTAAAAACGGAACCATTATAAGATCACTCCTGTGTCTGTCTGTCACAGCCATTTTACTCGTAAACTATGGAACGTGGAAAATTCAATTTGGGGGAAGTAATAAAGACTATTGACCCATATATTTATAGATTATTAAACATTCACAAATATATTTAGGAAAAATGTAGAGGGGCTAACTAAGTTACTTGAAAAAAAATGTGTTCTTTGTGTATCGTGTGTGTATGTTGGTGAAAGCTTTCGTAACGCTGAACTTAAATTGCATTTCTTTCAATTTTAGGTATTATACGTTCAGAGATACCGTCGAAACTGTAGTGCAAATATATCTCTCCCCTCTATTTCCGAATTTACTGAAACTAAAATTATGAAAATATTAGAGGTAGTAGACGTTAATTTAAACCTTGCAGAAAAACTATAGTGATTACCCTAGGTCATATAGATTTTGAGAAGAACGCATTTTTTCCGTTACACATAAATTCCGATTTGCGGGTATTCAGCAATGGTGTTCAGGTGCGCTGGAGGTACAGTCGTGAAAAAAAAAAAAAAAGTAAACACCCCCTACTAATTTCTCAACAAATTATCGTAGAAGAAAGTTACTGGTACCGAACGATTGGAAATAAAGTCTACTTTTAAATGATGTATATAAAATTTGTTTAAGGGGCCATCTACATATTAAAACGAACCATAACTTTGTTTCTTCAATAGCAGTACACAATTTTGGCAGCACAAATGAAATCTACACCTTTCAATTAGCCTATAAAATAATTTTTATGCAATTCGTGCCATAAGTTTCGAGAAATTAATTATTTTAAAACGAGAGTATTTTAAGGGCTGTATCCAAACTGAAGTTCGGAACTCGATTCTTAACCGAGGGAGCCGCCCTCTTGAACAAGGCACGTTTAAGCGTCAATGAAACCTGTTTGATTACAGGTTAGAAGAATAAATTTCAAAAATTTACTCACTTCTATCATAGACGGCCCCTTAAACCATCATTTTGCTGTTTTTTAAGCATAATTTGAAAACTTCTTGGAAGAAAAATGTGAAATTTCGGATTTCCATAAAGCAGGACTTAATAATTCTAATTCCATCAAAAAATTTGTATGTTGCAATTCACAATTTTTTCTAATATTAATTTCATAATTCATAATTCATATCATAAAATTATAAAAATTGCAAATTCAACGTATTAGTGTTTGGGTATATTAGTATTATTGCCACACAAAAAATTTGCTCATTAGGAGCATAATTTCAGGAGATATAAATAAAAATATGAAAATGTAATTTAACATTAGAAGTACTTAATTTTGAATGTCTATAATTCAATAACTTATCATTCGAATGACTTGAAATTTGGTTTCTAGGCATATTTTGAACCAAAGATTTGAAATATCTCGTTAAATTTGGGAACTGCTATTGAAAAAAATGAAGTTTTGATTAGTTTTTATATGTATATGGCCCCCTAAGCAAATTTTATGATGTATATAAAATTTGTTTAAGGGGCCATCTACATATTAAAACGAACCATAACTTTGTTTTTTCAATAGCAGTACACAATTCTGACAGCATAAATGAACTCTACACCCTTCAATTAGTCTAAAAACAATTTTTTATGCAATTCGTACCATAAGTTTCCGAGAAATTAATTATTTTAAAACGAGCGTATTTTAAGGGCTGTATCCAAATTGAAGTTCGGTACTCGATTGTTAACTGAGAGAGCTTCCTTCTTGATCAAGGCACCTTAAGCAGTCAATTAAGCCTTTTAGATTACAGGATAGCAGAAGAAATTTCAAAATATTTAGTCACTTCTATCATAGACGGCCCCTTAAACTATCATTTTGCCGTTTTTTAAGCATAATTTGAAAACTACTTGTAATAAAAATATGAAATTTTGGATTTCCATAAAGCAGGACTTAATAAATATGAATCCATCAAAAAATTGTAGGTTGCAATTCATATTTATTTTCGAATATTAATTTCATAATTCATATCAGAAAATTATAAAAATTGCAAATTCAACGTATTTATGTTTGGTATATTAGTATTACTGCGACACAAAAAATTAGAACATTAGGACCATAATTTCAGAAGTTATAAATAAAAATATGAAAATGTAATTTAACATTAGAAGCACTAAATTTTGAATGTTTATAATTCAAAAACTTACTATTCAAATGACTTGAAATTCGGTGTATAGGCATAGTTTGAACCAAAGATTTGAAATATCTCGTTAAAATTGGGTATTGCCATTGAAAAAAATGAAGTTTCGATTCGTTTTAATATGTAGATGACCCCCTAAGCAAATTTTATATACGTCATTTAAAAGTAGACTTTATTTCCAATCGTTCGGTACCAGTAACTTTCGTCTACGATAATTTGTTGAGGAGTTTCTGGGGGGTGTTTCCTTTTTTTTTTTCCACGACTGTACCTATCTGTAGCTGAAGTATAAAAGCATTGTTGGTAATGATTTTCGAATGGACTTAAGCATAAAGAGGAGGAGACAGATAGTATTGTCTACCAGTTGCGAGTGAAGTAACTGAGGAGGTAGTCATAAGATGGCGACTGACTTTTTACATCGGATCACCTGTTTCATATTAACGACAGAGCAATCTTCCACCAGTACATTTCAAATAGAAAATTTTGCCTTATTTTAGCGACTTTTTTATGAAAAAATTCTCTTACAAATATTGTTAAAAATTCTATTTGTTTATACTGGTGTCAATTTGCCCATATAATAATTTTCTCTGCCACTGAAAAGAGGTTGTCTAGGTTGTCATAATATGGCGGAAAGGCATGACCTGACTTTTGCAGAAATAAACTTCTACCAGTAAAACTTAATATTTGTTTTTGCCATCATTTACGACTGAAACTTTTCATCAATAAGGCGTTTAAATAAGGAGAAATTTTCTATTTAACTTTACTGGTGGAAGTTTACCACGGAAGTAACCAACTCCTGCAATAGCGGTTACAGTTGAAGCTTCACTCTTTTCAGGATATGTCAGTTAACCTTTATTAATAGTTCCTTGGATTTTCTAAAGAAATCGTCAGTAATTAGCCGAGGCATTACCCCTTAAAAAACGGACGGTTTGGACATACATAATGAATGACAGGGACTCTATGTACCATCGGCTTGTAAAGCCTAGATAACAACTTTTAATGATATATTTGTGTAATTTAATGCCCAGTAGCAGCATAAAAGCAATAAATGTCAAATTGTTAAAAACAGACTAATTTAATTACAATAGATCTCATAAATACTATGGAATTCGCGACTAGTTTGCATTGAGTGGATCCCTCAATACGCCTCCCTTGCCTTTAAAAGTTAATTAAAACCTATCTGGAAGAACACGGCACGAACCAAGGAAACGTCTCAACTTTGTGACCTTCTTTCGAAGCGCGCTTAGCACAATGCCAAGTTTAAACTTTTCAAAAGGGGGTTGTTTTAGCTACTCTGTAAAAAAAAAAAAGATTATTACTACGCTGAATTTAGTTTTATGAAATACCAAATGAAGTTTAAATGTGCACGAATTTTACTGACAGTACCGAATTAAGTTCGTCATAAACAGCTTAGGATTAAAGAAAGAGTTATACAGAATAGCAATATTTGATATTCTTTAGGCTTCATAACACTTTGAACTTGTATGTTATATACATTAATACTTTTCTAATATGTACAGCTATACCCAACCCTACGTTGTATAGTTTTTTGCAAAGTCTTATTATTCTTTTAGAAACGATTTTTTAATAATACAGTTAATAATTCATATATTTATTGTACGGAACCCTCTGAGCGCGATTAGTACTCGCACTTGACCTTTTTTTTAAATTATCTGTAGTGTGAAAAAAATAAAAGTGGTAAATATGGTAGAATTATGGGGGAGAACCCTCCGATTTGATAACATAAGTGAATAAACCTGAAATCCGCCATTTGATGGAAAAGAGCCATCCCTCTAAAGCACATGGCGACTTAGACACCGAAAGTTAGTGGCCAAAGCAAAAAAATTAGTTGCCACGTGGCGACTGGCGACCGTGAATTTTTTCTTGGAAATTGGGATTCCTAGAACTTTTATGTAACGGCAACAACGAAAATTCCTGTAACAGCGTCTGTTACAGGAATTTTTTTTGTTGTCGTTACATAAAAAATTCTAGGAATCCCAGTTTCCTAGAAAAAACATTAGTAACTTTACAGAATTTTTTTACAGTGTACGATTTATAATTCATCTTTTTTGTTTTGGCTAAATGTAATTACAAAATTAGTTATACAAGTAACGGAAATTATATTTACTTCATAAGTTAATAACTTTTAACCCAAATTCCCCTACAAAAGTTTCGACTTTTAGCATTATAATTATCAAATTGTTTTGAATGTGTCTTATCCTCTGCACAATTGAACTTCTGTTTGATTTAGAATGTGAATTTGTAGGAAATATTTATTAACTAGAATTTACAGTAATAATAATATATATAAAAAGTGTAAAAAAAAAATGTCGTAATGTAAATTTAAGAATCTTATTTTAAAAATAATTTTGAACCATGCGCTTATATTAATACATGGAAATTATTCCAGAGGGAGACATTCGCCTTGCATACAATATTTCAAATGAAAATCAAATTTGAAAGTAATTGCTTAAAAGGCGCAAAGGCCAACCCAGTGAAAAAGATTCCAAGCCGGGGATCGAACCCGGGCCATCAGTATAGCGCACTGACATTTTACCGACTAAACCACTTGGAACGATACCCAGCACGGAAAATTTCTCACTATTATATGTTGGCAAGGCTACAAACGCAGCACAAGATGGAATAATCAACGTGAGCCACCGACCTGAGGCAAACACGGAACATAATTAAATCCAGCATCGATAGAAACTATATTAATACATGGAAATTATTCCAGAGGGAGACATTTGCCTTGCATACAATATTTCAAGTGAAAATTAAATTTCAAAGTAAATACTTAAAAGGCGCAAAGGCCAACCTAGTGAAAAAGTTATGTTCCGTGTTTGCCCCAGGTAGGTGGCTCACGTTGATTATTCCATCTTGTGCTGCGTTTGTAGCCTTGCCAACATATAATAGTGAGAAATTTTCCGTGCTGGGTATCGTTCCAAGTGGTTTAGTCAGTAGAACGTCAGTGCGCTATACTGATGGCCCGGGTTCGATCACCGGCTTGGAATATTTTTCACTAGGTTGGCCTTTGCGCCTTTTAAGCAATTACTTTGAAATTTGATTTTCATTTGAAATATTGTATGCAAGGCGAATGTCTCCCTCTGAAATAATTTCCTTGTATTAATATAGTTTCTATCGATGCTGGATTTAATTATGTTTCGTGTTTGCCCCAGGTCGGTGGCTCACGTTGATTATTCCATCTTGTGCTGCTTTTGTAACCTTGCCAACATATAATAGTGAGAAATTTTCCGTGCTGGGTATCGTTCCAAGTGGTTTAGTCAGTAGAACGTCAGTGCGCTTTACTGATGGCCCGGGTTCGATCACCGGCTTGGAATCTTTTTCACTAGGTTGGCCTTTGCGCCTTTTAAGCAATTACTTTGAAATTTGATTTTCATTTGAAACAAGCGCTTATACTTTATAGTTATGTATAATCTATTGAATATTCATTATGAAATCCATTGTAATAAATACGCAGGATGAATGAAAAATTATTAAACAACTAGGAAGCAGGAATTCTGCTTTTTGAGAATTTAGTGTCACCTACGATGAGGAAAAACAAATATTATTACTATGAGGTGGAACCTTTCGAATTTCGACGAAAGAAAATGTTTAACAGGGAGCTATTTCATTAATTTATAATAAATATACAAAATTAGATACACTAAAAGAAATGCATCTTATATTGGTTAGTCTATCTCCCAAACAAATATTATTTATTCCTAAAGGTCACTGCTCTTCTATAAAGAAACACTAATTTTTTGTAAAACTTTGCGTTTTTTTAGTGTGTGATTTCAATTGCGTTATTTTCAAAAGTGAAGAATTCCCAATGTGAAAAATTTCAAAGCCGCTGGAGTGAAAATGTTTTATATAGATTGACGTCATTTGCATCCGCTTACATTTAAGATACAGTCTTAAACAACGTCTGTAGAAAAGTATGCATATGACGTGACTATCGCGGAATAATACACAAACGCAGCAAAAAGCGATCTCTTAAACTCGACAAAAAATCAGCTATCTAATGATTTATACGCCTTCATTTGTTTGTAACATTAATACGATTACTTAAAATAAAATATTGTTTATAATGTTACCATGCTTTATCAGAAATCAGTCATTTAATTTTTTTTTTTTTAAATAGAACGTATTTTAATTACATTTTTTTCAGTTTTTATGAGAAAATAACAAGAAAAACATATAGTAATCACTATTTTCGAGATATATCCCTTTACTTTCTACAGAAATGGTGTACTTCAGCTGCCACCATTACAGAAATGACATAAAAACTACAAAAAATAAATATTATCTAAAAAATAAATTGAGATGCATTTTTCAAACAAATTGCTTTCATTAAAAAGTACTTTTTCCCTACACGTAAATTTGAAAATTCGTAAATTTGTAAATTTGAAAATGTGACATGCTTAGAAGCTTAAAAAATTGCAGTAGGGTTTATCTGTATTTAACCACACAATGAGACATCTGCTTTATTTTACGGCTGGCTTATGCAACGTAACGTTATTTTTGTGACGACACTTTAATTGTTGGCTGAAAGAAATAGCATATCGGGGGCTAATTAATCCTTTACGTACTGAATTATGAATTCATAAAAATTTCATCTTCTAAAGAATATTTCGTGAGTTGTTTAAACTACAATGGAAGATTTGCATAATAATTTAATAAATTTTAGATGGATTTTAAAAGGATTGAAAGATTTAGAAGAATTAATTAAGTTTGAATTTGTAAAGATTTTGCGCAATATTTAAAACCCTACTCAAATCTTTTATTGTAATAATTTTTCCTAGTATTTTGTAGAATTAAGAAATGTACAAATGTAATGTTCTTACAATAGAAATATCGAAATATTCCCAAATTGAACCCCCCCCCCCCAAACGCCAAGAAAGCTGAAATGATGCGAAGGAAAAATAAATCATCCATTTAGAAATATATAGGGGAGACAAGGGAGGGTTGACCCACTTTTTACAAAATGATTTTTTATTTCTTAAATATTGAACGTAGAATACAGTTTTGTGTATCATTTTATTCGTTATACAGTCAGTTATCAAAATAAAATTGCTACATAAGTGTAACACATAAGAAATCTGAAAAATGATTGATTTTAAACATGAAAAAATAATGGGTCAAGGCTACCCATATGTGAGGCTTGACCCACTTTGGTTTACATTGCAACATTTGTGAGGAGAAATAAGTTCAGTTTAAAAAAAGCAAAATAGCTTTATGCTGCATGCTTTAATTATTATTAAAAAATATTTTTCTTAAAATATGATACTTAAACAAACCTGTTGCGACGTAATCGCAAGTCAGAAGAGAAAATTTTTGTTTTAAACAGGATTGTGTCTGAGCAAGCATAATTGTACAGCAGGGAAAATGAAATTTTAACATTTAAGGCAGTATTCTGTTAGAGACGGGTTCCGTTTTCATAGTTTTTCGTGTTGTTGTGTCCGTATTTAGGAGTCACTGTCCCGGTTTTGTTTTGTCTTATTTTCTGTGACACTCGACCAGACTACTCCATTTGTCATATAGTTTGGCTTCATCTCACTTTAAATTTGTCTACATACCTTCCTAAAGTTTTTCGATCGATGCTATGTTCTTTTGCAGCCGCTTGAGCACGTAACTTATCATTACCAAGATTTAAAACTTTAAGAGGCAAAGTACTCTCAGTACTAAAATATTGAAATAAATGACTGGCACCGGAATTTATAAATAAATTTATTTGGAAATAAGAAAAAGGCTATATTTCACATACGTATTAAATGGAAAAGATTTTAGCAAAATTCTGGTGACATTGTGACGTTTCGGAATTAAAATTAAGTGGTTTTATAACCATACCACTGCCCTGAAAGGGTTAAGGCTGCTGCTTTTATCCTTTTTAATCCTTTCTAGTCTTTCCCACTGTTTCTATTTACCTATTGTAAGTAATATTTAAGTGGAAAAATGTTCCTATCAACTTTTCCATTTTCGAGCAATTTTTCACAACTTTCTTTAGCCAGTTTTGAACATTTTCTTTTCCATCATATAATTTTACTGTAGTTTTACAGAATAAATTTGCATTCTTTTATATATATATAGCCATTAACTTTTCCTTATGCACAGTGTACAATAAAAATATTTCGAAAACAAATTAATTAACTGAGCCTTGGGCATCTGGTCAACCATCCCTCAAATTGACTTGGTCAAGCCTCCCTACATGGACCTTTTCTAAAGAATAGCACAGTGTTCTGTTAAGCCTAACTTTCTGTACAATCTTTATGCCTGTGTAACGGAGCCGATGTCGTAAGGTGGTGTGGTAGCGGGCAACTTCAACGGCCTAGTCTTATCAATATCGAAAAAATATTTTATTGTTTCACAAACAATTAAATAAGAACTTCTTGATTAAATAATTCATAATTACAACATTTTTCATATAAGGGTTCGAGTTCAGCTGACAATAATATATTTATAGAATCAAGTCCAGTCCTCGAATAATAGATCGCTTTCAGTATAGTCAGTCTCTTACTTATCCAATGTCCACTATTTTCGAAGATAGAGCTCGCGATGCTCGACAGGAATGTCGCACTTTTGTAGGTGTTTAACCGAGGTTTAGGAACCTCCGATCTTCAACTCCTTGATGGAGATATCTTAACAGCCACACCTGGCTTTCGCTTTTCTGTGCTTCGGAGTATGCCCCGATACCGTCGACCCGTGAGAGATTTCCACTCTGCACGACCAGAAACACCTTGAAGTCTCAACTTCAACAGAAGGGAAAATTAAGCTCCCGAGAATGCTCTCGCATCCTCTTTTATCAGTTTCGTTTTTCCGTCTAGGACCAAAGCCACTCCCATTAGCCACTCACCATCCGTGGGCCATGATCTCATAGGCCAGCCCTTTCTCTATAGGCTGCCGTCAGGAACTTTCGCGTCCGGTTTTCATCTCTGGTTTCACTTTCTACTTTCCCACGGGAACGAGGCCCTCGTGAACATCAAAAGAATATTTCTCTCGCTAGATAAAAGAGTTCCTTTCACCCTAGTGTTATCTGCGAAGATTGATAGAAATTGAGGTATTTGTTTCATCTCTAGCGACCTTTTCTAGGACTCTGAAGAAATTTGGAGGCTAGGTGAAAATACATTAGCTTCCCTATGCTGGCTTTTGCCTTGTAAATTGAGAGTTTCAATGTGAGATATCGTCGAATTCTCACACCTGGAATGAAAGCTCGATATTTCTGCATTAATTTAAACGTACATACTTAAATTTCTATGATATAATTTATCTGAAAAAAGCTTACAAAATATTTCTAAAAAACACAACTTTTAGGTTGAAAAGCCTCACAATTGTTTTTTTCCACACCTATTTCGATTACCTCTATGAAACGAAGACTGTTGTTTGAGCATTCAAGTAGCTTTGGTTGACACCTATTGATAAAATTCTGAAAATCTTTTAAATATAAAAATTGATGGGTGGGTCAAGCCTCCCGTATGGTCAACCGTCCCTAGTCTCCCCTATATATATATTTTTGTGTAACCAAAGATGCTTTTGGAACAAGATAATGTAATGTGAACGAGGGGCAACTGAGCCATTTTTTTACAATTTGACTCTGGAGATTCTGGCAGTTCATCTTGAAAAGGCTAATATTCATTTAAATTAAAGTCTAAACTTTTGTAAATGTGTTCACTTAGGTTTCCTCTATCAGACAGAAATGTTCAAAATTACATTCTAATATTTAAAAAAATATATATTAAATAATTTTAATAAGGTATTAAGTAATTTTCTTTATTGCAAGCAAAAAAACAATGGAGAAATTAATTTCCCGTAATAAGAGAAACTCAAAAAGATATTTATAGCTGTTGGGGGTAACTGGATCCCATATAGTCCAGTTACCCCTAATACATGTCCCAGTTACCCCATTCTTGAAAGAATTATAGGGTAACTGGAAAACCGACCTTACATTTGAAACATGATGTAAATATGTATAGATACTTAAATATTAATGTATTTATGTGTCTAATCTTTAAATAAATGATTGTGTGATTAAAGTACTTAGCAACCATTGTATTAAATGAATTTTGTAACAAATTATTTTAATGGTACTTATAAGTACCGTCAGTAGATAAAGGGTTAACATAAGAAATTGACGAATTGTAAACGAGATATCAGTAATTACATAAAATGAATTATGTTAAATTCACAAAGTTAGTATTTAATCAGTACTCTTTTACATTAATCAGGTTGTTTTTCTTCTAAAGATGGCATGTTTGGATGCAAGGGCGGATCTGGAGAGTCCTCAAGTGGGGGGGGGGGCGATTTTAGAAATTTGCAGACTCCAACCTGATGCGCGCGTCGGGGCTAATGTTTTTCACTGCGGGTCGTGTTACTTCTACTTTTTGCTGCGGGTCGGGTTTGGGTCCGGTTGACTATACTTTTTTTGCTGTGGGTCGCGTTTGGGTCCGGTTGACTTCTACTTTTTGCTGCGGGTCGGGTTTGTGTCCGGTTGACTTCTACTTTTCTGCTGCGGGTCGGGTTGACTTCTAATTTTTAGCTGCGCTCTAGCGCATTGGGTTTGGGGGAGATTGGCATACATTATTTCGGGTTTGGCTCAGTTTCGGATTGGGTTTTAACTCTTGAGAGAAGGGTTCGGGCCGACCGGAATTTTGAAAAGAAAGTCTAAATATTTTTGAAGATAAAAGCTAAAATTAAAGATCCATAACTGATACGCCCAAACTATTATTTAATAATACTTTTTAATCTTCAGGATTATGTAAAAAATACTAATTTGTTGTAAGACTGCTTGTCTCTTTATATCTAAGATGAGTTGTAATTCAATAAAGAATGCTTTGAAACTTATTAAAAAACATACCGGGTGTCCTAAAATGGACTGACTGATTTTAAAATTCAGTAACTTGCAAATGGTGACAGCAATTTAAAAAAAATCTTGCAGGAGGGTTATGTAAGATGGCATGAGATTTTATACTGCGATTCTTGATTTTACTTTACAATAGCAACGATAGATGGCTCTGCAAACAATAGTCGTTAAATCGGACACCTATTTAGCTCCTATTGCTTGCAGCGTCATCTGGTTTCTATTTTAAACTAAAATTAAAACTCGCAGTAAAAAAAAAAAAAAATCTCCTCAGTGATTCTAGGTTTAAAAAAAAAAAAACTGAAATGTTACAGCAGAGGGGGGGGGGGATTCCGTTCTGCCACTAATTATTCTTGTTGTCGAGTTAGCTGTTATTGATCCGGGTCGATTTCAGGCTGAGTGTAGATTCACGCAAGCTCGGTTTGGGTTAACCCGTTTTGTTCAATAGTTAGTTCAGTATATTATTTCAGATTCAAAATTATATCTATAATAATAAACATAGGTGTATGTATGTGTGCTGTTTCCTAAAGAGACCACTGTATTTTTTCGCGACTCTTTGATAAAATTCACATTTCTTCCACGGCTCTTTGACGAAAATCGCGTTTTTCCCGTAACTTTTTGACGAAGTTCGCATGTTTTCACAGCCCTTTGATAAAATTCGCGTTTTTTCGTAGCAGTTTGATGAAATTCACATTTCTTCTATTATTCTTTGACAAAATTTACGTTTCTTCCGCAACCCTTTGACGAAATTAGTGTAATTTTCCAGCCCTTTGACAAAATTCGCGTTTTTCCACCTCGATCCTTTGACAAAATTTGCGTCTTTTCCGCGATCCTTTGACGAAAATTACATTTTTTTAGCGATCCTTTGAAGAAATTCGTGCTTTTAAGCGATTCTTTGACGAAATTCGCTTTTCTCTGCGATCCTTTAACGAAATTTGAATTTTTTCGCGACCCTTTGACGAAATTCGCGTTTTTTCGCGGTTATTAGACAAAATTCGGGTTTTCTGCCTGATCCTTTGACGAAATTCGCGTTTTCCGAGATCATTTGAAGTATTTCGCGTTTTTCCGTTGCCCTTTGACCAAATTCGCGCTTTTTTCCGCGGCTCTTTAACCAAATTCGCGTTTTTTCCGCGATTCTTTGGCAAAATTGAAGTTATTTTCTGCGAACGATTGACGAAATAAGTTTTTTGCGGCGACCATTTGTCAAAATTCGCAATTATTTTTATGCCCGAATTTTTGGATTGATGATTTTTTTAAATTTTCGGAACCGAATGCCTTAAGATAGATATATTATGAAAATAGGTTCAAAAATTGCGCCTTTATTTTATTACATATTTCAAATTTGCATATATTTTAGAGTTCAAATATGTCCAAAATCTTTGTGAAAAAGTTTCTTTTATAAATAGAATTAGATCATTAAAAAAAAAAAAAAATGATTTGCTGCGGAAATTGCGGGTTGCGCCAATTTTGCCCCTTTTACGTAGGTCGTGGAAATCGCGGGATGCGCAGTGAGAGGATAAAATTTTCGGAAAATTTGGAACAGAATCACCCCTGCTCCTGGCATCTTAGATAACCCTCTTTCAAGTATTTTTTTTTAAATAGCTGTCGCCATTAGCAAGTTATTGGATTGTATTTAAAATAAGTCAGTCCATTTTAGGACACCTGGTATATTCAATATCTATGGGATGATGGCTGAAAGAAGCATATTTAAAAAAAAAATTAAATCTGGCTTCAATATGTCAGTCAGAGGTTTACCAGGAGTGAAATTTCCAGTTCCAACCAACAAAAAAAAATTATTGGCCCGGTATAAAAGCTAGAAAAATGAAGCCTGCATTTTTCAATTAAAATTTTTTATTAAAGCACACTTACTTATGCTCATATTTTATTTTATATTATGTTCGAAAATCATGAATTCAGAAAAAACATTAATATTAATGACTATTTTGGCAATTATGTACATAATCACTACGCAAAAATCATTACTTAGACAAATACATTCAAATGGAAACCCAGTAAGAAAATTAGTTTAGAATGAAAGAAACGGATGGTAAAAGAAAATCACAATTTTAAAGCTCTACAAAGAGAAAAAAGTAGATTTTTAAATATGCATCTCTGTAATTTAATAAATCAAATAAATTTTTAAAGATTTCGCTAAACAAATGTACAGCATAAATATAAGTTTTACGGACAACAAATAAGTAAGATGCCAGACCAACTTGGGCTCGGGGAGAAAAATTTAGAGAAGTACACGGATCGCGGCCGAGCCAATACTGTTTATCATACGGTCTGAATGTTTAGCTTTTATTCCGGGACGAGACCCGAGCTGGAAATTTTGGCCAGTGCTGACCTCTAGGAAGAATGAAGTCCAGGCCAGGCTCGACCGGGAAGAAAAAGAAGTCTGGCCCGACCCGAATTTGCAGAGAAATTTAAGATCAGGGCACGGCCCTGCTCTAAATGAGAGAAGACCTGACCCAGACCGAGTCTCGTGGATTTAAACTGGCGCGACCCGGGTAGGGTAGCGCCGGGCTCGAGCTTCAACCCAAGTCATTTGCAGTGAGGATGCATAATGCCGTTTTGGAAACCCTTTTTTTCCCAAGGGGGGGGGGGCGATCGCCCCCTGGCACCCCCCTTAGATCCGACATTGTTTGGATTTGAATATTCCGAGCGCATATCTGACGGAAGACGTGTAAACTCTTGTGGCCATTCCAGCAAATTTTCAGAAATACTTCCATTTATTTTATTTACGAAATATAATTAGGCTAAAATTGATATAACTAGTTAAATACCATTGTGTTCCATTCACATAAAATATATCAAGTATGTAAAAGCATTTTACTTGTCTACATAATAAATCGATATTTTTTGGTACAAATTAGATATATTTTATGTGAGTAGAATACAAAAATTTTGGTATTTAACTAGTTATATAAATTTGTATTCTAATAATTGTCTGAGCGAAGCGAAGGCTAATACTCAGCGAAATATTACTGTCCGGACACATTACTACTACGATGGATATTAACGCCATGTCCTACTAAAAAAAAAAGCCTAATAAAAATCTTTCGTCAAGCATAACTCAAAAAATACTTGTCGGATTTCGTTTCTGATTGCACCAGAAGGTACCTATGAGGGTCGCCTACTGAATGCACCTACTATGAAAAATAAGTTCCAAACCGTTTAAAAATTATATAGAAAAAACTGATAAAAAAGCACAATTTATCTGCATACGTCACAGAAATTTGGTGTGCGTCACTTTCACCGGTTGATGTTTTCGTAGACAACTGGTTTGAACACATGGAGCAAATAAAAAAAAATACGCACGCATTAATATTAAATAGATCAGTTTCAACCACGTGATCACAAACCTTGCAGCAACCCGTGGCAACCAGTTTTGGTGGGCAAACAAATAATAATACTGTACTCCGTACCACGGTGACAGTTTTTAGCCTGTTGTATAAAATCTGGCCTGTCGTATGACATACAATTGTGGATGATTAAAACAAAAGACATGAGTGTTTATTGCTCCGGGAGGTTATCTTTCTCTGGATGTCTGTCTGTCTATCATACAGCATGCAATTTTCTTGTAAAGGATGATATTATTATGCAGTAAAACCTCCATAACGGACACACCCGATTAGTGGACACCTCTATTTAGTGGGCATTTTTTCGATTACAACCCTTAAATAACTGTACATTTTTTACTCTCAGTAGCGGACACCTCCAAATAGAGGACAAATTCTGCCCTCCCGAGGTGTTCGTTATTCAGAGGTTTTACTGATAAAACCTCCATAACGGACACACCCGATTAGCGGATACCTCTATTTAGCGGACATTTTTTTGATTACCAACTCTTAAATAACTGTACATGTTTTACTCTCAGTAGCGGTAACTTCTAAATAGAGGACAAATTCTGCATTCTCGGGGTGTCCGCTATTCAGAAATTTTACTGTATATAATATTGATAGTTATTTTACAGGGCCACACAAAAGAATAAGAATATATGAAACGAATATAAACTAAATTCGAGATTGGTAGATCGCTGATGGTAATGCAATTTTAGGATGTTGTTACAGTCATCCGCAGCATGTTTTTAGAGTTTCGTTCATCTAACGAAACCCTACCTGTCTCACTCCTTTGTCTGTCTGTCTGTCCGTCTGTCACAGAGCCCGTTCTCAGAAACTATATATGTCGGAGACTTGAAAATTTGCATACTTATAGCTGAACACCACACATGAAACGGCATATAATAAAATTTTGAAAAAGTCTAATATTTAACCCTCTGGGCTCTAACTTGTGTACTTTAAGCAATTTTTCTAACTCAGCCCCAAATTTAATTAAGTTGGAGACATGGAATTTTGCATACTTATAGCTGAACATCTCACATCAAACGACAAATAATAAAATTTTGAAAAAGGTTTAATATTTAACCCTCTGGGCTCTAACTTGTGTATTTAAAGCAATTTTTCTAACTCAGCCCCTAATTAAGTTGGAGACATGAAATTTTGCATACTTATAGCTGAAATCCTCACATCAAACGACAAATAATAAAATTTTGAAAAAGGTCTAATATTTAAACCTCTGGGCTCTAACTGGTGTATTTTAAGCAATTTTTTTTTAACTCAGCCACTAATTAAATTGGAGACATGAAAGTTTGCATACATATAGCTGAACACTTGCGATAACACGATAAATCATAAAATTTTGAAAAAGTCATATTTAACCCTCCGGTCTCTAACTTCTGTATTTTAAGCAATTTTTCTAACTCAGCCCCTAATTAAGTTGGAGACATGACATTTTGCATACTTATAGCTGAACACCTCATATCAAACGACAAATAATAAAATTTTGAAAAAGTCTAATATTTAACACTCTGGGCTCTAACTTATGTATTTTAAACAATTTTTTTTAACTCAGCCCCTAATTAAGTTGGAGACATGAAATTTTTGCATACTTATAGCTGAAATCCTCACATCAAATGACAAATAATAAAAATTTTGAAAAAGGTCTAATATTTAACCCTCTGGGCTCTAACTCTAAACGACTGGTGTATTTTAAGCAATTTTTCTAACTCAGCCACTAATTAAGTTGGAGACATGAAAGTTTGCATACTTATAGCTGAACACTTGCGATAACACGATAAATCATAAAATTTTGAAAAAGTCATATTTAACCCTCTGGGCTCTAACTTGTGTATTTTAAGCAATTTTTCTAACTCAGCCCCTAATTTAATTAAGTTGGAGACATGAAATTTTGCATACTTATAGCTGAACATCTCACATCAAACGACAAATAATAAAATTTTGAAAAAGTTTTAATATTTAACCCTCTGGGCTCTAACTTGTGTATTTAAAGCAATTTTTCTAACTCAGCCCCTAATTAAGTTGGAGACATGAAATTTTTGCATACTTATAGCTGAAATCCTCACATCAAACGACAAATAATAAAATTTTGAAAAAGGTCTAATATTTAACCCTCTGGGCTCTCACTGGTGCATTTTAAGCAATTTTTCTAACTCAGCCAATAATTAAGTTGGAGACATGAAAGTTTGCATACTTATAGCTGAACACTTGCGATAACACGATAAATCATAAAATTTTGAAAAAGTGATATTTAACCCTCTGGGCTCTAACTTGTGTATTTTAAGCAATTTTTCTAACTCAGCCCCTAATTAAGTTGGAGACATGAAATTTTGCATACTTATAGCTGAACACCTCACATCAAACGGCAAATAATACAATTTTGAAAAAGTCTAATATTTAATCCTCTGGGCTCTAACTTGCGTATTTTAAGCAATTTTTCTAACTCAGCCCCTAATTATGTTGGAGACATGAAAATTTGCATACTTATAGCTGAACACCTCACATCAAACGACAAATAATAAAATTTTGAAAAAATCTAATATTTAACCTCTAATATTTTGTCTCGCACAATTTTTAAATTTAAACTGCTTTGCAATACTATTTTTTGTGCATTTTGCATAATAAGTGTAATGTGATGCAATTTCTTCTATTTCAGACTTCTAACGCATGTTAATGAATTTATTTTACAATATCCTTTTTATTTCAAAATTCACATGTAAATATAGTTTTAATGGCGTAATTTCCAATAAGTGCCTGCTTTTTATACCTAATTATTTAATTCTAATTTGAAGGTTTTTTTCTGTTTATTATAGTAACGTGTAAATAATTTTTTTATTTGAAGCAAACATTATTGTTTGCGCTGTTTATACAGTTGGCAACAGTTTAAATTAATGACATTTTCTAAAATATGTAAAAAATATCAGTCAAGATGCTGAATATTTGAATTTAAAATGGAAATAAAACCTCAAGAAATGAGTCAAATTAAAAAAATGAATGAAATCTGCACACCGGGATTTTCTATTGAATAAAATGATCTAATAATGATTAAATTCACATGTATAGCTTTTGCTCCTATAAAAATTTTTTTAATGGAACGATTTTATCCATCTTTAGCATTAAATGTCTCTTAAAATAATTCTTCGATTTGAAAACTGTATGCATTAGCGTATTGATCAAACATTTCGCTATAATATCACCGATTTTCATATTTTTGTATGCAATAGTTTTCTTAATATTAACGAAGAAAGACCTCCGGTTACAAAAAATTCAAAACCGGCGGCGGCGGCGGCGGCGGCGGCGGTGACAGCGTTAGTTACTTTTTTTAGAATAGAGAGATATATAAAAATGAAAACTTGTCTATCTGTCTGTTTGTAATTCTATAAAAATCCACAATTTGGAAGCGAAAATTGTGAAAAGATACGTGCATGTGTATTAAAACATGGCCGAGGCAACTAAAGTAATCCGGAATCGAAATAATTTATAGTTAATTTTTAATTAATAAAAAACCACCAATTTAACAGCAATTTCTTATCAAATTTAAACATTTTTCGTTATAGCAGTTGCCAACAATTAAAATACACAATAAAATTATTACTACTACAATTAATTTTCTACTGCACGATTTCCACGTTAAAAATGAAAATGAAATAAATAGTTTAACGAATTTTTAAAAAAGGTGAATATTACGTCATAACTTTTCTATTGCAAGATATTCACGTGAAATATGAAAATGAAATAAATGGTTTGACGAATTTAACTGAAAGTGAATATAACTTCATAACTTTTCTATTTCAAGGTTTCCACGTGAAAAAAGAAAATATTACGTTATATTGGAAATATAAAGGACGTGGTGGATATAGTATAACGTCATATGAGTATGAAAAATGTATTGAAGCATGATAAAAACCCGATTAGGGAAATATTGGCCTATTTTAACATTATTGCTCCAATTATAAATTGAAATAAGTTTATTTATAGCTGTATTCTTTTGCGTCTGTTATATACATTTATGCATTTTTATACAGCGTTTTCATATGATTCATTCGTACAACATTTCGACTGCTTTTTTTAATGTTTGTTTTGTGTTGTATGTTAAATTTTGAAACTGATTTTTCAGAACAAACATCCTTCAAATTCTGGGCAACGCGGCACTTTAGTTTGTAACAGATAAATGGCTTTTGTATCTGTACATCTAATGCTATAATATTATAAAGTATATAATATTATTAATGCTTGTACGTTTGTGAAGTGTTATCTCTGAAACTACATAGCCAACTTAAAAAAATGTTGGTGGCCATCTCTGCTCCGAAAAAAAGACTATTTTATGTCAGTGCAAGAACCTACATCGCTGCAGTAGCAAAAAAGTTCTAAAATTGCGATTTCTGTGATATCGATTGGGTTAGAAACTTTAAATTTGGTGCGGTAGTTACGTTTAAGATGTAAATACTCGTAATGAACGCTCTCTAAAAGGTTCAATTTGACGGATAAACGTAAAAATTTCTAGAAAGGTTCTAAAATATGATTTATTTGAAATACTGAAATTTTTGGGATACTGTTGGGGTTAGAAACTAGAACTTTGGCATGGTAGTAATTAATAAGATGTAAATGCTCGGTGTAGAACGAATTCTAAAAAATAGAAAGACAAAACAAAGCGAAAAAAGATCTAAAGATGATCTAAGTAACGAAGTACATGGAATTGTTAGGAATATAAACATGAAAATTGACATGGCTGTATTTATCATGACGTAAATTCTCGCAATAGAACAATTTCTAAAAATGTCGCTATATAAAACAGTGCAAAAACAAAAAACTTTCAAAAATTTTCTATTTATGTGTTACTGCTGAGCCCAAAATCTTGAAATTTTGCTTCGGGTTAGTTTTAAAATATACAATTGTCTCTATGAATGGTTTCTAAAAAATTTAAAATTTAAAAAGATGAAATTAACGGAAATTACCATTAATTTGGAATTATTAGGTACAGCGACTTTAAATATTTCATAATGCTGCATTTCTTCCGCAAAACATGCGATTTAAATGCAACAAAACTGATAGATACCCACCTAGCATTAAATAAATTGTGTAAATATTGAATAAAGACCTTTATGAAACAGTGGCCCGAAAGTACTTGTTAACGTTTTCCTTCTCTAGACTTTTCTCTCTCTCGCCAAGACCACTAACAGAGGGAAGTGCCGTTTTAAATGTGATATGAATTTTTTATCCGATTCATTTTTCTAGACATTTTATCATAAGGTCATATTCTCAATTATCATTAGTAGCTTTTTTATATTATTAACTTATTCTGGTGAAATTTTATAATCGGATTCATATTGGCGCATGTTAGCTTGCATGATTTCCTGAATAAATATGTATGGATTTGTAAATTACTTCAAATGACACTTTGACAGCTCAAAAGTTATGCAGACGATATATTCAGATTTTGTGTCATACTTTATGTTGTAATCATTGCCGATTTCTTTTATTTAATACATGCTAAATACCGCTCAACTTGTGCAGAATATGTTTGAAAACAAAACAATACAGCGTATGTAGTGGCGAGCATACACTCATCATTTAAATCCGATCGAGCATATCTAAAACACACTCTAATGAAGCATTGCATGCCACTGTTGATGTATTCGGTACTTTGATACTATATTAGATTTTGAGGAGAGAATTCCTTAAATGTTATCGACAACCTCATTGCATCCGTGGAAAACAGATATTGTACAATATTAACTATTCCGGGGGAGCACACACCATATAAAGTATAGTCCATTCTTTTTAAACATCATATATTTGTCGTTTAAAGTTACTCAAATTGGTGCGGAGCGTCTGATTATGCTCTTGACATCATTTAATACAGTTAAAATTCCGATATAAGTAATTTAGTGTTTCATTTTCTATTTTACTTTTAATATATTGCGTACTTTCAATTTTATATCCATGCATGGCTGTCTTGAATGGTTTGATTTCCCATTTTTTTAAACAGTGTATACGAATTTATATATAAGATTTTGTAATTCTACGATTCGTTTATTTTCATCATTTTAGTTTATCGCAGTATATGGACAATTAAAGATAACGTCTCATTTTCTTTACTTCAACATGTTATTATTAAATCTATGTTCTCAGTAATATTGCTCAGACTAATCCCTCTGAGGGAAGTCCTAGTAAAATAATTAGAAGAGTTTCTGAAAGTTTGATCTAATGGTCACACGAATAACGAATGGATGCACCCTTTTGTAATCTCATGTGGTACCAACTGTAGCATATGTTTGGAGCAGAGAAAGTCACCATTATTTTTCCACCATTCTTTTGTAAGTCGGTTGTGTAGATCCAGAGATTACACCCTGTTCACTAACACGCAATCATTCTTCATTATAATACACTGGCCTCCAAAAGTTAAGGTACATGAACTAAATGCGTTCGATTGCACACGTTTTGTCGAATATCTACAAAACTTATTGGCGAATTGTTCTTGAACTTCTGGGATGAAAAGAACATGTTTCATTTCATATTTATCGGTGAAAATTTAGTCGGGGGTATAATTAGGGGGCTAATAAGAAATTTAATAATAAAATAATATTTGAAAGTAACAGGAAAGACTGGAAATGGTTTGTCACTGTGGTAAATGATTATTTGAGTCCTGTTCAACATTTGTATGCATTTGTGTAAGCATAGCACTCATATTCGTGAAAATGTTAACGTTTTTGTGAAAAACTCAAACTTTTTTTTTATAGCATACAGAGTTTTCAACCAAATTTAACACAACTTTCCAAAAACCTGACAAAGAACAGTAGAAATAGTATACTGCAATTAAAACATGAATATATTGAATATTTGATGAGATATGGGCATTTTTATGAGATAATTTTTAACTGCGCATGCGCAGCAAATTTCAAAATTTTTATTTCAGAATTTGGTAGTCAGCTATTTGGGGCAACTTATATAAAAAGTCTAGTCAAATATCGCGAAAATTCACAAAGATGGGGTCGATATAGTGAGTTGCTTCCTAAAAATAGCTTTATTATAAGGGATTTTACACAACTTTTCAATCAGCTCATCAACTTCCTAAGTGTTCACAATATTTGACTGGACTTTTTATAGAAGTTGCCCCAAAATACTGAGTACCAAATTATGAAATAAAAATTTTGAAATCTTCCGCCCATGCGCAGTTAAAAATTATCTCATAAAAATGCCCATATTTTATCAAATATTCAATATATCCATGTTTTAATTGCAGTATACTGTTTCTACTGTTCTTTGTCAGGTTTTTGGAAAGCTGCGTTAAATTTGGTTGAAAACTCTGTATGCTATAAAAAAAACGTTTGAGTTTTTCACAAAAACGTTAACATCTTCACGAATATGAGTGCTATGCTTACACAAATGCATACAAACATTGAACAGGATCCAAATAGTCATTTACCACAGTGACAAACCATTTCCAGCCTTTCCTGTTACATAGGTGATCGCAAATATTATTTTATTATTAAATTTATTATTAGCCCCCTAATTGTACCCCCGACTAAATCTTCACCGAGAAATATGAAATGAAACATGTTCTTTTCATCCCAGAAGTTCAAGAACAATTCGCCAATAAGTTTTGTAGATATTCGACAAAACGTGTGCAATCGAACGCATTTAGTCCGTGTACCTTAACTTTTGGAGGCCAGTGTATTTATATAAATAAAATTCGCGAATTTTAAATGTGATTTAAGTAATGCATGTAAGTAATTATAAGTTAATATTTAATCTTTTTTTTTCTTTATTAGGTGGTTCGTCTACTAAGGATGGTATATTTGGATTTGAATTTTCCGGCCGCACATCTAACGGAAGACGTGTAATGGGTATTGTGTCTAACAAGGGTATGGCGACATCCGTGGTGGCTAATCCATTGCTTTTATGGGATGTGCCTGACGAATGGTCGCTGGAAGAAGCTGCAACAATCCCAGTAGTTTATGTAACAGCATATTATGCTCTCATATTGAGAGCTAGGCTGGAGAAGGGTGAAAGAATACTGATTCACTCTGGAAGCAGTGGTGTTGGACAAGCAGCTATTACTATAGCACTGAGTATGGGATGCGATATTTATACAACTGTTGGTATGTGTACGGATTTCATATCAATTTTTTATCAAATCGTTTACTTGTTGTAATACTACACGAGTTTCAAAGTAACACACAGATATCATTTGAACAGATAAAGCTAGACTTATGACAGTCTAAATATACTCAAATGACTATATGCTAACACTAGAGTGCGAGTGCAGCTGCTCCTAGTTAGGCAATTTAGAAGTTATCAAGTCTGTCTTGAAGTTTTTACGATAAAACGAAACATCGCCAACTATTAATATGTAGATCGTCCTGAATTTAGTATGAAATTGACTGTTATCTGTGAAAAGAAACTGATTTGAAGCTCTGAAATGTATTATTTTCTGTATCTATTCGCAGGCTTAAAAACGCTACTTTTCAAATGCGGAAATCATACAAATAAGATATTCAAAATGATCAATGTGGTAATATAGTGCACATGAATGCATGCGAGTACACGTGATTGCCCGACAATGAAAAACTTATAAAACTTTATTTTCTTGAACTAGGGGGGCTCCGGCCCCCTGCTCGATACGCTCACCAACCCCCCGCATAATTGTTTCGCGATCCCTTATTTTCTATGCATTGAATTTTTAGGTTCAATTTGGTAAAAACGCGCTCCTCCCCATCTCCTAACAATTTTATTTCTTCATCTCCAAGCACATAATCATTAGTGCTTACAGAGTTTCATAATTATAAGAATCATTAAATAAAAAATTATATAGTGTCACGAATATTGTATATAGTTAGTGTTTGTGCTTAAAAATAATGTAAATAGTTCAATAAAGCTCTATTCATAAGCTAATATAAGTTTATGTTGCAGTGAAATACCTCAATTTGTTTATTTTCTGAAAGCAACTAACCCCCTTTAGAATCCAATCTAAGGAGTCTATGGAAATTTGGCGAAATACTGGAAATAGCGCCAAGTTGGTGTCATTTTTGGCGATATATCGCCAAGTTGGCAACAAAGCCCCCCCCCCCCCCCAATCGGTAACCAAACTTCTAGGTTCAGAAAGCTCTGTCAATCAGATGCGTTTCGCTGTATCTACGCAGATTTTCATTGGTCCATTTCCAAACTGTTACTTTTTTTTTTATATATAGAAGCATAAATAAACAGTTCAATCATTAAAAAAGCATATCCCCAAGAAATTCTGAAACTAATAAACATAAAAATATTGGTCTGGCGTCAATGAAATAGTGATGAATTTTACTACTTACTGCTAAAATTTAATTTTTATTTGAGGTCATCTAAATGTATTTAGACATCATATTTATATTTTTGGTAAATTTAACTTTCGAAAAGGTAACGAGGAGTCTTTCGGTCAGTTTAAAAAATTTGCAGGTTTCAAATTTTGAATACTTGATGTTAAATTATTTTTTAATAACTGCAAAACAGATTACAATGCGGGAAGTTTTCTGAATTAACTATATTTTTGTATTAATTTGTCTAAAACTTCTCAAGTTTAATTCGTATATCAAATAGATTTATGTTAACACATTTGTAAATTACAATTCTGAAATTTTTTGAATACTAATTAAAAAAGTGTATACATTAAAATTGATATTTGAAAAAGAAAACTGTGATATGTTACCTATGAATCTTGTAACAGAAATCGATTTCATAAGCTTCATATAAGAACATCAGAACTTACACCTCCTTCCGACATGCACTTTTTAAGTTAGGCTTAAAAAGAATGTTGCTTAAAAAAATTAATTTTCTATGTTATGCTAAAATGTTATGTTGTAATTTCTTGCACTGCTTATCTGGCTTGTAAATAATATAAATTAATTTAAAAGTTATATTATTAAATTTAAATTATTAAGAGTTTCAAATTTTAAAAATGCATACTTTTTAAAGTTACTTGACCGAATCATTTCTTAACCCATTTATGCCTAGCGTCCCATTTCTGGGACGTTTCGAATCTTAATAAATTTTTATAATTTTTTTCTTTACAACAGGAAAATTGTATGAAGTAATTGCTTGTATTTATTTATTACCGAGAGATGTCAGCATAAGATTGATATTTATTTGCTTAAATGAAGGTCTTTTTTCGGTGTTTAGAGATTTTTCATTTTTCAAGATAGCGAAATATAGAAAGTAAGTTTATTTGTGTTTCTTGTATCAAGGATCCAAATAAATGCCATAATCTTAGCTTGTCGACTTCTTTGAAATACCTATTTTTTAAAATTGCGAAATTATATTTTCAAACCCATTTTTATGCATGTTTGTAACGTACAAAATATAGGGCGCTAGTCGCAAATGGGTACATATTTCTATTAGCTATTTAGAGAACAGTTATTTATGTAAAGTCCTTTTCAAGATGATTTTGAAATAAATTGTTTTTTAGCCTCAAATACGATTATTCTAAATTTATTATTAATAATATTAATTATGTTATAAGTATCTGTAAAGAAATATATTCTTTTAATAGTTCATAATAATAGTAACTATAGTATATAATATGTAATTTAAAAGCTTAATTTATATGAATTTAGACAAAACATATAATTATGCATATTTCCAATTATGACTATTCCCATTGTTGCAACTCATTTGGGGAAAAAGGAATAATCCCTATGTGGATTTCGGTCTCATCGTCCCGTCCCGAGGTAAAACATTTAGAACGTAGTTTGATTCCAGCGAAGGCTGACGTGCTATTGTTTTGATTTAATATGATCCGGCAAAAGTCCAAGTGTATTACTAGTTATAATTAAGTTTGTGTTGCGTTTAAGTGTAATATGTGTTTGTGTTAATAAAGTGTAAAAAGTGTACAAGAGGACCGCCTTCAATGCGTTGAGTGATTTTCAAAATTGTTAAATTCTGATCGAATGATGCCAAGGGTATCACACCCATATTTAGTACATTTACGTTTTATCAAATAAATACAAAAATATTTTAGAATAATTTTTTTAGTATTTTTACATTTAATTTTGCAACATTTTAAACCGATTTTACCAACAAATTTAAGAATACAAAAATTTAGGCATAAATGGGTTAATTATTATCCTTACGTAAACTGTATCGAAAAATATTAATATGGGTAATTAACTGTTACCTGCAAAAATTTTTAAGTTTATTATTATTTCTAAACTTACACGACTCCCTCAACCAAATTTAAGTATATCATTAATTAGTAGACGTTATTAATAATCTACTGATACCAATTACTACGTATACGATGATTTGCGACAGATTTATTAAGGAATGCAATTTTTTATGTTTCTATTTTGCTTTTTTTATGTCTGAATTTTGAATGCATTTGTTATTTTAATTTTTAAATGTATTTTTGATATATAGAGCTATTTTTATGAAAGCTATTATTATTGCATTTATGCCTATCTTAAGAATATAGAAAGACTATATATATATTCTCTTTAGCCACTTGAAAAAAGTTATTTTTTATAAGTAAAGCATAATTTCATATAAAATATAAACGATGCTAAACCTTAAAAATTAACGTATTTCGAGTATATCGCATAAATTTCGAGATACAGTTGAAAACTATCATGTTTCATCACTAGAGGGGCTGCGATCAGTTTGAGTCGCTTTGTTATAGGTTAATACTTATTTTTCTACACTAGTTTTATCGTTTTAAAAGTTATTTCAACGTATCGGACTTTACTTTTTACCTAGAACGTGAAATATATTTATGAGAATCCACCTATCTATGATTTTTTTTTAAATCAATTTAAAATCTGTCATTTCTTTATAATTGGAATCTATACTAATTTAAGTTCTTTCTTCTTTTTGTGTGTCTTCTTTTTGTTCATTCTTCTTTTTGTTTCTTTGAGAAACAATAGAATTCTAATTTCATAATACAAAGACAATTTCTTTTAAAGCAATGCTTTTTAATTAATTTGATTTAGCTCTACTAACTCATGGGAAAAATATCTCAGTGATTCAATTTAATGATCTACAAAAGATTTATTTCACTCATTTGAAAGAACAGTCTTCACCCACACTGACAAACCTCATTGGGGATACACCTCATGGGGCACTCTTTACTTTTTTAAAACATGCAAGATTTTATTTCGAAATATAATTTTTTATCTCTATCATTGGCTTAACAATTCAGACTTTATGGTTATACTATTGTGACATCTGCACTTTTTATCGGAATACTTTTACTTTTATACGCTTTTACTTTTCTACACATGTTTGACTTTATCTGGATGGGATACCCCATCCAGATTGCTTTTATCATTGCTCTTTTATATTGACTCGGTTCCTATCTTACTTTTTGGTCTACCTGTTTTGGCGCAGCATGTCCCAACTGGGACTTTTCGCCATTAAACCCCATACACCCAACTAACCATTTGAAAGAACAGATTCCCTTTATTTATTTCGATTCCGATTCCTAAGACTGTAGATAACTTCAGTGTAAAAGACATCACTTAAAAAAGAGAATTATTACAGCTATAAACTAGTATGCTGTGGCCATCACGAAACTTTCTTTTGTATAATTAAATAATTTAAGTCGGACAAGAAATTACAACAATTTAGCACCTATTCATATCAAAGTATACCTGAATTTGAAGTTTGATGAAAATTCGTGTGATAGTTCTTGAGATAGATCTGTAGCGGAAATTCTGAAGAATGTAGCATAGCAGCGCCATCTGTTGAGCGATATACACCAAAACCTAAACAGCACTAATTCATATCAAGGCATACCTGAATCTGAAGTTTGATGAAAATTTGAGCATTAGTTATTGAGAGAGAGTTATAGTGGACATTGTGAAAAATGCAACATAGCAGCGCCACCTGTTGAACGATTTGCACCAAAATCTATAAAACGCCAATTCATGTGAAGGACTAACTGAATCAGAAGTTTGGTGAAAATCCGTGCATTTGTTCTGTAGATTGACCTATTGTGGAAATCGTGAAAAAATGTTGCATAGCCGCGCCACCTGTTGAGCTATTTACACCAAAAACTAAACAGCACTAATTCATATCCAGGTATACCTGAATCTGAAGTTTGTTAAAAATCCAAGTACTACTTCTTGAGACAGAGCTATTCCGGAAAGCGAAAAAAAAATCCAGCATAGCAGCGCCACCTGTTGAACGATTTACACCAAAATCTATAAAACGCCAATTCATGTCAAGGACTAACTGAATCAAAAATGTGACGAAAATCAATGCATTTGTTCTGTAGATTGACCTATTGTGGAAATCGTGAAAAAATGTTGCATAGCAGCGCCACCTGTTGAGCGATTTACACCAAAAACTAAACAGCTCTATTTCATATCCAGGTATACCTGAATCTGAAGTTTGTTAAAAATCCAAGCACTACTTCTTGAGACAGAGCTATTCCGGAAAGCGAAAAAAAAATCCAGCATAGCAGCGCCACCTATTGAGCGATTTATACCAAAATGCATAATCCGTGTATTAGTTCTGGAGATAGAGCTATTGTGGAAGTCACAAAAAATGCAGCATCACAGCGCCACCTGTTGAGCGATTTACACCAAAATTAATAAAACTTCAATTCATGTCAAGGACTAATTGAATCTGAAGTTTGATGCAAATCTGTGCATTAGCTCTGGAGATTAAGCTACTGTGGAAATCGCAAAAAATGTTACGTAGCAGCGCCACCTGTTGAGAGATTTACATCAAAAACTAATCAGCACCAATCTATATCAGGGACTAACTGAATATAATTTTTTATTAAATTCCCTGCTTTAGTTCTTGCGATAGAGCACCGATAATATTTGTGTCACATACATACAGACAGACAGAGAGACAAAGTCACAAACTCACAGACAGACTTTTGTAAAAACTTGTATTTCGGGTTCTCTGACCCCTAAAACGTGTAAATCCGTCAAAAACCGGAATTCGAAAATTTTCACGAATCCAATACTTTCTTCTTGTAAAGATAGAAGAAAGTAAAAAGGTAATAAATTAGATAGGTAAATATTCGGTTGATGTAAAAGTTCTATGGTATTTTAAAATTGTGCGGAATCTAAATACTCTGCTTCAAGATAAATCCAAGATAATTAATGTTCATTTCATAATTAATGCTCATTTCAGCTATCGAATTCTTGACGCCGAAATCTTTTTGACTTTATCTAGCGGAAAGGTGTTGTGTTACTCTCCAGCATTGACCATAAAATGTCATTATCGACCTTGGATGGCCGTCCTTATCGAGAATACTTTTTTATGTTGAAATCTACAAACGAAATTTGACAAACCATCTTTGACAGGTCCGAACATTTACTATTCTACTTCCCAACGTGTCACATAGTTGTTATATGCAACCGATGCGTTGCTTTCTTTCTGGAACTGATACTAACAAGGGTGATACCAAACATGATGCGCACAGATTTTGATGATTTTAAAGTATGTTGTAGGAGTCATACCACTAATTATTCTGATGAAAGGGTTTCTTCAAATGGGCCTCAGTTTTTGAGAAATTGGGTTTAAAGCTTAGAGTATATTTCAAATACCCAATGGTATGATTTTCTGTATGTGAATATGTGGCGCAACGATAACAGGCGAGCTTACAGACCAATAGATTTCGGCTTCGATTCCACCTTGGAGCATTTTTTTCCTTTTTACTTATTTTTATATTTTTTACACTTTACAAATTTTAAGCAGAATTGGGAATTTTACATAAAGTTCAAAGCTGTAGAATACCCAATTCTGCAGCTTTGAACTTTTTGATATTTTCTTATTAAATTACATTTATATTTTCGAATTTTTCATGACAGTTTATTTTTCTCTGCAATTTTTAGACTAATATTTCTATTGACAAAACTCCAAAACTAATTAATGCCTAGAAATTTTTTAATTAATTATTATTTACATTTTTTATTTCAAGCAGAATTCTGAAACAACTATTTTTTTTTTACTTTATAGAATTTTAAAGGGAAATTTATCCTTTTTTAATTTTTTCTATCTTTACAAGAAGAAAGTATTGGATTCGTGAAAATTTTCGGTTTTCGACGGATTTACGCGTTTTGGGGTCAGATGTTCCGAAAAACATGTTTTTACAAAATGACTGTCTATGAGTCTGTGACTCTGTCTGTCTGTATGAATGCGACAAAAATTTTGTGGGCGCTCTATCTCAAGAACTAATGCACGGAATTTAATAAAAATTTAAATTCAGTTATTCCCTGATATAAATTGGTGCTGATAAGTTTTTAGTGCAAATCGTTCAACAGGTGACGCTGCTATGCAGCATTTTTTACGATTTCCACAATAGCTCAATCTACAGAACTAATGCACGGATTTTCATCAAACTTCAGATTCAGTTAGTCCTTGACATGAATTGACGTTTTATACATTTTGGTGTAAATCGCTAAATAGGTGGCGTTGCTATGCTGCATTTTTTGCGATTTCCGAAATAGCGCTATCTCAATAACTTATGCCCGAATTTTCATCAAACTTCAGAGTCAGGTATACCTTGATACCAATTAGTGCTAAATTGAGGTAATTTATTGTACTATTTAAATGATTTACTTGATTGATTTATATAGAAGAAAGTTTTGTGATGTCCACAACATACTAGTTGTATATGTTATACAAAATAATTTTCAGGGCAATTTCGCAAACGTATTTAGGATTAGATAATTCAAATAATGCATATCTTCGATAGAGTAATGAAATATTAAAGCAGTATCGCTTAAATTCATGTTTTTACCAGTTGTACAAATTTTGAATGCTTTGTAAATACATTTATATTTAAAGTTCAACCTCAACATCTGTTTTCGTTTGCACAAATAAATTAGTATGTTGTGGCCATCACAAAACTTTCTTCTATATAAATCACGTCAATTACTAAAACACAAACAGCAGTAAATCATTTCAAGGTAAATCTGAATCTGATGTTTGTTGAAAATCCAAGCATTAGTTCTTGAGATAAAGCTATTGTGGAAATTGCAAAGAATGCAGCATACAGTGCCACTTGTTGAGCGATTTACACCAAAATCTACAAAACTTCAATTCATGTCAAGGACTAACTGAATCTCAAGTTTCATGAAAATCCGTGCATTAGTTCTGTAGATTGAGCTGTTGTGGAAATCGTGAAAAATGCTGCATAGCAGCTCCACCTGTTGAGCGATTTACACCAAAAACTAAACAGCACTAATTCATATCCAGGTGTGCCTGAATCTGAAGTTTGTTGAAAATCCAAGCGTTAGTTCTTGAGCTAGAATTTTTGCGGGAATTACAAAAACACAGCATAGCAGCACTACTTTTTGAGCGATTTACACCAAAATGTATAAAACGTCATATCATGTCTAGGACTAACTGAATCTGAAGTTTGATGAAAATCCGTGAATTGGTTCTGCAAATTGATCTATTCTGGAAATCGTTTAAGATGTTGCATAGCAGCGCCATCTGTTAAGCGATTCACACCAAAAACTAATCAGCACCAATTTATATCAGGGACTAACTGAATATAAATTTTTATTAAATTCCGTGCATTAGTTCTTAAGAAAGAGTGCACACAATATTTGTGTCACATGCATACAAACAGACAGACAGACAGACTTACAGACACACAGACTCACAGCCAGACATTAAAAAAAAACATGTTTTTCGGAATCTCTGAATGTGTACATCCGTCGAAAACCGAAAGTCGAATATTTTTACGAATCCAATACTTTTATCACGTAGAGATAGAAGAAAGTAAAAATGACAGATTACAACCCTCCGACTGTCTTGGAAAAGGGCAAAATTGTAGTGTTGTTTTCTCTGCATTATGTTTTAAATTCTAAAAAAATGATTCTTTGAACATTTTATAAAAAAAAAAACTTAATAACGAATATGAATGCAATCCTTGGAAGTATTAATCATTGTTCAATGTATTTAAAATACATTAAATCAATAGAATTATATTACTTTAAATATTGCTTGTATTGCAGTGAAACCTGGAGCTAAGTGAACGTATTAACACGGGCTTGTCAGTGAGGGGGTAAAAAAATGTTTCTGTATTATAACAAACAAAAAAACACTCTCTACGTTACTCATAAAAGTTCATGTGAATTGCAAAAATCGTCAGTTAATGCGATAAAATTTACGATACACATAATATATATATATATATATATATGTGTGTGTGTGTGTATTTAAATCGTCTGCTTTCCTTTTCTCTATAACATCAGAAGAAATGAAAATTTCTTATAAAATCATAAGACGAAACGCAATTTTTCACCTTGATTCAACGTAAAATATATAATGTGAACATTAAAAAGTCCATAGTCTTACTTAAAAGACGACTAAAATAATGAAAAAGATGTTACAAGTTTAAAATACATATTTTATTCCAAATTTCTTGGTACTTTCAAGCCTTCCAAGCTCATCATCAGAGGATACTTTAATAACTAAATGTTGTTTATTTATATATACAAATACGTCAATTTGTTTTGAAAATGAGAGAGTCAATAATTACTAGAGTTGAAAGTTGAAGTACCAGTAGCAGTTTCTTAGATCGTATTTAATAAGAGGAAATATATATTATTATTATTAATTGCAGTTCCATTTATTTAATGACATCACTCTGTTTTTCATGAAATATATATTATTATTATTAATTGCAGTTCCATTTATTTAATGACATCACTCTGTTTTTCATACGTCACGTTCCATGGGTAGAAGAAAATATTTAACTTCAGTAGTTTAAATTTTAATGTGTCACTTTGCTCAGGTTTTCAAGATTTATTTTCAGGATATTGAACCACAAACTGGGGATTTTGTACGATAGGGCGTCGTTACATACTTGATTGCTTTTACACAGGATTTTTATGGATTCTCTTATAGTGGATGCGTAATAATTGGATGTTGGGAATATGATTTTTACATGATCAATATCTATTGCGATATTCTGATTGAAACTTAAACGTGAAAGAGCTGTGGATTGACGACAAAATTTTATATCTGCTTTATGTTCTTTTATTTTTTCTTTGAGTTTTCTTTTAATCATTCCGATGTACTCCATTAGTCTATTGCTGTCATTTCTAAAAGGAATGGTATATACACCAGCTAATTCATCTTTCGGTGTTGGATATATTTTCGTACAAATTAACTCTTTTAATTTTCTTGGTGCACAGGCTATTAAATTTATATTGTGTTTCAGTAGAGCTCATCTTAATTTTTCTTACAGACTAGGGAAATAGCTAAACTTTTTATTTATCAAATCTTTATGGTTGTCTTTTTTAATATTGTCATGAAAACTGAATTCATAGATAATTTTATTGATGAGGATTGTTGAAAAGCCGTTTTCCTCAGCGATATAGCCAATGGTATTAAGCTCTTTTTCTATATATTTTTCTGAACATACTTTAAAAGTTCGTATAAAAATTGTAAGCTGCAATTTTATATAAAAATGGTGATGAACTAGTATATGGGATCGTATTATTTGATCTGAAAGAGTTTTCTATAAACATTTCTTTCAATGTTGAGGTTTTCGTTGTTTTTAATTAAATTAACGTCGAGAAAAGGTAATCTTCCATCTTTCTCAATTTCAAGAGTGAATTGTATATTATCATCAAACTCATTTATTTTATCAAGAAAAAGGTGTAATTCATTCAAACTATGCTCTCAAATAATTGTCTGAGTGAAGCGAAGGCTAATACATAGCACAATATAACTTTCCGGCCACATGCAGATACGACGGATATTAACGCCATGGCCTGCTGAAAGAATTCCTAATAAAAACCTTTCGTCAAGCATAACTCAAAAAATATTTCACGGATTTCGTTCTGATTGCACCAAAAGGTACCTATGAGGGTAACCTACTGAATGCACCTACTATAACAAATAAGTTCGAAGCCGTTTGAAAATTATAGTAAAGCGAGGAGAGTTCGCGCGGTAGGAGAGATTGCGCACAAAGAGATTCGACGGGAAGGAGTTGAGTGCGCGTCCAGCGACTCCAGGTAGTTGTACAGCAGCATTAGTGCAGTGTCTACATGAATGTACATATTGATTGTTCCAAGTGTCTTGGATAAAGCAGTGCTATTTTGTTTTTTTTTTCCCAAAGTAAGTGCTTGAATTTTCATAACTGTTCGTCAGAATTTTTATAGAGCGTCAATAATACAAAATATTTTGAACTTAAACGATTTCTTATAAACTACTAAACTGGACTAAGTATGCGAACACCAAAAATTCATTTTAGAAGTGGTCATATTTAAATAACAGGCCGCGCAATCTCTCCTACCAAAATAGGAGAGTTTGCGCATCTGCTACTTAGGAGAGATGGCGCATTTTCCCATAAGTTTAAGTGATAGGAGAGATTACACAGCTTATTGATAAATTTGCATGGATTGAAAATTACGTGTAAAACATATGAATGAATCAATTTTTAAATAATTTCGGAAAAACACATAATTATCAAAATTAAATTTGGCAGCAAATTAATTTGCAAAAAAATACTTTTGAAGATAAAAATTTTATTAATAAATGAATAATACAGTTGTTATTAAATAAATTTTATGTAATTATTTTTGTTAATAAATTAATAATATATTTGTTAATATTTTAATTAAATATTTATATATATTTTTTTTTTAATTTATGAGCAATTAATTTGCTAATAAATTAATTTTGTTAACTAAAATAAATTTTCTAATACAATGTTTTGGAAAAGCTTTCACCCATTCCAAGTAGAGTAATGCCATCGAAATCAAAGGGAAACAGAGTGCAACTAATGTTACTGATCCACAAAATATACGTGAAAAAAGACTTAAGAAGGATACCGCTACAAAATAAACAGCTAAAGATAAGGTGCTTCCACAAAAAGTGGGATAAAAAAAATCAAGGAAAAGAACCAAAGGTCAATGAGGATGAGTGCACTGAATGTCTGTAACCGTACCAGGAGACAACTTCGACAACTGACTGGATTCAATGTATTGCTTGATGCAAGTGATTGCACGAAAGATGCACTATTTACAACAATAAGTTTATCGATTGTGGACGACGACAACTTCGGTCCGCAAACAAAATACAATGAAACTGTGGAAATGGAAATGAAGTAATTTTCAAGTTAAACATGTTATCAACTGGATTAATGTTATTTTGCAATCTTAGTAGAGCTTGCTTTTTCTGATATTTTAATCCTCTTAAATTAAAACTTTTAACTGTTGTTAAGATAATTCTTTCTTTTATTTATTATTTAGACATTTGGTTGAAATATTCACTCCTAATACAATAATATTTACTCACAAAAACCTTTCAACAATGTCGATTAAGTGTAATTATTATTGTTAACAATTTAATTTTAGTTATTATTAATAACAATATCTTCTACCTATGTGCGTAATCTCTCCTACCCATGTGCGCGTTCTCTCCTACCCATGTGCGCGTTCTTTCCTACCCATGTGCGCGTTCTCTCCCGCCCTGTAAGGAGAGATGCGCAAAATAGTTTTCTTGGTTTTATTACTGCTGTTCTATTAAATTACAGTATAACAGCAAAATAACAATGGAAATGCATAAAAAACAAATGAAGTCAAAATTATTCATGCATAGTTTAGCAAAATATTAATATTTAGATTTTTTATTATTAATCTTTTGAAATGTTTCAAGACTCTCCTCGCTTTACTATACATTAAAAAAAAAACAGATAAAAATGCACATTTTATCTGCATACGTCACGAAAATTTAGTGTACGCCATTTTCACTGGCTGGATGTTTTCGTAGAAAATCGGATTACAGCACATGGAGCAAATAAAGTATGCACGCACTAATATTACAGTATAATAAAAGCTATTTAAATACAAAAATAAATATTGATTTTTCAATTCCTACTATTAGTTCACACTCTCCCTATATTTATTTATATATCTTGTTCAAATTTTCAATCGTTAATAAAATACTTATTATTCATCGTATCAAGTTGAAATAAATTTTTTAAAACTTCTACTGGATGACAATTGATGTTAATATAGATTTTTCAAATATTAATTCATTAATTAAATTTTAATTAATTAATTTTAATTTTATATTGGAGACAAAATGGCGGCCATTGTTTATTGAACAGTATTTAATGCATCTACATATCTATACGGGGAGTTACCATAGGGAGGGGGCACAGTTCTGGCGCCAAATACCGCCAAGTTTGTCGCCAATTTGGCGATATATCGCCAAATTTGACGACCAAAATGAGTCGTCAACTTGGCGATATCTCTAATATTTCGCCAAATTCTCACAGACTTCCATTGTAAACCTACTTGCTTATAGAAAATCAACAAATTGAAATATTTTAATACAACAAAAACTAATATTAGCTTAAGGGATTATATTAAATTTTTCTTTGATGACCTAAGTAGGAATTGAATTTAAAAACAAAATTTTTATATTACTTGTTTTTCTATTAAAAAAACAAAAACAAAATATCTTAGTATTTGATATTTTGCAATAATCTCTGTAACGTAATATTTCTATCACCAATAGCGTCTTTTATATTTCGCGTGTGCAAATTAGAAACAGTTCTTTGATGATAAAATAAAACTTTTTGATTATGGCATTGGCATCACTTCTTCTTCTTCTTTTTTTTCTTTTTTTTAATATTTTAAATGAACTTGATGGAACCCGTCAAATCTTGATACCAAACAACTTGATAGTAACTTATTTTAAAAGCGGTACTACTTGGTTATCCCGTCGGTCGAAAATCTATCACCAAACTATAAGATTAAACGCCAATAATGGTTGATCGTAAGTGTCACATTCACCTGATTTTAAGCAACTTACACGCGTTTACGTCATCAAGTGATTTTTATTTCGACGTTTTATTTGTATTTTTATTAATGTTATAATAATTTATTTGTTCTTTCCTTATTTAAAATAAAAAAAAATGTCAATTTGTATAATTTGGCGATTTATATAATTTGGCAAATTTGGTCGACGGGATAACTAAGTAGTACAAAAAAAAAAAATTCATGACAGCTTTAAAATGTTAGAAATTTTTAGAGAATAATTCTTAGGAAAAATTCAAATGAGTAGGAATTGTTCTAAATAGGATCATAAAAATATGAGTTTGCTAAAATTATGATCGGTTCGGTAGTTGGAAAAGCACACCTGCTCCGAAGTCAGACAGCGACAATCATGCATGACCTTTTTTTTTAGCATAGTGTTGGTATATGAAATCTATATATATATTACGCAATCTTACGTGGCTCATAAATCGCGATAATTTGATAATTGTTTAATGGCAACGCCCGAATACCTTGATGAAACGCACCTCATTGGTTATTAAACAGCATTTAATGCATCTGCTTACCTATAAGGGGGATTATCATAAAGGGGAACCTGTTCTGTCACCAAATGCCGTCAAGTTTGTCACCAACTTGGAGATATATCACCAAAAGTGACGGCAGCTTAGCGGTATCTCCAATATTTCGCTAAATTCTCATAGACTTCGATTGTAAGCCAATAGGGTTTAAATGCTTACTGAAAATCAGTCATTTGAGATATTTTAATGCAACAAAAACTAATATTAGCTTAAGGGATTCTATTAATTATATTTAAGGGATTCCAAGTAAATTAAATTATCAATAAAAGTAGCATGGTGCAATATTTAGCATGATCTCCCAAACATAAATTTTAAGGGAGACCAAACTGGTTGCCAAGGTCGGTTAGTTGTGATTTATATTTCTTTGAATTGAAGAAAATACAGCTATGCATCAAATATACAAAATAAATCAAATAATTGCCAAATGATATAAACAACTATGAAAATAAAATTGAAGAAGTATTAAACTGGTTTCTGTACATATTTTAATAAATACACCTGCTAACACGTATTAAACAAATTATTTAAGTTTTTATACAATAAAAGTTAAACGGGTCCTTTATCTACGCTTATGCTTATATTATAATTAGTAATGTTTGTGTGTTTGTCGAATGTAATCTCTGAAACTACCTAGCTGATTTAATAAAAAATGGTTTTAAAATGTTGGTGACCATCTCTGCTCGAACAAAGATAGTATTTTATGTGGGTACAACAACCTCCATGGGTGCAGGAGCAGAAAAGTTCTAAAATTGCGAATTCTGAGATATTGTTTGGGCTAGAAATTTGAAAATTTGTACGATGGTTACTTTTATGATATAAATACTCGTTTCGAACGCTTTCTACAAGGTCCGAAATTTTCAAGTTAGAAATAAATGTCAAACGTTCTAGAAAGGTTCTAAATCACGATTTATTTGAAAATCTTTGAGAAGGAAATTTTTTAATTTCACATGGCTATTATGTTTAAGCCGTAAATGCCGGTCCGTTAAAAAAATAAATAAAAGGGTGCATCATAAAAAAAGATCTAATCTGCAATTTCTGTAATACTGTTGGGTCTAGAAACTTTAAATTTGGCATGCTAGTAACTTATAAGATCTAAATGCTCGGTATAAAAAGAATTCAAACTACAATGAACGCATTAGAAAAATTTCTAAAAAAAATCGAAATTAAGAAGACTAAATAAAGCGCACAAAGTTCAAAAGGTCATCTAAATAACTAAGTACATAGAATTATTAGGAATATAAAGATTAAAATTTGAATGAATATTACTTTTAAGATGTAAATGCAGGAACGAAAATCCTTCGATTTTTTTTTCTGTGCCACTGCTGACCTAAAACCGTTTTATCGGGTTGAAATTTTTGGAAGGGATACTTTAAGGTGTAAATGGTAAAATGGCTGAGAATGGCTTCTAAAAAATACAAAATAAAAAAAAAAAAGGAAATGAACGAAAACTGTTCTAAATTACCATTCATTTGCATTGTTAAGTACACTAACTTTAAGTATTTGATAAAACTACATCCCTCCACCCCCTAAACATGCAACTTAAATCCAACAAAACGGTTAGCTACTTATCTAGCGTTGAATAAGTTGTGTAAACATTGTATAAATGTCGGTATGAAACAGCGAATAGTTTGCATGAAAGTACTTGTCAATATGTTACTTCTCTGGGCTTTTCTCTCTCTCGCCAAGGTCCCCAAGGTCTCTCTCGCCAATAGAGGAAAATGTCAGTTTAATTTTAATCTGCAATTTTTTTTTCAGCTTCACTAATCTAGATATTTAATCATAAGGTCATTTTCTCAATTGTCATCAGACGATTTTTTATATAGTAACTTATTCGGGTAATTTTGTTTAATATTGACGTATTTTAGCTTGCATCATCTAGCATTATTTAGCAGATCTCGTGCCATAAATTACGCTGCAGTCAATGCCGATTTGTTTTATTTAATGCTGCTAACACGTAATAGAGCTCACCTTGTCAATAATATGTTTGAAAACAAAACAATAAAGCGTATATAGTGGTCAGCATGCACTCATTATTTAAATCCGATCGAGCATATCTGTAACACAAGACGCATTGCATGGCTCTGTTGACATGTTCGGGACTTTGATATATCACTTTTTAAAGAGACAAGTTCCTAAACTCTTATCGATAACCTCATCGCATACATGAAAACAGATATTCAAGGGTATTAACTATTCGAGTATGCCACACACCATATAAAAGTCCTTCATTTTCTTCAAACATAATTTTTTTTTGTCATTTAGAGGTAGTAAAATTGGCGCGGAACATCTGTATATGTTTTTGACATCATTTCAATAAATAAAAATACCGATATAAGATATTTTAGTGTTTTATGTTCTTTATTATTTTTATTCTATTGCGAATTTCTAATTTTATACATAAGCACGACTGTCTGGTAGGTTTGCTTAGCCATTTTTCAAAAACAGTGTATATTATAGTGTATACAGTGTATGTTATATTATTATAGTATTTTGTAATTCTCATTTTCATCATCGCAATTTGTGGCAGGTCTGTTTGATAGGTATCAGACTGTTACTTTTCCCGCGCGTAGCATTGATTCGAAGGCGGCGCACTCTGCACATTGGAAAGAGACAGCTCAATTCGCATGCCTCAGTTTTTTTTCACGACTTCGAGTGAGCCAGTCGTTGCCTGCTTCCACCGAGTGAGGTTCTTTTATATGTGTGCGTCGGATTTTGATTTCTTTCAAGAATACTGAACTGGTTGAAAAAGTTACTGCATCAAATTTTGTCAAAGCTTGGTGAACTTGAAAGCGAAACAATTCGTTAGATTCACCAATTTTCCAGATCATTCAACGCACCTGATTCAGACTTTCTTGACAAAACGTGGAATTCCAGTGTTCGTCAAATTCCATACTCTTCAGACATGACCCCGTGCTACTTCTGGTTACTTCCGAAATTGAATGTGCCATTAAAAGGATCCGTTTTGAGAGTAGAGATGAGATATGTAGAATGCGACAGCGGAGTTGAACATCATTCAAAAAAGCCTGCCAGAAATATTTTCTGCAGTGGAAAGAACTGTGGGCTAATAAGTTAAGAATTCGATTTTACATCTATTTTTTTAAATTATCCATTTACTGAAGAGGAATTATGAAACGATGTTGTACCGTCAGAAATTCAGAATAAAAGCAGTGAATCGATCATCAGGGATATAAAAAAGAAATTTCACTCGTATTTTTTTTTCAAGACGCCGAAAGCTCATATACCTAACTATCTAATTACTGTCAAAGGGCTGTTCTCATCTGTTCCGTTTTCCTTGTGATGTAGCTTCGTTCATAGCCAATAAGAACAAGCTCGTCAATAATAATCCAGGGGAGAAGTCCCATCTATTCCTATACTTTACGTGTCAAAAATGTCTGAATACTCAATAAATATTAATTTTTTAAGAATAAATTTTATAGTTTTACAGTTAATAACTCCGTATTTAATTTTTTTTTCTAGTGAAGTTATTTCCTGTTAAAAAAAAAAAAAAGCAATTTCTAAAACAAAATATTACACGCTAATTTTACATCTATATTATAAATGAATTCTTTTATATTAACCCTTAACTACTGTGACAGAAATTGTCTCATTACTTGTGTGAGCGGTTTTTTACACCGCTAGATCGAAACATGGAAAAAAGTACCAACTATAAAGTTAAAAATTTATTCTTTAATTAATACTTTTATTTTATACTTAATTTTTTTATAAATAGTTTTTTAAAAGAAGCTTATTCTTTAGAGTGGAAGACGGATACATCGTTGTTTGGAAATAGTTAGAGAAAGCAAATTGCGGTAGGTCACCGAAGAAAATGAATTTTGTTATTTTACACACATGTAATGATTGCTGCATAAAAATAAGATTTCTTAGCGAAAATATATTATTAGTTACGTAAAAATATAATTAAATAATAAATATTAAATTACATTTAAAAAAAATGTCGTTATATAAATGAAAGAGGTGCATAAAATAAAGTTTGCGTATATATTTATGTAATTGTTTTGTTTAAAGTTAACTACATAAGATTTGATGCTTCAATACATAAAACACTACCCTTTTTTACTACACAGCACAAAATGCTGAGTTGTAGTAAATGCATAGCATTCTCGAAAACTGAAGGTAGATTGAATCCTTAGAATCATTACATTGGTACACTATATTCCTTCGTATAATCCAGAAACACCTTTGACGTGTTTTTCTTTTGCCAATTTGTCAACTTGATTAGAATACATATTTTCTTCATTCTCCGAGCATTCGTGTTATTACTTGTTTCAGTAAAACAGGTTCTCTATAAATATTCTCTATAAATTTGGTTCTTTTGTGGCCCATTTAAACTATTTTTTTTTTAATAAAATACCCGGAATTACTCTAAATATTTGCTTCATCATCTTTTGATGTGTCCGAACTGGAATCGAGATCAATAAAATCATTTACTAATTTTTTAGTATCCGAATACTCCATATCGAACCATTATGTGAGGTACACTATACATTTCCTCTAATTAGATTGCATTTTTTTGCATAGTATGAAAGAATGTGTAAAATTTACCCCCGAAGAAAAAGATCCTTCGGCGTCGAAAACAGAATCATAGCTACCCTCAGTGGTCTGACAGACCGGCTGCGAAAAAAAAAAAGGTAATAAAAGCAATTAGTTGAACGACAAGTGGGTTCTTTGGATAAATGGGAAAAGGACCCGGATCAGTATCTATTCTGAAGAGTGGAAATAATCACTGAAAATTGCTGAGCACTCTGTGAAACCGATCACAGTAGTTAAGAGTTAAATGTTAGAATCCATACAACATTTTTGCAACCAATGAAGCATGTTACTTTTATGGGAACTTATTCAAATTGAGATCATCAAAAATATAAAGTGGTTGCAAAACAGTAGTTTTGCGTTATTTTTAGGGTTCCATACTTAAAAAGTTAAAACGAAACCATTATAAGATCACTCCTGTGTCTGTACGTCCGTCTGTCTGTCTGTCTCAGCCATTTTACTCGTAAACTATGGAACGTGGAAAGTTCAAATTCAGGGAAGTAATAAAGACCATTGACCCACATATTTTCAGATTAATAAACATTCATAAATATATTTAGTAAAAATGTACGGGAGCAAATTATGCTACTTGAAAAAAAAATCTTTTCTTTGTATATCATGTGGGGTATCCTGTGAAAGCTTTTGTAACGCTGAACTCAAAAATATATTCCTTTTAATTTTAGGTATTATATTTTCAAAGATATTGTTGAAAATGTAGCGCAAAAATATGTCCCCCCCCCCCCCCAGCATCGCTGGATATACCTATCGTTGCAGAAGTATAAAAGCATTGTTGATAATGATTTTCGAAAAAAATCATCAGTAATTATCTGAGATATTAACCCTTAAAGATAGGCCAGTTTGGACATACATCAGGACAGGGGCGGCGTACTCTATGCCTAGTTAACAACTTTTAATGATACAACTTTTAATGATATGTAATGTAATGCCCAGTAACAGTATAAAAGCAATAAACGCTAAATTGTTAAAAATATTCTAAGTCTTAGTCACGGGTCTCGGGACTCTAAAAAGTGGAAAAAATGAAAAAAAGGCCCTTTTCAACAATTCATGTCTTAAAATGTATATGATTTTAAAACACAATTTTAATTGAGATGAAAGATATAAGTAAGTTCTTTCATTTCATGTATTTAAAAAATTACAAGATACAGAATTAGTATTTAAAGGGGGGCTCGAAACTGTTAGACTTTTGTCGAACAAAAAATTGGGATAACAGTTTACGTGCAGGATGACAAACTAAATATTGCAACTAGAATGAAAATTTTGGTACTTACTTATACTTCAGATTGTAATAATTTCCCTGAACTTAAATAAATTTGTATTTAAAGCATTTTTATATTTTTAATGCAATATTGCATTTAGCTAATACAAAAATTTTTAAATATTAACAGTAAAATCACCTAAAAATATATTTTTTTGAACGATTAAAAAAAAAAAAAAAATAGGTTCAGTTTATACAGACTAACATGAAATACATGTTTTGACAATTTCATGAAAAAATATTCAGAAGTTTTTGAGGTATCCTGCGCGTTATGCCCCAAAAACACCCTTTGGAGAAAAGTGACTTCAAAGTTTCGGAATCACCGCTTCAGTTATTGAGCGGGTATAATTCTAAAAGCCATAACTTCTGTTCTAACGGGAATTTTAGGAAACAATTATATCAAAATATTCAGAAAAAATAGGAGTTTAACATCTAAAAAAATTAAAACTTCTTAAATTTCGAAGTTTTAAGACTCCTCCGATCACTTAACCGTTTCTGGCGCGGAGTAATTCTTTTTATAAACTTATGAAATAACGGGCTGACACCAGAAATTATAAACGAATTTATTAGAAAATGCGATTTTTTTTATTTTCACGTACATGATAAAAGGAAATTTTTAATTAAATATTCTTGGTGCCGATTGTCTGTTTTGGAATTAAAATTAGGTATCCTTTTTTTAAGGACACCGCCCTCGAAAGGATTAATTAGAATGAATCGCATAAATACTGTGGGATTCGCGATAGTTTGCATTGAGTGTATCTCTCAATACGCTTCGAGTGATTTTGAAAGTTAATTAAACATCTATCTGGAAAAACGCGGCACTGACTAAGGCGGCGTTACAACTTTGGGACCTCCTTTCGAAGCGCGCTTAACACAATGCCAAATTTAAACTTTGAACAAAGGTTTTGTTTTAGCTACACTGTAGAAATAAAAGTTATTACTACGCTGAATTTAGTTTTATGAAATGCCAAATGAAGTTTAACTATGCACTGCTTTTATTGTCAATACCGAATTAAGTTCATCATAAACAGATTAGGATAATATTAAAAAAAAAGAGTTATGCGAACAGCTATATTTTATATTATTTAGGTTCCATATCTCTTTGAACTTTCATGGTATACCCATTTACACTTTTCTAATATATACAGTTATACCCAACCCTACGTTGTATAGTTTTTTTTACAAAATCTTAGTATTCTTTTAGCAACGGTTTTTTTTTATAATACCACTACAAATTCATATATTTATTCTACGGAACCCTCTGTACGCGAGTAATACTTGCACTTGGCCGTTTATTTTATAATGTCGATAATTTCAATAATTTTAATATCTGATAAGTGCATTTATGATGATTAATAATTTATACTTTTAATATAAAAGTTTTTATTAATATATTTTTAAGTTCACTGTATATAATAAAATAGCATGTATGTTAGAGACTGGTGTTCTAGTTTGTATCGTGTCATGAATTGAATAATGACGACGAAGTTAAATTTCGCATAACATTTTTTTATATTTTTTACAAGATTATCATATTGATCTGCGTACATAACTTTGCGGTACTTGACACATAAATAAAAGTGTGTTGTACACATGTTATTGTAAAAAACACTGATATGGTTGAGATTTCCATACGTTCCAATTATGCGAGACTCAATTGTTCCTAAAGTGAAAATTTAAGTACATTTTATAAGTATAAGTTGTAATGCCTTGCGGTGCAAATAATTTATCTATACTAATATTATAAAGAAGTAAAAATTGTTTGTTTGTTAGAGGTAATCTCTGGAGCTACCGAACCGATTTCAAAAGTAATGGTATCAAAATGATTTTGTTAGTCCAACTTGGAACATAAGCTATATTTTATGTCGCTGCCACTACCCCAAAGGGGGTTGCAGGAGCTAAAAACGTTCTAAATTACGGTTTTTGCGTTACTGAAGGGCCTAGAAATATGAAATTTGAAATATTAGTTACTTATTAAATATAAAGGATTTCTAAGAACAGTTCTTAAAAAATTCGAAGTTTAAAAGGAGTGAAAATGCGCGAAAAGCGTTCTAAAAAACATTCTAGCTGGGGGATTCTACACAATCTCAGGAAATACCAAACCGATTTAAAAATAATGGTGTCAAAAGGATGGTGACAACACTTGCTTTAACGTAGGCTATGTTTTATGTCGGTGCCACTACCTCAAAGAGGGTGCTGGAGCAAAAAACGTTCTAAATTACGGTTTTTGCGTTACTGAAGGGCGTAGATATATGAAATTTGAAATATTAGTTACTTATGATATATAAAGGATTTCTAAGAACATTTCCTAAAAAAATCGAAATTTAAAAGGGGTGAAAATGCGCAAAAAGCGTTCTAAAAAACGGTCTAAATGGTGGTTTCTACACAATCTCGGGAAATACCAAGCCGATTTATAAAATAATGGTGTCAAAATGATGGTGACAACCCTTGCTCCAAGATAGGCTATATTTCATATCGGTGCCACTACCCCAAAGGGGGGTGCAGGAGCAAAACACGTTCTAAAAATGCAATTTTTACGATACTGAAAGGCCTAGAAATATAAAATTTGAAATATTAGTTACTTATGAGATATAAGGGATTTTCAAGAACTGTTCTTAAAAAATTCTAAATTTAAAATGTGTGATAATGCGTGAAGAGGGTTCTAAAAAACCTGCTAAATGGTTATTTGTACTCAATTTTGGAAAGTATCAAATCGATTTGAAAAGTAATGGTTGTAAATTGGTGGTGACAGACCTTGCTCTAACATGGCTCTGTTTTATGTTTGTATCACTAACACCTTGGGGTTGCAGGAGAAAAAAAAATGTTCTAAATTGTGGTTTTGTGTTATGGAAGGGCCTAGAATCATAAAATTTGGAATGGTAGTTACTTATAAGATGTCAATGATCTCTAAGAACATTTTCTAATGAAAATCGAAATTAAAAAACGGGCGAAAATGCGCAAAAAGCGTTGTAGAAAATTCCGATTTCCATCTAACCTCAGGAAGTACTGCACTGATTTCAAATATAACAGTGTAAAATGATGGGGACAGCTCTTGCTCCAAGATAGGCTATAATTTATGTCTATTTCCACTACCTCAGAGGAGATGCAGGAACTGAAAACGTTCTAAAAACGCGACTTTTGAATTATGGAAGGACCTAGATGCATGAAATTTTACATGGTATATATTTATTAGATATAACTGATCTATCGTATAAAAAGCGTTCTAAAAATGTTCTAAATACAGATTTGTGAGCAATCTCAGGAAGAATCAATCTGATTTCAAAAGTAATGGTAGGCAAATGGATGCTGACAGCTTCTGCTCTAACAGAGACGCTATTTCATGTCGGTGTCACTATCACCTGGAGGTTGCACGAGCACAAAACATTCTAAATTTCGATTTTTGTGATCAATAGGGTCAACTTAAAATTAGGCAATGTACATATTTATTAGATGTAAATGATCTTTAAGAAAAGATTCGAAAAAATTGGAAATTTAAAAGGGGTGAAAATGCGCGAAAAGGTTGTAAAAACGTTCTAAATTGCGATTTCTACTCAATCTCAGGAAATACAAACCTATTTCAAAAGTAATGGTTGCAAATTGATGGTGACAGTCCCTGCTCCAACATAGGCTATATTTTATGTTGCTGTCACTATCATCTGGGGGTGAGAGAACAGAAATGTTCTAATTTGTGTTTTTTGCACAACTGAGGGGTCTAACATTTTGAAATATTGCATGGTATTTACTTACAAGATGCAACGGCTTTCTAAGAACAGTCGAAAGAAAATTCCAAATTTAAAAAAAATGAAGTGAGTGAAAAGCGTTATAAATTACAATTTTTAAGCAAACTTATAAATTACCAAACCGATTAAAAAAATAATGATGACAAATTTTGGTGATAGAACCTGCTCAAACATAAGCTATATTTTATGTCTGTGCCACTATCACCAGAGGGTTGCAGTAGCTAAAACCTTTCTAAATTGCGATTTCCGTGATACTGAAAAGGCTAGAAACTTTAAATATGACATGGTAGTTACTTATAAAATGTAAATGCCCTCGAAGGAACGTCGAAAATAAATTTGAATTAAAAAGGGGTGAAGCGAAGGGGAGGTGCGAAAAGCATTCTAAAAAAGTTCTAAATTACGATTATATGCAATTTCAGGGAATATAAACCGATTATAAAAGTAATAGTTGCAAATCAGTGGTAACAGTCTCTGATCCTATACAGGCTATATTTTATGCCGGTGATTCTACCACCTGGGGTTCACAGGAACAACAAACGTTCTAAAAAAGGCCTTTAAAAGCTTTCTAAATTACGTTTCTGTGGAATATTAGGAAATAATATACCGATTTCAAAATTAATGTTGGCAAATTAATGGTGACATTTCCTATTTCAACATATCCCTTTATGTTGAGAGAGGTAATAGAACTTGGAATTTGACATGATGGTTAATTTTAAGACGTAAGAAGATGGTTTTAAAAAAAGTCTAGACAGGAGAAGTCAGGCGAGCGTGCCGGCCAATTTATCGGACCATCGCGTCCAATCCATTGCCCTGGATATGCTGTATCCAGTGCATTTCGCACATCCGCGCTGAAATGTGCAGGCGCTCCGTCATGTTGCAACCACATACCATCCTTTATGTTGGCTGGAATACTTTGCAGTAGAACTGCAAGCCCCTCTTGCAGGAATACCATAAACGTACCACCGTCCAGGCGCCTTGGCAGATGATATAGCCCCATTAAATGATCGTGGATAATTCCGGCCCACACATTGACGCTGAAACACCGTTGATATGAAGGAGGACGGGTGGTGTGCGGGTTCGTGTAAGCCCAGTTTTGTGCATTGCGCGCATTGAAAATGCCTTTCCGACTGAAACTTCATTCATCGGTGAATAGCACATGTGCGGCAAAGTATGGTTGCACATCCAACTGTTGGAGGAACTATCGTGAAAAATTGACAAGTGGCTGAGGGTCGGTTGCTTTCAAGGCGTGTACACGCTGTGCATGATAGGGTAGAAGGCCCTCGGCTCCTAACACTCACCAAACCGTCATCGGGCTCACATTTGCGGCCGTGGATACAGCCCGCGTGCACGTCTCCGGTTGCTCGTCGAATTCACGCAACACATGCTCTTCAAGTTCCGGTGACCTCGCACTCCTGGTACGCCCAGTGTCGTGCTTCCCGTTGAGAAACGAACCGGTTTTCCGGCACGCCGATGCAAGCGTTCGAAAATTTTTCGTTCTGGCAAGCGTCTAGAAGGGAATCGCTCCCCGTACAATCGTCGGGCCTCCAGGGCATTCCCATCCGCAGCGCCGTAAATGAAATGCATATCGGCCATTTCCTGATTAGTGTAGCTGGTCATCTCTACAAACGTCAAAGACGAATACACGATGAATGCCGACAATCAGCACTTTTATAGCACTTTCGATCACAGGGCTATCTGGAGATTCCATTCTCCTGTACTATACATTGCCGGCCAATCAGGTGACACGGACCGTTGCTACGTAATCGGTACGTAACTCTAAATTATTTCTTGTTATTTTGTGCGGAGAAATTGCTCATGTTATAAATAATTTATTTATTTAATTTTGTCATCCGTTTATCGTTTATTTTTAATGTAGGGGGTAGTATTTTCTGCCTGGTCTACGGCACCAAGCTTGGGAATAACTGAACTGTGTTCAGGAGGGGGGGGGGGGTCAAATTTCAACTCTTGAACACAGTTAAGTTTGCGTTACTTAACCACCCACAACGATTCAAATTTTGAGCTCAAAATTTAAGATTAAGTCTAAGCTTTTGAAAGCATTTAATGAGATACAAAAAAAAAAAAAGAAAAAAAAAAACTGTAAAAAATAGTTGTTCGTTACTCCAAAGTCGCGTTACTCCAAAGTTCGTTACTCCAAAGCGCCCGCTATCAGCATTTTTTGAAATTTATCTTTAAAATTTATTTTCAAGAAAATACAGTCATAAAGAATAGTTTTAGTGAAAACCCCAAAAGAATCGGCCGTTTTTTATATTCATTTGAAATTTTGGACCCTAAATTTCAATGGCACCTATCTCCTTCGGAAGTCGTTTGGGACACATATTTTACCATTTAATATTGCTTGTCCTGATGTGTACTATCACGCCTTAAAGTTTTGCAAGAGTTTAGATACACCCTGTATAGATTATTACGTGTTGAGTAAAGCAGTGTTCAAAACGGAAGGAAACATACAATTATTTAGATTGAAAAAGGATTATTTGAAGGATTTACACAGAGAATAAAGGGTACGACCATTACACCGGCAATAGCCTTAAACGATTTTGCAGGTATATGCGTACTTCATATTATTCCTGAGATTTATTTACATTGTTAAACATGTATTTCTGTTTTTAGGCTCAAAAGAGAAAAAAGAATTTCTGATGAAAAAATTTCCCGAAATTCAAGAGGGACATATTAGCAATTCTAGGAACATATCTTTCGAAAAAGATATTCTAAATTCTACTAACGGGAAAGGTAAGTTTGTATTTCTGTGAAAATATTAAATTCGATATATACAAGATATCAATTGCACATAATACATATATATATGTATTTCTATTATGTATTGCACATAATACAAATGTATATATATATATATATAAGTCATTCTCTGTGTGTATTTTCCCTATAGAAATCTTCATTTTTTCACCAATTTGCACGAAGCTTGATATACATACATTTTAGAACATGGAAAAGGTCACTGTCAACTTAAAAAATATATCGGACCACGATTTACACTTTTTTATCAACCGTCTACGATAATTAAACATTATAGAAATCGCTCTTTTGTTTTATTTTCAAATTCAGTCATTTCTTTCCTGTTGCAATACCCTAAAAAACAGCATATTAATTTTTTAAAAAAGATAACACGTGAATTTTATTTTTGTAAGTCAATAAAAATTCAGACTCTGTCACTGTATTTTTAAATGGACGTCATTCTATGCAGAAAATGCACATTTTTTATATATTTTTTTGAAAACCTTAACTAAACGTGTGTTAAAAAAACGTAGTACTTTCATTTCACTGTTTGTGAAGTTAAAACATCCACTTTATTACAAACGCTTCAATTTCAAGGAAATCATTTATGAAATGATAATAAAAAAAATGTCATTTGCTAGATATCACGTCACTTTCTAATTAACTGATGTCACTTTCTAATGTTTTATTCTGAGGGGGAACTCTTAATCTTCTGAAATAAATCCACATTATTATCATCCATAAAGCTAAAGCTTTATTTTTAAGCCACGGGAAAAATATTTTTAGTAAATGATAGGTAATTTATTGCGTTTTCCAGCCTATAGTGAAAAAAGTCATATATTTATGTTACACTTGATAACGAAAACAAGCATTCTAATTTTAAAAGCTGAAGCATTTTATTATAATTACGTCAAAATAATGTGGTTTTTTCTTAAATTCAGTTACGCGATTTTAAAAATTGCTTTTAAAAATTTTGGGGCTTTTGAAAAGCGTCAGTTAAAGCATTATTTCACGTTAATATTCCGCAATTGAATTGCATGTCAAGTATTTGTTAAAAATATGAATGAGGCTGTATTGTTTTAAGCAATAGTACATGCGATAAACATGTAAGCCAAATTTGTTAAAGAACGCCAAATGGAGAACAGCCTGATTGAAGAAGATTAACCCACTTGCACTTAAAAATATTGAAATATAAATACTTCCGCATTTTTTTACGTCTGAACTATTTAAACAGAAAATAATTACTATAGCGAAATTAGAAAGTAAAAGAAAAATAAATAAGTAAAACACAACGTTAATACATATGTAATTGAACTATGCACTTATACTCTGAAACATTAAGGATCTGTAAAATCCAATATATTTCAATAAGTTTTAATTGACAGGTGTACTTACGTTTTTGAAACAAAATCTTTGTCGTGTACTGTAGTAAGAGACGTATTTGCGGACTACTTCTCTCATCTTATAGATGTAGCAGAAATCACAATTTCGGAGATACGTCGTTTGAGTCTCTAAGTATTCTGAAAAAGGAATATCGTGGAATACTTTAAGAAGCGTGTTGCGAAGACCAGCGGAGATACAATCTCGCAGTTCACTTCGTGAATTCACAGATTTAGATAAAAGCAAAAGTATATCTATAAATTTAAATGTCTGGGAACATTTTAAAAACACTGCTGCAATTACCCTATAGATTCAATTAGGTTCCTCAAAAAAAAAAAAAAAAAAAAATACAAACCACGGAATTCAGAATCACCCTTCTACATCTCAGTCAACTCATCTCGCTAGACGCAAAAACAAAAGATGACAACATACAAACTTCATCATTGAACTCTACGGCCTGTATATTACAAAACAAAGCATTTCTATTACATTCTCCTTATAAGTTCTATTGTCAAAATCAACATTATAAACTGCCAATCTATTCAATGAGAAACCCTTACTATTCGTTAAATTTGTCAAAACCGAATGGTCCGCAACTACTTTACAGGAAACTCATTGAAAAATAAACATATTTTATAATAATGTGCGCAAATAAAATAAAGCCATTCTCTCTCGGTTATTAAATAATAATTATCTGCTAAATTTGAAATTTTTTATGCAAATACCTTACCTTTCTGAGCGAACACTTCACCTAATCTAACCGAGCTAGCGCTTCAATAATTCTAAAATTTTCATAAGTAATTTGGAAGGATCAAGGTGAGAGAATAAATTCACGCTTCCTTTTATAACTCAGGCGAACTCTGAGCCGCCACATTCCATACAAATCTTCTCCTTTATCCTTTTAACGCATAAAAAAACACAATTTTGACACAAAACACACAGTTTTGAGAAATGGAAGACAGACTTAGAACGTATGCGTTTACTATGCCTAAGAATGCCGAAATCCATTTAAAATATTTAGAGGAGTAACATTGACGTAATGACTTCGATCTAATTCGTGTCAATTTGATTTCAATTTTGCATAATTTCTACACCTAATACTTTATTTCCTTCCGCAAAATTTACATTTCTCAAACTTCACATTTAAATTGACATTACGTAGCAAATTAAACACTTAAACATCACAATCAATCCCAAATGCTCTTCAAATGTAGCTGCCAGAGCAATAATATCCTCCCGATAGACAAAGATTCTTTTACCTAATATATGTCTAAGGAACTATTAACAGTCTTATTCTGAAACGTGGATTGTGCCCCTGAGAAGCCAAAAATCACCCTCATAAAAGAAAAACATGCATTTCTCCTTCACAATGTCGTTTTCAGAATATCTTTTGTCTTCATAATTATTTATAAATACCCTAAGATCAAATGTAAATCGGACATAAAATTCAAACTCATAATAATTGTTAAAATTTCATCTATAACAATAATCGGAGACTAAGATTATTGCGTTATCGCACTTAATTTATGATAAGCTATCGCAAACATTTTAGTTTCCAGATCACCTGAACTCTTAATACTACTTTTTTCATGTACAACACCATCAATGACGAAAAAGAAAAATCAATCCGGTTAATTGTGTAATCCGCTGCCATATTTCAAATGTGGTAATCTAAAACCCCTTGTTTAACTCTTCCCTACCTATATTTTCTGGTAGCCATAGGCGTAGCAGGACCTGTATCATTCGCATGAAAAGAAACATGCTATAACCATGGCTTATCACTAAAGTACACCAAATTCCTTTTAAAAAAAGATTATATTTTTAATCTCATTTGCTGCCCTTCAGTAAGCTCGACCATTCCAAATCAAGAGACGCTACTTGAGATTAAATTTTGCAAATATTGTTTTTCGAATTAACCATCAGCTTTTTCTAAAAAAATCCAAACTTATTCCCTTTCTCGCACATAATGAACACCAACTATATAATGTGCGCTTAAACCTTCAATGACGTGTAACTTCTAAACCGTTTTCATAGAAAGAATCTCAATATCTAAATCAATAGTTAATTTATTCACACAAACCTCCCCGCATATGTCAACTTTTTATAACTAAAATACTCCTTATAAAAAGTATATGAAATGAAGCAACGATTAGCCGCCGCCCAGTGTAAAATTTTGAAAATCTAGCTGGAAAAAATCGAAAAATCGACTTCCAGTAATTTCACTTTTAGACATTTCAAATAACATCTAACACATTAGAGGAAAGAAATGTAAAGTGATATATATATATATATATATATATATATATATATATATATATTTATATATATATATACATATATTTACACATATTTATTTACATATTTATGTATTTATAATCCTTTTTACTTTATATTAAAAAAAACTTTAAATATACCTTATCTATATATATTTCTATATATATAGGGGGGGGGGGGAAATATATATATATATATATATTGCCCTGATTAGTGCCTTTTTTGTTAACCCTTTAAGACCCAACCCGCACGATCGGGCGTTTTAGACATTCATTTAAATTTTTGCTTCTGAGTCATATGTAATAAAATGTCAAATCGAAAGATCGTTCTGGTTTGCAGATAGAGTAAAGTATCATTTTGTACCAACAGGCAACGGTTGCATGTTTTACTTTCTACAGGCATGACTAGCTTTGTTTACAAATACATCGGGTCTTAAAGGGTTAAAGGGGACTTGCTGCCTCCCTTACTCCTTTCCCTGCCCTAGCTTGACGAGTGTTACTTCTGAAAAAGTGCAAACTTTAAATCTTATATTTTTTTTTCTTGTGTTTAATAATCTTATAATTTTTTTTAAAATCTTTTCTATAGTTCTTGTAACTACAGTTTTACCTATATTTCATATAATTCGTATTTCCTTATCTGTGTTAAAAGACTTAACTATTATTTTTTTTATCTCATATATGTAAGTTCTTAAATTTAGATTCCATCCTTAATACTTTTTCTCAATTATTATGTAGTTTTTAACTACTACACCTTTATTTTTTCCCAATGGCTCTTTAATTAGTAAGACATCATATCTTCTGTCAGGGTGTTAAGCTGGTAATAGCTCGCTGCTCTACTGTTCTGCACTTTTCAGTGATTCATAAAGTAAAAAGTAAGTGCTGAACAAAAAGCGGTGGGAACTGAATAATATTCCTGTGAAACATGCTGGTCCTTAATGCGTTAAACTGAGATATCCTATTATTTTAACTTAATATTAGGCAGTGACACATTTTTTCCTGCGCAGAAATAGTTTGTTGTAGTATACTGCAATCCTTAACTGAAACACCCGCTGCAGATGCACTGTTAGGTAGCTTTCATTACAAAAAGCTACCTATTACAGCCGTTCGGAGGAAAGCGATTTCGAAAAATGTTGGTATATTTTCACCGATCATGACCGCCAGACCTAGAAACCACCTTCTGTTCAAATGTTGATATATATATCCGTATATATATATGTATATATATATATATAGTATCTGTATATACATATATATATGATCTTTGTCACACTGTAACTCTCCTATATAAAAACCGATTTGGTTGTAACTTGGCATGTGCATAGTACATACCATAGTAATCAACCGAGTTTGTTGGCCAGCTTTATCCGCAATCTTGTTTCAAAATGGCGGCCGTTTAATTTTTTCTTAAAATTTAAAATTTAAAATGAGGTAAAAAAAAATAGAAATTCAAAAATATTTTTTTATGTGTTTGATGTTGATACAAAACTTCTGGAGCATTTTTTTTGTTTCGTCGATATCTTAAAAAATGTCTGAGTTATAGCACTTTGAAGTTCTAGTGTGGCTTTCATTTTGAAACGATCTGATTTTTGTCACGCGATAACATGCGTATTTATGAACCGATTTGGATGTGACAAGACACATGCATAGCACATACCAATGTCTAGACCGAGTTCGTTGCCCAACTTCATCCACCATCTTGTTTCAAAATGGCGGCCATTTAAAAATTTTAAAAAAATTTAACTTTAAAATAAGGTACAAAAAAATTAGAAATTGAAAAAGATTTCTTTCTTATGTGCTTGGCCTTGAAAGAAAAAATTCGGTGCATCTTTTTTTTTGTCTGTATCTTAAAAAATGGCTCAGTTACAGCTCTTTGAATTTCTAGCACGGGTGATATTTTGAAACGATCCATTTTTTGTCACGCGATAACACGCGTATTTATTAACCGATTTGGATATGACATGGCATGTGAGTAGTGTATAGCAATGTCTCGATCAAGTTTGTTGCCCAGTTTCATCCGCCACCTTGTTTCAAAATGGCGGCCATTAAATGAAAAAAAAAATATTTAAAAACGAGGTAGAAAAAAAATAGAAATTAAAAAGAAGTTTTTTTCTTTACTCTTTGACACTGATACAAGGATTAAGGATTTTGGTTTTGTCTTTATCTTAAAGAATGGCTGAAATATAGCAGTTTGAATTTCTAATGTGTGTGACATTTTGAAAAATGTTATTTTTTGCCTGCGACATCACTCGTATATATATATATACTGATTCCGATGTGAGTGAGCATGTGTACAGGAATTACTAAGGTATCGACAAAGTTCATTTGTTAGTATCACCCATCATGTTATTTAAAATGACGGGCATTTCAAGATATCGTTGAATTTGGCGAATAGAAATACCAATGTCTCGACCGAGTTGATTGGCCAGCTTCATCCGCCATGTTGTTTCAAAATGTTGGCCATTTAATTATTTAAAAAAATTAAATTTAAAATGAGGTTGTAAACAGTTAGAAATTGAAAAAGATTTTTTTCTTATGTGTTCAGCCTTGATACAAAATTTTCGGAGCATTTTTTCTTTCGTCTATATCTTAAAAAATAGCTGAGTTATAGCACTTTGAATTTTTACTGTGGCTGACAGCTTGAAACGTTCTGATATTTGCCACGCGATAACACGCGTATTTATGAACCGATTTGTGTGCAACTTGGTGTGTACACAGCACATACCAATGCCTCGACCGAGCTCGTTGGCCAATTTCATCCGCTATCTTGTTTCAAAATGGTGGCCATTTAAAAATTATTATTTTTTTTTTTAATTTAAAATGAGGTACAAAAAAAAAATTAGAAATTGGAAAAGATTTTTTCTTATTTGTTTGACCTTGATACAAAGATTTCGGAGAATTTTTTGTTTCGTCTACATCTTAACAAATGGCTGAGTTATAGCGCTTTGAATTTCTAGCATGGCTGACATCTTGAAACGATCTGATTTTTGTCACGCGATAAAAGGCGTATTTATGAACTGATTTAGATGTGACAAGGCATGCACATAGTATATAGCAATGTATTTACCAAGTCATCCGCCATCTTGTTTCAAAATGGTGGCCATTAAAAATAAAAATAAATATTAATTTGAAAATGAGGTACAAAAAAAATTAGAAAATGAAAAAAGGTTTCTTTCTTAAGTGTTTGTCCTTTATACAAGTATTCCGGAGAAGTTTTCGTTTTGCCTTTATCTTAAAAAATGGCTGCGATATGGTACTTTTAATTTCTAATGTGGGTGACATTTTTGAAAAATCTAAATTTTGCCTGCGACAGAACTTGTATATATCAACCTATTCCGATGCGAGTTAGCATGTGCACAGGAATTATTACAGTCTCGGTCGAGATATCGTCGAATTAGGCGACCAAATATAAAGAACTTTAAATAAAACCAGCTTGGGTAGAGCTGAATAATTTCGCGAAATTTCATTTTACATTCAATATTGTCAAAAATTAATATTGAATCTTCTATAATCGGTTTCCACTAATTTGAGCTTCGTGTTTAAAAAATATAAGCTGGCTTTTTAAAAAATAAGGAATATGAAAGATACCTTTTTCTCCCGCCACTTGGCGGAAGGACTTTTTTAATTCATAATATTGTGTTGGTTGAGGCTATGAAATAATAGTTTTTCGATATAATTTTGATTGGGGAGTTTAAAGGTCATATATTAACATAAATCAACGTGTTCCATTAGGTGTTCACGTAGTCTTGAATTCCTTGGCAGAAAAAAAGCTGTTTGCAACTTTGAACTGTCTAGCCTATAACGGACGTTTCTTAGAAATTGGAGTGTATGATTTAGCCAACAATAGTAATCTTGGTAAGTATTTCAGAGAGTGTTATTATTTACTTTCTAATTTCTTAAATGCAATTTCAGAAATAAATGTCGATAACATCTTTTGTAACATATCAATGAAAATTAAGGAAATATTACATAACAACTCGATGTATTTTTAGTTAGATTAAAATTACGTTAAGGGCTTGAGCCATAAACATCATATACATAATGTACAGTAAGATATTTTGTGTCACATTTTGAAGTTTTAATGACACCAGCCGGTTTGTTTTACAAATAACTGAAAACGGATTATTGATAATTGTTCACATATCCTTTTGCTACATAAAGATGTAATGCACCATTATTAATCTTTTATATGAAATCAGAAATTTATGTTTTAAGATGCCCCAAAGTTGTCCCATCGAGCGGAATTACTTTGTGACAGGTATGTTTTTGCCGAGAATGAATTCGAGAATTACTTCTTCTCTGAAAATTATGTTTTAAACATTTAATTGTAAAATGATATTTACATGTAGCTGATTTGTCCCAATGATATTCGCACTTCTCTGTAATGAATAAAATAGCGTTTTCTCGTGTCCTTAAATGCATCGCATCTTTAAGCATAATGACGCTTTCATAATAATTCATACACATATTATCTCTTAAAATACACCAAATCCTCTTTAATCTGGCAATTCGAATTTTATAATTGAAAAATAGCATGTTGGAATTTCTTTTGGAGGTCATACAAAATTAAATAACTATAAGTAAAGGTTACAAGGCAAACGGAGAAATTACATAAAATGGGGAAACATTAAACAAGAATAACTGTTTTACGTTTCAGGAAATAACAGTGTACAAAATATACAGAAATTAAAAAAAAGTTGAATTATTGCTTTTGTTTTCCAATTGAGCCAAAAATAGATAAAACTCCAAAAGTGATTTTATTAAAAAAATCGTAATCCCCTACCACTCACTGTTTTTTTCCAAACACCCGTTCCTTTGAAGAGGAATTAATGGTTCGGAATAAAATATCTCTGTTCAGTCAATGAGGAAAAATCCTGTAGGTGTTCCGTATCTCGACTTTAACGTAATCAGAACTTTGCCTAATGCAAAAAAATAAGGAAGGGCCTAGACACCTTTCTTGAAGATTGCGCCTCTCTATTTGTTCTTTTCCTTCCGGTACCAAATATCTCATCTTTGCTATCGTTAGATGCAGGTCGCTTCCTCTAGGCATCTTAACTACATCGCTTCTTCAGGTTTTTTGGACGTCATTAGAACTAATACTTCAGCCAGACAGAGATTGAACTTTTTGCGTCTGTAGTGACACGACTTTTTTTTTATGTGTCCCCTGTTCTTGTTCAACTCTTCCGAGAAAACTTTCCCACGAATTCTGTCATTGATCCTAAGTTTTTTTCGAGGGCTGCTTTCGGAAGCCGCTCGAAAAACTTTGTTTCTATTTTGTGAATAAAGATTCCGATCCTGCGAAATCCTGACTCCAGCTTTTTCTTGATATGGTCACTTATAGAAGACGCGGAAATTAGTCCTTTGGTACGTTTTTTCATCTACTACAAGACGTATTTTTTCCAACTTGACAACACTCCTCTTCAGAAGAAATTTAAAGAACGGAAAAGGGTCACATATAGCGGCTGCAGGATATGAGAGAAAATGCGAGAAGTACTTAAAGTTATTTTTCTCACAAAGACGTAGCAATTCTAGACCTATATGAGAGCTTAAATTGTCCTCAATGATTGTCTTTGGACTATCGTGCGTTCTCATAATGTTTCACATCTATCTTGACACTGAAAACATAAGATATATCTTTAACTTTTAAACGGTAACCCTGTGGCGCTATTTTACGAGAGATTCGATGTGTCACAAACTAGCCCCATCAAGTGTCTATATTTTGATTTTGCTGCTATACCTCAAAGAAATATCACTGGAATAAACGTTATATTATTCCACATTCTAACTGATACAATAACTACAAAGAATATTTACATGTGTTAGGTGATTCTTTTACGCTTTAGGCTTCAGCACACAAAGTTTCCGGTTTTAGAGAGAACAACGCAGGAGCAGGTTGAAACCTTTCATCAGCCAGATAGAAGAAGTGAGGTGTTAGAGCTTCGGGAAATGATTGTTAGGTTATGTGACACGCCGTACTAGGAAACAGCGCTGTTGTTTGCTTTCCTGTCATCGCGGACAGAGCGGGAGATTCGAAATACGAAAACTAGGTCAGATGTCACAAAGTAACCCCAACTCACAGTATGTAATTTTCTATTGTAAAACAATCAATTCGGCGATCGAGATTTTAGGGGGATAGCCAGGGGATTTCTTAGATGGAGGAATCTCTTCAGACTATATCCCTGAAAAAGCAACCTCCTGTGAGAGAAAAATTCACACCACAGATTATATGTACAGTCGTGGAAAAAAAAGCAAACATCCCCTTTTAACCCTGCAACAAATTATTGTAGAAGAACGTTACTGGTTCCAAACGATTGTAAATAAAGTCTATTTTTAAATGATGTATAATAATTTTGCTTAGGGGGGTGGGCATCTGCATATCAAAACGAACCCCAACTTCGTTTTCTTTCAATAGCAAAACCCAAGTTTGTCAACATAAATAAATCCTACACCCTTCAATTAGCCTAAACAGGAATGTGCATGAAATTCGTACTATTAGTTTCAGAGAAATCAGTTATTTAAAATGAACATATTTTAGTCCAAAATGAAGTTTGATAATCCATTGTTGAAATGCTACAGAAGAAGTATGTCATTTCTATTAGTGTATTATATTTTACAATAGTATCATTTCAGTCGCTTAAGGTATTTCGACTACTGCCAGCTCAAATGTTTCAATACAATGATTAAAATATATACTTTTCAAATTATGCTTTTCTGCACATCATAGGCACCCCTTAAACCATTATTTTGAAGTTTTCTAATCATAAATCGAAAACTACTTAGAATGAAAATTTGAAATTTAGAATTTGAATAAAGCAAGGCAGAATCAATATAAATCTCTCAATAAAAATTTTAGGTTTCAATTTACATTTTTTTTTCAATCATTAATTTCATAACTCATATTATGATTTTTTTTAAATTACAAATTCAATATATTTATGTTTTCATTTCTTAGTATTATAACCTCACCAAAAAATTATCGCATTATGGTTATAATTTCAGGAGATATTAATAAAAATATGAAAATGTAATTTAACGTAAAAAGCTCTAAATTTTGAATGTTTATAATTCAAAATCTGATCATCTAAATCACTTGAAATTTCCTTTATAGGCATAGTTTGAACCGAAAATTTGGAATGTATTGCAAAAATGGGTTTTGCCATTTAAAAAAACAAAGTTTGGTTCTGATTTTTATTTGTAGATGACAGTTATGATGACAGATGATTAGTCATGACTCCCTAAGCCAATTTTATAAAAATCATTTAAAAGCAGACTTTATTTACAATCGTTTAGTACCAGTGACTTTCTTCTATTATATTTTGTTGGAGAGTTAATAGGGGTGTTTTTTCCACGACTCTACACATACATAGTAAATACAGGGACCAACGAAATGTGATCACCCAATATGACACCTCATGAATCACGACCACATACCATGCTGTTTCACTTCTGTGATCACTTCTAGATATTACTATCCTATTGTTTAAAATAAAATATAAACTGAAATTTTTTATTAACACTGTTAACTTTTAATTGATGTTACCTGTCTCACAGGCCGCTGTTTTTTTTTCAATTTTTAAGGTCCCGCACTTAAAAAGTAAAAACGGAACCATTATAAGATCACACCTGTGTCTGTCTGTCCGTCTGTCTCACTCATTTTACTCGTATACTATGGGACGTGGAAAGTTCAAATTGGTGGAAGGAATAAAGGCTATTGACCCACATATTTATAGATTATTAAACATTCACAAAAATATTTAGGGAAAATGTACAGGGGCTAATTATGTTACTTAAAAAAAAATCTTTTCTTCGTATATCGTGTGAGGTGTCGTGTGAAAACTTTCGTAACGCAGAACTCAAAAATACATTTCTTTTAATTTTAGGTATCACATTTTCAGAGATATCGTCTAAAATGTAGGTAAAAAATAAGACCCCCCCCCCCGTCTATTTTCTAATCTACTGAAACTAAAATTATGAAAAAAATAGAGGTAGTAGACGTTAAGCTAAACGGCGCCGAAAAATTATAGCGATTACCCTAGGACACATAGTTTTTGAGAAAAGCGCATTTTCCCGTTACACGCAAATTTCGAATTCCAAGCATTCAGCAAAGGTGTTGAGCAGCGCTTGAGGTACCTATCGTATCAGAAGTATAAAAGCATTGTTGATAATGATTTTTGAAAAAAATAGTCAGTAATTAGTCAAGATATTAACCTTTAAAGACGCGAATGATTTGGACATACATAATGACAGGGGCGACGTACGCTATGTACCATCAGCTTTTAAAGCCCAGATAGCAACTTTCAATGATATATTTGTGTAATGCATTACCCAGTAGCAGTATAAAATCAATAAATGTCAAATTGTTAAAAACAGACTAATTTAATTATAATTAATCACATATATACTACGGAATACGTGGCTAGTTTGCAATGGGTGGATCTCACAATATGTCTCCCGTGTCTTAAATTAATTAAAAACCTATCTGGAAAAACGCGGCACGGACCAAGGCGGCGTTGTAATATTGCGACCTCCTTTCGAAGTGTTCTTAGCCATGGCAAGTTTAAACTTTGAACAAGGGTTTTGTGTTAGTTACACTGCGAAAGGAAATGATTATTACTACGCTGAATTTAATTTTATGAAATGCCAAATGAAATTTTAACCTCTAGCGTCCTATGACGTTAACAGCGTACGTCATGCTATTTTGGCCATTTCCGACAATGATATATGGCTGATTTTTTAATTAGACTTTCTGAATTCTCAGCAGAAAGTTTCAACTCTTCTTTTGTTTTAAAAGATAAATTGATTTTCTATAAACAAAGTAAAAGATAATTATCAATTAAATTTTTGTGGTGTGAATTCTCAATTTCTAAAATAACTTTGCCAGTAACACTGGTGACTAGTGACATACATCCGCTAACAGCGCCAGAGCGCTTGGAGTTAATATGAACTAATTTTATTGTCATTACCGAATTAATTTCATCGTAGACAGATTAGGATAAGATAAAATAGAGTTATACAGAATAGCAATATTTGATATTATTTAGGCTTCATATCTAATATTTATGGTGTACCATTCATTCTTTTCGAGTATATACAGCTATACGCAACACTACGTTGTATTTTATTATTCTTTTAGCAACGATTTTTTTAATAATACAGTTAATAATTCATATTTTTTGTACGGAACCCTCTGATTGCAAGTAATACTCGCACTTGACCGTTTGTTATAGTTTAACTTGAAAATTTCAGTTTAACTACAAACACTACCAAAATTATTTTTCGTTTGGAAATTTAGAACTATCACCAGACACTTTTGTATAGGTGAATTTTAATTATAACTGTCCTGTACAAATAGTTTAGTAAAAACCACAATCAAATGAGTTAATTGCGCCTTTTATTCATCTTTTGATGGATCGGTCTCACAGATCGCTTCACAGTAGTTGTGTGATAATTTCTGTCACATCAGTTAAAGGTTAAATTAAAGAACTACAAAGAAATGAGATGAACACACTCAATGCTTTCGTTAGAAAAAATAGATTTCATGTATTGATGAAAAACACAAGACATTCACAACTGATAACGCATTAAAATTTTCATATACATTTCGAAATTTATTTAATTTTCAAATAATTGTATATGTAATCTTACCTATATTATCGTTGGCCTATAGCCAATTTTATACCGCTAGATATAAACGTGTACAATACATAGAATCAAAAAATATTTTTTAAGTTGTTCTTCATGATATGAAATCCTTTTAAATCAAAAGTTTAATTTTTTTTTTTAATTTTCGAAACATAAATTTTATACTGTGAGTGACACCTGTAATTTATCTTTCAAAAAAAAAAAAAATGTCCATGCTACGCCAAGTAAAGTAATGCAAATACCATTCTTCAAGGACAAAAATTGATCGATTTGATCCTTTGAGTTTTATGTGTGAATAAAATGACTAACATGCTAAACATGAAAAAACGCGAATGAACGAAAAGTAAATCTAAAAGGAATCAAGAATTATGATTTCCTATCATCTCTTTTAAATTTCACAAAATTTTCTGACAGAAACCAAGATTGTTCTATATAGCAATTGCTTCTTTATTTTTTCCAAAGACATACTTTGTGTGATCTATTGGTGCGTTTGGTTTTATTGTTCATTTGTTAGTATATGTTTATTATTAAGTACAAGCTGTTTAACGCGTTCTATGCAGGGGAGTTCATGAATTTAATTCTAAAACCAAAATTAAAAATAATTATTCAATTTAGTAAAATGTTTTTCAACTACTGTGCCATTTATTAATGAAATTTAGTTTATCATATTACTATGCCAGCAGACGATAAAACGTTGCCTTTGGACTAAGGGAATAAATAGAATAAAATGTTTGTTGATGTTTGTGATAAAATGTGTTTCTTTATTTTTAAAAATTTGTTATAATTAAGCGCAATTTAAAAATCTCTAATTATTTGCATGTGAGGTAAAAAGAATTATCCTAACACCCGCTACAGCTTCATTTATTGCAGCGTGGCGTACGTAATATACAATGGGTCTTGCAATAGAAAGGTAATTGTTGTTGTAAGAATTTTATTGTGAATTTTTAATTTTTGGCAGTTGCTATAACGAAAAAGGTTTAAATTTGATAGGAAATAGCTGAAAAATTGGTGGTTTTTTATTAATGAAAAGTTAAATATAAAATATTTCGATTACGGATTGCTTTAGTTGCCTCGACCGCGTTTTAATGCACATGTACATAACATTTAAAAATTCTGGCTTCCAAGCTGTGGATTTGTATAGCATTACAGACAGACCGACAGATAAATTTGAATTTTTATATATTAAATGATTACTTAATAACTCTATACATTTTGTAACAATTGTACCGACTGGCAAACTGCGCTAACGGAAAATTCTTCTAACACATAAATTCTCGAGGGACTCGATAGCAATTGGGATTCTGTGTTGTCGTGGAGTGAGGTGGACGTAGAGCGAAGAATCGTGTAAGGTAAAAGTGTAATAGTGCTTATCCACCATAGTTTAATTAGAAACTAATGTTTCGCTCTGTTATTTGAATTTATTAGCCCCCGGTATGCTAATTCTTTCTCCCAGCTAATAAAATGCCGTCTCCAAAAAATAACGTCACATTGTATAAGCTAGCTGCAAAACAAAGCAGATGTATCACTGTTCTGTTAAATACTATACTGCAATTTTTTAAACATCTAAGTATAGCACATTTTCAATTTTTATACCGCGTATTGGAAAAAAAACGTACTTTTTAATGCAATTTGTTTGAAAACTGCATCTTCATATATTTCTGAGATATTAATTTTCCTGTAGTTTTAGCGCAATTAGTTTAATTTTGGTAACTAAAGTACTCAATTTCTGTAGAAAGTAAAGAAAAAGTAATTGGAAAATAGTAATTATATATATATCCTTTTGTTGCCATTTTAGCATAACTACAGAAAAAATATGTAATTAAAATACGTGCTATTTAAAAAATATATAAATGAATGTTTTCTGATAGAACATGGAGCTATTATAAACTATATTTAATTTTCAGTATCCATATTAATATTACAAACAAAAGAAGGCATATGAATCATGTGAGGGCAGATTTTTTTGTCGAGTTTCTTGCTGATTTCTTTTTGCTGGACTTGTGTGTTAGTCTGAAATAGTGACGTTCTATGCATACTTTATTTTAGATGATATTTATGACTGGATCGCAAATGAGGAATTATTCAGCGGATGCGTATGACATCGTTTTATATAAAATAAAATTGCGTGTTTAAAGTCTTAAAACTAAACTACAGTGGAGTCCCGATTATCCGAGTCCCGCTTAACCGAGTTTCCGCTGTAACCGAGTTATTTTTTAAATAAGTCGTAAAAAGTTAGAACTCTGATTTTCTGGTAAGAATGGTGTACAAATGGCCATAATTTTTTTAAAAAAATATTATGGGCAATTTTTTATCATTCTGACCAGAAAATTAGAGTTCTAACTTTCTACGACTGCTCTTTCATCTTCACCTATCACTTCATTTATAATGGCTGTTTCATAATAGTGGGAGCCACCAGTCCATCAGAAGAAAACGATCCATTCCAAAGGGACTCTACTGTATCTATATTTATATATTTTTTATTTCATCAGGGGCGACAGTAAATTCTGAAAAAGCAGAATTCCTGTTCTCTAGTATTTTATTTTTTTTAATTTAAATATTTATTCTCTAGCAAAACATATCAACTTAATGCCGATTTTATGTGAGATATTTTTCGAAAATAATTTGTATCAGTTTATCGATAGGATTGTTTAACTTTTTAATTTACATTAACACTAGAACCGTCGGAAATTTTACTCAAGGGTTAAAAAAGTATTTTACACCACAATTTAAATTAAAAACTATCCTACATATTTATTTAACTTATTTCTCCGTGGTACACATTTAACTTATTTTAAAAAGAAATTTCTGGTTTGAATCGAAGTATTTTTATTTGGTACCGGTCAAATTGACCGCTATGGCGATTCTAGTGTTAAACATGTTACACTACAATGCTTTCGTTACACTGCTTATCTTTTTTATTTTATAGGAATGGCTTTCTTTCTGAAAAATGTATCGTTTCATGGAATAAATTTAGATACACTCTTTAGCTGTAGCGACGATGCCATGAGAACGATAAATAAATTAGTACATCTTGTGAAAAATGGAATTTGCAATCGCATTGTCAAACCTCTGAATACTACTGTGTACAATTATTATGAGGCTCAGAAAGCATTTAGATATATGGCCAGCGGTCGACATGTCGGAAAAGTTGTTTTAAAGGTACGTATACAGTTTCTTAGACGAATAAATAGTTCCTGAATAACAATTTTTTGAATACTTACTATCATACAATCTGAGATATTTATTATATTTCATATTATAAATCTTTAAAGAACACAAAAATCAGGATTTATCAACATTTAATATGCTGTTGCTTTTTATATAAATGGGAAAATACATTCATAATATTGTATTCAGTCATATTTATAAATGTTTTTATTTAAAGTTTTTCAAGATGGCGTACGTAAAATATAGCTTTAAAAACGCACTCGTTCAATAAATCAATAGCTGAGACAATTGAAGCAAGCCTGCTACCATTTGCTACCCGTACGTTTAAGAAATGAGGTAACTACAAAAGCTGCATGAAATTTGAAATTTTCTCCCTGAGCTTTCAGAAACAGCTTAAACGCTTATTGTATGTGTATTTTCTACAATAAATATTAGTCTGTGGTAGCTATTTAAGTGGAATATTTTTCAAGAAATGCAGAAGGAAGGCAAAAACGTAAAGTAAAAGAAGGGTTTTGGAATTTTTAATATTTTTAATCCTCTATATCTTTCAATTAAAGCAATATATTATATTTGTTTCAAAGAAAATGGCAAGTTTAATATTTCTGAAAGATTTGGTTACATTCTTGAAACAATCAGCTTGAATCAAAGCTTTAAAGTCAGCTTTAGTAAATGAACTTCAGTGGTAAATACGATAGATTAGTGTTTATAGTATTTACTAAATATTCTACAGATATTAGTTTTACTTGAAGTGTAGAATAGGTTTGACTAAATTAGTAGAATGGGCGCACTTGCTGATAGATGAGCATTTGAGCATTAACTGATGTAACTGATGACTGATTAACCACTTGATAATGGAGATTCAACAGCTGTTATTTAAAACTTCTTTTTATACTATTAAACAGTAAACAAGATTTTTTTTAAGTTTATCTTTTAAGTTTATGCCACTCCATGCTCCGACATTTCGGCCGGACGGATGCTAGTATGAATACATTCGTAAAAATAATTCGTTAAAATCTATTGCTAAAATACGTTTTGATGAAATATAAAGGAGACTAGGGATGATTGACCATACGAGAGGCTTAACCCATCCATCAGTTTTCATATTTAAAAGAATTTCAGAGTTTCATAAATAGGTGTCAACCAAAGCTACTAGAATGCTCAAACAACAGTCTCTGTTTCATCAGATAATCCAAATAGGTGTAGAAAAAAATCAATTTCGTTTTCAACCTAAAAATTGTGTTTTTTAGAAATATTTTGTAAGCTGTTTTTCATATAAAATACATCATAGAAATTTAAGTAAATATGTTTTATATTATGCGGAAATATCGAGCTTTCATTCCAGACATAAAGATTATACAGTAAGTTAGGCTTAACAGAACAATGTGCAATTTTTTAGAAAAAATCTATTTGTGGAGGTTTGACCCAGACAATCTGAGGGACGATTGACCAGGTGTTCAAGGCTCCCTTAACACATTCTCGACGGGAAACAAAAATTATCGTTAACTTTCAAAAAACATCATTGACTAAGGGCGGGGTTTCTACCTTACAGAAAATTCATTTATATCATGTTGTCCACATTTTTTTTTTTTAGATTGTAAGACATTTTATATTAAATTCGTACATTAAAAGATATTTACCAATGCATAAATTTGGGACCCCTGTTTTGAACACAAATTTACAAAAGACTTTCAGAACAGACAGGAACTTCTACTGTTTTAAAATTCAGATTTAATAAAAATTGGCCGTCATCAATGTGTTAAATTAGTGGGTTTTGGAAGTCTTTTTATTATGCACTGTGCACAATGAAAGATTAATGGTTATATATAAAAATGAATGTAAATTTATTTTGAAAAACTGCAGTAAAATGGGATGGTGGAAAAGAAAACGTTTAAGCCTGATTAAAGAAAGAGGTGAAAAATTGTTATAGCATCTACTGAACGAGAAAAAAATAATGAAATATAAATGGGAAAGTTGATAGGATTATTTTTCCATTTAAATATTACTTACAATAGGTAAATAGAAACAGTGGAGAAGACTAGAAAAGGATAGAAAATATGAAGGCAGCAGTCTTAACCGTTTCAGGGACAGTGGTATGTTTATGAAACCACTCAATTTTAATTCTCAAACGCCACAATGGCACCAGATTTTCGCTAAAATCTTTTCCATTCGATTTGTATCTGAAATACAGCCTTCTTTAGATTTCCAAATATTTTTTTTTTCGTATATTCTGGCGCCAGTCATTTATTTCAACATTTTAGTATTGAAACTACTTTGTCTCAAATGTCTTTGAAAGGGTTAAGAGATGTTAATGATAAGTTAAGTACTCACGCGGCTGCAAAAGGACATAGCATTGATCGAAAAACTTTAGGAAGGTATGTAAATACATTTCAACATGATGAATAGAGTGAGATAAAGCCAAACTATGTGACAACTAGAGTTGTCAGGTCGAATGGCACAAAACATAGGACAAGGGGACAAAAAAAGCGGGACAGTGGTACTTAAATCTGGAAATAATAATGCATGAAAGCTTATAAAATCGAAACCTGTCTCTAGTGGAATACTGTCTTAAACGTTAAAATTTCATTTTCCCAGCTGTACAATTATACCTGCTGAGACAAAATCCTGTTTAAAACAAAATTTTTCTCCTCTGACTTGCGATTGCGTCTAAACAGGCTTGTTTAAGAATTTTCAAAAATATGTCTTTATAATAATTAAAGCATATAGCATAAAGTTATTTTAATTTTTTAAACTGATTTTATTTCTCTTCACAAATATTTCAATATAAAACAAAGTGGGTCAAAACTCCCATATAGTGAGTCAACCCTCCCATATGTGGGGAGCCTTGACCCATTATTTTCTCTTGATTAAAATAAATCATTTTTCAAATTTCTTACACTCTAAATCGAAATGTCTTAAATTCAGACACTTAAGTGTCTGAAACGGAGTGTTCAATTTTCAGACATTTTAAAATGTCTGAATTTTTTCAGACACTTTTTGCGTCTGAATTTTAGACACTTCAAACGTCTGAATCGCAGCCATTTTTTAAAAGCATTACACGTAGCCATGTTTGACCACGTTGATCCTGGAAAAGTATATGGCCATTATTCTGCCCTACTCCCCCCCCCCCCCACACACACACAGCCTTATTTTAGGGGATCCAAAATATGGTATGCAATTTTCATAAAGCTGATAATCGAAATCTTTTTCGACTTTGTACTGATTATAATCAATATTTTGAATTTATAGAGTAGAATAAGATTAAAAATTAAAATATTTGTCACAATACAGTAAAACCTCTCAATAGTAGGCACCTTAGAACCGTGGAATTTGTTCGCTATTCGGAAGTGTCTGTTTTTCTGAGGTAAAAAATATAAAATATGTGCATGTTGTTAATAAAAAATGTGCTTCTTAAATAGTTGTGTCCTCTATGTAGGAGTGTCCGTTATGGAGATTTTACAACAAAACTTTCATAGGACAATTTTCTTCAGCGAACACTGACCTTTTTCAAGATAAATACATTTTTTTTACCTCATAAAAGCGAACACAATCGAATAGCAGGCAAATTCAACGTTCCAAAACGCGTTCAGTTCGCGAGGTGGCCGCGATTGAGAGTTTTTACTGTATTTATTTTTTTATTTAGTTTTTAATCTAATTCTACTTTTAAAGTTCAAAATGCTGATTATAATCAATAGAATGTTGAAACACATTTAAAATATAAGCTTTAAAAAAAAATCCATATCGAATTTGGAGCACGTAAAATCGTAGGGGGGGGGGAGGGTCTGCCCATGCTTTAATCAGGCCCTCCTTCTGGAAAAAGTCCAACCCTGTGTTATGATTCGATAAATGTACGTGTCAGTTTTAAGTGCAAAATCTAGCTATATGCAAATAAATATTTTATAAAAATCTACCTCTATACTTTGTATTCATTTTTAATTTCAAATTACTTTTTAACTAAAAGTAATCAAAAAATCAATATTATATAATTATTTCAAATGAAATATATCTGTATATTTTTACCGCATTCTTACAATTACGTTAACGGTACATGATTACATGAATTTAAGAATCTAAAAATAATCATTAAAATTTAACAAAGTGACTACAGATAACGCGAGATCCTTTTTCTAAATCTTTGTTGACATCAACAAATTTTCTTCTAATTCAACGTCTACATTAGTGACGTCAATTTCCGTTCTGAAGCTGTGGTTTTGACTTTTGAATCATAAAAAGATCATATGTTGACTATTCTCAGTATGGCAAATGGGATATTTCTAAAATACTCGGAAACACTAAAATTATAGCAAAGGGAAATCTTTTAATTAGAATGACCGGATTTAATGAGTTTTATCAGTCAAAACATTTTAAAATAAATAAATGAACACAAGTAATTCGCTGTATTAAATATATGGGGGAATCAATGAATGGAAAGATGTCCGAACTATATTCTTTTTTAAAATTTATGATGTACACACTATGAGGCAGAAGAAAACTTCATTAGACAAGACAAGCATAAATAATAAATAAAAGCAGCTATTAACAGGAATGTTTACTATAAATGCTTTTGAATTCCAGTACATAACACATAATAAATCTATCAGAAATGTAAAAATCGATGTAAACATTACAAATGCTGCCGCATTAAATGCTTATAAAAATATTGTATACGTAAATAAATAATTAAAAAGGGTACTTCAGAGTAATAATTACACCAAAAAATACTATTAAGGTAGTCTTGATGGTAATTAAGAAGTATGAGCCAATCAACAGGCGATGTCACTGCGATTTTTAAAGTAATGGCTACATAAGAAAAGGCTTAGGAAGGTGTAAAATTAATAAATTCAGTAACCGCTAATATACACCATGCAGAGACACCAAAATTTATTTTAAAGATAACATTGGATAGAAAATAATACAGAAATATGATTGCAGATGATTTGAAGAGTAGAAATTTAAATATTAGCAAAATAAAATTTTAACATGGAAATACCATAGGCAAAATGCTTTGAACATATTTTGGCATAACTCAGGAAATAATAAAGCTATAGACTCGTGTGAGGTCTTCATTTAAAGATAAAACAATCACAGAGAGTTTTAAATACATAGTTAAGACCCCACTTACCTGGGAAAAGGTCTGATTATTCCAAAAGCACATTCGCCCAGAGGACGTCCGGATTGGAGGCTACGTTAGTATCCTTTAATTAGGCAGACTTGGATATTTAAAAAATAAAATCCCCTTGCACATCCGGCTAGCTCTGTTAAAAGGATGGAAAATTTCCATCCTGAAAACATAGCCCGCCAGACAACAGTTCTCTTTACAAATTTGACGAGATGAAGAACACTGTATTAGTTTTATAGATAAATATTAATACGGAGTACCACTATGTCGATAGAAATTAAATCCCGGAACTTCACATTCCGCAAAAAACAATCAAGTCAAAATAAATTATTAGTTAAAATGTACGCGTACATAAAAACAAGCATTCAGTTTGAATTACAAACGAACATCGAGTTCGAAAGGAAGACGCATGCGCAACTGAGAGTGCCCCCTGGTGAATGCGGAGCGGAGTTACAAAGTGTCTTAAAATTAGACACTTGCAGATTTTTTAGACACTTTTATCAGTTCGTGTACACTATGATCATAGTAAGACACTTAGGTGTTTTAAATTAAGACATCTTTTGTGACTGAATTTTCAGATTCAGACACTTAAGTGTCTGAAATTCTTTTTCAGTCACATATGTATCTTAATTTAAGACGCCTTTATTTGCAGTGTATGTATTTCACTTATGTAGCAATTCTATTTTGATAACTGATTGTATACACTGTAAAGCATTTGTGTAAGTTTACTCTGGGTTATGCGTGCAACCTTATACAAATTCTTGAGTAAACCGTTATGATATTTAAAAAACTCACATTTTATTTCACAAAGGTTGTGGGACCTCTGTGAAAACCGGTTTCAACTTAGTCGCACACGTCACGTGATATCTATTGACGCAGATTTATTTCTCCCTTGCAATGCAACCTTGCACTCACTCTGTGGTCTGCCATTAACCCGCATGTCGAAGCAAGAATAACACGTGTTTGTTGAGATTTTAATGCTATTTTTCTTATTAAAAAATTATCAAAAATACACATACGCCGCCGTCTTGTGTGATATACTGATGTTATTCTAATTACAAGAATGGAGGGAAACACAAGGCGTATTGTTTTACGTCTGACATAACAAAGATCATCCCCAAAAATGGATATCATTAATAAACTCTCAAAGTACAGTAAGGTAGGAAAACATATAGTTCAATTATTTTTCAAAGTATTATATATATTCAATTTTTCATTTATTAGTTTTTATCGTATTATTTGTTTAAAAATTAAATATGGAAAACATTTTGTTTTAGCATAGAATATATTTTTTTATAAAATCCATATTTACACAGAACATATAAAGCCTGAAAAATAATGTATATATATATAACTATGTGTTTGAATTATATTTATTGTTGTAGATTATGCGGTAGAAAATACAGTATACTTTAATTTGAATAACACATATATATATATTTTTTAATTATTATTATTTAATATATAAATATTTTAATAATTACGTGTAACTATTTTAATTATTATTTCTTATTATTTGAAATGTTGTATATTCAATTTTTCATTTTAATCACTTTATTTCATTACGGTTTAAATGAAGCAAAATTTAATGAATATTGTTTTTTTTCCTTATCTGAAAACACATTTTTTTTTTTTTTGTATGGTAGTGTAGTACAGTAATAGTAAATAACCTTTTATATAATCCATGTTTACAAAGAATATGTAAGGTATAAGAAAATTATATATGCGAATTATACTTTGTAATAATATATGTTGCAGAATTTTTCTTTAAATATTAGTAATAATAATTAAATGAAACGAATTTGTTTATTATTTTTTGTTAATATAATATAGTCGATTGTTTTAGTTATTCCTTTTTATTACAACATTTCATTACAATTTAAATGAATCTTATTTTTAAAAAACCATTTTTTAGGAATACATTTTGTTTTAGTATGGTAATTTAAATAAACTTTTATGAAATTCATATTTACACAGAAAATGTAAAGCAAGAAATAGTATATATATAATACGCATGAGAATTATATATTGTTGTTGAATATTCTGTAAAAGCATATCATATTTTTATTTCTGAATAAAGAAAGGATACAGTATTTATTTTAATTATTAGTGTATTAATATTTAAGATTTTATACTTATAAATATTGATAACTAAGTAAGCTTTTTAAATTATTATTTCTTATTAATTGAGGTAGCAATATAAGTTCTTAAACTTTTAAAGTTTTACCTTTTTGCAAACATAACAAAATAAGTATAAAGTAGTCGTTCGGGGCCATCATGGATATAGATAAAATAAAATATGAAAATAAAACATGTGATATTTTCTAAGCATTGTATCATGTTACCTTTATTCATAATTTAAGTTATTTGGACTTCCTTAAATATAATTAATATAACCCCTTAAGCTAATATTACTTTTTGTTGCATTAAAATATCTCAATTTGTTGATTTTCTGTAAGCAAGTAAATACTATTGGTTTACAATAGCAGTCTATGGGAATTTGGCTAAATATTAGAGATACCGCCAATTTGGCGTCACTTTTGGTGACTCAATTTGGCCGCCAACTTTGGCGATATACCACCAAGTTGGCGACAAACTTGGCGGTATTTGACGACAGAACAGGGTCCCCCTATGGTAAACCCCCTTATAGGAATGGAGAGGCATTAAATGCTTGACATTTACGATAAGCCATTATTGGCATTTAATCTTATAGTTTAGCGATAGTTTTTTGGTCGGAGGGTTAATCGAGTAGTACCGAATTGCGTAAAAGAAACATCCTTATAACTCGAAAACTTATAATCCTATTAACTAACAGTTTACTGCGTCGGATTAAACGTCTCATTTCCAATTAAAATATACCTTTGAATTGAAATTTGAGTGAAATACAGGGTCATGAAAAATCACAGAGTGTGAAAAATAGAATTACAAATATCTCGGCAACTAATTATCCGATCGAGTTTATTCATGATGCAAAATTTATGTTTTTTTATTGTCTTTTATATTCATTCCTTTAAATAAGCAATTTCGAAAATTTTTGTATACCTTTTATCAGAACGAATATTTCAAGAATCCGAAAAAAATAGTTCCGGTCAATAGAGGTTACTGATATTCAATAAACTTCTTTCCATTATTACTCCCTAAGTACACACTGAATTTCAAGTCTCTATCTGAATTTGTTCGGGAGATAGAGCGCTTACAGAAACACACACATACAGACGGATGGACAATTTTTTTTAAAATATGTTTTTCGGAATCTCCAATGTCTGAAATGGGTAAATCCGCCAAAAAAAACTTTCCGATTTTTAAAACTATTACAAGTCTTAACCCTATACTACGTATGATGGGTAAGTAAAAAGGAAACACGTAATTATTTTAAATAAAGCGAATATATATAATAGTACTTTAAATAATTAATAATATGTTTTCTTATCGAACTGTACTTTCTGAGTTTATAATTTGTACAATGAGTGGCATCCATCTACATTTGATAATGATTCAGAATTACCAAATCACTCAAAAAAATAAAAAGAACAAAAAAAAAGCAGGAAGAGGAAAAGAAGGGGGGGGGGGGATTTCTGTGGAAGATTTTAATTCCAGATGTTTATAAGTGTACTTTAGTACATATTTCTGATTTTGATTGCTAAATTTTTCCTGCACCTATTAATGATCATCTGGTATTAAAATATTATTTACCTAAAATAATTTTTTTTACAAAATAGTAGCAGCTTTTAAAAGCAATATATATATATATAATTATTAAGACCACATTTTATTAAAAAATTGTATATATTGTATATATTATATATATTATTATATATTATTACTGTATAATATTACTAGGTGGCTCCGCCCCCCTGCTCGCTACGCTGTCCAACCCCCCGCGTAATCGCTTCGCGATTCCATTCGGTACCGCGAAGCAATCCCCTATTTTCTAGCCAACCCCTTACGTAATTGTTTCACGTTTCCATTTTGGATCTAAATAAATAATCATATAAATCTCTTCTCCTCTGAAATTTTCACTTCGCCGCATTTTCTACGCCAACATATATGTGTAAAATTATATATATATAGTGTTACGAATATTTTAAATAGTTAGTGTTTGTGCTTAAAAATAATGTAAATAGTTCAATTAAGCTCTATCCATAAGCTAATATTATTTTTGTTGCATTGAAATACCTCAATTTGTTGATTTTCCGCAAGCAAGTAACCCCTATTGGATTTGAATGGAAGTAATGGAAATTTTGCGAAATGCTCGAAATAGCGCCAAGTTGGCTTCCCTTTTGGCGATATATCGCCAAATTGGCGATAAACGTGCCGTCGTCTGGCGACAGAGCCCCCCTTGGTAACCCCTTATAGCGTCAGAAAGCTCTGGCCAATCAGATGGGTTTCGCAGTATCTACGCAGATTTTCATTGGTCCATTTCTAAATCGTTACTTTTTTTTATATATAGAAGGATATTATATTATATTGTAAATATTAATAAACAAGCCTTTAAAAGCACACTTTTAATTTATTTTGTTTCAATAAAGAATTATATTTTTTAAATTTTGAAATAACAATTTAGTGTTTTTTTTTTTTTTTTTTTTTTTTTTTTTTTTTTTTTTTTTTTACTAAGAAAATTTACAGAAAGAAACATTGTAAAATTGTAAATTTAACCCAGTTATTAGGCGGTGCTGACAAATGAATAATGAATGTTGAAAACGTTCATCTGATAATGTGTAACATTCCTGGAAAGCTTACCCCTACTGACCTTACACACAATTACTGTGTAAGCTTAAATTGGAAATATATATATGTGTATTTATTGAAGCAAAATAAATAAAAGTGTGCAATTAATGCTTGTTTATTACTATATACTGATTTTTAGTAAAATGTGCTTATAATATATATATATATATATATATATATATATATTTTTTTTTTTTTTTTTTTTTTTTTTTGCATTTAAAAGCAATTACCATTTTGTAAAAAAATTATTTTAAGTAAATAATATTTTAATACCAGATTATTTTTAATAGGTGCAGGAAAAATTTAGCCATTCCATAAAAACTCACTAATACTGATGCGTAACTTTACACTCAATTACTGTGTAAGATTACAGACAAATGTGGTGAAAACTTATACCTAAAATAATAGGTAACCTTCCAGGAAAGTTAGGTGATATCTTACTCCTACTGATGTGTAACCTTGCACACAATTACTGTGAAAGCTTGGAGGCAATTGTGGTGTAACCTTACACAGAAATTTGTGAAATGTTTCACAATGTTATGGTGTAACCTCACACAAGAGCTATGTAATGTTACACCAGTTATATCAGTTAAATGCCGCCGTAAGATTGGAGGCAGCATGCTGCCTCCAATCCATAAAAATTGATACTGCCTTTTATGGAGTAACGTTACACGAAATGTTTTATAATGTAACGAATAAAATGATACATAAAACTTTATTCTACATCCAATATTTAAAAATAAAAAATCATTTTGTAAAAAGGGGGTCAAAACTCCCTAGTCTCCTCAATACAAAAGCTTCCCAAAAATTAAAAACCACAGATGTTAAAAGTATACAAATCTCTCCAAGCGCTTCGACTGAAGCTAAGCTATTATGAAAGAGGAATCCAGTGGAGAAAAGCTGGATGCTGAATGACACGAGTGGACAGGAAATCTCCTTCTACATTTTGTTTTACAGTCGAAACAGCTAATAATCAGTGGAAGGGAGGTAAAGAAAGCTCAACCAGACGATTCTTTCAGGAGACCAAACTCTCCTATAACTTGAAATAGTTAAAAAATACGTGGTATTTTGTAGGAAAAAAAGTCGTCATAATAGTTGTTTGCTTGTGCTAAAATTTCTAAAGATTCCAGAATTGTACAACTATTAAAATCACAAACCCGAATAATGATTTTAATGATTTTTGCTCTATTCATTTTACAAGATAGCTCGATTTCCTGAGTCAATCTTGAGGTTGAGCTTTCCCTTTCTCCTCATTATTAGTGGTTTTGAACGCCTAAGTTTTTTTTTTTCGCGTCGTCTGGTGTCAGTCAGTATCGTGCTAGCTTTTCTCCACTGGTTTCCCTCCTTGATAATAACTTATCTTTAACCGAAAGCACTCGGAGAGTTTTATGTACTTTTAAAATCTAAGATTTTTACTTTTTGAAAACATTTTGTATATATTTCAGCAATTCCTATATTAGTAAAGAATTTTAATGGATCATTTTTATGAATGCATTCATACTTTTTATAGTGAAACAAAGGTGAATTTATTTTTTCGAGTAGTTTGAATCATTGATAACTGGTGATTTCTGTGATTGGGATGCCAACTGTTGCATGCGGAAACAGCACGACGTGGAAGAGACTGCCTTTTATCAACTGCTGAATGTATGATGTCAACTCTTTTAGATGTGGAAGTTTGAAGCTCCATTATCCTGTGATGTTTCAAAAAAATTATTACTGTAGCTATGCCAACCTGTAGCTGCATAGACATGTTCTCACTGACTTTCAGGGATTTCTCTGACGTTTCCGAAAAAGAAAAAAAAAGATGGTCTGGAAAAAAATCGTTGTAGAGGGGAAAAAATCCCGGTTTTCTCAATCCCTCTGATTGCAGTATTTGCAACTGCTGCTCTCAAAAACTCAGCTTTAAATAATTTTGCAATTTTGTAAATTGTTACATATTGCCATGGATTGAAAAGTAACCATTTCCTCCCTTCTCGTTCGCAGTATGAGTACAGCACCTAGAATAAATAGTGTGGAAATCTGCTATCCAAACAGCTCTAAAAATTTGTATCCCTTAAATGTGCAATGATGCTGAAATCCAAAGAGCCGATCGCAGCGACATCTGCGATATATTTTGAGATTTCAATGCAAACATCGTATTTTGCTACAGCGTCTAGAAGAAATTGCCTTGGAGTTTTAGAAAATCTACTGCAGATGTCGTTGCGTTCGACTCATTGGATTTCAGGATCGTTTGAGATTTAAGGGAGCCAATATTTTAGCACTTTTTTAAGTATTACTGGAATAGCCGATTTTCACACTATATATTCTAGACGCTATAGTATGAGTTTAGAGGTGCATTAAGGACACTACAAGGGGCTGAAGTCGGTGTATTGAATATCAATGTAAGCATAGTATAATTACATTGCTTTCTCTTGCTAGATTGATTAACTCGATGCTTTTTGCATGAGTTGAATGTACATTAAGGATAAAGAGAACATGATTTCCAGGAGGAGCGTTTGGAAAAATCTATAAATTTGTTGAACCAAATAATGAAGGTCACTTTCGTAATACATCTACTCCTATTATATCCAGCAAATGAGCCTCAGGAAGTATCATCCATCAAGAGCGGGTTTTCTCTCGCTTATTTAATATTCATTTGACAAAAAAAGTGGTATAGATTATGTAGCCTAGTTATATGGGTTTGAGATTTTACAGATTATTTAGCAATCAGGACAGATTATTTTAATTAAAAAAAAACAATTTACGAAATATATTTTGAAATTTAAGTAGACCTATAACACAAATTAAAATGTAATACGCATAATATAAAAACAACCTTAGTTGGTACCATTATTTTGTTTATTAATAATTGCAGTTTATTTAATTTTATAAATTTAAGCTAAAAATTAGTCCCGATTTTTAATACAAAACAAAATCAAAATTGACCTTTTCACTACAACTATGTAGATAAATTTAGAATTATAAGGTAACTTAACAATATTAAAAATGCAATTTAAAGTTCCATGCTAAATTATTAACTACACTAAAAATATCATTCCACGAGTGCAGGACAAAAAAGAGTATACCCGGTTTTGACCTACTCTTACGTACCCGTTTTACCCAACATGATACAGATTTTGACACTACTCTTAATCCTATGCTAAAATATAAGTAAATATGTTAAAATATTTGAAGGAAAGCAAACATTTAGATATAGTACGTACCAATATTTAATTTATTGAACAAATAGTGATTATATGCGTAAAACCTGGAATCAAATAAAACAATTTTAAGAGTAAGTTAAACGGAATCCTTCACACAAAAAAAATCGCACACAGAAGCTTTTCATTCAGCTACAAATGCCGTTTTGGTGATCGACAAATAATTTCTCGAGTTGACTGACACATACTAGTATAAGTGTTCGAGGAATCTGCTTTATCTGGTTTTACTCACCTAGCCGGTTTTGTACAACTATCCCTAAATGTTTTATTTTCATCAAAGGTTACACTAAATTCTGAAAAAGCAGAATTCCTGTTTTCTAGTTAGTAATTATGTATTTAATGTGACTTTGTAATCTTAAAAAGTGTAATTAGTACTTCTGCTGTTGCAACAGTGAAGGAATTATTTTTAATCGAATAACTTTTTCGGCTAATATTATGAAAATGATTGCATAAAAAAATATAATTTTTTCTCGTTTAATAGAGAAATATCCTTTTAATACAATAAAACAGACAGTTTTTTAATTAAAGAATTACAGTAATACTGTAAGAACTATTTAATGTTCAATTTGGTCAAAATATTTCTGATACAAAATTTTATAGCAATTTAACGACCTTTCGTAGAGACATATTGCCCTACTAGTGGCTGAGAGGTTCTACTCTAGCAGGTAGGCGGGAGTTGCTGTGTTCGGACTCAATCGTGCCCGTCGGTCTAATCGTTCTGAGTTTTCTTCGAACTTTGCGTAAATACGGGTTAGGATCCCTTAGAAAGACCTGAACGGAGGGCATCCCACCCAGACCTATATCTCTAGTGCAGATAACCGTCTGTCATAAGCAGCACCAACACCGTAGAGACATATTTAACGATCTCCCTGTGTGCTGTATGCAGTAATGTTTTAAATTTAACTAATTTGTAGATTTTTTTTTTTTTTTGGAGTTTCGTTTATCTGAGGAAACCCTATTTGTCTCATTTATCTGTCTGTCTGCCCGTCACAGAGCCCCGTTCTCAGAAACTATATAAGTTGGAGACTTGAAATTTTGGATTCTTATAGCTGAACACCTCACATCCAACGGCAAATCATAAAATTTTGAAAAAGTCTGATATTTACCCCTCTGGGCTCTAACTTGTGTATTTTAAGCTCATTTTTTTACTGAGCTCCTAATTAAGTTGAAGTCTTGAAATTTTGGATACTTATAGAACTTACTTACTAATACTTACTGAACACCTCAAATCAAACAACAAATCATACAATTTTGAAGAAGTCTTGTATTTACCGCTCTGGGCTCTAACTTGTGTACTTTAAACAATTTTTCTAACTCATCCCCTAATTAAGTTGGATATGTGAAATTTTGCACACTTATAGCAGAACACTTGCGATCACACGAAAATTCATAAAATTTTCAAAAAGTCTTATATAACCCTCCGGGCTCTAACTTCCGTATTTTTGGCAATTTTTCTAACCTATACCCTTTTCATCACTTTTCTAACCTTTACCGACATTCCTTTGACCCCTCTTTCTTATTATGCACATAGCCGTACATATTTTAATTTTAATTATTACCGTCAGGGGGCGCCTATCTATCTCGGGTGCTATGAGCTCAATTCTTTCGACTGATATATCTACGGATAGTTTGTAAAATGGAGTTTCGTTCGTTTAGAGGTTTGTTAAGAATAGAATGCGCCCCCTGGCTGCGAAATGTTGATCTAATAGATTTGTCAAAAAGATAAAGTGTTTTGAAAGGGATAATAAACGAAACTCTCTGTGTGATCTGTGATCATACTTACGCACTTGCTATTCAAAATTTCAATATGTGAACTATAATCTTTATGTGGAATTATAATCTTTAACATTTGTTACCATATAATTTTCGCCTTTATTTAGGTTTACAAGGCATGTTAAAATTAGGTACTCTTTTAATAATAAATTAAGATACAGCTTTCAAACAAATTGCATTTAAAAGTACATTTTTTTCCTTATACGACGGTATAAAATCTGAAAATGTGCGATGTGTAGAAGTTTAAAATTTTTCAGTAGCGAAAATTGCAAAACGAAAATTCATTTGAAATTTGAAAGTGTTGCCATTCGCAAAATGACGTATTGTGTTACGCACAAATATGTTTGTCCTTTATAATATAGATAGATTCATAGATAGCTGCGTAAAATTCTGACGTATATTTCTGGGCAATGTTTTGTTCTTACACGTATTTCTGTGTAATATTGTTACACATATCTCGGTGCAATGGTGTAATATGCAAAATACACATATATTTGTGTGAGGTACAAAATTTGTAAATTTACCAAAACATACCTATGCAAGAAAAACAATTTTCTATGATTACAAAGTTGTTTGAATTTTAGAGTGAAGAAATAATTACACATTTACATTAAGGCGATACAAACACATAAATACAGGTATAATTTCTGACAAGAGTGTGAATTTTATGACAAATGTGCAATTTTACACATTTATTTATCTAAAATTGACTAATTTATTTATACATTTATATTTTAGAGTGTATGCGAATAAATTCAGAATCTTTTGCAATATAAACTCGTGTTTTTAAAAATTGCAACGCCATGAAAAAATAATCCGAAACGTGTCCGAAATCAGTATTTGGTGTAGCCGTTACACGCGCTGAAATAAGTGCTGCTAAACAACGTAACATGGGGTAAAACCAATTTTGAATGTCTAACTAGGGAAGAGTATTCCATTTTGTTTGTATGCGTGCCTAGAGTTTATCTGTAGAAGCTGTAAGACAAGGATCACGAGCGAGGCGCCGACCAACGAAATCCCACACATTTTCAATAGTTGACATATCCAGTGAATACACAGATTACTGAAGAAGCCGCATGTGTTCTGCTGGCAAGAAGTCTTGAATCTTCCTTGCAACATGTAGTCGTTCATTATTCTGTTAAAAGGTGGGTTCAGGAATGTCTTGAAGGAAAAAAAACAACTTCGGTCTCCAGCACTTCACTGACGTACCAGTGTCTGTTTAGATTACCCATAATTCGTAAGAGCTACGGTCATCCGTGATATGAATTCGTACCCCAAACCATAACTTCGGGTGTTCGCCCACTATGATGTTCGATATTGCACTTCGGAAGGTAGCATTCACCGGCATAGCGTCTAACGGTATGGCCATCATTGTACCACTAATTAAAGCGGGAGCTGTAAAAAAAAAAAAACATTTGTTCTCACCACCAATCTGCACACAAGCTTCTACGTTCATAAGCTCATTGCAGCCGCAGGTGTCGATGGTTTTGCGTGAGGGGGATCCTATATAAAGGAGTTCTTACACGCAGTCCACGGTGCAGCAGACGTCAATGAATTGATGAATCAGACAGTATTTCACGTGTAGCACTTGACCAATATGCTGCCAACTATCTAGATGAAACTATACGTTCCGTTCGCGCCATGTGAACCAGACGTCTGTCATCGCGCGTTGGTATCACCTTTCGTGGTCCATGCCAAGATTTCCAAGTTGTTCGATTCTCCTCCGTCCACTGCTTCCAAACTCGCATCTCAGTGCTGATATTATGCTACACTCTACCTTATATTGTATGATAGGAAAACCCTACTACGCAAAGCCCGATGGCTATCCCTCGTTCAAACTCCGTCTGTTTTTGAAATGTTGCAATTTTTCGTTAAAGAGTCCTATATTTACGTCTCACCTACCCTTTACCGCCTCCAGATAACCATAGACTATTCAGCGTCCAGGAACGACCCTATATTTATAGGATTTTCATCAGCAGTCCAGAGGGCGATTCTCAGTCCACGCATGCATGGTAACTCTGAAATTTGAATCATTTGCATAACATACTATAATTTGCATTTGCTGAAAATTTCAGCTCAATCGCATCATTCCTTCATGGTTTTGAATATTTCACAAACAGGAATATATTTCTTCCTTTGATTCTCGGCTAGTTTTCGAAGATAGATTCTTCTTGTAATATTGACAGTTGTCTCTTAAAAACAATCCTTGCATTTATGGTCATTAGATCGGGGACCACTAGATTTTTAATAGCTCATTGACCAGAAGATATTGAACACTGCGGCTCTAACATCCGAAAAGTTCCATCTTTCGCTTTTCAAAATCATTTTGAAGGGGTAATTTATTTTGTATATTTCTTTTATTTTTTTAATTCACTCCTTTATTTCGTATATTCTTCAAAACACTTACGATTGATTGGTGTTTCATGACTTCCTCCACTGCATTTACTTGTTATATTTTCATTCAGTTAACTGTAACTTGAACTTGACTAGGATGATGAGATTTTGTCCACATTTTTACCAAAATTCGTTGCATCAAAACGACAAAATTGTCAAAATCAAAATTGTCATCGTTATCAGGTGTAATTTCGTTTCAAGAATCATTTTCTGAATGTTCACTTAGCAATTTAAAAATTTCCTCATTCTAAAGTCCTACACGGCACGAAGCCTTCAGTGTACAGTCGTGGTGAAAAAAAGTAAATATCCCTACTAACGATGCAACTAATTATTATTAAAGAAAGTTTCTGATATCAATCGATTGGAAATAAAGTCTACTTTGAAATGATGTGCATAAAATTTGCTTAGCGGGCCATCTACAAATCAAAAACAGACAAAAATGTGTTTTATTCAATGACAACAAAGCTTTTTTTTTTGACAATATATTTTAAATCTTCGGTTCAAACTATGCCTAGAAACGAGATTTCTAGTCATTTGAATGATAAACTTTTTAATTATAAACATTTAAAATGTAGAGCTTCTAATGTAAAATTGAATTTTCATATTTGTATTAATATTTTCTGAAATTATAATCCTAATGTGATAATTTTGTGTATATGGATATAATACTAGAGAATTCAAACATAAAAACATTAAATTTGTAATTAAAAAAAATTTATAATATGAATTATGAAATTAATATTCAAAAAAAAAAAAAAAAAATTCCAACCTACATTTTTTTAAATATATTTATATTTATTATGTCTTTTTTTATGCGACTTCTAAATTTCAAAATTTTCTTTCGAGTAGCTTTCGAATTATTTTTTAAAAACATAAAAATGATGGTTTAAGGGGTCGTCTATTATGTGTAGAAAAGCATAATTTGAAAAAAAATATTTTACCCATTTTGTTGAAATAGTTGGGCTGGCAATAGTCAAAACCTATTAAGGGAGTGAAATGGTCATATTGGCAAAAAATAATACATTAATAAAAATAACATAGGCCTCCTGTAGCATTTCCAGAATTGAGTACCGAACTTGAATTTAGCTTACAGCTTCTGAAATAGACTCATTTTTAAATAATTAATTTCTTGAAAAATAATAGTACGAATTTCATGAAATTTTGGATTTAGGCTAATTGAACGGTGTAGAATTTATTTATGGTGTCAAATATAAATATTGCTATTGAAAAAAAAAAACGAAGTTTGGTTCGTTTTGATATGTAGATGTACACCTAAGCTAATTTTGTATACATCATTTCACTTTATTTCCAACCGTTTGGTAACTGTAACTTTCTTCCACGATAATTTGTTACATAGATAGCAGGGTGTGTTTACATATTTTTCCCCACGACTGTTCATGTGCGAAAATTGAATGCCGCTAACAGACTTTAACTTCTCCCCATATGGTTTACATCAGGCAAAATATTAATTTTGCTTAGTTTGTAATGTATAGTAAAGATAACATCTACGACATTTTAACAGATAGATATAGTAACTTGAAATCATATAAAAGCTCATACTTTTGCCTTCTAGGTTTATGGCCGGAGTGTGGATATCTCCCCCTACCCCATTGTACCCGTTTTGTTCATAGCAACTATGATACATCTCCTTTCTTTAGAACACTGTTGAAATAAAAGAAAATCCATTATTTTGTTCGAGTCAGCGATGACCCATCATGATAATTCTATGTATACAGACCTGCAGATAAAAAAGTGTTCTTTGGATTTCAACTAAATTCCTGTTAAGACAGAGTATCTAGGATAAGCAAAAACTTTTATTTTGAAAAACAGCGGAGATAAAAACTAAAAATTGCATTTTGGGAAATAGAGAACCCGTCTCCGTAATTCTAATGTTAAAATATTTTCATTAATAGCGAAATTAAATATGGCTTTATCCTATTTTTTTATTTTTTAAATTATCCAATTTTTCGAAGAACTTTGCAATTTTTAGAAAATAACTTAACTGACCAATAACGTTCACTAAATCCTTAGGGGAAAAAATCATATTGCTGTAATTTTTCTCATGAACTACTGAAGTAAATTCAATAACTTTAATAGTTTTAGCAGTGGCTAAACTATAAATTGATCAATTGAAAATCATTGGAAACGTCCCAGTCGCTCCCAATAAAAGTTAACGGTAGGGTTTCGCAACACATATTGTTCTCTTAAAGCATTTCCTTTAATAAAGAAAATAACTATGGCATAACCTCGTTTTATTTGATTTATTATGTTATGCATATTTTTTAAGAACCTTTCAATTTCGTGAAAATAACTTAAGTGATCAAAAACATTTGCAAAATACTCGAGAACAGCTGATATTTATTTACCTTTTTCTTAATAATTACGTATGTGATTTCAATGTTTTTTAATTGTTTTAGTAGTAATTTAGGTTATATATTAATCGACTGTCAAATATTAAACTCGCTATAATCATTCTCGCGAAAAAAAAAAATTCCAATTTGACTAATGTCCTCGCCACCCTTAATTTTTTTGCAGTTAAAATGTAATTATTTATAACGAATTATATTTTCAGATCAGGGAAGAAGAAAAAAATAGAAAGGCTATTCCTTCCCCCATTCGAATAACCACTGTAAAACAAACTCTCTTTGATCCAAAAAAGTCTTACATCCTGATTGGAGGACTTGGCGGAATAGGTCTTGAGCTTTCAGAATGGCTAATCGAGAGAGGTGCTAAAATGATTGTTATTTCGTCAAGATCTGGCCTAACCACGGGATATCAAAAGATGTGCCTTCGACGCTGGGAAGAAGACTCAGTTAAAGTAGTGATAACCAAGTTAAATGCAGTTAAACCAGAAGAAGCCAAAAGCATAATTATTCTAGCTGCAAAGCTAGGACCTGTTGGTGGAATTTTCAATGTTGCTTTGGTAAGTTCAAATTTATCTTTTTTGTTCCAATACATTTTAAAATAATTTAAATAATTTTCTTCCTGCATAAAAATAATTTCTGTTTCCCGTTAAGTTTAGTTTGCCAAAAAAGCACCAATTAAACAAAACTAGCACTCCCGATAAATAAAAATACAGGTTGACAAAAAATATCCCTAATAAAATTAAGTTTGAATTAAAAAGAAAGCTAAACTAAATACCACAAATTATATTCCTCTACATTATAAATAAATAGTTAGCGATGAAACAGTTAGATCAAAACTGTATCGAACCTCTCAGAGACAAACAGAAATATTGTAAATAGAAATACAACAAATGCATAAAGTAATAATTAATGAAGTAGGAGAATCTGATTGCTCATGCACATCCCTCATGATTTTAGTAGAAGCTACACTGTAAAAAAATCTGTCATTTTTACAGAAAGTAATTATATTTTTTACAGAAAAAAATTGTTTTTCTTCAAAACAGTTTTTTTCTGTAAAAGAAACTGAATGTCGTAATATTTGCAGAAAACATCTGTATCTTTTACAGAAAAAAAAACTGTTTTAATGAAAAATTACAGCTTTGTTCTGTAAATAAAAAGGTTTTCAACTGGCGCAAAATTGACAGTTTTTTCCTGTCAATTTGACAGATTTTTTTTTACAGTGTACAGGTAAAGACTCTCTTAAATTAATCTGTTATCGGCGATTAAGAAACATTCATACCAAATATTTCTCCTTTCAGAATATAGAAGAGCGAGTCGAGAATTTGTAATCAGCTAGGTATATCACCATTCTCGATTTATCAAAAGGATATTGGCAAATTCTCCAGAGCCGCAGGGCCCTGCGGAATCTAGTATTTTGCGCGATCATTTGGAGCTTTCGATCCCTAAGAGCGTGTTTTAGATTTTAAAGTGTTCCCTACTTTTCCAGTAAACTTATGTCAGGATTGTTAAGATTTGAAGCATTTACAGTACCGTATCTAACGATATCGTGACATTTTCGCAGAATTTGAGAAATATAGGTCTAGTGTTACATCGCATTGAAACTACAAAATCAAAAATAAGACCTACGAAATGTAAATTTGAAAAAGAATAATGATGAATATTTGGGACATATTGTGGGAAACTATACCCAACACGTTCGCAAGCTTAAGCGAAAATTAAAGTGCTCAAAACTTTACCACACTTCAAGCTAAAACCCAAGTACGCGTTTTGTTTTAAGGATTAGCCGGGTACTATGGCCGTTTATTAAAAAAACCTTCACTAATAGTACCGCCTCTAACAAGCGCATTCAAAGGCAACTCCACGAAAGGAGAAATAACTTGGACCGCAGAATGCAAATCGGAATTCCACAACCTGGCAATAAGATGAACGGATGCTCAATTTTTTGCGCGCTGAATTTTATGAGAGAGCTTAGAGTTCAAATGGATGTATCTAATTCAGGGATGGGCGTCGTCTTAAGCACGGAAACTGGAAAGAGTGAGTAACATTTGATCATGTTCTTGAGTAAATATTCTCGGTACAACAGAAGGAGAAAGCTCAAGTTTAGTAGTTAAAAAATATGCATTTTGAGAGTTTCATTATTTAAATGTTTCGAAATTAAAGTAGTTACGGACATCATCTTTGAATATGGTTACAGTCAAATGCTAATTCCATACAGAATCTTATAAAATGGGCTCCAGCCTTTCAGCCCTACGAATGTGAGGTAATTCACAAATCTGGAAAAATAATAAAAATGCGGATGACTCAGTCTAACTGCAATAGAAGAAACGAAAGTAAAGGATAAATAGATATAGAGATGTGAAGAAATTGTTTATGTGAATCTCATATGCGTTATTATGTGCACTTAAGATATGCAATTCCCTAGAATACGTTTGTATTTTTTTCATAGAATTGTTAAAAGTATTACAGTCGATTTTTTTTAACACTAGAAAGACAGGGAATTTTACTAAAATTTTATAAAAGTATTTGACACCAGAATTTTTATTTTAAATTATTAACTTATTTTTTTAACAAGTTTTTTTTTTTGTATCTTTTAAACTAGTTTTATAAAAAAAATTTCTGGTTCGAGCCGAAATATATTCATTCGGTTGCGGTCAAAATGGACGCTCGCCGTCTTTCTAGTGTTATTCTAAATGAAACTTGTGCAGAAAGTTTTGAATTGGATATGAATGCTAAATATATGTATGTTGTATACCTTATTTTGTACATTTTCCTTACAAATATCTGTATGCTCAACTACGAAAAAAGAGGGTATGAGGTGTGGTGAATTGTCTACTTTACTAATAGTGAGTTGCCCAATAAATTTGGACCTGATTACGCAATACATGATACTGTAGACGGACGTCATTTATTAAAGGCAATTTAGAGGATATTACGGGTCTAGGTACTCTATATTATCCCTCTTAAAACGAAATCCACGAGCAGGGTATAGTTCCTGCCAACCAGACTTTCTGTCTTTCAAAATAACTGTCTGTGCTTTTTTGAAATTATAGCCAGGTGTGCCTTTTTCTTGTTGTGAATAAAAGTTTAAGTTCTCTTATCTCTGCCATCATAAGTTATTTCACTAGGACATCATAATGTGTACATAATTCTTTGTGATTTTTTTTTTATTATTATATCTGTCTAATATAAATTTCAATGTCTACAGTTGCGTTATGTTTTTTTTTTTTTTTTTTTTTTTTTTTTTTTTTTTTTTTAATGTACTGCAGATAAAAAACTTTTTAAAATCATGCATGAAAGTTTTAAGTGTATAATTTAATTATAAGAAGAATCATATATTTGTGTGCAACGTAAATTAACTTGAATGATAATTACTTGACTTTTTCGAAAATCATAAAAAAATAATTCCAATATCCAGTCATATTCGTAATCTTGAATAGTTTTAACCCTCTCGCTGCGCAACCCGAGAGTTTCTCGTGCAACGTAAAAATAGCAAAATTTGCGCAACCCGAGATTTCATCGGGGTTGCCTTTTTTCTGTATAATGAACCCTGCTTGATCATTCCCACCAGTAAGTTTTTATCGTAAATTTTGCCTTATCTAATCGGGGAATTTTCCCGATTAAATCAGACGAAAATTTTTGTTTTGAAAAACCGGTGATAAAAGAATAAAAATTCTTAAAAGTTGCTCTTCGCGAAGGAATTAAATACGCAATTTTTGAAGCTATTTTGATAAAACAAAATTGTCAAGTTTTAGCTCTTTAGCTTTAAAAAAAACTCTATTCTATACAAAAAAATAACTATTGCTGTCACCGCCGTAAATGAATTTTTTGTGACTGGGGGTCTCTCTTCTCCAATATGAAGAAAATTATTGCATACAAAAATATCAAAATTGGTACCATTATAGTGAAATTTGCGTTAAACATGCTGAAGCAGACAGTTTTAAATGGCAGCATCTTTTTAAGAGCAATTTAATGTTGAAATCGGTCAAAATCGTTCCGTAAAAAAGTTTTATATGAACAAAAACTATCAATAGGAGTTTAAAGATCTTTTATTGGAACATACTTCTCAAGCATACGGGGTGCAGACTGTATATGTTTTATACTGCTATTTTGAGTGGTTTTTTTTTTTTTTTATCAAATTGCCATCATCACAAGATATATATATACCGGGTGTCCTAAAAAGGGCTGACTGATTTTCAAATTCAATAACTTGCAAACGGTGACAAATATTTAAATAATTTTTGCTGGAGGGTTATGCATATGGTCAAAAGTTTTTTTACAGTGATTGTCGATTTTAGTTCGAATTGCAAACAATAGCTAGCGCTGTAAGTAATAGAGGCTAAATACAGGCTCGCCTTTCTTTTCTTCCATGTGGAAAAAGGAGGTTAAAAGGAGATGAGTGGGTCTCGAAGTACCAAATATCGAGCCGGAATTTAGCGTCTACTGATCGCAGCGCCATCTATTGTTTGTAATTTGAACTAAAATCGAAAATCACTGTAAAATAACTTTTTGAACTTATGCATAACCCTCCTGCAAGATTTTTTAAAATATCTGTCACAGTTTGCAAGTTATTGAATTTTAAAATCAGTCGGTACTTTTTACGACACCCGTACTTTTTACATCCATACTTAGAAAAGGTCATTATTTTAAATTGTTGCCAAAAAATTACGTCATACAAAATTCTATTTATACGTAAATATTAAATAGAAAGAATTCTCTAAAATAATAATTGATTGAGCGTGTGAGTTTTTAAAACTCGTCTTATCCAAAATTTAAAAAAAAAATCGTGTTTTATTTCTATCAATCTATTCTATCGGTATACCTACAGATGTAAAACACAACAATGTGCAAAAAAACTAGTTTTATCCTGTATTTCTGTCATTGTAAGATCTTGGTTTGCGATGAAAAAAAATGGATGTGGTTAAGGGGTCTCAGGACTCTTAAAGCTCTAAAATTTTCGAAATTTTAATTTTTTTAGATGTTAAACTTCTATGTTTTCTGAACATTTTGATATAATTGTTATCTTTAAATTCCCATTAGAACAGAAGTTATGGCATTTAGAATTATACTCGCTCAATAGCTGAAGCGGTGTTTCCGAAATTTTGAAGTCATTTTTCTCCAAATGACGTTCTTAGGCATAAGACGCACGATATCTCAAAAACTTCTGAATATTTTTTCATTAAAATTTCAAAACATATGTTTCATGTTAGTCTGTATAAACTGAACCTAAAATTTCCTTTTTATTGTAAAAGGAAAATATTATTTTAGGGGTTTATATTGTTGAAATTTTCTAAATTTTGTATTAGCTAAATACAACTTTGTATTAAAAATATAAAAATGCTTTAAATACAAATTTATTTAGGTTCAGTGTAATTATTATAATTTGAGGAATAATAGGCACCAAAATTTTCATTCTAGTTGCAAAATTTATTTTGTAATCGTGCGCATAATCTGTTATGCCGATTTTCTGCTCGTCAAATGTCTGACATTTTGAAGTCCCCTGTAAATGTTAATTCTGCATCTTGCAATTTTTTAAATATTTGAAATGAAAGAACATACTTGTATCTTTCATTCCCATTTAAAATTGTGTCTTATTATCAAATACATTTTAAGATATTAAATGTTGAAAATGGTCCATTTTTTTTCAAAAATAATAATTAAAAAAAAAAATAAATTTTTAAAAAATAATAATTAATAAAATAATTAATTAATTAATTAATTAATTAATTAATAATTAATTAATTAATAATTAATAAAAAATAATTTTTTTCAATAAAAAAAAGTATTTTCATGTGAATATTAAAAAGAGAATTTGAAAACTTTGGGAAAAGACATAAAATTTTAAGATCATATAAAGCGAAAATTATCTTTCAGAGTTTGTGGTGGCAAATGACATTCAGCTAAAAATTTGAAAATTTCAACCTTATAACTTTGGCGATTAATGAGTTAAAACAATTTTCTTATGGTGTTGTTCAAAATTCCGGGTGACAACTTTGTTTACATAGTTCATTTTATATACGCTGATTTTAAAATGCTTAACAGACCTTGTTTAATCATTCTTCAAAACAACTGTTAGAATTCTCAAAGCTGTTGATTCGGCCTTAAAATCCCTCAATGACATCGCAACTAATCGTTTAATTATAATTTGGACGTTAATAATCGTTTTAAAGCAGTTCAAATTAGCGTGGTTTTAGAGTCTGTGGTGTCTGAATGGGGTTTTGGCGAGTGTAGCTCGTAGAGTGTAGAGCCACCTAGTTTCTTAAAAAGTGTACCTAAAATTGGCAAAACTACATTTTGAGAAAAAATGAAGAAAGGACATACAAAGGACTTACGTGTATATTCTTGGCATCGTTTGATTAAAAGTTTAAAGGCTCCATTTAGAAGTTTGTATAATGAAACGATATACACTAGTTGTGGACGTGAGTTTCAAAACTTGCCTTATCCAGAAAATCAAATTCTGGGAAATCGCGAAAAACCTGTGACTGCGTCGATTGGTTTTCATTGTAAACCAAGATTTTACAATGCCAGAAATGCACAATAAAATTAGTTTTTTTTTGCAGAGTGCGGTGTTTGTTTGATGCAGGTTCACCAATAGAATAGATTGACAGAGAGAACTCGATTTATTAAATTTTGGATAAGTCGAGTTTTGAAACTCACGTTCTCTGTTATTTTCTTATTTATATCATTAATATTGTTTTTTACGCGCAAACTTACAAATTTAGAATTTTCAAGTATTTTACGTCAATTTTATTTTCGTAAAAGCGCATCCGATGTTCGACAACTTTGACTAATCTTTAAAATCTATTTAAATTTGTTTTAAAGGTAATGTTCGGATTTTCAAAATTTGGTCCCTCAATGTAATCATTTAATTTTGAATGTTCTTATGCACTTTTCACTTTAATCCTTGCAAGACATATAAGTTTTACCATGACTTACTATTTTTTATCCTTTTCTTATAATTTAAAGGTCTTAAGAGATGCATTAATGGTGAATCAAAGTGTACAGAATTATCTAGATGCATGTGAACCTAAGGTTGTATTAACAAAGAACTTGGATTTATTTTCTCGGGAACTTTGTCCTGAGCTAGACTGGTTTGTTTGCTTTTCATCCGTCGTCGGTGGTAGAGGAAATGCTGGTCAAAGCAATTACGGGTATGCAAATTCTGCCATGGAAGGAATATGTGAAGAAAGAGTAAACAAGGGTTTACCAGGTACACATAACATATTCCATTTATCTACTTTGTATCCATATCGGTTTTATTATCAATATAGTAAGGTTTTCCACAAAATGCTATAATATTGTACATTCATATACGGATGATTCTTTGAGTCCTTTTCGCCTGAAGTAACTTTTGAACAGATGTAGCAACAGTCAGGAATGTAGTGTCTAGATTAAGTAAAAGGAGCATGCGCCACACAATTAATTTCAGATCAACATGCATAGCGGTAACGCAAAGAAAAGACATCTTATCTTGAAACCTATTGAAGCCGTGATCTAAAATTCAATGATAAACTTATAGATCATCATTAATATAGTAAGAATTACTATAGATCTTAGTGCATATGATTCCAGATCTAAACACACATATCTAACAAATAACTTTTATTTTAAATAAAAAGGAAACATATTGTTCTATATTTTCTTTTTCTTGATCAGTGTAAAAGCTTTTGTTTCATATTTGAATTTTGTTTCATATCGTATTCTGATTCGATAAAACTCTACTTGCATACTTAAAATAAATCTCATTTCGCTTTTAATTAAAATTCGTTTATCTTAAACAAAACGCAACCCATTTGTCCCAATGTTTAAAGTCATGTCGATATGTTTTATTTTTTATTTATTGCGTCGACGATTCTTGAAGTAGCATAATATACACTTTCTATTTTAGGAAAGATTATATGGCCAGATTTCAGTTGAGAACACATAATTCAGTAGTAACAAAAAAAAGGTTTATTACGCATCAGGTTTGTCGAGTACAAATCGAGATTTCCGGCTATAAATAGACGGTGCTGGAGAGGGGACTCGCTACATTTGGTCATTACAGTGTCAAGATGAAGAAAAGAGTGATGCAATTAAAATTCTGAGAGAGCTGGGTTATTGGCGAGGAGAAATTTACGAAAACATCATACCAGTAGATATCTGCAGGGGTCGTATGCTTAAGGTATGTTTTCAGGCAAATATCACTATTTGTTTATAGAAAAAAAATCTAGGCTAACCATGCGAAATTTCGCCTTATTTAACAAAAAAAATTTTCGTGAGAAAATGCTGGTACCGAAGAATTTTTCGGTCGTAAAATTTCAGAATAAATACGACCCCTGTATCTGGCAAGAATTAAGTTGAGATGAGACACGTGTTAATTTCCGTTAATGCAATGTCAATGAGGAGTGTGAAAGGTCAAAATATGAATTTTAACACCAACAGATAATCGGAATATATAGACTACGGAAAACCACAAGGTCGCATTTTACAGGGGGCTGCCAAACCATGGAAAGAAGCGCAGCCGAGCCGATTGAAGGCATATGGAAAAATAAGAATAAAGATATTGCACGCAAAATCGATGATAAGAATTTCTACGATGGGAAAAATAATGCAGCAGCTGCAGAACATGGAAAGAAGGCATGAGAAAGTTCACCCTAGTAACCAAATTAAGCTTGCTAATGTAACCAGTATATTGTTACCATGCGAGATAAAAATAGCATGCCTTTTTTAATCTAATACTGTCAGCTGCGGGTTTGAGAATTATAGCGAGCAAAGAGCTTACTTTTATAAAGGAAGAGAGCAATGGAAAATAAATTTAATTAAGGTTTTAAGACAGATTTAAAATATAAGAATGTTAAAATGTAGTTTATTGTTTTATGTTAATTCATATCTTGTCTCACGCGAACTTAGCACATGTGTATTGTGCATTGATTAGTTGTTCATTAGTACAAGACAACTAAACTCGTTATATAAGATATAAAATGTAATAGCGACTAATGGCTGTCCTTTTTATCCATATTTGTGCTATTGAATTTTTCTACTAGTATTTCACTTCGTAAGTTTCTTTTCTAAATAATGCGTATCTTTCTTTTTATTGTGTACTTTATTTAAATATCAATCGACTCATAGCTACACTATTAAAAATTTGCAGCATTCCGGCAGGTCATTTCACCGTTTTTTCCGAAAATGGTCACACAACCGGTAATTTAACACTATTCTGACCATATTATTAGTCATTTTATGGTCAGAATAGAGTTATATTATGGTTATGAAACCGTTTTTTTCAAAAAACGGTGGAATGCTGCAAAATTTTTAACAGTGTATCATACTCTGCATGTCAGGATAATTTTTTTTTAATATGTTATGAGCTTTGCAGTTCACTTTGAATTGCGCTGGTTAGCTGAAGCCTGATTGATTAAAATTAGATATAGAAAAATTAGGTTTTGCTCATAGTAAGTGAAGTAAAACATTAGCTTATTTTAGTAGAGAAGATCATCATTAAAAGATTTTGAAATCGCATTAAAGTTTAAAAGAAATGAATTTAACTAAGTAAGTTAAATTATTGACTGGTGTAGTAGGCTGGCCAAATATGGAAATGCAAGATTAGAGATTTACTTGATTATCACGAAGGAGCACTTGATTTTATAGATGGTAAATTAAAGAAACCTGAACCATTAAGTAGCACAGCTGAAGATAGAGAAATAAAGGAACATAAAGTACGTTCTGATTTGTATCGTAAAGCTAATAGTTATGTAAAATCCGTGATAGCAAGTACCGTAACTGATGTAGTTTATCAAAAGATTATGGATAAAGAAACAACACATGAAATGTGGGAAGCCTCAAAGCATCATTTTGAAGCAACGTCAAAAGATCAGTTATTTAAGATATGTACAGAATTTTTCGCATTTAACTAGGCGTTAGGCGATGATGTCTCAACTCACGTAGCTAAGTTAAGAACCATTTGGAGCGAATTAAATAACGGACTTAAAGATATTGATGAAAATATGTTACCTGATTTAATTTTAGTTTGTAAATTATTGCAAATTTTACCACGCAAATTTGAAACCTTTAAGTCTAGCTATGGATGTTGTTGTCTAAAAATGAAGACAGAACATTTGATGAGTTAACAGAACAATTTCGTATGTTTGAGAGAAATTTCATCAAAGTTCAAAACGGCGATATTGCTGTTCAGGAAGCAATAGTAGCTTCAAGATTAGAAAAACAGGATAAAGATAAAAATCATAAACTTATCAAAAGTCATATAAAGCAGATATTGGTAATTTGTAATGTTTATATCTGTCGAAACGAACACATCGGAAGCAGATTAAACAACTTTTTGGACTGATAATGGAGCAATTAAACATATTACTAGCTGTTCAGAGTACTTTACTGATTTCACGCAATTTCTTAGTCTTTGTAGCATTAAGGCTGCTGGAAAGGAAAGATTAAAAACAATTTGAAAATGTACTATTCGTTTTAAATCTTTTGCTGGTGGAAAATGTCAAGAAATTCAGCTGCAGGATATCCGGTATGTACCTGAAGTCAACAAAAATTCATTTTCAGTGTTACCTGCTCACGACAGAAATCAAGATGTGAATTTCGATCGACATCTACTGAATGTTGGTTAACACTAAATAATCAAGTGGTACTGTATGGAGCACGCAATGCGTCTGGATCTTTGTTTAAGGCAATAATTGAGCCAATCATGCCAAAGCAAATCTTAGAAATAAGTAATACTGAGAAAAACAATTCTTTATTACAACTTTATCATGAAAGATGGGGTAATCAAGATAATTGTCACATCAAACAAAAGCTTGCAAAAGAGTTACGAATCAAAGTTCGATTGGAAAATAAGTTATGTGAACCATGCATTTATGAGAAAGCCCATCGCTTACCTTTTGGAAACAGAAAGCAAGCAACAGAACCAGGTGAGCTTATTTCGGCTGATGGTTGTGGCTCGTTTCCCGAATCTTTTCAAAAGAAACTATATTTAGTTCTATTTAAAGATAGCTTCACAATGTTTAGGTATGGTTACATCATAACAGAGAAGTCAGAAGTCAATAATATGTTGAAATATATGCTTGCTCATGCTAAAACTATGGGACACAATATTAAAAAATATTTGACAATTAATTGTGGTGAATTTGACAGTAAAGGGATTGAAGCAAATCTATGTCAAGAAGGAATTACGAAAAGACCTGTCGCACCTTTTACACCACAACATAATGGATCAAGTGAAAAAGAGAACCGAATAATTGTAGAAATGGCAAGAACATTCAAGTACTTGAATCCTGAAATCAGTTTTCCTAATGCAATGTAGGCTGAACTAATCTCTTCTTCAATATATATCCTAAATAGAATGGGAAAATCTTCAGTGGAGGGAGTTAGTCCTTATGAATTGTGGATCAAGAAGAAACCTAGAGTAAAGCAGTTACGTGTAATAGATTCTATATGTTACGCTCATATTCCTGTACAAAAGCGAAGAAAAATGGAGAAAAAAGCTACCAAAGTTAATCTTATTGGTTACGATTCTGATGAGCGTTACAGAATTTGGATTAAAGAAGAAAACAAGATGATTTTTTCTGTCAATTTTCATGAAAATTTGAAAAAATGCTATAATCCTGTTTATTTACCATTCAACAGCAATAAGCAAGAAAATACAGTTGAGCTTTCTAATCAGGGAAAGTATGAAGATGAACAACTTAAAGAAGGAGTAAAACATATTTATTTAAGTGACAGTGTTGTTGATAGTAATGAATAAATTAAACCATCACATGATATACAATTGAGAGAACGTGACAAGTGCGAAAGACTTCACGGTTTGTTGATTATATAATGGAATCTGAGTCACTAATTTATGAAAATGAAAAACCTGTAACATACATAGAAACAACCAACAGCAAGGAAAGTTCAAATTGGAAGAAAGCGATGGAGAATGAAATAAAATCTTTAAAAGAAAATGAGACCTGGGAATTAGCTAATTTGCCAGAAGGTGCCAAAGCTATACCCTGTAAATAGGTTTATACATTAAAACAAATCCAAATGGCAGTGTTAACAAGTATAAAGCAGGGCTTGTTAAAAAAGGTTATAGTCAACCTCAAGGCATTGATTATATTGAAACTTTTAGTCCAGTAGCAAAATTAGAAACAATGCAAGCAGTATTGAGTATTGCAGCAGAAAAAATGTATTTATCACAATTTGATGTATCTACAGCATTTTTTGTATGGAGAATTAGAAGAAACAATCTACATGCATCAACCAGAAGGATATGAGGACGCAACAAAAATAGTATGCAAGCTCAAGCGAAGTTTGTATGGTTTAAACGTTGCTGGAATAAGTGTTTTGGTAAATTTTTATTAAACTTGATTTCAAAGTGAGTGATGCCGATCCATGTCTATACATTCGAGAGAAGAATGGCAAAAAGTTAATTATAGCATTGTACGTTCATGATGGATTAGTTGCTGCAAATCATCAACAAGAGTGTGAAATCTTCATTAAAAAGTTAAAAGCCAGATTCAAGATAGTTACTGAAGATGCTTCTTGTTTTTTAGGTATTGAAATTGAATATCAGAAAAACTGAGATATTACTATTAGTCAAAAAGGATATGCGAAGAAAATTCTTAAGAGATTTGGATTTGAAAATTGCAAGCCAGTAACAACACCGATGTTAAAGGAATCAAGATCGCAAAATACTAAAGAATCTAAGAAAGTTGTCTTTCCATATAGACAAGCAGTTGGAGCTCTAATGTACCTAACGGTAGGAACTAGACCAGATCTAGCTTACAGCGTAGGAGTTTTATCAAGAGCAATAGAAAACCCATTTGCTGAAGATGTAGTCAGAGTAAAGAGAGTTTTCCGCTACATATCAAAAACAAAAAATCTTGGTATGACTTATCGAGCAACAAATTCAAATAGAGTATTAAAGTGTTACAGTGATGCAGATTTTAGTGGATTGATAAAAACTGGAAAATCAACATCTGGGTCAGTGATAATATATGTTGGAGGTGCAATCTCGTAGCGCAGTCAAAGACAAACCATCGTGGCTACTTCAGCAACAGAGGCTGAAGTTATAGCAGCATCTGAAACAACTAAAGAAATTCTTTGGCTCAGACGATTGTATGAAGGAAAAGTAAAGCTAAAAGAAATATCTATTCTTCATCTAGACATTAGTGCAGCAGTAAAACCTGCCCATAAACCAGAATATCACAGAATAACAAAACACATAGAAATAAAGCATTTCTTTGTTCGTGAGAAGGTATTAGAAGGCAAGTTAGTTGTGGACCAAATTTCAACTGAGAAACAGATTGTAGATATTATGACCAATCCGTTAGCCAAAACTCGATTACAGATATTGTGTGATCAAATTGGATTATTAGGCTAGAGACAAAATATGTAATTAACAACGGAAAGTGTTAAAATGTAGTTTTTGTTTATGTTAATTCATATTTTATTTTCACGTGAACTTAGCACATGTGTATTGTGCATTGATTAGTTGTTCATTAGTACAAGACAACTAAACTTGTTATATAAGATAAAAAATGTAATAGCGACTAATCGGCTGATCTTTTCATCCATATTTATGCTATTAAATTCTTCTATTAGTTTTCATTTTGTAAGTTTATTTTGTAAGTCATGCATATCTTTCTTTTTAATGTGTACTTAATTTAAGTATCAATCGACTCAAAACTATCATACTCTTCATGTCAGGGTAATATTTTTAATAAAGAATTTACTAAAATAACATTATTTTTGAAGGGGGTGCGAAAACGAAAATTCTATTGAAGAATATGCGAAAGAAATATCTTTCACACCATTAATATCAGATAGTTTTACATGTGTAGAGAATTATCGCATCGATCTGTGCACTATATATATTTTAATAAATCGATGATACTCCTCAAATTTATTTTTTAGCTTTCTGTCGTAGTATCTATATATATAAAAACCGTTCTCTGTGTGTATGTATACAAAAAATACCTTGTTCAAATCTTCAATTTTTGTCCGATTTGCACGAAACTTGATGAACTTACGGTTCAGAACATACAATAGGTTGCTGTCAATTAAAAACAAAATAATCAAAACACTATTTACTCCTTTTTCTACCACCTTCCTTTATTTAACATTATAAAAGTATCTCTTTTTAAATTTTCTAATTCAATAATTTCTTTCTTGTTGCCATACCCTAAAAAATGATACAATAATGAAAAAAATAACCATAACGAGTGCATTTTGTTTTTATTTGACAATAGAAATTCAAATTTTCTCTATATTTTTACATTTTTAATTCAACGTCATTCTAATCAGAAAAGGAAAATTCTCCCTATATATAAACTAAAACTTTAACTAAACACAAGTTAAAATGACGTAGTATTGTCATTTGAATGTTTTTAAAGTTAAAAAATCTATTTTAATACAGGAGTTTTAATTTCAAGAAAACAATTTAGGAAAAAATCATAATAATATTAAAAAATTGTTTGCTAGATATGACGCCAATTTCTTTTAACTGACATCACTTTCTAATGATATTCTATTCTAAAGAGAAACCCTTGATCTTCTGAAATTAATCCTCAATATTATTATATCCACAATGTGAAAGATTTATTTTTAAGCCACGGGAATTAAAATTTCAGTAAATGCTAGGTCATTTAGATGTATTTATTGCTTTTCTGCGTATTGCGAGGGAAATCGTATACTTGCTGAAGAAAACAAGCATTCTGGCTTTAAAAGCTGAAAGACTTTACTTTAATTATGCGAAACATGTTTTTTCCTAAAATTCAATTTCACGTTTTTTAAAAAAATTGAGGCTTTTCATAAACGTCAGGTTAAGCATTATTGTATGTTAATATTCTGTAATCTAGTAACATCTCAAGAAGTCGCTAAAAAATGAATTATGTTTTTGTTGTTTATTATTCTATATCGAAATTAGAATTTAGCCGACAAAACAAAATACTCAAGATTAAAAGGTATGTAATTAAACTAGTAAATTTTTCGAATTTATAATAATACTTTAACCATAAGTGCTTTGAACAGACGTAAAAACTTCTTTTAAATATATTTTGAAGTTAAACCGTTTAGTATAACATAGGAATTTCTATTTGATGAAAAAATATCAGGAAATAAACCATTCAGCTAAGTGTTTTAGTCCCTTAAATGCAATGATAGGATTCTGCGATTTATTTTAAATACGATTACATAAAATATGTTTTATTTTACGATTTATATGAAATAGAAAATTAAACATAGCAAACGTTTTCCCTGATATCTTTTGCAATTTGATGTCATTATCATGTTATTCGCTACAGATTTAGTTTTTATGAATGAATGTTTCCGCTTAAAAATAATAAGGCAATAGCAATACACCATGGAATATCCGTGGTTAAAGATGATCCATATACCGGCCGTTCACAGAATAGAAAAAAATATATCGTTTTTAATTTAAAATACTAAAATAATTTTTACATTTGCTATATTTTTTAGAATCCACAACAGATAAATCAAAAATTATTTTTGGTATTTTCGTATTAACAAGCGGTCAATCGTGATTTTTTTCTATCTAGAGCAACCTTCGTTAATATGATAATTTTGAAATGTTGGATTTAAAATCTGTTGAATTCGAATTTTATTTCATATGGTGTTTTCATTTCGTTTTCCGATTTAGTTATGGAATGTTTTAAGATCAATCGGGTTCATCTTTTGTAATTGGGTTGCACGAATATTTAAAAAATATTCTTGCTTAAAAATTACTATAAAATACATAAAAAATTAGTAAATTGAGAATCACTTTTCAACCAAATAGCACTTAATGTACTTTTTGTTTTCCATTAGACGTTGAAAAAAATCGAATGTGTGATGTTTAGAGGTTAAACAAATTGCAGTGAAAGCAAAACTTATGGGTTAGGTCATTACCACCAAAAATATGATGCCAGCGTTACTCATGGACATGGGATAATTTCCTTATAATATTGCTTCAGAGCAAATGGGTTCATCTTTCGTAATTTTGGGTTCCAAATTTAAAAGAATCCATGCTTGAAAATTAATTTAAAATTCATTAAATTCAGAAAACTATCTCATTTTTATGATTTTTAATGAGCAGTATTAAAATCAGAACCAATTAATATCTAAAAATTGAGATATAATTTTCAAATAAATTTCATTTGAAAGTACTTTTTCTATTCAGTGTAAAAATGAAATTGTGCATATTTAGAAGTTAAGAAAAATTACACTAAACAAACTTTATGGGTTAGGTCGTTGATACCACCAGTATGATGTCAGCGTTACTCACTACCATAATTTTTACTTTATAATGTATATATATGCTATACAAAGGAGAGTTTTACTAAATACTACGCCAATTGGTTGATTTTTTTTCTCCGTACTATCAGGAAAATTATATATTTTCTGTTACACCAGCGTAGAAAACGAGCATTCTGATATTTAAAGCTGTGAAATTTTACTGTGGTTGCGATACAATAACGTCATTTTTTCTGATCATTTTTATAATCATTTGTGGACGGGAATGCACAAATACCAGTTATTATCGAAATTTTCAAACACTTTATTTTATAAAAAATATTTCTACCCATCCGAAAGTTTCAAAATTTTTGTATGCGGTGTAAATCTGGTCCATTGAGATACTATAAAAAAGATTGTGTTAAAATACGGACGTTTAGTTACTTTTAGCGTAGAAAAAGTTTCACCTCCGTGAGGAGCGAAGTGAACTAGGTTTACCGGCGTATTTGAAAGAATCAATATTTATATTTTTGAACCGATTGCACCATCGATTATTAGATGGTTGTAGCTTTAAGAACATATTTTTGGTTTGTTGAGACCTCTAAAATTGCGCTCTGCAGTGGAGTTGCAATAATGGTGAAAAACATTTTTCGGAAAAAGGATTTTTTTATTTTTTTGCAAAGTGTTAACTGCGATAATTTTTAATAGATTGTAGCCTTTGAGACGTAAGAGTACGGTCTTTCTGAATATGTCTTACGTTTTTAATTTTATTGAGCGATTTGGCTGTTAGAAGTTAATAAATAACGACCAAATAACTCGCAAAATATATTCTTTTCAAACTTTACTTTCTCCCAAAATGCAAATAGGACATCTGCTCATACACAAGCGCTTTTTCCCTCTCGAAAGGACAGAGATAAATTTTAAATGATCGTTTTTGCAATTTTTTAATTAATAACTCACCTAATTATTATAAATTTAGAATTTTGATTCTCAGGTGCACCCTGGGAGACGTCGGACTAACCTCACACAAATGTTCGGCCTTGTACATGAGTTAGATTTTCCTAGCCATCGTACACAGACAGACAGTCACGCACACGGACACACAGAGATGAACTTTCATATATTAGTATGGATTATAAATATTAGAATTGGAGCCTAAATTTATTATTTCATGATGATTGTATACCTAAATTTGATGTTGTCGATTATTTAAAAAAATAACTTATATGTAAGACGAACTAACTTTTTATACAAAAATTAAGAAAACTAAAGGATTCCAGAAAAAATAAAATTATTAATAATAGTAATTGCAAATAACAAATTGTAAATAACATTTGCGCTAATAAAAACAAACTTGAATTAATAATTATTCTTGGAGTTACACTATACAATGTACTGTTGATATTTTATATTAATTATTTATGTAGGTTTATCATAAGTTCATTTATCAGTTCCTTATTAGCATTAAAGTCATATTTCTTTCACAGAGTATTTCTCTGTCGTTGTCGAAAAAGGTAGTATATTGTTAGATGCCAACCAAAATCCAGTTGCAGCTATTAGAAATGTATAATGATGGTGGTAACTAAGAACTGTATCGCTTTTTTATTGCGTTTACATAACTTCTAACTACCATGCAATTTCATTTCTTACATCATAGAATAGTAAAAATATAAACATTTGAAATCAATTTATTTCAGAACTACCGCTCAATTTATCTATATTTAACAATATTTTCCGGATTGCCCTATCCAAAGAGATAAATCATAAGATCACAATATCCACAGATCTCACTTAATAAGAAAGAAATAATCCCCGATTGTGGAAAAGAAAAAAATATTCCGATTATGGAAAGGGAACATACATTACATAAAGGGAATATACATTACATAAAGAAAGTATCAGTTGAAAACATTAAACATTTGTTTCATCTGCATGTTCTTTAATAGTATTGTAAAATTATTTTTCCACTTTCACAAGAAAAAAATGATTAGCTTAAAATAAAAGGATGCATTTTACAAGATATGAATTTGAAGATAACTATGTTTGAGAGGCCATTTTAAATATTTTTATTAAAAATTTTAATTTTCTTTTGTTTACATATTTTAAAACTTTTTTAACGTCGATTTTCGACGGGTTTGGCATCGTATTCCTGTATAACAGTGTGATTTTTTTTATGATTTATATTTTCTACTTCCTTTCATTTCGGAATAGGTCTGGCTATTCAGTGGGGAGCCGTTGGTGATGTCGGTATTGTAAAAGAAACAATGGGATCTGACATTACTATATGTGGTACTGTTTCTCAGAGAATAAGATCATGTCTCGAAGTCCTTGAAAAGTTTCTACAACAGCGTCACCCGGTAGTATCAAGTTTTGTTCCTCATGAACCGGGAAACGATTACAGGAAAATTCAGAAAAACGATTTAATGGCATATGTGTCTAATATATTCGGTAATAATTTTCAAATATATATTTTTTTTAATATAAGTTTTTAAAATTTTTTAAGATATCTTGTACCTGTAAATTCGACAAAAATCAACCAAAACATTCAAAGTTTGAAATAGCATATCTGTAAAACCTTTATATGTATAGAATAATCATGAAAGTTTGACTACTGATTAAAAGTATTATTCTTTTTAATGTACCATAATTAGAATCAAATAAGATTTTTACAGAATTTGTGCAATGTTTAAATTGAGATAGCTACCTTTTTTTTTACTTCGCAAGTCATTGCGTGTATGTTAATTTGAAATAATATACATGGATTGTCATGAAATTTGATATATTTATAATAAGCACTAGGGAGCTCTGGCCCATGCAAGCTACGCTTGCCAACCCCCGTTCAGACACTGTAGAATATAAAAGCACGCTAATCTGATCGGTTTTAAAAAGATTAGAGAAGATTGAATTTTACTGAAAAAACCTGTAGCGATCTCCCTGTAAACGGGTTTCCATTCAATTCCCTTTGACTGCAAAAATTTAAGGTAGAATCAGTTGCTGTTAAGACATCCAATGGTTGTTTTCGTGTTTGGTTAAAGAAGATCAGTTAAATATTTAAAAAGAAGCTAAAATAAAATGAATTCAGTAAATAAAGACTTTGTCTCTCGGTATTTTTTAACAGCGTTATAAAACGATTGACATAATACAATTACTAAAATTTGCTGCTTTAACCTCTTCAAGGGCGGTGGTTCATTTTTGGACCACTTAATTTTAATTCTTAAATGCCACATTAGCATCAGAATATTGGGATGGAAATTTCCCTTTTATTAAGTAAGTGAACAAAATCATTTTTGTATTTCGAAATGTGTTTGTAAATTCTGGTGCCATTCACTGATTTCAAGATTTTACGAATAGAAGTGCCTTGTCGGTGAAAGGGTTAAACGCATATTGATGTATTTATTATTTTAAAGTTTCCTGTCCGTTTTAATATTCACGTGTAAATACAATTTTCAGGATATAATTTTCAATATTTTCCTGCCTTTAACACGTACTCATTTAATAGTAATTTTAAAGTACCGTTTTTTTTTCTGTTTTTAATAGTCACGTGAAAATAAATTTTTAATCGTTAGGAAATATTATTCTTTGCGCTGTTTTTAAAATTGAGAACAATCTCTATAATAATAGCCTAAGTCATGTGACTATCATCAACAGCTGCAGGCGTATCCCTTCCCTTTTTATATTCTAGGCGGCCATTTTGGTACTTTAATGTTAGCGAGCCACAGGTGTGATAAGTCGCCGAATATTATTCTATCCCCATTATTTCGTTTATATTATAACAGTCCAAGTCATGTAACTGCCATAAACAACAGGCTGATTCCTTCGCTTTTCATAAGAAAGGTTTCCATTTTGATTAAAGAATCAAAATTATTTTTTGAATAAAACTACATAATACATAAAAGTTGCCATGATCACAAAGAATTCCTGATGCTTTTGGGTTAGCCTGGTGAAAATCTCGCCAATAGCTTTTTTTTAACCCGCCAGTTAGCATTTTTTTTATTTTTCGAGTGGTAAATTAAAACGGTGCCACAGATTTTTGGTCCCGTCGACCAAAAATCTGTCGCCAAACTACAAGATTAAATGCCAATAACGGTTGATCGTAAATGTCACATTCACTTGACTTTAAGGAAGTTACACATGTTCACGCCATCAAGTGATTTTCATTTCGACGTTTTATTTGTATTTTTATTAATGTTATACTAATTTATTTGTTCCTTTTTTTTAAATAAAAAAATGTCAATTTGTATAATTTGGCTATTTATATAATTTGGCGAAATTGGTCGACGGGAGAAGTAATAACATTAAAACGTTGCTTTGAAGTGGAAATTAAATCGCATGATTCGTTGCATTGTCACATACGCACCGGGTTTGGCGTGATTATTTTTTTACGACAATTTGGCGAAAACCTCGTTCTCAAATACCTGTCACATATGTATTTTTAAATTATTTTCTGTTATTTTTATAATGAAATAATAATAATAAAAAAAAATTAATAACTATAGAACAAAACAATTTATAACATTTTTTTTAAATAAAAGAAAGTAAATTCAAATAAACATTTATTAATAAATAAGCAACAATAGCCGGGTTACCATATCAGGCAAAATAACGCCATTTTGGCGCCAATTAGTTACCTCGGTGCATGTATGATACCTGCGCCTACTATTTTTCTTTTCGTTTCTTAAAAAAAAAAAAAGAAGGAAGTAAAAGCCATTTATTTTAAGGGTTTCAATTTTAAATGAATGTTTTGTATTAAATAAAATGATAATGAAATACAAATTGAATTCTGAATAAAAGTAACATGGTGCATTTCTTAGCATACATTTAAGGGAGGCCAAACTCGTCGCCAAATTAATTTAAAATAACCTTTTCTAAAATATGAAAAAAAATATCTGTTATGATTAAAATTTGAGTTGCCATCATTAGAAAAAAATTAATATCTCGAAAACTAATTCTAATTTTAAAATTCTAATACCAGTTTTGAGATCTGTGGATGAATACGAATTTTTGGCGTTAATTTCATCGCAAAGTATTCCATATTTTAGGAGAAATCACCGTGAAACGTAATCAGTTGTTTAATCAGTCGTTTCATAGAATCGTTACATAAATTCGTTTCAATTCGATGCATTAGGATTTTATATATATAGGGTAGATATAAATGTGTTTAAATTGTTGTACTTTTAAGTACGACTATTTTAGTTAGCATTATTTTTATTCATTACATTGCAACATTATTAATTACATTGCAAAAATAAGTAACCATAAATGATACCAACTTGGCTATAGCTTACTAATTTAGCGCAATTCTCATTCAAATTTAGTATTGACGAATATTCTCTTTTCGGGTTCGTCGTATTTTTGCTTCTTAAAATTAGAGTAAAATTAGCTTCGAATAAAACTTGCAAAATTTTAAAACCAAGAAATATGAAAGCTACCTCTTCCTCGCGGCACTGGCCGAAAGAAATTATTAGCACCGCTTTTTAAATTTTAAATTATTTTTTTAAATTACCGCCATTTTGAAACAAGATAGCGAATGAAGCTGGCCAACGAACTCGTTCGACACATTCGTATGTACTATGCATATAATTAATTTCATCTAAATCAGTTGTATACGAGAGTTATTGCATGACAAAAAATCATATATATATATATGTATATATATGTGTGTATGTATATATATACAGGGTGATTCATAAATATCGAAACAATAGGCTATCTCCTTAAATATTGCCACTAGGCACATACTTCTAATTGCAAAGTTTCATAAAAAAAGGTAGAAAGTTTGATGAGATAAATTTCAACTACATGGGGGGGGGGGTGTCTATATGAGAAAATACAAAAAAATAAATTTTTATACGGCCCCCGTCGGATAAAATTTCCAGTTAGGAAATTCTTCCTTATCCATTCCTGAATTAAACAAAAAAAATTTCATCTTGATATCTGCAAAATTCACAGAGTTTTAATAATTCGTGAGGTTTCAAGGGATCAGACACAAATTGAAATGCGCTTAATGCAAAAAACAATGTTACTGTAAGGTGTCCGGGAAACATTTTTACTTATTTATTTACAGAGTTAGAATTTTGAATTTGTTTGTGATGGCTAACCATATAATTTGTAAACATAATGACATCATAAGTCTTCTTACAAAATTAAAATAATAATATTTTTTTTTTCAAAAAATTCAGAGTAATTTAAAATCGTTATAACTCGAAATAGTATTGTCGAATTTTTTTTTCTTTTAATTAAACAGAAATATACAAGTTTTAATTTTGATTCAGCATTTAAAAAAATATTAATTAAAAAAAATGAAATATTTAAAATAGCAATTTAAAAAAAAGTGTGGTCATTCCAAACATAGTTTATTTTCTTGCGTGTCTATTATCAGTGGTATTATGTATATATATACGCACACGATTTCATCTTAGGGAAGTCTTGTTATGGATTTAGTATTTTAATTATCCTGTTGTTTTAGCCACAAGATTAATATCTGTACTTGAAAACCAAACTATTGTGTCCAAACATCAAAAATTTTATGTTTTCAGCTTTTAATACTAAAGAAACTGTTCTTTTTTGAGCCAAACTATCTTTATACTTGTATCATTAGTTATTTCAGAGATATTCTGTTTTATAACGTTGTGTCACATATTGTCTTGCACAGTTATCTTCTTTCTTTTCGTTCTCATTAAAAATTAAGTGAAATGTCACATTCAATACTTTGGCTCTCGGGTATAGATATTAATTTTGTTTAACGCATGCCCTAGTCTATCATACAAATCTGGTATACAGCCAAAGTTACAAATTTAAGTTTATTAGAGATATAAAAATTTTTAAGCACTTTATGTTTCAGATAATAGATGGGTTTATTGATATGATGCGAAAGAAAACCATTTTCATGGGCGATGCACTTAATTTTATTTTATTAATTATCTAGACAGCTGTCTGTGCATATTTTAGATTTCTGCATGGGCCGAAATTTGTACGAAAAATTCCCATTTTTCTTAAGATACAATTAAGATTATTTTAGAGAATACTACATACATATTTATAAGAAAATTTTATAGTGTATTTTAGATTACTATGTGTTCGCATGACAAAAAATTAGCTGCCAAACCTCCCACTAATCTTCCGTAATGTGTAGATTAAGTTGAATTAGTTAACCACTTTTAATCCAGAAAATGTATTTAATGAACCTTTGACTTATTTAATTTAAAGGTTTTAAGTCGGATTTGTTCAATTGGATTTCTTAAAAGAGTGTCTGGTTGGAATGTATTAAACCTAAGTCAAATAAACACAATTATAACCGAAGATTAGTTGGAGGTTGGCTTTAAAAAAATCGCAATTACAACGTTAATGATTATTTATGCTCTTAGACTTAAACATTCGAATAAATGTTCATTTTTAAAAAACAATATTGTTTGGAATAAATGAAAAATAGGTTTAAAAACAACATAGCGTTTGAGACTGCATAACAAAAAGTAGATTTTTGAAAATATTTCTCCGTAATATATTGAAATATATTTCTAATGATTTCGTTAACAGACGTTTCATTATCCCTATTACTATTTTTACAAAACTTACTGCCTGCCCGAACCTACCCTAAGAACAATAAAGACACTTCCCGGCACGGTCCAGCCAGTGAGCCGGGCCGGTTATAACCCTGGCGCCTCATGCAGACGTCTAGCATATTTCTCAAGCAAGTTTAACGCAAAAATCTATACGCTGTTATTTTATATCTAAAAGTTAAAGCATTGTCTTAGATCGACTTTTAATAATGTGTAAATTTATGGTAGATCCCTAACTTCCATTTCAAATGAACTGATATCGCGTTGCTCATAGGTATGCTTAAGTGGTGTAGGTCACGAATTTTGGATTTTAATATCTCTGTGAATTTTGCAGATATCAAGATGGATTTTTTTTTGTTTAATTCAGGAATGGATAACGAAAAATTTCCTAATTGGAAAATTTATCCTACGGGAGCTGTATAAAAATTTATTTTTTGTATTTTCTGATATAGACCCTCAATGGAGTTGAAACTTATCTCATCAAATTTTGCACCTTATTTTATGAAACTTTGCAATTGGAAGTATGTGCCTAGGAGCAATATTTAAGGAGATAGCCTATTGTTTCGATATTTATGAATCACCCTATATATATATATATATATACAAGGATATATATAGATATAAGTCACATGTAAAAAGGACTGTTATTTTGGTATTTGAGGATCATGATCGGTGAAAATGTACCAAAGTGCTTTCCTCCGGACGGCTGCAGTAGATAGCTTTTTACTTTTTGTAATGAAAGCTACCTAAAAAATGTCTTACAAAATAAAAAAGGTTCAATTAGGAATCTAAAAAGGTTCCTGAATAATTAAAAAGTGCCCCTAAGAATAAAAAAGCCGGGTCAGCTGAATGCGAATCACCCGTCGCTGCATGAACAGCCGATATACAACAGAACTACCGAAAATAGAGAAAAATAAATCGCTGTGATACTGTCGTGTCTGCTTTGAAACAAACTTAGCCCTGAAAATGCTACTAAATATCAAAAACGGCTCTATCGATTTTAACAAGTCTCCTATACTAATTAGGACAAGAGAAAATTACCTTGCGGTGTCTCTAATTCGGGAAAATTTGTTTTATAGCGTTAAAAGAAGCTCATTACTCAAAATAATGTTATACGATTTTTATGAAATAACCCTTATTCGAATACCAGGAAACCATCTAACTAAGCTTCGAATTCGGAAAAATTTGCTCCGATAGGTTTTATTAATATCTATATATTTAACTAGGGGGCTTTGCTCCCTGCAAGCTACGCTCGCCAATCCCCGTTCAGACACTGTAGAATCTAAAAGCACGCTAATCTGATCGGTTTTAAAAAGATTAGAGAAGATTGAATTATACTGAAAAAACCTGTAGCGATCTCCCTGTAAACGGGTTTCCATTCAATGCCCTTCGATTGCAAAAATATAAGGTAGAATCAGTTGCTGTTAAGACATCCAATGGTTGTTTTCGTGTTTGATTAAAGAAGATCAGTTAAACATTTGAAAAAAAGCTAAAATAAAATGAATTAAGTAAACAGAGTCTTTGGCTCTCGGTATTTTTAAACAGCGTTATAAAACGATTGACATAATACAATTACTAAAATTTGCTGCTTTAACCCCTTCAAGGGCGGTGGTTAATTTTTGGACCACTTAATTTTAATTCTTAAATGCCACATTAGCATCAGAATATTGGGATGAAAATTTTCCGTTTATTAAGTAAGTGAACAAAAGCATTTTTGTATTTCGAAATTTGTTTGTAAATTCTGGTGCCATTCACTGATTTCAAGATTTTACGAATAGAAGGGCCTTGTCCGTGAAAGGGTTAAACGCATATTAATGTATTTATTATTTTAAAGTTTCCTTTCCCTTTTAATATTCACGTGTAAATACAATTTTCAGGACATAATTTTCAATATTTTCCTGACTTTAACACGTACTCATTTTATAGTAATTTTAAAGTTTTTTTTTCTGTTTTTAATAGTCACGTGAAAATAAATTTTTAATCGCTAGGAAATATTATTCTTTGCGCTGTTTTTAAAATTGAAAACAATCTCTATAACAATAGCCTAAATCATGTGACTATCATCAACAGCATCAGGCGGATCACTTCGCTTTTTATATTCCAGGCGGCCATTTTGGTATTTTAATGTTAGCCAGCCACAGGTGTGATAAGTCGCCGAATATTATTCTATTCCCATTATTTCGTTTATATTATAATAGTCCAAGTCATGTAACTGTCATAAACAACGGGCTGATTCCTTCGTTTTTCATAAGAAAGGTTTCCATTTTGATTAAATAATCAAAATTATTTTTTCGTATAAAACTACATAAAAGTTGCCATGATCACAAAGAATTCCTGGTACTTTTATGTTAGCCGGGTGAAAATCTCGCCAATGGCTTTTTTTTAACTCGCCAGTTAGCATTTTTTTATTTTTCGAGTGGTAAATTAAAACGGTGCTGCTTGGTTATCCCAACGACCAAAAATCTGTCGCCAAACTATAACATTAAATGCCAATAATGGTTGATCGTAAATGTCACAATCACTTGACTTTAAGGAAGTTACACATGTTCACGCCATCAAGTTATTTTTATTTCGACGTTTTATTTGTATTTTTATTAATGTTATACTAATTTATTTGTTCTTTTGTTATTTAAAATAAAAAAAAATATGTCAATTTGTATAATTTGGCTATTTATATAATTTGGCGAAATTGGTCGACGGGAGAAGTAATATCACTAAAACGTTGCTTTGAAGTGGAAATTAAATCTCATGCTTTGTTGCATTGTCACATACGCACCGGGTTTGGCGCGATTTTTTTAACGACAATTTGGCGAAAACTTCGTTTTCAAATACCTGTTACATATGTATTTTTAAATTATTTTCTGTTACTTTTAAAATGAAATAACAATAATTAAAAAAAAAATAATGAATAACTTTAGAACAAAACGATTTATAACATTTTTTGTAAGTAAAAAGAAAATAAATTCAAATAAACATTTATTAATAAATAAGCAACAATGGCCGGGTTACCATGTCAAGCAAAATAACGCCATTTTGGCGCCAATTAGGTACCCCGTTGCGTATATGACATCTGTGTCTAATATTTTTCTTTTCGTTTCGTTTAAAAAAAAGAGTGAAGTAAAAGCCATTTTTTTAAAGGTTTCAATTTTAAATGAAAGTTTTGTATTAAATAAAATGATAATGAAATACAAATTGAATTCTGAATAAAAGTAACATGATACATTTCTTAGCATACATTTAAGGAAGGCCAAACTCATCGCCAAATTAATTTAAAATAACCTTTTCTAAAATATGAAAAAAAAAAAATATGTGTTATGATTAAAATTTGAGTTGCCATCATTAGAAAACAAGTATTTAAAATTAGAAAAAAGTTAATATTTCGAAAACTAATTCTAATTTTAAAATTCTAATACCAGTTTTGAGATCTGTGGATCAACTCGGATTTTTGGTGTTAATTTCATCGCAAAGTATTTCATATTTTAGGAGGAATCGCCATGAAACGTAATCAGTTGTTTAATCAGTCGTTTCATAGAATCGTTACATAAATTCGTTTCAATTCGTTTCATTAGGATTTTATATATATAGGGTAGATATTCTGTAATCGGAAGTCTCGCCAATGGTGATCTAGAAGGCGGTGCCAACTTTTGCTTCCTTTATTAAATCGATAACAAGAGAGCGGCCTATCTACGTTAAAATCTCTGTGTAAGTACCGGATACGTTAAAATTCGTTTTAACTGGTCAAAAAAAAAAAAAAAAATATTTTACCCATATTGTTTCAAACATCAATTTTTTGACTGGTCTATACACCCTAGCGCATAATTAGGAGCAATTTTAAAAGCAAGAGAATTTTTCTGCGAAACGTACTACATCGTTGCCGAAATAACTCATATCTGACGCCAACTATTGGATTCAATTATGATTGTTTAAGAGGAACAATTTGGGATTTATAAAACATAGAGAATAGCACTCAGGATATGTCTGACATGATCGCATTCATATACAAAACGTTTGGTTTTATAAATGACGATCAGAATTTTAGGCAATATACAGAGTTTGTAAACTTTTTTGTAAACTTTAAAATTTGTTTTTTGCGTACTCGAGTAAACGATTCGGAATTCAAAATTTAAATTCTCAATCTCGCCCTAAGGAAAAAAATGACGTTATATATAAAAAAAATATGCATTTTAATATCTTAAACTGAAACATATCATCACTTTTGCCCTACGATGACAACATTTTCAGTGACTTTTTCACTTTCGATCGTGCTAACAGTACAAGCCGTAGATATAAATAAATACAGCATAGCTTACTGATGTTTTGCGTATAGTAATTATAACTTTTCTATATTTATTGAAAATAAACTGTCAAGTGCGTGTATTACTCGCTTTAAGAGGGCTCAGTACAAGAAATATATGAATTATTAATTGTATTATTAAAATAATCGTTGTTAAAAGAATAATAAGACTTTTTAAAAACTATACAACGTAGAGTTGAGTATAATATAGGATACTCTATATACTAGAAAAATATGAATGGGTATACCATAAAAGTTCAAAGATATATGAAACCAAAATAATATCAAATATTGTAATTCTGTATAACTCTTTTTTTTAATCTTCTCCTAATCTGTTTATGATGAACTGACAATAAAAGCAGTGCATATTTAACCCTTTATAAATTCATGAAAATTTTATCTTCTAAAGCATTTTTCGTGAATTTTTGAAACTAAATTAGAAGATTTACATAATCATTTAATAAATTTAAGAAGGATTTTAGAAGGATTGAAGGATTTAGAAGGATTCATTGAATTTGAATTTATAGGGATTTTATGTAATATTTATAACCCCACTCAAATCTTTTATTTTAAATATTTTTCTTAAAATTTTTAAATATTTTTCTTAGTATTTTGTAGAATTAGGAAATCTACAAATATAATGTTCTTGCAGTAGAAATATAGAAATATTTCTGAATTGAAAAATCCCCCCCCCCCTCCCCTCCAACGCCAAGAAAGCTGGAAAGATGCAAAGGCCAAAAAATCATTCGATAAAAAATATTTTTGTTTTGTGTAACCGATAATGCTTTTAGAGCATGATAATGTAATGCATGTATAACTCATTCTAAAATTTATTACTACTAATTGATGCAATAAATTATTTTTATAAGTTATTTTGATGGTACTTATAAGTACCGTTAGTAGAAAAAGGGTTAAACTTCATTTGGAATTTAATAAAACTAAGTTCAGCGTAGTAATAATCTTTTCTTTATGCAATGTAGCTAAAAGCAATGTAGCCTTGTTCAAAATTTAAACTTGACATTGTGCTAAGCGCGTTTCAAAAGGCGGTCACAAATTTTCAATGCCGCCTTGGTTGTGCCAACGTTTTTCGGTATAGGTTTTTAATTAACATTTAAGGGATCACAGGACCTTTCAGTTTGTCAAAAAAATCAAAAACATAGCCTTCTTCAAAGTACCAAAACACAAACAATATGCAATTAAGATCTTTTTTCCCTTTCCTGCCTAAAGTATCCTTAACTACACTGGTGTCCAAAATTAAGGACCAATCACAAAATGATAATTTTCAAGTACGCGAATACTCAAAAGGAAATAATATAATTCGAATAATTACTATCTCTACAGCACAACTAGTCCATATAACATCTCATTCATGTCACACAGGGTCACAAGTGTCACAGTCACTACAGTTAAGCAAAAAAATAGAAAATTCCATACATCTCATTATGAGTCTCAAATGATCACTATATGTGACTCCACTGAGACGTCACTGTGACTGCTGCTTTCAGACTAGTCACCATGTGACTTTACAATGTAGTTACATTGTGACCCTCGTGTGACTGTCATCTGTAGACTCAATTTCAAAGTCATCGTGAACGCTGCATTGTAATAAGTTACCAAATAACGTCACATTAAAGTCATATGATGACTTTCAGGTGACAGAGAGATTAATGTGAAGTCACCACTGTTCTCTTTTGTGAATAGTCACCATGCGACTATAATGGGATATTATTTGGTGACTTATCATAGTGCAACGCAATGATGACTTTGAATTTGAGTCTAAAAATGACAGTCACATGAGAGTCACAATGTAACTACATTGTAAAGTCACCTGGTGGCTCGTCACAAAGCAGCAGTCACATTGACGTCTCAGTGGAGTCACATATAGTGATCATTTGAGACTCATAATGAGACGTGTGGAACTTCCTATTTTTTGTTTCCCGTAGTGACTGTGACACTTGTGACCATGTGTGACATGAATGAGATGCTAAATGGACTATCTGTGCTGTAGGGATAGGAATTATTTGAATTATATTATTTCCTTTTGAGTATTCGCTTACATAAAAATTAGTATTTTGTGACTTGTCCTTAATTTTGGACACCAGTGTATATAGAAAAATAAATGTTATACGTACAAAATTAATATTTAAATTTTAAATTTAAAAATTCATCTCACTAATGCGGGATTAAGTGCTGCGTGCATCATAAAACTCTAAATTATGCATATAGAAAACTATTTTTGAACAACATAGAATCATAACACACCTACTTCTAACTTAAAATCAAAATATACGCAAAAAGTTTTGTTTAAAATTTAATTTTAGCACAAAATAAAAAAGTTAAAAAATTTCAAAATTTTTTTCAAATTTTTCAAATTCAAAAAAATAAATAACCAAAATATGTGATTTTTTTTTTGGTTTTAGCATGTAGACAATAAGGAAATGCATATTTGGTTAGTTTTTTTTAAGCTGTAGCTTATATAGTTTAAAAGTAACAGTGCGCGCAAACTCCAAATTTACTAATATCAGAAAAACGCTTTTTAAAGTTTCAATCTACGTTCCAGTTCTACGGACCTTCCATTATACTCACCGTCTATAAATGTTATAACTCAATAAATAATGCAGATTTTTGAATGGGTTTTTTTGCATATCGTTAAGAAATTTTAAAACATTCAGAATAAACCAAAAATCGAAAACTGATTTTTTGAAAGTTTAAAGATCTTGTGCCCCGTTAAAGACACGGGAGACGTATTGAGAGATCCACTCAATGCAAACTAGCCGCGAATCTCATAGTATTTGAGGAGCAAACATTCAAACCGTGTTTTCTCACAAAAAAATAAAAAAAAATGAGTTATTGTTATTTTTATGAACTCTGTATTAAGTTGCACAGAAATAAACGGTATTTTTAAATAAAAAACATTTTTCTCCATTTATAAATCAATTTTAAAACTTGACGTTTCAATCAAAGAGTGTTTCCTCCAAAGCCTGCATTCAGTCAAACAGTGATTTCTCCAGTCTGCCAATCACAGTTGTCACTTAATGTGTACTTTCGAAACCTACCATACATATCACAATTAAAACGGATTTTTTTCGAGAAAAATAAGATTAAAGGCTTCCAGAATTTTAGATTTCAAGATCTAAGCAAAGAATATGATGTAAATCTTCTTAAAAAGGGAGTTACTGTTGCCCGTGTTCAAAGGGTTGTTTTAGAATCTCTTCCTCTTAGCCACACCATATCAGTTGAAAAGAAAAAAGACGTTTATAAACTTTTGAAAGTAATGTATTGTGAACAGTGGCAAAATTGACCTGATGATGTCTTTAAATGGTACAACCACATTATCCATGATTTACTAGCCTGCAATGAAGCAGGGGAAGTGTGTGACTGTCTAGATAAAGATATTGGTTTTAAAATTTGAAGAGGATTTCTGGCAAACGAGTATTTATTTAGTAAATATTTAATGAATACTACTAGGTACCATAATCAGTCATTTTATTTTATCAATAATCAACTGAAGTTCGGTAATTACTCAAATAAAATAATGCTTTTGTATTATTTGTGAGTTTGAACTTATTTCATTCAAAAAGCGTTTTATCCACTTGTTAAACAATCAAAGCATGTTTCCTTCTCTGAATTCGGTCAAAACGTGATTTCTCCAAATATTAAATGCATTTTATTAATTTGTTTTATGTTTAATATCTTAGGTATGCTTGAAATTCTTTCTAACAACCGGTAATAAAAATACACAATAAAAATTAGAATTAAATACAAGTTATTTTCTAATTTATCAGTTTTTTGTGTTTTTTGAAAATTTGTATCTAAAGGAGAAAGCATGGTTTGAATGTTTGCTCCACATTTATGTGATTAATACTAATTGTCGGAGCTAAGCTCCGGCTTCCCTGGAAAAATTACACTTTTGTGAACACGATAGCGTCCAAAATATTTGTCGCATCGACACAAAAAAAGAGCTGAATGTCGGTAGTTCCAAAATATCGGCGCGTATTCAAAATCATAATATTCGTCAACCCTAACAACCATAAATGTAGGTTCAAAATTTTCCCATATTTCCAACATTGTGAGTTTAAATCTATACATCTGAAAGATAAGGCTATTTTTTTTAGTTATCTACCTTGAGCTTTTTTCTGAGCCAATTTTAATAATTCTTTTTTTTAAATGAAAGCTGTTTCTTTGTAAATTTTCCAGCACTAGTTATTTTTTTTAAATATTCCAATCTTTATCTTTAAATTTAAAATAAAAAAAATTGTCTCTGAAATTTTTTCAAAATGGTAGCATTTGGATTACTTGCATTGTAAAGAAAGTAAAAATAATAAGGTTTAAACTTAAATTTACACTATGTGCAAAATTACTTAAAAGATGATACAATATTTAAAAGATGTTAAATTACTTTAATATCTCAGTACTTTCAACTATAAAAACATAGTCTTCGTCAGAGAAATATAAGAAATACATTTATTTATACAATAAAACAAATAGGTTTGTTTATCTTTATTGATGCTATTTTCTCATAAAATTCAAAATAAACTTTCTATAAAAACTGAACAGAAAATGACGCCACGCTTTACAAAAATGCTCAATTTTTCGCAAAAAGCTGTTACAATTCAATTATTTTTCGTTCCACTGAGTTTGAGATGCTTGGTGAAATGCTTCAATGAGGCAAAATGACATCATATTTAAATGGAAACGATCATTTTCTCTGATAAAACTGAATATTTTACTATGAATGCCTCTAAAAATATGTAAATATCTGGAATTTTTTCTCACCGGTACTGAGATGAGAACCTCAGGTCAAAAGTGGGAATGTTCACATGCAAATTCGTAGTTGACAAACTTGATTTCAAGTTTGGAAATATATGTATTAATAACCTATTGCGTATATGTAATTGTATATGTAAATATGAGAGATGCGTATGCAAATTTTGAGACTGTGAAAATGACGTTAAGTTTAGATTTCACACGGAAAATAATTCTATGATTGACTCAAGGTGAGATCGCTTTTGCTGATTTTCAATCGGTAATTTCAAGCATAAGAGCCTTAATGCCTAATTTCATGAAAATTACGGCACTAATTAGTTATCTCGTCGATCAATTTCGCCAAAGTATATAAATCGCCAAACCACTCGCCAAGTTATACAAATTTACATAATTTTTATTTTAAATACCGAAAGTACAAATAAATTAGTATAACATTAACAAAAATACAAATAAAACGTCGAAATAAAAATCACTTGATGACGTAAATACGTGTAACTTGCTTAAAGTCAAGTGAATGTGACATTTACGATCAACCATTATTGGCATCGTATAGTTAGGTGATAGATTTTTGGTCAATGTAATGATTTTTGGTCGACCAAGTAGTACCAAAATTACTTATCTTGATTAGTTATAATAATACAATTTTACTTTTTGATACTTTGAACAGATGAAGTTTATGGAATTAGTATTTTGGTAACTCTAAGTTAAAAATATTTGTTTTAAGAGAGTATGTACTAGTCAGTGTATGAGTTTATTTTAAAACAGTTTCTCTCGTCAAAATTCGACATCATCATCGTTTCATCTCGTTATTAACTTAAACATTAGCTCCATTCTTGTAAATTATGAATTTTAACATCATACGGATCGCTATGGAGTCGTCAACACTGGTGACCTGAGATACAGATTGACTTTCAGAAATTTTGCTTTCTACGTACGTAACGACCACTCTTTATTTTTTTTGCGAACCTTTTATTCTCCGTAAGCTTCCAAATCGATGCAATTCATTATGAATTTTAAATTAAGAGAAAGGAAAAGAAATAGAATCCGGAGGATACGATTTTGGGAATTAGACATGGCTACGATTGATAATCAAAGAAATGGAGAAAAATATAATGTCATGTATGTATTATATGTATGTATTCTTATTTAGGTATATTTGTATTCAGACGTATGTATGTTTGTATTGGAAATTTTCCGTAATCGGGTTTATAGACAATTTCATAATTTAGTGAGCGTTGTTTGATGCGCAAATTTAACAGTTTAGTAGCAGTTCCAATTACAGAAACTTACTCAATCATCGTAAGTGAATGTGTTGCAAATGAAATGCAAGGAAACATTCTGAAGTGAATGAGATAAGCATTTTTTGTCAAGATCTACACTTGAAAAGGGTAATATGTAGATTACAAAATAAAAAATTACTCTACAGTTTGGAAAATGTGGCTTCCATATTTCTGGGTTTCAAGATTTTAGCTAATTTTACTGAAGAACACGAAACTAAATTGAGTAAAATCATCAGAACTAAATTTCAATGGAAATATCGCCAAATTAGTCAACTACAACCAAATTGGCTTCATTTAAGGCAACATATTTTTGGTCGCCAAATTTGGCCATATTTCGCCAAATGTAGCCAAGCTTTGCGAGAAATTCAACGTTAATTGTTTTTTTTTACTATATAGTTTTATGGGTACTACTTGGTTATCCTTTCGACCAATTTCGCCAAATTATACAAATCGCCAAACTATTCGCCAAATTATACAAATTGACGTGATTTTTATTTTAATTAACGAAAGAAGAAATAAATTACTTAAACGGTAATAAAAATGCAAATAAAAAGTCTAATTAAAAATCACTTAATGACGTAACAAACACGTGTATCGTGTTTAATGTCAAGAGATTGTGACATTTACAATCAACCATTATTGGAATTTAATCTTATAGTTTGGCGATCGTTTTTTGGTCGACGGGATAATCAAGTAGTACCATTTTATGCTTATGATCGGGAAAATGGATACAACAACGAAAGATAACTCGTGAGAAATCATGTTCTCAAAAAGTCACAAATCAGTCCCTGATTTTTATTTTATCTGTTGCCTAGAATTAGCGTACAGTTTAAGAAATATACGTATTTTTTTATATGTGTAATGTTATACTCAGAAGTTTCGAAAATGCCGGTTAAAAGAAAGCAATTGGGAAGAAAAGAGTTATTCAACGTAATTCTATGTGGAAAAGTCGCATAAGAATAACCCAGATGGCCTCCGATTATTTGCAGAATAACGATATAACAGCAACTAAGATGAATAAAGGTATCAAGTTTGATAGAGGAGTATAGCAAACTACTTATGCGTGTGTGTTGCATACGTGTTACAAACCTTTCCCAGTTACCGTATTAAATAAGTGTGGACTGTGCCAGACATGCAAGTCTTTGAAGGAGCTTTGGAGTTTTCTGCCGTTAACTGGATGGATCAAGTTCTAAATTTTGATTGTCTCAAAAGTCGGAGTTACATTAAACAAATCAAAATCGCTCAAAAACATCCTCGGTTGTTATTCTTTCTCTTTACCGTAGAATCTCTTATTCAATGAATTCTCTTTACTTTTAACATTTCTGAATTATTTCAAAGAACAACAAATCACGCTGCATGAAAATTTTGATAATTCTGACATCAGATTTACAGATGAGCAGCAGAAAATACTTTAGTTATGCACAGAACAGCTTTCGTCATTGCAAACAAAAGTTACAAATTTCCCTAAGTCAACTTTTATTATTGGAAAATGAAGAGCTGGAAAAAGTACGATTATCAAAGAAATTAGTAAAACAATCACAGAGCAGTTAAGATCAGAAGCTATCATTATTTTGGCACTAACAGGTACTGCTGCATTTAATATAGAAGGCAAAGCAATTCACTCAGTGCTTAAAGAACAAACGTGCTTTAAATAGTTCGCTGATTTAAAATGCCAGATAGCAATAAAGCTACAGCTCAGCATGGATCCAGTGTTATTTATCATTATTGACGAATTTTCAACGATCGGATGTCGTCTTATGGCTGACCTTGAACAAAGATGTCGCGAAGATAAAATATATAGTATTGAGCCTTTTACAGGCTTATTTGTTTAAATCCTTGGAGGTATTGTGTAGCCACATTGCGTAAAATACATCCCTCTATATAAGACACATAGTATAAAAGCCATGTTGGTCCTTCGCGGACAAAAAATGCTTAGAGCTTTTGAACAATGTTTCACATTAACAAACACATTGAGACAAAACGACGATCAGCAAACACAGTTTCGAAAGACTCTTAAATCACTTTGCGTGAGTCAAGTTTTAGGCTACCTCTCATACATTATACCACGGCGAAAAGATATACTGCTTTCGGGTAACTTGAATGATTTGACTATGTCATATGTCCTTTTCTCAAAAACAAGCAAGCTAAAGAACATAATCAAGAAGTCCTACTTAACTCAAAGTGGCTAATGATAAGAATTATAGCAGACCACAATAATTAAATAGCAAGATGGAGAAATATGATCACCCGCCTGTACTTCAGAATGGACTTTTCTCAGCAGCTGGATGCAGAGTTATGTTACATACCAATATCTGGACGGAGTGAGGATTGGTAAACGGTGCACTATGTACGATAAAAGATATTGTCTATGGTCCACGATTTGCACCTCAAGGCTTGCCACAGGCTATAACAGGTCATTTTGTTGATTGACTATCATGGGCCATTTCTAACTGGAAGATTTTTCCTTATCAAACCAAATAAAATTAAATGTAAATAAATTAATGTAAACATTGGAAAGAAGAAAAGGCCTCATTCTCACAAAGTCAGTTACCTTTAACTATTGCATACCTTGCCACCATACGCAAATCCCAGAGTTTAACTTTCTCAAAAACCACTGTAGACATTGGTCTAAAGGTGTTGTCACGTAAAACAACTTATGTCATTTTTAGTATAGTTTGTCATTTAGAGGAAGTTCGAATTGAAGCGCTTTTCGCTAAGGACAGAGTTTGCCAAATTAGAAGTATGGGAGCACTTGCTGACAGATTAGCTTTTGAGCATTATCTGAGGCAACTGACGACTGAATTAAATAATTTAAAATGAAGAATCGACGATTGTTATTTCAAACTTACTTTTATACTATTAAACAGTAAACTTGAAAATAAAATATTTTTTTTAAATAATATCTTTTAAGCTTATGCGTCTCCATGCTCTGACATTTCGGCCTGACGGATGCTAGTTAAATTAGTCTTTTTTTTTTAACAAGTTGACGTTTATTACTTTTATACTGCTACTGGGTATTGTATTACACAAATATATCATTAAAAGTTGTTATCCAGGCTTTAAAGCCGATGTAACACAGAAAACGCGGCTCCTGTCATTATGTATGTTCAAACCGTCCGCGACTTTAAGGTTAATATCTCGGCTAATTACCAACGGGACGATTTATTTCGAAAATCGTTATCAACAATGCTTTTATACTTCTGCTACGATAGGTATCTCCAGCTTTCCTCAGCCCTTTTGCTGAATGCCCGCAAATCGACATTTGTGTGTAACGGAAAAATGCGCTATTCTCAAAATCTATGTGACCTAGGGTAATCGCTTTAGTTTCCATGCAATGTATAAATTAACGTCTACTACCTCTAATATTTTCATAATTTTAGTTTCCGTAGATTCGGAAAAAGAGGAGAGGAAAATACTTTTGTACCACATTTTCGACGATACTTCTGAAAATATAATACCTAAAATTAAAAGAAAAGAAGTTTTGAGTTCAGCGTTACGAAAGCTTTCAAACGATACCCAACACGGTATACAAAGAGAAGACTTTTTTCAAGTAACTTAATTAGCGCCTCTACATTTTCCTAAATATATTTGTGAATGTTTAATCTGTAAATATGTGGGTCAGTAGTCTTCGTTACTTCCGTCAATTTGGATTTTTCACCTTCCATAGTTTGCGAGTAAAATGGCTATGATCTTTAATTGAAAATAAAAATAAATAAGCGTGCCACAATGTCCGGATTACAGAAGTTTCCGGATTAGAGATATCCAGATTAAAGGTGTTATACTGTATTATTCTTTTATAACTGTTTTATTACAGATTTTATAACTTAAGAGGATGTAGAAATGGTCACTTTTAACGCTTATTGACGCTAACATGTTGCGAAAATCTTTTGCTTCTTTTGTGTATTTTTAAAGAAATTTTCAATGAGATATAAAGTTTTAACCATGACTGCTTTTTTATACTTGGTCAGTAACATTTCTGTTTTTTTAATATTTTTTTTTTTACTATTTTCACTTAGGCATTAAGGATATTTCTTCAATTAATCCAGAAACAAATTTGAGTGAATTAGGTATGGACTCACTTATGGCTGTGGAACTCAAACAGGTCTTGGAATCTAATTTCGATACAGATATATCTTTTACTGACATGCGAAATCTTAAAGTGAAGGATCTCAAAAAGTTTGCAAACCAGTCCAATTTAGAAAATACTGGAAAAGAAACAGAAATTGATCCAAGGATTCTTGGAAAGGTTTTTGGAGAATTTAATGTATTTGCAAGTAATGATCATAATACGTCAGTGACAATAGTTCACATGAACGAAATTACTGATGGTGTACCATTATTTCTTATTCATCCAGGTGAAGGTACTGTAGCTGCACTAGAAACTTTGGCTAAATTATTACCATGTCCAGTTTATGGGATCCAAAATACTGCAGAATCTCCAAGTGATTCCGTAGAAAACTTATCATCCTGGTATTGGAAGGTATGTAGTAAAAGTTAAATCCAGTCATTTTTAAAAATATTCAGTTAAAAAAAATCACACAAAACATTTTATTTACCATACTGACGAAGGAAAAGAAGGTTGATAGTCATTCGACTGTGATTTATGCTTTTTGTCTATTTATGTTATAAATTCAACCTAGTCTTCATAGGGAAATTGTACCAGACCCTGAAATTTTCAACATGAATACTTAATTTTGACATCATTATTTAGAATTTTCTGAAATATTAGTCTTAGGATACAAAACAGGAAGTCATTAGGTGAAATATTTTAGGAATTATGGAGGTTTTATGGAACTTCTAATCTTAAATTCATTTATAGTCATTACAGAAGAAAATTTCCATGCTAATAGTTTTTTAAACATAACTTAAAACTTTTTATCGAAAGATCTGTAATTTTTTAGGTGCATATTTAAAGCTTCTTTAATCCTTCTTTCTGTAATAAAATTATATATTAAAATTTTTATACATATTTTTTTGAAAGTTAATAAAAATATTTTTTTAATCAAATTTAGATGCTTTTGACATAAATATATTTTTTAAATAATCAAAAATACGAATACAAAATTACAGCCTCTTTCAGTTATATAGTTATTGAGTTATGCTTAACACTAGAAAGCCCGCGAGCAGTCATTTTGACTGCTACCAAATGAATATATCTCGGTTCGAACCAGAAATTTTTTTATAAAACTAGTTCAAAAGATACAAATAAAAAACTAGTTAAATGGTTAAGTTAATAATTTAAAATAAAAATTCTGGTGTAAAATATTTTTCTAAAATTTGAGTAAAATTCTCGGTCTTGCTAGTATTAAAAAGCTCCAGCGTTGCAATCTGTCTTGTAACTACAACAAGCGAATATACTATTAGAAGCTCTGTTTTTAATTATTCATATTTCCTATAATACTCCGCCAAATTGTTTCTCGTTTCGCATCCTGAGGTAAATTAACAACAACAACAACAAAATATGATTTTAGAATTGGTTATTTTAAACGAACATTTCGGAATATGGTACAGTTTCTATGTGAAGAAGACATCAAAAGATTATTTTTTTAATAACAAATATGAAGAAGAATTCACTTCCAACCGGGTGGGCTATTTCATGATTTTTTTTTCTGGCACAATTTGGTGAGTAATATGTAAAGTGTGTCCATAATTTATCTTCGATCAACTTCATTTGTTTGCTTTCTTTTTCTTTTTGTACAAGGTTATGAAATTTTACGTTTTAAATTCACCAAACTAATTAAAATTTCCAAGAACGTCTGACACATAAAAATATATTTTCTTTTATTACGGAAAAATATGTAAAATGCTGATTCTTTTCAATACATACCTATAAAAATATACTTTTATTAGTTTTAAGAAATACTGGATGTAATTTATTTTTAAATTTTAGAATTTGTAGAAAAAATACTGCTATATTACACACAATTCAAAAGATGTCCTCATGAAAAAAATAATAACTTATTATACCAATATGTGTATGTAATAAGTATAAACACAAAGAATTGAACGAAGTACCATCTAAGCTATAAAATCAAAACTTCAATAGATATCAATTCAAATTATCCATTTGATGTTTTTTATACATTTTCCCGATGTTAATTCAGAGTAAGAGCAAACAAATATCAGAAAATTGCGATAGATTTTAATGCTGATTTTATCAATTTAAACCGATAGTTATTTAGGCCTAAATAACAGCATAAATTATAGGTGATCACACTTTATGTAAACACTAGTATATAATCCCGTCAAAAATGACGGAATGTGGATCTGCGTTTCATTTTCATAAGACTTCACACAAACAAACAGAATGAAGGTTTTATTAATGAAGGTTTGTATTGAAGAAAAGTACATTTTAAAAAGGACAAATGATTTCTACAAATACAAATGATAAGGATATTTTTTTACTCAGTATTCAATTTCTTAAATAGTTCAACAATTGGACAGAACAAATAGCAGTATTTATTGCAACAATAATAATAATTAGCAGAGTGAAACACAATCAGAAGATTTCACAAAACATTAAAATTAAATATTCAATGCGTTAAAATGTTTCTTTTTTAAAATTTTAAAATATATTATTTTTATAAAAATGAATAGATCTCAATAATGAATGGCACAATAAGCCGCTTTCCATTAGCGGAGGATCAAGGCACGGATTTAAGATATAGAGATATTTTATTAGGACTCTTTGGGATTACTCATATATGGAGCATTTCATTTCGCTTTAAATATGGATTTTGCGCCATTTATTATCAATAAATATAAAGAAATGATCTTTCGGTTGGAAAAGCTAACTTTTTGTTTTTGTTTTTGTAGTTTTTGTATATAGAAAATATGCAGGACGAATTCAAGATAAATTCAAGATTTAATTCCAGATTATTTTTTAAAAGCTTCAGCTATATAACTTTAAAATTTCATTCGGTATAAACAAAACCAAAAGTTACCAATTATCATATTTTCTTTCGGAAAATTTTTATTTAATTTTGCAATTTTTAAGAGCTTAGTTTATAGCCAATTGCATTGTATTTAAAACTTTTATTTTATATCTAATGTAATTTAAATGTAAGGAATAATACAATTCCATGTTATGTAATACTTATATTAATTATGTCAATGCAGATAAAATTTCGATTTTTAATATGATTACATTTGAACATAAGTTTGGAGTGAAAACAAAATTGTAATCTAATAAGTAAAAAAATAATTCTCGACCATATTAATCCAATCGTGATGACATCTTATATTTCATTTACATCTAGGGTGTGAGAGGACTAATTTTTAATGAAAACAAAAATTTAAAAAAATAAGCGGATAAATGTTACCTAAGCTCTTAAAAATTTATAAAACTAAATTAAAATTATATCATAGAAATCGAAATAATAATAATATTCATTTTATTTATACTGAGTGAAATTTTAAAATTATAGAAACGAATCGTTTAAAAATTGATTTCGGATTACATCATTAAGTTCTGTATCTTTAAAAATAAGAAACTCAAATTTCAGTCAAAAGGTCTTTCATTTATATTGTTTGCAGATAGATGGAGCCAAAATAATGTTTAAAAATAGGAGGAATTTTTTGTAAAACTCAGGCCGAGGGCGCTAGTGTAGCGAATACAGCTTGTACTTCCGGACAATCAACTCCATTTTTCACAAAATCATGAGTTGGTATGAAAAAGTGGAAAACGCATTTCAAAATATTTAAAGGCTTTAATTATGCTTTTACAAATAATTTAAGAGCAGGATCAGATGTTAACCTGTATTTATTTATTTATTTATTTATTTTTGTGAAAAGCTGTAAAAGTCGTTCATTTGATTCTAGATTTGGTATTTGTAGTTCTAAATTGCAACAGTCTTCGTTTGTTTATATCTGATTATCCGTTATTTTTAATTTGTAATTAAAAACATTATAATTGGATAGTTTTTGGAGGTTTTAGAGAAAATAATGAAGAATTTATAGGATACAAAGCAGATGATGTGTATTCCATAAGTTGAACAATCGGCAATCTTACAGCCGCTTGAATACTTATGCCTATCATGGCTGCGATGAGTTGCTTGTCTTGAGGATGAGTTAAAGTCGGAATCGTCACCTTAGCGTATTACATAAATAGATGATCATGATTATTTGGAGTTCGAAAGATTTCTGTAGTTCATTGTTTGTAAAATTTGTGTTTTTCAGAAACCGATCAGAAATTTTCTTCAAAAATGTATTAGAAATTTCCAAATTAATTTTTAGACATTTTTCAAATTTATATGTTATAAGTTTTTTATCTTCATATGAACTTTTTAACCTTTTTATCCTTTTAACACTCAAATCCCTCTTATTTAATTAGACATTCCGGTTTCATAGATAACAAAAACAGTCTTAACTACATTTCAAAGGATCATACGAAGAAAATATTGCTATAATTTTTATATTTTAGACAATAAATTATTTGTACAGTTAATTGCCTAAAATAGAAAAAAAAGTAAAAAAATAAAATAATGAAACAGTTTGTAATTTTTTTTTTCGAAAATTAACATTTTAAGTGACGCGGCTTCCATGAACCAAATTTTATAATAAAGAGGGCATAAATTTAAATGTTTCCACTTACATATAGTTTGGTAATAAATTGGTTGATTTTCAATTTAAAGGTCTTGAGAAAAATTTGATTAAATGTGTATGTCGATTAGTGTTCAGAAACTTCGCACAAAGAATATATTCCCTCCCCCTAAAGTATGCCTTATTCGATGAAAAAATTCCGTGTTTAACTATGGTGACCGTTACTTTACAAAAGAGTCTGGTATTCAAACACCCTGAATTACCTGAATAATCTTAGCGTATGCACTATGTCAATGAAACAAAAGTCTAGATTGTAGCACGATTATATTTTTAAACATTCATTACACCTATAGCACCTCTACGATACTAGCAGCCAGACACCGAGTCGCATACCGTACCAGTACTATTCCGGGGCTTTCTACTTCTCGTTGCCTGTACCCGCTTCCCCACCACATAGAAAACTTGCCGGTGAGCTCAGTAATTCAGTATTGCACAGGCTTTCAAACGTGACATTGAGCCGACTGTTAGCAAAGTGTGCGTGTGTTGGAAATGTTATGAATGCAAAGAATCAATGAAGTTAATGTCAAGACTGTATGCGTGTGCATGCATGTTTGGATATGTGGTATTGTGGATGTGGAGAAAGAATCAAATTCGAAGAAAGATGATGTAGAATGTCCAACAAGCGGCAACGTTTACCATCATGTATTGGGGTTTTGTCTGGACATTCCTGTCTATCGTTGCACGTAGTTACTGCTACTTTGTCAAAAATAATAATTTTGATCATCAAAAGATTTTTTTTGCTAATGTGATACAATTTTGTAAAGTAAATGTTAACTAATGAAGAAATGACAAAGTTACAAACAAACTGCGCCAAGGGAAAGATCATGGATAATTATTAGTAAGCACAATTAAAGTGTTAAAAGAAATGCACAGAAGGGCATGGGATTGGTTTTGAGGGAGTCTGTATACGTGGTAAATATTTTAAAGGATTTTGTTTGCATGTTTTTTTTTTTTTTTTTTTTTTTTTTTTTAAGGGGGCAGTACAACTTTAACAGTCACAAAACATGTGAATTCAGTTTTTATGAAAAAATGGTAACAAAAAGATAAATAATCTACTATTTTCCCTTTACTTTCAATAAATGGCGTATTTCTGTTGCCACAATTACAAAATTTGTATTAAAAACTACAAAAAAATTAATATCTGAAAAATAAATTGAGATACAGCTTTCAGACAAATTGCATTTTTTCTCCCTGTACAACGGTGTAAAAAATGAAAATGTACGATGTTTAGAAGTTTAAAACTTTGCAGTAGCAAAAATTGCAAAATCGAAATTTCATCTCAAATTTCAAAGTGTTGCCATTTGCAAAATGACGTGTGCGTTACGCACAGATATGTTTGTCCTTTAAAATATAGACTAGTCGCCCTTGGCGACCAGTTTGCTCTCCCTTAAATGTATGCTAAGCATTGTACCATGTTAATTTTTTTCATAATATAATTTACTTGCTTAATACGTCGTATTTTTATGTTTGCCGGGCACAGGTGATAAATCGCCACATATTGTTCCCGCCGCATTTTAATTTAAATTTAAATGTAATCCTTTCACTTATTTTATTTAAAATACAGAACGTTAATTTAAAATTGAAACATTTAAAATTCACGACTTTTACTTATTTTTATTTATTTATTTATTTTTTTTTTTTTTTTTTTTTTTTAAGGAAAAAAAATAATAAAGAAAAATAATAAATGATACCGTAAACCATGACGTTTAATTTCAATATCAAATGATTGTTTTAATTTAACACGCGAGAAATGTTAATTGGCGAGATTTGTGCCCGGCTAACATAAAAGTACCAAAATAGCTAAAGGCATGTAAAGAGTGAAGCGGTCAGCCCGGAACTATTGATGACAGTCACATGGCGTAAGCTATTATTATAGAGATAGTAAAAGTAGATTGCTAGCGTTTCGTTTTTCGTTGAGAAAGTTGGATTCTGATTTCACACTTTTTGCCATGGATATTAGAAACACACTACAAAATGTCACAAACTTAAAAACTTTACATTAAATTGTTCACATTAAATTTTTCGTTGGAAAATGTAGACGATGATTCCATACTTTTTGCCACGAAAAGTGGAAGTATACAAGATTATATGAAAATGAATTTTCATTGAATGATGTATAGTATAAATCATTGTATTTTTTACTTGGACCAACTCATTTGTTTAATGGGAGATTCTCAAAAGGTGGGATCATTAAACGTTAACTCTATGTAATTTTTTTAATTTTCAAATTTAAGGCCAATTTTTTTAACAGTATAGTATTTTGTCTATAAATATAATGTATAAATATTTTATAATAGTATGTCTAAAAAATTATACACAAACATTAAAAAACAGCAACTATTCTGGAAAATTACTGATTAAAGCATTTAATTAGCAGTTACGTACGTTACAAAATTTGGACACTTTTTCGCACGTAAGTTACAGATTTTGGACGTTGCTCTTAGTATTTAAAAAACTCTTAAGACTAAGAATGTAGTAAATGTGTCTGTATACATATATATATACATAATTAACTTTTTGTTATCCAGTAATAATAATAATAAAATCAAATGCTTTGTTACGTACGTTACTTTCGGACATAACAAATAAAAAAAAATTCTTTATAGAAAAGTCCTTCTATCTTCAAAAAAGCAATAAATCAGCCTGCCATCTCTTAACGAAATTATCAAAAAATCATCCGTTTCCTTTATACATTCGTTGTTTACCATTAGAATCACATGGAAAAAAGTTAAAACTCCTTTTCATGGTGGGACATTGGAGCAGTTAACGTTATGAATGTCCGAAATTGGCCTCTTTTGCATAAAATAATAAAATTTTAAGATATTTATACAAAGCTTTTACAATAAATTATGTCATTTTCTGTCTGAATAGAATTAAAAACTCAGTGAAAAAAAGAAAGTCAATGATAATTAAAGTTATATTTGAAAAGCTTAAAGTTATGACTTGTGTCCAGTGCCCACCTTTTGAGAATCACCCCAATAAAGGTTTACTACAATAAAATTTCAGGAAGATTACCGAATCTCCAATTGTAAGATAAGTAAATTATTGCAGATATTTTAAAATTTAGATACTTTTTGTTCTCAATTACAGCGTCTCAATATCAAAAATTAAATTAACATTCCAATCATTAAATTAAAATTAACGTAATTTCAGTTTATAATTGTTATGAAGAAGGAAATAAAAAAAAGGAATGCAAACACGGTGTAATCGCGATTTTTATATTATATTGTAGGAATTCATAGTTCTTATTTGTCTAATTTTTTTCTCTTTTTTTTATATAAAATATTTGTTCTAGAATTTATTATACAAAAGTCATTATTTACTCATTTCAGTATGTGAAAGAATTTAACATTTCTAAAAGAGTGATTAATCTAAGTGGGTATTCATATGGAGCAATGATTGCATTTGAAATGGCACTGCAAGCAGAACAAGACCCAAGCCATTATCCTGAAATACAAAATATCATTTTTCTTGAAGGATCGCCCAGTTATGGGAATTCATACAAAAAATTGTATGTTCCTAGTTTTGATGGAGCTATGTCAAACGTAACACTTCAAATAGCTGCTCTTCGTTTGCTTACTTGGCAATTTCCCCACAGTATCAAATTGGTAAGAGAAACAAACCTTACATTCACATTATAACTATGCTGTTGTTTAATTTTCCCTATAGCACTATGTTATTTATTTCCCATTTTTCAGCATTTAACTTAAGTGAGTGAAAATCCACAGAAATATTTAACGTTTATAAAACAGAAAAAAATGATGATTAAGTAGTACAGGTTGCTTGAAAAGTATTCTAAAGATACGGGATTTTTTTTCCTAAAGCAAAAATTGTTGTATTCGAAAACTCACGAATAGATCGTATTAACGCCAATGTATGTCTGTAAGCATACAAACTAAGATGATAATATAAGAAAGAAGTACTCTATGAATTACTTTAGGTTTGTAAAATTGTTTATGTACATGTCTGTCGAGAAATGTCTGCTGCTGTTGCTTTATGCTATACGTTACCGACTTTTAAAGAGGTAACACAACTCTGAAATTACTTTGAAATTTAAATCCTTTTCGTGGCTTTATTTATAATACGGAGTTTTCTTTAAAATTATTTTTCTCTTAATTATTATACATATATTGCAGTCGAAAGTTGTATATTTTTTATTTTATGCATTAAGCACGGTGGCTTGGCAAATGATAGCTGGAATCACTTCAAAAATGAGAATAAATCAATGTACTCGATATTTCACTGTAAACTTAACCTAGAACAAACAGCCCTCAAAAATATTTTTTAATTCATGAGCTAAAGAATTATATGCCCTTTCTAAAAGTACATCTATTTTTAGTGAATTGGAATCAACTCAAAATAAAGATTTCTACCAAATATTTTCTTACTTAATGCTTTTCAAAAAAGGTCAGATATCAATATTCTGAAAAATTCTATGTATTTCACAAAAAAAAAATATTTGAGGATTAATCTTCCAAAATATGAAGTTGACTGATTGAAAACTGCCGGAGGCAGAGTGTCTAATGATTTTTAAAGCTCTGTTCGGAAAAAAATGCTGTTAAATTTCCACAGTTTACTTTCTCTCTACTACACGCTGTAATTCTATAGTTGCCCTTTGACATGCAACCGATTGTTAAGGAATTAAATATGTTCGAGTGAAGGAAGAGCATTTTTCTCGAAAAAACAATTTACAAAATTATGAACTGGTCAAAGTACTGTTACCCCTCTTAATACATTTGTCCCATTCTTATAATCACTATTGTTTTTTTTAATTACAAAGATGCTTCATGATATCAATTATTAATTTATTTAGTGTAGTCCGTAATAAAAGTAACCAAACTGCTATTTAGTACAACGTTCAGTACAACATAGTACAACGTTGTCTATGAATTTGGTAAACAAGGGACAGGCAAAGCATCTTCTTCAAAAATTTCGTACACAAAAAACGTTTAAAGAAGAAAATGATATCCAGTCCACAATGGTCACTAATTTATTTGACACTCACAAATTGATGATTAGAACATCCTAAGTGTAGTCTCTTTTTTATCAGCAACCTCGTAGCGAATTTTTGTTAAAAAATAAAGACTCATTATAATTAACTTTGTGCAAACATGCTTTATTTCTTTATCTTTATAATGAATTTCTGTGTATATAAATTTCTTCCCTTTAACTAAAAAAACTTAAATTTAATTTCAAAGTTTGGATTTAAGGAAACTTTATACATTTTCGCCGAAACAAAGAAATGCTTTATTTACTGTAAGCTGCATTGTTAATCACATTTGTAATTTCCCTCATGAAGTCTGCTTGGATATTTATTAAGTAATTTAGATTATATTCTATTTATTTCACGCCATACAACTTTAGCAATATTAATCTTATTATAAAAAAAGGAAGAAGAAGAAAAAAAATTATAAGGGGACAGCCCCGATCATGAACACCCTTAAATAATTCATTGTAAAATATAAGTATTATTTATTAATATTATATTCCAGTTTTATAACATTATATAAACCTACCTAGGATAATTAACTAATTTCAGAGTCCTATTTACCAATGGGTTGGATCTTATTTTAGCCCACCATTTGGCGAAATCTTGCCAAACAGTCGAGGGTCAGCCAGATGTAGCTCTTATTGTTGGAAATGTTGAGCATTGATATTTTTGTGACGACCTTTTTTATTGATGGTGATGGCAAGTAAATAAATATCTAAGAAGTAAAGTACGCAAATAAATATCTAAGATTACTATTTTTCTCATGGTAAGTAGAACACATGGTACGGTCCATGCGCAAGTCTCATTTAAACGTCTGACGTCACCGGCACCCAAGTGCAGCCTTGGATAACGCACTTTTCGCCTTGTATAAAGTTTCCTTTTCATAAAAAGATGTTCAACATTTAATTAATATCCTCAGTACGATATTACTGCCACTTCAAAAATCTACTAACTGAACTTTTTTCAAATTCAAAGTTAATAGACTTATACGTCTTTATTTTTTAGAGTTTTTCAAAGCGTAAATCTTCTGTTTTTATTTGGTTATTTGGAAGTTTTAACTTTCGCCACAATTAATATTATTTTATTTAAACACATATGTACGAAAAGCAAAAGATTTCTTACCTGCTCTGTTGTATTTCAATATTTTAGATACCGTCTTTTCTTAACATTTTTACAATTTTGTGTTAATCCAAATTACTTTGAGAAAACTCGGAAAATATTTGCTTAAATTTATAAAGCTTTGGATAAAATGCACTTATAGTTATGTTGTATATTTTCAAATATAAATACTATACACTAATAAAGTTATATTGTATTAAAATTGATACTTTTATACATTTTTTTAAATCCTTATTTAATGTTCTAAAAACATAAAACAGTTCTAATAATGTTTTTCAACTCTGAAAAACTCTATAGTACTATGTACTTTAAAATACACGCATTGAAAAATATTATAGCATTTTCAGGGCATCTCTAGATAAATGTAAGAAAATCTTTTTTGAATTAATGCTGGGATTTTTTCGAATTTATAAATATTTTAAAAAATGTGTAATAAAAAATTTCTTAAACAATAGCTATAACCTTTTTAAATAATTAGAAAGAAACGTCTCTTTAAAATTTTTGTGTACACTAATAGAGAAATTTAAATTATAAAATTATTGAAAGTATCAGAAGAATATTCTTTCGAGATAGTATTTCTAAAGAACATATTGTTATGTCCCCTCTTATGTGAGAAAGGGTAGCGTTGTCTCAGAAAATACAACTTCTGTTTTAATATCAACAATTTACTTTATTTACAAATAACAAGAAATTAAGTTAAAATCTGGATCAAAATATTAATAAATATAGGTTCGTACAACTTTTGACTTTAAAAACAGAACAATCATAGGCACACCAGATTCTGCGGTTAACTAGCACGATGTCAAGTCTCATTATGAGTTATAAACTAGGTATTGGGCTTCAATTTTTTTTTAATATCAAACTGTCTAACTCTCAAAGTCAATCAAAAACTGGGTTTTTATCACTTTCAAAATTTAAAAAAATAAATGTCATATTACGATATTACGGTTAAAAATTTTAAACAATCAAATATTTTACTATTGATTAATACATATATACATCTCTAAATTTTTAGTACGCACTAAAATATTATTAAAAAAAAATTAACTTCCAAATTGTGAGTGGAATATTATTTTATATGGATAATTTCAATACATTAGAATAAATAAAAATTATTTGAAATATTTTTGCACATAAAAATTGAGTTTTTATTCTATTGCTATACCAAAATATTTTTATTCCCACAATATGCATATTTGGAAGAGCTTCTATATCTAGATCCATGCCTGTTTCTTAATCTGATACAAGTTTTTGATTTAAGTTACCATGTTACTTACAAACCCTTTTATTTCAAAAAACCCAAAATAACTAATGTTTATTTTACTTTATTTTTCTTTAGTTTTGAGTACATTTAAACTAATCTCTATGAATCTCAAAAATTGTAACACAATGATTTCGCTAGGCGAGGAATATTTATGTTCACCTTTTACATATTGAAAAGTCTTCTGAATATGCAATTTTATTTTTAAAATAGAATTTTGAAATAGTGAAAACTGGAATATATATTGTTTCATAATTTTTTTTACAATGGGAGTTTTCTGATTTTTTGCTTACTACACCGCATAATTTTCCCCTAGCCAGCTGATATACATATATTTTTTCATTTAATTTAATTTTTAGCGTTCTGTACTTAAAAAATGAAAACAGAACCATTATAAGATCACTCCTGTGTCTGTCTATCTGTAACAGCCATTTTACTCGTAAACTATGGAACGTGGAACGTTCAAATTGGGGGAAGTAACAAAGAGTATTGACCCACATATTTTTAGATTATTAAACATTCATAAGTATATTTAGTAAAAATATAGAGTGGATAATTAAGCTACTTGGGAAAAAAAATCTTTTCTTTGTATACCGTGTGAAAGCTTTCGTAAAGCTGAACTAAAAAATGCATTTCTTTTAATTTTAGGTATTGTATTTTCAAAGCCGTCGTCGAAAATGTAGTAGGAAAAATATGTTCGCCGCATCTAATTCCGAATCTATTGAAACTAAAATTATGAAAAAAATAGAGGTAGTGGAGGTTAATTTAAACCTTGAAGGAAAATTATAGCGATTACCCTAGGTCACGTGGTTTTTGAGAAAATCACATTTTTGTGTTACACACAAATTTCGATTTACGGGCATTGCGAAAAAGTGCTGAGCAGCGCTGGAGGTACCTGTCTTAGCAGAAGTATAAAATCATTGTTCATAATGATTTTCGAAAAAAAAAAACCGTCAGTAATTAGCCGAGATATTAACCCTTACAGTTACGGACAGTTTGGACATACATAATGACAAGACGGCGTACTCTATGCCTAGTTAACAACTTTTAATGATATATATATGTATAATGTAATACCTAGTAGGAGTATAAAATCAATAGAAGTCAAATTATTAGAAACAGACTAATTTAAGGGGTCTCAGGTATCTTAAAATTGGGAAAAATGAAAAAAAAAGACCATTTTCAACTTTTAATTTCTTAAAATGTATATGAATTTAAAACACATTTTTAATTGGAATCAAAGATATAAGTATATTCTTTCATTTCATGTATTTAAAAAATTGCAAGATACAAAATTAGTATTTACAGGGGGCTCCAAACTGTCAGACATCTGTCGATCAGAAAATTGCTATAACAGCTCACGTGCAGGATTAAAAAATAAATTTTGCAACTAGAATGAAAATTTTTGTGCCTAATTATACTTCAGATTATAATAATTTCCCTGAAACTAAATAAACTTGTATTTAAAGCATTTTTATGTTTTTAATGCAAAGTTGTATTTAGCAAATACAAAATTTTGAAAGTTTCAACAGCATAATCACCTAATTTTTTTTTTTTTTTTTTTTTTTTTTAAGAATAAAAAGGAAATTTTAAGTCCAGTTTATACAGACTAACATGAAATATATGTTTTGAAAATTTCATGAAAATATATTCAGAAGTTTTTGACGTATCCTTCGCGTTATGCCAAAGAACGTTTCGAGACACATTTCGAGAAAAATGACTTCAAATTTTCGGAAATGCGCTTCAACTATTGAGCGGATATATTTCTAAAAGCCATAACTTATGTTGTAATAGTAATTTCAAGGAAACAATTATATCAAAATGTTAAAAAAAAGGTAGGAGTTTAACATCTAAAAAAATTAAAATTTCGAAAATCTTGAAGCTGTAAGAGTCCTAAGACGACTTAATTAGAAAGAATCACATAAATAGTACGGGTTTCGCGGCTAGTTTGCATTGAATGGATTTTTCAATACGCTTCGAGTGACTTAAAAAATTAATTAAAAACCTATCGGGAAAAACGCGGCACAGACCAAGGCGGCGATGCAACTGTGTGACCTCCTTTCGAAGCGCGCTTAGCACAATGCCAAATTTAAACTTTGAACAAGGTTTTTATTTTAGTTACACTCTAGAATGAAAGGTTATTACTACGCTGAATTTAGTTTTATGAAATGCCATATGACTGTAAGTATAAATAAGAGTAATGTGTCTTGATACGTCCACTAATAACCATATCACAAGTCTGTCTAATATAATGAATTTTATTATATATTTTGACTTATCCGTATTGTGATATGCTAAATGAAGTTTAAATATGAACTGCTTTTATTGTCAGTACCGAATTAAGTTCATCATAAACAGATTAGGATAATATTAAAAAATGAGTTATACAGAATTGTTATATTTGATGTTATTTAAGTTCCATACCTCTTTGAACTTCATGTTATATCCATTTACAATTTCTAGTGTATACAATTATACTCAAGCCTACCTTGTGTAGTTTTTTAGAAAGTCTGAGTATTTTTTAGCAACAGATTTTTACTAATACAATTACAAATTCATATATTTATACTACGGAACCCTCTTTGCGCGAGTAATAATCGCATTTGACAGTTTTTTTATTTAATTTCATCTAATATCTGAATGATTTATGAGCGATATATGAATGACTGCATTGTTCTTATTAAGAGAAAAAAATAAATCAGGATTGGATTTATCCTGCTGATCACATTCGTTTTTATTTAAGGAAAAGTTTATTTCCTTTCATGTATCTCGACAACTCATTCTTCTCTCTTTAATTTTTTAGCAATATCATTAGTTAAAAGTAAGACTAAAGTAGTAGTAGAGCTGAAAATTTTTATATGGATACTGATTTATATCTTATAATTTGTTTAGATTTAAAATTAAGTTTTTTTTCGTGTGTGTGTGTATCTTTATATATGCATCCTTAATATCTAAATATGTATCTTTAAAGTAAACTGAAAATATTCTTGAATAATAAATGCAAAAATTAACTGGTCTTTTGAATGCGTGCAGCAAATGGTTTTCATGCTATAGTATGTGTTAAAAACGATGAAATGAAATTTATTTGTAATATCTAGAAAAATTATTGCATTCTGAAATGCGTTACTAATTATTTTAATGTCAAATCCTTTTCAAAAACTAAGACATAAAATTTTTATATGAAAAATGAAAAAAAAATAATAATAACATTTATTGTCAGAAACAGAGAAAGGGATTTATATGAATAAATTGAAAAACACAGAGAAAGCTTGAACGATGGGTGCCAGTGACGTCCCAAATTGGAAAATCTTCTGCGCATCATGCTCGTGAACCATACAGTGTATTCTAAGTACCGTGATTTTTCTGTTTTCGTTAATATTGAAATTCTAAATTTTACCACTTTGAAAGCATTGTAAATTTTTATTGATGAAAGTTTCTGATAGTCGACGTTTCAGTGATCGGTACATTAACGACCTTCAGGTACTTTTGGGATTCCGATACATGGAGGTTGCTCCATCCAGTGATGTTCTCTTTAATCTTCAATGTGCGCGAAGCGCTCATACATGCGGTATAGTGATTGCTGCATTGCGGAATTACGTGTATATTTCGCTTCCAATACAACGAGATTGCTGAATCCAGTGATGTTTTATTTGTTTTCATGTGTGCAAAGCTCTCATACATGCGGTACAATGATAGCTGCATTAGCGGTATTCGTGTATTTTTCTATTCCAAAATAACGAGATTGCTGAATCCAGTGATGTTTTCTTTGTTTTCATGTGCGCGAAGCTCTCATACATGCAATATAGTTATAGCTGCATCAACGATTTTCATGTATGTTTTCATTCCAATTCAACGAGGTTGCTGCATCCAGTGATATCTTTTTAGTTTTCATGTGCACGAAGCGTTCTTACATGCTGTGTAGTGATAGCTACATTAACGATTTTCATGTATTTTTTGATTCCAATACAACGAGGTTGTGCATCAAGAGATATAATTTGTTTTCATGTGCGCGAAGCGCTCATACATGATGTATAATGATCGCTGTATTAACAATTTTCGTGTATTTTTCTATTCCAATACAACGAGATTGCGGCTTTTAGTGATGTTCTTTCTTGTTTTTATGTGCGCGAAGTGCTCATACATGCGGTATAGGGATTGCTGCATTAATAATTTTCGTGTATTTTTTTATTCCAATACAACGAGGTTGTTGCATCCAGTGTTTTTTTTTCTTTTTATATGCGCGAAGCGCTCATACATACAGTAGAGTGATCGCTGCATTAACGATTTTCGTATAATTTTTTATTCCAATACAAAGAGAATGCTGCAACCAGTGATGTTATCTTTGTTTTCATGCGTGCGAAGCTCTCATACGTGCGATATAGTGATAGCTGAAGTAACGATTTTTGTGTTTTTTCGATTCCAATATAACGACAATGCTGCATCCAGTGATGTTTTCTTTGTTTTCATGCGCGAGGCGCTCATACATGCAGTATATTTATAGCTGCATTAGCGATTTTCGTGTTTTTTATTCCAATACAACGTGTTTTCTACATCCTGTGTTTTCTTTTACTTTCATGTGCGCAAAGCGCTCATACATGCGGTGTAGTGATGGCTGCATTAACGATTTTCGAGTATTTTTAGATACCAATACTACGAGGTTGCTGCATCCCGTGATTTGTTTTCTTTTCACGTGCGCGAAACGCTCATACATGCAGTATACTGATCGCTGCATTAAGAATTTTCGTGTATTTTTAGATTCCAATAAACGATGTTGCGGCATGCATTTATATTTTTCCTGTTTTTATGTACGCGAAGCGCTCATATATCCGGTAAAGTGATCGCTGCTTTAACAATTTTCGTGTATTTTTCTATTCCAATGCAACGAGGTTACTGCATCCAGTGATTTTTTTTTGTTTTCATGAGCGCGAAGTGCTCATACATGCGGTAAAGTGATTGCTGCATTATCAAATTTCGTGTATTTTCGATTCCAATGCAACGAGGTTACCGCATTCAGTGATTTTTTTTTGTTTTCATGTGCGCGAAGCTTATATAGTTGCGATATAGTGATCGCTGCATTAATGATTTTTGTTTTCTTTAATTTATTTTAAATCTTCACATTAATCGTTAAATTTTCTGTAATTTTCCTTAAACGAGTATGTAAACTTTATTTTCTTGCAGCTCATATAACCGTTTTTATCTATTTTATTAAATTTGTGAAATAAAATATTGATATTTAACTCATAAATGCCACATCTTAAAAATCATTCGTTTGATTATTGTTTAATTTGATAATTCTGTATTTACATTATAATTTTTTTGTACAAAATTACCTGAACGAATAAAGTTTTTGCACCCGATGAGTTTTTGCGCTCATATAAAGTCAATCTTCTTTCTAGAGGCTTTTTTATCTCTAAAACCATCATTTTCCTATGTGTTACTACTTTTAAAAATTGGGGTAGCAAATATTCTACCTTTTATTTATTGGGGTTACGTTACGTTAAATGCAAATAAACAATTAAAAAATGGCCATTTTGACATAGTTTTTCAAAAACGCCAAATAGTGGGTTAATATACTATTATGCCTTTCCAATGTGACCAAAATTAATCAAATATAAACACACACACATATACAAAATCTCAGGAGGAGACACGAAAAGGACAGTAAAGTATAGCGTACACAAAGTAATAGGTAATTTATTTCGAAAAATAATTGATGCATTTCTGTATGCTGATGACAATTTCTAAAGTTTGTATACAATAATGCAATGCATTTTTTGCCTGATCTCAATTGTAGCTTATGTATAGTTTCTATTAAAATCTGGCAGTTCCAGACTTGGACTAGCCCGCTGTCCCATCGTTTAGAGGGCCGGTGCGCCCTCTTACAGGGAAAACTTCGCGCCCTTTAAGTGCCAAAGCCGCTCCAATATTTTTTCGATCGTTTTTACATATACTTTCTGAATAATGTACTAAATTTCGAGAATTTGTTTCGGGATAATCATAATTATCAATAACAGACAAACAGCCCAAGAGAGGAATTTTTTTATTATCACAAAGAAATTCGACACATCGAACCAATTTTAGAATCAGTAAACCAAAGTGGGCATATTTACTGGAATTGAGAGAGAAACATGCACCCAGGGAAAGCTTTAGTAGCCAAGGCGCCTTGGCGAGATATTTTTCGTCACTTCTTTGAAAGATATCTTTTAGATTTTAACCAAATATTTTCCATATTTTAAGTCCTTTAGCTTATAGTACTTTGCCCCTCCCTTGTTAAAGCCAGCTCTGAATGCATCTATAATTAATATCGTGCTTTGAAATTACTTGAGAAAATAAAGAGATAAATATCAGAAGGAAAAAAACGTTCTGTGGGGTATTTTGATATTGACGGGAAAACATGATCTTTCTTTTCGAGGAATACAAACTTGGATAACACGTCTGGATTACAATCCTGCAAGCTCTGGAATTCCGCGGCCAGCGTTTTTTATTCACAAAATCTGCAGCATAATTTTTTTTAATAATCATCGCATTATTTGACAGACTTTCCGCGGTTAAATAACTATTAGAAAATTCTAATAAGTATTTTAAATAAAAAAATGCTTAATTTAATCACGAAAAAAGCTATCATTAAATAAATGTGCTATGATTATTACTCAGAAATTATAATAGGTTTTTAGTAAAAACACACAGTGCCCATGGAATCCTGCAATTTCCATGAATACAGTCCCTGGGGAATTTTACTTAATTACAGAAACTTAAATATTTCCCTCCATCTCTAATTATGATAATTTTGCAAATCATGGGAAGAGTAAATTTCTCCATTATTTTAGTGATTTTAGACTAACAAAACGACTTTTTGGTGTACTTTTTCTGTAGAAACCTTTTAATAGTACAATATGAATTCAGAATTTTATTGATACATAAAGTCATTTTCTACGGATACAAAATGCCTCTTCCTACAAAGTACTTGACTCACCTTATATCAAATGTTACACGTGTAATAAGTATTATTTTCAAATTCTTTAATGTGTTGAGCCATTAATGTAATCTGATCTTGATGTTTGAATGTTGAAATATCATATATTTGAACATTCAAATCCCCTATAATGTGTGGTAATTTTATAAACGACCAAAAGAAGCATGAAATTTAGTTTTCAAAATTTATATTTCCATTAAGAAAGTACATTTTTGTTCTAGATACAATTTTTTTTAACGAAGTTTACATATTGAATTTTTTTTTGTGCATGCTGAGGGAGACACCTGCAGATACCACATTTAAAAATACTGCTTTGTTATATAAAATAAAAAATTTAGTAAACAAAAAGTAATTGCCGTCAGATTGTAACAGAAAATTAATTTTTAACTGGCTGATAACTAACTCGTATTACGTTAAAGAAATATACTTTTAACAAAAATGTTACAGACCTTTTCCTACCAACTTTCAATACACCAACGGTGATAAGTGGAATAAAAGTAGTTATCTCTTACTAATATCGCTAAAAATAATCGTAAAAAAAGCTATACGTACCAATCGACTGGAAATAATGTTTATTAATTATTGTTATGTATAAATTATGTTCCCCAAGTCGTCTACGTATTGAAAATTGTACCAACTTTGAATATACAAAAGAAAAACTAAATTTTTGACACCTTATATGAGTTTCTTGGATCGAGAATGCCCGGAAAAAGGCATTATTTATATACATTATTTTAAATCTTGATAGAGATTGAAGAGTTTAAATTAGAGGATGCTAAAATTAAACCCACTTGGGGCATATTAATTTATATCTTATAAAAGTCATCTGATTGATTTTTTATTAATTTATTAAATACACCGAATAGACCTAAACGTATTACAACCTTTTTAATCTGTTCAAAAATGTTTTTTAACACTTTCCAACAAAGTTGAAAAGTGTTTCTGAATTTCAGTGGTGTAGCTACATTTTTTGGCGCCCAGGACAGGGATAAATTTTGCCCCTCCCCCCAAAAAAAATTAAATAATCACCTTATTTTTCCATGGAAATTTCAAAAACTTAGCGGGACGTTCACGGATATGACTGTTATTTTAAGAGTAGGGGGATAGCAACATTGAAAATAAATTGAAAAAGAAAATGCTAAAACTCATAAAATTTACCCGATTATGGAAAAAACATCATGTTTCAAAACGGTAGGAACCCAATAGTTCTAAATTGTTAGAGCATTTTTTAAGATAGGGGGGAAAACAAAAATTTTTCTTGATTTCTTCTCTCAAGACTTAACGATTGTGCAAGAAATAAATTTATCTTTATAATTTTTTGTACATTTTTATTTTAGATTGAAATTTTTAAGGGGCCGCCATTTTCTAGCTGGATGGCGAATCAATATTTCCAACGAATTTGGTCGAGATATTAATAAGCCCTTAACATATGCTCAATCACATATAAATCGGTTTATAAATACGAGGCAGTCGCATCACAATTTTCAGATATTTATAGATACATACTGTATATATAGATGAAAATGAAAAGAATTAAAATCCTTTGAAAATTCGAAATTAAAATTAAATTTCGAAATTTTAAATTAAGATCTTTAAGTTCTTTTTCCTAACTTTAAATCTTATATTCTAAAATCCGTCTTACTCCTTGTAACTTTGTTTCCCAGCTGAACTTTTATAGCGTTCACCTTTAAATTCAAAGAGTAACTTAAGATAGAAAATGCTGACGTTTGGGCAATTCTCCTTCGTTTGTGGTTAAAGCTTTGTACGTGTCAAATACCGGCAATTTTGTGGATCTTGAACACATGTCAATGAGTAAGACGGATTTTAGAATATAAGATTTAAAGTCAGGAAAAAGAACTTAAAGTTCTTAATTTAAAATTTTGAAATTTAATTTTAATTTCGAATTTTTAAAGGATTTTAATTCTTAGAGCTAATTAACCAATTAAACTAAATGATTCACCAAGATACCTTCCCCCCTGCAGGAAAATATCGCCAATATATTAGAAAGAATACGCACGAAAAATATTAGATTTTTCCAATTTGAGATGGCTGCACAAGTTACGACCATGTAGGTCCCGAATTTGACGTAAATAACTCGTGACGTAAATAACTCGTAAATAACTCGGACATGATTGTAAGATGAAGCGACGAAATAAATGCGATCACTCCTCATATAGGTTCCCGAGTTAATTCATTTCTCCCATTAATCTCACAGATATTCCTTACATGTTATAGATATAGATATAGTTTTCTCTAATGCATATATGCGCTGAATTTAAGTATATATATCAAATATATTTAACTTTTAAAACGACAAAAACAGCCATTTGTACTGGTCGTACCAGGAATACTGAAAAATCCTACTTTGTTTTTTATGCGATTTAAGAAGGGAAATTTTGGGGGTACTCTATTAAAAATATGCAACTTTTGCTGCATAGTCCCTCCATCGCTTTTATAGAATATCTCTATTCTGACCAATCAGAATGCTCCATAATATCGTCAAGTAATCGTTTTCTATAAAAGCGGTGGAGTGACTAAACAGCAAAATCTACAGATTTTTAGCAGTGTAGGTCGCCTACATTTTATTATATGGCTTTTCTCAGTGCCAATTCGACGGGAGTGTGGAATTGCCTCAAGTTAAATCCATTTTGCATTAGTTCACGGAAGCCCCCATTGCACGAAAATATTCATATGGAATGAAGAACACAAAAATCAGCCTAAAAACCAATGTATGTGTGTGTTTGTGTGACCGAGATGACTAGAAATATCTACTTCACGCTGCACGTAAGGCTCAGATTTCTATTTTTCTTTTTTACAATTAGCCGAGAATATTAATTAAAAACTCAGCAAAAACGCTTTATTTTTATTACCGTCCCCATTACACGAAAATATTCATATGGAATGAAGAACGCGAAAATCAGCGTAAAAACCAATCTATGTGTGTATTTGTGTGACAGAGATGACTAGAAATATCTACCTCACGCGGAAGTCTGAAAATTTGTGTGAGGGTAGTCCAAGACCAATCCTGATGCACATAAGGTCAGGTTTCTATTTTTCTTTTTTACAATTAGCCGAGAATATTAAAAACTCATCAAAAACGCGTTTTTTTTATTACCGATTTTTTACGCTCACATCTGAACCCGATTCCACAGCCGAAATGGAAAAAAATAGCGATTTTTACTAATCAGGGAATAAACTAAAACAAAACTAAACTTAAACAAACTAAACTTTAGAAAACTAATTAAGATATCATTTGAAAATTTCAGAGCACATGTCGAAAAAAAATTTATACCTGCGTATAAAAGTTTTGAAAATCGATCGGTATTTTTTTTTTAATATTTTCAAAAACTGACAGCGATAGTACTAAAGTTCGGAGAAAGAACCATACAGGGCAAACATTCATTAAAAATGCCGAACTAAAAAAGAGATTTGTTTCCAGCCGACCCCTTCATTTAATTTACGAAAATCGATGGATCAGAGATTATATGATATGTGGACAATCGATTTAATTATTAAACGTTGCCAAATTCTAAAAACATAATTTAAAAGCATTTTATCAATTTAATTGAAGATTACTAGTGTGGTAAAAGTCCCGTGATATGAGTTAAAAGTTCGCCCACAAAGGTTTCTCCTCTTTATTTACATTTAAAAGTTTGTTTTCCAAAATATAGACTTCTTTTACATACAATTATCGAACATTAACTTCGCATTCTTTTCTCAGATTCTATGGGCCAGATTTCAGCGGGATTATATTCATTCAACTTAGCTTACGATTTTCTTGCAGTTTTTAGCTCCACCTTCAGTGCAGGGGGCGCAGTCTTACCTAGGGCTCTATATACTTAATTTCAACTCGGTTTTGTTCATTCCACTTTGTTTTCGATTATGTTACAGCTTTTAGTTGTATCTTCCACCGTCAAGGGACATTTTTATCACTGGTTTCATGGGACTAGTTTCTGAGAATTTTTTTTTTTATTTTTTTTTTTCTTTCAACTCATCTTATGATTCTCTTCAGATTTTCCAGCACGTGCGTAACACGCTTGCTATACGGAGACCCATGCCGGAGATTATTTTTGAAATAAATAAATTTGAATGGAACTTTTTAGTGGTTACAGATGCGTGCGTTGCACTCCCGGTCTACGCTGCCGAAGGAAGTTTGAACCCATTCCAGAGGTGTTATGTTTATACCAGAAATGTCACTCCAAGTCGAAAACAGGCCTTTTGATTTATAAACTGGAGGCTAGATAGTTACAAACCTCCATCAGCGATTGACAATTATCGATCTCTCCATTGTCCACCGCCATTTTCACCGAATTTCTTCAAAACACCCCCACAGACACTCACAAAAAAAGAAAACGTCAAGAATTCTTATTTATTACTAGCAGACGCGCCCGGCGTTGCCCGGGGTTTGTAAATAATAACCTTAAACAAAACTTAAGTTTGTCTGATTTTATATCTTTGGAAATTCTTTTAAATGAACCTAATTTCGGAGGTTCCATTGTCTTCCACAGCGTCTAATGCGTTCCCATCAAACTTCTTTCCGAACGAACCTGTAATCTATATCCCCACTACACATGGCAACATTTATCGGAAGTGCCCGCACGTGCCGGAGACAATCGAAAACGAAGTTGAGTGAGCCAAACCTCGTAGGAATGAAGACCACAGAAACTAAAAAAAAAAATGCGCCATTAATGTTAGAAAATGTGGGTAACTCAAGTCTAAGATAAAATTTCCTAATACAGAAAGTAGCTGAATTGTAATCTAAGTTGAAGGAATCAAATCCCAGTGAAATTGGGCCTTTAAACCCGAGGAAATAAAGCGCCGCAAAGCAGTGGAAGATGCCTCCTCCTCACCTTATAAATTTCATGAATCACTGTTAGCATTAACACAATATTTAATTATCGAATGAAATCCCTTATCTAAAGTTACTTTTAAAGTAACGCAATTTTTAATTTACGGCTGTAGTGAGTAGATGTAAGTTAATGCTGAAAAGGGAGATTAATGTTCGAAAAAGGTGGTAGCTGAGGTATAAAGAAAGACCGGGCCCTGGGGGCCAAGGTCTTAACTGGAATGTAGTTGGGTATAACAAAATTTTTTATGTGTTTTAAAGTAGCATGGAAGACGCTAAAACTATGTTAAAGAAGATTGCAATAGAATAGAATAGTTTTTAAAGAAGCTGCAACAAAGGTCCCATGAAGACAATTAATATTCAAAATTGGTGGTAGCTGAAATCTGCAAATATTTTTCTGTCGTTCATGTAGTAGCTGCAGAACCGAAGAAGTTGTTAGGAAAATAAAGTTCGTGATTAGGACCAATTTTATAGGAGCTATAACAATGGGCCGAAAAGGGCCCAACTGTTAGTTGAGAGCAGGGCCTTAACATGAAAGCATGTTTAAATGCTTTAGTACTTAGCGTTTTAGATTTTCAATTAGTCAAAATTAATCATAGGATATGAAATAATCATTAGAATAATATTTTAAAGAAATGCGAAAAAATGGGGTAAATGCTTAAAAAGGGCCCCTGGAGCTCCATATATAAGGATGTTGGTCTAGGGCAGGGACGGCGAACCTATGGCACGCGTGCCAAAAGTGGCACGCGAAAGAATAATTTTGGCACGTTGTTACTTGGGTCTAAATCAAAATATAGTGATACTACAAAAAATACACAAACTCTAGATGATCTAATCTTGATTAAATTTGATTTATTGGAAATTTAAGAATTTTAATTGCGGCTTTTTAAAATACCGTAAATTACCATATTAGTATATGTACCAATGAAAAAATTATTTGAAATTAGAAATTAATTTCAGAGCTATTTAAAGAAACTGACGTTTGATATTTTGATATTTTTTCCATCTATCTATGTCTTCAAGGTCATTTGTCTCTAAAATGAATAATACAAAATATCAAATAAAAAGCAGTCGTCATATAAATCCAGTTCAGTTTGCATTTTGTTGAAATTAACTGAATATGAACGTGATATTAATTATTTTTCTTCCAAAATACAACAAAATAATTACTCACATACTATATTTTTTAATAATTTGTAGAATTTATTTTTTTTATTATTATTATAGTACCATACCTCACCTGCATGTTACACATTTTTTTATCTTAATGTTATTAGTATTTAGTTTTTTTTCCATGATTTTTCTATCCACTAAATCTGTTGGCACATCAAGGTCATGTAAATCTTTTTGGAAAGAAATTGGCACGCGCTTATAAAAGGGTTCGCCAACCCTGGTCAAGGGGGAAGAGTCCAAGATTCAATTTTAAAATCATGCGATGAAAAGGTGAGAAAATTAGGGTGTAAAAAATGCATAGCACACAAAAAGTTCAAGTAGCCCCCGATCGGGCACTACAGGACCCTAAGGTGCCCCAGGATTTTAACTGGAATATAGAAACTGGAGAATAACTAAATGGAAAAGTGGTTCCAAAAATGAATATCGGATTAGGAGAGGCAATTTATTAATAATTCATGATGCAAAAGCTTCAAGGGACCTTGTACCGGGCCCCAAGGGGGAAGGGACTTAAGTGGCACGTAGTTTGGTATAAATACACTTTTTAGTAGTTTTTAATGTAATTTGAGTACGCTAGAACTATGGTAAAGAAAATTGCAAGGAATTCGGATAATTTTTAAAGAAGATGCACCAAGGGCCCTAAGAAGATGATTTAGATTCAAAATTGATGGTAGTTGAAGCCTGATATTTTTTTTTGTCGTTTATGTAATAGCTGGAGAAACTAAGATGTTGTTAGAAAAAAAAAGCTAGTGAATCGGATTATTTTTAAGTGAGTTATAATAGGGGGCCCAAAAGGGGCCAACTAATAGTTGAGAAAAAGCCTTAACATGAAAACATGTTACAACGTTTTAGTACTTAGCGTTTTAGATCTTCAATTAGTTGAGATTAAACATAGGGTACGAATTAATCATTAGAATATAATTTAAAAGAAATGTGCAAAAAATAGGGAAATGCTTAAAAAAGAACCCTAAGGGACCAATAAATGTATGTGAGTGTTGGTCTAAGGAGAAGAGTTCAAGACTCAACTGTAAAACAACGCATTGCGAAGGTGAGAAAATTGGGGTGTGCAAAACTCATGGCACGCAGAAAATTTAAGGGGCCCTGGACCGGGCCCTACAGGACCCTAGACGGGCCCATGGTCTTAACTGGAATGTAGATACGGGAGTATAACTAAATCGAGAAAGTATCCCAAAAATGAAGATCGGATAAAAAGGAAGCAATTTATTAACAATTTAGTGCACTAAAGCTTCAAGGGACCCTGTAACGGGCCCTTGCAAGGGGCCAGGATCTTAACTGAAATGTAGAAATGGGGTAGAAACTGAAAGGAGAATTCACTCGAAAATCGAAGAAGATCGGATAGAAAAGAGGCATTTTATTAGCATCTTAGTGCACTAAAACTTCAAGGGGCCCTGTATTGGGCCCCTTATTAGGGTGCCAGGGTCTTAACTGAAATGTAGAAATGGGGAGCAAACTGAAAGGAGAATTCACCCCAAAAACAATGAGGATCGGATAGGAAAGAGGCATGTTATTAACAATTTAGTGCACTAAAATGTCAAGGGTCCCTGTACCGGGCCCCTTGCAAGAGTGCCAGGGTCTGAACTGAAATGTTGAAATGGGATAGAAACTGAAAGTAGAATTCACCCCAAAAACGAAGAAGATCGGATAAAAAGAGGCATTTTATTTACACTTTAGTGCATTAAAACTTATAGGGCCCTATACTGGGCCCCTTGCAAAGGTCCCAGGGTCTTAACTGAAAAATAGAAATGGAGCAGAAACTGAAAGGAGAATTCACACCAAAAACGAAGAAGATCGGATAGAAAAGATGCATGTTATTAACAATTTAGTGCACTAAAACTTCAAGGACCCCTCAACCTTGCAGGGGTGCCAGGGTCTTAAGTAAAATATAGAAATGGGACAGAAACTGAAAGGCGAATTCACCCCAAAACCGAAGAAGATCGGATAGAAAAGAGGCATGTTATTAACAATTTAGAGCACTAAAAGTTCAAGGGGCCCAGTACTGGGCCCCTTGCATAGGTGCCAGGGTCTTATCTCAAATGTAGAAACGAGGAAGAAACTCAAAAGGAGAATTCACACCAAAAACGAAGAAGATCGGATAGAAAAGAGGCATGTTATTAACAATTTAATGCATTGAAACTTCAAGGGGCCCTGTACTGGGCCCCTTGCAAGGGTGCCAGGGTCTTAAGTGAAATGTAGAAATGGGGCAAAAACTGAAAGGATAATTCACCCTAAAAACGAAGAAAATCGGATAGAAAAGAGGCATGTTATTAACGTTTTAGTTCATAAAAACTGAAAGGGGTCCAGGGGCCCCGGCCCTTAAAAAATTAAAAATCCGAGCCTCAGGTGTATCAGGATCTGTCTTGGACTAATCACATTTGAAATTTCAGACTTCTACGTGCGGTAGTTTTTGCTAGCCATCGCACACAGACAGACAGACAGACACACAGAGCGATTTGTTCTTTTATTAGTATAGATGAAAATATTTGAAATAATTCCGGATTAAACCTCCTCTCAATTTTGTGCCCCTATTTAATATTTTTGCGCCTCAATTCACGTAGTACATAATTATATTAGGTATCAAGTGTGTTGAACCATCCCTAGAAACATTTTCAGGAGCTTTTTTTTTTCTTCATTATTTGGCTATAACAAAATATCTTACTAAAGAAAACATTCACACGCACACACACACACACACACACACAAAAAATCACAAATTAACATTAAACAATAAACCGTTAAAATATACGAAATAATTTCGGTTTAAACCTCCTCTCAATTTGGCGCCGCCTATTTAATCTTTTTGCGCCTCAATTCAGGTACATAATTATCTTAGGTACCAAGTGTGTTGAGTCATCCCTAGAAACATTTACAGAAGCTTTTTCTTTCTTCATTATTTAGATATAACAAAATTCTTACTAAAGAAAACATTTACACACACACAAACACACGAAATCAACAATTCTTATTTACTGTCAAAATTTTTGAAAAAATTTCGATTTAAACCTCTCATAATTTGGCGGCCCTTGGCCTCGGCGCCCCCCCCCCCTCCCTTAGCTACGCCACTGTGAATTCGATTTGTCTGCCCATGCTCTAACTCACGTAAATATACTTCATGCTATGCTTATAATATTATATCATGCTTATATTATTATATGCTTATATTATATATATGCTTATGTTATTAGGTGCGTTCGTAATTATATAAATACGTAGCACCTATAGTCGTCGTTCAGTCCGTCTGTCTGTCCGTCCGTCTGTCCGTCCGTCTGTCTGTCCGTCCGCATATAACAGAGCAAAAACTACTCGACCGAATGATCTGAAATTTTTAATATATAATTGCTGCAAAATTTTGTCGAGCCATTTCCAATTTTATGAAAATCGGATGTATAGTTTAATTAAAGGGACAGTCAAAAGTTTTTCTTTACATTACGGCCAATGGGAAAAATTATTGCAAGTGAATTTTAATGATGTTACAGACTTCCGAATGGTCTGAAATTTTTAATATATAATTGCTGCAAAATTTTGTCGAGCCATTTCCAATTTTATGAAAATCGCATGTATAGTTTAATTACAGGGACACCCAAAAGTTTTCCGTTACATTACGGCCAAAGGGAAAAAATTATAGCAAATGCATTTTAATGATTTTACAGCCTTCCGAATGGTCTGAAATTTTTAATATATAATTGCTGCAAAATTTTGTTGAGCCATTTCCAATTTTATGAAAATCGGATGTATAGTTTAATTACAGGGACACCCAAAAGTTTTCCGTTACATTATGGCCAATGGGAAAAAAATTATTGCAAATGCATTTTAATGATTTTACAGCCTTCCTAATGGTCTGAAATTTTAAATATATAATTGCTGCAAACTTTTGTCGAGCCATTTCAAATTTTATGAAAATCGAATGTATAGTTTAATTACAGGGACAGTCAAAAGTTTTCCGTTACATTACGGGGAATGGGGGAAATATTATTGTAAGTGCATTTCAATGATGTTACAGACTATGCACTTATGAAGCGCAAAAAAATATACATTCAGTACAATATGGGGTGCAAAAAATAATTATAAAACTAGTTATAGTACGAACGCACCTCATTTGCCACGTTTGACGAGCAATTTCCAACTTGTTATATCATGCTATGCTATATAAATATACATCATGCTATACTTCAGGATTTTCATGCTATTGAAATTTGTTAATGATGGTTACCGTGGTATGTTCAGCATTATATATAAAGTGTGTAGCATTAATAGTTCATTTACAAGGGCTCTCAAAAGAATTCCTCCAATACGGTATTCATAGCATTTGTCGTTCATCTACAGGGACACACAAAAGAAATCGGTTGCAGTACTGCCTATGAGCAATAATTACTGGAGTGTTCGTTTTACAATTCGGTTATGCGCTTTTAAATGTAACCAATTTTTTGCATTATTTAGATATAACAAAATTCTTACTAAAGAAAACATTTACACACACACAAACACACGAGATCAACAATTCTTATTTACTGTCAAAATTTGTGAAAAAATTTCGATTTAAACCTCTCATAATTTGGCGGCCCTTGGCCTCGGCGCCCCCCCCCCTTAGCTACGCCACTGTGAATTCGATTTGTCTGCCCATGCTCTAACTCACGTAAATATACTTCATGCTATGCTTATAATATTATATCATGCTTATATTATTATATGCTTATATTATATATATGCTTATGTTATTATATCATGCTATGCTATATAAATATACATCATGCTATACTTCAGGATTTTCATGCTATTGAAATATGTTAATGATGGTTTCCGTGGTATGTTCAGTATTATATATAAAGTGTGTAGCATTAATAGTTCATTTACAAGGGCTCTCAAAAGAATTCCTCCAATACGGTATTCATAGCATTTGTCGTTCATCTACAGGGACACACAAAAGAAATCGGTTGCAGTACCGCCTATGAGCAATAATTACTGGAGTGTTCGTTTTACAATTCGGTTATGCGCTTTTAAATGTAACCAATTTTTTGCATTATTTAGATATAACAAAATTCTTACTAAAGAAAACATTTACACACACACAAACACACGAAATCAACAATTCTTATTTACTGTCAAAATTTGTGAAAAAATTTCGATTTAAACCGCTCATAATTTGGCGGCCCTTAGCCTCGGCGCCCCCCCCCCCCTTAGCTACGCCACTGTGAATTCGATTTGTCTGCCCATGCTCTAACTCACGTAAATATACTTCATGCTATGCTTATAATATTATATCATGCTTATATTATTATATGCTTATATTATATATATGCTTATGTTATTATATCATGCTATGCTATATAAATATACATCATGCTATACTTCAGGATTTTCATGCTATTGAAATATGTTAATGATGGTTACCGTGGTATGTTCAGTATTATATATAAAGTGTGTAGCATTAATAGTTCATTTACAAGAGCTCTCAAAAGAATTCCTCCAATACGGTATTCATAGCATTTGTCGTTCATCTACAGGGACACACAAAAGAAATCGGTTGCAGTACTGCCTATGAGCAATAATTACTGGAGTGTTCGTTTTACAATTCGGTTATGCGCTTTTAAATTTAACCAATTTTTTGCATTTTTAGATATAACAAAATTCTTACTAAAGAAAACATTTACACACACACAAACACACGAAATCAACAATTCTTATTTACTGTCAAAATTTGTGAAAAAATTTCGATTTAAACCGCTCATAATTTGGCGGCCCTTAGCCTCGGCGCCCCCCCCCCCCCTTAGCTACGCCACTGTGAATTCGATTTGTCTGCCCATGCTCTAACTCACGTAAATATACTTCATGCTATGCTTATAATATTATATCATGCTTATATTATTATATGCTTATATTATATATATGCTTATGTTATTATATCATGCTATGCTATATAAATATACATCATGCTATACTTCAGGATTTTCATGCTATTGAAATATGTTAATGATGGTTTCCGTGGTATGTTCAGTATTATATATAAAGTGTGTAGCATTAATAGTTCATTTACAAGGGCTCTCAAAAGAATTCCTCCAATACGGTATTCATGGCATTTGTCGTTCATCTACAGGGACACACAAAAGAAATCGGTTGCAGTACTGCCTATGAGCAATAATTACTGGAGTGTTCGTTTTACAATTCGGTTATGCGCTTTTAAATTTAACCAATTTTTTGCATTATTTAGATATAACAAAATTCTTACTAAAGAAAACATTTACACACACACAAACACACGAAATCAACAATTCTTATTTACTGTCAAAATTTGTGAAAAAATTTCGATTTAAACCGCTCATAATTTGGCGGCCCTTAGCCTCGGCGCCCCCCCCCCTTAGCTACGCCACTGTGAATTCGATTTGTCTGCCCATGCTCTAACTCACGTAAATATACTTCATGCTATGCTTATAATATTATATCATGCTTATATTATTATATGCTTATATTATATATATGCTTATGTTATTATATCATGCTATGCTATATAAATATACATCATGCTATACTTCAGGATTTTCATGCTATTGAAATTTGTTAATGATGGTTACCGTGGTATGTTCAGTATTATATATAAAGTGTGTAGCATTAATAGTTCATTTACAAGGGCTCTCAAAAGAATTCCTCCAATACGGTATTCATAGCATTTGTCGTTCATCTACAGGGACACACAAAAGAAATCGGTTGCAGTACCGCCTATGAGCAATAATTACTGGAGTGTTCGTTTTACAATTCGGTTATGCGCTTTTAAATGTAACCAATTTTTTGCATTATTTAGATATAACAAAATTCTTACTAAAGAAAACATTTACACACACACAAACACACGAAATCAACAATTCTTATTTACTGTCAAAATTTGTGAAAAAATTTCGATTTAAACCGCTCATAATTTGGCGGCCCTTAGCCTCGGCGCCCCCCCCCCCTTAGCTACGCCACTGTGAATTCGATTTGTCTGCCCATGCTCTAACTCACGTAAATATACTTCATGCTATGCTTATAATATTATATCATGCTTATATTATTATATGCTTATATTATATATATGCTTATGTTATTATATCATGCTATGCTATATAAATATACATCATGCTATACTTCAGGATTTTCATGCTATTGAAATATGTTAATGATGGTTTCCGTGGTATGTTCAGTATTATATATAAAGTGTGTAGCATTAATAGTTCATTTACAAGGGCTCTCAAAAGAATTCCTCCAATACGGTATTCATAGCATTTGTCGTTCATCTACAGGGACACACAAAAGAAATCGGTTGCAGTACCGCCTATGAGCAATAATTACTGGAGTGTTCGTTTTACAATTCGGTTATGCGCTTTTAAATGTAACCAATTTTTTGCATTATTTAGATATAACAAAATTCTTACTAAAGAAAACATTTACACACACACAAACACACGAAATCAACAATTCTTATTTACTGTCAAAATTTGTGAAAAAATTTCGATTTAAACCGCTCATAATTTGGCGGCCCTTAGCCTCGGCGCCCCCCCCCCTTAGCTACGCCACTGTGAATTCGATTTGTCTGCCCATGCTCTAACTCACGTAAATATACTTCATGCTATGCTTATAATATTATATCATGCTTATATTATTATATGCTTATATTATATATATGCTTATGTTATTATATCATGCTATGCTATATAAATATACATCATGCTATACTTCAGGATTTTCATGCTATTGAAATATGTTAATGATGGTTACCGTGGTATGTTCAGTATTATATATAAAGTGTGTAGCATTAATAGTTCATTTACAAGAGCTCTCAAAAGAATTCCTCCAATACGGTATTCATAGCATTTGTCGTTCATCTACAGGGACACACAAAAGAAATCGGTTGCAGTACTGCCTATGAGCAATAATTACTGGAGTGTTCGTTTTACAATTCGGTTATGCGCTTTTAAATTTAACCAATTTTTTGCATTTTTAGATATAACAAAATTCTTACTAAAGAAAACATTTACACACACACAAACACACGAAATCAACAATTCTTATTTACTGTCAAAATTTGTGAAAAAATTTCGATTTAAACCGCTCATAATTTGGCGGCCCTTAGCCTCGGCGCCCCCCCCCCCCTTAGCTACGCCACTGTGAATTCGATTTGTCTGCCCATGCTCTAACTCACGTAAATATACTTCATGCTATGCTTATAATATTATATCATGCTTATATTATTATATGCTTATATTATATATATGCTTATGTTATTATATCATGCTATGCTATATAAATATACATCATGCTATACTTCAGGATTTTCATGCTATTGAAATATGTTAATGATGGTTTCCGTGGTATGTTCAGTATTATATATAAAGTGTGTAGCATTAATAGTTCATTTACAAGGGCTCTCAAAAGAATTCCTCCAATACGGTATTCATGGCATTTGTCGTTCATCTACAGGGACACACAAAAGAAATCGGTTGCAGTACTGCCTATGAGCAATAATTACTGGAGTGTTCGTTTTACAATTCGGTTATGCGCTTTTAAATTTAACCAATTTTTTGCATTATTTAGATATAACAAAATTCTTACTAAAGAAAACATTTACACACACACAAACACACGAAATCAACAATTCTTATTTACTGTCAAAATTTGTGAAAAAATTTCGATTTAAACCGCTCATAATTTGGCGGCCCTTAGCCTCGGCGCCCCCCCCCTTAGCTACGCCACTGTGAATTCGATTTGTCTGCCCATGCTCTAACTCACGTAAATATACTTCATGCTATGCTTATAATATTATATCATGCTTATATTATTATATGCTTATATTATATATATGCTTATGTTATTATATCATGCTATGCTATATAAATATACATCATGCTATACTTCAGGATTTTCATGCTATTGAAATTTGTTAATGATGGTTACCGTGGTATGTTCAGTATTATATATAAAGTGTGTAGCATTAATAGTTCATTTACAAGGGCTCTCAAAAGAATTCCTCCAATACGGTATTCATAGCATTTGTCGTTCATCTACAGGGACACACAAAAGAAATCGGTTGCAGTACCGCCTATGAGCAATAATTACTGGAGTGTTCGTTTTACAATTCGGTTATGCGCTTTTAAATGTAACCAATTTTTTGCATTATTTAGATATAACAAAATTCTTACTAAAGAAAACATTTACACACACACAAACACACGAAATCAACAATTCTTATTTACTGTCAAAATTTGTGAAAAAATTTCGATTTAAACCGCTCATAATTTGGCGGCCCTTAGCCTCGGCGCCCCCCCCCCCCTTAGCTACGCCACTGTGAATTCGATTTGTCTGCCCATGCTCTAACTCACGTAAATATACTTCATGCTATGCTTATAATATTATATCATGCTTATATTATTATATGCTTATATTATATATATGCTTATGTTATTATATCATGCTATGCTATATAAATATACATCATGCTATACTTCAGGATTTTCATGCTATTGAAATATGTTAATGATGGTTTCCGTGGTATGTTCAGTATTATATATAAAGTGTGTAGCATTAATAGTTCATTTACAAGGGCTCTCAAAAGAATTCCTCCAATACGGTATTCATAGCATTTGTCGTTCATCTACAGGGACACACAAAAGAAATCGGTTGCAGTACCGCCTATGAGCAATAATTACTGGAGTGTTCGTTTTACAATTCGGTTATGCGCTTTTAAATGTAACCAATTTTTTGCATTATTTAGATATAACAAAATTCTTACTAAAGAAAACATTTACACACACACAAACACACGAAATCAACAATTCTTATTTACTGTCAAAATTTGTGAAAAAATTTCGATTTAAACCGCTCATAATTTGGCGGCCCTTAGCCTCGGCGCCCCCCCCCCTTAGCTACGCCACTGTGAATTCGATTTGTCTGCCCATGCTCTAACTCACGTAAATATACTTCATGCTATGCTTATAATATTATATCATGCTTATATTATTATATGCTTATATTATATATATGCTTATGTTATTATATCATGCTATGCTATATAAATATACATCATGCTATACTTCAGGATTTTCATGCTATTGAAATATGTTAATGATGGTTACCGTGGTATGTTCAGTATTATATATAAAGTGTGTAGCATTAATAGTTCATTTACAAGAGCTCTCAAAAGAATTCCTCCAATACGGTATTCATAGCATTTGTCGTTCATCTACAGGGACACACAAAAGAAATCGGTTGCAGTACTGCCTATGAGCAATAATTACTGGAGTGTTCGTTTTACAATTCGGTTATGCGCTTTTAAATTTAACCAATTTTTTGCATGTTACTCGTTGCGTATAATTTCTATACCTCGTATAAAGGGTTGTACGAAAGAATTCACGTACCATTCTCCTTACTAAGCCTAAACTGCTGAAGGGGAATTTTCAACTGAGGTTATGTATTTCCTAACTGAACTAAATTTTTGCGTGCATGTAGTTAATTGATGCAAATCTATATATCATATAAACTGTTGGTCAAAGAATTCGAATAGTTTTCAGATTGTAGATGGGAATTGCTGAAATTGGGTTTTCAAATGTGTTATGTGTTTCCGAATGGTTCAATTAGACATCTTATTTCAACTATTTAAACGGTGCAGGTTAATACATTATTCTGAATGTCTTGAAAGTTTTTCATAATCTACGCTTAACGCATGATTTTTTCTTTCTTCTTTAATTATGAAAACTATTAATAAATTCACATTACAAATTATGAATTATGACCTATATTAATTTTTGCATACAACAAACCACAATTTAAAAAAAAACATCGATATGTAAGTTTACAACACATTTGAATAATTAGTTTTCAAGATATAGAGAAATTTTGTCTTTCCATAATTTATGACGACCGTCTTCTGTTATCAAGAGGTCCACATAAAAAAAAAGTCGGAGAAACTTTACACAAACACTTACGTAGGATTTTCTTTAATGTAATGCAAGTTTGTTATAAAAATAAAATTCCTCCGTAAGTTTACAACAAATTTGAATAATTAGTTTTCAAGATATAGAGAAATTTTGTCTTTCCATAATTTAAGACGACCGTCTTCTGTTATGAAAAGAGGCACATAAAAAAAAAAGTCTGAGAAACTTTCCAGAAACACTTTGTAGGATTTCATTTACGTAATGCAAGTTTGTTATAAAATTAAAATTCTTGTGTAATTTTTAATGGTGACTAATTGAGTATTTTCGGTACTTTTTCTTATATGATTTTTATACTATTTTCCAAAATTTAATGATAATCCTCTAAGACATTTTATTTTATAACAGTATTAAGATTTGTAAAAAAAAATATATATATATAAACTATATATCTTTCCTAGCTGGCAAGGAATTTAAATAGGTTGTCAAAAATGCATGATACCATTTAAAAATCAACGTTCGTGCTTTTTTAATATTTAGACAAACCCAAAGCAAAATTTATGAATAGATTTTAATATCTCCAATCAAAATAAGAAAGCCGTAGTCTTGATATCAGTCATCTAGTGATAAGGTAATTTGTGTTCATCATATACTAAAACTTTTAGATATAACATAATTCGCTTTAGAAAATTGCGTAGTGTTGTGTAGATTTGATGAAACTTTAAACATGAACGAGGAATATAGAAAGTCTTCTATCTAGACCCAGAGATATAATATTAAGCCATTTTCAATAATATTAAACCATTTTCATTCTTGGTGCTGTGTGAATGCGTTAAACCTTGTCAAGCCAGTTGCAACACAAGCAAGTAAAATTTATATGAGTTCATTAAAATTTTTGCGCCCTCTGAAATTCCAAGGTCTGCGCCCTTTTTCCTGGCCCAGTCTGACCCCTAGACAATTCTTTATAAGAGAATTCGGGTACATTTCTTGTCTATTAGTGTATATTTTGAAATTGAATTCATAAAAATGTTATGTGGTTTATAACTAAATTAAATTTTAGATTCGCAGGTAGAATATAAACAATTTTTTTATTCTTATAATAAACTGTACAAAATAATTCAGTTACATTTCCTGCTTTGGGGGTATATGCTGAAATTTGATTTTCAAATATATCATATGTTTTCTAAATTGTTTACATATAAAAAATCTCTCACCAGGTGAAACCGTAAAGTTTCGTTAAATATTTCTCAAAAAGAACTGCTTCATCATCAATACGTGACTTATGATCTTCTTTTATGCTTTTAGGTAGATTTCATATGAAATACTACCTATTACATTCTCCCTATTTTGGAATTTCTGAAAAAATTTTGCAGATCTACACCGATCCCCCGGGCTCGGGCCGATTTTCATTTACGGCTCTCGGGCCGGTCCCGGGCTCCACTCTGTTCGGACCCGGGCCATACTTTTTTCTGAAGGCTCGGGCCGGGCCTAACTTAATTTTTCTGTACAGAGCCGGGCATGGTTTCATTCCTACTCTTCACTGCCCTAAATTTTCAGTCCTAGTTTTTAGCCAGCCCGTATGAAAATCATTGTCTCAGCGTGGCCTGGTCCATTTAAAGGTCAGTTAAATTAAGCCTGGCCCAAAAGTTTTTGCAAAAAATGCATACATTTTTGAATCGCCATTATTCTACACTTAAACATTAAAATTTATTATTTTTAAAGAATAGTAGATTTCTACGCATATTAAAATATAACTAAATTAAAATACAGTAAAATATGTGAAAAGGAACGTGCCTATGACGGAACCCTGTTTTAAACTAAAAAACGTGTTGATCCATGCAAAATTAATATACTAATAAGTAAGAAAAGAATATATAATACATTTACACTTGCTAAGAAGGGAACTTGTCGATAACGCATTTTTTTTCTTTTCTATGCAATTCAATCTTAGAAGATTTTACTGTATAGCATTTTTCCGATTTTTAACACTTCTATACATCGAATATGGACAAATATTAATGATAACTGAAACATTTACATACAAGAAATAGAGATTCATTACAAAAAATAAATATCGCAGCCTGTTGCACTTCTACAAAAATAAAGATTATAAACATGTAAAAAAAGTTAAGATAAATATTTTTGGTCAAAACTCCTCGTACGAGACAAATTTTTAACCAATTCGACATGAAAATCAATGTTTTGTAGAAGTTCACTCGGGCCGGGATCTGGCCGAGATTTTAACTTTTTTCCGGGCCGGGCTCGGGCCGAACTTTTAGTTTTTTTATCGGGCCGGGCCGGGCCGGGCCGACTTTTTTTCTCTATGAGTCGGGCCGGGCCCGGGCCTGGAAATGTTGGCCCGTGCAGACCTCTAGGTTGTACATCCAGTTTATTGTCAGACTTATACATATATCACTATGAACGTACTTTTACTAATAATAATCTCCATTTATATCGTTATATTGATGACATAATTTTAATTGCCCCTGATCAATCTGAAATTTCTCAATTTCCAGTTGATTATCCCACTAATTTGGAATTAACGGAAAACCTCTTATCTAACAATACAATTAACTTCTCAGATTATTACAATAAAAGACAACAAAACAATAACTGATTTATATGATAAACGTAAAGAATTAAAATGCCTAAGTTAACACATTTACAAATTTTAAATCTTGTCTGCATCATTCTGTATATCGAAATATACTACTTAATCATTTATATAGAATAAAATGTTTATGTTCTTCTCATCTAATTAACAATAATATTAAAAAACTAATTTATGATGCATTAAATCATGGTTTTCCAAAAAAAATCATATATTCATTAATATACAATTAGTACTTACATGATCTATGTAAAAAAAAAAAACAAATTAACACATGCGTAAACAAAATTACAAAAAAATATTATAAAATAAAAAAAATATTTATAAAAAATTAAAAATTGTAAAATAAAAATAAACAATTACTATAGGATGGTTGGGTGGGTAGATGTTAGAGTACGGAGGAGGGTGGTGTTGTCTGGATAATACGCAATGGTTAATTTATTAAAAAATGGGGCTTTTTTATTATAACTACATTTTTAATACGTATTTTATATGGATGTTGATTTGATGTTTTATATGTAATTGGTGACTTTTCCTCTTTTTTTTATTTCATATTAAATTTAACTTATTTAATCAAATTCAATATTAACTTATTTTTAATTTAGTCTACTCAGGACAATGTCATATTAATTAATAATAGTATACCAACTTTTTAGTGATTATTATGCATATAAGTTTATTTGATTAACTAATGTATGTATTAAACTACTGTATGTATTAAAATTGGGTAAATAGTTTTTATTATTATTCCTCTATACTATTTAATATTGTTTTATTTTCAACTTTGTATTCCATGATTAATTATCGGTTTATATGTTTGATTGGCACAATCCTTTTTTTTTAGCTTTTTATGGCTAATATAAGGATAATTCACAAACTATATATGTGATCTTTAGGCTATTGGGAATTTTAGTAACTGACAATCTTATATAAACATCCATTTTTTATTTATTTTTTTTATAATTTATTTTTTTTTCTTTCCTGTTCGTTTTTTATATGTAATGCTAAATATTAAGACTATTATATTTTTATAATATATAATTTATTTTATTTTATAGCATATAGCCTATATTCCATATATTATTAAGTTATTTTTTTTTTAAATTTCTGAGTGTAGATATAATGGTATGGTAATAGAATATATTGTAAGCATTTTATTAACATTTAATTTATTTAAAAAAAATCTGAATAATGATATACAGTATGGTATTGTTTATATTAGGATGTGTGTAGGAATGCAGTTGATACATTTTAATTCAATAGCATGTATTAGGTTCTTCTTATTGTGACATTTGTATGATAATAATAATTTTTAAAATAAAATAATAGATGGCAGCACCATAATTTTTTTATTTTTAAAGCTTCTATTAAAGTCATAATTTTAATTTTTTACACTAGGTGGTAATTAACGCTGAATATTGGCAGGGTTGTAAAATTGTTATTATACAATTTAAAATTGTTTTTGGGTATTATAAATAATGTAATTATTTTTTATTTATATTATATTAATTATATTTATCACAATATTTTAACATGAATTAACTGATTCCATGGGTTTTAATTTCTGTGTTAACTTAACTGTTTCATTCACCTTAATCTTATCATGCTTTTTGGATTGCATGTGCGGGAATATATTTTGAAATTCCACTGGGAATTAATTCGGTATGTTTTGTAATATTTCTACTGCTAAAAATTAAATATTTAATGGGTTGTAGTTTTTTTTCCATTTCATGCCATTTGATAATGTTCTGTATTCATCATGAAATTATTTTTTTGGTTATATTGGTTGTTTGAGTACAGGGGAAAATTTTTTTCAGCTTATAGCTTTTTTCCCACAGAAAACAACCGATTTGCTTATATCATTGAATTCTGTAGTCTTGAAAACGTAATTCAATATATAAGTTTTTCAATTTTTTCAGAATCCATATTCTTCTTTTTTCTTCCATGTTAATTCTTGTAATTAGGTATAAGGTACTTTATTTTATACATGCAGTTCTATATTGTTGGTTTATGGCGTGTAGTCAATCATTCACAATATTGCAGTTTTTGATGATGGTCGGTGATGATTAATTAATGGTTATATGTATATCACTTTCTTCTGGACACGATAAATCCCACAGTTCTGCACACATGTCTTTCCAAACTGATACATAAATTATAGGGGCATAAAATCTCGGTCAAGTTCGTTAATGGGCAAAATCGGACCAAGGGGATGGAAATAGGGAGGAATTTTGTGAAAATCGAAAAAAATTCATAAATTCTTAATTTTTGTACGCATCAGATCAGTTTAAAGGTTTTATTATTTCTAAAAATAGGGCCAAAAATTTATGCATCACAGAATATTCATAAAATTAAAAATCGGCTCAAGGCGCGCAAAAAATAGGGATTTTGGAGAAAAAAATTCCTAACTTCGACAATTCTCAAGATATCAAATCTAATTAATTTTATTATAAATCTCCTTAATATTATCTACAACTTTTATATTCACAAGTTTTTGATAGGACCAATTCTTACAGCAAAAATAAATCGAAAATACATAGCAGTTGAAGAAAAAAATCACCTTATTAAGGGTGTATTCAAATCCAAACTGCTTATTTTCTTACTCATTTTTAAATTCATTTTTGCTCTCAAACGCATCCAATTGGTAGATTCTCTTATTCAGAAACTATATAATGTGCCGAAATGGTCCATTTTTTGATAGATGCAGAATATATTTCAGAAAATGGTGTAAAATTGGGCATTTTGAACATAATTTTTCAAGGCGATTGTGTTAGAAACGAAAAATATTGTCCTACTGAGAAAATAATTATTTATTAATCAAGTTTTAATTCATTGATAGAAAAATAAAAACACTGGTCGCTTATAAATCTCTTCAAAAATCCCGTCAGCAAGTTTCATATTTTTTCTGTTAAAAATCAATTTGAAAATGTACCAGAAAAATTCGAGCTCTTGAGCATGGTAAATTATTTTTTTGAATACCACCTTAACATGTTTCTGATAACTCTAGCTATTATATAAAAATCAAATAAAAACGTTTCAAAAGCGGCCAGATAAAATTGTTAAAGTGGTTTTATATGTAATCATGATTTAGTTTTTGTTGATGAAATTAGTATACTTAACTTCGAAATCGACCTCCGCCTGTAGGCCGAGCCAGCAGGGATTTTTATTGTACTTGATTTTAAACAATATTTTAGATTCTATCAGTGCTTATGGAATTGTTACGCTTGCTCTGCTTATTATCAGAGCGAATCTTCTTTGTGGGTGCAGGAACATGTGGTAGCTTTCATAGACATGATTATTAAAACCTAACGTTTAAGCCAATGCCAAATGAGGACATAAACTGACACAAGGAATGTTGTTGAATTAGTTTGGGAACCTTACATTATTCAACAAGATAAATACCCAAAACCTGCTGCTTGAGTTGTATTGTAATGTCATACACCAAAAGCTCATCAGCAGATCAAGAGCCTCCCCCGCTTCCCCTAGTACCCCAATGTGTGTACATTGAGTAAATGATAGACTACGTAGACCGATAATTTAACACATTAAGCATTAAATATGATGGTCATAGGAAAATGATATCAGTAAAATTAATGAATAAATTTTCTTCTGTGATTCCAGATTTAGTAACACAAACATATTGAGTAATAGTGAAAGATTTTAGTATTATCATAGAACATGAAACACTGTATTTTTTAAACTAATTGGCAAAAGTTACTATAAATATTTTTAATTTTACCATTGTTCGTATGTTCAACATGGAGAGAAAATTTAAACGTCATTTTAAGTTATTCTCGCTTATCTTTTAAAATGTTTTTTCCGCCGTTTCTTACTGTAACACAAAGTTAAAACTGACTGTTATTAAAAATAAAATCATTATTTAGAATGTAATAAAATCATAAATTGTTTTGTCACGAAGAGACATTATCATTCTGCATTTTTATTTGATGACTTAGTAATTTACCAAAAAAAAAAAAATCTACCTCTTCTTATGGGTAAAAAAAATTGTATGGTAAGGGAACAGCCTTATATTAATACATGTTGAAGAATCGGAAGGATTGTCATCTTTAATTTTTTTTCAATCCAAACCTATTTCACTAAAGCGTAAAATCAATGTCAGTATACGTTATACGTTACTTAGTTATAGTTTTACCTTAAATTTAGACTATAATAGGGATGCAGAAAAACAAAGCGCAAAGCAAATTCGCCATCTTGTAATTCTTAGGCTAATGTCATACGAACGTCTTTTTACACGCATTTTTCCCTACGTATAATTCCTACACAATGCCGCTAGCATTGTGTGGGGGTGATATGTAGGGGAAAAAAGCGTGCAAAAAGACGTTCGTCTGACATAGCATAGATGACGTAAAGTCTGTCTGTCAAGCATAGATGACGTAAAGAAATAGAGACTGGAGGGAAGTGGTTTTATGAGGTAACTTTATAAAATGGCGAGCCTGCAGAATGAGTGGTCACAGAAGAAATTTAGATTAATTGTTCCTATGGCAAAAATTAAGATATTCTCGCCTTTTATAGGAGGAATATAAGTGACTAAATTAAGAATGGGATGGAAGTGCAACAAGTACTGCAAAGATTGCTCTTTTCTCATTGCACTAAAAATGACTTTTTTTGCCAAGTAATACTCTACACTTGTTACCATCAACCTTAGAGTTCGGACTCGGGCTCTTTCAACTTTCATTTGTTTCTAATAGTGAGTAAATGGGACAAGTGATATTTTACTGTTCTTTACGTGGAAGAGGAGGTATTGGCCTAACTGACTCATTAGTGTGTTTCTTTCTTTCGGCAGTTATCTTGAATTATCTGGTGAAATGTTTGAATGCTTACTGCCTATAGCTGAGAAACAAAGCATTTGTTACTTTATATCTTTGTTCAACGTTTTTGAATGTGGGAGATCAGCAGTATTACTGAAAAATACCTGACTCACTTAATCTTTAGAATCTATATTTTTTTTCTTCTTTTCAATGAAATTAATTTGCACTTTTATCATTTGCAGGATGAAAAAGAATTACTAAAATTTAATACTTTTCCTGAACGCTTGCGGTATACAACTGATAAAATTACAGCTGTATTTTCAGATATTAGATCTGATACTCTCGAAACTGTGTATCAGCAGATTAGTACAAATATGCGGTTGATATTTCAATACAACCCGAAAGGTAAGTTGAAGAAAGATGTTTATCTCATCAAAGCGTCTCGAAGCATTAGTCTGGCGTCACAACTTTCAGAGATGTATGATTTGGATAAAGTAAGTATATTTCTTCCTCCACCTTTATTAAATATCTTACTCTGACGAACTAATTTTTTTTTAAATATACTTAAAGTATTTACATACATGCTATTAATGAAATGGATCCTAAGTGTACTGCACAAGTAATAATATTCATAGGATAAAGCATTATTAAAGGCTTATTTTTTTCCGAATCATATTATATCTACACATATAAAAAACACATGAAAATATTTTAAGTATATTAAATATAATGACATCTTTAGTCTGTATTTCTATAAATATTTCTTTATTTAGATTTACGACAAACCTTTTATGTCATTTTCGCTATTTTTATCTGCAATATCCATATAAGTTGCACCTTTTAGAAATTGGGTGAGTTTTTAATTATAAATCATTTTATAATGGCCACATTAATTTATGGATACATAAAAGACGAGTGCAACCAAATATTGAAATTCTCTATATCTGTTAATATCAGTGTGCTTAGATAATCCGTACTTGCACTAATATTTAGATCTAACACTCTATTCTTAGAACAAACGTTCCTGAAACTTTTTTAAAATATGCTAAATGAAATATATTTTAATAATCGGTGAATAACTAATTAATTTTGGTCTGAGTTTTGTTAAAAAAGCTAGTTTTGATAACACGTAACAGTTCACATAAGAAATGGAAATCACATCACCGTTTATGTAATAAACTGGTTTCCAAAAATTAAGGAAAAACAACAAAAATAGCGATTACTCAAAATGTTACAAGTAGATTTTAATAAAACTGCGCCACAATGTACAACACATAGTAAGGTATAAAATAGCATTTATAGAAATTACCAGACGATTGTGGTGTTTCAGAAATTAACACAACTGTAAAATAAACAATATAAATGAGCCAGTTTGGTACTGGAAAAGTACCTTTAATATGGAGTATGATCACCCCTAGAAGCACTACAGCACATACAGCGATGTGTGATACTGTCAATTATGCGATCGATAAGTTCGCTGGAAAATGCGAGCCATTCCTCTTGTAAAGCAATTTTAAGCGTGGCAAGGGTCTGAGGACAGGTATTGTGAGCAGCGACATAACTTCTTAAGGCATCCCAAACATGTTCGGTGAAATACAAGTCCAGTGATCGAGCTGGCCATTCCATCTGTTGAATTGTTTCGTGCTGAAGATAATTTTCTACGATGTGAGCACTGTGCGGTCTAGCGTTATCGTCCTGTAACATGAAATCATTAAGTACTTCCCAAGCATAAAGGCGTACATAAGCATCAATAATGTCATCTCTATAAGCGACACAGTACCACGTGGAAAGACATGGAGGTATGTACGTCCATCCAAAGAGATACCATCCCACATACAGACACTGCCTCCTCCATACGAATCGCTTTTACGAATGTTTGATGGAAAACAGCGTGTTCTATGTTCTCTCCAAATTAACCAACGCCTGCTATCGCTTTGGAGGCTGAATTGGAACTCCTCCGTGAAGAGAACAAGCCTCCATTGATCAGCTGTCCAGTGGACATGCTGACGTACCCAACTTAAACGTTCCCTCCGTTGACATGATGTGATCGGAACCAAAATGTCTGGTCGCATCACATAAAGACCACCTTCATGAAGCCTTCTACGCAGAGTAGACTTTCATACCAACCTTCCAATGGCTGCAGCAAGGGAGAATCTAAAATGATAGGGTGTTGCTGTCCTATTCCATCGTGTACTTTTCCGCAAATATCGTCATCGGTGCTAGGTCACAGATCTTGCCCGTCCTTGGCTAAACTTTCTTGAGGCCTCACCAGTGGTTTGAATGTATTTCCAAAGCCTATGAACAGCAGAAAGACTCAGATTTAGCCATCAGGCAACCTCTGTCTGACTTTGACCTACCTCCCATCTTTACTAACATATTCAACGACACATTATTATATACTGAACATGCGTTATACGCCATAAGATATATATATATATATATATAATAGCATCGACATTTGCTGCTGTTCAATAAGATAGAAAATTACTGTAAAATACGTACCTTCCTTGATTTGCAAAATACTTTATTAAATACATTGATATATTGAAGAAATAATTTCAATTCGGATTCTTTTTTTACATATAATAATCGTGTATTTCCTTATATCGATTTTTTTTTTTTTTTTTTTTTTTTTTTTTTTTTTACAATGAATGTTGAATTTAAGAGGACAAGGGACCTTCAACGTCATTTTTTTTAATTTCACTTTAAATACTTTTCAAGGGCTATCTATATGCACTATGGCATATATTTATCACACTAGAAGTAAAAAAAAAAATGGAGAAAAATAATGAATTTCCCTGAATATGTTAAATGTTAAGACGCAAGTTTGGTTTACATATACAAATAAAACTGTACTTCGAATTTTATATATTTGAATTTAAAGGTAACACAACTCTTTTTTTTCTAAATTTTATGAAATTTTCAGCATCATATTGCTACAATTAGCTAAATTTAACTTTTGCAATTATACTTAGTTAAAAAAAACCATGTACTGTTTTATGACATATAGGGTGACCGCGCCGGTGGTTAATACACCTCCAGTAGTTGATCAATATTTTTAAATATTGCTCCATTTCAGGCGGAAATGAGTTTTACACGTGGCACTAGACCTAATATAGTCACAGACCGTATAGGGACTCTACCTAGCAAAATTAATGGTAGTACTGGAAATCGGCTTTCTAGATGTTTTTTGGGTTGCTGAATCCAAATTTGTAACTTCCCACCAAAATTTCCCCCGGCTACCTCCCCAAATTTTGGTAAAAATCCCCCCCAAAAAAGGTTTTTATTAAAAAATTCCATTTTTTTTATTGTTTTAGAGGAAAAGTAGCTAGAAATTCAGAAAGTAGACAACATTTGCAAGAAATTAGATATATGACATTATGACTTAGGATAAAGGGGAAGGGGGGATCTGCCTCGGAACATGCGCCGCAGTGCTGCGTGGACTAAGTTGCGCAATTCCACTTAACCACTCACACGTTTACATTAGCCCTCCCATCTTCCCTCCGAACTTTCTCTATAAGGTTTACTTTAAGTTTTTTGGGCCGCTGAATCCGAATTTTTGACTTAACCCCAAAATTTCCCCCCCCGAAAACCCTCCAAATAATTGTTTTTAACTTAAATTTCTTATTGTTTTAGGGAAAATCATTATGAAATTCAGAAACTAGACAAAATTTGCAACAAATATGATATATCACACTATGACGTAGGATAAACGGGGAGAGAGGGGGCTGCCTCGGAACATTCCCCGCGCGCTTTTCTCAGAAACCAAATTTTTTCAAAAAATCAAGTTTTTGGGGGGTTGCCGGGTGAAATTTTGGTGGGAAGTTACAAATTCGGATTCAGTTACCCAAAAAACATAAAGTGAGTCGAAATCCAGAACTAGTATTAATTTTGCCAGATAAAATCCCCTATCGCCTGGACTTCATAATTTAGTGCACGTAGCGCCGCAGTGCATGTTCAGAGGCAGCCCTCACCCTCCCCGTTCATCCTAATTCATAATGTCATATATCCTATTTGTTGCAAAGTTTGCCTAGTTTCTGAATTTCGTAATGCTTTTCCAATAAAACAATAAGAAATTTAAGTTAAAAACAACTATTTTTTTTAGGGGGGGGGGGGGTTCGTGGTGGAAATTTTTTGGGGAAAGTTACAAATTCGGATTCAGCAACCCAAAAATCTTAAAGTAAACCTTATAGAGAAAGTTCGGAGGGGAGATGAGAGGGCGAATGTAAACGTGTGAGTGGTTAAGTGGAATTGCGCAACTTAGTTTACACAGCACCGCGCGCATGTTCCGAGGCAGATCTCCCCTTCCCCATCATCCTAAGTCATAATGTCATATATCTAATTTGTTGGAAATGTTGTCTACTTTCTGAATTTCTAGATACTTTTCCTCTAAAACAATAAAAAAAATGGAATTTTTTGATAAAAACCTTTTTTGGGGGGATTTTTACCAAAATTTGGGGAGGTAGCCGGGGGAAATTTTGGTGGGAAGTTACAAATTCGGATTCAGCTACCCAAAAAACATCTAGAAAGCCGATTTCCAGTACTACCATTAATTTTGCTAGGTAAAATTCCCTATTGCCTGGACTAATACCTTTGTTTGAATGTTGGAGCACCTATTGTCAGGTTGTTTTTAGCTGCCTGCTGAAGAGAAGCCCTTTGATTTTTTTTTTAAATTATGAAATGCAAAAATTTAGTTTTTGATTAGTTGGAGATAATTACGGGAAGTTAAAATAATCCACTTCTATCTTTCTTATTTTAAATAATATTTTTATATAGATTATTGTTAATCACAGCTCAAGCATGATATTTTAAAGATTAATTTTTGAATTTTCGACTTATTTCTTCGAAGGATCAACTACTGGGAAAAGGAAATTAAATAAACTATTTATTCATAATTTAGTTGCTATTTAATTTCAGCAGATTTCATTTTTTCCCACTATAAGACATTCATTAAGGATTGTAGCAATCATTTTAGTTTACTTGTAAAACTTAAAAAGAATAGAATATAATAAAAACCCCTCAGGACTGACCTTATATGATCAACTACTGTCTTAGTCATCCTATAATGACAAACAGCTATAAAACATTTCAAAGCATCCAGAAGAAAAAATTGTGAAGAAATGCCGCTGCAAACATTTGTGAACAACGATCAGCTGATCACGAGGGCCCTTTTATTAAGCATAACATGTAATTATAACGCTAAAAAATCATCCGATTTTAAGAATTTGACTAGGAGATAAAAACTTACATAGAGCATGATTTGTTTGGGGACAAAAAATATTTTTCCAAAATTTGAGCCATTGTGTTGATTTTGAAGATCTCCTGTCCCCTTAATGAATTCAACTTCCGTTTCGACTCAAAAACACAAAGGATAATTATATTATGTAGTGTTCCTGTGTGTTTCTAATAATATATATTAGCTAAAAAATAAATTCACTGCGGAAAATACCTTATAAATTAGTTGTGCCCTAAAATCATAAAAATGTGCGTTGCTTAATTTTATTGCACAAACCACTGCTGTTATGAATAAAATATTATGTGTATTGAAACGCCTATAATTTGTTGCAATATTATTGTGTGAATTTGAAATACCGGGAATAGACTATATTGCAGCGCGGCGCCCAAATAAAAGCAGTCGGTGAGGCTAGTCCTAGATATTTTCCTCACATACACAGGTTGCCCCGGATCACATGCGCAAAATTGCAGTGGCAGGTAAAGTACACATAAAAAAGTCATTTTCATACAGAAGTTCAGTGTCGGAAATGAAAAGCCTTGGCAGAAGACAAGAAATGGGGATGAAATGGAAACAAGCTTTATATTGATATAACAATGACAGTAAGTGATAAAACGTGCTAGAACCAACATAGATATCTGGCAGCGTCTAGAAAGTGATTGGTGTACCCTTTCGTAGATTCCAGGTGCCACGAGATATTAATTGACTCTGATGAGGACCTCATTGCGAGACTTCCAGTCGCTGCTGCATCTGTTTATGAAACACCTGGAATCTTTGAAAGGTTACCCCAATCACTTGCTAGAAGCTTCCAGGACTGTACCGATATTGGTGTTGGCAGATTTGAGCACTTACTGTAATTGCTATGTCAATAAAACGCTTGTTTTCATTTTCTCCTTACTTCTTGTGTTTCACCAACACTTCATTTTCAACCCACATTGCCATACCACAATTGCTTGTTTACTTGTACATTATCTTCGGCCACTGAGATCAGCCCTTGAGATCAGGGATGGCCTGCATATTTTGAAGTATCCAAACTACTTACTAATGATAAATGTATTTCCTTTTTAAACTGTTGCAATATCAAAGCTTCAAAAAATATTATTGATAATTAATTTCCGTGCTTAAAATATTTATTTAATGATAATGGTTCTATTTTATTTAAATTTGATAAAAAATCTTGTACTATTTCTGATTTTTTTTTTTTTTTTTCGTATGACATTTGGTAATTGTTATATTTTGATGTATGAAATTTCTTGCAATGTTTTATCTGGTCTCCTCTTCGTCACCTCCAAATGGTGCCCTCAAATCACATTAAGAACATTTTAATAATGGATATTAAATATTCGATATAATTCATGATCGCATGATCGCATCTAAATTTGAAATCAAAGATATCTAAGTATAAGATAGTAGTTAGAAATCATTCTACAACTTTCTCAATCACCTCGGTAATTAACAAAATACATTATTACAAAGCGATGAATATATATATATATATACATATACAGATATATAGATAAATAGATAGATATGGACATATAGATAGACATATCGATATACATATTAGATAGACATATACATTCATAAATATGTATTTCTATGTATAATACAATACAAAAATCGTCATCAAGGTAAAGCCTGGTAAAGCAAAGGTAAAGCCTTATTGCAATATTTACTACTGCTGCTCTCGAAAAAGCAGCTTTAAATAATTTTCCAATTTGGTAAATTGTTACAGATCGCCCAGGGTTGGAAAGTATCAAATCTCTCACCTCTTGTTCTTAGTATGAGTTCGGAGATGCATGAATGACACACCAATGGGCTGAAATCGATGTGATGTGTATGGAGGGAAGCATGAGATAAATACATTGCTTTCTCTTACTAGATTGATTAGCTCGATGCTTTTAGTATGAGTTGAATGTCCATCAAGGATTAAAAGAACGGGCTTTTCAGGACAAGGATTGGAAAAAAAATCTGTAAATGTTTGAACCAAATAATGAAGACCTCTTTGGTAATCCACCCACTCCTATTATATACAGCAAATGAGTCTGGGAAATCACCATTTATCCAGAGAGCAGGTCTTTTGATGGTTTAATATTTATTTGAGATAAAAAAAAATCTTGATACAGATTATGTAGCCTAGTTATATGGGATTGAGATTGCTGGGAAGCATGAGATAAATACGTTGCTTTATCTTACTAGATTGATTAGCTCGATGCTTTTAGTATGAGTTGAATGTCCATCAAGGATTAAAAGAACAGGCTTTTCAGGACAAGGATTGGAAAAAAATCTACAAATGTTTGAACCAAATAATGAAGACCTCTTTGGTAATCCATCCACTCCTATTATATACAGCAAATGAGTCTGGGAAATCACCATTTATCCAGAGAGCAGGTCTTTTGCTGGTTTAATATTTATTTGAGATAAAAAAAAATCTTGTTACAGATTATGTAGCCTAGTTATATGGGATTGAGATTTTATAGATTATTTTATTAAAAAAAAACAATTTACGAAACATATTTTGAATTTTAATTAGGCCTATAACTAAAGTTATTATACCTCAGATTGGAAAGTTATTTATTAAAATGTAATAAGCATAACATAAAATTATACCTTAATTAGTACCACTATTTTGTTCATTATTAATTGCAGTTTGTTTAATTTCATAATTTTAAGTTAAAAATTAGTCCAACTTTTAGATATAAAACAAAATAAAAATTAACGTTTTCACTATAACTAGATGGATTTAGTATTATAAGGTAAATTAACAGCATTGAAAATTCAATTCAAAGCTTCATGCTCAGTTATTAACTGTACAAAAAAAATCTTTCCATCAGTGTTGGACAAAACCAGGTATACCCGGTTTTGACCCACTATTAAGTACCCGGTTTTACCCCAACATCACACAGATTTTAAAATATGACGTCACTACTCTTAATCCTGTAGCAAAAGATCATCAAATATTCCGTTTTTAACATTTGAAACTTCATGAACTTTGTAAAAAATGCGTTAAGGGGACGAGGGACCTTAAAAATAAATTTTTTATTTTTTGTAAATTTCACCTTAAATATTACTCAAAGGTACATTATATGCATTATGGCATGCATTTATTACAAAAAAAAAAAAAATAAAAGTCATTTTTGAGAAAAAAGTGGAATTTTACGCGTTGTTTTAGAAATCTCCGAAATGCCCCATGCGCGTTCCATATCAATGAAAATCCCCAATATTTTTTATAAAAGTTTGGTTTATATATATTAAAAATTCTGTGCATCGAATTTTATATATTTGAATATAAAGGTTAAAAAAAAATTTGAAATTTTTCGAAAAAATTTCCCTGTGCATTCCATATCAATGAAAATCCCCAATATTTTTTTATAAAAGTTTGGATTATATATATAAATAATTCTGTGCATCGAATTTTATATATTTGAATATGAAGATGTAAAAAAAAAAAAAAAAAAATCTAAATTTTTGAAATTTTTTCGAAAAAATTTTGAATTTTTTTTTTTTTTTTTTTTTTTAACCTTTATATTCAAATATATAAAATTCGATGCACAGTTTTATTTATATATATAAACCAAACTTTTATAAAAAATATTGGGGATTTTCATTGATTTGGAATGCGCATGGGGCATTTCGAAGATTTCTAAGACGACGTGTAAAACTCCATTTTTTTCTCAAAAATAATTAAAAAAATTTTTTTTGATAAATGCTTGTCATAATGCATATAATGTACCCCTGAATAATATTTAAAGTCAAAATTTCAAAAAATAAAGAATTGATTTTTAAGGTTTTTTAAGGTCCCTCGTCCCCTTAAATAAAATGAATTTTTGTAATCATGTAATGAATTTTTGTAATCTGTACACAAATATTTAGTTTATGGCTAATTTTATTTAAAAATCAAATTTTGAGAACATTTAATAGTTATAAAGACACGCACATAGGAAAATTAAATCAACTTTCTATTATAGGATAAAGCTTTGTAATTTTTGTATTTAACCTGTAATAAGGGCTCTCAAAATTCATAGATGGGATCTGCAGTCAATAGATTCTAAAGCTCAGTTTGATTTCAGACACAATTTCAGGTTGATAAGACTAATCTATTGAGAACAAAAATTCTGTGTTACTATGTTCTTCTAATTATCTTAACTGTGTTCACATTTTTAGTTCTACACAAAACAGGCTATTTTCATTTAACGCAAGAAGCAACTTTTTTATACAGCGACACTTAAAACACTAACAACTATTAATAACACTTTGTTAACTCACATTAAACAGTCCTGAAAAATCTTATCAAAATTTAAAATTAAAGTTATCTAAGAATATAATTTGTAGTTAGATTTCAATTTACAATTTCCTTAATCACATCCGTAATTAATGGAATCCATTAGTCAGAGGCGATAACAACATAATATAAAACTGACAAATTATCATCAATGTAAAATTCAGTGCTGACACCATATCCTTGGTTAGCTGAAATTCTTAACTCTACTTCTAAACTTAAGCATCCATATAAACCAGCAAAAAAATAAGTGTACAAAAAAAAATTTCTAATATTTTTCTAAGTTTCAGGTTAATTTCTTTAGAAATCGGCCTATTTAAATCACTTTGTTTATAGATATAGTATATATATATATATATATATATATATATATATATATATATTACAAAATTTAAATTTTTTCGCCAAGTTTAAAGTATTGTATATAAATTTTCCTTTTTCAGTAATATTCCGTATATTATACCGGCTTATTAAACCAAAACCCTAGTCTATTAATCACTATAAGATCTTAATCCATATAATAATATTTATTCCAAATTGCGTAAATCTAAAAATGGCTCTAACTATTCATATATCTTTAATAAAACTTTTTTTTATTTAAATTCCTATTAAATTCCGCTATTAAATCCCGGTATATCATATTCCCCTAAAATCTTTATTTAACTGCTAAAATATTATTATTATCCCATATTTTAAAAAAGCCTATTTATTTCAATTTATTCTTTTATTTAAAACTAGCAGATCTACCCGGCTTCGCTCGTGTCAAAAATAATGGTCCACCCGGGTAAAATACATTAAAATGAAACAATACGGCAGTGACAATAACTGAGATTGGTGCATTACCGTCCACGAATCGTTAAAAGACCGATAAGAAATATAAGTAAAATAGTTTTAATTGCGTCTACTATTAACTATACCATAATAATGTATATTCCAAACAAATGTCATAACATATATTAAAGTACAATTATTTGCTTAAAAAGCGTCATTTAAATAATAAAAAACATAAAAAATATTAAGAATTTACATGTTTCGACTCTTTCATTGAGTCATCTTCAGAATATATATATATAAAAAAAACTGCAAACATAATGCCAATTGTGACATTATACTGATGATGGCAATGACCTAACCCATAAATTTTGCCTTTACTAAAATTTTTTTAACTTATGATCATCATACAATTTCGTTTTTCACACTGTCGAATAGAAAAAGCTTCTGTCAAATGAAATTTATTTGAAAATTGTATCTCAATTTTTTCATGTGAATGGATTTTAAAGTAATTTTCAATCATGGATATTTCTGATTTGCATGCAGCAAGGGATAAGATTTCCGCATTTTTTCACACCAGTATTTTGTTAGAGTAAATGATATTTCATTTAATCGGGACACTCTCTTGATTTAACAGAACAACATTTTCTTTAAAAATATACCTATGTGCAAAAACGTGGAAATCTCATCCCTACATGCAGCCCAATTACGAAAGATATACCTGTTTGCTCTTAATTCAATATTATAAAGTAAAGACATTGATGAACTATGAGTAACTCTAGCATCATATTGTTGGTGGCAATAACCTAACCCAACCATAAATTTAACTTTTACTGCAATTTAACCTTTAAACATCGCACATTTGATTATTCCAAAATCTAATAGAATACAAAAAGTACTTTCAGTAATTTTTTTTGAAAAGCTTATCTCAATTTACGGATTGTTTATCCATTTTAAATTAATTTTCAATCACGGATATATATTTAAATATACCTGTAACCCAATTCAGAAAGATATATCCGTTTGCTATTATTGCAATATTATGAAGAAAAGACATATTTATGAGTAACGCCTAGCACCATATTGTTGGTGGCAACAACCTAACCGTACCATAAATTACGCTTTTACTGCAATTTGATCTCTAAACATCATGCATCCCATTATTTCAACGTCTAACAAAAAAGTCTGACAGTTATGAAATTTTGTTTAAAAAAGAAAAAAAGCTTACCCTTAAAAATTGTAGCTATAATTTCTATTTAATATAAATCGTACAAAAATCGTATTTTATGTAACCGTATTCGATACAAATCGTAGAATGCTATCACTGCATTTCAGGTATTAAAACATTTATATAAATGATATAATTAAAGATTACAAAGAAATAGGGAATAAATTGTTGCATCCAGTTTTTAGAGCCAGTTTGAAATTATATTGATGACATTTACGTCACATCTAGCAAACGATTTTTTTTTACTATTATCATTTTCCTTATTTGATTGTTGATATTGAAACGACTTCATTAAAATAGATTTTTTAACATTCAACTAAAGTACTTCTAAGGTCATTTTAAAACATGCTTAGTTAAAGTTTTTACATAAATATATGAAAAATGTGCATTTTTTGATTAGAATGACGTCGATTTCAAAAATGTAAAAATATAGCAGTCGAGTCTGAATTTTTATTGGCTAATAAAACAAAGTACTCGAATTAACAATTTTTTTTAAATATTGAGCAGTTTTTTAGATGTGTGGCAACAGGAAAGAAGCTATTGAATTTGAAAATTTAAAATGAGATATTTCTATAATGTTAAATTATGAAAGATGATAGAAAAAAGGGATAAATATTGGTCTGATGATTTTTTAAAGGTGACAGGGATCTATTCCACGTTATAAAGCCTATGTACAGCAAGTTTCGTGCAAATCGGTCAAAAATTAAAGATTTGTATAAAGGACATACACACAGAGAACGGCTTTTATATATATAGATATCCAGGGGCCAGCCTGAATATTTCAAAGATTAAAACTTACGCAGACATAAATTCATTTTCTTTTATCGCCGGGCGAGGGGAAAAAGGTTATTTTTAGCACAATCTCGACAGCAGTGATTAAAATATTTTTACACTTATCATATCTGGGAATAGGCTATAGAATATTCTCGAACAATCTTTTGGCGGGAGTATAAATATTGATGGCGGCAACCAGAGTGTGTGTAGAGGTAGTAGAGAGAGATAGAGATTACTGAGATAGATGGGATTTCATTCTGCATTGGTATTCACACTTAAAAAGCAACCTACAATGGTCTATGGTAATGATTATTTCGAGTGATTTGCTGCGTTTTTATTAAGATGTTGTTCGAGTTGTTAAGAGCTGTGTGAGAGATTTGGTGAATTTACGAAGGTAATAGGTGTCTGATAATATACTGAAGCGAAAAGGATTTCGTAGCGAGAGATGGAATAGTTATTAAGCTAATTTTGATGGATCGACTTTGCTTCTTTTTTATCATCGGTAAAGTGGAGAGAGAGATAGAGATTACTGAGATAGATGGGATTTCATTCTGCATTGGTATTAACACTTAAAAAGCAACCTAAATTGGTCTATGGTAATGATTATTTCGAGTGATTTGCTGCGTTTTTATTCAGATGTTGTTGGAGTTGTTAAGAGCTGTGTGAGAGATTTAGTGACTTTACAAAGGTAATAAGTGTCTGATAATATAATGAAACGAAAAGGATTTCGTAGCGAGAGATGGAATAGCTTTTAAGCTAATTTTGATGGATCAAGTTTGGTCCTTTTTTATCATCGGTAAAGTTTTTCCCGCCTAAACTCAAATATATAGTCAATAAAGTGGAATTGTTTTCAATAGACTGCATATTTTTTCATCTTCAAGTCTGTTATTCTCAACAAACATGTCGACCTGAACGCCTGTGTTTTTTATAACTGGAAACCCCCATCATCTTTCGTCAATGCCTGCTGCTTGCCGTCAAATCATCACAAGTAAAGAATTACTCGACAGGATTTCGAGACAATATGTCTGCTTCGACATTTGTAGAACCCCTCTAATACTTAATCTCGTAATCAAACATGCTAAGTTTAAGTGACCACCTAAAACGTCTGCCTCTTAAGTTCTCAAAGCTCTTTAACCATACTAGAGATGCGTGATCGGTATGGATTGTAAATTTGACTCCATCGAAATATTGATAGAATTCATCAAAAGTATCTATAATTGCTAAACACTCTAGCTCAGTTATAAAATAATTTTGTTCATAACTCTTCAAAATTCTAGAATGGTAAGCAATAGGATGCAAGAAATTATCTTTATCGGGCATTTTTAGAACTGCACCCACCGCTACCTGAGAGGCATCTACAAACATATGGAGGGGCAGTCTTGGTCATAAATTTTGAGGATTGGTTTTGCAATTAGGGCAGTTTTTAGTTTTTCAACAGAGTCCTGATATGCTGAGTTACATTCCCATATTGCGTTTTTTCTAAGTAATTTATTAAGGGGTATCTAATTTAAGATTTTTTGTTTATGAATTTATGGCATACATTAATAGAACCTAAAAATCGTTGTAATTCTTTAACATTAGAGAGTGTGCTCATTTTTTAATGGTCTGAATATTTGCATCAGCTGGAGTTAAAGTCCCATTGGTGACTTCATAGCCTAAGAAATTAATTTTATTTTGGCTTAGTTTACATTTATAAAGTTTAAGTTTAATATTTTCTAATTTACAGATTTCAAAATTTTGAGTTACGTTCTTTAAATGATCTTCTAGAGAGGAGGAGAAAATTATAATATCATCAAAACAGTGACAAACGAAATTTATATTACATTTGTTAAGGATCCTTCTAATAGTTCTATTGAATATTGGGGGAGGGGGGGCTGTCTTTATACCGAACGGAAGAACTAGCCATTCGAAGAGGCTAAAGTTGCTATCAAAAGCTAATTTTTCGGTATCAGATGGATGTATTGGTATGTGCCAGTAGCCAGAGGCTAAGTCTAAAGTTAAAAAGTACTGAGCACTACTCAATTTATCTAAAATTTCATCGATACGGGGGAAGGGTTCTGCATCATTTTTAATTATTGCATTTAGTTTCCTATAATCTATACATAGTCGGGTCTTTTTGTCTTCCTTTTTCATAGCTAAAGTGATAGGGGGAGAATAAGGGCTGTTACTTTCTTTTATGAGTCCAGCCGCTAATAAAGATTGAATTTGACTTTTTATTCTTTTTCTTCTAAGGGGGAAGTTCTGTAGGGCCTCAAAGATACAGGTAGGTCAGATTTTAGAAAAACTTGTTGTGGTTCAATATTTATCCTACCCACATCATATTTATGCTTTTCAAAAGTATCCCTATAATTTTGAACTATCTCCCTTAACTTATCATTTTGAATTAAATTTAATTCCCCAATTAAATCTGAATCAGAATTATTAACATCGCGAAAATTTTGAGAAGTTATGAACTGTCCATAATCAGATTGCACATTGGAATCATTTCTATCATTCTTAAAAAAGCCCTGAGTAGTCATACAATTTTCACAAATAGATGGTAATTCGATGTCATTCTTACATAAATTCAAAGTTTCAATACTATCATTAGCTGTTACTACATCATTATCATTATATAAATTCAAATTCTCATCACAATCAACTGTTACCAAATCATTCTCTTATTGTACTTTATTCATATCTACAGTATGAAAATGAAGAGATTTCTCAATATGTATGGATATACTCTTATTTATAATTTTCTTTCCTTGTCTTACAGTACAATTTCTACAATCTATAGTTAAATTAAATTTAGAAAATTCCCTTAAACCCAAAATAGCATACTCCAAATTAGTATTACACACTAAAAAGTTAACATATTTTGTAACTTTACCCACTTTAAGAGAAATATTACATTTTTGATTTATATTTAACACCCTTTTTGCCTGACCAATATAACTGTACGTATAGTTTGAATTTTAGCATTTAGTTTTTTAACAATTTTGAGGGGTAATATTGCAGTAGTGGATCCAGTGTCCACTATACATGGTAAATTATAACTATTGGTACATCCATGCACAATCAGTTGTCAAATATTAGGGATAGTAGGTGGTGAATTACTAGGAAGAGTATCAGAGGATGTTGAATCATTCCTAAATAGACACTCTTGTTCCCAATGATATGCATTATTTATACCCTTATTTGTACATATTAAACATTGTCAAGAAGGGTATGGTTTCTGAAAATATTTATTTTGAAAATTTCTACACCCTTGATTTTGTCTTTGTGGAATCCAGTTCCTATGCACTTTATTGGGCCTATTTGGCTGAATCCAATCCAATGTCTAGGTGGCTGAAAATTGGTTCCACTTGGTTGAGTCAAAGGCCTAGGTGGTTGAAATTGTTGAAACTTTTGTCTGACTGGTTGTTGATTTATTGTTTGGCTTGAAATTTGAGGGGTGGAAACTTCCACAAATTTTTTAACAAGCCGGTACCATTCAGTGGTGCTATTTGGAGGGCTTACATTAATATTATTTCTATACTCTGGTTTTAATCCATCTGTTAACCCTTGTATTAGAAGAGTCTCACAAAGATGGAGTTTCCTCCCAATTCCTACTTTTTTGTGAAAATAATTTTCTAAATTATCTAATTTTAGAGTTGAGAAATCAGAAAAATTTGGAACGTTTCGTTGAATGAATTTTACTATCAAGATTTTTGAAATCTCTTCATAACTAATACAATTAACACAGACATTGATATAGACTTTTAGTGCTTCACCCTTTAAATACTGTGGAATATATTTAAATTTCCACTCTAAATCTTTCTTTTACCTATTACACATATCATGATAATAGTTTAACCAAGCCTGGATTTTCATTCCGGTACTGTGATCAAACTCTACTAATTTAGGTTCAGTCATTATATCAGTATTCATTGCAATAAAAGAAGCACTTTTATTTCCTTTCATAACTGATAAAGTACTATATCAGAGTTTAGTAATAAATAAATAAATAATTCTCAGGACCATATAAAATTATAAATAAACTTTCTGAAGTAACTTATGAAATAGATAAATTTAATTATGAGACAGGACTAAATTCAGTTATTGTACACGTTTCTAAATTAAGACCCTATTTTTCACAAGAGGATTTCAGATGTTTTATGAACAACCCAAAAAACAAACAAAACCACAACAAACATCACAACCACAATTAGAATCACAAACTCAAACTAAAGTAAAAACCATAGATTAAATTTTAATTCTTTATATTTTTTTTTCTTTCTGAATAAGTTTCAACATTACCAGGTATGACTTTGGAGCGCCACGAGGATATTACTTGTTTTGAAGTTTCTCGAGATTAAGTAGACACTTTATGCAGGCATAGGATGTGTATTTGATTTAAGGGATTTCAAATTGAGGTTGAAAAACTAATTTAAATGTTTTTAATTTTATATCAAGTTTACATCAAAATAAACTATATTTATTTTATTCCATTTTCTTAACCAATTGTTTAAGAAAATAGTAAAAATAGATAATATTATTATAATTATATAAACTTAGAAATTTTACAACTGTGATGTGATTCATTTTGTTGTAATTGTGGTAACAATAGAAAATTAAGTATATAAACAAATTAACTTTTATTCCTATTTATTTTCTTAATTTTAGTATTCTAAGTTTATCAAATGCACGTCTGTTCATCAAGAGTAGCAGAGAGATAAATTATTGTAAGGATCTACCTGTTAAGAGTCCACTTTCTAAATATTTAGAGTTAATTTGGTCTTTGGAATTATTATTATTATTTTTTTTTTATGTTTCGACTGGCAAAAATACTTTCTTATATAAGTACAAAAATAAGAAAATTATTTAGTTGCTATGTACTTATTTTTATCCTAAACCATTATTTTCCATATCAATAAATAAACGACCTGTGATATTTTCTTACATTATACTATTGTTATTAAGTATTATTTTTTTTATTATTCAAGTATACTGTTGAAAATTTTATTATTAGAATTATATTATGGATTGAAAGTATTATTTATTATTATTATTGAAAGATTTACTATTTATTATTGAAAAAGAGAACATAACTTAAAGTGAAAAGTTATGATATTTACTAAGACAAAGTTGGGAAGTTTTAAAAGATGGTGAGTCCCAATTAAAATTGGAAAAACAGCTCAAAAAGTAGTTGATAATAAACGTTAAAGGTAATTCAATAACTACTAGAAATTTGTTTAAAATAAAATTACTATAATGATGACATATAGTATTAAAACCTAATGTAGAGCGTTTAACAGGCAGAGTAGTCAAACAAATTTAGTAAAAATATTTATTGCAGCTGAACTTTTTACTTAAGGACTGTGCCACTATTTTTGCTGAAGGACTCTTATGATCTACGAACTGATTAAGCCAATAGAAATTACAGTTCTAGTTGAAGTAAATAAAGTGTTGAAACTTAATTGATTAAATTATGTTTGTGATAAGATAAATGGAAATACACTAAATTTCCATAAGACAGAAGAATTTGTTGTTATTTATTACTATAATTTTATTATTTCTTATTCTTTATTTCTTATTGTATTTATACTTATTCTTTATTTATTATTGAATTTATTTTTTCTCCTATGCACTTACAAATGGTAAGTGATGTTATAACCATTATTTGTATTCATTTACAGGGGAAATGCTCTCAACTAAATTCAAATGCTCTCAGCAATTTTTTTTTCTCTTGCATTGCTAAATTTATTTTACATTTCCATCTCTTCGCTGACGTCTCTAAAATTTAAATATTCAAAAATCAACTTCCAAATTTATTAGAAGTCTGTTGTCTGAAGTTGTAGTTAATTAACCACAAATTTCATACAATGTCTTTGGGGAGGAGGGATAGTATTACAAAATTTAAATTTTTTGCCAAGTTTAAAGTATTTTATATAAATTTTCCTTTTTCAGTAATATTCCGTATATTATACCGGCTTGTTAAATTAAAACCCTCGTCTATTATTCACTATAAGATCTTAATCCACATAATAATATTTATTCCAAACTGCGTAAATCTAAAAATGGCTCTAAATATTCATATTTCTTTAATAAAACTTTTAATATTTAAATTCCTATTAAATTCCGGTATATCATATTCCCCTAAAATCTTTATTTAACTGCTAAAATATTATTATTATCCCGTCTTTAAGAAAAAACCTACTTATTTCAATTTATTCTTTTATTTAAAATATCCAGGTACCAACCAGAATATTTCAAAGATTAAAACTTACGCAGACATAAATTCATTTTCTTTTATCACCTGGCGAGGGGAAAAAGGTTATATTTAGCACAATCTCGACAACAGGGATTAAAATTTGTTTACACTTACCATATCTAAAGCTAGGCTATAGAATATTCTTGAGCAATCTTTTCGCGGAAGTATAAATACTGATGGCGGCAACCAGAGTGTGTATAGAGGTAGTAGAGAGAGATAGAGATTACTGAGATAGATGGGATTTCATTCTGCATTGGTATTGACACTTAAAAAGCAACCTACATTGGTCTATGGTAATGATTATTTGCAGTGATTTGCTGCGTTTTTATTGAGATGTTGTTGGAGTTGTTAAGAGCTGTGTCATAGACTTAGTGATTTTACGATGGTAATAAGTGTCTGATAATATAATGAAGAGAAAAAAATTCGTAGCGAGAGATGGAATAGCTTTTAAGCTAATTTTGATGGGTCGAGTTTGGTTCTTTTTTATCATCGGTAAAGTGGAGCATTTCCCGCCTAAACTCAAATTATGAGAATGTCGATAAAGTGGGATTGTTTTTAATCGACTACATTTTTTTATCTTCGAGTCTGTTATTCTCAAGAACCATGTCGACCTGAACGCCTGTTTTTTTTTATAACTGGAAACCCTCATCATCTTTCGTCAACGCCTGCTGCTTTCCGTCAAATCATCACACACACATATATATATATATATATATATAGGGTAATCCAATTCTAGCGGAACGAACTTCTAAGAGAGGAGGGTACACCTAGACGACTCTGAATTACATAGCAATGCAGGGTCGGAAATGCAATCCTAATGAGATAGGGTGAATTGTTAGGTTCTCAATCATTGTGATCGAAAACTGAAATTTAAAGATTGTAAACTTAAAATATGTCATGACGTTCCTGATAATGAAGTTCCCGAAGGTTTTAGCCTACGCGCCTTGTTCTTGCCATCTACAGTTTTGCGCATTTGAGATAGTAGGGGCGTTTTGAAATGTCGCATCTTCGTTGCAATCACGAACGTCCGACGGACATCCGGAGTATATTAAAACATCGGAGATTCCATGTTACGAATGTTTCATTCCCACGTTAGGAGACATCGAACAACTTCATTATCAAGAAAGTCATGACTTATTTTAAGTTTAACTCTTTAAATATCAGTTTTAGATCAATATAATTTATTGCCTAACAACCCTCGTTAGTATTACATTGCCCACCTTGCATTTCTATATGATTCCGAGTCATCTAGGCGTACCCCAACCCTACCAGAAAATTTTTCCTCGAGTTTTGAATCACCCTGTATATAATATAAAATTTGTCATCACGTTAACTTCGAAAATACTGAAGCAATTCAAACCTAATTGGGACAGTGTATTGATATTGCAAATATCTCTGATCAGCCGTACAAAATCAGTGAAATTCTTAATGGTAAAATTACGAGAGTAAGTTAAAATCAATCCCGGCCGGCTCGGTACACATGCGGAGGTAGATTTCGAAGTTAAATGTTAATTTCACCAACAAAACCTAAATCAAGATTAGAGATAAACCCAGTTTCTTCGCACGAAGAATGAAGTCTAGGGGCCTAAATCATTTGTGAAAATTGTAATATACAGGAATACACACACCTTATGGAATAGGTTTAAAAATGTCGAAAAGAAATTCGGAGAACCTTAAAATGTTAAAATACGTTAATATTTCCATAGTTGGGTTTTTATTATGTTTTAGTACGTTTTTTCAAACTCACATGACGTTACATATTTACCTGCTGACGACCATTATATTTCCAATATGACGTAATATATATATATTTTAATTCGTCAAACTATTTATTTCATTTTCAGTTTTCACGTGAAAACCTTGCTCTAGAAAACTTATGACGTAATATTGTATTTTTTTTTCAATTCGTCAAACTATTTATTTCATTTTCCTTTTTCACGTAGAAATCTTGCAATAGGAAAGTAATTGCTGTGGTGATTATTTTATTGTTATATATTTTTTCAATTGTTGGCACCTGCTTCAAAAATAAGTTTATTTTTTAAGGTCATTTTTCTGTAAGAGCTAATTTTATCAAAGTCATGTTAAGGCGGTATTCGAATTTTAAACCCTTCCCAATTCCACCCCTTTGGATCGATTTTGCTCATTTACAATCCCCGCCGAGATATTATCCTTAGTAAAGTTTTTGCCGAGTTTGAAGACGATCCTTGGATAATTGCGACTTTTATAATGCGGACAAAATTTATATGTTTATATATATATAAACATTTTAAGTGGGGTTGGTTTTGGGTTCCTGTTGTCATATAATGAAAGGTTATGAAGGCATTTTTCAAAAGTCGCACCATGGTAACGACTGCAATAGGTAGTAGTTCTGACGAAATCTACCTAAAAATTAGTATATCCAAGGGCAGCAGAAAAACATAATGCAAAACAAATCCAATCTCATTTTAATCAAGTAGGTAGCTGTTGTAGATCGTTTGTTGGAACACACAAAAATTTTGTTAAAATAGTCAGCAGTGCCTTTCAGTGATGTTAGACAACTTCAAACATAATGGAGATGGAGTGAATTTTTAAAAATGGACTACAAATATACTTTTATAGAGTATGTATGTCGTGCGTATAATTTAGTGTTCAGATACAGGGGTACATAAAACAATTCTGTTGCATTTGCATGTATCACCAATAATTTGATGTACGTTATTTGAAGTACTATAACGGTATGACTAACGGATTAAAAATTAGGCATTGGACACTGTTGAGAGTTTAAAAATCGGAATAACAATGCTGTCAATTGTACGATCATTTCCGTTCATTAATAATATATGTTGGAATTCGTGGAATTTAAAAAAAATTAGAATTTTTTTACTATTACTGGATATTATTAAAATTTTCGATGGCGTTCATTGAATGTTTTTTTGCTTTGAACTTTGTTTGCGCATCCAGCGCTTATTCTATAAGAAGTTTTGCTTTGGTTATATAAGGCAAACAAGTATTTAAACAATTGTTTTGATAGTCATTCAAATGTAGTTATTATATCCACATTTGTTGAGTGGAATTTTAAATTTTACTACAAATATCTTTTTAGCAAAAATTACAAACATAGAAGGAGTGAGACCGAATTAATTTATATTTAATATGATGTTTGTAACTTAAAAACAAAAAGAAAAAAAATCAACTTGCTCATTCGACTGAACAATATTATTATTTTTTATTATATTTATGTTACAGTACATGGATATAATAAAAAAAGTTAGACAGTGGAGAGATGTTTCTATGATCTTGAATGAGTTCGTTAATCAAGATGCTCCAATAATCCATTCGAATTTCTTGGATTCTCAAATATGCATCGATGGATATGTTTCATGCATATTGGATGATTTGTTTTGCTATTATGTGATTCTTAAATATGCATCGATTTCGACATTTTTTTGTTTGAAAATGTAAGATATGAAATCCAACCAAATGCGGATATAATAATATTTATTCGATATCCATCTTGTTTATCAATCTACTTGAATTTTTTAAGGGTAGTAAAACTAAAATTTTTTATAACACTGAATACTAAATTACGCATTTTTAATTTAATGGGTATTTCATCAAATGCACAATACTTTCAAAACTCAGATGCAATCATGTGTAGAGGAAACGGAAGAGGTCAAAACTTGAAAAATTTTTGTATACTAATTTAGATGAGAGTTTCACATTAGAAAAATGAACTGCTTTGATGTCCAATGTGATTATTTTAAAATTTTAATACGTTTTTAGCATGATTAACACGTTATACCTTATCTTCTTTATTTTGATTTTATTTTATATTATTTTTTGCAGGTGTGTGAAGGTAAAGTTATTACCCATACAATAGAAGGAACACATCAAAGTATTTTACAGGGTAGTTCAGCTGAAGATGTTGCAAATTTTATGAAAGATATTTTTTCTTTATAAATTGATTTTGAATTAAAATAAAATTGAAATTGATTTTCCTCTTTGTTGTCTATTTTCAATACTGCCAAATTAATCCAGTTAATAATAATTACATTATTATATATATTACATTATTATATATATTACATATAATAATAATTACATTATTAATATACATTAATAATTTTTATCCCACTTTTTAATAATTGCCCTTTTCTAGTTTCTATTTAAACAGGAAGAGGATTTTCAAGCATTTTTCTTTAGAAAATTAGGTTATTCAATATTTCAGGCATATCATACAAATTCGAAAAACACACATTTTTCATCTATAAGAAAAGTGGAGTATCTTTTGTATTTTTTGGCTGAAATTCTCTAATTTGACTTCAGTTTCATAGTACCATTTTCATAATTAAGAATGATTTATATCCTAGCTATATTTTGTATCAAAAGTTATTTATTCTACTTTTATTTTCTGTGAATATAACTCATTTGTAAACTTTATGTAACGTCATTTGTAACTTTATATATAAACGTTATTAAATATGTGTGTACATGCACCCCGTCTTACGTCAGTAATAGGTTCCATAAAGTTTTCCATAACTTGAATTTTACGTAAATCGAATTTGTAAGTTGCTTCGAAAAATTTTTGTAAGTAACAGCAATATTTATTACACACACACACATATATATATAGTATACCGGATGATTCAAAAGTCCGATGCGAAAGTAAACGCGATTAAAAAAGATCTATGGCTCGGAGAGACATGCGGTTCGCAGATATAGATTGAGCGTGGTACGGGATTTTGTATGGCACCAACAAAAAAATTAGTTCAAAATCTCGATAATAGACGGCACTATTACAGTTAATTCTATGGAATAATTCCATATAGCTCACAGGAGTAAGGTTTGGATACAAAAATGTGTACATACAGTATTCCCTAATGTTTTTGTATACAAATTTTGCGCAGTGTAAGCAACCTGCAATTATTACATGCGATTATCTGTAATAGCGCCCTCTAATATCGTGATTTTGAACTAATTTTTTGTTGGTGCCATACAAAATCACATACCATGCTGAATATTTATCTGCAAACCGCATTTCTCACAGACCCATACATATTTTTTATCGCGTTTTACTTTCCCGTTTTACTTTGTTTTTGCAAAAAAATGATGGATTGTACACAATTTGTGTATATAAAGTGTATATTTTTGAATATTTCAAAAATATATACTAATTGTGTAAATTAACTGCATTTTTTATACATACAAATAAATGCATATTTTATGTTTCAAAAACTGTGCACATTTTTTTGCATAAAATAAGTGCATATTCGATGTTTGTAAAATATGTGCCCATATATTTGAAAAAATAAGTGCTTATTCTATGTTTATAAAAAATGTGCATTTTTATGAACAAAAAAGTACGTGAGTAAAACCTTAATAATAGACACTTCTGGAGCGCCGAATTTGTCTACTATTCGGAGGTGTTTGCTTTACAGGGCTAAAAATATACAATTATAGAGATGTTGGGAATAGGAAAATAGAGGCGTTCGATAAATAGAGGTGTCTGCAATTCAGGAATTTGCGTTATGGAGGTTTTACTGTGTTGCAATTTTGCAAGATGTAAAATATAATTTCTATTTTTTTAAATTAGTTTCTATGGGGGTGAGGTTAAATTTTGCAAGGGATTTAACTTCTATGAGACACTTCTAGGGAGAAAGTCTTCCCCACAACTATAAAGATTTTTTTCTTCTTTTTCTTAGAACTTAAATATTTTAGCTTACTATAAAATAAAATGATGTCTTTAAAAAACGGATAAAAAGAAATTTCCGTTTATTATAATTTAAATCCGCGAGGAGGGGTGTTAGAGCCACCTGAATTCAAGACTGTCTTAAACCACCCATTTGAGAATAGTTTTTAACGCATAAACATACCCCCCCCCCCGCCCCAACGGAAAATTTTAAACAGATCTTCTTCTTAGTGTGAAATTATTTTAACTTACTTGAAAATTATAAATTTTCTATGTCTTTAAAAATGGGAGAAATTTTTGTTTATTAAATCTCTAAAGCTGGAGGTTGGGGCGGGGGGGGGGGGGGATAGCTCTGTCACCGCCACCTGAATAAAACCGTTTTTCCCTTGAACACGTTTGAGATAATTTTAACATATAAACATAAAAAAATGAACAGTTGTGGATTTAATGGAAAAAGTACCCTCACCCCCCACCCCACCCCCGAAATGGAAGAAAATTCATAGCTACACTTCTTCTGAGTATTTAATTCTTTTAAGTTTCCCGAAAACATTAAATTCACTGTGTTTATTAAAATCAGAGAAAAATATTAGTTTGTTAAATTTCAAACTTTTTCGTAAACTTTTTTCGTAAATTTAACACTGCCTCCGTCCACCCGTTTTATATAAAATTTTAACACATAAATCTAAAGAAAAAAAAAAAAAATAAATAAATAAAAATTAATTTTTATGAAGGGTTTTTGGGTAAAAGCTCCCCACCCCCCCTCCGCTATCGTAAAATTCTTAGCTATACATTCTCTCAGTGTTTAATTATTTTAATTTATACAAAAAAAATATACTGTGTTTTTCAAAATCGTTAAAAAAGAAAAATTTAGTCAGTTAAATTTCAATATTCAAGGAGAACTGTTTCATTTAAGAAATATGTTCATAACAATCGAATTGAAAGTATGTACAATTGATTCTACCTCCCCCCCTCCAATAAGCACTAAAGTTTTAAAATCTTAACCCCCACATGAAATTGATAAATTCTATCCAAAATACACTGTAAAATCTTTTATTTACCTGCAACAAATAATTCAGAGCATATTCAGACCATTCATTAAGCAAAGAAAATTCCAGTAATGAATTCCATTAATCAAGCCATATTCTAATTATCCATAAACCATAGAAAAAACCTTAATAATAAATTAACGTTATTATTTGAAACTTTAATTATAAAAGGAGCGATAAACTCACCCTCTATTTTATAAAAATATCAAGACACAGGAGCCACCAGCTCCATCAGCCATTAAACGCATTTAAAATTGGTTACAATCAGTAGCAAGGTCAGTAGAGATTCAGTTCCCAAACCGCATGTAGTAAGTTCTGCCCTCCTCGGAGCAAAAAAAAAAAAGCGACATAAATCGTCCCTACTAATAAATATAGGTACTACGGAATTTCTCCAAAGATGGCGCCACCAGCGTCATTTTTTTTCACTTTTTATGCACAATTCGGTTTTTACTTTTTATACGCAATTCATTTTATACTTTTTGTACACAAATTAGTTTGCATTTTTTATGTATAATGAGAGGTACCAAATACGTTCAGATTTTTAGCACTTTTTTTGCAGACTTTTTCTAAATGGGTTCGCGCCGGACTTTTGAATCACCCGGTATATGTATGTATACATATCATGGAAGACGGTAGTATTCCAGTGACGCAGCCTTAAGACTAAAATCGTAAGAATGACAGAACTCATATATACACCTAACTCGAGATCAAAGGAAACGCGAAAAGCCGCCTCTTCATAACTCAGCAAATATAGCGCATATTGTTCTGATTTTTTAAAAACAGTCTTTTATCTGCAGTCTTATCCTATTCTGAAATTTTTACATATCTACATGCAATATATTTTGAGATCTCGAAACTCATTTTTGTTCTTGCGATGGACAAAGTTCCTAATTTCCATTTCTGGAAAATGGCCCGGGCGATTTTCTTTAAATTGATATATAATATGAATTTGTTTTAGATGAAGGGAATGAGATAATACTTGTGTCCGGGAAAACTCTTGTTTTTTATATAATTCGCAATTTTTTATCTTAAAAATGACCTGCGTGATTTATTAAAATTAATATATAATATAAATCTGTTTGAGATAAAGCGAATAACATAACACTTATTTGCAAAAAAACTGTTGCTTGTTATATAATTGATATGAAAAATGAGACTATATTTTTTTGCCATTCTATGAGAATTTACCGCAAATGCGCAAGAATTTATTAATGTATTCCTGCGCATGCTTTCTTTTTATTCACTTTTGGGAACAGCTAGCTATCGAAACTCTAGTTGAGTGGTTAAGAGCGCTGCTCTCATAGATGCAATATCTCGGGTTCAATTCGCAGTGATGCCTCTTAATTTTTTTTATGAGATCCTTTGTAATTCTTTATTGCCAATTAGATCATTAAATAAAATTTAAGACTTTTTTAATTGTTATCAAGTTAAACAAAATTAAATTTCAACTAAAACTAAGCTAAATAAAATAAAACTTCATTTTAAATAAATTTCAGTAATAAAATGTGCCATTTCCTGCAGCCTGTAAATGTGGCGCCATCTATATTTGGAATAGAAACCTAAACTCTAACATTTCATATGGAATACAGATATTTACAATTAACATTTTTTAAATAACGATAACTGGAAAATGTTATTCAATATTATTTCATAATCCTTTAGATATTTTGAGAGTGTTACTATCAAACAGCAAGTATATCTATCGCATTGACTTTATTAACTCGTAAATATAATTGACTTAAAAATATAAACTAAATTTGAGAAATGAATTTTGTTCTATGCATTTCAAATATTTTGTAACTATGTATCTTATCTCCACATAAAAATTAAAAATCTCAGATTAACTGTTTCAGAAAGTATTTTCACATTTAATTATGTATACAGGGTGTCCCTAAACTCATGGCACGTACGCTAGGGGGTGATAGAACACATCAAGATGAGTAATAGTAAACAGGAAACCAATGGTCCCAAACGTATTCCAAAGGAGGCAGGCGCCATCAAAGTTTAGGGTCCCAAATTGCAAATGATGATAAAAAAGGGAAAAATGGGTCGATTTATTTGCGGTTTTCGCTAAAATGATTCTTTAAATTAGTATTTTCTTTAAAAAAAGTTTTAAAGAGAAAGTTATAAAAATGCCGGTAGAGGGCGCTCTAGACTTTGGAGTACCGAATAACTACTTTTTACCTGTTTTTTTTTTTTTTTAACACTGTTAAATGTTTTCTAAAGCTTAGACCTTAACTTAAATTTTGTGTGCACAAGTGAAACCATCGGGAGTGGTTAAATGAAGCAAATTTAACTGTGTTCCGGGGGTTGATTTTTGAACGATCATATGTAATGAGCAAAATAATACCAAAATGATGGAAATCAGGACAGACACAACTGGAATGAAAAGAAACCAACAAAAGAAAGAAAAACACTTTATTCAATCAAAAGAAAATAAACAACACGAAGTACTCCATCACAGTAATTGTCCAAAGTTGCGGCCTCCAACACGAACGCAGGCTTGAAGCCATCAATGGATTGACCGCCGTACATTGACGAAAACATTAGGCATCTCTCTTATGGTGGCCGAAGCAACGGATATCCGGGCAACAAGGTCTTGAGCAGAATCTACGGGACCATCTTCGTATATCGGGCTCTTTATATGATCCCGCAAGAAAAGTCCAGACAGGATAAATCGGGTGAACGGGCCGGCGAGCTGATTGGACTGCCACGACCTATCCATCGCCCCGGATACTTGATATTCAGGGCGTTACGGGCATCCAGGCTGTAATGGGCCGGTGCTCCGTCATGTTGTAACCACATACGTAGTCTGATGGGTGCTGGAACATGGTTTAATAGTTCTGGTAACTCCTGTTGCAGAAACGCAAGATATGAATCTCCATCCAGGTGCGTTGGCAGTAAGTATGGCCCAATTGGATATTCGTGAACGATTCCGGTCCAAATATTGAAGAATAATCTTCATATATTCCACGAAATTTCACGTTATCACGATTCAAGATATTTTTATTGGGAGAGCATAGTTTGTAGAATTTACGATTCGTTTTAAATCATATTTGGGAGAGCTAAGTTCAAGAATTCACGATCTGTTTTTAAATAATATTAATGTAATCAAACATATTTCACAACTGAAAATGGCGCAGTTGTTGTTCAGTATAAAATAGCACAAGATAATTAAAAACTTTGTTAATTTTATATTTACACTTTTAATATGTACAATATTTACAACGAAAACATTTGAATAATATTTGTTATTCCTCACTAGGAATTCCAGATAATTTCTTTTATATGTTCAAGAATATTTATTTCTCCCTTTTCGGAAGATCAAGAAATACACAGCCAACATGCTGCTTTCGAGATTCACATTCAAACTGAACTATAAACAAGAGAAATGTTTTTAAAACAATTAATACTTCAGCAACTATTTCTTCTAAAAAGAAGTCAAGCATGATTTCATATTCGGAAATAAATTTCCCCTTTTTTTAAATTAAACATCATTTCTTCTAATAGAAGACCACGATAAAAAAACCTATACGCAGATTATTACCTGCTACGTTCAAGATTCACATTCACAAAACCAACTAAAAAAAAACAAGAAAGAAAAAATGTTTTTTAATATTAATTCTCTAGTCAGACCACGTGACCTGGGATCACTGGCGCCTAATCAGTCTGGCTGAGAAAAGAAGAGGTTTGCGAAATTTCACAAACTCCCCCCCCGATGAACAAGGGTTCATCAAAATGGGGATTCAAAATAATTAAAGTAGAAATAAAATTATTCTAAAAAATTATCAGTTACACTATACATAAATACAATACAAATCAAAATATATACTTACATACTGGACTTCAATAAAATAATTAAACAATTTAAAAGATTTGAGAACAAGTTTCTGCTACTAAAAATAGAAAGAACAATTTAAATCTATACAACTTTTTCTGGAATATTCAATACAGAAAAAATTAAACTAAAAATTATAAATATTATCAAACAAGAAACATTTTTTTTTTTTTTAAGTGAAAAAAAAAATAAAAATCTTTTTAAAGTCAATAGCAAAGACAGTTCAAGATTTTTTTTGAAAGTCAAATGTCAATGAGAGTTTTTGAGTCTCTAATAATATCAGAGTTTTTTTTTTTCAGTTCTATTAATAAAAAAGTTCAGAGTTTTTTCACTTCTAAATTATACACAAGAATCAATAGCTCTTTTAATGATGGAATTATTTGCCTTCAGTTCATAAGACATCATATTTTTTAAATCTCTGTCCACAAATACTTAACTTCCAGAAAGTTCTTGATACATGTTCATATGCATAAAAATCACATCATATATTTCAAAGTCAGAAGTTTTATTCTGGTCCGTGTAGTGAGCAGATTGTAAGTTGAGAAGATACTCATTTTTCAAGCGCTTCCAAAAATGATTCAGAAGAGCCTCGCGCAAACAGAAGCGTTTCACTAAGGATTCCTTGGTTGCAGGTAAACACAACATATGCTGTAGAGTTGCTATAACTAGTTGACCAGGGCGAACGCTAAATTTCTTGGAGATTGCACGTTTGTTTAGGACTGATTTTATGCACTGTCTAGATTTTAAAATCCAAAACTTTTCATGAGTTTGTACTAATGTACTGGACACTCTGGAATGAAAAACTTTTTCATGTGCATCTTTCACGACTATTTCAGTAAGTTTATGTTTTGCAGGAATCACAAGGGGATGTTTTTCATAACATGAGGAACAACACTTTTGTAACCGTCCTCGTAGCAACAGCAAAACATCATCTGACAACATAGAATTTAACTGAAGAAGATTCGACTCTTTAGGGATACTCTTGTTACATTTCATGGATTTTATAACTTCAGGGAAACTTTCTTCCTGCACCAGCTTTAACCAAAAATTTTCAGCATGTAACATTTCCTCAGCTGATAATTGTGAAAAATTTTTTTTCTCTACCTTTAATTTTATATTAGAAATAAATCTAAATAGCCAAGCAGTTACTCGATACAATTTCTTTAGGGAGCTATATTTTTCAAGATTAAAAATGGGAATTTCATCAGATTTATTTGTTTGAACAACACAAGAGATGGTGGCTGCTTTTTTATACTTCTCTTCAGAAACATCAGGTAATAGAGATGCAGCAATTTTAACACTAGGCCACTGATTTTCAGGCAAGGAAAGAAATTCAGGAACATACACATTAGGGATAGCATCGGGAAAAATATGTAATTGGAGATGCTCCTTTTCCATGATCGGGTATCTAAAATACTGCCAGGGAATTTTCAAGTGTGCGAGATACGGGATTTCTGATCATTTTTACAATCATTTTCTAGTTCACCAGAAACAAAAGGGGCAATAAATCCGGCTGAATCAAAGAACATAGTTGCAATTTTCAAAACATTGCATTTAGTAGAAGAATCATTATTTAATTTTTCTAACAAGGGTCGTAATTCTAGTCCAAATTTATCTTCTGTATTGTTCCAGATCAATCCTAAAATTTTCAAGGAAGTATTTGTGGGTTCGAAACTCAATACAGGAATGTTTTCATCATTTAAAACATTAGAATTCAAGTTAGGGACATGATACAAACATTCATTTAATGATAGAGAATCACCATATTTATAAGAAGAATCATAGACTATGCGCATTTTTGTTGTAGTTTTGTCGTCACGGATAACAGGTCTGTCTGGCATTCAATAGGAATTATTAGAATCTTTCTCGGCGCACAATTCTATCACACCCTCATTAAACTGCTCTAGCAAAATGGAGCTATATTCCTTAATTAAAGAATCGTTTCTCAAGAATTTATTTTCTAAACTAGAAAACCGCTTTTTTGCTACTTCAAGATTATTTCTAAGCAATTCACGAGAATTTTTCCACAATAATTTTGCTTCATAACGCCCATTTACGAATTTTAAATTTTCTTTAAATTCTTTTATTACCTCATGATCGGTAATGTTCTTTTCATTGCTTTCAGCAATGCCAATTGATTCAAGATCCCAAAATGCTTTCAGCTGAGTATTTATATTTTCAACTGAAACACGCAAACAAGCTACTTCTTTTTTATTCGACTCTATCTGCGCTTGCACCGTATGACCGAAAATAGTTTCTGCAACGTATAATTATTTTGTCAATTTTCCCTCGATTCCCTTTAATATTTTCCACAAAAAGTCAGACCCTAGCAAAATATTTATTTCCTGTTCAAGACCTGTATCAGCAGGCTTAAAGCCTATTGCTCTCATTATGCCCAGAAGTTCTGGTTCTAGTGTTTTCACAGAAGCTCCAGTTATATTATCAACTACAAGTGCTTCGATATTTATCGAGTTAATAGGTTGCACAACACTGGATAATTCTAGAGCAACAACTTCATAACAAGATTCATAAGGGCGTCTCCGCCCAAAAGGATAAACTAATAAATTTTCTCTTCGCAATGGCTTCAATTTTAATTTTTGTACTAGCGATCTCTTCACGAAGCATTTTTCTGAACCACTATCACATAAAACGCGAGCCAACAAGCATTCCTTACCAGCAGACACAGAAACTGCACAAGTCTGCAATAATGTAGATTTATTTTGTTTATATTTTTGTTCCGACATCATAGATACAATTGCACCTTTCATTTCTTTTTCAGGATTTTCTTTCGCTGTTTCTTTAAAACAAAACAAATGACTATGGGTAGTGTTACCACATTTGGAACAAGGGTTAATTTTTGTTCTACAGTTTACAGATAAATGTGACTTATTTGTGCATTTGTAACAGCGGCCTTCTTTCTTTAATTTATATCGTTTTTGTTCATCAGTGAATTTCGAACAATTTAGTCCTACATGATCAGAAGACTTGCAAAATATGCAAAACTGTTTTGTAGATGTATTTAAAGCAGCAGCTGAAGGTATATTTTTCTTTTGAGGAAAATTTTGATATTTACTTGAAGAATTTTCATATTTAGTTTTAGAATTTTCATAAGCCTTGCTTTGGGAATTATTTACTAAATTAGTGGCTTCCCGGCATCTTAGTTCCGTTTTAATAAAATTTATTAAATCGGTTACTTCACGGTCCTTATCGGGGTCACGGTTTCGATGGAAATCTAGTATCAAATTTTCGGGTAACAATCTTAATAATATTGGTAGTAATAAATGGCCGTAGGAGCCTGATGTCACTCCTAACGTATCAAGATTTCTCATACAAGTTTCGATATTATCATACAACTTTCTTAAAGAAGTAACATTGTTAGTGGATTTCACTGGTTCAAGATTTAGAATTTTGTTCATGTAACAGTTTATGATATTTTCCCGCTTACCATACCTCTCTTCTAACAACTTCAAACACGTTGAATAATTTTGATCTGTCAGTTCAAAACCAGCTACAATATTATATGCAGGTCCAGACAACAAGGATTTAAGATATTGGAATTTTTCAATTTTTGATAACGATTCGTTTGAATCTATCGCACTAGTAAATAAATTAAAAAATTCTAAGAACTGGATTGCATCACCAGAAAATTTTTCTATGTTAAGTTTAGGAAGCTTCGCTGCCGAAACTGGTTTACTTCCGATTTTTAAACCGTTACTTGATTCTAGTAAAACTTTTGGTCCAGTTTCGATTTTACATTTTTTAAGCCTCATCTTAATTTTAAATTTCAAACTTGATATTTTTTCAGAATATTCTTCTACCGATATTAGTTCTTTTTCATATTCAGTTTTTTCCTGAATTAGCTCATCTATTTCGAAATCTAATTCCTTTAGTTGAGCTTCCTTTTCATTTACGAGCTCTAATGATTCCATTAAAGAATCGCAATCAGTTTTATCAATATCAACAGATAATAATGTATCACATTTTGAGATTAATTTTGTAACTGCCGCGCGAACGGTAGCTCTTTTACTTTTAAGCTTATCAGGCTTATCCATGTTTAAAATTAAATTTAATTTTCAAAATAAATGATCATGAAAAATGTATATTTTCAAGAAATCAACAGTCATGCAGAATAATAAAGGTATTTCTTACCTTTTTCCCGGGTCTTGAGGTACCAAAAAATATTGACCACGAAACGTCGCTGGAACGAACGTGGACGTATTGTGTATGGGTTTTCATTTGACCACACATGTTAATTGTGGATATTCAAAATACACTCGCATGCCGTTTGTTGGAGCAACCATGTGCTAAAATTGACACGTCCCTGGTAATCCGCTGGTTCTAGCCTTGAACTCTCTGTGCATGGTACGAATGCATTCCTTCATCTCGCAGAACTCGCCACACGGTATTACGGGGAACGTTAACTTTTTCGGACAGTTCCCGCGTGCTAGATTCAGGCCTCTCGCAGATACGATCCAAAATTTTGTTCGTAATGGATGGCTGTCGTACAATCCTGGAACGTCCGGTATCCTGCATGCAACTTGCAAAGTAACCCCTTTCGCACAGTTTTTGGTGCAGTCGTTGAAATATCCTCGCATCAGGAACACGTCTAGTTGGAAAACGCTCTCGATACAATATTTGAGCTTCTGTTGCATTGCCGTGTGCAGCTCCGTACATGTAATGCAGCTCGGCCTACTCCTGGTTAGAGTACGAAACCATATTATCGGCTATCTACAGAGCAAATGAAGACAGCTGCCGTGAACAGTTTCCAGTTTTACAATTACGCACTCGAATAAGTAACTTTTATGTTAGCGAAAATTTGCATACGCGTTCTTCTTCTTTCCCATGTCACATTTTCATATTCTTCTTCCGGAAACTTACAGCATAATGTCAGCTATAGCGCTTGCATGTATCTAGTTTGAACATGGTCTAACACGTTTGCGTTTGAATTCAAATCATTCATTACTTAGTGAATGTTGTTTGTTTTGATGTGTACTATCACCTCTTAAAGTTTGCTTCATCACTTAATAATTTGCTCATTACATACGATCGTTCAAAAATCAACCTCCTGACCTGTAAAAAGTAGTTATTTGGTGCTCCAAAGTCTAAAGCGCCTTCTACCGGCATTTTTATAACTTTCTCTTTAAAACTTTTTTTTAAGAAAATACTAATTTAAAGAATGATTTTAGTGAAAACCGCAAATAAATCGACCCATTTTTCCTTTTTTTATCATCATTTGCAATTTGGGACCCTAAACTTTGATGGTGCCTGTCTCCTTTGGAATACGTTTGGGACCCTTTGTTTCCTATTTACTATTCTTCGTGTTGATGTGTTCTATCACCCCCTAGCGTATGTACCATGAGTTTAGGGACACCCTGTATATAAATAAATACAGTCTTTTCTTGTCTGATGCATATTTTTTTATATCTGCAAAAAAAAAAAACTAAAATACTTCTCAAATAGTATTAAATTCAGACATTTTTCTCCGGGAAGGTGTGTGTGTGTGTTAAAAAACTGCAGAAATTACTTTTCATATATTAAGGAGTAAAAAAAAAAAATTATGTAATTTAAAATAAGAATCTCTTGAAATTGTTCCAATTATTTATTAAGGTCATTAACTGTCATATTTATTTTTTATATATGTTGAAAATATCATACCTTAGACTAGGTACTTCTTTTTCATTTTGAGAAATGATGCAAATTAAAATCATTAAAAATTTGCTGTTTAATGTGTTGCATAATAATTAAAAATTATTTTCCAACTAGCAAAATAATTTGTAAGTCTTCATGTCAAATTGTCTTCTATTCAGTAATATGAGCATGTAAAAATACTATTTTAACAATATTTATAGAATTAACCTATAATATATATATTTATTGTTACAAATGCAATACAACTTTAATCTTTTCCTGCTCCATGCTGAAATATTTAAAATTTGAGATGCACTTCCAATATTTTTCAAAAATGCTTTTTTCAGTTCAAATTTTTGTATTTTAAATATTATTTTAAATTGTAGTTTACGTAATCTTTTTGTTGTAGCGATAAAAAAATCAAATGATAATGGCTATTTTAATTAACAAAATTAAAAAATTATAAAATGATGCATTATTTTTTTTTTAACTTTTAGTGAGAAAAACATTTTTTTTAATGTACAATTTTTTTGTTTAAATCTTACTCGAAAATGTGGCTATTTTGATAGAAATTTATGTTTGTTGCTATGAACGTAAATTAAAAAGTCAAAAAACAAAACCTATATCTTTATCAACATGGTGTTTTTCTTATTTTCCTTCATATTTATTGTAATTATGGTACAGTTTTTTGAGACTCAAAAGGAAAATAATTAAATATTCAATGGTAGTTGATGGTGCCATCTATAATCGAAAATAGAAACTGCATCCAATCGATCACGTGATCGGCAGGCTGGGTACACTAGCGCCACAAAATAAGTATTACTTTCGGGGTCAAATTCTGTGATGAAATGCCTATCTTCGTTGTTCTCCTGTGCTTACAATGTTATTATATTTTAAATAAAAAGGTTTAAAGAGTTATATTTCTTGATATTTTTCTTAAGAAAGTAAACTATTTACATAGCAAAATTTAACAAAGCTTTCTGTATCTGGAAACGAACCATAGAAAAAAATCCCATTTTGTATAATATTTCCATATCTTACTAAAAAGTTCTTTAAAAAATCAAATAGTACAGCACTCTTTTCAATTGACGTATGAGGTATGCTTTTTTGAGTGGCGGGGGGGGGGGGTGAATTAAAGGTGAATGGAAATCAGGATTATGAGTCCTTATCGTTGGTCTTTATCTATTTTAATTTTTTTATCTTTTTGTTATTAACCTAAAAAAAGTAATGATATCAATTCAAAAAACCCTTAACAGGTTAAAAGTTTGTGACGCAGCATTTTATCTTATTGCTATAAGAATTTTAAACATGGAACTTAAAAATAATTATATCAAATTTTAAGTGACGTTATATTATTTATTTCATTTTTTTATTTCTGTTTTATTTATAATTGCATGTGTAAGAATTATGTTAAATTTAAAAGGATGTATAAAAATGTATTCTTTGATGCTTTATCATTCGCATCTTTCATAAATTCAAAATATGGTTTCTAAAAGATATGATATCAAAATTTAAGTGACGCCTTGATGTAGCTTTAAACAATTTGTTTTAAAATTCAATTTTAATTGTTTTCGGTTCGGCTAAATATATTTACTCATCTAACCAAAGCTTTTAATTTACCAATACAGAGATAAAAATTTCACTTTCACTGAACCTATACAATGCACTGAAATGTATTTATATGAATAAATTGATTTATCTTTTGTGCCACGCTATCCAAAACCAAAAGTAAAATTTATGTAAATGATTTCTTTGCGCCATTGTATCCAATCTAAGTTAAATGTACGCAAATAGATATTATGATGCAAAGAAATCGTTTACATAAATTTTACTTTTGATTTTGGATAGTCCAGTTTAAGCTTTTGTATAAGATTAATACTATTTTATTTGCTCCCTTCCGTCGAACTCTCTGTCTTTTAATTTATTCTCTCTATTTTTAGTAGATATTTTGCAGCTCATGACCAGATAATGCCCAACAACATCGAAAAACAGCCCAAACACAATGCATTACACTATTAATATTTTGAATGCATTAAATAATATAGAACATTATGCATTAAAATAATATTCACAACTACAAAATAAGATAATTTAGCAAGTTTTTTACTATTTAAAACATTACGATCATTTTGTTAAAAATATATATGGAAACGTTCCAACATATCAGCAACTTTCTGAAAAAATTTACAAGAAAAAATAATGTCAAATAATTAATGAACACACCAATGTATCATTAAAATAACATCTTCAGAATCACCCAGGCGTCCATTTTCATTAATATAAAAAAAGGGAAAATATGTATGTAAACATAAACCCCACAAAATGTCTTTCGTATTTTTATAAAAGATGAAATTATACTCCTACATGTACCAGAAAATCCCCCAATACGCAGCTTTTGACACTTCGTTCATCTTATATATTTTTTGAGCACAGCCAAGATGGCCTTTTACCTATGTTGGACTTCAATTTTGGGAACAAGGAAATTAGTTCTATTGCAACTTGATCCCTTTGACGAGCACTTGGTATTAAGGAGTATTTAACAATTTCTCTTGAAAGATGTCCCAAAAGTTCGCTCTTGTATCGCCAGGTCAATGTTCCCGGTGCTTATTCTTTATTTAATTCTAGGGATAAAGAAGTTACTGGTAACTTAAAGTTTTTTGGCCATGGCCGTAGAAGACGTGAAGACGAAGAGAAGGGGTCAAAAGGAGCTGAAATAAATATAAAGAATTAGAAAATTAAATTTACAATGTTTCATGAGTAAATATAAATAACATTAATAGAAAGTAACTACATTTCTTCATAATTTAGAGACTTATTAGTTTACTAGAAGCAAAATGACTTTACATTCACAGTTATTTTTAAATAAGCTTGTTGTAGATAATATATTTTCATAAAGGTAAAATATATGTTGACCAATCAAAATATTAATCTTTGTACCTGTTCCTAAAATTTAAACTTTACAATATTGTGTATAAAAGTTCTTTGTTGTAAAGTACACCATGCCATAGAATTTTACTTTTTCTTCAGCTGTATTCTGAACATAAGAAAAAAAGTTGATGTTATTTGTACCCATCTTAAAAATCGTTAAAATAATCATTCGCCACATATTTCACAAAAATTAACCTTCTATCGCCATTTTACAAATTTATTTGCCTTTGACGATTGTTTTACCACATCCCTGAATTCAGATTGGCAGGCGCAGCACATGGTGGCTCTTTTTGACTACTTTAAGTGCCTGCTGACCCTTTTTTGTGCTTTTTCAACTCATTTTCTTTTCCAGTCATAGGAGAAAATTTCTCAAAATGCATCCATTGACTGTGGAAAATAAATCAAAAATTCCAGCATTCAGTTATAAGGAAATGTCCCGAAATTTGTCAAGCGGTCGTGCAGAAAATATAAAAAAACTCATCTATCGATAACATGAAAAAAAAAAAAACAGTGAATTTCGCCAATCTTTCACGAAAAAAATAAAGAAAGAAAGGGAGGGGGGATTTAGTGTTGACATTACACCAATTTGGCAGAAAGCAGCATCTGGCAGCCTTTTTTAGTTAGTTTATGTGCCTCCCGGCTATTTTAACTAGTTCATGGTCCGGCGGCCCTTTTTAACTAGTGTATGAACTTGCTGTCCCTTGTTGCCACTTTTGATATACCGTTTTGAATCCTTTCTTTCTCTCGTCACGGGGTGAAAAGCTCTTGAAATACGTCTATTGAATGCAGAATTAGGCAGAATGCAGAATGGCTGCATTAAATTAATTTTCTTGATTTGGTTGGGGGAAAGTATCGTAAAATTTGTCAATTTGTCTTGCGAAAGTACAGTGCGTCTCATAAGCATATGGACAATCGATTTTTTGAAATAGCATCTCAAAATATGAAGCCATAATCACAAAAAATTAATAAGCATATAGAATCATATTATATGTTTGTTACAAGAACGAAATACAGTATAGGTTTTACAGAATTTTTGTAAAAAATTTAAATTCAAAATCAGCTGTCCCAAAAATATATGGACAATGAAGAGAATTGCTTTTATTTCCCCGTATCAAAAAAAATGTTTGCATTTTTTGCGTTCTGTACATGTGAAGTACCAACTGCAAAATATAAAATCAATGCTCATTCTTCAATTATCGAATAGTGGGAAAATGCCTCGCAACGTTCAATTCTCTGCTGCTGATATAGCTAAAATTTGGCGTTTAAAGACTCAAATGTTAAAATTTCTAATATTTCTAAACAAATAAAGAGTAACAGATCCGGAATTTATGAAATTTTATCAAAAGTGACAATGCGATTGCAAAGCAACGTTTAGGTCGACCAAACAAAGCAACTGTACGAAAAGACAGAGAGATTTTTCGAGCAGTTTCAACCCAAAAGATGTATGTTCGTGAAATTTCGAAGACTTTAGCGTTTCCTATTACGAGATCTACTGTTCACCGTTGCATACAGGCAAGCGAAGTTTATAGATATCACAAAATGTGCGCGGAAATTATGCTGAAAGTGCACCATAGAAATGCACGCGTTCTTTGAACTAAAAAATACAAGCCTTGTGAAGATGAATTGTTAAGCGTTTCTTCAGTGACGAAAACAAAACCAATTTGGATGGCACTGGTGGCTGGGCATACCATCGGCAGGATCTGCGACGATAATCTTCGGAGTCCATTAGTCTACAACAAGCAGGGGATTCTCTCATGGTGTGGGGCGCGATTTGTTTCAATGGAACAACGGATATTGCTTCTCTTAATGCTCAACAGTTCTCTGAGGATTATTAAAATGTCCTTAAAAGCAATCTACTTCATTTTGGAAACATTTCTGGAAGGGATAACTGAAAATTCCAAGACGACAATGCGTCGATTCACATCTGTCATTCAACAACAGCTTAGTTTACGTAGAATCAAGTAACTGTTATAGACTGGCCAGCTATCAGTCCAGACCTAAATCCAATTAAAAACCTTTGGGGAGTACTTGCACGAGATGTTTATGCTCATGGTCGCCAATTTTCTACTAGTCAGGAATTAAAGCAAAATGTAGAGCAGAATTGGTTCTCTTTACAGCCATACATTCTCCAAACACTAGTTTGAAGCTTACTTGATACGGTTTTCAAGATAATTCACAGGAACGCATCCAAAATTCGATTTTAAATGCAAAAAACTCGAAAAGCCCATATATTTTTGAGACAGCCTATTTTGATTTTGATTTTTTTTACAAAAATCCTGTAAAACTTATACTGCATTTCTTTGTTGTCATAAACGTGTATTATAATTCCATATGCTTATTATTTTTTTCGTGATCAGGGCTTCATTTTTTGAACTGTTATTAAAAAAAACCTCCTGCCCATATACTTTTGAGACGCACTATAAAATAAACTGCAAGTTGCTACGGAAAAAATTGCAATGTTCTTAAGTCGGTTGAGGGAAAATAATTGCTTAATTCGCCCATCGGTTGCATGAAAAAAAAATCAAGTTTCGTCAGTAAGTTATGTGGAAAAACCTGAAACCCCAGCAAAAATCGACAGTGGAGGGGAGAGGGGGGGGGGGGAACACGATTTTTTTAAATTTCCAAATCAGAAAAAAAACTTCGCCAATCGGCAAAAATAAAATATTACGGAATTCATCAATTGTTGGCACGGATACACTTATCAAAAATCATCATTCAGTCGTCTGAAAAAATTATGGAATTCGCCAGTCGATCTTCGGAAAACATCACAGGGGAAAAAATGATGAATTTCAACAGTCAATCGAGAGAAAAAAATAACGATATTTTTCAATCGGCTGCTGAAAAAAATACGAAATTCGTTAATCGATTGGAAGAAAAAAACAAAACAAAGTTTATCAGTCAATAAGAGCGAAAATCACAAATTTCAATTGGTCGTGGGAAAATGTCGCAGATTTCACCGATAAAAAAAAGGACTTTAAACAAACCAATTCAAAATATTTTTATGAACAAGGCGTATAAGTGCCCTTTTTGAGAATAATGTCTTTTTTTTTTTAAATTCTCGCCAGGCACAGGCGTAAGAGAGAGTAAACAGAGTAAACACTTCTTTCTAGACTTTTGCAAATTTTTTTCTAGAGTAAACACTACAATACTACAATATGCAGAAGGAAAGTAATGTGAAATTCATTAACATTCCGTTAGTCGCGCCTTATCTGATAGATACACGACAGAATCTGACAGAACTTTCACAGAACAATAAATTAATTCTTTTGAAAACCTTAAAATATATTCATAATATTAAAGAATTTGATTTAATGTTATTTGTGTCTACTTTTGACATTTTGACATTTGAAATCCACCGAAGTGGAGAATGCTTTGGGGCCTATAGCTACAATGGCTGTCGCCACGAATGATCCTTATTATACATAGAAACAACAACAATTCACAACAATTTTTATTTTCCATTACATTTTATACAACTACAATGGGACATTCACAATTACATCCATGTCTTACCCAGGGACTCGAACCCGGGACCTTGGGGTGACAGAAGCCTCCGCTTACTGACCACGCCAGAGGGCGACAAAGTCTACTTTAAATTGTGTTTATGTATCTGTTTTATTTATAAATATATAATAATATATACTGGTGTATCTGACGGATGCAGCGTGACTACATTTGTTTGAAAAAAATATGCGGCTAAAAGAGTGTTAAGAATATGCAAAATTCTTCGTTTAATCGTCAAAAAAATTGCAAAATTCTGAGTTGATCATGGAAAAAATTCACGATAAATTTGTCAACCAGTAGAAGGGAAATTTTATATTTACATATAAAAGTTGTCAGTCAATAACCAGAAAAAAAATTCATGAAAAATTTCAATTAGCCATGGAAAAAATTGCAAAATTCGCCAATGAAGAAGAAATGTCTCAAAAATATTGTTAAATTTGATAATTAGTTGCAGGAAAATATGTCAACATTTTATTGATAATATATTCGTTTTTAGGAAAGATTGCAAGAGTGTCCTTTTAAAAATTCTCACCTAACGGCCTCTTTCTTCTAAAGTCAACGCTGAAAATTGCATACATAAAATTTGCTTGGTAAATATTAAACAGATATATAGCACTGAAAACATATAAATGCATTTTTAACGGAGGAAAGCTACAAAATTCTATAAAATTACAAGTATCAAAACATTGGTAAACATGTTGTATGAAACTATTCAATATACAGTTAAATTTAAAGCAGTAAAAAATTCAAAATACAAATTTAAATCTTTTCCCCCAAATTATATTTGTTGCGACATGCAACTGACATGGAAAAAAGAAAACAGCGTTTTTTACTTAATTTGATTTGTTGCGTTGTAAATGAATTTTCTTTTTTAAGAAGTGTAACTTTTTCTTGCCCAAATTTTGTTGGTTTTTGTACGAAACATATAACTGCTACAATTTTTGATGAATAGAATTGAAGATTTCATAAATTAAATGAAATGATTTCGCTAACAGAATATCTTAATTCGAAACAGCTGGCAGCCATACAAACAATGAATCAAAACAGTTTTTGGCACCTGAGATCTGGACTCTGCAAGTACGGAAATATCTGGCAGCCAGTAAAAAAGATTTGTGCTTATCCCCCCCCCCCAATCCCCCTTACACACACACACATTATCATTGAATCAGGGATTTTCAAAGAAAACAATTTTGAATGGATTAAATATTTACTACTAATAGTAATGTCATGGATGTGCGTATCATTTAAAGAAAATTTCGGGAATGACATAAAAGACTACAAAAAATTGCTCAGAATTAATAATTCTTCCAGGATTTAAAGAAAATAAATCATTTTTTTTTATTTTATCAAGTCGATTAGCATAACACTAGAGATAAGAGGAATTTATTTATATAAACTAATAGAAAGACATTGTAACGGAAAATCTATGAATTCGTGTCACCTTTATAGTCCATTGAGGAAAATATTCGCCATAAAATTCCAAATCAACTACGCAATGTAATGCATTTTTCTTATGACTTTTATTTATTTTATATCTAAATTAAACTAAAATAGACAGATATATACTAATATTTACTCTTAGCAAACTTATGGTCCTGTAAGAGTTAAACGAAGTTCACTATGACGTATTAGCATTTTGCACAATCATTAAGGATGCTTCTCCTCGCTCTCATTTAAACAACGTTCACTCTGCTGTATTCACATTTTAGAATGTCGTTGAGAATGCTTCTCCTCTATCTCATTTTAACGACATTTACGCTATTGCATTCACATAGTAGCCAGTCGTTTCGAGCGTTCCCTCGGAGTCTCATTAGTAAATTAAATCATAAGTCTGTAAATTCATCTCTTGTAAAAAATATTCTCTGAAAAATCCATGTTTCGTGGGTATTAAATTCTACATACTAAATTTATCGTTTTTAATCCGAGACATGACATCGTATTTGTGATTATTGGATACCATTTTGTCATTATTGAATTTTAAATAATTATTGAATTCTTTCTAATGCATTTTTTATGTAGTATAATATATTTTTTCAAGTTTACTTTATTCATTTTATGAGAGCTATAATATTTGCTGCTATAAATTTGTATCGAGATATTGAAAAAAAAATAATCCATAGGTTATTTGCATGATTGTTAATAATAAATTATAATTTGAAATCCAAGATAAAATCTGACAAATAATGATTCTATTTTTTCCGATAACTTGATTTCATTTGATTTTTTAAAAATTTAATTCAACACATGTTATGATGTTAATCGTTTTTTGATCAAATGAATGAAAAAAAATAAAGCACAATTAATTATTTATTAGGATTTACCTGTTGTGAAATGCAGATTATTAAATGAGACACGCGTGAATTTTATTTCGATTGATAAACTTATGTGATTCAACGTAAGTGTAACTTAAAGAAAAAAAAAAGAAACACTAAGAAAGGGATCTAAAATACAAACAAAAAACGTAAAACCACAAAGGTATCAAAACATTCGTAGTTTTCCTAATTATCTTTCTAAAGAAAAATTTAAGTTTTTTCTTCTTTTAATAAATTTATGTTAGAAATAAATGATGTAAATGTGTTTGCTTTGTATTGGTGAATAAAAAATCCACTAAGTATATGATTATAATTAATTAGTTTGTAGAAAAAAGTCTATGACAGTTTTTCTAGAATTAAACGGAAAAAACAGAAAAGTATTGAATTATTTTACTTCCAACGGTTTTATGAATATATATATATATATATATATATTGCGTTTACACCATTAGACCTGGAGGTTTTGGTATTTTAGTATTTCGAAAAGTATGTCAATTTAGAATTAATGTATGAGATATTACATGTTCACTTTTTAAATATTCCATAACACAGTGATTCAGGGACATAGTATATATTTTATAGAAACCTCACAATTTATGCAGAAAGACAATTCTAGTAAAAACACCACTAATTTAGAAAGGTTTCGTTGGATCAGTAATAAAGAAATCGTTCAACAATTTCCCTGCTTATCTGAATTTTTTCTCTATCCTGACCAATGAAAATGCGCTTCACAGTATCGTTAAAGAACAGTTATATATAAAAATAGTTGAATGTCTGTACAGTTTGCTGAAATTTTTTATAGCATAGAATAATTTGAATATCAGTGTGTTATACAAGCTTTCATCGGTTTTAAAAATTAGGAAAGAAATTGGAGCAAAATGAAATATTCTGCGTCGAGTTCTTTTTTAATATAAGAACAGGGGTCGATCCAAGCAAAATGTAGGGCCTATTTAGGGCGCCTTCACAAAAATACATTTAATAAAACAGGCTTCTTCACAAAATTCATCTTCATAAAACAGGCCCCTTCAGAAAATCCTTTTTCATAACACAGGCCCCTTCACAAAATTTCATTCCATAAAAACAAACTCTGCATTAATTATTTCTATTTTGTTAGGATATAAAACATGTAATTTACATTTAGAACAAGTTCACTTAAATGGAAAACTTTAGCAGGAGGACTTATAGAAGTAATTATAAATAAATGCATGGTTCGAATTTGAGCAACAGAATTTCATCTTTCGTTACAAAATGTTATTTTTCACAAATGGGTCAAAAGAAAAAAAAACCTGGATCGACCCCTGAAGAAATCTTTTGATATTTCATAAAATTCTGCAATATATATATATATAACTTATTTATATACCTGGAGCGTCTAAAATGTTATATATCACCACATTGAAAAAAAAAACGACATTTCTGTAGTACAAAATACTGTTCATCTCGCTCTCAAACTCGATCGCAGTCGAATGTGCTGTAGCTTTCTTTGGTTTCTTAACTATATAAACATAAAAAATACAGCAGTTGCTTAAAATTAACAGTAGAATGTGCTGGCAATTCGGACGCCAGCAGTTTGTGCTGGCAAATCTACAATGGATTTTTTTACAGCGTATGTAAAAGCAAACACACTTTTCTAATTGTTAAAGAAGTATTTCTAATTTTTACAAAATAATCATTTGTAAAATGTTTGATTAACGTTAAAAGTAATTTAATATTTATACGCATATTTATATTAGAATTTCGATTTTTATCTGACTTATTTACACATTATTAATTAATTTTTAGAATGTAATTTCTAAATCATTCAATGTTAAATTAGCTTAAGTATTTTTGGATGTATTAAACGTTAGAGTGGACTTATCTCGGACGACATGTATATAAAAGGAAGTTTGACAACGCTGATTTTAATTATAAAAATAACGGAATAGTCATCTGAAGAATGGTCGTCGTTCCCTATTACTACACTGATGAGCAAAACTTAAGCAAAAAGCATAACATGCTAGTTTGTGAACATGTGAGTACTCAAAAGAAAATAATATAAACATCAGGTGTAGCAAACATGTATTATATGCACGACACACCTAGCTGATGTGACATCTCCTTCATGCTACACATGGCCACAAGTGTCACAGTCACTACGGAGAAACAAAATTTGGGATATTTCATTCGTCTCATTATTACTCTAAAATGATCGTGATATGGTGACTCTACTGAAAAGTCATTGTGACTGTTGCGTTGTGGTGAGTCATCAGGTGACATTATTAGGCAGTCACATTGTGATTCTCGTGTGACTGCCATTTGAAGACTCGATTTTGAAGTCATCATGAGAATTGCATTGTTCTGAATCTCTAAATAATGTTACAATGAAATCACATGGTGACTTTCAGGTGATCCAGACTCTACTGTGAAGTCACCATTGCGCTCCTTTGTGAAAAGTCACCAAATGATTTCATTTTCCATCAATTGTGAACTCGTCACAAAACAACTATCGTGATGATTTTACAATGGAGTCTCCAAATGACGTTCACATGGGGGTCAGAAGGTGACTTCATTGTAAAGTCATCTGGTAATTCGTCACAAAGGAGCAGTCATGGTGATTTCTCGGTGGTGTGATCAAATGAGATTAAGAGCCTACACTAGTCACTCAAAAAGACCCTGATGATAATGTTAATCCTTTGCGAGAGTTACTTTCAATTATATCGCTTGAATTTTGATATTTTTGAATGATTTTTTTTTTGCATAGGATAGTTCAGGACAATCTACAACAGGTCTAGTTTTTACTTTTTTGATATTGGTTATAGCTTTTTTTTATATTAGGATAGTTTCAATTTCAGAACTGGTTCAAACCGGTTCCGAAAGTAAAAGCATTTTTTTAAAAAATATGAAACCAAAATCAAAAAAGTAAAAGCTAGCCCGGTTGTAGATCGTCCTCCGTTATACTATGCAAAAAAAAAAAAAAAAATCATTCGAAAATATCAAAATTCAATCGAGATATTTGAAAAAAGCTTCCCCGTAGGATTAACATTATCATCGGGTCTTTTTGAGTGATTAGTGTAGGCTCTTACGAATAAGACGAATGAAAGATATCACATCTCAGTTGATTGTAGTGACTGTGAGACATGAGATTTTTTGTAAGGTCATGGAGACCTTATATTAGACTGGCTGTGCTGTTAGGGTAACATCTATTTTTTACACTTGCTGTTTGTAGAATTTTCTTTTGAATACTCACTGGGTTAAAAATTAACATTTTGTGTTCGTTCCTTAAGTTTTGCACACTAGTGTATATACAGACTAGAGAACAGGAATTCTGCTTTTTCAGAATTTAGTGTCGCCCCCGACATTTCCATTACTTCATTTTCTTCTGATGGACTGGTGGTTTCTATTATTATGAAACAGCCATTATAAATGAAGCGTTTAGGTGAAGATGAAAGAGCAGTCGTAAAAAGTTAGAACTCTGATTTTCTGGTCAGAATGGGGGGGGGGGGGGCATGGCCATCATTTTTTTTCCCATTCTGACCAGAAAATCAGAGTTCTAACTTTTTACGACTGCTCTTTCCTCTTCACCTAAACGCTTCTTTTATAATGGCTGTTTCATAATAATAGAAACCACCAGTCCATCAGAAGAAAATAACTCGGAGAAAGCGGAAACTCAGATAATCGGGAATGTACTGTAGTTCAGTTTTAAGACTTATAACACGAGATTTTATTTTACATAAAGTGACGTCATCCACATCCGCTGAAGAAGTCATCATTTCTGATCCAGTGTTAAACAACATCTACAGTAAAGTAGGACGTCACTATCGCTGAATAATACACAAATCCAAAAAAAAGAGATTTCGACATTTAGAAAACTCGACAAAAAATAGATCCACAGACCTTCATTTGTTTGTATTATTAATATAGATATTTAAAATTAATTTTAGTTTCTAATAGCTCCATGTTTTATCAGAAATCATTCATTTATATTTGTTCAAAATAGCACGTATTTTAATTTTTTTTTCAGTTTTTATGGGAAAGTTAAAACAAAAAGATATATAATTGCTATTTTTCTTTCACTTATTACAGAAATGGAGTTCTTCCTCCTCCAGTATTAAGCAAATGGCTCTAAAAACTACAAAAAAAAAAAAAAAAAAAAAAAAAAAGTAATTTATCAAATTACAACGACCATTTAGAAAAGGTTTTTTCGAAGACTAAAATTTAAGACATAAAAAATTGCACGGAGTCGATCATACATTACGTACGCCATGAATTAAACATTAATATTTTTATTACACGTAAAAATTGCAATCCAACAAAATCGCCTGCGACCCGTCAGATTTCATGAAACTTAAGTATTATCCACCTAAAACTTACGTAAATATCCAAGCATTTCATTGGCTGTTCGGGAAAAGGCTTTTCCATCTTGGCCAGTTTTAAATGAAATTTCATTCTTAAACTTCTAAACATCCGACACTATTACTTTTTACACCGTCGGATAGTGAAAAAAGTACTTTTAAATGCAATTTGTTTGAAAGCTGTATCTCACTTTGTTTCTGAGTTATTAATTTTTTTTTGTAGTTTTTATTACTTTTTTGTCATAGTGGCAACAGAAAGTATCCATCGTTGTTGAAATTAAAGGGAAATACAGTTTACTGTATAGACCAATCAGAAAACGAATAAATTGCAGATTAAACCAATGAAAACTTTCAGATGTGCTTTTGATTTCCCATCCTGACGAGAACAATAACCATTTTTCCAAATGGTTAAAAAAATGATATCTCAAAAATAAATGGAGAAGCAGTTTTCAAACAAATTGCATTAAAAGTACTTTTTTTTCCGAATACGGCGGTATAAAAATTGAAAATGTGCGATGCTTAGAACTTTATAAAATTGCTATAGAGTATTTAATCGCGCTGCTTTGTTTTACGGCTGTCTTCTGTAAGGTTACGTTATTTTTTGCAGACTACACAAAATAAGCTGGGAGAAAGAAACAGCATACCATACCGGGGGCCAATAAGATAAATATATTTCCTCTCAAAGAAAAGATATAATTTAAATAACGTTTGCGTTAATTTTTATGCCAATTAATTTAGTTTGATTTTAAAATTTAGAACAATTACAATGCTTAACCCTTTCAGGGGCAAGTAATTTTTATGTCAATAAATTTAGTTTCATTTTAAAATTTAGAACAATTACAATGCTTAACCCTTTCAGGACAAGTAATTTTGTTTCTGTAATGTTGAATTCGCAGCGGAATTTTCGAAAAATTTTATTTCCAAATAAGGAAAAGCAATTTTACATCATTTTTCCACCAAAGTTATAAAGTAAAATTGATATAATAGTTTTTGGTGCTAGTCGTCATTAAAATTAGATGGCATATACTATATCCCACGACCTCTAAAAAGTGTTAACATTCGTAATCTGCATTTCTTTACAGGTTGTCGATTTACAGTTGCAAATATTGAATGAATTTATTTTACACATATAACTATAAACATATACATATAAATTAGAAATGATAAATACGCCTAGATGATGAGCATGAAGAATGAACGATTACCTTAATAATTTTACTCGAATAGACCGACATCTTTATAGATTACAAAAAAAAAAAAAAAAAAAAAAAAGCGCGTTTCCGATTGCAGCATTGATCGTTATAGAAGATAATAGTATGTCCCATCCACGCAATCTGAAGCTTTGAGATAGTCAAACATTGTGTGTTATTTAGCATTTACTTTGTCCTTTAAAATCTCTCATATACGATACCTTAAAGGATTTAGGTCCAATGAAATATTTAGACAATTTTCTTGTAAGATAAAATACAGACAATTAAGATTGAGACAAACCTGCGTTGATTTGTCTGAATTGAAAGGTGCAGAATCTTGATGAAATATCCATTTCTATTAAGGGGGAACAGGACCTTTGAGTTTGTAGAAAAAAATCAAAAACATCGCCTTCTTTTTAGTACCAAAACACAAACAATATGCAATTCTGATTTTTTTTTCTCCTTTCTACCTAAAGTATATATCCTTAGCTACATTATCCAGGAAAATAAATGCTGTATGTACACAATTAATTTTTAAATTTATAAATTCATCTGACTAATGCATGATTAAGTGCTACGCGCATGATAAAACTCTAAATTATGCATATAGAAAACAATTTTTGAACAAAATAGAATCCTAACACACCTATTTCTAACTTAAAACCAAAACATACGAAAAATGTTTTGTTTAAAATTTAATTTTAGCACAATAATAAAAAAAAAATTAAAAAATCTCTATTTTTTTCAAGTTTTTCAAATCCAAAAAAATAAATGATACAAAATATGTGAATTCTTTATTTTTAGCGTATAGACTCTGGAGAAACGCATATTTGGTTATTTTTTTTTTAACCCGTAGCTTACATAGTTTTAAAATAACCGCGCGTGCAAACTCCAACTTTACTAACCAGAAAAAACGTTTTTTAAAGTTTCAATATCTACGGACCTTCCATTACACTCACCGTCTTTAAATAACCCAAGAAATAATACAGATTTTTTAATGCGCTTTTTTGCATATTGTTCAGAAATTTTAAACCATTCAGAATAAAGTGAAAACCGAAAATTGATTTTTGAAAGTTTAAAGGTCCTGTGCCTCCTTAATCCAAATCTTTATAAATCACACTGCATAGAAATTATTTTACTTTCCAAAAAATTAATCTTTGTAATTAAAATTTGAAAATTATATTTTATTTTCAAACTTATTTTTAAGAATTATTTATTTGAATAAATATATTTCACTCTATTGAACTTTGACGTAATATTTCACCTGAGAACATTGTCTTTTGAATTACATTTACATTTTTCAATTAGAAATTGTTTGTTCATTGAGTGAAACAACAACTATGCTTCAAAAGGTTTCATATTTGTTTAAAATAAATCATTGAAGTATTAAATTTTTATACATCTTCAAGCGTCATGGGAAGCTTGAAGCTATTTTTCCTAAAGTATACGAACTGTGAAATGCCTGGGGGATATTACATGATAATTCCTTAAAAGCATTCCGTAGGAATTTTGACTGTATGTTAATTAAATATATAGCGTATATAGAGAAATAATTCTGATTAATAAGGAATATGCGTTACATTATCCTTTTTAACAGAAATAAATAAAAATTAGCAAGAAGATACCTTGTATTTAGAAGAATCAATACAAGAAAAACAAGGTTTTCTGGTTCAATTTTTGAGACTTTAATGTAACACTCAGCGTCGTATTCGTATCCAACTTAAGGTACAGTTGTGGAATAAAAAGTAAACACCCCTTACTACCTCCTCAACAAATTATCGTAGAAGAAAGTTACTGATAACGAACGATTGGAAATAAAGTCTACTTTCAAATGATGTATATAAAAATTGCTTAGGGAACCATCTACATATTAAAACGAACCAAAAATTAATTTTTTTAATGGCAATACTCAATTTTAACAAGATATTTCAAATTTTCGGATCAAACTATATGCCTAGACACCAAATTCCAAGTCATTTGAATGATAAGTTTTTGAATTATAAATATTCAAAATTTGGTGCTTCTAATGTTAAATTACATTTTCATATTTTTATTAATATCTAGTGAGGTTATAATCCTAATGTGATATATTTTTGTGTGGTTATAATACTGAAAATCCCAAACATAAATACGTTGAATTTGCAATTTTTATAATTTTATTATATGAATTATGAATCATGAAATTAATATTAAAAAAAATTATGAATTGCAACTTACAATTTTTTTGATGGATTTAGATTTATTAAGTCCTGCTTTATGATAATCCAAAATTTCACATTTTTCTTCCAAGTATTTTTCAAATTATGCTTAAACCACGGCAAAATGATGGTTTAAGGGACCGTTTATGATAGAAGTGACTAGATATTTTGAAATTTCTTATGCTATTTTGTAATCTAGCAGTCTTTAATGACTGCTTGAGTGGCGCTTAAGCAGCCTTGATAAAGAAGGGGGCTCTCTCAATCGATCAACAATCGAGTACAGAACTTCAATTTGGATACAGCCCCTAAAAAACGCTCGTTTTAAAATAATTAATTTCTCGTAAACTTATCGCACGAATTGCGTAAAAATTTGTTTTTAGGCTAATTGAGGGGTGTAGAGTTCATTTGTGCTGCCTGAATTGTGTACTGCTATTGAAAAAAAAAACTAAGTTATGGTTCCTTTTAATATGTAGATGGCCCTCTAAGCAAATTTTATGTACATCATTTAAAAGTAGACGTTATTACTTATCGTGTGTACAAGTAACTTTCTTCTACGATAATTATTTGCAGAGTTAGTAAGGAGTGTTTCCTTTTTTTTCCGCGACTGTAACAGTTTAAGGGCATTGTATTCATAGAGAGAAAGCCTAGGCAAGGTTATCCAAGGACCATGACGACCAATAAAGATCCCAATTTGTCCATTACAGCGAGGGATAACAGAATTGCAACAACCGCTTCTCAGCTCTCTCGTGACCTTTATACGGCCACAGGCAGTCGAGATTCAAAGGATGATGTTTTCAGAAAGCTTCATGACAGATGGCTGTTTCTATAAGACCTGATGCTTGTGTCCCCTCACTTCAACACACAGGAGAACCCGTTTAGCGTGGTGCAGAGATCCTCGACTTTGGACCAGGGATCAATGGGGACCGTCCTATTCCCTGATGAGCCTCGATAAAGTCTAAACACTTATTCTCGACGTAATTTTATATGGAGAAAAGCCGGGATCCACTACATGCTTTCCAACTTTCGATAAAGAGGCAGCTATGGCGGCAGTGGTTTGATGTTGGATAGGCGCACTCCTTCCTTGTATTTGGAAAAGCCTTTGTGACTTGTATGATGTGTGAGGATGGTATCTTCGTGCCCTATCTTCACCATTTGAAGGATGCAGTTGCTCCTGATTTCATTTTAACCGACTACAACCTTTCTCCCAGATAGAGCTCACTTAATCGACGATTTTTTTTTAAAGTGAGGATGCTCGCTTGATGAATTGGTCAGCCAAATCTTCAGACATAACCCCTATAGCGAATGTCGGGGCGCTCTAGGAATGACAATTGAAACTCGTTTTCCACCTTCCAGAACCACCCAGGGCCTCAAAACAGCGTTCCTGGATGAGTGAGACTAACTGCCACAATGACTCATAAACTGCCTGATTTCCAATATTTTTACACATTGTGCGAGGTGTATAACTGTAGGGGAAAATATCCCCTATTAACTCATTTTTTGGTTCAATATTGGAAACTCCGTTTTATACCTTCTAACGCTGATGAGTTTTACGCACGATCATGCGTGCGTATTGTAACTTTTGAATAGTTATTTTTGTGGCATGATATCAACCTATGTACATACCCAATTTCATTAAAATGTGTTCAGTAGTTTTGGAGATAATTGACCAAATCAGAAAATTCTATTAATTTTGAACATGAGGACTGTAATAACGATATCAATATAGACTTAAATATTAATATACAACTAAAAACATCACTATAAGTATGGTAAATTTAAAACAAATATTACTGCAAATGTTCAAGCACACTAATCAGATGAACGATAGTATTTATTTATCATATTCTTTAGTAGTCGTTTCTAATGTTTTAAAAATGAGACTTTAATAAATTTATTATGTTATGTTTTCGTCGATAGATTACACGTTCATAATAATTCAAAATAAATTTATGATTTCAAAGATTTTTGTCGTTTTGATTTTAAACATAACAAAAAATAAAAACTGATTTAATGTTGAACCATTTGCATACGTGATTTTGAGCGTTATAATAGTTTAAGACAGCGAATCGTCATCTTTTGGTGATATTTAGAACTAAACAAGGAAGCGTACTGCAAAATTCCTGACTTCACATATGTGTTTCCTACTAGAATAACTTGAATAACTGTCTCAGTTTTAAAAACCTTTAGTTCATTTTAATACATCCTACGGATTATTTCGTTTAATAAGTATATGAGTTTAAATCCTTCTAATACTAATCACATGATTTCTATGTTTAAAGAAATTTGAGAAAGCTCTCATATAGTTATACATCACACCAAATATTTTTTTTCATAATGAAAAGAAAATAAAGAACACATCGCATCAATGATAATTCAAAAAAAATCAAGAGCAAAAATACAATTCACTTTTTTTGAAACATTTAGATTATTATAAAAATTGAGAAATGTGAGTATGGCAACAAATTCTGAAATTACTGTTTCATAGATTGTACAGTATAATTCAAAAATATACATACCCCTTAGAATTGGACAATTCTGAAAAATATTTTGACTGTTGTGAAAAGAGAAAGAAGTTATTTAAATCTTAGAAGTTATTACATCTAAGCGGTGATTGAAACGAAACAAAAGGAAAAAAAATGCATATTTAATTAATAGCATATAAAAAAATAGAAAAAAAAATGTGTGTTTATTGAAATATAAAAGTATACACACGCAGCATAAAAAAAATTAATGTTTGTTTTTGTAGTTATGAAAGGAAACTAATACTTACAAGAACGTCTGGGACGTCGATCGAGGTAATATCTCTGGGTCATTCCTGGTAACTTATGTTACATTTGGACAATTTGCTTCAGTTATTTTAGTAATATAACACAAACAAATATATATAAGATAACATGATTTGTTAATTAAACCTATCCACAGCTGAACTTGGATGAAAATTACATAAATTTTGTTGTATTTATCTCCAGCAATTATATTTATTATGGTAAAATACGTTCCGTTTTCAGCAATGTAAAGTACCATAATAAATATAATTGCCAAAGTTCAAGAAATAGCACTAAATTTATTTAATTTTCTTCCAAACTGAGCTTTGGATAGGTTTATTTAACAAATAGCATCAACCTTACATTTTAAATATTTTTTTGATGTTATATTACTAAAAATACTGAAGCTAATATTTCTCAATCTAACGTAAGTTACCATGGAATGACCACTGAGTGTACATAAAATTAAAAGCTGTAGTACCAAGAGAAGTTCCCAGTTTGATCTAATACCATGTAAAAATATACTTTTGTCTTTCAAGAACGGGTTTTAAAGAATAAACTGACAAGTAAAGTCTCCTTACTGGGCATACTCAGAATATGTTGAAAACAAAAGAAACTGAAACTACTCATGTATGTAATAAAGGATCAGTTAAATTTAGTGGCAGAATTCCAATAAAAAGTCTGCAAAAAAAATAAAACATTTTTAGATGTTTGGTGAAAAATACGAAAGCGACACGCAGTTTGGCGATCTGGATTTTACCTCTCCAAAAGCAAACGATTTTAATGCATCTAAAAATTGCTTGTACCATGTAAAAATATACTTTTTTTTTTTACCTTTCAAGAACGGGTTTTAAAGAATAAACTGACAAGTAAGGTCTCCTTACTGGGCATACTCAGAATATGTTGAAAACAAAAGAAAGTGAAACTACTCATGTATGTAATAAAGGTTCAGTTAAATTTAGTGGCGGAATTCCAATAAAAAGTCTGTAAAAAAAATAAAACATTTTCAGATGCTTGGTGAAAAATACGAAAGCGATACGCAATTTGGCGATCTGGATTTTACCTCTCCAAAAAGAAACGATTTTAATGCATCTGAAAATTGCTTGTACCATGTAAAAATATACTTTTTTTTTTACCTTTCAAGAACGGGTTTTAAAGAATAAATTGACAAGTAAGGTCCCCTTACTGGGCATACTCAGAATATGTTGAAAACAAAAGAAAGTGAAACTACTCATCTATGTAATAAAGGATCAGTTAAATTTAGTGGCGGAATTCCAATAAAAAGTCTGTAAAAAAAATAAAACATTTTCAGATGTTTGGTGAAAAATACGAAAGCGACACGCAATTTGGCGATCTGGATTTTACCTCTCCAAAAGCAAACGATTTTAATGCATCTGAAAATTTCTTGTACCATGTAAAAATATACTTTTTTTTTTTACCTTTCAAGAACCGGTTTTAAAGAATAGACTGACAATGAAGGTCTTCTTACTGGGCATACTCAGAATATGTTGAAAATAAAAGAAAGTGAAACTATTCATGTATTTAATGAAGGATCAGTTAAATTTCGTGGCTGAATTTCAGTAAAAAGTCTGTAAAAGAATAAAATATTTTCGGATGTTTGATGCAAAAATACGAAAGAGACACGCAATTTGGCCAACAGGATTTTTCCTCTCCAAAAGCAAGCGATTTTAGTGCATTTGAAAATTGCTTGTTAATTATTTTTTAGAATGCGCGGTATTTAATGAATTTAAACTTAATGAATGCGTTTATTATATATATCTACCCTATATATATAAAATCCTAATGAAACGAATTTATGAAACGGAAGTATGAATCGACTGATTAAACAACTGATTACGTTTCACGGCGATTTCTCCTAAAATATGGAATACTTTGCGATGAAATTAACACCAAAAATCAATATTAATCCGCAGATTTCCAAACTGGTATTAGAATTTTTAAATTCGAATTAGTTTTTGAAATATTAATTTTTTCTAATTTTATATACATTTTTCTAATGATGGCAACTCAAATTTTAATCAAACAGATATATATATATATATTATTTAAGAAAAGGTTGACATGGTAACCCGGCTACTGTTGTTTATTTGATAATAAATGTTTATTTACTTTTATTTCTTTTTACAAATTATATAAATTATTTTGTTCTATGATTATTAATTATTTTTTTGATATTTCCTTTAGAAAATAATAGAAAATAATTAGAAATACAGTACTACTTAGTTATTCCGTCGACCAATTTCGTCAAATTATATAAATCGCCAAAACACTCGCCAAATTATGCAAATTGGCATAATTTTTATTTTAAATAACGAAAGAACAAATAGGTTAGTATAACATTAAACATTAATAAATATACGAATAAAACGTCGAAATAAAAATCTCTTGATGACGTAAACACGTGTAACTTGCTTAAAGTCAAGTGAATGTGACATTTACGACCAACCATTATTGGCATTTAATCTTATAGTTTGGCCATAGATTTTTGGTCGTCGGGATATCTAAGGAATACCAAAAATGCATATGTAACTGGTAATAATGGGCTAATAATGGGCTCGAATCAGCTAGGAGTCGTTTGGTAGCTTCATCGCCCCGAGCCCAACCCTTCCCGCTTTTCGGTGTCTTTAATTTGTGTAATTTCCCTTTTAAATTTGTCCGGTTTCTTTTTCTGATTTTTTTTTCAACCTGGGTTTCGCTAGGGAGTATTTCACTCGGGACGTGGCTGAGACCTACGTATCTTGCTTCCGCAAAAGAGCCGGACTAGAGTAGAAGAATAAAGGGCTGTGACCCACCCGCCCTCCCCCAACCGCAAAAACGAGGTTTTCGCCAAATTTTCGTAAAAAAATAAAAATCACGCCAAACCTGTATATATGTAACCGTGTATACCTGTAACCTGCATAACCGTATCTGGCCAAATATTACCACTCGAAAAAAAAAATGCTAACTGGCGAGTTGAAAAAAAACTATTCGCGAGATTTGCATCCTGCTAGCGTAACAGTACCTAGAATTCTTTGCGACCATGGCAAATTTATGTAGTTTTATTCGAAAAAAAAATTTGATTTTTTAATCAAAATGGAAAATTTACGGTCCCATATTGGCGCGATTTTTTTCTGACGCCAATATGATACACGGGACGGGCACATAACTGGCGCCAAAGTATCGTTATTTTGCTTCATACGGTAAGCCGGATGTTGCTGTTTATGCTGTTGATGCATTCCCCCCATCGGTGTCGTTAAAAAATCACGCCAATATGGGACGTATATGACATCTTTGCCAAACTTTCATATGAACGGCGAAGGGATCAGACCGTGTTTGTTTATGGCAGGTGACGACATGAACTATTATAAAATCGATGAAATGATGGCACAAGAATAATATTTGGCGACTTATCACCTGTGCCTGGCTAACATTAAAGTACCAAAATGACACCTAGCGTATAGAAAGCAAAGTGGTCCGCCTGGAACTGTTGATGATAGTCACATGACATAGTCTATTGTTATAGTAATTGTTTTAAAATACCGGGAGACAAAGACTACCACTGGATGTCTTAACAGCAGCTGATTCGCCCTTAAATTTTTTCAATCAAAGGGAATTGAATGGAAACCCGTTTACAGGAAGATCTGCACAGCTTTTTTCAGTATAATTCAATCTTCTCTAATATTTTTAAAACCCATCAGATTAGCGTGTTTTTAGATTTTGCGGTGTCTGAACGTTGGTTGGCGAGCGTAGCTTGCAGGGGGCAGAGCCCCCTAGTATATATATATATATTATTACACAAACATGTTGCTTCTTGCTTTACTTATTTAATTTTATCACTGGAAAAACATTTTCTGTGTTTTGCAAGATGCAAATATCTATTTTAAGTTACAGCTAGCTTATATTTTATTTTTAATTATTTGGTTTTTTTTATATTTTTCAAGTTGCAATTACTATTTATTTATGATTATTATGATCATTTGCAGCAATATTAATTTAAAATGTTCGATAAAGTAAGAAATTATTCATCCCTTTTTCTTTTTATTACTGATTTTAATGTAAGTTTGCCATTACTTTATCCTACAATCCAAGATTATTTAAATTTAAACGGCTCCTCAAAAATAAAGTCCACATGAAGAATCCAGTCGTTATACATTTCCATATCGGAAAACTCGTTGTTTCCATAGCAACAAAGCCGACAGTCCTCAATCGGACTTATGTTTGAGCTTAAAACAATTTAAATCAATTTAGATTCTATTTTAAATTGTAAAATATGATAGCTAAATTTCATTTTAAATACATTTAAATATATATGACAAAGTATAGTTAAACTAAAAATGACAAAACTAAAGTTATTTAACTCAAAATTATTTCTCAAATTCAACATAAAAAGTGTTTTCCTGAAAGAGTACTCGACATAGAAGTGTATTTTTAGAAATTTTTTTTCATTGCCAACCGGTGACAAATCGCCAAATAAACGAAAATTTCGTATTTTTTTACGGACACTATCGAGGTTCGCCGAAATTTTTTTATAAACAATTACATCCACATGAGAACAACGTCTTGTAGTTTTTACAGATTCTTTTTTAGTATTCCCGTATGGAGGCCTCCCTTGTGTGTAAGTTAAAATGCTTGTTATCCGGACGGCGGAATAGTCGGACCGGAGTATTTCGAGAGAAGATACAAACATTTCCCTTTTTAATAGTAATAGCTTAAAAAAAATGAAATAGATTTCTTTGCATTTTTTATGACACACAGCATATTGCTATTTATCTGGGATGTATGACGTTAAAATATTTGGGCAGAGTTGAAGTGATAACTGGTAGTAGTAATTAACAAAGCTGCAGAAGGGAAATACTTCAGCCTAAATTGAAGTCTTCTGAAACATTTTTATTTCAACAACATTCAGTTGTATTTCATGTGGCCTCTAAAAGCGAATAGTGGATTAAGGAAAATCACATCTGAATGCACCATTAGTGTGGAAACGGCTTTTTCTTTAATCCACTTGAAAATATAATAAGTCAACCAAAGTATCTTAGTCGGAAACAACGCACAACCATATCAAGTATCATATTCTAATAGATGCAGAACGAAAAGACTTCAAATTGAACTCTATAATGATTGATACTAACGCAAAAGTTTACCTAATAAAGAATTAACTGAATTAGTGAGCTATTTTATACAGCTTATTTTATTCGAATGTTTCAAGGTTCCTTTTTGACACCTACTGTAGAAATAAAAGAGATCCCGAAATATTTACTGAATTATATTTTCGATTAAAGCATCTTTCCATTGATATACACTTACGATCTAACTCCAAAATGAAAAGGTCTTATGAACCATGAACTTTTTGAATTAGAATTTTCCGAAATTTTTCAAAAATTTTGTGCACTAGTGTGTCAATTCCTATAACCTATGTTAGATATGTATTTACAACGTTAGAACGGATCTTTAAATACGCATATTCTATTCAACGGTAAATGGTTTCTATTAAAAAGTTATAAATGCGAAATTAATTCATTCTCAGTCTCTAGAAAAAATAATTACCTATTCATACATCTTCGTATCATTTCAATAAAGGTAATTCAAACTGTTTTACGATATTCAAAATTAAAACAGGTTATAAATATATAAAAAGCAACAGAAGTTTTTATATTTTATGTAGTTTTCTCTTTTCTAACATTAAACGTTAAATTTATATTATTTGTTCTTATTTATTAATATAAATAACTAATTTAAATAACAAAAGTCTAATATTAATACTAATATTCAGGTGATATTAACATTTGCTAAAGCAATATTAAACACCAGCGTTTTCTAAAAATACCTTAAATAAGCTCCAACTACCAATAAATAAATAAATAAATAAATAAATAAATAAATAAACTTGAAAACTGTGTGGCATTTTAAAATGAATTGTAAGCAATCTCTATACAATTAATTTAATATAGAAAACAGTCTCAATTTCTTTAAATGTAAGAATAATATGATTTATAAAACTATATTTACGAATTATTTATTTGAAATGATTTAATACGACATCATTCCACAGAAAATGAAGTGTATTTATTTAATATTTATAACATGACTATGGTAAATACATTTTTCATGTCAAATATTAAAACTTCATGTTCAGAATATTTAATAGTTTGTGGGTTTTTTTTTTTTTATATAATATGTTAACTAGAAATGCCACCTTTTTTACAATTAAATTACCATTACAATGGGAGGCTTGACAGTTTTTTAATTTATTCTTAATAAGTTGTCTTTACATTTTTATTTATGTTACAAATATTTGTATAAAATATTGAATATTTAGTGGAATAAAAAGGAGAAAGCTTGCTTATATGTAAATTGCTTTTTATTTCAAAGAAGAGGTATTATAATTAAAGTGATTTTTATTTTAATTTTGCTTAATGTGTTAATTACAAAATAATGTGGGTTTTTTTCGAATTCCATTAATATTTATTTTGTTTTGGAAAAAAAGTCAAAAGAAATATTTCACACAATAGATTTCGCTTTATTAGTTACATGTAATTTTTTTTTAAAGAAACATTTTTAAATTTTTATATCTACCCTATATATATAAAATTCTAATGAAACGCATTTTATGAAACGGGAGTATGTAACGGAAGTATGAAACGCAAGAATGACTCGACTGATTAAACAACTGATTATGTTTCACGGCGATTTCTCCTAAAATATGGAATACTTTGCGATGAAATTAACACCAAAAATCAATATTGATACCAGATTTCAAAACTGGTATTAGAATTTTTAAATTCGAAATAGTTTTCGAAATATTAATTTTTTTCTAAATTTATATACATTTTTCTAATGATGGCAACTCAAATTTTAATCATAACTGATATACTGATATTTCTTTTCGTATTTCAAAAAGGGTTATTATTTTTAATTAATTTGTGGCCAGTTTGGCCTCACTTGAATCTATGCTAAGAACAATGTATTTTTTTTTTTCATTATCATTTTATTTAATATAAAGCTTTCATTTCTAACTGAAAAATTTAAAATCAATGGCTTTAACTTCTTTCTCTTTTTAAAACGAAACAAAAAGAAAAATCTGTTATATACGCACCGGGTTACCTAAATAGCGCCAAAGGGCGTTGTTTTGCCTCACATGGTTACCCAGCTACTGTTGCTTATTTATTAATAAAGGTTTATTTACCTTTATTTTCTTTTTATTTAAAACAAAAAAAAAAAGTTATAAATTGCTTTGTTCTATAGTTATTAATTAATTATTTTTATTTATTATTGGTTCTTTTTGAAAAGAATAGAAAATAATTTAAATATACATATACATATGTAACTGGTATTCGAAAACGAGGTTTTCGCCAAATTGTCGTAAAAAAAACCCACGCCAAACCCGATTAAATATTGCAAGAAATCCTGACATTTAATTTCCAATGTTTTAAATGTACTCTTAGTTATCCAGTCGACCAATTTCGCCAAATTATATAAATCGCCAAAGCACTCACCAAATTATACAAATTGACGTAATTTTTATTTTAAATAACGAAAAAACAAATAAAGGCACAGATGTCATATACGCCCCATATTGGCGCGGTTTTTTCTGACTCCAATGTCGTATTCGCAAAGGTAACCAGAATCGTGGGTCCATTTTGACCGGACAACGACAAAAAAAATAAAATAAAATAAATAAATAATTAAAAAAAACCGTTTAATTTCGAAACGCGCGCATCAACGCTTAAAGAACTAAATTTAAAAAAAATGTATAATTCCAAGATATATATGAATAAAAGTTGATTTATATAGTATATGAAACTTTTTTTCAATGCGCTTATAACCCATCTAAGTGGTAATTTCATATATATTAGAAAATAACTTGGATTTTAATTAAAGGGTCCTTTTGGACATAAGATTCCACTAATGTGGAACAATTTAGCGATTCCGGTTAAAGGTTAACTGACGCCAAAGTATAGTTATTTTGCTTGATATCGTAATCCGGATGTTCTTATTTATGGTGGTGATGTTTTTGCTAAAAGTTCACTAAAAAAACCGCGCTAATATGGGGAGTATATGACATCTGTGCCGAAATAAATTAGTATAGCATTGGGCACAGATGTCATATACGCCCCATATTGGCGCGATTTTTTTCTGACGCCAATGTCATATATGGAACGGGTACTTAACTGGCGCCAAAGTGTCGTTATTTTGCTTGATATGGTAACCCGGACGTTGTTGTTTATGCTGTTGATGTTTTCGCCAAATTGCCGCCGGAAAAAAGTCGCGCCAATATGGGGCGTATATGACATCTGTGCCTAGGATTGATAAAAATAAAACGTCGAAATAAAAATCCCTTGGTGGCGTAAACACGTGTAACTTCCTTACAGTCAAGTGAATGTGACATTTACGATCAACCATTATCGGCATTTAATCTTATATTCTGGCGATAGATTTTTGGTCGATGGGATAACCAAATAGTACCTTTTTAATTTACCACTCGAAAAATAAAAAAATGCTAACTGGCGAGTTAAAAAAAAAGCTATTGGCGAGATTTGCAACCGGATAACATAAAAGTACCAAGAATTCTTTGCGATCATGGCAACTTTTATGTAGTTTTATTCGAAAAAATAACTTTGATTCTTTAATCAAAATGGAAACCTTTCTTAGGAAAAGCAAAGTGTTGTAATTGTTTATGGCAGTTACATGACTTGGACGATTGTAATATAAGTGGAATCATGGCGATAGAATAATATTTGGCGAGTTATCGCCTGTGTCTGCCTAACATTAAAGTACGAAAATGACCGCCTGGGAAATAAAAAGTGAAGGCATCCGTTCAGAATTGTTGATAATAGTCACATGACTTAGGATATTATTATAGAGATTATTTTCAATTCTAAAAACAGCGCAAAGAATAATATTTCCTAACGATTAAAAATTTATTTACACGTGACTATTAAAAACAGAAAAAAAACCTTTAAAATTACTATTAAATGAGTACGTGTTACAAGCAGGAAAATATTGAAAATTATGTCTTGAAAATTGTATTTACACGTGAATATTAAAAGAGAAAGGAAACTTTAAAATAATAAATGCATTAATATGCGTTTAACTCTTTCAGGAGCAAGGTACTTCTATTCGTAAAATGTTGAAATCAGTAAATGGCACCAGAATTTACAAACAAATTTCGAAATACGAAAATGCTTTTGTTCACTTAATAATAAAAGAAAAATTTTCATTCCAATATTCTGGTGCATTTAAGAATTAAAATGTGGAGCAAACATTCAAACCATGCTTTCTCCTTTAGATACAAATTTTCAAAAACCACAAAAAACTGATAAATTAGAAAATAACTTGTATTTAATTCTAATTTTTATTGTGTATTTTTATTACCGGTTGTTAGAAAGAATTACAAGCATACCTAAGATATTAAACATAAAACAAATTAATAAAATGCATTTAATATTTGGAGAAATCACGTTTCGACCGAATTCAGAGAAGGAAACATGCTTTGATTGTTTAACAAGTGGATAAAACGCTTTTTGAATGAAATAAGTTCAAACTCACAAATAATACAAAAGCATTATTTTATTTGAGTAATTACCGAACTTCAGTTGATTATTGATAAAATAAAATGACATTATGGTACCTAGTAGTATTCATTAAATATTTACTAAATAAATACTCGTTTGCCAGAAATCCACTTCAAATTTTAAAACCAATATCTTTATCTAGACAGTCACACACTTCCCCTTCTTCATTGCAAGCTAGTAAATAATGGATAATGTGGTTGTACCATTTAAAGACATCATCAGGTCAATTTTGCCACTGTTCACCATACATTACTTTCAAAAGTTTATAAACATCTTTTTTCTTTTCAACTGATATGGTGTGGCTAAGAGGAAGAGATTCTAAAACAACCCTTTGAACACGGGCAACAGTAACTCCCTTTTTAAGTAGATTTGCATCATATTCTTTGCTTAGATCTTGAAATCTAAAATTCTGGAAGCCTTTAATCTTATTTTTCTCTAAAAAAAAATCCGTAATTAATTGTGATATGTATGGTAGGTTTCGAAAGTACACATTAAGTGACAGCTGTGATTGGCAGACTGGAGAAATCACTGTTTGACTGAATGCAGGCTTTGGAGGAAACACTCTTTGATTAAACGTCAAGTTTTAAAATTGATTTATAAATGGAGAAAAATGTTTTTTATTTATAAATACCGTTTATTTCTGTGCAACTTAATACAGAGTTCATAAAAATAACAATAACTCATTTTTTTATTTTTTGTGAGAAAACACCGTTTGAATGTTTGCTCCTCAAATTAAGTGGTCCAAAAATGAACTACCGCCCTTGAAGGGGTTAAAGCGGTAAATTGTAGAAATTGTAGTAAATTGTATTATGCCAATCGTTTTATAACGCTGCTAAAAAATACCGGGAAGCAAAGACTGTTTACTTAATTCATTTTATTTTAGCTTCTTTTCAAACGTTTAACTGGTCTTCTTTAATCAAACACGAAAACAACCGTTGGATGTCTTAATAGCAAATGATTTGGCCTTAAATTCTTGCAATCAAAGGGAATTGAATGGAAACCCGTTTACAGGGAGATCGCTATAGGTTTTTTCAATTATAATTCAGTCTTCTGTAATCTTTTTAAAACCGATCAAATTAGCGTGCTTTTAGATTCTGCGGTGTCTGAATGGGGGGTTGGCGAGCGTAGCTTGCAGGGTGCAGAGCCCCTTAGTTTTATACTATAAAAAATCAAGCGAAAACTTTTATTATGTCAGTTAAAAAATAAATAAATGTTTTGCCTTAAAGAACTCTTAAATTTCTCGAAGCAATTCCAGACATACTTAGTGGAGATTTTTTTTTTTTGTCTAATTGTTTCAGTTTTTTTGAAAATTCTTCATTCAAAATTTCATTATGTGATAAAATATTTAATTCCTAATTTTAAAAAACCGATTTCTATCTACTGTTCTTTAATCTACTGTACCATAGGTTTTAAAAACTCCTAATAATAGTATTACAAAACAAAACATTTCCAACTAAATTTCTATTTATACTTGAATATTGAAAAATAAACAAAATCTAAAAAAATAAATAAATAAGTACTTGCGAAAACTTATTGATGATGAAAATGGTCAAAATCGTTGTGTCAAATTCGTAACGATATTAGAGTGTCTAGAAAAAAAAAAACTGTTCTTCCTCACGTTATAACGATATGTGAATTTTCATCAAACGAATATTGTTTACTGATACACGGATGTCAGATAGCAGTAAATCAAGGAAAATTACGTCATGGAACCTCAGGTACACCAGCACACCGGTGTATTTGATCAAGAATATACACACTTTAGGTGTTATGTTATTTATGACGGTCAATTATCTACACATTGGGTATGGACATACACTTTAGAAAAAAATTAAAGCGTTTAATTAAATTTAAAAGAATTCTACAAATTTTGTCTGCATTTATAATAATTTCCTGAGGAAAGTAATAAATAAATAGAAATCAAACAAATAGAATGGGAAAATATTCTTGGAAAGAAACTTCATTGAGAGAAATTTTGGTTCAAGATGGATACTCTTGAATATGTGAGACTTTTTAAAATGTGGTAATTTTCGTATAATTTGATATTAGAAGTAGCTAAATATACTTATAATTTTTTAAAGAAAATTAGATACTTTTATTTAAACTTTTCGTGATAGCTCTAAGTTTTTATAATTTTGTTATATAATTACATTCTAAATAAAATAGAGTGACTATTCACTCCGGAGGAGTGAATAGTCACTCTATCGCAGAGTCAAACTATGCCCAACCTCTTTAGAGTGACTATTCACTCTGAGCAAAAGTGAAATTTTTGACTCTCTGAAAGAGTGAATAGTCACTCCTGGGAAGTGAATATTCATTGTAAACAGGGGTGAATAATCACTCTTTCGGAGGAGTGACTATTCACTCTTGCTAAAGGAGTCCGGTTTTTCACCCCTGGTAGGAGTGAATAGTCACTTTTTCATAGGAGTGAATGTTAATTTTTTATGGAGTCATTTCTTTTTTTATTTTGCTTTTATTGTCATTTTAAAAGAATCGCATCTTTTACGGCATGCAATGGAAATAGTTACAAGCGTGGTAAAGATTGGAATAAAATACTTTATTAGCAATATTTATTTAATTCATACTTTGTAACACTAGTTGAACTTTTAAGGAAAAAAATCAGTTAAAGTTACATATGAATTTAAATTAGATTACTGACAGAAATAAACTAATATATTTTATTCCAATCTTATCCTTTGTGTTTGCTTTTATTGCATGCCTTATAAAAATATTACTTTTAAAGTTTTATAAATAACTTTTTAATAGGTAGATGTTATATGTTTAACAATGTTTGATTTCATTTAAATTTTTGTTTTAAATATAAATTTCTTTTTACCGTATTTTTTCCGTGAATTGTTGCTATTTTTGCAAAGTCCTAGTTTTAAAATATTTTTCATTTTTACACATAAAAACAATGCTTATAAACTTACATCTTTTTTTTTTTTTTTTTTTTTTTTTTTTTTTTTTTTTTTTAAATGGGTTCTAAGCATGATTTAAACATTAAGAATGTGAGTGTATTTTTTTTATCAGCTGTGATTTGCTTTTGTTTTATTTAATATGAGCATGGAGTCTAATATTTAAGTTCTCTGGAGTATGTATATATTTTACTTTTAAACATATTCCTTAACTTAATCATGATTTCTAATTTTCACCCATTATTGCTGAAAACAATACTTATTAATGAAACAACACGGTAAGCCATATTTAATTTAAATTTTTTATTCACGTAGATATTGTATTTTGGGAATATGAGCAAAATAGATTTGATATGTTTTGTAGGAAAAGATTGACCTAGGAAATAGAAAAAAAAATAAATATAAAAATAAACACATTACATTTATCTGTATCTGTATGAATTTTAATAAAAATAAAGTAAATGACTGCATATGAATGACTCCATAGTTTTTATTGTTTGAAAAACATTTTAATGTAAAAAAGAAGTTATTAATCTCTTTAAAAAAAATATTCAGATTATGTAAGAAAATGTGAACTTTTTAAAAAATATACTAAAGCTGTCTTATCGATAAACTTCAAAACAGGCATAAAAAACATTTTTTTCAATGCTTAAATATCATGTTTTATTTTTTACTGCCAAAAATTACGTGCATCAAAAATGTAGAAAAAGCGTTTAAATTGAAGGAAATTTAATAATTTACGCAGAATGTCTATAATTAATTTATTTCATACTACTCAGTCTCGAAATTTTAAAATCATAAACTGCAGAAAAAGCTTACATACAGTTTAAAAAATTTAATGTACCATCTAGAGATGTGCACGGGCCGATTTTCATTCACGGCACTCGGGCCGGGCCGGGCCAACTTATTTTTTCTGTACAGAGCCGGGACTGGTTTCATTTCTAGTCTTCATGGCCCAAAATTTTCAGTCGTAGTTTTGACACAGCCCGTATGAAAATTATTCTCTCAGCGTGGCCTGGTCCAGTCAAAGGTCAGTTAATTTAGGCCTGACCCAAATTTTTTTGCAAAAAATACATACATTTTTAAATCGCTATTACTCTACTCTTAAGCATTATTATTATTTTTTTTAAGAATAGTAGTTTTCTACGCTTATTAAAATATAACTAAATTAAAATATAGTAAAACTTGTTCAAAGGAACCTGCCTATGGCGGAACCCTGTTTTAAACTGTAAAACGTCTTGATCCATGCAAAATTATTATACTAATACGTAAGAAAAGAATATATAATACATTTACACTTGCTAAGAAGGGAACTTGTCTATAACGCATTTCTTTTTTTTTCTATACAATTCCGTCTTAGAAGATTTTACTGTATAGCATTTTTCAGATTTTCAACACTTCAATACATAGAATATGGATTAACAATATTAATGCCTGCGGCACTTCTATAAAAATGAAGATTATAAACATGAAAAAAAGATGTTAAGATAAATATGTTGGGTCAGAACTCCTCGTACGAGACAAATTTTTAACAAAATCGACGTAAAAATCAATGTTTTGTAGAAATTCACTCGGGACGAACTTTTAATTTTTTTACCGGACCGGGCCAATATTTTTTCTACGGGTCGGGCCAGGCTCGCGCCAAGCTTTTAATTACCGAATTTTTTCCTATGTTTCGGGCCGTGCCCGGGCCTGGAAAGTTCGGTCCGTGCAGACCTCTAATACCAACCTTTTCGTAATATCATAATCATCAAATATCATATTTAACTCCGAAACAATAATAATGATGATAAATATTCTAAGTGTGTAAAATCTGAAATCAGTATAAACCAAAAAAGAAAAACAAAATCTCACAGAACGGCAAAAATTTTGTTTACATCGCATCTTCGCATCTGCTATGAATTGAAAGAAATCCAGACATCCTCTGAGTCACTCAGCTTTGCAAACGAAACAGATAAAATTTATTATTATTATTTTTTTCTTTTTTCGATCGTTGGAAAAAGTTCGAATGGGACTAGGAAAATTGAATGGGAAGAATAAATATTTACACCTTTTTTTTTAATTCACATTGGCCGAATTAATGAAGTTTTGAATATCTTTTGCTAAACATTTGTGTGATTTTCAAATGTTAAAACAATTATATTTCAAACCGCTACATGAAGAAACATAATAGACAATCACTTTTCTAGGAAATCAATTTTCTAGGAATAGAAATCAGGAGAACAATCTTTTTCTAAACAACATACAACTATTTAGCTCATCTAATATATCTACACGAATAAATGGTTAAAATTAAATAAGACTTACCTTTATTTTATGTATTCCATTAAGAATAATTTTAATGATATCCTAATCTGCTAATCCTAAAACGGCGGATGAAAATTATAATTTTTCTTATCTTACGAAGGCACTGTCGCCTTGCTGTTCCTGATTGGTTAATAAGCAATACATACGTAAGTCACTCTTTCGGGAGTGACTGTTTCACTCTCGATAACGGAGTGAGATATTGCACTCCTTTCTAGAGAGTGGAAAATTCCACTCTTTAAGGAGTGTATTTTTACAAAATTCACTCCAAAAACAGTGAAAATGCCTGTCACTCTTTCAAAGAGCGGGCTTTTCACTCCTCCCAATTTTAGAGTGTATTTTAAAACGTGTGTGCGCGGCGTTTGTCCATTCTCTAATAAAAAGAGTTTTCGGCAAGAATTGTTTATTAGATAGTTTTTAGCTTAATGTGAGCATCATTAACAATATGTGAAAAATTCATGATTTTAACTTTTTTTTTCTTTTTTAATGTTGGTTCTGAAAGAGTTAACAAGGAACCTTAAAAAAAAAAAAAAAAAAAAAAAAAAAAAAGCATTTTGATTTTAAAGATTATTTCAAACAATTACTCTATTATTTGTATTATATTTAACTATTTATTCGCCTTGAATATTTTAAAAAGAAGTAAATATATTTTAATATCATTATACCACGTTTGAACATTAATTATATCAATTTTATATGCTAAAAAAGCGTCATATTTAGAAGATCATGTGTATTTGAATTTTTAAATCATGAATTTTAACACTAATGCCGGCGAGTCAGAAGTCATATTTAAAAAGAAACGTCTAGAGAATATCTATATTAAGTATCAGTGACATACAAAAATTTAATGACAATCCGAGTATATTTACGCGAGTTAGAGCACAGACAACCAAACAGAATTCATAAATACTTTTCGACAATGTTTTAAAGTGTTTTTTTATGGCTTAAAATTTTAAGATAAAAAAAACAGTTCTGCACAAAAGTTGTACTTAAATTATATTTGATTTTTGTCTTAAATAAATCATACGCTTTTTCGAACATTACGAGTATAAATTATTTTTGTTTCAAAATATATTGTATCTAATTATCTAAAAAAATTTCACACGCAACAATCAATAAATGTCAAGAAATAGGAGTTGGCACTCGTCGAAATCCGAAGAATAGCGAAGTTTAACAAAAAACAATTAGATGAAATTAAAATAAACTTACAAAAATAATTGAAGTAAACAGTTTTACACAGTCTATTCTAACTCAAAAGACAATAATTTAATCCTATTTACTATATTACAATTTATGTTAATTTTAACTATTCGCTTTAGGGGTCTCATGCCTTTTAAAATCTCCGTCGCCAGTTGAAAAGTAATGTAATTTCAAGTTCTCGTAACTTTTTAAATATTTATTGAAATTAAATAAACCTATGTAATATACTTAAGCCATATTTAAGGCTTTATAAAATGTAAAAATATATACTTGTAATATAATATAATGAAAAAAAAACAGTTCCGTTAATATTGCAAAAAAATTTCTCATGGCATATCACAATCCGCACGATAAATTAAATTAGAATAGATATACCAACATAAACATTATGGTAAAATGAACTTGAAGCTATTCATTACAGAATAAATTAATATTATTGAGATATGTAAATATTTAGATTCGTTTTTAATCATTAATTAATTTTTTTCCATTTTTCAAATTCAATTGGATTTTTAAAATAGTATGTGTCAAGGCATTTATATATCATTAATTCATTCTATAAAGAATAGTTTAAAGTTTATTTTAACATAAATTTTACGCTGATTTAGCGATTCTAAATTAAGTCATCGTGCGGATTGTGACATACAATGTGAAAAAATATTGCAATTTTATTGAACTGTATTTTTTTTATCATAGTACGAGTATATTATAAGTGTGTATTTTTATATTTTATAAAGCCTTCAGTATAGATTAAATATATTAGAAAGTCTTATGCAACTTCAATATGTATTTAAAAAGTTGTGTGAAATCGAAACCACATAACTTTTGCATTGGCGAGATTGCATTGCATTGAGATTTTAAAAGGTACCCTTTAAAAAATAGAATTAGCTTGTCTGTATTATATTTCAACTCAAAATAATGTGCGACATAAAATCAAGGTAACTAATAAAAGTTAAGCAATCAATTAAGACTGTAATTTTAATCTTTGCAATTACAAAAAAAAAAAAAAAAATAGAAAAAAAATAAAGCGAAAATTACATGAGTTTAACACAATCATGCGATACTTTTAGTTTTTTTAAATTTAAAAATATATTTCAAAATAAAAAATAACGTCCTTTTCACAAGCAAAAACGTTTCCTACATATTTTTCGTACGTCAATCCAGGTATATTTTAACACGTTATAGGTTATTAGTAAATATATTCCCCGTAAAACTTGTAAAAAAAGACGTCATCTTTCCCAGCAAGAACTTTGCATGCGTATTGATTCGTTTACTAAAACACACGTCATGATGACGAAATAATCTCAGAAACAGTAAAGTAAAAAATTCGGAAATTTACATCATTTAGCTATATTTGTAGAGAAATATTTGTGTTTTGTCAATGAAAATGCTCGTATCTTGTTAGATGTATCATTTTCACATATTGAAGTATTTATTTCACTTCTTTCCAAGATTAATGTCCCTCAACACAGGACGGTGGAACTATTTTACCAATGGAAAATCCTGTCATTGACGTCTAGTTTCAATCATAAAACACAAAATAAAATACAGTAAAACGTATATTGTACTGGTACGTATATCGTACCAGTACGTATTTTGTACTGGCAAACGAGACGTCAGTGCTATTTTCGTATTTTAACGGAAAGTTTTTTCCGTAAACTCCAGAAAAATGTCTCTTTTTCTGGAATTCACGGGGGAAATTTTTCGTTAAAATACGGAAATATATCTGACGTCTCGATTCCTAGTACATTTTCCGTATTTTAACGGAATTTTTTTACAGTGAAGAGTCAAAATGCGTACTGTTTGAAAGCATTTCATTTCGACAGTGTAAGTTTAAGGCCCTACTGCCACAAATTGAGTAAAGCAGAAATGAAAAATTGTTTAAAATAATTTCTATAAGAATTATCTACTTATATATATGCAATCCAAACGGAAATTTCGTTCCGAACCTCTATATTTCGAGTTCTATTGCATGGATCTTAACGGAACTTATTCCGTTCGATATGTATCGCTTCAGGGAATATTTTAAGCTATAACACATTGTTCTACGTAGATTAGTTATAGAATTATGACGGAAAGTTCTATTATTTTGGACGATAAGGTTACTATTTTATTTCTTGGCGAAATTTATCGTTGATAAAATAAATTTAAAATGGCTATTACACCTCGAAAAATAAAAGAAATAAATGTTACTAATTTTATTTAAAAGAAAAAAAAAGAAAAAAGAAGAAGAAAAATCCGTTTTAATGAGTGATAATATTAAAAAACGAAAATATTTAATTTAAACATGAAAGCGAATGTTCGTAATGCTTAAAAAATTGCTCAGTTAAAATATTGCAATTGAAATAAAATTTGGGTATTTAACTTTGGCGTCAGGTTAAGAAATATGCATCTGAAAAAATGATAGGATGATATCAAGGAAGTTTCCATAAGTGCATGCTCTGCAATATTTGGAAAATATCTTCTCATGAGGAATATATAGAATATTCTTCTCATGACGTATAATATGTTTATGAAAAAAATCGGCAGAACCTCGATTTAGCGTTCGTAAAAAAATAATGAAAGTTCAATTTTTTTGGCGATTTAATGTGGGTTGGCGCACAATAAAATTTTCAATGATACTTTTTTAGGATAAATAATTTTTAAGTAAAACCTTTTTCTACTCTTCATAAGAATTTAGTTAGATTAAGTTTAACTTAAATAAATACATTTTTATTACTATAGTTTTGTCATATACCTTTATATGTGTATATATTGAAATTTTACTATCGTAATTATACGGTTTTTTAAAAAAAAATAAGTTTATTAAATTTGTACCAAATTCAAAATTAATATCCGATTCTGAACATTTGTAATTTGACTTCGATATTGTTAGTGTCAGAAACAAGCAGTGAAGGTTATTGTTGCCATGAAAACAACTACTTAATATAAAAAAGTTTAATGATTACATTTTTAATTACCCAGCTACATTTAAAACAAACTTAAAACGGCACTACTTGTGTTGTAAAATATTTAAACTTTTGAATAAGGAATATTTAGTAGAAGAGGAATAGACCTTTTATTTCTGTTGGAAATAAAGGCGTAGTAAAATAAGTCGAAACAATGTCAGCTAAGGTTCCGTGCAGAATTATTTTTGTTGTAAATAATTTTTATCAGCACTTCTAGAATTCCTACTGACAAAAAAAAATGCATCAAGAATTATACCTCCTCTATAACTCTATGAAATGTAACCCAGATTTAAAATCATATCTCTATTTAGATAAACTGTGAGCTAAGAATAAAAATACTTATTTTCATTCCCTAGAGGAATTCGTGCTCACACATAAAAAGGAACAACTTTTGGTGTCTCATTTTTTTTAATTTATCTATCTTCAAAAATATGTAAAAATTAATGACTACCGTACCTAAATAAGATACACATCACAAATAAAAATAAAAGACAGAAATATTTAACAAAACTGTTTATTCGAAATATGGAACATAAAAAAGGCACTATTTTTATTATATTTTTTAAATGAACTGGAAAGTATGAGAGACAACGTCTTGAGATTATTATCGTAATCAAGTAATTAGGACTCTTTTGGAACCATAAAACATGTATTAATTATATTAATAAAATGCCATTCATACAATTTCTTCTTAGCCTTCAAAATTATTAACAGTTTTGAGAATGTAACATCTTTGATTTCTTTCCTTTACAACCAAATGGACATTTGTTCGTTTGGAACAATAAACATTCATTTTAATTGCTTTCAAGATGCAGTACATTTCTCACAAAATTGAACAATAGTTACGAAAAAATAAAAAGTGTATTTAAAATATACTTATCAAAATTTCTATAGAATTCTACTCCTTGTCCTTGCGAGAGGATGACCAAATTATCGTGGGTACCATTACGCACATCTTTATTTATTTTAAGAACAAAATGTGCTTCCAATTGGAGACTTACACTAAGCACCACCCCGAAATTATTCCAGATCATTCAGATGCTTGTTTTTGTTTCGCTGCCGAAACCAACCGTTGCACATAACACTCAACGTGCCAAAGCCTCCGATATATTATGACATTTCGTCATTTCTATACATAAAACTGTATAATTCGAGCACCACTACCTCTACGATCCGTTGAGAATGTCGACGACTTATATCATTAGACTCTCGATCAGCACCAACCTCACTGCCAAAATTCATTCCACTAGTACTTAAAACAATAAAAACTATCGACATATAAAGACATTTGCGTTTCTGGGATTTATATTTTTAGATTTGTTGTGCCGAGTATGGTTTTTTAAATAACCTACATTTAATCACGATAAAGCAAGAATGAAAATTCAATGTAAATCACGGCATTTATGGGCACAGTCACAGTAAAATATTACAGTTTTCTCAATGGAAAAGTACGATTTATTTAAATGCCTTTAAAAAGTTACATCCTTTTCAAATGTGAAACAGTTTCTTCCATTCACGATTTTGCCACTAATGGAATGACCTCACTTGCAGTTTTCTGAATATGGTGTCTTGCCGAAAAAAATATAAGAAAATATTACAGTTTAATGTTTTTAAATTAATCTTTTTTTTAAAGGAAATTTTTTCAGTCATAAGACCCTTCAATACTTGATTGCCTTAAACAGCATCTGTTCAAATTACAATAAAATCCCTGTCGGCTCGGCCTACAGTCGGTGGTAGATTCCGAAGTTAAGTACTAATTTCACCAAAAAACTAAATCTAGATTAGAGATAAACCCAGTTTAACAATTTTATCTGGCCGTTTTTGACGAATATTGACGAATGTCATTTTTCTTTAATAGCTGGTTTTATCAGAATCATATTAAGGCGGTATAAAAAAAAAAAAATACTTTTCTACGCTCGAATTTTCTGACATATTTTCAGATTCATTTTTAAAAGAAAAAACATAAAACTTGCCGATGTCATTTTTGAAGAAATTATAAGCGACAGGTATTTAATTTTTCGTTGAATTAATTAAACTTGATTTATAAACAATTATTCTCTCAGTAAGACAATATTTTACGTTTCCAATAGAATCGCTTCGGAAAATTCGGTTCAAAATGCCTATTTTGACATCATTTTTTTTTTTAAAAATATACTCTACATTTATAAAAAAAATCGACCAATACAGCATATTATATAGTTTCTGAATAAAAGAGCTTGCCAGTTGGATGTGTTTGAGAGCGAAAATAAATTTAAAAATGAATCAGAAAGTAAGCCGTTTGGATTTGAGTTTCAGTACACACTTAATACAATAATTTTTTCGTCAACCACTATTTTTTTCAATTCCTACTATTAGTGCACACTCTCCCGATATATATCTTGTTCAAATTTTCAATCGTTAATAAAATACTTATTATTAATCCACTCAAGTTCAAATACAATTTTTTAAACTTGTAGTGCATGACATTTGATGTTAATACAGTTTTTTTTTCAAATATTAATTCATTAATTAAATTTATTTAATTAATTACAGTTTCATACAGGAGAAAAAATGGCGCCATTTGTTATTGAACAGCATTTAATGTATCTCCATACTTATAAGGGGGGTTGCCATAGGGGGAACCCTGTTCTGTCGCCAAATACCGCCAAGTTTATTGCCAAATTTGGCGACTAAAATGAGTCGCCAAAAGTGACGCCAACTTGGCGATTTCTCTAATATTTCGCGAAGTTCCCATAGACTTCCTAGACTTCCATTGTATGCCAATAGGGTTTGCTTGCTTATAGAAAATCAACAAATTGAGATATTTTAATGCAACAAAAACTAATATTAGCTTAAGGGATTATATGAATTTTTTCTTTGATCACCTAAGTAGGAATTGACTTCAAAAATAACAAAAAAATATATTACTTGGTTTTATTTATTTTTATTTATTTATTTATTTACTTATTTATTTTTTACTGTATGAGTTGATCCTATAAAAAACTTGTCAATATGAAAATTGTTGATAATATTGAGAAGATGTATGTGGTGACAGAATTTGAACTCTGCACTGCAAAGCCTAGCACATTCTTAAATGAGGCTCGGGACGATCCACCCCAACCTCTGAGTCTACGAAAAAACTGCTGAACTTACAAAAACTATTGTGAGAAAAAGAGATGACTGTTGATTGCTCTCGGGAACGGACGTGTGAAACGTCGTCTCGACCGAATACCGGGTCAGCGGACCTCGGGTTTTAAGCAGAATGTCGCCGGCCAGCTATATTTTTTTATGTTTAACGTAACTGTAAATACCCCATCTGTAAATATTTCATCCACATAATCAAGAATATTAAAGTTTAAGATTTAGTTAAAAATCTGCCTGGACTAATTCCTTCTAGACACCGACCCCAGTAGAAGTACATTTATTCGACAAAATCAATGTGCATTAAATTTCTACATGTATAATAAATTCAAGCGGATTGCATATGTTTTGAATTGACGAAGTTATGAATTTATTCTACCTCAACCCCCTCCCCCCCCACACACACATACACAATTTTTCGTTTTTATTTTATTTATTTTTTTTTTATTTTTTTTTTTTACGGTAAAGGTTGGCCTTATCAAAAACTTGTCAATATAAAAGTTGCAGATGTATGAAAGTAAGAAGATTTATAATAATTTAATTGAATTTGATATCTTAAGAATTGACGAAGCTGTGAATTTTTTACACCCTAAAACCTCATTTTTGAGCTCCTTCAGCCATTTTAAATTTTATGGAATATGTGTGATACATAATTTTTTGGTCCTTTTCCTAGAAGTAATAATAACTTTTAATGAATTTAATTTAATTAGAAATAAGAAGTTATGGGTTTTTTTTTCAGTTTTCACAAAATACCTCCCTATTTACACCCTCGTTGTCCGATTTTGCCCATTAACGAACTTGACCGAGATTTTCTACCCCTTAATTTTATGTATCACTTTGGAAGAGATTTGTGCAGAATTATAGAAGTTATCGTGTCCATAAAAAAGTTATGTACGTATATATAGAGAGAGATAGATAGAGAGGTAGATAGGTATATAAAGTTTTGAATTGGAGATGGTTTTGTGTTCTATGGGTCATTACTGGCGTAGATCTGCAAATTGTTTTCAGAAATTCCATCATAGGGAAGATTGCAATAGGTAGTATTTCTTACGATATCTACCTAATATATTTTTAAATAGCAATGAGAAAACGACATCAGTAAACGTATAAAAAATACAAATATAGCAAATCGCACTATTTTCTTATCTTTTGGAGCAATGGAAAAAACGCATTTGCAACCATTTTGGAATAAGTTTCAAAAACTCAAAAATAGTAATAATAAAATGTAGAAATTGAAATATCTTAAAGAAACAGTACTGCTGGCTCAGCTGCAAATAAGCAGCTTTCAGTTTAAAAAACAATAATTAAAATCTATTCAGTAGAATGCGTAGGTCTTATGCCAAAAAAAACTGATTTTATTTTAAATATATAGATTAAGATTAGTCCAAATATTTTCATTGTCAAAGTTGTCGACTGGACTTAGAAAAATGTGTTTTATATACATAAATACATACATACATACATACATACACACACATACACACACACACACACACACATATATATATATATATATATATTCCCAATTGGTAGGACCCTTTCCACTTAACTAAGCGATAATTTGGTGATTTAATAGGGCGGGGTGTTTCGACTTCATTTCAACGAATCAATGTAGATTTAATTTAATTTTTATGAAAGTAAATTTCTTTTAATAATAGAATACATTTGCTCGTAAAGTGCCTGAATGGGGCGAGGTGTTTCGATTTCAATTCTTCAAACAATGAAAATTTAATTTAATTTTTAAGAAAGTAAATTTCTTTTAATAATATAGAATAAATTTGCTCGTATTTCGTCCTTCGGATAAACCAGTAATTTTCAATGCAAAATTTAAAAATTTTAGAACTATACAATGTTCCGATTTCAATTTTTCAAACAATGAAAATTTAATTTAATTTTTATGAAAGTAAATTTCTTTTAATAATAAAGAATGAATTTGCTCGTATTTCGTCCTTGGGATAAGCCCGTAATTTTCAATGCAAAATTAAAAAATTTTAAAATTATACAATGACTTATTTTTAAGAACAGGCTCAGAAACTGAGATGAGGGGGAAAAAACGAGCTTTTAATCCTATAGCACAAAATTCGGACAAAAAACATTTGATGAAAGATTAATTCTTCCTTTCTAGATTTTATTAGCTAATTAAATGATTGCATAATTTGCCATACTTATAGAGATCCTTTATTTCTTTGTACAAACAGAATTTTTAAAGAATCTTTAATTCATTGGTTGCAGATTTCTGAATATTTGTAAAGCATTTAAAATAATTTTTAATAATTATTGCTGTTCATATTAAAATATAAAATAGCCTGTACGTGATGAAATTTACGAACAGTTAAACCGTGATAGATAATTGTACTTGTCTTTCACGACATTATGTGACAGTACACGGCTCAAAACAATTAAAGGATATTGAGGATCTGGATGGATCTTAGAGAATTGTTTACATGATTTATACATGATAAATAGACGCGGTAGGCTATATGAGAAAAACTATTACACATGTTTTGCAAATAAATATGCATTGTATTAAGCATTTGGGTAAAAAAGAGAAAAAATAACAATTTGTGTATATGAGGAAAAACGAATAATAAATGTGTTTCCGTCAACGAAAATCGTGTTTAGTAGGTGATATGGTTTTCCCGGACGGAGAGCAATGTTGAACATCTTTAAAGCATCATAACATCTCCTCCAGAAGACCACTTTTCAATTCTTGGAGAGTTTATGGGAGTTGTAGGAGACCAGTAACTCGTCTATCTAGAATGCTAAATATGCTCTATTGGATTCATGTAGGAGAACATGCTGACCATTACATTCGTAGATTCTCTCCTCGAAATTGAAATCATTCACGCAGTGAGCACGATGTGGTCTTCAATTGTCGTCGATTAGCATGAAGTCATCTCTAATTGCTGCAGCGTAAGGGACTACCATAGGTCTTATATTTCATCACTATAGTGCTGACCGGTCAGAGCTCCATTTTGAATGATGTGGAGGGCAGTGCACCCATCAATGTCGTTGACGGAGTAGCCCATCACTCCTCCACCGACAAATCTGGTACTTCCTTGCAAAAACCCACGATTGTTTCTAGTGCCACGTTCCCTGCAGATGTAAATACGCCTCTTATCAGGATGTACAGAAAAACGGGACTCGTCAAAGAAAATACTATTGTAGCATTCATTTCTCCTCCAATTCAAATGCTCTGTCGCTACTCCCTGTGGGCGCAACGGTGCCTTGTTGTTAACATAACATTTACCATCGGTCTGCGAGAATTCATAGCCATAGCGTGGAGCCAGTTTCGGACAATTTCAGTCGAAACTATGGTGCCAATATCCGAGCGAAAGTGTTGTTGAAAAAGAGTGGCGTACATATTTCGGTGTCTTCAAGCGGTTAGCGTTAAATATTGATCTTCATTGGTCAATGTTGTACGTCTACTACCTTACTCCGTCTTTCGGCCTGCATTTCTAGTCTCCAAAAAACGTTTCCATATCCGGGAAATCACACTTTGTGAAACGCCAGTGGCTTCTGCTACTCCGGTTTGTGTTCGGTCCCCCTCTAACCGGCCAACAACTTCCCAAGCTTCTAATTCGGTTAACTGACTTCATTGAGGCATCGCATTCATCGAGACAATGTACTTACTGAATGTCGATCAGTATTTTCCGCTTTGTCTTTCAGTAAGTTGAAAGGCAAATTTTATTCGCAGCCGCTAAAGCGTCGTTTTTGACGTCAAACTCAAAAGTTACATACTCCGAAGTTTGAAAATGAGAAAAATATTGCATTTGTGACTCTCTTCTTCCATTTTCTGCAAAAGAATTTTCGCTTAAACCGTTATTTTATATAAGACTTATAATATCCTTTAATTATTTTGAGCAGTGGTTTATCTTTAGCAGGAACAGTTGTTTGAATCCAAAATGTGGAAACAAATTAAACGAAAACTTCAAATGAATTTCTATGTAGGAGCAAACGATATTTTAGGGAAAGTCAGTTAGGGTATGAAATGAAAACAAAATCGTATAGTGCGTTCAATAACTGAATATTAGATGCAATGTTTCACCTTTTTCTACATAAAGATGTGTTTTAAGATACTATTATTTAAATATATTTAGAGGTACCATTTTCTATTTTCAAGACAACAGGATCTGAATTTCGCAAGTAAAAATACTTTTAATGGTAAAAAATTATATTAAAAATTCAACAATAGGCTAAAAGAATTGTCTGTTTTAATATCTTTGAAGTATAGTAAAAAAGGAAAGTAAAAATCTAAATTCAGTTGGTGCAATTGTGTTTTTAGACTAGTGTTTGGGAATTTATTAAAATTAAATTCTCAGTTTCAGCAAATATCAAGTGAACAAACTACTAAAACATAACAATAAGATAATTGTTCTAGGGAAAATACAGCTGATATCAAAATGTTTTTTAATAAAATAATGGAAATGTATTTTTAAGCTTACATTATATACGCTGCTGAAGGCGCTTATATACGGAGTGAAATTATGTGGATACCGAACAGAAATTATGAAGAAAATGTATTTGATGTTCATGAAATCATTAAGACGTATATTTCAATAATTTACTATTAATCATTATAATATATTTTCAATAACCTATTAAAACGTCGACGCGTCTCGAACCAAAAGAACAAAAGGAATTTTGAAAAGTTTCAAAAAGCAACTTTTGATTAGATATTAACATCTACATTAGTTTCGCAAAAAGCCAATTGATATATTATTGGCTGATAACTCTTGATGATTGTGAGTGAGTGATGTTTGAGAGCGATGATTGATAACTCTTTTTCAGTTCCTAATTTATGAACAAAATGCAACACTGGAGTTTAAAGCTATATAGCTTTAAACTTCAGTGTTGCACTTTGTTCAAGAATTGGGAACTGAAAAAGAGTTGTACATTCGAAGAGATTATGAGAATTGAAGATTTAAATAGAGAATTAAAGAATCTTTTTAATATTCTTAGTAATTTCTATGTATCAGAAACATATTAAATAAACTGTTTGTATTAAATATCTGCATTCCTTTATTCTCGTTTGTGCTTTTAGATCTGTACACATATCAATTAATATTATGTATAAGACAAATTTATGAACTTTTTTACTATGTAAGGAAATTTTCATTTGCTGTAAATTTTCTTATTTCAAACATCATTTATTGTAATCCATTTTATTATATCCATCTTCTTATTTTAATCAAGAAATAATTAGCATCTTTTTTTCAAAATTTAGAGAAAAGCTTATGCATTCAGTGATATGAGCTATTGTTACTTGGAATTTATTGAATGACAAAAAAGTAATTAATATTATGTAAAGTATGAAGTAATTAATATTATATAAGATTTTTAGTGCTTTGTTACATTATAGCCTTTTTTAGTGAGATTTATTATCTTATATTTACATGCTAAGATTCGATTATGTTCCTTCCAATAAATAAAAATGTACTTTGTGAAAACTAATTAAATATTGATCTAAAATTTTGAATCTTCTGAAATATTAACAGAATAATTTTTATTTGTTTCTTTTTCTTTGAAAAAAGGTACTGTTAATCCTTAAATGGACATTTTTTAAAACTTTTTTCTTGCCGAAACGTAGGCTTAATTAAAAACTATTTCTAAGAATAAATTTCTAAGAATTTCTAAGAATAAACTATCTGCATTCTCATTTGTGTTTTTAGATATATATGCATTTCCATTAATATTATGTACAAGATAAATTTATGAACTTATTTACTACGTAAGAAAATTTTTATTTGATCTAAATTTTTTTATTCCAAAATTCATGCATTGTAGTCCCTTTTATTAAGTCCATCTTCTTATATTAATCAAAAAATAATAAAAATAATTTTTCAAAGATTTAAAAAAAAACGTGCCTTCAGAGATATGAGCCATTGTTAATTGAAATTTATTTAATGATAAAAAAGTTAATTAATGTTATATAAGATTCTTATTATTTGTTGCATAAATACCCTTTTTAATGAGATTTATTTTCTGATTTATTATTATTCTTTATTTTCTACACGCTAAAATTGGATTATATATATATTTTTTTTAAAATAAAGAAAATGTGCTTTGTGAAAACTAATAAATTATTTATCTTAAATTTCTATTCATCTGGAGTATTAGAAGAATGTTTTCTATTTATATATATATATATATATAAGCATTGTTAAACCTTAAATGAACATTTTTAGAAACTTTTTTCATCCGAAACGTAGAATATTTTCCCCCTGAAAGTGTAACATTTTATAAACTTAAATATTATACAGTAAACACTCGCTATATGGCTCATTTGGAAATATTACTTTTTTAGCTTAACCTTTACGCCCCTCCAAAAGAAAGGGAAGAAACCTTCCGCCTTAACTGCACTATTAAATAACTTTTTGTATAGATAAATTGCAATAAATATATCTCTGTACGTTATTGTTATTAAGAAAATTGAAATTGGTGAATAAACTGTTATTTTGGTGGCAGATACGAAAGATTTACTTGCAGATAGACAAAAATATTAATTTCTGATGTCCCTTGTTTATCGCGCTTTTGTCTAGTTTACCAAAAAGCGCGAATAGCTCACGTAATTATTGATTCAATGAAATAATATAATTAAATTTATATCCAAGGTATAGTAAATGATATTGTTGAGCAAAATTCAATACATGTGCCATATTATATGAAATAAATACCAGTATAAGCTCTTCCGTATAATTGTCTAAGCGAAGCAAAGGCTAATACAGAGCGCAATATTACTTTCAGATTACAAACAGCTACGATGGATATTAAAGCCATGGCCTACTAAAAGAATGCCTAATAAAAATCTTTCTTCAAGCATTACTGAAAAAAATATTTGTCGGATTTAGTTTCTGATTGCACCAGAAGGTACCTATGAGGGTAATCTACTGAATGCACCTAGTATGAAAAATAAGTTCCAAACCCTTTAAATAAAAAACTGATAAAAAAAGCACAATTTATCTTCATACGTCACGGAAATTTAGTGTACGTCATTTTCACTAGCTGGATGTTTTCGTAGAAATTCGAATTACAGGACATGGAGCAAAGAAAATATGCACGCACTAATATTAAAGCATAACAAAACCTATTTTAACAGAAAAATAAATTTGGATTTTTTTTTTCTATTTAAAAGGAAAAAGCCAAAATATCATAAAGAAGTAAAGTTTGTTTGTTTGTTTCTTTGTTTCTTTGTAGGATATAATCTCTGGAATTATTTATTGAACCGATTTCAAAAGAAATGGTATCAAAATGATTGTGTTAGTCCACGTTTGAACATAGGCTATATTTTAAGTCGATGCCAGAACGCCAAAGGGCGTAGGAGTAAAAAACGTTCTAAAATGCGATTTTTATGTTACTGAAGGGGCTAGAAATGTGAAATTTGGAATATTAGTTACTTATTAGATACAAAGGATTTCTAAGAACATTTCCTAAACAACTTGAAATTTAAAAGGGGTAAAAATGCGCAAAAAGCATTCTAAAAACTTTCTAAATGGTGGTGAAATCCTACAAGTTTCTTCCTGTCATAGCTGTTCAAAGAAGAATACTGAAGCTTTTTGTCTTTGGTCACCTTCTCCCCATTTCCTCAATATTGAAAACACTTCAATTTTGAAAAAAAAGTATGTATTCAAAAATTTCCTTTTTTCAAGTCTATCATGATTAGGAACATAAATATAAATTGGAATTTTTAATTCTTATCCAAATCATGAATATTTTATTTCAGAAAAGGTAGTATCATTCTCGTTAACTTAGTTTCACGGAATAAGGAAGTTTTAAAATGATAAAAACTTATTCACAATACTTAATGCGTTACCTTTGATTAAGTTAGAAAATATATATTATAATTATTTTAAAAGTACTGAGATATTATATTTCAAAGTTACCGATCATTCAGCACAAGTATTTCAAAGATTCACAATAAAGAGCTTTATTTCTTTGGTAAAAGCTGCATATACAGGGTCAAAAAACTAATAGAAAATACCATTAATTAAATCTGTTAACACAGAATTTACTTACAAATGCTATATACTGTCAGAAACTCGTCTATGTATTTTAAATTGTATTTCTTTTTTAACAAATACTTTCCATGCTCCTAGAAAACATGTTTTATCTGTGAATTCTTCACGAAAGTCTGAACAAGAAGGAGAAATTCCGGTTATTCCTAGCACGCATGCATATTGGCTTTACTAATACTAAAACTTGAATTCATTTTAAAAAAGAAAAACCAAAAATTCTACAAATTAAGATTTCTAATTTAATTTTTAAAAATAAATAAATAAATAAAACTAAACCAGGAACAAAGAAAAGAAATGTTCTCGAATTTAAAAATAAATATCATTTAATTTTCTCATTCATTTCAAGGTATACATAATTAATTTTTTAAGTTATAAAATATTCGTCTTTAAAATACACACGACAGTATATTTGACACTAATCCATCTTCATTTTTAGTCTCATCGTGTCAATATTGCTGATATTGACACTCAGGAGTGTCCTTGCAAAATAATAATATTAAGAATAAACTAAACCCGATTCGGGGTCTATTATAAAATGTAGCGCAGTACTGCGTGCCTTAATAGTACTCTAAAAATTTGTGACGATTGGTTAATTTTTGTGAAAATTAACATGATAAATAATCCAAGCATTTCGTTTTTTATCAATAATTGGTCCCTGTAGCAAAATTCGTGAGAAATGTTTTACGAATAAATATTTTTATTTATTTTTTATTATTATTTATTTATTTATTTTTTTATTTTTTTTTTTATTTTTTATTTTTTTTTTTTTTTTTTGCGAAAACCTCAACAGCACCTTATAAGAATGTAAATCATTGTATGTGTGATACGGTGTGCATTATATTGTTGCAATTTTTTCCAATTGAACAATTATAATTTATGCTTAAAATGCCGCGAACCGCGAATTAATGTATCAGTTCACTAAGTATCAGTAGTTTTTAGTAATCTATCAGTAGTTTTTACTGTAACAGAAGCATTATTAAAAGTAATATAATTCTAAAGATAAAAGCCGGATTTGAAAAGTTAAGTTATAATTAATTCTCTCAAAGGTTATATGCCTATACGTAACAAAAAAAAAAATCATACCAGGTTGGAAAAAACATATTTTTACTATCTTAAATGAATTACAGAAAACAAAACATTGCAATTTCACCCTTTTGGACTGCGGTCAGGGAATAATGATTTTGTATATCTACATAAAGGGATACTTCTCACAGTTTAATGAAGTTAAACATCATGCAAATTTTAATATAGTCAGAATAAAGAAAGAATTACCCCATATGATTTAATAGATAAACTGTCGCGGAGAAAAGTGAAAATACCCTTTTGATTAAGAGTTATGCCTTTTTTCAATTTATGTTAAAAAGTAAATTTAGAGGGCCGTCTTCATACTGAAATTGCACAAAACTCACAATATCCAATTTTACAGAACACCGAATTTTGATAGCTTATTTAGATTTTTCGATATATTTTACATTCAGATGCAAAACTTAATGTCATTTAGTCAATTAGTTTAAAAATTATGAAGGATTAAAAATAGGATTTCGTAATGTTAATTTCTTTTTTAATCGTTCCAGAAAACAGAGTAATGAGGATAGATTTTAAAGCAAAACTCAAAATCTAATTGTCGGGATGAGATTTATTTTTTTATTCACATATTTGAAGCTTTTAGAAATATATTCTTGAAAAAAGAAAATAATAATAATTATCAGCTACGCAGAAAATTTTTTAAATTAATGTATGGAAATATAGTTATTTTAAAAGTGATTTTTGAAAAAATTATGAATCGTAGATTCGTAAACTACTAATTTTTTAAGGGGTTTGAATTAGTGTATCAACAGAACCTTTTTACGTATATACGTGAAATTTATTTTGAATATTCGTTAAACAAACTGTACTTTTTAACATAATACCATTAGAAACTGGCTAGACTTTTAGAAACTGCGTTAAAATAATAAAAAAAAACTCTTTTTTTTTCTTTTCTTTTTGCTCCGTCGGTCATTGCACGCATGATATCTTGAGGACTTATATCTTAATATACATGAACTGTTATAAAATTTTATATATGTAATACTCAAACATGTATTTTGAAAATGATCTACTCTTAAGTCAAAACTGTTTCATTAACCATGTAAAAAAAAATATTTTTCTAAAAAAAAAAAAATTGCATTTTTAATTAATAAAAATAGTCATAACTAAAAAACTTATCACTGTAAATATTTAAAAGTAGATCGTTTTTAAATTACTTAAGTGTTTATTATCTATATCAAATTTCGCAGCAATCCATACATACATTCTCAAGATATCGTGCGCGGAATGATTTCGGAGTAAAAAAAAAAAAAAAAGCTATTTTAATTGCTACAGTACTTAAATTATGTAAAAGGCATATTAAATTTCTAATGGTCTATTAAAAAAAGCATAATCTGTTTAATTAATAATCAAAATTTCATGTTTATGAATAATAAGGATTTGAAGGTACACTTATTCAAACTTTCAATTTTTTCTTGATTTTTGTCGCGTTTAAAAGGTAAAGACCCCTTAATAGAAATATATTTCTAGATGCTTTAAATATGCGAATTTAAAATTACAGATCATTCTGACAAAGTAGTTTTTTAGCTATTCTTTAAAATCTATCCCAATCTACTCTATATGGTCATTAAACACCGGACACTTTAAAATTTAGACATTTTGTCCTATATTTAAAAATATAATAACCGGATTCATGTGGAACTTCAGTATTATAAAGAATATGTTTGACCTCACATTTATAAACGTTGATTTGATAAGGAGGTCAATTAAGAGGCCAACAAAAAAAAATTAATAAGAGTAATATTTGGGATCACCCTGTATAATTCAATGTACGAAATGATATATCGCTACAGCATATAAATACATGGACATTGCAGATAGCTGTATTCATTTGCGCAAGAATAACACTTACATTCATGGGAATGTGGTGATTTTTTTTAGTTGAAAAAAATTCTTTCACGTTTTTTGCTTATATCATGTAGGGTTTTCAACCTACACTAGTTTCCCAACTAGTTTTAACACTAATTTCACAAAATTTTTAAAAATGTAGTAGAAACAGCATAGTTCAATTGTAATATAAACTTATTAAATATTTAATGGAGTACGAACAGTTGTACGAAATATTTTTTATTTGAGCAAGCGAGGATGATAACACCAATTTTTTTTTTCATGATTTAATAGTCAACTCTATGAAGCAAGTGTTGACAATATAAAAATTCAGTTAAATATCGTGAAAATTCTCAACGATATCAGCGATAAAGTAAGCGAATTTTTAGTTGCTCTCTAAAAGCGGCTGTGTGATAAGTTAAAAAAAATTAATTTTCATTTTTTTAATTTTCATTTTTTATTCATGCTTTAGTTCTTGGAAAACCGCTTGAACGAGCATATTCCAAGAAAAAAGATGCATTAAAATCGAATCATTTATTCCAAATCTACTCATTGAAAGAAGAAAGAGCACCGAAAACTGGCAATAACTCACAATTAAAATGATAACACTTTGTAAAAATCACCATAAAATCAACACAATACAAAGTACGCGTTGCGACCTTAAAAATTACCAGCCCGTCAGCAGCTACTGTAAACACGTGTCCGTAAGGGGACAAGGTGACAAATGAACAGAAAGGGAAAGGAGGAGAGATTACAAAGTGTGTGACAGCTGGCGCTATCAATAAGGTAAAAACCAGTCACAGGGGAACGCATGCAAAATTTGAAAGTGTTGCCACAATGAACGCGTCCTTTGCATTGTTTTGATTTTATGGCGATTTTTTCAAAGTGTTATCATTTTAATTTTAACTACTCATTGACATTTATTAAATACTAATTCTTTTGCTGAAAGTCAGTTAATAAAAAATGACAATTTGTGGAAAATACATTATCATTTAGCTGCATTTAGAGAGAAAATAAAAATCAGCTCACACTATTGCCGACATCTTTCTGAATTTTCCCGATGTTTGACAGACTTTTTTTTATATGAGTTGCTCCATAAAGTTGACTATTAAGTAATGAGAGATAAAATCTTTGTTATCGTTCACGCATGCGCAGATAAAGATATTTCATACAACTGCTCATAATTTTCCAAATTATTAATATATTTATATTCTAATTGCACTATATTTTTTCTAACACAGGTTGTCAAATTTTCAGTGCCTGGCGTTAAATTTGGTTGAAAACCCTGCATGGTATAAGGAAAAAACATGCAAGATATTTTTGAACTTAAAAAAAAAACGCTCTATATCTCCATGAATAGACGTGCTATTCTTCACAAATACTGTTATTTTTCTTTGATTTTTTGTTGGTTCCCTAATTGTCCTTCTGTTCAAATCGACATTCATAAATATGAGGTGTAATTTTACCGATTATGTTCTAAACCGTCAAAATTGGCTGACGTTGAGTTTCTTTTTCAAGGACCCGCCCCCCATGCTTATTTCACTTTATCCTTGTCATATCTTTATCTTTTGGCTGCACTCTATCAATGCAGAAAAGGTCGCCGCATTCTGTGTCTCCGACCTCGGGACCTCTCCTTGTGAGAGCAACTGGCGGAAAAGTATTTGATTATGTATTTGTATATGATGCTTTATTGGAAAAAATGAATAGGTTTGCCCGAAAATATGTTAGCAATTTTTCTGTTCTCGCCAAAGACATTTCCCTATCTCGCCAATTCCCTTATTCTGTAAAAGTACTATTTGGGTAATAAATGTATACAAAATTATTGTTTTTATTAATTTAATTGGATACTATATTGTTTAACATTTTTAATGATGTTATGTATTTAATAAATGTATATTAAACTGCTGTTTTCAACGGGATTGGTCATTGACAATTGTGCAATTGTAAATACGATTGGGGATTTAAAAAAAAATCATTTTCGGAAATTTATCTTCCTCTCAGTCTTGGATATGAGTTCGCCACTTTCTTTCTGAAATAAAAAATAATCTTTTGATAAAATGATATGTCCAAAAATCCCTTTCAAATCCTTAACCTGATCCTTGTCTGCTTCTTACCTCAAACAACAAAATAATTGGTGTGATTAAGTGTTTACTGCTAGCTGATTTTATTACGTTCCTTTATTTTATATATTTGTAACAAATATTCTGATTAGGTTTTCAATTGTAATTTTATTATAACATATAAAAGAATTTAAAATATAGTATTTAAATAAAATTATAGTATATAAAGAATGTAGGATTTAAATTCTTTGAAATAGAAATTAATATCGTATATGTATAAGATACTATTTCCTAAAGTGAAATTGCTGCATTTTAGATAATTTAGTAGTCTTTCATAAAAAGGAACCAGAAAGCCAAATATGCGATTTATTTTTATTTTAATCTAAAATAAGAATAACTAGTGTGTATGTTTCTGTACTCTGACTTTAGACATAGTTATAAGAAATATTTTTTATCTTACAAAATTTCCATTTTCTTTCTCGAAATGTTCCCAGTTAAATAAACACTTAAAAAAAGTATTTTATTTGATACTTAAAAGTATTTTTTTTATTAAACATAGAGTAAATGGTAGCATACTGCTTAATACTCACTAGAGATAAGACGCTCAGCCCGAGGCCAGACATGATAATGCCATGGGTTCAATTTTAATACAAGAATTGAGGATCGGGCTCAAAGTTAATTTTTTTACCAAACGTGAAAAAGGAAAGCACATCTCAAACATGTCTGAGAAACAAGAATGTTATCATGTAGTATGATTGTTTCTTAAATTATTTTACAATACTTTAAAAATCAGTTGAATCAAATGAACTGATATTAAAGAGATATATCAATAAGTATTCTATCTGAATCTAGCTGATCTATCCTTTGAACGGTCAGTTTAAGTAACATAAAGAAGTCGTGGGATTCTCCTTGACTATATTTACTTTCTCTTTGAAGCCTGGAAAGTGGAATTCGGGTCTTTCTTCTATAGTTGCACAATGGTATTTTGAACGATAACAATTGTGGTTTTTGAAGATTTCTGACAGGGGATGGATATAAATTACGAATTTGCAACTTTAAATAGATTCTCAGGAATGTGAAAATCACGAAACGTTGTCATTATGGGGGCATGTATTGATAATATTTATTTCTATATAAAAAAAGATTTGTAAATGAGAAAATTAAACTTAAAAATTTTTTTAATCGAAATAACAATTTTCTACAGCTTGCTTCAATACCGAAATCTGGTTGGGGCGTGCTTGGATTTTGATGTCACAAAATACAATATATAGACATATGTAGGTTTTGCATATAAACCCTAAAAATTTGGCAAAATAAAAAGTAAAAAGACGAAATTTGGAATTCATCCGAAAAAAAAAAACTCAAATTGCTGTAAAATAATTTATTAATAACGTCTAAGTAAACGCAATAATATTAAAAAAAAAAAAAAAAAAAAAAAAAAAAAAAAAAAAAAAAAACTTATTATGCAATATACTACAATAAAAATTTTAAAGAAAAAAGGAATATCCAAAATAAATAGTATACGTAATAATAGAATAAATAAAAGTTAATTCAAAGTTAGTGTTTTTATAATCTGAATATTACCTAATTTGAAACCTTTTTTCTATCCTTGTGTACCACTAAAATATTAATAATTCTGAAATTAAAAAAATAATCATATAATCATTTAACAAATATCTTTTAGCTCCGAAATATGTTCCTTTTGTCTGCTGATTACGTTTAGCAAAAAATCAGCCGCAGAAAAAGAGTAGTTGTAATATTTGCTTTTTCTTCGCATCCATTTATTTTATAAAATATTACGAATTGTTATAATATGGTTTTCACTAGTATGTTATATAAAAAAATGAAATATATTTTAGTTGCAGGAATTTTTGCATTGCTATCTAAACGTAAATCCAATAGAGTGAAAAAGGGTCCAAGCCGGGACTTGAACTAGGTCACTGGTATAGCGCACCACAATTCTACCAACTGAACCACTCGGACTATACCCAGCCTGGCGCATGCGTTGCGAGTATGCAGCCTTGCCAGTATATGAAAGTGAAAAGTTCTAGCTGGGTATCGTTCGTGTGGTTCATTTGGTAGAACTTTGGTGTGCTATACCAATGACCCATTTTCCAGTCCCTGTTTGGTCACATTTTCACTCTGTTGGCTTTACGCTTAGTTAGTAATGCAAACGTTCGTACAACTAAATAAATAATAATAAATTCAATAATCCAAGCGTATAACTATATGCATCATATATGTAAAAAAAGAAGGATTTCACGATTTTCTTTCCATTGAGATAAACAAAAAATGCATATCGGTTTGTGTTTGTAGAATTTGTATTATGCCCCAATTTTGTATCTATAATAGAATTATTGAATTTTAATTAGATTAATAATCAGATAAAATTGCTCAGAAAGGGAAAAATGCGATTGGACATTTATTTTAAAAGTACAGTCGCCATCTCGACATATTGTGAAAAAAAAAAAAAAGAAAAAAAAAGCGTTTCTTAATCTACAAAAATATAACATACCAACGAACGAAATTATTTAATAGCCTCATCCACGATATCCATGATTTCAAAAAATGTTCTAAACCTTTAAAAACTCCAAAAATGAATGTATTTTCTAAATTTTCAAAAGAATGTATAAACACGAAGCTTCTTTTACTGACACTTATTTTACTTAAAGCTTTCGAGCAGTTTTGATAGTGTATGGATCTGTTTTCTCAAACTGGAATATTGGTTTTTAAGATGCTATCGATTCTCAGTTGAACATTTTCACCTCCGTAATTGAATTTATACATACAAGAGTAACCAAGTAATTTAAATTTAAATGGAGTTAATTTATTATATTTGTCTGTAAAATATGTTTGTTGAATATGAAAATGTTTACTTGAAAATTGAAAACATTAAAAAAAAACGATATTCAGTGTTGAAAAGCTGCTTAATACACTTGAAAATTTCTTGAAAACATTTCCGAAAACAGCCGCTGGAAAAGAAATTTCTTTAAAAACATTTTCATTTTGGTTATATTATATTTTCCTAGATAAAAAATATTCGTATTTTTTTTACTGTGAAATGCAAGAGAAGCAAATTTAATATGTAGTTTATAATCAAGAAATTTATTTATAAATATATATTGAAAACGTTTTTTTTCTTACGTAAGATGCATGTAGTCTTCTAGTTTATATATATAACGTAAAAAATGTTTTCTGCATACACAATTTAATTCATCGTTGTTGTTATATTTTTACTTACTTGTGTCTGTATGTCTCTGATTAGATATTAATTAGATACACTACTCAAACAACATGTTGAAGATATGGGGCATTCTCAAAATCTTTTGACTTTTAAGTCCCTGAATAATAATTTTTATTTTAGTACATACTCTTGTGGGTTTTTTAAATTTCATATACTGGGGAACATTCCATTGCAGAACTGAATAACAATTTTAACGAAATAAATATGTTTTGGACGATGTTGGGGGTCCAAATATCCAAGAAACTCCTATACCGTCCCGTGCCCCTGATGCTGATTTTTAAGTTTGGAGCTGTCTGTATAAAATTGTTTCAATAAAAGTAATTCAATGTAATTTTTTTCCAAAACTGGAACTATTGTTTTATATAAATATGTAGCAACAAATTATCCTGCACACATTTTTTACAGATGTTATTATTTTTTTAACTCTGTCCCTGGGTTTTTGATTCCTTACCGTCCTTCTTCTAAAATTAACACAGAAAATCACTTCAGATGCAGCCACATATTTTTTTCACGGTTTTTCTCATGCAGAAGTATGCTAGAGAAAAAATGTCTAAAATTCTTTAAACAGTAAATTTACTTCTGAATTTAAATCAGCATTTGGATATCAATTTCAAGCATCGTGGCTTTATTAGTATGTCTAACTGTCCTCAAGGTTTATTCCTGCAGTTTTCGAGATAATAAGATTTTTTTTTTTAATTAATCCAATGTAAATAACTGTTTTTTGTTCAATGTAAATCAATGAACATTGTGGCTATCACTTAGTCTTAACATGATTTGCTTTAAAATAGGTAGTAATTTTCATTACCATCCCATCCTTACCATCCCTTTTTTTCCCCTTACCGTCCCTTTTTTCCTATACCTTCCTCTTTTTTTACCTCACCGTCCCTTCTTTAATACCCTTTTAAGACAATGTTATACAAAATTTTGTATTGTTATTATTTCTTATTTGAATGTCCTGCGGGTACTATGCAAATTCATTATAAGTAAAAATTTAGAAGAAAATAGAAAGTTTTTGTGGTAAAATGTTGAGGAAAATTAAACTCGCAAGTTTAAATTTAAAAAATTTCGCTGCTGACCATTTTTTCTTTATTTTGAATCCTTAAGGCATTCGCCTATCAGATTAAAATTTTATTTTAGCAAGTTTAATTTCACCAGATTTTTATTCCTGAAAGTCAAAAGATTGTAAGAATGCCCCATGTCTTCTTCAAACCATGCATGAATGGATGAATGCTAAAGCTTAATGCATGAAAGCTTTCCATTAAAGGCTTTTATGCAGAGGTGAACCCAGATTTGTGTGAATGGTACAGTATATATAAAGAAATGTCCTATATGGGCTTCAGAGCCTTCAATAAATTCGACTCCTCTTTCCCAAAAATGCTATATGATGTGGTAAAGCCACGTAAAAAACCACGACTATCATTCTTGATCAATTATTTTCCTTTGCAGAAGTAATGGCCATCAGCGCCTATAATATGTCCGATTAATGTAAAATGTATCTTTAGGTGAGGATTGCAAAATTAGCAATTATCCAACTGCAACAAAGCAGCGAGTTTCTGGCGAGTTTTAATACAACACGGAACTCCGTTTGTATTGAAAAACAACAGCTGTAACATAATCACTTTTAGTAGATAGAGTAATACAGACTACTATAAAAGTTTCCTTTAGCGTAACCTCCATTATTAAAATTTTAACTTTTGGGGATACTTAAAATGTGGTGTGTGGACGTCGTTATCAAAAACCTAACTGATATAAGAGTAACATATCACAAAATATGCGAATATCCCTCATGATGAGTTACATTCACAGTTGAGTACGCCTTGTACAGCATGGAATGTCTAGTTCAGAAAAATGGAATTATTATAGAACCTTAACTTTTCCCTCAACGCTACAAGATAGCGTAATCGTATTTATTGTTACATTTTCCAATAAATATGCAATCAAGTATTGCGCTTTAGTTATTTATATTATCTTTTTCACATTTTACATTAAATTTCAAACGTTACAGTGCCCTCCAACTGAAATTTTTAAAACTATTATTTGTCACTTTTTACTCTCCCACTTCCCAGTTTTTGAATAGCAAGTGTACGAATTTTCATACTATTTGGATTATTTTTTGGAACTACATGAGAGACGAAATAATGATCCTTATTTCATAACCACCTGGTATATGTACACCTGGTAAAATGGAACAAATAGGAATGGTAAGGTGAAAAAAAAACTTCATGAAACGACAGAACTAATCGTCTTAAAAATATATTATTGTCCTTTTAAAACCTTTATTTTTTGTTTGTTCGCTAATCTACTAATAAGCTAGGAAATTAAATTTTCTGTTGTTGGCATCACTGGTTTCATACCTACATGATGTGCACGTCAAGAAAATACACAGACATTTTAACACGTTAAAAATTCTCCTCTAGATACAAAGGTATTGTTGCTATATGTTTAGGATTACTTTGTCTTACATAAAGGCACATATGACGATATTTCATATTAGTTCTTGCATTTTTAGTAAACATTTCATGTAAATAATACTTTCCGTTTGTGATCGCAGAGTTGTAACGTGCGAGGTAAATGTACACACGGTTGTCTGTTTTGTGCGTGTATTTCAGTTATGGTAGTTATAAAAGCTAAATGAAGCTAAAAAAAATTGGATTAATCCATAATAAGCTTTATTACAAGGACTACTCCATGCCAAACAGTCACAGAGTTCTTGATTTCAAAAACATCTGAAAAAAAAACCTGAATTGAAATTTCCAAAATCTCTTAAAATCCACAGAATTTTTACCGTCCCGGAGACATTCCGGGCAGTTGTACAGGAGACCATTGTCAAGGTTTATGGTAATGACAAAGACGAAGTCAGGTTCTATATTAATAAAATTCCATACACTCAAGGTATAGGAGTTTTATAAAAAACACTTGCGTCTAATTAACTACAAAAATCGTAACAAAGTTCGAGAAACCTTTTTTATAAAAATATGCTTCTAGAGTTTAGAAATTTACCCAAATGGAAGAACAGGCACTCTGAAAAACGTTCACATTTTACACGTGTTAAGAACATAAATGATCTGGTTTTATAGTAGGTAAAGAATGATGTCATGCTTTTACATGAAAACTTATGTTTATTTCATGGCAAGCTATTTTATAACAATAGATATATTTTTTTATAAAAATGTTTCTATTTACCCCTAATAGTTCTTACTTATTACTTTTGATTTTAGCTTCATAGACAAAGAAAAACACATCGATTTTAAACCCTTAATTCTCGCTCCCGTTTTATTCACGGGTTGTATTTTTATTCAGATTATTTGATTCCCACCAGTTTTATAAAATAGCGTAATTAGCCAGATATGATACCAGATAATGATACCAGAATAAATCTGTAATCATTTTACCTGTAATTAAATAAGGTGAATATTAAAAAAAAACAAGTGGTGGCAATAAACAATCTCAATTTTTAAACCCTAATTTAATGCGACCGTTAAGGAGTTAATAGGCGTTCTTTTTAACCATTTTTGTGGTATAAATAACTATAATATATATATTTTATATATAATTCACAGTACATGCTCTATGTTACTGTTGGTCTTACATCACAAGTAGATGGCAAGATCCACATTTTCCATCGAACCTTAGTTTTAAATAATATTTATTAATAGCTTTTTTACGCTTGAATTCGACAATATTCCTATCATTCAGCGTCATTTCACAGTGTATTTAAAACTTTAAATTCATTAATAATTTTATCATAATAATGACGAGTGTTTCATAGTTAAATTCGATATAAAAGATATATTGAACTTGTTATAATAAGTTAAAATAAATTAAAAAGTATAATAAATAAAAATAATTCCAATGCATAAACGAAATTTCAGATAACTTTAATTATATTTTGATATAAAAATCTGGAAGGTGAGATATTTCTCTAATTGTGAACTCTTTTCATTTATTTATTATTTTTAATTAAAGCTTCAATTTCATTATTAGATCACGTCGAAATTTCTAATTAAAAATATTTTGTTACTATATCAATGGTGAACAATAGGCTTCTTTTTATTTTTTTCTCAAGTCATTTCCTCTAATTAAACATGCAATTTCATTAAAAAATCCATAATAAATACTATCCCCTTATAATGATCCGTTGTTGCAAGGGAAAAAAAAATATGTTTTTAAAACCAAATAAACTTTTTTTAACATAATTAATTATGTGTATTTTGTTCGAATTTTATTATATAAAAAGGGTGATATTTTGACTCAATTATTTCTAAAGTTTGTAAATAAAATCGTAACACCCTTAAAATACATGTATAGATTTTGCTCTGAATGCATAATTAAGGTTTGTCGTTTTTCACTGCAGTAGCTTAAACAAAGAAAATTTAAGGTAATTCAGTTTTTCATCGGAACCTTTTAGGTAGCATTCATTACAAAAATCTACCTATTGCAGCCGTTCGGAGGAAAGCGATTTCAAAAAATTTTGGTATATTTTCATCGATTATGACCCCCCAGAACCCGAAACAACCCTCCGTCAAAAGTTTATATATATATATATATATACCTGAACTTTGTCACACTGTAACTCACGTATTTATGAACCGATTTGGATGAAATTTCGTGTATGCATAGTGCATACTAACGTCTCGACCGAGTTCGTTGGCCAGCTTCATCCGCCATCTTGTTTCAAAATGGCGGCCATTTAAATTTTTTTTTTAATTTAAAATTTGAAATGTGGTACCAAAAAATTGAAAATTGAAAAATATTTTATTCTTCCGTGTTTGACCTTGACACAAAAATCCCGGAGCATTTTTGTATATATTAAAAAATGGCTGAGTTATAGCACATTGAATTTCTAGCCTGGCTGACAATTTGAAACGACCTGAATTTGTCACGCGATAACAGGCGTATTTATCAACCGATTTGCATGTACCTTGGTGTATACATAATACGTACCAATGTTTCGACCGAGTTCGTTGGCGAGCTTCATCCACCATCTTGTTTCAAAATGGCGGCCATTTAAAATTTAAAAAAATAAATAAAATTTGAAATGCGGATCCAAAAAATTGAAAATTGAAAAAAAAAAAATCTTATATGTTTGACCTTGACACAAAGATTCCAAAGCAGTTTTTGTTTTGTCTATATCTTAAAAAATGGCTGAGTTATAGCACTTTGAATTTCTAGCGTGACTGACATTCTGAAACAATCTGATATTTGCCACGCAATAACAGGTGTATTTATGAACCGATTTGAATGTACCTTGGTGTATACATAATACGTACCAATGTCTCGACCTAGTTCGTTCGCCAGCTTCATCCGCCATCTTGTTTCAAAATGGCAGCCATTTAATTTTTTTTTTTAAATTTAAAATTTAAAATGAGGTACGAAAAATTGTAAAATGAAAAATATTTTTTTATACGTGTTTTACCTTAATACAAAGATTCCGGAACAGTTTTTGTTTCATCTATATCTAAAAAAATGGCTGAGTTATAGCATTTTGAATTTCTATTGTGGCTGATATTTTGAAACGACCTGATTTTTGTCTCGCGATAACAGGCGTATTTATGAACCGATTTGGATGTAACACTGTGTGTACGTAGTACATACCAATGTCTCGACCGAGTTCGTTGGCCAGCTTCATTCGCCATCTTGTTTCAAAAGGGCTGCCATTTAAAAAAAAAATAATTTAAATTTAAAATGAGTTATCAAAAAATTGAAAAATGTTAAAGATTTTTTTTTATGTGTTTGACCTTGATACAAAGATTCCGAAGCAGTTTTTGTTTTGTATATATCTTAGAAAATGGTTGAATTATAGCACTTTGAATTTCTAGCATGGCTGACATTTTGAAACGATCTGATATTTGTCACGTGATAACACGCATATTTATTAACCTATTTCGATGTAACAAGGCATGTGGATAGTATATCGTAATGTCTCGACCAAGTTCGCTGGCCAGCTTCATCAGCCATCTTGTTTCAAAACGGAAGCCATTAAATTAAAAGTCCTTCCGGCCAGTGCCGGTAGGAGTGGTAGCTTTCATATTCCTTATTTTAAAAAAGCTAACTTATATCATTCAAACACACGAAGCTCAATTTAGTGGAAACCGAATATAGGAGATTCAATACTAATTTTTATCAATATAATGAATGAGAATTTCGCGAAATTAGTCAGCTTTATCCAAATGACACAAGCTTGACAAGCTCACTCACATCGGAATCGGTTGATATATACGAGTACTGTCGCATGCAAAAAATCAGATTTTTCAAAATGTCACCCACAATAGAAATTGAAAATGATATCCGAGCCATTTTTTAAGGTAAAGACAAACAAAAAATGCTCCTGAATCCTTATATCAAGGTCAAATACTTAAGAAAGAAACCTTTTTCAATTTCTAATTTTTTTGCACCTCACTTTAAATATATATATATTTTTTAATTTAATGGCCGCCATTTTGAAACAAGATGGCTGATGAATCTAAGGCAGCGAACTTGGTCGAGGTATTGATGTATACTATCCACATGCCTTCTTACATCGAAATAGGCGAATACATGTGTTATCGCGTGAAAAATACAAGATCGTTTCAAAATGTTAGCCATGCTAGAAATTCAAAGTGCTATAATTCAGCCATTTTTCAAGATATAAACAAAAGAACAAATTTTCAGAAACAAAAACTGCTCCGGAATCTTTGTATCAAGGGCAAACACATAAAAAAAATCTTTTTCAATTTCCAGTTTTTTAATACCCCATTTTAAATTTTAAATTAATTTTTTTAATGGCAACCCTTTTGAAACAAGATGGTGAATGAAGCTGGCCAACGATCTCGGTCGAGAGATTGGTATGTACAATGTACAGACCAAGTTACATCCAAATCGGTTCATAAATACACCTGTTATCGCGTGACAAAAATCAGGTCGTTTTAAAATGTCAGCCACAATAGAAATTCAAAATGCTATTACTCAGCCATTTTTTTAGATATAGACGAAACAAAAACTGTTCCGGAATCTTTGTATTAAGGTCAAACACATACGGAAAAAATCTTTTTCATTTTCTAATTTTTTGGTATTTCATTTTAATTTTTTTATTTTTAAAATTTATTTAAATGGCCGCCATTTTGAAACAAGATGGCGGATGAAGCTGGCCAACGAACTCGGTCGAGATACTTGTATGTACTATGTACACACCAAAGTACATCCAAATCGGTTCATAAATACGCCTGTTATTACGTGACAAAAATCAGGACGTTTCAAAATGTCAGCCACGCTAGAAATTCAAAATGCTATAACTCAGCCATTTCTTAAGATATAGACGAAAAAAAAACTGCTCCCGAATTTTTTTATCAAGGTCAAACACATAAGAAGAAAATATTTTTTCAATCTTCAATTTTTTGGTGCCACATTTCAAATTTAAAATTTTTCTTACAAATTTAAATGGCCGCCATTGTTAAACAAGATGGCGGATGAAGTTGGCCAACGAACCCGGTCGAGACATTGGTATGTACTATGTATAAACGAAGTTACATCCAAATCAGTTCATAAATACGCCTTTTATCGCGTGACAAATTTCAGGACGTTTCAAAATGTCAGCTACGCTAGAAATTCAAAATGCTGCAACTCAGCCATTTTTTAAGATATAGACGAAACTAAAACTGCTCCAAAATCTTTGTATAAATGTCAAATACATAAGAAAAAAATATTTTACCATTTTTAATTTTTTAGTACCACATTTCAAATTTTAAATAAAAAAAAATTTAATGGCCGCCATTTTGAAACTAAATGGCGGATGAAGGTGGCTAACGAACTCGGTCGAGACATTGGTATGTACTATGTACACACCGAATTACATCGAAGTCGGTTCATAAATACGCCTTTTATCGCGTGACAAAATTCAGGACGTTTCAAAATGTCAGCCACTTTTGAGATTCAAAATGCTATAACTCAGCCATTTTTTAAGATATAGACGAAACAGAAACTGCTCCGGAATCTTTGTATAAAGGTCAAATACATAAGAAAAAAAATATTTTCCCATTTTTAATTTTTTGGTACCTCATTTTAAATTTTAATTTTTTTAAAATTTTAAATGACCGCCATTTTGAAACAAAACGGCGGATGAAGCTGGCCAACGAACTCGGTCGAGACATTATTATGTACTATGTACAGACCGAATTACACCGAAGTCAGTTCATAATTACGAGAGTTACAGTGTGACATAGGTCAGATATATATATATATATATATATATAGCAATTTTGAACGGAGGGTGGTTTCGGGGTCTGGGGATCATGATCGATGAAAATATACCAAATTGTTTTGAAATCGCTTTCCTCCGAATCGCTGCAATAGGTAGCTTTTTGTAATGAAAGCTACCTAAAAAAAATATATTTAAAGTGAGGTGCAAAAAAATTAGAAATTGAAAAAGGTTTCTTTTTTAAGTATTTCACCATGATATAAGGATTCCGGAGCATTTTTTGTTTTGTCTTTATCTTAAAAAATGGCTCAGATATAGCAGTTTGAATTTCTAATGTGGGTGACATTTTGAAAAATCTGATTTTTTCCCTGCAACAGCACTTGTATATATCAACCGATTCCGATGTGAGTGAGCATGTACACAGGAATTACTAAGGTCTCGACCAAGTTCACTCGTTAGCCTCATCCACCATGTTGTCTTAAAATTGCAAGAACTTCAAGATATCGTTGAATTTGGCAACCAAATATAAGTTACTTTAAATTAAAGCAGCTTGGATAAAGCAGACTAATTTTGCGAAATTCTCATTCATAGTGATTTCGTATTGTTAAAATGTAGTATTGAATCTCCTATAATCGGTTTCCACTAAATTGAGCTTCTTGTGTTTGAATAATATAAGCTTGCTTTTTAAAAATAAGGAATATGAAAGTTACCTCTTCCTCCCGGTACTGGCCGGAAGGACTTTTTTATTTAGTTCACAGGCTATCAAAGTCTGAAATCTAAGGGGCCCTCAGGTTTGGAATGTACATCAGTATGTATATGTACGTAAGAGATAACTATTGAAAAAAATATCCGATTTGCTTCAAATTTTGTATGTATGTTCATTCTAATAAGGCGCTTCCCTGATTAGTTTTGGGGGTTCATTGGTTAAATATAAAGGGGGAACGGGGGTATTACCCCTTAATTTAGATAAATGTAATTTACATGCAGAATTATCCGATTTGCTTCAAATTTGGTACACCGTTTTTTTTTTTCTGATAAGGCGCTTGCTTGATAAGATTTGAAACTTCGTTGGTTAAATATAAAGGGGGAATGGAGGAGCTAACGCCCCTCTCCCTCTCAATTTAGCTAAATGTGTTTTTTTCTCTATTTCTTTATTTTTCGAGGGGCATTATTAGATTATAATATACAATTAGTGTGAACAGCCAGTGAGCTGAATGCCATAAGTTTAACCGGGCACTTTTTTTTATTCAATTATTTGTTCATTTTCGTTAGCTATTTTCTTTTTTTCACATTGTGCATATGATTTTAATTATTTAATTATTATTTGTATGCATTAGTTTTCCAAATGTTATGTTACATAAGCAGTACAAAAAGATTTAGCCAACATTGGATAAATGTTATTTAATGTTGTGCCACAGTACATGTACATCTAGCAGTATCATTTGCCAACAAAGGTCCAACAGTGATCCAACCGTTAGCTGCACGACATCCTGCTCAGATAAGCTGCGCTTCAAAATATAAGCATCTCTGTACATCCCCTTTTCCAACTATTTTCCAATTGTACTTTTTCCCAACGATTTGATCAACAATCTGTTCTACTTTGGATATTATTAATATTGCATCATTTTGTTTATTTTGCTTATTTTAATGCATACATGTGTTAGTTCATTTAACATATTTAAATTACTTATAATTAAAATAAATGAAAGTAAATGTTCATTACACACAATGTAGGGAAAATATTGTAACCATGATTTGCGTGTGCGTGTGTGTGTGAACACAATAACTGGACAAACAGTACTTTCGCGAGTTCCCATTTACTGAATACTTTACAAGAATCCTGTTCTCAAAATCCGGCATTTTCGGAACCGAGACTAAGAGGGATTTTTTTTAATTCCGAATTTCTGAAAGGATATTAAAAGCATCTCCGATATTCTTAACGACTCCTTTATTCACAATTTAATTCATAGGCAAGTGATATCTATGCGAGAAAAAGAGAAAATTATTTTAACTTACTTTAATTGATATTTTCTGTATTACAAAAATAGTCTAATAAACAAGGAAGTGAATTCTCCTCACGTAATTTCCGAAACATCGATACCAATTTAATTTGGGTCCTTTTTTGGCCTTTCTTTAACAAGTATTTCTTGTATTTCACCCAAGTGAGGAATATCTATTCCGTAATAATAGTCTTGTTACTGTAAAGCAGATATTACTTCTTTAGTCAAATTTATGCATTTCTCCAGTGACATTATTTCTTCAGCCGGCTCCTCGTCCATGTCCTCTTAGCTGCGTCTAGCGTCAGCTGTGGTTGCATTTTTCACAATGTCAGCAACCTCGTTTAACCTTTAACTGAAATGGCTAAAATTTGTCACACAACTGATGTGATGTGGTCTCTTAGACTGCTAAATAAAATGAATTTAAAAAAATAACTTAAATGGTTGAATTTACTTAAATTGTGTCCCAACAAGGACCTTGTACTTCTCTGTAGAAGCATGTAAATTAAATTTCATGAAAAAATTATTTTTTTCTATTATTTAAATTCAGTACAGAAAAAAAAAAAAAATTTTCTTCAAAATAAACGGTAATTTGTTAAGTTTGCTAATTAAATATAAAAATTAATCGTTTACAATTTTTTTTACAAATTATCGTTGCAACAAAGTATGAAAATTGAAGTGCAGTGTTTATTTAAAAATACTTAATACTTACCCTACGAATATGCAAGAGTCAAAGTACATCATTATTGCAGTCGATACACATTTTTGGTATATATTCAATGTATACTGACTTTTCGCATAAAAGCACTTATAAGATGTTTTTCTCAAAACTATTCTTTCGGTAACAAAATTTATGTTTAACTCCATCTGAAATATTTACATTTTCACAATAGGAAAGTTTAGAATTCGTATCGTGAATAAAATCTGCATCGTCAGAAATTTCAATATCTGAAAATTCTTGATCTGACCAGTTGTTCATACCATATCTTCTATTTCCTCTTGGCTGAGGAAAGTAGAACGTTTTCGAGGTTGCAGTGATTTCGTATCACAAAAAATGACACTAAAGAAAGGGGAAAAAAAGTACAACTACTCACGAGTATTGTACTAAAGTTTCAAATAATCACACAACTGATGTGATGTGGTCTGACAGACCTCAACGTAACGAGTAACACGTTTAAAATCAACTCACAGAATTATCTCTCTATGTGTGATCTCGGCAAGCTGGTAGAAGAAGGCACTGGTATGGGCAAGCAATATTTGCACTTTTAAGGGGTGGAATTGTGTATAGCTCGGAGTGGCAGGTTTTGTGAGACCGCGTGACATCAGTTAGAGTTTAAATGTAAATCCTCGCAATGTAACGTAGACCCTCGTAATCTAAATGTTCACAGTTTTTAACTCGTAAACAATTGCTAAAGTTTTGTCCATTAAGTGACACACACTGGCTGATATTGGAAATAAGACTTTTTTCCAAATTAGAATTTATCTTTAAAATTTCATTAAGTCGATGCATTTTTTTAAATTTATTTTTTAATACAAAACTTGAAAGGTTTACACGTTTCATTGGATCAGCTCCTCAAACAAAACTGTTATAGGCGAGTAAAATGGCATAATTTACTTCAATTACGAAATTAGATTTCAGAATGTTTTAGGAAAATATATACATATCCAATGAAAGGTGCAATTTCATATATTTTACTTTAATAAATTATAAGAAATTGAAATAATATTACCTTTTCTTATTACAGTTTTTGAAATTCAATTTCAATGTAAAAAACTTTTTTTCGCTTGCACGATATCCGCCACACTATACAATGTTTCTCGAACGGTTTTAAAATATTCTAATTGATGTAGAAAAACTATGCTTTAGTTTTGACTTTCAAAACCACATTTATACATAAATAGGTAATGTGTACAAGTATAAATAATAGGACCTTTATTATTTGTTTGTAATATCTTAGTCTCTTCCTTAACATAATGAAAAATGATTCATCCCATTGAAAATGTTCATGTTTTTTTTTCTTTTATGGTGTTTTTAAAAGTTTATTATAACATAATTACAAGAGTTATAAAATTTATGTTCACAGTTGTGTATTCAATGACAAAAACAATTGTTTTTTCCAAATTAACTGACTGCATTTTAAAGGTTGAAATTGGACATATTGACGAGATTTGTGCATACATACGTGCATATATATAAATATAGATATATACACATATATCTATATTTACTCACATATAAATATGTATACACAGTATTTATACATAAAAACAAATATACATAGATACATGCATGAAATTGCATATAAACTGATTTAGCTAATTGAAAATCATTAAACTTTTCAGACGAAAATCTGTCAGCAAATGATAGGCACATCTACATTTTCTATATCATTTTCGCCATACTATATAATTTTCCTCGAACGGTTTAAAAATGTTCTAATTGATGTAGAAAAAATACGATTCAGTTCAGTCGCAAACCTTTAGTTATGACTTTGAAAACTACGTTTATATACAGCGTGTTTCCGAATTCGACAGACACATTCAAAGAGGTGATAGTAGGCCTCAAGAGGATGAAAAATTACCATAGAACATGGAGTCACATACCACGTACACCGTAAAAAAATATCCGTTAAAATACGGAAATTGTACTCGTAATCAAGACGCCAGTACTATTTTTTTATTTTAGCAGAATTTTTTTCCGTAAATTTCAGAAAATTTTACGGTTTTTTCTCACAAAATTTACGGAAAAATTGCGTTAAAATACGGAAATAGTACTGGTGTCTCAATCGCCAGTACAATTTACGTATTTGAACGGATATTATCTTTTTCCAGTGTATTTAATCAAAAATACAGGGTGCTCACTTAATTTGGGTTGACGGTAATAACTTTCAGAAAACTGAAGTATTTTATAATGAAATTTAATAGACATTCTCACCTTTGCTGTAAATGATGTAATATAAAAAAGTGATAGAAATTTCCTCTATACGCGCCAAGAGTATGCATTTGCCGCTCCACATTTTTGACTACTCTTACCAGTTCATGCGGTATCATCGATTGCTTGAGCATCCTGTTTTTCCATTACTTTTCGCCATTACTTACTTACAAAACAATGCACATACCGTTGCATTTCTATGCAATTTATTTATCTTTCTGAAAATTATTACCATGACCCCAGGTTCAGTTGTAAAACCACAAACACCCTGTATTTGTGGCTAAAAAAGTGGTTCGCGACCCCATGCTCTACGGCAGTTTTTCATTCTCTTGATGCCTAAAATCAACCCTCTGAATTTGTTGGTCGAATTTGGCAACACCCTGCATAAATAGGTAATGTACACGACCACAAACTATAGTACTTTTGTTATGTATTCGTAGGAATATCTTATTCGTCTTCCTTAAGATTGTGGAGTGAAAAAAGTATCTTATTAAAAATGTATACGCTTTTTTGCTGTTATGATATTTTTAAAAGTTTATTTTTACGTTCTTTACTTAAGTTAATTTTGTTTTTGTATATAAAGATGTCATCGATTTTTCGCTCGCTTCCCGATTCGCTAGAGTTATAAAAATTATATTCACAGCTGTGTTCTTCATGACAATACAAGATTATAATATTTTTAGAACTTAATTATAGATTACTAACAAACAACGCGGCTTTGCTCGCGTAATAGTTGAAATATGCCAAACGATATTTATATGTCTAAGTTTTATTAAAAGAAATTATATATTTAGGAATAATTCAAAAATTACTATTTAAAACACAGTTTGACTAAACTTCATTATTACACTGCATTAGGCAGAAATGAGACTGAAGTTAATAAAACGAACTAAAACAAAATAAATGATAATTTATAAAATATTTTGAAACTTTTATTCTCAATTAATACGCTTATTTCAGTATTCATTTGCTATTTAATTTTTTAGAAACCATCTTCTTCCATCTTAAAATTAGACATCATGCCAAATTCCAGGCTTCTTGACTAACGGTCCACCATCTCTCTCAACATAAAATGCTATGTTGAAATAGGGACTGTCACCATTAATTTTGAAATAGGCTTGGTATTTCCTAAAATTCCACAGAAATATAATTTAGAAAGCTTTTAAAGGCTTTTTTAGAACGTTGTATTTCCTAAGGAAATAAGTTGAAACTGATGAGAATATATAAGAACTAAAAGAATTTCTTAAAACACAATCAAAAATTTTTAAATGCGCCAGGCCTTTCTAAAGATCTGAATCTTTCTTCGTCAGGAACAAAGGAGACTTGCTTCTACTACGAAAGCAGCAGCAAGACCCATGTCTCGCATGTTTTGCTGCTGCTTTCATAATAGAGGCACGGCTCATTTGCGCCTGACGGAGAAAGACTCAGATCTTTCAAAAGGCTTAGAATATTTAAAAGTTTTTGATTTTGTTTTAAGAAGTTCTTTTAGTTCTTGTTTGTTGTTCCTGCCAAATTAAGGTGGTAGAGTCATCGGCATAAAATATAGCCTGTGTAGGATCACAGGCTGTCACCATTGGTTCGAAACTATTACTTTTATAATCGGTTTATATTTCCTGAGATTGCTTAGAAAATGTAATTTAGGACTTTTTTAAAAGGCTTTTTGCTCTCCTCTTCGCTTCACCCCTTTTTAATTCGAATTTACTTTCGACTGTTCTAAGAGGGCATTTATAGGTTAAAAGTAACTACCATGCCATATTTAATGTATCTAGCCTCTTTAGTATCACATAAATCGCAATTTAGAATGTTTTTTCTCCTGAAACCCTCTGGTGTGGAAGTGGCACCAGCCTAAAATATAGCTTATGTTTCAGCAGATTCTATCACCACCAATTCGCAACCATTATTTTTTAAGTCGGTTTGGTATTTGATAAGATTGTATAAAAATTGTAATTTAGAAAGTTTTTAGAACTCTTTTCGCTCACTTCATCCTTTTAAATTTGGAATTTTCTTTCGACGGTTCTTAGAAAGCATTTGCATCATGTAAGTAATTACTATGCCAATTTTCAAAATGTTAGACACCTCAGTTGTGCAAAACACGCAAATTAGAACATGTTTTGTTCTTGCAACAACCAGATGGTAGTGACAGCAACATAAAATATAGCATATGATGCAGCTGGGACTGTCACTATCAATTTTCAACAATTACATTTGAAATCAGTCTGATATTTCCTGATTTTGTGTAGAAATCGCAATTTAGAACGTTTTTAGAAGGCTTTTTGCGCATTTTCACCCCTTTTAAATTCCCATTGTTTCGAAGCTGTTCTTAAAGATCATTTATATCTGATAATTATATACCATGCCTTATTTAAAGTTGCTAGACCCAACCGATCACAAAAATCGCAATTATAACGTTTTTTGCTCTTGCAACCCCCAAGTGAAAGTGACACCGACATGAAATAGCGTCTATGTTAGAGCAGAGGCTGTCAGCCTCAATTTCCTATCATTACTTTTTAAATCAGTTTGATTCATCATGAGATTGCTCACAAGCCGGCATTTAGAACGTTTTTCGCGCATTTTCACCCCTTTCAAATTTCAAATTTTTAAAGAAATGTTCTTGGAAATTATTTATATCTAATAATTATACACCATGCCAAATTTCATGAACCTAGGTCTTTCCATAACACAAAAATCGCATTTTTAGAACGTTTTTTGCTCCTGCACCCCCTTTGGGGTAGTGGAAGCAGATATAAAATATAGTCTGTCTTGGAGCAAGTGCTCTCACTATCATTTTCACACCATTCTGTTTGAAATCGGTTCAGTACTTCCTGAGATTGCATAGAAATCGCAATTTAGAACGTTTTTTACAACGCTTTGCGAGCATTTTCAAACCTTTTATATTTCGATTTTTGGTAGTGACACAAACATAAAATAGAGCCTATGTTAAAGCAAGGGCTGTCACGCTCAATTTATAACCATTATTTTTGAAATCGATTTGATACTTACTAAAATTGAGTAGAAATCCCCATTTAGAAAGCTTTTGAGAACGATATTCGTGCATTTTCACAACTTTTAAATTTCGAATTTTTTTAAGAAATGTTCTTAGAGATCATTGATATCTTATAACTAACTACCATTCCAAGTTTCATGATTTTAGGCCATTCTATAACACAAAAATCACAATTTAAAATGTATTTTGCTCTTGCAACTCCCAGGTGGTAGTGACGCAAACATAAAATAGAGCCAATGCCAGAGCTAGGACTGTCATCATCAATTTACAACCATTACTTTTGAAATCGATTTGATACTTCCTAAAATTGCGTGGAAATCGCCATTTATAACGTTTTTTTAGAACGCTCATCGCGCATTATCACCCATTTTAAATTTCGAATTTTTTAAGAAGTGTTCTTAGTCCTTTTAAGTCCTTTATATCTAATAAGTAACTAATATTCGAAATTTCATATTTCTAGGCCATTCAGTAACACAAAAATCGCATTTTTTAGAACGTTTTTTACTTCTGCACCCTTTTTGGGTAGTGACACCGATATAAAATATATCCTATTTTGGTGTAAATGTTGCCACCATCATTTTGCCACCATTATTTTTTAAATAGGTTTTGGTATTTCCTGAGATTGCGTAGAAAACACCATTTAGAATGTTTCTTAGAACGCTTTTTGCGCATTTTCACCATTTTTAAATTTCGAATTGTTTATGAAATTTTCTTAGAGATCATTTATATCTTATAAGTAACTAATATTCCAAATTGCATATTTCTAGGCCCTTCAGTAACACAAAAATCGCATTTTCAGAAGGTTATTTGCTCTTACATCCCCTTTGGGATTGTTGCATCGACTTAAGATGTAGCCTATGTTCGAACGGGAACTAACACAATCATTTTGATACCATTACTTTTGAAATCGATTCGTAGTTCCAGAGATTACCTCCTACAAACAAACAAACAATTTTTACTTATTTATATTATTAGTATAGATTAACTTAGTTTTAAGATATTTATCCGTTAACCGGTCACAAATGATAAATCTCGCAATATTCTTCTTGGTTAAAATTATATACATATGAGTTACAACAACAATAGATTTAATTTTGCGCCAAAATCATACTCTCAAAAATTGGCCAACTGGCTGTGAATATGGAACAACGAAATATTTTAAACACAAAAATGTGCAAAATATAAATTTTAAAGAATGTAATGTATTTAAAAGTACACTTTAATCAATTTAAAGTTTAATATTAATTAAATTATAATTATACATTGAGAAATTAATTTAGAAATTCTAAAAAGATAGTTTAAATAATATTTTATTTATGTTTTCCTGTTGTCATTTCTTAAAAAGGAAATTAATAAAAAAATTTACATACGTATATTAATGAATTTACTAACTCGCGCTTTCTATCAAGTGAAAAAATAAAAAAGGCAACTTTGCTTGATGGAACTCGGTTCCCACTCTCAAATCACGTATTTAACAGAAATTTAAGGGAAAAAAAACAACATTAATTTCAGTGATAAAACTGAGCGGGATTTTGAAGATAAATATTGAAAGTTTATAAAAAAGGGGAGATAACTTTTTACTTTTATATTTCCTATATTATACCTGAATATTATACATCTTATCGATTATTCGTGCTGAAGTTGAAAAAAATCAGAATGTAAAATATCATATCATTAAAATATCATCAAACTATCATATCAGAAAATAAAATATCATATCATTTATTTAAAAATATTAAAAGTGTTCTCTAAAATACAACCATCCCCTCATTCTAAGCAGTAAGCAGATGTCTAGTAAGCAAAACTTCTAGAAGTAATTGAAACGTCCTTAAATTAATAATTTTTATTTATGCGGCGTAAAAATATTTTTATTAACATTATTTCATAATTTCAAAAATTCTTCGAACAACAACATAACAGATAAATTAAATTAGCTTTGAAAACTTAACATCGACATATTCCTTATACATAAAAAACATCTTCAAAGGAAGAAAACTAATTTTACCCGTTATTAAAAAGAATGATAAGTGACTTTAATCAAATTTTCTTTAATGTTATAGGATATTTTTCCGAAATATATAACATTAGCAACATTTTCACGTATTAGAAATATTTAAGATCGATAAAGTAACGTAAAAAATTTCCCCTTTTCTTCTTTTTTTATTAAAAACTAGCAAACCCCGCGGCTTTGGTCTCGTAATAGTTTAAATATGCCAAGTCATATTTGCATGACTATTTTTTATTAGAAGAACACTTTTTGGGATAATTTAAAAATTACAAATTAAGCCACAGTTTGACTAAACTTCATTATAAAAGTGCAATAGACAGAAATGATATTTTAATTAATAAGAAAAACTAACTCTAATTTCAAATAAATGTCAATTTAGAAAGTATTTTGAGACTTTTATGCTGATTTCATACTCTCATTTCAGTATTCATTTGAAGTTTTGAATTTTTTAGAAACCATCGTAACACATTTACATCTTAAAATTAACCATCATGTCAAATTCTAAGCTTCTTGTCTGTCCTTTCTGGTGTTAGTGGCACCAACATAGAATGCCGAAATAGAGTTAAAATAGAATGTCTCGAAAAATGTTGAAACAGAGACTGTCACCATTATTTGGCCAACATCATTAACCTTTAAAGCGGTTGGTATTTCCTAATATTCTATAGAAAACGGAATTTAGATGTTTTTAAAGGATTTCTTATTGTTCCTGCCAACCAGGTGGTAGTGACACCGGCACAAAATATAGTCCGTATAGGATCAGGGATATCACTCTTGATTCGCAACCAATAATTTCTGTAATCGGTTTATTATTTACAGAGATTCCATAGAAATCGTAATTTAGGACTCTTTTAGAATGCTTTTCCATCCTTCCCTTCGCTTCACCCCTTTTTAATTTTGAATTTATTTTTGACTGTTCTTAGAGGACATTTATATTTTATAAGTAGCTACCGTGCTATATTTAAAGTTTCTAGCCTCTTAAGTACCGCAGAAATCGCAATATAGAAAGTTTTTTGCTCCTGCAACCCTCTAGGGGCTTTGGCACCGACATAAAATATAGCTTATGCTTGAGCAAGTTCTATCACCATCAATTTGCAACCATTATGTTTGAAATCAGTTTCGCATTTCATACGATTGTATAAAAAATCGTAATTTAGAACGCTTATTGAACGCGTTTCGCACACTTCATTCTTTTAAATTTGGAATTTTCTTTCGACAATTCTTAGAAAGTATCTGCATCTTTGAAGTAATTGCCATTCTAAATCTAAAATGTTAGACCCCCTCTTTAACACAAAAAAACGCAATTTAGAACATTTTTTGCACCTGTAACTCCCAGGTGGTAGTGACAATAACGTAAAATATAGGCTATGTTGGAGCGGGGACTGTCACCATCAATTTGAAATCATTACTTCTGAAATCGCTTTATATTTCCTGATATTGCGTAGAAATTGCTATTTAGCACGTTTTTAGAACGCTTTTCGTTTATTTCCATCCAATTTAAATTTCAAAATTTTAAGGAACTCTTCTCAGAGAGCATTTACATCTCATAAGTAATTACCATGCCAAATTTTAAGTTTCTAGCCAATTCAGTATCACAAAAATCACAATTTTGAACGTTTTTTAAAATGCACCCCCTTTGGGGTTAATGGCACCAACATAAAATGTAGCCGATGTTGGAGCAAGGGTTGTCACCATCATTTTGAATCCATTATTTTTTAAATCGGTTTGGTACTTCTTGAGATCGCGTAAAAATCGCCATTTAGAACGTTTTTTAGAACGCTTTTTGCGCATTTTCACCTTTTTTGAATTTCGATTTTTTTAAGAAATGTTCTTATTTATATCTAATAAGTAACTACCATGCCAAATTCCATGTATCTGGGTCCTTCAGTGACACAAAAATCGCAGTTTTGAACGGTTTTTTTTTTTTTTTTTTGCTCCTGCACCCCTTTTAAGGGTAGTGGCACCGACATAAAATGTAACCTATGTTGGAGCAAGAGTTAACACCATCATTTAGACACCATTATTTTCTAATCGGTTTGGTACTTCTTGAGATTGCGTAAAAATCGTCATTTAGAACGTTTTTAGAACGCCTTTTGCGCATTTTGACCTCTTTTAAATTTCGATTTTTTTTTTAAGAAACGTTCTTAGAGATCATTTATATCTAATAAGTAACTACCATGCCAAATTCTATGTATCTGGGCCCTTCAGTAACACAAAAATCGCAATTTCGAACTTTTTTTGCTCCTGCACCCCTTTTAAGGGTTGTGGCACCGACATAAAATGTAGCCTATGTTGGAGTAAGGGTTGTCACCATCATTTTGACACCATTATTTTTTAAATCGGTTTGGTATTTCTTGAGACTGCGTAAAAATCGCCATTTAGGACGTTTTTTAGAACGCTTTTTGCGCATTTTTGCCCATTTTAAATTTCGAATTCTTTAAGAAATGTCCTTAGAGATAATTTATATCTAATAAGTAATTACCATGCCAAATTCTATGTATCTGGGCCCTTCAGTAACACAAAAATTGCCATTTCGAACGTTTTTGTGCTCCTGAACCCCTTTTAAGCGTAGTGGCACCGACATAACATGTAGCCTTGGAGTAAGGGTTGTCACCATCATTTCGACACCATTATTTTTTTAATCAGTTTGGTACTTCCTGAAATTGAGTAAAAATCGCTATTTAGAACGTTTCTTAGAACGCTTTTCACGCATTTTCACCCCTTTTTAATTTCGATTTTTTAAAGAAATGTCCTTAGAGATCATTAGTGTCTTTTAAGTAACTACCATTCCAAATTTCATGTTTTATAGGCCCTTCAGGAACACGAAAAACGTACTTTTAGAACGTTTTTTGCTCCTGCACCCCTTTTTGGCCAGTGGCATAAGATATAGCCTATGTTCTAAGTTGGACAAACACCATCATTTTGATACGATTACTTTTAAAATCGGTTCGGTATTTCCAGAGCTTGCCTCCTACAAATAAACAATTTTTACCTCTTTATAATATTAGTATAGATATAGATAATTTATTTGGATGATTAGTACAAGTAAAATATTTTTTAAGTAATGAAACTTTTGGCATATTATATATATTAAATTTGTTTCAGTATATAATAGGAAGGCTATATTACAATAGGAAGGCTATATACTTTATCCTTCCAGTAAAGTTTTTAATTATTTTTGCCGACTTTAGTTAGTATTTATATTTTTAATAATGAGGATAATTTGCGGTTAAGAGTTATTATATCTTTCATATTACTTATAGCGCCACTGTGCGACATAAATAAGACATAAAAAGACATTTTTTATGAATTAATATAAAATACAAAAGACATAAAAAATATAGTTTGGGGAAGGATGCAATTTAATTAATGTTGTTACAAAAAAAAAAAATGTTGCATTCAAGGGTAAGTACTTATCGTTAAACATCAATCTACCACAGCGAATAAAATATACACGCTCTGATACATGAATATCCCATCACCAATGCACGTTGAAAAGCAGTTTGATAGGTTGATGTAGGCCGATTTATTCTTCATCACATGACAGTCGATACGGCTGAAAGCTAATTAAGCTAGTTCATTCATTGGTCACCGCCCCCTGAATACTAGACCTCAGCGCTGACATAAAAATGGCGGCTGTCGAAGGAGGAGTTTTTTTAATGTATGTACGGTAGGGTGGAGAGAAAATGACAAAAAAAATGGAATTTTTTCTTCAGATAGGTCTAAAAAGTTGCCTTTTGACACACGGAATATAAGGTTAAATTTTCATTTAATTTTGAATTCATCTTTAGGGATCTACCATCTCGTAAAGATTATACGTGAAAAACCAAGATTTCCCTGTGTAGTATAAATTACTAAAAACAATCTTTTTTTTTATAGTTAAATTTCCGATTTCACTAAAATAACCCATAAAAAATGACTGATTAGAGTATTACTTGTGAACAATCGAAGTGTTAACCTGTTTTAACACCTTAAAATATGAATTGCATTGCCGCAATGAAGATAAAGGAAAAGCACAATAATTAGACATACAGTTTACTTTTATTTTTCGAACATACATAAAAGATAGTTCTCTAAATACGTAAGAAAGATATTTTTGCTGAACATATAGTAATATAATAAAAAGAATGTAGGCTTTGTACTGTAAAATGATCTTTCGTTTCACTCTAATTTTTATTGGCCTTTGGCATCAAAACTAGGCATTACATTTCATGATTTGATTTTTGCTCGCATATATCTGTCCCTTGCTTCTACTCATACAGCCGCTAATGATGCTTCAGGAACTAATTTCACGCATATTTCAACTGTTTGAATATGAGATGGAAACTTGGGGAATTGAAAAGATGGGACTTCCGATCTTTTTATGAGAACTTTCAGTTCCTCTCTTGAAACTCTATTAAGAATGCGGGGTGATGTGATTTCACATTCTTGCCAGTCAATAATGTTAATATATTCTATAGCACTGAAGTATTGGAACATGAAACTGTCTTATTGTTGAACACTCCATTTCCCTTGCCTATTCTTCGGAATCCACGTTCTCGAACATGGTTTCTTTCATCAGTTATCATCCCAATTAATTTTTTTTCTCATTCATAGATGTATGCGTTTTGTTGATTAACGCGATCGACAATGTTCTTAAATGTTCCCTGAAATAACGATACAACTTAATTGTTTAAAAAAAAACATTTTGAGCTCCATATTTGCAGGAAGAATCTTTCTTAATATGAAACAACATAGGTGGATATACTTTCATTACAAATTCAGCCATAATCTTCCGATTTTGGGATGGATTCTGGCTTCCAATGTACAATCTAAGTAGTCGATTGGCAGCTGTCAACCATCTCGAGTGAAACATTTTACATGGATTGAGATTTACCAGACATAAAAAGCATTAGCCAGATGAAACTGTTTGATGCATGTCGCAAAAATAATTTTGATCTGTGCTTAATTCTCCACAGTTCATTTCTGGGAGACAAGAGCAGATTTTTTTAAATTCCACAACTGTTCACATTGATCCAAAGATTTTCCAATAGGAACAGAAAAGGCTCATGGGCCTGTAGTTTGCCCAACAAGCTCAGAAAATTATACACGAAATGGCAATTCGTTTGCATGAGGCTGGCACATTAACCACTACAATGGACGACTAATCCTTGTTTTAAAAAATCTAATAACACCATTCTTTCTCATAGTGTTTACAGTTGTTCTGTCACAACCTATAGCCCGAAGTTTATCAAGGTTAAGTTGGTTTCACTGCAATATTTTAAAATGCTTTCTCCAATATTCCTTCCTGATCCAGAAGATGGTTTAATGTTTCCCAGATACAGTAAATTTGGCACTTCAATCAGAGATACGTGTTCTTCACTGATAGTTCTTCTATGTAATCTGTCTCAATTTTTCCATAATTTCTTTCAGATTTGAGGAATCGAATAAGTTTCTGGTATTCAGAAAAATTTTTGTATATCATTTGATCAATACGCCTCTGGGAAGCTACAATAATTAATGCTTTCTTCCAAATTTCTTCGATCTTTTCTCTCAGGATTTTAATTACCTCTGATTTTGGTGGATCTTTACCATTCCTGTTGCGTTTTAAGTATTGTCTTGTATAAAAATAATATTTTTTCATCTATCATTGTTTGCAAAACAGCTTTATTTAGTTTTGAAGGGGCACCAAATAGTGGATATTCCACTCCAATTCTAGTAATGGTAAACTTCGATTTGCTTCCACACGCACGCATTTCAAAACGACTCTAAAAATGAGAACAAACAATGTTTAAAACTCAATAAAACGTTTCAAATATTTTAAGGTAAAGACTTAAAGTTCAAAAATAATAAAGGGAATCGCACTAAACATTTTAAATATGAAAATTTCAAACGAGATTACCAAAAAACCCTGTAAGTGAATTTATGATAAGAACCTATTGAGTGAATATTTTAAAATAATCAAATATATTAAAATAAAGACTGAAAGGTTAAAAATAATAAAGGGAATTACACTAAACATTTTAAATATAAAAATGTCAAATAATATTACCAAAAAATACGGTAAATGTACAATTTATGGTAAGAACCCATTGTGTGAAACAATGAAAATATAAAGGTCCGGGTAGAGCCCTGAAGGAGTTTTTCAAAATTCATGAAATTTTGCACGTATATTAGAGGTAATAAAAGTCAACTTTTGACTGCTATCCAAAATCAAAATTCCAATTTTCGTTTTTTCACTCCACCCTAATGTACAGCCCCTAAATTTAGCCACCAGTATTTTATAAAGATTACTTTGACTTGTTTATTCTCAGAAAAATGAAGCGGAAAAACTGTTAACAATTGAGGACTAAGAATGGAAAACGCTTAAAGTCCAAAAGAAGAAATTTTTCGAGAGAGCGAAAAAAAAAAACAGAAGGCGAAAGCACATCATTTGGCACGTTTGATGTGAATTTTCCGACCTGTTTGGATTATTACTACTAGGGTTAGCACTTGAAGCGTTACCCTGTTTGTAAAGCTTGGCACTTACGACATTTTTTCGCAAAAAAAATCGATTTTTTTGTACTTTCAACGTTTTCCATTCTTAGTCCTCAATTATTGGTACCAAAATTCAAGGGACAGTACACATTCTGAAAAAAATAAGCCTTAGGCAGACGTCACTTTTGTGTCAGTGCTTAGTCCTACAATTCAGGGGGTGGTGCTATGGTTGCGAACCTACGTTCGATTTACTGTAGATGTATTTATCGATGAAGTTCGGCAAATTTGATTAACGACTTCTTTAAAACACTTTAGCATATTTAGTCACTTAAAATTTAATACCATTATTGCGAGGTTTTTAACGAGCTCGTACTTTTGTGTATAAGTATTTTCAAACAGTAAACTTCGACTTTTTTAATTATAAAATTCAGTGATTCAATAATGCAAAGTAAACTGTTCGGATTGACAAGTATTTAAAAGTAAGCGCCTGCATGAACTCTGTTACTCTTTTACATTCAGTTTTGATAACTTAGCCCAGTAAATTTAGGGTTTGATAGCTAAGTAATTCATAATGAACTGAAAAATTCAGAATTAGCTCTTTATGACAAGTAAAAAAAAACCTTAAAAGTATCAGAAGTTCTCGTGTGTACTTCTATCCAAAATGGCCGATCAAAGATAGCCGCTAAGACCTTTTTGCATAATCCAATGTTTTTCTTTTCCAATTTCTAATTCATATATCAATATTTTTTTAATTCTGAAAAATTCTGTGACCTCTACTTACATCCTGTTTTAATGTATACATCGGGCCTGACTAAAGCAGGGGCACACGGGGTATCTGCTCCGAACCCCCGTGCCAGAAAAGGCCTCAAAAATTAAAAAAAAAAACAATAAAATTGCTAAAAAAATAAATAAAACCTCTCTGTTGAGGTTTTATAATGGTCTTGTAAAAGAACCTTAAGGTGTAGGGGTCCCGCAAAGAGATGCCTGCCCAGGCCTCAGTCGATTAGTCGAGCCCTGTACCTAGTTTTTATCAAAATAAAAGCTACGAACGAGTTGTACATTCATTTATTTGTCGTCAAATTAATAGACTTTCATTGCCCTTAGCCTGTTTTGCTTCGTACTTAAGAAACTATTGACAAGTCATCTGTATGTTTGTAATCCTATTTCTGAGGATTATTTTTGAAATTTTGTTTTAAAAAATGACAGATATTCCATTTTTCTATATAGAAATGTTTGTCAGAGGACTGTGATGGAAAAAAAAAGAAAGAAAGTTAGAACAAGTTTAAGTTATTTATTACAAGGCACAAAAATTTAAATCCAAAGTAAAAGTACAATAAAACATTATAGTAATAAATAAAAATAGTAATAAATGCTTGTAATAAATAAGCTAATAATCTTGTGGTAAATAAACTTAAAACAAAATTACCAGAATGCCACTCATTCAACGTCGTAACCGTTATCGTCGTCTTCAAATCCGTTAATAGGACGACCTGAATTTGTGCATGTTTCTCCAAAGAAAGAGGTACAAAACCTAGAACAATGGAGAGCTGCGTTCTTGCACTGACATTTTTCATCACAATCCCTTGCAGCAGTTATTTTGCAATCACAAGAGATAAGCTGCAGAAGATCTTCGGAAGTATTAAAGGTAATGGGTTTAATCTGCCTTCTTTCATGGAACATCCCCATTCAATATGATCTAGGTTGTATCCCAGCCACTGTTGGACTTGAAGGTAAACCCGAAGTGCTGCGAAGTAACTGCGAAGTTGCTGCACTTGTTAGTGGAAGAACGGCCAGGTTAAATTTTAATGCGAGATTTTTGGTTACTTCTTTATTGTAACAGATATATCGCAGCTCATCTAGGGACTCAACTTTCTCTCCCCCAAAAAGGTTTTTCATGAATATCTCTCCAATTTCAATTACCTTTTGGGGTTTAAGTTGAGGACTGTTGAATAAGGAAGTCCAAGAAAGCAGCTCATGGTTTTTCTTTATCAATTTAAAAGCTAAGGATTTTCCCTTCCTAAAAATTGCTGATGTGGTATCATATCCAGTTGCTGCATGTAGGAAGATAATGGAATCCTTCATTGGGACAAGTGATTTTTGAATTTTAAATATGTTATAACATTTTTGTTCGCAAGGTCGTAGAAAGAAGAGTGGTTTTCCTAGGTTACCTCGTGCGATGAAAATGGTCAGCAGATCTGTGTCAGTACCAACTACTGTGACTAATCTAGAATTGGGCTTACTTGAATTAATTGCTGTTGTACAGATTAGTGCATCAGCATCATCATCCGCCTGTAAGGCAGTTATTCCTTCAGCCTGGAAGTAGCCCATGACCATTAGAATAAGCCTAGCTTTGTTCTCGGAGTTCCATAAAAAAACAACTTGTTTGGTTGTGGCCACCATGTTTTCGTCGAAAGCAATAGTTGCAGACATTTTCGACATCAACCTTCTTTGCCTCTCCACACTTTTAGTTGATAAGGCACAAGTGTACCCACCAAAAGCAACTGCTTCACATGGCGAGAAGTGTTTCTGGACAAATCTAACATATTTGAGGCATATATCTCTGTAGGTGTCGGACTCATTCTAAACCAATGTATGCAAAAGAAATCCTCCATCTACAATAAACGAGCAAGTCGGTGGAGTTTCAATACAAGGATCAGTTGTTTTAATGATAGCAGCTAAAGTTGATTTAACATTCTTCCTCATTGAGACTTCATCAAAGAGGGAGGGAGGGAGCTTGAGGAGCCAATTCGTATTTGAGGTAATCTCGTAGATTTTCATTTGACTTGAGTACAGCAGCAATCCTGGTAAACAACTGTAGAGGATTGAATATCGTAGTTGAATTCCTTATTATCAATGTGTTATTTGTTGCCGATATTGGTATAACTCTCCTATTCCGTCTGTTTCCCCAAATGAACATCCTATGATTGAAGACAGTAAATTTTCACCAATTCTCTTTGCATTGTCACAGTTTCTTTTATCATCAGTAACACATCCACTATCTATATTCATTAACAAATGTTTAGAACATTGATTATCGAAAGGATTGTGAAGCGGTAGCCATTCGGATAGCATATTCAAATCAAAATCATCTCTTGATTGTCTGGAAGGACGAAATTCAACGTGTTGTTCTGAGCATACATAAGTTTTTTCATAAAAATCTCCTAATACTTCCGATATTTTCATGTTCATTGGGCAAGAAGCAATCCATCTGGACAAAGTTGAATCTTCCATTCCTCGGCCATGTGTTAAGCCTCCTGCTACTTTTATGGATTTCATGAGATTCTGCTCTATTATCATGTCTGGTGCAACTCCACTCCATGCCCTGTCTTTTCTGCGAATAGTAAAATAACCATCAACAATTTTTTTTAATTCATTGCTTTCCATTTTCTCCATCAATTCTTCCATTTGCTGAATATATAAATGGGTTTGAAGGCCCCTTGTCACTGTAACTGTTTTACCAACATTCAGTGCTTCACCACAATTCACACACAATGGATCTCAATCCATTTGAACAATATTCGGACATAAAAAGCTAAACTGAGCGAAAACAGAAGCGAAAATGACCACGCACAGTCAAGCCTTTGGCCGAAACAATAATAAACTGTGAGCAAAGCCGGCGTCAGCAAACTCACATTCCTCTCCAACCCCCTCCCATGTCTGTATGGAGTGCATGCGTAGGAAATTTCTTCATTAACTACCTTTTATTCTTATTCTTATCTGCATTTTTGGTTGAAAAAATGCTTGTGTATGAAAATGTAGGTAAAAACTCCAAACGAAAAAAAAACGATTTTTATTTTTTTTAAATAATTTCAGTTTAAATAAATCGTATTACCGTACATTTATAATTTTTTTATTTTATAAACCTAAGCTCATATTCAAATTAGCATACTTGCTGACTGCATTGATTTCCTTAGAAGCGAAAAATATTCACTTTTGACGTAAATATGCAGAATAACATCCAACAAGGCGCAATTATTTGGTGACCACAGTTGATCCGCCATTTTGGATGGAAGCCGACATCGAATTTTTCGAGACTTTTCAGGATACATTCTATACATATCCAGGAGCTAATCCTGAAAAATTTAGCTCATTTTGAATTTCTTAGCTATCGACCCCCTTTTTGGTCTAAATTTACTGGGCTAACTGTAGTACGACAACTAAAATTGCCATACTTTTCTGTTGATACTATAGAAAAAAATCAAATAAATTTTACTTGATTGCAGCTTTATTCCTTTCAGGGGCAAGGTACTTCTATTCGTAAAATGATGAAATGAGTGAATAGCAATAGATTTTACAAACAAACTTATTTCAAAATAAGCAAAAGCTTTTTTGTTCACGAACTTAACGAAAGGAAAATTTTTATTCCAATATTGTGATGCTAAATGTGGCATTTAGGAATTAAATGGTCCAAGAATAACGCCCTTGAAGGGGTTAAGTCAAATTTAAAAAAATCTTTAATACATTTCCCATGCTTACGGGTGTTTTTAAAGAAGTTATAATATAGGTGGCTTTGGAAATATATTTGTGTATGCTATGCGAACAATGAGTCAAGCATATTAATATTTCTTCTACATTTTACTTAGTAAACTTTTATAGGGAATATCACGGCAAAAAGTGTTAGGCTATATTTTAAACTAAACATAACCATTATTAAGAAAAAAATCACAATAAATTCTATAGTTTTTGTGTTTTGCTCGTACTCTAAAAACGAAAAGCATGGTTTGGGTTAACAAATATGTTAATTATTAAAACAATATTTTTAAAATTTCCAAAGCCCTTAGCAATGACAATTACACATTAGTGCCGTTTATAACACTTTCCAACAAAGTTGAAAAGTGTTTATGACTTCGGTTTGTCTGGCCGTCTGTCCACGCTCTAACTCTCGTAAATATGCTCGGATCGTTCTGAAATTTTTGGATGTTAGTGACCTCTACCATAGCACGTTCCCTGTTTCAAATGAAGGTTGTAGCATGTTTAGTTCATTTACAGGGACAGTCAAAACTTTTCCGTTACATTACGGCCAATGGAAAAAATTCGTTTCAAATATTTTTAATGGTGTTACACTCTTTCAATCATAGTAAAATTGATATTAATTTATGAAGCCCACTAAAATATGCATTCTGTTGGATATGCGGTGCAAAGAATAGTTATTGTTCATTTACAGGGCCACACAAAAGAATTCCGTTCATAATGGTATAGGGGGAATTGTTTGCGGTGTATTTGAAAAGATTTCAGATACTATATTGTATCCGAATTACTGTATCTATATTATAAAGGACAAACATATCTGTGCGTAACGCATACGTCATTCTGCGAATGGCAACACTTTGAAATTTGAAATGAAATTTCGGTTTTGCAATTTTCGCAACAGCAAATTTTTAAACTTCTAAACATCGCACAGTTTCAATTTTTGCACCGTCGTATAGGGAAAAAAATGTACTTTTAAATGCAATTTGTTTGAAAGTTCTATCTCAATTTATTTTTTATATTAATTTTTTTATAGTTTTTAGTACCAATTTTGTAATTGTGGCAACTGAAGTACTCCATTTCTATTAAAAGTAAAGGGAAAATATTCATGGTTTATTTATTTTTATTGATTATATCCTTATTGATGCCATTTTCACATTACAAATAAAAGTAACTTTTTTCTAATTTTTGAACAGAAAATGACGTCAGACATTAAAAAAAACACGCATTCTTCTTCATAAATCAAAAGAAGGTATTTCAATATTTTTACATTACGCTGATACTGAGTTTGAGACGCTAGACAAAGTGATTCAGTGCGTTAAAATGATGTCATATTTAAAACAAAACGATAATTTTCTTTGGTAAAACTAAATATTTGACCAATACTATGACAACTAAAGGCGAATTTCTGAAGGGTAAATTTTCGCGGCTACTGAGATTAGAATTAAATTTTATGCAAATGTTCACATGAAAAGTTGTATTGGACAAACATGACTTTAAGTTTGGAAATACGTTCATTAATAATGTATTGCGCGTTAAAATACTTTTAAATTGTGAATTTGAGTGGTGCGTATGTAAATTTTGAGAATGTGAAAATAACGTACAGTTTAGATTTTGTGGGAGAAAAAAGTTTATGATGTGACAAAGCTAAATCGTTTTTAATGATTTTTCATCCCTTAAAAACAAACGTAAGAGCCTCAATCGATAGCTTCAACATAATTACTTGACGTTGATTACGTATTCTAATGCAGTTTAATTTTTCAATAATTTAAGCAGTTGAAGTTTTTGGAAATAATATTTTGGTAATTTTAGATTAAGACATTATTTGTTTTAAGAGTTAGATAACCAATGCAAAATGAATTTTTTATTGTAATTATTTTTGTAGGTTTATTATAAATTCGATCTAAGTTCCATTCTAAACATTTTAATTCGTCGAATTTCGACGGGTTCCAACTCGTATTAGTAATGATTGCTCGAAATGCATTTTTAATTATGATATGCGCTTTCTTAGGGTTTCGTTCATCTGACGAAACCCTATTCGTCTCGCTCCTCTGTCTGTCTGTCTGACTGTCGGTCCGTCCCAGAGTCCGTTCTCAGAAACTAGACATGTTGAGACTTGAAATTTTGCATACTTATAGCTGAATCCCACACATCATACTCAAAATCATAAAATTTTGAAAAAGTCGTACATTTAACCCTTTGGGCTCTTCACATGTGTATTTTAAACAATTCTTTCTAAGTGAGCTCCTAATTAGGTTGGAGGCGGGAAATTTTACATACTTATTGCTGAACACCTCACATCAAACTACAAATCATAAAATTTTGAAAAAGTCGTACATTTAACCCTTTGGGCTCCCACATGTGTATTTTAATCAATTCTTTCTAAGTGAGCCAATTAGGTTGGAGGCGTGAAATTTTGCATACTTATAGCTGAACACCTCACATCAAACGACAAATCATAAAATTTTGAAAATCCGTAAATTTAACCCTTTGAGCTCCGACATGTGTATTTTGAACAATTCTTTCTAAGTGAACCCCTATTTAGGTTGGAGGCGTGAAATGTTGCATACTTAAAGCTGAACACCATATATCATACGACAAATCATAGAATTTTTAAAAAGCCGTACATTTAACCCTTTGGGCTCCCACATGCGTATTTTAAGCAATTCTTTCCAATTGAGCCCCTTATTAAATTGGAGATTTGAAATTTTGCATACTTATAGCAGGACACCTGAGGTCTGGCGACAAATCATAAAATCTTGAAAAGTCTTATGTTTAACTCTTTGAGCTACCACATATGCATTTTAAGCAATTCTTTCTAAGATAGCCTCTAATTAAGTTGGAGACATGAATTTTTGCATACGTATACATCAGACCACACGGCAAATCATAAAATTTTCAAAAAGACTTATATTATTTACTCTTCCGGGCTCTAACTTGCGTATTTTAAGCAATTTTTCTAACCTCCGAACGTTTCACCCGGGGAGCACTTTAACTTTTGCCGACACCGCTTTGACCATTCTTTCATATTATGCCTTACTTATTTTAGTTACACTTTTTACAGCCAGGGGCTCCTACTTATCTCGGGTGCTATCGGCCCAATCCCCTCGACTAATATATCTACGGATAGTATATAAAACGGAGTTTCGTTCGGATAGAGGTTTGTTTAGAATATAATGCGTCCCTGGTTGCGAAATGGGGAACTAACAGATTTTTCAAAAGGATAAAGTGTTTTGAAAGGAATATTAAACGAAACCATCTGTGCGATCTATGATCACACTTACCTACTTGTTCACTATATTTATGCATACTATAAAGTGCGTATAAATGCTATAGTTAATATACAGAGCTACAGAAATGAATTCGTAAAGGTTAGTGAGTATGAGCATAAATTGCTTACAGGTGGATTTTAAAAGAGTTATGCATTTTTACGCTGAACTGAATTTAGTGTACTAAGAAATATTTGTAGAATATAGATAAAATGATATACAGTGCCACGCAATGAGTTGGATACATGGCCGTCTATGGGTGATAATTTCTGGAAATGTAATTTCAGTAGTTTTAAACGTGTTTTAGTTTGAATTAAATTTTAGCTAAATAGTGGCATGTAATAAAGGTACTAGGTAAACTACAGGGCTGTACAAAAGTATTCAAGTATGTTTCCATCTATTAGCATACATTGCTGAAAGATGAATTTCTACCTGTTATGCATTTTCTTGGTAAACTAAATTTTCACATTATATAGTATATATATCAACATACAGATCGAATACAGGGCTGTTCAAAAGAATTGGAATACATATTTGGCTATGGGCGGTAACTACTGAAATCAGATTTTTAAATGTTTACTTAGTTATCTTATTTACCTTATTTCCCTAAGTAAAGAAGTTTCGTTAAAGCTTTCAGTGAGTGTTGGAAAGTGTTTCATAATCTATGCTGTACGCATGATTTTTCTTACTTGTTTGTTTTTGTTTAGATTATATTGTAATTATTTGACGTTTAATGATAATGACTTACAAACTCCAATAGAACTTTCTTACCTCTTTGATAAAATTTCATTTTTAAATAAACATTTTGTAAAAAGTATTTAAAAAAAACCCGAATTTTATTATTTTATATAACAAAAAAGTAAAAAAATATTTTTTTTTCTTAACCAGAATAAGAAAGGTATACTTTGATATGTCATACAACCAAGAATAAAGGCTTGTGTCTTTAACATAAGCACCTCGGGATTACTTGTAAACAAATTTGTTCATGAATCGGCAAGGCTAATGTGAACGAACCATCTATAGTTGATTTTAACATTTGTAAATTGATTTTTATTCATCTTACTCAATGTTTCCTGAATGCCCAAAGCTTTTATTTTTAGCCATATGTTATATCGAGAAATACATTTCTTCTTCTGGGAAAGAAAAGAAATATTTTTATTTTTTAGTGAACTTTAAATTAAATAAAAATCTCTTTTTTAAAATTATTTTTAATGTATTCAATTTTTACTTTTTAGTCTTACTTAATGTTATAGAAAGGTTTCTTGCTGCTAAAAAAATGTATAAACTTTTACCCGGGGCATTTCACACGAAATTTCAAAAGCTTGTTAACGAATTTCCCGGCGAAAGAAAAAATATTGATGGATGGAAAATGTTTTGTGTTGAATTAAAAAAAAAATCCTTCTTTACTTTACCGGAAGGATCGAAAACACTATGCTAAAACGCGGGGAACCCGATTATATATGATTCATTCCCAGTTTTCGTCGATACTGAATTTGAATGCGAATTGCGAAATTTAGCCAGCAGTTCAGTTCGCATTACTTATGGAAATTTTCTTGTCGCTAATTTTTTTTGTTGCTAAGTTTCTCAAATCTTGGATAGAATTTGACTCTAACAGATATAAACATGCAGTTTTTCCGGCTTCAGCTGAAACGAAGTCCTTTCGGCTTGAACCAGGATAAAAATTTAGCATCCCTATTTCTTCACGAAGCTAAACTGCAAGGAACTCGATTATACAAGAGTCACTCCCAGTTTTCGTCGATATCGTACTTTTTAATTTGAATGATAATTTCGCCATACCTAAGTCGGCTTAATTTATGTCAATTTTTTTTACCGAATTTGGCGATATTTCGCTTTCCGTCTTTCGCTGAAAATTTATCAGCCTGTACCGGGGGGATAATGCACGTTCCCTATTTCTTTGTTTTAATATATTACCTTATCTTATTTGAAAACACGTTCCTAAAATGCGAGGACCCGATTATGTAAAATTCATTCCCAATTTTCATTAATACTTAATTTGAATGACAATTTCGAAAAATTAGTCAGCTATTAGGCAAGTCGGATACATTAATGTCGATTTTTTTGTCGGCAAAATTGACGATATTTCACTAAGTATAAGCAAGTTTGACGAGAATTTGATGCTAGCGGATATACATAGATATATTTAAGTGTATGAGAGTTGGAAAAATGGTTACATCAAATATTCGTTAGAAGTGTGATTTCTAACCTATTAGAAAATTTTCAAATGTTTTTTATACTTTGTCCAGATACAAAACATAAGAAATGGCATCTATTTCATAAATGTAGGTGCTAATAAGATTATTTTTCAATCAGTCATATTAGAATTTGTAGTTTGGAATGCATTTCTTTCCATTCACTGAAGAACCAAATAACACTTTTAAAGATTTATCTGTACAGGTTTGGGTGTTTTTAAGATTTATTTAAACGCTTTGTCGTTGTAAAAATTTGAAAAAAAAAATTAATAATTACATAAAACAAGATTAAATATGTAGTTGTCTCAAAAAGTTTTAAACGGGATTTTATATTTGCATGTTGGAGACAAATTAATTTAATAATTTAATAATAAAATGACGTAGGAAGTAAAATTATCTTAATAAAATAGTCCTCCAATGAATTTAAAAAAAGTTATATTTTCAAATTTCCATACGCTACCCTATACAAAAACGACGAAGTAAAAAACTAAATTTTTCCTTTAGTATTACAAGATCATTGAGAAAACTGAATGTCTGCATCTTTAAATTAAAATTATGCTGAAGTAAAAAGCCGACTTATGTCAGTTTTGCGTACAAATTAAAATGATATTTCATCAGTTAAAATAGGGACTGTGTACAATTTGATGACTACACTCTTTAGTTTAGAAGTATGTTGACAGCTGTAAATGAATTTCAGGCAAAATATAGCTAAATAAAGCTTTGTTGAGGCGGAGTTAATATAAAGAGATAATTTTTTTTTTTAAATCGTATAAACAAAAGTAAAAAAAAGACATTTTGCATAACGTATTCTCGCATTATTAAGTCACAATAGTACAATTCAGTTCTTCTAATGATTATTATCTAAATATTTCGCCTCTAATTTTCGTGCAAGTGTCGATTACATTTTTTTAATGTAAACTGCATGTACAGTCGTGGAAAAGAAAGTAAACACCCCCCACTAACTTCTCAACAAATTATCGTAGAAGAAAGTTACTGGTATTGAACGATTGGAAATAAAGTCTACTTTTAAATGATACAGATAAAATTTGCTTAGGGGGCCATCCATATTAAAATGGACCATAACTTTGTTTTTTTCAATAGCAGTACACAATTACGACAGCATAAATGAAATCTACACCCTTCAACTAGCCTAAAAACAAATTTTTATACAATTCGTACAATAAGTTTCTGAGCAATTAATTATTTTAAAACGAGCGTATTTTAGGAGCTGTATCCAAATTCAAGGTCGTAACTTGATTGTTAACCGAGAGAGCCACCATCTTGATCAAGGCACCTTAAGAAGTCAATGAAGCTTGCTAGATTACAGGATAGCAGAAGAAATTTCAAAATACACTGCTCAAAACAATTAAAGGATATTTGAAGTTTTATATAAAATAAAGATATAAACGAAATTTTTTTTGCCAAAAATAGAAGAAGAGAATCACAAATGGAAATTTTTCTGGTTTTCAAACTGTGGAGTATGCAAATTTTGAGTTCGACGTCAAAAATGTCGCTTCAGCGGCAGCGAATGAAATTTGACTTTCAACTGGATAAAAGAGAATGAAGACAATGATGATCGGCATTCAGTGATTGCTTTGTTTCGATGAGTAAGATGTCTCAGCGAAGTCATTTGACAGATTCAGAAGCTTTGAGAATTGTTGGTAGGTTAGAAGGGGGCCAAACTCAAGCCGAAGTAGCGCAAGCCATTGGAGTGTCACAAAGTGTCATTTCCAGGATCTGGAACCGTTTTTTGGAGAGTGGATGTGCAGGCCGAAGACCAGGGCAAGGTCGTAGACGGGCAACAACGCCCAATGAAGATCGGTATTTAGCGTTAACAGCTCGGAGACACCGAACCATGAACGCTACTCTTCTCCAACAACACCTTCGCTCGGTTACAGGCACCACGATTTCAACGCAGACTGTCCGAAACCGGCTCCATGCTGTAGGTCTGTATATTCGCCGACCGATGGTATGTGTTAGATTAACATCAAGGCATCGTCGCGACCGCAGGGAGTGGGCAACCGAGCATGTCAACTGGAGGAGAAATGAATGGAGCAATATTCTGTTGTCTGACGAGTCCCGTTTTTCTGTGCATCCGGATAATAGGCGTATTTTCATCTGGAGGGACCGTGGCAGTAGGAATAATCCTGCGTTCGTGCACGAAAGTGTCAGATTTGGCGGTGGAGGAGTGTTGGTGTATGGTGGCATCTCCATTGACGGGCGCACTGACCTCTACATCATTCGAGATGGAGGTCTGACTGGTCGCCGATATAGGGATGAGATCCTCAGACCTATTGTTGTCCCTTACGCTGCAGCAATCGGAGATAACTTCATTTTAATGGACGATAACTGCAGGCCACATCGTGCAAACCTGGTGGAGGATTTCCTTTTCGAGGAAGGAATCGTTCGAATGGAATGGCCAGCGTGTTCTCCAGACATAAATCCAATCGAGCACGTTTGGGACGCTCTAGGAAGACGAGTTTCTGGCCGCCAACAACCCCCACAAACACTCCAAGAACTGGAAAGAGCTCTTCTGGAAGAGTGGGGCAGAATACCCCAACTCGTCATTAATAGCCTCATTGAGTCCATGCCTCAAAGGTGTTCAACGTTGCTGGCCGCCCGTGGAAACCATACTCCCTACTGAAAATGATTTTCTTTGAAGAAAACACCTTTTCTTATTCTTTTTTTCTCATATGCACAAATTGTGTTTTTTTCCTTTAGTACACAAATGCGCAATAAAATGCATTTTTTTCTGCCAAACATGTGTAATTTATTCTCATATAACCTACTATGTCTGTCGACCATGTATCAATCAGCTAAACAGTTTACCAGATACAAAATCCACCTAAAACTGCAAGATCCTTTAATTGTTTTGAGCAGTGTATCTGGTCACTTCTGTCATAGACGGCCCCTTAAACCATCATTTTGCCGTTTTTAAGCATAAGTTGAAAACTGCTTGGAAGAAAAATGTAAAATTTCGGAGTTCTATAAAGCAGGACTTAATGAATCTAACTCCATCAAAAAAATTGTAGGCTGCAATTCATAATTTTTTCGAATATTAATTTCATAATTCCTAATTCATATCATAAAATTATAAAAAATGCAAATTCAGCGTATTTATGTTTGGGTATATTAGTATTATTGCTACACAAAAAAATAGCACATTAGGAGCATAATTTCTGGAAATATAAATAAAAATATGAAAATGTAATTTAACATTAGAAGCACTAAATTATGAATGTTTATAATTCAAAAACTTATGATTCAAATGACTTGAAATTCGGTGTCTAGGTATAGTTTGAACTGAAAATTTGAAATATCTCGTTAAAATTGGGTATTGTTATTGAAAAAAATGAAGTTTGAATTCGTTTTAATATGTAGATGGCCCCCTAAGCAAATTTTATATACATCATTTAAAAGTAGACTTTATTTCCAATCGTTCGGTACCAGTAACTTTCTTCTACGATAATTTGTTGAGGAGTTAGTAGGGGGTGTTTACTTTTTTTTCCACGACTATACATATGTATCACTGCCGTTGACATTTCACCATGTTTATTCTTTCTTACATTATCGAAAATATTTAAATTTATAATCTGCCCCGTATTCACAATAGTCAATTTTCAGTTAAACACAACTCATTGAATTTCAAAGATGCGAGTGGGAAGTTTTTTTGTAATGATCATGTACAATAGAACGAAAAAATGTCAAATTTAACAGTTTTGCGGAGAAATTTGTATAAAATTACAAATTTGAATCTTCTTAAAATATTACGGCATCAGTAATTCAATAAAATTGTTTCCTACCTTATGCAGAACATTTGCTTACCTTGCATTGACTACATTTATTAACCAGTCGGATGTGCCAATCCCAAAACTTTAATCTATCTCATACATGTTGATACTTTCAAAATTCGCTATCACAGTGCCATAAGTAAATAGCAATCAATGCTGATCATGAGAACTCTAAAGATATGAAACTCTGTACATTAGTTCTTGAGATGTGACCGTCGCTAAAACCATGTAAATCCTGCACAATGCAATGCGTAGCAGCGACGCCTGTTGGGTGATTTACACTAAAACCTATTCAGAAACAACTTATGTCAACGTCTAACTGAATGTGAAGTTTGATGAAAATCCGTCCATTAGTTTTTGAGATAGATCTATTACGGAAATGTTGAAAAATACAGCTAACAGCGACACCTCTTCTGCAATTTACGAAAAATTATAACAGCACCATATGATGAAGCATCATATATTGTTCTTTTAGTCTAATATTTAAATTAAATTATATTTCTTACTTTCCTTTTATTCAAAAAGCATAACAGTTATATTCTTTAAAAAGGAATTATTCCTTTCTCATGTCGAAATACATTTTTCATGTTGATTTCGGCGGTTGTAAATTCTCTTTGATTTAACGTGGAAGTAAGTTATAAAAACCTTAAACAGATTGAATCATTTTTTCGTTTTTTGATATTCTAACATCTGCAATCCAACGGTCTTTAATATTTAGAAGATTTATGACAGTAATATCCCAGCTCATTTTATAAAATTTAATGATGATTTATTTATTAACAATAGTAATTATCTACTTGTACCATTATACGCAGGCAATAAATTTAACGTAAATGTATAAATGTTTGCAGTAATGTAAATATATTCTAATGTTTTGTAGATGATTCACGGTGTTACTGCAAGGTATTTTTGCGATAGAGTTCATATCATATTTCGTGTCAGTGATTTAAATCTTCCCCATAGCTTTTCTATTTAACGGAAATTTTGTCGGTGGTAAACTCTCAAATTGGCTCTGATTTCTTAAGATGTTAGGACGAAAGGATTTTGTAATTCGGCATCATTCTACACGCAACTCTCCTGTTATAAGCACGATATGTTTTTTGGTCGGACCACCCCAGCCGACTGTTTGATGTGTTTTAAAATAAAAATATATTAATATGTCTTCTGGTTTCCAGTTAATTGTTGCGATGAGAGCCCACAAAAATGGGTTTTGCATATGGACGCGATGTACTGTCACTGGTACATCACCAGCCAAAACTTTAATTTGAAAGTGTACGGACTGACTGAATATAAATTTTAATTAAATTCCGTGCATTAGTTCTTGAGCACCACAAAATTTGTGTCACATACAGACACAGACAGGCAGACAGGCAGAGTCATAGACAGACATTTTGTAAAAACATGTTTTTCGTAATCTTTAAACCCTAAAACGTGTAAATCCATCGAAAAGCGAAAGTCGAAATTTTTACGAATCCAATACTTTCTTCTTGTAAAGATGGAAGAAAGTAAAATAAAAGAAAAAGTAAAGTACATTTGAACATTTTGGGGGCATCCTGAATGTAGAAAAGACCACAACAGAAAAATTCTTTTGCAGAGAATATATAAAAAAAATAACTTAATATAGCCAGGTTCATATTTCTTTAAATTTTATTTCCCATTTTTCTATTAACAGTTTCTGATCTAGTCAATAATTTTTTCGACTAGCATTTTTAAGCTATCACGCCATAGAAAATAATCTCATTAAAAAATAGACAAACGTATAGCATGGATAAAAATATTTTTAAATTCAGTCCAATAAGGTAGTAGACTTCTCTTAAAAGATACAAATAAAGAAATGTAATGAAAATATTTTAACTTTGACATTTATGTAAGTAAAGGAATTTACCTACACAATGATTTCATTAGAATTAATTATTACATAAAATACTTAGAATTTCAAAACGGTTGAAAGTATAACTAGTTTAAATGCGGAACGAAATATATTTCGTATCATCTTTTTTACTGGCATAAGGTTTAATTTAGATTGCAAAAATATATACTTTAAACAAATAATTAACTGACAATGATCGTGTCTGAACAAAAAGAAAAAACAGAAAAAATTATTCGAGCTTGTTTATTTATCCAAGTACATTTTAATAATGATTGGATATCATATTAATGAACACGTATTTGTCAGTATTGTCAAAAATGTTTTAAATGTTACCTTATACTTATTTATTTATTTAATGTTGAAATAAAATTTAGATCGTTTAAGTCTTCATTATATTTGAAAATGACACACAAAATAAATTATTCAACAACCCCTTTTTGTCATAGTAATACAGTTATTCTAATATTTATTCTCGAAAATAAATATATGTAAAAAATATTTCTCATGTATATTTAAATCTCAGTGGCATATAATTAAAATGCCAAAAAATACTATGTCACAAGTTTGAAATTTCTAACAAGAAATAAAATTTTAAACAGCGGAAAATTATGTTAATAAGAAACCTTATAATCTAAACATGTAAGCGATAATATACATTTTTAACGTGTATGAAATAGATGACAATTTCCTGACACGCTGAATTATTTGTTTTCAAAAGATATTACTCAGTGAAATGTGACAGTTTTCATTTTACTTAACGCCCATTCAAAAATAAATTCAACTTAAATTCGTAAAACTAACAAAATCGAAAAAGAGAATTATTGAGTGGCTATAAGGTTATATTTGTAATTATGCTTTTACTATAAAACCGATTAATTGATTGCATGCAGTAAGATTAAATAAATAAAAAGAGGGAGCAATAAAGAACGTAAGTTAAATTTGTTGAGCAAAAGTTGAAGACCTTCAATTGTAAACTATTATTTTATTAATATTTCTTTATTTTTAGTTTCCAATTTTCTGTTATCTGTTTATTAAAATATTTACTAGAGTCTCCATTTAATATTCTTAAGCAGTAATACCATAGGCAAATATTGGATACAAAAAAGAAACTCAAACCTAAAAATGGAAAAAAGATTGTTTCAAATGAAAACTGATAAAGTTGTCTTTAGCTAAACAAAGGTATACGTAAAATTTCAAGGAACATAAATTCTAAAGAAATCTTATAAAAGTTTATTTAATTATGTTTGGTATTAATTTGCATAACAAAATTAACAAGATGGAATATTTATTTGAAAATAATAGGTGATGTATAAGACGCTGAATCTAAGCAAAAAACATTTAAAGGTTTAAACTAGTGCTCCCATCGTGATACGTATTTCAGTTATACGTTTAAACCGATATACATATATACATATAATATGCCAGTATGAAATATGTGTACTTTAAACAATACGTTTAAACGTATCCCTAAGCATATATCGGTTAAACGTATATTTCAAGTATACGTACATTTCAAGTATACGTATTTATTTTTAATACCAATTGGCCTCATCAGTTTTACGTCACCTAGCAGAGATCAAGCTGGAAATCGGTGTCGTTACACTGTAAAAAAAAAATCTGTAATTCTACAGATGTAAAGTTACGTAAATCTGTATGCTTACTAAAGAAATTTATCTATACACTATACAAAGAAAGATGTGAATCTACAAAGCTAGTTTATGTAAAGCTACAGAAATCTGTAGTTATACAAAGGAATTTACTAAAATTACAGTAATCTTACATAAATTTTACTTGTAACCTGGGTTGCAGTTACATAAAAAGTTCTAGGCATCCTAGTTTCCTAAAAAATTCTTAGTAACCCTACATTTTTTTTTATTTACAGTGTAAATGTGTATCTGTTACACGAATTTTTGTTGTTACTGTTAAAAAAAAGTTCTAGGAATCCTTTCCTAGGAAAAGTTTAGTAAAAGTTCAGATTTTTTTTACAGTCTACCGTAATAATCTGCATAATATATTTCATATATAAAATCTTCTTATTTTTCCCTATAAATATTTTAATTAATTAATTTCATAAGCATTTTATGCAAATGTCCCTTGTATGGTTCTAAAAACTCTTTATCTCGTCCATTTTGTTTTCTAAACTTATTTTGCAACAATCATTTCCTCCAGTTTTAAATATATATCTTCCAAATATGGAGAAATTATGACCATGGGATGTTTCGCCATATAGTTCCTAACAGCGATACTTGAATTCCAATAATCCAATATAATTATGATCCAAAATATTAAACATTTCTTTCGAAAATTCTGTCAGAAAACCCACATTTCTTGCTTTAAAAATATGTAGGAAATAAAATTCTTTCAACTTAAACAAATCATTAAACAGGAAAACTTATTAAAATAATTTTTTTCTGCCATAAAGTAAACACCTTAAAAGATACTTTAAAATTTATTAAAAATGTAAACGAAACAGCAGGAACAGTTATAATGTATTCACATATACTTCATTGAAATATTTTTAGATTTGCTAGTAGAACTGAAATAATAAATTAATATTAAAATATTTCCTAACAATTAATGTACACCTAAAATTACCAAATTATCGAATTTTTTATATCATTTGAATTTTTAAATTTTTAAAGCCTTTCTTACCAAAATTTTTATAAATTTTTGGTTTAGTCATAAACAGATGGAAAATAATAAGATTCACTTTGAAAATTATAAGAATGCATTTCTTAACACTCCTTTAAAAATTAAAGAAGTTTTGCAACAATACTTGATGCCCTTGAAAACTGTCCAATATTTATTGTTATCAAAATTCAGGCGTTAATTTCTGCTGTGTTTCAATTGGCAAAATAAAAGATTATTTTTTTTACTATTTCAAGAAAATGTAGTTCATCTATGCTCTTTAACATGCTACAATGTTTACATTTAAAAGTGCACTATTTGTTTTCTTTAAGTGCAATAATAATGCGTTTTTAACTATTAACAAGAAAGAAAAAAAATGCGTCATTATGGAACACTTTGTAATACATTCAGAATAATGTAACAAAGCGGCACTGTTTAATAAGTTAAAATATTATGTCTAACTCAACCATACGGAAACGGATAACACATTTTAAAAACCAATTTCAGCTGTCCCCATCTACAATCGGAGAATTATACGAATTTTTTTATAAGCCCTGTGGATGATATATAGATTATTATCTATTAACTACATGCATGCCAAAATTTAGTTCAGTTAAGAAATACATATACCTCAGTTGAAAATTCCCCTTGAGCAATTTCCACAAATAAGGAGAATGGTACGTCAATTAACTTTGCGCAGCCGTATACATTGTAAAAAAAAATCTGTGAAGTTACCAAAGTTTTTCTAGGAAATTGGGATTTCTAGAACTTTTTATGCAACGGCAGCAACAAAAATTCATGTAACATACACACTTTTGCACCGAAAAAAAAAAAAAAAAATCCCTAAGGTTACTAAGAATTTTTTAGATAACTGGGATGCCTAGAACTTGTCATGTAACTGCAACCAGTGTTACAGATAAAACTTTAGTAAGATTACTGTAATTTTAGCAGATTACTTTGTAAAGTTACAGATTTCTGCAGCTTTACAAAAACTAGTTTTGAAGAGTTGCAGCTTTTTTGGACAGTTACAGACGAAAGTTTAGTAAGAATGTAACTTTACTTCTCTAGAACTATAGATTTCTTTTACAGCGTACGAGGTATAGGATTTATATACAACGAATAAAATGCAAAAAAATTTAAAGTGGATATCGAATTTTAAAACGCACTTCTAAGGAATTATTACTCGAAGACAGAACTTTAACCGATTTCTTTTGTGTGTCCCTGTAAATAAACGACAAATGCTATGAACTCCCTATTCTATCATAATCATCTTACAGTGAAATTTAGTGATTTAAATCAGTTTCAATACATTTTAAATAGCGTAATTTCATTCAAATACTCTAAAATCAACTTAATTGGAAAGTATTAAAAATTAGTACTCTTAATTTAGTTTTTGAAAAATACACAAAAAGTTTTTTTTGCAAAATGCAGATGCAAAGACAGTTAAAACAAGAAAGATATTATTATGCGTCAAGCATAGATTATGAAACATTTTCCAACACAATCAGAATACTGTAACAAAACTGCACCGTTTAATGAGTTAAAATATTGTGTCTGATTCAACCATATGGAAATGCATAGCACATTTGAAAACTCAATTTTAGCTGTCCTCATCTGCAATCGGAAAATTATCCGAATTCTTTGAGCAGACATGTGTATCATATATAGATTAGTATCTATTAACTACATGCATGCCAAAATTTAGTTAATTTAAGAAATAAATATACACCTGTTGAAAATTCCCCTTCAGAAATTTCCGTTAATACATGATTGGTATTCATGATTGGTACATGCATTCTGTTGTGCAACCCTGTATATGAGGTATGGAATTTATAAAAAACGAGTAATATGCAAAAATGCATTTAAATTTAAAGCGCATTCCTAATTTTATAACGCACTTCCAGCAATTATTATTCAAAGGCAGCATTGTAACCGATTTCTTTTGTGTGTCCCTCTAAATGAATGACAAATGCTGTGAATGCCCTGTTCTAACGTGATCGTAGTGAAATTTAGTGATTTATATCAGTTTCCATACATTTGAAATAGCGTAATCTCATTAAAATATATTGCAAACGATTTTTTCCCATATAGCACAATGCAATGGAATTATTTTGAGTGCCCCTGTAAATGAACTATTAATCGCCCATACTTCATATATAATACGAAACATGCTTTGGTGACCCTAAATAAGGTTTATGAATTGCATGAAAGTCCGAGTATATTTACGGCAGTTAGAGAGTGGACAGACGGACAGATGGACTGACGGACAGACAAAATGAATACTTAAACACTTCTCAACTTTGTTGGAAAGTGTTAAAAATGATTAATTTAAAATCTGTGACATATGTGTCATATACAGTAACAAGAAATGGTAAATATTTATTGAATGGTTACTTAATGAATGTACTAACGATATTTTTTTTTGATTTAATTTACTTATTTAGGCAAGTAACATAAGAACTAAACGAGTATATAATTGCACATAGATCTGAAAACAATAATATTTAATAAGACACAAGAAATACATAGAGTGGTGGCCAAAATTGTGCACACTTTTAGGTAGCTTTCATTACAAGACGTAAAAATCTACCTATTGCAGCCATCCGAATGAAAACACTTCAGAAAATTTTGCTATATTTTCACCGATCATGACCCCCAGATCACAAAACATTCCTCGTTGAAAAGTTGACTTATATATATATACATTTCCAAGTATTATTTTTTAGTAGGAATTTCCAAGTCGGCTCAAATTTTTGAGCCGACTTGGAAATGCCTACTAAATGAACTATTGTATCGACCGAGTTCGTTGGGCAGCTTCATTCAACATTTTGTTTCATAATGACGGCCATTTGATTTTTTAAATTATTTTTATGTTTCCTAACATTGTATAATTATAGAAAATGTTACGTTTGACAACATGCAAACTCTTATGTATAATTTTAAACAGAATGTTAAAAGCATTAAAAGGTATTTTAAAGAGTCATATCGTGTAAGTTAACAACATAGGTCATTTTAAAGAGAAAGTTAGGAAACCTAAAACTTTTCCAAAAGTGTCCACATAATTCAAATGACCTTCATTTTGAAAAAAGATGGCGGATGAAGCTGGCCAACGAACTCGGTCGAGATAGTAGCATGTACTATGCATATGAAAAAATTAATCCGAATCGGTTAAAAAATTCGAGAGTTACAGCATGATAAATTACAAACAAATATATACATATACATTGAGTATCGACTATATGGTCACCCGCTTATAAGGTCACACCGCTTTTCAGGTGACATTTCGTAAGTCCGTACTGACTGTATAGGTATTACGTGTTAAAATATACCGCCTATATGGTCGGATTCTAATAGCTACTATCTGATATATGGTCACTTTTTGTCGCCCTTTTTGTTGAAAAAATCCCATAGTTTTATGCTTTTTCGATCCTCTTTTTAGGGTGTGAAGGTCCGAATAGGCGTATCATACAAGTATTTTCAACTGCTGGTGACTTTTTTGTGGTCACGTGGTCATTTTAATCTTTAATAGCTTTAGAAGAAAACGGACAGACATTTTAAGGGAGGAAAATCCTTCCGTCAAGTCCATCTAATCTTCTAATCGTCTTTGCACTGTTCAATCTCCCCATCTTTTTGTAAATAATTGCAAACGGTTAGAAGAATTGGTGTTAATAGCGTTCGTTGGTGTTAATAGCGTTAAAAACGCTGTACGCGTTTTGAAAGAAAGCAAAACAAGAGTCTAAACTCAGCCTAGAAATTGTGATAATATTGCATACCATGTGACTAGATGCGCACATACTTGCTGGGGGGTGGGGAAGGTGTACTACACCATTGGTTAAATAAGATCTACACTTGCGGGTTGCGGACAAGCAGGTTCCGAAATATGGAGCAGTTATAAAGATACCACTTGATGCCGTTCCTACCATCCTACTCCCCACCTACCGCGTCCGCCATTTTAAGCCCAGTCTTGCCCTAGAGACTGCTGACTGGACTGCTATTGGTCAAAATCAAACATGGTGACCCTGAAGAGAAGAAATAACTCGTTCTTCCGCATCAAAGCTTTCCACAGTCGAAGATCTATATGTATGTATACTCATGTTGCAGGAGATAAGACAAACTCTTCCCGACAGCGAAGAGTTTCCAACACTCTAGGGATTTCTCCTTTAACCATCGGTTTAGATACAGATTGTTGGAAAACGTGTCATGAGAATTATCCCTCGCGCAGAGAAACCGAAAATCAAGTGTTTCTGGGTCTTTGCATTGTTCACTACTTGTCGCTGGCGTGTAAAGTGCTCTTTTTTGAATAATTTTCGTTTGTGAATACAATATATCAGCAAAACGAAACAATTTAACAGTTGCAGAGAAAAAGAAATTGATAGAAAATTTTGAAAAATCGTATCTTTCGAAAGCAGCTTTCGCGAAGACTCATGGAATAGCGAGAACGACACTGAATAACATATTGGGTCCAAATCTTGTTACTCAGAATATGTGAGCAATCAAAAGAAAAAGCGATAAGGTGCTTAACTTTTGCCAAAGCTGTTTTTAATTGGATAAAATATTCCAGATCATATAATGTACCAATATCATGGATTGTTTTAAAAGAAAAATCTTTGAAAATTGCTGCTAAACTAGAAAAGCCAAATTTTACTACCAGCAACGGGTGATCACTTAAGTTTAACCTACGGCACAATCTTAATTTTAGAAAGATATGTAGTAAAGCTGCTGATGTTTATGATAGTGTACAAGTAAAAGCATGGAAGGAATCAGCGTAAAGTGACATTCTCAATAAGTACAAACCTTGTGATGTTTTAAACTTTGATGATTGCGGGCTGCTTTTTCTTGTTTTGCCGGATAAAACTTACTTTTAAGAACGAAAAATGTAGTGGCGAGAAGAAAAGCGAAGAAAGATTGACCCTTTTGTTAGCAGCGCATGTGGGTGGCTAGGTGAAATCGACCCCATTAGTTATTGGTAAATTTCTAATGCCTCGTTTTTGAAAAATTGCTAATATTTGCCTGTATCTTACGATGTGAACCGAATGGCCGGATGACAGCAAGTATTGAAAAAGAAATTCGATGTGTATATAAATTTGGACAGACACACAAAAAAAGTGGCTATCATCTCAGAAAATTGTATTGGCATTTTCATGATTCCCAATTTAAATTCGACAGAACTCGTTTTCTTGCTACCAAACTGAACTAGTTTTGCACAACCCTTAGATCAAAGAGCTATTTAAAAATTTAAGATAAATATACGAAAGCTGCTTCTAAAAGACTTCATTACTGCAATTGATCAAAAAGAGAAGTTTTACATGTCTGTGTTAGATGCCATGTGTTATGCAGAAAAGAGTTGGAATATAGTATCAAAGAAAACCATTGAAAATTGTTTTTTACATGCTTGGCTTCCAGAATGTGAAAAATTATCGTTCGAAGCCGACAAGAATGATGATAATGATAATGATATGCCCATATTTGAAATTGCATAAAAAATACGGAATTCCAGCAGCACAATACAAGACGAACTGAGATATACCGCTATTGACAATGAGATCACTACTAATGGTGAAGCTTCCATACTTCAAATCGTTTCGGAAGTATTAAATATAAACACTGATGGAAGAGATGATAAAAACAGCGAATCTGAAGCTGAACCGACAACGCGAGCAGAAGCTGTCAAAGTATTAAATATCCTCAGATGTTTTTTAACCCATTTCGAAGGTACAGAGGAACATTATAAATGAGCTTCTCAATTAGAAAAAGTAGTTTAAAAAACAACGATAATGAAGAAACACGAATTCATAAAATATTATTTTAAATGAATAAATATGTTTTATTTCTGTACTATACTCATCAATTCGAAAATTTAAGTGTAAAGAAATTCTTGTTTATACCTTCTCTGTTACAAATTACGTCTTCATGGCTTCTTTGTACATTATTTTGCAAATATAACTAACATATTAATAATATTTTATTGTATAAAGTAAAATTCTTGCTTACACCGTATATAAGGTCACCCGCTTATAAGGTCATACTTTTCAGGACCGCAAGGGTGACCATATATATGATAGTGACTGTATATATATATATATATATATATATAACCATTATATAATTACAAATCATCATCGATTTCCAATTACTAAAATTAAATTAATAAATTTAGCTACAATTCATAACACTGGCATTATACAAAATAAAGATGGAACCTGTAACTAGTAATGCTAAAGTATATTATTGTATTTTGTAATTCATGCCTAAAATGAGTAAGATAAATATTATTTAAAATTATTAATAAAAATTAATTGATAACTAATGAACAACAGTGAATATGATAATGTTGAAATGAAGTTTTATATGGCAAAAATGCATCATAAAATGGAAATTCTTAAATATAGGTATCAAGTAAACTACAATAGTAGAAATCATAAGATAACATCACAAAGTTTTTGCTCAATTTGTAGCAATAAATCCAGCACATAAAGTTTTTTTTTAAATTGTTTACTAACGGTGCAAAAACATTTAGCTAACAGAAATTATATATTTATAAAATATATAAAAGATACCTCTTAAAAAAAATTGCGTTTCAAAAAGAATTCTTTCAATTCTAAATGAAAAAAAATAACAAATAGTGATCATTCATAATGACTTGCGCATTAGCAGCATATACCGGGTGTCCCAAAAAGGACTGACTGATTTTAAAATTCAATAACTTGTAAACGGTGACAGATATTTAAAAAATTCTTGCAGGAGGGTTATGCATAAGGTCAAAAGATTTTTTACAGTGATTTTCGATTTTAGTTCGAATTACAAACAATAGATGGCGCTGCGATCGATAGACGCTAAATTCAGGCTCGAATTTTGGTACTTCGTGGCCCGGATAATACATTTCCATCTCCTTTTTTCGCATAGAACAAGAGAAAGGACCAAAAATCGAGCCTGTATTTAGCGACTATTGCTTACAGCGCCATCTATTGTTTGTAATTCGAACTAAAATCGAAAATCACTGTAATAAAACTTTTGACCTTATGCATAACCCTCCTGTAAGAATTTTTTAAATATCTGTCACCGTTTGCAAGTTATTGAATTTTAAAATCAGTCAGTCCTTTTTGGGACACCCGGTATATATATATATATATATATATATATATATATCTGATAGCAGTAGTTTTGACTCTTAGTATGTCATTCAGGTAGTGTGCTCTAATAATTTTTAATATCCTGTATGAGGTGTATCTTTCTTTGGATCTCTTAGCTTTTTATTATCTATTTTCTGTAATGTTTGTGTTATAAGGAGCAAAATTTTGTCATTTTAGGCTTAATGCCGACAAAATTGAATGAAATAACGCATCTTCTATGAATGAACTCACAAGCTCCTCTGTGAGTCATTCATAGTTTCTTATTTTACATACTGGTTTCATATGTTCATTTCTAAATCATCTTTAGAACTTTATCAGTTTTTCCATATATTTGTGATTTCAAATTTATTATATATATATATATACATATATATATAAGCCAGCATTTCAACTGAGGGTGGTTTTGGTATCTGAGGTCATGATCGGCGACAATATAGCAAAATTTCCCGAAGTGTTTTCCTTCGGACTGCTGCAATAGGTTGCTTTTCACTTTTTGTAATGAAAGCTACCGATGAGTATCTACAATTTTGGCCGCCACTGTACATGATTAACCATAAGATATTTGAACATTGGATCATCACAACTAAAAATGGCCATGCGGAAATTTTACTTATTCCATGTAACTGAACAGTACAGTCGTGGGGAAAAAAAAAAGTAAACACCCTCTACTAACTCCTCAAGAAATTATCGTAGACGAAAGTTACTGGTACCGGACGATTGGAAATAAAGTCTACTTTTAAACGGTGTGTATAAAATTTGCTTAGGGGGCCATATACATATTAAAACGAATTCAAACTTCATTTTTTTTCAATGGCAGTACCCAGATTTAACAAGATATTTCAAATCTTCGGTTCAAAATATGCCTAGAAACCAAATTTCAAGTCATTCGAATGATAAGTTTTTAAATTATAGACATTCAAAATTGAGTCCTTCAAATGTTAAATTACATTTTCATATTTTTATTTATATCTCCTGTAATTATGCTCCTAATGAGCTAATTTTTTGTGTAGCAATAATACTAATATACCCAAACATAAATACGTTGAATTAGCAATTTTTTTAATTTTATGATGTGAATTATGAATTATGAAATTAATATTCGAAAAATTGTGAATTGCAACATACAATTGTTTTGATGGATTTAGATTTATTAAGTCCTGCTTTATAGAAATCCCAAATTTCACATTTTTCTTCCAAGTAGTTTTCAAATTATGCTTAAAAAACGGCAAAATGATGGTTTAAGATAGAAGTGATAGTCTATGATAGAAGTGAGTAAATTTTTGAAATTTATTCTGCTATTTTGTAATCAAACAGGTTTCATTTCACTTACACATGCCTTGATCAAGAAGGCAGCTCTCTCGGTTAACAATCGAGTTCGGAACTTCAATTTGGATACAGCCCTTAAAATACGCTCGTTTTAAAATAATTAATTTCTCGGAAACTTATGGCACGAATTGCATACAAATTTGTTTTTAGGCTAGTTGAAGGGTGTAGATTTCATTTATGCTGTCGTAATTGTGTACTGCTATTGAAAAAAACAAAGTTATGGCTCGTTTTAATATGTAGATGGCCCCTTAAACAAATTTTATATGCATCTTTTAAAAGTAGACTTTATTTCCAATCGTTCGGTAGCAGTAACTTTCTTCTACGATAATATGTTGAGAAGTTATTAGGAGGTGTTTACTTTTTTTCCCACAACTACACTTTTGCTTTCCTTCATTAAATAAAAAAAGTCCTTTCGGCCAGTGCCAGGAGGAAGAGGTAGCTTTCATAATCCTTATTTAAAAAAAGCCAACTTATATCATACAAACACACGAGCTCAATTTAGTGGAAACCGAATATAGGAGATTCAATACTAATTTTTATCAATATAATGAATGAGAATTTCGCGAAATTAGTCAGCTTTATCCAAGCTGCTTTTCTTTAAAGTAACTTATACTTGGCTGCCAAATTCGGCAATTTCTTAAAGTGCCTGTCATTTTAAGACAACATGGTGGATGAGGCTAAGCAGTGAACTTGGTCGAGACCTTAGTAATTGCTGTGCACATGCTCACTCACATCGGAATCGGTTAATATATAGGAGTGCTGTCGCATGCAAAAAATCAGATTTTTCAAAATGTCACCCACAATAGAAATTGAAACTGCTATATCTGAGCCATTTTTTAAGGTAAAGACAAACAAAAAATGCTCCTGAATCCTTATATCAAGATCAAATACTTAAGAAAGAAACCTTTTTCAATTTCTAATTTTTTTGCACCTCACTTTAAATATATATATATTTTTTAATTTAATGGCCGCCATTTTGAAACAAGATGGCTGATGAATCTGGCCAGCGAACTTGGTCGAGGTGTTGATGTATACTATCCACATGCCTTCTTACATCGAAATAGGCGAATACGTGTGTTATCGCGTGACAAATACAAGATCGTTTCAAAATGTTAGCCATGCTAGAAATTCAAATCAACCATTTTTTTAAGATATCAACAAAAGAACAAATTTTCAGAAACAAAAACTGCTCCGGAATCTTTGTATGAAGGCCAAACACATAAAAAAAATATTTTTCATTTTCCAATTTTTTAATACCTCATTTTGAATTTTAAATTTAATTTTTTTAAACCCTTTTTTTGGTAACCCTTTTGAAATAAGATGGCGAATGAAGCTGGCCAACGAACTCGGTCGAGACATTGGTATGTACTATGTACAGACCAAGTTACATCCAAATAGGTTCATAAATACGCCTGTTATCGCGTGACAAACATCAGGTCACTTTAAAATGTCAGCTACAAGAGAAATTCAAAATGCTATTACTCAGCCATTTTTTTTTTAGATATAGACGAAAGAAAAACTGTTCCGGAATCTTTGTATTAAGGTCAAACACGTACAAAAAAAAATCTTTTTCATTTTCCAATTTTTTGGTATCTCATTTAATTTTTTTAATTTTTTAATTTTTTTAAATGGCCGCCATTTTGAAACAAGATGGCGGATGAAGCTGGCCAACGAACTCGGTCGAGATATTTGTATGTACTATGTACACACCAAGGTACATCCAAGTCGGTTCATAAATACGCCTGTTATTACGTGAGAAAAATCAGGACGTTTCAAAATGTTAGCCACGCTAGAAATTCAAAATTCTATAACTCAGCCATTTCTTAAGATATAGACGAAACAAAAACTGCTCCCGAATCTTTTTATCAAGGTCAAACACACAAGAAGAAAATATTTTTTTCAATTTTCAATTTTTGGTACCACATTTCAAATTTAAACTTTTCATAAAAATTTAAATGGCCGCCATTTTTAAACAAAATGGCGGGTGAAGCTGGCCAACGAACCCGGTCGAGACATTGGTATGTACTATGTATAAACGAAGTTACATCCAAATCGGTTCATAAATACGCTTTTTATCGCGTGACAAATTTCAGGACGTTTCTAAATGTCAGCCACGCTAGAAATTCAAAATGCTATAACTCAGCCATTTTTTAAGATATAGACGAAACAAAAACTGCTCCGAAATATTTGTATAAAGGTCAAATACATAAGAAAAAAAATATTTTTCCATTTTCAATTTTTTGGTACCACATTTCAAATTTTAAATTTTAAAAAAAATTTTAAATGGCCGCCATTTTGAAACAAAATGGCGGATGAAGCTGGCCAACGAACTCGGTCGAGAGATTGGTATGTACTATGTACAAACCGAATTACATCCAAATCGGTTCATAAATACGCCTTTTATCGCGTGACAAAATTCAGGACGTTTCAAAATGTCAACCACACTAGAAATTCAAAATGCTATAACTCAGCCATTTTTTAAGATATAGACGAACCAAAAACTGCTCCGGAATCTTTGTATAAAGGTCAAATACATAAGAAAAAAATATTTTTCCATTTTTAATTTTTTGGTACCACATTTCAAGTTTTAATTTTTTTTTTTAATTTTAAGTGGCCGCCATTTTAAAACAAAACGACGGATGAAGCTGGCCAACGAACTCGGTCGAGACATTGGTATGTACTATGTACACACCGAATTACATCGAAATCGGTTCATAATTACGGGAGTTACAGTGTGACATAGGTCATATATATATATATATATAGATAGATAGATAGATAGATAGATAGATAGATAGATAGATATAAATTTTGAACGGAGGGTGGTTTCGGGGTCTGGGGGTCATGATCGATGAAAATATACCAAAATTTTTTGAAAGCACTTTCCTCCGAACGGCTGCATTAGGTAGCTTTTTTGTAAAGAAAGCTACCTAATATCAAACTGTTTGGAAAACTATTGTAATATTAATATACACCACCGTGGCCCGTGAGTGGCTTGAGAACCTTTATACTCTCTTGAGTTGATATGTTGCATTTAGACATTGCTTTTATTCTCACGCTTACTTATTTAATAAACTGATATTCCTTTCGAACGAAGTTAAAATTGAAGACAATTTTCGCAAGTTTTTTTTGAAGGAAAAAAGTACCCCGCGATTACTCATACATCTAATTTAATTATTTTTTATTTTCAATTGAAATTCTTTAAACAGTTAATATTTTATTTCATTTAAAAGTTTAAGCTTCTATAACAAGGGCACAAGTATATTACATAAATTACCGATAATATAAGAACTCGACTGAATAAAAAAGCCCTTTTGCTATACTTTTTGACGGTAGATCGAATTTAGAAAAAGGAGGCCAAAATCACTTTCAAACAATGTAATTAATAATTGGTCATCATTTACTATGAACTGTTAGTTTTAATATTTTCTGATGTTATAGGGATTGTCGTAGATCACGTTAAATCGATACAAAATACGTAAAATGAGAAAAATGAAAAACAATTCCTGCAAAATAAAATTTGAGAAAAAGAGGCTTATAAAAATAAAATTACCCATAATCTAAGTGAAATAATACAAATACTTTGAAATTTACATTTACTAATTATGTATTTTATAATTGTGCCAAATATATAAATTGTTTCTTAACAGAAAAAAAAAATATATATATATTTTTATATGTGACGAAAGTAAGAGATTTTTTGATTCAAAAAATAACTTCTTGCGCAATTCAGTTTCAAACAACTATTTTCAAAATTAAATTTTAATTCATTTAAAAAAGTCTGTTTGGAAAATTAAAGACGAAAATTTAAAAATTCTGTATGCAATGAAATTATTTCTATCCAGTCTCTCTTTTTATATTTTGTAAAATGTGTGTCTTAAAAAGGACAATAATAAAATTAATATGACTAATAAATATAAAATGACGATAAAGAAAGAGTAAATGCAGAATAGGAGAGACGAACAAAATCTGTGAAGCAAGCGAAAATCAACGTAAAATAAATAACCGATTTGTTATCTGTAAAATGTAATTTATTCAGTTTTCATCAATATACCCTTTTAAAAGAAAATTTTTAACTTATTACTCTGTGCATGAAATATACGACCGAAGCAAATAGGCAAATAGGCGTACTCGTTATTTTTGCTACTGGATTAAAGAATGATAAATCGTTATAGCTAATATTATAATTAATGATCCATGCCGAAAATAATAAATGAAGCTGGTCTATGAATAGCTATTTTTAAAGATTGTTAAAAAATTCATTAATTTTCGTTGACACACACAAAAAGTCTCTCACGAATAAGGCGATATAATGCTTCTGAATTAAAAAAAAAGACAAATGGAAAATTAATTTTGTGGTAAATATGTAAAAAAATCTATCATTAACTTTTCATTCCAAATTCCTTTAATGATAATTTATGGCTTCTTTAGTATTTGATATTGTTTGAATTCAGGAAAACTTATTTATTTTTTATTTAATGATGTCTATCAGGTATAAAGCTGGAAAAACGATATTGAGAAATTTAAATGTATAAAAATTTAAAAAAAATAATATAACCGAAAAAAAAAAATCATGTTCCGTAAAGCGTTTATGAACATTCAACATTACGAGACTCTTATAATATAACATTCATTTTTTGGTATAGTGACAAGATATAGGTAGTTAAACAAGTTAATTCAATTTAAAGAATTTGTCTTATGTATCAAATATTAGCAACCGAATGCACAAAGAATCAAATCTCAGTCTCTATTTCTTCATGAAATTTAATTATTTAAATTATTTTCCATAATCTGAAATTTAACATATTATTTGTCGAACTATCGTACATTTGTCCAGATGGGAAAAGTTCCCGAGGCAGTATTGAAATGCACGAAAAAAGTAATATTCCATATGCCGTCAACTTGGTTGCCCAAATTTTATAATGGGCATTTAATTATGCGTACATAATAAAAGCAAAAAAATGTAAAAATTTGTTCTTCATTTTTTAAACTGCATCAGTTCATCACCTTTTGAAAAGTATCAAGTACTTTAAATAAAGCCTGCATGGCTACCATCCTCAAATGCCAGCGAAATTAGGTGACGCTTGGTCACCGTACACTGTTAAAAATTTTGCAGCATTCTGGCAGGTCATTCGACCATTTTTTGAAAAAATGGTTTCATAATCATAATTTAACTATATTCTGACCATAAAATGGTCAATAATATGGTCAGAATAGTGTTAAAATTACGGTTGTGTAACCGTTTTAGGAAAAAACGGTCAAATGACCTGCGAGAATACTGCAAATTTTTAACAGTGTACTTGAACGGTGTTGACGGTGTTAGAAAACTAATAAACTTTTATTAAATATATAGGTACGTGCTGAAGTTACCTTTTTCAGAACTCTAATATTTCCAATGTATCATTCAATTAACTATAGTCTCAAGAAATTTAAAATTGCATAATTTATATTTTAAAATTTCAGTTTAAGAGATTGCATGTAATGTTTGAGTTGATTATATAATATTCAGACAAAATATATATTAAAGATATTTTTCAGTTTTCTTTCTAAAATTGCGTATTTATAGCTTTATATGTCAATATACGAGTTTCTCATCCATATCCAGACTCTAAAAACAGAAAACGTATATTTATAAACATAAGTACGTCAGTTTATTATTTAATGTTTGGCTTTCAATATTCACCTAAACAGGAAATCTGGAAGAATATTTATTATGATTGTCCCAATAGATCACAAATTGCCACAATCTACTTCTTTGGGGTCACTAGAGAGGAATAGAAATATGAAGAAATGTTTCGCAAAAAGACCTATACACAGTCGACTATGCAAATTCTGAATTTAAATATCATAAAAAAAACAAATCAGTTGCACCAGGTCTGACATCCTGCGACTATGCTTCAAAAATGTACTAGATTCATGACAGGTGGACTACAGTCACAACACCTTATGCGATCATCTATATATAACATATAATATCGATGCTGAACCTACTCTGCGAAACCAGTATCTTCATAAAACAAATTACAAAAATTGAAAGAATTCAACAGCATATTCAAGAACTACTCTAACATTCTGAAACGTGCTATGGATGGAATTATAACACCACAGGATTTAAACATTAGGGCAGGATTTTCAACAAGTAATCCTTTTCATATTTGACTTAGCACTAAAAATGAAGAAACAATCTTATAACTTAAACATCAACTGGTATACAGACAAAATAAGAGTTAGGCGTAACAGGCTTAATGCATTGTATAAGCGAAGTAGACATTATTCAGACAACATTTTATATACAGCATAATATAATAAGGCAAGAGCAAGTTATATAAGGCGTCTAGTAGGACAAACAATAAATAGTATAATAGACAACAATAAATAGACAACAATAAATAGTATATATGGCACGGCATTTAAATTTCTAAAACAGAAGTACCTGAAAAATAGGTCTTAATCCACTTGGTACTTCGAACTTCAACACAATCAGAAACATCTCATGAAATTCAACCCCGCCTAGCAGATCATCACTTTGGAACAAATACACTGGATAATATCCATACATTCAGAGATGACCATTTTTTCACATCGCACGATACTTCAATGCGCTAGATCTCACTCAGTAAGCTTAAATATTGTGCGCAAAAGCAATATAATAAATAAGCACCTGGTTGCAATCTAATTAACACAAGATTAGTACCTTGTCACAAATTTTCATGAACTGATGCTGAAGTTATAAGGGTGATTTAAAACTTATTGTTCAAATTTCGTGCGGAGGTAGGGAGTACATCAGGGAACCGATTTTACATAGGAAAATCCACAAATGTACGCATGCGTATGTAAGGATCGCTGTGTGTACCCAACCTTCCATTGCGTTCTAATCACTGTTTTGACTTTCCTATAGCTAGTATTATTTCTTCTCTTATTTCTACTTCTGATTTGGACTTCCACGAAGCCTTTATCTTTAAAAACTCCAAAAATTTCGTTAAGGACCTTTATTCAATGACTTTATTATCTGACGCCTGGAAACTTCTCGTTCAATTTTGTTCTTTCCGGTTCTTTTAACTTTTATTAATATTTTTTTTATTATTGGATTGTTTTTTACTTTTTATTTTCATTTTTATTTTCTTTTATTTTTTGTTAGTTTATTTTATTCTTTGTTTTTTACTTTCTTCGTTCATGAGTTTTTAAATTTTGGTTTATTAACGAGATTTTTGGAGTTTTTAAAGATGTAAAAGTCTTCGTGGAAGTCAAATGAAAGTGGAAATAGGAAAAGAAATAATACTAGCTTTAGGAAAGTCGAAGCAATGATTGGGACGAAATGGAAGGTTAGGTACACACAGCGCCCTCTACATACGTATGCGTATATACTTTCTTACGTGAAATCGGTTTCCTGATGAGTTCCCTACGTCCCCACGAAATTTGAAAGTTAAGCTTTCAATCACCCTGTATATTAACTGCTTTCAGCTGGGTTATTTACCAGATGCATAAAAAATGACTTGCAATATTTTTTAGAAAAATGAACAAATACCTCAACTTGAAAAATCCTATTGTCCTCAAAATATGTAACTTTGCAACCAATGTTTGAAAAGACTGGAAAGACTAATAAAGACAAGAGTAATGCCATTATTTGAAAATACTTCAGACCTAGAAAATGTTTAATTTGGTTTCCGCGAAGGAAGAATTACTGTCAACGATGTAAATTATTTATATCTGAAACAACGGAATCACTTTCATCTAAAAAATATTTTTCATTGCGTCATTTAACATCGAGTTTTCTTTTGATACTATCGACTGGCACTTTATTTCACACATCATTTACAAATCCAGTCTCACACTATATAATATATATATTGAAGGACAATACTTCTTACTGTTTTATAAGTGTTAGTCGACTTTAATTTATACAATGATTTCCAGCACGCAGAGGGGGCCCACTTGGATCTTGCCTGTGCCCGTTTTCAAGGCTACTTTTTGCGGATTTCATTGTTAAACAATATCCTAACAAATAATCCCCAAATTTAGCTTACACTGATGATTTATTATTATAACAAAGAGAAAAAACAGCAATGTCAAGAATTTCAACTTTTTCTAGTCTAGTGTTGAATTTCTCTAAATTTACAAATATCAAATCAAGAAACGAATGAAATATTATTTGGTAGAAATCTTATGACTCGCAGTAAACTTATACTTAAATTACAAAATATTAGAATAAATATTAAGAAGAAGTAACTTACTCAGGCTTAGTATTAGATTCCAAATTTAAATACCTAGACCACTTAACATTGTGTAATCTCAGGTAGCAAAGTTCATACTTGGATTCAATAGATTAAAACTTTCAATCGCGGAAATCAACTGAGATAATCTGAAATATGATATAAATCTGTAGTTTTTAAACAAATTACATATCTTATGAGGGTAGATTTCGTGATTTATATTGCCACAGCATGCGAAGATTGATTTCAATACAAAGAACAATTATACTAAATATAATAAAAGAGTATAGAAGTATCTTCATTTATGCATGATGCGTTCTTATTGGCTTTTCTGTAAGAGACGTTACTTTAATTAATGGCTGTAATTGCTACCATATTAACGATGGACAAAGAAAAGTCAAATATACGAAATAAGCAATTGAATGCTGAAGGAGAAAACTGACGATTTGTCAAAATACAATTAATTAAAAAAATAAGCATTTTAGATAAAATTTTCATAACAACATTAATTAACTATAGCTTAAAAATATATTCATATGGCTCCCTCATGGAGCAAGGTATTGCATCAGCGTTTACAGTAAACTATCTGACTACATATAATTATGATAACGCAGTTAGACTACCTAACAAGAGTTCAATTGATCAAACAGAATTGATTGTCATTTTAAATGCATTAAAGTGGATCCCTTCTTCACAATATAAAGATATTCTCTTGTTAATGGATAGCTGTTCATCACTTTATGCTCTTAAGATTCTGTTTCAACGAAACAAAAATGAACAAAACAAAAATATACAGCATTTTCTTGTTTGTTCCCAACAAATTTAACAATTACATGGATCAACCATCACATTGGAACGAAAGATAATTAATGGCAGATTTATTGGCAGAGGATGCTATCCCACATGGCAATTAAAACGAAACGGAAACTGTCTTATTCTGATTTTCGGAAGTCAAATTATTTTTTAGCCAAAAAATAGTCCCTGATTGGCAGCAAGATTAGTCATATTTATTAAAAGCCAAATATACGTATAAAATTGTACGAAAAATTCATTTGAATCTCATTTGAAAAAAAAAAAAAAAAAAAAACAGTCTTAGTATTCTACATTACTATACGTGGAAGTTTCCATCATTTCAAAATAAAATAGGAAAACGCTCTTTCTCATCATGTATATTCCAAAAAAGTTTAGGAACTGTTTTACATTACATATTTGGAAACTGCTCTCTACAGAGACATAAGTATAATTTTAATAAAACTTTTACAGTGCGCAAAAATTTGAAGAAAACCTTGTTTGACCCTTTAACCTCTTCAAAGACGATTTTTTATGGTGTGAAAAACGGTTTATTTTTTCACGATTTATTCAATTTATATTAATATAAATTAAAAAAGAAAAAAAAAGAAAAACGGAATAATAAAAATTCATCAAAAATAGCCTCCACATTTGTGGCTGCTGAGCATTAATGGCAATTTATGAGTGAAATGGTTTCTTATGAAAAAAAACTAATAGTAAAGTTCTTTGTTACATTTCTACAAATTATTAAAATTTATATATTTACTAGTATACCTGATATTATTTTTATCAAATATTAACGATTTGTTCATATGATTCTAAAAACACTAACTGCCGTTAAATGATTTAACGCTTCTTTTAATATTTTTAACATCGGAAATAAAATTATTAGTGCAGTCAAATTCTAAAATTTTTTGTTCTCTTGTTGGGATATTCTATAGTGAATAAATTATTATCAAATTTTTAATCTTTTTATTTTTGACAGTAATTATAAAAAAATAAACGACCACATATGTGGCCAAAGGCAAGAAGAGATTAAACAAACTAAAAGAAAATTACAACATGCGGGAAAAAAAACTTCTCTCATTTATCGAAAAGAATCTATCTTTCCTTTTCTTTACTTTTATAAAATAATTTTAAGTACTATGTACTTTGTTCTTGAAAATTTTAAATTATAGTTAACACTGTGTCATGTCTCTATATTAAGATTGTTTATACAAATGTTTATTTATAGTGTCATGTAAAATTATTAAATGTGTTATGCATTAGTTTAATTTTGAAAAATTTCTAATTGCTATCTTCATAATTTTAATTATTATCAATATTATCATTATTATTTTAATTATCTTTACAAGAAGAAAGTATTGGATTCATGAAAATTTTCGACTTCCGTTTTTTGATGGATTTACACGTTTTACGGATCAGAGATTCCAAAAAGCATGTTTTTACAAAATGTTTGTCTGTCACTCTGTGAGTCTGTCTGTCTGTCTGTGTGTATGTGACACAAATTTTGTGGGCACTCTATCTCAAGAACAAATGCACGGAATTTAATAAAAATTTATTTTCAGGTAGTCCCTGATATAGATTGGTGCTGATTAGTTTTTGGTGTAAATCGCCCACTAGGTGGCGCTGCTATGCTGCATTTTGCAGGATTTCCGCGATAGCTCTATCTCAAGAACTACTGAACGGATTTTTATAAAACTTCAGATTCAGTTACTCTTTGATATGAGTTGGTGCTGTTTACGTTTTGGTGTAAATTGCCCTCTAGGTGGCGCTGCTATGATGCATTTTGCAGGATTTCTGCTATAGCTCTATCTCAAGAACTACTGCACGAATTTTTATAAAACTTCAGATTCAGTTACTCTTTGATGTGAGTTGGTGCTGTTTACGTTTTGGTGTAAATCGCCCAACAGGTGGCGCTGCTATGCTGCATTTTGCAGGATTTACACTATTTTCGCAGTAACTCTATCTCAAGAACTAACTCGCACATTTTCATCAAACTTTTGATATGAAATTATACTGACTATGTGTTGGTGGAAATTGCCCAATAGGTGGCGCTGCTGTGCTGCATTTAGAACGCTTTCCTCAATAGCTAGAGATCTCCAATAGCTAGAGATTCCTCAATCTCAAGAACTAATGCACGAATTTTCATCAAACTTCAGATTCAAGTATACCTTGATTAATATTGCTGATGATTATGTGTTGGTGCAAATCGCTCAACAGGTGGCACTGCTATGCTGCATTTGTCATGATTTGCGAAATTGCTCAATCTCAAGAACTAATGCTCGTATTTTCCCCCAAATTTCATATTAAGTTAGACGTTGACATAAGTCGATGTTGATTAGGTTCTGGTGTAAATCACCCTATAAATGGCGCTGCTATGCTGCATTTTGCTGGATTTACATGATTTCAGCGATAATCATATCTCACGAACTAATGAACGGAATTTCACCGTTTTAAAATCCTTATGATGAGCCTAGATTGCCATTTAATTTTGGAAAAGTGATAACGAATTTTGAAGTATTGACATGTATGAGATCGAAGAAAGTTTTGGGATTGGTACATCCGACTAGTTTCTTATCACATAAAATGGTAACGTTTTTATCGCAGTTTGATATGACGCATAGACATGTTTTAAGTAAATGCTTCAGGAACTATTAGGAGCGCGTTGATGTCTCTTCTATTATTTTATATTTTTGTGATTATTTTATCTTTTTGTATAATGTTGTGATACTCAACTTCAATTGTAGAAACTAATTTTGTATTTAGTTTACTTAAATCTCTTATGCAATACTCAACATCTATAACATAAAATATGAATATTCTTGAAATATATCCCATTGTACAGAAAAGTTTCTATTCTTAACGGCTGAATCTCCACGATTGGGGGATTACATTTCAGCTTTTTTTTTCAATATACCAAGGTTTGAAGAAAAAGCAAATACAAATCGTAGAAAGTAAGAAACATTACAAAAATTAGATTTATTTTTTTTCGGATATGTACTTTTGAAGTCCATGTAAAAACTCAAATAAATGTTTGCATCACTTAAAAAAATTGCGTTTTAGATTACAAACCATAATATCCTGTATAAAATTAAATTTAAAATCAAATCAAAAATTTAAAAAGTTTCTTTAATTTTATTATATTTTTATTAAGTTTTACAGGTAAAGTGAGGCAATATCTAGATATGTTATCATAAGGTCGACAGCCCGCAATATATAATTCTTTATCGTATTCCATAGGCAAAAATTTATAGCTCTGGAAATTTAAAATAAATATACTTGTAGTATACTTGTATGCGATAAATAAAAGTTTACAATTTTAAGAGCGGGAACAAGTACTCCCAGTGCAATCGTAGCACTTTGAAATGGTTCAAGAAATATTCTTATTCTAATCCCTAATGTAAGATAAAAATGCAATACAAATCGTTTGTGAGACAAATGGACGAATAAGTAAACTCCTTCTCATTTCAGTAGTAAAATATGCTTCTGCAATTGTTGGAACGTATAAAGAAGAGTTAAGGTGACAATGGGCTTTGAAATGAGCAACAATTGACCCAAAATACGAATTTTAGTTTGTCTATTGTTAAACTAAAAAGAATTTTAATAAAAAAAAAAGTGCCCAGTTAAACCGGTGGATTTGAGATTACAGGCTATTCACATTAATTGTATATTGTACTGTTATTTCAAAGAATGATGCCCCTCGAATAATAAATTAAAGGAGAGGATTAGCTCCCCTTTCCACCTTCCCTTTATACTTAACCACTGAACTTCCAAATGTAATCAAGGGAGCGCCTTATCAGAAAAAACCTGCATAGCAAATTTGAAGCAAATCGGATAATTCTGCATGAAAAACCCATTTAGCTAAATTAAGGAGGAGAATTAGCTCCTCAATTTCTTCCATTTATACTTAACCAACGAACCTCCTAATCTGATCAGGGAAGCGCTTTATCAGAATTAACCGGTATACCAAATTTGAAGCAAATTTTGTGGGCGCTCTATCTCAATAACTAATGCACGGAATTTAATAAAAAATAATATATTCAGTTAGTCACTGATATAAGTTGGTGCTGATTAGTTTTTGGTGTAAATCTCTCAACAAGTGGCGCTGCTATGCAACGTCTTTCACGATTTTCACAATAGCTCAATTTCCAGAACTAATGCACGGATTTTTATCAAACTTCTGATTCAGTTAGTCCTTAACATGAATTGACGTTTTATACATTTTGGTGTAAATCGCTCAACAGGGGGCGCTGCTATGCTGCATTTTTTGTAATTTCCGCAATAGCTCTATCTCAAGAACTAATGCTTGGATTTTCATCATAGTTCAGATTCAAGCATACATTGGTATCAATTAGTGCTGTTTATGTTTTGGTGTAAATCACTCAACAGGTGGCGCTGCTATGCTACATTTTTCAGTATTTCCGCTATAGCTCTATCTCAAGAATTAATGCACGAAATTTCATCAAACTTCAAATTCAGACATACTTTGATATGAATTGTTGCTAAATTGATGTAATTTCTTGTATTATTTAAATGATTTAATTGACGTGATTTATATAGAAGAAAGTTTTGTGATGGCCACAACATACTAGTTCATTGAGCTTTCACTATTTGGCTGGGACTTGGAACTCGATCTTTGAATGCGGTTTCCCAGGGCATCTGCTCTGCGGCGATGTCTCGCCACCACAATTATTATGTAAATCTGTGCTGTAATCACAAGTGCCTCTTTGGACTGATTATGAATACCATATTATGTGCTGAGATTTACCTGATATGTGAATTAATCTAAACGAATAAAGTGATTTTGCGTAGCTGTTACTTAAAATTAATGCATTAAAATTGTAAAGCATTGAAAAAAGAAAAACATTAATTATAGGAAAATTTAATATTTATAAAAGATTATGAGACAAATAATACGTAACAATAAATGTAAATAAGTGTTTCTTTGGGGTAACGATAATAAAAGTATATCAGTGCTCGTATAAAAGTAAATATATAAAAATAGTAGTTTTAATGCAAACCAAAAAATTAAATTTTTCTAATTTAATAGTGCGTGTCTCCTATTTTTTGTTATACATATAAGGGTGGAAATAAATGAATCTGCCTCTGTTAAAAAGAAAACCAGATGATTGAAAAATTCAACTGAAATATCTTATTGATACTCCACCCGACAATATACCCAAAATTACAGCTGTACTAGGCGTTACTAATAACGCCTAGCAGACCGGGAGGAAGCTGTACAAATCACCACTTCATCGAGCTGACTACTGAAATTCATAGATTAGTTAAACCTCGATTCGTATATTATAATGCAACTGGTCTTCCAAGTAACAACTTGGTGGAAAGCACCAACAAACCTGATTTTCGTGGTATTTTCGTTGTTGACTGATAGGTTTACCATTGTGTTTTCCTGCTCCCATTTCTCCCTGTTTTCATACTTCGGGTTGAGGAATGTTCAGCGATAAACTATCCAATCAGCGATTAAATCGGGTCTGCAGGTGATTTCCACCAAGATATGATTTGGCAGACCAGTTGCCTTTTAATATGCTAATCGACTTCAGTCTAATCCTGGAATTTTAGTCGCCAACTCGATGAGGTGATGATCTGTGCAGCTGCTTCCCGGTCTATAGGCTTTAATCGAGTTTATTCATCAAGGATAGCCTAATGGTGCGTATAAAAACTAACTGTAAAAACTTTAAACGGTCCGGAGCAGATAGATACATGAGCAAACTAATTTGTCTAGCAAGCTATACTTATTACACACTTTATGCAGCATGAAATAAGATGAAAGGTAATACGATTATCCTCATTACCAAAATATTAGTAAATTTATAGTGGTTCCCTAAACTCATGATCCAAACTTTATGATGGCATAGACACAGTGTAAGAATCATTTATTTTATAGAAATATATGGACTCAAATGACGAGTGGAAGTACAAACACAGGAAGTAGACATGAAAGGGATGTTTATTGACAGTCTCATTGTTAAGTGTTATGTTTACAACAATTTTTATAATTGCGTCAACCAACACTAACACATTGTTTCCAACAGCAAAGTTGACTGAGCTGTCCAGCAGTGGTCATGCAGTGGTAGACCATCAGCCAGCACTTCTTCATCATTGCCAGTACCTATCTTGCTGCTGGCCAGCAATTTCCTCTTTGCTGGGTAGTTCTGCTAGTAGTAATATAAAAAGTTTCAGAAACGAATGTGTTCATATTTAGGAAATTTAAAATTAGAAAAAAAATTAAAACAATAGAATTATCGAATAAACTTTTGAACACAGAAACAACGTAAATGTAAATATTACTTTAAGGTATGCGGTTTCACTGGACTAGGCGATTTTACCCAAGTTCTCCCTCAAATTATCTTATTTGAAAAACATTCTAAATGCAACATTTAAAATTGATGTTTAAAAAACATCGAGTTACAATTAGCTTTAAAGACTTTTTAATTTTTTTTTTCAGTTAAAAAAATAATTTTTAAAATCACTTCGGATGAATATAAATTATAAAGAAATATTTTTTTACGTATCAAATAAAAATACGTAAAACATAATTTAGAGTACTTTTTTACAGAAAGATAAAGACGTTGAGCTAACAGCTCTAAATAATCTCAAAACTATTTTTGCACTGTCTTAAAGCTATAAATTTGTCTTACTGTTTATGTAATCGTCATTTGTGCAGTTACAAGTTCACCTGTAAATACTACATAGACTTTTATTGTGGGAGATAAATCTTTATTAAATATGCTATGTACAGCATGTTCGCACTGTCACAAAACTCAAAAATAAACTTACTATTTCAAAAAGGATCATTTAAGCAGTACAATATTTACTAATATAAGCTAGAAACATTTTCATTATGTGAAATAATTCTTTATTAAATACGCTATACATACTATTATAGAATGCTTCGGTAACTTAAAATGTTGTAGCGATCTCATCTCACATGATCAGTATAAATCGAGTTACTAGCTTAGAGTAACTGACTTGGCCTTTTGCTCGACGCTAACGTTCTCGCTTCCTGATCATGAGATCCGTGGTTCGTATCCCGTCGGCGCCAATCGCTCGCTCGCCTCATTTGTAACCCGGAGAAAGCACGCAACCCTCAACAACAACAATTATCTCTTCTCATAACCAACAGATGACAGCACTAAATAAATAATCTCTAGAAAATTAAGCCTGTGAAACGCTCACAGCACATAAGCCTGGCATTCTGCGCCAGAGGTATGCACGGGCCGAAATTTATAGGCCCGGGCTCGGCCGACTCATAGAAAAAACGTTTCGGCCCAGCACGACCCGTAGAAAAAAAATTATGGGTCCGGCCCGGCCCGGCTCGGAAAAAAGTTACAATCTCGGCCCGGCCCGAGTTAATTGCTACAAAACATTTATTTTTACGTCGATTTGGTTAAAAATTTCTCTCTTAGGAGGAGTTCTGACCAAAAATATTTATCTTAACCTTTTTTCCATGTTTCTAAACTATCATGTCTAATCATCAAACTATCATGTCAACTATCATGTCAACTATCTTTTCATGTTTCTTTTATTTTTATATAAGCGCCTCAGGGTGCGATATCTATTTTTTTTAATTTTCTTCTATGTAAATGTTTCATTTATCATTAATATTCTTAATAAATATTCCATACATTGAATTGTTAAAAATCTGAAAAATGCTGTACAGTAAGACTCAATTAAATAGAAAAAAAAATGCGTTATAGAAAAGTTTTCTTCTTAGCAAATGTAAATGTATTATATATTATTTTCTTACGTATTAGTTCATTAATTTTTCATGGATCAACACGTTTTTCAGTTAAAAACAGGATTCCGTCTTAAGAAGGTTCCTTTACACACATTTTACTGTATTTAATTTAGCTATATTTTAATTAGCGTAAAAAAATTACTATTCTTTAAAAAATAATAAACATTTAATTGTATAATAATGGCGATTCAAAAATGTATGCATATTTTGCAAAAATCTTTGGGACAGGCTTAATTTTACTGACCTTTGAACGAACAGGTCACGCCGAGATAATTATTTTCATACGGGCTGGCTCAAAACTAGGACTGAAAATTTTGGGCAGTGAAGACTAGAAAAGAAACCAGTCCCGGCTCTGTACAGAAAAAAATAAGTTAGGCCCGGCATGGCCCGATTCTTCCGGAAGAAAGTAAGGCCCGAATCCGACCCGGTCTGTAAAGAGTAGTCACTAGGTCCGGCCCGTCCCGAGCCTTCAGAAAAAAATATGGCCCGTGACCGGTGCCGCAAATGGAAATAGGCCCGAGCCCGACCAGCGGGCCATACCGGGCTCGGGCATCGGGCCTCTATGCTGCACATCATTCACGAGTGCATATCGCTCGTCAGACATCGACAAGATTTCTTTCTCACTGCGGAGGAGGTGTGTAGCGATCTCATCTCACATGATCAGTATAAAGCGAGTTTCTAGCTTAGAGTAATTGACTTGGCCTTTTACTAACGTTCTCGCCTCCAGATCATGAGATCCACGGTTCGTATCCAATCGGCGGCACTCTCTCTAAAATGTATTTAAATCTAAATTGTTTGAAATCGATCAGAAAAGAAGAAAGAAGTGAGACAGTTTTCAGCTCCAATCCTCTGGTTGCTTGTAGCAAATGTGCTACTAACAGAACTAAATCGGCTGGGATTTAAACTATTTGCCTTCGCCGATGATTTCAGTTTCATTTTCTCCGGTCGTTACAGACGTCATCTGGAGGAACAGTTTGCCGAAGATCTTCCTATTTTCTGCCGGCTCCTGGATTTTCTGCACCTCACACTCTCACCACAAAAGTCTCAAGCACTAGTATTCACCAAACCACACAGATATGATCCAAAACGCCCTCCAGTGATGAGGATCAATAATGTCTCCATTCGACACGTACAATTCATAAAACTCCTAGGTATAACCATTGACGCAAATCTTAACTGGATCCCACACATTAACGACCTAAAACTTAAATTGACAGCATATCATAATAATTCATTAAGACTAACTTCTAAATTGGGAGGGGTAGACAACAAAACACTGAAGATCTGGTACCTAACAATAATCGAAAGAATAATACTTTACGGGGCCTGTATCTGGGGGGGTAATTTATCATCCATAGCACAACCTAAACTAAAATCAATACAACGCACTTTTCTCCTACAAATTTCAAGAGGCTACCGCACAATCTCCACAGATGCACTACATATACTTACAGGTATTCCACCCATCACACTTCAACTAGAATACGAACACGCCAAATCCTCAATCCTACAGCTAAAACGTGACACAGTAATAGATTTTCTTTTTCCAAACACAACATTGCAATACAAAGTCAGGAGCTGGCAGCTCCACCCCGCTGAGGAGACTTCACATTTTCAAGTAAACACAACACGCAACAGCTACACACCTGCCCTTAGCACCACACTCTTCACTGATGGTTCAGGTACAGAGACTGGCGTGGGCGCAGCCTTCTGCGCCACGGAGGGCACGGTGGTGGTCCATCAGTGGTCTGCAAGGCTAGATGATAATAACTCCGTATTCCAAGCGGAGCTGTTCGCAATACTAAACGCATTAGAGTGGGTGGAATCCCACTCTAGCAATAGTATTATCATCTACAGTGACTGCCTCTCTGGCCTGTAGGCAATACAGGCACACAGGACAAAACATCCTCTAGTACTGCAAATCAAACTAAAACTTAAGAATCTCCTACATCGTATCTCACTAGGTCACGTCTCGGCTCACAAAGGTATCTTTGGCAATGAACTAGCAGACAACCTAGCGAAGAAGGCCACACAGAAAGAAACAATAGACACACACCTCCCAGTGCCCCAGTCATACGTCAAAGGGGTCCTTACAGCAAGGATACTGACGCGATGGCAGGAGCACTGGGATACTTCAAAAAAGGGCAGGCACACATATAAGGTAATTCCTAAAGTTTCTCTCACACTATATAACTTAACACCCTACACCACTAGCTTCTTAACAGGACATGGCCCTTTCATGGATTATCTGGACCGCTTCAAAATAAGATCCATTGCCACTTGCGTCTGCGGTGAAGATGGCACTATAAGTCACCCGTACTACAGTTGTACTCTCACGCAACGTTGGCACTTGAGGCGTCCAGACATACTGCCAGTCAACTGGCTCCAAAACGTCCTTTCCCGCACCCTCCAACTCAACAAATTAAAACACATTCACAATTTCCTTACATACTTAACAAACTTAACTTAAGCCCTGGTTCTGCTTATCTGCTCGTGCCATCTTACTTGTGCCACACAAAGCATTACATCTCCAATGGACGCTGAGTATTTGCTCGTGCCATCTTATTTGTGTCACGCAAATCATTACATCTCCAATGGACGCTTGAGTATTTGCTCGTGCCATCTTACTTGTGCCACGCATTCCATTCTTTTCCCTTCCTGCCGCCCCTTGTCGCGAGAGGGGTTCCTACCCCGGCGGCCAGGATCAGTGATGTTTATTATTATTATTATTATTATTTATTTTATTTTATTTTTACATTAAATGTTCTCATACTCCCGCCCTCTGTCGCGAGTAGGCGTTTTTCTGGCGGGAAGGCATTCGTCTAATTTTTGTAATCCCACTTTGCTCTTTTTAAAATAAACTCTGGGTTCTGTGGTCGGTGGTGCATAGACGCCCTTAGCGGGTGAGCGTCGCCCCTTGAGCATTTTGTGTTTGTCCGTCTGCATACGGCCGGACAGGGCTGCACGCACTAACGAGCCCCAACGTGTCGGGGAACATACCGGAAGAGACGTTAAGCTCTAAGGGGCAGGCCTAGCCGGCCCTGAGCAGTCTCTCTTAGGCTGCCTAACTTCAGAAATGCCAGTACATAGATACAGTCATAGCAGCTATTTATTATTGCCTAGAGGTAAGTATTTCAACTACAAGGTGTATCTGAAAAAGTGGGCAAAACTTTACGGGGTAATAGAATGCAGCTATACGATCAAATTTCGTCATAGAATGTATGGTTGGAGCGCAAGCGGTGAGAAGTTAAAGGTTTGTTTTCCACTGTCCCAGGGCGATGAATTGGTCGATGTGGTCCCATAGCTTAGCCCCAAGATCGCCAGATCTCTCCTGTTTGGACTTTTTCCTGTGGGGCCATATGAAATCCTAATCTACTAGCGTCACATTGAAACCGATATGGATATAGTCGCCAGGATTGCCGTTGTTCCCGGGGATTCGGGGGAAAGGCCTGATGTCTTCGCAAATGTGCGTGAGTCCCAATTCCGTAGGTATGAAGCGTGCATTATAGCTGGCAGAAGATCTTTTGAGCAATTTCTTTGAGCATGTACATTAATTACATTCATGTTAATAAAATGCTTTCTGAAGCATCTCCTCTGATTCTTGTGTTAATTCTTTAAATGCAACAGTGGAAAACTACCTTTTAACTTCTCACCGCTGGCGTTCCGAACATACATTCTATGACGAAATTTGCTTGTATAGCTGCGTTCTATCACCCAGTAAAATTTTACCCCCTTTCAGATACACCCTGTATAAGCCCTTAAAGGAATGCTCAAATTGAGTAAAAAATGAGATATCCGGATTCACCCGACTATACGATTTAATCCCAATTTCTCGTATATTTAGTTTATACTTATACTAATGAAATAGGGTATATTCTACTGCCATGTATAATTTTAAAATTAGTAAATCATAAGCTACATATTGACCGATTAAAAAGTTCAAAAACTTTGTGAAAATGTTTTTATCTTAAATAAATATATCTATTCTAAAATTTATACTTTTGGAATAAAAAATGCCCTTATACATTGCTTAAATTTAATACTTTGTGAGACATTTTTCTCATTTAAAAGGTTGTGCAGTTCTCTAGGCTTTGAAAAGACTGATATACGTTTTTAAAATGTTAAAAATTGGTACATTTTAGCAATAAAATATTTTTTGTTATCCGTGACCAGTTTTAAATAACAAAAGAGTGAAATCTTAAAGTAAAAGAAATATTTGTTTTATTTAAAGTTTTCAAAATAAAAATAAATCTAAATTTACTTCACGGAATTTGAAAAAAAAAATATCAAAGTGCTAACATTTTAAAAATATTCCAGCACCTATTCCTATGATTTACATATATGTCGAAATACCGCAGAACGATCGTTTAAATGCAAAACATTCTTGTTCTCGATACGTATGATAAAAAAAAACGAATTTTTCTTTTATTATTGAAAACACATTTATCCAAAGACCTAAAAAGGAGATATATTTGGTGATAATAAAAGCCTTTGCTATAGTCTTTCATCTTTTGTTACAAGTTTTGTTGGCTAATGAAAAAAAGCAAAAACAAAATGAAACCGCTTATAAAAAATATAAAACTGTAGAAAGAATGATAAAATTGATTGCGTAGCATCTATAGAGATATATATTTCTATTAAATTTATTTATGTAATAAAAGTAACGACAACGGAAAGTCATGTGTCAAGTATACAGTATGAAATATTTTCCAACATATCTAGAAAACGGTTGAAACTTCACTGTTAAATAAGGTTAAAGATTATATGTAAGTAAACAGATTAGAAAACATATTACACATTTTCAGATCAGGTTCTACCAATTAGCTCCCATTGTAAAATAAGTAGTCAAATTATTTTGTGCAGCCCTGTTTATGAACTGCACATTACGAAATGTGAAATAAGTTTGAAATTTTGTAATGTTAACTACATCCCAAGGTTTTTGATAGTATGAGACATTCCATTTTTAAGTTACATTAATCGCAGTCCCTCCCCCAAAGTTAAAAGTTTTGTTAAATACGAAAACTGATCCAATCCAAGCCATCAATAGATCAGGGGTATATATTATATCTTTCAAGAAGGACAATAAAGATTTTATGAACATAGGTATGACACTGAGAAAATTTCGAGACAGAATAAAAGAACATGAAGCAGATCTGAGTTAAATAGACTTCACACTGCGTTAGCAAGTTTAGCACAAATTCAGCCTATAAAAGTAGATTTCAATAGATCCAAAATTATCTTCAGTACGAGTAATCACCAAGAAGCTATTATAAGAGAATCTCTAGAAATAATATCTAATAAAGAAATAGTCTGTAACGATATATTATCATATGATATCCAGGCAGTCAGGAAAGAATTAATACATGATGGATAAACCTGTATTTTTTTGAAATTTTTCAATAACATTTCCCATGCCACCTAATATTCTATACCACCCTTGAAGTAAAATGGTCTGTTCCGGGAAAAAGCTAGAATACGTAAAGAGGCAACAGCTGATAGTTTTTCATCTGATGAAGGCCGAGTAAGTTTCGGTTGAATAGGTTTAGGTTTTTAAAATGACTGTAATATGTTTTTAAAGGATTTTGTTATATTTGACGGACTTTTAAGCAATGTATTTACATTTATTTGTATCTTATGAATTTTAATGATTGGAAATAAAGTCTAATTTTAAATGATTTATATAAAATTTACTTAGGGGGCCATCTCTGCGCTTCCGAAATTTGATTAAGAGATCAGCGCCACCTAACTGATAAATTATGTAACCTTGCAGTTGAGCTTCGTTGTCACCTGAACAACATGTGTGTAATGAGCGCCCTCGCTCTCAAATCAGAAGTTCATTTTAACGTTTGCCCATTGGTCTTCCTGAGCCAAACTTGATTAATGAAAGAGAAAACTTGCTCGACCGATGGCAGAAAACTCAAAAAATGGTGCAAATAATATGGAAAAATTGGACCAATTCTTATTTAAGCCATTTACAGCAGATGACAATTATGAAGACGAAATGATGACAATGTTAGAGTAATAATAGTCCGGACTCCATCCAGAACTTACAGAAAAAGTATCTCCAATATTTGTGTTTTACCTATTGTAAATAATAAAATTATCAACTAAGCTTAACCTGTATCTATTGAATCTATTATTTCTTATTATTGTATTTATATTTAGTGCTTTATGTGTTACATTAATTAGTAATATCATCTGTATGTTATTGTATATTTACTTGTTGTGTATCATTGAACTATCAGAATGCTTTAATGGGGGCCGGTATGTGCGCACCCGAAGTTTGATTAAGAGATCAGTGCCACCTAACTGATAAATTATGTAACCTTGCAGTTGAGCTTCGTTGTCACCTGAACAACACGTGTGTAACGAACGCCCTCGCTCTCAAATCAGAAGCTCATTTCAACGTTTGTCATTTGTCAATAATAAATAAAAATCAATGGTAAATTAATCACAGTCCACTGTTCTCAGTGCTCACGACATATGGTCCTAGCCGACCGGAGCACAGCAAAAAATGACTACTTTAACAACGTTAAATCGCCAACGCGGCGTCTTAAAAACTAAACTAAACAAAATTACGAAATTCATTAACGAATATGAGTGCACCCATCTAAAAAAATCGCAAGAAGAGCAGTAAGAAGAACGATTGCACTTAGAATACAAAAAAAGTTTCGATTTTGGAAATTAAAACGTCACTCCGTAATCTTATTGAGTCCTATACAACTCTTCCAGAAGATGTCGACATAACAGACTCTTTGGAAATAGCAACTGAGCTAGAAGAAGAACTGGAAGATTCAGAGGTAAAACTTAACATTTTTCTTTGTAAATATGAGTGTTCTAATATTAAAAAAGAAAATCTTATTGTTACTACTAACTTTAAAATACTAGACTTACCTCTACCCAGTTTCTATGATAAATATGATGAATTTCAAAATTTTAAAGCTCAATTTATGTCCATTATCGGAAACAATGAGAATCTGAACTCAACTCAGCAGTTATGCTATTTAAAAGGCTGTCTAAAAGGTGAGGCCAAAAGGCTTGATCAGCCCAAGATACCTACGAATCTCTTTGCCAGTCTTTCTAAAAAAGATATGAAACAAAAGAGCTGTCATTGATTGTCATATTATTAAATTATTTAATTTTTCAAGAGTACCATATTCTCCTGACCATTTAATGCAATTAATTGATAATACAAAATGTAATTTGCGTGCATTAAAATTTTTTGAGTTTCAATCTAACGAACTCTCAGATCCTTTAATAATGCACATCTTGTTTCAAAAATAGCATCTTAAAATAAAAATGTCTTTCGAAATGAAATTAATTAAAAACGAAATTCCTAAATTAGCTAATTTTTTAAGCTTTTTGGAAGAAAGAAGTCGCATTCTTCAGAATACTGTTATATCAAAGGAACAAAAAAAGTTCCCTTATAATAATTGGAAATCTGGCACTAAGCCAAACATTGAAAAATCCCTTTTAACAAAATCAAAACAGGGGAAAGGATGTATTTTAGGATGTATAGATCCGCATTCTTTATATAGATGTGAGAAATTTAAAGAAATGAATGTGATGAAAAGATCAGAACTTGTTAAAATTAACAATTTATGCCAGTCTTGTCAAAATAATCATCTACATAATCCTTGTCTAAAAATAAGTGCTTTTCGTGTGACAGCAGAGAAAAGTACAGCTTATTGCATCCATTAAATGAAAATAATAATATCAATAAACAATTCAGAGTTGAAGACCAGGCAGATAGGAGCCAACTGGATTCTTCCCCTTCCCCCTCTCCTGATAATCAAACATTTTTCGCGAAGGAAAATAAAATAAATAAATCTTTGTAATAACACAGCTGTGATATATTTGAAGGACGGTTCTGGGGAATTTCAAACTTCAATTGCTGTATTAGACAGTTGCTCAAGCTCATAATTATTGAGTTCTCATGCTGCAAATATGTTAGGGTTGCGTAAACAAAAACTCACATTCCCATTTCCGGACTTAACGATTTATGTTTAAACTCTAAATCATTTGTTAGTACGGAATTAACGAATGTAAACAAAACTAAATCTTATCAGTTAGATATGTTAGTAGATCCTAAAATTGCTGAACTTCCGCCGAAATATGTAAATGCGTCAAAATTAAAATTGCCGTCGAATATAGAATTAGCAGATAATAACTGGAATAAACCAAAACGCGTACACGCGCTGATTGCAGCCGAGTTATTCTATGAATTAATAGGATCCAATAAAATTAAAATTGATGATTCTCAATTAACATTAGTAGAAACATTTTTTCGGGCATGTTATGTCAGGCACTGTATGCAATTCTATCTCGAATTTAAGGGAATCTTCTGATTCTTGTTTTTTAGTAACAGATTATAAAAATTTGGAAAAAGAAATAAGTTTTTTTTGGGAATCAGAGCAAGTAAGTGAGTTAAAACCCTTAGTTAGTGAGGAGTTAAATTACTGTAATGAACATTTTTCACAGACTCGCTATCGAAAACAGGACGGCAGATACGTTGTTGAATTACCCTTTAAGATTGAAATGTTAGATAATTCTCTGGGAGGTTCAAAACAAATCAGTTATGGAACCGTTTAGAGCGGGATCCCAAATTAAGGGAATTATACTCAGAATTTCTAAAGGAATACGCTACTTTAGGACACTTGGAAGAAAGATCCGGTGACATAAATCCTGATAAAGGATATTTTCCCCTCATCACAGTGTTTTGCGACCGTGAAGTACTACAACAAACTGAGGGTTGTTTTTGATGGGAGTTGTAAAACTACTAAAAAGTCTTCAAACGACTTACTGTTTAAAGGGGCGATAATACAAGATAATCTTTTTTCGATTATGATTCTTTTTAGAAAAAATATTTTCGCATTTACAGTTGATGTAAATAAAATGTTTCGACAAATAGAAGTAAATCCGTAGCATGTTAAATACCAAAAAATATTGTGGAGAGAAGGGAGGGAGGAACCTGACAAAATCTACACTCTGAAAACGGTTGCCTATGGTTGTTCAAATAGTTCATACCTTGCCACTAGAGTACTACAGCAGTTAGCGGTAGATGAAGCAAACAATTTCCCATTAGCCGCCGAAGCCGTAAAGAACGATATGTGCATGGGCGATTGCCTGTCAGGTGCATCAGACATTTCCGAATTTTTTGAAATTAAAAAGCAACTAACAGAAATCTTCAAAAGAGGTCAGATGGCCTTGCATAAATAGCACTCTAAATGACTCTGTGGTTGAAGAAATAAATCCGGATTCTCAAAATTTTCCTTTTAATCAAAATGCAGAAGAGGTTTCAACAAAAACTCTCGGAATACTGTGGGACTGCAGTAGTGATACATTTAACCTTAAAGTTTTTAGCAACAGAAATTCTGACTACACAAAACGCGAAATTCTAAATATGTCAAATTGCAAAGCTCTTTGACCTTCTTGGCTAGCTAGGACCTGTAATTTGCCGAGCTAAAATCTTCATGCAACAGTTATGGTTGCTAAAGTGCGACTGGAATGATAAAATTCCACTTCATGTTGCTCAAGAATGGGACATGTTCCTCAATTCACTAGTTCTTATAGAAACATTCAAAATTCCAAGATGTATTCTTATTAAAGATGCATCAACTATCCTCTTGCATGGTTTTGCTGACGCGCGAGAGAAAGCTTTCGGAGCTTCCCTTTATCTTCAAACGAGCTCTGACTCAAATTCGCCTGTTTGCTACATCATTTGCAGCAAAAGTAAAGTTTCCCCTATTAAAACTGTCAGCATACCGAGGCATGAACTTTCAGCCTGTCTATTGCTGTGCCAACTTACTCAAAAGGTAATTAGAGCTCTAAAACTTTAAATCGAAAAGGTCATACTTTGGTCGGATTCAACTACTTACCTAGCGTGGATAGACATATCGCCACACCGTCTGAAAACATTCGTCGGGAACAGAGTGAATAAGATTCAAGTACTTGCCAAAAACTACTAGTGGAGATATGTCCCGTCAAAACTAAATCCGGCGGAGGTGTTATCCCGAGGTCAGGATGCCAAATCGCTTGCTACCAATAAACTCTGGTGGAAGGACCCAATTTCCTAAAACAAGACATTGGAAATTTTTGTCTACAAAGGGACTCTCATACGAAAAACGAACAATTTTTAAAGGAACTAAAGTCAGTTCCGGTTTTCACTTCAGTTATAAATTGTGACTTTATGAACTCTTTTCTTAATATTTCAAATAGTTATATTAAATTAATAAGAGTGTTAGCATTTATTTTCAGGTTTGTCCACAATTGTAAGAATCAGGTAAAACTTAAAGGTTCCTTAACTTTAGAGGAACTAAGGGTTGCCAGAAACTTCTTAATTAAGAGATAGCAAAGTGAGTATTTTCCATCAGAAATTTCGGCATTGAAAAAGGGCATGTCTGCCCCCGTAAAAAGTAAGTTGAGATTTTTAGATCCCGTCCTAGATAAAGATGATCTAGTAAGAGTGGGTGGTCATTTGGCCAACTCAAATTTAAGCTATGACCAATCTCACCAAATCATTTTACCCCCCAAGTAGTAAATTGACAAAAATTATCTTTTTTTACTATCATAAAAGAGACTTACATGTTGGTCCTCAAGGGCTATTAAATAGTGTAAGACAAATATTTTGACCTATTAATTGAAGAAACATTGCTCATCAAGTTGTACACGAGTGTGTTCAATGTTTTAAAATAAAACTTTAAATTGTAAGTCAGTTAATGGGTAATGTACTCCCTGAGAGAGTACTACAAGGGCCACCATTTTCCAATGCAGGTCTTGACCTATGCGGTCCATTTTTTATTAAATATTGCAACCAGGGAAAAAGAATATTTAATAAAGTTTATGTAGCCATGTTCATATGCATGATTACTAAAGCAGTGCATTTAGAACTACTGTCAGACTTATCTTCTAATGCATTAATTGCAACACTTAAAAGATTTTTTGCTCGCAGAGGCAAAAGTAGTACAATCTCATGTGACAATGCATCCAACTTTGCTAGAGCATGTGCGGAATTAAAGACATTATTAAATTCTATAAATAAAAAAAATTATGATGCATCAAATTTTCCGTCAACCGAGCAAGCTCTCTGGAAATTTCTTCCCCCTCGTTCCCCAAATTTTGGAGGACTCTGGAAGAGAGGCGTCGGTCAGTTCAAATACCACTTAAAAAGAACTATTGGTTTTATGAAATTAACTCTTAAAGAATTTTTAACTATTACTACTCAAATTGAATGTATTCTCAATTCGCGCCCTCATTCCCCATTATCTTCTGAATTATAAGACTATGAAGTTTTGACCCCAGGGCATTTCCTGATTGGAAAACCAATCAATGCTCTTCCGGAGCCAAATTTGATTAATGAAAGAGAAAACTTGCTCGACTGATGGCAGAAAACTAAAAAAATGGTGCAAATAATATGGAAAAATTGGACCAATTCTTATTTAAGCCATTTGCAGCAGATGACAATGATGAAGACGAAATTATGACAATGTTAGAGTAATAATAGTCCGGACTCCATCCAGAACTTACAGAAAAAGTATCTCCAATATTTGTGTTTTACCTATTGTAAATAATAAAATTATCAACTAAGCTTAACCTCTATCTATTGAATCTATTATTTCTTATTATTGTATTTATAATTAGTGCTTTATGTGTTACATTAATTAGTAATATCATCTCTATGTTATTGTATATTTACTTGTTGTATATCATTGAACTATCAGAATACTTTAACGGGGGCCGGCATGTGCGCACCCGAAGTTTGTTTAAGAGATCAGTGCCACCTAACTGATAAATTATGTAACCTTGCAGTTGAGCTTCCTTGTAACCTGAACAACACGTGTGTAATGAGCGCCCTCGCTCTCAAATCAGAAGCTCATTTCAACGTTTGCCTATTGGCAATAATAAATAAAAACATGTGGTAAATTAATCACAGTCCACTGTTCTCAGTGCTCACGATACCATCTACAATTTTTCGAAAATTTTATGAAAAAATATTCAAAAGTTTTTGAGATATACCCAAAAACGTCATTTGGAGAAAAATGACTTCAATATTTCGGAAACGCCACTTCAGCTAATGATCAGGCATAATTCTAAAAGCCATAACTTCTGTTCTAATGACAATTTCAAGGAAACAATTATATCAAAATATTCAGAAACGATATGATTTTAATATCTAAAAAGTTAAAGTTTCGAAAATTTTAAAGCTTTAAGAGTCTCGAGACCACTTAAATTTATAATCTATAATACAATATATTAATTGTACGTATCTTATTAAAAATAAATTACGTGTTGTACTTAGTTCTTTTTTAAAATTCATAAATGTTGACCTCGGATTTTTTTTTTAACCAAACGAGATTTTAAAAATGTTTTTACGATATTCCATTACATCCTAAATAAAGTTTTAAATCTACTAACTTATTATACACATCATCCATTAAGTCTTTAATATAAGTGCAGATATAGTTTAATTTTAAAGATATCAGATGAATTTTTGCGATGTAACATGCATGAAAGTATATCCCAAGCAGACCCATAGTTTGTCAATATTTAAACACATTTTTGTTTGCCATTTGAGGTTCCCATATTTATCTAATAACTTTTATATATGATTATGTATATATTTATTCTAAAAGATTGACCTTCCAAATCAGTTATCTTTCTTTGCTTAAATATAAGACATCATGAGAAGAGATTTCGGTAAAATTTCCTTGTATAGATTTTTAGATAAATATTTGTCTTTGCGTTTGCTTAAAAATATGTAGGTTTATTTGATTAGTTTTAAAGGAATATTCATAGTATGCATATGTATGATGCTTTTAAAATTTTTATAAATGTTTTTCTTTATTGTATCTGTTTATATCGATGAATTTAATAAAGTGAAGACTATCATTTTAAAATAAACATCCCATTTATTAATTTAATAAATTGATTCATAAACGTTCAGTAAACGAATATTTATTAAGTGTAAATAGTTGGGTGTGGAAGGGTATATTTAAAACAAGCAAAATGTATAATGTATTCAAATTTAACTTTTAGAAATAAATTCCGTCGTAACTGACGTAATAGTTGACCGTCGAATTTTGTTTTCAAAACTAATACAAAAATTACTAATAAAGCTAGAACAAAATTTTTCAATTTAAAATGTTTCTCTCTAAGGTCTTAATACCGAAATACCTGCAGATTATTTCAATCTTTCTTTCAGTTCTAAAAATTGCAATTCAAAATTCAGTAACTGGTGTAACATAAAATCACATTTTTCTGCCTTTATTGAAGTGTAAAAATTATCAAAACTATCGCGTTAAAAAAAGTGATTAAATGTTCTGAACAACACTAAGTAATGACAAATTATAACAGTAACTTGTTTAATTAATTTCTGAACAAGAAAAAAGAAAAAATGGCATTTATATATGTAACTGACGGAACTTTTATTGTGTAACAGACGTAAAATTATGACTTTACAAATAAATTAATAGTGCTTAACTAAGTTTGTAAACGGTAATTTACAATGCCTTTTTATTAGTATTTTATTATAGAGCATACAAATATCAAGCTTTCCAATCATACCCTTAAATTAAACATATGATAAATTTTATTTCCCTCCCAAAATGAGAATTTTCTGTGGAATTGCCCTAGATTTTTTACCTTTCAAAAAGTTTTTTTGCCGTATAAGGTTGCTTTTTTCCTATAACTGATTTACATAAACAACATTTTTCTAATTTTTGATATTTTACTCATAATAGTTATTTATATAAAATCATAAGACGAAACGCAATATTTCACTTTGATTCAAACATAAAACATATAATATGAACTTTAAAAAGTTCACTGTTTTACTTAAAAGGTTACTAGAATAATAAAACTGGTGTTACAAGTTAAAAATATACATTTTATTGATACATTCTTAGTACTTTCAAGCTTTTCCAAGGCCTTCATCACAAAATATTTTAATAACTAATTGTTGTTTATTTATACAAACAACGTCACTTCGTTTTGAAAATGAGAGAGCTAATAATTATTAGAGTTAAAAGTAGAAGTAGCAGTTTCTTGGATTAAACTTAATTAGAGAAAAAATGTATTATTATTAGCTGCCGTTCCATTTATTCTGTTACATCACTCTATTCTCAAACGTCACTTTTCATTTTAAATGCGTAGCTGGAAAATCGAAGTAAAACAGATTAAATAACAGTTAATTTTTTAAGTAAAACAGTGCACTTTTTAAAGTTCATATTTATATGTTATTTATATATTTAAAATAAGTGAAATTGTTTCCTTCTTTAAGTTCAATAAATACAATTCTCTAAAATCATACGTTTATTTCAGTCAAGCTATCTTTTCCCCTTGCATTTCTATTCAAGAAAGCGTTTTTTTTAAATAAATTTATTTTCTTTATCCTTATTCTTGTGTACCGTCGAACGGTACTTTGGGCCAATTTTTCCTGGTTCCGCTCACATTTCCATTATTAAAAAATATATGTGATTTTTCGACGTCGAAATGGACTTGTAAACAATTAAAATGAAACAATGAAGCAAACTGTATGGTTTTAAAGAGGATTTTTTTTATTATTTTATTTTTTAACTATTTTTAAATTTTGGGACAAAGTAGCCCCTCCTAGGGGCTTCTTTGGTCCATTCACTTAGTTTCATATAAAATGAATACATTTCATATGTAAATAAATACATTTTTATGGAAAACCCTTGCAGTAGCATTTGCTAATAAATTAACACTGCAAACCCGATAAACAAATTCTTTTTTTTAACATTTATACACAATTAACCAATTGTTAATATTAATGGAACGAGAATCAGTTTTCGTCATGTTATCCTCAGCAACTAGAACTAAAACAATTAATGTACTAGTATCCGTCAGGCCGAAATGTCGGTGCATGGAGTCGTAAACTTATAACATAATATTTTTAAATTAAAAAAGAAGTTTAATTTTCATGATTACTGTTTAATAGTACACAATTAAATTAAAAGTAACACCCGTTGAATCCTCATTTTTTAGTGTTTAATTCAGTCACCAGGTGCTCAGGTAATGCTCAAATGTTAATTTGTGGCGTGATAATCAACAAAATGAACCATTATAGCCTGTGGCAAGCCTGGGGGTTGAAAGTTTGGATCATAGACAGTATCATTTACTGTACTCAGTACACCGCTTATCAATACCCTCCGTCCAGATATTGGTATGTAGCATAACTCTGCATCCAACTGCTGAAAAAGGTCCAGCCTGAAGTCCAAACACGTGATCATATTCACTACATCTTACTTTTAATTACTGTGGTCTGCTAACATTCTTGTCAACGACCACTTTGATTTAAGAAGTACTTATTTATTATGTTCTTTCGCTTGCTTGTTTTTGGAAATAAGACATAGCATCTTGAAATCATTCAAATTGAGCCGGAAGCAGTGTGGCTTCCCACCGTTGCATAAGGGATGAGAGTAATCTGAAACTTGACCCACGCAAAGCGAATATAGAGTCCTTCAAAACTGTCTTTGCTGATCGTAATTTTGTCTCAATGAGTGTATTAATGTGAAATAATTTTCCAAAGCTCTAAGCATTTTTTTTTCTGCGAAGAGCCAAAATGTCTTTTATAGAATGTCTGTTATATAGAGGGATGTCTTTTACACGATGTAACTACCTAATACCACCAAAGATTTGAACAAATAAGCCTTTAAAAGGCTCAATTATATCTGTTGTACCTTTGCGACATCTTTGTTCAAGTTCAGCCATAAGACTACAATTGCAAATTCGTCAATAAAGATAAATAATGCTGTATCCACGCTGAGCTGTAGATTTCTTTCTGCCCGAATTTTTAAATCAGTTAACTATTTAAAACAAGGTGGTTTTTTAAGTACTGAGTGAATTAACTTTCCTTCGACATTAAGTGCAGCAGTACCCGTTAGTGCCAAAAGAATGACAGCTACTGGTCCTAACTGCCCTATGATTGTTTTACTAATTTCTTTGATTATCCTACTTTTTCTAGCTCTTGCTTTTCCAATAATAAAAGTTGACTTAGGGAAAATTGTAACTTTTGTTTGCAATGACGAAAGCTGTTTTGTGCATAACTAAAGCTTCTGCTGCATCTGTAAACTTGCATCTGTAAATCTAATGTCAGAATTATCAAAATTTTCATGCAGCGTGATTTGATGTTCTTTGAAGTAATTCAGAAATGTTAAAAGTAAAGAAAATTCGTTGAATAAGAGAGTCTACGGTAAAGAGAAAGAATATCCACCGAGGGTGTGTTGAGCGTTTTTGATTTGTTTAATTTAGCTCCGATCTTTGAGACAATCAAAAATTGGATCTGGATCCATCGAGCTAACGGCAGAAAAGTCCCTTCAAGGACTTGCATGTCTGGCATAGCCCATACTTATTCAATAGGGTATCAGGGAAAGGCTTGCAACACGTATGTAACACGCACACGTGGGTAATCTGCTACACTTATCTATGAAACTTGATGCTTTTGCTCATCTGAGATATTGTTATATCGTTATTCGCGCAATTACTCGTAGGCAGCTTGGTTATTTTTATGTGACTTTTCCATATAGAATTACGCTGAATAACTCTTTTCATCTCAATGGCTTTCTTTTAACTGGCGTTTTCAAAACTTCTGTGTGTAATGTTACACATATAAAAATATGTACATTTCTTAAAATGTAGACTACATCTAGGCAACAGGTTAAAAAAATCACGGAATGATTTATGACTTTTAGTGAAGTTGATTTCTCACGAATTATCTTTCATTGTTGTATCCATTTTCCGATTATAAACATAAAACTATATAGTCATATACATTAACGTCAAAAGATTCGCCAAGCATGGAGACATTTCGCAAAATTTCGCCAAATTTGGCGACCAAACAAATGTTGATAACAATGCAGCAAATTTGGCTGTAGCTGTCAAATTATGAGAAATAATTTCCACTAAATTCAGCACTGATGATTCTTCTGTAATCGGGTTCTTCGTATTTTACATTAGTGTTTTCCCGTAAAATTAGCTAAAATCTTAAAATCAAGAAATAAGTAAGCTACTTTTTCTTTACACTTCCAGGACTTTTTTATTTTGTTATCTACACATTTTCGTTTTCAAGTGTACATCTAGGCCAAAAATGCTTATCGCATTCACTTCTGAATGTTCACTCGCATTTCAATTGCTACATATTCACGTAAGGTGAATTAAAAAAAATGAGTAACCTTCTGTAATTAGGACCACTACCAAATGGTTATATTTGCGCATAAAATAGCGCTCACAAAATTATGAAATTTCCTACCAACCCGATTGCGGAAATTTCCTAATACAAACATACATACCTCTGAATAAAAACATACATAAGAATACATACATATAAGTAATACATACATAACATTATATTTTTCTCGACTTCTTTTATTATCATTCGTTGCCATGCGGTTAATACTGAATCTGTTATTATGCAACTAACATCCAAAATCGTATGCTCCGTATTAGATTTATTTTTATTGCTCTTAATATAAAATTCAGAGTGAATCTCATTGTTTGGTAGGTTACGGAAAATGTTCAGTCGCAGCACATTCACTTACGGTGAATTAAAAAGAAAAATTAATAAACTTTTGAAATTGGGACCGCTATCAAATAGTTAAATTTGCGCATCAAACAACGCTCAATAAATTATGAAATCGTCTACAAACCCGATTACGGAAATTTCCCAATACAAACATATATACATTTTAATACAACCATACATACATAAGAATACATACATATAAGTAATACATACATGACATTATATTTTTTCTCGATTTCTTTGATTATCATTTGTAGCCATGCGGCTAATACCCGAAATCGTATTCTCCGTATTCGATTTCTTTTCATTTCTCTTAATTTAAAATTAAAAATGAATTCACTGATTTGGAAGGTTACGAGAATGACCATGTGCATTTCAGTTGCAGCACATTCACTTACAGTGAATTAAAAGAAATGAGTAATCTTCGGTAATTGAGACCGCCACCAAATGGTTAAATTTGATCATCAAACAACGCTCTCTAAAGTCTGAAATTGTCTACAAACCCGATTGCGGAAATTTCCCAATACAAACATGCATACGTCTGGATATAAACACACATACATGAGAATACATACATATAAGTAATAGATACATGACATTATATCAGGGTTCGTACGGCTCCTGGAATTTTGCGACCAGGAAATTCTTATGCACCGCTATTTTCTAACAGAAAATCTGTCTTTATAAGAATGCGAAATTTCACCAGTTTAGCTTAGATTTCTTTTTCTATAAAAAAATTACTGGAAACTCTCCTGGATAATTCCCTGATCCGTACAAACCCTGTTATATTTTTCTCGACTTCTTTGATTTATCACATAGCCATGCGGCTAATACGAAATCCATTACCATTCGGCTAAGAACCAAAATCGTATTCTCCGTATTCGATTTCTTTTCATTTCTCTTAATTTAAAATTCAAAATGAATTACATCGATTTGGTAGGTTATGGAGAATAAAAGGTTCGCACTGAAAAAAAAAGAAAAAGTGGTCGTTACGGACGTAGAAAGTAAAACTTCTGAAAGTCAATTTATATCTCAGGTCACAAATATTGACGACGCCATAACGATTTGGATGAGGTTAAAATGCATAATTTACAACAATGGAGCTAATATTTTGTTTAATAACGAGATGAAACCCGTCGTATTTTGATGAAAGAAATTCTTTAAAAAGGAACTTATACATTAGTTAATACTTACTCAACAAATATTATTTCTAATTTAAAGTTACCAAAATACTAATTCCATAAACTTCGACTGTTCAACGTATTAAAAAATTAAAATGTATTAGTATACCTAACCAAGATAAGTTATTATGATGAAATTACCCATTGAGGCTCTTATGTTTGAAATTTCCGATTGAAAATCAGCAAAAATTATTTCACCTTGAACCAATCAAAGAATTATTTTTCGCGTGAAATCTAAACTTAACGTCATTTTCATCGTCTCAAAATTTACATACGCATTTCTCAAATTTACTTTCACCACTTCAAAAATATCGCAGTACGCAATAAGTTATTAATACATATAATTCCAAACTTGAAATCAAGTTTGTTAACTACGACTTTGCATGTGAACATTCCCACTCTTGACTTGATGTTCTAACCTCAATATCGGGGGGTAACATTCAAAAATATATATCTTTTAGAGGTATTCGTAGTAAAATATTTCGTTTATCAGAGAAAATGATTATTTTCATTTAAATATCATGTCATTTTTTCTCATTGAAACATTTCACATAGTCTCAAACTGAGTGGAGGGAAAAAGTATTGAATTGTAATAACTTTTTGAGTGAAAATGTAGTGTTTTTTTTTAAAGCGTGACGTCATTTTCTCTTCCCCTTTTTTTACAAAGTTAATTTTGAATTTTATTAGGAATTGACATCAATAAAGATAAACATACTTTATTAATTTTCTTTTCTTTACAACAATGGAATTAATCCAATTGCTACCATTTTGAAGAAAAAAAATCATAGAAAATTTTTAAATTTAAAATTTAAATATAAAAATGGGTATATTTAAAAAAAAATAGCTAGTACCACAAATCTACAAAGAAACAGCTTTCATTTAATAAAGAATTAATAAAATTGGTTCAGAAAAAAGCTCATGATAGATGTCTAAATAGAAAAGCCTTATCTTTCACATATATAGATTTAAACCCGCAATGTTATCTCTATGGGAAAGTTTTGAGTAGACATTTCATGCCGTTAGGGTTGGCGAATATTTATGATTTTCAATATGCACCGAGATTTTGGCACTACAAAAGTCCATTTAATTTTTTGTGTCGATACGACAAATATTTTGGACGCTATCGTGTTAACAAAAGTGTAATTTTTGAAGGGAAGGCGGAGCTGTGCTCCGACAACAAGAACAAAATAACTTCTTAAAACACCATCAAAAACTTTTAATTGCGCTAGGCCTGTCGAAAGATCTGAGACTTTCTTCGTCAGGCGCAAAGAAGATGTGCCTCTGCTATGAAAGCAGCAACAAGACTCAAATGCATTCATAGTAGAAGCGCGTCTTTTTGCGCCTGACGAAAAAATACTCAGATCATTCGAAAGGCCTAGCGCAGTTAAAAGTTTTTGATGGTGTTTTAAGAAGTTCATTTATTGTTATTCATTCACAACAGTTTCAATTTAATTTCTTTTAATTAATGTAACATTTTGCAACAGTAACATTTGAAAAAAGTTACTTAAAACATGTTTTAAGAGATTTTGATGTGTAAAAGGCATTTCTAAATAATTGAGGCTATTTTCGACCAAAACAGGCCTGGCACAATGTAGCCCCGAAATACAGTTTTCAAGCTAGCTTTATGAAAACGTAAACATTTTCTGCCAAAATAAAAAGTTAAAGGAAAAATTGTGATCACACATGGGTTACAGGTTACTAAAAGTAATATTTTGACACTTACTTTATTTGTAGCTTATATCAAGATTGTTTCACAATAGAAAGTTTGGAGAGTTAAAATCTACACACGAAAACTGTTGTTTAGAAACACATTCAGTGTTGCCATTAAAAGAATTAAATTACCCCCAAACTATTCAAATACCCTATAGTAGGGTATAAACTATTTTTCAAGGGCAAAAACTCCAAATTATCTTGTATTGTTTGTTCAATAAAATCTTCTTTTATGGGCTGGACCAAAGTAACTCCACAAGGACCAAAGTATAAAGATCGACGGTATTGTTCTGCATCGCAGATTTTATTTACAACAGTTCTTTATACACTGTTAAATAATATATTTTAAACATCTCCTCCTAAATTGCTTTCTATTGTCCAGCAACTGTTTTGGTCTGCGTTCGGAGAGATTAATTTTCAGGAGGCTAAATCCACAAAAGTGCATGGGAAATGAATCTGGGGACATGGTAAGGATTTGACTAAAGTGGATAGACTTGAATCCAGATTTTGTTTGCCATTTCTTTTAAGGAATTCGACAGTGCATTTAGAATTATGACTGCTTGCTTTGTCTTGGTGAAGTTCAAATTATTTGATGACCGTCAGGGTTAGTGTTGTCAGGCCCACTGTCATAGAAAAAATGGTACAGGGAATCAGTAAAGCAGAAAATCGGCTTCTATATCGGGACTTAAAATTACAGCTGCAACATCTCTATAACGAAATCCTGTCTGAAATGTAAAACGCTGGTTGTCCCAACGGAAAGAATATCATACAAATCTAGGTTATAAGACTAAAATCTATTTAAAACGGCATCTTTCTCTGGTAACTCGAGCTTCGGTTTTAGTAGCTTGTACTGTATTAAATCAACCCAATAATCTAAGATAGTAAAATCTGTGAAAGTGGAATTGCCAACGACCTAAAGAAAATTCCGTATTGGAGAAGTTTTTGACTGAGCAGTTATTATTTTATGGTATTCTTCCCATAGGGAACATGATGTTTTACATATAAGATGGCATTCCGTATACAGTGGTGGAAAATTGGCGCAGAGGTGGAGCCTATTGACACCACTAAATTATAGTAGTATTTTAACTCTTGTCTAATGATCAAATTTCTGAGTTTTTATTAAACTGAATAATACCATAAAAATTTAGTGGTGTCAATAGGCTCCGCCTCTGCGCCAATTTTCCACCACTGCGTATAGGCTGGTTCCGTTTTCACAGGATTTACTGAGCTAAGAATTTTTTAAAAACTTGTACATCATTAACAGGGACTTTTAGTGTACAGCGCGATTATGGGAAAAGAGTCTTAAAAGACTTGTAAATCAGGACATCTCGCGAAAATCGGTATTACTATTGGTACAGAGCTTGTAACATGATCATTGAATATTGGATATAAAACGGGTTTCTTGTAAGACATAGAATTGATTAGGGCATTTTTATTACAACTCTCCTTATTTTTCACTTGCTTGTTACATAAGAATCTATTCACAATAATATATCCCGCGTTAAAGTTTTATGTCGATTCTTTGAACCAAGTGTTTAATTTTTTAATTCTTTTTTTATGTTTATAAATTGATCGTTATTTGTTACAACAATTTAGATTCATCAGCTCTACCAAGTGCCTTCAAGTGCTTCATCAAATCAGCTGCATCAAGCGTCACATTTTTATTCTGTTTTTGTGCATTTAAATTATTCTCATACAGAGGTTAGCATCGTGTCTTTTGCTTAGCGATATGCCTTGAAGAAGGCAATGGAAATTCATTTTATTTTTTTCATTTTAACACTTTCTAACATAGTTTATTAACACTTTCCAATATAATTTATTAACACTTTCCAACATAGATAATACATGTGTTTATGAATTCAGTTTTTATGTCCGCCTGTCTATAGGACTGTCTGTGTTCTATCTCGCTTAAATATAGTCCGATTGCCATGAAATTTATACATGTTATTGGGGTTTACTGTGGAATCTTCGGTATTAAAAATGAAGTGTGTAGCTTTTACGGAGACACTCAAAGAATTCCGTTACATTATGGTTAATGGGGGGAAAATCATTTGCGGTGTATTTCGATGAATTAGACTATTTCAAACATGTTGAAATTGACATATATCACTGAGATGTACAGTAATGTTCTTACTATAGAATTTGGTGTGCACTGAATTCATCGTTCATTTAAAGGGAAGCACAAAAGTATTTGGCTACAGAAGAAAATGAACATTAATCGAACTATTGAAGTTTACGAATAAGAATTGCTATAAATTATCAGTTGTGGTATGCGTTTACAAATTTAACTATTTTTTTATATATTTCTCTGTATGTATAAATTCTATAGATCATATACAGGGCCACACAAAAGTTCTCAAATAAGTCTGTTTATTGGTTTAAATTGCTGTATGGAAATTTTCAACTGTTCTATGTGTTTAACTGAACTAACTTTTAGCGTACTACGAGTATGTATTATATATACATATCTATAGATAATATAAAGGGCTCCTAAAAAATCTTATATTTTCCGACTGTTCATGGTAATAGCATAAATTGGGTTTTCAAATGCGTTATACGTTTCCCAAACTGTTCATTTAGACATCGTGTTTCACCTTAGTGAAACACGATGTCTAAATGTAAACTGTGACTTAGTAAACTGAAACTTAGTATTCTGTAAAGTTTTGTTACAGTATTCTGACTGTTTTGGAAAGTGTTTCATAATCTTACGCTGTATGCATGATTTTTCGTTCTAGTTTGCATTTAAATATATGTTAATAATTTTATTTTCAGATGATACTGAGATTTTTATTGACTTTGCAACAGTTCTTTGAGTTGCTGAATTTGTTTTTAAATTAAAGCTATTACCTTTGAAATATTCTCAGACCTTTGCTTCATCTTCGGACATTTGTGTGAAGTTATTTTTCCTGTAAACAGCCTTGCTGAGGTCTCCGTGGCCGAGTGGATAAGACATCACGCAGCTAATTGCTTGAGAGCGCAGGAGGCTTGCGAGTTCAACTCCCGCTGGCTCCGTTGAACACTCTTTGTGGAGTTCCTGGATGTAAAAATTCTGCGTGCTGTAAATTTCATTAAGTGCTATCTCGTCTTTGTATATCGACAATGACTTATAAGCGGTCCTTGGGGTCAAGCACACGGGTCTTGTGGTCAAGCACACAAGTCTGATGTATGTGTTCAACAAAAACCAAACCAAACAGCCTTGCTGCTTTTTGGTTTTCCTTTATTTTTAACAAAATTATTAAATTGACCTTCAAAATATTTACTTACATGCTTTTTCACCATTTTTGAATTACAGAACATCAATAATTCTCCTCGGAATGTAGAAAAATGTACCGTCCCATCCACATCTTATTTATACCCGCCATTTAATACCCTCCGACTGTCTTGAAAAAGGGCAAAATTGTAATGTTGTTTTTTCTGCATTTTGTTTTAAATGCTTAAAAAAATGATTCTTTGAACATTTTATAAAAAACTTAATAACGAATATGAATGCAATCCTTGGAAGTATTAATCATTGTTCAATATATTAAAAATACATTAAATCAATAGAATTATATTACTTCAAATATTGCTTGTATTGCAGTGAAACCTGGAGCTTAGTGAACGTATTAACACGGGCTTGTCAGTGAGGGGGTTAAAAATCCAATTTTAAGGTCCAAATGAAAAGTTACATTAAAATTATCAATGTTTCAGCACAAAATTTTATATTTTGACAAAATTGTTGAAAAATTATTGATTTCTCGATCAGTAGTGTTACTATAAGAAGTACTTATTTCATCTTTTTTTTAATATATTTTAACTACAATATCACTCAGTTTTCAGGTTGACTTTTTATATATTAATAATATTCCCGAACACAATTTAACTCATATTTCGCGTGTTTTTTAAAGACAGAGCAATTTGAAATTCGTATTGAGGGTAAATTAGGATGTAAAACCAAATGAAATAATGATATATAGGTATTTAGAATTTCGGTAATGAGAAACTTTGTATTAAGAATTTGACAGGTCTTATAAAAATATATATGTACACGGCTCCTCAAGAAAAATTTCTTTGTAACAAGCTTGTAGAAAATAATAAACAAGGGACTTTTGGCTGAATCACTAGCGGATTTAGCCAAGAGATCCCTGGTTCGTATCCTGGTCCGGACAATTTTCGCCCAATTGGAAATTTACATCTAATATGATTTATTTACCAATTAGAATAATTGTGTTAAAATTAATATAGTGTAATTACGCATCCAGCGATTTCTGGAGTTCCATTACCTGTGATTTATTCTATTGAGCTGAACCAGATTTCAGACAAGATGCTATAATCATTAAGGTTACCTGGGTGAAAAAGTTCCACCAGATTCGTCCGAGATAAATCAGATGGTAGAGCACTGGCTTCTTCAGCCAGGAGATCTCTGGTTCGAATTCTGATCCGGGCATTTTTCGCCCAGTTGAAAATTTAAATCTAATATTTCTTATTGTTTTAAAATTGCTTATATTTTTAATAATATTTCTTTAAGAAAACGAAAAACTTTCAAGGTTCTTTCTAAGTTAAAATATTACAGAATTATGCTACTATTACAATCTATTACAAAATTAAAAGATGTGAATTATACAAAATTAAAAAGTTTTTACAAAATTAAAAATCCACTCTATCTTAACATAGGAAACATTAACAGGAATTTCAATGAAGGTGTGTGAAACAAATCAATTATGCAATGTTGATCAAGTTCAGAAAAATAAACAGACCGAATATCTTTTTCGTGCCAAACATTTTTCGGAAATACGATATTTCATAAATATAGACTACTTTTGTTTTTTAAATAATGCAGCCAATTTTGTTTTAAATACAAAGTTTAACTGTAATGTAATGCAACTGGAATTGTTTAAAAAATGGTAAAAAGGTAGACATTCAGAATTGAATCTAAATCTTTGGATTATTAGTAAAATGTCTCGTATTGAAGTGAACAATCAGAAGTAGAAGTATGTTTTTTTTTTGGTTTGTTTTTCTTTAATAAATCTTGATAATAAGATTCTGGCATGGTCACATTTATGTTTTGATAAAAAATAATCACATGATAGTCTTTTTACCCTGGCTCCATTTTTGGTAAAAAATTACATAACTAATCTTTTAAAATAGATTTTAGTATGCTATGTGACAGCCATACTCCAAGTTAAAATTAGATAGGTCTGATTCAACTAAACTGTTATTTATGTTGATAAAGTTTCCTAGGACAGAAAAAAAATTAACGAAGTTCAAACAAAATATTTTTTTTTATGTATCATTGTATAACAGCATCATTAAAAAAATATTATTTATTAGTAATTTAACACAAATTTCTTTTGCGTTTACAGTGACCCCTGGCTGTAAAGAGGTTATTTACATTGAAATAAAATTAGTTTTATAAGTTTTATTGTATAAAGACATGCATAGGGATTACTTTTCAGTGATTGTTTTTATTTCATAATGCAAACAATTTTAAATTATGAATTTTTGAATAACTAAAAATTAGCAAATCATTATTGATGTATCTAAACTATGTGAATCAGTATCTAAACTATCAACTAGTGCTAAACTATTAACTGTTACTAAACTATCAATTAAATTGATACATTAAAGCGTCAAAAGCAAGGTATACACAATTAATCTGTTTGCCAGTCTGTCCATTCATATACAATTCGAAATACTTAAAATGAGCTTAAATTCACAAATTTTAAAATTGTTAAATTTTTTAAATTGCTATTGTGTATACTAAATGTGTGTTCATCAATGGAGGAATTATTAATAATCGAGCCTGTGGGAAGTTTGAAGGGCACAGGAAGTAGAGTTCACTACATGCATATGTAAAAAAATATACAAATATATATAAGAGATATTATAAATTTTGTAAATGAAGAAGTATTTTTGGAATATGTAAAAGTATTTAGAAGTATATGGGAAAGTGAAGTACCAATTAAAATTAAATGTTTTATAAATTCTTATACTTTTAACAAAAACTTATATAAAAATTAAAAACGTTCTATCGTTCCATCTGTGCGGAAAAAAGATAAAATCTGACAAATAATGTTAAATATTGTAAAAACAAAATATTTGGACATCAAAATATTCCGTTTAGTAACTATAGAAAACATAAACATTAAATAATATTGAATAAAAATAACAAACAAATAATTTTTATTTTTCATGTATTTGGAATATTTTTTTTTAAGTAGAAGCTTCTGTCATCACTATTTACAGAGGTCGCTATTATAATTTTATACAGCCTAATCCTTTGCAGCAAATATACATAAGAGCAGATTTATTTTTTTAATCTTCCGTATACAGTTTCAAAGACACTGGCTTGAAAAAATTCTATAAAATTTCTATTACCATTAACTCCTCAGTTTTCTAAAAACTTCCGTTGAAAATCTCTTTCTATTTAAGCTTACTTAAAAGCTTTTGTTGACTTTTAAAGTACATCCGGATGAAGGGAATGAAAGATTCTGGACTTAATCTGTCATATGTACGTTTAAAGAACTTTGGGGTGAGAATAAGATGTACATTTTAGTTTAAAGAAAAATTTTTAAAAAGAACAATTATACACTAGATTTGGTGATTTATTCTTGCAAATCTTAAATTAAGAAGAGATTAGAAGAACTTTTATGGAGTTTTATTTTTAGCGACCTGCAGAAAGTTTTTAAAAAATAGAAGGTATTAAATCTTTTGCCTATTTATTATATACATCAGTGGCGTGGCGTGAAAATTTTCGGTGGTCATCGCAATTATTTAAGTTTGTGGTGAAAAATTATTAACTCTAAAATTCAATGGTTGAATGTTCAAAAAAGAAACTTTAAATCTTACCTTCACTTATACATGAACTCCAAATGTTCTGCTAAAACTGGATCGTAGAGTTTTAAAAGCTTATTAAGAGTTTTAAAATATTGCTTGGTCATCGCCGCATCCAGCGATGACCGGACGCCACGCCACTGATATACATATATATATATATTAATATGGTGCTAAATGTATTTTTTATTCAAATTTCCAAATTTTTCTTTGGTATTTTATATATATACCGTAAATTACAGAGATTGATTGCACATATTTTAAACAGCGATTTTTAAATTGGGGTTCATGTACCCATAAGATTCCGTAAAGAATCTTCAAGGAGTTTTCGAAGGTCCCGCATTCAGTGTTTTTGTCTTTTTATAGATCCTGAGAGAAACTTTTCAGTTTCCTTAATCATAGCGGTACCGTCTTAGTAGTTTTTACTTTACCTGAGCAAGTTTATACATTATTTATTTAATGTTCAAAAACCTCAGTAATTTTACTCTCAAATCCTAGGACTCCGAAAACATAGAAGAAATATGAAATTGGGTTCGTGATATCTAAGATTTTAAGTACTGTTTGTGATGAGTTTGTTTGCTGCGAAAAATAATTGTCTACTTGAAAAGAAATTGACAGAAGTCATATTTTCAAATGTCCATCTGGCCACAGCCGGGAGGAAGAGGTAGCTTTCATATTTCTTATTTTTAAAGAACAAGCTTATATTATTCAAACACACGAAGCTCAATTTAGTGGAAACCTATTATAGGAGATTCAATACTAATTTTTATCAATATTAAATCAGTATGAATGAAAATTTCGCGAAATTAGTCAGCTTTATCCAAGATTCTTTTATTTAAAGTAACTTATATTTGGTTGCCAAATTCGGCGATATCTTTGAAGTGCCTGTCATTTTAAGACAACATGGTGGATGAAGCTAACCAGTGAACTTTGTCGAGACTTCAGTAATTCCTGTGCACATGTTCACTCACATCGGAATCGGTTGATACGAGAATTGGCATACGAGTGCTGTCGCAGGCAAAAAATCAGATTTTTCAAAATGTCACCCACATTAGAAATTCAAACTGCTATATCTGAACCATTTTTTAAGATAAAGACAAAACAAAAATTGCTCCGGAATCTATTTATATAAAATCCAAGTCTCTGTGTGTCCCTCACGATTCCGGTAGGACCACCTCATTGAAATGAGTAATTGTTGAAAAATACTAATGCAGGGTTACCACAGTAGCGCCAAATGTTGGCAACTTGGCGATAGCTGGCTGATTTGGTGAAATTCCTATATAAAACTATTAATCTTTCATAAAGGAGGTCACCAAAATTTAATTTAAACTCTTTTAAGGTATTTTTTCAAAATCTATGGGTGAGAATTTAAAGTACATCTTTACATCTTCCTCCCGATGCTACTAATAAAATAACCGCCAATAGACGACGCTGTACTGTATGAGCTCCTAACTGCGCGATTTTAATGTGCTTCAGGTACTTTTCCAGTATAGGTGTCTTGGCGAAAAAGGAAATTTGGCAACATTTTCCGGGAACCTATCCACTGTTTCATTTTATATACACACGCATTTTTTTTTTTCGATATTTATACGATTTATTTATACGGTTAAAAAAGCCGTTTCTCTAATTTTATACAGAAACAGATGTAATTTGTACATAAAAACATGAATAATACACATATAAAATAAACATATAATAAAAAAAAAAAACGCTCATCAAGTTTGTTTTCATAGCTGTTTATATGATTTGACAACAAATCTCAATATTTTTCCATTATACGGACACCATGCCAAAATGTATGCGGTACTTTTCCGTTATACGGACAGCATTGTCGCCAAGCGCAATAGTTGGCGCAAAATGAAAATCACGTAAATTGAAACATTTGAAAAATAAAAGAAAAAACATTCTCGATAGTAAAGTGGGCATTTTAAAAATATAACATTTGAAAATTACAAACTTTTACGAACTATTTTATTAAATCACAAATATATACTTAAAATAAGTGAACAAATAACTGTTATACAATAAAGTAATAAAATAAAAAATCATATTAAACTGCTGCCATAAAATTATAAATATCTTTCAGCATTGCAGTAAACATTTCATTTTTTGAATGAAGGCGTCGCCACATAAAATCTATGATATACGACTCTAAATGATGACGAACAGCTCCCCGATGTCTTTTGTTGCGCCATTTTGCGATGCCCCATAATCTCTCAACATTTGGAGTATGACATCCAGTATTAGGGTCGACAAAATTGTATTTGTGATTTACTATGAAATGATCATAACCAGCACTTAGCAGTTCATCTGATTTATATCCTGGCACAGATGTCATATTCGCCCCATATTGGTGCGGGTTTTTTTTTTCGGACGCCAATGTCATATACGCAACTGACACCAAAGTTTCGTTATTTTGCTTCATGTGGTAACCCGGATTATGTTATTTATGCTGTTGAAGTTTTCGCCAAATTGGCAACCGAAAAAAATCGCGCCAATATGGGGCGAATATGACATCTGTGCCTTTTCTATTTGGTCGTGAACATAAAGCATTTGCACAAACTTCTCTCGAATAACTATTCCATTCCACTGTTGTGTTGTGGTTCATATCAAGTTGCAGCTCACAAAACTCAATCGATGTCAACTCTTTGCACGATAAATATATAATCCGCAAAGCATTAAGAAAAGACACCCGCGATCCTTTAAACCAAGTTTTTTGTCGTATTCCTACGCTTTCTTCGCATGATCGTAAGCTACAACTCAATTTCGGATTTCCAGAACTCATCCATAATTTCATTTCATGATTTTTTGAACACAATCTTTTATTATGCAGAATTCCAAATTCCTGAAACAGTTTTATCACAACTTTCTCATCATCTGGTAATTGTTAAATGATAAAATCCATCTCAGCATCAGCAGTAAAAGTAAACTACAACTTTATAAAAAAAAAGGGTACAGATGTCATATTCGCTCCATATTGGCGCGATTTTTTTCGGTTGCCAATTTGGCGAAAAAATCAACAGCATAAACAACATAATCCGGGTTACCACATCAAGCACTTTGGCGCAAGTTAAGTACCTGTTGCCTATATGATATTGGCGACAGAAAAAAATCGCGCCAATATGGGGCGAATATGACATCTGTTCCAAAAAAAGCATTTTTAATTCGATTAATAGCAGATTAAAAAGATTTCCAAGGTTAAGGTTAAACAATAATCATTCACGTGATTCACGTTTCATAAATAACAAATCACAATGTTTCGCATGGTTTACAATAAAAGGGGTTGAAATCAGGGTTGAAATAATTGGCGCATTAGCGTACATTTTGGCATGCTGTCCGTATAACGGAAAAGTACCTATGTATGCTAATGCGCCAATTATTTCAAAATGCTAAAAGATATTTGTAATTTTATGCCAGCAGTTTAATATGAGTTTTATTTTATTGCTTTATTTTATAACAGTTATTTGTTCAATTATTTTAAGTATATATTTGTGATTTAATGAAATAGTTCGTAAAAGTATGGAATTTTCAAATGTTATATTTTTTAAATACTCACTTTAGTACGACAATATTTTTTCTTTTATTTTTCAAATGCCTCAATTCACGTGATTTTCATTTTGCGCCAACTATTACGCTTGGCGACAATGATATCCGCATAACGGAAAAGTACCCAAATCTCACTTTCTGATGCCCCAATTACACCAAACTTTTTTTTAAAAACGCCAAAGCCCTTGCAGTGGAAATGTATCAAACTGTCTATTATTTTGCGCTATCTGTGTTATAATTTATACTATATGCAAGGTGAGTGGAGTGAAGAGTTTAAACATTAAATATTAAAGTTTCGGCACAGATGTCATATACACAACGGGTACTTAACTGTCGCCAAAGTGTCGTTATTTTGCTTGATATGGTAACCCGGATGTTGTTGTTTATGCTGTTGATGTTTTCGCCAAATTGGCGTCAGAAAAAATCGCTCCAATATGGGGTATATATGACAACTGTGCCAAAGTTTCTATAAAGCAGTATAAGACTAAGAATTAAGAATAAAATAAATGCAAAATAAGATTAAAGAAGAAAGAAAAATCATGCGTTAAGCATAGAATATGAAACACTTTCCAACACATCATGAATGCTTTAACAAAACTTCGTTATTTAGGGAAATAAGGTAAATAAGATAACTAAGTAAACATTTTAGAAAACGCATAATTTTTTTTTTTTAATTGATTTCAGCAGTTACCGTCCATAGCCAATAGTACCGTTATTATATGCCACTATTTAGCTAAAATTTAATTTAAATTACTCTTAAAGCTACTGAAATCATATTTCCAGATATTATCATCCATAGACGGTTATGTATCCAATTCTTTGCGTGACCCTGTATATTAATTTATCTATATTCTACAAAGATTTCTTGGTAATCTAAATGCAGTTCAGCGTAAAACTGCATAACTCCTTTAAAAACCACCTTTAAGCAATTTATTCTCATACTCAGCAACCCTTACGATTTTTTTTGTGTAGCCCTGCATATGAACTGTAGCATTTATACACACGGTATAGTATGCATAAATGTAGTGAAACATAAAAGCGCATATCATAATTAAAAATTCATTTCTAGCAATCATTGCTTATGTACGTACAATACTTCGGAGAAAAGTTTCTTGGCGAGAAAGAAGTTTGCCAACGTATTTTCTGACAACCTATTTACTGCTTGATACGTACAAGCAGTTTTTTGCACATGTATACAATTTATTTAATGTAAAAAAAAGCTATTTACCCATTTTTATAAAGAAACAAGAGTAATTTTTGCACAGATGTCATATACGCATCGGGGTTGGCGTGATTTTTCTCTGACGCCAATTCGGCAGAAATCTCGCTTTCGAATACCAGTTACTTATATATTTTTAAATTATTTGCTATCATTTTGAAAAGGAAATAACTATAAATAAATAAAAGTTTGAATAATAACTGTAGAACAAAACAGTTTATATAATTTAAAAGCAGAAAATAAAAGTAAATAAACAATTTATTAATAAATAAAAAACGATAGCCGGCAAAATAACACCATTTTAGAGCCATAGGTATCCCGGTTCATATCTGAAATCTGTGCCGTAATTTGTATATAAAAAAATATTATATATATTTAGAAACGATTTTTTTATGTATATAAGTGCATATATAAACAAAAATAAAAGTTCATCAGATTTGTTTTCATAGCTGTATATTTTGGCAACATATCTCACTTTCTGATGCCCGAATTACGCCAAGCTTTTTTTAAAAATGCGCTATAATGGAAAAGTACCTAAATAAATAATTAACAGAAATAACCAATTATACAAACTAATACTTTTTATTTCGAGATCAAAGCATTGTTTTTAATTTCGATTAAAAATACATATATCCTTGGATAACTTTAGTTGAAATTAGGTTCACGGCTTAATGTCTTATTCCATAAACCTAAACAAACACAAGTGATTCATTCATCGTGAACTGTAGAAAATATTAAATCATTGAGGTAATCATTCACAAAGTAAGTTCTCCAACAATCAATGGACAATATTCTAATGACGTCATAGTAGGTAAAATGATGGCGGTATCATTTGTTTATGGTTTGAAATCACAAAGATTTAATTTTGCAATGTCTCTTAGTTACATTATTTTATTGTCATATTTATGAGATCAGAACAAAAGCATATTTTTTCATTATTTAGTCATTAAAGACGGAAAAAAATTATAAATGTGCATGATTTAAAAAAATTAAATAATTTTCTTTCTTAATACTAAAAAATAACATCGGGAAGTAACAGCGAGTTTAAGTTAAATAAGTTTAGCTGTTTAATTCTGTTGTAATATTCAAAATAACTGTATTTATTAGATTTCAGTAAACAACATCAGGGCCCAATTAAACTTTGAAGTTAGAGGAATTACAATGTCATTTCAGGACCTTTCTTTTGGAGAAGCTTTTCTAAATTCCACGTATACATGGAAACTCTTCAGTGTTAGAAATATTATTCCCAGGACTGGCATAACTTGAGAACGGCCTGCAATTTTACACAAGTTTTTGAAAACTACTTTATATCAGAAATTTTACTAAAAACTGGTTACTTTTTTGTTATAGAGGCCCACACTATTAGAATTATGACAAGCTGCAGCCAATTTCGCCAAAGTCGTAACCAAGATCATGAAGCACACACATATAATACCATATAATACCATTTCATGAAATCGTATACGATAATTTAATAGTTTTTACCTTACTTCAAGTGTGTAATTTATTTATTTTTAAGGCTTAACAATCTAAATTGTCCAATATATGAATTTAAAAAAAAAAATGTAAACAAAGACTAAATAGACATGACCGCAAAAATCCTCAAATCTGCAGAACACTTGGAACCAAACTGTGAAGATTAGTGGTCTTCTACTGTACACAGATTTTCATAAATGTGTTTCGTTCTTAAAATGTGTTATTTTCATCTATCACTGCGGAACAAACGAGAAAACTCATATTCTTGCACATGAGTTTTATATATCTTTATATCTAAATTTCCGTCATTTTTGACGGGCTACCTTTCTAGTCCTTATATAAAGGTCAAAGACTTAAGAAAAAAACCTTTTTCAATTTCTAATTTTTTTGCACCTCACTTTAAATATATTTTTTTTATTTAATGGCCGCCATTTTGAAACAAGATGGATGATGAAGCTGGCCAGCGAACTTGGTCGAGACATTGCTATGTACTATCCACATGCCTTCTTACATCGAAATAGGTGAATAAATACGCGTGTTATCGCGTGACAAATATCAAATCATTTCAAAATGTCAGCCATGCTAGAAATTCAAAGTGCTATAATTCAACCCTTTTTTAAGATATAGACGAAACAAAAACTGTTCCGGAATCTTTGTATCAAGGTCAAATACATAAACAAACATCTTTTTCATTTTCCAATTTTTTGATGCCACATTTTAAATTTTAAATTTAAATTTCTTTCTAAATGGCAGCCCTATTGAAACAAGATGGCGAATGAAGCTGGCAGACGATCTCGATCGACACATTGGCATGTACTATGTACAGTCGTGGAAAAAAAAAAGTAAACACCCCCTACTAACTCCTCAACAAATCATCGTAAAAGAAAGTTACTGGTACCGAACGATTGGAAATAAAGTCTACTTTTAAATGATGTATATAAAATTTTCTTAGGGGGTCATCTACATATTAAAACGAATCCAAACTTCATTTTTTTCAATAGCAATACCCAATTTTAGCGAGATATTTCAAATAATCGGTTCAAACTATGCCTAGACACCAAATTTCAAGTCATTTGAATGATAAGTTTTTGAATTATAAACTTTCAAAATTTAGTGCTTCTAATGTTAAATTACATTTTCATATTTTTATTTATATCTCCCGAAATTATGCTCCTAATGTGCTAATTTTTTTGTAGTAATAATACTAATATACCTAAACATAAATAAGCTGAATTTGCAATTTTTATAATTTTATGATATGAATTATGAATTATGAAATTAATATTCGAAAAAATTATGAATTGCAACCTACAATTTTTTTGATGGATTTAGATTTATTAAGTCCTGCTTTATGGAAATTCAAAAATTTCACATTTTTCTTCCAAGTAGTTTTCAAATTATGCTTAAAAAACGGCAAAATAATGGTTTAAGGGGCCGTCTATGATGGAAGTGGGTAGACATTTTGAAATGTATTCTGCTGTACTGTAATCTAACACGCTTCATTGACTCCTTGAGTGGCGCTTAAGGTGCCTTGATCAAGGAAGGGGCTCTCTCGGTTAACAATCCAGTACGGAACTTCAATTTGGACTGGAGAATTGGGTACTGCTATTGAAAAAGACAAAGTTATGGTTCGTTTTAATATGTAGATGGCCCCCTAAGCAAATTTTATATACATCATTTAAAAGTAGACTTTATTTCCAATCGTTCGGTACCAGTAACTTTCTTCTACGATAAGTTGTTGAGGAGTTAGTAGGGGGTGTTTACTTTTTTTTTCCACGACTGTACACACCAAGTTACATCCAAATCATTTCATAAATACGCCTGTTATCGCGTGACAAAAATCAGGTCGTTTAAAAATGTCAGCCACAATAGAAATTCAAAATGCTATAACTCAGCCATTTTTTTAGATAGAAACAAAAAAAAAAACAGTTCCGGAATCTTTGTATTAAGGTCAAACACATAAAAAAAATCTGTTTCTTTTTAAATTTTTTTAAATAGCCGCCATTCTGAAACCAGATAGCGGATAAAGCTGGCGAGCGAACTCGGTCGAGACATTGGTATGTACTATGTATACACCAAGGTACATCCAAATCGGTTCATAAATACGCCTGTTATCGTGTGACAAAAATCAGGTCGTTTCAAAATGTCAGCCACGCTAGAAATTTGAAGTTCTATAACTCAGCCATTTTTTAAGGTATAGACGAAACAAAAACTGCTCCAGAATTTTTGTATCAAGGTCAAACACATGAGAAAAAAAATATTTTTCCATTTTCAATTTTTTGGTACCACATTTCAAATTATAATGTTTTTTTAAAAAATTAAATGGCCGCCATTTTGAAACAAGATGGCGGATGAAGGTGGCCAACGAACTCGGTCGGGACATTGGTATGTACTAAGTATACACCAAGTTATATCCAAATCTGTTCATAAATAGCAGAGTTACAGTGTGACAAATTTTGGTATATTTTCATCGATCATGACCCCTAGACCCCGAAACAACCCTCCGTTCAAATGTTTATATATATATATATATATATACCAACATTTGAACGGAGGGTGGCTTCGATGCCTGGGGGTCATGATCGATGAAAATATACCAAAATTTTTTGAAATCGCTTTCCTCCGAACGGCTGCAATAGGTAGCTTTTTGTAATGAAAGCTACCTAAAAGAACAAATTATCGTTTTCCATCAGACAGTTTTGTACATGCAAAACGGCGCATTTAAATAAACGACGAATGGAAAGTTACGTTTTTGGGTTTTTTTAAAGTGAATTTTTCTAATTCACAATAAAATGTTTAATTAATTGGTGTGATGCAATAAAGGAAAAGCAAAATTAATCACAGCATGAAATAATAAAAAATGCGCAAAGCCTGCCTTTCAAAAGAACTTTGTATTTCTCCTTCAGACGTTAAAAAAAAAAAAAAACGTTAATTCCAAGTGGTGGCAAATCTTCCTTGAGCCTGAAGAAGAAAGACAACTTTCTTTCAGAAGCCCTTGTGCATTTCTTAATTTTATAGTGTTATTAAGAAGATATTTTTCTTTTTTCTAATTCGATTATTTATAAAACATGTCCAACAGCTTTTAACCGATATCTAAAGTCACTAAAGGTAATTCTTGTCAATAAGAAAGGTAAAAGGGTCAAAATCAAGTTTCAAGTGGGAACATTGTTTTAAATAACTAAGAAATTGAGAAATGGAAGTTTTCGCTAATTGCAAATGTGCGATGTTTTATGTAAAATGTAATACGCCAATTTAATTTACTAATTAACTTATATTTATTCAGTTCTTTGTTCATCAGAAGCAATAGTAGTCTGGGGCGCATAAATGTTTCACACCTAGAGCAGAAAAAGTATGGCTTCATTGAAGTATGAGGCACCTGAATGTTATGAAAAGAAATTACTAAAATAAATATTTTATACTTTAAGGCTGGTTTAGCGGTTGATTGTTTAAACTTTTATATAGTTTTAAATGAAATAACTATCTTGAGGTTGTACCAGTTTTCAGCTGCATTAAAACATTTTTTTCATTACAAATAATTTGCATGAAATATAATTAATTTTTCTTGCGTTCAAGTTATATGCACAAAATATCAAAATATTAAACAGGTGATAATTTCTTGGTGTAATAAAAAAAATCAATCAAATTCAATAATAAGAGATTTTATAATTGATTTTATTACTAGCATAGAAAGGGATAAACCTTTTTAAGAGAGACATTAAATTGTCTGCGATATTTGAGACCAAACAACCTTGTTTTTTAAGAAAACGTATGTTAGGTAAAGGAATATAAATTATTATAATTTCAAACTTAATCGTTAATCCTCGTTGCTTGAAATTGCACAATTACATCAGTTTCACCACTGGAACAACTGATTATTGAAACAGCTATTATTTTGTTCAAAATTTCTTCTGTAGTCCCATGGTACCACCAAAAGGGATATTAAAAGACAATATATGAAGCAATACAGCATCTTTACTGAAAAATAGTAGGTTTTTTTTTAATATTTAAGCAAAAATTGAAAACGTAAAATTAAAGAAATGTTATGAAAATTGAAGACAGTTGCAAAGCTTACTAGGGCAAACTGATGTGTATTATTTATGGTTGGAAATAGAAAAAGAAATAATATGGCATCATACTTTCAGGTAAATAATTCTCGTTTGCTTTTAGTGTAAGGTATTTTATTTATTAATTTTTAAAGATGTTTTGTAATTCTGTTTTGCTTTAGAATGTATTACTCAATTAAATTAAGACATCAAATATTAGTAAATTTTTTACATCTGCTGAAATGCAAATAGAGAAAACAACGACCGGTGGTGTAATCCTTAAACATAATGAAGAATAGAATACAGGAGGTACTTTAAGAAAAATAGAAAGATTTAAAAAGAGAGAGAGGAGGCGAAAAAACATTTGAAAAAGAGAAATTGAGGACCCCAGAAGCCAAGGTGTATAAGTGAGAAAATTGAGAAAAATGAGCTAAGTGCACAGGCTGTTTGGAAATAAAGCTATTTGTTCGGAGGGAAAGGAATATAAGTGATTTTCTAATTATGTGCTGCGTTCTAGAAGTCAACTACTTAAGCTCTTTAAACTAAACTAGTTAACTCTTTAATCTCTACTTAAAATTAAAACTATATTGTACTCCACACTTCTTTAACACTTATTGAAATAAGAGACAAAGACCGCTGTGAAATGACCGTGTGTGTGATAGTTTCATATTTTAATTCAGTCAATTACTATTAATGTTCCAACTTTGAACTCAATTTACTCCAAATCTAAAGTTTATCACATGTATCCCTTGGTTTCTGTGGACCTCAATTATAGTTAAAAAGTGATCTGTAATAAAAAAAATTAAAATTCAAAGAAAATTAAAGATTCAAAATTTTGAATACATGATCAGATTTCATGAAATTATGTAATGTAAATACTTACATATATTATCCTTATTGTATATGGTTAGATCTAAATATTCCCTATGGTGCATACTCGATCCAAGATTTAAGTAACTCACTTTAATGGATCCTCTAGTGGTCTATCAGAAATTAAGTATGCTTAATACTGAAGCATAAGGTTGCGCGTTTTTATTTTTCGTTTCTCCCAAAGTACACTGGTTTCCAAAAATTAAGGGAAAAACAAAAAAGTAGCGATTACTCAAAATGTTACAAGTAGATTTTAATAAAACTGAGACACAATGTACAACACATAGTAAGGTATAAAACAACATTAAAAGAAATTACCAGACGATTGTGGTGTTTCAGAAATTAATACAATTATAAAATAAACAAAATAACTGTCTCAGTTTGGTATAGAAAAAGTACCTTTAATATGGAGTATGATCACCCCTAAAAGCAATACAGCACATACAGCGGAGTGTGATACTGTCAATTATGCGATCGATAAGTTTGCTGGGAAGTGCGAGTCATTTCTCTTTTAAAGCAGTTGTAAGTGTGGCAAGGGTCTGAGGAGGGGATTGACAGCAGCGACACATCTTCCTAAAGCATCCCCAAAATGCTCAACGGTATTCAAGTTCAGTAATCGCGCTGGTTATTCCATGCGCTGAATTGTTTGGTGTTGAAGATAATCTTCTATGATGGGAACCTTGTGCAGTCTAGCGTTATTTTCCTGTAACAGGAAATCTTTACCTATTGCACCGGCGTAAGGGTGCACATAAGCATCAGGAATGTAATCTCTATAGACGTGAGCATTCACAGTTCCACGTGGAAAGACATGGGAGTCTGTACGTGTTTCCAAAGAGATACCATCCCAAACACAGACACTGCATCATCCATACGAATCTCTTTACGAATGTTTGATGGATGATAGTGTGCTCTCTATTCTCTCCAAATCAAACAATGCCTACTATCGCTTTGGAGGCTAAACTGGAATTCATTTGTGACGAGAACACGCCTACATTGATCAGCCGTCCAGTAAACAAGTTGAAGTGTCCAATTTAAACGTTCCCTCCGAACACATGAGGTGAGCGACACACAAATATCTGGTTGTATCGCATAAAGAACACCTTCATGAAACTCTCTACGCACAGTAGACGTTGATACCAACCTTCAAGTGACTTCAGCAAGGACGGATTTAAGATGAGAGGGGGTTGCTGTTCTATTCCTTCGTACACATAACCGCAAATATCGGTCATCGGTGCTTGTCGTAGCTCTTGCTGGTCCTTCGCTGAACCTTCTGGAGGACGAATCAGTGGTTTGAAAGTGTTGCCAAAGCCTATGAGCAACAGAAGGACTCACATCTAGCTACCTAGCTCCCTCTGTCTGACTTTCGCACACATCCAATCTTCCAATAGCTCTATATCGCAGTTATGCGGAAAAATGATACCTCGAGGTCATACTGATGAATTGGCTATCTCACTTTTCTTATCTCATAATCACAGCGACACCAGCAGCCGTACTCTCTAGCATGCATTTTTATGCTCCGCATAGATGACAGAATCCGATTGCAGTGCCACTAGTTTGCATTTTGTAATCTTAATCAGCATCTTTGAATTAACAACATATCCAAATTTCATACGGATAGGTTAATTTTTGAACGAGTTATCGCTTTTTTGTGATTTTTCCTTAATTTTTGAAAACCAGTGTATGTATGTAAGAGTTTGAATATTCATGTAATTTGGAGTTTCCGAAACTTTTAAAGGGTTAACAGTTAAATGTCTTATACCAGCCCACTATTTTAAAACATTTATCATATTCTGTCTGTGTTTTTCCTTGTTTTTTTTTTTTTTATAACTAGGCTCGTACTTTCGAAAAATATAATCAATTACCATGAAATTTAAAAATGATGTTAAGCTATACATACTGTTTATATTTCGAAAAGTTTTATATATTGTGTACAGTTTTTTCCCGGGATAAGTCAAAAGTTTTAATATGCGGCCTTTCAAATGCAAGATATATTGGAGACAATGTGATTTAGATTGAGAGTAGATAGCTGTTAAGGGGCATTTTTTGGAAAGTTTGAAAAATTAAATGGAACGGCAGAAAGATATATAAAACAATTTTTATAAGGTACTCTCGACTTTTGATCTGAATGCCACCGAAATGTTTTAAAATTTCTTCTAATGTTTTTAATTCCTTATAGGAATTTAATTTTTGCCGACGATTTATGCCGAAAACCGTTTCATGTTTTGCCATCTTTCATCTTTCTCCATCCGCAACAGCCCCACCAGTGGCTGAGTGGTTCTGCTCTCGAAGCTGGTAGACGGGAGGTGCTGGGTTCGAACACAATCGCGCCCGTCGGCCTAATCGTTCGGAGTTTTCGTGGTTTTCTTCGAACCGTGGATTTCCATGCGTTAATACGGATTAGGTTCCCTTAGTAAGACCTCCACGGAAGGCACTCCCCCTAGGGCCTATATCCCTCGTGTAGATAATTGGCCGTCAAAAAATCAACCCAACCCATCCCCAACATGGTTTTTTATTGGTCATATTTATATCTAAATAAAATGTTAAAAACAAAAATAAGTAATAATTAGAATTTTGGAATTTTTACGAAATATCAGTTTTAGTTTATGATTTTCATATTACTTTTAGTATTTGAATGTAATGTTTTCTAAAGACAAACTGCGCGGTAAAATTTCCAGGGCCCCCCTGCAATACCAAGGTAAAGGAGTTTCCTTGATTCCTACTAAAACATGTAAAAGGATGGTCTCTTGTCCTGCCTTGCTATTCCTCGGGCTCTAATTTCTTTTCAAACCATCATGCTTCGTAAAAATCTCTAAAAAACAGCATTTTTTCATAAACATGCTGAACCCTGATGGTGTATTGGCATCTGAGCTCCAGGAGGCAGAGTGTGAAATGGATGAACCGGATTTGGAGTTTTAAACAAGGCTGAAGGCAGTATTAGAACTTTAAAAAATCGCTTAGATGATTTCATATTTTTTAAACGTTTTATTACACTGTACAAAAGTTTAAAAAAAAGTCATTAGTTCCAAATATACTTTTCTTTCACCGAAATCCATAGGATACACAATAATAAGTGTCCAACTATCATATTTATATAATGTATTATTCATCATATAAGGAAATAATAATTTTATGATCATTAGCAAAGAAAAGATGGTAGGAAACTCTTCTTAATAGAAATATATGCAAAGTGGTTACATTCTAACATAAAATGTTGAAAAGAAATTTGAATGCTATGTAGCTGAAAACTCCATTTTTTATTTGTTATTCCAGATAATTCCTCAATTTCTCATTTCATGGTTTTTAGTCTCTCATATTCATAAAATGTTTGTAAGGAAAAAACAATTGTATATATTTTTCTCTTTTTTGCTCATTCATAATCCTTTTTTAAAGTTTCGCTTGATTCTTCCTTTTTTAATACTGTCTTTTTTTATCCATGTTAAAATATATTTCCATAAAAAAATATTTTCTTTTGTTATAAAATGGCACTTTATTCAATAAAAATTTATCTGAATTTTGATATAAAGTATGTTTCCAAATACAAATAAAAAAATGTCGATTTACTTTTACTTGTTCACTCGATGTATCTACAACAGCTTCTGTTTATGTTTGATATTACGTTTTAGGCTCTTCCATTTTCGAGGATTTTCAGAAAATCTCATAAAGAAAATATTTTGTCACTTTGTTTTATAAATTTTATTTTGTTACAAACGTTTTGATATTTATTTAACGAATAATTCAAAATAAAATGAATTATATGGTTGAACATAATCAATCAATTTTTTTTTCAAATTCTGATTTGAATTAGAGATTATTGGATGTGATTTTTTTCTTTGAAGCATCTTTCTAGACACATCTTTCCTAGATTTTCTTTTGCTTTCCCTTCCTTTATTTGTCTCAAATAAAGAAATACAATGAACGTTTTAAGCAATAAAGTATTTGAAACATATTGATACAAAGGAAAAAAAAACATTTTAAAAAGTTTTCATTAAAGTGTTTTTCGTAATAGTTGGTGGTAAAAATGGTGAAGGCACTACAAAATTATGTCACATTTTTGAAAGTGTTTATTTCATCAATGAATTTGATTCTATAAAATATTATATTCGGAATATATTTTAATTTCAAAAACAGAGGGCATAACGGAATGTGTGTATAATATATATGTATATCTGAAGTTGAATTTTTTAAATTAATGCTACATTGAAAGCTTTACAAAATAAAAACATTCACATAAACATAATGCTTTAAGTAATGATTTATACACACATACGTTTTGAAAAATACTCGTTCAGTATGTTAAAATAAAACGAAAATCAAATGAAATTAGATCCCCATTATTTGTAGCCTTCTCTGCCCATTACTATAATCACTTTAAAATTTCGATTTTTTATATTGTTATTTTGGGGTACTAAACATTTATATGCCTTTCATCAATAGACCAGGGCTCCCGTGTACCCATGGAAAATTTCTATTAAACAATCAGAAATTAACAGATTATTTAGATTTAGATCAATCATATATAAAAGTTATTTTAAAATAATAGTTAGGCATATTTTTTTAAGGTAAAAATATTTTATTTACCTGAAATTTTACATGTTGGGACAAGCTTTCCAATAGCTAAAGGTGTACGAATGTACATCGTATACTGACTTTATACATTGCTTAATTGATTTCCTGGTTTTTCTGCAACGGTTTTGAGGCTCTAACAAGTACATCTGACAAATACCAACAATACTTTTATCCTTCATGTTCCATCTCGCTTTAAGCTCTTTGGACCGGGTTCTGAACGTGTGACAGCTTCAAATACGGCCTAAGAATTTCTCAGGTACTTTCAATTCCCAATTTGGTCGAAAAATGTCTCACAGCCTGTACATTTTGTTATTGATCTTGATTTGCTGGAAGGCTCAAGTTATAATCTAATCCCCACAAAAAACAGACGGCGATCGTCTGTTTCATGGCTAACTAATATCATAATTTGCAGTATGTATAATTTAAGCAGCAAGTGCTGCTATATCCCCAATATTGAAAAATAATGCGAGTGACCGTCTGCTTGTATGCTTATGTGTTGCATACTTTCACAATAATTTATCCATTATATCCACTCCAAATTTTGTATCATTATAAAACTAGATCATTTCGGGTTTCTCTTTCGATTCCATGATGGTCTTACCATAATACATAGTAGACATTAGAATTACAGCATTGTTCATTTTTGGAACAAACAAAAAATTACGGCATCATGAAATCAAAATTCTGTGGATAAAACTCGCCGCGAGCTACATAGCCTCATTTCTTGGGGTATATAAGGTTTTATCTTGGGATATATACCGGGTGTCACAAAAATTACTGATGGATTTTAAAATTCAATACCTTCCAAACGATGACAGATATTAAAAAAATTCTTGCAGGAGGATTATGTATGATGTCAGGAGTTTTTGTACTGTTGTTCTTTATTTTAATTCGAATTTCAATCAATAGATAGCAATAACTGTATTCGACACATTTTAATAGCCTTTTTTCGATTAGAAGAAGAGAGAGTTTGAAAATGGAGCCTGGTTTTAGCGGTTATTGCTTGCAGCGTCATCTATCGATGCTATTTGTAACTAAAACTGAGAATCGCAGCATACAAACTCCTGGCATCTTACATAACACTCCTGAAAGACTCTTTTTAATATCTGCCACCGTTTGCAAGTTATGCCATTTTAAAAAACATCAGTCACTTTTGGGACGCCCTGTATATATAAGGTTGGTTTCTTTTCAAAGTGCCAACCATTGTGATCTTCTTGGATATTAAATGCTTCTCCAAAGAAAGTGAAGAAAAAAAGTTGTCCATGGTGAAGATTCGTACAGAATCCTTGAATGGAGCGGCAATGTCTTTCACAACTCTTTCATATTGATTTATTTCTGATCTGTACCTATTTTGGTGTATAGTTGGCCGTTGAGAGGATGATAATATTTCGCATCACATACCCACCATATTTTGATCCTACATTTAGCCGGTTTAGATGGAATATATTGGGTGAATCCTGTTCTTCTTCTATGCGAGAATAACTGCAAGACAACCGTTAAGTTTTCCGTCGGTTTGAATATTATTAATAGGTTATGATTTAGAATACGGAACCTGTACCCAATATGGACACCCTAAGGAAAATTGATTTTTTTCACCCCGTGTACACGTCAGAATACTCCAAAAATATATGACCACTATCCCTGGACTGTTGACTATCATTATTAAAATTAGTAAACTTGTAATTATTCTGGTTTAATTTTAATGATAAAAACAAAAAATGTTTACAAGTGCCCATATAAGGAACCACCTGCCCCTATTATGGACATGCATCTCCATATTAGTGACAGGTGGACCTTATTGACCAGGACTCCTTATTGACCTACTAAACAGGGTGTATGGAAGAGCCACCCTTCCAAGAGATTTTAGAGGAGAGTGGATAAAAGAAATACAGCTTAAAGTATTGCGGGGGAGGGGGGCACAGTAAATATCTTCAGAACATGCACTTTAGAAAAAGGGGGTCATTTTCGGTTGTGGCTCTTCGAAGACCCGTGCAAAGCACCTCAGTTACTACAAAATATTATGAAATAATATAGTTGGTTTTGCTTATCTTTATTGCATCTGCCTGCAGAATTTACATCTGTTATTACTCAGTCCTCACAGGATGGACAAATAAAAATTTCTTCATCATGGGCGGTAAGTCAACACAGTCCTCATGGACATATCTGCCACATGTGATGCATAGCCGCGTGTCTGCGACAGCATCAATACTGAATAAGAAGCAGTACCAGCTCGCCTTTGTTGAAGAAGTCATACCGCTGGTACCTGCGATTTTGCCAACACATACCCTACTGAGGGGAGTTTTCTTTTGATTTTTGTGCAAGGACTTTTTAGAGGATTTTTTTCTTGCAGGAGGTTTCTTGTAGGATTGTTCAGATGACATTAAACATATATTTTACAAATTTGTTAATCTGAAGATTCACTTGCTGTATTTCCGATGTGGACATAAGGTGTCCATATTGGGAATCGGGCATAGTTTTCGTAATCTTGTTATAAATAAACAAAGAAAACATTTTTAAGCAATATATGCAATAGTAATCGAAAATATGTATTATTAGCTTTCCAAAACACCCCACTTTTCAGTATTTAAACTAATTTTACCATATCTAATAAGAATTTAAACTTACCTGTAATTACGATCAGCACACCACGATATAAGAAGCTTCTTTCCAAATGGCGAACAGCGCGCTTTTTTTCACTTTCCAGGCTTAATTATATTTTCTACTGCTATTATTCACGGACATGTAGCGCCATCTCTCGATCAAAATTGTTGCTTTTAAAGTTATTAGGGGTGTCCATATTGAGAGCACTGTCCATATTGGGTACAAGTAACTTAGTCCATAAATCACGAATTACTGCAGGTTTATAGTTCTAAAGACGTTCCACGGCACGTGTGTTCTGGTTGTCAAACTGAACAAATTTAAGAATAGTCCAGAATCGCTTTGCACTCATACTGGCTGTATATAACGGGAATGAGTTTGTTCTCCATATTTCTAATGTTTGATCTTTGTTTGAATTGTTGACACTTGAAATAATTAATATTCCCAAAAATGCGTCAAATTCCTTTGCTGTTACTTTTGTCCAAACAAATTCTTTTTTGCTTGGATTGTTGTGGTTATATTTCTGATAAATGCTGGCGGATCTCTGATTTGTACAGTGAACAATTATATCAAGCATTTCATCTGTAAAGATTGATCTGAATGTGTCCCGAATTAGATAAAAAAATGAATATTTATTTTTATAACTTCAAAAAATACATTGAGGATTAAATATGGACATGATGACTTAAATACCTGGTGCAATGTCCTGCTGATAATTCTTCCATGGCTTTTAATTGCTTCACAAAACTATAGAAGAAATAGCGAACTATTATAGAACATTCACGAATATATTAGTGATAACTAAATGAAGCTTTTGTTCTAAAATATGAACGTAATTTGCATTTAAAAATACATCCGGAAATGAAATGAGGAGTGCTGTAAATCACTTACTTTCCCCACTTGTTCTTCTCCAAAGGCGGGGTATACATTCTATAAAATAGGGGTGTTTTATAACACGCGTATGTTAAAATCACAACAGGTACCCGTAGTGACCCGGTCATTGAATAGCAGGGCAAATTTTGGTCATTGACATAAGGGTTCAACGATTTTTTTGCATAGGTTACTGGAGGTCGGTATCCATTGTTGGGTGATTTTGCTTTTCGATTTTGGTAAAGGTTTTAGGTAGCTTACATTACAAAAACTACCTATTGCAGCCGTTCGGAGGAAAGCGATTTCAAAAAATTTTGGTATATTTTCATCGATCATGACCTCAGACCCCGAAACCACCCTCCGTTCAAAATTTATATATATATATATTAGGGTGGTCCTTAAAAAATTAACTTTTAAATTTTCTATGGGGCACTCTCCTATTTTGTTCTATGTATAAAATAAAGACTTCCACAAAAATTTCAAAATTTTAAAACATTTTTTAGGGGTCGCTACCAAGGTTTGAATATTTAAAAAAATTAAAAAAATGACATATTTTGTAATCTAAGAATAAATTATTAATACAAATCTATAGTCATTGCCAAATGGAATCATGGTATGATATTAGGCTTTAAAGACTGTCATTTATTTCAAGTTTCAACATATTTGCACAATCTATTGTCCAAACACAGACAAGAGTATTTCATGTCTACACTCTATTTCACCTCAAATTGGCAGCATTGTGAAAGGTAGAGAATCTAACATTCCGCCTTGAAAAATAGTTCACCGCTATTTTTTAATCTTAAATAGCTAAAATACGTAAAATTTTTTGAAGATGATGTTTATAAATTATAGAATTTGATTTTTTGATATTCGTAAAATGTCGTACTAAGTGGCCATATTCGTATCAAAAGAAGAGCACAAAACTTTAAAAAAAAAAGAGTATTCGGCAAGCTTTCCTTTGACTGTTCACTGGGATTGCAAAATTTTAGAAGAAATTTCACGATCTGAAACTGCAGACAGATTACACATTACTGTTTCATGTAAATGTATTGACCAGTTACTAGTTGTTCCAAAATTTCAATCAGGAACATGTGAGGCAATAACTTCTGCTGTTAACGAAATATTGGAGTTGTGGAAAGTACCCAGCAAGTAAAATGTATGAGTTTTGATATAACCTTTGTTAAGACCAGACTATCAAGAGACGATTGTGCTGTTCTGGAACAGAATATGAACAAATAAATGATTTGGCTTGCCATCATAACATCCTTGAAATTTTGTTTTTGTTCTTTATCTTTTGTATGAAGTTTATTGTATTCCTCCATGAGTACTACCCCACTTTCGGATACATCATTAACAACTTTGACTGAAGCCGCTAGTGCCTTACATTTCTTGTAGGATTCATTTTTATTCCAACTAGGCACATCTGTTTAAAAAAAGACTGAAGGCAAATCCATAATTTAAAAAAAACCCCTCAGAACTGTTTGTTACCTTGCTAACAAGCCTCTGCTTGTTAGAAAATCTTGCAAGTCATTTTGGAGAATTACTTCAGGATCAGCACGTGTACGTTTCAATGATTCATAATTTTCTTCATTTTTCAAAGTCTGCACCATCTTTCTTTTACTTTCAAAAAAGACCTTATCATCGAAAAATGCAAAAGCAACTAGTTCTTCTGTTTAGTACAGAAATGTCCAAGAAACTTCTTCAAAGAACAAAAAGAAATTATTACATTTACATTTTCGTCTTTTTTCAAGTAATTCAGGGGCAATAAATCCTGGGGCCTGATACCAGCTGTGAATGTAGATTTTCACCACAAAGGAGCAAACTTAACGAATACCACATTCTTTTTGCTTAGAGAGTTTAAACTGATATCTAAATAAATAAATTTTGAGCAAGTTTATGGCCTTCATCATCCATGGAACCCGATGCAATCCACTTGGAGCTCTGATGCAAGCACCTCTTTCGGGTACTCCTCCTAATAAAATGATGGCAAGCTCTATCGGTTCTTTGTAAACCATTGGTTGAAAATCATTAAGATGATTTTGAGCAAATTCTGTAATTTCTGACGAATTATCTGTTATGTTTTTCACTCTTTAAACGTCAGTTATGGGATTGTGAAATATGCCATAATCGATAGATATCCACAAAATTTTAAATCGTTTGAATAACAGTACGTCTGGTTTTTTGAAACTCCGAGAGATTTAACAACAACTTCCTCAAGAATAATTTCAAGAATGTGATTTTCTTTTTTCTAAATCGATTATTTAGAAAACATGGCCAACAGCCATATTTTTAACCGATATCTAAAGTCACTAAAGGTAATTCTTGTCAATAAGAACGGTAAAAGGGTCAAAATCAAGTTTCAAGTGGGGACATTGTTTTAAATAACTAAGAAATTGAGAAATGGAATTTTTCGCTAATTGCAAATGTGCGATGTTTTATGTAAAATGTAATACCCTAATTTAATTTACTAATTAACTTATATTTTTTCAGTCCTTTGTTCATCAGAAGCAATAGTGGTCTGGGGCGCATAAATGTTTCACACCTAGAACAGCAAAAGTATGGTTTCATTGAAGTATGAGACACCTGAATGTTATGAAAAGAAATTAATAAAATAAATATTTTATACTTTAAGGCTGGTTTAGTGGTTGATTGTTTACACTTTTATATAGTTTTAAATGAAATAACTATCTTGAGGTTGTACCAGTTTTCAGCTGCATTAAAACGCTTTTTTCATTACAAATAAATTTGCATTAAATATAATTAATTTTTCTTGCGTTCAAGTTATATGCACAAAATATCAAAATATTAAACAGGTGATAATTTCTTGGTGTAATAAAAAAATCAATCAAATTCAATAATAAGAGATTTTATAATTGATTTTATTACTAGCATAGAAAGGGATAAACCTTTTTAAGAGAGACATTAAATTGTCTGTGATATTTGAGACCAAACAACCTTGTTTTTTAAGAAAACGTATGTTAGGTAAAGGAATATAAATTATTATAATCTCAAATTTAATCGTTAATCCTCATTGATTGAAATTGCACAATTACATCAGTTTTACCACTGGAACAACTGATTATTGAAACAGCTATTATTTTGTTAATTAAAAATCTTACGATACTCATCAGCGTACATGTAAATAAAAACTATACTAAAAATACATTACAAATTATTCCCAACGTTTCGTGCTCTTTCTAACGAGCCGTCTTCAGGGGAGAGAGTCCTTGACCTCCTCGGAGCGAAGTTTCCAACTGCACTTTCACGGCATCACAACTAAAAACATCAACTAAAATGTTTTTAGTTGTGATGCCGTGAAAGTGCAGTTGGAAACTTCGCTGCGAGGAGGTAAAGGACTCTGTCCCTGAAGACGGCTCGTTAGAAAGAGCACGAAATGTTGAGAATAATTTGTAATGTATTTTTAGTATAGTTTTTATTTACACGTACGCTGATGAGTATCGTAAGATTTTTAATTATTAAATTTTGACAGCGTAAGTCCAAGTTTTTCTTATTATTTTTTTTCAAAATTTCTTCTGTAGTCCCATGGTACCACCAAAAAGGATATTAAAAGACAATATATGAAGCAATACAGCATCTTTACTGAGAAATAGTAGGTTTTTTTTTATTTTTAAACAAAAATTGAAAACGTAAAATTAAAGAAATGTTATGAAAATTGAAGACAGTTGCAAAGCTTACTAGGGCAAACTGGTGTGTATTCTTTATGGTTGGAAATAGAAAAAGAAATAATATGGCATCATACTTTCAGGTAAATAATTCTCGTTTGCTTTCAGTGTAAGGTATTTTATTTATTAATTTTGAAAGATGTTTTGTAATTTTCTTTTGCTTTAGAATGTATTAATTAAATTAAGACATCAAATATTAGTAAATTTTTTACATCTGCTGAAAAGCAAATAGAGAAAACAACCTATGCAAATAGAGAAAACAACGTAGTGTATTCCTTAAACATAATGAAGAATAGAATACAGGAGGTACTTTAAGAAAAATAGAAAGATTTAAAAAGAGAGAGAGGAGGCGAAAAAACATTTGATAAAAAGAAATTGAGGACCCCAGAAGCCAAGGGGCATAAGTGAGAAAATTGAGAAAAATGAGCTAAGTGCACAGGCTCTCTGGAAATAAAGCTATTTGTTCGGAGGGAAATGAATATAAGTGATTTTCTAATTATGTGCTGCGTTCTAGAAGTCAACCACTTAAGCTCTTTAAACTAAACTACTTAACTCTTTAATCTCTACTTAAAATTAAAAATATATTGTACTCCACACTTCTTTAACAGTTATCGAAATAAGAGTTCAAAGACCGCTGTGAAATGACCGTGTGTGTGATAGTTTCATAATTTAATTCAGTCAATTACTATTAATGTTCCAACTTTGAACTCAATTTACTCCAAATCTAAAGTTTATCACTTGTATCCCTTGGCATCTGTGGACCTCAATTATAGTTAAAAAGTGATCTGTAATTAAAAAAATTAAAATTCAAAGAAAATTAAAGATTCAAAATTTTGAATACATGATCATATTTCATGAAATTATGTAATGTAAATACTTACATATATTTTCCTTATTGTATATGGTTAGATCTAAATATTCCGTATGGTGCATACTCGATCCAAGATTTAAGTAACTCTCATTAATGGTTCCTCTATTGGTCTATCAGAAATTAAGTATGCTTAATACTGGAGCATAAGGTTGCGCGTTTTTATTTTTCATTTCTCCCAAAGTACACTGGTTTCCAAAAATTAAGGAAAAACAACAAAAGTAGCGATTACTCAAAATGTTACAAGTAGATTTTAATAAAACTGAGACACAATGTACAACACATAGTAAGGTATAAAATAACATTAAAAGAAATTATCAGACGATTGTGGTGTTTCAGAAGTTAATACAATTATAAATAAACAAAATAAATGTCTCAGTTTGGTATAGAAAAAGTACTTTTAATATGGAGTATGATCACCCTAAAAGCAGTACAGCACATAGAGCGAAGTTTGATATTGTCAATTATGCGATCGATAAGTTTGCTGTGAAGTGCGAGTCATTTCTCTTTTAAAGCAGTTGTAAGTGTGGCAAGGGTCTGAGGATGGGGATTGAGAGCAGCGACACATCTTCCTAAAGCATCCCAAAGATGCTCAATGGGATTCAAGTTCAGGAATCGCGCTGGCCATTCCATGCGCTGAATTGTTTGGTGCTGAAGATAATCTTCTATGACGTGAACCCTGTGCAGTCTAGCGTTATTTTCCTGTAACAGAATCTAGAATGTAATCGCTATAAACGTGAGCATTCACAGTTCCACGTGGAAAAACATGGGGGTCTGTACGTTTTTCCAAAGAGATACCATCCCAAACAGAGACACTGCATCATCCGTACGAATCTCTTTACGAATGTTTGATGGATGATAGTGTGCTCCCTATTCTCTCCAAATCAAACAATGCTTACTATCGCTTTGGAGGCTAAACTGGAACTCATTTGTGACGAAAACACGCCTACATTGATCAGCCGTCCAGTGGACATGTTGACGTGCCCAATTTAAACGTTCCCTCCGAACACATGAGGTGGGCGACACACAAATATCTGGTTGTATCGCCTAAAGAACACCGTCATGAAACTTTCTACGCACAGTAGACGTTGATACCAGCCTTCAAGTGACTGCAGCAAGGACGGATTTAAGATGAGAGGGGGTTGCTGTTCTATTCCTTCGTACACATAACCGCAAATATCGGTCATCGGTGCTTGTCGTAGCTCTTGCTTGTCCTTCGCTGAACCTTCTGGAGGACGAATCAGTGGTTTGAAAGTGTTGCCAAAGCCTATGAGCAACAGAAGGACTCACATCTAGCTATCTGGCTCCCTCTGTCTGATTTTGGCACACATCCAATCTTCCAATAGCTCTATATCGCAGTTATGCGGAAAAAATATACCTCGAGGTCATACTGATGAATTCGCTATCTCACTTTTCTTATCTCATAATCACAGCAACACCAGCAGCCGTACTCTCTAGCATGCATTTTTATGCCCCGCATAGAAGACAGAATCCGATTGCAGTGCCACTAGTTTGCATTTTGTAATTTTAATCAGCATCTTTCAATTAACAACATATCCAAATTTCATACGGATAGGTTAATTTTTGAACGAGTTATCGCTTTTTTGTTATTTTTCCTTAATTTTTGAAAACCAGTGTATATATGTAAGAGTTTGATAGTTCATGTAATTTGGAGTTTCGTAAACATTTAAAGGGTTAATAGTTAAATGTCTTATACCAGCCCACTATTTTAAAACATTTATCATATTCTGTCTGTGTTTTTCCTTGTTTGTTTTTTTATAACTAGGCTCGTACGTTCGAAAAATATAATCAATTACCATGAAATTTAAAAATGATGTTAAGCTATACATACTGATTATATTTCGAAAAGTTTTATATATTGTGTACAGTTTTTTGCCGGGATAAGTCAAAAGTTTTAATATGCGGCCTTTCAAATGCAAGATATATTGGAGACAATGTGATTTAGATTGAGAGTAGATAGCTGTTAAGGGGCATTTTTTGGAAAGTTTGAGAAATTAAATGGAACGACAGAAACATATATCTAACAATTTTTATAAGGTACTCTCGACTTTCGATCTGAATGCCACCGAAATGCTTTAAAATTTCTTCTAATGTTTTTAATTCCTTGTAGGAATTTAATTTTTGCCGACGATTTATGGCGAAAACCGTTTCATGTTTTGCCATCTTTCATCTTTCTCCATTCGCAACATGGTTTTTTATTGGTCATACTTATATCTAAATAAAACGTTAAAAACAAAAATAAGTCATAATTAGAATTTTGGAATTTTTACGAAATATCAGTTTTAGTTTATGATTTTCATATTACTTTTAGTATTTGATTGTAATGTTTTCTAAAGAGAAACTGCGCGGTAAAATTTCCAGGGCCCCTCTGCAATACCAAGGTAAAGGAGTTTCCTTGATTCCTACTACAACATGTAATAAGATGGTCTCTTGTCCTGCCTTGCTATTCCTCGGGCTCTAATATCTTTTCAAACCATTATGCTTCGTAAAAATCTCTAAAAACAGCATTTTTTCATAAACATGCTGAACCCTGATGGTGTATTGGCATCTGAGCTCCAGGAGGCAGAGTGTGAAATGGATGAACCGGATTTGGAGTTTTAAACAAGGCTGAAGGCAGTATTAGAACTTTAAAAAATCGCTTAGATGATTTCATATTTTTTAAACGTTTTATTACACTGTACAAAAGTTTAAAAAAAGTCATTATCTGTTCCAAATATACTTTTCTTTCATATTTATATAATGTATTATTCATCATATAAGGAAATAATAATTTTATGATCATTAGCAAAGAAAAGATGGTAGGAAACTCTTCTTAATAGAAATGTATGCAAAGTGGTTACATTCTAACATAAAATGTTGAAAAGAAATTTGAATGCTATGTAGCTGAAAATTCCATTTTTTATTTGTTATTCCAGATAATTCCTCAATTTCTCATTTCATGGTTTTTAGTCTCTCATATTCATAAAATGTTTATAAGGAAAAAAAAAATTGTATATATTTTTCTCTTTTTTGCACATTCATAATCCTTTTTTAAAGTTTCGCTTGATTCTTCCTTTTTTAATACTGTCTTTTTTTATCCATGTCAAAATATATTTCCATAAAAAAAATATTTTCTTTTGTTATAAAATGGCACTTTATTCAATAAAAATTTATCTGAATTTTTATATAAAGTATGTTTTCAAATACAAATAAAAGAATGTCGATTCACTTTTACTTCTTCACTCGGTATATCTACAACAGCTTCTGTTTATGTTTGATATTACGTTTTAGGCTCTTCCATTTTCGAGGATTTTCAGAAAATCTCGTAGAGAAAATATTTTGTCACTTTGTTTTATAAATTTTATTTTGTTACAAAAGTTTTGATATTTATTTAACGAATAATTCAAAATAAAATGAATTATATGGTTGAACATAATCAATCAATTTTTGTTTCAAATTCTGATTTGAATTAGAGATTATTGGATGTGATTTTTTTCTTTGAAGCATCTTTCCTAGACACAACTTTCCTAGATTTTCTTTTGCTTTCGCTTCCTTTATTTGTCTCAAATAAAGAAATACAATGAACTTTTTAAGCAATAAAATATTTGAAACATATTGATACAAAGGGAAAAAAAAACATTTTTTAAAGTTTTCATTAAAGTGTTTTTCGTAATAGTTGGTGGTAACAATGGTGAAGGCACTACAAAATTAAGTTACATTTTTGAAAGTGTTTATTTCATCAATGAATTTGATTCTATAATATATTATATTCGGAATTTATTTTAATTTCAAAAACAGAGGGCATAACGGAATGTGTGTATAATATATATGTATATCTGAGTTTGAATTTTTTTAATTAATGCTACATTGAAAGCTTTACAAAATAAAAACATTCACATAAACATAATGCTTTAAGTAATGATTTATACACACATACGTTTTGAAAAATACTTGTTCAGTGTGTTAAAATAAAACGAAAATCAAATGAAATTAGATCCCCATTATTTGTAGCATTCTCTGCCCATTACTATAATCACTTTAAAATTTCGATTTTTTATACTTTTATTTTGGGATATTAAACATTTATATGACTTTCATCAATAGACCAGGGCTCCCGTGTACCCATGGAAAATTTCTATTAAGCAACCAGAAATTAATAGATTATTTAGATTTAGATCAGTTATATATAAAATTTATTTTAAAATAATAGTTAGGCATATTTTTTTAAGGTAAAAATATTTTATTTACCTGAAATTTTACATGTTGGGACAAGCTTTCCAATAGCAAAAGGGGTACGAATGTACATCATATACTGACTTTATACATTGCTTAATTGATTTTCTGGTTTTTCTGCAACGGTTTTGAGGCTCTAACAAGTACATCTGACAAATATCAACAATACTTTTATCCTTCATGTTCCATCTCGCTTTAAGCTCTTTGGATTGGGTTCTGAACATGTGACAGCTTCAAATACGGCCTAAGATTTTCTCAGTGTACTTTCAGTTCCCAATTTGGTCGAAAAATGTCTCACAGCCTGTACATTTTGTTATTGATCTTGATTTGCTGGAAGGCTCAATTTATAATCTAATCCCCGCAAAAAACAGACGGCGATCGTCTGTTTCATGGCTAACTAATATCATTATTTGCAGTATGTATAATTTAAGCAGAAAGTGCTGCTATATCCCCAACATTGAAAAATAATGCGAGTGACCGTATGCTTGTATGCTTATGTGTTGCATATTTCCACAATAATTTATCCATTATATCCACTACAAATTTTGTATCATTATAAAACTAGATCATTTCGGGTTTCTCTTTCGATTCAATGATGGTTTTACCATAATGCATAGTAGACATTAGAATTACAGCATTGTTCATTTTTGGAACAAACAAAAAATTACGGCATCATGAAATCAAAATTCTGTGGATAAAACTCGCCGCGAGCTACATAGCCTCATTTCTTGGGGTATATAAGGTTTTTTCTTGGGGTATATACCGGGTGTCACAAAAATTACTGATGGATTTTAAAATTCAATAATTTCCGAATGATGACAGATATTACAAAAATTCTTGCAGGAGGGTTATGTATGATGGCAGGAGTTTTTGTACTGTTGTTCTTGATTTTAGTTCGAATTTCAATCAATAGATGGCGCTGATAGCAATAGGCCCTCAGTCCAGACTAGATTTTTGGTAGTTCGGGATGTATTCAACACATTTTAATAGCCTTTTTTCGATTAGAAGAAGAAAGAGTCCGAAAATGGAGCCTGGATTTAGCAGTTATTGCTTGCAGCGTCATCTATCGATGCTATGTGTAACTAAAACTGAGAATCGCAGCATACAAACTCCTGGCATCTTACATAACACTCCTGAAAGACTCTTTTTAATATCTGCCACCGTTTGCAAGTTATGCCATTTTAAAAACCATCAGTCACTTTTGGGACGCCCTGTATATATAAGGTTGGTTTCTTTACAAAGTGCCAATTATTGTGATCTTCTTGGATATTAAATGCTTCTCCAAAGAAAGTGAAGAAAAAGAGTTGTCCATGGTGAAGATTCGTACAGAATCCTTGAATGGAGCGGCAATGTCTTTCACAACTCTTTCCATAATTTATCCATTATATCCACTACAAATTTTGTATCATTATAAAACTAGATCATTTTGGGTTTCTCTTTCGATTCCATGATGGTTTTACCATAATGCATAGTAGACATTAGAATTACAGCATTGTTCATTTTTGGAACAAACAAAAAATTACGGCATCATGAAATCAAAATTCTGTGGATAAAACTTGCCGCGAGCTACATAGCCTCATTTCTTGGGGTATATAAGGTTTGTTCATGGGGTATATACCAGGTGTCACAAAAATTACTGATGGATTTTAAAATTCAATAACTTCCGAATGATGACAGATATTAAAAAAATTCTTGCAGGAGGGTTATGTATGATGGCAGGAGTTTTTGTACTGTTGTTCTTGATTTTAGTTCGAATTTCAATCAATAGATGGCGCTGATAGCAATAGGCCCTCAGTCCAGACTAGATTTTTGGTAGTTCGGGATGTATTCAACACATTTTAATAGCCTTTTTTCGATTAGAAGAAGAGAGAGTCCGAAAATGTAGCCTGGATTTAGCAGTTATTGCTTGCAGCGTCATCTATCGATGCTATTTGTAACTAAACCTGAGAATCGCAGCATAAAAACTCCTGGCATCTTACATAACACTCCTGAAAGAGTCTTTTTAATATCTGCCACCGTTTGCAAGTTATGCCATTTTAAAAACCATCAGTCACTTTTGGGACGCCCTGTATATATAAGGTTGGTTTCTTTTCAAAGTGCCAACCATTGTGATCTTCTTGGATATTAAATGCTTCTCCAAAGAAAGTGAAGAAAAGAAGTTGTCCATGGTGAAGATTCGTACAGAATCCTTGAATGGAGCGGCAATGTCTTTCACAACTCTTTCATATTGATTTATTTCTGATCTGTACCTATTTGGGTGTATAGTTGGCCGTTGAGAGAATGATAATATTTCGCATCACATACCCACCATATTTTGATCCTACATTTAGCCGGTTTAGATGGAATATATTGGGTGAATCTTGTTCTTCTTCTATGCGAAAATAACTGCAAGACAACCGTTAAGTTTTCCGTCGGTTTGAATATTATTAATAGGTTATGATTTAGAATACGGAACCTGTACCCAATATGGACACCCTAAGGAAAATTGATTTTTTTCACCCCGTGTACACGTCAGAAGACTCCAAAAATATATGACCACTATCCCTGGACTGTTGACTATCATTATTAAAATTAGCAAACTTGTAATTATTCTGGTTTAATTTTAATGATAAAAACAAAAAATGTTTACAAGTGCCCATATAAGGAACCACCTGCCCCTATTATGGACATGCATGTCCATATTAGTGACAGGTGGACCTTACTGACCAGGAATCCTTATTGACCTACTAAACAGGGTGTATGGAAGAGCCACCCTTCCAAGAGATTTTAGAGGAGAGTGGATAAAAGAAATACAGCTTAAAGTATTGCGGGGGAGGGGGGCACAGTAAATATCTTCAGAACATGCACTTTAGAAAAAGGGGGTCATTTTCGGTTGTGGCTCTTCGAAGACCAGTGCAAAGCACCTCAGTTACTACAAAATATTATGAAATAATATAGTTGGTTTTGCTTATGTTTATTGCATCTGCCTGCAGAATTTACATCTGTTATTACTCAGTCCTCACAGGATGGACAAATAAAAATTTCTTCATCATGGGCGGTAAGTCAACACAGTCCTCATGGACATATCTGCCACACGTGATGCATAGCCGCGTGTCTGCGACAGCATCAATACTGAATAAGAAGCAGTACCTGCTCTCCTTTGTCGAAGAAGTCATACCGCTGGTACCTGCGATTTTGCCAACACATACCCTACTGAGGGGAGTTTTCTTTTGATTTTTGTGCAAGGACTTTTTGGAGGATTTTTTCTTGCAGGAGGTTTCTTGTAGGATTGTTCAGATGACATTAAACAGATATTTTATAAATTTGTTAATCTGAAGATTCACTTGCTGTATTTCCGATGTGGACATAAGGTGTCCATATTGGGAATCGGGCATAGTTTTCGTAATCTTGTTATAAATAAACAAAGAAAACATTTTTAAGCAATATATGCAATAGTAATCGAAAATATGTATTATTAGCTTTCAAAAACACTCCACTTTTCCGTATTTAAACTAATTTTACCATATCTAATAAGAATTTAAACTTACCTGTAATTACGATCAGCACTCCACGAAATAAGAAGCTTCTTTCCAAATGGCGAACAGCGCGCTTTTTTTCACTTTCCAGGCTTAATTATATTTTCTACTGCTATTATTCACGGACATGTAGCGCCATCTCTCGATCAAAATTGTTGCTTTTAAAGTTATTAGAGGTGTCCATATTGAGAGCACTGTCCATATTGGGTACAAGTAACTTAGTCCATAAATCACGAATTACTGCAGGTTTATAGCTCTAAAGACGTTCCACGGCACGTGTGTTCTGGTTGTCAAACCGAATAAATTTAAGAATAGTCCAGAATCGGTTTGCACTCATACTGGCTGTATATAACGGGAATGAGTTTGTTCTCCATATTTCTAATGTTTGATCTTTGTTTGAATTGTTGACACTTGAAATAATTAATATTCCCAAAAATGCGTCAAATTCCTTTGCTGTTACTTTTGTCCAAACAAATTCTTTTTTGCTTGGATTGTTGTGGTTATATTTCTGATAAATGCTGGCGGATCTCTGATTTGTACAGTGAACAATTATATCAAGCATTTCATCTGTAAAGATTGATCTGAATGTGTCCCGAATAAGATAAAAAAATGGATATTTATTTTTATAACTTAAAAAAATACATTGAGGATTAACCCTCACTTACACAGGTGGCGCACTGAGTGCGCCAGTCCTTGAAAAATGCTTCATGAATTCCTAGAAAATAACGTGATTAACACCTGCTCTCAACCTAACCTCTTTTCATTTGTTCCTTTCAGAAAGTGCATTTGGTTAAAAGTTGAAGGTCACAATTTTCCGCGTTAATTTTCAAGATTATTTTCAGTTAGTCTCTTTTGGCGCACTGAGTGCTACAGCTGTGTGACAATGTAACTATTTTTCATTTCGCTCTTTTCGGTTTGCTATTTTATTTTTGCATGATTATAAGTCGTTTTAATATTTACAGTATTTTTTAAGTAATTAATTTGCTAATATTAAAAATTATATAGATATATATAAATTATATATAAGTATAAGCCCGAAACAAGTTGACATTTTTGTATATATTTCAGCAGTGCTAGAAAAAGGAATATAGTTCATCCTGATGATTATGCGAGACTTCTTCAAGAGTTATCAGATGAAGATTTAAGCGATTTGAATGACGAAGATTTCGATTGTGACAGTGAAGAACAGGTAAACGAGAGTGATCATGATTCTGAATCTGAAATAGAGGTATCTTCTGATACAGAAATTACAGAATGAGATTCAGAGAAAGATAAAAACTATTTTACTAAAACAATATATGAAAGTATAAAAGGAAAAGGAAAAAAAAATAAGTGAAATCTACAAATGGAAAAAAATCTCCTGTCATAAGTAAATATTCGAAAGTACGACAGAAAAATATTCTAAAGAAGATATTGCCATTTGTAAAACAAAATGATAATATTATAGATGAAATTTCAGCCTTTTTCAAAATTATTGATATAGGGATGATTGATCTAATAATTTCTAATACAAACTTAAATATTGAGAGTAAACGTAAGAATGGAAATGACAAAGAATATTATAAATTCGTCGGAAAATATACCAGTAGAGAAGAAAATATGGCTGTGATTGGAATTTTATACCTGATAAGTTTGAAAAAAGCTAGCAAGATAAATCTACGTGAATTGTGGGCAAATGATGGCACAGATATAGAGCTATTACGTGGTGTTATGTCTCAAAATAGATTCCAGTTTATTCTCAGTGCTATTCGATTTGATGATAAAAGTACGAGAAAGATAAGAAGAGAAAAAGACAAGTTAGCCCCAATAAGAGATTTTTTGGATTCTTTTGTGCAACGGTGCAAAGAATCTTATTCACCAGAGGAATACATCACTATTGACGAAAAGCTTGAGCCATTTCGTGGTAGATGTTCCTTCATTCGGTATATCCCCAAGAAACCAGCGAAATATGGGATAAAAATATTTGCACTAGTTGATGCAAAGACTTTTTATACAAACAATCTGGAAGTATATTGCGGAAAGCAGCCTGATGGGCCATATTTTGTTTCAAATAAACCTTTTGACATCGTTAACAGACTAATTGCCCATTTAAAAGGATCAGGAAGAAACTTAACAACCGATAACTGGTATACCAGTTATCCTTTAGCAAAGTCATTGCTAAATGATAATATCACTTTGTTAGGAACAATGCGATCTAACAAAAAGGAAATTCCTCGTGAATTTCTTCCTTCAAAATCAAGACAAGTTAGTTCTACTCTGTTTGGATTTCAAAACGATATAAGCATTACTTCATATGTACCGAAACGAAATAAAGCTGTTATTCTCTTAAGTACAATGCACGACGATGCAAGTATTGACAAAGAAACAGGAAAGCCATTTGTCATACAGGATTATAATCAAACAAAATGTGGCGTTGATGTAGTGGATCAGCTGGGAGGAAATTATACTGTCTCAAGGAAAACATATAGATGGCCAATGTCAATTTTTTATGCATTGTTGAACATAGCTGGGATAAACAGCCAGATAATTTTGGCTTCAGCGCCAAATACACCTTCACTGAAAAGAAGATATTTCTTGAAGAATTTATCTTTAGCACTTATCAAGCCACATTTAGAAAGCCGAAGTTCTATTATGAATTTGCCCATCAAAAGTAGAGAGATAATCAAGAAACATATCGCTGAAAAAGAGACAACAAAAGCTGAAGAACCACCGAAGAAAAAAGGCCGATGCAACCCTTGTGGTCGTGCGAAGAACAACAACGCTACTTTAATTTGTTCACGTTGTAAAAATTTCACTTGTAAAACTCATATGTATAATATTGAATACACTTGTATAAAATGTATTAACCAGGAAATTAATGAAGATCATGATCTTTCTGAATAAAGAATTTGTAAAGTAAGTATTCCTTTTTATGAACTCTATTCTTATTCCAATGATTTCATTTAGTTGAATTTGAAGTATTATTTTACAAAATATAAAAATAAAGAAGATTGAGAAATATATACATTATTACATCTTTTATGATATATGTTAATCCATTGAATAGTTTATTTATTGAATAATATAAAAAGCGATGCTTTTATAGCTTGAAAATTGGCTGGCGCACTATGTGCGCCACCTGTGTAACAACGTAACTTTCTACACCTGTGTAACAAAGGTTAAATATGGACATGATGACGTAAATACCTGGCACAATGTCCTGCTGATAATTCTTCCATGGCTTTTAATTGCTTCACAAAACTATAAAAGAAATAGCAAACTATTATAGAACATTCACGAATATATTAGTGATAACTAAATGAAGCTTTTGTTCTAAAATATGAACGTAATTTGCATTTAAAAATACATCCGGAAATGAAATGAGGAGTGCTGTAAATCACTTATTTTCCCCACTTGCTCTTCTCCAAAGGCGGGGTATACATTCTATAAAATAGGGGTGTTTTATAACACGCGTATGTTAAAATCACAACAGGTACCCGGGTGACCCGGTCATTGAATAGAAGGGCAAATTTTGGTCATTGACATAAGGGTTCAACGATTTTTTTACATAGGTTACTGGAGGTCGGTATCCATTGTTGGGTGATTTTGCTTTTCGATTTTGGTAAAGGTCTTAGGTAGCTTTCATTACAAAAACTACCTATTGCAGCCGTTCGGAGGAAAGCGATTTCAAAAAAATTTGGTATATTTTCATCGATCATGACCCCAGACCCCGAAACCACCCTCCGTTCAAAATTTATATATATATATATATATATATATATATACATATATATATATATATATATTAGGGTGGTCCTTAAAATATTAACTTTTAAATTTTCTATGGGGCACCCTCCTATTTTGTTCTATGTATAAAATAAAGACTTCCACAGAAATTTCAAAATTTTAAAACATTTTTTAGGGGTCGCTACCAAGGTTTGAATATTTAAAAAAAATTAAATATGACATATTTTGTAATCTAATAATAAATTATTAATACAAATCTATAGTCATTGCCAAATGGAATCATGGTATGATATTAGGCTTTAAAGACTGTCATTTATTTCAAGTTTCAACATATTTACACAATCTATTGTCCAAACACAGACAGGAGTATTTCATGTCTACACTCTATTTCACCTCAAAGTGGCAGCATTGTGAAAGGTAGAGAATCTAACATTCCGCCTTGAAAAATAGTTCTCCGCTATTTTTTAATCTTAAATAGCTAAAATACGTAAAATTTTTTGAAGATAATGTTTATAAATTATAGAATTTGATTTTTTGATATTCGTAAAATGTCGTACTAAGTGGCCATATTCGTATCAAAAGAAGAGCACAAAACTTAAAAAAAAAAAAGAGTATTCGGCAAGCTTTCCTTTGACTGTTCACTGGGATTGCAAAATTTTAGAAGAAATTTCACGATCGGAAACTGCAGACAGATTACACATTACTGTTTCATGTAAATGTATTGACCAGTTACTAGTTGTTCCAAAATTTCAATCAGGAACATGTGAGGCAATAACTTCTGCTGTTAACGAAATATTGGAGTTGTGGAAAGTACCCAGCAAGTAAAATGTATGAGTTTTGATATAACCTTTGTTAATACCAGACTATCAAGAGAAGATTGTGCTCTTCTGGAACAGAATATGAACAAATAAATGATTTGGCTTGCCATCATAACATCCTTGAAATTTTGTTTTTGTTCTTTATCTTTTGTATGAAGTTTATTGTATTCCTCCATGAGTACTACCCCACTTTCGGATACATCATTAACAACTTTGACTGAAGACGCTAGTGCCTTACATTTCTTGTAGGATTCATTTTTATTCCAATTAGGCACATCTGTTTAAAAAAAGACTGAAGGCAAATCCATAATTTAAAAAAAACCCCTCAGAACTGTTTGTTACCTTGCTAACAAGCCTCTGCTTGTTAGAAAATCTTGCAAGTCATTTTGGAGAATTACTTCAGGATCATCACGTGTACGTTTCAATGATTCATAATTTTCTTCATTTTTCAAAGTCTGCACCATTTTTCTTTTACTTTCAAAAAAGACCTTATCATCGAAAAATGCAAAAATAACTAGTTCTTATGTGAAGTACAGAAATGTCCTAGAAACTTCTTCAAAGAACAAAAAGAAATTATTACATTTATATTTTCATCTTTTTTCAAGTAATTCAGGGGCAATAAATCATTGGGCCTGATACCAGCTGTGAATGTAGATTTTCACCACAAAGGAGCAAACTTAACGAATACCAGATTCTTTTTGCTTAGAGAGTTTAAACTGATATCTAAATAAATAAATTTTGAGCGAGTTTATGACCTTCATCATCCATGAAACCCGATGCAATCCCCTTGGAGCTCTGACGCAAGCACCTCTTTCGGGTACTCCTCCTAATAAAATGATGGCAAGCTCTATCAGTTCTTTGTAAACCATTGGTTGAAAATCATTAAGATGATTTTGAGCAAATTCTGTAATTTCTGACGAATTATCTGTTATGTTTTTCACTCTTTAAACGTCAGTTATGGGATTCTGAAATATGCCATAATCGATAGATATCCACAAAATTTTAAATCGTTTGAATAACAGTACGTCTGGTTTTTTGAAACTCCGAGAGATTTAACAACAACTTCCTCAAGAATAATTTCAAGAATGTGATGATGGCAAGCCAAATCATTTCTTTGTTCATATTCTAATCCAGAAGTGCACAAGCTTCTCCGATAATCGGGTATTAACAAAGGTTACATCATACATTTTACTTAATTGTACTCCCCACAACTCCAATGTTTCGATAGCAGTAGAAGCTATTGCCTCACCTGTTCCTGATTGAAGTTTTGGAACAGCTTGTTAAATGGCCAGTAGCTTTACCTGAAACAATAATCGGTAACCTGTCTACAGATTCAGATCCTAAAATATCTTCTAAAATTTTGAAATCCCAGTGAACAGTCAAAGGAAAGCTTGCGAAAACTCTTTTTTTAAGTTTCGTGCTCTTCTTTTGATACGAATATGGCCACTTAGTACGACATTTTACGAATATCAAAAAATCAAATTCTATAATTTATAAACATTATCATATAAATTCCTACGCATTTTAGGTATTTAAGATTAAACAATCACGGAGAACTATTTTTCAAAGCGGAATGTTAGATTCTCTTCCTTTCACAATGCTGTCAAGTTGATGTGAAATAGAGTGTAGACATGAAGTTCTCCTGTGTGTGTCTATACAATAGAGTGTGTAAATATGCTGAAACTTGAAACAAATGACAGTCTTTACAGCCTAATATCATACCATGATTCCAATTTGGCAATGACTATGGATTTGTATAAATAATTTATTATTATATTACAAATTATGTCAATTTTTAATTTTTTTAAACATTCAAACCTTGGTAGCGACCCTTAAAAAATGTTTTAAAATTTTGAAATTTTTGTGGAAGTCTTTATTTTATACATAGAACAAAATAGGAGGGTGCCCCATAGAAAATTTAAAAGTTAATTTTTTAAGGACCACCCTAATATATATATATATATCCATATATATATGTATATATATCTGACCTTTGTCATACTGTAACTCTCAAATTTATGAACCGATTTGGATGTAATTCGGTATGTACATAGTGCATATCAATGTCTCGACCGAGTTTGTTGGCCAACTTCATCTGCCATTTTGTTTCAAAATGGCGGCCATTTAAAAATTTTTAAAAAAATTTTAAATTTGAAATGTGGTACCAAAGAATTGAAAATGGAAAAATATTTCTTTCTTATGTATTTGACCTTTATACAAAGATTCCGGAGCAGTTTTGGTTTCGTCTATAACTTAAAAAATGGCTGAGTTATAGCATTTTGAATTTCAAGTGTGACTGACATTTTGAAACGTCCTGAAATTTGTCACGCGATAAAAGGCGTATTTATGAACCGATTTCAACGTAACTTCGTTTGTACATAGTACATACCAATGTCTCGACCGAGTTCGTTAGCCAGCTTCATCCGCCATCTTGTTTAAAAATGGCAGCCATTTAAATTTTTAAGAAAAATTTAAATTTGAAATGTGGTACCAAAAAATTAAAAATTGAAAAAATATTTTTTTTATGTATTTGACCTTGATACAAAGATTCGAGAGCAGTTTTTGTTTCGTCTATATCTTAAAAAATGGCTGAGTTATAGCATTTTGAATTTCTAGCGTGGCTGACATTTTGAAACGTCCTGATATTTGTCACGTGATAACAGGCGTTTTTATGAACCGATTTGATTGTACCTCAGTGTGTATATAGTACATACAAATATCTCGACCGAGTTCGTTGGCCAGCTTCATTCGCCATCTTGTTTCAAAATGGCGGCCATTTAAAAAAATTTTAAAAATTTAAAATTTAAAATAAGATACCAAAAAATTGAAAAATGAAAAAGATTTTTTTTGTATGTGTTTCACCTTAATACAAAGATTCCGGAACAGTTTTTGTTTCGTCTATATCTAAAGAAATGGCTGAGTTATAGCATTTTGAATTTTTAATGTGGCTGACATTTTAAAACGACCTGATCTTTGTCACGCGATAACAGGCGTATTTATGAACCGATTTGGAAGTAAATTGGTCTGTACATAGTACATACAAATGTCTCGACCGAGTTCGTTGGCCAGCTTCATTCGCCATCTTGTTTCAAAAGGGTTGTCATTAAAAAAAATTAATTTAAAATGTAAAATGAGGTATTAAAAAATTGGATAATTAAAAAGTCCTTCCGGCCAGTGCCGGGAGGAAGAGGTAGCTTTCATAATCCTTATTTAAAAAAAGGCAACTTATATCATGCAAACACATGAAGCTCAATTTAGTGGAAACCGAATATAGTAGATTCAATACTAATTTTTATCAATATAATGAATGAGAATTTCGCGAAATTAGTCAGCTTTATCCAAGCTGCTTTTCTTTAAAGTAACTTATATTTGGCTGACAAATTCGGCAATTTCTTAAAGTGCCTGTCATTTTAAGACAACATGGTGGATGAGGCTAAGCAGTGAACTTGGTCGAGACCTTAGTAACTGCTGTGCACATGCTCACTCACATCGGAATCGGTTAATATATAGGAGTGCCGTCGCATGCAAAAAATCAGATTTTTCAAAATGCCACCCACAATAGAAATTGAAACTGCTATATCTGAGCCATTTTTTAAGGTAAAGACAAACAAAAAATGCCCCTGAATCCTTATATCAAGATCAAATACTTAAGAAAGAAACCTTTTTCAATTTCTAATTTTTTTGCACCTCACTTTAAATATATATATTGTTTTTAATTTAATGGCCGCCATTTTGAAACAAGATGGCTGATGAATCTGGCCAGCGAACTTGGTCGAGGTGTTGATGTATACTATCCACATGCCTTATTACATCGAAATAGGCGAATACGTGTGTTATCGCGTGACAAATACAAGATTGTTTCAAAATGTTAGCCATGCTAGAAATTCAAAGTGCTATAAATCAACCATTTTTTAAGATATCAACAAAAGAACAAATTTTCAGAAACAAAAACTGCTCCGGAATCTTTGTATCAAGGCCAAACACATAAAAAGAACCTTTTTCATTTTCCAATTTTTTAATACCACATTTTGAATTTTAAATTTAATTTTTTTTAGATGGCAACCCTTTTGAAACAAGATGGCGAATGAAGCTGGCCAACGAACTCGGTCGAGACATTAGTATGTACTATGTACAGACGAAGTTACATCCAAATAGGTTCATAAATACGCCTGTTATCGCGTGACAAAAATCAGGTCGTTTTAAAATGTCAGCCACAAGAGAAATTCAAAATGCTATTACTCAGCCATTTTTTTTTAGATATAGACGAAAGAAAAACTGTTCCGGAATCTTTGTATTAAGGTCAAACACGTACAAAAAAAATCTTTTTCATTTTCCAATTTTTTGGTATCTCATTTAATTTTGTTTTATTTTTTCATTTTTTTAAATGGCCGCCATTTTGAAACAAGATGGCGGATGAAGCTGGGCAACGAACTCGGTCGAGATATTCGTATGTACTATGTACACACCAAGGTACATCCAAGTCGGTTCATAAAACGCCTGTTATTACGTGAGAAAAATCAGGACGTTTCAAAATGTCAGCCACGCTAGAAATTCAAAATGCTATAACTCAGCCATTTCTTAAGATATAGACGAAACAAAAACTGCTCCCGAATCTTTTTATCAAGGTCAAACACATAAGAAGAAAATATTTTTTTTCAATTTTCAATTTTTGGTACCACATTTGAAATTTAAATTTTTCTTAAAAATTTAAATTGCCGCCATTTTTAAACAAGATGGCGGGTGAAGCTGGCCAACGAACCCGGTCGAGACATTGGTATGTACTATGTATAAACGAAGTTACATCCAAATCGGTTCATAAATACGCCTTTTATCGCGTGACAAAATTCAGGACGTTTCAAAATGTCAGCCACGCTAGAAATTCAAAATGCTATAACTCAGCCATTTTTTAAGATATAGACGAAACAAAAACTGCTCTCGAATCTTTGTATCAAGGTCAAATACATAAAAAAAATATTTTTTCAATTTTTAATTTTTTGGTACCACATTTCAAATTTAAATTTTTCTTAAAAATTTAAATGGCTGCCATTTTTAAACAAGATGGCGGATGAAGCTGGCTAACGAACTCGGTCGAGACATTGGTATGTACTATGTACAAACGAAGTTACGTTGAAATCGGTTCATAAATACGCCTTTTATCGCGTGACAAATTTTAGGACGTTTCAAAATGTCAGTCACACTTGAAATTCAAAATGCTATAACTCAGCCATTTTTTAAGATATAGACGAAACAAAAACTGCTCCGGAATCTTTGTATAAAGGTCAAATACATAAAATAAAAATATTTTTCCATTTTAAATTTTTTGGTACCACATTTCAAGTTTAAAATTTTTAAAAAAATTTTAAATGGCCGCCATTTTGAAACAAAATGGCGGATGAAGCTGGACAACGAACTCGGTCAAGAGATTGGTACGTACTATGTACACACCGAATTACATCCAAATCGGTTCATAAATACGCCTTTTATCGCGTTACAAAATTCAGGACGTTTCAAAATGTCAGCACGCTAGAAATTCAAAATGCTATAACTCAGCCATTTTTTAAGATATAGACGAAACAAAAACTGCTTCGGAATCTTTGTATAAAGGTCAAATACATAAAATAAAAATATTTTTCCATTTTTAATTTTTTGGTACCACATTTCAAGTTTAAAATTTTTTTAAAAATTTTAAATGGCCGCCATTTTGAAACAAAACGGCGGATGAAGCTGGCCAACGAACTCGGTCGAGACATTGGTATGTACTATGTACACACCGAATTACATCGAAATCGGTTCATAATTACGGGAGTTACAGTGTGACATAGGTCAGATATATATATATATATATATATATATATATATATATATATATCAATTTTGAACGGAGGATGGTTTCTGGGTCTGGGGGTCATGATCGATGAAAATATACCAAAATTTTTTGAAATCGCTTTCCTCCGAACGGCTGCAATAGGTAGCTTTTTTGTAAAGAAAGGTACCTAAAAGATTTTTTTATGTGTTTGGCCTTGATACAAAGATTCCGGAGCAGATTTTGTTTCTGAAATTTGTTCTTTTGTCTATATCTTAAAAATAGTTGAATTATAGCACTTTGAATTTAGTATGGCTAACATTTTGAAACGATCTTGTATTTGTCACGCGATAACACACGTATTCGCCTATCTCCATGTAAGAAGGCATGTGCATAGTATACATCAACATCTCAGCCAAATATAAGTTACTTTAAATAAAAGCAGCTTGGATAAAGCTGACTAATTTCGCGAAATTCTCATTCATAATGATTTAGTATTGATAAAAATTAGTATTGAATCTCCTGTATTCGGTTTCCACTAAATTGAGCTTCGTGTGTTTGAATAATATAAGTTGACTTTTAGGTAGCTTTCTTTACAAAAAAGCTACCTATTGCAGCCGTTCGGAGGAAAGCGATTTCAAAAAATTTTGGTATATTTTCATCGATCATGACCCCCAGACCCCGAAACCACCCTCCGTTCAAAATTGATATATATATATATATATATATATCTGACCTATGTCACACTGTAACTCCCGTAATTATGAACCGATTTCGATGTAATTCGGTGTGTACATAGTACATACCAATGTCTCGACCGAGTTCGTTGGCCAGCTTCATCCGCCGTTTTGTTTCAAAATGGCGGCCATTTAAAATTTTTAAAAAAATTTAAAACTTGAAATGTGATACCAAAAAATTAAAAATGGAAAAATATTTTTTTCTTATGTATTTGACCTTTATACAAAGATTCCGGAGCAGTTTTTGTTTCGTCTATATCTTAAAAAATGGCTGAGTTATAGCATTTTGAATTTTTAGCGTGGCTGACATTTTGAAACGTCATGAATTTTGTCACGCGATAAAAGGCGTATTTATGAACCGATTTGGATGTAATTCAGTGTGTACATAGTACATACCAATCTCTCGACCGAGTTCGTTGGCCAGCTTCATCCGCCATTTTGTTTCAAAATGGCGGCCGTTTAAAATTTTTTTTTAAATTTAAAATTTGAAATGTGGTACCAAAAAATTGAAAATGGAAAAATATTTCTTTCTTATGTATTTGACCTTTATACAAAGATTCCGGAGCAGTTTTGGTTTCGTCTATAACTTAAAAAATGGCTGAGTTATAGCATTTTGAATTTCAAGTGTGACTGACATTTTGAAACGTCCTGAAATTTGTCACGCGATAAAAGGCGTATTTATGAACCGATTTCAACGTAACTTCGTTTGTACATAGTACATACCAATGTCTCGATCGAGTTCGTTAGCCAGCTTCATCCGCCATCTTGTTTAAAAATGGCAGCCATTTAAATTTTTAAGAAAAATTTAAATTTGAAATGTGGTACCAAAAAATTAAAAATTGAAAAAATATTTTTTTTATGTATTTGACCTTGATACAAAGATTCGAGAGCAGTTTTTGTTTCGTCTATATCTTAAAAAATGGCTGAGTTATAGCATTTTGAATTTCTAGCGTGGCTGACATTTTGAAACGTCCTGATATTTGTCACGTGATAACAGGCGTTTTTATGAACCGATTTGATTGTACCTCAGTGTGTATATAGTACATACAAATATCTCGACCGAGTTCGTTGGCCAGCTTCATTCGCCATCTTGTTTCAAAATGGCGGCCATTTAAAAAATTTTAAAAATTTAAAATTTAAAATAAGATACCAAAAAATTGAAAAATGAAAAAGATTTTTTTTGTATGTGTTTCACCTTAATACAAAGATTCCGGAACAGTTTTTGTTTCGTCTATATCTAAAGAAATGGCTGAGTTATAGCATTTTGAATTTTTAATGTGGCTGACATTTTAAAACGACCTGATCTTTGTCACGCGATAACAGGCGTATTTATGAACCGATTTGGAAGTAAATTGGTCTGTACATAGTACATACAAATGTCTCGACCGAGTTCGTTGGCCAGCTTCATTCGCCATCTTGTTTCAAAAGGGTTGTCATTAAAAAAAATTAATTTAAAATGTAAAATGAGGTATTAAAAAATTGGATAATTAAAAAGTCCTTCCGGCCAGTGCCGGGAGGAAGAGGTAGCTTTCATAATCCTTATTTAAAAAAAGGCAACTTATATCATGCAAACACATGAAGCTCAATTTAGTGGAAACCGAATATAGTAGATTCAATACTAATTTTTATCAATATAATGAATGAGAATTTCGCGAAATTAGTCAGCTTTATCCAAGCTGCTTTTCTTTAAAGTAACTTATATTTGGCTGACAAATTCGGCAATTTCTTAAAGTGCCTGTCATTTTAAGACAACATGGTGGATGAGGCTAAGCAGTGAACTTGGTCGAGACCTTAGTAACTGCTGTGCACATGCTCACTCACATCGGAATCGGTTAATATATAGGAGTGCCGTCGCATGCAAAAAATCAGATTTTTCAAAATGCCACCCACAATAGAAATTGAAACTGCTATATCTGAGCCATTTTTTAAGGTAAAGACAAACAAAAAATGCCCCTGAATCCTTATATCAAGATCAAATACTTAAGAAAGAAACCTTTTTCAATTTCTAATTTTTTTGCACCTCACTTTAAATATATATATTGTTTTTAATTTAATGGCCGCCATTTTGAAACAAGATGGCTGATGAATCTGGCCAGCGAACTTGGTCGAGGTGTTGATGTATACTATCCACATGCCTTATTACATCGAAATAGGCGAATACGTGTGTTATCGCGTGACAAATACAAGATTGTTTCAAAATGTTAGCCATGCTAGAAATTCAAAGTGCTATAAATCAACCATTTTTTAAGATATCAACAAAAGAACAAATTTTCAGAAACAAAAACTGCTCCGGAATCTTTGTATCAAGGCCAAACACATAAAAAGAACCTTTTTCATTTTCCAATTTTTTAATACCACATTTTGAATTTTAAATTTAATTTTTTTTAGATGGCAACCCTTTTGAAACAAGATGGCGAATGAAGCTGGCCAACGAACTCGGTCGAGACATTAGTATGTACTATGTACAGACGAAGTTACATCCAAATAGGTTCATAAATACGCCTGTTATCGCGTGACAAAAATCAGGTCGTTTTAAAATGTCAGCCACAAGAGAAATTCAAAATGCTATTACTCAGCCATTTTTTTTTAGATATAGACGAAAGAAAAACTGTTCCGGAATCTTTGTATTAAGGTCAAACACGTACAAAAAAAATCTTTTTCATTTTCCAATTTTTTGGTATCTCATTTAATTTTGTTTTATTTTTTCATTTTTTTAAATGGCCGCCATTTTGAAACAAGATGGCGGATGAAGCTGGGCAACGAACTCGGTCGAGATATTCGTATGTACTATGTACACACCAAGGTACATCCAAGTCGGTTCATAAAACGCCTGTTATTACGTGAGAAAAATCAGGACGTTTCAAAATGTCAGCCACGCTAGAAATTCAAAATGCTATAACTCAGCCATTTCTTAAGATATAGACGAAACAAAAACTGCTCCCGAATCTTTTTATCAAGGTCAAACACATAAGAAGAAAATATTTTTTTTCAATTTTCAATTTTTGGTACCACATTTGAAATTTAAATTTTTCTTAAAAATTTAAATTGCCGCCATTTTTAAACAAGATGGCGGGTGAAGCTGGCCAACGAACCCGGTCGAGACATTGGTATGTACTATGTATAAACGAAGTTACATCCAAATCGGTTCATAAATACGCCTTTTATCGCGTGACAAAATTCAGGACGTTTCAAAATGTCAGCCACGCTAGAAATTCAAAATGCTATAACTCAGCCATTTTTTAAGATATAGACGAAACAAAAACTGCTCTCGAATCTTTGTATCAAGGTCAAATACATAAAAAAAATATTTTTTCAATTTTTAATTTTTTGGTACCACATTTCAAATTTAAATTTTTCTTAAAAATTTAAATGGCTGCCATTTTTAAACAAGATGGCGGATGAAGCTGGCTAACGAACTCGGTCGAGACATTGGTATGTACTATGTACAAACGAAGTTACGTTGAAATCGGTTCATAAATACGCCTTTTATCGCGTGACAAATTTCAGGACGTTTCAAAATGTCAGTCACACTTGAAATTCAAAATGCTATAACTCAGCCATTTTTTAAGATATAGACGAAACAAAAACTGCTCCGGAATCTTTGTATAAAGGTCAAATACATAAAATAAAAATATTTTTCCATTTTAAATTTTTTGGTACCACATTTCAAGTTTAAAATTTTTAAAAAAATTTTAAATGGCCGCCATTTTGAAACAAAATGGCGGATGAAGCTGGACAACGAACTCGGTCAAGAGATTGGTACGTACTATGTACACACCGAATTACATCCAAATCGGTTCATAAATACGCCTTTTATCGCGTTACAAAATTCAGGACGTTTCAAAATGTCAGCACGCTAGAAATTCAAAATGCTATAACTCAGCCATTTTTTAAGATATAGACGAAACAAAAACTGCTTCGGAATCTTTGTATAAAGGTCAAATACATAAAATAAAAATATTTTTCCATTTTTAATTTTTTGGTACCACATTTCAAGTTTAAAATTTTTTTAAAAATTTTAAATGGCCGCCATTTTGAAACAAAACGGCGGATGAAGCTGGCCAACGAACTCGGTCGAGACATTGGTATGTACTATGTACACACCGAATTACATCGAAATCGGTTCATAATTACGGGAGTTACAGTGTGACATAGGTCAGATATATATATATATATATATATATATATATATATATATATATATATATATATATATATATATATATATATATCAATTTTGAACGGAGGATGGTTTCTGGGTCTGGGGGTCATGATCGATGAAAATATACCAAAATTTTTTGAAATCGCTTTCCTCCGAACGGCTGCAATAGGTAGCTTTTTTGTAAAGAAAGGTACCTAAAAGATTTTTTTATGTGTTTGGCCTTGATACAAAGATTCCGGAGCAGATTTTGTTTCTGAAATTTGTTCTTTTGTCTATATCTTAAAAATAGTTGAATTATAGCACTTTGAATTTAGTATGGCTAACATTTTGAAACGATCTTGTATTTGTCACGCGATAACACACGTATTCGCCTATCTCCATGTAAGAAGGCATGTGCATAGTATACATCAACATCTCAGCCAAATATAAGTTACTTTAAATAAAAGCAGCTTGGATAAAGCTGACTAATTTCGCGAAATTCTCATTCATAATGATTTAGTATTGATAAAAATTAGTATTGAATCTCCTGTATTCGGTTTCCACTAAATTGAGCTTCGTGTGTTTGAATAATATAAGTTGACTTTTAGGTAGCTTTCTTTACAAAAAAGCTACCTATTGCAGCCGTTCGGAGGAAAGCGATTTCAAAAAATTTTGGTATATTTTCATCGATCATGACCCCCAGACCCCGAAACCACCCTCCGTTCAAAATTGATATATATATATATATATATATATCTGACCTATGTCACACTGTAACTCCCGTAATTATGAACCGATTTCGATGTAATTCGGTGTGTACATAGTACATACCAATGTCTCGACCGAGTTCGTTGGCCAGCTTCATCCGCCGTTTTGTTTCAAAATGGCGGCCATTTAAAATTTTTAAAAAAATTTAAAACTTGAAATGTGATACCAAAAAATTAAAAATGGAAAAATATTTTTTTCTTATGTATTTGACCTTTATACAAAGATTCCGGAGCAGTTTTTGTTTCGTCTATATCTTAAAAAATGGCTGAGTTATAGCATTTTGAATTTTTAGCGTGGCTGACATTTTGAAACGTCATGAATTTTGTCACGCGATAAAAGGCGTATTTATGAACCGATTTGGATGTAATTCAGTGTGTACATAGTACATACCAATCTCTCGACCGAGTTCGTTGGCCAGCTTCATCCGCCATTTTGTTTCAAAATGGCGGCCGTTTAAAATTTTTTTTTAAATTTAAAATTTGAAATGTGGTACCAAAAAATTGAAAATGGAAAAATATTTTTTTCTTATGTATTTGACCTTTATAGAAAGATTTCGGAGCAGTTTTTGTTTCGTTTTTATCTTAAAAAATGGCTGAGTTATAGCATTTTGAATTTCTAGCGTGGCTGACATTTTGAAACGTCCTGAATTTTGTCACGCGATAAAAGGCGTATTTATGAACCGATTTGGATGTAACTTCGTTTATACATAGTACATACCAATGTCTCGACCGGGTTTGTTGACCAGCTTCACCCGCCATCTTGTTTAAAAATGGCGGCCATTTAAATTTTTAAGAAAAAATTAAATTTGAAATGTGGTACCAAAAATTGAAAATTGAAAAAATATTTTCTTCTTATGTGTTCGACCTTGATAAAAAGATTCGGGAGCAGTTTTTGTTTCGTCTATATCTTAAGAAATGGCTGAGTTATAGCATTTTGAATTTCTAGCGTGGCTGACATTTTGAAACGTCCTGATTTTTCTCACGTAATAACAGGCGTATTTATGAACCGACTTGGATGTACCTTGGTGTGTACATAGTACATACAAATATCTCGACCGAGTTCGTTGGCCAGCTTCATCCGCCATCTTGTTTCAAAATGGCGGCCATTTAAAAAAATTAAAAAATAAAAAAATTTAAATGAGATACCAAAAAATTGGAAAATGAAAAAGATTTTTTTTGTATGTGTTTGACCTTAATACAAAGATTCCGGAACAGTTTTTCTTCCGTCTATATCTAAAAAAAATGGCTGAGTAATAGCATTTTGAATTTCTCTTGTGGCTGACATTTTAAAACGACCTGATTTTTGTCACGCGATAACAGGCGTATTTATGAACCTATTTGGATGTAACTTGGTCTGTACATAGTACATACGAATGTCTCGACCGAGTTCGTTGGCCAGTTTCATTCGCCATCTTGTTTCAAAAGGGTTGCCATTTAAAAAAAAATTAAATTTAAAATTCAAAATGAGGTATTAAAAAATTGGAAAATGAAAAAGATTTTTTTTATGTGTTTGGCCTTGATACAAAGATTCCGGAGCAGTTTTTGTTTCTGGAAATTTGTTCTTTTGTTGATATCTTAAAAAAATGGTTGATTTATAGCACTTTGAATTTCTAGCATGGCTAACATTTTGAAACGATCTTGTATTTGTCACGCGATAACACACGTATTCGCCTATTTCGATGTAAGAAGGCATGTGGATAGTATACATCAACACCTCGACCAAGTTCGCTGGCCAGATTCATCAGCCATCTTGTTTCAAAATGGCGGCCATTAAATTAAAAAATATATATATATTTAAAGTGGGGTGCAAAAAAATTAGAAATTGAAAAAGGTTTCTTTCTTAAGTATTTGATCTTGATATAAGGATTCAGGAGCATTTTTTGTTTGTCTTTACCTTAAAAAATGGCTCAGATATAGCAGTTTCAATTTCTATTGTGGGTGACATTTTGAAAAATCTGATTTTTTCCATGCGACAGCACTCCTATATATTAACCGATTCCGATGTGAGTGAGCATGTGCACAGCAATTACTAAGGTCTCGACCAAGTTCACTGGTTAGCCTCATCCACCATGTTGTCTTAAAATGACAGGCACTTTAAGAAATTGCCGAATTTGGCAGCCAAATATAAGTTACTTTAAAGAAAAGCAGCTTGGATAAAGCTGACTAATTTCGCGAAATTCTCATTCATTATATTGATAAAAATTAGTATTGAATCTCCTATATTCGGTTTCCACTAAATTGAGCTTCGTGCATGATATAAGTTGGCTTTTTTTAAATAAGGATTATGAAAGCTACCTCTTCCTCCCGGCACTGGCCGGAAGGACTTTTTTAAAATAAAGAATTTGAAAGCTACCTCTTCCTTCCGGCACTGGCCGGAAGGACTTTTTTATACGGTGTAATTCTATATCCATGGTACAAGCTTTAAGGGTTGGTACAGGGCAATGTAACAAAGTGTTGCCAGATTGGGGACATTTTTGTCCTTAGATAGTTTATTGTCACCGCTTTTTTGAAATAGAAATATTGTCATATTTAAAAATAGATTAAAAATTCTGAAAAATAAGGCGAATTATATTATTTTAAAAAGTTGTGACAGTCAAATAATCTGAATTTGAATAGTCCCCAATCTGGCAACACTGCTGTAACAATCATTTATTGTATAGGAATGTATGGGCGCAAGTGAAGCGTTAAGGTAAAAACACCAGGGGTCCAATTTTGTCCTTTTTTATTTCAAAATTGCTCATCCATACCATAAAATTCCTATACTATTCTTTTCTTTATTTAAGACAGACATTTCATCATTGCTTAAAGAAAAAAAAATTTCTTTTAAAATTTCCGGTATGAAATTGCAATTTTTGAGTTAAAAAAACCATCGCTATTTCTTTTCATGTATTTCCTCTGTTTGATGCATTTATCAGTTTTGTGTATTTTTTATTCAAAAATTTTGATTTCATGCCGGAAAATTTCCAAGAATATTTTTTTCTTTACGTAATTATGAAATGTCTGTCTCAAATAAAGTAAAGAATAGTATAGGGATTTTCTGGTATGAATGAGAAATTTGAAATAAAAAAAATGTAAAAATTGGGCCCCTGGTGTTTTTACCTCCATGCCATACTTGCGGCCATACATTCCTATAGATTAAATGACTGTTTCAGTGCCCAGTACCAGCCCTTAAAGTTTGTACCATGAATTTAGAATCACCCTGTATGCGGATAGCTATTTCAGAACCGGCTCCAAAAATGAAAGCATCCGCATCCGTTAAAATCTGTAAAGATTTCTCCCATAGATTTAACATTAGAGGCAGCGTTTCTCGACTTATATACACTCTGAAGGCACACAAAGACAAGTCTTCGGAAGATCATACAATAACCTTCACTGTGCTGGTTAGCTTAATAAGAGCACATGATACCAATTTGACAACAAAACAGCAGCTTATTAATGCACATTAAGAAGGGGGTAGCAGTGAAGTATTTAAACTTAACACGCCATTTTTCAGTTGTGGTGCTCGAAACACCCCGTGACTAATCACGGAATATTTTTTTCATTGAAAGAAATAAGATAAGCTACATTGGAGAGCTATTTTATTTTTATCAAAGAAATAATTAAATTCATGAATACTTTTTATTATTTTTTATTTATTTTGAGTAGTTTACATCTATTTTTTACCCTTTTTTTCTAGAAAATGTTTAAATCCCCATGAAGTACCATGAAGTAACAGCTTTTGCGGAATATTCTGGCGTCTGTTTCATCAGATTCTGAATATTATGAGGCAGGAGGCACATTTGATAATCTTTTGGATGATGATGAATACTTTGAAGAGCGTTCTGATAACAACTCTGAATCAGAACTTGAAGCTTCTGAAATATTGGAACAAGATTCTTATGCCAAACTACAGTCTGCTTTAATGAATAACATAATCAAATCATTATACATAAACAACATTTAATGTTTATTGTAATATAGCAAATAAATGCCATAAGACAATAATATAGAGTACAAATCATGTAAGAAATGTAAATCTTTTTCATATAATTTTAACTGAGATATAGTAGTACATGTAAACTTTTCTCTATATTTTTTATAAAATCATAATATTTTTGTATTTCCAAATTGTATTTATTTACAATAAATTAAAGTAAACTACTTTAATTACATGTAAATTACAAAATTATTAAAAACCATTAAAACTTAAATTTTGTGATAAAATTTTTCGGATATTTTCAGCACACCCGCGAGTGAACGTGTGACAAAAACAGGCGGGAGTAATGGAGAGTTAATTTAGTCAGCTCTGAGTATGCGGAATAAGGAAAACCTATGAGGGAAAAATACTTTCCCAATTCGGTAAACTTTAAGTACTTCATTAAATTCACAATGTTTCTAAAATAACTCTTTTTTTAATAAGCAGATTCCTAATTTAATCTAACTTAAATAGATAGACTTCGTAAGGCTAAATAATTATTTGTTCTAAGGGAGCACTGCAGTAATTTCCCTTTTGTTGTAACAAAGAAAGATTCCAATACAGTAATCACCAGGGAAGGCTTCCTCCACGACCCACGTATTTCATTGTAGTGTGTTAGAGCATTTCCTACGAGGTTATTATAAAATCCTATATCTCTTACTAACACCTTACTATACATAGCCAGTATACAACCACAGTAACTTGAAAAATAATCTTGAAAAATAACCATTAGAACCCATTCCTTGGGTATATTAGCACTGTGTCAAAAATAAAGTAGATATAATAGATTTATCGAATTATTATGAATTTTTTATATTTAGGCGAAACTCTTTTCAAACGAAACTAGTGATAGTAGCCATCATTGCCTTCAGCAGCGTACACCGTCCTCTCCAGCTGGTTTCAATCAAAGCTTGAATTTGTGTAATTTTATATCAAATGATCCTTAACGCCATTTTAACTATTTAACGCCGAGAAACAGTAGAGACCATTTGTTTTTGTAACTGCTGTATTAATAATTTAATTTCTGATAGACATATTACGCTTTACTTTTAAACCAATCGTTGTTGAAGAAAAGTATGATTACAAAAACACTCCCTCTACTGGAAGCACGATGTAACTTGCCTCATTTTTTCCCTCTGTTTAATAGAGAAAGAAAAAGTTAACGAAATCAATCAGATATTTCTGGAATTGATTAGTAAGATTATACTTGGTGCATTATAATTTAAACAGAAAAACAACATTAATAGCGCCAGAAATTTTAAAGCATATTAGTTTTGATAGCATTAAACGTACAGTCCTCAGTGCAAAGAATGACGAAAATCTGCTCGAATATATGAGACAGAAGCGAATTCAAGTGAAAAGTTTATTAGCCAGTAGGAAATCAGAAGATTACGGGTAACAGCCAGTAAGAAAATAGTATTAGGAATGGATCCGAAAATGTGAAAATGTTGGAAGAAATTAACAAAAAGAGGTTTTTATATAATATTTTTCCAAAAATTTGATAATGGGGGAGTAGCGAATTCACAACTAGCAATATTTGCATAATTTTTATGGATATAAAATTCTTCAAAATGTTAAGTTCGTAAATAGAAATAGGTTTAGAGAATATTTTAACCAAGTTGAAATGAAAAGCGTGGTTCATCTTCCAGCAAAGTTTTGCAATTAAAGATATATTGATTTATTGTTTTTGAATATATTGCTGGTGTTCTTTAACACTAGAACTGCCAAGGCGGTCATTTTCACCTTCATTCCGTACTAATTTGCTTCTATTTAGAGTATAACTCTCAGTTTCCGTGACTTTTCCTATAATTCGAAAACCTATGATATGCCAGTGATAAATTTTCCAATCAGGCAAAATTTATGAAGTATTGCAGTAGTATACCTAGAACCGCCAAAACGGTAAAAATAACCGCAGCCAATTTTAATGCCCATTTTATCTAGTAAATGTCGCAACAGTCCATACTTCATACAACCATACTTCAACAAAGGTTAAAACATTACCACAGATAACTTCTTTACTTCACTACCCCTTGCAGAAAAGCTGATGTCACTAAAAACAAGCATTATTGGCACAGTCAATCGCGGACGAAAATCAAGATTCCACAGGCCATAAAATCTGAAAAAAAGTCTTTGTACAGTAGCCAAATTCATGCCAAAGGTGATATTACGTTGAATTTATCAAGGGAAATAAAATAAATATGTTTTAATTCTAAGTTCACAACATCCATCAGCTACATTTGAAACTGGTAATAAACACTTACCAGAAACTGTAAAGTTCTATAATTCTACAAAATTTGGCGTGAACGTGCTCGACCAAATGGTACAGAAGTATTCTACAAAAGCTAGTTCCAGACGTGACCTCTACAGATATTTTATAATTTTCTTGATCTAACGGGCATCAATTCTGTAAAACGCAGTCAAAAAAGGTGTTATATACCAGTATTTTGTTAAAGAGAAATCCGCTATCTTTAATTCCTTTATATTATTCGTAATATTTTCTAGAAGAAAATACTGGCAGATTCCTCTTTTTTCAACTGTGTTTTTCCATGTCCACTCGCCACCCTGAATATTGTATAGCTCAGGAGATAAATACACAATATGTCCAAAGGTGACCGGTCGTTTGCGATTTTAAAGATTTTGTTAAATATCTAGAAAAATACATGAGGAATTAACCTGAAACTGCAGGCGTGTAAACAGTATAGTATAGGTCATAAATTTCCGTGAAGATTATTTCCCGAAACCCCACAGAGGACCGTCAACAAATTGTAAAAGAACGAATATCTTTTGGATAACCCTGTCAAAACTAATGTAGCAAAAGAGTTCAAACTGTAGATTATTATTAAGTGGCTTAATGTATTAATTTGTGTTAATTTTTATGAGGATTGCATGTATACTCGTAGAAAAATTAAGGTTTTTATAAAAACAGTCGCAAATTTCGCCAAGTTTTTTGCTTATAATTTGCAGAGTTCTTAATATAAAAAAAAAGGTCTTTTCAGAAAATATGACAAACAACATTGTACACAATTAAGGATAGATTTGAAACAAGGCAGGACAGAGCTTTAGGACTAATGAAAACTTATATGGATAATAACCAGATCGCTATTTTTGATGGAATAGAGTCGCCATTGAAAGCTTGGTAAAAGATAAGAGACACATATTGTCCCAAGTCTCGTGAAAGAATAGCTGAACTTAGAAGAGAATTTATTTTATTAAAGTCTGAAGAAGGAGAGCATATTGGTGTTTTTATGTCTAGAGTGAGAAAGGTGGTCAAAGATTTACCTGATGGTGGGAAAATTGTTGATGATGCTGAAGTAACATTTCAGTTAATTGCTTTTCTTCCTGAAACTTATGAAAATGTAGTAACTAAGCTGTATGCTTTAGAAGATAAGAAATTTACTTCAACAGAAGTGGAAACAGATTTATTAACTGAATGTGGACGTTTAGAACGCAAAAAGAAAGTGGAAGAGTTAAGTCGACTGGATAAAACATTTTTGGCACAAGGAGTAAAAGGAAATGAATTAACTAATCTTATGAAGCAAAATAGGCAAAGGGCACCAAAAATAGTTTGTTATCGATGTAACAATACTGTCAATATTGCTAGAAATTGTAAAGATAATTTGAATAATGAGCAAAAGCAGCGAAAATTTGGAAATTATAAGAAGAATGAGAAATCCCAATCTCAAAAGCACTCACTATTTTATGTCTCGGAAATGGAAACTGTTCATGAAGCTAATGTTGAAGAGAATAGAGATATTTTCACTTGGGATTCAGCTGCAACTTGTCATGTCCTAAATTCAAAGAAATTTTTCCAATTATATAAGCCTTTAGAGAAAATATTTATTAAGTTTGGACCTCATCCTACTGAAGTTAAAGGAATTGGAGATGCTGTTGTGAATGTTTATTCTAATAAGGTGTCGCATATTATCACTCTTAAAAATGCTCTTCGTGTTCCATCAGTCCAAAGAAATTTAGTATCGGGAAAGAAGATGGATGATGCTGGGTTTACATTTAAAGGAGGACATGGAATGATAAAATTTTATTATCCTTATGGAGCATCATTTATAACAGCAAAGAAAGAGAAAAACTTTATTTTCCATGGTTATTGTGCAAATTCATTGTACTGCAATAGCATCTATGAAACTCGTTGTCAATTAGATATGAAGCATGAACGTTTTGGTCATTTTTGTAACCGGATGTTACGAAAGATGATTGTTGAAAACGAGGTTACTGATGTTAGAAATACTGAATTTAATGAAGTTATTAATTGTGAGAGCTGTAGTCAATCAAAGTCAAAGAGAGCAAGACACTTCTCTATAGATAAAGTTAGGTCTACAAAAATTTTACAGTTAGTGCACTCTTATTTGTGGGGGCCTGCAAAATACGGCCAATAGGAAATTATTTATATTTTCTTACATTTATTGATGATTTTAATAGAAGAGCTTTAATTTATCCATTGAAAAATAAAAAGAATGTTTATAAAACCTTTGTATGATTTAAAGAATGGCAGAACGTCAAACAGGAAAGAAGTTGCGAGCACTTGGAACAGACAATGATTTGGAATATTTTTAAAAATATTTTTCAAAATGCATTGGAAAAAGAAAGAATACGGCATGAAAGAACAAATGATTTTACCCCTGAAAAGAACGGAGTTTTGGAACGTTACAACAAAACTATTATAGAAGGTGTTTTATCTTATTTGCATAGTGCGAAACTACCTTCAAAAATGTGGGCTGAATTAGTAACGACAGTAAATCATTTGAATAATAGAGTCCTTCATTCAACTACCAATGAAATTCCCTACTTTCGATGGTTTGGTAGACAACCTAATGTTGGCTATTTTAAAAGAATTGGATGTACTGCTTATGTAAATATTTCCTAAGGGAAAGAACACAAATTACAACCCAAAGCAAAAATTGGTGTCTTAGTAGGATATGCTGTCTATACAAGAGGTTACCGTACTTGGTACCCGGAGGAAGGAATTGAAAAAACTAAAATTGTGAAGTTCAATGAGAAACTACTGGAAATGAATATGGGATCAGTGAACAAAATAGATAATCAAATGTTTGAGTGGTTGAAATTAGTTTTATCTGAAGAAAACTTCTCGGAAGAAAAGAGCTGTCCCATAAACAAATCACATAGAGTGGAGAATCCTGAATAATTGGAGAATCTTGAGAAACAACAGGTCCAATCTCCTGTGAAAGAAATAGCAAGAATGTTTCAAAAAATTAACCTGGATGCATCAAAGCCAATAAAATTTACTAGAAAAGAAGTTATTCGTAAATCTGGAAGCGTCTAAAGGAAGAGCTGATGTTTATTATTATCCTTCTACAGGAAAGTCAAAAATTAGGAGTAAAAATGAAATGGAAAAGTATTGCATGGCAAAATCATTAACTTATGACCCAAAGAATTTTAATTGGAAGCCGAGTCAAGGAACAGGTGTTAGACATACAGAAGTTTCAATAGCTTCAGATGAAGATAGTGGGTCTTCAAACGTAGATAGTTCGAAAGAAAAATGAACATTCTATAAGTATTCTAAAAGAGATCGGTGATTTTCAAGTTTTCCTTACTGATGATATTGAAATTCCTCAGCACTATTATCATGCACAAATTGCACCTCAGGGGAAAGTGTGGGATCAGGCAATGAATAAAGAGATAAAATCATTTGAGCAGAGAAAAGTGTGGAAGTTAGTTCCTCCCCCTAAAGATGGCAAGATAGGTACAAAGTGGGTTTATAATATCAAAAGAGATACTTCTGATAATATTAAAACGTTTAAGGCTAGACTAGTGATTTTGCTCAACTACCAACGACCAGTTTTGACTTTGAAGATGCATTCAGTCCGGTGGCAACTTTCACTGTTATTAGAGCTTTTGTAATGTATTTAGTTGTTATTCATAAATGGTTAGTTTTTCAACTTGATGTTAATAGTGCTTATCTTTATGGTAAATTAAAAGAAGAAATTTATATACGACAACATGTTAGTTTCATTGATAAAGAGAAGAAAATTCATGTTTACAAATTATTACGTGCAGTATATGGACTTTACCAGCCAGGACGCATGTGGTTCCTAGAAATGGATGAAAAATTTGTAAGCGTAGGTTTTTCAAAGTTTAAAAGTACTAATTGTGTGTATAATTATGAAAATGATGCTATAATTTTACTGTATGTTGATGATTTGTTTATATTTGCCAACACCCAATTAGCATTAGATAAAATAAAATCTTTAATTGGATCATTGTTTGAAGTTAAAAAATAGGTCAATTAAATACGGTTTTAGGAGTACAATTTGATATGGATGATAATGGTATTAGAATGCATCAACAGAATTATATATATGGAGTAGTACATCTTTTTAAACCAAATTTGATGGTCAAACATTTCATACCATTACCTTCTTGTTATGAAATTGGAGATAAAGATTGTCCAACAACTGAAAAGGACAAAAATGTTATGGAAAGAATTCCTTTTAAAAACTTGCTTGGTTCTTTGATGTATATTGCAACACGGTATAAACCAGACATAAGTTATTCATTGTGTAAGTTGTCTCAATTTAATCAAAATCCTGGTATTAAACACTGGAAAGCTTTGTTACAAGTGTTGAAATATGTGGCTATTACAAAGGGTTTAGTTGTCGAATACGAAAATGTTAAGACATTAAATGGATTGATTGGATATTAAGATAGCTACTTTGCAAATTGTAAAGATACTGTAAAGAGTGTAACCGATTTCATTATTTACTTGAATGGTGTACCAATATCATGGAAATCAAAGAAACAAGGTTGTGTTACTAAATTTACCATGGAGGCAGAGTATATCGCTATGGTTGAATTGTGCAGCGAAATGATATTGTTAGGCAGAATTCTGAGAGAATGTAACTTTGCCAACTTGCCAACTTGTGTTATATATTGTGACTCAAAAAGTGCTATTGACTATTCAAAGAACAATATTAAAAATAGTGCAAATAAACATATTGATGTTAAGTATCATTTTGTGTAAGACCACAATTTGAATGGTCGTATATTACGAGTAGATTCATATTCTAATGTTGCCGACATCTTTACAAAGCTATTACCCAAGAGTATATTTCTGAAATTTCGAGATTCAATTCTAAGTTAATTTCTCTTTGTAAATTCTTGTTTTAAGACAATTTAACCAAAATGGGGGAGCATTGTTAGGAAAAATATGTTTTTATTAAATTTTTAATGTTGTTTTGTCCACTATATGGCATGATATTTTCCCCACCAGCTGACAGGATAGTTTTGACTTCCAGATGACAGGTTTGTTGTACTAGATGGCTTCAGTGTGGGAAGTGGTCTCTGGTTGATTGTTTGTTTTTTAGAAGGTTTTGCTCCTCTGGGTAGTTGGTATTTGAAGAGATGTTGAGCATTATGGTTCTTATGTTTTACTGTGCTGTGTTTTGTTCTGTTTAGTTTATCTTGTCAAGTAGGCAAGCAAATGAAGTTATTTTCAGCTGATTTGATAGTGATTAATTATGAGTTTGTTTATTCTTACCTGGCCTGTGTTACAAAGTATATAGAGCAACTTTTGTGAAAGTCTCAAAATCAGAACTTAAAAATTCTGAAAATTATCGTCGATAGAATAAGCTCGAAATCCGTTGTTCCAAAAGGAAGCAAAAAAGATGAGGGGTTGTATCCAAATATATATATCGTGAAAAGATGAGGGGTTGTATCCAAACATATATATCGTGCAATATTGTGTACACTATCTTGGCACAAATCAACAGATATTTGATACAACCCCTCATCTTTTTGCTTCTGTTTTGGAACAACGGATTTTGAGCTTATTCTATCGACGACAATTTTCAGAATTTTCAAGCTATGAGTTTGAGACTTTCACAAAAGTTGCTCTATATACTTAGCTAATATATTATGCATATTATATTTGATTGCATTCGCGTATGATTGCATTGAAACACTTTTTAGTAAACCTGCTCATTTTTCATCCAATTTTTAATATATTTTAGCTCTGATTACAGAGTTTTATGTCCAATATTTTTTGCCATATTTTCTGAACAGAACTTTTTTTATATTAAGAACTCTGCAAATTATAAGCAAAAAACTTGGCGAAATTTGGGTCTGTTTTTATAAAAACCCTAATTTCTCTACGAGTATACATGCTATCCTCATAAAAATGAACACAGTATATTACAATAAGCCTCATATTAATAATCTCGAGTTTGAACGCTTTTGCTACATTTCTTTTTTCAGGGTTATCCAAAAGATATTCGTTATTTTTCAGTTTGTTGACGGTTCCCTATGGAGTTTCGAGACAAAATCTTCACTGAAATATATGACTTATACTGTTTACACGTCTGCAGTTTGATGTTAATTCCTCATGTATTTTTCTAGGTGTTTAACAAAACGTCTAAAATCGTAAGTGACCGATCACTTTTGGCCATATAGTGTATAAGTGTTTGTTTTCACTAAGTTTATTCTTGTTTTTAGCAATTCTAATTTATCATGAAAAATATTTTTTACTATAAAAATATTCTTAAAATAAAAATATATAAATAATATATATATATATATATATATATATATCTTAATATAATATAATTATAACATAAAAAAATATAATAAAAATTATGATATATATATTATTATATGGGCAATGATAGCAATAATAGTAATAAACAGTGTTTTCAGAAATATATTTACTGTCAAATTATACATATTTTCCATTATTTGTACTAATTATCTTCACAGAAAAAAATAGTCAACTTTTATTTCCGACAATAATGAAGCTTCAGAAAAAGTGGATTCATACGGGAGTATACATTGTTGATTCCAGATTAGCTAAGATACATTTTTAAATAAAAATTTCCGTCTGAAATGCATTAATTTTCCAAAACGATGGATTCATTGACATAAATACTCACGCATAAAATGAGATAAAATTTGATTTATTTCACAAAAACTGTCTGTTTTTTAATAAAAAATTACAGCAGTGTAAACTTAAAAAATCATTGTTAATCTTTAGACTACCTCGGTTTTTCAAATTTTTAAACTTCTCTTTATTTATCTTCGTTCGAAAGCTACTATTGAGTTAAAGAGAGCCCTAAGCGGATAGAAGAAACTGGCGCCGATTTAATCTGTGAGAAGTATACTTTCTAAATTTGCATCAAACAGCTCGTTCAGCTTTTATTATAAATAAACGAAATGCGATTAAGAATGTTTTCACTCCCGTTGTACTTTTTCTTTCTTTATATTCATTTTTTATTTAAGATAAAGAAGTAGTATAAATTGATTTGCTTCAGAAAATTGGAATCTAATTTTGACAGAGTAAAGACGAAATATAAATTTATTGTTGCAAATGTTTACAGAAGTTCACATTCATTTTTCATCCTTTTAAGTTAAAAAATGTATTTATAAGAATTATTAACTGAAGCGAACTAAATTAACATTACAATAAAAGAAGAACGACTTTTTAACTTGTTTATCGAGAGAAAATGTCAAACTACGAAATTTTCATTTAAATTCTGTAAAGAGTTTTCGAATTCTTTTATTAAATATTTTCCATTACAAAAAGTGAAAAGCTACCTAATGCAACAGTCCTGAAGAAAGTAATTCTGAAAAACTACGGAACACTATCACAAATCATGATCTGAATATAGAACCACCTTCCATTTAGTAAATGATTTTCACATATACATTTATACATATATACAGCTATATCTGATTTTTTTAATCATACGATAGCACTATTATTTGTAAACATATTTAGATGTTACTGAGAATTTGTACAGAAATTACTAAAGTCTCGACCGAATTTACACAGCGGCTACATCCGCCATCTTGTTTCAAAATGACCGCATTTTTAAAATTCCGAATTCTAAGCGATGTCCTCCCCACCAGTGGCTGAGAGTTTTGCTTTCGAAGCTGGTAGACGGGAGGTTCTGGGTTCGAACCCAATCGTGACCGTCGGCCTTGCCGTTCGAAGTTATCCGCGGTTTTCTTCTAACCTTGGGCAACCATGCATAAATATGGGTTAGGTTCCCTTAGAAAGACCCCCCACGGAGGGCACTCCCCATAGGGTGTATATTCCTTGTGCAGATAATCGGACGTCATAAATAACACCAACACAAACACGCAAAAAAAAAATTCAAACCATTAAAAATCTAAAAAGTTCTTCACTTAATTATTTAGGCTTGTTACAAGGATTCAGGATATTTTTTGCTTCGTCTGTATCTTAAAAACTGTCTCAGATAAAGCACTTTGAAACTCTAGGGTTGCTGTATCTTAAAAACTGTCTCAGATAAAGCACTTTGAAACTCTAGGGTTGCTGGCGTTTTAAAAGAAACTAGTATGTTGTGGCCATCACAAAACTTTCTTCTATATAAATCACGTCAATTAAATCGTTTAAATAGCACCAATTCATATCACAATATATCTGAATTTGAAGTTTGGTGAAAATTCGTGCATTAGTTCTTGTATAGAGCTATAGCGGAAATTCTGAAAAATGTAGTATAGCAGCGCCACCTGTTGAGCGATTTACACCAAAAAATAAACAGCACTATTTGATATCAAGGTATACCTGAATCTGAAGTTTGATGAAAATTCATGCATTAGTTATTGAGATACAGCTGTGGCGGAAATTCTGAAAAATGCAGCATAGCAGCGCCACCTGTTGAGCGATCTGCACCAAAACATAAACAGCACTAATTCATATCATGGTATACCTGAATCTGAAGTTTGTTGAAAATCCAAGCATTAGTTCTTGAGATAGAGCTATTGCGGAAATTGCAAAAAATGCCCAATAGCAGCGCCACCCGGTGAGCGATTTACACCAAAATCTACAAAATATCTATTCATGTCAAGGACTAACTGAATCTGAAGTTTCATGAAAATCCGTGCATTAGTTCTTGAGATAGAGCCATTGCGGAAATCGTAAAAAATCCAGCATAGAAGCGCCACCTGTTGAGCGATTTACACCAACACATAATCAGCATCAAGCCATATCAAGTACTAACTGACTCTGAAGTTTCATGAAAATCCGTGCATTAGTTCTTGAGATAGAGCCATTTCAAAAATCGTAAAAAAGGCAGCATAGCAGCGCCACCTGTTGAGCGATTTGCACCAAAATCTATAAATTGTCTATTCATGTCAAGGACTAACTGAATCTGAAGTTTCATGAAAATCCGTGCATTAGTTCTTGAGATAGAGCCATTGCGGAAATCGTAAAAAAAGGCAGAATAGCAGCGCCACCTTTTGAGCGATTTGCACCAAAATCTGTAAATTGTCTATTCATGTCAAGGACTAACTGAATCTGAAGTTTCATGAAAATCCGTGCATTAGTTCTTGAGATAGAGCCATTGCGGAAATCGTAAAAAAGGCAGCATAGCAGCGCCACCTGTTGAGCGATTTGCACCAAAAACTAATCAGCATCAATTTGTATCAGGGACTAACTGAATATGAATTTTTATTAAATTCCGTGCATTAGTTCTTGAGATAGAGCGCCCACAAAATTTGTGTCACACACAGACACACAGACAGACAGACTCACAGACAGACATTTTGTAAAAACATCTTTTTCGGGTTCTCTGACCCCTAAAACGTGCAAATCCGTCAAAAACCGGAATTCGAAAATTTTCATGAATCCAATACTTTCTTCTTGTAAAGATAGAAGAAAGTAAAAAGAGACATTTGATGAAGCGGGTTTATGTTTCGTGCTTTTTTGTAAATATTCTTTCATTATTCTAATCATTGTTTCAGTTTTTGTACGCTTAAAACTACATAGTCATCTAAATATATATGATAATCACTTATAATGATGTAATCAAACTAATCTAAAAATTGCTAATAGTGATAGAAACACCTTTACTCACAAGGGAACCACTTTTGGTGTTTCTCACACCTAACATCGAGACCTGGTGCGTTTTGTAGCCCTATACATAAAAGTTAGAGAACCGATAAAATTTCTCTGTTAAAATCATATCCCGTAAGGCATGGTGACGTTACGGCGACGTCGTTGTGAAGTCACACTGTGACTTTGTGACCGTCGATGTGACGTCACGTGACGTCGATGTGAAGTCACAGTGACTAGAATGTGAGGTCGTTATGGCCGTTTTAGAGCTCATTTGTGACGTCACATTGTGACCAATTTGTGAAGTCACGGTGAGACCAATTTGTGAAATATGTGCCATTTGTGACGAAATTGTCATTAACACTGTGATGATTCTGTGACGACAGTGACAATGTTGTGAAGTCATATTGTGACAATTTTGTGAAAATTGTGTAATTTGTGACGATTTTGTCATTAACTTTGTGACGAATATGTGACTACAATGACAATGTTGTGACAGCGTTAAGATGCAATATATTTATTGAAAAATGAAATCGCTATTCGAGTTCAATCAATGCACCATGGCAATGAAAGCAGGAATGATTATGAGCAAAAAAAAATTCTGAAGTTCACAGAAAAATTTCAGAATGTTTTTTTCACGATACTTTATTGAAATTTACGTTTTTTTTTTCGAAATCCTTCGGCGAAATTCACCTTATTTGTACGATTTATTGACAAAATTTTATGTTTTTTCACTATCATTTGACGAAATTGGCTTTTTTTCACTATGCTTTGAAATTCACAAAATTCACGTTTTTCTTCAATCTCTTGACGAAATTGCGATTCTTAGATGAAATTCACGTTTTTTTCTACGACCATTTCAAGAAATTTAGATTTTTTTTGCGATCGTTTGACAAAATTCACCTTTTTTGTGCGATTTATTTACAAAATTTCGCCTTTTATGTGCTCCATTGATGAAATTCGCATTTTTTGTACAATCTTTTGACAAAATTTGATAGATGAAATTCGCTTTTTTTCCTCGATCTTTTGACGAAATTTGCATTTTTTCGCGATCCTTTGACGAAACTCACGTTTTTCTTCAATCTCTTGACGGAATTGCGACTCTTAGATGAAATTTACGTTTTTTTCCACCACCTTTTGAAGATATTTAGATTTTTTTCGCGATCATTTGACAAAATTTGCCTTATTTGCGCGATTTATTTACAAAATTTCGCCTTTTATGCGGTCCATTGATGAAATTCGCGTTTTTTCTACAATCTTTTGACAAAATTTGCTATTCTTAGATGAAATTCGTTTTTTCCACGATCTTTTGACGAAATTTGAATTTTTTTGCGATCCTTTGACGAAATTCACGTTTTTTTCAATCTCTTGACGAAATTGCGATTCTTAGATGAAATTCACGTTTTTTTCCACGACCTTTTGAAGAAATTTAGAATTTTTTTCGCGTTCGTTTGACAAAATTCACCTTATTTGCGCGATTTATTTTAAAAATTTCGCCTTTTATGCGGTCCATTGACGAAATTCGCGTTTTTTCTACAATATTTTGACAAAATTTGCTAATCTTAGATTAAATTCGCTTTTTTTCATGATCTTTTGACGAAATTTGTATTTTTTCGCGATGCTCTTACGAAATTCATCTTTAATCAATCAAGTTATTCTTTCTTTTCTATAAACATCACAGCAAGTATTAAAAACTTTTGAGAGTAAAAGAATAATTAGGTAATATTTTCTCATTCTGCTTTTGCAATAATAAATTTACAGCAAATTGGAGCTAACAACTACAGTATTTACTCGCGTAATAGTCGCACTTTTTTGCCAATTTTTCATTGTGAAAGTCTAAGTGCGACTATTATGCGGGGAAATCTACTACACAATATTGTACACTCTAATGCTAAAACATTACTGGTATAAAAAAACACATTATAATAAAATTAGTAACTTATCATATGTTTCCAAACTATATGCTGTTTATTAAATACCATTTTTCTTTTTATAGTAATATTTTCATAGACGTAAAATTTACAAATAATCTTTGTGAAAATTTTGACAAAAAATTCTCATAATAAATCACTTTCACTGAAGGTAGCAGTACCACTATTGTAATATGAATCGGTGTATGAAGAATCTCCGTCATTCTATAAAATGTCATCTTTGCTTCCGTCCAAAGCGTCGGAGATTAATAGTAATATTCCTTTGTACAAATGCAAGATGAGCTGGAAACCATATTTGCTTGTTTTGTTGTTTGTGCCACTAATTAAGGGTATATTCGAAAAAATGTTTTTCCACCCTCAACAGCTCGAAATTTTCTGAGACATTTTCAGACTCATTTTTAAAAGTAAAAACATGAAACTTGCTAGGAGTGATTTTTGAAGACATGTTTAAAGTGCCGTGTGATTTCATTTTCAGCTCAATTAATTAGAATTTGATTTTCAAACAATTATTTTCTCAGTATGACCCTTTTTTTCATTCCCAGATTGCACGCTTCGGAAAATTCGGTTCAAAACGCTAAATTTGACAGCGTTTAATACAGTATTTTCTGCATTTATCAAAAAATTGAGAAGCACGGCACATTATGTAGTTTCTAAATAAGAGAATTTCCCAGTTTGATACTTTTGAGAGCAAAAATGAATTTTAAAATGAATTAGAAAATAAGCAGTTTGGATCGGAATACAACCTTAAATTATATTTATTTGCTGTTTTTATTAATTATGCAATTACTTACTGTTCAATCTAGGCCATTTTTTAAAGTTGCAGTACCCTGCTCTTTTTAAAATGGGCGAAATACATCCTTTTTTTTAAAAGTGAAATTCACCTTTAGTTGCAATCAGAAATTTCTTCTAAAAAACTACCTCATACAACAGTATTCCTAAATCAGTGTGTCCAAGACCTTGCAAAAATTATAGAACTTTATTTCTTCAGAAAATACAAGATATTGTTAAATCATGTAGTTATTTAATTGTATTTTTCAATTTGTAATTCATAAAATCCTTAAAAATTAATGTCACTTTATTTATCATATTAACAAATTATATACTTTTTCTTATAGCATTACGAAACACATTACTATATTACATTTACTCATGAAGCTCTGTCATCATGCTCTGTTTTTATGAACTAGCATCTCTTTATAATGCATTTGACTAATAACACCAAAAGCATTTTTATATGAAAAATATCTATTATTTATTCAAATAAAGTTTTGAAATTCAATAGCGATACTTTCATACAAGCAACAATCCAAGAGTTAATAGTCGAAGAAATCGCCAAAGATTTTACTACCTACAGCAGTTTTTTTTTAATTTATTATTAATATTCTAATAGTTTTAGTAGTTTAAGCGAGCAGTTTGATTACATGTTTATTAAATTTGTGTTTTATTTATGAACAATGTTTGATGACGTTTTTAATTTGTTATAAAGGTTTTAGAATAACGTGAAAATTTTATATATACAGTCTGTTACAAATGCAGGTAATCATATTTACTTTTATATGACACAGTAAAATAAAAAATAATGAAAATAATGTAAAATAGTTAGTCATTTTTATGTGAATAAAGTATAAAAATTCAAACCATAAGCAAAAAATAGAAGCACACATTGGTTCATTATTACTATTATTATTTTATTTACAGGATTAGATGATAATCATAAATAACAAGCCCCCTTTAATCAGTCTGTTTTCTAATAGAGTGTATAGTATAGATATTTTGAAGTTTATGCACGTATAAAATCATTCAAAAAGTAAAATATTAAAAGTGTCTAGAAAAAAAATAATGAAATATATTTTACATTTTAGTTTCATTCATTCAAGTACATGGATATGTGTTTTAAAAATAAAGTCTTTCAATATAACCAAATTTAAATTCTCACTGGGTTGCATAATTTCTATATTTGTCAACAAATTAAGACACCGGTTTACTTTCAAAGCTTTTCGTTCATAATGTCTAGCTGAAAAGTTCTTACCAGCTAAGGATATCTCTTTATAATTTTTTATAACTTTTTTCACATCGAATAATACACATTGACACTGATTTTTCACTCTTAATACTACATATGTATGATATCCTTTAAATAGTACTTCTCCATTATGTAAAAATTTCCTATTTCTTCTAAATAGAATAAACAATCTTCTTTTCTTCCGAACATATATTAATTTTTAAATAAAAATGTGCAACGCAAATTGTTTGAGACAATCAAAAAATTTTATTCTATAAAAAGGCCTTTTTATTTAGTACGTTAAATACATTTAAATATTTGCTAATTATGTTAAACTTTGATTATAATATTTTTATATGTCATTTTAAAGTTTGAGAAAACATGTGATTTTAACCTATAATATTTTAAAAGAAAACAAATCTGATTAAAATAAATTTATATAATTGATATTAATCATCTGATTAAAATTGTTGAGACAGTTATTTATTTCAATAAATTAAATAATAAATCTACTAAACTGTATTAGGTTAATGAAATGTTTATAAGAAAATACTAAAAGCGTTATAATTTAAAGAAAAGCAAACTCTGGAATAAAATATTTTTTCATACCTTTTTTTCCCCTTAACGTCATTCTTTAAATTCCGATGTAATCCATGTTTTAAGAAAAACAAATTTTGGCAGTAGAAAATATGTCAATAATACATACACTAGCAATGATGGGAATCATTTAAACCACACCAAAGCTAGTGTAAATATCTCGAACTCATATTTTCGTCTAAAGTATGACCTTGGGATGATTATTCCTATGAATTTTTTAGGTTAAATGTTTTTATCTGACAGACTGCATGTTCATAACGCTACCTATTGTCCAGCAAAAAACTCCATCTGCCTGTTCCAAAGGTTAAACGCAATATGTTGTAATGAAGTGAACGAATATTTTTTCCAACTGGATTAAATCATATTTAAGGCTGGAGTAGCACAGTTGAAGTTTATTCCAACAGAGCGAAAGGACCTGGTCTGGACATTTTTCGCTCTGTTGGAATAAACTTCAACTGTACTACTCCAGCCTTAAATACGCAATATGTTGTTTTTAATAGTTTTATCGTCTGCGGTTAGCACTGTTTTGTTTATCAAAGCAAGAACAGATGGCTTTTCCGTTTTTATACATTTATATGATATAATATTTTTATAAACTTACTTCCAATTAAAATTTCTTGTTTGAAGAATTTTTTGATGCATTTAACTTTTTTTTATGTGTTTCAAAATAGTTCAAGTTTTAAGTTTTGTAAAGCTATTTAAGTTTTGCAAAACAAAAAAAATATGAATAATTAATTACGCCATGAGTTTTACATATATTTTGTATACAGTGAAACCTCCCTGTGCAACCACCTCCATTAAGCGACCACCTCCATTAGGCGACCACCTCCCTCAACGACCATTTTGTCATAGAACGAAATTTATTCCCATAGGCTCAATACTAATTTTACCTCCATTCAGAGACCATTTAAGTTGAACTCCCTCCATGAGCGACCAATTTCTTTGAAGAAAAGGAAATAAATTCCGCTTTTTCCTGGTCGCTTGAAGAAAGTTTTATTAGAAAATTAATTCCTGAGAGCGCATTATTCATCAAACTTCTAAAGTTAGTTTAGAATTTTTTTTTAAATATTTTATTCCGATAACTTTTAAGTGTTTAAACACCTTTGTGCCTCTTTAGGCAATGAATTTAACTCTGATGACAAATTAAGAATGGCGGTCAATAAACTGCCGTGCACTATTCTGTCAAGAAACTCTCAAAAAAATAGATAAATTAATGAAATCGTCATTATTTGCTGCCGTCCAAAAAAAGAAAAACAAATGCATTTATTTACTGAACTTCGAAAGGACTTGGAAATAAAATCTATAAAAGATAAAACCGTAAAATCACAAAAAACGTCAATATATTCATTTTTTATACTCTGCAGTAATTAACTTATGTAATTAACTTTTGTTTTGAAACCTAAATTTTCATATTTTTTCAAAATGTGAAAAATAAATTTTAGTAACATTAATTGTTACCTTTTTTTAACAATTAAAATCTAGATTTAAACGTGACCTCTATTAAGAGACCACCTCCCGGAGGGACCAATTTTTATTTGAACGGAACGTGGTCGCTTTAAAGTGGTTTTACTGTATTTTATTTTATATTCGGAAAAAGTTAAATTTATTTAAAAAATGTGAAACAAGTAGCCAAATTTATTTTTTAAGAATAACTTAAAATAATTAAACACTAGCAGAAAAATTTATTACTGAAAATATGCAAGTGTTTTTATTTCTTATAATAAAGCATTGCTTTATTACAAAACTCCGTCCCTTCCCATACCCACACACAATTTATACATACAATAATTTATAAATAAAAACCATTTTCCCGGATTATAGAATACAGGAAGAAAACATTTTCTTATTATTGAAATCTCTACAGTTAATACATTTTTCTAGATTGACCACTAATAACACCAAAAAACATTTTTATATGAAAAATATCAATTATGTATTCAAATAAAGTTTTAAAATTCAATAGCTATACTTTCATATTAGCAACATTCCAAGAGTTAATAGTCGTAAACATCGTAAAATATTTTACTACCTACAACAGTTTTCTTTTTAATTCAAAAAGTTTTAGTAGTCTAAGCGAGCAGTTTGATTACATGTCTATTAAATTTGTGTGTTTTATTTATGTACATTTTTTGGTGAAGTTTTTAATTTTGTTGTGAAATATTAGTCGGAAACAAACACTGAATTATTTTTATTGTTTGATGTGGAAACTTTTAATCTTAACATATGTTTTGTTTTATTGCGAGTTTACACTGCGAGTTACACTGTGAGTATATGGTAGGGTTTTTTTGTCATATAATGAGACGTACGTTACATGTAATGACATAACAGTGACGTCACAATTTTTTTTAATTGACAGAAAATTATGTTTTACAGTAAGTAACATGTTTTAAAGAATTTTTATAATTTTTAAAAGTTTTCTAAGAAGTTCACATATCAGTCACAGTGTGACATCGCTGAGTGGTGGCATTTTGGTCACAGTTGTGACGTGACCACAGTGACTTACAGTGACGTCACAATGACGTCACTGTGACTATGCATGCTATGAGGGATTTTATATACTTTTTTATACTTTTAGTTTTTTATTATTACATTTTTATTTGTTTATTTCACGCCAAAGGTGAGTTAAGTCGCCAAATATGGCGCTACAATTTTTCCGACCGCTTTATCCAATGAGTAAATATACAGTACATATTACTAGTATACAGATTGCAATTAAAAAAAAAAATAATTGATAGCATAAGAAACAAATATTAGGTTTTTATTTCTTTTTCTATGCTGACGATAAATATATAAGTAATAAATATAATTCTATAAAAGCTTCGAAGATCATTGAAAACTATTTTTTCGTGAAATACAAAATAAGCAAACAATTTTCTTTTGAAATCGAATGGAATAAAGTTTCGAATGTTTAAAATGAAATGTTGCTGTATTAAATGGTCCTTTGGTAAAAGTAATCATAAAGTAAATTAATATTTTTACACAATTTAGAAAAATTACTGTTGCTAAATATATCGGACATTGCAATTTCTAGCCATTACAAATTCAGCTATGACATTTGACTAGGGTTGCCGTAAAGCTCTACTTTTGAAAATAAACGCCAACTGTTTCCCCGCCAAAAATATGAATATAATGTTGCAATTTTTCAAAATCAAATTCGCGAGTTTTTGAAGGAATTTTCGAACTTTTTAAAATATTTTATACTTATTATTAACTAATTTATATTTTTAAATGCTTTTCTTTAAAAAAAATTCAATGTTAATAGTCTGATAAGTGGTCTCGAAAATTGCATTTTCCGAAAGTTATGCTGCTGTAAAATCAAGAAATATTATTTTAACAGAAAAATTTTATCGATTCTCAAACTTCATAATATAGGGCTTTAAAATGCACCAGGTCTCAATGCTAGGTGCGAGCAACACCAAAAGTGGTTCCCTTGTTAGATCAAGATACCTTTCATCGCACAAACGCCGACATTTCCAAGATACTTCTTAATAGAAATATTTTCGCAAAATATTTTTAAAAACAAGAACTTTGTAAATAATATCACAAGATTTTATGTATAATGAAAACCAGAGGGAAAAAAAATGGATATTTGTGAACGTGAATTAATTTCTACTATTGTTACTAAACCTGCATAGCATCTCTTTCCAAATTTTAGGTAACTCTGGAAAGACTGAATCATTGAAAATATTCTCACTACGTAAAAATATCTCTATTGATTCTCGGATAATGGATCGTAAATGAAATCTTGACGGATAAATTATTTTGCTATTTTCAAAATCAATCTGTAATGATTTTTTGCCGCATAATCTGGCCAAAGCTGTATTTCTCTTGTTTTATTTGATGTCTGCTATATGTTCTTTGATACTAGTTTTAAGTTTTCATCTTGTCATAGTAACACATAAAACTAATATATAAAAATATAGTGTTATTGTTCCATCTTCTTGGTGCAAGGTATTTCATCCAATGAATCCAAAAATATCTGTCAATCTGCATGTTACAGAAGTATTGTGAATGCTTTATCTCAAGATCTAATGGATTGAATTTCATCACAATTCCTAACTAGATAAATTGTGACATAAATTGCAGCTAATTAGATTTTGGTGTGTTTATCTCTAAGCAGATGGTACTGCTAAGCTGTAGATCCAATGATATCTATCTCATGATGTTTATAGAATGGAATCGGACCGCATTTGAGGAGCCCAGAAGCCAAGAGGTACAAGTGACAAAATTTAGATTTGGAGTAAATTGAGCTGAAAGTTGAACATCAATTGTAAGTGACTGAATTAAAATGTGAAACTGCTGCTTATTTTATAGCGGTCTTTGAATTCTTGGATTCAATAACTGCGAAAGAAAAGGGAAGTGCAATATTTTTTTTTATTTAAGTAGAAATTAAAGAGGTTAATTTGTTAAGCAATTTAAAGAGCTTAACTATTTGATTTCTAGACAGCAGCACACAATACGAAAATTACTTATATTTCGTTACCCCAAAACAAATAGTATTATTTCCAGATAGCCTGCGCACTTAGTTCATTTTTTTTTTCAATTTTGCCACTTATACCCCTTGATTTCTGGGGTCTTCATCTAATATGTACAGTAAAAATATATTTTAATTAAATTTTAGTGTTTGACCTTTAAAAGGTGACGCCGATATTCCTTACTGAGTGTAAGTTGCATATTTAGGTACACAGGCAATTTGCTTATTTAGGGAGTGTAGTTAACATATACTTCATTTCCTTGTTGAAATCATTAATGTAACTTCCATCCACTTGCAAATACATTGCAGAAATTACACATTATTTAATTACCTTGAATGGCATGACTTAAAAAATGTTCCACCTACTACGATTAGCGTTTATAACTGTATCCTATTTCAACCGGGTAGAATTGCTCCAAATTTCATATTGCGTGATATTAAATAAAAATTCATATTAATTCAATTTTGGTTTTGACTATCCAACAGTGCCACAGTTTTGAAACGCTTTTTTATTACCGATCACTGTATCTCCATGGTAATTTCCTAGAAATGCACTATAATGATTATTCGTTATTATTCTTATGTAATTGCAACATTTAAATTGATGTAATAGAATGATACCAAAGAAACTTTTGTATTAGTCCGATAATAGTAATTACCTGTATGTTATTCTTTAACTTCAAATTCTATAAATTTAAGATATCTACCTACTGTAAAAAAATGGAAATTTTCAACGACATTTCAAAATAGAAAGCCAGAGTTCAGGAATTTGAAAGGAGATATTGTCATTACATACTTCTTTGTTCCTTAAACGAATTTATAAAGATTCACAAATAATAGCATTGATCGCAACAACTTGGTTGGAAATAACTTTAGCATGGTCAAAGTCTATAAATGAAATAAGTTCTTTTTGGTAGTTCCTTGAGTAGAAAATTCCTGTAGAAAATTTACGAAACTTCAAACCATTTTTGTGTTCTTTCAATCTTTAAAAAATCGACGTTTAGTCATGCCTATATAGGAAGAGATTGTCCCATCTGTAAATTTAAAGGGAATTTCATACACCCCAGCTAACCTATTTTAAAAAGTCGTTGGAAATTTCCATTTTTTTACAGCCCTTCTTTCTTTGTTGTTTTCTTTGGCTAAAAGATGGCGCCACTGAGCTGTTTGTTTAGGATTTAAGAAGTTTTTCGTTAGACTGATTTGTATTTTGAACTGATTTTAATATGTAGCATATAAAGAATTTTTGTCGATTTATATTTTAGAATTTTTTTCTCCTGACGAAGGTTTTAAAGATTAAAATGAAAGGTAGAGATATACAGTGGGTTGCCAAATTATTAGGGACAGTCATATTTTTTGCTAGTTTTATACTTTGGGTGCACTTGACTGCGGCTCTAAATCGTTTAAGTGTTGCAGGCATGTATTTTACTGTTGTCAACATCTCTATAATTCAACTTTTAAGTACTTTTGGTATGTTAAAAGTTTTGTTTGCTTTCTATAAATATTTTAATAACGGAAGAGACGCTGAGTCTTTTACACACGCAATAGTGGAAGCCGCTTTTCTTTAATTTAAACAAAATTCTTTGTGTTTTATTTTGGAAAAGTTAAGAATTATATGCGAGTATTATCTTTCTTTTATTGATTAAATATTTGTTTTTTGCGAAATTATTTACGGTTTTAATTTAGTTTTTATTTTTATTGATTTCGAGGGATTGATTCGTCCTCTAGGAAAAAATCTGAGGTAAAAACTCTTCTTCTGCATACGAGTCATTACCAAAGGAAGATAGCAGAACTTGCTGAAGTTTCCAAGTCAGTAGTCAACAGGATAAAAATAAATCTGGACAAAAACCAGCCACTTTTGCCCAAACGAAAAGGTAAAAGTGGAAGAAAACGTATAACAACTCCACGTATCGATAGGAAAATCCGGGATATCTGTTTAGGAAACAGAAAGAAAAGTGTGGGACTCCTTACTCAGATCGTTCAAGAATCTGGAATACCAGTTTCTAAGAGAAATGTGCAGCGGAGATTAGCGGAGGAAGGGTTGACAGCCAAGTAACTCTGGTTCACAGAAGCGATGAAGAAGAAGCTCATTGCCTGGGCTCGTAAACACCGCCAGAAGACGGTTGATGACTGGAGTAAGGTCAGTTGTTAAGATAATTATTATTTATGTCATTTAAAATCATTTATTTCTAAATTATTAACATATTTAATTTTTTTCAAGTCTGTTTCTGAGATGAATCAACCTTTGAGATTTTAGCCGATAAAAGCAGCTTTGCCAGGTGACTCCCAAGCAAAAAATACCGCCCTGACTGCATCGGGGAAAGTGTTAAACACCCTGATAAAATAATGGTGTGGTCTGTCATACCGCTAAAGGGGTTGGCCGGCTCTATATTGTCCAGGCAATCATGAGACAAGACCAGTACAGGCAAGTTCTGGAAACTCGGCTGCTGCCGCAAATTGAAAAATGATTCCTAGGTGGTGAGGAGTTCATGTTTATGCATGATTCAGCACATTGTCATAAAGCTAGAAGCGTTACAAAGATTTTGGCAGACCATAATACCTCAGTTTTATCTTGGCCTGGCAATTCTCCTGACATGAATCCCATAGAAAACTTCTGGGAGATCACGAGGCGGAAATCGCCAAAGATATGATTACAACCAAAGTACAACTCATCGAAAAACTAATAAATGTATGGCATCACAACACTAAAATAAAAGAAAGTGCCAGAAATTGCATAGAAAGAATGCCGAGACGCATCGAAACACTTCTTGTAGCCAAATGAATTATCACCAAATATTAATATTCTTTACTAACATTAGTAAGTTGACTGTATTATATTTTTGTTGGGTTTTTTTCCTATAATATTGCGTAAATGCTTAAACTAGTATAACAATAAAGCTTTTTAAACTTAAAAATAGTGTTTATTTTCAAATTATATCCTAATATTATACAAAAAACCTATACTTCATGACTGTCCCTAATAATTTGGCAACCCACTGTATGTTATTCATAGGTCTTTTTACATCTTTTAATTCGTGAACGTTGAATAGCAACACCTTATTTGTTTTGTATCGATATTACAACGTAAAGACCTTAATTATTATAGATTTTACATTCTTTTTTAATTGGAGAGAACGTAGGCAAATACCTTAAATGTATACCTCTTTTTTTGTCATCTACTTGAGGATTCTATTCAACCAATTTTAATAATTATTTTTTTAACTGAAATCTGTTCATTTGCATATGAACCCACAATTCCTATATTTTTAACTTCCCGTTTCCCGTTTTTATTTTTTATTTTTAATTTAAAATGCTTTTAATGATTTATTTTTAAATAGTGGCAGTCAGATTACTTTAGTGATGCAGCGAAATAAATATAATTGTGTTTAGCTATCTTTTTTTAATATACCTTTATTTATGCAATTTTCTCCATAAAATAATTTAGAAAATTTTTTGCAATCTATTTTTGAATATTTTCAATTTAGAAATACATTTTTAAATAACTTGGAATTGCCTGATTTTCCGTTGCATTCTTTCATTTTAAAAACTGTATTATAATTTTGTTAAACATTTTAAATTATTCGTAAAATTTCATAATGAAACTCATTGAATTATACGAAACATGTAAAATCATATTTCAGAGTTGGAAATTATGACTGGCGAGAAAAATGGCCATATTTTTTTTCCCCCGGAAACTATTGAAGCCACTTGAATATTTATTCATAGTTGTGTCAATAGTTAAGCTACAAATTGATCGTATGAAATAAAGAAATATAAAACATAATCATTACGAGATTTCACAAACATAATTATCATTTTTTTTTTAAATTAACGCTACTAAAAATGAATTATGTACCAGAAAAAACAAAATGATCGAAATCTAGGTAAGTTATTATAATGACAAAAAATAAAAACCACCGAACACAACTCTTGTTTTTCACTTTAAAATACGTTAAATTATTTTTCGTGTTGCATTTTGTGCAATTATAAAGCATAAGTATGGAAGTTGCACCGTGTTGGTAGGAGAGATCGGGGCAAGATGACGAATGTGTTAATTTTACTGTTTTCCAGTAGGTGGTAGCATCAACAGGACACTACTGGCTCTCCTATTGGTCGTTCGTTAAACAATAGTATAGAGACGCCATTTTTGTGTTCGTTGTGAAGCTTTGATTGTTTACTGTTGCCACGTTATAACTTTTATGCATGTGTAAAAAAGCTCTGCTATAGATACAGGCATGAGATATCGTTTCTCTTTAATATTTATGAGTAACTTAGTTTAAATACTACCTGTTACCATGAATAAATGTCAATTAATCACCTTCCTTCATGGCTTTATGGTAATGAAAAAGAATATTTTTAAACAGGCAGTCCGGGGCAAGATGACGAGCCTCGTGTTTCGGAATTTATTAAATTAACTGTGTTGTCCATTCTATTTAAATCCTGTAAACGCTTGTTTGTCTGTGTGTTTGTCTGCGCGACCTTGCGCTTCTATCTCCTCTGGGGCTAAGGGGCGAATCGGATCGGTGGATGTGTCTTTCGAAAGGGGACGACCAGAGGAAGACATGTTTACACGCATATGTATATATGTATACATATATGTGTATATATATATATATACATATATATGATTTATATATATTTTTTATGTATATAAACAATATATATATATATATGTATATATAACGATGGCGCCTGGCTAACCGAAAAGTACCGAAAAACCCTATCGGGGTCCGTAACTCCGCTTCCAAGCGTCCGATCGGTACGAGGGAGGTACCGTTCGACGGTGTTCGAGCTCGGGGTCAAGATCTCCCCCTCTCCCCGCTGATCCCTTTCCCCCAAATAATTGAAATATTGTGAACCACCAGCAGAAGTATGGATCCAGTGATGTAAATGCCAAGAGTGATGGCATGAGGAATGTTTTAATTATAAAAATAGTATTTCTATTTGTGACTATTGTTAGCTGCACAACTAAACAGTTCAACATTACGTTACAAAGCATTATGCTTAGTCTGATACTTTGTAAGATAGAAAAACACAGTTATCATTTGTTACGCCATGTAACATATTCAAAAGATAAAATATGTTCAACCTTTTTCAGTGTTGTCATCTTGCCCCAGTACTGAGGCAAGATGAAGATTTGTTAATGTTATGAAAAAATAAAATGATCCTTTTTTTTTTGTATTTGAAGAATTAAATTGTAATACATTTAATACTGCAAGGAATACTCTAACAGTTCATGAAAAATTAATTTTATTATACTTAAAAATGAATTAAAGAACAACAAAAATTGTTAACATAGTCATTTTGCACCGGTCTCCCCTACTTATTTATCTCAACTAGTTATATGTCGCGATGTCTTGTGTACGTTTCTATGTCAAAAAGTGGCACTACTATGAATGTGCTATAGAGAAAAATGCTTAAAAGCTTAACATTAATTTACATTTAGAATGGGATTTCGTGCATAAGTACACTGTAAAAAAAAATCTGTAGTTCTACAGATGTAAAGTTACATGCTTACTAAACTTTCACCTGTAACTGTACGAAAAAAGCTGCAAATCTACAAAACTAGTTTTTGTAAAGATACAAAAATCTGTAACTTTACAAATGAATCTGCTAAAATTTCAGTAATCTTACTAAACTTTTATTTGTAACCCTGGTTGCAGTTACATGAAAAGTTCTCGGAATCCCAGTTTCCAAAAAAATTCTTAGTAACCTTACAGATTTTTTCATTTTCGGCGCAAAAGTGTGTCTGTTACATGAAACTTTGTTGTTGCCGTTACATGAAAAGTTCCAGGAATCCAAGTTTCCTAGAAAAACTTTAGTAACTTCACAGATTTTTTTTTACAGTGTATGTATTATATAAGTATTATATAAGTATATATATATATATAAGTACGTAAAATATAATTACATCAATAGTTTAATCTAACGACACTTTTCTTTTGTTCATAGACTATATCTGTTGCGAATTTTTTAAAATATTTTCTCCGTTGAAATTCAACGGATGCACCTCGTTTATTATTAAAAGCTTTGTACTGTTTCATGTTTCTTCATTTTCTAAATTGCTCTGGGGAAAAGAGTTTGCTCTTTGTTTATTTACTTTCAAAATCTTTGACTTTTGAGAATTACAAAAGAACGTAAATTGGCCAGACATAATCTGTCAGATGTATTTCTCATTTTGAACTTTTAACAAAAGATTTTCTTTAGTTTTCATAATAAATAGAAACTAACATCAAAAGATATTTTATGCAAAACATCAAATATTGCGTTTCTCGTTGCAATTGTTGTGATTATATACAAGAAGGAGTATTACGAATGTTTTTTTTTTTTTTTACTTTCTCCGAAAAAGTTATGATTTTTGAGAGAAATAGAAAAAAAAAGGAAAAATTGGCTTCTGATACCCACTTCAACATTTGCTATTTATACATATTCAAAACTTTATTACATATTGTTTTAATAACAGGCGATACTGCCCGAGTTTTAGAACATAGTGCACGATGTACAAAACACAAATGAAAACCTTTTTTATTGGAAACTCTAACAGATTTTCCCCTTTTTTTACATTATATACACGGTGCGACAGGCATTTGAGAAGAAATTCACGTCTGCATTAAAATAGGAACAGACATTAGTGATGTAGCATTTTAAGGTTCTGTGCAGGTGGTCACATACATAATGAATGACATCATTCATTGAAACCACCGTGAGGAGTAAGAATATGTTCTACAGGCTGTCGAAATCAACTGTAGGCCATGATGAACTGGTTCTTAGGAATGTTTGAAATTGTGTACCAAATAGTCGATTGTAGGCCATGATGAACTGGTTCTTAGGAATCTTTGAAATTGTATACCAAATAGTCGACTTTAGCCCTTCACTGCACGACGTGCCACATCTGGCACATACCTAAAAACACTGTAATTCTTATTATGTGCCATGAATTTGGCCAATATGATCTCTATCCCATCTTAAGAACAGCCCAGAGAATGGAATACTTATTTTTGCCCATGTCAGATGTCTATTTGAAAAAAATTAGAATTTTTTCTTCGGAAACAAAAAAAAAAAAAAAAAAAAATTTCGATTAAACTATTAAGGTAAAATTTACTTTCATTATTTTTACTGGATACTTAAAAATATTGATATAAACAAAGTTGCAAAGTATTAAGCCGATAAAATTAATTAATTTAAGCTCATTTAGTTGTAAAATTTAGCAATACAATATTTTAAAACCGTAATTGTGTACATAGGGTACACGCCATAATATATTAAATTTTAGCTTAAAATTTGAAATTTAATTTTTCTTACTATTTTTCACATTATTAGAACGATTCAAATAATTTCTTTCATACAAATAGAAGAAATCGTGCAGTGAAGCGTTAGAGCCGCAACAGCTTTGTGAGAATCCTTATTGGTGCCGTTCTCAACCGCACCCCATGGGTGGATTCATGGATTTAAGATCTAGGGATCTGAGGTTATATCGATAAGTAATGGTTGTCGTTGAAGGTAAGTGGTAGATGGGAAAATTGAAATTTTGAAGTGTTTTTATTTTACTTTTTATTTATTTATTTGTAATTTTCTTACGCGCTTGTATTTGAATGAATGAAATAATTATCTTAGCGAATGCGTTAAAGCAAACGAATTTAAGAATAATTAAGATATAGATATAATTAAGAATATATATAAATTTAAGAATAATTAACTATTCAAAAAAAATTTTTAGAGGTTTCAGTTAATCAAATTTTTTTTTTAGGATTTATAATGTAATTACATGCGTTGCGTTAACTTATAACATATGTATTTTTAACATGGAAAAATTTATTTTAATAAATCAAAAGTTGGTAACTAATAACTTTTAATTAGAATAGGAATTCATTTTATGTCGTTTTAATGATTTAAAGTAGAACATATATTTAATGAGTTTGTTGCAATATTAATTTGTTACTTATCAATAGTTTTAACTTAAAAATAAAATAAAAATATTAATTTACATTTTTTTTTTTTTACTTTCGGAAGATAACTTTAAATGGCGGATATTTCTGAAACTTTCTTATAAATTTAAGAATGCTTATTAAATAAAATAAGTTAATTTCAGAGGTTTTTCTCTTAATACAATTTTCTCTTTAGTTATTATAATGTAATTAAATGTGTTAATTCAAGAAATATATATTTGTAGCATAGAAAAACTAATTTTAATAAAAAAAAAATAAGTTGGTAATTAATTACTTTTAATTATAATAAGAGTTCATTTTTCTGTCATTTGGTGATTTAATGTGGAATATATTTTTAGTGATTATGCAGCAATAATGATTCTTTTACTTATCAACATTTTTTAATCATCAAATAAAATAGAAATATTAATTTATCTTTTTTTTTTTTTTTTTTTTTTTTTTTTTTTTTTAAGAAGTGGGAGATTTCTGAATCTTTCTTTAAAATTTTAATGCTAAAAAGTTGGGTTTTTTTTTATATTTTTAAATAATTTTAAACACTTTTTAAATAAAATAAGAAGCATACATATTGCCTTTTAAAATGAATATAATAGCTAGAAAATAAGTTAAATTGTTTTATGACGTTTTTTTTTTCTACGATTAAATTTACAATGAATAATAATTTTAAGGAGCGATTTAAAAAGCTCCTTTGATGATTCAAATAATTGTAAATCCTTTTTAAAATGAATTCAATAACAACTTTTTTGAATAAATAAATATAGGCTATTTTTGAGATTTTTTTATCACTGTTAGAATTTTATATGAAATGCAATATACATATCTTATCAAAACTCTAACTCAAACTAAATTAAGAAAAAAAATGTCGGCTAAGACTAAAAATTCTTAATTCGGACCGATGTTGGTAAATCTAATCGGGCCACTATCAGAAATCACATATCGGTCCTGCGTCACTTGCGGGTGTAAGTCGCTTGCCGATATATAACCATAAGGAGACCGATTACAGTAACCAGCAGTCGAAAAAGCAGATTCTTGAGTTTCAGTTGCCAACATGCTGCCGACGCTTCACTGAAACCACTGTGCTTATGCCGACATTTAACCGACAGTGCCGGCTGCGGTCCGATCGTGTGCCGAAAGTTATGTGTTTGCTGGGTGGTTACACAAAACAAAAATATTTTTCAAAGAATAATTTTCCTTTGCCTTTGCATCTTTTTCGCTTTCTTGACGTTGGTGTGGGGGGACTTTTCAATTCGGAAATATTTCTATATTTCTATTGTAAGACCATTATATTGGTACATTTAAAAATTCTACAAAATACTAAGAAAATTATTTAAATAAAAGATTTGAGTGGGGTTATAAATATTGCACAGAATCCCTATAAATTCTAATTTAATTAATCCTTTTAAATCCTTCAATCCTTCTAAAATTTATTAAATGATTATGTAAATCTTCTAATGTAGTTTCAAAAATTCATGAAAAATACTTTTGAATATAATATTTTCATGAATTTATAATTCAGTAAATAAAGGGTTAAAATGTAATGATATACATCTTGTAAAATGTCATTAATATTGGACTGTTTTATTGATGCAGAAATTTTAACTGAAATGTGTTTATTTTTATAATGTATAAATACAATTTTACAAACATATTTAAAGAAGTAAAAAAAATGCTTTACATATAAGAAATTTAGAAATCTTTCGTAAATTAGTTTAACTTCCAGTAGCATCTCCAGTTTTTCTTCACTTTAAGGTTTATAAAGAAAATGACGTCTTCATTGTTTTATAATAATCAATGCGCAAAGCGTAAAATGTACCACACAACAACAACTTCGTTTTCCGATCACTTCCAGTTAGATTTAAAATATTGTAAGGACTTTAAATAAAGATTAGATATTAATCTAGGTTAGAAGTAAATTGTATTTATTCTGTTTTTCTTGGAAAATGTTCAAGGTTAAATCAAATTTGCAAAAACAATATTTAAACATCTCCACTTTGCAATATTCTAACACTTAAAAAGTCGGCAAACTTCTCAATTAGTATTTAGCATTAATTTATATTTCTAATAAATCAATCAATACATTTATAATTTATAATAAGAGATAAATAAGAGAACAATAAAGGGTTTTAAATAATAACAGAAACCATTTCAATATGTTTCTACTTTTTTGTCATTTTTTTCTTCAGAAGAAAAACAGTATATTTTTATTTCTGAAACAGGGAACCATCAGGCAAAACTGAAAGTCTTACAAAAGCATTCATTATTGTTTTGAAATCCCTCAAGACACATATTTTCTTATAAACTGTCGCAAGAATCACATCGGTGTATGAAAAAAAAATTTCAAGCAATACGTTACAAGATGATGCATAAAATGTTTTTCAATTTAAAGAACTGAAGTGTGTTTGCTTTTACTATTATTATTTCATTTTGTGCAAAATAACAGTGTAAAAACTAAAAAAAAATGATTATTAAAATTTTTTTTGTCTAACCTCTTATTAAAATGTTTTTACGAAAGAATTTTTCAATAAAAGAATATTAAAATTTTAGTGCTAAATTCACCGGAGGTAAATAATTTAACCCTCTGAGCGTTTTACTCCTATTTTTCCGTTTCTCAAAAACAACTTTAATCTTCTGTAGGCAAAAATATTTTAAATAGAATTGTATTTCAAGATGTATATCAAATAAAGGAACATGGGGTATATTTTAGAAACAAACAGGGAAAGAAAATTTTAATTAAGATTATTTTTGTAAGCATTTTTATGAAAATCCCTCTCGAAAGCCCTCAAGACGGTCGAGGGGGTTAAATTCGTACAAAGTACAAATAAAATACACTAAAATGGCTTTTAGGTGCATATATATGTGCACCTAAAAGAAATTTTAGTACATTTTATTTGTGCTTTATACGAGTTAATTATTTTTTTATATATTTATTATCCAATGAAAGTTACCAGCAACTTTAAGACAGCACCCAGACGAAAGAAGCAGTGCGGATTCATCTTGAGAAAATGATTCTTTTCTAACAGAATCTCTCGTACAACTTTTATTATAAATAAGATTTCTGTTCAACAAAACGTTCATATCCACGCTGAAATATTTTCTTCTTTATATTCACTAAGGGCTCTCATCCGGTATTTCCAGGTAGGGCTATTGATTAGCAGAGAATAGCCGGTCCATCACATATTTTCAGGTGTAACATACTTGATTTTTGCAACATCTGCAAAATATTCCTACCAGTGGTCATTCTAATCAGCTACTAACTAAATAAAACATTAGAACAATATCTTTTTGAAAATTTTGAGTTCAATTTGAAATTTTTCTCAAAAGTGGTACAAATTCAGCAACTGGTCACCTAGTTGGACCCACGGTCTCCTAAATTGGACCAAACAATATTAGGCTGATTTAAGGAGTAGGCAATATAACTAATTTTATGAAAAGCAAAGTTTGCGATTAAGGAAACAATCAAACAAAACAACAGCAAAGACAAATAATGAAATCAAATCGTCTGAAAGTAAGAGTAATCGTTAAAACGATTACTCTTACTTTCAGACGATTTGATGTATCAAAATGTATTCAAATATAAATCAAAATATATTAGAAATGTAAATCAAAGTTATAAGCAACTAGCAAACCCCGCTGCTTTGTTCGTGTAATAATTGAAATATGCGAAGTGATATTTGTATGTCGAATTTTTATTAGAAGAAATTATACTTTTCGGAATAACTCAAAAATTATTAATTAAGCCACAGTTTGACTAAACTTCATTATTACACTGCATTAGGCAGAAATGAGACTTAAATTAATGAGAAAAACTAAAACTAATTCTAAAGAAATGAAAATTTAGAAAATATTTTGAAACTATTAAGTTCATTTCATGCGGTAATTTCAGTATTCATTTGAAGTTTTGAATTTTTTAGAAACCATCTTCTTAGTTCGCATTTAGAACTACAAATTAACCATTATGTCAAATTTCAAGATTCTTGTCTAAAGGTTTACCACTTTTCTGGTGGTAGTGGCACCAACATAAAATGTCTATCTTGAAGCCATTAATTTGCCAACATTAATTTTGAAATCGTTTTGGTATTTCGTAACATTACATTTGTAATCGAATCATTATTTTTTTAGATTGCATAGAAATTGTAGTTTAGGACTTTTTAGAACGCTTTTCACTCCTTACCTTTGGTTCACAATATTTAAATTTTGAATTCGTTTTCGACTGTTGTTGGAGGGAATTTATATTTTAGTACTTTGCCATATTTCAAGTTTCTAGCCTCTTCATTATCACAGAAATCACAATTCAGGGTGTTTTTTGCCCCTGTAACCTTCTAGTGGTAGTGGCACAGACATAAAATATAGCTTATGTTTGAGCAGGTTCTATCACCACCAATTTGCAACTATTATTTTTGAAATCGGTTTGGTATTTCATGAGATTGCATAAAAATCTTAATTTTGAAAGTTTTAGAACGCTTTTCGCTAACTTCATCCTTTCAATTTAGAATTTTTTCAAAGAACCCCTCAAAATCACAAAAAACTAAATTTAGAAAGTTTCTTGCCCATGCTACCACCATGTGGTAGTGACACAGACATGAAATAGAGCGTTCATTGGAGCAAGGTTGTCACCATCAATTTCCAACCATTACTTTTGAAATTGGTGTAGTACTTTCTGAGATTGCGTAGAAATCGCAATTTAGAACATTTTTAGAACGCTTTTCGTCCGTTTTCAATTCTTTTAAATTTAGAATTTTTTTAGGAAATGGCCTTAGAGATAATTTATATCTTATAAGTAACTATCATGCTTAATTTCAAGTTGCTAGTTCTTATGCAGTACATAAAATCGCAATTTAGAAAGTTTTTGTTCCTGCACCCTCTTTGGGATAGTGGCACCGACATAAAATATAGCCTGTGTTAAAGGAAGGGCTGTCACCATCATTTTGGCAATACTATTTTTTAAATCGGTTCGGTATTTCCTGAGATTGCCGAGAAATCGCAATTTAGAACGCTTTTCGCGCATCTTCACCCCTTTTAGGTAGCTTTCATTACAAAAAGCTACCTATTGCAGCCGTTCGGAGGAAAGCGATTTCAAAAAATTTTGGTATATTTTCATCGATCATGACCCCCAGACCCCGAAACCACCCTCCGTTCAAAAGTTGATATATATATATATATATATCCATATATATATATATATATCTGACCTTTGTCATACTGTAACTCTCGAATTTATGAACCGATTTGGATGTAATTCGGTATGTACATAGTACATACCAATGTCTCGACCGAGTTCGTTGGCCAGCTTCATCCGCCATTTTGTTTCAAAATGGCGGCCATTTAAAAATTTTTTAAAAATTTTAAATTTGAAATGTGGTACCAAAGAATTGAAAATGGAAAAATATTTTTTTCTTATGTATTTGACCTTTATACAAAGATTCCGGAGCACTTTTTGTTTTGTCTATATCTTAAAAAATGGCTGAGTTATAGCATTTTGAATTTCTAGCGTGGCTGACATTTTGAAACGTCCTGAATTTTGTCAAGCGATAAAAGGCGTATTTATGAACCGATTTGGATGTAACTTCGTTTGTACATAGTACATACCAATGTCTCGACCGAGTTCATTGGCCAGCTTCATCCGCCATCTTGTTTAAAAATGGCAGCCATTTAAATTTTTAAGAAAAATTTAAATTTGAAATGTGGTACCAAAAAATTGAAAATTGAAAAAATATATTTTTTTATGTATTTGACCTTGATACAAAGATTCGGGAGCAGTTTTTGTTTCGTCTATATCTTAAAAAATGGCTGAGTTATAGCATTTTGAATTTCTAGCGTGGCTGACATTTTGAAACGTCCTGATATTTGTCACGTGATAACAAGCGTATTTATGAACCGATTTGAATGTACCTTGGTGTGTACATAGTACATACAAATATCTCAACCGAGTTCGTTGGCCAGCTTCATCCGCCATCTTGTTTCAAAATGGCGGCCATTTAAAAAAATTCAAAAAATTTAAAAATTAAAAAGAGATACCAAAAAATTGGAAAATGAAAAAGATTTTTTTCGTATGTGTTTGACCTTAATACAAAGATTCCGTAACAGTTTTTGTTTCGTCTATATCTAAAAAAATGGCTGAGTTATAGCATTTTGAATTTCTATTGTGGCTGACATTTTAAAACGACCTGATTTTTGTCACGCGATAACAGGCGTATTTATGAACCGATTTGGATGTAACTTGGTCTGTACATAGTACATACCAATGTCTCGACCGAGTTCGTTGGCCAGCTTCATTCGCCATCTTGTTTCAAAAGCGTTGCCATTTTAAAAAATTTAATTTAAAATTTAAAATAAGGTATTAAAAATTTGGAAAATGAAAAAGATTTTTTTATGTGTTTGGCCTTGATACAAAGATTCCGGAGCAGATTTTGTTTCTGAAAATTTGTTCTTTTGTTTATATCTTAAAAAATGGTTGAATTATAGCACTTTGAATTTCTAGTATGGCTAACATTTTGAAACGATCTTGTATTTGTCACGCGATAACACACGTATTCGCCTATTTCCATGTAAGAAGGCATGTGGATAGTATACATCAACATCTCAGCCAAATATAAGTTACTTTAAATAAAAGCAGCTTGGATAAAGCTGACTAATTTCGCGAAATTCTCATTCATAATGATTTAATATTGATAAAAATTAGTATTGAATCTCCTATATTCGGTTTCCACTAAAGTGAGCTTCGCGTGTTTGAATAACATAAGTTGGCTTTTTTAAAATAAGGAATTTGAAAGCTACCTCTTCCTCCCGGCACTGGCCGGAAGGACTTTTAAATTTCATTTTTTAGGAAATGTTCTTAGAATCAATTTATATCTTATAAGTAACTACCATGCCAAATTGCATGTTTCTGGGTGGGCCCTTCAGTAACGCAAAAACCGCAATTTAGGTCGTTTTTTCTACTGAAACCCCCAAATGGTACTGATACCGACATAGAATTGAGCCTATGCTGGAGCAAGGACTAGCATCAATAATTTTCAACTATAAGTTTCGAAATCAATTTGGTATTTCCTAATATTGCATACAATTTGCAATTTAGAACGTTTTCTGAACGCTTTTCGTGCATTTTCAGCACTTTTAAAATTCGATTTTTTTAGAAAGTGGACTTAGAGAGCATTTATATCTTATAAGTAACTACCATGCCAAATTTCAAAATTCTAGGCCCTTCATTAACACAAAATATCGCATTTTTAGAACGTTTTTGGCTCGGCAACCCCCTTTGACTTAGTGGAACGGACATAAGATATAGCCTATGTTGGAAGAGGGACTAACAACATGATTTTGATATCATTACTTTTAAAATAGTTTGGTAGTTCCAGAGATTACCCCTGAAAACAAACAAGCAAACTTTACTTCTTTATAATATTAGTATAGATTAAGAATAGAAATTATCGAACTAATTGCCAGTTACTTGAAAATCATGTAAGAGGTGATGCAAGGTTTACACATGAATTTCTTTTGTTCATTTTTTAATACAGCGCACACAACATGGAACCACATTTTGGCAATCTTAACATTGAATCATTTCTGCTATTTTTTATTTTTTATTTTATTTTATTTTATTTTATTTTATTTTATTTTTGTTTCCGTACTTAAAAAGGGAAAACGGAACCATTATAAGATCACACCTGTGTTTGTCTGTCACAGCCATTTTACTCGTAAACTATGAAACGCGGAAAGTTCAAATTGGGGAAGTAATAAAGAATATTAATCCACATATTTATAGGTTATTAAACATTCACAAATATATTTAGAAGAAACATAGGGGGCTAATTATGTTACTTGAAAAAAAAATATTATTTTCCTTGTACGTCGTGTGAGGTATCGTGTGAAAACTTTCGTAAGGCTGAACTCAAAATTATCTTCTTTTAAGTTCAGGTATAATATTTTCAGAGATATCGTCGAAAATGTAGTGCAAAAATATTCTCCCGCCCCTCAATTTCAAAAAACACTGAAACTAAATTTATGAAAAAATTAGAGGTAGTAGATGTTAATTTAAACCTTGCAGGAAAACTATAGCGATTACCAAAGGTGACATAGTTTTTGAGAAAAGCGCACAAATTTCGATTAGCAGGCATTTAGTAAAGTTGTCGGGGAGCGCTGTAAGTACTCTATCATAGCTCAAGTACAAAAGAACTGTTGGTAATGATTTTCAAAAAACGCTCGGTAATTTGCTGAGATATCAACCCTTAAAGGTACAGACGTTTTCGACATACATAATGACAGGGGCGGCGTACTTCTTGCACCATCGGCTTTTAAAGCCCAGATAATAACTTTTAATGATATATTTATGTAATGCAATGTCCAGTAGCAATATAAAAGTGAAATTGTTAAAAACAAACTAATTAATTAGACTTAATCACTGAAATACTATTGGATTCGCGACTAGTTTACATTCAGTGTATCTCCCAACAAGCCTCCCGTGTCTTTAAAAGTTAACTGGAGAAACGCAGCACGGACCAAAGCGGTGTTACAACTTTGCGACCTCCTTTCGGAGAGTGCTTAACACAATACAAAGTTTAAACTTTGAACAAGGAATTTATTTTAGCTACACTGTAAAAATTAAAGATTATTACTACACGGTATTTAGTTTTATGAAATACCAAATGAAGTTTAAATATGCACTACATTTATTGTCAGTATCGAATTAAGTTTATTATAAACAGATAAGGATAAGATTTAAAAAAGAGTTGTACGGAATAGCTATATTTGATATTATTTAGGCTTCATATTACTTTGAAAGTTTATGGTATACCCATTCATACTTTTCTAGTACATATAGCTATACCCAGCACTACGTTGAATAGCTTTTTTACAAAGTCTTATTACTCTTTTAGCAACGATTTTTTTTAATAAAACAGTTAATAATTCATATATATATCGTACGGATACCTCTGTGCGTGAATAATACTCGCACTTGACTGTTTGTCCTTACAAAACCACTGTCAAAACCAGTCATCACTGTCTTGATTTTTCTTTTTCGATTCTGAATTAGACTTTTTTGCAACAGAAGTTTCCTTTACGTTTTGTCTGTAGTTTTCCATTTCTGTCATTTTCTTTCCAATTGAATTGCACCTATTTTTTGAAACTTAATCTCCCAATTGCTTTTGTGCTGTAAGAGCTTCCTTTTTGTCTTTTTTTTTTTTTTTTTTTTTTTTTTTTTTTTTCATTTCAAGGTTTATTTTATATGTCGAATATGGTAACACAGCTGCTTTTAGTTTCTTCTGTACATTGATATTTAAATGATTTTGGCAAAGTAAATACAATTTCTAATTATTCTTTGTCTTTTAGGTGAGTTTTGTTGCGGGTCAATCCCTCCAGAACTTGCTTTTCCCTTTCCTTTTCCTGTATTTTTGACAACTTTTGTTGTCACTGGTGATTTTCTTCCAGACTGTTTTTCTGTGTTATTTTCACAATTTTTCTTTTAGACGGTATTTTTTAAAACAGATAATCTCAAGACTAAGAATAAAAACGAAAGCAAACAAATCCACGTGAAAAATATGTAAAATAAACACATGAATTTAGATATGTATATGAAAACATAACAACTTTCCTTAGTTTAAAATAATTCATAGTTTTAGCAGGAAAAATTCGATCAAAACTGCTAATTTTATGTTTTTTAAAATTGTCTGAAAACAGCAGGTGGAAAGCTGGTGCTTCTTCTAATCACAAATGACGTCATTCTGATGAGTAGGATTTCAGCTGTAGATGGCATTTCTTTCTGTAATTAACGGCAGAATTCGAGCGGTCCATTTTCAGCCGTGGTTCAAATATGGATACTCTCCTCTACAGGTGAAAATTTTTTTTTAGTATTGATAACTCTAATACAATTTTCAAATTTAATATATCGTCTCCTCAGAGCAACATTAGGACATCTAGCAATAATCGAAAATGAGATGTCTGACTTACTGTTATGAAAAACTGTGTCTGCATCTGGTGAAACAGTAGGGAATTTTTATAAAACACATCTGAGATATAGTATTAAACATAGCTTAGTGTTTCAGAAGCTGTTTCACTAGATGCAAACACAGTTATTCATTGCAGTAAGTCAGACATCTCTTTTTTTTATTATTACTAGATGTCCTACTGCTTCTCGGAGGTAGAACGATGTATGTAAAATGCGCCGTCAACTTTACGGGTTGTTCCATGAAAATGTCTGAAGAATTACTGGCTGAATAAACTGTAGAAATTATGTGACTCAGGGGCTTCTTCGTGGAACTAACTTCTTTTATTGTTCAGTTCGATTATACAATTGTTGTTGAGAGTTTGGAGGAGTCGCCGAGAACAGTATAAATATTGAAATTTCTACATGGCTTCTAGGGAAGACTGATTATTTCAAATTTTGCCAAAAATCTGTCTCTTCCGTTTCGGAAACTTGTTATATAACTCAAAATTCTGTTTTTCCCAGCAGAGGAAGAACAAGTCAAAATAAGCAATTTCTTCAAGCTTGACTTGTTAAAACCATTCTTAATGGTGAATTTTCTGAAGTGATCCAAGACTTGCCTGACAGCCTGATTGCATTATTTATTATAATTCCCACCTTTGACAGTAATGGTTAACACAAAATGGATTTGTTTGCTTTCGTGGACAGTAATGATTTATTAAATGGTAAAGAAACTTTAATTAGAATTTATGACATATCAAATACTATTTTGATATTAATGTGAATTTATCTTCTAACATAATGATTTAATTTGTTTTCTATGGTCTAAATCTAAAAACTGTCAATCTTGGAATAGGTACTTGCTATTTATGGGTTTTAAAAATCATTTAATTTTTATCTCTAATTTGATTTTATAAGCTCCATCCAAGTCATAATGGTGAAATTTCTTATGATTTATGATCTTAAATACTAATTAACGTTTTATAAACCCCCATCATTGTCAAAGATAGTTTATGATGGTAAATTAGCTATACTCATTAGTCTCGAAGTTAGGAAAATAAGTCAGAAATTTTTAATATTGAAAAAGTTTTATATTTTATCCTATCATATATATTTTTTAAATTGCCTTCTAACTACATCACAAAGCATTATTATGTAATAAATATCAATTATGCACGCAATTTTTAAAGAAATATTATAAGACATACCTTTGGACTAATCCCATGTCAAGAGTTAATTTTTAAAAAAATCTCCAAGAATTTTGCTACTTACAGTAGTCTGTTTAAATCTGATAATTTTCAGTGGTTTTAGCAAGCAGTTCGACTACATGTCAGTTAAATTGGTGTTTTTTTTAATTATTTTGTTATTTTACGTATTAATTCATGAAATTTTAATTTCGTTATGGAATACTAGCCGGAAACAAATACAAATATATCTGAATTGTTTTAACTGCAAAATGGATATTCTTTCGTAATCGGACTGCAAGTGATAGACATAATTTTTTTTTTTTGTTTTTTTAAATCAAACATGAAAATCACTTTTCAAACCATATAAAATTAGTAAATTAGATACAGATTTTGAACAAATTGCATTTGAAATTTTTTTGGTTCCTATTACGCAGTGTGATAATAGAAATTATGCGCTGTTTAGACGTTAATACGAGTAAAATTTATCATTTGTTTCACTGTAAAAAATGTGTAATTTTTACAGAAAATAATTGTATTTTTTACAGAAAAAACTCTTTTGAATAAAAACAGTTTTTTTCTGTAAAAGGAACTGTATTTCGTAATTTTTGCAGAAAAAATCTGTATTTTTTGAAAAAAAAAACTGTTTTAATGAAAAATTACAGTTTTTTTCTGTAAATTAAACGGTTTTTTACTGGCGCCAGAATTTAATTTTTTTTTTCTGTCAATTCGACAGTTTTTTTTTTCTTTTACAGTGGGAGAGGTGCTCCCACAGTCAGTATATGGCATCAAAGTTAATCACGAACATATTTTTGCTTTATAATTTGGATTCCTTATTTAAAATAAAGAAAGTTGTAAGCAAAGATTAACAGTCGAAAATTATAATATAGTTTTGGATGATTCTAGAAGAGAAAATGTAACATTTTGCATTGTAATTTTTAATAGAAATTAGAATTATTTTTTAATTTTTCGTATAAACAATTTAATTTATTCTTTTTAAAAAGCTGACTACTAATTTAATCCAGTAAAATAGGTTTATAAAATTCCGCCTCTAACGATAAAACTGACTTTAATGATAAATTATGCGGCTCAAGGCTAATTGAATTATTTTAAAGAAATGAAATAATAAATAACAGTAAGTGTAAGTAAATGAATTATTTTAAAGAAATGATCTAAAATAATAATTATTTTTATTGCGAACCTAACAATAACGATTAATTTGCTCTCTTTGACACAGCTATATAAAACTGTTGAATTAATAACATAGGATTTAGTAACACAGTTCATTATCACATGTTTTAGATTTTTATATAATTCCTTTTGAATTGGTTTCAAATACTAACATGTCATCAACTATTTTTAAGTTTATAGATATATTTAAAAAAATCAGATTATTTCACTTAATAATTAAAAGTAATATTTTAGATCCTTATGTTCATCACTTCACAATTAGATATTTAACTTTTATGTGGAAGCTGTTTTGTATCGCAAATGTTCTTTAAATTGCAAGTGTTCACTGCACTGTAAAAGCATTGGCATACATTATTAGCCGGTCGCTTTCTTTCCAAAAATTAGCACAGACACACTTAGCCACACCGAACCTCTATCACAAATGACTGTCCATTGCAATCTATGCCTATATCTATGACTGTCTATTCAAAATACATGGTGTCCAGCAAATAAGACGCTGATTTCAAAATTAAATATCTCAAAAACAAAGATCAATAGAATTATGCGGTAAACGGTTTGTTTATTAGCTAAACTGTAAAAATGATATACAGAAATTTCAAAATTTAGTTACAAAAACGTTAACAGATGGCGCTGTAATCGCAATGCCTATAAATTGTGCTTCCAAGTCCAGAGTACTAGCGTCTCATTCCTAGATGGCTCCCTATGGAAGGACAAAAGTGGAAAAGTCCATTTTTTCGTTGGGGTGATGGGCAGAAGTGGAGATATCTGGTCACAGAATTATTGCACCAGCATTAATTTTAGAAAATTTCAATTAATAGAATTTCCAATAAAAAGTTAAAAATCATTGTATAAGAACTTGTTAAAATATTTTATTAAATTCAATTTGTAATGCAATATAATTATTTAAATCAAAATGCATATATTTAGACAAATAATTTTGTACTTTTTATCTATTTTTTATATTTTTAAATCACGGCATAATATTTTGGTATTATTGCTTATACCTGAATTATTATGAATAAAAAAGTAATTTTGTATTTTTCATTTATATTTTTAAATCACGGTATAATATTTTGGTTTTAGCACAACACATATACTTCTTTTCTTTGTAAACAAAGTTTTAGGGACAGAAATTATGCATAAAATTATTTCATTTTTAAAAGGAATTGATGATAAGTCATATCATCAACGTAGAAGCAAAAATATTTTGGAGGCTGCACTCCTTTCCGAAACTTCGAAATATATCGCTAGAAGCTGCACCCTCCAGTGCTCAATGATAAAAAAATGAAAATGAGTTTTTAAAATTAAAATGATTTTTTTAACTTAATTAAGTTTTTAAAAATAGAAACTTTGTATTTTTTTCATGCAAACTATTTTCTACAATTTAAAAAAAAGTGATTTATGAATCATTATTATAGATGCTCAGTTATTAAAAAAAGGGGGGGGAGGGGTTCTTTTAGCTTAATTAAATTTTAAAACTAGAAATTTTAGATTCTTTTTATTCAAACTTTTTTTCACAATTTAAATTAATATTAAAAAGTAAAGATTTTCTAATCTCCTTCTGCTTGGATTCGATTCCACGACCTACTAATTAGGAGAGAAAAGACATACCACAAGGATACAGGTATACAGATCGAAATAGCTTATAACAAAATTTGAAACAAATCTCAATTTTGCGAACACATGGCTCTGCTTCTACACATCATCCCAACTAAGAAGCGAACTTCCCATTTTCCGTCCTTCCATAGGGAACCTTCTAGGAATGAGACGTTAATGCTCTAGACTTCGAAGCACAACTTATAGGCATTGCGATTACACAGCCTTCTGTTAACGGTTTTTGTAACTAAATTCTGAAACTTCTATATAACAATTTTACACCTTAGCTAATAAACAAACCGTTTAAGCATAATTCTATTGATTTTTGTTTTTGAGATATTTAATTTTGAAATCAGGGTCTTATTCGCTGGACACCCTGTAGATAAATCAGCTTCTCCTCTGTGTGTCTGTGGTGTTTTAGAGACTTTCATTCATTACATTACCTCTTACCCCTTAACATTTTATTTCTATATCCGTTAGTCGCCTGTCAATCAGATATTTCTTGGACCTTCTTTAATACCTTTTTTTGTTAAAAAAAATTATTAGCTGTATGAAGTTTTCAGAATATAACCAGTCAGTTTATTAAAACACATCCGACTATTCATCTTCTATAGTCATTTTTCTGTCAAGTTTTCTGTATATAATATCATAAGACGAAACGCAATATTTCACCTTCATTCAAACATAAAATATATTATATGAACTTTAAAAAGCTCACTGTTTTACTTAATATTCATGTTGTTGTTCTGTAACATCTCTTCTATTATTTTTTAGTAACTTTTTAGTTAAAACTGTGAACTTTTAAAGTTCATCTACTTATAATAAAATCTGAGTGCAGAAAACCGTCGGAACGATGCCGGTGGGAACCACTCTGAGCTGCGAATCCACCATGGCTAAACTCCATGTTAGGCTTAATGAAATTCATATCCTAACATATAACAGCTAAATGATAGTTTTTTCTACTTGAAATCATGTCTGTTAAGCATATTTTCACATAAAACATGTGCATCATTTCCATTTATAATGTATTCAGTTCTAAATTAAAATTAAGCTATTATAAACATAGAAATCAGATCTAAACAATCGATACTGTTGCCATTCAGATTCAAATTTCAAAAAATCTTCAAACAAATGAAGAACTCCTTGACCGCTTCATTAAAAAAAAATACAGGTTAACGCCGAGGCCTCTGAAATTTTTGTCATGTGTAGATGCTATCACTTGAAAGTGAACTTCGTAGCCGATTTTTAAATTTCAATTTAGATTAAAAAAATTAAAACTCAATGGGTTAGAGGCTATTTACAGCTCTCCTCCAATCCGCTGCAATGAACAAGCCAGCCAATGAGAGCAGGCGTTAAGTATGAGATTCAGCGACCGCATTTCCGAAATTAGAGCTAGCGAGACGACAAATTATACTGTTTGTTTACCTTATTTCACGTTTTTTTTTTTTTTTTTTTTTTTTTTTTTTTTTTTTGCGAATTCACAATTCTACAATTCACGTACGTTACATTTTCAATTGTATTCGTTCTTCGTGTTGATGGCTATTTACATACGCGTATTCGTCCAAGAATTGAATATCTACTTTACTTTCTATGAAGTAAATAATTTCCGTTCTTGGTCGAAACCCTCTCGAAATATTATATGTAGAATTCAACTTTTTTTCTTTTAAATAAACAGAAATATAAGTTTTAATTTTGATTCTGCATTTTATAATTTGTTATTGAACTCAGTTTGCTTCATATACAAATCTTCAATGTTTAGCTTTATTAGTGTCTCCATTATTGGGCGGTGGCAACGTACATTTCATAAAATGATTTCATGACAATATACATTTTTGCCCAAGAACAGACGTGAAGTCTGGTATAAGATGTAGTCATCGCCCACAAATGGGAAAAAACAAAGAATTTTTGACTACAGGGGAAATGAATGAGATTATTTGGGTTTTTCTTTTGTTAATCTTTTTTCGCCACTTCCACATACAGGGTGATCTTTTTTAACGTGACAGTGTTTGGAGCGCCCTGTAGCGCAATCTAATAGCCGAAATGCCACCAAACTTGGTATTTAGACTAATCAAGACACGGGAAAAAGGATTCCGTGAAAAACAGTTTAGTTTCCAAAATTGCCGCTAGGGCGTTTTGTGGCGCTGCTGTAGCTTACAATAACGAGAATTAGCATAAAACACGGGTATCAAAGATAAATGCAAATGCTGTGCGATGACAGCGAAAGTAATAGGGGCTATAAAAGCAAGTAGTAGACAGCTCCGACAAATAATCTCAGCTGAAGTAAACGAGCTCCAGTGGGCATGCCTCTCACGTTACCGGAACGTGCGTTACTGGTGAAGCTGTATTATATGAATCAATGTAATGTATCCGCAGCTCTTCGGGAATTTCAAACCAGAAAAAAATACGAAAGGGACCTTTATCGCTGAATGGTTTTAAGAAAATGGTTAAGAAGTTCAAGGAAACGGGGTCACTGACCATTCGCGCTGGGAGAGGACGTAAACAAGTATCAGAAGATATAATAACTGATGTGGCAACTGCAATTGTCGAAGGATCGCAGGGAACCATTGCTGGTACTAGCAGCGCCCGGGGTGTAGCTCGACAATTGGAAATGAATTATTCCACGGTATGGAGAGTTTTGCGGCGCGTTATTGAATTTTACCCCTACAAAACAGCCGCTTGCACGAACTGAAACCAAGTGATTATGACAAGCTAGTGACATTCGCTCTATCGTTTCTTGCCAGGGTAGAAATTGATTATGCTTTCCCATGGCACATTCTGTGGGGAGATGAGTGCCATTTTTATCTCAATGTGTCCGTAAACACACAAAATAGCCAAATTTGGGCTTCTGAGCAACCTCACACCGTGCATGAAATCCCATTAAATTCCCCAAAAGTTACTGTTTGGTGTTGTTTCAAAGCCGAATTCATAATTGGGCCATTCTTTTTTGAGACCATCACTCCGACAATACCCGAAACGTACACCATAAATGCAGAAAGGTACCACGAAATGCTACAAACGTTTGTTATTCCACAACTTCAGCAAAGAAACCGTCTCCAACAGACAATCTTTATGCAGGATGGTACTCCGCCACACATTAGTAATAAGGTAAAGCAGCTGTTGCGCCAAAACTTCACTGATGATAGAGTCATAAGTCGGAATTTTCCATGTGCATGGTCACCTCGTTCCCCTCACCTCACGCCATGCGATTTTTGGCTCTGGGGTTATTTGAAATCTCAAGTTTATGCTGGTGAGTATCAAATTTGTCTATTCTAAAGGACAACATAACAAAGACAGTGTGGAATACTCCTCGTGATAAGTTACGTACGGCTGTGGAGAACGTTGTGCACAGAATGCACGGTGTTATTTCTAAGAACGGTGCTCACATTGAATGTGGTCTAATTCCTCACCGGGAAATTTAATGTTGTAAATAAGCATTAATAATTTAACTGTACGATTGTATGTGTTAGTATTTTTCTTTTCTCACATTTTATACATTGGAAAGCGCCACAAAATGCCCTAGCGGCGACTTTTTGAACTAATTTTTTTTTCACGGAATCCTTTTTCTCATGTCTTGATTAGTCTAAATACCAAGTTTTGTGCCATTTCGGCTATTAGATCGCGCTACAGAGCGCTCCAAACACTGTCACTTTAAAAAAGATCACCCTGTATATTATGAGTTTCATAAGAAATCTCAAGAAAAACATTATATTTTACAACATGCGATAAATTGTAGAACTGTACATTTTATAGTAAAGTGTAAGATGTATGTTTTCATTAATATTTGTTATTGAACCCTGTTTATTTCATTTAAAAACATTTTTATTTGCCCAAGAATTGAATGGTTTTTTTTAAACTTTACTTTCTATGAAATGAAAACATTCAGTCAATAATTTCTGTTCTTGGACGATTAAGAGTTCATTCATTTGCGATTCTTATGAAACTCATATCACAAAATGCATATCATAACTATTTCACGCACTCAGGATTTTCCATTCAGTTCTTTTCCTTTAGTTAATCGTTTCTCTCCACTTTCCCATACATTTGGAGTTTGATAAGAAATCGTAATGAAAACATATCTTGCACTTTACTGAATTTTTGCATACTGCCAGGCCCAGTAGCAGTAAATTCAAGATGGGAGACTGGTGTCGCAGATTTTCTTTTCTCTTTTGTACATTATTTTGTATGATTATTTTTCCGCGGCCATTTGTCGAAATTCCTGCTATTTTTCAGCAACAAAGTGGCTAAATTCGGCATGTGCTTCTGCACTTTTTTGACAAAATTTGCTATGCATTTCTGTGATCTTTTGATAAAATTCACAATATTTTTCTTCGATTGTTTACTGAAATTCACGTTTTCTTTTTCGTTGATCGTTTCTCAAAATTGGCGCTTTTTTTTCAAAGATCGTTTGACTAAATTAGCTTTTTTTTTAAAACGAGATATGACAAATTGTGATTTTTTTACACAGACATTTGTTGAAGTTGACGATATTTTTCAGCATCAAATTGCAAAAAGTCTATCTTTTATCGAAATTTACAGTATTTTCCTCGATTGTCTACTGAAATTCGTCTTTTTCCGCCATCATTTTTCGTACGTCATGATACTTTTCAACATCATATTGGCAAAATTTGGGAAATTTTTGTGACAAAATTCGCTATGTGTTTTTGCGACTTTTTCAGCTATCGTTTTACGAAATTAGCAATTTTTTCCACTATCGTTTGTCGAAGTTTACAATACTTTTCAGTGACAGATTTGCAAAATTCACGATATTTACTTTTTCTAAGCACCGCATATTATAGAAAATTTCAGATAATGGGTAAGCGGATTACCGATACTTGACTCTATGCTGTCATTGCCCAAGAATTGGAAAAAAACAAACAATTTTTGACTACAGGGGAAGTTAATGATGTTATTTGGATTTTTCTTTTGTTAAACTTTTCTCGCCACTTTCCCATATATTATGAGTTTCATAAGAAATCCCAATAAAAACATATATTACTTTACTGGATTTTTTTATTTCTTATCAAAGTCATAAAATGTAACATGCGAGAAACTGTAGAAGTTTTTAGTCGGAAACAAGAACGGAGAGTTTCATATGAAATGAAAACTTTCTGTAAATAATAATTAAAGTCTTTCTTTCCATTCTTGCCCGATTAAACATTTTCTTACTAAAATATACAGTTTTACAATTTATCGCATGAGTTTACTGTTCTTGGGTGTCTAAAAATGTAGTCAACAACATTAACAGGAAGAAAGATTATAAATAACAATAAACACTCAAAATTTTCGCTTTATTGAATTACGCCTAAACTTTACACTGACCTTTCAATATGAAAACATTCAATAAACTATAACATATTTTTTTCATTAGGGTGAGAGAAGATTAACTAAAGTTTAAGAACTGAGTGAAAAATCCTGAGTGCATGAAATGCTTAATATGGTATGCATTTTGTGATATATTATGAGTTTCATAAAAATAGCACATGAATGGACTCTTAAACGATCAAGAACGGAAATTATTTACTTCATAGAAAGTAAAGTTCAAGAAACACATCCCGTTCTTGGGCGATTATGCATATATAAATTGCCATTAACACGAAGAACGAATACAATTGAAACTTAACTTACGTGAATGAGGTACTTGATAACACTTTAAAATTTTAAAGAAGGTGGGAAAGTTGAATTTCGAGGTTGGGCTAATGGGGCAATGTAATTGTCCTTAAAACCGTAGCGTTTTCTACAATGAGTATCCTTTATATGTTGTTTTCTAACGGAGATCTACTATAAATATTTTTTATTAAATTTAAATAATAACTATTATTTTGCAGATTTATCTTTCACTTTCTGTCATTTTTGACGCGAATTATATGCTACTATAATATACTTTATGTTTACTGTATAATCTCATGCTTTTTGCATTTGGTATTTTGTATTGTTCTAAAGTTACTTTCTTTGTATTTTTCTTACATTAATATAATACATTATATTACATTACATTAATTATATCCATATTAATATAACTATTAGATTGAGCAAAAACTTCTGGGAAATTTTTAATCTAATAGTTACCAGAATTTGTATCGTATATAGGAGTAGTAGTGGTATATTTATAAGAGTTCAGGAACTTTGGCTCAAAAAAAAATTGAACAGTATGATTTGCGTGTGTTGACCCGGCATCATTAGAGAAAAAGCCTAACGATTCTGAAAGCCGTCGATGAGATTAATGAAGATGAAGGTGCTGGTAACGACGACAAACTTAGCCAGCAAATCCGGAATCTGGAAGAACGGTGGGAGAAAGTCGTGGACTATGATGGTCTCTACTTTAAAGAATAGTCTTGTTGCTTTTGTTGTTAATTTGCGTATAACAACGCAACTTTCACAAAATTCCCAGAGCTTTTTGCACAACCTAGTATTATTATTATTATTTTATTTATTTTATTATTTTTTTGCATAAAATACTTATTTTTTTCAGCTATAAATGTCATTTAGCTGCTGAGCTCTGTTCATTTATATTAGAAAAATCTGGAAAAAATGTATACATACAATGTAGTAATATAAAAATGCAAATACTGTACCCTACCACTTAATTATCACTAAATTACTTATTGTTTTAGGGTAGGGGAGTGGTATCTGTTTCGCTACCAATTACAGCATCCTCTCTTATTTGGCACACTGGCCGCGCTGGATTTGGCAGTTTATTTCACACTGATTCCGCACCAAACTGATATTTGGAATGTATACACCTATTTTCAGTATCATATCTTGGTGTTTTGGAAAAATTTCCCATGAGGTACCAAACAAGAAGTCATTCAGTGGAGTAGTTTAGAAATTATGAAAATTAACGGTCCCTTTTTAATCGTTGCAAAACAAGCTGCAATACATGTAGTCTAACTAAAAGAATAATACAAGGAATGAGATTTAATTTTGGTTTAGCATATTTAGACCTCGTAGAAAGTGATTTCTGTAAAAAAATATTATAGGTTACAATGCGTAATTTTTTTCAAATATAAATTTCATATTTTTTAAAATGTGTTGTTAACAGTGGAAAACATTATGTAACATATAAAACTTTATCAGAAATCTATTGCTTTTTAGAATCTTCCAATATAATAATCCAAAGTGTCAGATCATTCCGCCAAGTAGTCTTTAAGTTATGCTTAAAAAGCTATATGTATTGCAGTTTGTTTTGTAATTACACTGTATAAGCATTTTGTGGTTTTTCCAGCACTTTATATAGCTATTATTCATGCACCGATGCTGTGAAATCGAATTCAAGCAACAAGTGAAGAAAATATCGTATTATTTTTATCACGCTCACCGAGCAATGAACAACAACGAGACTTTCCCCACATTTGAGAAATTTTGCACCACTCTTAAGACAGCAGCTTGTAAATTTTACAGCAACTGCGTTGGCAGACGGGGTGCCAGCATCATTTGTTGTAAAAAACAGTGATTTTTCCTGCACTTTATGCTGTAATTTTTCAAGCTCTGATGCTGTGAAATTGAACTCCAGCACCAATGCTGTGAAAGCGAATTCAAGCAACAAGTGAAGTAAAACTCGAATTCTCTCTGTCACGTGCACCACGCAGTCAATAGCAATGCGTCTTTCAACAGACTTGTGAAATTGTACTGCAGTCTGAAAGATAGCAGATGTTAAATTTTACAGTAACTGTGCTTGTACCCGGGGTGTCAGCACCTTTTGCTGTAAAATACAAAATTTCTTTCTTTATAGTGTATTAGAAATTAATTTAATATTAGAAGTCAAACATTTTACAGTGCAGTATTCCGAAATTACTTCACAGTATGAGTTTCCAGTTTCTATTCCATAATAGAAATTGCCGAAACATCCAAATATGATATAAAAGTTGGCCATTTGTTCTGAAAATCCCAAAGTGCGGTACAATTTTATTACAAAAGTGGTACCGTACGTTTTTTCTTAAATATAAATTGGAAGAAGAGATAATTCCTTATTGAATGGCTAAAATTTTATTTTTTGCGACGATTTGGATCGTGAGAGATTTTTTATCTCAGGATGTACGTGTACATAATACATGCTTTTAATATAACCACTACTTTTAATATAACTATACCATTTCTCATTAGCCTTTTCTATTTCGATTTTCCGATAATTCTAAGACATAAAAATGTAATAAAAATTGATGCATTTTTGCCATTATCATAATTATTTTTCCTCTGTAAGAAGCATTTAAGTAATGAAATGGGCATTCAAGATTATTATTTTGCTACCATTTGTTTCACAGTGAAAAACTAATAAAAAGCATTACAAAAGACAATTGTTTACTCACACAATTTCTTATGAACATTAAAAAAAACTATTAAAAGTATTAAGAATATTTAAATTTTCTTATTCTTTTTCAATTATACCAAACTGCCGTTATTGGACATAAAATAAACAGTCATAAATACTGATTCCGTGTCTTTTGGATGCTGCAAGCTTCATCCGTATTTTTTAGCTTTTATTCTAGTTTGTTCCACTTTATTCAAGACGTATTATTAAAAATTCTCTGTTAATGGGTCAGGTATGTGAAAGTGTCGTTGAAGGTGTCCAAAAATCAAATTTTTAATTAATAAATTACATTAATAGTTTATTCCCAAGGAATATTTTAAAAGAACCCCATGCAAAAATTGAATTTAGAAAAGAAGTTTTGTCAAAAACGGTTTGAGTTCTCTTTATATTATCCAGGGGCAATTTGATCTTTTAAGTCAATTTTTTCAAAACGTTGATTTTGGTCTGTTCGCGCATGATTTCTAAGAAATGGCTTGATAGAATTTCATAAAATTTTCACTGAAGATATAAACCATGCTCAAAAAGACCTACTATTATATTTATCAAGTATGAAATTTAGAAATTATTTTTATACAAAAAATATTTCAAAATTTTAAGATTTTTGATTTTACAATTATTTTCTCAAAAACTAAGCATTATACTTTTTTCCAGTGTCAGTCATTTTTAACATATATTGTATGTTTGTACAATAAAAATGTTTGGGCTCACTGTGACAATTCAATTACGAAAAATCCAGCGCGCAAGGCATATAAGGTGTAATCATTTATTAAAAAAGCATTAAATTTCAAATGAAATTAAAAAGCTCGATATGCATCTAGACTTTCTATCAGAACATTAACAATTAGCATTATATCTCTTTTAATGTAGGTTTAAAATTTCATATCCAAAAGTTAATGAGATATTGAGTTATAGCAATTCATATCAGGGTCTCGTTTTCGTTCAATTTGACACCTTCAAAGGTACCTGACTCCAGAAAAACAAGTTTATAATAAGAGTAGAAAAAACTGAAAACGGCTCTTTAAATCACCATTCACTATTTTTTTTAAAAAATGAGCTTACATTGAAATTTTCAAAATAATTTATAGATATCATTGTTATTTTATTCGTTATTCTTATATATCTAGTGGTAAGTCAAAAGATTCTTTGGAAAAACTAACAAAGAAATGTATTTTCTGCATTTTGAATGCCTAAAGACTGAAAGCATCCCTCCTTTTGTTTATCTATTTTCGTTTCAACGACCAGCGCCCTTTTTCGAAGAAAGAATCACGGAAAGATATAAAATTTACCAATGAAATCTGGCATTTCTAATATAAAAATATATTTTAGTCCGCATTTCAATAAGAAATTTCAAAGAAAGGTAGTGTAATTTAACAAAAGTTTGGATCTTAAGAATGTTGCCGAGTTTATTGTGTAAATAATGTTGCATACGAATATATGATATCATGCATGCTACTTGAATTTTGCTATGTAATAAATATTGTAAACATTTGCAAGTTAAAATAGATGATGTGTATTTCCCCGTAAACATGACATATTATATTTTGTTAAAATATTCACAAATTGAAAAAAAAAAAGTTTTAAACAAAAATATTTTTATCTAAATAAGTATTATTTTATTACTGATAGAAATCCTTATAAAGTTTGATTTTACGTCAAATGTTCTAAGATTATTTAAATCTTAGATGAAATATGACTCTGATTTTGATCGTATATCAGCATCAATATATTTTGTTTATTAAATAAAATATTTCATACAGGACTATCCAAATAAATGTAAGTAATATTATTTTTATTCCATTTCATTTTAGTTATTATTATTATTATTATTATTATTATTATTATTATTATTATTTTGATTCAAAACAAAGTCATCAGAAGTCGTGGAAATGATATTCTATAAATAAAAGTAGTATGTTATAGGCTGATAAAGCAAGAGCTTTAGCAACAGAACTTTTTAACTAATTGCAGAATGTAAATTTGTTTTTTTTTTCCATAAGACGTTTTGCATTAGTGCAAAATCCTGCAATTTTATTGACTATCGGTGAATGCCGATAACCGAACTCCTTTTGCCTGAAAGGAAAGAGCCTATTTCACCAGTAACAGCCCTGCTACTCATTTCATCACTTGTATTTCTTGATAATGATAACCTAATGAACATGCTAGGGGCATTAAAAATAAAGCGTATATAATTTTTATACTTAACATAAAATCAATTGCTATGAGTAATATAATGTATAATTAATAATTTAATTTGATTTAATTGTTTATCCGTACAAAATCATTTTTTTCTTCTATTTGTAATATAGTCTACTTTCGTTATTTAAACTATAACCTTATTAGTTCCTTTTCATCCAGTATTCTTTCGAGTCCCACTCCATTTTTAGGTGCGTTCGTAATTATATAAATACGTAGCACCTATAGTCGTCGTTCAGTCCGTCTGTCTGTCCATCTGTCCGTCTGTCTGTCCGTCCGTCCGCATATAACAGAGCAAAAACTACCCGACCGAATGATCTGAAATTTTTAATATATAATTGCTGCAAAATTTTGTCGAGCCATTTCCAATTTTATGAAAATCGAATGTATAGTTTAATTACAGGGACACCCAAAAGTTTTCCGTTACATTACGGCCAATGGGAAAAATTATAGCAAATGCATTTTAATGATTTTACAGCCTTCCGAATGGTCTGAAATTTTTAATATATAATTGCTGCAAAATTTTGTTGAGCCATTTCCAATTTTATGAAAATCGGATGTATAGTTTAATTACAGGGACACCCAAAAGTTTCCCGTTACATTATGGCCAATGGGAAAAAATTATTGCAAATGCATTTTAATGATTTTACAGCCTTCCGAATGGTCTGAAATTTTAAATATATAATTGCTGCAAAATTTTGTCGAGCCATTTCAAATTTTATGAAAATCGAATGTATAGTTTAATTACAGGGACAGTCAAAAGTTTTCCGTTACATTACGCGGAATGGGGAAAAAATTATTGTAAGTGCATTTTAATGATGTTACAGACTATGCACTTATGAAGCGCAAAAAATATACATTCAGTACAATATAAGGTGCAAAAAATAATTATAAAACTAGTTATAGTACGAACGCACCTCATTTGCCACGTTTGAGGAGCAATTTCCAACTTGTTTTTTATTTAAGGAGAGCTATAAGATTCCACAGGAATGAAAAAAGATCTTGAAAAGACAGTAATCTTAAAAATCGTATGTATTTAAGGCCAAAACGCTTTAATTATTATTTATAATTGATAATTTCGTATTGTAAGGTAATGGCATAATACTGATTCTTAGTTTCACGGAACTTCATCAGTCACAGTCAAACAACAGGCAACGTACGAAATCTTCTAATTCACTGAAAACGAATGAAAATGCAGTATTCTGTATTAATGCAAAAAATCTTATGGAAAATCACATTTCGCTTGCAGACTAGCTTTAGTAACATTCAGCGTTCCGTCCTCATTATAAAGAATGATGGAATTTTGTCCGTATGTATGCAAGAGAAGTGAATTCGAGGGATAGATTTACAGAACAAAAAAAAAAAAAAAAAATACTGGGAACAGCCAATGGAATGAAATCCTAGTAGAAATTATAAAAAGGTTTTTTTTATGTAATATTTGCAACAATCTGACAATAGTGGAATGACGAATTTACAATCAACAATATTTTTATGATATTTAAACAACTTTATTGAAATGTTGAAGTGGATTTAGAGATAATCTTTATTGAGTTAAAGTCAAAGGTATGTTTCATTGCTCAGAAATATTTTGTAATGGTCAATTTATTAGTTTATTGTTTGTGAATATATTGCTTGTTTTCTTTAATTTGATATTTTAAATCTATTTTACAGGAATTATATATCTTTGAGTTTGGAGAGAGTAAGTATATTAGCATGGGTAAAAGTAAATTTTTGAAGCCTTATTTTTTAAGAATTTTCGCAATGGAAAAGCTAGATTTGGGAAAGTAAGATGAAAGAATAATAATATGGGAAACAAAAAACGTTGAGGCGAACACGAGGAATTATGATGATTTAGCTTAGATAAAACAGTATCAATGATTCATGAAAGAATTTTAAGCTCTGTCAATAGCAATGGCTTAAAGATATCGATTTCAGAATTAAATGGCTAGAATCAAAGAAACGTTTATGTCAAGATTTATAAAAAGCATAAAAAGCGACTATTTTTGGGCTAGAAATATGATATTAGTGTGTATGGGAGGTAGAAGATATAGCGAAACTTTTACTATATGGTTTATATTATTTTAGTATTTTTCAATGCAAGTGATAATGGTATCCAGAAAAGGGAGTCAACCATTGTTGTGCCTTAATATAGTATGTGTTATGGCACATTTTGAATAAAATAAAAGAATAATAAATTATATATATTATCATATATATGTATTTTCCGCTGATGAGTTCTTATTAAACTATTATATGTTGATCTGCGTTTCATTTTCATAAGTCTTCACACAAACAAACGGAATGAAGGTTTTATTATTGAATGGTTTGTATTGTAGAAAAGTGCATTTTAAAAATCACAAATGTTTTCTACAAATACAAATGATGAGGATGTTTTTTTTTACTCAATATTCAATTTCTAAAATAGTTCAACAATTGGACAAAACAAACAGCAGAATTTATTGCAATAATAATAATAATAATTAGCAAACTGTAACAATTTCTGAAGATTTCACAAAATGCTAAAATTAAATGCGTTAAAGGGTTTTTTATTTTAAAATATATTATTTTTATAAAAATGGATAAATCTCAATAATGAATGGCTCAATGAACTGCTTTCCAATAGGGATCAAGGCACGGAGTTAAGAAATAGAGATATTGTATTAGAACACTGTGGGATGTCTCATCTATGGAGCTTTATGTTTCGTTTCTAAATATGGATTTGGCGTCATTTATCGTCAATTAATATAAACAAAGGAACTTTTTGCTAAAATTGTAGTTTTGTTTTAATAGAAAATATGCAGGACGCATTGATTTAATTCAAGATAAATTTTTAATAGCTTATATAAGTTTAAAATTTCGTTTGGTATGAATAAAACCAAAAGTTACCAATTGTCATTATTTCTTTCGTAAAATTTTAATTTTATTTTGTCAATTTTTAAGAACTTGTCTTATATCTGTTTGAAAATCCATCGCTTTAATTGTAAATAAAATGTATGTCTCATATTAAATGTAATTCAAATGTAAGGAATAATAAATACTATGTTATGTACTACATATATTAATTATATCAATGCAGATAAAATTTCGATTTTTAAAATAACATTTGAACATAATTTGGAGTGAAAATAAAATTGCAATTTAATATGTGAAAAAACAATTTTCGGCCATACTAATTTAATCATGAAAACGTCTTATATTTCAATTACATCTAGCAGAAAAAACTCATTTTAATGCAAACAAAATTAAAATAAAACTAAGCGGATAAACGTTAAACTCTTAAAAATTAATAAAACTAAATCAAAATTCAATCAAAGCATTCATAATAATAATATTATTCATTTTGTATATATTGAAGAGTATTTTAAAATCATATAAACGAATGTTTTAAAAATTGATCTTGAACTACATTTTTTCACACAGTCCTGCATTTTTTTTAATAAGAAGCTGAAATTTCAGTTAAAAGTTCTTTTATTTATATTGATTGTGATTTATGTGATCATTTTTAATTTAATTAAATAAACGCAACTATTTAATTAAATGTTAATTTAAATGAATATTGAAGTTTACACGAGCAAGCACAGACATTGTTTTGTAAAGGAGTAATTACAAAAACAGCGACAACAACAAAAATAAATTCCCACTGCATTTTTCGTTCAATGCCTCGATAAACACAGGTTAATTTATCATAAAAATATTTTGTTTTTCTGCATTGTTTTAGAAAAATAAATTTTTTCAACGGCTTACTTAATTTTTCATAATTTCTTTAAATGTAAAATGTAATTTAAATTTTGTCGATTTAAAAACTCAAAATTCACGCAGTAGAGAATTGGAACTTATTTCGTCCACGAAATTCCGTCGCATCCTCTTCAACAACAGATCGCAAAGATCAAACTTTAGACGACCAAAACTTTCATCGATAAACTCTCTAAGTCCCGTTTCGAGAAGAAAAACAGTTTACAAATCGAAAGCAGTTCCACCAATCATTCACAGATTGCGACAAATTACCTACGTTGAGCTCAATTTTTCCCGGTTAGAATCGACCGATTGTAAATCGCCGTGGCTAGTGGATTGGAGCACCTCGAGAAATGGCCTTTTACTAGCAATCGATTAAACATTAGATTGTTTCCTTTTTCGTGTTCGTCTTTTATTCTGTAATCGATTTTCATGGGCTACATAATCAGTTGAAAACCTCGATTTTCGTGGACTACATAATGAGTTGAAGACCTCGATTTTTGCTTTGCAAGACGATTTTCATTTCGGCGTTGCTCTTTGGCTTTGGATTTTCCATATGGGATAATTTGCGCCTACCCATTTTGTAACTTTTAGGTAGCTTTCATTACAAAAAGCTACCTATTGCAGCCGTTTAGAGGAAAACGATTTCAAAAAATTTTGGTGTATTTTCATCGATCATGACCTCCAGACCCCGAAACCACCCTCCGTTCAAAAGTTGTTATATATATATATATATATATGATCTTTTTCACATTGTAACTATCGTATTTATGAACTGATTTGGATAAAATTTCGCGTATACATGGTGCATACCAATGTCTTGACCGAGTCCGCTGGCCAGCTTCATCAGCCATCTTGTTTCAAAATGACGGCCATTTAATTTTTTTTTAATTTAAAATTTGAAATGTGGTACCAAAAAATTGAAAATTGAAAAATATTTTTTTTTATGTGTTTAACCTTGATACAAAGAATCCGGAGCATTTTTTGTTTCGTCTATATCTTGAAAAATGGCTGAGTTATAGCACTTTGAATTTCTAGCTTGGCTGACATTTTGAAACCACCCGATTTTTGGCACGCGATAACAGATGTATTTATGAACCGATTTGGATGTACCTTGGTGTATACATAATACGTACCAATGTCTCGACCGAGTTCGTTCGCCAGCTTCATCCGAAATCTTGTTTCAAAATGGTGGCCATTTGAATTTTTTTTTAATTTAAAATTTAAAATGAGGTACCAAAAATTGGAAAATGAAAAATATTTTTTTATATGTGTTTGACCTTAATACAAAGATTCCGGAACAGTTTTTGTTTTGTGTATATCTAAAAAAATGGCTGAGTTAATAGCGTTTTGAATTTCTATTGTGTCTGACATTTTGAAACGACCTGATTTTTGTCACGCGATAACAGGCGTATTTATGCACCGATTTGGATGTAACTTGGTATGTAGATAGTACATACCAATGTCTCGACCGAGTTTGTTGGCCAGCTTCATTCGCCATCTTTTTTCAAAGGGGCCGCTATTTAGAAAAAAATTAAATTTTAAATTTCAAATGAGTTATCAAAAAATTGGAAAATGAAAATGATTTTTTTATGTGTTTGACCTTGATACAAAGATTCCGGAGCAGTTTTTGTTTCGTATATATTTTAGAAAATGGTTGAATTATAGCACTTTGAATTTCTAGCATGGCTGACATTTTGAAACGATCTGATATTTGTCACGTGATAACACACGTATTTATTAACCTATTTCGATATATGAAGGCATGTGGATAGTATATCGTAATGTCTCGACCAAGTTCGCTGGCCAGCTTCATCAGCCATCTTGTTTCAAATGGAAGCCATCAAATAAAAAAAATTATATTTAAAGTGAGGTGCAAACAAAATTAGAAATTGAAAAAGGTTTCTTTCTTAAGTATTTGATCATGATATAAGGATTCTGGAGTATTTTTTGTTTTGTCTTTATCAGTTTGAATTTCTAATGTGGGTGACACCATGTTGTCTTAAAATGGCAAGAAATTCAAGATATCGCCGAATTTGGCAACCAAATATAAGTTACTTTAAATAAAAGCAGCTTGGATAAAGCTGACTAATTTCGCGAAATTCTCATTCATAATGATTTAGTATTGAATCTCTTATAGTCGGTTTCCACTAAATTGAGCTTCGTGTGTTTGAAAAATATATGCTTGCTTTTTAAAAATAAGGAATATGAAAGCTACTTCTTCCTCCCGGCACTGGCCGGAAGGACCTCTTCAATTTTTAACGATTTTATGCCTTTCGATTACCTATTCAAACAATTTTTAACGATTTTATGCCTTTCTATTACCTATTCAAATAAAAATTCTTCTAAAAGTAAATAACATCGTTGAATTTCGTTAAAAAAAATAAAATGCGAGCATCATTTGGCCCCATCCTCGACCGAAAACAACAAACATTACCAAATGGTTAAAAAGTAGATTAAAATTTTACGCACAAAATTAATGCTAATGCTTTAAATGTGTTTAATTATATTTTTAACTATACGAAGAATATTATTAACTTTTTATGAGTAATATTTTTATAAAGAATTCACTGTTATCTATAAAATAATTGCCAGTTTCTCTTGCTTATTTCTTAAATTATTGCTTAAATAAATTTCGATTTTACTGCTAATTTTGCAGCTTCACACAGTTTTAATTTATAAACAGTTCGAAAAGTAAAAACAAGTTCTTTGAATTTTAATTTATTTTAAAATTGCATTTCAAGTTACAAATTTTTTATGGTTTTTAAAATTATTTGCATGCATAATTTTTTCTTAATCTGTCTCTATCGTGTGCATCTCGATTAAGAAAAGCTATCTCGTTTCCTCTTAAAAATATATAAATAATTTAGCATTATCAGCTGGCTATTATTTTATAACGAAATTAAAGTTTACAAATAAATTAATAAAATAATATAAATAAAACAGAAATTTAACAGACATGTAATCGAATTATGTGCTTAAACCGCTGATATGATACAAATAAAAAACTTTATTGTAAATATTGGTCTCTGACGATTTCTTCGGTTATTAACTCCTGTCATGCGGCTCAGACGAAAGTACCAATTTAAACTAGTAAATCTTCAGGTCAAGAGTATCAACGTCAGCTCTGCAAGTCATTGTTTTTAGACACACTCTGGTAATATTCAATTTCCTGGAAACTGCAATTTAAAGTTTTCATATTATATAATTATTTATAAGAATAAAAAATACGAAGTTTTCAGACATTAGAAGCCTTAAATTAAAAACGTTGTTATGGAAGGATATTTTTAAATTTTCATGAGCTACTAATTCTGGTATTTTTTTTTTAATAATAAAGTCTTCAGGGGCTCTCCGCCCCCCTGAATCCCCCAGTGGTCTCATTAATTTACATGTGTAACTTTTTATTGATTACGCTAATGGTTATCGTAAATCTTAGATTTCCTTTTACACTTCCGAGCCTTATTTTTCAATTCTGGTGGACAGAAAATGATTTACATTGACGCAATTATGTTAAAAGTTTAGGTTTTATGAACGAAAATGTAATTTCCTTTCTAAAATAAAATAATTTTCATTCATATTTTCAGAAATGAGGTGGCATTAAGAAGTAACACTCGTCAAAAAATATTTTTTCAGGCAATCTCGTTAATGTTTGGTTTTTAAGAATGAAAATATTTATTTCCCGATACAATGACGTCATTTTCGATAGCGATAATTTTGCGGTACATAATTTTGACGTTTACTATCAATTTTCTTTTCAAATGTTTTTTTTTTTTCTCATTGAAATTTTCGATTAAAAATTAAACATTTCTGTTAGCTGTGTGCAGACTATAAACCATGAGATATTAGTAACAATTTTTTAATAATAAGAATTAATATCATAACACAAGCCCCTTTTATTTCAACTTCAAAGCGTATTGGTTTTATTTTTTATATATGAGATCAAATTCACCTTCTTTTCCTATTTTCGATTTATTTCCCATATGACGACGTATTTATGCCTATTTTTTTATTTCATTTTCCTTTTGCACATGAAAATCTTTCAACTGAAAATTAACTGTTAAGGATAAATTATTATTCCGTGATCTGATTTTCTTGGCAACGGTAAAAAACATTGTTAAATTTTATAGCAAAATGTCAATTTATTCCTTATGAAAATAATGAACTTTTTAATTTAAAAGAAAAATATTTGAACAAAATCAATAGAACATAGCCTTTCTTTTTTTCTGGGGGTAAATTCCATCTATATATAAAGACACAAAAGCATTAATTCATCCTTTCGACGTTGATTTGACTTCAAACAATTACACATACTTTCACATTTCCGATATCTTTAGGTGTGGTTTCGTTGCTAGGCAACAGTTAAAAGAAATTTAAGACAATGAAATATGGGCATTAAAAAAGGTAAATTTATAAAATAAAATATTTGATATTATTGGAACACATATATAAAATCACTCCATAAGTTATCACCGAATTTAAAAACTCTGACAAATGTATACACAAAATTTCAAACTAATATGAATAATGTATGGTTCCGATATCTAATTAGGAAATTCCATCATCCATAATTTATCATTTAAATCTTTAATGGTGCCTCAACTCTTTCAAATGTGTCATTTCATTTCAACAAATGAAAACGGAAAAATCTCCTGAATTGCTATAGGAAAGCATTAAGGCACAAAATAAAATGCTCTATATATTCCGAACGAATGAACCACATTTAACCTAAAACTATACAGCTAAATCCAGGGACCTTACCAACATCCATCCTTAATTTCAAGCTAATCGGATGCTTTTTACGGCAGTTATCACGGGACAGACAGACTAACTAACAAACTAAATGACGGAAATCAAAAACTTTTCGGGTCTCCACTGTAAGCCTTCACTGAAATTTCGTCAATAATTTTCAAATCTTTATTTGACTAATATTATTAACATTTTTTACATAAAAATGCTTTTTAATGGTGTTAGTAAGCAATCCAAAAATATATTACATGTAAAAAAACTGTTTTAGTTGTAAATAAAAATAATAGGTTTTTACTTATTTGCCCGGGTTCAATCCCCTAGTATTAGTACTTAGTGTACGTCCAGACGTTTCTCATAGTTCTTGTTTTTGTAAAATAGTGAACTGTTTATTTTTATAATTGTGAAATTTCTAGTTATATGTTTGCATATTTGAAACTAGCCTTAGATTCAGGTTCCTCCTGAACGTATCCAAGAGCTAAATCATAGGTTCCCCGGCAAGTGAAGCTATTTTGTGATACGTCATTTTTTTTATGAAATTTGTGACAAGTTTGGATATGATAAAGTTTAGTGAAAGACCTATTTTTAAGACAAAGAATTTTATGAAGGTTCCTGTTTTAAAATAAATAACTTAGAGTGATGTCCTGTTTTAAGATGTGAATTTTTGTGAATGGTCGTTTAAAGTACGCAATTTTTCCCTAAACAGACCCCTGACTAATTGCAGTAAACCTTATTTACTTGCCTTTACTTTCTATATTTCTGTCTTGCTACATTGCAGCTGTATAGGTAATATTACATTCCTGCGAAATTAAAAGCATTTGCAGAAGTATTTACGTATAGCTATATAATGTCATATAGTATAGTAGTGTAGATATGTAAACTGTAATATTCATAAATTCAGCATTGATGTGCATAGGAAATATAATACTACATTCATTTCGGCGAACATAAACATACCGACTAAAAGAGTAAGACCATTGTAGATATCTTTATTCGCTTATTATTATGTATTTAATTTATCGCTAAATATGTATTTTAGTTTACTTTTATATTGTTTATCATTTTTAGCGGTGGTATGTGTTTAATAAATTTTTATTTAATTACTGTTTTAAACATGATTGGCATTTAAAAAGGGTAAACGCAATTAGCGACTGACAACAATTTGTAGCAATCTATGTTCCTTTCACGGACAATACCTAAGCATCAACAATCCTGATGTAAAGTTAATACGCATAAACTTTATAATTATGCGCATAATTATAAAGTTTATATGCTTTATAATTAAATAGTATATGCTTTATAATTAAACGCATAATTATATTATTATTATTAAATAGAGTTTTTGTGGTAATTAAAACTTTATACACCTTAAAGAAAAGTAAAAAGTAATAAATTGGGTATATGCAAAATTAAATTCAGTTTTCCTTATAGATGGCGTAAGTGTATGCATTGTATGAATCTGGTAACACATGTTTATGAAATGTCTCTTCATAGCCTTCAAAATGTAGTGCATGACATTTGATTAAAGTGTAAACAACGTTGTTTTTTATTCCATTTAAAATGGATAGTTTTGTGCCAAATAATCGTCGTTTGCGGAAAGTTTTGTTATTACTTTAATAATTTAAAGAAAAGCGCTGCTGAAAGTCATCGTTTACTTGTGGAAGGTTACGTTGATTTTTTTTTTCTGATAGTATGTACAGAATGTGGTTCAGGCAATTTAAAGAAGGTTTATTCGACGGAAGACGCAGAATCTGTAAACAAAAAATTGCAAGCATTATTGGATTAAGACAACATACAAACTCAACAATAATTGGCAGAAGCATTTAATATTGATCATTCAGTTGTCAATAGAGTCTATGGAATAAACATGTAATAACATAAATAAACATCTAATTTTAACCAAAGAACGGAACTTAATTCTGCATACCCCCAATATATATGCAGAATTTTATATTTTACCTACTTAAAGTTTCACTTGGCTTATAACTACAAATGTATTCACCTATCAGATTTTCAACTTTATACAATATTTATTATTCACTTAGAAAAATAATATGTTTAGTAGATCACAGCAATTCAAACACATCATCGATATTGAAATACACTCGTAAACATAAATATTGGAATTTACCTACAATTTTTGCTCAAATCTTCTATTTGACATCTAGCGGAACTTCAACCTTCGAGTTGTGATAAAAAACTATAGAATTGTCGACTTCTCTCCAAACTTTAATTTAAACCTTTTATACACGAGAAGATCGCCTCATTATTTTTACTTCTCCATGTTAGTCGTGTTATGCTTTTTCTTTCCATATGATATCGTATATTGATTAATTATACCCTTGAATTTTTTTAAGTTACATTGTTGCGGATATTTATTATCCCACATTTATATAAATTTTCATGTTTTTTATTTAGATCCAAGAGTAGAATTTGTTTGAGAAAAATATTAACTTGTGTAGAAAAGAAATTTTTTTTTAATTTGAAAAATTTAAAAGCCAATTTTTTAATTGAATATTCGAAAAGGAAATGATCATGCTGCCTTTCGTTGTATTTCATAAGCATTATTGTTTATTTCAATTTCATTGAGGTCATACGGGTGTAAAAGTAAAATATACACAGTTCTAACGGTGTATTTTTAAATCAATCTCATGTAGCTTTCCATGCTTGAGATGGTTAATGCAGAAACGTTTTATCTCCAAATAATGGGGATAAAAAATTCACATACAAAAATCTGATTCCTACCTTTTCAGAAACATTTTTATTACATTCAATTTTTCTCCAATGGTTTTACAGAAATAATAAAGATTGCTAAAAGTAATTAAATAAAAGTAATTTCCTACTTCCTAACCCATTACATTTACTAAAATAATGCAGTGCATTTACATGAAATAAAGAACACTTACGATAATTAATATAATTATTTTTATAGTTAGAATGGATTTTATGTACAACCACTACGTATGAGTTGCGTCATTTGATTCAATGAATGCACATAATTTTATTTGAAAATGTTGATCTTGTATGAAATACACAGAACAACGCAATTTTGATTAAAAAAAATTTTTTTTACTTATTTTTATATTCCACAGTTTAAGAAAAAAACGCTGTTTCTTTTTTTTTAAATCTAATTATTAATAAAACATACATTGTTTGCACATGTAAGCCAAAATAATTTACAATACTTAAGCAAACAATTTTTCATGGCTTTCAAATCCTTTTGAGGTTTAAAATTCTTTATAAAAATATGTCTGTGATATTATAGATTATCTAATTCTATTGCAAAAAGAATGAAATTATGATATTTTTTATAAAAGGAGTTCAGGTAAAATATTTAATAAACGATTTTGAGTTAAATTTTTTTTTATTTATTGAATGCTTATAATAACACACATCTTAAAATGTCAATCACTTTAAGCATCGTACACATATTAGGTAATATTTCAATAAATGATATTGTTTTAATCAGCATTGAATATATTTATTTTTCTTTTATTTAGTTTAATTTTTTTTCTCTGTAAAATCTTACAAAAAAAATCCTACCTAAAAGTAGCCTATATTAAAGTAGTAAATATTACAAAAACTATTCTAAGAATTTTTGAAGAGATGAGTTTTGTAAGTATGTATTTTTATGTAGTTACTTTACGTCACAATTTATTACAGAAAGCATTGCACCGCTTAATGTTTCTCTTTCTTCTGAATTTCTCTCGCGAAAGTTTTTGGCAGTTTGTTTATTTACTCGCAGAACATTTGATGTGGAGAATAGAGACCAAGGGAAAGGGCATATACTGTCTCAAATGTTTCTCATTTTTAACTTTCAACGAAAATTCTTCCTTTTTTTCATTGGGAAGCTCATCTTAGCTCAAAAGTTTTGCCTGCATAACTCCAAATATTTCATTTCTCTTAGATAATATTGTTTTTATGTAATGAAAATAAAGGTTCAGGGGGAAAATATGATGATAGTCACATGTAGTCAGGTGACAGTTATTGATTATTATTCCTTTTACACGAGCTGGATTTCAATGTTCTTCCCCTATTTACAACTACATTCAAGTGCGCTTTTCAAAGGACTTACTTTATGCTTCAGATTTTATACTTAATTTCAACAGTCTTTTTAGTTGGGGTGGGAGGGGAGTTGGAGTCGGGGGGATGTGCGTGAGGGATACAGTCGTTTTCTCCATTTACTTTTTTAAGCTATGAAACTGTTAATTTCTACAAAAATAGGGATTTTTGAGGGATTGTGGGAAAAAGAAAACACTATTTATTCCTCAATTCAGCCCATCGAGTTTGTAAATGTACCTTTTTTAAATAAATATTTTATTACTGATCAACATACATCATTTTAGGATACTTTGCGTTCAAAAACATATGCACAGTCCTGCAATAAAATGGTCGTCCCTATCTCCTCGGTAAATCATCAAATAAAAACGTGACTGGTACTAATCAATTAGTAATAACGTTTAATAATTAATGCTACGATGAAATTTTGATCAAGGTCATCTACGTATAAACATTATAGAAAACTTTAAACTTTTCGATTCTAAAACTTAATTTTGACACCACAGTTAGATCTTTTGGTATAATTTACCTACGGATACCCAACAGGAAACCATTCGGTGAAGTTGTAAATTTTGATAAAATTTTAAATGGAAATTATGCGGGTTGAAAGGTTAGAATTCCTTATGTTAAATTAGTTTTTAATCGTTGCAAAACAGATTAAAATGCTGGAAGTTTTGAAAAAATAACTCAAAAAGTACTTGACGAAACTAACTGTAATTTTGGATTTGAAAGATCTAGAAATCAAAATACACTCATGTTCAAAATTAAGTGAATTTGCATATTTTGTCGAATTTCATGGAACGTACTGAACAAAAGGTAAAAGTATTGTTTCGAAACAAAGGTGCAACTCCTTTACGTTGCATACGTAATCGTACACGTGTGTATGGGTGGAGAGATGAGAGAAAAAGGATTTATAAGCGATAGTGGCAATTTTCGTGTTTTATTTGCTCGCACACGTCGACGAATATCTTGGTGTTTTTTTGCGTCATTCGGTAAAATTCAAAAGTAAACAGTAAAACTGAGTAACCTCCAGACTTTGGATGATGGAATGCGTTTGGCGAATTCGGATGCGACTGTAAACAGAGCAGTGTCAAACGTAGATTCCTAGAGACTTCAACGTAACGCCCAACGTCGTGTCCAACTTATGGAAAGAGTTTAAAGATACTAGATCCATAGAAAGTAAGTCTGGGCTAGGTCGTCCACGACCTAAACGGCCAATGCAAATCGCTATTTGTCCATTACAGCGAGGAGTAAGAACAGTGCAAAATCTTCTCAGCTCTCTAGTGGCCTTTATGCAGTCACAGGAAGCCGAGTTTCAAGAGTTACTGTTTGCAGAAGGCTAAATGACAAAGTGTTGTTTAGAATAAGACCTTCTGTTTGCGTCCCGCTCACTGCTGCACACAGGAGAACCCGTTTATCATGGTGGAGAGATAATCGAATTCGGACCAGAGATCAATGTGGAACCATTCTCATCACTGATGAGTTGTTAAGTCTAAACAGTAATTTCCATCGTACTTTCGTCCGGTGAAAACCAGCGATCAGCTAGCTGCCTTCAAACTTCCGAGAAAGAGACTACTATGGAATCGGAGATTTGATGGATTGGACAGACTCATGTTGAATGGACTCACACTCCTCCCTGCGCTTGGCAAAGTCTCTGTGACTAGTGAGGGGTGTATGGATGATACCTTGGTACCCTACGTTGATCTTTTCAGATGCAGTTGGCTCTGATTTTATTTTAATGTACTACAACGCGCAACCAGGTAGAGGACATCTGGTTGACAAATTCCTGAAAAGTGAGGATATTCGCTTGATGGATTGGCCAGACAAATATCCAGACGTAAACCCTATAGAGGATGTTTGTGACTTCTGGTAAGGACAACAGGAATTCTCTTTCTACCTCCCAGAACCAAACAGGGCCCGAACACAGCGTCGCTAGAGGTGTGAGACTTACTGTCACAGGGACTCTTAAACTGCCTGATTTGCTGTTGAATTCACGTTGTGAGAGCTGTACAACTGTAAGAGGGGACCATACATCCTATTAACTTATTTTCTCGTTCAATATTGTAAGCTCTGTTTTATGCCTACTGATTTTCAAGCACAAACGTCTCGATTTTATGAAGGTTTCAGCCATTAAATTTTTTGAAGGTCGAACAGAACGTGTCAAATCAATTATTACTTCCCGACCCTATTTAAATGCATTATACTACTATTCATATGCCTGTGTTTTTGGCATGCATGTTTCACCGTAGTTCTTTTGCAACATATTCAGTGCAACATTTTCGGCACAAGAAATTTTGTTCGAAACTTGAAATTTAAAGCAAACTCTTTTTTGAATAAATTTTTCCATTCTAAAAATCGCGGAGAACTTTAAAGTAAGTCTGAAAAACATAGCTGCTGTCAACACACTAAGTCACAGATGGTGATCTATCTCGGCATAGTGGTTCCAAATTACACACAAAAAAATTGTCGTGATATCTTTTACGGGCGTTTTTTAAATGATAAATCCCTTGTATTTTTTACACAGAAGGTATATTGTATTGACACGAGTGTAAATGACTGAGAGTATACACTTTTTCAGAACAATGATAATAGAGAAGCCAGAATGAACCTTTGAGACACTTTAATTGTACACAACATACATATAAAAAAAAGGCTCGCAAAAACATGTATTACTAGGCATTACACACAATAAAAGGGCAATAAACAGAATTTCCGTTGTATGTTAAAAAAATTGAAGGGTCAGTCGTGTGAGATAATAAAAATTATTGTACCCTTTGAAAATGCCAAATGTCTTAAAACGATATGCATTATTCTACATTTAAGTGCAAAACACACTATTTAATTTTATTATTGTTTTTAATCTATTGTTTTTTATTTTTCTATGCAATTTTGTTTTTTTTTTATTATTATTGAGGTGCGCTTAATAATTTTTAAGCGAAAATTTAACTTGGAAAAAAAACTTCTAAAAGAAAATTTCCTTAAAGAAATTCTTACTTTCACAATGAAAATTCTAAATTTTAAGCTATTCCATTACTGCCCATAGAGAGTTTCTGAATTTTAAACACTTTTTTTTCATGCGCATTTGTGATCAGTGTGTCACAAGAGTAACAAAATTTTGATTTAATGTATAGAGAAGTAAAATGCTTTTTGTTAAAAATTAGATGTATGTTACGTAAGTGGAATACAATCGTATTTAGCTCGTATTTAGCTGGTTATATCAATTTTTATCTTAATTATATTTTACAATAAAATAATTGGGATTATTCATAAAAAATGCTCTAATGGTCACAAGAGTAACTTATAGACGTTCCCATATATGCTACTAGGAAACGCATAACACAGTTGAAAATTCCCCTACTATAATTTCCGTCAAAAATCGAGAAGATACTTGAATAGTTTTCTGCAGCCCTTTAAGTGATCTACAGAATTTATACACAGAAAGTGATATGCAAAAAATTGGTAAAATTTAAAAATGCATACCACAATTGAAAATTGCCTTTTAGCAATTATATTTCAATACCAAACTAGCCATAGAAAATCTTAATAACATATATTAATTTCATGATAATCCGATTTAAATAACGGAAGTTACACAACGGCCAGACAGACAGATGAACAAACAAACCCGAATTCATAAACAGTTTTCAACTATCATGGAATGTTTTTAAAATGCTCAAAATATCCTAAGTATAAGTGACGCTTCATTACATTTCACCCTTTATCTACTGACGGTAGTTATAAGTACTATTAAAATAACTAGTTATAAAATTCATTTAATACATCGATTAATTGTAATACAGTTTAGAATGAGTTATTTGTGTGCATTACTTTATCTTGTTCCAAAAGCATTATTGGTTACACAAAACAAAAAAATATTTTTAAAAGGATAATTTCTGTTGCCTTTGAATCTTTTCAGCCTTCTTGGCGTTGGGAGGAGGGGGGGGGGGGCGAGATTTTTCAATTCGGAAATATTTCTATATTTCTATTGTAAGAACATTATATTTGTACATTTCCTGATTCTACAAAATACTAAAACAAAACACCAAAATACCAAAATATTTAAAATAAAACATTTGGGTAGGGTTATAAATATTGCACAAAATCCCTACAAATTGAAATTTAATCCTTCGAAATCCTTCCAGCCTCCTAAAATTCTTCTAAAATTTATTAAATAATTATTAAAATCTTCTAATATAGTTTAAACAATTCACGAAAAATGCTTTAGAAGATAAAATTTTCATGATTTTAAAATTCAGGACATAAAGGTTTAATTAGCTGTTGCGTGTGAAATTATTAACACAAACAAACTATTTGCGTATTTGCAATCGTATAATACACTAATTTCTAAAATCATTAATTTTAACTTTGCATTTTTTATTATTTTGTTCAGATATCATTTGCGCTTTGATGGTGGTAATATTTCGAGTTCTATTTACAGGGTGTTCATAAACGAATTGACAATTTTAAGATGATAAATAGCAAGCAAATAGTGATACATAATAAAGTAATCCTAGCAAGAGATTAATACACTAAGTCTGGAATTTCTTTAGTATTCTTATGTTTTGGTAAAAAATATAATCGAAAAGTAGTGCTGCCTTGTATTAAAATGTATGGATGCTAAAAATAATCTTAGAATTGCAAAATGCATACTATTATTTTGCATTTCATCAGTATTATTCTTGCATTTCAACAATTAAACCAAAATAAGTAGAAATTACGACTCAAACTTGACCTATTTTTATATGTTAGTTTGATTGTTATATTACTTTAAGTAGCGTAACGCCATCGGTCGATCATCTATGGAAATAAAAAAAGGAAGGGCAACAAAGAAAGTCTTTACTGCACACACAAATATTCTGCCATAATAATTAAAATAGCTGCCATCATTTGATTATTATAGAATTTCAAAAACCGTCGCCTTATTTTGGAACACTCGGAATATTTTCTTATTTCTTATAGTGTAATGTAACGTAAGTTAGCTAATAAGTAAATTTCTATAATTATATAATTAGAAGAAAGTTTTTAAAAAGGTTTTAATTCAAATTTTAAAATAAATAATTTCTATTCGTATTTTACATACAATATGAAATTTTCGCTAAGTATAGCTCTTATTTTATGTAATCAAATCATGCGTAAAATAAATATTTAGTTTAAATATTAAAGTTCATGTTGTTTTACGCTGTAAAAGCCAGTTTACATTTCCATAATTTAAAGTTTTCTTATTTTAATATTTAAATTTGGAATGCTGATAAAATAGCGTCCTGCATTAATTTAATCTTTTTTTTTTTTTTCTCTCTGAATAAAAATAAAACATTAGTAATAATAATCTATTTAAGCTGAATGTTCTGCTTTCATTTTAATATAACATTTATACTTTTATCAATACATTAATTAGAAAAATTCTATATAGATAATTTTCATCTCATTTAAAATGTAAAAATGAATAACTATAGCATACAAATATGTAGTATGTCATGCAATAAAAAAATTCAAATATTTTATATTTTGAAAAGAATTGCTTTATTTAAGGTAAACTGAGTAATGTTAGTTTTTCGCTAATGTGTTAATTGAAATAAATCTGAAATATTCTGTTATACTTGCTCCAACGTAAGCCATAATAAAATTAAACTTGCACGTGGTTGACTGATGATTAATCATAATTTATATAATCAGCCATTGATGCGTAATTTATGTTAATTAAAAACTATCCAGCAGAAAATTTATTTTGAATTAAATTAAATTTCTTCTGCATTATATGAAATGAGAGTTCCTCAAATCAATTGAAGAATGTGTTCATCCAGTTCTTCTTTCATTATATAATATGATTTAATGTTTATTTCAGTTCTAACAGTTTAATAGCTAGATTTTCTCAAAAGTAAACGAAAATACGGGTATTTCTCAGGTTTAACACGATTTGGAATACTTTGAATATTGCAAATTGATATCTTGGATGAAATGTAGATTTCAAAAAGTCCTTCCGGTAAATGCCGGGAGGAAGAGGTAGCTTTCATATTCCTTGATTTTTAAAAAGTCAGCTTTTATTATTCAAAAACAGGAAGCTCAAGTTAGTCCAACCTGTTATACAAGATTCAATACTAGTTTTTGTCGAGACTGAAAATGTCAGCTTTATCCAAGCTGGTTTTATTTGAAGTGATTTATATTTGGTTGCCTAATTCGGCAATATCTTAAAGTCCCCCCCCCCCTTTTAAAACGACATGATAGGTGAAGCTGACCAAAGAACTTGGTATCTTAAATTTTAGTCTTTGAAAAAATCATTTTCCAAATGATCGTTGTAATTTGTTAAATTGCTTTTTTTTCTTTTTTTGCTAGATACTATCCAATGATTTGAGGGGAAATTTTCCTTTTTTAGGGTTCCGTACTTTAAAAGTAAAAACGGAACCATTATAAGATCACTCCTGTGTCTGTCAGTCTGTCTGTCACAGTCATTTTACTCGTAAACTATGGAACGTGGAAAGTTCAAATTCGGGGAAGTAATAAAGAACATTGAACCACATATTTTCAGATTAATAAACATTCATAAATATATTTAGTAAAAACGTAGAGAGGCTAATTATGGTACTTGAAAAAAAATCTTTTCTTTGTATATCATGTGGGGTATCTTGTGAAAGCTTTCGTAGCGCTGAACTCAAAAATACATTCCTTTTAATTTTAGGTATTATATTTTCAAAGATATTGTTGAAAATGTAGCGCAAAAATATGTTCCCCGGCATCTAATTCCAAATCTACTGAAACTAAAATTATGAAAAAGTTAGAGGTAGTAGACTCTAATATAAAGCTTGCCGGAAAATTATAGCGATTAACCTAGGACACATAGTTTTTGAGAAATTAGCATTTTTCTGTTATAATCAAATTTCGATTTACGGGCATTCAGAAAAATTGTTGAGCATCGGTGGATATACCTATCGTTGCTGAGGTATAAAAGCATTGTTGATAATGATTTTAAAAAAAAATCATAAGTAATTAGCCGAGATATTAACCTTTAAAGATACGGCCAGTTTGGACATACAAAAGGCCAGGGGCGGCGTACTCTATGCCTAGTTAACAACTTTTAATGATATGTATGTGTAATGTAATGTCCAGTAACAGTATAAAAGCAATAAAAGTCCAATTGCTAAAAATATACTAATTTAAGGGGTCTCGGGAACCTAAAAAAATGGAAAAAATGAAGAAAAAAGACCATTTTCGACATTTAATGTCTTAAAATGTATATGATTTTAAAACACAATTTTGGATGATTGGGATGAAAGATATAAGTTTAATTTACAGTTTACGCGCAGGATTACAAAATAAATATTGCAACTAGAATAAAAATGTTGGTGTTTACTTATACTTCAGATTGTAACAATTTCCTTGAACTTAAATAAATTTGTATTTTAATGTGTGTACCATTTAGCAAAGTGTATTTTATTTTAAATACAGTGACTTTAAAAAGATATAAGTATGTTCTTTCATTTCATGTATTTAAAAAATTGCAAGATACAGAATTAGTATTTATAGGGGGCTCGAAACTGTTAGACATTCGTCGAACAAAAAATTGGCATAACAGTTTACGCGCAGGATTATAAAATAAATATTGCAATTAGAATGAAAATGTTGGTGCTTACTTATACTTCAGATTATAACAATTTCCTTGAACTGAAATAAATTTGTATTTAAAGTATTTTTAATGCAATGTTGCATTTACCTAATACAAAATTTTGAAAATTCCAACAGTAAAATCATCTAAAAAAATATTTTTTTGAACAATAAAAAGGAAACTTTTGGTTCAGATTATACAGATTAACATGAAATATGTGTTTTGAAAATTTCATGAAAAAATATTCAGAAGTTTTTGAGGTATCCTGCGCGTTATGCCCCAAAAACGCCATTTGGAGAAAAATGACTTCAAAGATTCGGAAACGCCCCTTCAGTTATTGAGCTGTTCTTTTAACTAACTTGGTGTTCTAATGGGAGTTTCAAGGAAACAATTATAACAAAATATTCCTAAAAGATAGGAGTTTAACAGCTAAAAAAATTAAAATTTCTGAAATTTGGAAGCTTTAGGGGTCCTATGACCACTTAACCCTTTTTGGCGCGGAGTAATTCTATTTATAAACTTATGAAATAATGAACTGACACCAGAATTTATGAACGAATTTATTAGAAAATGCGAACGCGCTTATTTTCACGTACATGATAAAAGGTAAATTTTAATTAAATATTCTTGGTGCCGTTTGTCTGTTTTGGAATTAAAATTAGGTGTCATTTTTTTAAGGGCACTGCCCTCGGAATGTTTAATTACAATGAATCGCATAAATTCTGTGGGATTCGCGATAGTTTGCATTGATTGTATTTCTCAATACGCCTCGAGTGACTTTAAAAGTTAATTAAACACCTATCTGGAAAAACGCGGCACTGACCAAGGCGGCGTTGCAACTTTGAGGCCTCCTTTCGAAGCGCGCTTTCAATTGCGCTTAGCACAATGCCAAATTTAAACTTTGAACAAAGGTTTTGTTTTAGCTGCACTGTAGAAATAAATGTTATTACTACGCTGAATTTAGTTTTATGAAATGCCAAATGAAGTTTAACTATGCACTGATTTTATTAACAATACCGAATAAAGTTCATCGTAAACAGATTATTATAATATTAAAAAAAGAGTTATACGAATAGCTATATTTGATATTATTTAGGTTCCATATCTCTTTGAACTTTCATGGTATAATATTTACGCTTTTCTAATATATACAGTTATACCCAACCCTACGTTGTATAGTTTTTTACTAAGTCTTAGTATTCTTTTGGCAACGTGTTTTTTTATAATACAATTACAAATTCGTTTATTTGTTCTACGGAACCCTCTGTGCACGAGTAATACTCGCATTTGACCGTTTATTTTGTATATACAATCAAAAATGCGTACTATATACCCATAGTAAGGTAACGGCCTATTTGCTCCGCAACACTTAATGTACTCGCATAGCTTAAGAATTTCTAACATGTTTTGTAAAAATTGGTTTTCTAGATACAGTGAAACCTCCCAGTGCGACCACCTCCATTAAGCGACCACCTCCCTGAACGACCATTTATTCATGGAACGAAATGTATTCCCATAGGCTCAATACTAATTATACCTCCGTTCAAAGACCATCTCAGTTGATCTCCCTCCATGAGCGACCAATTTTTTTGAAAAAAAATGAAACAGATTCTGAAATTTCTGGTCGCTTGAAAAAGGTTTTATTATAAAAATAATTCCGGAGAGCACATTATTTATCAAACTTCTAAACTAAGTTTAGATTTTTTTTTATTCCGGTAACTTTTAAGTGTTTAAACCCCTTTGTGCCTTTTTAGGCAATGATGACAAATTAAAAATGGCGGTCAATAAACTCCACTGCCCTATTCTGTCAGGAAACTCTCAAAGAAATAGATAAATTAATAAAATCGCCATTTTTCCCGTAAAAAAACAAAACAAAACACATTTACCCACACAACACAAATTGGTAAATATGACATCCATATAATGTAAAGTACATCCATATACCATGTCCATAATTCATCCAAGGAATTCCATATTACATAGTATCTACGTAGATATTACCATCAGATGTCTCTCCGAATACATCCATATAGCGTTTGTTGGGCATCCAGATCCGACAAATCCCTATGTAAAACGGATGTCTATGTCCATATAGATCATTTCCTAGACATAATATGTATGTATATATACATCATATCTATGTAATATATACGTATATATACTACACATATCTATGTAATATGTACATATATATACATCATATCTATGTAATGTACGTACATTTATATTCATCATATCTATGTAATGTGTACATATATAAATGTAATATGGAAAAGTATGTGTATACCCAGACTCTTCTGCCATCTTGTTTTTTTAAATTACAAAAAAATATTATACATGAAAAGTTCAGGATTTTAAAAAATATTTTAAAATATCAAAATTATTCGTGAAAGGCACAAATTATTAGCAATATTAGCTAAACTGTATTTTAAATCATACCAACTATATTGTGTAACTGATCTAATGACAATAAATATAATTAACATAAGAAAATATAAGGAAAAAATACTTTTTATTATCTTAAAACAACATAAACGCTTTATTTTTTAAAAATCTTTTTTATTATTATTATTTTACTTTCAAAAATACTTAGTCTCACATGAATATAAACAACAAACCCTCTTTGCATCTTAAACAAAACACTGAAAACTTTTATTATATAAAAACATCATATCTCCTCCCCCCTTTTTTTCCCTTTTAAAATCAAACCAAATACTAGTGTAATTGCTCTGGTAACAAACAAGTTGGGAGTATACGTAAAATTGACCCACACTATTTTTTTTTCACTTAGCGGCAGATTTTATTTATGCCTCAGACTGAAATATATAAATGTTTATTTCACATTATATTTACAATTTTACTTTATTATTACATGGGCATTTAAAAATATTTCAGCTAAATAATTTTGTACTTACTTTTCTTATTGTGTAATATTGTGTTCTCATAGTTTGTAGCGTAACATACTATTTTTGGAAAATATAATTTAGCGAGTAATGTTATTAAAAAACTAGTTTGCAGGGAGTGCCAATAATATTATTGAGGTTACCATACTCACAGATTTTTTGAAATCTTCGATGCTGAATCCATAATCCTTGGAAAAGTTGCATACCGTCTAAAGGCACCAGACAAATTCCAGTTGCTTGCAGAAGATCACTAATGGTAGTTACTTATTAGTACATAATAAAACTACACACTTGTGATTTTCTGAGAGCATTCAAATTTGGAGATCTATCCCGGCACCAGCTGATCCACCAGACGCACATCTCCACTGGTATACTTTGTATTGATTGAGATACTGTTTCTGGACGTAACGTCAAAAATAACATTGATGCTCCCTACAAACTAGTTTTTCTTTTAGATTACATTACTCGCTAAATTATATGTTCCAAAAAATAGCATATTACACAACAAACAATGTCAAAACTAGGACCTAGACCTACTATAGTTTCTCATTACTTCTAATATACTATTTTGACCACTGTATTTATTGATTTCATTGATTTGTCAAAAACTTTATTATACACTCAAATCAAAGAATCTTCCATAGAAAGCATTTCGTTTTTTAATAATGAATCCCATTTTCAAAAATAATAAATAAATGCTTTTAGGAGGGAAAAAAAGGGTAAATTTTTAATTTAATAGATAATTACATTTAAACTGAGGACATATGCTATAAGAAAAATCTATAGTAGCTATACTTGTAAAAGAAATGCACCTAAATATCAATTTAAATGAAATTTTCTAAACATGTATTTCAAATGGAGAATCCCTTATTATTTTGGTATCAATGCTTTTTCAATAAATGTAAATAATCGTGCCACTGCTAACAAGACATGCAGATTTAACTTAAAATACATTTAATAGATAAAATTAAGTATATGAAAATAAACTTTTGAGATTAAGAAACTTTTTTTATGAAACAATAAGTTTTTAATAACGTAATTTAACAACATAATAAAGTGATAAGTTATTTTCAATGTTAAAAAATTATTTATTATTATTAACAAACTGTTAACTTATCCTTGTTTTCATTGGATCTAATTTGTCAGCAATATTTTCTTTTATTCAAGACAAATTCAGCATTTGAAAGTTTTTATTGATAATAAACATTCTCTCTCTCTCTCTCTTTTTTTTTTTCTTTTTTTTTTTTTTTTTTTTTTTTTGTTAAAACAGACTGTTGACCCCAAAAAGTGTTTGCACTATAATTATACAAAATAAAATTTTATATTTTAGTTCGCATTAGATAAAGTTTGAGGGGTATGGGAGAATGAGAAGGAGTATAAGAAATTAAATATAATCCAAACTTTGTAAAGTTTTATATACAAAATTAAGATTCATTGAAAAATCAAAACATTTAAAATGTAAAACCGATGACTAACCATGTAAGTCAAGCATAGATATTAACTATGATCAGTCAATTATATGATAGGGATACAGAAGATCATAAAATTTGAGGAGAGTTAATCAAAAATTTATATGGCTAAAAATTTGTTTGTAGTTTTTTAAAGATAAGGTTAAAAATCGTAAATGCTACAAAAAGCACCAAAATAAAATAGCAAATAAAAACCTGAAAAAAAGAAATAAAAGGACTTACTTACATATAATCCTGCTCGATATTTAATCCAAATCTCAAACTGCATCATGCACAACCTAAAGTAAAATAAACATCACTTCTATTATCAGATTCAGTTGTTGTTGTAAATGCTAACTGTTTTGAATAAACAAAATTTAATCTGCATCTTGATACAACTAAAAATTTATAAAATTAAAAACCAAGTTGCACTTTGATAGTCTAAATTAAACCAGCCAAAAATGCATAAACATATGCATAACATAATGGCGTCGCGTCTGGCGTGTTTGCAAATACAAAACAACAGAAAGCTCATGTTGCCACACGACAAAGTGTATAGGAAGTAAGATATTTAACTCTTTTAGCGCTCTTTATAGAGGACGCTGCATCTACCTCCATAAAGTGTTGGTATATGAACGTCATGTTGACGTTGTTTCTTTGACAATGCAGTTTATATTTTAGAATGAACGTTAAGTCCACCTCCATATTATGTTGGTCCATAGATTGTTGGGATATGAGTGTTATATGAATATAATGTGTTCAACCGTCCATCTTACGACTTTGAATGAACATCATTTTGATGTACATGTATGTATTCTAGATGTAAACCGCTCTATATAAACGAAATATCTACGTGTGTGCTGTGTGGGTTATTTACTGAACTTCGAAAGGACTTGGAAATAAAAGTTACAAAAGATAAGGCCGTAAAATCAAAGCAAACGTCAATGTATCCATTTTTTAAACTCAGCAGTAATTAACTTATGTAATCAACTTTTGTTTTCATAATTAATTTTTTATATTTTTCCAAATGTGAAAAATAAATTTTAGTAACATTAATTGTTACGTTTTTTTCAACAATTAAAATCTAGATTTAAACATGACCTCCATTAAGAAGAGACCACCTCTCGGAGCGACCACTTTTTACTGGAACGGAACGTGGTCGCTTTAGGGAGGTTTTACTGTATATTAAAAAAAAACTCACATAAACAGATAAGCAAACTAACATTGGCCATATTTTCGAATAAGATTCATATTACTAGTTTAATATCATACATTTTCTTTTTTTTAATATAAAATGTTGATTCTTTACATAAAAAATCTGCATATTTTTTTTTTATTACGTATGAGTTATTATTATTATGAGTGCATTACACAAAAATTACGCTAGGTATTTGAATGTACATATTTAAATCAGTGATTTTGAGTATTTTGTCTAAAATTCTGTTTGGTAAACACTGTTTTCTTGTATCAGCATGATTGCTTTAAAAATCACGGAATTACAATTACTGATATGTAAAACAACATATAGTGCAAATGCTTTCATTCACGGCAACATCCCAAATAATGAACAAATTCGAACTTAATTAAGACAATATATTGATGCTGTATAGTATCTTAACCAATGATTGTGAAAATGATTGTCAACCTGTAATCTTGAATTCAAACCAGAATTTTCGAAACATTTTATTTCATAGCAAGGAAATGCAATTTTACAGCTTATTTCCATCAAAGTTATTCCATTAAAAAAATTCTGGGGTAAATTTTCATTAAAATTAAGTGGGATATAATATATCCCATGTCCCTTCAAGAGGTAAAGTGAATTCATTAACTATATATCTCCGTTAGTTCCTTTACAAGGAAACATAAAAGAACCAATTGAAATTTTATTCAGTCTGTGTAAGAACTACATATTACTTCTATATGCTACAATTTTCAAAATTCAGCCGTTTATCTGATGATTACAGTTTTAACGTTCCATGGATGAGAGTGTTTATGGCTGTACTTCTATTGAAAAAAAAAAGCGATAGAAGTAACAATATCAACCTTGTTGTTCTTAAATCCATGCTATCTATATTAATTTTATTCAAACTTTATTGCTATACACAGTTGTTTGAAGATCCCTGTCATATCTAATAACATCGAATAACGTTCGAACATTTAAAAATTCTGAAGTGTTTTCTTTTTATAATTCCCGAGTAAAATTTATATTTGAATCATAACAGTTAAACGTGAATATTAAGGACGGTAAGTCAATATTTTAAATAATTATCACGAATATATGGTTTACATATCTAACTCAGGTTTTAAACAGATTTCTAAAGTCTTTCAAAATGTAATTTTCTAACATCATTTTCCGTTCTACAATAAACTTTGATGTTGGGATATCATAGCAACACCATTCTACTGTTTCTAAACTTCATTCCTAAACTTTGAAATAATTATCTTTAAGAACAAGATTTTCCAAACACTGAAAGGAGCTTTGGATATTGAAATCATCACATTTATTTTCAATTTTATTATCAATAATTTCTGCAATTTCTGTAATATGAATAGATGGGTACCGACTATGAATGTCAAGGGGGATCAGAAAATCTTTGCTTTCTGGATTATATTATGATACGTTTCAATGAATAGATATGTTCAGTGTCTGACGATGATACACTGTAAAAAAGACATGTTTCTTAATCTACGTAAATCTACGAAAGAAAATATTCCATAACCTCTTGCGAGTAACGCAAAATTCCGAAAAGCGTTCCTTTATCTTTACCTATGAAAACATATGAAACCCATGAACACATTTTTTTAAAAGAAGAATTTATAAAATTAATTTTTACTAGTTACTCGTAATTTTCGGAAACGCTTCTGAGTAGCTTTTACAATGCACAAAGGACCTTTCAGGAACACCAACGCCTTAAATATTTTTATTCCTCGATAATGACTGTAGTATCAGTGAAAAGTGCTCGGGTGTCAAGTTTGTAACATCATTTTAACATCTACGATAGTTTTCTCTACCATATATATTAGACCGGAGCGAAAAACAAAAAAGTTTGAGAATCGAATTGTAATAATGCGGAAAAGTTGCTACTCGTCAATACAAACACAGACGAAGAAATTTTTTGAAATCGGAAAATATCTTCCGTTCGCGCATCACGTTCAAAGTTTTCGAATTTAAACAAAAATTGAGCAGATAAAAGAAAAATCGCAAAAGGTGTAAATTTTCCCCGATCGAACTCATTTGTTTGTAAATAGCATGTCCTCTAGGTGTAGAATGGATAAAAAATACCACATACCCCTCCTCTAATACCTTCCAACCCCCTCAAGGGGGTGAAAATGGCCAATTTTCGTGGAATTAACCCAAACTACAGCAGGTGTGAATATTGACCAAGCGACCAGGTTTTTTCGTGCCTAAGAAAACCTTGAGGATTAAAATCGAAAAAAATACACCCCGCCCTTTTCCCCGTAGGGGTACGAGAGGTTGAAATTGTGCAGCTCTTGTCTCGTCCTTCAAAGAAAGATTCATGACTCACCACCGGAAGGTGACTGCACCACCAGTCCATTCACACCTTATCCAACAAACCAACCAAAATGTGGGCATGGAGAATTATTCAGATCCACATACAGATTCAGGTACTGCAAATTCTGATTTAGTGTCAAATTTTAGCATGATAGCAAGAGAAGCGAGGGTGGCTCTTATCACGTCGACATGCTTCATCACATCGTTCATGCCCATAAACTTTTGAGAAGGCCTGTGTTACCAGATTGTCACTGCGCTCTCTACGCCTTGCGTATGACATGGTATGTCTGCCAGATTTAGTGGAAGAGTTCGTTTTTCAAAATTGGAAATTAAGTCTGGAATTGTATTGAAGAAATATGTACCAAAAGAGTTGGTCAGGTAAACTTAGTTTCAGACCAATTTATGATGTCATAATAATCAGTGGCGTCAAAATTTATGGCCGGAAGAAGAACTTTTTCCCTTTTTGGGAGTGTGTTTGGATTTCTGTACCTGCCAAAGTTCGAACTCTCGAACGTGATGCCTATCATCCACTACTATTGAACAAAGAAAGCTTTCTGGATGGGCAAAGAAAGCATTTGTTTGAAAGACCTGCTACACCACTTCTTGAATTTTTGCAGGATAAATTCTGCATTTCTTGATGCATTCAAAAATATGTTTAGGTCCCTCAACTATTGAAGATCTTAACGTAATTTCGAACCACAGAGGTACGTATACTGTCATAATGCGCGTGACAATGCTGGTGGGATTTTCTGGTAGGGGTTCCAATGAAATATACAATACAGTTTGAGTAGCCTGTTTGCTGTCATTAACCACTGAGAATTAGATATTTGTCCCGGATCCTGATTCTTTAGGTCTGAGTAACAAGGCCCAACAGCAATGGAAACGGCAATGTCGTGCAGGTATCTCTGATCTTTACTCAGGAATTATGGGTCAATGTGTGGAATGTGTCATTCAGTTCTCTTAAAAGCACTACAGGTAAAGACTCGCAACAAGGCAGCTGTTTGCAAAATTCCAAGAAGTTGCAAAGATGGCAACACAATTTCGATCTCTCGTACCTCTCCCGGGTTAAGGACGATATGTATTTTTTTTTTCGACTTTTAGCCTCAAGTTTGCCTTATGTACAAAAAAATCTGGTCAGTTGTTCAATATTTACACTTGCTGTAATTTGGGTTAATTCTACGAAAATTGGCCATTTTCACACCTTTGAGGGGATGGGAAGGGGATAGAGGAGGGGCATGTGGTATTGTTTCCTCCATCCTACACCTTAAGACCATGCTATGTACAAAAAATTAGTTCGATCGTTTAAAATTTACGCCTTTTACGATTTATGTTATACCTGTTCAATGTTTCTTCAAATTCGAAAACTTTGGACACGATGTGTGAACGGAAGATATTGTCTGATTTCAAAAATTTATTTTTCACTGTGTTTGTATTGACAAGTAGCAACTTTTCCGCACTATTACAATTTAAATCTCAAACTTTTTTGTTTTTCGCTCTAGTCTAATATATATAAACATATATACACATTTGGGAACTTTTTAATAATAAAAATCCTAATTTTGATTTTGTATACTTAAATGTTGTTATAACTGTTTACTTTCTTTTATTATCTTATTACACTGATAATTACTTTTTGGAAGTCAATTGGCGTCAACTTCTGAGAGCATTTTAATATCATTCATTTTGAAGTGCAGTTGACGGTGATATATGAAAAATTTTCTCATCTGTAAAAAAAGAAAAAAAAGATTTAGTAGTTAACCTTAGTAAACTTTTTATTAATAAAAAGACAATAATCAGTTCTCTCTACCCCAAAAATTGGTTTTTCAGATGCTATCCATTCTCAAGTTAACATTTTCATCTGCATAACTAAATTTGTACATGCAATCGTAACAAAATAATTGTTATTTTAATGTTAATTCTGCTAGTTTTGTGTCTTTGTCTGTTAAACATGCTTGCTGAACATGAAAATATTTACCTAAAAATGGATAGCAACCATAAAACCGATTTTCCGGGGAGAGGGAACTAATTAATGCATTATAAAATCTACTGGGAAACGTTTTCGAAAATTGCGACCAGCTAATAAAACATATTTTTTTTTTATTCTTCTTCAAATTATAAAAATGAATTGTTTTATGTGGTTTCTAAATATAAAGGAATGCTTTTCAGAATATTCGGTGGCTCGGAAAAAGATATTGTTTAATTCCGTTCGTGATTATAGTACATTTTTTTAGATTAAGAATCATTTCTCTTTTTTACAGTGTAATAATATTCATTGTATATAATTTATAGATAAACATCGACGTCATAAGTTGAAGTTTATTAACCCTTCACTGCACCAATTGCCACATCTGGCACATACCTAAAATCACTGTAATTCTTATTATGTGTGATGAATTTGGCCAATATGATCTCTATCCCTGATCAAGAACAGTCCAAAGAATAGAATAACCATATTTTGTCCATGTCAAATGGCTGCATTTGACAAAAAGTTAGATTTTGTTCTTTAGAAACAAAAAAAATTTCGATCAAACTAATAAGGTAAACTTTACTTTCATTATTTTTACTGAATACTTAAAAATATTAACATATAAAAAGTTGCAGAGTGTTAAGCAGATAAAATTAATTAGTTTAATCTCATTTAGTTGTAAAATATAGCAATAGAATATTTTAAAAACCTAATTGTGTACATAGGGTGTACACGCCATAAAATATCAAAATTTAGATGAAAATTTGAAATTTATTTATTTTTTACTATTTTTCTCATTTTTAGACCGATATATACATTTGAAATAATTTTTTTCATAAAAATAGAAAAATCGTGCAGTGAAGGGTTAAAGGAACCGGGAAATCAAAATTAAACCAAAAAATCGATTTTTACTTTTTTATATCATTAAGTAGTTTAACCTTTTGTCTTTCCAACGATGTGTCACACATGTTTATATATATATATATAAATAAGTGTTGAAATTATGCATTCTTTTCTAAGTGTACTTCACAGCTTAATGACCATTTAAATCTTTAATTGACTTTTTCTCAAAACTTGCATTTTTCATGTTTTTGTTCCTTTTTTTCATACCTATTAAATTTAAGAACACATTTTTTTTAAATACTTATATTATGTTATAGTGTATAGCTTAACACAGGGATTTAATGATTTGTTGAGAATTATTTCTTTTAGGCAGTGAAATCTTACTAAAAATGCTAATTTAAAAATGACTTTCAATAAAAAATTAATAATTAGTTTCGTGTTTCACTTAGAAAGAAAATAGTCTGTTAAAATACATAAATCATGTTATTCTAACTATTCTAAAAAATCTAGACCTCTATCTTTCACCATTTCTGAGAAAAAGGTACATAAAATTGGTGAATTTAACATGGCGGAGATAGGGCTTTCCCGGTCCCCTTAAGGCCAAATTTCATCTTACATATAAGGGATAAACTACATGTAATGATATTGTATTTTATTTTGGGCAATTTTAAATGACAATTTTCTTTACTTCAACTCCATATATTCCTTACTTCAATTTTCTTTCTTCATTTCCATATATTTTTTTTTCTAGTAATTATTTGTACAATTTAATATTTTGTTTTTCCTGAGATGGAATGTTCAGTAAAAAAATTACTTTTATGAATACTATTTTTGTATTAAAATATTTAGCTAAATATATCTTTATCGCAAATGAAGACAAAGCATACGAACTAAATGCTTACGAATGAAATTAATAATAATAATTAATTTGTACTTTTGTATCTGGCACATTTATTTTTACTCCCAATTTTCAATTTCAAAAACTAAATCATCTTTGTGCAGAAATCTAATGCATAATTATATAGAAAATGGGTATGAGAATAAAAATAAAGTATTGAAACTATAAGAAGAAAAAGTAACTTTGGAAATAAACGAACACCGTAATTATTATTTTTGTGTTTTCTTTTAATTGGACAACGTGGTTTTAAGAACACTGTAATCTACTTTAACCGTGTTTACATTTATTTTACTTTTTAAATAGATAGATACAAATTTATATAATTACATATACTGATCTATATAATTTCATATGCAGATAGATACATATCTATATAGTTATTTATTCGAAACGTTTTGTTTGATAAAACTTCTGGATAGGTAAATTAAATTTTTTTTGTTTATTATTTTGAAGTCTGGTTTACCCAATCGCTTTGAATTAATTTCCATATGAGCTTTCACGATTTGAGTGTATGCATAGTTCTTGTTTTCTGGCAATACTTTTGAAAAAATGTTCTGATTTTTTAATTCTTTTTTTTTTTTTTTTAAATAGCTCATTATGATTGTGTTTTCTTATCAAACAGTGCCAAAAAGGGTATTCATGTCTTTATAAATGGTTCATGCCTTTTTGTACTTTAAAAGCTGTAACTTTGAGAAAAAGTGACCAATTTTATGTTAAGATACACAATACTAGTTAAAATAAATAGTCATCATATCGTACATAGTTTTTTTTTTTTTTTTTTTTTTAAGTCACGAGAAGAATTTCAATGTGTCACCGTCAACTGCTCTTCAAAAGGAGCGATATTTTCAACAATGGGATTTAAAGTAAATGTGGATGACACTAAAGAGTAAGTCTGATTTTTCAAAACGGTCTCTAAAGTATATGTCAATTGGCTTCCAAAAAATAATTATCAGTGGAATAGGTTTTTAAAAATGTGTACAACATTATATCAACAATTAAACATTCAAAATCAAAATTACGGTTTTTATCACTAAAAAGATGAGAGAAACTATATATGAGCTTTAAAATATGAAAACCATCACAGATGTTAAAATGATGTTACAAACTTGACACCAGAGCGCTTTCGACTGATACTACAGTTATCATAAGGAAAGGAAAATCTTTAAAGAGTCAGTCAGTGTTCTTGAATTTTCGCTTATTTAATAGTTTGAGGCGAGTCTATTTATTAGGGGGTGGAGTTTGTCAATGGTTATGCCCCAATAAACTGACCCGTCTCCAACTATTAAACCAGAGATAATTTAAGAATAGTAATGCCTTAAAGATTTTCCTGCTCTTATGATCAATATAGTATCAATCGAAAGAACTCTGTAGTCAAGTTTGTAACATCATTTTAACATATACGATAGTTTTCATTTTTCTAAACCTATATAAATATGTTAGTAATAAAAATCATAATTTTAATTTTGCATGTTAACATATTTTTAAATGATCTCAAGTTCTATCCAACGTTCCGAAATTATAGTTAATCTGTTTATTTACTTTTTATTTATGAAAAATATCATGTCTGGATTTTGATTTATGTAAAAAGCTGATTATGTATAAATTTAAGTATATGAAAAGTGATATCTTTTATTATTATTATTATTATTAGTTTATACTTTCTGCGTTAAACAAGATTTTACTTCTTTTTCTCTTTTTAAGAAAATTTTTGTGGGTTTAAGCAGCATTTTAAATAATACAATCTTTTTACCTATAAAATTGTGAAATGTTTTCATGCGATCTTTAAATATTTTTTGAAGTTTCTTATAAACAAACACTAAAGGAAATGTAGAAAAATAAAAAAACCTTTTTATTCAAAAGTGAAAAAAATACCAGTTTTCTTCTGACATTATCTCCGAAATTACGATTTAGAAATTGTAGTGTATCATTTTTATCGTCTTGTATAAAAGATGTTTCTTTTTTGTATTACGAATCCATTAAACGTTTTACCACAGAGACAATTATTTTCTTTTACTTAATAGTTTTTTATAAATGGATCGACACTACAACATAAAACCTTTAACAGCCGAAAAAGAATAAAATATATATTTTTTTTTCTCTTCTCAGAAAAATAATTTGTTATTTTAAGTCATAAATGTCACAATATTGGTAAAATATTTTTTTTTCCATATTTGTTAAAATTTCAACTAATGTCACGGTCTAAAAAGTATGAAGATTCTTTTTTTACAACGAATGCATACGAATGTAACAGTAAACACATCAGTTATTGTACTATCATATTAAATAATTTTCTTTTTTTTTTTTATAATTAAGTGATTTCTGCAAATTTTAACTGCCTCCAATTTGACTTTTTATATAGTTAATAAATAGACTCGACTCCAACTATTAAATAAGTGATCATTTAGGAACAGTGACGCCTTAAAGATTTCCTTTCCCTTATGATAACTACAGTATCAGTCAAAAGCGCTCTGGTGTCAAATTTGAGACACCATTTTAACATCTATGATGGTTTTCATGTTTTAAGATCTATATATTTATTTCTCACCTTTTTAGTAATAATAGTTTACGTATAGAATCTATGATGGTTTTCATGTTTTAAGATCTATATATTTATTTCTCACCTTTTTAGTAATAATAGTTTACGTATAGAAAATAAAATTTCCACAATAATTTTTTATTTGCCATGTAAGTAATGGTGAAAATTAACTTTACTTTATATTCATTAATTATATGAAGACATAAATTTCTAAAAAATGATATCACTTTTTTATTCATTATTAGGTTTTCTGTATATGTACGCCGTTTTGCTCATTTTTTAGTCGTAAAAATTAATTTAAATTTACCGCTGACTAAATTGTAAATCAAACAAATATGACAACATACATTTTAACTAGATAAAACAAACTAGTTAAGAATACTAAAATACATCTTAATAGTATAATATAAAATTAAACAAATGATGGGATTCACTACCTAAAATATGATTAAAACAGTTTAAAAGATGTTACAAAAATCAAGTACTTTCGGCTTTGTGGCTAGACTTCATCAGGTTTCAAGATTTCATAACACCAGCTTAAATCTTGAATCTTGATGGGTATAGGTACATTGCGGAAAGAACTTGATTTTCAAACATCTTTTAAATTGTTTTAGTCATCTTTTAAGTAGTGAATCATATCATTTGTGTAATTTTATATTGAAAGGTTAGTAGAATCTATTCCTTTATGAACATACTATAGCTAAATAGAACTAATTCCAATTCTATATAATATACACCAGACCTATGCGAGGATTTCGCACTTCAGTCTAATATTTTTTAGATGCAGGCTTAAACTTCTAGAGAAAAGTTAAGCATAAAAATATCTGCAAAGAACATTAGTCAACACAGAATTTTATCTGATTTACTAGTGACAGTGTAAATAGTGGCATACGTAATAAGATATATATACTATTCCTTCTAAATGTGATCGAGCAAAGCATTTTGTATGAAATTTACGATGTACATTCAAGTTCTAAAGCCTCCGATTTTTTTCTAACTAACTACTCACCAGAAAACTATGAAACTGGTCACACTGGTGTTACTCCTCAGCGTAATCTCCCTGCAGACGTACACATTTTTCACAACATCGACGCCATGATTCCATGGCCGCGGAGAAGGATTCTTTAGGAGTCTGTTTTGACCACTGGAAAACCTATCATTTCATTTATGAAACAATGCTGATTTAATTTTTAATTAACAGCAAATTTTAGTAAAAAAGAAAAAAAAAAAACGAAATGTGGATGTACTATGTCAGACGCAGGTTCAAAATCCTTTTGTATTATACATTACTTATTGTTCTGCTTTTTGTACATCCTAAAAAGAGGGATGTTGCCAACAGGATTAATATATATGATACATTGACAACATACTGGGTGTCCTAAAATGGACTGACTGATTTTAAAATTCAATAACTAACAAATGGTGACAGCTATGAAATAAATTCTTGCAGGAAGGTTATGTAAGGTGTCAGAATTTCTTTTTTAATGCCTTTACAGATTTTAGTTCAAAATAGCAGCGATAAATGGCGCTGCAAGTAATAAGTGCTAAATCCAAGTCCGATTTCTTGGCCTCTTTCTTCTTTCAGTATTGATGCGGAAGAAGGAGGCTAAATAAATGGAGTTATTCTTAGCTGCCATTGCAATCATTTTCTCAGGGATCCAATCCATATATTTAACCTTTTTCTTTCGCATCAATACTGAGAGAAGAGAGAGCCAAAAAAATCGAATCTCGATTTAGCGTCTATTTCTTGCAGCGCCATAAATCACCGCTATTTTGAACTAAAATCGGGCTGATTTTAAAATTCAATAACTTACAAATGGTGACAGCTATGAAATAAATTCTTGCAGGAAGGTTATGTAAGATGTAAGAAGTTCTTTTTTAATGCGTTTACAGATTTTAGTTCAAAATAGCAGCGATAAATGGCGCTGCAAGTAATAGGTGCTAAACCCAAGTCCGATTTCTTGGCCTCTTTCTTCTTTCAGTATTGATGCGGAAGAAGGAGGCTAAATAAATGAGTTATTCTTAGCTGTCATTGCAATCATTTTCTCAGGTCTCCAATCCATATATTTAATCTTTTTCTTTCGCATCAATACTGAGAGAAGAGAGAGCCAAAAAAATCGCATCTCGATTTAGCGCCTATTGCTTGCAGCGCCATAAATCACCCTATTTTGAACTAAAATCGGGCTGATTTTAAAATTCAATAACTTACAAATGGTGACAGCTATGAAATAAATTCTTGCAGGAAGGTTATGTAAGATGTAAGAAGTTCTTTTTTAATGCGTTTACAGATTTTAGTTCAAAATAGCAGCGATAAATGGCGCTGCAAGTAATAGGTGCTAAATCCAAGTCCGATTTCTTGGCCTCTTTCTTCTTTCAGTATTGATGCGGAAGAAGGAGGCTAAATAAATGAGTTATTCTTAGCTGTCATTGCAATCATTTTCTCAGGTCTCCAATCCATATATTTAATCTTTTTCTTTCGCATCAATACTGAGAGAAGAGAGAGCCAAAAAAATCGCATCTCGATTTAGCGCCTATTGCTTGCAGCGCCATAAATCACCCTATTTTGAACTAAAATCGGGCTGATTTTAAAATTCAATAACTTACAAATGGTGACAGCTATGAAATAAATTCTTGCAGGAAGGTTATGTAAGATGTCAGAAGTTCTTTTTTAATGCGTTTACAGATTTTAGTTCAAAATAGCAGCGATAGATGGCGCTGCAAACAATAGGATTTAAATCCAAGTTCGATTTCTAGGCCACTTTCTTCTTTCAGTATTGATGCGGAAGAAGGAGGCTAAATAAATGCAGTTATTCTTAGCTGCCATTTCAATCATTTTCTCAGGGATCCAATCCATAAATTTAACCTTTTTCTTTCGCATCAATACTGAGAGAAGAGAGAGCCAAAAAAATCGCATCTTGATTTAGCGCCTATTGCTTGCAGCGCCATAAATCACCGCTATTTTGAACAAAAATCGGGCTGATTTTAAAATTCAATAACTTACAAATAGTGACAGCTATGAAAGAAATTCTTGCAGGAAGGTTATGTAAGATGTCAGAAGTTCTTTTTTAATGCGTTTACAGATTTTAGTTCAAAATAGCAGCGATAGATGGCGCTGCAAGCAATAGGCGTTAAATCCAAGTCCGATTTCTAGGCCTCTTTCTTCTTTCAGTATTGATGCGAAAGAAAGAGGCTAAATAAATGGAGTTATTCTTATCTGCCATTGCAATCATTTTCTCAGGGATCTAATTCATATCTTTAACCATTTTCTTTCGCATCAATACTGAGAGAAGAGAGAGCCAAAAAAATCGCATCTCGATTTAGCGCCTATTGCTTGCAGCGAAATATATAACCGCTATTTTGAACTAAAATCGGGAACCCCAGTAAAAGAAAAAAAAACCTGTTATTTTGCGTAACTATCCTGCAATAATTTTTTTAATACCTATCAATAACTTCTAAATTTTGAAATATCGCATATTCCAAATAATAATATTTAATATTAAGACTCATGGAATATTTTGAATATATTAACAGGTTGAAAATTCTAATTTTTAGAAAATGCAATTTAAAATTTAATTTTAGTGTATTTCAGTTTTGATGTACAAACGTGAAATGATTCGATAAGAATTGTTTCAATTGCATGCGATTTTTGCAAATGATGCAGTTAAGATTAAAGTCTAAACCATAAGAAAAAAATCGATTTTTTAGTCGATTTTTGCCCAACTGAAAGTTCACGGTCCCCTTAAAAAGATATGAAAGGCATGCTTGCAGATAATCATCAATCATTGTTGTAAATATCATATTATACAGTTAAATTTCTTCGTAAGTCTAAAATTCGATTTAGAAATAGCTTCATTTTTGTTTTCTAATTCCAGTGTCTGAAATAATAATTTGTTAAAATTTAGATGTTTCACGACAGTAATAAAGGATAGACCTTCTTACATCACAACAAAATTCGTACCATTATTTACTTGAATAGCTTTAACAATAAACATCGTAAAAGCTACTGATTAAAATTAAATTCATTACAGATATCTGTGTATAATGTAGATTTATTTTAATTTTCCGAATTTTGAAATTTATCTTTATGTTTTAAAATCATTTTCATTATTTTCTTTTCTAAATTATATCGAGGAAAAAACTCCTTACATAATTTAACTGAAGAACCTTGCACGATATTTTACTTTATTTAAAAGAAAAAAACTAAAATCTTTCGGGAGGAGGGTTTTTTTTTTCTTTTATCATTTATTTTCGCTTGAATATTTATTCCTGCTACAAAAAAGTCTGTAACTTAAAACGAAAATTTTCTTCATATAATTCTTCGGTTAAATCTCTCTTTTTTCATCTTTCTTTAGCTGACATTTAAAATTCAAGAAAAAGTTTGAATACGAATTTCTGAGGTATAAAAAAATTGAAAGCAAAGTTTTGCTTTTTTCAGACGTTGAGTGTTTATTTAGAGTGAGAATTGTTGCGTGATTTTCAGTTCAAAATATTACAGAAACAGATCTGTTGTTACACCAGCATAGACTGATTTAAGGAAGTATTTCTTGAAATTTGCAATTGCAATAAAATATTAAGCATCAATTAATTTTTAAAAATACTTGCGATATACGACAATGAAACAAAGCTTTGGTACAGTATAGATATCACGTGATTAAAAATAATATGTAAGATAATCTCTTAATGAATATGGCTGGAAAAAAATACATCACGAATTCACAGAAATTCAATATGGTATACGTTTTTCATACTAAGAACACCAACCAAATAATTAGAACATTTTAGTATGATTACAAATTCAATGTTCGGATACAATATTTTATTACGATTAAGTCAAATGGTTTTATTGTGGGGGAAACTATGACGAATTTGCATAACTAACCGAAAACATGATACCCCAATTTGACTCTGTTTAAGCAGCTCCTTTGCAGCTAATAAATCAAATAATTTAAAAAAGCAATATTAATTAACAAACATCAACAAATACCGTACTAGCATTTGTGTAATTTCTGCGTTAAAAAGTTTATCTTTTTTTTGGTTTTAATGTTGTTAGTTTTCAAAATTTCTTAAATAGAAACATATTTAAGTTATTAAAACATTTTATAATATATCATGTAGTATATTTTATAAGGATTTATTTCCCATAATCAAACTATTGCTACCATTTATTAGTACAAGCTTATGACTTGCTTTGCGACCTTCATTCTCTTGGGGTAATACCAAGTATCCTACTTGGAATTTAAAAAAAAAAATCCTTGCCGGTTCGGCCTACAGCCGCAGGTAGATTAAGTAATCAAGATAGAGATAAATCCATTTTAAAAATTTTATCTGGCCGCTTTTGAGAGTTTTAATTTCATTTTTCTGTAACAGCTGGTTTTATCAAAATCATGTTAATACGATAATTTTTTCTTCAATCCCTATTTTTTATTTGTTTTTGGCGTAAGAATTGGTTCTATCAAAAACATTTCAATGCAAAATTTGTAGATAATATTAAGAAGATTTAAAAGAAATTTAAACGGATTTGTTATCTTGTGAAATGAGGAACCTATGAAAATTTTCTTCTTCATTACCCCCCCCCCCCTCCCCCTGTTTTTTTCTTTTTTAATTTTTTGCGGTAAGTGCTGGTTTTATTAAACATCTGTCTAAAAAAGTTGAAGATAATATTAAGAAAATTTATAATAAATTTAAGTCGATTTGATATCTTGAGAATTTACGAAGTTAGGGATTTTTTTCTCCTTAAAAGCTTATTTTTTTCGCCCTTTGAGCCCATTTTTAATTTTGTCGAAAATAAGGCATACATAAATTTTTGACCCATTTCCTAGAAGTAATAATAATTTTAAATTGATTTTATATGTATTATAATTAAGAAATTTTGGGGTTTTTTGGTTGTCACAAAAGCCCTCCCTATTCCGACCCTCTTGGTGCGATTTTGCCCATAACGAAATTCACGGAGATTTTTTGCCCCTTGATTTTCTCTATCAGTTTGTAAAAGATTTGTTCAGAATTATGGAAGTTATCGTGTCTATAAAAAAGATATATAGGGGAGACTAGGGAGGGTTGACGCACTTTTTACAAAATGATTTTTTATTTTTTAAATATTGAACGTAGAATAAAGTTTTATATATCATTTTATTTGTTATTCAATCAGTTATCAAAATAAAATTGCTATGTGTGTGTAATAGATAAGAAATTTGAAAAATCATAGATTTTAATCATGAGAAAATAATGGGTCAACACTCCTCACATATGGGAGGGTTGACCCACTATATGGGAGACTTGACCCACTTTGTTTTATATTGAAATATTTGGAAGAGAAATACAATCAGTTTAAAAAAAATAACTTTAAGCTATGCATTAATTATTATTAAATATATATATATATTTTCGAAAGTATGACTGACGCTTAAACAAACTTGTTTAGACGCAATCTCAAGTCAGAGGAGAAAATTTTTGTTTTAAACATGATTTTATATGAGCAGGCATAATTGTACAGTAGGGTAAATGAAATTTTAACAATTAAGACCGTATTCCGTTAGAGACAGGTTCCATTTTCATAGGGTTTCATGTAATATTATGTCTGGATTTACGAGCCATTGTTCGGCTTTTTTTTTGTCTCCGTGTCCCACTGTTTGTGACTCGACCTGACAACTCTAGTTGTCACATAGTTTGGCTTCGTCTCACTGTATTCATCCTGGTGTGATTTGCCCACATACCTTCCAAAAGTTTTTCGATGAATGCTATGTTCTTTTTCGGCCGCATGAGCACTTAACGCATTATTAATATCTTTTAACCTTTTCAGGGGCAAAGTACTTTCAGTACTAAAATGTTGAAATAAAAGACTGGCGCTGGAATTTATGAGCAAATTTATTTGGAAATAAGAAAAAGACTATACTTTACATACATTTAAATGGAAAAGATTTTAACAAAATTTTGGTGCCATTGTAGCGTTTGGGAATTAAAATTAAGTTGTTTCATAAACATGCTACTGCCCCTGAAAGGGCACTGCTGCTTTCATTCTTTCTAGTCATTTCTACAGTTTATATTTACCTATTTTAATTAATATTTAGATGGAGAAAAGTTCCTATCAACTTTCCTATCTATAATTCATTAATTTTTTTTTTCTTGCAGTGGATACTAGAGCAATTTTTCACATCTTTCTTTAATCCGTTTTAAACATTTTCTTTTTCATCAACGCATTTTACTGTAGCTTTACAGAATAAATTTACATTATTTTTATATATAACCATTAACCTATCATTATGCACAGTGCAGAATAAAAAGATTTCCAAAACCACTTTATTTAGGGAGCCTTGAGCATCTGGTCAACCTTCCCTCACATTGACTGGATCAAGCCTTCCCACATAACCGTTTTCTAAAGAATAGCATTTTGTTGTGTTAAGCCTAACTTACTGTACAATCTTAATGCCTGGAATGAAAGCTCAATATTTCTGCATTACTTAAAACATACTTGCATAAATTTCTATGATACATTTTATCTAAAAAAAGCTTACAAAATATTTCTGAAATATGCAACTTTTAGGTTGAAAACGCTTCACAATTGATTTTTCCACACCTATTTTTATTAGCTGAATGAAACAGACTGTTTCTTGAGCATTCCAGTAGCTTTGGTTGACAATATGAAAAAATGTGAAATATGAAAACTGATGGGTGGGTCAAGCCTCCGGTATGGTCAACACTCCCTAGTCTTCCCTATATATATACATATATATGTATAAATAGACAGAGATCGACAGATAGATAAAGTTTTAAACTGTGGGTGATTTTGTGTTTTAGGGGTAGATCTGCAAAAAAAAAAAAAAAATCAGAATTTCCAACATAGGGGAGAATGTAATAGGTAATATTTCTTACGAAGTCTACCTAAAAAGGTATCCAAAGACAATAATTGAAAAGTCTGTAAACAATTTCTGAAAAACATGCCATTAAAACTACATAGGCAAGATACGATCATAATTTTTATAAAATTGATAAAGAGGTGAACTATTTTTCTGCAGTTTCTCAAACTGTAGCAAGGATATTTATCGTTTTGCTTTTAAATATTCATTAACTAGCCTTATAAATAAGAAATTATTATTTTACTTAAGACAGTTACGAAATAAAATATATAGTTCCTTTTTAAAAGAAAGTCTTAGCTTTTCCATTTTCAGTAATAATAACCTATCCATGTGGTTTGACCCCACCTGTAGTGTTGACCAGACTTATTTTATATAATCAATTATTAATAAAAATGTGATGAATTAGTCGATACCATGCATTTCAAATGATGTTACGTTACAGAGATAAGTGAGGAGTATGTACGCATACTTACACAAAAAGCAAATAATAATAATAATGTTTGAGGTTTTACCTCACTTTTTCCTATTGTTTATTTAAAGAATAAAATAATTTCATTGGAAATATTGATCATAAATGATCCTTTTTTTTTTTAATAAAAAGTCCAACAATGTTTGTAAAAGTTTTTGCTTAACTTTTCCCTATAGTTTATTTAAGAAATAAAATAATTTCATTGAAAATATTGACCTTAAAGGGTTTAAAAGAAATATTTTATAAAAAGCACATCAATTTTGTAAAAGGTTATACTTAACATTTCCCTATAGTTTATTTAAGGAATAAAATAATTACATTGAAAATATTGATCACAAATTATCGAAAAAGCATGTTTGTTTTTAAAAAGTCCTTGAATTGTGTTAAAGGTTATTCCTCTCTTTACCCTATAGTTTATTTAATGAATAAAATAATTTCATTGAAAATAATGATCATAAAAGGTAAAAAAAAATGTTTTTTTTTTTTTTAAAGTCTACCAATTTCGTAAAATGTTAAGCCCCAATTTTCCCTACAGTTTATTTAAGGAATAAATTAATTTCGTTGAATATATTGATAATAAATTATTGAAAAAACATGTTTTTTTTCAGTCCATGAATTTTGTAAAAGGTCATGTCTCACTTTTCCCTATAGTTTATTTAAGGAATAAAATAATTTCATTGAAAATATTGATCATAAATGGTCGAAAAAACATGTTTTTTAAAAGTCCATAAATGTAGTAAAACGAGTAATATAAAGGTGCTCGCAATTTTCCTAATTATCGTATTGTAAATTTATCGCACAGTACTGTTTTTAGAAAAAGACGATATATATTTAATTATGTTTTTAATTAAATCTTTATTGAGTACTGTCAGGATTATTAAGTTGCAACTTTAACTTTCATTACCCTTACATTTGAAATAAATTACGGCGTATTTATTAATTCAGATAATATTTCTTTTCGTAATTACAATTTTCTGTATTAATTACTGACAAAATTCCTTGTTTTAAGTCATAACATATCTGCATTTTTAAACTATTTCAAAAATTAATTTTCAAAAATTACTGATTAAATTAATTAAAATTATCATGATACCACTTAGGGGATGCATATATAAAAAGAAACAAAATGTATGACGCACTTTAACTCATCTGCACATAAATAAAAATGAAGAATGTTTGAAATTCTTCAAGTTTTGAAAGATTTTAATGGTTTATGTCTGTATAAAATATAATTATACTAAGTAAGAAACATTACATAATATACATAACGCCTTGGCATGCTACGTAATGTATAATGAGAATGACTGTTACATAATATTGCAAAATATTACGTAATTGTATATACTCGCATAGCACATCGGATTGTAGCTAGAATTGGATAAGTGTGCAACTGAGTGAAAATTAATAACGTATCATGTTAGCAATTAACATAAAATGTATTTTACTTATTTCTTGTTAGAATGAGTAACTTTTGATAGTGTAAATGTGAATTTTGCTGACAATTTTAGTATGTATAATAAATTTTAATCGATGGCTTGAAAAATATAGTTAAAAGTTTATGAAATAATTATAAATGCATAAATAGAGTACCTCATTAAAACTAGTTTCTTATTTACACAAGCTTTAAATGCTAAAGTATTATCCAAGTAAAACATAAAAATGTTCTGTCTGAAATGCATAATAAGTCTGAAATGACTAAAAGCACTGAAATTGTTTTCAACGGTAATTCAAAAAATGTATGGAATGCTCCATACTTTAAAACCGACAAAGCATCCGATTTCTCCACTATACTACTTTTATTTTATTCAAAATTAAAAGTGCCGTGAAATAATTATTATCACAATGTTTATTGGTAACGTTGGCAGGTGGGTGAGTAGAGCGCTACAAGTAGAGAAACTGCAGAAGTCGCTACTTTTTCCGGTAGCTTCTCGTTTAGTGCACTACATTATGAAGGATGCAATTCTCTACATTATGAAAAATGTAATGTAGAGAGTAACGAGATACAAAAATTAGTAGTTTGTGACATTGATGCTACATTTAACGCCACTTCAGATTTGGAAAGTGTGCCATTCGTCAGTCACGGGATAGTAACTTACTACTTTTGTGCAAAATGTACCTTTAAAACTATTTGCGAATGCCAGTAACTCAGGTGCAGCATTTAGCAATGCGCCACATCGCTTTATGACTTCATGTATTTTTCCACTGACACTACTAAGTAGGATGGAGTGACAAAACGAAAGTAGCAATTTAGATTTTGGATAGTAGTCAAAAGTTACGTTTTATTACCTCTAATATACGTGCATAATTTCATGAATTTTGAAAAACTCCTTCAGGGGTCTACCAGGACATTTATATTTTCATTCTTTCAAAAAATGGGTTCTTATTATAAATTGTACATTTACAGGGTTTTTTTGGAAATCTCGTTTGACATTTTTATATTTAAAAGATTTGTATAATTCCCTTTATTATTTTTAAACTTTAAAGTCTTTATTTTTAAATATTTGAAACGTTTTATTGAGTTTTTAAAAGTGTTTGTTCTCATTTTTGAGTCACTTTTAAATGAATGCTTGTGGAAACAAATCGAAGTTTACCATTACCAGAATTGCCGTGGAATATCCCCTATTTAGTGCCCCTTCAAAACTAAATGAAGCTATTTTGCTAACAATGGCAGATGTTAGAAAATATTATTTTTATACAAGACAATGATTAAAACACAACAGGAATGGTAAAGATCCACTAATGTCAGATGTAATTAAAGTCCTAAGTGAAGAGATCGAAGAAATTTGGAAGAAAGCATCAATTATTGTAGCTTCCCAGTGGCGTATTGATCAAATGATAGACAACAATTTTTCTGAATACCAGAAGCTTATTCGATCCCTCAAATCCAGAAGAAATTATGGAAATTTTGAGATAGATTACATCTAAGAACTATAAGTGAAGAACACATATCTCTGATTGAAGAGCCAAATTCACTGTATCTGGGAAACATCACATCATCTTCTGGTTCAAGAAAGAATATTTCAGAAAGAACTTTAATATATTGCAGTGAAAAAAACCTAAACCTTGATAAACTTATGGCTATAGGATGTGACGAACAACTATAAACACTGCGGCACCTTTTGTCGTCTTAAACTTCATATCTCTGAAAACAGTTTTAAGACGATTATTTCACGTAGCATCGGTGATTTTTGAAGCAGGATTATATTCACCTTTTTAATATGAGAAAGAATATATAGCCAGTTTATAGATGAAAACTCAGAAAGTCCAGTAAAAAGTGCTTTATTTCCAAGTTCGTACATATCGAGGATACCAGGCTATCGGCCTGTGCTGGAGAAGGACACACTACATTTTTTATGCTCACAGATGCACGATCAGTAACAGAATGATGTCATAACCACATTTTAGAGCGTTGAGTTATTGGCGAGCAGTAATTTACAACATAAGCAAGCCAGTAGCAATCTGGCGACAAGGGTCAGGGGTCAGCTAGGTGGGGAGGCCTACCAAATGGCTTAAGCACTCACAAGCCCCACCCAGCGGTTTCCATCTACTAACGCCGTCACCACACACACGCACACAAAAAAAAATAATAATAACAATAATAATAATAATAAATAAAAGGCCCGAAGGGACCTACAGGAAAGCCAATTGAGAATATTAAGATTAAATACAATATAAGTACAATATATACACGATGGAAAGCCCAATTTTTACTGGGCGTTTACGAGAGAAATTTAGATATTTGTAATTAATAAGATCATGAGATAATAGATAATAGGATTTTTAAATTTCTTGGAGCGGCAAAAGCTCAATTACTCTGCAAAGCTGGGCGTTCTGCAAATACAACAAAAGCTACGTATATGTATACTAAATTAGAAAGAGATTCATAATTTTAAAAATAATGTAGAATATAAAAAATAGGTAAAATAGCGAATAATTATGATGAATATTATATAATTATATACACACACAAAAGTTCAAAAGTCTATTGTTCTTGCAACAGTTCAATTATAGTTCAATCGTGTTGTTTGTGGCTAAGAGTTTATTTTGAATTGGTGGTATCTGTCTATTTGTTAAGATACGTTCTCATCATCATCTATAAATGGCAAAACATTTTGAAACAAATAATGGTTGTTTTCTAAAACTTTCATACATTCAATTATCTTTTGACAAAATGATGGATTTGACAAAACCACTGAGAACCACTGAGACAAAGAAATTTTTGGAGATTTTCTTATATGGTAATATGATGTAAGGGTACAGTTAAAGATATAATGCAATGATGTAGCTCGCTGACCGCATACACATAATGGAGAAGGAACCCTGTCAAATTTATAAAGATATGATGAAAATGGGCCGTGGTTAGTGGCAAACAGAAAAAGATTTCTATGCAGCAGGATTCTCTTTTCCGAGACTTTTGGGGCTAAAGCGTATGTGTACCGTCCTGTGGTACCATAGTCCCAGCGAGTCTGCCATTGTTCGTGTAGAGATGATTTTAGAAGCTTCTTCAAGTAAGAAGGAGGGTTGGGAAAGAATTTGTATTTGGCATGTGATGTGGCTTTGGTTGCTTCTTTTGCCAAAGAATCTGCATGTTCATTGCCCACATTACCCACATGTCCACGGACCCATTTAAAGAAGATCTTTTTTCTTGTTTCTTGGAGTAGTTTGATAATTTGTACTGCGATGAGATTTTTTGAAAAAACATCTTCTATTGCTAAGAGACTTGAGAGACTGTCCGAGTGTATTAATACTTCTTTATGAGGAGAGTTCCTAATCCACAGCACAGCCTCTTCTATGGCCAGGAGTTCTGCCTGAAAAACAGTATTTTCTTTACTTAACTTAGTTTGATCCTCGTGGATTAACTCTCCTCTCTGATACACACAGAAGGCATATGCCGTTTCATCTTCCATCTTGGAACCATCCGTATAAATGTTTATTTCTACATGTAGAGTATTTTCTGGATCTATTTGAAAGAAATATTCTTTAAATGGTTCAACTTGATCTGACTTCATTTTTGGTTGGTAAAATATTGGTTCTTGATTTCCTGTCGGGATTCCAAGACGTAAGACTCTTCCTGTTGTTGCTATATATTCAAGTTGAAGTGTCAAGGGCGGAATACCTGTTAAAACACAAAGGGCATCCGCCGAAGTTTTTCTGTAGGCACGTGAAACTAATAACAGGCATTGGTATTGTATTGATGAGATCAGACGAAGCCCATGGGCTTTGCTTATCCGGTGAAACCAAGTTGCTGCAGCATACGTGATTTTCTTCTCCAAGATACTATTGTACCAAATCTTCAGAATTAATTTGTTTACCCCTCCGTAAGCTGAGGCAAACTTCAATAGGTCTTGCGAAAGTTGTGTAATTTCCTGCCTTTTCTTTCGTAAATGGGGGAGAAACGACAACGTACTATCCAGAACAATACCTAAGTATTCTAAAGTTGGCTCACTTTTTAATGAATGGTTGTCAATTTTGAGTGTTGGAGCTCTTTTCAAAAATTTTGGTCTTCTAAGGTGGAGAACTTTACATTTATTGTAAGATATTTTCATGTTGTGATTTGACATCCACATACTAATATAATCTAAGATGTCCTTTCCTAATTTTTCTAATTCTCGCCTTGTTTTACCATTTAATATAATTAAAATGTCATCTGCATAAGCTATTATTATGTAACCTAACGATTTTAAATGGCGTAAGAGAGCGTTTAGGAAGATTCTCCAAAGGATGGGCCCAAAGCATGAACCTTGTGGGCACCCCTTCCTAAACCAATGAATTTCTTGTGCTAGCCAATTTGGTTTCGCTCCTCTGTGAGATAAAAAGGATTTCAGGATATTAACATATGGCTCCTCCAACCCCAAAAATTCCAGTTCTTGGATTGTTGCGTCCCAAGGTAAGTTGTCAAAAGCATTTTGGATGTCTAATGATATTAATGAAATGTAGTTGTTTTCTTGTTGAAGTAAGTCAATTGTTGAGAGAACTTCTTGTATCGCTGATTCAGCCGATTTACCCTCTAAGAATCCGTGTTGAGAACTCTGTAGAACTGTCGAATTTCGAAAATAATAATTTATTCGTTTTAATAATAATTTTTCAAAAATTTTCCCCAGAATTGGGAGTAGAGTTATTGGTCTGTATGACTGAGCAGATTGTGGGTCCTTACCTGCCTTTAGAAAAAAGACTAGTTCTCCAATTGTCCAACTTTTTGGGAAGTAATTTAAGTTTAACAGAGTATTGTAAAGATTCAGTAATAGAGATGAATGTGAGTGGTAAATATTTCGTACAATCAGATGGTCAACATTATCAGGACCTGGTGCTTTATTCCGATTGAACGAGAAGATGGCAGCTTTTAGTTCTTGGAGTATAAATGGATTAACTGGCTGGGTTGAGCGCGGATGAATTTGATGCGGTTGCAAGTCCGAAGGACCAAATATTGAATTGGCAATTTCTGCATAAAAAGATTGTCTTGAGTGGGTTGCTGTAGAGGAATCAGAAAGAGCATAGACTTCCTGTCTGTAAAAATCTCTAAATGCCGTCTTTTTTAGTTTCCCAAAGGGGTCTTTGGTATTTGAGCAAAAAGAACTCCACGCTGTTTTCTTTGCTTCCAGAATTTTCTTTTTATAGAGTGCTCTATACTTTTTAAATTTGATCATGTCTTCCTTTGATGCAGACAAAAGTTTTGTTTTCCTATAAAGTGCAATCTGGCGACAATTAAATTGAAATGAGACACGTGTTCAAAAACCGTTAATGTATTATCAATGAGGAGGGGGAAAAGGGCAACATATGTAATTTTAACGCCAACGGATAAATAGCAAATTATGAAGTGCCAAAAAAAACACAAAGCTGGAATTGAATGGGGGAAGGCAAACCCATGTTAATAGGCGCCGCAGAGACGACCCAATGCACGTGAAATTATGAAATAAAAGATATTGAAAGCTAAATTTATGACAAGAAAATACGTTAAGGAAAAAAGGTGCAAATTTAGAAACACACTCAATAAATAAATAAAGAAAAAGAGAAATAACGGCCTATCAACCGAAATAACTGCGTACAAGGAATGGGTAAAATATTTCAATATAAGATAAAAAAAAAAATAACATGACCTACATAATCAATTACTGTTTTTGAGAAACAAAACGCGCAGCGAGAATGTATTTCGAAATGAAATGAGTGATGAAAATAAATTTAATTTATGATTTGAGACGGAATCAAAATAAGCGTTAAATAAGTAGTTTAGTAAACTAACTATACATTAAAAAGGGGGGAGGGGCGAAACGGGAAAAACTATTAAAAGAATATGTGAAGGAAATGTCCTTCACAAACACTAAGAGAAAGATTGGTGCTATTAGATTTTTTGAAACAAAGATTAGTCGTCACTTGCAGTGGTTAATATGACAACTTCACGGAAGCGAATTGCCATTGTGTCATTAATTTTCTGATGATGATGACATGATTTCTGATTGCCCATGAGCGTTTTCTGTTCCTATTGGAAAATTTGGATCAATGTGAACAATAGACAGTTGTGGGACTTTAAAAAAATTCTGCTCTTGTCTCCGAGAAATGAACTGTGGAGAGTTAAGTACAGACCAAAATTATTTTTACGACATGTGTCAAACATTTTCATCTGGCTAATGCTCCTAAAATCTGGTAAATCACTATCTATGTAAAATGTCTCACTCTAGATGGTTATCAACTGCCAATCGACTACTAAGACTGCACATTGTAATCCAAAATCCTTCCCAAAATCTGAAGATTATGGCTGAAATTTTAATGAAAGTATATTCACCTATGTCATTTTCCATTAAGAAATATTCTTCCTGCAAAAATGAAGCTAAAAATGTTTTTTTTTTTTTTAACAATTAAGTTGTCTCGTTATTTCAGGGAACATTTAAAGAAGATTGTATATCCCGTTATTCAACGAAACGTATACATCTGTCATTGAGAAAAAAAAAATAGGGATGATATCTGATGAAAGAAACCATGTTCGAGAACTTGGACTCCGATGAATATTGAAGGCAAGGCAAATGCAGTGTTCAACAATAAGACAGTTTGATATTCCAATATTCAACGTCAGTGCTATAGACTATATTAACATTACTGACTGGCAAAAATGTGAAATCACAACACGCCGCATTCTTAATAGAGTATCAAAAGAGGAAGTTCTCATAAAAAGATAGGAAGTTCCATCTTTTCAATTCCCCAAGTTTCCGTGTCATATTCAAGCAGTTGAAAGATGCGTGAAATTAGTTACTAAAGCATCATAGCGGCTGTAGGAGTAGAAGCAAGGGTAGAAGAAAGGGGCGGATATTTGCGAGCAAAAATCAAATCACGAAAGGTAATGCCTAGTTTTGATACCAAAGGCCAATATAAATTAGAGTGAAAAGAAAGATAATTTTAGAGTATATCGTGTATATTCTTTTTATTATATTACTATATGTTCAGAAAAATGCCTTTCCTATATATTTAGAGAACTATCTTTCATGCATATTTGAAATATAAAAGTAAACTGTATGTCTAATTCTTGTGCTTTTTCTTTATCTTCTTTGCGACTATGCAATTCATATTTAAAGTTATTTTTCTTATCATTTCAAGTTGTTAAATCACGACGACACTTTGATTGGTCAGAATTAATATTTTAATCAGTAATTTTTTATGGGTTATTTTACTGGAATCATAAATTTAATTTTAAAAAATGTTTTTAATAATTTATACTACATAGTGAAATCTTGTTTTTTCCCGTATAAAGAGCATAATCATTAAGAGCTGGTAGAGCCCTAAAGAGGAATTCCAAATGGAACAAAAATTTGACCTTATATTAAGTGCGCCAAAAGGAACGTTTTAGAGCTATCCGAAGAAAAAATTTCCCCCAAAAAATTTCGGTCATTTTCACACCACCCTACTACCTAGTACATACAGGTGCCAAATATCACCTTGATCTATATCTATCTTCATTATAATATTTCCTTGTTTTAATGCTGCGTTTCTTTTTTCGCATTGCCTTATTTACATACATTTTATTTTTTACAACACTAGGGGGCTCAGCCCCCTACGAGCTACGCTCGCCAACCCCCGTCCAGACACCGCAGACTCTAAATGCACGCCAATTTGATCGGCTATAAAAAGATTTCGAAAGATTGAATTATAATTTAAAAAACAGTGGCGATCTCCCTATAAACGAATTTCTATTCATTTCTCTTTGATTGGGGAATTTTAACGCCAAATCCGCTGCGGTACTACTTGATTATCCCGTCGACTAATTTCGCCAAATTATATAAATCGCCAAACCACTCGCCAAATTATACACATTGACATAATTTTTATTTTAAATAACGAAAGAACAAATAAATTCGTACAACATTAATAAAAACACAAATAAAACTTCGAAGTAAAAATAACTTGATGACGTATACACGTGTAACAACATTTCAAAATAAGCTAATATAAAAGGAATTAAGTAAAGAGAGTCTTTGTCTCCTGGTATTTTTTAACAAAGCGAAAAGAAAGTTCTTTTAAATAAGACATTTTAAATTAATTCTCAAAATATCAAATAAATATCTAGCGCAATTTCTAAATTTAAACTTTTTTGCAATATTATTTTGTGTTATAACTATAATGTGACGTAAATATGACGTAATTTCTCCTAAGACTTCTAACGCATGTTAAGGAATTTATTATTTTACAATATCCTTCCTCTTTTAAAATTCACGTGTATACTTTTTATGACGTAATTTTTATGACGCTTTTTATACGTAATTATTTAATTCTAATTTGAAAGTTTTTTTCCTGCTTATAATAGTCACGTGTAAATAAATTTTTAATTTGAAGCAAACATTATTGCTTGCGCTTTTTATACAGTTGGCAACAGTTTAAATTAGTACAATTTTCTGAAATCTGTAAAAAATATCTCTAGAAATGCTGAAAATTTGAATTTAAAATAGAAATAAAACCTGAAAAAATGAGTCAAAATAAAAAAATTAATGCAATCTGCACTCCGGCAAATTCTAACGCATAAAATGATCTAAAAATGATTACACTGCCGTGTATAGTTTTTGCTGCTATAAAACTTTTTTAGTGGAACGATTTTGTCCAACTTTAGCATTAAATAACTCTTAAAATAATTCTTCGATTTGAAAACTGTCTGCATCAGCGTGTTTATCAAACATTTTTGTATAAAACCACCGATTTTCATATTTTTGTATGCATTATTTTTGTTAATATTAACGAAGAAAGGCCTCCGGTCACAAAAAAATCAAAACCGGCGGCGGCGGTGACAGCGGTAGTTACTTTTTTTTAGAATAGAGAGATTATAACAGAAAATTAATATTGAGTTTCTCTGGTCAGTATATAACGAATAATACGAAGGCGGTTCAATAATTACTGTCCCGAGTATGTAAAAAGTATTTGTACTGCGATGGTTGATGTGAAATATTGAATCCTAATATCTTAGATGCTTATGTGTTCGATTTCAGATGCTCGATTTCAACTGATTTGCTATATTAACATCTTTTTTTTTTCGTTTTATGTGTGAGAAGTGGCACCTAGCTTGAAAGAGGTGTTTGGGGGAAATGTTGGTTAGGAGCTTTTGGGGCCAGACCTGCAGCAGTTCTGTGATAGATTTGTGACAGTAGATGAGACGTAGGTACATCACTATGTTCCCGAGTCCAGACGGCAGTAGCCTTTCAAGCTAGGTGTGACCTCTCACAGCAAAAACGAAAAAAAAAACTTAATATAGTAGCTACGGTTCTGAAATTGAGCTTATAGGAATCTAAGACATTAGGCTTCAATATTCCACATAAACCATCGCAGTACAAATATTTTATACACACTCGGGACAATAATTACTGAACCACCCTTGTATATGCTTAAAGTGACATTTTAGAAAATAATACAAAGCAATTTCTTGTAGGTTATATATTTTTAATTTTTTATTGTCGGTTAGGAAATGATTCCGTGGAATATTTTTACTGCATTAATGAGTTTTCTCAAACCGATCATCAGTCTTTTAAAACTGTTTATGGAAATTGACTTCGAGTGCATTTATGAAAAATACGATTTTATTCTTTGATCCATTGTCATTAGTCCAAGAGCTGTTAAACATTTTAGGGAAGGTATTTGAGGCACCCTGAAAATTTGTGCAACACTTCTTTTGTAATGCTTGAATACAAAATCGAATGTCTGGCTGAAGGATCGTGGCCCAAAATCTGTGCCAGACAAAAAATGGCACTTGACACGTGTCTGGCACAGTTTTTGTGCCGACTAAAGTGTCTGTCATTTTCAAAATATTTTTTTCTAAGCTTAAATATTATTGTGCCTCAATCTCAGCGTGCCTCAAATACCTTTTTTGGGTAGTCAATAAATGGCACTTGATACGTGTCTGGCACAGTTTTGGGGCCGACTAAAGTGTCTGTCATTTTCAAAATATTTTTTCTAAGAGTTAAATATTATTCTGTTTCAATCTCAGCGTGCCTCAAATACCTTTTTTGGGTAGTGTCAAAAAATGGCACTTGACACGTGTCTGGCACAAGTTTTGGGCCACGATCCTTCAGCCAGACATTTGATTTTGTATTCAGGCATTACAAAAGAAGTGTTGCACAAATTTTTAGGGTGCCTCAAATACCTACTCAAAAATGTTCAACAGCTCTCCTACTACATGTGTCAACATATGCGACCGCACTTTGATTAATACATTTACTTTAAACAGTTGTATTTTATCAGATTACAATAAGAACTGTCACATATATTCAGATCATAATGATTATGTGCCCATGTTCATTTTAAAAATAAATAAAACGTTTAGTAAATTAATAAGAACAGCAGAGAAATTTAAATAATTCAAAAACAAACTTAGCAAAATAAAGATTAATTTTATTATTATTATTATTATTATTGAATATTTTGGTACTATTCAATATCATAAATACTTATAATTATTTTTCACCAACAAATAAAAACTTTCATAATTAAAAGCTAAATTTCATCACGACATTCATTTGTGTTAAACAACATTTTTCAACATCAAAATATCTTTGAAATGTTTCATTTTTCTACTAATTAAAGATAATATTTAAACGCTTCATATAAGGAAGAAATATTACAGATTGTTTAATGTGTCTCTGACAAAAGATTTACTTTTTCGATTTCTAAATTTTTTTTGCACGTTTTTTTCTTCAATTTATATTTATACCTATCCCTTTTCAATTCAAAATGCTTGAAAACAACTTTAACCTTAAATTGAAATTTTTTATTTTATTTTATTTTTTATTAGCCAAATTAAAAAATTGATATATTATCTGAAAGAATATATTTTTTCGCATGCTTGTTTTTTATTTTTGAGTACAGAAGAAAAAATAGATTTTAATTTCGAGATTTATAAAACTATTTATTTAGAAAATATAATAATTTTAAATAGCAAATATCTCATTTTATAATTACTTTTTTCTGCTATGATCAAATTAAAAAACATTTTGCTTATATTAAAAGAAAAAAAAAAGATTACATAACGAACATACGGCTCAAAAGCATTGTACAATGTTTCAATTTTACCTTTCACAGAGTTGTATAAATATAAATATAAATATAAATATGACAATTAACTGAACAAAATTTTATGAGGTAATTGTAGTTAAAATTTTGGAAAATGTACTGTTGCTAATGACGATACAACACAAAAAACATTATATCGTTTGATCTAATTATCTTAATTAACCCCGGTTTACGTAATTTCATTCTGTAAAATCCACAATTTGTTCTAATTCAAAAGGAAAAAAATTGATACTTCTGGGTTTTTTTTCTATCCATCTGATGAAAGCTTAATACTAAAACATATGAAAAGACCTTCTCATCGCTTTTGTTGATTAGCCCCACCTCAACGATTTAGCACCTGCTTAATCTTTTTTATATTATGTTTAATTTCTTTTTTAGCATTTTAAATTATACATGTAAATAAAATTCGTTGTTGTCCCGTCCAAAAGATTTACTTTTTCTAAAAAAAGTATAAAAATAAGTGAAAATCAAGTAACTAATTGCACTTTATTTCATTTCCATATAAGTGTATTTTTTGCATTGTTTCTATGTTTCGAGCAATCTTAATTAACATGTTTTGAAAAAACGCATTTTTGTACTATTTTTCGGTAAAATAAAAATGTAAAAACGTTGAAAGTTACAAATTGTGTTAAAAAATCCTAGTTTTCCGGAGAAGCAAAAAATATATGCCCTACTTTAAAAGCAAATTTAGGGTACTTCCAGAGCACATATCGAGATGGGATTTTTTAAATTTTACGCAGTACATAATGTAGAATAATATTATTCGATAAAATGAACATAGATTATTTTCTCTTTCTTCGAGTAGGTTACCCCTTAAAATTACATAGAAAACAGTTTATTTATTTATTTATTTCAAGAATCTTTGTTTATAAAAAAATAAAATAAAATAAAATAAAATAAAATATATATAAGTTCTATAAAAAGTTTTAGTAAAAATGTTTGATGGTGGTTGTGCACGTCAATATAGTATAACTTCTAAAAAGTAACAGGATCGCAGTCCACTTACAGTCAATGACACCACTCTCACACCCAGCTGGCGATTTTGAGTATTGAATCCATCATATAAACTTCGATTTATGTACAATATGATTATATAACAGAAAGATACTAGACTAGTATAGTAATTCGGTGAATGAAAATACATTTACTGTCACTTATGTTCAAAATTATGAAGCGCCTAGTTGTTTCCAGTGAGTCTGGAAGCGAAATGGGGTCGTTTCTAGCTTTTGTTACGAGCTTCATACCTATTATTAACCATTTTTTATATAAATATAAAATGTTCTTTGAAACATAATATATATATATATATATATATATATGTTGCATTCCAGCAACATTGGATTGGCTTTATTATTGAAAATGCCGTACTTGCTGTCACGATAGTAGCTGTGGATCACATGCAGCGATAATGGCATATAAGAAGTGGTCAGAACAGATAATTCGATCTGTTATGTTAGTAGAACCAATTGCTGAAATGTGCAGTTGTCGAGTGAAAACAATGAATGCATCGTTCCGTGAAGTTTCCCCAGAAGAAATTGAAACAACTTATAATATCAGTTAAGCACTTTATTAGAATATCTTGCAAAAAGTGCAGTTTCCACCAAGATAATTAGCCATCGCTCCGTAGTAGTAATTAGGTTTAAACAAGTTCCAGATAATCGAATAACAGGACGGTGACCAGGGGATGGATGAAAACTGTAAATACGACTCAAATCTGCTGAAACACAGCGAGTATCAACTTTTTGTTCCTCACGTGTAAGGATACAAATATGACTTAGGTCGCGCTCTCAACCAATGAATAATTAAGAATGTCACGTCACATAAAGAGTGCGAACAGAACTAGCGGATGAATTTGGGGTAAAATAGGATAACATCAGAAAAGCGCCGGAAAGTAAAAATGGAGGCTAAAAGAATAATCTCGAAAGAAAAAAGCGCGGGAATGGAACATTTAATTTAAGAATACTAAAAGCATAATATTAAAGCGATTAAGACAAGTGAGACATTAAATTAAAGGGAATTTAACAGAGTTAACGATAGAGATTATTTAAGGATAAGGATTTAGTGAATATCAAGTAGTAATTTAGAATAAGATAAGGAAATCGCGGAATTAGATCTAATAATGTAACAAAATCTCTCCCCTAAAAGAAAAATGAATGAACTAGTAGGTCCCGATGACCTGCGAGTTCATTGAGAGAAAGCAGATACTCGTTTTACAATTTTTGATTCTTTGTTTTACAATCATCTTTAAAATGATACCGTCACTTGGTCACCAAATCGCGTTGCTCAAAGCTTTAATTTCATTTTCAAAGGAAGAAAAAAAAATTATAATTTAAAAAAAAAAATCGTGTCTTAGTGGAAACTGCTGTAATAAGTACATATCCAATAATAAAAACAATTATAATAATATTTGGTTAAAATTCAAAATTAGCAACAGTTTTGCTTTCTGTGAATTAATACAGCAATATTAATATCAGTTCATTAGTTAGCAACAGTGACACAATTTTCAAAACTATACCATATTTATTCAGTATATTCACTAAATTATATGTCCTCTAGTGATTTTTAGTCCGTACTGAAATATGGATTTGTAGAGTTCATAAGAGTTTTTGGTCGCTTAAATTTTATATCACAGACTTTGTTGCACTAATAATATTAAATACTAGTAACAATAAATAATAAATTATAACAATAATAAATAAATAAATAATCTTAGAATAACCTTGTATAATAATAACATATCAAAACAATTAATAAACAATAGTAAATAAAATTTTTGTCAACTATAATGTAACTTACAACTGTACAATCTTTGATAGTTTTTGCCATGATCTTTTCATTATTACATATCTGTATTCTCTCAGTATAATAACAGTATCAATCACAACTGATGTTAAATCTTACGTAATTTTATTCCTCGTATTATATTAAATCTTAGATATGTTTTCGAAAAAATGTAATGATTTGTGACCAGAAATGAAGAATTATGAGGTGCATTGCCTCATAGGTCCTTCCAAGGGTTAAACCATCATCAATGTTTTCAGTAACTTATATCTTTTGTTTTAGTATAGTCATCATTAAAAATTATTTAAATCTCTATATAAATAATTCAATAACATTCTTAATTCTAGAATTTTCTTATTTTTATAAATAATAATATAATGTTAATCCTGTATCACATAATAATTCATGTCTATAAATATCTTGTATCATTCATTCGTATATGAGTCGTAAAATTTAATTCCCTTTTACTTGTTACAGATAAAAGTTACAGACATGTTAGACAGATAAAAAAGGAATTACATGTGCACTCATCAAAAAATGAAAAAAAAAATCATAAATTAAAAAAAATTGGGAAAGGAAAGTTATAATATGTCGAAAACAGAAAAAGAATCCTAAATATTCTCTCAATTCCCATCTGCATTTATATTTACCTTAAATAAAAAGAATAGAAATAAATCAAATCATTAACAACAAAAAAATAAAAAATGACTTTTGACTTTCGTGGTAAGGAAAGAAAAAAAAATATCGCAGACGAAAATTATCATTAAGTCTTGCAACTCGAATAAGCTAGCGGTTTCGCAATAACCTTGTCGGGAATGAAAATCAAATCTTGAAAATATTTCTCTCTCTCTCTCTCTCTCTCTCTCTCTCTCTCTTTTTTTTTTTTTTTTTTTTTTTTCTTGTAAAAATTGATAAAATGCAATCTAAGATAATCCTTTTAATTTTAAGAGTAATATTTAAATCGTTTGAAAGAATATCAATTATGTTACTATTAAATTTTTATAGCAAGTAAGATTAAGTTTTTAATTACTAGTAATAAATTAAGTAAAGTTAAGTTTTTTGGGTCATTTTTTTAATTCAACATTAATTAGAACTCTAGATAAATCAACCAATTTATGCCCGCATAACTAAGTTAATTAAAATAAACTCCCAAACAGATAAACTCTTGGGACGTCTCCCAAAACTCATCCGTAATGTTGAAATAATAAATTTACTTAAGCTTTAATTTTAATATTAATTTACAAACTCATCAGTTTTTTAAATTTTCAAGGCCTCTCCCTTTAAATATTTTCAAATTTCCAAGTATCATTTTGTTTAATGCAAGAATTATCAAAGTATGTTAACCATTGTTGAATGTTCATTCCCAAATCGGGGTCAAAAGATACAATACTAGTTTCAGTCATTTTTCTTCTTTGTTTCCACGTAATAAAACTACAGTATCTAACTTTACTTCCAGATCGTAAAAGCATTACAAATATACCTCAAAATCTCTATCATATTGCTTAACATAAATATAAAACTAATAATAAAAATCTCATAATAAATAATAAATTAACACAGCATTAATAAATCTCAAAATATTAAAATAGTCTATCTTTTAAATACTCGTAATCTTTGAAAATATGTATAAATAAACGATTACGTAACTTAAATAAAACACCTGTCACTTTAATGTTCATATGCTTTGTCAGAAAAAATAAACACAACTTATTTCGAATAAATAATAAAATAAAATAAAATAAAATAATTTATGCAACAACTATGAATAAACATAAATTTTTTTCATCACAAAACAGAGATCATTTTTTTAAATGATTTACGTAATGCTGAATGCTGTCTTTATTGGGGCTGGAACAACTTTTGTTGTTCTTTTTCATTTTAATGATGATAAAAGGTATCTGAACTTTGTTTCTTTTTGGAGACCGTCGAGTGAAATAAGGCTTTTTTGAACTTTTTAGTTGACATTCGATGATTCGAATTTGCGCTGGTTAGATGTTTAATATGGCGTTCATGCTGCATAAATTCTGGAGTGGCGTTGAAGTCTCAAATCCTTCCCGGCTAAATGTTCACCTTATAGTCACTCCTACCCCTAATCCAAATACTACAAGAAATAACTTTTCAAATGATAGATCTTTTCAGCAGAATGCTAGATCTTTTCAACCCAATGACAGAACTTTCCAGCAACATGCTCGACCTAGTCAACCACGATATGATGATCCCAGAAATTGGGTTCGTACACCAAATTTCAACCCCCCTAATACTAACTTTAATTCCAATGCACATGGTTCGAGATTTTCGAATCAAAGAATGCAGAGCAATCATTTTCAAAGAAATTATCCATCCAGATCTTGTAGAATTTGTTTGAATCGAGGAATACTTAATGCATTTCACTGGGAGAATAGTTGTGTTTTTAATGTTAACCCTTTACAATCTGAAACTACTTCCACTGCCCCACCACAAAATACTGATAATGTTTGACAATTAATTGTGTCTGGTTATACGAGAAAACATCAATTACCTTGTGTTGTGGATACTGGTTCTACAATTTCAATTTTGCCACTTCATTTTGTACATTTATTGAATGCTAAACTTAAGAATATTTTTCCTATTAATGTTGGTCAAGCCAAAAGGCTTTGTGCAAATTAAAAAAGCTTGTGATTTATTTGTTAGAATTGGTAATATTGAACAATATGTTAATTTTCTTGTGTGTGATACCGTTTAGAGTATGTAATTTTAGGATTACCAGACTGTGCAAAATTTGATTTGAAAATTAATTGTACTAGTTGTAGTGTCACTCAGGGAGATACTGTTTTAAATTCATGTATAATCAGAAACAAAATAAGATCTCTTCATTTCAATGTTAGGAATGAATATCATATGCGACACGATTATGGAAAAACCATGGCTCCTCAATCCTTCGCGCGATCTAATGATAACTCTAAATTAATTGGGGAAGTAAATGCTATAGATAATGATAACTTAAGGGAAATGTTAAGGGATTACTTAGAATTTTTTTCTGGAAACAAATATGATGTAGGGAAGATAAATATTGAGCCACAGCGAATTTTTTTAAACTCTGACCTACCAGTGTCTATGAGACCTTATCGTACATCGATAGTTGATGGAAAGGAGATTTCAACCCAAATTCCATCTTTATTAAATGCTGGCCTAATAAAAGAAAGTACTAGTCCTTATTCTTCTCCTGTCACCCTAGTAATGAAACGCGATGAAGGCAAAAAGACAAGATTATGTGTAGATTACCAAAAATTGAACTCTATAATGAAAAACGATGCAGAAACCCTTCCCCATATTGATGATATTTCAGATAAATTGTGTAATGCCCAGTATTTTTCCACATTGGATTTAGCCTCTGGCTACTGGCATATTCCTATCCACTCTTCAGATGCAGAAAAACTCGCTTTTACTACCAATTCTGGTTTATTTGAGTGGAATGTTCTCCCCTTTGGTGTAAAAGTTGGGCCCTCCATATTCAATAGAACTCTTAGAAGAATCCTCACAAAATATAAAATTGATTTCGCAATAACCTTGTCGGGAATGAAAATCAAATCTTGAAAATATTTCTCTCTCTCTCTCTTTACTTTTGAGTTTCGTAGTAAGAAAGAAAAAAACATTTAGCCGGCAGGATTCGAACCTGCGCGGGGAAACCCCAATGGATTTCAAGTCCATTGGGGTTTCCCCGCGCAGTTTCGAATCCTGCCGGCAAAATGTTGCATTCTAGCAACATTGGATTGGCTTTATTATTGAAAATGCCGTACTGGCTGTCACGATAGTAGCTGTGGATCACATGCAGCGATAATGGCGTATAAGAAGTGGTCAGAACAGATAATTCGATCTGTTATGTTAGTAGAACCAATTGCTGAAATGCAGTTGTCGAATGAAAAAAATGAATCTTTGTTCTCTGATTGATGAATTTCACGGAATTCATCATTCAGCAAAGGAAAAATATTGCGAAATTTGTAGATTGGTCATGGGAAAGTATTGCAAAGTTCATCAATGTGTTGTGGGAAAACATCGTGAATTTGTTCTGGTTGCAGAAAAAAATCAAGAAAATATTTAGTCGGAAACAAGGAAAAAATTGTGAATTTTGTCAATATGTCGCAAGAACAAACGAAAATTTGTCAATCGGTCATGGAATGAAATTTCAAAATTCATCTATTGATTTCAGGAAAAAATCAATAACTCGTCGATCTGTCGCGGGGGTAGGGATTTGCTAAGCATTGGTCAATGAAAAAAATCATGAAACTTGTCAGTTTTTGCAGGGAAATATCACAGAATCTGCCAATCAGTTGCGGTAAAATATCGTACGAATCTCTTAAGGCTGTTACTAATGATGAGCTAGAAGCGGCTAGGAGTCGTCTGGTAGCTTCTTCTTAATTCCGTGAGGTTTCCCCAGAAGAAATTGAAACAACTTATAATATCAGTTAAGCACTTTATTAGAATATCTTGCAAAAAGTGCAGTTTCCACCAAGGTAATTAGCCATCGCTCCGTAGTAGTAATTAGGTTTAAACAAGTGCCAGATAATCGAATAACAGGACGGTGACCAGGGGATGGATGAAAACTGGAAATACGACTCAAATCTGCTGAAACACAGCGAGTATCAACTTTTTGTTCCTCACGTGTAAGGATACAAATATGACGTAGGTCGCGCTCTCAACCAATGAATAATTAAGAATGTCACGTTATATAAAGTGTGCGAACAGAACTAGAGGGTAAATTTGGAGGAAAAAAGGATAATATCAGAAAAGCGCGGGAAAGTAAAAATGGAAGCTAAAAGAATAATCTCGTAAGAAAAATGCGGGGGAATGGAACATTTAATTTAAGAATACTAAAAGCGTAATATTAAAGCGATTGAGACAAGTGAGACATTAAATTAAAGGGAATTTAACAGAGTTAACGATAGAGATTATTTAGGGATAAAGATTTAGTGAATATCAAGTAGTAATTTAGAATAAGATAAGGAAATCACGAAATTAGATCTAATAATGTAACATAGATATATAATTTACTTTATATATATACTTACACCACTTTTTTGAAATGGTAAAATTCCTATTCTTTTCACCTTAATGTGAAATGTGAAAAGTGAAAACAATGGGAATTTTACCATTTCAAAAAAGTGGTGCCAATGAAGAAATCTGAATTTTAAAAAAGTAGGCGTGGAATAACATTACCGGACAGAACTTTCCGGTAGACCTAATATATACATATATATATTAGGAAATATCGTAAAGTTTTACAGACGAATATTGTTATATTCTACTAGCAAAACCCGTGGCTTTGCTCGCGTAATAGTTGAAATATGCCAAGTGATATCTATATGTCTAATTTATATTAGAAAAAATTATACTTTTAGGAATAATTCAAAAATTATTAATTAAGCCACAGTTAAATAAAATTCATTATTACACTGCATTAGGCAGAAATGACACTTTAATTATAAAGAAGAACTAAAACCTATTCTAAAGAAATGATAATTTAGAAAGTACAGGTCGTTCAGAAAATCAGTATACATTTGAAAAATTAATAATTCTCGGAATAATGTAGGTAGAGAAGTAAAAATTGGCACACATGCATGGATTGACGTAAGGTTCTATTGTAATCACAAAAAAAGTTCAAAGAATGGCCGACAGATGGCGCTTGATGTGATAAGAAAAGCAATAATTAACATAACTAATTATGACAAAGCAAAGACAATGTTCTTCAGAACAAATGCTCAACATGTCCACCGTCATCCCTGAATAATAGCTGTAGTCAAGGGACAATGCTGTGCACAGTACTGTTTGTACAACACATCTGTAGTTATGGCGAGAAATTGGCGTTACATGTTGTTTTTTAGCATCCCTATACATGTCGGTCGATCGCAGTACACTTGCTACTTCTTGTAACCCCAGAGCCTCAAATCACACGAACTGAGGTCTGGGGATCTGGGAGGCCACGCATGAGGAAAATAGCAGCTCAGCACGCGATCATCACCAAACGATGTGTGCAAGAGATCTTTCATACGTCTGGCAATATGAGGTGGAGCGCCATCCTGCATTATTATCGTACTTTCCAGCAGGTGTTTATCAGCCAGACTAGGGATGATGTGATTCTGTAACATATCGGCGTACCTCTCACCCGTCACGCTAATAGTTACAAAACCAGAGTCACGCATTTCCTGGAAGAAAAAAGGTTCGATAACGGTAGATGTGGTAAATCCACACGACACCGCCACTTTCTCGTCGTGCAATGGAGTTTAGAGAAATCGCCATTTATAACGTTTTTAATACGCTTTTCGCGCATTTTCACCCGTTTTAAATTTCGAATTTTTCAGAAACTATTTATAGAGAACATTGACATCTTATAAGTAACTACCATGCTTAATTTCCAGTTGCTAACACCTGCAGTATCACAAAAATCACAATTTAGAAAGTTTTTTGCTCGTGCAACCCCAAGGTAGTAGTGACACCGACATAAAATAGAGCCTGTGTTAGAACAGGGACTGTCACCATAGATTTCCAACCATTAGTTTTGAAATAGGTTTCATACTTCCTGAGATTGCGTAGAAATAATGCGGAGAAAATTAAAGAATTGCGTAGACCATTTAGAACGTTTTTTAGAATGCTTTTTGCGCATTAGCACCCCTTTTAAATTTCGACTTTTTGAAAGAAATGTTCTTAGAGATCATTTATAATCTTATTAATTATCTTAACAAGTAACCACCATGCAAAATTTGATGTTTTTAATCCCTTCAGTAACACAAAAAGTGCATTTTTAGAACGTTTTTTGGTCCTGCCTCCTCTTTGGGGGTTAGTGGCACCGGGATATAATATAGGCTATATTGGAGAAAGGGCTGTCACCATCATTTTAAGGCCATTATTTTTTTAATCGATTTGATACTTTCTGAGATTACGTATAAATCACCATTTAGAGCGCTTATTGCTCCTGCACCCCCTTTGGGGTAGTGGCACCGATATAAAATAAACTCTATATTGGAGCAAGGGCTATCACCATCATTTCGACGCCATTATTTTTTAAATCGGTTTGATACTTCCGGAGATTGCGTTTAAATCTCCATTTAGAATGTTTCTTAGAACGCTTTTCGCGCATTTTTACCCACTTTAAATTTCGAGTGTTTAAGAAACGTCCTTAGAGATCATTTATATCTTATAGGTAACTTCCATTTCAAATTTCATGTTTCTAGGCCATTCAGTAACACAAAAATCGCATTTTTAAAAAGTTTTTTACTCCTAAACCCCTTTGGTATATTGGCATTTACTTGAGATATAGCCTATGTTCGAACTGGGACTAACGCATTCATTTTGACAACAAATTTGACAACAATTTTCAAATCGGTTCGGTAGTTCCAGAGATTACCTCCTACAAACAAACAATCCAATCAATCTTTACTTCTTTATAATATCAACTAGCAAACCCCGCGGCTTTGCTCGCATAATAGTTGAAATATGCCAAGTGATATTCATATGTCTAATTTTTATTAGAAGAAATTATACATTTAGGAATAATTCAAAAATTACTATTTAAAAAACAGTTTGAATAAACTTTATTATTACACTGTATTCGGCAGAAATAAGACTTAAATAAATAAAAAGAACTAAAACTAAATAAATAATAAATTAGAAAATATTTTGAACCTTTTATTCTCGATTAATACGCTCATTTCAGTAAGGTGAGTCTCCCTAAATGTGATAACACCTAAATGCGACAATGTTCTTTTGCATAAAATCCTAATGCAAGAATCATACGTAAATGTTATGTAATGAAGCATACGAACTTCAGAAGCAAAACCCGAAACATTTTTTTGCACGTAAAACGGTTTCTTTAAAAGAAATTTCCAATCAAATACACATCGTTCATTTTACATCGCCCTCATGTTTTGTAAATGCGACAAAAATTCCCGAAAGTTGCTCACGGTTTTCATTTTTTAACTTTGAAGATCAAATAACATTATAAACATCAAGAGCTACGTTGTCCATTTCAGTTACATGACCAGTTAAACTAAAGAAATGGCGACCGGTTTCCGGTTTAGAATTTGAAGTGGAGTACGCATTTAGGAGAGCTTGTTTTCATCCTGCGCGTAATAGTGACATATATATTGATGTAAATGTGGCGAAACATTTAGAAGATTAACGAAGGAGTTTATATGGGATTTTTTAAACTGTGTTGAGTCAGCATAATCCTCCATTAATGTTTTTCTTTGACCAAGTGTTTAAATATGTGTTTAAGACGTTCAAAAAAAGAAAAATACGCTTCTTTAAAATTTTTAATAAAATAAAAAGTGTAAGAAACGCAGTGGCTATTCCAGTAACATAATATAGACATATGATTAAGGAATTTGCAATAATTTTACATAGCAAAAATTCTGAAAAATCTTGCGTAGATTGAAAACAATTTATGTTTATTTTAATGCTGTTAAATGAGTTAATTTTACCAACATTATAACATTCGGTAGCATAAATGCTGTCTTCAATCAAAATGTCATACAATTGAGTTATTCCCTGGTTTAGGAGCCATAATTTTTGTTAGCACTTTTATATAATCTGATATTTTAATTCTGTTTTCACTTTTAATCGTTATAATCAACATTTTCTACTTTTAAATTAGTAAAAGAAAAAAAAATAAAACCATGTTTATCTAAATTTGTTTCCATATACGTATTTTTAAGTACAGAAAATGTTAATATTTTTCTGAAAGTGCAAGAGAAAAAAGAGGGGGAGGGGTGCAACAGAATATCAGGCACAGAGCTTGTCTTTGGCTTAATCAGAATTATTAGAAATATTGTACGATTTTATCTATTTCTAAGGGTGATATATTTACCATGTGACATTTTATAATAAAGTTATATGTTATAAATAGTCTAGTTAACAATATTATAAGTATCTTTTAAATACTCTTGTAACACGTAAGCTCCACACTGTGAATTCGCAACCACCGAAATGTCGGCGTCTTTAATTAATTCGCATTTTTCCTTCACAAAATAAGAATTATAATAAAATCAAATATGTCATTTGGATTCTTAATTAAATTTCGTATATGGATCATGTGGTTATATTTCATTATCACCAGATTGTCAGCAAAATTATGCAGAGTTGAAGTTACGGAAACCCAAATCGCACCGGTGTATAAATTATGGGTTAATATTGACGCGCGAATTTCGCGGATTTGAAATGATGTTTTCTGCAACAATCATTTAATTGTAGTTATGGCCATAGCTCCTTCGCAAAAAGGGATGAGAGTTTTTTTATATTAGGAACGCCTTTATTTATTTGAGGTTTATTTATATAAGGCATTATATGCAGCATTCAAATAGCTTTTGGATATTAGCAGTGTAAAATTGACAAACAGCTCGGTGCTGCGCCGTGATAAACATTTCAAGAATAATATTGAAAAGTTTAATTATAATAGTCCTGTACTTAAATTTTAGTACAGAAACAGTATCCTGTAAGTTAATAGAGACTTTCATTCTTCTTTTAATCAAGTGGTCTCCGAGACCGCTCACAGTAGTTATGCAACAATTCCTGTCACAGTAGTTAAGGGTTTATTAATTCCAAAAATAATTACAGTTAACCCTTAATTGCTGTTAGAGCTGCTTTTTTTAAATTTTCACAGTTTAATTTGTAATTTCCAGTTTAACTATCGATAAAGCGAAATTTTGGTTCATTTGGAGCCTAGTACTATTGTTTGAAATGTTTGAAAACTCGAAATTTTATTATAAATAGCACTGTATAAACAGTTTAGTACAAAAACAGTATTTTATGAGTTAATCGCGCATTTTATTCATCTTTCAATCGAATGGTTTCGCAGACCGCTCACAGTTGTAATGTGGCAATTTTCTGTCACAGCAGTTAATCGTTAAATGAACGTTTTCAGATAAATTGTCATGTATAAAATGCATTATCACATTTAGGACTATGAACGTCTCATTTAGGTCTTAGCTGCTATAAATGCGACAAAAATGACCTAAATGCGACAATCCTATATTGTGGTTTTATACAACAGATAATTACTAAATTTCTGCACAACAAGTTAGTTTTGAACTAAAGGTACAGTATTCAGTAATTTAATGCTTAATAAAATATACATTAATATAATAAAATCTCAAGTATACCATAAATGCTACAAAACTACGGGGAATCATGTCTCATTTAGGCAGACTGACCTTATTCTTTTGAATTTTATAGAAACCATCTTCTTACATCTTAAAATTCACCATCATGTGAAATTCCAAGCTTCTTGTCTAACGGTCTACCATCTCTATCAACATGAAATGCTATGTTGAAATAGGGACTGTCATTAATAATTTGCCAATATTAATTATGAAGTTGCTTTGGTTAATATTCCACAGAAACGTAATTTTAAAAGTTTATAAAGACCTTTTTAGAACATTTGTTGTTCATGACCACCCCAGGTGGTACAGTCACCGGCATAAAATATAGCCTGTGCAGGATCAGAGACTGTTACCATTGATTCTCAGCTGTTACTTTTATAATTGTAATAAAAAGTTAAAATCTTAAACAACGATTTTTACGCACAAATAACGTACAAAACGATAAAAATACTCATACGATCGTTTCAAGGATACTTCGATCAGTCAAAAAAAATTAAATGGGTTCTAAGAACCCCACGGCTATAGCCCCGGGAACCGGCTTATGGATTGATTGAAAAACGCAGATGTAAGAGTTTATATATCCGAAAGAAATGACGTAAATAAACAGAACTAACTGAAAAAGAGTCACTTCGGAGGATCTCTCCACACTGGTGAAAGAAAAGGGGTGCTGGTCATATCATTTACTAAAATGGAAGTATGTTTATGAATATAGTGAGCTTCGTAAAAGTCTAGATCAAAAACTGAGTTACATATTTGAATAATTTTTCCTCTGAATAATTGAACTAGTGGTTGGCATTCCGACAATGTTTCGCTACTGTAGATTTCTCAATTTCCTGCTTTCTAACGTAATTCTGGTGTTCTTTTAGCCTAATTCTAAGTGTACACTTCGTCTGCCCAATGTAAGAGAGGCCGCACTCACAAAAAATTCTGTAATTGTCCCAGGTATTATGATCGTCAATAGGATCTTTAAGATTAGAGAAAGAAATTTTATTGGTTGGAGAGAAAACCACTTTAAAACTAAACCTGTTGAGAATACGGGAAATTTGTGTACTGATTTTAGGAAAATAAGGTAAGACAACAACATTTTTAAATTCTTTATTTGCTGGAACAGAATCGGTGATTATATGAGGTTTAGATAAAATGCGGTTGATGATATTCAAACTAAATCCACGATCGTGTATTTAGTTTGAATATCTATCGTAAATGTATGCTAAATGTGTAACTCGTTAAAATACGGCTTCCTATTATTTTTTTTTTCGCTCAAACAAATTCCCATACTTTTATTATGTTCTCCAAAAAAATTTTCAACATTCTGAACAATAGTTTCGTGTGTGGACAACTTTAAAATAGGGTCGAATTATGAACATGCTGTAAATAAAATTTCTAATTTATCGTAATGCTAAAAGTGTAATTTATTAAAAATCGACCTCTAGTGGCAAAATTTTGAACTACTTTTATTTAAAATTTTTTAGCTTAAACAAATTCCCATCCCTTTCACAAAAATTTCACAACTTTATGAACAATGTTTTGTCTGTAGACAACTTTAATGTAGGGTCGTTTAATTATGGACACCCTGTATATAAGACGTTTGCTATTGCAGTTGACAAATCCAGTCGACTTGTAAGAGGTTTGTTATTATTGCAGTCAAATTCTATTAAGTTTGAGGTAGTAACTGATATTAGATCGAATATTGGAGCTATGACATTATGTCTTAGAATAGTACTAATTTCGATTTAAAAATTTAATCGATGCAAAGAATATTTCGATGTATTATAATGTAAGTCCAAGTGACAACACAAGGTGGTTGTTGGCAGTTGTATCACTAATACAGCTGGTCATGGCGTAAGTGTAGGAAGACCACCCATAAGATTTCCCCATAAGAAAACGAAGTCAGTTTGTCGTTCGAAGGCGTTTATTTATCAGACAGGAAATTTTAAACAACGCTCACATTTATTGAAGAATCCACAAAGCCTTCAGGCTTTGGCATGAATTTCTATATTATACTGTATGATCTTAAGATGCAATTTAGAATACTACATCATACAGACATCACGTAACATTTTCCGGAGCACTAGTGACAAGACAGAAATCTGATCTCCGAATTCATCGCATCCGCTTTTTTCTAGACTCGCGGAGGAAGACAAATGTCGACGTACCACGAATCAACCAGTGAAAGGCGCGCTTCTAGAGATGGTCTGATGGTCTAATAAGGCGAGGAGGGAGTTGTTTAAGGCGAAAGAATCCCATATCTATTAGAGCTTTGTTTTTGAAATAAAAAACCTAGCGCGGGGAACTAGACTCGTGGAATTAAGACTGGAAATAAAAAAAAACAAAATCGTTCTTTAAAACATTCGAAAATGAAAACTCGCTTCTCTCAGAATATTGCAGACTGGATAGGTGATAAAAATTTATGAAGGGGCTAAGAAGTTTAGATTAAGATTTTTAATAAAATAATTATTAATATACGCGTTTTAAATTTAAAAGGAAATTAAATAGGAATAAATAATAAATATTATTAAGAAATAGAAAAATAATGAATATGCCGGAATTCAAATGAATATCGCGAAGTAAAATTTAACCTATCTATGTATCTACCTATATATATATGTATATAATATATGTATATATATAATATATATATATATTCTTATAGTTATGGATCTATATATATGTATAAATGAGATTTAAATAGAAATTCATACTTAACAAAAATCTGTGTTAGCATGAAAAATGGGTTATATAATATCTACTATAAAAATACTTCATTAATATGTAAACAGCCTTACATAAACATGAATTTAAAAAAAAGGTTGTTTTAAATATTTAATATTTGGAAGTACTTTTTAAGGCATTTTATAATTTAAAAAAAAGTATTCTAAAACTCCCGAATGTCGCATGTATTTTCTACTTCTTAAACTGCTGAATGCAAAATATATATTTTTTCCCCTTACTTTATTTTATTTAAAACTCCACCTTTTCAACTTTTTCAGTTTTTTGTGTTATTTTTTTTGTTCCTTTTTTTATACTATAAAAGAAGCATCTTGTTCAATTAAGAAAAATATTTTTATGTACGCTACCTCAGTATTATTATGTTTCTTTAAAATATTTTAACGAGGCAATGAAAAAAACAAAAAGGTGGAGGGAAAAGATTTTTTTATTATTATCCTTATTATTATTTCTTGATTATAATTCGTAAATTTTAATGTTTTATTATTATGGCTCTTGAAATAATCTTCTTTTTATTATTATACATACTGTTATTGCTGTTGCTTTCCAAATAAAACTTTTTACAATATCAAAATTGTTCAGAATCATTGGGATTATAAATAAAGATATTTTATTATTATATTCATTATTATTTCTTGTTTATAATTCGTAAATCTTAATGTTTTATTATTATGGCTCTTGAAAGAATCTTCTTTTTATTATTATGCATACTGTTATTGCTGTTGCCATCCAAATAAAACTTTTTACAATATCAAAATTGTTAAAAATCATTGGGATTCTAAACATCAGATTGATTATTAAAACTGATGTAACATCCGTTAAAGGTGTTTTAGATAATTAGACAAAGACATTCAGATATTATTACAATATAAAATCGGCATGTGCTTTCAGTAATCTGTAATTAAAAGAAATAGTTTTACAAATTGAAAAGAAGAAATGTGTTGTTGAGAAACAGAGTAGCATTTTCTTGATAGAAAACAGTGCGTGTTACATGTATGATAATACCCACAAAATATCGAATATGTTATCGACCATGGGTGGTAAATATTTCAAATGCATTTAAAAAAGTTAGTATTACTTTTAAATATTCTATTGAAAGCAATCTGTGTGTTATTGACAATCTATATATAAAGCCTCTTAAAAAACAATTATATACATATCATGGAGTAGTTATGTAGCATTGCTTTCGGCCCCACCGTTATATCTGAATTATTAATGAAAATAATATAAGATCTGAATTGTAACGAAAAATTGTTTATTTCTCAAATAGAGAGAAAAATCACTGAAGATGATGGCCAAAATAATTAAAATTGAGAAAGTATAGTTTTATTTAAATTTATACCCTAATGCTTTTTTAATGTTTTTACTACAATAACCACTTTGTAAACAAATATAATGTAAAGTATATTTTCAATAAACTAAGTATGGTTTGAGAAACACTAGCTGTATTTCTGTATCTAGCTTTAAAACACACACACACAAAAAAGTCACTAAATCTCCATACAAATGAGAATAAATCTGTGAGCTCATATGTTAACTGAAGTAAATACATACCCTATCATACCAATGGCAACTTCAAACTATGCAACTTCATAAGCTATATGTCCACTAAAGATGTCAGGCTCTTAGAAAGTCAACTTCTAAAGGCAAGACTCTAAAACACAACATCCTTCCAAAAACTTGGGATGGTACAGTCGTGGAAAGAAAAAAGTAAATACCCCTTGCTAACTCTGCAACAAATTTCTGTAGAAGAATGTTAATGATACCAAATTATGGAAAATGAATTCCACATTTAAATTATGCGTAAAGTTTGTGTAGGGGGCTATATACCTATTAAAACGATCCAAAACCTTGTGTTTTTCTATAGCAGTACCCAAGGTTGACACCATAAATAAATTCTACACCCTTCAATTAGCCCAAATCCAAATTTTCATGAAATTCGTACAATTAGTTTCAAAGAAATTAATTATTTTAGAATGAGCCTATTTTAAGGGACTTTATCCAAATTGAAGTTCAGTACTCGATTGTTGAAATGCTAGAGAAAACCATGTCACTTCTATTAATGTATTAATTCTTACCGATATGATCATTTCACTCGCTTAATATGTTTCGACTATTGCCAGCCCAAATGTTTCAATATTATGAGTAATATATATATATTTTAATTATTCTTTTCTGCTCATCATAGACGGCATTTTAAACAATAATTCGAAAACTACATGGAAGAAAAATTTGAAATTGAGAATTCACATAAAGCAAGTGATAATAAACATTAATCTATCAAAAAAATTTAAGTTTGCAATTCTTATTTTTTTTTCGAATATTAATTTCATAATTTACAATATTAAATCAATTTTAAAATTACAAATTCAATGTATTTATGTTTAGGTTTTTTAGTATTATAACCACATACAAAATTATCACAGTACGATTATAATTTCAGGAGCTATTAATAAAAATATGAAAATATAATTTAACATAACAAGCTCTAAATTTTCAAAATTTATAATTCAATAACTTATTATCCAATCGACTTGACATTTCGTTTCTAGGCATAGTTTGAACCGAAGATTTAAAATATATTGGTGGGTGTTGCTATTAAAAAAAAAGAAAATTTGGCCTGTTTTTTAATTGTAGATGGCCCCCTAAGGAAATTTTTTATATATCATTTAAAATTCTACTTTATTTCCAATCATTCAGTATTTTCCTTCTGTTATAATTACTTGCAGAGTTAGTAGGGTGGTTTTACTTTTTTTTCCTCCCATGACTGTACATTCGTTCTCGCTACAGAGGAGACTTCACATTTTACAGAAAACAACTAATTTCAATACTAATTAATATAAATTCTCAAAGTGTAAATGACACTCCAATTTCTCCACTTTTAGCTCTTTTCACACTTTGTGGAAATTAAAAAGAGATGGAAAAAGGAAGCAACTGAGAAGACCAGAACGGATTCAAAATCAGAGTTACCTTTCATAGAGTGTCTTTATATAAATAAAAGCATGAAGTAAGGAGAACTCTGTTCAGATCAAGTGCGTGTTGAAATTGTGATCTGGCACTTTCAAGTTAAATTTTAGCATGTTATGCAATGTGCTAATAAAAAAGTTTAAGCACAAGAATTCAAACAGAATTTTAACTACCTATGCGTTATCATTGATTGAAGATTATTTTAATGAAGTTATTGGTTTCCATGCTAAAAGAAATTTTAGCTCGGATGTGACATTCCTGCCCATTTGATAGGGTTTGACACAAAACATTTTGAAGAATTTCTTTAGTTAGTTACTGTCTACATTTGTATCTTAACAAAACTTATTGAATAAACTATCAAATTTGGCCTTAAATTTGAAAGAATTGGTAGATTTTATAATTAATCTTAGTATTTCTTCAAAAATAAATAAAAATGTTTTGGTCACTAATATATCTCTATGGACAGCCCACATAACAAAAAGTATTTTTCTATTTTCGCCTTTAACAATGTAAGTAGCTGTTTCGCTTTTCCGCCATGATACACTTCTGTATTAGCCGGCTTTCCCTTGCCCAGTATTGTAAGTTGACTGCCGTGTTTAAACTGATTTTCAACTTTAAAATAAAAATGTCATAATGGATTTTTATATACAGTATAGTTTATATACAGTGTTTATATACCGTTCTGAGTAATAAAACCATTTGTAGTTATTATGCATTCTCCAAACTACCTAGGCTCTTTCAAGAATTGTTTGCATAAAATAAAAATAAAACTCAAATTTACGATAATAATTAATGTTAATAAATTAAATTATCTAATAAAATACATGGATAATGATAATTTATGATTAAAAATGCTTTCAAGGTGTAAAAAACATTAACATTTTTTGTTGACAAAGTATGGACGTTTTCGTATCTAAAATTGTAAGAGTAAAAAAGAAAGATGCTTTGAAAAATTATTTAAAACTTTTAAATTAGGCATTTACCTTCTTTTTATGTGTTACCAAAGTAAAATTCCATTTATGATTTTTTTTTTATTTTAAGCGCAATTATTCTTGATTTATGCGCATTTTTCTTTTAACTCTCGCAGTACTAAAATGCGGTCAATTTGAACCTAGTTTTTGAGTTTTTTTGCTAATTTAAATATTCGTAATATTGCGGAAATTACATTTTCCTCTTTGTAATAAATCTTGATGGCCAGTATTATGTCGATATTTTATCGTTTGATCAGATCTATGGATACCAATAATCAGCTTGCACACTTTAAGGAATGTATTAAATTTAAGAACGCGAATTTTTAAATGATCACATAGTGGTATGAAGAATGTTTCCGATAAAAAAAAAACCCTTCTATGTCCATAATTTTACCTGGAAGGCTAAAAAATTATATGTTCGTCACACGAGAATTATCCTTAAACCGGTTAATTCTGCCTCGACGTCTTTGACATCGTCAGCAGTGAAAAAAACACTCCAGACACTGCAATATATATATATATATATTTAATACAAAAAGATAAACGCATTTTAAATCAACTGAAAAACACAAAGAAAGAAGATTTAGATATTAACAAAAAGTAATGTCTTGCACTCTCAGAAATGAATACTCAGATTTCACGAAATTTTCTTTGTTTTTGACGAAATGGTTTCCTGGAAAATGCTCCGAGCGAACATTTCGTCAAATTAATGAAATTAGTTTCTTCACTTGCTTGACGATATAAATTTCGTCAATAGTTTCGTCAAAAGAGGGCTGGTGGCGCCATCTCTCAAGTAGTTTGGAAGCTCCAGCATTTGACACGGGGAAAGAAAAAAATCATTTCTCTCTCTTTCCTCGGCGTGATTCCAACTCACGACCTTACGTATGGGAGGTAGCTGCTCTTCCAACCGGGCTGCCGGGGACTTGGAAGTGTCTGCTTTTAGACTGGTGTAATGAATTCCACTTCGTGTTAATATTTTTATAACGTAGATTGCAATTTTACCAGCGCTGCTATATTTTCTGAAAGTTTTAAGAAAGGTTAATTTATTTTTATGGTTTTCTCGTACCAATGAATAATTATAATATGGCTTGATTAAATAATTTACAACCGAAATTTTCTTTGATCAATGGATGATTAGAATATGGTCTGGTTAATTTGTTGCTCACAAATAACGAATTGTGAAGTGCATATTGCGTGAGATTTTATCACTTTGAGTAGGGGGATAAGATTTTAACACTTTACTGTTTATAAAGAGGAGAAGGATCAATTATGTTTACTTTTAATTTGATTGAAAACGTAACATACTTCTTAAAAAAAAAAAAAGATATCCTAGAAGTTTGAAATTTTATTGGCCTAATTTTCTAATTGAATGGTTTTGAAGAACAAAGGAAATTTATTCTTTTCGAATTAAAACATAACGAACGACAACATATAAATAAAATAATAATAATAATAATAAGCATTCCTAAAAATTCTAACAGCTAAAAAAATAACTAATGAAAAACAATAACTACCTATATTTCAGTATTTTCTGAAAAGCACTAAGTGCTGTTTTAAAATAAATTATTACAGGACTAACATAAGCCAGAAAATATCTGTTTGCTAAAATCGCAGGATTTGAGGAGGATTTGAGGAACTGGTTCCTTAAAATGCATTGAGTCTGACCGTGATTGAGGCAAAACTTTCGTCAAATATTTGAGGGTTTACGTTTCGTTATAAGTCACGTGATGTTAATAGGAAATGATCGTCAAAAACGACGAAATACAGCTCGAGGATTTCTGAATCGTCAAAAGGGAGAGTTTTATTTCTGAGAGTGTGGAAATACAACAGGAAAATAATAGTTACTGATTAAAAAATTAAATTTAGGTCGCAAAATGGCTGGCAATTTCACAGGCAAAACTTGCGATAAAAAATAATAATAACTTTTTTATAATCGTAAATAAGAGAATGGGTAATATGAGTTATAATGGTTTGGGCAGGCTTTGGAATTACTACTAGTTTCTGAATAAACAGAAGGACACTTTTTTATATTTCAGAAGGACAGTGCCTCGACTCACATAAAAGACTCTATGTTTAAACGGTTTCTATCGGCTAGTTATTGCATCGCCTGCTTTAATTTTTGATTTATATAAAATGTACTTTAAATAATGGCAAGAGTTTTATATGCTGGAGAAAAGAAGCAAAGTTATACTAATGAACTAAAACAAACAATTTTGTGTGAGTAGCGTACTAACAGCTTGCATTATTTACAAAAATTGATTAATTCAGTAACAAAAATAAAATATGAAGTAGTTTTATGAAAAAGTAACACAGCATCTTATAGTTTATTATTATTAAAGCAGATTTTATAAATATATTTCATTTTGTTAGACTTATCCTTTTGGAATACTCATTTTTAAAATAAAATTTTAAGTTTGGTCAATATATTTTCTTGATCTTTTTGTTAAAGTTAATTTGTTACTATGGGAGATTAATAGCTTGTATAAAATATTTATTTAATACAGTCGAACCCCGTTAATACGCGCCCTGCTTAATACGTGAAACCGCTTAATACACGATACCGTTTAATACGCGAATTTTCTTCGGTACCTTGAAAAACGCTTATCTTTTGCATATAAAAAACCCCGCTTAATACGCGAACGTTTAATATGCGAACCCGTTTAAGACACGAATTTTTATAAGTCCTTTGAAAAAAAATACTATGTTTAATATGCGAATGCAGTTTGGTTCGAAACAGGAGAGGTGAGGTTTTAGATGGAATAATGCCTCAAACTTTACATAAGACAGACAATTATTTAAATTAAGAATGCTTTTTCCTGTTCAAATCTGTTCTCTTCGGTCAATGACATGCCACGCTTTCCTCTCCCCCCCACCCCTTTGCTTGAAGCTTATTTTGATCACATGCTAAGCCAGCAAGATTTCGAAAGCTCTGAAACGCGCGTGGTATTTCAGAGTTACCATTACGAAAGGATTGGTTGTGTTATGTTTTATGAATCTTCTATTCAAAACACAATATTACCACGATCTCATGAATACACTTCTAAACAACCATGTATGGCTTTACTAAAAATATCAATTGAAACCTTTCCCAGCTAAAGGAGAATTCTTTCCTGGCGCCGATAACTTCATATAGTCAAATAGGCCAGGAAGACCGAAGAGAAAATTTTATTGGTAACGACCGCACAGTAAATAAGCAAAAGTGCTGCCCCCCCCCCCCCCTCCTGATCAGAAAGAGTTAAGTCTTGATTAAAATCTCGTTACGGAATAAAATTCAAGCAAGTGTGCGGTGAATTAGCAGCTGTAAACATTGAAGACGTCAATTGTTGGAAAACAAATTTGCTTCCGCTCCTTGTAAAGAACTACTCAAGCTGTGATATTTACAACGTGGACGAATTTAGACTTTTTTACAATCTGACATCCAACAAAACAATAGCTAGGAAAGGAGAAACATGTCAAGGGGATAAACTAAACAAAGGCTGTCTTACTTTTCTGCTCGGTGCCAACTCTGACGGATCAAACAAGTTACAACTACTGGTCATAAGAAAATTATAGAACCCGCGATATGTTAAAAACGTCAAAAATCTCGCTTGCTTATACGAAAGTCAGCGTAGATCGTAAATAACCGGCAGCTTTTTTTCTATATGGGTTCACAATTTTGACCAGCGGATGGGAAAGGATTCGCGCCAAGTACTATTGCTTGTGGACAACTGCCCTGCGCATCCGAAAGATAACAAAGGCCTGAAAAAAATTCAAGCTGGATTTTTACCTCCAAATTCGACCAGTGTCACTCAGACAATGGATAAAGGAATCATTAACAATGCAATGTTAATTTACAAGACTGGCGTAGTACGACGATACCTACACCAAATGGAACACGGCAGCAACCTTTCTTCCTACGAGTGTATTTTTATTACTGTCCTCCACGCTATACACGTGCTTACCTCAGCGTGGAAGAGCGTTACACCAACGTTGATTAAAAATTGTTTTCGCAAAGCAGGTTTTGGAATTAGCGAGGACATCACTGGTACAGGGCGACCTTGTACCCTGATGTTGAAGAAGACTGGCTAAGCACACAGGCAATTATAGAGGAAGATATTGATGATTTAGAAACAATTATCAACAAAGATCTAGTCACCTCTGTCTCATAAGTCTGGATGACAACATCGCCGATGTAACTGCGACTGGAAAACCGAATGAAGAGGAAGAAGAAGATGAATCCGAGCCCACGGCCATATGCCCATTCTCCAAAGTTACAGAGGCGTTCAATTTTCTTAGGCCGTAAGCATCGTCATTGAACGAAGGTTCCTCGAGTAGCGAGATTTACCATCATCAGAATAGGACTGAAAACATCATGTTGATGGTGCGGATGCATGTCAAACTGGCGAAAATTGATAGCTACTTTGGAAAAAAGTATTTTTTATGTCATTATTGAATTTATTAAATTTTAACATTTCAATTTTTATATTGACTTTTTATTAGTATCTGCTGTTCTCTATTTGTTTTGTAAAGCTAACAAGGATTTAAATTTTGCTAACATGAGTGTTAGTTAACATGAGATAACATGATTGGTGAAAAGTTTTGGTATTGCTTTGTTCAATTTTATGTGTCGTACATAATAAATATAACTTTAATAAAATTTAAAATGATTTTTACTTACGACAAGAGTTTTACTTACTTATTTGAATTTCCAATAGATCGGGCGGCGGTTGCACAAACCATCACCTCATCGCATTCACGGCTAAAATGTTAGGATTAGTTAAAACTCGATTCGCATATTAAAAAGCTATATGTCTGCCAAGTCATAACTTGTTGGAATACACCTGCAGATGAGATTTTGGGGATTGACTGGTAAGTTTACCATTGTGTGTTTTTCTGCTCCCAATCACAATCTTCTATGTTTTCATACCTTTAGGTGCCGGAAAACACAATGGCAAACTTACCAGTAAACTCCTAAAATCAGGTCTTCATGTGGTTTCCACCAAGATATTACTTGGCAGACCAGTTGCTTTTTAATATGATAATTATGTTTTAACTAATCCTAAAATTTCTGCCTTGAAATCGATGAGCTGGTGGTTTGTGGTTTGTACAGCCGCCTCCCTTGCATACAACTTTCGAACTTTCCTGCTTGATAAACATAGAATGGTAACCACAAATAAAAACGTCATTTTATTGCTTAAAAACGCTAAAAACAGTCATAATGATGTGTTTTATCCATATAGTTTGTTATTAGATGAGCCACAGGACGAAAATTCGCGTTACCTGGGTTAATACGCGAACCCGTTTAATACGCGAATTTTGATCGGTCCCTTGATTCGCGTATTAACGGGCTTCGACTGTAGTTTAAAGTAACAATTCAATAAGAGACAAAATACTGTTTTGGACATATCGTGTTACAATCCGTTAAACAGGACATTTCGTTATGATAAATGTTCATATAGTTTATGTCTTAACCTTTTTCTTTCTTTCTAACCGATGACCAGGCCCCTACCTGCCGGGAAGCTCCAGCTGAACGGGTTTGATTCCTGGTATCGGGGCGGGTGACCGCCTAATCGCTGCGTAGCGGCAATAAACCTAACAAGCATCTAGAACGTATCGGCATTGCCTTTTGCTTAGTTGTGAACGGTGTTATGTAGGTTGCTTAACATTTATATCCTGTTGTTTGGAATCTGCACATTGCTACTTATGTTGATCTCGTAATTTGGAACCTTGGTCAGGTATCGAGACCTTCAGCTAGCAAGGCACCCCAGGAGGTACAATTCACAGGTAACTTAGGGGACTTTGTACCTACGACGGATTTTACATACACCAGGCAGCATTATCGTACATGGTGGATTCTAGCCAGCAGCAGGCCTCGATCCCGCGGCATTATCTGCGGATTCTATGCTCTGCCAATTGGGCCACCGCTGCCCGAAGTACTTCTGATTGACCTGGCGTTTTGAAGCCGAATTGTTGGTGCAGACTTGTCGCCAACAATTCAACAATTAGGCGACAAGTCTGCATTAGCATCTCTTAATCTTTTATCTACTGACGATACTTCAAAGTACCATTAAAATAATTTGTTCTAAAATTCATTTAATACATTGGTTAGTATATTAATACAGTTTAGAATGAATCATAGTTGCATTTCTTTATCTTGTTCCAAGAGCATTTTTGGTTACACAAAACAAAAATATTTTTAAAAGGATGCTTTCTTTTGCCTTTGTATCTTTTCAGCTTTCTTCGCGTTGGGGAAGGGGGGGGGGGTTCAATTTGAAACATTTCTCTATTTCCATTGTAAGAACATTATATTTGTACATTTCCTGATTCTGCAAAATATTAAGAAAAATATTTAAAATAAAATATTTAAGTGGGGTTATAAATATTGCACAAAACCCCTATAAATTCAAATTTAATTAATCCTTCTAAACCCTTCAATCATTCTAAAATCCTTCTACGATTTTTTAAATGATCATCAAAAACGTCTTATGTATTTTCCAAAATTCACGAAAAAGGCTTTAGAAGATAACATTTTCATGAATTCATAATTCAGTACATAAAGGGTTTATAAAGGCGGTATTGGTATCGACACATTATCAATGATTTTTAAGGCTTTTTAAACTCATATTTTACTGAACTGACATTTTATTTTTAAAATATGCTATTTAGTCCATCTTGACAGTCGATATGTTGGCCCTTTTTACTATGCATGCACGTATTAAAAAATGTCTGAAATATTTCTTAATTCTTAGCAAGCAATGTATGAAATAGAAACTAGCGTGTAGCGAGACAGGATGACACATTATGTTGGTTAAACATAAGATGTGTTTACTTCAATGAAATGAGATAGTGGGCAACTAGACAAATTTTATAGAAATATTTCATATTACACACATATCTCAATGTAACTCATTTCTCAGAAATCAACTTTTATTTCATAATATTTCAAAAATAATACATATTATTGCATCCTATTCCAAAAAATAATCTTGTTAAAAAAGGCTGACAATGAGAGTAATATAACTAAAGTAAGCGAAGAAAGAATAACAATTTTCGAATGATTAAAAAAAATGATAATTTGTTTTTTAAACGATTAATTGTGCAAACACTAATGAACTATTCTGCAAAGCATAGAGCTCTGCAGATACTTTCTAACAATCTTTCATAAAATACCTTTGACCTTTTTTTATGAAGATTTTCTCATAAAAAATCTTTTTTGACTTTCGCTAAAAAATGAAGCCTTTTTTTTTAGTTATTTTTCATGTCATGTTTGAAGAAAGTTTAAGCCACCTGGGGATATCAGTTTTCTGTTTTCTGTTGTTTTTTTAATATCTTGACTTGAACATTTACTACTACTAAAAAATATGAAATAAAAATGTTTCATTAATAAAAAATGTTTATCTTAATATAAGCCTTCAGTAAAAAATGACTTTGTCTTTTTATTAGAAAAAATAATAATTTACCGCTTATTAAAAAATATTTTCAACGTGCTTTGTTTTTGTACTTGCTACAGATACGTAGGCGGTGTGAATTTTATACGTGTTGAATATGAGATTATGTCAATGAATAATTATTCCATTATATTTTTAAAAATCAATTTCAACAGCCCTCATACCCTAAATAATAAAAAAAAAATCCGCTATTTTTTTTTTCCTTTCCTTCGATAAAATTATTTTTACTGTATAACCATTTTTAGAAAATTAACTGAATTGAAGTGGAGGAGTGACGCTAACTTACACTACTTTCCCGTACCATACAAATGCCATTTCGCCAAGGAAAATAGGCATCACTTACAAATTGAAGACAACGTTCTTTAAATCAATAATATCTTAACATGTGTCAAAATTTGTTTCACGAATACATCTAAATAAAGCATTAAACTGACAGAGATAACACATTTTAAAATTTGCAATTATAAATTCTTTGAAAATGATTCAAAGTTGGATTTGATCGAAATTATTTTTCTTATACCCAACATATAATCGCGATCTTCTGCTATTTAATTCTGTGTACATTATACGATTTATTGTACAATGTTTATTTTCTTTATTTTGTCATATTAAGATCACTTTTATTAAGTATTATTGAATGGTAGAGTATAGTTGAATAATAAGTAAACTAATAAATTAAACCGTATGGTTCATTATTTAAATAAGTTAATTATTTTGCTTCATATATTGCCAACAAGACTAAATTTCAGTTAAAGAAAGAACAAAAAGGCGCTGAGTTGAACTTTCAAAAACGCAGCTGCGCCACATCGTATTTATTAAAAAATTATATACTATAAACATAAAAAAACCTAGATATTTCAATGTTTAAAATACACAAGAAACCCTATATGCATTCCGTATCTATGCACAAATCACAAAACTTTCCTTTGTGTATAATGTCTGTATTTTTGTTTCTTCCGATATATCAGAGATGTTAATTTATAATGATGTATGATTACCATTACAATTATCAATTTTCAATTAAGCATACTCCATTCGCTTTTAAATACACAAATGTGTTGTGTTTGGTAATGATAATAAGATACAAATTTTATTGTTGTTGGGTAATACATTATTTTTCGATTACGGCTTTATGACGTATTTTTTCCGAAATATTGTAATGACTTTTTACTAACAATTTTCATGTAATATTTTTTTTTAATTAGGTGCTAAGAGAGGTGTTATGTAGTAAGTTTTTATTAACAATCTAAAAAAAAGAGATATCTATTTCCGATTTTGATAAATTTTGAGTAAGGTTTGCTTATGCTTTCCTTATGTCACATCTCTAGGTAAAAAGCCTACAAGAAACTGGAGTGAATTAAAAGAAGTATTAAATTCTTTGTTTATGAATAATGTGTAACACAAGTACATAAAAGTTTCGAAGCGATAATAATTCATCTCTGTCTTGAATTCATATGTTATTTTACACACTTTCTATTCATCTCATCAAGAAACTTGATTTATTTTTATCGGAATCGATATGTACGAAGGCAGAAGGAAAATATTTTAGCATCACAGGGAAGAAGAAGCGCTGGTGATCTTTAACGTTGTGCGATTTTAGAACATGGTATTAGAACACATTGAGCCACGTTTCACGAAAATATCGTTTTTTCATCATATTTCCTCATGCCGTGAAGGCAATGTAGCCGTTCTTGTGATCATACAACGTGATTTGGACGATTGTGGGTCCGCAGCACTTCTCTATTCACCTTAATTTTCAGATATGGAATCTTAAATTTTCGTAGATTCCCTGCAGGGTGATTCCATACAAAATGAGCAAATCAGCTGTGGCTGACATCTCACAAGCATTAATGGAAATCACATTTTAAGTAGATCATATTCATTTATGAGTAAATGCAAAATAATAGATTTCAGGATTGTTTATTTAAGTATGAAAAATTATATTAAAAGTCGATACAAAATCGAAGTTTTGTGTATATGCTTGAAATTTCTGTTTCGATTATTAGCCTTAGGACCGCAAATACCATATTAAAAATTATTTACAATTAAGAAACGTTCCTGGATTTTACATGGAACCTTACCATTTTTTTTTTACAGTGCAGTGAAAATGCCTTCATGGGGTGGAAATATGCCGAAAAATAGTGTAATGAAATATAATTTTCCAAATGGTCTTTAAAATTAACAAAATTTTAGTCTTTAATATGACAAAAAAATTAGATGTGTCAGCTTTTCTCTATATTTATTATTGTGTGTGTTAACTCAAATATTTTCAGATACTAGCACAGTTTAATATACTAAGGTCTGAATTGAGAATGATGACCACAACACATACAGTATTTATTTGAGAAATAAATGAAAATTTTTTGAGTTCGATTTATTTATTTATTTTTATTGTGTCCAGGCCATAATTTGAACCAATGATTTTTAGTTTAAGCTTCCAGTGCTCTGCCAACTGAATTATCCTTGACAAAGAACATCTGGTGTGTTAACTCAAATAGCTCAGCATAATATATTGTAGGTAATGAAACTCAAAGTAAACGCTGGTTACTCACAAAAGATTCGGGTACAGTGCTGTATCTGAAGTAGTACTCTCATTTAGCGATAATTTTGGAAGTGCGATTTCATTTATGGTATGCGCGTTTAAGTTCCACTGAATTTTTCTGACTATTTGGCGTGTAGAAATGATATATATCATAAAGAAGGCCTACATATATATAATTTTGGAAATTTTTCTGTAGAAAATTTCACACGTTTTAATTTTAGTAGTTTGAAAAATCAGCAATTGTTAATTTTTTAACTTGCTTATGATGCGTAAAACTAACAGAGTGAAAAAGTGTCCAAGCCTGGCATTGAACCAGGGTCATTTACATTATGCTCCAATTCTCTACCACTCAGCTACCAGGGCAATACCAAGCCTAGCACGTCTCACACTTATCTGTTGGAAAGACTGCATCCGCAGCACAAAAATAATTGGACTACTTTTCTAAATATGGACGACCATTGCTAAAATCTGATTTTCAAATGTGCTATGTCTTTTATAAAATATTTACTTAGATATTTTTTAACTTTTTAAGCAACAAAGTTTTATGTTCATAAGTTCAGACGTTCTTCGAACGTCTGAAATATAAACTCAATAAATACAATATATCCCTAGTCGCAAAACCTTCTATGAAATTAAGAAATATAGTATGCAAGAAAATAGAACCACAGCTTTGGCCGGATTATACAGCGAAGAACCTTTACAGATCGATTTTAAAAATAGCAAGTTCATTTATACATCAAGATTTTATTTACCATCCATAATCCGAGAATCAATAGATATATTTTTACGCAACAAGAATACTTGCAATGATTCAGTGTCCATAGAATTACCTAAAATTTGGAAAGAGCTGCTATGTAATTTTAGAAACAATAGTAGAAATTAATCCACTCTCGCAAATAGCCAAGATAATTTTACTTTTATTTTATATTTTGCAATTCTTTTCATTATGCATGTTGTCTCGTGACATTGTTTTACCATGTTATTGTTTTGAAAATTAATCCACGCTCACCAATAGCTAATCTAATCTTTTAAATTAATTTTATGTTTACAATGTTTTTCATTATGCATCATGTCGCGTGACATTATTTACTATGTTTATTGTTTTTAAATTATGTGAAAATATTTTCTATCGTTGAATGATTTTGAAAATGTTGCCGTTTGTGCAACGAAACGATCGTCAATCTTAATAAAGATTTTCTATCACTTTTTATAGCATTTTTAACTTTATCTGTTTATAAGTGATTATTATACATGTGTTTACAACAAAGTTTTGTTAAAATATTCAGCAAGTATTGGAAAGTATTTCATAATCTATGCTTGATGTATGGTTTTCTTTCTTGTTAGATTCTTCTATCTTTACGAGAAGAAATTATTGGATACGTAAAAATTTTCTAATTTTGGTTTTCGACGGATTTACACGTTTTAGGGGGTCAGATATGTCGAAAAATATGTTTTTTTTTTATGTCTGTATGTGAATATGTGACTCTGTCTGTCTGTCTGTATGGGGCACAAATTTTGTGGACGCTCTATGTCAAAAACTAATGAACGGAATTTAATAAAACTTTAGATTCAGTTAGTCCCTGATATAAAATGGTGCTGATTACTTTTTGGTGTAAATCGCCCAATAGGTAGCGCTGCTATACTGCATTATTCACAATTTCCTCAATAGCTATATCTCAAGAACTAATGCACGGATTTTCAAAAAACTTCAGATTCAGTTAGTTCATGATATAAGCTAGTGCCGATTACATTTTGCTGTAAATCATCAAACAGGTGCTGCTGCTATGCTTCATTATTCATGATTATTGCAATAGCTCTATCTCAAGAACAAGCATATTAACACGCATTGAAGTTGTAAAAACTAATTTGAAATGTTTGCTGATTACTATTCATCAACATGAATCTTGACACTAAGACAATTTTAAACTACATTAAACTACAGACTTTTGGGAATAGTACATATTTTTAACATTTTGAAAACTTAAAATTTCTTCTACATGTATTCAAACCGTTTAGAATTTCAATTTATTTACCTGCCGACTATTAACCGTTTTCGACATAAACGAGAATTATAAATATATATATTTTTTTTTAACCACTGTATCTTAAATAACTTTTATTTAAGATCTCTTTTCTTTAATTTTTCTTTTGTTGTTTATTTTGTTTAAAAAAATTTAGCATAAATAATTACAAAAATATTATAATAAACAACTATCACAAACATAAAACTATTGTACTAAAATATGGAACAGATGTCATAAGTTCCCCCGGCCGCCATCTTGGAATTTTTCTTGGCATGAAAACCCTTTTCCGCCAAGTAGTAAATGTCGCAAAGCACCGGTTTATACGCATGTTTGGCTTAACGAAAATAAAATGTAAATAATAAACAAAATTCGCTAAAAGGGCAATTAGTAATCGTTGTATGTGCGCTTCGCGCACATTAACCGAAAAATAACATCACTGCATTCAGCAATTTTCGAGGTGTAGCATTCTCAAAATACAGCTGTTCTCGCTTTCTAGCAATATCAAAATGTAAAAAACTCTTAAAGAAGCAAAATAGACATAAAAAACAAAATTCGCTAGAACGGCAACCAGTAATCGTCGATGTGTGCTTCGCGCACATTAACCGAAAAAAAAAACATCACTGCATTCAGCACTTCTCGAGGTGTAGCATTCTCAAAATTCAGCAGTTCTCGCTTTCTAGCAATCTCAAAATGTAAAAAACTCTTAAAGCAGTAAAATATATATAAAATTATCAACATACCTTAACAGAAATCTACTTTCTTGAAAGCTCCAGCTCGAAATATCATCACCGTCATTTTCGAAAATAGGCTTATGAATATGTATTCACACACTATAAACAAACCTTCTTTTCTTGTCAAAATTTCCTCATATTTCCTAATTACTTCAGCAACATCGTTTAAACGGACTATAGAAACCATAGTCAATCAAATACATTCAATTAATTTCACATAAAAATAAAAAGGCAGAACTATACAACACAATATCAAAATACATTCACAATATTCCAAGATAAAATGAGCTTCTCAAGGGTTGCCAGAACGACCCGTCACAACACACACGTGACACGGGATTCAGCATATTGAGGTTGCCATATCCATAAACAACGTCAACACGCCAACACGCCAACAAAAAATCGCCAAAGAAATCAAAACAACGGCTGAGGGAATATAAAGCATCTAAGCCTAAAATATTTATTCTGAACGTTTGATATTTTTCAAATTTTTATTTTAATATTGCAACATAACATTTTAAGTTTTACACGTATGTTTAAAAATGTAACTTTTAATCCCCAACTTCGTCAACATTGAAACTACTGTGCATTGAGTTATTATAAGACCAGTAACGAATTAGTGCACTTCTGAAGGAGAAGACACAATATGTAAATTTTCATCGTGTGTATTTAAAATTGATCGTAGAACGTTTTCTGTTATAATTGCTACATAAAAAAATTAAGTTACATTTTATTAAAATCTTCAATTTTTTAAAAACGGAAATAAGGTGACTGTTAAGAAATGTTAAGACCACCTGAAGAAATTAGCATATTATACGTCACATCGGAATCATTATAAAACGTACGCGTTTGCATATCGTGAAAGTATTCTCAAAAAGCAAAGGTAGAGCTTTAGATAGTGTTATTTACGATATATTTGAAGATGCCGCAGGGTAAAGAATTGTGTGGGAGCGAAGTAAGAAAAATTTGGTTTCATAAGATTACTCATAAATCTGAACGAGAAATAGCTTGGTTAATGAAATGTTCTAAAACAGCCATTCACAATGAAATAATTAGAAAAAAGGATTCAAATAAAATTAAACTATCTACAAGAAAAAGGATTTCGACAGCACAGGATGATCAATTCAAAAAGGTCTTTCAACTCGGGAAAATTTGAACCGTTTCAGGAAAAGAACCTCACACGTAAAAATTTGGAAGAGTCTGAAATCAAATAATAATGCAAAATGTATGAAACTGTTGAAAAAACCAAATTTAATGAAACATCATAAAGAACAAAGACTGAAACGGGCTAAAAATGTCATGTCATGGGAGAAGAAATAGAAATAAGGGATATTTTCAGATGATAAAAATTTAATCTTGATGGTCCGGATGGTTATAAACACTAGTGGCATGATTTGAGGAAGGAACCGAAACAATTCTTCTGAAGACAAATGGGAAGAGGTTCAGTAAAATGGTTTGTGGAGCTTTTAGTCATGATGAATAATGCGATTTAACCCGAATTTTGGGACGTTTGAATTCTGCACAATATCAGATTATGCTGTAGGATCATTTGGTACCGTTTGGACCTTTTTAGGTAGTGCTATCTGGATGTTTCAGCAGGACAATATTTCTTGCCATGTGTCTAAATCCAGCCAGCAATGGTTTTAAAACGAAAAAAATCATGTTTTGTGATGTCCAACTCGAAGCCCAGACTTGAATCGTATGGAAAATCTTTGAGGCGTATTAAGTCGCAAAGTTTATGTATAATAAACAGTATTTATCTGCCTATGAACTAGAAGTAGCCATTGTAAAATAATGGCTCCATATTTCTGAGTCTGTACTTAATCACCTAGTCACTTCTATGAAAAACAGAGTGTTTGAGGTTATAAGGAAAAATGGAGGACCAATATCGTATTCATTTACATATTATTTTTATTCTTAGACAAGTGGTCTTATAATTTGTTAACAATGTATTTTTCAATCATAGCTTAAATTTTTGTTAACATACACATTTATTGCATTATTCAAAATTCTTGCAAACTAATCTTAATAAATGACTTATTTTGATATATCTTGTGTTTAAACTATAATTAGAATCTTTATTTACTTCATAATTTTCAAAATCAAAGTTATCTTATAATTTCTTAACGCACTATAAGTTTACCAGTTATCTTTTACTTTTAATTCTATCTCTCAGCTGTAATTGAAAAAAAATCTTTATTCAATTATCTCTACTATGCTCACTACTAAAAGAGAAACGACATTCCAAGAGGTCCCCATACTGATATTATCCTATAAATAATCTCGCTATGATGAACAAGCTTTCAAATTAGACAAAAAGAATGTCATAAATATTTAACTTACCCTTTCTGTCAGGTAAGCTCCCGCTTGCTTCTGGTTCTTACTGCCGAATTTGATTTAACTTAATTCTATTCAATAACTCACTCGACGAAATAAAGACATCACTCAGTTAATCTTAGATACTTATTTACAAATATATTACAACATATTTACAAGATTATAGGACTTTAACATTTAAATGCTTTAACTTTTTATCGAATCATAACGGAGGCGCAACTCCGTTCACAAAAACAAAAACATTATTCTAAAGTTTTTCAGTTCTGTTCGGTTCACATAGACGTAAAAGTTTTAGTTAAATTCAGGTGTCACTGTCAATGCAAAGGGATACAGAGGGAGCTGTCCGCGACATACTCCCCCTGTTGAGTTTTGCCAGGTCAAACTCAACCACAGTCGTGAACAAGTTCAGGAGGTCCAACCGTTCTGGTGTTCGTATCACCCGTCCAAATTTAGACATTCTAGGAGAATCCTTTTTTTACAGAACCAGGAGAATCTTTAAGGTGAGCAGACTCGATGGTTTTCGGAGAAAAGTCATTTGCCTGGAAATTCGCTTCCATCGGATTTCCCTTGTACTGGTGGAAGCAACTCACCAAACTTAGTTCGTAACTTTGCCAATCGTACTATGCCGTCTTTACCTGGAAACAACTGGATGACTTTACCTAGAGGCCAATTCATTCTTTTTTCTTTTGTATTAATTATAACAATATCTCCAACTGAGAGTTCGGAATACCTGTTTGACTTTTTACGATAATTTTTCAGCTGTCCCAAATATTCTAGTCGGAAACGTTTTCTCAAATCTTCACGAATTTTCATCCTATATTCATATCTTCTTTGAAGATAACTTGCATCTATACTGTCCAGATCAGGAACACCACCTTCTTTAATTTCACGAAGAAACATGGCAGGGGTTAAGTGTTCTAATTCAAGATCTTCAGATATGTATGCTAACGGTCTGGAGATAAAACATTTTCACAATCGCAAAGAATAGTATTAATTTCTTCATATTTCAATGATACATTTCCTAACACCTTTCTGAGAATATTCTTCATTAGTCCTATCATACGTTCCCAGAATTCTCCCCACCAAGGAGATGCAGGCGGAATAAATTTCCAAGTAATTCGTTCTACAGTCTGTTCCTTAATCACTATTTCCCAATCTATTGTCTTTAATAAACAATTTGAACCAACGAAATTACTTCCATTGTCTGTATAGACAATCTGAGGTCTTCCACGTCGTGATATGAATCGTCAAAATGCAAGCAAGAAACTGTCAGTGGATAATGAAGTGACAAGTTCGAGGTGAATAGCTCGATATACGGCGCAGGTGAATAAGACAATCCAAGATTTTGACCCATTCTTCAAAAACAAAGGTCCAGCCAGATCGACACCTATGAGTTGAAATACAGAACAGTCTTTAATCCTATCTTCCGGCAATAGTGGTATTTCAACATCGTGGGGTTTGGCATCAAACTTCTTACATCTTACACAATTTTTCAGAGCAGTCCGCATCGTTTTACGACTTTTTAAGATCCAATATTTCTCTCTTAAGACTGCCATTAATGTTTGAACGCCACAATGTAGTGATTGATTATGTTTCTCAATTATTAGTTTTGTAACAACTGGGTGGTCAGATTGCAAAATTATAAGTAGTCTGAAATCCTCCAAGTCTTCTCTAATAATTATCTAGATTTAAGTCTTATGAGTCCGTATGGATCAACAAAGGGATTTAAATGACGTAACCGTTCATCCTTCTCTGATTTGAAGCAACCCTTTTGCACAATTTTCCATACAGTGACTTCAGCTCTTTTAATTTCTTCAATTTTTAAATTCCCAAATTCTCGTTCCTTTTTGTTAGTTTTACAGTTGTCAATAAATCTATTCATCCAAGCAGTGATTATAATTATCTTCTTGAACTGTGAAACTCGAGAAAAATATGGAAATTCTTCATCTAGAGAAATCAAAGAAGATATATCTGTCTTCTTCTTTTCTTTATCAACCTCATCCTTTTTCGGAGTTATACCAAAGGCTAGCCAAAAGTCTGGCCCAAGTTTCAGCCCCTTCGGACCTTCATGCCATTTCTTAATGTTAAGTGTTTGTACGGAACATCTTCTTGAAATAATATCAGCGGGATTTAAATTCCCAGGAACAAACTTCCAGTTTTCCGGATTACTATGTGCCCTAATTTCTTTGACCCTATTCATCACGAATACACCCCAATTTTCTGTATTCTTAATCCAATACAATGTATTCATCGAATCCGTTCAGTAGAATATAGGAATATTTTCCAATTTTAAATCTTGCTTAACCGTTTCCATTAGTCTCACTCCAATAGCGCAAGCTAACAATTCAAGTCTAAAATTGTTGTAGGTTTCCGTGGAGCTACTCTTGTACGAGCTTCTACAAGTTGGCACGATACTTCAGTTTTGTTTTTACATCTTAAATAAATGCATGTGGCATATGCCTTTTGGGATCCATCACAGAATACATGATAAGACAAATCTGTATTTGAAGTAGGATTAAGCATCATATACCGGGGAATTTTCAACTCTGCGAAATGACACAAGTCTTTTTTCCATTTAGGAAATTTTTTACGCACATCTTCGGGAAGAGCTTCATCCCATGTAACTTTTAGCTCCCAACACTTTTGTAGTAAGAGTTTCAGAGTCAGTGTCACACCACATGTAAAACCTATTGGATCATAAATTTGGTGTGTTTCTGATAAGATCACTCTTTTTGAAATGCATTGGTTATCAGATTCATTTATTCCTGTAATGTCGCAACTCAAAATATCTTCTTCTAAATCCCAAATGAGGCCAAGAATAGTAACCGCTTTCCTTTTATTTGAATTTTCGGACACTGAAATTTCCGAAAAAGTGTCATTACCTGCAATTTCGTTCTTCGTTGGCAAATTATAAGCCCAATCTTGCAATTCAAATTTAGCATTCGCTAAAATTTCAACAGAATCACTTTTAAGTTTTCGCAGTTCTTCTTCATTATTTACACTTGTAATTAAATTGTCAACATACCAAGCTTCAGAAATTTTTTCTGCCGTTGATCTAAGATGTTCAGGTACGTCATTTATTAACTTAGTTAAACTAGCACCCAATAAGAAGGGACTACTGGAAATTCCGAAAACGACTCTCCTATGTCTATACATCTTAAAATGTTCCGGATTACCTTGTTCCCACCATAAGAATCTCAAAAAATCTGTATATTTCGGATTAAGTCCTATTTGAAGAAAAGCCTTTTTGATATCAGAACTTACACCGATGCATTTTTCTCGAAACCTGTTGATAATTGCAGGAATAGTTTCTAGCAAATTAGACCCCTTTTCTACACGATCATTTATTGACGGAAACCCCTTAATTTTCGCTGACCCATCTGGTCTTATACTGGTCTTATTTTTGTTGTTGTGGAATTCATTCAAATAACGGCAAGATGGGGTAAATAATGGCAGGAATTATCATATTCATTTTCAGGTACAATTTCTATAATTTTTTCTTCTTCCCAAGATTTGAAAACCGCTTCGTAATCTTCTAAGAAACCCTTGTCTTTCAAATTTTTTACTGTATTTTTTAATCTTCTCTCAGCGATCTCTAGATTATTAGGGAGTGGGGGATGGCCCTCTATCCAAGGTAAACAGACTTCAAATCTGCCTTCGTTATTCCTTTTAACCGTTGAAAGAAAATGTTGCAGTGTTTGTTCTTGCAACTCTCTTTTAGTTTCATTTTCGGATGGATCTAAAATTCCGAGAATATCAAGATTCCACAATTCAGCAATTTTATAATCTGATACGTGCATCGAAAATGTAAATGAGTTGTCAGTTTTATTTTCTATTTCCAAAGGAACTTTCCCCATAACTGTCCAGCCGAAGTAAGGTTTGACAAATACTAAGTAATTTTCCTGCAATATCCGCTCCAATAAGAATATGAATTTCAGTTGGGGATGATTCAAACAACAATTTTTCCTTCATGTGGCTAGTGTCATTCAAATATATTCTATGTTCTTTAAGCTCATGTAATAGGGGTTTTATTTCTATTTGTGGTACATCCGAACAAATTTTAGTTTGATCAAAGGCATAAAAATTACATTTATAATCACCCTTTAGATTACTAAGATTAACAATAAATTGTTTATGGATTTCAGAAACCTCCGGACCACCAAATAGACTACGAACAATGTTGCTCTCACTTATACTTTTGTATTGCATTATTTCAGCAACAAACTTCGAAATATACGACTTTTGTGCCCCAATATCGATTAAGCACCTGACAAACTTATCTTCACTATTTCCGCAGATTCTTACAATTAAAGTTTGTAACAAAACTTTCTGTGTGTATGTTTTGTTTGTTAAAGTGACATTCCTATCGTCAAGTTGTTTTTTCTCATCTACTTTATTACTCTTTTCACAAATTAAAGAATTATGTTTTCCACTGCAATGATGGCTTCTTATTTTTGAAAAGCAATGTTTTGCTAAGTGATTTCATTTTTTATACAGAGATAACACATTCCGTTTTTTATCAAACATGCTCGTCTTTCTGCTACGGACTTAGAACAAGCTGCAGAATTGTGTTTAACTGATTCAGCGGAATCTCCGCAAAAAAACAATGATTTATCGAAATCTTCAATGAAGCAGCAGTAGGAACTGTAAACTTATTTAGTTTTCTCTCCCTCTGCACTTGCGGTGGATTTTGAACGATAACCCTATCTTGTATTTGAATCGCAGTTTCTCTGCATTCTATTTCTGCCCGTAGAAATTCAAGCAGTTCGTTGACTTCAAAAAGATTATCCTGAGTTTTTCGTTTACGTTGAAATTCCAAATTTAACTCATTGGGAATTAATTTAAGCAAAATTGGAGTTAGTAACGTACCATATGTTCCGGAAGTTACTTCAAGTGAATTTAAAATTCTTATTTGAGTCTCAATATTATCATACAGCTTTCGCAAAGTAAAAGTATTATTTACATTTTTAACTGTTTCTAAATTCAATAATTTTCAGATATGAGCATTTATAATCAAGTGTTTACGACTAAAACGCTTTTTGAGTAGTTCAATTGCTGCTATATAATTTTCAATCGATAGCGAAAACCCACTAATTGCACCAGACGCAGCTCCAGTAAGGAAGGAATGCAAATAATTAAATTTATCAATGTCACTTAAGCTATCATTTTGATGTATCACATTGTCATATTGGTTCCAAAAAGATAACCAATAAGCAGGATCTAAATTAAATTTATTAATATTCAATTTCGTTAATTTAATTTTAGAATGAGAGCAAGAAGTCAAATTCTCTGTTGAAATACTCTCATTAACCGAATTTATTTTCTTAATAGAACGTTCAGGTTCAACTTTTATTTTTAAAGCATACGTTAGTTTCGATTTCATAGAAATTACTTTTTCAGAATAACCTTCGGCAGTTTCAAATTCAGTTTCTAATTCGCCGTCATCATTCATTAAGTTTTGGATCTGCTCATCTAAAGTTGTTAAATTATTATACTTTGAGTTTAACTGATCAATATGTTCCCTAAGAACAGGAACTTCCTGTACTGATTCTGCAAGATACTGCTCACAAGTATTAATTAATTTCGTAGTCGCCGTTCTACAAACAGCAAGTTTCTTCTTTTGTTTTTCAATATCAGACATATTTAATCCGTAATTTTAAATATAATTAATTTTATAACAACCTAATATAACAACAATAATATAACTTTCAAAATATATTCAATAACTTTCAAAATAATCCTGTTCTCAAAATACGTTATCAATCAATATTATTAATAATATTATCTTCAACAGAATTAAGCATTCATGACTTTTATTTATTTTTATACTCAATTCTTCATTATATCCAAGATCAAAACAAACCATCAACAATATTCTTTTCAATAGAACAAAATATTCCAAACTTTCGTCTATAAATAACTTTTCATTCAATTAAGATCAAATCAAACCGGCGTCCCTGTTCCCGGGCGCCATAAAAATATGATGAACAAGCTTTCAAATTAGACAAAAAGAATGTCAAAAATCTTTAACTTACCCTTTCCGTCAGCTAAGCTCCCGCTTGCTTCTGGTTCGTACTGCCGAATTTGATTTAACTTAATTCTATTCAATAACTCACTCGACGAAATAAAGACATCAGTCGGTTAATCTTAGATACTTATTTACAAATATATTACAACAGATTTACAAGATTATAGGACTTTAACATTTAAATGCTTTATCTTTTTATCGAATCATAACGGAAGCGCAACTCCTAGTCCAAGAGCCGACAGCACAAAAACCTATGTTATCAAGCACAAGAAAAAAAACCTTATTTTATGGGAGAGTAGAAATAGGAAAGTCTAATGATCCATGTTTGCCGGAAGTGAAGTGGTGCATAAGCCAAAAATTAATACCCCCAGTGATTGACTCGTAGGTTTATTATTGTGTATTTAATGATATTTAATGATATATTTGCGTAATTTGCCTATTAGTAAGTATACAAGCAATAAAAGTAGAACTGTTAAAAACAGACTAAATTAACTAGTATTAATCACATAATAACTATGGCTTTCGCGACTAGTTTGCATTGAACGGCTCTCTTAGTACGGCATCCGTGTCTTTAAATGTTAATTAAAAACGTATCTGGAAAAATGCGGCATGGATCAAGGCGGCGTTGCAACTTTGCGACCTTCTTTTGAAGACCACTTACCACAATGCCAAGTTTAAACTTTGAATAATGGTTTGTTTTAGCTACACTGTCAAAAGAAAATATTATTACAACACTGAATTTAGTTTTATAAAATGCCAAATGAAATTTAAATATGCACTACTTTTATTGTCCCGAATTACGTTCATCATAAACAGATTAGCATACAATGTTAAAAATTTGCAGTAGGTTGAACCGACTTTTGGTGCTGCAGCAGCTGCACCAAAAGTAGTGATTTCACCATCTTATAACCATAAGATGGTGAAATCTCACTCCAAGATTTGGAGCTCCGGTGAAACACAGCTCCAAATGTTGGAACAAGATTTCACCATCTTATGGTTGTAGCTACTGGAGCACCAAAAATTGGTTCAGACTATCACAAAAATTTTAACAGTGTAAGATTAAAAAAAGGGAGTTATACAGATATTATTTAGGCTTCATACCTCTTTGAACTTTTATTTTATATCCACTTATACTTTTCTAGTACATGCAGCTCTATACCCAACCCTTCGTTGTAAAGTCTTTACAAAGTCTTATTATTATTTTAGCAACGATTTTTTTAATAATACAGTTACGAATTCATATATTTATTGTACGGAACCTTCTGAACGCGGATAATACTCGCACTTGATCGTTTATTTTATACAGTTTTTGTTGTTTTTATGCTCTATATGTATGAATGTTCTTTATGCATCACGTTCTTTGCTGTTAAAACAACTCAAAACACCTTAAACACTCAAACAACTTAAATGCACTTTAACAGAAATTGTACATTTTAAAGTAAAACATCACCAACGAAATATTTATTTCTTTGAAAATTGTTGAGCGAAACTTTTATACTCCAGTCTTTTAGAAATAATAAAATTTAAAACATCTCTGAGAACTTAAAATTTATTCTACAAGTATTAAAACGATTTGAAATTTTCAGTTTCTTTACCTGCAAGCTGTGAATATATTTTGGCATAAATGAAAATTTTAAATATATTTGATTTCCCTCATGTCTTATAGAATTCGAAATTTCTTTCTTTTTTTCAGTGCCTATTCGTAAATATTCAGTTTACTCTTACCAGTTTAAATTAACTCAGAATTTCTTTACGATGAAAAAAATCTAAAACTTTATGTATGCTTGATGTGGCTTGGTCTATGTACATGTTTTAAAAAAGAAACGTATAAATGAGAAAAAAAAAACTTGTGTAAACATTTTATTATATAAAATGAGAAAAAAGTGAAATATTATGGATGTTTGTGCCTAAAATAACGATCTGAAAATTTTAATGATTCTTTTAAATGTATTCTTTCTGCTTCAGGTATTCTGAAAAGTTTTACTCTTCAAACTTTTTTTTATTAATTTTTCTTAAACCTTTTATTTTGTTATTTATATAGCACATAAGGATTCTCAACATTGTAAGAAGCTTGAAAAATATTTTGAATATACTGAATCAAGCTCTTGAATCAAATCATAAAACTAATTCAATACATATTTTTTTAAATCAAAAAAAAAAAAATCAATTTACTGAAAGATTAAAAAATTAAAAAATTATTAATTAGGTTTAATGTATTTTTAATCAAAATATTCCTTGCCCTTGATTATATAAAATATGTTTTTTTCGTTAAAATAACTTTATCTAAAATTGCATGCTCCCATATTTTAATCCGAAAGTTATTAAAAAAGTAATATAACTCTGAAGCGAAACTGGATGTTCATTAAAAATTCTCATGTAATATACGTAATTACTAATTTCAGAACATTTTTAAACCAATATTCCAAAACATAAACACATATTTCTTATAGTATGTATCAAGATTGTTCCTTGGACACATTGAGAATTTCGAGAAACTATTTAAACGCGTGGAGCATTTTAATGGTGCGCCGTATAATATGGTCAATTATTCTTAATCTAGGAAATATAACAAAAAACGAAACTATGCAATAATAAAAACTTCTCAGTTACCCATGATTCCGAATAGCGTTCTTTATCATTAGAAACCTGAGAAACTAATATATTTTTGAGACTTAAAAAAAAATTATAAAATCTGCTTGTAATTTTTCACGATATTTCTGACAAGGACAGGGCCAACCTTGTTAATCACAGATGTTGATTATTTTAATATATGTTGTAGGGTAGAGACCCCTTAGTCTCAGGTTCAACAGATTTTATCCAACGCTACTTAGTTCTTGAGAAACCGGGGGGGGGGGGGGGTCTAATAGCAGTACACATTTTAAATACTTACTTTGTAACAAAAAGGATGGATTGGTCGTAGCTCATTTGGTACGGCGTTTTATGGCTGATCTGCGGGCCCAGGTTCGGTACTCGAACGCGCTACGTTTGCTTTTCTCATTTTTTGCTTTATAAATATGCGTGTAATTATTACTTAATAATTTAAATTAAAAATTTTAATATCATACATTAATTATAATGTTAACAAACTTAAATTTATCATTTTTTATTTTTAAGCTATTATTTCTCATCCTTTAAAGAAGTTTAAAAAAAAATTGGATCTATTATTGAATGATGAAAATTCCAAAATCGTGACAAAACCTGTTGTGGTGCCATCTAGTTATGGTAAAATAAAAGAATATTCAAATAAAATAAAAATAAAAGCAGAAAGGAGATAAAGGGGAAAGCAAAATAATTGAAAGTTCAAGCATACGTATTACAAATTTAAAAATCTTTAATATGCAAAAAATCGGATGTAATTTAATTGTGATGCTAATTTTAAATATAATTATGCTTGTTACTTCAAAAACAGAATAATAGTATCATCGAATTGACTTGTATTTCCTGTGTTAAAGTAATGCGTAAATGATGTTTCTTTAAAATCACGAATTGACGCAATTGCTCAATATCATTGCATCGATAAAGAATATATGAAATACATTTTAAAAGTGATTTAAAAAAAAATAACAGTTTATGATGCTTTACACAACTATTTAGTTAAAGGTAAAAAATTAAATAGATTAAAATTATAATTGATATACAATATTATAAATTTTAATTGACAATGAGATTATTAACCCCTTGAGGGGCGATGGAATATATTTTATCCCACCTAAATTTAATCAAAATTCGCACCGGAAACTTTTAAATTAATTTTATTTTTATAACTTTGAGTGAAAAAAGTTGCAAAATAGCTTTTGCTAATTTTGAAACGAAATTCTTCGAAGACTGCGGTGTGAATTCAACATTAGAGGAACACAATCGTTTGCCCCTCAAGGGGTTAAGTTATATAGTAAAGTGAGGACAGATGTCGCGGTGGGACAGATGCCGCAGAGATTGTATTGGCGACAATAGCGCTCCCTAGGCCAAATTAAGAATTCCGTTGTGCGCATAAATGCTGTCTGCTGTGTTGCCACCGCTTCCACCATGCTTTTCCACCGCTTAATTGTCAGTATTTACATATTTATGCCGGTTTTTATGGTTCAAACCTGCATGGTAAGTTGCTAAAATTATTCTAATAAAGTTTTATAACATATTTTAAGCAAAATAAACAGAGATTCTAGATCCAGAACAGAGATAGACTAGATCCTCGTAGAATACAGACATGTGCTTGTCTTTCTCTCACGTCGCTCACTTGACTGACACAAAATGGCGACGCGGCATCTTACCCGCCACTTTGGGACAGATGCCGCACCGAGCTTGAGGGACAGATGCCGCAAAATATATTTTTGTTTTCGATTCAATAAATTCATCACTGCGATTTAAGTAGAACTTAAATTTAAATGAACCTATATTAGCACATTCTGCTACTTATCAAAATATTCTCAGAAACTGTGGTGATTCACCAAATATGAATAAGGAAAACTTAGACAGTTTTCAATTCCCACCATCTAAACTATTAAACAATGGTCAAAAGATCTATACAGCCAAGTAAGAGAATGCAAGAGGCTGCAAATATTACAAGCACAGATTTTATAAACAAGAAAAAAGAAGATGGAAATAAAAAGCAAAAGACTCAAGAAAGCGTCAAAGAGCGACTGCTTGGCGGAAATATAATGTGTAAAAAAGGAAGGGAAAGATCAACTTGAAAACACCTCACTTGAGGAAGAAACTGAAATGTGAGTCTTCTTCCGACAGTGACGAAAGTATACCTGTTATGGATTCTGAAGGCAGTATTGGATTGGAAGTTGATGACTCTGAATGTGCTGAGTGTCTGGAGTCATATCAAGAAACAAAGTCTAAAGCGGCCTGGATTCAGTGAATAACATGCAATCGGTGGCTCCATAAAACATGCTCACTTTACTTTTGCAACGGAAAGTGTGATGATTGTGGGCGAATAGAAATATGAAATTAAAAAGCCAAGAGAGAAGAAAAGCCAAAAATAAACAGAATACAACCTAAAATGAATGGAACTAGTACTTAACAGCAAACTACAATCAGGGCTCGCACCGTTCCTAAAATTTTCGTACTTATCTACCACTAAATGAAAACGATAATCTTTGTTGTATAGTTCTATTATAGATGTTAAAGGAATGTACCACGAAGAATTCTTATTTAAAATACTGGTAGCAAAGTGCTAAAATTTTAGGAACGGTGCGAGCCCTGTACAATGATCGACTGGATATAAACAAGGGGTTTATATCTTTTTTTGTAATTATGCTGTCTATTGTTTCCAGTGAAATGTTTTTTTTTCTTTTTTTGCCTTAAGTTTTATTTTTTGAGCTTGCTCTTTTGCATTTCGTTAAACTTTTCACAGTTTAGTGATATATATAATTTATGTAAGTTTACTGTCATTTATTTTCATTTTAAGTAGTTTGAGGAAATAAAAATGCAGTTTACTTGAAAAAAAAAAAAAATTCTCCATGCGACATCTGTAACGCACCCCATGCGGCATCTTACCCAGCACATAAAAAATGATGTTAAAAAAGGACATTTGGGAAAATAATTATGCCTGCTTTATTAAGATGGCTTTAACTTGTTTAGCATAGAAATTTGATTCTAAAGGGTTTGATTAATGATTCCTTGTACTTAGTTTGTTGTTTTTTGCTTTATTGTACATTTTAAAAGAAGAAAAGTAAAACTGCGGCATCTGTCCCCATTTTACTATACTTTCAAATATATTTATAAAATAAAAAATGAGAAAAACAAATGTAGCGCGTCAAGGTATCGAACCCGGGCTCGCGGATCAGCCGGCAAACGCCATACCAACTCAGCTACGACCAACCTGTATTTTTAGTTACAAAATAAGTACTATTTAAATTGTGTACTACTATTAGACACCCCGATTTCTCAAGAACTAAGGAGCGTTGAATAAAATCCATTGAACCTGAGACTATGAGGTCTCTACCCTACAGCATATATTAAAATAATCAAAATATGTGATTAACAAGGTTGGCCCTCTCCTTGTGAGTAGTTTTTGAAGTCTATTAATCACTTTTCTCGATCTGAAATATTAAATTTTTCGACGCTATTAGTTCTCAAATTAACATTTCCATGCTCATCAAACACGCGTTAAAGGGAACGGCGGTCATTAAAAAAAAAATCTTTTATTAGTTTTCATATTAGAGATTTGTAATTTTGTACAACTATACATTTCTCAATAAGTATATAGAACGCATTAAAAGAAATTTCCAATCTTATTATACTTTCAAGATCTTTAAAAAAAATTTAAATTTAAAAACGAAATTTTAAAATGCTCCTTGCGTCTTAATTTTTTAGATATTTCATCGATTTTAAATCTTAATCACGTAAATCTTTATTACAAACAAATTTGTGTATAGAATTTTTAATTCCTTAGATAGTTAATTTTTTAGAGATATTTATCTGAATTGCATATCGATTTTCATCAAAATTCTGTCTTACAATAAGTTAAAAATCAAATTTAATTGTCTTGATGAAGTCGAATTTTAAAATGCATACTCAGTTTCTTTTCAAGCAATATCAGGATTCTTCCTTAACAGTTTCGTGAATTTCGATCAAAAATTAAGCAGCAAGGAACATTTAAAAAAATTGAAAAAAGCCGAAACATCTGTATTGAGAAACACAGATTTGAAGTATATTAAAATGCCAAAAAATGTATTGTAAACAAAATTAAAATACTTGTAACTTTGCGTAAAATAATCGCATCTGCATGCGGTTTTTCACGGTGGAGAGAATGGGATAATAATAATAAACACACACAAACAAATGTCGATTTTGGGTCGAATTTTGTTCAAATAAAGATCTTCGGTCCCCTTAAAGACAAACGTGATATAAATCAACAACATTAACATTAGCATACAATTGCTACAATTTTGGTACACTTGCATGTATAAATTCGCTTACACAGCTGAAAACATCTAATTGAGAATCGGTAGCATCCGAAAAACATACATTCCGGGTCTAGAAAACTGAGTAATACGCGATAAAACTACTTGGAAACGTTTCCTAAAATCAGTGACAAGAAAAACCTGACTTTTATAAAGGGTTGTTTAACCCTTTCGAGCGCAGCTTTGCATATATGCAAACAACACTGTTTTGAATTTAATAGATTTTTTTTATTCGCATATACATGATTCACGCCGGAAAATTAAAATAGCAATATTTGCTTTAATTAAAAAAACAGACATTCCGTATTCAAATAAACCGAAATTAACCATTGGAATTTTCTAGTGGAAAGACAAATTCTCTGAACTATGCAATTTCTAGAACATATTCTATTATGGGAATTAAAGGGTTAAAAGTTAATTTTTATAAAATAAAAATGATGTAAAATAAGGTATTTCGAGACATACTTATTAAAGTATTTACTAATTTGCATTAATTTAGCGTAAAACAGTCACACGACAGTCGTTTTTAGTTCACAGGCTATCAAAGCCTGAGAGCTAATGTGCCCGCCCGTTCTGTATGTATGTACGTACGTATGTATGTATGTATGTATGTATGTATGTATGTATGTATGTATGTACGTAACTCTTGATAGAAACATCCGATTTGCTTCAAAAATTTTTCTAGGTTCATTGTGATAAGGCGCTTCCTTGATTCGTTTTGGGAGTTCATTGGTTAAGGATAAAGGATGAAAACGGGGTTAGTCCAACCCCTTAATTCAGATAAATGGGTTTATCATGCAGAATCATTCGATTTGCTCCGAATTTGGTATACCGGTTTATTATGTTAAGGAATTTCCCTGATTAGTTTTTGGTGTTCATTGGTTATGGATAAAGTGGGAAAAGGGGGGTTAGCCTACCCCCTTGATTCAGGCAAATGGGTTTTTCTTGCAGAATCATTCGATTTGCTCCGAATTTGGTATACCGGTTTATTATGTTAAGGAACTTCCCTGAATGCCATCAGTTTAGCTGGGCACTTTTCTTTTTTAGCTCACAGGCTATCAAAGCCTGAGAGCTAATGTGTCCGCCCGTTCTGTATGTATGTACGTACATATGTATATATGTATGTATGTATGTATGTACGTAACGCGATAACTCTTGATAGAAACATCCGATTTGCTTCAAAATTTTTCTCTACGTTCATTGTGATAAGGCGCTTCCCTGATTAGTTTATGGGAGTTCATTGGTTAAGGATAAAGGGGGAAAAACGGGGATAGTCCAACCCCTTAATTCAGATAAATGGGTTTTTCATGCAGAATCATTCGATTTGCTCCGAATTTGGTATAGCGGTTTATTATGTTAAGGAACTTCCCTGATTAGTGTTGGTGTTCATTCGTTAAGGATAAAGGGGGAAAAGGGGAGTTAATCCACCCCCTTAATTCAGATAAATGGGTTTTTCTTGCAGAATCATTCGATTTGCTCCGAATTTGGTATACCGGTTTATTATGTTAAGGAACTTCCCTGATTAGTTTTGGAGGTTCATTGGTTAAGGATAAAGGGGAAAAATGGGGTTAGTCCACCCCCTTAATTCAGATAAATGGGTTTTTCATGAAGAATCATTCGATTTGCTCAGAATTTGGTATACCGGTTTATTATGTTAAGGAACTTCCCTGATTAGTTTTGGGAGTTCATTGGTGAAGGATAAAGGGGGAAAACAGGGTTAGTCCACCCCCTTAATTCAGATAAATGGGTTTTTCATGCCGAAATATTCGATTTGGTATACCGGTTTATTATGTTAAGGAACTTCCCTGATTAGTTTTGGGGGTTCACTGGTTAAGGATAAAGGGGGAAAAGAGAGGTTAGCCCGCCCCTCTTAATTTAGATATTTGCGTTTTTCATGCAGAATGATTCGATTTGCTCCGAAGTTGGTATACCGGTTTATTGTGTTAAGGAACTTCCGTGATTAGTTTGATGGTCCATTGGTTAAGGATAAAGGGGAAGGGGGGCTAGTCCACCCCCCTTAATTTATATAAACGGGTTTTTCATGCAGAATTAATCTCTTTGCTCCAAATTTGGTACACCGTTTTAGTATGTTAAGGAGCTATTCTGATTCGTTTTGGGGATTCATTGGTTAGGCATAAAGGGGGGTTAGTCCACCCCCTTAATTTAGATAAATGGTTTTTTTGCAGGATTATTCGATTTGCTCCAAATTTGGTATACCGGTTTATTATGATAAGGAGCTTCCCTGATTAGATTTGGAGGTTCACTGGTTAAGTATAAAGGGGGAAACGGGGGCTAATTCTTCTTCACTTATTTTTTTGAGGGGCATTATTCTTTCAAATAAGAGTATAATATACAATTAGTGTGAATAGCCTGTGAGCTGAATGCCATCAGTTTAGCTGGGCACTTTTCTTTTTTATTACTTGTATTGCAGATGTGCAACAGAAGAAAAGATTGACGTATTCTATGAAAAATATATCTCTTATTTTTTCATTATTTTTCCTGTGTAATAAATCTTTCAGAGAATCATATATAATTTTTTCGAAACAAAATAAAAAATCGCTCATTTAAGGGTTAAATTTAGAAAATATGTTGTTTTCTGTTTTATAAAGACGAATAGATTTTTTTTTAAATCGTGTGTAAATCGGAAGTGGTTCTTGTATATTTACGTTCGTGGTTATGTTATATTATCGTAGATTAAGAAACATTGGTATATTTTTGCAGTGTGTATATTTACCGTCAGGTGTATGACAATATATTGATAATTAGAAATTTTTAAACACAAAAACATAAATAATATCTGCTCTTTTGAAAGCCTACCGTCACCTTAAAAATGAAAAATATATTTTTGCTTTGTATATATTTCTTCGTTTTTATTATGTAATTTAAGTAGTTAAAAAAAAAAAAAAAAAAAAAAAAAAAAAAAAAAAAAAAAAAAAAAAAACAGACTTTGCTCATAATGTCATGTAACGCTGCAAAACATGAAAAACATATTGAAAAGCAATTTAACTCAAACTGGAATTGTGAAGAATAATGTGCAAGGTTTAAAACAGCGCTTGTAAAGAGCAGACTTTTCAAAATAATAAATACTTCAAACATTCGTTAGAATTTACTCTGTAAGTATTCATACAATTTAGAATTTTAAATTTATTTATCTTTCGACTGTCAAAAGTTTTCTGGTGTAAAAGTAAAATTTAAATATTTTTATTTTATCTTCATGCATAATAAAGTCTTATTTTCTCTCCTTTTTTATGAGTTCTTTTTCTAAAAATATGAATTTATTTTTTACCAGTTTCAGTTAAATCCCATGTTGTTTATCGAGGATAATATCTAATATATAAATTGAGCTTGATGAAATAATGTCCAGAACGGAAGAATTACGTAACAAAATTTAAATGTCGCGAAAATTAAAGTAGAAGCTTTTTTTTATTTTTATTTTTATTTTTTTAGTCTTCTACATGCAGGAATTAAAAGCAATCTCTCAAATTTTCAATATGAACACCTTATTTTTACATCAAATTCTATATTTTCGGTAAACCTTTCCTTAGTATACCAAATTGGAGGCCATTCGGTCTGATACTTTTGGAATTATGCTTGTTTCGAACTGCTAATGTTAAATTCATTTTTAAACGTTGCAAATACGATTGCAATGCGGGTAGATTTTAAGCATTATCAAGAGAATACTTGGCGCAGTGTCAATCCGGTATATACCGGAAGTTTCAAAAGTTCGGTGTGAAAGTAAAACGCAATAAAAAAAAGAACTATTGGTCGGAAGAGATGCGGTTTGGAGATAAATATTCAGCCTGTTACGGTGTTTTATATGACACCAAAAAAAAATTAGTTCGAAATACGGACAATAGAGGGCGCCACTGCTGATAATTCCATGGAATACTTCCACATTGCTTACACAAAGCAAGATTTTGAAATATAATATAGCGTATATGCATTATTCCCTAATGTTTTTGTATCCAAATCTTGCATTGTGTGAGCAATATAGAATTATCCCATGGAATTATCTACAATAGCGCCCTCTACTGTCGATATTTTGAACTATTTTTTATTGGTGTTATACAAAATCCCGTACCACGCTTGGTGTTTATCTGGAAACCGCATGTCCCTCCGACCCATAGATCTTCTTTATGGTGTTTTATTTTGACACCGAAATTTTGAAACACCCCGTAAATTGAAAAACAGTGGCACGGGGGACGATGCCCTAAAGGCCACCGAAACTAGTCTGCTCAAAGTTTGCATATTCTGACGTCTTTAAAGTTGATTTTAAATTTATAATTTTTAAGCATAACTAAAACTCTATTTGGCTGTTTAAGGTGTTATTTTAACCCTTAAATGCCGAGTGTTGCTTTTCGGCAACATACGAAATTTAGTCTTCTAAAATACTATTAGAATAATATTGAACCTATAATGCCTAATGTTGCCATTAAAATACATTCTGAAAATATTATTAAATCGATTTTTAACACATAGAGGGCAACACTTGTGCTGTTTAAGAATAAAGATAGATTTATTTTTTCAATTGTTGCTACGTGTTCTTTTTGTTTTGTTTGGAAGCTTGCGAAATACCCTATTTTGTTCTGCAGTGAGCAAGTAAAATTTATTTCTTATTATAGTTCCTAAAGTTCTTGTGCGTTTAATATTAGAGAATTTTACCAAGAAAAATTATTTTTTCAATTGAAGACCAGTATTGCCGATTAGTAACAAAATGTTTTTTAGCCATAAATCGCACTTAAAAGAAAATATGATTTTTAAAAGTATTTTTACCATTTTTTATTTAAACAATGAAAGCCGAAAACCATTATTACAATGATTTTTGAAAAATCAGGCATTTAAGGATTAAATTCTTATATTAAAAACTATAAATATTCTGATATTAAAACTACAAATCAAGTTCTGTTAAAAAATTCATCAGTTACAATTCATATATTTTTCGAAATATATTTCAAAATATGTGTATTTTAGAATGTAATTAAAAAACATGAATTATAAGCTGTGATTTTTTTTAAACAGAAATCATCTCTCAAACAAACAAATATAAAATAACAGATCATACATCCAAGTAGTTTTTAATTAAGATTTTAAAATTTCCTGCATTTCAGAAAATGAATTTGAATGAAAATGAATTTAACATGATGAGCTCAAAACTTTAAACCTGTATAATTTCTAAACTTACTCTACTGAATGGATTTCCGTTTGTTATTGTAGAATCCAAATATGATGTCAAAATTAGTTGTTAGCATTAAATATTTTCAAGTTTGTTACAATTTCTTTATGTTGAAGGCAACCTAAGCAAAATTTAAGTGTAGAATTAATCACAAGAAATTATTATTGACGAGTTGGGACAGAGTTAATAAGAGGTAATCACTTTTTTTCAGAAACCTACATAAAATAAACATGATTTTTAACGCCGAAAGTTACAATTTACGGTTAGAACAAAATGAAATTTCATCATGTTTATAGATGTTACTTGTTCTAAATAGTTTTTTTTTAACTTTTCTGTGTAACGCATATTAAGTATTATAAAAATTACTTAACGAAATAATACACGTTATAGTGCAAGTAAAAACAACAATATTCACTACGGCGCTATGTCGATTCGAATTTATTCGACCTAGTGATTCCTGCCGAATTGATTATTATCTTTTTTTTTTTTTTTTGTGCTGCAGTTCGGGTTTCAGATGGACTGGGTTCGGGTTTCAGATGTTTTAAAGAAATATAATCAATGGAAATATTCATTCACAGATTTTTTTAGAGTGTAGCGTTTATCAAAACGTCATTGGAATAAATTATTGTCAACATTTTAAAACTTTTGGTATATTTTTTATCCATTATTGCTGAAGATATTCCAAAAAATATGTTAGATAATGGGCTGAAACAGCGCCTTCCAAAGCAAAATTTATTATTTTTATTTATATATTTTTTTTCATCTCAATTCTAAATTTGTTGGTCGAATTAATGAACATCCTACATAACGTTGATTAGTTAAAAATACTAGTTCAACACGTGTACTATATTCCTTAGGTAACGAAAATGCCTTTGATGAATTTAAGCTTTGTTAGGATAATGAAAAGAAATAGATCCGCTAATATTGTAAATACAAAAACGAAAGTGAAGAAAAAAATTAAATTAAAAAACAATATAAAATAAAAGTGTTTGTTTACGCCTTTATCATGTAGTTGTTGTTTGCTCAATCTATTTATTCTTCCTCTTTTTTTAATGTTTCCGTTTAAATATGCAAATGAAACTCATTATTTTCCCTTTTAAAAGATTTGAATTGCAAATAGGAATTCCGAAAGTAGAAGTTCTTGATTGCATTTTATTATTTCCTTTGTTCTCCAATAATCTATTTTCTTTATTCTTAAATGTGATCTTCGTTTAAGGGGACTCATACTTTTGAAATCTTTCCCCCGCCAATTAAAACTGATGGGGTTTTGACTTCTCATATATATTTTAATTCTTATTGAAATTGTACGCACAGTCGTGGAAAAAAAAGTAAACACCCCCTACTAACTCCTCAACAAATTATCGTAGAAGAAAGTTATTGGTACCAAACGATTGAAATTAAAATCTACTTTTAAATGATGTATATAAAATTTGCTTTGGGGGCAATCTACATATTAAAACGAACCATAACTTTGTTTTTTTTTTCAATAGCAGTACACAATTCTGACAGCATAAATGAACACTACACCCTTCAATTAGTCTAAAAACAAATTTTTATGCAATTCGTACCATAAGTTTCCGATATATTATTTATTTTAAAACGAGCATATTTTAAGGGCTGTATCCAAATTGAAGTTCGGTACTCGATTGTTAACCCAGAGAGCCCCGTTCTTGATCAAGACAACTTAAGCAGTCAATTAAGCCTGTTGGATTACAGGATAGCATGAGAAATTTCAAAATATTTTGTCACTTCTATCATAAACGGCCCGTTAAACCATCATTTTGCCGTTTTTTTAGCATAATTTGAAAACTACTTGGAAGAAAAATGTAAAATTTTGGATTTCCCTAAAGCAGGACTTAATAAATCTGAATCCATCAAAAAAATTGTAAGTTGCAATTCTTAATTTTTTTAAATATTAATTTCATAATTCATAATTCATATCAGAAAATTATAAAAATTGCAAATTCAGCGTATTTATGTTGGGTATATTAGTATTATTGCTACAGAAAAAATTAGAACATTAGGATCATAATTTGAGAAGTTATAAATAAAAATATGAAAATGTAATTTAACATTAGAAACACTAAATTTTGAATGTTTATAATTCAAAACCTTATCATTCAAATGACTTGAAATTTGGTTTCTAGACATAGTTTGAACCAAAGACTTGAAATATCTCGTTAAAATTGGGTATTGCCATTGACAAAAATGAAGTTTGGATTCGTTTTAATATGTAGATGGTGTCCTAAGCAAATTTTATATACGTCATTTAAAAGTACACTTTACTTCCAATCGTTCGGTACCAGTAACTTTCTCGTCTACGTGAATTTGTTAAGGAGTTAGTAGGGGGTGTTTACTTTTTTTTTCCCACGACCGCACCTTTATAATTTATCTGAACCATATTCCAGGCTTTATAAAATATTGAAAAAAACATAATAAATTATAAAAAGAAACACAGTTCAGTTAAAATTTCAAAATGTTTTCACATGGTATGTCATAATCCGCGCGACAGCTTAACTTACAATGGATACATGAACGTAAAATTTGTGTTAAATTAAATTGATAACGGGTTTTCGCATCTGCGCTAAGTATAACATGATCCGTGCAAAACTCTATTTGGAACCTTGGGACAAACCTTTCTTGTACAGGAAGCCGGACTTATTAAAAAATTACAGGTTTTACCAATTCCACCGAATTTGAATTTTCATTGATAACTATATCAATTTTAAAATATTACGCTATAAATTCCAGAAGTTGCGTAGCTTTGTATGACTGTAATAGCGTAATACGTTCTGTCAATAGCCATCATCTGTGTCTAAACAACACAAAACAGAACTCTCTTTATTTCGAAATCCGGTTATTGTTTTAGCCAGTATCGCTGAACACATTAATGTGCATCTCCACACTTTAAATAAAAGTCGTAAAATAACGTAAAAAACACAAGCAGCAAGTTCGCAGAACAATCTTGTAATTAAAAGAGATTTTTATGCTATTTGATGGAATTTCCTTTTTTTTTTTTTTTTAGCACCATTTCAGGAAATTTTGAGTTTATGTTTGCGATTTTTTAGGATTTGAGGAGGAAGGGAAATACCTAAAAATATGTAAGTACGCAACGCTGTTTAGTTAATATTGAAAAATGTTTTCACATGGTATGTCACAATCTGCACGACAGCTTAACTTACAATGGATACATGAACTTAAAACTTGTGTTAAATGACAAAATGATATACAGAGCCACTCAAAAAATTGAATACCTGACTGTCTATGGATGATAATCTTTGGAAGTGTGATTTCAGTAGTGTTAAGCATGGTTTAGTCTAATTAAATTTTTGCTAAATAGTAACAGTATATAAAGATACAGGGCTGAACAAAAGTATCCCGTCCATTGGTATAAATTGCTGAAAGTCAAATTTCAATCTATTATGTGTTTTTAACACTTTGCAACATAGTTGTAAATTGTTTATGATTTCGGTCTGTCTGTCTGTCCGAACTGTAACTTGCGTTTATATATTTGGATTGCTCTGTAATTGATATATCGTCGCTACCATGTAAAACTATCCAATGTGAAAAAATGCATTTTTCAAATTTTGTGCCATTTTATTGTACTGTGAGTGATACGTACTAAGCAAAATCGGCACGTCTCTAGCTTGCTTAGAAACTTAGATAATTACTATTTCAAAGTATCCAATATGCACTTTTTTCTCAAATTTACAATATCAAACTGTCCAGTATGGCATATTCGATCCTTTGCCGCAAATGTTTGAATATTTTTCTTTTTCTAAGCATCCGTACCATGTCAAACTATCCAATATGAAAATAGTCTTTTTATCAGGAAGACAAAAACTGTTTTATTTATGTATTGAAATTTCACGCAATTGACATATGTTTTTGATGTTTACTATAGCACATGTTTTCTATTGTTAATGGAATGTGATAATTTTTAGATCATTTATGGGGTCACTTAAAGGAATACCATTAAATTACACTTAATAGGGAAAAAGAGCGATGTCTTTTAATGGCGTTACGATATTTAAAACATAATGAAATTAATATGAATTTATCAAGAGTATTAAAACATGCTTTATGCAGAATGTGGTGAGATATTATTTACATTTATTATTATTTACAGGTTCATACGAAACAATTTTGTTATATAATGATTTATAGTTTAAAAAAATGTTTGAAGCATATGTTAGTAATGTTAAAATATTCCAAACCAAGTGAAATTGACATCCGTAATTGATTTACATTACAAGTTGCTTACTGTAGAATATGACATGTGCGATAGTTATCGTTAATTTACAGGGACACACAAAATTTCTGCTACACTGCTGTCTATTAGCGATAGTTGTTTGAAGTGCGTTTTCAATTGTAGCATAAGTTTTTAACTATTTGAATATTACGTGGTGCGTATAAATTGTATAGATCATATACAGGGCTATACAAAAGAATTTGTAAGCATTACTTTGTTTGGGCGTGAATTTCTTAAAGGAGATTTTTAATTGAGTTGTACAATTTTAGTCTTTTATTTCTTTTTACTATACTAAAATATGTTAGAAGAATTTCCTAATATGCAGGGCTACGCAAAGAACTGAAAACATTGCCGACTATGACTGGCAATTTCTGGAAGTGTGTTTATAACAATTTTTTGCCTGAATTAAATTTTACCTTATTACGTAACATGTATAAAAATCTGTAAATAATATACAGGGCCGTACCAGAAGGTCGGGTATATTTTCGTTTATTGGCGGAAATTTCTAAAGGTGGAAAGTGTAAATTGCGTTACGCGTTTCCTAACTAAATTAATTGTCGCATACTATCTATATTATATAAAAATCTATAGATCATTTACAGGGCTTCACAAACTGATTCGAGTACTTTTTCTGTCTAATGACGGTAATTGTTTTTTAGTGAATTCTTTTGTGCAGACCTGTATACGAGATATAGAGTTTTTATACAACATGCAAAAAAATAGTTATATTTAAAAGCGCAAAAGAAAATTCAAAAACGCATTTCCAGCAATTATTGCTCAAAGACAGTATCTTAACCCATTCCTTTTATGTGTCCCTGTAAATGAATGACAAATGCTACGAATGCATGGCTTACTCTGTCGTAATCTTCTTGTAATGAAATTCAGTGATATTTCATAATGTCGTTAAAATACTCCCCAAATGATTTTCCCCGAATATGCCATAATGTAATGGAAATCTTTTGAGTGCCCCTGTAAATGAACTATTAATGTTACACATTTCATATGCAATTGAACATGCCATTGTAAGCAACATTAACATTTTTTAATTGCATGAAAATCCGAGTATATTTACCTGAGTTAGAGCGTGGACAGACAAACCGAATTCATAAACACTTTTCAACCTTGTTGGAATGTGTTAAAAAGTATAATAGGTTGAAAATTCACATTGAGTCATTTCTACCAATAGACGAGCATAACTGAATTGCTTTGTACAACACTGTATATTACCTACAGATTTTTATACTTGCCGCATAATGAGCTAAAAATTTAATGCAAGCTAAAATACACTTATTACTTACTACTAAAATACTAAATAATACTAAACATTACTTACCACTAAAATAATACTTCCAGAAATTATCATCCATAACTGTCCATATTTCTAGTTTTTTGATCCTGTATATGATTTTGGCCTTATATATTATTTAACTTATGTTCCACAAACATCTCATATACTAATAATACTTTAGTTTTGAAATGCATAACACAATTAAAAACTACGTTTAAGCAGTTCAGAATCATACTAATTAATATTAACTAATTATTTTAGGTAGTCCTGTATACAATCTACAGAATTTATACACACCACGTAGTATGCACATAGTTTTAAAACGCATACCATAAAGTAAAACGCATTTCCAGCAATTATCGCTAATAGATTGTACTTTAACAGAAATCTTTTGTGTATCGCTGTAAATGAACGATAACTGTTGTACACCTCAATTCTAACATAAGCATGTTTCTGTGCAACTCAATAATGTATATAAATTTAATTATGTTTGAAATAGTGTAATATAATTAAACTAAACCACAAACCGGAATGAGTTAATGGGAGATTAAATAAATCAAAGATTTATATTCGAAAATAATGGTAGAAAGCGGCCTATGAGTTTCTTAGAATTAATAGCGCAAAGATTACTATTCATAATTACGGGTATGGAGTGCCTGTTGTTGCTCACCCCATTATTTGAGATATTTTTGTTATCTTATGTTTTATAAAATTGACAGAATGTTTAAAAATCAGCTTTTATCTTTATTAATTTACTGTATGTTCGTTATTAAAATTATTAAAGAAAAATCTTAAGAGAATGAATCTTAAGGATATTGAATATGTAAATGCCAAAATTTTTACAAATTAAACTATTGAATACGACACATTTGCTACTGTGAAACGGCGAATCTGGGAAAAGCACAAAATTTTTACAAGTCAAACTATCCAATATGGCATATTCGCTACTATGGAATTGCGAACCTGGGAAAAGTACATAATTTTTACAAGTCAAACTATCCAATGTGGCATATTGGACAGTTTGTACCTGAAAAAGTACAAATAATCATACCATATCAAACTATCCAGTGTGGCATATTGGACAGTTTGTAGCTGAAAAAGTTCAACGAAGCTGAAAAAGTACAAATAATCATACCATATCAAACTATCCAATGTGATTTTTTGGCGAGTAAAATTATTCAAATGATTTATCTCAATAGCATGCTTAAATAGGATATAAAACAACACTCGAAAAATATAATAATTGTTTACTGCTGCTTGGCGCTGATTTTGAATCCACAATTAAAACAGTTTTTTCGCCCTCCTGAAAAGTGGCTATTTTCACATTGGATAGTTTGACATGGTACCGACGATATGTTATTGAGATTTATAATGCCATGTTCGGTATTGAAATTAAAGTAAGTAGCGTTCATAGTTTATTTACAGAGACACTCAAAAGTATTCCATTACATTATGGTTTATGCGGAAATGTCATAATTATATAAATACATCGCATCTATAGTCGTGTCTGGTCCGTCCTTCTGCCAGCATATAAGGGAATAAGGTAACAAACCGAATGGTTTGAAATTTAATATATATAATCGTTGTGGAATTTTGTCGAGTCATTTCAAATTTTATGAAAATCGAATCAAAACATAAAAATATAGTAATAAAAGTTTTCATCATTCTATTAAATCCTATCATACGTAATTAAATCAGTGATATCCCATGACAGGTAATGATTCTAGGTTGCAATGTTGATTACGTCAGAATTAAGATGGAGTCATATTATTTCCATACTATTGATTTTAACAAAAATAATCGTAATAAATTTTGTATTCAAGTATTTTAGCATAAGAGTGCAACAACTATTGCACCAAGATCTGAATATTTATAAAACCAGTTACAGTACAAACACCCTCATTTGCCACGTTTGACGTACGATTTCCTACTTGTTTATTTAGCGTTGTTGCGCAAAATTTTCAAACACATTTTCTGAAAAATTGCACAGGAGCAAGAACTTCATTAAAATTCGATTAAATAGCCACAAAATACATTATATTTATTAGCTGTAAGTGTAGTCAGAAAACTCAACATCGTATCTTTATAAAAAAGTAAAAACATTTTATAACAAACATTAATGCAATTCATTAATGCTCGTAAAGAATGAATGAAAATGAAATTAACGACAAATATTTATGCAGGAGGATTCAGAAATAATTCATAAGAGTATTGCTTCAGAACTTTCAAATTAGAACTAAATGCAATCATAATTTACACAGGTTACACATTGGAAGAAATGACAAATGTTTATTAAGCCAGTCAATTATAAAATAACCACGAAAGAAAAATATATGATAACCTCTGTCGAGTTACGAAAAGTTTCGAAAAGCGTGCTTTTTCCTTACAAATATCCGAAAGTAATATACATTTGAGATTGTTTATACAGGGTGTATCTAAACTCTTGGGCAAAACTTTAAATGGTAAGACTGCACATCAAGACATTAAATGAAAAACTTAGGATCCCAAACGTCTTCCGAAGGAGATTGGCGCCATCAAAGTTTAGGATCCAAAATTTCAAATGATTATAAAAAACGGAAAAATTGGTCGATTCGTTTGCGGTTCTCGCTAAAACTATTCTTTATGTCAGTATTTTCTTAAAAATAAATTTTAAAGACAATGTTCAAAAAATGCCGATGGAGGGAGCTTTGGACTTTTGAGTAAAGAAGAACTATTTTTTACGGTTATTTTTTGCATTTCAATACATAATTTTTCGCTCAGTTAATTAGAATTGGATTTTTAAACAATTATTTTCTCAGATGATAATTTTTTTTTCATCCCTAGATTACTGCTTCGGAAAATTCGGCTCAAAACGCCAACTTTGACAGCATTTTTTGCAATATTTTGTGCATTTATCAAAAAATCGACAAGCACGGCACATTATGTAGTTTCTAAATGAGAGAATGTGCCAGTTTGAAGCGTTTGAGAGCAAAAATGAATTTAAAAATAAATCAGAAAATAAGCAGTTTGGATTGTAATACACCCTTAATGAACTTGACTGAGATTTTATGACCATTGATTCTATGTATCAGTTTGGAAAAGATTTGTACAGAATTAGGGAAGCTATCGTGTCCATAAAAAAGTGATATACAGGGTGCAATGTATTATCTATCGCCGACCTTTAATTTCTCAACCGTTGATCGTAGACATATAGTTTCAATTACAAAAGCGTTTCAAAAAAGTCCTTCCGGCCAGTGCCGGGAGGAAGAGGTAGCTTTCATAATCCTTATTTAAAAAAAGCCAACTTACATTATGCAAACACACGAAGCTCAATTTAGTGGAAACCGAATATAGGAGATTCAATACTAATTTTTATCAATATAATGAATGAAAATTTCGCGAAATTAGTCAGCTTTATCCAAGCTGCTTTTCTTTAAAGTAACTTATATTTGGCTGCCAAATTCGGCAATTTCTTAAAGTGCCTGTCATTTTAAGACAACATGGTGGATGAGGCTAAGCAGTGAACTTGGTCGAGACCTTAGTAATTGCTGTGCACATGCTCACTCACATCGGAATCGGTTAATATATAGAAGTGCTGTCGCATGCAAAAAATCAGATTTTTCAAAATGTCACCCACAATAGAAATTGAAACTGCTATATCTGAGCCATTTTTTAAGGTAAAGACAAACAAAAATTCTCCTGAATCCTTATATCAAGATGAAATACTTAAGAAAGAAACCTTTTTCAATTTCTAATTTTTTTGCACTTCACTTTAAATATATATATATTTTTTAATTTAATGGCCGCCATTTTGAAACAAGATGGCTGATGATTCTGGCCAGCGAACTTGGTCGAGGTGTTGATGTATACTATCCACATGCCTTCTTACATCGAAATAGGCGAATACGTGTGTTATCGCGTGACAAATACAAGATCGTTTCAAAATGTTAGCCATGCTAGAAATTCAAAGTGCTATAAATCAACCATTTTTTAAGATATTAACAAAAGAACAAATTTTCAGAAACAAAAACTGCTCCGGAATCTTTGTATCAAGGCCAAACACATAAAAAAAATCTTTTTCATTTTCCAATTTTTTAATACCTCATTTTGAATTTTAAATGTATTTTTTTTTAATGGCAACCCCTTTGAAACAAGATGGCGAATGAAGCTGGCCAACGAACTCGGTCGAGACATTGATATGTACTATGTACAGACCAAGTTACATCCAAATAGGTTCATAAATACGCCTGTTATCGCGTGACAAAAATCAGGTCGTTTTAAAATGTCAGCCACAAGAGAAATTCAAAATGCTATTACTCAGCTATTTTTTTAGATATAGACGAAAGAAAAACTTTTCCGGAATCTTTGTATTAAGGTCAAACACATACAAAAAAAATCTTTTTCATTTTCAAATTTTTTGGTATCTCATTTAAATTTTTTTATTTTTTAATTTTTTTAAATGGCCGCCAATTTGAAACAAGATGGCGGATGAAGCTGGCCAACGAACTCGGTCGAGATATTTGTATGTACTATGTACACACCAAGGTACATCCAAGTCGGTTCATAAATACGCCTGTTATTACGTGAGAAAAATCAGGACGTTTCAAAATGTCAGCCACGCTAGAAATTCAAAATGCTATAACTCAGCCATTTCTTAAGATATAGACGAAACAAAAACTGCTCCCGAATCTTTTTATCAAGGTCAAACACATAAGAAGAAAATATTTTTTCAATTTTCAATTTTTGGTACCACATTTCAAATTTAAATTTTTCTTAAAAATTTAAATGGCCGCCATTTTTAAACAAGATGGCGGGTGAAGCTGGCCAACGAACCCGGTCGAGACATTGGTATGTACTATGTATAAACGAAGTTACATCCAAATCGGTTCATAAATACGCCTTTTATCGCGTGACAAAATTCAGGACGTTTCAAAATGTCAGCCACGCTAGAAATTCAAAATGCTATAACTCAGCCATTTTTTAAGATATAGACGAAACAAAAACTGGTCAGAAATCTTTGTATAAAGGTCAAATACATAAGAAAAAAATATTTTTCCATTTTCAATTTTTTGGTACCACATTTCAAATTTTAAATTTAAAAAAAAAATTTAAATGGCCGCCATTTTGAAACAAAATGGCGGATGAAGCTGGCCAACGAACTCGGTCGAGAGATTGGTATATACTATGTACACACCGAATTACATCCAAATCGGTTCATAAATACGCCTTTTATCGCGTGACAAAGTTCAAGACGTTTCAAAATGTCAGCCACGCTAGAAATTCAATATGCTATAACTCAGCCATTTTTTAAGATATAGACGAAACAAAAACTGCTCCGGAATCTTTGTATAAAGGTCAAATACATAAGAAAAAAATATTTTTCCATTTTTAATTTTTTGGTACCACATTTCAAGTTTTAAAGTTTTTTAAAAATTTTAAATGGCCGCCATTTTGAAACAAAACGGCGGATGAAGCTGGCCAACGAACTCGGTCGAGACATTGGTATGTACTATGTACACACCGAATTACATCGAAATCGGTTCATAATTACGGGAGTTACAGTGTGACATAGGTCAGATATATATATATATATATATATATATATATATATATATATATATATTGATATATATATATATATATATATATATATCAATTTTGAACGGAGGGTGGTTTCGGGGTCTGGGGGTCATGATCGATGAAAATATACCAAAATTTTTTGAAATCGCTTTCCTCCGAACGGCTGCAATAGGTAGCTTTTTTGTAAAGAAAGCTACCTAAAAGGTAAATATTCATGTTGTGGCATTATTTAAAGTAAAAAATCAATTTTATAAAAATTACGAAATCTAACTTTTTATACGGTCCCCCAGTCCCTATGGTTATATTTAGTAAAATTTTACACATTTAACAACAGATATAACACAAAAAGTTTGACATCAGTACTACAAAAATTGACAGGGTTATTAAATTTCAAAGTTTGAGATTTTTGCACATAATATTGTCTTTCATTGAGGGATCAGATAAACGATTAATTAAAATAATTCGAGATCAAAATCGGGGTGCAATGTCCTTTTTACGGTGAAACCACCTTTAGCCTGTATCGCCAAATGGGGGAATCTCCAAAGAGGGTTATTTCATCTAAAAACTTGAGCTAACTTTTACGGGTCGAACAATATTCAAACATCAAAGTAGGTAGAATCGACAACCGGAAAATAAAACATACTCACTAAGGACTAGATAAATGGCAGCGGAATGCATACGGCCAGCCGAGCTATAACGAGCATGAAAATTAGGATTATATAAATTACAATAGTACCGCAGTGCCACACGTTTGGGATAAAACACGAGCCAATTACCATTGGACATACTAGTCAGCTCTGCGATCGTGATGGCACCCTAAGCATACATGCAATATGCCGAAATGATACTTATTTATGGTGAATGTCAAAGGAATGCCAGAGAAGTTGTGAATGTTTATTCAGACCGTTTCCCTAAGGATCTACATCCAACGCATGAAACTGTAAGTGATGCATTGCACCATCTTAGAGAGGTCGACTCTGTTTCACCACGACCCAGAACAAGTAGACGGGCAAGGTGTAATGTTCGAGTGACACCGGATGAGGTGCTGGCATTCACCCTTTTAATTCCACAACTGAGAACGGCAGAAATAAGAGAGCCATGTGGTCAGCCTGTCTGGCATTTATTATATGCACATGATGCGCATCCATACCATCCGACACTGGTGCAAGCATTGATGCTGGGTGACCACGCACGATGATTTGATTATTGTAATTTCATTCTCAACAGCTTACAGAAAAATCCGTTGTTCTTTTGAGACATTCTGTGAACAGATGAGTCACTATTTACACGGTGTGGCATTGTGAACTTGCAGAATGTGCATTGCTGGTTTCTGGAAAAACTCCACATCACCCGCACAGTACGACACGTATGGTGCGGTATATGGGGAACTCAGTTTGTTGGACCCATCTTCTACGATGGGACATTAACGGGCGATCGTTACCTGCATCTGCTACAAAACACGGTACGTGACTTATATGAAGAGCTGCCTCTCCGATATGCATGTCAGGTGTGGTTTCAACATGATGGGGCCCTCTCCACATAAAACATCAAACGTCCTGGCGTATCTGGCCATCGAATTCGATCAACAGATCCTTGAATATGGTGGTCCGGTAGAGTGGCCACCACGTTCGCCGGACTTGACTCCCATGGTCTTCTACCTCTGGGGTTACATCAAGGCATAGGTCTATGTGACTGAGACCACTTCTCTCGTCTATCTGAAGCATCCCATCATACTTAATTGCCGCACAGTTTGCACATCTGCTATGCTCTAAAGTGTCCAACACTCAATAGTGTCATGCATTCAATTGTGCATTGCCAACAATGGAGAACACTTTGAGCAGTTACTCTAGTATATTCCGGCGTTTGATCTATTTATTTTTTATAGTAGACCGTTTTTGATATTATAAAAAAATTATGCTTATTTTTCTGCTTATTTTCAATATTTCATTACTCGTTTTGTATACAACCCCTAAGTCAGTTCAAATTTTTAGATGAAATAACTCTCTTTGGTGATACCCCGATTTTCCGATACATGCTAAAGGTGGTTTCGCCGTAAAAAGGACATTGCACCCCGATTTTGATCTCGAATTATTTTTATTCATCGTTTAACTGATCCCTCAATGAAAGACAAAATCATGTGCAAAAATCTCAAACTTTGAAATTTAATAACTGTGTCAATTTTGGTAGTAACTATGTCAATTTTTTTTAGTTATATTTATTATGATATGTGTAAACTTTTACTATATATAACTATAGGGACTGGGGGACCGTATAAAAAGTTAGATTCCGCAATTTTTTATAAAATTGATTTTTTACTTTAAATAATGCCACAACATCAATATTTACCTCATTTGAAACTTTTTTGTAATTCGAACTATATGTCTACGACCAACGGTTGAGAAATTAAAGGTCTGCAATAGATAACATATTGCACCCTGTATATATCTATATATATAAAAGAAAGTCTGAATTTTGTATTAATCAACGCGCAGCCCAAACTACGGAATCTAAAGTCTTGAAATTTGGAGTAAAAATTCTTCTTATGACATAGAGTGCCGCTAAGAAAGGATTTTCTAAAATTCCACCCCTAACAGGGGTAAAAAATCGAACGAACTTTTAAAAAATTCCTTAAAAATCTGATTTTATAGCTATTATTTAGCTGATAACATATTTTGGTATATTTTTGTATGCTGAATCGAATGGCACTAACTAAATTCTTTTAAGCCCAATAGTTCGCGAGATATTTATATATTTCTAATTTGGCGATGTCTTTGGCGCCAAAACCTCGAAATACCTAACATTATAAGTGATAATTCATCCATATTCATTCATCTTATACATCGGTTACTGTAGCAACGGAAGAAATTCAGATTAAATCTTTTTGTTAAATCTTTTGATTAAAGAAATGAACCGGCTATATGAGTTTGAAAAAAGAAATAAATACAAACGCCTTGAAAAAAAGAAGAAAAAAATATATTGAATTTATTTAAAATACAAGGAAGCGATCCACATAGAAATTAATATTATAAAACGAAAATATTTAAAAAATGAAAGCAGTGTTTGTACGACTAAAAATTTTGTGGTACTTACATCCGGGCAATGCCAGATACAACTGCGCCAAGCATGATAATTACATTAGTTACAGGAACCCTTATTTTTTGTCCATTTGATAGTTTATTTAGTATAGTTTTAGATTAATTTTATTATTATAATTTTTATTTATTATAGTTTATAGTATGTAGTTTTATGTTATATATTTTATTTATTTATTTACTTAAAACAATTTGCCATTTTTAACAAGGTTATGTATTTAAGGGGACGGTGGAGTTTAAAATCCTTAAAAATAATTTTTTTATTTTTGTAAATTTCAACTTAAATATTATTCAAGGGTACATTATATACATTATAACATGCATTTATCCCAAAAAAATTAAAAAAAAAACTTTATTTTTGAGAAAAAAATGGAATTTTACGCGTCGTGTTAGAAATCTTCGAAATGCCCCATGCGTCTTCCATATCAATGAAAATCCCCTATATTTTTTATAAAAGTTTGGTTTATATATAGAAATAAAATAGAGCATCGAATTTTACGTAATTAAATTTAAAGGTTAAAAAAAAAAGTTGAAAAAAATTGAAATTTTTTCGAAAAATTTTCAAAATTTCAAATTTTTTCAATTTTTTTATATTCATATTCAAGGGTGGAGTAGCACAGTTGAAGTTTATTCCAACAGAGCGAAAAATGTCCAGACCAGGGATCGAACCTGGATAGTTGGCGTGCCGTGCCAATGCCTTACCTGTTAGGCTATCCGGACCGATACCTGGCTGACATAATTCACTCTTATTAGTTGGACTTGGCTGCGATTTTTTCAATTTTTTTTTTTTATTTTTTGTAAATTTCATCTTAAATATTATTCAAGGGTACATTATATGCATTATGGCATGCATTTATCACAAAAAAAGATTTAAAAAAATTTTATTTTTGAGAAAAAAATGGAATTTTACGCGTCGTCTTAGAAATCTTCGAAGTGCCCCCTGTGCGTTCCATATCAATGAAAATCCCCAATATTTTTTATAAAAGTTTGATTTATATATAGAAATAAAATAGAGCATCGAATTTTATATATTTGAATTTAAAGGTTAAAAAAAAATTTTTTTTGAAAAATTTTGAAATTTTTTCGAAAAAATTTTGAAATTTTGATTTTTTTTTTTTTTTACCTTTAAATTCAAATATATAAAATTCGATGCTTGATTTTATTTATATATATAAACCAAACTTTTATAAAAAATATTGGGGATTTTCATTGATATTGAAGACGCATGGGGCATTTCGAAGATTTCTAAGACGACGCGTAAAATTCCATTTTTTTCTCAAAAATAATTTTTTTTTAAATTTTTTTGTGATAAATGCATGCCATAATGTATATAATGTACCCTTGAATAATATTTAAGTTGAAATTTACAAAAATTAAAAAAAATATTTTTAAGGATTTTAAGCTCCACCGTCCCCTTAAGAATGTTAAATTACTTTTTTGAACGTAATTGGCAAACGATAAACAAGATTGACAACTGTCAACCATTTTTGGCGATCTATCTCATGGTCCGAATAATGCGTAAGTATTACTTTTTTTAATGGAAGAAATTGGAATTGCAATAATACATCGCGATTTATCACTTGCTCCTGGATAAGAAGAAAAAATGGCTATTTTATGTCAGCTGTATCCGTATGTAAATATCGCCATTAGCATTTTAAAAATTGCCAATAGCAGTAGTTACATTTCGCGTATGTAAATTAAAAACAATTCTTTGTATTAAGTTATGGCATTATTTCCTATTGTTTTACTTTTCATCTTTTTCAATGACATTAGTGTAAAGCATGTATTATAAATGAAATGAGTGAATTTTTTTTTTTTTTTTTTTTTTTTTTTTTTTGAGTGAAAATAATAAAATAAGAATAAGATATGGAAAAAATCTTTGTTGATTTATTACTTGCGCCCGACTAACATAAAAGCATCACAAAAGCCATATATTCACCTTTCTTTGGGTAGTTGTTCATGGAATTTCTGATTAATCTTCCGTAATCGGAGACTTCTTCAATCGGTGTATTAATTACAATGTTGAAAGCATCGTTTATGTATGAAACGAAAACTTCATGATGAATTCTATTACAGAAAATCGTATCATCATCATCATCATCTACTACATATTTAAAACGAAAATTTGCATTTTATTCCTATTCTTTATAATATTTTGATAGGATATGCCACTATTAGTTAGGTAATGTTTTTGGAACGGTTTTTATGCATACACACAGTGTTCTACGTTGCTTAGTTTTAGTTATAGAGCTATTGGAAAAGCTATACAGAAAGGTGAACGCAATTATGAAAGATACATCTACTGTAATTATATAAAATGCAAATTTGCTTTTCCTTCCACCCGTTTATAATTTGAGTTTTGCTGGATGTATTTTGATGGGACTTACACTGTTAGTTAGATTATATTTTGCGGATGGTTGGTACTTCTTGCATGGATGGTACTTCTCTGTAGCAAAGTTTTCTTCTGGGTTATTGTTTTTCTGAAGCACAAACTTGGCAACAAATCAGATTGCAGAAAATTAGATTACAAGAGAAAGTTTCAAAACTAGGTGAACCCGAATGTGAAAGATTACCTTTTATTTATTGGAGTTGCACAGTTAGGTAATATTAGCGACTGTTGCAATATTTGAAATGTCATTCTACATTTTTAGTTATGGAACTATGAGGAAAGATCTCAGTGGTGTAGTTGAAAAAAAAGTAGGATAAAATCTACAGACAGAGGGTATATATTAGAAAGTATATATGTTATAGCTATGGAGTGCAGAGTTTCTAAAAAACACCAGAAGGTCTACGGCGTATAGTCTATGCTACATTCCTGAAAATTCTACAATCACGTTAACTTGATTATGAAAGATATATTTAACTATCAACTTCAAATATAAAATAAAAAGGGCAATTTCGGCCCGACCGCTTATAACTTGAGTTCTTTTCAATGGATTTTGAGAAGATTTGCATTGTTAGATAACTTTTAAAAAAGTGTTTCATATATAACACATATTATTCTACGTTGCTCAGTTATAGAATTATGTGCGAAAGTTCTTTAATCAGTGAACCCTAATTTTAAATATTAGCCTTTTTAAAAGGTTCTATTGAGTTAATTAGCAATGTTGTTAGATATTTTTTCAGGAAAGATTTTAGTATATAACATATATTGTTCTACATTGCTTTGCTATAGAATTATAGCTGAATGTTGTATTATCTGGTGAACCCGATTATGAAAAATGAGTCTTATTAGAAGGTTTTACTGAACGGATTTTGATGAAATTTGCATTTTTTAATTTTCAGGGATGATTTTAATATGCTACATATTGTTCTTCCGTTCTTTTTTATATTGAATTATAAATAATCAACTAAAAGATTTGCTTCATAACAGTCCAAATTTTGTCAGAGACATTAGAAGATATAAAACCGTAATGGCGTTCATATTGTTTTCAGCAACGCAGATGATCATTAGAGATAAATGTATTTATTGCTATAAAACACAAGATCAAATACACCGATATATTTCGTTTGATAAAAGTTTCGCTTGGAGAAACCGACCAGCATAGCGGGCGAAGGCTTCTATTACTATATGTAAAGCGTAAATTCCTATTTCATTCCGATTGATTATAACTCAGATTCTACTGAACATAATTTTGCAGAACTTACACTATTAGATAGTAAATTTGGTTTATAAATAGTTTAATCTAAAAACCATTGTTCCAAGTTGCTTAGTACCTAATAGTTACGGAGTTCTAAAATTAGGTGAACTCGATTAAGAAAGATTTCAAGTTTTACTGAATGGATTTTAATGACAGCTGCACAGTTAGTTAGATAATATTTCAGGGATTTTTTCAATATTTATCATATCTTTCAAAATTGTTTAGTTACGAAGCTATGCGGAAAAAGTTCTCTTTGGTATAGTAAAGAAAATTGAAGGATAATACGCTACAGATAAGGATGTATACCAGAATGCTATAGTTTTGGAAGTTGTGCAGAGTTTCTTTAAAAAACCAGAAATGATGCGACGCATACCCACCCCTACATCCCTGAGAGTTCTATATAATCAGGTTAACGCGATTATGATAGCTTTATTTAACTATCTCAATGTATATAAAATGCAAAGAGAAATTTCATTCCGGCCGCTTTTAAATTTACTTCTACTGAATTGATTTTGATGGCACTTACATTGTTAGTTAGATAATTTACAGAAAAGATGTTAATCTAAAATATAATGTTCTACGTTGCTTAATTAAATAATTATGGGTAAAGATCTAAATCATATGAACCCAATTTCGAAAGATTGGCTTTTTTTTAAGGTTCCGCTGAATGAATTTTCACGGGATTTAAACTGTTAATTAGATTATTTTTATGAAATGTTGCGGTACATTTTCCAGTTTAAAAGATCTTGCTAAGTGGATTTCGATGGAACTTGCTCGGTTAGTAAATTTTCCAGTGAATGTTTTAGTATAAAGCATATATCATTCGCTTGGTGTTGTTTGGTCGTCAGGTTGCTTGATTATAGAATTAAGGCTGAATGTTTTAGAAGCAGGCGAACCAAATTATGAACGATTAGCCTTTTCAGTATATCCAATTAACAGATTCTGATGAGATTTGCATTAATAATTTTTCATGAACCCTTTTAGTATATTACATATTGTTCTATCGTTCTTCACCGAATACTACACTAAATGATCAACGAAAGAAGTTGGCCCTTAACAGCCTAAATTTTGTATGGCTCAAAAGATATAATAGCGTAATAACGTTCATATTGTTTTCACCAATTAGATTGGGCATTCCAGGTAAATGTCCATATTGCTTTAAAACGCATGATCAAATTCACAGATATATTTTGTTTGATTCAAGGTTTCTTTAGAAAAACTGACCAGCGTAGCGGGCGTTAGGCTGCTAGTATATATATATAACTATTAACAAATGTCAATAATATTATTACTTTAGTTTTTAAAGACCTATTTAATAATATCATTCTAAAGCACTTACATTACATTATTTCTAGAATATTTTCCTTTATTAAATCGAACTGATAACATTGATACTGACTACTTCACATCTTTGACTAACTTTCTAATATTTCATAATTTTATTTTCCAAGACAATGCTTTGTTTATTCAAATACAGGGCAGACCTCAAGGAGCTGCTCCATCTAGCATGTTATCTGATTTATATCTTTACTTTTATGAACGAAAATTTATTAACTATAATATATTGCTCTTCAGATACATAGATGATATAATTATTCTTTCTGTTAAAGATAATAATTCTATATCTCTTTCTGTAAAGTACCCTTCTAATCTAGAACTTAGTAACACCTTTTCACATAATTCTAGTATCAATTTTATGGATGTTAAAATTAATATTCTCTCTAATAACACCCTAACTTTCAATATTTATGATAAACGCGATGAATTTTCATTTAATGTAATTAATTTTACGAACTTCAATTCCTGCTTACATATTTCCGTATATAAAAATAATAAACTTCTTAATCATAGTCTTCGTATCAAACGTTTATGTTCCTCCCAATTCTTACAGCCTAACATTTTTAAATTAAATCAATTAGCATTGTCCTTTAATTATCCCATCTCTTTTATATCTGCAAGGCTCAAATCTTAATATTCATTTTTTTTCTACTTATTACCAGTATAGGCATGCAATATGTATATAAAAAAAACACATTATTATGGAGGGTGGTATTTGGATTGCTGAAAAAATTATAAAAAAACTTACACAAAAAATTTATATATATGTGTATATATATGTATATTTAAATATAATAAGAAAACGTATGTCTGTGTGTATGTTTTCCCATACATTATACACTATTTAAAAAAAAATAAAAAAATAAAAAAACCATTACGGAGGTTTGAGGTCGGGAATGCTAAAAAAAAGTTTAAAAAAACTGTGTGAGCCTGTATATGTGTGAGCCTGTATATGTGTATGTATATATGCTTATATATTGTATGGATATGTTAAAAAAAACACGGGGTATCATGCATTTAACATCATAAATTTCTCATAAATTTTCACATATTGCTTCATAATACAAGGATATATTTTACTATCTCAATATTCCTCATTGTTTTTAAAATTTTTACATTTAGTTACATAATACAAGGCTATATTTTTCTATCTCAAAATTTTCCTCATTGTTTTTTAAATGTTATTTATATTCTCATTTTTTATATTGTAATATTTTGTCTTTAAATTAGTTAATTTAATAAATTGCCCTTATACAATTCTTTATTTTCTTTTTTATTAAATTATTCATATTCTTTATTTTATTTTGTTTTTACTCAGTACTTATCAAGTTTATTCCTATATTTTCCATTCTACTTGAATTAAATATTAATCCAAGTCATTTTTTTATTTCTACAATCAATTTCATTCCTTTTTTGAGTAAATATGGCAGCACTAAACATTATTGTTAATAATCCAGTTCCAATTTACATTTTTCCTCTCTCACACCAGATGGCAGCAAAGTTATGGGTTTCTGTTAGGTACTCAACTGTAGGCCCACATGTTAAAATAGTCCTAGCTCTGTTTTTCCATCCAGAAATGTTGCAGTTTTTCTTCCCTGTATGTAATTTGGGTATTGTGCTCTATTGGTTTTTAGTGTCCTGTGTGGGGTGCGTCTTTTTTGGATATCTTGGATTTTGATTATCTGTTTTCTGTTATGTTTGCGTTATAAGGAGATAAATTTTGTCAGTTTAGGCTTAATGCCGACAAAATTGGATGAAATAACGCATCTTCTATGAATGAACCCACAAGCTCCTCTGGAGATTCTGTGGGTAATTCATAGTTTCTTGTTTTGCATGCTGGTTTCTTGTGTTCATTTCTGATTCACCTTAAGTGCTTTGCCAATTTATTCATATATTTGTGATTTCAAATTTATTTTGTATATGTATATATATATATAGAGAGAGAGAGAAATAGGTAGATAGATAAAGTTTTTTACTGGGGGGGGGGGGTGGTTTTGAGTTCAAGGGCTCATGATCGGTGTAGATCCGCAATTTTGTTCCTAAATTCCAACATAGGGGAGATTGCAATAGGTAGCATTTCATACGAAATCTACCTAACAAGATCATTTTAAATTGGGCTATTCTTTGTGGGAGATTAGTATATCGTTTGACGACTTTTTCCATTCTATTTATTCCACATATTTATTTAATTTTTATTCTATTTTAGTTTATTTTTATTGGGGGTGACATTATCTCATCTGTTGTCTATTCTTGTCTTTAAAGATCAAAAAATTATTAAAACTTTCATTTAGACAATTTCTATTTTTTTTTTCCAAAATATCAATTGTAAATTAAAAATTTTATTCAGAAATAATCATTACACAAGACATGTAAAAACTTTTAACAATTCAAACGGTAAGATTAATATTTTCAAGAAAACAAAGTGTTGTACCGAAAGTTAGTACAAAAGTTGGCCGATAGATGGCCCTGCACTCGCCATAAGATACTAATTAAAAGACGTAACATGCTGTTGTTTCACACCTTTGTTCAAAGCACATCCACAACGAAACGATGGTGACACAGGCGATAGGAAAAAATCCGTTTTAAATTATCCCTAGGCAAAAATAGTGAAAAGAGCATAAACGAAAATGAACCAACCAAATAACCCGTCTCTTCGAATTTATCAATCAACTTTTTTAGACCGGGTTAGAGCTGCTTCTGAAACCCTTTAATGTTCGGAATTTTCAATTCAATGGACTTTACACAGGAATCTTAAGAAGCCACGCCTCTGTAGGTATATAGCTCTCGAAAATGGCTTTTTATTGGATGAAGGGGAAGCAGCGTTAAAAAATTCTGCACGCTTATTGGTGTTTTCTTTTTATGTACCTACTTTGATGTCACATGGGTAAAGTCCATAGCCGCGCAGTCACCTTTCTTGTAAAATAAAGGTTCACAAGCAGAGCCCGATCCTTGAACGATAGTCATGACTAACCTGTTAGACACAGAATAAGAAAAACTGCTTGTCTCCTGCCTTTTTATCACAAGTATAATGTGCAGTGAGCATGTCAAGTCATTTTGTTAGCATCTTATGACGACATCAGCGCCATCTGTCGGTTAGCTTTTGTACTCTTTTTTCTTTCGCAAAACAAATTCCCATTGCTTCACGTGTACTCACATGAAATATCAGATCATTTTGACCTGAGTTCTTTTTTTACAGCCTTTTGAAAGAGAAAATTTTATTATAATTACCCTGTATATAAATCTCATTTATTTGTAATGAAGTTAAAAAAAAATGTATTTACCTTTTTATAGCATATCAAGTGTAAATATTCTTTCTAATGAAGCTCTAAAATAGTAAACAAATCATGCGCTAAAATAGCAAACAAAACAACAACCGAAGTAATACCAAATGCAATCAGTAGCATTTTGAATTTAATAATTTATGTTTAAGCTACTGCTGCAATCTATCGCAGTTCGGCATTACTAATTACTTTTATTGCAATAAATTTCATTTTTTACACATTTTGGCTTTGTCCGAGCGGTGGGACTAAGTCAGCCCGGTTGACGGTATGTATTACTGTTATTGTTGTAATTTTAAGGTTCAGTGAAAATTTTCATTTCGAAACTGTACAAACAGCAGTTTTAAGCAAGTAAAAGTGCTCGTTTGCAAAAAATTAATTTATAATTCTTGCAGTGATTAAAACTTATTTATTTAAATGCCTTTGATGATAATTAACAACCATTTTTACAATGCCTCAAATTTCACAAACTTTGTAAAACCCAGAAAATTTTTTTAAAATTTTTTGCGAATTTGTTTTCAACATTACAGTAACATTTCAATTAAAAGTGCTCTTTTTTCTTTTAAATGACGGCTGATATTAGAATGTAACTTATCCAATGTAGGGGGAGACCGGGTTAGTAGGTGCAGTTTTTAGTTACTGATTTTTATTAATTTTTTTAAAGTTTTTTAACAAAATTTCACTGCACATTTAAAGTACAGACATTTGGATATAAATACCCGGAGTTCGATGTTTGTAGCTTTTGTAGTTTATGTTTAGAGGAAGCCTGAATTAAGAGAAAAAATGTGTGCCAACCTATCCCGCCGCGGGGCAAGTTGCCTATACGTGTGCGGTAAGTTGGCTCACGCTTCATAAAAAGTTAATTTAAGCTCAAATAAGGCACGTATTTAAGAGAAATCAATTTTATTATTACGATCAAGTTTAAACAAAGGAATTTCCCTGTACAATGTATATTCTAAATTATACAGACATAAAAATAATGAATAAAATATTAACAATAAGTAGCTTCTATCATCCATCAGAGTTATGGTTATCACAAATGTAAAATTGAGTGTCTCCGTTTGTGCAGGCCACATGTGCTTAAACACTACACCGCACACACTTTTTTTGGTGTTTCTTAAGTACCAACACACACAAGATATTAACATTCCTCGTCATCTGAGATATTGTCAAGATTCATGTTTTTCTCGATAACAAGTTCCCTTTTATTATAGGTGGAAACAATGCTTTCCTTATTATCTATTTAGCTTTGGCGAATTTTTTCTGTTGCCTTTATTTTCTTTTATTTTGTATTACATCTTTTTTCTTCTCTAAAGCTTACTTTTCCTCTTTGAATGCCTTCAGAATTGGTGAATCTGTCAATATTAATGTGGCTGCCTTTTATCGACGCCTATCTTTCCCTATTTTCTTTTTTGATTCTGTCTTTTCTATTGGTCTAACATCCTCAGAATATAATTATCTAACATCCTAAGCCGAAATCAGAGAAACTCCAGTGACTGCTGGAGATAAAACCAAAAAGGTGATACTGAATCTTTTGAACATCCAGCTTCTAGCCTGTGATAGCTGAGTTATGAACATCATCACTCGTTTAACCCTAGAGTACTAGACGCTCGTAATTATCACAACTATGGTATTTTAACGTTAACGCTATACTAACTATGTCTAGTATTCTAGGGTTATACTTCATTCTTCACAATTTTGAAATATAGGGCCAGACTTCTCCAAGGAATATTAAAAGCTTTAACAGTTTGCCTAATAGATCGTCCGTTAATTATTACGACTTTCACATCATTTCTTATAATATTTTTCGGTGTGTTAACCTGTACAGCTTTTTTTTTGCAATTACGCATGTTTTTTGTAAAAAAAAAAAAAAAAAAAAAAAAAAGTAATTAATTTATCAAACGGGATAAAATAACAGAAAATGTTACGATACAGTGTAACGGGGTTAGTTGACGCTCCGAGCCAATTTCCCCGTCTTCAATGCGCCTACTAGCCCCATAACAAATTTCTTCACAAAATTGGAGATTTAAGCCTCTAAACATAAAAAATTCTAGTAAATCACATATGGAATAGGTACAGTGAATAATACACTATGAAAAACTACAAAAGTGAAGGAATTATTAAGATAAGTATTAGAAATTAGAAAAAGAATGACGCAACAAAAAATTATTTATGAATGCAAAAAGAAGTAAAATCGTAATAAATGTCCACTGCACGTGGTTAACGCTGGAAAACTACAATGGGTATTGTAGAAAGCAAGAAGAAAGGTACCCTGTGACTGAGTGCGTCATCTATCCATAAACAGACAAATTATGAAGGCTGCGCCTACTTACCCCTGTAGCCAACTAGCCCCGGTCTCCTCTACTCACGTCAAAATGCGACGGACGCTTAACTTTTAAAGTCTAGCAAACGGAGGCGCTTACGACTCAGATTTCACGATTTTTTACCCTAGATTTCCACAAGATTTTTACTAATGTTTCTTGAGGGTTCGTTGATGACAGTGGTCTTCCAGATCGTTGCTTTTGAACATTTTGAACGTTTCCATCTGCTTCAAACTAGGCCGTATAGAAATCTGCTTGAAACTGTCCCCTAAACTGTCTCTGCGGTTCCGTTAATTTTTTAAGTTTTCAATATTACGATAGTAAATTAGAGCTATATTCTTCTCAAAGTCGAAGAGGTCGTGCGATGTATTAAACGCTCCGTCCGAACCCTTTGCGCCGACTTCGAAGATATTTGTAAGAGGAGCTAGCGGTCTATACCTCGTATCTCCAGAGAAAAATAACTGGAAAGCAATCTAATCATGGTCTAACTATGGTCAGTGTTTAGTTGTATCATATAATATAGAAATATCGTATTAATCGATAATAATTTCTAATTTCAATTTATGAAATATTTTCTTTACGTAGTTTGGTTTCAGGCATTATTTGAAGTTATTTAAACCCGAAAAGCAATGATGAACATCAGAGTTATACGTTAAATATACATTTTTAAACACACCTTGTTTTTATTTATATGCATGCATTTAAAGATGAATAAACATGGACAACCTAACACAGATAAATGTTGCATAGCAGAAAAACTTGCTGCATTAAATCTATAGTTTCTATCTCTATCGTACATCCGAGTTTGGAAGTTATCACTAATGATCTACCGAAACAGGTTTTTAAGACCAAAACCGAAAGATAAACCGAATTTCTGTAATCTTCCTGTTTTCGGTTGAAAGCGAAAATGTCCAATTTTTTAAAGTAATTAATACATACATAAATATACAAAATTATTAATTAATTATACTTATGGCCCAAATTGGCTCTTTGAGCCTCAGACCAAAACCTTTTATTTTCATATAAAATAAAATGTAATTAATTCATCAACGACACAGGGTGATTTTCTAATTAAATGAATTAAAAAATGTTCATGTATACTTGCCTCAATTTAATTTTTATAATGATTTATGTGAATGATCATCTGTTATACTAGAACTTTCTCAGCGGTTTCAAACTGAAAATTTTAAATTACTATTAAGTCTACCACTTTTAAAGAGCACATGGAAAGCGTCTTAAAAGTTTAGCTATATAACCATTGCTTGGTTTATAGTTTACACTCACGTTTATAGTCAGTCATGGCTGAAAATTATAAACAGTGAAATCCATAACTAAAGCGTGTCTCATTTGGCCGATACAGCTCAAATCAATGAGAAATGTTGAGCATTTCCGAAGAAAGAAACGAGATTTTTGAAATACGTTACGTTTTTTTCCAAAACTTTTGGCCAAAAACGAAAACGAAACTCGATCGATCTCCAGTTATAATTCAATTTTGTTACTACGAATATTTCATTATTCATTTTGTTTCTTCTTTTTGCATTTCACTAAATTCTGTGTAGATATTTTTTCTACCTTAACGAACATTCTTTAATTACCTCCAATCGTATAAAACAAATCACTTAAAAAATATCTAAAACAATGAATACGTTATAAAACATTCAGAATATTTCGAACCTTTGGGTTGTTTTTCAAAAGCAAAGGAAATGCTTTAGGTCCAAAATCTACTTTTCCACTTGACTACATTCAGTTCATTTTACTTCATAAATATTTATAATATTTAAAATAATATCAAAATAGCTTTGAGATATAATTGTTTTATTTATTAACGCGGAAACTATTTCTCGTACGTTTTGTAATCATCAATCCAGTAAATGTAAAACTGAAGCACACAAAAGAAGCTGTTCAGTTATATGCTTCACTGAACTTTTATGATTGAAAAAAGCATTACAAAATTTATGTCCTGTGCAAAAAAGGAACGGAAAAGAGAAGAAATCTGCAGTAATATGTTTCACAAAAAATATTCAAATTTGTTTTTAGTAAAATGTTCCTTAGGAGTTGTAACATCTTTTTCAATCAACATACAAAAAAAAAAGTTTAAATACAATCCATGAATAAGAGTTTTGTCTGTTTTCGAATTTTAGTTTTTTGTTAAAACCATTATTTGTCATAATTTAGTTACATTCTAACTTTTTGGTATCACTTATTTGTCTTCGAAGTACAAAAAAGCATTTTGTATTATTTTGAAGTAAATAAAAGAATTCAGAATATTTGCGAAGAAAGATGGCTACATAAGTATTGGTTTTCGGCTCCTCAAAATAGGGCAACAAAAAATTATTTTTGTGGTTTTGTTCATCTGATGAATTGTTCAGTTCAAATTATATGAAGTGTTTGTCATCCTTCCAAAGCACTACCTCTAACTTTCTGTGATTTCTTTAGTGAAGTAAAATTAAATCATATCATCGAACTTTAATTATAATTCAGTCTAATGAAACTCTCTCATGCTTTTAATTATAATTCAGTCTAATGAAACTTTCCCATGTTTTTAATTATAATTCAGTCTAATTCAATAATATATATATATATATATATATATATATATATACACACACATACATGTATCTATATATATTTGTGTAATAATAAAAAATTTCACCCCCTTTTTCTTAGTAAAACTATTCCAATTTCTTAATATTTTTCCTTTTTTACCTATCTTTAATAATATCTTAATATCTTTTGTCTTTTATTTCATGCCTTTAAAGTTGCGTATTCGGCGAGGAGCAGAAGATTTTACGTTTTTCCGGTTGTTTAATTAAGCTGCGTCGTCCCCTGGAGTGAACGTTCTAATGTGTAGATCCTAATCTTGTAACATCTAAAGTTTTATGAAGTGAATGATCGATTATTGAGAGTTGATGAAACAGCTACTGGAAATGTTTGATATGTTTTTTGTCAAATAAACCAGTTTAAAGTGACGATGACTCTATTCCTTACGTGAAGGGAAATGTCTCAATTTTTTCGAAGCTTGCCTTATACTCGCCACCTGACTGCAATCCGCTAATTTCAGGATAACGGATGGTTGGCCTTGATTGCTCTACTACGTTTTATTTTGAGATGTAGTAGTGTCGCCGAAATGTCTGAAAGTCGATAGCAAAATGCTACAAAAGCCGGTAGGATATCATCACTTGCATTACTAAAGTAATGATTAATAGAGAAACTCATCGAAACTTCAGAATGTCAGAAATGTTCTGACTATGCAGTGCAATTTAATGTCATCGACTAGCAACAAGTATGATTACGAAGAGTGATATTTTTATGAACGAATGTCAGTAAAACTCTGAGAATGGAATGTCACTAAGTTTTTCAACGACCCAATACAACGATTAAAAATTCCTGTTAGCTCCAAGTGGCGGAAATAGGTCTCACATTAATTTGCACCACGATATTTCTTTTTAAAATAAATTCTAGCTCTCCGTCCAAAAGTCATGTTTGGAAAAACACCTTTCTGTGGGTGAGAATTAATATATTATTTATTATAGTAGTTTAGTAGATTTTTATTTATTTACAAAATTGTTATTATTATTATTGTTGTTAGAAAATGATTTATACTTTAGTTATTATTATTTATTGAGAAAAAAATATTTACATTGTGTATTTAATTTAAAGTTATATATTTTTTAATTATATTTATGCTATTGCATTTTTATATAAATGAGTTATCCCTCCTATATACAATTAAGATCTAGAATTGTTAAAAAATCGAATAACACCATGAATGAACTAAATATTATTCCCTTTGTCCTAGAGTCCGGTATGAAAATACAACCTTGGTTATTGCATTTTGAGAAATCTTGCATTACCGAGAAAAGATGAAAATTGGAAATTAAATAATATTTCTAAATATTTGAAAGGAAAAGCATTGAAGGTTTATATAAATGATTGTCTGGAGTGCACTAGTTTTGAAAAAAATTCTGAGCTTCTCACTGAAAAATTTATTAATGTTTATGTTCCAAGATTTTCTGAATTTGCAGCTTTAAATTTAAATGACTTAAATGAATTAGAACAATATTTTCATAAAAAGGTTGAAGTGGGTAGGAAGTTACAATTATGTGAAACAATAATTGTGCAGGGACTCACAGATGGGCTAAAGCCCGAATACTAGAATTTTTTGATAGTAAATCCTCCAAATAATACCACTGACTGGTATCGGATGGCAAAACAACTAGTAATAATTCCAACTGCTCCTGTAAATGCTGTTAGGAATGATTCATAAAATGTTAGACCTTTAGCCTCGTTACAATGCACCCAGACATTGGATTCGTCAGGAGAATCCTAATTTAAATACAAATAATCTTCGATTTAAACTCCTAGATTGCAAAATACTCATTTCCAACAACGATACTCTACTAGACCTTGCAGGATTTGTCTTAACAAAGGAGTACTTAACGCATATCACTGGGAAAGAGAATGTGTATTTAATGTTACCCCTGTACCATGATATGCTCCTACTAATCAACAACAATCTTCTACTAGTACTATATGACAATTGATAGTCTCTGGGTATGCAAAACAAAAAGAGATTCCTTGTATTATTGATACTGGATCCACTATTTCGATTTTACCTGTTAAATTTGTAAATTTATTACATGCTAAAGTTAGAAATATTTCTCCTATTATTATTGGCCAAGCTAAAGGTTCTATACAAATTAATCAATCATGTAATTTATTTATTAAAGTTTGTAAAATTAAGCAGAATGTAAAATTTTTAGTATGTGACAATGATCTTGAGTACGCAATACTAGGTTTGCCAACCTGTGCACTCTTTCAATTAAATATAGATTGTTTAAATTGTAAAATTATGCAAGGAAGGACTATAGTAAACCAATGCATATCCAGAAAAGTACTAAGATCTCTTCATTTTAATATGAATAAACAATATGATGAAATGCAACCTGATTATGGAAAGTTAGTGACTCCTCAATCCTTCGCGCAGCCTAATATTAATGATTATAATTTAATTAAGGAAATAAATTCTGTAAAAAACAAAACTTTAAGAGATATTTTGAGGGATTATTTGGATAATTTAAAAAAAATAAATATGACGTAAAAAAAATAATATTGAGCCACAGCGCATTTTTCTCAATTCAGACCTACCTATATCTATGAGGCCTTACCGCACTTCAATAGTCGAAGAAAAGGAAATTTCATAACATATTCAATCATTATTAGCTGCGGGATTAATTAAAGAAAGTTATAGCCCTTACTCCTCCCCTATTACTTTGGTAGAAAAACGCGATGAAGGTAAGAAAACTAGGTTATGTGTAGACTATAGAAAATTAAATTCAATAATGAAAAATGACTCTGAACCATTTACCCGTATTGACGGAATTTTAGATAAATTTTTAGTAGTGATCAGTATTTTTCCATCTTGGACTTAGCCTCTGGCTACTGGCACATATCCATACACTCAGCAGACACTGAAAAATTGACTTTTACTACTGGACTTTTTGAATGGAATGTTCTTCCATTCGGTGTCAAAATTGGGCCCCCAATTTTCAATAGAACCATTAGAAGAATTCTAACTAAATATAAAATCGACTTTGCCTGCTATCATTTTGATGACATAATTATTTTCTCTTCAACTTTGGAAGAACATCTACAACATCTTGTAAGGTATCGTTACTCCGTTATAGAGGCACTTTATTTGAATGAGAACGTGACGCCAATGTTTTAACATTTGTAGCGTGAAGAGCGACATCTGTACTTTATTTTTCCGAAGTATGATTGTTGTCCCTGGGGTCCACACTTAGCTGCGTCCGCGAAGGCTTATGCAAATTTTTAGGGCATTTGGCTCAGTCTGCAAGAGTATAAAAGGCGAAGTCCGGATGAGTGAAGTCAGTTCCTTGGAGACGTTTTAGACTAGAGGGACGAATCCACCTAGCGAGTTTCGAAGTCAAAGAGGGAGAGTGCCGTTGGATAAGAACTATTTTTAAGTCAAGCTTAGTGAGTTTGCCCTGTTGATATGAATAAAATATGTCGGCTGCCACGGGTGGCATTTCAGGCTAGCTGGTGTGCATGACTGTTTAGAAAAAATTTGAATCTGCTTCATCAGGCCACTCACCCTATTTTAGTTTTAATAAAAGGATTTTATCCTATAAGGCTTGTGTAATGACTATGACGACACGTGGCGGTAGTGCCGGGTCCGTCACACTCTTACCAAAATTTTTGAATTATGTAGATTGGAAAATATCAAACTTAAATTATCTAAATGTAACCTTGTCCAAAATAAAATTAATTTCTTAGGTTATGAAATAAAAAATGGTACCTTAACTCCAGCTAATAATAATATAGAAGCTATCAAAAATTTAAACCCCCCTCAAATGTTAAAGAACACTAAAGATTCTTAGGATCCATCAATGTCTATCATAAATTTATTGATAAATATGTAGAAACCAGACACGCCCTCAATAAGTTACTTAAGAAAAATACCATATGGGAATGGAAATCAGATTGTCATAATTCCTTCCAAAAACTAAAAGATGCCCTAATTTCTAAACCTGTTTTGAAAATCTATGACCCTAAATTACCCATCCATATGTTTGTTGATGCCTCACAGGTGGCAGTAGATGCAATCTTTAAACAGCCAGATAGCAATAATTTTTTACATCCAATTGCATACTATTCAAGGGGATTGAGGAGTTATGAAAAGAACTATTTTATTACCGAATTAGAGCGTCTTACCTTCATTGACACATTAGATAAATATTACCACTACTTTCATAGTGTTAAGTTTACTATACACACCGACCATGCATCTCTTGTATGGTTAAAAAATGTTAAACATCTAAGGGGGAGATTATTCAGATGGTTATTAAAACTATCTGTGTTTGAATATGATACTGTCTATGAAAAGTGTTCAACAAATGTCGAAACTGGCATGTTGTCTAGAAATCCTATTACGTATTTTATTCAACCAGTTACTTTCCTTTTGGATGTTAGAGAAGTTATAGAGATGCAGGAAAAGGATAATGTTTGTGGAAAAAGCTATGTAAATGAAAATGGACTTATGATAGTGAAAAAGAAAGGTTTCAGAAAAATAGTAGTACCCATGTCCTTAAGAAAAAAATTACTAAATGTTGTGTTGCTCATGAGAAATTTGGTCATCCTGGTGTCTAAAAAATGTTAAATTTAATATCCCCTAATTATCATCGCCCTGATATGACTCAAGATATAACTAAATTTGTAAAGCATTGCGATATTTGTCAGAAAAATAAAAAACCCAGACAGAAGATATGTGGCTTATTACAAGCTATGCCAACCACAGATCAACCTTCTGAATGTCTTTCTACTGACACTGTGGGAGGATTTAATCACTATAACTCCACCTAAAAAAATTCCCATATAATAATAGACCATTCTACAAGATATGTTTGGGCTTTCCCCTCCAAAAGTGTTACCACAGAAACTTATACCAACTGTCTAAATCAAGTATTTAATATTCAAATTCCCCAACAATTGTACTGTTTCAATAAAATTCTTAATGCACAGGCTCCCCAAAAGGCGCTCAGTGATAGAAATGCAGCTTTTACTTCATCTAGATAAAAAAAAATCTTCGCAATCATAATATAACGCAGCGTTTAACCTCCGCACACCATCCTCAAACGAATGGGAAATGTGAAAGTTTGAATCAAACAATAGTTACTAGATTAAAGTGTAAGGTTAATTCTACCAATTCTGAAGTTCCTTGGACAAAACTTCTGTCCGAAGTAGTTAATGAGTATAACAATATCCCCCCTTCCATAACCAAATTCCCCCTGCTTATTTACTTTTTGGCCAATTACCCTATGATCCCCCCCTTTAACAAGATCATTACCCTTCAGTTCAAGAAGCCCGCAAAACTGCTAAAAAACGCACAGATGAATTTTATTGGCGAAGTAAAAAATATTATGATCAAAATTATGTAGAAACTAAATTTGAGATAGGAGATCTAGTAATTTATGAGGAATTACAATAACCAAATACTAGAAAGCTATCACAAGTTTTTAGTGGCCCATATCGAATCCTTAATAAATTATCTGATGTTAACTTTGAGATAGATAGGAAAATTCAAAACCGAAATACGGAGATTGTCCATGTAATTAAATTACGAAAATATTATTCTCCAGATCAATTAAAAAACCCCACGAAGCTAATGTTAAATCCATAGCCACGTCTTAATTTTATAATAATAATTTAACTAAATAAAGAAATACATTTATAAGTTAGTAAGCAATTATTTTCTATATAAAAGTATGTTCTTGAATCGCTCGACCTGAATATTACCGCTGAGATTTTTTACTTGAGTTAACTATTTATGCTGGCATAAATTGGTTGATTTAGGTTGAGAATTTCTTGTATTGAAATTAATTGAATTAATAACTTAAACTCAATTAACTAAATAAATAAAATTAACTGGGTTAGAATTATATTGAATTTGAATCTAGGATTAAAGTTAATTACTATAATTCAATAATCTGCATCTTTTATGAACCTTTCTTAAGTATGCTACAAAGATTCATTTTCATTTTCAACTATAGTTTCTTGTTTGATTGAAAACAAGATCATTGCATAATCATGCTGAATTGATAGTTGTTTCACAAAATTTCGATTTTATTTTTTGTTACTTTATGTTATGCCTAATATTTGAGTATGTTACCATACCTCATTCGCTGTCATATGGATGAGATATCAATTAAGTACTTTAAGGATTAGTTAAAGAAATTTATTTGATACCTTTGAATATTATTGACTGTGTTGTTGAATGTAGTTCTTATTATTATTTATTATACTATGCATTTTTTTATATTCAGAGGAAAAGATCATCATGAATATTGATTACTGAAACAAATGAGATGTATAAAACTTAACATGGTATATTACAAAAACATGTATAAAAATCACTTATAAACAGATTAAATAAAATAATGCTAAAAAGTCCTTCCGGCCAGTGCCGGGAGGAAGAGGTAGCATTCATATTAATTATTTTAAAAAAGCCAACTTATATTATTCAAACACACGAAACTCAACACGAAGCTTTAGTGGAAACCGAATATAGGAGATTCAATACTAATTTTTATCAATACTAAATCATTATGAATCAGAATTTCGCGAAATTAGTCAGCTTTATCCAAGCTGCTTTTATTTAAAGTAACTTATATTTGGCTGCCAAATTCGGCGATTTCTTAAAGTGCCTGCCATTTTAAGACAACATGGTGGATGACGCTAACCAGTGAACTTGGTCGAGACCTTAGTAATTGCTGTGCACATGCTCACTCACATCGGAATCGATTGATATATACGAGTGCTGTCGCAGGTAAAAAATCAGATTTTTCAAAATGTCACCCACATTAGATATTGAAATTGCTGTATCTGAGCCATTTTTTAAGATAAAGACAAACAAAAAATGCTCCTGAATCCTTATATCAAGGTCAAATATTTAAGAAAGAAACCTTTTTCAATTTCTAATTTTTTTGCACCTCTCTTTAAATATAATTTTTTTTTTTTAATGGCCGCCATTTTGAAACAAGATGGCTGATGAAGCTGGCCAGCGAACTTGGTCGAGATATTGATGTATACTATCCACATGCCTTCTTATATCGAAATAGGCGAATACGTGTGTTATCGCGTGACAAATACAAGATCGTTTCAAAATATTAGCCATGCTAGAAATCCAAAGTGCTATAATTCAACCATTTTTTAAGATATAAACAAAAGAACAAATTTCCAGAAACAAAAACTGATCTGGAATCTTTGTATCAAGGCCAAACACATAAAAAAAAATCTTTTTCATTTTCCAAATTTTAATACCTCATTTTAAATGTTAAATTTAATTTTTTTTAATGGCAACCCTTTTGAAACAAGATGGCGAATGGAGCTGGCCAACGAACTCGGTCGAGACATTGGTATATACTATGTACAGACCAAGTTACATCCAAATCGGTTCATAAATACGCCTGTTATCGTGTGACAAAAATGAGGTCGTTTTAAAATGTCAGCCACAATAGAAATTCAAAATGCTATAACTCAGCCATTTTTTTAGATATAGACGAAACAAAACTGTTCCGGAATCTTTGTATTAAGGTCAAACACACACGAAAAAAATCTTTTTCATTTTCCAATTTTTTGGTATCTCATTTTAAATTTAAATTTTTTTTTAAATATTTAAATTGCCTCCATTTTGAAACAAAATGGCGGATGAAGCTGGACAACGAACTCGGTCGAGACATTTGTATGTACTATGTACACACTAAGGTACATCCAAATCGGTTCATAAATACGCCCGTCATCACGTGACAAAATCAGAACGTTTCAAAATGTCAACCACACCAGAAATTCAAAATGCTATAACTCAGCCATTTTTTAAGATATAGACGAAACAAAAACTGCTCCCGAATCTTTTTATCAAGGTCAAACACATAAGAAAAAATGTTTTTTTTCAATTTTCAATGATTTGGTACCACATTTCATATTTAAATTTTTCTTAAAAATTTAAATGGCCGCCATTTTTTAAACAAGATGGCGGATGAAGCTGGCCAACGAACTCGGTCGAGACACTGATATGTACTATGTATAAACGAAGTTACATCCAAATCGGTTCATAAATACGCCTTTTATCGCGTGACAAAATTCAGGACGTTTCAAAATATCAGCCACGCTAGAAATTTAAAATGCTATATCTCAGCCATTTTTAAGATATAGTCGAAAAAAAAAAACTGCTCCGGAATCTTTGTATAAAGGTCAAATACATAAGAAAAAAATATTTTCCATTTTTTATTTTTTGGTACCACATTTCAAATTTTAAATTTTTTAAAAAAAATTTAGACTCGGTCGAGACATTGGTATGTTATGTACTATGTACACACCATATTACATCCGAATCGGTTCATAAATACGAGAGTTACAGTGTGACAAATGTCAGATATATATATATCTAACCTATATATATAAAATCCTAATGAAACGACTTTATGAAACGTATATATGAAACGGCTGAAATGTGTATCGATTCTTTGAATCGACTAATTAAACAACTGATTATGTTTCACGGCGATTTCTCCTAAAATATGGAATAATTTGGATGAAATTAACACCAAAAATCCGTATTGATCCACAGATCTCAAAACTGGTATTTGAATTTTTAAATTCGAATTAGTTTTCGAAATATTAATTTTTTCCTAATTTTGAATACATTTTACTAATGATGGCAACTCAAATTTTAATTATAACAAATATATTTTTTTTCATAATTCAGAAAAGTTTACTATTTTAAATTAATTTGGCGACCAGTTTGGCCCCCTTTAAATCTATGCTAAGAGCAATGCTTTTTTTTTTTTTTTTTTGTATTTCGTTATCATTTTATTTAATACAAAACTTCCATTTAAAAATGAAACATTTAAATTGATGGCTTTCACTTCTTTCTTTAAAAAAAAAAAGAAAAGAAAAATATTAGGCACATATGTCATATACACACTAGGGTACCTAATTGGCGCAAAAATGGCATTATTTTCATTGACATGGCTATTGTCGTTTATTTAATAATAAATGTTTATTTACTTTTATTTTTTTTTTAATTTATATAAATTATTTTGTTCTATAGTTATTAATTTTTTACTATTTCCTTTTGAAAATAATAGAAAATAATTAAAAAATACGGTACAACGTAGTTATTCCGTCAACCAATTTCGCAAATTATATAAATCGCCAAACCACTCGCCAAATTGTACAGATTGACAAAATTTTTATTTTAAATAACGAAAGAACAAATAAATTAGTATAACATTAATAAATATAAAAATAAAAAGTCGAAATAAAAATCACTTGATGACGTTAACATGTGTAACTTGCTAAAAGTCAAGTGAATGTGACATTTTCGATCAACCGTTATTGGCATTTAATCTTATAGTTCGTGATAGATTTTTGGTCGACGGAATAACTAAGTAGTACCAAAAATACATATGTAACTGGTATTCCAAAACGAGGTTTTCGCCAAAATTTCGTAAAAAAAAAAAAATCATGCCAAACATGCGGTGCGTATATGACATCTGGCGAAATATTAAATTATGTAACAAACCATGACATTTAATTTCAACTTCAAATCAATGTTTTAATTTACCACTCGAAGAATAAAAAAATTCTAACTGTCGAGTTGCAAAGAAGATATTGGCGAGATTTGCACCCGGCTTTTTTTTCTTTCAGCACAGATGTCATATACGACCCCATATTGGCGCGATTTTTTTCTGACGCCAATGTCATATACGCAACGGGTACTTAACTGGCGCCAAAGTATCGTTATTTTGTTTGATATGGTAAGCCGGATGTTGTTTATGCTGTTGATGCTTTCCGAAAATTGGCGTTGGAAGAAAAATCGCGCCAATATGGGGCGTATATGATATCTGGGCCAAACTTTCATATGAAAAGCTAAGAGATCAGACCGTATTTGTTTATGGCATTTGATGACTTGAACTATTATAATATTGATGAAATGATGGGGATAGAATAATATTTGGCGACTTATCACCTGTGCCTGGATAACATTAAAGTATTAAAATGGCACCTAGAGTATAAAAAACGAAGTGTTCCGCCGGAAACTGTTGATTATAGTCACATGATTTAGGCTATTGTTATAGAGATTGTTTTAAAATATCGGGAGACAAAGACTCTGAATACTTAATTCATTTTATTTTAGCTTCTTTTCAAATGTTTAACTGATCCTCTTTAATCAAAAACGAAAACTACGATTGGATGTCTTAACAGCAACTGATTCACCCTTAAATTTTTGCAATCAATGGGAATTGAATGGAAACCCGTTTACAGGGAGATATGCAGAGCTTTTTTCAGTATAATTTAATCGTCTCTAATATTTTTAAAACCCATCAGATTAGCATGTTTTTTGATTTTTAGATTCTTTGTTGTCTGTACGGGGGTTGGCGAGCGTAGCTTGCAGGGGGCAGAGCCCCCTAGTCTATATATATATATGTCAATTTTTAACGGAGGGTGGTTTCGGGGTATGGGGTTCATGATCGATGAAAATATATCAAAATTTTTTGAAATCGCTTTCCTCCGAACGGCTGCAATAGGTAGCTTTTTGTAATGAAAACTACCTAAAAGTGATATCATTTATGATAGAAAATATTTTCTGTCATAAATGATTTTGAAAATGTCGCCGTTGGTGCGACGAAATGATCGTCAATCTTAATAAAGATATTTTATCACTTTTTAGCATTATTTTACTTAATGGTATATTACGTGACAGAGAATTTATGCTATGAGTTGTGATAAAACGATTAGTATGAATTTCAATTACTCTTTGTAAGTTAGTCCTAGAAATTGATATTATTAGATATAATATGCTTATTATAAGGTAATTGGAAGATAATTACCGTGTAGCTAACTAATGGACAGAACATGAGATTTAAAAAAATTATGATGCAAGTTCAGATTTTAAGAGTTTTTGTTAGTTTATGAGAATATCAGATTTAAATGGTTTTAATTGTTATGGGTTAGAGAGTTTATTAATTATGAGTTATTAATTTCAGAGTTAAAAATTTCAGAGTTTAGAAATTTCAGATTATTAAAAATTTTTTCAACTTAGTGGAATTCCAAAGAAGTTTCTGAAAAACCTATGATGACTGTAATAGGTAAATACCATGTGGTAAATGGTAAATAATAACAAATAATAAAAAGGTACCCACAAAGAGATGGTCCATCGATGTATGTGTGTCAATGCACTTCAAAGATCCTGTATATAGGTTTATTTAAAAAATTATCTATTATTATTGTTAATTTTGATATTATGAATTTTATTATTATTTATTTATTGTAATATATTAATTTCATTTATTGAACTGAAAATGAACGTAGATTGGAGAAACTGAGTTGCTAATGTAAGAAAAAGTAGATTCAAATGAACATTATATTTACGAATCTAATTTTGAACTTATATTTTGAAGACATTTTTCAACAATTCCATTAGCACACTTATATTATAAAATGCTACGTTCAAGTCTTTACAACTGAGTTCATGAATGCTTTGTACACGAATATGAGCCATGAATGGCCGTAAATTTATTATGTAAATAACAAAACTATATTAAATAGTTATTCTCAATTTTTATAGTAACTTTTTATTTTACATCTTTGTAATTTGTAAACAAGATTAATGTCTTGTTATTGTATTAATTAACAATTCCAGTAGTTCGCTTCTAAATTTTAAATTTAATATAGCATTTAGATATTTAAAAAAAAGTTAATTCTTTAGGGTTTACTCCAAGTGACGAAATCGTAATCCAAGTTTATGTAACATTTCCTTTCTATGAACTTGCAGGTCTTAGGACCTACCATTTCATCTAATATTTTTGAGTGGGGGGATATGTAATAATAAAAATTTTCGCCCCTTTTTCTTAGTAAAACTATTCCAATTTCTTAATGTTTTTCCTTTTTTACCTATCTTTAATAATATCTTAATGTCTTTTGTCTTTTATATCATTCATTTAAAGTTGCGTATTCATTTATTATTCGAAAAACCGTAATCCATTCGTCTAATCTTATAAAACCCATTAAATTACTTTTTCATTTTCTTCTAAAACTAAATTCTTTTTCTTTCGAATGTTTTTTTTTTTAATATCATTTGTTTTTTGGTGTTCTATACCCACAATTCCATGCGCCGCCAGCATTAATGGAGCTTTAATTCTGACGCCGTATAAAGAGTTCATTATCGACGTCATCGAATCGTTGCTTGTTTTTTGTCCCGTCCTTCCCCATCTCTCTGCTGGCATTGGTTTTCTATTTTTCTGTATCCGTCCGCGTTCTGTTGCTTGTAGTACATATATCGTTACATCGGCGAGAAGCAGAGAATTTTACGTTTTTCCGGTTGTTTAATTAAGCTGCGTCGCTTGGAGTGAACGTTCTAATGTGTAGATCCTAATCTTGTAACATCTAAAGTTTTATGAAATGAATGATCGATTACTGAGAGTTGATGAAACAGCTACTGGAAATGTTTGATATGTTTTTTGTCAAATAAACCAGTTTAAAGTGACGATGACTGTATTCATTACGTGAAGGGAAATATCTCAATTTTTTCGAAGCTTGCCATACTCGCCACCCTGACTGCATTCCGCTATTTTCAGGATAACGGATGGTTGGCCTTGATTGCTCTACTACGTTTTATTTCGAGATGTACGAGTGTCGCCGAAATGTCTGAAAGTCGATAGGAAAATGCTACATACATACACACATATATATATATATATGCATATATATATATATATATATGTATGTATGTATGTATGTATGTATGTATGTACGTATATATATATATATATATATTACGAAAAGTTCGCCTCACCTCGGAAAACAGCAGTCAGAAGTGTTAGTTCTAGGTTGCAATAATAGAATCTGCTAGTTGAAGGTACAAAGATTTCAATTTATAGAAAAATGCATATAGGGTGACTGAGCCAGTAGTTGATCAAATAAGGTCGGTGCTACGGAGTTTTTATAATATTACCTTCCTTTTAAATTTTAGAAGTAAACTAACATGATTGCTACAGCCTTAATGAATGCCCTATAATGGGCAAAAATGAAATCTGCTGAAATTAAGAAGCAACAAAATTGTAAGTAAATAGTTTCTTTAATTGTTATTTACCCAGTAGTTGATCAAACGAAGAAATCTGTCAAAAGTTAAAAAATTAATTATTGAAATATCATGCTTAATCTGTGATTAACAACAATTCATATAAAACTATTATTGGAAATAAGCAAGATGGAAGCGGATTATTTTAACTTAGCGTAATGGTCTCCCACTAATCAAAAACTAAATTTTTACATTTTCTAATAAAAAAAAAATTCATAAAATGGCTTGTTTTACAGCAGGCAGCTGACAACAATGTAACAACAGATGCTCCAACATTCAAACAAAAGTATTATGTTTAGTGCCAGGTGTAAAAATCATTTCCGCCTGAAATGGTGCAATATTTCAAAAATTTGATCAACTACCGGAGAGGTATCAACTACTGGAGCAGCCACCCTACATCTTTATATTTTAAATCGAAAAATTCAATATGTGTGCGTGTACAGATGCAAGTTGTTTAATGACAGAGTTGTGTATTCAGTATGATTCCAACGGATGGAGACTTTTTATAGATTCCCCGAAAGCTAGCCTGAAAGTAGCGTTTTCCCATAAAAGCAACAAGCTACCATCAGTATTTTTGACTCATGGAGTGATCGTGAAGGAAACTTACGAAAATAAGGCTCTACTGCTGACGGCAGTAAAATATAAACATCTTGGCTGGCCAATTTGCTGTATATTTAAAAGCGCTATTAGGTTTATAGGGTGGGCTTAAAAAATTCTTTTTTTGTGTGTCTATGGGACAGCCGAGATACAAATAACCATTACAAAGTAAAACAATGGCATATGAAGGTCTCATACTTTCCTGGATAGAAGAATGTCAAAAATACACCATTGGTTTAGCCGAGTAAAAACAATTTGCCTCCTCTTCATATAATGTTGGGATTGATGAAAATTTTTGTAAAATCTGTTGATAAAAATAATTAGCTTTAAGCATTTGCGGGAACTACTTCCCAAATTAAGAGAAGCAAATGTGAAGGAGGTTATATTTGTTGGAGCATAAATCAGAAAATTATTTAAAGACCCAACAATCCATGCGAAGACCGCGAATTTGGAGTTAGCTACTTAGAAATCGTTCAGAGACATTGCTCACCGTTTTTAGAGTAATAAAAAAGTCAAAGAATATGCTTCTATAGTGACTGGCCTACTGGATAACTACAAAAATATGGGTGTAAAATCACTAAAAATTCATTTTTTTCACTCCCACATAACCCTTTAAAATCTGAAGACTTTTGGTAGAAATTAAAAGTCTTGGTGGTTAACCTTAATTAATAGGACCATATTTGATTTTAAAAAATATTTTAAGAAATTTCCGATGTCAGGTTACGTCACGGAAGGATTCACAAAATTGTCTGCCTTAGTCTCAGCTTTAAATCACAGAAAAAGAGAAAATTGGTTTTTTTTTTTTTTTTTTTTTTTTTTTTTTTTTTTTTTTTTTTTTCCCTTAAGATTAACTACACAAATGTGTAGGTCAGGTCTTAAAATGCTAGATATTTTTATCAGAAAACTTGGATGCGGTGTTTTACGAACAGGGTGAAAGTTGTCACGCAGACATTCTTACTGTGGAACATTGATAACAAGAAAAACGCTCAACAACCCGAAGTTTTCTGACACTCTTTCAGACGCATTTTAAAAAGTAAAAACATGAAATTTGCTGACGCGACTTTTTGAAGAGATTTATAAGCGACCTCTCAATTAATTTAGAACTTGACTTACAATTATTTCCTCAATACGACCATTCTTTTTTCGTTTCCAGCACTATCGCTTCGGGAAATTCCGTTCAAAATGCCCACTTTGACAACATTTTTTGAAATTTATTCTGCCTTTATCAAACAATGGACCAATACAGCACATTATATAGTATCTGAATAAGAGAGCCTGTCAATTGGATGCGTTTGAGAGCGAAAATGAATTTAGAAAATGATTCAGAAAATAAGCCGTTTGGATTTGAGTACACCCTTAATATGATAATTTTTTCGCCAACCCCTATTTTTGTTTAATTTTTTCTTTTTTTTTGCTGTAAGAGTTGATCTTATCAAGAACTTGTCAGTATGAAAGTTGTAGATAATAATATTTATAAGATGTATAATAAATTTAAGCAGATTGGATATCTTGTGAATTGACGAAGCTATGAATTTTTCCCTTCTTCAACCCCACGATTTTTTTTTTCGTTTTTAATTATTTTTGCTCTAAAAGATGGTCCTATCAAAAACGTGTCAATATAAAAGTTGTAGATAATATTAAAAGGTGTGTAGTAAGTTTAAGTTAATTTGATATCTTAAGTATTGACGAAGTTATGAATTTTTTCTCCTTAAAACCCTATTTTTGCGCCCCTTGAGCTCACTTTTAATTTTATCAAAAATCTGTTATGCATTAATTTTGGCCGTTTTCCAAGAAGTAATAATAACTTTAAACAGATTTGAGTTGTACAAAAATTAAGAAGTTATGAAGTTTTTTCGGTTTTCACAAAACCTCTCCCTATTTCCGACCCCTTAGTTCTATTTTGACAATTAACGAACTTCACCGAGATTTTCTGCTCCTTGATTTTATGTATCTGTTTGGAATAGATTTGTGCAGAATTATGGAAGTTATTGTGTCCATAAAAAAGTGATATATATATATACATAGATAGATAGGTAGATAGATTCATAGATAAAGTTTTGAACTGGAGGTGGTTTTGGGTTCTAGGTGTCATGATCGGCGTAAATCAGCAAAAAAATTTCAGAAATTCCAACATAGTGGGAGATTGCAATATTTAGTATATCTTACGAAATCTGCCTAAAACCAATAGTAGTCACCCATTATTACAGACCGCTTTATCTAAAAGTGAATAAAATGCTACATTAACGCTCAAAAAACTATTTTTGTACTAAACTTCGTGTACATGACTATTTTATTTAAAATTCAGCTATTTAAAAGTCTCTAGTGAAAGTAAAAGGACTCCAAATAAAACAAAATTTAATCGATATCTATAGTTAAACTGAAAATTTGCGAAAATCAAAAAATGCAGCGGTCTATGGGACCGCTAACATTAACTTTACATTAACTTTAGCAGGTTAACATTTACTTTATGGGTTATTGGGCAAGTTTCTTGCTGGTATTAGTTCATAGTTCATAGTAATAAAAAAATATTTTTACTCATAAATAAAATGTTTGTTTGTACTTCGAACGGTCAATTGTTGTCAAATATTTCACTATTTACCTAACTGCACTGTATCAACTAAATGTCACGTGATTGAGAGAATCTGATTATTACATTGAATTCAGCACCTACACATTAGTCAAATACATGCATTTACAAGCCAGGTACAGAAAAAATTAAAATTTGTTCACTCACAGAATAGCAGAGGTCAACCACTTAACCGTGTCTTTTTATACCCGACTGAAAAGAAGGGTTATGTGTTTCACGCGTATCTGTGTAAGTGGATTTCTTTATACCCTGGAAACATCCCACCGGCAGGATGGATTTTAATGATTGAGGTCTCTATCGATTCGTCTTAACGGCCCGATGGTTATAGACTAGGTTTTGTTTTTATAAATTCAAAATGGAGGCCGTAAAATACAAAATGGCGGTAGAGACGAAAAAAAATGTACGCACCCTATTGAGTGGCATATCATTGGATAGGTCTTTCAAAATGAAGACGATGTTTCATTGACTATTTTACAGTCAGAAGCTCCGTTAAAATATTATACAACCTGGAATTTGTGTATGTAGGATCTCTAGCTTTACTACAACTCTAACCATCATAGACATCTATAGACCTCATCAAAACAGTGTTTATAGATAGGAACTAACACTTAAACACAACTTAAAAGTCATCAATACATGTAAATAAAAAATAGGTAAGTAATATAAACAAGTAGTATAAAAAAACATTTTAAGTCAATTCCTACTTAGGTCAATAATAGAATTTTTTTCTCCTATTCTTCTTTCCTCTTGAGTGGCGCTTAAAATGCCTTGATCACGAAGAGGGCTCTCTCGATTATTGAAAATTAATTTAATTTAATTTAATTAATTAATCAATATTTGAATAAAACTGGATTAACATAAAGTGTCATCCTCTACAAGTTTAAAAAAATTTATTTGAGCTTGATTGGATGAATAATAAGTATTTTATTAACGATTGAAAATTTGAACAAGATATATATAGCGAGAATGTGAGCTAATAGTAGGAATTGAAAAAAAAATAGTTTCACACTGATGAGAAATAATTAATTAGTTCGCTTTTTACGCAGTCGGGTTTTTTGATTTTTTAAATTTAATTGTTTATTATTTTTTGATTGTGGCTGCAGTTTTTTTTTATGACGGCACTTTAACTTTCAAAACCGGTTTCGAAATATAAAATGTCCTAATAACATATATGTGGTGATTTGGCAGGTTTTGGGTTGATTGGCGCATGACTGAATAACTAATCTACCGTTGGGATGCCGTCATCTGTAAAAAATAACATCATGAACCAAGCTATAATGACCAGCAACGATCACTAAAGAACAGTTATGCATTTGAAATTGTCAAAGTGTTAGGCAAGGATCATACTGAGTATTTCTCCAAAAGAATACGAAGTCATCATTAAACGTGAACAACTCTTTATTGTTAACAGCAATCTCAACAATTCCCATGCATTATAGTCGGCAAAAACGCCTTACAATGCGTGATACAGGACGCTGACATTCAAAAGATTTTGGTTATGCAAATCCTCATATTCTAGGACTTCAGAGAACACCAGATAGCTACTATACCATTTTAAGACAGGCGAAATTATGTGTAAATCTGCGTTCCAAAGTCTTGCAGCTCGGTTTTGTTAAATGGGCGTAAAAATACATTGATTACGTAGCGCGCGAAACGAACAAAAAGATAGCCGCTCTGAGACGATTGTCTAGAAACAATCGGGAGAGAGGACGATGCTTAAATAAAAGTAATTCCAGTTTTAAGATCGGAAGATTTTTAGGGCGAAAAGTCAAGCGCTGGAAAGGTGTTTCGTAGGATGAAAATTAGGAAAGAAAAGAAAATATCTTTTGAAAATATTCGAACATAAAAATTAACTTTACTCAGAATATGATAGATAGGGTAGGTTATGAAATTAATGAAGGAATCTAAAGCTTTAAATTAAGGTTTTGGAATAAGATATTATTGATATACGCGTTTTATATTAACCCCCTCACTGAGAAGCCCGTGTTAATACGTTCACTAAGCTCCAGGTTTCACTGCAATACAAGCAATATTTAAAACAATGTAATTCTATTGATTTAATGTATTTTTAATACATTGAACAATGATTAATACTTCCAAGGATTGCACTCATATTCGTTATTAAGTTTTTTTATAAAATGTTCAAAGAATCATTTTTTTTAAGCATTTAAAACATAATTAAGAAAAAAACGACATTACAATTTTGCCCTTTTCCAAGACAGTCGGAGGGTTAAGGGAAATTTAAAATACGAATAAATGATAGATATTATTAAAGTAGGGAAATAATGAATATTCCGAAAAATAGAATAATTTAAGGAATATCACGGAGGAAAAAAATTTATATAACACACACATACATACATACATATATATATATATGTCTGCAACCAAAATAAAAAATAGCAGAAAAGGAAACCTATTTCATTTAGAGATCTACCTCAGCTATCCAAAGTAAAAAAATATATATATAAAATATAAAATGCAAATGAGAATTTTCAAAAGAACGATTCCATTGGTTTAACATTATCTCGCTAGTGTCTTCGCGTGACTAGTGTGGACTCTTAACTGTCAAAACTATAATGATCTGTAACTTTTTCGCGTACAGTCATTTGCCACAATAAATTTTAAAAGGCAATTTTCGTTTTATTTAGTCTAAAAGTGTCATTAAGTATTTTTTTTAACACATTGCAACAAAGTTGAAAAATGTTTATGTCTTCGGTTTGTCTGGCCGTCTGTCAGCTCTCTAACTCTCGTAAATGTACTCGGACTGCCCTAAAATTTTTGGATTTTATCGATGTTTACCATAGCACGTTCCCTATTTCAAATGAAGTTTATAGAATGTTTAGTTCATTTACAGAGACAGTCAAAAGTATTCTGTTACATTACGGCCAATGGGAAAAAATCGTTTCAAATGATTTTTAATTATGTCACACGCTTTCAAACATAATAAAAATGATATGCATTTATGAAGTTCAGTAAAATATGCAACCTGTAGAATATGCGGGGCAAAGAATAGTTATTATTCATTTACAGGGCAACACAAAAGATTTCCATTACACAATGATATAGGGGTGGAGGGAATTTTTTGCGGCTTATTTTAATTATGTTAAACTATTTCATATATAATAAAATCGATATATGTCGCTGAAGTTTACTATAACTTATTTAATGTATAATAAGAAGTGCATAGAATTTACAGGAACACGCAAAATATTTCAGATACCATATTGAATCCGAAGTACTGTATATTATCGACGATTACTGGGAATTTATTTTTAATTATGATATACGCTTTTATGTTTCACTAAATTTATTCATACTATATGGTGTGTATAAATGCTATAATTCATATACAGAGCTACACAAAAGAATTCGTAAGGGTTACTGGGTATGAGCGCAAATTGCTCTAAGGTGGTTTTTAAATGCGTTATGCATTTTTACGCTGAATTGCATTTACTAGTTAACTAAGAAATGTTTGTAGAGTATAGATCAAAGATATACAGGGTCACGCAAAGAATTGGATACATGGCCGTCTATAAATGATAATTTCTGAAAATGTGATTTCAGTAGTTTTAAGAGCGCTTTAGTTTGAATTAACTTTTAGCTAAATAGTGGCGAGTAATAAAGGTTCTAGGTAAACTACAGCGTTGTACAAGAGCATTCAAGTATGTTTTCATCTATTAGTATAAATTGCTGAAAGATAAATTTCGACCTTTTAGGCGTTTTCTTGCTAAACTAAATTTCCCCATTATATAGTATATATATATCAACATACAGATCAAATACAGGGCTGTTCAAAGAATTGGAATACATATTTGGCTATGGACGGTAACTGCAGAAATCAGTTTTTCAAAAATTTTATGCGTTTTCTAAAATGTTTACTTACTTATAGTTATCTTACTTACCTTATTTCCCTAAATAACGAAGTTTTGTTAAAGCATTCAGGATATTGTTGTAAAGTGTTTCCTAATCTATGCTTAACGCACGATTTTTCTTTCTTGTTAAATTCTAAAATACTATCCTAAAATACTACTTTTTTAAATCTATTTATTTTTACTCTTGCGTAAAAGCAATACCAACAATTAAAGGTTTGACGCAAGCTTCAAACAAGAACTCGTTCATTAAAATCATTTATCATTCTTTCATCGAAAATATTCGTTCATCTTTTTTAAACATTTAAAATATTTAGACAATTTGAAAAAGGTTGACTGACCACTCACAGCACTTTTTAAGGCCTAACATGGCATTCCTATGTAATGTTCAAGTTACTGACATTATTAACTCTTTTTTTATTTATTCCAATTAGCTTTTATCGTTCATCATTGAAGACAATTTAAAGTATAACTATATGATTCAATGATGGAAAGTATAACAAGAAACAAGAAACTTTGAATAGCTTATCTGTCTTCCTCGAAGTTGGAATGAGTTCCGGAAAATTCGATGAAATCACGCTCTGAGGTTATGAGGATATTCTGCAACAGGTGAATTAATATATTCGTTTACATGTGGAAGTAGCGACATCTTTTTACTTGAAAAGACATGACTCAGCAAAGGAAATATTGCTAAAATGAGACCATGTTTTACGAAAAGAAATTCGGATTGACAAAATGGCTAGGTTTTCTTGACATTACGCTGCACACTACATATTGCCAACTGGAGACTCAACTGCACTGTACTAACTGAAAATGTAATAGAGGAAAAACGGAGCAAGCAAAGGGTTGCTCTAATTCGAAATCTTGCCATACAAATACGAGCAATTTCGACAATTTGATAAACAGGTAGCAATGTGCTATTAATAAAGTATATAGCTATTAAAAATAATAAAGATGAGATGCCAAAAGTGAAAAGCCTGTAAATACATAAAAATACCATCGGATGGAAAGTTCTACAACAAAGGTATTTCAACTGAGATTGTCCAATGAGAAAAAAGGGGGGAATAAATTTATTCCGCGTAGAAGTAGAAGGGGTTTTCTTGATAGCAACGATTGAAATAATAAAATAATTACTGAATATATAAAATAAGAAAAGAGAAAATACATGGAGTTAAATGATTATGAAAATAATGATTAAAATAAATTTGTATAAATATCGATACTGATAAAATGCAACATAAGAAACAAGTTGAAAGTAAATAAAATACTTATTGAATATTGAACATAAATGAAGGTTTTCATGTTTCCTTTCATGGAGATAAGTGCAAAAGTTGAATAGAGATGAAATAACAGTGGTGTGAAGAAATCGATATAAGAGATTGAATCGATTATCTTCACAACAGAACTCTCGTGTGACTCTGGAATATACTCTCCTACAGGTTGTGCAGATTCTGATTCCAATTACTATGATGACGATCCTACATTAGTGTTTTTCATATGAGTATCAGGAACAGGTAATCTTTCCCCAAGAGGCCCAGGTTTCAGTGCTGAAGGCACGTCGGGATAATTGATATTACGCTTACTTTTATTTGAATAACCTATAATATTCGTAATTTATTACCTCAGAGCAGAATACATCCAAATAAAGATTTAAACCTACATAGTTATTCATTTCCTCATTATTTAATCAAAAAATGTAAATTATGATTTAAATTTCACTATGTATTTTTCATCGTATTTAAAAATTAAACTCTAAAATTTTATAATTCCTATTTCCTGATGGAATATTTCTCATAGCAGATTCGGATTCTACACGCAAAAATACACAAAACATGTTTGTTACAAATCAGACACAAAATGGCTGTTGACCCGTGTAATCATATAAATTTATTGAAAAGCAAACAGGATAATTTCAAAGATAGCTCAAATAGGATTAACATTAGCTTGTGAGATTCTTCGTGTGTCTCTTGTAGACTCTTATTGGTTTAAAGTGTAGAAGATAAGAAACATTAGTTTATTGATCAAATTTTAACGTATTCAAATGATATAATTTCTTTTTATTTGAAGCGTTCATAACACCATCGCGATTTGTAAAAATGTTAATATGTAAAAAATATAGTAACACATATTGAAATAAAGTGAAATATATGTATGTTTGTTATGAGCTGTGCTTCAAAATTAAATCTGAATAATTGAAATAAGTAAAAATTTTCTATGCAAACATATGTTTCTTATTTTGTGTAAGAAATATAGACCATTTTAAGGTGAAATTTTACGTATTTGACATAAGATACATGTGAATTTTACATTACAAAGAACAGAGATATCAACTTTGTACATTTCGCATTATTTTATAGACATTTCCCTTATATATTTAAATTTTTATATGTAAAATATATTAATATGCATTTGGATGCATTTGGAAATACCTGCAGCTGCGCGTCTTGGACTTCCAATCGAACGACCATTTTTCTCATGTCACAAGCATCTGAAACAAACTGGGTCGCCAAATTAAGAATGTGCATTAAATTCTCTGGAGCTTATACAAACGTATAGATTAAAATGCTGTTTTTTGACAAAAAGGCGATTGTTTGAACAAAAAATATCACTTTTCACATTTTAATTAACTTTTTGCGAGTTCAAAAAATGAATTAATCAATTTAAATTATACTTTTCAGTGGTATAAATTTAAAAAAAAAAGAAAGCGATTACCTTACTTTTAAAAAATGAAGGAAATTGGTTGAATAGTTCTCCAAAAAAATTAGTTCCCCAGTTTTAAGAACATGGTTTAAAAATAAGAGTTTTCGAAATGGTTTCAATATACATTTTCTATGTAGTTTCGAGATGCGATTTTTTGGGGGGACGCAATAAACTTCGGTCGTAAATTTGCGCATAGAAAGCCGTTTTCTGACTTCTACAGTGCGTTATGTTCAACGAGAAAACAAGATTACAAGGCATTATAATGCCACGAAGCCACTTTAGAGAAACAAGCTACATACTTAAGAAGTTACACTAGTTACATGAAGAAACATGAACGTAAATATTAAACCTAAGGGAGGAGATTGATCTCTAACAGCGATCGTTATTTTTTTATATTTATATTTATTATTATTATTATTATTATTATTATTATTATTTTATTAATATTATTTTATTATTATCATTATTATTAGTGCTATTTTATTATCATTATTATTATTATTTGGGTTATTATTATTTCTATGAGGCTACTTTCACTTTCGGCACCGGTTTCGAAAGTCAAGTTAGTTGAATGAAAAGAAAACCTAGCCCGCTTACATATCAACCTCAGATATCATATGCCAAAAAAAGAAAAAAACTTTAAAAATTTTAAGATGCATTCGAGAAATTTGAAAAAAAAACGCTCCCATAGGTTTAAGATTATCTTGGGAGTGTCTTCGTGTGACTACTGCAAGCACTTAAAGAATTTTAAAAAAGGCCAAAAAAGAAAAAAAAAAAAAGAAAATCGAAATTTTTTACCCAGAGAAAAAAAAGTCTTGTTAAATTAAAAATAACCACAAAAGTACTAAACATAGATCCTAAGATATATTAAAGTAATCAAAACTTCAAATGAAAATCAAATTTCAAATTATTTTTGCTTAAAAGGCGCAAAGACCAACTTAGTGGAAAAGATTCCATGCCGGGAATCGAACCCGGGTCATCAGTATAGCGCACTGACGTTCTACCGCTAAACCACATGGAACGACACCCAGTCTGGAAATTCTCACTATTACAAGTTGGCAAGGCTACAAACGCAGCACAAGATGGAATATTTTCCGTGAGCCACCAACATGGGGCAAACACAGACACTTAATTAAATCCAGCATCGAATGAATCTATATTAATATTTGGAAATTTTTCCAGAGAGAGAAACATTCGCCTTGAATACAATATTTCAAATGAAAATCAAATTTCAAATTATTTTTGCTTAAAAGGCACAAAGACCAACTTAGTGAAAAAGATTCCATGCCGGGAATCGAACCCGGGTCATCAGTATAGCGCACTGACGTTCTACCGCTAAACCACATGGAACGATACCCAGTCTGGAACTTCTCACTATTACAAGTTGGCAAGGCTACAAACGCAGCACAAGATGGAATATTTTCCGTGAGCCACCAACATGGGGCAAACACAGACACTTAATTAAATCCAGCATCGAATGAATCTATATTAATATTTGGAAATTTTTCCAGAGAGAGAAACATTCGCCTTGAATACAATATTTCAAATGAAAATCAAATTTCAAATTATTTTTGCTTAAAAGGCGCAAAGACCAACTTAGTGAAAAAGATTCCATGCCGGGAATCGAACCCGGGTCATCAGTATAGCGCACTGATGTTCTACCGCTAAACCACATGGAACGATACCCAGTCTGGAACTTCTCACTATTACAAGTTGGCAAGGCTACAAACGCAGCACAAGATGGAATATTTTCCGTGAGCCACCAACATGGGGCAAACACAGACACTTAATTAAATCCAGCATCGAATGAATCTATATTAATATTTGGAAATTTTTCCAGAGAGAGAAACATTCGCCTTGAATACAATATTTCAAATGAAAATCAAATTTCAAATTATTTTTGCTGAAAAGGCGCAAAGACCAACTTAGTGAAAAACTTAGTGAATCGAACCAACCCGTTCCAGACTGGGTAATAGTGAGACCAACTTAGTGAATCGAGCCCGAGTCATCAGTATAGCGCACTGACGTTCTCCCTCTAAACCACATGGAACGATACCCAGTCTGGAACTTCTCACTATTACAAGTTGGCAAGGCTACAAACGCAGCACAAGATGGAATATTTTCCGTGAGCCACCAACATGGGGCAAACACAGACACTTAATTAAATCCAGCATCGAATGTGTTTGCCCCATGTTGGTGGCTCACGGAAAATACTCCATCTTGTGCTGCGTTTGTAGCCTTGCCAACTTGTAATAGTGAGAAGTTCCAGACTGGGTATCGTTCCATGTGGTTTAGCGGTAGAACGTCAGTGCGCTATACTGATGACCCGGGTTCGATTCCCGGCATGGAATCTTTTTCACTAAGTTGGTCTTTGCGCCTTTTAAGCAAAAATAATTTGAAATTTGGTTTTCATTTGAAATATTGTATTCAAGGCGAATATTTCTCTCTCTGGAAAAATTTCCAAATATTAATATAGATTCATTCGATGCTGGATTTAATTAAGTGTCTGTGTTTGCCCCATGTTGGTGGCTCACGGAAAATATTCCATCTTGTGCTGCGTTTGTAGCCTTGCCAACTTGTAATAGTGAGAAGTTCCAGACTGGGTATCGTTCCATGTGGTTTAGCGGTAGAACGTCAGTGCGCTGTACTGATGACCCGGGTTCGATTACCGGCATGGAATCTTTTTCACTAAGTTGGTCTTTGCGCCTTTTAAGCAAAAATAATTTGAAATTTGATTTTCATTTGAAATATTGTATTCAAGGCGAATGTTTCTCTCTCTGGAAAAATTTCCAAATATTAATAATCAAACCTTTAAAATATATACCTTGTCTGGCGACTGAAAAACGTATCTATTCATTTCCTTTCATAGAAAAGCTTGTCAAGATATTTCATTAATCTTTTAAAAATTTATTTTGTGTTTCAAAAATATGTGACCGGCATTATAATATTTCGGTGCAATTTGTTATTAAGTACATGAGTGAAAGAAATAGAATCAATTTTCTATTCAAATTCACTTTTTTCAAAATGGTATTATTGATTTTTTGAACTTTACAGAGATTAAAAATGTTATTCTATTTCAAAAGAAAATATTTTATCCATTTAACAACAGGTCGCTTAAACGATGTTTTTAAAATAATAAGAGAAATTTTACATGCATATAAATTCTTTAAAATAACTATTATACATATAAATCTTTTTTTTTCCTATTCAGTATAAAAGTTTTTTTTTCACTCTGAATATTTATAAATGCTTGCATACATATCTTAATAAGACATTTATGCTAAAAATGTTAAAAGATTATATTTAATGTACGAATAAAGTTTAGTTTTTCCAAATTATTCAATTTATTTAAAAATATATTTACCTTTAACGTTTAAAAAATTCAATTTTTATATAATTTCTTTACATTATTAGGATATCAAAAAATTGTATAGCTCAGTGTCGCCTGTGTGTGTGTTTTTATTTTTTTTATGTATTTGTGTGTACATGCATGCCGGCTAGCAAGTAAGCCAGATAATTTCTTTAAAGAATTAGTTTTCATGTAAAATACAAATTGTAATAAATTATTGGTAAAAATGTTTTAAAGACAACCTTTTTATTGTGATGTACTAAAAAGAAAAACATGTTGAATGATAATTGATTGAAATAAATACTTTTCTTAAAAATAAATTAAATTGCAAATGATTTTTTTATCAGTCTGTGTTTAAAATAAACGGTGGAGTGCGAGTATTACTCGCGTTGAGAGGATTCCGTACAATAAATATAAGAATTATTAACAAACCGTTAACAAAAGAATAATAAGATTTAGTAAAAAACTATACAACATAGGGTAGGGTATAGCTGTACATACAAGAAAAGTATGAATGGGTATACCATAAAAGGTCAAAGAGATATTAAGCCTAAATAATATCAAATATTGCCATTCTGTATAACACTTTTTTAATCTTATCCTAATCTGATTTTTTGTGAACTTAATTGGGTACTGACAATAAAAGTAGTGCATATTTAAACGACATTTCATAAAACTAAATTCAGCATAGTAATAAGCCTTTCTTTTTATAGTGCAGCTAAAACAAAACCCTGTTCAAAGATTAATTTGGCATTGTCCTAAGCGCTCTTCGAAAGGAGGTCGTACAGTTGCAACGCCGCACGGTGGGTGATTTACCAATTCTAGCTGGCCAATATTAGATTTTTAAAAGTTTATCCTAGCGTAATTTATTGTTTGCGTGTTATAGCTCAATAGTTAGGGCATTTTACCCTGCTATTAGTTTTAATATAAATGTAATTGTATGGTCCATATACTAGTGCAAAGTTGGTGCTTCTTAGTTGGGAATGAATCAATCAATTTTTGTATAGTTCTTTAATCTGATACTTCAAATACACTAAATCAGCAAGGAATATGTTTTTCCAAGAAACGGTATTTTCTGAGTGAGAAAACGAGATGATCCTACCCAATTTCACGAGCAGTAAATTTGACTGCTTGTGGCGCTTCTAGGTATAATTAAAAACACCTTCGATTTTTATTTTCATTCGATTCATATTTGGTATCAATAATTCACGAGCATTTTTTTTTTTTTTTTTTTTTGGAAAAAAAAATGCAACTTCCTAAGATAGAGGGTTTTTAGGAATCCAAGCTGAAAAGTTGGACACAGTCAAAATGACTGCTCTGCCGCTTCTAGTGTTAGTAGAGTCAAAATTGAAATGATAAGATAATGAAAAAAAATCGCACTACGCTTTTGAATATTTAATTGATTATGTATACTTATTAATTCCTTTCCCAGTATGTACAGTCGTGGAAAAAAAAAGTAAACACCCCCTACTAACTCCTCAACAAATTATCGTAGAAGAAAGTTACTGGTACCGAACGATTGGAAATAAAGTCTACTTTTAAATGATGCATATAAAATTTGCTTAGGGGGCCACCTACATATTAAAACGAACCATAACTTTGTTTTTTTCAACAGCAGTACCCAATTCTGACAGCATAAATGAACTCTACACCCTTCAATTAGCCTAAAAACGAATTTTTATGCAATTCGTACCATAAGTTTCCGAGAAATTAATTATTTTAAAACGAGTGTATTTTAAGGGCTGTATCCAAATTGAAGTTCCGTACTGGATTGTTAACCGAGAGAGCCGCTTCCTGGATCAAAGCACCTTAAGCGCCACTCAAGGAGTCAATGAAGCGTGTTAGATTACAGTACGGCAGAATAAATTTCAAAATGTCTACTCACTTCCATCATAGAAACTTAAACCATCATTTTGCCGTTTTTTAAGCATAATTTGAAAACTACTTGGAAGAAAAATGTGAAATTTTTGAATTTCCATAAAGCAGGACTTAATAAATCTAAATCCATCAAAAAAATTGTAGGTTGCAATTCATAATTTTTTCGAATATTAATTTCATAATTCATAATTCATATCATAAAATTATAAAAATTGCAAATTAAGCTTATTTATGTTTGGGTATATTAGTATTATTACCACAAAAAAAATTAGCACATTAGGAGCATAATTTCGGGAGATATAAATAAAAATATGAAAATATAATTTAACATTAGAAGCAGTAAATTTTGAATGTTTATAATTCAAAAACTTATCATTCAAATGACTTGAAATTTGGTGTCTGGGCATAGTTCGAACCGAAGATTTGAAATATCTTGTTAAAATTAGGTATTGCTATTGAAAAAAATGAAGTTAGGATTCGTTTTAATATGTAGATGACGCCCTAAGAAAATTTTATATACATCATTTAAAAGTAGACTTTATTTCCAATCGTTCGGTACCAGTAGCTTTCTTCTATGATGATTTGTTGAGGAGTTAGTAGGGGGTGTTTACTTTTTTTTCCCACGACTGTGCATGATTGACAACTTTAATGTGAAATAAATTCGTATAATTGTGACATGTTTCCCGACATACACGGGAAAGATGCAGCCAGTTATGGGGTAAGATGCAACACTACAGTAAATATGAAAAATAAGACAAAAATTGGAAAATTATCTGGAATTAGCAATAACTATGGAAAAAGAAACATATCTATAATCTGATTTTTTTTTTATTTACTTTGCTAACGTTAATAAGGGTACAGGTTTAGATGTTAGGCTGCACAACATTTCATTCAGCGCAAATGATCACAATTGCAATCTTCGTGCACACATTTCTTGCATTTGATGTACTGAATACAATCACACTTGAAACCTCTTTTAGCGTAAAAATATCCTTTACATACAAAACAAAAATCATCATCCTTATCCTCATCAAAACTATCGTCACTCGTATCCAGAGGAATTTTTTCACTTGAGGAAGACGAGCTTACACGTCTCTTTTTCTTCTGTTTGCGAAGATTTCTTTTTATTTCTTTTTCCTTTTTCCCGATTTTCTCTGGCCTTTTCCTGTAAAGTTTCCCTTCTCTCCTATGCAGTTAAGACCTCTGCTGTTTGTTTCTTTCGCCCGGATGGTTTTTCTGACCTGAGGAATAGAGCATATTGCTTCTAGACAGGAAATCTCGTTTCTGTGCTAGTGACAGTCCACTGCCACTATCTCTACTCATGAAAGCAACTGCTTGTGTAGGCCTATTGTCACACATGCCTCATCACTGTTGGAACCATCAGAGAGAGAGCAAACTCTGTGATTGCTTGTGGGTTATAGGGATAAATCCCAGTAGCTGAAAACTCAGAAGTGCCATTTCCTACTGTGTCTGACTTGCTCCAAGCTGTGTTCAGAAGAGATCCAAACTGAAGTATTGAAAGATTGCGATGTGGCTTGTTGTAGATAGAGGCGTTCAGGGCTTGTCGCCAATATGTTTTCAATGGTTTAAAAAATCAGCGATCAAGTTGCTGTAAGTACTGGGTGGTGTGACGTAGAAGACAGAAAATAAATACTTAATTTTCTCTCTTCATTTTAATTTATTTCTGAACTACGGTGCGTCTTCCCCAATTATAAGGGTAAGATGCCACACATGCTTATTTCCGTATTGATGCAATGTTATGACCGCTTCTGCTTGCGTTGTGTGTCTCAAGAATGCGGAACTCACTTATATTGCTAATATCTGATTTAAAATAAAATATCCGTTTATGGGTTTTAAATAAGGGCTTTACTCACCAGGCTATATGTTCACGAGATCCAAAAATAACGGCAAATGAAGGCGGCAAATTAAGATAAATTCAGAAACCACGTGCATACTGGGACAACACTCTTTACACAAGCGGGTCAGTATTGCCATTTGTTGACACATGACAGTACTAGGAACAAACTTACGTCTTCCTCCAACTTGCGTCTTCCGCCGAATTGACTTATATTTTATTTTATAGATAATACAAAATGCACAATACATTACGCAGAATTTTATTCAGTCTGACAGATACAATTTTACGTGCTTAATTCTAAATACATAATATTATGTATAGGTTAGATAACATTTTCTAAAAACTATTCCATATAACTTCTGTAAATCAGGCATGAATAATAAATACACATCATTTGATATTAATAAGTAGCAGTTTCCCTTTTTCTCAAATAAAAATAATTATTTTAAAAATAAATTCAGCATAGAAAGCAAAATACATTTTTCTGTAACATTATACTAACATTCATAATTTTAAATACTTTTAAAGAAATAGGGCCGTTACATATGCATCTGAAATTTCAACTCTCTGGGTTTAATAGATTTTATAAAACGTGTGCCAAAATACCTAATATTTATATTTTAATAAAAATAGAAAAAAAAAAGATTTTCACTTATGCTCAAATTATATTTGTACATGAAATAAAACGCTCAGCTTAGGAGTTTATGTACTGCAAAACAATATAAATAACAATATTGGCATGAAAATAAAAATCATAAGTATATTAAATGGTGTACACAAAATGTTGTAAAGTTTTTAAAAAACTGAACAACATCAAAATAAAATTATAATAATCGATGTTTCGGTCATCATCTATGACCATCTTCAGGAAAGAGCTGTTACATTTCTCCTTTAAAAGCTGTTTGTTTAGTTTTTTTTTTAACTTTACAAAATTTTGTATACACCATATAGTATGCTTTTGATTTGCATTATTACGTTAATATTGAACTTTTTCATGGTGTAAATGTCCAGCTTTTATACTATTATTATAATTATTTTTGAAATTGTCAGGGTCTGTTTTATTTTTTCGGTTAAAAACAAATATTTTGAATGTTGGAACATTTTAAAGATTAAATCTAAGAATCTAATCCACTTAACTTGAACTGAACTGCTGAAACAAGCTTCTTATTACCAAGCATTTGAAAACCTATCTTTTTCCAGAAAAACTCTACTCTTGTTTTCATTTTCCAAAATAAAAAGTTTGTAATTTTAACATCACTCGATTTTTAGTCAATCACCTAACTCATTAGCTGAAATTAGCAGAAAGAAATACGCGCATTTGCGAGATTAATATTCTTTGGTATACATTTTACTCCTTTATTTATTTAGTTAGTCCTGGCTGCCTATCATCTTGATTAAAGATACTTCGAATTATAGTTTATCCATTTTCCCGCATTAGCTTTTTAATTACTTAAGTACGCAAGTGCTTCGTCGTGATTAAAGATTTTTCGTATTTCATCACAACGTGCTTAGCTCAAGTGATTGATGCCTTTGATTGATTAAATTTCAGGCTCGAGTAGTTTCCGAAAATGCCGATTAATTGAATTCCTCAAATTCTCTTTTCATTTAAATTAATTAACTCTCTGTTTCTAATTCGTCGCATGTATCTTCCGTATAGACATTGCAGAGACAATAATTATTGAGTTCTTCGTTGTACAGATAAGAAAGAAAAATCATGCGTATACCATAGATTATGAAACACTTTCCAGCACTCACTGAAAGCTTTAACAAAATCTTATTAATAAGGTAAATAAGGTAAATAAGATAACTAAGTAAATATTTAAAAACCGATTTCAGCAGTTCCCGTCCATAACCAAACATGTATTCCATTTCTTTTGAACAGCCCTGTATTTGATCTGTATGTTGATATATATACTATATAATGGTGAAACTGAGTTTTACAAGATAACGCATAACAGGTTGACATTTCTCTTTGAGCAATTTATACTAATAGATGGAGAAAAAAACTTTAATACTCTTGTACAGCCCTGTTGTTTACCTAGTACCTTTATTACACGCCACTATTTAGCTAAAATTTAATTCAAACTAAAACATTCTTAAAACTACTGAAATCACATTTCCAGAAATTATCATTTATAGATGGCCATTTATCCAATTCTTTGCGTGAACCTGTATATCATGTTATCTATATTCTACAAACATTTCTTAGTAAACTAAATGCGGTTCAGCGCGAAAATGCATAACTCATTTAAAAACCACCATTAAGCAATTTGCGCTCATATCCAGTAACTCTTACGAATTCTTTTGTGTAGCTCTGTATATGAATTATAGCATTTATAGGCACCATATAGTATACATAAATAAAGTGAAACATAAAAGCACATATCATAATTAAAAATACATTTCCAGCAATCGTACAGTACTTTGCCGCAAACAGTTCCCTCCACTCCTATGTCATTATGTAAAGGAATTCTTTTGAATGGTAATGTAGATGAATATTAACTATTCTTTGCACCGCAAATTATACAGAATGCATACTTTAGTGCACTTCATAAATTCATATCAATTTTATTATGTTTGAAAGCGTGTAACATAATTAAAAATTATTTGAAATGATTTTTTCCCATTGGCGGTAATGTAACGGAATAATTTTGACTGTCCCTGTAAATAAACTAAATATTCTGCCAACTTCATTTGAAATAGGGATTATGCTAGGATAAGCGTAAATAACATCCAAAAATTTCAGGATAATCCGAGTATATTTACGATAATTAGAGCGCGGACAGACGGACAGACAAACCGAACTCATAAACAGTTTTCAACTTTGTTAAAAAGCCGATGAAGCTAAAAGAAAATTCTGTAGTTTTTTCTATTTAGACAGTGTTAGGAAAACATATTTTATTATTTTGTTTATTTGTTATTCATTTTCAGCGTTGCCTGGTACTAAAAACTGAAAGACTGTTTTTTTTACGCAAGAAAACAATGAAAATTTATAAAATTCAAAATGTTATAAATGTGTAAGTTTTGCAATTGGAAGTACACAATGTTGCCAAGAAGTACTGGATATTGTAAATTTCAGACTTTTTATCGAATATCTAGAAAAATATTTGACGAATTCTTTTACAACTTCGGGAATATAAAGAACATATTCATCTCATATTTTTCAAAGAATTTGATGACAAGGAAAATTCGGGGCCAATAACAAATGGAACAAAAAAAAATAATAATATTCGAAATCACCCTGTAAATAAAATGCACGAAGTCATTTGTCGCTGCACGCCTGACTATCTGATATTATAAAACTTTTGGATTCAGTTATTTAAGCATAGTACGTATATTCATTACGATAACACATTTTCTTTTAAAAATCCAAGTGCATTTTCCAAATTTTTGGTTTATAGCATGCAGGGCGTTAACCAAAATAAACGCCAGTTTCAGATAAATTAAAAAATGTAGTAGAAAAAAACATAGTACAATTATAATATAAATATATTAAATATATTATAATGAGCATATTATATATCGCATAAATTATTGGTATATATTATTCTTAGAATGCAGACTTTTAACCAAAATAAACCGTAGTTTCAGAAAATTTGACAATATGCAGTAGAAATAAAATAGTATAATTATGATACAAAAATTTTATATATTTAATGAAATATGAACCGTTTTACGAATTAATTTTTAACTGCACATGCGCGAACTATAGTAAAGATTTTGTTTTGAAAGCGAATGCTCTTCAAATTATATTTTTTTATTAACTGAATAAGAAAGCAGTTAGTATTTAATCAATGTGAACAAGTTACTTTGATTTTGATAATTCCTTTTTTCTTGTAGTAGGCTCGTTCTGGTGGTTTTCCAAGGAGAAAGAACGCATTAATAAAAAATTATAAAAATAAAAATAAATGTACTATTTGTGAAAAATCCCTTATAATCCAGCTAATTTTAAAAAGCAACTGACATTTAACTCAAAAACTAACAGTTTAGAACTATACACTATGTAAAGATGAATCGCGAAACCCTACAAAATGTCATATCACAGTATAATCTGCAATAGATAATAACTGCTGTACTTTTGAATGTTACATACAAAGCCCAATTCTACAAAAGTTAATCGATGAGAATGTAGGTAGATGAGAATGTAAGTAAAAAAAAACAAATGGAAAATAACCATGATGGATAAATGTGTAATTTTGCACCTAATATTTTTGCCGATTTTCATAGCTTATAAGACTTACTTTAACACATTATGTACTGAATTATGAAATGATGCAAATTTTATCTTCTAAAGCGTTTTTCGCGAATTCTTTAAACTACATTAGAAGACTGACATAATCATTTAGTAAATTTTTGAAGTATTTTAAAAGGATTAATTAAATTTGAATTTATAGGAATTTTGTGCAATATTTATAACCACACTCAAAACTTTTATTTTAAATATTTTTCTAAGTATTTTGTAGAATTAGGAAATGTACAAATCTAATGTTCTTACAATAGAAATATAGAAATATATTCGAATTGAAAAATACCCCCCCCCCCCCCCCCCGAACCCCAAGAAAACTAACAAGATGCACAAAGGCAAAACAAATCATCCTTTTAAAAATATTTTTGCTTTGTGTAACCAACAATGTTTTTAGAACAAGACAAAGTAATGTATCTATAACTTATTCCAAACTGTATTACAACTAATCGATGTATTAAATGAATTTTATAACAAGTTATTTTAATGGTACTTATAAGTACCGTTAGTAGATAAAGGGTTAAAGTTGTGACCCGATTTGCTTAATATAATGTGATATAAAACTTTAAACCTTAAGTGAACTTATGACACAAGACACAAGTGCTGCGTTTTGAGAATTTAAAAAAATTATTTAAAAAAACAATCTATTATTACTTGTTTTCTAAAATATTAATAATTTATAACTTTATAAACTGCATATAAAATTTTTGTGAGGAAATACACGTGATTTTACATATCATGTCTCATGTGTATAGCCAGTTACTTGATTATTCAGCTTCTTCGAACTTCTAATACAAATTTTATGCCGTGTAACAGACTAAATTACTCGTGCAATTTGTCATACTGTATAATTTATTATTAAAATTAGTCATATGGTGAGTGAATAAAATTTCGAAATATTAATATTATTCTGCTAAATGCTTAAAAAATTTCAGCGGGGGTTTAATTCTATTTTCGACGGTCAGAATGTTTTCATTTGTCATGTTCATATTGTTCTTCTATATGAACTGATATTTTTAGAAGGCATTTTAATGTTATTACATGGTATTCGCATCAAATTTATACAAATTTATCTTGAGAATTGCCACTGAATAAAATAAGTATATGTGCAATATCGTCGAACTAGAACAGAACTTTTCCTTAGCTACTTTTCTTATCTAACTTAGAGAAATCTGCGTGTAGTCTATAGAATTTGAATGTGTGCTAATACTGAAACCAAATGAAACATTTAATCTTTATTTAAATTTCGAAGTTTATTAGGAAAGGATTATAATTTCCTTAAAATAGTTACAAAATTAAATACTGTGTCCAACAAAAAAAAAGAAGGATTTTTTCTAGTTATTTATCAATACATGTAGTAATTTAAAATTAATTATACGATAGTATTTTTCAATACATAACCTAGAAAAAAATATTCATTAAAATAAAGCTTATTAATTTTGATTTTCCAGGATCAATTTATTCCATGTTTTGAACCTACTTTGAATTCACAATTAATCGATAGATTATTGAGCTCTGATGCCTGTCTTATCTCATTAATTTCTTAATTAGTTTAGTATTTTACTCGATCATCTTGATTAAAGAGGCTTTGCATTTTTCTATCACCAGTTTCATTTCCTCGATAGATTTATTATGTTTAATTAAAATTTCTTAGTCTAAAATTCCTCAAATGTGCCAGTGAGGAAATTTTACAAGTTTTTCACTTTCTTTTAATTCGTTAACTTCCACAGCATTTAATTTATCAAATTTATAGATAAGACAAATATCAGAACTGAAGTACATAGTTTTAAATTTTTTTGCTATAGTAGATGTTTGCAGAGATGTGTAATTTTGTTAAACGGGCTACAACAAAGCGGGATTGTGCAATTCATTTGCATATTATTTTTACAATTTTTGTCGAAACAGAACTTATTAATGAATTATCATATTTTAATTTTTTCTGTTGTTGTTTGAAATGAATCCTTAATGATATGATCCCAAATTCATTTTATTAGTAGATAAAAATGATATATTTCGCTGCTCATATGTTACCTTTTGTGTGTTTTTATTTTTTTTTCGGTGGAGGGGGATTTATAATTAGTGTTTATGATTGCCTACTACGCTTATAAATGAGCTATAGTTTATCAACAATGTGATTCAAAGTTAATCAAGATAACAATAAAGGGTAGCAACAAAACACATGTTTGTGCCAGTTACATACGCGCAATAAGTAAATATCAGTTTATCGTGGAATTTGGGGGATCATGAACGTTTGTATAGTTTTGTTAAGTAGAACACGATGTAGTCCATAGCAAACCCCAGTCAGTTGCCATTCGTTTCCAGTATATTCCATCAGGCAATAATTCAGAAGCCAGCTTTCCATGGAAAATTACTTTATTATACTAAACAGAAGGTTAAGATGTAAAATTAGTGATGGCCCCCCGTACTCAGCAACATTTGAGCTCCTTTTACTATGACAAACAGAGGCGAATTCAAGTTCGATCTGCGTAAGTTAATACGCAGCGAATGCATATGTGTTAAGACAAAACGCGAATCCCAAATTATCGGTTAGGCTAGGAATGATATTAAAATTTGAACAAGATAATCAGAAAGTAGTGACTCTACATTTGGCTAACTATTAGAAAGTGAAATAAAAAGACAAACCTATTATTACTTAGAGAAGTATGACGGCGAGGATAATTAATGACAAATATCTATTTGCAAGCAGATGCAAAAACATAATTTATGGGTCTTTAATGCTTATACAATGCGACAGATAGCTTAAATTAAATGTATGATTTTTATATTACGTAAACAGATTTGTAAGAAGAGGCGTTTAATGAAATATCAATAAAGTATATTTATGTGGAGATAACGATTGCGCTTCAATTAGAAATAAAGATAAATTATTTTTGAAAGCTAGGCGTTAAACAGACGAAAGAGATATAAATTTAGAAAACGGATTAATTTTGAATAAAACTGTAACATAAATATATGGCCTCGCCATACAGTTCATTAAATTAGGAAACACACATTTGATGTCAAATGTTTTTTCTAATAGTTACTTCTTTTACCTGCAAAAATCTTACCTAAAAAGGTCATTAATTTATTTAAAAGTTTGAAAACCAAGGAAACACCTATTTTATAAATTATCGTCCAATTAATACAGAAAAATTTTATGGTAGACTAATCTAGCTCCATTAAAAACATTTAAAAAATGTATTTTCTTCATAATAATTTTCCATATTCTTCAAAGAGATCTTGTGAATAAAATGCTGTCTGTAACGTTTTCTGGTATGGACTGTTTTAGTTCAAACCTAAATGGAGTTTATTTTATTTATATATTAATTTATATTAATCAGAAGATCTAATCAGATATAAAGTAAACGCACAAATAGTGGGCCACTTAAGGACATCTATCGACAGTATAACCTCAAAAATCCGGCATCGTCGGGACAGAGTTTAAGTCAGATTTTTGAAAATTGTGGATTTTTGAAGGAATATCAAATATATTTCCGATATTCCTAAAGGCGCATTTATTCATAATTTAATTCATAACCAAGTGATAATTATGTGACAAAAAAAGAGGAAAACAAATATTTTAAAAATTCTTACTTTAATTGATATTTTCTATGTTACAAATAATAATTAAAAAAAAATTAACAAACAGTAAAGTCACTTCCTTCTCGTGTAACATTTAATGGTATTTGCTTCAATTGTTTTGACTGTTCTTTAACAATTTTTCTTGTATTTCATATATGTATAGAATACCTTTTTTTGGAAATACAGCGTTGTTTCTCTAAAAAGGATATTAATTCTTCTGTCAAATTTATGCATTTTTCCAGTGATGCCTTTTCTTCTGTCGGTTCCACGATCTCGTCCCCTCAGCTGCTAATAGCGTTATTGTCGGTTCTATTGCGGCCATATATTCCCAGCTCAGAGTTTTTTTTTTTTGGACTTTCTGTTGTTCAAGGAGCTAATCGGATCTGACATGTGATGAAAACACGCATTCGTCTTAGTCAATTATTTATTTTTCGCACTTTTACTTTCGAACGCAAAATATTTAATTTGTAAACACTTGCTATTTTTCTTTCTCCCGTAAGTTTGAAGTGTAAAGAAAAGGGAGCGAGAAAAATGACTTTGATGCCGGATTTTTGAAGTTGCCGGATTTTTGAATTCATACAATAATTATTATTTAAGTGTTAGTGATTTTCGAAAGGTATATATTTTTCTACCCCAGTCCTAACCTTCATGTATCAGAATAAATATTCAAAGCTTCAAAATATATTAAAAAATAAAAAATAAAAAATAAATACTATCCTCTATGCTCCTGTAGTGGGCTAGTAAATTTCTGATGCACCAATCTTTAAGTTTACGACTTATCCCACAAATTATTTACAATGTAATAGGGTATATCAATAGTATAGTTATGCATAAAATAAAACATAATATTAAAGAAACAATGTTTTAAATAAAAATTTATCTCCTATTGAAATCTCTAAGAATATGCCGAAAAATCTGTTTTTGAAGACACTGTAGAAAATAAACAACTGTACCAGCAGAAAAAAAGAACAATTATCCCAAACAGTTTATGGAAAGTTAACAACTAAGGATAGTTCTTTCAGTCGTTTTTCAGAAAAGCATTTTGGACTAGTTTTTAAACTTTAAAAATTAGTGTCCCACTATAGGTGCATTTACACTACTCGTTACAGATCATAACTTCCGGTGCCCAGAATATAGATGAAAACAGTTTTTAATTTTAAACAATAATAAATCTTTTGCATTTAATGTAGTGTTTTTTAATTGGCCATCAACTACACAAAAAACTCTTTTATATTGAATATAACAATTGCGTATGTAGCGGGTGTCCTAAAATGAACTGACTGATTTTAAAATTCAATAAATTGAAAAAGGTGACATATATTTAGAAATTCTTGCAAGAGCGTTGTGTATGATTTCAGGCTTTTTTTTTTTTACTGTGATTCTCGAATTTAGTTCGAATTGCAAACAATATGCAAAACAACCCGAGAATTATGCACTAAATCCATGCCCAATTTTTGATACTTAGGGATCCACTCAATGCATTTTAATCTTTTTTTTTTTTTTTTTTTTTTTTTTTTTTTTTTTTTTTTGGCATGGGAGAATAATAGAAAGGCCAAAAATCCAGCTTGAATTTAGCGCCTATTGTTTGTAATTTGAACTAAATTCGAGAAACACGGTAAAAAACTCCTGACATCATACATAACTCTCCTGCAAAAATATTTTAAATATTTGTCACCGTTTGCGAGTTATTGAATTTTAAACTCAGTCAGTCCTTTTTAGGACACCCGGTAAAGGATAAACATATCCGTGAGTAACACTGAAGTCATATTGATGGTGGCAACGATATAAACAAGTCATTTTCCTTTTTCGAAAATTTAATTGCTTCTAACCATCGTATAATTTTAAGTTTTAACCGTAGAATACGAAAAAAAAAATGTATTTTAAATTTCGATTTATTAAAAACCTCATATCAATTTACTGAATTTTATGGTCTTTAAACTAGTTTTCAAACATGATTCTTTTTTTAACTCTTTCTCTACCGCGTGCAGTCGGATTAATTCGTTTGCACTTAAAACAATAAAAGTAGTTCCGCATTTGGCTTCGGCTAATAATCCGCAATGAAATTAAATCTTCATTAATAAATAAATAAAATAATATAAAAAAATACAAATGTAAGGGACGTGTAATCGAACTTGTTACTTAAATCACTGAAATTATCAGAATATGCGGGATCTTCGGCTATTAAAACTCCTGTCTTTCAGTTAAAACAAAATAATCTCTTTTAATAAATTTCAAAACTCTACAATATTGATATTTTTCATATAAAAATCCTTTTATGTTAATAAGTGGACAATCAAAAATATACATATATATGATATAAATATATATATATAGATATATATTATAGATTGCAATTTAATAAATGATTTTCATCAACCAGGAAGACTCCGTATGATTACCTAGTATAGCTAAGTGAATTATCTTTCTTTAATATTCTTGTATTTCAAATCCTGAAAGGTAAATATATTAATTTTTTTATACGGAGTAACAAAAACTTGTTTGTAATCTTTTAGAAGCAGCAGGCTTTTTATTCGTTTCGTTTCGCGAAAATATATTACAAAGAATCACCTGATCTAACTTTTTTAATAAAGTAAAGACATGTTTTAAATAAGTCTTTTGCGATATCATTAACTGAAGCAATGCTGTATTTACCTAAAGGGCAAGAAATCATTAACAAACGGCTTTCTTTAAAATATTTCTGCCTTATATAAAAAGTATAAGTATCAGATTCTTGTAAATTATAATCTCAGTGAAATAAGAAATAAACATCCCAGAACAAAACTAATCTCCAATAGCTTTTTAGTATTCAAAGTACAACAGAAAGATTTAAATTTGTTACTAGTAGTCCCTTACGTCCATTTAAAATATTTATATGTGTCGTGTCAGTGTAGTGTTTTTAACAAGAGATTATGTGGTATTTTAATTTTAATCCGCATCACTCCACATAATGAACATACTAAAATAAATCTGATATAAAGCAACATAATAGGATAAAATACCATAAGGATTTTCTGAAATTTCCTTTATTTATTCTGTTTTAAGAGAGTGATATTTGTTCTTGAGTTATAAGGTACTCTGCAAACTTTTCACTTTGAATGCGATCATCCAGTTTTCGTCTAGTTCTCGAACTAGTTTTCCGATAACTGTGCATGAATATCTCTAAATTTCTGATTTTATAAATTGCAGAAGTGGGGATATCTCGGTAATTTACCTAGTACGACAATGTGACTTAGCAAATGTTGCTTAAATGTTGTAAAATGAAAGGATTCTTTTTACGAAGTGTCGGACAGCATTTCAGGCCAACCTACTATATTTCACGAGTGATAAGGTTTAGGATTTTAGTACATAATGTAAATTGTGTTCTAGGTTCGCGGAATCTATATAGTTAGAGATATATAAAACGGAGTTTGATATATATTCAGATTCTTGTGTTGGTAGTTGAATTAGTGTTCCAGTCATCGCTTTAAACAATGAGTTAAAAGCTGATTAAAGGTTAGTTATTTTGAAGCGGTAAATTTCCTTAAAATATTTTATCTGTAAAATAAAGATTTAAGAAGTTTAATAAATTTAAATTCCAAATCAATATCATCACTCATTCTCTTAATGAACTCACCATAACTGTTATTGCTCTTTTTAACTTGACTCAAAGTCCGTAATTTTACTGAATATCATGAATGCAATTTAAGATAATTCCACTGAATCTCATTGTATGTGTTTTAGGAGAGGGTTGGGTTGATTTTTGACGGCCAATTATCTACACGAGGGATATAGGCCAGGGGGAGTGCCCTCCGTGGGGGTTTTTCTAAGGGAACCTAATCCGTATTAACGCATGGAAGATCCACGGCTCGAAGAAAACCACGAAAACTCCGAACGATTAGGCCGACGGGCGCGATTGGGATCGAACCCAGCACCTTCCGTCTACCAGCTTCGAGAGCAGAACCTCTCGGCCACTGGTGGGGCATGTGTTTTAGGAGAGAGCAGTTCCATCTTTCATGTATCTTCTTCATTTGCAAAGCTTCTCTTCTTCTTAATTAGTAAACGCACAAAATCAGATTTCACATTAAAATATGCAGACATTACATCTTATTAATACAGATAAGAGATAAAATTACTTAAAATCAGATATTTTAAAATTAAAATAGACATACAAATCACCCTCAAAACAAAATGTATACGTTTCGGATGACAGAATCATTCCATTTAATTAAAAACTACGCGAAATCATTAAATATGGCAAAAATAAACATTGGCAAATCGTAGATTTTACAATTTTATGAAAGAATAGAGTAGGGGAGACCGGTGCTAGTTGGATACAGGGGTAAGTAGGCGCAGTCTTCATAAATCGCCTGTTCGTGGATAGATTGAGCAACCAGTCACAGAGTAACTTTATTCTTGCTTTTTACAATCCTCATTGTAGTTTTGCAGCGTTACTTACGTGCAGTGGAAATTTATTACGATTTTTCTGTTTTTTGCACTCATAAGTATTTTTTTATGCTTCATTCTTTTTCTAATTTCTAATACTTAGCTTAATAATTGCGATTTAACTTGTGCAGTTTTTCTTAGTATATGACTAACTGTACCTACCCCATATGTGATTTACTTGGATTATTTATGCTTAGATGGTTACGTGTCACTTTCGTGAAGAAATTTATTATAGGGCTAGTAGGCGCATTGAACACGGGGCAAGTTGGATCGGTGTCTGGTGTGTGCTGGTAGCATGAAAAACAGAAAACACCGAGAAAAGTGGTTGCAATGCAAGATTTTGGGCACACGAGGCTTGCCCTAACGGAGACACTCGATTTTTTATTAATGACAACTGTAACCCTGATGATATCGAGTAGGATAGAAGTTACTCAATGTTAATGTTTTATTCATTATTTTTATGTCTGTATAATTTAGAATATACATTGTACGGCGATAACGCCTTTGTTTAAACTTACTAGTAATAATGAAATTGATTTTTCTTAACTGCGTGTCTTATTTGAGTTTCATTTAATTTTTTATAAAGCGTGTGCCAACTTAACCCATAGGTATATGCAACTTGCCCCGCAACGGGGTAGGTTGGCGCACAATTTTCCTTTCACTTTAGGCTTCCGCTAAACATAAATTACAAAAGCTACAAACTCAAAACTCCGGGTATTTATAGCCCAATACCTGCTCTTTAAAAGTACAGTTAAAGTTTCATAATAAACTTAAACAAAAACTTAATAAAAATCAATAACTAAAAAGTGCACCTATTAGCCCCGGTCTCCCCTACTCAGATAGAGTATTTTCGGCTTTGTTAATTGGATTAAAAGCTGAATTTATATGCCAAGATTGTAAGAATAATCGGCTTTTGTAAACATTACAGCTCCGTTCAAAAATCGTAGTTGTCGTAATATCAGGTGTATGGTCTGTTTCATTGCATGTGAAACGAATTTCGAGATAAAGTTCTCCCATTTAAATGCATGTTTACGTTCCCTAAATCTTCTTTCTACTGTGCGACCTGTCTCGCCAATGTACCATACCAAGTCACAGTTTCCAGATGAAGTTCTGTAAACATGTCCTTCTGTTGAAATAAATATTAAAATAAATAATGATTGTTTAACGTATGGCATATGATTTAAAAATAAAAAAATATGTTACAATTCATCATACATACAAGTAAACATTACAATAATACATTTAATACAATTAAAAAGCAAGCGTTTCGAGCTACATTTTAGCCCCAGATCAGTTCAATAAGTAACATTCAAATGATCAGAAAACTATATATCATGTTTACAGTTTAAAATTATTAGCAGTTATAAATTAAAGAAAGTATAAAAAAATATCAAAGCAATGCTGTGTATTCAGGTGGAAGTGCACATAATTCATTAATCAGCGACGTTTGCTTACGAGTGAACACACCATTCAGAAAAACTCTTCATTTAGCACTATTGCAACCGATTTTGCCCTTCTGTTGTTCAAAAGAAAAGCTGTACATGAATTTGCATAAACTATTTCGCAACTGTCTTTGCGAAACAAAAGCTATCTGTAAGAATCTGAAGAGTGCTGAGATTGTTTCTTAAAAGCATCTCAAGTAACAGATGGATGCATAGTATTTATTCACATCATGTTGGTATGGAGAAGTGGTCAGAGCAGCCGAGTGTATCAATTCGGAAAAAAAACTCGTTTTATTCAGCGGCGGGGGTAGCCATTTCTTTCTAGACCTGTGAAAATTCATTGAATTTCTATAATGAATGATTTTTCAGCAATGCAATACTTTAAATCTCTGGTCGTCAAGGTCTTAACTACTGTGATTTAACATACTTTACTTCGATAACAAACTTTCTTTTGAAACAGAAAATGCCTTTGAAATTTGTGGTTAAATTTTTCCCGGAACTCATGTGATTTCAAGCTAAAGTGTTTATTGAAATATTTCCATTGATGTCAGGATAAAAATTATCAAGTGTCTTGATTTTGAAAAAAAAATCTTTGATGGGACAAAACAAAATAAAAATATTTTTCATATCTTACTTTGTTGTTTATAGATTATAGTCAAGGAGACAAATGATTGATAGTAACAAATGATACTTATTACTTATTCTTTACTTGAAGAGAGTCGATACTCAACATTCTTTCATTTTAAATTAGTGTTCAACTGCGTTTTTCAAAAGATTTACACAGGTCTCTCTCTTTATACCTTTGTACTTATCTTCAATTGTTTTTTTCATTACCTTCATTTTTCCCACGAAATAACTAAGCCAAGAGATAGCCCGACTCTTGTGTTAACAGGTGGTGCTGTTATCTAAAATTTCACAAATTATCCTTGTTTTCTTTTTCCTTTCCCTTTTATCTGTCCATAAAATCAGTAGAATTTATTATCAATGGCCCATTTGTAAAAATTGAAATACCAAGAATTAATCCTACTCGTAAAATTTTGTTACCCCACTTTTAATTTATTACGAAAATATTCATATAATGCTATAAAACTCCTCTTTATGTCAATAATGTGCATCATTATTGTTATATAAATTTCCAGTAACTTGCAGCGAGCATTTTTATTTTCTCTTTCAGTCGAAGTATTCAACAACTCTTTGATTTCAATTTTATATCAGAATCGTAAGACAAGAAAACCTTTATTTGAAATTTAGAAACATCCTTGAATGTTTCGTCAAATTTTTATTCTGAATGCTTAGAGAATTATTAGCTCACGAATTTAGAAGTATCGCACAAAAGTTATTGATTATCAACAAAAGAAAAGAACAAAGAGAGTGAAAAGAAAATATCCGAAGAGAGACAGAAAAAAAAAAGATGAGCATTGGAATTTCAGATCGATTGCAAAAGTTTCAAACTTAACATATTCCTTTGTATTGCAGTTTACAGATTATATTTTAAATCTCAAATTTTTGCTTCTAGTTTAGTACATTGTATAGTCAACAGTGTAAATTTGGTTTGAATAGTCTTTCGTCTTTGACTTTACAAATAAGCTTTTTCACTTGTTTTTCTTTTTCTATTATGCATTCTATACTATTCTATTTACTATTACTTCCAAGTTTTCATAACTATTTTTCCAACGAAGCAACTTAACTAAGTATGTTCAGTCTCTTATTAGCATTTAAATTAAAGGAACAAGCAAGTTAAAAATATATGAATATTGAGTAGATAATTATCAGTTCCTTATTCTGAAATACTTTTCTGACACAATCTAGTATATCTTAATATATAAAAGAAAATAAATTATTTATTCCAAGGAATATTTTATATATCATTCACTTTTTATATAAAACCATAAACAAAACTAATAATTTCTAAAGCAGATCTTTTATTTTTTAAACAAAACTACGAAATAATCAAAAACAGGTGAAAAAAGCTATTCTTTTAATTTCTAAAACAGTGACATTTCTTATACTACAGTATGAAATTGACTTGAAACATACCTAAATCAACCGACGTAAAGTGTCTACTCGTACAAAGCAAAAACTATATTTCGTACATTTTTATTTTCATCTGTCTTAACTTTGTGTAATTTTTAAACGTCTTATTTTTATATTAGTGTTTCTTCTGTAAATGTTTCACTTAGATTTACAAGATTTATTTCGTTCATATTTAAGAGGAATATGAATTATTATTATTCATAAAGAAAAGTATAAAATATACATTTTGTAAATGAAAATGTCAGATTTTTAATAAACGAAAATTATTTTTATCTTTGTAACTCTCTCTCACTCTTAGTTTTGTTTGAAAGATATAGAAATATTTAATTTCTGGAAAAACTATGTTAAAATGGCATTGTTATAAAAAACATAAAAAAAAATCATGCTTGAAGAGGAATCAACTGAAGGGGAAAAATAAATTACGATAAAGAACAACATTGAAAGGTGAGAACATTATTGCATCTCTAAAAATTTGACAATATTATAAATAAACTCTTCAAATCCTTTTTGCAGAAATGTTTTTATGTAAACTGTTAAATTCCTGCAAATGAAATCACATTAAAAGAATGAAAAACTTCATGAAAACTTTATATACATTTTTCTGTAATTTAGATGTCAAAAATTTTACGACTGCTTGTAAAATGTTCCAAAGACATACAACAATTTTAAAATCCACTTTCGACGTATAAAATATTAAATCATGCGATGAGCTCAGAAGAGTAAACGCTTTTTAACATTTCATAAATATTTTTAATATCTCCTATTTTTGGTACGTTGAACTATGTGAACAACTAAAATAATTCCTGTCAAAGAATATGCTTTATACTTAAAACGTTCAACACGTAAGATGACACATTGCTGACAATTCTTTTTTTAAATTCGAAAAATAATCTGCATCTAAAACATAAAGAATCACAAAGACTCAAAGATCAGCATCTAAATTTGAAAGTAATGAACTAGAGTCAACTTTAACTTGGAGTAAAATCCAAGTTATTACTTAATTCTTTATTGTTGCAAGTTAATCTTAACAACAGGTTAGCTACTAAATACTGTTACACCCCCAAAAATGAGAATTAATTTTAATCGTTTGGTAAAGCAATTTTTTTGTCTATTTCAGCTTTTGGCAACTTTCTATTACTGCAGATGATTTTTGTATAAACCAAATATCTCAAATAAATTTAAAGATGGAAGTCAAACAAATGAGGATTAAACAGTTTTTTGATTGCGGATTTACCGCAGGTGAAATCTTTAAGCAATTAAAATGCCTTGTTTTTAAAAGAACATTTATATATAGAACTATAAATCGGTTATTGGATATTAATAGCTGTAAAGATTGCCCTAGGTCTGATCATCCTTGACAAATGAACGCATTAAAAAAATTCATGAAAAGATTCGAAGAAATCTACAACGTTCTGCAAATATAATGGCTGCAGAAGAGAACGTGAATCGCAGAGCTATGCAAGTTATTAAAAATGAAGATCTGGGTTTTCGCCCTTATGGCAAAAGAAAAGTTTAAGGTTTGACTGCTTCACAAAGAATAAAAAGATTACAATGGTGCAAGAAATTGCTGAAGCGGTGTAGTAGGAAAAGAATTAACAGAATATTATTTTCTGAAGAGAAGCTATTTTCCACTGAACAGTATTATATTGCTAAAAATGATGTCATATATTCAGCAACCTTCTAGGATATACCTGAAACTTTCGAGCTATTAAACGCTTTCAGAACGACAATTCTGTTATGGTTTAGACCGCAGAGTCAAACAATGAAAAATTGCCTTTGAAATTCATCGGTAAAGGGATGAATATCAATCCGGAATATTGCAAGCACAACATATTGATTACACATTTATTGACACATGTTGTATCCCATAAAGAATTGGATATTACAGCAAGCTTCTGCACATTTGCTAAATATATATAGGCTTGTCTCCACATTAATTGTCCCAACTTTATCATACATATAGATTCGCCACATTCTTTACCGGATCTAAATCCTTCCGATTATTGAGTCAGAGGATTTTAGAGGCTAAAGTGAATAGCAAACATCACAGAAATTTGAAATCTCTTAAAGCTTTGATATTGCATGGGTGGGACCGATTACCTCTTAAAATGATTCGTGCCGCAGTCAGACAATGGCATAAGAGATTATCTTTGGTAATCGATAAAGATGGAGGTCGATTCGTGTAAAATTGTTTACCGGTATACTTTCATCTCTGATGTTCATCATATTAGTGTATTTATTATTTTATATTTTATATTTGTAAAATAAAATGACTGAATATTTGTAATAGTATTTAGTAGTCACATTGTAATTCACTAACTCAATAATTGTCAAATAATGCTATTTAAACAGCAAATATGTTGAGAGCAAATTTTGTCACGTTATGACAGAGAACGTGTAATCATTCCCGACAATTTGTTCTTGTAGGTCGCTCTGGCTTAATATTCCCAATGTTCCAATTCCGTAATCGTGTTAAAATGTCTTCAGCAAGCTTTGTCAAAATCTCTACTTTTAGCGCTAATATCGACAGCTGTGACGGCCAATATATTACAATAATTATTGTGAAATGACTGTGAAACTACTTGCACGGCGAAAGTAGTTGATGTGCGGTGAAGCCTTTTTTTTACCAGTTAGCAAAATCAATAAGCTTTTGTTTAGTTTAAAAAGGAGTAACGTCAATCACTTGAAGTAACAATGTATTTCAAATAATTTTATTGCTGTGTCCGTCGACTATAAATGACTCACATAACACATATCTTATTAAAATTTAGTTCATCAGGAACGCATAAAATCCTTAAAAACTCATTTAATAGAGTAATTTTCCAAAGAAGAAGTTATAACTAATATAGTGATCAAATATATATGTGTGACTCCATATATTTACAACAATTCTTCCACGTTAACTTGGCGAATGCGTAACGAACATTTAGATGATTTTATTCACTAAATCAGGTCACAATTACTACTAACAAGTTCCGCAATCTAGTTTATATTCAAATGATGAATTTCCTGAACCATTTTAGTATGTTACCAATATTCTTTCACCGTAGTATCACTTACTCGTTCAAGTCCATCGGTCATGTTGTATCAGGAGGACTATACACGTTATTTTGTATAACTTAGTTTCATATAGGATATCCATGGGTTGAAATTTCAAAAATGACCTTAAAATCTATTTCAAAGATCAATTGCGAATGTAAGATAATGTATCTGAAATATTCGTATGGTAACGTAACTTTGCTTACTTGCCCCTGTATGGTACTCAACAAAATAAATGGTTTCAATCAGTCCTGGATCCATTGCTTACAGAGTATGGAAAGGTAGCTATTCCAGATACATTTAATAAGTTCAAATAGACTCAAAACTTATTTAAAACATTTTCTTGTTTTGAGTCAAAGTTGTACACCAGCGACCAATTAACCCAAATGTATGAACTTTACACACACCAATTGCAGTAGTAAGTATGCTACAGTAAATCACAGTAACATATATGGGGGGTCATTTTTCTTAATAGAACAATTTGAGCATAATATATTTTTGACAATTAATATATTTTCTCTTTAAAATCAGGTTCTATTGTATTAAGAACTATCTCTAATTAATAGCAAAAATATTTTACAATGTTAAACCCATAAAAAATGAATTTGAAATTTTTATTAGGCAGGGCAATGTCAAAAGGAGACAGGAGAATGGTATTTACGCAGAGTAATGACAATGAAAATGTCAAGCAATGTCAAATGTAAGGTTAGCTTCACTACTATCATAACTATGCACACAAAAATGCAATACACTTAAAGATGACTTTAAAAAATAAAATCAAATAATGCTTAATCGTGGATTAAGCTTCCATTACAAAATTAAAGAAAATAGAAGAAATAGTCAATAAAAATACTTATCAAGATATAACTTTAAATCTCTGAGCGTTTCTTGTCCATGCTTGGTTCTACAAAAAGGACAATTCAAAATAGCTTTTCTGATTACGCCATTTTTATCTACAAATCATACGTAGTATAGAGTAAGTCTTGTAATCGTTTTAAAAATCGAAAACAAAATAGGCGGATTTACACGTTTCAGACACTGAAAATTCCGAAAAACATATTTTTAGGGTGGAAAATTGCCGTCCATCTGTATGTGTGTGTCTGTGTCTGTAAACGCTCTATCTTCCGAACAAATTGATATAGAGACTTGAAATTTTGTGTGTACTTAGTACGTAATAATGGCAAGAAGACTATTGAATATCAGTAACCTCGATTATATGAAACTATTTTTTTTCGGACTCTCGAAATATTCGTTCTGGTAAAAGGTATAATTTTTTTTATTTTTTTTATTTTAAGGTGTGAATATAAAAGACACTAAAAAAACATAAATTTTGCTTAAAAAAACGAAGTCGATATGATAATTAGTTGCCATGATATTTGTAATAATATTTTTCACGGTCTTCGATTTTTCATGACCCTGTATTTCACTCAAATTTCATTTCAAAGATATGTTTTAATTAAAAATGAGGCGCTTAATCCGACACAGTAAAATGTTAGTTAATATGTTTACGATTTTTGAAGTTTTAAGGATGCTTCTTTTACGCAATTTGGTACTACTTGATTATCCTGTCGATCAAAAAACTATCGCCAAACTATAAGATTAAATGCCAACAATGGCTTATCGTAAATGTCACATTCACTTGACATTAAACGTGTTTGTTGTGTCATCAAGTGGTTTTTAATTCGACGTTTTATTTGTACTTTTATTATTTTTTTTATGAATTTATTTTTTCTTTCTTTATTTAAAATAAAATTTATACAAAATTGTATAATTTTGCGATTTATATAATTTGTCGAAATTGATCGACGGGATAACCAAGTAGTACCCACAATTCAGTAATAGAACATTAGTATGTATTGAAATATTTAAATGTATGTATAAATATTATTTTGGAATTTTAATTCATTTTATAAATATTTTACACATGTTTTATTTTTATATTTTATAGTATGTATAATGTACATCCATGATGGGTAATATGACGGTGGCCCCCAACGACTAGTTTCTGTGGTAATATGACCGTTGCCAAATGTTAGAATCATGACTTTTCCTTCTATGACAGGCGAAAGACAAAACCAAAGGACATTTTGTATTAATTTTTCAGAAAAATATAAACCATGTAAAGTCTTTACTTTTTTCATATTCAGTATTATATGATAGTTTTTAGCTCACAGGCTATCAAAGCCTGAGAGCTAATGTGCCCGCAGGTTCTGTATGTGTATATGTACGTACGTGCGTATTTACATAACACGATAACTCTTGATAGAAATATCCGATTTGCTTCAAAAAATTTTCTAGTTTCATTCTGATTAGGCGCTTCTCTGATTAGTTTTGTGGTTTCATTGGTTAAGTATAAAGGTGGGGGGGGGGGGGTGGGCTGATAATCTCCCTTTAATTTAGATAAATGGGTTTTTTCATGCAGAATGATTCGACTTGCTTCACATTTCATGCAAAAATTTATTCCGATAAGGGGCTTCCCTGATCAGATTTGGAGGTTCATTGGTTAAGTATAATGGACGAAATGGGGGAGCTAATATTCCCTTTAATTTAGCGAAATGTCTTTTCATGCAGAATTATCCGATTTGCTACAAATTTGGTATATAAGTTTATTCTGATAAGGCGCTTCCGTGATTAGATTTGGAGATTCATTGGCTAAGTAGAAACGGGGGGAAACATTGGAAAATCCCCTTAATTTATTTTTTGAAGGGCGTTATTCTTTGAAATAAGAGTATAATATACATTTGCCAGTGATTAGCCGGTTAGCTCAATGCCATCAGTTTAACTGGGTATTTTTCTTTTTATTAATAATTTAAATCACAAATTTATTGCAAATATATTTGGATGGTCATATTTTAAGAATCACTTTTGGGCTTAGATGAAGTCAGGGGCACACAGGGGAATGACATTTATCACATAAAACAAATTATATAAGTGACATATATTTATAATCATATCGTTTATAAACAATTTACATTCCTGAGAAAGGCCACGGAGGTGTGCTGAAACTGTAGAATATTTTTATGTTTTTAATCTATGTTAAATGTTTATATACCAATGTAGCAAAAAATTTATTTTTAATTCACAGCTCATTTATTTGAATTTTGATTAGCTTTCATTCCATTATGCAAACACAAAAACATGTATTTAATGTACCCTACCATTCTGTTTAATTTTTAAATATGTTTATTAATTATTGTTGATACGTGTACAGGAATTTCTATGTCTAGAAAAAATAACTCGTATAAGTTTCATTGTACTTAATTGATTTTACCGCAACCATATAGATGGATTAAGAAATTTTAAAGTTGTACCTTTTCAAACAGAGTAAAAAGTGTCCTGAACGGGATTCGAACCAGGATCTTGGCTTTAGCTGCCAACGTTCAACCAACTAAGCTATTATGGACAAATCTGTCCCATAACTTTTTGGCAATAACATCTAGTTCATTATCAGAAACAGTACAACAGACGACATTTGCTCGAACTATGAAATGAGTTGCGAAAGCGTTGGCAGCTAAAACTAAAGTCCTGGGTTCGATTTCCGGCCAGCATAGTTTGAAAAATTATAACTTTCTTTGCCAATCTTATTATTGTATTAATAAAAATTAGGTGTAATTATGTATCCTGAGATTAATAGAGTTCCTTTGCCTAATGCTTATACTGTTAAATTGTTTCCGATAACAGTTTTTGAAAAAAGTTGTTTGAGTGAATTGTGTCCCTCGTTTTTGTCCGGAAGAGCGTTGGCAGCTGAAGCGATGGTCCTGGGTTTGAATTCGAGCATAAACTCTTTTTCATTCAGTTGGGAAAATTATAACACGTGTTACATTGCGTTCAAAATAGTTTAAAATCATTGAAACTCACTTCAAATAGTTACAGACGAGCTGAATTGGATCCGAATTCTATTACGCGTTGCTATAAATAACTACCAGGTGTCCTAAAAAGGATTGACTGATTTTAAAATTCAATAACTTGCAAACAGTGACAGATATTTAAAAAATTCTTGCAGGGGGATTATGCATGAGGTCGAAAGTTTTTTTACAGTGATTTTCGATTTTAGTTCGATTTACAAACAATAGATGACGCTACGATCAATCGACGCTAAATTCAGGCTCGATTTTTGGCACTTTGGGACTCACTTAATACATTTTAAGCTCCCTTTTCCTCATGGAAGAAGAGAAAAGTAAAAAAAAAAAAATTGAGCTTGTATTTGACGCCTATTAATTACAACGCCATCTATTGTTTGTAATTTGAACTAAAATCGAAAATACCTGTAAAAAAACGTTTGACCTCATGCATAACCTTCCTGCAATAATTTTTTAATTATCTGTCACCGATTGCAAGTTATTGAATTTTAAAATCAGTCAGTCCTTTTTAGGGCACCCGGTATAATTATAACTTCTCCTTTTTCTATTAAATAAATTAAACAGATCTTTTTTCGATAGCTGAAGTTGAAAACAATTTTTGATACATAAATTTTTATTAATTAATTCTGTTTCATGATATAATATTTATGAAATGTGTTATAAACTTAGTCTTGAAATTTCATTTCCCTGAAATTAGGAAATTACACACAGATCATTAAACACTACATAAAGCAGTCTTTTAGCTAGTTGATAAAGACTGATTAAGGAAAATTGCATTATCGCACAAATTGTGTTACCGCACAAATTGTGCTATCGCAAACTATGCATCGCATTTGCAAAATCAATATGCATCCTCATTATACCGAAACCCGTTTATCGCAAAAATAATGTGGCGTGTCATATATTAAAGGAAATAGAATATATGTTACGTGTAAAATAGAAATGTATAGTTTTGTTCATACTGCTTGAAAAAAAATAATAGTTATTACTGAATTCGTATCATATTTACAATTGTATATCAGAGGATAGAAAAAGTACCAGAGTCCAGAATACAAATTCCATTAGTAATACTTATGCTTTAAAATATATTTTCAAGAAACAGAGCGTTTCAAAACGATTATAAAATCAATATCATGTAGTTATACAATACGCCTTATTACGAATTTTCAGTATTCTGGTAATAGAGGTCTTTCCTAGAGAAAATAAGCTCGATTCGAAAATAAGCTCGAAAATAAACTAAAAATTTTCTTGAGACTTTGAAGCGAATGTCATTTTTTGCTAAGATTTTTTTTTTTTTTTTTTTTTTTTTTTTTTTTTTTGTCGATAACTATCTTCTTGAAATGACAGTTTACTTTTCTTTTAAATCAAATTCCAACGAAATAAGTTATACAATTCATTCGAATCTCTTTCTTGGTACTTTTTTATCTGCATATGTGCAAATGAAACTTTTGAATGAATGGTCCAATTTACAATTTCGAATGATCTCTTTCTAGAATTGGTTTCATTTCCATATCATTCTGATTTAAAAAGATGTGTTTTCTGTCTTTCTGTTTCTTTTTCTTTCTTTCTTTCCAGTCGCCCTTGGTGACCACACTGAAATGTATACTAAGTATTGTATCATGTTACTTTTATTCATAATTTAAATTACTTGCTCAATCCTTCGCTAAATTGGAAGAACAGATGAGAAATCATGAATTCAGTATTTTTAGTTACTCGGTATACATATTTAGCTGGGCGCTGGTGATAAATCGCCATACATTGTTCCCGTCGTCTTTTTTTACATTTAAATAATTTCATTTAAAATACAATACTTTCACTCATTTTATATAACTTTAATTTAAAACTGAAATATTTAAAATTTATGACTTTCAATTATTTCTTTAAAAAAAAGAAAAGAAAAGAAAAGAAAAAAGGAAAGTAATAAAAAATATTATAAACCATGACATTTAATTTCAATATGTCAATAATATGTGGCCTTGTTTTAATTTACCACTCGAAAAATTATTATGACTGTCGCATGAAATGGACCATTATAATACTTTTGAGATTATGGAGATGGAACAATATCTGACGATTTGTCACCTGCGCCCGGATAACATTAAATTGCCAAATGTCCACCTGGCATATAAAAAGGGAAGCGGTCAACCCGGAACTGTTTATGACATTCACATGACTTAAGCTATTATTATAGAGATTCTTAACTTTAGAGAACAAGTCAGCTATCGTCTCGATTTCTCAATATAGTGGATTTTCTAATATGTCCTCAGTACTACTGTACTTTAAAATATAGTCGTTACATGAAATATAGTTTATTTTTAATGGTCATCTGAAACATTATGCATTACACAACATTACATGCATGCATTACATTCGCATGCTCTACACAAAATTATATAAATAAATAAACGATTCGCACAACAGGGAAATTTAAAACAAATCAGCATCAAAGTAATGCAATTAGTCGGGCAACCAGGATTCTTCTGAACCTGATCCAACTAACGTTTCGTACAATGTTGGCAACTATTTTTGTTTTCCTTGTGGATCGATGACCAGTAGAAAAGATTTTTCTGATAATTTTTCACTCCTGAATGCCGGGTCATGGTAACCCATTTTTCAAATGAAAATCTACAATATTGTTTAATATACATGAATGTGTGTAATAAATATGATACAGTACAAAGTCTAAAGTTCGGACACCTAAAGTTCGGAATTGTTCAAAGTTCGGACTTTAAAGCGACAGTAGGTATTGAAGAAAGGAGGGGAAAATTAAAATTTTTGAAACAAACAAAGAAAAAAAAGGTCTCGAGCAAAGAAGCTTTATTACTGAATTTTAACTTATGTATATGTACAGAATAAAAGAAAAACTTCTTACTGTTAAACCTAAGTTAATAAAGCAGCGCACATTAACTAAAATGTTCAGTAGTTACTTAACCCCTTAACGGTCGCATTAAATTGCTGTTTAAAAATTCAAATGCTTATGAGCACCACTTTTTTTGAAAAAGAAATAGTCACCTTATTTACTAACAGGTAAAATGATACCATAGTAAAGCTAATTACACTGTTTGATAAAACTGGTGCGAATCAAATAATCTGAATAAAAGATACTGTTTTAAAAGCCCATGAATATCACGGGAGCGAGAATTAAGGAGTTAAGTTACAATTTGTTCTTAAATTGTATGTTCCGTTAAATAAATGTTTTGTTTTATTTTTTATTTTGTTATGATTTATTTAATGAAAATGATTGTTTAATTTAATATTAATAGCTGTTAAAAACAATTTTTAATATATGAACGTCATATTTTGCCTTTTTATATAGTGAAACACATTTTTCTTCTTATTGGAAAAGCAATATTTTTGATGACCCAAAGTTCGGAAAAATCCGAAGTTCGGACTTGGTAAATCCCGAGGATTCCGAACTTTAGACTTTGTACAGTATTACATATTTGATTATGAATGAGAATATAGATGTTAATTTTTCTCTATAAACAATTAAATGGATAGTAAAGATATAAACTATAGAGCAAGTTTTCATAATTGTATTGAAACAGGAATTAATTTTTATTCTATTCGGCTTTCGGATAGAAATGCGGCTGGTTCGAGTCTGGAATAGAGCTTCAAACAGAATCTTCGTACTTCGGATTCAGATCAGGTATAAATCAGCACACGATACACTCTAATGTGCATAGCAGTAAAAGCGTTATTCCAAAATCATGATAGTAAGAAACAATACATTGAAGACGATTTTATTTTTTGGTTAAAAATTACTCGCTTCCTACTTTTTTGATTTTCATTCATCAGATTTCTTCAAAGAATAACGTGAAATATCTATGGTTTATTTGTGCGTTATTTAAAAGGAATCAGTAAAAAAATTGTGGAAATGTGGAAATCTTTTTAATTGAAAAGTAAAAAATTGCGTTTTCTTCTGTATTATCACTGAAATGGAGTTTTAGAAAATGTAGTGCCATATTTTTAGCATCCTATAAAAAAGAAACGTTCTTGTCTCTTATGAATTTATTAAAGCTTCTACCGCAAAAAACAAGTGTTTTTCTTATACTAGTATTTTTTTATGAAAATAAACCCATTCTTCAGCATAAAACTTTTAACAACCCAAAAAGAGTGAAAAATTGTTTTTTTTTTTTTTTTCTTCTCTCGTCTCATAAAAGAAAGTATTTTTTTTCAAGTAATAAAAGCCGTGTTTCACCAAAATAGTAATCTTAGATCTCCATATTTGTTAAATTCTTAAAATAAAGTCACAGTCTAAAAAGTCTTTTTAAAGTTTCTTTATCTAAAAAATCTTTTTAGGATGTTTCGTTCATCTGACGAAACTCTATGCATCTCGCTCCTCTGTCTGTCTGTCCGTCTGTCTGTCCGTCACAGAGCCCGATCTCAGAAACTATACATGTTAGAGACTTGAAATTTTGCATACTTATAGATGAACACCACACATCAAACAACAAATCATAAAATTTTGAAAAAGTTGGTAATTAACCTAATTACGGGCTAATTAAATTCTAAAATTTACCAATCAACCTTTTGAATGCAGGTGCGAACACACGTTATCGAAATCCTCCTCAGTTTCTCCTAAGGGTTGCAAGTAAATTCGGCGTATGCTCCGTCAAATCAGCCGGTGCAGGATTACCACGGAGTAATTTAAGCAATAACTGAAGTGGACCTTTAAAAAGCAAAATCGGATCTGCCGAAGTATCGGTCGTACAAATTCGTAACAGGTGTAGAAATACGCGGAAAAAATTCAACTTTATTTTGGTATAAATTTCAAATTTCTGCGTAAGATAGAACGCAAAAAATCCACTAAAAATTGATCGATAAAAAATTAATTTCTGTGTTTCGAAAGACAATGAAAACAGATTTCCATTCACCGGAAGGCAGGTGTCGTCGTCTCTCAGACATATCGGCGCGGGAGAAATTTAAGGGGAGGGAAAATCTAATGCGAAATTTAAATTTTTTAAATATTAAATTTTTCGATTAAATTTTTTGACATCCGGGCTGCAAATTTCTCGCAGATTTCATACATACCCGGTTCGAAGAGATAGCTTCATTACGAGCTGAGATATTAATTATTATTTTATTAATTCCTTTTATTTCTATCAAATGGCAGATTTAGATGGAGACACGTGCTTTTTTAACGGAGATTTCATTTAAATTAGGAAATCTAACAATTTGCGTGGGGTGTTTCGACGGCGCTCTATGAGATAAGTATTAATAATTCAATATGAAAAAGTTTATACGTTTATAAGTGTTCATCCCACTATTTACGAATAGCAATTTCAGGAAATATCTTAAATTATTGGTTAAGACCGCCACTCGATGTGTTCGAAACTTTAAGATACTTTATAACACATAAGAAAAAGTGTAAAAAAGAATGGAGTGTGATATTTTGAGGAGTGGAGGGCGGGGGCTAGATTTATTTATTAAATCTTAGCGTTTGTTATCGCAGAAAATGTTTTAAATTCTTGGTTAAGACCGCACCGCCACCCTCCCGACCATGTATCTACGGAGAGATTGCGCAAAGTAGTTTCGCTTTTTGCAAAAATAATAAGTATGCTTTTGTTAAGAATAGAGTGCGCTCCCTGGTGATGGAATGCGGAACTAACGTAACGCGATTTTGTTAGAATTAGGAAATATAACAAGGCGATCAGTTTGCAACTTTAAGATACTTCATGACACATAATAAAAAGCTTATAAAATAATGGTGCATGCAATTTCCTGTTAAGGGAGGGCGGGGGAGGGGCGCTGGAATTCTTTTTTTAAAATTAGCGTTTACGACCTTTTTAAACGTCGTTTTTTGAGAACTATGATATATTCAGACACGTGCTGCTTATGAAATTTAAAAATGTCAAAATTTTAGTTACCACTATTTCCGAATAGTACTTTCAGCAAATTTCTTAATTTCTCGCTTAAGGCCGCCACCAACTCGAGTAACACATCCACTGATAGGTTGTTTAACAGAGTTTCGATCTGATACACTTTTATTATGAATAGTGTGCGCTCCCTGGTGGTGGAATTTGCAACTAACGTAACGCAATTTTGTTAAAATTATGAAATCTAACAAGTCGATCTGCTGGAAACTTTGACATAGTTCATAACACGTAATAAGAGGCTTATAAAGAATGTTCCGTGCAATTTCCTGGGACGCCTACCTATCTCGGGTGCTATAGATCCGATCCCCTCGACTAATATACCTACGGATAGGTTGTAAAACGGAGTTTCCTTTGGATAGAGGTTTGTGTAGAATAGAATGCGCCTCCTGGTTGCGAAATGTGGAACTAAAAGATTTCGAAAAAGGATAAAGTGTTTTAAAGGAATATTAAACGAAACCCTCTGTGCGATCTGTGATCACACTTACCCACTTGTTTCATAGATATAAATAAAAATAAATATTTTTTCAAAAAGTTTGCTTATTATTTTTGTTGAAAATAATCATAGCATTACATTAAATTCTTATTAATTTCTTTTTGTACAACTATGTTTCTTGTGATTGGTTGTTTAATATAGCTTTCTTTCACGGCCGCCAGTTCCCCAACATGGGCCTTGCAAAATCTATAAATACCTGTAAATTTTCTGTTTGCTTTCAGTATGTTTGTGTAATTGTTCTTGTTAATATCAAATATACTCAATTCGATCCACGCCTTTATGTCAGCCTTTTATTTATTTCAACAGCAGAGCGTGGTTCTAGCAAGTCTTGAAATGAGCTGCGAGACATACTGACGCCGTTATCTTTCTGTTTTTCATTTCTGCTGGGATTTTGAGTGAAAAAGATTTTATCTTTTTTTTATATATTTTATCGAGCAGAATGGATTCTTCAAAAGATGTTTACGGCATCCCTCTTTTTGAAGGTGATGGAAAAGTTTTTTCAGTATGGAAACGAAGAGTAACGGCAATTTTTGCTGCTAAGGAATTGGAAAAATTCCTGGAAAATGAGCGTCTCCAGACAATGCCGCCGATGTAGTGAAAGCAAAAAACGCTTTATTATTATCATTATTAAATGATAATGTTCTTGCGTCACTTCAAGATGAAAATACAGCTCATAAAATTTGGAATAAATTAGAACGCACTTATGATACAAAGCGCGCAGTGAATCAAATTTTAATTCGGAAGAGATTGGCAACGATTAAGAAAGATCGTACAGTTTCTATGAGAAATCACATTGATGAAATAAATAAATTAATTTCGGATCTGAAGCTATCTGGGGCAGAAGTTAATGAAACGGATACTATTGTTTATATTTTGATGTCATTGCCTCAGGAATTTGAAAATGTTAAGATTGCTTTAGAAAACCAAACGTATTATGTTTTGACATTAGATTTCGTGACACAAAGATTGTTAGATGCTGAAGTACTTCTTTTGCATTCAAAGAAAGAAAAAGTATATACAAAGGCTGCTCATGATAATATTGCATTTGTGTCGACTCCCAAAGAATTGTTTTGCAGAATTTGCAACTCTAAAGGGCATACAGCGAAATATTGTAGAAAGAAAATTACTTGCCATTCTTGTGGAAAATCCGGACACATAAAACGTAACTGTAAAGCTGTTAAAAATTCAAATGAAGAAAAATTTGCCTCTTCAGCTGTTTTTTTCGTTGCTGGAAGCATTAAAAGAATGAATTTATAGTAGATTCCGGAGCAACTTCCCATATGTGTTCCAATAAGAATTATTTCGCATCCTTAGTACCTTCTTCAGGAACTATTAAATGCGCATAGAAAACAACGAATCTTGAAATCAATGGTATTGGAAATATTAATGGAAAACTGTCAAATGGAATGGAAATTACTTTAAAGGATGTGCTTTATGTTCCAGACTTAAATGGGCAACTCATTTCCGTTAGGAAAATTGAAAGTGCAAATTATACAGTTATTTTCAAGAATCGAAAAGTATTTATCGGAAAAGGGAGAAATCATTGGAGAAGGAAAATCATTGTGATATCTGGCATCGCAGACTTGGTCATCCGAGTGACAAAGTATTGAAAGATATGAAGCTTCCGGTACCTGATTCTTTTTGTGATATTTGTGCTCGGGCAAAACAGAGTGCAACACCAATGGGAAGAGGACCAAGAAAAAGAGAAACCAAGCCAATGACTTTGAGTCATAGTGACATTTGTGGACCTATTTTTCCGACAACTTTTTCTGGTGAGTGCTATTTCATGACTCTTATCGAGGATTTTTCTCGCTTTACTGAAGTACGTTTACTGAAACATAAAAGTGAAGTCTCAGAAGAATTAAAAATGTTCTTAAAATCCAACCCTACAGTGAAGAAAATTAGATGTGATAACGGGAAGGAATATTTTTCTAATGATTTAGTGAATTTTACTAGAGATCTTGGTATAGTGATCGATCCCGCTCCTCCATACACGCAATCTTTGAATGGAGTAGCTGAACGCTGCAATAGGTCGCTTCTGAATATAGGATGTGCTTTGATTGCTGAATAAAATTTACCAAAGACTTTTTGGGGTCAAGCTATCCTTTCAGCAGTTTACTTGAAAAACCGAATGCCAAGCAGCACTATTGAGAACAAAACTCCGTACTTCCTGAAATATGGAGAAGAAGCCGATTTCAAGCACATATGTGTTTTTGGATGCAGTGCTTACATGTTAATTCCTTCCGTTCATCGAAAGAAGCTTGACGATAGGTCTAAACAAATGATCTTCATTGGTTATTCTTCAATGGGATATAGATTACTAGATCCTGAAACGAAACGCATAACTGTATCAAGAAATGTGAAATTCGATGAAGAGAAAAAGGAAAATGTTCAGTCGAAACAATACATTCTAGAAAATTCAGAACCAGTCGATAATGAAATTGATCCAGATGTTCTAGAAAATACGAGTGATGAATTAGATGATCCTGAGGAGAAAGAAGACAAAACAAGAAAATCTGAAAGATTTAAAAAGCAACCTGTACGGTATCCAGATCCTGAAGTTTACGAAGCATTACTTTGCTAACAAGAAACATTAACGTTTGATGATATCAAATCCCTTACTAGTGATGAACAAGGCTTGTGGAAAGAAGCTATGGACGCGGAGATTGAAAGTATGAAAATCAACGATGTCTGGGATCTTGAAAAATTACCACCTGACAAACGACCTATTTCCTGCAAATGGGTATTTACCATCAAAAGAGATGGTCGACATAAGGCGAGACTCGTAGCTCGTGGATTTATGCAAAAAGAAGGGCTATACTATAGTGAAACCTTTTCCCCTGTAATAAGTATGCCAGCTTTACGTTTGGTTCTTATTTTGATTTTAAATGAAGACTTATATGCATTTGTGTTAGATGGTAAAGCAGCGTTCCTGAATGGTGAGTTAAATGAACTTGTTTTTATGGATCAGCCGCAAGGCTATGATGATAAAAGTGGGCGAAAGTGTAAACTTAAAAGAAGTTTATATTGTTTAAAACAAGCCCCGCGACAATGGTTTGAAAGGTTTCATGAATTTATTTCAAAGTTAAATTTTAAATCTTGTGATAATGAACCTTGTATTTTTATTCGGTATAATAATGATCATAAAATAATTATTGCTTTGTATGTAGATGATATGTTAATTGCAGGTTCAGATGTAAATGAAACTAATGTAGTTATTTCCCTATTATATAAAGAGTTTCATATGTCAAAATCGGAAAGTGTTTCAGAATTTCTAGGTATTCAAATGAAATTCAATTCTGATAGTTTAATAATGGATCAAGAGTCTTTCATAATTAAATTGTTAGGTAAGTTTAATATGCTAGATTGTAAACCCGGTGACATTCCTATTTCTCCTAAGTCCACCCCATCTGATTTCAAAAATGGTAAACCTTTTAATGGCCCATATCGTGAACTTGTAGGTTGTTTATTATATTTAGCTTATATTTCTCGACCTGATATTGTGTATGCTATTAACTGTTTCAGTCAATTGCAAGAAAATCCTACTGAAATTGCGTGGAAAGCACTTAAGAAAATCTTAAGATATTTAAAAGAAACATTGTCTTTAAAACTTGTGTATAAAAAGCAAAATTCTGATCCTAAATTATCCATGTATGTTGATGCTGATTGGGGGGCTAACACAAATGACCGTAAATCAGTAACAGGTTATAGTTTAATGTTTTGTAACATGCCTGTTCTGTGGTGTTGTAATAAACAAAAATCAGTTGCTTTATCGTCAACTGAAGCTGAAGTCATTGCTTTAACTAAAAGTTTGCAAGACTTGTTATGGTTTAAAAATATTGCTAGTAAAATTGTAAATATTAAGGATTTAGTAATTTTTGAGGATAATCAATCATGTATAAAATGTATCAGTAATGAGAGTAATTATGGTAGAATGAAACACATCGATATCAAATTGAAATTTGTTCGATATATTATAAAAGAAAATAACATCAAAATTGAATTTGTTCCTACGAATATGCAAATTGCTGATTTATTTACAAAGGCATTACCTAAAGTTAAATTTTATGAACTATTATTTCTTTGTTGTTTGTACAAGTAATGTTTAAATTGTGTCATATTATTATTAATGATTGATTTCAAGAAATTTCTTTGTTTTCTGATGTAATGCTAGATTATGGGCGGGTGTTGAAAATAATCATAGCATTACATTAAATTCTTATTAATTTCTTTTTGTACAACTATGTTTCTTGTGATTGGTTGTTTAATGCAGCTTTCTTTCACGGCCACCAATTCCCCAACTTGGGCCTTGCAAAATCTATAAATACCTGTAAATTTTCTGTTTTCTTTCAGTATGTTTGTGTAATTGTTCTTGTTAATATTAAATATACTCAATTCGATCCACGCCTTTATGTATGCCTTTTATTTATTTCAACAATTTTAAAGTAATTTTTCTTTTTTTAATAATCAATTGAGCTTTCCAAATTGGCAGTTTTGCTTTTTTCACTTCAGATGCATTGAGTATGTATAGGGAATATAATTTTCACATTAAATATATGTTTTTCATATATGTAAGGGTTACAATTATTTTTTTATGTTAAAATTAATTCAGTTTCATATTGTTGCTTACATGTCAAGATATAAGTTAGTGCGAACTTAAATTGTGTAAACGAAAAAATGTGTTTAGATTTACAGATGACTAAATTATAAGCAGAGCAAATGAGATGAAAAGAAATTACTGCAATATCCTAGAGCTACCTTTTAAACTTTTCAACACATATAAATTAACTCTAAATAAAATTTTAATATGTAACTTTTTAATACATTTGGTTAGTTTACTACTTATTTTAATCATATCTCATATTTTCCTTTATATTTTAATGCGTGATTTTTATAATTGTATTAAAGCAACTTCCATTTGTTATGTTTATTTCAGTGATCTCGAATGATAACCTATGATCAAACCGAGTTCCGATGAAGGGAAAACTATATCACTTTTAATGGTATTTCGATGTGCGTCAAATAAAAAAAGAAAAACAAATCCAACTATACGTTATAACTCGAGTTCTAAATGTCGAAAAATGAAACATTCTTTGTACAAACTTCTTTTTTATGATTTTATGGCTAAACTTTTAAGAAGGACTGTTTACATATTTACTTCCCTACGAACTTTGAAAATATCCACACTAAAACACTTTCATGAAAAATGAGAGTTTAATGTGTTCAGGGATTGAGTTAGCACCGGGAAACGCTTTTGACTGAAAAATGTTAAATTAATGATATAACAAGAATTGTTACTGTTTTCTTTCTTCAATAGAAGAAAGTATTGTAATCGAAATTTTTCTAGAACTCCGGTTTCCGACGGACTTATGCGTTTTAGGAGTCAGAGATCAGCTAAAATATATTTATACAAAATGCACGTGTGTCCGTATGTCGCCATTGTACCATGGAAAAGTGTATGATGTTATTCACAGAAATAAACCAAATATTTTGTGTATGTTTTTGGCTATGGTCAGCAGGTCCTCCTTGAATTTGGAAATATTCCTCCGGAAGGGGCTCTGTAATAGCGATGTTTGTGCCATTTTTATTATTCTACCATCGAAAAGAGCATGACTTTATTCATAGAATTGAACAAAATTATTTGTGTATGTTTTTGGCTATGACAAGCAGGACCTCCATGAATTTAGAAATATTCCACCGGAAGGGAACGCTGTAATAGTGAATTTTGTATAATTTTCTGGATTTTTCATACTTCTAATGTATATCGCTGGCTCATACAGCGACGGGAGCTTCACATCCTTCTATGCCGGCTATTCGCAAACAGCTGATATACAACAGAATAACGAAGAACCATTCATTTTAATAAATATCGTGACAGAGATTAACTTGTTTTTACTCCGATTAATTGACTGATGGAGAAATTTAAGGTGAAAATTGAAGTTTATATGGTATTGAATAAATAATATTGAAGTATTAACATTCGTAAATCCTTTTTAGGGTTCCGTATTTAAAATGTAAAAACAGAGTTCTTGTAGGATCACTTCTGTCAGTCTGTCCGTTTGTCACAAAAGTTTTTCTCGTTAACTATGAAACGAGGAAAATTCAAATTCAGTAGAAGTAATAAAGTGTATTGACCCACATATTGATAGATTATTAATCGTTCACGAATATATTTAGGAACGATGTAGAGAGGCTAATAAGTTACTTAAAGAAAACTTTTTTAGGGTTCCGTACTTTAAAAGTAAAAACGGAACCATTATAAGATCACTCCTGTGTCTGTCTATCTGTCTGTCACAGCCATTTTACTCGTAAACTATGGAACGTGGGAAGTTCAAATTCGGGGAAGTAATAAAGACCATAGACCCACATATTTTCAGATCAATAAACATTCATAAATATATTTAGGAAAAATGTAGAGGGACTAACAATGGTACTTGAAAAAAAAACTCTTTTCTGTGTATGTCGTTTCGGGTATCCTGTGAAAGCTTTCGTGACGCTAACCACAAAAATATATTCCTTTTAATTTTAGGTATTATATTTTCAAAGATATAATCGAAAATGTAGCGCAAAAATATGTCCCCCCCCCCGTCTAATTCCGAACCTACTGAAACTAAAATTATGAAATAATTAGAGGTAGTAGACGTTAATTTATACCTTGCAGGAAAATTATAGCGATTACCCTAGGTTACATAGTTTTTGAGAAATTCGCATTTTTCTGTTACACACAAATTTCGATTTACGGGCATTCAGAAATATTTTTGAGCATCGCTGTATATACCTATCGTAGCAGAAGTATAAAAGAATTGCTGATAATGAATTTCGTAAAAAATTATCTGTAATTAGCCGAGATATTAACCCTTAAAGTTACGGTCGGTTTGGACATACACAATGATAGGGGCGGCGTTCTCTATGCCTAGTTAACAACTTTTAATGAAATATATGTGTAATGTAATGTCCTGTAACAGTATAAAAGCAAAAAAATGTCAAAATGTTAAAAACATAATAATTTCAAGGGTCTCAGGACTCTAAAAATTGAAAGAAAAAAAAGACCATTTTCAACATTTAATGTCTTAAAATGTATATGATTTTAAAACACAATTTTAATTGGGATGAAAGATATAAGTATATTCTTTCATTTCATGTATTTAAAAAATTGCAAGATGCAGAATTATTGTTTATAGGGGGCTCGAAACTGTTAGACATTTATCGAACAGAAAATTGGCATAACAGTTTGTAGGATTACAAAATAAATATTGCAACTAAAATGAAAATTTTAGTGCTTACTTATACTTCAGATTGTAATAATTACCCTGAAGCCAAATAAATTTGTATTTAAAGCATTTTTTTTTTAATGCAATGTTGCATTTAGCTAATACAAAAGTTTGAAAAATTTCAACAGTATAATCACCTGAAAAGATATTTTTTTGAACAATAAAAGGGAAATTTTAGTTTCAGTTTATACAGACTAACATGAAATATATGTTTTGAAAATGTCATGAAAAAGTATTCAGCAGTTTTTGAAATATCCTGCGCGTTATGCCCAAAAAACGACATTTGGAGAAAAATGACTTCAAAGTTTCGGAAACGCCGCTTCAGCTATTGAGCTGGTATAATTCAGCCATAACTTCTGTTCTAATGGGAATTTCAAAGAAACAATTATATCAGAATGTTAAAAAAAGGTAGGAGTTTAACATCTAAATAAATTGAAACTACTAAAGTTTTGAAGCTTTAAGAGTCTTGCGATCACTTAACCCTTTCAGGCGCGGAGTAATTCTGTTTCTAAACTTATGAAATAATGGACTGACACCAGAATTTATAAGCGAATTTATTAGAAAATACGAACTTGCTTATTTTCACGTACATGATGAAAGGAAAATTTTAACTAAATATTCTTGGTGCCGTTTGTCTGTTTTGGAATTAAAATTCGGTGACCTTTTTTTAAGGACACCGCCCTTGAAAGATTTAATTAGAATGAATCACATAAATACTGTGGGATTCGCGACTAGTTTGCAATGAGTGTATCTCTCAATACGCCTCGTGTGGCTTTAAATGTTAATTAAAAACCTATCTGGAAAAACGCGGCACTGACCAAGGCGGCGTTGCAACTTTGCGACCACCTTTCGAAGCGCGCTTAGCACAATACCAAATTTAAACTTTGAACAAATGTTTTGTTTTAGTTACACTGTAGAAATAAAGGTTATTATTAGGCTGCATTTCTTATATTGTCATCACAAACAGATTAGGATAATATTAAAAAATGAGTTATACAGAATAGCTATATTTGATATTATTTAGGTTCCATATCACTTTTAACTTTCATGATATATCCATTTACTCTTTTCTAATATGTGCTGTTATACCCAACTCTACGTTGTGTAGTTTTTAACAAAGTCTTAGTATTCTTTTAGCAACAGTTTTTTTTTAATAATACTATTACAAATTCATATATTTATTCTACGGAACCCTCTGTGCGCGAATAATACTCGCACTTGACCGTTTATTTATATATATCATGTGAAAACTCTCGTAAAGCAGAATTCAAAAATAAATTTGGTTTAATTTTATGTATTAAATTTTCGGTGATATCGTCGAAAATTTATTGCAAAAATATGCCCCCCCCCCCCCCCTAACCTTTATTTCTAAAACGGAACCATTATAAAATCACTCCTGTGTCTACCTGTCCGTCTGTCACAGCCACTTTACTCATAAACTGTGGAACGTGGAACGTTCAAATTGGCTGAAGTTTAAAGGTTACTGACCAACATATTGATAGATTATTAACCATTCATAAATATATTTAGTAAAAATGAAAAAGGGCTAATTATGTTACTTAAAAAAAAAAAATCTTTTCTTTGGATATCTTGGGGGATATCGTATGAAAGCTGTCGTAGCACCAAAATCAAAAATACATTTTTAAAATTTTTAAGTGTTCTATTTTCAGAGATATCGTCGAAAATGTAATGCAAAAAATGTCCCCCCCCCCTCCATTTATTTCCGAATCTACTGAAACTAAAATTATGAAACAATTAGGGGTTGTAGAAGTTAATATAAATCTAGCATGAAAACTACAGAGATTACCATAGGTCACATAGTTTTTGAGAAAATCGCATTTTCCAATACACACATATTTCGATTTCAAAAATAAATATCAACAATAAAAATAATAAGGCGTTCAATAATAAAAATAATAAAAATTATCAATAAAAATCGTCGCAGAAGTATAAAAGACGCTCTAAAAAAGAAAAAAAAATCAAAAATTTAAACCGTACAAATTTAAAAGGGAAATTACACAAATTAAAGACACCGAAAACCAGAAAGGTGGGGCTCGGGACGATGAAGCTACCGAACGATTCCTGCTACTTCGAACTCATTATTAGTCTCGGTCGGCAGTTGGGTGTGGGCGGGTGGGTCAACCGCCGCGGTGAGCGGCCTCTTTTCGTCCGCAGCCCTTTATTCTTCTACTTATTCCGACTCTGTTGCGAAAGCAAGATTCATAGGTCCCCAGCCACGTACCAAGTAAAAGGCACTCTAGCGAAAGCCATGTTGAAAAAAAATCAAAAATTTAAACCGGACAAATTTAAAAGGGAAATTGCACAAATTAAAGACACCGAAAAGCGGGAAGGTAGGGCTTGGGGCGATGAATCTACCGAACGATTCTGCTACGTCGAGCTTATTATTAGTCTGGTCGATGGGATAATAAAATATTACCAAAAAATGTAAACAAAACAGTGATCAGAAGTCCACAAAATTCTAAAAGCTGCACAACCTGTGGTCAAAAGGTATGTGCATTTAAGGGGGTACTGTATATAAAAAAGAATTATACATAAATAAGATATTTACATATTTATACATAAATGCAAAAATGATAATGATTTTCTTTCGAAAAGAATTGTCGGTATTTAGCCGATATATTAACCTTTAAAGGCACGAATGGTTTGGATATAAGTCACGAGCGGCGCACTCTATGCGCTATCGGCTTTTAAAGCCTAGATAACAACTTTTAATGATATATTTTGGTAAGGCAATGCCCAGTTACTATCCCAGTTTGACAGAACAATAAATGTGTTCGAATGAGCGCAAATAATACTCGTCCTTGAACGGTTATTGAAGTATTAAGATGCATGAAAGAGAAGAAAGTTTTGGAACTGGTACATCCGATTAGTTTTAGATATAACAATACTAATATACAAATCCATAAATGTATCGTTTATTTACTATATTGGATTTTTAAGAGCAGAAAATATATTTTCGATTTTAATAATGAGTATAAGACCCGTTAAAGTTGCGGATTATACAAATCTACGGTTTTGAAAACTAACGAGATCAGAAGTAAAAGAACATTTATATTGGTAGAGTTTTCGATCATGCGGATTCTGACGGTGGCAAAAAAATATGGTTTTGTTTATCGGTTTTTATTAATCGCGCTATTACTTATTAAATCATATTAGTAGAACCATATTTATAAAACTATTGCATAGGCATTGTATTTTTCCATTAACAAAGTATCAAAAGCTAATAAAATACATAAATTATTATTCAAGTTATGCCGAAATGATGGACTTTTATCTTTGCGATTGACTTAATTGTTCGTTTTGCTCCTCATTTTTAATGATTTTATCTCACTAACGGATAATGAAGAAATGATGCTAATTTGCACGTCCACATTTGTCAACATGCTGTTGGTATGCAATAAGATTTTTTTGGCTTTCTGATAATCTTATATTTTATATGTTTAGCTTAAATGGCTCCTTTTTAGGAAAATAAACCAAATATTAGTTATAAAGAATATTAAACGAATTAAAAATTTTAAGATATTTTTCTTTCTAATTCCTTCTTTCCCATAAATGAGAAATGTAAGCCAAGAGTTACATGGTCTTTTTTTGCCATTAGGTACTTTCTAGGTGCATTTAAGGTCGTGAAGTCTATATTTCTTCTGATTTGTTACCACGTGGAGGTTATAACAACTTTTGTTGATACTGCTTTCAATGTGCTCGACTGACGTTATTTCTCTATCTTTATAAGGTAGTCATTATTAATTCTACAAACTATTAAATACAGTATAAAAATTATTACATCGTCGAAGAGTTGTTATTATAGAGTTTAAATAAACTAAGTGCATAATTTAAAATTATCCTTTTCTGAGAAACTTTTTTTATGTAACTTAGGAGTGACATTATGATATTATGTCAAACAGAAATATAAATAAATATTTTCACTATTTTTATAGATGATAATTAACAAAAATAGGCTCAAATATTAATGTTTTCCGAACAAAATAAAAAATCATGAATTAAAGGGTTAACAAGAGCTGAATTTATAGCCATTGTTTGTATATTTTACTTACTATGCATGAAGTGGTATGTATGTGTTATCTTACTTGAACAGGCCGTATAAGATTTCTGGCTAGTGAGAAAAGATTTCAGTAATGAAATTTTCACGAAATAAAAACAAACAAAAAAAATTAAAAAAAAAAACTTTTTAAAACGGTTTTTAAACTGATATTATGAATTCTTCATACCCAGCAAAGAGGAAATTGCTGGCCAGCAGCAAGATAGGTGCTGGCAATGATGGAGAAGTGCTGGCTGATGGTCTACCACTGCATGACCACTGCTGGACAGCTTCAGTCAACTTTGCTTTTGGAAATCATCAGATAAAATTCTGGCGGGCATCCATTTTATCTCATGCGCTGGCCCACCACCACATGGAAATGCACGAACTTTTGCAGTATTATTGCAAGGAACCCTTACGCTAGGTGTCGCTGCGAATATCGAAGACCTTGAGTATTTGAACAGAAATCTGAAATGAATAACTTAACACAATTTAAGCTGTAAAGCTAATTTTTTTTTTTTTTTTTTTTTTTTTTGAAACTGTAAAAAATATAGCACCACTGCCACCATCAAAATATATAAGTAAATGAATAAATAAATAAATTATTTAATGCGGTTTTCATAATTAACGCAGTTCAGATCAATAATAAAAAAAACGTATAAAATACATAGGATTTCTATACAATAGAATAATTTCTATACCAGTTTAATGATTGGGAACGTAAATCACAAAAGAAACAAATTTAAAATAGTGTAATGAGAGCTTGTAAACTAGGAGCAGTCTTAGCGTACGCTGAAAGCACTTGTTCATTTCCGATCACGAAAACCAAACAGCATCGAGCGCGGTCAGTACTTGGGAGGGTGACCACATGCAGTTCAAATATTTCTGTTATAGACACTTCTACAGATATTTCTATAGCTCTTGGTGAAACTAGCTTATAGAAAAAAGAGCCATAATTATATAATACTTTGTTTTCTTATAGAATTCTATACGAAATTTTCGTAAGGGAAAGTGCTGGGCCAGCAAAGGAATAGCAGTGGAATAGGTGCTAGCACTGTAGGAAAATTGCCGGATTGAAGTAATGTGATGACATACCAATGCTGCCCTGCTGTTGGCCATCACTGATGGGCCAGCTGCATTCGGCTCGGACACTTTTCGACAGGTTTAAGTAATGGCACGCTTGCACTTTACCGCTGATGGCACTGCTGGCTGTCATCTTTTTTCCAGCTGATGGCCAACTGTTTCTTTCTTTGCTGGGTAATATTCCTTTTGGATACATATGTATCATGAAAGTTAACCCCACTATGTAACAGGAAAAACATTTATTTGTATTTTTTAAATAAGATTCATTTTGGGAGAAAAGCATTTTTTACTTATTTGTTTCGTTTTACTGGAAAAGATTTCTTTTATAAAAAAAAAAAAAAAAAAAAAAAATCGGCAAATTAAAGCGGAAATTTTCATGACTTAAACCGTCTGTGGTATATCTCTTATTCCGTTTAAAGTTTTTTTTATGTTTTTGTTGTTTTATTTTTGTTGTTGTTTGTTTGTTTTTCTAACTGCATTTTGAACTCGTAAAATATATTAGAAAAAAAATGTTTTCCTTTTCCACGTCTTATATTTATAGTCAGATAGATTTCATGCCTGAGTTTTAGCTTAAAGATTATTTGATTTACAATTGTATATTGAGCCCAGAATATTTTAAATATTTTAAGTTTTTGAAAATTACAAGAATCAATTTATTTTCTTAAATGATTCTGACATTCGGCAAAAAAAATAAATAACTTGTGTTTATTCCAAATTAAACAACTTAAAATATCATAATGAATAAAAAACGAAAACAACTGAAAACTTGAACTAATACGTAAACAGAAACTCTAAATCTTCAACACAAACTGCAAATTTAACAAAAATTAAGATTGTTTTCAGTCTTAAATATGTTTTACACCGATGACAATTTCCAGATTTCTCGCAACTCCAAACATCAACATATAAAGGAAAATTAATATCAGTAACGGGTGCATCTCAATCTTTCAAAGGCAATAATTTTTCGGTTTAGAAAATGATTTTATTTCTGTACCTTTCAATTTTTATAAAATCCTGGAGTAAATAGCCAGTAAAACACCGCATAGCCTTGTTTCTGTATTAAAATTAACCCTTTTACAGTGCATTTTAGTACCATGTGACTGTCTTTATTTTCCATGTTAACATCCAGATGACTAAAGTTTTTTTAATTTTCAGATGATGTCTTCAATTATTTTTTACAGTGTCTATAGCCTGCACTGTTAAAACACAATTCTTAAACATAAGTAAATTGTATTAATTATTGAGCACTTCCCGATCTTAAAATAGCTCCGAGTACTTAACTCTTAAATTTGAAAAACGCATGTACTCATTTTTTTGAGTACATACAAGGACTCGAAAATAAGTATGTATAGAAATACACATACACTATAAGAAAAAAAATCGAAATTACAGAGAACCGACAAATCACCATATCAAAATGCGAAGAACTACAATTTTTAGAGTAAAGAACAACGAATTTACTATTTTAATTCTTGAAATTTTGCGTACGAGCCGCCCCGTGATTTGAACCCGGGTCCTCTACGTGGGAGATCAGTATTGTACTGACTGTGTTATAAGAGCAGTTACCAGCGGCTTCCAAATGACACCTTTTATAAATCAGCGACGGAAGATCGCTAACAGCAGAGATGAATTTTCCCTTTCTTAAATATTCTAGTTTCTAATAAAACAATTCTTAAACTAAATTTCCTTCTTTAACATTTCTAAGGAAATTGTAAAGAAATTCGAAAAGTGTGTATCATAAATTAAAAATTATAACAAAGATAGACATATCTTTAAATAAAAGCTTGGAAATCCCTACTGTCAATTCGGTATAAGGAAAGGGTTTATCAGAAAACTCATATTTTTGAGCACATACGATTTAAACATGAATATTAAGACTTTAAAATACAAAATATATGTATTCATTTCTGCATGCATTTATAAATCAAGTATAAGTAAACACAAATTCAAAATATCATGTATTCGTTTCTGAATTAATTGTACTTAAAAAAAATCGAGTACAAAGAAATTTTCATTTTTAAGTAGATTGATGCTCCTTTTTGAAGCAATTGTACTTAAAAAATATGAGTACATAGAAATGCTCATTTTTAAGTAGATTATTTTTAACAATGTACTTCTTTTTGAAACAATTGTACTTAAAAAATACGAGTACATGGAAGTTCTCATTTTTAAGTAAATTATTTTTGAGAGTGTGCATTAACATACGAGGGCAAGTTAGTAAGTAGGTCACAAAAGCCAATACAAAAAATGGAAAACAAGAGACATACTTAAAAGACATGTTTATTTCTCTATATAATCGTGATTTACATTGATACATTTGTCCAATCACTTTATGAGTTTTCTAGCACCTGCTGCATAAAAGTCTTTGAGCTGCACTCTCAGCCATCTGTGTACCTTACATTCAACGTCTGCATCAGTCGGCTGTAGGCTAAACCATGTAAACACCCTGGTTTAGTTGCTAAGACTGTCTATTGTTGTTCGCCTGTCAGCTTTAGCCATTTCCTCAACCTTCCGCACTGATTCTTCTGTTGCATTCTCAACAAGACGACCACTTCGTTCTTCGTCAACAACTTTTGAACACCCTTCCGCATCTTGTACGACTGTTGTCTCATAAATTCGAAATTAACATCTTACAGTTGGACAGTGCTGCCACCTATTGGCATATTTGGAAACAATTCTACATTTTATTAATCTGGACCTAATTTCCGAACTCTCATATTGGTTTATGAACTACTTACTGACTTTCCCTCGTATTTATTATTGCAGTAAATCATAAAAAAAACTACTTATATATCTGTAGCACCTAGTACATTATTTAAATTATGTGTCTGCAAAATGGATTTCTTTCTCCCAAACTACCTAATGATGATTTGGCATAGGGTAACTTGAGGTGAGATTGTACAAGATACCGTATCACAAGGTTTTCATATGTGCAGGTGATGTAGGGAAATGCTGCTCAGGTGTAAGGAAGAGGGTTTGCTAGTGGTAATTTAATTTCCATTTGCGTTCTTTAACAAAAAATTAAGTGGTATTTTTTATTGCTATTTCGTCTTAACACTTCTGGTAAGTGTCTAAAATTTTTACGTGACTTCTTTATTTGCCTATATAGGTCTGATGTTTAATCTAATAATAAATCTGATGTTTTTAGAGAGTACTCCTGAGAGTACTCCCTACTTTTAGAGATTAGATCCTGGCCTTTCTGCAAAGCATAAATAGTGGCCGGTTCTCGCTTCTTCACGTCAGTGGAGGGCACCGGCGCCATGCCCAATGCTTTGGAAAAAGTCGACGAAAATGTTTGGGGGTAAAATGCCGGTTGTTTTCCCTAGGTGTAAGATGATGGTTATTTTCCGTTTCGGTCAAATGCCTGGTTGTTTCTTCATTGTTTAAATTACTCTTGGCTATTAACTAACTTGTTAACAATTTTAAGCAGATAATATAAATCAGTTATTAAATCGTGATTTTAATCAATTGATTAGAAAACATCATTGATTAAAATTATAAATTTTCTAAATGTTTAAAAAGATATTAAAAAATATTATAATTTAAGGCGAACATAATTTGAAAGGTTTCTATATTTATTCTGAATTATAAATAAACGTTATTGGTCTTATAAATAATTGTTTGATAATTATTAATTTTAATCATTGTTAAAAAAATTATGTTAAATGCAGTTCTAAACAATTTTAATAAATGTATATATCGGTAGTATATAACATAGTTTTAGATAATTAGGGGGTTTCTGCCCCTACGAGCTACGCTCCCCAACCACCATCAAGACATCGCAGGCTCTAAAAACACGCTAATTTGATCAGCTTTGAAAATATTACGGAAGATTAAATCGCAATTAAACGACTACTGGCAATCTCTTGTAATCAGCTTTCCATTCATTTCCCTTTGGCTGAGGGATTTTAAGACAGAATCAACTGCTGTCGAGACAACTAACTGCTACTTTCGTGATTAATTAAATAAGATCAACAGAACAATTTAAAATTAGCTTGTATAAAATGGCTAACTAAACAATATTATAAAGACTCTATAAGAAATTTATTTTAAATTACACATTTTAAATGCACCGTTTCAAATATGCCACCAATATTTTCACCAAAGTTTTTTTTTCTCATTTTAATATTCAAATAGAAATAATTTTAAAAGCCTATAAAAGCCAAACTAAATCGGTGTGACAAAAGAAGGAATAAGAAGGAATCAGATAAAAAGTCAAATGGTAGAAAGACAGAATCTTCAACTGACGATGACATGGCTGATGATTAAATTCCCTCCAAAGATTCAGAAGACGAGGATTTTTTTAAGTGAATGAAAATGATTGTTCAGAGTGTTTAGCAATAAAACCTCGTCAAATTGCAATGGTATCAAGTGCATTCCGTGAAACTGTTGATTATATATAAAAGCTGCTCAAAGTTCCTAAACAAATGCGCAGTTTGTGGCAGAAATGAGATATAGCTAAAAAGACCAAAGGGACATATTTACAAAGGAAAAAACAAAACACTAACAAAATAACATTAGAAAATATTAACAAAAAAGTTTGACTCTAAAACACTTTATCACAGTGGCTTTACCGTAGTTAAAATTGTTATAATGCTTAAAAATAGGCATACTTAAGAACCACAATTCTTCTAAATGTTAAGTAGAACATAATATGTTAAATAAATGTAGGAGGATTTTAAGCAGGCACACCAAACTGTGATTTGGTCAAACTAAGAAAACTTTAATTATAACTTTCTTGACTATTGGTAAAAGTACAAACACTGATTCTTGGTTAAAAATAATATCTACAGTAAAACAATATTCAAAATATTAAAGGTTAAATTATCAATCGGATCAATAAAGATCCTTTTCCATTAGGAATAAAAAGAAGGGGCTACGCCCGATCCCCGATCATCGAAACAGCCGTCGGTATAGACGTCTTTCTCTAGCCAGTGCAGAAAAGCATCTCTCTAGATATCTCAGCGCTCATCCTTGAGTTTTTGCTGGGTTAACAATTCTTTTCATGGGAACTGGGCCTCGACCTTTCAAAGCATCTGGTGTGCGGTATTTCTCGCCACTACACTTCGGTCATCTTGACCCTTCTGTGTCCGCACAGAGATCACCCACCATATATGCTGGACTGGTACCGTTCGACTTTTATAGAAACTGAAAAATACTAGAAAAACACACACAAAAACAAACAGCATGAGAAATAATTGCAATATCACATCTCTAAATACAGTCGAACGCAGTCTTTCCATATAAAAATGAAACATTGAACACTGTTCCAGTTCTTGGTTTGTAATATAGTATAAAAAAATGTAATGTGTAGGTAAGTCTATCACTTGGATGCAGTTTTTTAAATAGTTTCTAAACAGTTTTTTCCTTGTATAAAACAGTCGTAAAAAAATGTTTGATAGAAGGAAAGTACACGCACAGTTACTCTGGTAAAACACAGTAAAAAAAAAAAAAAAAAGATGACATGAACGCAAAAAAAAAAGAAATAAAAACACAGGAAAACACCAACTTGATCTAGCGCTGTGTTTACTTTAGGTTGAAGAACAGTAGAGGTCACTCTTGGACCCTCTTGGAAGCCCACTTTTTCGACATCATATCGTCATCATTGTTCTTCACTTTAATCACTTTGTATGGACCAAGGAATTTTAGTCGTAGCTTCATACCGACCTCAAATTGGGTTCTTTGAATAGCAACTAAATCACCAATTCTATAACATTTCGCTTTTTGCGTTTACGGTTGAAAATTTTGCGATTCCCCTCTTGAATTTTTAATATATGTTGTTTCGTGATATTTCTGCTGTTCTATCTTTCCTCGACAAACGCATTTCCTGTCCCTCATCAAGAATTTGTTTCACTTTTAAATCCTCTTTATTTCTAATTTTTACTCCCGTTAAAAGCCCAAAGGGTGTGTATTGACTGCTTCGAGAAATCGTACTATTCATTATTCGCTGAACAGTCGGTACATATTTATACCACTTCGACGGATCATCGATACATATTTTAGCAAGGATTGATACGAGAGTCTCCTGTTGTCGTTCTACCTGTCCGTTTCCTCTGGGTATTCTCTGGTTGTAATTAGAACATGCTCAATAATTTCATCTTCGAGATACATTTTAAACTCACTAGAGGTGAATGCGGCACCTCGGTCGCTAACTATTCTCTCTGGATTACCGAGTGTAGCTTGTTGGATTTTTAGCCATACAAATTTTGTAAAGGCGTCTACTACTGAGAAGACAAAATTATAGTTTTTGTTGGTAGAAGGCATTGGGCCTAAGTGGTCGACGTGATAAGATTGGAGGGAGGAATCCTGTTTAGGAATGGTATTTAGAAATCCCTCACCATTCCCTCGCTTTCTGTTGTATAGGATGCATTCTACACAATTTCCTATAACACTTTCGATTTGTTTTCGAAGATTAGGGATATAATAATCCTGCTTTATTATTGCTTCGGTCTTGACTACGGCATAATGTCCTTTATTATGAATATCGCGAATAATTTCTTCTTGCATGATTTCCGGTACTATAATTAATTCTCTACCATCTTCATATTTATACACAATATTTTGCCTAACAAAATAATCTTTGCTCTCATTTTTTCAACTAGTGTTTTGATAGTTTTAATGTAATCGCTTTCGTTTTGTGATTTGGTTAATTTTGTCGTAATTTCATCATGTGAGCGTGTTGTGAATAATACGGTGTTACGACCCAACGCATCAACGTGTTTCATTTGATTTCCGGGCATGTGGACAATTTGATAATATAATTCTTGTAGAAATAATGCCCACTTTGCTATTTTGGGGGTAAGATCATTCTTGTCTAATGTTTTCTGAAAGGCGGAACAGTAAGTTAATACTTTAAATTTATTTCCTAACAGGTAGGTCCGAAATTTCTTTAATGCTTCAATAACAGCAAGCGCTTCGAGCTGGTAACTACTATATTTGGCTTGGGCGGGTGCTGTTTTCTTACTTATGAAATGAACGGGGTCTAAGTTTCCATAATCGTCTTTTTGTAACAAGACTGCCCTAAAAGCTAAGCTGCTAGCATTCGTTTGTAATTCTGTCTCTGCCGCTCGTCTAAATATGTGCAGCACCGGTTTATCAGACAATTTATTTTTCAATTTTTGGAAAGCTTCTTTTTGACTTGCTCCAAAATTAAACTAGTTCTCCATTTTTAGGAGATCACTTAAGGGTTTAGCGATTCTAACATAATTCGCTATATATTTTCTAAAATATCCAGTTAATCTTTGGAAACTCTGGAGATGTTTCTTATTTTGTGGCTCAGGGAATTTCTCAACGGCCAATGTTTGGGTTTCTGAAGGTTCTTCCAATTTCTATATGTATCCTAAAATTTCGATCCTTCTTTTCAAAAACTGGCATTTAGAAAAATTAAATTCGAGACCATACTCTGATGCTACCTGAAACACACGTTTCAGTTTAGAAAGCGCCTCTTCTTCAGTCTGTGCAGGGACGATTATATTGTCTAAATACACCGAAATCGTTTTATCTCTTATTATCTCTTTGAGGCATGCATATATGTAGCGTCGAAAGTGCTGAGGTGCTAAGCTTAAGCCGAAAGACATGAAATTATACTCGAACTGGGAATTATTTGTAACAAACGAAGTAAATTGTTTACTGTCCTCATCCACTTTTTCGTGAAAAAACCCGTTCTTCAAGTCTAATGTGCTAAAAACTTGACTTTGCCCGATATCGTCTAAAATATGATCTATCACTGGAAGGGGGTTAATTATCCCTAATTATCTTTTTATTAAGCTTTCTGTAATCAACGCATAATCAGAAATCGCCATTCTTCTTTTTGGCTAAAACAATAGGCGCGGCGTAACTCGAACAACTTTATCGTATAATTCCTTTATCAAGCCATTCCTGGATTTGTTTATCATCAAACGCTTGTTCTGCAAATACTAATCGCCTGGGTCGGTGCGTGATTGGTATTTCATCGCTCAATATTATTTTAACTTTCGAATTAGCACTTTTAGTTTTTTAGGCTTATAATTCTCAACTAAGTTAATTAATTCTTCTTTTAAACCGAAGTCAGTTATGTTAGTAAGATCGATATCGTTTATATTAACTGAATTCGCTATTTCTGCTAAATAAACAGATTCATATTTGGGAGTATCGGCTAAGTATTCTTCAGTCATGGGAGTGTCGGTGGAATTTAACCGCAAGCTTGGGATGGTCATGCGAATGTTTGTAACATCCGACCGCAAGATTGATTTGACCATGGGAATGTTTATAACATCTGTAAGGAGTGTCTAACTTCGGAATTTTTAAAGAAACCGCAGTTACCATATTAACAAAATAATTTTTCTTCTTATTTCACTTACTCGTAACTTTAAGGCCATTACCCGATATTTCAAAATTTAATTTATTCAAACAGTTATTTCCTAAAATCATTTCGTACTGCAAATGCTTAATGACATAAATATCACAATTCACACTAATATTATCAATTGAAATGTCAGTATTGAAAAAAACCTTCGGACTCGCTCCTTTTCCTCTAATTCCTGTCAATTTTACATCATTTTCATTTAATTTAGGGCTTCCTAATACCTTATAGATATTATTGTTTATCATTGTCACATCGTATCCAGAATCTACGACAGAATTGACGTTTTTACCCATAATTTCATTAATCTTTGAGTTATTTTGGTCAGCCCTATGTTAGGTTTCTTTGCCTCTAAAATAAGTTGGTCCTCCTTTTTTGCGGGGACACTGATTTGATTTATGGGAGGAGTATTCATTACAATAAAAGCATTTAATTTTGAAGAGGTTAGCGTCATTTATTATAAACGGGGAGAGAGGGGGCTGCCTCGGAACATTCAACGCGCGCTTTTCTCAAAAACCAAATTTTAAAAAAAAATCAATTTTAGGGCGTTTCCGGGTGAAATTTTGCGGGAAAGTTAAAAAATCAGATTCAACGACCTAAAAAACATAAAGTGAGTCGAAATCCAGAACTAGTATTAATTTTTCCAGGTAAAATCCCCTATTACCTGAACTTCATAACTTAGTGCACGCAGCGCCGCAGTGCATGTTCAGAGGCAGCGCTCTCCCTCCCCGTTCATCCTACGTCATAATGCCATATATCCTATTTGTTGCAAATTTTGTCTAGTTTCTGAATTTTGTAATGCTTTTACCCTAAAACAATAAGAAATTTAAGTTAAAAACAACTATTTTGTGGAGGTTTCGGAGGGTTAAATTTTGGGGGTAAGTTAAAAAATCGGATTCAGCGACCCAAAAATCTTAAAGTAAACCTTATAGAGAAAGTTCGGAGGGAGATGGATGGGCGAATGAAAGCGTGTGAGGGGTTAAGTGGAATTGCGCAACTTAGTCCACGCAGCACCGCCGCGCATGTTCCCAGGCAGATTGCCCCTTCCCCTTCATCCTAAGCCATAATGTCATATATCTGATTTATTGAAAATTTTGTCTACTTTCAGAATTTCTAGATACTTTTTTAATAAAAAACTTTTTGGGGGCATCTTACCAAAATTTGCGGGCGGGGGGGTTGCCGGGGGAAATTTTGGTGGGAAGTTACAAGTTCGGATTCAGCGACCCAAAAAACATAAAGTAAGCCTATTTCCAGAACTTCCATTAATTTTGCCAGGTAAAATCCCTTATTGCCTGGACTATTAGGCAAGTCGTCGATAAAATGCTCTGTCATATCAAATGGTAATTTTTTCCTTATTTGGTCAATAACCGAAATGTTTTTTTAAATCCTCATAGGACAAAACATTAAGACCTGTTAACCATTGTTCCAAAAAAATAGCGAGTTCAAATGAAAAATATCGCCACGAGGCCGAATTCTCCTTTCTATGGGAAAAGAATTTCTGTCGAAATTGTTCCGCACCGAGCTTGAATCTTTTCAGTAATAACTGTTTAACGTAGTCCTAATGATTAGAGTGTTCTTTCTTTTCACGACCTATTATGTTAACTATTTACAACGGTAACAGACCTAGCAAATAAGTTACCCAATTTTCCTTTTCTACACCCAGACGCTTGATTTGAAGTTCAAATAGAGTAAGATAAATGCTTATTTCTTCCTGGTTGTTATATTTTTTAATTAATTTCAAAACATCGGGGCTTTTAATCCCACTACTTAATGTTGGAATTTCTGTCTTATTTTTCGCAGCGATTTCTAGTTCCAGTCCCGTTTACTCGCTTCCTCTAGCTGCAATTTTCTATCCGAATCTTCTCATTCAGTAGCAATTCCGGCTAAAAGATTTTTACAATATCTCCATTATAATCGTCCGATTTGGTTAGGATATCCGAAAGTTGGGGTTTAGTAGAGCTTTCAGGCGCTTCTAAACCTTATTCCCGCGCTACTAATAGTAAAACTATCTTTTTGGCACGTACTAAATGCGCCATTATCTTTATTTTTAATCTAATATTAATTATTTATTGCGAAAAAAAAAACATATAAAAAACTTCACTTACTTTTATGCATAAATCCTTTCTTCAAAACATAAAAACGCAATCACTAAAAATATATATATATATATATATATATATATATATATATATATATATATAACGTAGTATTGCACCACCACCGGTACAATTGATGCACTCTGTAAAAAATAATATATTCTTCACGTAACGACACACGCGTAAGAAAAACAGCTCTAAAAATAAACCACTGAGCTTAGGAAAATAACACTAGCGAGAAAAGAAAATCAGGCTCGCAAAAAAAGCACAGCGAGCGAATAATTTGTACACCCGCAATACTTCAGCTCGCAAAAAAAAAATCACTACGAGCTTTCTTGACATACAGTCTTGTTTTTTTTCCTTAGCAGAAGCGTCCAAAAATCTCAGAAGATCCCATGGTGAACTTTTTTTCCCTCTTAGGAAGAACCTTGCAATCAGAGCAACTTAAAATCCTTCGGATGTCCAGGCAGTAGATTCCAATCAGAGCAACTTAAAATCCTTCGGATGTCCAGGCAGTAGATTCCGTCAACCAGTAGTTCCTCGGCATTAGTTCCGCAATACTTTAGCTCGTAAAAAAATCACTACGAGCTTTCTTGACGCACAGTCTTTTTTTTTCTTAACAGAAGCGTTCGAAAATCTCAGATGATCCCATGGCAATTTTTTCCTCTTAGGAAGAACCTTTAAATCAGAGCAACTTAAAATCCTTCAGATGTCCAGGCAGTAGATTCCAATCAGAGCAACTTAAAATCCTTCGGATGTCCAGGCAGTAGATTCCGTCAACCAGTAGTTCCTCGGCATTAGTTCCGCAATACTTTAGCTCGTAAAAAAATCACTACGAGCTTTCTTGACGCACAGTCTTTTTTTTTCTTAACAGAAGCGTTCGAAAATCTCAGATGATCCCATGGCAATTTTTTCCTCTTAGGGAGAACCTTTAAATCAGAGCAACTTAAAATCCTTCGGATGTCCAGGCAGTAGATTCCGTCAATACGTAAAGCAAAATTGTTCTTGAAATCGTATAAAGTCCAAGGAATATTGGTTCAAAATTGTAGAGAAAAAAAAGTCTCAACAGAGAGTTCACATCCCGGTCGTGAGCCCCCAGAAGTGGGAGGATTATAAGCAGGCACATCAAACTATGGTTTGGTCAAACTGAGAAAACTTTAATTATAACTTTCTTGACTATTGGTAAACGTATAAACACTGATTCTTGGTTAAAAATAATATATACAGTAAAGCAATATTCAAAATATTAAAAGTTAAATTATCAATCAGATCAATAACGATCCTTTTCCGTTAGGAATAAAAGGAAGGGGCTACGCCCAATCCCCGATCATCGAAACAGCCATCGGTAGAGACGTCTTTCTCTAGCCAACGCAGAAAAGATATCCCTAGATATCTCAGTGCTCCTCCTTGAGTTTTTGCTGGGTTAACAATTATTTTCATGGGAACTGGACCTCGACCTCTCAAAGCATCTGGTGTGCGATATTTCTCGCCACTACATAAATATTATACAAATAAATATATTAAAATAACATAAATAATTATACAACAGATAAATATTAGTTTATTCTTTTATTATATTGCCAACGTTTGTTACATTCATGTTTTTGCAATTTCCTAATATTAAGTAAGTTAACAACTTTAGTATGTCTAAAATATTAAAGTTACTTTTATTCGTCCCTTTATGTTTTATACTGCTTCACAAAAATTATTGTTTAAATTGAAACTCCATAAAGCATCTTTCCCGTGGATAGTTGGTCATCTTACCCATACCTATGGTTAAGATGCCGAAATGCAAGTGTTTGCAAAAACAAAATTTTCGATGCTTTCTATAACATCTGTAAAATGAAAGAAATTTTTAAATCATACATAAGATTCTAAACTTTAAATAGAAATCAATGAATAACAAATATAAACAATAGGCGATTTTTTAAACAATTAAGTCAAAAACTACGGCATCTTCACCCAATCTACCATATACTATGTTGCAATCTATGCTCAAAATCCCAATCTATCTTGCTTTTGTTTTAGTTATTTTCGGTATCCATGGCGGGAGACTATTTTGAATAGGGGCAAAGTTATTAATTTAATTCCTTAGTTAAAATACAACCCCCTTTTCAAAAAAAATATTAAGTTAGAATTTAATTAAAGACTTTTAACTAATTTTTATTAAAGAATATATTTTTTTAACATCAGTTAACATTATTTTGTGTTTTAGATGTGCGGGATGTGCACGGGGGATAATTTCTTTTTATATTCACTAAAAGATTAAACTGAAATATTCAAGTTATTTTGTCAGAAATGTATTTAACAGAACACTTAAAACTTAAATATAAATATCAATAAAAATATTTGCAATTTTACTACATCTTCAAATATTTACCCATTTGTGACCACAAAAAGCACTTTAAATTTATGGTTATAAAATGGACCTGCAATTAATTTTTAAAGCGGTTTACTTTAAAAATTTTATTCGGTCCCCAAGTCCCCCAATTTATATTTAGAAGAAAAATGCCATATTCAGACAAGTGTAATAGTAAAAATTCCATTTGTCTGCGATCAAAATTACCTGAAATGTGATACTTTAAATCTTATGAAATTTAGGACCTTTCTGGCAATAAAAAAAAGTGTTTGTATCGTTTTACTGACGGAAAACTCCAACACTTCATAAAATTCAATTGAATGTTTACTGTTGTACTTTTCAGGGGACTGAAAAGAGTTTCCTACATATAACTTATAGGATGCAGAAGCCGTATGGAAATTTGTAAGGTGGGACTTTATCAAAATTAAGAGGAGGACTATTTCAACAATATAACTTAATTCCTACCTTTTTTGAACGTTTGTTCAATTTATATTTCATACACATCTCCAACAGGTAAAATATTAACGCGTTTTTCAATATTCTTGTGACAACCTGTACACAGGGTGATTCAAAAAAAGTTTACTAAATGACGTGGCAAATCAGGCATACAACAAGGATAAAACATCACATAGGAACATGCGGTTGCAAACCGTTTACTGAGTCACCAATACAGGGTATTCCATCCTAACTCAATTTGGGTTGACGGTCATAACTTTTCAGAAAGCTGAAGTATATTATAATAAAACATTAAAAGACATTCTCACTTTTGTTGTAAATGTGATAACACCAAACAAAAGTGGCATAAGTTTGCATTATACGCGTCAGCAGTATGCATTTGACGTCCCACATTTTGGACTGTGACTATCAATTCATATGATATCATCCATTGCTTGAGCAACATGTTTTCCCAGATCTTTTCGTTATGCTATCACAGGTCACAATAAACAAAGTACATTCCGATGCATTTTCATTAGAATGTTTTTATTTTTCTCGAAATTATTACTGCCAACCCGTGTACAGTTAGGATGAAACACTCTGTATTTGTGACTACATAAGTGGTTTACGACTCCATGCTCCTATGTGATTTTATATCCTTGTTGTATGCCTGATTTACCATGTCATTTTGTAAACGTTTTTTTTTAACCACCCTGTATATACATTTATATTTTAGATATATTTAAATTAATAAAGATTATCCACTTATGCTATTTAAAAAATGATTAAAACTTTTAAAGGTAAAAGTAATTAAAACTTTTATGTCTAATAAGAATTATAAATAAATTTAATTAGTAAATGTAGTGAAATGTTGGCTGATTGTCTCACCAAAATAAAACTTATTTTCTAGTAATTCAAGAAACAGCTTTTATTGAACACTATAATGACTTATAGTTTTCGTACATGAAATGAATTCTTTATTAAATAACGTTTATGTTTATCATGATTGATATTTATTTTAATAAACGTGTGACTACTATGATTTTTTCTCTTTTTGTAATATTTTTGCTGTCTAGTAAAAATTTAACTTAATAGTGTAACTAACCATAAAAGGAAAATATACGTAGAATGATCTAAAAAATCTTTTCAATCAATCAATTTTATTATCAGTCCCACCCCAGTCATGTTATAGTTTGTTTTTTTACATTATTCTTTTTATTTATCTTTCTTGCCTCTTTAAATTATACAATCAAATAAAATTGATTACTGTCTTGTTTAAAAGATTTAGTAATCTAAAAAAAGAAAATATACGCGAAGATGAAATAGTTGGTTGCATTCGATTTTATTTGCTCATTTATAAAATGTTTGCATTTCATCTGTGTTTTTAACCTGTATCATAATTTAATTTCGCGTGTAACAATTTACGGTGAATTTGTTTTTAATTTTTATACAAAGTTTAGAAATCAATAATAATTATTATTGTTATAACATATGTAGAAAATTATTTTGTAGTTTTATACTAAAAAAAATATTTTATTTTTACTAAAATTGCTGCCATGTTTCAAAGAATTGTTGATAATTCATACTCGTTACATATATAAAGAGATCCTAACTATTATTTTTAAAAATTTAGTTGTAATATTATGCGTCAAATCAAATATATTTTTCATGTAAAACCGACATAATCAGTCAAAAATTCAGGGAATCTTACTCCATGCCAAAACAAAATTTTGACTAACTTTGGCTTGCGTAAATTCTGATGATCACTAAAGATGCTGTAACGCACTCTAATTAGATCAGTAATAATACATATGCAATCAGCTATATTAGAATTTAGTTTAATTAAGACATGTTAATTAGGAGTTTTCAATGACATACATGTGTTACGCGGAGAATTATAAAAAATATATTCGATATATCCACTTAATATTATACATATATATAATCTTACAACATTATACTTTAACTTCAAACTAAAATAATAATCAAGTTTACAGATGAAAATATTTTTTGAAGCCATTAAACCATAAAACGCAAATTCTGAGATACAATTTCAAGAAAAATTTAAAAATATATATAAATATATTACAGGTACTTACTTAAAAATAGGTAGAAGTTATAAAGATGTATAAAATACAATATAATTCACAATTTTAACATTCTATGTTACTTAGTTTTGGAAATATGATGCGCGTAATGTCAAAAATACCTGATCTGCGAAAAATGGTTTTAAAGTACAAATTCACTTTGATTTGGATAGATATCGCTCCACATATTTTATCATAAAACCGATTTTAATTGGAGTATCGTCATCATAGGCAACAAAGCATTTTCTGACTTTTTAAAGGTGAGTATTTAAGTGAGGTGACTTTTTAAGTTTCAAAGTGATCTGCCCCACTATTTTGAACTATTCTTACTGTACCGTTCATATTTTTGTGCTTTTGGTGTATCAATTAACTTTTTCTACACACGACTTCATTGGATAAATTTCCTGTTTTAAACCTTTCGCAAAAAATTAGATTTTTTCAGAGAGCTTAAAATGCGCCAGTAGTGTATACTTAGGGGAGAGTAGCCGAATTTGGACCACTTCACTTATTTTCAGTTATAACTCACTTAATTTTTGAAATATCTGCAAAAGATCATTACACAGGGTCAATCTATTCATCTACTAACTAAATAAATATTTAGATCAATTTCTTTTTGAAAATCTTAAATTTTATTTTAATTTGAAAAATGTGTGAAAACTGGTCCAAATTCAGCAACTGGTCGCCTAAGTTGGACCCCCAGCCTCCTAAATTGGACCAAATAATATCAGGTATTTTAATGACTAGGTAATATAAATAATTTTATTAAAAGTAAAGTTTGCTATTTATGAAACAATCAAACAAAATAACAGCAATGAAATAATAGTAATTAAAATAAGAGTAATTGTTTTAAATCAAAATGTATTCAAAATATAAATCAAAGTTATCAGTAATTAAGAATAGAAATTATGGAACTAATTGTCAGTTACTTGAATATCATGTAAGGAGTGATGCAAAGCTTATACATGAATTTTGTTTATTGTTTTGTTTTCCAGCGCACACAACATGGAACCGTATATGGTAATCTGAATACTGAATCATTTCTGCTATTTTATTTTTCTTAAAAACTAGGCAAAACCAATCATCACTGTCTAGATTTTTCTTTTTAGATTCTGAATTATCAGAACTTTTTTTTTTGCAACAGAAGTTTTCTTTACATTATGTTTGTAGTTCTTCTCTTCCATCATTTTCTTCCTAATTGCATTGAGCCTATTTTTTAAAACCCGATGTTCCAATTGCTTTTGTGCTGTGAAAGCTTCCTTTTTGTCTTTTTGTCTATATATTTATTTTTTCATTTCAAGGTTTAGTTTATATGGCGATGATGTTAACACAACTGTTTGTTGGCTCCCTCTGTACTTTGATTTAACTGAATTCAGCAAGGGAAATAATATTTCTAATGATTTTATTTGCTTTTGGGGAGGATTTGTAGCTGCAACCTTGTTGCAAGTCAATTTCGTCACTACTTACTGCCTGCTTTTTGTTTCCTATATCTTTAACAGCTTTTGCTGTTAGGAGTGTTTTTCTTCTAGACAGTTTGTCTATGTCTTTTTCAACATTTTCATCAAGGTTTGAGATTTTATGCGTTTTAATGGCAAAAAAAGTATAATTCCACCCTCCAGAACTGTAAAAATCTTCCATCACAAATATCCTGCAGGAGGAAAAAGTTTGAATTCAACTCTGTGCATCAAATATGCCGTAGGAATAAAGAATTCAAAGAAAATAAATACAATTATTAGAAAAAAGATATTGCAAACAAAATTTATTGCATAGACATGTAAAAACATTTTTATGTTTATATAGGCCTAAACTGTATAAAAAAAATAATCCAGATATACAGAAAAAAATTTGCATGGTGATAATAATCCATTATAAAATATAATAAAAATAGTGTACAAAGCGTACCATCCTCTAAATTTATTACTTACTTTTCAAATTTATGATCGCATATCTGGTCCAATTTAAGCAACTTAAATTTACCCAATTACGGCAACTGTGCCATTTTTTAAAACAGTTAATTTTAAGACTAAGAACAAAAACGAAATCAAACAAATCCGCGTGAAAAAGATGCGGAATAAACACATGAATTCATATATGTATATGAAAACATAACAACTTAGCTTATTTTTTAAAATATTCACTTACGTTTAGTAGGGAAAAATTAGATCAAAACAGCTAACTTTCGGTTTTTTCAAATTGTCTGAAAACAGCACGTGGTAGGCGGCTGCTTCTTCTAATCATGAGTGACGTCATTCTGATCAGTAGGATTTCAGTGGTAGATGTAGTCTCTTCCTGTAATTAACGGCAGAATGGCAACGGTCCAATTAAAGCGGCGGTCCAAATATGGCTACTCTCCCCTATCTGTCCCAGTAGAGTGTTTAAAATCTGCAAAAAACTGCATACTCCTTTAAACGTTTTTATAGATAACTGTTACTTGAACATATTAGGAAGTGTTCTCATCGGTCAGACGTAAAATATAGTACTGTATCCCTTTTCTATAAAATCGGTTGAATGACTGGACAGTTTGTTGCACCGTTATAATTCTGTAGTGGTCACGTTTCAGTTGTGAAATCATTTTCATATTTTATAGATAACTGTTACTTGAACATATTAGGAAGTGTTCTCATCGGTCAGACGTAAAATGCAGTACTGTATCCCTTTTCTATAAAATCGGTTGAATGACTGAACAGTTTGTTGCACCGTTATAATTCTGTAGTGGTCACGTTTCAGTTGTGAAATCATTTTCATTCTTTCACAAAATGTCAAAAGTCTAAATGACTGGAAATATATATATATAATTGAGAAAAGGGAATTTCGATTACGTTAATGAGTTAATGCAATTAAAAAAATAACTAACTTGCATCAAAAGCAGGGAATAAAAGACTATCTAAAATGTTTAATATTTTTTTTTAGCATTGGACATTACAAAAACACTGCTTTAATATCTTGAAATGTAAATTAAATTTTAATCACAGCATTTTATAGAAACTTTCAAAAGGGCTATTCTAGTCACAGTCCCTGGGAGTCTACGCGCGCTGATTCCAGAAATGACAACAGTCGGTACAGTGTAATATTTTCTCGGCGTATGGATGGTCCTTTGATCTATGCTACTTTTATTTTCGAATAGTAATCTTCGCGATATTTTTCTGGGATTAAATAAGGCAAATATGCTAATTCGTAAATAATAAACTTAACTAACATATTTAATCCACTTTTAACTTTAGAAAAAAATGTTGTATCGTCGATGTAAAATATTGTGCTTGAATCTTGAAATATCGAATGAAAGCCTTTTTCTGACAGTTATCTGTTGACCACCTTGATCGATTTTCACACCATTTCGTCATTGATAAAGATTTTTTTAATGTTAAATTATCTGTAATTTGAGACAAAATTGATAAATTACTTCGCAAAAATGCGTGAATCCATTTATGCCACGGTCGTTTATACTCAAAATACGTTTCCCTGATCGGTGTCATTTTCAGCTATTGCACACTCTTTCCAACGTCATCCTGGTCTCCAAGATTTCAAATTTTGAGCAAACTATTCATAAATGATTATGGTGATGTACCTTGGAACCAGTTTTGGACATGCGTTAGAACTGCATGAAGTGGAGGCAAAATTGAAATTAATGCAATAAATCAATTCTGTAAGCAATTATTAGTTACATGAAAGTCAGAGATACGAAAAACATCGCTTAAAAGTAGGCACATACAAAAAGGAAAACAAATTACTTACCTTTTTACAAGATATAAAAAATCACTTTAAGATGATTGAATGATTGGGTTGATTAAGTTAAAAGAACATTGCTCCGACTGATGATTTAAAATATTTATGAGTTATATGTGTTAACACGGGTTGAGGCGGTGCCATCGAAATGCTCAATGCCTGAGGACACGAGTTGTGACGTCATCACTAATCGACCGACTTCTCACTAGTGTTCGAATTCACACCAGAAAATTTCGAATAGCAATTTTCTTTTCTTTTATTTGTGGAATATCTATCATCTTATAAAACAGTAATAGCTATTTAAACTTACTGGTGAAAATTTGTAATCCCCCAATAAAAAATCAGCCAGATGCGGCAACACTGTGGCATTCCGCATCTGGCTGAATTTATATTGAAGGATTCCGAATTCTCACCAGTAATTTTAAAGTTAGTATTGTTTTATATGATGGTAGATATTTCACAAATAAAATAAAATAAAATTGCTATTCAATATTTTGAGGTGTGAATTCCAACACTAGTGAGAAGTCGATCGATTAGTGATGACGTCACAATTCGTGTCCTGTGGCCTTGAGTATTTCGATGGCAACGGTTGAGGTATGGGTTGCGGATTGATACAATAAGGAGTACGAATCTCTGTGAATCTCTCAAAGAGATTTCTATCTGTATCACAAAAGACAAACGTGTCCATGCGTAACGCTGAAATTTTGAAGTTGACAAAACCTGACGATGAAACTTCATTTTTGCATTTTTCGCAAATGCAATTTTTTTAACTTCTAAACGTCGCACACTTTCAATTTTTACAAGTCGTATAGGGGATATTAAATACTTTCAAGCGGAATTTGTTTGGAAATTGTATCGCAACTTTGTCATTTATTGGGGATTTTTAAATTATTTTCACACATTATTTTTTTAAATATATCTGCACATCGCGTGCATATTCCATTACGGAAGAATAATACCACATTTGCACTTATAAAAACACAAATAGTTCGATATTTGTCTGCGGCTACTTTTCATAGTGAATTTAAAGCTTCATCAATAAAGGAAGTAAAGAATTAAAAAATTTAAATAGAACAAAATAAATCTCAAATTTAATCGAAAATTTTCCATTTTTCACATTGTCAAATATAAGAAAAAATGTACTTTCAGACATATTTTGTTTGAAAATGTTATCCCAATTTAATCATTGTTTATAGTTTTTTTATTCAAGCATGATTTGTTTTAAAAAAACTCTCTATTGCGTGCATATCGATTGTAAAATATTTATCAGTTTGCAGTTAAAACAGTATAAACATTTCAGCATTTTTTTTTCGGCTAATATTCGAGGACGAACTAAAACCTCGTGAATAAATAAATAATATAAAAAACACAAATTTAACAGACATGTAATCGAACTACGCGCTTAAACTGCTGAAAATACCAGAATAAAAAAGACTGCAATAACTAGCGAAATCTCTGGCAATTACTTCGGCTATGAACTCCTAGCAAGCAGCTAATTCGAAAACCTCACTTTAAATAAACTTTAATATGTAATATGAATACATAGATATTTTTGATATAAAATGCTTTTGATGTTGTTAATGAACAATCTAATATATATATATTAATTATGTGAAATCTATTTTTTAAGTTTTGATTCGATTTTCATGAAATCTGAAATGACTCGACAAAATTCTACAACGATTATAGATATTAAATTTTAAACCATTCGGTCGGGTAGTTTTTTCGCTGTTATTTGATGTCAGACAGACGGACAAGACGATGACAATAGGTGCTACGTATTTGTATAATTAAGGACGCACCTAAAAAATAAATAAATAACACATATTACGTTTGAATAAGTGACTGTGTATTCATTTGAAATATGCTTTGTAGTCAGTGGATCGTTAAATTAAGTTTATTTATGTAATTACGCATAAGAGATCAATGTTTGTGTTTCAGAGTAAATAAAAGTTTCGTGTGCTATATGATAAATAATCATAAGATATGTTTACCGCTCACTCTACTTCTATTCTTCTGTTCATTGTGTGCCAATTTAAAAATGTATTCGGATCCTGTCAAATTATATATAAGGTAATGTACACAAATGAATCACAATTAATGAATTAATCACACTTCTGGAAACAAGTAGAAAATTGTACGTCAAACGTGGCAAATTAGGTTCGTTTGTACTATAACTAGTTTTATAAATATTCCGATCTTGGTGCAATAGCTCTTGCACTCCTATGCAAATTGAAAAAGAAATCTTCAACATATGAAATTCCTTTCAGATTTGTATGAATGTTTCCATAGACATTGCCTACTTTTTGTGGTTACGTGCGTAATGTATTCTAAATATATTTAAATGAATTTCCACATTCAACGAAAACTTTAGCTGCTATTAAAAAAAAGTATAGACACCAGTTCGTCCACGATCACTGCCACAATACTGTCATTCTTATTTTATTTTTATTTTTTATTTTGTTGCGATCACAAGGATATTTGAGTAATTTAAAAGAATATTTCTGAACCCAATGTTCCCATATTACAATGACTTGGGAAAATTGCTTAATGCTTTGCAAAATATTTTGCCTGAATCCAGCAGCATTTGTTTGAATCATGAAACATAATCATAAGTTATGTTATCCAGTTTATATATCATTATTTTGTTTAGTGTAATAACCCCAAAAATATGCGAGTCCTTGAAAAGTTTAATACAGAAAGGTATAATTTGTATTAAACATTTGCTGTCGTATGTCTACTCTCAGCCCACAAAGCTTCTTCGCCGTTCCAGTCGTATGTCTGGTCTTAGCTAACACAGCTTTTTTACCGTTCCAGTCGTATGTATGGTCTTAGCTAACACAGCTTTTTTACCGTTCCTGCCGTATGTCTGCTCTCAGCCTACACAGGTTTTTTACCGTTCCAGTTGTATGTCTGCTCCCAGCCAACACAGATTTTTTACAATTCCAGTCGTATGTCTGCTCTCAGTCACAACAGCTTTTTTACTGTTGCAGTCGTATGTCTGCTCTCAGCCACCACAGCAAAGAACCATACTCATATGATATTATATTATATTAATTCGATAAGCTTCAGAGATACGTATAATTCGAAATAATATTTTACAAATATTACTTAAGTATCATTAGGCATTTTCGTTTTTTAAAATATTTTTTAAGTAAAACTCTGAAGGGGAAAAACGACATTTACAAAAGTAGTTTAAATAATACAAGATATTAGATAGGTAAAGTGTAAGTATTGTTCTGTATGTTTAAACAGAAAAATGAAGGGCTGTCTATTGGAGACTGCTTTGAAAGATACCGCACGATGGAAAACTGTAAAATATAACTCTCACATAAAATTAAAACATATTACTGTGTTACATATATCTAAAGTTTAAAAAAGAATTAATAAATTTTGTTTTTCCTTCATAATTTTCCATACCACTGTTCGTTCAACGAAAATTAATTTGACCAGAACGAAACATATGTATTAATTAATACGACCGTAAAGGTTTAAAAATGAAGATTTAAAAGTCTACATTTCTTCTTCGGATCCGAATAACATTTCTCGAATTCTCGTTATGGCTTTATGACTGTTTATATGTATACTATGCATATGACGATATTTCAAAAAGTAGTTGTACATAAACTACGTAAGAGCAGAAGTTGTTGGACTTCGGTGAACAACCATCAAAAACATTACACTCCAAAGGATTAAACATGATACACTCCGAACAATCACATGTCCAGTGCTCCTGGATTGAAGAGTATTATTATAAAAGCGATACTAATGTACAGTTTAAAGTCATGGTACGGTCAGACAGTTTATTAAAAAAGTGAAGACTAGTGATTAAATCAAGCATGGCAAACGTCAAATAATCATTTGAGTTTTCCTAAGATAAAACGAACAAATAGACAGAAATTAAATTGTTTATTGGCATTAGTCCTCAAAAATCGATGAAGAACACTCGAGTTAAAATAACACGATAATTTAATGTAATTTAATTACGGATAAATTCTAAAAAAGTTCGATGTCATTTGTTCTAAAGCTGTGTCTCTATTTTTGGCAGAAGATTTTCTGAAACAAGTGGGTAAGTGTGATCACAGATCGCACAGAAGGTTTCTATTAATATTCCTTTCAAAACACTTTATCCTTTTTCAAAATCTATTAGTTCTACATTTTGCAGCCAGGGGGCGCACTCTATTCTACACAAAACTCTATTCGAAAGAAACTCCGTTTTACAACCTATCCGTAGATATATTAGTCGAGGGTATCGGGTCCATAGCACCCGAGATAGGTAAATGCACCCTGGCAGTAAAAAGTGGAACTGAAATATGTAAGGCTATGTGCATAATATGAAAGAGTGGTCAAAGGGGTGTCGGCAAAAGTTAGAAAATACCCAGCGGGTACAATGGGAGGAGGTTAGAAAAATATCTTAAAATACCCAAGTTAGAGTCCGGAGGGGTCATTAATTTAAGACGTTTTGAAAATTTTATGATTTTTTGTATGATCGCAAGTGTTCTGCTATAAGTATGAAAAATTTCAAGTCTCCAACTCAATTAGGGGCTGAGTTAGAAAAAAAGCTTAAAATACACAAGTTAGAGCCCCAGTCTTTTTCAAAATTTTACGATTTATCGTTTGATGTGAGATGTTTAGCTATAAGTATGCAAAATTTCAAGTCTTCAACTTAATTAGGAGCTCAGTTACAAAAAAAGCTTAAAATACACAAGTTAGAACCCAGACGGGTAAATATAATACTTTTTCAAAATTTTATGATTTGTCGTTTTATATGAGGTGTTCAGCTATAAGAATGCAAAATTTCAAGTCTCCAACATTTATAGTTTCTGAGAACGGTCTCTTTTAAGGACAGATAGACAGATGAGCGAGACGAATAGGGTTTCGTCAGATGAACGAAACCCTAAAAAGTATCTTTCTAGAGGACTGCCAAAAAATGCGCACTTCATATTGAATTTATCCAATCAAAAGCCTTAAGTAAGCTATCCGTCTCATAAGAATAAAATGGCTCCAAAAGAAGCGCGAAATTTGCTTTCTAGAAATATCTCGAAGAATCTAGATAAGAATAAAATGTTTCGAATTAAAAATACAGTGAAAGAGAAACATTACTCGTGCAATACCAAAATAAAAGTAAAATAATCACGCGTAGAAAGTTATTAACATTTCATTAAAGGAAAAAAAACATTTTACACGAAATATAGTAAAATTAATTGAGGCAATATTAGAATTAACTAGTTAAGAATCAAAATGTGTTATATATATATATATATATATATATATGCAGGATTGAATTTCAACATACTTTATTTTCTTTATGACGTGCGTGATCAGCAAATTAACTGACTCTCTGGTATTTTTAATATCCATGATTTGAAAGCATGAGTTATGAAAATTCACAATCACGAGATCACGTTTTGGAGATATTCAAAATTAGAAAAGAGGCAGTCTATTAAATTATACGGTTCATGAAGCATCAACATATGAAGGGCCAATAAGGGCAATGTTAGGCCTAATCGGACTATTCGAAAAAAAAAGTGCATTCTATGTTTTTTTTAAGAAATGTAATATATTTGAAGAAGCTACCGACGAAGCGTATAGAATATGTCTGTATAGAATTATATTAAAGTTTATGTGTTGTTATTTCAACGTTTAGTTATTCAAGTCATCAATAAATTAACTTTTTACATATCACCTTCCTACAAAGTATATATAAACTAATATAGCGATTGAAATTACTACTTAATTTCATGCATTTTATTTATATTTGTATATTTTAATACAAATCATACTTAAAAAAATGATTTCTATGGCAATTTATATATACCCTATACTACTTAGCTTAATATACACTATTCATTTAACTATATCGTCAACTTGTATGACGTAGATTTTCAAAAGTGTAAGAGGTTATATATATAGATAGATAAATAATGGCATTAGTGTAACTCCTTAAATTTTTCATAAAATTTCTCAATGGATATAAATTGATAGTATTCAATTTATTTTAGATAGTTCATATGCTATAGTTCTCAAAATATCAGAAGCAATATAAATGGGTGATCAAACAATAAAAAAAGTGTTTTCATTAATAATATTTTAGCTATAACTTGTCTAATTTTCATATCTCTGATATCTTTCTTTGCAAGATATAAAAGCTTTCTTTGGTCTGAGGGAATATGTGGAATCAAATATTCATCCATAATATATAAAAGAATTCTCTTAAGAATAAAGTACTGTGTAGAACGGTGCATTTTGTATATAGTGATCATTGTAAGAGAATCTAAATCGAACAAATTATTATTTTTATCATCACAGACATACATTAATTAAAATTAATAATATACGCTGTTCGAAACAATTAAAGGATATTGTAAGTCTTATATAAATTAACGGTATAAGTAAACTTTTTTGCATAAAATGAAAGAAGAGAGTCACAATTGCAAAATTCCTAATTTTCAAACCTCAGTGTATGCAGATTTTGAGTTTGACGTAAAAAACGACAATTTAGAGGTAGCGAAAGAAATTTAACTTTTAACTTACTGAAAGGCAAAGCGGAAGACAATTATCGACATTCAGTAAGTGCTTTGTTTCGATGCGTGCGATGTCTCAACTAAGTCATTTAACAGAAACAGAAGCAGGACAGTTTCTGGTCGGTTAGAGGGGAAACAAACACAAGCCAAAGTAACAGAAGCCACTGGGGTTTCACAAAGTGTTATTTCCAGGATCTGGAACATTTTTTGGAGACTGGAAATGCAGGCCGAAGACTAATGCAAGGTCGAAGACGTGCAAAAACGCGCCCAATGAAGATCGATATATAACGCTAACGGATCTGAGACACCGAAATATGAAAGCTACTCTTCTTCAACAACATGTTTGCTCGGCTACTGGTACCACAGTTTCGACTCAAACTATTTAAAACCTGCTCCACGCTGTAGGTCTGTATGCTCGCAGACCAATGGTATGTGTTACGTTAACACCAAGACACCGTGGCGCCCACAGGGAGTGGGCAACATAGCATGTGAACTGGAGGAGAAATAAATGGCGCAATATTCTTTTCTCTGATGAGTCCCGTTTATCTATTCATCCTCATAATAGGCATACTTTTATGTAAAGGGAACGTGGCACTAGAAACAATCCTGTGTTCGTGCAAGTAAGTGTCAAATTGGACGGTGGGTGAGTGATGATCTATGCTGGCATCTCCACTGATGGGTGCACCGACCTCCAAATCATTCGAAATGTATCTCTGATTGGTCAGCGATATAGGAATGAGATCCTGAGATCTATTGTAGTCCCTTACGATGCAGAAATTGTAGGTGACTTCGCGTTAGTGGACGACAATTGCGGATCACATCGTGCTCACTTGGTTCATTTTCGATGATGTAATCATACGACTGGGATGGCCAGCGTGTTCTCTGTACATAAACCCAATAGAGCATGTTTCGGACATTCTATGCAGATGATTTACCGGAAACCTACCACCCCGACAATCTCAAGAACTGGAAAGAGCTCTTCTGAAAGAGTGGGACATAATATCCTTACTCCCCATTAATAGCCTCATTGACTCCATGCCTCAAAGGTGTTCAACGTTACCGGCCGTCCGGGGAAACCATAATCCTTACTATAAACGATTTTCTTTCAAGGAAACACTTTTTTAATTTGTTTTTTGTCATAGGCACAAATTATGTTTTTGGTACTTTACGGTTAGCCGGGCGCCAGTGTTACATATGCATTAAATTATATACATTTAAGTACATATACTTATATATGTATATATATATATATATTAGGGTGTTTCTTAAAAAATTAACTTTTAAATTTTCTATGGGGCACCCTCCTATTTTGTTCTATGTATAAAATAAAGACTTCCACAAAAATTTCAAATTTTTAAAACATTTTTCAATGGTCGCTACCAAGGTTTGAATATTTAGAAAAAAATTAAAAATAGACATTTTGTAATTTAATAATATATTATTAATACAAATCCATAGTCATTACCAAATTGAATCATGGTGTGATATTAGGTTGTAAAGACAGTCATTTGTTTCAAGTTTCAACATATTTACGCGGTCTATTGCCCAAACACAGGCAGCAGTATTTCATGTCTACACTCTATTTCATCTCAACTTGGCAGCATTGTTAAAGGTAGAGAACCTAACATTCCGCCTTGAAAAATAGTTCTCCGTTATTTTTTAATCTTAAATAGATGAAATGCGTAGGAATTTATAAGATAATGTTTATAAATTATAGAATTTGATTTTTTTATATTCGTAAAATGTCGTACTAAATGGCCATATTTGTATCCAAAGCAGAGCACACAACTTAAAAAAAGAGTTTTTGGCAAGCGTTCCTTTGACTGTTCACTGGGATAGTAAAATTTTAGAAGACATTTCAGGATCTGAAACTGTAGACAGATTACCCATTATTATTGCATGTAAAAGTACTGATCATTTAACTAGTTCCAAAACTTCAATCAGGAACAGGTGTGGCAATAGCTTCTGCTGTTAACGTAACATTTGAGTTGTGGGGATTACAAGCAAGTAAAATGTATGACTTTTGATATAACCTTTGTTAATACCCGATTATGAGGAGAAGCTTGTGCTCTTCTAGATTAGAATATGAACAAAGAAATGATTTGGCTTGCCATCATCACATCATTGAAATTATGCTTGAGGAAGTTGTTTTAATTCTCTCGGAGTTCCAAGCGGATCAAACATACTGTTATTCAAACGATTTAAAATTTCGTGGATGTCTATCGATAATGGAATATTTTAGATAATTTAATGAATGAAAAAAAATTACACATAATGCGTCAGAAATTACGGAATTTTCTCAAAATCATCTTAATAATTTTACAACAAAGGGACGATTACAAGGAACTGATAGTTCTTGCCATCATTTTCTTAGGAGGAGTACCCGAGAGAGGTTTTACATTAGAGCCCCAGGTGGGTTACATCGTGTTCCATGGATGGTGAAGGCCATATACTCACTCAAGGTTTATTTATTTAGAGATCAGTTTAAACTCTCTAAGGAGGAAGAATCTGGAGTTCGTCAATTTTGCTCGTTTGTCGTGAAAATCTACATTCACAGCTGGTATCAGGCCCAATGACTTATTGCTCCTGAAGAACTTGAAAAAAAGACGAAAATATAAATGAAATCATTTCTTTTTGTGCTTTGAAGACGTTCCTAGGACATTTCTGTACTTCACAGAAGAACTAGTTGCTTTTGAATTTTTCGGTGATAATGTCTTTTTTTAAAGTGAAAGAAAAATTGTGCATGCTTTGAAAAATGAAGAAAATTATAAACCCTTGAACCGTACTCGTGCTGATCCTGATGACATTCTCCAAAATGACATTTTGATTTTCTAACAAGCAGCACTCTCAGGGTTTTTTTTTATTATGGCTTAACCTTCAGACTTTTTTGAAACAGATGTGACTAACTGGAATGAAAATGAAACCTACAAAACATGTAAGGCACTAGCGACTTCAGTCAAAGTTGTTAATGATGTAGCCAAAAGTGGGGTAGCACTCATAGAGTTGTACAATAAACTTCATACAAAAGATAAAGAGCAAAAACAGCATTTCAAGAATGTGATGATGGCAATCCAAATCATTTCTTTGTTCATATTCTGTTCCAGAAGAACACAAGCTTCTCTTGATAATCCGGTATTAACAAAGGTTGTATCAAAACTTGCACTTTACTTGCTAGGTACTCCTCACGACTACAATATTTCGTTAACAGCAGAAGCTATTGCCTCACCTGTTCCTGATTGAACTTTTGGAACTAGTTAAATGGTCAGTACCTTTACATGAAACAATAATGGGTAATCTGTCTACAGTTTCAGATCCTGAAATGTCTTCTAAAATTTTGCAATCCCAGTGAACAGTCAAAGAAACGCTTGCCAAAATCTCTTTTTTTTTAATGTGTGTTCTGCTTTTGATACGAATATGGCCAGTTAGTACGACATTTTACGAATATAAAAAAATCAAGTTCTATAATTTATAAACATTATCTTATAAATTCCTACGCATTTTATCTATTTAAGATTAAAAAATAACGGAGAACTATTTTTCAAGGCGGAATGTTAGGTTCTCTACCTTTAACAATGCTGCCAAGTTGAGATGAAATAGAGTGTAGACATGAAATACTGTTGTCTGTGTTTGGACAATAGACCGCGTAAATATGTTTAAACTTGAAACAAATGACAGTCTTTACAACCTAATATCATACCATGATTCAATTTGGCAATGACTATGGATTTGTATTAATAATATATTATTAAATAATTTATAAAATATGTCTATTTTTAATTTTTTTCTAAATATTCAAACCTTGGTAGCGACCCTTAAAAAATGTTTTAAAAATTTGAAATTTTTGTGGAAGTCTTTATTTTATACATAGAACAAAATAGGAGGGTGCCCCATAGAAAATTTAAAAGTTAATTTTTTAAGGACCACCCTAATATATATATATATATGTGTGTGTGTGTGTGTGTGTATGTATATATGAAATATATATATGTATGTATATATAACAGTGGCGCCAGGCTAACCGAAAAGTACCGTGTTTTTTTTTTTTTTTTTTTTTTTTTTTTTTTTTTTTTTTTACTTTTGTACCCAAATGCTCAATACAATGCATTTTTTTCTTCCAATAATATGTAATTTTTTTTCTCCTATAGCCTACCACGTCTGTCCATCATGTGTCAACCATCTAAAAAATTTCCCTGACGCAAGATCCATCCACAATCTCAATATCCTTTAATTGTTTTCAGCAGTGTATATTCTACATTTAAGATTTATAAAATGATTAGGAAAGATTAATTCTTTGAAAGTAACCGTTAAACGCTTTTTAACAAATTCCAAGATAGTTAAAAACTGTTTGACTTCGGGTTATATGTCTGTCAGTCTGTTCGTGCTCTAACTCGCGTAAATATACTGAGATTCACATGTAATTCTTATAAGTTAATTCGTTCACTATAGAATGTTTGATATTGAAAATGAAGTGTGTAGCATTCATTGTTCGTTTACAGGAACACACAAACAATTCCGTTATATTATGGTAGATGCAGAAAATTGTTTCTTGTGCATTTATTTTTAAGTGTTCATTTAGATATATAATTTCATTGTATGAAAAAATAAAATTTCCTAATAAAATTACTTCAGTGCTTAAGTTGTTTCGTAATCTATGCCTGATACAAGATTTTTTGTTCTTGTTTTACATAATGTTCCATGGCTGACAAAAAAAAAAAAAAAAAAAAGGAAAATTAGTTCTGCATTAAACAAATATTTCAAAACATACTCTCAAAAATGATAGCGATTCATGGTCACAATTCGCTTATAACAATTTTTTTTATATTGCAGTAAATATTCACTACATTTTTTTTTTTATTTTACGAGGGGAAGTCAGTAAGTAGGTCACAAACCTATGCGAGAGGTCAGACATTAGTAGTAATTTATTTCCAAAATGCAAATAGGTGGCAGCACTGTCCAACTGTAAGATGTCAATTTCGAATTTATGAGACAATAATTGTAGAAGATGAGCAAAGGTGTTCAAAAGTTGCTGACGAAGAACCAAGCGGTCGTCCTGTTGAGATTGCGACAGAAGAAATAACGCGGAAGGTTGAGGAAATGGTCAGAGCTGAGAGGCGAACAAAAATAGACAGCATTAGCAAATGCAACAAGGTGTTCATATGGTTTAGCCTACAGCCGACTGATGCAGACGTTGAATTTGAAGTACTCCGATGGTTGAGAGTGCAGTCCAAAGACTTTTATGCAGCAGGTATAAGAAAACTCATAAAGAGATCAGAAAAAATGTAACAATGTAAATGACGATTAAGTGGAGAAATAAACGTAACTTTTATGTATATATCTTGGATTCCTTTTTTTTATTTGCTTTTGTGACCTACTTACTGACTTGCCCTCATATAATGCTTCATTTTTCATGTAGTTTCAGTCAATAAGTGGAAAGAAATATATTTCTTTACATATGCTTTTGTAACGATATATTTAATGTGTATGTAAATGAAATCTTTTATTTACCTCTTACTGTTTAGTAGAGTAAAATACCCAAATATTGCCTGCATAAGCAAAATTAGTAAGTTTAAAAAATAATGTAGGATTAGAAATGTCGTAATTCCAAGTCATGTCATGATTCCAAGGTTTACTTTGACTTTACTTACTTTTTACAATGACTTTTACAAACAAAATTACTTTTCCCCTGAACGGTTTAATTGATTTTCTTCGTACGAATGGAATGTAAACCGAACCGTAAAATAAAAACAAGTATAAACCATTAGCAAATAAATAAATAGAATGCTAAATTCACCTTTCAAAAGTTGAACTTAAATTACACTATGTGCAAATTACTTAAAAGTTGATAAAATATTTAAAAAGGTGTTAAATTATTTTAATAATGCTTAGTACTTTCAACTATATACATAACCTTCGTCAGAGAATAGAAAAATTAAAATACTGCAATTAGCGTCTTGTTTTCAAATTTCACGTAGAAAAAGGTCGAAAGAAGTGAAAGTGAAAGTCAAATTTTAGATCTGGAAAACAATATGGATATCCTCTTGAGACCCAAGCTCGCATTGTTGGCACACATTTTACCATTTTTAGGTTTAATGCTCTTTAAGGTGCTAGAAAACGTTATATACATTCATTTATTTTTAAAACTAAAAAATATATAGAGTTTTAGCGTGTCCAATATAATGGACATTGGGTCTTAGTCCTGTAAAAAACACATTATAGAATTACATGATTCTGAATGAAAAATTCTTAATTGCAAAGTTTTCTTTCAGTATAAATGTGTTTTTATCGTTAATACATCACCTTTAAAACTGCACAATTTAATTTTTTTCATTATCTAACAGAAAAAGTATTTTTAAATGAAATTTATTTGAAAAGTATAAATCAATTTAGTGACTTTTTAAATAGTTTATAAAAGAAATTTTAAAAAATCTATCCCACAAATAAAAGTTTTTTTTTTTCTAGAAGAAGTTATAAATAGTTAGTGGCACGGTTATTACAATTGACATTTGGATGCCAAAAGTAAATTAAAAAGAAATAAAACACAGTTTATTTATAATTTTAAATCATTATCTTCAGTTATATATATATTTTTTTAATTTTTATTTCTGTTTAAAAATTTTCCTTCATTATGAATCTGCTCTTATCGTTCATACATCACATTTAAATATTGCACAATTTTATTTTTCTCATTATCAAATAGAAAGAGTATTTTTGGAAGAAATTTATTTGAAAAGTATAAATAAATTTAGTGACTTTTTAAATAGTTTTGTAAAAGGGAATTTTAAAAAATCTATCACATCAATAAAAGATTTTTTTTCTTAAAAAAAAAATATATAAATAGTTAGTGGCACGGTTATTACAATTGACATTTGGATGCCAAAAGGAAATTAAAAAGAAATAAAATGCAGTTTATTATAACCTTAAATTATTATCTTCAGTTATATTTTCTTTAAATTTTTGTTTCTTTTTAAATTCGATTAAATTAACTAATTTATTTATAAGCAACATACGAACAATAAAATAATATAAAAAGCCTGCAATTATTTTTTTTATAGTTAAACGAATATCCAAATGCAAGTTGCATTTCAAGCACACAACCTTATTTTATTTTATACTTATCAAGTAAGATAAGATCGCTGCATAGGCTTCAAAAACAGATATTTAGCATCGAGTTCATATTTCTTTCACTACAAAGTTTGTTGACATCAGAAGCGTGTTTTAATTATTTACACGTCACTTCCAAATATCATATAAATTCAATTTTTGTATTATCAAATAGAAAAAAGGTGCTTTAATACAAAAATTTAATAGCATTTAGTTTTGTTTTTTAACTCTTCTCAACTCCAGTCATTTGTTTGTTGCAATAATGATAATAATTAGGGATACAGCTACCACAATTAGCAAAAAAATACCAATAAGAAATTTAAAAGAAATCAAAATGAGTTTATTTATAATCTTATACTGTTATCTTTAATTATATTTTCTTAAAATTTTTGTTGTTAATTAAATATGATTAAATGTATTAATTCAATTATAAATAGCATACTAACAAAAAAATAACACTAAAAAATTAGTTACAATGAATAAGAATAAAACATAATAAAAGCTTAATTATAGATTAATATATATTTACCAAATGCTGCAATATATATATATATATATATATATATATATATATATATATATTTCACTGAAATAAAAAATTTAAGAATGTACTGGTTTAGGACAAGCATTTTATCAGTAAAATTATATATTTTTAAGATAATATTTATTATTTTTTTTACTTATTTAAGAAAATATATTATCCACTTCTGTATCTATTATTTGTTTCAATAGTGTGTTGATTTTTAAGTAAAAACTAATGCCTCTCTTCAGTATACAAAAAGAATCTAATATGAATAAAAACAACTGATGAAGACCCAACGTCCAATAGAATGGACATTAAATTTTTTTTATTTATTCTCTAAAATACACACCAGATTACTTAAACTGCGATGTCATTTCATTGATACAATATTCAAAATTAGATGTGCGTAGCATTAATATCAAAATATTTTTTTAAATATGTAAAATTAGCATTAAAACTCTCGGCTTACCTTCAACAGTCTTTCTCTTGTTCCCTTCCACTTTCAAATGATTAAAATACATATTTAGCTGCAATATTTTTATTATTTCGGCGTACAGATAGAGAACTAGACTATCTAGTACAATGGACAGCAAGTATTTACAAGTTCTAACTGAAATTAAGTATTTTACATAAAAAAATAAAATGTCCAATAGAATGGACGCGGGGTCTCGGGAGGGGAGTGAAAGTGAAAGTCATTTTTTAGATCTGGAAAACAATATGGATATAGAGGGATAATCAGTATCCAATATTACGTGTTTTTTGATTCTTTAAGCAAACTGAACCAAATTATGGGTATGTTGTAGGATGAAACGTCATTACAAACAGTATTTTCTTTAGTAATAATTTCTATTGATTCACATATAATTAAATAATGATAATTCTTTAAGGCGCATGTAATTTTGTATCTTCGAAATTAACTTGTATATCTGCTTCTGGTTAAGTCTGCTCTGTATCTTCTTGAAAGTACAGCCCTGTCAAGAATATCATTTATAGACATCATAGACATCATAGCCCTGGAATATCATTTTCAAACGAGAACAGACAGCTGTGTTTCCGTACGGTTGTATTTTATTCTGTTCCAAACTATTAAACAAAATAAAAAGAGAATGACAAATTTTTATTATCTCTTTTTTGGAAGAGTATTTTGAAAACAAAAATGCTGTATGTATATATATACATATATATACACTGGTAATCAAAAATTAAGGAAAAGTCACAAAATGCTAAATTTCAAATATGCGGACACTCAAAAGGAAATAATATAATTCGAGTAATTACTATCTCTACAACACAGCTAGTCCATATAACATCTCATTCATGTCACACATGGTAACAAGTGTCACAGTCACTACGGTGAAGCAAAAAATAGGAAATTCCATACATCTCATTATGAGTCTCAAATGATCACTATATGTGACTCCACTGAGACGTCAATGTACCTGCTGCTTTGTACGAGTCACCATGTGACTTTACAATGTAGTTACATTGTGACTCTCATGTGACTGTCATTTGTAGACTCAATTTCAAAGTCATCGTGAACGCTGCATTGTGATAAGTTACCAAATAATGTCACATTAAAGTCACATGATGACTTTCAGGTGACGGAGAGACTACTGTGAAGTCACCATTGTGCTCCTTTGGGAAAAGTCTCCATGTGTCTATAATATGATATTATTTGGTGACTTATCATAATGCAACGTTCATGATGACTATGAAATTGAGTCTCAAAATGACAGTCACATGAGGGTCACAATTTAACTACATTGTAAAGTCACCTGGTGACTCGGCACAAAGCAGCAGTCACATTGACTTCTCAGTGGAGTCACATATAGTGATCATTTGAGTCTCGTAATGAGATGTATGGAATTTCCTATTTTTTTGCTTCACCATAGTGACTGTGACACTTGTGACCATGTGTGACATGAATGAGATGTTATATGGGATAGCTGTGTGGTAGAGATAGTAATTACTCGAATTATATTATTTCCTTTTGAGTGTCCGCATATTTGAAAATTGGCATTTTGTGACTTTTCCTTAATTTTTGATAACCAGTGTAGTTAGTTAATTTAATTTAATTTTAATTAATTTGATTTAATTTAATTTTTGTATTTTTAAGTCCTTTGTGAATTAAGATATTTGATTTAAATTACCGAAAACCATAAAAGTAAGCAATTTAATATAAATGAATTTTTGAAGACTGAAGTGAATTTCGGCGAAAACATTTAAACAACAGACTTTTTGAAATAATATTTGTTGAATAATTAGAAACTGATATTGGTACAAAAATAATTACATTTTCAGAGCAAAAAAATCAGTATTAAGTGTCCGGAATTAGTATTTGGTGTAGCAGCCACGCGCTGCAATAAGTGCTGCTATACGACACGTCAGGAAGTCAAACAGATTTTGAATGTCTGTCTGGAAAAGAGCATTCCAAATTCTTTGCTTCTGTACCCAAAGTTCATTTGTAGAAGCTGTCACGAGCGAGACCCCGATCAATGAAATCCCACACATGTTCAATTGGCGGCACATTCGGCAAATACTTGGGCCGCGAAAGAAGCTTAATTTGATTTAACTTAATTCTTGAATATTCCTTGCAACATGTGGGCAGGCATTATCCTGTTAAAAGATAGCTTCAGGAATGCCTCAATAGAAAGGAACGAATTCGGGCCCCAGCAGTTTACTGATGTACCCGTTGCTGTCTAGATTACCCACAATTCGTAGCAACTGCGAACTGAGATGATGTGCAATTGCACCCAGGACCAAAATTGTGAGTGTTCGTCTACTATTACGTTTGATAATGCACTCCGGAGGGTAGAGTTCATCGTCATAGCGTCTACCACGAATGTGGCCACCATAGCACCACAAATTAAACCGGTATACGTCAGAATAAACGACTTGTTGTGATTTGTGAATGCTAGTCTCTATGTTCATGAGTACATTGCAGCTGCAGGCGTCAATGGTTTTGCGCGAGGGGAATCCTCTATAAAGGAATTCTGGTACGCAGTCCACAGTGCAGCAGACGTCGACGAATTGACGAAGCAGACAATGATACACCTGTAGCAGTTTTGACCAATGTGCTGCGAACTGTCTAGATGAAGTTTTACGGTTCGTCAGCGCCATGTGCACCATGTGTCTACCATTGACGTCACTGTTCGGGGTCCACACCCATATTTTCGAGTGTTCCGATCCGTGTCGGTCCACTGCTTCCAAACTCGAGTTAGTCTGCTGCTGTTACGCTACACACGAGCTGATATTGCATGATAGGAAAATCCTTCTTCACGAAAGCCGCTGACTCTCCCCCAATCAAACTCCATCATTTGTTCAAATGTCGCCCTCTTTCGTCGAAAAGGCATAGTTGCATCTCACCTAACGTTTACCACTAACATATAAGCATAGACAAATTTCAACGTCCCGCTACAGCGCTATATTTATACGGTTTTAGCAGCAGTCCAGAGAGCGCTGCTCAGCCCACGCATACATGGTAACTCTGAAATTAGAATCATAACACACTATACTTTGTATTCTCTGAAATTTCCAGCTCAATCGCGTCATTCCTTCATGGTCTTGAAATTTTTCCAAACATGAATGTAGATATTTTAAGCATTTCTAACAACTTAAAATTTATTTTACACACATGCAAATAGTTTAGAATTTCTAATTCATATACCTGACGGCTGTTTGACGTAAATAAAAATGTTACATATTTTCCTTATCAAATAATGATTTATTAAACACCTATTTTCTCTCCTTTTTTATCAGCTCCTATTCGAGAAATATTAATTTTCGTTTTGTAAAGATTTAATCAACTGGTATTTTCTGCATAAAGGGGAAAAACGTTAAACTCTGTGCCTTCGTGTTAAACTCTGCAATGTGTATTTTTTTAAAAGAAAACAGAAACAATGTAAAAAATTAAAAAAAACAATAGACGAAGTTGCAATTTTTTGTTGAGCAAAGATGTGAAAGTTTTAATGATTTTCTGAAAAGCGTTTTCTATTTCTATAGTTCATTCATTGTGGAAAGGCTTTTCTCTTGAAAAAAAAATTTCTTATGTGTTATGTCGATTACGCACTTAACGATGCTTAACACTCCAAAAACGTTGAAAACTATTTTGAGTGTAATGAAACGAACTCTTGATTCACATATTATAAGGTTTCATAAAAAAAAATATTTAAAGTGTGATTTTTTCGGAAATATTTTCTTTAAAGAGAACAACAACTGTTAAGCAATCACATGGAAAACAACTGATGTTAATCTACTGTATTTTTCTATTAGGTGATACTGATGCATTTAATTATATTTCAATATATTTCATATTATTGATGCATTTTCTTTTGCATTGAACTTACCTATATTTCAATTTTGTTTGACTTGAAAATCAATGAATTTTAAGTGACGTTACATTAAGAAAAAAGATATATTTTTGGATCAAATCCTATACCTATCACATGAAACTTTCCATCATGGCTGAAAACTATTTATGACTTCGGTTTGTCTGTCTGACTAGCCGCCTGGTCGTGCTGTAACTATTGTAAATATACTCGGATTTTTTACGGTATTGAATGTTTATTATATGTACTAGGATAACTATATTTTGTTATCCTATGTATGTTTGTGAGGTAGAAAATGAAGTGTTTCGCATTTAAATTTATTATATAAAGGATCACATAAGAATTCCATTATATGATGTTTTGGAAGGAAAATCGTTTCCGATGTGTTTTATTGACATTGCAATGTTTCAAACTTAATGAGATACCTGCATAACAAAGGGAAAGAAGAAAGTATGTTGTGGACTACAACATGTTTTCTCGGTATTATAGAATAAGTAACATTGAAAGTTTCTGTACATTGATGGGCAAAAAAATTTGATTACATTGTGATCTATGAGGAAAAATCGTTTAACTGCATTCTAATAATGATATGATACTACATGCTTAATGACATTTACAGAGATCACTGATTTGCACTACAGCATGTTTTGTATAGATTAGGCAGTGGACAATTTTATTGTTGATTTAAATAGTCGCATATACGAAATCGATAATAGAATAATCGAATAGAGTAGTGTACGACCGATAATTTCTGGAAATGTGTTTTCCGTGTCATATGAATTTTCAAATGTATCTAATTTTTAGGGTATAACATTGTGTGTTTAAATTCTATGGATTATATAGAGGGTGCAGGAAAAAAATCGTATTTGCTCCCAGATATATACAGCAATTGCTGAAAATTAATTTTTACTGGCTGTGTGTTTTTAAATTTGTCTCTATAGATATCTCATATTGTTTTGTATGAAAAAATTAAATATTCAAATACTAATGTTTTGTTAATGTTGTAAATAGTTCTGGATAAATGAACTTCTGGATAATTGATGAAATTATGCTGTATTTACTAGAGTATGTAGCACGATTTTTATACCAAAGGTGCAAGTAAAATTAGGCGTGAGCGTGACACATGAAGATATCATATGAAGACCACCTACGAAGTTAAAAATACGTAGCAAACTGTCCAGGTTTCGACAAAACCGTAATTCAACTCCATTCTGACCAAATTACTCGCAATAATATAGTCAGAATTAACTGTTTAATTACGGTTATGTGAGCGTTTTCTATAAAAACAGTGGAATGACTATACAGTTTGCTGCACATTTTTAACAGGGTCCATTCGAAGTGAATTTAAACAACCCTAAGTGATAAACCTCTGACATTTTTTAAGAGATTTTACGAATTTCTGGAACATCCATCAGACTTCATTGAACTTCAGCTATTTCCTTAAAGCTTTCCATTCAATTAAATCAAAATTTGCTTCTTTAAATGTATTCGTTGGACGACAATTTTCTACTTCACTATACAAATACACTAAATGATTGAAAATGTGTAAATATTTTGAAAATATTAATTTTAATTGTTATTTTTTAATGGAATATGATGTGTTTTAAATGTCTGCCTAACATTGTTTGTTAATGTTTTTCTTATGTTCAGTCTTTTATCTGATATATAGGCTTGTATGCAGGGTGAATCTAAACTCTTGGGTGAAACTTTAAAGGGTGGTAGTACACATCAAGACAAACACTATTAAATAGGAAAAAAAAAGGTCCCGAACGTCTTCCGAAGGAGATAGATGGCATTAAAGATTAAGATCCAAAATTTCAAATGATTTTAAAAACCGGAAATATTGGTCGATTCGTTTGCGATTTTCGCTAAAACTGTTCTTTATGTCAATACTCTCTTAAAAATAAATTTTAAAGATAAAGTTCAAAAAAGACCAGCAGAGGGCGCTTTAGACTTTGGAGTAAAGAACAACTATTTTTACCGTTATTTTTTGTATCTCATTAAATGCTTTCAAAAGCTTAGACTTAAACTTAAATTTTGAGCTCAAAACCTGAATCGTTCGGAGTCGTTAAGTAGCGCAAACTGAACTGTATTCACGGGGAGGGGGGGGGCAGTGTGTTTCAAACTTCAACTCCTGAACGATGTTCAGTTTGCGATACTTGACCACTCAAAACGATTCACATTTTGAACTCCAAATTTAAGTTTAAGTCTAAGCTTTTGAAAGCATTTAATGAGATGCAAAAAATAACGGTAAAAAATAGTTACTCCAAAGTCTAAAGCGCCTTCTATCGGCATTTTTTGAACTTTATATTTAAAATTTACTTTCAAGGTAATATTGACATAAAGAGTAGTTTTAGAGAAAACCGCAAACGAATCGACCAATTTTTCCGATTTTTATAATCATTAGAAATTTTTGCCCCTAAACTTTAATGGCGCCAATCTCCTTCAGAAGACGTTTCGGACCCTTAGTTTCTTATTTATTATTGTTTGTAATGATGTGTACTATCACCCCTTAAAGTTTTTCCCAAGAGTTTAGATTCACACTGTATATACCTAGTGTGCTAAAACTTTATTCAGTTAGGAAACGCAAAAACGCAGCTGAAAATAACCTTTGAGTAATTTCTGTTAGTAAGTGGAACTTTTATATAGTCCTCTATATGCTATGCAGAATTTATACACACCAATTTATATGCAAAAAAAAAAAAAATAGATACGTTTAAAAACTCGTACGACATTTGAAAAGCCGCTTCCAGCAGTTATTGCATATAAACAGTACTGTAACGGAATTATTTTATAGTCCCTGTAAACGTACGGAAATTTCTATGTACATCTTTTTCTATAGTAATATAATATATTGTAACATAATTCTATAATAATCTTGTAGCGCATCTCATTTATGTATATCAATTTTACTGTGCTTCTAACATCGTTAAATTACACTATAAAATTTTCAATTCCTACTATTAGTTCACTCTCCCGATATTTATTTATTTATTTATTTATTGGCCTCCGGTACGGTATGCTATTTCTTTTTCCGAGCTTATTTTGTCTCCAAAAAATAACGTTACCTTACAGAAGCCTGCCGTAAAACAAAGCAGTACGATTAAACACTATATAGCAATTTTTTTTTAACTTCTACGCATCGTACATTTGCAATTTTTATACCGTCGTATTGGAAATAAAAGTTCTTTTAAATGCATTTTGTTTGAAAACTGCATCTCCATTTGTTTTTGAAATATTAATTTTTTTCTAGTTTCTAGCGACATTTTGTTTAATTTTGGCAACTCAAGTACTCCATTTCTGTAGAAAGTAAAGGAAAAATAGTTGGAAAATAGCAATTATATCTTTTTGTTGCCACTTTTTCATAAAAACTGAAAAAAAAACTAATTAAGATACGTGCTATTTTGAAAAAATATTAATGAATTGATTTCTTTTTAAGCATTATTGTATTATTCTGAGATAGTGACGTCCTACCCAAACTTTATTGTAGATGTTTATGATTGGATCATAAATAAGGGATTCTTCAGCGGATTCGGATGACGTCGTTTTATATAAATAAAATTGCGTGTTTTAAGTCTTAAAACTGAGCTACAGTAGAGTCCCGATTATCCGAGTCGCGCTTAACCGAGTTTCCGCTTTAACCCACATATTTTCTTCTGATGGACTGATGGCTTCAATTATTATGAAACAGCCATTATAAATGAAGTGTTAGGTGAAGATGAAAGAGCAACTGCAAAAAGTTAGAACTCCTATCTTCTGGTCAGAATGGGGGGGGGGGGGGATGGCCATATTTTTTTTCAAAAAAATGGCCATTTTTTTTTTTTTTTCAAAAATTTGGCCATAATTTTTTTTTTCATTCTGACCAGAAAATCAGGGTTCTTAGTTTTTACGGCTACTCTTTTATCTTCAACTAACTCTTCATTTATAATGGCTGTTTCATAATAATAGAAGCCATCAGTCCATCAGAAGAAAATGAAGTAACGGCAATGCCGGGGGCAACACTAAATTCTGAAAAAGCAGAATTCCTGTTATCTATTATTTATTTATTAGCCTCCGGTACAGTATGCTATTTCTTTCTCCCAGCTTATTTGGTCTCCAAAAAATAACGTTAGCTTACAGACGCTATAGCCATAAAACAAAGCATTATGATTAAATACTCTTTAGTACTCCATTTCTGTAGAAAGTAAAGGAAAAATAATTTTAAAATAGTAATTATATATTTTTGTTGCCATTTTCTCGTAACAACCGAAAGAAAATGTAATTAAAATATGTGCTATTTTGAAAAAAATATATATAAACGAATGATTTCTGTTAAAACAATGGAGCTATTATATACTATATTTAATTGTAAATATCTATGAATCATTAGATAGCCGGGGTTTTTTTTTTTTTTTTTCGATTTTCTTGAATGACGGAATCCTTTTGCTGCATTTGTGCATTATTTCGCGATAGTGATGTGCTATGCATGCTTTACTGTAGATGTTTAAGAGTAGATCGTAAATGTGGAATTCTTAAGCGGATCCGAATGACGTCATTTTACATAAAATAAAATGTGTGCTTTAAGTCTTAGAATTGAAATATGTTTTGTACTCAAGTAGACTCCCGCTTAACCGAGTTATTTTCTTCTGATGGACTGGTGGCTTCTATTATTATGAAACAGCATTATAAATAAAGTGTTAGGTGAAGATGAAAGAGCAGCCGAAAAAAAATTATGTCCATTTTTTCCCCTCATTCTGACCAGAAAATCAGAGTTCTAACTTTTTACGGCTGCTCTTTCATCTTCAACTAACACTTCATTTATAATGGCTATTTCATAATAATAGAAGCCACCAGTCCATCAGAAGAAAATGAAGTAATGGAAATACCGGGAGCGACACTAAATTCTGAAAAAGCAGAATTCCTGTTCCCTAGCTTATATATTTATAGATCGTGTTCAAATTTTCAATCGTTAATAAAATACTCATTATTCATCCTATCAAGTTGAAATAAATTTTTTTTTAACTTGTACTGGATGACAACTGATGTTAATACAGTTTTCTCAAATATTAATTAATTAATTAAATTTTAATTAATTAATTTTAGTTTTGCATGGGAAACAAAATGGCGGCCATTGGTTATTGAAGATCAATGAAAGTATTTTCAATAAGGGGTTACCATAGGGGGACCCTGTTTTGTTGCCAAATACCGCCAAGTTTGTAGCCAACTTGGCGATATATCGCCAAATTTAAGCGAGTATATTAATTCGTACATTCGAGTATTTAAATTCGTACGAGTATATTTAAGCGAGTTATAGCACGGACAAATGCACAGACGATCCAAAGGACAATCCGAATTCATAAACACATTTATATCATACAAAATGTCATTTTCGCATGTTTGAAAACTGCTCCGATTTAAAATGTGTTCTGATTTTTGAAGTATTTTATTTATTTTTCCATTATTAGTTAAAAGTTGTTAAAAGGACTTTTTTTGAAAAAAAATGTGAATTGTTTTTAATCCGACATTTATTTCAAAAAGATATTATATAAAACTGGTACGAAACTGAATAGTCACTAAAAATCCATATGTTACGAACTTACGTTATTTTCATTGCTTATAATTTAAGAAGCATAGAAACATACTTTATGCCTTGTATATGGGAAAATATTCACTTATTTTTAAATATTCATAATACATTTTAACACAAAAACAAACTTAGTATTTCCACTTCTTTCAAAGTGCAATACGCCTTAGAAAAAAAAAATGTCAAAAACATATATTTTTTCATTTTTTTTAAATATAATTTATGTATTTTTTACTGGGCACATTTTGTGCATTATGTTTTTCATTGATAAAAACATGAAAAGCATAGTCAAAAGCTTGTGTATGATTTTTAGTTGTAAAATCTTATTTGAAATTTTAATAACAACATATTTAATTCCTTAAAACTCTACAGCAAGTCACATTTAAACTGCAGATATTTGAATATAATAAATATTTTATGAAACACTGACAACTTTCTACAAGTGCTCAAACAACAAGTAGAAATTTTCAATTTATTTATCTTCTGGTTGTGGGCAATGTTTGGTGGAAATGAAAAATTAAGATAATCTTCTATTTCTTTCAAGTCTTAAAAAATCTTATTTTCTCTTCCTTTTTTATCTGTTCCCTTTCTGGATTAACTCATTTTCGTTTTTTCTAGTTGTAAATTAACTCCCACCATTTTTATTATAAAAAAAAAGAAAAAAGGTAAAATTTTATCCGTACTTAATGAATAGTGCAATGTACGTTTACTTTGATAGAAAAAAATAATAAAAATTAAAAAGAACGTAGGCTTTTTTATCACGGAAAAAGAAAAGAAAAAGTTTCTCTGAATTTATATGTCTAAAATAAAACAAATATGACATTTTTTTGTGATTCTTTAAAACATATACTTTAAAAAACATGTATAATGATCACTTGTAAACAGATTAAGTAAAATAATGCTATAAAGTGATAAAATAAATGATATTTTATCACTTTATAGCATTATTTTACTTAACATATAATTATGTTTTATTTATTGTAAAAATGCTTTGCACTTCAATTTTTTATTTATATTTATTAGATTTTACTTCGTTACGTCAATGTTGCAGTACATCTATTCGTAAAATTCCAAAAAGCTTGGAATCTATATTGAGCCTAAAAAATAAAATCCTTGATTCAATTCTTAAAACTTTATTAAATTTTCACAATAGAATTTCATATTAATTATATTTAAAAAATATTTCACATTATTATATACTACAAAAAAACCGTCAAAAAATTACAATGTACTATAATTTCATTCAATATATATTTTTAAAATATTTACTAAAGATTAGAAAAACATTCTAAAGCCAATAAATTGTTTTATACATTTTTTAACATGCTCCATATGTTAATTTTTTTTTCACAGAGAAAATTATTAAAAGAATTATATATCTACTTTTTAATCCGACAGTTATTTAAAAAAATTATATAAAAATGGCAATAAACTGAACTTTTAGTAACACGTGTATTATTTTTTAATGTTATTTCTGTGTTATTTTATTTATTATTAATAAGGATGAAAAACATATTAAAAAGTATATAACACAAACTGAAAATGTGAAAACTATTTGAAAAAATTTTAGCAGAGTATTTAATTACCTAAAATTCGAATGCGAGATCCTTTTATGTTTCATACTTATGGAAACAATAGATGTTTTCCACATAAGTGACAACTAAAAAAATTTCTGCAAGTATTCAAACAGTTTAGATTTTTCTATTTATTTACTTCTGCCGGTGATGAACAGTTTTTGGGCGTAAATGAAAATTTTAAATAACTTTCTTAATCCATTGTGCCTTACAAAAATATTATTTTCTATCCCCCTTTTATGAATTCCTTCGTGGAAATTTTCTTTTTCGTGTTTGCTAGTTTTAAATTAACTCCTATTTTGTTTACTCAGAAGAAAATTCAAAACTTTTTGTGTTTGATGAATCGTGCATTGTGCTTTTCTTTTGAAAGAAAAATTATTAATGGGAAAGAAAAATAATGTAAAAAGTGTACTATGAAATATTTTTTTAATGATGTTTTTAGAATTTGCATCTCTAAAATAAACAGCTGATTTTTTTATGATTCACTGTAATGCGTTTTCTGTTTTATTTATTATGAAAAAAGTTTGCTGTTCGCTTTTTAAAGTATTCAGTTTATGTTCGTTAGGTTTTGTTATACATCGAAAGTGACATAAGGCTGCTAAACATTCTGAAAAGCTGGAAAGATATTTTAAGTCTAACGAAACCAATCATTTGATTCGAAACTTTTATAAACATAAAACTTTTCATATGAATTTGAAATGTTATTTAAACTTTGGGATTGGAGAGTATTTTTAAAAACATTGGCTTAAAACTATATGAAGTAGTAGTAATTTTCGCCAATGAAACGAAAACTTCTTATAATTAATGTATAATACGTTTTTTAGCATATAGTGCCCACTTTGTTTTGCAAAAGTTTAAATCCTCTGTTTTTAAATTTTCATTAAAAATGAGCGTGTAAATGAATGATTTATAAATTTAAAACTGTGAGTTCATTTCATTTATGGTAACTGTACTTGTACTGAGCACATTAAGAACATTTTCGCATATGTTTTGCGTACTGTTTCTCCTTTTAATGACTGCAAGAGCAGCATAGGTTCGGTATCTCAAGCGGTATCTCTTCTGCACATAATTGGGAAGCAAAAATAGTTGCTTCAACCACATTTCTACACAAAATATGTATTTCTCAGTGATTCAAAACTGTTGTAATTGTCAACACCTATTTATTTTAGTAGTGCAGACGTTTTAATCCCTATATAAAATGTCATTAAAAAGACTAAATGGATGGAAATTTATGTATATATATCAAAAATACGTTTTTGATGGCATATTAGTCTGCAAAATATTGCATTTTAATGTAGAATACATTCTTATTGCATAATCTGATCTAAATAACTTGATTTAAAGATTTCTTCATTGTCCTAACATCGTGTATTAAGTACTGTCATTATACAAACATATTTGTGGCACGTTTGGAGGAGACACCGAGAGCCATAAAGATTAGTTTAAATTCCTACATGTTTCCAAGATACAATACATCTCTCAAATCTGCCAAAATTTGTCATTTTCGCGTGAGCTTTTTCTTTTTTACAAAGCTTGTAATATTTTCCAGCAAGGAGCGAAGGTGTCAAATTGGGAGGAATGTTCAACTTAATTGATTAAATAGCTTCTTATTGATGTGTGTTGAAGATCTGTGGATTCCCAAAAAGCCTGTGCATTTGCACACAACCACAATCGACTGCAGAATGCGTTGACGTTTCCACTTTTAATCTTAAAAATTGGTTACAATTTAATATCTGAAGGTAATATTTGCTGTGCTGAGAAGCAAATTTTAAAGGGGATGTTTCAGAATTAAACATTAGAGGTTGAAAATATTTAATTGGAAATTAATTTAAATTTCGTTTTAAAAGGGGATTTTAATATTTTAATACTTTTCACATATTATTAACAAAAATGTACTTTCTGTTTCATTAATGAATTAGTAAAGTGAAAATATAACAAATTTGTATCAAAAACTGAAAAAAAGCGTTTAAAATGTTTCCAACTTTGTAGCATGGCACATGTCAATAACAGCCTTTTAATTGTAGCACTTTATTCTAACTATATCTTAATGCTTAAATGATATTGTAATCACAGCACTGCATAGTATCATTAAAAAGACCTAGCAGAGTTACAGCCCCTGGATTCCAAACTTAAGCGTCGATTCCTTGGAATTTAGCCACGCCTATTTCCAAATAATTTTCTTTTCCATATTTTTCTGCATATAAATAACGTAAATATTAATTACTATGCGAAAATAGTAGTATTAAGTGACCGCGTTTGTCTCCTTTAAAGCGATACATTTAGGATTTAATCTAGTTGTCATAAAACACTCATTGAATCTCCAAATATCAAGTGAAGGCTATTTTCTGACAGCTGTGGACATCACAGACAATTTGCACTCCGTTTATCATTGATACATCTCTCGTTTGCCTTTAAAGGTTTATCTGTTTGAGGCGAAATTGATTCTGCAAGAGACCAAGGTAGGGTAGGAGCTGCACGGTTGACGGTCTCTGCGGAAAAACGTGGGGGGCGTGTACTGAATAGTAGCTAGGCGTGTTGGTGTTTTCCCGGGTTTTGAAGTTTGCGTTTTCTTGTCTTGTAGTAATTTCTTGTCTCCAACTGGGTAAGTCTGTTGAATTGTTTCTTGATAAGTGGGTTTTTTTTTGTTTCCCCTGTTTTCCTGGTGTTGTGTTATTTTGCTGAGCCATAGTTGCATGGTATTTTGTGTCTGTAAATAGTGTATCTCGCCGGTATGGCGAACTCAATTATAAATATAGTAGAAGACAGTACTCCGGACGTAGAGTCACTAAATATTGAAATGGTGGAAACATATGAAAATAATGTGCTATTTACTGATATCAACCCAAACGTGTCTCGCAATTCAGCTTCGGCTGAAACATTAATAATGATGGCGGCAGAAAATGGTGCAAGGAATTTTAATATTTTCATAAAAAGTGATGAGTCTAAGAACGTTCCTAAAAGGGACCCACGCGCTGTTCAAATAGAATTACAAGCAAAAACTGTTCATTTCAAAAAGATTGAAAATGTGAAATTTACTCGTACGGGTGCATTTATAGTAAGCACGAAAAACCCAGAGTGTGCAATTGATATAGCTAAAATAACCAGCTTTCTCGGAGTTAAAGTCTCGACTAGAGTGAGTTGGGAGAATATTTGTAATAGATTTTTGCTATTTAACATGCCGGTAAATATTTCTCTGGCTGACATTGGGCAAGAACTATCTACGGAAAATAATCTTCAAATTTTGGAACTGCGAAGATTTATAAAGCGTGAGAGCACAAATGACGTTTCTCCCGAGTTAGTCACGGTTCTTGGCACCTCTATCCCCCCTGAAGTTAGGATTTGGCTCTCAATACAGAGAGTGCGACAATTTATTGACAAGCCCAGGCAGTGTAAGAAATGCTTTAAATACAACCACTCCCAACTAAAATGTAGTTCTGATTAGTTATGTGTGAATTGCAGTCTCCAACACGCTGTTCCCTGTACAAACCCAGTTAAATGTGCTAATTGCGGGTCTGAACACAGATCAGACTATAATCAATGTTCGGCTCGGCTTAAAGAGGCTGAACTGTTAGAATTTAAATCTAGAAACTTATTAACTTTTATCGAAGCACGTCGGAAGTTTACGTATAAACCTGAACAAAAATCCTACGCGATAATTACTAGTAAACAGACATCTGATCTGGATCAGTTACAAAAAGCATTTGAAGCTCGTACAAACAAGATGTTAAACATTATAATCGACCATATCTCCAGTCACTCGGAGAAAATTGCTGAAGCAATAGCTTCTCTAAGCAGCACCATTATGAACTGTTTTGCAAAAATGAGCGACAAGTCGCCGGAAAGGCGTAATAGACCTAACAAGCATGCGAAGACTCAAGGACACATGACCTAAAAAAAAATTGTTTTTATTGTTTGTTTTGCTTTTGGACTGTTCTCTGCTAGGGGCAGTTTGTTTTTGTTATCTGGTTCTTGTTATTTTTGTCTCACCTGTTGCGCCTGTTTTGTCTTTGTTTCTAGTTTGCTGTTTTTGAAGGGGATAACTATTTTACAATGGAATTGCCGCAGCCTGTTAAACAAGCTCCCCTGGTTTTATTTCCCCCCCCCCCTTCTCTACTGCTGATATCCTGGTCCTTCAGGAGACCTTCCTTACCCCTGAAAAGTCTGTTGATATTCCTGGGAAAATAATTTATCGTTTGGACAGAATGGGTCGCCCGGGGGGTGGCCTGATGATTGCGATTAAGGCTACTTGGTCTTCTAATCTTCTTGACCTTGGTTCCCTAAACTTCTCTAATGAGGTCTTGGGCATTCAGGTGTTTTTTGGTAACATGTCTCTTAATATCATCAATCTCTACTCCTCTTCGGGCTCAGTGGTCGAGGATTTAGCCAAAGTGACGCAGTACATCTCTGGGTCTTCTCTCATACTTGGAGACTTTAATCTTCATCATCGCCTGTGGGGTTCCCTGTTGTCCTCGCGTGACGGTGAAGCGTTCATTGACTGGATGGCAAACAATTCGTACTGTATGATGAATATAGATACTCCTACCCATGTGTCCCCAAGTGGCTCTTGTTCCTTGATAGATATGTCTATTTGCTCTTTGGATATTTTCTCGAAGACTGCCATACAGGTGGATGAGGACCTCTTTGACAGTGACCACTTCCCAATCATCATATCTGCGGATATTAGTACAGGCTCCCATAATAGGCCCGTTCTTTATAAATGGCCAAATATCTGTCGAGAGATCGATAACAAGCTTCCTTCAGTTTCTAATGTTAACTATGACTCATTTCGGCAGATGGTTCAGAGTGCGATGGAGAAGCATAGCACTGCCCATAACAAGTCACAGAAGACCCTCCCGGACTGGTGGAACTCTCGTTGCAGTAATCTACGAAAGCAAAAGTTATTTTTTCTGAGGAAAGCTCGTACCCTGGCCTCCAGTGAGTATTGGGTTAAATTCAAAAGGACCTCTGCTAAGCTCCGTCAAGTGATCAAGGAGTCTAAACATCACTTTTGGGATGCTGTCTGTAGAGACGCAAAAGACCCCAGATTATTGCACAAAGTCTTCCGGAAAATTTCAAGTAGGTCCAGCTCCCTGATTGATTCTCACCTTACCCTTCAAGTTGATGGTATGTCCAGCTCTGATGCGGCGTCTCAAGCAGAACTTTTTGCCGACCATTTTGGCGAGGATTGTGTCCATGAACCAATCCCTTTAACTTATGGCTCTGACAGCGAGTCCAACCTTAATAACCCGTTCTCTCTTGCTGAGCTCAAAGACGCCATCCGCCGTACCAAAACCACCTCCCCGGGAGAGGATAAGATCAGCGCTGCTCTGTTCAAAGGCTTGGGTGACCGGTCCTTGAACAGCCTGCTTGGCATGTATAATGATATATGGCTTACGGGCGACATTCCTCCTGACTGGGCCTCTGCTGCTATCCTGCCCATTCTTAAGCCAGGCAAATCAAAGAAACTGGTTGCTTCCTACCAGCCGATTGCACTGACTGCAGTTGCGTGCAAGATTTGCGAGAGGATGATCGCCAACCGGATTAATCATTACTTGTTAGAAAAAAAAATTCTTGACAGCCGGCATTTTGGGTTCCAGCCGTTTCGGGATAGTCATGCTACCTTAATCAGGCTTCGTCATGACATTACCATTCTTGGCATCTCCCTTGATATCCAGGCCGCCTACGACTCAGTGTACATTGACGGTTTAATATACAAATGTTCTCAAATCGGCATTACTGGGAGAACTCTTCGTTGGCTCCACAATTTCCTCTCAGGGAGGTCCATAAAGGTCCGATGGAGGAACGTTACGTCGTCTTCAAGAGGTATTGGGAAAGGCGTCCCGCAAGGGGCGGTCCTTAGCCCGACTCTTTTTACCATTTATATGTCTGATTTCTTTGAGGTCTTAGAGTTCCTTGGTGTAAAATTTTTAATCTACGCGGATGATATATTTATTTACTGTGAGGATAGCTCCCTGGACAGCTACAGAGATAAGTTACATGAAGCGCTCCGGCTTATTTCCCAATGGTGCTCTTACTGGAAGTTATCAATCAGACCGGACAAGTGCCATGCAATCAACCTGTCGAGACGTCTCTTAGAGTGCGATTATGAATTCAGTATTAATGGTGGATTAATAGAGTGCTGCTCAGAGCTTAAATTCTTGGGCTTCTACTTTGCTCGCCGTGGTGGCTTTCGGAGACACATAGAGTACCTTAGGAAGAAGGCGTTCAGCAAGCTTAACATCCTCAAGGCTTTGGCCCACAAACGGTATGGGGCAAGGTCCCACCATCTGCTCACTCTGGCCTTCTCTTCGATTCGAAGCGGTATTGAGTACGGGGCAGCGATACTCAAATCGGCATGCAACTCACTTTTTCAAAAGTTGGAGGTCATTCAAACCAGTGCCATCAGAATTGCTTTGGGTCTCCCGAAGTGGACACCGAACATAATCGTATGGAAACACGCGGGCGCTATCCCCATGACTGATAGAATTGGCTGCCTTGCGGTCGGTTTCTGGCTAAAGCACCTGTCACTGGGAAGTTGGTCTCCGTTCGGGGACATCCGGGGAGACGGACTGGAACCGTTGGTTACAGATATTCATTATGTTGCAGATTGGCTCGGAAAGCTTGGCAGTACACCAGACCACCTTCTTCGGTTTCAAATTCCTCTTCCCATGAACATGGAGGCTGTCAGGTTCGTCACTGGGGGTCTCCCTTTCCAAAGCACTGACCTGGATGCGAGCATGGTTCCGCAGTATTTTGCTGATTTTATTCAGGATTACTCTAACTCTTGGAACATCATTGGTACGGATGCATCAAAAACGGATTCCTTTACCTCAATAGCAGGTTGCTCCTCAACGAACCATTTTGTGTACAGAGTCCACTCAGCCAACTCAATTTTTACAGCAGAAGCCTTGGTGATCGGCACAGCGCTGGACGAGCTGGCCCACCAGCGTAAGCATAGCGTCGTTCTTACCGACAGCCTGTCGGTTCTATTTGCTTTACAGTCTGTTAATTTAAAGTCTCCAACTGTCATTATCTGGCTCCATAATAAGATCAGTAGAGTTGCAGGGTTTGCCTCGAACATTCACCTCTATTGGGTTCCGGGGCACCGGGGAATTCCTTTAAATGAGAAAGCTGACAGCCTTGCTAAAGGCGCGACCTTTTCTGATGTTTTGTTAGATTGGATCTCTCCTGAGGACATCAGCCATGCTTATAAGCAGGATGTGTGGGGATGTTTTAATCAGTCATATAGGAATAGTAAATATAGTACCTCACATGGTGACATTCCTTCTATTAAGAATTCTTCGGTATGGGCTCGGAACAGAAGGGAGGACGTCTTGATTACCCAACTTCTTTGTCGGATGTTGATTACTCCTGGTATGCTGGCGAGGTTCAACTTGCTTGATGATGGTAGGTGTAGTACATGTGGTGTCACGGACTCGCTGAATCACATTCTGTTCACATGCTCCAAGTATCACTCTCATCGCAGGCGTTGCTGGGATAACAGTGTTTTGAATAGTGGGTATTTTGGTTCCTTTGAATGGTTTGTGAGCAAGTTTGCTTCGTCCGATAAATTTCGTATGGCTACGATGAGGTACCTTTTTAGAATCGATCGTTTTTAGTTGGTCTGTATCTTTCCCAGGTGGGGTTTCCTTGTTTTGGTTTGATTGTTATGTTGTGGATCATTCGAGGCTACAGCCGCGCAGCTTTAGGCCTCAACCCCCACCCCCCTTCAAGTTCAAGTGAGGCGAAATTGTCGAATTCCTCCGCAAAAATTCACTAAACCATTTGAGTTTTGGTTGGCTATCCTCAAAATAGGTTATCTCAATCAAATCTTCAACACCTGACGTTACAACATTGATTTTCAGAATTTCAGCAATAGCTATATGTCAAGAAGTAATGCATGGAATTGCAGTAAAGTTTATATTTTGTTAGACCTTGAATTTACTAGATGCAATTTAGGTTTTGGATTCGGTATTAATATCAAATGTGGTGTATATATATGTATTGGCTTCTGTGTTCTTTTTCACGATTTCCGCAATACTTATGCCTGAAGCAATAATGCACTCCATGATCAGTTCATGAAACTCCATACTCTGTTAGATCATGACATAAATTAGCGCGGACGCCAATTTGGTATATATTTCCTTACAGGTGGCGCTTCTATGTGCATTTCAAGATTTACCTTATATCTATATCTAAGCATCTATAAGATCGAAATGTACCAAATTTTATGCATGGTATGATGTTTCTGAAAATAGATATAGTGTAGAATTTTAATTAATTTTCATCATCGAAATTATGCTAAAAATTATTTAATGTTTAATACGTGATTTATCACATTGCGAACTAAGCGTAGAACGAACAGAGGGGAAAATGTCCAAGCCGAGAATCGAATCCGCAACATTTTGAACAGCGCTTCAAGTGCTCTACCAATTCAGCTACGAGGACGATACCCAGGTTAGCATGTCTCACTCACATATGTTGGTAAGGCTGCAACTGCAGTACAAGATGGAATAGTCTTGATGAGCACGCAATCCTGCGGCGAAACATGTGATACAAATAAGTCCAACATCGGTGAATAGATATATACTTTTAATTAATTTTCCAATTAATTTTCAGCAGTAAAATTTCGCTCGAAAGTATTGATTATTTAATACGCAAATTAAATATTCAATAATTTCGAGCGTAATTTCAATAGATATAGTGATTCAATTTATGCTTTCATCACTCAAGTGAGTATGCTGCAATCGTATGCTTTTGGAAAGATTCCTAATTGGTTCCACAATCAATTGAGGGAATTTAGCGACCGTGGTTTTGCTATATTATTACATCAATTATGGTAACTTGCATACGCTTATAATGACATTGTTGTCAGAATTGTTCATTTTTACGCCAACTTTGGCTTTTGACCCGATTACAGGATATTAGCCGTACGTTTCTTGTGATCAATGTTACGTTTCGGTATTATTTTATATTGTGTAGAAATGCACAAAATTTTATAAATATTTCAGATTAATGATTAGAAAGGTATATAATTAACTCATTTTATATTTTATTGCCAATGAAGGGACACTGTTGATCTGCGCTTTTTCAATTTTACTGATCACTGTAATCCTGTTAAATTCACAATTATCATTATACTTTCGTAATTGTTGTCTCTATGTTAAAATAGTATATCATAGATAGAAGAAACATTTGTGGTGCCTATAGCCTAGGAGTTGTTTCATGTAATATTCGATGTTCCAAAGTTCGATTTTTCCGGCAAATACATCTCCATAAAATAAACTCGCATTAATAATGAGGCAATTCATCATGTGATGCGATCAAAGTTCGTCAGATTAATAGTTGTTAAAAGTTAAATCAGGTAGATAGTTAGCAACTAAAAATTTTGCATTTAGTTTTAGTGAAACTGACGTTATTACTGAGTACAAGTCCTATAAAAATTTCTGTAGCTAGTGTTATTTGAAAATTGCCAGTTTTACGCGACATAATTCGAGATACTTTAGCTCAAACATGCCTATTACTTATATCTTTGTTATCTTTCTTCAGAAAATATACTGTATTATAGCCACCTTACTTTCCATACGTAGACGCTACAATCTTTAAAAATGGACTCATCACTCCAAAATTAGATCCGTCACTCTAAGATTTAGTTCAAAACTTTTAATAGAGCATATTAAAGGTACAAGGATACGTCATTTAACATGCCTATGTACAACTATAATACATGTGTACAGACTTTAGGAATTTCAGAAGAAATCCACTGATTCGAAAAACAGTTCATCATTTCCCGCCTCTCATAAAAAATTCCGGGGGAAAAAATCAAACAAGCACTTTGTATTTCGAACACCTCTACATTCTGCGTCTCAAAACACTCTGCGGGAAAGCTAATCCGCAATGAATCATGGGGAAAAATCTATTTGACAGTCCGCTAAAATTAGGGACTGTCGTGTGATGTCATCTAGTGTAGCAATATTTAAATATTTGTTACAGTATATTATAACCATTTACTAACAAAATAATAGAAGCGGTAGTACTTGTCAAAACAACAGCATTCTCTGTGGAACTCGAAAGCTTCTTATTCAGTTACAGATCTGCTCGTTATCCCCATTTAACCGAATTTGAGATTCGATTAATAACTATACCCAATTCAAAATACTATGATACATTTAAACATAACTTTTATAGAATTAATTTATAGAGCTAATTTTTATAGAATGTAATTACATAATACAAAAAAGGTGGTAGTGTCTACTATCCGCGTCCAAACTCCACAGAATTTTTGTTTTCCAAGTTTCGAAATGTGACTATCATCATAGCTGGTGTTATTGAAGAGATTAATTCTGCAGTCATTGGTATATTTAATACAGTATATATTATTTCGCTAATGTTTTAACAAGTGGGTTTGGACCTTTATCAAAAGCGCTTTTTTAACCTTTTGTAACCCCTTTAAAAATTGCGGACACAGTTAAAGTACCCTACATGATTTCTATTATTTAAAAATGAAACATCCAAGTATTTTTTTAAATCTGTCTTGCACTATGAAAATATCTTCGATAAATTTAAAGTCTATTCGTTGGCCGAGGAAATATCTTTGATACATTTCATATTAAATGGTTGACTGTGGTTTCTAAAGTAATTTTGTTTCTTGGCGTTTTCTATTACTTTTCAAAATTTCTTTTTAGCATTAAGAATAACCTTAAGTAATTCTTATTATTTATAAAAACAATTTCGACATGTTTATTAAACATCATACGGAATGAAAATATTTTCGATAGCATACGTATTGTCGAGTAATTAAAGAAAATAGAACAATAAACATTGCAACATAAAAGTAGAAAATCAAGAACTTTTAAAATTAAGAAAAAATTATAACATTAATTTTATTCTCCACCTTTCTCATGTATCAGTTGTTTGCTCATATTATTTATTCATTGCTTTCGACTTTTTGTTTTTTTAGGCTAACTACGCAAATAAAACACATTATTTTCTCTTTTAAAAGATTTGAATTGAAAAGTCTGAAAACCTAAAATGAATATTTCTTTAATTTCATTCAATTTATTAAGGAATATTGATGAAATTCTGAAATAATTAAAATTAACGGCCTGCTCTGAATTAGTACTTACAAAGTTTTGTGTATTAATTCTTAAGCAAACAATGAACATCTTGACATTAAAGTTATCGAACTGTTAAATAATTTTTTTCTTGTGATACGTGTTATATATATATGTGTTACTGTGAAAGACCGAAATCTGGAGAATGTCGACTTTCACCGGTAGATGTCAACATTAACACAGTCGCTTGGTGTATGTCCGAAATATTTGTTAAATATCCTTATTTCTGACTTACACCGGTGAAAGTCGACATTCGCCATACAATAATGTTGAATATGTTGGAAATTTGCATTTACTTCTCCGTGTTTCAGGTTCGATCATTAATTTTTAAATCATAAAAACATTTTAATGGTCTGTAATTCAAAGGTATGCTGCATGCATATTCACGATACCTACTCGGTTCGGATTCGACACAGGTACCTCCATATATTTTTCTGGTATGAAATTTTGAATATTTTGAAACACATATACAGACGTTTGCTATCTCACACAAGCTTTAAATTATTATTTAACCGGTTGAGTGCGGAGCAGCGCGATAGCGCTCCTCTTGTCATGTGCCAAAATTTCAGGAAGCGCGATAGCGCTACTCTTGTTATGTGCCACAATTGCGGGAAGCGCGACAGTGCTCATTTTAGTTTATTCTAAAATTGCGGAGAGGGTGATAGTGCTCTTATTTGTTATCTCAGTGTGGTGTACATTTAAGGTGGTTGCACTGGTGAAGCGTGCGATTTCTGTGTATATCGTCAACTTACAAGTAATTTTTTAGTATACAATCCATACACATTCGAATTTTCGGCATATATCCACAAGATTTGTTCCGTACTCAAATGGTTAATCCATTCGGGGCCTACCGTCCTATTAAGGGGTCTCAGGACTCTTAAAGCTTTAAAATTTTCGAAACTTTAATTTTTTTATATGTTAAACTCGTGTATCTTCTGAACATTTTGATATAATTGTTTCCTTGAAATTCCCTTTAGAACAGCAGTTGTGGGTTTTAGAATTATACTTGCTTAATAGCTGAAGCGGGGTTTCCAAGACTTTGAAGTCATTTTTCTCAAAATGACGTTTTTGGGCATAATGCACACTATATCTCAAAAACTCCTGATTTTTTTCATGACATTTTCAAAACATGTGTTTCTTACTAGTCTGAAAGAACTGAAACTAAAATTTCCTTTTTATACTCATTTCCTTTACTCAAAAAATATTTTTTTAAGTGATTATACTGTTGAAAATTTCTAAATTTTGCATTAGCTAAATACAACTTTGTATTAAAAATATAAAAATGCTTTAAATACAAATTTATTTAGGTTCAGGGTAATTATTATAATCTGAAGTATAGGACCAAAGTTTTCGTTCTAGTTGCAAAATCTATTTTGTAATCGTGCGCGTAATCTGTTATTCCGATTTTCTGCATCTTTCATCTCAATAAAAATTGTGTCTTAAAATCAAATAAATTTTAAGATATTAAATGTTGAAAATGGTCTTTTTTTTTCCAATTTTAAGCCTCTTTAGACTTGAAATGATCATGTCTTTCCACTGAGTATTATTTTGTCTTAACAAGTAGTTTTGTTATTATCTCCATGTGATAATGATAGAATCCAAATTCTAGTAATGTATCTATTATACATTCAATTCTCTTTTTTTACAATATAGAAATAGTTTACTTAAGTTTTATAAATTTTACATATTTAATGGAGTGATTGTGTTTCTGTTTTTTTTTTTTTTTTTTTTTTTTTTTTTTATAACCACTGTTTCCTCCTAATAGTATTTTTCCATAAGAATTCTGATAACAAATAAGGCAAAGATTACTATTTGTTAATAAATATTATAAAAATCTAGAAATGTAATTACCCGAAAAAAACTGTTTCAGGTATATTGGTTATATTGGCCCATATTTTTAGTGATCGCGAACAGAGTTGGCAATTTAGCCGAAATTCTGGATTTGAAATATCTACCACTTTTTTTAATGGCAATTTTCATTATATTTATTCAACGAATGTGCCATTAAACAAAGCGAAAATTATTATTAAAAAATTCAGGTATTTTTTTAATATAAAATTACTCTTAGTTTTCAATACTAATCGCTAATATTTGAACTGAAATAGCAATATTGAAAAAGTATTAGGCTTACTTTGGAAATATTTGTAGTGAAACGTGAATGCTGCATAAATGTTGCTGTACATTGTAATAATCTCTAACAAAACCTCAATATTGTAAAATTACTTACTCTATGCTGAAAATATTAATAGTGAAATCGCAAAATATTTTTTGAAAGCACTGCACAAATATGTACAAACTGTAAGTTGAAACATTTGACTGAAAGTAGGTTTTATTTTTATAAGTTTTATTTTATCTCATAGAAACAAATAAAATATGCAAATTTTATTAACTTAAGCGAAAATTTTGCACATTAGGGAGAAAAAAAATGAATGTAACGGATAATGAAGTCAAAGGCATTTAATCATATGTTTTAATGTTGACTTCAGCCATACCTTTTCACACTTTCGCATGTATAATATTATTAGAATTAGAATACTATCATTAATACATGGAGATAGTAAAAAAACTAATGGTTAAGGCAAAATAATACTAAATGAAAAAACGTTTTCTCTTAACCGCTTGAGGGGTGGTGGAATATATTATATCCCACCTAATTTTAATCAAGATTTGCACCAAAAACATGTAATTACACATTTATGTTATAACTTTGATGGAAAGAAGTTGTAAAAAAGCTTTTCCTTATTTTGAAAAATTTTTGTATATTCCGGTGTGAAATCAACATTACGGAAACACAATTATTTGTCCCTGAAAAGGTTAATGGGACACTTCACCCCAAACGAGTCAAATAACAATTTCATGATTACATGAATAGCGATCGGCTTCATATCATAAGTACTTAGAATATTCAATATTTATATCAGAAAAATAAACTGAGAAATACATGTGTCCAATCCGAACCGATTAATTATTGTGGATATTCGCGCTGCACTTAGTTTTAGCAGAAAACACTTTAGAAAGTATTTTAGAATAGTGTTCTTGGAAACAAAAATAAAACAATTGTTTTCTAGTTTTCTCTCAATTAATGTATTTCATTTTTCAAAAAATAAAAAAATAAAAAAAATATCACGACTCATTGCAGCATTTATTCAATATAAATTAGGATATTGAACAAAAAAATGAAATTTAAGAAAACATTGCGCGCACCATTTAACCTAGCATAAAACTGACAAAGCTGACTGATTCGCAGTAGAATAAAGAATTTGGCGACAGACTGTAGCCTCTCTGTTAAACACCGCTTCTCTTTTCGACCTCTACCAGAGCATATGTGTGATTGTCGACATTCACCGGTGATAGTCCGAATGTACAAGAATATAATCAAATATTCGGTCTTTCACCGAAGTTTTTGGTATATGTTGACATTCACCGGCAAAAGTCGACTTTCTCCAATTTCGGTCTTTCACAGTAATATATATATACATCGAAGAGCGATTACATTATGACTACCCTCCATCTATAAAAATGAGCCTGAACAGAATCAAAACCACGCAGAGTGCGCGGCTGATGTTGGAGTATATAAAGCGCCAATGCATTGTGCTTCAAATCACACCGTGATTGGTGCTATATTGGGAAAAGCAGCAGATTTATCAGACATTGATAAAGGACAAATCGTTATGGCTCGGCGACTGGGAACATCGATATCAGAAATAGCGCCTTTGGTAGGCTGTTCACATGCAGTTGTTGTGAGCACATATCGAAAGTCCTGAATGGATGATGATACGACAAGTCGCTGGCCAGCGGTGTGTCGGCAGCGACGCATTGATTCCAGAGGAGAGAGGAGATTATTGCGCATTATTTGCCGTGGCCGAAGAGCTACAACAGCCAAAATCACCAGCAGCTACAACATCGTCGACCCATTCAGTGTTTCTCAACACACATTGTAGCGAGTATTGCTGCGTATGGGCCTATGCAGCCAGTGCCCGATGTACGTCGCTGCACTAACAGCACGTCATCGCCAGCAGCGCCTGCAATGGACTCGGAAGCATCGAAATTGGACCACGAAGAATGGAAGAAAGTTGCATGGTCCGACGAATCACGTTTTCTGATCCATCACATCGACGGAAGCGAGCAAATAGACTGATTTTCAATGGAAACACTGGCTCCTGGAATCACAGTTCGCCGGAGACAAGCAGGTGGCGGCGGTATTATGGTGTGGCGATGTTTTCATGGAACACATAAGAACCCGTAATCCCATAGAATAATACCTGACGTACCGGAACATCGTTGCAGACCTGGTGCAACCATTCATGACAACAGTGTTTCCAGCGGGTGGTGGCAGTTACTAACAGGATAAAGCACCTTGCCATACGGGTAGAATCGCCAGAGAATCGTTCGAGGAACATTCAAGTGACTTTCAAGTCATGTATTGGCCTCAAAATTTACCTGACACGAATCAATAGAACATTTGTGGCTCCACCTCAAAAACCGAAATCGTGCTGCCACGCTACCCCCATGCAATGTGCGCGAATTGCAGGACCAGTTGGCGAGTGCTTAGTATCAGACACCTCAGACTATCTATCAGTACCTTGTCGAGTCAATGCTATACCGAGTGTTGATGGATGTAGGGAGAAAGGTGGTCCTACGTCATATTAAACAAGTGGTCATAATGTAATGGCTCTTCGGTGTATATACACATATATATATATAGAGAGAGAGAGGGAGAGAGAGAAAGTAGAGTGGATTAAAACGCCCAATGCTGGTGAAACAACCACTCTTTTAATTCATTAAATGAAGCAAGAGGTTGCGCCTTTGTTCAGTGGATGAATTTGTAGAAATATACATTTTATGCTGCGCAGGAGTTTTACACGATCAGGTGTTATTTATAATAGGAAAGCTGCCTATGTTTATTTTCAAGCAGTTGAAAAAGAAATTTGACGTGGATTCAACATATTATTTTGGACTCATATATAAGTACTTTTTTATGGGGTTTTTTTTAAAATAAGAAATTATTGTATGGAAATACTTTGTTTTGAAGATAATATTAGTATCATGTTGAATTGTAAATTGCAAAATAATGTGGTTGTAATAAAATGAAGGAAAAAGGGTAAAACGCCCTACCAAAGCAAGGATAAAATGTGGAAGTTTTACAATGACCTCTTTTATTTGAATAAATGCATCTTGAAGTGTATATCTTATATATTTTTTCTCAATAATTTCATTTTCTACACTTTAAACATTTAGTGAAATAAACTGAATACTAATTGCAAGGCTAAGTAAGAATAAGCTCTTTTTAATAATATACTTTAAATCACCAATTTCATTTAAATAATTTCATCAACTACGTTTTTCATCTCAGTATAAAATTGTTTGACAATTTGCCTATATTCTCTTCAAAAATAAATAATTTTTAAATATTCATGTGCATAAAATTCGAATTAATGGATCAAAATTTATTTTTTTTTTAAGTGTGTACAACATGAAACAACAGTTCCTGTTGAACTCTTTTTATGAATACTGAATATCTTTTATTTTATAACCACTGTATACGAAATACTTAGACCTAAGTGTTTCATTTTGCAGAAAATGGTAAATTATTACAAAAGAAAGAGCAGTATAGGGAAATGTGATCAAACAGAATTAGAGAACTATCTACAAGATATCAAGAATGGTCAAACCTTAAACTATTGTGAAAAACCTTAAGCATTCCAGGGCTAACATTACGGCGACATAAAGACAATGAAGTCAGCAAACTAGGAACACTACAGTTAGGAAATCTTCATACTGTTTTTTCTTCCGGATGTTGAGAAAGAATTTGTTTAGAACATCTAAGAAATGGAACGTCATATGTTTGGTTTGAGTGCATTAGATGTGCGAAAGCTTGCATTTGAATTGGACGATTCTCTGAAATTTCCTCACACATTTCACAAGGATGTCAAGTGGTCTGAAAAAGACTGGATGTTTTATTTTTTAAAGTGTAATTCGGAGATAAGCATTCGGATGGCTACTGTTACAAGTATTTACTGTGTTAAAGATTTTAATAAACAAGCTGATGGACACATTTTTACCATTTGCAAGGAGATATTATATTCACACAGAGGAACTTTTCTGAAAGTGCGAAATTTTGAAAAAACAAGCATTTCAAATGTGCAAAAATCTCTAAAACTTCGTACACCGAAAGGGATTCTTCAAGCGGTTAAGATGTCTAATGCTCTTATTATTAATGCTCCTCAATTTTCTGGCAGTGCTAGCACAAAAATGTTTGGCCAGAAGACACGATTTTCATGAATTGTTTAGAACATTTCAACAATGCTGCCAAGCCCTGGTATTAAAAGTCCGCATATTTTGATTTTAGATGGGCACCACTGTCATAAGAGTCTCTCTGCGGTAAAATTTTCTAAATAGAATGATATTGTTATGATCACGGTTCCTTCCTACAGTGAAATGCGTCATTTAAAGGGCACATTTTTCAACATCTCTAAAATCGTACTACTATCCCGCATGTGACGGCTGTAAGCCCAATAATCCAGGCAAGAAAATCATAATGGAAAATCTCGTTGGCCTTTTTGCTACCGCTTACAATCGCGCTGCAAGTGTAGAAAAAGGCTGTAAGCGGATTTATATGCACAAGTATCTGGCCATTTGACCAGAACCTTTTTATGACAAGGTTTTTATAGACACTTCTCCGGGAAATCACAATGTACCATGGATCCAAATGTTTAAGGAACAAAAATTCCCATACAGATCAGTCAAACCTACACTGTTAACATTCTGCTGCATAGACACTCCACCGCTTTTATATAATATCTCTATCCTGCCCAATGAGAATGCCCCATGATATAGTGAAGTAATCGTTTTCTATAAAAGTGATGGAGTGACTATGCAGCAAAACCTACAGATTTTTAACAGTTTACGTCAGAAGTTAGAAATCATTCCAAATATTACGCTGTTAAAAATTCATGCTTATCAATTAGTTTAACTGAAAATCATACAACCCCTGAAAATGTAAAGAATATCATTAATCAGTTTTCGCCAGTTCCAAAAATAAAATAAAATGAAGCCAGATGTTACTGGAAGCGAAAAACTGAAAAGGCCACAGTAATAACGAGTTCTCTATTCAAAAAGAAACTTGAAGAACGTGAGTTAATGAGAAGTCGATCTTACAAAAAAAGCAGCCAATTAATTGAAAGAGTGAGAAAGGAAAACAGCGAAGGATACTGAAATGGAATTCGATAAATAAGGGCGTAGTTGATAGTGACAAAGACGCCTAGAAGTCATGCCTAGTATGTGGCAAACATTACATGAAGGATGGAAAAGAATGGGTTCCGTGCACTGGGTGCAAACATTACACACATGGTCAATGCATTCCAACTTCTAGAAGTATTTTGTGTATTATTGTCAACTGTTAGTACGATATGGAATTGTGTGTTTCTGACGAAAATTAAACTAAAGGACTAATTGTTGAATCTTTTTAAAAGTTAAATCCTTATCTTCATAATTTTGATTATACTTTTCGCGATTGGATAATGTGCTTGAAATTTTGCTTTTAGGTAGATTTCGTAAGAAATACTAACTATTACCTACTAAATACTACCTGATAACACCAGCTCTTACAGAAAAATGAAATTAAAAACGCGTCAAAAGTAATCAGATAAAATTGTTAAACTAGTTTTATCTCTAAACTTTATTTAGTTTTTGTCGGTGAAATTACTTCGAAATCTGCCTCTGCCTCTGCCTTTAGGCCAAGCCGGCAGATTTTTTTTCTTATTACAACTTATATGACCACATTACTATAATCATTGATTCCAATTATAAACGAAAACAATTACGTTTTGTAATTCTAATAAATAATATTAAGATTTTAGTTATTTCATTTTGTTTGCAATGTCAGAACAAAATGCACAGAGAAGGGGATTATACCCGCGTGCAGTGAGCAAAGTGCCTAGATGCATTACCATCGACGGTAATACATTCATTAAAAACTGGGACAACTTAACACTGCTAAGCCATACAGAATCGAAAACAAATATCACTTCTACATATCGCTAAGCTTTTTCGTGTTTCTATGATCTTTGATCAAGTAGTGACAGACTCTTATCTGTACTGGGCATTTTACCACGTGGTACTCTATAGAAAATGTATATATGGTATTACATTTATACATTTATACGATGGCTTTGTTGGTATATTATATATATGGAGCATTCTCGCAATCTTTTGACTTTTGGGAAAAAAATCTGACGAAATTAAACTTGCTAAAATAGCATTTTAATCTGATAGACGAATGCCTTAATGTTTCAAAATAAAGAAAAAATGGTCAGCAGCGAATTTTGTTTTTATTTAACTGACGTTTATGTTAATATTATGTTATGGAAAATTAAACTTTGAGAGTTTAATTTGCCTTACCATTTTACCACTAAAACTTTTTATTTTCTTCGAAATTTTTACTTATAATGAATTTGCATAGTACCCACACGACATTCAAATAAGAAATAATAACAATATTGTATTTTTAGTGCAAAATTTTGGTATAACATTGTCTTAAAGGGGTATTAAAAAAGGGATGGTATGGTAAAAAAGGGGACGGTTTAGGAAAAAAAGGACGAAACGGGAAAAGAAGAGACGATAAGGATAGAACGGTAAGAAAAATTACCACCTAATTTAGGCAAATCATGTTAAGACTAAGTGATAGTCACAGTGTTCATTGATTTTTAGAAACAGTTGTTAACATTGGATTATTTTTTTTATTTTATTTACCTCGAAAAGTGCAAGAATAAACCTTGGGGATGGTAAGATTACTAATAAAGCCACGATCTTGAAATTGATATTTAAATGCTGATTTAAACTCTACACTAAATTTGCTGTCAAAGAATTTCAGACATTCTTTCTGCATGAGAAATATCTTGAAAAGAATTCTGTTGGTGCATCTGAAGTGATTTTCTGTGTAAGTTTAGCAAGAGGGATGGTAAGAATGAAAAACCCAGGGACAGAGTTCAAAAAATAATATCAACCGTAAAAATGTGTGCAGGTTAATTTTTTGCTACATATTTATATAAAACAACTGTCCCAGTTTCGGAAAAAAATTCGTCGAATTACTTTTATTGAAACAATGTTGTACAGACAGCTCCAAATTTAAAAATCAGCATCAGGGACACGGAACGGTATAGGAGTTTTCCTGTTATTTGGACCACCAACATCGTCCAAAACTTATTTATCTCGTTAATATTGTTATGCAATCATGCAATGGGATGTTCCTCAGTTTATGAAATAAAAAAACACCAAAAAGTGTATTAAAATAAAAATTATTATTCAGGGACTTGAAAGACAAAAGATTTTGAGAATGACCCATATATATTATTTGGTGATTATAAGAAAACAGGGTTATTATGTATAAGATGATTATTAACAGAACTCTCCCAATATATGAGCCCCAAGCTATCATACGTTCACAGAAACTGAATGAAATTTTTGTTTAAAGTGCTATGAGTTATGCACATAAGAATTATATGAAAATCAACTCTTAAATTCTAACAGTTACGGCTAGAGTGACAATATTCCAAAAATTTCAAATGGCAATACTTACTTTTTTTACTGGAATGTGATCTCCATAGTGCAAAACCATAAATACCGTTGGAGCGGTACCCTGTAAAGGAAAATCGCCAGCGCTAGACAGACTAAGAAAAAAAGTGAAAACAACCAATAAGTTCAGAGAAGCAACTGAAAGCGAATCATGTTTTTTTTTCAGAAATTTTCCACTTGAACTCTTTTACACACGGTGACACTTTGCACGCAACAGATGGTGGACTGCACTGACGCACATACCACGGAAAGAAGAATTTTTTCAACCTGATGTCTGGTGGCAGCTTTCAAATCAGATGCAGTTTGCGGATTAAATTTGAGATTTCAGGTATCCCCAAAGCCATAAGTCCATTGGAGTGAGATGAGGGGTCCTTGGTGCCCACGGAAACGTAGAATGTCTGGAGATAACTTTGTAAACAAACTGTTGTGTTAAGAAACGTTTTACGAAAGAGACCCCCACCACACATATGAGGAAGGACCATCTTGTATACACACGACTTAAGATAGAGTATTTCGCTGTTGCAGATTGGGAATTACATAATTAGTCAACATTTATAGATTACGAACACTCGTTACCGTACACATTTGGAGATTTGCGGTAGTAACCTCTTCAAAAAATAAGAGTACAGGATGAAGCTGCTTGTTATACCGAAACGAAAAATGGGCCTCGCTCGTATACAGAATGCTTAAAACGCAGCTGTCATCGTCGTCATAACGGATGAGGAATTCATTCGCAAAATCTAAACGTGGTTGTTTATCACCTCTAGTAACATCTGGAGACGCTGGAACCGAAACGGAAACATGTGGAGAGCAAAGCGCAGGATCTTGTTGACCGTAGAATTCAGAAACTGCAGAACGCGTGAAACACTGCTTGCATTCGCAATAGGAACTTCGCGTATCGTCTCATGGACTTCTGCAACAGTCTCAACAGGAACAGAATGTCCTCCAGGCCGAGATCATATACAACCAATTTCTACAAGTCCCATACAGATTTTACAGTACACGGGCCTCGGCGTAGCCAATGTTTTCTGCGCTAGACACGCGATACCTCTGCGACATTTTGTCCGTTCAAGTAATAAATCTTTACAATTTTCCCACTTTTTTCCCCTGTATGCAGCATGTTGTTCAGAGTACAAGAAAGCAAGATATGCGGCGCGAATTTCACAGAGCTTTTTCTTTCACTTAGTGCGACAACGTCGGTCATGACGATGTTTTACGCCGAGCGAGGAAATCTGTGTACCTTGGTCCTTTCATTTCATTTCGATGTGAAATGTGACATCATTAGAAAAGTAATTCGCGCTCTGGCGGTCGCCACAGTTGTTTTCTCCTAGTCTGTCTAGAGACATGATTTTCGTGCTACAGCGACCGTTTCAACGCTTTTTATGGTTTTTCACCACGAAGAGCACATTCCAGTAGAAAAGTAGGTGTTGCCATTTGGAAATTTCGACTACATTTTTCGCATAAATATTTAAATATATATATGCCAGCCTTTTGTTTTCTTTTTAGGGGTACTGAGTACTACAACAAGTAAATATTCGACAACTGAAAAAAGGACTTGTTCGTGTGAACTTTATTCTGAATAACAGACAAGGGCGTAATGGGTGTAATGTATTTTTGGAAAGAAATTAGGCGATTTTGTCTTAACCCTTTATGCACTGAATTATGAATTCATGAAAATTTTATCTTCTAAAGCATTTTTCGTGAATTTTTGAAACTGCATTAGTAGATTTACATAATCATTTAATAAATTTTTGAAGGATTTTAGAAGGAATGAAGGATTTAAAAGGATTAATTAAATTTAAATTAATAGGGATTTTGAGCAATATTTATGACCCCACTCGAATCTTTTATTTTAAATATTTTTCTTTGTATTTCGTAGAATGAGGAAATGTACAAATATAATGTTCTTACAAAAGAAATATAGAAATATTTCCGAACTGAAAAATTCCTCCCCCTCCCAATGACAAGAAAGTTGAAAAGATGCAAAGGGAAAAGAAATCATACTTTTAAAAATGTTTTTGTTTCGTATAGAAGTGTAAAACATAACAGCGTTAAAAGCACCAAAAATTTTAAATTTTAAACATACCGGTTTCGGTAGCAAATAACGTACCTTCCTCAGTGTTAAGGATGGCGGAAATTTGCTCTCATATATAGGAGAGATGGGGATTCACGTTAAAGGTTTATTAACCAATAGGAGAACCGAGGATTGCAGGTAACAGCCAGTAGGAAAATAGACACGAAGTAGAACCAAAGTAGTTATAAATTGCTTTAAAAAAATTAAGAGAAAGAAGTTTTTGTGTAATATTTCCAACAATCTGATAATGGGGAATAGCAAATTCACATTTAAGATTATTTTTAAAATTTTTATAAATATGAAATGCTTCAAGGAAGTTAAGTTCATGTAGAAGTAGGTTTAGAGATTATTTTAACTGAATTGAAGTCAAAAGTATGATTCGTCACCCAAAAATGTTTTGCAATAGAGGATTTATTGATTTCTTGTTTTTTAATATCTTGTTGATGTTCTTTGATACGAAATTTTAAGCAGCGTTTGGTTTGTCCAATATAGGAAAGGCCGCACTGGCAATTAATACGGTAGATACCCCATGAATTGGATAGTTCATTGGGTCTTTGAGTGAGAATAGGGTGAGTTTATTGGTAGGGAACAAATTATTTTGCAATTGTATTGTCTAAGAATTTTAGTATTGGGAAAGCTTGATTTAGAAAAAAATGCTAATATTGGAAAGAGTAGAAGACTGAGCAGAGTTTGAGGAACGAGGATGCTGCAGTTTAAATAGAGCAGTATCAATTATAGAAGAGTTTTAACCTCTATCAATCGCATTGGCTTTAATGTATTGAATTTCACTATTAAATGACTGAGAATCAGAGCAAACATGTATGGCACGATTTATAAAGGTATACAAGGAGGCCATAAATCGTGCCATACATGTTTTCTCTGATTCTCAGTCATTTAATAGTGAACTTCAGTACATTAAAGCCATTGAGATTGATACAGGTTAAAAAACTTCTATAATTGATACTGCTCTATTTAAACTGCAGCATCCTCGTTCCACAAACTCTCCTCAATCTTCTAATCTTTCCAATATTAGCATTGTGTTACCCTTCTTTTCTAAATCAAGCTTTCCGATTGCTAAAATTCTTAGACAATTTGATTGCAAAATAATTTTTCTCCTACCAATAAACTCACCCTCTCCACACTCAAAGAACCTATTGAATTATCCAATTCATGGAATATCTACTGTCAGGAATAACCTATTAACTTCCAGTGCAGCCTTTTCTTTATTGGACAAACCAAACGAAGCTTAAAATTTTGTATCAAAGAAGATCAACAATATATTAAAAAACAAGAAATCAATAAATCCTCTATAAAACATTGCGGAAAGATGGATCATACTTTTGACTTCAATTCGGTTAAAATAATCTCTAAACCAACAAGAACTTAACTTCCTTGAAGCATTTCATATTTATAAAAATTTAAAAAATATTAGGTAGCTTTCATTACAAAAAGGATGAAAATTTTTTGTATATTTTCATCGATCATGACCCCCAGACCCCGAAACTAGACTCCGTTCAAAAGGTGATATATATATATATACGAGGGTGGATCAAATATTAACCGGAATTTCTGCTGAGAGGCCTGAAGCTCAACGCGACGGCGCTCAAACCTCTGCGCATGCCAGATGAGGTTGTCACATGACTATCTATGTGCCGGTATGTGCTACTCTCTCAGTTCCTCAGTCAGCATCAAGATGAATGAGAGAGAGGTTCACCCCAACGTTGCGCAGAGCATTATTGTTACATTTATCACAAATGAAGGGTAAAACCGGCTGAAATCTTACGAAGACTTCAAACTCAGTTTAAAGAGACACGCCTGAAGAAATCCCAAGTGTTTGACTGGCACAGAAAGTTTGTTTAAGGACGAGCAGAAGTTGAAAACAATCCCCATGCCCCCCCCCCCCCCCCCATCGAACAAGTTTGACTGAGGAAAATATTAACGCCGCTTTGGCCATTCTAGAGGTTGCTGCCTACTACTGCCAGATGTTAGATGAAATAAAGCGTGCATATCAGAGGAGAAGACGTGAATTTCGGTCAGAGAAGTGATTTTGCTCCATGACAGTGACGTCCCCATACAGCCAACCTGAATCTCGAAAGGTTGGAGGAAATGCGTTGGACATCACTAGAACACCCTTCCAATAGACCCCCTGTGATTATCACATGTTTTGGACTTTGAAAGAAGCATTAGGAGGTGAACGATTCGGCGATCACACTGCTGTTGAAGTCTTCTTGCGCACTTGGCAGGAGACACACCCTTCTTCTTTCTATGATGACGGCATCAAAAAACTTCCAACCGGTTGGGGAAAATGTGTTTTGAAATCAGGAGATTATATAGAAAAATAATGTGTAGCTTTCTGTTTTGTATCTTGTACCAATAAATAAAAAAACAAAAATTCGGGTTTATATTTGATTCACCCTCGTATATACAGGGTGATTCATAAAAGATGGGCAGAACTTTAAGGGGTTATAGTACACTTAAAGACAAATAATATTAAATAGGAGACTAAGGGTCCCAGACGTATTCCCAAGGAGATAGGGGGCATTAAAGTTTAGGGTCCGAAATTTCAAATGATTATAAAACATGGAAAAATTGGTCGATTCGTTTGCGGTTTTTGCAAAAAATTTTCTTTATGCCAGTATTTTCTTGAAATAAAATTTTAAAGTTCAATTTCAAAAAATGCCGATAGGGGACGCTTTAGACTTTGGAGTAACAAACAACTATTTTTTAACGTTATTTTTTGTATTTCTTTAAATGATTTCGAAAGCTTAGACTTAAACTTAAATTTTGATCTAAAAATCTGAGTCCTAACGAGTAGTTAAGTAGCGTAAACTGAAATTTGAAATTTGAAACCCTTCTCCCCCCAGAACAAAAATCAGTTATTCCCGATCTTTGTGTCGTAGATTAGGCTCTAACTACTGCCGCGTTTTGCTAAAATTATTCTTTATGTCAGTATTTTCTTGAAAATAAATTTTAAAGAAAATTTTCAAAAAATTCCGATAGACGGCGCTTTAGACTTTGGAGTAACGAACAACTATTTTATACCGTTATTTTTTGTGTCTCATTAAATGCTTTCTAAAGCTTAGACTTAAATTTTCAGCACAAAATCTGAATCGTTAGACGTGGTTAAGTTTCTGGGGAGAGGGGTTTGAAATTTCTACTCCTGAGCACATTTCAGTTTACCATGTCCACACATTGTGTGCTGTGATACGAGGTAAAAATTCACAAATTAGGATTATGTTACCAAAGCATATTTATTAACATGTAATTACAATAAATGTTCAAAATTGTGACCACCAGAGGTTATGCACGCAGAACAACGGCGAAGAATGGAACGGCGAACATTCGCGAAAACATCAGGCTTTTCGAGCACTTCCCCTACAGCGGCGGAAAGTCTGGCGACCAGTTCCTCGGGGGATTCAATGGGTGTCTCATACATAAGAGCCTTCAATCGTCCCCAAAAAAAGAAATCGAGGGGTGAAAGATCTGGCGAGCGAGCAGGCCAAGCAACAGGACCACCTCTACCAATCCATCTGTTCGGAAATGTGATGTCCAGATAGTTGCGGACGTCTCGTACGTAATGGGCTGGCGCTCCATCGTGCTGGAACCACATGACCCGCCGGATGCGTGGAGGAACAACGTTTAACAGGTCTGGCAGCACATGTTGCAGAAATGTGAGGTATGTTTTACCGTTGAGGCGTTCAGGAAGAAGGTACGGTCCGATTAGGTGGTCTCCGAGGATTCCTGCCCAAACATTGATGGAAAAGCGTCTCTGATGAGCATGTGGATACGTAGCATGTGGATTGACATCCGCCCATACATGTGCATTGTGTGTGTTAAATGTACCTTCACGTGTGAAGGTACATTCATCGGTGAAAAGCACAGTTCGTCCAAAATGTGGATTTAGCGCGTTCTGCTGCAGAAACCAGCGGGCGAATTCAATACGATTTGGATAATCCCCTGGAGACAGTTTCTGGACTCGTTGCACATGAAACGAGAGCAAATGTTCATCCTTCAGTACCCTCCAAGTCATGGACTGTGAGGTATCTACCTGCCTAGCCACTGTTCGTGTACTTGTACTTGGCTGCGCCGCTACTACATCCAGAATGGCTTCTGCAACAACTACTGATTCGTCCTTTTTTGCACGACCTGCATTCGACCGGGAAGCGAGAAATGATCCCGTCTCACACAACTGTCTGTGCAAGCGCTCGAAAGTTTTGCGGTTAGGCAACCGCCTGTTGGGAAATCGCTCTCCGTACATTCGTTGTGCCTCTGCACCATTTCCATCTGCCGCTCCGTAAATTAAATGCATGTCAGCCTTTTCCTTATTCGTGAAGGGCACCATCTTCCGATTCATTACTACAGCGACTTACACTTGACTCACCGTTCAGTGGTTTTTATGCCTGAATCGAAACGAAATTTTGCATACGTGTTCTTCTTCTTCCCCATTTGACATTTGCATACTTTCTGTTTCCTTCTTCACCCGGTGACTAGCGTCAGGAATGGAGCTTTAACGTTTGCATGAGCGACGTTTCCAACTGTGCCAGTGCCTTTATGAGTGAATTCCGACTATGCAGTCCTTGACGAAAGTTGTATTTTTCCCTCGAATCACAGCACAGAATCGTTGGGCATGGTTAAGTAGTGCAAACTGAACTATGTTCAGAAGTTGAAATTTGAACCCCCTCCCCTCGCTACTGAACCACGCTCAGCGATTCAGATTTTGAGCTGAAAATTTAAGTTTAAGTCTAAGCTTTAGAAAGCATTTAATGAGACACAAAAAATAACGGTATAAAATAGTTGTTCGTTACTCCAAAGTCTAAAGCGCCCTCTATCGGAATTTTTTGAAAATTTTCTTTAAAATTTATTTTCAAGAAAATACTGACATAAAGAATAATTTTAGCAAAACGCGGCAGTAGTTAGAGCCTAATCTACGACACAAAGATCGGGAATAACTGATTTTTGTTCTGGGGGGAGAAGGGTTTCAAATTTCAAATTTCAGTTTATGCTACTTAACTACTCGTTAGGACTCAGATTTTTAGATCAAAATTTAAGTTTAAGTCTAAGCTTTCGAAATCATTTAAAGAAATACAAAAAATAACGTTAAAAAATAGTTGTTTGTTACTCCAAAGTCTAAAGCGCCCCCTATCGGCATTTTTTGAAATTGAACTTTAAAATTTTATTTCAAGAAAATACTGGCATAAAGAAAATTTTTTGCAAAAACCGCAAACGAATCGACCAATTTTTCCATGTTTTATAATCATTTGAAATTTCGAACCCTAAACTTTAATGCCCCCTATCTCCTAGGGAATACGTCTGGGACCCTTAGTCTCCTATTTAATATTATTTGTCTTTAAGTGTACTATAACCCCTTAAAGTTCTGCCCATCTTTTATGAATCACCCTGTATATATCCATATATATATATCTGATATTTGACACACTGTAACTCTAATATTTATGAACCGATTTGGATGTAACTCGGTGTGTACATAGTACATACGAATGTCTCGACCGAGTTCGTTGGTCAGCTCCATCCGCCATTTTTGTTTCAAAATGGCGGCCACTTAAAATTAAAAAAAAAAAATTAATTTGAAATGTGTGACCAAAAAATTGAAAGTGGAAAAATATTTTTTTTCTTATGTGTTTGACCTTTATACAAAGATTCCAGAGCAGTTTTTGTTTCGTCTATATCTTAAAAAATGGCTGAGTTATAGCACTTTGAATTTCTAGCGTGGCTGACATTTTGAAACGTACTGCATTTTTGTCACGCGATAACAGTCGTATTTATGAACCGATATGGATGTACCTTCGTGTGTACATAGTACATACCAATGTCTCGACCGAATTCGTTGGCCAGCTTCATCCGCCATCTAGCTTCAAAATGGCGGCCATTTGAAAAAATTAAATTTAAAATAAGGTACCAAAATATTGGAAAATGAAAAAGATTTTTTTCGTATGTGTTTGACCTTAATACAAAGATTCCGGAACAGTTTTTGTTTCGTCTATATCTAAAAAAATGGCTGAGTTATAGCATTTTGAATTTCTATTGTGGCTGACATTTTGAAACGACCTGATTTTTGTCATGCGATAACAGGCGTATTTATGAACCGATTTGGATGTAACTTGGTGTGTACATAGTACAAACCAATGTCTCGACCGAGTTCGTTGGTCAAATTCATCCGCCATCTTGTTTCAAAATGGTAGCCATTTAAAAAAATTAAAAAAATTTTAATTTAAAATGAGGTATTAAAAAATTGGAAAATGAAAAAAGATTTTTTTATGTGTTTGACCTTGATACAAAGATTCCGGAGCAGCTTTTGTTTCGTCTATATCTTAAAAAAATGGTTGAGTTATAGCACATTGGATTTCCAGCATGGCTGACATTCTGAAACGATCTGCTATTTGTTGCGCTATAACACACGTATTTATTAACCTATTTGGATGTAAGAAGGCTTGTGCATAGTATATAGCAATATCTCGACCAAGTTCGCTGGTCAGCTTCATCCGCCATCTTGTTTCAAAATGGCGGCCATTAAATAAAAAAAAATTATATTTAAAGTGAGGTGCAAAAAATTAGAAATTGAAAAAGATTTCTTTCTTAAGAATTTGACCTTGATATAAGGATTCCGGAGCTTTTTTTGTTTTGTCTTTACCTTAAAAAATGGCTCAGATATAGCCGTTTGAATTTCTTTATGTGGGTGACATTTTGAAAAATCTGATTTTTTGCCGGCGACAGCACTCGTATATATCAACCGATTCCGATGTGAGTGAACATGTGCACAGGAATTACTAAGGTCTCGACCAAGTTCACGGGTTAGCCTCATCCACCATGTTGTCTTAAAATGGCAGGCACTTCATGATATCGTTGAATTTGGCAACCAAATATAAGTTACTTTAAATAAAAACAGCTTGGATAAAGCTGACTAATTTCACGAAATTTTCATTCATAAGGATTTAGTATTGATAAAAATTAGTACTGAATCTTCTATAATCGATTTCCACCAAATTGAGCTTCGTGTGTTTGAATAAAATAAGCTAGCTTTTTAAAAAATAAGGAATATGAAAGCTACCTCTTCTTCCTGGCACTGGCCGGAAGGACTTTTGTTAATTGTGAATTTGCAATTCCCCTATTATCAGATTGTTGGAAATATTACATAAAAACCTCTTTCTCTTAATTTTATTTAAGCAATTTCTCATTAACTTGGTTCCACTTGACATCTATTTTCCTGTTGGCTATAACCTGCTATTCTCTGTTTTCCTATTGGTCAATAAACCTTTAACTTGAATCCCCATCTCTACTATATATGTGAGGAAATTTCCGCCATCCTTAGCACTGACGAAAGTATGCTATATGCTACCGAAACCGGTATGATTAAAATTTAAAATTTTTGGTGCTTTTAACGTTGTTATTTTTTGCAGTTCTATCATATTGCACCAAGCTCCTTCTTGATAACTATTTTTGTTTTGTGTAACCAATAATGCTTTTGGAACAAGATAAATCAATGAATCTATAACTCATTCTAAACTGTATTACAACTAACTGATATATTAAATGAATTTTATAACAGGTTATTTTAATGGTACTTATATGTACCGTCAGTAGAAACAGGGCTAAACAGCTCTAACTGTAACTGCAATATGAGTTGTACCATTGAAGAACAGCTGTAGAAATGGATAGAGGTGGTCCATAGCTAACTTTCTGAAAAGCGTTCACTCGATACTAGATTCAAGCAGAGTTTATTTCGCCAACCAGACACAATTTTTTCTAAATCTTAATGACCGTTCTTTAGAAGGAGACAACTTAAGTTTACTTAAGTTTATTATTTCTGAACTGTAATCTTCACGTTATTTTATCACATAAAAATAAGACAAAGATTAAAACTGTAAAAGCGCTTATTTTCGCGATTTTCACGAGCCCGTCGTAATCGCGAAAATTTAAGCCACGCGATTTTTTTTTTTTTTTTTTTGCCTCAAATAATAATAAGAAATCAGAATTTTTTTACTTATCCAAAATTTAATGATTAGAGTTACTTAAATAAGAAATAACTACAAAAATTTCTTGAACATTTAAAACTATTTTTTGAATACTATACAACTGTTTCTTGAATAAAAACAATAGTACAACTAATAGAATGCCGCTCATTCACTTACAATATTTATACCAGCTTGTTTGAAGGCATTCAAAATTATTTCATGTTTGGCTTCAACACCGTTAAATGCATGCGCAAGCCAAGAAGCGTGGATTGGTTTTAGTCGTGATATTTGCAGGTCCACAGATTCTTTTTCCTCTAGAAATTTAAGCTCATTAGAATACCACTCAATAAACTCATTCTTGAGCAAACGCTTGAACCCGCTGTTTACAGGCTTTTACGCCGTTTACGTCCAAAGGCTGGAGCTCTCCTGTGCAGGGAGCGAGCACAACAATTGGAATAATATTCCTCTTTTCTAGTTCAGCCAGAAAAAGAGGATCCATGTGTGCCTTAAAACGTCGAACAATGCTACACCAGGTTGTCTCGAACTAGCCCGAGAAGTTCTCTCGGCTTGTCGTAATAAGGTACAAGAATATTCTCGATGTATCGAATCATTGTGTCAGGACAAAAGGAAGGTTCTTAAAATGCCACGCAAAAGGAGTTCTATTCAGGTAGTTTCGGAATTTTTCAACTTTCGGTTCTGTTCATATAAAACTCGCGAAATTTTCAGCTCGCGAAATAACCGATATCTTCATTTTCGCAAAAATAAGTGCTTTTACGGTATTTGAAAATAAAAGTAGCCAAATTCCAGGGTCAGGGCAAACGCTGAGAAATATTCGCTGGCGACAGCCGCTATTTCTTTAAATTAGCGCGTTGGTTTATTATTCAGAGACTGTGACTAGACATGGCATTTATAGGTTACTGCACAACGCTGTGATTACAGTTTCATAAAAAGACGATTAAAGCACACTTTTTTTAATGTGCAATAAAGTGTGTTTATAAAGTTGTTAAATATTTTACACAGTCCCTTTTTTCAGATTCCATAAAATTTATTATTTGTAGTACTTCCCAACATAGCTCAAAAGTGTTTAAGATTTCGGTTAGTCTATCTTGGCTCAAACTGCCCTAAATATAATTGGAATATCATGTAATTAGTATATGTAATTTAAGTTTACTATGACATGTACGCTGTAGAAAGTGGAGTGTTTAGCTTTATAATTCGTTTTCAAGGACAATCGAAAGTTTTCGTTTATATTATGGTCAATGGGATAAATCAAATCTTTTATGGTGATTTTAAAGATGTTACGCTATTTAAAACATAATGACATTTATGTGAATTAAAATAAGTATTCTCTAAATTATGGTAAGGAAAGCTGTTATCATTCCTTTCTGCTAAATTTTGAGTGTCCACTACTGCAGCATTTGAAATCCACACTCGCTCAACTAATTTATACCCATTGGAAATTGCACTGACTTCGAATAGGTCAATTATCACTGCAAAAGAAGTTATGATTTTAAACCAGGGTCTGGCGGAGAGTTTTATCGGAAAACGTTACAGCTTTAACAACAATTTTTAACAGTATGTCAAAAAAAAAACTATAAAAATTATCTTGCTAAAAAAGTTATGATTTAAGCTAAGAAAAATAATTTTTTGTTTATCATTTGTTTGTTTATCATGCATAAAGTTGCCGGTGAAAAAGAATTCATTGCAAACCGCGCTTATTTATCCTAATTTCTTCCTTTTTATGAGTTTTTAAAGTTGTAACGAACTTTTAGCTCACCCGGTATATGAATTTAACAGTTTAACATTTATCTACTGATTGGATATCTTTGAGTTTCGATCTCTCCGTTCTATATTAGAAAGTGTATAATTCTACCTCATGGCTATGAATATCTCACAAGCATTTTGTTTCTTCTATTTGAATTTCTCTAAATTCAAAGTTGCTATTTTCATTTTTGTACACGGAAAAATCTGTTTAGTTGAAATTACTAAATTTTGGTTCATATAGCTCCATCCCAATATTTTGGTTGGAATGATTAAATTTTGGTTAGATTGACGAAATTATTTTGTTAATTCAACAAATCGTTTGGTTAGTCCATTCCAAACAAAATATTTGGATGGAGCTATATGAATCAAAATTTGGTAATTTCAACAAAACAGTTTTTTCCGTGAAATATTCTTTAACTTGGTTTAATCAGAAAAGAAACGTTCAATATAAAAAAAAATCATTTAAAAAAATTCAGTATACATTAAACACATTATGATGATTTCGCGCTTTTATTTATTTAATCTTTTTTTTTTTTAATGAAAGGGAAGACTTTATGACCAGGAATACATTTTCCACTTGAAGACATACAATTTATACTGCTTTATAAATATTTATGAGACATAAAATAATTCAAACACAACTTTGAGAAAAAAATGTTTTATTTTTTTATGCACAAACTATTATTGTTACTTTTTGTAGTCATTAACTTTACAAATGTAAGATTGAAGCATGGAAAATGCGCTATTGTGCTATATGCCTCACTTAACTTTTATGACTGATTTATCGCTAAAAAATACAGTGTTGCATTCAAAAGAGAAAAAAAGGGGGAAATTGTACTTAATCATTAGACAAAAAAACATTCAAATTTACGTTAAGTGATGAGTGCTTTAGAGCTGCAACATGTTTTTCCGTGAGCAAAAAATAAATAAATAAATAAATAAATAAATAAAAGTTAACACACAATCACTGAATAAGAGTGGTTTTAGTTTTTAATTTTTCGTTCTTTATTTAGAACTATTATTTGGAAAAAACTGTAATTTAAAATAAATGGGGTTTTTTTTAATATAAACCAAGAAATTACATCAATTTAGCACCAATTCATATCAAAGTGTATCTGAATTTGAAGTTTGATAAAAATTCGTGCCTTAGTTCTTGTGATAGAGCTATAGCGGAAATTCCGAAAATTGCAGCATAGCAGCGCCACCAGTTGAGTGATTTGCACCAACACATAAACAGCAATAATTAATATCCAGGTAGACATGGATCTGAAGTTCGTTGAAAATCCAAGCATTAGTTCTTGAGATAGAGCTACTGCGGAAATCACAAACAACAGCATAGCAGCACCACTTATTGAGCGATTTACACCAAACTGTATAAAATGTCAATTCATGTCAAGGACTAACTGATTCTAAAGTTTGATGAAAATTCGTGCATTAGCTCTTGAGATACACCTATAGTGGAAATTCTGAAAAATACATCATAGTAGCGCCACCTGTTGAGTGATTTATACCAAAATGTACAAAATGTGAATTCATGTCAAGGATTAAGTGATTCTGGAGTTTGGTGAAAATTATTGCATTAGTTCTTGAGATACAGCTATAATGGAAATTCTGAAAAGTGCAGCATAGCAGCGCCACCTGTTGGGCGATTTGCACCAAAACACAAACAGCACTAATTCATATCAAAGTATACTTGAATCTGAAGTTTGATGAAAATCCAAGCATTAGTTGTTGAGATAGAGCTATTGCGGAAATCGTAAAAAATGCAGTATAGCAGCGCCACCTGTTGAGCGATTTACACCAAAATGTACAAAACTTCAATTCATGTCAAGGACTAACTGAATCTGAAGTTTGATGAATATCCGTTCATTAGTTCTGGAGATTGAGTTATTGCGGAAATCGGGAAAAAGGCTGCATAGCAGTGCCACCTGTTGAGCGATTTACACCAAAAACTAATCATTACCAATATATATCAGGGACTAACTGAGTATAAATTTTAATTAAATTCCGTGCATTAGTTCTTGAGATAGAGCGCCCACAAAATTTGTCACATACAGACAGACTCACAGACATTTTCTAAAAACACGTTTTTCGGAATCTCTGACCCCTAAAACGTGCAAATCTGTCGAAAACCGAAAGTCGAAAATTTTTAAGAATCCAATACTTTCTTTTTGTAAAGATAGAAGAAAGTAAGAAGGAAAAAACATTAAATCGCAATATACTGGCTCAGCAATGAGGGATATTTAGTAGTTAAAAATCCCCCCAGATCAATCAAGTGGATAAGTGCAAAAGCTTTTGTGTTGTGATAAAAATGTCGCAGATTAAAACACAACGAAAAACAAAGCAACAGTAACTTTAAAAAATAACATTAAATTGTTTCAATGCTTCATAAATAAATTATCCTCTTTCAGTGCAAAATGAAAAAAAAAAAAAAAATAAAATAAAGATAATTATAAACAATAATGATATTTGCTATTTCTCATTCTTTTTCACTTCTCTCGAAAACAAAAAGGGTTTTTTTGTGAAGCCTTGAAACAGCTTGAAGCTGATTATGCTGTTCAAACTTTAATATGGCTGTGTGTTTTGCTTTATATCGTTTATTATGCATGACATATTTAGCAAAAGAAAAGAGAGGAATCAGAAATCTATATCAGCACCATGTAACTTTTTTATGATCAACTAAATAGAAAAGGAACAAAAGATTGTTCTCTAGGTAAATTTAGCTTATTTTGTCTCCAAAAAATAACGTTACCTTACAGAAGTCAGCAATAAACAAAGCAGATGTATCATTGTACGATTAAATGCTCTATAAATTTTTTTTTAATTTCTACGCATCGCACATTTTTTATTTTTAGACCATCATATTGGGAAAATAAGTTCTTTTAAATGCAATTTGTTTGACAACTGTATCTCCATATATTCTTGAAATATTAATTTTTTTGTAGTTTTTAGCGACATTTGTTTAATTTTGGGATCTCAAGTACTCCATTTCTGTAGAAAGTAAAGGAAAAATAGTTGGAAAATAGCAGTTATATCTTTTTGTTGCCACTTTCTCATAAAAACTGAAAAAAAAGTAATTAAAATACGTGCTATTTTGAAAAAATATAAATGAATTGATTTCTTTTTGCTGCATTTGTGTATTATTCTGAGATAGTGACGTCCTATCCAAACTTTATTGTAGACGTTTATGATTGGATCGTAAATAGGGAATTCTTCAGCGGATCCGGATGACGTCGTTTTATATAAATAAAATCACGTGTTTTAAGTCTTAAAACTGAGCTACAGTAGAGTCCCTATTATCCTAGTCGCGCTTAACCGAGTTTCCGCTTTAACCCACATATTTTCTTCTGATGGACTGATTGCTTCTATTATTATGAAACATCCATTATAAATGAAGTGTTAGGTGAAGATGAAAGAGCAGGCGTAAAATGTTAGAACTCTGATTTTCTGGTCAGAATGTGGAAAAAATCGACCATAATTATTTTTCATTTCAAAGGTATAATTTCGATTAACTTGGATAATCGGGACTCTACTGTATCTATATTTATATACATATATTTTTTTTTTCTTCGGGGGCGACACTAAATTCAGAAAAAGCAGAATTCCTGTTTTCTAGCTATTATTGCTTTCTTTGGTTCTGAAATAGGAATCTCATTTTTAACTTAATTTTATTTATTTATTTCAAAATAAAAACAATATTACGTGAATCCAACAGAATATTTCTATGAAAAACGATATGGTAATAAGCCTTTTCTGTCATTTCATTCTAATATTTTGAAATATCTTATTCAATTTATGTCTAATTTGTTATTTAAATTATAAGCTAGTGCTGTCACTTTCAATTGAAACCAAATATAAATCGTTTTTAAGAATATGTATTTAAATTAAAAGATATATATTCTATTTAGATTTAGTATTCTCCTGGTATATGCGCTCTAAAGTCTCATATTTGCTAAATTTTAATCTGTTCGGCAGAGAAGACATCTTTTGTTTATTATACAATCTGATAACAATTGAAAGTATGCTTAACAAATTCCATGGAGAAAATAATGCGCAAGTTCCTAAACAAACAACTATTTATCGCATAAGCGATTTCGCAAATGAAGGGATAATAAATATTCTGCATTGCCGTAAGGAGTTTTATATAATAAACTATCTGAAAACTTTGATGATTGTTAGATTATTCAAATAAATCAACAGAAATGAAATTTATGCCTTGATATATTCTTATTTAAAGAGAGCTTTTCCCGATACGGCTTCAATTTTAGGCCATTTTCGGGATTTTATTAAAATAAAGGTCAAAGAAAAAATTTCTTTTTGCATTGCATGTATGGATGTATTGATGACACTTTTTGTGAGTTTCAGAGCCAAAAACAGCAAACTGAATTTATTTTTCTGTATATCATTAACTGTTTAAAAATATTGTAAAGACTAGTCATTGTTAATGTATCTTATCATATGCAATGGATTTGAGTCTTCCCCCGGAATTACACTTATAACTCTAAAGCAAAAGCTGGGTTCCTGGGGCGGTCATCCTTTTCATACCTGCATTGCAAATACCGTGCTTTCATGAAAATATGACATTATTGTCATATAAGAATATTGACATTTTAATTTATCTTAACTAATTTTAATTTAAATACAGATTGTTGTTGTGCATGATGTGGATGCTGTGCACAATCCTCAATAATGCGGTGTACGGGATTCCGCACTTAATAATCATCGGGAAAAAATATCAACACAAATTTCTAAAATATGTTAAATTAATTGAATCCCAAATATAAAAAATTGATAAGATAAATCAAAATTTACCAATTTTTTTTGTCATTTTTGAAAGCGTTTCAAAATCGAAATTAATTACAAATTTTAATTTTTTAAAGGTTTTTCCCCCCTGACTAAAAAAAAATCAAGCATAATGCGGAGAAACCAACCGACAAAGAAAAGCTTGGCCGATTTAAGCATAAGAACGTACACCGAGTCAAATACATTTCTTTGAAAAAAATGCTTTTCAAGATTTTCAGTGACAATTCTATCAATTTGAAACCGAACCATCGAACTAGTGGTCATAATTTAAATATTGATAGAAAAAAATGATTTTGAGGGTATATATTAGACACTTTAAAGTTTAAAAAAGTGCAATAAATGGAAAATTCATTTTTGAAATTTTCAAGGAGAATCTTACATAAATTACAAACTTTTATTTAACTTGTTCGGCTAAAATTTTGCAAGCCAATATTAACACATCTCTTGTGCTACATTTGACCTAAATTTTAGGAATGTGGCATATTTCCGCTGACAATACAATATTCTATAAAAATAAAAAATAAAAAAATAAAATAAATAAAAGAAAAAAGACGCTTCCGGCTACCGACCAGGGGCAAAAACTTTTTCCCAATAAGGATTCGTTAATATTTTCGCCCAATAAGGTCGTTTATTGATTCAAAAATAAGCTGATGTTCTTCGATTGAACCGTGGTATGGTTGGTAAATGTATCATTATTAAGTTCAGCATAAAGGTGCTATCGTCTGGAGGACATTGACCGATTATTTTTTGCCAAAAGCCTAGATTTAAAATTGTATATCCATTTTATTTAAAAAGAACTGTTAAAAATCACTCGCAAATTTAGTTTATTTCTTTTTAAAAAAGTATTTATTTCTATAAATTGTCCATTGAATTTTTCATTTTTAGTATATTATAATAGAAGCTTGCTTTAATTTTTTTTTTTTTTTTACTCATAATTTATTTTCTGGAAAACTTAGCCTGAAAGAAACACAGATAGAAATTTACTAAGTTATATATTGATTTTCATAACTTTGCTGACTACATCTATTCAAAGTCTTATATTTTCATATAAAATTAAACAAATTAATATCTTTCATTCACATGTGGGACTTAATTTCATACATTAAATATTCTATCTACGTCGATACAACTTAATGATCGAATATGCATCTCTAGCTATTTGGTGAAAAAATTGTACTTGCAGTTGCATAAGAAATTAATAATTTGAGTCAGGTTACGTTAACTTATAGAAACAGTTATGATCACTTAAGCAATTTCGCAAATGAAATGATCCATAAATATCGAGCATCGTCGTAACAGGTTTTACAAAATAAACTAAATAATGAATTTCTAATTGTCAGATTATGAAGCAAATCAAAGGGCGGTGAAATGTATGTCTTAATATATTCGTATCTAAGGCCATAAGAAACAGGTTTAGAAATTTACTAACAGAACGAAAAATAATAATTATGATAATTTACGACGCTTGTAACATTTAATTGCAGACAATTTATGTTACATAAGTTTCATGCAAAATGTATAGCAAAGGTTGCTAGCGACCGTAAAGCGCCAACAATAGAATGAAATATACCAAAAAATTAACTCTGTTTTCATTCGTAAAAGTATTAAAAATTTTATGCTGATGAAAAACAGGATATGAAACCAAATCAAAACGATCAAATAAGTCTTAGAAATACCTTTTTCTGCTTAAATAGGAATCTGAATAAAATAACAAGATTAATTTATGCCGAAATTCTATTCACTTTATGAAAAGATTGTCAATATTTTTTACACTTTGACAAAGAGCAAATTTTTAGGTAAGTAAAAAGTCTAGTAAACTTCACAAAAAAAAAAAAAAAAAAAAAAAAAAAAAGCTATGTATTTGCAAAATTCAGTTTAGGCTGTACTTTGTATGTACTTATCAAACTGGAAGCAAGTAAGTCATGCACTATTTTCAATTATTTTGTGGATTATATATATATTTATTTATTTATTTATTGACATAATTTTAAAGCTGTAAAACCCGCGAATAGAAAACGTAAGCCGTCATATTCAAATACATATAGATAAATTTAATTGCTATTTGTATCATTTAACAGTTTAAAAAACCACTGTTGGAGGAAATCGGAATAAAGCAGTTAAACAAGAAACAAAAATATGCATCAAGCATCAAGCATAGATTATGAATTACTTTCCAAACATTAAGGATAGTGTAACAAATCTTCGCCATTTATTAAAGTGAAAGATGATGTCAAAGTAAACAATTTCGAGTGTACCGCATTTGAAAATTCAATTTCATCAATTATCGTCTATAGTAGGAAAAATATCCGAATTCTTTTCCGCAGCACTCTATATAATCTAAACATTTGCATACAGACCCTATTATGGAAAATTTTAGATCAGTTAGGAAACACATAACACATTTGAAAATTCCCCTTCATCAATTTTCACTAGCAAGCAAAAGTATATATCGACTTCTTTTTTGCAGCCCTGTATATGATCTATAGAATTTATATATACCAAGTAATATTCAAAAAAATAGTTAAATTAAAAGAGTGTACCACAATTCAAAACGGACTTCTAGCAATTATTGCTCATAGGTCGTAACGTAACCGAATTTGTATGCGTCGCTGTAAATCAATAATAAGTGCTATGTACGCAATATTCTATACTATATGCACTATAGTCACTATAGTATGCACTATAGTAAATATCTTCTAGTGTATCACAGTGATGCATATTAATTTCAACATGTTTGAAATTGCGTAACATCTTTAAAATACACGACATAGGGTTTTTCCGATAGAGCATAATGTAACGGGATTCTTTATATTGCTCCTATAAACGAACTATAAGTATGACTCACACCATTTTCAGTACCGATCATGCCATCGGATACAGATGGTTATCAAATTAATGGAAAAACCTGTGAATAAAACATACATTTAAGAATGCGCTTCGTAAGCATTAAAATATAATTTTAGCGACCAGTTTTCTTAAATATAAACAATATATATCATGGTAGTCTGAGATAGCTTTCGTGAAGTTATATACGCCATGGATGTTTTCCAAACGTGTAAAATGTCAGACCTAACAGACTTTCAAAGAGGTCAAGTTGTAGGGGCCCGACTATTAGGAGCAACTGTGACTGATACATTCCAGCTTTTAGGCGTATCTAGAGGTACAGTGTCTACAGTCATGACAACGTACACGCAAAGCGGAAAGACAAGCTCGGCAAAGCAAAAATGGTGAACGTAATAAGAAACTAAATGAAATAGTACGACGGGCAATGAAGCGGATTGTAACGTCTAAAAAAATAACTGCAGCCCAAGTGACCATCGAGCTCAATCAGCATTTAGATACTCCAGTGTCAGCAATAACAGTTAGAAGGCAGCTTCATAAACAGAACTTTTACGGCAGAGCAGCCATTTCCAAGCCACTTGTCATAGCCGTTAAGGCGAAACGTCGTCGACAGTAGTCCCACAACCCCAAAACCTGGTCGATTGATAAGTGGAAGATAGTTATATAGTTAAACAAATCATATTTCACACTTTTCCTCACAACAGGGCGGATACATGTTTGGAGGACACTTGAACAAGCATATATCGTGATTGTCTCCTTCTAACTGTCAAGCATGGAAGTGGATCTGTCATGGTATAGGCAGCCGTGTCGTAGTTTTCTGCTGGCACAATCGTAACCGTGAAAGTAAGGATCACTGGGAGAAATACAGAGAAGTTTTAGCAGACCAGGTCCATCCTATGATGCAAACTTTGTTGCCTGCAGGAGATTGAATTTTCCAGGATGATAATGCTCGTATTCATGCAGCGGGACTTGTCCAATCATGGTTTGATGAGCACGAGGATAAAGTGCAGCATCTACTTTGGTCCTAAAAGTTCCCCGACCCCAATGTAATCGAACCGTTATGGTATATTTTAGGACGTTCAATTCGGAATCTATATCATCCGCTGGCTTTCACAATATCTCCATGCAGAATTGCACAATATTCCTCTAAACACTATTCAGCACTTTTATGAATCGATTCCCAGGCGAATCTAAGCTTTATGACATGCCAAATGCGGTCCTATGCCTTATTAGTAAAGCACTCCTGATAAATATAGATTGTTTCCATTATGGTGTTATTACAGGAGGACTCAAAGACGCTTGGAATCCCAGGCGTCTAGCGACAACAGCCACCTCACGGTCCGTCTTTTCCAAGCATTTCATTGGCTGTTCCGGAAAAGGTTTTTCTATTATCAGATTTCCAAGCATTTGATTGGCTGTTACTGGCGACTCGCCTCGTTTCGAGCGTCAAAGATGCTCCGACAGAAAAAAGACGCTCGCTCTCCAAGCGACTCCCCTGCACCCATAGGGATAACATGGAGACGCCCGGAATCTGAAGCGTCTTTGACCCCTCGTGTAATAACATCATTATTTTGATAACCCCCTGAATATTAATTACATAGCAATCCGAGTATACTAATGGTGTTATTACCCGAGGACTCAAAGACGCTTGGAATCCCAGGCGTCTAGCGACAACAGCCGCCTCACGGCCCGTCTTTTCCAAGCATTTCATTGGCTTTTCTATTATCTGATTTTCAAGCATTTGATTGGCTGTTACTGGCGACTCGCCTCGTTTCGAGCGTCAAAGATGCTCCGACAGAAAAAAGACGCTCGCTCTCCAAGCGACTCCCCTGGAGCCATAGGAATAACATGGAGACGTCCGGAATCTGAAGCGTCTTTGACCCCTCGTGTAATAACACCATTATGCAAGTTAGAGGATGGACAGACGGGCATACAAACTAAATTCACAATTAATTTTCAACTATTTTCGAAAGTAGTAAAAATGAAATTCTTTACAGTTCTCTAAATATGAACTGAACATATATTTTTCTGATATCCAGGTCCAATATTTCACATGGATAAACTTAAGAAAGAGAACATTTTCATCCAATTTACAAATAATTAAATTTAAAATAACTATTTTTTATATTTATTTTCACTGATTTGGATTTTTGTAAACAAAACTAGTAAATTAATTTGCATCTTTCAAGGGAAAAAAAGAAGGCTTCGATAAAGAAGAAAAATTGTGATTACTGAATCATTGTGATCTCATGAAAATTCATCGAATAAGATTTGTTCAACTTCTAAAGAATTTTCTTATGTTTGAAAAAAAGAATTCGATTAGAAATTCGAAGATCATAAATCTATGAATAAAAATCAATTTTCTTTTCAAATCACTGTTTCTGCCTTTTTGTTATGCGTTTTTAAAAGCTTTATAAATATTTATAAAACTGAAAATGAAAGAAAAAGTGTTAAAGAAAATATAACATCCATCAAAATATTTCCATTTAACTATGATTCCTGATAATAATACGAAGATTAAATATTTTCTCCTATAACTCCCACTTCCTACTAATTGACAGTTTCTTATAGGTAAATATTGGAGCTTTTTTATGTTTAGTAAACAATTTTTAATTAATCTTTTTCTGAAAACATATTAATATGGATTTTTGCGCTGATGTTAAATTTTATCTATTTTGTTAAACATGAACTTAATAAAATCTTATTAAAAGGTTTTTATTAACAAATAAAGGCCAGTGCGATAAAAAATGGATATTTTGTAAAAAAAAAAAAAAAAAAAAAAAAAAAAAAAAATCAATAGCTTTTACATCAAAAATTGTCAGTTGAGTTTTTTAAGTGTATTTTATTCTATCTTTATTTTTGTATTTATATTTAAGCATTGCGTCGCAGCGCAATACTCATTTGCTTCCAGTGTCACTTCTCAATGTTAATTTATCAGAGTTAATCCTATGGACCTCATAACTTTTTTGATTTTTTTCCATCGTTTTGTCCATGCTGCAACAAACATTTAACTCCCTCCAAATTGTAACAATATTGAAAATTTGATAGTGTTCAAATGTTTGGCTGACGCCAGGGTTAAAACGAATGATAAAATGCCTTTGCATTTAGGTGTATAAAAGTAAGATAAGCTAGGTTTTATTTACATTATTAAAATATTTATGTTAATAATTAGAAATTTCGTTATTTTGATTGACAATCAATGGACATTTTTGCTATAAAATATAACATTTATTCTTTATTGATGCAAAAAATTGAAAATCCGTAATACGAATTTGTCTACAGTAATTAATTTTCTTTTAAGAGATTTCCACGTGAAAAATGAAATTGAAATAATTCTTTTAAGAATTAAAAGAAGATTAATATGGCGTCATACTGAAAATAAAAATGACATTTTCAAACATTTGTTAGTACTAAAAGAATCATTAATATGATTAAATACAGAAAGCATGTGAATATGTCAAAAAATGTCATCGATACTGATTTTTAAAGAAGAATGTCAGTTACGAACAGATAAGTCCGTAGTTCGATTAAAAAGGTGTTACCTTTGTGATTTATTTATGTTTTTCTTTTAATTATTTATTTATAAAGTTTTAATTTTGTTAAAGAATAATAACCGGAAACAAATACTGAACTATTTATATTGTTTTAAGACTGTGTAAAAATTGAAATTGCCCGATCCTTAGAAGTACATAAATTTGAAAATAACCGAAATTTATTTTACAAGTTTCATCGTCCATATGATGTCAGCATTACACACGGATATGTGTTTGCTATTTAATATACATATATCTCTTTCAAGACCAAAAAGCCCGGTCATTCAAAATACCGAAGATGCCCGAAATCGCCTGGACTATTTCAACCCCTCTTTCGTCCCCAGAGCTCCTGTCAATACGCGCGTTGTAGGCTGTGTCTGCAGGATTATCTTCTCTTTGTTAGCTTGTTTTCACAAAAGGGATTTTTTTAGGAACCAGATAAGGGAAAATCACTGAAAATGAAGTGTGTTTGTGCTCTTTAAAAGTATTTAGGCCTGAGTTTCTTATTGAAATGAAATTTGCGTTTTTTAAGTAGATTTCATAAGAAACATTACCTATTACATTCTCACCTAAATATTTCAATAAAAAGAGAAAAATATATTTTTCAAATTATGCTTTTCTGCACATCATAGACCATCTTAAACCATCATTTTACCGTTTTTCAATGATAATTCAAAAATTACTTGAAAGAAAAATTTGAATTCGAGAATTCGCATAAAGCAGGTAGATATAAATCTATCAAAAAAGTGCAGGTTGCTATTCATATTTTTTTTCGCATATTAATTTTATAATTCATATTATATATATTTTTTAAAAAAATCAATGCATTTATATTTGATATTTTCAATTTTATAAGCACACAAAATTGTTGCATTTTTCGGTAGATATTAAATATATATATATATGAAAATGTAATTTAACATTAGAAGCTCTAAATTTTGAATGTTTATAATTCAAAAACTTATCATTCAAATGACTAGAAATTTCGTTTCTAGGAATAGTTTGAACCGAGTATTTAAAATATAGTGTTAAAAATGGGTGTTGCCATAAAAAAACAAAATTTGGTCTGGTTTTGATTTGTAGATGCCCCCATCCCCTAAGCAAGTTTTATATACATCATTTAAAAATAGGCTTCATTTCAAGTTAATTGTTGCCAGTAACTGTCTTCTACAATAATTATTTGCAGAGTTAGAAGGAGGTGTTTACTTTTTTTTTTTTTTTCCCCATCCACGACTGTACTTCTAATGCTTTATTATCCAATTTTGGTGAAATTTAATATTTAATTTGTGCTACTAACATGTATAATTGATCTTTTTAAATGTCTACTTCAAAAGATAAATTTCCATGTTTTACTGGTGTAAAATATATTGCAGGCTAATATTAATACTTTTCGATTTTCGGTTGTAAAAGATGTTTTTTTCCTCCGGGACTGATTAACCCTTAAATGCATATGGTATCGTTTTTGATACAATAATTGTTCCCTATTTATTGGATTTTTTATTCACATATTCCGTATTTCCACCAGAAAAATAAAAAAGAAAATTTCACTCCACTTAATAACAGCCATTTCGTTATTAAATAAACCGAAATTTACCATTTATATTTTCTGGTATGAATTCCGATTCTCTGAATTATGAAATTTCGGGAACGCATTCTAACCTATGCATTTAAGGGTTAAACAAAATTTACAAATTTTCAATGCTTTCAATTAACAATCTCTTTTTACCTTTCCATAATAGGAAATACTATATTTTTTTCCCATAAAGTTTCCTTGACGCCCTATGCAATAGTACATAAAATATACCTAATAAAAATAAAAACCAGTATGGTGTACCTAAATAAAAGTATAATGTATTTTTAATTAGTTACATGAAGGTTGGGTTGGGTTGATTTTTGACGGCCAATTATCTACACGAGGAATATAGGCCCGGGGTGAGTGCCCTCCGTGGGGGTCTTTCTAAGGGAACCTAATCCGTATTAACGCATGGAAGATCCACGGCTCGAAGAAAACCACGAAAACTCCAAACGATTAGGCCGACGGGCGCGATTGGGATCGAACCCAGCACCTCCCGTCTACCAGCTTCGAGAGCAGAACCTCTCGACCACTGGTGGGGCTAGTTACACGAGGATTAAATTAATTATACCATGCCAATTTAAGTAAAATATTCTAATTAATCTGAAATTACATTAATGGAAATACGTAAAAGGAGGAATTTTGATTTTGTTTTTTTAATAATTTGGACGCTTATTTCTTTTCCTGGATAGCAGATCCTTTCCTCTCTGTGAAGTAGCATGCAGAATAAAAATTTAAAAAGTCGTTCTGATGCAATTGCAAAAAATTTACACATATATTTTTACAAACTAAATTATACTAGTATAGTTTTTTTTTTTTTGTTTTTTTGTTTTTTTTGTTTTTTTTTTTTTAGTTTAAATACACAACAATATGATTAAAACAAATTTAATAATAGAGATATGAGTTATTTTTAATCTACTAATATTTTTCGAATAAAGTAGAAAAGAAAAATATATATTAATAAAGTTGAGTCCTGAACCTATGTCCCATTTCTCCATGTAGAAATTATATAATACAATTTTGAACAATACTGTAAAATAATAAGAAAAATGAAAGTAAAGGAGCATATTATACGTTCCTGGATTAATTTTTGTTTGTAAACGCATGAGATCGGTAGGGCTACTACTAAGAAACTATAAAATCAAAAGGTTTTACCACCTATCGATGATATATACGAATACATATAATATATACGAATGTCTCAGAAAGTATTGTAAAAATTGGCGTTTTGTAACAATTTTTTGAAAATCAAAACGGCCGTAATTGAATAGCAATCAACTATAATTCAAGATATACCAAGCCCTTTATATAGTATAGAAATATATAAGCGTACAATATAACTCTCAAAATCTGGCATCATCGGATGAGACTAAGCAAAATTCTTTGAAATTTCCGGATTTCGGAAAGGATATAAAAAGTACTTTCGATATTTGTAATGGTGTCTTTAGTCATAATTTAATTTCTATCAAAGAGATAATTATGTGTGAAAAAAATATATTTTTAAAAATCCCTAATTGTTGCTTTCTGTGTTACCAAAAAATAAATAAATAAAATAAAATAAAAACTAATAAATTGTGGTCATTTTTCCTCATGTAATTTCCGAAACATGGATGCCAATTCTATTTGCTTTTACTTTTAATCTTGAATTTTTAATTCGTAAACAATTACTATCTTCTTTTTTCCCGTAAGTTGAAAGTGTAAAAAAGAAACGGCTCCGGGGACGGAGGGGGGGGGGGGTTGTTGGTATACCGGATTTTTTAAGTTGCCGGATTTTCGTATGCGAGATTTTCGAGATCACACAAGAAAAAAATTATGTTTATTTCTTAAGCATTTTAATGCGAATATCTGAAATTTTCAGGAACATGGGAATGGAAATAAATTTAAGAAAATGTTATGCAGTTTCTTTTTTTCCTTTTTTTAGCAAAAAAAAAAAAAAAAATTAAGAGCTTTGATTAGTGCTTATTTTGTTATTGGTATAGCTGTTTAGTATTTAAAAACTTTATTTAACAGGATTTCCACAGCAATAGCTTTTAAATATTGATTTCCACACTGTAATTCCTCCAAAATACTGATTCGACTCATTATTATTTTAATTCATCACGATATTTTTTGCTTTCTGTCTAAATTATTAGAAAGAGACGACCCCTTGAGCATAAGAAATATCCGAACTATTTTAAATGTCAATATTTTTAAATATTTATGAGCAGTTATGTGCACGCCAGATCCATGGTTATCAGTAACCACTTTTAATATCTTAAATAATAATAATAATGTATGTTCCAGGATTACAGAAAAAATGTCTCTATAGAGAAAAAAAAAGGAATTGTTATTCATTTATTTTTGTAAGATATTTATTTATATTCGGATTTATATCAAATGAGAAATATTTTATTTTGTATCATTTTTCCCTTACTCAGAAAATTATATTTCATTCAAATACCTATAGGAGGGTATTTGTCTGTGTCTAATACCTAGGTTAACACGGTTTTCTATTTGCTCTGTTTAATTCGTCTGTCAAAATGCTAAAGGAAAACATTCTTTATAACTTCAATTTTTGAGACAATTCACGAGGTTTTAAACTTATTTCAATAGCGATTGCATTTCTAGGTCCGATAAATTAAGAAATTTTTTTAAATACTTTACTGGATTGACAGCATCATTTCAACATTTCTAATTTCATGCTATAATGGCAATGTTAAAGAAATGTTGTATGTCAAAATATTTATAAAACCATAAAATTTCAGTCTCCCTCAATACAAAGCGGTACTAATAAGTTTTACATTCATATCGTAACGGTATTTCCATTTAATCTGGATAACTTGGAGCAATAGATGTTTACATTTTTCCCTAAAACTCTCTCGGGAATTTTGCCCCTTGCAAAAATTATATTAATTCTATAATTTTACTACCGTATTTACCCGTGTATAAGTCGAGAAATTTTGGACAAAAAAAGATATTAAATTTGGGAGGGTCGGCTTATACGAGGGTCCTTATTTTTTTTTTTCTCCCAGAAGTCAAAAATGCCCTCGTTTACTGCCGATTTCCATACCAGGAGAGAAAAAAAAAGGAGACTGAGTGACGGATTAGGTGCTGGCGATGAATGTACGCCTACCACCCCACCTCCCTCTGAGAGATCAGTAGATAAAATTCCGAGAATGTATCACCCCTATGTGCAATTAAATTGTTCACGAGTGGCTAGAAACACGTGACTCTCTAAAACAACGTGAAAAGCGTTATATCTTGTTTGTTCTTGATAGTACACTTATTCATTATTTCTTCGTTTCTCTAACTGCACTTTTTCTCCTTGTTTCTACTGATATGGCTGATTTAGTTATTAGAAAGCAGAAACGCAATTCATATGCAGCTGGATTTAAACTTAAAGTTATTTCTTTTGCGGAAGAGTCTAACAACTGTGCTGCTTCTCGTCAGTTTGGGGTTTACGAAAAATTGATTCGTGATTGGCGAAAGAATAAGGCAAAGCTAGAAAACATCCCAAAATCAAAAAAGGATTTGCGCATAGAAAATCGCCCTTTCCATGACTCGAAAACTTTTTTAATGATTGGGTTGTAGAGTGCCGGCGAAATGGTTTTCTTGTCACTAGAACTGCAATACGTTTATGAGCAATGAAGTTTGCAAAAGAAGAAAATTATGGTATTCCAAACACGTTTCATGCATCAGAATATTGATGTACTAGATTTATGAATCGTCATGGCTTGACTTAACACCAGCGCACTAAACTAGCACAAAAATTACCAGCTAACTTGGAAGCAAATGTTATGAATTTTCAAAAATACGTCATCGATCAAAGAAAAATGAAATATTTTGAACTTTGCCATATAGGAAATATGAACGAAACACCCATCTGTTTCGACTTACCAGAAAATAAAACCGTGAACTGCAAGGGGGAAAAAGCATTTTGGTAAAAACGACTGGGCACAAAAACACCCGTTTCACGGTCGTTCTTTCCTGTTGGGCCAACGGTAGTAAGCTTCATCCGTTGATTATTTTTAAAAGAAAAATGTTGCCGAAAAACGTTACATTTCCATCTGGTTTGCTGATTCAAGCCCATGAAAAGAGGTGGATAGAAGTTGACGGATCAGTCGACTGGCTTAAAAATGTGTTAGGTAAAAAACGGAAACATAAAAAAAAAAAAAAAAAAAAACTTCCCTTTTAGTTTACGACTCTTTTCGTGGCCACTTTTATGAAAACGCGAATAAAGTGAATAAAGAATAGAAAACGACCGTAGCTGTAATCCTGAGAGGGTTGACATCCGTCCTTCAACCCCCTAGACGTTTGCCTCAAAGCAAATGTTAGAAAATATTGGGCAGAGTGGATTTCATCCGATTGTCCAACATTTACAAGGGGCGGTAATGTTAGAAAGCTCGACATTGCATTGATTGCTCAGTGGGTTAAAGATGCGTGGAATCAAATTCCTTCTGAAATGATTATAAAATCTTTCAAGAAATGCTGAAAAAGCAACGAATTAGACAGCACAAAAGATGATGTCATTTTCGAAAGTGATAACGACGAGGAAGAATGTAGCGATACAGAGATTGAAAACGTGTATCATGTTGAGCCGATAATGACGGAGGATTTTTGTAAATTGTTTGGCGAGTCCGATACTGAATCGGACCTTGAATCAGTTTAACTTTGTATATTACTTTAGTATATTATTATCTTCATTAATGTATATTTTGTACTTTTTTTTCATATGATTTCGAATAAATGAAAAAAAAAATTAAAGTTTCTTTATTATTGTATATTTAGTACTTTCTTTCTTTTTCCAGGTGATTTTGAATAATGTATTTAAAAAAAAATCAAATTTCTGGATCGGAAAAGTGGGGGGTCGACTTATACGCGGGATTTAAAAAAATTCAAATTCCTTGATCGGGAATGTAGGGGGTCGACTTATACGCGGGATCGACGTATACGCGGGTAAATACGGTATTCAGTCGGAATTCTTCCCTTTTCCCCCCATGCAGGTGAAAACGCTAATTCGTTTCTACTTTCTTTACCTACCTCTTCTAAGATTGATGTCATCTAAGTTAACAATTCTCCTATAACGTATAAAAATTTTCAACTGGATTTCGGGCGTTTTGGTTTTCTGAAGGACCTATATAATTTCAGCCTCGGTAACGAAAGACATTTGTGTATATATATATATATATATATATATATATATATATATATATACAATACATATATATATGTATGTATTGTTCATATCTTTTTGTGGCATCAAAAAATAAAAAAATAATTATTTGTAAATTTTGAAAAGATAAGAACTTTTAACGTTATATATAGGGCAATTTTTATCTGAACTTACTCCTCAAGGTCTTTTGTCTTTTTTGTCTTACACAGAAACGACTGATGTTGCCGCTAAATAAATATCTTAAGTTAAACTTAGGTGACAATTTCCTCTTGCGGCTACATCGCCTCCTGGGAGGAAATGGGGTAAGAAAATTTAAGTAAAACTGTTTCTTTAATGTTTTACTGTATAACAGCTGTTGTTAAATATTAGTAGTCAAGAATTTTACACTATTTTTGCATTCCTACCCCATGCTTTCTTATGCATGTCCGCATAATATGCTATGCAGCTAGCGTAGGGAGAAACAGCATGACAAGCATTTTATACCTACTTATTTGTTGTTTAAGCTTCTGCCAAAGCATAAGAGGTAGGTACAGTCGTGGAGGAAAAAAAGTAAACACCCCCTACTAACTCCTCAACAAATTCTAGTAGAAGAAAGTCACTGGTACCGAACGATTGGAAATGAATTCTACTTTTAAATAATGTATATAAAATTTGCTTAGGGGGATGCACATATTAAAACGAACCCAAACTTTTTTTTTTCTATAGCAATACCCAATTTTAACAAAATATTTCAAATCTTTGTTCCAAACTATTCCTAGACACCAAATTTCAAGTCATATGAATGCGAAGTTTTTGAATTATAAACATTCAAAATTTAGTGCTTCTGATGTTAAATTACATTTTCATATTTTTATCCATATCTCCTGAATCTATACTCATAATGTGCTAATTTATTGTGTAGCAGTAATACTAAAATACCCAAATATAAATACCTAGAATTTGCAGTTTTTATAATATTATGATATGAATTATGAAATTAATACCCGAAAAAATTATGAATTCAAACCTACAATTTTTTTGATAGATTTAGATTTATTAAATCCTGCTTTATGGAAATCCAAAATTTCACATTTTTCTTCCATGTAGTTTTCAAATTATGCTTGAAAAACGGCAAAATGATGATTTAAGACAGATGATTGAGGTCTATGATAGAAGTGACAAGCTATTTTGAAATTTCTTATGCTATCCTGTAATCTAGCAGTCTTCAATGACTGCTTGAGTGTTTCTTAACTTGCCTTGATCAAGAAAGGGGCTCTCTCGGTCAACAATCGAGTACCGAACTTTAACTTGGATACAGCTCCTAAAATATGCTGGTTTTCAAATAATTAATTTCTCTGAAACTTATCGTACGAATTGCATAAAAATTTGTCCCCCCCCCCCCCAACAGATAATTTTAAACTGATCTTCCTCTTACTGTTAAATTATTTTAAGCTTCTTGAAATTTATAAATTTTCTATCTAGTTAAAAATGGGAGAAAAATAAAATTTTGTTTATTAAATTTCAAATGTTGTGGGGGGAGCTGTGTCACCGCCACCTGAATTAAAAACTGCCCCTTGAACACGTTTGAGATAATTTTGTAACAAATAAACTTTAAAAAAATAACAATTTCCATGGTATATTTAAAGGGGACCCCCCCCCCCCGAAATGGTAGAAAATTCATAGCTGTCCTTTCTCTTAGTATCTAATTCTTTTAATTTTTTCTCGAAAAGATTAAATTTACTGTGTTTATTAAAATCAGAGAAGAAATATTAGTTTGTTACACTTCAAAATCCAGGGGCGTTAGATTTCTCTTTCGGGCTACTACAACGTAAATTCAACACTGCCTTCGTCCACCCGTTTTAGATAAAAATTTAACACATAAATCTAAAAAAAAAAAAACTGAAAATTAATGTCTATGAAGGATTTTGGGGTAAAAGCGCACCCACCCCCCCCCCTCCCGTTTTAGATTAAAGTTTAACAAAATTTATCTTTAAACAAACTGAAAATTTCCATGAAGGATTTTGGGGAAAAAGTGCTCCCTCCCCATCGTAAAATTCTTAACTGTTTATTCTCTTAATGTTTAGTTATTTTAATTATACAAAAAAAAAAAAAAAAAAAAAAAAAATCTGTACTTTTCAAAAAGAAATTTCACAAGTTAAATTTCAAAATTCAAAGAGTACTGTTTCATTTAAGAAATATGTTCATAACAATCGAATTGAAAATATGTACAATTGACCCGCCCCCGCGCCCTGCAATAAGCACTAATGTTTTAAAATCTTAACCCCCACCTAAAATTGGTAAATTCTACCCTAAATACACTTCAAAATTGTTTATTTCTCTGTAACAAATTATTCAGACCAAATTCAAACCATTCATTAAGTAAAGAAAATTCCAGTAATGAATTATATTATAATCAAGCCATATTCTAATTATCCATTAACCATAGAAAAATACTAATAATAAATTAATCTTATTAATTGAAACTTGGAGGATAACAGCTTCGATAAATTCACCCTGTATCTTATAAAAATATCAACATCCAGCAGAATCGCCCATTACCCGCACATAAAATCATTTACAAACACGATCGCAGTAGCAAGGTAAGTAGAACATCCAGTTCCCAAACCGCAGATAGTGAGTTCTGATCTCCTCGGACGAAAAAAAAAAAAAACCCGATATAAATTTCCACCTTCTAAAAAATGTAGGTACTTCAGAAATTCTCCAAGGATAGCGCCACCTGCATCTTTTTTCACTTTTTATGCACAATTTGAGCAAGTGATGCTAGAATAGCAAAAATTAAAAGCAAGTGATGCTGGAAAGGTAATGCTAGAATAGCAAAAATTAAAAGCAAGTGATGCAAAAAAGTAATGACAGCATAGCAAAAATTAAAAGCAAGTGATGCTAGAAAAGCAAAAATTAAAAGCAACTGATGGTAGAAATGCAATGCTAGAATTGCAATAAAAAAGTATCTGTTGCTTGTGAATTACTGCTAGAATAGCAGAAATTACAAGAAAGTGGTGGTCCTGATTACTGCTAGGCCAGCAACATATTCAAGCAACACAATTTGGATTGTGTATGCAGGCCAAGCAGTAAAGTGGGATAATACACACCATGACTTGCTGATAATTCTGATGGAACCAGCAAATGTGCTATGTAGTCCAGGCAATAGAGACCGTATAGGGACTCTACCTAGCAAAATTCATTCTAGTTCAGGAAAAAGGCTTATTATATGTTTTTTGGGTCGCTGAATCCGGTTTTTATAATTTCCCTCCAAAATTTCCCCCGGCAACTCCCCCAAATTTTGATAAAATGCCCCTCCAAAAAAGTTTTTATTAAAAAAATCAATTTTTTTATTGTTTTAGGGTAAAAATATCTAGAAATTCAGAAAATAGACAAAATTTGCAACAAATAAGATATATGGCATATATGACGATACATGAGATATATGACGTAGGATGAGTGGGGAAGGGGGGATCTGCCTCGGAACATGCGCCGCGGTGCTGCGTGGACTAAGTTGCGCAATTTCACTTAACCACTCACATCATTTACATTCGCCCTCCGGTCTCCCCTCCGAACTTTCCCTATAAGGTTTACTTTAAGTTTTTTGGGTTTCTGAATCCGAATTTTTAACTTCTCCCCAAAATTCCGCCCACCCCCCTCCCTCAAAAAATAGTTGTTTTTAAATTAAATTTTTTATTGTTTTAGGGGGAAAGTATGTAGAAATTCAGAAAGTAGACAAAATTTGCAACAAATAGGATGTATGATATTAGGACGTAGGATGATTGGGGAGGGGGAGGGCTGCCTCTGAACATGCACTGCAGCGCTACATGCACTAAGTTATGCAAGTCTAGGCAATAGTAGATTTTACCTGGCAAAATTAATACTAGTTCTAGATTTCGACTCACTTTATATTTTTTGGGTCGCTGAATCCGAATTTGTAACTTCCCACAAAATTTCACCTGGCAACCCCCTCGAAAAAGGAATTTTTTGAAAAAATTTGGTTTTTGAGAACAGCGCGGGGAATGTTCCGAGGCACCCCGCCCCCCTCTCCTCGTTTATCCTACGTGATAATATCATATATCCTATTTGTTGCAAATTTTGTCTACTTTCTGAATTTCTACATACTTTTCCCATAAAATAATAAAAAAAAAATTTTAAAAACAATTATTTTTGGGGTTTGCAGGTGGGGAATTTTGGGGAGAAGTTAAAAATTCGGATTCTGCGACCCAAATAACTTAAAGTAAACCTTATAGGGAAAGTTCGGAGGAGAGACGGGAGGGCGAATGTAAAGGATGCGAGTGGTTAAGTGAAATTGCGCAACTTAGTCCACGCAGCACTGCGGCGCATGTTCCGAGCAGATCCCCCCCCCCATCCCCATTCACCCTAAATCATAATGTAACATATCTTATTTGTTGCAAATTTTGTCTAATTTCTGAATTTCTAGATACTTTTCCCCTAAAACAAAAAAAAAATGTTAAAAAAAAAAAAAAAAAAAAAAAAAAAACTTTTTTTGTGGGGCATTTTATCAAAATTAGGGGGGGGGGTGCCGGGGGACATTTTGGTGGGAAGTTACATATTCGATTCAGCGACCCAAAAAACTTAATGTCAGCCGATTTCCAGAAACTTCCATTAATTTTGCCAGGTAAAATCCACTACTGCCTGGACTATATGGCAGTTTATGCTATTTTACTTGCTGTGATGCAGCATTAAATGCTTGTCTAGAAATCAAATACCAGCATGCATTTCGACCTTATTAGCGTTCCCAAGTGGAAAATGGTTAACTACATTTATGTAAAATGGATTTTTTATGCTTTTACTAGTACAAAAACGAATAGTTTTGTGTAACTCTGTAAACGAATGATAAATGATTTGCAAGTCATATTCTACAGAAAGCATGCTTTAATGCACCTCAGCAATTCATACCAATTTCATTAAATTTGTAACAGAGTAACATTATTAAAATACGCCGCAAACAATTTTCCTTCATAAACCATATTATAACGAAATACTTTTAAGTTCCCTGCATGAGTACTTTAGTTGCTACAAATAATACATTCTATAGTAATCTTCTTCTAGTGTCCCTCAGTAATGTATATAACTTTTATTATGATTAAAATAGTGTAACAGCATTAAAATATACCGCAAAGAATTTTCCCCCATAGCCGATAATGTAACAGAATACTTTTGAGTGCACTTGTAAATGAACCATAAGTGCTACATACTTCCTTTAAAAACAGAACATGCCAGAATAAACCTAAATATCGTATATCCATTACATGGCAATCCGAGTATATTTACCCGAGTTAAATCTCGGACAGACAGACGGGTAGACAAACAGACGAACAAACAAACCCAATTCATAAACACTTTTCAACTACGTTGGAAAGGGTTAAAAAGGTACAAAAAAAAAAAAAAAAAATTGCTACCCATACATTATCTTAGAAAATTTTCAGAGGCATTTTTATTAACCTGATACAAAAGATAAATCACCAAATATCGTTTCAAATGCACTATTTCACAATTGAAGAGCTAAGTGGAAGAACATGTTAAGTAACAAAAATTATATTTCATGAAATTTGAGGTGAAAGTTTTTGCTGTAAATTTTAATGATTTATTTTCTGTTTGATACCATGTGTTTAAAATATTAACAGGTATGGTACTAAACACTCTCAGGAAAACTTATTCATATTTAATTTTTAAATATTAAAAATTGTTAATATTATTGACATTATTAAATATTAAAATATTAAATATTAATTAATAATCTCTTAAATCTTCAAGACTAATAGAATCTTAGTATTTTAACTTCACCATGTGGTAGGATACCTCATAACGCTTTCATCCAAAAGATTAAAAAAATTTTTAGAAAGTGTATCATATCATCCATGTGTTCATCCACTCAGCTCTTCAATTAATAATGTATTAAGCATTACGAATATTCCCTTTCATGTTTAACCCTAGAACTACCGGAAATTTTACTCAAGTTTTATAAAAACATTCTACACCAGAATTTTTACTTAAAACTATTTAATTTGTTTATTTAACTTATTATTGTCTGATTTATACATTTAGTTTGTTTTGAAGAAATTTCTGGTTTGAATAAATATTTTGAATGTACATGTCGGGTCCAATGGACCCGTCTGGTAGACGGAAGGTTAAATTAACTATCTTCGTTTTATAATATGATCACTCGTTAAAACTGTTTTCCTTTTTATTCTCTTTTTTTTTTTTTTTTTTTTTTTTTTTTTTTTTTTAAACTCCAGTTATAAGAACCTGGAAAAAATTTTCCATTTGTATTTTATATATATAATAGATTATAGATTTTTTGTACTCAGCTTGGAAATTTTGCCCAAACTACGACAACCTGCATTACTGCACGGATGAAACATTTTGTATTAAATATTGGTAAATTACACCAACATTGTGATGCGATACCTCGTAAATCAAACTCTAAAAAAATTTAAGTAAAACTGGTTTTCCTTTTTACGTTTTACTGTATAATAGCTATACTGTTATTAAATATTAACAGTGAAGATTTGACACTAATTTTTCATTAATAGCTTTCTCGAGTGGAAAATGGGGTACCCTCATTTAAGTAAAATTTACATATGCTGTATATTTTTTTATTATAGATTATGTTTGCTTAGATTGAAAGTTTTTGCTCAAAATGCAACATCCTGCATTACTGCACAACAATTTGGAGGTTAAAAACACGACAACTTGTTACGCGATACTTTGTAAATCAAACCTGGTAATGGTACATTCCGTTAATTTTGAAATGATTTCGTCTGAATGAAGTAGTTATTAAAAAACTTGACATATTAAACAAAAACATAATTTGTAGAACAAATAGTAATAAAAAAATATTTCCTGCATTGTTTAATTCGGAGAAAAGTCAGATATTCAAATATTTCATTAAGTTAGTTATACATTTAATGGTTTTTTTTTTTTTTTTTTTTTTTTTTTTTTTTGTAGTAAATAATTAAAACCCATTGAACATTAAAAAATAAAAATAAAATTCAAACAATATGATACATAAACACACTAAAATCTCAGATTTAAATCTTACATTTTTTAAAGGTTTGTATATTTTAAATGTGCCTTATCATTTTGTTTACACACATCGTAAGCATAGTACAAAATCTGCAATACAAGTATTTGCAACTTAAATTTAGAAAAAGCCTAATATTTATTTCGATTTCGTTTGAACGAAATCTGTCTTTTTAGGGTGTCTAAGTATCATATTGTTTGATTTTCATTCTTATTTAATTGATTTAACTTACTTGTTACAAAAAATTAACATTAAATGTAGAACCAACTGAATGAAATATCTTAATATCTGTTCCTTCTCGGTCTTAAACAATGTAAGAAGAAAATAGTTTTGTTTTACTTGTTCTGCAAATTATGTTTTTGTTTAGCATATTATATATATACTAGGGGCTCTGTCCCTTGCAAGTTATACGCTCACCAGCCCCCGTTCAGACACCACAGAATCTAAAAACACGCTAATCTGATGGGCTTTAAAAATATTTGAAAAGATTAAATTATACTGAAAAAAGCTGTGCAGGTCTCTGTAAACGGCTGTCCATTCATATCCCTTTGATTGCAAAAATTTAAGGCCGAATCAGTTGCTGTTAAGATATCCAATGGTTGTTTTTGTTTTCGATTAAAGTGGATCAGTTAAACATTTGAAAAGAAGCTAAAATAAAATGAATTAAGTACACAGAGTCTTTGTCTCTCGGTATTTTAAAACAATCTCTATAACAATAGCCTAAGTCATGTGACTATCATCAACAGTTCCGGGCGAACCACTTCGCTTTTTATACTCTATGTGCCATTTTGGTACTTTAATGTTAGCCAGGCACAGGTGATAAGTCGCCAAATATTATTCTATCGCCATCATTTCATCTATATTATAATAGTTCAAGTCATCAACTGCCATAAACAAATAAGGTCTGAATGCTTCGCCTTTCATGTTTCATATGAAAGTTTAGCACATATGTCACATACGTCATATGTCATATTGGCGCGATTTTTTTCCGACGTCAATTTGGAAAACGCATCAACAACATAAACAACAACATCCGGCTTACCATATCAAGAAAAATAACGATACTTTGGCGCCAGTTAAGTGTTCGTTCCGTATATGACGTTGGCGTCAGAAAAAATCGCGCCAATATGGGGTTTTCGATTTTGATTAAAAAAATCCAAATTTTTTTCGAATAAAACTACATAAAAGTTGTCATGGTCGCAAAGAATTCTTGGTACTGTTACGCTAGCCGGATGCAAATCTCGCCAACAGCTTTTTTTCCAACTCGCCAGTTAGCTTTTCTTTTCTTTTCTTTTTCTTTCTTTCTTTTTTTTTTTTTTTTTTTTTTTCGAGTGGTAATATTTGGCCAGATGTCATATACCGCACCGCAGGTTTGGTGTGATTTTTTTTTTTTTTTTTTTTTTTTTTTTTTTTTTTTTTTTTACGAAAATTTGGCGAAAATGTCGTTTTCGAATACCAGTTACATATGAATTTTTCGGTATTACTTAGTTATCCAGTCGGCCAAAAATCTATCGCCAAACTATAAGATTAAATGCCAATAATGGTTGATCGTAAATGTCACATTCACTTGACTTTAAGCAAGTTACACGTGATTACGTCATCAAGTGATTTTTATTTCGCCGTTTTATTTGTATATTTATTAATGTTATACTAATTTATTTGTTCTTTTGTTATTTAAAATAAAAATTATGTCAATTTGTATAATTTGGCGAAATTGGTCGACGGAATAACTAAGTAGTACAGTATTTTTTAATTATTTTCTATTATTTTCTAAAGGAAATATATATAAAAAATAATTAATAGCTATAGAACAAAATAATTTATATAATTTTAAAAAGAAATAAAAGTAATTAAATATTTATTATTAAATAAACAACAATAGCCGGGTTACCATGTCAATCACAATAATGCTATTTTGGCGCCAATTAGGAATCTCGGTGCATAGATAACATCTGTGTCATTTTTTTTTTCTTTTCGCTTTGTTTTAAAAATAAAGAAAGAAGTGAAAACCATTAATTTTTAATGAAAGTTATGTATTTTAAATAAAATGAATGAAAGAATTATATTTTAAATGAAATATTAAAAAAAAATGCGACGGGAAAAATGTTTAGCGAATTATCACCTGCGTCTCGCTAACATAAAAATACCGTCAGAATGGATTTCTCTATCAGAATCTTTCGATTTGGCGAAAGATTGTTCAAATAAATTGAATTATGAATAAAAGTAGCATGATACATTTCTTAGCATACATTTAAAGGAGGCCAAACTGGTCGCCAAATTAGTTTAAAATAATAACCTTTTTTGAATGAAAAAAAAAATCTATTATGATTAAAATTTGAGTTTCCATCATTAGAAAAATGTATTTAAAATTAGAAAAAAAAATAATATTTTGAAAACTAATTCGAATTTAAAAATTCTAATACCAGTTTTGAGATCTGCGGATCAATACTGATTTTTGGTGTTAATTTCATCGCAAAGTATTCCATATTTTAAGAGAAATCGCCGTGAAACATAATCAGTTGTTTAATCTGTCGTTTCAAAGAATCGTTACATAAATTCGTTTCATTTCAGCTGTTTCATATATCTGTTTCATAAATTCGTTTCATTAGGATTTTATATATATAGGGTAGATATATATTATATAGTTATTCTAAAGCGGCGAAAGCTTATTTTCAAATGTAAAATAGCGTGTACTTTCTCATGAAAATTCTTTCTCCTTACTAAAATATTTATTTTAAAAATTTTGGTATATCTGCATTATATGTATTTTTCTGCTATAATCTTTAAAAATGTAAAATTTAATTTAAATGTAGAGTGTAAAATGTTCATTAACCTGTTTTTCTAAATTAGTGAAGAATTGCCAAAGCAACCTTTTATTTTAAGATTTAAAATATGTATATTTCACGTTTTTACACGAACTTAGTTTGTTGGGTTCACTACAGGATATGCCATCCAAGTGTAAGTGAAAACATGTTGTCGTTATTCTGACTTAAGGTAAGGTTCACCTGAAAAAAGTTGAAAAAATAAAAAATAAAACTTTTTTGGCATTTTCAAACTCATACAGCTCCTAGAATATGCTCTCTAGACCCGTTTTCTTCCACCTAATATTTAATCTTGAGAGAACAGGTATTTTAAGTGTCGATAAGGAGTAATTTCTTTGCAAAAAAAGCGTGAAAAGAATTAGCACTTGGTAGATTGTTAGATCATCACCGTCTTTAAAGAAAAGATATGTTCTTGCGGGTATTAAACCAAAGGCCTTTAACCCTCCGCCTACAAGACGAGTCCAATGAATCGGCAAGTACAGTCGTGGGAAAAAAAAGTAAACACCATCTACTAACTCCTCAACAAATTATCGTAAAAGAAAGTTACTGGTACCGAACGATTGCAAATAAAGTCTAATTTTAAATGATGTATATAAAAGTTGCTTAGGGGGCCATCTACATATTAAAACGAACCCAAGCTTCCCTTTTTTTCAATACAAATAACCTATTTTAACAAGATGTTTCAAATCTTCGGTTCAAACTATACCTAGACACCAGGAATGGATAAGGAAAAATTTCCTAATTGGAAATTTTATCGTATGAGGGCCGTATAAAAATTTAATTTTTGTATTTTCTCATATAGACCCCCCCCCCCATAGAGTTAAAACTTATCAAATTTTGCACCTTTTTTTTGAAACTTTGCAATTGGAAGTATGTGCTTTGGGGCAAAATTTAAGGAGACAGCCTATTGTTTCGATATTTATGAATCACCCTGACTCCTAATGTGCTAATTTTTTTTGTAGCAATAATACTAAAATACCCAAACATAAATACGTTGAATTTGCAATTTTTATAATTTTATGATATGAATTAAGAATTATGAAATTAATATTAAAAAATTATGAATTGCAACCTACAATTTTTTTATTTATTTAGATTTATTAAGTCCTGCTTTATGGAGATTCAAAATTTCACATTTTTCTTCCAAGTAGTTTTCAAATTATGTTTAAAAACGACAAAATAATGGTTTAAGGGACCAACTATGATAGAAGTGACCAGATATTTTGAAATTTATTCTTCTATCCTGTAATATAGCAGTCTTCAATGACTACTTGAGTAGTGCTTAAGCTGCCTTGATCAAAAAGGGAGCTCTCTCGGTCAACAATCGAGTGCCGAACTTCAATTTGGATCAACCCCTAAAATACGCTCGTTTTAAAATAATTAATTTCTCGGAAATTTATCGTACGAGTTGCATAAAAATTTGTTTTTAGGTTAATTGAAGGGTGTAGAGTTCGTTTATGGTGACAGAATTGTGTACTGCTATTGAAAAATACAAAGTTATGGTTCGTTTTAATATGTAGATGGGTCCTCTAAGCAAATTTCATATACATCATTTAAAAATAGACTTTATTACCAATCGTGTGGTACCAGTAACTTTCTTCTATGATATTTTTTTGCAGAGTTAGTAAGGGGTGTTTAATTTTTTTACGACTGTACATTCAAACTGATTTTTGTCATGAAAAAAAAAATCTGTAAATGTGTGACTTTTTCTGGATTGTTTTGATCTTTTTTTAAAAAAATAGTAGAAACTCTTCTGTAAATATTTGACTTTTCAGGAATGTTCTACTCTTTTTAGAACATCTCAGAAACACTCACATGTTTACAAAATTTTAAGTCTTTTTTTCCATGAGAAAAATCATTTTGAATGTAGCTGTCAGATCCATTGAACACATCTGGTAGGCAGAGGGTTAAAAGGTAATCTGTATTAACCTGTTTAATTGATCAGTGTCACAACTGACTAAACAGCGTGCTGGACTTTAAACACTTTTTCTTGTGACAACTTTTTTCAAATCGATGTAACGTTCTCACGCTTAAACCGTTCAAGCTATCGACTTTTATTTAACACTTTCCAACATGGTTGAAAAGTGTTTATGACTTCGGTTTGTCTGTCTGACGTCTGCCATTTGCCGTCTGTCTGTCCGTGCTCTAACTCGCGTAAATATACTCTGATTGACATGTAATTGATAGACATTATTGAGGTTTGCCATGGCCTGTTCAGTATTGAAAATGAAGTGATTTGCAGTTATAGTTCATTTACAGGGGCACTCAAAAATATTCCGTAACATCATAGTCGTATTAGGGAAAATCATTTGCGGTGAATTTTAACAGTGTTGCACAATTCTAAACATAGTGAAATTTATATACATTATTGAGGAGGACAAGAAGATGATTACTATAGTATATTTTATGAGTAGCCCTTATGGTAGGAGTACAGGGGAACTCAAAAGTATTCTTTATATTACGGTCTATGTAGAAAAATCTTTTTCGGCGTATTTTATTGGTGTTACTCCGTTAGAAACATAATGAAATTTAAAAAATCCCTGTCGGCTCGGCCTACAGGTGGAGGTAGATTTCGAAGTTAAGTACTAAATTCACCAACAAAACTTAAATCAAGATGAGAGATAAACCCAGTTTCTTTACTAAGAATGAGCTCTAGGGAGCTAAACTTTTGGTGAAAATTCTAATATACACGAATAGACAACCGCATAATTAAGGAATAGGTTTAAAAATGGCTACAGGAAATTCAAAGAACCTCAAAGCGTTAAAATATGTTAATATTTCCATAGTCGGGTTTTTATCATGTTTTAATACGTTTCTTCAAACTCAAATAACGTTACATATTCACCTGCTGAGGTCCATTATATTTCCAATATGACGCAATACATATGTATACCGAGTGTCCTAAAAAGGACCGACTGATTTTAAAATTTAATAAATTGCAAACGGTGACAGATATTTATAAAATTTTTGCAGGAGGGTTATGCATAAGGTCAAAAGATTTTTATAGCAATTTCCGATTTTAGTTCGAATTACAAACAATTGATGGCGCTGCGATCAATAGACTCTAAATTCAGTCTCGATTTTTGGTACTTCGGGACCCACTCAATTCATTTTAACCTTCTTTTTCCGCATGGAAGAAGAGAAAGGCCAAAAAATAGATCCTGTATTTAGCGCCTATTGCTTACAGCGCCATCTGTTGTTTGTAATTCGAACTAAAATCGAAAATCACTGTGAAAAACTTTTGACCTTATGCATAACCCTCCTGCAAGAATTTTTTAAATATCTGTCACCGTTTGCAAGTTATTCAATTATAAAAACAGTCAGTCCTTTTTAGGACACCCGGTATATTTTAATTCGTCAAATTATTTATTTTATTTTGAGTTTTCAAGTGGAAATCTTTCTCTAGAAAACTCATGACGTAATATTCAATTTGTTTGCAATTCGTCAAACTATTTATTTAATTTATTTATCACGTGAAAATCTTGCAATAGAAAAGTAATTGTTGTGGTGAGAATTTTATTGTTTTTTTTTTTTAATTGTTGGCAACTATTATAACGAAAAATGTTTATTTTTCCTGTCATCGTTGTGTAAGAGCTGGTTTTATCAGAATCATGTTAAGACGGTATTCAAAATTTTAAAGTTAACATGCAACTCCCTATTTCCAACACCTTGGGCCGATTTTGCTCATTTCCAATCCCCGCCGAGATATTGGCCATCTCAATGTTGTTGGCGAGTTTGAAGACGGTCCGCGCAAAATTGCGACTTTTATCGTGCGAACAAAACTTAGTACATACATATATAAGGTAGGGGTGGTTTTGTGTTCCTCGGGTCCTATAATGAAAAGTTATGAAGGAATTTTTCAAAAGTCGCACAATGGTAACGACTGCAATAGGTAGTATTTCTTACGAAATCTACCTAAAAGAATTTCTGAGGTGCAATAAAATCTGCTTTTTGTAGAATATGCGGTGTAAAGCATTTATCATTCATTTACAGAGCCCCACGATAGAGTTTACTTATATAATGGAAATAGCTGTGCGCAGCGTATTTTAATTAGGTTGCCCTACTTTAAAAATGCTGAAATTAATATACATTACTCAGGTTTACTACAAGATGATTGCAGTAGAATAGGATGTGCATTGCATTTATCGTTCATTTACAGGAACACAAAAAAGATTTCTGAAACAATACTGTATCTGAAGAATTGTATATTATAATAAAACACTCATACTACAATATATATTAAAACACACATACACACATAAATAACGCCTGCATTCAACAGTTAAAGATATATATAAATATTATACAGACATACAAACAATAAATACAATAAACCCAACTGGAGTGAAAAGTTACCCAGAGCCAGGAATCGAACCCGGGACCACAGTAGCTCAGTGGTTAGAGCAGCAGTCTTGTATACTGTGGTCCCGGGTTCGATTCCTGGCTCTGGGTAATTTTTCACTCCAGTTGGGTTTATTGTATTTATTGTTTGTATGTCTGTATAATATTTATATATACCTTTAATTGTATATTATGAATGATTGTTGAAAGTTCGATTTCTGTTATGCTATGCTTTTTAAGTTAAATTATTTTTTTGTACACTAAGTGAAGAGTATAAATTATATATACAGGACTACAGAAAAATATTTGTAAGCATTAATGATAATGAGCGTGAATTCCTTAAATGTGTTTTTTAATTTGAGTTATGAATTTCCCAGTTCAACTATATTTTGTATACTATGATATGCAGCATATAAATAAAATTATATACAGGGCTACACAAAAAAAGTGGATACATGGCCACTTATGAATAGTAATTCCTGAAAGTATGATTTCAGTAGTTTTAAGAGTGTTTTGCCTGAATTAAAAACCAGCTCAATATGTGGCGTGTATAAAAAACTACAGGTAATATACAGGGATGTACAAAATAATTCAAGTTTCCGTCTATTGGTAGAAAATGCTAAAGGCGAATTTTCAATTGTGTTATGCGATTTCTAAATAAATTAAATTTTAGCATACTAAGCAGAATGTATACAAATCTACAGATCGTATACAGAGCTATGCAAACAATTGGAGTGCCTTTTCGACTAGTGTTGAAATATGTTTTTCAAGTGTTATGCGTTTTCTAAAATGATTACTTAAGTGTTTTCTTTACATTATTAAACGGAGTAGTTTTGTTAATGTTTTCTTAAAAAGAGTTTCTAAAAAATCTATGCAATATTTTTCTTACTTGTTTCAAATTAAATTAGATTTCTTAAACTGGAAGACAAAACTTTAAAAAGTTACAGTTTTTAATATTTCCAATTTTTTAAATAGATCCGAAAATTTAAAATTACTCACAATAAATAAATAATCAATCTTGTAAATCTCCTTTTAAATATCGATTCTTCCTTCCTCTGAAAAAAAGATGAATTTCTAGGCATGGGGATGCAGAAAGAAAATTTTCCGCTTTTTTGTAGATTGGCTTTTTTTTTATACCTGATTTTTAGTGAATGAGGGTGAAAAAGTTATTTTATAGAACCTTATAATTTAAAAAATTAATTATACATTAAATTTTCAGGGATGAGAACAGATAAAACGCAAAAAAGAGGAATATTTTTGCTTTCTTTCCCTATCCGTATCTATTTAAAAATTTTCCCTTGGAGGAAGTACTGGGAAGAAATTTCAGGAAGGGGGAAGATTTTAAGTGACTCATATTTGAGGCTTTGAGGTCGAGATTTGACCAACCTCTATAGCTGCGATTTCGAGAAAAATAATTTCCAAAATAAGTAAAAAAATATCAAAATTCTTTTAGTCCAGTTTTGCCAGAGACAGAGAAGACCAAGATTCTTCAGCAAACGTATGGTGATTAAGTTCTCAATGCCAGAGTTGATCAAGCCACTTAATCCAGACTTGCACAAGCAAAGTGATATCCAAGTTGAGTTGGATCATATTATAAAATGACTCAATCCATCACTTGAATAGTTTCGAAAGTAATAAAATTCATTATTCACGTATAATTCAGTATATAATTATATGATGGTGTGGCATACAATGCTTTAACACTTTAAACTATTTTTTTACAAAAATGTAGAATAGTCCACTTTAGCTCACAACGCTTCATGAACCTTAACTACAACAAAAGAAATATTGCAGAATTAAAAAATAATAATAGTAATGCAGTTGTTTGATGTGTGTGTATAAAGGAGGGGGAAGTGGATCTTTTCGCAACTAGACAACAACATATACAGCAGATTTTTTTTTATTATTATTTAAATAGAGTTTTATAGGTTGTAAAAATTGTATGCAAGCTCGAGTGTGGAGGTAAACGGGAAAAAGCGAACATTTTGGGCGTTCTGAAAAATTTTAGACTGCAGATTTTGTACTTATTATTACTAAAGAGCAAAAAAACAGATGAGAATTTTTTTTGAATTGAAATAAAGAGTCTGAAAAAGTTTAAACTTTGCATTTTGGGAAAAAGGAGGACAACATAAATTCTGAGGGAGTGAGTTTGTAATTTAAATGATTAATTATTTACTGTTTTCCGTAAATCAGCATCAAAATAAGAAAGAATATTTTTTTTAATAGATTTATTTTCGGTTAGGTGTGGGCAAAGGGGGAATACAGACATACCGGAGTAGAGTGATGATTTAAAATGCTGATATATTTTTTTTTATTGTTACTTGGGACTAGAGAGCAACCAATATAGCAAAATATTCTTTTAAATAGAGTTTTAAATATTTTAAATTTTTGAGCAGAAAAGGATAATATGGGTATAGAGAGCTAATTTGGACGCCAGATTGTTTTTTATGGTTGCCAGAGAGAAACAAATAGGATAGAAGGTTTATTTAATAATGACTTTTTAAACACCTTTTAGCACAGAATTAAAAAATGTTGAAAATTGTAAGCTAAGGAATAAATTCGGAAGGAGGAGTTTGTAATTTAGATGATTGATTACTTACTTATTCATATTAAATAGCAACAGATAAGACAGGATCTTTTTAAAATGAGGTTCTTTCGGCTCGTGATTGATATTGTTTGGAAAAAAATCAAAATGAATTCGAGGCCCTGGTGTAATCACACATAAATTTAAACTCATTTAAGCTTATTATCATGGTCCCGGAAAATGTCGAACGATTCAGCTAGTATATATATATATATACATATATAGCGTCAGTTTTGGCCAGTGTCAATCTATTAGAATTTTTTTCTTTATGCCAGTATGCATAATGAATGAGTTAATGTGTATTAGATTAGAAGTCGTACATTTATTTCTTTATGATTAGAATGCATGTCTTTATCTATTTATGCTTAACGACAGGGTGTATTTAAGCAATATGCCGTTTTTATAAAATGGAAAACAAATAACAGCTTTTAAACATATTCTAGCAGAGATTATAATGAGTTATTTCAGTACCAATTGTCACCGACAGATCTCAGTGCGCATTCTTATTTTGTCATCATTCTCAATCCAACGTATTCAAATCGATAATATTTAACTCAATTTTAATATTTTATCCTTGTCTCGGTAGAAATAAAAATAAAATAAAAGATATTTAAATTTTGAAATTGTTAGATCATTTTAAATATTCCAACAGTTTCTAACATTTTAACTTTCATCACGTTTATCGAATGATCTATCTTTACATAAAATTCAAATATGGATAGCAAATATTTGATACCAAAATCGTTTAGTAAAAATCAAAGCCTTATTTTTTCTCGAATAACAAATTTATTTTGTTAAAAAATGAAAAAAATCGCTGTACGAATTCCGAATAAACTTTACTGAAAAAAAAAAAAAACGATAAAATTTATTATAATGGAAAAGTGCAAAATCGGATTGCTTCAAAATCGCCTACAAACTAGGAAAAATGAAAAAAAAAAAGAAACTCAAGGTACCGCCTTCAATATAAAATTTTAAAAGTCTAATAAAATAATAGAATATCTGAGAACCAGTTCCAAGGGTATGTATTTTGTATGAGGAACCATCATTTCAGAATCTAGGCTCGACAGTTATTTCTTTCCATCGTTATGACACACACAGGCACACGCACACTTCATTTTATAATTCAGAATCCAAGCTATGGTTAATGATACAATTGCACTTTAAGTACAGGTTCTAATTTTGGTACAATGTGTTAATAAATTAATCAGTGTCTAAAAGAATATAAAAATATTCCTCAATTTTATATTTACTTTATATTTAATTACTTAAATAAATCTTTAATAATATTTACTTAAATAAATTTAAATTACTTAATAATATTTACTAAATATTAACAATTATATTATTAACAAATTAATAATATATTATAAACAAATATATTATTAATTATAATATTTACTAAATATTATTTACTTATTTTTTTTAATCCTTTTAAATTTATGTTTGTCAGTTTCGATTACATGCACATTACGCGCCCCACGGACCCATATAAGTTGGTGCCACTGAAAACAACCCTTTCTACTCGGTAGATTAGGTTGGGATAATTGAAGAGGTGAACATTTTTGTATTATATTCATTATAAAATATCTTTTTAAATCACTTATTATTTCTTTTACTAAACCAAGAAATCTAATACCTATCATTCATACCATAAAACATGAAAATAAATAAATTAAATATACAAAAATTAATAATCAAAAAGTGTCTCTATCTAACTCATTCCCTCCTATAAGAATTGGGTTCTTTCATATGTAATTTCAAATGCTGTATTTATCCTATAAAAAATAAGTTATATATTATACGAGCAGCTTTGTAAAAAATCTGTAATTAATCCGAACGATATGATCTTTTATTTTACTCCTTGAATCATTCTCTACTATAAGAATTACGTTACTTCATAAGTAATTTTAAATTATGTATTTATCCAATATAAAAGAAGTTGTGTATTATATAAGCAACATTGTAATAAATCTGTAATTAATCTTAACGATATGACCTTTCATTTTACTCCTTGACTTTGACCGTCATAAACAAAGCACGTGAATGGATCCAAAAGATATTGTATCCATTTACTCATCAGTTGAAACTTGATATGACATAACTGAATATGACATAATTCTTTTATTCCTCTTAGTTTCTATTACAGTGTCCTTGACCGACTGCTTGTCCAGATGACTTCGTTTCTGTCTGAGCGTTTCTTCCGGGAACCCAAGACGGGCCTCGCGGATGTAAAAGATACATTACACAGACAGCAAACACGTTTTATAGGTTTATCTGTCTAGCATATTTATCATTGAGGAAAAACGATAACAACAGTGCTTGTAACATGAACTGATAAATATATACGAGTATTCATATTATTTTTAACACTTTCCAACATAGTTGAAAAATGTTTATGAATTCTGTTTGTCTTTCTGTCCTTCTGTCTGCTGTGTGTCCGCGCTCTAACTCTCGTAAATATGGACCGGTTGCCATCGAATAGACATATGTTATTTCAGTTTACTATGGCTATTTCGGTATTGCAAATGAAGTGTGTGGCATTTATGATTCGTTTACAGGGATCCTCAAAAGAATTCACTGCATTACGAAAAAGCTAATTGAGGTTTATTTTAATGATTTTAAACTATTTTAAAGATATTAAAGATTATATAAATCACTGAGGTGGAATGCAAGACGCTAACTGTAGAATATGGTGTGCATAGAAAATATCGTTCATTTAAACGGACACACAAAAGAAATTGGCTACAATACTGCCTGTAAGTGTGGTTTCAGTTGTGATACGTGTTTTGAAATTTAACTATTTTTTGCGTATTAATTGGTGTTTAAAATCTTGAAATCTAACTACCCCCCGATACACTACAGCATAAACATCCAATTAAATAAGAACAGATACCAATTAGTGAATTAATGAACTTAAAACATTATCACGAACTGTTATGAACTTTATCTTTCTTCCGCGTTTTAATGACGGACTATTGCGCCATAAAGAAGCAAGTTTCGAAGCAGATGTATGTTAATGAACTTTACCAGACTCTATTTTATATTTTAACGTTGATATTTCGTGGCATATGTGTTTTTCGCCTGTTTCTGTATTCTGCATTGTTAAATATGTAATTTCTCAATATAGACGGAGCTTTTAAACGCACCAAAATGATTCTTTAAATATATCTAAATTTAACTAAAATGAAGTCATTCTCTACTCTAAAATACACAAATACTAATCCAATATTCATTTCAGAACCTATTGATTTACCAGAATTGCAAAAATCATTTTTCAGAGTAATGCTGACAACGAATACACAATTCACAAGAAAATGGATAAATAGAAGTACGAGTAACTGTCACCGATCACTGGCCATCATTACATCATTACATCGACAACTCCCGAGCCGTTATATAACAGGTAAGCACGTTTTACCTACCTCTATTTTGAGCGAGCAGGATCAAGCAACTCTGTGAGATATTTTTTTCTAATTTTGCGTTTATTCACGAGAGAGCGCGTTTTTGCAATCAAGTGCTTTTGCCTCAACACGCCATAAATTATTCCTACATAAAATTCTATAGATCAGATACACAACAGCACAAACGTTTTTAAGTATATTTCTGCTTATTGGCGGAAATTGCTGAATGGGAATTTTCAACTGTGCTATGCATTTAACTGAACTAGCTTTTAGCATACTAGGTAGTATACACATATGTGTAAATAAAATTTGATGCACAAAAAAATTGGAAAATTTTCCTACTATTGATAATAATTGCAGACACTGGATTTTCAAATGCGTTATTCGTTTTTCAAATTTTTTATTTAGACATATGTTACCTTAGTAAACTATGAAATTTGTTACAGTATTCTGAATGTTTTGAAAGTATTTCATAATCTATGACGGACGCATGATTTTTTGTTCTTGTTTATTTACCAATTACATAAACAATCAAACTAATATGTTGGGATGTGGAACCACATTTATTTTTCTTTATACATTTTTTCTAAATTTCAGTTACAACTAATCATTAATTATTCATTTTATCCTAACTTTTATTTCAGCCTCCATTTTATTTTTTCGCCAAAAGAAAGATATTTAACATATAACTTTATCACTAAAACGGTCTCTCACATAGATATAATTCATTTAGATGATTATTCACCTTCTCCAGATACATAAAAAAAATAAAGATCGACTTGGCTTTCGATCTGCAGTTTTATTCTCATTCCATCCAAAGTTCGATAGAAATGTCATTTGCCCTGATTAATTTTTGAGTTTAACTTCATGGTTAATTCATGAACTTTTCCAGTTCATGCGGTCTGTTTTGTCTTTCGCACTATGTTCCCGAATTTTGCTCCTAATGTATGAATTGGCATTTGAATCCATTCTGGCTTACTTTCTAGGACTGTTAGTCTGATTGGCATGCCACGAAATTCAAAATTCTCCTAACTGTAAAAAAAGACATTTTTCTTAATTTACGAAAATTTACTACGAACGAAAATATGCAATAATCCCTTCCGAGTCACCCAAGATTCCGAAAAACGTTCCATTATCTTTAGAAACCTCACAAAAGAATCTACCTTTGAAACTTAAAGAAAAATGTATAAAAATAAATTTTTATTAGCTGCCCGTAGGTTTTGAAAACGTTTCCGAGTAGCTTTTACAGTGCATTAATCAGTTCTCTCTTCTCATAAAAAAGGTTTTTCGGCTGATATGAAGTCACAAGTAAATATTTTCATGTTCAGCAAACATGTTTAACTGAAAAACATATAGAATTAACAGCATTAACATTAACATTAAAAGTAGCATTTTTCTGTGCACAATTTCTGTTATTCAGCTCAAAATGTTTAGTTAAGGTAATAGCATCCAAAAAAACAATTTTTCGGGTGACGAGAACTAATTAATGCATTCTAAAAGCTACTAGAGAACGTTTCCGAAAATTACGGACAGCAAATAGAAATTTATTTTTTAAATTCTTCCTTAAATTTCGAAAATGAATTGTTTTCTGAGGTTTCTAAAGATAAAGGAACGCTTTTTGGAATATTGGGTAACTTTGAAGCGGTTAATGAATATTAAGTTTGCGATTATAGTAAATTTTCGTTGTTTAAGAAACATCTGTCTTTTTCTACAGTGTAATTGCCCAAAGCGTAAAAGATAATTTTTGCTCAGATGATATCATTCATTTTCCATGTGCTCTTTTGTTCGCTAATTGTGCTATGCCTATTTTGCGTATTACGGAATTACTCATTAAATCAATCGTGGGCTCTCTCTTCACGAAGACAGTCATGTAGACGTCCACATAGAAATTCTCTCAGGCACCATCCCTATTCATTTCTGTGTGGACTTTATAATTTTACGTCTTTACTCCGAATAAACTAACAATGAAGTATAGGTGCAGATTCCCAAAACTTTTAAGGAGTCAGTGGCTCCTAAACCCCAAAAATCCAGTCGCCACTTTGGCCCCTAATCAAAATCTAGTGGCCACATTGTGAAACAAACTCATGAAACAATAGTGTTTATTTGGAAAAAAACTTAACAAAAAAACTCAGGAATTCAAAATGAAAAATAGTTTAATTAATAAATACGCATCTACAACAAAACACAGACCAATTACAACAAATATGTATATTTAATTCAATCCTAAAATTTTTGAAACTTTGATATTAAAAAAGTATAATATAAATCAGGAAAAATCAGAAGATAAAGTTGGACAAGATACAATTGAATAACAAAACATGTATAAGCCAAGCAGTCATGATAATGGGAAATATTAGGAAAACTTTATTTCTTATATTGGTTTTGTCATATAAAAGCATACATATAAAAAATTTTAGGAATGTGTGAGATTATTTTCCACTATAAAAATCTCGCACTTGCAGAAGACATTTACAGAGCAAGGATATAACAGGCGTTAAGTATGTTTTCGTGCGAGTTTCTTTTTCTTTTTGTTCTTTCTTCTTCAGAGTTCGGAATCCTCTATCCTCGTGACTCCCTGATCCAAAGTCCTTAAAAAATGTCCATCGGATCGGGAACTTTGGACTGTCTCGGGAGACGATCTGCAGTAAAGAAGTATTTATTTCAACTCTGGATTTCGGACGAAACCTTCGAAGAAATGCTTGCTTTCGCTGGTGTCCACAGGAAAAGCTTTACCATTAGCACGCTCATGTGCCGAGCTTCGCAGCTGCTAAGCTTTGTAGTAGAGCGGACATGCGCAGAATTATATTCGAACATAATGTTCGGCAAGAAAGCAGTACATCACAGGGGCAGCGTTCACGACGGTAACTGAGATCGGAAAAAATCCCTAACTTTTTATCAAAGTCATACTTGATCTCGGCCAACGAAAGGAGCAGGTGCTTTTCTATTTGAAAGAAAAAAAATATATATATATATATATATATATATATATATATATATATATAATAATAATAATTCCGAGGCAGGATTGGGAAGAATGGAAATTGAGCTCTGGCGACTAAGACACTGAAAGTTAGTCGCCACAGCAAAAAAATTAATCGCCACGTGGCGACTGGCGACAGTAAATCTACAGCTATACAATGAAGGTCACCGCGGGCATACTCAGAAAAATCTGAAAAAAATTACAGAATGTTCTTCTCATATGGATGTATATGTTTATAAAAAATTTCGGCGGAACCTCGATAAAGCGTCTGTAAAAAGTAGTGATAATTTCGTTATTTGGCGATGAAAAAAAATTTCAAAAATTACACGTTTAGGAAAAAACTTTTCTGCTCAATTTGTTTAAATAAGTTTAATTTAAATAGCTGTAGTTTTGTCTGTTTTAACTGTAGTTTTGTCATTTTTCTTATGCGTATGTATAATGAAATTTAATTATTATATTTTACGATTTAAAACAAAATTTAAATTGATTTAAATTGTTTCAAGCTCAATGACTTTGATTGTGCACTGTCGATTTGATTTTGTTGCTATGGGAACGACTACTTCTTCGATATGGAAATATATAACGGCAGAATTCTTCATGTGGTTTTATTTTTGAATAGCGATTTAAATTTAATTAAATCTCGGATTGCTGGATAAAGCAATGACAAAATTTCATTCAAATCTTTAATAACAAGAAAATAAGGATGAATTATTTATTACTTTATAAAGCATTTTAAATTAATAATGTTGCAAATTTAATCATGCGCATAAATAAATATTTGCAACTTGAAAAATAACAAGTAATATAAAAATTTTGTTTTTAAAGTCAATTCCTACTTAGGCCATCAAAGAAAAATTTAATATAATCCCTTAAGCTAATATTAGTTTTTGTTGCATTAAAATATCCCAATTTGTTTATTTTCTATAAGCAAGTAGGTTTACGATGGAACTCTAAGGGAATTTGGCGAAATATTAGAGATATCGCCAAGTTGGCGTCACATTTGTCGACTCATTTTGGCCGCCAAATTTGGCGATATATCGCCAAGTTGGCGACAAACTTGACTGTATTTGGCGACAGAACATGGTCCCCCCTATGGTAACCCCTTATTGAAAATACTTTCATTGATCTTCAGTAACCAATGGCCGCCAGTTTGTTTCCCATGCAAAACTAAAATTAATCAATTAAAATTTAATTAATTAATTAATATTTGAAAAAACTGTATTAACATCAATTGTCACCCAGTACAAGTTTAGAAAAAATATTTCAACTTGATAGGATGAATAATAAGTATTTTATTAACGATTGAAAATTTGAACAAGATAAATATATAAATAAATATACGGAGAGTGTGAGCTAATAGTAGGAATTGAAAAAAGAAACAAATTAAATAATTAGAAATCAAATGCCAGCTGGCTTTAACTTAAAATAGATCTTTGCAATTTATAAAAATAATGATTCCAGTGTATATCCCGTGTATACCAATATTTTCCAGTGATAAAATTAATTAGCTACAGCAAAAAGCAGCATGTATATGTAATATAAAATTTATATAATATATATATATATATATATATATATAGTAAGCTCTTTCATTGATTAAGTTTAAATTCATCAAATACTGCGCATTCTAAAAAAACAATTAATAAGCAATTTTCAAATCCTTTAAAATGTTTGCTTTTCTCTTACGAAAATAGTTCATAGAGCTGAATAGAACTCTATGGAATTCTTTACAAGTTCTATAGAACATCCTTTCTATAGAACACTGTTTCTATAGAGTTTTGAAGAGTTCTATAGAATACTTTTCTAAAGAAAATGTTTCTATAGAATGCGTTAGAATTTTTTCCCTATAGAACAGTTTTTCTATACAGCGCTATAAAACTTATCAAGCTCTATAGACTAATGATTCTATAGATTTTTTTAATAAAAAATTTATTTTTTGATCATTTAAAATTTATGTGTACTAATTTATCTATACATATATATTAAATAATAATGTTAATTAATTTTGTAATACATCACTTTAATATCATTATAATTTAATTCATAAATCTAATGCACTCTGGTTCACTTTTTAATGTAATAATATATCAATCGAACTGAACTGATTTAAATTGTTTAATTAATATGTTTGTTAATGATTCATTAATTTGTCGTTTTATTTTATATTCATTTATTAATCTGCTGTTAATTTCATAAAAACATTCACCTAATTTAATAAACTTTATTCACTAATGGTAATTTATCTAATAATTTAACAAACTTTATTCACTAATTGTAATTTTTTATTCAAAAATTTTAATCTGAAGTATAGAAGTATTTAAACAATTACGTTTCAAGTTTAACAAATAATAATTTATTAGACTTTTAAATATTTTTTTCAAGTCTATATTAAAATAAGAGTTATTTTTATCAACTCGCGTCCGATGCCGTCATATTAATAAATTTTAACAGAAATGAGAAAACTGTAATGAATATCTTAACACGATTTAAGCTGTAAAGCTCACTCATTTCTTTTAATTGCAAATAATATAGCACCACTACCACTAACAAAATAAATAAGTAAATAAATTCTTTATTTTAACTGACATTTCCTTCTTAAATCTCGTTTTTTAATTTACAAATGGTTTCGGTTTTCATAATTTACACAGTTGAGAATTAATCAGCATATAAAATATACATAATGTCCATACTATACAATAATTTCTCTACAAATTTAATGATTGGGAATGCAAATCACAAAAGAATTAAACTTGAAATACTGTAAGGAGAGCTGACACACTGCGAGCAACTGTAGAGTGGGCTGAGCGTACTTGTTCGTGTCTGATCACTGAAGCCAAGCAGTATCGAGCATGGTTAGTGCTTGGGAGAGTGGTGAAAAGGAAGCACCTGCTGACGCTGTTTTTTTTTATAGAATATGTTCCATTATTTTTATAGAATATATTCGAATATTTTTGTAGAATATTTTATAGAATATATTCGAATATTTTTGTAGAATATTTATAGAATATATTCGAATATTTTATAGACGATCTATAGACATTTCTATTGAATTTCTACAGATATTTCTATAGCTTTTGGCGAAACTAGCTTATAGAAAAACGGGCCATATTTCTATAGGATCCTATAGTACTTTTTCTATAATTTTTTTTAATAAAATTCTATGAGAAATTTTTGTAAGGGTTGATGAAGGTAATATGCCCATACGCAGGTAATATGCCCATAGGAGAAATATAATGAAAATATTTATATTTAACTAATGAGAAACATCAATTATTACAAAAACAAATTTAATTTTTGAAACTTTACAAAAAATAATTTAAAATAAACGGTCGAGTGGGATAAAAATAAAAAAAAAAGTTGCTAAAAGAATACTAAGGCTTTGTAAAAAACTATACAACGTAGGGTTGGGTATAACTGTATATATTAGAAAAGTGTAAATGGGTATACCAAAGAGATATGGAACCTAAATAATATCAAATATAGCTATTCGTATAACTGTTCTTTTAATATTAACCTAATCTGTTTATGATGAACTTAATTCGGTACTGACAATAAAAGCAGTGCATAGTTAAACTTTATTTGGCATTTCATGAAACTAAATTCAGCGTAGTAATAACCTTTAGTTCTACAGTGTAGCTAAAACAAAACCTTTGTTGAATGTTTAAATTTAGCATTGTGCTAAGCGCGCTTCGAATTGAGGTCTCAAAGTTGCAACGCCGCCTTGGTCAGTGCCGCGTTTTTCCAGATGTTTAATTAACTTTTAAAGTCACTCGAGGCGTATTGAGAGATACAATCAACGCAAACTATCGCGAATCCCACAGTATTTATGTGATTCATTCTAATTAAATCTTTCGAGGGCGAAGCCCTTAAAAAACGGACACCTAATTTTAATTCCAAAACAGACAAACGGCACCAAGAATATTTAATTAAAATGTTCCTTTTATCATGTACGTGAAAATAAGCAAGTTCGCATTTTCTAATAAATTCGTTTATAAGTTCTGGTGCCAGTTGATTATTTCATAAGTTTATAAATAGAATTACTCCGTGTCGGAAAGGATTAAGTGGTCGCAGGGCTCTTAAAGCTTCAAAATTTAAGAAATTTTTATTTTTTTAGATGTTAAACTCCTATCTTTTCAGAATATTTTGATATAATTGTTTCCTTGAAATTCCCATTAGAACAGAAGTTTTGGCTTTTAGAATTATACCCGCACAATAGTTGAAGCGGCGTTTCAGAAACTTTAAAGTAATTATTTTCCAAATGGCGTTTTTTGGGCATAACGCGCAGGATACCTCAAAAACTTCTGAATATTTTTTCATGAAATTTTCAAAGCATATATTTCATGTTAGTCTGTATAAAATGAGCCTAAAATTTCCTTTTTATTGTTCAAGAAAATGTTTTTTTAGGTGATTTTACTGTTGAAATTTTCAAAATTTTGTATTAGCTAAATGCAACATTGCATTAAAAATATAAAAATGCTTTAAATACAAATTCATTTAAGTTCTGGGAAATTATTACAATCTGAAGTATAAGTAAGCACCAAAATTGTCATTCTAGTTGCAATATTTATTTTGTAATCCTGCGCGTAAACTGTTATGCCAATTTTTTGTTGGACAAATGTCTAACAGTTTCGAGCCCCCTATAAATACTAATTCTGTATCTTGCAATTTTTTATCCCAATTAAAATTGTGTTTTAAAATCATATACATTTTAAGACATTAAAATTTTTGAAAATGGTCTTTTTTTAAATTTTTTCCACTTTTTAGAGTCTCGAGACCCCTTAAATTAGTATGTTTTTAACAATTTGACGTTTATTGCTTTTATACTGTAACTGAACATTACATTACATACCATTACATACCATTAAAAGTTGTTAACTAGGCATAGAGTACGCCGCCCCTGTCCTTGTGTATGTCCAAACTGACCGTACATTTAAGGGTTAATATCTCGGCTAACTACCGATGATTTTTTTCGAAAATGATTATCAACAATGCTTTTATTCTTCTGCAACGATAGGTGTATTCAGCGATGCTCAACAATTTTTCTGAATGCCCGTAAATCAAAATTTGTGTATTACAGAAAAATGCTAATTACTCAAAAACTATGTGACCTAGGGTAATCGCTATAGTTTTCCGGCAAGGTTTACATTAACGTCTACTACCTCTAATTTTTTCATAATTTTAGTTTCATTAGATTCGGAATTGGATGTGGGGAACATATTTTTGCGCTACATTTTCAACAATATCTTTGAAAATATAATACCTAAAATTAAAAGGAATGTATTTTTGAGTTCAGCGTTACAAAAGCTTTCACAGGATACCCCACATGATATTCAAAGAAAATATTTTTTTTAAGTAGCATAATTAATTCCTCTACTTTTTTACTAAATATATTTATGAATGTTTATTAATCTGAAAATATATGGGTCAATGGTCTTTATTACTTCCCCGAATTTGAACTTTCCACGTTCCATAGTTTACGAGTAAAATGGCTATGACAGACAGACAGACAGACACAGGAGTGATCTTATAATGGTTCCGTTTCTACTTTTTAAGTACGGAACCCTAATAAGCAAAAAGAAATTTTAAGCACTTTTAAGCAAAATTATAAGTAATTATAAACATTTTAGGGTAATTTATTTTATTTTTTTTAACTTCATGTGTGTGGCAAATAAAAAACTTCCATATATTTCTTGGTAAGTCCGATGCATTTCTCGTTCATATAATTACGACACACAACACATAATCTTATAGCTACAATTTTTTTCTTGATGCAAATACCGCAAAATCAACTGTTTTATCACTGTTATTTGATAGGAATCCTTTTCCTCTATTCATCGTAGACTGGTGTTTTTATATGTTTAATCACTGTTGTGATGTTTGAGTGTGTTCAATATTATTTTGAAAAGTAAAGAGGTCTTTTTTCAAAATTAAAGCACAATACTTCATTGCAGGTTTTATGACACGAGTTGTTTTACACTTTTTCTGTGGTGATGGTAGTAATTCTTGAGATGATGAGTCACGAACAGAGGCGCCATTTCTGCCATTATCTTCAGAAAATGAAGAATCACAGCTAGAGTCTGAAGAAGAGCCAGGAATACCTGAAGGAGGAGGCGTATGACGGCCGTGTTTATCCGAAGATGTCCCTGGGATAGAAATTTCTTTTCTTCTTTCGGCATTATTCTTTGTTGGAGGTGGGTTTTCATAAACATAACATGTAGCAAAAGCTTCCTCGGGGGTTACATTTGGATTCAAAGGATAGATACCTGTCCCTTTGAAAACCACCTTATCGGTGGCAGGTGTAATAGCTTTGTCCCAAACTGGAGAAAATATTCTTCTAAATTGATCCTTTGTAACGCTGTGGTGGTCGGTTTGTTCCAAAAACATAAGGACTTCTTACCCAAAATTCCCCCAAATGGCCCAAATCAGGATTTATCCAAAGAATGTCATGGATTATATTAGAAGGTTTAAAAAGTAGAAGAATGCCTTTTTTTCAGCCTCATCTACAATTGAGTGATCAAGATGGGACTTGGCTTCATCAAACATGAGAAGACAGTATTCTTGTTTGTTTAAATTTTGAAAAATGGCTGATCCATTTAACAAATGTCTGTGCTCTCATGCTTCCTTTTGGTATCATTACTCATGGAGAATCTACAGGTAAATTATCTACCCACACTGGTTTCATTACCTTTACACAAAATCATACAGCATAAACAGTTAGATCTTTATGCAAACAAAAACGACACCCTTTTTCGTCCATATTAAATATTCGTTCGTCATGATACTATTGTCAATTAGAATCTTTCGTAATTTACTAAAAAAATTATCAATAATAAATTTATTGAGCTTTGCTGTTCTGGAAGGATTCATTGGTTTACTTTTCCTCCTGGAAAAATTCGGATTTCTTGCTAAAATGCTTTCAACCAGTAGCGGCCAGCCATGCCTTTTCTAAATGAAAAATTGTGGTTTATTTCATTTTCACTCCAACATTTAAAAATCCCTGCCGGCCCGGCCTACAGGCAGAGGTAGATTTCGAAGTCAAATATACTAATTTCACAAACAAAAACTAAATCATGATTAGAGATAAATCCACTTTAACAATTTTATCTGGCCGCTCTTGACGAGTTTTTATTTCATTTTCATATAATAGTTGGTTTTATCAGAATCATGTTAGGGCGGTATTCAAAAAAATACTTTTCCATGCTCAACAACTCGAAATTTTCTGGCATAATTCCAGATTCATTTTTAATTTAAAAAAAAATATGAAACTTGCTGACGTGATTTTTGAAGAGATTTATAAGCGACCTATGTTTTTATTTTTTGTTCAATTAATTAAAACTTGATATATAAACAATTATTTTCTCAGAAGGACAATATTTTTCGTTTCTAACACAATCGCTTCGGGAAATTCCGTTCAAAATGCCCACTTTGACATCATTTTTTGAAATATATTCTGCCTCTATCTAAAAATCGATTATTACGGTACATTATATAGTTTCTGAATAAGCGAATCTACCAATTAAATGCGTTTGAGAGCAAAAATGAATTTAAAAAACAGTCAGAAAATAAGCAGTTTGGATTTAAGCGCATCCTTAATACAATGATTTTTCCAACACAATCCGCTTCGATAAATTCGGTTCAAAATGCCCTTTTTAACAACATTTAAAAAAATATATTCTGCCCCTATCAGATAATCGACCATTACGGTACATTATATAGTTTCTGAGTAAGAAAACGTACCAATTGGAAGCCTTTGAGAGCAAAAATGAATTGTAAAATGAGTCAGAAAATAAGCAGTTTGGATTTGAAAACACCCTTACTAAGATCATTTTTTACTTCAACCGGTATGTATTTTTAATTTGTTTTTGCTCTAAGAATTGGTCCTATCCAAAACTTGTCTATATAGATGTTGTAGACAATATTAAGAAGATATATGATAAATTCATGGGGATTTTATATCTTTTGAATTGACGGAGTTATGGATTTTTTTCTTCTTCAAACCACCTTTTTGTTTTCGTTTTTAATTTTTTTTGCGGTACGAATTGGTCCTATCAAAAACTTGTGAATATAAAAGTTGTAGATAATGTTAAGGAAATTCATGATAAAATTAATTGGATTTGATATCTTGAGAATTGACGAAGTTATGGATTTTTTTCTTCTTCAAACGCCCTTTTTGTTTTCGTTTTAAATTTTTTTTGCGGTACGAATTGCTCCTGTCAAAAACTTGTGAATATAAAAGTTTTAGATAATGTTAAGGAGATTTATAATAAAATTAATTGAATTTGATATCTTGAGAATTGACGAAGTTATGAATTTTTTTCTCCCAAAAACCCTATTTTTTGCGCCCCTTGAGCCCATTTTTAACTTTATCAAAAATCTGTGATACATAAATTTTTGGCCCTATTTTTAGAAGTAATAAAAACTTTAAACTGATTTGATATGTACAAAAATTAAGAAGTTATGGGGGGTTTTCTGTTTTCACAAAACCCTTCCCTATTTCCCTCCCCTTGGCCCGATTTTGCCCATTAACGAACTTGACCGAGATTTTATGCCCATTGATTTTATGTATCAGTTTGGAAGAGATTGGTGCAGAATTACGAAAGTTATCGTGTCCAGAAGAAAGTGATATATATATATATATATATAGATAGATAGATAGATAGATAGATAGATAGATAGATAGATAGAGAGATAGATATATATATATATAAAGATTTTTACTGAGGGTGGTTTTGGGTTCTAGGGGTCATGATCGATGTAGATCTGCAAAAATTTTTCAGAAATTCCAACATAGGAACGATCCCAATAGGTAGTATTTCATACGAAATCTACCTAAAAACGCAGAGATTAATAATTTTTGACGTAACATGATAACCGACATCAGCAAGCCTAAAAGTTCATGTGGGGTGTTCTCTCTTTTCCTTAGTCTGGTGTGAGAGCTGGTTTCCTACACAATAGTGATTTATAAGTCTTATTATTAAGAGCCATTATTTTGAAATTCAGACAAAAAAGTGATATTTTGATAGTTGTATTTTTTAATTGGCTTGATTTTTTTTATGTTGAAGTAGATCATATTTAATGAATATTGTGCAATTTTTAATCCCTGAAAAAATTTCCTGTTTCCTGTAGAAAATGTCAAAGTTCAAGATCACGAATCCCTTTTTTCATGAAAATTTAAATGCCAGTATATTTCGATTGCTATATCTCTGGAAAGCAACAACATCCCATAATTCTTTTGTCATAAACTATTAGTGTAACACTACCTGCTTAGTAAAATTTATTTGGTTCCATGGGGCATTGTTAATTTTCATTGTTATGTTGCCACAAAATGCAATCTAAATGACGTTTTTTTTTTCGTTTTCTGCACTTATTATCTTATTTACGCAAAAGTAGCCCAAAAAGTTTCTTATAGAATATAAAAGTTTACTATTAGGACAAGCTAAGTAATATAGAACTTTACCGGGATATCGATGCTGCTATCAGATATAATCTGTTAAATATTCAAAAGTTTCAAAATCTGCAACTTTTGATTTAGTTCTATCTCAAAACAGCATCACAGTTGAATAAAACAAAATATATCAGGTAGTAGTTGAACATATGTACAAAAGCATGGAAACGAAAAATAAGTGGGGTCTCACGCTATTTTCAGAAAAAAAATGATAAACGTTACAAAAAAGTAGTGTCAATATCAGGCTTTTCCCTATAAGAAAATGATTTATCCCGTTTCTCTTTCCCTCTCCCATGTTTTTCCCCTATGAGGAAATGAAACATCCCTTTTCTCATTCTCCTTCTAGGGGAAAAGCCTGATTATTTCACTGCCTTTTTGTAACGTTTGTCTTTTTTTTCTTCTTAAAATAGCATGAGACCCCACTTATTTTTCGTTTCCATGTTTTGTACGTACATATATTTAACTACTACCTGATATATTTTGTTTTATTCAGCTGTGATGCTGTTTTGAGATAGGACTAATTCAAAAGTTGCAGATTTTGAAAGTTTTGAATATTTAACAGATTATATCTGCTAACAGCATCAATATCCCGGTGAAGTTCTATATTACTTAGCTTGTCCTAATAGTAAACTTTCATATTCTGTAAGAAAGATTTTGGGGTACTATTGCTTAACTAAGATAATAAGTGCAGAAAACGGACAAAAACGTCATTTTGATTGCACTTTGTGGCAACATAACAATGGAAATTAACAATGCCACATGGAACCAATAAATTTTACTAAGCATGTAGTATTATACCAACAGCTTATGACAAAAGAATTTAGGAATGTTGTTGCTTTCCGGAGATATAGCAATCCAAACATACAGGCATTTCAATTTTCATGAACAATGGGATTCATGGTCTCGAACTCTGATATTTTATGCAGGATTCAGGAAATTTTTTCAGAGCTTCAAAACTGCACATTATTCATTAAATATGATCTACTTCAACATAAAAAAACATCAAGCAAAACAAAAAATATAATTATCTCACTTGTCTGATTTTCAAAATAATGGCTCCTAACAATATAACGACAAACAGTTCGTCTAAAAATTCTATAACTTTTTAAAGCAGCATTTTGTGATAATTTACACTCTTTTTTTGCTCTCAAACACCCATTTAGGCTTTCCTGGCTCCAATGGCCTCTTTTCTTTTCGGGATTCATTGTTAAAAACATAAACGAGAGAGAATTTTCGAAAACGAAGTTTAGCTAAACTATATTCTATTTTACGTAACCTAATTTATTTTAACATTTTTATATTTGATTTCTATTGTGTTTACTTGGTATATAATATATATTTTGAAGTTTATTGATTTGTTATTTGATGCCAGTTAAAATAATTTATATGTTAAATAAATTTATTTATATGAATGTAATATTGCCATACGTGTAGGTAATATGGCCATACATGCAGGTAATATGCCCAGTGGGCATATTTACAACAATAATGAGTTTTTAAAAAGTATTCACAATTCTGTCTGAACACTCAGATGTTGAAAAGCATTGATACAGTTAAAAAGATCATTAAACCAGCTAAAGTATTATGTATAACAGTAAATACAAATACTTTGTTCAAATAAGAAAAATAACAAACTTAACAGAAAAAAAATTATAATATGAAAATCCAACTAACAACAAATCAACAATGTCTGCCCCCCCCCCCCCCCTGTGCACGTGATCAAGGATTGCGGGCAACACGGTACTAAACTATGTTCTTCGGAGATCCAGCGATTCAAGAGCCAGCTTTTGAGTTTCACTGAAATTATTAACATTGTTGCGGGTTGGCCATATTACCTGCATTGGCCATATTTGCATCACTTACCTTAGTTTAAACTTTTATTTTTCCAACGATGCGTCACATATGTTTATATATTAAAAAAAGAAGTGTTGGAATTATTCATTCTTTCTAAGAGTACTTCCCAGCTTAATGGCCATTTAAATCTATAATTGACTTTTTCTCAAAACTTTGATTTCTCATGTTTGTGTTCCTTTTTTTCAATATCTGTTAAACTTAAGAACTCAATTTTTTTCTAATGCAATGTTATATTGTATACTTTAACATAGGGATTTAATAGTTTGTTGAGAATTATTTTATGCAGTGAAATCTTACCAAAAATGCTAATTTAAAAATGCCTTTCACTAAATAATTAATAATTAATTTCAGTTTCACTTAGAAAGAAAAATCTTGTCAGTTAAAATACATAAAGCATGTTACTCAAACTACTCTAAAAATTCTAGACCTCTATATTTCACCATTTCTGAGAAAAAGGTACACAAAGTTGTTGGCGGAGTTAGAGCTTACCCGGCCCCCTAAAATATTATTCAAGGGTGCATTATATGCATTATGGCATAAATTTATCCCCAAAAAATTAATTTTTGCTTAAATTTTCAAAAAATTTCGAAAATATACATTTTTTTATCTTTATATTCAAATATATAAAATTCGATGTACAGTTTTATTTATTTATCTAAACCAAACTTGTATAAAAATATTGGGAGTTTCATTGATATGGAATGCGCATGAGGCATTTTGAAAAGTTCTCCGTAACATCCAAAATATTACAAAAAATTCCTTAGATTTTTTTTTTAAATAAAAATATGCTATAATGCATATAATGTACTCTTGAATAATATTTAAAGTGCAATTTACAAAAAAAGAAAAAAAATTCAAAGGTCTCTTGTCTCTGTAAATTTTTTGTTGATTATTAAAGAATGACACGTTACAAAATTTTAAAAAGAAAACTTACGATGATACTCATATTAAAATCAGTTTTATGGTAAAATATGTGGAGTTATACCTATCCAAATTAAAGTAAACTTGATCTTTAAAGTCATTTTTCTCAAAATGGATATTTTTGACATTGCGTGCATCGTATTTCCAAAACTAAATAATACAGAAACTTACTATTTTGTATTTTATTATTTATTATTGTGTTATTTATTATTGTGTTTTACATAGTTTTATAACCTTTACCTATTTTTAAATGAGTACCTGTAATATATTTATTTATTTTTAATTTTTTTTTATCCTAAATTTTGTATTTTATTGTTTTATTGTCTGAAAAAGTAATTTCATCTGTAAATTATATGTTCTGATTCACGGTCGCCAGCCGCCCCATGGCGACTAAATGATTTGCTTTGGCGACTAATTTTCGGCGCCTAAGTTGCGTTTTTTCCGCAATCCTTTGACGAAATTCGTTTTTTTATAGCGATCCTCTGACGAAAATCGCGTTTTTCCGCGATTCTTTGAAGAAATTCAGCTTTTTATAGCGATCCTTTTATGAATTTCGCGATTTTTTTGCGAGATGCTTTAATGAAATTAGCGCTTTTTTCGCGATCCTTTGATGAAATTCGCGCTTTATTTCTCGATCCTTTGACAAAATTTGCGGCTTTTTTCTGTAACTTTTGCCGAAATTCGCGTAGTTTCTGCAATCCTTTGACGAAATTAGCGTTTTTCTGAGATTCTTTGATAAAATTAGTGGGTTTTTTTTCGCAATCCTTTGACGAAGTTAATGATTTTTCTGCGAAGATTGACGAAATTCGCATTTTTGCCACGATTCTTTGACGGAAATGCATTTTTTTCGGGATCCTTTCACGAAATTAGTCTTCTTTTTCGGGATTCTTTGACGAAATTCGCATTTTTCCCCTGATCCTTTGACGAAATGGGTGATTTTTCTGAGATGATCGGCAAAATTCACTTTTTTCGCGATCCGTTGACGAAATTTGCTTTCTTTTTCGCGATTTCTTGATGAAATTTGTGGTGGTTTTTGCGATCATTTTGGCGATTGACAAAATTGATTTTTCGGCCATTTGACGAAATTTTCGATATTTTTACGTGATATGTTTTATGTCCGAATTTTCGGAACTGAATGCCTTAAATTTTCGGAAAATTCGGAACAGAATCACCCCTGTAATAGTCTGTGATAAGATTTTTTTAAAGATAATTTTTTTAGTGTGTTCTTGGAAACACAAATGCTTCAATTGTATTTTGATTTTTATAGTGCAAAATAATCTCACACATTCACATTTTTAATGAACTCTTGCATGACAAAATGAAAATAAGAAATATCGTTTCCTTAATATTCCACATTGCCATGATTGCTTAGCTTATTTTTATAGATTTATTTAAACTTCTACCTACCTCAACTTTATCTTCTGACCGTACATAGCTTAAGATTTATATTATACTTAATTTATATCCAAATTAAAAGAATTGTGTGTTTAAATGAAATAGACACATTTGATGTAATTAGTCTGTGTTTTTTTATATATATATATATATACATGTATAGATTACTTTTCACTTTGAATTCCTGAATTTTTTTCCCGTATAAAAGCTATTGCTTTTTTGCGCTACTTTCCCAATGTGACCACTAGATTATTTGGGTTTAGAAGCCACTGGTTCCTTAAAATTTTTAGGAATCTGCACCTATACTGTAAATTTGACTATTATTTTATGTTGAAATTAAAGCACAATATATTATGAATATATATATGTAATATTAGCTGGATACATCGAATATATTTTAATAATCCTGCGCGCAACATATGTATGTCAAATAACCTATTTGAAAATCCTTAATTAGTATGTCTGAATTAGATTAATTTCTAATTATTTCTCATCAAAAGCATTTAAAAGAATACGTAAACAAATATCTATACAATTTACAAAAAATTTTTTAATTTGAAGATATATTTATCGCTCCAAGAATTTTTTAATATTGTGCTAAAATCAAGCGCTGTCGATCTGCTGAAGGTGATGTCCCCCCTAAAGGTCCTTCTTGCGTTTTATGAATAGAAACATGTCATAAGAACTCAAATAAATAGCGTACGTTAGTTGGAGAAGTGCGGCAATATTTTATGAGTGAAGTACTGCCTCATCAATAAAGCGGCGCGTTGCCTTCTCGTTGGCATAGTAGTCGATCCAGCTGCTGGCGATCTCCCGTCAGATTCTAACGACCGTTTTCTTCATTCGTCCAAGTACTTCCACATATAAAAAACTGCATTCACTGTTCCCCTTGGTGAGACAAACTCTTTGTGGATTAACCCTTACGCCACGCTCACCCAGAGAGCGTAAGTCTTTCACAGCTGTCAAGACTCCAATGGCACAATGTGGGTGGACAACCGTTTCTACTCAAAGCTTACTCCCCTATGACATTTCCCGACAAAGACATGGTGCGAGATGCGTGTCAAGAATATATTCTTTTTTCTTTTGGAACAGACACTGATTGTTACTATCAAAATTCTATTTGACTTCTTCAATTTACATCTCATTTATTTTGCTTATGAGCTATGCAGAGGTCGAAAAATAGGAGCCCTGCATTTCTGTTTAAAGCTGGATATGAATACATGATAGCGAGATCTCAGTGCTCTTTCAACTAAAATCCCGTGATAAAGTTCTTAATAAAATTTAGAATTTAAAAATTAAATTGCCGGTCGCATCATACTAGCAGTTTAGACTGGAATATTTATCGGGAAAGAGATTTCTGTAGTTCAAAGATTATTCAGAAGTTAAGTTCAACATATTAATAAGTAGAGATAAACCTTACAGCTGTAAGAAGGGCTGCAGAATATTAAGTATACAAGACTTCAGTATATCTGAAGTTGGCAAATTCCAAGATATTTTTGAGATAAATTCCATTAAATTGGACTAAATTAAATCAAACTGCATCAGAACGCAAATATTCCAGAGGATGATGATTCAGCAAACGAACAAGGGGAAACAGTTCTCTTCTGAGCACGTGCATTCTGTTTTATTGGTGAGTGCACATTAGTACAAATACGAGGAAAAAGCCGCATAGCGAAACTGTGCTACATCAAATTGGCGAACTTGACTGTGCTATTTACCAACATATTAAAAAAAGTATAATATAATGCATTAAATGGCTCAAAAAAATCTTGAAACGTGTCTCCTGTAAAATAAAATAGGCTTATGAAATGAAAAGAATATTTTAAAATGAAATCAATTTTGACACATAAAACTAAAATACAGGGCGTAGAATAATTGAATTTTGAGAAGGGAAAAGTAAAGAAAGGTGGAAATAGGTAATAGGTTATAAGGTTAAACAGTTAAATAAAATGGAAAAAAATCATATATATATTTCCCATTTATAACATACATCCCATAACATACATCTCATACATTCCCATTTCAAACATATATAATGTCATTGTGCCTAAATGTGACGATCTCTAAATTCGACAATGTTCTTGTACTTAATTTCTTAACGCAAAAATCGTAAATAAATGATACATCATTTATTTACCTACATTTACATTATTCATTTACTTACCAACATAATGAGACATCCGAATTTCAGGAGCAAAACCCAAAGCATTTCTCTGCATTTAAAAAGTTTCCTTTAAAAAAAAATTCCCATCAAAATACACATCATTCATTACAAAGCTCAACGATCTTTCATATTAAAATAAACAATCCCGAAATTGATTCACGGTTTTTCATTTTAAACTTTGAAGATCAATAACTCTATGGACGTGAGGGATTACGACTTATGTTTCATGTACCTGAAGTGTAGTCTTAAGAAAAAGTGACCAATTATAAAATTAGAGTTATAAAATATTCTGGGAATTTTGGTGACTTTGTTTCCTTCAGATTCTTATTAGAGACGAACTCAATGCCCGAAATGTGGAGGGAATTTTAGTGAATTAACGAGGTACGATTATATGGAATTTTCCTTATATTGTATTGGAAAAATTTTTAAAGCAGACATTGTATATAATTGAGCTGTGTTGAGTTAGTGAATTAGAAATTTCAGCATGATCCCCCAACAGTATTTTTATTTACCCGGGTACTTAAATATATGTTTAAAATTGTTGAAATAAATAAAAAGGCAGACTTAAAGGCATGGATCGAATTGAGTATATTTGATATTAACAAGAACAATTACACAAACATACTGAAAGAAAACAGAAAATTTACAGGTATTTATAGATTTTGCAAGGCCCATGGCGGAGAATTGGCGGCCGTGAAAGAAAACTACGTTAAACAACCAATCACAATAAACATAGTTGTATAAAAAGAAATTAATAAGAATTTAATGTAATGCTATGATTATTTTCAACACCCGCCCATAATCTAGCATTACATCAGAAAACAAAGAAATTTCTTGAAATCAATCATTAATAACAATATGACACAATTTAAACATTACTTGTACAAACAACAAAGAAATAATAGTTCATAAAATTTAACTTTAGGTAATGCCTTTGTAAATAAATCAGCAATTTGCATATTCGTAGGAACATATTCAATTTTGAGGTTATTTTCTTTTATAATATTGCGAACAAATTTCAATTTCATATCAATGTGTTTCATTCTACCATAATTACTCTCATTACTGATACATTTTATACTTGATTGATTATCCTCAAAATTTACTAAATCCTTAATATTTACAATTTCACTAGCAATATTTTTAAACCATAACAAGTCTTGCAAACTTTTAGTTAAAGCAATGACTTCAGCTTCAGTTGACGATAAAGCAAATGATTTTTGTTTATTACAACACCACAGAACAGGCATGTTACAAAACATTAAAATATAACCTGTTGCTGATTTGCGGTCATTTGTGTTAGCTCCCCAATCAGCATCAACATACATGGATAATTTAGGATCAGAATTTTGCTTTTTATACACAAGTTTTAAAGACAATGTTTTTTTTAAATATCTTAAGATTTTCTTAAGTGCTTTCCATGCAATTTCAGTAGGATTTTCTTGCAATTGACTTAAACAGTTAATAGCATACAAAATATCAGGTCGAGAAATATAAGCTAAATATAATAAACAACCTACAAGTTCACGATATGGGCCATTAAAAGGTTTACCATTTTTGAAATCAGATGGGGTGGACTTAGGAGAAACAGGAATGTCACTGGGTTTACAATCTAGCATATTAAACTTACTTAACAATTTAATTATGTAAGACTCTTGATCCATTATTAAACTATCAGAATTGAATTTCATTTGAATACCTAGAAATTCTGAAACACTTTCCGATTTTGACATGTGAAACTCGTTATGTAATAGGAAAATAACTACATTAGTTTCATTTACATCTGAACCTGCAATTAACATATCATCTACATACAAAGCAATAATTATTTTATGATCATTATTATACCGAATAAAAATACAAGGTTCATTATCACAAGATTTAAAATTTAACTTTGAAATAAATTCATGAAACCTTTCAAACCATTGTCGTGGGGCTTGTTTTAGACTATATAAACTTCTTTTAAGTTTACACTTTCGCCCACTTTCATCATCATAGCCTTGCGGCTGATCCATAAAAACAAGTTCATTTAACTTACCATTCAGGAACGCTGTTTTAACATCTAACACAAATGCATATAAGTCTTCATTTAAAATCAAAATAAGAACCAAACGTAAAGCTGGCATACTTATTACAGGGGAAAAGGTTTCACTATAGTCTAGCCCTTCTTTTTGCATAAATCCACGAGCTACGAGTCTCACCTTATGTCGACCATCTCTTTTGATGGTAAATACCCATTTGCAGGAAATAGGTCGTTTGTCAGGTGGTAATTTTTCAAGATCCCAGACATCGTTGATTTTCATACTTTCAATCTCCGCGTCCATAGCTTCTTTCCACAAGCGTTGTTCATCACTAGGGAGGGATTTGATATCATCAAACGTTAATGTTTCTTGTTGGCAAAGTAATGCTTCGTAAACTTCAGGATCTGGATACCGTACAGGTTGCTTTTTAAATCTTTCAGATTTTCTTGTTTTGTCTTCTTTCTCTTCAGGATCATCTAATTCATCACTCGTATTTTCTAGAACATCTGGATCAATTTCATTATCGACTGGTTCTGAATTTTCTAGAATGTATTGTTTCGACTGAACATTTTCCTTTCTCTCTTCGTCGAATTTCACATTTCTTGATGCAGTTATGCGTTTCGTTTCAGGATCTAGTAATCTATATCCCATTGAAGAATAAACAATGAAGATCATTTGTTTAGACCTATCGTCAAGCTTCTTTCGATGAACGGAAGGAATTAACATGTAAGCACTGCATCCAAAAAAAAGTATGTGCTTGAAATCGGCTTCTTCTCTATATTTCAGGAAGTACGGAGTTTTGTTCTCAATAGTGCTGCTTGGCATTCGGTTTTTCAAGTAAGCTGCTGAAAGGATAGCTTGACCCCAAAAAGTCTTTGGTAAATTTGAGTCAGCAATCAAAGCACGTCCTATATTCAGAAGCGACCTATTGCAGCGTTCAGCTACTCCATTCAAAGATTGCGTGTATGGAGGAGCGGGATCGATCAGTATACCAAGATCTCTAGTAAAATTCACTAAATCATTAGAAAAATATTCCTTCCCGTTATCACATCTAATTTTCTTCACTGTAGGGTTGGATTTTAAGAACATTTTTAATTCTTCTGAGACTTCACTTTTATGTTTCAGTAAACGTACTTGAGTAAAACGAGAAAAATCATCGATAAGAGTCATAAAATAGCACTCGCCAGAAAAGGTTGTCAGAAAAATAGGTCCACAAATGTCACTATGAATCAAAGTCATTGGCTTGGTTTCTCTTTTTCTTGGTCCTCTTCCCATTGGTGTTGCACTCTGTTTTGTCCGAGCACAAATATCACAAAAAGAATCAGGTACCGGAAGCTTCATATCTTTCAATACTTTGTCACTCGGATGACCAAGTCTGCGATGCCAGATATCACAATGATTTTTCTTTGAAGTAAGAACGGTTTCGTAAACAGGGACAAAGTCACTTACGTATTGTCCATTCAAATCACGTTCACCAAAGTAAAAACGGTTTCTCCCTTTTTCGATAAATACTTTTTGATTCTTGAAAATAACTGAATAATTTGCACTTTCAATTTTCCTAACGGAAACGAGTTGCCCGTTTAAGTCTGGAACATAAAGCACATCCTTTAAAGTAATTTCCATTCCATTTGACAGTTTTCCATTAATATTTCCAATACCTTTGATTTCTAGATTCGTTGTTTTTGATGCGCATTTAATAGTTCCTGAAGAAGGTACTAAGGATGCGAAATAATTCTCATTAGAACACATATGGGAAGTTGCTCCGGAATCTACTATAAATTCATTCTTTTAATGCTTCCAGCAACGAAAGAAACTGCTGAAGAGGCGAATTTTTCTTCATTTGAATTTTTAACAGCTTTACAGTTACGTTTTATGTGTCCGGATTTTCCACAAGAATGGCAAGTAATTTTCTTTCTACAATATTTCGCTTTATGCCCTTTAGAGTTGCAAATTTTGCAAAAGAATTCTTTGCGAGTCGACACAAATGCAGTATTATCATGAGCAGCCTTAATATATACTTTTTCTTTCTTTCAATCCAAAAGAAGTGCTTCAGCATCTAATAATCTTTGTGTCACGAAATCTAATATCAAAACAGAATTCGGTTGGTTTTCTAAAGCAATCTTAACATTTTCAAATTCCTGAGTCAATGACATCAAAATATAAACAATAGTATCCGTTTCATTAACTTCTGCCCCAGACAGCTTAAGATCCGAAATTAATTTATTTATTTCATCAATGTGATTTCTCATAGAAACTGTACGATCTTTCTTAATCGTTGCCAATCTCTTCCGAATTAAAATTTGATTCACTGCACGCTTTGTATCATAAGTGAGTTCTGATTTATTCCAAATTTTATGAGCTGTATTTTCATCTTGAAGTGATGCAAGAACATTATCACTTAATAATGATAATAATAAAGCGTAAGCCTTTTTTGCTTTCACAACATCGGCGGCATTGTCGAGAGCCGCTTCATTTTCCAGGAATTTTTCCAATTCCTTAGCAGCAAAAATTGCCATTACTCTTCGTTTCCATACCGAAAAAACTTTTCCATCACCTTCAAAAAGAGGGATGCCGTAAACATCTTTTGAAGAATCCATTCTGCTCGATAAAATATATAAAAAGTAAGATAAAATCTTTTTCACTCAAAATCCCAGCAGAAATGAAAAACAGAGAAATAACGCCGTCAGTATGTCTCGCAGCTCATTTCAACACTTGCTAGAACCACGCTCTGCTGTTGAAATAAATAAAAAAAAGGCATAAAGGCATGGATCGAATTGAGTATATTTGATATTAACAAGTACAATTATACAAACATACTGAAAGAAAACAGAAAATTTACAGGTATTTATAGATTTTGCAAGGCCCATGGCGGAGAATTGGCGGCCGTGAAAGAAAGCTACGTTAAACAACCAATCACAATAAACATAGTTGTACAAAAAGAAATTAATAAGAATTTAATGTAATGCTATGATTATTTTCAACAAAAATGATCAAAATAAAAAAATACGTGTCTTTAAAATTATTAATTTAAAAAATGGCGTAAGAATAGAGGTGTATATTCGGACAGAGAATATGGGTGCATGATTATGTGATTTGCAATACTTTTATATGATGGAAATTCTGAATAATCTGTTATACATTGAAAACACTTAACTTATGTTAATGTGATTAAAAAAATTAATTTTACAAACATTAAAACGGTCGTTATATTAAATGCTGAATCCGATTAAAGCATGATTCAGCTGAATTATGCCTGGTTTGGAGGTCTCCAAATTTTTTTAAACGTTTCTTTAATCTAATATTTTAATTCTGCTTTCAACTGTTACTCATTATAATAAAAATTTTCTATTTTTAGATTAGAGTTTTAAAAAACTGTGTTTATCTAAATGAGTATTTATATTTCCATATACGTACTCTAAGGCATAGAAAATGTAATTTTTTTTGTGAAAGTGTAAGGACAATGAGGGAGTGTAGAGGCAACACAATATCAGGCACTAGGCTACTCTTTGGATTAATCAGGCTTGCTTAAATCGAATTTTTAGAATTATTGCACGATTTTATCTGTTTATATGTCTAATATTTTTATCATGCGGCATTTTACAATAAATCGAGTTATCCGTAATAAACATTCTGGTTTACAATGTTATAAATATCGTGTAAAAACATTTTAACTGGTGAACTCCACACTAATGCTAATTCGCACCGATCAAAATTTAAAATGTCGGCGTTATGTATAACATGCTATAATTAATTTGTATTTTTCATTAACAAATTAATATTTTTGGCAAAATTTAATATCCCATTTCGATTCCTTATTAAACTTCGTTTAGGAATCACATGTTATATTTCATTAACACTATATTGCAAACAAAAGTATATGCAGTTGAAGTTACGGAATCCCAAATCGCACTATTGTTCATTTTATGGGTTAATATTCACTGGCGTATTCCGCGGATTTTAAAGAATGGTTTCCGTCACAAGTATTTAACACTTAACTGTTGTTAGCAGTCGCACAGACTACTTCCTTTTTTAACTGTCACAGATTAACTTGAAATTTTCAGTTTAACTATAAATATTTTTAAATTTCTGTTTCATTTGAAGCTCTAGTACTAATGCTAGACACTTCTGAATAAGTTATTTTAAATTATAATAGTCCTGTACAGAAAGTTTAGTACTGAAACAGTATCCTATGAGTTAATGAAGCTTTTTATTTATCTTTCATTAAGCGGTCTCGAAAACATTCTCAGTAGCTATGCAATAATTTCTGTCATAGCAGTTAAAGGTTAAATGAATATTTTCATTGGATTGGCCTGTTTAAAATACATTATCACTTTTAGGTCTTTGGACGTCTCATTTAGGTTTTAAATGGCGTAAATGTGGCAAAAATCTCTTAAATGAGATAATCGTATATTGTGGGATTATACGACAGATATTTATTACATTTCTACAAAACAAGTTAGTTTTGAACTAAAGTCACATTATTCAATAGTTTTCTGTGTTGTAAAACATATATGTAATTAATAAAAGGACAAATATATCCTAAAATGAGCTGAATTATGGGCAATAACACCTCACTTAGGCACAATGATCTTATATACAGGGTGATTCAGAACTCTTTGTCAATAATTGACATGTAGGTTAGGAAGACGATTAACAAGCAAGAATCATATAGGAACATACGGTCGAGAATGCAATGCAGACGCGCCAGATGCTCACATATTTGGGGGCGGCTACCGTTTGCTGTCGAAACCTATGCGCCCAATTGAAAATGTGCTGGTAATCACCGGCGGTCAGAGACTGCACACGTTTTAAATGGTACGGATGCAACTCGTCGCGTGTAAGATACGTCAAACGGTGGATTGAGATGCACATACATGTGCTGCAATACGTCGAGTACTAGTTTCTGGGTTGTTTTCGACATCGGAAAGTACGGCTTCTTCCAGTCTACGAGTCTGCGTTTTTCTCGGAATGCCAGTATCGATTATTTGTGTGTCGAAGCGTTCCGTTTCGCTCAATCGATTATGTAGGCGTGTGAACAGTATGAGTGGAGATACGACTGATTGGAAAACGGGAACGATACAGTTCCCTAGCGGCTGTTCCACTGCAATTGTCCCTTTTGGCGACCTTATGTTCCTATACGATACTTTTTTGTTATCGACTTCCTAACCTACATGCCGATTACTGACAAAGAGTTCTGAATCACCCTGTATATATATACAGGGTGCAATATGTTATCTATCGCCGACCTTTAATTTCTCAACCGTTGGTCGTAGACATATAGTTCCAATTACAAAAACGTTTCAAATGAGGTAAATATTCATGTTGTGGCATTATTTAAAGTAAAAAACCAATTTTACAAAAATTACAAAATCTCACTTTTTATACGGTCCCCCAGTCCCTATAGTTATATTTAGTAAAAGTCTACACATATAATAACAGATATAACACAAAACGTTTGACTTCTGTACTACAAAAATTGACAGAGTTATTAAATTTTAAAGTTTGAGATTTTTTCGCATGATTTTCTCTTTCAATGAGGGATCAGTTAAAAAATTAATTAAAGTAATTCGAGATCAAAATCAGGGTGCAACGTCCTTTTTACGGCGAAACCATCTTTAGCCGGTATCGCCAAATTGGAGTATCACCAAAGAGGGTTATTTCATTAAAACATTTTAGCTGACTTTTAGGGGTCGTATACAAAGCGAAAAATGAAATATTGAAATTAAACTGAAAAATAAATATCAATTTATTATAATATCAGAAAACGGTTTACTATAAAAAATGAATATGTCAAATGACGGAATCTGCTCGATACTACTAGAGATACTGCTCAAAGTGTTGTTTAACTCTTTTATGGGTCGAACAACCTTCAAACGTCAATGTAGGTAGAATCGGCAAACGGAAAATAAAACATACTCACTAAGGACTAGATAATTGGCAGCGGAATAAAAACGACCAGCCGAGATATAGCGAGCATGAAAATTGGAATTATGCAAATTACAATAGTACCGCAGCGCCACACGTTCGGTATAAAACAAGAGTCATCTAGCAGTGGACATGCTAGCCAGCGTTGAGATCGTGATGGCAAGCTACGCATGCATGCAATATGCCGTAATGATACTTATTTATGGAGAATGTCAAAGGAATGCCAGAGAGGCTGCGAGTGTTTATTCAGAACGTTTCCCTAAGGATCTACATCCAACGCATAAAACTATAACTAATGCGTTGCACCATATTAGAGAGACTGGCTCTGTTTCTTTACGATCCTGAACAAGTAAACAGGCAAGGTGTAATGTTCGAGTGACACGGGAGGAGGTGCTGGGATTCGCCCTTTTAATTCCACAATTGAACTCGGCGGAAATAAGCGAGGCATGTTGTCAGCATGTCTGGTATTTTGTTACATGCACTTGATGAGCATCCATACCATATCCGACACTGGCGCAAACATTGATGCTGGGTGACCACACACGACGAATTTTTTATTGTAATTTCATGCTCAACACCTTAGAGGAAAATCCGTCATTCCTTTGTGACATTCTGTGTGACAGATTAGTCATTGTTTATACGGGGTGGCATTGTGAACGTGCACAATGTGGATTACTGGTCTCTGGAAAACCTCCACTTCGCCCGCGCAGTATGACACGTGTAGTGCGGTATATGGGAACCCAGATTGTTGGACCCATCTTCTACGATGGGACCTTAACGGCGGATCGCCACCTGCATCTGCTACAAACACGGTACGTGATTGATATGAAGATCTGCCTCTCCGACATGAATGCCGAGTGTGGTTTCATCATGATGGAGCCCTCTCCACACAAAACATCAAATGTCCGAACGTATCTGGCCACTGAATTCCGTCAACAGATCCTTGGATATGGGGGTCTGGTAGAGTGGCCACCGCTTTCACCGGACCTGATGCCCATGGATTTCTACCTCTAGGGTTATATCAAGGGATGGGCCTATGTGAGTGAGATCACTTCTCTGGTTTATCTGAAGCAGCGCATCATCCTTGATTGTCGCACAGTTTACACACCTGCTCAGCTGTAACGTGTCCAGGACTCAGTACAGTCACGCATTCAATTGTGCATTGCCTCCAATGGAGAACACTATGAGCAGTATCTCTAGTAGATTTCGTCATTTGACATATTCATTTTTTAAGGTAGACTGTTTTCTAATTTTATAATAAATTCATATTTATTTTGCGGTTTAATTTCAATATTTAATTCTTCGCTTTGTATACGACCCCTAAATGTCAGTTAAATTTTTTAATGAAGTAACCCTCTTTGGTGATACCCCAATTTGGCGATACCGCCTAAAGGTGGTTTCACCGTAAAAAGAACATTGCACCCTGATTTTGATCTCGAATTACTTTAATTCATCTTTTAACTGATCCCTCATTGAAAGACAAAATCATGCGAAAAAAATCTCAAACTTTAAAATTTAATAACTCTGTCAATTTTGTAGTACAGATGTCAAACTTTTTGTGTTATATCTGTTATGATATGTGTAAAATTTTACTAAATATAACTATAGGGACTGGGGGACCGTATAAAAAGTTAGATTTTGTAATTTTTGTAAAATTGATTTTTTACTTTATATAACGCCACAACATGAATATTTACCTCATTTGAAACGTTTTTGTAATTGGAACTATATGTTTACGACCAACGGTTGAGAAATTAAAGGTCGGCGATAGATAACATATTGCACCCTGTATATATATATATATGTTTGTATATTCACATATATAATAGGGTAAATGTCTTATTTAATAATACATTTTTCCCCTTTGTAACATAGTTGAATCTTATAATGCAATATCGCTTGACGACATGATTTATTCTTGGCCTTTTTGAAATCTTTTAAAAATATACACTGCTGGCCATCCAAAATGCAACACCATGACGGGATCAACCAAACAGCGTGAAATTTACACCATGCATATACCTCGTCAGGATATGCAAATGATTACGATTTCAGTGCTCGCGCACATCGTGAGTGATTGCAGCGCCCCTTACAATCTGTATATAAAGAGAAGAAATATTGTCGTTTTGAAGAACGTGAATTATTTTCTAGTGCGATTTTTTGTGTGTACATATTCAGTACGGTTTCGTAGAAAAACACAAGCACCATTCGAACACGTTTCTAATTTCAAACGCAACAGAATCGTTTCATACAGAGATTGCGGACTATCCTTCCGAGAAATTGGTCATCGTATTGGGCGTAGTTAAGCAAAAGTCAGGAGAATATGGAATCGGTGGATGCAGGAGGGAACGACAGACCGAAGGAGCGACTGCAACCACTTCGTCACACCACTCCACGGTAAGACAGATATATTTTACGCATGGCAACCAATGTAACGCACTGTCACATCCGCAACCATAACACAATGAATGCAGTCTCTAACGTAACAATAGGTGCCCGCACGAACAGTTCGACGTCGTTTGCAGTACAGTGAAATATCCTCTAGGCGTCAATTGCTTCGTATTCCTTTGACATTAAACCACAGGCGTTTGCGTTTACAACAGTGCAGTGAACGGTAGAGATGGACATCTGAATGTCATAACAATGTGTTTTCTGTTGAATCACGTTTCAACCTGCAATATCACGATGGTCGAATTAGACTTTGGAGACACCGTGGGGAGAGGTTGCTCAACTGCTGTATTATGCATCGTCACACTGGTCCTGTACCTGGTGTTATAGTGTGGGGTGGTATTCGATTCGACTCCCGCACTCCCCTAGTACACACTAACGGTACACTTACCAGCCAAGTCTATATCTCTGAGGTTTTGCAGCTTGTTCTCCTCCCTTAACTTCAGGGCTTGCCTGCGCCGTTGTTTCAACAGGACAATGCGCGACCACATGTTGCACGCAATGCTCAAGCATTCTTCTTACTCACAATATTCCATTGTTCCCTGGCCTGCCTGTCCTCCAGATCTATCTCCATTGAGCATATCTGGTCAATGATTGGAGAACGCCTAGCCCGGAATGCCGCACCCGCGAGTACACCAGATGAATTTTGGCTACGTGTGGGAGCAGCGTGTAATGCTATTCCCCAAAAACACATCCAAAGCTTATTTCATTCAATGCCGCGCCGTGTAGAAGCGCTCATTGACAGACGTTAAGGCAACAGTTCTTACTGATTTTCCCGTAAACCTCATTTCAAAGAAGGTTGTCTTTGGAATCAAATAAACTGCTACTATGTGTAATCTCTAAAATAAATTTGGCTTTGATATCTCTTATCTTTCTTGTTGTTGTATTTTTGATGACCAGCAGTGTAATTATATTCCGCATACATATATATGTTTTTTTTTTTGTTTTTTTTTTTTTTTTTTTTTTTAGTTTGTGTATAAATTGAAAAGTTTCTTTGATAAATTAATTTTATTTATCAGCAAGTTTTCTTTTAAAAAGAAAAAAAAATTCTGAATAATCTAAACTCAGAAAACCTTTATTTATTAAAATAAATCTTATTTTGTTTTCTTTCTTCAGAATAAATGGTTTCTATTTTTCTAAGTATGACGCGATTTTAAAGGCTTTCACTATCCTTGTTAGCTGAAATTATTGGAAGAAATTCTACGCATTCCTTAGATTTGTATGCTGTGATACTCGTTTCCCAAATTAGCTTTTTAATTAATTTCTGACTTCAGCCCATCGTCTTGATTAAAGATGATTCGAATTACTCCACTACGTCCTCAGCTCAACTGATTGATTCCTTTAACCAATAAAACGTTAGGTTCAAATAGTCTTCGAATATGCAGATCAATACAATTCCACAAATTCTATTTTATTTTACAAATTAACTTCCGGATTCTAATCTATGAGATGATTAGATACGGCAGTGTCAAAATCTGCTTAACTCTTTGTCGCGTAATTAAAATATGTTAAAATTAAAAGTATATATATATATATATATATTTACATTTCCAAATCTCCAAATCTCCAAAACAAGATCTCCAAATTTCTCAAAAGCATTGAGTTACAAAGCCATATACTTCCAACGGTTCACAGAGTTTTAGATTTTAAAAACTAATTAAACTTCAAAAAGTTTTAAAATTCAAACATTAGAAATGAAAAGATAAAGCTTCAAACGTTATTAAATTTAAGGTTGTGAAAGCTTTAAATTTGAGTCTTGTTATAAATTTATTCCCATTACCTATGGAGACAACTTCTGAATTCATAAAAAAATATTTCATTAAACTTTAATTTTATTTAATTTAACATTTTCATGGTGTACTTTAAAATAGACGCAAAAATAGCAAAACAATGTTTATTTAATGTTAATGTTAATTTATCGCGTTCGTCTGTACAATATGTTTTTTGAGCATGAAAATGTTTACCCCAGATTTGATATCATTCGAAAAACCTATAATCCATGTTCAGAAAACGGCTTAATACACGACGTTTCCGAAAATCAATGGCAGGAAAATTAACTTTGTTTTTATAAATGCTTCTTTAAATCTCGAAAATACATTGTTTTCTAAGGCATCTAAAGATAAAGAGTGAGACGACGCCATTAGATTTCAACCAAAATTTTTGAGATTATTTTTAGGTGGAGATCAAAGTTTCACATTTGATGATACTAAACTTTGACAGAATTATGTCTGGATGATTATCTTCTCGGTAGCTCAGTGGCAGAGCGTTGATAGGTATAGCCCAGATCCCAGGTTCAAATCCTTATCGAAATACATTTCACTCTGTTCGAGAAATTTGTTCAACTTTGAAATCCAACTACAAAGAAATTTATTTCTGTTTAGTTTATCTGGTACATTTGGTCCAATATAATGAAATTTAAATATTTAGCACATATTTTTAATTTCGATTTTAAAGTCACAGGTTTTGTAAGAAAAATATTAAAAGCCAAAGTTTGTTGCATAAATCTATAACAATTCCTTTTCAACTCAATTAGCAGCTTTCCTTATGTGGTCACGTTCAACAAAAATTAACGACGTTGTTCGTGAATCATTTGTAAAGGTTATTAGTTCATAAACTGTTATTAGACTTGTAAGTAAGTCATCTTGTAAATTTCGGGTCGAACGCATTCCGTAGTCCCGTAATATTCATGAGTAGTTCATGTCAATAAGTGGTGCCAACGTCGGACAAGGGAGGCTTCAAGCCGCCCAGTGCTATTTCAAGTACAGGGTGCTTCACGGGATATGGAAAAAATCACAGGAAATAACTTTTGAACAGATAAAGATTTTTATTTCAAAATTTCAGGATTTGCACGTGAGAATAAAGGAAATTAACAGAAGAGGTTCTCAAAATGTTGGCCATCAGAGGATACAACGAAACAAATCGACATTATCGTACTTGTTATTGCTGTTTTCAGCTCTTCTGTGGTTTTTGGTCGATCTCTGTAGTCTTGATCGCTAACATAGCCTCCACAAAAAGAAATCTAGTGGTGATAAATAAGGACTACTGGGAATGGGGAAAACAAGTCCATAGTCAAAGAGATTCAGGGAGCCTCCTGAGATGAATCGATTGTTATAGTGACTTCTGAGCAAGTCCAGGTCGTGCATATGGAGGACATTCCCCACTTTGTCACCAGCTACTGAACATGTTCGTTCAAACTTGGCAATTAATGCTGTCAATATGCTTTAATATGGCTTTGGTCTATTTTTATAGGCACTGTATCATTTCCTGAGTGTTTCGGCAGATGTTTGGTCACACAGATAAAATGTTTTGACTAAAAAAACGCGCTCTTGATTGAATATCGGTACATTTTGGCAAAAACAAAATATTCTTCGAAGATAACCAGAGTCTGTAAATAAGTTTTCTTTGGGTACCTGTGCATGCAAGCACAATTTAACATCACTTGCTCTATCCGTTGAAGAGTTATTCAACTAACGGTTCGCTATAACCTGTGATGCAACCAGTCAGTTAATGGTATTAGTATTTTGTTAACATAAAACGCAATTTACTTATTTAATTTATATCATCCTTAACTTATCTAAGAGCAATACTGGAAGTTTTCTTGAAATACGATTCGTGACATTTTGATATATCCATTCACTAAGCTGAATGTTACACTGCAATAGACGTATAATAGAATGGCGGAACTCATATATACAGCTAACTTGAAATCAAAGGAAATGTGAAAATCCGCAATTTAATAACTCAGCAAATATAGTCATATTTTTTTGATTTTCTAAAAAGGAGTCTTATATCAGCAATTTAATACTATTCTGAAATTTCTACATGTCTGCATGCAATATATTTTGAGATCTCAATACCCATTTTTATGTAAATATGGACGCAAAAGTTTCTAATAAATATTTCTCCAAAATGGCCAGAGCGATTTCTTAAAAAATTATATACAGGGAAATTCAAAATGAATATAGCGATTACAAATGGCTATAACTATTTAATGGAAAATAATTTATCGATAAGATTAACACAGAATGCAGACGGAACTTCAAAATTCCTTTACGTCAGGTGCAGTGAAGTGGAAGCCTGCGCATGCGCGAGTTGAAACTTCGCAACGACAAGAAACCTGTTCATTGCAGGCATCTCATTAGTAAAAATGGCGAGTCGCGTGCAGAAAGCATTCTGCATGTTAGAATTTAACAAATGTCATTCTGTTATCACAGTGCAGTAAGATGGAGCACCCCCATACTGGAGTACGGAGGTTCGCACACTTTTAAACCAACATCTCCCGAAGCGTTGGATCGTCGAAGTGGAGATGCCGACGATGTCTTCTGCACCGAGATTTCCGAACTTGACACCCTGTGATTTTGTGCCTCCCATGCTCAAAACAATTGAAGAACTCAAAGTATGCATTTGTAATGCGCTTGTGTCGGTGACTGAACAAATGCTTCAGAATGTATGGCGTGAAATGCATTACCGCCTAGATGTTGTCCGTGTGACCAAGGGATGTCACATAGAACATCTATGGCATATGTATACAAAATTTTGAAATTCCATCTACAATCTGTGTCAATCTTATCAATAAATTATTTTCCATTAAGTAGTTATAGCCGTTTGTAATCGCTATATTCATTTTGACTTACCCTGTATAATATGAATCGGTCTTAGATGAAGTGAATAAATTTCAGGAAAACTCAGGGTTTTTTTTTTTATATAATTCGGTTCAAAAACAATACTATACATTTTGGTCATTCTATGGGAATTTCATCGTAAGTGCGTGACAAGTAACTACTGTGTTCGTTCGCGTGCCGTCTTTTTCTCCACTTTTGGTGAAAGATATCTGTCAAAAGACTTTGTTAGTGGGGTAGCGTTGGGCTAGTTATCATAAGTGCAGATGTTATGTCCTTACTGATATTTTTTCATTTATTTTCAGATGTTTGTTTTGATCTTTATTTGAGTCAGTTCATAAATAATAGTTTACATTTATTATAGTAATTTTGTCAGTTAGACTATTGATAGTACTTTAATAATATTTTAATTGTAATTGAGTTAAACAAAGTTAAATTATAATTATAAGTAAGTTAAATGAGATAAAACTTAATTTTAAATAAATTTTAATAATTAATTTTTTTAATTTATATAAGCTATTTTTTATTATTAAAATGAACATTTATTACAATTCAATACTAAAATACCTTCTAAACTTATATTAAATATATTTTTATGTTAGAACTTTAGCAACAGATAAATATTAAATAAACAAATTATATTTTTAATTTTAACCTTTTAAAATTAAATAGTATTCTGCATTCATAAAAATATTTATTATTTTATTATCGGTTGTTTTGCAATTTTTTTTAAATACAATATTGTTAATTATTAATTAATTTAAAAAACTCATATCTCTTATAAGCTATTCATTTTAATTCATTAAAATGAATAGTTTTCAAAATATAATATTTCCTACACTTACTACATAAAAACATTTTTATATTAGAATTTAACAACATATATATAATCAGAAAAAATAATTTAAAACTGTTCATTATAATTGTTATATTTAATAATGGATTTACTTATTATTCAGTGAATTTTTGATTATATTAACAATTTAATTGATACGTAATTTAAAAATTGCCCATTGTTTCATATATGATATTAAAAATTATTAGACATGCGGAAGAATTTAGATAGTCTAAATCCCCGTGAATTATATTTACATACACATAGTCACAGAAACAAAATACTTTTCATCAAATCTGAATGAATATTTTATTAACTGTTTTTTCCATTTACTGTTTTTTTACATTATATATTTATCATTTAAAAAGACATCTTATCAGTCAAAATGGAAGAGGGATGCTTGAGTCTGCTGTTGCTTTGAATAAATACAGCATACATACATAATTACAATACTTAGAAGTAGGGCAACCGGTTTTATGTTGGACAGGGAAAGGGGTAGGGGGTTAACCTCCTGTCCTAAGCCTTTGGTCTCCTGATGCATAGTTATTAATCTCAAACTACTAATTTTACTTTCAATATTTTACTTTCAATCAATGTATTGAAAGTAAAATATTGTATATATTTCTTCAAAATATAATACAAAAAGTATTTTGTTGTTGTTGTTTAAATTTATACACATATATATCTGTGTACACAAGGATAATATAAGTCATGTGTAGTTTAAAAATAAGTTTAAAAAATAATATGATTAAAAAAATTAAATTGATTACATTATTACATTCGACGACTGGAAATGCTGTTGGTTCAAAACACTAAATTTCTGGGCATTTTCTGAAAAATCTTCTGCTTTTACCAAAAAAAATGGAACAAATTGTTTGATTACACTTTAAACAGTTTCTATATAAAAGCCCTTTATAATTTTGCGAATAAAATTAATTAAAAATTAGGTTAGAAAGTAGGTAGTTAGGGATTTGAAAACTGACTTAAAAGCAAACTTGCATATTTATTCATAAAAAGGAAACTTCTGGTAACAATTTCTTCAAAGAGACATCATTTTCATCTATTTTTTTATTTCGGTGTTAAAACCTATGATATACAGGATAGTTCTTATTAAAAAATGTGAAGAAATCGTTAGTTTTTTTTATTTTCCCATCTTCATTTCTGCATCAAATCGGATAAGTACTTTAATTATTTTTTTTTTTTATCATTTGATCATTAACCTAAAAAAAAGTAACGATATCAATGCAAAAACCCTTAGAGGGTTAAAAGTTTGTGGCGCAGCACTTTATCTTAAGGTTCCAAGAATTTCCAATATGGATTTTAAAAATAATGAGATAAAATTTTGAGTGGCGCTATGTTATTAATTAAAATATATTTGTATTATTTATTTCATCATTTTATTTTTGTTCTTTTTATAATCGCATGTGCAAATGTTTGTGTTAAACATGAAAAAATGTATACAAATTTATTCGCCGATACTCTTTCGTGAACATCTCTCATAAATACGGATTATGAATTTCAAAAGATTGTTTGATGAAGATTCCTTGATGTTACATTTAGGTTATACTTAGGTTTCAGTTAGATTACAATTAGGTTGCAGTTAGATTACCGTTAGGTTACGGTTACGTTACAATTAGTTTATGGTTAGGTTTTCTGCCGCAAGCAGAACATGACGTATATTTTGTTTAAAATATAAACTTAATTATATACAATAGCTCTGAAATTTTTATACTATATACAAACCTTTTAGCTAATGATCGAGTATCGATTTGATTTTTGTATAGTCGGAGTTAAGAGTGGTATAATCAGTCTGAAAATAAAAGAAAATTACTCAGGATTTCGATTTGAAAAGAAATAGTTATGTGTATAACGCTGATTTTGACAGTTAAATATCAATATTTTTGCACAAAAATTACGCAGTCGTTGGAAACATATCACCCCCACCACCAACATCCCCCGTTTTCCGTTGAAGTTATTTCGAGCGTATGCAATGTATAACCTTAAATCTTGCAAGCTTATGCTTAACCCCTTGAGGGCCGGTGGGATATATTTTATCCCACCTACGATTAAGAAAGATTTGCACCAGAAAAATTTTATGCAATTTCACTTCTCTAACTTTGGTGGAAAAATGTCGTAAAATTGCTTTTCCTTTTTTGAAATAAATGTTTCCTAACTTTCCGATGGGAATTCAGCATTACACAAACGCAATTGCTTGCCCCTCAAGCGGTTAAAAAATAATAGAAGAAATGTTATCCTTTATCACAGGCTATTTAATTCAAATCACGTTATATTTTTGTTGATTTTCATTCCATCACTTTAAAAAGATATCGTAATCTCTTACACTATTTATAGCTATGTTGTAATGTCTAAACCCTTATGTTTATTTTTTGTTTATCTATATATTAATTACATTATCCTATATCCTGCAAGAAAATATCACTTTAACGATGAATCATACTTTATCTGTATTATATTTGTATATAAATGTTTAAATCACCTGATTTTTTAGCCTGCTCTAATTTTAGGCAAAAGGTTGCTGAAGAAATAACACTTTTTCTTTCATTTAAATAGAAAATTATACATTTTTGATAAATAAATTTTAATTTATTTATTTATTCATTAATTGAATAAATTGATATTGAACTACTGAAAATTATTTTTAACACATAAAAATACGTATTCATCAAAAATATATTTTTATTATTTTTATTTTCCGGTAAAAATATTCTATAATTGTTAAATATGTTTAAATTTAAACTTATTGCTTTATTCTAGTTAACTGAAATTAGAATAGAAAATTCCAAGCATTCGCAGTATTATTGTGCTCCAATACCCACCTTCCCGTATTAGGTTTTTAATTAGTTCCGCACGTCAACCGTCATCTTGATTAAAGATGCTTTCAATTTCTCCACTCCGTCTTTAACGCAAGGGATAGATTCCTATGTTTGATCGAACTTACTGACCGAAATGTACCATGGGATGGAATTTGACAAATCTCTACTTCCTGTTAATTTATTAACTTCACATCTTTTAATTAATGATGAGAACTTTTAATTTTATTACTTATAAATGCCGTTTTAAATATGCACGCAAAATTAATATATCTATATAGACATTTAGTTTATATAGAGGTAATCAGATGTACAGCACCTCCCTCCCCCCGCCCCCCCCCTCCAAAAAAAAACAAAGAAAAAAATCCGTGCGGTGGCTATAACTCCAGTTCTAATTCAGTCTAAATTTTTTGCAGTATATTTTGTCAAAAGAAGTCATTTACATATTAAAATTTAACATAACATTTTAAATTTTAATAGCAACACAACAATTCTTATTAGATATTTGAAGTTTTTTATGCCAAAAGATGTGACACACAATTAAATCGAATTCGAATAATAAGTTGATAAACTATAGATTATTGAAAAATAAATCAGTTAAATTCAATATAAATGTTTGTTATTTAAATCTAATTCAATGCTTTTTTTTTTATATTTTGAATTCACCTATACTTTTTGAAAGCGCAAACATATCGCGCATTCATATTTGATATAAATATGTTTTTTTGTAATATTAGTTATTAATTAATAAAGCTAATATTAAAAAACCTTAACTAGAAAAAGAATTCTTCATCTTTAGGCCTATATGCTCAACATTTTGTAAAAGATTAGTTTTTCAAAAGGCATTTTCTTAGTCGATAAACATGATTTATTTATCTTGAAGTACAATCTTCAACTCGCATCACAAATATCAAGAAAACAGCGTAATGATACACAGGAGAAAATCAGAAATATTACTGGTCAAACTTCAGTCTCTAACCCTTTCAAGGGCGGTGGTATGTTTATAAAATCACTTAATTTTAATTCCCAAATGCCACAATGGCACCAGAAGTTTGAGTATAAAATTTTCCGTTTATGATGTATGTGAAATACAGCTTTTTCGTTTTTGCAAATAAATTTATTCATAAATTACGGTGTCATTCATTCATTTCAACATTTTAGCGATGTACGTTCTTTGCACCCGAAAGGATTAATCTCCGGAACATTTTTATGCATATAAAATCCCTTGATTATGTTAACACAACTTGAACTGAATATATTTTTGGGAAGAATTCCATATCATGTGCTGCTTGAGGAAAAAATAAAAAATGGCCCGAAAAGGCGTTTTAAAATACCGGGCAAAATTTTTATTAAAATTATATTTTATTTTCTTATATTTTTTATATATTATTATATAATATAATATATAATAATAATTATATTTAATATAATGTAATAATATATTGTAATATTATATTATTATTTTATTTATTTATAAATTTACCAAATCATTTTATCAAGCACGAAAAAATTCCTTGTCATTTACAGATACTCAAATTGGTGCATTGGAGCATCTTTTTATGTTCTTAGTATCATTTCAAAGAGTTTAAATTCCGATACACGAAGTTTTGGTGTCTTATATTCTCTTTTGGTGCCTTATATAATGCGATGTGTTAGAAAGTCACAATCATAACAAAAAAATAACGTATAATATGTCACAAAATTAGAGTCCATTTTTTTAAAATATGGCAAAACTTTTCTTTTTATTATTTTTGATTCCAATTCCATTTATTCCAGTTAAAAACTCCCACACAATGTCAATGCAGTGGTTTCCACAAGAACACATTAATTTTTTGCGTTCAAAAACTAAATGTGTTATGATAAACTACAGTACCAAGAAAAACATATCAGTATCAATTTATAAACTTTTCCATAAAATAATATTTCCGTTCTGCATATTTCTTTTAGTTGTTTTTATTCATATTTTATTCATTTATTTTACTAATTTATAATTTATGTTTGTTTTCTAATTCCTTAAAATCTACTTTATTATTCTGTGACGCTTTTCCTTCTCTTCTTAAACAATAATTTTTTGCACTATAAAAATTCTAAATCGATATATTCATTTCATAACCACCACTACACGACATATACACGCACAAAAAATGAGAACTTGTATGCAAAAAGATATAAAATAAATTCACTTCAAAGCATGTAGCAAATTTATCTTAAAGCGCATAAAATATTTTCTCCGCACGTGCTTTAAAAACTGTTTTTTTATGATTTCACCAATCTACGTTTAAAGAATTGTGAATCAACAGATTTAGAGAACTTCATATTTCATTTTGTTAGAGAGGGGAGTGATTTTCTTTGAAATTGCAAATGCATTTTAGGTTTTTGATCTTCCCACAAGCATTAATGCTATTTTAACTAAAAGTATTTATTGAAATACTCCCTTTATGTTGAAGAAAGTAATAACGAGTTTTATGATTTTCAAAATTCAAATTAAAGAAAATCGTTTGTAAAAAATTAGAAGAATATTTATATAAACTACTTTTTAGCTTAAGTTATTTGAATAGGAATAAGGTGTAATGTTAAGCATCAGAAAATATGTTTTTAAATATCTTAAGTAATCATCTTTTAATTATTTTTCGATATTCTTGTAACAAGAAATATTCCCCTATTCCCAACATTAAAACCAGCTGTTATCTTATTATTTATTTTTTTTTTACAAAATAGTTAACATTTTAAAAGTCGACATAGTTAAAATGTTTCTGTATTTCGGGACACACATTTAAAATAAATTTATTCCTTTTATAGGTATGTAAATATAGCTTGTTTGTAATTTGTTTGACAAGAAGCAACACTTTCATTTATTTCCTCATATAAAAAGGTTCTTTGAAAAACATCATCTGATGCAGCATATCTTCAGTTTTTAATAACGTTAAGTCCACGTTCCACTTAAATTTTACTGATGACACTCTAAAAAAATAAATGCTCAGATTTACATATTAAAACAGGTATACTGATGATACAAAAACGATTTGTTCGTTGATCACACATTATGTGTAAAAGGCGTGTAAATTGCCTGATAAAAATGTCAATTTAAAAATACAAAGCGTAAAACGTTATCAAATAACTCAGAAATGCATAGTTTATCGTGCAAATTGCACATGAGTACTCATATGTCTGTGTAATACATGCATACAAAAACGATGGATTTTATATACATAGTACATAACATAATTCATTTGGTATGTAAATTTTGAGCTAAAAAGTCCTTCCGGCCAGTGCCGGGAGGAAGAGGTAGCTTTCATAATCCTTATTTAAAAAAAGCCAACTTATATCATGCAAACACACGAAGCTCAATTTAGTGGAAACCGAATATAGGAGATTCAATACTAATTTTTATCAATATAATGACTGAGAATTTCTCGAAATTAGTCAGCTTTATCCAAGCTGCTTTTCTTTAAAGTAACTTATATTTGGCTGTCAAATTCGGCAATTTCTTAAAGTGCCTGTCATTTTAAGACAACATGGTGGATGAGGCTAAGCAGTGAACTTGGTCGAGACCTTAGTAATTGCTGTGCACATGCTCACTCACATCGGAATCGGTTAATATATAGGAGTGCTGTCGCATGCAAAAAATCAGATTTTTCAAAATGTCACCCACAATAGAAATTGAAACTGCTATATCTGAGCCATTTTTTAAGGTAAAGACAAACAAAAAATGCTCCTGAATCCTTATATCAAGATCAAATACTTAAGAAAGAAACCTTTTTCAATTTCTAATTTTTTTGCACCTCACTTTAAATATATATATATTTTTTAATTTAATGGCCGCCATTTTGAAACAAGATGGCTGATGAATCTGACCAGCGAACTTGGTCGAGGTGTTGATGTATACTATCCACATGCCTTCTTACATCGAAATAGGCGAATACGTGTGTTATCGCGTGACAAATACAAGATCGTTTCAAAATGTTAGCCATGCTAGAAATTCAAAGTGCTATAAATCAACCATTTTTTAAGATATCAACAAAAGAACAAATTTTCAGAAACAAAAACTGCTCCGGAATCTTTGTAACAAGGCCAAACACATAAAAAAAATCTTTTTTCATTTTCCAATTTTTTAATACCTCATTTTGAATTTTAAATTTAATTTTTTTAAAATGGCAACCCTTTTGAAACAAGATGGCGAATGAAGCTGGCCAACGAACTCGGTCGAGACATTGGTATGTACTATGTACAGACCAAGTTACATCCAAATAGGTTCATAAATACGCCTGTTATCGCGTGACAAAAATCAGGTCGTTTTAAAATGTCAGCCACAAGAGAAATTCAAAATGCTATTACTCAGCCATTTTTTTTAGATATAGACGAAAGAAAAACTGTTCCGGAATCTTTGTATTAAGGTCAAACACATACAAAAAAATCTTTTTCATTTTCCAATTTTTTGGTATCTCATTTAAATTTTTTTATTTTTTTATTTTTTTAAATGGGCGCCATTTTGAAACAAGATGGCGGATGAAGCTGGCCAACGAACTCTGTCGAGATATTTGTATGTACTATGTACACACCAAGGTACATCCAAGTCGGTTCATAAATACGCCTGTTATTACATGAGAAAAATCAGGACGTTTCAAAATGTCAGCCACGCTAGAAATTCAAAATGCTATAACTCAGCCATTTCTTAAGATATAGACGAAACAAAAACTGCTCCCGAATCTTTTTATCAAGGTCAAACACATAAGAAGAAAATATTTTTTCAATTTTCAATTTTTGGTACCACATTTCAAATTTAAATTTTTCTTAAAAATGTAAATGGCCGCCATTTTTAAACAAGATGGCGGGTGAAGCTGGCCAACGAACCCGGTCGAGACATTGGTATGTACTATGTAGAAACGAAGTTACATCCAAATCGGTTCATAAATACGCCTTTTATCGCGTGACAAAATTCAGGACGTTTCAAAATGTCAGCCACGCTAGAAATTCAAAATGCTATAACTCAGCCATTTTTTAAGATATAGGCGAAACAAAAACTGCTCCGAAATCTTTGTATAAAGGTCAAATACATAAGAAAAAAATATTTTTCCATTTTCAATTTTTTAGTACCACATTTCAAATTTAAAATTTTTAAAACAATTTTAAATGGCCGCCATTTTGAAACAAAATGGCGGATGAAGCTGGCCAACAATCTCGGTCGAGAGATTGGTATGTACTATGTACACACCGAATTACATCCAAATCGGTTCATAAATACGCCTTTTATCGCGTGACAAAATTCAGGACGTTTCAAAATGTGAGCCACGCTAGAAATTCAAAATGCTATAACTCAGCCATTTTTTAAGATATAGACGAAACAACAACTGCTCCGGAATCTCAGTATAAAGGTCAAATACATAAGAAAAAACTATTTTTCCATTTTTAATTTTTTGGTACCACATTTCAAGTTTTAAATTTTTTTAAAAATTTTAAATGGCCGCCATTTTGAAACAAAACGGCGGATGAAGCTGGCCAACGAACTCGGTCGAGACATTGGTATGTACTATGTACACACCGAATTACATCGAAATCGGTTCGTAATTACGGGAGTTACAGTGTGACATATGTCAGATATATATATATATATATATATATATATATATATATATATATATATATATATATATATATATATATATATATATATATATATATATCAATTTTGAACGGAGGGTGGTTTCGGGGTCTGGGGGTCATGATCGATGAAAATATACCAAAATTTTTTGAAATCGCTTTCCTCCGAACGGCTGCAATAGGTAGCTTTTTTGTAAAGAAAGCTACCTAATATTTATATGTTCCAAAAGCGAAGGAGGTGGGTTGATAAGGGCCATTTCTCGCCCATCAGCCCCTTGATGTGATATACATTTTTTTCATTAGTACACTTCATAACAAGTAAGAAAAATAATATCTTGAATGAAAGTTCAATAATTGATGGGGAAAATAAAGTATAAAATTAAGTAAGTATTATGTACATGAATGAACATAAATACTATTGTCGTTAGTTCTAATCCACATTATCAATAGTAAATACAACATTGAATGCAAAATTAAGATACATGGAGCTTATTAAGACTATTATTTCAATATATGACACATCCGAAATAATCAATAACCGAAAATATTCATACAGTTTCAGGTTCTTTTGGATTTTTGGATCTTTGGGCTCTTTTGGTGTTTTAGATTAGTCTTCCCCCTTGATTACTTCAGCCGAATCATTACTGGACCATCCAGCGGTGGCGTCTTGTAGTATATGAGCATATTTAAGACTTAGTTTTTTAACTTTGTTTGCGCTATGTCACCAGTAAGCCAGAAACCATAATATCGAAGCAACATGCGCACGGTACCCTACGACACTTACGCCTACTTTACATTGACAGTACCATTGTGTGATGTTGCTTCGCTCTGTTTTTATCCAAATATTACAGTTTTTAGCACTTGTGTGTCGAACAATCGAACTTTAGTCACAAAACAGGTCTCCTTAGCATCGTCTGTTCGAAACTGTTGTTTCTTATTTAGGAATCTAGGCATTTCATGTTCGAGATCCATGTCTTGCAGAAGTTCCAAAAAATCCCGGAAGCATCTATGAATAATCATAACATCATTTGGCTTTAGCCACTCTATGATATTGTGTACATCTTTTTTAATATATGTATAAATGTATTAGTGTATTTGTTCTTTGAATCCCCGAGGTAAGTTCTGAAGACACCCAAAATGTAACCTGAAGTAGTGACGAACATCATAGGCTTAACCAAAGGTCTTACTTTATGTAACGAGAAAGATCGTCTCTGAAAGGAATAGTTCGCACTCTCCTGGATATAAATGTACGTGCCATCAGCAACAAGTATCACAGTATCATTGTCGTCATCCGAAATAAATAATCTTCTTTCTAAAGGCCTCGTATATGTTTCAATAACCTCTGTTCTGGTGACGTGTTCCATTTCAAGGTGTAGTGAAACAAAGTTTTCAATGAAACCCTGGCTTGCATATTGCACTGAAGATATTATTATTTTTCTTATATTGAATAGTGTAGACAGAACACCATTAGACGGACCAGCTTTACAAGTCACACTGCCAAGCAAGTACTAGATGACCTCTTTTTCTCGGAACGCATTTTGGACTTCACTAGATAAAAAAAAATAGTTAAAATCAGGCATGGGAATACCCATGAGAGTATAATAATCGAACTCGGAAATGTGTCACGGTGTGTCAGAATCGAGGCCTCTCTACTTTACTACATTTCTGATGTTGTTTAAAAGGCTTTCAATATATTTTTTACATCGATGTATTCTTACTTAAAAGTTCTGTAAAGCTTGCAGTTCCAACTAACTTAATACCGATCTCGCAATATGCGTTTTACAGTATCGTTTTCCCGACGAAGTACGAGCATAGATTCTAGTTTCTATAAAGACTTGAGTTTGAGCTGCTTTTGGTGCAGTCACGAAGCTGTTCTTACCTTTACATATTATACAACAAGTGTTATAGTTGTGAGAGCGAAGTATTGATAAATGAATACTAGGTTTCTAATTTTTGGTGTCGTCGACAGTATTCGTTAACGCATAATCTCTTATTGTTACCACAAAAAAAATAGGAGTATTTCGATCCCAAAGCACACGAAATATATGCTATGTGATCTGCATTTAGAGCACAACTTGGAACCGCACTGTAGATCGCAGTTTTTAGAACATCTAAGTATCGATATAACTTTTCTGTTCGAACGGATACGAAAATCACTGTTTGTTTTTCGCGACGTTTTACAACAATCACACTGACTTCCAAGCGTTACTTATTATTAAGTTCTTCAATAAATATTTACAACAGCAGTTTTAGAAAACAATATTGACATCTGAACAACGTAAATAATTTTTGAGAGTGGCAAAACAAATCTGAACGCCCTCCGATAGCAGTGCAACTGATACTCTCGCACGAAATATTTTTTTCTCTAATAGGTAAAAGCGCACGCTGAAGCAAAATAAAATAATGCTCATATAAAAGCTTATAAAGAGTAGTATCATTGCAAGTCAAAATTAATTATGTTCATGGAAAGCTTCTTAAAAGAAATTATTCAAAGTTACAAAAAATGACAAAAATGTAGGAAAAGGCCAAAACACCCTATTTTCGGGCTGTAATTTCTATGACTTACTATATTATTTATCACGTAAATCTTATATCAAACAAAAATATATATCTTTAAGGGTACAAAGACCCTGGGCAATTGTCTGAATTCGAAACTTTTTTTTCGCGTATATGATGGGCGAAAATTAGCCGTTATCAACCCATCTCCGTTACATTAAGAACAAACGTGTGCTTGGTGTGTCTGTTCTTTTTCCAGATGATTTGACTTTAGACAACAAAATAGTGTAACCTAAAGTTACAAAAAAAAAAAAAAAAAAAAAAAAAAAAAAAAAAAAAAAAAAACAGGAACGTCTGAAATTATATTTACTGTATGCCAGCATCTGTTAAAGTTTTTTTTTTTTTTTTTTTTTAATAGTATAGTCGTAATTTATGAATAGAATCTGTATAACCTGAATAAATATACTTTAAATTATTTTTTTGAAAAATATGCAAATTGTGGCGCCGGTACTATTGCCATATTTTGTCTGAATTTTTTCCATCAATTTAAGTCACAAGTTTTGAAAGATACATCTACATAAAGAGGAGAAACTTTTTATTTAATTTAATCTACAGTAAACAAGCAATACTTAATGAAACGGTATTTGAACTCACGATCTGCGACTTTCTAAAAATTAACTTGGCCATTCAGCTACTATTACACAAGCCAAGTTTTCAAAAATCTGTATTTATTGTAGTTACATAAGTGCGGATATTTCTGTGTAATATTCTGTTCTTACACATATTTCTGCGCAATATTGTTATACATAAATCTGTGTAATATTCTGTTCGTTCACATACAGCTGCATAAAATTCATATACGTACTTCTGCGTAATATTCTGTTCTTACGCATATATCTGTCCAATATTATTACACATATTTCGGTGTAATATGCAAAATTTGTAAATTACATTAGCACGCCAGTTTCGAGATATCCGTAAACTTTTCTATCATTTACACAAATGTTTGAGATTTTTCAAGGGATAACAAATTACACATTTCCATTAAGCCAATAAACACACATAAATATATGTAATGTTTAACGACAAGGGTGTAAAGTTTATGACAAAGGTGGAATTTTACAAATTTACACATATACGTATAAGGAAAAGCCAGGAGAGCTTCCGCACGAAGAGATTCGGGGGGCAAGAGTAGAGTGCGTGCGCAGCAACTCAAGGTAGTTGTACAACAGCAGTAGTGGAGGGTCTACCTAAATGTTCAGAATGACTGATTCATGTGTCTAGAAGAATGCATTGCTATTTTGTTTTCCTAATGTGCGTGCTTGTATTTTCATAACTATTAGTAAGAATTGCTATAGAATGTCAATAGTACAAAATATTTTTAACTTAAAAGATTTCTCATAAACTACTAGCCTGGACTAACGGTGTAAACACAAACGGTTCGTTTTAGAAGCGTCGGTGTTTAAATAAAAGGCCGCGCAATCTCTCGTACTGAAATTGGTGAGTTTGCGCATCTGCTACTTGAGAGAGATGGCGCATTGTTCCCATTAGCTTCCATGCAACGAGAGATTATGCAGGGTATTAGTAAAATTACATAAATCGCAAATTATGTAGTCATATGCAAAATATGTAAAGCATATGAATGAATAAATTTTGAAATAATTTTTGAAAACCTCATAATTATAGAAACTGAATTTGGCAATAAATTAATTCGCTAAAATGTACGTTCTCGGATAACAATTTTTGTAATAAATTAATAATACATTTATTATTAAATTAATTTCATATAAATAGTTTTGTTAGTAAAATAATAATACATTTATTAATATAAGGGACATTCAAATGAAACCCAATCAATACTGTAAAGTAACGATTTTATTAACAAACACAAATGTAGTTCTACACAGCGCACGAACTCAAAAATAGTCGCCAAAACTGTTGCCACATTTATACTATTGCGACACTAGCCGGTTGATTCCATCTTTGAAGAGCCCCACCAGTGGCCGAGAGGTTCTTCTCTCGAAGCTGGTAGACGGGAAGTGCTGGGTTCGATCCCAATCGCGCCCGTCGGCCTAATCGTTCGGAGTTTTCGTGGTTTTCTTCGAGCCGTGGATGTTCCATGCGTTAATACGGATTAGGTTCCCTTAGAAAGACCCCCACGGAGGGCACTCCCCCCGGGCCTATATCCCTCGTGTAGATAATTGGCCGTCAAAAATCAACACAACCCAACCCATCTTTGAAGAAGCTAATAGGCTGCAGTCGGATCCAGGCCTGGTCCCAGTCACACACTTCGTTGTCCGTTGTGAATCGATGTCCGTGAAGAGCTTGTTTTAGAGGTCCGAAAACATAAATGTCACACGGTGAAAGGTCTGGACTGTACGCTGGATGTTGAAGCGTTTCCCACCCAAACTGCTGCAATGTCATCTCCACTGTATTGGCCGTGTGTGGGCGGGTATTATTATGCCGGAGAATAAGGCCATTAGACAACCTGCCTGGCCGTTTCAACTTGATGGCTCATTTAAGGTTCTGTAAAGTGGCTTGATAACGCTAGGCATTGATGGTGGCTCCCCGTTATAGGAACTCGATAAGCAGTGGGCCCTTGTGGTAAAAAAGGAAGGACAGCGATGACAGCGATGACCACCTCGGGAACTCAGCTTTCACTTTAGAGTGTTAGTGCAATCCCGAGGGGTAGACCACATCCACCCCTCCCGACTCTCAACCAGAGTCTGAGAGGGAGCGTCGGGTCCCTGATCAAGCTGCTGAGATTTATTTCGGTTACTGTGAGATTTACAATTACAATCACAATTGGTTACCCAATTTTTCTGGGCGAACCGAAGATTTCACATCGAGATATATGACTGTATGTAGTGATTACATGAGGATCATTTCACCTAATGTGATTGCATAATTGTTTACAATTTTCTTGGATATATATACGTCACAGTACATTTAAAACACAATATTTAACATGACAATTAGAAACACATTACAACACAATATCAAACACCTACTATTTACATGACTGTATGTAGTGATTACATGAGGATCATTTGAATGCGATTGCATAATTATTTACATTTTTCATGGATTTACAGGGATTTCACAGTACATTAAACACACAATATTGAACATCACAATTAGAAACACATTACAACACACCTACTATTTACAATTTGCACATACTAGAGTTTGGAGAGATGCACAAGATAAAAATTCAAAAGTGATAGAAGTTTCTGGCACCCGCTAATAACCAGTTTCTCCCTCCATGCTATACCCTAGTGATGGAGTCGGACTAGAATGGCTCTGGACTTGAAAAGATGTACTCGTTTGTTTCTATAAACCTCATGCATTGTATGATCTTGTTGAGTAGTTGTGGTTTCTCTTTTACATCCCGCCACCAACTTGCTAAATTCATACGTGTGTGTTTTTTGAGATGATAATGCGATGTTAATGTATAGTATAATACATAGTGTAACGATGTTGACGGCAAGCCACAAATGCATAGTGGGGAGTCTCTTTTGATAATTTTGTATAAGTGTTCCTGAAAGGGGCCGTGATTTGTTAAAAATATGTGTAAGTATCGGTTGTTTACGAAATACTTGTGGTCAACCAATGGCAAGAATTCCTTCGTATATCGACCAGTGTCTGAATCCGTCCAGCGTTTTTGCCAATTTTTTAACAGATTCTGCTTTGTCTGTGATTTTAGTGAAGAAGCTGGATATGGTAAAAATGTATGTATTAGTGTTTCATCCGTTACTGCCGATTTTGCCAGTTGGTCAGCTGCCTCATTGCCCTCAACACCTGAATGTCCTTTTGTCCAATTGAAGTATATGTCTTTTACTGTTGTTTGTAATTGTTGAAGAATTTTTAGTATTAAATAGTTTGTATTGTCAAAATTGTTTAATGCTTTTAAACTTGATAGGCTATCCGTTATGATTAAGTATTGAGAATGTTTGTCCGACTCTATCCACCATAATGCTGAAGAGATCGCGAAGAGTTCTGACTGGAAGACGGAGTTATCCTGGGACAGTTTCGCTCTCCAAGTATAGATTTGCTCGTTTTTTTCGTACACACAAAATGCCGAGGCTGTGCCTTCGGACATTTTGGAACCGTCCGTGTATATTGTAATTTTGCCTACATAGTCGTTTATTTCGCAAATTTGTACTTCACTTGTTAGTGGTGATGTTTTGTATTTTGAGCATTTTGGATAGTATAGGGGAGCAAAAGCCTTTTCTGTTGACTTGCCGAGACGAATCGTCCCCGAATACTCCGCCTCCGCCTCCAACTGCAAATCCAGTGGAGGGAGACCTGTGAGGATCTGCAGGGCGTTTGTTGACGTATTGCGATATGCTCTCGTTATCAGCAACAAAGCTTTCCTTTGTGCCGAGAGCAAATGTCGACGACCGTCATATTGCGCCATACGCGGAAACCAGACAGCACACGCGTAGGCCAGTTTCCTTTGTAAGATCGCCGAGTACCAAATCTTAAAAAATTCCGGAGGGAGTCGACCTGAGATTGATGAAAATTTATAAAGATTTTGAGTTATTTTTCCGATTTCTACTCTCTTTTGTGCCACATGTGGGAGAAATGATAATTGTTTATCTAATATTACCCCCAGGTATTTTAGTGTTGTTTCTGATTTTATTGATTTACCTTGAAGTTTAAATGTGGGGCCCCGCTTAAATTGTTTGGGTTTGCCAAAAGTTAATGATGACGATTTTTCATGTGAAATTTCTATTTTGCTGGTTTCTGCCCAATTCTGAATAAATTTTAAAGCTTTCTGACCTTTTTGTTCAAGTTGCTGTCTCGACTGTGCCCAGATCAGTAATATCACGTCATCCGCGTATGCCACCAGTTCACAGTCCTGTACATCAAAGGTCCCCAACAGAGTCTCCAACAAAACCAACCAAAGAAAAAGACCCAGACACGATCCCTGCGGGCAACCCTTACTAAAGTAGTACAACAAAAATGGTGCCATCCAGTCCACCTGAGCTCGCCTACCCGAAAGGAAGGAAACGACAAGATTAATGAGTTGTTTAGAAATACCTAGCCTTTGCAATGCTAGGATCACCTGGTCCCAAGGGAGGTTGTCAAATGCTCCTCTGAAATCCAGTGACACCAGTGATGTGTATTGTTTATTTTGTTTGTGTTGTTCTACTAATGAAATCACTTGCTCCAAAGCCGTTTCCGTAGATTTATTTTGCGTGTAGCCGTGTTGCTTACCCGATAGGAAATTCGTTTTGTCTAATGCGTGATGTATTCGTCTTAGAATTAATTTCTCTAAGATTTTTCCGAATATTGGTAATAGAGTGATGGGGCGATATGAAGAGCTCTCATTCAAGGGTTTTCCCTCCTTTCTAAAATACACGAGCTCTCCCAATTTCCAGTCATCAGGAAAATAGTTTAACTTTAAAAGACTGTTGTACATATCCAACAGAATATTAGGAATTTTTGAAAAGATGCACCTGACCATCCTGTGATCAATTTGATCAGGTCCTGGCGCCTTGTTAATATTGAATGAGAAAACAACATTTCGCAACTCTCTTTTCATGAATTTTGCCTGGTCGTGCGAGTTTAGTCGCTGTGGTAGTTGCTTTGGAGTTTCATCGCCAAAAATGTCTCTCGTTAGTTTTAAAACGGTTGATGACCTGGAAGTGGGTGACAAAGAATCAAATTGGTAACTGATATGTGAGTCCTGGAATCGCTGGAAGGCCAACTTTTTCGTTAAACCAAAAGGATCCGTCTCTCTGCGACACAGGTTTGTCCAAGCTTTTTCCTTCTCCGATAAAATCTGTTTTTCATAAATTGCCCTTTTCCTTTTGTATTTCTGGTTTATATTTGACTCGTAGTTTGAATTTTTTGCTCTTATTAAAAGAGCTGCTACTTTATTTCTTTGGGCCCTCAATTCTGGAGACCACCAGGAAATTTTAAATGTCTTGAAGGGGGCTTTCTTTTTAAAGGATTTATTGGCTTGTAATAATATTTCTTGTTTAAAAGTTTCGTATTCTTCGTTAAACTGGTCTATAGTTTCTATGTCATTAAAGTTAATCTGTGAGCATTTTCGCGTTAGTTGTTCGGAAAATTGTGTCAAAGGGATTCCCTTTGTTTTGAATCTTCTTCTTGGTAGTTTGGGTATTGTGAAATTTAGCTCTGTTTCTATTGGGTAGTGGTCTCCAAAAAGGGAAGGAATTACTTCCCAGTGTTTTATGTGTGAAAACATTGCCTGCGTGCAGATGGACAGATCTGGCCTCCCCAGGTTCTTCCCCGACTCATACGTTGGTGGACTGGATGAAGAGTTTATAATAACTCGTTGATACGCTATGACTCTATCGATAAGAACTTTTCTCCTGGTGTCTTCACTCCTATAGCCCCAAAGCTGACTGTGAGCGTTGAAATCACCGAGAACCAACTGCAATGGGCTCTGATTTTTAGAACCCAGCCAGTTCTCAGTATCCTCATCAAAGTCAGCACTCGGGGGACTATACAGGCTGCCAATGCTTAAGGTTAAAGGCTTAAGGTCTAAATTTATAAAAACTGAGTTATAGTGTTTAGAAGAGAGACTATGTTTTAAGTTTTGGTCTAAGATTAAAATATGGGCTTTTTAGAGCTTCAACTATAGCATGGTGTTGTTCGAGGAAGTGATAGAGGTCTATTTTCATAAAGGTATGCATCTTGAAGACAAACCAGGGAATAGTCCGAGTCTGAGAGGAATTTCATAAAAGCAGCGGTTTGTGATCTGTTATTCTGTAAATTTTGTTGAATTAATTTGAATTTTTACCTCTATAAGACAATGACGCTAGCGCTGCTTGTTTCTTTCGCTGATACACGCTGCAGGATGGATCGTAAGATGGATGTTTTTCATATAGTCCAGCTTTCCTATGGTCCCCCTTGTAGTAGTCGAGCACTTTTTTGCAGTTAACACACTCTTCTTTTTCTGAGGCACAATCCCTGATGTTGTGGCCTTTGCCATATTTAGCGCAGGCCTCTGCATTCTGGCACACTCTTGCTGTATGCCCTATTTCCTGACAGTGATAACACCTTTGAATGAAGACATACCGTCTTACCGTGCACCGGTTAAATCCTATGCACAATTTTCCTGCCATTAGTTGCAGTGCATCTCTCTCCAGTAGCTGCAACACCAAGTGCGAGGTTTCCTCGCCCTGTCTTCCTTTCAATACTCTTATCAGCTTATATTGCACCTTCCTCCTCAGAGCTCTTTCCAAAGCCGGATAGAGTACTTGTTTTTCATATAGCTCTTGTTGCTCTTCTAAGTTGTTCAGTGAACTGTCTGCTTCTCTTTCGACGTTTTTCTGTGTGACTACTGGGGCTTCTGGTGCTCCAAAGACTATCACTCGGGCTGTTTTCGGGTTTGGTTCTTTAATATCCAGTTTTTCCGCCATATCTTCTGTAGTGCAGATTTTATCTTTCACCTGTTCTAGGTCAAATTTGTTTTTACATGTTATTATTATTTTATTTTGTTTAGTTGTTTGGCAGTCTACTGGTGGTAATTCAGCCATATTCATAGAATTGAGAACTTTCTTTATTATTGGCATTTTTGTTTCCTTGTCTTTTGGTGTTAATATTAGTGTCGGTCTTTCTTGTGGGAGCGGTGGAAAATTTGTCATTTCTGCATATGTTGGTCGGTCATTTTCTATTGCTGTTTCTCCCTCTCTATGATTAATTGAGACCTTTCGGTTTTCTGCCTGAAGAGTGGTAACATGTTCGACGAGTCTTTTTTCCATTTGTTCATGGTTCTGTTGTATGATTTTGTTCATATCATTGATCAATTGATCTTCTCTTTCGATTTTATCTTGTTTTGTCTGTTTGATTAACTCTTCTTGGAATTTAATTCTTTCGCTGAGTTTCGTTATTAAGTGATCTTTCTCTTCTGTCTGTTGTTTGAGCTGCTTAAAGTTTTTGATTACTGATGACATGGTATTCTTTATCTTTACTTCTTTGTTTGACGCTAACTGCGTTTGTAGTTGGTGCATGAGTTCTAGTACCTGGTCTGCAATTTTCGACAACGTGTCTCGTTCTTGGTGTTCTTCCTTCTCAGCCTTGTCGTGTTGTCTTACGCTTTTTTTCTCTATTTCCACCGCTTTCTCTTCCAAAAACTTTCGGTATTTTTGTGCATTTTCATTACTTCCTTTGTCGCGTTTCTTTTGATGTCTAACCATCTGATCTATTAAAACCAGTATCGTCATTCGTGATGCTGTTTCGGCGTCAAATGGCAGCAGTTTATCTCCCGGCTGGCAATTTTTGTTTGCTCGCTGTGGTAGCTGTGTTTCTTTGTCGTTAGACTTCACCCCGTCTTCATCTGACTCTGTTATGACAGAGGAATCATTCCTTTGCGACTGCAACTCTTTTTCATTTCGCGGATCGCCCTGTTTCATTGTGAATATATATTTTTATAATATCAGTAGATTAAAATACTTCTGATTTTCTCTATCAGTTTATGTCTTCTATTGTGACTTTTTCAGTCTTGATTATACTGTTTGCACAGCGTTTTCACTTAGTATAATTAATTCACCTTTTCAATTATGGCCCAGGCATCACCAGGACCCAACCATGCTTTTTGAAGGAAAGGGGAAATAGAAGAGTTTAAAGTAAAAATCAGTGACCTAGATCACCGTAAATGACTAAGATAAAAAATTAATGATCGGACAGCGGGGGGTTTTTAGTAATCTTAAGGGGGGAAATATATATATATATATAGAGAGAGAGGCTTTGGAAGATAAGTTACATAAACTAGAGGACATAATTTTGAAGAAAACTGACCAAAAAATAAATAAATAAATAAATAAATAAAACGAGTTTCAATGCTCATATACCTCAATGCTCTCGATGTGCCATTTACAACCATTTTTCTCTTGGTTACTTTCAAGTTCTTTTCAGTTAATCTTTATTTACATTTATGTACACATTGTTGACAAATTTATTCAAGTTTCCTGTTTCTCTCCACCAAACCTTTCCAACGATATGTGGTATGTCCTGTGAATGTTTTTCACATTTGATAATTACGCATTTTGCCATAGGTAGTTGCACAAAATGTCTATTATTAACTGTAGACCAGTCCTGCAGTTTTGAGGTTTTTCGCTGAAGTTAAACCAGACAGGGAATATTAACAACTAAATGAACTTTTTAAGGCTTGCCTGTGATTGAAAGAAGTTCATGCTGAACTTGGTATGATAAAAAAGTAATGTTGGGGGAAGTTGGGGGAGTAAATAACGTCAGGGATCATGAGTGTTCAACGAGAATTTTTATTTGATATGTCACCTGCCATGTTTCAGAGCTTATTTAAAAGAAGTTGAAAAGTTAACCCTTTTAGAGTCCCCTTACAATACCAAAATGGCATGTAGCATATGCAATTGTGAATTTAATCTATGAAGTTTAAAATACTGGCTTCCTGTACGACTCTCTATAAGATTTTGAGAAATGACTGAAAATGCGCCTTAAAGAGCCTACTACTGCCTAAATTGTGAGTTGAAAAAGGGGATGAGATCATAGATGAAGAGCTTATGTCATGACCTTTCTGTGGACACCAAACTTGGGGGTTTTCAAGCACCTTCCAAAAAACGCCTAAAACGCCCTCTGGATGCTAAAAAAGAACTAAAAAAAAGGAAACGAAAGTCAGGGTTGTGGAGCTTAGGTCAAGACCTAACTAGAGATATGTCACATGACCCCCCCCCGTAACAAAATTTTAACCACCCCCCCCCCTCCACCCGGTTCCCCCCAGGTGACAGCTAGGAAAATATGGAGATAGCCAATCGATGCCCCGTCCCAAAAAACATCTGACATACGTACATGTGGCCCCCTCCGAGCAATATTTCGCTTAAAAAAGACGAATTTTGAAAATTACTCTTTGTAAGTTCCGGTTTGGTACAATTGCCCTAAAGAGCCTACTACTGCCTAAAATATGAATTAAACTATGGGATGAGATCATAGATGAAGAGCTTATGTCATGACCTTTCAGTGGACACCAAACTTGGGGGTTTTCAAGCAACTTCCAAAAAACGCCTAAAACGCCCTCTGGATGCTAAAAAAGAACTAAAAAAAGGAAACGAAAGTCAGGGTTGTGGAGCTTAGGTCAAGACCTAACTAGAGATATGTCACATGACCCCCCTGTAACAAAATTTTAACCCCCCTCCCCCCGGTTCCCCCCAGGTGACAGCTAGGAAAATATGGAGATAGCCAATCGATGCCCCGTCCCAAAAAACATCTGACATACGTACATGTGGCCCCCTCCGAGCAATATTTCGCTTAAAAAAGACGAATTTTGAAAATTACTCTTTGTAAGTTCCGGTTTGGTACAATTGCCCTAAAGAGCCTACTACTGCCTAAAATATGAATTAAACTATGGGATGAGATCATAGATGAAGAGCTTATGTCATGACCTTTCAGTGGACACCAAACTTGGGGGTTTTCAAGCACCTTCCAAAAAACGCCTAAAACGCCCTCTGGATGCTAAAAAAGAACTAAAAAAAAGGAAACGAAAGTCAGGGTTGTGGAGCTTAGGTCAAGACCTAACTAGAGATATGTCACATGACCCCCCCCCCGTAACAAAATTTTAACCACCCCCCCCTCCACCCGGTTCCCCCCAGGTGACAGCTAGGGAAAAATGGAGATAGCCAATCGATGCCCCCTCCCAAAAAACATCTGACATACGTCCATGTGGCCCCCTCCAAGCAATATTTCGCTTAAAAAAGACAAATCATGACCTTACCAAAACTTGTGTGGATGTCCTTTGATTTCTTTGGAGGTGGTGAAGTCTCATGTTTCCACTGCTTGCTCTGACGCTTGTTTCCTATTCAAAGTGGTGACACCATGTTTCGTCACCAGTGAGAAGACAGAAATCCGTATGCCTCCTCATGATAACGTTGCAGATGACTCAAAGTCAGCGTCATTCGAGTACTGCGCTGTTCGACGGTCAGTTGGTGGAGCACCCACTGAGCACAAATTTTTCGAATGTTCAAGTATTGATGCAATATGGTGTGAGTGGTGCCCACGCTAATACCCAGTAACCGATGGATCTCGTCTACAGTTATTCTGCGGTTGGCCAAGACTAAATCATTCACTTCCGAAATCATTTCCAGTGTGATGACGCGTTGAGCCTGTCCAGGACGAGCATCGTCTTTCAGTAACTCGCGCCCTTCAAGGAATCTTTTGCGCCATTCCACAATATTTGTTCGACTCAGTCTGTACTCACCGGACACAGCTTTCATCCGTAGATACAGTTCACGGCCTCCAACTCCCTGCGCCGCTAAAAATCGAATCACTCCTCGTTGTTCCTGCTTACTCGTCTGTATGTTCAGTAGTGGACGATAACTTGTGTGAATACCTTCTCTTCGGCGTGCAACCACACTGTCGCTGTGCAACGTGAAATGTTGCGCATGCGTCAGTCTCTTTACCAATCGATGGTGCCGCCATACACGCAGTTACGTGGAGCCCCCTTACATCTAATACAAAGTTAAACGTACTGACCGGGTTTCAGTTGAATGCCCCTCATAAATTAGTTATATCCATAAATTATTAATTTATGAACAATTAATTTGCAAATAAATTAATTTTGTTAACCGAAGATAACTTTTCGAATAAATGATTATTTTATTTTTGCATATAATTTAGCAGGTAAAGTTTGGGTTTCCTCGTTTATGCGATGACATTCTGAGTTAAGTGTCAGGAAAGCTTAAGGTATTAGCAGAGCTAGAGCAGATGGATAAAAAACCTGAAGGAAAGAAAACGAAGAGCATTGAGAATGAGTGCACTGAATGTCTGGGACTGTACCAGAAGACAACTTCGACCAGTAACTGGATTGAATGTATTACTTGTAGCAGGTGATTTCACGAAACCGTCATCGTTTACTACAATAAGTGCATCGATTGTGGACGAGGAAAACTTCGGTCAACAAACAAGAAAACATTAAAACTGTGGAAATGACGTTGAACTAATTTTAAATTAAACGTGTTACTAAATAACTTAATATTATTTTCCAAGCTTATCTGGGCTTGCCTTTTCTGATTCTTTAATTTTTCCTTTAACTGAAATTCTTTAGTTATTCTTAAAATTCTTTCCCCTTTTCTGATTCTTTAATCAATGCGTTGAAATATTCACTTTTAATACAATAACTTTTGAACACAAGAACCTTACAACAATGTATATTTATGTGTAGTTATTATAGGTAATAATGTAATTGTAGTTATTACTTATAACAATCTCTCCTACCCATGCGCGCAATCATACCAACCCTGTAAGGACAGATTGCGTAAAATATTTTTTTGTTTTTATAACAGTTGTTTTATTAAATTACAACACAACAACAAAATAGCGATGGAAATGCATAAAAAAACAAATGAAGTCAAAATTATTCATGGATAGTTTAGCAAAAATGAATATTTAGATTTTTTATTATCATTCTGTCGAATTGTGCGCAGGTTCTTCTAGCTTTACCTTATGTAAAAGTGACTAATTTATACAACCATTTTTCAGAGTGCGCGTTACTATTATTCTCAGAAAGAATGTATGCAAGAGAACGTGTTCATAAGTGTTTTTTTTTAAAAAAAACTCTTTCTGCTGTTGAAGAAATGCTAAAGAGAGGATTCGTCAAATTATAATTATTTCAGAAAACTAACTTATGGTGTGGAACAAAAATAGCGTTTAAACGTTATTCTTTTTTTTTAGAATGTAAAGATCACACAAATTAGTCAAATAATTCTTATCGTTCCTATTTTTTTTTTAAATGTATGTACTACACGAACATTCACGAAAAGAAACATACACTTTTGCCCCTAAATAGATGGAAAGAAAATTCAAAATAGTCATTTGAGTGGATTTTATGTCTTATATAAATCTATATATATATATTTTAAATGGGAGTACGTTAAAGAATCTTTTGAATTTCAGAATTGTAACAAAACTTGACATTTTCAATACGAACTACGCCAGATTACCAATCTACACCCTTAAGGAGGTCCGGGGCTCAAAACTTTATTGTTTTTATTTATAGAGATTTCGTTATGAAAATTTTTTGTGAAATATTTTTTAATATAATAAAAATATTGCATGTAAAAAAATATGAAAAATTTTTGATATTTTTTTTAATTTAAATTGTAAAATTTTAAACATATTTCATTTTTGATATAATTCTGGAAGTACTTACTCGATTTACAAAATTTTTACACTTTTGTGTACAGAAAATCTGTCATTTTAATTTGCCGTCAGGATTTCTTAAAATATTGATTAGAAACTTTATAAAAAAAATTTTAGTAAAAAAATGAAGTTTTTTTACTTAATTTTTAAAAAAATAAAAGTATGAAGTTTTAAAGAAAAAAATGAAGTTTTTTATGGGTGAGTTTTGCATTAATTAGCATATTTTCACAATTATCACTCAAAATTAAAAATCTTGAAGACAATTTGTTGGAAATATAGCATAAAATCTCTGTTAAAAGTTTCATACATATATCTTGAAAGGAACTTTAGATATATTCTTTTAAAGTTGACAAATGAAAAAATTCATTCTGAGATAAATGGAGCTAAAGTTCTCGTCAGCGGGCAACTAATGTATCGCTTCTCAAGGCAAAAGGTGTTATATCTCTGAATCTAATGAAGATAAAAGCATGCGGTTTGCGGTATTTAATGCTAAAAACTCATTATTTTTTTAAGCCACCCCCCCCCCCCCCCAAAAAAAAAATGCAATTTTTTTTTGAGAATTTTTAGCCCCGGACCCCTTTACATTAGCTAAGATATTAGTTTGTACAAAATATCTGAGGTTAGTTCCAGCTTTAACCTCTTCGGTCCCTGGGTCCCCAAACGGGGACCTCTGTTTATTTCCTTATAAAAACTAAAATATCCGATTTTTTTACATTTCCACATCACTTCTTAATAGCTGAATGTTTTTTGCGTTCAAAGATAATTAATAAATGGCAGCATCTAACTTGATTCCCACATAAAATAAATGTTATTTTCATCTTGAGTTTGCAAAATGTCTAAAAATGCCCAAAAGACAGCATGACCAAGAAAGTGAGAAATTTTCATAAGTATTTAACTCAAGTCTTTTTCAATAAAAAATTTTGAGGATTTGCAGATTATTGTGTTGAATTTGTGAATACGTGAATGCGTTAATTTAGGTTAATGGTTATTAAATTGATGTTTTAAAGGGCTTTATAGTTTTAGATCCATATTTCTGAACCTAAATTACTAAGCGCCTAAAGGATCCATTTCAGAAAATATATATTTTCTGTCATTTAAGATGTCATTTTGTTTGGGAAAAACCAATGAATAAGCATTTGTATTATTATTTTAGCTTCAGAACTGAAGAGGATAAAACAGCAATATTAAAAATGAAATTATTATTTACTTTTGTTGGACGGGGGAATGTCATCTCAAAAGGAAAAATCTTTATTTTAATTTCTTTAGAAGAATTTTGCGTATATTTTTATATAGAGTGCTCAGAATCCTTTATTATTCCTGCCAGTAATTTTGAAATGTAATTTTTGCCTTATTTAATCAATTTCTGCCAATAAAGTACGCAAATACAAGCATCTTAAAATTCCGGTGATCAAACTTTAAAATTTATTTATAAGATGCTCATCACCAAAGAGTAAGGTTCAAATTTAATACAAATTTTATAAATACTTTTTAATGCGACGTATTATTTCTGTTAGTAAAATGCGTAATAAATCTTTAAAATATTCTAAGAAATAATTAACACAGACCACTGATATATTTATTAAAAGTTTCTAAGATGTTATTCCTTTTTCAACGACTTCATAGTTTCCCAAACAGCTGTGTTGATGATATTTTGAGGATAACTCAAAAAAATATTCAAATCGAGATTTACTGTTACATACGCATAAGATTTTAAATATTTATTTCATATTTCGTAATTCACATATAATTCTTTTTATAAATATATAGAAATCATATGAGCGTGCTTGGGATAATTAATACTAATATGATAGAAGAAAAAGAGGGTGAAAAATAATTGTTACAGAAGGTATAAATGAAAATATTAAAAATTAAAATAACATTAAGAAACTGAAACTTTATAACTCCTAAACATCTTGACTGAATATCTAACTGTTTGGCATCTTGCGGTAAAAAGGCTTCTAGAATCGAAATAGGATGTCAAATTTAGGAGTTAGCAAGAGGAGTTAAAGTTTGTTAGTACTTTATTATAGAAATTCCCCTTAACTTATTTTCAGGGTTCTGTACTTAAAAAGTGAAAACGGAACCATTATAAGATCACTTCTGTGTCTGTCTGTCACAGCCATTTTACTCGTAAACTATGGAAAGTGGAAAGTTCAAATTGGGGGGAAGAAATAAAGACCATTGACTCATATATTTATAGATTATTGAAAATTCACAAATATATTTAGGAAAAATGAAGAGGGACTAATTAAGTGACTTGAAAACAAAATCTTTTCTTTGTATGCAATATGGGGCATCGTGTGAAAGATTTCGTAATGCTGAACTCAAAAATACATTTCTTTTAATTTTAGGTAATATATTTTCAGAGATATCGTCGAAAATGTAATGCAAAAATATAACCCCCCCCCCCTCCATCTATTACCGAATCTAATGAAACTAAAATTATGAGAAAATAAGAGGGAGTAGGCGGTAATTTAAAAGTTGCAGGAAAATTATAGCAATTAACCTGGGTCACATAATTTTTTAGAAAAGCACATTTTTTCGTTACACACAAATTTCAATTTGCGGGAACTCAGCAAATGTGTTGAGCACTGCAGGTACCTATCGCAGTAGAAGTAAAAACGCATTGTTGAAATTAGCCGAGATATTAACCCTGAAGGTTACGGACGGTTTGTACACACATAATGACAGGGGCGGCGTACTTTATGTACCATCAACTTTTAAAGCCAAGATAACAACTTTTAATGATATATTTGTGTAATGCAATGCCCAGTAGCAGTATAAAAGCAATAAACGTCAAATTGTTAAAAACAGACTAATTTAATTAGAATTAATCACATAAATACTATGAGATTCGCGACTACTTTCCATTTAGTAGATCTGTCAATACGCCTCCTGTGTCTTTAAAAGTTAATTAAAAACCTATCTGTTAAAACGCGGCACGGACCAAGGCGGCGTTGCAACTTTGCAACCTCTTTTCGAAGCGCGCTTAGCATAATGCCAAGTTTAGACCTTGCACAAGGTTTTTATTTTAGCTACACTGTAAAAATAAAAGATTATTACCACGCTAAATTTAATTTTATAAAATGCCAATGAAGATTAAATATGGACTACTTTTATTGTCAGTACCGAATTAAGTTCATAAGAAAAGAAGAAAAAAAAAGATTAAAAAAGAGTTATACAGAATAGGAATATTTGATATTATTTAGGCTTCATATCTCTTTGAGCTTTTATGGTATACCCATTCATACTTTGGGGCTATTACATATATAACGTTATGAACATTTTGCTAATTTTGGACCCGCCCCAACCCCTTTACGATATCATACGTTATTATTCGTCACCCCCCCCCCCCCCCATCCGATGATATCGTTATCAATGTCTAAAAATTATTTTATTTTTAGATTCGTTTTCTTTCTATTTATACGCTTACAGTGATAAACACATATGATTATACAGGGTGTCTTAAGATGATTAGATATAAGATAAGTCATATGATTATACAGGGTGTCAAACGTTTTTTTACAGTGATTTTCGATTTTAGTTCAAATTACAAACAATAGATGGCGCTGCGAACAATAGACGTTAAATTCAGGCTCGATTTTTTGTACTTCAGGACCCACTCAATACATTTTAACCTCCTTTTTCCGCATGGAAGAACAGAAAGGCCAACTAATCGAGCCTATATTTAGCGCCTATTGATCACAGCGCCATCTATTGTTTGTAATTTGAACTAAAATCGAAAATCACTGTAAAAAAAACTTTTGATCTTATGCATAACTCTCCTGCAAGAATTTTTTAAATATCTGTCATTGTTTGCAAGTTATTGAATTTTAAAGTCAGTCAGTCCTTTTTAGAAGACCCGGTACATTTATTAGTTGCACGCTTTACGGATTGAAGAACTCAGTAGAATATCAGTAAATGAAATAAATTTATACCAAATAACATCTAAAATTGTTAGTTACTATTTAAAAGTATTTAATAATAGCACATTGTTACATAATGTATTTATTCAAAAGTGATATTACATTAGCCACCTGCCAGGGGATGTTAAAAGCAAAACTTATGAATACAAGACTGCCGCAGGCGGCCAATTTTTTAATTCTACCACACACAACTTTCTCAAAAAAAATAATTTGACATACTGTTCGAGAACATTTGCGAGAGAAATATACTATATAAAATCAGTTTTTTTTTTTTCAATATAGGTGCAAACAATATAGAAAAATAGTCGGCCGTGGCAGCCCTGTTAATAACACAGAGGACAACATTATTTGTCTCGCTTTACTGGTAAACGAAAGTATCCTTTCCTAAATATTATGTTACTGATTTCTCCAATAACGAATTATATGCGATTGTAGCAGAAGGACAGGAATGCGAAATGTTGTCGTATTCCAAATTTCGAAATGAAATCATTTTATAAATATTTAATGGCTTTGTATTTTCATAAAAACATTTAAAAAAATAATAAAGGTAACAGTCTATTTGGTTGTAAAGAAAAAGTTTCTGAAAAAAACGATGGTTGGATCAAAAATGATAACGATATCAAAAAACAACCCCCCTTCCCCCCTAAAGTGATAACGTTATATATGCACAGCCCCTTTTCTAGTATGTACAGCTATATTCTATATCCAATCCTACTAGTCCAGGCAATAAGGAATTTTACCTAGCAAAATTAATGGTAGTTCTGGAAATCGGCTTACTTTGTTTTTTTGGGTCGCTGAATCCGAACCTAAAAAACATAAACTGAGTCGAAATCCAGAACTAGTATTAATTTTTCCAGGTAAAATTCCCTATTGCCTGGACTTCATAACTTAGTGCACGTAGCGCCGCAGTGCATGTTCAGAGGCAGCCCTCACCGTCCCCGTTCATCCTACGCCATAATGTCATGTATCCTATTTGTTGCAAATTTTGTCTAATTTCTGAATTTCGTAATGGTTTTCCCCTAAAACAATGAGAAATTTAAGTTAAAAACAACTATTTGGGGGGGGGGGGGTGATTTTGGGTGGAAGCTAAAAATGCGGATTCAGCAACGCAAAAAACTTAAAATAAACCTTATAGAGAAAGTTCGGAGGGGAGATGGGAGGGCGAATGTAAACGTGTGAGTGGTTAAGTGGAATTGTGCAACTTAGTTCACGCAGCACCGCGCGCATGTTCCGAGGCAGATCCCCCCTTCCCTTTCATCCTAAGTGATAATGTAATATATCTAATTTGTTGCAAGTTTTGTCTATTTTCTGAATTTCTAGATACTTTTCCCCTAAAACAATAAAAAAATTGATTTCTTTAATAAAAATCTTTTTGGGGGGCATTTTACCAAAATTTGGGGGCGGGGGGGGGGGGTTGCCGGGGGAAATTTTGGTGGTAAGTTAAAAAATCGGATTCAGTGACCCAAAAAACAGATAGTAAGCCTTTTTCCAGAACTACCATGAATTTTGCTAGGTAGAGCCCCTATACGGTCTCTATTGCCGGGACTTTACATTGTATTGCTTTTTTTTTTTTTTTTTTTTTTTTTTGACGAAATCTTATTATTCTTTTAGCAACAATTATTTAATAATACAGTTAATAGCTCATATGTTTATTGTACGGAGCCCTCTGAATGCCAGTAATACTCGCACTTGACCTTTTATTTCTAAAATTGAAAGAATATACGGATTCATATCGAATGGCTGTTTTCGTTTTTCTATACAACAATTTGTAGAAATAAATGCAAGTCTTTTTTTGCTGTTGCGGTTGTTTTCACTGACTCTACCTTGTCGATGTATTAGTTTCCACAGCATAACAGGAATTTCGAATTTAATAAGCACATTCCGCAACTTAGCATGCTAAGATAAGCTGGATATAGCTGGCATCTTATAAATAATAAGGAAAGAAGTTTGTGTGTGAGTGTGTCGACGAGTTCTGAAGAGACCGCTGCACGTAGAGTTATAGAATTTGGGAAACATGTACGTCTATATATGAAGTTTTGCACCCCGAAACCCGATTTTCAATTTTTTGATTAGATTTTTTTTTAATTATTTATATTTCAATATTTAATTTTAATATTAGTTATTAATATTTCATTTTATGCGATTTTTTATGCGATTTTTAGCGCTTTTTTAAGTTTTGAGGCAATTTTTTCACATTAGTGAAAAGAATGGGGTATCTTTCTTTCAACCCAATATATTAAATTTTGTTCTCTTTTCAAAAAAGTTTATTCGGAATTCGTACAGCTATTTTTGAATTTTTAGCGAATTTTTTATGCGATTATTGAACAGCAATTAATGCATCTTCATACCTATAAGAGCGTTACCGTATTGGGGGAAACTGTTTTGTCACCAAATGCCGCCAAGTTTGTCGCCAACTTGGCGAGATATAGCCAAATTTAGTGACTAAATTTAGTCGTCAAAAGTGACGCCAACTTGGCGATATCTCTTATATTTTGCCAAATTCTTATAGACTTCCATTGTAAATCAATAAGAATTACATTCTTACAGAAAATCAACAAATTGAGATATTTTAATACAACAAAATCTAATATTAACTTAAGAGATTATATTAATTATATTTAAGGGAATCCAAGTAAATTAAATTATAAATAAAAGTAACATGATACAATGCTTAGCATGCTTTCCCAAACATAAATTTTAAGAGAGCCCGCAGGTCAAAGGCATTAGATTTGAAACTTTTATCCAATTATAGTAAATTTTGACTTTCGTGGTTTTTGAACTTTTTGTGATTTTAATTCGATTTTTACGTTTCTTCGCGATCTGCTGCAATTTTTTGGGCATTCCATTTTTGAAATATAATACTAAAGTAATTTATGCCCTCATTTCAATAAAATTTATTCGGATTTCGTATAGCAATTTTCAAATTTTTCGGGAATTTAATATGTGAATTTTAGTGTACTTTAGCAATTTTCTACCATTTTTCCACATAAGTGAAAGGAATCAACTTTCAGTCTTCGAACACAATGCATAATTTTTTTTTTCCCTCTTTTCGAAAATTGTGCAGCGATTTAAAATTTTTTCGCGATATCTTATTGTGATTTTCAGAGCTTTTTCGCAATTCGTGCTGTTTTTTGACGTACCCGGGCAACGCTGGGCAAGTTAGCTAGTAAGTAGTGTTACAGCAAAAACACTCGCATGCATAGCGCCTGATAAGAAGTTGTACTGCAGAAAGATCCACAGCGAACTGTGCATATTGTATTTTTATTCCTGTCCAACATCTAAACTTCATATAAAGTTAAATAATGCTTGTGAAATGCAGCAATAGATAGAGCCATTTTCATTTTTGAATATTTAGTTTAAAAAATCTGCATTTAGCATTTCTTTGTTTTCCTGCACGAAAGGACATTTTCTCGCAGAATTTCTGCTTATCGATCTGAATAAAAAACATATTATTATTATATAATAAAAACATTAATATTATTCTTTTTTTTTTTTTTTACTTTTTACTGCAAGGTAAGGTGTCGAAAGCCAAAATTATCCCAGAAAACTATTTTATAACTCTCCATAATATTTTTTAAATGCTGTAGTAAACGTTATATTTGGTTCGTTTTGAAATTTTGTAAAATAATTTTCAAAACTCAATATTATTTGTTTTTAACAATTCATTTTAGACCTATTAGTGCAAAATATGTTTTTTCAGCCGTTTAAAAATTATTCATATATTTGAGGGTTAATTTCAATTTTTCCAAAATATTCTTACGAAATCTTCAATTTCCTATCATTTTTTTAATCAAAAAACGTGTAACTTTTATTTACGACACAAACTTTCTCAATTTTAATGGTCATTATTATTTTGCGAAAATCTGAAAAAAAAGGATTAGAAGCACTTAAGATACTCATCAGCGTACTACATTTATAAAATCAATATAAAACACACATTAAAATATACCCAACGTATCAGACTTATTCTAACAAGCCATCATCAGGCCTTTCTTGACCTCTACGGAGCTTACGTTACACACATCACAGTCACCGCCACAAACATTAAAAGGAAAACATTTCTGTGAGAGATGATAAAACTTTAAAAACAATATTATAACTGAAATGGCGCCATCTATCGGTAGACTATAACAATATTTTCAAAGTTAGGCATTGGGGGTTGTTTACGACGGCCAATTATCCACACGAGGGACATGGGCCCAAAGGAGGGAGTGCCCTCCGCGGGCGTCTTTCTAAGAGAATATAAACTCGTATTTAAGCAAGGAAATACAAGGTTCGAAGAAAACTACGGAAAACTGAGAACGATTATGCTGAAGGGCGCGATTGGGTTTGAACCCAGCACCTCCCGTCTACCAGCTTTCAGAGCAAAACCTCTCAGCCACTGGTGGGGCTGTCCAAGTCAGGGGAAACTGAATTTAACTTTACAAATGTATTTCTTTCAAAACGTTTAACCAAACATTAGAAACCTGGAAAGAGGTATTGTCATAACAAACATTTTAATCATTAAATTTGACAGCGTAAGTCCGAGTTTTTATTCTGAAAAAAAAAATTATAAATACCGTGGGATACTTACTTATTATCCGTGCTCTCAATATTAATCGCCAAATATGGTTGTCAGTAGCGAATCTTGTTTATCATTACCAATCACATTCAAAATAGTAATTTAACATTATTAAATATACGGCATTGTAAAAATGGTAAACACTACAAAAATTAAATTAATTAAATAACGTATAATAAATAAATAGCATTAAACTATAAATTATAACAAATAAATAACATTAAAATATGAACTATAATAAATAAGCTACAATAAATAAATAACTATAAACTATAGACTTATATTTAAAAGAAAAGGCTGTTTTCATAGTCATGTGGTCTGAGCTTTTTACTGAACCAATTTTGATAATTATTTTTTATAATGAAAGCAGTTTAGTTGTAGATGTGTCCGCACTAGCTATTTTTAAAAATAATACCATTTTTATGTTTTAATTATAATTTTAAATGTCTTTTATGAAATTTCTTTACATTGGTTGCACTGGGTTCGGTTACTTCCATTGTTGAAGAGAGAAGGTAAACAATGGGAATTACCATATTATTACGGAGGCCATTTTCGCATTACAATTAAAAGTAACTTTTTAAAAACTTTTGAATAGAAAATGACGTCACGATTAAAAAAAACGCATTTTTACTCATAAAGTTGTTGCATTTCAATATTTATATTCATTCTGCTGATACTGAGATTGAGGTGCTCATCTCAGAGTACTTCAATCTGTGAAAATGATGTAATAGTAAAAATGAAATGAGTATTTTCTTTGATAAAACTAATTCTTTTACTACGAATCGTCTAAAAGTTAATTTCTGGCTATCAAATTAAAACCTCAAATAAAGTGTGCGAAGGTTTACATGCAAAATTATGAATGACAAACGTGACATCAAGTTTGGGAGTGTACTTATTAATAATGTATGTCACATTAAAATATTTTTTAAATAGTGAATATGAATATGAAACGCATGCACGTAAATTTTGAGATGGCGAAAAAGATGTTATTTTTAGATTATTGTAGAAAACAAAAATTATAATTCTGTCACTGTGGCGCAATTTTTGTTGATTTTTCATTATGTAATACCAAAGATCAAAGTCTCAATGGATAACTTTATAATTTCATTATCTTAATTGTATATGGATGTTACTGATTACGTAATTGTGTTGGACCGTATAGGACAAATTTTATTGTTTTTACCAGTATCTTTTATCAATAATCTTCAAGAACATTTGTATGAGATATGCAATAGGACGATATCATGAAGATTATTGAAAAAAGATGCTGGTAAGAGCAATAAAATTTGTCCTATATGCTCCAAACCCTGCGCATAGGAATAAAGTTTATTTTTTTAATAACTTGGAAAGTTAAAATTAAACTTTAGTTAATATTAATATATAAATTTTAAGAGTTTGGCTAGCCAATATAATATTGATTATTTATTGTAATTTTTTTGTAATTTTTTTTATAAACTAGGGGGCTCTCGCCCCTACGAGCAACGCTCCCCAACCCCCGTTTAGACACTGCAAACTCTAACAGTACGCTAATTTGATGCGCTTTATAAAAATTTCGGAAGACTGAATTATAATTTCAAAAACAGTGGCAATCTCCTTGTTAAGAGGCTGTTTTCGTATTTGATTAAATCAGATCAGTTAAAATTTTGAATGTAAGCTAATATAAAATTAATTAAATTAATGGAGTCTTTGTCTCCTGGTATTCTTTAACAACATTATAAGAGAGTTCTTTTAAATAAGACATTTTAAGTGTATCGTTTTAAATCTGGCGTAATTTTCACCAAAGTTTTCTTTCTCTTTTTTATATTCATGTGAAAGTACTTTTGTTGTTAGAAAGGAAATATTATTTGCGCTGTCTTACAATTCACAACATAAGTATAAATGTTTAAAAGATTATCTCAATATATGAAATAAAAGTCTCACACTAATATATTTTTTAATTTAAACTGTTTGGCTATTTTAAATATGACGTAATTTCCTTCATTTACGACTTTTAACGCATATTAACGAATTTATTATTTTACATTTTTTTTTCTCTTTTAAAATTCACATGTAAATATAGTTTTTATAATGTAATTCTCCATATTTTCTTGATTTTAATACCTAATCATTTAATTTTAATTTGAAATTTTTCTCTTTATAACAGTCACTTGTAAATATTTTTTTTTTTAATTTGAAGGAAATATTATTTTTTACGCTGTTTTTAAAATTGGCAACAATTTAAAATGATTCCCTTTTGTAAAAGATGTAAAACATATCTCTCGAAATGCTGAAAATTTGAATTTAAAATGGAAATAAATCCTTAAAAAAAAGAGTCAAATTTAAAAAAAAAATGCAGTCTGCACACCGGGAACTTCTAATATATGCCCTCAAAAAAAATTATTACATTCCTATGTACAGTTTTAGCTCCTATAAACTTTTTTAATGGAACGATTTTGACCAAATTGAACATTAAATATCTCTTAAATTAATTATACGATTTAAAAACTGTCTATATCAGCGTGTTGAAAGGTGTTTATCCATTCGGTTTGTCTGTCCGTATGTCCGTCTGCCTGTCTGTGCACGCTCTAACTCCCGTAAATATACTCAAATTTTTATGCAGTTGATAATCCTTATTTACGGTCACCTAACCATGTTTCATACTGTATATGAAGTATGTGGGATTAATATTTCATTTACAGGGCTACCCAAAAGAATCCCATTACATTATGGTATATGGGGTAAAATCGTTTTCAGAGTATTTTAATGACATTACGCTGTTTCAAATGTTGCTAAACTGATATAAATCACTGATTTTCCCTCCAAGTTGATTACGACAGAATAGGGTATTCATAATTTGTCGTTTATTTACAGGGACACACAAAAGAAATCGGTTACAGTACAGTCTGTGAATAATACTTGCTGAAATGCGTTTTTAATTTCAGCATGCGCTTTTAAATTCAACTGTTTTATTCATAGACAGCGCTGCTCAAAGAATTCGGATAATTTTCCGATTGCAGATAGTAACAGCTGAAATTCGGTTTTGAAATGTGTTATGCGTTTCCATATTGTAGAATAAGACATAATATTTTAATTTATTAAACTTTGAAGTTTTGTTACATTATTCTGAAATTGTTGGGAAGTATTTCGTAATCTATGCTTGACGCATGATTTCTCTTTCTTGTTTAGAATAGAGAGATTCAGTCAATCAGTTCTTTTAAACACTTTTATTCGTTGACTCGACAGTTTCGACTCCTAAATAAATAAAATATAATAATTAAACTATACTGCTGTCAAAAAATAAGGGTTAATATAATTAACATTATTGACGCCAATGTTAGCGAATTTGTATCTTCAGAGCGCGGATAATACTTAAATACATTTTTTTCGCTTAATCTTTTCAGGTCCAATTTTTTGTTTAGCCCCCGGTATTCCCAGCTTATTTTGTGTCGTCTCTAAAAAATAACGTTGCGTTGTATAAGCCAGCCGAAAAACAAAGCAGATGCATCATTGTACAATAAATACTCTACAGCATTTTTTTAAACTTCTAAGCATCGCGCATTTTCAATTCTTATACCGTCGTATTGGGGGAAAAATACTTTTTAATGCAATTTGTTTGAAAACTGCATCTCCATCTATTTTTGAAATATTAATTTGTTTGTGGTTTTAGAGCCATTTGCAACTGAAGTAGTCCATTGCTGTAGAAAGTAAAGGAAAAATAGTTGTAAAATAATAATTATATATTTTTGTTGCCATTTTCTCTAACAACCGAAAAAATGGAATTAAAATACGTGCTATTTTGAAAAAATAATCGAATGATTTCTGTTAAAACATGGATCTATTATAAACTATATTTACTTTTAAGTATCTGTATATTAATGTTACAAACAAATGAAGGCATGTGAATCATAAGATAGCCCTTTTTTTGTCGAGTTTTTTTAATGACGGTATCTTTTTGCTGCATTTGTGTATTATTTCGCGATAGTGACTACGCTATTGATTTCATTTATCCTTTTTAAGATGAATTGATTTAAATTTTAAATAGTCATTTTATTTGTATCAAATCAGCCGGGTCAGTTTAAGGTTCTGGATCAGTTTAAGGCATGGATGTAAAAACTCAGATACTACGAGAGATTGAGTTAAAAGATCCAAAATATGCACGTGGCATTTTATTAAAACCAATCGAGCAATATAGCATTCTCGCCGGGTGACCGGTATACAGGAGGTAAATAGTGTTACATCTTTACAGTAGTGCGACCAGAGATAGAATGCCAGAGAACTTGACTGTAAGTGTATCGAGCCGCAAATCTTTGAAATTTGCACAATTATAACACCAAAGAATACGTACCTAACGGACATTTTGAATTCAAAATCAGCCCAACTATTCATTAGCTTAAGTAACTGAAATTTTAACGATCAGTATGATATGACAAGGCCGTGCAATGGGAAAGTTATATTTAGAAGAAGCAACGCAGATGCCAGGCGCCGATTTGATTATTAACAGGATATCTTTCAGGCCGAAAAGGCATTTGTAATTGACTATCAAACGGGAAATTACAATGGGTGTTTAAGTTACTGCTGCAACAGGAGCATATGGTCAAAGATTAAGGAAAGTATGCTCGCACGGTAATGCTTTTAAGATGAGAAAGTAGCTTTGTTTTTATTTATTTTATTAGCGATTTTGAGTATTTTATTCCCCTCCTCCCCCCCCCCCCAAAAAAAAAGAACTAGGATAAAACAAAAGACTAGAAAACAGGAATTCTGCTTTTTCAGAATTTAGTGTCGTCCACAATGGAAAAATACGTATATATAAATAGTACAAAACATATTTCAATATTAAGACTTGTACATGACACCTGGGATATAAAATGAATGTAATTTATTAAGCGCAAAACAGAAGAATAGATATACTTTTTTGAAAAGGAAAAGAAGTATTTATTAAATTTTAAATTGTAAAAGGGGAAATTTAATTTAAAAAGGGGGATAAATAATGATATTTTAATTCCATCATCACAGTGACGTACTATATATACTTTACTGTAGCTGTTTAAGAGTGGCTTGTAAATGTGGAATAATTCTTAAGCGGATGCGAATGAAGTCATTTTACATAAAATAAAAGCGTGTGCTTTAAGTCTTAATATTGAAATATGTTTTGTACTATTTATATATACGCATTTTTCCATTGTGGACGACACTAAATTCTGAAAAAGCAGAATTCCTGTTTTCTAGTCTTTTGTTTTATCCTAGTTCTTTTTTTTGGGGGGGGGGGAGGAGGAGGGGAATAAAATACTTTAAAAAGAATTATAAAAATAGCTATCTAAATTACAAACGTTGAGGTTTGATCATGTGTAATAGGGTGGAGCGAAAAAAATTATTTTTTGAAAATCAAAAACGGGTAGGTGCCAAAAGTTGCCTTTATACTAGTACATCATCTGTGTGTAATATTACCGCTGAAAACAAATGGCTTGAGTCTGCGCTTTTGGTCCAAAAGTCGAAATTTTGGGTAAAATTTGACATTTTTTCAAAAATTAAAAAAAAAATTATATAGAAATGGTTATTATTTAAAAGTGTTATTTAAACCTTTATTATTAATGACTTAACATATTTAAACGAAAAAACTATATCTTTGTTCTGTATAACTGGAACAAAACTGACAACTTTTGGTGAAAAAAAGGCGTTTCCACTCTGTTGTTTCATACAACTAATTGTTGTTTGGAATACAGCTCTTACCTAGCTGTTTTCAATACTACCCAGGAGGTGCCACGTGGAGGTGGCTGCATTTCATGTCACAACAGTGCATAGCTCGACCACCCTACCATCTGAACTCAATTTTTTATTTATACATTGAATTGTGATTTTTTATCATAGACTGACACAAGTTTTCTATGTATCAACCTGGTACATCTCTTCTTTGGATCCACAGACTTTGAATGCTGCTGCTGTGATCTCATTTACGTATTTTTCTACTGTTTGTGTAAGAGAAGACAAACAGTGTAATGCAGTGCGGATGATATTAATGTAATCTAGTCAGCCTTCTGTTATTTTCACCAAGATTGCACACGATAAATGCATATTGATTAGAGGTTCTGTTACCACAACACTTTTCCAATGAGTAAAATTTATATAATTATCCACTTCAAAGTTGATTGTCGATATTTCCGATTTACGTATGCCATCATTTACTCTCATCTTTCGACTATTATATGCTGAGCAGCTAGCTGTTTAATGTGATGGCAATCGTCAAAGAGCATTGAAATAAGAGTTTCCTCTGTGTATGCTAAGCAACCATTGTTTTAAATAACTTTTTTTTCAGTATTTTTTTTATTCCGTTTTGTGTGTTGTTTAGTATCCAAGTTGTTTTTGTGTAGCCAATTTCCCATGAGTTTTTAGATCCCTTCTTTAGCTGTGGATTACATTTGATTGTAACCTATTCTGGAGCCAAACTTGGATAACATAGTACTTTTTGAGTGAAATTAGAGACTCTGATGGGCAGTGGGTGCTCATTTGAAGGCGAATAATTCTGTTTTAGTCGTTGTCATCCATTCTGCGAGGGGCAGAATGGATGTTTAGAATGAACCATTACAATTGATCATATGTCTCCTCCAAGTCCAGTTAATTTCCTCTGCATCATTTATTAGATAAAATCGTTGGCAAAAATTAGATTCTAACCCACAGGGATGCGCCGGACCAATAGGAAAATCGTTGTCCACGTGCTTATTCCCTTCTTATTTCAATTTTTGAAGCCATAGAGAGTAATTTTTAAACATTATTTCCTGAAATCAAGAAAAGGGTACTCAGCATATACCAGAAATACCTGATAGATATCTGAAAAGTTATTTCATCAAGATATTGTACAGAAGAACTAGCGAATAGAACCCACGAAACTTGTCCCACGCAAGATGGCCCACAACGGCGCATAAAATTATTCGCCTTTATATAAGCACTGAACTGATTGACCATCAAAGTCTGGTTCACTCACAAAATATGTAATCCAAGTTTATGCCCCATGATGGCTTACACCAAATAAAATTCACATCTAAAAAATTGATCTAAAAACTTATGGGAAATTACTCGGCTACAATACATCACAGAAATCGGCAAAAAACAAATACTAAAAAAAATTATTTAGGACAATGGTAGCTTTTCACATCGAGAGCAAATTCTTATTGCAATTTTGATGACGATCGCCATCACATTAAACAACAAGCTTATCAGCATATAAAAAATTTACGAGGTAGAGTAAATGATGGCATACTCAAAGATTAAATACCTAAATGTTGTAAAATATTGTAGGAACGGAACTCCCAATCACTATGCAGCAACTGGATGTAATTTTGGTGAAGATACTAGAAGGCTGAATAGATTCCATTGATTCCACTGCATTACTCTGCTTGCCTTATCATACATAAGCAGTAGAAATATACGTGAAGAAGTGTCACAGCAGCACTCAACGTCTGTGGATACAAAGAAGAGATGGGTTAGGTTAATACATAGGAATCTTATGTCAGTCTTTGATAAAAAATCATAATTCAATATATAAATAAAACATTATGCTCAGATGGAAGGGTGGTCAAGCTATGCACTGTTGTGTAGATTTCAAAGCAACTACGTAAGAGCTGTATTCCAAAAAACAATTAGTTGTATGACACAACAGAGTGGAAACGCCTTTTTTTCACCAAAAGTTGTCAGTTTTGTTCCAGTTATACAGAACAAAGATATAATTTTATCGTTTAAATATGTTAAGTCATTAATAATAAAGGTTTAAATAACACTTTTGAATAATAACCATCTCTATAGAATTTTTTTTTAATTTTTGAAAAAATGTCAAATTTTACCCAAAATTTCGACTTTTGGACCAAAAGCGCAGATTCAAGCCATTTTTTTTTTCAGCGGTAATATTGCACGCAGATGATGTACTAGTATAAAGGCAACTTTTGGCACCTACCCGTTTTTGATTTTCAAAAAATAATTTTTTTCGCTCCACCCTAATGTGTAATGTATATTCCCTTTACCAAAGTCTGAGTAATATAGTTTTTTTGCAAACTGTCGATAGAACAATAAGATAAGAAAGAATTTTTAAAGACGATTAGAAAATATCATATTTTAAGAAGATTCCACAGACATAACTGTTCTCTAAGATTTTGAATGTTTTATCGCAGCTAATTCACTCGGAAAAATAGCTACTATTTTAAACTTCAAGATTGAAACATATGGTTGAAATAAAAATGGTAAAGATAATTAAGCAAAATTTTATTATTATTATTGTTGTTGTTGTTGTTTGGTTATTATTACTATTATTAAATTCACAAACATAAATGAAGTCATAATTATAAATGTGCAGACGTATACTATCATTACTATATTCAGCCAATAAAAAAATAATCTTTAAAACAAAACAATATATAACTAAAATATGTGTCCTATTATTAGGACGCAAGATCCGAAAGAGTTAAACTAGTTCTAGATTGCGATAAAAATTTCCTTACTACCGGCTACACAGATAAAAATCTCTAAAAATAATATAAATACACTTTAAATCTTGGAACCGATATTTTTCAGAGAACATGAGATATTTTAACAGTACGTGTTCTAAAAACATTGTTTTTGACTTCCTCAAACCATATTTTGGCAATTTTTTAATCAACAGATTTAGAGAATTTCAAACTGGGAAATTAAATTGAAAAATACTTTCCTTTGAAATCTAAAATGTTTTTCAAGTTTTTTGTTAACTTTTATTCTTAACATTCATGAGATTTTAAGTTAAAGTATTCACTGAAATACTTTCTTTGATGTCAAGAGAAAAAATTACCGAGTCCTTTGAATTTTAAAATCCTCTTTTGAAAGAGTCGTGAAATAAAGAAGCAATTTTTCATAGCTTTGTAGATTATGTTCATAAAATATATGAAAGTATTTTCGGGAATTTTGAGAAATTACTTTTGAATCAATTTTAAGGAGTCTCAGAAGTCTTAATCTTTCTCTGAATGTGTAAAATAGCATAATGTCACATTTCTTTTTATTCCCGATTCCCTATAAAACACAACTGCAAAATCGACTGGCAGCTTTATATGTAGCATACATACTAAAATATTCTACAATTGATATTTTATATTTTCTTTTCATGTTTAAATTTGATAAACAAAATTAAAATTGTTTTTTTTTTTTTTTTTTTTGGCTGACAACCTATGCGCGCAAGAATGTATCAAAACGATTGGTTCTAGAATCTTAAATAATATTGATAATGAAGTAAAACTAATGTACCTTGAAAGTATATTTAAAATTTAGTATTATAGTTGCATTGGTTATTTAAAATTAGCATTTTTTTTTTCAAAAAAAAAAAAAAAAAAACCTCTGGTCGTGAAATAAAGAAGCAATTTTTCATAGCTTTGTAGATTATGTTCTTAAAATATATGAAAGTATTTTCGGGAATTTTGAGAAATCCCTTTTGAATAATTTTTAAGGAGTCTCAGAAGTCTTAGTCTTTCTCTGAATGTGCAAAATAGCATAATGTCACATTTTTTTTTATCCCCGATTCCCTATAAAACACAATTGCGAAAACAATTGGAAGCTTCATATGTAGCATACATGCTAAAATATTCTACAATTGATATTTTATATTTTCTTTTCATGTTTAAATTTGATAAACAAAATTAAAATTGTTTTTTTTTGGTTGACAACCTATGCGCGCAAGAATGTATCAAAACGATTGGTTCTAGAATCTTAAATAATATTGATAATGAAGTAAAACTAATGTATCTTGAACGTATATTTAAAATTTAGTATTATAGTTGCATTGGTTATTTAAAATTAGCATTTTTTTTTCAAAAAAAAAAATCGCTGGTCGTGAAATAAAGAAGCAATTTTTCATAGCTTTGTAGATTATGTTCTTAAAATATATGAAAGTATTTTTGGGAATTTTGAGAAATCATTTTTAAGGAGTATCAGAAGTCTTAGTCTTTCTCTGAATGCGCAAAATAGCATAATGTCACATTTCTTTTTATTCCCGATTCCCTACACCCCAAACACAATTGCAAAAACAGTTGGCAGCTTCATATGTAGCATCCATACTAAAATATTCTACAATTGATATTTTATATTTTCTTTTCATGTTTAAATTTGATAAACAAAATTAAAATTGGTTTTTTTGGCTGACAACCTATGCGCGCAAGAATGTATCAAAACGATTGGTTCTAGAATCTTAAATAATATTGATAATGAAGTAAAACTAATGTACCTTGAACGTATATTTAAAATTTAGTATTGTAATTGCATTGGTTATTTAAAATTAGCATTTTTTTTTTCAAAAAATAAATTGCTGGTCGTGAAATAAAGAAGCAATTTTTCATAGCTTTGTAGATTATGTTCTTAAAATATATGAAAGTATTTTTGGGAATTTTGAGAAATCATTTTTAAGGAGTATCAGAAGTCTTAGTCTTTCTCTGAATGCGCAAAATAGCATAATGTCACATTTCTTTTTATTCCCGATTCCCTACACCCCAAACACAATTCCCAAACACAATTGCAAAAACAGTTGGCAGCTTCATATGTAGCATCCATACTAAAATATTCTACAATTGATATTTTATATTTTCTTTTCATGTTTAAATTTGATAAACAAAATTAAAATTGGTTTTTTTGGCTGACAACCTATGCGCGCAAGAATGTATCAAAACGATTGGTTCTAGAATCTTAAATAATATTGATAATGAAGTAAAACTAATGTACCTTGAACGTATATTTAAAATTTAGTATTGTAATTGCATTGGTTATTTAAAATTAGCATTTTTTTTTTCAAAAAATAAATTGCTGGTCGTGAAATAAAGAAGCAATTTTTCATAGCTTTGTAGATTATGTTCTTAAAATATATGAAAGTATTTTCGGGAATTTTGAGAAATCACTTTTGAATAATTTTTAAGGGGTCTCAGAAGTCTGAGTCTTTCTCTGAATGTGCAAAATAGCATAATGTCACATTTCTTTTTATTCCCGATTCCTTATAAAACACAATTGCAAAAACAATTGGCAGCTTCATATGTAGCATACATGCTAAAATATTCTACAACTGATATTTTATATTTTCTTTTCATGTTTAAATTTGATAAACAAAATTAAAATTGGTTTTTTTGGCTGACAACCTATGCGCGCAAGAATGTATCAAAACGATTGGTTCTAGAATCTTAAATAATATTGATAATGAAGTAAAACTAATGTACCTTGAACGTACATTTAAAAATTAGTATTATAGTTGCATTGGTTATTTAAAATTAGCAATTTTTAAAAAAAAAATCGTTTTATTTCAAAATTTTATAATTGAAATTGAAATTGTATAAAAAAAGAATAATTGCAATAATAAATGAAAGAATAGTAAATAAAGAATACTATTGATTATACAGCAATTTGTTAATGATGATAGGAAAATGGTTCAAAAAATAAGACTGATTTGTTTTCACGATAACAAATGTTTAAACAAGCGCCAACTTATTTCTTAGTAAAACACAAAAGATATATTTCTACTGTCTTTTTCCTAATAAAGAAGCTATAAATTTGATTTTCGTTAAGAATTTGATTTTGAAGCAGCTGCTAAATCATAATTCATACATTTAAATTTACAAAAACTTTAATTTTTATCTATTTGTGGCAGTATGTAGGCATTTCAGGCAGCGTGTTTCAGGTCATTTCTAGTAGTACTTAATTTAATACTAACTAATCGCAATACCATTTTTTTAAACCTAATGCAAATAACTATCGTGAAAAATATATATAAAGCAGCTTGTAATTATTTTTATAACAAATTCAAACGATTCGCTTTATAATGAAATTATGGGACAGAAATTTTGTGGCCGCTCTAACTCGCGAATTATTGAGTAGAATAAGGGGAAATTTCATATTAATGTCTATTCTTATATAACCTAATGGCGATTTGTTTTAAGGCAAAATCTCCCCAGAGGGGCTGCCGCAAATCGATGATTTGTTTCACTTACCTGATTCTTACATCCTCAGTTTAAGTGCAGAAAATTCAACAAAATATCAAATTGAGACTCATCATAATACTAATAGACTACCATTCAATTTTGATTGCAGTCATCTAACAGAACAAAATCATTAAAAAAGTACGTATATGATGTAATACAACAGGTACAAATCGCATAATTTAATTAGTTCTTTCAAATCACATTACCTACCATATGTTCAAATATGAGTTTGTTACCAGAAACCGTTCGAGAGTAATCATGTTTACATATATCTTAAACAATATTTATAATGATGCAAAATTAATGTACCTTGAACGCGTATTTCAAATTTAGTATTACAGTTGCATTGGTTATTTGAAACTAACAATTTTTCAACAAAAATAAAATCTTTTTTTCAAACTTTTATAATTTGTATTTTAAAAAATAAATTTTAATTGCTTGAATTAAAAGTTATTATTATTGACACAAGCAATTTTCTAATTCGTTGAAAATTGTTGATGAAAAAAGAAATTGGTTGAAGAAAATGGTTGAAAAAAACAGACTGTTGATCTTCACAAGAAAAAATGTTTAAAGGAACATATATACTTATAACTGTAATAAGTAATATAAGTTTAACTTGCACTGATTTCAGAAATCTTTTAACAAGACTTTACTTCGTTATTTCCAAACATTCAAGTGTATTATTATCGTTACCTAGCTATATCGATATAGCTATATAGCTACATAAATATAGCTACATAGCTACGCAATCTTGGATACTATGACTTTTTGGATTTATTGTTATCAGAGGTGGAGGAGTCCAAAACCTCCAGAAAGGTGATAAAATAGGAGTACAATAAATCAATACAAAAAACCCTTAACGGGACAAAAGTTTGTGACGCAGCACTTTATGTTAGTGCTATAAGAATTTTAAATATGGAAGTTAAAAATAATTATATCAAATTTTAAGTGATGCTATGGTATTAATTAATGTACATATACAAACATTTATATTATTTATTTCATCATTTTATTTTTGTTTTATTTATAATTGCATGTGTATGAATTATCTTAAATTTAAAAGGATGTATAAAAATTTATTCATTGATGCTTTATCATTCACATCTTTCATAAATTCAAACTATAAGTTTTAAAAGATATGATATCAAAATTTAAGTGACGCCTTGATGTAGCTTTAAACAATGTTTTAAAATTCAATTTCAATTGTTTTCGGTTTGGCTAAATATATTTACATATGTAACCAAAACTTTTAACTTGGTAATACACTGTTAATATATCACTCTCACTGAATCTATACAATGCACTCTAGTGAATTTATATGAAAAATTGATTTATCTTTTGTGCCACGCTGTCCAAAATCAAAAGTAAAATTTATGTAAATGATTTTTGTGTGTCATATTATCCATTTGCATACATTTCGTTTAGTTTTAGCATATATTTCGTTTAGTAGTTCCACTGTTACAAATCTATCACAGAACTGCTTCTGGTCTGGCCCCATAAGCTCCAAACCAGCCTTTCACCCCCACCCACCCCCTTTCAAGCTAGGTGCCACCTCTCACGCCTAAAGCGAAAATAAATATGGAAATATAGCAGCTACTGTTCTGAAATTGAGTACATAGGCATCTAAGACATTAGGCTACAATATTCCACGTTAATCATCGCTATACACACGGGGCAATAATTATTGAACCACCTTCGTATTTAAACAATGATAAAGAACATTTGAAGGCTTGAACATCAGTTAATATGTTTGAAATATCACTTTTCTACCTTCAGTTTCTAAAATGTCCGAATCCAATCAGAATATTTTAAACCGTTTGATGCTAAAGTTCTTTTTAAAAAAAGGATCAAACATTTATCTGAAATAATTATAAACTTATTAACAAAATATTGGGAATTGCTTTGCACTATATGTAATTTTCATCTTATTTAATCATATTTTGTAGTTCTATAAGAAAATTAATTAAGTCTTTCATTTAGTATAAAATATTATTTCTGTTTTCTGTTGTTTCATAATTTAAATTACAGTAACTGGTGTTTTCTATTATTTTTGTAATTGAACAAAACTCACTTACACTCGTTTCAGAAATCTTTTAAAAAGCCTTTTCTTTGATATTCCCAAAGGTTTCTGTGTATTACTTTACTTGAAATTGCGGGGTTACTTTTTGTCTGTCACATAAGCATTTTCACCATTTTATTTTTAAATTTGAATAGTTCTCTAAGAACCAGAAATGTAAAATAACGTGACAAAAAATTCTTAATGATTTCTTTATTATTATAACTTTTTATTAGTGAAATAAAAAGACGATAACACAATCCGGTATGAATTTTATGTTATACTTCCATAATAAAAGAAAGAAAACCACTTTACCATAAAAATAAAAAAAATGTGGACACTTTTAAAAATTTATTTGTATAAAACTTATTTAAAAGTTAGGTTAGTGTATATTTTAAAGGTCTAATTCACTATCAAATGTTTAACGATATTTATAAGATGATGATTGATATGGTAAATAATGCCTTGGGAGTTAAACACTAATTACTTTGTCCAATGGTACACTCTGTTCATCATGTGCTAAAATGATCAAAATTGTACCAGAAGAAAAAAAAATTCTATCTTTAACACACAGATGTTAAACATGAAAAATAATGAAAAACTGACTTACAATATCTTACGCATAGTGTGTATCCCACGTTATTTACGCCCTCTGTACATTTAAAAGAAAATTTTGGCAGAAAAAAAAAACGAAAAAAAGATTCACATAATATATGCATTAGGTTGTAACGAAAGTTTTCTGCCAAATCACCATTACATAAATACTAATTATAATATATATAATTAACTGTAATTTTATATATAACCACCATTCCGCCAAACCTTCACAGCGTTATATGATACAACACTAGTATTTAAAGCTATACACTTTATTCAGTGACATTCGGTAGCTGACTTTTAACTACAGAACTGGAAGTAATGATGTAATCTGGTATCGCGATAGCTCCATTTCAGGCACCTTGTACTTAATGATAACGATATTGTTTTACAAATTTCACGACACAGTATTATAAAGCAAGTCTCTTTCTTTCAAATGCTAAAAATCATTTGACAAAATATGAGCAAACACGTCAACGCGAACTGTTTACACAGACCGTATTAGCTGTGGCGGGAAAGTTTCGTTACAACCAAACATAGTTTCACACTCTACTTTTGAAAGAAAACTCCGGAAAAAAGTATAATTTTCAGCTGAAGCACCTATGGAGAAGTCTTAAACAACAACAACAAAAAACACGATTTCAAATTACTCTGACAGTACGAGTATATATTCTAGCCATTGTGATTTAATAATCAGATTTAATGTCAATTTTTAGTTTAGTTGCAAAGGCGCATATTGAGTTCAGTGTGTTTGCATGCTGTGATTTTCTATTTTGATCTGCTCAAAGAGTTAAGGTGATTTTTTTAACCAATAACGCTGCATCAAACGACGTGTGATACATTAGTGCTTCCAGTTGAACAAAAATCAGTTTCAGTGTGATGTAAATTTTTTGTAAATAAAAAAATAAGTTTTTCTGTAGACTTTAAATTTAGACTTGTCAACTTTGCAGGGAAATTTAGCAATAGAGTTTTATATTCTAAAAATACTATTTCCCTGATTTATTTATTTATTTGTTATTATTACTATTGTCCTAGAGAACTGAAACCTAAAACTGAAATCTGAAAACTAAACGAAAACTATGTTCACACTGTTTAAAAATGACTCTTAAATAACTGTTGCAGCTGAAATTTATTTTTTAATATTGATTATGTTTTTAACGTTTTAATTATTTTAAAAAGAGACATTTCTTTAATTACATTTTTCCAAGTATATGTTGTATATTATCAACACTTGATAAAATAACCATAGCATTTTTTGCATTCCCTACTTTTGGCAACGAAGAAATGATAAAACAAAATGTGCAAAATACGGACGTAAATACGGTATTTAGGTATTCAATAATCTTCTTACAATTTTGTGAAATAAAAACTACAGTTAAATTTATTGCTGAGTATAGAAAATACAATTTTTATATACGGTTAAAAAAGTGTTTATTAATCTGAAAAAAATATAATGTAACTGCAATCGAAAAGATATAATAGTATCCTCGGAATTACACACGATTCCAAAAAGCAAATTTTAACTTTAGCAACCTAAGAAATCGGTATATTTTCGAAATTTAAGAAAGAACATTTCAATGCAATTTTTTTTCTTTTCTTTTTTCTTTTTTTTCTTTTTACTGCCACTGATTTTCGGAAACATTTTCAGTAGTGTATTAAACAGTTTTCTCAGTCCAATTTTTTTTTTATGCTATCAATTCTTAAGTAAACATTTTCATTATCAACAGAAATGATAAATAGGCAGCATTAACCGTAACATTAATTTTTGTATTATTTTGTTACTCTTGCGTTGTATGGATCTAATTACACAATTAAAAATCTTTCATTTTGAATTGATAACATGCTAAAAACCGATATCGCGGTTTGAGAAAATTGATTAATACATCATAAAACTTACTTGGAATCATTTCCATATATCAGTGATAACAAATGGAACATCGTTTTTTTTTAATTTCGTTTCAAATCTCAAAAATATATTGAATTCTGAAGTTTCTAAAGAGAAAGAATGGCTTTCGGAATCGTGAATAATTCGAAAGATGTTATTGTATAGTTTTGTTGGTGGTTATTATTGTATTTCCGTAGATTAAGAAAAAATTGCCTTCTTATATTATATATACTTTCCTATATATAAAATATATATTCCAAACAACTGCCAAATATATAGCAAAATACAATTATTTGCTTAAAAGACGTCCATTTCAATAAAAACACGTTAACAATATTAAAATTACATGTTTCAACTCTTTTATTAAGTCATCATAAGAATATACAAAAACCACATATACAATGCACATAAGAACTGCAAAATAGGCATCAATTAAAAAGTTAACATACAACGCCCAATATATTTTCCATATCGCCCATTGCTCCCTCGGTGTACCGATTCCCAAAGTTGTTTATCCACTCTATCCATATACTCGGGATGTGGTAATATAAAGTGTCGTTACAAACATTTGAACCACTTAAATAAATTTCAATTGACTTCCTTATAAATAACTATAAATAAAAATTAGAATTATATTTTTTATACAGTCTTGATAAAACTTTATTTCTTCTTCTAAATTTTATATCCGCAATATGCTCCTTACATCTGATATTGAATGTTTTATCTAAGTCATACCTACATAACGATTGAAATCAGTCTTTGTCCAGACTGAATAAAAAAGAAATATTAACATACTATTTAACGAGAGTATAGATTGATTTACAGGTCTAACATTAATTTACAGTTATTTATAAGGGAGTCAATTGAAATTTATATAAGGGATTCAAAGTTTGTAACGATACTTTATCTTTTCACATCCCGGGTATATGGATAAATTGGTTAAACAACTTTGGAAATTGGTACATAGAGGGAGCAACAGACGATATTGAAAATATAGGAGGCAACGGACGATATTAAAAATATAGGGTGCGTTGTATGTTAAATTTTTAATTGAAGACTATTTTCCAGTTTTTATGCTCATTGTATTTGTGTATTTTGTATGATCTGCTTCTTACTCAATGAAAGAGTCGAAACCTGTAAATTTTAATATTTTTAATGTGTTTTTATTGAAATGAACGTCTTTTAAGCAAATAATTGTATTTTAATATATGTTTTGACAGTTGTTTGGAATATATATTTTATGGTATAGTTAAGAGTGGGCGTAATTAAGACTATTTTACTTATATTTATATTTGTGTTACTTTCCTGTCATAATTTAGAATTAAATGACTCCTTCGTTTATTACTATTGATAATAATATTATTACTATCTCAATAATACTCAATTTCACTCGTTTCATAAAATCTTTTAAAAAACATTCTTTGTATTCCTAAATATTAATATGTATTAGTTTACTTGAAATAGTGGGTGTTTTCTTCTCTACCATCTTTGAGGTAAGTACTTTTGGCATTGCCTAAAAAAATTATATTGTCCTATTAGAACCAAGAAGGAAAAATAATCCCAAACGAATATTCTTAATGAATTTTTCCTTTTGAAAAAATTTCAATAGTAAAACATAACATTCTTCTTCTGATAGCGCAATCAAAATATGAAAATTTTATGTTTATTGAACTTGCTGAAACTTGAGGTTATATTCATATTTTTTGTATGGTTAACTCTTTATCGAATATTTAGAGATTTTTATTTATATTTTTTTTACTGTTTATTCAGTGGTAAAAAATTAAACATTAATTACTATTTACCTTAACTATATATGCAGTATTCCAGTTTAATTTTAGCACAATTATTCTAATTGATAAATAAATCGTAAGTGTTGTAGTTTTCCCAACTCGACGAAAAATGACCAGGTCAGGATTCGAACCAGGGATCTCTTGGCTGAAACTGTAGATCCCTGGTTCGAATCCTGGCCCGGTCATTTTTCGCCCAAATGAAGAATTACAACTCATATGAATTATTTATCAATTAGAATAATTGTGTTAAAATTAATCTAGTGTAACTGCGTATCCAGCGTTTACTTGAGTTCCATTATGTGCGATTTATTCTTTTGAGCTGATTCATATATCAGGCCAAATGCTATAATCAATAAGGTTAGCTGGGTGAATTAGGCCCTCCAGCATAGCTTAGTTGGCAGAGCATTGATAGATTCAGCCAAAAGATATCCCTAGTTCGAATCCTGGCCCGGTCATTTTTCGCCCAGTTGGAAAATTACAACTGATATACTCTATTGTTCAGTTGCTCAAATGTTCTAAATTCTATTAGAACTGACAATTAAGACGAAAATATCTTTAAAACACTGAAGGTTTGAAAGTTTCCTTTATCTTAAGTAATAAAAATCGACATAAAACTGTTTCGAAATTTCCTGCAATTTATTTAATATTCTTATTATAATTTGGTAATCCAAAAGTTACTGGAGTAAATTTTATTGTTCAGTGTGAACAATTTATTTTGTTCGTTTTTCTCTTCCGGCTTAATATCAAGGTCTGTTTACTGTAACAATGTCCTCTATTTTTATATACTCACTGCAACTATATTCAAACTATTGACCTCATTCTTATGTATTGTTGTATTTTATGTAATTTATGTTACTTTGTGATTTGTGTAATATTTGCAATGGGAAATTACCACGAAATTTTTATTTTGAAAATAGTGGTGGCGAATAATTCAATATATTGTACGCTGCGACACCTGGGAATTTTTTTGTTATTTTTTTTTTTATTTTATTCCAGGAAAAACTGACTTTTACTCTGCTTAGAAAAAAAAAAGTCCTTGCTATTCCGTATTAATAAAATGCATTAATTAACTTGAAATAGCATTTCCCTTTTCTCTATAATTTTCTTAAGCGAGCACTCTTTTCATTGTATAAGATAATTTTCACTTTTCCCTTATGAATTGGAAGATAAAAGAAAATGCACAAAAAATATCTTCATTGATTTCATCATTTTATTATTTTTATTTCTAATGAAAAGAAGGTATCATAATGAAAAGTTGAATAGTCTATTATACTTATACTAAAGAAAATTAGAAAACACACAAAAGGAATATTTTTATGTTTTAATTATAGATTCTTTATGTTATTTTCTTTTTGTAAAATTTTCTTTATCCTTAATCCAGAAGTCCTTTTCATATTTCATATGATTAACCCACTATCGAATTTTTAAAGAAATTAAATTTTATCTACATACAGATGTGTTCCTTTGTTGAATTATAAAAAATTCTTCGAGAATTAAGCATTAATTACCTTTTGTTCCAAATGCTCATATACTCTTTGTTTATTTTTCAGCGGCTAAATGTTCTAAATCTTATGGAAGCAATAAATTTCTTTAAAATACAGGCGTGCGAAACATATATGTGAAACATTAATAATAATAAATCATTTACAAATTGTTACGAAATTTTCGATTAAATTATCTATTATCTAATTTTCGATAAAAATTTTAATCCAAAAACCAAAGTAATTAAATTCATCACTTGATATTAAAGAAATTTTCTTCTTACTTTTGTGTCATAACTTGAAATAAAAACACTCGTCTAGGTTTAGTCGGTAGAACGTCAGTGCGCTGTACTGATGGCCCGGGTTCGATTCCCGGCATGGAATCTTTTTCACTAGGTTGGCCTTAGCGCCTTTTAAGCAATTACTTTAAAATGTGATTTTCATTTGAAATATTGTTTGCAACGCGAATGTTTCTCCGGGAAAATTTCCAAATAATAATATAGATTCAATCGATGCTGGATATAAGTTAGTGTCTGTGTTTGCCCCATGTCGGTGGCTCATGGAAAATACTCCATCTTGTGCTGCATTTGTAGCCTTGTCAACCTGTAATAGTAAGAAGTTACAGGCTGGGTATCGTTCCATGTGGTTTAGTCGGTAGAACGTCAGTGTGCTATACTGATGGTAGGGCACCGTTACATACTAGATTGTTTTTACACAGAATTTCTAGGGATTTTCAGATAGTGGATTACGTAATAACTAGATGTTGGGTATATGATTTTTACATGATCAAAATCTATTGTGATATTCTGATTGAAACGTAAACGAGGGAGAGCTGTGGATTGAGGACAAAATTTTATATCTGTTTTATGCTCTTTAATTCTTTCCTTGATTTTTATTTTGTTTATTCCTATGCATTTAATTATTCTGTTGCTATCAGTTCTAAAAGGAATAGCATATACACCAGCTAATCCCATCTTTCGATGTTCGATCTATTTTGTTACAAATTAACCCTTTTAATTTTCTTGATTGACAGGCTATTAAATGTATATTGTGTTTCAGTAGAGCATATCTTAACTTTCCGTACCGACCAGGAAAACAGTTAAACTTTTTGTATATCATTTCTTTATGGTTTACTTTCTTGATATTTTATATATATTGCTGAAGAGAACGGTATTTCAACAATCTTCAGATATCGCTGAAGAAAACGATTTTTAGACGATCCTCATTAATAAACTTATCTATGAATTCAGTTTTCATGAAAATATCAATAAAGTAAACCATAAAGAAATGATATACAAAAAATTTAACTGTTTTCTTATGACAACGTATATCTAAGGAGATAAACATTAATTAGTACTTGTGAAGTGGTTTACTCTTATCCTCAGTTGCCAAAATATCTAAATATTAGAAGTTTAAAACTATTTGAAAAGTAGGAGGTGGTAAACATTTGACTGAACTGATAACATCTGATTAATAAAGTATTAGGAAATTTTCCGCGGTGCTTATAATTTACATATTATTTAAGGAAATTTTACAATAATAAATCTGCAGTAATTAAATTCAACTCTTCGTTTATACAGTAAATATTTCTTGTTTGCTTCTCTGTCGTATTTTAAAATAAAATTATTCTTTCGTCCTTGCATTTTTTTTTCAAGAAAACGCACTTTCACTCGTGTCAGAAAAATTTTAAATACCTTTCCACAAAAATTCTCAAATGTCAAAGTGTATTACTTTACTTGAAACAGCGGATTCTTTTTCCTCTGCCATATTTTTAAGTTAGCACTTTCGCAATTGCCTAAGAGGCAACACTACACAGTTCCTTAGGACCAGAAAGATAAGCTCTTAAAAAAGTATTTTCAGAGTTTTCTTTTTCCTGAGAAATGTTCACTAGTGAAATGAATCAAAGATAACGCTATCACAAAATAAACTTTACATAATCTCTCATAAAAGAAAACTGTAAAATCCGTTTTCCGTAAAGGTAAACAACCTTTTTTTTTAATTACCGGCGCTTTTTACTTTCTTTCATCTTCAATAGAAGAAAGTATTCTAATCGAAATTTTTTTCGTCTTCCTATTTTCGACGGATTTACACTTTTAGGGTTCAGAGACTCCAAATACCATGTTTATAGAAAATGGCTGTCTGTCCGTGTGCCCGTGTGTCCGTATGTCTATCGCCATTGTACCATCAAAAAGTGTATGAAGTTATGCATAGAACTGAACCTTTTTTAAAAAAAGTTTTTGGCTATGGCAAGCAGGTCCTCCCTTAATGTGGAAAAAATTCGCCGGAAGAGGTCTCTGTAATAGCGATTTTTATGCCATTTTGAATATTGTACCATCGAAAAGTGCTTGAAATTATGCATAGAATTGAACCAAATTTTTTGAGTATGTTTTTGGCCATGGCAAGAAGATCCTCCAACAATTTGGAAATATTTCGCCGAAAGGGAGCACTATAATAGCGATTTTTGAGTAGTTTTCTTGTGTTTTCGTAGTTCTATTGTGAACCCACGGACGTGAAGCGACGGGATTATTCATCCTGATAAGCCGACTATTCGCGAACAGCAGATATACAACAGAATAATGGAAAACTATTGATTTAAAAAATATATCATGATCGAGATTAATTCGTTCTTACTTCAATTAATTGACTGCAGCAGAAATTTAAAGTGAAAGCCAAAGTCATATTGAAATTAGCATTGAACTAATAAAAATGAAACATTGACATTTATAAAAACATTTTGAAATATTAAAATATATGAGATAAAAGAACGTTTTTGGATTGGCACGTCCAACTAGTTTCATTTTTATTTTTATTTAAGGAGATAAGTGTTGGTTTTGGCTACTCGACAGAGTGCATTTTTCTTCTAAGATATTTTGATTGCTTTCATAGCATCTATATTTGCTGCGTCTCTGCTGAATTTGCGTCTGAAGATCCTTAAATGTGTTACATAAGAACAGAAAGATATATTTATGTAGCAATTTTTAATATATTTTTGCCTATATTAGTTTAATTATATATGATATAATCAACTCTCAAAATCCGGGTAGTTTTTACATATGTTTTATCTTACTTTTCAGGTATCAACATGTTTAGAAAATATGATGATATGAGTAGCGCTTCGTATAGAAAACAAAATAGATGTAACTGAAATACATTCAAATTTATTAAATGAGGCGTTAATTTTAAAAGTGGCAGAAGTTAATTAAAAAAAATTGGTGAAAGCTAAATATTATTACGAATTCACGTGAAATTTATATATTTAATCAATTCATCATAAGTATCTGTTTAAAGGGTCTGCCCGGATAAGCATTGCGAAATGGCCCCCGCGGCCGATGTTTGAAATAACATGTGTGGTAATAAGGCTCACTATAAGAATACAATATAGAGTGTTTTTAGCCTCTGACCTTAAACTGCCCTTGATATATTCGGGGAAGTATGCGCCGGCGCTACTTTTTTTCAAATACGTTTTTCTCAAAAAGTACAAATGTAAAAAAAAAAAAATCAACGCCAATTATTGAAGAATATATTCGTTCACACTATATATTTTTTTTTTCACATTTTTACACAAATTTTAACATAGAAAAATAAACAAAAATATTTTTATATAAAATTATTAATGTAGTAATTTTATATTTACACCAACCAAACAATTACAAAATAAAGCTCAAAGTATGTACCTTTAAGAAAAAAAATTCGTTAAAATCGAAGATGCGCTTTTTGAGTTATAAAAAAAAAAATAAAGCCAGCAACTTGCTAAAATATTCGTAACTTTCCCTGTTAGCATTTTCAGAAATACGCTAATAAATGCATTGGTCGATTCGTGACATTTCCATTCTGGCAGGATGCACAGTGCGCCAAAATAAGAGAATGTTTCCATATATACCACTTCCCTATAGATTTGTTTCATGTTGTAAATATACTGTTATCCTGCCGGACTGCGCATCCTTCTCGCGTAATAATATCAAGAACTGACAAACAAAATGGTTACATTTGCCTACCATGATTTTCCCATAGAAGAAGGCCATGTGACTGTACATAAAGTGTACATATATAAGGTATCACTTTAGGGGGAGTGTGTGTGAGGGTGGGGGTCTGACACTTGACATCGGAAGATATCTGTACGGGGAGGGAGGGTTGTCATTTGATATCGTTATCATTTTTGATCAAACCGAAATTAACTTTTTGACATCTTTTTCTTTACATCTGTTATCTTTATTTTTTAGGTATGAATTCTTCTTTTTTTTTATGAAAATACAATGTTATTATTAAAACCATTGATTGATTATAAAACATTTCATTCCAAAATGTGGAATAAATTATATAGAACCCATATGGAATAACATTCTCCTGCCATATGCGTATATAATTCGTTGTTAGAGAAACCAGATTCGAAGAAATACTTGTTATTTTGCTAGTAAAAGATGGGAAGAATGTTGTCCACCTGATCTGTTTAAAGAAGTTCTGTTTAGCCCCGTGCAAGGGCGAAGTGCAAGAAGGCAATATTACTGTTCAATGCAAATATGTAACAAAGAGCTATTATTAAAAACTTTTAAATAATAAGTATTTCTTTAAAATGTTATTTGATATAAAGTTATTTCTTATATAACAGTGATATTTTATGAATTTCTTCTGTTCATTTAAATCAGTTAAATGTGCGAATAGAAAATGTACAACCACATCTGTATATCACTGCAAACGTATAAAAAAGAAAAATAAGGAGGAAAAATGTAAAAGAAAAAAAAATAGACACTGATAACAATATTATTAGGGAAAGGGGGATTCGAGAAATGATGACGTATGATATCAGAAGGTCGGTAGGGTGTCCAAAATTTCCAAAAATTTCATAACCTTATATATTTACAGCCCCTTTTCAGCTGCACCTGCACAATCGACTAGACCAGCGCTTCCCAACCTTTTTCCTTTCACGCACCCTTTTCTTAGGCTTTTTATTTCGGAGTACCCACATTTCTTATAAACACGCTGCCCTTCATCCTTCTACACTCAGTTACATAACGAAAACATGCCTTTTTTCATTATTAATCTTCTTATCACAACTATTTGATAAATCGATACAAATTACATTGTCATTTCTAAAATGTTTGTGAATTTATTAAGCATTTTTGTGATTTCCGGCATTACCGATATTATTTTCCCGTACCCTCAACAGGTCCGCCACATACCTTCGGGGGTACGCATACCCCAAGTTGGGAACCGCTGGACTAGACCGTCGAATTGATATTATTACGCGACAGGGATGCGCAGTCCGGCAAAATAACATAATGTTTACAAACACGAAACAAACCTATGTAATAAGCAAGTGGTATGCATGGAAGTAAGTATGTAAACATTCTCTTATTTTGGCGCACTGCGCATCCTGCCCTAGTGGAAATGTCACGAATCGACCAATGCAATGATAGTAGCGTATTTCTGAAAATACAAACAGGGAAAGTTACGAATATTTTAGCAAGTTGCTAGAATTATTCTTTTCATAACTCAAGAAGCGCATCTTCGATTTTAACGAAATTTTTTTTCTTAAAAGTTCTTACTTTGAGCTTTATTCTGTAATTTTTTGGTTGGTGTAAATATAAAATTACTACATTAATAATTTTTTTTAAATATATTTTTGTTTATTTTTCTATGTTAAAATTTGTGTAAGAATGTGAAAAAAATATATAATGTGAACTAATATATTCTTCATTAATTGACGTTGGTTTTATTTTTTAACTTTTGCATTTTTTGAGAAAAACGTATTTGAAAAAAAGTAGCACCGGCGCATATTTCCCCGATTATCTCAAGGACAGTTCAAGGTCAGATGCTAAAAACACTCTATATTGTATTCTCATTGCGAGCCTCATTACCACACATGTTATTTCAAACATCAACCGTGGGAGCCATTTCGCAATGCTTATCCAGCTAGACCCTTTGTTACTAGTAATTTGGTGAACGATATGTTGAATTTGGAAGTGAGGCATTTCCACTTTGAATATAATTATTTTTTATGTTGTATAACGTTACTAAGCACAATCAGCATTTAGCAGTTCTGCTACAACTTTGGTGAATTTAAAAAATTTTAAATTAATAATTTATAATTATATGCATACAGCGTCTAATTGATATTTTCCTCATCTTTTTCCTATAAATCTAAATTTATATGCTTTTTTCCCTTGTAGCTTTTATAAACGAGACTGAAATGTTAAAGTAAAATAAATAAGTAAATAAAATAAAACATTCTATTTTTTCTTATTATAATTCTACTCCAATCAAAGAATATGAATGTTTTTAACAAATGATTTCTTTTGCAAGAAAGACAAGTCCATTGGTTCATACCAAAACCATGTTGTTTTTTCAGCTAACGTGTATAGCCATTATTGCATATTAGATTTACATGAAAAAACACCATAGAAATATAACATAATTCTGGTAGGTTTTTAAATATTTTAAAAATATTTTTACAAATATTTTTAAACACATTTAAATACAAGCCATGCATTATTTATCAATAACAAAAATATAAACAAAGCTCTACTTTTAAAATCAACAGCTGAAAGAAATCTATTTTTCTGATTTTTTTCGACATCTTTAACCAAAAAATTCATAGCTTCAGTATATATTCCTTCGTATATTATATTAAAACAATCTAAAAAGCGTAGAAAAATATTGACGCTATCGAGTGAAGGGCGGGAATCAATGCTTATCCACCCATTATCCTCATATCGTCGCCTCAGAACAACAGTACACTGTAAGAAAAACCACTGTAGATTTGCCAGAACAAACTCAATCACAGTGAATGTGCTGTATCTTTCTTTGGTTTCCTGACTATATTAACATGGAAAATACAGTAGTTGCGTAAAATTAACAGCACAATATGCAGGAAATTTGGGCGCATTTTTTTACAGCACAAACTACTGGCGTCAAAATTGCCATCACATTGTGCTGTTAATTTTACGCAACTACTGCATTTTCCATGTTAATATAGTCAGGAAACCAAAGAAAGATACAGCACATTCACTCTGATCAAGTTTGTGCGCGAGATGAACAGTACTTTGTACTGTAAAAATGTCGTTTTTTTTTTTCAGTGTAGGACAACTTGTAATAATAAAAAATGAGATGTCTGACTTGTTGCTATGAATAACTGTGTTTCCGTCTAGTGAAAAAACCTCTGAAACACTAAATTATATTTAATACTATATATCTCAGATGTGGTTTATAAAAATTCCTTGTCGCTCCACTAGATGCAGATACAGTTTTTTATAGCACTAAGCCAGACACCTCATTTTCGATTATTACTAGATGTCCTACTGTTGCTCCGAAGCGACGATATATAAAAACACTATTTGTTCAGTTGTAACAAAAAAACATAATGATTCACGAATTAGAAATATAACATAGACCATTATAAAATAAGCCTGGTGGGTTTAAAAATTTTGTAGAATATTTTTACTAATACTTTTAAATCCATTTAAATACAAACCATGCAATATTTAGGAATAAGCAAAATGCAAAAAAAAAAAAAAAAAAAAAAAAACACTTTTAAAATCAACTGCACAAAGAAATATATTTTTCTGATTTTGTACGACATCTTTAACCAAAAAGTTCATAGCATCAGTACATATTCCTTCGTAAATTATATTAAAACTATCTAAAAAGCGTAGAAAAATATTGACGCTATAGAGTGAAGAGTGGGAATCATAGCTTATCCACCCATTATCTTCATATCGTCGCCTCAGTGCAACAGTAGGAGATCTAGTAATAATAGAAAATGAAATGTCTGACTTGCTGCTATGAATAACTGTGTTTGCGTCTAGTGGAAAAACCTCTGAAACACTAAATTATGTTTAATACTATATCTCAGATGTGTCTTATAAAAATTCCCTGCTGCTCCAATAGATGCAGATACAGTTTTTTATACCACTAAGCCAGACATCTCAGTTTCGATTATTACTAGATGTCCTACTGTTGCTCCGAGGCGACGATACATAAAAACACCATTTGTTCAGTTGTAACAAAAAAATAATGATTCACGAATTATAAATATAACATAGACCATTATAAAATAAGTCTGGTGGGTTTAAAAATTTTGTAGAATATTTTTACAAATACTTTTAAATCCATTTAAATACAAACAATGCAATATTTAGGAATAAGCAAAATGAAAGAAAAAAACACTTTTAAAATCAACTGCTCAAAGAAATATATATTTCTGATTTTGTACGACATCTTTAACCAAGAAATTCATAGCATCAATACATATTCCTTCTTAAATTATATAAAAACAATATAAAAAGCGTAGAAAAATATTGACGCTATAGAGTGAAGGGCGGGAATCATAGCTTATCCACCCAATATCTTCATATCGTCGCCTCAGTGCAACAGTAGGACATCTAGTAATAATAAAAAATGAAATGTCTGACTTGCTGCTATGAATTACTGTGTTTGCGTCCAGTGGAAAAACCTCTGAAACACTAAATTATGTTTAATACTATATCTCAGATGTGTCTTATAAAAATTCCCTGCTGCTCCAATAGATGCAGATACAGTTTTTTATAGCACTAAGCCAGATACCTCATTTTCGATTATTACTAGATGTCCTACTGTTGCTCCGAGGCGACGATATATAAAAACACTATTTGTTCAGTTGTAACAAAAAAAATAATGATTCACGAATTAGAAATATAACATAGACCATTATAAAATAAGATGGTGGGTTTAAAAATTTTGTAGAATATTTTTACTAATACTTTTAAATCCATTTAAATACCAACCATGCAATATTTAGGAATAAGCAAAATGAAAAAAAAAAAACACTTTTAAAATCAACTGCTCAAAGAAATATATTTTTCTGATTTTGTACGACATCTTTAACCAAGAAATTCATAGCATCAGTACATATTCCTTCTTAAATTATATAAAAACAATCTAAAAAGCGTAGAAAAATATTGACGCTGTAGAGTGAAGGGCGGGAATCAATGCTTACCCACCCATTATCTTCATATCGTCGCTTCAGTGCAACAGTAGGACATCTAGTAATAATAAAAAATGAAATGTCTGACTTGCTGCTATGAATAACTGTGTTTGCGTCTAGTGGAAAAACCTCTGAAACACTAAATTATGTTTAATACTATATCTCAGATGTGTCTTATAAAAATTCCCTGCTGCTCCAATAGATGCAGATACAGTTTTTTATAGCACTAAGCCAGACATCTCATTTTCGATTATTACTAGATGTCCTACTGTTGCTCCTAGGCGACGATATATAAAAACACTATTTGTTCAGTTGTAACAAAAAAAATAATGATTTACGAATTAGAAATATAACATAGACCATTATAAAATAAGTCTGGTAGGTGTAAAAATTTTGTAGAATATTTTTACAAATACTTTTAAATCCATTTAAATACAAACCATTCAATATTTAGGAATAAGCAACATGCAAAATGAAAAATGAAAAATGCAAAAAAAAAAAAAAAAAAAAAAAAAAAAAGCACTTTTAAAATCAACTGCTCAAAGAAATATATTTTTCTGATTTTGTACGACATCTTTAAACAAAAGGTTCATAGCATCAGTACATATTCCTTCGTAAATTGTAGTAAAACAGTCTAACCATCATAGAAAAATACTGATGCTATAGAATGGAGCCCGGGAATCAATGCTTATCCACCCATTACACCCATGATACGTCGTCGATCAGACTGCAGGTTCGGAACATTCATGATAATATTATATTCTGTCGAAATTCGAATCTTTTATATAAATCTTATTAGAAAGGTTTCTCTTATTAAAACGAAGAAAGGCACACTCCCAACAACTATAATAAAATCACTCACTAGATCTTAAATTAAAAACGTATATTTACAGCTATTTACAATTATAGATATTAATATTATTATTACTCTCATTTGAGAGTTCCATTATTACCGACAGACCGGTTCAAAACAAACTTTACATCTACACTGAAAAGAAAATCGAAAAACAATAAAAGGGGGGTGCCACAGCTGCCGACTGACAGAAAATAGCAAGCATCGCCAAGTTGGCATTCTCAACATCCTGCCCCCGGCTGAACACTTACTTCAGCATCTACATTAAACAATTTAATAAACATAAGAATATACTTACATACACGACAAATTTTCAGATACATAATTTCATGCAGCTACAGATATAAAAGAAAAAATAATAAGAATGCTGCAATCTACAAAAGAAAATAAAATACATGCATTGTATGAAAATTGAACAATAATAAGCGTAAATATGAGTAACAAAAGAAATTAAATGTTCGATAATAGTTTTTTATTTTTAGTGTCTTTTAGTTTGTATAATAGCTGCACAGGTCGTTTAAGATCGCCTTTTGCAGTCTGTAATACGCATGATCTTATTTTCGAGTCACGACCGAATATGAGTTCTTTAACACGACCATACTTCCACATATGTTTTGGGAGCTTTTCATCATGAATTATCACTATATCGTCAACTTTGAACTGAGGCGATGAATTTATGTTTTTCAATTGAAAAGCCGATCTAAGTTCTAACAAATATTCATGTCTCCATCTTTTCCAAAAGTGGTCAGTAATTTGTTGCTTATATTTATATTTTCTCGTCAACAAAATCTTATTGGATTTCTCTTGCGTACAAACTGGTAATCCATAAGAAGGTAAGGACATTAATCGTTTACCAACTAAAAAATGAGATGGCGTTAAAGGTGATGGTTCAGCATTTTCTTCGTAGAGATAGCATAAAGGACGTGGATTAATCACAGCTTCAATTTCTGTAAGTATTGTTCCTAGCTCTTCATAACTGAGACAAGTTTTGCCTAGGACGTTTTTTAAAGATGTTTTAACTGATTTGACCATTCTTTCCCAGAAGCCGCCCCACCAGAAAGCTCTGGGAATTATAAACTTCCATACTATCTTATTCTTTCTCAAATAATGAAAAATTTCTTGCTTAGAAATTCTTTTCCAAGCATCTTTTAACACAAAATCAGCCTTAGAAAAGGTCTTGGCATTGTCACTGTATATTATTTTGCAGAAACCTCTTCTAGAGAAAAATATTCGTAGTGCTAAGATAAAGGTTTCAGTACTCAGATTGGTGACTAACTCCAGATGCATCGCCCTAGTTACAGCACATGTGAATACGACAATATAAGCCTTCCCAGTACCTTGAAAAGTTTTATAATAAATCGGACCGGCAAAATTGACACCAGAGGTTTCAAAAACTGGTGTTTTGATGATTCTATCTTTCGGTAAAGGTGCTATTTCCACCTTTCCGGGAACAGCATTAAGTTTTCGACATATCAGACACGATCTTAAAACGGATTTTACAAATCTTCTTCCCTTTAATACAAAATACCTTTCACGAAGGTGAGTTAAAGTGACAGCTACACCAAAATGGTACATTCTTTCATGAGCATCCTTAATTAGTAATTTTACAAAATAAGATTTATTAGGAAGTATCCACGGATGTTTTTCCTGCTCTGTAACTTCAGAAAACTAAAGTCTTCCGGATAAAACAAGTAAGTTATTTTTATCTAATTGTGGATTGAGGTTGTATAAAGAAGAAACTTTATTAAGTGGGGTTTTTTGTTTAAGAGCTTCTATTTCAACTTTAAATGAAATTTACTGAGTTTGTTTAATCCAGTATTTTTCTGCTATTTCTATTTCTGAGGTAGTTAAAGGTCCTAAAATTTTAGGGTTTTTCGAATTGGCATTATGAATAAAACGCATTATCCAAGCAGTAATATTATACACGCGATTTAAACTACTGAACTTTGCCATATCAAATACTGGCTTAGGAGTAGAGTTTGATTCGTTGCACAATAATGTTAAATTTGGTTTTGCTTTCATTTCATTAAAAGCTTCGGGATCCATTTCTATAGCCCTTTTTGAAAGCCACATATCTTCTGATAGTGATAACCAAGGTGGACCGCACCACCATACATTATTACCCATTAACTTCGATAAGTTTTCCCCTCGCGTAAGCAGATCTGCAGGGTTTTCTTTTCCGGGACAATAATTCCAGTCCTTTGGATCTGTCAATGACTGAATTTCGGTTACACGATTAGAAATAAAGGGTTTCCAGTTTGTAGTAGAACTCCTAATCCAACAAAGAGTTACTTCTGAGTCCGACCATAACTTTATATTTAAATTCGAAATATGTAATTTTTGTTTTAAATATTTCCGCATTCTAGCGGCAACTACTGCACTGATCAATTCCAGCCGTGGAATAGTTAACCTCTTGAGGGGGGCTATTCTACATTTACTCCAAACAAAACTTGTTTGAATTTCGCCAGTTAATGAAATGGAACGCAAATAAGCAACTGCTCCATACCCTTTGGGACTAGCATCACAGAATATGTGAATTTGTGATTTTTCAGAAATGTTTATCATATTAGGAAATTATTTTCGGGGTATTTCAAATGTGCGTAAATGTACAACTTCTGAACACCAAGTGTTCCACTCGCATTTCAAATCTTCGGGTAATTTATTGTCCCACTCTAAACCTCTTTGCCATGTTTCTTGCAACAAGGCTTTAATACGTATTACAAATGGATTCACAAATCCTAATGGATCATAAATTTTCAGTAACATTTTAAGCACCGTTCGTTTCGTGGGATCATCCACATAACACTCTTCAAAGGGCTGCTCATCTAACATCAAAACATCAGATTCAGTATTCCATATCAGTCCAAGCACTTTTAAGATACTACCTGTGTTTTCCTCACTTATTCCTAAGTTACCAGATTCCCACAGTTCCCTAAGTTTAATAGAATTTGTTTTAAATTTTCTCAAATTCATCACAGCTTCTTTAAGAATTTCGTAAGCTGTAGCTGATAAATAATAAGCTTCGTTATCTAAATCTGATCCGGAAATTAAATCATCGACATATAGGGAATTATCTAACACATCTACAACACTTGGATGTTGATCTCGGTATTTTTTTATATGATGTTTAATTGTGGCAGCCAAAATAAATGGTGAGCATGTAACGCTAAATGGTACACGTATAAATCTTAAAATTTTGAAAAATTTGTTTGCGTCATTATCGAACCAAAGAAATTTAAGGTAATCTCGGTCTTCTTCAACTACAGAAATTTGAAGAAAGGCCTTTTCAATATCTGCACAAAACGCAGTATTGAATTTTCTGAAATTAATAATAATTTCTAATATATCTGGGTTCAAATTTAGGCCACCGTACAAACAATCGTTTAATGATCTGCTGTTTTCTTTTGAGGAAGCATCAAATACCATTCTAACTTTAGTTGTGGGTTTATCATCTCCCAAGACATGTCGGTGGGGCATAAAATAACCGCTATTTATAGTTTTATTGGAACATTCTTCCACTATGTTATTTAATTCCTGTTCAATCACAATTTCTTTATATTTCTGCAATAATTCCTTATCTTTAAGATATTTTCTATTTAAGTTAATAAATCGGTTTATAGCATTGTTATAATTACTTCCTAAATCTCTTCTATCATCTTTCCATAACAATTTAGCTTCGTAACGATGCTCAAGAAAATGCAAATTGTTTTCGAATTTTTCGATTATCTCTTAATCTAACTCAGAAATATTTTCTTCTGTATTCATCCCTAAAGTTTCTAACTCCCACAATGTTTTCAAATCATTTTAATAGGTTTCATAACCTGAGTAGATAAGACCCCAGCTTGTTTGCTCTCACTATTTTTATTTACGTCAATTGTCCCGCAGAGGGAATGCCCAAATAAATTTTCACACACGAACAATGATTTATTTATGGGATATGTTCTTTCATTAATTTGATATAAATAGTCAGCTCCTATTAATATATCAACATCACTATTTTCCAAATGTTCCCATCTGTCAAGACGAAATTTGGAAAATTTTCTCTTAATTTTGATTGGAAGAGGAGGAATTTGTATCAAAGAATTGGTTATTAGCGGTGTGACTAATGCTTCAATTATTAAACTACGTTTTCTGTCCGTCAAGTGAATTAGCTTTAGCTTAACGACATCATAACATAGTTCTTCAGATTTTCTCGAACCGAAAGTACAGACAATTAATTTGTCCTTTCTAATGAGCTCAGGTTTTAATTTTGAAACTAAATTTTCTGTAATAAAAGTTCGGTGACTAGCAGAGTCAAATAAACAAAGAGCAGTTTCTGAATTTTCACCCGCTTCCACTTTTACATGAATTGTTTGCAATATTACTTCTCTACTGATATTATTTATATTGCTTTTACAATGAGATACGGAGGAAATAATACTATCTGAATTTTTTGATACTTCTGTTTTTTTTTATTAGAATTACAAAGTATAGTATTATGATATGTTTTACCCCAAACTTTGCAGTTTTCATTCGAAATTTTACAAAAATTCGCGATGTGAAATTTACGGAAGCATTTAAAGCACCTTCCTTCCCTTTTCAATTTTTCTCGCATTTCCGGAATGGTGAAAGACTTACACTTTTCAGTATTGTGATCAGTCTGATTACAGAAAATACAGTTATTTTTAATATATGTGGTTAAGGCAGAAGCTGATGGAACGAATTTTTTATAATTTTTCTTATAATTTTCCTGCTTCTCAGGGATTTTTTCAAAATGGTTTAATTGGACAGTGGCCTCGCGAGATTAAATTTCGTCTTTAATGAAATTTATCAGCTCATTAACATCCCAGTTAGTGTTTTTAATTCGTTTTCTATTAAATTCAAGTGTAATATCTGATGGAATAAGTTTCAGAAGAATCGGACATAACAAGTGCCCATATGAACCTGATACCACACGTAAAGAATTAAGATTTCTTATTTGAATTTCGCATTCATCATACAAATCTGTAAGAGCTTTAATGTTACTAGAATTTCGTACAGGTTTCAAATTTAGTTGTTTAGTCATGTGACTATTTATTACCAGGTCATTACGACCAAAACGATTTTTCAATAATTCTATAACATGAGCATAATTTTCCTTAGTCAGCGAAAACCCTACTATAGTATTTGCAGCACTTCCGCCCAAAAGTGACTTTAAGTAGGAAAATTTATCAATCGGAGTTAAATGTTCATTATTATCAATCGCATTCGAAAATTGACTCCAAAATTCGAGCCATAAACACGAATCACCATAATATTTAGATATATTAAGTTTAGGAAGTTTTATCAAATTTTGATTCAGAATTTTCTGACTTTTTAGTAGAGAACTGTTGTTGCTACTTCTATCACTTTCGATGTCTGAAGAATCTTGTTTAGTTTCAGGAGTAACTGTGTTATCATTTAAAAATTTGGAAATTTTATATTTCCATTCAATAATATTCGGATTATAAGATTACGAATACTCGATTTCCTTTTCAAATTCAGTACTTGGAACCAGTAGTTCAATCTCAGAATTTAATGATTTTAAAGTTTTCATTTTATGATTCAATTGCTGTTTAAAAAGATCCAGCTGTGATTTTCTATTCTCAAGCTCTAATGCTTGTGTATTATCTAATAAATCTTTTATTTTATCAAATATTTTCGTAGTTTGACTACGAATCGTAGCTCTTTTTTTTCTTAAGCGTGTCGAAATCCATCGTAAAATAATTTAATATATTAAATATAGTTCAATCAATAACTATGTTCAATGCAATTCACTTTATTCAATATAATTTAATTTGAGGTACTTACCTCATTCGATGATGAAATCCAGACATCCTGGAGCATTGACGCCAGAAAAAGGATACGTCGTCGATCAGACTGCAGGTTCGTAACATTCATGATAATATTATATTCTGTCGAAATTCGAATCGTTTATATAAATCTTATTCGAAAGGATTCTCTTATTAAAACGAAGAAAGGCACACTCCCAACATCTATAATAAAATCACTCACTAGATCTTAAATTAAAAACGTATATTTACAGCTATTTACAATTACAGATATTAATATTATTATTACTCTCATTTGAGAGTTCCATTATTACCGACAGACTGGTTCAAAACAAACTTTACATCTACACTGAAAAGAAAATCGGAAAACAATAAAAGGGGGTTGCCACAGCAGCCGACTGACAGAAAATGGCAATCTTCGCCAAGTTGGCATTCTCAACAACCCATACATCAAAACACTTCTTGTTCAGTTGTAAAAGCAGTAATATTGCTTCGCGAATTAATAACTAATTAAACTTTTTTTAAATTAATTTTTCAACTACTTTTCAGCAGTGAAATTACGCTTGAAATTATATTCACCGATGCTGGGTTCATTTGCGTCTCATGTTACGCCGTAAGATTGTGTGCTCGTGAAGACTTTTCCATCTAGTAGCTGCGGTTTCAATCTTACCGACTTATGTGAGTGAGAGATGCCAAGCTGGACATCGTCTTCGTTGATTAGCGGTAGAGCACTGGAGCGCTATTCTAGGTGCACCAGTTCGATTTCCGGCTTGGACATTTTTCACTCTGTTGGTTTACGCTTAGTTAGCAACGCGATAATTCACGTCTTTAATAATTTAACTTACATATTTTTCATAATAGTATTCTTCCGAATTGTTTTCCTGTTTCAAATCAACCATGACAGTATAATTCCTTAATTAAAATGAATTTTCAACAAACACCTAAAACAGTTTATAATTTTTTTCCTAGTTAACTATTATTAAACTCGTAAATTATTACTTTGCTGTATTGTATAAGGTATTCTTTTCTTTTCTTTTGTGTAAACATAACACACAAAACATGTTTTGATTATGTTATGTTATTTTGATTCGATTACTAAAATTTTCTATTAATAAAGAAAGTGTTAAACATAATATTTTTATTTTACTTGCCCTAGGGAAAGTATGCTAATTTTCTTAGGTAATTGTTAAAGTGTTTACTTAAAATTTTTAAAGGAATTTAAAAATAAAGAAGAAAAAGAGAAAGAAAGAAAAAGAAAAGAAAGAAATGAAATTCCGATTCCAAATAATGTAATGTGCTGCAACATTTGCGAGTTCTGGAAAGAGAATTTGAAAAAGATTTATGCAACGAATGAAAGCTAGTATTTTTTTATTAGAAAAATATCAAAAAGAGATAATTACTTTATTTCAAATAACGACAAATAATCGTTTAATTTATAAATTAATTTACTAATTTAATTATGTTAAATAATCAATACCTACTATTATCTCTGAAATATAAACTTGTTAACACTCTACCTTCAGTTACCAAAATGTACAAACATATTCAGAAGGAAATCTCTCTTTGTAATATTACAGCACTTCGAAGTTCAACAATGAAAAACTTATTTTCAATATGGTAAAAATTTTGCAGCAATATACAGGAAAAACTGTTTAGACGGAATAATAATGACTAAGAAAGAATATACTTTACGCTTTACATACAATACAATACGAAATTTCAATAATTTGAAATTTCGGATTAAAATTGGAGGCCAAACTGGCAATCCTGTGGTACACAACTGTGTTGACAACTTGAGAAAGAGTTAAATTTATAGAGGCTACCTTTTCACTCACTTGTAAAACTTTCAACTGGTAATCTGTAAAAAAAAAGAAAGAAAGATGTTTGGTAGTGTATAAAAATATATTATATATATGTAGGAAAATATACAACAATCTCGTCCGAGTTACGCACGATTCCATAAAAAACGTTCTTTATCTTTATAAACCTTAGAAACCAATGTGTTTTCGGAATTAAGAAAAATAGATTTAAGAAAAAGTGTATCTTCCTGTCACTGATTTTCAGAAACGTTTAACAGTAGTTTTTATAGCGTATTAATCAGTTTTCTCAAATCTGAATAACAGTTTCTAGAATGCTATCAATTCTTAATTGAATATTTTCAGCTGTAAACTGAATTTATGTTAGAAAGAGTAACAATATAATATTAACGTTAACACTTTGAGGACTGATCTATTTCAACCGCATTTCTCCCTCTGAACGGAGGGTATTTGGTACTTTTCATGATTTTTTAAAAATTACTTGAAATATATGTATTTTTCTAAATTTTTATTAGGAAACTTCAAACTATTCTTATTCATAATCTAGAACTATTCAAATGTTGTACAAATATCTGAAAATAGGTTTTATTTGTATATAAATATTGTTTAGTAAAATCTGCTTTTGTGTGGTACATTTAATCTGGAACTATTTAAATGTACTAAAATTGATTATTTAATGAGAAATTATTGAAAAAAGCATGTTTTATATATATTTTTTAAGTTCCACAAAAGAAAAGATAATTTTTTAACATAAAATTTTACATAGATTTGAATAAAAACTTAAAAACCCAAATGTTGTACAAATATCTGAAAATAGGTTTTATTTGTATATAAATATTGTTTAGTAAAATCTGCTTTTGTATGGTACATTTAAAAGGAGAAAGAGCAACATCACAAGGTTTACAATAAGTTCGAATTAATCTCTCTGATTCTAGATATTTTTATATACTTACTTCTGTTTAGTGCTGCCACCTATATTTTTTTCAAAATAACAGATTCGTAAATAATATCTGAAAAGACCGCGAGCGTATATAGTAGGTACTTTTACAGCTCAAAGAGTCAGAAGTTGACCTCCAGAGACACTGAGGTTTAGTTTGACGGCTTGAGTGGAGCAAGATCGCTTGATCAGAGATCCAGCTTAGACTTATTTACACTCCACCCGGAAGTCTCCGCGACACACAGGGGCTCGAATGCAGAAACCCACTCCAGCCAGAAGGGGAAGGCGCCTATCTTTTACAAACAAAAATATTCAAGTTAAAATTAACTTATAAATTGTAGCCGAAGAAAGGCTGCGAATAGTTCGACAAGGGGGCAGCATAATCCGTAGTTCTGGAAAAAGTTACACATAAGAAAACATCATTTTTAACATAAAATTTTACATAGACTTTAATAAAAACTTAAAAATCCAAATGTTGTACAAATATCTGAAAATAGGTTTTATTTGTATACTAGCGGCTAAGCCCGCTGCTCTGATCCATTTTTCAAATAAACTAACGAAATTGAGAATTCGACCCTGTATTTTAAATTAATATAGATCTTCACCTGGAAAGTCCTTCCGCTTTTCCTGAATACACATCGGATGCCATTGCGCTATTATATTATCTGATGCGTTAGACGAAATTAGGGCAATTCAGAAGCAACTTTTTAGTACATCATGCAGAGTTTGAAAGGGAAATGCGGCCATTACGATCATATAACCACACTACTAAAAAAGAGGGAATTACAATGATTGCAGAGATTGACCATTTAACTTAAAGAATGTTCGGGTTATTCACTTTCGTTTGTTAGTTCTTTTACTACGGGCTTCTTAGTTTGGTGCTATGTGTGGATCGGATAACATAAATACTATCTCTCTCTATGTTATATTACATTTGGTAATATACGTCTTCTTTTGGCAGGTTTTCTCAGTTTCTTATTTTCAAATTCCAGTAGAGTTAATACAGTCAAAACAGTATTTAAATTTTATATTTTAAAATATGCGAATCATGTAAAGCTGAATTGTGTAAAACAATGTCATTTTAACTGCCGTTTCTTTTTATATACCAGTATTAATCATGCAACTATTAACCTAGGAAAATAACCTCAATAACTGATTCAAATAGAAAACTAAACCTCTAGTTTTCATTCAATAAAATCTTCCCAATCATCCGTAATCGGATCCACATCCAAGTTCGATGTGAAACGTTAGAAATGTTCATAACGGTATGGCTACTAATGTACCTGAGTTAGCTACAAAACAGAGTTAATTACGCGCCAAACTGCATTCCATTAAATAATGTCAGATTGTTGTTGATTGAATTTTAGATCTTTCACTATCAAAACTCTTTGCGAATGATAAATAAAGTTAGTTATGCAAAATTTTTAGTAGCAAACCGAAGATCTTTTTCGCATTTCTCTAACGAGCGTAATAAGACGGAGAAATAAACATCCTTTTATTTTCAAGACGTCATTATTCATCAGTCTGTTGCCTAAATAAAACTAAAAACGTTAATTTGTGACTACGATCAGCTGCTCGGGATGTGCATCAGCAAAAATTGCTTTATAATGATTGAAATTTTATTTAAATCTGAGGTACTTTTTTTAAAAACCTAGGCTAAATGAACAGATATTGTTCCATTGGCCACCTTTGGCATTTGAATTTTTTTTTTTTTTTTTTTTTTTTTTTTTTTGTACATTCAAACTGATGCTTTTCTAGTGATAGTAAAATAACTGCAGATGAAAAATATATAATAGTAAATATTCTTTTGTGCATTTGATCCATAATAAAAAAACATAAATTTACTAATCGCTAAGTACAAATTTCGCATAATCTTCTGAAATCGGATTTACCGTCGACGGTTCCTTTCAAATATAAACGAATCTTCCAACATTATATATTAATTTTGCCAAATGTAGCGTGGTTGATTATGAAAGATTCATCCAATATCTTTTAATAACATTTCTAAAAGAAGCGAGAATACGGAAAAAATTACGAATTAAATGGAACATTGAAAAGTGATTTCAGAAAACAATTTTTTTTTTTTGCAAAATGTTTTCTTTCGTGATAGTAATGACGCATATTTGGTTACATTTTCTTAAAAAAATCTTTACTACTTAACATTGCAAGCATTGAACGTTTCGATAAGGGAAATTGGAGATATGTTTTTTATTAAAAAAAGAGTGCACAATATTAGCTAATCTGGCTTCGAAGTTATAAAAGTCACAAATTTGGGGCAAACAAATCGACATGTTTTCGCAGTAAAGTATGGTGAGAAATTTTTTAAATGTCTGAAATTAGATTATTTTACATTACGTATGTGCGTGTGTGGGAGACGTATATACTAAAATTTAAATATTTGACTCCATTTTTAAAATATTAATTGCTATTTATATATTGTACATTTGAATTTAAAAAAATACTCTAAAAATGCTTTCCTGCACTTGCGAAATCACCTTTATTGTAAACATCGCTTGAACCTAATTCACGCTTACGTCTTTTTGGCTTAAAATCAAATTGTTTGGCGAAAAAAGTGAATTCAAAATCACAAAAAACATATTACATGTAAATAATATGTAGTACCAACATTTTTACAATTACATCTGCTAGTTTCGTCAGTAAGTCACATGATGGAGGAGTTAGAAGTAAAAAAGAACAAATCAAAAACAAAATTTGTTACTCAACAGTAAGGTCTTCTTAAAGAGCATACTCAAATTATTTTGAAAAAAAAAATGTTTACAAAACTACTCATGTATGTAGTAAAACATCAGTCAAATTTGGCGGCGGAATCTCAGTAAAAATCTGAAAAAAGAAAGAAAAAGAAATATATTCGAGTATTTGGCGCAAAAAAGAAGAACGTTCCACACTATTTGGCTAGCCAACATATTTCCTTCTCAAATGCAAGATATTTAAAAGCATTTGGAAATTGCTTGTTAAATAAGTATTTAAATGTCTAACTCAATGAATTTAAGCCTAAATGAAGGATTAGCGTATTAATTTTTATCTGTAAGCATATATAATATATACAAATTGCGTGTTGCAGTAGTTATTTAATTTTACATGGCTTCACCGGCTGCAAAAGTTTTAAGGTTATTTGGCTATTTGATTATCCTGTCGACCAATTTCGCCAAATTATACAAATTGACAAAATTTTTATTTTAAATAATGAAAGAATAAATAAATTTGTAAACATTAATAAAATTACAAATAGAAGTCAAATTAAAAATCACTTGATGACGCAACAAACACATGTACCGTGTTTAATGTCAAGTGAATGTAAAATTTACGATCAGCCATTATTGGCATTTAATCTTATAGTTTGGCTATAGTTTTTTGTCGACAGGTAATCAAGTAATACCGTTTTAAGTTTGTTTTAAATGTAGCTGGCTAATAAAAAATGCCATAATTAAGCATTTGTATATTAAATAGGCGTATCCATGGTAACAATAATCTTCACTCCTTTTTTCTGACACTAACGATATCGAAGTCAAATTGACAATGTTCAGAATCGGACATTAATTTTGAGTTTGGAACAAATTTAATAAACTTGAATTTTGTTTTAAACCTTATAATTACGATAGTAAAATTTTAATATATGCATATATAAAGGTATATCATAAAACCGTAGTAATAAAAATTTATTTATTTAAGGTAAACTTAATCTAACTTCGTATGATGAGGATAAAAAGGTTTTACTTAAAACTTATTTATCATAAAAAAAAGTTTCGTTCAAAATTTTATTGTGTCGTCAACCAGCATTAAATCGCCAAAAAAATCAAATTTTCATTATTTTTTTACGAACGCTAAATCGAGGTTCTGCCGATTTTTTTTAATAAACATATCATATGTCATGAGAAGAATATTCTATATATTCCTCATGAGAAGAATATTATATAATGTTTTCAAGCTTATGGAATCTTCTTTACTTCTGATTACTTTCTTGATTATGATCCTATCAATTTTTAAGATGCATTTTTCTTAACTTGATGCAAAAGATCTTAATCAAAAACTTAATCTAACTTCGTATGATGAGTATAAAAAGGTTTTACTTAAAACTTATTTATCATAAAAAAAAGTTTCGTTCAAAATTTTATTGTGTCGTCAACCAGCATTAAATCGCCAAAAAAAAGCCAAATCTTATTTCAGTTGCAATATTTTAACTGAGTATTTTTTTAAGCAATACGAACATTCCCTTTCATGTTTAAATTAAATATTTTCGTTTTTTAATATTATCACTGATTAAAACGGATTTTTTCTTTTTTCTTCTTTTAAATAAAATTAGTAAAATTTTTTTCTTTTATTTTTTGAGGTGTAACAGCCGTTTAATTTTTTTTTTTTTTTTTTTTTATCAACGATAAATTTCGCCAAGAAATAAAATGGTAACCTTATCGTCCAAAATAACATAACTTTCCGTCATAATTCTATAACTAATCTACGTAGAACGATGTGTTATAGATTAAAACCTTCCCTGAACGATACCTATCTAACAGTATAAGTTCCGTCAAAATCCATGCAGTAGAACTCGAAATATAGACGTTCGAAACGACATTTCCGTTTGGATTTTATATACTATATAAGTTGATAAATATTATTTAGTAAAATTTGCTTTTGTGTAGATACATTTAAAAGCATAAAGAGCAACATCACAAGGTTTACAATATGTTCAAATTAATCTCTCTGATTCTAGATATTTTTATATACTTACTTCTGTTTAGTGCTGCCACCTATATTATTTTCCAAATAAAAGATTCGTAAATAATATCTGAAAAGACCGCGAGCGTATATAGTGGGTACTTTTACTGCTCAAAGAGTCATAAGTTGACTCCGAGAGACTCTGGGGTTTAGTTTGACGGCCTGAGTGGAGCAAGATCGCTTGATCAGAGATTCAGCTTAGACTTATTTACGCTCCACCCGGAAGTCTCCGCGACACGCAGGGGCTCGCATGCAGAAACCCACTCCAGCCAGAAGGGAAAGGCATCTTTTACAAAACAAAAAAAATTATTCAAGTTAAAATTAATTTACAAATTGTGGCCGAAGAAAGACTGTCAATAATTCGACAAGGGGGCAGCATAATCCGTAGTTCTGGAAAGTTGCAAACAATTTTAGGGCACCAATAATAAAAAAAAATACAACTTTATTCTGAGTTCAACGATAACAAGTTAAATTCAGTTGCATGGGGTTTAGTTTGCTTCACCGGAAACGACAATCCGAGATACTCCCGGGTTTAGACCTCAAAGTGCTAAGGTTTATTGTCAATACTACTACTTTATTATGCTTTTCTGTAAAACATGTTCCTTGAACATGAATATGTTTACTTGAGAACTGACAGCCTCCGAAAAACCGATATTCTGTGCTGAGAAAAGTGTTTCATACACAGTAAAAATTACTCGGGAACGTTCCCGAAAATCATTGCGAGAAAAAATAAATTTCGTTTTTATAATTTTTTTCTTTAAATATCGAACATGTGTTAGTTTCTGAGTTTTCTAAAGATAATCTAAAGATTAAGAACACTTTTTGAAATAGAAGATAACTCGAAAGAGGTTATTGTATATTTTCTTTTGTGGTTATATTATATTTTCTTAAGGGGACTATTTCATACAATTTTCCTGTTCTAAAGAAGAAGAAAATTATACAAATTTATTAAAATTCCAAGCGTTGCAAAAATGGGAAGCTAGGCATAAATGACTTAAGGGGACGTTATACCTTTTCAACAATTTTCCTTATTTTTAATTAAAAATAAGGAATATAAATTGAAAAATATGAAAAGTTTGAAAAATATGTTTCAAATTGTGAACTCGCTGCATTTCAATATTAAAATAAAAGTACATTTAGAAAAAAAAAATAATTGCATATTAAATTGAAATTAAAAAAAAAAATTTAAATTGAATTTTTTAAAATCCCTACTATTTTTTTAAATATTGATATTTTTGCCCAATTTATATTAATATTTTCACATGTGTATTACACAAGACTGAGCATGGATTTGTAGATACATCTAATATTACATTTAATATACAGTGTGTCCACGTATAATCTGACCGACCTTTATTTTCGCAACCGTTGGTCGTAGATGCATATTTCCAATTACAAAAATGGTTTAAATAAGGTAAAGAATTGATTTTAAAGCGATTTCGGTCAAGAAAACATTTATTAAAAAATTACGAAATTTAAATTTTTATACGGTCCCCCGGTCCTATAAGTGATATTTAGTAAAAATTTACTATGACACTAACAAGTAAGACAGAAAAAGTCCCATTCATCTAACATTAAAATTGACCGAGTTATGGAACTTTGAAATGCATGACTTATACCACATTTTTGCAAATCAAAACAGATGATTTCGACCATGCTTTCAGGGGTCGTATATAAAGTACTTAAACTTATTTAAAGGTATCTGCGGTTTGAAAGAAATCGTATAACTATTTCGATTGAGTTAACTTTAAGTTTCAGATTAGTTAAAATAATTGTATTTTAGCATATGTTGTATTTTGTAAGGATTTGAGGCTATGATTTTTTTTTAACAAAAATTATGTTATTTTCATAACGTTTTATTTAACTTGCAACGATCGTCTTTGCAGTTTAAAATTTGTACTCGAACTTTAACTGACTTTCAAATGTCCGATCGAAGTTAAAATTTTACATACATACTTAAATTCGATAACAATGTGATATTACTATGATTTTCGACGCTTGCCATCTTATACATATTTATATTAGAGAATAACACACAAAAAATTCGGATAGATTACCGTTAACAAGTTAAAAAAATGGTTTTAGATTAGATAACAAAAACCTGCGATGGTTGTGTTTTTCAACTTTTATAATTACGTTTTATGTATTTTTTAACGCTAAATAAAAAAAAAAATACCTTCACTTTTAACCCTCATGTCAAGATTTTTCGAAAATCGTAAATTTCAAGGTTAAAAAATACCGAAAAATCTGATACTATAAAATAGATGTAAGACTTTTTATTCAGTTTAATTTTATTTAATTCAATAATTTATTCAATTTTGTTGCTTAGGGTTTCTTCCAGCTAAATAGCTCAAGGGTCCGTTGAGGTTGGGAGGGGAGGGGGTGATCAATTTTAACTTTGAGCTTTTTAACTTTGAAATTTGCGATTTGAGAAAAATCCTGACATGATGGCACAACCCAAAATTTGAAAGACGGTGTAATCTGACAGCATTTTAAAATATGTATCATTTTTGTAAAGAATTGAAACTGTTGTTTTCCATCCTTTTATTTAACAAAAATTCTATTATTTTTATCCTCTTATATGTTCAGTACAAATTGTATATTTTGCAGTAATATGTCACAATGATTAAAGATTTCAAATTTATATTGCAAGGCTAATTTTACTCTCAACCATTTCTTTAATATATCTGACGAAATTATATTTCTACTAAATTTGTGAATGACCCCTAATTTGCAGCAAAAAATATGCTCTAACTTTAAACAGCTATTACTCGGTCAATTTTAATCGTAGAATAACGGGACTTTTTTTTTGCCTTACTTGTTAGTGTAACAGGAAAATTTTATTAAATATAACTTATAGAACGGGGGACCGTATAAAAATTTAGATTCTGTAATTCTTCGCTAAATTGTTTTTTTCGCTTCAAACATTTTTTATATTAACTCTGCACCTAATTTAGACCATTTTGATATTGGAAATATGCATCTAGGGCCGACGGTTGCGAAAATAAAGGTCTGTCAGGTTATACGTGGACACACTGTATTTTACTGACAAATTGACTGTAAAACTATGAAATCTAACACATCTTCATATATTTTTATTTAAAAAAAATAACAAAAAATCTGAAGGCTAATTACATGCGCAGATTTATCACATAGATAATAAAGAACATGTACAAAAAAAATTAAAATCTCTTTCTCAAATGCAAAAACATCCTTGGATTTTTAAAACATGAAAGTGAAGAAAATATGAACATGGAGGAAAAGACATTTAAAGTTTTAATTTGTGTGGGTAATTGCACTGGGTGTATTAACAAAATTTACAATGCCTCGCGATATAATTGCCATATGGTTCAAAATGAGGTGTCACAATAATCAAAGAAAACAAGCTTTCATTTAATATTTAAAAAAAAATTGATTGTTTGGTCGATTTTGAGGTAAACTGACCCCTTAAATAAAAAAACGTTTTTTTTTTTCTCAAACATTTGATTTGTTGATAGCGAATGCATTTAAAATTGTCTAAGCAAATTTATATTCTTTACTTTAGATTGAGAAGATGGAGAAAATGCAGAAAATAATAAATTTTTCTTCAGTTTGAGATTTTTTAATAATAAAACCGACAGAACATAACACAAACAAAAGATGAATTTGGGATAATGCTTTCTTTCAAAAAGTATAAAGAGCAAGATTTATCCATAAAAACAAGGAAGCTTAATATTTAATTATAAATTATTTTTTAGATAATTTTAATTTAATAGCCATTTCAAAATTATTTTTTAAATAATGGTTAAAACAAATTGTTAGAGAATTGTACATCAATGTAACTAAATTATTTTAAATAATACAGTTTTTTACACTATAAACTGTATGTTACTTGTATTAAATCGACTTCTTTGTAAATTTAAATTACACAGTCCTGCAATGGTTGTTTTTTTTAACTTTTAAGAATTAATTTAACAACTTTTAAAATTTTTACTTTTAAAAATTACATTCTTCTGCGACCAAAACCAAAATTTAACGGTTATGATACTTTGAATTTTGTTAATTCTTGGAACATTCCAGCACCAAATCCGAAAAAAACAGTTTTTAGTGCCACAAAACACAGAAAATGGACATATATTCAGACTTTTTGATCCGTCTACTCTAGCCTGCAAAATTTGGGTTGTGTCATGTTTTTTAACTTTTTATAATTGATTCTTATGTATTTTTGTAGCACTGAATCCGAAAATGATTTTCATTTTTTTACCATCAGGTAAGGATTTTTTTCGCCTATCGTAAATTTCAACGTTAAGAAGTAAAAAAAAAAAAAATAGTAAAAATCTGATACTGTAAAATAGATGTGATTGTTGTGTTTTTTAACTTTTAATAATTGATTTTTATGTATTTTTTTATCACTGAATACGAAAATGACCTTCATTTTTAATTTTTAGCCATCATGTCAAGATTTTTCGCAAATCGTAAATTTCAAAGTTAAAAAGTAAAAAAAATAGCAAAAATCTGATAGTATAAAATAGACATAAAACTTTTTTATTCGATTTAATTTTATTTAATTCATTAATTTATTAAATTTTTTTGTTTTAATCTGGGGATTCTTGCATCTAAATAGCTCAGGGGTACGATCAACTAGGGGGGGGGGGGGGAGGTCACTTTTAATTTTTAACTTTTTAACTTTTAAATTTACAATTTGCTAAAACTCCTGACCTGATGGTTAAAAAAGATCATTTTCATATTCAGCGATAAAAAATACATAGAAATCAATCATTAAAAGTTAAAAAGCACAACAATCACATCTGTTTTACAGTATCCGATTTTCGCTATTTTTAACTTTTTAACTTTGAAATTTAGGATTTAAAATAAATCTTTACGTGATGGTAAAAAATGAAGGTCACTTTCGAATTCAGCGCTACAAAATGCCTAAGAATCAATTATCAAAAGCTAAAAAACATTATACAACCCAAATTTTCCATGCTAGTGTTATTCATATAGACGGATTGAAAAGAGTTTCAATATATAATCATTTTCTGTGTTTTCTGGCACTAAAAACTGTTTTTTCGTATTTAGTGCTGAAAAGTGCCAATCATTCATAAAATTCAAAGCATTTTGGTTTGGGTCACAGAAGAATGTAATTTTTGCTGTTTTGATTGTTAGAGTACAGACACAGTTTTTTTTTTTTTTAATATAACTTATAAAAACGAGAGATCGTATAAAATGTTTTATTTGGTGATTTTAAAATGAAACAATATTGACGTAAATGTTTTTTAATATGATGACGAAGAACCTCTGAAATATTTTTGTATGTGTACGTATACCTCTTACGAACGCTTTAGTAATTATCTATTGCTCAAAGATAAAAAATGACGTCCTGCGTAGTAAAAGAAAATTAAAATATCAACTTCACAAAAATTGCATACAAAATGTCAGGGGCCTCCAAAATCAGGGCTCTTAGACACAAATCCTATTTGCTCCATACTTTAATCAAGCCTTGTATACATTAGAAGAATTTTAGATTTTAAAATCCAGACGAAATGTAGAAAAAATAAAGATGGCGACCTGAAAATAATAATACAAACGAAAGCACATTAAAAAGTGAGCTGTATCTTTTGTTCCTTCAAATTAAATTTTTTCTAATTTGAGCTATTGCTTGAAATTACGTCTCAGAGAATTTATAGCTTTGAACTTTTACCTTACTAAAGTCTTATTCTAATCACAGTTTGAAATTTACTGTGAATATTGTTTTCATCCTTCATAGGAAATGAGCTTTTTTCTTCTTCTTTCATTTCTCTCTCAAGCATCTGCTACTAAGAAATTTTCAGCTTTCTCTTTTGTCGCCAGAATTAATTCTAAGACGAAAGATCTGAAATATATTCAAACAGTTGCGTTCTGTGCGAACTGAAATATATTCAAACAATTTCACTCGGCATTTGAGAAAGTGGCTTGTGACAAAATCAATATATATTTGCCACTGATTGCATTTTCTAAAATAATTTTTTTTTTCTGAAAGTCGGGGCATAAAGAATGCATTTGCAATTGATAAAAATGATAAGATATTTTGCATTTTCGTAATACTTTTGGAAAAAAATAAATTTAATACTTTTGTTTAATAAGAGAAAAGTTAAATTTTATATAGAATTAAAGAGTGAATTTCAAACAATTACATAATATTTGTTATGAGGAAATTTAAGAAGTAGAGATAAATTAAAAATTTATATAAAGAGATTGGGTTGGGTTGATTGTTGACGGCCAATTATCTACACGAGGGATATAGGCCCTAGGGGGAGTGCCTTCCGTGGAGGTCTTTCTAAGGGAACCTAATCCGTATTAACGCATGGAAATCCACGGTTCGAAGAAAACCACGAAAACTCCGAACGATTAGGCCGACGGGCGCGATTGGGTTCGAACCCAGCACTTCCCGTCTACCAGCTTCGAGAGCAGAACCTCTCAGCCACTGGTGGGGCCTTATATAAAGAGAAGGCATAGTTGAATGTTAATTACAATCATAGTAAGTATGCTTTTTTATACTTATTTCAAAAAGTGTTGAGTTTTAAAGAGCAGATGGGCCTGTGTTTATAGATACTGGCTTGGGGGGGGGGGGGGCAGGAATGTAGTTTTAGGATGGCTTTGAAGTGTGTCATGTCGACATTTGTCCTTTAAGCTATGGGGGTGAGCAGATTGTATTTCAGATCTTGAGGAGTTTTGTGATATAACTTTTAAACAATAAAAATGAGCTATAGGGATTAAGGATTGACATTATTAATCCTCACCAGATCGCGTTTCACACAATAAATTTGCCAAGAAGTGTCCATGCTAATCTCAGTTGATAATAAGAATAACGAGGGCTTAGAGTTACTTAAAAATTAAAATTATATTATAGCGCCAGGGGGCGTAGAGAGAATTCTAGCCAATAGGCCCTTAGACGTTCTCTACTAGAAGAAGGTGTGATTTTAGAATAGAGAGGTAACCCACCCGAATTTTTGGACAATAAAAGAATAGAAATTTTCAAATCTTGGAATTTATATCTCCAGATTCCCTCTCCTGACTCAGATCTGAACGGACGGAAACTACATCGCTCCTAGTCTTCTTTTGCATGGGGTGTCGTGGCTCACATGGAATTCTTTTGCTGCTGTAGCGACATAGCCACTACGTAATTACGGCACTCATACTTCGATGTGCTCGACGGACCCGTAGTGAGTAGAGAACCTGGAGTTTCTCTAGTAGTGAGATATCATGGAATGCCTTTTGGCCCATTTTATGTGATGCTGATGTCGATGAGCATGTTCTGTGTACCATTCTTGAAGGATGGCTCCTTTATTTAGTTGTTAAAATATTTGAAAAATATATACTAAAGTTTATCTCAAGTGTTACATTCTAACTAGATTTTGCTAAGATTTTAACACGTATAATTGTGAATTAAGTATATATTTTAGAAATATTTTGACAACTGTAAAAAAAGAGACATCCTTAATAACAGTGGACAGAAAAAAAGGTTTAAAACATTGATTTCCTAAGGAGATATGTTAAAAACACGAATCCATCAAACGTCCATACGTATAACATCGGCGAGTGAAATTTGAGATCTCACTGACCAATAGCCTTAAAAAAGATTGGTAGATAAGAGCTAATTTAGATTGATCTAATAAGTTAAAGAGATTTAAGTTTTTATAAGATTTTGATCGTTCTAATACAATTTAGGATCTATATTTGCAGTTTGTCTGATTAATTTTCATTTGAAGATAATTGAACATGTTACATAAGTTCCAGAAATATAGATTTATTAGCAAATATGGGTGCTTTTCTAGTAAATGATTTTATTGCTTTTAGGTATGATAATGTCACCATCGTAGTTTACAGATTTATTAATGCGTCAAAAATGCAATAAAACACAAAAACGGTTAACGCTACAGATAAAAGAATATCAAGTTTATATTATTAAAATTCAGTAAAATTTGCTAAATAATCTATGTTTCTGGCCTTGTATAAAGCATTTAAAAAATCTTTAAATACAAAAATCAACCAGGCAGGGTATAAATTAAGATACTAAAATATGAGAACAATTAAAACAGAAAAGATATTACTTTCATTGTATTGGGAAGAGAAGGGGAGGAAAAAACGTTGCTTATCAATCACCTCCTTTACACATTATATATATTAACATATTGAGTTAAATGCAATATTATTTTCAACAAAGGTTGAATAAACGATATACTTTAAATTATTTATTGGATACGTCAATGTAATTTTCTTAGATAGAAATATTCACAAAAGATGAAAACTGTATAATTTTACATATTTCCTAAAACATATTTCAAGAAATTTAAGAGTATCATTAGTTTGAGTGAAAATTGTATAATGAAATAAACAAAACAACTTAATTTTTTTCAGTGGGCAACATGGTGGAGATTTATGAAATTAGCGCAAGAAAAAAAGAAGAATTTGAATAAATGAATAATTTTAATTGGATGATAAAAAATATTTCAGCCGACTTGCAACAATGCACGTTATACGTATTTCCTAAAACATACTTCCTTAAATTGGTTAATAACATTAGTTTGATTGAAAATTGTGTAATGAAATAAATAAAACAAATTATTTCAACAATAAAACAATTTTTGTTTGCATTTTTTATGTATGTCCACGTATAACTTTTCAGTAGATGCTCGATTCTCATTCTTCTTATTATTATTACCATTGTATCCACCACGGGTTCATTGTATCCATTGTTTCCCGGGTTACAGAATATTAATGAATTTTTTTTTAATTGAAAGATTTTTTACATTTTATACATATATATATATATATATATATATATTTAAAACCACAAACAAAATATCAAAATCCATCACTCACCATAGCTGCATTGAAACTCACATCAAAAATATTATAACAACCAACATAAACTTAACTCTTAAAAACAAACTGAATAACCAAACTAAAGAAAATATATATAATTGCAAGACATAACAGAACAGAACAGAAGGCGAGCGGTATGGCTAACGACATACACTGCAGGGTTAAGTCAGACTTTACGCATGCTACGTCCCCCTTCACTCGCCGAGACCAAAATTGAAAAAATGAAAAACTATGAAAAACTAAACAGAACTGCAACATCCACCAAAATATCTCTCTAACTCATTAGATCAATCAACTCATCAAAACCTCCATTCTCATCCATCACTGAGTTCAGTTCAGTTCCGTACCTGCTACTCCCAATAAAATCACAAGTTATTCTCCTGATGAAATTGCGAGGATAACCATGCTTGAATCCCAAGCGGCACCACTCTAAAATATCACTAAACATATCTTTAACTCTAGTACTCAGTCTTTCGATTCGTATTAATCCATTTCTAAGTACATTTCTTTTAATCGAAACATGCACATTGGAATCAAAATATATCAGCTTTAAGGTATTAAAGTTGAAATCATTTCGCTTGTCAAATATCTTAGATATCAAATTTTCACTTTCTATGCTCAGGTTCACATCTAGAAAATTAATATTTTTACAATTCTGGGATGAGGGTTCCAGACTCAGAGACGTAGGATAATATGTAAAATCAACATTTTCAATATCATTGTTTAATTTAACTATCAAAACATCATCTATATATCTGTAGGATAATGTGTTACTGTTTAAATTATTATTTCTTTCATATATATGTAAGTAAATGTTTGCCAAAATGGAACTGCAACTCCCCCCCATTGGAATACCCCGAATCTGTTTAAATATTGTATTTCCTTCGTAAAGGTAGTTTTCTTGTACTACTAACTGAAATACATTTATGAAAAAATCATAATGAACATCCGAAGTACTATTTGTATTATAAAAATCTACTATTTTATCTTTTAAATCTGTCAAATCAATTGTATTATAGAGGTCTGCAAAATCGTAAGCGAATAAACCAGTAATATTTTTTAATTTTTTCAGATTATCTAATAGTGTATAGCTATTTTTGATAATAAAAGTCGTCTCTCCCCCCATCACTCCGTCAAACACCCCCTCCAGCACACCCAGCAAAGCCTTGCTAGCGGCACCAATATATGAACCAAATCCACAGGTCACACTCCTGAATTTGATAGGGGTTTTATGGAATTTAGGCACTAGTATGAGATAAGGGAAACTTTGACTCATTTGTTTCAGCTTAACTTTTTTATAGATGGCTTTAATCCTATTTTCTATTACTGCAGCTTTCGAATTCAATGGTAAATAGCTATTTTTATTATTGTAGCAATCATTCAAAAGTTTACCGTAAAGTACCTTACATATCAGTGCATAACTTGTATTTGCTTTATCCACATAGGTGATTATAAAATTTTCCTGAATCTCTTTAATTGAATGTGTAAGTTTGTTGTATTTCTCTCTATTAACTCCGTCAAAATCTCTGGAAAATTCTCGTTTAAAATCTCTTAATATATAATACTTCCACTCGTCAAAAACACTGGATGGCAAATTGTATCTATACATTAGTTTATTTATAAATATATCTATATTAATAGTAAAACGTTTAATTGCAACACTTTTAGTGAGAGTACGTTTCACACGATATTTAGTTCCGTACTCCATTAACCTCCTCAACTCCTCATCCTTTACTATCTTTAGATCTCCAGTAATAACATGTCCATAATACTTGTCTTTATAATTAACAAATTCTGAATCATTGCAATGGCAGATACTCCCTGCAATACTTTTCTGTAGATCTTTAGCAAATAAATTATAATTAAAAATAGTTCTCCCCAAAGGCTTATCATATTTAAAAGCCTTAACTATTTTTATTTTACCGACTGGTAGTAATTCATTGTATTTATTAAGCATTTTATTGTAATTTACACCCATATGGCTATCGCCCAAATAATCCATTATAAAATAGATTTTATTTATTGCACTAACATTGCCATAATCAATGTTACAATACTTATGTAATTTTTGTGTCTTGATTCTATATCTCAACAAATCCAAACCTAGGTCAACATTCCCATTTTCTACCCTAGACTGTAAAGTTCTTAAAGTTACGGGAATTAATTTCTTCTTAATGTTGAAAATCAAACCTTTAATCACATTAACTCTTCGCTCACCTTTATAATTAATTATTTCATTTACTATGTCTGTACAAGTATTTAATTTTTTAAAATTATTCAACTTAGTATATTGATTACTATTTCTAATCAACTCGTTTCCAATGTCATGATTAATTTTGTCATAAATTGTATCATCTAAATTGTTAGTTTTAAAGTTTTTAATTATATTACTGTGGTTAAACATAACATTAAGTCCATATGGATAGACCGTACCAAACTTTATCATCATATCCTTTTCACGAATCTTTCTTTCCGATTTATTAGGTATAATACACAATATAGAAATCCTAATGTTATCTATGCCATGTTCTGAAAAATGTGAAATTTCTATTTCTTGATCCTCTTTTTTATATTTAAGATTTCTAATGTCTGATTTGTGATTATTGAATCTCTTATTTAAAGGAGTAGAAGTCTCTCCTATGTACATTTGATTGCACACATTACATCTTAAACAATACACACAATTATATACCTTACAAAATTTTAAAGATTTTTCTTCAATCACTTTGTCTCTATTATCCGTATCGGCACAAATACAAACTCTACATCTTTTGTCACTACATTTTGTTAAGTTTATTCCATTGATATTTCTTCCAATATTTATACCCCTATTATAAAACAATCTTGTTTTATACCTTTTCACTATATCGATGCAATCTATGTTTTTCTTATGTTTATTCATTAAATTTGTATTATAAACATATCTTGTCCGATACCTAACAACTTCTGTATTTCTATAAACACCCTTGTCCTTATTTAACTTATAACACAATTCACAATTTTTCTTCATTACTAAACAATCATCTATCGAACTCTCATCTATATAACTCTGCTTACTATAAAAATTGCATACATGACCTTTCCCCCTCTTCTCACATATCTCACCATAATCACTAGCTTTACTCTCCAATACATCCACATTTTTAAATACATTTGGTCCATGGTAACTTTTTGACGATCCGCTCCCCACCATGGATTCTGGAGCCGACCGAGCACTACGAAATTTATAACAATTCCGTATCTTGCCGGTACCTTTTACAATATAATTTTGTCTATTCATATTAAATGTTTAATTATTCTATGTAAATACAATATAAGCAATTCCAAATATTTTAAATGTGTACTAAAAAATGTACAACTATAAGAAAGTTAAATAAACTTATAACAATATAACATATAACATAAACTCGAAAGAACTAATAATACTCTTAAATTAAACAATCATAAAAACTTCAACAAACTAGCCAAAATCAATAAAAAACTAATAAATCCAAATAAATCAACTAAACCAACCAATTCTCATCAACTCCATCCACCCGTACATCAATTAGCTATAATAAGGTAAGCATGATCATATACCGAAATTTTATTATAAAGCATAAAAGACATACCTGACTCAAGCCTACAGTAGTCCTCCATACTAATCCAGGCGACTCATAAACACCAAATATTAAATTACAAGAATGTCCCGATGTAAACGTAGACTTGCCACCGAATACACGTGACAAAATATATTTAAAACCACAAACAAAATATCAAAATCCATCACTCACCATAGCTGCATTGAAACTCACATCAAAAATATTATAACAACCAACATAAACTTAACTCTTAAAATCAAACTGAATAACCAAACTAAAGAAAATATATATAATTGCAAGACATAACAGAACAGAACAGAAGGCGAGCGGTATGGCTAACGACATACACTGCAGGGTTAAGTCAGACTTTACGCATGCTACGTCCCCCTTCACTCGCCGAGACCAAAATTGAAAAAATGAAAAACTATGAAAAACTAAACAGAACTGCAACATCCACCAAAATATCTCTCTAACTCATTAGATCAATCAACTCATCAAAACCTCCATTCTCATCCATCACTGAGTTCAGTTCAGTTCCGTACCTGCTACTCCCAATAAAATCACAAGTTATTCTCCTGATGAAATTGCGAGGATAACCATGCTTGAATCCCAAGCGGCACCACTCTAAAATATCACTAAACATATCTTTAACTCTAGTACTCAGTCTTTCGATTCGTATTAATCCATTTCTAAGTACATTTCTTTTAATCGAAACATGCACATTGGAATCAAAATATATCAGCTTTAAGGTATTAAAGTTGAAATCATTTCAATTGTATAATGCAGGCTATATATATATATATATATAAGATTGCACACTAATAACAAAAAAAAAAGAATGTTTGTATAAAAAATAGCAATAATGGATTCAAATAAAGTTTTGAAGTTTATTAAGGGGTCTCAGGATTCTTAAAGCTTTAAAATTTTCGAAATTTTAATTTTTTTAGATGTTAAACTCCTATCTTTTCAGAACATTTTGATATAATTATTTCCTTGAAATTCTATTAGAACTGTAGTTATGGCTTTTACATTTATACACGTTCAATAGCTGAAACGTCGTTTCAGAATCTTTGAAGCCATTTTTCTCCAAATGACGTTTTTGGGCATAACGCGCACGATATCGCAAAAACTAATGAAAAATTTTTCATGAAATTTTCAAAATATATGTTTCATGTTAATCTGTATAAACTGAACCTAAAATTTCCTTTTTATTGTTGAAAACAATATTTTTGTAGGTGATTATACTGCTGAAACTTTATTAATTTTGCATTAGCTACATACAACTTTGTATTAAAAATATAAAAAAGCTTTAAATACAAATTTATTTAGGTTCAAGGTAATTATTACAATCTGAAGTATAAGTAGATACCAAAATTTTCATTCTAGTTGCAACACTTATTTTGTAATCGTGCGCGTAAGCTGTTATGCCGATTTTTTGCTCGAAAAATGTCTAACAGTTTGGAGCCCCCTGTAAATGCTAATTCTGCATCTTATAATTTTTTAAATACATGAAATGAAAGAACATACTTATATATTTTATTCCAATTAAAATTGTGTCTTAAAATCAAATACATTTTAAGATATTAAATGTTGAAAATGGTCTCTTTTTTTTAAATTTTTCCACTTTTAAGAGTCCTGAGACCCCTTAAAAGTTATGCTTTCGTTTTAACCGCGTGCTGGGAGTAAAAAACGAAATAAATCCTAAGATTACACAATTTACGGAACCCTATTAATTCCGATAACTTCAGTCAGTAATCGCACGTTGTTAGATTGCATGTATGTTAGATTATATATATATATATATATTTATTTATTGATGAAGTGTTAATTTCGTTACGAAATATTTTATATTTCCATTTTTAATAAGTTTTTTTTTTCTTTTATTATTAAAAAACGCATCTATCTCTTATGCAAATCACATTCTAAACACGGTGAAATGTGAATAATTTGGCAACTAGAGAGTGCAGAAAATAGCAAATTATTCTTCTAACCTTTATCTTGATTTTTGGGAAGCTTACCACATCATTAAAAATTCTCACTCTTTAGTCAATGACTTATCTATAGTACTCCTGATTTTCCAAGTATTTGGAAAGCATTAATTTTATTTCCCCGTTTTGGGGATTCTTTTTCTCTCCTTCTCCAGTAGATGTCGCAACTTGTCCACCCAGTCGTTTCCACTGCTTTTCTCTCATTGGTTGTTTTTGGCGCCTTCGCAACCCGCATAGGGCATATAAGCCTGCAAACGATTTCCCCCATAGATCATATTATAATGGAATTCTTTTTTGCTTTCTTGTATACGAACTATAAATGCTGCTTGTTTTATACCCCTCAGACAGAATATGTCTCTGTCCCCTCAGTCTCTGTCTATCATTTTGCCCAGTCTTGCTTTTTCTAGCACGCTGTTCCTTTTTCCCTATCTTGCACTGAAGAAGAATCTCGCTAGTAGATTCGAAACAGCTGTTTGCTGCTTTTCATGTATTATTTGTGCATTTTTAAACGTTAGTTTTTCGACTTTTTAATAGAGAGTGCATTTAGCTTCTTTTACAAAAAAAAAAAACCCCTCTGCCTCAAATATGCTAGTTCTCTTGTTAAGTTTGTTTTTAAAAAGTCTTAAATTACTATTGTTTTTTATAAATGAATATATATATTTAATTCTTAATACCAATGTCATATTTATTTTGCAATGTATCAAAGATATTCCCCGCTCGTGTGATAAAAATATTTTTGTGTCTACCAATGCCTGCATTATACAATTTGAAATTAACAGATGAACCATAGTTTAAATCGTCGAGCATGCAACCGAATAGTTCCTTTTTTTTTTTTTTTTTTTTTTTTTTTTTTTTTTTTTTTAACTCCTCTTTATTGTTTGATTTGTACTTGTCACCCTTTGAAATATACTCGGATTGGCATGGATTTTTTATATGTTATTGAGGTTTATTATAGAATGTTTTGTACTGAAAGTGAAGTGTGTATCATTTATTGTTCTTTTACAGGGTTGCAAAAAATTCCTTTACTTTATGGTCTATGAGTAAAATCGCTTGCGGTAAATTTTATTTCAGTTACGATTTTTCAAACATAGTTAAATTGATTTGCATAACTAAGATAGGCTGAAACATTCTTTCTGAGGGGTATAAAACAAGCAGCATTTATAGTTCGTATACAAGAAAGCAAAAAAGAATTCCATTATAATATGATCTATGGGGGAAATCGTTTGCAGTTCATTTTAACGGCGTTATAATACTTCAAACATAACGAAATCACCGAAGTGCCCCATAACAGGTTTTCTACAGATTATGGAATGCATAGCACTTTTCGTTCATTTAACCCCTTAAGGATCACTTAATATTTGGGAAAAAACATAAAAAAAGTACTTATTTTTTTATTACAGAAATTGAATAATTATAAGGTTTCTAAATAAAATATGCAATTAGTTTTTTTTTTTTTTTTTTTTTTTTTAAGGTGAAAACAAAGATGTTATAGGACAAATTCACATTTGTTTTACACCATGTTTGTTTTACAACATGTTTGTTTTACATTTACACCATACAAATTAATGCAAATAAGACCTTTACTTTTCACAAAATTTACAAATTTCTACAAATAACATTTGAAATAATATGTATACAATAAATTTTGATTATCAGTAATGTAATTATTTTGAGTGTGATATATTTCGAAACATCCAATATAAAGTCCAACATCACAATCAGCGCCAAAATATCAAGTGTCTTTTCGATTACCCTTATTATTTGCATCCCTTTTAGAACAACATACTCTGCATTCTCTAGATGGTTGTTTCTTCGCTGAAGCAGGTATTTTTTTAGAAGGTGGCGTTCTGTTAAACGTTTGGAATTGTCTTCTGAACTGGGGCGTCCTCCATTTGGAACATTTTCGGATGAGAGATATTTTCCAGAAGAGACTGGACCAACTCCAATCGAAACACCAAATCCGATTTTGTTCCACATTCCTTTCTTTCCTTAAGAAAAGAATTCAATATCATTTGATCTCAAAGATGAAAAAAACATTTTTCTATAATAAGTTTTCCTCTTTTTCTTTCAATTGAATAATCACAAAGATACTGATCTACAATTTCTATACCTCCCATACATTTATTATAATCAGTTATCATAGTTGTTCTTTTTACTACTTTGTTGTGATACATATAATCAACCATTGTGTTTGTATGCACTGGTGACAGCACTGTAGCATCTTTTTTTATCTTTCAATTTGATGGCAAGTACCTTACCTCAGCGAAAAGCGAAAGTTTGTCCTCTTCCTATTTTTTTTTCATCAGCTCTGGTGGCATTTCTTTCCGATTCTGTTTCACTGTCCCATATGTATCTGTTTGATTCCTCAGAAGCATGTCTGTCGATTGCGGTGACACATAAAATTATCCTTTATTAGACAGTATCCTTTTGTGGGATATACTATCACCACGGCAAGCGACCTTTATAAAGCATCAGCGTTCATCAATGGTTATTTCAAGCTGTGGAGTCACAGCCCGTTGGAAGTACCTATTTGCATGCTCTAATACAGGCCATATCTTGTTTAATTCAGGATTTGGACTATTATTTTGATCATAAGTTTCATTGTTCATAAAATAAATGTATTTAGATAATTCATAAAATCTGTTGCATGCCATACTACTAGAGAAAAAAAGTGTTGAAATGGAATGTTTTTTGCTCCATTACAATTTTGGTTTCCGGTTTTTTTATAATGCCTTGTAAGATGTTAATGCCACAAAATACCATTAATTCATTTTCAGTTACTGGTTTCCAACTTTCTCTACCTTTTGAAAAGCGAAAACCTGGATCTTCCTGGCGTTGTTTGGCATATATGTTCATTTCAGATACAATAAGCTGAATTAACTCATCATTTAGGAAATACTCAAAATACTGCAAAACACCCAAAGTTGGATCTAAACCTACTTTTACTTTAGGTGTTTTCGAAAATCTAAAATGTGGGGGAGCCCAGTCGAAAACAGCATCCGAAATTTCTTACCATACATTCCCAGGTAACAGTCTCCCTTCATCACTGGTATCATCGAATTCATCATCCGAATCTGAAGTGCCATAAAAGTACTTTCTTCCGAATCACCGCCGGATTCACTAATATTCCAGTTATCATCGGAAATGCTTGATTCATCAGAATGTATAATTTACCTAAATATAGATCATACAAACCAAACCCGATCGATAATATGCAAAGACTTCAGATGAAAATGCCAGTTAAATTTTTCTCGTTTCGGAAGATTTTCCTGCAATTAAATCTCCAGCCTGGAAATATGAGGGGCACGAGAAATGACGAACGACACCTCAACCCGTGATAATGACAGTAGCGAGAATTAAGGGGGTTTTCTATAGATTATGGAATGCATAACATTTGTCGTACATTTAAAGACGCACACAAAATATTTCAGTTACTTGACTGACTAAGAGCGATAATTGTTGGAAATGAGTATCTCATTTCATTCTATGAAAAAAATGATTTTTTAAAAAAAATAATGTTATGTTAGTGTTGCAACGTGTTTTATAATATGTCGCGTGTCCTAAAATGCAATGACTGAATTTAAATTTCAGTAACTTGAAAAAGGTGACAGCTATTAAAAATATTCTTGCAGGAAGGTTTCGCAAGATGTCAGGAGTTTTTTTCTGTTGCGGTTCTCGATTTTAGTTTAAAATAGCAGAGATAGATGGCGCTGAAAACAATAGGCACGAAATAGGGGCCCGACTTTTAGCCTCTCTCTTCTCTCAGTATTGTTGCGAAAGAAGGATATTAAATATGTGGAGTAAGCCCCTAAGAAAAAAAAATCACTCATATATTTTACCTCATTCTTTTTCATCAATACTGAAAAAAGAGGGAGGCAAAAATCGGTTTCCAATTTAGCGTATCTTCATACAGTGCGATCTATTGCCGCTATTTAAAACTAAAATCGAAAAGCGCAGAAAAATTTGTCTTCTGACATCTTACATAACTACCTGCAAAATTTATTTAATAGCTGCCACCATTTGCAAGTTAATGAATTTTAAAATTAGTCAGTCCGTTTTAGGACACCTGGTATATGAAGGATTTTTTGCCCTTGTTAATATTCTGCAAGTGTTTAATAAAATCTACTATAATATTATTATACGAATTAAACCTCCAAATTCAGAAAAAATTAAAATATCAAAACATCTAGTTAAAATTAACTTTTTTAGCCGCTAAAATAGCCTCAACAGTGTAAAATGCGACTGTTAAGTCGTTAAAGACGATTTACAGATTATTATGTATACTATTCGGAATAAAAAAATGTTATTTTTTAAAAAATATTTCGATATACAGGGTGTTTCATAAAAGATGGGCAAAACTTTAAGAGGTGATAACACACATCTAAACAAACAAATTTTATCAAAGAATGCATGGTCAGAAATAAAACGCAAAGGTTCTGGCTTATTTGGAAACTTGGTCCATGCAAACATTAAATCTACATTCTTTTTGCGAGTTATCTATAGAAGAGCGACCTAATTGCATGCAAATATGATATGGGTAAGAAGAACAATGCGTATGCAAAATTTTGCCTCGATTAATACATGAAAGCCGCTGATCCGACAGTGCAACTATCAGTCGCGGTAGGAACGCATGGGAAGATGTTTCCCTTCACTAATAGGGAAAAACTGATTTGCATTTCATCTACTGAATTGCAAATGAAAATCGCTCAGAAGCTCAACGATTGTACGGAGAGCGGTTTCCCACCTTGCTTTTGTCACTTAACCCTTCTATGTGTATTTTTGCCTCATATAGCAATGTCACCTTCGGCGCCCCCTAGAACCTGTGCATTTTATTTCGGACCATGCATTTATCGATGAAAGTTGTTTGTTTGACTCTGTGCTATCACATCTCAAAGTTTTGCCCATCTTTTATGAAACCCCTGTATATTCTTCTAAGCAAAATCCTTTATTGAAGTACATACTATAATGTCGAAATACAACTAAGTGAGTCTATTGAATTTCAGTCACATTTAGAAAATGTCTTCTGTGGTGAAATTGAAAAATGTTTTACGCTGGTTTTTCTTTATAATACCCCAATAAAGTTAAGGTGCTTTCATAAAATTCGTTAAATGTGTTTTTAATGACCCACAACATGCTTTCAAATTCTGTTGTAATATCGTTTTTATCCTAAGACCAGCTGTTGCCTTAATTTTAGAATATTTTTCCGAAATGTTCAATACAAAGTACTTAAGTTCAATTTTATTTCAAATATATCAATCTTTATTACTTTTAAACATTTATTACTCTCTAATGGCAATGGTAATTCGCCTAGAAAGTTACAAAACTATGCAGAATATATTTTTATAAACTACTTCTAATTAAAAATTAGTTATAATCTAAATACGCTGTAGTATAAGCGAACAGTACATGTAAATAGTAAAATAATAAAATATGTTCATTTTTTCATAAAAATAATGTACATACAGAGTGTGATAAATCATGTACGTAGATTGTCACAGCAATATTTTGTATAACTTATTGCGTCTGCACACTTTATGTAATATTTTAGAATGATTATTTTTTTTTTTTAATAGAGTGTTTTGTAAAGCTAATCTCAGATTTGATTTCAAAGGATAATCTTGTTGGTCCGGGGACAGAAAACATTTTAGGATCTAAACAATGCAACATATGATAGCAAAAAAAAATGTTAGTGTGAAAGACAAGCCTGTTATTCATTTTAAAGTATAGCAACATGTTGCAATTGTTATCGTATTGAACCTAAAGAAAAATGTCATCAGTTCCTTAGACAAGATGAAAACAGATGGTGATTATAAAACAGCAAAATTAAATAGAACATGTAGTAACACATAGTTAACGTGTAGTAATTATTGCTTAAAACTTAATGCACCAACATCATTCAATTCAGCCGAATACGTAGCTTTTTAGAGAAATTCACAAAAACAAAATGTCAGGTATTTGCGGACGAACAAAAATCATGGTTATGAACATAGCATGTAGGTTAAAAAAAAATGCAATTTAATGTATTAAAAAGAATACTATAATTTCGAATAATTTCAATCAATCATATATCACCACGATTTATTGCAATTCCTTTATATCGCTGTAAGCGTTGAAAAGAACTTTTTCTTCGCACATAACAAGAGCAGCACCACTATTAAAATCGACAATAACGATTATTTGGAATCAAATATTAGTCTAAGCGTTGTACGGTTGTTTGGAACTTCACTAAATGCAATAATATAAGCAATTAGTTTTCGATCTTTTCGGGATTCACATGAATACTGAATGAGAGGTAGAATCTTTCTAGCGAAATTAGGGTTCAACCATTCAAAGACTTTAACCCTTAAATGCCGGGTGTTGCCTTTTGGCAACATACCCAATTTAGGCTTCTGAAATACTGTTAGAATAATATTGAAGCTATAATGCCTAATGTTGCCAATATAATATATTCTGAAAATGTTATTAAATCGATTTTCAACATTTAGACGGCAACACTTGAGCTGTTTAAGAATAAAGATAGATTTATTTTTTCAATTGTTGATACATGTTCGTTTTGTTTTGTTTGGAAGCTTGCGAAATACCCTATTTTGTTCTGCAGTGAGCAAGTAAAAGTTATTTCTTATCATAGTTCATAAAATTCTTGTGTGTTTAATATTATAGAATTTTATCAAGGAAAATTATTTTTTCAATTAAACACTAGTATTGCTGATTAGTAACAAACAGTTTTTTAGCCGTAAACCATACTTAAAGCAAAATATGATTTTTTAAAGTATTTTTCCCATGATTTATTTAAGAAAAGAAAGCCGAAAAACATGTTTTAAATGATTTTTGAAAACTCAGGCATTTAAGGGTTAAAGAGTAGAATTTTTATTCTGCTTTCTTTTGTAATTCATATTTGCTTTGCACAAGCGTTTACAATAAAACTTTTTCTCCAAGAGTAATCTTTTATTGCCTTTTTTTAGATTTATTAAGAGATAAACCAATTTCGGTAATTTTAGTTTTATTACAGTTTGAATGTGCATTTCTAAAAAGCTATTTTTCAGCTTTTGTTTCTCATTTTGCAGTTAATGCGTTTCATAATTTACAGCAACTTATTGTTGAATAACAAAACTAAAAAACAATGACATTATTATTTGTCCTAATTTATAACATAACGTCCACCTCCAGTATAATACTAATGAAAATCTTGATAATATTGCCAGTTTTGATAATACATTTTATAACGAAAATCAATATTTGATTAGAAAAAATTTAATCAACAAATATCACAAAATTAATCTGATCATTAAGGAGAAACTACGATCAAGTAAATGTTTTGTGGAATCCACCACATGACTCTTCTACTTGATGAGCATTGATGCTTTGTAACGGTGCTTCCTGAAATACACAATAGTTTACCCTTTTTTATGAATAAAATGCATAACCACTCCGGTGAGTTAAACTTTACAGCCGTATATACATTTTTATTAGTTTCTAAATTTATTTTCTCTCTTAATCACAAGGATTCAATAAATCTTTCTTTTAAAATTTCTTAGTTTACTCTGGAAGTATTTGTATAATAATATGTCTGCAAGTCCTTTATTAGCAGTTAAATAAACTTCGCTGAATGATTCGTATTATTTTTATTAAGAATGCATACAGACATAGTTGCCTAATAATTAAAACATATTGGCAAAAGTTATTTATTCTTAAGAAAATAGAAATAAAAATATAAGGAAGATATCTCAAGGGAAGGAAAAAGATAAAAGATAATTATAATTCTTTATTTATATTTAAAAATATCCAACTTGCCACATTTTTAAATATTTTCTCCCACAGAATATATTTAAGAATCGAAAAATTCCACATATATTTTTTGTTTTTACCCAATCAGTGTAGCAAATTCATTTTGAATATTCCTTCGTATTACAAAGGAACTTCCTAAGATGCTAGTCACCGATTTTGATAAGGGTGGTACCGTTCGAAAGGTCTTGTTGTGAGAAACAAAAAATTCATTGAAACTAGAGGTGGGCATTATTTAACATAACAGTTAAAAAAACACTGTTATTGCTTTAAAGTTTGTTTTTTAGTAACAGAATATCAGAAACTGCCTATTAATTTTATAACTATTTATCAATTTCCCTTGCAAAAAACTGAAAATAAGACAAAAAAAAATAATTTAGCTTTATTTTAATTTTATATTGCGATGAAAATAAAATCGCAAAATCTTTTTTCCTAGCTCTTAATAACATTCTAAGGAAAAGTGAAAAAAAAATCCACTATTACAAAAGAATCAAGTAAATTTTACAGCTTAAAAAACAAAACACAAACGTCAACCCCGTCCTATGTATGAAAAATAAAAGTCAACTCGTATTGTTAAACACCGTCCTACGTATGAAAAGAAAAGCGAACACCTATTTTCATTTCATTTATTACTCGATCACTTTTCACACCCGCTAACAAAAATAGAGACGTCCAACGTCCAAGGCAAAATGCATCTGCTGGGAACTTTTCTCCTCATTCTGTTGTTAGGAATAAAAAGTATCTATCAGTAATAATTATTTGTCAGCATCCAATATTCTATACCAACTGTTAAATATTCAAATATTACGTTCGCTTCAACATGAATTTGTGGTTATTTCAATGTCGAATGTGTAAAAAAATTTAATCTTGTCTCTGAGAGAATATAGTTACTTTGTACTATACAGCTATGAAGCAGTTATATTATTTAAAAAAATATATTATTGCTTTGAATATATTGTTTATCTAGACTGGTAGTATTAGAATCTGAGAATTTTACGTTATCGAGAGGGGAGAAAAAGTTTCCTAAGGTTATAAGTTAGATTCGCGTGGCTGGGGATATTTTGAGGTAATTTGTAAGCTAGTATCGCGCTTTTGCTTTTGTGGTTTGAGGATAGTTTAAGGTCAGGTAAAGTATTTTTCGATTGTTGTTGAATTATATGTGCTGTTGATGTTAGGTACGGATGCGGTAAAGCTATTTATTTATTTATTTATCGCACTTTTTGTCATAACTATGACTGCTAAAAAACTTTTTTCTTGGAATTAATTTTACTAAAGCAATAAGATTCTTATTTTATATAAACATTTGTAAAAAATTTTAAAATGCTTTAATCAATTTGGAAAAAATAATAATCACTGTTGTCAAATATGTTAAAAGCTATTTGTTCATATAAGTGGAAATATCGTGAAAGTGGAATGTTTTAATTAACAAATTTTGCCTTAAACCTAATTAAGTTTAAAAGATTTTATTAAATTATTTTATGTCCCATAATGATATTGGATGTTGTTATCGGATAGGTCAAAATACACAGTTGATTGCATCGCACCATTATTCGATAAGTGACACATATGAAAAAGTGAAGTGTTTCAGAAAAAACAAAAAATACTTTTAAATGTAGAAAAAAAATGCTTGGGAATACATAGAGTAAATATTTATTTTAGTATGAGGATTTTTGTTAATTTAATATATCGCTCACCCGCAAGAAAATTGACACATCTCGACAAAAGTAAATTTCACAGGAGAGGCAAAAGGACAATTTCCATGATTTTACTGTAACATGAAATTATAGCACTTAGCTCTGCATGCTGGAATAAAAACTTGCATAAAAGAATAAAACCCTTAAAAATGAAGACGTAGGAAGAGGTTTAGAGGGTTAGGTAATTTTACCTCCTCACACAATCCACCCCTCTTCTGTGGTCACAAATGGACATATGGCGTAATAAAGTGATTTTCCGCATAGATACACTTATGAAACTGTTTGTGTAGCAAGACGCACTTATAACAGGCCTGTCAGTGGGAAAAAAACGCAAAATGAATATTTGCAAGACACTTCTCTTTTCTTACGAGTCGCAGCGATATGTAAACAGTGAGACTAAATATTGTAAGCAATATATATATGTAGAAATTTTATGCACATTGATTTTGACGAATCCATGTACACTATGGTCGGTGTCTAGAAGTAATTAGTCCAGGCAGATTCTTGATGAAATCTTAATACTTTAATGATCTTGATTATGTGGGTGAAATATTTACAGATGGGGTATTTACATTTAGATTGAACATGATAATTATAACTGGGTGGCGGCACTCCGCCTTACTCAGGTCCGTGACCCGGTATTCGGTCGAACAGCGACGTTTCAACACGTCTGCTCTCACGAGCAACCAACAGTCAACTCTATCTTTTCACGATAGTTTGTGTAAGTTCAGCAGTTTTTTTCGTTGACTCAAAGATTGGGGTGGATCATCCCGAGCCTTATCTAAGAATGTGCTAGGCTTTGCAGTGCAGAGTTCAAACTCTGTCACCACATATATATATATATAAGAACTTTAATTTGGTCTTTTTTATAGATATTTAAACATCCTTTTTTAATGTCAAATGGGGGTATGTTTGTAACCACTCATATTAAGAAACGCTCAAAATATACCGGGTGTCCTAAAAAGGACTGACTGATTTTAAAATTCAATAACTTGTAAACGGTGACAGATATTTTAAAAATTCTTGCAGGAGGTTTATGCATAAGGTCAAAAGTTTTTTTACAGTGATTTTCAATTTTAGTTCGAATTACAAACAATAGATGGCGCTGCGATCAATAGACGCTAAATTCAGGCTCGATTTTTGGTACTTCGTGGCCCGGATAATACATTTCCATCTCCTTTTTCCGCATGAAACAAGAGAAAGGACCAAAAATCGAGCCTGTATTTAGCGACTATTGCTTACAGCGCCATCTATTGTTTGTAATTCGAACTAAAATCGAAAATCACTGTAATAAAACTTTTGACCTTATGCATAACGCTCCCGTAAGAAATTTTTAAATATCTGTCACCGTTTGCAAGTTATTGAATTTTAAAATCAGTCAGTCCTTTTTAGGACACCCGGTATATACAGAGAGGGAGGGAGAGAGAGTTGTGCATTTTAGGAATAAGTGTGAGATATCTATCGAATAGTCTAATTATTAGGCAGATGAATTTATGAGGAATACTTTTGCTTGAATATATGAATTTTCACCTTAAAAAATTGAGAATTATTCCAGACATTGAATGATATTTGAATTAGGGACATCTTAAATCCTAGAGAGTTTTGAATGCTAGAAGCTATTAAAAAGAAAATTTTTTTTTTGTACTATTCCTTTATGTACAGATATCTTCAGACTTATGTTAGGTGGGACTAAGGAAGTAGGATGCTGTAATTATAAAAGAAGAATCATGTTGGATATAGACTCTAATGTTAAACTTTTTAAATAAATATACAATTCTGTTTAGTGTGTCTTTATGTACATTGCTGAAGTTCGAAAACCTGTTTTGACTTTTTGTAAATTTTACCTCTACATTTTAAATGTGAGCTTAGATCATTTTTCAGACATTAATATTTCAAAGAAACAAAATATTACCCAAAAGTCCAAAAAATGTTCTTTACCTACAAATAATTAACCAAAATCTATAAAAATGACCTAAATTTAAAGAAAGACCCTAAAAGTGCAAATTTCAAAAAATTTTTAGCCTCTGGTAAGGTGTTAAAAAATTATTAGGTTATTGTAACATGTTACCAAGCTAGTGGTGTAATGATGGAACCTGTTAACAAAAAGTAACTCTTTTTCCCATCTCTAATTGAAACAAGAAATACGAAATGAACACGGCAGGAACCTTCAGACAATTTGCCCAAGCATTCCACAGATAAATAAAAAAATAAGCATTTTTTTCAAATGTGACTGTGAGCAATTGGTATGTGTTTGTAATGTTTTTAATATAGATAATGTATTGCTGTATAATGCAATGAAAGAAATGTTCTTTTTGACATGGAATGTTATGAATGTGGACTTATTAACACAGAAAAAGGCCGCTATGCCACAAATGTTGCGATAAGTAAAAACGTTTTACACCATATGACAGTAGGTCCATTTGTCACATTTTGCTGATAACTTGGTTATTGGTAAAAGTACGTGAAAGTGTAAAACGGCTTAAAGCATATGGACTTTTCACACCGGGAACATTTGATGAACGGTTGTATGTTACATCTGTTACAAGTTTTGTTTGTTAGTGTGTATCATAGTTGTCTCACAGATCTGAAGCTTGGTATTTTGATTAGCATTAAAGCCATTTGGAAAGCATATCAGAGCATGTCTTCAAATGCAAGGACGGAGATTTTGATGTGAACCAAATGATGCAATGTTACGGTAGCTTCCCTTGTAGTCAAATCTTCCCCACCGCATATAAGCCGGTGGGTTTTGGAATAATCGATCATACTATAAGTTTGTAGTCATGAAACGTTTCAACATCAAGGGGCTGGAGGTACTACGTTGTACCTCCAGGTACTGTCATGACTTCGACGTTTCCCCCAGTTTTCTGTGAAGTTTAGGACCTACAGGGGTTGCCAACTCATTCGAAATGAGGAGGCTATTTAGACCGGGAGGCAGTAGCACAGACAATCACCTCATCGAATTCATGGATGAAACTCTAGGATTTGTTAAATCTTGATTAGCATATTAAAACGCAATCGGTCTGCCAATTCATATCTTGGTGAAAAACACGTGAAAACCCGATTTTAGCGGTTGACTCGTAGGTTTATCATTGTGTTTTCTTGCTCCCTATTCTCCATGTTTTCATACTTTTGGGTGTAGGAAAACACAATGGTAAACCTACGAATCAACTACTAAAATCGGGTTTTCAGGTGTTTTCCACCTAGATATAACTTTGCAGGCCGATTGCGTTTTAATATGCGAATCGAGTTTTATCTATTTCTGGAATTTCAGCGGTAAACTCGATGAGGTGATTGTCTGTGTTGCCGCGTCCCGCTCTACTTCTCTTCACGTGTAGATTTTCTTAAAGTTTAGAAATACAGTTCAGTCAAATGTTTTGATGTTTTTACTCAGGTAGAGATGGTTAGGAAGTCGTCGGGATAATACAGCTGCTGTACACGTTTTTCCACTCGAGACAATAATTTGCCTTGCAGGTCTTGCTGTGTTTATTTCGACTGTGTAGTTTCTTTGGATTTTTTGTTTCTTACGACAAGACCTTTTTCAACGATACCGCTCTTATCAAAATCGGCGACTTGCACCTGAGGTAGTTCAATTGTTACACGAAAAAAACACTTTCTTTTTTTTCTTATGAAAACAGCTCATTTTCTATTAGACAAAGAAGTTAAAAAAATATGTAGTTGAGTAAAAATTCGAAAACTTCAGTTTGGCTCAATTTGAGTAGTCGTCAATCGACTAATTGTTAAAATACTTTAATAAAGGAGATGAAGCAGACAATACAGTATCGCCAAACTAGCATTTGTGTAGTTCCTGTGTTGAAAAATATATTTTATCTCGTTTTAATGTTTGCTAGTCTCGAAACTCTTAAAAAGATTAATACGTTTAAAGTTATTGAAACTTTTTGTGTTATTTTGCATAGCATATTAAAAAAGTATTTCTTTCCCACGACGATACTTCCTAGAATGTATAGGTGTGTTTTTATGACTGGTTTCACGATTTTGATTCTCTTGGAATAAAAGCGTATAACCTACTTGGGATAAAACCGGTTATTCTAAAGCTATGATTGAAAAGCCGATAAACTGAGCTGGACGAAAGGAAAATCAAAACTTCATGGACAAGAGATATTTTAATTTTGTAAAGCTGATAAAGAGGTGAACTTTATTTATGATTTTTTTTGTCAATTTGTAATAAAGATGTGTTTAAATATTAAATGATTACAATAATAATTCAAATATTGTATGTTCCTTTCTTAAAATTCCTTTCTTAAAAAGTTGGAAAAGAAAATATTTTGTTCCATTTTGGGGAGAAAGTCTTTGCTCTTTCCCTTTATGTAAAATTAAAATATCCATAAGGTCTAACCCTTCAACTCCAGAGAGTTAAGACCAAAATATTTGACTTTTCCTGGAAACGCATGTGTTAGTATTAATGTGATAAATTAATCCTATATTAATAATTATTTTATTACATGGGGATAAGTGTAGAGTGCTTACACGAAACCTCATTCTATTCAGTAGGAAATTTGGCTTAAAGTAGCAATTAATAATAAGTTACCCAATTTTTTCGCTATTTCCTCCCCTCCCCGTGTTTTTCTTTTGAATTTGCAAATCTGAGTCATTTTAACATAATTAACTAAAGATTTCTTGTCAAATAGCAATTAAAAATTTAAGAAATATGCATTAAAAGGAAGACAAATAGGGAAAATGCATTGTAAACAGAATTTATAATGAACGTGGGATGCTAAACAAACGAATTAATTAAAATGTAACTTTTATTTAATTTGAATTGAAGTTTCTGAGAGATGGATTGTAATTAAATAGTAAATTGAGAATAAGCAGGGTAAGATGTTTAAGTAATATTTTGCTGATTAACATATTAAAGCAGAATTTTAGTTGCGTGATGACCTATTTAAATAATCTTACTATGATGAACATGATTACTATGTCTACGAACTATGATTACTATGTCACTGTTCTCAGTAATTTTGTTTTGTAAATACCCCGAGTACGATGCATTATACTCATTTATCACTTTGTTTGCAAAACATCTTATGTAAAACAATGTTTGTTTATCAGTGTCTATCCTATCTTTCCATGGAATTGTTTCATAATATTTTCTAATTTTATCAGATTGTATAATTAACAAAATATTTCTTCTGTAACAAATGAATTAAAAGTTAACAAATATGCAAGTTTAACGCATGGGGAGGAAACGCATAGGGAAAATTCGATTCAAACAGAATTTGTAACGAACGTGCAATTTTTCCTAAAAGACAACTTTTATTTTGTTTGAAGTTTCTAAGAGTACCGGATTGTAATAAAATGCTAAATTGAGCATAAGCTGCGTAAGAGTTTAAATAATATTTGACATATTAAGTCAGAAAATATCTGTTAGCATATTTTAATATCGTTATTTTGTTATCATAATTAATATTATAAAGTATAAATTTCGTGGTCTGTTGATTTGTTTAAATAATCTTACTATCGTTGATGTATTCAGCTGCTTTATTTTGTAAAAGTCCTTGCGGCGATGCATGATAATCTTTTATCGCTTTCTTTGTTAAATCGCTTATGCCATGTTTGTTTAGTAAGACAGATACTGCATTCTCTATGGAATGTGTTAAACATACTTTCTAAATTTATCAGACGGTATAATTAACAAAAGATTTCTTCTCTAGAAAGTGGATTAAAAGTTAGAAAATATGTAAAGTTAGAAGTAAAACATGTGGGGAAAATTCATTGTAAACAGAATTTGTAATGAACGTGGAATGCATACTTTATAAAAGATAAATTTTAATTGATTTGAATTTAAGTTTGTAAGAGTACGGAATTAAATGCTAAATTGAGTATAAACAAAGTAAGGAGTTTAAATAATATTTCACACGTTAAGTTCGGAAATATTTATTAGCATATTTGCATATATTTATTTCACTATAATATTAAAGCATGATTTTAGTTTCTATTGATTTTTTTCAATATAAAATATGTTTGAATTTTATTTCGTAAAAGTTCTTATGGCAAACTATGATATTCAAACTAGGATATAAAACAGCTGTTCCACATGGTATTATATAATCAGATTTTAAAAAATCTTTATTACAAAAGTTGTTTGCAAAGTAGATTATTTCGTAAAATAAAACGAAATTTATAAACCCTCTTAATTTCCTGCAAAAGGACGAAATTGTAATGCTGTTTACTCTGTATTGTTTGAAAAATTTACTAAAAAAGTGAAAATTTCCAATATGATATAAAAAAACTTTATTACGTATATGAATGTATACCGTGAGAGTGTTAATCACTACTCCGTGTTTTAAAACTGCATTATATTTGTAGAATAATATTATTTTAAATAATGATTCTATTTACAGTGAAATCTATAGTTTAGAGAACGGATATATCAGTTCACAGTTTTGAGAAAGCTTTAAAATTAAAGAACTATAAATGTTAAATTTGCTAACTGTTGATTACCGTTCACTTATTGGCTATTTAAAATATTTAGTTCCAATTTTAATGTGTACTGTGTTTTATTGAATTCATATTTATCCCATAAAAAAATTTATTTCAAACCTAGTGCATGTTTCAAATGCATACTTAAAGGTTCGAATTTTGTTTGAATTTTTATTTTAGGCAAAATTTTACTTTTTTGTCATGGATATTTCTTACTTCTTTCGCTAATTAGTAGAAATGAATCAAAGTTAATTATATAACGTTTAAATAGGAACATCAACTACAATTTTAAAAACAACTTTATATTCATACAGAAAGCTGCATAAACTGTGAAAATTAATCATGTTAATTAAAGCGAACTTGAAAACCCGAAATATAAATATTAACAAATTTAAAACGTAATTAGTCAAAGATATTTGAAATAGTATCTTTAATTTTAAGTGCACTTATATGAAACCTTTTTTTTAAATGTATTTGTTTTTTTTCCTTTTCGTATTTTAACAAATAAAACATATAATGCTTTCATTTGTTTTAATACTTTTTCATATTTATAAAAAAATGAAACCAAATCATGAATGGATGAGAAATATAAATAAAACAGTGCTATTTTTTATTGTCATCTTATGCTCAAAATATATAATTCCATTGTTAAACTATTTCACATTTCATTACATTTTGAGGGCTGTTTGAAAGACTCGCAAAAATTTTATTATTTATAATTGAAATATCAAAACTGTTCATAAAGAAAAATTATGTTTCCTTTTAAGTCCTGAACACTTTTCCCAACATAACTGCTACGGTTTTTTTATTCGGGCTTTTATTCCATTAATTGTTTTATATATATATATATATAAGTTAAAGATACTGGAGCAACTTTTTCATATCAAGACAAGTTTTAATTTCATTACTGCGTATTATAATTCTCTCATATTTGATGGTTACTGTTTTGAGAGAAGTTCTTCTAGCTCTGCGAGTTGATTTTCAAGTCAATGTATAAATACCGTTTTAATGAAATATATCGGCAAAAATTTATTTAAAACTCAAAATGGAAGTAAAAAATAGATTGGCTGATAATTTAACTAATTGTTTTTTTTTAATTCACTTCTCAAATTTCAACGCTTAAACGAATGTATAGCTTCTAAAACACTACTGCACCTTTAAACAACTTCGAGAAACGTAATGATTTCTAATTTTAAAATGAAAAGTTCACGCACAAGATGGATAAAAAAGCACAGTCAGTTTTGTAAGTACGAAAGTGCAATCCCCTAAATTCGATATTCGCTAATGGGATTCCAGCCAACTTATGTCTTACCAATTCTTGAGCCACAGCTAATTTCAAAACACTTATCTAAGGCACCCTCCAAAACAATCCCGCAAGCACAGCCAAAAGTTCACATTTTTATAGCAACAAAACTATCACGAGTAAATATGATTACCATACAGTACAACTTCAAAAATTCGGCATCATCGGGATCGAGACTATGCCGAATTTTTGAAGGAATATCAAAAAAGTAACTAGGAATATGAAAAGTAGAACTATATTCTTAATGGTGCCTTTAGCCATAATTTAATTCCTTATTATTAAGTGATAATTATGTAAGAAATGAGAAAGTTAAATATAAAAAAAAAATACCTTAATTGATATTTTTTTTTATTTTCTATGTTACAGAAAAAAACCTAAGAAAGAGCGAAATTGTTTCTTCTTTTGTAATTTCGGAAAAATCGATGTAAACTTTGTTTGCTTCAGTTTTTTTGGCCGTTCTTTAACAAGTTTTTTTTTTCATTTTATACAAAAGAAGAATGTCTATTTCAGAAATAGTCTTGTTTCTCTACAACAGATAGTAATTCTCCAGTCAAATTTATGTAATTTTAATAACATCTTTTCTGCTGTCGGTTGTTCATCCTCGTGATTTCTGAGCTTCTACTAGCGTTATCGGCGTTTCTATTTGTTCTATTTTGCACAGCTTCAGCAATCTTGCTGTCCGTTAAATTGTTGATGAATTTTCGTCAATGCCTAGCCAATCATCTATATCTCTTTTTTAGACACTTAATGCATTTTCAGATTTCGCGTGTTCAATTAGAGCATAAATTGCGGTCTTTTCACGAGAAATGTAAAAGCCTGAAAATTCTTCCTCATCATTGATGGCGCCGTTGCCGAAAATCATTCTGGCCATATATTGTGCCATGCATTCGTCAAAGTTGTCCCCAAAGTTGTTCCCTTGCTAAGCAACTGTGCAGTTCCCAGAAAAAAAATTCAGAAAATAATCGCCTCTGACAAATGAAGAAAAAAGTCAAATATTCTTTTTTTTCCGTTTTACTTTCAATCTTTAAGTTTTTAATTCATAAAGAATTGCTATTTTTCTTCTGTCTTCTCTTTAAAGAATTTCTATTTTTCTCCATAAGTTGAAAGTGTAAAAGGAAAAGGAAGGGAAAAGATGGATTGATGCCAGATTTTTGAAGTCACACTGTATACCCCAAGCCAATTACCCTAAACCCGTTCACAACAAAAGAAAGATAGAGGGTTCAAAAGGATATCTTCAATCAACCTGGTATTTTGCGTTAACCCCCTCACTGACAAGCCCGTGTTAATACGTTCACTAAGCTCCAGGTTTCACTGCAATACAAGCAATATTTAAAGTAATATAATTCTATTGATTTAATGTATTTTTAATACATTGAACAATGATTAATACTTCCAAGGATTGCATTCATATTCGTTAGTAAGTTTTTTTATAAAATATTCAAAGAATAACTTTTTTTAGCATTTAAAACAAAATGCAGAAAAAACAACATTACAATTTTGCCCTTTTCCAAGACAGTCGGAGGGTTTTAAAGATGCCACAAAAGTTTGAAATGGTGAAAAATGACTAAATGACTGAAATTTTATCGACGTTTAGGATATATGTAATTAATTTAGACTATTTCTTCTTTTTGTATTTATTTATTTTTGTTTTGTAGAAATACAAATATTTGTTAAAATCTAAAAACAATAACAAAAGTTTCATTATTGTACAAAAAATTAATTCTTTCAAAAACATATTTGACACGATTTTGAATTCCAGGTTCCATATTTTCGAGTAGCCCTTCATCTTTATATTTCTTATTTCGTCGTATGACAAAAATCTAAATTTGAAAAAATTATAATAAAAAATTCAAAAGTCCATAAATATTTTACATTGTTTCTCATAACTTAATCTATTTGTTCTTCTTGTATGTTTTTCAGTATATTTTACAGAGAAGTTAATTGTCTTTATCTAGAAAAATGACACTTGCAAGCCCATTAACTACCACCATCAAGCCCATTAATTAACTTTTGTAAAGTTATCGTTGCAAAACTGCTGAAAAAACAGTGTTTCTGTGTTAATTGATTTAATAGTTTTATCTTCACAGGTATTGATAGAAAACTGAACGCTTACGGCTCGTACAATCGTGATTTTAGAAAATTTCCTATCGGATCAACTCTTTGACATTCTAAAAAGTTAAAGTAGTATAAAATGATAATAATAATCAATACATTTTTTTCATCATTTAAAACATTTTTGGTGCCTTTATGTTAGAAGGACGAGATGCTCGGATGGGCTGAAAACATATTCAGAGTGTCTTTATTGGCAAATGCCCCGTTACAGCTTTAATCATATTTGGCAATAAGTTGTGTTTCTCATGCATGCCGTAAATATTCTTTATTTTCTTTTGCGAAGCCTACTTAGTGAAGGCTAAAACTGATTCATTAGCAAAAACTTACTGGACGATCCTCTTATTTCTCTTAAATTTTACTACCATTTTTAATTCAATAGCATTTCATTAATTAAGCTTAGCTCTGCATTAATCTTTAACTGATGTCACAGAAATTGTCACATAACTAGTATGAAGCGGTGTGTGAGACCGCTCCGTGGAAAGATGAATAAAAGGCACTATTAGCTCATAGGATGGTGTTTTTGTACTAAACTTTTTGTACAAGACTGTTATAATTAAAATTCACCTGTTCAAAAGTATTTGGTGATAGTCCTAAAGATCCAAACGGAACAAAATTACGGTAGTGTTTGTAGTTAAACTGAAAATTGCAAGTTAAACTATAAAAATTGAAAAAAGCCGCGGTCTGAGAGACCGATAACATCAGTTAAAGGTTAAAAATAATCGTAAATTCTGGTGCACATACATTTGGTGTATTTTATAATTTTCAGAGGGTTGTTTCGTTAGTTTTAAGTATTCCTTAAAATAAAGATAAAATCTATCTGTGAAAATGGAATTCTACCTCGAATGGAAATATTCCAAGGTAAATTTCCGTGAAAATAATAGAATTCCATTTCATCTGCTAATACGGAAAATCTGTCTAAAATGGAATGTTTCGGTGTTTTCTCGCGATTCTGTCTCAACAAGTATATTACTGTATATATTAACGAGAAAAATAGTAATTGGATATCTTAAATAGAGATGCCCACAGCTTACTGAAACCAGTAAAACATGCAACAACGGAATCTGTCTATAACGGAAACTAGCATTAAGTCATAGACGGAAACTAGCTTATCCCCGTCCCCCCTCAACATCGCAAAACTTTCTAACGCATTCATAGACTCAGTCTAATGCATAAAATCATAAAATTGGCTGAGATGGCAATAGCAATGATAGGAAATCGAATAGCATTTTTCCTTTTTCGATACGTGTATTGAAGTTCAAGTTATAATCGAATGCTTTTAAATGACGACCCTTCAAATAGAAATCTTCCCAGTAATACTTTATCATTCCTTAAATACAGCTATAACGAATATTTTATTCTACTATAAGCTTCCGTTCTTTTTACAGTAAAGTTATGAGAAATTGTAATAGATCAAATGCATAATTAATACAAAATTAGTCTAATAAAAAAGTAGAACAAAATGAATAAACAGATGAATAAACAGATGTTGTCTCTTTATTGCATAGATGGTTCCATTTTAAAAATAATACATACATGGAAATGTTAATCTCTTGCTAAAAAAAAAAATCAATTATTTTGTCCATGTTTTTAAAATGCATGTTACACTTATATCTGTAAGATAAAAAGTACAATCCCTGAAAGAATAAACGATCTCATAGCAATCGTTCTTCTCAAAGCAATATTTCTGCTACTGACCACAAGACTTTAAAAACTTTCCTCTAAATTCACACGGACGTTTTCGGCGAATGAACGGGTACTGATGTAACAAAACGACTAACGCTCGTATTCACCAACTACTTCGACCCCGAGTTATACCGATAACCTCGGTCGAACGCTCAAACGATATGGACCTTTAATCCTGATTGGATGTCTCCTTGATAATGTCCAATCAAATGTTAGCCTGAATTTCATTTGAGCGTTCCACCGAGGATTCCTAGGTCGAAGTAGATGGTGAATACGAACATAAATGAAAAACCCGTATGTGATGCTTAATATGGGAATAACTGATCCCGAGTCGAAAGTCCAAACACAAACACATGAACTCTCATCTTTCCCAATGAGATAATACGGCTCCGTTCATGACTCACGAAATGAAAGTATCGTTTGAAATTCGTTTCATTTAATTTTGCAGTACATTGTTGCAGTAACGAGTGTCGAGTTAAAATCTGAAGTAACGATTCGGTATTTCGTATTAGAGAGAATACCCGTTACTCAGTAACGAATACATGCGGTTTGCAATAGCGCTACAACAAAGGTAGTTTCAGCGGAGAAAATGACCTAAACAATTAGTTCAGAGAAAACAAGGATATTTTGATAAAGGTTTTATGGTTATTGCTAGATCCTCTTATTTTCGAAAGCTTAAAATAAGAAAAGTAGAAAAAATATCAAACTTAACTCGGATTATTATCTGAAATATGTTTTAACACCTGCTTTACAAGATGACATTCCATCACTTTAGCCAAGCAATCTTTATTCTTATCAGTTTCATTAGGATACGGCTACCAGCCATATCTATAAATCTACTGCTATATTAAATTTTAAATAGAGAAATTAAACCTGAATTAAGGATATTCCATTTAAATGCATCCCACACGGCGTGTCCCTTGTGGATTAATATGCATTTAGTCATTTAAGACAATTTTTTTGTAAGTGGTATCCCAAAACATTGGATAAAACTGGAAAATTGTGATCGAGGAGTGGAACAAAAGAAAGCTTCATATTTTAGGAAAAGCTTCTTTATCTTGAAACTCAAGATATAATTTGATAGTTCAACAAAGGAGCTATCACATTGAACATATTAAAAAATAATTTTTTTATCTTTGTTTATACATTTATTTTTCAAATTCGTAACAAAAATGCATGAACACCTTCTGCAGAATTGCACTACCCCCATATGTATTAATAGGATCAGGATAGGATTATGATTATCATAGAATTATAAGGATTGACATTACAGGCCAAGAGCAAGAAAATAATTTTGGAAATTACTCTTGGTCAACTGATGAAATTCCTGACGTCTTTCAAAGTCCCATAGAAAAATCTTTAATGGATGCTGTTAATATTTTGTAAACTTTGATTCGGATGGAATCTCTAGCAAACAAGGAACTGAAATACACTGAATTCTGGATTTTACACATACCGCATTATACGTCATTCCATTTCCTGATCAATTACTATATCAGTAACGTTAAGAAACTATTTTGGGTGACAATGAACCGCATGATACATTTTTCTACCGTCAATCCATTTGGAAATTTTCTTAAAATATACGCAAAATTTAAGAATAATTACCAGGTGTCCCAAAAAGGACTGATGGATTTTAAAATTCAATAACTTGCAAACGGTGAAAGAAATTAAAAAAACTCTTGCAGGAGGACTATGTAAGGTGTCAGGTGGATTTGATGCTGCGATTCTCAGTTTTAGTTACAAATAGCATAGACAGATGGCGTTGCAAGAAATAACCGCTAAATCCAGGCTCGATTATTCGGCTTCTTTCTTCTTCCATGCGAAAAAAGGAGATTAAATTGTATTGAATGGATCCCGAAGTACAGTCGTGGAAAAAAAAGTAAACACCCCCTACTAACTCCTCAACAAATCATTATAGAAGAAAGTTACTGGTACCGAACAATTGGAAATTAAGTCTACTTTTAAATGATGTATATAAAATTTTCTTAGGGGGTCATCTACATATTAAAACGAATCCTAACTTCATTTTTTAAATGGCAATACCCAATTTTAACAAGATATTTCAAATCTTCGGTTCAAACTATGCCTAGACACCAAATTTCAAGTCATTTGAATGATAAGTTTTTGAATTATAAGCATTTAAAATTTAGTGCTTCTAATGTTAAATTATATTTTCATATTTTTATTTATATCTCCCGAAATTATGCTCCTAATGTGCTAATTTTTTTTGTGGTAATAATACTAATATACCCAAACATAAATAAGCTGAATTTGCAATTTTTATAATTTTATGATATGAATTATGAATTGTGAAATTAATATTCGAAAAAATTATGAATTGCAACCTACAATTTTTTTGATGGATTTAGATTTATTAAGTCCTGCTTTGTGGAAATTCAAAAATTTCACATTTTTCTTCCAAGTAGTTTTCAAATTATGCTTAAAAAACGGCAAAATGATGGTTTAAGGGGCCGTCTATGATGGAGTGAGTAGACATTTTGAAATTTATTCTGCCGTACTGTAATCTAACACGCTTCATTGACTCCTTGATTGGCGCTTAAGGTGCCTTGATCAAGGAAGCGGCTCTCTCGGTTAACAATCCAGTACGGAACTTCAATTTGGATACAGCCCTTAAAATACGCTCGTTTTAAAATAATTAATTTCTCGGAAACTTATGATACGAATTGCATAAAAATTCGTTTTTAGGCTAATTGAAGGGTGTAGAGTTCATTTATGCTGTCAGAATTGGGTACTGCTATTGAAAAAAACAAAGTTATGGTCCGTTTTAATATGTAGGTGGCCCCCTAAGCAAATTTTATCATTTAAAAGTAGACTTTATTTCCAATCGTTCGGTACCAGTAAATTTCTTCTACGATAATTTGTTGAGGAGTTAGTAGGAGGTGTTTACTTTTTTTTTTTCCCACGACTGTACCAAAAATCGGGTCTGGTCTGAGCGCCTATTGCTGTCAGCGCTATATATTGATTGAAATTCAAACTAAAATCTAGAATCACAGTAAAAAAACTTCTGACATCATACATAACACTCCTGCAAGAATTCTTTTAATATCTGTCACCGTTTGCAAGTTATTGAATTTTAAAATCCATCAGTCATTTTTGGGGCACCCGGTACTTGATCAAGATTTTGTGCCTTCTGATGGTAATGAGTATGGAATTGTCTATATGAGTATGGAATTGTCTATATGAGTATGGAATTGTCTATATGAGTATAGAATTGTCTATATGAGTATGGAATTACTGTCAGAAATATGTTTTAACACCTGTTTTACAAGATGACATTCCATCACTTTAGCGAAGCAATCTATATTCTTAAAAGTTCCATTAAGATACGTCTACAAGCCATATCTATAAATCTACTGCTATATTAAATGAAAAGAACCTAAATGAAACATGAATTAAGGCTATTCTATTTAAAAGTATCCCACCCGGCGTGACCCCCTGTGGATTACTATGCTATTGTTCATTTAAGACAAATTTTTTTATAAGTGACACCCCAAAGCATTTGTAATGAGTATGGAATTGTCGAATATCCTATGAATAACATATGTCTACATTTACAGAAGCAATTTCTAGCTTGAAAAAGTAAAATACGTTTTAATTGCACATAAGGACAAAAAAACTGATTTGCAAAAGTGGTTGACAATAGAAAATGTTGCATATGAAAATATTAATCTTACAAGGAAAAAACCGAACGGGTTTTTAATTTCTATGAGTAAGGTTCCTGAGCAATTTTTCCGAGTACGCATTTACATTTCTTTACGTTGCAGATGTTGAGTGATCGTCTTTCTATTCCGAGGTTTTACGTTTAGTCTGACATTTTTTTTCAGACTGCCTGCTGAAAACAGCTGCGTTTAGCTATTTAGTTGTATTCAGTTGTTTGTCTTCCATAAAGATATATTAGCTAACAAAGATACAAATAAAAATTACAATAAACATTGATTGCACTGAAAATTGCAATATTCAAAATGCAATTTGTATCATTACAATTTTTATTTCAATGTATATATTTCAATTTAGTCTGAATTATTGCTGTTATTATGCTTATATTGGATTTAAATATGTTATTTTTGTCATTTTAAGGTTAATATGCTTCTAAAATGTTTAATTTTATATCGTGATTAGTTTTTTATGAATGTAATACACACAAAACTACTCGAATTACAGAAAAGGGCTTTTGTAATGTTGATAACTTCTTTTTTCTAATTGCATGAAATTCCTTTTTTTTTGTTTTTTACGATTGGATAATTCGAACTCTTTTATCTGCGCCTCAAAGTTTTAATTAAAGAGCTTCGACTGTATATTTACACAAATGTCAGAGAGTGGAGAGACCGATAGACAGACGAACTCAAACGATAAACACATTCCAAATACAGTAAAATCTCCCTAAAGCTACCACGTTCCGTTCCAATAGAAAATTGGTCGCTCCAAGAGGTGGTCTCTTAATGGAGATCATGATTAAATCTAGATTTTATTTGTTGAAAAAAGGTAACAATTAATGTTACTAAAATTTATTTTTCACATTAGGAAAAAATATGAAAATTTAAGTATCAAAACAAAGGTTAATAACAAAAGTTAATTACATAAGATAATTACTATAGAGTTTAAGAAATGAATACATTGACGTTTTTTTTTTTTTTTTTTTTTTTTTTTTTAAGGTTGTATCTTTTACAACTTTTATTTCCAAGTCCTTTCGAAGTTCAGTAAAATAAATGCAATTTTTTTTAGGGGGGACGGAAACAAATAATGATGATGTCATTAATTTAGATATTTCTTTAAGAGTTTCCTGACAGAATAGGGCAGGAGACGGCCGTCATTCTTAATTTTTCGTCAGAGTTAAATTCATTGCCTAAAAAGGCACAAAGGGGTTTAAACACTTAAAAGTTACCAAAACAAAAAAAATTTCTAAACTTTTAGTTTAGAAGTTTGATGAATAATGCGCTCTCCAGAATTAGTTTTCTAATAAAACCTCCTTCAAGTGACCAGGAAAAAAAGGAATTTGTTTCATTTTTTTTTAAGAAATGGTTCGCTCATTGACGGAGTTCAAATGGAATGGTCTCTGAATGGAGGTAAAATTAGTATTGAGCCAATGGGAATAAATTTCGTTCCATGAAAAAAATGGTCGTTAATGGAAGTGGTCTCACAGGGAGGTTTCACTGTACTAGGAAAATTTTGTAAGAAAGCAATATTTATTAAGAATTTTTTTATTTTCTGAACATGAATAATTTAAAAGTTTACGAAATCCTTTAAATCACAATTTATAAAATACCCTTGTACGTATGAACCTGAAAAGAGAGAAATACTTGTCATTTATTTTAAAACTAAATTTACATCTGTGAGAGAACTGGAGAATTCTGAGAGGTATAAAGTATAACATTTCGAATAAAATATATTATTTCAGAAGCGGTAGAAAATTCTCCCTATGCATTTATCCCCCGTTGAAACAATTCTATTCTTCATCCCTTAAGTGATTATAAAATGTAATATGAATATTCTGCAAGTAAAAATAGTATTATTCAAATGTTCAACTTTAATTCATAAAAAGTATCTCTAAAGCCCGATAATACATTCTGAGTAGATTTAAATAAATAAATTTTTCAACAGTAGGAAGTGTTGTGATTTATGGCGTGTTAAGCCAAAATACTCGGCAGGAAGGAAAGCGCCCTCTTACGTTTAAACAAAACAGAAAAATAAAATTTCTACTAGTGACTTTTGTGCTGCCTTTTTTAATAAACGTAAGTAAATAAAGAATAGCTTACTTTTTATTCATGAATTTTGCGACGGCTCGTAAATCGTCCCCTTATGCGTGGAGAATGGCCAGGGTAACGGGGGAAGTCACCCGTTCATCGATGTATCCTTTTAAATGTTTTATCCTATTATTTACGTAGTGTATGGTGATTCTTGAAAATAATGTTTGTTAATCCACGATGCTGAAAGGTAATCTTGGATTAGTTTTGTGTCTTTGGTGAATAGAAGAAAGACTCAATTTTAAGTTTAGGAAGTTATAAGTAAACATTTTTTTGGAGTATTAAGTAACTCCATCTTTACAGTTCAACAACATTTTAAGAAGTGGAAAAACAGATGCGTCGTAAAAGCAGGAGGCCGTGTGATAAAAAAAGTACGATCATTAAAAATCTCCGGCAAAAGTAAAATGCACATATGGTTTAGAGAGTTACTTATAAGTTGTGCAATATCAGTCATTAAAACGAGGAAGTAACATAAAGATCTCAAAATAGTTCGTTAAAGTGTTTTGAGACTACTAATTGAGTTCTTTTTTCATATAATTGGATTTTTGAAGTTGCCGAAACATCTGGGTGATTAAATTCAACAGGAAGTAGTGAAGTCGAATAAAAACCTTTACACAAGGAAATCGTAAAATTACTTGCCCCTTACTTTTTCATTAATAAATCTTAAAACAATAATAATATAAAGACATCATTGTAATGCAAAAGTCATACAGACATCAGATGTTGACGCACGACCTAGGTCATGAAGATGGCGCTGGCATTGTTCAGAAAACTCGGGTGATCATGCCTGTCTGGCCAATACTGAGATGAAACATTTTTGCAGTCACGAACAAAGTAGGGGGTGAAAACTGTTAAGCGATAGGAATGGGCATGCATGAGGAAGGATGCTAAAATCCACAAAACGTTCGTGGAAGTAATCGAATTGGGTAATTTTCAAAATCTGCCCATGTTTTGGAATAACAAATTCAAATTTTTAGAAATAATCAGAAAGTTTTATTTTTTTTAAATATATAATTATCTTACCTCATAAACATTAATATACAAGCATCAGCAGAGACCAAATTACTAATTTAACATTTTAAAACTAATTTTTAAATTTTAATGAACTTGGTAATGACATAAGTGAGCACGGTTATGACATCTATGGTAATGACAAATTAAGCAAAGTATTTTTATTTTTCCTTTATCATAAATCGCAGCCATTATATTTTCTGGACCATACAATGATTTTCTATTTCTTATATAATAAAAGCACATTAAGAAATAAGAATTCATTTAATTATCAATTAGAAGTGGGTACGGTAATGACGTACAAAAAAATTCTCACCAAAACATTCAAAGTATTTGCTTGTTTTATTGAAACTATAAAACTATTTACTCTATTAATCTAAATCTGATAACAAGTTGACTTTTAAGGAGTATTTTTGTCTCGATAAAAATGCATGTGCGGCCTCTAAAAAATTCTAGACGAACTTTTTGTCAGAAGCATGTCAGAAGCATGACACTCTTTCTTAGGACACGGTTTAAAAAAATTATTAAGAATTATAGATAAGTTTAATTAATGAAAATAAATATTTTTTTAATTATTAGCATCTTAATAAATAAAAATGTATTTAAAAAATTACAACCATCTGTTTTAAATATAACTTAGTCAAATCTGTACCTAATAAATTGCTTGTTAAGACAACCTACGGTAATGACATTTTGACAACAAAAGAATATATTTCTTATTTTTATTTTTTTTTATAAATAATAATATATCTGTAAATTATCATTAAAGAAGTAAAAATTAAATTTAAAAAATGAAAAAATACCGACTGCGTAAAAACTAACTAATTATTTATTTCTCATCGATGTGGAACTTTTTTTTATATTACTCACCTAATTTTTTCTTTACTTGTATTGATGACTTTTACGTTGAGTTTAATTGTTAGTTCCTATCTATAAACACTGTTTTGTTGATGCCTATAGGTGTCAATGAAGGTTAGATTTACATTAAATCTAGAGATCCTACGTACACGACTTCCACGTTGTATCATATTTTAACGGATCTTCTGGCTGTAAAGTAGTCAATGAAACATCGTCTTCATTTTGAAAGACCTATCCAATGATATGCCACTCAACAGGATTCGTAATTTTTTCGTCTTTACCGCCATTTTGAATTTATAAAAACAAAACTTAGCCTATAACCATCGGAGCGTTAAGACGAATTGATAGAGACCTCATTCATTAAAATCCATGGAGCCGTTGGGATGTTTCGAAAGTATAAATAAATCCACATATCCAGATATGCGTCAAATAATAACCCTTCTGGGCAGTCGGGTAAAAATGATTAAAATGCAATAATCAAAATTATGATATTTAACTATTTTTCTGTGCAAATGTGAAAGGAAAGTAAAACACGACACTTTTTGAAAATCACCCAGTTGTCGTTTCCACCCTCATTTGGAAGTTTTCTGTCCATCAACCTTACAGCCCATATATAGCACCAAGCAAATGCCACCCCTTTTATGTATTGAAGAAGATTTTCAGATGAAGTCATTTTGACACAAGTAAAGGTGTGAGGACAACGGCGAAAAAGTCCTTCCGTATGCTGGGCGCACACTTGTTTCAACAGTGTTTCGAATTTATGGTAAGCGTAATGACAAATACAGGGTTGTTATAATTAAAGTTCGCCTATTCAGAAGGCTCTAGAGCCGGTTCTATGGCTCCAAACGAAACAAAATTTCACTAGTACGTAGTTGAAGAGATGCGCCCTGCGAAAATCGAAAAAAAATTGTTAAAAATTTTGTCAATAGGTGGCGTTGCGCCAATATTTAAGCCGATATTTGCAGATTCCTTTATTTTGTAAAAAACAAAATACAGGAAATTTTATTTCACAGTTGGTAAAAGTAAACTTTTTCAGATTCGTTATATCAATTTCGGTCAATCCAGATGAAACACACAAAATCACAAAATTTCACCCAACGCTTGAAAAAGATCACATTTTATTCAAATTTTCGACGAGCGACCTCAAAGTGACGTCGCAACTTCGAAATCTTGAAATACCCCTCTAACCACCTGACGATTTAAAACTTGCTGATAAAGTGTGTCTGTCATTTCTTTGATACTGGAACAGTTGATTGTTTCTGAAAAGCATTTGAATCTACGCTTTGTGGAGAATGATAACTTTGAAAGAAAAGGCACTTCTTGTAAAGTTATTTTATCAAAATAACAGCAACGCAGCTGCAGCTCATCGAGAATTCCGGAAACTAAAAGATGTTAGACGTGGACCAATGTTGAATCGTGGAATTCACAAAATCATTAAAAAATTCGAGGAAACAGGAAAACTCGACATTCTTCCTGGCAGAGGAAGAAAAAAGGTAGACATTTCTAGAATTGAAGATATTGCTACTACAGCCGTGGATTTAGCAAGCCAGTCATCATTTGGAAATGCAAGTGTGCCAGCTATTACGAATGAAGTCTATATGCCATTTCCACTGTGAGAAAAGTGATGCGTCAAATTTTGCGCTACTATCCATACAAGATTCAGAGGGTGCAACAACTAATACAAGGTGATACCGAAAGTCGGCTATCATTTTCACTACAGTTTCTTGCACGAATGAATGTGGACAATTCTTGGCCCTGGAATATTCTATGAACTGATGAAGCGCATTTTTATTTAAACGGACAAGTGAACACACACAACTGTCGAATTTGGGCGAAAGAGAATCCTAATGTTGTCCAAGAAGTTCCATTGCATGCAGCTAAAGTGACGGTGTGGTGCTGTTTCACAGCTACGTTTATGATAGGGCCATATTTATTTGAGGAACTAACATCCATAGGACCCATTACATGTTCCGTAAATGGGAGAAGGTATCTCAATATGTTGTCAAATTTTCTAATTCCCGAGCTGCAACAGCGAGGCTGCCTTCAAAATATCGCGTTTATGCAAGGCGGTGCACCACCACAAATTACTAGAGCAGTTCGGACTTTCTTAACAAGCCATTTTACAGAAGACCGCATCATAAGTTGTTATTTTCAAACAGTCTGGCCACCACGAACGCTTGATCTAACACCATGCTATTTTTAGTTGTGGGGATTTTTGAAAGATTCTGTATCTAAAGACAGATGTCAGACAATTTCTGATCTGAAAGACAGTAGTAGACTTCATATTGGCTCAATCTCACAGGACAGTTTACGCAAGTAGAAAGCATAATTCTGAGAATGGAATGCGTTATTGAAAATGGTGGAGGATTCATTGATAATACGTAATGTTATTCTTCGTAATTTCCTCGTTGCCGAGCTACATGTTTTATTTTTGTTTATGCAGATTACATCACATTAAATTATATTCATTTTTCTGTATTGTTTGGAGTCATAGGTCAGGCTCTAGAGCTGTCTGATTAGGTGAACTTTAATTATAACAATTCGCAGTTCCTCGAAGTTTGTTGAAACTTTTAAATTTGTGTGCTTCGTCTGGATTGACTGAAATTGATATAATGAATCTGCAAACACCGCCTTAAATATTGGCGCAGCGCCACCTATTGACAATCACCGCCTATTGATTTTTTGCGATTTTCGCAGAGCGCATCTCTTCAACTACGTACTAGTGAAATTTTGTTTCATTTGGAGCCATAGAACTGTCTCTAGACCCTTCTGAATAGGCGAACTTTAATTATAACAACCCTGTACATCACTCAGCATATTGACTATGTAGAAATTTTTAAAAAGTAAGCCTAGTTCTTTATTTCCGCTAGCCTTGAATAAAATTATAGCCTATGGTACACTGTAAAAAAAATACGACCAGTTTTCCTGTAGGAATCGGAAAAATAGTTGCCCTTATTGTACCGGAAAAATTTCCAACCCAGCTCGGAATAAAATCCGTATAATACCACTTTATTGACTATTTCCTTTTTTTACGGATTTTATTCCAAGATGGGTCAGAAAAATTTCCGGTACGATAAGGGCAACTATTTTTCCGATTCCTACAGGAGAACTGGTCGGATTTTGTTTTACAGTGTAACCCAAGAAAACTTAATTTTTCATTTCCCTTGCAGAATCATTATTTATTTGAAAGGTATTTATTTTAAATCCCATTCTGTAGATCGAGTTTAAAACACTATTTATAAGTGTGTTTATAAAATAAATGAAAATTTTAAGATTTATAAGCACAAAATTATTTACAAAATCTCATTGTTGAATCAATATTAAAAAATTAATATTATAAAATAAATGAAAATTTTAGGATTTTTAAGCACAAAATTATATAAAAAAACTCATTGTTGAATCTATAATAAAAAAGCAATATTACTCTTAATATCCGTTTATTAAAAAGTAAATAAAGTAACGTTTAATGAATATTTTCTAACGGGTAGTGAGTTTGAAAGTAACGAATACTCACGGGTGCTCATTTACTCGTTACTTTTACAGCCCTACTTTGTTGGTTATGCATTTTTTACCTTTTCCCAATCAAACTTAAACTTTAAAGTTTCTTTCATTTTTTTACTAATTATATCACTTATTGTACGTGTACAAATATTTAAAAAATACGATTCATACTTTTTTCAATAATGGAATAAGAGTATTTCTCTTCAGAAAGTGTAAATACATAGGCTTTTAACCATTATTTATTTTCTAGCTACATTTCAAAACAAATAACATTTTGTTGATGCAGATGATAAATCAACCCTATTCTGAATTGATGCCATATAGATTTTTTTTAGGTAGCTTTCATTACAAAAAGCTACCTATTGCAGCCGTTCGGAGGAAAGTGATTTCAAAAAATTTTGGTATATTTTCATCGATCATGACCCCCAGACCCCGAAACCACCTTCCGTTCAAAATTTATAAATAAATATATATATATATATATATATAGACCGGTTATTCTTAGCACCCTCTGTCTTCATGTCTTTCTGATAGCTGCCGTAACCAGGAACATTCAGACCGCAGGGAATTAAGGGCCGTGATTTATTTTGTGAATTCATGGTAAAATAAGGGGGGTAGGTGGTCAAATTCCTCCACGCTGGCCAAGCGGGTTGGAGGAAGTCCATCCGCGTTCGTTCCCCATGCACTAGGCAACGGTACTAACAGGCTGTACCGGTGGAAGGTGCAGATTGGACATTAAGTCTCCGCTCCCAGTCGATTCCTTTAAGTCCTCCTCGAAGGCAATTAAAGGGTCTTCTCCTGGTTAATAAGCAGAGGCTATTAAACAGCCCATATATATATATCTGACCTTTGTCACACTATAACTCTCGTATTTATGAACCGATTTGGATGTAATTCGGTGTGTACATAGTACTTATCAATGTCTCGACCGAGTTCGTTGGCCAGCTTCATCCGCCATTTTGTTTCAAAATGACGGCCATTTAAACTTGTTTAAAAATTTAAAATTTGAAATGTGGTACCAAAATTTTGAAAATGGAAAAATATTTTTTTCTTGTGTATTTGACCTTTATACATAGACTCCGGAGCAGTTTTTGTTTCGTCTATATCTTAAAAAATGGCTGAGTTATAGCATTTTGAATTTCTAGCATGGCTGACATTTTGAAACGTTCTGAATTTTGTCACGCGATAAAAGGCGTATTCATGAACCGATTTGGATGTACCTTGGCGTGTACATAGTATATACAAATATTTCGACCGAGTTCGTTGGCCAGCTTCATCCGCCATCTAGTTTCAAAATGGCGGCCATTTAAAAAAAATTTTAAAATTTTAAATTTAAAATGAGATACCAAAAAATTAGAAAATGAAAAAGATTTTTTTGTATGTGTTTTACCTTAATACAAAGATTCCGGAGCAGGTTTTGTTTCGTCTATATCTAAAAAAATGGCTGAGTTATCGCATTTTGAATTTATATTGTGGCTGACATTTTAAAAACACCTGATTTTTGTCAAGCGATAACAGGCGTATTTATGAACCGATTTGGATGTAACTTGGTCTGTCTCTGTACATAGTCATACCAATGTCTCGACCGAGTTCGTTGGCCAGCTTCATTATCCATCTTGTTTCAAAAGGGTTGCCATTTAAAAAAAATTTAAGGTATTAAAAAATTGGGAAATGAAAAATATTATTTTTATGTGTTTGGCCTTCATACAAAGATTCTGGAGCAGTTTTTGTTTCTGAAAATTTGTTCTTTTGTTTATATCTTAAAAAATGGTTGAATTATAGCACTTTGAATTTCTAGCATGGCTAACACTTTGAAACGATCTTGTATTTGTCACGCGATAACACACGTATTCGCCTATTTCGATGTAAGAAGGCATGTGGATAGTATACATCAATATCTCGACCAAGTTCGCTGGCCAGCTTCATCAGCCATCTTGTTTCAAAATGGTGGCCATCAAATTAAAAAAAAATTTAATTAAAGTGAGGTGCAAAAAAATTAGAAATTGAAAAAGGTTTCTTTCTTACGTATTTGACCTTAATATAAGGATTCAGGAGCAGTTTTTGTTTGTCTTTATCTTAAAAAATGGCTCAGATATAGCAGTTTCAATTTCTAATGTGGGTGACATTTTGAAAAATCTGATTTTTTTTTGCCTGCGACAGCACTCGTATATATCAACCGATTCCGATGTGAGTGAGCATGTGTACAGCAATTACTAAGGTCTCGACCAAGTTCACTGGTTAGCCTCATCCACCATGCTGTCTTAAAATGGCAGGCACTTTAAGAAATCGCCGAATTTGGCAGCCAAATATAAGTTACCTTATAGAAAAGCAGCTTGGATAAAGCTGACTAATTTCGCGAAATTATCATTCATTATATTGATAAAAATTAGTATTGAGTCTCCTATATTCGGTTTCCACTAAATTGAGCTTCGTGTGTTTGAATGATATAAGTTGGCTTTTTTAAAATAAGGAATATGAAAGCTACCTCTTCCTCCCGGCACTGGCCGGAAGGACTTTTTTTATTTAAATTTAAAACACGGAGAAAGTTAAATTTGCAACAAAAATGTGTAAAGAACCTCTGTGTCATTGCTTAATATTAGATAATAATAAACATTAAAAGATCTTTTTTTAAAACTAACTAGAAAATACATAGTAAACAAAATGAAGCATTTTGATATGTAGTTAAAATATTTTAATATTTTAACTAATTTTCTCAGTTTATCTTGTTGGATTTTTTTTTAAACTTTCGCTTTTATTACAAGAAAATGTATTTTGTAAATATTTAATTTTCATATATAAATTTCGCATATTACGTACACGGGGAACAAAAAGATTTTTAAATTAATAAATATGTTTAACTCACAAGTTAAATAAATAAATATTTTTAAACGTCAAACAGAATGCAACATTTCTAAATGTAATAAATATTAAAATGTTATATGTGGTATGTTATACAAATTGGCTTACTATGCAGCGGTTAGAGTGCTATTTAACCCTTAAATGCCGGGTGTTGCTTTTCGGCAACATACCCAATTTAGGCTCTAAAATACTTTTAGAATACTATTGAAACTATAATGCCTAATGTTGCCAATAAAATACGTTCTGAAAATATTATTAAATCGATTTTCAACATGTATATGGCAACACTTGTGCTGTTTAAGAATAAAGATAGATTTATTTTTTCAATTGTTGATACATGTTCTTTTTGTTTTGTTTGAAAGCTTGCGAAATACACTATTTTGTTCTGCAGTGAGCAAGTAAAATTTATTTCTTATTATAGTTCCTAAAATTCTTGCGTGTTTAATAGTATAGAATTTTATCAAGGGAAATTATTTTTTCAATTAAAGACCAGTATTGCCAGTTTAGTAACAAACTGTTTTTTAGCCGTAAACCATACTTAAAACAAAATATGATTTTTAAAATATTTTTCCCATGATTTATGTAAAAAATGAAAGCCAAAAAACATTATTACAGTGATTTTTGAAAAGTCAGGCATTTAAGGGTTAATGTGTTACCGAAAAAAATTCTAACAATGCATTCCATTTACCATACAAAATTAATTACACGAGCCATAGGACTTACTAATAAGTACCGTATGTTTCAACTTTCTAATACATCTGTGTAAGGATAAGGTAATGATTAGTAATCTAGAAAGTACACGGTGCACTGCATTGTACAAAGCGGATTAATATCAAATTGGGAATCGAAAATTTTGATACAAATTTGCAGTAGTCTATTCGTATCAGCTCTATCATCAACTAGTTCAATTTATTTGAATCAAATTTTAGCGGTAGAACATGTAGATAAGCCAAATAAAGGCGGAGTAGAGCTCTTGTCTGAAACAAAGAGTAAATCCTTTCACACATACAATTAATGTATGTTTCATGAATAAGTGATCACTAATGTAACGCATGTACAGAGGTATGAAAAGGCCGATTTGCTTTAAGTAGCTAAAACTAACATTAAAATAACTTGTGACCAAGCAAAGTGTTAAATACATTTATATAAAACATTGTAACAAATTTTCAAATTTTTTTGCTAGTCATAAATAAATGCAAGTAATGAATAGCAACATGGTAACAAATAAAACAACTTTAAATAGATATTATCTAGATTAGAATCTGCAATCGTGAACATTATAGCTACCATTAAAATTCAAATGGACTTAATAAATTAAGTCCATCTAAATCTGTCTAGAATCTAATCTCCAAAACATGTATTTAAAGTTGTTTTAATTGTTACATTGTTGCTATTCATTACTTACGTTTATTTATTTAAGCAGTGCAATAATTATATGAGGCGCAATAAATAAGTGAATAATTCAATAAATATATGAGACGAATTGAATTCTTCCAACCAAGCGAAAAGTGATATCGTATGATTCGTATATCTTTGCCAGTAAATATGAATGAGAAAAAATTTATATGAGAGTTAAAGATATTTTCCAATTTATTTTGTTATTTATTTTTTAACTTTTATTATTCACTACATTTTAATATCGTTTTTAATTAGAATACATTTTTCTTTTTGTTCAAAATGTGGAGTGTTTTGAAATAGAGACTCAATGTTGTATCTTGATTTTTCAATTACTCTAACCACCTCTAAATCATGTCTGAAGTGGCTTCTTAATTAAGATATTTCATCAAATATATTTACTAATTTAATCACCTTAAACAATTTTCTTTCACTCGAAAACATACATTAAATGAATATTCATAAATGGAGAAAATATAAAACAGAATAAATGCAAATGATAAAGTAGACTAACAGGGAAATAAACTTACTCAAGACACTTAATATTAGCGAATGCATATACAATTTCAAGCACATGAAAAAAGTTAACCTCTTGAAGTTATCTATATGCCTTTAAAATGTCATTTTCGATCAAAATATTAATTTTCCATTTTTGCAATAGTATTAAAATCGAATCTTTTATTTGTCTGAATCTGCTTCAAGCTTGTCTGTATCTTAATTAGAACCAGAGTTACAGCTACTGCAGCTTTAGAATTGAGTTAAAAATATATTTTTAGCTTTTTCTTAAAATGAAGTTTTTCAAAATTTTGCTATGCGCAAAACATCCTGTATCAAACAATTATTCATGGAATGCCTTGAAATTTGTGTACTTCTTTTACGAATGTTTATTCAGGGAATAGACTGAATCGATAGAATCTAATAGATAGAATCATGATAATATATTAATTAGTTTTATAATTACACTGGTGTAAGTGGCAAAGTTGCAACAAATGTTGCGAATTTTTCATTACGTTAGTACTTTAACCACCACACCAGCTGAGATAAAGGTGCCTATGACGGCGTTTGGATCGCCATGTAACGGTGGTTCAGGATTCGATTGTATAGCAAGATTTAAAAAAAAAAAAAAAAAAAAAAAAAAAAAAAAAAAAAAAAAAAAAAAAAAACTTCAACATTGTAGGTGACAGGAATAAAGTCAAAATTTATCCATTTCGGATGGAACAGATACATGTATAAAAGGCCATAAAACCATGTATAAAAGGCATACATGGAGATGTATGGAAAGAGGCTCCATAACGTTGAATAAAGAAAACTAGCGGTCCTTTTTCGGGACCTTACAGCCAGCAAGCGAGAAAGCCAAGTTAATACTTTCGCTCACTGATTCACATGACTTGGCGTAGCACATTATCGCCAATTTACAAAGTTTTTGGCGACGGAATGAAAACGGACAAAGCACTATCACGAGGTTTAGCAGAATATAATGTGGCATCCCTTCCAGCCATAACTCACAGGAATGTAAAATAACCCTTCTTTATTTCATGAGAATCGGCGACATAAAATCTAGATTTTGTTTATTTTAACGCCAACGAATTAGCTTTAATGTAATTGTGTAATCTTAATAGATGTATGGAAAATGCAGAGGACAGGCATATAGGCTAACGTACATGAAATATATTTGAGATCGCGATTCCCATAAAATAATTTAATTTTTGTTATTCCTTTTTACCCGACTGAAAAGAAGGGTTATGTGTTTCACGCGTATCTGTGTATGTGGATTTCTTTATACCATCGAAACAACCCAACGGTTGGATGGATTTTAATGAATGAGGTCTCTATCAATTCGTCTTAACGGCCCGATGGTTATAGGTTAGGTTTCATTTTTATAAATTCAAAATGGCGGTAGAGTCGAAAAACAAAATTACGCACCCTATTGAGTGGCATATCATTGGATAGGTCTTTCAAAATGAAGACGATGTTTCATTGACTATTTTACAGTCAGAGGCTCCGTTAAAATATTATACAGCCTGGAAGTTGTGTATGTAGGATCTCTAGCTTTACTGCAACTCTAACCATCATAGACATCTATAGACTTAATCAAAACAGTGTTTATAGATAGGAACTAACAATTAAACACAACTTAAAAGTCATCAATGCAAGTAAATAAAAAAATAGGTAAGTAATATAAACAAGTAATATAAAAGAAATATTTTAAGTCAATTCCTACTTAGGTCAATAAGAGAATTTTTTTTCTTTCACTCTTCTTTCCTCTTGAGTGGCGCTTAAAATGCCTTGATCAAGAAGAGAGCTCTCTCAGTCTTAAAATACCTTGATCAAGAAGAGCGTTCTGTTGATTATTGAAAATTAATTAATTTAATTTAATTAATGAATTAATATTTGAAAAAAACTGGATTAACATCAAGTGTCATCCACTACAAGCTTTAAAAAAATTATTTGAGCTTGATTGGATGAATAATAAGTATTTTATTAACGATTAAAAAATTGAACAAGATATATATAGCGAGGGTGTGAGCTAATAGTTGGAAATGGAAAAAATAGTTTCACGTTAGTGAGAAATAATTAATTAGTTCGCTTTTTATGCAGGGTTTGATTTTTTAAATTTAATTGTTTATTAACCGTCAAATTCTAGCTACAATTAGAATGAGTTACCTACAACGCAGATAAAAATACGATAAAATGAAAGTGTGACGTAATGAAAGGACAGCTGCACTTAGGTTTTTTGTGTATTTACTTGATTGCTTTTAGACAAAGACCGTAAAGAAAAAGAAATTAATTATGGGAGAATGGAATTTTGATAACTGGAGTTTGAAATCATAAATTTGTGTATTTGAACGTATTGAATTAAGTTCGTTGCGAAAAGGAGAGAAAAAAAACATGTAGATAGAACTACGTATTGTTTTAAGAAATGAACTAATTTAATAATTTCACTTGCATAAAAAAGGGGGGAGAGAAAAAGCAACGTTTGAAAGTAATAGAGTTATGTTCAAAGTAGATTTCGAGTAAAGGAGGGCTGGAAACCGATATGTGCAGAGAAAGCTGCCACAGTGCCATTATAATGCGAATAGTCTATGTCCCAGAGAAAGTTATTCTCTTTATTATACAATTTATAAAATGTCAAAACATTGGTTAATTTTTGAGTTATCATGTTTTGCAGAAATGTCAATTTAAAAATAATTTTGACTATTTTTTACTTAAACAAATTATTACTCTATAATTGTTAATTTTTTAAGATATTTTTCAAAGTTTTAACTTGAAAAGATATTTTAAAAAATTCACAAAAATCACCTTCGAAGGTGTAATATTAAGCATTATAACGTACCTCCGTACTTCATGAAATCATCTATTTGAAATACCAGGACGGATGTGCGCACGACCTCATTTTAAGTCCAGCTGCAATGTTCTAAGCATGTGTTTTTCTTTTCTTTTTTTCTTTTTTTTTCTTGTTTTTCTTCGCTAATTGTTATTGTGATTGTTTTTATTCGGGGTTTATAGCATATACATATAGATTATTTTTTTATTTCTACACTTCTGCCCTTTATTGTAATATAACAATAGCTCGAAAAACTTACGAACTTTACATATGGGATACTTGCATACTTGGACCTTATTTCTGTTTGCATAGTATAAATAAACCTTTATTTAATCTCTTTACATTAGATACAATTAAATAATTCAAAAGTAACTAAAAATATTGACATAAACTACTTTTGATGAAATTTAAAATAACTGTTATTCAGCAAACTGCCGCCGCTAAACTGAACATGGTGCTAAAGCGGTTAAATAATCGTATCTATAAAAACATAAATATGCAAATTGGAAAGGTCAGTAATTATTTTCTACCGCAAAATGAGATAAAAATTTGGTTAATTGTATATTTTTAAAATTAACATGAGTGAAACCTTTTGCTTGTTTAATGCATTGCCTCTTTAAATTTAACGTGAACGAAATTACGAATAACAGCTAGGTTTTTTAATAATTTCTTCGTAATTTAATTTCTTATAGATTTCGAAATTGTTATCTACGGCTACAAATTCAGGAAATGTTACATTTTTTATGCTAATTATTGTTTTATTGGATATGTCTAATTCATTAAGTCAATCGTTACGGAGTTTAGATGATAATCTGCAACTAGGATTTTCCGGCAAGAGATCACATCTTAAAATTTATTCTGTATTCTAATCTACTGATCTTGAGATAAATTTAGAAATTTGCAGTATTGCCGTATCTGTAACTGAAAAAAGTGCTGTAGTTTTATAAATAGGATAATAAAAATTTATTCATGATTCTTTACACTATGACTGGGTTTACTTTTTTATTTTTGACAAATTTTTTGAGGCTATTAATTTTGAATTAACCGATATTATGATGATAAATTCTAATTAACGAGTTATTTATAAAATAATATTTACTGAACTTTAAGATTAATTCGAATTATCTAACGCCCACTTGGATGGATGGATGGCCACAAAATTCAAAAACGTTATTGAGATTTATTATAATATGTTCCTTTTAGGTAGCTTTCTTTACAAAAAGCTACCTATTGCAGCCGTTCGGAGGAAACCGATTTCAAAAAATTTTGGTATATTTTCATCGATCATGACCCCCAGACCCCGAAACCACCCTCCGTTCAAAATTGATATATATATATATATATATATATCAATATATATATATATATATATCAATATATATATATATATATATATATATATATATATATCTGACCTATGTCACACTGTAACTCTCGTATTTATGAACCGATTTGGATGTAATTCGGTGTGTAGATAGTACATACCAATGTCTCGACCGAGTTCGTTGGCCAGCTTCATCTGCCATTTTGTTTCAAAATGGCGGCCATTTAAAAATTTAAAAAAAAATTAAAATTTGAAATGTGGTACCAAAAAATTGAAAATGGAAAACTATTTTTTTCTTATGTATTTGACCTTTATACAAAGACTCCGTAGCAGTTTTTGTTTCGTCTATATCTTAAAAAATGGCTGAGTTATAGCATTTTGAATTTCTAGTGTGGCTGACATTTTGAAACGCCCTGATTTTTGCCACGTGATAACAGACGTATTTATGAACCGATTTGGATGTACCTTGGTGTGTACATAGTACATACAAATAACTCAACCGAGTTCGTTGGCCAGCTTCATCCGCCAGCTTGTTTCAAAATGGCGGCCATTTAAAAAAAATTAAAAAAAATTAAATTTAAAATGAGATACCAAAAAATTGGAAAATGAAAAAGAGTTTTTTCGTATGTGTTTGACCTTAATACAAAGATTCCGGAACAGGTTTTGTTTCGTCTATATCTAAAAAAATGGCTGAGTTATAACATTTTGAATTTCTATTGTGGCTGACATTTTAAGACGACCTGATTTTTGTCGCGCGATAACAGGCGTATTTATGAACCGATTTGAATGTAACTTGGTCTGTACATAGTACATACTAATGTCTCGACCGAGTTCGTTGGCCAGCTTCATTCGCCATCTTGTTTCAAAAGAGTTGCCATTTAAAAAAAAATGTAATTTAAAATTTAAAATGAGGTATTAAAAAATTGGAAAATGAAAAAGATTTTTTCTATGTGTTTGGCCTTGATACAAAGATTCTGGAGCAGTTTTTGTTTCTGAAAATTTGTTTTTCTGTTTATATCTTAAAAAGTGGTTGAATTATAGCACTTTGAATTTCTATCATGGCTAACACTTTGAAACGATCTTGTATTTGTCTCGCGATACCACACGTATTCACCTATTTCGATGGAAGAAGGCATGTGGATAGTATACATCAATATCTCGACCAAGTTCGCTGGCCAGCTTTATCAGCCATCTTGTTTCAAAATGGCGGCCATTAAATTAAAAAATATATATATTTAAAGTGAGGTGCAAAAAAATTAGAAATTGAAAAAGGTTTCTTTCTTAAGTATTTGACCTTGATATAAGGATTCAGGAGCATTTTTTGTTCGTCTTTATCATCAGATATAGCAGTTTCAATTTCTAACGTGGGTGACATTTTGAAAAATCTGATTTTTTGCCTGCGACAGCACTCCTATATATTAACCGATTCCGATGTGAGTGAGCATGTGCACAGCAATTACTAAGGTCTCGACCAAGTTCACTGGTTATCCTCATCCACCATGTTGTCTTAAAATGGCAGGCACTTTAAGAAATCGCCGAATTTGGCAGCCAAATATAAGTTACTTTAAATAAAAGCAGCTTGGATAAAGCTGACTAATTTCGCGAAATTCTCATTCATAATGATTTAGTACTGATAAAAATTAGTATTGAATCTCCTACATTCGGTTTCCACTTAATTGAGCTTCGTGTGTTTGAATAATATAAGTTGGCTTTTTTTAAATAAGGAATATGAAAGCTACCTCTTCCTCCCGGCACTGGCCGGAAGGACTTTTTGAAAAATGAAGTGTAAAGTATTCATAAGTCGAGTACAGGTACGTTCGAAAGAAATCAGATATATATGTCTAGCAAATTATTCTTTGAAGGATACTTTTATGATGTTAAACTTCTGATAACATTATGAAATATATGAGTATTACTGATGGGACCAGCAACATATTTCCGGCAGAAAATAGTGGGAGAAGTGTTTTTTGTTTATTTACACATAAAGACATACGAAAGAACACGATTTCATTACGGTTTGTAGTCAGTAATTGCTTGAAATGCGTTTTGTGACATTGATATATGTTACAGAAATGTACTTTGTGACGTTTATATATGTTACACAAATGCGCTAAAATATGCTCCTAATATTAAAAAAATGTCCATTTAACATTTATATTTATTATTATTATTATTATACTTCCTTGCCACTAATTTCAGGTATGTTATCGTCTCGAACAATGGGAGTTATCGAACCTGCCAATAGTAGGAGAGCTGTTGAACATTTTTGAGTAGGTATTTGAGGCACCCTGAAAATTTGTGCAGCACTTCTTTTGTACTGCCTGAATACAAAATCGAATGTCTGGCTGAAGGATCGTGGCCCAAAACCTGTGCCAGACCCGTGTCAAGTGCCATTTTTTGACACTACCCCAAAAAAGTATTTGAGGCAAGCTGAGATTGAAACAGAATAATATTTATACTTAGAAAAAAAATATTTTTGAAAATGACAGACACTTTAGTCGGCCCAAAAACTGTGCCAGACGCGTGTCAAGTGCCATTTTTTGACTACCCAAAAAAGGTATTTGAGGCACGCTGAGATTGAGGCACAATAATATTTATGCTTAGAAAAAAATATTTTGAAAATGACAGACACTTTAGTCGGCACAAAAACTGTGCTAGACACGTGTCAAGTGCCATTTTTTGTCTGGCACAGGTTTTGGGCCACGATCCTTCAGCCAGACATTCGATTTTGTATTCAGGCATTACAAAAAAAGCGTTGCACAAATTTTCAGGGTGCCTCAAATACCTTCCCTAAAATGTTTAACAGCTCTTGGACTACAACGAGAGTTGTCACGAAACTTTTAGAGGTGAATATGCATGAGAACAAGACTACAGTGGCAACAGGTGGCATTTCGTAGTCGTCCGCGTATCGCATGAAATACCATTGGGTTACACCCATCTCTAATAACGAACATCAATTATTCTTGTACTTTGCGCTTCAAAAATTCGTTTCAAAAATAAAACACGATAAATAAAAGATTTATGGGTGAGAGAGACATATGGTTAACAGACTAATAAAACTATTGTACGGAATTTGTTTTATGAAAAAACAACAATTGAAAACAGCGAAAATAGACGTCAATGCTGTATGTAATGCCATGGAAGTGTAGAATGCAGACCGCTTGCACAAATCAAAATTAGATTTACACATAAACACACCGTAAGATTTCTGTCTGTAGAGCTACCAATAAACATGGGACTATAGAGGAAATTTGCAGTCATTTGTTGTACCGGAAATCGGTAGAAGGTAGCAGGCATTTCTTCGGTAGCTTATTCCAAGCTATATGAGTATTAGGTGCAATATCGATACTGTGCTCAGTGCTGGAAGCACTTGCGGGTGGGTATCAATTTAAAGCAAAATCTGCCATTTCACAATTGTTTTCCCGCATTATTTTGTTTGAAGCAGCACGCACTATTATATAAAATTTGAAATTTGGCACACGCCAAAAACCCCACAACATGATGGTTATTAAGCATAAAAATACTGTATTAAAAACAAATACACTGTGCTAAAAGCACACACATTAAAATACAATCAACATCAACGTTTCATTTCGCATCTGCGAACGTCTCCAGGATGCTATGACACATATAAGTCTAAAATTTTAGAAAATGGATGCAAACGTCACCGAGTCCTTGATGAAACTTGATTGGAGCACGCACCAAACGTCATCAAGTTGCCTAGGCAACCAAAAGGAGTAAACCATCCTAGCGATGTAAAAAGGGGAGTGCTAAATAGAACTGACTCCAAAAATGGTTTATAACATATTGTGCCATATTTTATGTATGCTGTAGGATAAATTATCGTTACATGTTTGTTGTGCAAGATTAATAATCCTACTGGACTCTAAAAGTTTGTTGACATATGGAGTCTTGCACGGAATTATGATTCTTGCTTCATCAAAGTCAACTCTACTGCCATCATTAGCAAAACTAAATGTTGCGATAGCTGTATTTAGTTTCGATTGTGAAACGTCCCTCTTGTGCTCTTTTAATCTTTCTGAAATTTTTCTTTTAGTTTCACCGATATAAACCAATCTTTCTTTATTTGGAAGGGTAATTGGAATTTCATACACACCGGCTTTTTGATGATTCAAGATTTTATCTATATTATTACTAAGAATTTGAATCAGGTGGCGGGGGGGGGGGATACTAATTTTATATTGAAGGCGTGAAGAATCTGCTTTAATTTTTCATATAAAATCTGGGGATATAATTCATGCTCCTGTATTTGATAAGTAAACTATTAACAAATCTTACCTATCAAATACAGGAGTATGCATTATGTCCCCATTTTATTTGAAAAATTAAAGCAGATTCTTAAAGCGTTCAATATAAAATTAAAATTAGTAGCTCCCACCATACCTGATTCAAATTCTTAGTAATAATATACATAATATCTTGAATCATCAAAAAGCCGGTGTGTATGAAATTCCAATTACCCTCCCAAATAAAGAAAAATTGGTTTATATCGGTGAAACTAAAAGAAAAATTTCAAAAAGATTAAAAGAGCACAAGAGAGACATTTCACAATCGAAACTAAATACAGTTGTCGCAAGATTTTGTTTTGGTAACGATGGTAGCAGATATGTTTTTGATGAAGCAAGAAACATAATTCTGTGCAAGAATCCACGTCAACAAAATTTTAGGGTCCATTAGAATTATTAAGTTTGGACAACAAACCTGTAACGATAATTTATCCTACAGCATATTAAAATAGGGTATAATATGTTATAAACCTTTTTCGGAGTCAGTTCCATTTAGCCCCGCCCCCTCTTTTCAATCGTTAGATGGTTTATCCTTTTGGTTGCCTAGGCAACTTGATGACGTTTGGTGTGCGCTTCAGTCAAGTTTCGTCAAGGACTCTGAGACGTTTCCATCCATTTTTTAAAATTTTAGACATGTGTATCATAACATCCTGGAGATGTTCATATATGCGAAAAGAAACGTTGACGTTGATTGTATTTCAACGTGTGTACTTTTTAGCATAGTGAATTTGTTTTTAATACATAATTTTTAGTTTATTTCATGGTACAATCGTCCAATTTTTAATTTGGTTATTAATCTACAACTAACCTCCCCGCCCCCTGGGTTCTCCGACCTATAACTTCTGCTCCGAGTTTTACGATAACCCGGTGGATGACATTAGTAAAATTTACTTTGAAATCGCATTCCTGAAACAATGTCGCACGATCTAAATTAACAAAAGAAAAAACAATAATATTACGCTATTTCACTAAATAAAGGCCAGAAATTTCCTTTAACCTTTTCACTGCGTTCATGCACGTTATTGAAACTAGAAATTTTATTAACAATAAAATATGTAATTTGTACGGCCCTTCAATTTCATTATAGAAATTATTACTAAATCCCTGTTTCCAGTATCAAGTCCCAGACCGAGATTTTAAAAAAGTAATATTCGATTTACCTAATGACAGACATTTGCAATTGAAAATAATGTTACTGAAAATTAAAAACTGCTCTTACTGTATTACGCGGGACACATAATCAAGGTATGATTTTTTCTTATGTTTTTTATACTTATTGCCTAGAATTGAACTTTAAATAAATTTATTGATTGTCATACACCCTAGTGTCAGTTACAAACCAATTTTAATGCTTTTTTACTGTAATTGACTCATTTTTTCATTTGTAATAAAAATTCTGTCAAATAAAGTAGCATTTTTTATCTTCGAATTATGAATATAATAAAAAAAATGTTGTCAGTTTTAATGACAGCGTTCTAAAACCTTCATGACAGATCTCAAATAACAGAAAAATCAAATTCATTCATTTCATTACTTGAATATTTATCTTCTTTTAAGATTTGACACATCATCATTTTTCTTTAGATTCTTTATTTTCTTGTCATTGAAAAACGGGGTATTAATTTTTTTCTGATGATTAAATTTTTGAAAAGAGATTACTAAATCATTCTGTGCATTTGATCACCCAAGTAGAATTTACTTAAAACTGCATTTTATAAATCATTTCATTAATTACTTGATGATAATTTTCAAAACTAAATTGTCTTTATAATTTCTTAATTATTATTTTTTCTTTATTTTATCACATGAAGCTACTGTTTGCAGCTAAAAGAATTCTCTAGATTTCGCAAGATATCCGGACAATTCTTTTTATAAAGGGCGTTATTATATTGTTTATGAAGTCTAGATATTATAGAACTTTATTGAAAAAAATCAAAAAATATAAATTAAATTTTTGTTTGTATTTACATTTATTTACAAATTCCATTAAAATACTTTCAATTTGTTAAACAAAGGTAGTTTAACACAATTATCTGATATAACAGAATTACATTTAAAGGTTTCTAATAAAGTTATTACACTCTTTTATTTAACTTAACTCATGTGTGTAAAAATAGAACTTTGTAATCGATTTCTCACTCTGCCAAAATTAACAAGTAAAAATTAAATTTAAAAAATAAAAAAACCCGACTGCGCGAAATAATTATTTATTTCTCATCAATGTAAAACTATTTTTTATATTACTTAACTATTTTTTTTATTTACTTGTGTTTATGACTCTTAAGTTGTGTTTAATTGTTAGTTCCTATCTATAAGAACATTTTTGATGTGGCTTATAGATGCCTATGATTGTTAGAGTTGCAGTAAAGCTAGAGATCCTACCTACACAACTTCCAGGTTGTATAATATTTTAACGGAGCTTCTGGCTGCAAAATAGTCAGTGAAATATCGTCTTCATTTTGAAAGATCTATCCAATGATATGCCACTCAATAGGGTGCGTAAAAAAAATTCCGTCTCTACCGCCATTTTGTATTTTTCGGCCACCATTTTGAATGCATAAAAACAAAACCAAGCCTATAACCATCGGACGGTTAAGACAAATCGACAGAGACCGCATTCATTAAAATCCATCCAGCCTTTGGGGTGTTTCCTGGGTATAAAACAATCCACACACCCAGATACGCCTAAAACACATAACACTTCTTGGTAGTCTGGTAAAAATATATTTACACAGGTGTAATTTGGATGACTGTAAAACATAGTAATATTTTTTAAGTTAATTATCTTTACTAATAAGATAAAGCGCCATTCTGTGTGTGCTGGCAAGATTGGAGCGCAGACAAAAATAAACGTTACTGGGCCCCAGAAAATAGTAGATCTCACCAAACATATAAGGGAGACTGGGGAGAGTTGACCCATTTTTTACAAAAGGATTTTTTTATTTTTTAAACATTGAACCTTGAATAGTATTTCATATATCATTTTATTCGTTATACAATCAATTATAAAAATAAATTGCGACATAAGTGTACTAAATATTAAATTTGAAAAATGATTGAATTTAAACATGAGAAAATAATGGGCCAAGGCTCTCCACATATGGGAGGATTGAGCCACTTTATTTTATATTGAAATATTTGTTAAGAGAAATAAAATTTGTTTTAAAAAAGGTAGAATAATTTTATGCTACAAGGTTTAATTATTATTAAAAAATATTTTGGAAATTGTGATGTGTAAAGAAACCGGCTTAGCCGGAATTCCAGGCACAGGAGAAAAATTCCGTTTTAAACGCCTATTTTTTTACACTCGACCTGGCAACACTAGTTGGCACATAGTTTGACTTCATCTCATTGTGTTCATCTTGTTGAAATTTGTCCACATACCTCCTTAAAGTGTTTTGATCAATATATGTTCTTTTGAAGGTTGAGGAATACCTAACATTTTTAAGGCTTCTGCTTTCATCCTTTTTAGTCTTTTCCATTCTTTCTATTTACCTACTATGTTTACTATTTTCATAAAATAAAAGTTCCTACCAACTTTCCAATTTATATTTCATTAAATTTCTTCTTGCTTCTACAGAAATTTCCTCAACTTGATTTAATCAGTTTTAAACATCTTCCTTTCTATCAACCACCCCAATCTACTGTAGTTTTAAAGAATAATTTATATTATTTTAGAAATATAACCATTAAACCTTCATTATGTACAGTGTGTAATAAAAAGATTTCAAAAGCACTTAATTAAGGAGCTTTGAACATGTGGTCAAGTCTCATCACATAGCCACTTTTTAAACTATAGCACATTGTTATGTTTAGCCTAATTTACTGTACAATATTTATGCCTGGAATGAAAGCTCAATATTTCTACATTACTTAAAACTTACTTACTTAAATTTCTATGATATATTTTAACTCGGAAAATCTTACAAAATGTTTCTAAAAAATACATTTTTTTAGCTGAAAATTCTTCATAATTGATTTTTCCAAACCTTTGCGATTATCTTCATGAAACAAAGACTATTGTTTGACCATTTCAGTAGCTTTGGTTGCCACCTATTGTAAAAACTGAAATTCTTATAAGTATGAGAACTGAAGGGTGGGTGAAGCCTCTCCTATGGTCACCCCCCCCCCCAAGTCTCCCCTAAGTAGGACAGGATTAATCCTCCATATTTACTTTACGGGACCCATTAGGTAGTGACTTAACCAGAAAGTGACCGTAAGGGCCTAGCTAGAAACCATGAGTAACTAAACAGTTAAAGTCTAGAATAAAAATGATAAAGTACCATGATGTGATTCTTTAGGAGGATTCTGAATCAAATATCCCACTAGTCGGTATAACAAGTATAGCAATATATAATATACAACGACCCAATTACACGTACCTAAGGTAAACCCATATATTAGAGTAGCCATACTCAATCAGTGGCCCGCGGGTCACATGTGGCCCGGCGATCTCGTATGTGCGGCCCGAGACACATAATCATAAATCCAAATTTATACAATAATTGAGCTGTGCATAAATAGTCCAGGAAAATTAGACCTAATGAGGCGTCTGCCTGAAAAGTTTTGGAGAAGTTTTTTTCTCTTTCTCCCTTTATGTTTTTTCCGGGTGCTGAACACGATTTTAAACTTTGCCACCTCGCATCTGGTCTGCTTAAACAGTTATAAGAGAAAAACCATGAAAAAATCAGGTTTTTTCGTGTTTTCCATTGTAGCTGCTAGAGGGGTAAACTTTTTTTTAAAAACTGCTGCACCAAATTAAATTAGAGAAAATTTCCTACATTTTTCATACACTATGTTTTTTTCTAAGATCAATACTTGTTGCGATACCAGCAAAAGGAATTTTAGTGATATATTCAAATTCCATTATCGGAGGAGGAAAACGCAACACAATCACAATACACCCATTTCAATCACCAATTTGAAGCTTGCTTTTTAGTTAATTTTAGTTGCATTTCGAATTTTTTAATATTTGCTTACCTAGTTTTAAGCCTTTTATATGTTTATTAACAAAAGAAATTGAAATCAGTTAATTAAGAAAAATATAAATCACAAACACTCCGAACAGATGAGAGCATCGATGTTTATTTTCCTACCAATCTGATTTTGACTAATACATGATTATAACTGTACAATTATAACTATTATAAGTTTAATATAATAACATAAGACTGTAAACAGAAAAAAAGAGAAATGCAGAGTTGTTCGCCCATTAGTGTCGTTTTGGTAGCTTTGAAAGGCCTTGTTGATATTCTTCGAAAGGATGCTCATCGTTATATTGATTGCTCAGGTTGGGTCTTCACTTGGCTTAAAATATGCTAGAGAATTGACATGTGAACCTCTATTTCGAAGTCATTTTCGGCGATGAAGGAGCTGAGATTCTCACAATGGGCATCGCAGTTCAAACGAAGGAGCGAACAAAACAAAGCTTCATTCCTTCAGCCACATTTTTCACTGCAGTTTGTTTTGCATTTGCAGGATTTTTTTCGCAGAACAGCTTCTGGTGCGTGTGTTTGACAGTTGTTACTAGTGTGGTGCTTCTCTTAGTTTTATTCCAGCCCCATTCCTTAGCTTTTTTATAGTTACCTAGCCATAGCTGAACTGGTGGTGAACTCTTATACATGTGTATCGAGTTTGTTGTTTGTTGCAGAATGTTTCTTTCTGAGATGAATAGTTTTGGCAATACGAGTAAAAAAGATTTTAGCGATATATTCAAATTCCATAATCGGATGCCGAAAACGTTTAATGTAATATTTTTGTGAATACAAAACGAGTAGGTGAGTGTTCTTGAAACACTTCCATGGCGCCACACACGTGATATTACAAGAAGCCCCTCATCTTTCTCCTCCTTCCATTCTCCATCAGGGCTTTTTTGGTTCGTGTTGAAATTGAAAGCTCAGCTCTCAGTTTGTTATTAGACGACTCGACGGTCGGTTATACATTTGCTTTAATGTATGTGCAGTGTTCATTTAATTGAAAATTATATGTTTTAAAACGATTCTGTGAGACGTGAAGGGATATTCATGATGGCACAATATCGTTTTATCTATGACACGGAGTTAATGGGTGGAACTAAAGTAACAGAAGTGAAATCAAAAGGTGTGGAGTCTTTTTGATTAGCAAGTAAAAAAACGAAAAGATGGGTAAAGTAATTATTTATTGAACAAGTAGTCTCTAAGGATCCATAAAAAAGGCCGTAAACAGTACACAAACGAAACACACATTGCTGCAACTTGAAGATGATTTCTAAAGACGTAGAAAAACAATCGTTCAACATTGCAACAGTTTTCATTTAAAGTCGTTACTTTTTGTTTGGAGAAAAAATCCCACAATACTTTAAAGCAAAAGAAATTCATAAAGTAATAACAAAACGGAATATATTCTACATTGACAATCCTTTTAAAGGTTAAACTATTTTCTGAAAATTATGATATGAGCTGGTTCTTGACATAATCTGTGGACTAGATCACATGACTTATTTGGTTACTGCTGATAGGCGGTATCCTTTGAAATGCATGAAAAAGTCCTATCAGCTCACAAAATCCACACAGTCCATTTGCCTCTGACATAGACACAGCTATGCAACTCATTTATTTTATCTGGAGGAAAAGGAAGAACAATACCAGTTTTCTATAGAAGAATTAACAGACCATATTAAAGCAGGTGAATACTGTCCTTCAGTCAAAACAGCTTCTAAACAAGTGCAAAGAAGATATTGTTATATCAACTACTGCAAACAAGGTAACCTGTTTTTTACTTCAAGAACACATCTCATAAGATTTTGAGTGATGTTTGGTATCAATAAAAATGGCCATCTCCCCAGGAAGAATGACGGCGTATTGTTCAGATTACGGCAAGGATAGTGGCTGAAGGTATTCGGTCTCAGGTTTACAAATCTACTCAATATCCCTCCTCCTCCTGACGAATTTTGAAAGAGAATGAGTCTCTCATTTCAGAAACCATAAAGATTTTCATAGAAACACTATTTTTAAGAAAAAGAAAATGATACCTTAAAAAATGCTAGAACAGGAGTACTGCACTAGGTCACAGTATTATTACTGCAGTAAGAGTACAAATTCTTTTAAGATCGCTGCAAATATAGCGTCGCTTCCTCCAACAGAAGATGCAACTTTATACACATGTTTAAGGGTTTACTACCTGTACAGCTATGGCTAGGTAACTGTAAAAAAGCTAAGAAATGGGGCTGAATAAAACCAAGAGAAGCACCATACCAATAACAACTGTCAAACTCACGCACCAGAAGCTGTTCTGCGAAAAAAATACTGCAAATTCAAAACAAACTGCAGTGGAAAGTGTGGCTATAGGAATGCAGGTTTGTTTTGTTCTCTCTTTCGTTTGAACTGCGATGGCCATTTTGACAATCTCAGCTCCTTTATCGCCGAAAATGACTTGGAAATAGAGGTTGACAAGTCAATTATCTAGGATATTTTAAGCCAAGTGAAGACCCAACCTGAGCAATCAAGATAACGATGAGCCTCCTTTCGAAGAACATCAACAAGGCCTTTCAAAGCTACCAAAACGACACTAATGGGAGAACAACTCTGCATTTCTCTTTTTTTTCCTGTATACAATCTTATGTTATTATATTAAACTTATAATAGTTATAATTGTACGATTATAATCATGTAATAGTCATAATCAGATTGGTAAGAAAATAAACATCGATGCTCTTATCTGTTCGGAGTGTTTGTGATTTATATTTTTCTTAATTAACTGATTTCAATTTCTTTTGTTAATAAACATATAAAAGGCTGAAAACTTGGTAAGCAAATGTTAACAAATTCGAAATGCAAGTAAAATTAAGTAAAAAGCAATCTTCAAATTGGTAATTGAAATGGGATGGAATTTGTATATATCGCTAAAATCCTTTTTGCTGGTATTGCCATAAGTGTTCTTAGAAAAAAACATTGCATATGAAAAATGTTAGAAATTTTCTCTAGTGTAATTTGGTGCAGCAGTTTTTTCCAAAAAGTTTAACCCTCTAGCGAATACAATGAAAAACACGAAAAAAAACGGATTTTTTCATGATTTTTCTCTTATAACTTTTTAAGCAGATCAGATACGAGGCGGAAAATTTAAAATCGTGTTCATCACCCCAAAAAACATAACTGAAGAAAGAGAAAAAAACTTCTACAAAACTTTTCAGGCAGAATTGACTAGACTAGATTGACTAGACTAATAAAAATATTTAAGACTTCCAGAGTTTATATATATTTTTTCTGAGAAGATAAATTCTGTCCTATTATTTATAATTAACTTAAAATTATATTAAAAGCCGTTTCTTTAGTCAAAAATTCTTTTTGCATGTAATTTCTATTTGTCCTACAGTGACGCATGCCTCTCTTAATCTTTAACATTAATCAAACATCATTCCAAATTAAGTTTGCACTACATATTTTTACAATTATTTTGTTTTTCATTGAGTAAAAGATTGATTTATTAGATAAAATCTCCTCCTTTTTTTTAGAATTCTCTTTTTAAAATTTAATTATTTTTTATTTTTTTTTTTTTTAGAATTTAGAATTTCTGAATTGTCATGTTATTGCTTTTTATACTTACTATATAGCCAATACTGCATTTTAGGGTTCAACATTTGTCGCGGAAAAAATTGGCACCGAAAACACTTTATAGCACTATTGCCAATCAGCGAACTTCACGGCATATTTCTACAGCATTTGCAATAAAAATCTGCTACTAGGTTTATTAGTTGGAAAGAGTGGTGGTTTTTGGTGATACTATATATTACTAGTGTCCATAATTAAACGGCTCTATTTTAAAGTTGTCTATTGACGAGACTATTGTTCAAAAAGTTGTGACATTTCGTGTAGGAGCTAATGAAGAAATGGGAATTTCTTTGAGCGAAAAAAATTAGTTCAAAATTTCGCCACCAGAGGTCTTTTTTTGAATGAATTACACATTTACGATAGTTTGCAAATTTTGTTACAACAAAACATGTTTTTTACTAAATCAGAATTTTCGAATGCGATATGCATCGTAGTTACACAATAAAATTGTTCCGGATCTGCAAGCACGTCAGTGTCTTTCACGCACAATGTTTATGCAAGATGGAGCTCCTCCACACATTAGTCTTTGTGTTAAGGACATCCCTAAAAATCACTTCACAGAAGAGCGTGTCATCGGCCGCCACTTTCGTAATTCTGCGGCCTTCACAATCCCCAGAACTCAACCCATGTGACTATTGGTTTTGGGAGCTTTTGAAACATCTGGTAACTCGTGATAATCCAAGAACTTTACATGATCTTAAAGACAACATTTCAGGACATGTCCTTAGCATTTCACAGAACATACTGTGAGAAGTCAAGTGTGAAATATGCTATCTTACGATACGAGATGGTAACTAAAATTATGGCTGTCATGTGAAACATGTTTTGTTGTAATAAAATTTGTTAACTATCGTAAATGTATGCTGAATGTGTAATTCATTAAAACACCCTCTAGCAGCGAAATTTTTAACTGAATGCTCAAACAAATTCCCATGCCTTCATTATACCCTCCACAAAATTTCACAACTTTCTGAACAATGGTTTCATCTGTAGACAACTTTAAAATAGAGTCGTTCAATTATGGAAAGCCTCTATTTCTTCCGCGACAAACGTTCAACCCTAGAGATATTAACTTTGTTATATTGCATTGTTATACTACTTATGTTAATCACTGTTTTTTAAACCCTTTGTAAGTGTGTTAAGGCCCGCCTGAAGTCAGAAATTAATGTTTGCGGCCCGCGAGAAAGAAAGGTTGAGTATGGCTGTAATAGAGTCAAAGGAAGCATTAACAGAGTAAAACAATGGAATTAAACAAACAACACCGTTTATTTACAAACTATTTACAATATACAAATAAAGATACGATAACGTAAAAAAAGAGAAGCATTAACAAAGACATGGCTGCAACTTAGTGTAACTCAAGATTCAAAAATTAAAATTAATTTTTAATTATAATTCCTTTTCGGACAATTCAGGTAATACGGTTAAAATTGCTATGTAATTACTAAATAATTAGAAACACCACTTGAAAGTGGGGAGTACATTATATCTCATAAGAAGAATGCATAGAAATTAATTTTACTAACATCTTCATTCACTAGAACGAATTCTTAACCATTAATATTTATTAACTATCACTTTTAATTTTCAGTTAAACAAAAAATATATATTTTTTTACTTAAACATGTAATGAGATTTTTAAGAATAAGTGATAACATTCTTAATTTTTACTTTTTCATTTTAAATATACATTTCAATTAAATCAATACCAGTGACCATCTACATTAATACGCATTCCTTTTACATTTCAGTTATTCACTAGATGACAGAATGCTAAAACGCATATCTTGAAAGAGTCAGCATAGCAGGAAAAATTCTCGTATCGTTACAGGATCGGCTTTGATGCAAAAACAGATATTTAAATGCATTGTGAATAGGCTTTTTCAGACAAAAATTAACTGAGATTACATCGAGCTTACATGCGCTCTTTAATAAATTAGTGGCATATTAGAATGCCTCTTAGAGTTTTACCTCTTCTGTAACATACTTAGTTTTCGGTGGCTAAAAAAACATTGTTATTGTATATAACGAAAAAAAACAGGACTAAAAAATCCAAGTCGTCTTGACTATGTTGATAATATAAGTCTGCTAAACATACTAATATTTTCACGTCCAGGAAACCTCTGAACGACGTGTGGGGGCCTCGGATGAGGGCGGTAGCGTGTGAGGGTCTCTTCAGAGGCGTAAAGATTAATATTTAATATTGATGAAAATAAAAGATTTATTCGTAATAAACATAATAGGTTTTCTGGATTAAATATCAGTCTATGTACACAACAATTAAAAAGTTGAAGTAACGGTCCCGATGATAATAATAGTTCAGTGAGGTGATAGCATACCCTTCAGATCTGTACCTCCGAGAAAATGTATGCAAGAACGCCGAGAGATGTTTCTCTTCTTCCAGGATAGGACCTGTCACTTTTACTTTTGTGAGTTTCGAGCTTAACTAACTAACTTTTTTCATCAGAGACCTCCTGTATCCTCTCATTTCACTCCCGAAAGCCATAGAGAGTTCTTTAGCTATTCTCAGTCTTTTCCTGTCAAAATCGTTAGCTGTTTGTGCACCGATAGGTCGGGATAGGCCCAGCCTACTTTCTTTGCACCCGACACTCTGCTGACAACGGCCTGTGGGAAAGGGCCGTTTCGTTTTACTATGTCGGCATATGAAAGGGCTCCATAGTATCACTTTCTATGATGAATTATAATTGACCTGTTCCTTCTGAAGTTCCCGGCTAAAGTTGGAACTTAGCTGAAAAGTCAGGTCCTTTTTGGAAATACATTGATTTTCCTATCTACTGATCTTGTATCACTTTGAGGGGTTTTTTTATGTGGAGTATTGCGAACAGTCTTGAAGTTATACAGACGATTCTCTTTTTCGGAGAGGCTAAGTTTGCGCTTCCCGCTTACACAGAGCCCAGTGTTTCCGAGTGGACAGCTCTATTTTTCTATACAGCCACTCAGCAATCAGCCCACTATTCAACTATCATGCGAAGGTATGTCTATATGGTTCCCACCATAAGTTCCATGGTTCCCACATGTCTGCAATCGGAGACCACACAACAATCTGACCTCTGACTCCTCGAAAATCGACGCACAACAAATGTGTTACTTTATTGTTAATGGTAGCAGACCTGTGACTCCAGTACAGCAATAAAAATCTTCTACCTCAATATCTATACATACACCTTAAAACATTTAAAAAAAAATATTGATTAATAAAACATTTACATAAAATTGATAAATTGGACAGAATTAATAGAGCATTATATATTTTGACACGAATCTCTTATTTTTCTCATACCTCCATTTTGAGATATTTAAGTATAAATATTGACTTTTGGCACTTATATTTGTACTTAAACATATAATGAGGTTTTTAAAACAAAGCGATAACATTCTTAACTTTTACTTTTTACTTTTAAATACAAATTATAATTAATTCAATACCAATCACCATCTACATTAATACGCATTCCTTTTACATTTTAATTATTCATTAAATGACATAATTCTAAAATGATTACCTTGAAAGGGCTTGTACACCAGGGAATAGGCTCGCAGCATTACACGGCCCCACCAGTGGCTGAGAGGTTCTGCTCTCGAATCTGGTAGACGGGAGGTGCCGGGTTCGAACCCAATCGCGCCCGTCGGCCTAATCGTTCGGAGTTTTCGTGGTTTTCTTCGGACCGTGGATTTCCATGCGTTAATACGGATTAGGTTCCCTTAGAAAGACCTCCACGGAAGGCACTCCCCCTAGGGCCCATATCCCTGGTGTAGATAATTGGCCGTCAACAATCAACCCAACCCAACCCACGCAGCATTACACGATCGGGTGCCCAGGCTTTGATGCAAAAACAGATGTATAAATTGAGGACTAAAAATGGAAAAAGACGGAAGTTCCAAAGAAGAAAATTTCAAGTAAGCGATAAAAAGAAAATCTCCCACTTCTGGTACTTACAGCGTTTTGCACTTCACTCCTTTTGGACTCTTTCAACACTTTAAAATGTAGGCACCTAGCTTTCTGTCGTTTATTATTTAAATACCTAATATAAATATTTGTAAACATTTCCTTTATTTATTTATTTAATGTTTCTTCACCTTGCTTAAAAATATCCCATTCATAACACAATAACAACATGATTCGGTTGCGCATTGTGGCCACCAGTCTCCGCGAATCTTATCAGTGGCACTTTCAGCATTCTCCACTTATTTTTGTGGCACATTCAGCATTCTCCACTTCACTTCGTGTGGCACATTTAGCGTTCTTTACTTCACTTCGTGGGGCACATTCAACCAGCGACATTTTTCTACTAATGTTGGCACTTCAAGGGTTCTTCTATTTGTTAAAGCGGCATTTAAGTTAATTAAGGTATTTTAAGTTAATTTAAGTTAAGTAAGGCGGTTATTTTCGTTTAAAAAAAATCGATTTTTTGATACTTTTAGCGGTTTTTTTTTAATCCTCAATTCATTGTGGCTTACATTAACTGAAATTACATCAAAATTACATCAGTTTGAAAAAATAAGGTTATTAAACATTTGAAAAAAAAAATACAAAAAGATTCTTTTTCGCTATTGACTTTTTCTGACTTTCGGCGACACTCGTCAAGGTCCAGACGAGAATTCCAGCGGTAATGATTACCTATTCCAGATGTAATGATTAAAAAAAATGCATATTTAAAGCTGAGACTGTCTTCTTATTGACGCTGCAACCGGTTTTACAATATTACGAATTTTAACCCTTTCGAAAGAATTTGCTACTGCAGCTCATTTCTTGCCAACTGAAGACAACATTTTTGCTACACTAGGAGTAACTAAACGTAGGTATTTCGACACAATATTTTTAAAAGATCTCTTCAGACCGTATTTAAACCACTTACAATAATTTCGAAATGCTCGGATGGGAAGAAGTATTTAAAAAAATGAAATCGAGAAACTTTCGATGAAAACCTAAAACGCGGTCTGTTTCGGCGCGGCTTGTACTCAAGTTTTCACAATTAACTAGTTGAATGTGCCAATCCCAAAACTTTCTTCTATCTTATACATCTTATTATTTCAAAAAGTAGTTACACATGTTAATACTTCAATATTATTAGTTCAATACTATACCATCTTTGATTTTCATCTTAAATTTCCACTTCAGTCAATTAAACGGACAAAAAACGAGTTAATCTATATAATGATATTTGTTAAAATTAATAGTTTTTCCTTTTTCTGTTGTTATCAGCTGTTTGCGAATAGCCGGCTTAGCACGAAGCGAGTTCCCGCCGATAGACATTGAACTACGAAAAATCAAGAAAAGTATACAAAAATCGCTGTCACAGTTCCCCTTTACCGCGCAATATTTCCAAATTCAAGGGAGGAGCTGTTGGCCAAAGCCAAAAACATGCACAAAAAATTTGGTTCAATTGTAACCATAATTTTATACCCTTTTCGATGGTACAATAAAGAAAATGGCACAAGCATCGCTATTACAGCCCCCCCCCCCCCACCTTCAAGCAGATTTTTTTTAATTCCGGGAGGATTTGCTTGCCATAGACAGAAACATACACAAAAAATTTGGTTCAATTCTATGCATAACTTCATACCGTTTTCGATGGTACAGTAATGAAAATGGCACAGACATCGCAATTATAGCACCCCCTTCTGGGGGATTTTTTTCAAGTTCAGGGAGGACATACGGACCATAGCCTTACACGTACACAAAAAATTTGGTTCAATTCTATGCATAATTTTATACAGTTTTCTATGGTACAATAACGAAAATGGCGCAGACATCACTATTACAGCGCCCCCTTCAGGCAGATTTTTTTCAAATTCAGGGAGGACTTGCTTGCCATAGCCAGAAACATACAAAAAAAATTTGGTTCAATAATATGCATAACTTCATGCACTTTTCGATGGTATAATAATGAAAATCGTACAGACATCACAATTATAGCGCCCCCTTCCGGCGGAATTTTTCCAAATCAGGGAGGACCTTCGTGTCATGACCAAACATAAACACAAAAATTTTAATTCAATTCTATGCATAACTTCATACCCTTTTCGATGGTACAATATTCAAAATCGCACAAAAATCACACAAAAATCGCAATTACAGCGCCGCCTACCGGCGAATGTTTTCCAAATTCAGGGAGGACCTGCTTGTCATAGTCAAAAACTTAAAAAATATTTTTGGTTCAATTCTATGCATAACTTAAATACTTTTTGATGGTACAATGGCGACCGACACACGGACAGACGGACAGTTTCTAAAAACATGTTTTTTGGGATCTCTGACCCTTAAAACGTGTAAATCCGTCGAAAACCGGAAGTCGACAAAAATTTCGATTGCAATACTTTCTTCTATTGAAGATAGAAGAAAGTAAAAATACATATTTTTTCGTGAAATCTTAAAAGGACTTGTTAAAGGTACAGTTATACAGTTAATTTTGCTAGGTAAAATTCCCTATTGCCTGGACTAAGAATATCACATGTACTTCTGATACTCTTAATGGTGCATTTATTCATAAGTAATTCAAGTGATATTTATGTGAGAAAAAAAATAAATCTATGGTTTTTTTTATATTTATTTTTTTTTCTCACATAAATATCACTTGGCTTTGAATTAATTATGAATAAATGCACCATTAGGAATATCAAAACTACATTTGATATTCTTTCAAAAATCTGGAATTTTCAAAAATCCGGCGAAGTCCTGGACCTCGACGATGCCGGATTTTCGAGATTATATTGTGCATTATTAATCAATCCTTTAAATTCTTTCCTCCTGAATTTTATGATAACCTCTCATCCCATTATTTGGTAATCCAGCACACAATTTGTCATATAGAACATACCGGGTGTCCCAAAAAGGACTGACTGATTTTAAAATTCAATAACTTGCAAACGGTGACAGATATTAAAAAAATTCTTGCAGGAGGGTTATGCATAAGGTCAAAAGTTTTATTACAGTGATTTTCAATTTTAGTTCGATTTACAAACAATAGATGGCGCTGTAAGCAATAGTCGCTAAATACAGGCTCGATTTTTGGTCCTTTATCTTGTTCCATGCAGAAAAAGGAGATGGAAATGTATTATCCGGGGCACGAAGTACCAAAAATCGAGCCTGTTTTTAGCGTCTATTGCTTACAGCGCCATCTATTGTTTGTAAATCGAACTAAAATTGAAAATCACTGTAATAAAACTTTTGACCTTATGCATAACCCTCCTGCAAGAATTTTTTTAATATCTATCACCGTTTGCAAGTTATTGAATTTTAAAATCAGTCAGTCCTTTTTGGGACACCCGGTATTTTATAACTACTGTCGGCGGTGAAATGAGGAAGGTAGGGGAACAGTATCCCACACCATATCGATTAAAATATATTATACAGGGGAGACGGCAATACTAGTTTGCACAAGGTTGGCGACGGATCAGTAATTAGAATAAATAAAAACACGTCAAATTGCCTTGTCCTAGGATAAACTAGAAAGTTGGCGGCGGGGCGGTCTTTGGGATCAATAAAATTACGCCAAATTGAATTGGCCTAGGATGAACTAGATCGGCCTAGGATAAACTAGTTCGGACCAATGAAGAGTAAACTATAAAACCAGGCTAAACTATTTTATCCCATGATCATTAGGCCAAACTAGTTTGGCCTTGGAAAAACTAGTTTATCCTAAGGAATATCGATACCTACACGTTTAAAAAATAAATTAGTTCATGTAACTATCATTCATATCCATCCCTATGAAAAATATCATTTCAGGAAAATTTATTACATACTAAATTATTATTATTTATCAAAATATACATTAAAAAATAAAATATATTAATTTAAATACTAATTTAATAATAATTAATTATCCAGAAATTATAAATACATTTATCTATTTTTTAATTAAAAAGTATTAACATGCAAAATAATTAATATCGATAATTACACGTTTTAAAAAAATTAATTTCGTATCCTTCCCTAAGAAAATGATAAAATTTATAGAAAATTTATTAATCGCTAAGTTATTATCTATTAAAATCATTTTCAATCAAAATAACCTTAAAAAACATTTTTATTGCGACGAATTGACGCCGCGACGAATTGACCCCGCGACGAATTGTCGCTGCAATGAATAGTCGCCGCGATGAATCGTGCGCGATGAGTTGTTCCGCGATGAATTGTGCGCAACGAATTGACTCGACAACGCCTGGCACAGGTGATAAATCACAAAAAGTTCTTTATGGTTACAACTGTATACGAGATACAATAAATGGAGTTAATTGTGCACCAAACCATGCTCCCTAAAATACGCCAATTGCTTCATATATTGAAAACTGAATAATTTTAAAACAATAACTAGTTGGATGTGCCAATCCCAAAACTTTCATCTATCTTATAGGGTAAAAGCACCAATAGTCGGCCACTTAAGCGATCTCTTTAAGTATATAGCTCAAAGCGTAATTTTAAAGAACAATACAACATTTTTAACAGTGACGCATGTTAATGTACACTTTTCTTTTACTGTTTCAGCAATTGTTTTTAAAAAAACTGATTATAGTTTTTATTTATAAAAAGTTATACTTAAAAGTAGCAAAGGTCCAGTAGTCGGCCACTCAATTCTAGTGTTCGGCCATCACTGGACCAGTAGTCGGCCACTTAAATGCTTTGTTATTTAAATAACTTAAAGTATAACTTTTATAAACAGAACAACATTTTAATGATAAAATGTGTTAATTTATTCTTTTCTTATAATGTTGCTGTAATAATTTAAAATATTATAATAGTATTTAACACTTTCCAACGTAGTTTAAAAGTGTTTGTGAATTTGGATTGTCTTCAGTCTGTCCGAGTTCTAACACTCGCAAATATACTCGAATCTCCTTGAAATTTTTGTATGTTTTGACGTTAACAATAGCACGATCGCTACTGAAAATAAAGTCTGTAGAATTTATAGTTCATCTACAGGGACAGTCAGAAATATGCATTACGCTCAATGAGAAAAATTGCTTCACGTTTATTTTAATGATGTTGGCCATTTCAAATATAATGAAATTGATATGCATTTATGAAGTGCATTTAACTACGCATTCTAGACAATATGGACACTATGCCTTTTCTAAAATGTTTACTTTTTTTACGGTATAAAGAATCTCAATTTCGTTGAAGAATTCTGCAAGTCATGGGAAATACTTTTATAATCTATTCTTCATGCAAGATTTTTCATTCTTGTTTCATATGGAAAGTAAAGTTAAAAGTACCAAATTATCTAGTAGTGGGCCTTTCAAATTTTTTGTTTAACCGTTGTAGACTAGGCTGCGGGCAGAGAAAAAATTATTACGTCATCCTGTTTCAAACTGAAATTATGATGTAGGACAAGATTATTAACAGAACATGATCACACCTGATCTGTCAATGCAAATCTTATTGTGATATCAGCAGTAGGGAGCGCCAAATCGTCATTTTAGCGTTACTATGATGTCGTCGAGTTTCGGGATGAAATTTTAATATGTTGCATGTCTCGACTAGTACAATGCACATATTTCAGTTTATCTTGGGAATTTGTGGTTAGATATATGCAGAACGCGGCCCCAATTCTTCATTTTCGCGTTACTATCTCGTAATCGAGTTTCGAAATGTAATTTTAATAAGTTGCATATCTCGAATAGTACATTACAAATATTACAGTCTGTCTCGTAGTATCTTTGAACATTATGAGCAGAATGAGGCGCCAATTCTTATTTAAGGGAAAATATGGTTTCTTGTTCAGTTGTTTTCCCCTATTCGATATTTTAAATACATGTGACAAAGCAATCGTTTGTTATCATTGTTATTTTAGTAGTTATCTTATTATTATAGATTTGTGATTTTATAGTAACAGTCGTTTTGATATAATTATGCGATTTTATAAAAAAATTCTTGTTTTTTGCTATCTTTTTTTTATGAATGAATGGGCGCATAGCATTCATCAAAACTAAAACTAATCACTGGATGCAGCAACTTCTTCGTGCAGCAGTCTCAAAAACGCCCTAAATTCGCGAAATCCGCGATCATAAACGAACGAAATTCGTTAACGCCGCAATCAGTAACGAACGTATGAACGCATAGCGCTCATGAAAACCGAAGAAAAACATCACTGGATGCAGCAAACTTGTGCAGCAGTCTCTAAAACGCAGTAATTCGCGAAAGCCACGATCACGAACGAACGAAATTCGTTAACGCCGCAATCAGTAAAAAACGTATGAGCTAATAGCACTCATGAAAACCAAAAAAAAAAAAAAAAAACATCACTGGGTGCAGCAGCCGCGTCTTGCAGCAATCTCCAAAAAGCAGTAATTCGCGAAAGCCACGATCACGAACGAACGAAATTCATTAATGCCGCAATCAGTAATGAACGTATGAACACACAGTGTTCATGAAAACAGAAAAAAAACATCACTGGGTGCAGAAACCTCGTCGTGCAGCAGTCTCTAAAACGCAGTAATTCGCGAAAGCCACGATCAAGAACGAACGAAATTCGTTAACGCCGCAATCCGTAACAACGTATGAATCCATAGTGTTCATGAAAACCGAAAAATAAAATCACTGGGTGCAGAAACCTCGTCGTGCAGCAGTCTCTAAAACGCAGTAATTCGCGAAAGCCGCAATCACAAACGAACGAAATTCGTTAACGCCGTAATCATTAACGAACGTATGAGATAATAGCGCTCATGAAAACAGAAAAAAAACATCACTGGGTGCAGCAACCTTGTCATGCAGCAGTCTCTAAAACGCAGTAATTCGCGAAAGTCACGATCACGAACGAACGAAATTCGTCAACGTCGAGATCAATAACGAACATATGAATGCATAGCGTTCATGAAAACTGAAAAAAACATCACTGGGTGCAGCAAGCTCGTCATGCAGCAGCATTTAAAACGCAGTAATTCGCGAAAGCCACGATCACGAACGAACGAAATTCGTTACCACCGCAATCAGTAACGAACGCATGAGCGCAAAGTGCTCATCAAAACCGGAAAAAAAATTACTGAATGCAGCAACCTCGTCGTGTAGCAGTCTCAAAAAGGCACTAAATTCGCGAAAGCCGCAAACACAAACGAACGAAATTCGTTAACGCCGCGATAAGTTACGAACATATGAGAGCTTAGCGCTCATGAAAAAAAAAATATATCACTGGATGCAGCAACCTCGTCGAGTAGCAGTCTATAAAAGCAATTATTCGCGAAAGCCACGATCACGAACGAACGAAATTCGTTAACGCCGCAATCATCAACGAACGTATGAGCGCATAGCGCTCATGAAAACCGAAAAAAAACATCACTGGATGCAGCAAACTCGTCGTGCAGCAGTCTCGAAAACGCACTAAATTCGCGAAAGTCACAATCAGAAACGAATGAAATTCGTTAACGCCGCAATCAGTTACGAGCGTATGAGCGCATAGCGCTCTTGAAAACCGAAAAAAACATCACTGGGTGCAACAACCTCGTCGTGCAGCTGTCTCAAAAAAGCGGTAATTCGCGAAAGCCGCGATCTCAAACGAACGAAATTCGTTAACGCCGCAAACACTAACGAACGAATGAGCGCATAGCACTCATAAAAACAAAAAAAAAATTAACTGGATGCAGCAGTCTCAAAAACGTACTAAATTCGCGAAATCCGTGATCACAAACGAACGAACGTTGCAGTCACTCACGAACGTATGAGTGCAAATCAATTTCATTTAACTTGTGCATGAATGATATTTATAAGTCTTTTTACCCGACTGCCAAGAAGGGTTATGTGTTTCACGCATATCTGGGTAAGTGGATTTCTTTATACCCTCGAAACATCCCAACGGCTGGATGGAATTTAATGAATGAGATTTCTGTCGATTCGTCTTAACCGTCCGATGGTTATAGGCTAGGTATTGTTTTTATAAATTCAAAATGGCGGCCGTAAAATAAAAAATGGCGGTAGAGACGAAAATTTTTTTTCGCACCCTATTGAGTGGCATACCATTGGATGAAGACCTTTCAAAATGAAGACGATGTTTCATTGACTATTTTACAGTCAGAAGCTATGTTTAAATATGACACAACCTGGAAGTCGTGTAGGTAGGATCTCTAGCTTGACTGCAACTCTAACCATCATAGACATCTATAGACCTCATCAAAACAGTGTTTATAGATAGGAACTAACAATTAAACACAACTTAAAAGTCATCCATACCAGTAAATAAAAAAATAGGTAAGTAATATAAAAATAGTTTCACATAGATGGAAAATAATTAATTAGTTCGCTTTTTACGCAGTCGGGTTTTTTGATTTTTTAAATTCAATTTTTACCTGTTCTCATTTTTTATGAAGTCTAAACACTATGAAGTCTAAAAATGCAACACTAAAGTAAATAATAATGACATCGTATGAGCCAGGGCAAAGTGCAAAGGAATTTCTTGGGCGCATTTGTGATAAGAGCCGTTTTGAGGGCCGCGATTTAGACGCTATTTTATTACCCAAGAGGTGGGTAATAACGCTTAATAGCATTGGTCAAGAAATCATGCCACTATATTTTATGAATAGCTATCTGCTAAACTAGTCTTTCTTGTATACATAATCAATAGGTTACTGTATCAAATCCTATATTTGTTTGGGGAAAAAAATCTAAAACTAAGCCGTAAAAATTGGTAGAATCTTAACGTGGCGTTATTACCCCAGAACACCTTATATATAGTGTACATAAAATAAAAAGCAAGTAAAAGGTTATATAAATCTCAAATTGCGATAATCAAATTAAGAAAAAAATCAAATTATTAAAAGTAGACTCAAAAAAGTGAAATAGCCTGTTAGCCAGTAGTCAACCGTGGTGGCCGATTACTGAACAAGTAAGTAAATATAATACCCAATAGTAGGCCACATTAAAATTAATTAATACAAACACACTTATTGAATTTTGATACTGAAAAACATTAGTTTATTAAACTTTTTAATAGTAGAGTCTTATAATTTTAGAAAATAATAAAAAATTAATTAATACTAGTCTTTTAAAAATTTTGTCATCGGTTAACAAAAAAATAGCAAAAACGGTTATTTGACCGCAACCAAATAAAAAATGGCTGATTACTAACGCAATAAAAATACCCCCAATTCTTTGCTTATGACGTATAAAGGATTGCTACATATAGGGGGATTGTAATATTTCATTTGAAATCAAAAATAAGCAATTCATAACGTATTTTATCTCAAAGTGGCCGACTACTGGGGGGTGGCCGACTACTGGTGCATTTACACTACATCTTAATATTTTAAAAAGTAGTTGCACATGTTAATACTTCAATATTATTAGCTCAATGCTATACCAACTTTCATTTTCTTCTTAAATTTCTGCTTCAGTCAATTAAACGGACTAAAAACGAGTTAATCTACAGCAAGAAATTTGTTAAAATTAATAGTATTTCCTTATTTTGTTGTTATCAGATGTTTGCGAATAGCCGGCTTCGCAGGAAGCGAGTTCCCGCCGCTGCGCGAGCTGTTGATAGATAATAGAAATACGAAAAATCAAGAAAAGTATACAAAAACGCTATCACAGAGCCCCTTTACCGTGCAATATTTCCAAATTCAAGGAGGACCTGTTGGCCATATCCAAAATTATACACAAATTTGGTTCAATTGTATGCATAAATTTATACACTTTTTAATAGTACAATAAAGAAAATGGTATAAACATCGCTATTATAGTGCCCCCCTTCCGGCAGATTTTTCTCAAATTCAGGGAGGACTTGCTTGCCATAACAAGAAACATACACAAAATATTTGGCTCAATTCTATGCATAACTTCATACACTTATTGATGGTACAATAATAAAAATGGCGCAGTCATCGCAATTAAATAGCGCCCACTTCTGGCGGAATTTTTTCAAGTTCAGGGAGGACCTATCGACCATAGCCTTACACATACACAAAAAATTGATTCAATTCTATGCATAATTTTATACAGTTTTCGCTGGTACAATAATGAAAGTGGCACACACATTGCTATTACAAAGCCCCCTATCGGCAGATTTTTTTCACATTCAGGGAGGGCTTGGTTGCCACAGACAGAAACATGCACAAAAAATTTCGTTCAATTATATACATAACTTCATGAACTTTTCGATGGTACAATTTCAAAATGCCGCAAAAATCGCACAAAAATAGATATTACAGCGCCTCATACAGGCGATTTTTTTCCAAATTAAGGAAGGGCCTGCTTGTCATAGCCAAGAACTTAAAAAATATTTTTGGTTCTATTCTATGCATAACTTCAAACACTTTTCGATGGTACAATATTCAAAATGGAACAAAAATCGCTATTACAGCGCCCCCTACCGACGATTTTTTTCCAAATTAAGGAAGGACTTGCTTGTCATAGCCAAGAACTTTAAAAAAAATTTTGGTTCAATTCTATGCATAACTTCATACACTTTTCGATGGTACAATATTCAAAATTGCACAAAAATCGCTGTTACAGCGTCCCCTAACGGCGAATTTTTTCCAAATTCAGGGAGGACGTACTTGTTATAGTCAAATACTTAAAGAAATTTTGGTTCAATTCTATGTATAACTTCATACACTTTTCGATGGTACAATATTCAAAATCGCAGAAAAATCGCTATTACAGCCCCCCCGCCGGCGATTTTTTTCCAAATTCAGGGAGGACTTGCTTGCCATAGCCAAGAGCTTTAAAAATTTTTTGGTTCAATTTTAAACATAACTTCATACACTTTTCGATGGTACAACATTCAAAATCGCACAAAAATCGCTATTACAGCGCCCCTTACCGGCGATTTTTTTCCAAATTCAGGGAGGACCTGCTTTCAATAGCCAAAAACTTAAAATAAAAATTTGGTTAAATTCTATGCATAACTTTATACACCTTTTGATAGTACAATGGCGACAGACACACGGACAGACAGACATTTTCTATAAACATGTTTTTGGGATCTCTGACCCCTAAAATGGAATCTCTGACCCGTATAAATCAATCGAAAACCGGAAGTCGAAAAAAATTTCGATTACAATAGATAGAAGAAAGTAAAAACTTGAAAAAACTAAAAACTAAAGAGTGCATTTTTTTAATTATGTATTTATCCATTAATAGTTTAATTATTATTATAAGAGTAATGGCTTAGAAAACTATACAGAAATCCCGAATTAATCCTGTTTAAATAATGTTCCTTTTACTTACCTTTCTTGATGGTTTCTTTTTCTTATCTGTTGCCATACCTGAAAAAAGTAACAGAACAAAAATTATAAATTTTATAAAAAATAAATTCCCTAGTTTTTGTTTTCCACCAAACGTAAATCAAACTGGTTAATTTTCTATAACCGGAGCCTGCGCCAAATTAACGAATTGAAACGTAAATATTTCGAACAACATGAATGACACTGACGAAATTAAGCAGAATTTTATGATAAACATTGTGTACTTATGAAAGAGTACTACAAAAAAGTATTTTTACTTTTATACTTATTTTTTACATGTAAGACACAAATTCATGCCGCTTTACATCTTCGGAACTGACATTTTGCTCGTAACTTACACAGATAACGAGATAGTAAACCCAACACCTCATTTTGCCACTAGAAGGAGCTGAAATGCACATCATACGAGTAAAGTGCATACCAGTTTTACTACACCTAGACATCACGTTTATGGTAATAGCTAACTTTGTACACTAATTATTTGCAGGGAAACACTCTTATAATATCTGATGAAAGCTGAAGAGGTTATGTTATATGTAAACGTTATGCTATATATTGTGTTCAAAAATAGCAAAACACACACAAATAACCAAAGGTATCCCTATAAAATATCTCAGCAACTAAAATGCACAAAAAGGTATAGACTTTTTTTACTTGCGCGCATTAAGCGGATGATGCGGTGACGGCAGAAAATGGGCCGGGAAATGAATGATCCGTGGTTCTGCATATTCGATTCTATTTGTATTTTGTTCATTGTCTTTTTTGACCGTGTGATACCTTTGATTTTTATTCCGCAAATAGCTAATTTTCGTATTAATAATATTTTAAATGTTCGTTTTTCTGTTCATAGCAATAATTCTTGGAATTACCAAACACAAAAGAAATGGTCGGAAAATGATGGGATAGTCTCTGATCCAACATAGGCTATACTTTATGTCGGTATCCTGTCCCAGAGAGAGTGACGGAGCAAAAAACAGTCTACCACTGCTATTTTTCAGATACTAAAGGCGCATGGAGTGGGAAATATTTTATAAATTAGATGGTTCAGATAACTAAAATGCCAGTCAGATAGCACACCAACACCATGTCAAAATTTCATTCCGAGAGTATTTTAAATGGGCGGCATCTCGATTATGGATGACTGTCATCGCAGATACCGTATCCTTCATAAACCTCTTATTTCGCTTTGGCAGTGTAATGCCCCCCCCCCCCCCCCCTCCTTCAGATCTCGAGAATCCATTCATATAGATTGAGACATTTGAAAGCCGTTTGTTTGATTCATTAATAAGATCATTTACATATTTGAAAACCAGCTTAATGTGATATCACTTTAAAAAGCGCCGCTGCCTCTTAAACTATTATGTTTGTGCACCACTATTCCAGTGTGGTTAACTTTTCTGACATTGTTGACATCGCTTCAGATTTCTTTTTTCAAAGACAACTCATATTTTTTATTATAGTATGAACACCTAAAAAATTAGCAATAATTTATAAATTTATGTATATTCTACATCGTATGATAAAATTTAGTTTAGAAAGACGCGCATAATACAGTTGAAAATATGCCTTCAGAAATTTCTACCAATAGACAGAAACATACTTGAATTCTTTTGTACATCCCTATATATTACCCATAGATTTTTATATAAGCTACATATTAAGCTAAATTGTAATTCAGGCAAAAACATACATAAAACTGTTGAAATCACGCTTCAAGGAATTATCATCAATAGGCGGCCATATATCCAGTTATTTTGCGTGGCCCTGTACATGATTTTATCTATATTATACAAATGTCACTTAGTATACTAAATATCGTTTAGGGGGGTAGAGATAACCAACACGGGAACCCAGCGGTTAATCTTGAAAATGCATAATTCAATCAAAAACCACCTTTAAGCAATTCGCACTCATTTTCATTAATGCTAACGATTTCTTTTGTGTAGCCATGTATATGGTTAATAGCATTAATACACAGCATATAGTATGCTAAAGTTTAGTTAAATTTAAAAACGCATACCATAACTGACAAGTTGGAAATCCACGTCAAACGTGGCAAATTTGTGCGTTCGTACTATTATTAATTTTGTAAATATTTTTTTCACCGCATATTTTACTGAATGTATATTTCAATGCACTTCAATAGTGCATATCAATTTCACTCTCTTCGAAAGGTTGTAACATCATTAAAATGCACTTGAGATAATTTTTCCCCATTGCCGTAATGTAACGAAAAACTTTTGACTGTCCCTGTAATTAAACAATACATCCGATTTTCATAAAATTTTAAATGGCTCGACAAAAGTTTGAAACAATCATATATTTAAGGTATCAGAACATTCGGTTGGGTAGTTTTTGCTCTGTTATATGCGGACGGACGGACAGACAGAGAAACGGGCGGACTGAACGACGATTATAGGTGCTACGTATTTATATAATTACGAACGCACCTAAAAACGCACTTTCAACAATTTTCGCTAATAGACAGTACTTTGGATGCAGTACTGTATTCGAAATATTTTGTGTCTACCTGTAAATGAACGATAAATGCTATGCAAAAAATGTCCTACAGAAAGTACCTTGTAGTAAACCTCGGCAATATATATCACTTTCATTATATTTGAGAAAAGTGTAATAAAATTAAAATACTCTGCAAAACGTTTCCCCCATAGACCATTATGTAACTGAATTATTTTCTGTGGTCCTGTAAACGAATATTAAATCCCTTACGCTCAATATTCTACGAAGAATATGTTTTAGTGTACAGCAGAAGTTCATATTAATTTCATTATTTTTGTAATACTGTAACATGATTTAAATATACCGAAAACGATTTTTCTCATAGACCATAATATAACGAAGCTCTTTTGAGTGCCTTTGTAAACAAACGATAAGTGCAACACATACCATATTCTGTTTTAAACTTTTTGTAGTGCACTTCAGTGATATAATTTAAATATGTTTGAAATAGTGTAATATCATTCAAATATTCTGCAAAATATTTTTCCACATTGACCAAAAGGCGACAGCATTCTTTTGACTGCCCCTGTAAATGCTCTATAAATGGTACTTCACTTTATTTTTAATATTCAACATGCGAAATACGCCTCAATAACATACATCAATTATATGCAATCTGAATATAGTTACGCGAGTTACAGGGCAGACAAACAAAATGAATGCATAACACTTTTCATCTACAATGTTGGAAAGTGTTAAGAATGTGCTAATTATAATTTTTTTTAAAGGAAATATTTTTCACTCTACTAATAAAAAGTCCAAAATCAACACCTTAAATTAAATTAACAATTTGGAAATTGCACGTCAAATGTGGCAAATGTGGTGCGTTCGTACTATAACTAGTTTTATAAATATTTTTTTGCACCGCATATTATACTGAATGTATATTTTAGTGCACTTCATAAGTGCATATCAATTTCATTCTGTTCGAAAGGTTGTATGTAACATCATTAAAATGCACTTGAAATATTTTTTCCCATTGGCCGTAATGTAACATAAAACTTTTGACTATCCCTGTAATTAAACTATACATCCGATTTTCATAAAATTTCTAGACAAATGTTTGCAACAATTATGTATTTAAAATTGCAGACCATTCAGTTGGGTAGTTTTTGTTCTCTTATGTGCGGTCTTACCGACAGACAGACCGAACGACTATAAGTGCTACGTAATAATTACGAACGCACATAAAAAATGAAGTACAAATAACAGAAACATCATTTTCTGCTTGTAATAAATTTTATTAAATGTGTTAGAAGAAATTGTGCCATGTAATTAAATTTTCCAAGTTAACTAGTAGTTAATTTAAATTTTGATCAAATCCTACGAGATTTATCTTTTGACTCAATATGAAGCAGTAATTTGATATTTTATTCCGAAAAACATCATTTTTAAAAGATTAACATTTTTAAATTAAAATAATTTACGTTGATAAGACAAAACAACAATTATGCATTTCATAACATAGAATTTTTCATGATATTAATGAACGAAAATTTTTAATATCGCTGAGATTTTAAAGCATAACTCTTTGTTTAAAGTCATTTTTATTAAAATGTGCGAGTTTTAAAATATTTCTAAAAATGTCAAATGGTTATTATAGGAAATGTGATACAAAAATTTTGATCATATTTAATCGGAGCAGGCAAGAAATAATCTTTTAAAATGACCAATGCATAATAAATATTCTTTTAAAGTAATATTATTTGAAGTTTTTCGCAAAATTTAATTTAAATTAACAAAAACGATGATAGTTTATTATAATTTCTAAATAACACCCAAAACAGTTATTTTACGTGTAGATATATAGATAGTTTATTATTTAACTAAAAAATATATCTTGAAACCCACTAAAAGTATTTAGAACCTATACTTATAAAGATGGTAATGTGGGTTGTTTAAACCTGCTCTTAAATTTAAACTGGCAAAATTCTTACAAATTTTGAATTTAATTTTTGTTCGTGTACGAATAAAATTGACAAGTATTTTTATTCAGAAACTATGGAATCGAATACAATTTTTCATTTTTCAATAAAGTGAATCATTTTGAAATTGCTGTCAAATTTAGCGCTTTAAACTACATTACCGGAAGATACAGTAAGAGAAAGGTTGATTTGAAGAAGAAATGGCTTATAACTCAAGATGTAATATATTTATAACATGCGGATGTCTTTATTTTCATACTACGTTGTCTACGTAAAATCCCACATTCTGCTGAGCACACAACTTAGAAACTTAGAGATCGACAGGATAGTAGCATTCACCAATGCACACTTGCGCAGACAAAACTATCACACTCAAGAACAAAGTTTATAGAGCGCCTTTATAACTTAGAAACGGAAGTCTTCCTCATGCATACAGATATCAAATTGTTATTTATTAAACTACATTAATACTTAGTCAACTCACAAACTACAATTAACTCAGTCTCAATTTTAATGGTACATGGTGATTCAATCAGTACATTTTTTGACAATTTGTTAGGATTTTTTATTTTCTTTCTTTTTTTTTTCTTTTTGCATGTCAAAACAATGCAAAACATGAAATAATTATAATTTTAATAATTTTTTATTAAAAGTGCAAAAAATAATTACATTTATTACTATTGAACTATAAATCAGTTTCTTAGATTGTGTTTAAGTAGAAGTTATTATTTGTTTTGGAAGATACATAAAACAGTTATATATACAAAGAGGGATATAATGAGGGGCGATGTACCAAAAAGCTCTAGTATAGTGAAAAATAACCAAGCTTAAGAGTTCGAATAAAAGCTAATTATTATAGGAAACATAATCGCAAAATAGAAAATTTTATTTCATGTCAAAAATTCAATGCAAAAATTCTGATCATTCAAATAAACGTAAATTACTCTAATCTATTAGAAACAATTGATTCTATAAATTCAATGAGAATATTTTATTGAAGCCACACTTTGATTGACGTGTCAAGGAAAAATAACATTTTTTCCTAACAAGTAGAATAATTTTTTTCTTATTCCGAACCATTGTTCAATGTATTATTTCTTTTATTGATCATATTATACAAGTAGATAAAAAAAACGAAAGTAACGTAAATTTATTTCAGCAAAAAAAAAAATGTCATCAATCTTTTTAATATTTTTTTATTTTACATAAATAGAGAGTAATATCCTCTTCAGACCCCAGGGTTTATTTTTATTTTTATTTTTATTTTTATTTATTTTATTATTATTATTATTTTTTTTTTTTTTACTTCAGTCATGAATTTATATTCACAATCTGATAACTAAGAAAAATTAAAAAGCGAAAAAAAGTAACATTTATTTTTTGTACATACATTTTAATGATACATGGTGATTCAATCAGTACATTTTTTGAAAATTTGTTAGGATTTTTTCTTTTCTTTCTTTTTTTTCTTTTTGCATGTCAAAACAATGCAAAACATGAAATAATTATAATTTTAATAATTTTTTATTACTAATGAACTCTACAAACGGTATTCTTAGCGTACCGAAAAGTTATTTATGTTTTCGTTTTTGTACATTTCCTACATTTTTGCTGCAAGCCATTTTGATATAACACATATCTCGTTAAAAAAAACACTATAAGAAAATTTGCTATTTTGTTTACTTCTGCTATCTGTTAGGCTTTATTCACACAAATTTCTTATTTTAACGTTTATATACGTGAAAAAAATTGTAAAGATGTGTTTCTTATAGGATACATCGGGTCTGAGGAGGATATTCAATCCCACGAAGTTAAGAAGAAAAAAGAAAAGGGCCCAGTTAAACTGGTGGCATTGAGCCTACAGGCTATTCATACTGATTGCATATTATTTTCTTATTTCAAAGAAAAATGCCCCTCAAAAAATAATTGAAGGGGATTGGCCCCCGTTTCCCCTCCCCCCTTTATACTTAACCAATGAACCTCCAAATCAAATGAAGGAAGCGCCATATCGGATTAAACTGGTACATCAAATTTGAAGCAAATCGAAAAATTCTGCATGAAAAACCCATTTATCTAAATTAAGGGGTGGACTAGCCCCCACCCCCCTTTTATACTTAATCAATAAACCTCCAAATCTAATCAAGGCAGCTCCTTAACATAATATACCGGTATACCAACTTTGGAGCAAATTGAATAACTCTACATGAAAACTCATTTATCTAAATTAAGGGCGGGACAGACCAACTTTCCTCCCTTTATATTTAACTAATGAGCCTCCAAATTCAATCAGGGAAGCTCCTTAACATAATGAACCGGTAAACCAAATTTGGAGCAAATCGAACAATTCTACATGAAAAGCTCATTTATCTAAATGAAGGGGGGTAGCACCCCCTTTCTCCCCTTTATACTTAAGTAATGAACTTCCAAATCTAATCAGGGAAGCTCTTTAACATAATAAACCAGTATACCAAATTTGGTGCAAATTCAAACATTTCTGCATAAAAAAAACTATTTACCTAAATTAAGGGGGGGCCCTTTTCCCCCTTCACCCTTAAACAATGAACCCTCCAATCTAATCAAGGCAGCTTCTTAACATAATAAACTGGTACACCAAATTTGGAGCAAATCGAACAATTCTACATGAAAAACCAATTTATCTAAATTAAGGGAGGTAGCCCCCCTTCCCCCTTATTACTTAAGTAATGAACTTCCAAATCTAATCAGGGAAGCTCCTTAACATATTAAACCGGTATACCAAATCGAATATTTCGGCATGAAAAACCCATTTATCTAAATTAAGGGGGAGAGGGACTAACCCCCCTTTTCCCCCTTTATCCTTAAGCAATTAACCCCCAAAACTAATCAGGGAAGAGCCTCATCAAAATGATCCTAGAAAAAAAAATTTGAAGCAAATCGGATATTTCTATCAAGAGTTATCGCGTTATGTACGTACATACATACGTACATACGTACGTACATACAGAACCGGCGGGCACATAAGCTCTCAGGCTTTGACAGCCTGTGAGCTAAAAATGGTTTACTGTAGTAGATTTATGAATGCTAAATGTGTTAAACAACAATGTGTTGAAATGTTTCAACTAAAATCAACTTACAAAACTAATATAATAATGACAACTAAGACCTATAACATGGTGCAATACAACATAGGTAGGAAAATTAACGCTATTATTCACCAGAACTTATTAACTTGTGGCAGACTAGTCTCAGTAACCTTGAGCTTACCCTCATCAGTGCAACAAATTATCGAATTTATCTCACATGTACAGAGAGGAAGCGAATTGAATAATCCAGTCCCTCCAATCTGTTTCTGTTCCAATTCTTTACACTTATGATGGCAGGCTGATTACTATCGAAACTAGTCTGCTACAAGTTAATAAGTTCTGGTGAAAATAACGTTAATTTTTCTACCTATATAATACAATATATATTTCACTTTACGCATATGATGTGATGATGGATTTAACTTTTTAGGTTATACTTACATTTATTCGCATATAAAATTTATCAAACTTTCCAAAATTCTAAATTTATAGAATTGTTTATTTTAATACGATTCCATGAAATAATGCTCTTGAACTGCGTATTTTTGTAATTTTTAACACTTACAAACGTAGATGAAAAGTGCTTGTGAATTGACATTGTCTGTCCTTCTGTCTGGCCGTGCTCTAACTCACCTAATTATACTCGGTTATGATGTAATTGATGTACACTGGTGGTCAAAATTATAGTCATAAAATGCTAATTTTTAAGTAAGCGAATACTCAAAAGGAAATAATATAATTCGAATAATTACTATCCCTACAGCACAGCAAGTCTATATAGCATCTCATTCATGTCACACATGGTCACAAGTGTCACAGTCACTACGGTGAAACAAAAAATTGGAAATTCGACACGTCTCATTATGAGTCTCAAATGATCACTATATGTGACTCCACTGAAACGTCAACGTGACTGCTGCTTTGTGACGAGTCACCAGGTGACTTTAGAATGCAGCTACATTGTGACTCTAGTGTGACTGTCATTTTTAGACTCAATTTCAAAGTCATCATGAACGTTGCATTATGATAAGTCACCAAATAATATCACATTATAGTCACACGGTGACTTTTCACAAAAGAGCACATTGGTGGCTTCACAGTAGTCTCTCTGTCACATGAAAGCCATCATGTGACTTTAATGTGACATTGTTTGGTGACTTATCATAATGCAACTTTGACGATGACTTTGAAATTGTGTCTAAAAATGACAGTCACACGAGAGTTACAATGTAACTGCATTGTAAATGTGACTCGTCATACTAGTGACTCGTCACAAAGCAGCAGTCACGTTGACGTTTCAGTGGAATCACATATAGTGATCATTTGAGACTCATAACGAGACGTGTGGAATTTCCTATTTTTTGTTTCACCGTCGTGACTGGGACACTTGTGACCATGTGTGACATGAATGAGATTCTATATGGACTTGCTGTGCTGTAGGGATAGTAATTATTCGAATTATATTATTTCCTTTTGAGTATTCGCTTACTAAAAATTTAGCATTTTATGACTATTCCTTAATTTTGGCCACCAGTGTACGTTACATTCCTTTACCATAGGATATTCGGTATTGAAAATGAATTGTGTAACAGTTATACTTCATTTACAGGGGCACTCAAAATTATTCCGTTACATTATGGTCTATGGGGAAAATTCATTTGCTGTGCATTTTAATGAAGTAACACTATTTTAAATATAATGAAAGTTATATACATTAATGAGGTGCATGTTATGTGTGGCACTTACTGTACATGTACAGCGGATCTCAAAATTAATCCCGTCATATTATTGTCTGTGAGGAAAAAAAAAAATTCGGCTTATTTTAATTATGTTTCTCCACTACAAACATATTGAAATTGATATGAATTTCTGAGATGCACTAAAACATACTTTCTGTAGAATATGGGGTGCAAGGCAATTATCATGCATTTACAGGGTCATACAAAATAGTTCTATTATATAATGGTCTATGGGGAAAACGGTTCGCAATGTATTCGAATTATGTTGCACTATTTCAAACATAATATGATTTATATACATTACTGAGGTTTACTGGAAGATGCTTGCAGTAGAATATGATGTGTATCGTATTTAACTCTGATTTTCAGAGGGACGCATAAAAGATTTCGGATACAATACTGTCTCCGAAATATTGTCTATTAGGGATCATTGCTGAAACTATATTTTCAGTTATGGTATGCCTTTTTAAGTTTAGTTAAATTTTTGCTTACTGCATGGTGTGTATAAATTCTATACAGGGCTAAACAAAATAATTCATGGGGATTACTGACAAGGAAGGTCTCTATACGGGCATATTCAGAAAAATCTGAAAAAATTACAGAGTGTTCTTCTCATGTGGATATATATGTTTATAAAATATTTGGCGGAACCTCAATAGAACGTTCGTAAAAAAATAATGAAAATTTTGTTTATTTGGCGATTTATCATCGGTTGACGATGAAATGAAATTTCGAAAAATACTTTTTTACGTCGAATAGTCTTTCAGATAAAAATGTTTCATATTGAACTTGTTTAAGTAAATTTAATGTAAATAACTTTAGTTTTGCCAGTTTTAGTTTGATTTAACTATAGTTTTGTCATGTATATATATATATATATATATATATAATGAATGTTAAATATAAAATTTTATGAATTAAAACAAAATTAAAATAAATTAAAATTGTTTCACTATCTCAAAATTAAGTCCAATTGAGCATTGTCGATTCAATTTTATTGCTATGGAAACGACGAATTCTTTGATATTGAAATGAATAACTGCTAAATGAATTTTGCCTTTATTTTGGAATACGCTTAAAATGAAAGTATTTTTTATTTATGGAATTGTTTTTAAAGTAATAAAATTAAATAACAAGCAACATTAATACGAAAAAATGTATTTATTAAACTCTCTCATTGTTTATGTTTAAATTCATTAAATACTTTTTACACGCATTCTAAAAATCAATTAACAAACAATTTTCAAGTGCTTTAAAATCGTTTGCTTTTGACCAGGAAAAGTACTGCTCGCCAAATCGCGTGATGTTTTTGTCTTTTCACGCCAAATTCGTATTTTATTTTTTTACAGACTTTCTACTGTAATTCCGCCGCTAAATTTGAGTGATCCTTTATTACATACATAAGTAGTTTAATTGGTATTTTTTCAAAATATTCTGAGTATGCCCAGTAAGGAGACCTTCTTTGTGAGAATGAGCATGAATTGCTTAAAGGTTTTCATGTGGCTAATATACCGAACTGTACAAAAGATTTAAAGTATGTTGCCGTTAATAAGCAGAAATTTCTAAGGCGAATTTTCAACTGTGCGTTTCTTACTATACTAAATTCTCGCATACTATGTAGAATATATACAAATATTTAGATCATATACAAAGCTGAACAAAAACATCGGTGTAACTGTGCCGCTATGGGCGATAATTGTTCAAATCTGGTTTTCTGGTTCAAATTTGGTTTTCTGTCATGTGTTTCTTAAATTTTTACTTTGGTATCTTCTTTTTGTTTTTAAACGGCGAAGTTTTTTTATAGTATTCTGAAAGTGTTGGAAAATGTTTCTTAATCTATTCTTGAAGCATGATTTATCTTTCTTGTTTTAAATAAAAAGTAAATTTTTTCAGAGGGCCAAAATCCAATGAACACCTTGTTAACTCAACTATTTCATGTTTAAATCGTGCTGTTTCAGTATTTACATATGCATGTGCTCGTGCGTTTTACATTATGCTTTTATAAGTATCTCATCCTACAAAAAATACTGATTTACCTACTAAATGAGAAGCATATGCAACTTTTTATAAAGTTCTATGAGACAATTGGAGCACGCCGTGCGTTTCTAATGTATATCCTTAGAAAAAAAAGATTAAATTCCTCTGCATAGTTTTGCTCCAATAAAACTTTTTTAATGGAACGGTTTCGACCAATTTTAATATTAAATATTTCTTAAAATAATTCTTCGTTTTAAAAAATGTCTGCATCAGCGTCTTTTCAAGCACTTTTCTATAATACCACCGATTTTGCATATTTTTGTATGCAGTAGTTTTCTTAATGTTAACGTCCCAAAAAATTAAAAACAGCGGCGGTGACAGCGTCAGTAACTTTTTTTAGTTTAGAGAGATTAAAATAAATATTCACATGAAAAACATATTCTAAACGATTTAAAAAATATATAGTAATTCAATCAAGTTTAAAAAATCGATTTTATTTTTTTTTAAACATTTCGTCTTGAATTTAATTAAAAATGTAATATTCATATTTTACATCAAACAATCAAATTAAGTCTTATTAAAAATATGTCTTATATGTAATAATTTTTATCCTCTATTATTCTGCATGTATTGAAACGCCAAACATTATTTCATAACGACGAAATGTTTCTGTAATTAAGTTTAAATTTCCGAGTTTTCTGAAGAAGAAATTTAACACACCTTACCAAACCCCTATTTGAAGAAGTTTATCAAGCATTTGTCTTACATACTACTGGTCTTCATATTTTTGTGTGCAGTAGTTTTCTTAATATTAGCAAGGAAATACCCTAGGTCACAAAAAATCATTTATTGCTGCGGTGACAGCGTTAGTTACTTTTTTTAGAGTATATAGATACAACTAGAAACAATAAATGCACAGGGATTTATCAAACACAATAACTGTAATCACGATAGAATTAAAATTATGTAGCGTCCTTTTTTAAACACATATACTTTTAATCCCGATACACCATGCTTGCTTTTAATCATATAATTATCGCAGAGAAAAACGGTAGCCCATTCGATAAGGAATCATGGTTCTATCAGTTTATGGTTCTATTAGTTTATCAAACACAATAACTGTAATCACGATAGAATTAAAATTATGTAGCGTCCTTTTTTAAACACATATACTTTTAATCCCGATACACCATGCTTGCTTTTAATCATATAATTATCGCAGAGAAAAACGGTAGCCCATTCGATAAGGAATCATGGTTCTATCAGTTCATGGTTCTATCAGTTTATCAAACACAATAACTGTAATCACGATAGAATTAAAATTATGTAGCGTCCTTTTTAAAACACATATACTTTTAATCCCGATACACCATGCTTGCTTTTAATCATATAATTATCGCAGAGAAAAACGGTAGCCAATTCGATAAGGAATCATGGTTCTATCAGTTTATGTTAAAGAAATAGGTGTAGGGGCGTCTCCACAGACAATTTAGAACAGACATTCAGATTTGCAATATAAACACCTATGTTTAAATCACATTTGGATATTTGGTAAATTTCACTTTCGGATGCCATACAGGATGTCATTCTGTGAAGTTTTATGGGTTTATATAGGTATCCCAACTACATGCTAAAACTATTAGACGTAAAACTTCTTCGTAGAATGAGCTGTAGCTTTGAATTCGCATATTGGTAACTTGTAATAATCCTTTTCTGTTAAAAGATTCATAGGTTAGCATTCATATTTATTTCAAGAATAAATTCAAACGCTACCTATCTATCTATCTATCTATCTATCTATCTATCTATCTATCTATATATATATATATATATATATATACAGGGAGGTCCAGAAATATATGTCAAAAATGTAAAGGCAGGTAGAGGGGACCTAAATAATCAGATTTCGTATAGGAATGTAGGTGCAGAAATGCAGTGTAGAGGAAGTAGAGGGCGCTGTTAAGTTCGGTGGATGGAAGGGGTTTACTGGCTTGAATTGCCTTTTCCTCACCGATTTTGAGCAACATGTATCGTTACACTAATGTGGAGCTTGCCGACATGCATGTCGTGTATGGGATTGTGCAAAGAAAGGGATTGGCTGCTCTAAGGACTTGCATTAACGATTACCGGGTAGGATTCTGCAGGATCACCGAACGTTTGAGCGTCTTCATTAGGAGTGGTGCGCAAGTGAATCGTTTTATGCTTCCAGGCGTGATGAGGGCACTGCAAGATATCGCAGAATTCTTGCAGTGGAAAAAGTAGTATTACGCACAGTAGTAGATCTCAAAAGCCCTTGGACATGCGTTGTGTGTGAGCCGTTTCCTTGTGCAGTCCCATACATGAAATGCCTGTCGGCAAGCTCTATATTGGTGTAACGATGTATGTTGCTCAAAATCGGTGAGGAAAATGCAATTCACTGTAAAAAAAAAAATCTGTAAAGTTACTAAAGTTTTTCTCGGAAACTGGGATTCCTAGAACATTTCATGTAAAGACTACAAGAAAACTTCCTGTAACAGACGCTGTAAAAGGAATTTTTGTTGTTGCCGTTACATAAAATGTTCGAGGAATCCCAGTTTCCTAGAAAAACTTTAGTAACTTTACAGATTTTTTTACAGTGATTCAAGCCAGCAAACTCCTTTCATCCACCGAACTTAACAGCGCCCGCTACTGCCTCAACACTGCATTTCTGCACCCACATTCCTATACGAAATCTGATTATTTAGGTTCCCTTTACCTGCCTTTACATTTTTGACATATATTTCTGGACCACCCTGTATATATATGTTACATTATTACATCTATCTCCGCGATACCCCTTTATTATTCTAAATTACTACTATATAGTCACCAAATCCTTATTCTTAAATTATCTCTTTCGTTAAGCCTGTTAAATTCCATTTAATTTAATGTCTCACTTGTCTAAATTATTTAAATATTAACGTACTAGGATTATCCTTACCCGGAATATACTTCCATATTTTAGGATCAGTTAAAGATTGTGCTTCTACAACCCTATTAGCCACAAAGGGCTTCCAATCCATGGCTGATCCCTTGATCCAATGTAACGTAATTGTGGAATCTGACCAGATATGAATTTCCAAATTTTGAAAATTAAATGCACTTTTCAGATATTTAGACATCCTTGCAGCTATTAATGCTCCCATTAATTCAAGCCGAGGAATTGTCAAACATTTAATCGGGGCGACTCGACATTTTGCCCAAATAAGACTAGTCATAATTTTATTATCACTTGTGGTACATCGAAAATAAGCTACGGCCCCATAAGCCTTAGGACTAGCATCTGAAAATATATGAATTTCGATTGGGTCCAAAAAAGTCTAAACCCTGTGGAAAATATTTAAAAAAACGTACGTTTTTAGTATTCTCGAATTAAATGTTCCATTTTCGATTTTTCTATTATTTCGAATAATCTTTTTGGTAGCCATTTTATTTTATTCCGGGAGTTTCACTTCCTGCCCTTCGTTCTTTTTTATTATTTAATTCATCCGCGCTCCTGTCAGTACACTTTCCTATGTCGTAGAATGGCGTGATATCCTTTCTTCTTAATTGGTCAGAGCGCCAGTCACGTCATAGCTTGTAGGGGAGACCGGGGCTAGTTGGCTAAGGGGTAAGTAGACGCAGTCCTCAAACATCGCCTGTTTGTAGATAGATTGCGCAACCAGTCACAGAGTACCTTTCTTCTTGCTTTTAACAATCCTCATTGTAGTTTTGCAGCGTTACCTACGTGCAGTGGACATTTATAAAGATTTTTCTGTTTTTTGTACTCATAAGTAATTTTTTGTTGCTTCATTCTTTTTTTAATTTCTAATACTTATCTTAATAATTGCGATTTAACTTATGCAGTTTTCCTTAGTGTATGATTAACTGTACCTACCCCATTTCGGATTTACTTGGATTATTTATGTTTAGAAGGTTACGTGTCCCTTTCGTGAAGAAATTTATTATGGGGCTAGTAGGCGCATTGAACACGGGGCAAGTTGGCTCGGTGTCCGGTGTGTGCTGGTAGCTTGAAAAACAGCAAATACCGATAAAAGTTGTTGGAATATAAGATTTTGGGCACAATGAGGATTGCCCTAACGGAGACAGTCGAATTTTTATTTGTAACGACTGTAACTCTAATGATGACATCGAGTAGAATAGAAGTTACTCAATGTTAATGTTTTATTCATTATTTTTATGTCTGTATAATTTAGAATTTACATTATACGGCGATAACGCATTTTTTAAACTTACTGGTAATAATGAAATTGATTTCTCCTAACTGCGTGTCTTATTTGAGTTTTATTAAAATTTTTATAAAGCGTGTGCCAACTTACCCCATAGGTATAGGCAACTTGCCCCATGATGGGGTAGGTTGGCGCACAATTTTTCTTTTACTTTAGACTTCCGCTAAACATAAACTACAAAAGCTACAAACTCAAAACCCCAGGGTATTTATAGCCAAAAACCTGTTCTTTAAAAGTGCAGTTAAAGTTTGTTAAAAAACTTAAACAAAAAAATTTATAAAAATTAATAAGTAAAAACTGCGCCTACTAGCCCCCGGTCTCCCCTATCACTACGTTAGGTAAACTAAAAGGAGATGCTCGCGATTCTTCCTCAGAATTTTGCCGTATTCCAGTTATGATACCTTCCCCTTGTAGCAGTTTGATGCTTTTTTACAAATTTGCTTACCCATAATTAACTCCTATGTAGCGAAGGCTTGATTGAAACGAATCGGTTTAAACTGCACCGCCGAAAGCTGCTTAAATAAAATCCTGAGTTGACTTACGTATTGTCTCAATTATTCTGGAGAAACCTACAGTGGATAAATGTATCATCTGACCTGTCACTCGAGGACCGTAACAACCTTCCAATATCCATGTCGATTTATTATAGAAACGTTCTCGTTCAGCTTACTCTTTTGCATGGCTTCCATATTGATTATTCATCTACTATCGCATCGAAGCTAACTACACTTTTGAATAACAATATAACGTCCATATCGTTATATTAGTCGACAAGAGTTCGACTCTACCTGTTCTTTCAGCTTTCACTACTGCATTACTACTAGATTTGATTTCACCACTGGTATCATTACAGCCAATTACTTCGTTTCACTATTTAAAGCTTCCAATTTTATGTAAATCATAACATATATGTATATATATATATATATATATATAAATCTTAGCTTTGCACATACTAATTTCCAATACCAGAGGCAATGAAGCGACTTTATGGCAATATTCGCATTCAATCAATTAATTTGATACAATTGCAACTTTTATCTGCAGAAGCATAAATAATAAGTAAGAACTGTGCCTACTAGCCCCGGTCTCCCCTATCACTACGTTAGGTAAACTAAAAGGAGATGCTCGCGATTCTTCCTCGGAATTTTGCCGTATTCCAGTTATGATACCTTCCCCTGGTCCACAGTGTTGTGGCGTACCTGTTAGGCATGTCACTTTAAAAATAAAACAGAAATTAAGTAGCAGCAAGATCAGAAAGGTTGACGCAGCGTAGCTTTTAAGCTACACAAATATTAACGATGCTCAGCTAACTTAATTAAACTGACAGCAATTTACTAAATTCAAAACTGAACTTACGGAAAGCAAATGGCTGCTCTAATCGTACTTTAAAAGACTGCTACATCGAAATTGTCTAATAGTACTCAAAATGATACTAGCACTAAGAGAGAGCACTATAGCACTAGTACGTCATATGTCACTCAATATCTGAAATCCACTTTATTCGAAAGACTAAAACTATCTTCTTAACAAACGCACACTTCTAGACTGCAGAAACACATTTCCTCTTTTAATCCACTTCAACCTTGACGACAAAATGGTATGAAGTTGAAATTAGGCTCTGAAAATCTTCCTTGTAGAACCATTGAGGCAACACTCGGAAAATACACATGATCCAACCAGAGTAGGGGGGGGGGGTAGTACACAGTGAGACGAAAATTATTATTACTTAACAAATGGCGACGATTTTTATCCTTTTGAAAACATTTTTGCTACATCTTTCAGCTATATAAATGCGCTACACATTAATGCATAAATGGTTTTAAAAAAGTTATTTATAAAAGCACAGAAGCAGCATAACGCAGTATCGAAAATTGTCTCACTGTGTAGTACCCAGTGAGACAATGTATATATTTTCATAAATCATACATTTTTACACTCTATCAATAATTTTGTGCAGTTTATGATTTCTAATTAATATTTCTAGATTTTTAAAATATTAAAAATATGACCCTCGGGTGGACAACTACAGACCTTGGGCTACCTTCATACAAATTTTCAACCTCTCACGTTTAGTAAATTTCCCTAGCTATCGCACGTCCACACACACAGAAAGAAAGAGAGAGAGAGAGAGAGAGATAGAAACCTTCTTTTATTAATAAATAACTTTTTTAACATCAGAACCACATAGAAGGTACACAATAAGACACGTCTCACTGTGTACTACAACTGTGTGTCTCACTGTGCACTTTCGTTACGTTGTAACAAAATGGATGCCATATCTGTTACATCAATTTCATCGCTTTAAAAAATTTATGTCGTTTTGCCGAAATAGTCTATTATTAGATATAACTAGGTTTGGTTAAGTAAATATATGTCATATTGAAGGAAATAAACCCTAGACGTTTATGTAACTTAAACCACTATAAAATAAGGAATTATTTTCTATTTTGTCGGACGAATAACTGAAGTGCCGAAACTACATCCACGTGTTGCATAAGATGAGGTCGCTATTTGTGTGTACCAGCTTTAAGAAAAAGTTACAACTATATGTCAAAGTGGCTGCTGTCTCACTGTGTACCATGTCTCACTGTATACTCCCCTACCCTATTTATACTCACCACTTGACTACAGTAAGATAAGTAACACATAACCGCACAAATTAGATGTGGCGATCAGATTCCGGAAAAAATAATTTTTACGCACAAATATTGAGTCGCATAACACGATCACAAGAAAAACTAGACTACCTTCATAATAGAGTAACTATTGGCACTGCCATTGTTTTATTAACAAGGTATTGGTGCATTTATAAATATCGAGGTAATTAATATCCCATTCCATAAAATATATGCTTGGTTTCTTTTTTTTGTGATTTGTTGAAAAAGGAGGTAACATAAGTTCGGTTTTACATTTTATTTTGTGGGGTGGAGGGGGGTCGGGGAGGATGATACTACACATAAAAAATGAATAAAAACAAAAAGGTCGTAAAATAGTAAAATTATTAGATCAATATGATAACTTACCCGTCATCCGATAAAGATATTCCAGACGCACAATTTATATGTTGAATATACTGTCTGCTGATTCGATTTTTTATAATTAGTGATATTTTAAGAGTACTTTCAAATGTATTTATTTATTATGATATCTGCTATTCGAAAGATTTTCTTTATACAGTGCGGCGCAAAAGTTTAAGCACGATGCAAATATTTCAATAAAAATAAAATTCTACAACGGAATGCTTTCAAATATCCACTGTAGGTGACTACTATGATCATAAATATATATCTCAAGTTTCGAAAATATTCATCGTTATGAAAATCAGAAATTACAAAAAACATTTTTTGTGATGTCGCAAAAGTTTATGCAGAAATGAGATTTCGTGCAAATATCTCCTTAAATATGATAGGTGGAGGATGGGCAAGACTTTTTTCCTAGAGTATAAAGTGTAGCGATTGTTGTACGAGTTATATCAAAATGCCGAAATCTCTACAGTTCTCGCCTGAAGAAGTTGTAGAAGTTTGGAATGTGAAAGTTGAAGGAAAATCCGTTTCGCAAATTTCGATTATTTTAAATCTGTCTAAAGTGGTATTTATAGTGTTTTGCAACGTGGAAAACAATTCAAAAATGCGCATCGCTCAGAAAGGTCGAGTGAAACCACATTTCGTGAGGATAGAAGAATTAAAAGTTCGGCTGTAACTAGCAATTTGTCTCTTAATCAGATAAAAAATCGACTTGGATAAAAAATACCACATGACACCATACGCAGACGAATAACCGAATCAGGATTTGTCAAAAAATAAAATTTTGCTTGTAAGCCTTTTCTGAAATAAGATCACAAACAGGCAGGACATCAATGGGCAAAACAGTACATGTATTATCGTGACGAATGGATTAGTGTCATTTTTTCTGATGAAAAAAATGGAATTTGGGTGGTCTAGATGGCTTCTCATTCTACTGGCGTGACATGAGGAAAGATCCGAAGAGCATATTCAGCAGAGAACAATGTGGTGGTTTGCTCATGGTATGGAGTGCTTTTGACTACAATGAACAAACTTCTCTTTGCTTCCTAAATGGCAGATAAAATTCCCAAAAGTATCAGGAAACTCTGAGTGATCATTTTTGCCCGTTTTCTGAACTCCTAGGTGGTCCCAACCGGACCTTTTAGCAAGAAAACACATCGATACTCACTTACCGTTGCACAAAAAAATGGCTTAGATCTTAGAATACCAGTGTGATGAACTGACCAGCACTCAGCCCAGATCTCAATCCGATTTAGAACATCTAGGGAATCCTCTCACGTGACGTCTACAAGAATGGGAAGCAGTATTACTAGTGCAAAAGCTCAAATGAGCGATCGAGGTAGCCTGATACAAATTCGTTACCAAAACCTTCCATACTGTCGTGTTATCTATAAAAAATCGCGTATTCGAGCTCGTCTGGTGCAATGGCAACACCGCAGACTATTACAGGACTTTTGTCCTTTTTTAAATATAAATATTTCGTTTTTGTGCATAAAATTTTGCGACATCATAATTTTGATTTTTTAATAATTTATTATTTTCCTTACAATGAATTGTTTCCGAATTCGAAACATAAAATTCTAATCCAATTGTTTAATTACACTAAAAATTTCAAGGCTTTCCGGTGTATAATTTTCATTTTATAAAAACATTTAGCTTGTGTTTAAACTTTTGCGCCGCACTGTATAAATTCAGCGACGTGCCATTTTTCTCCCTGTTTTAATAATATTTTAACATTATTATATTATGACTCTTGGGAATAGAAACAAAATATTCCAAAAGTAGTTATTATTAACTAAACATGCATAGAAAACGCTTATTGCCGCACTTGACGCTTTAAATTTTATTTTAAATTTAACAAGTTGTTAATTCTTTTTCCTGAATTCCCAGATGGTATAAATATTTAAAATCGAGTTAAAGAGATATAAATTCTCTTTTTCTAGAGATATTTATTCAGGAACATTAAATTCCACAATTAAGTATTCCCTTAGCAATTAAGCGAGTATCATATAAACACAGAAAATATTTTATGTAAAGCGAGACTTTTAAATAAACGTAGTTTTAAAAAATAGCTTAACATTAAATTAAATTAAATTGTAGGTATAAGTAACAAAATATCCAGGGAATATTTCATTTCATTTATTACGAGTCGGATCCCGTTGAAATTCGACGAATGAAAATGTTTAAAAGAACTGTTAGATTGAATTTAGGAAATATTTACAAAAATAATTACAACAAAAAATCAATTATACATTGACAGGCTGAGTTTTTAAAACATATTTCATTTTTAAATAAAGCTATACTAAACTATTGTCTCCATTTAATTTAACTCTTTAAATTATTGAAAAGTTAAACTTTATTCTTATAACTAATCAGAAATTTATAATCAAGATAAATAATTTTCAGCTAAGGCTTTGATAATGGTATTACGGAATGAAAAATCAGGAAAAATCGCGCCACTTACGTTCAATCATAATTTTTTTTTCAACGAAATCTAAGCATAACGTCATTTTCACCATCATAAAAGTTAGAAGCGCGCTTTACTTTTCATATACATATACACTGTTTTAAAAATGTTTTAAAGTGGAATATGTTATTAATAAACTTGATGTCAGATTTACAAGCTTCAACTTTACATGTGGAGCATTCACATTCTTGGCTTGAAGCTCTAATCTCAGTCTCGAGGAGATTAATTCTTTTTGTTGCATTCATACACACTGGTCTCGTAAAGTTAAGTAAGAATGAGCGGATGCATTCGATTGTACACGGTTTGTCGAATATCTATCAAAAATTTTGAGGAATTGACTTTGAGTTATGGGGATCAAATGAACATGCTTGACTTCATATTTTTTAGTGAAGATTTAGTCGCTGAGAGAATTAGGAGACCAACAATAAATTAAAAATAAAATAATCTTTGCGATCACGCATCTAACAGAAAAAGCTCAACATGGTCTGTCATTGTAGCAAATGTCTACATCAGTTCTTTTTAACGGCCGTGTGTATTTGTGTAAGTGTAGCACGCATATACCAGAAGGTATTAACATTTCTTTGAAAACGTAAAAGGTTTTTTGTTTACAGAAAACAGAGTTTTCAACCAAAGTTAATACCAGTTTCCGAAAACTTAAAAAAAAACTAGCAGAAACAGTATATACTGCATTTAAAACTTGTATATAGTGAATATTTATCAAATTATGGCCATTTCAATGAAATAGTTTTAAGTGCGCATACGTGATAATATCCAAAATTTTTATTTCACAATTTGATCACCAGCTATTTTTGACAGCTCAGATAAACATTCCCGTCAAATATTGCAAAAATTCAAAAAGATACAGTCAGCCGAAAGATACTTTTAGAAAGATACTCACTATATCGCCCTATTTTTCTAAATTTTGGCGATATTTGATTGAACATTTAATATAAGTAATAACAACTAAATCAATGGAAACCGAAACATAGCAGGCTCATTTCTATTCCTAATATGACAGCGAAAATAACACCAGAAGCAAAATGGAGTCATATGCTATTGCATAACTTTTAGTGTAGAGTGAGCGCACTGGGGAAAAAAGAGTCAAGTACGCGTAACTGGGGGGAGGGGGGTAGAGAAAATGAAAGAGGACATTAAAAGCTTTCCAATGATATGTTACACGAGAAAGTTTGGACGAAACTAAAAATGTGCCCTTCCCAAGAGGGCAACTAAGCCCCTAATAGTCGGAGAGGCCACGAGAAATGTACCTTTGGAAATGTGCTATTATTACAACTAGGGGATCGTACCCGGGTTTCCCGGGTTAAAGAATATAGGTGAAACATATTTTTTTAAGTGAAAACTAACATTTTTTTTTTATTTGCAATAAATTTTTTAGACTGCCCACTTACATTAAAAAAGCATTTTTCATATGGAAAATACGAATTATACAATCAAATAAATTTTTGAAATTTATCAAAAGCGACATTTTCTTATTAGCCTCATGCTAAGACTTATTTGACTAAGATTTTGCTACTTATGGCACCCTTTTATATTCTGATAATTTCAGAGCTTATACATGTCTGTTAAATTTGTGTTTTATTTATATTATGTTATTTATTTATTCATAGGGAAGTTTTTTCTAAATGGATATTAGTCGTAAAAAAGTGATGAACCGTTTATTTTGTTTTAAGGGCAAACGGATTAATCATTCGTAATCGAGCTCCGCGCCATATAGATAAAATAAAAATATATCATGCTTTAAAATCGTTTTTAAAACCACAGGCAATCAGTCAACTGAGATGCACTTTGCAAACAAATTGCATTTGGAAAAAAAAATCCTATTTGGTGATCTAAAAATTTTAATTGTACGATTACAAATATGTTAGATTTGTGTTTTTACAATATTATTATTTTATTTGTTTATAAAAGAAGTATTAATTTCGTTAATTTGTCTTTAATAAATATGTTAGATTGGTGGATTTTTTTTTTTTATATTATACTTTTATTTGTTTATAAAGGAAATATTAATTTCGTTATGCAAAAATAGTTAGAAACAAATGCTGAAAAATGTTTGTTGCTTTAAGTGCAAAATGTTTATTATTATTGTGTATTGAAACCGGCACGTGCCAAGATAAACTTTAAAAAAAATCATGCTTAAAAATTATTTTAGGAAATATAATACATCAGTCAATTAAGATACTGTTTTTAAACAAATTGCATTTGAAAGTAAATTTTTTCCCTATGCGCCGAAAATTGAAAATGTACGACGGTCAGAAGATTAAAAAATTGCAGTAGCGAAAATTTCAAGACCGAAATTTGATCGTGAAGTGTTGCCATTCGCAAAATGACGTCAGCGTTACGCACAGATACGTTTGTTCTTTATGATGTAGAATCTTAATCAGTAAAATAATATAATAAAGATCAGTTATTAGGATGTGGTTATCAATTGAGGCTGTTATGCTTGGTATTCCGGAATGAAAAACAGCAATTTTCACCTTCTCAAAATTTGTATACGCACTTCTGATATCCATATTCATCATTTTAAAAAAAATTTGTGTTTTGTTTGATCATTTAAAAACCCTTTTAACTCAAAACTTGAAGTCACGATTGTCAGCAACATCTTTTATGTGAACAGACGTACCCTTTACTTGAGATTCTAATGTCAATTCCGGAGAGTAAAAATTTCCGAAATTTATGTTTTTTGACGAACTCTTTACTTGAGATTCTAACGTCAATTCCGGAGAGAAAAAATTTCCGTAATTTATGTTTTTTAGACGCATTTGTGTTAAAATGTTTAGTTTTATCTAAGAAAATGATCGTTTTCTTTTAAATATGACTTCATTTTCACTTAAATAAGCATTTCGCATAAGCATGTCTGAAACTTAGTATCAGTACACATGCAGAAAAAAGAACAATATAGAAAATTTATGAGGAAAAATGCGTGTTTTCAAAACCAGTATGTCATTTTCCGTTATTATGCCCCTAATATAATATTCTGCTCCTAATGGGATTTTGTGACACTAAACCCTATACAAAAATTTTTATCAGAAAATAGCATGAATAAAGATAAAAATACCTCATCATTTCTCTCTTGTCTGCAATAATGAAAACTATCTAATTTTGAAGAAATACCATTTTGAAGAAATTTCATAAAATGCATTTAAAATTAAAATATAAAAGTGGGGATATTTAAAAAAAAAAACAACAGATACTGCGATCACATCTACAAATGAAGAGCTTTCAGTTTTAAAAATATATTAGCAAAATTGGTTCACTAGAAAGATCAGGGCAGATGACTAAAAAACACACTTGTGTTTTAAATATATAGATTATATAAAATTAGGGAAAAATAAATTAAGCAAATTACGTTATTTTGATAAAATTATAGTAGAATGTTCTAAAGAATAGCATTAAAATTTTATTATTCGAGAGAATTTTGAACAGAAACTTCAGGAACATATTATTTTAAACCACGAATTATTTGTTTGCTTGTCTAACTCGGGGAAGCAAATCCATCCAAGCGAGAATCATCAATTTCTATAATATAAATCTCTATTATTTGCATGTCACCTCTCTTTTATAAAGACACTCTAAATTTTTGTATAACATTGCGTTTTATCAGTGTGTGATTTCGATTAATTTATTTTCAAAAGTGAACCATTTTCACCTGTGAAGAATTTCAAAGCAGCTGTACTGTGAAACTGACCAATTTCTACAAAACATAATTCAGGTTTAAGAATTAAAATACACGCTTTTTTATAAAATGACGTCATTTGCGTCCCCTAAAGCAATCCACTTTTACAATCCACTCTTAACCTTCGTCTATAGAAAAGTATGCATATGACGTCATTATCACGGAATAACAGACAATATTCTTGACATAGCCCTATTCTAGTTTCAATTTTTTTTCCAGGTTTTATGAGAAAATGGCAACAAAAAATTACAGTATCAGCTATTTTTGACTATTTTCCGTTTAATTTCAATGACTTTCAATAGAAATGGGGTAGTTTTGTTGCCACAATAAGAAAAATGGTATGAAAAACTACAAAAAAATTAATATCTCAAAAATAAATTGAGATACCGCTTTCAAACAAATTTCATTTAAAAGAACAATTTTTTCCTTATACGCACTGCAAATAGAGGCGTCTTAAATTTAGACACATATGTGACTGAAAAAGAATTTTAGACACTTAAGTGTCTTAATCTGAAAATTAAGACATTATAGATGTCTTAATTTAAGATACATAAGTGTCTTAGTATGATCATGGTGTAAATGAACTGAGAATAGTGTCTAAAATATCCGCAAACGTCTTATTTTAAGACAATTCGTTGCTTCAAACGTGTCTTAATTTAAGACGTTTTGATTCTTCCGACGCAATAACCACCAGGGAGCACTGGGGCACTGCCAGTCGCGCATGCGTTTTAGATGTCTTCGTTCAAAGTTGGTATACGTTGTAATTCAAACGAAGTTTGTTTTTATGTACGCGTGTATTTTAATTCGTTTTTCGCGGAATGTGAAGTTCTGTGATTTAAATTCGTATTCACTTGGATTATTTATTTATTGAATACATGCATCTGACGTGTGTGCTTGACATCAAATGTCTCTTAGAAGCTGTCGTCCATATAAGGGCGGGATAGACACAGAACAGAAGTAGACGACGCTTGAAGATTACACCCGGAAATTCTACAAAGCGTGTGCAATGGACTTAGTGTTAATTCGTATTAATTTATATCAATAATATTGTGTTATTCATCTTCGTCCTGTCGAAGCTAGCAAAGAAACTTTTGTCTGGCGGGTCCTATTTTAAGGATGAAACATCTCATTCTTTAAATATGGCTAGTCGGATGTATTATGGGATTACCTTTTAAACTGGTGCAAGTTTTTCTCCCTCACTGTGGTTGTGGTAGTTTTTAAAATTTCAAATCGAGGAATTTTTCTTACCTCTTGCAAACAGCGATTTAATTAAGTGTTATAATTTCTTTATAGTACTGAAATTAGTGTCTTTTATGATTTTATTTATAGTATAAACAAAATCTTGCATGCAATTCAATTAGTTTTGAATCTGTTTGCAAAAAAACCCATTAATTCTAGAAGTATATATTTTTAAACTTATGACGTTGTCTTTTATTACAAATTATATATTCTGAATTTTCATCTTTTTTCCCAAATTTAAAGTAATAATATTACTAAAAGAGAGACATTTTAAGTTGAATATTCATTCTCTTGCTTTCAATCGCAGTTTCGTTTCAATGGTTAATTCTTATCTCACGTAACGACCACAATGAAAGAAAAAAAAAAGCTTTGGAAAGATCTTTCTTCCTAACGTAAAACCGCAGATTAAAAAATAAGATAAATAAAGTGCCTGAAAACATATGACGTTGTCATGATTCATCTATTATGTGCTCCTTAATTTTAAAACTGCCAGTAAAAATATACATATGTATTTGATTTGAAATCAAGTATAATATTGATTTTTTGATTATTTTTAGTAGAAAAGTAATTTGAAATTTATAATGGGAAAAAGTAAAAAGCTATAACTAGATTTTGTACATAATATTGTGATTTTTGTAAATGTATTTATATACACTTATACGAAAATTACAAGAATGACAATTAGATGTTAAGATATATATTTAAGACAAATGAAGCTTGGAAACTATAACTTATTTTTTCTTCTTGCTATTAATGTAGGATATTTATTTATTTATTTTTATTGATAGTTGAATAGCTTTTGTGATTACCCTGTGATCTACATAAAAACTTGCTGAAGTGGCATGTGACAATATAATTTTTTTTTTAATTTAATTTTTAAATGATAAGAATTTAAAATTTTTTTCGGGAAGGGAGGTGGGGGGGGGGGGGATTTTGTATTCAATTTTCGTAAAGCTGATATCATAAATCCTTTTCGATATTGCACTGATTATAATGAAAGTTTTGAACTTTTAGAGTAGGGCAAGATTAAAAACACAAAATATATTTAACAAAATACCGAAGTAATTTTTTTCTTAATGTTATTAAAGTTGAATATTTATTTTTTAATTTTTTTACTCGTAGTTAAATAGCTGTTGTGATTATCATCTGATAGATATGTAAAATTGCCTATGTGTCAATATAATTTTTTTTTAATCTAATTTTTAAATTATATGAATTTTCCTTTTTTGGGGAGATGGGGGGATTTTATTTGCAATTTTCGTACATCTGACATTTTAAATCTCTTTCGACATTCAACCGAGTATAATAAATATTTTAAACTTTTAGAATAGGACAAGATTATAAAAAAATATATATTTATCCATGTATCTTAAAAGCCCTTAATAGCGGAAACTTCGGGATCGCGGAATTTGTCTGATGATCGGAGATGTCTGCTTTTGTGAGGTAAAAATATACAAATATGTATGCGTGTGCTTTGCGGATTAAAAAAGTATTCGCTAAATAGAGGTGTCCGCTATTCGTGAATGTCCATTAACCTCCACAATGGATACTCCCGAGTACCGGACATCTCTATTTAGATAACCATAGTGTAGGGTTGCATTTTTTGCAAAAGAACTTCTTGATTAAAGCATAGGTATTAAAGCAGTGTCCCGTCCCCCTACGATTTAAGTGACACCAAATTTAATGTGCAATATTTGTAAAGCTTATATTTTAAATCCGTTTCGAAATTGTACTGAATATAATCGATGTTTTGAACTTTTAAAGTAAAATAAGATTTAAAAAAAATCATATTCAAAATCATATTTATCATCAAAACAAATATTTAGATAAATATTTTTTGCTTTAATCTTGTTCTATTCCTGAAGTTCAAAATATTGATTATAATCAGTAAAATGTCGTAAAAGATTTAAATAAACAGCTTAACGAAAATTGCATACCAAAATTAGGAGCACCAAAAAAATCAGGCTACGGGGGGGGGGGGGGGGAGGGTGTGTGGAGGGGGCAAGACCCCAGCCAAATATTTTTCCAGGGTTCAACGTGGTTAAACATGGCTACGTATGATGCTTACAAAAAAAATGGATGCTATTAAGACGTTTGAAGTGTCTGAAATTCAGACGCAAAAAGTGTCTGAAAAAATTCAGACATTTTAAAATTTCTGAAAATTGAACACTCCGTTTCAGACACTTAAGTGTTTGATTTTCAGACATTTTAATTTACAGTGCGACGGTGTAAAAATTTAAAATGTGCGATGTTTAGAAGTTTAAAAATTTGCAGTAGAGAAAATTGCAAAACCAAAATTTTATTTCAAATTTCAAAGTGTTGCCATTCGCAAAATGACGTATGCGTTACGCACAGATATGTTTGTCCTTTATAATATGGATAAGATAGGACAAGAATTAGACATTTTTAAAATTTCATGCATATTTTGAATGGTAGTGTAATGAAGATTGGTGAGGAAGGGGGGAGGGCAGAGATGAGAGGAGACAGACTTGAAAAATACAACTTAATAAACACGTAGCCCGTATAAAAAGGCTTCTAAACTAAAAGTATGACAATTTTACCTAGAAAAAAAAACGGTATACGAAATTTTACAGCAACTCTGCCATTAAAACAGTAAAATTGGAAGAATAAATGTGTAATACCGTGAAATTAGAAAGAAATATCGATCTATTTCCATAGGAACCCGAATCCAAGAATATCCGTATCCAAGAATCGAGCGGAATGATGATTTGAAGGAAAATAAAAATTAACGTTTAAACCCGAATCGCAGGACAGGCCGCAATACGATATGAGCTGGAGTAACTTAAAGATGAACGATTCTACCCGCATCTAAGAATCGGCAACGAATCCGTATTAAATCAAATTTCTATTGCTGATGGTTCGATGTCGAGTCGGATGGAATCGAATCGTTCATTTTTTATTACATTCTTCTGTCTTTAAAAAAAGAAAATATTGGATTCATGAAAAATTTCCACTTCCGGTTTTCGACGGATTTGTGTGTTTTACAGAGTACTGTCCAGTGTACGATTTGACTATTTTTACAAATTGTCTGTCTGTCAGTCTGTTTATCTGTATGTCTGTGACAAACTTTTTATGGGCGCTCTATCTCAAGAACTAAAGCACGGAAACTATTGAAACTTTAGATTTAGTTAGACCTTGATATAAATTGGTGCTTATTAGTTTTGGGTGAAAATCGCCCAATAGGCGGCGCTGCTATGCTGCATTTTTCACGATTTCCTCAAGATTTCTGTCGCAAGATCTAATGCGCGAATTTTGCCCAAATTTCAAATTCAGTTAGACATTGACATAAGTTGTAGATAATTAGGTTTTGATGTAAATGTAGCAGCAAGTGGCGCTTCTATGTTGCATTTTTCACGATGTTCGCAATAGGCCTATCTCAAGAACTAATGCAGGATTTTTTCTATATCGTCACATGTAGTTAGATGTTGCTATGAGTTGTTGCATATTAGTTTATGGTGTAAATCGTCCAACAAATGGCGCTGCTATGCTGAATTTTACCTTTTTTCAGGATTTATACTATTTTAGAGATCATACTTCAAGAACAAATGCACGGAATTTCATCAAACTTAATATTCTGTTAGACATTGACATAAGTTGTTGCTGATTACGTTTTATGTGAAACATATAACAGGTTGTGGTGCTACGCTGCATTTCTTACGATATTGCGATAGCTACAACTCAAAAACTAGTTCACGGAATTTAATCAAACTTCATATTATGTTACACTTTCACATAAATAGATCCGTATTAGGCTCGGGTGTATGTATACTGATATCTTCTCTTTAAATGCAGGTATTTGAACGAAGCTATACTTTTTGAATTCTCGTGATGGGCAGAGATTACACTAGGAAACAATTTTTAACTCAATTTCTGTTGACTTCGATTTTTCAGCTGTTTTTAAGTAAAAAAGCGTGCTGATTTCAAAACTGCAATTAGTTTTTTCCTATCACGTCAAATTTCTTTTTTCTCTACAGCTTACGTTGACGACTTTACGTTGAATCGAGCGTGAGCCATAGGAAGAAAAAAGCTTCAGAACTCTTAGTATCAAGACCGCACTATAAAAATTTGCTTGAAAAGGAAACTAATATTAACCTACTTTCGATCAAGATAAATTGAATTTCTTCAATACTTTCGAAGTAATGGTTGATTTGTTTTTTGCCATAACGTATTTGGTTTAATGAAGGAGTTGGGTTGAGCTTATCCTATACTGCAACTGAATGGCAACTGTTCATCGATAGCTGAAAGAGGCGTTTGAAGTGCGTGCTCTTTCAAATTGAAAATTTATTTGGAGCGGTCCCAATAAGCCATTCAGTTTATTTGCACGAAGAATATGAGGACATAAAGAGAGCCATTGATTTATTGAATGGATCATCAGTGTTGACCTTAAAATGATGTGCTTCCTTCTTGGCTAGCAATGTGGATATACCAAGTATCCCTTTTTTGTGTATGTGGGACAGCAGAGCTCGTGAGAAGCATTGGTCTCAGTCGAATTTGCCTCCAAGATCTGACCTCAAAACTGGTGATCCAAACCTTTTGCATCAGCCACTTGCCGACAGAAAGAACATCATATTTACACCTGCGCATATAAATCTGGATCTAATGAAGCAGTTCATGAAAGATTTGACAATTGAAGAAGACTTTTTCAAGTATCTCATTTCGAAATTTCCAAACCTGTATTTTGAAAAAATAAAGGGAGGTTTATTTGACGGTCCACAGATTCGGCAGCTCATTAGAGATGAACACTTTATCTGAACAATGATATAACTCCAAAAGAATGCTTGGTTGGCATTCAAAAACCTTGTGAAAGATTTTCTTGGAAATACGCAAGTAGAAAATTACACGGAAGTTGTCCAGCAACTTTTAGAGAGCTTCAAAAGACTTGGTTACAATATTAGCATCAAATTTCATTTTCAACACATCCATCTTGATGACTTCCCGGAAGAAAATATTGGTGCAGTCAATAATGAACATTGTAAATGATTCACCAAGATTTGAAGCTCATGGAAGAACGGTATCTAGGTAGATAGAATGAGCATAGAGGGCTGACTATTGTCGGAGCATCAAGCGAGATTGTTCACAAATTGAACACTCCAGGAAAAGCTACAAGCGAAAATTTTACTTTAATATGTACTTTTATCGTTTTGTAAAAGGATTTTACTACTTGTATGAACACAATGTAGTGTATAGCAAGTATATATACAACCGTTCTATAAGTAATATATTTGGTAATTTTTTCTTCATTTTCCTTTCTATCCACATTAAGTATGATTTTGCGGGTATCTTGTAGCTTAAAAAGCTGATGCGATAGAAAGAAACTGGGGTCATTTTTGAATTTACATGCCAATAATTAGCCAAAAACCAGTGCCAGATCTAAGTCAACAAAATGTGTGTTCCCCAGTGTTATCATTGAAATTTAACACTGTAATAGCTAATTTTAAAGTATTAACATTATGAGATACAGAAGAAAGTTTTGCTATTGGCATATTTGAATATTTATCTTCAAATTTTGAAGGAAAATGAAAATGAACGATATTACCTGTCGAGACATTTATAAAAAGTTGGTATGGATTAAATCGAGTTGTATAGATTAAATCGATTAAAAAATCTACATCGCTCATCACTATATACAGGGATACACAGAATAATTCGCACACATTACAAGCTATGTAAAGCGATTGCTGAAAATAAATTTTTACTTTGTTGTGTTTTTTAAGTTAATATAGGTATCTTATTTCGTTGTTAGAACAACAGCAATAACAACAAAAGAAATATTTTGATTGTGTTAAAACGTGTTTCATAATCTATGCCATGATGCATAATTTTTCGTTTTTTTTTAAATTTTAAAATACTCCATATTCTCGAGTTTTCAAATTATATGTTATTTTTATCATATTATTACTCGAAATGATTTCATTAAAATATCTGTACATGTACTTTCAATCCAAGAGACATAATAACTGGAACCAAACTGAATCTTAATTAAAAATTACACTATTAGACTCTATTTAATGATATTTACTAATAAAACCAAAATATAAGGACCTCAATAAAGCAAAATTCTAACAGGGATTCCCTTTTAAACACTTCGTTTCAAACATTTTAAGTATGCCTATTCTGTGAAAAATTGTTTAGAGGAAAATACATTTAAAAAACATTACGAAATTTTTCTTTCATTAATTACCTTTAAGAGGTACGAAAACAGACTTTCTATCAAGGATACGGGAATATATAGATATTTTTAAAATCTAAATAAGTTTAACATAAAATCAAAAATTTGTATTTTTGCTCATTTCAAAATCCACCGTACCTTTTGAATAGATCTATGTTTGTGTAAGATTTTTAAGATTGATATAATACAGAATTTCGCTGTATTGAAAAGAATAAATTTGAAATCAAAACAGTACCTTGTGAGTGCGTGCATTCATTCTTTGCAGAGTAACCTACTTGCTTGAATTCCATTAAATAAATCCTTGATTGAAATATCCAACTGAAGATTCTGGACTTGAATAGCGAATTATATTACTTATAAAATAAAGAATTTACTCAAATGACTTACGGATAACTTGTCTTTCATATTTTAATCGAATCGAATTTGACTTTCACACTTTAGCATATAGAATCAAAAACATTCTAAGCTTGGAACACAGGTTCGCACAAAAGCACAAAAATACAGAAGAAAGTTATCTAATATAAATAAAAACAAAAGACAATATTAATGTACACAATACTTAAAAATGACAATAAGAATTTTAAAATTAAAAAACAGTTAAAAAGAATATGTTTTAGAATTAATTAAAGTCTTAATTTTTAAAGCAGTAAATAGTTCTATCAGAAAAACAGCTCCTTTCAGATTGTAGTGCAGCCATCTATTATGAACGGAACATACTAAAAGTCCTTTTACAATTAAACATCCTCCGCCCCCGGCAGGAGAGGGGACACCTTTGAAATGGGACGCTTGATATCACCGTCAGCTGTTTTTATCAAAACAACTCGTACAAGATTTTCCCGTCCAGGAAAAGTCTTTAGAATGCGGTCCAACTTGCATCTCATGGGCTGAAATCGATCGTGAACAATCACAAAGTCTCCTTCTCGTAGATTAGTTTGTGGAGTTGTCCATTTTGGACGCTGTAGGAGATGTTGAAGATATTCACGTGACCATCTACACCAAAATTGATTTTTTGCCTTTTCTATCAGGCGCCACCGAACATTTAATGTTAAAATTCTGGTATTCGAAGATTCTGGAATATCAAGCAGGGGTGCTCCTATTAGAAAGTGACCTGGAGTTCATGCACGTGGATCTGATGGATGCGAAGACATAGGATTTAAGGGTCTTGAATTTATACAACTTTCAATTTGACATAGCAAAGTAGTTAATTCTTCAAAATTCAATACACTAGATTAACATGCTTTAGTATGCGATTTTTAGTAAGCTTTACAGATGCCTCCCATAGCTCACCAAAGTGTGGCACATATGGAGGGATGAAATGCCAATTGATTTTCTGGCTCGAAAGAAATTCTTGAACTTCATTTTCCCTCAAATATTGGAATAGCTGCTTTTACTGATTATCCAGACCTGTGAAGTTTTTTGCATTATCTGAATATACATCAGGAGGTAGACCTCTACGCGCGATAAATCGCTTCAAGGCTGCTAGCAGGGCTTGCACAGACAAGTCTGATACCAACTCAAGATGTACCACCTTAGTGCACATACAGACAAATACTGCTATATAAGATTTAATTTTAGTCTTACTTCTTGGCAAATTTGATTTAGTTAGACAGGGTCCTGCAAAATCTAAACCCACCTTGGAAAATGGACGAATTGGGGTAATTCTGTCAACGGGAACATCTCCCATCATTTGTTGACAAGCTTGAGATTTAAGGCGTTTGCAAAGCACACATTTGTGGAGCTCTTGTCGTACAGTAAAACGACCATTCACAAACCAGTACTGTTAACGAATTATAGCAAGGACTGACTGTGTACCTGCATGTAGATGCTGCTCATGGACATGTTTTATCAATAATTTAGTAATAACGTGATTTTTCGGAAGTAGCATAAGATACTTTCTATCAAAAATTAACGACTTATGTTGTGACAAACGACCACCAACTCGAATAATATCACTCGAATCTAAAAACACATTTAACGATAATAATTTACTATTACTTGGTAAGGGCTTTCTTTCTTTTAATAATTTAAGCTCGGTGTAGAATTCAGAACTTTGTACTAATTTCACAATACATTGCATAGTATCAGAGATTTCTTGTGCACTCAGATTTCCAGATTTTTTTTGTAGCACTATGCCTAGCATTATAGACGAATCTAAGACACCACGCTGTGACTCTTGATAGCTTAGAGAATTTGGAGAACTTTAGAATAAAATCTGGAAAGGCAATTACTTGCGTTACGTTGCTGACAGATTGAATTACTGGATTTAACTCAGATATCGGAGGATTGTACAAAGGTATTGGGATTAGTTCATTTGATAGCAGCCATGGAGGCCCTATCACCATAGCGAATGACGAAGAAGCTTTCGTGGAGAAATACCTCTAGAAGCTGAATCTGCAGGATTTAGAATACCTGGAATATGATTCCACTCACATGAAGGCATTAGCGATTGGATTTGACAGACTCGATTTAGAACGAATTAATTTCCTTTTAAGGGAGGTGATTTTAACCAGCTGAGAACAATTTGGGAATCTATTCACAGATAAATATTGTCAAAGTTTATTGGTAAAGTATCGATAATGACTGAGCACAACTTGGCTAGTAAAAGAGCTGAACAAAGCTGAATACGTGGCAGTGATTGAGGTTTTATAGGATTTACTTTAGTTTTAGCTGCAATCAAATTGGCAAATACTTCGTCAGGAGTAACAACACGTAAATAAGTAACAGCAGCATAAGCTTTACCTGAGCCATCACAAAAACCATGTAACTGAATTTGGACGTCATTTTGATTATAAGAATTAATATATCTAGGTATTTCAATTGACTTTAACAAATGAATTTCTGATAAAAACTCATTTCAAACTTGTAGTATGGAGTCTGGGATTTCTTCATCCCATGAAATCTTATCTTTTCAAAGATCTTGCAACATGATCTTTAATCTTATTGTAGTAGAAGCTAGGAAACCCAATGGGTCAAATATTGTAGCCACTACTGATAACAAATCCCTTTTTGTTTTCACTAAAAAATCCCATCCAATTTCCAAATCATTAAAACGAATTTGTAAAAGGTCTTTGGTAGAATCCCAAAGTAGTCCGAGGACTTTAACGGTATCATCTTCCTGAATTACCTTTTGCGATGAAGCCTTCATTTCATCTGGTAAATGAGCTATTACTTCTGGATAATTACAGGTCCACTTACGTAGATTAAAACCTCCGCCTTTCATAACTTCGATTAACTCAGTTACTAAAATTTGGGAATTTTCCTTTGAATCCGAAACAGAAAGTAGAGCATCTACGTACGTGCTTTTTTGAATTATCTGAGAGGCTTCCTTATGATTTTGCTCATTATCAGTGGCCAATTGGTGAAATGTCCAAATGGCCAAAAATGGCGCGCAAGCAGTACCGTACGTAACGGTCAACGGCCTGTATGTTTTAATAATTTCATCTGAATTGAATCTCCAAAGAATGCGTTGATAGTGTTCATGATTTTGATTTACGAGAATTTTCTCGATGTCAGAACTAAAGGCGATTGGATGCATTCTGACCCTTAACAGTAGAGGAAAGATTTCTGGTGGAAATTTTGGACCTATCTCTAGATAATCATTCAAGGAGTGGACTTCTGAACCAACAGCAGATGCGTCAAATACAACTCTAAGCCGAATTATACAACTATCTTCTTTTAACACCCCATGATGTGGGAGATAAAAATTATCAGGATTTGAAATTTCTGAATCTGGTACAAGTTCCAGGTTCCCTAAGTCGATATACTCGCGCATAAAGGATAAATACTGCTCTTTAAGCAAGGGATTTTCTTGAAGTTTTTCTCCAAGAAGTAGAAACGTTTTAAGGCTTGAGATTTGGAGTTTCCGAGAACATGATTAGATTTAAAGGGTAGATTTACAATATATCTTCCAGATTCTGAACGTGAAACTGTTTTCGCATAGTTATCTTCAACTAGAGAAATTGGGTCAGAAGTAGGAACCGATTCAAGTTCACAAAATTTTTGTACTTGAAAACTTATCTGTGTAGTGACATGACAACTAATAGATGAATTTTGATTTGAATCATTCGAATAAATGATCCCCGAAAGAATCCAACCCAGTCTAGAATTAACAGCACTCGGTGATCTTTTAGGTCCGAGAATTGATTCATCAATTATGATGTTAGCAAATAAATCTGCGCCTATAAGTATGTCAATAGGACTGGACAAATGAAAATTGGGGTCCGCAAGATTCAATCCTTCAATGTGTGGCCAATATTTAGTTGTAATCAAAAAATTTGGTAAATTGGTTGTAATCTGGTTAACAACGAATGCATCTAAGTGAAAAGTTTCAATATTGAAATGTGGAGAGAATGTCAAGGAAACTTCCTGAAGAGCCGTTTCTGCGACTTAATTATTCATTCCTGAGATTTTCTGATTTGTAGGCCTAGATGGAAGACTTAATTTTTTACAACAAGCTTTAGAAAGTAAACTTTTCTGAGAAGCACTATCTATCATAGCTCTACAAGGTATGAATTTTCCCGATTTAGATCTCACATTTATAATGGCAGTAGCCAACAATGTTTGAGAATTTACATTGAAAGATTGAGAAGTGAAACAATTTGATACATTAGAATTAACAACAGCATTTGGGGTTGTAACACGATCTTGTTGCCAGAAAGAATTCTGTGATGCAGGGATAGACTGATCACGATGAAGAAGTGTATGATGTTTACAGTTACAATGCTTGCAAATAGTACTAATAAGACAATCGGCTACGAAATGATTTGATCGTAAACAATTGGTGCAAAACTTTTTAGATTTAATTAAATTCCAAAGTTGATCAACAGATAATTTTGAAAATTCTGGGCATTTATGAAGTGGGTGGGATTCGTTACACTGTGTACATGAAAGATTTGGAGTTTCATTTACATTATCCATTACAACTGCATTGACGACAAATTTTTTTGAAAAATGTTGTGACTTATTTTCAAATTTTTGATTAGATATGGATTCACCTTTAAAAAATTCAGTATTACAGCTCTGCAAACTACGAGTCTGTTTTTCAAAAAAATGTCATCAACATTTCATAAGTTGGAAACGAATCATTATTTAATGATAATTCCCATTGCTTTTTTAAGGATTCACCAAATTTCGTTTGTACAATATACACTAAAATCGAATCAACAAATTCATTAAATTCAAATTCAAAGATTATAAAATTCGAATAACTTAAATGCACGTATCCAAAAGCTCTAAAATAGTTTTCTGCGTGGGCGTTTTCAATAGTTTGGCATTAACAAATTTAGACAGCAATGAATATGCCAGATTCTTACGATTATCATATCTATTAACTAACGTTTCCCAAGCTTCCTTATAATTGTCACCAGAAATGGAAAAACCAGAAATTAATTTAGCCGGATAATTCTTAACACTAGCTATAAGGTACGAAAATTTCAACTGATCTGAAAGAGATTCGTTATTATGGATTGCAGTTAAAAATGTCTCTTGGTATATAATCCATTGAGTGACATCACCATAAAATATGGGTGACTCGAACTTCGGAAGTTTTAAAGTGTTGATATTAACATCTATGTTTGAGTTATTATTAGCTGCACTTTGATTTTCTTGTGATTTTACGCCTTGATTTTCTAAAAACTGTTCAATTTTAACTAAACCCTCCACAAAAATATTTTTAGCTTCAGTAAAGTTACCATATAACGAATTTACACTTTCTTCAGATACGCCAAAATAAGATTTTTTTAAATGATTCTCTAAACTTATCAATTCAGCTTTAAGCTTCTACATTAATTTTAAGCTTTTATTTTCAATTGCCTCAGTAACTTGAGCGCAAAATCTCTTTATTTCTTTAACAGTAAAAAGAAATTTTGATTCAGATGCAGTTTCTGCTTCCGTTTTCGTCATAATATATTAATTAAATAAGATTTTCACTAGTTTTCTCCTGACTACGACGGACCAAGAAATTATATATGTAAGATTTTTAAGATTGATATAATACAGAATTTCGCTTTATTGAAAAGAATAAATTTGAAATCAAAACAGTACCTGGTGAGTGAGTGCATTCATTCCTTGCAGAGTAAATAACTTACTTGAATTCCATTAAATAAATCCTTGATTGAAATATCCAATTGAAGATTCTGGACTTGAATGGCGAATTATATTACTTAAAAAATAAAGAACTTACTCAAATGACTTACGAATAACTTGTCTTTCATATTTTAATCTAATCGAATTTGACTTTCACACTTTAGCATCTAGAATCAAAAACATTCTAACCTTGGAACACAGGTTCGCACAAAAGCACAAAAATACAGAAGAAAGTTATCTAATAAAAATAAAAACAAAAGAAAATATTAATGTACACAATACTTAAAAATGGCAATAAGGATTTTAAAATTCAAAAGCAGTTAAAATGAATATGTTTTAGAATTAATTAAAGTCTTAATTTTTAAAGCAGTAAATAGTTCTATCAGAAAAACAGCTCCTTTCAGATTGTAGTGCTGCCATCTATTATGAACGGAACATACTAAAAGTCCTTTTACAATTAAACAGTTTCTTTATATGTAACACAAAAAATGGTTAAGTTCACATTGTTCCCGTGTTTTTTTACTTACTTGTTTATTACAACTTTCTAGTTATGTACATTTTCCTAAAGAGACTGCAGATAACTTCTTTAAACCTTACATTACTAATTTACAAAAATTTAATAAAGGCTAATTTAATTAAAAGCTGAAACATTGAAAAATTGAACCAAAAAGTTATGTATTACAGTATTTTTCTGAAACATTCCAATTACATTCATAATTTTAAATAGTTTAAACCCTTTAATCGTCGCACCCGATACTTAATGAGCAGTCATTTATGAAAAAATTTGTCGCCTGCGTGACCTAATATATTTTAGTTTCTTCTTTGATTTTGTCGCTTCCGGGATTATTTTAATTACTTAAGCACTCAATAGATGGCAGCACTGAATTGATAAACATTATTTTAAAGCCGAAACACCTAATTTTAAGAATTTGTATGAGGTAGGAAATGTGTGCGAATAAAAAAATAGGCAATGTTTGAACACTTTTCCGAAAATTACACAACGATTAAGGTATTAAAGGAATTAAATATACAAGCATGTGAATTTTCAACTCGTTATCAATGGCTATCCGAGTATATATATGAGAATTAGAACACGGACAGACATTGGAACGACGACAAAGATGGCCAGACAAACGAAAGTCATATACCCTTTCAATTATGTTGGAAATTATGTTTTCAATTACATTAGCTTATATAAATTACATAGTTTAGGAATTATCCATATATATTTTTATTTTTTAAATGCAAAATTTAAAAAGTTAAACATTTTATATCATTTGTGTCTTTAAGTTTAGTTTACTAAAACACTCTTCAGTGGTTTCTGTGTTGTATTATTCGTATTTTTCATCCCTTTTCTGTTTACTGTGGGTGTAGTTTATCACGTTTCTCTATGCGAATGTAAATGATACACATGTTCTCGGTATTCTCTCAAAGTTTATTCATGATATTTAGAAAGACTCCACATATATTACAACAAGAAAGAAAAATCATGGGTCAGCATAGATATTAACCATTTTCCGACACCATTCGGAATACTATAACAAGACGTTACCTTAATTATAGTCTGAAAAATATCAGGATTATTTTGTGAAGTATGAACTGTATATGCCTAGAGTTTTGATTATTTTATCCTGTATATATCTATACATTTATATACAGGGTGATTAAAAAAAAATTACAAAATGACATGGCAAATCAAGCATACAACAAGAATACAAAATCACATAGGAACATAGGGTCGCAAACCAATTATTGAGTCACATATACCGGGTGCTTCATCCTAACTAAATCCGGGTTGACAGTAATAATTTCAAGAAAAATAGAAATGTTGTAATAAAAATGTAACATTATGTACAGTCGTGGAAAAAAAAAGTAAACACCCCTACTAACTTCTCAAAAATTCTCGTAGAAGAAAGTTACTGGTACCGAACGATTGGAAATAAAGTCTACTTTTAAGTGATGCATATAAAATTTGCTTAGGGGGGCATTTACATATTAAAACGAACCATAACTTTGTTTTTTTTTTCAATAGCAGTACACAATTCTGACAGCATAAATGAACTCTACGCCCTTTAATTAGCCTAAAAACAAATTTTTACGCAATTCGTACCATAAGTTTCCTAGAAATTAATTATATTAAAGAGAGAGATATTTTAAGGGCTGTATCCAAATTGAAGTTCCGTACTCGAGTGTTAACCGAGAGAGCCCCCTTCTTGATCAAGGCCCCTTAAGCGCCACTCAAAAAATCAATGAAGCCTGTTAGATTACAGGACAGCAGAATAAATTTCAAAAATCTACTCACTTATATCATAGACGACCCCTTAAACCATCGTTTTATCCTTTTTAAGCATAATTTGAAAACTACTTGGGAGAAAAATGTAAAAATTTTGGATTTCCATAAAACAGGACTTAATAAATCTAAATCCATTTAAAAAATTATAGGTTGCAATTCATAATTTTTTTTAATATTAATTTCATAATTCATAATGCATATCATAAAATTATAAAAATTGCAAATTCAACGTATTTATGTTTGGGTATATCAGTATTATTGCTACAAAAAAAATAGCATATTAGGAGCATAATTTCAGGAGATATAAATAAAAATATGAAAATGTAATTTAACATTAGAAGCACTCAATTTTGAATGTTTATAATTCAAAAACTTATCATTCAAATGACTTGAAATTTGGTGTCTAGGCATAGTTTGAACCAAAGATTTGAAATATATCGTTAAAATTTGTTATTGCCATTTGAAAAAAAATGAAGTTTGGATTCATTTTAATATGTAGATGCCCCCCTAAGTTAATTTTATATACATCATTTAAAAGTAGACTTTATTTACAATCGTTCGGTACCAGTAAGTTTCGTCTACGATAATTTGTTGAGTAGTTAGTAGGGGGTGTTTACTTTTTTCCCCCCACAACTGTACCTTGTTTTGTGTGAAATGTGATAACATCACGAAAAGATCGGGAAAAACATGTTGTTCAAGCAATCGATGATAACCTATGAATTGATAATCACAGTAGAAAATGTGGGGCGTCAAGTGCATACTGCTGGCGCGTATAATCCAAACTTCTGCCATTTTTGTTTGGTGTTATCCCATTTACAACAAAGATGAGAATGTTTGTTAAATGTTTTATAGTTATGACCGTCATCCCAAATTGAGTTAGGATGAAATACCCTGTATTCGTGACAAAGTAAGTGGTTTGCGATCCTATGTTACCATACGATTTGGAAAAATGGTTATTTTTCTCGTCAGTCTCGGAAATCAAAAGCATATCTGAAAGTTTTTATTGGTTTAATCCGCATTTTATTCGTTTCCTCATTGGTCTATGCAGCAATATGTATTTCCGTTTACTTTCAACAAAGATGGATACCTTCTGTTGCCATTATGACAAAAAAGTAATAAAACTACAAAGAAAAATTAATAACTCAGAAACAAATTTAGATACATCTTTCAAACAAATTGCATTTAAAAATACATTTTTTTTTCTATACGACGGTGTAAAAAGTAATATTGTGGGATGTTTAGAAGTTTAAGAATGAAATTTCCTTTAAAATGAGTCGTCAGATTTCTTGGAAATCTGACAATGGAAAAGCCTTTTCCCGAACAGCCAATGAAATGCTTGGATAATACATAAGTTTCAGGTGGATAATACGTAAGAGTGGCAGGCGATTTTTGTCACTTGGAATTTTTACGTGTAATAATACTATTAAAGTTTAATTCATGGCGTACGTAATGTATGATTAGCTCCGTGCGATTTTTTATGTCTTAAATTTTAGTCTTCGATAAAATCATTTTCCAAATGGTCGTTGTAATTGGATAAATTGCTTTTTTTTTATCCTTGTTGTATGCCTGATTTGCCATGCTATTTTGTAAACTTTTTTTGAATCACCCTGTATATACTACATGGTATTCTAAAAATTAGCTGAGTTAAAAACGACAAAACATAGTGGGTAATTTTCGTTTAGCAAGTTCCGTCAATTTCCAATTCTTTTGAGCACACCTCTATAAGATCTATAGAGTTTATATACACCAAGAAATATTCAAAAACAAAGTTCAATTTTAAAATGCACACTACAATCGTAGACGGACTTCCAGAAATTATTGCACATAGAGAGTACTGTGACCAAATTATTTTGCGTGTCCCTGTAAATGAACGAAAAATTCTACCCACACCCTGTTCTATAGTGAACATCTTTTACGGTTTCTCCCTGATGAATATCAAGTTCAATATTTTAAAATAATTTAAGAACACTAAAATGCTCTGCAAGCACTTTATCCCATATATCTAACACACATGACAATAGCGTAAAGGCATTATTTTGTGTCCCCAGTAAACCAATGTAATAATTATATACGCTAAAAATGCTGCATACTTCAATTTCTATGCTGAACATGCCATAGTAAATTTCAATAACATATATCAATTACATGACAATCCGACTATATTTACGCAAGTTAGAGCATGAACAGACGGACAGACAGACGGTCAGACAAACCGAATTCATACGCACATTTCAACTATGTTGGAAAGTGTTAAAAAAATAATTAATATTGGAAATTGTGCTCAAACTTATATAACTAATAATCACGCTGGAAATTTCTCCTTTGTGTTATGTTTGCTAATTCCTTTATGCACATACGCGTACATATATACAGGGTGACTAGAAATAACTTGGACACACATGATACGTTATAACTTTAATGCTAAGGAAAATATTACCACCAAACTTCAAAATAAATATATATACATTATTTCGTCTAATATATTTACAAATTTTCGAAGTGGCTACCTTTAACCTTAATACAGAGCTTTAAACGTGTCACAAAATTTTCGGCTATGGGCCGCAACTCACTTACTGATATTTTATCCCATTCCTTGCAATAGGATTTCTTTAGGGATGCCAAAGTTTTATGATATTTAGCACATACCCTTGTCTCCAAGGTGGACCAGACAAAAAAATCCATTGGGTGCAAATCTGGGGGATACGGTGGCCATTCTTGAGCTCCAATGAAGTCAGAAAAATGTGTCTTGTACCAAACGTGAGCGCCTTTAGCTCTGTGTGCAGGTGCGGAATCCTGTTGGAAGGTCCATCTTTTGTTTCCAAAGAACTTTTGTGACCAAGGTAAGACAACATCTTCCAAAATGAATTTGCGATATGTTTGTTGATTAATCTTTATCCATTTATAAAAAAAAAAACAAGTGGTGTTTTCCCACTAGCACATATCCCATCCCAAACCATTACAGATTGCGATCGCTGACGCCATTCAACAATGCAAGAAGGTCCATGTGCTTCTGCTGACCAAACTCTATCATTATGGCTAATGTGAGCTTGTTCAATAGAAAATAGTTTCTCATCTGGGAAGACAAATGTTTGCTAACGATCACCTGTGCGCTTTAACAGTTTTTTGCATCTTTGAAGTCTTGTGCGTTTGTTCTCTGCTGTTAGCTTTTGATCCTCTTTCATTTTGTAAGGGTGAAGACCAAGCTCTACTCTTGCCATCAAAAGTTCGGTTTCTCTGTTGAGCTTCATCTCTCTAGCAATCTTTCTCATTGAAATCCTCGGATTTCGTTGAACTCGCTTTTTGATAACTACCCGGCTTCTTGATGTGTTAACTGTGTGCTATCTTCCTCTTCCTGGACTATCACCATCATGTCCGAGTTCTTTAAACTATTTGTGTTGAAATGATTGTGTATGAAACCGTCTGCTTAGGCACTTTCAATCGTTGAACAATTTCACATTGTTTCATTCTTTGCTTATGTAATTCAAGTATGGCAGATCGTTTGTTAACCATGTTAGTTATCACAACTAACTTACTTACACCCGTTTAATAGCTTTCTAGAATCAATTCCCTATGACAATAACTTTATAACTTTAGTGGTAGAAACAGATTTTTGGTTTGAAACTTCGTCCGAGTTATTTCTTGTCACCCTGTATATCTCACATCTATATATACTTGTACTTGTGTACTTGTATACTTGTACATATGTACTTGTATCTGTGTGTTTGTCAGTCACCTCCGTCTGTCTATCTACCTATCTATCTAAATTACACTTCATTTCGCGAATTAATGCATTTCCTAAATCCGTTTCGTATATTCGTTACTTAAAATTTTTCATAAAATCGTTACACGAATTCGTTTTAAAAAATCGTTTCATATTTCATTCTCATAAATTAAAATAAAGGGTAAGTGTGAGAAGAAAAAATCATTCTATTTATTGGAAAATAACATCTTTTCCTGACACATGTATCAAATTGTGGCTTCAATAAGATTTTCCCTTTGCGTTTGTCAAATCAAATGCTTCATATGAAGTGAGAATTTTTCACATTTATTTTCCTACTCCAATTACTATTTCATTGCTTTACTTGAAGTAAGAAATGTACTTTAGAGGATTCTTATTTTGGGTGTCCTAAGTTTTGTTGTTGTAAAATAAGATTTCGGATATTTCTTCCAGGAGGAAATTAATATGGGAAGGAATTTTGAAATTATTTTATTATTATTTTTTAAGATAATTCATTTGATAATACATTATTTTAAAGCGATTTACTGCCAATGTTAGTCTATTTACAGGTAAAGAATATGACAAGCTTCATTTTGTTGATTTTAAATAATATGGGTTTTCTTAAAGTATATTTCTTCCTGAAGGAAATTAATATGGGAAGGAATTTCGAAATTGTTTTATTACTTTTTAAGATAATCCATTTAATAATACATTATTTTAAAGCGATTTACTGGTAAATGTTGTCCTATTATAGGCAAAGAATATGACCTAAGCTTCACTTTTATGGTTTTAAATAATGTGGATTTTTGGTTAAATAAGATTTCAGATATTTCTTCCAGGAGGAAATTAATATGAGAAGGATATTTGAAATTGTTTTCTTACATTTTTTAAGATAATTCATTTGATAATACATTATTTTAAAGCGATTTATTGGTCAATGTTGCCCTATTTCAGGCAAATAATATGACATAAGCTGCACTTTTATGGTTTTAAATAATATGGTTTTTAATAAAATAAGATTTTGGATATGTGTTCCTGAAGGAAATTAATATGGGAAGGAATTTCGAAATTGTTCTATTATTTTTTCTAAGTTAATTCATTTGATAATACATTATTTTAAAGCGCTTTCTGTTCAGTGTTGCCCTTTTACAGGCAAAGAATATGACATAATTTTCACTTTTATGGTTTTAAATTTAAATAGTATGGTTTTTAGTAAAATAAGATTTTGGATATTTGTTCCGGAAGGAAATTAACATAGGAAGAAATGCGATATTATTTTAGTTCATCTTTTATATAATTTTCTTCACTTTCAGAAAAATTCGTCTTTATACACTGAATTATTCGTCATTTTTAAACAAGTATTTTCCGTTTACATCCTTTTACAGTAGATCTTCCCGGAAGTCTGAAAAAGAGGAAAACATTCCGTTTATTCCTTGCACACATGCGTATTGGCTGTATTAATATCAAAGTTAGAATTTATTTTTAAAATGAAAAACAGAAATTGTAATAAATTAAAATTTTTAATTTATTTAAAAATAAACGAACAAAAGTAATGCTTCTGAATTTAATAAAGTAGCAATTTTCTCATTCATTTAAACTTATTCGCAATTTATTTTTAGAGTGTTAAAGAAATATTCGCATGAAAAATATATTCTTAAAACGAACACATTTAAAAAATATATAGTAGTTCAATCAAGTTTAAAAAATCAATTTTATTTAAAAAAGCAAATTTCACGAATTTAATTAAAAATATAATATTCATATTTTACATCTAACAACCAAATTCTGTCTTATTAAAAATATGTCTAATATGTAATCATTTTTAACCTCTATTTTTCTCTATGTGTTGAAACGCCAACCATTATTTCATAACGACGAAATGTTCCTGCAATGAAGATTAAATTTCCGAGTTTTCTGAAGAAGAATTTTAACAACCTTGCCAATCCCCCCATTTGAAGAAAATCCATATGTTCATTTTAAACTCGACGTCTGCCAATCTCGTTGGCCGAGTAGTTAAGATGCTCGATTCGAAACGCGCAGTCCCAGGTTCAAACCCAAAGTGATCCACGGAAGGGCGAGAGACGTAATTTTTAAAAAAACACATTTTTTTTCTGATTGCAGAAATTGTCTGTCCTAGAACGGAAAATTGTTCTATTCTCGGATATATACCGGTAGCAGTGCTGCTAAGGATATTTCCGTGAATTAAAGAAAGTATTTCTGAAAGGGTTGACAATACATTATTTTAAAGCGTTTTATTGGTCAATGTTTCCCTTTTACAGCAAGCTAAAAATATGATACAAGCATCACTTTTATGCTTTTTAGATAATATAGGTTCTTAGCAATATAATGTTTTGGATATTTTTTCCTGAAGGAAATTAACATAGGAAAGAAATGCGATATTGTTTTAGCTTTTTAGGTAACTTACTTACACAATACATTATTTAAAAGCGTTTTACTGGTCAATGTTGCCAACCAGCTAAAAATAGGACATAAACATTACTTTTATCGATTTTAGATAATGCAGATTTTAGTAAAATAATATTTTGAATATTATTAACGTGGGAAAGAAATTCGATATTGCTTTAGTTTTTTGAGATAATTTGCTACAGAATACATTATTTAAAAGCGTTTCGCTGGTCAATGTTGGCATTTTACACCCTCCTAAAAATATGACATGAACATAAGTTTAATGGTTTTTAGATAATATGATTTTTAGCAAAATAGGATTTTGAATATTTTTTTCCTGAAAGAAATTAACATGGGAAAGAAATACGAAATTGCTTTAGCTCTTTGAGATAATTTACTACATAATACATTATTTAAAAGCGTTTTACTGATAAATGTTAATGTTGTCCTTTTACGACCAGAAACAAATATGACATGAACATCACTTTTATGGATTTTAGATAATATAGATTTTAGTAAAATAACAGTTTGGATATTACCCCCTCGAGGAAATTAACAATAGAAAGAAAATCGATAATGTTTTGGTTTGTTTAGATAATATTTGTTTTTAGCAAAATAAGATTTTGGATGTTTTTTCTTGAAAGAAATTAACATGGGAAAAAAATGCGACATTATTTTATATATTTGAGATAATTTATTACACAATACATTATTTAAAAGCATTTTACTGATGAATGTTGCCTTTTTACAGCCAGCTAAAAATACCACATAAACATCACTTTTATGGATTTTAGACAGTATAGATTTTAGTAAAACTGTTTGGTTATTACTTCCTCGAGGAAATTAACGTGGGGAAAAAATCGATATTAATTTAATTTTTTTAAATAATTTCTTTAATAATATAATATTTTGAAGCGCATTACTGATCAATGTTGCTCTTTTAGTGAATACATTTCTCCATTAGACCTACCGTGTCAAAAAGAAGAAATGTATCTTGATGTAGGAAAATATCATATAACGCGAAGGAAAATATGCAATAACAACTTCATGCATACCCAAGATTTAAAAAAAAATGCTCATTATCCTTAGAAACCCAGGAAAATATGACATTTTTTTTCATATTTAGAGTAGCTTTTTTAAGAAGAATGTTTCGGTTACTAAAACTGATTTATGTAATAGTTTCCGAGTAATTTGAATAGTGTATTAATAAGTTTACGCAACCTGGAATTTACAAATACTATCAATTCTCAAGTAAACATTTTGATATTCAAAGAACATATTTTATTTAGAAACGTTTGTCTGTATAAATTCAGTTACGCAGCTGAAAATTTTAATTGAGAATTGATAGCATCCTGAAACCCTGTATTCGGGTTTTAGAAAGTTGTTTAATACACCACAAAAACTATTCAGAAAATCTTAAAAAAATCAATGATAGAAAAATAAGCTAATTTCATGAAAGATTCTTTAAAGTTCAAAAATATATTGGATTCCGAATTTTCTTTAAAAAAAAAAGCGAGTTTCTGAATCTCAAATAACTTAAAATAGGTTGTTGTACAGGGTGGTTCAAAAGGTCATGTCTAAACGGCACGTGTGGGTGTGTCAGGTCAGAAGAGAAAACTTACATGGGGACTGGGGGTCAGAAACGCGATCATGACGGTGCAGTTGCATCGTGACCGTGACGCAAAGAAAAAATAACAAACGGTATAGAAAGACCTTTATTTTACAAAAATCTTAATCGAAGTACAAAATAAAAATGAAAATGTTACAACTCATAACAAGTGGTCAAAATATGCCCCATTAGCCATGATGCACGCTTCACATCGGCATCACATGGAATCGCGAAAACGTTCCAATCGACACGGTACTGGGGATCCCCGGACCACGTGGATTTCTACCTCTGGGGATATTTTGAGTCTCTGGTGTACTAGACACTCATTCCATCGTCATGGAGCTCATGGCACGGGTCGCTGAAGTGGCGATACGTGTCCGAGAGGCTTTTGGCCAATGGACTTTATTCCAAATCTGGGTTAGAGTCTGAAAAAAGTCACGTGATACCGGTAATTTACCCAAAGAACTTTTAACTGATAAGAAGGGAGGCTACTACTGCTTTCCGCATGAACTGTTTCACTGGCTGGCGAGGGATTTTCATTACGTCTACGGAAACTTCCCTTCTTTACCCTAGAAGTTTTTACCTTGACAACGTGATCATTACCTAGATGGAATATCCTCCATTGGAACGTGTTCGCGATTCTATGTGGCGCCGATCTGAAGCATACATCACGGCTAATGGGGCACATTTTGAGCACTTGTTATAAGTTGTAACATTTTTTATTTCTATTTTACTCTCCGATTAAGTATTTTGTAAAATAAAGGTATTTTTATACTCTTTATTATATTTTCTTTGTGTCACGGTAACGATGGAATTGCACCGTTACGATCGCTTTTCAGATCCCTAGTTGCTATATAATCCTTGCTCCTCATAACCTGACAAACCCGCACGTGCCGTTTAGACATGACCTTTTAAACCATCCTGTATATTGTCCTTTATGCTTATAGTATGTTTAAATATATTTGTATATGTTATAATAGGTAGATTAAGAAACTTGTCGTTTTTTTTTTATGGTGTACGCGAATTCCGTAAAATGACAAATCTATATCCAGAACTATCTTTCAACTTCTTTTAGGAATTATATTTCAAACCGACGCACTCATTTGGGCTCACATTAGTTGTCAAAACGTTTTATTTGATTAGAGTTCTACAGGAAATGTGTAGAACATCATTAAATTTTTTATAGTGACTCGTATCATCTTGAAGCAATATTTTTAAAAAGAAAAACCTAAATTGTAAAATTCACATTAAAAATCTTAATATTTTAAGAAAGTTATCGATTCTATGTTGAGCCGCATTCTGTACAAAACTGGATTGCGAACTGGGTTGGACAGTCCTGCAAGTATGTATGATCAAATCGCACTGCGTATAAGATTTGATTCGGGAAGACCGAGCTATGTTCGGTTAAAACTAGATTTCTGATCAATCGATATAACAATAAATTCTCGCTGTATTATTGCTATAAAACATTTCATTTTATAGAAGCAATCAATATTAAAACTATGTGCATATTTCTAAATTTTACATTATTTGATATTTACAAAGAAAAGGCATCCTTTTAAACTTTATTTTTAATTGGACTCTGATTGGTTGAATGATGTATATCGGCTCTTATTGGGAATTTCTTGAAAATTCTTTCTGGCTCTGGATACCACTTTCTTCACCAAATGTCACCAAAATGTAACCAAATGTCGACAAATTTGACGACATTCTTTCAGTTGAAGACAAGCATGTGTTTATTATTGTCATCAATGTCGATTTCCCTACCAAATATCGCCGAATTTAACGAAATATTGCCAACTTTGCGACTTTGTTTACTGCCAATTGTTCAACAACGTAATAACTATTTCAATTTTCATTCATATTCAAGTGCATTGCACCGTAGGCACCCCTAAAAGACCCACTAATCAGATGAAATCTGAATATACAGGGTGATTCATAATGATCGAAACAGTAGCGTATTTCCTTAAATGTTGCCTCTAGACACATACTTCCAGTTGCAACGTTTCATTTAAAAACAGTACAAAATATGATTACAGAAGTCGCAACTCCATGGGAGGGGGGGGGGGGCATTTGAGAAAATACAAAATTTAAATTTTTATACAGCTCCCGTAGTGTCGAATTTCCAATTAAGAAAATTTTCCTTATCCATTTATGGATAAAACACAAAAGATTACGTTTTGATATCTATAAAACTCACAGAGATATGCTCGTTTAAATATTTCTTCAGGTTTTAAGGAATTAGACACAAATTGAAATGAGTGTAATTAAAGAAAGAATGTTAAGTGAAGCGGTTCGGAAATATTTATTTTTTTTTTATTATTTATTGATTTAGAATTTTGATTTTTTTTGGTGATGGTTAACCATATAATTTGTAAACAAAATTACTTCCTAAAATTTCTAATAAAGCTTTGAAAAAGTTTTTTTTTTTTTTTTTTTTTTTTTTTTTTTTTTTTTTTTTTTTTAAGTGGAGTAATTTAAAATCGTTATAACTCGAAACATTATTTGTCATATTTCCAATTTCTTTCATTTAAACAAAGAGAAAAATATAAGTCTTAATTATAGATTTTTTTACATTAATTAAAAAAATTTAAAAATTTAAAATAAAAATTTAAAAAAATAATGTAACTTATTTTTTAAAAATCATATTTTCAGAAGTAAATATTTTTTTCAAATTTGCCGAAACAAAATTTATGTAAATTATTGGAAAAAGACATGCTCCAAGTTTGAACCATTTATTTTTAACGATTTTTGAATTGTAACAATTTAAAGACGAGAACGGGTGAAAATACCCATCATGCAGAAAAACGCATTCAAAGTTTTAAACAAAGTTTGTCTCCTAATATAATGTTTAAATACCTTTTAAAAGCTTACTGGCGAGTAACACCTTCCTGTAGCTTAAACATCTGATTCAGTTTAACTTTTTGTCATTTGAACCTGCTTTCTGTACTGTTTAACCCCCTGATCGCCGAGCAAAACGGCAAAATTGTAATGTTGTTTTCTCTCTTATTTTTTTAAATGTTAAAAAAAGATTTTTTTTCTAACATGATATAAATATTTTTATTACGCATAGGCATATAAGACTTGAGAGAATTAATCATAACTTTTTTTTTTTTTTTAACTGGTTTATATCTGTTTAATAATATTAATTTAAATAAGGATTCTATTGCAGTGAAACATACAGCTTAGTGAACGGATATGAGTTCGCGGCGGTGAGAAGGTTAAATATCTGAGTTGATTTGAACATGGCTTCTTCTAACATACCGATGTCGATCTTTTTCATAAGTTTATCCTTCACAAATTCAGAATTTTTACAGATTCGGCCCGTTAAAAAATGCCTTTAATCTGACGTCCCGTCCCGTTTGAAAGTTTACCTTCATTTTGCTGTCCCAGCCGGCTATAGGGTCGTGTACGGGTCCTATTCTAGCCCAGGGCCTATTTTCATTTCTGACATTCGGGCCGGGCCTAGTCTTCACTTTTCGGTCTGGGCTTTGGTCTTACTTTTTATTAAAGCTCGAGCCGATTCGTGCCCAGACATAACTTTTTACGGGCCGGGCTTGGCAGGGACCTTAGTTTTTTATGAAGGATAGGGCCGGGCCGAGCTGGGGCTAAAGAATATTTTGCATAACGAGCCGGGACTGGCTTCATTCGTCCTAGTTGCGTTGGCCGAAATTTTCTGTACTGGTCTCTACCCAGCCCGCATGGAAATCATTGTTCCGGCGTAGCCTGGTCCGTGCAAAAATCTGCAAAATTTGTCCCTGCACAGACATTTTTGAAAAAAATGCATACATTTTAAAATTTCCTTTATTCTACAATTAAACTTTAAAATTTATTATTTTTTTAAATAATAGTAGATTTCTAGGCAATAAAATTAAAATACAGTAAAACTTCTGATAAAGAATCTTCCTATGGCAGAATCCTGTATTAAACGGAGAAATGAGTTGATCCGCGCAAAATGAATATAATAATTTATAAGAAAATAATCGAATACCTGATAAAAAGGCAACTTGTCTATAACCTAATTTTATGCGTGCCTTACACTGTTAAAAATTTGCAGCATTCTGTCAGTCATTCGACCGTTTTTTGAAAAAACGGTTTCATAACCGTAATTTAACTATATTCTGACCATAAAATGGCCAATAATATGGTCAGAAGAATGTTAAATTACGGTTGTGTAACCGTTTTCGGAAAAAATGATCAAATTACTGGGCAGAATGCTGCAAATTTTTAACAGTGTAAAAGATTTTAGAGTATAGAATTTTTCAAATTCTCCAATACATGCACTGTTAAAAATTTGCAACATTCTGGCAGGTCATTTGGCCGTTTTTTTTCGAAAACGGTTACACAACCGTAATTTTAACACTATTCTGACCATATTATTGGTCATTTTATGGTCAGAATATAGTTAAATTATGGTTATGAAACCGTTTTTTCAAAAAACGGTCGAATGACCTGCCAGAATGCTGCAAAATGTTTAACAGTGCACTGTTAAAAATTTGCAACATTCTGGCAGGTCATTCGACCGTTTTTTCCGAAAACGGTTACACAACCGTAATTTTAACACTATTCTGACCATATTATTGGTCATTTTATGGTCAGAATATAGTTAAATTATGGTTATGAAACCGTTTTTTCAAAAAACTGTCGCATGACCTGCCAGAATGCTGCAAAATTTTTAACAGTGTGTGGAATATGGATTAACGATATTAATGATAACTGAGACATTTACATACAAGTAGAGATCGATTAAAAAATTAACATCACAGGCTAGGGCGTTTCTTTAATAACGAAGATTATAAACATGAAAAAAAATTAAAATAAGTATTTTCGGTCAGAACTCATCGAACGAAACATTTTTTAAGCATATCGATGTAAAAATCCATGTTTTGTAGAAATTCATTTTGGCCGAGCCGGGATCGGACCGAGATTTGAACTTTTGACCGTGCCGAACCGGTCTCTGTCCAAAATTCTAGCTTAACCGGGCAGAACTTTTTTCTATGGGTCGGGCCGGACCCGGAGCTGGAAATTTCGGACTGTTAAGACCTCTAGTGCAGACCTCCAGAATATTTCGAAAGCACATTTAACGTAAAATGTACACGCTGATACTTTTGAGTCAAAAAAAAAAAAAAAAAAAAAAAAAAAAAAAAACAGAGGCCACTGTCTTAAATTGACTTTTAATAACGTATAATTTGTGGATGATCCATGTCCTTCATTCCAAATGCATCAATATCGCGTCACTCAGGGATATGCTTAAGTGGTGTAAGCCATGAATTTTGGATTTTAATATATCTGTGAGTTTTGCAGATAGCAAGATGGAATTTTTTGTGTTTATTTCAAGAATGGATAAGGAAAATTTTCCTAATTAGAAATTTTACCTTACGGTGGCCGTATAAAAATTTAGTTTTCGTGTTCTCTCAAACAGACCCCTCATGGAGTTTCGTCTTATGTCATCAAATTTTGCTCCTTTTTATGAAACTTTGCAAATGGAAGTATGGGTCTAGGGGCAATATTTATGAAAATGGGCTATTATTTCGATCTTACACACACGCGCATAGACACAAGATTTGTTTGTATTATGACATATGATTAAAAATTTTAAAGCGATTATTTCAATAGTTAGTAAGTAGTGCATCTAGAAAATAGAATGAAAAATACAATAAAAATGTTCTATTATATACATAGCAAATTTTAAATGCATTATTTGTAAAATAAGTTCTGTTCTGTATTTTGAAAAGTTTCTAAAGAAACTTTATGAAACTTTGAAAGAAACTTATCACAGCTGCTTTTAGCAATGAAACTTCAGTTTTCTTCAACAATTATTCATTATATAACTACGCTTTTGAAATGTTTTAGTTCATATCCGTTAACTTTTTTGATTTTGTTCTGCTTCCGAAAGAGTTTTCCTCTCATATTATATTTCGCAAGAATGCTAGATAAATGCTTTGGAACTTTTTTATATTTCATCTTACTTAGTAAATAACAATTAAAGTGCCTTCACGTATATATGAGTTATTGAAATATAATTCTAAATTAAACTTAAACAAAGCTAGAAAGATCAGAAGGAAGTGATTGAATATGTTTCCGCTTAATTTCTTTGAAGTAATTTGCACTAGTATAAAATAAACTCCGCAGTATAATTTTACCTGAACTTAATGCGTATGCATTTGAAATAAGTTTGATAAATATATATTTAAGGGTAGTTGGAAGGTCAAAACCTAAAATATATCGAATTTTCAATTTTTTAATATTTTGAATCTATCATTTCTCCTCTTTCTACTTTTGTTTCTACGGCAACCAGGAGTTGGAAAAATTTAGTAATTCTGTTTGTTTATCTACTTTACTACTAGTGCTTTTATTTACTTTAAACTTGATTTTCTCAAAGTGTTGGTTTTTTAACTTCAATGTACCTTTTTGAAAAAACTATTATACATTATGCTTTGAAATTTTCTTTGAACATTCTATACATATCCTGTTTAATCTGAGGTGAATTGTTTAAACTCATAAAAAGAACTTTTTTTTATTATCATCATTATCTTTGAAAAAAAAAATGCATGTTTTTTTAAAAATTTGAATGTGGTTTCTACTTCAGATTTTTTTTTAAATATCTAAGCTTTATTTAATTATAAGTTTAAATTCAGATTATTGAGAATTGTTTATTTTATGCATAAAAAAATTTTCTAGTCCATATCTTAAGTAGTTTATGAGAAAAGGTACATTAATTTAACATGGCAGGTATATGGATTCCGAATGCCCTTAACAAATGAAAAAGGATTCATATGATGAAATTTCCATAAACGAATCGAGATAAACCTATTGAAATCTATTGTAAGGAATGTTTTATCTATGCTTTGCAAATTTAGTATAGAAATTTATTACTTTTATGCAGTTACCAATAAGGATTAAGAACTAATAAACATACATTTAAGACTTTACACATTTTTTACACTTTCATTTAAAAATGGTTAATTTGTCGGATCAGTCAGATTTTTGGAGGAACTAAATCTGAGATTTCGTCTATTGCACTGTGTGATAGTGCATACTAGGTGACATTGGCAAAGGATTATTTGAGTGTTGACCAGAGTTTCATAGGTTTGCTCAGTTTATAGATTGTTGGCACGTTAACCCTCTAATACCCACTACACTGTAAAAAAAAAAAAAAAAAAAAAAAAAAAAAAAAAAAAAAAAAAAAAAAAAAAGCTGTAGTTCTACAGATGTAAAGTTACATGCTTACTAAACTTTCATCTGTAACTGGACAAAAAAAGCTGCAAATCTACAAATCTAGATTTTGTAAAGCTACTGAAATCTGTAGCTTTACAAATGAATCTGCTAAAATTACAGTAATCTTACTAAAATTTTATCTGTAACCCTGGTTATAGTTACATGAAAAGTTCTAGGCATCCCAGTTTCCTAAAAAATTCTTAGTAACCTTACAGATTTTTTGATTTTCGGCACAAAAGTGTGTCTGTTACATGAATTTTGTTGTTGCCGTTACGTAAAAAGTTCTAGGAATCCCAGTTTCCTAGAAAAACTTCAGTAACTTTACAGATTTTTTTTTTTACAGTGTACAAGAAATTGCTAAGGAAAAATTATTTTTTAGTGTTATTTATGTTATTTTGCGTCAAATAAAGTAAAAATGAGAAAAAGTGCAATTTTTTTATATTTTATAGGATTTATGTATGGTATCATATATACTACTATTGGCTGATTAGGATGAAATACGAAGGATTTTACCATATTTCAAAAATATTTTATTTTGTGAAAATAATTACATTTTTACATGGTGTACGACCTAAAACAATTTCTTTCTTTGTTTATATATATATATATAAATATATGTACAGTAAATTTCCGATTATCCGTAGCTCACGGGACCGACGGTGTGGCGGATAGTCGGAGTACAGTACAAGAACGTTACTAAAGTTACATTTTTTTTATTCGTTGTGTACTTTTGTTTATAAAAGTCATAGCTGATAACAAAAAATCTGTTTATCTGGCAAATGTCAAATTTTACTGTATAACTGTATTTTATGTAATACCCGTTTCCATACAAAGTAATCCGTTATACATATTTGTTTGCGTTTTGTTTGGGATTTTGTTGCAGAAAAATTGCGAATTCCACTAATAAAAGTATTTGGGTTGCCCCTGCTTCCTCTGCATCACAAACCAATTAATGCATTTAGAGAGCATAGCCTATATGACTGACTCTTGGTTGATAATTTCGCGTTTTATCACATTCACCCTCTTCAGGTTTCACTGTATTCAAAACATTTTCAATAGCTTTGTCATTCGTTAATTCTTCATAATTAATATCAATCTACACTGTAAAAAAAAATCTGTGAAGTTACTAAGGTTTTTCTAGGAAACTGGGATTCCTAGAACTTTTCATGTAACGGCAACAACAAAATTTCATGTAACAGACACACTTTTGCGCCGAAAATCAAAAAATCTGTAAGGTTACTAAGAATTTTTCTGGAAACTGGGATTCCGAGAACTTTTCATGTAACTGCAGCCAGGGTTACAAATAAAAGTTTAGTAAGATTACTGAAATTTTAGCAGATTCATTTGTAAAGTTACAGATTTTTGTAGCTTTACAAAAACTAGTTTTGTAGATTTGCAGCTTTTTTCGTACAGTTACAGGTGAAAGTTTAGTAAGCATGTAACTTTACATCTGTAGAACTACAGATTTTTTTTTACAGTGTAGTCACAATTAAGCGAGTCCTCTGGCTTTTGTGCATTTGAATTTTCTTTGTTCGTTTCAGAAAAAAAATAGACAGAAGGGTGGCGGTTGATAGAATAGCGAATAATCGGAAGTTTACTGTATATCCTTTTTTATATAATTTTATTTTTGTAACCATTTATTCATTTTTACACAATAATAATAATAATAATAAACATAATTTTTCTTATTGATTTTGTGTACAATTATATATACATAACACTAATGTAGTATGTAGCGGCAAAAATAACTGCTATTGTTTTGTCGATGGCAACGAATGGTTTGTTTATCTAACACATATTTTAAAAAAATTGTAACTCTTCTATCTTTCTAAAACAATACACAATTAAGAAGTTAGAACCATGAAATTTTACATACAGACGTATTAAAATATTGCGAAGACAAATAAAGCGAGCGGGTTTCAAAATAAACTATAACTCGTTTTAAATTCATATAAGAAAAAAAAAACAAGATAACAGCTATTTCCTATAAGATTTTCTTTTAATTGTTGCCAAAAATTTAAAGCACACACCAAAATTTAACGCGCAATAAACACAGCAATTAATTCAAAATATAGTAAACTACAGCTCAGTTGATCAGCGCGGGATCCGCTAGTGCAATATATACCACGTAAGTCCTAAAAGTCCACGTACTGACAACATATGTATTTATTATTCACAAAAGAATAAACATTAAAACGATTACTTTTATGTTAATGATAAAAAGCACTTATAACATCACGTAAGAAAAAATACTGAACTTATGTTTATAATACATGCTCAAAATATCCAACGCTTTCAACGGGGCAAAGCTGAACTTTTTTGCACATGTTTGTAGAAACGCGTTTTAACATGCCGTGGGTGACTTCTTGTATCGTTTAAGTAATGGCAATTTTCAGATCATCTCTTGTTTCAGGATTATTTACATAAACTTTTTCTTTAAATATTCCCACAGAAAAAAGTTCAGGATGCTCAGATCAGGGTATAGAGCTTTCAAAAGATTTTTTTAAATGAATCGATCGCCAAAAAATTCTTCAAGCATGCCCATGGTTTCATCACTTGTATGGATTGTTGCACCATCTTATTGGAACAAAGAATTTCGTTCATTCACTTCTAACAATACAACAAATTGCTGGATAAGTTCTCTGTATACAAAACTGTGAACAGTTGATTCGAAAAACAGAGGTCCAACTATCTTTTTGCGTGATGCACTACAACGTACGCCAATTTTTTGGTAATGTAAGAGATTGGTGTAACAGTTTTCGGCGTTCCACTCCTGTGCTTGTCTTCCACAGAACCTGTATTACGAAATCGTCGAACGAGCCGATATAACGTATCTTTACTCGGTATTGCATCATGTGGATATTTATTTCGTTAAACATCTTTGCACCATTCAAACGATTTAAATACAAAATACGTTTCGAGCAGCACAATTTTCTGAAAGCGTGGTAAATGTATTTCCCTATGAAGAACAAAATAACATAGAACTTTAATCTCGCACCAATTAAGTACAAAAAGAACCAAGCGATAAAAACTCAAGAATTGATGCAATGATAAGCAGAGGATAAAATTTAATATTTAAGAAAAATCGTGGACAATTTATTCTTCAAGTTGGAGTACGGGAACTTTTAGGACATAATGTATAATATACTTGAGTGAGACGCCTCAATAGAAACGTTTGTTTATATTTGTACCTAGAGATATAAAGTTCAAAAAATTAATTCCGTATTTATTTCATAATTTTCACTATTTACATATTAAAAAGTAATGTTAATATTTATATTTTTTTAAATGCAAATAATAATAATAATAATAATTTCCTTTTATTGTATATGAAATTATAAATTTCAATTAATTTATTTCAGATTTATTTAATAACATGCCCTCGTGAATTAAAAGTAAAAAAAGTATCTTAAACACACAGCTAACACAAATTTCCTTTGAAAATAATATGGTAACAAAATTGCTACCATACCATGGGCTCATTAAACTAACGCCCGTCGTAGCAGGTCTGCGACCACGATTTTTATTACTCAGTTTATCGTTAAAAAACAAACTTATATTGAACTTTTTTGAGCAGATAATAGAAGTAACACTTTTATACCTACATATAATATGTATTTGGTTTTATTTCATTTAAAATATTTGAAAATTTGATCAAAAACTTACCACTGTCAATACAATTTTGTCCTGTTTGTTAGACATGTTGCTTCAAATTAATTTTTAGATAGATTTCGTATGGAATACTACCTATTACATTCTACCCTATGTTGGAATTTCTGAAAAAAATTTGCAGATCTACCCCTACCCAAAACCACCCTCAGTAAGAAACTTTATATATACACGCACACATATATATATCACTCACTTTCTTCTGAACACGATAACTTCTACAATTCTGCACAAATCGCTTCCAAACTGATACATAAAATTAAGGGGCACAAAGTCTCGGTCAAGTTCGTTAATGGGGAAAATCGGACCAAGGGGATGGAAATAGGGCGGGGTTTTGTGAAAACCGAAAAAAAAACACATAACTTCTTAATTTTTGTACATATCAAATCAGTTTAAAGTTTTTATTACTCCTAAAAATAGGGGCAAAAATTTATGTATAAAAGATTTTTGATAAAATTAAAAATGGGCTCAAGGGGAGCAAAAAAAATAAGGTTTTTGGGAGAAAAAAAATTCCTAACTTCTTCAATTTTCAAGATATCAAATCCAATTAATTTTATTATAAATCTTCATAATAGTATCTACAACTTTTATATTCACAAGTTTTTGATAGGACCAATTCGTACCGCAAAAAAAAAAAAATTAAAAACGAAAACAAAAAGGGCGGTTAAGAAGGAAAGAATCCATAACTCCGTCATTTCAGAAGATATAAAATCCCCATGAATTTATCATATATCTTCTTAATATTGTCTACAACATTTATATAGACAAGTTTCTGATAGAACCAATTCTAACAGCAAAAACAAATTAAAAATACATAGCGGTTAAAGGAAAAAATCATCTTATTAAGGGTGTATTCAAATCCAAACTTCTTATTTTCTGACTCATTTTTAAATTCTTTTTTGCTCTCAAACATATCCAATTGGTAGATTCTCTTATTCATAAACAATTTAATGTACTGTAATGATTGATTTTTTGATAGAGGCAGAATATATTTCAAAAAATGATGTGAAATTGGGCATTTTAAACAGAATTTCCCGAAGCGATTGTGTTAGAAAAGAAAAATGTTGTCCTACTGAGAAAATAATTGTTTATAAATCAAGTTTTATTTAATTGAACAAAAAATAAAAACACAGGTCGCTTATAAATCTCTTCAAAAAGCACATTAGCAAGTGGCATATTTTTTCTATTAAAAATGAATCTCAAAATGTGCCAGAAAATTTCTAGTTGTTGAGCATAGAAAATAATTTTTTTTAATACCGCCTTAACGTGATTCTGATAACACCAGCTAGTACATAAAAAATGAAATAAAAACTCGTCAAAAGCGACCAGATAAAATTGTTCCACTAATTAAAAGGCCAGATAAAATTCAAAACCACTTCCTATAGAATCAAAATTACTTTCCTTGAACCCTTATCTAGATTCAGAAGGCGTTCTGAGAGTTTCTGGACGACTCGATAAGACTGATTTATCGATGGATGAAAAGCATCCTATAATTCTTCCGCCAAAAGAGCTAATAATTTGGCAGAGCTAATAATTTGGGATGCTCATTGTAGAGTTTTTCACTCTGCTGTTGCCCATAGACTTGTACAAATTCGTGAAATATTCTGGCTAGTAAAGGCTATACAAACTGTGAGAGGTGTGATTATAAATTGCATTGTATGCAAGAGGTTTTCTTCAACTCCAGGAGGCCAAACGATAGTTCCGTTGCTAGCTGATCGGTAGAACAAGCAAATCCATTCAGTGTGATAGGGTGGGATTTTGCAGGACCTTTGTATGCAAAAGACAGTGGTAATAAGCAATACATCCTGCTGATTACGTGTGCAGTAACTAGAAATGTCCACCAGAAGCTTGTCGACAGCTTGCCGACACAGACATTTTTACTAGGCTTCCGTAGGTTCATTGCTCGACGAGGATTACCATCTATAGTATATTCGGACAATGCTAAGACTTTCAAACGCGCCGAAAAGGACTTGAAAAAAACTCTGGTCCATTATAACTCATCCAGATGTACATGAATTTTTTTCTTCCCATTACATTAAGTGAAAGTTCATAATCGAACGAGCAGCGTGGTGGGGGATTTTATGAGAGAATGGTAAGGACAATAAAAACTGCATTAAGAAATACCCTAGGCAAATCATCGCTAACTGATGACGAACTAAATACTGTTTTAACTGAAATTGAAGTCATGGTTAACTCTCGCCCTTTAACATATGCCTCGCCAGAAGGTCCAGACACCCTACCATTAACGCCTGCTCACTTCCTAATTGGGAGAAGAATATCTTCTCTGCCACCAGTTCGGCTTCACCTTGACTCGAATATCTCTTCCAGGAAAGAGTTAATTAGATCTTTTAACTATCGTGAAAAATTAATGCGCTTGTTTTGGTCTAGATGGAAAGGGGAATATTTGTTGAATTTGAGGTCAGCTCATTTAACTTCGAACAAAACTAATTTTCCTCAATTTAAATTAAATGACATTGTACTAACTGGAGTCTAGAAGTAAAATTATTATTAACACTGCCATTCTTAAGGAAAATTCAATTGACATAAACAAATGCAGTAATTTTTATTATTAATCAAAGATGATAAATTACTCAGAAATTTCCGGAGTCTAGGAAAAATTATTGAATTATTTCCTGGAAGATACGGCAAGGTGAGGGCCTGTAAAGTATAAACTGAGAAATCTATTCTCAGACGTCTGGTACAATTTTTGTATCACATGGAACTGAGAACTGATTGATTTTGATTATTCATATACTAATCTTATTTTTTCTTCTTATTTCAGTTTGAATTTGATTGTAACGTGTTTAAATACCTTGAAGTATGTATATCATTTCATATTTTATATTTGTATTTGTATTAATTTGATATATTTTAATTTTTTGTGATGAACACCCATATGTTCATGGGTGGGCAGTGTTACGAATTCGCACCTGTTTGCATTGGGGAGAAATCTAAAAATAGCCGAGATAACGTAACTCGGTAGTTCTGGCGCCAGTGCCCGCGAATAAACTGTTTGATTGGTGCTTGAATTTTTTTGTAAGTATTAAAACTTGCATTGTGCTCGGTCGGGAAAAAAATGTTTCCTCGGAATTGTAAATAGTTATATTAACATATGCGATTTAACGTAGAGAAGTGATACTTGAATTATTGTAACTAGAAGATTCATAATATCTTTATTCCTTGGCTGAGATTCATATTTGTATCACATTCTCGGAATTTATGATCTTATTTTAAATGTTAAATATTAAATGTGCAATGTGTCGCCTTGGTATGCTGTAAAAAATAAAAGATGAAAAGACCATCAACATTAATTATTTAAAAGGAATCACTTATAATTACAACGAAATATGTTTTTTCTCGAAATAATTTTATTACTACGAATGATATTTCTCGATTGTTTTGAAAATGAATACGTTTTAGCTAATAAGGGAAATATGATTCCAAATTTAGAAACCAAACCTGTAAAGAAAAAGCAAATTAAGCTATTTGAGATTAAACCTAGTTTTTGAAGGAAAAGACTTCACTCATTTTGTTACTAATGAAACAAAGACGTTCTTTGAATAATTTGAGATCCACGGTATGACAGAATGCTGCAGCGATTCACTTTAGAAGCCATGTGAATGCTCTTATTGTGGTCAATGATACAGCAGAAAGAGGAATCGATCTGATAAAATGAATTGATCAGGCACAAACAACAAAAACAATTCTTGTTGAGAGTAGTCGAGCATCACAGAAATGTCGTCACCAAGTGAACAAAGAAGAGATTGCATCGCTCATAGTTGATTAATATAACACATGTTTTGCTTATTATGCTATCTATTAATCTTGTAATCCAGTTTCAGTATTGTTTGGAGTTTGTAATTTCTAGTTTTCCCAATTAAAGCAATTAACATTAAAAAATAGTATTTTTTACCCTACATTTACAAAACTGATCAATGTGTGCAACACCTAAATATTATCCGATCGTAATGAAATTTGGCATATATATCTTTTATATCACTTAGAGTCGGCAAAGTCTGCAAAAAATTTACATTTTATTCTTTGCCTTACAAAATGAAACACCCTAAAACACATGCATCTTGAACACAGCAAGACTGCAATTATATCCTTTTCTCTGATTAGTCTAGATTCAGTACACAAATTAATTCTCTCAAAGTCATCACCTGTAAGAGCATAGCTCACACTATAATCTCACCAACATATGATACAATGATCATTTTGGTGATTATAGAATTTTCGGTAGCTGAACATGAATGCACCTTACAAGCGGGTACTTTACTAGAAAGCAGCATGTAGATGAAATTCCTGTACCTCATGTGAAACATGTTGCTTGTTTAGCTTGTTTAGCTTGTTGAGCTTTGTTCAGCTTGTTTAGCCCAGACTTCGTTTTATGGACAATAATGCGAGGCCGCATAGAATATATATTGTCAATTGTTTTCTTGAAGGAGAGGCTATTCGTTGTATGAATAGGCCAGGTGCTAAACTTTAATGCTCTGTAAACCTGTTTAGGTTGCTCCAGAGCGAATGTAGGTCCAACGCCTATCTTCTCCCAGTTTTATTTTTTATCTTCTTCTGATGTTACATGATGTCTCGTAGGATCAGAAAATTATGCCATGTTTTTGTATTAGTATTTTCTTTAGAAGTTGGGCAAAACGCTGCTTGTAATTTTTAGCAATCTGTATATTTCATTCGATTCCTTCATAGCCATTTTTGATTTACCATTTGACACTGATTAAACGTATTATGAATTCAAAATATAAAATGTGTTTTGTGTATGTTTCATTTCTTTGTATACTTTAAAACAACCCTTTTGATACTTATTTGAATATGAACTATCATCATAAAGTACCCAGATATCTTCTAATATTATAATTTTGGCAAGGCATTTGAAATTTCCTATATTCTAAAAGACTAAAAAATATTATTGTGCTTTTATTGAGCTTCCTTCGTAAAACTGGGAGACATATTAAAATTAATATTTGGAAATCGTTGCTTTGATTTTCAAATGAACAAATTATTTAAATTTCCAAATGAAAAATAATTTAAAAAAATACCTTTAAAATTACTATTTATCTTTGTTAACGATAGCTGTTGTTTTTAATCACTATCGCTGTCTGCATTAGTTTAATCTATAACTGCAGGAGAAAATACTTCTTGAATTGAATTTTCATAGATATCATAAAATAAATTATTTGAGTCAGGAAAGCTAAAGAATCTTTTGTTATATATTTCTTTTGCTTTTTTATAAATGAATACGTCGCCTTTACATTTAGAAAATCTAATTTTACGAGCTTCTATTTAACTCTATTTATTTAATTCTATTCAATGTAGAAAAAAAATTTTCATTGTCCGCATTTCTTTCATTCTCGTTCGTTTATGTAATCTTATTGTATGCAGTCAGTAAATGCGTTTTCTTAAACCTTATTAAATAATGGAAATTTGTTTAATATACATTTGTGGTATTTATATAGTTTCCTTTTATTCTTGCTAACATTAAGCACGATTCAGTCGTTCCACAAACGCAGATAGAAATTCCAGACTAATGCACATTTTCGTGTAACTTTAACTTACTTTTTTCTATGACATAAAAGCTTTGTATTTTTTATGTATATTAATTTACTAAATTTCAATTACACTAAAGCTTCTTTAATGTGTTTGTTTTTAAAGCTTTACAGCATTGTTCAAAAGTATTTATGAGTTTGGTTTGTCTGTGTATCTGTCTACGGTCAATGTGTTCATGCTCTAACTCTAGTAAATATTGCCCTAAATTTTTTATGTTATTGATGTTTACTATCGAATGATCGATATTGAAAATAAAGTGTGTAGCATTCATATCTCGTTTACAGAGACACACAAAAACTTCCGTTATATTATGGTCTATGGCGAAAACTATTCGCGGTGCATTTTATTAACGTTACAAGACTTTAAAGATAATGAAATGGACATGCATCACGAGGTGAAATAAAACATGCTTTCTTAGTAACAGAGAATTTGTAGTGTTTACAGTTCGTGTACAGATATTCCCAAAATAATTCTATTACATTATGATCTATAGGGGAAAATCGCTTGTGAAGCATTTATGATACTTCAAACATGATAAAATTAAAAAGTATCAAAGAGGTTTGCTATAACATGTTTTCTACAGATTAAGGGGGCAGTTTACCTTAAAATTGGTAAAAAAGTCGATATTTTTTATATGAAATGTAATACTGTTTAATTGTGAATATTTTGACTGCTCATTTTCAACATTAGTTAATACACGCCGCGCAGTTACTCATACAAATTAAAAATTTTAAATGGGTTATTTCCTTGTTCATATTTTCTTCACTTTCATGTTTTAAATTTGCTAAGACTTTTTTTGCATTTAAGATAGAGATTTTAACTTTTTTGTACATGTTCTTTATTATATATGTGATAAATCTGCGCATGGAATTAGCTTTCAGGTTTTTTGTTATTCAATAAAAAATAAAAGTATATGAAGATATGTTAGATTTCATCGTTTTACACTATATACATATCAGTAGAAAAATTATATTAAGTTTAATATTAAATGTATCTAAAAATCTATGCACAGTCTTGTGTAGTACACATTTAAAAATCTTAAAAAAAAAATTGGACAAAATATAAATGTTTAAAAAAATAGTAGGGATTTAAAAAAATTCATTTTTTTTTTAATTAAATATGCACTTATTTTTTTAATGTACATTTAGTTGATCACTGAAATGAAGTGAGTTCCTCATTTGAACCATATTTTTAAAAATAAGCAAAATTCTTGAAAAGGTAAACTATCCCCTTATAGGAACCGTGGACCTTTTATCTGAGAGGAAATCGACTCAAAAATCGAAAATTATTTTTAACCGTATTAATTCTCCAGTTTGTTCGGAGCCATTTGCGAAAAATCGCATGCAGATGCAATTATTTTTCGCAAAGTTTCAAGCGTTTGAATGTTGTACACAAACAGTGTTTCGGCCCCTTACTATACTTTAAATCTATTTTTCTCAAAACTGATTTTTCAACGTTTTTAGACTTTTAAAATGTTTCATGCACCATAATATTTTATAAAAATTCATGAAATTAATAAGAACGAATCCTTTTATTGCTTTCAAAGAAACTGTGTATGCATTTTAAAATTCGATTTCATTAAGATATTTAAATTTGATTTTTAGCTTAATAAAAAGCAAAATGTTGATGAAATTCGATATCGAATTCATGAAAAAATCTCTAAAAAATTATTTATTGAAGGGATAGAAAAATCAATGCACAGATTTATTTGTAATAGGATTTTAAGTGATTAAAGTAACAAATCGAGGAAATATCTAAAAAATTACGTCGCATGGAGTATTTTAAAATTTCGTTTTAAAATTTGAATTTTTTTAAAATCTTAAAATTATAAGAAGATTGGAAATTTCTTTTAAAGTGGTTTATATACTTATGGTGAAATGCATATTTCCACAAAATTTTATATCTCTATGATGTGAATTAAAAAATAATAATTTTTAACGTAAGAATTCGGTAAGAGGGTGGACTATAATCTATTTCATTGTATGAAGAAGAAAAAAATTAATAATTTTCTTGTAGTGTAGGAAAATGTTTCCTAATCTAAGCCTGCTGGTTTTTCTATCTTGATTACACATCATTAACTATGTTGTACGTCGATTTTCACGGTGCGACATTGCGTATGAAAACGATAAAATATTTCTTTAATACGAAGGATTTTCAATAAGCTTTCTTTTATACGCAGCTCAGAAAAGGATTAAAATATCCTAGAAAATCCGTTATTCATAACATTTACGAAAAAGTAACCCTTTGTTTTATTATACAATGATCTATTTTATGCAATGTTCGGTACAATGTTTCATACAATGATCTATTTTATTGTATGATAAAAAATAATAATAATATTCTTGTAGTGCTAGAAAATGTTTCATAATCTAAACCTGCTGATTTTTCGTTCTTAATTATACATCGTTAACTACATTGTATGTCGATTTTCACGGTGCCAAACTGTGTATGACAACGATAAAATATTTCTGTAATGCGACGTATTTTCAATAATCTTTCTTTTATACGCAGCTCAGAAAAGGATTAAAATATCCCAGAAAATTCGTTATTCATAACATTTACGAAAAAAGTAACCCTTTGTCTTTTTATACAATGACCTATTTCATGCAATGTTCTGTACAATGTTTCATACAATGATCTATTTTATTGTATGATAAATGATAATAATAATATTCTTGTAATGTTAGAAAATGTTTCATAATCTAAGCCTGCTGATTTTCCGTTCTTCATTATACATCGTTAACTACATTGTATGTCGATTTTCACGGTGCCAAACTGTGTATGGCAACGATAAAATATTTCTGTAATGCGTTGGATTTTCAATAAGCTTTCTTTTATACGCAGCTCTGAAAAGAATAAAAATATCCTAGAAAATTCGTTATTCATTACTCATTACCGAAAAAAGTAACCGTTTGTTTTTTCATTCAATAGTCTATTTCATGCATTGTTCTGTTTCATAGAATGATCTATTTCATTGAATGGAAAAAGTATATATAATATTCTTGTAATGTTAGACAATGTTTCATAATCTAAGCCTGTTGATTTTTCTTTCTTGATTACACATCGTTAACTATATTGTATATCAATTTTCACGGTGCCATACTGTATGTGACAACGATAAAATATTTCTGTAATACGTGTCGGATTTTCAATAAGCTTTCTTTTATACGTAGCTCTGAAAAGGATGAAAATATCCTAGAAAATTCGTTATTCATTACATTAACCGAAAAAAGTAACCCTTTGTTTTATTTTCATTTATTTATTTATTTATTTATTTATTTACAAACAACGACAAAGAAAATCGAATTTTTTCTTCATTTTTCAGTTAATAAATGTAACTTTAGAAAAAGGATATAGTGTCAAATAAGATGCTATTCGAAATTTGAATGCCAGCCAATTCTCAGATTATAAAAGATTTTGAAATGTAAACGAGTTAGACAACGGACAAACGGCAGATAGACAGACCGAAGAGAGACAAATTTAATTCACAACTATTTTTCAGCTATGTTGGAAAGTGTTAAAAGGAATTATTTTTTGAGTAATCTCCTTCAGAAATAATCTTCGGAATTTTCCATGATCGGTTTAACTAGAGTTTCATTCAGTAACTGACAACAGAAGCTACGGATTCTTCACCGCTCCGCCTTTTCAGCGAAGTAATGGCGGTCAGATGATTTCATTGAAATTTTATTTTAATGATTTTGTATTTTATACTCAGACAAAATCTTCACTACTTTTTGAGAATGTTATTTTAAAGAGACCTTCGCTGCACATCAATCCTTTTGACCATTAATTAATTATAAGCTTATTTTTAAAGACCTTCAATTATGTTTAAATAACAAATTTCTTTTTTTAAATAAAATGTAACTATAGAGTTAAGCACAATAACTTTGAGTGAAAAAGCGTTATGAATATCCCAACAATATTTAGTTCGAAAAACTGATAGTTTCCATTGATTGCTTTTTTTGCATGCATTAGTTCTAATATTATTAAAATTAATAACAAGTTCTTCAACTTAATCACGGTTTGAAAAAAAATGAAAGTATGTTGCAAATTGACATTTTATTTATTTCAAATGCATAATTTTCTTGAACAATATAATTAAAAATATTGACCAACTGAACGTAAATAGCAAACTTACCAGTAAATTAAAAGCTATTTAGGTACTTTTCCAGTATAGGGGATTGGCGAGATACAGAATATGGCCTTGAAGAGAGAGCAGAATTTGGCAACACATTTTCGCGCAAACTCTTCACTGTTTCATACAAAGTAGCAATGTTTTTCAATATTTATTCAATCTACTTAATATAAAGAAGCCATTAATCTATTTTATATGCAAATACAAGTAAATTGCACGTAAAAAACTATAATAATAATAATAATAATATATATGTATATCACGTTTGTCTGTATCATTTTTGTCTCCTGAACAACATCTGTAAGGCAAAAAACCAAAAATTACAATTTTTCGTGCTCATAATCGAATGCTTACAAACGAGAAATATCAGTTCCTTAAAACATGCACATTTCTTATTTCTTAAAAACATAGTTACTCTTGTTACACTCTTAGAAATATTTTCGTCAAAAGCGCAAAAATACTAAATCTCCTACCGTCAACCCCCCCCCCCCCATTTCCTCGCAACTTTTCGTGCTCTGATTTGCGAATTTCCGGTAATTTTTAGCTTGCTTTGGAGTTGTTTCCGGGAGTTGAGGGGAGAAATACATATGCAAAACATCCGTTTAAGAAACCGTACATTTTTGACTGCACATTTACCGGAACATTTGTCGGATTTGACGGAAATGCAGTTTATATTGAAGGATTTCGGGTAATTTTTAGGCTAAATTGGTGTCTTGAGGTAAAATAGCCAATTAAAAATGGAAAATACTAGTTTTTAATAAAAGGAGAATTACATATCTATTGACGGTTTTCAAGAGTATGTTTACAAGCATTTTTACTCAAACTGTTTTACTACTAAACTTATTATGGCCTTAGAATTTAATATATAGATTTGAATTTACTAGTTTTGTAAATTATAATTTATTGAAAAACACAAAAAATTACACTCTGCAATGTTTATAATCTGTCAAGAAAGTTAAATTTTTATTCATTAACAGTGTGTATTGAACGGCAAATATTTTTCGAACTTTTACACAGTTGTTCCGTTTTAAATAATCTTATTTCTTTTTTGCACAATTTAACTGTAACTTTGTTACAGAATCCTTGGATACTCTTTTATAATACTATCAAGCAGGACGGTCGTTCTGCCAAGCCAAGCTGAAAAATAAAATGCTAACCTCGCCAAACAAACAAACGCCAAGAATAAAACGCAAGACACCATAACTGCTTATTATACTGAAGACAGCTTCTCCATGTTAAATCGACCAAACATGCCAGCGTAAAATTTCCCATATCAAAAGAACTAATCATCGCAGAAAAATAAAACCAAAACCAGAAGGACCTAATGGAAAAGATCTTCAATTTGAGACCAAATGCTTCCTCATAAATTAATTATAAACAGAGATATAGATTTTTTAAAATAACGTCGAGATACTGAAAATGACAAATTTATTTTCTTCGTCTCACCTTATGCTTCAATCGAGGTAGAGACTTAAATAATGGACATAAAAAAATAAGGATTGCATTTTTGGACAGATATTTACTCAATCTACGTGCTTTTATAAAATTCAGCTTTAAAAACACAAATTTTCTATTCTTAATTAGCGAAAAACTGTTAATTAATTTTAAAGTTTATAAATTATGCCAAACAGCGATAAACCTGCCAAGCCATTTTAGAAGTCTTACACTATTCTTTTATATTATCCATTTGCATTGATTTCATCGAAGAAAACTATGGCCGAGATCCAGATAGATTTTTCGCTGTTAGCGAAATGAGTTTGACCAATCAGAAGCCAGAATGTTTGAGAATTTTTGCTGTTTCTGGATCCCGGCCTATGTCATAAAAGTTTTGAATAATTTTATTAGTGCCATGGATGAAGTGCAATGTTTACAGAAATCTAGGCTGGGATCCAGATAGATTTTTCGCTGTTAGCGAAACGAGATTCACCAATCTATAGCCTGCATTGCTGAAAACAGCGAAAACTTCGCAAAAGTACAAGCTTCTGATTGATGAACACTAGGGTGGAACTAAAAAACGAAGTTTCGAATTTTATATTCTAATAGTGATTATTTTTCTCCTTTTTAACTCCATAAAAAGAAAATATATTTCTTTTAATTTTAAAATGATATTTTCCGGTTCCTCAAAGCGCCTGATTTTCCATAAAAAACGAAAAAAAGCCAATAATTACATGAAAAGTTTTTTAAGCTTATTGTTAAATTTATATTTTGCAAAATTAAATTAATTAAGTGTTAATGTCCTATAATAAAGAGAATAATTTAGTTTGAGTACCTTAGAAAAGTTAGCCCCACTTTATTTGACTTTTGTAGAAGCCAGCGTCGTGGGCGTCAGCTTTCATTGTCTCTGATTTATTTGGCTGCGACACATAACAAGTTAGTCCGATTTAACGGGTGTTAGCAGTTTCTTTAATTATTTTTCGATAAACATTCGGTGTCAAAAGTGACAAAGTCTGTTAACGTACCTAAATCTAGATAATTGTTGAAGTGTCCTGTATTTCGTGAACCAAACCAATTAACATTAGACTGTCATCTTTGATGAACATATGAAAAAGTTATGAAACATTATTTTTGGGTTCAATTTAACTTAAAATCTGGCAGCTGGAATCTGATACAAACTATTTCTAAAATATCTAAAGCTGTTGATGATACAATTAAAAGTGTATTGCTGAGACCTTCAATTCCAACGGTTTCTGATACACAAATCATAAAAAATAATTAGAGACTAGTGCGAGAAATGTCAAAATTTGAAGAAAAATATTAAGATTAGAAAGAATAATCCCACATCCAATATAAATTGCAAAATGTTTGGTAATCCTGTAAAAAACATTTCTTTGTGTAAAAGCACTAAATATTATCGTGTATCAGAACAAGAACGTCACTTTCTCAAAGACCAAAGAGAGATGGGGTGATGACAATAGGATCAATAGATATAAAAACTACAAAAAATGTGTAGCAAGACTGGAAATGGAAATATCAAGGAAAAAAGTTATTTTAAAACAAAAAAAAATGATGTTTTGATTGAATGATCGCCAAGTGTAAAAAACAGTTCGGAAGGAAATAATTCAATCGGTTGTTTTTCTAAACCTGAATTTGATAATCAACACGGTGAAAGAACCGGAGTATTAGACAGAACTGCAAATATTATTCCAAATGGCACCTTAGAAGATATGGGTATTTCTGATGATAATAAAGAAAAGGTAACTGAAAGAAGGACTTGAAGACGACAAAGAGAAAAGAAAAGGAAGAATTTGAAAGAACAGGAAAGACGAAATGAGTTAATTTTAGAAGGTTAGTATTTTTATGGCAGAAAGGATAACGCTATGATAACTGAAGCAGAGGGAAAAAAAGTATAAAGAATCATTAAAGACGAACATCTGGTCTCAGTTCAAAAACCAGGATAAAAATATGTTGGTCATATTTCATTGACATCTTCTTCTTATATTAATATAGCCGCTGCAATTTTGGTGTATTTTCAAAATAATAACACAGACATTTCAAGTTTGAGAGTTATTAGGTGAAACAGAAACGCCTTTAATGCAGGATGCAAATCTGGAGTTGATAAAACATCGGAAGCAATACCCTAAAAAGTTTGTAATGGATAATTTGATTATTACATGCAAATGGACTTTTTTCTTAGATACTTATTTCAACATCTTGCTGAAAAACTACGGGTACAAAAGGATTTTCTGGACCAGTAGGAAAGCGACTTGAAAAAATGTGAACATATTGAAATTATAGACTATAAAAACATTGATCCTATCTTGACGGTCTGATCGGATGAAGAACTTAAAAAAAGTACAAACAGGGGATACACCTGAATTTTAGATTTTCCTTGTCATACTCAAACAGTGGAAACGTGTGTCAAAATTGTCCCGCGAGTTGCGTCAACCGTCTTTAAATATTAAGCGAAAGATAGCTTAATCTTGGGAAAGTTGAATTCCCACAATGTAATGACAAAGTTTGCCTAAAAAGACAGTAGGTTGAATATCCAATTTAATTAATTCATAACAAAGGGAGGTAAGGAGGGTCGAAGTCGATATTTAACCACCTCCTCGTGGTGACTTCTGGATAGTATTTGCTAAATAAAAGTAGATATGAGCTAACAGCTATGTTGTTTACTTTCAGTTACTTTATACTGAAATTTCAAAACTTTGACCTCCTTGAGGAACCGGAAAACAACTTAATTTAAAAAAACCTTTTCAGCCAAAAGTTTAGACATCCAAAAAGGAAAAAAGTTTTCACTATTACACATTAAAATAAAAAAGTTTTTTTTTACCCTATACTTAAGTTCCACCCTAATGAACACTTGAATGAATGACACAAATGAATCTGATTGATTTCGCTAACAGCGAAAAATCTATCTAGATTGCGGCCAATTATGTTGAACACAATTTTGCATTTCCACATCTAGGAAGGGTATTGATGTCATAACAACAGTGCATATTCGAAACTATTTAAGGCATTGATTCTGAACTCCTTTGCTATACATTTCAATATTAAAGAAGTTGTTATTTCAATAGTTTTAGTACTTTTCTCTATTGCTCACTCTAAAACACAAATATCGAAATTTAACCAACAGCGCTCAGAAACTATAGCGCCTAGAATATATAGTGTTGAAATCGGCTAACCCTGTAATACTTATATCTTTAGAGGATATTCAATATACGTTATGGTCACATGATCCAGGCAAGAACATCTAGCGTAAAGAAGGGAAGGCTCCGTCTACGTAATGTAAATCCCCGCTAGCCAATGAAAGAGTTCATGGGAGAAAGCAGTAGTACACTGTTAAAAATAGCGTGAAAAATTACCTCTGTTTTTAAAGGCTATCTGTATTATGACCAATGAGAACGCTTCATGGGCGTTTATATAGCGTTCTCATTGGTCAGAAAAAAGAGAACCTTTAAGAACAGAGATAAAGGAGGATATTCCATTTTCGTTTTGATCACGTGATCAAGGTAAAAACTTCTAGCGTAAAGAATGGAAGTCTCCGTAGACGTCTAATGTAAATCCCCGCTAGCCAATGAAACAGTTCATGAGACAAAGCAGTAGTATCTTCTCTTCTTATCACTTAGAAGTTCCTTGGGTAAATTATTGGTATCACGTGACTGTTTTCAGCCTCGAACCCATATTTGGAATATCCTCCATTTTCACGATATTTTTAACAGTGTAGTTTCCTGATTCCCTTCTTATCAGTTAGAAATTCTTTGGGTAAATTACCGGTACCATGTGATTTTTCAGCCTCGAACCCATATTTGGAATATCCTCCATTAGAAAATACGCGCATGGACGATCTCTATTGGACTAGGGAAATAATTCAACATGCATTTGCCTGACGATAATGGCATGCTCACAAAGGACTTTAACGATTTGTTTTTATCACTTTTACCAATAAACATTTATTGGCCGTATGTCGCTACTTCGTTATAGAGACACATTTGTTCCTAATTAGATCCCGGCCTTAATGTATCAAAATACGGAGTTTGCTTTCTGTACTATTCCTGAGCTCAGTTATAGCGGCTAGAAATATAGGTCGGGATCCAGGTACATTTTTGCAAACAGTGAAAAGTTAGCAAAAATTCTGGCTTCTGATTGGTCAATCTCGTTACGATAACAGAGAAAAATCTACGTAGATCACGGTCATAGTGTGGAAACCGGCTATTCCAGTAATGCTTTAAAAAGTGCTAAAAATTGAATCCCATAAATATTGAAAAATACTGAATGACAAATGTCGATAGAAGCAACATTTTCTAGATCTTCTCTGAGCGAAACGTTTTCTTTTGAAATAGTTACGTTGGAATTACCATATGTCGCTGTAATCGACATTCGTCGTTCAGCTTCGTTCAACATTTATGGGATACAATTTTTTAGCACCTTTTTAATAAGTCGATTTTTAAACTATATCTTCTGGAAACTATAGCTCCGTTATAGCGTCTAGTTTATATGTTGTAGAAATCGACTATCCCAACAATACTTAAAAAAGCGCAGAAGTATTGAATCCCTTAAATGTACAACGATGTCGAATTCCAAACAGTCATTTGCATCGACATCTACAGGATATTTTTTAAAGAAGAAAGAGACATGTGTAATGCACTGCTACAGCGTCTAGAATACATAATGTGGAAATTTGCTATCCAATACCGCTAAGAAATGTATCCCTTAAATGTGCACTGACGCTGAAATCCAGGGAGATGATCGCAGCGACATCTGCGATAAATTTTCAAATTTCAAAGTAAACATGGTATTATTACAGCGGGTTTGACGCCAAGCACACAGGTTAGATGTATGTTAATAAAACATAAAAAAAATGTTACAGCGTCTAGACCAAATTGTCTTGGAGTTTTGGAAAATATCCTACAGATATCGCTGTGATCGACTGATTGGATTTCCACACTATATATTCTAGACTAGGGGTGCACAACCTTTTTATGAAAAGGGCCACTTACAAAAGTGTCTGGGTTGTCGAGGGCCACATCAGTCACACAGAGAGAATTCTATTTTGGGAGGGTGATCTGTGGCCTATAATCAGATAAAAAAATATGTTTTCAGACTTCAGGGGGTGGGGGGTTACCCCTCTAGGTTTCCCTACCCAGTCAACATATCCAATTCAGCTGGCAAGGGTATATTAACAGTTTCCAATAACAGAAATATAGCAAGAATTATTTTGAAGGGGAGTGATAATATTCCTTTATTTTATTCGGGGGTAAATTTTGTTTTATTAAAAGAGCTAAAAAACAAATATAGGCATGAAATTTACTAGTGCCCAACAAAATGCGAACTGTATGAACGAGGGGGGGGGGAGGAGGAGCCGATCAACGAAATTTGAGATTTTTCCGCACCTGATCAATGAAATTTGCAAATTTCCCTCGCCTGATCAACGAAATTTGCGATTTTTCCACCCTTGATAGACAAAATTTGCGATTTTCCATGCATAGTCGACGAAATTCACGATTTTTCTGCACAGGATCGACAAAATTCGCGATTATTTCGTGCCCGACCAACGAAATTCGCTATTTTTCGCAGCCTGATCACCAAAACTTGCACTGTTAAAAATTTGTAGCATTCTGGCTAGTCATTCGACCGTTTTTTGAAAAAACAGGTTTCATAACCGTAATTTAACTGTAATCTGACCATAAAATGGCCAATAATATGGTCAGAATAGTGTTAAATTACGGTTGTGTAACCGTTTTCGACAAAAACGGTCAAATGACCGGACAGAATGCTGCAAATTTTTAACAGTGTGGAATTTTTCTGTGCCCGGTCGACGAAATTTGCGATTTTTCCGTCCTTGGTCGACGAAATTCGCGATTATTTCAGGACTGACGAAATTTGCATTTTTTTGCCATGGTAAATTGATGAAATTCGAGATTTTTTCTCGCAATAAACTGACGAAACTTGAGAATCTTTTAAAGCCGATCACCGGCATTTTCAATCTTTTCGCGCATCATCGAGAAAATTCGTGATTTTTCCGTGCCTGATCAACGAAATGGATTTTTCCACGCCTGATCGATAAAATTCGCGATTTTTTTCTCGTGTCCGACCAACAAAATTAGCGATTTTTCAGAACTCGATCGACAAAACTCGCGATTTCCGTGCCCGTTCGTCGAAATTCGTGACTTTTCTACGCCTGATCGACGAAATTTGCGATTTTTCCTCGCCCGATCAACAAAATTCGCAATTCTTAATTGACTCTGACGAAATTTGCATTTTTATTTCCGCAGCAGATAGACGAAATTTGCAATAAACAGACCAAACACGCAATTTTTTTGCATCCTATCATGGAAATTTGAGATTTTTCCGCTCCTAATCGACAACATTTTCCTTACCTGAATGACAAAATTCGCGATTCTTAAATGACTGACGAATTTTGCAATTTTTTCCCGAGGCAGATTGACGAAATTCAGGATTTTTTCTCGTAACTGCTGAAACTCACGATTTTTCCGCAACCGATCAACAAAATTTGCAATTTTCCGCACATCATCAACAAAATTGACGATTTTTTCGTGCTCGACCTGCGAAATTCGCGATTTTTTCCGACCCCGATCGACAAAACTCTCGATTTTTCCGTGCCCGATCGGCGAAATTTGAGATTTTTCTATGTCCGATCAACTTAATTCGCGATTTTTCCGACCCTCATCATCAAAATTTGCTATTTTTCCCGCACCCGATCAACGAAATTCGCGATTTTTCCGACCCTCGTCGTCAACATTTGCTATTTTTCTGCACCCGATCAACGAAATTCGCGATTTTTCCACCACCGATCAATGACATTCGCAATTCTTAACTGACTGACGAAATTTTAATTTTTTCCGCAGTAAATTGACGAAATTCATGATTTTTTCCTGAAATCTGACAAAAATTGTAATTTTTTCCAGTTATAAATTGAAAAAGTCCGCGGGCCACAGGTTGTGCATCCCTATTCTAGACGAAGTAGCACCGCGGTAGCCTGTCATTTTCGTTTGCCTCGAAGTAGATATAGATGACGTCATTTGAAGCTGTTCCTAAAGTGTGGCCAGCTCATCACGTCACACGGAGGTGATTATCTGTACACGGCAATGGACACAAAAAAATTGGCGCACAGCTTTGTACTAATCATCGTGTAAAGATGATCCAACTCCGTGTGACTTTTAAACGTCATGAACTGGCCTATTATGTCATTGGTCACGCTAACACCCTCCCCCTTGCGTCCGCCATATATAGCGGCATCTTGCACTGGAGACTGCTAAATGGGCTGCTATCGATCAAAATCAAGAGAGAAAAGGGCAGAAGAGGGGGAAAGAACTCGTTTTTTTGGTATGTAGTTTTCCACACGGGAAGATTGACATGTCTGCTCCTCTCCTTTCATATCTTCATGATGGTGAAATAAACCAACGCCCCCTAGATATTTGAGAAAGTCTTGACACGCGTCACGAAAACATCACACTAAGCAGGCAAAGCAAAGGAACAAAATCATTCGTTGGCTCGTGGATATGAACGAGCCAATGGATGATTTTTCTTCTTTGTTTTGCCTGCTTTGTGTGATATTTTCCTGACGCGTGTCAAGGCTTTCTCGAATATTTAAAGGGCGTTGAATAGGCCGCGATCAAGATAGATTTTACGCTATTAGCGAGATGAGATTGATCAATCAGAAGCCTGCATTTTTGAAAAAAAATTTATGTTTGCAGTAAACACCGAAAAGCCTGCAAGGATGGATGCTACTGATTGGTCAATCTAATTTTACTAACAGAGAAAAATTTATCTGGATTCCGGACATTAACTTTGGTTGGTTGAGACGATTTTGAATAAAATCAAATCAGAAAGCCAATGTTTTTTAACTTTTCTGGTTAGTTTAATCGAAATCTTCCACGTCTATTACTGAAAACTGAGTTACTGTACTTTGGACAAAAACTTGAATATGAGTACATGACTTGAGCATATGTCACCACACTTACATATAAATGTACTCTGTTATGAGCATAATTATAAGCGCAGCTGGTTAAATTTGAGTATCTGGGTATTAGAGAAAGCAATTGTGGCCCACCGTGGCTGAGTGGATAAGACACCACGCCGCTAATCGCTTGAGAGCGTAGGTGGGGACGGATTCAAATACCGCCGTGATCCCCACGTGATCTGATATATATGTGTTCAATAAAACAAACAAGCAATAGTGAAAGGTACATTTGCCATGAAAACAACGACTTCTTTAATTCGTATAGAAAATTAATGAATAGTAGTAAATGACTTAAGTTTAAAATGTAGGCAAATACTCTGAAAATACCAATGGCTCCCATCTAGTATTTTACAAAAATAATTTAATATATTCACATGATGTATAAGTTGTTGCAACTCTTAGCTAATGAAAATTCTGCAACAAGACTTATGTAGGTAGATCTTTCCAATGATTAATTCAGAATTCTAAGAACAAAACGAAGTTCTTAAGCGCTCTTCCTCACCCTCCCCCCCCCCCCCTCAAAAAAGAAATACGATAGAAAGATATAAGTATTTGGATAACTTCAGTATTTCTGTGATCTTTTGTCAGAGTTTAGAAAAGGTGTCTGGGTATTAAAAAAAACATAAAACAAATTTGACGAACGATAAGACTATAGATTTCAGGTAATTTTTAACTGGAAAAAATTTATTTATAATATTTATGCGGCTTTAATAATATACTATTAAAGATAATCAATTTACGGGAATTTTTATACGAAATTATAGTCTCACATTTATGCAAATAGGTATGGATAAACCAGTGGCGTGGCGTCCGGTCATCGCTGGATGCGGCGATGACCAAGCAATATTTTAAAACTCTTAATAAGCTTTTAAAACTCTACGATCCAGTTTTAGCAGAACATTTGGAGTTCATGTATAAGTGAAGGTAAGATTTAAAGTTTCTTTTTTGAACATTCAACCATTGAATTTTAGAGTTAATAATTTTTCACCACAAACTTAAATAATTGCGATGACCACCGAAAATTTTCACGCCACGCCACTGATAAACAGACTTGAGTAAAATATGACATATTTATTATTTCTTCTCTATAACACGATCTAAATGAAGATGTACAGTTTATATCTTTAAATTTTTAGATTTTTTTTTTTATCAAAAATGTTTCCTCATCATGCCTAGAATTGCCAGATTTACTTCTTTAGACAGATCTTCGATTCTTTAGATCCCTGCGGGGCTTCATTCTCGGATTATCCGTAGGTATTTGTAAAGGTAAATTTATTTTGCAAAACCGTCAGCAAAAAAAAGTTAGAACAAGTAATTAACTGACAGACTAACTGTAAATATATATTTTATTTTGACTCTATTTGATTTTTACTAAATTTTCATCCTTCATAGAAAATTTTAAGGAGATATAAATTGATAAAAACTGATACTTTGAAAGAAGAAATTGACTTTCCTTACTTTTGAATTATTAATTACTCTAAAAAATGAGTGATAGGTAAACAAAATGTATACTATTGTGTTTGTTCCCTGCTGATAAAGGCTATACAAGGACTAATTTTAGCGAGTAGAATTATTTCAATTATATATAATCTGTTTTAAAAAAAGGACTGATATCTACTAAAAAACAACTTTTCAAAAGTAAAAAAAAAAGCCAAGCAAAAAAAAAAAAAAAGAAAAGAAAAAGGGAAAAGTTGTGGCTAAAAAATAGTGTGATATCAAATTTCCAAGCTTATATTATGGTACTTATTTAAAATTTTTTATTAAAAATTTACCATACGTAAGTCGAGTACTTAAGTATGCGTTGATAGAAAGCCTTTTCTCCTTTACTAAATACATCATTACGTGTTTCTGAAAATTAATTTTTTTTTAATTATGCATGATGGGCTTGGCGGCCATCTTTCCATATTTTACACAAATTTCTAAACAGACAAGCTCGTAATATGTTTGCATTATTAAGAATTTTGAACTTCTAGTTTTGGCTACAGACAGATAAATTAAGATTGTCTTTTATTTTGAAAAAAATACAAATTTATTTTTACTACTTTAACTAATTAATTAACCCCCTCCGAAAAAAAAGAATCATAAGATGAAACCTGAAGTTACTTCAACTTTTTTTAAGACACAAATTTCTAGGCACTCATTTCCATAAATTAAAAGCATAAAATGTTTGCTTTAGCAACAATTTCGAATTTCCGATCTTAACAATGTACTTGTGTGCTTAGAAATTTGTGTAAAATATGGAAAGATGGCCGCCAAGCCCATCATGCATAATTTTAAAAAAATTAATTTTCAGAAACACGTTATGATGTATTTAGTAAAGGAGAAAAGGCTTTCTATCAACGCATACTTAGGTACTCGACTTACGTATGGTAAATTTTTAATAAAATTTTTTAAATAAGTACCATAATATAAGCTTGGAAATTTGATATCACACTATTTTTTAGCCATAACTTTCCCCTTTTTCTTTTCTTGTTTTTTTTTTTTTTTTTTTTTTTTTTTTTTTTTTTTTTTTTTGCTTGGCTTTTTTTTTACTTTTGAAAAGTTGTTTTTTAGTAGATTCTAGTACACGAGACAGTTTTAGTGATATTACGTGCAGTCGTGTTGTCATGAATAGCTAACATTTATGCTTGAATGAGAAATCTATATTATTTTCTTTTAAGTTTCGTAAAGTGCTAATGGATATCATGAATTTTGAACTCACGATCATTTCGCAGAGATAAGTTGATTCAGTGACTATGGTTGTGTAGTCGCTATATGTAATAAGGTGTAATCTGGAATGTTCGTATTTACAGTGGATCTCACCGAAAAGTACTCTGGCAGCTATCAACACCTTCTGTAAAGTTTTCACCTAGATCGTAGTAGTGAAAGTTTTGCGGAGCCCGAGTTCTCATTTACTCAGAATAATGTGATTTTTCAGCTCACCGAGTGTACTTATTCGTTTAACATTAAGTAACCATTGTGTTTCTTGGAAAGGAAAATGTTTTAGAGACAAAGTGAATTTAAATCTCGGATTTTAAATTTAATGATGGGGGAAGGAGTCGTATTACGTTTAAAAACTTTTGCTTATCCAAACTAAGGTCAGTCCTGACTTGTTCGGATAATCGGCGCTCTACTGTATCTTTGTTTTTTTCATAGTGACAAAACAAAAATCTCTGAATTTTGTAACAGATAGGATACAAATATAAAACATATTAAAACAAAAAAAAAAGTCTTAAAAGCGAAAATGCGCACTACTGGTTAGCGTATCAAAAACTATATTTATTAATATAGCAAAAACTTTGCAAAAAACTTTGCAAAAAAACTTTGCAAACATGCAAAAACTTTTTTTGAATTAATAATTTGTACATTTTCAAATCGAAAATATCCCAACTCATTTTTTGAGAAAAGAATAATTGATTTGTTGTCTACGACGGCAAAATCGTCATCGAATCGGTAAGTATATATCAATGCATTTTGCATGCACCGATGTCGGATAACGACAATCGTGTGTGATTTTTCTGTGTCGTGTCGCTAAATGGAAACCTGTTCTAAAAGTACAACATGCTAATTTGTTATAATCTTATTGAAAGCCAAAGAGACAATGAGAATATACCACATTCAGCGACAGATTTGTTTAATCGATATTTAAATTAACCGAATTCCATTGTAACTTCAAAAAATCTTACAAGCATCACTCCATGTCAAGTGGCCTAAATATGGATACATTTCCTGCTCTACTACCTTCAATTTTTATGATTCAAGGATATACATATAGGTCTAAAAAGGACATCTGGAAATTTTAAGAGTCAGAAGTAGTGTAGCTGGGTCAGCAGGAATCCTTCTGTAAAGTTAACTATTTTACAAACGCAGAAAAACTATGAAATCACCAAATTTTTCATCTTATTGATCATGATACAAGATACCTTACTTATTAAAAATAGGTCATCTAAAAACACTAATCCTATGGCTATACGATCCATGAAGGATTAGGATCTACAGTACCCATCCCTGTTTTCTTGACCCTGGTACCCGAGGTACTTGCTGTGCAGAAAACGACACAAACATACAAAGACGTGAAAATAAGGTGGTTAGTAAAATATTTTTTTTTAATATTATCGCGCTACGCGTTGTGGGACAGCCTAATGGAATAATATTATAAAATTTTAAGGCAAAATTAATTAGGTAAATTTTTATGCAATAACTCCAAGAACTAATTATTTAACATTTAAGCTACTGTCTAGAGTATTTTAAGGGGCATTTAATTTTTATTAAAATTTATTCAATCTTTTAGCTGAATAGAAGAAAGAATGGAATAGGCATAGGGAAGATTAACACACATATATGTTATATAATAAATCTGGCTGTTAAGGTAAAGAATAGTTTAATGAATCTAGATTACATAAAATAACAATACTATTTACAATTTAAAGTTAAGGGGACTTGGGGGAATAACAGACATCGGGCAGAAACTACGGCCGCTATTATCGAGCGACACGAATGGGGAGCGTCTTTCCGGTTCAAAAACCAAATCCTTTCCCTACACTTTCATCTCAGTCTGTTCTCAGGCTTGTTTAGTAAAAGTTATACCTCAGCAAATACTTGCGTTTGGGTTGGGCTTTACGTCATAGGTCTTTCATGGGAAAATGCTGAGGCATCTTGTTGCTAGCATGAGTCTTTAACCACAACTCACATATATATACACAACAACAATATTTATTTATATTTTCATCTTATTGCTCATGATACAAGATACCTTACTTATTGAAAATAGGTCATCTAAAAAAACTAAACCTATGGCTATACGATCCATGAAGGATTAGGATCTACAGTGTCCATCCCTGTTTTCTTGACCCTGGTACCCGTGGTGCTTGTTGTGCAGAAAACGACACAAACATACAAAGACGTGAAAATAAGATGGTTAGTAAAATATATTTTTTTTTAATATTATCGTGCTACGCGTTGGGGGACAGCCTAATAGAATAATATTATAAAATTTTAAGAGAAAATTAATTAGGAAAATTTTTATGCAATAACTCCAAGAACTAATTATTTAACATTTAAGCTACTGTCTAGAGTATTTTAAGGGGCATTTAATTTTATTAATGTTCATTCAATCTTTTAGCTGAAAAGAAGAAAGAATGGAATAGGCATAGGGAAGAATAACACACATATATACACAACAACAATATTTATTTATATTTTCTTCTTATTGCTGATGATATAAGATACCTTACTTATTGAAAATAGGTCATCTAAAAAACTAAACCTATGGCTATACGATCCATGAAGGATTAGGATCCACAGTACCCATCCCTGTTTGCTTGACCCTGGTACCCGAGGTGCTTGTTGTGCAGAAAACGACGCAAACATACAAAGACGCGAAAATAAGGTGGTTAGAAAATATATATTTTTTAATATTATCGCGCTACACGTTGTGGGACAGCCTAATGGAATAATATTATAAAATTTTAAGAGAAAATTAATTAGGTAAATTTTTATGCAATAACTCCAAGAGCTAATTATTTAACATTTAAGCTACTGTCTAGAGTATTTTAAGGGGCATTTAATTTTTATTAATGTTTATTCAATCTTTTAGCTGAAAAGAAGAAAGAATGGAATAGGCATAGGGAAAAATAACACACATATATATACACAACAACAATATTTATTTATATTTTCTTCTTATTGCTCATGATACAAGATACCTTACTTATTGAAAATAGGTCATCTAAAAAAACTAATCCTATGGCTATACGATCCATGAAGGATTAGGATCTACAGTACCCATCCCTGTTTGCTTGACCCTGGTACCCGAGGTGCTTGTTGTGCAGAAAACGACAGAAACATACAAAGACGTGAAAATAAGGTGGTTAGTAAAATATATATTTTTTTAATATTATCGCGCTACACGTTGTGGGACAGCCTAATGGAATAATATTCTAAAATTTTAAGAGAAAATTAATTAGGTAAAATTTTATGCAATAACTCCAAGAACTAATTATTTAACATTTAAGCTACTGTCCAGAGTATTTTATTTTAAGAGGTATTTAATTTTTATTAATGCTTAATCAATCTTTTAGCTGAAAAGAAGAAAGAATGGAATAGGCATAGGGAAGAATAACACACACACATATATATATATATACACAACAACAATATTTATTTATATTTTCCTTTTATAATGTAATACACAAGATTTTATTTTCATACGTGTATTTTACTCTCAATAAAGCAATAAATTTTGAATATTTTTCTTAAACAAATATTTATCACACAACCTCGTGACTCCCGTCACAAACAGCTCCTATGGCTAATTAGCGGACATTAACATCTTAATATTTATGATAATTAAGCTATTTTCCTATTCCTATGATCGGTGACTTTGTATTTCATTTTTTTCATTTTTTTCATACATTAAATTTTATAATCTTTCCCCATTTATTTTATTATTTTAAAAATTTATAAAATATTTTATCTATAAATTTTGTTCATGAAATTTTCCTACAATATTATTTTGTTACTTCAATTTATTATATAAATACATAACATAAAATATACTTATACAATTTCCTCAAAATTTTGGGTTGTTTAAACCTTATAATATATATACACAGTAAATTAAAATAAATTGATAGCCATTAGAAAAATATTAGAATATAATATCTAGAATATAATATATCTAGAATATAAATATTAGAATATAATATTAGAAAATAATATCTCACCATCACGCAGATCCTGTAAAGGGTACTGGGCTTGGGTTTAGGGCTTGTTATAGAGTTCATTTTAAATTGTCTCTTTTCACAATAATGGTGTTTAGGCCTGCATAAATTTTATAGTCTGTCATTTTACTTTCTGTCACATACACACAAAATAAAAATAAAAAGTTTTCCTTTAGCTACGAATGCCCCATTGAAACAGATATGGATCTATTCGCCAGGATTGCCGTTACTGCCAGAGATATTCGGGAAATTCCTGGTGTCTTCGCAAATGTGCGTCAGTCGCCATCCTGCAGGTGTGAAACGTGCATACAGCTGACGGCAGATCTTTTGAGCAGTTTCTTTGAGCATGTATATTAATTACATTACTGTTAATAAAATGCTCTTTAAAGTATCTCCTCTCATTCTTGTGTTAATTTTTTACCTGCGATAGTGGAAAACTACCTTTTAAATTCTCATCGCTTGCGTTCCGACCAAACATTCTATGACGAAATTTGCTCTTATATCTGCGTTCTATAACTTCGTATAAATATATACAGGGTGATTCATAAATATCGAAACAATAGGCTATCTCCTTAAATATTGCCCCTAGGCACATACTTCCAATTGCAAAGTTTCATAAAAAAAAAGTGCCACATTTAATGACATAAGTTGTAACTCCATGGGGGGGTCTCTTTGAGAAAATAAAAAAACTAATTTTTTATACCACCACCGTTGGGTAAAATTTCCCATTAGGAAATTTTCTCTTATCCCTTCCTGAATTAAACAAAAAAAAAAAAAAATAATAATAATCATCTCGGTATCTGCAAAACTCGCAGAGTTATTAAAATTCTAAATTCGCGACTTACACCATTTTCCCATGCCTCTGAACAACGAGTTATTGACTCATTTTGAATGCAAGATAGCGATCATCTACAAATTGTAAGTTATTAAAAGTCGATTTAAGACAGTGCCTCTCCTTTGGACATAAAATAGCAGCGTATAGATTTTAAGTTAAACTTTCTTTAAATGATACTGGAGGCCTTTTTATTAGAGGTCTGCACGGGTCGAAGTATCCAGACCCGGTCTCGAGCCCATCCATAGAAAAAAAAGTTGGTCCCGCCCTGGAAAAATGTTTAAATCTTAGCCCGAGTCTGATCGGGCCTGATTTAATTTCTAGAAAACATAGATTTTTACGTCGATATGGTTAAAAATTGTTTCGTATGGAAGAGTTATGACCAAAAATAGCTTTATAGCTTTATAATAGCTTATAGGTTTTCTTTTTATATGTTTATAATCTTCATTTTTAAAGAAGCGTCAAAGGCTGTGATTTTTTTTTTTTTTTTTTTTTTTTTAATGAATCTCTATTTGTATGTAAATGTTTCACTTACTATTTAATATCGTTAATGCTTAATCCTTGTATTGGAGACTTTCAAAAATGATATACAGTAAAACCTACTAAGACGGAATAACACAGACAATAAAAAAATGCCTTATAGGCAATTTCCCATTTTAGGAGGTGCAAATGTATTTTATTCTTTTCTAAAGTATTATTATATTCATTTTGCATGGATCAAAAAATATTCCGTTTTAGACAGAATTCCGTAATAGGCAGGTTCTTTTTCACTTGTTTTACTGTTTTTTTTCCGTTTAAATCTACTATCTTTTAAAAACGATTTTTAAAGTTTAATTGTAAATGGTAATATGTCTTAATTGTAATGGCGATTTAAAAATATATTCATTTTTTGTAAATTTTTTGGGTCAAGCCAAACTTTACTCATTTTTGCACGGATTAGGTGAGTCAGATAGATTGATTTTAATACGGGTTGAGTCGAGACCGGGACTGAAAATTTCGCCCCGTGTAGACCTAGTAAGAAAGGAAGCCAGTCCCGGTTCGGTATGAAAAATACATTAGGCCCGGTCGAGACTGGTCTGGCCCCAGAATACAGACTTTCTTTAACCGCTCGCCCGGACGATATAAAACCTGAAGTTGTGAGGGTTAAAATTATGAAAGCACTCTTAATCGGTATGCTAGAAAAAAAACCTTGTTTTAAATAGTACAGAAAGAAGGTGGAAAAGGCAAAAGTTAAACTCAATCGAAAGTTTAAGCTACAGCAAAGAGTTACATACTCACCTGCAATTTTTAAAAAAGCATTTAAACATTTTATTAGGAGCCAATTTTTGTTTAAAACTTTAAATGCGTTTTAAATTATTAATTTAAATTGTTAAAAATAATTAATTTAAATTTATTAATTTAAATGCGTAATTAAAATTAAACTTAATGTAATTTAAATTATTAATTTATATTCTTAATTCAAGACTTGTTTAAAAAAAGGTGTGCAAACTCGGAACTTGACCTTTTTGATTATTTTACATTAATTTTGTTTCGACAAATTTGAAAATATATTTATTTTTGAAAATATGATTTTTTTAAAAATAAGTTACATCATTTTTTTTAATTTGTGTTTTTATTATTTTTAATATTAATATTTAAAAGAATCCTGAAACAAAATTTAAATTATATTTTCCTGTTTAATTAAATGGAAAAAAGTTTGAAATTCAACGATAATATTTCGAGTTATAACGATTTTAAATTACCCCAATTAAAAAAAATATAATAATTTAAAAAAAATTAAACTTTCTGAGAAATTTTAGGATGTGATTTTATTTGCAAATCATATAGTTAATCATCACAAAAAAAAAAAAAAAAAAAAAAAAAAAAAAAAAAAAAAACAGAATAATCTAATTTTAACTCAATAAATATATTTTTTACATGTATCCGAGAACTTTTAAAGTAACACTGTTTCTTGAATAACACGCATTTCAATTTGTGTCTAATCCCTTAAAACCTAACGAATTATTCAAACAGGTATAACTACAGGAGTTTTGCAGATATGAAGATGGAACTTTTTGTGTTTAATACAGGAAAAAATTCCTAATTGGAAATTTTACCCTACGCGGGCCGTAAAAAAAATTAATTTTCGTATTTTCTCAAATAGACCTCCCATGGAATTGTAACTTATCTCAACAAATTTTCCACCTTTTTTTTTATGAAACTTTACAATTGGAAGTACGGTGGCGTTCAAAAGTTTCCAGCCAGCATAAAATTTTTGGTTAATTTGTAAGTATACCCGTATGAAGAGGAATCTAAAAGTAATACTTATACACTTTATTGACATAGTAGTTAAGAACTTATTTATGGAATAAAAATTAAATAATAATAAATTTAATTGACAAAATTAATTGCAAAAGAAAACGCATGTTCTCAAAAGTTTCAGGCCACCTTGGCAAGTTTAGAAAAAAATGCTGTTATAACAGAAAATAACAGTGATCAACAACATTTACAATTAGTATTTTGTATTCATATGTTTAGCAATAAGTACTTTGGTGCAGCAACGTGGCATCGATTCAATGAACAGTTGTAGATCATCAATGCTAAGTTTTGTCCACGGTTCTTGCAATTTTTGTGAAAATGCTGCTAAAGTGGAATATTTATAATTCCACACACGTTTTCAAGTTAGCTTCAAAGATTTTTTATTATATTCAGATCGGATGATTGGGCTTCCATTTCAAAAGCGAAATTTTTTTGTGCGAAAGCCACTGCTTGACGAGCATGTATGTATGCTTTTGGACGTTATCATGATGAAACAAATAGTTGCGACCACAATTTTACCTCCAATAAGGCAGCAAATAATCTTACAAGATATCCTTGTGCATTGCACTATTCATTGCACTATCCACGGATTTCAAATAACAGACAGGCGCATTTTCCAGAAAATGCTCCCCACAGCATAACCTGTCCGCCGTCGTACTTAACTGTAGGAATAATAAGTCTCGCATCTTATCTTTTGTTTTCAGGTCGTTGGTTGTAATGTTTTTTATCACTCACAAAAAAGATTGAACGTAGATTCATCTGAAAATAGTAATTTTTTCGAGTTTTCACTTGACCACTCTTTGTATTCCTTGGCAAACGCCAGTCGGGCCCTCTGAATTTTTTTACTTATGAAAGGTTTTCTAACGCCGACTGTTCCATAAAGTTCTACGACACATAAGCGTCTTGACACTGTAGATAGACTTGTTTCAGCAATAACCATAATACTATAAATGGCTTTAAACAAAATAAATGGCGTGGAATTGCAGCGGCATTTTTACGCGGGTCATCAACTGCTTTTCTTCTGATAATTCTGTTCACAAGAATAGTCATTTTCTGGGGTCCCCTGGACCGTGGCAAGTTCCGAAGGCCATGACCATCTTTATATATATATTTTTTTTTAATATCGTTTACAGCAAATTTTCCGATCGACAACTTCACGAGAGGATTGTCCCTTTAGCGACGAACAAATCACTCATTTAGGAACAATAAATTGTTAAGCTTTTCATTTTTGAATTTCAAATACATTATTCACCTTGATTAATTAACAAATATGGCCAAAAAAAAATACTTTAGCGACAGCAAAAACTAATGAATGACGAATGGCCGGAAACGTTTGAACACGCGAATTTTGAATTCCTCCCCTTTGCATTAAGTATCTTAAGTAACCAATCAAAATGATCACGTGGTCAGAGGTAATTTACTTATTCCTAACTTTTGGAGCAATTAAACTTCTTCTTCGCTAAAACGTTCTGTCAAACAAATAAAAAAAACTAACTGGCCGGAAACTTTTGACCGCCACTGTATGTGCCTAAGGGCATTAATTAAGGGGATAGCCAATTGTTACGATATTTATGAATCACGCTGTATGTATTTGTGTATGTATGCATATATAAATATATATGTCGTAGGCTAATTGAGAAATCCGGCTCTTTGCAAACAGCCTAGGCTCTTTGCAAAGAGCCCGGCTAATTGGGGAATCCATCTCCCTTTTTCCAATTAGCCTGGTATTTTTCAGGCTTATTGCAAAGAGTCTAGAAAGCGTTACGCTAATTGAAAAATGACCACTTATTATCCGATCAGGGTGATATTTTTAGCTCACAGGCTATCAAAGCCTGAGAGCTTATGTACCCGCAGATTCTGTATGTAAGTGTGGACGTACGTACGTACGTAAGTACGTAACGCGATAACTCTCGATAGAAATATCCGATTTGCTTCAAAAAAATTTTCCTAGGTTCATTCTGATAAGGTGCTTCCCTGATTAGTTTTTGGGGTTCATTGGTTAATGATAAAGGGGGAAAACGGGGCCTAGTTCCCCCCCCTTTAATTTATATAAATGGGTTTTTCATGCAGAAACATGCGATTTGCTATAAATTTGGTATACCGGTTAATTATGTTAAGAAGCTTCCCTGATTACATTTGGAAGATCATTATTATGTATAAAGGGGGGAAAGGGGGACAATTGCCTCTCCCCTTAATTTAGATAAATGCGTTTTTCATGTAGAATTATTCGATTAGCTCAAATTTGGTATACTGGATTATTATGTTAAGAAGATGGCTTGATTAGATTTGGAGGTTCATTAGTTAAGTATAAAGGGAAGAAAGGGGGGGGGTGGCTATCCCCCCCTTAATTTAGGTAAATGGGTTTTTAATGCGAAATTATTCGATTTGCTCCAAATTTGGTATACCGGTTTATTATGTTAAGGAGCTTCCCTGATTAGATTTGGAGGTTCATTAGTTAAGTATAAAGGGAGGAAAGGGGCTAGCCCCCCCCCCCCCCCCTTAATTTAGATAAATGGGTTTTTCATGCAGAGTTATTTGATTTGCTCCAAATTTCGTATACCGGTTTATTATGTTAAGGAGCTTCCCTGATTAGATTTGGAGGTTCATTAGTTAAGTATAAAGGGAGGAAATGGGATCTAGACCCCCTTAATTTAGATATATGGGTTTTTCATGCAGAGTTATTCGATTTGCTCCAAATTTCGTATACCGGTTTATTATGTTAAGGAGCTGCCTTGATTAGATTTGGAGATTTATTGGTTAAGTATAAAGGAGGGACAGGGGCTAGTGTCCCCTCAATTTAGATAAATGGGTTTTTCATACAGAATTATTCGATTTGCTTCAAATTTGATATACCAGTTTATTACGATATGGTTTCCTTCATTTGATTTGGAGGTTCATTGGTTAAGTATAAAAGGGGGAAACGGGAGTAATTGCCCCTCCCTTTAATTTAGATAAATGGGTTTTCATGAAGGATTATCTAATTTAGTTTAATTTTTTTTCTAGGTTCATTCTAATAAGGAGCTTTTCTGATTAGATTTGAAAGTTCATTGGTTCAGCATAAAGGGAGAAATGGGGGAGCTAATATCCCGCCCCCCTTAATTTAGTGAAATGGTTTTTTCATGCATAATTATCTGATTTGCTTCAAATTTGGTATACCAGTGTATTATGTTAAGTAGCTTCCCTGATTAGATTTGGCGGTTCTTTGGTTAAATAGAAAGGGGAGCAACGGGGACTAATCCCTTCATTTATTTTTCGAGGGGCATTATTCTTTGAAATAAGAGTATAATATACAATTAATGTGAATAACCTGTGAACTCGATGCCATCAGTTTAACTGGGCAATTTTCTTTTTATTAGGTTTATTAACGCTAACCCCTACCCAAACCAGGAAAATAACTTAGAACAGACCGTACCCCGATCCGAGGAAGACAAAATAATTTCAGTCTACATGCAACCCGACCCGAACCTGAGAGTTCCATTTGAAAGAACCCGAAATCTGAACCAAATCTAATAACCGAGAAAAATATTCCAAGGATCCATATCCGGATCCGAAAAACACAAATTAGTTTCCGTGGACACGCAACGCTACCAGAACCTAAAAATTCCATTCGAAGTCAACCTGAAACCCGTCCCGAACCAAATCTTAACCGACAAAAATATTCCAAAGAACTATAACCCGATGCAAGCCAGCAAAATAACCTCCGTCCACGGGCAACCCGATCCGAACCTGAAAATTCTAATTGAACTCAATCCGAAACCTGGTTGTTGTCGGTTTTCGGGTTGACTTCAAATGGAACCTTCAAGTTCGGAATCGGTTGAAAAAAAATTAAACTAAATTAGATAATTCTGCATGAAAACCCATTTATCTAAATTAGGGGTAGGGTCAATTGCCCCCCTTTCCTCCCCCTTTATACTTAACCAAATGAACTTCCAAATCAAATGAAGGAAGCCATATCGTAATAAACTTTTATATCAAATTTGAAGCAAATCGAATAATTCTGTATGAAAAACCCATTTACCTAAATTAAGGGGACACTAGCCCCTGTCCCTCCTTTATACTTAACCAATAAATCTCCAAATCTAATCAAGGCAGCTCCTCAACATAAAAAACCGGTATACGAAATTTGGAGCAAATCGAATAACCCTGCATGAAAAACCCATTTATCTAAATTAAGGGGGGCGGGAGGGTCTAGCCCTCCTTTCCTCCCTTTATATTTAACTAATGAACCTCCAAATCTAATCAGGGAAGCTCCTTAACATAATAAACCGGTATACGAAATTTGGAGCAAATCGAATAACTCTGCATGAAAAACCCATTTACCTAAATTAAGGGGGGGACTAGCCCCCCCCCCCTTTCCTCCCTTTATATTTAACGAATGAACTTCCAAATCTAACCAGGGAAGCTCCTTAACATAATAAACCGGTATACCAAATTTGGAGCAAATAGAATAATTTTGCATTAAAAACCCATTTACCTAAATTAAGAGGGGGGGTGGCCCCCCTTTCCTCCCTTTATACTTAACTAATGAACCTCCAAATCTAATCAAGCCATCTCCTTAACATAATAAACCAGTATACCAAATTTGAGCTAATCGAATAATTCTACATGAAAAACGCATTTATCTAAATTAAGGGGAGAGGCAATTGCCCCCCTTTCCCCCCTTTATACATAACAATGATCTTCCAAATGTAATCAGGGAAGCTGCTTAACATAATTAACCGGTATACCAAATTTATTGCAAATCGCATGTTTCTGCATGAAAAACCCATTTATCTAAATTACGGGGGGATGCCCCCCTTTTCCTCCCTTTATATGTAACTAATGAACCTCCAAATATAATCAAGGCAGCTCCTTAACTTAATAAACCGGTATACCAAATTTGGAGCAAATCGAATAATTCATCATGAAAAACCGATTTATCTAAATTAAGGGGGTAGCCCCCCTTTCCCCCTTTATACTTAAATAATGAGCTTCCAAATCTAATCAGGGAAGCTCCTTAACACAATAAACCGGTATACTAAATTTGGAGCAAATCGAATATTTCTGCATGAAAAACCCATTTATATAAATTAAGGGGGGTGGGAACTAGCCCCCCTTTATCCTCAACCCCAAAAACTAATCAGGGAAGCACCTTATCTGAATGAACCAAGAAAATTTTTTTTGAAGCAAATCGGATATTTCTATCAAGAGTTATCGCGTTACGTACATACGTACTTACACACGTACATACAGAATCCGCGGGAACATAAGCTCTGGCTTTGATAGCCTGTGAGCTAAAAATATCACCCTGATCGGATAATAAGTGGTCATTTTTCAATTAGCCTAACGCTTTCTAGGCTCTTTGCAATAAGCCTAAAAAATATCAGGCTAATTGGAAAAAGGGAGATGGATTCTACAATTAGCCCGGCTCTTTGCAAAGAGCCGGATTTCTCAATTAGCCTACGACATATATATCTGATATTTGTCATGCGCTAACTCTCGTATTTAATAACCGATATAACCCTTTAAGACCCGGAACATTTTCATATTTAAATATTATATTCTTCTGGTTATTAACTCTATACTGACCCTAATGACACTTAAAAAATTAATTAAAAAATTTTTCGTCACCCCCTGGAGCGTGGAGAGTACCCGCACGAACGTACGGGTTGGGCTTTTTCTGAGAAAGCCACACCCGCACGTTCGTACGGGTTGAGCTTTTCCTATGAAAGCATTACTTATAAGATGATTTGGGAAGTATTGGCTGAAATAATGCAATGGAAATCCTTACTGGCTCTAAAAGCCTAAAAAAGAAGAAAAAAAGTTAATATTCGAGATGTACTTATCGACTTCTAAAAATTCATATTTTAATAAATTTAAAAATGTTTGCCATATTTTTAAAGCTTTTTTATAATATCGGTTTTATTTTTTCTATAAGTCTATAACTTTTTTAAATTAAAATTTAAGAAATGAAAGACATACCTGCGATTGCGTGAAATCTAGGATGATGTACAGAAATGAACTTCTTAACATCCTACTTGTATTGTTTTTTATTTTTATTATTTCATTCTATTTGGTTTGGATGTAGAACTTTGGAGAATGAGTTCAGAAGACTTTGATGAGGAAGAATGATCCAAAATTCTCATTTCTTTAGAAATATTTGTAAATGTTTCTTCATCGAGCTCATCTGAACTAGACTATCATTCTAATAAATCTGTTTCAAATGTTTTGTTCGCAACCTCGTCATCATCCGAGAGATCACTAAATTCAGAGTCTGATTTATTCATCAATTGCAATATTTCTTCTTGTGTGAGAATTCTTTTCGGTTTAGACATCTGAAAAAGTGTTTTATTTTGCTTTGTTAAAAGTTAACAAAGTATTCCGTAACAAATAATAGAATGTATTAGAAAATTTTATTAATTGAAAAGAAAAAAAAAGTAAAAATTAATTGAAGAACAAAAAAGAAAAAAATAATTCATCCATGACAACACCAAAAAAATAATATGGCATTAATTATATAATAACATACTTCATTTTTATTCTGGCTGTCAGCAAAATTATTGAAACAGAAATCAAGATGAACATTCGGAAAGCTCATACCTTTGCTGTAGCACTGACTAACGTAACGCCCAAGTCACACGATCGTGCGGGTAACGAAATATTGAGTCCTACGAACAACATAAATAGTTTATAATTAATGTTTTTTATTATATTACACTTATTTAGACATTAAAGCAAAAATTTTTATCTAAGAAATTAGAAATCTACTGATAATTACCTTTTTACGACAGATAAAATGATGAGCTGTATCCGTTGTACTTGTAAACAAAGCTAGTCATGCCGGCTAAAAGTAAAACATGTACTACAACCATCATCTGTTATTAAAAAATTATACTTTATTCTTTTTGCAAATCAGAATAATCGTCCGATTCGGTTTTTTATTACATACGACTGTTTCAGAAGCAAAAATTTACATCAATGTCTAACACGCACGTTCGTGCGTGTTGGGTCTTAAAGGGTTATATGAGATTATATGCGTGCATAGTACATATCAATGTCTCGACCGAATTCGTTATCCAGTTTCATCCAGCATCTTGTTTCAAAATGGCAGCCATTTAAATATTTAAAACTCAATAACAAATTTACAAATTTTAAAGTTTAAAAAGCGGCGCAAATAAATTAAAAATTGAAAAAGATTATTTCCTTAAGCATTTGACCTTAAAACAAGGATTCCGGAGCATATTTTGTTTAGCCTTTACCTTAAAAAATGCCTGAGATATGTCAGTTTTGAATTTCTAGGGTGGTGGCATTTTGAAACAATCTGATTTTTGTCCTGCTGTAACTCTCATATTTTTAAACCAATTCGGATAAGATTAAGTATGCGCATAGCACATACCAATGTCTCGCCCGAATTCGTTGGCCAGATTCCAGCGCCATCTTGTTTCAAAATAACGGCCATTTATTTTTTTAATTTAAAAACTAAAAGCAGTGGTGGAAAATTGGCGCAGGGAGGAGCCTATTGACACCACTAAATTTTAGTAGTATTTTTCGCCTTATCTAAAGACAGAATTTATGCCGTTTTATTAAGGTGAAGAATACTATAAAACTTTAGTGGTGTCAATAGGCTCCTCCTCTGCGCCAATTTTCCACCAGTGTAAAAGGGGTGCAAAAAATTTTAAACAATTGAAAAAAGATTATTTTCTGAAGCTTTTCACCTTAAAACAGGGATTCCGGAGCATTTTTTCGTCTTTATGTTTAAAAATGGCAGAGATATAGCAGTTTGAATTTCTAAGCTGGCTGACATTTTGAAATAATCTAATTTTTGTTACGCTGTAACTATTGTATTTATGGACCGATCTGGATGTAATTTAGTATATGCATAGTAAATACCAATGTATTCACCGATTTCGTGTCTAGTATCAAATGGAAACCATTTATTTTTATTTTTTTAACTTAAAAAGCGGTACAAAAATTTTTGAAATTTAAAAACATGTTCTTCCTAAGAGTTTGGCCGTGATACAAGGATTCCCGAGCAATTTTTTTTGCCTTTATCTTAAGAAGTGGCTGAGATATAGCAGTTTGAATTTACAGGGTGGCTCATATTTTCATACAATCTGGTATTTGCTATGCGATAATACGCGTATTAATTAAACGATTTGGATTTGACTAAGCATTTGTATAGTACCAAGCGACAACTTGTTTCAAAATGGCGACCATTTACAAATTTAAAAAGCGGTACAATAAAATTAGAAATAATTTTTTTTTTCAGTTAAGTGATTAAGTGTTTGAACTTGAATCAGGGATTCGGTGCATTTTTGTTTCGTCTTTATCATAAAAAAATGCGGCGATATGGCAGTTTGAATTCCTAGATTGACTGACATTTTGAAACAATGTAATAGCATGCGTATATTTTAACTAACTTGAATGTGACTAAGCATGTGTACAGAACATACCAAGGTTTTGACCAAGATCATTGGTTAGCTTCCAAGTTCATTGCTGTTGTTGTAAAAAGGCGAGCACATCAATATATCGCGAAATTTGGCGACAAAACATAAATCACTCTAAACCAACTTGAATTTATCTGACTAATTTTGCGAATTTTTTATTCTTATTCAGTACTGAAGAAAATTTTTAATGAATCATCTATAATCGAGTTTCACTAATTTTAAATTCGGGTGTTTGAATAAAATAAGATATATTAAAAAAAAAAAAAAAAAACAAGGAATGTAAAATTTATCTTCCGGCACGTGCCGGGAAGACTTTTTAATTGAAGATTTTGCCTTATTTAATCAAAGCATGTTTGTTATTAAATTAGCCAAATTTTCTACTTTTGAAAACGACCTACTTTTAAGATCGTTTAAGTTTTAAAAGATTAAAAATTCTGTAAAGGACGCTCATCGCAAAGAGGTTAATCAAGGAAGTCTATAAAACAAGTTATCATGAAAACAAATGCATTTGCTCCGACTTTGCATCCTGCTCTATTTCTCCTATAGAATTAAAGTTAATAATTAATATTTTCGATTAATGTTTATAATATTTAATTCCTAAACAGACACTAACTTTTTATTCAAAAACTTATTAAATGTCATCTATATCTGCATTAGTTTTTGAGCAGGACACGTTTAAGAACTTCTGGTGCCTTATGATTTATAATTTATAAAGCTTACAGTTGCTATACTTTTATATTTTATGCTTAGATCCTCTTTCCAATTTTCATGGCCAGAAGATTGAAATTTTATTCTCAATCATCCAGTCACGCAACTTTCGCATTAACCGAAGAAGAAATGAAGATTATGGCAAGCAAGATTCATGAACAAAAGAAAAATAAATCTTTATCGAACATGCTGTGGAAAAATGTGTAAAATAAAATAAGAAGATAGCGATGACTTTATAATCTGTTTGAATTTTTTTGTGACTTATAACTTCATTCTTAGGGATTACGTAGATTTTGATATATTACACTGTTTTATTAAACTTAACGTGGTCCATGTATATAAATACTAAATTTTGTAATCGATTTCTTATGCACTTTTTGATGCGCTGGAATTATGCAGATTGTGTACATAGGCGGGGCATTCTCACAATCTTTTGACTTTCATGTCCCTGAATAATAATTTTTATTTTAATACACTTTTTTGTGTTTTTTTTTTTAATTTCATATACTGGGGGACATCCCATTGCATGATTGCATAACAATATTAACGAGATAAATAAGTTTTGGACGATGTTGAGGGTCCAAATAACAGGAAAACTCTTATACCGTCCCGTGTCTCTGATGCTGATTTTTAAGTTTGGAGCTGTCTGCATAAAATTGTTTCAATAAAAGTAATTCAATGCAATTTTTTTTTCCGAAACTGGGACAATTTTTTTATATAAATATGTAGCAAAAAATTAATCTGCAGACATTTTTACGGTTCATATTATTTTTTGAACTCTGACTCTGGGTTTTTCCTCCATACAGTGCCTCTTGCTAAACTTATACAGAAAATCACTTCAGATGCAGCCACATAATTTTTTTCAAGTTTTTTCTCATGCAGCAGTACACTGGAGAAAGAATGTCCAAAATTCATTAACAGGAAATTTACTGCAGAATTTAAATCAGCATTTAAATATTAATTTCAAGATCGTGGCTTTATTGGTAGTCTTACCGTCCCCAAGGTTTATTCCTGCACTTTTTGAGGTAATTTAAAAAGGAAAATTAATTTAATCCAATATTAACAACTGTTTCTGAAAATCAATGAACATTGTGGCTATCGCTTAGTCTTAACATGACTTGCCAAAAATAGGTGGTAATTTTCCTTGCCGTTCCATCCTTACCGTCCTTTTTTTTCCCCATTTCGTCCTTTTTTTCCTATACCGCCCCCTTCTTTTACCTTACGGTCCCTTCTTTAATACCCCTTTAAGACAATGTTATACCAAATTTTTGTACTAAAAATACTACATTGTTATTATTTCTTATTTGAATGTCCTGTGGGTACTATGCAAATTCATTATAAGTAAAAATTTCGAAGAAAATAAAAAGTTTTAATGGTAAAATGGTAAGGAAAATTAAACTCGCAAAGTTTATTTTTCCATAACATAAGTTTAACATAAACCTCAGTTAATTAAAAAAAATTTCGCTGCTGACCATTTTTTCTTTATTTTGAATCATTACGGCATTTATGTATCAGATTAAAATGTTATTTTAGCAAGTTTAATTTCGCCAGATTTTTTTTCCGAAAGTCAAAAGATTGTGAGAATGCCCCAGGTGTGTTACGGATGAAAGTACAATATTTTTTTATTTTTTAGAAATTAATAAATTGATTTTAAAGCATTTTTTCGTCAGCCAGGTACCGCTGATAACTCGTCAAATATTCTTTATCGCCACAACTGTATACGAGTTACAGCAACAATAACATTACAAACGCATCAAGCCAGAATCCCGAAAATATGAAAACTGACTGGTAAACTGCAAAAATGAAATCTCTCTATTCTAAACCAAAAGTAACTAACGCTATCACCACCGCTGTATTTTTTTTTATTTATTTTTTTTTTTTTTTTTGTGACCGGGTATTTTTCTTCGTTAATATTAAGAAAACTACTCCATATAAATATGAAAAGGATAGTATTATAGAAAAATGCTTGATAAACACGCTGATGCAGACAGTTTTTAAATAGAATAAATATTTGAAGAGATATTTAATGTTAAAGTTATTCAAAATCGTTCCATTATAAAAGTTTTATCGGAGCAAAAGGACTATATAGGAATTTAATCATTTTTTTTTTCTAATGATAATAAATTAGAAGGTCTTGGTGTGTAGACTGTAATTATTTTTTTAATTTGACTGTTTTTAGGGTTCCGTACTTAAAAAGTAAAAACGGAACCATTATAAGATCATACCCTCCTATGGCTGTCTGTATGTCACAGCCGTTTTACTCGTAAACTATGGACCACGAAAAGTTCAAATTGGGGGAAGTAATTAAGACTATTGAACCACATATTTACAGATTATTAAATATTTAAACATATATTTAGGGGAAATGTAGAGGGGCTTATTAAGTTACTTGAAAGAAAAATCTTTTCTTTGTATATCTTGTGGGGTATCGTGTGAAAAAATTCCTACCGCTGAACTAAAAAATACATTTCTTTTAATTTTACGTATTATATTTTCAAACATTTCGTCGAAAATTTAGTGCAAAAATATGTCCACCTCCCCTCTATTTTCGAATCTACTGAAATTAAAATTGTGAAAAATTAGAGGTAGTAGACTATAATTTAAACCTTACAGGAAAACTATAGCGATTACCCTAGGTCACGTAGGTTTTTAGAAAAGCGTATTTTCCCTTTACACACAAATTTCGATTTGTAGGCATTACGCAAAGGTGTTGCGGAGTGCTGGAGGTACCTATTGCAACAGAAGTATAAAAGCATTCTTGATAATGATTTTTAAAAAAAATCGTCGGTAAGTAGCCGAGATATTAACCCTTAAAGACACGGACAGTTTGGACATACATAACGACAGGGGCGGCGTACTCTATGTACAATCGACTTTTAAAGCCTAGATAACAACTTTTGATGATATATTTGTGTAATATAATGCCCAATAGCTGCATAAAAGGAATAAACGTCAAATTGTTAAAATCAGACTAATGTAATTAGAATTAATCACATAAATACTACGGGATTCGCGACTAGTCTACATTATGTGGATATCTCAATACGCCTGCCTTGTCTTTAAATGCTAAGTAAAAACCTATCTGCAAAACGCGACTTTGCAACATTGCGAAAGCCTTTCGAAGCGCGCTTGGCACAATGCCAAGTTTAAACTTTGGACAAGGGTTTTGTTTTAGCTACACTGTAAAAAGAAAAGATTATTACTACGCTGAATTTAGTTTTCTGAAATGCCAAATGAAGTTTAAATATGCTCTACATTTATTATTTGTATAGAATTAAGTTCATCATAAACAGATTAGGATAAGAATTGAAAAAAAAAAAAGAGTTATACAGAATAGCATTATCTGATATTCTTTAGGCTTCATATCTCTTTGAACGTTTATGGTATACCCATTCCTACTTTTTTCTAGTATATACAGCTATACCCAGCCCTACGTTGTAGTTTTTTACAAAATCTAATTATTCTATTAGCAACGATTTTTTTTATGACACAATTAATAATTCATATATTTAATGTGCGGAATCCTCCGAGCGCAACTAATACTCTCACTTGACCGTTTATTTGAAGGTTTGTTTCTACTTTAAATTCAAATTTTCAGCATTTCGAGAGACATTTTATTACACATTTAAGAAAAGATTATTATTTATATTGTTGCCAATTGTAAAAACAACACAAAGAATAATATTTCATTCAAAATAAAAATTTATTCACCCGTGACTATTATAAACAGACACAAAACTTTCAAATTAGAATTAAATATTTACGTATTAAATTCAGGAAAATTTTGAAAATTTCGTTAAAAAAACTATATTTACTCTTGAATTTTAAAAGAGAAAGAAATTTTTAAATAATAAATACATTACTATGCGCTAGAAGCCGTAAATGGGGGAAATTACTTCATATTTAAAATGGTTAAATAATAATATTGCCAAACAGTTTAAATTTTAAAAAATATTTACACGACGCATTTATTTCAAATTTCTAGATGATGTTTTAAACTAGGGTAATTCCGGGATTTATGCCGCACATTTTTTTGAATTTGTGTATAAAGACCCATGGTGGACATAAAATTTAAAAAATCATTCTATGCTATTAAATGTTAAATATACAACGAGTGTACTGCGACAAAAAAATTCAAAACAAATTATTAATTTTTTTTAACAATTTTTTTCTAAAACATTACACTGCGGCCCGTCACCCGTACATTCAGGCTGAGACGCCGCACTACTGCGGTAGTTATGCCGCCCTTGTAGTAAGAACAGAATGAAATTATAAATAAAATTATTTAAAAAAATATTCATATCTGGACGATATAATTAACGATGTAATAACAAAATGAAACTAAATGTGTACAATGAAACGTATTAGTAGATTCAAATTAATAATTGTTGCCTACTTTCACTATTACAATTATCGATTTTTTTTTTTTACATTAAATTTTAATTGTTATTTCAGCAACAACGTAACATCAATGTATTAGAAAGGGAAAAGAAAAAAGTAAAATTGTGTTTAAATAATCTATTTGTTAGCCCTTTCGGGATCGGTGGCTCTTATACAAATTTATTGGTACCACATTTTTAAAAGGAGTTACCTTTACTTAAATAATCGTGAAAATGCTCTAATTAAACAAAACAAATATTACTTTTCTTTTTTACTGGTGCCAGAAACAAATTTTGTATGCTCTCTATGAAGGTGCTTATATGCACCTATGGTCAATAATGGGTTAAGAGACCTGTTTTTTCGACTACAATCTACAGAAAAAGTGTCGAAAAAGTACAGTCTTTATGTAACTACATTTAAACACATGATGCAACGAAGCGAATTACACTTCCACTTTTTTGGAGCAGTTTGCAAAGAATGTCTGCGTTACGCGTAATCCAATTTTTCATTATTATAATCTTGATTCGCATCTTTCTTGCACTTCTTACTTTTTATTTTCCCCTTTTTCTCCTTTGGTTTTAGTAAACTTGATAACATGCCTAACATGATTAGTCTGTGCAAAAAGAAAAGAAAAAGTTAATAACACTTAATCATAGCAGTCCAGCATGTATCCCATTTTGCATGGTGCAGACGTCGGCCATCACAGTTACCTGCAATCGCTAAGGGGGATAGCATAACCATACACACAGTACTCTATACAAAAGCTACACTTAGTTTTGACTTCGAAATCATGCATGAATTTAGTAATTAGTGTATGAAAAGTATTTAAACATAACGTGTTTACAAGTTTGGACAGTGAAATCATGCACTTACATCAAATTAAGGGTTGTACTTCTACAAGTAAACATCGAAATGGGATTCACGCTATACACTAGTTAAAATAATCTCATTGCGCGACTATACTGTGCGTTTGACGACCATCTATCGATAATTACAAGAAATACAAGGGGTGCGGCATCTATCCCGTATGCGGCGACTCTCCCGGAGTTACTCTATTGTTGCCAATTCTAAAGCAGCATAAATAAAAATATTTTCTTTCTAGCAACAACAGTATTTTCATGTGAATATTAAAAAGAAAGGGAAAGCTTTAAAATGATAAATTTATTAAGCTTTAATAGCTATAAATAAGAGAAATTACGTCATATTTAAAATGGCCAAATAAAAATATTGGAAAACAGATTAAATTTAAAACTGTATTTACACGAGACATTTATTTCATATTTTGAAATAATCTTTTAAACTATTGTTGTGAGTTCCAAGACAGCGCAAATATTATTTGTTTTCTAACAACAAAAGCATTTTAGCGCGAATATTAAAGAGAGAAAGAAAACTTTGGTGATAATTACGTCAGATTTAAAATGTCTTATTTAAAACAACTTTCTTATAGAGTTGTTAAAAAAATACCGGAAGATAAATAGTCTGTTTACTTAATTCCATTTATATAAGCATTTTTTCAAATGTTAAACTGATCTTATTTAATCAAAGACGTTAACACACATTGGACCACTTAACAGCAGCTGATTAAGCCTTAAAATTCGTCAATCAAAGGGAAATTAATGTAAACCCGTTTAACGGGAAATCGCCGCTGTTTTTTTTTTTTCAAATTTAATTTAATCTTTCGTCACCTTTTTTAAAGCCGATCAAATTAGTGAGTTTTTAGAGTCCGCGGTGTCTGAACTGGAGTTGGCGAACGTAGCAGAACTTCCTAGTACTGTAAATACCAAAAATAGAAATGAAAATAAAAAATAAAGTGTGAAATATTTTTTGGAAAAATACGCCTTTATTTTGTGAAAATTAAATTAAATACTTGTGAAAATTAAAACGCTTTAAAATTTAAGCTTTAATGCTATTTTATTGGAATGCGATATTAATTTCTATTGCTTGTTTCTTAAATACCTAATTTTTGCTTCTTAATTTAACTTAGAATTTTTATAATGAATACCCATAAATGTACATATGGATATATATATATATATATATATATATATATATATATATATAAATATATATATAACTATATATCTATAGATGTACAGTTTTGAAAAAATTGACCACTGTCTGCCAACTATGCCACAAATTATGGTATAAAATTTTGACAGCTACGATTTAATTACTTATAACATCTACTAATTCATGGCATGCTTAAATTTTGATTAGGGGATCGTATACATATAGAAACACTAACAAACCTTTCAGTACTGACACCTAATTTTCATATCATATTTGAATTCTTCGATACATTGTACTTTCGGGTGCAAAAGAGAAGGTCATTTAGTAAAGCACTTTATAAATTATGCATGTTTACAGTTTGGAATTTTAAATTTTATATTCACTTTCAATCATCTTAAAACAGATTGCAATGCGAGAATTTTTTTAAGCATAACCCAAAAACTGCTTGAAGGAATGTGTTACAATTTTGGATTGTATATTTTAAGTTTCTAGAAATCGATTTTTGTTAAATAATGCATAGGTTACATCGAAAAATAATTTATAATTATGTATTTTGATACTTATTTTCGAAAAGAATGTGCACTTTAATTTACATTTTTTAAAACAGATATCGATTTCTAGAGTCTTCAAATATACGAATTCGAAATTACAGCACATTTCGCCAAGTAGTATTTGAATTATGCTTAACTCACACATTGTAAAACGTGCTATGAAGATCCTACAAAATAAAAGACATATTTCAAAATTAAATTTCATTTGATATCTTGTATTTGGAAACATGTTTGTGTGATTTCGGCTTAAGAAATAATCACCATTAAATCTATTTTGAATCAACAGCACACTGACATAATATGAAAATAATCACAGCAAAATCAGAAAGCAATTCTGATGCCACCATTTTGTGCTGTAATGTTTCATAAGTTTGGAGCTATTTTTCATGTCAGAAAGTAAAGAAGTTTTACGGCACATTTTTTTGTTATTTTTACAAAACAAATGACTATTAATTTATTACAAAACATTCTGACCATCCCATACTTCTAGCAGATCTTGCTGTTACTGTCTGCGTGTTTTTTTTAAACAGTGAATACAAATATTATTAATCGTGTAAAAGTCATGTAAATATCAAATATCTACTGTTTCCACCGCTTCAGTATATTTTTTGGTATCACATGTGTATTATACACATGGAGCATTCATAAGCATATCGTGGGAAGAGTGTATAAATCCTTATCCGGAGATATTTGAAGGTACAGTTATTGGGATCCATAGCATTTCCTTTAAAATCAAAGTATATACTTGCTATTTTTTGCTCAGATTTCTAACTTTGATCGAATTAACTTTGATTTGGGTCTATAGACAATAAATTTTACACAGAACAATAATTCATCTAAAACATAGTTGAACGATAAAATGAACTTTATGCAATTTGGTTCGTAAGACCAATGTCGTATGTGTATCGAATTTTGCATACCAAAGTTAGCAAAAATTAAGCAACTTGGAAACACATTTAATTTCAGAATTTAGTGATTCACTACCCATAGATAAAGAAATTATACTTTAATAACTTTTCTAAAATAAATATTTTAAAAAATCTTTTCTTACAAGAAACCTCATCTGTTTCGAAGAGGTGCAGAAGGTATATTTCTCTCAGTTTAATTTTCTCTTACATATTTTTGACCAAATGATACATAATCAAGTTCATTTGTAAATAGATTTTTAATTGGATTTTATATCTATTCCAATTATTAATTAATTCAAAGTTCTACTCAAGAATCCGAGAGAAACAGAAAAATGTAGTCGAATTATATTGCATGAATTCATATAAAAAACACTTTTTCATTAGCCAATTTCATTAAACTACGCAATTTACGAAAATTACCATAACGTGACAAATAAAAGCATTACCTGAAATTGCGCAATTTAAATCAAAATATAGCAGAACACATCATTCAAATATTATTTCTTACAAAAAATGGGAAGAAAAAAGTCAGCTGCCGATAACATATTTTTAGAAAATTAACATCTGGATTTTCCAGTAGGTATCTTTTTTCTCCTATTCATATGTCTGTTCTAAATCTGTCTATTCTAATTCTAAATTTGTCAAATATGCAATAATGCGTTTTCATTTCATCTATTCTCTTAGAGAGTTGCGTGTGTTTACTTAAAAAATTTTGATGGAAAAAATAGAAGAAAACTGAAAAAATATATTTTCTAAATTTAAATATGAAACATTTAATAAAAGGGGGAGAGGATTGTACTTTGCGTCAATATATTAAAAAGAGAGAATCAATGTTTAAAAAACGCAAATGTAAGTAATTTTAAAAAGTATATAGCTATTTCGAAGCCTCTAAGGCCCCATCATCAGTGCTTATAAATCAAAGATAAAAATAAATTAAAACTATGGAATAAAAGAGGGGAGAGGCAGAGCCAGAAGGTGCACCTCACATCCCGACCATAACAGTGAAATGAAAATGACTGTTGACAAACAGCCACGGAGTCGGTCTCACGTGCTCACAGGGAGACCAATCAAAAACCGTCCAGATGCTCCGGGAGAGTTCAAATGCAGCGTAGAAAAAAGGGGGTGGGATGAGGAGGAATTAAAGAAAATTAAACCATAACTTTGAAAAATTGGGTGTGCTGGAGAAATCGTTTACTAAGCTGTTTGAATTTTTCCATATGTGGTAGGCTTCCCAAAAGGCAAGATCGTAAATTGATGAGCATTTCTGTATAATTGATGCTTCGGAAAATTTAAAATTATGATTGTTGGATCAGCAGTGATTAGCAATAGCGGAACGCTTGATGTCACAATTTTTAACACAAGTTTTATGCTCCTCTAAACGGACCTTAAAGGGTCTTTAGGGAGCATAAAACTTTAAGGGAGCATAAAACTTGTGTTAAAAATTGTGACATCAAGCGTTCCGCTATTGCTAATCACTGCTGGTCCAACAATCATAATTTAAAATTTTTCAAAGCCTTAATTATACAGAAATGCTCATCAATTTACGATCTTGACTTTTGGGAAGCCTACCACATATGGAAAAATTCAAACAGCTTAGTAAACGATTTGTCGCACACCCAATTTTTCAAAGTTATGGTTGAATTTTCTTTAATTCGTCCTCTTCCCCCCCCCCTTTTTTTTCTCCGTTTCATTTGAACTCTCCCGAAGCATCTGGGCGGTTTTTAATTGGTCTAACAGTGATTGGTCTAACAGTCATTTTCATTTCGCTGTTGACGGTCGGGATGTGAGGTGTGCCTTCTGGCTCTGCCTCCCCCTTCTTTTATTCCATAGTTTTAATTTATTTTTTCTTTGATTTATAAGCACTGATGATGGGGCCTTAGAGGTTTCGAAATAGCTATATGCTTTTTAAAATTACTTACATCTGTGTTTTTGAAACGTTGTTTCTCTCTTTTTAATGAAACATTTAATACTTGAGATTACAAAAGCGCCTTTTTAATGTAATTAAAAAAGGAATGTGCTTGAATTTTGTTCAATATTAAGAACACAGTAAAATATTATTTTAGTTCCTGATATAGATTATACAAATAGATGAATTCAATACTGAGTTTTAAAGTGAAGGGTGCGAGACTGGGAACAAATAAATCAACACGAAAGTTCTTTCGCTAGATAAATTTTAACACAATTATTCTAATTGGTAAATAAATCATATTAGACGTAAATTTCCAACTGGGCGAAAAATTTTCTCTTGGCTGAAGCCGCCAATGCTCTACCATCTGAGCAATCACCCAGCAACCTTGGTTGCTGGGTGAAAAAGTTCCACCAGATTCGTCCGGGATTGCTCAGATGGTAGAACATTAGCGGCTTCAGCCAAGAGACCCCTAGTTCGAATCCTGGTCAGGACATTTTTCGCCCAGTTGGGAATTTACATTTAATATGAAAGTTCTTATTTATTTTATAATTACAATCAATGAATACAAGATACTTATAATATGTAGAAAAATATACTTTATCTGAATCATAAAGAGGAAGTATCGTGAATTGCCTTAGATTTCTGAATTCTATTAGCCAATTTCAATGTACACCGAAAAAAAAAATCAGTTAAAATACTAGAGCATTTCGGTAAATTTTCCAGAATTGTTTTCCTATTTTCATAACCAGTACAATTTTAGCAGCTGACAGTTTAAAATTGCAAATCTGGAAGTTTATTGATCATATGAAATGTTTTGAAATCGAATGAATCAAGACGAAAAAACAAAATTATGAAGCGCCAACGCAGTATTAGTAATAAGGTAAGGATAAAAATCCTACTAATAAAACAGTCCTGCTATTAATTAGCCTGTTATTAATTAACTAACACTTTTTTTAAATATTTATATGGTTCCTGGGTCCTATAATTTATTTATACAAAAATTCTTTCATGTCCAAAATTCCTTTTATTCTATCACCAAAACTCATCAAGTTATGATACTTTTAATTTTATAAAATTCCTTCTCCTTCTGGTACTAAAAATGCATTTTTCTGTTTTTAGTGCCATAAAGCTCTCAGATTTCATAAAAATTGAATTATCATAACTCTGTATATTTTGGGTGTAGAAGAATTGCACTTGGGGAACTAGACCAAGAAAACCAAAGAAGAAAAGAGAAAACCAAAATTTATATTAAAGGATCCAGAGAAAATATAAAAATTTAAAAAGTGTAACATTTTTATGATTAAGGGCGGGACTATTTCATCAATATAGTGTTAATCCCTATTTTGAAGGATTTTGCAATCTATAATGCCTACATATTTGCAACAGGTAAAAATTAAAGAGCGTTTCAATATTTTTTAAATATTCTTTATAATATATATATATATATATATTTGCTATATATATATATTTGCTATATATATATATATGCGCTATATATATATATATATATATTTGCTTATATGTATTGTGTATTTTTTCTATTTTGTGTTAACCGTCGGCGCAGTAGAAGAGAAAATTTAGACATACGAAAATTTGAAAATATGTTAACTTTTATTTAGCAGCATAGCTATAACTGTTCAAGAAATCTGCAGGGTTTGTTTCTTTGCAATACAATTGACAAACATACGTATACATATACATGTTAAATCGAGAAATGTAAAATTAAGAAAAAAAAACTTAATCTTAAAACTTAAAAACTTAAATTGTACGCAACTTTAAATTCCATAACTTTTAACACATTTATAGCAATTTTCCACATCAAGTGATAACTTTAATAACAGTAGCCAATTTTATTATGATACATAATTTACGAAAAAAGTATTTTGTAAACTTTAACTGAAATTTTATATTCAAAAATGTAATAAAACAGGATTTATTATTAAAATATTTTTTATTCTAAAAAGTTTAAGATATATAATCAACTGTCAATATTTTATTTTGTGAGAATTAAACATCTGGATTTTCTAGTAAATGTGTTTTTCTTCATTTTATCTGGCCATTGCAACATTTGCAAAAAAGGATAAAATTGACGGAAATTCGCTATTGCTTTACCCCTGTTCCTTTACGCACTTAGAGAATTGCGTGACTTCTTTTTCAGAGAACTTCTAAAATTGCTTAGTATAAAAAACTTAACAGAAATACTTTTTAAAAAATTTTCTAAATTAGACTTTAAAAATTTACATTTGATAAAATAAAAAGGCATTTGTTTGTAACTCTAAAAGAAATTAGTTTTAAATTTCTTGAACATTGTTTTCTTTTAAATTCATTAACAGTTAAATATCTTAACAAAACTTTTTAGAACAGAATAATTGCTTTAAAAACAACTTAGGATATTTCGTTAATCTTTAAATTTGCAATTAGTTTTTGACATATTTTTCAAATTCTTTATGAAAATTTTAAAACTTTTACACTTGAGTCTTTTTTTTTTTTTTTTTTTACTGAAAATACGATTAGGTCCACAACAAAGAAAACAGATTAAGGGTAGTAATAACATATTTCACATTTTTGGTATTGCACTTTCGCTGAAATTGCGTAAGAATATATATATATATATATATATATATATATATATACATATATATAATTTCCTCTTTGAAATACTCTTTCTTTCAAAAAATTGGAGGAAAGGTAAATTACTGTCGACAACTTACTTCGTGAAAAATTAGCAACTGGGCAACTTTAGCAACTTTCCATTAAAAGATTCGACTTGAATGAACTTATTCTCCTCTTTATCGGTCTTTAGTACCACATTCTCAAAATGATAAAATCGGCGAAATTTTCTATTGGTTTTCTTATCTTGCAAGTCTGTAAATAAACGCACGACTCTTTTTTAAACTATATTTGACTCAGTATGGAAGGAATTTATTTTTTTTTCCACAAAAATTATGGTTTAGCTACATAAAGACACAAGGAAAGACACAAAATTGAAAATTCCATTATCGTCAAATTTGCAGGCAGTCCTATACGTATATATAATATATGAGTAAAATGGCTTAATCCACTGCTGTGACATTTTTGTTTTGTGTTAGTTTTTGCTCTTGTCTTTAAAGATCCAAAAATTATTAAAATTTTATTTTAAACAAATTCTAATTTTTTTTTTTTTTTAGTTTCAATACATTAATTGTAAATTTTAAAATTCACATTTAGTATTTTTAAACAATAGTTATTTTTAAACATATTATGTAAAAAGCGGGGCAAAATCACGCCCTGGCTCGAGGTGACTTTGTTGTCCCATAATTAAAAAATCATAAAATAAGCCTTGAAAACTTTGTAAGACATGCAAATCTATTATTATGATAGAATAACAAAACTTAATTTAAAAAACTACGTCATTTCGAGGATAAAAAAAGACAAATTTTGTATGAAAACGGAAATAAAAACTTATTCAAAAACAAGCATTATGAAAGACGTGTAAAAATAGTTAACAAGACGATAAGATAAATGTTTTTCAATAGAAAACATAATTTTAGATATATTCACTGATTTCAGGGAACAGAAAAAATCATTTCTTTTCGAAGAAATAATCCTTTGGTTTTTTTTAGGACTTTATACCCCATTCTTTAAAGTAATGATAATAATTTAGTATTTTTCAGAGGCTTTTTTTTTTTTTTTTTTTTTTTTTTTTTTTTTTTTTTTTATAAATACAAGTTGTACAACAACATCTACCACTTTCTGAAACGTTTCATAAGTATAATTTTTATACTTATTACCTACTGTATAACCTACTAAATAACCCAATGGAGAATTATACACAGAGGCATTTTTACACAACCACCTTGTACAAATTAATAGTATATATAGACTAGTACAACACTTATATTTGCATTAAATGTTTGCTTTTACGATTTTATTTTCAGGAGAATTAAATCTAATTAATAAACTATATTTGTGACGACATTGTGCCAATAAAATGTCAGCCCAGAGTGACATTCAAACACCGATTTGTGAATAAATTCAATGTAAAATCTAAAATCTAAAATTAATATTTATAAATTTCATTGATTTGTAAATAAGACAAGTTAAGAAATAAAAAAATGTACATACCCCTTTACATCATCAAGTATAAATAACTTTTCCAATCAAAAGTGTCCTCCAGTAAAATTTCTCCAAACAGTAGACAAAACAACAACCGAAGTGATGCCAAACTCAATTTGTAAAGTACTGCATTAAATTATTTATATTTAATCTACCATTGCCATCTCGTCAGAATTCAGCATTAGTAGTCATGTCAATTTTATGTTAAAAAAATTGCACATTTTATACTTATCCGAGTGGTGGGGCAAAGTCCTGCCTTGGTGGGCATACTCCTCTTAGTTGACGATACTCATACGTCTTTCAAATGAAAACGATAAGAAACAGTACAAAGAATGTCCAAAATCACATTTTTTTTTTCAGATAATTGTTGCCTTTTTTTGTACAATTAATTATGAAACTGTGAACGTGTTCGTCTTTCGCTGTCTCAGAATTGGCATATTTTGAAAATTAATTATAAATAAATTTTAAAAAATTAAAGATTAAGCAATGAAGGATTCTTTTGCAGTAATGTAATATTGAAACAAAAACAAACCAATTTTACAACCGTTTTATGAGTATGAGCTAGAAATGTATGCTGTCCTATATGTAGAACGATTGTCAAGTATGCCTTAAAGGTAACTTTGAAAGTACTTACCTAAATAGTCATATACAGTAGACTCCCGCTAGTGCGAACTTCCAAGAGAAGCTATTTATTGTCCTCATTAAGGAGACGAGGAACCTATAAAATCAATTTTTTATTTTTTGTAAATTTCACTTTAAATATTATTCAAGGGTACATTATATGCATTATAGCATACATTTATTACAAAAAAAAAAAGAAGTAAAAAAAAATTTTTGAGAAAAAAAGGAATTTTCTGTAATAATTTAGAACTTTTCAAAATGCCCCATGCGAACTGAATGTCAATAAAAATCCCCAATATTTTTTATACGAGATTGTATGCATATAAATAAAACTGTGCATCGAATTTTATATATTTGAATATAAAGGTGAGAAAAAAATATTTTCAAATTTTCTTGAAATTTTGAGGATCAAAATTTCAATAAATATAGAAAATATATATATTTTTTTACCTTTATATTCAAATATATAAAATTCGATGCACAGTTTATATATATATATAAACCAAACTTTTATAAAAAAAAATATATATATTGGGAATTTTTATTGATATTCAGTTCGCATGGGGCACATTGAAAAGATATAAAATATTACTAAAAATTCCTTTTCTTACTCAAAATTTTTTTTTAACCATTTGGAAAAATGGCCATTGTCCTCTGTCAGGGTAGGAAATCAAAAACATATCTGAAGCGTTTGATTGGTTGAATCCGCATCTTGTTCATTTTCTGATTGGTCTATGCAATAATCTGTATTTTCCCTTTACTTTCAAAAGAGATAGATACTTCTGTTGCCACTATGACAAAAAAGTAATAAAAACTACAAAAAAAATTAATAACTCAGAAACAAATTGAGATTCATCTTTCAAACAAATTGCTTTTAAAAGTACATTTTTTTTCTCTATACGACAGTGTAAAAAGTAATATTGTGGGATGTTTAGAAGTTTAAGAATGAAATTTCATTTAAAATTGGTCCGGGAATATTAATAATTAATCCATGCCTTACGTAATGAATGACCAGCTCCGTAGAAGTTTAAAAATTTACAGTACCGAAAAATGTAATCCATGGCATGCGCAATGTATGATCAACTCCGTGCGATTTTTTATGTCTTAAATTTTAGTCTTTGAAAAAATCATTTTCCAAATGGTCGTTGTAATTTGTTAAATTGCATTTAAAAAATTTTTTTTTAATGATAAATGTATACCATAATGCATATAATGTACTCTTGAATAATATTTAAAGTGAAATTTACAAAAAATAAAAAATTGATTTTGAAGGTCCCTCGTTCCTTTTAGGGGATTCGGTACCCTTTGAAGAACATTGAAGATTTGTTTTTACTGATGCATATTTACTTATTATATACACATATTATTATAGGTAATACTTAGAAAAACTGATTTTGACAAGAAAAAAAATCATTTTGTGAGTAAAAATTGAGATTTTTTTTTAAATTTAATTTAAAGAATTTTAAAGTTTGCTGTTTTTGATAAATTACTGTGTTTAAAATGGTAAACATTCAACGACTATTTGGCAACTCACTCCATTATTTTTTTTTAATCTCAATATATCGTACTTAAAAAAAATTAGGGATGAATTTTACAATTAATGAATTAGTTAATGGGGAAAAAAATATGAAAGATACAAATATAGGCAAAAATGCAGCAAAAATCATGATTTCTTCAACGGTTTGATTTTTATTTATTAAAATTATATTGTAAAATTCACCCCTGATTTTATTAAAGACACTATATTGAAGATACAAAAAATAATGGAGTGATCTGAGAAATATTAAGTAGAAGTTTTGGTGTTTTAATCAATGTATAAATAAACAGTCAAGTGCGAGCATTACTCGCGCACAGAGGGTTCCTTAGAATAAATATATGAATTTGTAAATGTATTAAAAAAAAAAAAAAGTTGCTAAAAGAATACTAAGACTCTGTAAAAAACTATACAACCTAGGGTTGGATATAACTGTATATATTAGAAACGTGTAAATGGGTATACCATGAAAGTTCAAAGAGATATGGAACCTAAATGATATCAAATATAGCTATTCGTATAACTCTTTTTTTAATATTATCCTAATCTGTTTATGATGAACTTAATTCGGTACTGACAATAAAAGCAGTGCATAGTTAAACTTCATTTGGCATTTCATGAAACTAAATTCAGCGTAGTAATAACCTTTCTTTCTACAGTGTAGCTAAAACAAAACATTTGTTCAAGTTTAAATTTGGCATTGTGCTAAGCGCGCTTCGAATTGAGGTCTCAAAGTTGCAACGGCGCCTTGGTCAGTGCAGCGTTTTTCCAGATAGGTGTTTAATTAACTTTTAAAGTCACTCGAGGCGTATTGAGAGATACAATCAATGCAAACTATCGGGAATCCCACAGTATTTATGCGATTCATCCTAATTAAATCTTTCGAGGGCGATGCCCTTAAAAAACGGGCACCTAATTTTAATTCCAAAACAGACAAACGGCACCAGGAATATTTAATTAAAATTTTCCTTTTATCATGTACGTGAAAAAAAGCAAGTTCGCATTTTCTAATAAATTGGTTTATAAATTCTCGTGTCAGTTTATTATTTCATAAGTTTATAAATAGAATTACTCAGTGCCGGAAAGGATTAAGTGGTCTCAAGACTCTTCAAAATTTAGCAAATTTTTATTTTTTTAGATGTTAAACTCTTATCTTTTCTGAATATTTTGATATATTTGTTTCCATGAAATTCCTATTAGAACAGAAGTTTTGGCTTTTAGAATTATACCCGCTCATTAGCTGATGCGGCGTTTCTGAAACTTTAAAGTCATTATTTTCCAAATGGCGTTTTTGGGGCATAACACGCAGGATATCACAAAAACTTCTGAATTTCTTTTTCATGAAATTTTCAAAACATATATTTCATGTTAGTCTGTATAAACTGAACCTAAAATTTCCTTTTTGTTGTTCAAAAAAATATTTTTTTATGTGATTTTACTGTTGAAATTTTCAAAATTTTGTATAAGCTAAATGCAACATTGCATTAAAAATATAAAAATGCTTTAAATAAAAAATTATTTAAGTTCGGGGTAATTATTACAATCTGACGTATAAACGCACCAAATTTTTCATTCTAGTTGCAATATTTATTTTGTAATCCTGCGCGTAAACTGTTATGCCAATATTTCGTTCGACAAATGTCTAACAGTTTCGAGCCCCATATAAATACTAACTCTGTATCTTACAATTTTTTAAATTCATGAAACGAAAGAACATAATTATATCTTTCATCCCAATTAAAATTGTGTTTTAATATCATATACATTTTAAGACATTAAATGTTGAAAATTGTCTTTTTTTCATTTTTTCCACTTTTTAGAGTCCCGGGACCCCTTAAATTAGTATGTTTTTAACAATTTGACGTTTATTGCTTTTATACTGTTACTGGACATTACATTACACATATATATCATTAAAAGTCGTTAACTAGGCATAGATTACGTCGCCCTGTCCTTGTGTATGTCCAAACTGACCGTACCTTTAAGGGTTAATATCTCAGCTAATTACCGATGATTTTTTTCGAAAATCATTATCAACAATGCTTTTATTCTTCTGCAACGATAGGTATATTCAGCGATGCTCAACAATTTTTCTGAATGCCCGTAAATCGAAATTTGTGTATAACAGAAAAATGCTAATTACTCAAAAACTATGTGACCTAGGGTAATCGCTAGAATTTTCCGGCAAGGTTTGTATTAACGTCTACTACCTCTAATTTTTTCATAATTTTAGTTTTAGTAGATTCGGAATTAGATGCGGAGGGGGGGGACATATTTTTGCGCTACATTTTCAACAATATCTTTGAAAATATGATATCTACAATTAAAAGGAATGTATTTTTGAGTTCAGCGTTACAAAAGCTTTCACAGGATACCCCACATGATATACAAAGAAAAGATTTTTTTTTTCAACTAGCATAATTAGCCCCTCTACCTTTTTACTAAATATATTTATGAATGTTTATTAATCTGAAAATATGTGGGTCAATGCTCTTTAATACTTCCCCGACTTTGAACTTTCCACGTTCCATAGTTTACGATTAAAATGGCTGTGACAGACAGACAGACAGACGGACAGACACAGGAGTTATCTTATAATGGTTCCGTTTTTACTTTTTATGTACGGAACCCTAAAAAAATAGCAAACTTTAAAATTCTTTAATTTTTTGAATTAAAATTCTCAATTTTTATTCACAAAAGGATTTTTGATTGTCAAAATCAGTTTTCGAAGTATTACTTATAATAATACATATAAAAAGTAAATGTACATCAGTAAAAATATTTCTTAAAAGTTGTCCATACGTTACCGCGTCCCCTTAAACTATGTAACACATTAGAATGTTCCAAAATATCCCCTTCCCTTGAATAAATTGAATTGCGTTTTTGACGGAAATTAAAAAGGTTACCGAATTTACTGAATTATGAATTCATGAAAATTTTATCTTCAAAAGCATTTTTACTGTATCCTTTAAACTACACTAGAAGGTTTATATAATCATTTAATAAATTTTGAAGGATTTTAAAAGGATTGAAGGATTTAGAAGAATTAATTAAATTTGGATTTATAGGGATTTTGTCAATGTTTATAACCACACTCAAATCGTTTATTTAAATATTTTCTTAGTGTTTTGTAGAATTAGGAAATGTACAAATATAATGTTCTTAGAATAGAAAAATTTCCGAATTGAACTTCCCCCCCCCCCCCCCACACACACACACACCACCACCACCACCAAAGACAAGAAAGCTGAAAAGATGCAAAGGTAAAAGAAATCATCATTTTAAAAAGATTTTTGTTTTGTGTAACCAATAATGCTTTTGGAACAAGAAAAAGTAATGTATCTATAACTCATTCTAAACTGTATTACAATTAATCGATGTATTAAATGAATTTTATAACAAGATATTTTAATGGTACTTATACGAATCGTCATTAGATAAAGGGTTAATATTAAAATATAAAATTCATTTTAGTAATTTTAGTTAAAATTCATGTTAGTGGCAATTTGTTAATACAAACGAACAAATTTCCCAAGACAATAAAATGTGCAAGGAAATTGCTTTACTTACACAGTTTAACTTTAACTAAAGAAAACTCACACTTTTATTTATGTTACTTGAACAAACGATCTTTTTATCATGACATCCCCCAGTTTTACGACAAACTCTAAAATTTAGTCCGTTATACAACATTTTGATTGGTGATATCGGCAAACAGCCGTTAGCAGTTTTTGGCGACAGAAATTTATCATTATCGTCATTGTTGTAATTGACAATATATTTATCCCTCAATAACCAAAAATTCATCCTTGCTGCTTTTGAGAAAATAATGTACCAAAGCATTTTCAATTCCATTCTGTTGTTTGTGACAAAAATTGTTCGCACTATACGATGAGTAATACTTTTTAAGTATGTTTTAACATTGATTGAAAATCAGAAATTATGAAGAAAACAAAATTATGCCCATTAACCGAAGATACGTTTTAAGCAGAGACGCATTAACGAGAGTCTACTGTATTTACGTATATAAAAAAATAAATGTTTAAAATTAGACTATCAAAATGTATCATTTAAGAGCTGAAAGAAGCCTTTTTTGATTGAATTTCAAAATGAATCAACATGGTTTTTTTTTAACTGCAGCAACATATTCTAAAGTATGCCAATCGGAAGTAAGTTTCTAACATTAATAATGTAAATCCTATTGTATTCAGCAGTATGTCTTACTTTATATACAAATCCATCGTTTAAAAAATTACTTAAGTCACAGATTAAAACCTTGTTTAATAATCAATAAAAACTGAGTTACTCACAAATACTAAACTTTTAAGAACTTTTTTAAACATATATTTCTAAAACCTAAAAAATTGTAAGTTGTTTTCAAATCTTTATTTTAAGATACATAAAATTTGAAACACTTTAGAAAATTTTTCACATGAATTTCTTTTGCTACAAATACGGTTTAGTGCACAATAAATGAAATAAAAGATGGGTATTAATAACACTTTTCATATTTTTTATGTTGTACTTTACCTGATATTACCTAACAAGCAAGTAAGTAAGTGTGATCGAAGACCCCACAATGAGTTTCCTTTAATTTTCCTTTCAAAAAACCATATCATTTAATTCGTATATTATCGAAAACGTTAATTTATATTTTTTAAATCATTTACTAGTTGGCAGCACCATTAAATTTAATTTAAAAATGATTACAGGAAAAAGCTATTTTTAGGTAGCTTTCATTACAAAAAGCTACCTATTGCAGCCGCTCGGAGGAAAGCGATTTCAAAAAATTTTGGTATATTTTCATCGATCATGACCCCCAGACCCCGAAACCACCCTCCGTTCAAAATTGATATATATATATATATATATATATCTGTCCTATGTCACACTGTAACTCTCGTAATTATGAACCGATTTCGATGTAATTCGGTGTGTACATAGTACATACCAATGTCTCGACCGATTTCTTTGGCCAGCTTCATCCGCCGTTTTGTTTCAAAATGGCGGCCATTTAAAATTTTTAAAAAAATTTAAAATTTGAAATGTGGTACCAAAAAATTAAAAATGGAAAAATATTATTTTCTTATGTATTTGACCTTTATACAAAGATTCCGGAGCAGTTTTTGTTTCGTCTATATCTTAAAAAATGGCTGAGTTATAGCATTTTGAATTTCTAGCGTGGCTGACATTTTGAAACGTCCTGAATTTTGTCACGCGATACAAGGCGTATTTATAAACCGATTTCGATGTAATTCGGTGTGTACATAGTACGTACCAATGTCTCGACCGAGTTCGTTGGCCAGCTTCATCCGCCATTTTGTTTCAAAATGGTGGCCATTTAAATTTTAAAAAAAATTAAAATTTGAAATGTGGTACCAAAAAAACGACAATGGAAAAATATTTTTTTCTTATGTCTTTGACCTTTATACAAATATTTCGGAGCAGTTTTTGTTTCGTCTATATCTTAAAAAATGGCTGAGTTGCAGCATTTTGAATTTCTAGCGTGGCTGACATTTTGAAACGTCCTGAATTTTGTCACGCGATAAAAGGCGTATTTATGAACCGTTTTGGATGTAACTTCGTTTATACATAGTACATACAAATGTCTCGACTGAGTTCGTTGGCCAGCTTCATCCGCCATATTGTTTCAAAATGGCGGCCATTTAAAAAAATTAAAAAATTAAAATGAGATACCAAAAAATTGGAAAATGAAAATGATTTTTTTCGTATGTGTTTGACCTTAATACAAAGATTCCGGAACAGTTTTTGTTTCGTCTATATCTAAAAAAATGGCTGAGTAATAGCATTTTGAATTTCTATTGTGGCTGACATTTTAAAACGACCTGATTTTTGTCACGCGATAACAGGCGTATTTAAGAACCGATTTGGATGTAACTTGGTCTGTACATAGTACATACCAATGTCTCGACCGAGTTCGTTGGCCAGCTTCATTCGCCATCATGTTTCAAAAGGTTTGCCATTTAACAAAATTAAATTTAAAATTTAAAATGAGGTATTAAAAAATTGGAAAATGAAAAAGATTTTTTTTATGTGTTTGGCCTTGATACAAAGATTCCGGAGCAGTTTTTGTTTCTGAAAATTTGTTCTTTTTTTTATATCTTAAAAAATGGTTGAATTATAGCACTTTAAATTTCTAGCATGGCTAACATTTTGAAACGATCTTGTATTTGTCACGCGATAACACACGTATTCGCTTATTTCGATGTAAGAAGGCATGTGGATAGTATACATCAATACCTCGACCAAGTTCGCTGACCAGATTCATCAGTCATCTTGTTTCAAAATGGCGGCCATTAAATTAAGAAAAATATATATATTTAAAGTGAGGTGCAAAAAAATTAGAAATTGAAAAGGTTTCTTTCTTAAGTATTTGACCTTGATATAAGGATTCAAGAGCATTTTTTGTTTGTCTTTACCTTAAAAAATGGCTCAAATATAGAAGTTTCAATTTCTATTGTGGGTGACATTTTGAAAAATCTGATTTTTCGCATGCGACAGCACTCGTATATATCAACCGATTCCGATGTGAGTGAGCATGTGCACAGCAATTACTAAGGTTTCGACCAAGTTCACTGGTTAGCTTCATCCACCATGTTGTCTTAAAATGGCAGGCACTTTAAGAAATCGCCGAATTTGGCAGCCAAATATAAGTTACTTTAAAGAAAAGCAGCTTGAATAAAGCGAGCTAATTTCGCGAAATTCTCATTCATTATCTCTCTATTCTAAAAAAAAGTAACTACCGCTGTCACCGCCGCCGCCGCCGGTTTTGATTTTTTTGTGACCGGAGGCCTTTCTTCGTTAATATTAACAAAAATAATGCATACAAAAATATGAAAATAGGTGGTTTTATACAGAAATGTTTGATAAACAGGCTGATAGAGACAGTTTTCAAATCGAAGAATTATTTTAAGAGTTATTTAATGCTAAAGTTGGACAAAATCGTTCCACTAAAAAAGTTTTATAGCAGCAAAAACTATACATGGCAGTGTAATCATTTTTAGATCATTTTATGCGTTAGAATTTGCCGGAGTGCAGATTGCATTAATTTTTTTATTTTAACTCATTTTTTCAGGTTTTATTTCTATTTTAAATTCAAATTTTCAGCATTTCTAGAGATATTTTTTACAGATTTCAGAAAATTGTACTAATTTAAACTGTTGCCAACTGTATAAAAAGCGCAAGCAATAATGTTTGCTTCAAATTAAAAATTTATTTACACGTGACTCTTATAAACAGGAAAAAAACTTTCAAATTAGAATTAAATAATTACGTATAAAAAGCAGGAACTTATTAAAAAAATACGTCATAAAAAGTATACACGTGAATTTTAAAAGAGAAAGGATATTGTAAAATAATAAATTCATTAACATGCGTTAGAAGTCTTAGGAGAAATTACGTCATATTTACGTCACATTATAGTTATTACATAAAATGAACACAAAATAATATTGCAAAAAAGTTTAAATTTAGAAATTGCGCTAGACATTTATTTGATATTTTGAGAATTAATTTAAAATGTCTCATTTAAAAGAACTTTCTTTTCGCTTTGTTAAAAAATACCAGGAGACAAAGACTCTCTTTACTTAATTCCTTTAGCTTATTTTGAAATGTTGTTACACGTGTATACGTCATCAAGTTATTTTTATTTTGACGTTTTATTTGTGTTTTTATTAATGTTGTACGAATTTATTTGTTCTTTCGTTATTTAAAATAAAAGTTATATCAATTTGTATAATTTGGCGAGTAGTTTGGCGATTTATATAATTTGGCGAAATTGGTCGACAGGATAATGAAGTAGTACCGCAGCGGATTTGGCGGTAAAATTCCCCAATCAAAGAGAAATGAATAGAAATTTGTTTATAGGGAGATCGCCACTGTTTTTTAAATTATAATTCAATCTTTCGAAATCTTTTTAAAGCCGATCAAATTAGCGTGCATTTAGAGTCTGCGGTGTCTGGACGGGGGTTGGCGAGCGTAGCTCGTAGGGGGCCGAGCCCCCTAGTATTGATAAAAATTAGTATTGAATCTCCTATATTTGGTTTCCACTAAATTGAGCTTCGTGTGTTTGAATGATATAAGTTGGCTTTTTTAAAATAAGGAATATGAAAGCTACTTCTTCCTCCCGGCACTGGCCGGAAAGACATTTTTTTAATGAAATTAAAAATATTCAAGTAAAATTATTTATGTAAAATTGAAAATTCTAAACTTTTTAGATTTCAGAAATATCAAAAATGTGGCAAAGGTTTAAATGAAATTTTAAGTTTCTAAAAAGAAAAAAATTGATTAACCCTTTTATGGGCAAAATACTTCAGTTGTTATAAGGTTGAAATGATTGAAATGACATCAGGTTTTCGAACAAATTTGTTTCATAAAAAGTAAAAGCTTTTTTCTCCAAATACATTATAAATGCAAAATTCTGTTTAAAATTTCTTGTGCCATTATTCCATTTGGTAATTTAAATTAAGTGGGACATATATATCCCACTGCCCACGAAAGGTTTAAACGAAATTTAAAATAGGGAAATTTCTGAAGAACATAGTGGATGTTGAAGCAAAATTTTAAATTTCTAATTTTCTCAAAACAAAACAAATTGTTTAATCGAAATTTAAAATTCCAAAATTTCAAAATATCAGCGGGAGTTTAAGCAAAATTATGAATTTCGCAATTTCTCAGAAATTTTTTTGAATTAAAAATATAATTGTTAAAATATTTTTCAACAACTTTTGGGCTTAAAATGGCAAAAAAATAAAATATATAAAAATTCTGTAAAATTGAATCTATTAGATGATAAAACCTAATCCTTTGAAAAAAAATAAAACTCCGATGCCGAGCTTCAAACCAGGAAACTTTTGACTAATAGGCAAATGCGTTGCCACGGAGATATCTAGTACACGTGAAAAATAAAACTGAAATTAAGGATCTGTTTGAAAATCTAAATCGCAAAAATGGTCGGATTTCCTTCATTTAATTAAAATAATACAGGGCTTTTTTTAATTTTTGATTTGTCGTGTGATCGGAGTTATTCAGCTATAAGTAAGGAAAATTTCAAATCTCTAACTTATACCGTTTTCGAAAACGAACAATTTGACAGACAGTAAGACAAACAGTGTTTTGTGATATGCACAAAACTCTAGAAAAGAATACAAGAGGGGATTTATTTATGAAAATATTTCTTACACATTAAAAAAAGAGTAGTTGTAACCAGCTTTCAATAACTTAGTTTGTGAGAATTTAACATTTAATATTGCCACTAAAAGCCATTTAATGTTATTTCCATCTGTCTACTTCGTAATTCGTAAAATGATAAAATCGACAGAAATTTGCTATTGTACTTTCCGTTATCATTTACGCCCTTGGAAAATAGCGTGACTTCTTTTGAAAAAAAATTGTTAAAGTACTTACTTAAAACAAATGATAGAAATTTCAGATAGAAAAGGTAATCCGCATACTTCGACGATAAAACATTTAGCACTTGAGGATGAAAGAAAAACTTTTGTAAAATAATTAAAAAAGAAATGAGTTTGAATTATTTCAAGTGTGGAAACAAATTAAAAATAGTTGTGGAAACAAATTAGCAAGAATTTTTCAATAATGATTGAAAAATGTTTGCTTACAACATATTTGAAGTGATGAAGTAAGTCAATTACTTACTTTGCAAGAATTTAAAATCTTTATTTTCAAACAAATGTCTTTTACAACTCTTTATCAATAGAAAATTTCAATGGAGGATTGCGTTTTTAGCCCACGGTATGCTATTTCTTTCTCCAAGCTTATTTTGTGTCGTCTCCAAAAAATAACGTTACATTGTATAAGCCAGCCATAAAACAAAGCAGATGTATCATTGTACGATTAAATATTCTATAGCAATTTTTTAAACTTCTAAGCATCGCACATTTTTAATTTTTATACCGTCGTATTGGGGAAAAAATACTTTTTAATACAATTTGTTTGAAAACTGAATCTCCATTTATTTTTGAGATATTAATTTTTTTGTAGCTTTTAGAGCCTTTCGCTTAACTTGCTTTGAAGAACTCCATTTCTGTAGAAAGTAAAAGAAAAATAGCAATTATATCTTTTTGTTGCCATTTTGCCAAAAAACTGAAAAAATGTATTTAAAATACGCGCTATTTTTAAAAAATATAAATGAATGATTTCTAATGAAACATGGAGCTATTATAAACTAAATTTAATCTTTATAGTATCTATATTAAAATTACAAACAAATGAAAGCATGTAAATCTTTTGATAGCCAATTTTTTTTTTTTTTTTTTTTTTTTTTTTTTCTAATGGCGAATTTTTTTTTTTTTTTTTTTTTTTTTTTTTTTTTTTTTTTTTTTTTTTTTTTTTTTTTTTTAATTATTTAGCGATAGTGACGTCATATGCGTGCTTTACTGTATATGTTGTTTGATACTGGATCGCAAATGAGGAATTCTTCAGCGAATGAGTCAATTTATATAAAATAAAATCGCGTGTTTTAAGTCTTAAAACTGAACTACAGTAGAGTCCCGCTTATAACTGAGTTTCCGCTTTAACCAAGTTATTTTCTTCTGATAGACTGATGGCTTCTATTATTATGAAACAGTCATTATAAATGAAGTGTTAGGTGAAGATAAAAGAGCAGCCGTAAAAAGTTAGAACTCTGATTTTCTGGTCGGAATGGGAAAAAGAATGGCCATAACTTTTTTTGGAAAAAAATAATGGCCATTTGTTCTTCCCATTCTGACCAGAAAATCACAGTTCTAACTTTTTAAGACTGCTCTTTCATCTTCACCTAACACTTCATTTATAATGGCTGTTTCATAATAATAGAAGTCATCAGTCCATCAGAAGAAAATGATCCATTCCAAAGGTATATGTTCGGGACTGTACTGTATCTATATTATATACTTTTTAGGGTTTCGTTCATCTGACGAAACCCTATTCGTCTCGCTCCTCTGTCTGTCTGTCCGTCCGTCTGTCTGTCCGTCACAGAGCCCGTTCTCAGAAACTATACAGGTTGGAGACTTGAAATTTTGCATACTTATAGCTGAACACTACACATCATACGACAAATCATAAAATTTTGAAAAAGTCCCACATTTATCCCTTTGGGCTCCCACATGTGTATTTTAAACAATTCTTTCTAAGTGAGCCCCTAATTAGCTTGAAGGCCTGAAATTTTGTGTATTTATAGCTGGGCATCTCAGATCAAACGACAAATCATAAAATTTTGAAAAGTCTTACATTTAACCCGTTGGACTCCCACATGTGTATTTTAAACAATTCTTTCTATGTGAGCCTCTAATTAGGTTGGAGGCATGGAATTTTGCATACTTATAGCTGAACACCTCACATCAAACGACAAATCATAAACTTTAGAAAAAGTCGTACATTTAACCCTTTGGTCTCCCACATGTGTATTTTAAACAATTCTTTCTAAGTTAGTCCTAATTAGGTTGAAGGCGTGAAATTTTGCATACTTATAGCTGAACACCTCACATCAAACGACAAATCATAAAATTTTGAAAAAGTCGTACATTTAACCCTTTGGGATCCCCATGTGTATTTTAAACGATTCTTTCAAAGTGAGCCCCTAATTAGGTTGGAGGCGTGAAATTTTGCATACTTATAGCTGAATACCTCACATCAAACGATAAATCATAAAATTTTCAAAACGTAGTACATTTAATCCTTTGGGCTCCCACATGTGTATTTTAAACCATTCTTTCTAAATGAACTCCCATTTAGGTTGGAGGCGTAAAATTTTGCATACTTATAGCTGAACACGTCAGATCAAATGACAAACCATAAAATTTTGTAAAAGTCGTACATTTAACCCTTTGGGCTCCCACATGTGTATTTTAAACAATTCTTTCTAAGTGAGACACTATTTAGGTTGGAGGCGTGAAATTTTGCATACTTATAGCTGAACACCATCATGCGACAAATCATAAAATTTTGAAAAAGTCGTACATTTAAACCTTTGGGCTCCCACGTGCGTATTTTAAGCAATTCTTTCTAACTGAGCCCCTTATTAAATTGGAGATTTTAAATTTTGCATATTTATAGCAGAACACCTGAGGCCAGTCGACAAATAATAAAATCTTGAAAAAGTCTTACGTTTAACCCTTTGAGCAACCACATATGTATTTTAAGCAATTCTTTCTAAGAGAGCCCCTAATTTGGAGACATAAATTTTTGCAGACGTATAGCTGAATACCTCAGACCACACGACAAATCATAAAATTTTCAAAAACTCATATTATTTACACCTCCGGGCTCTAACTTGTATATTTTAAGCAATTTTTCTAACCCCCGCCCTTTTCACCCGGGGAGCACTTTTCCAACTTTTGCCGACACCCCTTTGAACATTCTTTCATATTATGCACCATAGCCTTACATATTTTTGTTCCATTTTTTACCGCCAGGGGCGCCTACTTATCTCGGGTGCTATGGGCCCAATCCCCTCAACTAATATATCTAAGGATAGTATGTAAAACGGAGTTTCGTTCGGATAGAGGTTTGTTTAGAATAGAGTGCACCCGTGGTTGCGAAATGTGGAAATAACAGATTTTTCAAAAAGATAAAGTGTTTTGAAAGGAATGTTAAACGAAACCCTCTGTGCGATCTGTGATCACACTTACCCACTTGTTTTTTCATCGAGGCGACACTAAATTCTGATAAAGCAGAATTCCTGTTCTCTAGTTTTTTTCGGTTTCTTTCTTCCTTTTCGTTTTGATTTTTATTATAAGACTTCATTGAATATCGTATTCTTTTTTAAATGAATTATAAATGTATCTAATTCGAAAATAAAATAACAGAATATAAAAAAGAAATCTAAATTAAACTATAAAACGTTTAACACACGAAAAACAAAAAGCTATTGTAAAGAAAATCGAACAAGAATGAGCTTGAATTTTGTTGAATTATAAGAACACTTTTTAAATGATTTCAGTTGACAATAGACGTTGAATACAAATAAATGTTAATGTATTAAGCTTTACACAAAAACATTAAACTTAGTTATAAAAAAAGTCTAAATGCGAAAGCTCGATTAGACTATGAAAGCCACACTTGTGCTTGGCGAAAATAAAAGTATTTTCAAAAATCTTATAATAATTTATTTAATTGTTTGTCACATCATTTATTCAATATTTTATAATATTTCAGTTAAATACAATTTTGAAGCACATCCTTTTTGGTGGCCACTCTTGGCTATATTTTCATTTTACTTAGACATTTCAATTCCAAGTGGCCATCCATTGCAAATAAGCTTAATATTCAGCTTGAAATTCTTTAAAATGTGAAAAAAGTTAAAGACAAGAATATAGAATGAATAAAATTATTCTTAAAACAGTTGGATTAGTGATTTGATTTGAGGCAGTGTCGTTCATTTTATATTTGAATCTGCCATTTAAAAAATTGATCAACATAACAGATTAAAGCTTTTTTTTTTTTTTTTTTTGTAACAAAATGTTGGGTTACACTAAAATATTAAATCTTTTAAAATTTTCTTTTTAATTACTGTACGTATTAGAACTTAAATGTTGTAAGTTGATTATCAGTTATTTATTTTAAGGTCTTTAAATATGTAAAGAGTTAACAAAGCTATTTGACTTCAGTTGTTTTTGCTAGAAAAAGGATTTAGCGCAAAAGGAATGGAACAAGACAAAAGTACGAGTCATATTTTTAACGTTTTCATTATATTACATATTATCTTAAATACCGTAATAAAAATACCAACCAATTTGATTACGATACGCAATTTACGTAAACTGTGCCTTTTAAATTCTTAATGGAAGTTTCACAATCAAAAGAAAAATTATAAAACATAATTTATTGAAAATTTTTCTTACAAAATGTTGGGAGAAATGATGTCAGATATCAAAAATTCCCTTTGTAGGTATTAAATATATAGATTTTCCAGTAAAGACATATCTTTATATCTCCAAGTTGCACTTTTAACGCCTTAACTGTTTCAACTGTTTGTTTGTTTTGTCACAATAAATTAAAAATAAGGATCCGGCATCATTTTTTTGACTAAAATATTTGGCTTTGTACAATCGAAAAAGGTATGCCATTTAACAAACCAAAGTTAAAATTAAGTGGTATCCATAAGCTTTTAGCATCGAAGATAGCAAACTCTTTTTGCCCGAGCGGAACTCGGGCAAAACTGTTAAGGGATTAAAATGATAACTTATACTTGCTTACTATATTTGTTATTATGCCTTTTCTCTTATACGCACAATTGTGAATTTTTTTAAGAGAATTCTTAAATTGTTAATTCAAAAAAATGACGGAAAAAAATATATTAAAATAGGAGCATGGTTGGTTGGTTGTGTCTATGACGGCCAATTATCAACACGAGGGATATAGGCAGAGGGGGGGGGGGTGCCCTCCGTGGGGGTCTTTCTAAGGGAACCTAACCCATATTAACGCAAGGAAATCCATGGTTCGAAGAAAACCACGGAAAACTCCGAACGATTAGGCCGACGGGCGCGATTGGATTCGAACCCAGCACCTCCCGTCTACCAGCTTCGAGAGCAGAACCTCTCGGCCACTGGTGGGGCAATAGGAGTATGAAATATTTAACATTTGAGAGCATAAGGGGCTTTTTAGATTATTTGAGAATATGAAATATCTTTTTTAACACTTTCCAACAAAGTTGAAAAGTGTTTATGACTTCGGTTTGTCTGGCCGTCTGTCCGTCTGGCCGTCTGGCCGTCTGTCCGCGCTCTAACTCCCGTAAATATACTTGGATCTTTCTGAAACTTTTGTATGTTAGTAACCTCTACCATAGCACGAACCCTATTTCAAATGAAGTTTATAACACGTTTAGTTCATTTACAGGGACAGCCAAAAATTTTCCGTTACGTTACGGCCTATGGGAAAAAAATTGTTTAAAATGATTTTTAATTACGTTACATGCTTTCAAACATAATAAAATTTATATGCATTTATCAAGTGTACTAAAATATGTATTCTGTAGAATATGCGGCTCAAGGAATAGTTATTATTCATTTACAGAACCACACAAAAGGATTCCGTCACATAATGATATAGGGGTGGAGAAATTTTTTCCGGCGTATTTCAATTATGTTAAATTATTTCAGGTATAAGGAAATTGATATACGTCGCTGAGGTTTACTATAAGTTATTTCATGTATAATACGAAGTGCATAGAATTATTTACAGGGACACACAAAAGATTTCAGATACTATATTGTATCCGAAGTACTGTACATTAGCGATGATTGCTGGAAATGCATTTTTAATTATTGTATGTGCTTTTATGTTTCACTATATGTATGCATTGTATATAGTGTGTAAAAATGCTCTAATTGATATACAGGGCTACACAAAAGAATTCGTAATGGTTACTGGGTATGATTGCAAATTGTTTAAAGGTGGTTTTTTAAAGAGTTATGCATTTTTACGCTGAACTTCATTTAGTTTACTAAGAAATGTTTGTAGAATATACATAAAATGATATACAGGGTCACTCAAAGGATTGGATACATGGCCGTCTATAAATGATAATTTCTGGAAATTAATTCCAGTAGTTTTAAGAGTGTTTTACTTTGAATTAAACTTTAGATAAATAGTGGCGTATAATAAAGGTGCTAGGTTAACTACAGGGTTGTACAAAAGTATACAAGTATGTTTCCATCTATTAGTATAAATTGCTGAAATAGAAATTTCAACCTGTTATATGTTTTCTTGCTAAACTAAATTTCTCCATTATATAGTATCTATATCAACCTACAGATCAAATACAGGGATGTTCAAAAGAATTGGAATACATATTTGCTATGGAAGATAACTGCTGAAATCACTTTTTCAAATGTTTTATGCGTTTTCTGAAATGTTTAGTTTGTTCTCTTATATACTTTATTTCCCTAAATAACGAAGTTTTGTTAAAGCATTCAAGAAGTGTTGGAAAGTCTTTCATAATCTATGCTTAACGCATGATTTTTCTTACTTGTTAATATTTTGAAAAGAAAAAACGAGTTTTTTTTTCTTTAAACATGTATTTAATTAAAAATCAATTCGAGTTGAAGTTAAATAAATTGAATAAAGTAAATTTAAATAAATTCAATGCTCAAATACACAGAAAACTGTGTAAAGTGGCTCGTTCCAAAATCTGTATATGTGTTTGCTTAAAATCTTTAAAAAGCAAAAGACCCACAAAACTGACATTAATATAATCATTCATTTAATATCTGAATCAACAAGAGCTGCGATTTGTTCCCTATTTCAATTAGCTGTTTCAGATATTACTAAAAACAAATTTAAATTTTGTTAAGAATAACTAAAATCTGTGAAAAAAAACAGATATACGAAACATAATATTTTAATAGAATTCATATATCTTTAAATTTGTAAGTTGACTGTGAAGTAATTATTTTAAATTCACTTATAAATACAGTTTAGTGAAAAACATATCACTCAAAACAAAAGTGTTAATTCATTTTCCACATTTTAATAATACAATCAAAATAAAAGAATTAATTATTGGAATACTCTTTCTGACAAAAAATTGGGATAATTCTTGCTATGTGTTTATAACTTACTTTGTGTGAATTTAATATGTGTCTTTTCCTCTAAAAACAATTTTTTATTACTATTAAATCATTCCAAAAATTTTAAATTCGACACAAAATTCCAATTGTGCTTTTACTTTCCTCTTACGCCCTTGGAGAATGGCGTTATATTTTGAAAACAAAAATTGAGAAAGTGCTTGCTTAAAACTTTTAGGCATAGAATTTAAAAATAAAATTATTTTATAACTTTGACTGTGAAATATTTAACACTTGATTGTACAAAAAATTGTATTGGAACTAGAAAAGAAATCAGTTTGAATTTTCTTGAATTTTAACATCATATTGAAAGAGATTTCAAATTGAGATGGCCGTTGAATAGAAATAAAATAATTTTCATTTTCATTTTCATACAAAATATTTTAAGAAGACTAGTTCAAAAAACTAGATATGATTTTGCTTCAAAAGTTTCTTAAAAATTAAAAAGAAAATACGAACGAGAAAGAAAATTCACGCTTGAGGTATAGATCATGAAACACTCCAATAAATCCTGAAATCTGTAACGAAACTTCATCGTGGTCGAAACTTCATCATTCAAGGTGTAAGAAGATATGGAAGTAAATAGTTTAGATAACATATAACACATTTAAAAATACAGTTTTAGCAATTAGCTTCCATAGTTAAAAACTTACCACTGGCCTAGAAGTTCTGCTCTCAAAGCTAGTAGACGAGAGATGCTGGGTTCGTACCTAATCGCGCCCGTCGGCCTAATCATTTGGACTTTTCCGTTGTTTTCTTCGAACTTTGGATTTCCTTACGTAATTACGGGTTAGGTTCCCTTTCAAAGACCTCCACGGGGGGCACCTATCCCCCTGTCGGGCGCACATCCCTAGTGTTGATAATTGGCCGTCATAAAGTACACCAATACATATTGTCAAAAACATAATCGAATTATTTTGTGCAGTCTTGTATATGATCTATTTATTTTATATATATACTACATAGCTTATTAAAATTTAGTTCAGTCAGAAAATTCACATTTAGCAATTTTCGTCAATACATGGAAACGAATTCTAATTTTTTTTGTGTTGACTGTATATTATCTAAAGTCTTTTGTATACACCACATATTAAGCTAAAATTTATTTAATGTCAAAAAAGGATAACAGAACTTAAAACCCACTTGTAGCACTGACCAACCATAAACGGCATTATATCTTGTTGTTTATGTAGCCTTGGATAGGAATTTTTTTGTGTTAGTATTCCAATTATAGCCCAGCGGGAATACGCATATCACAATTAAATAATGTAATTAAGGGATGCACTCCCACACTGTTAAAAATTTTGCAGCATTCTGGCAGGTCATTCGACCGTTTTTTGAAAAAACGATTTCATAACCATAATTTAACTATATTCTGACCATAAAATGGCCAATAATATGGTCAGAATAGTGTTAAACTACGGTTGTTTTAACCGTTTTCGGAAAAAACGGTCAAATGACCTGCCAGAATGCTGCAAATTTTTAACAGTGCATAGCAAGTAATACTTACAAATTCCTTTGTGTAGCACTCTATATGATCAATATAATTTACGCACACCACCTACTATACGAAATGTTAGTTAATCTTAAAAGCGCAAACCAAACTTTTAAACTCAATTCCACTAATTTTTACACATAGGCAGTAGCAGTAACCGAACGATTAATGGAATGCACACCATACTTTTCAGTAAGCAAATTGTAACGCACCTCAGTAATGTGTATAAATTTCACTATGTTTGAAATAGTGTAAGGGGTCGTTCAAGTATTACGTAAGCAGTAAGTGCGGGAAGGGGGGGGGGGGTCCAATGTCTGCTTATTTTTGCTGACAAGGGGGAGAGGGGGGGTCACGAAAATTCTTACGTAAGCATTAGACAACGAAGCAACTGTAGTTTAACTACAAAAAGCAAAAGAGCATGATTTAGTTGAGCGTTCTGCGGATGTTGAACGACTTGAGAAAAAAGATATGGAGTAAACAAGGACTGGAAACGAGGATCATTCCAGCCACCGCTACATTGAAAACTTAAAAATAGACAATGCAGAAACATGGATTCAAAGATCTTGGACACCAGACTAGAAATGCGAACGCCAAACACATAATATTCCTATGATCCTTGTTAAAATGTTTAGTTATGTGCCTAAATAAATTAGGGCCGGTTGTATTTCTTAAAGTTTTTTTTTGTTGTTGTTGTTGTTCAGTGCGATAAATAATGATATATAAAAACTATTTTGTATTCTATAAATTCTTTAATGCCATAAGTAACTATGTATTAAACCGATTTATTTTTCCTTCAATACCACAACCCCTATGTGTCTGTTTATGTAAATGTGCTGGATTAATAATGCAATTTATCGCTAACAGTAATTTTTTATGGCAAATAGTGTTGATGTTAGAATGTCATAAAATCTTACGTAAGCAAAGGGGGGGGGGGGTGTCTAGTATTTGCTTATTTTTCCTTACAAGGGGGAGGGAGGGGTACAAAATGACTAAAAATATGCTTACGTAATACTTGAACGGCCCCTAACATCCCTAAATTACACTGCAATTGATATTTCCACATAGACCATTATATAATAGAATTCATTTGTGTGACCCTGTAAATAGATAGCAAATGCTTGGCAGCCCATTGTCTAGAGCATGCATATTTGATTGCGCATCGTAAATGCATACAAATCTCATTATATTAAAACGGGTGTAACATCATCAAAATGCACTTGAAATGATTTTTCCTATTGACCTTAATGTAAAGAATTACTTGCGACTACTCCTGTAAACGTAATATAAATTCTACAAACTTTATCTTCTATAGAGATCGTGTTATAGTAAACGTCAATAACATATATAAATATACAGAACAATTCGAGTATATGCAAAAGAGTTGGAGCATGGAAAGGCGAACAAACAAACCGAAGTATACACTTTTCAACTATATAGAAAAGTGTTAAAAAGCAGAATAAAATTGTTCTTTAAACAGCATATTTCAATCACACATTAAAAAAAATTAAGTTGCAGATTTAATTTTGTTAAAAATCACTAAAAAGTGTTCTCAACAAAAACGCCAGATTTTATAAGGACCAATTTTTTTTAAATATTATTCAGATCTTTGAATTTGGTTTATGTTAGTTGTAGATTCTTTGAAACTGGATATGCGTAATGTATTTTAAAATAGTAAAAAAAAAAAACTTTTTACATGAGCTTTTATTTCTAAAATTAGGGTTTAATGCCCAACAAAGAAAAAAAGGTATTAATAACATTATTTTACATTTTTATATTGGACCTCAACTAAAATTACGTGATAGAAAAAATAAAACAGAATATATTTGAAATAGTCTATATCAAAAAATTGCAAGGAATTAAGTCAGATGTAAATAACTTACATTATGAGATTTTAACAACTGAATTTTCCAACAAATGTCTTTTTTATTCCTTTCATCTGTCTATTACATCAATTTGAAAATGATAAAATGGACAAAAATTTCTATTGCACCTTCAGAAAATTGCGTGTTTTATTTTATAGGGACCTGGAAAAGTACTTACTTAAAAAAAAAAAAAAAGATTTAAAAAAAAAAGAAAGAAAGTAATTTTCTAAACTTGACCGTGGAACATTCACAAATGATGATAAAAAATTTTAAAAGAATTAAAAAAAGAATTAGTTTGAACTTTGCTGGATTTTAAGAACTCATTGAAAGAGATTTCAATTCGAGATGTCAACATTCGAAAACAATAAATAAATATAATAAACTAGTAATTAAATAAATATAATAAACTAATAAATAAATATAATAAACAAATAACATCCGAAATAAATATTCAGTTTCGAATTTCTCGCTCAAGAATTATTGAAAATAAAATAAAATAAACCATTCTGTATATTATTACTCATAAAGTGCTATTCTAAGTTGTGCAGGAAAATAATAATTTGTTTGACGTGAATCAATTAACCCTTTATACCTAGGCGATAATTTCAAGTATTATAAAAGAAAACTTGTTAAAAATTTATTTAACACATTGATTGGCAGTATTACAATTTAGGACAACAAGCTATAGTTTACTATGATCCGAAAGAATTATTTGTTGCACAAAGTAAAAATATTTTATACGGATAAGTTCTTTTCCAGTTATAACTATTCAGTTTTCCTAATGTTGAAAGTCAAGGAGAGTAAAATTTGAATTTTGAAAACTATCTTGAGCTGTCGTACGTTAACTTTTGACCTCTACCGTAGAAGAGGATTATTTTAGGCCTTTAACAACTATGACTGTTGCCTCGAATGATTCATATTATACACAGAAACAGATTAGGGCAGGTTTAAAAACAAACACTGCCATCATCCAATCCACCAATACATTTTTGTAATGGCATTTACATTATAGGAATCGTCTTGTCGACGCAGGCCAATCATATCGTAGACCTGTTAAACGTCGACCAATCGAATTTCTCGAGATCATGTGTACAGCAGGAGTCATAATGAGTGGACAGGTGTTTCTTGCCGATCCACAGTAATTCGACCCACAGTGGTGTCAGCTGTCCTTTACTTATTACAATCAGGACACAATTTTTTTTTTCTGCCATATACATATCTTTTTCTTGTTTTTTTATTCTTCTGCATACAAGGGACCAACCGAGATACAATGGCTCCATCTAACGAACACAATTACATCCATGCCTTACACGAGATTCGAATCCCCGGGCCCTCAGCGTAGCAGCGGACTCCGCTACTGACCACGCCTCCAAGTCGGCTGTCATATCTTATCAAAAATAAAAATAAATTTGAAGCCACACATGATATCTGAAAGCTTTAAAAATCATAGTCAAAGTAAAAGTTAGTCGAAAGAAGCATTCAAACCACTGTTTTCATTTACTTCAGTTAGGAGCCTCATACACTGTTGAAAATCTTCAGCTTTAGCTGCACAGTAACTCCACCACTTTCATAGAATCTCTATTTTGACCAATGAGAATGCTCCATAATTTTGTCAAGTGATGCTTTTCTATATAAGTGGTGGATTGACTATACAGCTAAAGCTGCAGGTATGCGCCCTGTACAAAATATTTTAAGAAGGCTAGCTACAAAAAACTAGATATGAAACTGCTTAAAATTGAAAAACTATACCTACAAAAATGGTATAAATAAAATTGTTCTTTGACTATTTGGTGGAGTGTGGGAATATAGCTTATTTTTTAGTCGAAACAGACATATCTAAAGCTATTTGGAACAGAATCAAAATGTTTTCAGAATCTTGTAAAAAACTTGTTACACTCTAATACTTGATTTTTAAGAACTTTTTTTAATTGTAATATTTTTCTAATCTTAAAATTTGTAATTTGGTCAATTAAGTATTTTAATATAATTAAAAATTAAAAGTTTATTAAAATTCTATCAATCCAATTGTTTTTCCAAAAATACGGTTCAGTGCAAAAGAAATGAAACAAAACATATGTATTAATCACATTTTAAAAAATTCTTTTTTTTTTCACTTAAACTCAAGAAACAGAATTCTTATTGAAATATTCTTTTGTGCATAAAACCAGAAAGAAATAAAGTCAGTTGTCAATAACTTAATTTGCGAGAACTTAACATCTGGATTTTAAAGCAAATGTCTTTTTTCTTCCTTTCATCTGTCTATTGCAGTATTCTTAAAATGATAAAATCGAAGGAAATTTCCTATTGTGCCTATTCTTTTCTTTTATGCCCTTAGAGAATTTCGTGATTTCTTTCTTAAAGAATTCTCAAAGCGCTTATTTTAAAAAAATTGTTAAGGAGAAAATCTTCCAAATTAGAATATAAAACATTTAAAACTTGGGAAATAAAAAAAATAATTCTTTGTCAAGGAATTTAAAACTAAGGAGATTCAATTTTCCTAAACTTCGAGAATTCATTCGAAAATATTTCAGTTGGAAGCAAGTCTTAAATACAATTGAATTATATTTCATTGTATTCAGCTTTACATAAAAATTTTAAAAAGAATAGGTCAGAAAATACTTATTATACATTTTTTTAAGTGCTTTAAAGCATTAAAGTAATAACTTGAAGAGGACTAATTTACAGTAAAATTAAAACCAACTTTAAAGTATTGTTTCTTACATTTTCGTACTGATATTTATTTAATACACGAAATTTGGCGTATTTAGTAAGCATGGCTTGGAAAATCAGAATGTTTAATGACAGTACTATATCTGTACCTTGGAACAAAAGGGGCCAATGTCCAAAATTGAGAAATTTGAGTTAAATGCAAAAATGGATTTAGAATGCGATATAAAGTAATGGTTAAAAGGACCATCGTCCTCCCAGTATTAGATCATTGAAAACAAAATATTTTGTCGAGACCAATGTTGCTTACTGTTAATGTAATGTGTCAAACTTAAATTGGGTTTCCTGCCATTTGAGAGAAATGGTCATTGACCCTTTTTGTTTCAAGGTGCAGATATAGTTGTCCACACATCCACTTTAAATTCAAAGCGTGCAAACGGCTAATTTTCTTGCACACTAGAACTTGATATATTAAAGTTTTATCTACCTTTTTAAAAGAACACACGCTACAACCACTATTTTAAAAACATAAAGTAGTACTGTGTACCTTAAAAACATATTCAAGTATCACAGTCTTATTTTACGAAAGTTAGTATTTATAAAGTAAAAAAATAAAAGCAAACAAACAAACAAACAAGTTCGCAGAAAGACAAACATACTGTTTTTGGATTCCTAATGAAATCGGCTCGAAACCACGGCCAGAACAAACTCTTTACAACAGAAATGAAGAATAAAAATCAGATAGTTATGAATTCCGAGGGTGGCCCGGACGGAGATATTTCCTCTTAATATGCCTTCCACGGAAGATTTTTGCATTTGGTAATGGTAAAAGAAAGTAAACCCAATCCCCCCGCCGAAACAATACATTGCCTAGTTTTTCTCCAAAACAAATTAGTGTTGATTTAAAAGCATAATAGTCAATTGGAATTTTTTTTTTGGCTTATAGTTGACTTTTTGTGATTAATAAAAGGCGAAATATATCATAAATGAGACAAAGTGATAAGAAATCGCAACGCATTTAGGCACAATGGCCTTTTTAAATTTGATTTAAGTTTATAATTGGAAGTATGTCTCTATTATCAGCGGTTTATTTGAAAATCACAATAACCTCTATTTTAAATCACTCAGAACGTCATTCAATATACATTTGAGATCAACATAGTACGTAAGAGAACTCAGAAATACAAAGATAAATATGCTTAATATTACGTATATTTAGTAGTAATTGTTTAACAGTATGCTTATAAATATAGCTAAGAACGAAACAGTCGTTCTTTTTTTTTTAACTAATATGTTTGACAGCAAACTTCAAAATGTCGTCAAAATACATTTATCAAGATAATTAAAACTTAAATCGCGGAAGAGGAAAACAAATTGAAAGTCCATTTTCGTTTCTAATATAATGAAGAGCCTTAAAATTAATGAACATTTTTTAACGATTTAATTAATGGACATTTTAAATAAATTAGTATATTTGATGTACTATTTTGATGTATATTTGATGTACTCATTTTTATGAGGATAGTATGTATACTCGTAGAGAAATTAAGGTTTTTATAAAAACAGTCCCAAATTTTGCCAAGTTTTTTGCTTATAATTTGTAGAGTTCTTAATATAAAAAAATAATTCGTTTCAGAAAATGTGACAAATAACATTGTACACAATACCCTGCAATCAGAATGAAAAAATAATAAAAATGGTATGAAAAATGTGCAGTTTTACTAAATAATGATTCACTGCGCACGCCCGAATGTAAACAAAATACACTATATGGCCATTAATGACCGGCAACTTTCAATTTTAAACATTTTGCCAAATATTTAGAAATATACTTTACAGATTCTTCTGGAATTTCAGGATTAAAAAGAACAGGTAAGTCCTCATATTTAGCAATGTCGATTTGTTAAGGGGGGCAATTAGGGGGTCAACAAAAAGTCAAAGAAAAAAATAATACTTGGGATCACCCTGTAAAATAAAATGCACGAAATGATCTATCATTCCGAATATAAACAAGCAGACATTGTGCAATATGTGTATTCTTTTGTGTAAGAATAGCACCTATATTAATAGAGATATAGCGATTTATTTAAAAAAATGTAAAAATTCTTGCATGTTTTTTGCTTATAACATACAGGGTTTTCAATCAAATTTAACGCCGGTTTCTGACAAATTGGAAAAATATATTAGAAATAATATAGTGCAATAGGAATATAACTATATTAAATATTTTAGGATATATGAGCAGTTGTATGAAATATTTTTTATCTGCGCATGCGCGAACGATAACAAGGAACATTTTACGTAATTAAATAGTCAACTCTATAGAGCAACTTATTAAAAAAATCTAGTCAAATATCGTAAAAATTCAGAACGATATCGGCGTTAGAGCGAGGAAATTTTTAGTTGTTCTCTAAAAGCAGCTAAATGATAAGGGATTTTACACAAATTGTCATTTTTTATTAACCTACTTTCAGAAAAAAATTAGTATTTAGTGACTATCAACGAGTAGATTTGGAAAAAATGCTTCGATTTTGATGCTTCTTTTGATCATGGTATAGGCTCGTTCTGGTGGTTATCCAAGAAGAACTAAAGCATCAATAAAAAATTAAAATTAAAAAAAAATTAAATTTAAAATGACAATTTAAAGCGTTCTGCCGAAGGACAAGCAACAGTTGAACGTCTGTAGCCGCCGATGTTCCGTAATAAAACTGTTTAACCCGGGAGAACTCGCTGCATGAGATTTTCTCTCACCGTCGTACTATTTTTAAGACTCTTATTTAAACAATTTTTCATTTTAATTAAAATTTAAAAATGTTATTTAAATTATTTTACCTTTTTGTGAATAAAAGTACTAAGCCAAGCAAAAAAAAAAAAATGATATTAAGTGAATGTAAAGTAAAAGAAAAGCAATTGGGCACCGTGATAGAAATTCTCACTAGCGAGTTCTCGCGGGTTAAACTTATTTTCCATACTTCTTTTTTTTTTTTTTTTTTTTTTTTTTTTTTTTTGTATTACATAAGTTAGGTTCAGCTCTAAAAATACACCGGAACTTGTATTAATTTTTTGTTTAGGCATCAGTTCAATACGGTAGCCCTGGATTATTATATTACCCTATTTGTAGACGCAAATTAAAAAAATATATATTTGATAATATAAGGTTTCCATACGATAGGCTCCCGGCCTATATTTAGATGTACAGTCGTGGGGAAAAAAAGTAAACACCCCCTACTAACTCCTCAACAAATTATCCCAGAAGAAAGTTACTGGTACCGAACAATTGGAAATAAAGTCTACTTTTAAATGATGTATATAAAATTTGCTTAAAAGACCATCTACATATTAAAACGAACCATAACTTTGTTTTCTTCAATAGCAGTATACAATTTTGACAGCATAAATGAACTCTACGCCCTTTAATTAGCCTAAAAACTAATTTTTATGCAATTCGTACGATAAGTTTCCGAGAAATTAATTATTTTAAAACGAGCGTATTTTAAAGGCTGTATCCAAATTGAAGTCCGGTACTCGATTGCTGATCGAGAGAGCCTCCTTCTTGATCAAGGCATCTTAAGCAGTCATTGAAAACTGCTAGATTACAGGATAGCAGAATAGTCCAGGCAATAGAGACCGTATAGGGACTCTACCTAGCAAAATTAATGGTAGTACTGGAAATTGACTTTCTAGATGTTTTTTGGGTCGCTGAATCCGAATTTGTAACTTCCCACCAAAATTTCCTCCGGCAACCCCCCCCCCCCCAAATTTTGGTAAAAAGCCCCCCCAAAAAAGGTTTTTATTAAAAAATTCCATTATTTTATTGTTTTAGGGGAAAAGTAGCTAGAAATTCAGAAAGTAGACAAAATTTGCAACAAATTAGATATATGACATTATGACTTAGGATGAAGGGGAAAGGGGGATTTGCCTCGGAACATGCGCCGCAGTGCTGCGTGCACTAGTTTCGCAATTCCACTTAACCACTCACACGTTTACATTAGCCCTCCCATCTTCCCTCTGAACTTTCTCTATAAGGTTTACTTCAAGCTTTTTGGGTCGCTGAATCCGAATTTTTAACTTAACCCCAAAATTTTCCCTCCCGACCCCCCCCCCCAAATAGTTGTTTTTAACTTAAATTTCTTATTGTTTTAAGGGAAAAACATTACGAAATTCAGAAACTAGACAAAATTTGCAACAAATAGGATATATGAAATTATGACGTAGGGTAAACGGGGAGAGAGGGGGCTGCCTCGGAACATTCCCCGCGCGCTTTTCTGAAAAACCAAGTTTTTTCAAAAAATCAATTTTTTTGGGAGTTGCCGGGTGAAATTTTGGTGGGAAGTTACAAATTCGGATTCAGCGAACCAAAAAACATAAAGTGGGTCGAAATTCAGAACTAGTATTAATTTTGCCAGATAAAATCCCCTATTGCCTGGACTTCATAATTTACTGCACGTAGCGCCGCAGTGCATATTCAGAGGCAGTCCTCACCCTCCCCGTTCATCCTAATTCATAATGTCATATATCCTATTTGTTGCAAATTTTGTCTAGTTTCTGAATTTTGTAATGCTTTTCCCCTAAAACAATAAGAAATTTAAGTTAAAAACAACTATTTGGGGGGATTCGGGGGGGAAATTTTTGAGGGAAAGTTAAAAATTCGGATTCAGCGACCCAAAAATCTTAAAGTAAACCTTATGGAGAAAGTTCGGAGGGGAGATGGGAGGGCGAATGTAAACGTGTGAGTGGTTAAGTGGAATTGCGCAACTTAGTTTACGCAGCACCGCGCGCATGTTCCGAGGCAGGTCCCCTCTTCCCCTTCATCCTAAGTCATAATGTCATATATCTAATTTGTTGGAAATTTTGTCTACTTTCTGAATTTCTAGATACTTTTTCTCTAAAATAATAAAAAAATTGATTTTTTTAATAAAAACCTTTTTTGGGGGGCTTTTTACCAAAATTTGGGGAAGTTGCCGGGGGAAATTTTGATGGGAGGTTACAAATTCGGATTCAGCGACCCAAGAAACATCTAGAAAGCCGATTTCTAGTACTACCATTAATTTTGCTAGGTAAAATTCCCTATTGCCTGGACTAGAAGCAATTTCAAAATATCTAGTCACTTCTATCATAGACGGCCCCTTAAACCATCATTTTGACGTTTTTTAAGCATAATTTAAAAATTACTTGGAAGAAAAATGTGAAATTTTAGATTTCCATAAAGCAGGACTAAATAAATCTAAATCCATGAAAAAAAATTGTAGATTTCTATTCATAATATTTTTTAATATTAATTTTATAATTCATAATTTGTATAATAAAATTATGAAAATTTCAAATCCAGTGTATTTATGTTTGGGTATATTAGTATTATTGCTACACAAAAAATTAACATATTAGGAGCATAATTTCAGGAGATATAAATAAAAAAATAAAAATGTAATTTAACATTAGAAGCACTCGATTTTGAATTTTTATAATTCAAAAACTTATCATTGAAATGACTTCAAATTTGGTGTCTAGGCATAGTTTGAACCAAAGATTTGAAATATCTCGTTAAAATTGGGTATTGCTATTGAAAAAAAAATGAAGTTAGGATTCGTTTTAATATGTAGATGGATCCCTAAGCAAATTTTATATACATCATTTAAAAGTAGACTTTATTTCCAATCGTTCGGTACCAATAACTTTCTTCTTCGATAATTTGTTGAAGAGTTAGTAGGGGGTGTTTACTTTTTTTTTTCCACGACTGTACATCTAAATATATCCGAGTTTTAATTGGAATGAGACACCCTGTATTCTTGACTGATTAAGCGGATTACGAGCAAGTTTTTATGTGTAAAAATTGTTTATTGAACCATACTGTATTACTCATTGAAAGTGCAAGCGATCAGTATTTATTAACTGTGTATTTAATAGTAACAAATTATTTTTGTGTTATTGTTTATTGTTTTTATTATTCCTGCCGTATTTTTCAATATTATTTTTTATACTCTCACTCTGAAGTAAGAAAACAATATTAGAAAATAATTTCCCCATTATTACGCCTCAACAAATTTATACTTCGTTTCGGAATTTCATTGCTTATTTATACTACCTATCTGATCTGTGTCTTTTCTATTTTCTTTTGTATACACTACATACATAGATCAGCAGCTTGTACTGATTGCGAGGCGTATTGTGTGATATTGATTGAGGTATGAGATTTTATAGCCTCAATTCGTTTTGTTTATGGAAGTTTACGGAAGTCTGCTTTGATCTGCTCTTTTAGCGAGACTATTTTATGATCATCCAAGTTTTTATATTGCTTTTTACGCTTCTCGTATATACTTACGATTATAAAGTTTAACCTACCTCGTTAGAAGGTATTGCGTATATAAAAATGCATCATTTCAGCTTTGCTATTTTTATGCGAGTTTCAGAAGTGATACATGTAAGGTTATATTACTTTTATAATGATTTGGGGGTTATTTTATAACGCTTTTTTGTGCTTGTTATATTTTTTGAAGTTTGAAAATACAATATATATAATACATTTTTATTTTTAGCGTATGTCAGCACCTAACACTATACGTGCTTAAAAACTGAAAGATCGCTTCTTGTTTTTCTGTATAAGGAATATATCAAATAGCTTTATATTTTAATTAAATTTAGTGTATTTTGCAAAGTTTTATAAATATATTCAAATAACACATTCAGACAATAGTTTTTTATATATTTATAGATTTTTTTAAAAATAATATAACAGAAACAAAATTCGTATAGGGATCTTTCGCAACTAAGTAGAAATTGAATAATATTCCATTTCAGGTTTTATTGTAGTCATAGCTATAAAATATCTCAATTTAGTAGTGAGCGCAACAGAAATATAGATAACTAGAGAACAGGTAAACTGCTTTTTCAGAATTTAGTGTCGCCCTTGACATTTCCATTACTTCATTTTCTTCTGATGGACTGGTGTCTTCTATTACTATGAAACAGCCATTATAAATGACGCGTTAGATGAAGATAAAAAAGCAGTCGTAAAAAGTTTTTTTTTTTTTAATTTATGCCTATTTTTTTTTCCCATTCTGACCATAAAATCAGAGTTCTAACTTTTTACGACTGTTCTTTCTTCTTCACCTAACGCTTCATTTATAATGTCTGTTTCATAATAATAGAAGCCACCAGTCCATCAGAAGAAAATAACTCTGTTAAGCGGGACTCTCTGCAGTACAAAACATATTTCAATTCTAAGACAAAGAACACGTTTTATTTTATGTAAAATGACGCCCATTCGCATCCGCTTAAGAATTCCACATTTACGATCCACTCTTAAACAACTACAGTAAAGCATGCATACCACATCACTATCGCGAAATAATACACAAATGCAGCAAAAAGCTGCCGTCATTCAAGAAAATCGACAAAAAAAGGCTATCTAATGATTCATAGATACTTAAAATTAAATATAGTTTATAATAGCTCCATTGTTTTAACAGAAATCATTCGTTTATATTCTATTCAAAATAGCACGTATTTTAATTACATTTCTTTCAGTTTTTATAATAAAATGGCAACAACAACATATAATTACTATTTTAGAACTATTTTTCCTTTACGTTCTACAGAAATGGAGTACTTCCGTTGCCAATATTAAGCAAATGGCTCTAAAAAGTACAAAAATTTAATATTTCAAAAATAAATGGAGATACAGTTTTCAAACAAAATGCATTTAAAATAACTTTTTTTTTTTTTTTTTTTTTTCAATACGACGGCATAAAAATCGAAAATGTGCGACGCTTAGAAGTTTAAAAAATTGCTATAGAGTATTTAATCGTAGTGCTTTGTTTCACGGCTGGCTTCTGTATGGTAACGTTATTTTTTGAAAATGACATAAAATAAGTTGGGAGAAAGAAATAGCATACCGTGCCGCTGGCTAAAAGTACAACTAAATTACCAGTATCTTTTTATGCTTATAAATAATTAAGTAAGAAATACTTCTTAAAATTATGTTCAATCTTTGCTACTTCAATAAATCTCGATATTTCTTAATTAGTCAGTTTTTCGATGTGCTACGCTCAAGCTATTAAAATATCGTAAGATTATACCGCTGATGTTAATAAGATACTTACATTTAAATACATGCAACTTAAGATAATTTATTGAAGACGTTAGTTTCAAAACTCTCCTTATCCAAAATAAAATAAAATCGTGTTTGCTCTATCAATCTATTCTATTGGAAAACACTACAATCTGAAAAGTTTTATCCTGTATTTCTGGTATTGTAAAATCTTTGTTTACAATGCAAACCAATAGACGCAGTTAAAGGTTTTTCGGGGATTCCGAAAATTTGATTTTCTGGATAAGGCAAATTTTGAAATTCATGTCCTCAATTAAATAATAGCGGTTTGCCCACATTATTATTAATATTATACTGCTGTCCAGGCTGCTAGCTGCCTGGAATTATGCCTAGCTTAACAGGCTTTGTTCATGGTTGTGCGGTGAAATTCACCTAATCGCCTTATGGCAGAGATCTACATGACTAGCACCTTGGCCGTCATGGATGATGCGATATTTATTTTATAACTTTTCGTACTGCCGTGGCCAGAACTAGACTGCTATTAACTATGTAATTTGCCTTTGTTTGTACGTTGTTGAAAAAGGGAAAAATAAGTATGGGGGTGGGGGACGTCGCTCTTGCACAGAATTCATATGAGCCCCCTAGACATCCGGAGTGACCCATATTATTGCCTGTTCTAGCGATATACATTTTTATCTCTTACACAATCGAGACAACATCTCAAGGGGAAAAAATCGAAAAATACCATTCACTTTATTTCTGTAAATTTGGTCAGAAACTTTATTGGGACAAATCGCACTAGAACCGGAGCGTTCCAATTAAGCGGAATCTAGTATAATGTGTATATATATTCTAAGATACTATTAAAATATTACCGTTGCGACTTTCATAACATTAGACAGCCATCTAAACACATAAAAAAATAAAAAGGTGCGTCAAAAATTAGAACAACCAATGTGTCATAAAGTTAAAAATATTTAAATATAAGCATTCAGCAGATATTTTTAACATGAAAGCCAAAAAGACAATGGTAATTTATCACATTCGGGGACATATTACTTTAATCGTGTTTAAATTAAGGCAGCTACATAGTAAATTTAAAAAATGTTTCATAAAAGCAATTTTTAACTATAAAATTCCTTTATAAAACGTATTTTGCACTTTAAAAATTACATTTTGGAGCAAAGTCATCGTATTCATTTATTCAATATTTTCTAATCTATGGTTGTATATTTGTGTAATTTTTCTTATTTATGAGTAGTCGGATGTGTCAATCCCAAAACTTTCTTCTTCTCATATATGTTAATATTTTAAAAAGTTGTTACACATGTTAATACTTCAGTGTTGTTACTTCAATCAGGGCTGCGGAGCCGGAGTCTCTAAAAACGTGCAGATTTTGACTCTGACTTCAGCTTTTTGTTGAACAGTTCGAAGTTAAATCAAACTAATTATATTTAATTTCAAATTTATAAACGAAATTATTATTTTTATTTTCTAAAATATACATTAATGAATATTTAGTGATTTTTCAGTTTATTGGCATGATAATACTTTAAATATAGGGGAAGAGAGCATGATATTTGCCATACGTGAATCATTTGATTGGTTCATTTAGTTATTTTCTTCGGTTCATGGATAACACTATTGTAGCATAATTAAGTAAAAGTGAGCTTTGAAAGTTTTTCTTTCTTTTTTTTTAGTTAGCACCAACTAAACCCGAACCGTGAACTTCGGGTCCGGTTATCCGATGCACGAATCTACCTCAGACAACAATGAGTGTTTCATTTTAACCTCTGTCCACTCAGGTTCGGGTCATCGAAAATTATTTTGGCGGATTCGTGTCGGGTTGTGGGTGGAGAAAATTTTTTTTGTTGTATTCGGAGCTTTCTGGTCCTCAAAACACACAGCATTTTTTAGCTCTGAAATTTCATAAAATTCAATGTATCATAACTCGGTTAGTTTTGGTTGTATAAGAATAGAAATTTTGCTGTTTTACTTGTTAGAGCATCAGTTTTTTTCCTTAATAATTTATGAGATACAGGGACTGTATAAGGAAATTATTAAAAGACGCAGCTTTTTAAAAATTACTGACAGGTCTCAATATAATCTTAATATAATTCAATATAATTCAATATAATCCATTAAACAAAAAATATGGCGCAACAGGTCCCCTAAGGGATTTTGCGCCATAAAACCCTATACTACCAACCAACCATTAAACAATATAATAGTACCAAAGGAACACACGATTTGTGGCCGAATGGCGTATTTGTGGCGGCCAAAAGGAATTAAGGCCATTTTTAACCAAACAATGATGTACCGTAAGTGATCCGCCGCTTATTGCGGCAGCTGTCGCGAAACCGATGACGGTCCGGCGAGGAGAAAACTCTGTATTTTCTTAATAAAGTCAAACGTTTGTAAAAGCTGCAATGGTGTTACGACCGTTTCATATCGAAACAAAATCAAATTACTATAGTTAAAATTTATTTAAATTTGCTGAATAATAAATTATAACATCTGTTAAATAATAAATTATATTTTTTCTAAATAATAAATAATTCTGATTCTGTATAACAAAGTTTAACAATCTCCAAACAAAGATCGATAAGAGAAGGGAATAAGCACAACTTCAAAATTACGTTTAAAAAAATCCTAGAAAGTAGAAATTTTTAATCGGAAGAGAGAAGGACAAAAATCTGTGGTTACTTTCTTAAAAAAATCCTTTGTGGCATGCGCTTTAAATTTTATATTAATAAATCTTAAAATAACACATAATTATAAAATTCGAATTTTGATATTTAACAATGACTGTCAGATTCAAAATACACATTTTCTGTGTATATTGATGATAATAGATTAAGCGGCTTAAGTGTGTAAAGAGTTATAAGATATACCTGAAATACACACTTTAAGGGGCTACTTGAATCACCTGGAAAGACTCGCTCGCTAATTCTAATCCTATCGAAGAATTTTTTTTTTAGTATCTCATTTGCATTTTGATATTTTTAAATGATTTTTTTTTTCGCATTGGATAGCTGAGATTGACCTGGCTTTATTAGTTTTTTTACCTTTTTTAACTTTTTCGATTTTGTTTGCAGATTTTTTTCAACAGAATGCTTTCACTTTTGAAACCGGTTCCGAAAATGAAAGTGTCTTCATTAAAAATATCTGCAAACAAAATCGAAAAAGTAAAATATGTCCTTTGTACAGATAGATCTCAACAAGCCAATATAAAAAGAATTGTTTAAAAATACTGAAATGCAAACGATATATTTTTAAAAATTTCTTCCATAGGGCTAGCATTAGTGAGCGGGTCTTTTCAGATGACTGGAGTAACCTTTTAATGTGTCAATTACACATGAGTACTCATATATCTGTGTAATATACAAAAACGATCGATTTTGTGTACATAGTACATAACCTAATTTTTAGAATGTAAATTTTGAACTTAATATTTTTATGTTACTTGGTGTGTGCAGATTCTATAGTTCATATATATCGCTGCATAAAAGATTTCAAGTGCAATTAAGTTTATTGACGGAAATTTCTGAAGATAAATTTTCAATTGTGTTATTAGTTTAACTGTACTAACTTTTAGCATATTATGTAGTTTACATACAAATCTGTAGATCATATATAAGACTGCAAAGAAAAAAAAACGGGCATTTTTACGACTATTGATTGTATTGTAGAAATTGATTTTTCAAATCCGTTACGCGTTTTACAAATTGATTATTTAGATATCATCTTTCAAAATTTATGTAGATCAAAATTTATGAAGAAATTCGTAAAAATATTACTGAAATATAGATACCAGATAAAATAGAATTTTTATTCAAAAACTGAATCAATGATTTTGGCAATCCATCCCGGACCTCAGGGTTAGACGTCCCACTTGATCAGAATACATGTTCCAACTAGTAGCTCTCGAAATCGGAAGAAATATTGCACAAAACTTGTAAACTAACACTTAATTCTATACCTGTTTCAGCAGCATTCACTAAATATTTCACGGAAAATCTCTAATAAATACGTTATAATTATTCTGCTACTATCTCCATCTAATGGGAACATACAACAGAAAAACTTACCTTTTTCGATGAATATAACTTTTATTTGAAGAAATAAATTGCTGTAACTTCGTCTGCTGCGCTTTTTTTATAACGACGGAGAGTATAAGAACATCAATAGGCCCGTCAAATTTCCAATAACTGAAATATAGTGACTGGGGCAACTAACCCGGATTTACCCTATACAAGGAGACTCAGCCCCTTGCACGCTTGTCTCTAATGTTTTCAGTTCTCTAAAATTCAATATTTTACATTTTCCATAAAAATAAGCAGTATACTTATTTCGTGATAACATTATTAGTGACTATTATAAATGTTTCGCTATTCATTATAAATGTTTTGCTAATAATTGATTTTCAGTTTATATAAAAATGACTACTTAAGCTCCTCGCATAATTTTTAAATTGCCAGGTCTATAAATAGAAACTAATTTATTAGACTCGAAGTTTTTTTTTTTTTTTTTTTTTTTTTTTTTTTTTCATTTACATAGAACGGAAATTTTTCGATAACATCTGCTATTACAAAAAATATTTTCTTGATATTCCAAAGCTATCTGAAATTATGATGGTAACATTAAAAAGACATTTTGACTGCTTAGAAAGACCTTCAGTTTATATAAAATATGTAACAAGATTTGAGAAATTGTATTTTGATTCCATGAACAATGTTATAGTCAAAAGAGGATTCTGAAATTCAATAAGCACTTTCAAAATATCGCTCGACATAATGTTTTTTTCGACAGTCCCATCGGGTATTATTGTAAATAATTTTACTAGGAGTTGCGCAAACGGTTAGAAGAATTTTGAAATCTTGGGAGTCAATTTTTATCGGAATAAGAGTTTGGTTTGGTTGAATAAAGTGTAAAAGAATCGTTACTGAAATTTGTATCATTGTATAAATATTTATATATATAAAAGGAAAAATAGTAAAAAAAAAATACTGACTAATTTAATATATAATTAATTAGGACTAAAAATGAAAAACGCTGAAAGTGCCAAAAAAAAAAAAATCGAAAATCTTTTTTTTTACGAAAAAATGTCTTAGATGCCAAGCTCAACCAACAGGAGAACCCGTAAAGTGCCAACCCTAGTAGAAATAGTTCAGAAAAAAAGTAAAATGTCGTTGATTGAATGTGCCATACCAAGTGAAGTGCAGAATACCAAATGTGCTACACGAAGTGGAGCGGAAAACGATGAATGTGCTACCTGAAGTGAAGTGGAAAACGCTGCATGTGCCACACGAAGTGAAGAGGAGAAAGCTGAAAATGCCAGTGATAAGATGCGCGGCAATTAGTGGCCATTAGATAACTTGATGAGGTTGCTATTGTTTCCATCAATGGGATATTTTAAGGCAAGGTGAAAAATATTAAAGAAATAAATTAAAGAAATATTTACAGATGATGATGATAGTAGGTATTTAAAAGCTAAACGAAAGGAAGCTAGGTACCTGCATTTCAAAATGTTCAACCAAAACCACAATACGAGAAGTGGAAAACACTGTAAGTACAAGAAGTAGGAGATTTTCTTTTTTTCGCTCTTTTAAAAAAACTTCTCTTTTGGACTTTCAGTGTTTTCCATTTTCAGTCCTAAATTATATTAATATTAACTAATTTATGTTGTCCTTGAGAAAATGTCTTTGGAAGTCTGGTGATTTAGACAGTGTTGAGTTAAATAAAACAAAATCAACTAATATCTACAGGCTGAACTATATTAACTATTAACTACATGCTAAACATTTGCTCGTAAAATTTCATTTAGAGTTTTTTATTTATATACATACTAGCTGTTACCCGTGACTTCGTTCACTTAACATTTAAAGGAGAATAACTTCATCAGTTAAGCAAAAAGTTTAGATAATTAATAGCATATGGATTTAACCTTTTATCATATTTTGTTGTAGAAACACTTTTAATGATCCCAATTTGCTTATTTTTGTTTATACATATAGGATCATTTAAATTTTCTTCGTGAGCTTGAAATGTCATACTCGTTTTCTAAGATTAAATGAAGAATAAATTTACATCTCCGTTATTCTGTTTTACTATTTATATTTATTCTATTTTATACTTATTTCGTTCGTGGATATTGATTTATGTTTTCGTAAAAAAGAATAATATTTAAAAAGATATATTAGTAAATAGTGATTATTAACAGATCACTTCAGACGCGTCTTTGAATTGATTAGAATAATCGAAAACTCAACATACAACATTATGTTTCTATTCCAAAAAATCACATCTTGGAAAAGAAAAAAGACGAATTGTATTAAAAAAATCAGACGTGGTGAAGCAACAAAAGTCAAAAATAAATAATAAATGCACGAGCAATATCTTTAACTTTCAAATATTTATTACATTTTTATTTCATGGAATACAACTTTTTCTCCTCTATTTCTTTATTACCTTTCTTTACCATGGAATGTTTCTCATCTATATCTCCTTAACCTTAGAAAAAGGTTAATTATTTATTTCATTAAGAAATACTTCAGATGCAAAAACACTGCTAAGACACACTCTTAAAAGAATGAACTGCTGGCTTGACGAACACTTTTTTATTTACAGGACAAACAACACACACACAACGAATATTATAACATTAACTTCTGGTTATTTTACACTATTTCACAAAGACATTAAGATGCTGATGTTATCAAAACACAACCAGGGCGACACACCACTGATTTTCACTCCAACCTTTTCACTACTCGATCTCCGCCCCGACTGCTCCCTGTTCCAGTTCGAACAGTTCTGCCTTGGCGAGAGTTCACTGTTTGGCGACCGCCAATATCCGTGCTTCGCAAATATTAAAGTTAATGCGAGTCTTACACGTCCCTCCTTAAGGAGCACATAGTTCTCCTTAGAGACTATGCTGCTAAGAAAAGTACAGTTAGTTTCACAAACACAATGTTAAAGGAAAGAGCCTGTTCGCTAGCCCAAACTTTTTAAACATATAAATAAAAAAAAAATATGTATATATATATAATAATAATGTAAACAACAGTCTTAATTAAACATAACATAAAATATCATAATACAGTCAAACCTGTCTATCTCGAAACCTGCCTATCTCGAAAACCTGTATATGTCGAAATTTTCAAATTTCCCTGCATTTTCATTCAAAAATCAACGTATTTTCCAAACATATCTCAAATTATTTTTTCTCCAAACCTGCCTATCTCGAATTTTCGGAAGAAATACCACTTTTCAATTTGAGATCCGATCTTTTTTATGAATAACAAACAATCCCACCGTAGCATCAATAAACGTTTGTAACTCGCTAGTCCTCATTTCCGTGAATTTCCTAGGAGACATACGCCACTCTCCGCACCTCAGGGATTGCTCAGGGACAGCGCGGGAATTAAGATAGATTCTACGATGCTTGGTACGAGTTGGGGGGGGGGGGTAGGAATTGGAGAAAAGAGGTGTGGGACCCTATTCTAATTTTTCTCCGAAAAGAGAACTCGTTCTTAGTTTGTGATCCTTTTTGAAGATATTCAAGGAATCATGAAAATATCTTGGAGACTCGAATGATCTGAAGATTAATTAAAAAAAATAAACTTTGCTAAATTTTACAACACTAAGCCAAATATTTCGCGTACGACAATAATTCTGCGCGCTCTGGAGAGCTCAGATTTGACTGCGTAACACGTGACCGAAAGCACTCCGAAGGAAACGTAGGGGATAAGAAGGCACGGTGCGACGCTATTGGTCGAAATTAAAAACCTCTCCTCGTGCTGCGCGGAGAGAGAGAAAAAGCAGTCTACTACAGCCATTTAGCCAAACAAATAAGGAGTAAAAAATCATTTCAACACATTTCACTAATTTAGAGCTAAAAATGTCAGGTGTAAAAAGAAAATTAAACGTTTTATCGATCGAAAAAAAGATGGAGATTTTGACTTTTTTGAAGGAAAATCCGTCTGTGATGAAAAGTATGGTCACTGTTAAATTTGGAGTTCCACCCAGTACTCTTTCAACCATCATAAAAAATAAAGATTCTATCGAGAAGAACTTTGAAAACAGCGCTAAGACCATGAAAAAGAACCGTGCCTGCACTTTTCCCGATGTGGACAAATGTGTTAAAAAATGGTTTGAGCAATACTGTGGAGAAAGAGTTCCTATCAGTGGGTTAATGCTGAAAAAAAAAGCTGAAGATTTTGCAAAAGAACTGAGACTTAGCGATTTAAAAGCAAGTAATGGCTTGCTTGAAAGCTTCAAAATGAGACATGGCATTGTATTCAGAAAACTTTGTGGAGAAAGCGCGTCTGTGCCAACAAGTGTTATCGAAGATTGGCTTAAAACACTTCCATCTTTGTTGCAAGGATATGATCCAGCAGATATTTTTAATGCTGATGAAACCGGCCTTTTTTTCCAATGTTTACCGAATAAAACAGCAATTTTTAAAGGAGATGAATGCAAAGGAGGCAAGCAAAGTAAGATAAGAGTAACTGTACTTCTAGCTGCTAATCAAAATGGCAGTGAAAAACTTCCGCCAGTAATGATTGGCCGTTCAGCAAAGCCAAGATGTTTTGCAAAAGTAAAATCATTTCCGATTATCTATAAAGCAAACAGAAAATCTTGGATGACCAGCGAAATTTTTGGCGAGTGGTTAAAGAAAGTCGATAAATCGATGGGCTTGAAAAAGAGAAAAATTCTGCTCTTCATCGATAACTGCAGCTCTCATAAGAATCTTCCTTCAACAAAGAACGTTACGGTAAAATTTCTACCCCCGAATACAACTTCAAAACTTCAACCGTTAGATCAAGGGATTATTCGGAGTTTTAAAGTTGAATACAGAAAAGAACTCGTTCGAAAACTCATCAATGCAATTGAAGATGGTGAAAAACTTCCAAGCATAACTGTTTTGGATGCTATGAGGATGATAGACTATGCTTGGAGATGTGTCACGGAAAAAAACTATAAAGAATTGTTTTAAAAAGGCTGGATTTGAGCAACCATGCACTGTCGGAGAACAACAGCTAGAAGAAGAAGAAGAAAAGCCGGCAGAGGAAATTGATGAAAACTCCAAGGAATGGAGGATTATCAGAGAGGAACTAAATTTTGACAGTTCATTTAAAGATTTTGTAAACGTAGATGAATCACTGGTAACAAGCGGAACATTATTAACTGATTCCGAAATTTTAGAAAACGTTCGAGGGATTTCTGATGATGAAGAGGAAAATGATAACGAGGAGAATATGAATATAGAAAGAGTTGTTACACCAAAAGAAGCAGAAAAAGCCGTTGAAACATTGAGAATGTTTCTTGAATCCCAGGACAATATTGATCAGGATTGCTTCTCTGCTGTTGTAAAATTGCAAAAAATTGTCCAATCTAAAAAAGTTTTGCAACAAAAACTCCTAACGGATTACTTTTCTTAAGGTATGTAAATAAAACTTACTTATTTTTAACCTTCGGTGTTTTGTAATTAGTGTAAAGAAATTTTCTTAGTCTGTTTATATAAAACCTGTATATCTCGAAACCTGTTTATCTCGAATTTTTTTTTGACTCCCGAGAGATTCGAGATAGACAGGTTTGACTGTATATAATAATACAATCATTAAACGATAAGTTTATATCTTTCCCTAAGGGAATCTAGAAAGTGCATCTTCCTATAGGTAATTTTTAGATTATATCTTTGAATGGCTAATGCCCAGTGAGCTAGCTTGGCCCCATGTGGCAATCCCTGGGAACTCTCTGTTTTTGTCAAGTTGGATAAAGGTAGTACGATACTTGCAAAGTTCGGGATACAGTCTCTATAATAACTTGCTATCCCCAGAACTGTTCTCAATTCTTTCTTGTTGGTAGGCGTCACTAGTTTCTTCACAGCTTCCACCTTTTCTGGATTTGGGGTATGTCTTCCTGATCCAAGTATATGCCCTAAAAATTTTACTTCTCTTTTTCCAAAATCACCCTTTTCCAGGATTACTGTAAGACCTATTTCACGAAAGGCATGTAAAACTTCACCTATATATTTCTTGCTGTCAGTAGCAATTTCTTTTTTCTCAATTGCCTTTCTATTTCTTCTTTTGTCTTTACGAGTGTCAAATATTTTTGTTTTTTGTTTCCTATTTTCTATACTAACTTTTGGCTGCTCAGAAGTTTTTCTGTTTCTTCTTGTATCATCCTGAATTTCAACTATTTCTGTTGTTTTCTTCTGGTTTTTGGTATTTTTGGTATTTTTGGTATTTTTTTCTGACTGCTCAGCATCTCTTCTATTTCTTCCTCTATCTTCTAGATTTTTAACTTCTTTCAGCACTGTGAAATCTGGTGACTTTTCGTCTGAAACAGTCTCTTCTTTTCTTTTTCTCGAAATTCTTTCAAGCGTTTCGTTTTTTAGGTGATGTTCTTCATCATCAACTCTTTTAGATGTTTCTTCCTTAACTTTCAAATTTTTATACTCATTTTCAAGTTTGTTCTTTTCCGCTTCAATCTGAATAAGATTATACTTTAATGAATTATTTAAATTTTTATACTTTGCCAGCCGTATTTTCATTTTCTCACTTGCTCGCATAAATTTCTGTATTTCTGCTTGTTGCTCCTTTGAAAATGTTTTTAAGTACTTGTATGCTTTATGTAGACCATTAATATCATTATTCAGGATACAAATAATTTTTTCCTTTGCTTTGAGCTTACTTTCTAAATCCATAATCTGCTCATAGTTAAAGTTGGTCGTATGACATTGTTTTAATTTGGTTCTAGATACCGCTTCATATTTTTCTAAGATAGCAATCAACTGCTGCAAGACTGTGTTTTCCGTTTCCCTATTAACAGGACTGACTGTAAAGTTCTCCTTCAACTGTTTCAAATTAGACTGCATTTCTTCAATTTTATAAGTCTCTTTAAACTCACATTTTTCAAGTACTTGCACAAACTCCTCGATATCCTCATTTTGAGAAATGGTAACATTAAGCTTGTTTTGAAGATCATTGTTAATTTTTTTAAACTTGACTAATTCATCATTACACTTTCTGTTCTTGGATCTATATTTCCCTGTTTCAACCTTTTGAAAAATGATGGTATTAACATCTTCTTCTAATATTTTGCACTCACATTCTAATCGTTCTTTAAAACTCATTTCAGGTTCAATTTCAAAAGAAAATTTGTCAAACTTGTTCTTAAAATTTTTCTTCACATTTTTAAGATCATTTAATTCATGATAACATTTCCTTTTCTCACATTTCAGTTTCTCCAATTCATCTTTTTGTGAATTTATAGTCCTAAGAACTTCTTCTAACTTTTGGCTCTCGAATTTTTCCTTAAAATTCATTTCACATTCAGACTTTTTATAAGCAAGCCGAAGTTTTTCTTCTAAATCATGGTTACTCTTTTCCAACATAACCACTTCATTCTTGCAGGCTAAATAATCTGCTTGTAATAAATCGAACTTTCCAACTTGTTCCTTGACTTTGTCCAATTCATTAGCAAATTCGTATCCTTTCTGTTTCTGAATTTCAAGGTTTTCTGTTAAAGATTGCAGTTTTGTTTGTAAGCCTTATTTTTCAGACTGCACTTTTGATAATTCTTCTTTCAAAAACATACATTCTTCCTCTATTGAACTGATTTCTTTCTTCTGTTTTTCGATAACTTCTTTTGAATTTTCAAGGACCACATTAGCATATTTTAATGTTTCTTTAGCCTCATTAGCATCAGATTTATACCTTTCAAGAGAATCACTTAATTTATTTATTTCTTTTCGGTGAACTCTTTTCAGATTCTCAATTTCATTCTTCGCTTCAGATTCAGTTTGATGAGAAGCAATTGTAGTAGTTTCAGAAACTTCTGAATTCGTTTTGAGTAAAATGTTGGTATTCCTTATTTTTAGTTTTTCCAGTTCATCACACTTTACCGAATTTGTTTTAATCGGTGACAATACCGGCCCTGTCATTCGATCTGACAACACCTCTTTATTTTCTATAGTTCCTTCTGTGGTAAACAAATTACTAATAGCACTTCCAATTCTGCTTCGTGTTCTCTGACTATTATTTTCAGGACAAACCCGTGCAAAATGAGTTGAATCTCCGCATGCAAAACATGTAGGCTTAAACGCCCTGGAATCCCTATACTTTTGACAAGTCCCTTGATATTTTGTTTTATCAAATTGTTTGCCATTTTCTCCATATTTAGTCGTTTCCACAAAATGACTGTTTTTGGTATTTTTGAAACTTTCCTTTGATTTGTACTTATTTTTCTCTTCCAGTTGCCATCGAGGAACATCCTTTGGCTTAGTATGGACTGAGCCTTTCTTGAACCCGTCTCTCAAACTTTCGTATTCATCAACTTTTTCTGCAACTTCTAGACGGTCGATCAATTTATTCCATTGATGCAAGAAGTGTTCTTTCACTTCGTTTGGTACTCTGCGTTTGAGTTGATCCGCTACCAATAATTTCTTTAATTGGTCGAAATTCTCAACTTTTAATTCGTTTATCCATTCATTGAAATAAGTGTTCAATGCATGACTGTAGCTTCTCCAAGACTCTTCTAGTCCCTTTTGATGCCGGAAAAATAATTGCCTCAACTTTTCTGGATTTAGCTTGTAATGCTTTAATAACATATCCTTTACGAAATCATAGTCATTGGCTCTCTCAGGAGGCTCTCGAGCTATATTATTAGCCATATCTGTTGGTAACAATCCCAGTAAATATGCTACCCATTCTGATTTATGTACACGCGCCATTGCCGCCCGACGCTCAAAGTTTACTAAATACAGTTGCATTTCGTCTACTTTTTCGTCGTATTTAGGAGTTATCTGCATCAGTTGTACTCTAGATCTTGTTTCGTTTGAATTTTCAACTCCATCACCCAAATCTACGTTATTTCTTCTTAATTCCAACCGTTTCATTTCTAGATCGTGATCTCTTTCTTCTTTCCGGATTCGATCCTCTCTTTCTTCTTTCCGAATTCGTTCTTCTACCTCTTTTGTCTCACGCCGAATTCGTTCTTCTTCCTCTTTTGTCTCACGCCGAATTCGTTCTTCTATGATTCTACTCAGAGATACTTTGGCCTCATCTTCGACGAAATTTTCATTTTCTGATATTAATTTTCTAATATCTGCCCTCTTATTATCCATGCTAGCTTCTATACCCAGTTCTGTTGCTAGCTCGATTAGATCTTCCTTCCTACCCCTACCCAGGAATGCCATGGTAAAAAAAATTATTCTAACGAATTCAAAATGCTAGTAATCAATTAAAGACAGCGTAATAAACCTCAAGACTTATTAATTCCCACAAAAAAGTGTAACTATAACCAATCATTCAAATAACTTTTCAATAGAACCGTTTGGAATTTAAATGCTTATTTCAATCATTTAATTAAATAATTCTATCAACGGTATTTTAAATCTAGTCAAAAATGAACTTTCCGAATTATTACGAACAGAAAAAATCATATATGAACACATAATTAAATCAATTATTTACTTTCGTTTTGAATGAGTTAAGAAAAAAACACATTCAGCAATAATTAAAATGTACCAATATTCCCTTTCACCAAATTGCTTTCAATAACCATTAACCCTAAAATAGTAGAACACCAAAGAATTATAAATTAGGATGTACATTCAATGTCTATAAATAACAAATGCACTCATAATATTTGTTTCAACACTCCGTACTCATAAATACAATTTAAATCATAATGTTAGTTTTGATTTAAAAATAATATAACACTCTTAAAAGAATGCCTTCATAACATTAGTTTCGATTTACGAAACTCAGGATACTTAAATAAAGCATAAAGAAAAAAATACTAATTCCGATCTATGAAAGAACTTTCTTAAACAAACAAACAAAAAAAATGTAATCACTACTTTCAACCTACGAAACTTGGTTGCACAATCACATAATAAAAATATCAATTTCACCTCTAATAAAATATGAAATAAACAACCTTTTATTTTTTTTTCTTTCTTTTTGTAGAATGAGGAAATCATAAATAACACAACTTTAATTATCTTCCTACATTTTCAAATTGCGAAGGTAATAAATAACCAATTTAAAAAACAAAACATATTCCACAATTCTATCACGTCAACGTTAAGTAATGTATTTCCAAAGCACTTTCAAATTATAATACTAATCTCACTTATTTATTTTGCTCTTATGAAATAGCAGAAAAACAAAATATTCACACCTGTTTAGTCTTTCGAAAACATTTAAAAAGAAAGGGAAAAATAATTCCATAATAATTTACGCAACCACTTTTGAACTTTAATCCCAAATCAGTGAAATATCCCCCTTATTTTACACTACATTTATCTTATTTTAACATTACTGCATATTTAAAATATAATGCAATATACACCTTATTTATTTAATGAAATTTCAGATGCAACAAACAATACTTTCGTTTCAAATTTTACATTCAAAGAAATAATCAATCTAATGATAAGTAGTGTTAATAACCTTCATTTAATTACTCATTCTGTTCTTCATGAATCTAGACAATAATATTTTTAATTATTTTAGAGCATAATAGAATAATATAATTTTATTTTTGGGCTAGCATAAAAACGAACAAGACTCTTACCTCTTTGATATTACCAAACCCCGTGAGAACAATCGTGCCGACTGCGCCAATACAACTTTTTCTCCTCTATTTCTTTATTACCTTTCTTTACTATGGAATGTTTCTCATCTATATCTCCTTAATCTTAGAAAAAGGTTAATTATTTATTTCATTAAGAAATACTTCAGATGCAAAAACACTGCTAAGACACACTCTTAAAAGAATGAACTGCTGGCTTGACGAACACTTTTTTATTTACAGAACAAACAACACACACACAACGAATATTATAACATTAACTTCTGGTTATTTTACACTATTTCACAAAGACATTAAGATGCCGATGTTATCAAAACACAACCAGGGCGACACACCACTGATTTTCACTCCAACCTTTTCACTACTCGATCTCCGCCCCGACTGCTCCCTGTTCCAGTTCGAACAGTTCTGCCTTGGCGAGAGTTCACTGTTTGGCGACCGCCAATATCCGTGCTTCGCAAATATTAAAGTTAATGCGAGTCTTACACATGGTACCACATTTTTAATAGCTGTACCTCTAACAATAATATTAAAATGCTTATCACACTCCGAAGACTCTCGAAGCCTAAATGCTTATAATTTAAGCAATAGAGTTGCTTATTTCTTTCAGTTGCGGAAGAAATCTATTTATGGAAAAATCAGTCCAGTTACAGCTAAATATTTTCATATCGATTATTGTCTTGTAAATTTGGATATGGAAGCTTGGCAATTTGTAGTAATATGCTCCAATGGGGGACAGAGATTGTGTTTCAGAGATTTTTAACTATAGATTTAGATATTTTAAAATCGAAAGAAAATCTCCCTTCTTCTCTTTCGCTTTTCAATAATTATTGCGCCTTTAAAAATTAGAGCGATATGAGGTGAAAGGCAAATTTATTGCTTAATTAGTAATTTCACCTCTTCTTTACATGTAAACAATGTCATATGTAAATCCTAATCTCTAATTTAAATTACTTGCTAAACTTTCTTACATCGAATTTCTGAAAGATTTTAAGGTAAAATGATTTGCGAATGGTAAATTCTGTGTAAATCAAACTATTTTGTATAAGTGCTATAAAATGCTAATATTTTCTGAGAGAAAACTGGTTAATGATTTAAAATATCACGATGTCACCTGGTTAATTTTTCGTATAGAATAATACTTGTCGGGATAAAAAAAAAATGTATATATATTCTTTCACTTCATTAATCATGTAAAACTATGCATTTTAACTTATTTTAAGATTTCATTTTTAATTTCGAAGCTTGTGAAATGAATATTACACCACTTTGACGAAATTAAAGCGATTATATATTAGTGTTTTCTAATTAAAATGAATGCTTTACATGAAAAAATATTACATCATTTTTATCCGATAAAACCTTTTACTAAAAACGCCTTTGTGATAATTTTTAACTGGCATCTGTTAAAAATTATTAATTAAAATAGTATACGATTTTTTTAATTCAATTTGTAGGGGCAATAACTTTCAACTTATATGTACCAAAATTTAATTTACATCCTTGGTTATAAATGTCAATATGTTGACAGACAATTTTTGCTTCTGTGGAATAAATTCATTCATAAAGCTTCAATGTGTGAAAATATGTTTTTAGTTTTAGGAAAATTTATTTTAATCGTGTTTCTGTACCATCTATACAAATTGAAATTAAATTCGTTTTAATTTAAAAAAGAAAATAGCATCAAAAAATATATTAATCAGTTTTATTTCCCCATTTTTCCACAAAAAATGTCTTCTCTTGATAATCATAACGGGATTTTGAATGTAAACCCTCATTTGTATGTAACTTATATTCACACTTATTAATCAATATTAGTATATAAAAAAATTCTCATTGGTTTTAAATATGACGTCATTTTTTTATTTTTCATTAGTTGCTGATATTCATGCTCATTGTATTTTTAACGAATAATTGAAAATACCAGTTTTATTTCAAGTATGACGTCATATTTTTCCAAGTGAAACATTTTATTAATAATATAATAATTTTTCGTTCTTTTGCTTCTAATTATATCGCCATTTTTGACAAAAAATCCCTTATTAACATAACCAATATTCACGTTTTAAATATATAAAAAAATATTTCATTTTTTTCGTTTCAAATATGACATCATATTTATTTTCTTTTTATTCTCAGTTTTCACGTAGAAATTGCTCAATTTAAAATTAATTGCTCAGGAGCTTTTATTTTCTTGGCAACGGGAAAGAAAAATGTTCAAATTTTATGGGGAAAATGTTAATTGATTCTGTATGAAAAAATATGAAATTTTGAATTATTAAAAGAAATATTTGGATAAAATAAATAAAACATAGCCTATTTTCTTTTCCGTTTCATAATCCATCTATATGCAAAGATATAAAAGCATTAATTCATCCGCTTTGATGTTGACTTCATTCAAACTTTGGAACACACATTGACATTTATAATATTACTAGCTGTTACCCGTGACTTCGATCGCGTAACACTTAAAGAAGAAAAATTGCATCAATTAAGCAAAACATTTCGATAATTAAAAGCATATACAATTAACCATTTATCACATTTTATAGTAGAAAAACTTCTGATGATCCCCATTTGCATATTTTTGTTTATTTATATTGAATAATTTAGATTCTTTCGTGAGCTTGAAATTTCATGCTCCATTTCTAAGATTAAATGAGGACTAAATATACAACGAAATCTAAAATCATATTTACAACGAAAATCATATTTACAACGAAATCTAAAAATGACATCATTTTCACCGTCGCAAAATTTACGCGTACTTTTCATATTCATATCCACCATTTGAAAAACATTTTCACATGGAACAGATTATTAAGAAATATTTTTTTCAAAAATTACGCCACTTTTGCCAGTTACAATTTTGCATGTGGGCAATCGCACTCATGACTTGATGTTCTAATCCCAGTCCCCGTGAAATCCAGAATTTTATTCTTTTAGACACCTTCGTAGTAAAATATTTAGTTTTATCAAAGAAAATATTAATTTCTTTTTTACTATGACGTTATTTTATTTCACTGAAGCACTTTCTGATTAATGTCTCAATCTCAGTATCATCGTGATGTAGTAAAAAATATCGAAATGTAATAGCTTTATGAGTAAAAAGAGTTGTTTTTTAAACGTTTAGCCTTTTTCTATAAAAAAACAGTTAATTTTAATTGCAGTGAGAAAATGGTATCCGTAATGATATATCAATTCAGGTTGTTTCCTTTTACTCTGTAACGATGGAAGTAACCCAGTTGCCAACACCGTGAAAAATTTCCTAAAAGACTTTTAAAATTAAAATTATAATATAAAAAATGAATTATTTTTTAAAATATCAAGTGCGGGCACATATACAAATAAACTGCTTTCATTTAAAAAAATAATTTTCAAAATCGGTTCAGTAGAATGCTCACGCAAGATGACTAAAAAAACAGCCTTGTCTTTTGTAGATATTTATTCCGTTCATGGATATTCATTTAATTTATGTTTTCGCGACAATGAATGTTATTTAAAGAGGTATGTTAGTAAGTAATTTTAAAGGAAAATGGTTATTAACAGGTAACTTCAGACATGAATTTTATTTGATTAGAATAATAAAAAAATCAACATACAACATTATGTTTCTATTCCAAAAAATCAAATCTTGGAAAAAAAGAAGATAAATGGTATTAAAAAGTATCAAACGTGGTGAAGCATAAAAGTTTTAAAAAAACTTTCAAATATTTATTACATTTTTATTTCAGAGTGCCACACTTTTAACAGCTGCCCTTTTAACAACATTTTTTTATCAATAATAGAAAAATGTTTATCATGCTCCAAAAACTCTCGAAGCCGAAATGCTAATGTTTGAAGTAATAGAGTTGCTGATTGCTTTCAATCACAGATAAAAATCTATTTATGGAAAAAGCACCTCAATTATGGATTGTTGTGTTGTAATTTAGGATCATGGAAGCTTCGAAATTTGCAGGACTATGCTCCAATGGGGGAGAACGATTATCTTTCAGAGATATTTTTAACTGTAGATTTAAATATTTTAAAATCGAAAGAAAAATTCAGAAAATAATAACAGTATGGTATTACGGGGATTTTTTATTGCCATTTCTCTTGCGTTGTCGATAATCATGGTGGTTTTAAAAGTTAAAGGTGGATATGAGGTGAAAGGCGAATGTATTGCTTAATTAGTGGTATCGGCACATTTTTACACGATACTATGTCATATGTAAAGACTAATCTCGAATTAAAATTACTTGCTAACCTTTTTTACATCGACTTTCATATACTATTTATTAAATTTTATTGAAAGTAGCATTATAGGAGATTGTACGATAAAAGAAAATTAAACTTATGTATTTGCAAATGATAAAATCTGTGGAAATTACGCCATTTTGTATAATTGCTATAAAAAACTAATATTTTCTGAAACAAAGCAGGTTAATGATTTAAAATATGACGATGCTTTCACCAGGTTAGTTTTTCCTACGGAATAATACTTGTCGAGATGAAAAAAAAAATTCACTTCATGAACCATGTAAAAATATGTACTTTAATGTATTTAAAACCTGAAATAGCTTTATGAAATCTAATATTATTGTACATTTAAATAAACATTGAAACATTAATTTTATTAAATATTAAATTTCAAGTAAGAAATTGTATTTAAAATGTAAACTAAAATATCATTTTGAAATTATGTGCCGTTTGATGCAAAGCGTTATTTTTGAAAAATATATGGTTCTTTTAAAATTTCGAAGCTAGTGAAATGAAAATGACATCACTTTGACGAAATTAAAACACATATATATATATATTAATATTTTCTGATTAAAAGGAACGTTTTACATGAAAAAATATTACTTCATTTTTATCCGATAAAACTTTTTACTAAAAACGCCTTCGTTAAACGTTTAATCTGCCAACATTTAAAAATTATTAATTAAAACAGTATATACTTTTTAAATTCAATTCGTATGAATAGGGGACAATAACTATCCACTAATATGCACGGAAGTTATATTTACATCCTTGGTTGTAAACTTGTAAGTATCAAAATGTTGACAGACGATTTTCGCTTTTTATTTTCCTCTGTGGAACAAATTCATTTATGAAGCTTCAGTGTGTGAAAATATGTTTTTAGTTTTTGAAAAATTTACTCTATTTTTCAATTTTAAAGAGAAAATAGCCTCAAAAAATATATTAATCCGATTTATTTCCACTTTTTTCCACAAAAAATGTCTTCTTCTGATAATTATAAAGTGAATTTTGAAGGAAAACTATATTTGAGTGTAACTTATTATATTCAAACTTCTTAATTAGTATTAATAAAAAGTATTTCTGGTGTTCATTTTAAATATGACATCATTATTTATCCATTTTCATTAGTTACTAATATTCATGCCCCTTGTATTTTTAACGTATACTTGAAAATAACTGTTTTATTTCAAGTATGACGTCATATTTTTCCAAGCGAAATATTTTCTAAATAATATAAATATTTTTCATTATTATTCATTCCAATTACTACGCCATTTTTGACAGAAAACCTCTTACTAACATAACAGATATTCATGCTTCAAGTATAATAAAAAATATTTCTTTTTTTGTTTCAAATATGACGTGATATTTATTTTCTTTTGAATACTTTGTATTTAAATTTTTCGCGTGGAAATTGTTCAGAAAATTAATTGTCGAGGAGAAAGTATTATTCCGGGTTTTTATTTTCTTGGCAACGTTAAAGAAATGTGGTTAAATGTTACAGGAAAATTGTCAATTCATTGTGTACGAAAAATAATGAAATTTTAGATTATTAAGCAAAATATTTGAATAAAATAAATTAAAAATAGCCTATGTTCATTTTCGGGTTGTGGTCCATCTATATCCAAAAATACAAAATCATTAATTCACCCGTTTAGACGCTTACTACATTCAAACTTTCGGACACACATTGGCATTTATAATATTATAAGGATGGGATATGCCAATTATCGTCGTAGAGATACCGTCTGGACGGTCGTTACGAAAACTCCGCGCTATCGGGTGTGTAGGTTAGGACATAGCTCGTCTGTTACTAGTTTTAAACAGAAATCCCACGAAAAAATGATACCAAGAATGGAATTTTAAAAATCTATACAAATTGGGGCTAGAATTTTAAATGTGAAACGCACTACGAACTAAAAATTAAAATAATAATTTTTTTGTAAAGCTTATTTTAAAACAGATTTACATTTAAAATAAATTTGCTTTTAAATCTAAAGAATAGACGATCGAATCCTTATTCGGCAATTTTTAAAGTGGAAGCGTCCCGGAACCAACCCTTTAGAAAGGAGAAGTCCCGTACTTGGCGTACAAGTTCAATCTCTGGGTGCTGCATGAGCTGCACCCAGAGGCAGAGGTTTAATGTAAGAACAGACGTGTTCAGGCCTACCACAATCTGCTCGAATATCAACGCAAGGGCAAAATTCTAGACCGGATCGTCACTTGTGACGAAAATTGGATTTACTTCAACAACACAAGCCGAAAAGGGGATTGGTCTGCGCCCGGTGAGCCCGTCGATAGCATCGCAAAGCGCAATTTGACTAACAAAAAGATAATGCTTTGTGTCTGGTGGGATTGCCGTGGTATTATCCATGGACAATAAGATGTACAGCAAGATGCTATGCCGTGTTCACGCTGCTATCAAGGCAAAATGTGAAAATGAGTTCCGGAGCAAGAAGGTAACGTTTCATCAGGATAATGCTAGGTCATATGTGTCTGCATTCACCGGTTGGGCTCTGTATGGACTCGAATGGGATATTTTGCCAAAACCCACCATATAACTCCGACATTGCTTCTTCTAGTCTAAGAGCTAGCAACGTCAAAAAACACGTCATTTTATCAAGGCTCATTTTTTTATATGTTCTTCCCTTTTATGGTGTAGTACGTTTGCAACCGGTCTGGCAGCCCGGAGACGTTGCGTTTATCCGTGGCTGAAGGGGTTATGCAGGTCAAAAAACTTCAAAATTACGTCATTTTATCAAGGCTCATTTTTTATATGTTCTTCCCTTGTATGATGTCGTACGTTTGCAACCGGTCTGGCAGCCCGGAGACGTTGTGTTTATCCGTGGCTGAAGGGGTTATGCAGGTCAAAAAACTTCAAAATTACGTCATTTTATCAAGGCTAATTTTTTTATATGTTCTTCCCTTGTATGGTGTAGTACGTTTGCAACCGGTCTAGCAGCCCGGAGACGTTGCGTTTATCCGTGGCTGAAGGGGTTATGCAGGTCAAAAAACTTCAAAATTACGTCATTTTATCAAGGCTCATTTTTTTATATGTTCTCGCCTTGTATGGTGTAGTACGTTTGCAACCAGTCTGGCAGCCCGGAGACGTTGCGTTTATCTGGCTGAAGGGATTATGCAGGTCAAAAAACTTCAAAATTACGTCATTTTATCAAGGCTCATTTTTTTATATGGTCTTGTTTTGTATGGTGTAGTACGTTTGCAACCGGTCTGGCAGTCCGGAGACGTTGCGTTTACCAGTGGCAGAAGGGGTTATGCAGGTCAAAAAACTTCAAAATTACGTCATTTTATCAAAGCTCATTTTTTTATATGTTCTTCCATTTTATGGAGCAGTACGTTTGCAACCGGTCTGGCAGTAGGGAGACGTTGCGTTTACCAGTGGCGGAAGGGGTTAAGCAGGTCAAAAAACTTCCAAATTACGTCATTTAATCAAGGTTCATTTTTTTTTATGTTCTTCCCTTTTATGGTGTGGTACATTTGCAACCGGTCTGACAGTAGGGAGACGTTGCGTTTACCAGTGGCAGAAGGGGTTATGCAGGTCAAAAAACTTCAAAATTACGTCATTTTATCAAAGCTCATTTTTTTATATGTTCTTCCCTTTTATGGAGCAGTACGTTTGCAACCGGTCTGGCAGTAGGGAGACGTTGCGTTTACCAGTGGCAGAAGGGGTTAAGCAGGTCAAAAAACTTCCAAATTACGTCATTTAATCAAGGTTCATTTTTTTAATGTTCTTCCATTTTATGGTGTGGTACATTTGCAACCGGTCTGACAGTAGGAAGACGTTGCGTTTACCAGTGGCAGAAGAGATTATGCAGGTCAAAAAACTTCAAAATTACGTCATTTTATCAAAGCTCATTTTTTTATATGTTCTTCCCTTTTATGGAGCAGTACGTTTGCAACTGGTCTGGCAGTAGGGAGACGTTGCGTTTACCAGTGGCAGAAGGGGTTAAGCAGGTCAAAAAACTTCCAAATTACGTCATTTAATCAAGGTTCATTTTTTTTATGTTCTTCCATTTTATGGTGTGGTACATTTGCAACCGGTCTGACAGTAGGAAGACGTTGCGTTTACCAGTGGCAGAAGAGATTATGCAGGTCAAAAAACTTCAAAATTACGTCATTTTATCAAAGCTCATTTTTTTATATGTTCTTCCCTTTTATGGAGCAGTACGTTTGCAACCGGTCTGGCAGTAGGGAGACGTTGCGTTTACCAGTGGCAGAAGGGGTTAAGCAGGTCAAAAAACTTCCAAATTACGTCATTTAATCAAGGTTCATTTTTTTTATGTTCTTCCATTTTATGGTGTGGTACATTTGCAACCGGTCTGACAGTAGGAAGACGTTGCGTTTACCAGTGGCAGAAGAGATTATGCAGGTCAAAAAACTTCAAAATTACGTCATTTTATCAAAGCTCATTTTTTTATATGTTCTTCCCTTTTATGGAGCAGTACGTTTGCAACCGGTCTGGCAGTAGGGAGACGTTGCGTTTACCAGTGGCAGAAGGGGTTAAGCAGGTCAAAAAACTTCCAAATTACGTCATTTAATCAAGGTTCATTTTTTTTATGTTCTTCCATTTTATGGTGTGGTACATTTGCAACCGGTCTGACAGTAGGAAGACGTTGCGTTTACCAGTGGCAGAAGAGATTATGCAGGTCAAAAAACTTCAAAATTACGTCATTTTATCAAAGCTCATTTTTTTATATGTTCTTCCCTTTTATGGAGCAGTACGTTTGCAACCGGTCTGGCAGTAGGGAGACGTTGCGTTTACCAGTGGCAGAAGGGGTTAAGCAGGTCAAAAAACTTCCAAATTACGTCATTTAATCAAGGTTCATTTTTTTTATGTTCTTCCATTTTATGGTGTGGTACATTTGCAACCGGTCTGACAGTAGGAAGACGTTGCGTTTACCAGTGGCAGAAGAGATTATGCAGGTCAAAAAACTTCAAAATTACGTCATTTTATCAAAGCTCATTTTTTTATATGTTCTTCCCTTTTATGGAGCAGTACGTTTGCAACCGGTCTGGCAGTAGGGAGACGTTGCGTTTACCAGTGGCAGAAGGGGTTAAGCAGGTCAAAAAACTTCCAAATTACGTCATTTAATCAAGGTTCATTTTTTTATGTTGTTCCCTTTTATGGTGTGGTACATTTGCAACCGGTCTGACAGTAGGGAGACGTTGCGTTTACCAGTGGCAGAAGGGGTTATGCAGGTCAAAAAACTTCAAAATTACGTCATTTTATCAAGGCTCATTTTTTTGTATGTTCTTCCCTTGTATGGTGTAGTACGTTTGCAACCAGTCTGGCAGTCCGGAGACGTTGCCTTTACCAGTGGCAGAAGGGGTTATACAGGTAAAAAAACTTCAAAATTACGTCATTTTATCAAGGCTCATTTTTTTGTATGTTCTTCCCTTTTATGGAGCAGTACGTTTGCAGCCTGTCTTGCAGTAGGGAGACATTGCGTTTACCAGTGGCAGAAGGGGTTATGCAGGTCAAAAAACTTCCAAATTACGTCATTTTATAAAGGCTCATTTTTTTATATGTTCTTCCCTTTTATGGTGTGGTACGTTTGCAACCGGTCTGGCAGTAGAGAGACGTTGCGTTTACCAGTGGCAGAAGGGGTTATGCAGGTCAAAAAACTTCAAAATTACGTCATTTTATCAAGGCTCATTTTTTTATATGTTCTTCCCTTTTATGGAGCAGTACGTTTGCAACCGGTCTGGCTCTAGGGAAACGTTGCGTTTACCGGTGGCAGAAGGGGTTATGCAGGTCAAAAAACTTCAAAATTACTTCATTTATCAAGGCTCATTTTATATATATTTTTCCCTTTAATGGTGTAGTACGTTTGCAACCGGTCTGGCAGTCCGGAGACGTTGCGTTTACCTGTGGCAGAAGGGGTTATGCAGGTCAAAAAACTTCAAAATTGCGTCATTTTATCAAGGCTCCTTTTTTATATGTTCTTCCCTTTTATGGTGTAGTACAATTGCAATCGGTCTGGCAGCACGGAGACGTTGAGTTTACCTGTGGCAAGAGAGGTTATGCAGATCAAAAAACTTCAAAAGTACATCATTTTAGCAGAATTTTCGTTTGTAACATATGTTTATACTAACTATTTGTGATATTAATCCATTATTGCTAGACGTTACCAATGTTGCTAAGACCATGCCAGATCCACACTTATAGATAATATATTACTCTTTGGCTATCAGACGATCTATAATAACTTTTCCAGACACATATGTGGTTGCAAAGTTAATGCCAGACGGCTTTAAGCATGGCAACCGAAGTGCCTGTTTCAAGATTGGTTTATAGTTTAAAAATTATAAGCCATCTTTACGTCATTTTATCAAGCTTAAAAACTACAAGATATTACTCTTTGGCTAGCAGACAACCTACAATTAATTTGCCAGACACAAATTCGGTTGCAAAGTTAATGCCAGACGGCTTTAAATATGGCAACAAAAGTGCCTGTTTCAAGAGTGTTTTATAGTTTAAAAATTATAAGTCATCTTTACGGCATTTTATCAAGCTTAAAAATTACAAGATATTACTCTTTGGCTAGCGGACAACCTACAATTAATTTGCCAGACACAAATTCGGTTGCAAAGTTTATGCCAGACGGCTTTAAATATGGCAACGAAAGTGCCTGTTTCAAGAGTGTTTTATAGTTTAAAAATTATAAGTCATCTTTATGTCATTTTATCAAGCATAAAAATTACAAGATATTACTCTTTGGCTAGCAGACAACCTACAATTAATTTGCCAGACTCAAATTCGGTTGCAAAGTTAATGCCAGACGGCTTTAAATATATCAACGAAAGTGCATGTTCAAGAAATGTCATCTTTTGTTATTTCATTTAATGACAGTCAACCCTTAATTGTTACCATAGTAACAATCGTTTCTTTGTAAATATATATGTATACATATATAGTGTTTGCCGAAAAAAATGTTTAATTTTGTGTTATTAATGTAAATTCATGTAACTGTAATTTTTAAATTATAAAACACTTTTGAAACAGGTACTTTCGTTGCCATATTTAACGCCGTCTGGCATTAACTTTTCAACCGAATTTGTGTCTGGCAAATTAATTGTAAGTTGTCTTCTAGCCAAAGAGTAATATCTTGTAATTTTTATGCTTGATAAAATGACGTAAAGATGACTTATAATTTTTAACTATAGAACACTCTTGAAGCAGGCACTTTCGTTGCCATATTTAACGCCGTCTGGCATTAACTTTGCAACCGAATTTGTGCCTGGCAAATTAATTGTAAGTTGTCTTCTAGCCAAAGAGTAATATCTTGTAATTTTTATGCTTGATAAAATGACGTAAAGATGACTTATAATTTTTAACTATAGAACACTCTTGAAGCAGGCACTTTCGTTGCCATATTTAACGCCGTCTGGCATTAACTTTGCAACCGAATTTGTGTCTGGCAAATTAATTGTAGGTTGTCTGCTAGCCAAAGAGTAATATCCTGTAATTTTTATGCTTGATAAAATGACGTAAAGATGACTTATAATGTTTAACTTTAAAACACTCTTGAAGCAGGCATTTTCGTTGCCATATTTAAAGGTGTCTGGCATTAACTTTGCAACCGAATTTGTGTCTGGCAAATTAATTGTAGGTTGTCCGCTAGCCAAAGAGTAATATCTTGTAATTTGTATGCTTGATAAAATGACGTAAAGATGACTTATCCTTTTTAAACTATAAACCACTCTTGAAACAGGCACTTCGGTTGCCATATTTAAAGCCGTCTGGCATTAACTTTGCAACCGAATTTGTGCCTGGCAAATTAATTGTAGGTTGCCTGCTAGCCAAAGAGTAATATCTTGTAATTTTTATGCTTGATAAAATGACGTAAATATGACTTATAATTTTTAAACTATAAACCACTCTTGAAACAGGCACTTTCGTTGCCATATTTAAAGCCGTCTGGCATTAACTTTGCAATCGCATTTGTGTCCGGCAAATTAATTATAGGTTGTCCGCTATCGACCGGTTGTAAACGTACTCTACCATAAAAGGGAAGAACATATAAAAAAATGGGCCTTGATAAAATGACGTAATTTTGAAGTTTTTTGACCTGCATAACCCCTTCTGCCACTGGTAAACGCAACGTCTCCGGACTGCCAGACCGGTTGCAAACGTACTACACCATACAAGGGAAGAACATATAAAAAAATGAGCCTTGATAAAATGACGTAATTTTGAAGCTTTTTGACCTGCATAACCCCTTCTGCCACGGATAAACGCAACGTCTCCGGACTGCCAGACCGGTTGCAAACATACTACACCATAACAGGGAAGAACATATAAAAAATGAGCCATGATAAAATCAGGGGACGAAAACGTTGCTAGCTCTTAGACTATTCGGACTTGCACCATTTTTCTCATATTTTTTTTTCACACCACCCCGGTGTTCTTTCTACTGTTATCCCCAAGCGACAGTAGTATCGCAACTCAAGACAGCCAAGGCAGCTCAGCCGACACCTTTCTTCTGGTGACGTCTTGTCACCGTCATGCGCTGATACCAACCATGGGCGAGAATGTCACCTAACAGTACTCTTGATGCTATTATCTTGAAGTCACCCTTTTTGAGAAACCGGAGAGCAGGCGGAGACCAGCAAGCTGACTCCGAAGGACTTCGTATTTGGTGATCTTGTTACGGTGTGCAGTGGACAGAGAATACTGGTCGTTTATTATTTGTACGTCTATTAATACTGTTCTTTCTTCATTGTAGATGACTAAATCAGATTTAATTGTTCTATTGTTGACTTTGAAGAACATGTATTGACTTTACAAAGTCTCTCCCCGAAAGAAAGGATGTGCCATCTGATACCCAGTTATGAGCAGGAGGACAAAGACTTGAACTACGAAGACCGGCACCATCGCACGCAGCATAGAGTTTATTTTTATAATAGATATTTACTTGATTAATTGTATTTAGGTGTTTATTATCAATGTATAGAAGACCTTCATGAGGCTGTCTGTAGATGAGACGGTGTTTGGCTATTATCGGAATCAGAAATCTAAGTGATGGTATCCCCATACCCCCGTCAGCCACCTTCGCATGGAAGGCAGCCTTCGGGAGGTCATGAGGAAGATGCAGGATGTGTCGTACCGCTTTGCGGACGATGACATCTAACTTATTTAAGGCACCTGCTCTTAGTCGGGAGAAGATAAACTGTGATAATATTTCGGAATCTAAAAGTGTACCAACATAAACAACTTCTGCTGTGGCTTGCATGCGGTCTTCAACAGAATCTTGATATCGTTTTGGAAATTCTCGGAATTGATCTTTTTCATTCCACATGTGCTAAAGTCTGCTCCAAGGTAGGTGAAAGTATCATCAACGGATATGGTTTTAATTGGTTGGTTCAAAACCTTAAGCTGGTTCTGGCTATTGTAAATGAGTTTCTTTCGCTTGTGGTCCTTCACCCAATTAAGAGTGAAGGATTTGTCAATATTTACTTTTAATCCCACGGCAGCCAAAGCTGTGGTGAGTATATTCATAAGTTCCTGCAGCTGTGATAAACTATTTGCTATTAGAACCAGATCATCTGCACGCAAGATGATTCAAGATAAGGTCTTTAAACTTTACACCCAACTCTTTTGGCAAAGACTCCAGCACTTTGTTGAATACAATCAGGAAAAGCAAGGGGGACAATGGATCACCTTGCCTCACCCCTCTTTCCGGATGCAAGGGACTGCTAGTGTTCCCCTTAAATGATAGGATTGTTCTTGAATGATAGTATACATACTTCAAGTATTCTACAATCCCTCTCGTAATATTTAACTCGTCCAGACATCTGACAATAAAGGGATGTCAAATGCCTTCTCAAGATCTAATATGGCGATGGCGAAGGGACGCAGTTCCCTCATACATGATGACATCACCGCGTCAAGGATATCAATTCCCCTCGCTACCCCATCGAGAGGACGGAATCATCTAAGCTACATCTTGCTGGAATAAAGCTACATCTTGCTGGTGCTATCTTTAATTCTGCAGAAGACGTCCAAAATCAGGTTGATCTGTTTTTGGACTAACGGTCTCCAAGTTTCTGGGCCGAAGACTTTGAAAAATCTACCAAAACGTTGGCAGAAAATCATAGATTCGGGCGGTGATTACTACCAGCAATAAAGGTACTGCTTTCATGATTTTTTAAAACTTTATTAAGAACTTATTTTGGCGGAAAACTTTCGTTACAACATAATATTAATGTATTCATATTGAAAACAAATAAGGATTATGACCGACATTAATGTCTACATAAAACAATGCAAAATTATCAGAAACAGGGGTGAGTAAGTTCACAGCTCATTCCAATGATTATTTTTCGAAATATAGATAAATTTTACTTTTCGACCATCTAAAGTAACCGTTTCTTGCTCTGGTTGACATGTACAAAAACGAAAACCTTAGAGAACTACTGGAACAAAAATATTTTTTCTTTTCTTTCAGAGTAACATAATGTATTTAAAATTATATCATGTATTTAAAATTTCTAAATAATTTTTAAGATAAATAATTGGATGTATCTGGCACTTCCTCTTGGAAGACCCTAATTTTATTTATCAAAATTTACAAATAAACCTCTAACATATTTTTTTATATAAATATTTGAGGATTTAAGAAAAAGTGCATAAATTATACCGTCTTCTACATTGTCTTTGTCCAAGAAACTTAAATAAATCTACTATAAAAAGTCCTTCCGGCCAGTGCCGGGAGGAAGAGGTAGCTTTCATAATCCTTATTTAAAAAAAAACAAATTATATCATTCAAACACACGAAGCTCAATCTAGTGGAAACCGAATATAAAAGATTCAATACTAATTTTTATCAATATAATGAATGAGAATTTCGCGAAATTAGTCAGCTTTATCCAAGCTGCTTTTCTTTAAAGTAGCATTTCTTAAATTGCCTGTCATTTTAAGACAACATGGTGGATGAGGCTAAGCAGTGAACTTGGTCGAGACCTTAGTAATTGCTGTGCACATGCTCACTCACATCGGAATAGGTTAATATATAGGAGTGCTGTCGCATGCAAAAAATCAGATTTTTCAAAATGTCACCCACAATAGAAATTGAAACTGCTATATCTGAGCCATTTTTTAAGGTAAAGACAAACAAAAAATGCTCCTGAATCTTTATATCAAGGTCAAATACTTAAGAAAGAAACCTTTTTCAATTTCTAATTTTTTTGCACCTCACTTTAAATATATATATATTTTATAATTTAATGGTCGCCATTTTGAAACAAGATGGCTGATGAATCTTGCCAGCGAACTTGGTCGAGGTGTTGATGTATACTATCCACATGCCTTCTTACATCGAAATAGGCGAATACGTGTGTTATCGCGTGACAAATACAAGATCGTTTCAAAATGTTAGCCATGCTAGAAATTCAAAGCGCTATAAATCAACCATTTTTTAAGATATAAACAAAAGAACAAATTTTCAGAAACAAAAACTGCTCCGGAATCTTTGTATCAAGGCCAAACACATAAAAAAATCTTTTTCATTTTCCAATTGTTTAATACCTCATTTTGAATTTTAAATTTAATTTTTTTAAATGGCAACCCTTTTGAAACAAGATGGCGAATGAAGCTGGCCAACGAACTCGGTCGAGACATTGGTATGTACTATGTACAGACCAAGTTACATCCAAATAGGTTCATAATTACGCCTGTTATCGCGTGACAAAAATCAGGTCGTTTTAAAATGTCAGCCACAAGAGATATTCAAAATGCTATTACTCAGCCATTTTTTTTAGATATAGACGAAAGAAAAACTGTTCCGGAATCTTTGTATTAAAGTGAAACAAATACAAAAAAATCTTTTTCACTTTCCAATTTTTTGGTATTTCATTTAAATTTTTTTATTTTTTTATTTTTTTAAATGGCCGCCATTTTGAAACAAGATGGCGTATGAAGCCGGCCAACGAACTCGGTCGAGATATTTCTATGTACTATGTACACACCAAGGTACATCCAAGTCGGTTCAAAAATACGCCTGTTATTACGTGAGAAAAATCAGGACGTTTCAAAATGTCAGCCACGTTAGAAATTCAAAATGCTATAACTCAGCCATTTCTTAAGATATAGACGAAACAAAAACTGCTCCCGAATCTTTTTATCAAGGTCAAACACATAAGAAGAAAATATTTTTTCAATTTTTAATTTTTTGGTACCACATTCCAAATTTAAATTTTTCTTAAAATTTTAAATGGCCACCATTTTTAAACAAGATGGCGGATGAAGCTGACCAACGAACCCGTTCGAGACATTGGTATGTACTATGTATAAACGAAGTTACATCCAAATCGGTTCATAAATACGCCTTTTATCGCGTGACAAACTTCAGGACGTTTCAAAATGTCAGCCACGCTAGAAATTCAAAATGCTATAACTCAGCCATTTTTTAAGATATAGACGAAACAAAAACTGCTCCGAAATCTTTGTATAAAGGTCAAATACATAAGAAAAATATTTTTCCATTTTCAATTTTTTGGTACCACATTTCAAATTTTAAATTTTTAAAAAAAATTTAAATGGCCGCCATTTTGAAACAAAATAGCGGATGAAGCTGGCCAACGAACTCGGTCGAGAGATTGGTATGTACTATCTACACACTGAATTACATCCAAATCGGTTCATAAATACGCCTTTTATCGCGTGACAAAATTCAGGACGTTTCAAAATGTCAGCCACGCTAGAAATTCAAAATGCTATAACTCAGCCATTTTTTAAGATATAGACGAAATGAAAACTGCTCTGGAATCTTTGTATAAAGGCAAATACGTAAGAAAAAAATATTTTTCCATTTTTAATTTTTTGGTACCACAGTTCAAGTTTTAAAATTTTTTTAAAATTTTAAATGGCCGCCATTTTGAAACAAAACGGCGGATGAAGCTGGACAACGAACTCGGTCGAGAGATTGGTATGTACTATGTACACACTGAATTACATCCAAATCGGTTCATAAATACGCCTTTTATCGCGTGACAAATTTCAGGACGTTTCAAAATGTCAGCCACGCTAGAAATTCAAAATGCTATAACTCAGCCATTTTGTAAGATATAGACGAAACAAAAACTGCTCCGGAATCTTTGTATAAAGGTCAAATACATAAGAAAAAAATATTTTTCCATTTTTAAATTTTTGGTACCACATTTCAAGTTTTAAAATTTTTAAAATTTTTTAAATGGCCGCCATTTTGAAACAAAATGGCGGATGAAGCTGGCCAACGAACTCGGTCGAGACATTGGTATGTACTATGTACACACCGAATTACATTGAAATCGGTTCATAATTACGGGAGTTAGAGTGTGACATAGGTCAGATATATATATATATATATATATATATATATATATATATATATATATATATATATATATCAATTTTGTACGGAGGGTGGTTTCGGGGTCTGGGGGTCATGATCGATGAAAATATATCAAAATTTTTTGAAATCGCTTTCCTCCGAACGGCTGCAATAGGTAGCTTTTTTGTAAAGAAAGCTACCTAAAAGCTGAGCACAAATTACAGTTAAGAAGCCGGATGCACATTAAAAGTAGTAATGTATAACAATTTGACCCTAATTCCGGCTCATCATTTTATAACAGACGTTATTGCCAATCGACTGATGTACCAGCAACATTTTTATTATACAACGACTTCTGTGAGTATTTAAGCAGGGATTTCCTCTCTTCCACACGACTGAGAAAGTGCATTGCATGTGCAATCGATATGCAATGACTAGACATGCACGCGTGCGCCAAATTGCCGGGTGTCCAAGTCAAACTGACGCATTTAGCTCAGGTAAAAATGAACTGAATTTTTATAACAAGAGAAACTGTTTCTATTAAATATTTTGTATATTTCTTTTGTTAAATTATTACATTAAAATATTATAATTTGCTTTACGTTTTATGTATTGTTTATTCCTTAGATTTCACAATGTAATATGCAACGGCATTTACTTTAAACCACATTCTTGCAGACATACCTTACGTTAATTTGAAAATGTTAATCTTCCATAATCAAATCCATCGCCAAGTGTTGGCATCAAATCTGAGCAATACTGGCAGGAATATCATTAAAGATAATCTTTTCTTATGCCAAGGTATACTCGATAAAAATGCCAATTAGCTGTGGTATCTATTATGGAAGATTAACACTAGGGGTGGACTCCGATTATGAAAAATTAACTCTACAATTTATAATGAATAAAACTTATTTCTTATAATTTAATCAAATATATATTTATTTATAATAAATTAAGGATTTTCAATAATATTATCTTTATGCAATTCTTTCGAAGACTATTTATTAAATGTAACGGGAGGTAATTTTCTTTATTTAACTTCTTTTTAAACTGTTTTCACCCATCATTCTTCACAGTTTTATACACAGTTGTCATATAGATTACTATATTCAAAAATATATGTATGATATTCAAACCTTCTGCTACATTTTATTAAATAAGAATTCAATATAGAATGCAAGTAATGGCCTACATGAAAATATCTTTATTGTTCACATAGTTATATAATACTGAGAATGAAATGTATAATAAACGTACGTACTTCGTGATATTAAATGTTAAAGAATCTGTCAAATTTCTCCAAATTTTCCATAAATGAATGAATTATGTTATGACAGGCTGCGCAGTAATGTGCAGGCTGTATAATGAAGACTATTAACTAATTTCAGGTTCTCATTAAGGAAATGTGCTTTCACAAATGCACTGCATTACAAAACAAAGTTGCCGAATGTAACATTTCAAAACTTAATTTACATTTTTAATATGCTGCGAATGTCTAAAGTTATAATTTATGTTATACTATAAGCAAATTATATTTTTAAAAGATGGTGAACATGTATAATTTACTTTACCTTTCATTAAAATAAAACTAGGACACGGTATTTTTTTAAATACTTCATTCATTTTAATGAGAAATATTAAATTTTAAATTTTAAAACTAAAACACACATAATATTGCAGGTCTTCTAAATGGTCCATTTTTTTTTAATACCAGCAATCACTACGAAAATTATTCATCTTAGGTTTCTACTACATTTTTATTATGCTAAGAATATCTAAATTTATACTTTAGACCAATTACTTTAGACTCTATTAACAAATTATTTTTTAAAAGGAGGATGAACATGCATCATTTAAGTTACCGTTCATAAAATAAAACTGGAATACGGTATTTTATAAATATTTTATTAATTTTAATTAGAAATATTAAACTTTAAAAATTTCAAAACTAAAACACAAAAATATCTAAATGGTCTTCTAAATGGTCATTTTTTTAAATACCAGTAATTCCAAAAAAAAATATATATATATATTCGTGTTATTTTTATACTACATTGTTATTGTACTAAGAATGTCCAAGTTTATATTTTACGTTAGTCTACTAAAAAAATTAAGAATGGTGAACATCTATAGTTTAAGTTACCGCTCATGAAAATAAAACTTCAACACAGTATTTTTTAAATATTTCATTCATTTTAATTAGAATTATTAAATTTTTAAATTTCAGAACTAAGACACAAGGAATATTGCATGTCTTCTAAATGGTAAATGGAAATTTTTTGAATACCAGTATTTCCTAGCAAAAATATTTGTATAAATTTTTGCTACATTATCCATAAAAATACCCTAAGTCAAGGTGTTCTATACAACTATTTCATAAACTAAATTTTTTATTTGCAAAAATTTTTCGAATTGTGTAGTTATTCCCAGAATTTAATAATCGTGGTAATAATCATGCCTGCCAATTTTCATGGGTTTTTTTTCCAAGTCAAATAAATATAATTTGAATCAGATAAATTACTTAATGAAATTTTTTGTATCTGGTTATTTATTGACTTATTTTATTTTATAAAATTTCTGCTTTTAGTTGATCTGTAAAAACACAAGTTTGGTAGGTGTGAGTTTTTTTTTATTACTGTTCATAAAATATTTTAGCACAAAGCATTAGTCACTTCCAACGCTAAGAGCAAGTCATCACCATTGCACTTACTTCGGCTTCTTTATCAAACTTCATAGTAACAACAGTACCTGGAAAAATTCCCTCTCATACTCAACAATTAAATGGCTACTAAAGTGATTGTTATCATTAGACTCTTCAGTTAGCTTATTATCAGATAACCTAGAGTAACAGCCCAAAAAGGCCTTCATTTTACTTCATCTTGCATTCTTAAGAGAGGAATTTTATGATACCTATGAGCTTGCCATAATGTCAGTGGAAAAGCTTTAACGTTTTCATTAACTTGTTTAAGTTGTAGGACTTCAGCTCTCGGAAAGACCATCGGAAAGAAAAGGGAAAATAGCAACGGAATTGTGTTAAATACTCCATGTTTAAGATATAATAAATATATATCTTAAAATTTAAATAAAATATAATTAAATACAATAATTCTGACCATTTACCATGGTCCTCATGTTTCGAAGAAAGATAAGAAATTGTATAATTGCATTTCTCCCTTACCCATTGGATTCAAGACAGAATCTTTTGATCATATTTTGTTATTATTTATGTAAATATACATCGCTATTATTACGGCAAATTTTTTATTACATTTCTATATAAACACGGATTTTCCTTTTATGATCACTATCAATACGTAGTCAAGTGTTAAACAAATGCTAGTAATATATCACTATGTGTAAATTCATAAATTATATCAATTCAATAAAGTTCAATTATTCACAAATTCTGTACTGAGAGAAATGACACTTTTAAATCTGAGTAAATCGATGTTTTAATTTTGTTATGAAACTTTTTGTTTCAAATATGAAAACCCAATGCTTTCAATTTTGAAATACCAGAAATACTTAATTTCAAACAAAATTACTTATCATTCGTTAAAGGTAGTAAATTTTATCAGGGTAGTTGAATTTATTCATGTTATTTCATTTATTATGATTTCGAACGAAACGCTCCTTTCAGTAATAATTTATAACATGAAATGTACCGAACTACATTTTTATCGTGTTCGCGGAAGAACACATAAAAGCCGTCGTAATATAATCCGCGAAAGGGTAAATTTTATCCTTCAGCCTTCGAAATCGAAGAATGGATGAATTTGCAAATGGAAAGACTTCGCAGGTGGAATTTGACAACCATCAGCAACATATAAATACAATCTTCATGAATAATCGTGAATAAACTTCATGAATTAAGCGTTATGTGCTCATGTTTGAGTATGTCCATGTTTCAGAAATCAGTATATACATGTTTCAAACTTGAGTAATTTTGATTCAGAGCCATTTTGACTATGCGACATACTCAGATATGAGTTTTTTTACTCTGTTTTGAAAATGTCGTTTTTAGAGTGTGTGTTTAAACATCATTTTAATTTACATGTGAAAGTAAAAATTAAACTTTATTTAGTACATCTGCTGAAATTCTCTCAGCATTTGAAGGATCGAATTTGAAGCTAATAGTTCTATCAAAATATCAGACACCAAAATGTGCTGAAAATTTTAGAACAACTATAGTTCAAAACCCACTTTCACTTCCAATAGATGAAACTGACTTTCAATACCGTGGCGTCAATGGGGTTGCTTGCCATTAAAAGATAATAAACGAAATGCTTATCGAAATTTTGATATTATTCCCCGCATTTAGGAACGGATGTCAGAATTTCATATTTTACTAAGTTTACTGCAATGGGAAATTCACCTAAAAGATATTCGTGTTTGCATACGATTCTTGCATTAGTATTTTTGTTACAAGAACTCTTTCTGATTCGTGGTTCATCAAATTTAGGCAGTGATTTGCGTGTTTTTTATTTACATTATGCAGAGATTTCAACTAGAATTTGAAAACTTCATAAACTATAGTTCAGAACCCACGTTCACTGCGAGTACATGAAGTAGACCTTCAATACCGTGACGTCAGTGGGGTTGTTTGCCATTAAAATATGATAAACGAATTGATTATCTCAATTTTGGGATTATTCCCCGCATTTAGGAACTGTTGTCAGAATATGATATTTAACTTACTTTACTGCAATGGGAAATTCACATAAAAGTTATTCGTGTTTACATACGATTCTTGCGTTATTATTTTAGTTACAAGAACTTTGTCTTATGCATCGTTCGTCAAAATTAGGCAGATTGACCTTATATGTTTTTTTTTTGTTTACATTATACACGGTTTTCAAACAAAACTAGAAAACTTCATAAAGTGTAGTAGAAATATTGCATTTCAATTAAAAAATAAACATATAGAATTTTGATCAAATATGAGCATTTGAATGAAATAAATTTTAATTGTGCATATACGAATGATAGCACAATTTTTTATATCTTAACCCTTTCCGGCACAGACAAATCTTGTTATAAAATGGTGAAATCATCGACTGACACCGGAATTTACATACGACTTTTTCAGAAATTAAAAACTTGTTACTTTATACTTTCATTGCTAATGCAGAATTTTATTAAAATATTATTTATGCGTTTGTAAGTTTGGAATTAAAATTAGGTATCCCGACCCGGGCACACTGCGTTGGAAAGGGTTAATTTAGAACTCAGCGATGTAGGTTAAGTTATATAAAAATGAATGTCAAATATCCTGACATTTCAGGAATATATATCGGAGATATAGTGAGCTACATTTTAGTTACTTTCTAAAAATCACTGAATAATATTGATTTTTCCACAAATTTCCGTTTTCATAATAAATCACGCGATAATAACGCTGAATTACATAAAAGTTTCTAATGCTTATAATATACATACACATTTATGAAGAAAGAAACATACTCCTTATATATTGCATAAAACTGTATCTCATAAATTACAAAAAAATATGTTGCATAAATTGTAACTTATGAACAATGTCAAAAATGTCCCACGCGTGTGGATAAGGTTTAATTATTATCTGCCAATAGATCTAATTTTGTCACATATCAGCAGATATCGTTTCATGTATAATCTATTGTGGCGATTTCCCCAATGTAGTATACATATACAGTCCGTCTCATAAATATAAAGATATAGTTTTTTTTAATTACATTTTATTAATTCAGTGAAAAGAAATCAGATTTTATACCTCATGTTAAAAACACTAAAATGAATCTCTTATAGGGGTTTTAATTTAAATAAAATAATTTCCTCTCGAATAATAAAAAAAATATATAATTAAGCTGTCTCATAAATATAAAGACAACTTTGAAACTGCTTCATATGCAAATTTTTTTCGAATGTGCGCGTACAGAATTAATGCGCACGCGCAGAAATACATTTTAACTTACCCAAACAAGCAAAGTTGTTTGACTTGTTTCAATTGCAAAGATGCCGTGGAACACTGAAATTTCTAAAGATGAAATTTGTAAAATACATGAATTTAAAGCTAATGGCTTAACAGATTGTCAAATATGTAAAAAAACAGGGAGAATCAGAGATGCACTTTATAAAATTTTATCAAAAACTTACAATTTATATTCGAGAAAACGATCTGGCAGACCCAGAAAAACTAGTGAAAGACTCGATCGTAAGATCATGCGACTTGTCTCGTCGCAAAAAATGCCACTCCGATAAGTTTCTTAACGAGTTTATGGTATGGTCCCAAAGGATACAGTACATCGTCATATAAAAGAAAGAAAACACATTGTATGCCGACATATGTGCAGATTTTCTTTACTGAAAAAAGAACACAAAGAACGGATGTCAATCGGGGTTAAAGATCATATGCACTGGATGGACGAATGGATGCAAGACATTTTTTCAGATGAAAAGAGATTTAACTTGGATGGACCATATGGTTGGAATTCCTACTCGCACGATTTAAGACGTTTATCTCGAACCTTCTTCAGTAGGCAGAAAGGGGGAGGTTCTGTTATGATGTGGGGTGCCTTCTCTTTTAATGGAACTACGGATATTGCTTTGCTGGAAGGTAAACAGACATCCAAAGAGTATATTGAACTGCTTGATAGTCAGTTGTTGCCAATTGCTGAAACTCTTGGTGGTCGGAATTATTTCTACCATCAGGATAATGAATCGATTCACACATCAAGACTCACAAAAAAATTGTTTGCCGATAACAATATTCATGTCATGGTGTGGCCCGCACGTAATCCTGATTTAAATCCAGTTAAGAATCTTTGTGGCACTCTCGTTCGCAGTGTATATGCATCTGGAAGACAATTTTCAAACGTCCTTGAGTTGAAAAAAGTAATCGAACGAAGTTGGTTTGATATAAAGCCAAAATAGTTATACAACTTAATAAAAAAGCATGCCAGCTAGAATATTTTTTGTCATTAATAAGAATGGATTATTTATTGGACGGTAATTCAAAAGTATGTAAAATGTCGTTATATTTATGAGACAGTAAATTTATTTACATTTATCAATTTTCGAGTTGAAATTATTTAATTCTAATTTAATTTACTATAAAATGTTTTCTTGGCACATACCTTTCGCTATATGCATAAATATAATTTTGAATACTGAATTATTAAAATATTATTTAAAAAATATCTGTGTCTTTATATTTATGAGACGCACTGTATATATATTTACAGCAGTTTGTCCAGATTTCGGAGTATTTTGTTCCCTACTGGCTAAGTAACTGACATTTTATAGCTGCAATTTTCTTTATTTGTGATCGCTTATTTTCACCTTCAAATTAAGCGAGAATATTTTATGATAAATATTCATTGTTTTCAACGTAAACATTTTTAACGATGCTCTGTTAAAATTGTTAAGACTATGAAAATAACTTCAATTTGTTTTCTTTTATGTGGAATTTTAAGTGGTAAGGAAAACATTGTCTATAGATTATGTGCTTAAATGAGCATCATTTGCGACACTTATTTCATTTTTTTTTTTAACTTGGGCAATAAATTTGATTTATAATTCAATTTTAAATTATGAATCAGTTCAGGAAAATCAGTTTTAAAATTGATTATTCTGGGTCATTTATAACTTTAATTTTTACTTTCAGATAAATTTATTTCGGTTTAAAAGTAAAATTTCATGACTATATGTTTTATTTTAATAGAGTTGATTTTTTTTATCTAATCGAAAATATTTTTATCGAATATATGTCGTGCCAGTCTTACTTTAAAAAATATATATATATTTCTACTTTCAACGATATATTTCAACCAAAAGAGGTTTTTGACGCATTAATATTTTAAAGTAGATTAATTATGAAGAAAAAAAATTTCAATATTGATATAACCGGGGAATCCTACGCTAGGTAACTGAATTACAGGACATACTGATAGGTAAGGTTAGTTGGGCAACTGGACCCACTAGGTAACTGGGCCATAGGCTATTTTATAAAAAACTGTTGATGTTTTTTAAGTTTTAGCTTTTCTGAACAATGCACATTAACTCCAATACAATATTTCAAATGTATTCAAGGCGAATGTTTCTCTCTGGAAAAATTTCCAAATATTAATATAGATTCATCGATGCTGGATTTAATTAAGTGTCTGTGTTTGCCCCATGTTGGTGGCTCACGGAAAATATTCCATCTTGTGCTGCGTTTGTAGCCTTGCCAACTTGTAATAGTGAGAAGTTCCAGGCTGGGTATCGTTCCAAGTGGTTTAGCGGTAGAACGTCAGTGCGCTATACTGATGACCCGGGTTTGATTCCCGGCATGGAATTTTTTTTCACTAAGTTGGTCTTTGCGCCTTTTAAGCCAAAATAATTTGAAATTTGATTTTCATTTGAAATATTGTATTCAAGGCGAATGTTTCTCTCTGGAAAAATTTCCAAATATTAATAACCTTATACTGATTACGGGAAAATAGTTTTCAATTGGAAACCCTAATAGATTACATTATATACGCTATATGGTCAAAGGTGACCGGTCACTTGCGATTTTTGACGTTTTGTTAAATATCTAGAAAAATGCATGAGGAATTAACCTGAAATTGCAGGTGTGTAAACAGTATTGTATAGGTCCTACATTTCCGCGAAGATTTTTTCCCGAAACCCCATAGGGGACCGTCAAAAAATTCAAAACAAAGAATATCTTTTAGATAACCCTGTAAAAACTAATGGAGCAAAAGCGTTTAAACTCGAGATTATTAATAAGGGGCTTATTGTAATATACTGTGTTCATTTTTATGAGGATAGCATGTATACTCGTAGAAAAATTAAGGCTTTTATAAAAACAGTCCCAAATTTTGCCAAGTTTTTTACTTATAATTTGCAGAGTTCTTAATATAAAAAAAAATTCTTTTCAGAAAATATGACGAACAACATTGTACAGAATACCCTGCAATCAGAATGAAAAAATAATAAAAATTGGATGAAAAATGAGCAGGTTTACTAAAAAATGTTTCACTGCGCATGCGCGAATGCAATCAAAATATAATGTGCATAATGTGTTAGCTAATTGTATAGAGCAACTTTTGTAAAAATCTCAAAAACATAGTTTTAAAAGTTTGATAATAATCGTTTATAGAATAAGCTCAAAATTCGTTGTTCCCAAAATGAAGCAAAAACATAAGGGGTTGTATCCATGTATCCATTGATTAGTGCTAATTTAGCATACACAATATTTCACGTAATACTGTATTTGGATACAATCCCTCATCTTTTTGCTTCATTTTGGGAACAGCGGATTTTGAGCTTATTGTATAAACGATTATTATCAGACTTTTCAAACTATGTTTTCGTGATTTTCACAAAAGTTGCTCTATACATTTAGCTAAAACATTATGCACATTATATTTTGATTGCATTCGCGCATGCGCAGTGAAACGTTTTTTAGTAAACCTGCTCATTTTTTATCCAATTTTTCTTATTTTTTCATTCTGATTGCGGGGTATTGTGTACAATGTTCTTCGTCATATTTTCCGAAAAGAACTTTTTTTTTATATTAAGAACTCTGCAAATTATAAGCAAAAAACTTGGCGAAATTTGGGACTGTTTTTATAAAAACCTTAATTTCTCTACGAGTATACATGCTATCTTCATACAAATGAACACAGTATATTACAATAAGCCACTTATTAATAATCTCGAGTTTAAACGCTTTTGTCCCATTAGATTTTACAGGGTTATCCAAAAGATATTCGTTCTTTTCCAATTTTTGACGGCCCCCTATGGGGTTTCGGGGGGTCAAAAACGTCAAAAATCGCAAGGGACCGGTCACCTTTGGCCATATAGTGTATATACGTATATATATATATATATATATATATATATATATATATATATATATATATATATGTGTGTGTGTGTGTGTGTGTGTGTGTGCGTGAGTGAGTGTGTGTGTGTTACGATAATTTGGTAACATGTCATGAAGTAAACAGTCGGTAAACAAAGCAGAGATCGCTCAATAATACTCTATTATAAGGCTTTAAAATAAATCTTTCGTATCATCCCATATTTATTGGGTATCTCGGAGATCGCTATATTAAATAGTACTTATGCTGTCATCGTTATTATGCCCGTCGGCTTTTGGTCGAAATACAGTAACACTTTCCCGAGAAAGAAAGAGCACCTCTTCATAACAGAAGAAATTTTATTGGTTCCTTCTAGTAAAATACAGTTGTGAAGCATACGCCCCAAATCACAGCTTGCTGCGATATTTCACGACATCTACCTTAATAGTTGCTTAAACTTAAAATACATTTTAGGAAAATAGGTTACGAAAACATTCTATTACCTCCATGACTCGCAAAAATTGCAGCAATTTAAAAGTACAATGATACATCGGCTTTGTTTTACGGCTTGCTTATACAAAGGAAAGTTATTTTTTGGAGACGACATATTAATAGCTGGGAGAAAGAAATAGCATACTGGGGGCTAAAAAGTAGATAATTTAGAATTTTTTGGACCAGAAATTTCTGCTGTTATTTAAAATTATTTACAGTTGTTTCAATGAATAATCTATTATTTTTCATCGAGAAATAAATTAAAATATGTAATATATACACGTGAATAAATATATTATTTTAATTTTCTTTCAATATTATGATATATTTCGAATATTTGATAATATTTTAAAAATAATCTTTTAAAATATTTTTAAATATATTTTTTTTTCTGATTTTTAATTTTGTAATTATTGCTTATGTAATAACTATATTAGCAATTCAATATCTTTTTAGAACTTATTTTAAAGTAGACTGACTATTATTCTTAATTCAAACTTAAGAATCCAAGATTTTAAAAGTTAAAAAGTTGTTTTTTAAAGAAAGATGCATTTTGAAATATTATAATTGAAAAATTACAATTGATAAATAATTTAATCAGCGTGTTATAATTTTATATAACGTGTTTTATATAATTTTAATGTTTTTCACTGTTAGAAATAGTAGCTTATTTATGTAAATAATAGTACATAAATTTTAAAACCAGCAAAATACTGTGGTTTATAAAAGCACTAATTCCCAATTGAAATGTTAAAAATAGTTATTAGGTAGGCAATAACTAAAAAGCTAAAAATCCGAAATAAAAGAAAAATATACATATTAAAAACTCAAAAGAATATTTTTAAAAAATCAACAAATATTCAGAATATTTGTATAATGAAACAAAACTAAAATAATGCATTTATTCATATACTTATATAACGGATTTTAATTTATTTCCCCATTACGAATAGTAGATTATTCATTTAAATATATGAAAATAATTTTAAATAACAACGAAAATTTCTGAAACTTAAATATATGAAAATAATTTTTAATAACAAAAGATTCAGGTCTATAGAAATATTATATGGCCTACTTTTAGGTAGCTTTCTTTACAAAAAAGCTACCTATTGCAGCCGTTCGGAGGAAAGCGATTTCAAAAAATTTTGGTATATTTTCATCGATCATGACCCCCAGACCCCGAAACCACCCTCCGTTCAAAATTGATATATATATATATATATATATATATATATATATATATATATATATATCTGACCTATGTCACACTGTAACTCCCGTAATTATGAACCGATTTCGATGTAATTCGGTGTGTACATAGTACATACCAATGTCTCGACCGAGTTCGTTGGCCAGCTTCATCCGCCGTTTTGTTTCAAAATGGCGGCCATTTAAATTTAAAAAAAAAAATTAAAACTTGAAATGTGGTACCAAAAAATTAAAAATGGAAAAATATTTTTTTCTTATGTATTTGACCTTTATACAAAGATTCCGGAGCAGTTTTTGTTTCGTCTATATCTTAAAAAATGGCTGAGTTATAGCATTTTGAATTTCTAGCGTGGCTGACATTTTGAAACGTCCTGAAATTTGTCACGCGATAAAAGGTGTATTTATGAACCGATTTGGATGTAATTCGGTGTGTACATAGTACATACCAATCTCTCGACCTAGTTCGTTGGCCAGCTTCATCCGCCATTTTGTTTCAAAATGGCGGCCATTTAAAATTTTTTTTTAAAATTAAAATTTGAAATGTGATACCAAAAAATTGAAAATGGAAAAATATTTTTTTCTTATGTATTTGACCTTTATACAAAGATTCCGGAGCAGTTTTTGTTTCGTCTATATCTTAAAAAATGGCTGAGTTATAGCATTTTGAATTTCTAGCGTGGCTGACATTTTGAAACGTCCTGAAATTTGTCACGCGATAAAAGGCGTATTTATGAACCGATTTGGATGTAATTCGGTATGTACATAGTACGTACCAATCTCTCGACCGAGTTCGTTGGCCAGCTTCATCCGCCATTTTGTTTCAAAATGGCGGCCATTTAAAAATTTTTTTAAAATTTAAAATTTGAAATGTGGTACCAAAAAATTGAAAATGGAAAAATATTTTTTCTTATGTATTTGACCTTTATACAAAGATTTCAGAGCAGTTTTTGTTTCGTCTATATCTTAAAAAATGGCTGAGATATAGCATTTTGATTTTCTAGTGTGGCTGACATTTTGAAACGTCCTGAATTTTGTCACGCGATAAAAGGCGTATTTATGAACCGATTTGGATGTAACTTCGTTTATACATAGTACATATCAATGTCTCAACCGGGTTCGTTGGCCAGCTTCATCCGCCATCTTGTTTAAAAATGGCGGCCATTTAAATTTTTAAGAAAAATTTAAATTTGAAATGTGGTACCAAAAATTGAAAATTGAAAAAATATTTTCTTCTTATGTGTTTGACCTTGATAAAAAGATTCGAGAGCAGTTTTTGTTTCGTCTATATCTTAAGAAATGGCATTTTGAATTTCTAGCGTGGCTGACATTTTGAAACGTCCTGATTTTTCTCACGTAATAACAGGCGTATTTATGAACCAACTTTGATGTACCTTGGTGTGTACATAGTACATACAAATATCTCGACCGAGTTCGTTGGCCAGCTTCATCCGCCATCTTGTTTCAAAATGGCGGCCATTTAAAAAAATAAAAAAATAAAAAAATTTAAATGAGATACCAAAAAATTGGAAAATGAAAAAGATTTTTTTGTATGTGTTTGACCTTAATAGAAAGATTCCGGAACAGTTTTTCTTTCGTCTATATCTAAAAAAAATGGCTGAGTAATAGCATTTTGAATTTCTCTTGTGGCTGACATTTTAAAACGACCTGATTTTTGTCACGCGATAACAGGCGTATTTATGAACCTATTTGGATGTAACTTGGTCTGTTCATAGTACATACCAATGTCTCGACCGAGTTCATTGGCCAGCTTCATTCGCCATCTTGTTTCAAAAGGGTTGCCATTTAAAAAAAAATTAAATTTAAAATTCAAAATGAGGTATTAAAATATTGGAAAATGAAAAAGATTTTTTTTTATGTGTTTGGCCTTGATACAAAGATTCCGGAGCAGTTTTTGTTTCTGAAAATTTGTTCTTTTGTTGATATCTTAAAAAATGGTTGATTTATAGCACTTTGAATTTCTAGCATGGCTAACATTTTGAAACGATCTTGTATTTGTCACGCGATAACACACGTATTCGCCTATTTCGATGTAAGAAGGCCTGTGGATAGTATACATCAACACCTCGACCAAGTTCGCTGGCCAGATTCATCAGCCATCTTGTTTCAAAATGGCGGCCATTAAATTAATATATATATATATATTTAAAGTGAGGTGCAAAAAAATTAGAAATTGAAAAAGGTTTCTTTCTTAAGTATTTGATCTTGATATAAGGATTCAGGAGCATTTTGTGTTTGTCTTTACCTTAAAAAATGGCTCAGATATAGCAGTTTCAATTTCTATTGTGGGTGACATTTTGAAAAATCTGATTTTTTGCATGCGACAGCACTCCTATATATTAACCGATTCCGATGTGAGTGAGCATGTGCACAGCAATTACTAAGGTCTCGACCAAGTTCACTGCTTAGCCTCATCCACCATGTTGTCTTAAAATGACAGGCACTTTAAGAAATTGCCGAATTTGGCAGCCAAATATAAGTTACTTTAAAGAAAAGCAGCTTGGATAAAGCTGACTAATTTCGCGAAATTCTCATTCATTATATTGATAAAAATTAGTATCGAATCTCCTATATTCGGTTTCCACTAAATTGAGCTTCGTGTGTTTGCATGATATAAGTTGGCTTTTTTTAAATAAGGATTATGAAAGCTACCTCTTCCTCCCGGCACTGGCCGGAAGGACTTTTTTTCTGTTACTTTAAATTAAACATTTAAACATGCAAAATTTCCGAGTAAAAAAATTACTTATAAAACATTTATATAATTTATATTTTTTGCAAATTTCAATTATTATACATTTTTTTAATGAAAATAATTGACAAAAATTTTCGTTGCGAAAAAGAGGTCTGACTGAGATTCGAACTCAAAAAGTTTCAATCATTCAAATTCTCAAATCCAGCTGGCTACCAACCATTTTAGTGATCCTCTTGACAAAGGAGAAAATTTATCCGATTAGAAACTGTAACGTAAACTTTGACACTTATTTTCTCAAGATATTCCGTCATTTATTGACTTTAATGCTGTCATACATCCCAGCAAAGAAAGAAACAGTGGGCCATCAGTTGGAAAAAAGATGGCAGCCAGCAGTTCTATCAGCGGTAAAGTGCATTACTTCAATCCGGCACTTTTCCTGCAGTGCTAGCACCTATCCCACTGCTATTCCTTTGCTGGCCCAGCACTTACCTTTACAAAAATTTCTTATAGAATTCTATAAAAAAACAAAGTATTACATAATCATGGCTCTTTTTTCTGTAAGCTAGTTTCACCAAGAGCTACAGAAACATCCGTAGAAGTGTCTATAATAGAAATGTCTATAGAAGTATTTGAACTGCACGTGGTTACCCTCCCAAGTACTGACCGCGCTCGATGCTGCTTGGTTTTCGTGATCGGACATGAACAAGTGCTTTCAGCGTACGCTACGATTGCTCGTAGTTTTTAAGCTCTCATTACACTATTTCAAGTTTGTTTCTTTTGTGATTTACGTTCCCAATCATTAAACTGGTATAGAAATTATTCTATTGTATAGAAATCCTATGCATTTTATACGCTTTTTTTATTAGTGATTCTGAACTGCATAAATTATGAAAACCGAAATCCTTTGTATCCTAGTAAAACCAGATTTAAGGAGAAAAAAAAATGCGTTGAAATAAAGAATTTATTTATTTATTCATTTACTTATTTATTTTGCTGGTGGCAGTGGTGCTATAATTTTTACAGTTTAAAAAAAATAGCTTCACAGCTTAAATTGTGTTAAGATATTCATTTCAGATTTGTGTTCAAATACTCAATGTCTTCGATATTCGCAGCGCCACCTAGCGTAAGGGTTCCCACAATAATACTGCAAAAGTTCGTGCACTTCCATGTAGTGGTGGGCCAGCGCATGAGATAAAATGGATGCCCACCAGAATTTTATCTGATGATTTCCAACAGCAAACTTGACTGAAGCTGTCCAGCAGTGGTCATGCAGTGGTAGACCATCAGCCAGCACTTCTCCATCACTGCCAGCACCTATCTTGCTGCTGGCCAGCAATTTCCTCTTTGCTGGGATTTATCTACTATCTATACACAAACGTTCACTGCATTCTGTATCCCCGATCTCTGAACATCCCCTTGTTAGTCAATATGAAGCAGTGAAAATATGTTAAGGCCAATAAAACAAGGAACAAAGCTGCGGACTAAACTTCTTTTGTCCATGTTCAGGAGAGCGAAGGGAAAGAAGAAAATTTGATATTCACTATGACATTCTACAGAACAACCAGCCGGTAATTTCAGGTCTCTATATTCAAAAAACGATATATAAAACAGTACATAATACTTCTTCATACAAAAATACTTCTTGAACAATGGGAAAAAAATAAAAAATTAAACAAGAAAATAAATTATTGATGAATCTGTTTATTGTGTTTGATTAACAAAAACATTTACTTTACATTTGATAGGAGATAGAACAATTTAAACATATACAGTTGAAGAGAAACTTTTTCTCTGCTCCCATGGCAACGAAGGACGCGCGATGCGCGCGCATCCTACCTTAGAATGCGACTTCGTTTTTGTTGTGGCTGGAACGATACGAAGCGATGTTGTGATTTTAAAAAGCATGATCGCTGTAATTTTTTACAGTTTGTTGATGAGGCTAAGCCTCCCTTATTTCGAAAAACCATATCAAGTGTTTGATAATTCTTACTGTATATATGTATAGAACCATGCATCTGTAAATATTCATTAAATATTTAAAGAAAAGAATCCAGAAAGCACCTCTTTCATTGAGTTGTGTTCGACTGTCTTTGAAATTTTCTTCATGGTGCATTATGCCGGGAAAGAAAGAAAAAAAAAGTATCTGTTACATTTTTAATGTCTTCAAAACACAAATAAGGATATAGAGGATAGTAAGTGATAAGAAGACAGCAAAGGTAAGATAAGTTTTTCATATTTTATTTCGAAATGTCTGATTTAGAAAAGTTGAAAAAGAACCGTACAGTTTTGAGAACAGTAGTAACAAAGCTGATTAATAATATAGAAAATGTTATGAAGGATAGTCCAATAGATTTTGATAATTTAGAAGAATTATTTATTCAGTTAGATACTAAAGCAGAATTATTGAAGTCAGTTGACGAGAAAATTGAGCCCCTTTTAGGGTTAGACGACTATGAAACTGAAATCAATTCTGTTTATGATTACGCGGATAAAATATCAGTTGCAAAATTCCGGGTGAAGAAAAAATTAACCGAAAACAAAAAAATTGTTAATGTTGATTTAAATAACAGTCAAGATTTAAAATCGAATGTGATTAATGATGAAAACTCAGTTGTTAAATTGCCAAAACTCAATATACAAAAATTCTATGGCGACTGTACGCAATTTATTTCATTTTTTAATACCTTTAAAAATACAATTCACGAAAATAAATCGCTTTCGAAAATTGAAAATTTTCATTATTTTAAGAGTTATTTATCTGGAGCTGCGGCTAATGCTGTAGAAGGTTTTGAAATATCAGAAGCTAATTATGACGCAGCATTGAAAGTTTTAGAATCGCGTTATGTGCAAAAAGACGTGATAATTAATCATCACCTGAACAAGCTTCTTAATTTATCCCCTGTTTATAAGGCTAACGAAATTCAAAAATTGAAAAAATTGCACAGTGATATAGAAATAAATGTTCGATGTTTGTCCACATTAGGACTCGAACCAGCAAATTATGGCTCCATGCTTATCGCCGTAATTTTAAAATTAATACCGGCAGAATTATCTTTGGAATATAATAGACAAAATGTAGATAATTTAACACATTCAGATATACATAAATTATTAGATTTTCTGCACACTGAAATAAAAAGCAGAGAACACACATTTTTTTCGAGAATGAAAGCATTTGAAAATAATAAAACAAAAATCAAGAGTCAAACAACAAAATCTGAATTTAAATCTACTTGTGAATTTATGAACATTTCGAATGATAAATCGACTTCAGATAGGCAGCTGGTTCATTGCATTTTTTGCAACGATAGTAAACATTCATCTGATATCTGATTTGTGTAAGGCTGTTGATGTAAACACTAAAAGAAATTTGTTGAAATCTCAAGGAAGATGTTACCTTTGCTTAGGCAGGAAACACGTTATCAAAAATTGTAACTCTAAAACTATTTGCAAGAACTGTTCAGGCAGACATAATCAAACGATATGCCTAAAATCTAAATTAATAAAAGAAATAAACACACCCGAATTAAAAGGTAATGAAAATGAAGCTAGTGAAAAAGTAATTTCGGCTATTTCCTCTACAGAAAATAATAAAATTCTTCTACAAACTTGTTGTGTAAAAATAAAATCAAGCGGAAAACAATCTCTAATTAGGTTACTTTTAGATTGTGGGAGCATGCGAACCTTTATATCTGAAGAAATAGCAAATAAATTGAATTTACAGGCAATAAGAAAAGAAAAATTGTCGGTTTTTACATTTGGAAGTATGAACCCCATTGAAAAAACTTTTGAAGTAGTTAAACTAACTATTGAAAATAAAAATGTACCTAATTCAAAATTAGATATAGAAGCGCTAGTCACCAATCAAATATCAGCTACTGAAATCCCCCCACCTGAAATCAATGATTTGATGAAAAGTAAACAATTTGAAAATTTAACCCTTGCGGACACACCCACATCCAAAGAACCCATTACATTACTTATAGGTGCTGACTATTATTATGAGATTGTTACTGGAAATATAAAACATTTGAATAAAAAATTAGTAGCTGTCGACACCCTTTTTGTTTGGTGTCTACAGGGAAAAACAACTGACAGTTATACGCCCTTAGCATTTAATGTAATAGTAGAAAATTTTTTTATTTCTGAACAGATTGAAAAATTCTGGAATATCGAATCATCTGGCCTTTTTAATACTAAACATGATTCAGATTTTTCGGAAAACAATGTTATGAAGCAGTTTGAGTCAGAAATTAAATACAATGATAAGCGATATACAGTTCGATTTCCGTGGAAGCTTGAAAGGGAATGTTTAAATGACAATCGGAAAATTGCAGAATATAGATTTTTTAAACTCAAACAAAGATTGATTAAAAACCCTGAATTATTTTTTAAGTATAAGGAGGTGTTAGCAGATTATTTGAAACAAGGTATTATTGAGTTAGTTACAGATCCTGAAGAAAAACAAAATGTAACTTTTTATTTACCTCATCGATAAATAATTAGAACTGATAGGACAACGAGCAGATTACGCATAGTTTTCGATGCCTCTGCCCATGACACAGGCTCACTGTCTTTGAATAATTGCCTGCATGTAGGTCCAAATTTGTATCCTGAAATATTTGATGTTTTGTTACGGTTTAGATTTAATCCCATAGCTTTTACAACTGATATAAAACAAGCATTTCTACAAATAATTATAGATGAAAACGATCGTGATGTAACAAGATTTTTATTTTCACAAGATTTGTTTGATAATTCTAAACCCTTTGAAATTTATAGATTCACCAGAGTGTTATTTGGAATTAGTAGCAGTCCCTTTTTATTGGCTGCAACAATTAAACACCACTTGAAAAAATACACCGAACAATATCCAAACACAGTACAATTTTTAAATGAAAATATCTACGTTGATGACGTTATAGGAAGTCATGAAAATATTGATCAAGCCCTATCCACGAGTTTACAATGTATTGATATATTTGAAAATGCAAGTATGCATTTACACAAATGGCATACGAACTCTTTACCACTTAGTGAACTATGGAAAGAAAATGGCATAACTTCAGAAGTTCATTCTTAAGCTTTTGGAGAACAAAATCTCCCTTATAAAGTTTTAGGAATCGCTTGGAATAATTCCAAAGATTTACTTTATTTTGATGTTCGGGGTTTAGTTGATTTCGTTTCAAGAAGAATAGACACCAAAAGATTTATTCTACAAGTTTTAGGTAGGATTTTTGATCCACTTGGATTCCTAGGACCATTTACATTAAGACTAAAATGTATAAATCAACAAATTTGGAATTTGGGTCTAGATTGGGATGACACCTTACCCGAAGATTTACGTATACCTTGGAGTAGCTGGTGTAACGAACTCCCTCATTTGAAAAACCTTTCAGTACCCAGATACTATTTTTCTGACATCACCAATTGTCATGATTATGACCTACAATTACATATTTTTGCCGATTCGAGCATGAAGGCTTATGGTACGGTTGCTTATTTACGTGTAGCAACAACCACCGAAAATGTTCGAACAGTTTTTGTTGCTTCGAAAAACAGGGTTGCTCCACTGAAAGCGCTTACCTTGCCAAGGCTTGAATCGATGGCCTCATTGTTGTCGGCCAAGCTAAGTAGTAACATTTTGAAAGCTTTAAAATTGAATGTACCGACTTATTACTGGACAGATTCAAAAATATCCTATTTTTGGATAAAAGGATCCCCTAAAAAGTTTAAACCCTTTGTCAGAAACAGAATTGAAGAGATCCATAAATTGACCTCACCTGATAACTGGTATCATTGTCTTGGTACTGCCAATCCAGCTGATATAGTTTCTCGAGGATCAAAAATCTCTAGTATAATCAATGATACAACTTGGTTACGGGGACCAGAATGGCTAAGTTTACCTCCTGAGTGTTGGCCGATATCAGAAAACAAAGAAATTGCTTACTCAGATGAATTAGAATACAAAAAAAATCCTAACGATGTTTTTCAGAGCGAGTGCTTAATCAAAAAACTCGAAAATCGCATAAACATTTCAAAATATAGTAATTTTGAGAAACTTTTGAGAATTACTGTTTGGGTAAAGAAATTCATTATGAAGCTGAAAAAATCAACTGAAGTGCAAGACGTAGTAACAACCGAAGAATTACTCGAAGCTGAAAATTTTTTGATACAATCTGAACAAAAACAATTTTATAAGGAAGAAATAGAATCTCTAAAAAATAGTAAATCAGTGGATAAGACGTCATCCTTATCAAATTTCATGCCCTTTTTTGACAAAAACGGATTGATGAGGTTGGGCGGAAGGCTCGAATTTTCTAACCTGTCCGCAGAAGAGAAAAACCCAATAATTCTCCCCAAACATTCTTGGTTAACTACTCTAATAGTTCGTCAAGAACACGACAAAATTATGCATGGAGGGACAGCCAGTACTTTGGCAAAAATTAGATCTCGTTTTTGGATACCTAAAGGTCGTCAGTTGGTCAAGAGTGTTATCAAGAATTGTATAATATGTAAAAAAATATTTCTCCAAACCAGCAGACCAAGTCACCGCACCCTTACCAAAGCCAGAGCTAGTGAAGCACCGCCATTCGCAATCTGCGGTTTAGACTTCGCCAGTCCGATCTATATCAGAAATTTTAAAGAAACGCAAAAATCTTACATTGTCCTGTTTACTTGCGGTGTGACTAGAGCCATTCACCTGGAACTCGCGTCTGATATGACAACAAATTCCTTTTTGATGGCATTCAGAAGATTCACAGCTAGACGAGGAAATCCCAAAATTATTTATTCTGACAACGCGAAAACCTTCAAAAAGGCCAAAGGTGAACTCGAAATTTTATACAACATACTGACAGACAAAGTATTTTTAAATTTTATTTCAAAAGAGAGAATTATACGGAAGAATATTATAGAAAGAGCAGCATGGTGGGGAGGCTTCTATGAGCGACTAGTAAAGTCAGTCAAAGACTGTTTGAGAAAAGTAATTGGTAGAGCACTCTTAAGTTATGATGAATTAGCAACTCTGTTGACAGAAGTGGAAGCAGTTTTGAATATGCGACCACTGACGTATGTATATAGCGACAGCGATGAACCAGAACCTCTTACTCCAATGCACTTTTTAAATTTTGGAAAAGAACTTTTCATTTCCTATTAATTTTTTTGAAATAATTGAAGATTGTTCAAAGAGATCAACACTCCTGAAAATAAAAAAATATCAATCTTTACTATTGAAACAATTGTGGACCAAATGGAAAAAACAATATATGATGGATTTAAAAACAGCCCATTCCTTGAAAAATCCTAATGCCCATACGCCACTGAAAGTGGGCGATATTGTTTTGATTCAAGATGACGCAAAAAATAAGTTTCTTTGGAAACTTGGCAAGATTCAGACTGCCATTCCTGGAAGAGATGGCAATATTCATTCATACGAAATAAAAACAGCGAGTGGAATCTTAAAAAGATCCATACAGCACTTGTATCCCATTGAAATACAAAATGACTAACAAATGACTTTTTGCAGAATTTTTATAAACATTCATAAACTTTTATAGACATTTATTTAGTTTGTTTTTTCTGCATTTTGGACTCTAAATATTTTCTTTCTCTTTTTTAATTTTTAGTGTTATTTATATATAGAATCTTTTTGAATTTTGGTATAAGTAAGTATATGATTTAACTGCAAAAAAAAAATGTGTGTGTTATTTAACTGTCATTATTTTTACTTTGTTTGAATTTAAAGTGTTTTATTTAGAATTTATTGATATTTTGAATTTGACTAATTAAGTGATTAATTAGATATTGTTTGAATTCCTATATTTTGTATTTTGTATTCGAATTTTAAAAATTGTATTAGATTACTGAACCACTGATACGAAAAATTGAATTTTTATGATTTTATGATGGAATTTTGATTTGTGAACTCTTTAAGAGTTCAGGTGGGGAGTGTGAAGAGAAACTTTTTCTCTGCTCCCATGGCAACGAAGGACGCGCGATGCGCGCGCATCCTACCTTAGAATGCGACTTTGTTTTTGTTGTGGCTGGAACGATACGAAGTGATGTTGTGATTTTAAAAAACATGATCGCTGTAATTTTTTACAGTTTGTTGATGAGGCTAAGCCTCCCTTATTTCGAAAAACCAGATCAAGTGTTTGATAATTCTTACTGTATATATGTATAGAACCATGCATCTGTAAATATTCATTAAATATTTAAAGAAAAGAATCCAGAAAGCACCTCCTTCATTGAGTTTGTGTTCGACTGTCTTTGAAATTTTCTTCACAGTATTTCACAGTGATACTTAATTTAATGATTAACTCAGTTTAACGAAAAGTTTTAATGGTCCGGATTAATCTATATTTATTTCCATCTGTATGAACTCCATTTTAATTATAATTTTCCTCAATTTTACAATATTTATGAATAAAAAATATTTTAAACCCTGTTTCAGTATGCATAAACGTAATTTTTTTTTCTCCAATTTTTTTTTTCTCGGGAACCAACGAAATATTCGATAAACTGCTTGCAAAATTATATTATCTTAAGTAGTGTTTGATATGGGTGAATATATAGAGATAAATCCTTTTAAAAGAAAAAAAAAACACATGTGTTTTAAAGGGGGGGGGGGGAAAGTAAAGAAATTGAGAATAAACAGATTTTTCAAAGTAAAATGTATATGGGGCATTTTCAATATCTTTAGACTTTTAAGTCCCTGAATAATAACTTTTATTTAGTGCATATTCTTATGGGTTTTTTTATTTCATATACCGGGGAACATCCCATTGCATGGCTGTATAACAATATTAATAAGTTTGTAACAATATTAATAAGTTGAGATAAATAAGTTGGGACGAAGTTGGGGGTGCAAATATACCAGGAAATTCTCTTACCGTCCCTAGTCCCTGATGCTGATTTTTAAGTTTGGAGCTGTCTGTATAAAATTGTTTCAATAAAAGTAATTCGATATAATTTTTTTCCGAAACTGAGACTATAGTTTTATATAACTATGTAGGAAAAAATTAACCTGCACACATTTTTACGGTTGTTATCATTTTTTTTAACCCCGTCCCTGAGTTTTAGATTCCTTACTATCCCTCTTACTAAAATTATACAGAAAATCACTTCAGATGCAGCCACAGAATTTTTTTCAACTTTTTTCTCATGCAGAAGTATGCTAGAGAAAGAATGGCCAAAATTATTTGACAAAAAATATATTTCAGAATTTAAATCAACATATTTTAATTTCAAGCATCGTGGCTTTATTGGTAGACTTACCGTCCCCAAGATTTATTCCTGCACTTTTCGAGAATTTTTTTTAAAATTTAATCTAATGTAAATAACTGTTTCTAAAAATCAATAAACACTGTGGCTACCAGTTAGTCTTAACGCGATTTGCCTAAAAATAGGAGGTAATTTTCCTTACCGTCCCATCCTTACCATTCCTTTTTTTCCTCACCGTCACTTTATTTTCTTTACCGTCACATTTTTTTCTTTACCGTCCCTTATTTTTCCTTTACTGTCCCTTCTTTAACACTACTTTAAGACAATTTCATACCAAAATTTTGTACTAAAAATACTACATTGTTATTCTTTCTTATTTGAATGCCCTGTGGGTACTATGCAAATTCATTACAAATAAAAATTTAGAAGAAAATAAAAAGTTATAGTGGTAAAATGGTAAGGAAAATTAAATTCGCAAGTTTAACTTAAACCTCAGTCAAATAAAAAAACAATTCACTGCTGACCATTTTTTCTTTATTTTGAATCATTAAGACATTCGTCTATAAGTTTAAAATGTTATTTTAGCAAGTTTAATTTCACCAGATTTTTATTCCTGAAAGTCAAAAGATTGTGAGAATACCCCATATATCTAATGTACTAGAAGGGATTACAAATTAAATACCTTTGGTTGATATTTTTTTTTAATTTAATACCTAGAAGATTTAAGAGATCCTTTTTAATCGTTATATCGATATTCAACTGTAGATAGAAGTCAACCACAGAATTAAAAATAACTAGCAACAAAAACAAAAGGGAACAATTTATCCCTTAACCCGATATAAAATATGTTTCATTTATCACCTGGAATAAAATATTTTTATTTTTGTTGCAGAGATCATTAGTAACTTTCCAAGACACAGAATGCTAAACCATGTATAAAAGTTAACCTGTTATTTTCTCGCATCATTTATTTCATCTTCTTTTACAAATTAACTTACACTTAACAGACCGATGACAAATGCATGTTTTTTACAGTGATATATGTCATCCGTGTGATGATAAGTACATTTTCTGAATGATCTTTAAATTGCGTGTTAATTCTAACTTTTTTTCTTTGTGTTGTCAGTTTTGGACGTTTTTATTCTTCCAACCATGTACTGAGCATTACCTGCGTGCATTGTTATGCTTCATGCATTCATAACAATCAAGTATCCTGAGTTTGACAGGCAGTCTATCAAAAAGAAAACAAAATATTTTTTTACTATACTACTACTTAACAATTTATAGAATATAAATTGTTCTTTAGTCTATAAATATTAATAAATTGTTATTTAAAATTACTAGGCAATCTAACCAGGACTTCCCGGATTATAGAATACAGGTTAAAAACATTTTTTTAAATTGAAAATTCTAATTGAGTTTTGAATTCCATATTTTTTTAAGATTCCCCACGAAAAACAGAAATAGCACAGTTATGTGGAAAATATTAATGTATTTAAATGAAGTTTTTTAATTTATTATAAGCGATACCTTCATAATAGCCACACGTCTGGAGTTAATAACCGAAGAATTCGCCAAATATTTCGCTAATTGTAGAAGCCTTTTTTATTCTGACAATTCGCAATTGCTTAGTTCGATTACATGTCTTTTAAATTTCTGTTTTATTTATATTATTTATTGATTAATGAGATTTTTTAATTTCGATATTTAACATTAGCCGGAAACAAATTCTGAACTATTTATGTTCTCTTAAGTAAAAATTTTAAAACCACAAAAAATCACTAAATTGAGATTCAGTTTTCAAACAAATTGCATTTAAAAGATCATTTGTTTTCCTATTCGACGGTGTAATCATTGAAACGGTGCAATGTAGAGATATTTTAAAAAATGCAGTAGAAAATAAATTTATTGGTCTGATATTGGCACTGTCAATATGACTTCAGCGTTACTCACGGAAATGTTTTTTCTTTATAATAAGGCCAATGTCAGACGGGCGTCTTTTCTGCTGCTTTTTTGCTGAAGTATTATATATTCACAATGCTATAGAATTGTGAATGGATAGTACTTAAGCAAAAAAGCAGCAAAAAAGACGCCTGTCTGACATTGGTCTAAAGATTGAAGTACTATTCAATAAAATGGTAGCATGACGGTGTATGCAGTATATTAACCGTAGATTTAGTTCTGTGTAAGGTTCAGATTGTCATTCAAAGATAGATAGCGTGCGATTTCCGCTAAAATTGGAGTGAAAATCAGATTCCAATGCTAGCAGTTCAGTATGAATGGTTCGTAAGATAGGCTAAAAGTACTAATGAATAGTGTTATAAAAAAAAAACACTCATATTAATTAGGCCAGAAATGTTTCTGGCACCAACTGATTGCTAAAGATATTATAAAAAAATCCTGCACTCAAATTATGATTTGGATTCTATATACATACTAAAAATCCAAGCAACTAGGTTTTTACGAAATAGCGATACTTACTTTTGACGCCATATACACTATATGGCCAAAGGTGACCGGTCGCTTGCGATTTTAGACGTTTTGTTAAATATCTAGAAAAATGCATGAAGAATTAACCTGAAACTGCACGTGTGTAAACAGGATAGTATAGGTCATATATTTCCGTGAAGATTTTTTCCCGAAACCCCTTAGGGGACCGACAAAAAATTGAAAAAGAACGAATACCTTTTGGATAACCCTGTAAAAACTAATGTAGCAAAAGTGTTCAAACTCAAGATTATTAGTAAGTGGCTTATTGTAATATAATGTGTTCATTTTTATGAGGATAGCATGTATATTCGTAGAGAAATTAAGATTTTTATAAAAAAAGTCCCAAATTTCGCAAAGTTTTTTGCTTATAATTAACAGAGTTCTTAATATAAAAAAAGCTCTCCGAAAATATGGCGAACAACATTGTACATAATACTCTGCAATCAGAATTAAAAATTAATAAAAATTGGATGAAAAATGAGCAGGTTTACTAAAAAATATTTCACTGCGCTTGCGCGATTGTAATCAAAATATATTGTGCATAATGTGTTAGCTAAATGTATAGAGCAACTTTTGTAAAAGTCGCAAAAACATAGTTTGAAAAGTTTGATAATGATCGTTGATAGAATAAGCTCAAAAGCTGTTGTTCCCAAAATGAAGCAAAAAGATGAGGGGTTGTATCCATATATCCATTGATTAGTGCCAATATAGCATACACAATATTGCACGTTCTACTGTATTTGGATACAGCCCCTCATCCTTTTGCTTCCATTTAGGAATAACGGATTTTGAGCTTATTCTATATACGATTATTATCAGACTTTTCAAACTAAATTTTTGAGACTTTCACAAAAGTTGCTACATACATTTAGCTAACATATTAAGCAAATTATATTTTGATTACGTTCGAGCATGCGCAGTGAATCATTATTTAGTAAACCTGACCATGTTTCATCCAATTTGTATTATTTTTTAATTCTGATTGCAGGGTATTATGTACAATGTTGTTTGTCATATTTTCTGAAAATAACTTTTTTTTATATTAAGAACTCTGCAAATTATAAGCAAAAACACTTGGCGAAATTTGGGACTGATTTTATAAAAAACCTTAATTTCTCTACGAGTATACATGCTATCGTCATAAAAATGAACACAATATATTACAATAAGCCACTTATTAATAATCTCGAGTTTGAACGCTTTTACTACATTAGTTTTTATAAGGTTATCCAAAAGATATTCGTTCTTTTTCAATATGTTGACGGTCCTCTATGGGGTTTAGGGAAAAAATCTTCGCCGAAATATATGACTTATACTATACTGTTTACACACCTGCAGTTTCAGGTTAATTCCTCAAGTATATTTCTAGATATTTGACAAAACGTCTAAAATTGCAAGTGACCGGTCACCTTTGGCCAAATAGTGTATGTGCCTTGAATCAAGGCAGCCAGAAAAAGGTACCGTATACAAACTTTTTATAAATCTTCGTATAGTTAAACGAGATCAAAATTTGAGGATGCTAATGTTAAATGCACGTGAAAAGCTTTAATCTATATTTTACCAAAAAATCATCCTACTGAAATTTCTCCTTTTTTAATCAGATGCATGGAATAGACTTAAACGTATTCCAGGCATTTTTTTTCTATTCAAAAACCTCTTTGTAATTATGAAATACATTAGTAAATTCATGTTAGAAGAAATTATAAACAACAATAGTTTTTCAATAAAAGTAACCACAATCGTCAAAATTATGGGTGTGTACGCTCTGAGAAATACCTTCTTCAATTCACGGAAATTTCCTGGCAGCAGTAATGACAGAATTTTTCCGTTGATTGAAGAATAACGTATTTTACAGTATGTTTAGTGTGTATCTCAAAGGGTAAAATAAATCCACATATGTAAGTTTTCCAAACAAAAAAACAAAAAAAAACAGTCATGTTACACAGGTTTAAGACAACAAAAAGCAAACAATTATCAATAAATTATTTTTTTCAAAGTGATAGTAATACATTTAATGCACTAAAAGAAACGTAATTCGAATTAAATACACTGATAATTAAAATTTTCAAACTTTATAACCAACTTTCATGGAATTTTGATTTATTTGACGTTTTCCTCGAATTAAAACTAACCCCAATTTAACGATCATTTTTAAGACCCTTTGCAATCGTTAAATTGAGGTTATATTTGGGCTTCTATAATGTCATTGTACAATTTAAAAGCTATTGGAGTATTTTCCAATAAATATTTTTATTTTTAAATACGTATTGTTATTCTTTTGATTAAAAAAAAATGAAATGTGTTAAATTTTGAACCCCGTCTGATACAAAAAGAGCGTCGTATACGCTGCAAAATACAGAACTTGCTATCTATTTATATAAAATCCAATTCTCTGTGTGTCCCTGACAATTCCGGTTGGACCGCCTCATTGATCGCGGTCATGTTAGAATTCCTATGGAGAAATCGGCATCAGCTTCAACAATAAGTAATTGTTAAAAAGTACTAATTGCAGGGTTATCACAATAGCGCAAAATTTTGACCTACTTAGTAAATAAAGCCAAATTTGGCGGTATATTGCCAAATTTGGCTACAAAAATAAGTTGCCATAGATGAAGGCAAGTTGACAATAGTTGACTAATTTAGCGAAATTCCCATTGAAGCCCATTAATCTTTCATAATCGAGCTCATCGCAATTTAGTTTAAACTCCCCTCATTTATGATTTTTTCAAAATGTATGAGTCGGAATTTTAAGTGTAATATACTAAAATGCACGTCTTTACATCTTCATGCCGATGCTACTAATAAAATAAAAGCCACTAGAGCGCGCTGTACTATCTTAGCTCCTAAGTTCCCGATTTTAATATGTTTTACATACCCCGGATACAGAAATTAAATTCTCGATACTGTTCCAGTATAGGGGAATTAGCAAAATTGAGAAAACTGCCTTGGCGAAGAAAGAAATTAGGAAACATATTTTTTTCAACTTATTCACTGTTTCACCTCACATACACACGCATTTTTCTATATTAATACAATTTAATTAACATAAAGAAGTCTACTTTTATTAGGAACCAGAAGTAATTTGTACATGAAAACAACAATAATATACATTTAATTAAAATACATGTATAAACAAACAAACAAAAAATATCGATTTTGTTTTCATAGCTGTTTATATCATTTAGCAACAAATCTCACTTTCTGATTCCCGAATACCGCCAGCTTTTTAAAAATACATCAAGACCCAATAGCGGAAAAGTACCAAATTCTCTATTACGAAAAGTTTAAATTTTCAATTTTTGAAAAAGCACTGTAAAACTAAAAATTTAAGAATAAAATAAATGTAAAGACTAAAAAATTAAAAATAAAATAAATGCAAAAAAAGACATGCTTTCGTTGAAATTCACAAAAATGTAGAATATATATATATATATACATATTTAAATATACTAAAAAGTAGAAAATAAGAATTTGGGTTAAAAAAAAAATTGTTTTATTTTCTCATGTCCAAGAAAAGAAAAATGAAAACGTAAAAAATTAAAGCGTTGGCGCCAACTTTATATATATATATATATATATATATATATATGTATATATATATATATATATATATATATATATATGGGTGTGTGTGTGTATACATACGTATATAATATAATATCATTAAAAAACTTAAATTAAATAAAAGCTAAATTTCATTGGGGCACACATTTTAATCCCATGCTTTTAATTCAACGCATTCTTTCATTTCTTATTCTAAAAACCTTAATCTGTTAAAAGCTACACATCTTTGTAAAAAAAACCACTCATTTATTTTATTCTTTCATATTTTGATACATTAAATTCTTATTTCTTTCGAATGTTTATTAATGCCATTTTTATCTTTTATTAAAATTATTATTCGATATCCCATGATTCCTTGGAAGTTTTTGCCGCGTCTGATCCTCTTCCACTTTTAAAATTTCCGCTATAAGTAAAGCGTTCTGTCACTACATCAAATTTTGCCCAACCTTACCCATCCTTTTCAACCAATCGCTAAGCGCGCCTAGCGTTCCCCTGTAACTAAAGTCTTGTTGGCTCCGGCGTAGAACACGTCTGTGTAACTTTGCACATTATCTTCATTTTTATAACAGACCTGGAAAGTAAGATTTGTACGTTTCCGTTTGCTAATAATGACCTGTCACTAGGCGAAGTTGGTTTTTTAAATAGTGCAGTTCTAATACAAACTAAGTTCTTCGATTTTTAATATGAAGTGATACAGTCCAGATATAAGAATCAATTGGATTATTAGTGGCATTGTGCTGAGATGTGAAGTACAATAAAATCATTAATGATTATGCCACCTCTATAATTGATTGAATGGCAAATTCTTCCTAATGTTTTAAGTCCTGTCTTCCAACGTCACCACTTACGACTGCAATATTAGTCCAGGGGAAATGTACATTTTACCTTGCAAAAGGTCGGGTAGAAGATTTTTTTTCTAAATTGTTTATAATGATGCCAACATGGAAAAACCAAGTTTTCTAACAAAATTTCATAAAGCTAAATTTTCTGTGGCCGAAAAACAACAAAATTTTGGGACATTTTTTGATATTTTGGAAATATCTCGAGACTCGTTGCCGTAGCATATTATTTGTCAGATACAATATTAAAGAAGATAAAATTCTCTACAACTTTCACGTTTACAAGTTTTTTATACACTCAATAGCAAACGCAGTACGCTATTTCAAAATGGGACAGTTTTTTCAATTTTCTTAAAAACCGTGAAAAACGTAGTTTTGCCGCGATTATTCAAATGTTCTCCGCGAATTTAATTGTGTATGACGACTTCTAAAAATTGGTAGCAGTAAATTATCTGTTATTTGTACACTCACGTCTTTATTTTCATCTCAACAGACATTTTATATTCAATAAATTTATATAATTTTAAAAGTAGGGCAGAGTGTAGATGAATGAGACAGTTTTCATATTTAGACAGTAACTTTAAGGGTATACAATGTTAACTTCAAAGCATTGTTTAAAAGAATTTTTCAATATATAGTAACTTATTGGCACGATAGTTTCAATTAAAAAGGATTTCTTGCTTATTTTTAATAAATTTTATAATTTTTATAATGCATACATATTTTTCGAGGTATCAATGGAATAGGTGGGTCATTTTCAAAATCTGTCCATGTTTTGGAATAATAAAATCAAATTTTTATAAATAATCAGAAAGCTTTAATTGTTTGTAAATACTTACTTTACCTCATAAACATTAATATACAAGCATCAGCAGAGACCAAATTACTATTTTAAGATTTTAAAACTAATTTTTAAATTTTAATGCACTTGGTATAATGACATAAGTGAGCACGGTAATAACAAATTAAGCAAAATATTTTTATTTTCCTCCAGGCATAAATGGCAGCCATTATATCTTCTGGCCTATACAATGATTTTCTATTTCTCATATAATAAAAGCAGATTAAGAAATAACAGTTCATTTAATTATCAATTAGAATTGGGTACGGTAATGACTTACAAAAGGATACTCACCAAAACATTCAAAGTCTTTGCTTGTTTTATTGAAAGTATAAAACTATTTACTCTATCCACCTAAACCTGATAACAAGTTGATTTTTGAGGAGTACTTTTGCCTTGATAAAAAGGCATGTGCTGCCCTCTAAAAAAATCCGGAGTAATTTTTCGTCAGAATCATAGCAATGACACTCTTTCTTGGGACACGGTTTAAAAAAATTAATAAGAATTATAGATGAAAATAAATATGTTTTTAATTAGTAGCATTTTAATAAATAAAAATGTATAAAAAAATTATAACCATCTGCTTTAAATAGAACTTTGTCAAATCTTTACCTAATAAATTGCTTGATGGGACAACCTACGGAAATGACATTTTGACAACAAAAGATTATACTTCTTATTTTAATTTTTTTATAAATAATAACATATCTGTAAATTATCATTAAAAAGCATGATAGTTAAAATGCAATGTTTAAAATTATGGTATTTAACTATTTTTCTGTGCAAATGTGAAAGTACAGTAAAACATGACACTTTTTTTTGAAAATCACCCAGGCATGAAAATTTGCGAAAACATATTTTATTTCCCACTACAATGGTATAATTTATTTACTAATTATTGATATAACATATGTTTTAATGTTTTACAGTTTTAAAGATAGTAAACATTGAATTGTAGTTCCATATAAAAGGTGGGACTCAAAAGATAAATATATTTTATGTAAGAAATACCTTTACCTTATAAAATAGCTACAATAAAAATGGTACCACATTATTTCACTAACTAATGTTATGCATTTATATTTTGTAAAATTTATAAATTCTGTTAATAAAATATTTGAGATCACTAGTTTTATAAAAAATATTTAAAATATTATTTTTAATACATATTGCCAATTTTTTCCACTTACATCAATAAATATAACAAGAGATTATATCATTTTAGCATGCAAAAATATATAAAACTGTAAGACATTAATTGCTTTAAAGCTCAGACAGAATACTTTACATTTCAGAACGGGTTCCAAACAGATTTCCAAAAATGAAAGTGTCCGAATACATATATATATATATACATATAAAGCAACCAAACCCGAAAAAGTACAAAAGCACAATATTAGATATTGATCTCAGTTATCCCATGAAAAAAAAAAAAATAAAATTAAAAGTAACAAAATGCGAGTGAGATTTTATCAAGAACGCTCCCATAGGTTTAATATTACCTTGCCTTCGTGTGGCTAATTTAGTCCCATAATTCATATAACTGTGACTCTAAACGCCTCAATAGGACAACTACCGTAAAATCTTTGAAAATGAAATCTGTATTCACGGAATTTGGTCTTTAAAGAAAAAATATATATTTTTTCAAGCGAAAGAATATGAACAATTATACCTGCTAAGATGGAAACCTGTTTAAAGCGGAATATATTTCGGCTCCTATCGGTACGGTTTTCAAGGTTTTAATGAATCAATATTTGACAAAACTGATTACGTAGTTCAGCATTACGTGTTTAATGCTTACACACTTAAAATTTTCAAAATCCGGCTATTAGAGATTTATTAAAATTCCCGTGGTAAATTTTCTTTTTAAAAGAGGGGAGAGAGGGGGCGCCAAATTCTATGTTTGCCACGGGTGCAAAAAAGTCTAGTTTTAGCCCTGAAACACATAATTTACTGCTACTAATATATAGAAGTTGACATGCACGATTAAATCCTTTGGAAACATTTGAATAATCGGGGCAGAACTGCGTTTTTGACGGTTTTTAAGAAAATTGAAAAAATTGGCCTATTTTTAAAGTGGCGTACTGCACTTGCTATTGAGTGTATAAAAAAGTTGTAAATGTGAAAGTTGTAGAGAACTTTATCCTCTTTAATATTGTAGCTGACAAATAATATGGTACGGCAACGGGTCTCGAGATATTTCAAAAAACCCCAAAAAAGTCACAAAATTATCTTGTTTTTTGGCCACAGAAAATTTAGCCTTAAGAAATTTTCTTAGAAAACTTGGTTTTTCCATGTTGGCATCATTATAAACAATTCAGAAAAAAAAATCTTCTACCCGACCTTTCGCAAGGTAACCCCCTTTTTTAGGGTTTCGTTCATCTCACGAAACCCTATTCGTCTCGCTCCTCTGTCTGTCTGTCTGTCTGTCCGTCTGTCTGTCCGTCACAGAGCCCGTTCTCAGAAACTATACATGTTGGAGACATGAAATTTTGGGTACTTATAGCTGAACACTTCACATCATACGACAAATCATAAAATTTTGAAAAAGTCGTACATTTAACCCTTTGGGCTCCCGCATGTGTATTTTAAACAATTCTTTCTAAGTGAGCTCCTAATTATGTTGGAGACATGAAATTTTGGGTACTTATAACTGAACACCTCACATTATACGACAAATGATAAAAATTTGAAAAAGTCGTATATTTAACCCTTTGAGCTCCCGCATGTGTATTTTAAACAATTATTTCTAAGTGAACCCTAATTAGGTTGGAGGAGTGAAATTTTGCATACTTATAGCTGAATACCTCACATCAAACAACAAATCCTAAAATTTTGAAAAAGTCGTACATTTAACCCTTTGCACTCCCACATGTGTATTTTAAACAATTCTTTCTAAGTGAACCCTAATTAGGTTGGAAGAGTGAAATATTGCATACTTATAGCTGAATACCTCACATCAAACGACAAATCATAAAATTTTGAAAACGTCGTACATTTAACCCTTTGGGATCCCACATGTGTATTTTAAACAATTCTTTCTAAGTGAGCCGTAATTATGTTGCAGGAGTGAAATTTTGCATACTTATAGCTGAATACCTCACATCAAACGACAAATCATAAAATTTTGAAAAAATCGTACATTTAACGCTTTGGGCTCCCGCATGTGTATTTTAAACAATTCTTTCTAAGTGAACCCTAATTAGGTTGGAGGAGTGAAATTTTGCATACTTATAGCTGAATACCTCACATCAAACGACAAATCCTAAAATTTTGAAAAAGTCGTACATTTAACTCTTTGGGCTCCCGCATGTGTATTTTAAACAATTCTTTCTAAGTGAGCTCCTAATTATGTTGGAGACATGAAATTTTGGGTACTTATAACTGAACACCTCACATTATACGACAAATGATAAAATTTTGAAAAAGTCGTATATTTAACCCTTTGGGCTCCCGCAAGTGTATTTTAAACAATTCTTTCTAAGTGAACCCTAATTAGGTTGGAGGAGTGAAATTTTGCATACTTATAGCTGAATACCTCACATCAAACCACAAATCCTAAAATTTTGAAAAAGTCGTACATTTAACGCTTTGCGCTCCCACATGTGTAATTTAAACAATTCTTTCTAAGTGAACCCTAATTAGGTTGGAGGCGTGAAATTTTGCATACCTATAGCTGAACACCATCATGCGACAAATCATAAAAAATTGGAAAAGTCGTACATTTAACCCTTTGGGCTCCCACATGCTTTTTTTAAGCAATTCTTTTTAATTGAGCCCCTTATTAAATATGAGATTTGAAATTTTGCATACTTATAGCAGAACACCTGAGGCCAGGCGACAAATCATAAAATTTTGAAAAAGTCTCACGTTTAAACCTTTGAGCTATCACATATGTATTTTAAGCAATTCTTTCTAACAGAGCCACTAATTAAGTTGGAGACATGAATTTTTGCATACGTATAGCTGAATACCTCAGAACACACGACAAATCATAAAGTTTTCTAAAAGTCTTATATTATTTACTCCTCCGTACTCTAACTTGTATATTTTAAGCAATTTTTCTAACCTCCGCCCTTTTCACCCTTTAGAACTTTTCCAACATTTGCCGACACCCCTTTGACCATTCTTTCATATTATGCACCATAGCCTTACATATTTTAGTTCCACTTTTTACCAATAGGGGCGCCTACTTATCTCGGGTGCTATGGGCCCAATCCCCTCGACTAATATATCTACGGATAGTATGTAAAACGGATTTTCGTTCGGATACAGGTTTGTTTAGAATCAAGTGCGCCCCCTGGTTTTGAAATATGGAACTAACAGATTTTTCAAAAGGATAAAGTGTTTTGAAAGGAATATTAAACGAAACCCTCTGTGCGATCTGTGATCACACTTACCCACTTGTTTGGTACATTTCCCCTGGACTATATAGGTATTCTACGGAATAATTGATGGTTGGCGATGATACGGCATGTGTTCGTCATCATATTTGGCGTTCATATCGAGAAGCATATCATATATATATATATATATTCTACATTTTTGTAAATGTTAACGAAAGCATGTCTTAAAAAATACATTTACTTTATTTGAAATGAATGAGTAATGAATGAAATGAATTAATAAGAATGAAATTTCCAGTTATACTGTCATTTGCAATGACGATAAATAAGTCACAAAGGCAAACATTTTCTACAATTGGACTGTATTTAAAAGAACCGTTATTTTCTCATGGAGAACTATATGTAAGTATTTCAAGATGTAAAGCGGAAGGGCAGTTAAAAATATAAAGATACAGAAATGCAAAGTCAAGCTTTAAATAACAAAAGAAGTTTTTACAAAAAAAAAAAATCATAAATGTGTTTTTTCTTTAATGTGTGTTATTTTCATCTATCGCTGCGGAACAAACGAGTAAAACTCATATTTTTGCACATGTATATATCTTTATATTTCATTTTCCGTCATTTTTAGCGGGCTATCTTGCTATTAAATTATAAAGATGATAAAAATAGCTTATTAGGGTTTTGTTATATTTTTCGAGATTCAGAAGTAATAAAATATTTTGCACTTATTTTAACTTTGTATCAATATAATTTATATTGTTTATTTAAAGCACACTTTAAAATTAAAAAATATACTGTCTTCACATTTCTAAAACGTGCACTAATATAGGGGTTTTTCTACGCGTTTTACTGATAAACATCTATATGTAGGATTTCACAAAGTTATGATTTTATTTTAAGCAACACAGCGATAAAATTAATATGACATCATAATTTTTTAAATGAACTGTTCTTTTTACAGTTAATTATTAAGTTTTAAACTATTTTTAAACCACGTATAATTTTGAAAATAACTTAATATTTTATAAAAACTCATTGCAGAAATTTTAAATATTTAAAATTTAGTAATAGCTGATTAGGGTTTTGTTATATTTGGCGGGATTCAGAAGTAATAAAATATTTTGCACTTATTTTAACTTTATATCAATATAATATATATTGTTTATTTAAAGACACACTTTAAAATTTAAAAAAATGTACTGTCTTCACATTTATAAAACGTGCACTAATATAGGGGTTTTTCTACACCGTTTTACTGATAAACATCTATATGCAGGATTTCCCAAAGTTATGATTTTATTTTAAGCAACACAGCGATAAAATTAATAGGACATCATAATTTTTTAAATAAACAGTTTTACAGTTAATTATTAAGTTTTAAGCTATTTTTAAATCCTGTATAATTTTGAAAATAATTTAATATTTTACAATAATTCATTGCACAAATTTTAAATATTTAAAATTTAGTAACTCACACATAAACAAATTAATTCACCAATTGTTTAATGCGATTTTTATATAAATATTTATTGCACTTTATACTATTTTCGAATTTAGTATAAATTAAAAAATAATAATAAATATTTTTTTAGCAAGATTCAAGACAAAAAGTAAGAAATACGCATTGTTTTGTATCTAACATGTAAAATATAAATAAAAAAATGGAAAAATATATATGCATTGTTCATTATACAATTACTTATTGTATTTTATATTATTTAAAAAAACAAATGCAATTTAAATTTTTTAATATCAGATTTTTTACACTAGCAAACATTTGCAGTGTATAATTTTCGTATTTACGTATACACATATACGTAAATTTACAAATTAAAACAGATATACTGATAATACAAAAAGATCTGCGTATATGTGTAAAGTGGCGTGTAAATTGCCAAAAACACGCCTGGTGTGTTTATTTCAAGATGCACATTGCTCTACGTATTTTGATGATAACACATTAAACTGCTTAAGTCTGTAAAAAGTTATCAGATAACTCTGAAATACACGGTTTAACGTGTAAATTACAGATGCGTGCACATTTATATGAGCAATATACCAAAACGATGAATTTTGGTACATAGTACGTAACCTTATAGTTTGAGATGTAAATTTTGTGCTAAATATTTTATGGTCGCAAAACAAATTTGCATGAAAACAAACAAACTCATGTTCTTGATGTGTTTATTCTCTTTCCAGCAGATTTGTTTTAAGATCACAAAATAAGGTAGTAACCTTACATTACAAGAAACATGATTGTCTGAAATTATGTTTACTGCATGCCATATCTCTATTAAAGTTGTTTTGAAGCCCCAAAATTGTTATGCAGAATTTATGCACAGAGACTGTATAATCTAAATAAATATACCGTAAAATAAAATTTCGTTAGAATATAGAAATTGTGACGCCAGTACCATTTTCGTATTTCGTCGGAAATTTTTTCTATCAATTTCAGTCACAAGTTTTCAAAGATACAAACAACTACATGAAGAGCAAAAATTTTCGATTTAATTCAATCTACAGTAAACAAGCAATGCTTACGGAAACGAGATACGAACTGAGGAACTACAACTTTCCAAACCAGTACCTTGACCATTCATCTACTATTACGCAAACCAAGTTTTCAAGAATAGATATTTATTGTGAGCATACATAAGTACACATATTTCTGTGTAATATTCTGTTCTTACATAGACTTCTGTGTGATATTCATACACAAAATCCTGCGTAATATGCTGTATTTATAACTGTGTAAAATTTGAACGCATATTTGTGCATAATTTTCTGTTCTTACGTATATTTCTGTGTAATATTCTTACACATATTTCGGTGTAATATTCAAAATACACAGATATTTCTGTAATATTCAAAATTTATCAAATTGCATTAACACACTAATTCGGGTAAATCCGTACAATTCACAATGTTCATACACTTATTTGAGTTTTTGAATAGCTAACAAATTACACACTTCCATTAAGTTGATAAACACACATAAATATAGGTAAATTTTTACGACAACAGAAGAACTTTTATAACAAAAGTGTAATTTTGCAAATTTACATATTTATTTATGTAAAAGTGGTTAATTTACACATTTATTTTATTGAGTATACAGCCAGTATCGCCAACTTTTGAAAAGTTTTGAGTATTCTCAAAAGTTCTTGAATAAAATAACTCATACATTTTTTTTTTTTTTTTAACTTAGTGAGTGTGTGTGGAGGAATGAAAATTTGAAGTCAAATTATTGTTTTTTCTAACTAAAATATAAAATTACTATAATTTAATAAATAATTTTATTAAATTATGTTCTTCCAAGTTCTTCCTTATAAATACATTAATATTTATTATAAATAATATAAAAATTGCTAACTTTTGAAAAGGAAAAAAAACTAAATATCAAGAAAAACATACATTTTAGACACCTGGGTGTTTTATCGATTCAAGACATTAAAACAGATGGTAAAATATACAGGGAAATTGTTTTTGAGATACAGTTAATTGTACATTCATTGAAAGGGCTTTCAATACTCTTGTATATTCTAGTACAGAGTCGGCGAACCTTTTCACACCCGCGTGCCAATTTTTTCCAAAAAATACTTTACATGGTCATGACGTGCCAACCAATTTAGTGGATCAAAATAGCAAAATTAATAAAAATATTGATTTTAGGATATAAAATATATCGGTAGCATTTTGTAACATATTTAAGTATTTAAAAAATTCTATTTCTCTTGTTGCGTCTTACATGCCAAACAATTCAGACAAGTTTCGTATTTCAGTATACGAAGAGAATACGAGCTGAATCGGAACCACCTGACAAACAGGCTTCTACTTGAGATTTTCATACTTTCCATTTCAAAAAATAAATAAATAATTATCAGAAAAAAACTATCAAAATGGTTTCTTTAAAAAAGTTGTTGTATGGAATTGAACTTAATTCCAAGTCATCATAATTTCACCAACAGTATTTTTGCTTATGATCGTTATTTTCCGGTAATCTCCTCATTCGCTCATCTCAAAAATCTCAAAAATTTTTGAGCCAATATTGAGATGTATTGGGATTTATTTATTGTACTTCAGTTTATTCAATCTGTATGACAGCGACAACTAACCTAATTTAGAAAAATCCATCAAGTCTAAATTCAAAATAGTGCAATTTGTGTGTTTTGACTATTATGAAAGGCTGGGGGTATGGCAGCTGATACTTAAAAAAAATAATAATAATAATCTTTTTTGTGTGTGTGTGAAATTGTTTAACTGCTTGTCAACTTTTTAAAAGTACCGAGGTTTTACTCAATGAATTTCAAAATAAAAACTATTTGCACATAAGTCCAATAAAATGTAATCTATCATGCCAAAAATGTTGCACATAAGTTAACAGACATATCAATTCTGCTGTTTTGCAGGAAACAATCATAATAGTTTTTTTTTTTTTTTTTGTATTTTTCTTCACAAAACTTGAAAATTGAATGTATCGAGAATTGCATTTTGTTAATAACCTTGTTTTACACGCGAGGTCTTGAATACTTTAATTTAGAACATGAGTCTATGCCGTGCCGAATATAATCTCCAGCGTGCCATAGGTTCGCCGTCGCTGGTCTAGTACAATAGTGTGTAACAATATGTAAGTCCTGATGTGCTTACTATTTTACAAACAAAATTATTCTGAGAATATCAATAAAATAAAATTTTATTTCAGCAATTAAAAAAAAATAAATAAATGGAAATTGAGTGGGCGCGGAGATCAAATTATTCAGTGGGCTCGAGCCCCACGGGACCATATAAGTTAGCGCCACTGTGTACTGCCACTTATGAAAATGCCATATCTAAAATTTATGAATGATTTTTTATATTTAATTCAAAGTAGCGAATTATAAGCTGTTTAAAAATTAATCTGCATCTCATTTATTTTTAAACACCCCGAATAAACACTTGAACATTGGTGAAATGTTTTATAGAATTTCCTGAATATGGCTCATAAAATTAGCAAATCTTATAGTAAAATTTTGCTTTGGTTTTGGAATATAAGTATTTATTCAATGTATAGAATAATTTTTTTTTAATGAATAATTTACATTTTTTTTAATTCTGTAAAAAAGTAAATTGCCACAAAATAACTTTTTTCTCTTTTTTTATCTCTCACATTTTTTCTTCACTTTATTCGTTAAGTTACCAATGAATTATTTAAAAATTTTTCAGTCTAAATCTACATGTTTAAAGAATTTTTAATTAACGAGAATGTATGCCTTTAAAAATTTTCGTCTGGAAAGAGGAGGGTAGGTGAGAGAGTATTATATATTTTGGAAAGAAGAGAGGAGGTGAGAGAGTATTATAGATTTTATGTTAAATTTTTCCTCAAAAATTGGACTTTAGCCATTCATGCTTATGGTCGATTTGTGTAAAACTCTTATATTGACCCGAATTAAATTTTTGGAATGTTGCCATTTCAAGCTGATTTTCTGGATAACAACAAATACACCAGGGAGAATTAGAGGATGCTTTTAACGTAGTTTAAGTTTAAACTACGACAATGTTTTTCAGTAAATTTTTGTTTTATAAATTGTTGGTTTTATTTATTTCTTTACATAGTTTCTTTAAAATATTTAGAGCTATTTAATTAATATTTCATTTGTAATAAAAACTTCCACCGAGTTCTAAAAATATATAGACATATTTTAGGAAACACTTTAGCAATATGATACTTTTTTTTTAATTTGTAAGAAGATTTAAAATTGTATTACTCTAAAAATAAATTAATTAAAAATGCAATCTTATATTTACACTCTAAAAAATGAGTAAATTTACACATTAAAACATGTATACTGATGATACAAAAATGATTTGTCTATATGTGTAAAGTGGCGTGTAAATTGTCAAGTACACGACTGGTGTGTCAATTTCAAAATACACATTGTTCTGTGTATCTTGATGATAACACGTTAAGCTGGTTAAGTGTGTAAATAGTTATCATATAATTCTGAAATACAGAGTTTAACGTGTAAATTGCACATGAGTACACATATATCTGTGCAATATTCCAGAATGATTAATTTTGTGTTCATAGTACATAACGTTATAGCTTGGAATGTAAATTTTGACCTAAATATTTTCCTTTTCCAGCACATTTTTCTTAAAACCACAAAATAGTCTAACCTTAATTTACAAGAAACAGGATCGCCTGAAATCATATTCACTGCATTCCATTTCCCTGTTAGAGTTGTTTTGAAGTCCTAAAATCCTATGCATAATTTATGCACAGAACCTGTATAATATAAATAAATACACTAAAAATAAATAAATACACTATAAAATAAATAAATACACTATAAAATAAAATGTAGTTAATATACAGAAATAGTGAAGCCCGTTTTATTTCCGTATATCGTCGGAAATATTTCTCTATCAATTTCAGTCACAAGTTTTCAAAGCCACGTCTACATTAAAAGGAGAAAATGTCTATTTAATTCAATCTACTGCAAACAACCATTACTTACTGAAACGGGATACGAACTGAGGAACTGCAACTAAATATAAAGCACCATTTTGACCATTCAATTACTATTACGCAAGCCAAGTTTTCCAGTGTCGATATATTGTGCTCACGTAGGTACAAATATTTCTGTGTAATATTCTTACACATAAATTGTATAAAATTCTGTTCTTGGTATTCAAAGCATTTACTGTTCTTTTACAGGGACACACAAAATTTGGTTGGTTGATTGTTCTTTACTCAGTACTCTTAAGCCATCAAAATTTTTGAAATTTTATTTTTTTAGATATTAAACTCCTATCGCTTATGAACATTTTGATATAAATGTTTCCTTGAAATTCCCAATAGAACAGAAATTATGGCTTTTAGAATTATACCCTCTTAATAGCTGAAGTGGCGTTTCCGAAACTTTGAAGTCATTTTTCTCCAAATGATGTTTTTGGGCATAACGCGCATGATATCTAGAAAACTTCCGAATATTTTCAAAACGTATGTTTCATATTAGTCTGTATAAACTGAACCTAAAATTTACTTTTTATTGTTCAAAAGAATATTTTTAAAAGTGATTATAGTGGTGGAATTTTCAAAATTTTGTATTAGCTAAATACAACTTTGTATTAAAAATATAAAAATGCCTTAAATACAAATTTATCTAGGTTCAGGGTAATTATTGTAGTCTGAAGTATAAGTAGGCACCAAAATTTTTATTCTAGTTGCAATATTTATTTTGTAATCCTGCGCGTAAGCTGTGACACCAATTTTCTGCTCGTCAAATATATGACAGTTTGGAGCCCGTTATAAATGCTAATTCTGCATTTTTTTTATTTTTTTCCAATTTTAAGAAGCTTGAGACCCTTAATGCCACAAAATCCGTTTAGGGACATGTAGTATTAAGGGACATAGAAAGGAATTCGGTTACAGAACGTTATATGAGCAGTAATTTCTGGAAGTATGTTTTTAATTGTGAAATGCATTTTTAAACGTAATTATTTTGCACATTAAATTTTTTGTATAAATTCTCTACGTCATATACAGCACTACACAAATGAATTTTAATACATTTCCGTTTGTTGATTGAATATACTAAAAGGGAATTTTCAACTGTATTATGCATTTCCTGACTGAAATAAAATTTTGCACACTCTGTAGTAAGTGTACAAATCTTTACATCATATGCACATGGCTGCTCAAAAGAATTCAGTATTTTTTCCGCTATTGATTGTAATTGATGTAATTGTGTTTTCAATTGTGTTATGCGCTTTTCAAAAAGTCTAATTAGACATCATATTTCCCTTTCTTAAACGGTTACGTTTTGTTACAAAATTACGAATGTATTGGGAAATGTTGCATGCTTTCATTTTATGCTTTACGCATAATCTTTGCTTGACGCTATTTCTTTCTTCTATTATTTTCAATGTGTTTAAATAAAATACAACATTTTGGGAGGTACGCAGTGTGAGGCGCTCGCCCTGTATTAAATAAAAGTTTTAACGGAATCAAGACGCGTTTATGACTGCAGATTTTTTATCTATATTCGTCTATCTGTACATACTCTAACTCACGTAAATTTGATCGTATTGGCATGTATTTCATATTGATATTTACTATATATTATTATCTATTGAAAATAAAATATATAGCTGTTACAGTATGGTCTACGTGAGACATTCATTTGTGCGTCATTTTACTAATGTTAGGATACATGAAGCATATAAATTTTATATCTACAACTCAGGTAGACTGCAGCAGGCTTTTGATACAGTATAAAGTGTGTAGCGTTTATAGTTCATTTGCACAGGCGCACAAAATATTTCCATTACTTTATGATCAATGGGAAAAATTGTTTGTAGTGTATTTTAATGTTACCACTTTAGCAATATGATACTTTTTTTTAATTTGTAAGAAGATTCCAAATACCAAATAAAATACCAAATTGAAATACCAAAAAATTTCATCGCCACGTACCGACCGGAGCCTGAAAATTCCAATTATAGTCTATCGTAAACCCGATCCGAACCTGACGAAAAAGAAAATTCCATCCAACCGTAACCCGATTTGCATAAGATAAAATAATTTCCGTCAAAACGTAACCCCATTAGAACCTGTAAATTCCATTTGAAATCAGCCTGAAACCCGACAAGAACCCGAAAAAAATTCAGTGAAACGTAAACTGACCTGACAAAAACAAAACAATTTCCGTCGACACGGACCAATCGGAACCTGCAAATTCCAATTGAAGTCTATCCTAAACCCAACCAGAACCAGAACCCTTCAACAAGAACCCGAAATCCTTCAACTTAAATACTAAATGAAAGTAAATTAAGTTTTCTTTTAATGCAATTATGAAAAGTATTCTATAATTACATTACAAATACCATTTTTCCCCTTTTATATTTAAAAATGAACATGTTGTATTCTAAGGATGAATGAAATAAGCAAGTGAGACAGATGTTTTCCCAGAATTATACGCAGTGTAGATGGTTACTAATGAAAATTATTATGAAAAATATATCTAAATTTTTTATATTAATTAAATCTGCTGATGAAGCAGATTTTTAATGTTTTTCCAAATTTACGCAGAGAAAATGGTTTGCTAATAAAAATTATTATGAAAACATTAAATGAAATTTTTTATATTAATTAAATTTGCAGATGTGACAGATTTTTATTCCCCCCCCCCCCTAGAATTACGCAAAGACGATAAGTAGCTAATCATAATTATGAAGAAAAACTGTACATGAAATGTTTTATAATAATTAAATCTGCAGATGAGGCAGATTTTTAATTGATTTCGCAGCATTAAGTAAGGAAGATGTGTTGCTAATAAAAATAATTAAAATATATATATATATGAAAAATTCTGCAACAATGACGTCTGCAGATGAGGCAGATTTTTAATGTTTTTCCAGCAGTACGGAGAGAAGATGGGTTGCTAATGAAAACAATTAGGAAACTATATAAGACAATTTCTGTAATAATGAAATCTGCAAATGAGGCAGCTTTTTAGTTTTTCCCAGAATTATTCAAAGAAAATAAGTTGCTAATGAAAATGAAAATTAAAAATATATGCGCATTTTTTATATTAATTAAATCTTCAGATAAGGCAGATTTTTATTGATTTCCGAGCATTACGCGGGGAAGATGGGTTACTAATGAAAATAATTTTTAAATATATATGAAAATTGCAAAAACAATAACATCTGTCACATGAGGCAACTTTTTAATGTTTTTTTAGCATTACGGAGAGAAGGTCGATTGCTAATGAAAATAATTAGAAAAACATATAAGAAAATTTCTACAATAATGAAATCTGCAGATGAGGCAGATTTTTAATTTTCCTCCAGAATTGCGCAAATAAAATAAGTTGCTAATGAAAATTTTTATGAAAAATATATGCGATTAATTAAATTTTCAGATGAGTCAGATTTTTATTTATTTCACAGCATTACACTGGGTGGTATTAATAAAAATAATTATAAAAATGTATATGATATTTCAACAACAATAACATCTGCAGATGCGGCAAATTTTTAATGTTTTTTTTTTTTTTTTTTTTTTTTTTCAGATAACGGAGAGAAGTTCGATTGCTAATGAAAATATTATAGTTAGAAAAAATTATAAGAAAATTTCTGCAATATTAAAATCTGCAAATGAGGCAGATTTTTAAAGTTTTCCCAGTATTATGCAGAGAAGATCGGTATCTACTGAAAATTATGAAATATAATTTAAGAAATTTTTACAATAATGACATTTGCAGATGAGGCAAATTTTTGTTGTATTTCACCTTTATGTACTAAAAAGATGGGTTGCTGAAACAAAACAATCTATAATAATAAAGAAAGAAGCTTGTGTGTGAGTGAGTGAGTGTGTCGACGGTGTTCTGAAGAGACCACTGCACGTAGAGTTACAAAATTTGGGGAAAAGGTACGTCTATATATGAAGTTTTGCACCTTGAAGCCCGATTTTCGATTTTTTGATTAGATTTTTTTTATTTACTTTTTTATGCGATTTTTAGCGCTTTTTTAAGTTTCGAGGCGATTTTTCCATATAAGTGAGAAGAGTATGGTTTCTTTCTTTTAACCCAATATAGTAAATTTTGTTCTCTTTTCAAAAAAGTTTATTCGGAATTCCTGGAGCGATTTTTGAATTTTTAGCGAATTTTTTATGCAATTATTGAACAGAATTTAATGCATTTCCATACCTATAAAGAGGTTGCCTTAGACGGACACAGTTCTGTTGCCAAATGCCGCCAAGTTTGTCGCCAAATTAGCGGTATACCGACAAATTTGGCGACCAAAATGAGTCACCAAAAGTGACGCCGACTTGGCGATATCTCTAATATTTCGCCAAATTCCCATAGACTTCCACTGTAAACCAATATGGATTACTTTCTTACAGAAAATCAACAAATTGAGATACTTTAATGCAACAAAAACTAATATTAACTTAAGGGATTATATTAATTCGATTTTTCCACATTAGGAAAAAGAATACAGATTCTTTCTTTTAACCCAATATAGTAAATTTTGTTCTCTTTTCAAAAAAGTTTATTCGGAATTCGTGCAGCGATTTTTGAATTTTTAGCAAATTTCTTATGCGATTATTGAACAGCATGTAATGCATGTCCATACCTATAAGGGGGTTACCGTAGGGGGGATCCAGTTCTGTCGCCAAATAACGCCAAATTTGTCGCCAACTTGGCGATATATCGCCAAATTTGGCGATCAAAATGAGTCGCCAAATGTGACGCCAACTTGGCGATATCTCTAATATTTCGCCAAATTCCCATAGACTTCCACTGTAAACCAATATGGATTACTTTCTTACAGAAAATCAACAAATTGAGATATTTTAATGCAACAGAAACTAATATTAACTTAGGGATTATATTAATTATATTTAAGGGAGTCCAAGTAAATTAATTACGAATAAAAGTAACACGATCTAATGCTTAGCATGATTTCCAAAAGATATATTTTAAGAGAGCACACAGGTCAAAGGAATTAGATTTGAAACTTTTATCCAATTATAATAAATTTTGACTTTCGTGATTTTTTAACTTTTTGTGAATTTTAATGCGCTTTTTACGTTTCTTCGCGATCTGCTGCAAATTTTTTACATTCCATTTTTGACCTAAAGTACATTCTGCTCTCATTTCAATAAAGTTTATTCAGATATCGTATAGCAATTTACGAATTTTTCGGGAATTTTGTGTGTGATTTTTAGTGTATTTTAGTGATTTGCTACTATTTTCCCCACATTAGTGAAAGAATCAACTTGCAATCTTCGAACATGATATATATATATATATATATATATATATATATATATATATATATATATACAGGGTGTATCTAAACTCTTGGGCAAAACTTTAAGGGGTGATAGTACACATGAAGACAAACAATATTAAATAGGAAACTAAGGGTCCCAAACGTCTTCCGAAGGAGAAAGGCGCCTTTAAAGTTTAGGGTCCAAAATTTCAAATGATTATAAAAAACGGAAAAATTGATCGATTCGTTTGCGGTTTTCACTAAAACTATTCTTTATGCCAGTATTTTCTTGAAAATAAATTTTAAAGATACATGTCAAAAAATGCCGATAGAGGGCGCTTTAGACTTTGAGTAACCAACAACTATTTTTTACTGTTATTTTTTGCATCTCATTACATGCTTTCAAACGCTTAGACTTAAACTTAAATTTTGAGCTCAAAATCTGAATCGTTGGGAGTGGTTAAGTAGCGCAAACTGAACTGTGTTCAAGAGTTAAAATTTCAAATGATTATAAAAGACGGAAAAATTGGTTGATTCGTTTGCGGTTTTCACTAAAACTATTCTTTATGTCAGTATTTTCTTGGAATTAAATTTTAATGATACAGTTTAAAAAATACCGATAGAGGGCGCTTTAGACTTTGGAGTAACCAACAATATTTTTTACTGTTATTTTTTGTATCTCATTACATGCTTTCAAAAGCTTACACTTAAACTTAAATTTTGAGCTCAAAATCTGAATCGTTGGGAGTGGTTAAGTAGCACAAACTGAACTGTGTTCAGGAGTTAAAATTTCAAATGATTATAAAAAACAGAAAAATTGGTCGATTCGTTTGCGGTTTTCACTAAAACTATTCTTTATGTTAGTATTGTCTTCAAAATAAATTTTAAAGATAAAGTTTAAAAAAACCGATAGAGGGCGCTTTAGACTTTGGAGTAACGAACAACGTTTTTTTACCGTTATTTTTTTTTTTTTTTTATCTCATTACATGCTTTCAAAAGCTTAGACTTAAATTTTGAGCTCAAAATCTGAATCGTTGGGAGTGGTTAAGAAGCTCAAACTGAACTGTGTTCATATGTTAAAATTTGAACCCCCCTCCTGAACACAGTTCAGTTTGCGCTACCTAACCACTTGCAACGATTCAGATTTTGAGCTCAAAATTTAAGTTTAAGTCTAAACTTTTGAAAACATGTAATGAGATACAAAAAATAACTGGAAAAAATAGTTGTTCTTTAATCGAAAGTCTAAAGCGCCCTCTATCGGTATTTTTTTAACTGTATCGTTAAAATGTATTTTCAAGACAATACTGACATAAGAAATAGTTTTAGTGAAAACCGCAAGCGAATCGACCAATTTTTCCGTTTTTTATAATCATTTGAAATTTTAACTCCTAAACACAGTTCAGTTTGCGCTACTTAACCACTCCCAACGATACAGATTTTGAGCTCAAAATTTAAGTTTAAGTCTAAGCATTTGAAAGCATGTAATGAGATACAAAAAATAACGGTAAAAAATAGTTGTTGTTTACTCCAAAGTCTAAAGCGCCCTCTATCGGCATTTTTTGAACTGTATCTTTAAAATTTATTTTCAAGAAAATACTGACATAAAGAATAGTTTTAGTGGAAACCGCAAACGAATCGAACAATTTTTCGTTTTTTATAATCATTTGAAATTTTGGACCCTAAACTTTAAAGGCGCCTATCTCCTTCGGAAGTCGTTTGGGACCCTTAGTTTCCTATTTAATATTGTTTGTCTTGATGTGTACTATCACCCCTTAAAGTTTTGCCCAAGAGTTTAGATACCAGGTTTTGCGTATATTCTCTTTTCAGAATTTGAGGAGCGATTTAAAAATTTTTCGCGATATCTTATTGTGATTTTCAGAGCTTTTTCGTAATTCCTGCTGTTTTTTGACGTACCCGGGCAACGCCGGGCAAGTTCGCTAGTATAAAAATAAGTAAGGAAGTGCTGTAACAATGATATCTGCAGATGAAGAAGATTTTTAATATTTTTCCAAGAATCAATTGGTTAACTGCATAATTTTGATTTAAAGAAAAAGGAAATAAAAGAAAAAGAAAACAGCTTTATTGGCAGATTTTATTTGTGCAACTGGTTGATAATTAATCTTAATAAACACCTTTTTTTTTACAAAAATTATTCCTACCTCCCCCGCCCCACCGTTGCGTAAAGATATAAAATATATATATATATATATGCAATAGAGACAACGACTAAGAGTCTAAGTATAACTTCATGAAATTTTCAGGTCTGTCGAACTGAGTTTCGACGTAAATTATTTTATCTTGCACAGATCGGGTTACGGTTGGATGGAATTTTCTTCTTTTCGGGTTCGGATAGGGTTTAAGAAAGACTTCAATCGAAATTTTCAGGTTCTGGTCGGAGCGTGCCAACGGTAATTGTTTTGTCTTCCTTGGATCGAGATACGATTCGATGGATTTTTTTAGATTGGATGGATCCAATTTTAGAGTGTGCGTAAGATGCAGAATTATGGGGGAAAGTTCAAGATGAAAAACTAGCTTTTTAAAAAGTACTGGGGGACAGATTTTAATGAGACTTGCATTGTTAGTTAGGTAATTTTTCGGAACAGTTAAGTACAGTACATACTGTTCTAACGTTGTTTTGTTATAGAGTTATGGAGGAAAGTTATAAAAACAGGTGAAGTGGATTATAAAAGATTAGATTTTTATCTACTGGGCAAATTTTGGTGAGGCTCGCATTATTAGTTGGATAATTTTTCAGGGATTGTTTTAGTATTTGCATAATAGTAGTTAGTAGATGCATATCGTTCTACATTGCTCTGTTATTAAATTACGAGTGAAGGTTTTATAATCAAGTGAACTCGATTATGAAAGATTACTTTTAAAAAGCTTACTTTTATGAAACATTACTTTTTAAAAAGCTGTGCTGGACAGATATGATGAGACTTGAATTGTTAGTTAGATAATTTTTCAGGGAGGATTTTAGTACAATGCATATCGTTTTATTATTCTTTTCCAAGTCCTACTGTAAATGATCAGTTAAAAGAGTTGCCTCTGCCAAAATTTTGTATTATAAAGATAATCTGAATAATCAAAAACTGAATCATATTTAAATAAAAGAGAACCTTTTTACATTATTTACTTGCTATTTCTAAAGTATTACTTAATAAAATTAACCATAAATGAAAATTTTCACAGACATTAATGATCTACCAATTCAAATTCCTGAGCATTGGCTAGTAAGTAATCTGTTTCTTGCTTTTTCACAAAAAAGGGTGTTTCCAAACAAAATAGAAAAAGTTCAGGGTTTCGATAGTAGACATCAAGACATACAATTTTTGCCCAGGAAACCAAAATCAGAACCCACTTATAGGGGTGATAGTACACATGAAGACAAACAATATTAAATAGACAACTAAGGGTCCCAAACGTCTTCCGAATCATACTCAAGGTCGAACATGAATTTTCGTTTATTACTTTTAACACGTTGAGGGGCAAGCAATTGTATTTCTGAAATGCTGAATTCCAACCGGAAATCTTAAAAAAAATTATTTCAAAATAAGGGAAAGCAATTTTCAAGCTTTTTCCCCCTCCCCCCAAAGTTATAAAAGTAAAACTTAAATAAAATTTTCTGGTACAAATCTCAATTAAAATTAGGTGGGATATAAATCTCACCACCCCTGAAGGGGTTAACAATAATGAAGATATCATAACCATATTTTCAACAGATGTGCTTTGATTTCTGTGAAATATGATATGATGAGAAGAGCTGGAAGTTACCACCATTCATGTCTAAGCAACTATGAGCTAGACATTCCTTTATTCAAAATACAGTTGACAGTATTTATACTTTGACACTGATCAAAATTCAATCAATTTAAATCATCACATTTAATATAAGCAAAATTAATATGTAACATATCTCTCTAAAATATCTTCATTGTTGATAAAGTTGTGAACGAAAATTCAGTTTCGGCTTGTACGTTACATATCCAATATTTTTGATTTGAATGTATTGCAATTTTGATGGAATAAATGGATTGAGATGTTGTTTGTTGAAAGATTTTAAGAACAACTTGTATCAATCTTTAAAAAATGATCGCGTCCTCCAGACACTGATCTAGGATGCATTTAAAAACTTCCTTGCTAAATGAAAGGGAGTAGAAAAGTTATTCTTGCTGTTGCCACCATTTCAATAGATTGTACTATTTATTTATTTTTACTTTAGTAAAACAGTTTTATAACTATCCTCGTCTTAAATAACTCAAAGCAGATTTTTTCCAGTATAAAGTTTACTTGTAAAAACCTCTTGTTTATCAAAATGTAAGTTGCCGTATTAAATATTATCTAAAAGTGTTTTAAATTTTAACATTTTAATGACTTTAAACTTTGAAATATAAAAGTATTCGGCCGAATAGTTACTATGCACTGTTAAAAATTTTGCAGCATTCTGGCAGTTCATTCGACCGTTTTTTTTTAAAAACGGTTTCATAACCATAATTTAACTATATTCTGACCATAAAATGGCCAATAATATGGTCAGAATAGTGTTAAATTACGGTTGTGTAACCGTTTTCGAAAAAAACGGTCAAATGACCTGCCAGAATGCTGCAAATTTTTAACAGTGTGCGGCTGGCCGAATAATCGGTTTTCGGACTAACAGTAAATATTCGGCTGAGCGAATATTCGGTATTCGGTTCGCAGGTATGCCGAATATTCAGTATTCGGCATAAATCACTCTTCACTGCATCCCTAATGTTAATATATATATGATATATATTATTTCTGTTAAAATAAGGAAAAAATAATATGCAAATATTTTATAGGAAAGTAAATATTTCACCCTTCTAAGGAAATAAGGATTCCTTCTAATAACTTTTCTCAATTTTGAAAAGAAAATTCTGTATTAAGCCAGAAAAACGTTTTCTTTCGTGGGCCGAAGTTTATTCGGACATCTGTCTTGTGTTCTCCGACGAGAAAGGGACGGGATGAGATGATGAGAATTTATCCTAAGGACATGTTTTGTGTTCATGGAAGGGGAAAAAGACACACTAATTATACCACGTCAACTGAGTATTGAAAAAACACGCCTTAAGTTTAATACATTACTATAAATAAAATTGACAGTGGAGCAATTTTTTTCATTCCTATTGAGTGAAAAAATTCCCTTATATACTGCCCTTCCCTACTGGCCAAAACTTGAACTAAAATTCTGTATGTTCGATTTCGAGATACAATTTTCGGGGACCTTAACCAACACTAATTGATCTTTCAAGACTTAATAAGAACTGGAAAGAAAAGCATGACTTTTGAACATTTTCTCTCTCTTTAGATCTGTTTCACTTTCATTTTTCAGTTCATGTTATTATCGACTCCTACGTTCCTATGTTCAACTCCATCAGATCTGTAACTGTGCCTGAATGTTTAACGATATGACAAAAAAAAATTATATTTTGTTCATTGGAAACGTAAATATGTGTAGAATTAATATATTTTTATACTGTTTTTTAGTTTAGTTTTGTTTTTCATAATCCGTGTTGGCGTTGTTTGTAATAATTTATTAAATTAATTGCAAAACTCCAAAGAATATTTATTCATAATTTTTTCTTAAAATGTATAGTTTTGCTAAAAGAGATTTTTCGGAAATCTTTGAACAGTTATAGTCCGGGAGGCAGCGTCACATTTTTGCAACCAAATTTAGCATCTTTGATTTTGGGATATATGATAGATCAGATGAGACAGATAAGGGACCGTCCACAAATGATGTCCCGCTTGAAGGGGGGGCGTGAAATTGAGACATTTTATGACAAGGGGGCGGAAGGGAGTAAGAAGTGTGATATAACACATTTTGGTTTAAATAAAAGCATTGAAAATCAGCAGATTAAATTTTGAAGTTATTTTGAAATTAAAGTATTTTGTGTTCATAAAATAAAGATAAGATTTAAAGCTAAATATATTAAATTCCATTTCAAATTCCAAAATACTACAGTTTCAAATTGCTCTTTCATATTAATATTTTATTACTATTGTATATTAATTATGTTTTTGTTGTAAACCTTAATCTTATTTCATACAAAATGAGTACATGAATCATTTTCATTGTTATGCTCACAAATGTCATTAAAACACATAGTTAAAGTTTAAAAATAAAATTTGAAATATGATCTATAACGTAGTGCTTTGTTTCTGAACTACAAGCATAAGTTTATGTAATATAGCGTGACATGTGACAAGGGTGGTGTTGTGATGAAGTGTGACACAATGTGACAAAGATGGGAATGGGGGGGGGGGTAAAAAATATTTTAAAAAGTTTGACATCATTTATATACAGCCCCTAAGGAAAATGTCAGTCAGCCTGCTTAACAGCGGGGATTCTTGACATAATGATATCGCGTAGCCCGCTGCAAAGTGAAATGAATAGCAATCCTATTGCTTATGTTACCTCGCATCGAGGACATGATCAGAAATTAGGTTACCATTCATTTCACGTTGCATCGGAGTGTATGATTTTGCAACAGCAACCCATCCCACAGTGCTCCAAATAACTGGTAGTTTCGATATCTTCACCACCTGAACTGTCACATATCCCAATCTCAGAAACGCCAATTTGGTTCAAAGAATGTGACGCTGATTCTCCGGCTATTACAGGTTTCTAAAATTGTCTGGAAATATCAGGAAGAACGTTTATTTGTTATTTGTTGTATTTGTTTTTCGGAATATCGTTTGAATTGCAATGCATCTAAGAAGATATTTTGCAAATTAAAAAAGGTAAATTTTTCTTTTCTTGTTTTTCGAATCATTCGAGTGCTCACAATGTCTTTAACATGATCTTTGACCCATTAAAAACGAAAAAGTTTCAAATGTCTTTAATTGTTTTTCCCCTTTATAAATTCTTCTAAGATTCTTGAGAAAATCAGGAAATCATAGAACAACTAAAAGTACGTCAATTGATCTTTCAAAGAATTGAACTTTTAAATTAAGTAACGCAATACTTTAAAAATTATGTTTATATTTAGATATATTTCGGTTTCTTGATCATCATTTTTTAAACATTTTTTCTGCTTCGTTAAATTTTCCAAATCGTGTATCAGGAAATTTATTAGTAAGGGAACGAAAAGCAAAATAGTATTTGTTTGTCCTCTTGTAATAAATAATATTTTGGATGAATAACAATTTCTAGTAATTTTCCCTTAATTTTAGAAATGCCATGTTTGGATCCTTAATTTCATTCTAGTTTAATGGCAGCGTTGTGGAATTTTCTTTTAGTATTAGTAAATATTATTCAATATTTAAAATATAATAAAAATGAACAACAAATAAATAAATAGTAATTTTCAGAATTTTGCCTCAAAATGTATTTACTTTTCGCCCATAGAAACCATAAATTATAATTTATGATAATAACCATAATAATTCTAGCAAAATTTGATTATTCAAACTGACATCCGCATCGCCAATTATTCAGATCGATATCAAACATTTAAATTATAAAAAAAAATTCAAAGTAAAATAAAGAACTAGGAAACAGGAATTCTGCTTTTCAAGCATTTAGTGTCGATGAAAAAAAATAGTCCCCGATGAAAATATATATTATATAAATGTAGACAGAAAATATATAAATGTAGATAGTACAAAACATATTTCAGTTTTAACACTTAAAATACGCTCTTTTATTTTAAATAAAAGGACGTCTTTGCTGAAGAATTCCACATTTACGATCCAGTTTTACACAATATCTATATCAAAGTATGAATATAGTGTCACTATCGCGGAATAATACACAAACCCAGCAAAAAGCGATGCCGTCATTCCCGAAACTCGAAAAAAAAAAAACTCGTGCATATGTTGATTCACATTCCTTCATTTGTTTATAACATTAATATAGATACTGAAAATTAATTTATATTAGCTCCAAGTTCTAACAGAAATTTTTCACTTATATTTTTTCAAAATTCGGAAAATGTTATTACATACACGGATTAATAAATTTGCATTCGTTCAGATTTTTTATAAGAATTAAGTAAATGCGGAGAAAATAATTCACACAGATATTCTTTAAAATACATTTTTATAACAGAAGATATTCTTGGCATAGCACGTAATTTAATTACAATTTTTTTCAGTTGTTATGAGAAAATGGTAAAAAAAGATATAGTAATCTATTATTTTCCCCTTACTTTCTACAGAAATAGAGTACTTCAGTTGCCACTATTACAGAAATGGCATTAAAAACTACAAAAAAATTAATATCTCAAAAATAAATGAAGATGCAGTTTTCAAACAAATTGCATTTAAAAGTACTCTTTTCAGTATACGACGGTGTACAAATTGAAAATGTGTGATATTTAGAAATTTAAAAATTTTCAGTAAATTATCAGTATTTAATCGTACAATGATACACCTGCTTCGTTTTACGGGCGGCTTATGGTCAGATGTAACGTTATCTTTTAGTGACGACATTTTAATTGTTATCTGAAAGAAATAGCATATCGGGGGGTAAGAAGAAAAAAAATACTTATCGGAATGCAAAATCTTAGTATTCGTTAGAAGGAACACAATTTCCTTGAAATTCATACTTAGACCATGGGTTCAGGGATGAAATTTATGTTGAATTGAGATTTTCGAAGTCAAATTTTAAGTCGGTATTTTGCCAGTTTCAATGATACTGCATTTCTCTATTCTCACATTTATTTATTTATTTTTATTTATTATTAATTTTCCTTATTTCTTCATTTATTTATTTACTTTATTTATTATTAATTTTCTTCATTTATTTATTTAATTTTGTTAAATATACCCAACAAACACAAAGCTATCGGACGACTGCCGCTTGCCGATTCTGGCGGTAACGGCACGATATCAGGTTTCCGATATCGGTTCCAACACTTTTGTGGTCCCCTGGGCGATAGTCGGTCCTTTGGGCTGGAACTTGGTCGGACCGGTGCCGGCAGGATCGGCGAGAATGCGGCAGGATACTATGCCAGCTGCAGCCCGACAGCAGCATAAATTGAAAAAAAATTCTTTTTTGATGGCGCCATCTATTAGTCATCTTGACATGTGTCTTTGTCAGTATTTCAAGGGAGCGTATTTTGGAGTTACAAGAGGTTGGTTTCGATCCGAGGACCCCAGGGACAGAAGGTAAACGGCTTAACCACTCAGCCACTCAGCCTTGCTGAGGGGAGGATTCTTATGGGGTAATACGGTGAAGACATTTCTTTAAGTGATGGCTTGTTGTTGCGGATAGATCGTAAATGGGAAAATTGGAATTTTGAAGTGTTTTAAAGTTTTTTTTTTTTTTCTAATTGTCTTATCCGCATTTATTTAAATGATAATTTAGTATTTAAATCAATGAAATAAATATTTTAGCGAAGTAGTTAAAGCAAACGAATTGTTTTTTTTTTATATAAATTTAAAAATTATTAAATATTTAATGAAATTAATTATTTTTAGAGGTTTTGTTCAGTTAATAAAATTTTCTTATTAGTTATTATAGTATAATTACATGCGTTGCGTTAATTTATAAAAAGATATTTTTACTTTCTTCTATCTTTACAAGAAGAAAGTATTGGATTCATGAAAAATTTCGACTTCCGGTTTTCGACGGATTTACACGTTTTAGGGGTCAGATATTCCGAAAGACATGTTTTTACAAAATGTCTGTCTGTGAGTGTGTGGTTCTGTGAGTCTGTCTGTCTGTATGTGATACAAATTTTGTGGACGCTCTATCTCAAGAACTAATGCACGGAATTTAATAAAAATTTATATTCCAGTAGTCCCTAATATAAATTGGTGCTGATTAGTTTTTGGTGTAAATCGCCCCGCAGGTGGCGCTGCTATGCTGCATTTTTCGCGATTTCCGCAATAGCTCTATCTCAAGAACTAATGCACAGATTTTCATCAAACTTCAGATTCAGTTATTCCTTGATATGAGTTGGTGATGGTACCGTTTCAGTGTGACTAGCCCAACAGACGGCGCTGCATTTTGCAGGATTTACACGATTTTCGCAATAGCTCTATCTCAAGAAATAATGCACGGATTTTCATCAAATTTCAGATTCAGTTAGTCCTTGACATGAATTGACGTTTTGGTGTAAATCTCTCAACAGGTGGCGCTGTATTTTTTGCGATTTCCGCAATCTATCTCAAGAAATAATGCTTGGGTTTTTAACAAATTTCAGATTCAGATATACCTGGATATGAATTAGTGCTGTTTATGTTTTGGTGTAAATTGCTCAACAGGTGGCGCTGCTATGCAGCATTTTTCAAGATTTCCACAATATCCAGAACTAATGCGCGGATTTTCATCAAACTTCAGATTCAGTTAGTCCTTGACATGAATTGACGTTTTATACATTTTGGTGTAAATCGCTATACAGGTGGCGCTGCTATGCTGCATTATTTGCGATTTCCGCAATAAGCCTATCTCAAGAACTAATGCTTGATTTTCAACAAACTTCAGATTCAGGTATATCTTGATATAATTTAGTGCTGTTTATGTTTTCGTGCAAATCGCTCAATAGGTGGCGTTGCTATGCTGCATTTTTGAGAATTTCCTCTATAGCCCTATCTCAATAACTGATGCACGAATTTTCATCAAACTTCAGACTCGGGTATACCTTGATATCAATTGGTGCTGTTTTTGTTTTGGTGTAAATCGCTCAACCGGTGGCGCTGCTATGCTACATCTTTCAGAATTTCCGCTATAGCTCTATTTCAAGAACTAATGCACGAATTTTCATCAAATTTGAAATTCAGATATACTTTGATACGAATTGGTGATAAATTGATGTAATTTTTTCTGATATTTAAATGATTTAATCGACGTGATTTATGTAGAAGAAAGTTTTGTGATGGTCACAACATGTAGTTTTAACATCGAAAAACTTATTTTAATAAATAAAATTGGAAATTAATCACTTTAATTAAAATTTTAATTAGAATAAGAATTCATTATCTGTTTTTGATGATTTAAAGTAGAATATATTTTTAATGACAATGTAGCAATATTTACTCTTTTACTTATGAGCATTTTTTAATCTTAAAATAAAATAGAATTTTTTTTTTTTTTTCGTTCAGTAAATAATTTTTTAGAAGGGAGAAATTTCGGAATCTTTCTTTTAAATTTTAAAGCTAAAAAGATGTGTAGATTTTTTGATATTTTTATAGCTTGTAAAATAATTTAAAAGCTTTTTAATAATTTGATTTTTAAATAAAATAAGAAACTTAGCTATTATTTTTTAAATGAATATATAATTGGAAAATAATTTGAATTAACTTATGAAGTATTTTTTTTTAATTTCTACGATTAAGTTTATAATGAATAATAATTTTAAGGAGCGATTTCAAAAAATCTTTTGATGATTCAAAAAATTGTAAATCCTTTTAAAAATGAATTCAAAACATTTTTTTAAATAAATAAACATAGGATTTTTTTGACAATTTTTATGTTTATCCCTGTTAACTCTTATCAAAACTCAAACTCATACAAAATTAAGTAAAAGAAAAAATGTTCGCTAAGACAAAAAATTCCTATTTCGGACCGATGTCGATATTCATCTAATCGTACTACTATCAGAAATCACATATCGGTCCTGCGTCACTTACCGGTATAAGTCGCTTGCCGATATGTAACCATAAGGGGACCAATTACGGTGACTGGCAGTCGAAAAAGCAGATTATTAAGTTTCAGTTGCCGATATGCTGCCGAAACTTCACTGAAACCACTGTGCCGATGCCGACACTTAACCGACACTGCCGGCTGCAGTTCGATAGTGTGCCGAAAGGTATGTGTTTGCTGGGTATTTATACAGGTGATCTAATTTTCAACATGCACTTGACCTATCGTTTTATTGAACGAAATCGGTCATAAGAAATTTTTACTTTGTATTTTACATTGTGTCTTGTTGAAATTAGGTCAAAAGTTTTTAGAAGTTCGGTTTGTCTATCTGCCATCTACCGTCTTTTCGTGCTCTAACTCACGTAGATATACTAGAATCGCCATGTAACTAACATATGTTGTTGAGGTATACTATAGCAGTGTAGCATGTTCACTATAGAGAATAGAGGGTGTAGCACTTATAGTTCATTTACAGGGACACTAAAAAAATGTATTTACACTATTCGCAATGGGGGGAAATCGTTTGCGATGTATTTGTATATTCATTTAGAGGGCCAACAAAGGAATTCGATTACATACTGATATACTGGAAAACATTATTTGCAGCGTATTTTAATGATGTTGCACTATTGCAGAGATACATTGTACGGTATGTCTTTGAGAACATATTATAGGTGAAACATCACCCTGTACATCATGTTTGCAGATCCTTTTTTGGTACATGTAAACATGTCACTTCCTAGACTAATTGAGGAAATGAAGAAACATGCTGTCATTGTATCATTGGCTGAAGAACACCCCGGTTTAGAGACTGTTGCATTGTTTAAATTCACCCCGTCATTCGTCTTTAAAGTAAGGAACGAACTAAAAACCGCAAGGATTGATGTGGCAACCGTTTCATACAGGGAATGACATTGTTGCCACTATGACATTATCAAGACATCGTAATTCGTCATTCGTGTCGATGAAAATCCTACAAAGTCGATGAGGGCACTCACTAGGGAGCTGGAGGTTGAAGAGGCCACCATCCGATGTGCGATTCGTGAGGACCTTTGTTAGAGATCGTACGTGATGAGGAGAGGACAGTTCTTGCCCGAGAAAACCAGGGATAACCGCCTGACTAGAGACAAACGCCACCTTAACAAGTTGAATTATGAGGAGCAGCCAGGAATGCTGTTATTTTCCTCAGATGAGAAAAACTTCATTCAGGTCCAGAAAGAGAAGAGCAAAAAGATCGGTGGCTGAATAAAATTTCCGAAGAGATTTCGACCCCGACATGCACAGAAATTTTCCAGTCTCACTGATGATTCTAGGAGGTCGTGAGCAGCGAAGACGGTCTGATGGCCCCACATGTCTTTCTTCTAGGTGCCAGAGTCAGCGCCGTTATTTATATTGAGCTGTTAAAGCTTTGGATTACTTCTGTAACACGTGGGAGGCCGTACGTTTATCAACAAAACTTTGAACCTTCGCATACAGCCCATAAAACCCAATAATAGATGGCCAAAATTTTCATTAACATGTCATCCTCAACTTGTTGCTCCCCCCCCCCCCACACACACACACACCATCTCCTCACGTTTTAAACCAAACCGAAGGGCTATTATTTATGTGGCATGATTAGGAGGGAGTCCAATAGGCATCCGCACAACACTGTTGCGGTTTCCACGGTAGTCATTTGTATTCAATTTCGATTGTTTCCAGCACGCATCTGATTGTTGCGTGCAGTTGGTTTTCACAGTATGAGGAAGCTGTTATTGCGGCTGATGCTGGTTTGAGTGCGTGATGCCATCCATTGTGTATTTGGTCACCTCTACAAAACGTTAAATTTTTAAAGAATGCTCCATCCCTAGTGCCTATTTTGATTTGAAAGCAGGTATTATTTTGTTCACTAATACCAGCCGCGCCCTATAAGAATGTTTATATGCGTCATGGAGGTGCACTACAAGATGCTTATTTGTCGTACTCCCAGATCACGGACAAGGAAAGAACGAGAAAACAAGAAGGAGGAAAATATTTCGATTACAGTACTATCTGTGAGCGATAAATGCTAGAAATGGGCCCACCGTGGCCTAGTGGTTAAGGCACAACGCCACTAATCGCTTGAGAGCGTAGGTGGGCTGCGGGTTCGACCCGCACCATTGCACACTCTTTGTGGAGCTCCCGGCTGTACTTCTCTGTGGTAATTTTCCTTGTGCTATCTCGTCCTTGTATATTGACGAAGTTTTTATGTCTGGTTTGTGTAAATACTTCTGTGTATAAAATAAAGGATCATTCGAGGCGACAGCCATTGTAGCTATAGGCCCCAAAGCAATCTCCACTTCAGTGGATTTCAATGTCAATGCTAGAAATTCACTTTCAGCTGTGATATGCGTTTTTAAGATTAACTAATTTTTTTCGAACTATGTATTATGTACAATTTCTTATAATCGTATACAGGTCTATGCAAAATAATTCGTAAGCATCATGTGAATATCTTAAGGATATTTTTTTTTATTGAGCTATGCTTTTTCCATCTGGACAAACTATATTTACTATACTGAGGTAAGTTTGTAAAATATAAATTCATATACAGGGCTATGCAAAGAATTGCCGCCTATGGATGGTAATTTCTGAAAGTACGTTTTAAGTTGTGTTATACGTTTTTATTTTTTCCTGAATTAAATTTTAGTTTAATAAGAGCAATGTGTAAAAAGCTATACATAATGTACAGAGATGTTCAAATTACTCGAGTGCATTTTTTTATATTGGTGGAAATTGCTGAAAGTGAAATTTTTATGAAGTTTTTCGTTTTGTAAATAAGGTAAACTATATCACACATATGTAGTGTATATAAATATCAAATGAACATGTAAAAAATTGCACAAAAGAATTCGAGTACTTTAGCGGTTATTGACGGTAATTTCAGAAATCTGGTTTTCAAATATGTTAGGTATGTGTTTTCTAAGTTGTTTACTTTTATATCTTTTTTCACTTTTTTTAAACGGTGAAGTTCCATTACAGTATTCTGTAAGTGTTGGAAAACGTTTCATAATCTATTCTTGCTGCATTATTTTTCTTCATTTTTAATACTTATATAAATTTCTGAATATCCATATTGCATTGAAAAAACATCGCTTAGATTAGCGGAAGTTTCACTGTAATTAATAATTTCAGAAATTGAAAATGTTTTGAAAACACATTATATTTTTCCCTTGAAATACGCTAGCATTCCAAACGGTAATTTATATTTAATACTTATTATTTTTCGTTTTGTCTTCCAGAAAGTATTAATCAATTAACGAAATTCTAAGGAGACAAAACTAATAGATCTGTAAATAATTAAAGTTCATTTTTAATCTCAGCTTGGTTTGTTTCTCCTTAATTAATAATTTGTGGAGGATGTAAAATACTATTTAAACAACGTTGATAAATTTTTATTACAGATTTAGTTGATACACAATTAAGGATTGTGTTGACATTTGAATGTCATTTCTGTCAACAAAAATGCTCACGTATTGATTTTCTTTCTGCGACTATTAATAAAATGATGTTAATGGCCATACACTATATTTTTATATTTATTAATGAGAGAAAAATAAAATAATTTATTTTTGTATCAAGTTGCCTTTTGTAATTCCTGTTTCACTAAATTTTCGTAAATCGTTGTCTCAGAGCAAGGATGTAAACATCGGTTGCTACTTTTTAAGAAGCTCGGCACACATGCTAATAAAGATAATTTAAATTATAAAAAAGTTTTCTAAACATTCAGAAATGTTCGCTTTTTTAAACAGTTATTAACTTCTTCTTTAAATTTTTATTTTCAAAAAGTAAGAATATTTTTCTTTTAAAATAGAAAAAATTCATTTTATCCTCTTCGGTTCTGAAGTATCACATGTGATATTTCCGAACCGAGGAGAATATAAACTAAACTATATATTATATATTTACTTTTTTGCTTTTCTTCTATATGGCTGAATGTTTTTCACTTTGGATTAAAACCAATAAATGGCAGCACTGATGCTTATTTCCTCACTGATGATAATACCAATTATTTTCTCATAAAATAAGTGTTATTATAATCTGAGTTTGCAAAATGCATTCCAGGCAAGAAAGTAAGGAATTTTCATAACTGTTTAACTTAGCGCTTTACAATAAGAAATTTTGAGAATTTGTAACTCATTCAATTAATTAAAGACCTTCATTTTTTCACTGCGTAATTTAGATAATCAATAATAGAATAGATATTTTAAAGGTGTTAGTAATTTTAGATCCGTATTTGTTAACCTAAATTACCATACCCTCTAAAACATCAATTTCCATGGTTCATACGCTTCACAAACTTTCATAGACCTTTTACCAGAATTTTCGTAAAATAATATTTAGCCTGTTTAATGAAAAAAATATTCTCTCTTTAGATATAGCGACCAATATTTTACAACATTTCTGGTACTAAAACACTTAAAATCCCATGAAATCCTCTGATGTGTACAAACCCTGATTTCAGAAAAAGGGCACCTTCTGCCATCTATATGGTGTCTTTTAGTTTGTGCAAAATCAACGAACGGGTATTCGCAGCGTTATTTTGCATTCGAGTCTGAAGAAGTTAAACTCTTTTTTGAGGACTACATACCTAACAAAGAATATTCGTTACTCCTTAAGGGAACGAGGGACCTAAAAAACCTTAAAAGTCAATTTTTTTTTTTTTTTTTTTTTTTTTTTTTTTTTTTTTTTGTAAATTTCACTTTAAATATTATTCAAGGGTACATTATATGCATTATAGCATGCATTTATCAGAACAAAAAAATCAGAAAAAAAATTGAATTTTACGTGTCGTCTTAGAAATCTTCGAAATACCTTTATACACTGCTCAAAACAATTAAAGGATATTTGAAGTTTTATATAAAATAAAGATATAAACGAAATTTTTTTTGCCGAAAATAGAAGAAGAGAATCACAAATGCAAATTTTTCTGGTTTTCAAACTGTGGAGTATGCAAATTTTGAGTTCGACGTCAAAAACGTCTCTTCAGCGGCAGCGAATGAAATTTGACTTTCAACTGGATAAAAGAGAATGAAGACAAGGATGATCGGCATTCAGTGATTGCTTTGTTTCGATGAGTACGATGTCTCAGCGAAGTCATTTGACAGATTCAGAAGCTTTGAGGATTGTTGGTAGGTTAGAAGGGGGCCAAACTCAAGCCGAAGTAGCGCAAGCCATTGGAGTATCACAAAGTGTCATTTCCAGGATCTGGAACCGTTTTTTGGAGAGTGGATGTGCAGGCCGAAGACCAGGGCAAGGTCGTAGACGGGCAACAACGCCCAATGAAGATCGGTATTTAGCATTAACAGCTCGGAGACACCGAACCATGAACGCTACTCTACTCCAACAACACCTTCGCTCGGCTACAGGAACCACGATTTCAACTCAGACTGTCCGAAACTGGCTCCATGATGTAGGTCTGTATGCTCGCCGACCGATGGTATGTGTTAGATTAACATCAAGGCATCGTCGCGACCGCAGGGAGTGGGCAACCGAGCATGTCAACTGGAGGAGAAATGAATGGAGCAATATTCTGTTTTCTGAAGAGTCCCGTTTTTCTGTGCATCCGGATAATAGGCGTATTTTCATCTGGAGGGACCGTGGCAGTAGGAATAATCCTGCGTTCGTGCACGAAAGTGTCAGATTTGGCGGTGGAGGAGTGTTAGTGTATGGTGGCATCTCCATTGACTGGCGCATTGACCTCTACATCATTCGAGATGGAGCTCTGACTGGTCGCCGATATAGGGATGAGATCCTCAGACCTATTGTAGTCCCTTACGCTGCAGCAATCGGAGATAACTTCATTTTAATGGACGATAACTGCAGGCGACATCGTGCAAACCTGGTGGAGGATTTCCTTTTCGAGGGAAGAATCGTTCGAAAGGAATGGCCAGCGTGTTCTCCAGACATGAATCCAATCGAGCACGTTTGGGACGCTCTAGGAAGACGAGTTTCTGGCCGCCAACAACACCCACAATCTCTCCAAGAACTGGAAAGAGCTCTTCTGGAAGAGTGGGGCAGAATACCCCAACTCGTCATTAATAGCCTCATTGAGTCCATGCCTCAAAGGTGTTTAACGTTGCTGGCCGCCCGTGGAAACCATACCCCCTACTGAAAATGATTTTCTTTGAAGAAAACACCTTTTCTTATTCTTTTTTTCTCATATGCACAAATTGTGTTTTTTTTCCTTTAGTACACAAATGCGCAATAAAATGCATTTTTTTTCTGCCAAACATGTGTAATTTATTCTCATATAACCTACTATGTCTGTCGACCATGTATCAATCAGCTAAACAGTCTACCAGATACAAAATCCACCTAAAACTGCAATATCCTTTAATTGTTTTGAGCAGTGTATTTAAATATATAAAATTCGATGCACAGTTGTATTTATGGTGTGGTAGCATTTTAGCAACTGAAAGGGAAGAAATTATGGGGAATCTTAGGGAAAATCTTTAAGATACTGATAACAAACTTTTTGGTAGTAGAGAGGTACCCATTTGGTGCTACTAAATAGAACACTTCGGTTCCCTTGAGGTCAGGAAAGATTTTTACTGCTCTTTTGGGATTTGGTTTATCCGTAGAGCGGGAAGCGAAGAACTTTTACAATACAACTAATCGGCATCTGTGACCAGTTTGCGATAAGCAATGACTTGGCGTTGAAATCGCCTCTTGGCGATACTTACAGAAGCAAAATGATTTATCAGAGCTAAAACAAGTACAAAATAATTATATGATTTGTGTTCTATAGAGTATTAAAAATCTAATAAAGTTTATTTTACATTAGCTTATCTCGTTTACTTGATTTACATTTAAAATAATGCTAAAATTTTTATAAAAGATTTTGCGAATACTTATAAATGATATGCATTAACTTTTAAAGAGATATCTGAGATAGAATTTTTACTTTTTAAACTAAAATATTTTCCTGTAACATAAAATTTTTGAATAATCATTACTTTTAAATCTTTTTTCATTTATATTTCAAATGAAAATCAAATTTCAAAGTGATTGCTTAAAAGGCGCAAAGGCCAACATAGTGAAAAAGATTCCAAGCCGGGACTCGAACCCGGGCCATCAGTATAGCGCACTGACGTTCTACCGACTAAACCACTTGGAACGATACCTAGCTCGGAAAATTTCTCACTATTATATGTTGGCAAGGCTACAAACGTAGCACAAGATGGAATATTTATCGTGAGCCACCGACCTGGGGCGAGCACGAAACATAATTAAATCCAGCATCGATAGAATCTATATTAATACATGGAAATTATTCCAGAGAGAAACATTCGTCTTGCATATAATATTTCAAATGAAAATCAAATTTCAAAGTGATTGCTTAAAAGGCGCAAAGGCCAACATAGTGAAAAAGCTAGGTATCGTTCCAAGTGGTTTAGTCGGTAGAACGTCAGTGCGCTATACTGATGGCCCGGGTTCGAGTCCCGGCTTGGAATCTTTTTCAATATGTTGGCCTTTGCGCCTTTTAAGCAATCACTTTGAAATTTGATTTTCATTTGAAATATTATATGCAAGGCGAATGTTTCTCTCTGGAATAATTTCCATGTATTAATATAGATTCTATCGATGCTGGATTTAATTATGTTTCGTGCTCGCCCCAGGTCGGTGGCTCACGATAAATATTCCATCTTGTGCTACGTTTGTAGCCTTGCCAACATATAATAGTGAGAAATTTTCCGAGCTAGGTATCGTTCCAAGTGGTTTAGTCGGTAGAACGTCAGTGCGCTATACTGATGGCCCGGGTTCGAGTCCCGGCTTGGAATCTTTTTCACTATGTTGGCCTTTGCGCCTTTTAAGCAATCACTTTGAAATTTGATTTTCATTTGAAATATTATATGCAAGGCGAATGTTTCTCTCTGGAATAATTTCCATGTATTAACATTTTTCATTTGTCAAAGATAATTTGTACAGCACTTTATATTGTAACAAAAATTTTCTCTGAAAGAATAAAAGTTATCTGAAGATTTAAGACTATTTTTATAATTTCGAAGCATAAAGAGGTATACAAACAGAGAAATAAGCTTTCAAATAAAAAAAAAAACATTGTGATATGATACTACGTATCATTTCGCGGCACACAGGTTAAGAACCACTGGATCAGTAGATAGGAGGGAAAGACAACCATGTCTGTTTTAAGAGAATATCAATAAGGTGCATCAATCTTATATCCACTAGTTGAATCCTGTTTTCCGGCAGAATTTCTAAAATCGTGGAATCACACGAACATATCGTCTGAGAAAATTGAGGCACAGGACAAATTAAATAGTCTAATGCATTTTTTGTCAACTGAAGTAGAAGGCGAAGAAAGGGTGCCACTCGCCGTAGCTGGCTTTGGATTAGCTAAAAGTGAAGATCGTAAATATGTCGCAAAAAAGAATCACATTAATTTTAAACATAAAACCAGTAAGACCAGCGGCAGGTCAGTTGAGTACCTGTTCCGTAACAGAGAAAAAAAAGAGTCTGCATTTTTTGCCAGGGAAGACAAGGGAGTTCAGAATGCTTTTCTGCGAGAAAATTAAACTTGGCGGGAATACAAATAATCGCCAAAGAGAAGAGATGCTGTTTCGTATGTTTAGTACCAAAACATACCGCTAAAAGATACAGAGTGATGGTGAAATGCATTATTTGTAATAAGCGTCATGTGCCATTACTGTGCGATCAACGTAAGTCATCCGGTAAAGATACTCGAGAGGGAGCTGAGGAAAAGTCTGAAAGAGATGAATTGAATATGACAAATATTAGTAAGAAGAGTACCAAGGTGTTCTTGCACACTTTGAAGGTGAAGCAAGTTTCTCAATGTAAACAAAAGGTTGTTCGTTTACCATCAGATTTAGCATCACAGATATCATATATATTAAAAGGTGTGGCGGTAGAAATTAATTACAAGCCTATTCTGCAAGAAAATATAATACATTCTCTGTTTGGCGACATTACCTCTCAAGAATGCCAAAACAACTGTTACAAAATAAGAGTTAGAGATTTGAATGAAGAATTCAGGTGCAATTTCGAAGTACGAGATCAAGTTAGCATATGTGTGGAGATATTCAACCCGTTACAGAGGGGCCATGGTTACAAGAATTAAAAGAGAGTGGCATCATGTTAAACGATGTGAGTCAATGTTGTGGTACCATATAAGTTTTGATTGGACCTGACGTTATGGGGAAAATGTTAACTGATCAAAGAAAAAAAAAGTATTCTTGTTCAGTCGAAGTGGAAATATAACTTGGATGGACATTAATGGGAAAAGTACCATGTGAAAAGACCTGTTCATCCAAAAACTTGGCGATGACAGAAACATCAATGCTTGTAAAAGAAGCGGATATCTCAAACCTATGGAGACTTGACTTAATCAGAATTACAGTTCCCATAGAGAAGACGTCAAGAGAAGAGATAAATCGCCAAACTAAGGAACATTTCTTAGAAACAGTAAAGATAAACAATGAAAAGCGGTATGAGATTTTCCTTCCTTGGGATGGGGACACAACACCACTGCCAGATAACTTTAATTTGGCGATGAAACGTTTGGAAGGCACCGCCTCCAAGTTAATCGCCAAGAACATGTTTCAACAAGGCGAGAATGTTTTTAATGATTGGAGGAACGAAGGTATTATTGAGGAAGCTCCTTCTTCCGAAACAAAACCGTATGGCAATTACTTGTCGCATCATCCAATCATAAAAGAGAGGAGTACTACAACCCCTATCCGTCCTGTGCTTGATGCGACAGCAAGATTAGCGAATCATCCATCTCTGAATCAATGCCTACAATGTAGACCCAACTTGATCGAGCTAATTCCAAATGTTCTTGTACGCTTTCGAGAAAGAAAGATTGGTGCAATTGCAGATATTAGGAAAGCCTTTTTACAGATCAGCATTTGTGAGAAAGATAGAAATTTCTACATTTTTTGTGGTGGAAGGACTTAAAGGAAAATAAATTAATGACATTAAGGCATACCCGAGTTCTGTTCAGTGTGAAATGCAGTCCATTTCTTCTTTCATCAGTCATTGAATATCAGATCCGAAGGACTCCAGATCTCGCTGAAAGTTTTAAAGATAGACTGTTGCACAGTTTTTATATGGATAATGTCGTATTCAATGTAAACAGCGAAGAAGAATTGAAAAAATTTATCGAAGGTGCTAGGATGCTCATAGCGAAAGGTAGTTTTGATCTAAGACAGTGTGAGTATACAGTTGATCGCAAGGAGTGACAAACACGAATGAAACTAATGTTTTAGGAATTGTTTGGAATAAGCATTCTGACATGTTAAAGATCAACCCAAGTTGGTTGCAAGATTTTGACACAGAAAAGTTCACCAAACGCAGTATGTTATCAGTTGTGCCAAAAATGTTTAATCCATTTGGTTTTACGTCGCCAGTCATGATTTGTCCGAAAATAATGTTGCAAAGAGCCTGGAAATTAGTTTTCAAATGGGATGAAGAGATAACTGGAGAGTTACGTAAAGAAATTTTACTGTGGTTTCAAGAACTAACAGTTTTGAAGGATATAGAGATTCCAAGATACATGAAAATGACTCCAGGAAACATAGAAGTATGTGCACTTCGCACATTTGTAGATGGAAGTAAAGATGCTTACGCAACAGTTATATTCCTTAGAATAGAAATTGGAAGCCAGGTCGAGTTAGTTTTTATAGCAGCCAAATCAAGAGTTGCACCTTTGAAGAATGTCACGATACCAAGAATTGAATTATTGGCTGCAACTATGGGAACTCGTTTGGCGCAAACTATTGTAGATGCCCTCGGTCTGGAAAAGATGAAGAGATATTATTGGAGCGATTCATCTACAGTACTCCCTTGGATTTCCAGAGATGTCAGTTGCAGTATTTGTACGAAATAGTGTTCAAGAGATCAGAAAATTAAGCAGTCCTTCATCATGGACGTATGTGAAAAGTGATAAAAATCCTGCAGACTTGTCAACTCGTGGATGTAAGGCGAGACAGCTAGCAGCCAGTAGATGGTGGGAGGGTCCAACTTGGTTGAGAGATTCAGCAGAGTTTGAAAAACATACGATTTCTAGTGGTCAAGATAGTTGGTATTACAGATATTTCTCGAGTTATGTAAAAATCATACGGATAGTCTCATGGATATTACGTTTTAGGTATAACTGCAGAAGTGCCGAAGTGAAATGAGAAGGAGATCTGAAGTCATCTGAATTTGAAAAAACTGAATTAAAGACTCTACGGATTGAGAGCTTTACAGACATGGAAAGACAAACAAGATATAATTTACCTGGCGACTAAAATAACGTTCAGGAAAGACAATGAAGATTTTTTGAAACCTATAGTCCTGCCAGCAAAACATGAAGTTGTGAAACGACTCATATATCATGTACATTTAAAACATTGTCACGCTTGATTACAGATCATACATAATTTATTGAGAGAGAAATGCTGGATACTTAATGGTCGTAGAAATGTAAAACAAGTGTGTAGCACAGTGCATTGTCTGTAAACGATTCAGTGGGAAGAGTTTATGGAGAGATAGTGTGCCTCTACCGGAAAATAGAATAAAGGACGCTAACGTGTTTCAGATCACAAGTGTAGACATGGTGGGTCCGTTATACTTTGAAGAAAATTGAGAAATGTTGGATATTTATATTTTCCTCTGAACTATATAGAGCAGTGTATTTAGAGCTAACGACCGCTGCTTCGACAGAGGCATTTTTGATGGGACTCAGGCGGTTTGTAGCACGGAGTGGAAGGTGTGCTGTCATTTATTCTGATAACGGCACAAGCTTCACTGGATCAGCTAACTTACTGAAAAGCCTAGATTGGTCACGAATACAAAAATACAGTTCGGTCAATGCTGACATTGACCGAACTTATTGACTGGACATTTAATCCACCAACCGCAGAGTGGTGGGGCGGCTTTTGGGAAAGACTTACTGAATAAGGAAAGTTCGCTTCAAAAGTGTATTAGATCATGCTTACCTCACCTATGAAGAAATTAACACAATTTTGACAGATGTGGAAAGTGTAATAAATGCAAGACCGTTAACATACCTTTTGGAAGACGCAACTGTGAAACCTATCTGCCCATCTATGTTTTTGCAGAGTATAGAAGAATATAATCTCCCAGACTTGGATCTTGTGGAACAAACATCATTAAGCAAAAGACTGAAGTATCGGCAGTCATTGCAAAAAGAATTGAAAGATCGCTTCAGGTCCGAATATTTAGGCGCATTAATTGAAAGAGCAAGGAACAATGACCAAGAGCAAATTATAGTTGTCGGTGATGTTGTATTGATTGGATCAGATAATAAAAAGAGAAGTAATTGGCCTTTAGATCGAATCACAGAACTTATACCTGGTACAGACAAGAAAGTTCCATTCGTAAGAGTTAAAACATCACAACATGAGCTTTTACGACCTGTACAAAGAATATATCCACTAGAGATAGCTTCGTCTACTGACTGTTCAAAACCAAAAATTTACCGCAATCCAGTGAAAATACTTAATAAAGCTACAATTTTGGATGTATCATCAAGCAAGGAATCTCCTAGACACAGCAAAGCTGGAAGGCTATTAAAAATTCCTGAAAAACTGATTTTATAACAAGTGACTTTGACAATTTCTCTATGTTTAGAATTAGTTCTGATTATGCAAGTTAATCAGAAGGTGAGAGGATGTTACGGAATCGGCATTATTCATTTATTTTTGTTCAAAATCACACGATGAGCGATGAACAATGTAAGAAAATAACAGATTGACTTGAAATGACATTTAATATTTTGTTTTATCGCGCATTCACATGTGATTGTCTCGGGTTAAAGAAAAAAGGGACAAGTTTTGATGTATTTTGTGGCAACTTGCTATATTTAGTAAATTCAAAAAAGAGAATAAAAATAAATGCTGGTAGCTTGTTTTTAATCAGTTATTATTGCTAAGTTTTTGTGGTTATCTCACCGTAGGAGTTGTGTCATAGATATTACAGCTATGCGAGCGCAAAGGTGCTAATGTGAGTATTATTTACGTTTAAGATTTAAAGTTTAGTAAAAGAGTTTTATTCATAAAATTTAAAGTCGTCATAAATCTGCTTTCGTCGTACATTTAGTGGATTTGTTACTTGCAGGGTGTTTAAAAAATTCATCTAATTAAAAAAATCATACCTATTCAGCTTTTAATCCGTTTTGATCGAATAATGTATAGGTAGAAAGTGGGAAAGTGGTTTCATGCAGTCGCCAATAGGTAGTGCTAACGCTCTTCCTTCGTCCACCACTTCAGTGCTTCTAAAGATGGCGACTGCAGGGCAAAAATTGTTTTGTGTTCTACACCTCGCGAAGCTTGAGTCCATAACAACTGTTCAGCGTGATTTGCACGTGCTGAACTTCCTACCGCTCAGAGTGTTGTACAATAGTATAAACAATTCCTAGACATGGGTTGTCCGTGTAAAAGGAAATACCCTATCCGTCCCACATGTCAGACGAAAGTATAAAGTAACATGGATTTGGTTTATAAAAGAACGTTATGGATAGTCATGCATTATAAAACAGCGTCTATGTTCAATATTTTTCATAATATAGCATTTCAAATCATTTGATTCATTTTGAAATATCCTGTACAATAACACTTCCCGAGTTACCCATGACTCCGAAAGCAGGTCTTTATCTTTAGGAACGTCAGAAACCAAATTGCTTTCACGATTTAAAGAAATATTTATAAAATCAATTTTTATTTTGTTGCCACCGATTTTCTGAAACATTTCCAAATAGTTTTCAATATTAATGATTTTTCTCATCCTTGAATATAGGTTTTTGGGATGCCAACAGCGTAAAGATTTTTATCCTGAAGAAACATGATTTAATGTCATGCATAATAAATTTTAAGGCGGTAAAACAGCTACTCGGAAATGTTTCCAAAAATCTGTGGCCACAAAACAAATATTCATTTTATAAATGCTTCTTCAAATCTCGAAAATATATTGGTTTCTGGGGCTTCTATAGGCAAAGGGGTTTTATTGGAATCGCGAGTCACTCGGAAAATATTATTGTATATTCTCATTCGTAGTTATATTTACATTGATTAAGAAATACTTTTTGCAGTGTAGAGCGAATCCTGAGTGTGTATGGTCAAGTATATATTTATGTGCCTACAAAAAGGTAGCACTTGTATGTGCTTAGCTCCTTGGAGATCTGTAAATACTGAATTTTCTCGAATTTTCTGGAAACGAGACTGTTTTCATACCAAAAGTAAATTAGTCCTGGTCCTCAGACAGATTCGTTTAGTTATTATACGTCGCTCAGAGCTATTCGAAATCTGACCGGGTTTTAGCTGTAAAACTGTTTATCTGAGAAATTTTAAGTCTCGGTTTTGGAGTATTTTTCACGAAATTTCTTTTGTATTATTGTGGATGTCTGCATAATAGTGTTTATCTTATCCTATAAATTCTTGCTTTTGCCCAAATTTTCTAGAATCCATTGTGTCGTTTTAAAAACTGTTTTATTCTACTTTACTCATCAAAAAGTCCTTAGTCGGAATTTTAAAGTTAAAGGTGTTTAGACAATAACGATATTTCCTGTAAAATGCTTAATAGCATGACTTCTCCCAGCTGTATTCGATTTTACTTCCCTTGTGGATGCAATCAATTTTTCCGAGAGTGCGTTATTATTTCTATCAACCTTATTAATGTTGCCCTTTATTGTTTTCATTAACGTATTTTCAGAAATACAGTGGAACCCGCTTAAGACGCTCACGGTTAATACGCGATCCCGCTTAATACGCGGATGTTTTCTGGTCCCTTGAATATCGCCCATAAGGCTAATGCTACAATATCACGTTTAATACGCGAACGGTTAATACGCGATCCCGCTTAATACGCGAGAGATTTTCGGTCCTTTGAAGCAAAAAGCACGCTTAAGACGCGAATTCATTGATCAAGATGCGAATTCCTTCTCTCTTCTTCAATGTTGCCAATTTACCAGATTTTTTTTTATTCGAATAAAACGCACTGCTTACGAATAGTAATATTCATTTTATTTAATAACAGATTACTTAAGGCAAACATTACTAATCGGAAATAGTGCTAGATAGTTGAATTAAAAAAAAAACCCTAAATTAGCAACACTACAATTCTTGTTTGATCTCGCGTCCTAACATTTTTTGTCTCTCAGTTGGTGTATGTTTTTACTGTAAGTATAGAGAGATAGACGAATTCAGGATACTCAGATATGTCATGAAATTATTATGATTAAAGATTAGTATACCTATTGTTAGTGAGATTTTAAATCTACGTTATATCCCTACTATGTTTCATGATACATATTACAGGCAAAGAATTGAACTCGTAAAGATTAAATAAATACGACTGCGATTGTTTAGTACTTTTATGTTTTCTTTGCTTACTTTTTTTCTAAGCTAACAGCGTTTTTTACACAAATACTATTAAAAAGGATAGGTTTTTTTTTTTTTAATGAAAAGAAGGACAGATTATAATTGTATTCATTATCACAAGTACTAAATATGATTTTTTAACAAGTGCTTCAAAGGTTTAATATTTTTTTAGCTTTGTTAAAAAATTAGTCCGGCAGGAAATTATTATTCTTATTTTTGGTTGCAGTATATTAATCCATAATAAAGCCGTTTGAATTCACTTTTTATTTTCAATTATTATTCCATTTGGTTCTATAAAAAGAAACAATAAGTTAAATTGAATTCAATTAAATTTTAATCTAAATATACCTAAAAGATACAATTTTCTACCGTAAAGATATAAATGAAAGTTCTACAGTTCATTTAGACGATTAAATGTTGTAAATAAGCCCATTTCCTGCAGCATTATACAAATTACGGTTAATACGCGATCCCGCTTAATACGCGACTTTTGCCCACTCCCTTGAAACGCGTCTTAACCGGGTTCGACTGTATTAAGAACATATTACGCGGATTTATTAATGGAAATTCTATATACCACATAGAAAAAATTGTAAAAACCCCTTTAAATAAATCGGAAATATTCTTACGCTTATCGTAACTTAAATTTTAAAATATACTTTTAAAAATCCATTTTTTTAATAATTAATATTACCTTGATTCTAAACTACATAATGCAGGTCATTAAGTAATAGCCCATTATACAGAAACCTTTTAACGTCCAAAACATGTTTCATTACTTAGTTATTGAACTGTAATTGCAATACTTAATTTACATACTGATTGTGCTAAGAAAAGTTAAGAATCCCTTGGAAAGCATTTGCTTAAAATTTTAATAAAGCTTTAGATGTAGTGGTAATTTTTCATCCAGGCTGCCGTGTAAAGTTTGAAACTTTGTACAAACCTCTTTGACAAATCTACCTTAATTAAAAGTTTGTGATACCGTAGAAAATTCCAATAAAAGATTTATCACTATTAGTGAATAATTTATAACTGCGTAAATTATTAATTAATACTGATGATTTTTTATGAAAAACTAAAAGTGATTTTTAGCAGAATTGGTTTTACCTTTATTGATATAAATACATTTTTTAAACAAAGTAAGATATGCAATATCCCTGTGTATTTATACATTTTTGTTTTATGAATATATGTCCGTATGTAACTTTTGAAAAGATACTGCAAGTTTTACAATTCTTTTTTTTTGTTCAAAAGCAAAGAAGAGAAAGTAAGAAAAGTTTTGAAAGATATATAATTTACAAAATAGAAAACAATAGGATAAAACAAATCACGTTTACAGGGGTCCATTTTTATTACGGCACTTGCTTTAATTATACATGAGATCTCATTATTTTAGTTTACCAGTTTCATTAAAAAAATTGCGAAAATATTTTCATCAATATAGATCTTGATAAAGTCGCCATTTGTGTGATGAAAAATGCAGATCATAATGAAAGGCTTTTAAATTAATTTTTATCCCTTTTAGCATGTTTTTGATTTTATTTAATGATTATAAGTGATTTTCTTGCATGATTTTTTAAAAGAGATTTTATGCTTTTCTTCAATAAATTGTCTTTAGAATTTTTAATTCCACGTCCAAATTTTGAAATTATATTCCTTAAACTAACAATCCTTCTGAAAAATACGTTCTTTTTTTACTTTTAAATTTATTATAATTTTTTTAAAGATATATTTTGATAAATCCTCAAAACTAATGAACAAAAAATCTTTTCTGCATACAATAGTGAAAAAAGCAATGAAATCGGACATGCGCATAAGTTATATATATATATAAATAACGTTTTAAAATTTACATTTAAAAAAGCAATTGTTTTGATTTTTTTTTTAATCTGAAAGCTAGTTTTTATAGAGAGATACATTTCTCAAAAGAAAAAAACATTGAAAAATTCCTATAAATAAAGAAAATAAAATTTCTATTTCCCTTAATTGTAGAGAGACATCCTGCATTTTTGACTGAATAGATTTCGATGCAATGAAAAAATTATTTATTTTAGTGTGTTCTATCATCATTTAAAATCTGAAAGACCAATTTCTTAATAATCTGTATAAATCGAAATGTTTGGAAATATTATCAATACAATTTGGGCTATGAAATTATATTTCTTCGTGTGTGAGTTTTATTTTGCATTCTTTTGCCACAGTACTCTTATATTTATATATTAATTTCTGTATACTAATATCGATGAAAAATAATTATTATATTATTTTTAATCCCCATATTTAAAAAAAAATAAACTGCTTTTAAATATATCCGCAGTTTTTGTGAGCTTCACAATTTGTTTTCAAGACTTCCTGACATATAACGTTTATGCATCTGTTCACATTCTGAATTGAATAGTCAAGTAATCTGAATATGTCATTGGGATTTGCTATGACATGTTCCCTAATGAAAAGGGAATGAGTAGCACTTAGAGTCCGTTTACAGGAATGCTCAAAAGAACTTGGATACAATATGCAGTATGGGCGATAACCGTCTGAAGTACATTTTAACGTTGCTACATTATTTCAGATATTATGAAATTGAAATGCATTATTGAAATTCACTACAACAGGGTTCGTGCATAACATTTATAGTTCATTTACAGATTAAAGTACTTTTAACATTTAACTATCTAATTTATGATGGTTTCAAGAAAAATTTAAAGATACGACTCTATTTTATAACATTACGAATTTCTCTTACATTTTTGAGGTGTTTATTTATTTTTCCTGATAGAAAGTAACGCCTATAACATTTAATTCTCTTTGTAGATCATACAGAAGAATTCTAATACATTATCAACGATCTGAACGATAATTGTTAGAAGTGCCTTTCGAGTCATATGATGCGTTTCAAAGCTTAAGTAAAAATTTGCATATTATATGTTATAATATATAAGTTGGATAGATCATATATATTATTAAACAAAATAATTTGACTACATTCGCGTTTATGAGCGATAATTATTGGCAACCTTTTGAGCAAAATTAGGCATTTTAAAATTTTAAATTTTAGGAACCATGGCAAAACTTTGGATTTTCTTGTATCCAGTGATGTTCAGAAATCATTACTGTTTTATGCGATATGTAAGAAACAGATTCTTGAAATCTGCTCTTTCTTTTCAAACACCTTGTATTTCTATCAGAAAACCGCGAATCTCATGTGGTTCATTCCAATTTTGCAGTTTCAAAAATTCGATATACACAAATCTTTATTTAAATCCTTTAAAAAACATTTATCACTCTCATGAAATTTAGTTATTAGAATAACATTACTTTAAAACGGAATAAGAAATTTCACAAAATCTACCTGTGTAGGATATAAGACATTCTCACAATCTTTTGACTTTTATGCCCCTGAATAATTTTTATTTTAGTGCATTTTTTTGTGTGTTTTTTATTTCATATACTAGGAAACATCCCACTGCATGATTGCATAACAATATTAACGGGATAAATAAGTTTTCGACGATGTTGGGGGTCCAAATACCAGGAAAACTCCTATACCGTCCCGTGTCCCTAATGCTGATTTTTAAGTTTGGAGCTTTCTGTATAAAATTATTTTAATAAAAGTAATTCAATGTAATTTTTTTGCAAAACTGAGACTATTGTTTTATATAAATATGTAGCAAAAAATTAACCTGCACACATTTTTACGGTTGATATTATTTTTTAAAGTCTGTCCCTGGGTTTTTTATCTTTACCATCCCTCTTGCTAAACTTATACAGAAAATCACTTCAGATGCAGCCACAGAACTTTTTTCAAGTTTTTTCTCATGCTAGAGAAAGAATGTATAAAATTCTTTGACAGGAAATTTACTGCAGAATTTAAATCAGCATTTAAATATCAATTTCAAGATCGTGGCTTTACTGGTAGTCTTACCGTCCCCAAGGTTTATTCCTGTACTTTTCGAGGTAAATAATTTTTTTTATTATTTAATTCAATGTAAATAACTGTTTCTAAAAATCAATGAACATTATGGCTACCACTTATTCTTAACGTGAATTGCCCAAAATAGGTGGTAATTTTCCTTACCATTCCATCCTTACCGTCCCTTTTTTCACATTTCGTCCCATTTTTCCTATACCGCCCCCTTTTTTACCTTACCGCCCCTTCTTTAACAGCCCTTTAAGACAATGTTATACCAAAATTTTGTACTAAAAATACTACATTGTTATTATTTCTTATTTGAATGTCCTGTGAGTACTATGCAAATTCATTATAAGTAAAAATTTAGAAGAAAATAAAAAGTTTTAGTGGTAAAATTGAAAGGAAAATTAAACTCGCAAGATTAACATAAACCTCAGTTAAATAAAAAAAATTTCGCTGCTGACCATTTTTTCTTTATTTTGAATCATTAAGGCATTCGTCTATCAGATTAAAATGTTATTTTAGCAAGTTTAATTTCACCAGATTTTTATTTCCGAAAGTCAAAAGATTGTGAGAATGCCCCATACATTTTAATTTATATTTAATTTATTCAGTTAATTGCATAACAACAATTTTACAAACTCAAATTAGGCGTGTTATATTCAGTGACTGACAGTCTCTGGGCATTTAGAAAGACAAAGGTGCTGTTCGAAATTGATTTATGTTAATCTGTTTTTAAATCTCAGCTCATTGCTGATTCACTGCAAAAGTGAAATTGACCGAAATAAAACTTTTTTGGGTTACTGCCATGTAAAGATTTCTTTTCCTGAAATTTTAATTCATCCCAAAGAATTAAAACTTCTTTTAGATGCATCATTTCCTTTAGGAAATTTCATTTTTCTTTGAATTAAGGATAAGTAATAAATTATTTTATTTTTTCTTTCTTTTTCAGCTACCTCCTTTCAGAACTTTTGTAAATTTGTTTAAAAAATTATTTCTTATTTGCAATTTAAATTTCTAATTTATGTTCAAAGAAAGGTAACTCTTGACAGTTTTTTTTTTTTTTTTTGGCAATGTTTTTTCGGTACAAATGCGGCTTTTATCAGGCTCCATTACATGAAAGTAATAAAACTTATTTGCATTATGCGAATGTAAAATAAATATAAAATAATTATTCATTGTATTTTTAATCTAACAACATTTTACAAAACTTTTAAGGGGACACATACCCTTTAAACAGATGAAAAATTTTATTTCGGAGACAAATATTTAAAGTGACTCCATCCAATCATTTTTGCACTAATCAACTCAGATTTTGTTGTTGTTGTTGTTAATATTATAATATTTTCTCCGTGGAATATAATATAGAATTTGCATCAAACACTATATAATAATAATTATTAACAATTAATAATAACTATTCCTTAATGCAGGATTTTTTTAAATTAATGATAATGCATATAACTTGCGCGCATGATTTAAAAATATCTATACGCTCAAGAACTTTGAAAATTTTAATATAAGTTTAAGAATATTACAAAAATAAAATGAACTAAAATCTAATGAATAAACAAAAAATTTCTAAAGTTTTTTTATTCTCAAAATAGAAATATGATAATTTTGATCATTTTTGTCGCTCGAATACCCATACATTCAATAATATTTGTTAAATTTCTTAAATTTTAGTTCAATTTGAAGAAAAAGATCTAGTAAAGATATTTATAAAGTTTCGAATCATTACCTTTAATATATTTGGAGTTATCATACGCACAAGTAAAAAAAATATCGATTTTTAGAAAACTGAATTCAAACATAAATATTTCGCTTGAAACAGACCAAGACTAATTTACATTTTTTCACTATAACGAGCGCAATTTTGCGAATATTTTGATGCTGTTTGTGGCAAATTGTTCAGAAAAACATTATCTGTCAAATGAATTAAAAAACAAAAAATCGATTTTTTGAAAATTTCAAAGGATACGTGTCCCATTAAATGTCATCGTATGATAATACTATTGCGGGCTTTTACTCAATTGATAATTTGTTCAATTTCATAACCCATTTTGATTAAATTTTTTCATATATATGTAAAAGTTCGGACAACATTACATAATTCATTAAAAAAGAATAAAAGTTATATCGATTCACTTTAAGGTTTGTTGACTAATGGATTTTATTTTAAATATATATATGTATATATATACATATAGTTCATTGATAAATGGTGCTATAACGGGTACTATTATGAGATTATTGTGTTCTAACCATATTGAGGATATTATATTCTGTACATGATGAGACTAATATATTCTCAAGTACAAATGAATATATGTTGTAATATCTTGATTTTTTTCATTTCTTTTATTATCGTGCATGCACCTGAATAACAACACCTAAAGGTGAAAATTTAAAGTATTTTTTATTTTTTTCGACAAAACAGATGACTTTTTGACAGATGTAGAATGTCACACATGTAACAGACTCTATGAAATATTTTGAAAAGCTTTATTCATACACTAATAAATGACACAATGTAAATTTTATTTTTGTGCGACCAGAAGTTATCGAGTTATGATACTTTGAATTTAACGGATTTTCTGAGTCTTCTACCACGAAAAATTAAAATAAATGCATTATTAGTGCCAGAAAACGCTGGAAACGCATAAAGGTCAAAGTAGCATAGCTGGGTAAGATTTCGTAGCAGAAGAATAGACTCTTGCTTGTTAGAGCAAAGATAACGTTTTCATAAATATAACTTATAAATTTATATTTATAAGTTAATAATATTATAAGTTTGACTTATTATATTAGTCAGAATTACAATACTGTGTAAATTCCGTAGCTTCAAGAAAAAAATAACTATTTTGACGTAAATTGATTTTCATACGATGAAGAACTGTACTTGTGGCATTTTTCAATTTAAAATGTATTTCCAAAACTAAGGTTTTAGGAATGAGCTTTTGGTCATACAAATTTTGGAGTCATAGTTCATTAAAAACAATTTCTGACACTGTTAATTACACCATTATTTATAATTTTAAACATATTTTCTTTAACGGCATCGTTCAGTGCATGGTATTTTACAGGGCTGCATGAAACGAATTCGAATGCATTTACACGAATAACATACACTGTTAAAAATAAACAGCATTCTGGCAAGTCGTTTGACCGTTTTTTCCTAAAACGGTTACACAACCGTAATTTTAACACTATTCTGACCATATTATTGGCCATTTTATGGTCAGAATATAGTTAAATTATGGTTATGAAACCGTTTTTTCAAAAAACGGTCGAATGACCTGCCAGAAAGCTGAAAATTTTTAACGGTGTATACATATGGTGTATAAATCTTCTATGCATGAGCGGAATACAGAATGGCAAATTTAGGCCATGAGCATGTTTATATGAGTATAATAATAGAAAGTATATAGAATATAGAGGATTAATAAAAATTATCGTCACAAATTCCAATTATATAGTTACACTGTTAAAAATTTTGCAGCATTCTGGCAGTTCATTCGACCGTTTTTTGAAAAAACGTTTCCTAACCATAATTTATCTATATTCTGGCCATAAAATGGCCAATAATATGGTCAGACTAGTGTTAAAATTACGGTTGTGTAACCGTTTTCGGAAAAAAACGGTCAAATGACCTGCCAGAATGCTGTAAATTTTTAACAGTGTAATTCAAAGTTTAACCTCTGCATTAGGTGTGGGTTAATAAAGATCACGTGAAATCGGTTTTACTTTCATTATGAAATTAAGTCGGAAATATTTTACAACATATTCATTATTGCGACAGTTATGAATAAAAAGACGTGTTCGGATTGGAGCAAAATGAGACGTCGTGTATTTTCAGATATAGATTATAAACCACTTTCCAAAACTATCAGAATTTTGTTACGAAATTCATATTTTTTCAAAATTAGTATATGAAATAAACTGAATAATTTAAAAAGCACACAACACAGTTAAAAATCTATTTTTAGTACCATAATTTCCGGCGTATAAGCCGCTGTTAAATTAAGTCTGGAACCGGAAGTCAAACCGGAAATTTTATTTAGAAAATAAAGTGAAATAAATGCTTCGCAGAAGGAAGTCATATTTTATTTTTTAAAAATCTGGTAGGAAATGGAGGTAACTGAGCTGCTGCTTATACACCGAAAATTACGACTATTACTGTCTGTAGATTGCAATGTGTGAAAATTCTTTTGTACAGCCTTATAGGTGATATACAACATACCTCAAAGTGCGACTAAAATTTTATTATTCTACGAAACGCTTTCCATACCATCTACAGATTTATATGTATTCATCCACTTTAGAGGAGCCATATATATGAATTTAGTAAAATCATTCTATACTAGCACCACATAATTTAGTAAAGTTTGGTTAAATGGAACGCATAACGCAATCTAAATTGCATGTTCAGGAAATACCGTCCATGGAAGTTAATCCGAATCACTTTCATTAGCTCTATATGTTTAGAAATTATACAGACTAGATAATATATATTAAAATGTCGTTGTGATGCTAAAGGCATAACACAATTAAAAATGCACTTCAAGCAATTGCAATTCATATCCGGCAACGCTTCTAATTCACTGTGTAGGGTTTCATTTATATTCTGCAGGCTTAGAGCACGAAAATATAGTTTATATGAAAAATACGTGACAGTTAAGAAGATACTTCATACAATTCACAACGATAGACGGTAATTTTTACAAAACAATTTGCGTTGTTCTGCATATGACATACCATCCACGTAACTGACCACGTAACATACAAAACTTTAGTGAAGCGTATAAACGTATATCAAGGAATTATAATGCTCATAGACAATCGTGCAGTCGAATTATTTTGTGTAGATTATTTCATAGATGAACGTTAAATGTTATGCACACTAAAACCTATAAAAAGTATACAGAAATTCACTTCCGTGTTGTACAGCAATTTTGTTACGTTTTGAATAGTGTAACACCATGCACTGTAAACAACTTTTCTCTATATATCATAATAAAATGAAATTAATTCGTGTATTCCTGAAAACTAACTATAATGCCACTAACTCCTTATTTTACAGAACTCATGACATAGTCCAGATCATCCTTGCATATCAGTTTCATTATGGTTGAAATGACGTAACATCATTAAACTACACCACAAACATTTATTTCTGTAGATAATTATGTAAATAAATTATTTTGTATGTCCATGTAACCGGAATCGTTAATGTTATTTACTGCATATTTCATAGAAAGCATGCTACAGCCCATTTCAGTGATGGATATGAGCTTCATGTCTTTTCCATTTGCGTAACACACTTAAAATATATTGCAAAAATTGATTTCTCAAGATATCGTGTTAATTCCCCAATATGAAAATCTGTCTATTGGATGTTTTGAAAAAATTACAAGATACGAATGCGATAAAATGCACATAGGTCAAACGAAGGTCCGCTTTTACAGTCCGCTTGGGGGAACATAAAACTAGTGTTAAAAATTGTGCCATTAATACTCCGCTATTACTGACCACTGCTGATCTAACAATCATAAAGTTAAATTTTTCGAAGGTTCAATCATACAGAAATGCTCATGAATTTACAATCTTGATTTTTGGAAAACATATCATGTATGGAAGAATTCTAACGGTTTGGTTAATGTAATGTGTGGTCCAGTACTCCTATTTTTCAGAAGTATGGCTCCCGTTTCTTTAATTCGCACTCTTCCCTTCCTTTCTTTTTTTTTCCTCCTTTATGTTTGAGACTGTTCTCAAATCCAAAGGGTCAACTTTCTGACATAAGTTTTAATTCATTTTTGTTTGGAAACGTATGAAACTAGAAGGTGTTGTTATTCAGAAACCATGTCATCGAATTGTTTTTTCCATTTTCTTGTAAACGCAATAGATCTTTCCGAAAATACTGTCAAAGTTGGCATTTTAAACTGAAATTCCGAACGAATGAAGATAATCCAGTCAGCAAGGGGAGAAAAATGCCGTGTCACGCGATGAAAATCGCGTATAACTCAATAGGTAATTGGTTGATCAAAAAATGGTAACCTCAGTTCGATTCCAAATCGCTTCCATGCCTAGGATTTCCAATTTTATATCTTTCCGTTAAAAAAATGAATGTGTAAATGTGTCAAAACTTTTTGCGCTTGTTGAGCAGAGCAGTTGAGAATAGCCTTAAGCTCTCCCAGAATAGCTGAGCAATTCTTATTGGTCTACGCGATTGCACGGGAAAGATCGACTTTGCTTTTATTTTTAGGCGCTCACCGCTTTTGCGCCGATGACGGACAGGTGTGAGGTGCGTCTCTCTGGCTCTGTATGTTTTAATCTTTCATTTTAAAATTTTGCAGTGATAATGGAGCGTTAGAAGCTTCGAAACAGCTCTATGCTTATTTTGCATACACACGTTTGTGCTATTTAGCGTTGTTCATTTTTTCTTAATCCATTTGTGCCTGAATTTTTGTTTTCTCATTTTTTGGTAAAATCACTTTAAAATATTTCAAAATAAACTGGAAAAATACCAAAAAAAAAAAAAAAAGCGCTAAAAGTGTTTTGTATTTATTTGATAAAATCGAAACGTACTAAATATGATAATATGCATAATATTTGTAATAGTGTAATATGCATAAATATATGTTTTGTCTAAATTTATATACAATAAGCTCTTAAATTGTATATTATATACATACAATTTAAAAGCTTATAAAATTGTATATATTGTAGCTTTTAAATTGTATATTGTATAGTATTTTAATGAACTGATAAAAAAATATATCCACTTCTTTACAGGGACTAATAATATTATAAGTATTAGTAATAATAAACTATGAATAAACTTATTTGAGGCTTAGAAAAATTTGTTTCATGATCATCTTGAAAAGGACTTTACATAAAAAACTGTACTCTAAATGGCGAATAAAAATATGTACCCATTCGTGCCTTGCTCCTTATATTTTGTACGTTACAACAATACATCAAAAATAGGCTCGAACATATGATTTCACAATTTAAAAAAATACATATTTCAAAACAGCTTACAAGCTAAGATTATGACTTATTTATTTCGATCCTTGGTAGAAAAAAAAAACAAATTAACTTTGTTTTTTCATTTCGCCATCTTGAAAAATGGAAAATCTGTAAACGCTGAAAAAAGCCTTCATTTAAGCAAATAAATATCCATCTGATGCTGTCATCTTTCGGTAACAGATAACGACATTTATAGATAACTATGTCATACAATTTTCCTGTTATAAAGAAGAAGAAAATTATAAAAATTTATTAAAATTCGAAGCGTCCCAAAAATTAGACGGTAGGCATAAATGGGTTAATAGATTGGCTCAAAGTAGAATCCTCTTATTTCATCTAAACTTTAGTAGATGAGAAGCTCAGCTAAAAAGCAACCACTCACAGTGAACGAGTGGATAGGCGAAAAGCAAAAGGCAAAAGTTAATCATTAGAGGATTCTGATTAGTCGCTCGCGAGCCTTGCTTCCCAGCTTTTTAAGTAAAACTATTGATAACATAATAACCAGTACATATTTTAGCTAATGTTATTGGTCATGATGTATCAATTTCTTGATGTATTGCAATAAATTAAGACCAATAGCAACGACGGAATTGCAACACATAAGTAGTGTGATTACCCACAGCACCGGTGGGTCTGTGGTGTGGTGGCCGTGGTGATGTACTGGCCTGTGGTGGCACACCGCACGCACTGATAAGAGTTGGTGGTGGAGGAAACGCATTTCGGTGGAGGATATAAGAGGAAAAGTGTTACAGTATGCTGTTGGGAACTGATAAAGTGTTGTATTTATTTCGGGAAATGAATGAATTAGCGAGACTTTGAAAATATTTGATTTTTGGGAGAGATCGTATTATAGTACAAGGGTATTTTATTTATTTTATTTTGAGGAGATAGAATTATTTTTCGAATTTTATTTTACAAATTTTATTTTCGAATTTTATTTTTAGGTGTTAGAAAATATTTTACGAATTTATTTTTCGAACTGAATTTTTATTTTTAGGTGTTAGAAAATTTATTTTGAGAATTAAATTTTAGCGAAGATAGAAAATTTTTGCAAACTGAATTTTATTTTAACGGAACTTTATTTTTATTTTACGAATTTTATTTTCAAGTCTAATATTTGAGGGAATATTTTTAATTTTGACTAGTTAGAAATTTTATTTTCAGATGTTAGAAATTATTTTTCGAATTTTATTTTCAAGTCTTAGAAAATTTATTTTACGAATTTTATTTTAACGGAACTTTATTTTTACTGTATGATTTTTTTTTTTTTTAACTTAATTTTATTTTCAGGTGTTAGAAAATGTTACGAATTTTATTTTCAAGTCTTAAAAAATTTATTTTACGAATTTTAGTTTAACGGAACTTCATTTTTATTTTACGAATTTTATTTTTCGAACATAATTTTATTTTCAGGTGTTAGAAAATTTTACAAATTTTATTTTTCGAATTTTATTTTGAGGAGATAGAAAAAATTTTTTGAATTTTATTTTTAGGTGTTAGAAAATATTTGCTAACTAAATTTATTTAGGGGAGATAGAAAATTTATTTTGAGAATTAAATTTTTGAGGAGATAGAAAATATTTGAGCGAAATATTTTTAATTTAGGAACTTAATTTTTTTTTCTTTTAATTTTGCGAGTTGAAATTATTTTTCGAACTTAATTCTTAGTTTCGATCTTAATTTTTATTTTCGAACTCAATGTATTTTTCAGGAAAATGTTTTATATTTTGAGAACTTTTATTTATTTTTTTTTTTTCGTATAAAATGTATGAGTGCTATAAAATTGGGAGAATTAGTCTTAGAATATACTAATATTTTTTCGGAAATGTACTTAGTGGGTGATAGGTGCTGCCATCTTTCGTTTGAAATGTAATTTAGCGGATAATATGATATTTTAAAGTGGGAATTCGCGGGAAAGAATTTTAATTTTTATGTTGGAAATCCATTTAGCTGAGATAGATTTATTTTACGAATTTTTATTTTCAGGTGTTAGAAATGATTTGTGAAGAATTTTATTTTGAGAAACTAATTGTTTTCATACAAAATGAAACGGGTAGGGGGAAAATTTAGATTTAACTAGTGGAGAAATATTTTTAATGATTAGGCGTACTTTAATAGAAGCATATATGTGACAGATGTGGTGGTAATATCCTGAAAATGGAATTGTAATTCAGCATATGATATGTGATTTCGGACAAAGTAGTGTTATTGAAAGAAGTAAACATTTAAGTTATACTTGAGAATATATATACAAAAGAAATGAGAAACATTCATTTCGTTTATCTAAATAGTTCATGAAAAATAGATTCATTAATGCAAGCAGATATATATTCAAAGTTTCAAATAATAAAGTTTCAATAAAAAATAGATATTCATTTTCTAAGTCTCTGAAAAAATTATTATATTTCTAACATATGCGAGTTAGATAAACAAATAATCTTAAGGCTGTTTTCAACTGCTCTGCTTACCAAGCGCAAAATGTTTTGACACATTTACGAATTCGTTTTAACAGAAAGATATAAAATTGAAAAGCCTGGCCATGGAAGCGATTTGGAATTGAAATGTGTTTTCCATTTTAGATCAATCATTTGCCTATTGCATTATAAGCAATTTTAATCTCGTGACAAACACGTATTTCCTCCGCTCTTGAGTGCTTTTTTTCCTCTCGCGCAGAAATTCGATTCAAAACACCAACTTTGACACTAATTTCTGAAAGATCTATCGGGTTTGGCAAAAAACGAAAAAAAAAGAACATGAACAACTACATCACCAACTAGTTTCATGTATTTTCGAACAAAAATAAATTAAATGTTTTGACAGAAAGTCGTCCTTTTAAATTTCAGAACACACTTAATAGATAAAAATTAGGTAAAAACGCTATTGAATTCTAAATAGATTATAATAATTTTATTAATTCAAGTATTGTGCATCTTTATAATATTCAAATACTATCTAAAATTTTAGATTAAGGATAAATATTCGCAGAAAATGTGGTTAAGTGTTTGAACCCAATCTATTAGCTAAATCCATTTATTAGACATTTTTTCACATTTTAAATAGAAAATTGAGATTTACTGATTTATTTTTAAAGGAAATTAATTGATTTTATTTTAATTGAAACTAATTAGAAATGTCACTTACTTGAATCTTCATTCAGGAAGAGTTGGAGACTTTGCTGTTTCCAAACATCACTTCAGAATTAAATATCTTAAACACTGAAGCTAAAATATAACGTTACTCTTAAATTCTTTCAAGAATGAAAAGCAAAAGAAAAATGCGTGTTCACACAGAGTCATAGAAAAAATTATGACTTAGAAGTATCTTTAGTTAAATTTGGTATTGCTTAAAACTTTATCAACCTGTTTAAACTGTGTTAATTTATGTTTTGGAACTATTAAAATAGATAAATTTCTTTTGTAAGTGAAAAAACTTAAATTTTGTATATATATATTTTTTTTTTCATTTCAGATATTAGAAATCTTCCTGCCTTTCATACCTTACTTTCATCATAAATAACACAACTTACTTAGTAACATTTGAGTTTGTTGGAAATCCGTAAAATGTGAGGAGTGAACTTTTGAAGTTTACGCAGCAAGATTCTGATTGGACATTAGATAAAATTTTGAATTTAATGCTATTTTCAGTTAAACTTGACACAGCTTTAAATTTTAACACCATGCGTAAACTCTGTTTACTTATGCACTTGATTTTGAAACAATTGAAAATATTTTGAGTGAAAAAGCTTAGAGTTTGTATATATATATATTTTAACTCACATATTAACAACGTTTCATATTTTTCCAAAATATGAGTGAGTTGACTTTTGAAAACTGATGAACTATCTTTTAGAAATTATTTGCAACAGTTTAGCAATTTCATATATGATGATATTTCCAGTCACTAACAAGATTTGATGCTACAATGTGACTTATGTGTCATCAATGAACTTTCCTTCACAAAATACATTTGAAAACACTATCTTTACTTATACGTTTTAAATACATAGAGAAAAATTTAGCATACATGTAACCGTTAACTTTAAGAATATCTCTTCCTTCACCTGATTGAGACAAAATGGTGGATTCTTTATCAGTTAAACACGAAAGCCACGTATTATCATATGACTTCACTCTACTATGTGAATGGCTGATAGTATAAACACGTTATTCGATATCAGCGTCGTCATTAAGCGATAAGAATAGCTATATCATCATAATGCCCTTGTATAATCATGTCTAATCATGTTTATATAAGAGATGGATAACAAAGACAAACCTGCATGCGTACTCACCTGAAAAGAGTGATAAAATGGCGTGAATGTCGCTTCTCAGGTTGTTCTTATCGTCGAGTGACGTTGCAGATAACGAATCACGTGATTGCATCATCAACCAATGAAACAGGAGGAAGTTGTCACGTGATATCCTGTTTCATGATAAGGATTTATCATTTCACTTAGAGTCGTCCTGTTAAACGCACATGTCATGATCAAGCTAGCATATTAGGTAAGTGTTGCTTATATTATAATTTTAGATTTGTTAGATGTTAAAGTTTCAACCCGTAACTGGAGACAGGAGTCAAAATGACTCCGCGTTGTCCTTTGGCTCCGATTATCATGTGGTTTTCTTCCTTGAATAAAATGATCTCCTGAGTACCGCTAAGTAGTTCTTTTATCATTACATGATTTCCAGAATATATTGCATTTCCAAAATAAATTCCAAAGCTTTTTACAAAAGACAAAAAGAAAAATAGCATTGGAGTCTTTTTGACTTTATGTCTCTGTTCGAGTAAGGAAATTCATGTCCCCAGCTACAAGTTAATGTTTTAAAATAAAGGTATTAAAGTTCATAATTATTTTTCAAGCAATAATAAAAATAATTTGAAATTGATAACTATAGTGAACGGAAGAATTTAAAATTTTGCAGGTATATCTCATGAAACTAAGTTGAATTAAAAATTGTAAAAGGTTAGTTACACAATGTTTATCATAGAAAAACTGCCAACGAAATATTTAAGTTGGAATACTATCAAACCTAGTTAACCTAGAAATATTTCTAATTACTTGCAAACTAATATGAAACAGTGAGAATTTAATTAATTTGAATATAATATTGTGTTGATTTTTACATATAAAGTACCTGTACCCAATATGGACACCCTAAGGAAAATTGATTTTCTTCGCCCCCGTGTACACGTCATATGACTCCAAAAACATATGACCACTATCCCTAGACTGTTGACTATCATTATTAAAATTAGCGACCTTATTATTATTCTGGTTTAATTTTAATGATAAAAACAAAAAAATGTTTACAAGTGTCCATAAAAGAACCGCCTGTCCCCATTATAGACAGGTGGCTCCTTATTGACCTACTACACAGGGTGTATGGAAGAGCCACTCTTCCAAGTGATTTTAGACGAGAGGGGATAAAAGAAATATATCTTAAAGTATTGCGGGTTAGGAGGGCACAGTAAATATCTTCAGCACATGCACTTTAGAAGGGTGAGGGTCATTTTTGATTGTGGGTCTTCGAAGACCCATGCAAAGAACCTCAGTTACTGCAAAATATTTTGAAATAATATAGTTGGTTTTGCTTAGATTTATTGCATCTGTCTGCAGAATTTACATCTGTTATTACTCAGTCCTCACAGGATGGATAAATAAAAACTTCTTTATCATGGACGGTAAGTTCCAAACACTCCTCATAGACATATCTGTCCCATGTGATGCATAGTCGCATGTCTGCAACAGCACCAATACTGCATAAGAAGCAGTACCAGATCTCCTTTGTTGAGGAAGTCACACCGCTGGTAACTGCGATTTCACCAACAGATACCCTACTGAGGGGATGCTATTTTTGAAATTTCTGCAAGGGCTTTATGGAGGATTTTTTTGTTGGAGGATTGGAGGACACAGCAAGTGAATCTGAAGATTCACTTGCTGTAATTCCAATGTGGACATAATGTGTCCATATTGAGAATCGGGCATAGTTTTACTAAATTTTGTAATAAACAACCAAAGAAAACGTTTTTAAGCAATATACGCTATAGCAATTGAAAATATTTTTATCAGCTTTTTAAAACACTCCACTTTTCAATATTTAAAGTAATTTTAAAATATCTAATAAGAATTTAAACTTATCTGTAATTACGATCAGCACACCACGAAACAACAAGTTTCCTTTCAACTGGCGAACAGCGCGCTTTTCTGCACTTTACAAGCTTAATTATCTTTTGAACTGCTTTTCTTCACGGACATGTAGCAAAACTGTTACATTTAAAGACATTAGGGTTGTCCATATTGAGAGCACTGTCCATATTGGTTACAAGTACCTTATTCAAAAATGCGTAAGTAAGTTTTCGTGGCAATTGCAAAAACTTTCCAAATTTTCATTCCAGCTAGATGTTAAATGAGTTTCTGAGTCTAAGTTATCTTTTCGAAAATATTGGTCAATGTCGAGTTAAAACAAAGTCTATTTGATAAGTCACTTATTTTTCGATTCTGTCATCGGTTTACTTTCTGCACTTGTGCACAAATAAAGGGTATCTGTAATACTATAAATAATCGATTGGTGTGGTAAGAAGTTGATTGGTTGGTTAGGTGATGAATAAACATATGGTTGGCAGGATAAGCAATTGAATGCTAGGATGAATTCATTTATGAGTTAAAGCAGAAAACAATCAAATTTTACAAACATTTAACCTTGTAATATTTTTCTTAACGTAATTTTTTTCTAAACTTAACTTTTTTTTATTTTAAAGCACATAAATTAACGTCTGAATTCCATTTTTAATTATTAAAGGTACACATATATTAAGACAGACTTTAAATACAATTAAATACAATAAACCCAACTGGAGTGAAAAATTAGCCGGGGCCAGGAATCGAACCTGGGTCGACAGCATAACGTGCTGTTGCTCTATCGTTAAGCTACCCTGGCCGATGTCCTAGCCTGGCAATTTCTCACTAATAAACCAAGTTGGGGAACGTCACCGTCCATCTATCAGATAGCACAGGATGACGTGACAACGATGAATAAATTTCTTTTACCATCGATCCACAATATATATTAAAGCACATAAATTAACGTCTGAATTCCATTTTTAATTATTAAAGGTACACATATATTAAGACAGACTTTAAATACAATTAAATACAATAAACCCAACTGGAGTGAAAAATTAGCTGGGGCCAGGAATCGAACCTGGGTCGACAGCATATAGACTTTAAATACAATTAAATACAATAAACCCAACTGGAGTGAAAAATTAGCCGGGGCCAGGAATCGAACCTGGGTCGACAGCATATTTTTTTAATTACTTAATTTTTTTTCGTAACTTGTTTTTTTTTTCTTAATTTAATTTTTTTCTAAACTTTAAATTTTTTTTAATTAATTTTTTCTTAACTAAATTTGTTTAACTTATTTTTTGCAAAAACTTTGCTTTGAAAACTAACAAATATTTTTAAATTAGTTCTCATGAATTATCCAAGGACTCTCATCGTTCTTTCTTTCATGCATGTGTTTGAACCCATGCATTTACCAAAAACTTTTAAGAAATCAAGCAAACATTCTAACCTTCCAAGATTCTCATCTTTCTTCCAAACAAGTGCTCAGTTCATATATTTTTCAAAAACTAAAGGACTTTCATCATTCTTTCTTTCAAGTGTGAGTGCAACTCATGCAATATTTATGAGCATTAATCAAATAAACATTCTTAGAAAACAAGGACTCTCATTCTTTTTTCCTACAAAATCGTGGTATTAAATAGATTTTCAAAACAAACTATCATGACTCAGAAGTTGTAAAGTATCAAGTAAAGATTTTTCACGAATAAGCCCACAAAAGGTAAGCATGAACTCTCATCATTTATTCTTCCAAGCATGCATTTTTTCATAAAATGTTTAGGAAACATGAATATTTTCTCATGAAACTAGGGACTCTCATTGTTCTTTCGAACATGAAAGTGTTCAAAAATTTTAACGAAACCAAGGGTTGGTTCTCCTCGTTCATTCTAGCATGCATGTACTTTTCATGAAATTTTTAGAAATTAAATATATGTTTTCAAGAAACCAAGTTCTTTTTCAATGGAAACAATTTCAAATATTTTACAAGTGAAATAATTTCTTCGGGTTATGCAATTATTTTTCAACTTATCTTTGAGCAGTGAAATCATTTTCAGTTCTTCAAATATTTTAGAGTGAAGTCATGTGATAATACGTGGCTTTCGTGTTTCACTGATAAAGAATCCACCATTTTGTCTCAATCAGGTGAAGAAAGAGATATGCTTAAAGTAACCGGCTTCATGTATGCTAAATTTTTCTCTATGTATTTAAAACGTATAAGTAAAAATAATGTTTTCAAATGTATTTTGTGAGGGAAAGTTCATTGGTGACACATAAGTCACATTGTACTATCAAATCTTGTTAGTGACTGGAAATATCATCATAAGCTACTTGTAACTAATATGGACAGTGCTCTCAATATGGACACCCCTAATATCTTTGAATGTAACAATTTTGATCGAGAGATGACGCTACATGTCCGTGAAGAAAAGCAGTTCAAAAGATAATTAAGCTTGGAACGTGCAGAAAAGCGCGCTGTTCGCTAGTTGGAAGGAAACTTGTTGTTTCGTGGTGTGCTGATCGTAATTACAGATAAGTTTAAATTCTTATTAGATATGGTAAAATGACTTTAAATATTGAAAATGGAGTGTTTAAGAAAGCTGATAAAACATATTTTCGATTGCTATAGCATATATTGCTTAAAATGTCTTCTTTGTTTATTTATTACAAGGTTTAGTAAAACTATGCCCAATTCTCAATATGGACACATTATGTCCACATTGGAATTACAACAAGTGAATCTTCAGATTCACTTGCTGTGTCCTCCAATCCTCCAACAAAAAAATCCTCCAAAAAGCCCTTGCAGAAATATCAAAAATAGCATCTCCTCAGTAGGGTATCTATTGGCGAAATCGCAGGTACGAGCGGTGTGACTTCCTCAGCAAAGGAGAACTGGTACTGATTCTTATCCAGTATTGGGGCTGTTGCAGACATGCAGCTATGCATCACATGCGACAGATATGTCCATGAGTACTGTGTGGGACTTACCGCCCATGATAAAGAAGTTTTTATTTGTCCATCCTGTGAAGACTGAGTAATAACAGATGTAAATTCTGCAGACAGATGCAATAAATCTAAGCAAAACCAACTATATTATTTAGTAATATTTTGTAGTAACTGTGGTGCTTTGCATGGGTCTTCGAAGAGCCTCAATCGAAAATGACCCTCCCCCCTTCTAAAGTGCATGTGCTGAAGATATTTACTGCGCCCCCCCTACCCCGCAATACATTAAGATATATTTCTTTTATTCCCTCTCCTCTAAAATCGCTTGGAAGAGTGGCTCTTCCATACACCCTGTGTAGTAGGTCAATCAGGAGCCACCTGTCAATAATGGGGACAGGTGGTTCCTTATATGGACACTTGTAAACAATTTTTGTTTTTATCATTAAAATTAAACCAGAATAATAACAAGGTCTCTAATTTTAATAATGACAGTCAAAGTCTGGGGATAGTGGTCATATGTTTTTGGAGTCATATGACGTGTACACGGGGGCGGAAAAAATCAATTTTCCTTTGGGTGTCCATATTGGGTACAGGTACCTTATATGAAATTGCTAAACTGTTGCGAGTAATTTTCTAAACGATAGTTCATAAGTTTTCAAAAGTCAACTCGCTCATATTTTGGAAAAATATGAAACTTTGTTAATATGTGAGTTAAAAAATATATGTATATATACAAACTGTAAGCTTTTTCATCCAAAAACATTTTCAATAGTTTCAAAATCAAGTGCATAAATAAACAGAGTTTACGCATGGTGTTAAAATTTAAAGCGATGTCAAGTTTAACTGAAAATAGTTCTAAATTCAAAATTTTATCTAATGTCCAATCAGAATCTTGCTGCGTAAACCTCAAAAGTTCACTCCTCACATTTTAGGGATTTCCAATAAACTCATATGTTACTAAGTAAGTTGTGTTATTTATCATGAAAGTAAGGTATGAAAAACAGGAAGATTTCTAGTATGTGAAATGTAATATATATATATATATATATATATATACAAAATTTAAGCTTTTTCACTTACAAAAGAACTTTATTTATTTTAATAGTTACAAAATATAAATTAACAGTGTTTAAACAGGTTGATAAAGTTTTAAGCCATGCTAAATTTAACTAAAGATATTTCTAAGTCATAATTTTTTCTATGTCTCTGCGTGAACACGCATTTTTCTTTTGCTTTTCATTTTTAAAGAATTTAAAAGTAACGTTATATTTTAGCTTCAGCGTTTAAGATATTTAATTTTGAAGTGATGTTTGGAAACAGCAAAGTCTCCAACTCTTTCTAAATGAAGATTAAAGTAAGTGACATTTCTAATTAGTTTCAATTAAAATAAAATCATTTCATTTCCTTTAAAAAGAAATCAGTAAATCTCAATTTTCTATTTAAAATGTGAAAAAGTGTCTAATAAATGGATTTAGCTAATAGATTGGGTTCAAACACTTAACCACATTTTCTGCGAATATTTATCCTTAATCTAAAATTTTAGATAGCATTTGTATATTATCAAGATGCATAATATTTGAATTAATAAAATTATTATATTCTATTTAGAATTCAATAGCTTTTTTATCAAATTTTTATCTATTAAGGGTGTTCTGAAATCTAAAAGGACGACTTTCTGTAAAATTTTAATTTATTTTAGTTCGAAAATACATGAAACTAGTTGGTGATGTAGTTGTTCATGTTTTTTTTTTTTTTTTTTTGACAAACGCAATAGGTCTTTCAGAAAATAGTGTCAAAGTTGGTGTTTTGAATCGAATTTCCGCGCGAGAGGAGAAAAATCACTCAAGAGCGGACGAAATACGTGTTTGTCACGTGATTAAAATTGCTTGTAATGCAATAGGCAAATGATTGATCTAAAATGGAAAACACATTTCAATTCCAAATCACTTGCATGGCCAGGTTTTTCAATTTTATATCTTTCCGTTAAAACGAATTTGTAAATGTGTCAAAACATTTTGCGCTTGGTGAGCAGAGCAGTTGTGAACAGCCTTAAGATTATTTGTTTATCTAATTCGCATATGTTAGATATATAATAATTTTTTCAGAGACTTAGAAAATGAATATCTATTTTTTATTGAAACTTTATTTAATAAATAATTTCTTTACTAATGATTACAACATTTATAAATATATATATAAAAAAATAAATAAATAAAAATAGCTTTTCCAAACACTTAAATGAAAATATATGTAATTGTTAAAGTAGACAATCCAACGATTTCAACTCATTTCAAAGATTGAAAATTTTAACGAAACCCTAATTTACAAAAATGTCAAAACCCTAATTACAAAATTGATAAAACCCTAATTACAAAATTGATAAAACCCTAATTTGCAAAATTAATAGTAATAGTAATAATAATAATAATAAAAGTATATTTGTAATACATTCAACGAAAACACTAACATGCGATAATTCTTTTTCTGAAAAACACCTTGCACTTATTTCAAATAAGAATCAAAGCGCTTTGAAATATATATATATTCTTTTTAATTAAATTGTACGATTATCAAACATTTACTAATAAAAGATATCAACCGGTATTTATTTTAAAATGTACTGTGTTCTCAAAGTGAAATGATTATTCACTTTGTGAATAAACAGATATCACAAAAGCATATTTCATATATATATGTGTGGTATTTCATATACACAAAAAAGAAAAAAAATCACAAATTTCATAATTGTCGATCTGTTTAAATATTTCATTGCTTGCTAAAATTGTTGAAATTATGTCGTTTCCCTAAGCAGTGAAGTTTCCAAAAATTTGGTCTATTATTATGTGCAGGCAAAGTGTCTCTCAAATGCTGGCGATATTTCCCAATAAAGGTGATTAGCGTGAATAATAGTTTCAGCTTAGACAATTCATTTTACCGATATGTTTAAGAGCTCTATTGAGTGATAAGCATATGAGAGACATTTTAAATTTGCACTATTATGCTTGCTAGACTAGCTTTCTCCTTGGGGATTAACCCTTTTCCACAAAAAGACTGAGAAATTGTTGCTGAGAATTGTTCGAATATTGCGAACGCATAGTTAGCATCCAAAAGATTATGAAATCATGATTCCATTTTACCGTATTCGAACCTAACGATATTTATCAAAAATCATTTAAAAATTTGAATGTATATCTGTTTGCATTAATGAATCTATTTTTCATGAACTAGTTAGATAAACGAAATGAATGTTTCTCATTTCTTTTGTATATGTATTCTCAAGAATAACTTAAATGTTTACTTCTTTCAATAACACAACTTTGTGCGAAATCACATATCATATGCTGAATTACAATTCCATTTTCAGGATATTACCACCACATCTCTCACATATATGCTTCTATTAAAGTACGCCTATTCATTAAAAATATTTCTCCACTAGTTAAAACTAAATTTTTCACCTACCCGTTTCATTTTGTATGAAGACAAATAGTTTCTCAAAATAAAATTGTTCTCAAATCATTTCTAACACCTGAAAATAAAATTAAGTTCGAAAAATAAAATTCGTAAAATAAAAATAAAGTTCCGTTAAAATAAAATTCGTAAAATAAATTCTCTAAGACTTGAAAATAAAATTCAAAAATTAATTTCTAACATCTGAAAATAAAATTCTCAATATAAAATTTCTAACTAGTCAAAATTAAAAATATTCCCTCAAATATTCTCTAAGACTTGAAAAAAAATTCGTAAAAGCAAAATAAAGTTCCGTTAAAATAAAATTCAGTTTGCAAAAATTTTTTATCTTCGCTAAAATTCAATTCTCAAAATAAATTTTCTAACACCTAATACTAAAAATTCAGTTCGAAAAATAAGTTCCTAAAATATTTTCTAACACCTTAAAATAAAATTCGAAAATAAAATTCGTAAAATAAAATTCGAAAAATATTTCTATCTCCTGAACATAAAATAAATAAAATACCCTTGTACTATAATACAATCTCTCCCAAAAATCAAATATTTTCAAAGTCTCGCTAATTCATTCATTTCCCGAAATAAATACAACTCCTTATCAATTCCCAACAGCATACTCTAACACGTCTCCTCTTATCTCCTCCACCGAAATGCGTTTCCTCCACCAACAACTCTTATCAGCGCGCACGGTGTGCCACCATAGGCCGGCACATCACCACGGCCACCACACCACAGAACCACCGGTGCCGTGGAACCGGCATAATCACACTACTCACATAAGATAACATTATTATTCGGTAACGAATGGACGGCGGAATCTGCTGTTTGCAAAAAATAACATGAAACGTAGTGGATGAATTAGGATATAAACGAAAGAGAAATAATCACCTAAGGGTGATATTCTGGTCTGCAAGAAGCAGGGCAGCGAATAAATGCGTGCATTGGACGAAAGAAATGATTGAAGAGGACATTGCTATATTAGCACGAGATATTCGGAGCTTCTTCTCGGGGTTCAAAGCCACGGAGATGTAAACAAATGTTCTGATATACAGGTAGAGTCAAAACTTAAATATCTTTTTTGGAATAAATCGTCAGAGTCAAAGATTAGATATTATTATTGCTTAAGTTTAAAAATATCAATATTTGACCGATAAATTAGGGCTCTGTTCTACTTAAAAAGTAAAAACAGAACCATTATAAGATCACTCCTGTGTCTGTCTGTCACATCCGTTTTACTCGTAAACTATGGGACGTAGAAAGTTCAAATTGGGGGGAAGTAATAAATACTATTGACCCACATACTTGCAGATTATTAAACATTTGCAAATATATTTAGGAAAAATGTACAGGGGGTAATTAAGTTTTTCTGCCATTCTTCAAAGGTGTTGAGGAGAGCTGAAGATACCTATCGTAGTAGAAGTATAAAAGCACTGTTGATAAGGATTTTCGAAAAAAAAATCGTCGGTAATTAGCCGAGATATTAAACCTTAAAGACATGGACAGTTTGAACATTCTTAATGAGAGGGGCGGCGTACTCTATGTATCATCGGTTTTTAAAGCCCAGATAACAACTATTAATTACATATTTGTGTAATGAAATGCCCAGTAGCAGAATAAACGAAATAAACGTCAATTTGTCAAAAACTAATGTAATTAGAACTAATTACATAAATACTATGGGGTTCGCGACTCGTTTTCATTGAGTGGATCTCTCAATACGCCTGCCGTGTCTTTAAAAGTTAATTAAAAACCTATCTGGGAAAACGCGGCACAGACCAAGGCGACGTTACAACTTTGTGACCTCCTTTTACAGCGCTCTTAGCACAATGCCAATTTAAACTTTGAACAATGTTTTTGTTTTAGCTACACTGTAAAAAGAAAAGATTATTACTACGCTGAATTTAGTTTTATGAAATGCCAAATGAAGTTAAATATGCACTACTTTTATTGTCGGTACCGAATTAAGTACATCATAAACAGATTAGGATAAGATTAAAAAAGAGTTATAGAGAATAGCAATATTCGATATTATTTAAGCTTCATACCGCTTTGAACTTTTATGATATAGCCATTCATACATGTTTAGTACATACAGCTATACCCAACCCTACGTTGTATAATTCTTTACAAAATCTTATTATTCTTTTAGCAACGGTTTTTTTTTAATAATACAGTTAATAATTCATATATGTATTGTACGGAACCCTCTGAGCCTGAGTATTAGTCACACTTGACTGTTTATTGATAAACAATCCATTCCTAGCAGTCATGAAATTAGGTGTTATCTTAAAGATAAACATTGAATGTTTAAAATTTAAAAAAACAGTTTACGTACTTAATGTATACAAAAAATATGAAAAAACACACGCAAGGATTATTCCATATTTTGAAAAAACATAGATTCTAAATTTGAAAACTGAGCGATATACTAACAAAAACACTACGATAAATGCCTGCTTTTTAAAACATAAAAAGTCTTTGTCCTCGGTTAGTTCCTTTTTACCTATTCTCCTTTTCATTGTCAGTATTTTTGAACCTTATAATATATAATATTATTTAACCCACTAATATGTATGTGTTATTGTATTTATACAAAGAGTTTCAGTAAAATTGCCACACAATAAATATGCTTAACGGACACTTAAATATAAATATATAGGTTATTTTTACATGATTAAAATTAATATATGTTCAAATTACATAATGGCAATTTTGATTGGCGTAATTTGTATGGTTAATTCAATGACTGTTAAAATATTATGGTAAATTAATTATATCCAAAGTAAGTAATTTCCTCTTACCATAATACCGCCATATGATGCGCAGAGGAACTTGCAGTGTCTAAAGTAATTGGATATATCCTGTTATATATTAATTGATTATTATTCTAATGGAGAAAACCACATCGATTAATGATGCATAGTTTAGATTATTAATAACATTTAATGACATATTAGTAAGACGTGAGATTCATTAACACAATAGTGTATAATAATATATTTAGCAGTAAACATTTTAATGTTCAGGAGTTTAAAAGTAATATTACCAGTTGTGAAAATAGTTTTTTTATTATTTTAAATATTAATAAAGACACTCTGATAGAAAAGGGACTGTTTTCTCTATTTTATGGTAGATTACAAAAAATCAATAAGCAAATGCTATGCTCTCGTCCATTAGCATTAGCATTGACAATTTTCAAATAAGATGAAAAAAAAGAGGAACGTGATAATTGCATTATACTTAGGAGCAATTGTTGAAATATTTTTACTTCCTTCTATCTTCAACAGAAGAAAGTATTGTAATCGAAATTTTTTATTTTTCCGGTTTTCGATAGATTGACACGTTTTATAGGTCAGAGATCCCCAAAAACATGTTTATACAAAATGTCTGTCTATCCATCTGTCTGTTTGTCCGTGTGTCGCCATTGTACCATCAAAAAGTGTATGAAGGTTTGCATAGAATTGAACCAAAAAAAAAATTTTTTTAATTTTTGCTCGTGGCAAGCAGGTCCACCCTTAATTTGGAAAAAATCCACCAGAAGGGGGCGCTATAATAGCGATTTTTGTGCCACTTTGAATACTGTAACATCGGAAAGTGTATGAAGTTGCGCATAGAATTGAACCAAATTTTTTGTGTAGGTTTTTGGTTAAAAAAAGAGAAACAACGTATTTAAAACACAAATGTAAATAATTTTAAAAAGCATATAGCTTTTTAAAATTATTTACATTTGTGTTTTAAATACGTTGTTTCTCTCTTTTTAAGACATTGACACAAAGTACAATCCTCTCCTCCCCTTTATGTAGGTTTTTGGTCATGGCAAGAAGGTCCTCCCTGAATTTGGAAAAATTCTGCCTGTAGGGGGCGCTGTAATTGCGATTTTTGTGCAAATTTCAATATTGTATCATAGAAAAGTGCATGAAATTATGCATAGAATTTAACCAAATTTTTTACGTATGTTTTTGGCCATGGCAAGAAGGTCCTCTCTGAATTTGAAAATATTCCGCCGATAGGGAGCACTATAATAGCGATTTTTGTGTAATTTTCTTGATTTTTCGTGGTTGTGTTGTACACCGGCGGACGACGAAGCGATGGGAATTTCCCATTCTGATAAGCCGGCTATTTGCGAACAGCTGATATACAACAGAATAACGGGAAACTATTGATTTTAATAAATATCATGATTGAGATTAATTCGTTTTTACTCCGATTAATTGACTGAAGCAGAAATTTAAGATGAAGTCGAAATTGATATAGTATTGAACTAATAAAAAATGAAATATTGGCATTTATAATAAAATTTTGAAATATTAAAATATATGAGATAGAAGAAAGTTTTGGGATTGGCACATCCAACTAGTTCTTCTTAGCATTGAATATATAGTATTACAGTAAATTATAGTAAAAGCCGAAATCACTTGCTTCTCACTATATCTGAATAAGACAAAACTGGATATGGCAACTTCACTCTGTGAATGCTCTGTAATTAATTTTATTGAAAACCAATACATTATTACTTTTTGGAATGAAGCTGCATAAAATTTATCTTTTTAGAAATACCGCAAAGAAAAGTTAATAAAGAAAAATGCGTGATGATAATTTGAGTAACCTTCAGATATGTATATATTTTGAAATATCATAATTACAATTTTTATGATTCGAAGTTGCATATCTAAGAAAAAATTTGCTATTAAATATAGAGGTTACATTAAAAAACTATTTTTTAAAGCGCACTGAAAATAAATTTTACTTCAAAAGTCATTCGAACATAACAAATGCCGCAATAGACTAAATTAATGTATGTTGCTGAACACATTTCTAGTGATGGAATTTTGTGCTGCACTAACGAATGACATTAGCGCAAGGTCAACCAGAAAAGTAATGTGGGGTAAAATCAGTAATTTTTAAAAACGTATCTGTAAAACATGCATTGTTCTTAAAAAATAAGTTTTCACTTCGTAAAATGTTTTCAGACATTTCTTGGCAACATTTATTTTTATGTAAGAAAGTTTGTAATTTGAATCTGGCAGCATTACAATATCCTTTCTGTTTGAGAAATGCTTCCACTTCTATTGTTCTTCTAAAAACTTCCAAAAAACTAAAATTTTCTTTTGTTTACGATGATTATTTACATTATTTTTGTCTATAGAAGATTTTGAACTATAGTTTATCAAAAGCAGGTAAGAAATATTTTGAATAGTTATCGTTTGATGAGTATTTTTTGCGGTGGGGTAAACTGAGTGTTAGGCTTGAAAATGCATTTGAAATTTTAGAAATAGTAAGTAATAATAATGATCGTAAATGTATTTTAATGTGATACTTAATATTTACATATTTTTAATTTGGTGGTATTTTCTGTCTTCTTTGTAAAGAAAATAATGTTAAAAGTCGAATTAGTTCTTCGTGAAGTAGTGACTATGTTAATCTTATAGATTGAAAATGTGCTTGGTTGTATTTCACAGGCATTTCTAGAATGCATATAACTTTGAGTTAAACATTCGAACCAAACATGTAAAAAAACTCCAGAAAAACGAATTATTCTAATATTTTATGCTCATGGTGCCCAACAGTCATACAAAAAAGATAATGCAAGCATTATAGAATGAAATAATCATTCGTCATCATAAACAGTTTAGATGTTCTAACAGTAAAATACATGTTTTAAAATACTTCAGTTATGATAATGATAATATCACTGCATGAACATATTGCATTTTTAAAAAAAGTTTTTATCTTTTTAAAGCTAAAATTAATGCACTATTGAAAAGGGGTATATTTCCCTTTGAACAATTTTTGTTACCCCACGTTATCCTGCCCACATTAAACTACTACTAAAATGTTTTATTTAATACTCTTTGAAATGTGACATCATTCATGTATCTCTCATTAATACTTTAATATTATGAAACTTTTCGTGGAACATTTTCGTGGAACGTGAAACTTTTCGTGGAAAAATATTTTATTAATAATTTATTATATTATTAGAATATAGGGTATTTTTTTTCACAAATTTATAAATTAAAAAATTAAAAACTAACTTCTTTCAATGATCTATAATTTTAGAATGGTGTTTCTAACACCTCGATTAACTTACCTGTTATATATTCATATCTATTCCTATAATTTATGGTAGTCTTTGATATTGTAGTTCCTTGTTTACCCCGCGCATTTGTTACAGGAGCAAATTAATAGAATTTTAATACTCTCTATCTGTCTCTTATTCCAGCTTCACCTGTTTTGCATATTCAAAAAATTCTTCAAATATCTTCAGTAAATATCAAAAGTCTGTGATCGTGCGAAAGGTATACTGGTGTTTTATTTTCTTTATCCTCAGTATTATAAATAGCACCAGGTTTAAATAATGCATTTGCTATGTCTAAAGACCCATTTTTAGAAGCTGCATGAAGATGTGCAATATCATCTGAGGTAATTTTCATATTGATGAATTCATATAATTTACCATGAATTGCATCTTGTAGTAAAATGTCGGAAATTTCTGAATTGTAGCATTAATAAGTAGCTACGTGTAAAAGGGAGAATGGAACAACCTTTAATAGTTATTCTAAACATATCGTTTCGTTCATGAGCTAAAATTATTGCAGGTTGTGTCTAACCATTGCTAACTCCAAAATATAAATCTGTACTTCCATTTACATCTCTCTCGTTGGTGTCGATTCCATCATATAATTCACAACCATTATTGCCGACGACCTTGATAACTTCTGGAAATTCTACACCTCATTTAGATTAACACTTTGCAGTTTGGCTTTGGTATTCATGATATCTACAGGGTGTTCATATATTCCTATTCGATAAACTTAAAGTGTTGTTAGTGAGCATCAAGCCGAACCAAAATTGTATGTGACATATCGCAAACCACTTTTTTAGTTACACATACCGGATGTTTCACCATTACTAAAATTGGGTAGACGGTAATAATTTTGAGAAAAATAAAAATATTGTAATGAAATGTAATGATATGTACCTTATTTTGTATGCAATGTGATAACATCACAAAAAGATCTGGAGAAACAGTGTGATCACACAGTTGGTGATAGCGTATGAACTCAAAATATGTAACGTCAAGTGCATATAGAACGAATGCCACTTGTTTTGATGTTATCACATTTACAGGAAAATTAAGCCTGTCTATTAAAAGTTTCATTATAATATAGTACTTCAGTTTTCTGAAACTTATTGTCGTCAACCCAAGTTGAGTTTTAGGGTAAAAATCCTTGTATTTTTGATTAAATAAATAGTTTGCGACACCATGTTTCACTGCAAGTTTTGTTCCACTTGATGTCTGTTAACAAACCTCTGATTTTGTCAGATGAATATCCGAACATTTTGTATATTCGTTAAAATTTGTGAAATAATAGAGTGACTCATTTCAAAGGTACTATTGACTGGCTCAGATATCTTTCTGTAGGCTTTAATTTCATTACCATGTTTTGATTGAGCAAAAAAAAAATTACTATGAATGTTTAAAGTTTTCATATAATAAGGTGATTTGCCTTCAAAGTGTTAATTTGTTTTCTTTGTAACTGTAGAACTTCTTCACAAAACTTCAGAGATTTTTGATAATTATTCTTTTAGTTGATTTATACAATACAATCTAATGCTAATGGTCAGAACCTGAATGACACATTCCTAAAAATCCCATAATCTCTCCGAAATCTCTTTATAGGTTTTGTAAGTATTTCGTTTTCGTTGATAATTAATAGCGAGCCCCTTTGTTAAATTATTCTAAGCAATATGAGCAAATATAAAATGCCTGTAGAAAGCATGCATTTTCTTTAAAAAAAAAAACAGATTTACTGATGTGCAATACTTCTTAGTTGTTTCCTAATCTGTCTAAGGGGACGGTGGAGCTTAAAATCCTTAAAAATAATTTTTTTTATTTTTGTAAATTTCAACTTAAATATTATTCAAGGGTACATTATATACATTATGACATGCATTTATCACAAAAAAATTTAAAAAAAAAATTATTATTGAGAAAAAAATGGAATTTTACGCGTTGTCTAAGAAATCTTCGAAATGCCCCATGCGTCTTCAATATCAATGAAAATACCCAATATTTTTTATAAAAGTTTGGTTTATATATATAAATAAAATAGAGCATCAAATTTTATATATATGAATTTAAAGGTAAAAAAAAAAATCAAAATTCAAAATTTCAAAATTTTTTCGAAAAAATTTCAAATTTTTCAAAATAAATTTTTGCATATATTGCATATAATGTACCTTTGAATAATATTTAAGATTAAATTTACAAAAGAATAAAAAAAAATTGAAAAAATTTGAAAACTTGAAAATTTTTCGAAAAAATTTCAAATTTTTTCAGTTTTTTTTTTTTAACCTTTAAATTCAAGTATGTAAAATTCGATGCTCTATTTTATTTCTATATATAAACCAAACTTTAATAAAAAATATTGGGGATTTTTATTGATATTTTAGACGCATGGGGCATTTCGAAGATTTCTAACACGACGCGTAAAATTCCATTTTTTTCTCAAAAATAATTTTTTTTTTAAATTTTTTGGGGGATAAATGCATGTTATAATGTATATAATATACCCTTGAATAATATTTAAGTTGAAATTTACAAAAATAAAAAAAATATTTTTAAGGATTTTAAACTCCACCGTCCCCGTAAATCAGCCATTTGAACTTCAGTATTTAAAGTATAGTTCGGTCATACCCAACTCAAATCGGAAAATTCTGTTTGAAATCATCAACGAGCAAGACGAACCAAACTCGGCACAAAAATTTCTTTGACCCGAAACCAGATACATTTTGTTCCAAATCCTAACCGATTCTGAAATATTTCTACACGAACCCGAAATAAAAGAAATGATTAATTCAGATTTTTATATAAGTGTAAAAAAGTAGTCAACAATTATACTTCTAATATCAGTTTCATCTTTTATGTAGAAAAACGAACATATAAACTCATAAATGTTCAAATATATAGTATTTTTCTTTGGAAAAATCGGGCCAACCCGAACCCGATTCGCAAAAGACAAATCTCATACCGAAACTGATTCCAACCTATTTCGAATCGCAACAAAATAAGTTAGCGTCAAAGCAACAGATCCATGGTTTCGGGTCGAGTCGGGTCTGGTTCAGCTAAAACTGCATTACCCGACTCGATGCAGGATTCTAATACAGACGACAGACAGACATTTTCCAAAAATAATCAAGCCGTGTCCAGGATATCTCCAAACGTGTAAATCCTCTAAAAAACTGAAATCGCAAATTTTCAAAATTCCAATACTTTCTTTTTTGTGTAGATGTAACAAGTAAAAATGTACAATTGTTTACCTGTATTTACTTGTTTATTGATTTCTTGATCCAAATTACGATTTAACTCTATTCTTTTTAGTTTCTCAATACTCTATTTTTTTTGTTTAACCTAGCAACGTTTCTTTGATACTGAGTGCAATTAATCATTCACACACACACACACGTTCTGTTAAACGTGTTGAATACAAAGAAAAATAAATATACATAAATAACTTAATTCTAAATGTATAGTTAATCTTGAACTATATGTTATTGAAATTTAATTTATTCATGTAAAAGCTAAGAGAGAATATCAACATTTTCACAAAGCATTGATTTACATATACAGCGGTACCGCAGTTCTCGAATACAACTCTTCCAAAATATTTATCGAAAACAGACTCAAATTTCCCATAATAATTTTTAAACTGATATCAGAATAATTTTTAAACTGTGAAAATAATTGTTAAATATGTTTTTAACCAATGCCGCTTGTATCAAATAAATCTTGGTTTAGTGATGTTTCCCGTACAGCTTTGTTTTGCTATTGTTTCTATCAACTAGTAAATCTGCAGATCAGGAGCCTCAACGTCATCTTTGCAAGTCATTGTTTTTTAACACTCATTGCGTAATATCCAACTTCCTACAAATCGCTTTTTAAAGTTTTCAAATTAGATAAATATTTACAAAAAAACAAAATTTAACGTAAGTTTCACTAACGTAATTGAACGTAGTTTCAGTAACGTAGTTGAACGTAAAGTTTCAGAAATTAAAAGTGTTAAACAAGTGGTTGATGTTCTGAAATTCTGATGAGCTACTTATTCTGGTAACTTTTTAAATCAAAAATTGCATTACTTCAGAGGGGACTCCGCCCCCTGAACCCCCCGTAGTCTATTTAAATTTGCATTCGTAATTTTTTGTTGATTGAGCGGATGTTTATAGTATATATTAGATTTTTTTTACGCTGTGATTTATAAGGATAAGCATAAGTTTTTTTTTTTTTTATAAATTAATAAAATTTAAATTTCAAATAAAATCTTCATGTTAACCGTACGCAGACAATAAATCTTGAAGTGACGCCAAAAATGTAACCCTAAAATCCGCTACATTCGGCACAAACACAACGACGTGCTTAAAAAAAAAAAAAAAAAAAAAAAAAAGAGTAATATTTTTAGTAATATGATTTTTAATTCATAATACAATCAAATGCTACCTTAGAATGCTTAAATATAAGCAGATCATTTTCATTTTACAGAAAAAAGGCACGGATGAAGTCAAAGAATTCGGTCCCTGTTCCACGTGCTTGTTTTGTTTGGGCCGAATGAGGGCATTTAAATCTGAGCGATAACGCACATTATATTGCAAACTGTTTTTACGGCATACTGCATCTCAATCTATCTCTTTCCTCCGTGAATAATAGTAAATTTTATTTTACCTAAGAACTTTTTATTCCAGCATCTTTGTTATCGAAAATGACGTCTAATTCACCTGCTATTCGTACATACTCAAAACTTTTCATCTTGTTATATTAAGAAATACTCGAGAGTTTTCTTTTTATTTCTAATATGCCGCCATATTAATTTTTCTATTCTTAATTTTTTTTTTCCTGTTTCACGTCAAAATATTTCAATTGAAAATTGTTTAAGAGAAAATATTATTCCAGGTTTTGATTTTCTCTTTGCAACAATTAAACAAATATTGGTAAATGTTATGAAAAAATGTCACATTATTTATTCTCTATGAAAATAATGAACTTTTCTATTTTTAAGCAAAATATTTGAATAAAATAAATAAAATATTGCCTATTTTTATTTCTGGGCTAAAATCGATCTATATGCAAAGATACAAATGCATTAATTCCTCCGTTTTGACGTTGGCTTTTCTCAAACATTATACACGCAATTATACTAATATTATTAGGACCAAATACGTTGCTAGGCAACAGATGAAAGAAAAGAAAAAAAAATGAAATATGTATTATGTCAAATTGATAAAACAAAATGCTTTATATTATTGGAAAACATGCATAAAATTCCCCCAAAAATTATAAACCTAATTAAAAAAATCTCACAAATATATTGACAAAATTTCAAACTAATTGCAATAATATAATAATTTTATTTAAAAATTTCAGCATCCAAAATTTACCATTTAAATCCATTTTTCATATGAGTCATTTCTTTCAACAAATGAAAATCTGAAAATCGTCTGACTTGCCATAGAAAAGCATTATAGAGCAAAATAAAATGTTCTATATATTCCGAACGAATGAACCAAATTTAACCAAAAACTATACAGATAAATCCGGGGACCTCACCAACATGCATCCTTAATTTCAAGCTAATCGGATGCTTTTTACGGCAGTTATCGCGGGACAGACAGACGGAAACCAAAAACTTTTCGGGTCTCCACAGTAAGCCTTCACTGACGTTTCGGCAATTATCTGACAATATTAGCCTGTATTGTATCTTTCCATTAGTGATTTTCTGTTATATATTTGAAAGTTTTGTAATAAGATATCAAAAGAAAAAAATATTTGGTGCTTTCAACAAATATAATAGTTTAAATCAATATTTCTTTTCAACGAATACAGCAAAAGAAAAATTAATCTCCCTAACTTTCGAAAAATATATTTTTCATTTTTATTTTCGCATTCCTTTTCTCTACTTTCCTGTTTATATTTTACATACAAATCACTTTTATATGTATATAAAAGTTTTTTCACTTTATATTTAAATTCAATTTAATATCTTAAAAACATAATAAAATGCACAGAATTATTTTTTATAATTGTAATATAACTGTTTATTTTACCTTTAAAATTTTAACACTTTCCAACGCAAATGAAAGAGGACTTTACTTCGTCTGTCTGGCTGACTCTCTGAGATCTAACTTTCCTAAATATATTTGGATTACCATAGCGTTATTATGCTAATATGACTTGCTATAGCATGTTTTCTATTGAAAAAATGATGTACAGCATAACAGGAACAGCCAAAGAATTCATATGCATTATGTTTTCGGGCAATAATTGTTTGGGTTCATTTTAATGATATTACACAACTTCAAATATTTCAAAATTAATACGAATTTTCAATATTTACTGAATCTTGAACAGCACTATAGAAAATAGTGTGCCTACCATTTATTTTCCTCTTATGGTGATACAAAAAAAAGACCTCGATTGAATCACCCGTAGACAGTAACTGAAGTATGATTCGTGAAATTGTTATTCGTTTATTAACAGTGTTGTGAATACAGACAGTTTTCTCCGGGGTGGGGTGAGATGATTTTAGTGGCTCCGGGGACATTATAGAGTTCCGGGGGGGGGGGGGGATTGCACTTTTTGACAACTGAAAACACATAATCTCAAATCTTCCTCCGGGGGAACGTTTTATTGCCCAGGGAGGGGGGGGGGTGCCTCCACCTGAACTCAATACTGGTTATTAAGGTGAATGATAACATTTCCCTCTAGAAATTAAGGCGTAGACCATTTAATGCTGTGTTACAAATACTGCAAAAAAGAAATTGGGTATCATGTGAATGATATTTGCGGGATCTGAGTTTTAAGTTGTGTTATGTGGTTTCAAGTTTAACTCACTCAAGTTTAATTCACTCAGGTTGTGTTGTGCGGCTGAGTTTCCCTTGTATGGATGGAAACAGGTGTCAGCGCTAAATGGCTGATGAGCGAACGGGGAACAGGCGGTACCACACGGTCCGGCAGGACCAACATTTTTGCTGGCATTCCCTTCTCCGTAGTCCTGACATCGTAGTTGGCGCGGGTACGCACGATGCTGGAAACTAGCTTGCCTGTTTTCTATCCCATCTTTAGTTTATTTTTAGGTGCGTTCGTAATTATATAAATACGTAGCACCTATAGTCGTCATCGTTTTCTGGCGCGTCCGTCTGCCCCCATATAACAGCGCATAAGCTGCCCAACCGAATGGTTTGAAATTTAATATACATAATCGTTCCAAAATTTTGTCAAGTCATTTCAAATTTTATGAAAATCGTCAAAACTTAAAAAGATATTATTAAAGGTTTTCTTGATTCTATTAAATCCTATCATAGGTAATTAGTTCAATGATATCCCATGACAGGAAATGATTGTAGATTTCCATGGTGATGACGTCCTATTTAAGATGGAGTCCTATTATTTCCATATTACGGAATTTAATTTAAGTTAGCGAAATAAATTTTGTATTCATGCATTTTTGCATAAGAATGCAACAGCAATTTCACCAAGACCTAAATATTTATAAAACTAGTTATACTACGAATGCATCTCATTTGCCACGTTTGACGTACAATTTCAGACTTGTTACTTATATTCTAATATTAATGCGTCAACGCTTAAAATGTATCTGCAGTTAATGAAGACAATTTCGTTTTCTCCATTATTTTCTATCTACCATGAATGCTAAGGACATCGCAAAATTTGGACAATGTTTTTTTTTACTAATTGATCAGGCAGAATCGAAACTGCTTTCGTATATATTTTCTTGAAAATGAATTTTGCTTATTGAGACTGTTTATGAGAGTGATGGAGGTAAAGAAGACATTCCAATTCTACAACCAAAACCTTAAGTACCTGAAAAACTGCTACCGGCTATTCGCCAAAATTATCAATCAAAATGTCATAAAATTTTCCAGTGTGTTACTAAACCGGAAAACAATGTTTTATAAAGATCATTTGTTCAAATTCAGAAGTTATTTTAAGGGGTCTTGTACCTTTTAAACGCGTCGAAAATTAACGAAAAACTTCCAAGTTTGAATTAGTCTATCTTCAAATCCTTTTTATGTATAAACATGAAATTTTGGATATTGATTAAACAGATTGTGCTTTGTAATATGCTACCATTAGACATTTATTAACTTTTTACAGAATTTATGTATTGTTGAAATCAAAATACCTCTTTTTTTACTCCAGAAGTCATTGCGCGCATGATATGTTGAGAAAGCATGTATGGATTGTCATAAAATTTGTTAAAGGTACTAAACAAATATGTGTGTTTAAAATGAACTACTTTTAAGTAGTTACAATGGTAATATTTTTAATAGAAAGTTGAAATATTAGTGCAAAATTCACCTTAATTAATAATTAACATACATAAGATACAAATAAATGCAAATACATTGCTTACAGGTGTCCAGTATAATAAAATCCTTTAAAAACACATTAAAGTCATTTAAAATCCAAAACGTTTTCAACAGACACTTACTCGGTCATCTTAAGTGAAAAACTAATAGCTGCTTTCTCTCTGTGTCTTTAGCCTTGTCCGGAACAGACCCTTTTACTTCAAGGGTGGTATGGAATATAAGAGGAAAAGGGGAGTGTTTTTTTTTTTTTTCAAAATGTACAGGTTTATTAACTATGTATTAATTCCTTCCAGACTGTGTGGATATCATATGATAATATATCGTTACAGACCATTTCTTTATTAGATATTATTTCCAGAGATTCTCTTATGATAGCTTATTGGTGATTACTTGTATGGAAAATAATTCTGGCTCTATTGAAATCTACTTTTATAGGCTGAGTTTGTGCTAATCTTGCTAACGCATTGTGGGTCTATTTAATCTCAGATCTGCTTTATGTTCCTTTATTCTGTCACGAAATTTTCTCAGTGTCATACCTATGTACATAAAATCTTTATTTTCTTTCTTGAAGGGTATAATATATACTCCTGATCTATTGATGACTTAGATAGGGTCAATTTTGACCCTATTTGTGACTTCTTTTCTGAAAACTGTAACTGTAAGCAAGCTAAATAATAAAAAATAAATAGAAAACGAAAGCAACCAGACTCGGTCTGTCATTGTGTTTCATCGTTCTATGAAAATATACATCCACCAGACCTCAATTTCTCTACTCCTGTCCATCAATAGCTGACTCTGATCCGTATCATTTATTCCCTACAAAACTTTGTTCCTTACTGAACAATTTCAAAAATAGCGTCTGTAATTCTTATTACGAATCATTGACATTATTTTCATATGAAAAGCGATTACGATTCGTTCACAATAGAAGACAAAGAATTCACCAACTAATGCTAGTTGACAAAAAAGAAAAAGAAAATGGTCATTTCACGTTAGATCTCTAAAAATGAAAAATAAAATAAACGTTCCAAAAAAATATATTCTACTGTCACAAACGAAAATCGGACAACAAATTAATTATTCATGTGCCTTCCGATTGGCGCTGTGGCAATAGGTCGTTGCCAGAGCGGTTATAGAAGGTTCTTAGTTGTTGCCATCAATGCCAGACATAATCTGCAAATATCAAAAAAAATTTTTTTTAATAGCATTTTATTCTAATACTAGAAAAGAAAAACATGGTATCTCTTTCCCCTTCATTTTGATCTCAAATACCATTAAAATAAGTTGAACATACATTGCGCATATCATTTGAGTTGGAAATTAGAGTAGTTTGTTTCAAGTTGTGAAATTTTTTTAATCCCCCCCCCCCCAATAAGTATCTGTCGCTACGCCCCTGCCCTTATTTTACCCTTTTCTTCTTCAGTCAATGATTTCCCGCGAACCACGCTCAAATAAGCAGTTACTTATCCCAAAACTTCAAATCTAGCGACTACGAACCTATAAACATCATCACAGATGAGTCCCGCATGAAATAATATACAGCCGTGACGTCATCTCATTATACTAGATTTAAAAGAAGATATTGATCCTAAACTTATTTCCATTTGTTAATATTACAATATTTTAACATTTGAAGAAGAAAAATACTTTTTAATACTTTCTTCATTCGGTTTGTCTGTCCGTCTGTCCGTCAGTCCGTCTGTCCACGCTCTAACTCCCGTAAATATACTCGGATTTTCATGAAATTGATAAAGTTTATTTAGGGTCACTAAAAGCATGTTTGGTATTGTACATGAAGTATGTAGGCTTAATCGTTCATTTACAAGGGCACTCAACAGTATTCTATTACATTATGGTATATGGGGAAAATCGTTTGCAGAAAATTTTAATGTCATCATGATGTTTCAAATATATTGAAACTGATATAAATCACTCAATTTCACTACGATCACTTTAGAACAGGACATTCATAGCATTTTTTATTCATTTATAGGGACACACAAAAGAAATCAGTTACAGTACAGTACTGCCTTTGAGTAATAATTGCTGGAGTGCACGGTTTAAAATTTGGTATGCGCTTTTAAATTTAATTAATTTTTTTGCATCTTACTCGTTATATATAAATTCCATACCTCAAATACAGGACTGCACAAAAGTATTCAGGTACCGTTCTCCTTATTAGAGAAAATTGCTGAAGGTAAATTTTCAACTGAAGTATATGTATCTCTTAAATGAACTAAATTTTGGCTTGCATGTAGCTAATAGATTCATATCTATAAATCATATGTAGTAGGGTGGGTCGAAAAAACCGAAATATTTATAATCGAAACGTAATAGCGCGGAAAAGTTGCCTTTTGTAAAAAAGATAAAATACGTAAAATATTACACCGATTGTTTAATATCTTTTACCGCCGCAAGGGGTCCAAATTTCGAAAAAATCGCAAAAAACATATTTTTAGCAATTTTTTTTTAATTAACCAAACATACTTATTCAATTTCTAGTAGAACGCAATAGCCACGCCAAGATATTAGTAATGTAACATTAACATTTTATTTTTGTGACATCGTTGCTTTTACCGCCGCAACAATGCCAAAATTTCTAAAAAATATTAAAAATTAAAGTTTTTCATTTTTTCAATTTTTATAACTTTTGTAATGTTTTCAGATTTTTTAAATTTCTAATAGGCTGGGAAAGGCATTTTATGTTGTTAATTTCATGCACATTGTTAACCATGATCACTGTAATTCTATTAAAAAAATTGCTCAATGATAGAAACACCTGCAGCTGCCTGCACGTAAAATTAATTTCTCGCTGCTAGAGAGCCACGTTTCACTTTGTTCGTTTTTTTTTTTTTTTTTTTTTTTTTTGTAATGTACTTCTTTTACTCTATACTTTGATGGCCCTAAAGATCTATCTGCCAGGTTAAAGAGGTGGCAAAGTTTCATCTTTGCGAAGTCCAGGAGGAACATATCTCTTTGATACTAGAACCAGAAAATTTCGGTTTTTTCGATCCACCCTAGTGTGTAGGGCTGCTGAAAAAATTCACATAATTTTCCGATTGTGGATGGGAACAGCTGAAATTGGGGTTTGAAATGTATTATGCGTTTCAATATGGTTTAATTAGACTTAATATTTTAATTTTTTAAACAGTGTAGTTTTGTTACATTATTCTGAATATGTTGGAAAGTGTTGCATAATCTATGCTTGACGAATGATTTTTTCTTACTTGTTTACTTTTACAACTAAATTAAATATACATATCACTCACCCGCACATTTCCGCATACAAAAGTGACACATTTCGACAAATGTAAATTTCGCAGGAGAGGCAAATGAAGTATCACATTTTTTAATGAAGCATAAAACGATAGTACATAACTCGGCATGCAGCTGTAAAAGTGTTAAAAATGCACAAAACCTTTAAGAATCAAGACATAAAAGAGGGTGGATTTAGTAAATTTATGCCCCCCACCCAGATAAATGTCACCCCTTGTTGAGTTGTGGCATTTGTCTTGTTGCACAATTTGTCAAATTCGAGTCACCTTTCAAAATAGCACGTGCAAAAATATGGAGGATAGAGGAAAGTATTGTAATCGCAATTTTTTTCTACTTCCGGTTTTCGACGGATTGACGTTTTAGGTGTCAGTGACCCCAAAAACATGGTTATACAAAATGTCTGTCTATGTGCCACCATTGCACCATCGAAAATGCATACAATTATGCATACAATTGAACCAAATTTTTTGTGTGTATTTCTGGCTATAGCCAGCTGGTCCTCCTTCTATTTAGAAATATTTCGCTGGAAGGGTACGCTGTAGTACCGATTTTTGTGCCATTTTCCTTATTGTACCATCGAAAAGTATATGAAGTTATGCATAGTTATGCAACAGTTTTTGTGTATGTTTTTGGCTATGGCAAGCAAGTTCTCCTTCAATTTGGATATATTCTGCCTGAAGAGGGCGCTGTAATCGCAATTTTTTGTGCTATTTTCATTATTGTACCATCGAAGAGTGTATGAAGTTATACATAGAATTGAACAAAACTTATTGTGTATGCTATTGGCTGTGACAAGCAGGTTCCCCTTCAGTTTGGAAATATACTGCCAGAAGCGGTGCTATAATAGCGATTTTTGTGCCATTTTTATTATTATACCATCGAAAAATTTATTAAGTTATGCATAGAATTGAACCGAAGTATTAACATTTGTAAAGTAAAATTTGTAAGTATTAAATTTGAAGTATTAATATCTATAACTCTTTTTGAAATATTAAGATGTATGAGACAGAAGAAAGTTTGGTATTGGCACAACCAACTAGATTTTAATCAAAATCTTTTAGCTTTAATCCATTATCAATCATTATCAAAAATATTAGTTTGCATCAAAAGTAAGAATCAACCGCAGTGTAATTTATTCTCAGCGTCATTCCGCATCTTGTATTTCATAACAAAGTTTCTAGGAAATTAAATTAAAACAAAAAGCATATTTCAGAACTTTTCTTATAATTATTATTCAACTGTAATCTTACAATTACATTTCAGCGAAACAAAATTGCAGTTACTATAAAATAAATACACAAGAACTGATTATTTTATTAATAAATCACATATTCGTAATTACGTCATAACAATATTTTCTATAACAATTGAAAAATAAAAGATGTATGAAAGTTATTTTTCAGACTTATATTTCAGTCAACTATTTACTTGTTTAAAACTTTTTTATATATTTATAAACTACATTATTATAAGTAGGAACCTTTCCAAGGAGAACAAAAATACAAAACGTATTGTTTGTTGTTTAGTAACAGTTCAAAAACAAATGGTGCTTTCAGGTTTCAGAGTTATTTTCTCCTAAAGCATGAACAGAATTACTATGTTTAGTATTAGAAAGAAAAATAACTATTCAAATCCAACATACAACGGATAATTACCACAGATGTTTTTAAAATACTGAATTTAAAAGGAAAAAAAAAACTAGATAAGTGATTTTATCTCTTCTTTTTTAAATTTCTTATTCTTATAAAATAAATTTTGAAGTCTTTTATAGTACTTTCTCAAACTAAAATTTTATTTTTAAAGTTTTGTATGGGTACAATACCAGTAGTCCTTTATTCACATTGTAAATGTTATAATGTAGGAAAAAAGGGCATAACTTTGAGGAATATGCTTGCAAGCAATTAAAGGCAAGCAACCCTTTTTATTCCGTTCACTCAAAGGAAAAGGTTTCGAATACGCTTTATGTAAAGGTACAAGCTTTCTTTTAACTCTAGCTTGAATTTCAAGCTCAGAAAAATCACCTTGGTCATAAGAATATGTTGAATGAAAAATGTTTTAATTTATCAAATCTTAAAATTTTAATTATGGAAAACTGAAGAACTTCGCCTTCATTATATTTCAAATAATTTCTCAGCACATCTAATTTCGCCACTCAATCGTTTTAAATCTAAAAACTCAGAATGAACTAACTCATTCACTGAAAAATGACGCCCCTCTTTTTGGCTGTTCTAATCAATATCACATACCGTTCAGGGATGTAAATTGCGCAACATTTTTTTATTTGCTATTTTAATCTGTTTCTCAATAACTGAATGGACAACACCGCTTTCGTTTTGCGTATGTCCACATAGATAAAAAATTTATAGTTAATCTTTTGATTTTTACCGCCTTAACAGTATGCATCAATAATGAAATAATATATTTGTTTTTAATTTGTCCGTCGCAGTTTCCACAGTAAAAGTTAATTCCAAATTTTCATCAACAATCCGTGAAGCAATGTCTTAAAAATACATCCACAAAGAAATACCTATTTTATTTGTTCCGCGTTGAACCTCATATTAATTCCAAAAATGACATTCGATAACATCACTACCTACTGATAAATTGTAAAGTAACTAAACTTATAATCTAATGACTATTATTAATCACCAACAGAGCGATATTTCCTTTTTTTTTTACCAAACCAGTAAAGAGTTTTATAAATTGTTCGAGTATGATCTTATGAAAACATTTTGTCTGACATGTGTCGTTTTTCTTGCATCATCACTGCGCATTTTCTGTAATGGTAAAGTGACACGTAGTATAATATAGAGATTTTTCTGATAACGGCACGAATAAAACTTTCCCACTAAAAAGATGAACCTATAACACATCTATTTATGGAATAAAACACAAAATGAATTTTTGAGAGATGTGTCACTTTTCTTGCGGGTGAGCGATATCATATCAGGTATTTGTGTTTAAATTAAAGATATGTAACTATTTTCGGAATTTTTTTCTAAACAGTAAAATTAGTATTTTATCTTAAACTTTTTTTCCAGCACTGTATATACATATATATAGGGCGTCCACTAAATCCGCTCCCAGCCTCTTAACTGACGAACGGCTTCAGCTATAGCCATAAAAGTGGTGTCTATGTACAGTAAAATGGCTATGCACTACTAGATAAAACCGGTTACAGCGCCATCTGTTGCAAATAATGACGGAATTAGCGTTCCTATCAAGAAAACGATACGATATATGGGAAAAAATGTGACTTTTAAAGCTGTAGAACATAATCGATTTAGTATGAAAAGACACCTTCTGAACACGAATGCTAAAACTTGAGCACTAAAAACGTACGATTTTAATTAATTTTTCAACTACTTTTCAGCAGTGAAATTACGCTTGAAATTTTTGAATGTTAAAGACGTGAATTATCACATTGCTAACAAGGCGTAAACCAACTTAGTTAAAAATGTCCAAGCCGGGAATCGAACCCGGGCCCCTGGAATAGATCTCCAGTGCTCTACCACTAAACCACAAGGACAAACCCCAGCTTGGCATCTCTCACTTATATAAGTCGGTAAGGCTGCTACCCCAGCACTAGATGGAAAGGTCTTCATGAGCACACAATCTAGCGGCGTAACATGAGACGCAAATGAACCCAGCATCGGTGAATATACAATTTTAATTAATAATAACCGCAGCACTAGATGGAAAGGTAGCAGCCTTACCGACTTATATAAGTGAGAGATGCCAAGCTGGGCATCGTCCTTGTGGTTTAGTGATAGAGCACTGGAGATCTATTCCAGGGGCACGGGTTCGATTTCCGGCTTGGGCATTTTTCACTAAGTTGGTTTACGCCTTGTTAGCAATGTGATAATTCACGTATTTAATATTCAATAATTTCAAGCGTAATTTCACTGCTAAAAAGTAGTTGAAAAATTAATTAAAATTGTATATTCACCGATGCTGGGTGCATTTGCGTCTCATGTTACGTCGCTAGATTGTGTGCTCATGAAGACCTTTCCATCTAGTGCTGCGGTAGCAGCCTTACCGACTTATATAAGTGAGAAATGCCAAGCTGGGTGTCATCCTTGTGGTTTAGTGGTAGAGCACTGGAGATCTATTCCAGGGGCCCGGGCTCGATTCCCGGCTTGGACATTTTTCACTAAGTTGGTTTACGCCTTGTTAGCAATGTCATAATTCACGTCTTTAATATTAAAAACGTGCGTTTGCCTGTTCGTGATTTCCGAAACTGTGACGTCACAAAAATTTAACGAAAGGAGAAAAGGTTATCTTTGGGACTAAAAATGAGTCCGCATCACAGTACGGTGGTATGGCATATAAATCCATATCGAGAGGTCTGTGTTTCAATCCTCGCGAGATGCATTCTTTTGTTCATTGTCTTTACAAAGAGTATACAGTATGCAGATTGTGCAAAATCATGTCGCAAAGCGTATCAATTCAACACAACTTGAACTTGGTGTGTGAAATCTGTACATTATGCAAATACGTATGAAACGTTATACCTGTCCACCTGAGACAGATATAAAAGAGATATCTCTTCGGGGTTGTATGTTGAAGATCATGGAGCGATTTTCCAAAAATGAATATTGTGAGATGGTTCTACTGTACGGTGAATATGAACGCAAGGCACGATTGGCAGCAAGGTTGTATCGGCAACGTTTCCCTGCTGGCCCGCACCCTTCTCACAAAACCATCCTAAATGTTGTGAAACGTTTGAGAGAGACAGACTGCGTTACTAGCCGACCTTGATCCGCCAGACCAGCTAAGGTAACGCGGCAAGTACAACTGGAAGACGTCTTATCATGCGCCCACACATCTCCGAACAGCAGCACAAGAGAGATATTTGAAAACTGTCGTCCCTCAAAATGTTGTGTTTTGAAAATCCTAAACGAATTAGGGCTCATTCATATTTCCCAATACCTCATCAGGTGTTACTGGACGGGATTTCGAGAGACGTTACACATAGTGCAACATTATCATGAAACAGATAGAGGTCCAGCCAACACTCTTCGCAGATATAGTGTGGACGGATAAGGCATACTTTCAGGGACTGGAATGTACAATATGCAGAACACCCATTACTGGTCGCTGGAAAATCCTACATGTTCTGCCGACGTTCGACATCAAATGCGGTTTTCGATTAATATTTCGATTTACAATAACAGGCTGATAAGCCCAGTATTTTCCCAGGGCACGTTAACGGACGCACGATATTTAGAGCTTCTGTAGGTTATAATAACCGATTTAGTTAAAAAACTTATGTTGCTTCAGCTACGGAATGCATGGTTCCAAAGCAGTACCTGGTGGAGGAATTCAGATTAACTAATAATCGGGTATGGTGGTTTCGTAGAGTGGCCTGCACGTTCACCAGATCTGACTTCGATGGACTTTTTTCTGAGGGGATACTTGAAAGAGCAGAGGTTCAGATGTGTATTGTAGTTGACGGAGAAAAGTTTGAGCAACGAAAATGAAGGTGTCGTGATAATTACTTATTTTTTTCTTTTAAAGATTGTTTTATCGCGTCACAGTGTGGAAATCGCTAACAAACAAATGCGCGTTATAAGCTTTCTGTTTTTCAGAATTCATGTTCACTTGGTATATTTTCGTGTTAAGTCGATGATGTTCTATAACTTTGTAATTCATTTTTTCGGTATCTCGTACCGTTTTCGAGACAGGAACGGTTTTACACCGGGAGACACTGTAAGTGGTCTCATCTAGTAGCGCATAGCCACTTTACTATACCTAGAGAAAACTTTAATGACTATAGCTGCAGTCATTCGTCAGTTAACAGGGTGGGAATGGGCTTTATTGGGCACCTAATTATAAGAGCTTACTTTTGATGGTCCCACAGCAATGATCCAAAGAATGGTACGTTGTGTTTTTATTTGTTTTCTTACATTTTTTAAAACTTTATCGGCTTAATCGATCGTAAAAATCGGCCATTCTGACCGAAATTTGAATATATTGTTAAAGTTCGTCAAATACGAGTGGAAATTAGAGACATTTGCAAGCATCATTTTTATAATTGATTTAGATAACAATAAATGGTTTTTAGAAAAATACGTAGTTGTGTGTAACCACTGTTATTAAAATACGGCATCTGAGTACAATAAGTAAATATCATGCATTAAAACAAGAAATTATCCTTTCAAATATATTTTACTGTTATTTTTTAATTTGTAAGCATTTCAAATTTATTAAGCATTTGCGACGGTAAAGATTTTGTAATATTCGCTGCTGTTTATCATGATTATACAGAGTTAAAACCATAATATTGGAATTAATTTTTTTAAGAGAAAGTAATTCTTTACTAACTGAGGCGGCGACCCATGAGGGTTAACCAATGTTCTCGAGGCTTGAAAAAAAAAACCGAGTTAACTAAACATGTGAATTTACAGTAAATATAGAGACGAAACAAGATAAATAAATGCGTTTGAGGTGAAGTGGTCCTTGCCTTTAAAATTGTCATCTTATAAGTAGGATCAGATGTAGCAATCACAAATTCTTCCGAAAATAACTTGGGTCTGCCAGTTATACTCATGCACTTTATTGTCATAGACGGAAGCTGCATACATCACTGGTAATATTAATTACATATTAGCAATTGAAGAAATTCGTTATCTTTGCTTTTGTTTTTCATATTTTACGTTCAACAAAATCCTCAACTCCATTCACTTCAGTTTGGTGAGACTTTCGCTATTACCAAATTAGAAATCTTTTGTGAGTAAAAGGGACATTAGAGACAATACAAAGATCCGCATTTAAAAGAGTGGACAGTTTCATGTTATGGATGTGTGAGGGAACGCTAAAACAAAAATATTTTTCTCCTCAATGATTTCCTTCCTATGATAATTGGAAACGAATAGAAAAAAAAATATATTTTTTTCTGCTGTTGCTTTTTCAGCAGAAATAAAAGTCGGGGAATTAGTTAATTTTGCAAATAATAAAATAATCAGATTCCAAATTTTTTAAATTTTGAATTACCTAAAGAGCTGGATTGAAAATTTGAACTCGATAATCATATAAAACTGTCTCGATTTCAATATTCAAAGGGAATGAACACCTATTTTAATTATCTAAATTCGAATGAAACAAATTCTATTGTATATAAGATTGGTTTCGTTTATCACCTGAAACATGAAACTGTCTACTTCTGTAGCATTTGTGACTTTCCCAGGGACATATCCTGCTAACCCATGAGTAAATAGTAAACAGTTATTTTCTAGCGCCACTTCTCTCACCTTCTTTTCTAAATTAGCTTAAAATTAGTAGACCGATGACAAGTATATGGTCTTTAGAGTCATCCGTGTGATTATAATTGCCCTTGGTAAATGGTCTTTAAATCGCGTGATGATTCTAACTTGTTTCTTTGTGTTGTCAGTTTGGGACATGTTTATTCCTCCAAGCATATACTGAGCATTGCCTCCGTGTTTTGTTATGCTTCATGCATTGATAATTACTCCGGCCTTTGATGGACTGCCTAACAATAGCTATAGAAAATAAGTAAATTTTAAGAAAAAATACAACCGACTTCAAAGAATTCTTTTCTTTTTACATTCGGTCTTGTCGCAACCTTTTTCACTATCTACATTATATTGTTAACCCCTTGAAGGGTGGTGGTTCATTTTTGGACCATGTTATTTTAATCCCTAAGTAACACATTGGCATCAGAATTTTTTAATAAAACTTTTCCCTTTTTTTTTAAAGCGTGAAACAAAGCTTTTACTTATTTTCAAATACATTTGATCGTAAATTATAGTGTCATTCAATCATTTCAATATTTTAGGAATAGAAGTACTTTGCTTCTGAAAATGTTAATATTGTTAACACTCTCGCTGCGCAACTTGAGAGTTTCTTGGGCAACGTAAAAGTAGCAAAATTTGCGCAACCCAAGATTTCATCGGGGATGCATTTTTTTCCGCCTAATTAACCCTCCTTGATCATTCCCACCAGTTACTTTTTATTGTAAATATTGCCTTATCTAATCGGAACATTTTCCCGATTAAATCAGACGAAAATTTTTGTTTTGAAAAACCGATGACAAAATAATAATTTTTTTTTTAAAGACGCTCGTCGCGAAGGAATTAAATGCGCAATTTTTGAAGCTACTTTGATAAAACAATTACGCAGCAAGAAGGTTAATATTCGAGTAGAGTTATACCCAATCCGAACCGAAAGTTGTATTCGACGTAGAACCAACCAGACCCAAATCCGACACGCAACGAAACAAATTACTACAGGCCCGATCCATAAAATACTATTGTTTCATGCAGTTTCCCCTTAAATCTAATGTTAATATTAGAATCATACTTGATTAAAGTTATTACTGATTACCGTATTAACAGCAATTTATCAATGCGAATACACGTTAAAATTAGGTTATTTTTGAGAAAGGATGTGTGGATTTCAACACTAGATTCTAAAACCCATCAAATTTAATAATTTCCTACTGGCAGAAATTGAAAATTGTTTTAGGTTTAGAAAATATTTTAAGCACCTTTAAATGTTGCTGATTGGCATTTTAACGATATTACACTGGAGCCTCATAATGCTGATCGCCTATTAACAAATTCTGAAAGAAAATATACTACAAGCTCCGATCTACGTTTCAGAAGCCAGCTGAATTCTCTCATGGACCACTAACAAGGTTAATACTAATCCATGTTTATAGATAACTAGCAAAACCGGTGCTTTGCTCTAATAACTAACGCCATGTGATATTTGAGTGCTTATTTTTATTACAAAAAATTATGATGTTACGGATAATAGAAAAATTATTAATTCTGTTCATTTTCGCGGACTATTTAACTTAAAAGCGATGATATCGAATTTAACTCATCCACCCTTTCTAGTGCTGTGATTCACTTCGTTTGGTAACCATGGTAACTTTGTGACATTTTTCTAGTGGAAGAATAATTTATGTAATAACCTGTGGTTGAAAAAATGTTGCGTATATTTTTTTAATTATATCATCCCGGCACAAGAAGAGACGTTCACAGTTATCCCATAAATCTTTGGGATAATTATGAACATCTGGGGTAATTGTGAATAGATAATTTAAAGCACTTAATTAACGTGCAACAACACCAATAGCTAATTGTAATTGAAGTACAGGAGTGAAACAATAGTTTTATGTTAGTTTTACAAGGGTTTTTTTTTCGACTGATCCTACCTTTTTTAGAGTATTGTGGCAATTTTAGTACTTTTTTTATAGTATTTGTAGTAACTAAAATAAAAGTTGATAGTTCAGCAAAAATAAAATTTAAAAATATAATAATTATGTCAATTTTAAAGAAACAAGACCCTTTTTTGTTTGCAAAATCGCGTATTTATTGTACTTTATATTTTTATTTCTTGCGGAACGAGAGATTTACAGTTTAGCTAATGCCAACACAAATTACATCGAGAATTCCAATTAAATGTGATTGGTATGCCGACGAAGGGGCTGGTAGGAGAAAAGAGGAAGCAATTTTTTATTAAATTTTAACTTTCTTTTTCTATAAATTTCTTTTGACAGGGATGAGAATTTCCCACCTTTCATTCTGGTGAATATTTTCTCTTTAAAAAAAAATCATCTAATTCCTTCCACCCCGTAAATTTCTGTTCCCCACATTACCCCCTCCATCAAAATATATAACTTAAAATCTTTAAAATTTTTCATTTTTTCCCCTCTTCTTAATGTTACTGCAAAGTAACAATAAAGGATATAAGTAATGAATAAAATACATAATAAATAATAACTTCATTAATTAGATAATTTCTGAAAGTTTGAATTCCCCCCTTCCTTCTTTTGCCCCTCTCTATCACACAGAGCATAATACCTTTGGAATTCTAATAAAAAAGGAAGATTTTGCCCTTCTTAGTTTATTTTTGTAACATTAAATAAATAATTATTTATCCAAATTTCGCTTATCTCTGATATTTCCGCTTCCGCTTCCTCCCCTGTCCCCTCCGTACAATGTCTAAAATTTCTATTTTTTTAACAAACAAATTCTGCTCTGTTTGTTATTTTTTTATTATAATTAATAAAAACAATAAATAATGTCAATTCAGCCTCCATCCCCAAAATTTCCGCTACACCCCAGGATTTGTTTTTAATGATCGTTTAAAAAAAAAAAAATTAATCCTATCCCCAAGTTTTTATTTAAAAAAATTGCTCTGCTTCTTACTTTCTTCTATCTTCAATAGATCTCCCTGTAAACAGGTTTCCATTCAATTCCCTTTGATTGCAAAAATTTAAGACCGAATCAATTGATGTTAAGACATCCAGTGGTTGCTTTCGTGTTTGATTAAAGAGGATCACTTAAACATTTGAAAAGAAGCTAAAATAAAATGAATTAAGTGTACAGAGTCTTTGTCTCCCGGTATTTTAAAACAATTTCTATAACAACAGCCTAATTCATGTGACTATCATCAACAGTTCCGGGCGGACCACTTCGCTTTGTATATTCCAGGTGTCATTTTGGTACTTTAATGTTAGCCAGGCACAGGTGATAAGTCGCCAAATATTATTCTATCGCCATCATCTCATGTATATTATAATAGTCCAAGTCATGTAACTGCCATAAATAAATACGGTTGGCGTCATAATAATATGGGTCCGCATATGACATCTGTGCCAAAAGTTTTCGATTTTGATTAAAAAATCATTTTTTTTTTCAAATAAAACTACATAAAAGTTACCATGGTCGAAAAGAATTCTTGGTACTATTACGCTAACAGGGTGCAAATATCGCCAATAGCTTTTTTTCAACTCGCCAGTTAGCCTTCTATTTTTCGAGTGGTAAATTAAAACATTGCTTTGAAGTTGAAATTAAATGTCATGGTTTGTTGCATTATTTAATATTTGGTCAGATGTCATATACCAGTCATGTGTTCATTTCCAGTCATAGTCACATGGCTTTGGCGTGATTTATTTTTTCGAAAATTTGGCGAAAACCTCGTTTTCAAATACCAGTTGCATATGTATTTTTGGCACTACTTAGTTATCCCATCGACCAAAAATCTATCACCAAACTATAAGATTAAATGACAATAATGTTGGAACGTAAATGTCACATTCACTTGACTTTAAGCAAGTTTCACGTGTTTACGTCATCAAGTGATTTTTATTTCGACGTTTTATTTGTATATTTATTCATGTTATACTATTTATTTGTTCTTTTGTTATTTAAAATAAAAATTACGTCAATCTGTATAATTTGGCGAGTGGTTTGGTGATTTATATAATTTGGCAAAATTGATCGACGGAATAACTAAGTAGTACCGTATTTTTAATTATTTTCTATTATTTTTAAAAGAAAATAACCAAAAAAATAGTTAATAACTATAGAACAAAACAATTTATATAATTTTAAAAAAGAAAATAAAAGTAAATAAACATTCATTATGAAATAAACAACAATAGCCGGGTTACCATGACAATCCAAATAATGCCATTTTGGCACCAATTAGGTACCCCGGTGCGTATATGAATCTGTGCCTAATATTTTTCTTTTCGTTTTGTTTAAAAAAAAAAAAAAGAAGAAGAAGAAGAAAAAATAAAGAAGTGAAAGCCATCAATTTTAAATGTTTCAGTTTTAAATTAAAGTTCTGCATTTTAAATAAAATGAATGAAAGGATTATATTTTAAATAAAATACAAAAAACAAGCGACGGGAAAAATGTTTGGCGATTTATCACCTGCGTCCCGCTAACATATAGATACCGAGTTCTTGATTTCTCTATCAGAATCTTTCGATTTGGCGGAAGATTGTTCAAATAAATTGAATTATGAATAAAAGTAACATGATTCATTTCTTAGCATACATTTAAGGGAGGCCAAACTGGTCGCCAAATTAGTTTAAAATAATAACCTTTTCTAAAGTATGAAAAAAAAAATGTCTTTTATGATTAAAATTTGAGTTGCCATCATCAGAGAAAAGTATTTAAAATTAGAAAAAAAAAATATCTTGAAAACTAAGCAGAATTTAAAAATTCTAATACCAGTTTTGAAATCTGCGGATCAATACTGATTTTTGTTGTTAATTTCACCGCAAAGTATTCCATGTTTTAGGAAAAATCGCCGTGAAACATAATCAGTTGTTTAATCAGTCATTTCATAAAATCGTTTCATTTCAGTCATTTCATAATATCCATTTCATAAATTCGTTTCATTAGGATTTTATATATATAGGGCAGATATATGAAACTTTTTATAATTGTTTTACCTCTCAGTACGTGAAAATCAAAAACAAATGTATTTAATTACATTAAGTAAATAAAAAATCAGGCAATTTGAATAATCGAGTAATGTTTTGCAGCTGATTAAAGTTCCCTTGTCCGCATATTGATAGAACTTATAAGGAAGGTCTACATACGGGCATACTCAGAAAAATCTGAAAAAAATACAGAATGTTCTTCTCCCATGGGTATATATGTTTATAAAAAAATTTTTGGCGGAACCTCGGTAGAACGTCCGTAAAAAAATAATGAACATTTCGCTTATTTGGCGACTTATCACCGTTTGGCGAAGAAATTAAGTTTAAAAAAAATACGCTTGTCGAATACTCTTTAAGGAAAAAACTTTTTATGTTGAATTTGTTTAAATAAGTTTAATTTAAATAACTTTGGCTTTGTCATTTTTAGTTTGTTTTAACTATAGTTTTGTCATATATATTTATATGTACTTATAACGAATTTTAACAATCATATTTTACGATTTAAAACAAAATTTAAATTAATTAAAATTGTTCCAAACTCGAAAATATGCCCCATCGAGCACTGTCGATTCAACTTTGTTCCTATGGAAACGACTTCTTCGGTATGGAAATGTATTACGGCAGCATTATTCATCTGGCGTTAAAAGTTATTTTTATAATCGATAAAGCCGTTTAAATTTAAAAAATTGGGGATTGGAGAATAAAACAATGGCAAAATTTTGTTCAAATCGGCAACAAGCAACAAGTATAATACAAAATGTAATAATAATAATAATAATAAATTCTTTCATGGTTTACGTTTAAATTCATTAAATACCGCATATTCTCAAAATCAATTAACAAACAATTTTCAGATTCATTAAAATCGTTTGCTTTTGGCAAGGAAAAGTGCTGCTCGCCAAATTGCGTGCCGCTTTCGTCTTTTAACGCCAATTATTCGAAAGTATTTTATTTTTTTACAGATTTTCTACTGCAATTCCGCCGCTAATTTTAACTGATCCTTTATTACATACATGAGTACTTTCACTAGCATTTTTTTCAACATATTCTGAGTATGCCCAGTATGGAGACCTTCTTTGTTAGTAAAAAATATATAAACGAGTTTTAATATGTATTTTTTAAAATAAAGTCATTTTCCAATATTAATATTAACCTAAACAAAAAAGCAATAGGGAAAAGGAAAAAACCGATAAATTACAATTAAATAAAAAACTCGTCCCCAACTCTTAAGCCTCAACACCCTTCACGAATTAAAAGTAACTAGTTAGTGCCCGTCAAGATTTGACGGTAAATAACTTGAATGTTTCATTAGGAAAATTCTTGAATTTTTAATTAGTTGCTTTTAAATTAGTTATTGAATGACGAATTATATGACGAATTTCTCTGTTGCATAAGTGATTCCTATTTCTTTAAGGCAATAGGTGGTTCTGCCAGTCTAACCTATTCAATGAAATGAAAGAATTATAAGTTTATAATTTACAACTATTTATGCTTGCTTTTTTATCAGAAATTTACCTAAAAACACAGAGTAGAGAATTTATTTTTACTTACTACGACTTTATTTTTTTTTTAATAACAATATCTATTTTCATTTATTTATTTATTTATTAGAACTACACGGCCATTAAAAGGTGCCATGAATTTTATTTTTATCTGTCTCCTTCTCTAAAAATCTAAATTTGAAACTTGATGCAGCTAACGATTTGCAATATATATGTTTTATTACTTGAATTTTATTTTACATTTTTATATATTTTTTAAATATTAAACTTGGATATCAAGGTAATTTCTTTTATTGCTTTTATACGAATATTTTTCTTTCTTTCCGTTTCATTTTTTACGCGAATCAATGGCAAACTTTTCTTTCTGACACACACACATATATATTCTTGATAATGGTCAGAAAATATGACGAAATTGTAGATCAGCTCAATTTATTTAATTGATAATTACATCCAAAATATTTTAGCTTAAGTATTTTAAACATAAAATCATTATTTTTTCAAAATATTATTGAGTGTTAAATTTTATTTAATTATAACGCATTCAAATAATAATAAAAATAAAATTAAAATCGTATAACTTCTCTTCCTAATAAAATATATCATCATTGAAATGAATTATCGACAAAAATATTACACATTTTGCCAGGCTTGGGCTCGAACCTACGACCTCTACAAAAATTCAGAGCTTTAAACTGCTGCTTTAACTCGCCACGTTAGCAGGAACTCGTTTTTCTGCCTTCTAAATTGAAGAGATTAAAAAAAAACAGTTGACGCATACGCAATTGTCTCGAATTTAAGCTTTGATCTTACAGAAATAGTTTTGCGTTTTAATATATATGATACCTTATGTTTTCAAAGAAGTAGCTACAACTTAACAGGCTAGTTTCCCAATCTTCGTGTCTATTGGCAATTCATAAGACTTTTAGCCTCAAATCACTGTGTTTTTCTTCTGTGTGTAATATCACCAAAGCAATATGACACCCCCGAAATAAACTGTATAAACTCTTAATATCGATACAATAAATTTTTGAACTGGTGATAATGCTGAAAGAGCCAAATAACATTAATTTTGTGAAAGAAAGAAAAGCTTATTTACAGTAAGATCGAATAGCAGACGAACTTAAAACAACTTCTATCTGTGATGTGATTGTTCAACTGAAAGAGCATCTTTGCGCATGTGCAGCGCGTCACTCCAAAGGCAGAATTGTACTTATATACTGCGCATGTGCAACTGTAGAATTTTAATTTAAAATTATGGCTAATTAACAAAATATTTGAACAAACGAACGTACGATAACAAATCTGTGGCCAGAGATCTTTCATTTAAAAAAACATTGGTGTAATTCGATGCAGTATTTTTTGCTTACGGACTGTCGAAAGAAAACGCTTAGCGTTTTTATATAGATATTCTCAATGATCTAACATCGATACAAGGTAATTTCTTTTATAACTCTTATACGAATATTTTTTACGCAAATGAATGACAAACTTTTCTTTCTGATGCACACACATATATATTCTTGATAATGGCCAGAAAATATAACGAAAATTTTAGATCAGCTCAATTTATTTAATTGATAATTACATATAAAATATTTTAGCTTAAATATTTTAAATATAAAATCATTATTTTTTCAAAATATTAATGAGTGTTAAATTTTATTTAATTATAAAGCATTCAAATAATAACAATAATAAAATAAAAATCCTATAACTTCTTTTCCTAATAAGATATGTCATTATCAAAATGAATTATCGACAAAATTATTATACATTTTGCCATGCTTGGGTGCGAACCTGAGTCCTTTATATATCCACATATATATTCTTGATAATGGCCAGAAAATATAACGAAAATTTTAGATCAGCTCAATTTATTTAATTGATAATTACATATAAAATGTTTTAGCTTAAATATTTTAAATATAAAATCATTATTTTTTCAAAATATTAATGAGTGTTAAATTTTACTTAATTATAAAGCATTCAAATAATAATAATAATAAAATAAAAATCCTATAACTTCTTTTTCTAATAAGATATGTCATTATCAAAATGAATTATCGACAAAATTATTATACATTTTGCCATGCTTGGGTGCGAACCTGAGTCCTTTATATATCCACATATATATTCTTGATAATGGCCAGAAAATATAGCGAAAATTTTAGATCAGCTCAATTTATTTAATTGATAATTACATATAAAATATTTTAGCTTAAATATTTTAAATATAAAATCATTATTTTTTCAAAATATTAATGAGTGTTAAATTTTAATTAATTATAAAGCATTCAAATGATAATAATAATAAAATAAAAATCCTATAACTTCTTTTCCTAATAAGATATGTCATTATCAAAATGAATTATCGACAAAATTATTATACATTTTGCCATGCTTGGGTGCGAACCTGAGTCCTTTACAAAAGTTCAGAGCTTTAAAGTACTGCGTTAACCCGCTACGCTAGCGGGAATTGGTTTTATTTCTTTCTAAATTGAAGAGGTTGGAAAAACAGTTGATGCTTAAGAAAGTCTCGAATATATGTCTCGAATTTCAGTTCTGATCTTACAGAAATAGTTTTGCGTTTTAATATTTATACCTTATTTTTTCAAAGTAGCTACAACTTAATATGCTACTTTTCCAGACATAACTTTTAGCCTCAAATCACTGTGTTTATCTCCTGTGTGTAATATGACCAAAACATTGTGACACCCCCGAAATAAACTGTATCTAGCTCTAAATTTAGACACAATAAATTTTTTAATTGTTAACAATGCTGAAAGAGCCAAATAATATTAACTTTATGAAAGAAAGAAAAGCTTGTTTACAGTAAGATCGAATAGCAGTCGAACTTCGACCTGGGATGTGATAGTTCAACTCGGCGAGCATTTATGCGTATGTACAGCGCCTCACTCCAAAGTCAGACTTGTACTTATATACTGCGCATGCGCAACTGTAGAAATTTAATTTAAAATTACGGCTAATTAATAAAATATTTGAACAAACGAATGGACGATAACAAACAGATTGGTGTAATTTGATGCAGTAGTTTCTTCTCACGGATTGTCGAAAGAAAACGCTTAGCGTTTTAAATATATAGATTTAAATTCACAGTGTTATGTTAATTAGAATGTTGCATTAGAAAAAACGGTCAATTTTTAGTCAGTGTAAAAACTCGAAGGCTCTTAAACCCGATTAACTGATTTTAGTCTAATATCGGCGATATCCAATGTGAAACTTCAAACAACTGTTTCTCACAAAATCTCAAAAAATCGCAATATAACTCTTTGTATATGGTTTTAGAAGGTTCATTCTCAGAGCCGTCCTTAGGGGTGTGCGACAAGTACGGCCGCACAGGGCCTCGCGCCTAGGAAGGTTTCGCACTCGAAAAAAAAAGCCTACATATTTATTATTCATTTTTTTGTGAGTAAATCAAAAACATAAAAAATTTCATAACAAAATTTATGTGTAAAAATGTTTATAAAAGGTAAAATGTTTTGTGAATAAAATAGTCAATGCAAGGTGTGGAAGAGAGAATAGAACAAGGGAATAGATTGTTTGTAGCTTATATACTCAATCTATAGCTATTGTTATACTTTAGCAGAGACAGCACCACCAGTCTGGACAGGCGCATGAACTGAATGTTACTTGTTAAGAGGTAGGTGGTCCTGATGATTTTGAAAAACTGCTCACTATTATTTCCGACAGATCTTCTGACTCATTTTTAACTGTAAAGGCACAAAATTGACATGCATGACTATTGAAGCGATTAGGAATCGAATAGCATTTTCCATTTTTTGTAAATAAATTACTTAACAGATTGTTATACTCGATTCTTGTCAATTGACGGCAGGTTTTCATCTTTCCCGTGCTGTCGCGCCCGAAAATTTGATACGGAAGGCCATCTTTGACAGTTTTTTCTGAAAGATCTTTTGCCTGTACCAAAAAATGAAAAATGCAACTCGAAATCACAGTTTTTGAATAAGACCCCGCCAATTTTATGCGTATCCAAAGAAAAGTATATTTAGAAATTTGTCAGAAATTAGTTCCTTTGGATTTGAGAACAGCTTTAATAAATTTCGGAGAAATATTTTCAAAAATCTATTATATATACAGCTTCAAAATATATGATATTTCAACTTTTTTTTTCTCTTTTATTCTAAACTACCTAATTTTTTTAATGAATCTTTATTTGAATGTTGAAAAGTTGAAGCGTTTACGTAATCATTAACGTTACTATTGTGAATTTTCTGTCTTCGGAACACATAGTAGTCTAAAATATACTGTAAAAATTTTCCCTAAGTACGTACGTAGTGTTCTTTAAAAAAATCTTAATCGTGTGTTAAGAAAATTGGAATTTTTTGTACAAATCGAGTCGGGTCAGATCGAGCCTGATTTAATTAATTTTTACACGTGCTGGGCCTGTTTTTACTGAGTTTTGTACGAGCCGGCCCGGGCCGTGAACATTGTAAATATAATCGGGTCGCCCTGGGCCCTACTTTAATTTTTTCACTGTGCCGGACCAAGGTAGATTTCTTTCGGTCCGATCCAGACCCGTGCAGAATTCTACCGCACGCATAACATATGTCCTATCGCATAAACACGACGCAGAAGCCAGCAGTTCAAGTCCCATCTTCCAGTCCTTGAGACTAAAGATTTAAAATGTCCAAAAATTAGGAAAGATTAATTTTTAAAAGGCTCTTAGGTAAAGAAAAATTTTAAGAAAGTTTGATTTTGACTCAGATTTTTTTCCTATTTTTAAATTATTTTAACAATTTAAAAATATTAACATTTTTAATCTTTGCTAATTAAATCAAACATTTTAAAAAGGTTACAATTAAATAGAGAATAGAGTTTAAGATCAAAAGTTTCATCTTTATCACATTCTTTGCTACCATAATATGAAGTTGGCTGGTCGAGTAATTTAATCGATTAATCTTTTGACTAAGAGTATTATGAAAGGAAATTAGCCCGAGTCAGTATAAAGCTCTAATAAAACATATTACCCACCTCTCCACACTAAAAATAGTAATCTTTGGTGCGCCACTGTGTATGCCATGCGAGATTTTTCAAAAGGCAATTGCGTTGTAGGAAGTAGTGTTGCCAATTTAGCGAATTCCTACCAGAAGTTCCGAATAGTTACCTTCACTTTATTTAATCACGGAATATCTGTCATTAATTAAAGCAAAAATTACTATTCGAAGTTTCTGGTAGATGAATAAAAGAACGCAGTTAAACTGGTATTAAGTAGTTTTGAAATAGAAGGGTATTAACTAGTTTGGTAGTGAAGGGCCTCGCAAAAGTTCTTGCACCCGGCCTCGCTTTTGCTAAGGAAGGCTCTGTTCATTCTACTTTTTGTGCTATGAAAGTCCCAAGGGCTCTGGTGAACGTTCTTTTTAGATCACTTTTTATGAACAAAAATGCCTTAAAAGTGTGGGTTACCCTCTTTTTTAATTTTTGAGATAATTTACAATCCAAAAATCAAATGAAATGTGTAATTTAATTTTGTTTTAAATAAAAAACAACAAACTGTGAAAATGTCTTAATTAATATGCGAATGTAGTGAATTTGCCTGAAATTCACGCCATAACAAGAATCGTTTAAAGCTTCCAACTTCACACTAGCAATGCGAATTTATGTGTGCTGATAAACCAAAATATTTAACAGCATAAATCTTCATATGTTTCTGAATACTGTGGAAGGTGTTTCATTTTGAAATACGAAACTTCCCTCTCGGCTTCGGATCACAGTGCGCCTCCGTGTCATTTATGGTAAGGTGATGTACAGGAGAATCCGTTGATGATTCATCTACACTGTTAAAATTTTCTATAAAAACACAGAAAATAAAGAGAGGCTCTCTGTAAGTTTACACTAGTTCTACGTTAAATGCATGTATAGAGTTTCTCGGTTATCATTTTACAGACATTTCCCTTTTCTTTTAAGAAATTCTCTGTAGAGATTCCCATGTCTTTATTTGAAGATATTTTTTATCTTTGTTATAATCTTTAATTTAAAATACAGACTTTTAAAATTCTTTTCTAATTTTATTAGAAATATTAAAGAAGAAAATTTGGTTTAAAAATTTTTTATTAAAAATTAGAATATTTTAGAAAGGGAAAATTCGTTTCTGCGGAGTTAGCAGGGACTTTTATCGACAATCGCTTTGCAGTTGTTTCATTCATCACGTGCATGAAGCTTGTAATATTAAAATAAAAGTATATCCCCGCTGAATTATAAACGCATCTTTTGCGTACAGCAGGAACAGCTTCTATAACGCAGTCAGTAAGGTGATCGCCTTCAACCCAGGGGACTCGGGATCAAATCACGAGAGGGATAGAAATAAATAGTATAAAAATTAAATTAAATGGTACAGAAGTTTTTAAATTCAACCGAAAAATTCTAATTCTTCGAAATTCAAAAATTCATTAATTTTGAAAAATAAATCAAATTATTATCATTAAAAACGAATAAATTTACGGAATCTACTGAAAATTTACCGAATAATTTCTTTGTAACCAGAATCTCTATTACTCTAATCTCTGTAATTTTCAATAAGACATAAAATAATGGATTACTAGTAGATTCTCTGTAATTTCACAGAGATTTTTTTAAGAGTGTACTATGTACTGTAATCTCAACTAAAAGTTAAACGCTACTAACTTTTGGAATCATTCTTATAGATTTCTTAATTATTACGTGTATCAAGATTTTAGAAGATTCCTCATTAAATCTTTGTGACTCAAAAAGTCCTATTTCAAAAATATTTACTCAGATGTTAGAATACATCATTTTAAGCATATAAAAGTAATTACAAATTTTAGAACACAAAAATGAAACAAATATTGACTAAAAGGTAGTTTTCTTCACATCTAACAATACACAGCAAATTGCACACTTCTTATAAATCTGGTAAATTTTCTAATACTTAATTGTAAAATATACGCAATTATAGTAGCAAAAAATCTATTTTTAGACGTCACCAACCTTTCTAATTTGAAAAAAAATTACAAAATTCATTTTATCAATAACTACATGAAACTGCTCAAGTGATAAATAAAACTTTGGCATGAAAAATTAATTCCGTTTCGCTGTTTGTTGAGAATTACTTAACTATTTGCAATAACTTTTGTATTGGAAAAGAGTGGTAATAAATAAAATCATCTTATTAAAGTCTACTGTGTGAGCAACATAGACTTTTTGGTAAGTTGCAGATACGCAACGCGGTGATACAAAGGGTTAATACCTACAGTTTTCATTTGCAGAAAGAAAGGCTATCATTGCTTTTATATGCATTGAAATATGTTTTATAGTTGCTTGGTTGCGGACGCTATTGTCAACTTTTGAAAGCGAGAGCTAAGCAGACAGGGACCTCCATTTAAAATGGAATCCGACCACTACAAAAGTTCATGCATGAGTTGGGTTTCGAATCTGGCACCTTTTTTCTAGTAGTCCCTAACTATTTGACAAGCAGGTGGGATGTGTCTTATGTAAATACGTATCCAAGTTATAACATATGTACAAATATATGTTATGTGGATGTAACCGCAGGGTTTTGCCGATTTCGGCCGAAAAATTCAGAGGACTGATAGTAGGAATCAAGATGATAAAAAATTACCATTGAAAATGGGGTCGCAAACCGTGTATTTAATCAAAAATACAAAAACCCAACCTCAATTTGGATTGGCAGTAATAATTTTCAGAAAATAGAAGTATATGTTAATAAAAATTTTAAAAGACAGTCTCAATTTTGTGTAACTGTGATAATCTTAAACAAAAGTTGTAGAAGTTTCCATTGTACGCGCCAGTAGTATGTACTTGACGTTCCACATTTTGGACCTACGATTACCAGTTCATACAGTATCATCGATTGCTTAAGCACTCTGTTTTTCCACAACTTTCCGTGATGTTATAACATTTCACACAAACCAAGGTTCATATCGTTGCATTTTCATTGCAATGTTTTTATTTTTCTCAAAATTATTACCGTCCATCCAAGTTCAGTTAGGGTAGAACACACCGTATTCGTGACTAAATAAGAGGTCTGCGACTCCATGTTCTATAGCATCTTTTTCATCCTCTTGATGTATATTATCTCCCCTCTGAGTTTGCCTGTCGAATTCTGAAACATCCTGCATACAAGATGAGTGTAAGTAGATAGGATGGATATAAATAAAGCGGAGGTGTTGTGAAATTGTGGACATTCTTTTTTAAATTTTCATTTTTTAATTTTCATGTTTTATAACTTTGTGTACTTGTAGAATATACCAATTTTCACTGAAATACAAATGTTTACGTATCAAATTCAAGGAAATTTAATGCAAAATTAAAAAAAAAAAAAAAAAAAAAAAAAAAAAAAAAAAAGAATTAAAATATCTGCATTACAAAAATAATTTAACTTACTTTAGTCTAAAATACAAACACAATTAGACATGAATGCTGAAGTGCATTGTAATAAAAGCTTCATAGCCAATCACAATGACTGTTCTGAGAACCACTCAAACGTCAATAATTAAACTGTAGTATGTTTTGATTTGTAACAATGGTATTTTGCGCTGGAACGAATTTTGCAGAAGAATGAATACTAGTGTAAGTAAATAGAATAATGTTTTTTTTATATATATTTCTATTTTCTTTGCAAATAATTTAAATATATAACAGCAAATAATTTAAAACGATTTCATGAACAACAAGAACTGATTGGGCACCTGCAAAAAGAAGCAGGATTGTCATATTTAGGGAAAATGGTCTCTCTTATGCTGAAATTCTACGACAGGTTGGTGGATCAGTCACTTTGTCTGGCGTACGAAAGTTGTGCTTACCTTATGAAGAAACTAAATCAGTGATAAATAAGGTAAGATCAGCTCGCAGAAAAATGCACAAATGCTTCTGACGATAGAACGATAAAAAGGATATGACTCAAAGATAGAAGGATTTCATCAGATGCTGTTAGATGTGAAATGAATGTAATGAGTATTTCAGTTAGTTCAAGAACAATAAGGAGAATATTAGCAGGTATTGGACTGAAAAGTTGAATTCTGAGGAAAAACATTTTTAAATCTTCAGCAGCGCAACAAAAGAGTTCCGTGGGCAAAAGAACATATTAATTGGTCTGAAAATCAGTGAATGCAACCCCAGTAGCAAGAGATATCGTCTAAATTTCGGCCTAATACTGGAATTGTCGGTAAATGAACAATAGTCGAATGGAGCGCTTGGCACACTATGGTCTGCACAAAATCTAGCGATTTATCTAGATAATGTCTAGCCAAACGTCGGCAGGAAACTGGATTATTATTACGAGTGAAGTAATCGGCCAAATACTCTCATATATGTAATGGGCCCGTAATCATAAAGTAATAAAAATTATATGCTTTTACTGGAATGTTATTGTTTAATACTCTGGAGAGTAAAATCGCCGTTTGGTAGAAATGGGCAAAAATATGTGAGACGTACAGTAGGGAAAGAGCTACATCCTGATTGCATTCAAGTAACTACAAAAAACACAACAAGTGTCATGATTTGGGCCTGTATGTCTGCAGATGGTGGGGGCCGCATTCAAGGAATTGATAGCATTCTGAATGCAAAAAAATACGTCAAAACTCTCCTGGAACCAAAATTGATACCTTCCCTCAGGGACCTACCTCTTCCCCAATAAAGCACCATTTATCTTTCAGTAGGATTCAGCTCCATGCTATACGGCGAAAATATGCAAAGAATGGTCTAAAAATAAAAGCATACAATTATTACCTTGGCCAGGAAACAGTCTTGATCTGAATTCTATAGAAAGTTTGTGACGACGTTTAAAAATCCTTGTACAAAAAAGCGTCTATCTAATAAAACGGAACTTATTGAAGCTATAATTAATACTTGGCATCATGTGATTAAAAAGCATGAACTCCAAACACTAGTTCTCTCAATGAAAAGACGCTGTGAAGCTGTAATAAAAAAGGTTATCCTACTAAATATTGAATGTGTAACTTTAAAATACAATGAAACCTAAGATAGACCTTAATTTTTGTAAACGTAACTTTTTTTGAAATGCAGTTACTTTAATTATGTTTTTTTTATTGAATTCTACATTAAATTTCCATGACTTTGATATACAAACATTTGTATTTAAGTGAAATTTATTATATTCTTCAAGCACACAGAGTTATAAAACATGAAAATAAAAAAAAAATATTCACAATTTTCGCCACCACTGTATGTACAATGTATGTATGTGATAACATAACTAACGAAAGGATGTATAAAAATAAATTATTATTTATGGAGTATTAAAAATGATGGTAATTTAAAATTAAAACTTAGTTTTTAATCTTAACCAATCTGGTGCCCAAACAAAATCTGCCAATAAGACAACTTTTATTATTACTATTTCTTATTTATTCATTTGCATAGAAACATATAATTTCTTATATTTAACAATTACATTTTAAAAACTAAAATACCGTTTTAGAAAACGCAAATTTTCAAAAGCTAATGCTTTACACTGCAAACAGAAGCGTCTTAAATTTAGAACCATATGTGACTGAAAAAGAAATTTAGACACTTAAATGTCTTAATCTGAAAATTCAGACATTATAGATGTCTTAATTTAACCCGTTAGTAGTCGCGCGTTGGTCTTTTCCCCGCCCGAAATTCGTTATCTTCCTGTAACTCATTTCCCGTTAAAGTTACGATAGCGAAATTCCGTGTAGCTGACCTTGAGTGTTCACACTCTTATGTAGTAAAATTGCAAGTCATTCCTGCTATTTCTTAGCATTTTATCGCATTCTTAAGTTTCAATCGGTCTAAATGACCGCGTTGCGACCACTTGCGTTAGTTGAATTTTCCCCCTCGTGTTCATCCTTTCCCATTTCCGCGAAATCTGTGGGGAAAAGTTTCTTCGAAGTACGGACTATCTGCCTGTTGTTATTTCGTCTTTCTTTCTGCTATTATACCCGTTCATAGAGTTTGTTTTTTTTTACTTTTAGAATGTGACTTAAAATTGTTTTATTATATTAATTGTGAAGTCAGTTCGCACAAAAAACTGATGGATGGTCACTTACATTTTTTTTTTTTTTTTCATTGTCAAATATTGCGCGAATAAATTCTCAAATTGATAATCGTTTAAATATGGAAAAAAAAGGGAAATTCATCATCATTATTTGAAAGAACTTGCTTTCCATTTATTACCGGAACATATAAATGAAAGAAAACAGACAATACCAGTGCCAAACCATTAAAAAAAAGAAAAGATAATTTTGTGCGAATCAGTAAAAAAATTGCCGTATCTGCAAAATCTGAAAAGTATCGTTTTTTACAATAAAACAAATTCGAAAGATAAAGCAATTTTCTCAGAAATGTAGTATGTATATCTGCGAAGAACATACATATAATTTATTTGTACAATAAGAAAAATAATGAGAATTTTATAATGTAGGTTAGAAATTACGCAAATAAAAATCTCTTTTGGATAATTCAGTGAATGTTTATACTATGATTTTAAAAAATACTTTAAGTATTTTTCTAAAATTTATCTATTGTTAAATTTTCATACTGTAAGTAAAAACACATTTTTTTTAATAATGCCGCAGAAAATGTTTTATTATTATTATTATTATTGAAATCCAATAGAGGCTTGGGGACGGTATCTGACAAATTTAAATTTGTTGTCCTTCATCAATTGTTCAAACTATTTTTCAGAATAAGGTTTTCCACAATATGAGAGAAAATTCATTTAAATTAAATTATTGCTGCATATTTATAATTTCGGAGAAAATTTTCTTATTGTTTTTATTATTTTAATGAATGTTATTATAAAACAATAAATTATAACATTAATACCTTATTATGAAATGTACAATTGAATATTTATTTTAATTAAATAGTTGCTGTAAAATACATCCCTATTAAGAGGAACCTTTCAGTCATTCTACTAATTAAAATAATTTATCCATCTTAGGATTTAAATCTACAATTTCAAATGTATTTAAATTAAATATATAATTTCGATAACTTATTTATTATTTGCTTTATATAAGCGAAGTTCGTATCCAGAGTTTTTATTCAAGGGCGCTGCTCTCACCCTGAAATAAGTAGAAAAACTACAAATCGTGCATTTTCATTAGAAAAATACATTTAATCACAAAATCGAGCCCCCCCCCCCTTCTCTCCCCCTCATACACCCACAGACACCCCACAAAATAAATAAATAAATAAAACGTAGTTGCAACATTTACATTTATAATTTCGAAGTTAAGTATTTTTTACCTTTTTCTTTATTATATATATATATATATATATAATTATACATTTTTAATAATATTTGGTCTATGTGGTGTTTGTGATTTCATAATTATTGGTCATTTTCATTATTTTTCAATGGTATTATTGCACAGAAAGTTTATATATATATATTGTCTTTAATTGTTTATTGCATCAAATTTGATGGTTTTTCATATGTTTTAAATGAATTAATCGTCCGCAATATGCTGGTGAATTAGTGGTATTGTATTTGATTTTCTGTTGCATGTCATAGGTTCCATTTTTACTTTCAGTTTAATTGTTCAATTTAATGTCATTGTAATATATTGATGCTAAATTTATTAATAAATACCCCTATCACGAATTTAGATTCATATTCGTAAATGTTTTCCTACTAATTATTGATTCATAGTAACATCAGAAATTCAATCAAATCATTTACTATTTACTTTTAAGTATTTATGCAAAACGAAGAAAGAGTTATAAAAACATTTATCTAGATGCCAACTGAATATATACTTAAGCGAAATAAATAATTGCTGTAAAAAGTTGTAAAATGAATAATTGCTGTAATCTTTTAAAGTTCAGTCAATATTTTCCCCCTACGTTATCCGTTTTCGATCATCTGATAACACCGGCAAGTTTCCCCTTCGTTTTCGGCCTGCTGGTAACGGCGGCAAATGGACCGAACGCGACTACTAACGTTCTAAAAAATGTCGCGACTACTCTCGGGTTAAGATACATAAGTGTCTTACTATGACCATGGTGTAAACGAACTGAGAATAATGTCTAAAATATCCGCAAACGTCTTATTTTAAGACACTTCATTGCTTTAAACGTGTCTTAATTTAAGACGTTTTGATTCTTCCGACGCAATAAATACCAGGGGGCACTAGCACTCCCAGTTGCGCATGAGTTTTAGATGTCTTCGTTCGAAGTGGTATACGTTGTAATTCAAACAAAGTTTGTTTTTATGTGCGCGTGTATTTTAATTCGTTTTTTGCGAAATGTGAAGTACTGCGATTTTAATTCGTATTAACTTGGATTATTTATTTATTGAATACATACATCTGACGTGTGTGCTCGACATCAAATGTCTCTTAAAAGCTGTCGTCGATATAAGGGCGGGATAGACACAGAACAGAAGTAGACGACGGTTGAAAATTACACACGGAAATTCTACAAAGCGTGTGCAATGGGCTTAGTATTCGTATTAATTTATATCAATATAAATAAATAAATAAAATAATATTTATATATTCGTATACTCGTATTAATTTATATCAATGATATTGTGTTATTCATCTTCGTTCTGTCGAAGCTGGCAAAAAAAAGAAACTTTTGTCTGGCGGGTCCTGTTTTGAGGATGAAACATCTCATTCTTTAAATATGGCTAGTCGGATGTATTGTGGGATTACCTTTTAAACTGATGAGTCTTTCTCCCTCACTGTGGTTGTGGTAGTTTTTAAAATTTCAAATCGAGGAATATTTCTTACCTCTTGCAAACAGCGATTGAAGTAAGTGTTATAATTTCTTTATAGTACTAAAATTAGTGTCTTTTATGATTTTATTTATTGTACTAAACAAAATCTTACATGAAATTTAATTAGTTTTGAATCTTTTTGCAAAAAAAAAAAAAAAAAACACTAATTCTAGAAGTATATATTTTTAAATTTATGACGTTGTCTTTTATTACAAATTATGTATTATTTATTCTCATCTTTTTTCTGAAATTTAAAGTAATAACATCACTAAAAAACAGACATATTTAAAAGTTAAGTTCATTCTCTTGTTTTGTTTTGTTTTCAATATGGCAGTTCTTAGTTTCAATGGATCCGGATTGAGATCCCGGGATCCCGCTTTAATTTTAACCCCGAAAATCCCGGAATTTTTACTGGAAAATTCCGGGATTTTCGGGATTGCCTTTTTTTTCCATTGAACAATATTCAGCTGAAATTAAAAAATATGTTTATAAACTTTCGCTTTTGGAAAAGAAAATCAATTGATTTTCATGAAATTTATATATAATTGAAAATGAATGTTTATCTCAAGTATTTCTTAGATATATTTCTAAAGCTATTAAATCTTTTAATGTGTGAAAACTTTTGACTTGGAAACATAGGAGTAAGCCAGTCAGGAAAAGGAAATCATTTGTTTATTTGGATTTCGCTGCATGTGTGGATTCGAAGGTCATTTTCCAATTAGACTTTACTGATAAGCATCGCAAGTTTGTATCATAGTGATATCATGTGCTAACTTTTTTTTTTCTTTGCGGCTTTATTTTGCTTTAAAGATGTCTTGTTTAGTAGCTCATAGGAATGATAACAATAAGCCCATGTGGCAATATAAATTTTTAAAAAATCTAATTTTTAAATGATAAGGATTTTTATTTTTTTTTCGGGGAGGGGGGGGGGGGCGGGGATTTTGTATGAAATTTTCGCAAAGTTGATACCTTAAATCTTGCACTGATTATAATGAAAGTTTTGAACTTTTAGAGTAGGACAAGATTAAAAAACACGAAATATAAATAAACAATATACCGAAGTAATTTTTTTCTCAATATTAACCCTTTGCACTCGAGGGCTCCGGAGCGGAGCCATTTAAAATTTGTCTTCAAACTCGAGGTCTCCGCTACGGAGACAATGCAAATAATTTTGTGATACCATGTAATCTTGGCTTTTCTAGACAGGTATCACAAAATTATTTGCATTGTCTCCGTAGCGGAGCCCTCGAGTTTGAAGACAAATTTTAAATGGTTCCGCTCCGGAGCCCTCGAGTGCAAAGGGTAAAGTAGAATATTTATTTATTTATTCATAGTTAAATAGCTGTTGTGATTATCATCTGATATATATGTAAAATTGCCTACGTGGCAATATAATTTTTAAAAAAATCTATTTTTAAATTATATGAAGTAGAGTAGGACAAGATTATAAGAAATATATATATTTATCCATGTACTTTAAAAGCCCTCAATAGCCCTTGCCGCTGAATTTGTCCGATAATCGGAGATGTCTGCTTTTGTGAGGTAAAAATATACAAATATGTATGCCATGCGGATTAAAAAAGTACTCGCTAAATAGATGTTTCAGAATAGCTATTCGGGAATGTCCATTAACCTCCACAACGGATACTCCCGAATACCGGACATCTCAATTGAGATAACAATAATGCAGGGTTGCATTTTTTGCAAAAGAACTTCTTGGTTAAAGAATGGGCATACTGGGCCGTGCACCCCCTCTACGATTTTAGTGCCCACAAATTTGATGTGCACTATTTGTAAAGCTTATATTTTAAATCTGTTTCGATATTGTATTGATTATAATCAATATTTTGAACTTTTAAAGTAAAATAAGATTAAAAATAAAACAAATTTTAAAAATCTAATATTTAGATAAATATTTTTTGTTTTAATCTTGTTCTACTCCTGAAGTTCAAAATATTGATTATAATCAGTAAAATGTCGTAAAAGATTTAAATTATCAGCTTAACAAAAATTGCGTACCAAAATTGGGAGCACCAAAAAAATCAGGTTGTAGGGGGGGGGGGGGGCAGGACCCCAGCCAAATATTTTTCCAGGAATCAACGTGGTCAAACATGGCTACGTATGATGCTTACAAAAAAAAAATGGATGCTATTAAGACGTTTGACGTGTCTGAAATTCAGACACGAAAAGTGTCTGAAAAAATTCAGACATTTTAAAATGTCTGAAAACTGAACACTCCGTTTCAGACACTTAAGTGTTTGAATTTCAGACATTTTAATTTACAGTGTATTAAAATAACAAAACAATCAAATTTAACTCAACAAACAATTTAATAAAACTGTATTTTAAAAGTTTTCTTATAGTTTAATTTCTTAATAAGTGTCTCGTCTGTATATAAATGACTAACATATTCTGAAATAAAATATTAGAATTACATTTTTTTTTCTAGCTAATGTTCAACATGTTAGTTTATTTAATAGCGTTAAGCTAACTGATTAGTTTAATTAATGTTTGAATACCACTTGACAAAGAAGAATTACAGTAAATGCTAAAATGATTATTTTTCTATGATTGTTATTAGAGTGAAATTAATGAAATCCGATATGTTTTAAAAGTGTGGCATGAAATATTTAAACAATAATTATTTCTGACTTATTTGTGTAAATTAATTATTCCCAATATAAAAGCTTTCGTTTTTTGAAAAATTACCTCAAAGTAAATCATTTAAAAAACAGTAGATGAAATTTATCCAACATAGTAATGTGAGGTGGTGAGAACTTTAGAATAAAATAAATACTGGTCCAAATTTGCTTTAATTTTGTGTCATATTTTGTCAGTTTCAGAGCGTTTATATTTTGAAAAAACGTTGATAATACAGAAAAATATTGGCACAGCTCTATTTCTAATAAAATTCCAATATAAAAGTAGTAATTCTTTTACAGAGAAAATATTGATGAAATGTATGTTAATGTATGGTGTACAGTGGTGTGAAAAAAAAAAGTTAAACACCCCTGCTAGCTCTGTAACAAATTATCGTAAAAGAAAGTTACAGCTACCAAACGATTGGAAATAAAGTCTACTTTTCAATTATCTATAAAAAATTTGCTTAGGGGGCCATCTACATATTAAAACAAACCCAAACTTTGATTTTTTTTCCATAGTAATACACACGTTTCATGCCGTAAATAGATTCTAAACCCTTCAATTAGCCTAAATCCAAATTTACATGAAATTCATACGATTAGTTTTTGAGAAATTAATTATTTTAAAATTAGCCTATTTTAGGGGTTGTATCCAAATTGAAGTTCGGTACTCGATTGTTGAAATGCTACAGAATGACTTCTATTAATGTATTACTTTTTGCCAATATGACCATTTCACTCGCTTAATATATTTCGACTATTGTCAGCCCAAATATGTCAGCAAAATGAGTAAAATATATATTTTTTAATTATGCTTTTCTCCACATCATAGATGGCCTCTTAAACCATCATTTTGCTGTTTTTTAATGATAATTTGAAAACTACTTGACAGAAAATTTTGAAATTAAGAATTTGCATGAAGCAAGGCATAATAAATATAAATCTATAAAAAAAAAATGTAGGTTTCAATTCACATTTTTTTTCGAATATTAAATTCATAATTCATATTATATATTTTTTTAAATAACAAATTCGATGTATTTATGTTTGGGTTCTTTAGTATCATAACCACACGCAAAATTACCGCATAATTTCAGGAGATATTAATAAAAATATGAACATGTAATTCAACATTAAAAGCTCTAAATTTTGAATGATTATAATTCAAAAACGTATCATTCAAATGACTAGAAATTTCGTTTCGAGGCCTAGTTTCAAGGTTTAAAATATATTGTTAAAATTGGTTGTTGCCATTGAAAAAAAAGTTTGGTCTTGTTTTGATTTGTAGATGACTCCCTGAGCAATTTTTATATACATCATTTAAAAATAGACTTCATTTCCAATTGATTGGTACCAGGAACTTTCTTATACTATAATTAATTGCAGAGTTAGTATGAGGTGTTTACCTTTTTTTCCTACGACTGTAGGTAATGTCGTAATGTGGAATCTTATATGATTGTATTTATATCCATTAGAATTGTATATAAATATTTTTGTTTTACGATTATAATAAAATATTAAATTACTTAATCTTCTATTGTAAAATGTAATTCTTATATGCATACAATGAAAGAAAAAATTATATGCAAGTTTTGAACTTACTGTGTTAAATATGGCGTATTCAGAATGACGGTAATTTAAAAATTTAAAAATATATGTATTAACTGTAACTACTCTGATGCGAAGGAATTATTATATGAAGAAACGATTATTGAAATAGCATTGCCTAACCGCTCCTACATTTAGTCAAATAAACATGCCTGAAGGATAAATTTTATTTTTACATAAAAGATTTGATGCATTTCTTTCAATAATAATAACTATTATTATTATTATTATTATTATTCGTTCAAAACATATTTATATGTCTCAAAACAACGAAGAAATTGTTAGCGTTGCAAATATGCTGTAAAAAAAAATCTAATAACTTTCCTGTAAACTAATGAACAGTTAGTCGCTTAAACACATCGTTTGGCATTTTTCACAAATTCATTAACTTCTAACCATCGTACAATTTAAATTTTTACATCGTCGAATAGGTAACGAAATTCACTTTCAAATGAAATTTGTCTGAAAACTTTTTTTAATTTACTGATTTTTTATGGCTTTTAAAAAAATCCTCAAGCATATATGTAAGAAAATTATAAAGATTAGACGTATTAATTAGTTTTTGTAATAAATCGCCCCTCAGTTTGGATACGGGGCAATTTACTAATAATCACGAGTTTGGCAGGGTAGCCAATTAATCCATTTTATCGTTAAATTAATAGCAACACATGGACCTTTTTAACTGGTAACCCTAAAAGATGAGAAATTTAATTGAGATACCTCTACCCAACTCGCTGTCTGAAGTCTACCCTGTAAGCAGCTATGGAAGTTTATGGCTATATTTTCAATTATTTAAATAAAACTTAGTAAAGTGAATAGCAAGGAATTCTGTCTTCTCTTCAAAATGCTACGCATATATTTTTTAATCTGTCTCTAACGCATGCCCACCGATTATTAACCAGAGTATTAATACAGATTAATAAATACTATTAATACGGATTATTAAAACGGATTAATACGGATTATTAACACGGATTAATTCGTCTTAATATACTTAACTTAACTGTGTTGTAAACTGGTATATCAGAATTAATAATTATTAATTCTGAAGATTAACCAGTTTGCACTTAAAACAATATTAATACTAGTTCAGCATTCATTTCTGAATAATATTCTGTAACAAAATTAAGACTTCATCATAAATAAATAAATAACCACAAAATAAAAAATATGTACTTAATTATACGCTCAATCACTGAAATTGTCAGAAGAAAAAGGCGGCTGTAAATAGTAAACTGTATTTAAAAAATCTAGTATTCTATTCTGAAACATTCCTGAGCAACTTCGATAACAACACCATATAAATCGATAGTGTCCTAGAAGTTTCTGTTATTTTCAAGAAAAGTTTCTTTAAAACTTTTAGGCAACAAGCTGTCTATTACGTCCTTGAAACGTTTCTGGATTTTGTTTATGTTGTACTTTAAATTATTTTATAATAATAGACAAATATTTATGAGTATCTGTATTACAAAACAAACACAAGTCCATGAGTAAAGCTGGCGTTATATCGACAGAGGCAGCAACCTGACTAATGCTTGTTTTTTGCATTTTTCGTAAATTTATTAACCTCTAACCGTCGTACAATTTAAATTTTTACACTGTCGAATTGAAAAATAAATGTACTTTTAAATGCAATTTTGTATGAAACCGACATCTTTAATTACTGTTTTTTATGGCTTATAAAACAGTTTTTAAGCATGATTTTTTAAAAATCTACTTTAATGCGTTCGCCCCGGTTTTTAATAAAAGTATTAATACGGATAATATGGATTATTATTACGGAATTATACAGATTAATACGGATTATTAATACTAAATATTAACCCGCTTGCACTTAAAATAATTTTAATATTAATTCAGCATTTGTTTATGGCTAATATTCTGTAACAAAATTAAGACTTCTTTAATAAATTAATTAAGTTAAATAATAAACACAAATTTAAAATAATACATCGAATGATGCACCAAAAAAATGAACTAATCAGAATAAAAAAGGTTGTTGTAAATAATGAAATTATTTAGCGATTTCCTTAGATACTGAATTTTAAAACGTTTGCAGTTAAAGCACTATTAATACTAGTTCAGCATTTGTTTCTGATTAACAAATGGTCTGTAACAAAATTAAGACTTCATCATTCAATCAATAAATAAATAAAATAAAGTAACTAAACACAAATCAATATTCAGGGTGCAAAGGAAAGTTCCTTTAACCTGAAAATACTTGCGAACGGAGAGAGCTAGAGTTATGCTAGTGAGGTAACGGTATCGTAAATCGACTGCACCAAATTTAATGCAAACGATAGCAACGCCCCTAGGGATCAAATTTGGAAGATAGCCATTCGAAATCGGAAACGGAAAGAGATAGAGCAAAATTTCCAGTTAGAAAGTTTTAGAGCTTCAATTAATTAGTGCGAAACGACATTTGATTTACATGGATAAGATAAATCTTCGTCTGCATACCCAAAAATGTCCGAAATCGTAGCATTCTATTTTGTGTAAACGTCTGAATGGAATAGCCAGATGTATGAAGAAATATGCACAATTTATTGTATAAATGCGTACTTATCTCAATAAATTTTGATAACATCTCACAAAAAAGCAAACTCTCTCACAATGATAAAAGGTTAATATTCAGTATGTTCGAAAAGTTCGCCATTGCTCACGATACATGTTTGTATTCGTGAGAGTAAATTTGCATGTACATTTCTCAGCATGTAACGTCTATTGCGAGCCTCTTCAATACGAAGACATAGATTTAACACTTTCAAGGGCGGTGGCTAGACGGTCTACCCATCTAATTTTAATTCCAAAACTGACAAATGACACCAATAATATTTTAATAAAATTTGGCTTTTGTAATGATAGTACAAATTAGAGAGTTTTTATTTTCTAAGAAATTCGTTTGAATATTCTGATGCCAGTCAATTATTTCATCATTTTACGAACAGAATTCTTCTGCCCCTGAAAGGATTAAACTAAAATTTTAAATGCATTGGAAAATAAATTTTTACAGACATTACGGTACATTACAACATTACAATTTGCAATTGCGCACTGCTACATTTCCGAAATGTGAATATGCAAAGTAGAATCGTCGCTCATCGATTTCGGACATTTTTGGGTATACAGGTGACGCTTTATCTTATCTTTGTGAACCAAATGCCGTTTCGTACTAATTAATTGATGCTATAAAGCTTTCTAATTGGAAATTTTGCTCTATCTCTTTTCGTTTTCGATTTGCAATGGCTATCTTCCAAATTTCGCCACTAGGGGGCACTGCTGTCGTTTTCATTAGTTCGTGCGTAGTCGCTACATATACCGTTACCTCACTTGCATACCTGTAGCTCTCTCCGTTCGCAAGTATTTTCAAGTTAAAGGGACTTTCCTTTGCACCGTGTATATTGATTTGTGTTTAGTTACTTTATTTTAAGAGAAATATGATCTTAAACACTTAATTAATGAAAATTAATAAGGCTGTTGTAAATAGTGAAATCATTGGCTATTTCTTCAGCTAATGTCATGAAGCTTATACTAAATTGTCGCTTTTAATAAATTTGAAAATATCAATGAATATTTGTTTTAATATAGAAATGCTTTTATCTTTACAAGAAGAAAGTATTGGATTCATGAAAATTTTGGAATTCCCGTTTTTGCCGGATTTACACGTTTGAGGGGTCAGAGAACACGAAAAACATGTTTTTACAAAATGTCTGTCTGTGAGTCTTTGACTCTGTCTCTCTGTCTGTCCGTCTATCTGTATGTATGTGACACAAATTTTTGGGCGCTCTATCTCAAGAACTAACGAACGGAATTTAATAAAAATTTATACTGAGTTAGACTCTGATACAAATCGAAGCTGACTAGTTTTTGGTGTAAATCGCTCAACAGGTGACACTGCTATGCAACATTTTTCACGATTTCTACAATAGCTCAATCTCCAGAACTAAAGCATGGAATTTCATCAAACTTCAGATTCAGTTAGTCCTTGACATGAGTTGACGTTTAATATATTGTTATGTGAATCGCTCAACAGGTGGCTGCATCTTTTGTGATTTCCGAAATAGCTCTATCTCAAGAACAAGTGCTTGGATTTTCAACAAACTTCAGATTCAGGTATACCTGGATATGAGTTACTGCTGTTTATGTTTTGGTGCAAATCGCTCAACAGATGGCGCTGCTATGCTGCATTTTTTAGAAATTCCACTATAGCTCTATCTCAATAACAAATGTACGAATTTTCACCAAACTTCAGATTCAGGTATACCTTGATATATAGTTAGTGCTGTTTATGTTTTGCCTTAAATCGCTCAACAGGTGGCGCTGCTATGCTACATTTTTCGGAATTTCCGCTATAGTTCATCTCAAAAACTAATGCACGAATGTCTATGAAACTTCAAATTCAGATATAATTTGATATGAATTGATGTAATTTCTTGTTATGTTTAAATGATTTAATTGACGTGATTTATATATAAAAAAGTTTTATGAGGGCCAGAACATACTAATTGGTGTTGTTAGTGGTCAACTAAAAATATATTAAATGTAAAAAATCGTTTAGAGTTTTCACTTAAAAATGATTGTCCCCTACATTCTATACATCAGGCAGTATAATTAGTAAGCAAGAACGCCGGAGTTAGGTCTTCTGAATATTATAATGCATTGGATGTTTTCAGTACGATAAAAAAAAAGTTGCTAAGCTATAAATGTTACATTAGAAGCATTTTCAAGTAAGCCAGAAAATGCAGAACACAATACCTTTTTTACTGCTAACTTTATGCATGTATGAGCAGGAGATGTAATAAAATAGTATTTTTTATATAAAAATAATGTATTTTATATGCAATCTTTATTGTTACTAAGACATCCAACTCGAGCTTCCCGAGTTACAGAATATAAACGAAAGCGAATTTTTTTTTATTGAAAACTCCAATATTTTTTTTTTACATTTAATATGTTTTCTTAGATTGACCATTAATAATACCAAAAATCCTTTTTATATGAAAAATAGCAATTATGTGTTCAAATAAAGTTTTGAAACTTATTAAAAGTTATACGTTTTGATTACATGTCTTGAACTTTTGTTTTATTTATATTTTATAATTTAATTTATTTATTGATAAAATTTAAATTTCATTATAGAATGCAAGACGGAAACAAATACTTTATATTAGTTTAAGGTAAACGGATTTAACTTTCGTAATCGTCTGCAAGCGATAGAGATAGATTTAAAGAGAATTCACGCGTGGAAATTATTATAAAAATGTAATAAATGGGTAACTGGCAGTTTACAAACAAATTGCATTCGAAAGGGATTTTTTTTCCTATTCCAAGGTATGAAATTTTAAAAAGTGCGATGTTTAGAAATTTAAATAAAAGAAATATTGCCCAGTTAAGCTGATAGCATTGAGCTCACATGCTATTCACACTAATTGTATGTTATACTCTTATTTCAAAGAATAATGCCCCTCGAAAAATAAATGAAGGGATTAGCCCCCGTTTCTCCCCTTTATACTTAACCAAAGAACCTGCAAATCTAATCAGGGAAGCTGTTCAACATAATAAACTGGCATACCATATCAAATTTGAAGCAAATCAGATAATTCTGCATGAAAAAACGATTTAGCTAAATTAAGCGTGGTATTAGCTACCTCATTTCTCCCTGTGCTGAACCAATGAACCTTCAAATCTAATCAGAAAAGCTCCTTATCAGAATGAACCAATAAAAAAAAATTAAACTAAATTAGATAATTCTGCACGATAACCCATTTATCTCAATTAAGGGGATAGGACACTTGCCCCCTTTCCCCCTTTTATACTTAACCAATGAACCTCCAAATCAAATGAAGAAAGCCATATATATCGGAATAAACTGGTATATCAAATTTGAAGCAAGTCGAATAATTCTGCATAAAAAACCCATTTATCTAAATTAAAGGGGCGACTAGCCCGCGTCCCCCCTTTATACTTAACCAATTCACCTCCAAATCTAATCAAGGGAGCTCCTTAGCATAATAAACTGCTATATGAAATTTGGAGCAAATCGAATAAATCTGCATGAAATCCCATTTATCTAAATTAAGAGGGGTAGACCCCTTTTCTCCCTTTATATGTAACTAATGGACCTCCTAATCTAATCATGGCAGCTCCTTAACATGTAAACCGGTATACCAAATTTGGAGCAAATCGAATAATTCTACATGAAAAACCCATTTTTCTAAATTAAAGGGGGGGGGGGGATAGCCCCCCTTTGTACTTAACTAATGAACCTCCAAATCTGATCAGTGAAACTCCTTAACATAATAAACCGGTATACGAAATTTGGAGCAAATCGAATATTTCTGCATGAAAAACCCATTTATCTAAATTAAGGGGGAGTAGCACCCCTTTTCCCCTTTATCCTTAACCAATGAACCACAGAAACTAATCAGGGAAGCGCCTTATCAGAATGAACCTAGAAAAAAAATTGAAGCAAATCGGATATTTCTATCAAAAGTTATCGCGTTACGTACATACGTATGTACATGCGTACAGAACCGGCGGGCACACAAGCTCTCAGGCTTTGATAGCCAGTGAGCTAAAAATTACATTTAATGCGAAATTTGATCGTCTGTTGTTGCCTGCTTCAAAATGACGTCAGCGTTACGCACACTCACGTTTTTCATTTATAATATAGATATTTTTATTAAATAGTTATTAAATAAATTTATAGTTCCATCTTATCTCACTGTTATCATGAATGTTGACTGTTAAGTGATATTTATAATAAATTTAATCGTAAAAAATACATACTGTGTTTTTAAATTTTAGTTTCAGCTATTGGTTTAAAATGTCAAGATCTCGCTAAAACAATTATAATATATTCCCCTGTGAAATATAGTCCCTTAGTTTTCACAAACACAAAATATAGAGTTAAAGTAAACGATGTAACTTTATGTGCTCCAATTATGGCAATTATGTATACATAATAGAGATAATAACTGCCTACCCAAGATTAACAATGAATTTTGGAATAATTATTCAAAACTTTAAGCTCGCTGCTATTGAGAGTAAATGTCAGCGAAAATGATGCCCTTTGGACACATTTTTAATGACCGTATAATCGATTCTGAACCTGTCCCGCTAACCGTATCAGTAGAAAAGTAAATATTTAAAATTTGCTGTTTTTACCATAAAACTGCCAGCTGATAGGGTATTCTTTTTTAAAAATCAGCTTTTTATTTTAAAAATTGAAGAAAATTTAACAGGTAATATCAATAGTTTTGTTTGTCCGGAAATTCATTTTCTGTTTAGAGCAGAAAGATGTATTAAAAAAATTCAGTTTTAAAAAGCTTAACAGTATTTGTTGCTAATTAAAGAATACAGTGTTATTATGATTGTGTGGAAGGAATGTTTGTTTATTGAGAATATATATGATCTTGTAGCTCCTTTTAAATAAATAATATGATTTGTAACATTTATAATGACATTTAAAACTATAGCTTTTACTGCGATGACGGTGCAATGTCCGTTAAATTAAGATCACATTTTTAGGTTTTTCGAAAGAAAAAAAAACACTGGCACATTATTTTCAAATGAAAATCGCCATTAGATTAGACAAAAGTTAAACAAGAAATTCCACAAAAAAGAAAGTAATTTTAAAGCTTTTAAATTGAATGTAGAAATTTGGCAAACTGAAGCGTTTACCAAAACTTTTGCAAAAAAAAAAAGTATATTATTTTAGCTTTAAAGTGAAATTTTGGAACAGTATTTTCTTGGATACTACGTTACGAAAAAGATATATAAATACAAATTTAATGGTAAAACAAATGGGGCATTCTCACAATCTTTTGACTTTCGGGAATAAAAATCTGGTGAAATTAAACTTGCTAAAATAACATTTTAATCTGATAGACCTATAGATCTCATGTGACATATTGTTGGAAAGGCCTGTGAGCACTTATTGATGTTATGCACATCCGGTTTCTCTTCCCCCACATTGCCCCCCCCCCCCATAAGGGCGCACTTTTATAAATTTTGCTGTCATGCCTCATGTGACATATTGTTGGAAAAGCCTGTGACCACAATTCATGTTATGCACATCCGGTGTCTCTCTCCCCACTTTACCAAAAGTTATTACCTTAATGATTCAAAATATAGAAAAAATAGTCAGCAGCGAAAAATTTTTTATTTGAATGAAGTTTATGTTAAACTTGCGAGTTTAATTTTCCTTACCATTTTATCACTAAAACTTTTTATTTTTATCTAAATTTTTACTTATAATTAATTTCCATAGTACCCACAGGACATTCAAATAAGAAATAATAACAATGTAGTATTTTTATTACATCATTTTGGTATTCCATTGTCTTAAAGGGGTGTTAAAGAAGGGACGGTAAGGTAAAAAAGGTGGACGGTATAGGAAAAAAGAGAAAAAATGGGAAAAAAACGGGACGGTAAGGATGGAATGGTAAGGAAAATTACCACCTATTTTAGGCAAATCATGTTACGACTAATTGGTAGCTGCAATTAGAGTTGTATAATATAGACGCACACTCGCACGCCGTGCGCGGAAAATTTTCCGCAAAATTCGGAACTTTGCGGCTCTTAGGAAAAAAAAACATAATTTTTGTTCTTGTATTTTTTTTTTTAAATACCGAAAAATTAAAAATGCTCCCCAATTTTATGTGTGATTTATTTATTGTTTGCCAGGGGTAATTCTGTTCCGAATTTTCCGAAATTTTAAGGCATTCGGTTTCGAAAATTTAAAAAAATTGGCCATCAGTCCGAAAATTCAGATATAAAAAAATATCACTGAAATATATTGCGGACTTCAACAAATGGTCGCCGAAAATAAACCAATTCCGTCAATCGTTCGCAGAAAAAATAACCAATTTTGCCAAAGCATCGCGGAAAAAACGCGAATTTCTTTAAAGAATCGTGGAAAAAAAATAATTTTGTCAAAGTATCGCAGGAAAAAAAACGAATTTCGTAAAAGCATAGCGAAAAAGACGGAAATTTTGTCAAAGGATCGCGAAAAAAGAAACGCAAATTTCATAAAAGAATCTCGGAAAAAAACTAATTTCGTCAAAGGACCGCGGAAAAAACGCGAATTTCTTTAAAGAATCGCGAAAAAAAAATAATTTTGTCAAAGAATCGCAGAAAAAACGCAAATTATGTCAAAGAAGCGCAGGAATAAAACGAATTTCGTAAAAGCATAGCGGAAAAAGAGCGAATTTTGTCAAAGGATCACGAAAAAAACAACGCAAATTTCGTAAAAGAATCGCGGAAAAAACTAATTTCGTCAAAGGATCGCGAAAGAAAAACGAATTTCGTAAAAGGGGCTCGCAAAAAGCGCGCATTTCGTCAAAGGATCGGGAAAAAACAAATTTCTTCAAAAGGCCACAGAAAAAAAGCGAATTTCGTCAAAAAATTGCAGAAAAAGCAAATTTTGTCCAAAAAGTACAGGAAAAAACAAATTTCTTAATAGCAAAGCGGAAAAAAGCACGAATTTTTCAAAAGATTGCGAAAAAAATGTAAATTTCTTCAAAGAACCACCGGAAAAAAACTAATTTCGTCAAAGGATCGCGAGAAAAAACAGAATTTGTCAAAACGCCGCGAAAAACAGAGTGAATTGCGTCAAAACGCCGCGAAAAAAGCGTGAATTTCGTCAAAAGATCGCGAAAAAAGTGCAAATTTCGTCAATGGTTCGGGGGAAAGAAACTCATTTCGTCAAAGGATAGGAGAAAAAAAACGCATTTTGTCAAAGGATCGCGAAAAAAGCGCGAATTTTGTGAAAAACTCGTGAAAAAAACTCAAATTTCGTCAAAAAATCGCGGAAAAACGGAAAATTCGCCAAATGATTGCGGAAAAAAACGAGAGGGCCGCAATAAAAATTCATCGGACTCTTTAATGATGATACCTATGAATGGAACTCTCCTTACAAAATGTGATTCAGTTGTTTCAGAAGCAATGTCCATTATTTCTGTGAACAGAGTGATTGGCATTTTATGAGAAAAGATCACAATAATAAGGATTGGGCTGTTTCTAAATCAATTGTCAAAATAACTGATAAGAATTCACCCCTTTCTAATCGTGGATTTTCAGCTTTATTATTTTTTTAACCGACATAATTATTCTGTAATTAATATTAATTATTTTTTTATTTAAATGGTAACTATTTTAAAACTGCTGTTTTTAATTCATACCGTCAAAGTAATATAACACGTTATTTTATTAAACATTAAATTAATTTGCAGAAAGTTTTTGACCCAATATTTATGTGCGCAGAAAGGTTTTGGTTTTATACAAGTCTGGCTACAATGTTCATTGATTTTTAGAAACAGTTAATTACATTTGATTAAATTAAAAAAAAATTAATTTACCTCGAAAAGTGCAGCAATAGACCTTGGAGACTCTATAAGACTACCAATAAATCCACGATGTTTGAAATTGATATTTAAATGCTGATTTAAATTCGGCAGTAAATTTCCTGTCAAAGAATTTTAGACATTCTTTCTCTAGCATACTTCTGCATGAGAAAAACTTGAAAAAAATTATGTGGCTGCATCGGAAGTGATTTTCTGCATAATTTTAGAATAGGTATGGTAAGGAATCTAGAACCCAGGGATAGAGTTTAAAAAATAATAACAACCCTAAAAATGTGTGCAGGTTAATTTTTTGCTACATATTTATATAAAACAATAGTTCCAGTTTGGGAAAATATTACATAGAATTACTTTTATTGAAACAATTTCATACAGACAGCTCCAAACTTAAAAATCAGCGTCAGGGACACGGGACGGTATAGGAGTTTTCCAGGTGTTTGGACCCCCAACATCGTCCAAAACTTATTTATCTCGTTAATAGTGTTGTGCAATCATGCAATGGGATGTTCCCCAGTATGTGAAATAAAAAATACACAAGGACATGTACTAAAATAAAAATTATTATTCAGGGACATGAAAGTCAAAAGGTTGTGAGAATGCCCCAAATAAGTGCGTGTCTTATGTAGCTTCAATCAAGATTTGAAGTAGATGTAGTGTGGGAGGCAGCATCGCATTTTTGCAACCAATTTTAGGAACAGTGAATTTGGTATATATGATAGATTAGTTAGTAGAGATAACGAAACTGCCAGTCAGCTGACGTACCGGTGAGGATATCCATGTAGCAAATCATACACTGATCTGTAATATGAAATGAATGACAATCCGATTACGGGTGATGTCCGTGAGTAGGGGTAACATCCGTAATCCAGTTTCCATTCATTTCATATTGTTTCAAACTTTACAATGTTCTATGGAAACATGCTGATACACCAGTTGACTGATAGTTTTTGATTGGCAGGTTTTCGCAAGTTGAAATACTTCACGTTGATTCGTCCATCCTGAAAATGCCTTTTTTGAGTTGCGAGCAAAATCCATTACTCCCATGCATTACCGGTTCTTTCCCTCCAGTTTTAAGATTGCTTCCCAATTTGCGGAGCCTCTAAGTATGGCTGCATACGAGAGGGTTTATTAGTGATATTCTATATTTTGGCAACCTGCGTTATCCAAGTTTTTTCGAAAATGTGCGGAGCTGCACGGTAGATGATTTGCCGATTCTAGCTGCCCAAAATTATTTTTGGCGTCAATATAGTCGCATCGCCATGAAATTGAAAAATGTTATTGATATTCACTATTGAATGTTAGGTATTTCAAAATGTAGCGTGTAGTAGTCATAATTTCGTTACAGGGACATTTAAAAGTATTTCATTACATTGCGGCTATGGAGTGAAATCGTTGTAGTGTATTTTGTTCATACTGCACTATTTCAAATGTATTTAAATAGATATATATCTCCTATATATCTCAAATACAGTATTGTGGCAATTAATTGAGAAATGCATTTTTTTTTCATAAAATTCAGTTTTATTCAAATTTTCTATGGATACATTGAAGACTTAATAAGTGATATGACCTCCCCGAGACTTTATAACATCACAGACACGTTTTAGCATGGAATATACTAGACTGGCACATATAGATTTAATTTCAACGTCTCTGAACCATATGACAAAAACGGCCGAAATTAGCTTATCCATCGTCGTACAGTCAAACTTGTGAAGCCGTTTTTTGACAATAGCCCACAAATTTTCAATCGGATTCAAATCTGGTGAATTCCCGGGCCAATCCAATATAGTAAGTTTGGTTTTTGAGCAGAAATTTTGGATTATCTTCGAAGTGTGGCATTACGCACCGTCTTGTTGAAAAACGTAATCTCCGTTCGGCCACAGTTTAGACATGGTTGGATGCACATTTTGGGTCAATATGACTTCGTAACTGGCACTGTTCATCATTCCTTCTACGGGAACAAGGGATTCTGTCCCCAAAACGCTGAAACATCCCAAAAACATCTTTTTGGGCGGATGCTTGGGTGCTTGATTGGTGTGATGCTGATTGAGAGGTTCTCCTTTGCTCCTTCTCACGAACTTTGATCTAAATCCCTGAACCACAAAATGTGTTTCGTCCGAAAAGAGAACATTTTCCCAGTCCTTTTCAGTCCATGTTTTTTATTTCTGTGCCCATTCTAACGTTTTTTTCTTCATGCGAGGCGTGAGAAGCTGCTTCTTGTACGGTCGACGTGCTCTCCGCCCGCGTTCTAACAGCCTGTATAGCACTGTCGAAGGTGCAATATCAACATCTGCTGCCGCCATGGACCTGGACAAGTCAAAACTAGTTAATCGGGGATTTGTAACACTCATTCGATATAAAGTTTTGTCGTCACGAGCCTAAGTTGATCTTTTTCGGCCGCATCTTCCAGAACGGTTGGTTCCCTCATTTCCTGTTTTCTGAAACCGCTTCCATATCCTCCCGACACTTGCTGTAGTCACTCACATATTTTACCTAGTTCCTCGAATGTCTTAGAAGTGTGTTCTCTAAGCGTAATCACTTTAGCACGTGTTTCCGCACTGATATCCATGACGTTAATGATCCCCACAACAAGCGAGAAACTAATACTGCGGAACACCTGCCACCTGGCGGAGGAATCTGAACACCTGCTGCATACCAGGTGCATAAGAACACCTGACACTTTGATAATAACTGCCATTTGAACTCTGAGCTAATTTAGAGTGCTTCTTCCTAAGCTTACGTGTGATAAAACGAAAAAAAGGACATTTCTCAATTAATTGCCACAATACTGTATATCTATTAGATGCTTACTATTGAATATGATGTGACATTCATCTTTCATATACAGGGGTACACAAAATAAATGAGTTATATTTTCCTCTGTATGAACAATAATTGATGGAAGTGCATTTTCAGTTGTGGAACACTTTTTTAAATTATAAAAATTGCACACTTAAATAAATTCTATAAATTATATACAGCGCTGCACAAAACACATGAAGTACATTTCTGTTGATTGACGGAAATTGCTGACGAGGAATTTTCAACTGTGCTATGCGTTCACTAACTGTTCTAAATTTTAGCATATTGTGCATTATATGATAAATCTATAGTTCATATACAGGGATATACAAAATTTTTAGCTATTTTTTCGACTTTGGTTCAAATTGTGTTTTCAAACGTGTGATATATTTTACAAATTATTACTTAGACATCGTTTTTCACGTTATTAAGCTATGAAGTTTTATTATAGTAGTCCGAATGCGTTGAAAAATGTTTCATAATCTGATTGACGCATGATTTTACGTTCTTCTTGATAATTTTAATGATACTTTCTTAACTGTATGGAAGCTAAAGTGATAAAACTATTTTGTATTATTATAACAAATCCTAAAATTTTTTTTTTCTAAAATCTAAGATACAGGCAAACATTTGACAGCTTTAACGAAAATTGCTGTGTTGTATATTCTGTTGTATAGTTATATTTATCTCTGCACAGAGGACCCTTAATTAAAGAATGATAATCATAAGATATCATGAGAAAATGCCTACATTATGTTTTGAATTGTATCAAAACTGAATTTGGAGAGTTTGTCTGGATCAATTTTGTAAACCTCGAAATTTGTACTCAAGTAATATATTTTAAATCATTTTGTCCTGAGATATCTACATACAACTGGCAATTGTTGTTGAATTTTGGTCATAACTTTAAACATTTCGCTCTTGCAAAACTTCATATTCTCTTCAATGTAATTGTCTGAGCGAAGCGAAGGCTAATACTCAGCGAAATATTACTGTCCGGACACTTTACTACTACGATGGATATTAACGCCATGTCCTACTAAAAAAAAAGCCTAATAAAAACCTTTCGTCAAGCATAACTCAAAAAATATTTGTCGGATTTCGTTTCTGATTGCACCAGAAGGTACCTATGAGGGTCGCCTACTGAATGCACCTACTATGAAAAATAAGTTCCAAACCGTTTAAAAATTATATAGAAAAAACTCTTAAAAAAGCACAATTTATCTGCATACGTAACAGAAATTTGGTGTGCGTCACTTTCACCGGTTGATGTTTTCGTAGACAACTGGTTTGAATACATGGAGCAAATTAAAAAAAAATACGCACGCAGTAATATTGAATAGATCAGTTTCAACCACGTGATCACAAACCTTGGAACAACCCGTGGCAACCAGTTTTGGTGGGCAAACAAATAATAATACAGTATTCCGTACCGCGGTGACCGTTTTTAGCCTGTTGTATAAAATCTGGCATGTTGTATGACATACAATTGTGGATGATTAAAACAAAATTCATGAGTGTTTATTGATCCGGAGGTTATCTTTCTCTGGATGTCTGTCTGTCTATCATACAGCATGCAATTTTCTTGTAAAGGATGATATTATTATGTAGTAAAACCTCCATAACGGACACACCTGATTAGTGGCCACCTCTATTTAGCGGGCATTTTTTCGATTACCAACCCTTAAATAACTGTACATTTTTTACTCTCAGTAGCGAACACCTCCAAATAGAGGACAAATTCTGCCCTCCCGAGGTGTTCGCTATTCAGAAGTTTTACTGGTAAAACCTCCGTAGCGGACACACCCGATTAGCGGATACCTCTATTTAGCGGACATTTTTTCGATTACCAGCTCTAAATAACTGTACATGTTTTACTCTCAGTAGCGGTCACTTCTAAATAGAGGACAAATTCTGCATTCTCGGGGTGACCGCTATTCAGAGGTTTTACTGTATATAATATTGATAATTATTTTACAGGACCGCGCAAAAGAATAAGAATATATGAAACGAACATAAACTAAATTCGGGATTGGTAGATCGCTGATGGTAATGTAATTTTAGGATGTCGTTGCAGTCATCCGCAGCATGTTTTTAGAGTTTCGTCCATCTAACGAAACCCTACCTGTCTCACTCCTTTGTCTGACTGTTTGTCCGTCTGTCACAGAGCCCGTTCTCAGAAACTATATATGTCGGAGACTTGAAAATTTGCATACTTATAGTTGAACACCACACATCAAACGGCAAGTAATAAAATTTTGAAAAAGTCTAATATTTAACCCTCTGGGCTCTAACTTGTGTATTTTAAGCAATTTTTGTAACTCAGCCCCTAATTTAATTAAGTTGGAGACTTATAGCTGAACATCTCACATCAAACGACAAATAATAAAATTTTGAAAAAGGCTTAATATTTAACCCTTTGAGCTCTAATTTGTGTATTTAAAGCAATTTTTCTAACTCAGCCCCTAATTAAGTTGGAGACATGAAAGTTTGCATACTTATAGCTGAACACTTGCGATAACACGATAAATGATAAAATTTTGAAAAAGTAATATTTAACCCTCCGGTCTCTAACTTCTGTATTTTAAGCAATTTTTCTAACTCAGCCCCTAATTAAGTTGGAGACATGACATTTTGCATACTTATAGCTGAACACCTCACATCAAACGACAAATAATAAAATTTTTAAAAAGTCTAATATTTAACCCTCTGGGCTCTAACTTATGTATTTTAAACAATTTTTCTAACTCAGCCCCTAATTAAGTTGGAGACATGAAATTTCGCATACTTATAGCTGAAATCCTCACATCAAACGACAAATAATAAAATTTTGAAAAATGTCTGATATTTAACCTTCTGGGCTCTAACTTATGTATTTTAAGCAATTTTTCTAACTCATCCCCTAACTAAGTTGGAGAATTGAAAGCTTGCATACTTATAGCTGAAAAATTGCGATAACACGATAAATCATAAAATTTTGAAAAAGTCATATTTAACCCTCCAGTCTCTAACTTCTGTATTTTAAGCAATTTTTCTAACTCAGCCCCTAATTAAGTTGGAGACATGACATTTTGCATACTTATAGCTGAACACCTCACATCAAACGACAAATAATAAAATTTTTAAAAAGTCTAATATTTAACCCTCTGGGCTCTAACTTATGTATTTTAAACAATTTTTCTAACTCAGCCCCTAATTAAGTTGGAGACATGAAATTTCGCATACTTATAGCTGAAATCCTCACATCAAACGACAAATAATAAAATTTTGAAAAAGTCTGATATTTAACCTTCTGGGCTCTAACTTATGTATTTTAAGCAATTTTTCTAACTCATCCCCTAACTAAGTTGGAGAATTGAAAGCTTGCATACTTATAGCTGAAAAATTGCGATAACACGATAAATCATAAAATTTTGAAAAAGTCATATTTAACCCTCCAGTCTCTAACTTCTGTATTTTAAGCAATTTTTCTAACTCAGCCCCTAATTAAGTTGGAGACATGAAATTTTCCATACTTATAGCTGAACACCTCACATCAAACGACAAATAATAAAATTTTGAAAAAGGTCTAATATTTAACCCTCTGGGCTCTAACTTGTGTATTTTAAGCATTTTTTCTAACTCAGCCCCTAATTAAGTTGGAGACATGAAAGTTTGCATACTTACAGCTGAACACTTGCGATAACACGATAAATCATAAAATTTTGAAAAAGTCATATTTAACCATCCGGTCTCTAACTTCTGTATTTTAAGCAATTTTTCTAACTCAGCCCCTAATTAAGTTGGAGACATGACATTTTGCATACTTATAGCTGAACACCTCACATGAAACAGCAAATAATAAAATTTTGAAATAGTCTAATATTTAACCCTCTGGGCTCCAACTTGTGTATTTAAAGCAATTTTTCTAACTCAGCCCCTAATTATGGTGAAACATAAAAAATTGCATACTTATAGCTGAACATCTCACATCAAACGACAAATAATAAAATTTTGAAAAAATCTAATATTTAACCTCTAATATTTTGTCTCGCGCAATTTTTAAATTTAAACTGTTTTACAATATTATTTTTTGTTCATTTTGCATAATAAGTGTAATGTGACGTAATTTGTTCTATTTCAGATTTCTAACGCATGTTAATGAATTTATTTTACAATATCCTTTCTCTTTTAAAATTCACATGTAAATATAGTTTTATGGCGTAATTTCCAATAAGTGCCTGCTTTTTATACCTAATTATTTAATTGTAATTTGAAGGGATTTTTTCTGTTTATAATAGTAACGTGTAAATAATTTTTTTTTTATTTGAAGCAAACATTATTGTTTGCGCTGTTTATACAGTTGGCAACAGTTTAAATTAATACCATTTTCTAAAATATGTAAAAAATATCTGTCAAAATGCTGAATATTTGAATATAAAATAGAAATAAAACCTCAAAAAATGAGTCAAATTAAAATAAAAATAATGAAATCTGCAGACCGGGATCTTCTATTGAATAAAATGATCTAAAAATGATTAAATTCCCGTGTATAGCTTTTGCTCTTATAAAATTTTTTTTAAATGGAACGATTTTGTCCAACTTTAGCATTAAATATCTCTTAAAATAATTCTTGGATTTGAAAACTGTATGCATTAGTGTGTTGATCAAACATTTCGCTATAATACCACCGATTTTCATATATTTGTATGCAATAGTTTTCTTAATATTAACGAAGAAAGACCTCCGGTCACAAAAAATTCACACCGGCGGCGGCGGCGGCGGCGGCGGCGGTGACAGCGTTAGTTACTTTTCATAGAATAGAGAGATATATAAAAATGAAAACTTGTCTATCTGTCTGTTTGTAATTCTATAAAAAATCCACAATTTGGAAGCCAAAATTGTGAAGAGATACGTACATGTGTATTAAAACATGGCCGAGACAACTAAAGTAATCCGGAATCGAAATAACTTATAGTTAATTTTTAATTAACAAAAAACCACCAATTTAACAGCAATTTCTTATCAAATTTAAACATTTTTCGTCATAGCAGTTGCCAACAATTAAAAAACACAATAAAATTATTACTACAACAATTAATTTTCTACTGCAAGATTTCCACGTGAAAAATGAAAATGAAATAAAAAGGTTGCCGAATTTTAAAAAAAGGTGAATATTACATCATAACTTCTCTATTGCAAGATATTCATGTGAAATATGAAAATGAAATAAATGGTTTGACGAATTTAAATGAAAGTGAATATAACTTCATAACTTTTCTATTTCAAGGTTTCCACGTGAAAGAGGAAAATATTACGTCATATTGGAAATATAAAGGGCATGGTGGATATAGTATAACGTCATATGAGTGTGAAAAATGTATTGAAGCATAATAAAAACCCGATTAGGGAAATATTGGCGTATTTTAACATTATTGCTCCAAATATAAATTGAAATAAGTTCATTTATAACTGTATTCTTTTGCGTCTGTTATATACATTTATACATTTTTATATAGCGTTTTCATATGATTCATTCAACAACATTTCGACTGCTTTTTTTAATGTTTGTTTTGTGTTGTATGTTAAATTTTGAAATTGATTTTTCAGAACAAACATCCTTCAAATTCTGGGCAACGCCGGCACTTTAGCTTGTAACAGATAAATGGCTTTTGTATCTGTGCATCTAATGCTAATATTATAAAGCATTATAATATTATAAAGTATATAATATTATTAATGCTTGTACGTTTGTGAGGTGTTATCTCTGAAACTACATAGCCAACTTAAAAAAATGTTGGTGGCCATCTCTGCTCCGAAAAAAAGTCTATTTTATGTCAGTGCAAGAACCTACATCGCTGCAGGAGCAAAAAAGTTCTAAAATTGTGATTTCTGCGATATTGATTGGGTTAGAAACTTTAAATTTGATGCGGCAGTTACTTTTAAGATGTAAATACTTGTAATGAACGCTCTCTAAAAGGTTCAATTTGACGGATAAACGTAAAGATTTCTAGAAAGGTTCTAAACTATGATTTATTTAGAACACTGAAATTTTTGGGATACTGTTGGGGTTAGAAACTAGAACTTTGGCATGGTAGTAATTAATAAGATGTAAATGCTCGTTGTAGAACGAATTCTAAAAAATAGAAAGACTAAACAAAGCGGAAAAAGATCTAAAGATGATCTAAGTAACGAAGAACATGGAACTATTAGGAATATAAACATGAAAATTGACATGGCTGTATTTATCATGACGTAAATTCTCGCAATAGAACAATTTCTAAAAATGTCGCTATAAAAAACAGTGCAGAAACAAAAAAACTTTCAAAAATTTTCTATTTCTCTGTTACTGCTGAGCCCAAAATCTTGAAATTTTGCTTCGGGTTAGTTTTAAAATATACAATTGTCTCTATGAATGGTTTCTAAAAAATTTAAAATTTAAAAAGATGAAATTAACGGAAAGCGATCTCAATTACCATTAATTTGGAATTATTAGGTACAGCAACTTTAAATATTTCATAATGCTGCATTTCCTCCGCAAAACATGCGATTTAAATGCAACAAAACTGATAGATACCCACCTAGCATTAAATAAATTGTGTAAATATTGAATAAAGACCTGTATGAAACAGTGAGTAGGTTGCCCGAAAGTACTTGTTAAAGTGTTCCTTCTCTAGGATTTTCTCTCTCTCGCCAAGGCCACTAACAGAGGGAAGTGCCGTTTTAAATGTGATATGAATTTTTTATCCGATTCATTTTCTAGACATTTTATCATAAGGTCATATTCTCAATTATCATTAGTAGATTTTTTATATATTAACTTATTCTGGTGAAATTCTGTTATCGGGTTCATATTGGCGTATGTTAGCTTGCATGATTTGCTGAATAAATATGTATGGATTTGAAAATTACTTCAAATGACACTTTGACAGCTCAAAAGTTATGCAGACGATATATTCAGATCTTGTGTCATATTTTATGTTGTAATCATTGCCGATTTCTTTTATTTAATACATGCTAAATACAGCTCAACTTGTGCAGAATATGTTTGAAAACAAAACAATACAGCGTATGTAGTGGCCAGCATACACTCATCATTTAAATCTGATCGAGTATATCTAAAACACACTCTAACGAAGCATTGCATGCTACTTTTGACGTATTCAGTACTTTGATACTATATTAGATTTTGAGAAGAGAATTCCTTAAATGTTATCGACAACCTCATTGCATCCGTGGAAAACAGATATTGTACAATATTAACTATTCCGGGGGAGCGCACACCATATAAAGTATAGTCCATTCTTTTTAAACATCATATATTTGTCATTTAAAGTTACTCAAATTGGTGCAGAGCGTCTGATTATGCTCTTGACATCATTTTATACAGTTGAAATTCCGGTATAAGTAAATTAGTGCTTCATTTTCTATTTTACTTTTAATATATTGCGTACTTTCAATTTTATATCCATGCATGGCTGTCTTGAATGGTTTGATTTCCCATTTTTTTAAACAGTGTATACGAATTTATATATAAGATTTTGTAATTCTACAATTCGTTTATTTTCATCATTTCAATTTTTCGCAGTATATGGGCAATTAAAGATAACATCTCATTTTCTTTGCTTCCACATGTTATTATTAAATCTATGTTCTCAGTAATATCGCTCAGACTAATCCCTCTAGGGAAGTCCTAGTTTTCCTCTATAAACAAAATATTTTCAACCAAATTCACATTTTCGTTAAATTTTAAATCTTGTTGCCGTCGCATAATGGTGCAAAAGTTTATTTGTGTGACTAACTTAAATTCTGCTCTCTTTGAAAAAAAAATATGGTACATGAAATAAAATTTTAAAAAAAATTATTTAGATTTAATAAGCTAAAAATAATTCTAACTAAAACTGGGATTCACATTTTCGTTAAATTTTAAATCTTGTTGCCGTTGCATAATGGTGCAAAAGTTTATTTGTGTGACTAACTTAAATTCTGCTCTCTTTGAAAAAAAAAATATGGTACATGAAATAAAATTTAAAAAAAAATTATTTAGATTTAATAAGCTAAAAATAATTCTAACTAAAACTGGGAGCGTACCTAAGGGCAGACAAATTAAATCGGAACGAAAAGGTAACAATCTAAATTATTTAATCATATTAAAATTTGAGCTTAATCGTGCTTTATAATATAACTTTTTCTATATTAAAACTGAAAAATTGTAAAAAAATGCAGTTTTTTGCGACATTAAATATGAAATAACAGCTTATATGTGCAAACTTTATGCACATAAATCCGATAAAATAAAGTCCATATTTTGTTAAGAAGCGTCCATAATCGAACAGTATATTTTATTCCACTTCCAGTAACAGATTAAAGAACTATACTCAAATTCATTGATTCATTCCCAACTAGGAAGCACCAACTTTGCGCTAGTCTATGGACCATACAGTTATATTTATATCAAAACCAATAGCAGAGTACAGCGCCCTAACTATTGATCTATAACAGGCAAAAAATAAATTACGCTAGGATAAACTTTCAAAAATCGACTTTTGACCAGCTAGAATCGCTAAATCACCCATCGTGCGCTGCATAATGGATAAACAGATTATGTATAAAGACTATGTTTGGTCACAGTATAGGGAAGACTGTGGAGGTTTGACCCATTTTTTACAAAAGGTTTTTTAATTTTTTAAATATTGAACTTAAAATAAAGTTTCATACATCATTTTATTCGTTATACAATCAATTATCAAAATAAAATTGCGACATAAGTGTACTATATAAGAAACCTGAAAAATGATTGATTTTAAACAGGAGAAAATAATGGGTCATGGATCTCCACATATGGGAGGCTTGACCCACTTTATTTTATATCGAAATATTTGTTAAGGGAAATAAAATCAGTTTTAAAACAGGCAGAATAAATTTATCCCAGAAGGTTTAATTATTATAAAAAAATATTTTGGAAATTGTGATGTGTAAAGAAACCGGCTTAGCCGGAATTCCAGGCACAGGAGAAAAATTCCGTTTTAAACGCCCATTTTTTTACACTCGACCTGGCAACACTAGTTGGCACATAGTTTGACTTCATCTGATTGTGTTCATCTTGTTGAAATTTGTCCACATACCTTCTTAAAGTGTTTTGATCAATGTTATATTCTTTTGCAGAAGCATGAACATTTAACATTTCTTAAGTCTGCTGGTTTCATCCTTTTTAGTCTTTTCCATTCTTTCTAGTTACTTAGTAAGGGTACTATTTAAACGAAATAAAAGTTCCTATCAACTTTCCAATTTATATTTCATTCAATTTTTTTCTTGCTTCTTACAGCAATTTTTTCCATCTTCATTTAATCTGTTTAAACATTTACCTTTCTATCACCCCATTTTACTGTAGCTTTACAGAATACATTTTTATTATTTTAGAAATATAACCATTATCCTTCATTATGTACAGTATATAATGAATATATTTCGAAAAACACTTAATTAAGGGAGCTTTGACCATCTGATCAACCCTCCCCACATGGGCATTTTTTAAAGTATTGCACATGGTTGTGTTTCGCCTAATTATCTGTACAATCTTTATGCCTGGAATGAAAGTTCAATATTTCTGCATTACTTAAAATCTACTTAATTAAATTTCTATGATATATTTTATCTGAAAAAATCTTACGAAGTTTTTTTAAAAATACACTTTTTAAGCTGAAAACTGTTCACAAATGATTTTTCCATACCTGATTCAAATATCTTCATGAAACGAATACTGTTTGAGTTTTTTAATAGCTTTGATTGCCATCTATTTGCAAAACTTTGAAATTCTTTTAAATGTGAAAACTTAAAAGTGGATGAAGCTTCGCCTATGGTCAACCCTCCAAAGTCTCTCCTATAGCAGTATAATGTTTTTTTTAATATATGACCGGAAATTTTTCTACTATCTGACGTAACATGCTATTACTCTCCTAAATTACATTTTTTTTTGTTATGTTACTCTTATGCAGGATGATCGGAAAATAACTGGCCAAATTTCAAAGGGTGGTACAGGGAACCTAAAAAAACATTTTTCGTCTCAGAATGTATGTTCGGAAATGGCGCATTTAAGCGCTATGGTGACGAAGAAAAATGTGAAAAATACAATGAAACATATTATATAAGTATCAATTGGCGCTTATGTTATTCATTTCTGGACTGACATTCTATAATAAAAAATGCTTATTTTGATCCCATCTATCACACTTTAAAATCTGGCCTGTTATTTTCCGATCACCCTGTATAAAACTTTTTAAGTTTATACTCTTAAGAAAAGATATCTGCCTTGGATTTTAGAGAAAAATTATAAAAGGTACATTCATTCAGGGTAACTTTGATCCGCATTGTCTCTATTTTTATATGCCACAACACTTATTTGAAGAATATTGTCGCAACTAGGGGCATAAAAGAGAAGAAATGAACCTAAATTATTGTTTGACTATAAAAAATTAAGGAATAATAAGGATAAAAGCAATAAAGAATTAATTTTTAGCCTGGTTCAAAGTTACCCAGCTATTTAGGGTAACTTTGCACCATATGATAAATTTTTATATAAAATAATTCATTATAAAAAAAGTATTGTAGTCAGGACAACTTTAAACCCCCAAAAATGTTTTCAGATATGTAAAGACTGCGAATTTACATTTCCCAACATCACAAGATTTGTTTAATTTGTGATATTACAACAAATATCAGGCACAAGAAAAGTGGAAGAAGAGAACCATGAACATTTAGAAATAAAAAAACACCTGTTTATTGTTCATATAAAACATAAAAATGCGATGGAAAACAATTTTCAATGTTTTATCTGAATAATATATCCATAGTTACAGTAATACAACTAGTACTAGTATTATTCAAACAAGAATAAAAAATGTCGAATGTATGAAATGTCAAATTTGAGTAGCTCCGCCCCGAAAAACTACTTTAAATGGATTTTATGTATTTTACACATATTTGTGAAAATATTTACATGTTATATCTAATGTTCATTTTCGGCATTTATATAAGATATACGTGCAAATATGGGAAATTTTTGACAGTAGCACCTATAATTAGTAAACTATAAGCATCGGTATAACTTTGAGCCGGCTCAAAGTTACCCTGAAAATGGGGTAAAATGTTAGTGCCTTCTTATTTTACATTTTATTAACTATTAATAAATGAATAATCAAAAAATATTAACACATTTACAACATTTAGATAATAATATGTCTTATTAATGAGTATATTGTTACTTACTATGACAATTTAATTGGATTACAACAATTTCAAAACAGCCTTCGAAATTAACTTGAAAACAGTACTTTACAAAAATAGTTAGATGATGCATTTAATTGCGCATAATGTTGCTAATTTATTTTCTAAAATAAAGAGTAGAAATCCCAGTTTAGAACCTTGCCAACAGAGCACAGTTCTGGAGTTTATTTAGTCTTTTAGAGTCAAAAATATTGAAAAATAGGAGGTGGTGCAAAGTTACACCCCGTGGTTCAAAGTTACCCTGATTGACTGTACAAGTAGTGGGGACTTTTACTCAGGGAGCCGATGACATAAAAAAGTCCCGTCATCACGAAATAGAAAATTGTTTATGTAAATCGATAGTAAAAAATCATAGGAACAAAATCAGCTAGGTATGACAATGTTTGACATGCCTAAAATGTGTTTTATTAAATTAATTATTATTAAAAAGCTATAATGTTTGCCCGTCGTCGCGAGTTTTGATCACTCTTAGAGCATTTTATAGAAAAATTTTGCGCTCTTCCAGAAGAAATTGGTATGAGAAATTTTATTCTGCCGGAAAAGACCATCATACCTATTTAAAGGAGTGCTGAACAGTGAAGCAGCGGTTAAGGGGTTACCTAGTTGTCATCAACTTCACACCCAGTCTGAATATTGTGATGTCTTACATTTTAGTTATGAGCCATTGGGAAAAAGTAAAGGTGTAGTTTTTTACAACTACTAAAATAGGAAAATTTAAAGATTTAACTAGCATAGGTGCTTTAAATAAAAAGAAAAATTGAAGTTAAATTAAGTTTTAAAAACTTGAAAAGAGATATAGAATTATATTAAGATATGGGTATAACTAAAGTTACTAGACTGCTATAAGAAAGAGTAAAAAATGTTAAGAATTAATTTAAAAGTTAGCACTTGTTCAAGATAACACTCACCAAGTTTGGGCAAGAAAAGCTGCAAAGGAAGGCAGCAAGGCTGCTTTCTTTAACAAAAAGGCACTAATCAGGACAATATAATATATATATATATATATATTTCCTATATATTTATAATATATAGAGGTTATTATTTTTTTTAATAAGAAAAAAGTAAAAAAAGATGAGAAAAAGTGAAAAATTGACAAGAGCAATGTAAAGCGGTGAACACAAAGCTCACGGGGATTCCATTATTGAAGAATATTTTGGGCGCTTACGATGATGGAGCTCGAAGGCGTCGTAGTCAGGTAGCTCTGCCACGATATCATTTGGAAGGTCATATAATGCAGAATAAAAAAATTTCGCAAGGTCTTTAATTCTTTTTCTGAGTGTGATGGTGTTCAGGTCCCTACGGACAGAGGTGTTGCGCAAGTATCTTGAGGCGACACGGACGACACGAAGGTTTTTGTTATGCAGTTTGCTAAGATTGTCCACAGTGGATTTGCAGGAAAATTTAAAGGAGTCGGATTATGATAAAAATACGCATTTATTTTGCTTTGAATTTTTACCGGGGGTAGTTTATTTCGTTGGCCAAGTGCCGATTTCCCGCAAGAAACGGACATTCATTACAGCTTTTAAAGAATAATTAATTTAATTAAACTTATTTTCGGCATGTCAAACCTAATAATACCAAGCTCATTTTGTTCATATGACTTTTTACTGGCGATTTACACAATTGTTTTTCATTTCCGCGATGACGGGACTTTTGATGTCACCGGTTCCCGGATTATTACCACTGAGTTTTAACTTTGCTCTTGTCCAAATTACCTATTCGTCTGTTATGTTTGTTATCTGTACAATGTAATCTATCATATAAAACAAAATCATCGACGCTAAAATTGATTTACAAAATGTGAGGCTGCTTTTCTTAATTCCTACTGTCCCACAATGCCAAAGAATTCAAAAGGACCATTTTAAGCAAAATAAATTAAAAAGCTTTGAGAAAGGTAATGACACTTTCCCTGTCACAAACCTATAAAAGCGCGTTTCTTTTTTTCTTATTGATGGGTGCTGAAAAAGTAAATTGAAAAAACAAACAAAAAAAACCAGAATTCTTACACTATTTTTACACAGTAACCCCTCAACCCTTAAACTGCCTCATTTTAAACATAGAGTTTCTACAATTAGATGCAAACGAAAATTATTTCATTTAAAAGCACGGCAGTATATTTCATGTTCTTCTCCGGGGCATCATTTCTTTCCCTTATCTAATAGATTTAAAAAAAAAAAAAAAAAAAAAAAAAAAAAAAAAAAAAAAAAAACACGCTTTTTTCTAACTTATTTCTTTTTAGTAAACCTCTAATATTTTCTAGCGGGTTTTAGATTACCATCGCTGTCGACTAGAAACACCATTTGTAGCATTCCTATTTCTTTTTATAGATTTATTATCGCGGTATCATATATATTTTTTTCTTTATGAAATTTATTATACGCCTGCTAAAGAAATAAAACTATTTTTTTCTATAATATGTTGTACTATATTATTCTAACTTTTTACTCTAACTTTCTTTTGTGAATTTTTTTTTTCATGTTAAATCTTAATTTTATATATTATTTCAAGTGAAGAGATTATCATTAAAAGATATATCATGTGTATATTTTTCTTTCAGAGCACACAGTTAAGGGTGTTCTCAAATCCAAAAGAGCAACTTTCTGATATAAGTTTTAATTTATTTTTGTTCGAAAATGCACGAAACTAGCTAGTGTTGTTGTTCAGAAACTATGTCATCAAGCTGTTTTTTCCATTTTTTTTTTTTTTTTTTTTTTTTTTTTGCAAACGCAATAGATCTTTCAGAATATAGCGTCAAAGTGGACGTTTTGAACCGAGTTTCCGTGAGAACGGAGAATAAGCACTCAAGAGTGGGCGAAAACATATTTGCCACGTGATGTTTATAACTCAGAATGCTTATAACTCAATAGGTAATTGATCAAAAAATGGAAAAAAACAGTTCCATTCCAAATCGTTTCCATGGCCATGCTTTCCAATTTTATATCTTTCCGTTAAAAAATGAATTTGTAAATATGTCAAATCGTTTTGTGCTTGTTGGGCAGAACAGTTAAGAACAGCCTTAAGCAAAGTATTGTAATCATGATTTGTGTATGTGAGTGAACACGAGAACCCTCGAGCCATAAATAGGACTGACCTCCCATTTGGTAAATGTGTGATACACCACTTTCGCAAAAACTGTACAGATTTTTGTAAAAATCCGCCGTCGTATTAGGTATTTAATCTATTTTTAAATCATTTTCAAACCATTTTGTGACCGATTATATAGTGAAAATTACCAAGGAAATGTGACAGAGTACAAATGATAAATATTGCGGCGATACAATCAAATGTTAGTGGTCGCGTCCCCAGTTCCAAAACAGATGTTTAGTATTCGAATCCTGCTGATTCGTGTCAGTAATTTATAAAAAATTACTTCTTTTTCACTTTCTGGATACGTGCACCAATGTTAGGAAAGTCATGTAGAGTCAGTGCATATTTTTTAGAACTAATAAGGTTTAAATGTTTATTAGAAACATTTCATATTCTGATTTGTTTATGCAGTTGTAAGTAGTCTTGTTACAAATCAGTAGTGATTCAGTAATACCTCAATATTATAGATATGCTAGAAAGAAATGTATTGAGTGCCAATACAACCCGAAGGTAAAATAACACTGCGAATACACATTCATTGTTTTTGTACAAACAAAAAGACACCATGGATGACAGGAGAAGCCCTTTTTTCTAAAATGGATACTTTTGGGGGCTGGTAATTTAAGTTCACAAATACGGATAAAAAATTACTAACACTCTTAAAATATCAATTTAATCATCAATAATCTAAATTACGGAGCATCAAATTAAAGGACTTTAATAAATTGAATGATCTACAAATCCGCATTTTTTTTTATTATAAAGTGCTTAAGTTATTTATGAAAATTTCTTACGTTCTTGGAAACACTGTCTTGAATGTATTTCGCAAATTTAGATGGAAATAAAATTTATGTTATGAGAAAATAAGCATCAGTGCTGTCATTTATTGGTTTTGATCCAAAACCAAAAACATTCAGCTACAGTAAAACCTGTGTAAGTTGACCACTTTCGGTGCAACAATTCAGTGGTCAACTTATAAAGGGTGTTGATAAATAAAATTTTTTTTTACGTAATATTCATGCCATGTCATTTTTTCCCACAAATTTTATTTATTGACAGGGCTTTAAAATAATATTGTATTACTATGCATATTTCTAATACCTTATAAAAGAAAAGATTAATTACAAGAATGAATTAATAGTTTTGTATCAATTTTTAAATCAATTAGTATTAACAACTATTTATTTAAAAAAAACTGTCAATCAATGTACAACCAACTAGTGATTCTTCAAACTATACTAGTTATTACACATAATTTATAAAAATCATAAAAAACACTTGTTTTTTCACATGTTAAGACAAATAGACATTCTAAAATTAAGTTTGCCATTTACATTACCTATTTGTCCAAGAAGAAATTTGAAAGTTCAACTAATTTTCTTTTTAGAGCCATTTTAGGTTAACAAAATCTTCCTTGTTAAAAAGCAATTACAAAATATAAATGTCTTGAATACTACCTCTACACCAAGTTTACTACATGAAAATAATAATTAAATCCTTCTGTACTACAACACAGTTCTAGTGTAACTCATCACTTGTTGTTACAATTGCCACAAACCATTGCAATTGGTGGAAGGTGGGAATATTTCTGCTCACCAACTAGCACTTGGGGTTATTGAAAGAAGGGAAGGAATGATAAGAGATTGGGAAATAAAAGAAAGAACTCTATAATCAAAGAATGGGACGGGGGGGGGGGGGGGTTGGAAAGCCACATCCACAAGATCAACAGTGTAAGAATAGATAAGCGTTGAATAATTTATCTACACCTATCACTACTAAAAGCATTCAACAGGATAATAACTATTTTACCCTTTTAGAAATTCTAGTCAAAAAGAAAAAAAAAGAAAAAAATTCGTGGAGAGTTACTTTTTTTTATTCATGATTTGTTAGCCTTTTGGGTGGTCAAGTTATAAAGGGTTTTGATGGGCATTTTATAATAGTTCAAGTCAAATTTAAATAATTTCAGTGGTCAAGATACAAGATAGACAGGTGGTCAGGTTACAAAGGGTTTGTCTTATAGTTTTGAATAGGATAAATTTGGTTCCTGACAAAAGAGGTCAACATAGACAGGTAGTCAACGTACAAGGGTGGTCAACTTTACTGGTTTTACTGTATATGGAAGTAAAGTAAAAAGGTAAAAAAAAGCAAATTGTTTGATTTGTATACTCCTCTATTCGGGAAGTATCACATGTGATACTTCCGATGTGATTCTAATTTAACTACACTAGTTGACCCGCCCGGCGTTACCCGGGAAGAAATTGTGCCGGAACTGTCTTTGAAAAATATAACACTGGAGTGGACTTCATAAAAAAAAACACTGAATAATATTTATTTGGCACAGATGTCATATACACGACAATATAACTATATATCCACAGTTATGCTCCGGAACGTTTAAACCAGTCATTTGGATTTCAGAAGCAACGCGTTCTCCGATGCGACGGTTATTAAGCCTATTTTGGCGATCGTTTGTGATCTGTGTTTGACGCTGTTCTCGATCCAATGTATTTTCATTTTCTCTTCTTAATGCGACTTCTTGTTCTCTTTCAAGCATTCGCCGAGATCTTTTACTGGCATATCTAACGATATTCTGAAGTTCCATAATTGCAGCGAAAGAGAGAACGTAAATAAATACACGCGAAACGTAAATAAACCGGATTTACCTCCGCCTAAATCCTGCCAAATGATTTTTACACAATAACCAATGAGATGCGTTTCTCGTGCGTTGCAATTAAACAATAACAAATAATCGCGATTTCTGTGCCACGTACGTTAGCGTAATATATATAGAGATTGTTTCACCAATATAATAAATACCATAAAACCTGCGTAGACGGAATTGAAAGAAACTAGACAAAATTATATTTTAGACAAGTTTTTGCCTTAACAATAGAAAGTGTTGTTATATTTTATTCGTTGTTAAAGTGCAAATCTTCTGCTTAAAAGAGGTTCAGTTATGAACAGAATTCAATTTTTAGAGCTTTGTTGCACATTCTATGCTATGTCATTATTTCATTAATTCTGGATTAAATTCACTGGAAATAATTTTTACAAATTACAACGTTTTACAATTTAGAGCACAGTATTGTTCAAATTGTGACATTATTGCTTCCAAATTATATTTAAAACTGAGGCAATATTTTTCAGAAACATATTTATCATAATAACAAATTTGATTCTGAAGAGATAGTTTTATTTATATTTAACAGATTTATTTAAAATATTATATTTTAAAATAGTCACGTTAAACATTTCAGAAGCTTTTTCTTTTTTGTCCGTCTTTCACAAAGGATGTGTGATTTCCTAGAATATAATTTCAATAAAATGAACTGAGGTTTCAGGGAGATTAGTCAGTGCTTAATTTACGCCAGAGCCCACCGGAGCTCAACTCTGGTACTTCTCTGTTTTCCTTTTTAAATTAAATATTGGTCGGAATTCACCGGAGCTCATAAATACAGGGCTCCGGATCCCAGTGCAATAGCGCTTCCGAAAAACCGAAGCCTAAATGACCCGTTCCTTTCCCTCCGATCTTCAAGTTTTTGCATCATTTTCTATCAAAACCTTTATATGTGACGTAATGTGTCACACACATAGCAGATGGAGATGAAACGGGCGGGATGTTTATAGCAGTCTTTGGGGTTGGGCGGGCTTATGTTCAATCTGTCTTACATTGAAAATTTTATTTATTCATGTATAAAAAAAAAACTTTTCACCCTTAAAAATTACTTATTCCATTTCAAATCATTTTAATACTATTTTTGATAAGAATGAAGGGAAAACAGAAATTGTGTTTTTCTAGTCTAGTGATATTTGCAGATTTATATTTGGCATTCATGGCGGCGTCATATTGATATGGCGCCACTCAAGAAAGCACACAATGAATTTGCTTTCAGTTCTATTTTATTTTGTGACAGTAGGATATTTTTTAATTAGATCGTTTATTTGTTTTTAGATATCTAACCTGATAAGAGTATTTTTTTTTTTTTTTTTTTTTTTAGTCAACGAGCATCCATCAGCTTGAGGTTTTGTTTGTTTAAGGTTTCTAGTCTTCTATAATGTACGAGTATGAAAATAACGTTAGTGATTTTAGTTTTAGTTAGTCACTCTGCTAAGTAAAAATATGGTAACGATATTACTGTATCACATACCATTCTTTTGTAGGATCGTCTGCTTTTAAAATTAAGGTATTTTATGTCTCTCTAAAACATAAGTGGAAATTTTGTAAACCATAAAATGTAGATGATAATATGTAAATTACCTGGAAATAAATGTATAAATATGATTACCCGAGCTACAGCGACATAAAGAATGAAAATGTATTAGTGGATAGCAAACAGTAAATTTGGACACGAAAGGAGGAGGGGGGGGGGACATAAAAAGAAAAATGCACGATACAAGTATCAACAAACTAGATTTTCATGATATATTTTATCAACTTGATATCTAAGGCAGTGAAAGCACTTTTACAAGATTTCAATTTTATCTGGTATTCCAAGTTAATATAACAACCCTTCCCTGTTTGTTATTAATATAAATCTGTTTCTCGGAAAAATGACACGTGCTGGAGCAATTTGGATAACATATTTAGAATTAGGAATATTAGATTGGTACAATTTTTTTACAGCCAGTGTAATCAATAACAGGGTCAGTTTAAAAATATTGAGTGGAAATATATCTAATTAGATAACCTTTTGGCAATAGAATCTGTTTTGTTATCCGAAACAACATAATAGGATGGAACGCCATTAAAAGTTTAACCCGTACGTACACTTTAATTTTATTTTAATACTGGCTGGAAAGTCTGAATGATTGAGTGAAAATTAAGTAATAATGAACATTAATAGATTTCCATTTCCTGCGGTTCATTTTGTTGAGCTGTTTCAGATACAGTACGGTAGACCGGGGAACATTTACGCGGATTTTTCCAATGAATTTTCTAATTTTTATGTTTCAACTAAGGAAATTTTAGACATTGTGGTTTTATAAAGCAGTTAATAAAGTTAAAATTTGTGTATTCAGTTGTTGCCCTATTTGTGTTTTTAACCGTAAAAAAATTTTTTTAGGCCCAAATCTTTTGCGTAAACATGCCCCGGGAACCGGGCAAGTGGGGCACGTTTACGCGTATTATAAGTGATACCAAGGAGTAAGTGAAATAAATATTTAATCAAATTGAAATGTTTTATTTATAACTTAAAACACTGTTAAAAATATTTAAAGCGAATTAATTTAAGAACATTTTATAGGCTAAACTGAAAACTAAATTGCTAATTAAAAACATAAACTTTTTTGTCATCTTCATCTGTTACAGTTTTTACAAACAAAAAATAAAGTATTTCCTTTTGCGCACTTGTCATGGGGGCTACCTTTTGCAGCTAAGGCATTGAACCCAGTCTTGACCTTTTTTGGATTGGTTGTATGATTTCAAACAATAAATACATACAGTTTTCATCTTCGTAATCAGATTCATTCACTATTTTCTTTATTCTAAAGTGTACAAACTTTTTCCCTTTTGCAGTTTTTGGTTTCTTATTTTTTCCTTTGCTGTCTTCTTGTTCTGCTTCCATAGAAACTAGTAAATTTTTACGTAATTTCGTCTTTTTGAACGTGCGTAAAGGTGTCCCGATGTCAATGCGTAAACGTACCCCGCCGCCATGTTTGGATTTATTTTTAACGCGCAACGAAAATTAATAACATTTCTGTTCATACAAATACAGTTCTCAAAAAAAGATAAAATTCTGCTATTGTTCATATATTTGTTTATCCTTAACTAAGTATTATTAGTTCACAATAATTTTCAATATGTTCAACGCAAAATTTACTCACCTTGACAGAAAACAGATTATCCTTTCCTTCAGCTCGACTGACGCTCAAAAACGTGTGAGTATACCCGCTACGGAGCATCATCAATCTGTCATACCTAGTGGCGCGCCAGTTATAATTCGTTTCGGAAAAAGTGCACTGCGTAAACGTACCCCATGCGTAAACCTGTCCCGGTCTACACTAATAGATACTATTGCCAAAACGTTGCCTGATGGAATAGTGTCAGCCGGTTGTCGGTCATAGTAGAACTCGTTTTCCTTTTAATGCTTATGGTATCATGTTAAGTGCTTTCACTTTAGAGGCAAGATAATAAAAAATTAGCCCGGTTACCACTTGTAATATTTAACAAGCAACATTGATTATTAATGAGGTAAGGTTTAGTAGCTCGCTCGTTCTCCCTGCCCCACCAGTGGCCGAGAGGTTCTGCTCTCAAAGCTGGTAGACGGGATGCTGGGTCCGAACTCAATCGCGCCCGTCGGCCTAATCGTTCGGAGTTTTTCGTGGTTTTCTTCGGACATCAGTTTTTTTTTGCATAAATATGGGTTAGGTTCCCTCAGAAAGACCCCCATGGAGGGCCACCCCACCCCCCTTTCGGGCCCATATCCCTCGTGTAATCCGTCATAAACAACACCACCAACACCGCTCGTCCTCCCGGTTCGTTAACTGCAGATGTAAAAAAAAAAAAACATTTAAACATGTCAGTATATCAACAAACTCCTAAAAAGTCGGGATAATCGGAGTCATAAAAATAAAATATCTAACAAAATCCTTAACTCTAATTATAAATTAAAAAAAGATAAGTTGAAACGTGGTAATTTTACGATGGCACCGGTATCATGGAGTACTAAACAAAAAGAAAAGACTTAGAATAAAATGCCACAGCCCATCAACTGTAATTAATTACAAGGAGTCAGGTACCCTTTGAACCAATAAAATACATTAAAATACATGGAAAAGGGACCTCTGTAAGAATTGCAGTCTCTCTTTAAGTAATTGACTTTTAATTATAAAAATGAAAATACATGTTAGGAATGATTTATTTTATCAATTAAAGGTGTTAAAAATAGTTTACACATATATAAGTTTTTTTTTTATTTATTTTTAAAGATAATACAATTTTTACGAAAGAATTATTCTTGCATGCATTGCGCGCATGATTTTTCTCATTTGAATGGCTCAAACAAGCCAAGATTATTTTAATGGGTACAGATATAAAGTGTTTTCAAAATGACCTACAATAAAAAAATAAAACTTGTAGATCCCGAAAAAAAAATTTTTTGTTTTAAGAAATTCGAAATATCGAATTTTTTTTTATATAAAACTAGCCGTAAAATCTAAACTTCTTACTTGAGAAACATAATAATAGGCTATTTTGTGCTTCTGTACTTTTAATACATTCAACGAAAATTTCGTGAAATTCTAGGTAACCATTTTTCAGAAATCGTGAGCGCAATGATCAAAATCGCTGTTTTACGAAAATTGACTTTAAAGATTAAATCACACCTTGATCATATAGGAAAAGCTCAAAGTGTTTTAGGCATAATTTCTCTTCTAATGCTAATTTTTGCATGGAGTTTGTTTTTAAATATTCCTAGTGAATCCCATTTAATTATAAGTTATTTTTTTAATTTATTTTTGGACGCTTAAAGGGTGCCTGATCCCTTAAATAGCAAAAGTTGTCAGTTTGACGCACTAATTAAAGAGATTAAGACATTATAAATAAAACAGAGAAAAAGATAAATATTTAACAAATTATTTTTTTTTCAAAAAGATAGAAATATATGCAAATGTTAATAATAAAAGCGTCGAATTGGATCATAGAACGTAGAAGACACAGAAGTATATGTTTGCCGTGTATTTGCTCATAACACACAAACTAAGAACGCAAAGGTGCAATTATTTCAGCAATTTTATTAACTATTTATAATTTCGTGCAATTTTATCGCGAAATCTACATGTTGCATGAAGCGACTTGAATAAGAATGCGCTTCGTATCATATAGCTTTCGAATGTAAACTAGTCGTATGTGCCAATCCTAAAACTTTCTTCTATCTTATGCATGTTAATATTTGAAAATTCGCTAGCACAGTGCCAAAATTAAATGGAAATCTATGCCCAAGATGAGGATTCTAAAGATGTGAAATTCCGTCCATTAGTTCTTGAGATATGACTATCGCTAAAATCGTGTAAATCAGGCAAAATGCAGCATAACAGCGCTGCCTGTTGGTGGTTTACACCAAAACCTAATTAGCTACAGCTTATGACAAAATCTAACGGAGCCTGAAGTTTGATGAAAATCCGTGCATTAGTTTTTGAAATAGAGCTATTGCAAAAATCGTGAAAGATCCAGCATAGCAGCGCCACCTATTGGGCAATTTACACGAATACCTAATCAACAACAACGTGTGTTAACGTTTAACTGAATCTGAAATTAGATGAAAATTCGTGCATTAGTTCTTGAGATAGAGCTATTGTGGTAATCGTGTAAAATACAGCATTGCGGCGCTACCTGTTAGGCGATATTCCCGAAAAACTAATAAGCACCAGTTTATATCAAGGTCTAACTGAATCTAAAGTTTTGTGAAATTCCTTGCATTAGTTCTTGAGATAGAGCGTCCACAAAATTTTTGTCACATACCGACAGACTCACAGCGTAACATGACAGGCAGACATTTTCTAAAAATCGTGTTCATCAAATCGTTTTCAGGACATTCTAAAACGTATAAATCCATCGAAAAACGGAAGTCGAAATTTTTCACGAATCCAATACTTTCTTCTGGCAAAGGTAGAAGGAAGTAAAAATGCATATTGCGTTATAATTTTTTCAGGCCAAATTTTTTGGGAAAATGTCCGCTATATATACGCGTAGCTACAGAAATTCATGAAAAAAATAAACAATATTCAATTTCTAATTAAAGAAATAAATCCTTTTCTAATTTATGAAAGATCTTCATCAATTTCATTTATACAAATCATGTAACATTATAATGATATAATTATTGCAACAGAATTTACTGCTATATCATTAATCTTTCTCACTTTCAGCATATTCATTAAATTAACAACCGTCTATTTTAAAATTTTAATCTAAAATTACATATTTAATAAAGTGATTAATTGCTTGAAATATGTGCTTAAAAAACTTTTAAAGGAAATGAGAAGGTATTATCATTAATTATTTTATGTTAATTTTTCCTCCAAAAATTGAACTTCAGATATTCATGCGCACAGATGATTTTTTTTTTTTTTTCGAAGACTAATATTTACACGAAATTGCATTTTAGAAAGCAGATAGTTCGAGAAAATTTTATTGAAAAATGTGAATATTATATGAAACAGAAATAGAATGTAGTTTTATTGTAACAATTCTTTTAATAAATTTGCTTTGCTGAATAATTTTCTGATAAACTCAATAAATTTTCATCTAAGCATTTAGAAATTTTTTTTTAAATTTTTGATTTATTGCTTCTTAACACTTTCCAACATAGTTGAATAGCAGTTGTGAATTCGGTTTCTCTGCCCGTCTGCCTGTGCTCTGACTCGCGTAAATATACTCAGATTGCCGTTTAATTGATACATGTGACTGAAATTTCCCATGCCATGTTCAATGTCGAAAATGAAGTGTGTTTCATTTAAAGTTAGTTTACAATAGGGTCACTCCAAAGTATTGAGTGAGATTACGGTCAAAGGGGAAAAATCGTTTTCAGTGCGTTTTATGTTACACTATGTCAAACATAATGAAATTGATATGTTGGTGGACGAAGATGGACGAAAATATGTTTTCGATAGAGTGTAGTAAAAGCAGCAATTATAGTTTCTTTACAGGATCACTCTAATTCCACTCCGTTACATTACGCTCAAAGGAAAAAAAAATCAAGTGCATTTTATGTTACTGTATGACAAACGTAATGAAATTGATATGCGTAAAAAAAATTACAAAATCATGCTTCCTATGAAGTATAGAAAAAGTAGCATTTATAGTTCGTTTACAGGATCACACCAAAGTATTCCGTTACATTATGGTCAAAGCGAAAAATTGCTTTCAGTGCATTTTATAGATGTTAACTATGCCAAACATAATATACTCGATATGCGTCACAGAGATGGATGAAAACGGATTATCGATTAAATTGACTTAAACGTTTTCACTTATGAATAAAGCATTTTTATTTTCTGAATTATTGGTAACTTTCGTGGCTGGCATCTGTTTTGAATGAGCTATTCGCAGTATTCTGTTCTTATTATCAGGTACTTTTAAAAAATCAAAATTGTGAAATTTTTTATTTGATTCACTCCTATTAAAATGAAATAAGCATTGATTTATAGCTCTCTAATAAGGTCAATTCTTTTATAGCACTTTCCAACTTAGTTGAAAAGTGCTTATGAATTCGATTTGTCAATCTGTCTGTTTACCCTCCAACAGACTGTAAATATATTCGGATTATCATGCAATTGATATATGTTAACTATGTTTACTATGGTATGTTCGATATTGAGTCTGAAGTATGTAGCATTCATAATTCATTTACACGGGCACTCTAAAGAATTTATACACTAAATTTTACTAAAAGATGATTACTACAGAATGGGGCATTCATAGCATTTACAGGGACACACAAAAGAAATCAGTTACAGTACTGTCGTTGAGCAATAATTGTTGGCAGTGTGTTTTCAATTTCGGCATGCGCTTTTAAATTTAGCTAATATTTTGCTTGTTATTGTTTTTGTTGTGTATAAATTCTATACCCCGTATACAACGTGAGGTGAAAAATGTATAAAACAACTAAACGTGCTTCTTTAAATTTTTATTATTGAAAGAATATTCATTGTTGATAAAAATAATATTAATGAATATTCCTATGATATATAAAAATCAGAAATTTCAACTCAGAATATTCATTTTATATTAAAATTTTCCATTGATAGTGGGTCGTGTTAATCAGTCAGTATTTATCTTACTATTAAAAACATTACACATATAGTTGAGGTTTATTTTTTTTCACACAGTACATCTAGTCCTAGACAAATATGCAGTTATTTATGAGACAAATTTAATAAAATTAAGTAAGGTAAAAGCACTAGTAGTTGGCCACTTAATTCTAGTAGTTAGCTATTTATATCAGAAAAAATGGAGAATTTCTAATGTGACATAAAAATATCTATAATTTTTTTTTTTTTTTACTCAAATACTATTCATATACACTGCTCAAAAAAATTAGGGGAGCAAGCAAAAAAGTGAAGAGAACAGTGCAAGACAGCCATGTATGGGCATAAAATGGATAGTAAACGTGTATCAATGCGCAATACAGAAAAAAAGACGCAAAAAAATTGTAAAAGAGCTTTTATTCTTTGAAAAGATGAAAAGAACATGAAAAGATGGTTTAGGGCAACAATTTGGTTTCATGTAAATGATAAAAAAAAGTATTGTTTAGAAATGATGCAAGATTTTTAATATGCCGTGTGGTCTCCTCGAATAGTTAAGATTGCTGCACACCTGTTTTCCCAGCATGCGATGAGGTTATCGATAAGACTTTGGGGTACTGTTCAACTGCTCAAGAATTGCAATCTCCAAGTCCCGGACAGTAAAAGGAGGCCTCGGTCTCGCAGCAATGCGTCATCTGAGTATGTCCCAAACATGCTCGATCGGATTTAGGTCAGGAGAGCATGCTGGTCATTCCATACGCTGTACTGTTTTAGCTTCAAGCATGTTTTCCACAAGACGAACTCTATGAAGTCTGGCATTATCATGGATGGAAAAAAAGAAATCACTAATTACTGCAACATAAAATACGACATGAGGTCTCAGTATCTCGTCTGTATTACTTCGGACCGTCAAAGTGCCATTCCGAATGATATGCAGGCCCGTACGTCCACGTATGCTGATTCCAGCCAATAGCATCAACCCACCTCGTCTGTATAATGTAATCTTTCACGAACGAATTTGGGATTATTTTGAGTGCCTCTTTCTCGCCATGCCAAAACACATCAGATGTCACATCCAGACTTAATTGGGACTTGTCTGTAGACAGAATTTGACTCCAACAACGTTGCCTCCACACTCGACCTTCAGTTGCCCATCTTCTTTGGGCCGCACAGTTGCTTGAGGTCAACGGAATACAGACCATTGACTTACGTGTATAGAGACCAGCCTGATGAAGCCTATTTAGGACTGTTTGGCTGGACATCCTATATCCTGTGGCCAAGAACAACTGTGTTTGTAGCTGAGTAGCATTCCCCGTTCCGACTCAACGAGCTGTTAACAGGATATATCGGTCATCAGTTTCTGTATTAGCACATTTTCGACCTTGCACTTGCCGATGACTACCTTTCCCTGTGTCTTGGAATCGATTCCACAGCCTTTCATGGACACTTCTTGCGACTCCAACAGCGTCCACTACACTTCGTTGTGTTTCCCCAAATATAACTGCCCCGATAACACGCCAAGCCATGGATTGCGGTAAATCATGTTGTTGTGACATTTTCAAGCCGAGCAACAAGCTGAGCAATTGAATTTTACAACTGAGGCAGTGAAATAGACGTTTCTGCAAAATCCCGATTTCTGCACTTATCTCCTTTTTCTAGTTTTTGACATCATAAAATTTTATTTACATGTTAAGTTTTCTTTATCTTTTTTCTACAGAACTTGAAATTATGGATGTTTTATTTGTTTTATTTTTTTGTTTAATTCCGTTAAAACCATGTGCTCCCCTAATTCTTTTGAGCAGTCTATTTTAACCCATTATCTACTGACGGTACTTATAAGCGCCATTAAAATAACTTGTTATAAAATTCATTTAATACATCTATTAGTAGTAATACTGTTTAGAATGAGTTATAGATGCATTACTTTATCTTGCTTCAAAAGCATTATTGGTTACACAAAACAAAAATATTTTTTAAAAGCTAATTTATTTTGCCTTTGCATCTTTTCAGCTTTCATGGCGTTGCAGGTGGGGGGGGGGGGGATTTTTCAATTCGGAAATATTTCTATATTTCTATTGTAAGAACATTATAGTTGTACATTTCCTAATTCTACAAAATACTAAGAAAAATATTTAAAATAAAAGATTTGAGTAGGGTATAAATATTGCATAAAATCCCTATAAATTCAAATTTAATGAATCCTTCTAAAATCCTTATAAAATTTATTAAATGATTATGTAAATCTTCTCATGTAGTTTCAAAAATTCACGAAAAATGCCTTAGAAGATAAAATATTCATGAATTCATAATTCAGTACATAAAGGGTTAAAGAATGTGCTCAGAATGTATAATGAATATCAGATGTATATAAAATTTGCTTAGGGGGCCATCTATATATTAAAGCGAACCATAACTTTGTTAATTTCAATAGCAGTATACAATTCTGATTGCAAAAATGAACTCTACACCCTTCAATTAACCTAAAAACAAATTTTTATGCAATTCTTACGATAGGTTTCCGAGAAATTAATTATTTTAAAACGAGCGTATTTTAAGGGCTGTATACAAATTGAAGTTCAGTATTCGATTGTTAACTGAGAGAGGACCCTTCTTGATCAAGGCATCTTAAGCGCTACTCAAGCAGTCATTGAAGCTTATAGGATAGCATAGGAAATTATAAAATCTCTTGTCACTACTATAAACGGTCCCTTAAACCATCATTTTGCAGTTTTTTAAGCATAATTTGAAAACTACTTGGAAGAAAAATGTGAAATTTTAGATTTCCATAAAGCATGACTTAATAAATCTAAATCCATCAAAAAAATTGTAGGTTCCAATTCACAATTTTTTTAATATTAATTTCATAATTCATAATTCATATCATAAAATTATAAAAATTGCAAATTCAACGTATTTATGTTTGGTATATTAGTATTATTGCTACACAAAAAATTAGCACATTAGAAGCATAATTTCAGGAGATATAAATAAAAATATGAAAATTTAATTTAACATTAGAAGCACTAAATTTTGAATGTTTATAATTCAAAAACTTATCATTGAAATGACTTAAAATTTGGTGTCTAGGCATAGTTTGAACCAAAGATATCAAATATCTCTTTAAAAATGGGTATTGCCATTGAAAAAAACGAAGTTTGGATTCGTTTTAATATGTAGATGGCTCCCTAAGCAAATTTTATATACATCATTTAAAAGTACACTTTATTTCCAATCGTTCAGTACCAATAACTTTCGTCTACGATAATTTGTTGAGGAGTTAGTAGGGGGTGTTTACTTTTTTTTCCACGACTGTACATTTTTACAAGTAAATTTCAAATTGGTGTAAACGTCTACTCAACGATCACTAATGTTTGTTCATTTTGACTCTTTCCCATTATTCCAAATCTCATGAATATAATGTGTAATTTAAGTAAACTACACATTTATAACTTTATTGAAATGCAATATTCGAATTTTAAGGGAAAATGTCTTATTTTATATTTTCTGTATGCTGAGGACCGGCAGCAAAAAGACCGAGCTCGTCTAATAGCTTCTGAAAAAGGGTTAAAAAGTCTTTTTAGCTCACAGACTATCAAAGTCTGAGAGCCGATATGCTCGCAGGTTTTAAATGTACGTATGTATGTACGTATATCTATGCATGTACGTAACGCGATAATTCTTGATAGAAATATTCGGTTTGCTTCAAATTTTGTAAATAGGTTCATTCTGATAAGGCGCTACCCTGATTAGTTTTTGGGGTTCATTGGTTAAGTATAAGGGATTATGAGGGGGCCTATCCTTACTTAATTTAGATAAATGGTTTTTCCATTCAACCTATCCCATTTGTTTCAAATTGGTATACCAGTTTATTGTGGTAAAGCGCTACCGGGACTAGATTTGGAGGTTCATTGGTTAAGTATAAAGGACGGGACAGGGGGTTACTCCTCACCCCCCCCCCCCTTAATTTAGATAAATGTGTTTTTCATGCGGAATTATCCGATTTGCTTCTAAATTAGTATACCGGTTTATTATAATAAGGCGCTTTCCTGTTTAGATTTGGAGGTTCATTGGTTAAGTATAAAAGGGTGAGGAGGCAAACAGGGGCTAATTCCCCTTTAATTTTCGAAATGCGTTTTTAATGCAGAATTATCCACTTTCCTTCAAATTTGGTATACTGGTTCCTTCTGATAAGGCGCTTCCCTGATTATTTACCGTTTTGCTCTAAAAGAATGAATTCTATTTTATGAATAATAGACATAAATAAGAGTATAATATACAATTGGTGTGAATAGCCTGTGAGCTCAATGCCATCAGATTAACTGGGTACTTTCATTTTTTATTAGCTGTACCCGGCCACGCGTTGCTGTGGTTCAGTCTGGCTAAATGGAAAAGAAAGAAAAGAGAAAGTGCACGTTCCTAATATGTTTAATTTCACAATAGTTGTGGGTATACAATATTTTTTGTTGTTACATTCTCTGTGCAGATATAAAGATTGTCTAATTTGCCGATTCTGGAACACGAAACATATAATTGCCCGTGTGAGAAGCAATTCATGTCTAGATCTAAACCGCAGAATTTTAAAGCTTGGCCCCAAGCTTTTTTGGTGGAGGTTACAAACGCCAATCAAATAGGTAATTGCAATCTCTTAAATTGAAATTGCGCATCCATTGGTTGGTTGGTTGTATTTATGAGGGCCAATTATCTGCACGAGGGATATAGGCCCAGGGGGGGGGGGAGTGCCCTTCGTAAGGGTCTTTGTAAGGGAACCTAACCCGTATTAACGCTCTGAAATCCAAGGTTCGAAGAAAACCACGAAAACTCCGAACGATTAGGCCGACGGGCGCGATTGGGATCGAACCCAGCGCCTCCCGTCTACCAGCTTCGAGAGAAGAACCTCTCAGCCACTGCGCATCCATTGGAATCAAAGGAATGTGAGGAATGAGGACGTCTTCACCTTTGAAAGGTCCTGTCAAGATTGTTGCTTCTATGAAGTTGCTCATTATTTTTTTACTGCATACGGCGTGCCGTTGAAAAGATTTGGCTTGTGAATACTTTGCATCATAATTGGCCGGACGATTGTCAATTGCAGTACTTGCGACGGCATCACTGGCTGATCGAGTTAATTAAAAAGATATGCGCCGAGTTAAACTTATGGCATTGAGCTCACAGGCTATTCACACTAATTTTATATTATACTCTTATTTCGAAGGATGATGCCCACTGAAAAATAATTAAGGGCGATTACAACTTGTTTCTCCCCCTTTATACTTAAACAATGAACCTCCAAATCTAATCCTGAAAACGCCTTATCAGAATAAACCGGTATACCAAATTTGAAGCAAATCGGATAATTCGGCATGGAAAACCCATTTATCTAAATTAAGGGGTGATTAATCCCCGTTCGCCCCTTTATACTTAATCAATGAACCCCCAAAACAAATCAGGGAAGCGCCTTATCAGATAGAACCTATTCACAAAGTTTGAAGCAAATCGAATAATTCTACATAAAAAACCAAGTTATCTAAATTAAGGGGGGGATTTAGCTCCCCGTTCCCATTTGCACAACCAATAAAACACCAAAACTAATCAGGGAGGCACTTTATCAGAATGAACCTATTTACAAAATTTGATGCAAATCAGCTAATTCTGTATGAAAAACTCATTTATCTAAATTAAGGGCAGATTAGCCCTCCGTTGCCTCTTATATTCTTAACCAATTAACTCTCAAAACTAATCAGGGAAGCGCCTTATCAGAATAAACGTATTTACATAATTTAAAGCAAATCGGAAAATTCTGCATGAAAAACCCATTTATCTAAATTAGGGGAGGATTAGCCCCCCGTTCCCTTTAATACTTAAGCAACCCCACTAAAAAAATCTGTAGAAAATCTGTAGGAAATTGTCCCAAAAATCTGTAGGTAATTGTCCCATTTCTGCAGATATTTTTAAGAATATTTTACAAATATCTGAAGATATTAGGTAGCTTTCTTTACAAAAAGCTACCTATTGCAGCCGTTCGGAGGAAAGCGATTTCAAAAAATTTTGGTATATTTTCATCGATCATGACCCCCAGACCCCGAAACCACCCTCCGTTCAAAATTGATATATATATATATATATATATATATATATATATATATAATATATATAATATATATATATATATATATATATATATATATATATTACCATTAATTAAACATAACCTACCACCGTCAATTATTATGAATTAAAGCTGTAAGTATTAAAAAAAGATATATATATATATATATCTGACCTATGTCACACTGTAACTCTCGTATTTATGAACCGATTTGGATGTAATTCGGTGTGTAGATTGTACATACCAATGTCTCGACCGAGTTCGTTGGCCAGCTTCATCCGCCATTTTGTTTCAAAATGGCGGCCATTTAAAGATTTTTAAAAAATTTAAAATTTGAAATGTGGTACCATAAAATTGAAAATGGAAAAATATTTTTTTCTTATGTATTTCACCTTTATACAAAGACTCCGTAGCAGTTTTTGTTTCGTCTATATCTTAAAAAATGGCTGAGCATTTTGAATTTCTAGCGAAGCTGACATTTTGAAACGTCCTGAAATTTGTCACGCGATAAAAGGCGTATTTATGAACCGATTTGGACGTAACATCGTTTATACATAGTACAGACCAATGTCTCGAACGAGTTCGTTGGCCAGCTTCATCCGCCATCTTGTTTAAAAATGGCGGCCATTCAAAATTTTAAGAAAAATTTAAATTTGAAATGTGGTAGCAAAAAATTAAAAACTGAAAAAATATTTTTTTCTTATGTGTTTGACCTTGATAAAAAGATTCGGGAGCAGTTTTTGTTTCGTCTATATCTTAAAAAATGGCTGAGTTATAGCATTTTGAATTTCTAGCGTGGCTGACATTTTGAAACGTCCTGATTTTTGCCACGTGATAACAAACGTATTTATGAACCGTTTTGGATGTACCTTGGTGTGTACATAGTACATACAAATAACTCAACCGAGTTCGTTGACCAGCTTCATTCGCCATCTTGTTTCAAAATGGTGGCCATTTAAAAAAATTAAAAAAAATAAATTTAAAATGAGATACCAAAAAATTGGAAAATGAAAAAGATTTTTTTTGTATGTGTTTGACCTTAATACAAAGATTCCGGAACAGGTTTTGTTTCGTCTACATCTAAAAAAATGGCTGAGTTATAACATTTTGAATTTTTATTGTGGCTGACATTTTAAAACGACCTGATTTTTGTCACGCGATAACAGGCGTATTTATGAACCGATTTGAATGTAACTTGGTGTGTACATAGTACATACAAATAACTCAACCGAGTTCGTTGACCAGCTTCATTCGCCATCTTGTTTCAAAATGGTGGCCATTTAAAAAAATTAAAATGAGATACCAAAAAATTGGAAAATGAAAAAGATTTTTTTGTATGTGTTTGACCTTAATACAAAGATTCCGGAACAGGTTTTGTTTCGTCTACATCTAAAAAAATGGCTGAGTTATAACATTTTGAACTTCTATTGTGGCTGACATTTTAAAACGACCTGATTTTTGTCACGCGATAACAGGCGTATTTATGAACCGATTTGAATGTAACTTGGTCTGTACATAGTACATACCAATGTCTCGACCGAGTTCGTTGGCCAGCTTCATTCGCCATCTTGTTTCAAAAGGGTTGCCATTTAAAAAAAAAATGTAATTTAAAATTTAAAATGAGGTATTAAAAAATTGGAAAATGAAAAAGATTTTTTTTATGTGTTTGGCCTTGATACAAAGATTCTGGAGCAGTTTTTGTTTCTGAAAATTTGTTCTTTTGTTTATATCTTAAAAAGTGGTTGAATTATAGCACTTTGAATTTCTATCATGGCTAACACTTTGAAACGATCTTGTATTTGCCACGCGATACCACACTTATTCGCCTATTTCTATGGAAGAAGGCATGTGGATAGTATACATCAATATCTCGACCAAGTTCGCTGGCCAGCTTCATCAGCCATCTTGTTTCAAAATGGCGGCCATTAAATTAAAAAAAAATTATATTTAAAATGAGGTGCAAAAAAATTAGAAATTGAAAAAGGTTTCTTTCTTAAGTATTTGACCTTGATATAAGGATTCAGGAGCAATTTTTTGTTTGTCTTTATCTTAAAAAATGGCTCAGATATAGCAGTTTCAATTTCTAAAGTGGGTGACATTTTGAAAAATCTGATTTTTGCCTGCGACAGCACTCGTATATATCAACCGATTCCGATATGAGTGAGCATGTGCACAGCAATTACTAAGGTCTCGACCAAGTTCACTGGTTAGCCTCATCTACCATGTTGTCTTAAAATGGCAGACACTTTAGGAAATCGCCGAATTTGGCAGCCAAATATAAGTGACTTTAAATAAAAGCAGCTTGGATAAAGCTGACTAATTTCGCGAAATTCTCATTCATAATGATTTAGTATTGATAAAAATTAGTATTGAATCCCCTACATTCGGTTTCCACTTAATTGAGCTTCGTGTGTTTGAATAATATAAGTTCGCTTTTTAAAAATAAGGAATATGAAAGCTACCTCTTCCTCCCGGCACTGGCCGGAAGGACTTTTTTAAAGGTAAAGCTAAATCTGCAAAATTTCTTCAGATTTCTGTAGAATTTCTGGAGAAAATAGAGATTTCTTCATATAATCTTAAGATCATTTTTAGTGGGGAATGAACTCCCAAAACTAATCAGGGAAGCGCCAGACTGAAACTGTTTACAAAATTTGAAGCAAATCGGATATTTCTATCAACAGTTATTGCGTTACATACATACGTACATACAGAATCTGCGACCACATTAGCTCCCAATCTTTAATAGCCTGTGAGCTAAAAAGAAAAAAACACGAACTAAAAAAACAAAGAAAAACAAATATAATAAAAATACTGACGAAATATTTTCAGTAATATGCCCCTACGGAGGGCATAGTAAGGGGAGATGCATAATATGAAAGAATGTTCAAAGGGCTTCCAAATGATATATCACATAATGGGTGTCGAAAAATATTTAAAAAGTGCCCTAGGGACGAAATTTGGGGAGGCGGATGCGAGGTTCATAATAGTAATATAAAAACACACGCGCTTTCAAATGCAACGCAATCGGTGAATTAAAGACATCGGTGAAGAACATTCGGAGTTTTAAGATTTCGTACAAACAAACATTTACATTTTTTATATAGAAATGTGCGCCCACGGGAGGAAAGTGGGATGAAAGGGATGGTAGGTGCATAATATGAAAGAGTAGTCAAAGGGCTTTCTAATGATATGTCACATGACGTGTGTCTGAAAAGATTTGAAAAGCGCCCCCTGGTGGTGATGACGAAATTGGAGGAGGGAGGAGCGAGGTTCGCGGTAGGTATATAAAAACACGCGCGCATTCGAATGCAATGCAAGCCGTGAATTTCAAATCAATCGTGAAGAACTTTTGGGTTGGGTTGGGTTGATTTTTGACGGCCAATTATCTACACGAGGGATATAGGCCCGGGGGGGGGAGTGCCCTCCGTGGGGGTCTTTCCAAGGGAACCTAATCCGTATTAACGCATGGAAGATCCACGGCTCGAAGAAAACCACGAAAACTCCGAACGATTAGGCCGACGGGCGCGACTAGGGATCGAACCCAGCACCTCCCGTCTACCAGCTTCGAGAGCAGAACCTCTCGGCCACTGGTGGGGCAAAAGAACTTTTGGAGATTAGCGATTTTGAATAAACGATTATTTACATTTTTATTTATATAGAAATGTGCCCCCACGTGCGGAAACTGAGGGGAGCGAGATGCGAGGTGCATAATATGAAACAGTAGTCCAAGGGCTTTCTAATGATATATCACATGATGGGTTTTGGAAAAAAAAATAAAAAGCGGCCCCTGGTGGGGGCGGGGGGGGGGGCGAGCGAGGTTCATAATAAGTGTATAACAACACTTCCGTATTCAGATGCAACTCAACCCGTGAATTTCAAAGCAATCGGTGAAGAACTTTCGGAGTTTAGCGATTTTGAACAAACGAACATTTACATTTTTATTTATATAGATTATTATTATATTCCAACCGAGTACTACTACTTCCTTTATTTAACTTTGCATTTAATTTTAAAATGTATCATTTTCTTTTGACTCACACTGTATATTTAAAATATAAACATCCAAATTATGTTGAAATATTGTACAGACTTTGCTCATAAATACTCATGAATTTAGCTAATATTAAGCATTGCTAGTCAAGAATAAAAATACTTTATTCAATTTATAACGAATTAATCATTTTTAAGATGAATAATTTACGTTCATAAAAATCTTGTAGCGTCCAAATGAGATAAATATTGCAATAGAATTAACGACTAAACCAATTATTTATCTCTCGCTTTCAGCTTATTCATTAAATTACCAATGAATTATTTCAATAATTTAAATCTGAAATTATATTTTTGATGAATGATTAATTAACGGAAATATGTGCTTTTAAAATATTCCCTCCGAAGAGAGTAGGGGAGAGGGGGACTATTAAAAGATATTCTGTTAAATTTTTCCTCAAAAATTGGACTTTAGCCATTTATGCTTATGGTCGATTTATTTAAACGTCTGGTATTGACCCGAATTAAATTTTTGGAAAGTTGCCATTTCAGACTGTTTTCTTAAAAAAGCCCAATACATCAAAAAGAACTTGAGGATATTTTAATGCAGTAATTCTTTCAGTAAATTTGTGTTGTTTTATAAATTGCTGGTAATTCAATGACTTTTAATTTATATCTTTAGCTGGTTTTTGTTGTTGTTGTTGTTGTTGTTGTTGTTGTTGTTGTTGTTGTTGTTGTTTGTTTGTTTTTTTTTTGTTTTTTCAGTTTCCTTTAGTTAATACATATTTCATTTGCAATTAGAACTTATCACGAGTTTTAAAAATTTTTATGACAAGTTTTAAGGAAACGATGATAGAGATAAAGCATTTGTTTCTTATTTAATCGGAAGTTTTAAAGTCAGTTTATTGTAAGGATAAATTTACTCAAAAGTTTTATTCAACAGCTTAGGAGACTACACTCTTTGCGTACGACATTAGAAAGCTATTTTTATCGCATTGAAGTGTTTTCTATACAGTGGTGGTCCAAATTGTGGACACGTTTAGGTAACTTTCATTACAAAAAGTAAAAAGCTACCTATTGCAGACGTCTGAAGGGGCAAACTTCGGGAAATGTTGCTATATTTTCGCCGATCATAACCCCCAGATACCAAAACCACCCTCCTTTGAAATGCTGACTTATATACATATACCATATATATTTATATATTTTTTTTATCTGAATTTTGTCATGCTGTAACTCTCGAATTTTTTGAACCGATTTGGATGAAATTTTTCATATGCGTAGTACATACTAACGTCTCGACCGACTTCGTTGGCCAGCTTCATCCACTATCTTGTTTCAAAATGGCGGTCATTTGAATTTTGTGGTCACTTTTGGTAATTTTTTGGTTTCCCAAATTTCTCTTTAAAATGACGTATGTTCTTAACTTACATTGTGTGACTTGTTAAAATATCTTTTAATGTTTCTAACATTCTGTTTAAAAGGATACATAAGAGTTTGCATTTTGTGAAAAGTATCATTTTCTATTAAGTATACAATGTTAGAAAACATAAAAAAATTTCAAAAATTCAAATAGCCGCCATTTTGAAACAAGATGGCGGATGAAGCTGGCCAACAAACTCGGCATTTCAACGGAGGGTGGTTTTGGTATCTGAGGGTCATGATCGGCGAAAATATAGTTAATGTCCCGAAGTGTTTTCCTCCGTACGGCTCCAATAGGTAGCTTATTACTTTTCGTAATAAAAGCTACCTAAAAGTGTCCACAGTTTTGGCCACCACTGTAGATTTCTCGTTTTCATTTAATTATTTTTACTTCAGAACATATAGTATAAGAAAAATATTTAATCATTATTTGTATATGTTCGTGTGAATGAACACGGTACGCCCAAACGGTACTTTCAATTGAGCTCTTATTTGAGAAATATGTTATAGACAATTGTCACAAGAACTGAATAGATTTCCGTAAAATTCGGCCGTTGGTTTAGATATTTAATTCATTTTAAAAATATTTTCAAACTATATTCCGATCGAAACTATGGGAAAAGTCACAAAGGAAATGTGACAGTGTTATCTAATATATAAAAATGAAAATTTATCTGTCTGTCTGTAATTCTATACAAAACCACACTTTGGAAGCCAGAATTGTGAAATCTTACGTACATATGTGTATTAATACATGGCCGAGGCAACTAAAGTAATCCGGATTCGAAATAATTTTTAGTTAATTTTTAATTAGTGAAAAAAAAAACAATTTAACGGCAATTTCCTATCAAATTTAAAGCTTTTTCGTTAAAGCATTTGCCAATAATTAAAAATCCACAACAAAATTCTTACCACAACAATTACTTTTCTATTGCGAGATTTCCACGTGAAAAATGAAAGTGAAATAAATAGTTTGATGAATTTTTTTAAGTGAATATTAACGTCATAACTTTTCTATTAAAATATTTCCGCGTGAAAAATGAAATTGAAATAAATATTTTGCCAAATTTATAAAAAAGGTGAATATTACGTCATATTGGAAATATAATGGACGTCACCAGGTGAATATATAACGTCATATGAGTTTCAAAAAACGTATTGAAACAGGATAAAATCACGAGTATGAATATATTGGCATATTTTAATATTTTGAGGTTCTCTAAATTTGCTTTCGCCTTTCTTAAATCTATTCCATATGTATAAGTGTGTGTGTGCATGTATATTAGAATTTCCACAAAGGTTTAGACCCTTAAAGCTCATTCTTCGTAAAGAAGAACTGAAACAAAGATGGCTTTACTGCTTTTTTATATTTTTTGTTTTATAATGCATGTTTAAATTTGAAAAGGATTTTTCAAAACAAACATTCTTAAAATTCCGGGCAACGACGGGTCTTTTAGCTAGTAAGTGATAAATATTGCGATTATGAAATGAAACACTACTGGCGCATAGGTAACGTCTCCAATCTCAAAACTATACTGATAAAAAATTCGGTCACTGGCATCTTAAAAATAAATTGTTCCTCTAGAAAAAAATTGTTCCATGTCATCCTTATAAATTCTAGTTGCCTTTGTTAGAGAGTTTTAGTTATCCCTATTAAAATTCAAGAGCGTATTCCTATATTATCGTGGTCAAACTTATTTAAAAATCTTGCAAGTACATGCGAATGCAAGAGGTTTGTTTTAGTAATTACGATTTTAGTTTATGAATTAATTCTAGAAATCAAGTGATAATTTCTCGCAATTGAAAACATTCATAAGATAATGTACCGTTTCATCGCCTAGAAAACAATAGACTAGAAATTCTCAATCATTTCGTCCATTCAGTTTATTTGTTTATCTTATTCGCATAGCTCGGAAATCGATATTTCCAGTTTAGGGATTTAAAAAATGATAACTGTTCGTTCTAGACGAAGACGGTATATTTTTTCTTTCAGTGTACAAGTTCAGCGTTCGATCCGACCGATTCCATTATGTCAGAAATTTATTTTTAAAAAAAAATCTTTTTTTTTTTACTTTTTAGATACACACGCCAAGGTTTAAAAAATCGAATATGTCACTTCAAATTTTTAAATGATTCTTTTTGTATAGGATGTCTGAAGTCGAAGTCTAACAATGTTGTTATGTAAATTTTCAATTTCGGTACACTGCGAAAAAAATATCTCGTTCACCTAGAATGAATAGGTAGTCATTTTCTAAATCCCTAAACTAGAAATATTAGGCTTCCGAGCTATGCAAATAGGTTAATCAACTAAGCTGAATAGATGAAATGATCTAGAATTCCTAGTCTCTTTTTTCTAGGTGACGAAACGATAATGAATCGTTTCAGTAGCGACAAATTATCGCTTGGTTTCTGGAATGGTTTCATAAACTAGAATTATAGTTACTAAATCTAACCCTCTTGTGTTGACATCTATTTGCAGAGTCTTTTAAATAAGTTTGACTACGAGAATATAGGAAAATGCTCTTGAATTCTAGTAAGACTCTAGAACTCTCTAGCAAAGGGAACTACAATTTATAAGGATGACATGGAACTGTTTTTTCTAGAGCCACAATTTAGATTCTAGATGCCAGAACCATATTTTTTTCTCAGTGTAGCAGAATTATCTTGAGAGTTAAGAAAGTCGCTGATTATTTTTAATGGAGATTAAGAGATCTGTAAAAGATTCAAATAGGAGTCTCTTGGAAGTGATAAAAAAGCATCCTGTAGGAAATTGCTATCTTAATGTAATCAGATATTTCAAAAACCATAAAACTTACAGATTCAAAACTCTTCAAGAATCAATAAAAACTGTGTCTAATAATTTAATGCAATAATAATTTAATAAATGCAAACGGAACTACAATTTATAAGGATGGCATGGAAATATTTTCTCTAGAGTCACAGTTTAGATTCTAGATGCCACAACCATATCTTTTTCTCAGTGTAGCAGTGTCATTCCGAAGAGACTTTCAATATTGAAAAAAATGTTTGTTTGATTCCTAAATTGAAAGTGTCCTCTGATTGAAAGGCTCTCTAAACTGCAACCAAATTTGTAAAAAAAAATTGTAAAAATATAATTTTAAAATATCGAAATGCGAAAGAGAAATGTGTAGTAAAAGCTTTCATTTATGTAATATTAGCTTACAAATGTAGTATGCAACGAATGTAGGATGATAAGATCCCTTAAATGTTTCCATATGTGCGCAGTAACGTCTATAACAGTTTTCAACAGTGCTTTGGAAAAACGTCCCAAATAGTTTAGAGTTGCCTGATAAACAGATTTATCGATGTACATTTTCTCATGGATGTAGAATACGTCTTATATTTAATACCATCAGAAATGTGTAGTAACCATTATACATTTGAACGAAAAGTTTTTATTGAGTTAACATTAGCTTGCGAATTCTGTATCTGTATGCCACAAATGATTTTTCCATGTATGAACGGCACGGTGTATAATATGCTGCGTTTACATTATGACATAACGGTCTGTCGAAGTCTACGTAGTCTGCCATGTTTTTCGAGCAAATCACCGGCTTGCATTGGTTATTTATGAGCCGCTAATTGTTTGAGTCTAATGATTTAATGCCTGAAACTCCATTGCCTAGGCCGATAATGTCATAATGTAAATTGCGCATTAGTTTTTGTCAACAGTGTAGACGCTAGACGCTCACACCAAATTTAAGTTTTTTATCTAATACCACCATAAATTTATAGCAAATATTATAAATTTTTAGCAAAAAGTTTATTGGTTTAAGATTAGTTTACGAATGCCGTATGCTACGAATCTTCAGATCACGGTCTTAAGAAAAAGGTGTAGCGAAGAAGGATGTGAATTAATCATAAATAATTTGATCATAATTTGAAACTTCAAATTCCGATAATAACAGTGTTTTGAGAGCATTACACGGATTCTCCGGCGGTGTACAAAGAATTATCTGAAGCAAACGATAATATTTCGGCATCCAATGAAACAGCCAAATGATCAAATTTAATTTGTTCGACGGATATTCCTGCTAATCTAAAATTAGCTTCTAACTACACAAAAAAAACTTAGCATTATTAGGCCAGAAATTAGGAACCTTTACCAACACTCTACCACATCCCGTATTTACATTTCAATCCGCATTAGTTACAATTGGAATATCGTCTGTCATTCTTTACGGTAACAAAAAATAAATAAAATATCAACATAAATATCAAAATTCAGAACAAATATTTACTCAAAATATGAAACAATTTTGAAAATAATGAACAACCACCACCTCAGAGGATAAATGCAACCGGGAGATAAACATTCGAAAATATCATACCTGTACGTACAAATAACAGCTTTGCAAAGGAATACTTTATTAAGAGATTATTTTAAGTCGAGCTCCATTCGTGTAAACAGAGTCACCAGTTTTTGTAGCGAAGGAGGATGCTCTGGATATGATGAAAAATATAATTCTATACTTTAATTAAAGCTTTTAAAAATGAATTATTTACAAAGTAAAAAAACGCATCTTGGCGCCGACAACATGCGAATGTACACTAACTCCCGTCGATCAAAAAACATGAGACAAGTTATTTCAGTTCTTCTGAATTATCGTCTGCCAATGAAAACGGTCGAATATATAAAAAGTTTGTTTTTCGCTTTGCCAGAAATGTTTTCATATATGCTCGGCACCGTGTATAAGAGTTTTTCAATAGTGCATGGTGCAAACGTTCCGGCTAAATCAGGGTTGTCAGTTTAACAGAATTTAGGATATATATTTTTTGTAGATGCAGAATATGTTTTATATTTACCCTTTATATCCTGAATGTACTTTTAAGTACCATTAAAAAAAATTCAATGTGAAATTTATTTATTTCGTCTGCTAATAAAAGTAGACTGCACTTTTCATACAAAATAATTTGCTTAATCATATTTAGAAAGCACAGTGGAACAGTCCAAGCTAAATATTTTTTAATGTGGTTTTTTCTCAGCCATTTACCTAGGTTCTTTTATTACTCGGCTGCCAAGAAGGGTTGTGTATTTCACGCGCATCTGGGTATGTGGATTTTTTTATACGCTCGAAACATCCCAAAGGCTGGATGGATTTTAATGAATGAGGTCTCTATCGATTCGTCTTAACCGTCCGATGTTTATAGGCTAGGTTTTGTTTTTATAAATTAAAAATGGTGGCCGTAAAATACAATATGGCGGTAGAGACGAAATAAAGTTTTTACGTACCCTATTGAGGGGCATATCATTGGATAGGTCTTTCAAAATGAAGACGATGTTTCATTGATTTTTTTGCAGTCAGAAGCTCCGTTTAAATATTACACAACCTGGAAGATGTATAGGTAGGATCTCTAGCTTTAATGCAACTCTAACCTTCATAGACATCTGTAGGCCTAAAAAACAGTGTTTATAGATAGGAACTAACAATTAAACACAACTTAAAAGTCTTCAATACAAGTAAATATAAAAAATAGGTAAGTAATATAAAAAATAATTTCACATTGGAGAGAAATAATTAATTAGTTCGCTTTTTACGCAGTCGGGTTTTTTGATTTTTTAAATTTATTCTATTTCTCCTTTTATCCTAGTCCTTTTATTCTATTATAAAATGTTATACGAAATATTTGCTGCAACTACAAAACACCTCTCTGTTACAGATAGGATCACAATACATTTATTTACACTGTTCTTATAAGAATTGTGAGATTTCCATAACAGTACGTTTTTTTTAAATTAATCTAATTATTCTTGTAAATATTTTGCAAATATAGCTCTAACTACCGATTTATTAAATCAATTTTAATTAAAAATATTATCTAAAAATCAAATTATTATTATATATGTTATTCTCGATATCTTAGACATTAACGTAAATAATTATTCAGATGAAAAAAAAAATTCAAAATTCCGGATATAAAGGGTTAATACTATTTCATCTAAAGAATGTTATCACCAAATGTACTTGCACTAGAAGAAGTGTATGGTTCAAGAAGGGAAGTGATTTGAAGGTGAGTGGGGGCCAACCATTAATTACGTCATACTACTACCGTAGCTTTTTTAATCCTTAACTACCCGTTATGTCAGATGTTGTCACATTGGTGTGATACCTCCTCCGCAGTTGTGACATCACCTTTTTTAACTGTTTTTTTTTTACAAATTTGTATTTAAAAAATTATAAATTTTTACATTCTATCTATAATCTACTAAAATAAATATCATTTTTACTTCAAGATCTTGTATTTCAAAGAAAAATGTGTTTAATACTTCTTGAGTAATTAGGGTGAGCGAAGCGAATCCTCTACTAGGCTATACAGATTACATTTTGTCGTTACACTTTACAATAAAACTATTCAGTATTTTGACTTGAAATTAAACACAAAAATAAATTATGATCTGCAGATTTGCACAATATTATTTTTTTACAGAATAACCTTAAAAAAATTATTTTAATTAATTTATTTTGCATGTTTTTCCATTACGGACGCGTTTTTGCAAATAAAAAATGAAACACGTCTATTTTCAGAAGAAAAATAAATCATGGAGTTAGTAATTATAGATCGAATCATGATTAATTAAAGAAATAAAATATATTTTCACTATTCTGCCAAAATATCTCAAAAACTATTTTTTAAATTTAATTAAGGAAAGAAATATTTTGGGACATGATAGTAATAAAATATGATCTGTAGATTCTGACAATATTATTTTCTTATCAAATGAGTTAACAAAAAACATTTTTTTATTATTTTTTTTATATATTTTTCCATCATACGTATTTATTTTTGTAAACGATAATGAAAACTGCATATTTCTTGCAGTAAATAAAAATCATTGAGTCAGTAAAAATAAATAAAGTTATGAATGATTAAGTACGTGAAACATTGTCGTTGCATCAAAATTTCTCATTTTTTAACTATTAAAATAAGGAAAGGAACCTATATATCTGCATTTTGCTAAGACGAAATATTTTAAATATTGAAAATAACTGCAGAATTCATACTACAAACTGTAAAAGAACATTAAACTTTCTTATATTAAAAATGTATTTTATTTGAGAGGAAAATATACATTTTAATATAATACTTTATTAAGATTGGTTGGAAATGGCGCATGTTTTAGTGCTCATTCCTTTTAATCATATAATAGTTTCACGATTTCTTTTATGAAATTTTTAAAATAACTTTTTTATGAAAATTATAGCCTTTTTAATGAATTAAAATTTGTGAAAATTTAATTATTTACATTCAATTATAAAATTATTTTTCAGTGTTAAGAATTCAAATACACAATTTATTCTTATTATGTGAAATCATTTACGCAGACGGTACTTACGCATTTTAAAAGAATTATATTATATTTTTTTTGTAAAGTGGCAACAAAAGAAATGTAAACAAATAAAATTAATTATTGTAATTAATAGAATGTAAAAACATCTTTTAAAGAGCTTTTAGTTGAAAATTAAAAAATATTTTGTAAAATTTTGCTTCGAAAATATTTTTATTTATACCAGTCTTATATCATAAAAAAAAAAAAAAATTCCGAGGAAATTCTTAGTTATTTGGCTGAATTTACATTTCTAAAATTAAAATGCGCCAAAGCATAAAATAACGTTTTTGCTTAATAAAGATGAAAAAATAATATAAAAGAATATTGTTATTTTCAAATGTTTATCTTATTAAATAATGCTTCGCGAATCCAAACAAAGAACGGCTTTTGCTAGCTATATATTTTTTTAAATCAACTTTATTTATGCTACTTGCAAGCAATGTCAACCTAATTGTTTTCATATTTTAGATGTGACTTTACAAAAGATTCACCTTCTTCTTCTCTCTCACAGATCGCGTCACAGGTTTTGAATTCACCTTCTGCTCTCCCTCTTGAAGTTTTACATAATTAATGTGAAATGTGTAATTTGTAATGTGTAACTACATAATTAACCCTTTGTATGATACACATGATATTAGTAAATCATATCCATTAGATAAAATAGTCTGCGAACTTTTTATTCTATGTAGTACAAGGTATTTAAGAATCAAGTACAGACATTTGGGTTTTTGAAACACAAATATTTTCTGTTTTTAAATCTTATACAATGCTGAAAAAGTACAAAATATTGTAATTTATTTCTTTTTTAGCCCCGGTACGGTATGCTATTTCTTTCTCCCAGCTTATTTTGTGTCCAAAAATTAACGTTAGCTTACAGATGCTAGCAATGAACAAAGTAGATGTATCATTGTACAATTAAATGCTCTATAGCATTTTTTTTAATTTCTAAACATCGCACATTTTCAGTTTTTATACCATCGTATTGGGAAAAAGGGTACTTTTTAATGCAATTTGTTTGAAAACTGCATCTCTATTTTTTTTTTTTTAAATATTAATTTTTTTGTAGTTTTTAGCGACATTTGTTTCGTTTTGGCAACACATGTACCCCATTTCTGTAGAAAGTATAAAGAAAAAATTGCTGAAAAATAGCAATTATATTTTTTTGTTGCCATTTTCTCATAAAATGGCAAAAAAAATTAATTTAAAAAAATTAAATAAAAAAAAATAATTAAAATACTTGCTACTTTGAGAAAAATATAAATGAAGGATTTATGATAAAACAGGGAGCTATTATAAACTATATTTAATTTTAGGTCTTTATATTAACGCAAATGACGTCATTTTACATAAAATAAAAGCGTGTGCTTTAAGTCTTAAAACTGAAATATGTTTTGCAGTTGACTCCCGATTATCCGAGTCACGCTTAACCGAGTTATTTTCTTCTGATGGACTGGTGGCTTCTATTATTATGAAACAGCCATAAATGAAGCGTTAGGTGAAGATGAAAGAGCTGCAGTAAAAAGTTAGAACTCTGATTTTCTGGTCAGAATGGAAAAAAAAATGGCCATAATTTTTTTTAACGCTTCATTTATAATGGCTGTTTCATAATAATAGAAGCCACCAGTCCACCAGAAGAAAATGAAGTAATGGAAATGCCGGGGCGACACTAAATTCTGAAAAGGCAGAATTCCTGTTCTCTAGTTTTTCTTATTATTTTGTTTACTTTCAGTGTATTTAAATATATACATCATAATTTTACTTCGCCTAAAGCAGTGTTTCCCAACCTTTTATTGGCCGCGCCCCACCGAAGCGTGTAAAAGCACGATGCCCCCCCCCCCCCCCACCTTCACATACACACACTCTGTGTAACATATATTTCCTATTATTTAAAAGTTAACTTTATTCACAATGAGGAAAGTAAACATAGCTTTAACAATAACTATTCATTTCACCTTTTTTAAACTTAGAAAAGGAGTTAAATTTCTGTAACACATGTGTTTTTAACTTAATTCTATAAATGCAATGAAGCTATACATCTTCGCCTTTATGACAAAGAGAGTTGTTGTTCCTATCCAACTTACCTCAGTGTTAAATAAAAGTGTTATGTGGTCTGCATTTTTATCTTCACAAAACGCTTGAAGAGACTCTCACATTTAGGCTTATATCAGACGAACGTCTTTTTGCATGCTTTTTTCCCTACTTATCATCCCTACACATGCTAGTGAATGTGTAGGGATGGTGTAAGAGCGAAAAAAGAATGCAAAAAGACGTTCGTCTGACATTAGCCTTAGCATTAAAACTGATAATATGGATACAATTTATAATTCATTTTAATAACTTATTAAGAGTTGTAGAAAAGTTTTGGTCATTAAATTTTCTTTCTATGGATAATACAATACATAAAAAAATTTTCAAGATTCCCATATTTATAACTTTAACTAGCCATTGTTCCAAATTAAAACACATTTTTCTGTTCCCCTTTCACATTATCATTGTGTATTATTAGACAATTGTGTATTGTTTATATGTGTATTGCCCGTATTATACAACTTGAAAATTTAAAATGCATATGTAGTATATTTATTTATTGCGCAGGAGGGCATGCACCATTTATATCTATTTACTATTTTATATTTCCTTTTCTAATAATGATTAAGATTTATAAATTTTATAAAGTTGGTTGTACCTCTTTTAGATATTTCAAATACTTTTCCGGTTAAATATGTTCAAGATGGCCAGCTAATATAGCTTTAAATAATTTTACGCGTAAAAGTTTCTTCATGTGTCATATGGCAGAGCGAATAGAAATACAAGGCTCATTCTATAAATAATCGAAAGAATTTCGAAAATTGTAAAATACAGTAATAACCAGAAAAATTATGAATATTTTACATAATAATAAAAAAGAGCGGGTGTTGCTAAAGAAAAAATTATTCTCTTTTGAACTCTATTTTTAAACTTTTGATTAGGAACTGTTTTAAAATTTAACAAAAAACTTTCTATTTCAATCTTGTTTTTTTTTTTAATTTGCATGTATTTACTTTTACTTTTAGTCTAAAACGTTTTTTTTTTTCAAAAAAAAAAAAAAAACTGACGGCTAATGTGTAAATTAAAAATTTGAACTTGACCCCTATAATGTCATATTGCCCCCTGATGGGGCTTACGTCCCACGTTGGGAACCACTGGTCTAAAGTATAATTAAATGAAATTATACTTACATTTAAAATTTTCTTTCATGTGAAGTCTTTACTACTGGAATAAATAGAAGATTGCCAGAAACAACAAGAGCAAGCCTGGTCAACTTAAACCTTTTGATGTCCAAATCATAAACGTAAACTTTAAATCTGATTAGCAGCTTAAAGTTACCAATAATATTTGTATCATCTGTGTTTGTTGATAACCTTTGACATACTCAACAACACAAATTACTGTACACCAGTAGATATTGTTTCTTTCCATATAATGATTGAAAAGCACAATTATACTTAAGAGAGAAAATTATTATTAACTTTCATCCTCAATTTATTAACAACCGAGCATAATTATTCCTGCAAGTATAAAAAAAAATTATAGCAGTGCAAAATACGATTTTATCCTTGCCGGTATAACTACTCTAATTACTCTTGAAATTATAGTTGAGATTTTTAATAATTTATATGGAAAAAGAAGAGCTATTTCTGTATATTTTCAGTCTCCAGTCAATATTTTATCGCAGTTTAGTGTCTCAATCTGTATAATATGATTTTAGAGTGAAATATCGTCGTTTTGACACTGCTCAAACGACTCCTGTGATTTCAAACAATTATCAAGTGCTTCCGCTTCGTGGATATTTGATTGGTATTTGTTAACGTCGATTGTCAAAGCGAGGAATGTAGGGCAACCGGCCAGAGGGAGTGTGTGCCATGGATCCAGAACCTCTCGTCTGTGAACTTTTGAGAACAGAAGCTCGTAGCAGATGTTCGAGTAGTCCACATTGTGGAAAAGGGTGGCCAAATATTGACTAATTTTATTACTATTATTCACTATTTTTAACTAATAATTTTACAGTAGATTCAAATTAGAAATTCACCATGAAGATTATTGTTTCGAGAACATAATATACAAAATAAAAAAAGCAAAATAGTGGCACAGACACTGTTATGAATGACTATGACGCTTATGTCTTATAAGTATTTTGAAAAGACAAAAACTATTAAAATTCTTGTTCTCTAATTAACGTGTTTAAAAAGAAATTCACGTATATGTAGCTGAAGAAGAAATGAAGCATCTTCTCGTATTTCAGGACCGGAAAGTTCCAAATTGTGAGCCGTATGCGAAAGCTTAATCATATGAACTTCGAGAGTTGTTGCTATATTACGTTTTTTAGGCATTCCCTTGAATGAGAAAACAAATTCCTAGTGAAACTTTCACTTCAGAATCTCCCTAGGTGCAATTACATATAATTACCCTGTGTTTTACTAAAAACTTCCTTTTCCAGAATTTTAGGTAGCTTTCTTTACAAAAAAGCTACCTATTGCAGCCGTTCGGAGGAAAGCGATTTCAAAAAATTTTGGTATATTTTCATCGATCATGACCCCCAGACCCCGAAACCACCCTCCGTTCAAAATTGATATATATATATATATATATATATATATATATATATATATCTGACCTATGTCACACTGTAACTCCCGTAATTATGAACCGATTTCGATGTAATTCGGTGTGTACATAGTACATACCAATGTCTCAACCGAGTTCGTTGGCCAGCTTAATCCGCCGTTTTGTTTCAAAATGGCGGCCATTTAAATTTTTTAAAAAAATTTAAAATTTGAAATGTGGCACCAAACAATTAAAAATGGAAAAATATTTTTTTCTTATGTATTTGACCTTTATACAAAGATTCCGGAGCGGTTTTTGTTTCGTCTATATCTTAAAAAATGGCTGGGTTATAGCATTTTGAATTTCTAGCGTGGCTGACATTGTGAAACGTCCTGAATTTTGTCACGCGATAAAAGGCGTATTTATGAACCGATTTGGATGTAATTAGGTCTGTACATAGTACATACCAATCTCTCGACCGAGTTCGTTGGCCAGCTTCATCCGCCATTTTGTTTCAAAATGGCGGCCATTTAAAATTTTTTTAAAAATTTAAAATTTGAAATGTGGTACCAAAAAATTGAAAATGGAAAAATATTTTTTTCTTATGTATTTGACCTTTATACAAAGATTTCGGAGCAGTTTTTGTTTCGTCTATATCTTAAAAAATGGCTGAGTTATAGCATTTTGAATTTCTAGGGTGGCTGACATTTTGAAGCGTCCTGAATTTTGTCACGCGATAAAAGGCGTATTTATGAACCGATTTGGATGTAACCTCGTTTATATATAGTACATACCAATGTCTCGACCGGGTTCGTTGGCCAGCTTCACCCGCCATCTTGTTTAAAAATGGCGGCCATTTAAATTTTTAAGAAAAATTTAAATTTGAAATGTGGTACCAAAAATTGAAAATTGAAGAACTATTTTCTTCTTATGTGTTTGACCTTGATAAAAAGATTCGGGAGCAGTTTTTGTTTCGTCTATATCTTAAGAAATGGCTGAGTTATAGCATTTTGAATTTCTAGCGTGGCTGACATTTTGAAACGTCCTGATTTTTCTCACGTAATAACAGGCGTATTTATGAACCGACTTGGATGTACCTTGGTGTGTACATAGTACATGCAAATATCTCGACCGAGTTCGTTGGCCAGCTTCATCCGCCATCTTGTTTCCAAATGGCGGCCATTTAAAAAAATTAAAAAATAAAAAAAATTAAATGAGATACCAAAAAATTGGAAAATGAAAAAGATTTTTTTTTGTATGTGTTTGACCTTAATACAAATATTCCGGAACAGTTTTTCTTTCGTCTATATCTAAAAGAAATGGCTGAGTAATAGCATTTTGAATTTCTCTTGTGGCTGACATTTTAAAACGACCTGATTTTTGTCATGCGATAACAGGCGTATTTATGAACCTATTTGGATGTAACTTGGTCTGTACATAGTACATACCAATGTCTCGACCGAGTTCGTTGGCCAGCTTCATTCGCCATCTTGTTTCAAAAGGGTTGCCATTTAAAAAAAATTAAATTTAAAATTCAAAATGAGGTATTAAAGAATTGGAAAATGAAAAAGATTTTTTTGTGTTTGGCCTTGATACAAAGATTCCGGAGCAGTTTTTGTTTCTGAAAATTTGTTCTTTTTTGATATCTTAAAAAATGGTTATAGTTATAGCACTTTGAATTTCTAGCATGGCTAACATTTTCAAACGATCTTGTATTTGTCACGCGATAACACACGTATTCGCCTATTTCGATGTAAGAAGGCATGTGGATAGTATACATCAACACCTCGACCAAGTTCGTTGGCCAGATTCATCAGCCATCTTGTTTCAAAATGGCAGCCATTAAATTAAAAAAATATATATATTTAAAGCGAGGTGCAAAAAAATTAGAAATTGAAAAAGGTTTCTTTCTTAAGTATTTGATCTTGATATAAGTAGTCAGGAGCATTTTTTGTTTGTCTTTACCTTAAAAAATGGCTCAGATATAGCAGTTTCAATTTCTATTGTGGGTGACATTTTGAAAAATCTGATTTTTTGCATGCGACAGCACTCCTATATATTAACCGATTCCCATGTGAGTGAGCATGTGCACAGCAATTACTAAGGTTTCGACCAAGTTCACTGCTTAGCCTCATCCACCATGTTGTCTTAAAATGACAGGCACTTTAAGAAATTGCCGAATTTGGCAGCCAAATATAAGTTACTTTAAAGAAAAGCAGCTTGGATAAAGCTGTCTAATTTCGCGAAATTCTCATTCATTATATTGATAAAAATTAGTATTTGAATCTCCTATATTCGGTTTCCACTAAATTGAGCTTCGTGTGTTTGCATGATATAAGTTGGCTTTTTTTAAATGAGGATTATGAAAGCTACCTCTTCCTCCCGGCACTGGCCGGAAGGACTTTTTAAATATAATAACTGAAACCACTTGAAAAAGAATTACTGCTGCCACTGTTAGTTTGGATGAGAATTGTTAGATTAGAATGCTTCTATGTATAAAAGAAGCTTTAAATCGAAATTTGCAGTTTCTCTAAAATGAAGTTTGCTTATCTGGCACGCTGTCTATATAGATTTCTTATTTTTCAAACGTTTATTAAATATGTATCAGTTATGTTTAGATGAAATACAATTACAAACGGATTTTATGATTATTAAAAATTTTTAAAAATCATTACGCAATTTTTTGTCGAATTAGTTTATATATAATATTAATTAACTTATGTATAATTCGATAGAAAATTACTTAAAATATTTACTACATTCGTAAAAAAAGCTTTGAGGTTTTAAAATGTTTAATGTTCTCTGTACGATAGCTGTACTTAGATAATTGTTTTTGGTATAATAATCATACATGCTTTATCTTTAAAATCACTTTTGCTCAACTTCCCCATTCTTTCTTTTTTATGTGGTGTAGATTTCTTTAGTTATAACAATCCAAGACCACTTAGCAGATATTTGCTGAAATTATAATTTATTTAAAAATTATATGCTTATTAAAATATTTCATTTACTCAAAAAATCCGAAAAAAGGGTATACTTCTTCAGATATTAGTGCATTGCTAAATTATTTTCCAAATCATTTAACTAGTTACGATGTTTCAAAAATGATCTATGATTCCCTAAAAAATGTAAATGTAAAAAATGTTTTTTATTGTCGTTAGTTATTTTCCCCATCGATAAATTCGCCTAAGATTCTTCGAAGAATCGATAAGTCATGGAACTAGGGCTTCTAAATAACTGTAATTGGTCGTCTTTGGAATGTGATGTCTGAAAAAAGAAGCATAACTTTCGAAACTATGCTCCTTTTTTTTATCTGTTTCTGTTAAAGTTTTCCGATCATCTAATGTTATTATCCACTCGTACGTTACTTTTTTAAAGTTCATTAGTCCTGTATCTGCTGAAAGTCTAAAAGTGTAGCTATAGGATAAAAATAAATAAAATGATAATCATTAATTCATTTAAAAAGTAAATAATTGTTAAAAATAATAGATATAATATTTCTAATACTTTCTTTCATATGAAAAGGCGTATTTTCTATGTCATTCATTAGCAAAATCCTAAAGACTATTTACGTACGAGTGATGAAACTTTAATAGTGGCAATTATGTATGTACAAAGGATATAAAAGTGATACAGGGGTAAAAATTTTATACCCCTTCAAAATAGTAACCAGCGTTGTTCCCCCATTGCAGCGTTCTGGCATCTGCGGTGCGGGATATCGTTTGCAGCTCCTATTCTGTTGATCGTTGCAGTGAAGTGGACTTCATCATGCAGAATCTCTGAAAAGGTGTGGAATCAAATACCATAGAGCGGTTCCTTTATTTTGTGTTGTGATGGAAGTCACAGGATTTAATTCAAAGCAAGTCCAGGGAACATGGAAGATGGTAGAGCACATCGCAGTCCCATTGAGAAAACACATTAGCCACAGTGGTCGCTGTATGCTTAAGAGCACTGCCATACCAGATGATGAGGGGTTTCTGCCGAAAATCACGCCATTTTTTCCTCAATACTGGTTGTTAGTGTTCCAGGAACCAACAATAGCACGGTGTATTGAATGATGTTTTGTACTATAGGTCAACAACTAAAACATGTCCGTGTTCTCCTAGTCACTGCGCAAACACTTCTGAAGAGATCACATTCCTTCTAGGGTAAGGCAGATATGTGACGTACATGTGGTATAAGCTGCTTTCCTTGGTGCCACTTTTAAAGTTCCATCACACATACAGGGTGTCCCAGGTTATTGGGACAAACTTTAAATGGAGGTAGGGGACATCATAAGTATTGACAATTGCCTAGCAACCCATGACCGAAAACTTAATCGTATGCCACTAGGTGGTGCTGTTCACGAGAGCACTGGAGGGGAAATATCCGCTTTATCGCAATCATTTGAACAGTGGTCGCATTGAGAAGAACATGAAAGATTTTACGGACGTAATAGTGCAATTTATTCATGCAAATACTGATGCACATTCGAAAACATCCAGTCCGGTACATCTCTCTGCGGGAACCGTTCTCGATACAGCCCTTGAGCTGTTGGTGCATTGCCACCAGCCAATGCGTACACGAGGTGAATGTCTGCCACCTCCCTGTCTGTAAAATGTAGCATGTTCTTCTCAAGGCGACTACTGCTGGAATAAGTGCGATAAAGCAGATATTTCACCTCCATTGCTCTCGAAAACAGCACCACCTAGCGGCGTACGTTGACGTTTCAGGTCATGGGTTGCTATGCAAATCTGAATCTTTTTGATGTCCCCTAACTCCCCTTTATGTTTGTCCCAATAATCCTGGAACGCTCTGTATATTTTCTCTTTATATACAGTATTTTGTTAATTTTTTCCGGAATTTTTTTTTAAAAAGCTTGACATTTACGCTTCAGTTCATCAAATAATGAGATATTGTTATTGCTGTTAAATAGTTTCACTAGTCAACATATTCGTCTAGTATTCTTGAGAAAACTCCTAAATCATAGTTCAACTGAAAATGTTTTTAATTTATAATCCTCTCAGGACAACTTTACTGATCAGGAATGGAACAAATTTAGATGAATATATTCGTTGAAATGTGTAAAATTTGCCACTAAAAATCAGCAGAACTTATTTAATTAAGTATTGCATTTTCTGCATCTGATATCCATATTTTTCTCCGTAGTATCCCGAACATGTTTAAGGTCATTGGTTATTAAATATCTCTATTTCATTGGCCATATTTTGGTCATTAAAGTTATCGTGGAGCGACAATAATTGCAATTAATCGCTCAAACAGTGGAATGTTCAATAAACAAAAACATTGGTTTTCTAAAATACACTTTACTTTAGATCTGTTTCCGTTTAATTTTGGATTATCTTATGTTATTATCGTCTCTTAAGCTACACTAAAATCTATATCAGTTCTGTGTTTGATTCGTGTCTGAAAGTTGTGCGATAGGTAATAAGAAGTAAGCGGCAGTCATTTGTTCATATGAAATTTTGCAAAATATATTTCTATTTAGATCCCTTTTGTGTTTAACATTATCAATTATCGTATGTTATTATCGACTCCTATGTTACTCCATAAATGTCTTTTAGATTGTGTCTGCTGCGTTTAATAAAAATTTAGCAATAAGGAAACACAAAACAAACAAAATGATTGTTATTTGTTCATATGAAATATAAAAATATGGTAGAATTAAAATATTTATTGAATATTTTCCCTCATATTGTTAGAAAAAAACATGGTTGCGCTTTCGTAGATTGCTCTTGACATTAAAAGTCTTGACCAATTTTTTTCGTCACGTAATTTCTTAATTGAATGGCTGAGTTAACACAAATTTGATATTAACGTTGATTTTTAATATTACTTAAAATAAGTAAATGTACAAGGTAATCAAAAATAAATCCGCATTCTAATGCTTTTTATAAATATTATTTTATGAATCGTTATATGTGAAAATACCGCCACGCGCTTACCAGGTTAAGAGCCTTCACTATTCAAGCGAAGATACTCACAAGCTAATGTTACAACAATGGAGGGTTTTTTTAATTTATTTATTGTTTTCATTGAAATGATTTTAATTAATTTTGTTTCATGGGATAGCTAAAGCCGATTTCTAATTAGTTACTTTTTAACTTTTTCAATTTTGGATGTAGATTTTTTTCTTTTTGAAGTCGTATTCTATATCGGGACCTGTTCCGAAAATAAAATATCGTCATAAAAACAATGCAACCGAAACCGAAAATGTAAAAAAGTACCCAGTTTCAGAACATCCTAATAGATTCTATGCACACAGAGGAGAGTCATTTAAAAATATTTAAATGCAAACGAGAAATTTGAAAAATAACGCCGCCATTGGTTTACTATAACTTGAGAGTGTTTTCGCGTGACTAATGTAGGTTCTAAATACCAGATCGTAGATGAATATTGTACATGAAAAATACAAAAGAACATTTATTTTTTCTTAACATGTAATAGTATAACATTTTGTTACTTTTTCCCCCAATTGTTTGATTAATGTTTTTAGGATGATCTCTTGTTCATTAAATAACATAAAATTTTCTATTTAAGTTACTTATTGTTCCGGTAGATAAATTCTTGGATTTTTGAGAAAATCGAAAAGTTACGGAACAACTGAAAGCGCTTTTAACTAGCGGCAATTGATTGTCCAAAGAATGAGATGTCTGAATGAAAACAGCTATGACTTTTGAAACTATGTTTCCCTTAAGATCCGTTTCCGTTTCCTTTTTTCGATTATCTTATATTATTATCGCCTCTTAATTTACTCTGCTAAAATTCATAATTTCTATTTTTTTATGTGCCTGAAAATTTAGTGACGAGGTAACTAAAACACAAAATAATAGATGTTAGTTTATTTGAGGGGTAAATAATTGTTAGAATAAATATCTCTTTTTAAATTTTCCTTCACATTGTCGAACAGCCAAGTTTGTGCTGCCCATATCTCTTGAGACATGAAGTTAAAATAACACTACAAATACACATTCATTGCTTTTGCACAAACAAATTGACACCACAGATGACATAAAGAACACTTTTTCAGAAATTAAGGCTTTAGGAGACTAGTAATTTAGATTCACAAATATTTATCCCCTTTAAAATATTAATTTAACCCTTTATCTACTGACGGTACTTATGCACCATTCAGATAACTTGTTATAAAATTCATTAACTACATCGATTAGTAGTAATACAATTTAGAATGAGTTACAGAAGCATTACTTCATCTTGTTCCAAAAGCGTTATTGGTTACACACACACAAAAAAAAAAAAAAAAAAAAAAAAAAAAAAAAAATATTTTTAAAAGGATGATTTTTTTTTGGCTTTGTATCTTTTCAACTTTCTTGGAGTTGAAAAAGGGGGGGGGGAATTTTTAATTCGGAAATATATATATATTTCTATTGTAAGTACTTTATATTTGTACATTACCTAATTCTACAAAATACTAAGAAAAATATTTAAAATAAAAGGTATGAGTGAGGTTTTAAATACTCCATAAAATCCCTATAAATTCAAATTTAATTAATCCTTCTAAATCCTTTAATCCTTCTAAAATCCTTCTAAAATTTATTATATTATTATGTAAACCTTCTAATGTAGTTTCAAAAATTCACGAAAAAAGCTTTAGAAGATAAAATTTTCATAAATTCATAATCCAGTACATAAAAGGGTTAATTCTCAATCAACTTAATTCACTCCATAAAAAATTGAAGGGATTAGTGAATGATCTATAAATCCTCAAAATTTTTTATTGTAAAATATTTAAGTTAACAAAATTCTTACTTTCTCCACCACACTGTCTTGAAGTCATTTTGTAAACTTAGGTGGCAATAACATTTATGTTACGAGGAAATAAGCATTGATGCTATTTATGGGTTTTTTCCAAAGTAAAGAACATTCATCTATATAGAATAGTAAATTAAAAACGTAAAAGAAATCAATCAATTTAGTTTTTCTGAGGAAAAGAATGGAGGTCTATATTTGTGTACCTCATTCCTTTAATTAAACTATCAATTTATTATCAATTCAAAATAAATAAATAAAACACACAATTTAACTATTAATTTAAACATGTGTATCTTTTAAACTATTATTTAATTCTAAATACTGAAGTAAAAACTATATTAATAAACTATACTAATAGTAAACTATACAGAAGTACGTAAATTAAAAATGTAAAAAAATCAAAAAGTTTAGTTTTTCTGAGGAAAAGAATGGAGGTCCATATTTGTATACCCCATTGCTTAAATTAAACTATCAATTTATTACCAATTCTAAAATAAATAAATGAAACACACAATTTAACTATTAATTTAATTAAACACACAGTTATTAGTTGTAAAGTAAAATAAATAAAACACGCGTATCTTTTAAACTATTATTTAATTCTAAATATAGAATTAAAAACTATATTAATAAACATTACTAATAGTAAACTATACAGAAGTAAATTAAAAATGTAAAAATATCAACCAGTTTCGTTTTTTCAGGAATAGAAGGGAGGTACATATTTGTGTATCTCATTGTTTTAATTAAACTATCAATTTATTACCAATTCTAAAATAAATAAATAAAGCACACAATTTTATTAAATTAATTTTACACACAGTTACACAGTTTTACCCACAATAGCATTTTTAGTTTGCAGAAAATTTGCAGCAGTCTTTCTTTGAAAACCTGCAAAATTGCAGCAAACTCAGCATGACAAGACTGAAAGTTCGTAACAAGACTGCAGCAGGATAACGCAAACGCCGAAGTCACCACACTTTGAACTTGCAGCTAACTTTTCGTGCAAGTTAAGCTCATGTTGTTATGTTGTCATGTTGTTATTCATGCAAATTAACGGCAAACAAGTAATAAAAAATACTGCAAAATAGTAATCGTTCCATGCCACACTCTCTGTTTACAACTGTTACACTATATTAGATGTAAATCTCCAACTGGGAGAAAAATATCCGGACCAGGATTCGAACCGGGGATCTCCTGGCTGAAGTCGCCAATGCTCTGCCATCTGAGGTATCCCGGACGAATCTTGCGGATTTTTTTCACCCAGTTTACCTTAATGATTATAGCATCTGGTCTGAAACCTGGTTCAGCACAACAGAATAGATCTCAGGTAATGGAACTCCAGAAATCGCTGGATACGAAATTACACTAGATTAATTTTAACACAATTATTCTAATTGGTAAAATAAATCATATTAGATGTAAATTTCCAACTGGGCGAAAAATGTCTGGACCAGAATTCGAACCAGGGATCTCCTAACTGAAGCCGCCAGTGCTCTGGCATCTGAGCTATCCTGGACGAATCTGGTGGAACTTTTTCACCCAGCTAATTTCCCCCTAGTGTAATTTCGTATCCAGCGATTTCTGGAATTCCATTACCTGAGATTTATGAAGATTATGTGATGCGTGATGTATGTAATTTGATGATTAATTCATTATTCGTTTAAAAAACCCGAGCAGCTGCGCGATATTTACTTAAATAGTAAGGGCTTTTTTAGGTACATTTAGCTATATTATCCCGATGCTGATCAAATACTGCTGGAATGCAGCAATAGATAGCAGAGTCATTTCCGCTTTGCACATTCAAATGGAAAATCCGCCTTCGATAGTATATTTTTTTTCTTTTTCTGCATACAGATAATTTTTCAAAAGAATTCTGCTCTTGGATCTAAATAAGTCATAACCAGAATTTTTTGTGCTTTACTTTTTGCTTTGTGGTAAAATGTCTAAAGTTTAAATTATCCCAAAAAATCCTTTTAATAACCGTTAGTAATAATTTTTAATACTTGTAAACGTTTCATTTTTTTTTCTTCCTAACTACCATTTGGAAACTATTTTAAGCGCTACAGATACATTTTTCACCTATTTCAAAATAACGCATACCTGAAAAGTTTAACCAATTTATGAGATTCTAACAAAAACAAACTACTTGATCTGTAAATAATTAAAACTCACTGTTAATTAATTCTCAGCGTATACTGTTTATCATTAATTAATAAATTTTAAAGCGTCCTAAATTGAAAAAGAAAAAATAGGTTGACACTTTTCCCTTTTTTATACAGGTTTCGTTGCTACTTATAATTAATTAGTTTGGAGATATTTTAATGTCATTTTACAACGTAAAATGATGAAGTATTAACTATATTTCTAAGGCTATTATTAAAATGACGTTATTGAACTTCCATTATATTTATGATATTTATTACAAAATTAGTTTGCAATTTCTAATTTCTTTTTCCCTAAAATTTAATAAATTGTCCCATTTCAAATATGTCTCATGTATAAATCTGATTAATAATGTAATACTTGGCGCAATATAATATAAATAGAAGAAACAACGTTAATAGCGCCAGAAATTTAAAGCATACTAGTTTTAGTAGCATTAAGGCACTGAGGACGGTATGCTTAATACTACCGAAACTAGTACGCTTTAAAGTTCCGTCTCTATCAACGTTGTTTCTTCTATTTATAAATCTGATTATTTAAGCGGCGCACACGCGCGAAAAATGCTCATTTAGGTGTACAAAAATAACGTATAATTTAAAATCTATTTTTGCACTTTTGTTGAAAGAAACTAAACAAATTTTCATGTTAAACTAAATTTATACATGCTAAAAGTAAAACCAGTACATTTAAAGGCTTATAAATACCCTTTAATAAACAGAGCAGCATGTTTCATACACAGTCGGTGACATTAACAAGATCAATACTGATAAAGAAACCATTCTCTCAAATATGGAAAAATAAACTTGATAAAAAAAACCACGATATCACTGTGATAATGAAAGTAAGTGCTTTAATAAAAATAGTCTGGTCATTTTTTAAAGTGAAATTATTTTACTCTATTGTTTTTATAATTTATAAATCATCTCGTTCTAAATTCTAGGTAAATGAAATTATTCTACTATTTTTGAGTAACCTTCAATATTTCAGCCAGTGTTTGGATATAAATAAAAATTTGAAATTTTAAACACATTTTCAGGAACATAGAATTGACGAAACATTGTCATGAGGAAGTATTTATGATCTATACTTCTTTCTGTGAAAGAAGGTATTTTTAAGTGAGAAAATTAATCTTAAAACTTTTGTACAGTCATGGGGGGAAAAAAAGTAAACACCCCTTACTAACTCTGCAAAAAAGTATCGTAGAAAAGATTTACAGGTACCACACGATTGGTAATAAAGTCTACGTTTAAGTGATATATATAAAATTTGCTTAAGGGCCATCTACATATTAAAACTAATCATAACTTTGTTTTTTCAAGTCTGACAATTCTGAACTCTACACTCTTCAATTAGTCTAAAAACAATATATTTTATATATATAGTTATATATTATATATATAGTATTTTATATATATAGTATAATATATAGTTTTATACAATTCGTAGGAGTTGTTTCCGAGAAATTAGTTGTTTTAAAACGAGCGTATTTTAGGGGCTGTATCCAAATTGAAGTTCGGTACTCGATTGTTGACCGAGAGAGGACCCTTCTTGATCAAGGCATCTTAAGCGCTACTCAAGCAGTCATTGAAGACTGCTAGCTTATAGGATAGCATATGAAATTACAAAATCTCTTGTCACTACTATAAACGGCCCCTTAAACCATCATTTTGCAGTTTTTTAAGCGTAATTTGAAAACTACTTGGGAAAAAAATAGGAAATTTTGTATTTTCATAAAGCAGGACTTAATAAATCTAAATCCATCAAAAAAATGTAAGTTGCAATTCATAATTATTTCGAATATTAGTTTCATAATTCATAATTCATATCACAAAATTATAAAAATTGCAAATTCAACGTATTTATGCTTGAGTATTTTAGTGTTATTGCTGCGCAAAAAATTAACACATTAGGAGTATAATTTCAGGAGATATTAATGAAAATATGAAAATGTAATTTAACATTGGAAGCACTCAATTTTCAATGTCTATAATTCAAACACTTACCATTCAAATAACTTGAAATTTGGTGTCTAGGCATAGTTTGTGCCGAAGATTTGAAATATCTCGTTAAATTTGGGTATCGTGATTGAAAAAAATGAAGTTTGGATTCGTTTTAATATGTACATGGCCCCCTAAGCAAATTTTATATACATCATTTAAAAGTAGACTTTATTTCCAATCATCTGGTACCAGTAACTTTCTCCTACGATAATTTGGTGAGGAGTTAGTAGGGGTGTTTACTTTTTTTTCCCTCGACCGTACATTAAATCATCATTAACAATTTTTCGCCGAGTACTTTCGGGCTCGAATGTGCTCAGGTTTTAATAGCAAAAAACGTTTTGAGCTTGGTTTTCAAATCGATGGGTTCGGGCTCCAATAAAGAGTCTGAACTCATCTATACTGTCACCAATATATATGAAAAACTTGAGTGGGATCTAAAATTGAACCCACAATCATATTGTTGAAATATAATGCCAGAACGTCCGGACATTTTACTCGAGCTTCATAAAAATATTTTAACACAGAATTTTTATTTAAAAATATTTATCTTATTTCTTTGTTGTATAATACATATTTGTATAATATTGTATTATGTAGTTATTTGTTGTATTACGTAGTATAAGGGAAATTCTGGTTTGAATCGATATTTCATCAGTTGGTCGTAGTCGAATTCGCTACTGCTGGGCGTTCTAATGTTAAGGATCGACAATTTGATTTTACATACATCAAATATACATCTTATTGAAAACAAGAATAAAAGACCAGTATCCACAAAAACATCGATGTAAGGATTATTGAGGGGCGAAACACAAATATGTTAATCATAAAATGGTAGAAGTAACTTAAAAAGAACATTTTTTTCAATAAATTTATATGAAGAGTTATGGGAGAACGATCACAATCCACTTTTTGTGGAATTTAAAATGACAGCGCCATGTGTTAGTTTGAGAAGTAAATAGTCGTTTCGCAACCTTGGATTGAAAAAAAATTTAAAGGCGAATACTTTAAAAAAATGTAGTTAAAGTTTGAAATAAATGGATCACGAAAGTAGAAAAGAAAGGACTGTGAATAATTATTTTCTAAATATCTGTGATTATCATTTTGCCCTGATCCTTCATATAAATATTACGTTTTTTTTTTTTTTTTTGTTAAAAATATCGTCCGAAATATTAACAACATATTACACTGATATTAATCTAAATTTTATATTCCGCGTACTGTAATTAGTAAATTTAATACTATTTCTTCTTTTTTTTCTCAATCTATCACATTTAATGAAATATACAATTCTGTTGCATTTATCGTAAACAAGAATTTAAACATATATATTTTTTAAAAATAACTTTTCTTAACGATTAATTTTGCCTAATTAATTTTACCATGCTATGGACTACATAATGAAGTTCATTAAGTAATAACTCATTAAGGATAAGCATTTTAACGTCGGAAACATGTTAACTATCTTAGTTATTAAACTATAATTGGCATACTCAACTTACATACCCATTAAGCTAACAAAAGCTGGAAATTCGCTGTAGAACATTTCCTTAGAATTTTAATAAGTCTTCAGATGAAGTAATTATTATTCTGGTTTTCGAGATAAGTTTGAAATTGTCTGTAAAACGTATTCACAAATCACCGATATTAAAAGTTTGAAACATCTCACGAAATAATAAATAAGAGTTTCATTAGTGTCAGTTAATAATTCATAACTATGTAAATTATTAATTAATATTGATGAATTTTTACGAAAAATTAAAACCGATTCTTTCTTTAGCAGAATTGGTTATATCTTTCTTCTAATACCCCCACTTTTTACATCTTCTGATGCGAACCAAGTCTACGTAATTGCTCCTTAAATTACAGTACTATTGGTTTTCTAGATATACCGTGTGAGCAAAAAGTCCGTATAAAATGTAAAAAGTTATAAAAACCGAAAAAATAACCGAAATAAAAACTGTTTGCAGGAGTAGCATCCCGTAAGGCATGGTGACGTCACGGCGACGTCGTTGTGAAGTCACACTGTGATTTTGTGACCGTTGATGTGACGTCACGTGACGTGGATGTGACGTCATAGTGACTAAAATGCGAGGTCGTTATGGCCGTTTTAGAGGTCGTTTGTGACGTCACATTGTGACCACTCTGTGAAGTCACGGTGTGACAAATTTGTGAAAAGTGTGTCATTTGTGACTATTTTGGCATTAACTTTGTGACGAACCTGTGACGAAAGTGACAATGCTTTGAAGTCACACTGTGACCAATTTGTGAAATATGTGTCATTTGTGACGAACTTGTCATAAACTCGGTGATGATTTCAAATGAAAATCAAATTTCAAATTAATTGCTTAAAAGGCGCAAAGGCGAGCTAATGAAAAAGATTCCATGCTGGAACTGGAACCCGGGCCATCAGTATAGCGCACTGACATTCTACCGACTAAACCACATGGAGCGATACCCAGCCTGGAAAATTTCTCACTATTACATGTTGGGAAGGCTACAAACGCAGCACAAGATGAAATATTTATCGTGAGCCACCGACATGGGGCAAACACGAAACTTAATTAAATCCAGCATCGATTGAAACTATATTAATAATTGGAAATTTTTCCAGAGAGAAACATTCGCCTTGCATACAGTATTTCAAATGAAAATCAAATTTCAAATTAAAATTGCCTTTTAAGCTATTAATTTGAAATTTGATTTTCATTTGAAATACTGTATGCAAGGCGAATGTTTCTCTCTGGAAAAATTTCCAATTATTAAAATAGTTTCAATCGATGCTGGATTTAATTAAGTTTCTTGTTTACCCCATGTCGGTGGCTCACGATAAATATTCCATCTTGTGCTGCGTTTGTAGCCTTGCCAACATGTAATAGGGAGAAATTTTCCAGGCTGGGTATCGTTCCATGTGGTTTAGTCGGTAGAATGTCAGTGCGCTATACTGATGACCCGGGATCGAGTCCCGGCGTGGATATTTTTCACTATGTTGGCCTTTGTGCCTTTTAAGCAATTTATTTTAAATTTGATTTTCATTTGAAATATTGTATGCAAGGCAAATGTTTCTCTCTGGAAAAATTTCTAAGTATTAATAATGTGATGATTCTTGTCATAAACACTACGATAATTTTAAAGTAAAGTTTTGTTTGAAATATAAAATCTTATCTTTTTACCGTACTTTTTAGCAAGATATCGCTATTTCGGAGTCCTATTCTTCTAAAATATTTTTAATTTTCCATTTAAAAAACAATGCTTATCAACTGACATCTTTTTTTAATAAGTTCTAAGCTTGATCTTGAATTCAAGCTTAATATTAAGTATGCGTAAGCTTTTTAATGTGATGTGATTTGTCATTGCTTTATTAAATACGAACATGGAGTCTTACGGACATTAATACAACTGTTATTTATAGAACGACAGGATAAGCCCTATTTATTTAAATTTTCTATTCCGGTATATATTGTATTTTGTGAATATGAGGTAGTTAGATTTGGTTTTTTTTTTTTTTTAGGAAAAGAATGATCTGGGAAATAGAAACAACAAGTAAGATATATCATGCGTTAAGAATAGATTATAAAAAACTTTCCAACTCTTCCTAAATGTTTTAACAAGACATCGGGGGAAATAACGTAAATAAGATAACTAAGTAAACATGAAAACGCGTAAAACATTTGAAAAACTGATTTACGCAGTTATCATCCACCGCCAAATATGTTTTCTAATTCTTTTAAACAGTCCTGTATTTGATCTGTAGATTGATATATATATACTATATAATGGAAAAATTTAGTTTATCAAGGAAACGCATAACAGGTTGAAATTCTCTTTCAGCAATTTATACTAATATATGGAAACATACTTAAGTAATTTTGTACAACCCCGTAGTTTACCTAGAACCTTTATTACACGCCACTATTTAGTTAAAATTTAATTCAAACGAAAACACTCTTAAAACTGCTGAAATCACATTTCCAGAAATTATAATTTATAGACGGCAACGTATCCAATTCTTTGCGTGACCCTGTATATCATTTTATCTATATACTACTAACATTTCTTAGTAAATTAAATACAGTGCAGCGTAAAAATGCATAACTTATTTAAAAACCACCTTTAAGCAATACCCAGTAACCCTTACGAATACTTTTGTATAGTTCTGTCTATGAATTATAGCATATATATATACACCATATGCTATGCATAAATGTAGTGAATCATAATAAAAAATGCATTTCCAGCAATCATCGCTAATGAACAGTACTTCGGATACAATATAGTATCTGAAATATTTTGTGTATCCCTGTAAATGCTATATACACTTCGTATTATACATGAAATAATTCATAGTATGTAAACCTCAATGACGTATATCAATTTCATTACATATCAAATAGATTAACATAAATAAAGTACGCCGCAAACAATTCCCTCCACCCCTATATCATTATGTATTGGAATTCCTTTTTTAGCCCTGTAAATGAAAAATAACTATTCTTTTGCATCGCATATTCTACGGAATGCACATTTTAGTGCGCTTCATAAATGCATATCAATTTTATTCTGTTTGAAAGCGTGTAAAATCATTAAAAATCATTTAAAACGATTTTTTTCCCACAGGCCGTAATGTAATGGAATACAATTGACTGTCCCTGTAAATGAACTAAACATGCTACAAACTTCATTACAAATAGGGACCTTGCTATGGTAAACGTCAATAACATCCAAAAATTTCAGGTGAATCCGAGTATATTTACGCGAGTTAGAGCGCGGACAGACGGACAGACAAACCGAAGTCATAAACACTTTTCAACTTTATCGGGCATGAAAAACACTTTATTTCAATGCTTAAATATTATATTTTATTTTTTAATGCCAATAAAATAAATGTATCGAAAACGTAGAAAATGAGTTTACAATCAAAGAAAATTTAATAACTGATTCTGAATGTCTACAATTAAATGTTTGATTAAAATCACAATAAGCAAAAAAATGCTTAAATACAATTAAAAATATAATTATAACAATTTGAAAAACACTAAATAATTAGTATTTATAATTGTACTATTAAACAACAACAAACTATAATAGATAAATTAAATGCATTTAACAATTTCTCAAAAATCTTTCCATCGCCATATTGCTTCTGAAAAGAATCCCAGCTCAGTCTCATTGTATATAACATACAACTATTTAACGCATGATAATAATCTATCAAACAGGAACAAAAAATTTAAATTAAATAAAACATACCTTTTAAGTTTCATAAATATTTTAATAATATCCGTATTTTATCCTAAATATTCAGGCATATTTCTGTTAGCTTAAAAAACTAACTTTCCGCGTCAGTAATTCTCTGATCCTTATTTTATTCTGCGGTTTAATCGAGCGCAGACGATATTGACCAAGCAGGTGCTCCTACTGTATTATTACATTTTTTTTTTTTTTTTTTTTTTTTTTTTGTACACAACAGAGAGTTTAAATGCGCAATAATTTTATCTTATTTAAGAGTATCTGTAATGAAAATTTTCTATTTGAATGAAACACCTGCCTTTTTTCTTTCTTTTTTTTAAAGTAAAGTTTGTTTTACACGTAATAAATAAATACGTATCTTCTTAATAAATGAAAAGAGAGTATACAGGATAAAAAAAATTTCTTTGTCATTTTTTTCATATTCACTTTCTGTAGAATAAAACAATTTGTAAAATAACTTTTTTAAAGTCATATCTCTAAAACACGAATTTGAAATACGAATAATTATATCATGGGTTTTGTATAAAATTTGTATACATATTTTTTCGGAAAATACTAATTTTATTTAAAAAGTCTGAAAGAAGTAGAATTTTTTTAAAAAATAGTTATTTAAAATAGTTAAACACTAACAGGAAAAAATATGACTCGAATGCAAATTCTAAAGCAAGAAATGCATATATGACTAAACACTGAGTATTCTTTCTACGTGCTCATTAAAAGATACAGACTTAACTGTAATAGAAAATTTTAGTTTGAAACCACAGAAGGGTTTCGAATACCACTGGTCAACAAAAAATAAAATAAATAAATAAATAAATAAAATAAAATAAAACAACTTCCTCCCTGCAAACTAAATATATAAAGTGTACAGATTTAATATTCCTAATTCTAAATATGTTATCCAAATTGCTCCAATACGTACCATTTTTCCGAGAAACATTTTTATAATAATAGCAATCAGTGAAGGATTAATTTGCAATGGTAGATAAAATTGAAATTATAAAAAAGTATACTTTCACTGTCTTAAATAACAAATTGATAAAATATAGCATGAAAATCTAGTTTGTTGATACTTCTACCGTGCATTTTCCTTTTTCTGCCCCCCCCCCCTTCTCTTTTCGTGTCCGAATTTACTATTTCCTATCCACTAATATATTTTCATTCCTTATGTCGCTGTAACTCGGGCATGTAATATTTCTGTTCATTTTCAAAGATTTTTGATGTTCATATTTTTGTCACACTGTGACTTACAATATGGTGATTTTTTTCGTAACATATGTGACGTGACGTACGTTAGATGCAGTGTCATAACAGTGACGTCACAATTTTTTTTATTGCCAGAAAATATAATTTTACATAAATAACATGTTTTTAATATTTTTTGTAATTTTTTTAAGTTTTCTAAGAAGTTCACATCTCAGTCACAATGTGACATCACTGAGTGGTGGCATTTTGGTCACAGATGTGACGTGACCACAGTGACTCACAGTGACCTCACAACGACGTCACCGTGACCATGCATGCTATGAGGGATCTATAGGGTACGGGAATTTTTTTAAGACAAAAATAAAAAATAACTCAAAAACAGTCGACAGATGGCGCTGGTTCGTGCGATTTCGGTGGAAATATGCAAATGAAATAGTTATAAGAACTTGCGTTCTTAAGCCAGAACTAGTTCACCGTTGTGAGCCGTGTACTTGATCAAGGATACTGAGTATGAAGGATAAAAACTTTGTTGGTGAAGTTATTTTACGTGAACTAGGTCAGGATTAGAAGAAAAGTTCTTATAGCCGTTTCATTTGCATATTTCCACTAAAATCGTTCTAACCAGCTCCATCTGTCGACTGTTTTTAGAGTTATTTTTTATTTCTGTCTTAAAAAAAAATCCCGTGACCTATAGATGCTAATCCTGCAAACAGTTTTTCATTTCGGTTATTTTTTCGGTTTTTATGAATTTTTAAAGATTATACGGACTTTTTGTTCACCATGTATATGTGGCGAAAGATCCCCTTCTTCATCTATATTATAAAGGACAAACGTCTCTGCGCGTAACGCTGACGTCATTCTGTGAATGCCAAAACTTCACGATAAAATTTCGCTATTTCAAGTTTTGCAACTCTAATTTTTTAATTTCTAAACCTCTTCTAAACATTGCACATTTTTAATTTTTACACCGTCGCACAGGGGGGGGGGGGGGGGGGGCAACATCCCGAAAAGCTGGAAAAATATGAAAATGTTATTTAAATGCCACGAAATTTCATACACAGGTGTTTTTCAGGATGCTGATCTCGAATCTAAAATTAAATTTCCAAAAAACAAAATGGCGGATCCAATATGGCGGACTTAAATTTAAAATGCTTTGATAGTTATTCAATTTCTATGAAATTTCGTATACGGGTGCTTTTGGGGGTGCTAAATACGACTCAAAATTTAATTTAAAAAATGGCGGATTAAAAATAAAAACAATTATATTTAAATAAAATATTTGGAGTTTCGAAATGAAAAAGTTTCGAGGCTAAACGTTACAAGGTATTTTAAAGAAACTAAGAAATTTTTAATCGAAATTAAACGATGAATTTTTATTTTTGAAATACAATTAAGTACATTAATGAAAAATAAAATACTACAAGCTTTAATTTTTATATTATTAAGATAAAACGAAAGGATATTCTAAAATTCATCTTCTGAATCATCTGTTGTATACCAAGTAGACTCTTCAGAAGGGGAGGTGTCGTAATATTTTACTGAGGTTTTTGTGCCTCTAAAGGCAAGGATATAAATTTCTGCAATGGTAATTCACGTAAGCTTGAAACTAATGGATCTGATAACATTAAAAGTTCCCCCCCCCCCAAAAAAAAAAAAAAAAATCTTCCATTGTTTACGTCCTACTACATTTTACAGAAAAATCTTCTCGATACCTTTTTGATCACATTGTTACACGAATCTTGAGTGTCTACCAACATTTACCCAACAGGCAATATCGAGGAAGCTATTATTTCTGTGCCATGAATAAGTAGTTTGTGCACTGAAGTTGGCATATAGACCTAGGAATACAATTCGACGAATTTACAAGCTGTTTGTGAGCAACAATCCACGAAATTGATCAAATGAATGCTAAGAAATTACTTGTAATGTGACGTGGAATCGTTTGATCAAATTTTCGTCTACGCTCGTTATGAAAGCAGAAATAGTTGCGTTTTCAAAGAATCGACGAGCTGTATTGTAATCATTTGTTCTTCCAAATCCGAGGTTTGATTTATCGAGAAGTCCTAATTGTAAACGAAATCCCATTTGTAAATTTTGTTTTACAATTTTAATTTTTTTCTTCTCGTCAGGAGTGCACGCTTGCCAATCCTTTGTATCCCGCTTGTATGCCAAATGCAAGCTACACTCAAAACATCTTATACAGGCATGTAACGTGGAAATCCTGAATTGTAAATGATTTTCATTCACTTTTAGCTTGAAAATGTCATCAAAGTTATTAAACTGTTTTGAAGTTGCCTGATATAGGTACCAAAGTTGAATTGACAAATTCCTAGTAATGCATCATGGCATTAAAAATTTTACAATCAATCATCGCTAAAGCTAGTTTGCAATTAACGCTTGCTTATTTTCTATCAATGATTGTTTTAAAAGGAACAAGTTTACTCTTCTGATCCGTAATATAATCCATTTAACTGACATTAGCTTCCGCATTTTCGTGCAAAAAATGGATTGTGATGGGCCTAAAAAGTCGATGCGATGAAGATCTAGAATTTTTCCAGATAACGATTTCTGAATTATTGATGGAGTGGCACTAGTTGAGTGGTACTGGTTGAATGGCACTGGAGAAGTGAAAAAGCTATTTGAACCTAATTTCTACCATCATCAATGCTAAATTTTTGTTTAAAAGTACTTTGATCAGATATACTATCCTATCCGCACTTGCAAATCAAATTCGGATTGCTAATGTTCTCGGAAGTCAGACTCTTAATCATTTCCGTTTGCATTAATAAAATACGTTCAGCAGTATGATCTAGCAAAGATTGCAATTGACAAGATAATTCTTCTAATTACGTTAGAGTAAACAAAATTATTTGCGAAAAAGATAAGAAAATGTATTTCTATCGTATCGATGATGAAGAATTCTTTTCTTTTCTTTTTTTTTTTTTTTTTTTTTGCTAATCAAATTCTGCTTATGATTATAACATTTTAATATAATACATAATAATCTATCACAAAACTGAATAATCTAAAAATTTCAAAAGTGTTTGCCAGCTAAATTACTGTGAAAAGTAATAAATGTCATAGCTTTTGAAGCCACTAAAATGAATTTTTACTTGTGTTTGCAAAAGCCTGCATGAAATGCAGAATGACAGTTTTTGACAGCTGGTTTTTTCATTATTCATTGGATAATAGTCCATTCTATTATTTCCATTATATTTGATTATGGAGCACTGTGGAACTTATAAACTTTTTGATGTTTGAAAAGAATATATATATATATATATATATATTTAAGTTAATAAAAAATAATCGTGAAATTATTAATTTTTATGTACTTAATATAATTTTTGTAACATGCGCAAAAAAGTACATAGTATCATCGTGTGAATCCATTTTAAAGCATTAAAATATGATTATATGAAAAAATGTAGCACGTGTTTAGAGGAACCATTGTTTTGCTCTTTTTGTTCGCCTCAGATGGTAATCCTCCAAGTGTCACTTTTGAAATGATACAAGTTGCCACGACAAAACGAAAACCTTTTTATAAATATAGACATCTGACCCTCCAAACATTATTCTAGCTATCTGTATTGTCAAAATTTCCCAAATAGTAACTTTATTTTTTGAATTTTGGCCAGCTTTTTGGGCTTTTGTCCCACAGTGCGTCGTATAGGGCTTTTTTTTTACTTCCAAAGAAAGTTTGTGTGAAACGTGTATCGCAAGTTACTCATTTTTTATGGCTTTTTAAATATTTTTTAAGCATGCTTTTTTTAATTTATATCGCGTGCAGGCCTATTATGGATATTAACTCATACACACTAAAAACTGTATAAATAGTTCAGCATGTGTATCCGGCTAATATTCCGAAACGGAATTAAAACTTAATAAGTAAATAAATAAATCAATAAAATAAAATAAATTAAACAAATTTAACGTATATAGAATCAAACAATTTTGATTTTTACACTGTCGTATAGCAAAAACATATTCTTACTTTCAAATGAAGTTTGTTTGAAGCGTGTATCGTAATTTACTCATTTTTTATGGCCTTTTTAAATATTTTTCAATCATGATTTTTTTAATCTCTCTCTATCACGCGCAGGCTCTATTACGGAAGTAAAATAATAACCCATTCACACTTAAAACAATATATAGTGTGTCTCCGGCTAATATTGTATAACGAAATTAAAACTTAAAATACATATAAATAATAATAAAAAACAATAAAACACACGAGGGCAAGTCATTAATTATGTCACAAAAGCCAAAAAAAAAAAATCCCTACCGGCCCGGCCTACAGGCGGAGGAAGATTTCGAAGTTAAGTATATTAATTGCACAACCAAAAGCTAAATCATGATAGATATAAATCCACTTTAATGTTTTTATCTGGCCGCTTTTCACGAATTTTTATTTCATTTTTATATAATAGCTGGTTTTATCAGAATCATGTTAAGGCGGTATTCAAAAAAATGCTTTTCCATGCTCAACAACTCGAAATTTTCTGGCCCATTTTCAGATTCATTTTTAATAGAAAAAAATACGAAACTTGTTGACGTGATTTTTGAAAAGATTTATAAGCGACATGTGTTTTTATTTTTCTTTCCATTAATTGAAACTTGATTAATAATCAATTACTTTCTCAGTAGGGCAATATTTTTCCGTTTCTAACACAATCACTTCGGGAAATTCTGTTCAAAATGCCCACTTTGACATCATTTTTTGAAATATATTCTGCCTCTATCAAAAAATCGATCATAACGGTACATTATATAGTTTCTGAAGAAGGGAATCTATCAATTGGGTGCGTTTGAGAGCAAAAATTAATTTAAAAATGAGTAAGAAAATAAGCAGTTTGGATTTGAATACACCTTTAATAAGATGATTTCTTTCTTCAACCGCTATGTATTTTTAATTTGTTTTTGCTGTAAGAATTGGTCCTATCAATAACTTGTCTATGTAAATGTTTAAGACAATATTAAGAAGATATATAATAAATTCATGGGGATAATCTTGTGAATTGACGGAGTTATGGAAATTTTTCTTCTCCACCCCCCCTTTTTTTGTTTTCGTTTTTAATTTTTTTTGCGGAACGAATTGGTCCTATCAAAAACTTGTGAATATAAAAATTGTACATAATATTAAGGAGATGTATAATAAAATTAATTGGTTTTGATATCTTGAGAATTGACGAAGTTAGAAATTTTTTTCTCCCAAAAACCCTATTTTTTGCTCCCCTTGAGCCCATTTTTAATTTTATCAAAAATCTGTGATACAAAAATTTTTGGTCCTATTTTTAGAAGTAATAAAAACTTTAAACTGATTTGATATGTACAAAAATTAAGAAGTTATGGGGTTTTTCGGTTTTCACAAACCCCCTCCCTATTTTCATCCCCTTAGTCCGATTTTGCCCATTAACGAATTTGACTGAGATTTTGTGCCCCTTGATTTTATATATCAGTTTGGAAGAGATTTGTGCAGAATTGTGGAAGTTATCGTGTCCAGAAGAAAGTGATATATATATATATATGTGTGTGTGTGTGTATATATATATATATATATATATATATATGTGTGTGTGTGTGTGTGTGTAAAGTTTTTCACTGAGGGTGGTTTTGGGTTCTTGGGGTCATGATCGGTGTAGATCTGCAAATATTTTTCAGAAATTTCAACATAGGAACGACGCCAATAGGTAGTATTTCAAACGAAATCTACCTAAAAAGGAAAACCAAGATACTTAAAAGACATGTTTATTTCTTTATATAATCGTCATTTACATTGACACATTTGTTCCATCTCTTTATGAGTTTTCTAATACCTGCTGCATAAAAGTCTTTGGACTGCACTCTCAGTCATTTGTGTACCTCACATTCAACGTCTGCATCAGTCGGCTGTAAGCTAAACCATGTGACCACTCTGTTGCAATTGCTAATGCTGTCTGTTTTTGTTCGCCTGTCAGCTCTAACATTTTCTCAACCTTCCGCACTGTTTGTCTGTCGCAATCTCAACAGGACGACCAGTTTGTTCTTCGTCAACAAATTTTAAACGCCCCTGCTCATCTTGTACTATTGTTGTCTCATAAATTCGAAATTGACATCGTACAGTTTGACAGTGCTGCCACTTATTGGCATATTATAACAATTTACAATATATAAACAATTTACTACTTATTTCCGACCTCTCATATCGGTTTGTGACCTACTTAGTGACTTTCCTTCGTAAATTTAATATAATGCAATCGAACAATCTTGATTTCTGCACCGTGGAATAGGTTAAGAAACGTACTATTAGTATTATAATTTGTTTGAAAATTGCATCATTTCACTGATTACGAGTCCAACACTTTTTAAACGAGTGGTAAAAACGTCAAAAAAATGTCAAAATAGAAAAAAAAATGAAAATTAACACTTTTGTTTCAAATAAATGAAGAAGTAATTAAAAATAAATTTTACAGAAGGAAAAAAGTTAGAAAAAAGATTAATCAAGTGCATTGGGGAAATAATTTTCTATTTACCTTTATATTTTCTTCCTTGATTGCGCTCTTTTTTATCTTTTGAAATTGTTATAAAACCGTTATGAAAACATAACAAAGGTCTAAGAAATAAAAACGAAGAAATAAAACTTAAATTTAAATACTTTCATCACCACGAATACGAATCAGTTTTTTCTAAACGTGAAGAACCAGCTTATTCTAGACGTCATCTGTCGACAAATTGTCATCTAAAAATGTTAGATTGTAAGATTTATTATTGTAATCATTAATCAACCAAGGAGGCTGAACAAAAGCAAGTTATTTTCCTGTATTTAAGCCGCATAAATGTAAAGAAAAAAAGACCAATTTTCAACTAATTATTTCTCAAAGATAACTATTAAAATTTTTCAGAAGCCAATAAAAGCGAAATGATTGTGGGAAAAAAATGTCTTTTTGTAAGTATTTATTTTAATTCGTAAATCGCAAAAGTTTTTCGGTGAGTTTCTCCAAATGATTTGTCATATTTGTACAATTTCATCAAAATTATTTCATTTTCATTTCACCAGCACCGAAGTAAAAAATTAAATCTTAAAAGAAGGCGATGTTTTTTTTTTCTTTTTCTAATGAAGCGCTGAAAAGGGGCTTTTTTATTAAATAAACTTTTAACCTACATTATATAGTTTTATTACTTGAACATATTGTTTTATTATTGGTAGTTAAGGAATCTCAGGACTCTTAAAGCTTTAAAATTTTCGAAATTTTCATTTTTTTAGATGTTAAACTCCTATCTTTTCTGAACATTTTGATATAATTGTTTCCTTGAAATTCCTATTACAACTCAGATTCAAAATATTAGAATAATTACTTTTTTTTCACAAACTGGAAATATTCTTTGGTAATTTAACATCTTTTAATGCAAATATGCAAACGATATTTTTATTAAGAGCTTATTGTTGATTAAACTTATTTATTATATTAAAATTAATATCATTTCTGAAAAGAATAATTGAAAAAAAATTATTTTGAAAAGTCAAAATATTAGAATATTTATTCAAGTGGTTCAAAATATTAGAATATTTCGCATTAATTCTACTTTAATTATCACCAATTCATAACTGGTGGCATCATTGATTAAATTCAGACGATTTTATTTTAAATCGGTGTTCTTTTTACAGTTTGTTTGCTTTTTCGTCTTAAAATGGGTCGTGTGGGTGATATTCCTGAATCTATTAAACTTCGTATGTTTGATTTGTATCGGCACGGTAAAAATCAATGTTATATAGGGAATTATTTACATTGTTCGCAATCAAGCGTTAGTAAAATACTAACACAATATTCAAAAAATAGAAAATTTCAGAATAATCGCCGAAATGGCGGCCGAAAACCAAACGCATCTGCTAGAGCTGACAGGAAACTGAAGCGTATAGTTAAGAAAAACCGATTTAAAAGCGTGCAATTCTTGCACCGAAAATGGAAAGAAGAAGGAGTTGCAGTTTCTACATCGAGAATATAAAGACATCTCCATAAATTTAAGTTTGAATCGCATATACCGAAAACAAAATCTCTCATGACTGTAAAACAAAAACGTATAAGATTCAATTGGTGTAAATCAAGACGTTTATGGAGCGAAGAAGATTGGGAAAATATATTATTTAGCGATGAAAGTATGTTTTGTATCTATACAAGATAATTTCATCCCTAACTAATATGTTTTTCCAATCTTCTTTGCTCCATAAACGTCTTGATTTACACCAATTGAATCTTATACGTTTTTGTTTTACAGTCATGAGAGATTTTGTTTTCGGTATACGAGATTCAAACTTAAATTTATGGAGATGTCTTAATGTTCTCGATGTAGAAACTTCAACTCCTTCTTCTTTCCATTTTCGGTGCAAGAATTGCACGCTTTTGAATCGGTTTTTCTTAACTATACAATCCAGTTTCCTGTCAGCTCTAGCAGATCCGTTTGGTTTTCGGTCGCCATTTCGGCGATTATTCTGAAATTTTCCATTTTTTTAATATTGTGTTATTACTAACGCTTGATTGCGAAAAATGTAAATAATTCCCTATATAACATTGATTTTTACCGTGCCGATACAAATCAAACATGCGAAGTTTAATAGATTCAGGAATATTACCCACACGAACCATTTTAAGACGAAAAAGCAAACAAACTATATAAAGAACACCGATTTTAAATAAAATCGTCTGAATTTAATCAATGATGCCACCAGTTATGAATTGGTGATAATTAAAGGAGAATTAATGCGAAATATCCTAATATTTTGAACCACTTGAATAAATATTCTAATATTTTGACTTTTCAAAATAATTTTTTTCAATTATTCTTTTCAGAAATGATATTAATTTTAAGATAATAAATAAGTTTAATTAACAATAAGTTCTTAATAAAAATATCGTTTGCATATTTGCATTAAAAGATGTTAAATTACCAAAGGATATTTCCAGTTTGTGAAAAAAAATTAATTATTCTAATATTTTGAATATGACCTGTAGAACGGAAGTTATGGCTTTTACATTTATTTACGCTCAATAACTGAAGCATCGTTTCGGAAACTTTGAAGCCATTTTTCTCCAAATGACGTTTTGGGGCATAACGCGCACGATATCGCAAAAACTTATGAATATTTTTTCATGAAATTTTCAAAACATATGTTTCATGTTAGTCTGTATAAACTGAATCTAAAATTTCCTTTTTATTGTTCAAAACAATATTTTTTTAGGTGATTATACTGTTGAAATTTTCTTAATTTTGCATTAGCTAAATACAACTTTGTATTAAAAATATAAAAAGAAAAGTTTTAAATACAAATTTATTTAAGTTCAGGATAATTATTATAATCTGAAATATAAGTAGGCACCAAAATTTTCATTCTAGTTGCAATACTTATTTTGTAATCGTGCGCGTAAGCTGTTATGCCGATTTTTTCTCGTCAAATGTCTAGCAGGTTGGAGCCCCTGTAAATACTAATTCTGCATCTTATAATTTTTTAAATACATGAAATGAAAGAACATACTTATATATTTTATTCCAATTAAAATTGTGTCTTAAAATTAAATACATTTTAAGATATTAAATGTTGAAAATGGTCCTTTTTTTTCATTTTTTCCAATTTTTAAAGTCCTGAGACCCCTTAATCAAATTAATATTACAGTTTTTTCTTAAACGTTTAACAATAATAGGTCTACAGTTTCACAAAAAAAAAAAAAAAAAAAAAAAAAAAAAAAAAAAATCGTAAGATCTCATGCTATTTGCATGCAACGCATCGGGTTGGCATGCTACCTAGTTTTTTTAACGGCAGGACTCGGTTGTATGAACAAATTTTCAGACGGTTACTTGCGGTAGATATCACTAACCATCACACTCATACTCAAACTGACAAACTCTCTTCTTTTATTAGTATAAAAGGTACTTTTACCCCTAAATAGCAGGAAAATTGTGTGATCCAGAACTGTTCTCTATTTAGAGGTTTTAATGCATAATTTAAAAAATTGTTGTTTAGTTAATTTAAATAAACTAAATCCTTTGATTAATAAAAATGTAATAACAATAAAAAGGATTAATGTAAGAGTATTTTTAAAGGAGAATAAAATAATAATAAATGGGTAAAATTTGTTTAGATAAATACTCATTGTTTTTATTTAAGAGGGCTTAGGGAATAAAAACTTTTTAAAAATCGATTTTTTTATCTATTTTGATTATTCAATTAATTCTGAACGCAGTGCAAAAAAACGCATAAAAATATTTGCATTTTTAACGGAGTGATAAACATTGATGTCAGGGTTGTGCAAAATTTTAATTAGAATGACGATTGAAAACTAACGATTAATTTTTTAATCATGACTAAAGATTGACCGATTACACTTAATTTCAATCCAACTCATAGACTAAAGATCAGTGATTATTTTATTTTAATCAATGCTTTGATTACGATTAAATCAATTCAATCCTACTCATAGATTAATGACCAATGATTATTTTGATGTAATCGCTTGCTGTTTTACAATTAAATCAATTTTCAATCTAAATAGTCAATCTAATTAATCAGTCTAATGAAGGATTTATGATTAAAAACTTCATGTATTGTTCTGACTTTGATTCCTTCATTTTATCTTTTTTTCAAACTTCTTCTGGCTTAATCCCCCTTGATCGCTGCTAAGATTCTGCATCGGGTCTTGTCTTGGACCGGGTTGTCTTTAAATATTTTGGATTTGGTTCGGTTTCGAGTAGGTTTTGATTCTTTCTGGTCGGGCTCGGTATGACACGATTTTTTAAAAAAAAGTTTTGAATATTTTTCGAATGAAGAAAATTATATGAATACAACGAATGTATTAGTGCTCATTTTTATACAGAATCGATAAAATTGATATCTACCTTATACATATACAGATAGATATAATATTAATAAAAGTCCTTCCGGCCAGTGGCGGGAGGAAGAGGTAGCTTTCATATTCCTTATTTTAAAAAAGATAACTTATATTATTCAAACACACGAAGCTGAATTTTGTGGAAACCGAATATAGGAGATTCAATACTAATTTTTATCAATACTAAATCATAATGAATGAGAATTTCGCGAAATTAGTCAGCTTTATCCAAGCTGCTTTTATTTAAAGTAACTTATATTTGGCTGCCAAATTCGGCGATTTCATAAAGTCCCTGCCATTTTAAGACAACATGATGGATGAGGCTAACCAGTGAACTTGGTCGAGACCTTAGTAATTGCTGTGCACATGCTCACTCACATCGGAATCGGTTGATATATACGAGTGCTATCGCAGGCAAGAAATCAGATTTTTCAAAATGTCACCCACATTAGAAATTGAAACTGCTATATCTGAGCCATTTTTTAAGATAAAGACAAACAAAAAATGCTCCTGAATCCTTATATCAAGGTCAAATACTTAAGAAAGAAATCTTTTTCAATTTCTAATTTTTTTGCACCTCACTTTAAATATATATATTTTTAATTTAATGGCCGCCATTTTGAAACAAGATGGCTGATGAAGCTGGCCAGCGAACTTGGTCGAGGTATTGCTTATACTATCCACATGCCTTCTTCCATCGAAATAGGCGAATACGTGTGTTATCGCGTGACAAATACAAGAACGTTTCAAAGTGTTAGCCATGCTAGAAATTCAAAGTGCTATAATTCAACAATTTTTTAAGATATAAACAAAAGAACAAATTTTCAGAAACAAAAACTGCTCCAGAATCTTTGTATCAAGGCCAAACACATAAAAAAATCTTTTTCATTTTCCAATTTTTTAATACTTCATTTTAAATTTTAAATTACATTTATTTAAATGGGAACCATTTTGAAACAAGATGGCTAATGAAGCTGGCCAACGAACTCGGTCGAGACATTGGTATGTACTATGTACAGACCAAATTACATCCAAATCGGCTCATAAATACGCCTGTTATCACATGACAAAAATCAGGTCGTTTTTTAATGTCAGCGACAATAGAAATTCAAAATGCTATAACTCAGCCATTTTTTTAGATATAGACGAAACAAAACCTGTTCCGGAATCTTTGTATTAAGATCAAACACATACAAAAAAATCTTTTTCATTTTCCAATTTTTTGGTATCTCATTTTAAATTTTAAATTTTTAAAAAATTTTTTAAATGGCCGCCATTAGGAAACAAGATGGCGGATGAAGCTGGCCAACGAACTCGGTCGAGATATTTGTATGTACTATGTACACACCAAGGTACATCCAAATCGGTTCATCAATACGTCTGTTATCACGTGACAAAATTCAGGACGTTTCAAAATGTCAGTCACGCTAGAAATTCAAAATGCTATAACTCAGCCATTTTTTAAGATAGAGACGAAACAAAAACTGCTTCCGAATCTTTTTATCAAGGTCAAACAAATAAGAAAAAAATATTTTTTCAAATTTTAATTTTTCGGTACCAAATTTCAAATTTAAATTTTTCTTAAAAATTTAAATGGCCGCCATTTTGAAACAAGATGGCGGCTGAAGCTGGCCAACGAACTCGGTCCAGACATTGGTATGTACTATGTATAAACGAAGTTACATCCAAATCGGTTCATAAATACGCCTTTTATCGCGTGACAAAATTCAGGACGTTTCAAAATGTCAGCCACGCTAGAAATTCAAAATGCTATAACTCAGCCATTTTTTAAGATATAGACGAAACAAAAACTGCTCCGGAGTCTTTGTATAAAGGTCAAATACATAAGAAGAAAATATTTTTCCATTTTCAATTTCTTGGTACCATATTTCAAATTTTAAATTTCTTTAAAAATTTTAAATGGCCGCCATTTTGAAACAAAATGGCGGATGAAGCTGGCCAACGAACTCGGTCGAGACACTGGTATGTACTATGTACACACCGAATTACATCCAAATCGGTTCATAAATACGAGAGTTACAGTGTGACATAGGTCAGATATATATATATATATATATATACAGGGTGATTCATAAAAGATGGGCAGAACTTTAAGGGGTTATAGTACACTTAAAGACAAATAATATTAAATAGGAGACTAAGGGTCCCAGACGTATTCCCAAGGAGATAGGGGGCATTAAAGTTTAGGGTCCGAAATTTCAAATGATTATAAAACATGGAAAAATTGGTCGATTCGTTTGCGGTTTTTGCAAAAAATTTTCTTTATGCCAGTATTTTCTTGAAATAAAATTTTAAAGTTCAATTTCAAAAAATGCCGATAGGGGGCGCTTTAGACTTTGGAGTAACAAACAACTATTTTTTAACGTTATTTTTTGTATTTCTTTAAATGATTTCGAAAGCTTAGACTTAAACTTAAATTTTGATCTAAAAATCTGAGTCCTAACGAGTAGTTAAGTAGCGTAAACTGAAATTTGAAATTTGAAACCCTTCTCCCCCCAGAACAAAAATCAGTTATTCCCGATCTTTGTGTCGTAGATTAGGCTCTAACTACTGCCGCATTTTGCTAAAATTATTCTTTATGTCAGTATTTTCTTGAAAATAAATTTTAAAGAAAATTTTCAAAAAATTCCGATAGAGGGCGCTTTAGACTTTGGAGTAACGAACAACTATTTTATACCGTTATTTTTTGTGTCTCATTAAATGCTTTCTAAAGCTTAGACTTAAATTTTCAGCCCAAAATCTGAATCGTTAGACGTGGTTAAGTTTCTGGTGAGAGGGGTTTGAAATTTCTACTCCTGAGCACAGTTCAGTTTACCATGTCCACACATTGTGTGCTGTGATACGAGGTAAAAAGACACAAATTAGGATTATGTTACCAATGCATATTTATTAACATGTAATTACAATAAATGTTCAAAATTGTGACCACCAGAGGTTATGCACGCAGAACAACGGCGAAGAATGGAACGGCGAACATTCGCGAAAACATCAGGCTTTTCGAGCACTTCCCCTACAGCGGCGGAAAGTCTGGCGACCAGTTCCTCGGGGGATTCAATGGGTGTCTCATACATAAGAGCCTTCAATCGTCCCCAAAAAAAGAAATCGAGGGGTGAAAGATCTGGCGAGCGAGCAGGCCAAGCAACAGGACCACCTCGACCAATCCATCTGTTCGGAAATGTGATGTCCAGATAGTTGCGGACGTCTCGTACGTAATGGGCTGGCGCTCCATCGTGCTGGAACCACATGACCCGCCGGGTGCGTGGAGGAACAACGTTTAACAGGTCTGGCAGCACATGTTGCAGAAATGTGAGGTATGTTTTACCGTTGAGGCGTTCAGGAAGAAGGTACGGTCCGATTAGGTGGTCTCCGAGGATTCCTGCCCAAACATTGATGGAAAAGCGTCTCTGATGAGCATGTGGATACGTAGCATGTGGATTGACATCCGCCCATACATGTGCATTGTGTGTGTTAAATGTACCTTCACGTGTGAAGGTACATTCATCGGTGAAAAGCACAGTTCGTCCAAAATGTGGATTTAGCACGTTCTGCTGCAGAAACCAGCGGGCGAATTCAATACGATTTGGATAATCCCCTGGAGACAGTTTCTGGACTCGTTGCACATGAAACGGGAGCAAATGTTTATCCTTCAGTACCCTCCAAGTCATGGACTGTGAGGTATCCACCTGCCTAGCCACTGTTCGTGTACTTGTACTTGGCTGCGCCGCTACTACATCCAGAATGGCTTCTGCAACAACTACTGATTCGTCCTTTTTTGCACGACCTGCATTCGACCGGGAAGCGAGAAATGATCCCGTCTCACACAACTGTCTGTGCAAGCGCTCGAAAGTTTTGCGGTTAGGCAATCGCCTGTTGGGAAATCACTCTCCGTACATTCGTTGTGCCTCTGCACCATTTCCATCTGCCGCTCCGTAAATTAAATGCATCTCAGCCTTTTCCTTATTCGTGAAGGGCACCATCTTCCGATTCATTACTACAGCGACTTACACTTGACTCACCGTTCTGTGGTTTTTATGCCTGAATCGTGTCGAAATTTTGCATACGTGTTCTTCTTCTTCCCCATTTGACATTTGCATACTTTCTGTTTCCTTCTTCACCCGGTGACTAGCGTCAGGAATGGAGCTTTAACGTTTGCATGAGCTACGTTTCCAACTGTGCCAGTGCCTTTATGAGTGAATTCCGACTATGCAGTCCTTGACGAAAATTGTATTTTTGCCTCGTATCACAGCACAGAATCGTTGGGCATGGTTAAGTAGTGCAAACTGAACTATGTTCAGAAGTTGAAATTTGAACCCCCTCCCCTCGCTACTGAACCACGCTCAGCGATTCAGATTTTGAGCTGAAAATTTAAGTTTAAGTCTAAGCTTTAGAAAGCATTTAATGAGACACAAAAAATAACGGTATAAAATAGTTGTTCGTTACTCCAAAGTCTAAAGCACCCTCTATCGGAATTTTTTGAAAATTTTCTTTAAAATTTATTTTTAAGAAAATACTGACATAAAGAATAATTTTAGCAAAACGCGGCAGTAGTTAGAGCCTAATCTACGACACAAAGATCGGGAATAACTGATTTTTGTTCTGGGGGGAGAAGGGTTTCAAATTTCAAATTTCAGTTTATGCTACTTAACTACTCGTTAGGACTCAGATTTTTAGATCAAAATTTAAGTTTAAGTCTAAGCTTTCGAAATCATTTAAAGAAATACAAAAAATAACGTTAAAAAATAGTTGTTTGTTACTCCAAAGTCTAAAGCGCCCCCTATCGGCATTTTTTGAAATTGAACTTTAAAATTTTATTTCAAGAAAATACTGGCATAAAGAAAATTTTTTGCAAAAACCGCAAACGAATCGACCAATTTTTCCATGTTTTATAATCATTTGAAATTTCGGACCCTAAACTTTAATGCCCCCTATCTCCTTGGGAATACGTCTGGGACCCTTAGTCTCCTATTTAATATTATTTGTCTTTAAGTGTACTATAACCCCTTAAAGTTCTGCCCATCTTTTATGAATCACCCTGTATATATATATATATATGGATATATATATATATATATATATATATATATATATATATATATATCAATTTTGAACGGAGGGTGGTTTCGGGGTCTGGGGGTCATGATCGATGAAAATATACCAAAATTTTTTGAAATCGCTTTCCTCCGAACGGCTGCAATAGGTAGCTTTTTGTAATGAAAGCTACCTAAAACGATTTTATGACATGAATTTGTGAAAATATTTTATGAAACTACTGATTAAACGAATACATGCTAAATGCGGTGTTTGTGGGACGCTACCATAATGTAATTTTAGTATTTTGTTACAATTACAGTAGTATCCTCGACTTACGTCACCCCGCATTTACGTCGTCTGGCCTGGAAAAAAAAATTCCTTAGTTAAGACGTATTTTGCACTTTTTTGAACACTTTTTGTTCTATGAAGGGAAAATTTCCTGCGACAGTCACGTGATAGTGACAAATAAATAAAAAAAGTCACTAGAAAAAGCTTATAAAACTCACTCTGCTGTTACAAAGTGATTCTATGAGAAAAAAAAAAGAAAAAATTGCCCATTCAAACGTTATTGCAAGATCTTTTCACATCCTCTAAAACTAGAATAACAATAAATTGCAAGTTAACAATTTATTGATTTATACCAACTTCTTGTATTGCAAATGCATTTTTTTTTCTAATGTTAAATGTATGATGTATTTTAATCCCAAAATACAACAGAATATGTTCATTAGATTTTGAAGAATTTTTATTACTTATTCCCTTTTGCTTATCTAACCCAGCAAAGAGGAAATTGCTGGCCAGCAGCAATATAGGTGCTGGCAATGATGGAGAAGTGCTGGCTGATGGTCTACCACTGCATGACTACTGCTGGACAGCTTCAGTCGACTTTGCTGTTTGAAATCATCAGATAAAATTCTAGTGGGCATCCATTTTATCTCATGTGCTGGCCCACCATTACATGGAAGTGCACGAACTTTTGCAGTATTATTGCTGGGAACCCTTACGCTAGGTGACTCTGCGAATATCGAAGACATTGAGTATTTGAACACAAATCTGAAATGAATATCTTAACACAATTTAAGCTGTGAAGCTAATTTTTTTTAAACTGTAAAAATTATAGCACCACTGCCACCAGCAAAATAAATAAGTAAATGAATAAATAAATAATTTCTTTATTTCAACGCACTTTTTTTTCTCCTTAAATCTGGTTTTACTAGGTTACAAAGGATTTCGGTTTTCATAATTTACGCAGTTCAGAATCAATAATTAAAAAAAGGGGTATAAACTACATAGGATTTCTATGCAATAGAATAATTTCTAGACCAGTTTAATGATTGGGAACGTAAATCACAAAAGAAACAAACTTGAAATAGTGTAATGAGAGCTTGAAAAACTACGAGCAATCGTAGCGTACGCTGAAAGCACTTGTTCATGTCCAATCACGAAAACCAAGCAGCATCGAGCGCGGTCAGTACTTGGGAGGGTGACCACATGCAGTTCAAATATTTCTATAGACATTTCTATTATAGACACTTCTACAGATGCTTCTATAGCTCTTGGTGAAACTAGGTTATAGAAAAAGAGCCATAATTATATAATACTTTGTTTTATTATAGAATTCTATAAGAAATTTTTGTAAGGGAAAGTGCTGGGCCAGCAAAGGAATAGCAGTTAGATAGGTGCTAGCACTGCACGAAAAGTGCCGGATTGAAGTAATGTGATGGCATACCAATGCTGGCCTGCTGTTGGCCATCACTAATGGGCCATCTGCATTCGGCTTGGACACTTTTCGACAGGTTTAAGTAATGGCACCCTTGCACTTTACCGATGATAGCACTGCTGGCTTCCATCTCTTTTCCAGCTGATGGCCCACTGTTTCTTTCTTTGCTGGGAAATGTACCTCGACTTACGTCTCTAGTCTTGTAACGAATTGCTGACGTAAGCCGAGGTATTACTGTACTTAAACTATTTTTAAAACATTTTTTTCTGCTGAAGAGTGTGTATCTAGAGTATATGCGTATCAATACAAAAACCCTTAACGGGTTAAAAGTTTGACGCAGCACTTTACTTTATAGCTATATGAATCTGAAATATGGGTCTTAAAAATTCTGATATCAAATTTTAAGTGACGCTGTGCTATTAAAATGAATTTATATATATTTAATTTTTCCTTTTTGTTGTATTTATTTTTAATCAGTGATACTTTTTCATTCAAAATATGAGTTTTAAAAGATACGATATCAAAATTAAAGTGACGCTGTGATCTGACTTAGATTAGTTAAAAAATTACTTTACACATACTTATGTTTTGTCTTCTGAAATATATTTAGAAATTGAAACATTTTTTTTTTCAATACACTATCAAATATGTCATACATTTTCTCAGCTGATGTTATGTATTAAATGTATTTAATTCAATAAATTTATTTATCTTTTGCATCACGATATCCAGAACCATCCGTAAAACTTGTGTAAACGTTTATTTTGCGTCATAGTATCTAAACTAAGTAAATAGTATGTAAATAGATAGTGTGATGCAAAGAAAACATTTACACAAATTTTACCGATGGTTCTGGATATCGTGACGCAAAAGATAAATAAATTTATTGAATTAAATACATTTAATACATAACATCAGCTGAGAAAATGTATGACATATTTGATAGTGTATTGAAAAAAAAATGTTTCAATTTCTAAATATATTTCAGAAGACAAATCATAAGTATGTGTAAAGTAATTTTTTAACTAATCTAAGTCAGATCACAGCGTCACTTTAATTTTGATATCATATCTTTTAAAACTCATATTTTGAATGAAAAAGTATCACTGATTAAAAATAAATACAACAAAAAAGAAAAATTAAATATATATAAATTCATTTTAATAGCACAGCGTCACTTAAAATTTGATATCAGAATTTTTAAGACCCATATTTCAGATTCATATAGCTATAAAGTAAAGTGCTGCGTCAAACTTTTAACCCGTTAAGGGTGTTTGTATTGATATCATTACTTTTTTGAGGTTTAGGATCAAAAGATTAAAAAAGTACACCTTCATAGATAAAATTGGATTAAATTTTCCTAGAAACAAAATAAACTTAATGAAATACCAAAATTTTAGAAAAAGTGCATGAAAAATAGAATACTTTTAATTCATATCTTGGTACTACTTGCGGATTCGCCCGGAGTCCACCTTGTTTCTTTGTTGATCATCGCCGATGTTAAATTTATTTATTTTATGTTATGTTTGTTGTTGTTTATATTATGTTTGTTGTTGTTATGTTATTAAATTAAGCATAAAGTGATTATAAATGACCAACAAAGAAACAAGATAGCGGACTCCGGGTGAATTCGCAAGTAGTTCCCATATCTTTTTAAACTCATACTTTGAATTTATGAGAGATATGAATGATAAAGCATCAATGATTAAACTTTTATACATCTTTTTAAATTGAACATAATTTCTGCACATGCGATTATAAAAAAATAAAATGATGAAATATATATAGAGATGATAATTAATAGCATAGCGTCACGCAAAATTTGATATCATTATTTTTAAGTTCCATATTTAAAATTCTTAGAGAATAAGATAAAGTGCTGCATCACTAACTTTTAACCCATTAAGTATTTTTGTATTGATACTACTACTTACAGGGATGGGGAATTTTCAGAAAATCTTACCAAACAAAGATTTATTTTATGAGCCAGCAAGATACAACGTATAGTTCAAAAACATTGAGAAAACACACAGCAAAAATAGTTTATACTGTTACTAAGAAATTGTTACTATAGTAGTCACTGTAACTAAGAAATTATTAATTGTTATTAAAAAAATATATACAACAGAGGAAAGTTTAGTATAAGATAGAACTTAGCACTATCGAAGTAAATTGGAAAAATATAACCAACTATTAAAAAAATGTTTTTGCCAGACCTTATATAGCCTGCAGTATTTTCAAAGATTGCCTAAAAATCCACTCGCCCTGCGAGGAAAGGTACTCGCCAGTGGCAAGCAAAATGATACATTTCCCATTCCTGACTATTTAAAGTGTTTTCAACTGGTTTTAATTGCAAAAGAAGATCTTTAACATTTTAAAGATTATAGTCTGATAATTTCAAAGAAATGTTAATAGTGTATTAATAATTTTAGTATAATGGCTGTGGTTATTGATAAAAGTTTCAAAACAAGTTATCTGACTATTCTAGTAAAAGTTGCAAGGTAAGAGTAGTGTAAAATGATCATTGCATTCTTTTAACCAAGCATATACAGCATGGTAATTGTGAAAGTACTTTTGTATTTCAATGACATGTTTTGTAATTGTTTGTGGAGTTATATTGTCACCTAGAAGATTTAACCAATGAGTAGAGCAACCATATGCTTTAAGTTTATCAGTATCTCTTCATTCTTGCCTCATGTAGTTAAAATAAAATCGTTAAAACCCTGTTTTAAAATACTAGTATAATTTTTGCCAGCAACAAAAATTGTGACAAAAGGTATTTTTGATGTGATGGTCTTTTCCACTTCGGCACAAATTGGCCATCAATGGTTGAAGTTCACAATAATTTTCAGAAACAGATAGGTGAAATTTGTGATATTTACTTTCGCTAAGCAACGTAGATTATAGAAAATTGCAGAAAATGGATGCACATGTTATTAGTGACATTTTAGATACTGTGTCCTTGCACCATTAAAAAAAAAAAAAGCTAAACGTGACTAGAGATGAAAAAGCTGTATTTTATTTGGCGATAGATAATAGATTTTTTAATTGCCACTTTAAAAACTTTAATTGCCATGCGGCAGGGTTGGCCTTTTATGACTCATTCGAGACAAATTATTAATAATCTAAAATATTTCTATAGCAACAGCAAAAAAGTCTTAAAGATTCACTAGACGGAACCCGTCAAAACTTGATGGCACCAAACAAAAAAGTTTAACTCTTTAAAATGTTATTTACTGACATAACAACATCAATAAATCTCTCATTATTTGGTACTAATTTCATATAAAATACATTCATATCTACTACGATCATAAAATCCTTATTAGAATCGGTAGATAATAAACTATGTAGTGCATACAAATGCATTTTGTGTGCACTAATGTTAGATAATGACGAAAATGTATTGTACAATATATATCGGTATCATGCTGATCGATGGCAAAGCACTTTTAAGTAGGGATGGGCAATGTCTAGAATTAAATATAATGATAAATCAGCATCTTTATATCATATTCCGATATATCGATTTAGGAAAGTGCCCCCCGGGGAGGGGGGGGAGCAAAGTGGTGGGCAGAGCACTGGAAGTGCATAAAATGATTAAGCAGTCACAGGCCTTTCCAACGATATGTCACATAACGGGTGTCGGCAAAATTTAGGAAAGTGCCCCCCATGGGGGAAAAGTGGTGAGCGGTGCACCAGAGGGCCATAAAATGATTAAGCGGTCACAGGCCTTTGCAACGATGTGTCTTATGAGGGGTGATGGCAAAATATACAAAAAGACCCTCCCTCGGGGGGGGGGGTACAAGTGGGGAGAGGAATGCTGAAGGTGCATAACATGAATAAATGGTCACATGATGAGTGTCGGCAAAATTTGGGAAAGTGCCACCTTGGGGGCAAAGTGGTGGGCGGAGCACCGGAAATGCATAAAATGATCAAGCGGTCACAGGTCTTTGCAAAATACGTCACATAAGGCGGGGAAGGGACAGGGACACTGGAGGGGCATAACATGAATAAGCGGCAACAGGCCATTCCAACGATATGTCACATGAGGGGTCTCGGTAAAATTTAGAAAAGTGCCTCCCAGACGTGGAAGTGTGGGGTGGTCACCGGAGGTGCATAACATGAATAAGTGGTCACAGGCCTTTCCAATGATATGCCACATGAGGGGTCTCGGCCAAAGTTAGAAAAGTGGCCCTGAGGACCCAGCTATATAATTATTATTTCATTTGTCTAATTAAATCCACTGTTGCAAATAAAATGTTATATTTCATTTCTTTATCATCCTGATTCACACATTGTTCAATAACAAAGAGCAAATATTCATCAACATCGCTGAAATCTAAATAGCATAATGAAATGAAAGACATGGTGTCTGAAGCATAAAACGCATATGCTCAGAGATTCAGCTTACACCGTCAATACCATAAATATATATATATGTGTATCATCTGATGTCAGTGATCACACAGAAAACTGCATGTACGATACTTATCACCCACCAAAACGAAATCACATACCATTAGTATCATGAACATGGAACCCGAGGAGTCGGTATTTAATATCACAATTTAGGCTGGCAGAAGTCGCACCGTTAATATCAAGAATACTGAAACCGAGGAATTGGTATTTTTAATACCACGGTTTAGACTTGAGAGGAGACACTCCGTTAGTATCATAATAATCGGAACAGACAATTCAGTATTTAATACCACGGTTTAGACTGGGTCGAAGCTGAAGAAGCGCTGCTTAATGTTGCGGTTTAATGAAGAACCACGATAATCACAGTTTACATCACGATTATGATATTCATGATATACCGTATTGTAAGGTTTTTTAATATCGTTATCACAATTACCATTTTATATCAATTTTATCAATATATCGCCCAGCTCTACTTTTAGGTTATTTGCATTGAAGTACATACAGATTTTTACCACAGAAAACAGCGAATGCTTACATGCATAAATATATAAATACACTATTTTTTTTTATTACACAACATAAATCAAACGTCTTTATATATATTGATTGGCCCAGAAGCAGAATTTTCTGCGTCAGTCTGCAGCAAACAAAAATTTATCTGTGACCCAATAAGCCTACTATCATAAGAAATAACAGAAACACTTAAAGTAAGCAAAATTTCCATTTATAAAGAATATATATAATATAAGGATACAACAAATACCATAAATCTAGAGACTTAAAGCAAATTTCAGCTATTTTTTAAGTCCAGCATTTGTTTTTAAGTTGGTGGATTAATCTGCAAGGTTTAAAATAATCTGCAGCGGCCGCTTCCGTGCTGCACTGTTTCTGCTACTGGTTTGATTGGAATATATATATATATATTTTAAACCCTCCGAGCATCTTGAAGGCGTTCCGGCATTTTCATAAAAATGCTTATAAAAATAATTTTAATTAAAATTTTCTTTTCCTGTTTGTTTCTAAAATACACTTCATGCTCCTTTATTTGATAGACATCTTGAAATACAATTCTGCTGAAAATATTTTTGTCTACAACAGATTAAAGTTGTTTTTGGGAAACTGAAAAATATGCTCAAACCGCTCAGAGAGTTAAAATATTTCTTAATTTACTTCTGAGTAATATTGTACTGAGTACTGTTTCGGCCAGGTGTCATGAACTGTGCAAATACCGAATTAAAAAAAAAAAGACTTGTGCACACATAAGTGCACTCGCATATTAAAGTATAAATTTTTTAAATATAAATCTGTGTTGATTTCAGGGGTGACCACCGGGGGAGGGGGGGAAACAATTCCCCAGAAGATTTCAGATTTTGTGTTTTCTATGGTCAAAAAGTGCAATCCCTCCTGGAGAAAAGTGTCTGAATTCAACACTGATATAAACAATGATTAAAGAGATGACCTGTAATATGCAAAGCGCTTAAAAAAAACAGTGCCGATTAATTTTCTTGTTTATACAGTACATACAGTGTTTAGTTTTGCTACTTTTTCGGCCAGATGTCATGCACTCTGCAAATACACAATCAAAAAAAAAAATTACTGGTGCACACATATGTGCACTCGCATATTAATGTATACATTTTTAAAATATAAACAATCAGTCAAGAAACAGTACAAAGTCTCTTAATTTTTAATCTGCATTACAACAATTCTTTAATTATGTTAGCTTACTTATCATAGAGTACTTTTTTAAATACTACACGACTTGATTAAAATATTTTGCATTACAGTTTAATTGCTTTAAACCTACAAACTGGTTAATTTATTTAATAGAAAACTTACCAATTGCTGAATAATGATCACCATCTTGCTGGGACAAAAATAGTGTAACCAGTTTTGTGCTTCACACACTAATTGAGGAAGCATGTAAAACAATTTACTACACTAACTGAAAGATATCTGCATTAGAGTCCTGCATCAGGTCGGGTTACTTGCTTTTACCCGAACCGACTCTTGGTTCGGATCGGATCAATAGTAGATTTTTTGTTGCAGGCCGGGTTCACTTTCATTGTTTCGGTTTGGGTTTTGACTCTAATTGGTCGACCTGAATTTCAAATGATATCCAAAGTATTTTTTCAGGTTGAAGATCTATGTACAGGGGTGGGGAATTTCTAGAAAATCTTACCAGCCAAGGATTTATTTCACCAGCCAGTAAAATGCAATCTACAGTTGAAAATTTTTATGACAAAATTACGCAACTCAAAAATAGTTGGTTACTATTACTATAATGCATTTTCATATTTTTCTTCCCTATAAATTAAAAAAAAATAAACAAGAGATGAAAGTTTAATATAAAATAGAACTTAGTACCATGTTTACATCGCAATAATTAGGAAAGTTGAAAAATATAGCTAACTAATAAAAAAAAAAAGTTTTCGGCATATCTCTATAGTTTGCAGTTTTCAAAAACTATCTAAAAATTCACTCGCCCTGTTAGAAAATTCACTCGCCAATGGCGAGTAAAATGATGCATTTCCCTACTCCTGTCTATGTACAATAAGACCTCCATAATGGCTTTTCTTTCAAAAGGCAGACATTTCTATTTAGCAAACACTTTTTAATTCCTAAACTTTATATATTTGAACTTTTATACAAGTTTGAATAACAGGCACCTCTCAATTTAAACACATGTAACATGTGTACATAAACTATCAAAAATATGATACATGTGGTTTTTGTGTGTATCAAAAACAAAATATTGATAATATTTTTCATATTTTGAAAATTATTTTTGCAGGTTCGGGTCGTGTTGACTTAAAATCAGACATGGTACAGGCTCAGCAAAAAAAAAAAAAAAAAGCTGAACTTTCACAGCCTCACAGACTTTTTACGAAATTCGAAATTTTCCGTAACATTTTGAGGAAATTTTCATTTATTCTGCGATCCGTTGACAAAATTAGTCTTTTTCTGCAACCATTTGACGAATCTTACCACAGGAATCTTATTAATGCATGAATTTTGTCTATAATCACTGTAGATTATAAATGTATGTAGAGAAATTTCTAAATCGCTCTTGTGAAGGAAAAAATTCACAAGTTGGTTACAAGAAATTCTTCAGTTAGTCATGAAGAAAAAAAAAATCGATTAATTTGACCATCTACTGCTTAAAAAATCGCAAAATTCATCAATCAGTCGCAGATGAAAAAGAAAAATCGACAGTCGGTTGTTAGGGGAAAAATCATAAAATTTGTCAAGTGGTCACATAAAATACACACAAAAATTGCCAATCGGTAGGAGAAAATATACGATTCATTCATAATTAATATCCAAGGTTTTTAGGTTAAGAAGGAATGATTTTTTTTTTCTTTTTCGGAACTGAATGGCTGAAATTTCAGAACAGAATCACCCCTTGCTCTTGAAAATAAAAGTGATGTTCTCAGAAAATCATTGGCAAAAAAATAATCCCCCCCCCCCCCCCCCCGAAATCATGCCATGTTGGACAGCGCTGATAAAATACATTAAATGTTTTCCCACCAACCAAAACACTGATAATTTTATTGTCAGTGTATGTGAATGAATTCTTAGTTTGGAAAAAAGTTTTTTAAAATAGGATTACACATATTATGTATTTTGAAATTTATTCATTCTGACTTTTTGGGAATTAATCGTGAACTTTTCTTTTGATTTAGTAATCTTAATGGTCTTCAGATTTTCAAGTGGAAGCTGTTTAGAAATCTATTGGTATGTATCATATGATAGGGCATAGAGAATGTAACTTCGGTGGTTTTTAACACAAATCGCAACCGTCTGTCAACAAACATTGAAAAAACAATGATAACTTAGTTTAAAATATTTTTTGAGTTATGGGGATCCCACAATAAACAGTTTAATTAATTTGTAATTCTGACTCTGAATTTTAAATTTACTTTAGTGAAAGCATTGAAAAATCCATTTATTTGTTCCCATCAGAAACATTGTAATCTTTTCTAGCTAAATAGTTTTAAGTTTTTTTAGTACCTTTTTTCGCGAAAAATCAATCGGCAAAATTAAGAACTTCATTTTGTTTAAATTTGTTAATATTTAAAGATATTTTAGTTAAAACATTGTGATTAAACATTCATTGTAAGATATCTGCTTTAAAAATTTATATTTGTCTCAGCCTTTCCAAGTATTAAAATTTTCAGGCTTAATTTAACATATAATTTTTTATTAATGATTCAATTGTTAAAATTATCATTTTAGTTACATTTTCTAAAGAGTCAAGAACACATTTTTTGTTACTCGATATGTAAACAAAAGTTTTCAGAAATTTCTGTTGCCCTTTTCAGAAGAAGCTATTCAACTATGAAGCCATAAGGTATTGTAAAAATAATTATTGATGCTGGATATTAAAACATTAATAGATATTTCAAGAGAAAATAAAAGGTTCGTAATATCTACAAAACGATAGCGTGGTTAGGTTAAATCGGCAGAAAATAAAAAAGGACACATTAAATCTAAGTAAATCAAAAGAAAAGTTAAAAATGGAATCGTAAATCAGATTAAAAAAACAAACAATAAATTAACAAAATACCTAATAAAGTGTAATCCAATAATTATGCAAAGCAATGAGAAATAGCAATGGTTGAGTTGAGTCACAAGTCGAAAACCTCGAGACACGATCATAAACAAAAAATTAAAAATAAATTTTTTTGAAAATTGAAAAAAAATGATAAATAACAATTATATTGAATACATATAATTAAAAAAAATTTCCTCCTTTTTTAAAAATGAATCTAAATATTTTTTCGACAAAAAGCAGTAATATGGAATAATAATTTCTTCATAACAAAAGAGAAAGATAATATCAATCGAAATTTCATTTAATATATTTAATATTTTAAAACACATAATAATTAACATTTAAAATTTTAATATTAAAAAAAAAGATTTACTGCCTACATTCAGATTGTTAACTCAACTTAGAATACCTAAAATGACTTTGCAAATCTTCTGATTTTATACCCACAGCATGGATTAAGACTCCTCCTACATACGAAGTGACGTCAAACCTATTCACCAATCACAGACGAGAAAAGTAAAAAAAGCGATTTTTTAAAATAACGATTTTTAAAATAAAACGAGTTTTCCCAGAAAAAAGAAAAGTGTTATTCACCTCGTCTCCCTGATCTCAATACTGATCATTAAGTATGGTTAATTTTTTTTTTCGTTAGGAGTCACTACACTAGAAACGTATAAAAAAGTTGAGATGAATCTTTTCTATTTTTAACTTGAAAAATACTGCCATTCGGGAAAACGCAAAAAATATATTTTTATGAAATTGACTTATATTTCCCTTCCAAAGGCGCTTTTTCTCCCGCAGCTTTTTATATTTCAATTTAAAAAAATATAATGCGCATATATTTTTGTCTTAAAAGTAGCAACCGTGTATAATTTCAAATTTGTATCCTTAACAGTTCCATCAAAATCATAATTTTAAACGTTTTTTGAACGCTTTTCGTCATTCATTTCAACCTTTTAAAAATCTAAACTTATTAACTGTTCTGTAAGACTAGTCTTAAAAGTAACATCCACGTCAAATTTAAATTTTCTATCCTTAATAATTCCATTGAAACCGTAATTTAGGACGTTTCTAGAACACCTTTTGCTGATTTCACCATTTTAATTTTTGAATTTTTTAGAAACTATTCTCAGATAGCATTTAAAACTTTTAAGTAATTTCTATCAAGCAAATTTCAAGTTTCTCTCCCCATCAATATCATAAAAATTGCAATTTCAGAACCTTATCGTTTCTCCATCCATTGGAGGTAGTGGCACCGACATAAAGTATAATCTATGATGGAGCAGGGACAATCACCATCGATTTGTGACTATCAAATGATTGAATTTAATCATCATTTGAATTATCAAAATATTGCTTCTATTTGCCTAAAATAATTATAAAAATACATATCAGTTTTATTCAAAAGGCTTCACTTGTCTCTAATCCCCTCCTAAATAATTTAAACATATTGATGTTGGTTTATATGAATAATTTTGTGTGACTCTGTATAATATCCAATAAGGAAAATCGTATAATCACTCTTAAAAAGAATTTCGAAGCAATGAAAGCGAATTTAAGAAATAAAACAGGTCGGTCATATTTAATTTTTGCCTATGAAATTAATGATTAAATTAATCACGATTAAATTAATCCAGATTGAATTCATGCAGATTTAAAGAATCATAAAAAACTTTTTAAAGAGCAATTTCTTTTTCAGTTTCAGTCATGATAAATTGAATTAGGAGTCGATTTCGCATGATTGAATACTTAATCGACTAATCAATCGATTAAAAAAGTAATCGATTAATGCCAACCCTGGCTACAATATCTTGCAGCCACAATATCTTCTTCAGCAAGATTAGACAACATTGGGCGCTTAATTATTAGACACGATTCTGGCAAACGTCATCGCTATAAAACAGCAATAATCAACCTGCAGCCCGCGGCACGCATGTGGCCCTGTGGGCTTTTATGTTTGGCCCTTGACACATAATCATTAATCCTTATTTATAAAATCAATTGAGATGTGCATAAAAGGTTTTTAAGACCTTCCCTGCGCTTTTATATATTTTAATTGGAAGATAAAACCTTTCCTGTTCCTTATCATTACTAATTTAGAATTATAGCAACACATCTTAAATGCCATTTCCTTAGTGAAAAGTTCCTTTTAAATGTAGTCCTATTTGTGCTGCAGTGGTGCTTATTTTTTTTTTTTTTTTTAAATCTTCAACACTTATCAAATATTTTATAACAAATTAATTAAATTTGCGAACATTTTTTTCTTTAGAACTTGGACATGCATCATTGTTATATTATTACATTTCATACTTACCTTATCGCTAAATGATGGTTATTAGAGTTAAGGTTAACTGAAAAAAAATAATCAAAAAAAGTTTTATACCACTATTTCCGAACAAGAATATTTGCGGCCCATTTCTACATCTGTTGCAATAGACATCGGATGCGAACTATTTTTTGGAAATAGTGGTGTTAAATTTTCTTCGCAACATTTCTTCTGCGACAAATGTTCAACCCTACTGATTATATTAACTTTATTATGTTGCTTTGCTGTACTATTTTTTTTATCTCACTATTTTAATTCCCCATTTTTTGCATTATTATATTAAGCGTGTTGCGGCCCGCGAGAAAAAGATGTTGAATATGGCTGCATAAACTATTTCAAACAAGACGATTGTATGCGACCCATACCATATTTATATTAATATCGACTATAATTTTTAAAAAATCTTGAATTTGTTCTTATAGACATGTCAGATAAAAAGAAACTAAGAAAAAAGAAAACAGTTTTTAATTTTTTCTGACGTTGGCCTAAAATGAGTTAAATATCCTGTAATATCCTTAATTTCAAGAAATTTTGAATTTTTTTGAATTTGATATATCCAAATAAGTATATAATGCTTTAAAAAACATTCATCACTCTGAGGAAATGCAATTGTTAAAATTCAATTTCTTTTTAACAAAATGAGAGAAATGTCACAAAATCCACTTGTGTATGGTGAATTTTATTTTCCTTTTAATTTATTCAGTAAATTACGTAACAGCAATTTTGAAAATGCAAATTACATATGACATCTTGGATGAAATGATTAATTAACAATCTCTTATCGTTTAGAAAACCGAGGATGCTGGACAAAATTTATATTAATTTCTTTTTAAATAATTGGAATTCAGTCATTTGAGAAGATCCACAGCAAAAGTTTATTTTACTGAAATATATTTTTTTTAATGTTGCTATTTAATTTTTTTCACGAAATTTTATATCATCAGGAAGACTTTTAAAAACTTTTTTGATGCCTCATTTTCTTTAGCAAATTTCCATTTTGATAAAATTGTGGTGATTTTCCGTTTTTCGTTTACAGCGATGCCCTTTCATTAATTTAGTAAATTTTATTTATTTATTTTAATTTATTTTAATTAATAACTCACATACTATTTGCAAATGAAATTCGTATAATCGGTATAATAAATAAACAAATAAATAGATAATGCAGCCTGTACTTTGTAATCTCCAAATTGTTACAATGAAAAACAACTATTCTGAATTTTTTTCCTTCTTTAAAATTTTCCTTATAAATAAGCCTAGAGGCCGTCTCCATACTTAAATTGTAAAAAAAATGCTGTCTTAATGTGAAAGTCCAATTTTGACCTAATATTTAGATTCTTCGGTAAATTTTACCTTCATAATTTATATGTTTGGAAAAAGTGTTTTAAAATAATATGCTTCACATCCAGTAAAGTATACCAATTTTTATAGCTAAAAGGCATAAATTAAAACTTTAAAGGTTTTTTCATCCATTTACATGTTTCTATACTACCCGAGTCATTTTCAATACTCGCGCTTAGAGGGTTCCATACAATAAATATATGAATTATTATCTGTATTAAGAAAATCGTTGCTAAAAGAGTAATAAGACTTTGTAAAAAACTATACAACGTAGGCTTGTGTATAGTTGTATATACTAGAAAAGTATGAATGGGTATGTCATAAAAGTTCAAAGAGATGTGAAGCATAAATGATATCAAATATTGCAATTCTGTATAACCCTTTTTTTAATCTTATGCTAATATGTTTATACTGAACTTAATTCCATACTGACAATAAAAGTAGTGCATATTTAAACTTCATTTGGCATTTCATAAAACTAAATTCAGCGTAGTAATAATCTTTTCTTTTTACAGTGTAGCTAAAACAAAACACTTGTTCAAAGTTTAAACTTGGCATTGTGCTAAGCGCGCATCGAAAGGAGATCGCAAAGTTGCAACGCCACCTTGGTCTGTGCCGCGTTTTTTCAGATAGGTTTTTAATTAACTTTTAAAGACAAGGGAGGCGTATAGAGTGATCCTGCAAACTAGACGTGAATCCCACAGTATTTATGTGATTAATTCTAATTAAATTAATCTGTTTTTAACAATTTGACGTTTATTGATTTTATACTGCTACTAGGCATTATATTACACAAATATATCATTAAATGTTGTTATCTAGGCTTTAAAAGCCGATGCTACATAGAGTACGCCGCCCCTGTCATTATGTATGACCAACCGTCCGTGTCTTTAAGGGTTAGGCAGCCTAAGAGAGACTGCTCAGGGCCGGCTAGGCCTGCCCCTTAGAGCTTAACGTCTCTCCCGGTATGTTCCCCGACACGTTGGGGCTCGTTAGTGAGTCCAGCCCTGTCTGGCCGTATGCAGACGGACAAACACAAAATGCTCAAGGGGCGACGCTCACCCGCTAAGGGCGTCTATGCACCACCGACCACAGAACCCAGAATTTATTTGAAAAAGAACAAAGTGGGATTACAAAAATTAGACGAATGCCTTCCCGCCAGGAAAACGCCTGCTCGCGACAGAGGGCGGGAGTATAAGAACATTTAAAGTAAAAATAAAATAAAATAAATAATAATAATAATAATAAACATCACTGATCCTGGCAGCCGGGGTAAGAACCCCTCTCGCGACAAGGGGCGGCAGGAAGGGAAAAGAATGGGATGCGTGGCACAAGTAAGATGGCACGAGCAAATACTCAAGCGTCCATTGGAGATGTAATGATTTGCGTGGCACAAGTAAGATGGCACGAGCAAATACTCAGCGTCCATTGGAGATGTAATGCTTTGTGTGGCACAAGTAAGATGGCACGAGCAGATACTCAAGCGTCCATTGGAGATGTAACTCTTGATAGAATGGTCAGAAGCACGAGCAGAGGCTCTTGCGATCGTAGGAAACCACACATTGATGAGTAGGAGAATTTACTGGAGCCTACAAAGAGGACTGGATTCTGGTGCTGTTTGAAGATTGATATGGTGGCAGTGAGACTGGATAAGCAGAACCAGTGCTTAAGTTAAGTTTGTTAAGTATGTAAGGAAATTGTGAATGTGTTTTAATTTGTTGAGTAGGAGAGTGCGGGAAAGGACGTTTTGGTGCCAGTTGACTGGCAGTATGTCTGGACGCCTCAAGTGCCAGCGTTGCTTGAGAGTACAACTGTAGTACGGGTGACTTATAGTGCCATCTTCACCGCAGGCGCAAGTGGCAGTGGATCTTATTTTGAAGCGGTCCAGATATGCCATGAAAGGGCCATGTCCTGTTAAGAAGCTAGTGGTGTAGGGTGTTAAGTTATATAGTGTGAGAGAAACTTTAGGAATTAGCTTATATGTGTGCCTGCCCTTTTTTGAAGTATCCCAGTGCTCCTGCCACGCGTCAGTATCCTTGCTCTAAGGACCCTTTTGACGTATGACTGGGGCACTGGGAGGTGTGTGTCTATTGTTTCTTTCTGTGTGGCCTTCTTCGCTAGGTTGTCTGCTAGTTCATTGCCAAAGATACCTTTGTGAGCCGAGACGTGACCTAGTGAGATACGATGTAGGAGATTCTTAAGTTTTAGTTTGATTTGCAGTACTAGAGGATGTTTTGTCCTGTGTGCCTGTATTGCCTGCAGGCCAGAGAGGCAGTCGCTGTAGATGATAATACTATTGCTAGAGTGGGATTCCACCCACTCTAATGCGTTTAGTATTGCGATCAGCTCCGCTTGGAATACGGAGTTATTATCATCTAGCCTTGCAGACCACTGATGGACCACCACCGTGCCCTCCGTGGCGCAGAAGGCTGCGCCCACGCCAGTCTCTGTGCCTGAACCATCAGTGAAGAGTGTGGTGCTAAGGGCAGGTGTGTAGCTGTTGCGTGTTGTGTTTACTTGAAAATGTGAAGTCTCCTCAGCGGGGTGGAGCTGCCAGCTCCTGACTTTGTATTGCAATGTTGTGTTTGGAAAAAGAGAATCTATTACTGTGTCACGTTTTAGCTGTAGGATTGAGGATTTGGCGTGTTCGTATTCTAGTTGAAGTGTGATAGGTGGAATACCTGTAAGTATATGTAGTGCATCTGTGGAGATTGTGCGGTAGCCCTTGAAATTTGTAGGAGAAAAGTGCGTTGTATTGATTTTAGTTTAGGTTGTGCTATGGATGATAAATTACCCCCCCAGATACAGGCCCCGTAAAGTATTATTCTTTCGATTATTGTTAGGTACCAGATCTTCAGTGTTTTGTTGTCTACCCCTCCCAATTTAGAAGTTAGTCTTAATGAATTATTATGATATGCTGTCAATTTAAGTTTTAGGTCGTTAATGTGTGGGATCCAGTTAAGATTTGCGTCAATGGTTATACCTAGGAGTTTTATGAATTGTACGTGTCGAATGGAGACATTATTGATCCTCATCACTGGAGGGCGTTTTGGATCATATCTGTGTGGTTTGGTGAATACTAGTGCTTGAGACTTTTGTGGTGAGAGTGTGAAGTGCAGTAAATCCAGGAGCCGGTAGAAAATAGGAAGAGCTTCGGCAAACTGTTCCTCCGGATGACGTCTGTAACGACCGGAGAAAATGAAGCTGAAATCATCGGCGAAGGCAAATAGTTTAAATCCCAGCCGATTTAGTTCTGTTAGTAGCACATTTGCTACAAGCAACCAGAGGATTGGGCCAAGGCACGAGCCCTGGGGGCAACCCTTCTGTAATCGGTGGGTAGATGTGCCAGCACCCCAGTTTATCAGGACGCTCCTCTGTGAGAGGTAGGAGCCGAAGAGAGTGTGTGTCAGGAATTCCAGGTTATTTTGTCGCGAGTCTTTATGGGTTAATATCTTGTCTAATTAACGACGATTCCCTTCGAAAACCATTATCAACAATGCTTTTATACTTCTTCGACGATAGGTACCTCCAGCGCTCCCCAACACATTTTGTTGAATGCCCGCAAATCGAAATTTGAGTGTAACGGGAAATGCGTTTTTCTAAAATACTATTGAACTAGTGTAATCTCTTTAGTTTTCCCGCAAGGTTTAAATTAATGACTACTACCTCTAATTTTTTCCTGATTTTAGTGTCAGTAGATTCGGAAATTGAAGGGGGGGGGGCATATTTTTGCGGTACATTTTCGACGATACCTCTGAAAATATAATACCTAAAATTAACAGAAATGTATTTTTGAGTTCAGCTTTTCGAAAGCTTTCACAAGATATACCCCACGCGATATACAAAGAAAATATTTTTTTTCAAGGAACTTAATTAGCCCCCCTACATTTTCCCTAAATATATTTGTGAATGTTTAATAATCTATAAATATGGGGATCAATAGTCTTTATTACTTCTCCCATTTCAATTTTCCACGTTCCTTAGTTTACAAGTAAAATGGCTGTGACCGACAGACAGACACAGGAGTGATCTTAAAATGTTTCCGTTTTTACTTTCTAAGTAGGGATCCCTAAAAACATTCTAAAACTGCACGGTCTATGAAACGACATCATTCAAATTTTCACGTACTCTTCCATATTATAGACGCTATCTTTTTTTTTTTTTAATTTTACTTATGTGTTTGTTAACCACTGTGTAAATCGAGTCATAGTTTCGGTAAGTTAAATGATTCTGCATCGTTACATACTGAATTTTTGCGTGTTACAATCTCTATGGTTTCTTTCATAATGAATGGATAGTATAGTCTGGAGAGAAAATTATCTTACTTTCAATGAATTTTATTTGGATACTTCCTTCTTGATATAATCTTGTTAGACCTGTGGTTTTTCTATTATACATAATATCAGCTACATGTTCCCTTTTTCTATACTTAAATTTCTTGCAAGTCATACCAATATAGTAATACTTTGATTCGTCTGCTCTAATAAATTGTATTTCATATGCACCTGAGTAATTCTCAAAATTAATTGGGGCAATTTTAGTGCAAATAATATTCTTTAATTTTGGAGGTGGTTTGGCTATTAAGCAGATACAGTCGCGTTTCAATATCAACAGAAATCGTTTTATGAAAACTTTAGCTATGCGAGTTCAAAATTAAAGCTCATTCCGCCAAGTATTTTTTCAGATATGCTTAAAATATACCTAAATTACACTTTGATTTACAGCTGTAAAAAACTCATATTTTCCTGATTTTACATCTGTGTAATATCTAAACTGCTTTCCGAAGTGACTCGCCCAACTACTTGTCTAGTGGTTAGGGCGCTGGCTACTGGACAAAAGCTGCTAGGTTCAAATCCCAACTCAAGCAATGGTGTTTGTATTAACTTAGATTTCACTTAAAACGCAGGTTCCGGTCTGTTTAACCCTCGTGTGTAAAAGATGACCGTATCGCCCGAGAGCAAACAACCAGCCTTCACCGAAGGACTTTCGGCTTTGTATTCGAAGGTAAAATTTACCGAAAAACCAAAATGTGGTGTACGTAGGGGAGAGTAGCCATATTTGGATCGTTGTAATTCTGTCGTTAATTACAGAAAGAGACGCCATCCACCACTGAAATCCTACTAATCAGAATGATGTAATTTATGATTAGAATAAGTACCCACTTTCCATGTGACGCTTTCAGACAATTAAAAAAAGCTTAAAATTGGCTGTTATGATCTAATATTTTTCTACTAAACGTAAGAGAATAATTTGAAGTAAGGTAAGTTGTTTTGTTTTCATATATAAATATCTAAGTTCATGTGTTTATTGCGAGTATATTTCTACCGGATTTATTTGCTTTCGTTTTGTTTTTAGTTTTAGTCTATATACAGACGGACCTCGTTATCCCGACACCCGGTTTTTACGTCACTCCGCTTATCACGTCAGTTTTTCAAAGTCCCGATTTCCGTATGGGCTTTTAACGTAAATAAACTCCGGATTTTACGTCGCTGAATCATTTTCAACTCCGGATATCCCGACGGTTTAGGAAAATAGTCTATTTTTCATAATTCATCTTATAAGAACGAAAATTAAGTGGTAAGAAATGTCTTAGTCAAACTTTTCATAAAAGTGTCTAAAATACCCTTTTAGATAAATGAGAAATTTTACTTCAATCCTTTATCTGAATAAATAAACCCACACAATATGAATGACCCACTTAAGCTCCAGATAGAGAAGTATCAGTCTACTCGCGGTTTTTTTTATCTGTTCAGGCGGCGCTTTCTTGTTGGTACATGGCGTTTTTCATCCGACTAAAACCGAAGCATTGCATTGCATTGAAATGACCAGAAAATATCTAACATCCGTTTCTGAAACAATGAATAGTGATTACAATTCATTGTATAATATTGAAAAAAGAATTGCAAGAAGTACATCTAGGGCTAAGCGAACCTTACTTCATCAATATTTCATGTAACAATAAATAAAAATTTAAAAAAAAATCATCATCAATCTGATTTTTATTCTTTTCAATTTTGTTTAATAATAATGTTTTATTGCTTAAAACTGCAAGAACAGTTATGAATTTAAAATTATCTTAAATTAATTAAAAATACAGTTTTTTATAAACATATTTTAATCCAACTCCGGTTACCGCGACACTCTGCTTATGACGACACTTTTTTTTCTGGTCATTAGAGTGTCGGGATAACGAAGTTCGACTGTATTTCTAAAAATGGTGCAGTTGCCTTAATTTACCAATTGGAGCTGCTTAAACTGGACCAGATTTATGATCATAAATTTGAAAGCTATCGCTTACAACAAAGCAGCAACTGTTGAAACCGCCCTCCAAGCTTATGAGAGAAGCTGCATTTGGCCTCCTAGCAGGCATCTTTTTAAAAGTCAACATTTTACAGCTGCTTCTGCACTTATTCCTGACAAGGAGATAGGCACTGCAGATAGATCCGTTGATTTTCCTGCTAGTGAGATTTCGGAGTCCGAGTCAGTAATCATCAAACCTACTAAAACTGAGAGAATTAAAAAAAAATGATGAAAACGACGCAAGCAGTTTGGAAGAAAAACATCAGTGGCAGCAAAAGTGGTAAAGATATAGGAAACGAAAAAAAAAATATGTTGTGAATAGATTGACGCACAAGAAGTCTGCAGCTACAAAACCCTCCAAAAAGCCAAAGAATCATATCAGTTAATTCAAAGTACAGAGAGAGTCAAAAACAGCAGTGTTAACCTCTTCGCCATATAAAGTAAATCTTGAAATGAAAGAAAAGTGGCAAAAAGGAAGCTCTCAATGACCAAAAGCAATTGGAACATCAAGTTTTAAAAAAGGTTTTATTTTAACATAAATTGAAAGACGACATAATTCTCAGTCGAATTGCACTTATAATTGTATTCGTTTTTCTTTGCCTTTTATTTGTCTTTTAAATTGATGGAGTGTACTGTATTTTTTTTCTTTGACTTAAACTGCACTTTAACTTAGAGAAAAGAAGATTTCGGGTTCTTAAAGGTTTAAGTAGTCATTTCACTTCATCATTAAGAAAATCATTAAACTTGGGTAGGTCAAAAATATTTGTTTTCCAGAAGCATTTTTATACGGTTACATTATTTCTTGGCAATCAAAGGTCATATACCTCATGTACGCTCTCTAAAAGTTTCCTTTCAAAATTTGCAAGAATTATGAAGTTATAACCCTTAAAAGAAGTTGATATCATAAGTGGTATCACCATTCGTCATTTTAAAGACGTCTTCCTAAACGTATAATTCATTTGACTATGTTTTTAATGGTATCGTTCAATGTATTTTAATTTTACTGGACTGCATAAAACGAAATCGAATGGATTATCATCAATGACATGTATGTAGGGCACGTATCTTTTATACATATGTATAATACAGAAGATTTAGAATTACACAATTTGCATTTTGATGTTTGTTAATAAACATTGTTGCAAAAATTAACAGTTGCATTGATAGTTCAAAGTCACATTGATAGTTCAAAGTGATGAGTATTACTCAGAATTTTGCATTAGACATAGTTTTATAAAGGGAAATTGAAATCCGTTTTATTTTCAACATCAAAAATATCGTATTTCTTTGTATGCTAGGTGCTCATAAACTGATATTAGAAAATAAGAGAGGTGATAGTTCTCATAAAGACGAAAAACTTTTGCTTGGGAAACTAGGGTCGTTTTTCCTTTTATGCAAGGTGCTCGTAAACTGATATTAGAAAATAAGAGAGGTGGTAGTTCTCATAAAGACGAAAAACTTTTGCTTGGGAAACTAGGGTCGTTTTTCCTTTTATGCAAGGTGCTCGTAAACTGATATTAGAAAATAAGAGAAGTGATAGTTCTCATAAAGACGAAAAACTTTTGCTTGGGAAACCACTTATTATGACAAATTTACATACCTTATCATTTAAATGCCTTACCCCAAGCTGTTAAATAGATCTTAGTTAAATTTTTAACAAATTAAATTTATTTATTAAAAATGTAATGCCATCACTGGAAATACAAAAAACGGATAAGTTATCTATATATACCGGGTAATTCAAAAGTCCGGTGCGAAAGTAAAACGGGCTAAAAAAAGATATATGGGTCGGAGAGACATGCGGTTTGCAGATAAAGATTCAGCGTGGTAGGGGATTTTGTATGACACCAACAAAAAAATAGTTCCAAATCTCGATAATAGAGGGTGCCATTACAGTTAATTGCAAAGAATAACTCCATATTGCTTACACAACGCAAGATTTGGATACAAAAACATTAGGGCATACTGCATATATAATTTTTTGTATCCAAACCTTGCATCGTGTGAGCAATATGGAATTATTTGTAATAGTGCCCTCTATTATCGAGATTTTGAACTAATTTTGTGTTATTGCTATACAAAATCCCGTACCACGCTGAATCTTTATCTGCAAACCGCATGTCTCTCCGACCCTTAAATCTTTTTTTTACTTTCACACCGGACTTTACGGTACCCGGTATATTACACTATCATACGTGGCACAGAAATCGCGATTATTTGTTAATTTTTTAATGGCAACGCCCAAATGAAACGCATCTCATTGGTTATTGAACAGCATTTAGTGTATCTCCATACCAATAAGGGGGGTTACCATAGTGGGGACCCTGTTCTGTCGCCAAATGCCGCCAAGTTTGTCACCAACTTGGCCATATATCGCCAAATTTAGCGATCAAAATTAGTCGCCAAATTCGCATAGACTTCCATTCTAAATTAATAGGGCTTACTTGCTTACAGAAAATCAACAAATTGAGATATTTTAATGCAACAGAAACTAAGCAACAGAAACTAATATTAGCTTAACGGATTATATTAATTATATTTAATGTACTCCAAGTAAATTAAATTATGAATAAAATTAACATGATACAATGCTTAGCATGCTTTCCCAAACATAAATTTTAAGGGAGACCAAACTTGTCGCCAAGGGCGGCTAGTATTCTAAATTATTTGAATGGATATTTCAGTTTTGCAAAGGCGCGATTGTCAGCCATTTTCATCATTTCAAGCAATGTAATCACAGTTCACACAAAGGAAATTTATGCTGTTGGAATATCGTGACAATATTTTTATTATTGTTAAAGCTATGAACGAAAATTCTGGTTCGACATTTCGTAAGGTGACACATCGTGTGTTTTTAACAAAATAAGGTGTTTCCTATTTTTTTTTTTTTTTTTTTTTTTTTTTTTTTTTTTGACGAATTCTATTATCTTTCTGATTTTCTAAAAGATGTTTACGAACACATCGTGTACAGGAAAGATAAAAAAAAAACACGTGCACGCATTATCCCATATTTTCATGAATTGTTTCGAGATTTCTAGTAACATTATTTTTACTTTCTTCTATCTTTACAAGATGAAAGTATTGGATTCGTGAAAATTTTCGACTTCCGGTTTTCGATGGATTTATATGTTTTAGAAGGTTCTGAACATGATTTGACGGTTTTTAGAAAATGTCTGTCTGTGTGTCTGTTTGTCAATCTGTCTGTCACTCTGTGAGTCTGTCTGTCACCCTACCCTGTCACTGTCAATCTGTGAGTGTCAGTCTGTATGTGACAAAAGGTTTGTTTATCTCAAGAACAAATGAACGGAATTACACAAAACTTTAGATTCAGTCATACCTTGATATAAACTGATGCTGATTACTTTTTGGTGTAAATCGCCCAACAGGTGGCGCTGCTATGCTGCATTCTTTACGATTTCCGCAGTAGCTATATCTCAAGGACTACTGCACAGATGTTTATAAAACTTCAGATTCAATTAGACCTTGACTTAATTTGGTGCTGATTACTTTTTAGTAAAAATCGATAACTGGTGGCGCTGTTACTCTGTAATATTCATCGTTATCGCAATACCTCTATCTTAAGAATTCATGCACGAACTTTCCTCAAACTTCAAATTCAGTTAGTCCCTGATAGAAATTAGTTCTGTTTAGTTTGTGGCGTAAATCGCTCAACAGGTCGCGCTGCTCTGCTATATTTTACACAATTTCCGCAATAGCTGTTTCTCAAGAACTAATGCTTGAATTTTCATCAAACTTCAGATTCAGTTAGCCCTTGATATAAATTGGTCCTAATTAGTTTTTGGTGTAAATCTCCCAACAGATAGCGATTGTTATGCAGAATTTCCTATCGTTATTCTATTGGCTAATAAACTTTATTTTTGAATCCACTTCTCTTAAATTGGCTTTTTCCGAAAATTTCCTGTAATTTTATTGGCTAATAAGCTTTATCATTGAATCAGCTTCTCCTACATATATTTTAGCAATTTTCTTTTTTGAGCAACATTATTTTGTACTGATGACGATAAGCTATGGCTACCGAAACTAGTTTGCAACAAGAAATAAAGTGTTTTGCTGCTTTAAACGGTGTTTTTATTTATATATCAATAAGCATTAGCTTTTGACAATAAATGTTGACGTGACAACATGCTTTGCAATTTGTTTTTTCCCGAAATCATTTCACTCAATCAAATTTCATTGCCCATACTGCGCTACTCTTTTATAGAGGCACACAAATATAGAATGAACCAGCAAAAGTGCCCTAAAATAGATTTTTTTAAGAGAAGTATTTTACATTTTAAACGTAGAGAAATATAAAAATTAGAGTATATGAAATTTGGTTTTCAATATATCTTTTCTAATTAAGCTGATAAATATTAAAATATAATGTTAAATTATAACATACATAATTCCACTTATCTTGATACTGTCATATTAGATGCACTGGAATTCTCATATGTCTTCAGAGTAATACAACATATCCAGCTATAACGTTAATTATCTTCCTAATTTAGACAAGAACTTTGATTAACGGACCATAATTGGGTCGATTACTAATGTTTACTTCCAAATAATTATGACAGTAGAACTCTAGATATTACATACACGCTCTATCGCGTATAATAATGCATTTAACATTAAACATCTTTATGTTTCACGTTTTAACGCATTATCACACGAAATAATGTCAATGTTGATTCAAAGAGGGTTGCACTCTATGAAGTGGGCATGGCCAATTAGCTCGAAATAATTAGATTGCCCGTGGGTCTGGACACATCCAAATCCTACAGTTTCCATATTATCATTGATTACATTAATTTAATAGAAAATCTCAAGTTTTTGTCGTTTAAATTATTACATTCAATGGAAAATAAACAAAACATGAAATCAAAATCACCAATAACAAGTGAAAGCAGTTAGATAACTTTGTACATTTAACCAATAGTTTTTATCATTAAATTATTACACCCAAACCAAAATATGCAGTGTATATTGTAAAAAACACCATCATATATATTAAAAATCAAAGCTATTTCTGTAAGATCAGAACGCAAATTCGACACAATTGCGCATGCGTCAACTGTTTTTTGAACCTCTTCAATTTAGAAGGAACTAGACCGAGTTCCTGCTATATCGTAGTGGACTAAAGCAGCAGTTTAAATATCTGAATTCTTGTAGAGGACGCATATTCAAGCCCAAGTCCGGCAAAAGGATTTCTGTAATATTTTTGGCGATAATTCATTTCAATAATGATAATTTATTAGGAATAGAGAAAGAAGTTATAAGATTTTTATTTCATTATTATTATTATTTGACTATTTCATAATTGAATAAAATTTAACACTCAACAACATTTTGATAAAATAATGATTTTATATTTAAAATATTTAAACTAGAATATCTTGCATGTTATTATCAAATAAATAAATTGAGTTGATCGACAATTTTTGCCCTATTTTCTGACCATTATCAAGAATATATAGCGAGTGTGTCAGAAAGAAAAAAAATTAATTCTGTTCCGTAAAAAATCTCTTATTAAGCCTCTTATTAAGAGGCTTAAGAAATGAACGAACTCGTGTGGCTCAAACCCGCTTTATTGAAGTTGAAACAACTTTTTTAAAGAACTGTATCCATAAAGAAGCAATATAAATATTGGTTATTATTCTAAAAAGAATAAAATCTGTTTATGATTCTCCTTATGTGTAAATCTGCATATAACGGGTATCACATCACTTTTACAAGTCGAACTTTTATTCTGAACTCCATATTTTAAATCTTTGAAACCCTCAATCAGCAGGTCCATTTCTTTCACATTAGCATCACTGCGGGAAATATTTCAAGTTATTTCAGGAGATTTAACTTTTATCAAGTTAAATGGGAAATATAATAATATTATATGACCTGATACTCTAAGGCTGTTTATTTTACATGAAAAATCCCGCATTATAATACGAGCAAATCCTGTGTCTGTGTAAATTTTATCTTAAAAGTAGCTCTAACGATTTTGGCTGCATTTTGCCTCCTACCGTTTTGGTGTACGAGAAGACCATTGGGCTAAATCACATGTTCGAGAAAATTCGATGAGAGGGTCATTTTTGAGGCACTACGGGTCAAGCTAACTTTATGTAAAAAACGGGTCTAACGATTTCGACTAAACCATTGGGCTAGGTCACATGTTCGAAAACCTTCGGTCATTTGGGAGTCACTACGGGTCAATGCATTTCAATGGGAATAAAGGTTGAAACAGTGAATTGTTGAACAGTGGGCAGTAGATGAAGTCGCAAAGTTGGCAACATTTCGCCAAATTTGGCTATATTTGACGAAATGTTGGCGATATTAGCGATATTTAGGTGGAAAAATCGACTGTTGAAGAATGCTAAAATACAGGCTTGGCGCCAAATGAAAGAAAGTCCTCAAGTTTGCGACTTTTTGCCAAATTTTGGTGACATTTTTCACGAAATTTTAGAGGGAAAATTGGTTTTCAGAATATGAAGGTGTTTTCCATAAATTCTCAATAGGGGCCAATAAACATGATTCAACCTATCAGGGTCCATAGAACATTTTTGAAGATCAGTGACATTGTTCCGTTCAATGTATACTTGCTTAAGAAAGACAACTGTGAAATCAGCGTCGATGTTATATCGAGTTGAACAGAAAGCTAATTTTAGCCGATCTTAGCTCGGTTTTCCGAGCTGGTGTATGATACATGAGAGAGATCTTCCTCTCTCATAATTTGATAATCATAATTCCTTACATTTTTCAGTATATTATACCTTTAATCTAGAATAATTTAAATATTTTTTCCTTGGCAATAGCATTAATCTTTTTCTTGGACGGTTAATTATTTTCATACATATGTAATTAAGTATCAATAATTAACTGCTTGATCCCCTCCGATAATATTTTTAAATTACGACGCCTTTTGCTAACTATTGTTTTTACACATTCAATTTCTCGAATTTTCTGGAAAATGTTAGCGGAATTCCAAAGTTAGGAGGCATGACTGTAGCCAAAGTTAGCCCTCACAAAATGTCACCAAGGTCCCTTGTTCCTGTTCAGAAAAAAATAGCATTTAGTAGCCTCCTATTGCAGTAAAAATCAAATTTTAGAGCTGTAATAATGCCGACGTGTTTAAATAATATCTGACAATAACCGACCATCATACTGGTCGGAACAAAATTGATTCATATATTTTTCACATTACTAAATCGAAATATTGTAACTAAATACAGTTTATTTCCCTCGATTAGTGCTGTTAATCGATCCCGCTTTATTGCCACACTAATGAAAACCACACTAACCTCATCTAAACATACAGCCAAATTTCATAAAAATCAATATAAGTAAATCTACCTTATATACACTGCTCAAAACAATTAAAGGATATTGCAGATTTAGGTGGATTTTGTATCTGGTAAGCTGTTTAGCTGATTGATACATGGTCGACAGACATAGTAGGTTATATGAGAATAAATTACACATGTTTGGCAGAAAAAAATGCATTTTATTGCACATTTGTGTACTAAAGGAAAAAAACACAATTTGTGCATATGAGAAAAAAAGAATAAGAAAAGGTGTTTTCTTCAAAGAAAATCATTTTCAGTAGGGGTATGGTTTCCACGGGCGGCCAGCAACGTTGAACACCTTTGAGGCATGGACTCAATGAGGCTATTAATGACGAGTTGGGGTATTCTACCCCACTCTTCCAGAAGAGCTCTTTCCAGTTCTTGGAGAGTTTGTGGGGGTTGTTGGCGGCCAGAAACTCGTCTTCCTAGAGCGTCCCAAACGTGCTCGATTGGATTCATGTCTGGAGAACACGCTGGCCATTCCATTCGAACGATTCCTTCCTCGAAAAGGAAATCCTCCACCAGGTTTGCACGATGTGGCCTGCAGTTATCGTCTATTAAAATGAAGTTATCTCCGATTGCTGCAGCGTAAGAGACTACAATAGGTCTGAGGATCTCATCTCTATATCGGCGACAAGTCAGAGCTCCATCTCGAATGATGTAGAGGTCAGTGCCACCGTCAATGGAGATGCCACCATGCACCAACACTCCTCCACCGCCAAATCTGACACTTTCGTGCACGAACGCAGGATTATTCCTACTGCCACGGTCCCTCCAGATGAAAATACGCCTATTATCCGGATGCACAGAAAAACGGGACTCGTCAGAAAACAGAATATTGTTCCATTCATTTCTCCTCCAGTTGACATGCTCGGTTGCCCACTCCCTGCGGTCGCGACGATGCCTTGATGTTAATCTAACACATACCATCGGTCGGCGAGCATACAGACCTACAGCATGGAGCCGGTTTCGGACAGTCTGAGTTGAAATCGTGGTGCCTGTAGCCGAGCGAAGGTGTTGTTGGAGAAGAGTAGCGTTCATGGTTCGGTGCCTCCGAGCTGTTAACGCTAAATACCGATCTTCATTGGGCGTTCTTGCCCGTCTACGACCTTGCCCTGGTCTTCGGCCTGCACATCCACTCTCCAAGAAACGGTTCCAGATCCTGGAAATGACACTTTGTGACACTCCAATGGCTTGCGCTACATCGGCTTGAGTTTGGCCCCCTTCTAACCTACCAACAATTCTCAAAGCTTCTGAATCTGTCAAATGACTTCGCTGAGACATCGTACTCATCGAAACAAAGCAATTACTGAATGCCGATCATCCTTGTCTTCATTCTCTTTTATCCAGTTGAAAGTCAAATTTCATTCGCTGCCGCTGAAGCGGCGTTTTTGACGTCGAACTCAAAATTTGCATACTCCACAGTTTGAAAACCAGAAAAATTTGCATTTGTGATTCTCTTCTTCTATTTTCGGCAAAAAAATTTTCGTTTATATCTTTATTTTATATAAAACTTCAAATATCCTTTAATTGTTTTGAGCAGTGTATATAAAATCTTAATGAATCGAATTGAAACGAATTTATGTAACGATTCTATGAAACGACTGATTAAACAACTGATTACGTTTCACGGCGATTTCTCCTAAAATATGGAGTACTTTGCAATGAAATTAACACCAAAAATCCGTACTGATCCACAGATCTCAAAACTGGTATTAGAATTTTAAAATTAGAATTAGTTTTCGAAATATTAATTTTTTTCTAATTTTAAAAACTTTTTTTTCTAATGATGGCAACTAAATTTTAATCATAACAGATATTTTTTTTCATATTTAAGAAAAGGTTATTTTAAATTAATTTGGCGACGAGTTTGGCCTCCTTTAAATGTATGCTAAGAAATGCATCATGTTACTTTTATTCAGAATTCAATTTGTATTTCATTATCATTTTATTTAATACAAAACTTTCATTTAAAATTGAAACCTTTAAAATAAATGGCTTTTACTTCATTCTTTTTTTTAAACGAAACGAAAAGAAAAATATTAGACACAGATGTCATATACGCAACGTTTACCTAATTGGCGCCAAAATGGCGTTATTTTGCCTAACATGGTAACTCGGCTATTGTTGCTTATTTATTAATAAATGTTTATTTGAATTTATTTTCTTTTTATTTACAAAAAATATTATAAATTGTTTTGTTCTATTGTTATTAATTAATTTTTTATTATTTATTGTTATTTCATTTTAAAAATAACAGAAAATAATTTAAAAATACATATGTAACAGGTATTTGAAAACGAGGTTTTCGCCAAATATGTCGTAAAAAAAAAAAAAAAAACACGCCAAACCCGGTGCATATGTGACAATGCAACAAATCATAAGATTTAAACTCCACTTGAAAGCAACGTTTTAATGTTATTACTTCTCCCGTCGACCAATTTCGCCAAATTATCTAAATAGCCAAATTATACAAATTGACATATTTTTTTTAAATAACAAAAGAACAAATAAATTAGTATAACATTAAAATAAAAATACAAATACAACGTCGAAATAAAAATCACTTGATGGCGTGAACATGTGTAACTTCCTTAAAGTCGAGTGAATGTGATATTTACGATCAACCATTATTGGCATTTAATCTTATAGTTTGGCGACAGATTTTTGGTCGATGGGATAACCAAGTAGCACCGTTTTAATTTACCACTCGAAAAATAAAAAAATGCTAACTGGCGAGTTAAAAAAAAAAAAAAAAAGCTATTGGCAAGATTTTCACCTGGCTAATATAAAAGTACCAGGAAGTCTTTGTGATCATGGCAACTTTTATGTAGTTTTATTCGAAAAAACAATTTTGATTCTTTAATCAAAATGGAAACCTTTTTTATGAAAAGCGAAGGAATCAGCCCGTTGTTTATGGCAGTTACATGACATGGACTATTATAATATAAACGAAATAATGGGGATAGAATAATATTCGGCGGCTTATCACAGCTGTGGCTGGCTAACATTAAAGTACCAAAATGGCCGCCTGGAATATAAAAAGCGAAGGGATCCGCCTGGAGCTGTTGATGATAGTCACATGGCTTATGCTATTATTATAGAGATCGCTTTCAATTTTAAAAACAGCACAAAGAATAATATTTCCTAACGAATTTATTTAATTCCTAAAAATTTATTTTCACGTGACTATTAAAAACAGAAAAAAAAACTTTAAAATTACTATTAAATGAGTACGTGTACAGGAAAATATTGAAAATTATGTCCTGAAAATTGCATTTACATGTGAATTTTAAAAGGGAAAGGGAACGTTAAAATAATAAATACATTAATATGCGTTTAACCCTTTTACGGACAAGGCACTTCTATTCGTAAAATGTTGAAGTCAGTGAATGGCACGAGAATAAACAAACAAATTTGGGAAATACAAAAATGCTTTTGTTCACTTACTTAATAAAAGGGAAATTTTCTTCCCGATATTCTGAAGCTAATGTGGCATTTAAGAATTAAAATTAAGTGGTCCAAAAGTAAACCACCGCCCTTGAAGTGGTTAAAGCAGCAAATTTTAGTAATTGTATTATGTCAATCGTTTTATAACGCTGTTAAAAAATACCGAGAGACAAAGACTCTGTTTACTTAATTCATTTTATTTTAGCTTCTTTTCAAATATTTAACTAATCTTCTTTAACCAAACACGAAAACAACCATTGGATGTCTCAACAGCAACTGATTCTACCTTAAATTTTTGCAATCAAAGGGAATTGAATGGAAACCCGGTTACAGGGAGATCGCTACAGGTTTTTTCAGTATAATTCAATCTTCTCTAATCTTTTTAAAACCAATCAGATTTGCGTGCTTTTAGATTCTACAGTGTCTGAACGGGAGTTGTCGAGCGTAGCTTACAGGGGGCGGAGCCCCCTGGTAAAATATAATAATGTACTACGATATTGTTTTTGTTGTGTTATTGTTTAAAAATACACATTACTGCTTCACTTGAAACTTTTTAAATAAAATTTATCTAAGTTGCATGAGCTTCTATTAGCATTAAGGTGTGACCAAATATAATAAGTAGCAATCAAGCAACATTAAAAAATAGATTTTAAATTCCATTTTGTATAATAAAGACCTTTCCCTTACGAAAATAGTTTATAGAGCAGTATAGAACTCTGTAGAATTCCTTAGAAGTTCTAGAGAATAGCCTTGCTATAGAAGACTATTTCTATAGAGCTTTGAACAGTTTTATAGATTGCTTTTTCTAAAGAAACTGTTTCTATAGAATTATCTTTCTATAGAGTTTTGAAAAGTTCTATAGAATACTTATTCTATAGAAAATGATTTTATAGTTCATAGAAGTTCTGTCGATTTTTTTTAATAGAACAATTTTTCTATAGAGTACATGGACGTTATAGAATTTCTATAGACTAATGATTCTGTAGTTTTTTTTGTTTTGTTTTTTTTATAAATATATGTATATATAAATATATATTGGTCTTTTAAAATGTATGTGTATTAATTTATTTATACATATATATTAAAAATTAAAAAAGGTTAATTTTGCAATATATCAGTTTAATATAATAGTACTACATAGATTTAATTATGATTATAATTTAATTCATCTAACAGATTGTGATTCAATTGTTAATGTAATAATATGTCACTCAAAATACTGATTTAAATGATGGCGTATTAGTTTGTCTATGATTCATTAATTATTTTAAACACCAACACAAATCAGTAAATAAAGAAAGAAATTTTTTATTTTAATAGGTTTTTTTAATTCTTTCTAAGTTACAAATGGTTTCGATTTACTAATTCACACAGTTTGAGAATCATCATAAATTCTGTACGTTTTTACTGAGTGGGAACGCAATTCACAAATATACAAAGTTGAAATAATGTAATAAAAGTACATAAACTGTCGAAAGATATACCAACCTGAAAGTACTCGTTCACGATAGATCACTGAAGTAGTAACCGCATGGATATTGCTGCGTGGCGAAATTATTGTTTTTTTATGGAATATTGTATAGAATATATTCGAATATTTTTGTAGAAATTCTATATTATTTCTGTAGATATTTTTATAGAAGCTCTGCAGACATTTCTATTGAATTTCTACAGATATTTCTATAGCTTTTAGTTAAACTAGAAAAACGGGGCATAATTCTATAGGATTCTATAATACTTTTTCTATAAATTTTATTTATACAATTCTATAGGAAAGTTTTGTAAGGGTTGTCCGATAGTTGCGACATCGGACACATTTATTATCGGATTTTAATTTATTTTCATAACAAATCGGTGTCTATTGACTGGCAAAAGGGGATCAATCATCTCGTAGTTTGAGCACTTAATTTTTTCCACATAAATAGAGGGATAGCCTGAAAAACTTAACGAAACAATTGAATCCGCATAAAGGGATAGAAGCGTGTAATTATATCATGTATCATCTTTTAGGGGAAAGATTTGTTTCTAAAACTAAGGTATTTTATATCTAAGCTAAAACTTAAGTATGAATGTCATAAATAATAATATCTATCCTATATATATATAAAATCCTAATGAAACGAATTTATGAAACGGAAGTATGAATCGACTGATTATGTTTCACGGCGATTTCTCCTAAAATATGGAATACTTTGCGATGGAATTAACACCAAAAATCAATATTTATCCGCAGATTTCAAGACTGGTATTAGAATTTTTAAATTCGAATTAGTTTTCGAAATATTAATTTTTTTTCTAATTTTATATACATTTTTCTGATGATGGCAACTCAAATTTTAATCAAACATATTTTTTTTTTATATTTCAGAAAAGGTTGACATGGTAACCCGGCAATTGTTGTTTATTTGATAATAAATTTTTATTTACTTTTATTTCTTTTTACAAATTATATAAATTATTTTGTTCTATGATTATTAATTATTTTTTTTATATTTCCTTTAGAAAATAATAGAAAATAATTAAGAAATACAGTACTACTTAGTTATTCCGTCGACCAATTTCGCCAAATTATATAAATCGCCAAAAAACTAGCCAAATTATACAAATTGACATAATTTTTATTTTAAATAACGAAAGAACAAATAAATTAGTCTAACATTAATAAATAGGCGAATAAAACGTCGAAATAAAAATCACTTGATGAAGTAAACACGTGTAACTTGCTTAAAGTCAAGTGAATGTGACATTTACGGTCAACCATTATTGGCATTTAATCTTATAGTTTGGCGATAGATTTTTGGTCGTCGGGATATCTAAGGAATACCAAAAATGCATATGTAACTGGTATTTGAAAAAGAGGTTTTCTCCAAAATTTCGTAAAAAAATAAAAATCATGCCAAATCTGCGGTGCGTATCTGGCCAAATATTACCACTTGAAAAGAAAATGCTAACTGGCGAGTTGAAAAAAAGCTATTGGCGAGATTTGCATCCTGCTAGCGTAACAGTACCTAGAATTCTTTGTGACCATGGCAACTTTTATATAGTTTTATTTGAAAAAAAAATTTGAATTTTTAATCAAAATGGAAAACTTGCGGTTCCATATTGGCGCGATTTTTTTCTGACACCAGTGTCATATACAGAACGGGCACATAATTTTATAATTGTGCCAAAGTATCGTTATTTTGCTTGATATGGTAAGCCGGATGTTGCTGTTTATGCTGTTGATGCGTTCCCCAAATTGGCGTCGTTAAAAAATCTCGCCAATATGGGACGTATATGACGTCTTTGCAGAACTTTCATATGAACGGCGAAGGGATCAGACCGTATTTGTTTATGTCAGTTGACGACTTGAACTAGTGATGGGCGATTTCGAATTTTTTAATCGATTTAATCGATACTATGGCCAACTCGATTTAATCGATACTATGAATTTTTTAATCGATGTCTCTAAGACAAAATAAGGTAATATCATTTACATTTTCCTTCAAAAATTGAAGATAAAGTAGTTGGATGTGCCAATCCCAAAACTTTCATCTGCCTCATAAAAGTTAAAACTTCAAAATTCGCTATCACAGTGTCAAATTTAAATGATAACCTATGCGCATCACGAGGATTCAAAAAGGATAGGTTCGTTGAAGTATGTGCATTTTAAAAGAAAATATAAGCATTGCATTTTCCTAACAAATCATTGAATTTCGACCCACACCCTCTTAGGCTAATGTAAGACCAACGTCTTTTGCACGCTTTTTTCGCTCTTACGCCATCCCTACACCTTCGCTATCATGTGTAGGGACGGTGTAAGAGCGAAAAAAAAAGCGTGCAAAAAGACGTTCGTCTGATATTAGCCTAGATGTCCGCAACGGAAAATCCTAATTCAAAGAGCATAAAAGCGGCAGCTGTTGGGCAGTATACACCCAAGCCTAATAAGGATCTATTTATCTGGAAGTATAACAGAATATGAAGTTTGATTAAATTCCGTGCATTAGTTTTGAGATATGGCTATCACGAATATCATGCAAAAAGAAAAAAAAGAAAAAAAAACAGTATAGCCTGTTACATGATTGCCACGAAAAACTCAGGAACAACTTATGTCAATGACACATAATATTAAGTTTGATGAAACTCATGTTGTCATTACTTCTTGAGATATTATCACTAATATCGTGTAAATTCTGAAAAACAGTGTTAAATTCAGGGACTGGTACGGGTGGACAACCCCCACCCCCGAAACACTAGAATGTCCCTCTTCAGAACCATAGAAATCCCTCCCGGAGGAAAATGTCTGAATTCAACACTGCTAAAAAAAGCAGCATGGCAGCACAACCTGTTATATCATTTACACGAAAACCTAATCATGAACAACTTATGTCAGAATATTAAGTTTGATGAAATTCAGTTCATTAGTTCTTGAGATATGATCCCTAAAATCATTTAAATCCAGAAAAACGTGTTGAATACCGGGGGTAGCCCGGAGGGACATGCCCCCCCCCCCCCCCCCCCGTGCAACATTCAAATGTTCCCTCAGAAGGTTTGAGATTTTATGCTTAACCCGTTAATAGTCGCGCGTTGGTCTTTTCCCCGCCCGAAATTCGTTATCTTCCTGTAACTCATTTCCTGTTAAAGTTACGATAGCCAAATTCCGTGTAGCTGACCTTGAGTGTTCACACTCATGTGTAGTAAAATTGCAAGTCATTCCTGCAATTTCTTAGCATTTTATCGCATTCTTAAGTTTCAATCGGTCTAAATGACCGCGTTGCGACCACTTGTGTCAGTTGAATTTTCCCCCCTCGTGTTCATCCTTTCCCATTTCCGCGAAATCTGCAGGGGAAAGTTTCTTCGAAGTACGGACTCTCTGTCTGTTGTTATTTCTTCTTCTTCTTTTTGCTATTTTACCCGTTCATAATAGAGTACTTTTTTTACTTTTAGAATGTTACTTAAAATTGTTTTATTATATCAGTTGTGAAGTCAGTTCGCATAAAAGCTGATTGATGGTCACTTACATTTTTTTTTCATTGTCAAACATTGCGGGAATAAATTCTCAAATTGATAATCGTTTAAATATGGAAAAAAAGGGAAATTCATCATCATTATTTGAAAGAAGTTGCTTTCCATTTATTACCGGAACATATAAATGAAAAAAAAAAAAAAAAAACAGACAATAACACAGCCAAACCATTAAAAAAAAAGAGAAGATAATTTTGTGGGAATCAGTAAAAAAATTGCCGTATCTCCAAAATCTGAAAAGTATCGTTTTTGTACAATAAAACAAACTCGAAAGATAAAACAGTTTTCTCAGAAATGTAGTATGTATATCTGCGAAGAACATACATATAATTTATTTGCACAATAATGAGAATTTTATAATGTAGGTTAGAAATTACGCAAATAAATCTCTTTTGGATAATTCAGTGAATATTTATACTATGATTAAAAAAAAAAATATTTTAAGTATTTTTCTAAAATTTATCTATTTTTAAATTTTCATACTGTAAGTAAAAACACATTTTTTTTTAACAATGACGCAGAAAATGTTTTTTTTTTATTATTATTGAAATCCAATAGAGGCTTGGGGACGGTATCTAACAAATTTAAATTTGTTGTACTTCATCAATTGTTCAAACTATTTTTCAGAATAATGTTTTTCAGAATACGAATGAAAATTCATTTAAATAAAATTATTGCTGCATATTTATAATTTCGGAGAAAAATTTCTTATTGTTTTTATTATTTTAATGAATGTTATTATAAAACAATAAATTATAACAATAATACCTTATTATGAAATGTACAATTGAATATTTATTTTAATTGAATAGTTGCTGTAAAATACATCCCTATTAAGATTAACCTTTCATTGATTCTATTAATTAAAATAATTTATCCATCTAGGATTTAAATCTACAATTGCAAATGAATTTAAATTAAATATATAATTTCAATAACTTATTATTTACTTTATATAAGCGAAGTTCGTATCCAGAGTTTTTATTCAGGGACGCTACTGCTACCCTGAAATAAGTAGAAAAACTACAAATCGTGCATTTCCATTTGAAAAATGGAATTAATCATAAAATCTCGAGACCCCCCCCCCTCCTCTCCCCCCTCAAACACACATAGACACCCCACAAAATAAATAAATAAAACGTAGTTACAACATTTACATTTATAATTTCGAAATTAAGTATTTTTTACCTTTTTCTTTATTATATATATATATATATATATATATATATATATATATATATAATATGCCGGTGAATTAGTGGTATTGTATTTGATTTGCTGTTGCATGTCATAGGTTCCATTTTTATTTTCAGTTTAATTGTTCAATTTAATGTCAATGTAATATATTGATGCTAAATTTATTTATTTTATTTTATTAAGTGGATATAGAGTGCCGGAGTATCATAAAAATCTACCTGACTCTGATTCTGTCCTTCCAAAAAAAATAAAAATACCCCTATCACGAATTTAGTTTCATATTCGTAAATGTTTTCCTACTAATTATTGATTCATAGTAACATCAGAAATTCAATCAAATCATTTACTATTTACTTTTAAGTATTTATGCAAAACGAAGAAAGAGTTATTAAAAACATTTATCTAGATGCCAACTGAATATATACTTAAGCGAAATAAATAATTTGCTGTAAAAGGTTGTAAAATGAATAATTGCTGTAATCTTTTAAAGTTCAGTCAACATTTTCACCCTACGTTTTCCGTTTTCTATCATCTGATAACACCGGCAAGTTTCCCCTTCCTTTTCGGCCTGCTGGTAACGGCGGCAAATGGACCGAACGCGACTACTAACGTTCTAAAAAATGTCGCGACTACTCTCGGGTTAATGTAAAAAAGTCCAATCCCCTTCCCCTCTGAACCGTCCCTCTCTGGATCCGCATAAATCCCTCCCGGAGAAAATTGTCTGAATTCAACACTGCTGATAAAATCTACATAACAACGCCCCCTGTTGGGTGATTTACACCGAAATCCAATATGCAACAATTTAGGCCAACGTCTAACTGAATGTGAAGTTTGATGAAAATCCGTGCATTAGTTCTTGAGATAGAGCTATTGCGAAAATCGGGGAAAATACTGCATAGCAGCGCCACCTGCCGATAGATTTACATCAGAAAGTAATCAGCACCAATTTATATGAAAGTCTAATTGAATCTAAAGTTTCAACAGATTCCATGTATTAATTCTTGAAATAGACCGCCCACAATTTTTTTTTGTCAGAGACAAACAAATAGACAGACTGACAGACAGACAATGTATAAAAATAGTCAAATCGTATTCCAGACAAGATCTTCTAAAACTATAAATCCTTCGAAAACCGGATGTCGAAATTTTTCACGAATCCAACGCTTTCTTTTTCTAAAGACAAATAAAGCAAGAAAAAATTAACGCATCGATTCTGCCCGTAAATTAAGATCAGAAATGGCGAATCGATTCAGTTTCGATTCGATGCCGATGTCGATCTTTAGATGCGGGCAGAATCGCTATTTTTTTATTTACTTCAATTCTTTAGATTCGGGGAAATCGATTCAGTTCAGATTCGATGCCGATTTTTAGATGCGGGTGAAATTGTTATTTTTTGATTTACTTCAATTCAAATCGCATCGCGCATGATCCACGATTCGGGTTGAATAGATTCCTCCAATTTTACTGTTTTAGTGGCAGAATTGCTGAAAAATTTTCTATAAGAGCCTTTTTTTCTTCTTTCTAGGTTCAGTGTTGAATGGCGGGTTGATTTCTAGACTGCTCCGGTCGGGATGGGGGTGGGGGAGATTTTAGAGTTCCATAAGGGGGGATGCACATTTGTCCATTAAAAAGCATAAAATCTCAAAACTTTCGGGAGGGACATTCCAATGTTCATTCGGGTCACCCCCTGAATTCAATACTAGGTTAAATCGTTGTACTTTTGTTTAGAGGCCTAGTTATTTGGGTTACTAGTTTATTATGTTGTATTTTTCACGTTCGTCCCTTCTAATCCTTTCCGCCCCCCCCCCACCCTTCCTCCCCAATCTTAATTTACAGGTCCGTTCAAAATATGCATGCTATTTTAAAAATGCCCAATTCTCGTTCTATTTTATTATAAATCCACATTTTGAAACCTTGACCAAAGATACATTTGAGGTCACCCCTCCCACCGTTTGAGACTTACCTGTCCCCCGGGGGGCATATTTATTGTTTATTCAAAACCATCTCGTGTAACATATTGTTGGAAAGCTTTTAATGTCCTCTTTTATTTTCTGTCCCGCCCCCCCACTAGTTACACGCTCTTGGCACTTTTTAGCTCACAAGCTATCAAAGCCTGAGATCTAATGTGCCCGTCGGTTTTGTATGTATGTATGTATGTAAGTACGTAACGCGATAACTCTTGATAGAAATATCCGATTTGCTTCAATTTTTTTCTATGTTCATTCTGCTAAGGCGCTTCCCTGATTATTTTTGGGGGCCCATTGGTTAAGTACAAAGGGGAAACGGGGGCTAATCCCTCACTTAGCTTAGATAAATGGGTTTTTCATGCAGAATTCTCAGATTTTCTTCAAATTTTGGTATACCGGATAATTTTGATAACGAGTTTCTCTGATTATATTTGAAGGTTCATTGTTATAGGCTAAAGGGGGTAGGGGGGGGGGCACGAGGGGATAATACCCTCTCTAATTTAGATAGATGGGTTTTGCTATGCGATTTACTTCAAATTTGGTATACCAGTTTATTCTGATAAGGTGCTTCCCTAGTTAGATTTGGAAGTTAATTGGTTAAATATGAAGGGGGTAACAGGGGCTAATACAACTTAATTTAGATAAATGGGTTTTGCTATCCGATTTGCTTCAAATTTGGTATACCGATTTATTTCGATAAGGCGCTTCCCTGATGATATTTGGAGGGTCATTGGTTAAAAATAAAGAGGGGAAAAGGGGAGGGGCAATCCCCCCCCCCCTTTAGTTTATTTTTCGAAGGGCATTATTCTTTGAAATAAGAGCATAATATACAGTTAGTGTGAATAGCCTGTGAGCTCAATGCCATCAGTTTAACTGGGCACTTTTCTTTTTAGCTCACAGGCTATCAAATCTTGAGAGCTAATGTGCCCGCAGTTTCTGTATGTATGTACATGTACATACGTAACGCGATAACTCTCGATAGAAATATCCGATTTGCTTCAAAAAAAATTTTCTAGGTTCATTCTCATAAGGCGCTTCCCGGATTAGTTTTTGGGGTTCATTGGTTAAGCATAAAGGACGAAGGTACGGGGACTACCCCCCCCCCCCCACTTAGATAGATGGGTTTTTCCTGCAGAATTATCAGATTTGCTTCAATTTTGGTATACCGGTTAATTCTGATAAGACGCTTCCCTGATTAAATTTGGAGGTTTATTGTTTAAGTATAAAGGGAGCAACAGGGGCTAACCCCCCTTAATTTAGATAGATGGGTTTTTCTATCTGATTTGCTTCAAATTTGGTAACCAGTTTATTCTGATAAAGCGCTTCCCAGATGAGATTTGGAGCCTTATTGTTTAAGTATAGAGATGTGACGGGGAAGGGGGGGGGGGCTGATTCCCCCCATAATTTATTTTTCGAAAGGCATTCTTTGAAGTAAGAGTATAAAATACATTTAGTATGAATAGACTGTGAGCTCAATGCCATCAGTTTAACTCGATACTTTTCTTTTTTATTTATTATTGTTTCAGTGAGTGCACTCTGTATGTCAGCGAATGAGTCAATAACTGTTTATAGTATTTAGATTACTGCTGGAAAAAAAAAACATATAATCAAGGAATATACTTTTATTTATTTGTTAACCAGAGAAAAGTATATTATTTCAATGTTAATGGCTCTAGGATGAGAACATTTTTTTTTTTTCCTTAACAGCTGAAAATTTGATAAACATTTAAAAAAAAAGATATTTATAAACTGTAAATGAGATAAGGAGATATATATTTTAAAAAGGGAAAGAAATTTTAGTTAAATATATTATTAAAAGGAGAATTTTTATTATTAATTGGGGGATAATTAGTATGTGATGATTGGTAAATTACATTCATCACAGCTATTTTTGCAATATTTGCATTTCCCCCACGCTTTTAGGATACCCTAAAAAGACTGAAAAACCATTTAACTTTTTAAATAAATTTAGAGCCTTCAAAATTTCGCTCATCTGCGCATTTTTAAGAAGTTTATACATGTTTTAGGGAGTTTATAGGAAGTAAGTCCCCATCTGTTTGGTTGAAGAAAATAAGAGTGGAAAGTACATCTTTTCCGGATGGAAAAAAAAAATCATTTCTTTCTTTTTTTTTATATGACCGAGGTCTTTTTTAAAGATAAATTTAAATATAATATAAATTATTATCAAAATTACATCTTAAAAATAATAATTTTAAAAGTTAAAAAACCTTATTATTTGACTCAAAGGTCTGTAGTAGCTTACTACTGGGCCGCTAACATTGTCTAGGACCCCCATAAATGAAGGTGAAGGGTGAGAGATAGTCATTACGGCCCTGTTGATTCCCTACGTTTTGGAATTCCTATTTTTCAGCTTATCTGTGTGAATCTGTGAACATCGAAATATCGATTCAAGTATCGATTCTAGAATATGGGAATCGATTCTTATTGCGATCGATTCTGTTTTATACGATGTCGATTTTAATCGATTCTCATATTTTCCAGAATCGCCCATCACTAACTTGAACTATTATAATAGAGATGAAATGATGGCGATAGAATAATATTTGACGATTTATCACCTGTGCCTGGCTAACATTAAAGTACCAAAATGGCACCTAGAGTATAAAAAGCGAAGCGGTCCGCCTGGAACTGTTGATGATAGTCACATGACTTAGGCTATTGTTATAGAGATTGTTTTAAAATACCGGGCGAAAAGACTCTTATACTTAATTTATTTTATTTTAGCTTCTTTTCAAATGTTTAACTGATCCTCTTTAATCAAAAACTAAAACAACCATTGGATGTCTTAACAGCAACTGATTCGCCCTTAAATGTTCTTAATGCAATCAACGGGAATTGAATGAAAACCCGTTTACAGGGAGATCTGCACAGCTTTTTTCAGTATAATTCAATCTTCTCTAATATTTTTAAAACCCATCAGATTAGCGTGTTTTTAGATTCTTCGGTGTCTGAACGGGGGTTGGCGAGCGTAGCTTGCAGGGGGCAGAGCCCACTAGTTTATGTATATAAAAATTTTAGTACCTATAAATAAATGTATGTAAAATATTAAGGCAAAAGGAATTAAAATACGTTTACAGATTACTTCACATACGACACACTAATACATGAGCACCGAAAGAATAATACGCCATGAAAAAATCAACAAAATGGCTTTTTATGATATTCTTATTGATTTTTCACCTTTGACAATGAAAATACCTTTACCACGTTTTCAATTTTATCTAGCATTTAAAATAAATTATTCTTCGACTGCTGTATTATTTTTTTATTATTACAAAACTTTTGTTTTATGCATATGGTACATGCTGGTGCAATAGAAGGCCTTTAGATTCAGGAATGTCAAATCTGTATAACTGACATTCCTTTTGCAAAGAGGAAAAACATACATTTATATATATATGAGAACGTGAGTTTCTAAACTCGCCTTATGTTATACAGAAAATATATTTAAATATAAAGGTAAGAAAAAAAATTAAAAAAAATTTTTTTTCGAAAAAATTTCAAGATTTTTTTTTTTTTTTTTTTTTTTTTTTACCTTTATATTCAAACTTATAAAATTGGATGCACAGTTTTATTTATATATAAACCAAACTTTTATAAATAATATTGGGGATTTTCCTTGATATGGAATGCGCAGGGGGCATTTTGAAATTTTCTAAGATAACGCGTAAAATTCCATTTTTTCCTCTATTTTTTTTTTTTTTTTTTTTTTTTTTTTTTTGTGATAAATGCATGCCATAATGCATATAATGTACCCTTGATTAAAAAAAAAAAAATCCATTTTTTGGAGAATTTTTAGCAATTTTAAGCTGATAATTCTACTTCAAAGTTCAGCCTAAATCGCTAATCAAGAGCTTAAAGCCATAACAGATCCGATTATCAATCCACCCTGCTTTTAATTTTTATATACATGTATTATTATTATTATTATTATTCAGGCATTTACGCTGTTTTTGTAATTATTTTAGGTCATTATTTTAGATATTTTGAGAATTACGGTTTAACCTCTTGATACAGCCCAGTGGTAGTAGTGGATAACAAAAGCCGAATTCAGAATTAATTTGGGGAAAGCTAGAAAATGTTTTAATCCCTTCGAAATATGTCAGAAATTAACGTGCTAAGTAGTTTCCCCTTTCCTGCTATGCAAGATTTTGGCGCTACAAACAAATTAATAACTTAAAAAGTGCATTTTTTTCATGATTTTTAGCATATTTCAAAAATGATTCGTAAATGATGGGAAATATTGTTTATTATTTCCGATATTGCATTTTGAAAAATGGGTAGTATATGACGTATAAAGAGCGAATAACTGTGTGTATGTATTAAAATTAAGCAGGTTGAAAATAAAGTGTGAGGATTGGAGGAGCTTGTAATCAAGAGGTTAAACCGTAATTTTCAAAATATCGATAATAACAACCTTAAATATTTACAAAAACATCGTAAATGCCTGAATAAACAAAAAAATACATGTATATAAAAATTGGAAGCAGGGTGGCCTGATAACTTGGTCTCTCCCAGATTCAAACTGTTGATTAGCGATTAAAGGAAAAATTTTGAAGTAGATTAGAAGCCTTAATGCTGAACAATAATAATAATGTGTGTACAAATTTTATTGAGAATTTTAGGCTTTACAACATTTGTATTTACAACGTTTTTGACAGAATTAGCTGTTTTCAGATATTGTTAAGTTAACTATGTCTCTCCTGGCTACAAGCGCTTGATTAGAGATTAAGGGACATTTTTGAAATAGAATTGCGACCTCACTTATGAACAGAAATATTAATGGGTGTACTCATTTTATTGAGAATTTTAAGCTCTACAACAGTTATACTGACAATTTTTTGATAGTTGTTTTGAGATATTGTTAAGGTAACTCGGTCTCTCTTATCTTCAAACTCATTATTAGTAATTTAGGTAAAATTTTGAAATAGGATTGCGACCTTAATGTTGAACAAAAATTTTAATGTGAATTCTCATTTTATTCAGAATGTGAAGATCTACAACATTTGTATTGACAAGAATTTTTATAGGGTTAGCTGTTTTGGGATATTGTTAAGGCAATTAGAAAAAACGTGTTTCTCGAAAAGAAATACGTACATGTTTTCTAAAGTTCACCAAGTACGAGGAAGAAAAACATCGTACGTTCATTTTAAGCCTAAACTGAAGGGATTAAAACAATTTTCAGTTTTCCCCTAATTAATTCTGAGATCAACCCCCTGACGACGGGTTTAAAATTTTGAAGTAGAATTGTGATCTTAATGTTGAACAAAAATATTAAGTGTAGGTACTCATGTTACTCAGAATTTTAAGCTCTACAACATTTGTATTGACGATGTTTATAATCGAGTTAGTTGTTTTGAAATATTGTTACGGTATTTAAAAAAACGTGTTTTTTTACTATAAATCTATATTTATTTCCTAACGCTCACCTAGTTCGAGGGGGCAAACATAGAATATTCATTCTAGACCTAAACTGAAGGGGTTAAAACAATTTCCAGCTTTGCCCTAATTACTTCCGAATTCAACTCCTAACCACTGGGCTATAAAGAAAAGCGCCCGCTCAGTTCTTCATTTTCTGCCGATGCGTAAATACGGTTCTGAGCATGCGCGAGTACTTTTGACGACTTGGAAAGAAATAGATGATTTTTTATAAGAGTGCGTTGCAATTTATACCTAATAACTCAGCTAATTATTATAAATTTAACACACTACGTATCAGGTGTAGCAGGAGATGCCTTCGAATACCCTCACATATATTTTCAGCATCGTACGTGCGTAGATTTTGCTGGCCATCTCAGACACACGCACACGTATAGCTAAACGTTCTTCTGTTAGTATGGACATACAATCATCATCATCATCATCATCAACCGTTTTCAATCCACTGCTGGATGTATGTCTCCCCCAGATTTTTCCAATGTTTCCTGTCTAGTGCTTTAGTCATCCAATTAACACCGGCTACTTTTCTCATTTTAATCTTACTTCAGGTCGTCTTCTAGACCGTTTTACATCACTGTAGGGTGTTTGTGCTTCATCTACTGTCTTGCCTTCTTGCAATGTGACCAGCCCATTTCCTTTTTAGCCGTTTAATTCTTTCAATGATGTCAAAAACTTTCGTCTGACTTCTTATCCAGGTTATTCTTTTTCTGTCTCTTCTAGTTATACCTAGCATACATCTTTCCATACTTCTCTATGTTGTTTGTAATCTCTGTACCATCCGTTTTGTTAGCGTCCATGTTTCTGCTCCATAAGTTAGCACAGGCAAAACACATTGGTTAAACACCTTTCTTTTCAAACAAAGAGGCATTTTACTCTTCAGAATAATATTATTCTTCCCAAAAGCACTCCATCCATTTCTTATTCTTCTATTGATTTCATTCTTGATACTATTATCCAATGATATTCCTGCCCAAGGTACACATAACTTTGCACTTCTTCAATTTCAATGTTGTTGTAGACGATTTTCTTTTTTGATGTAAATGAATTGAACATCACCTTAGTCTTTTCCAAGTTTATTTTTAATCCCAGATTCATGCGAGCTTCTGCCAAATCTTTTAGCATATTTTCCAATTCCTCAGGATTGTTACAGAAAATTAAAATGTCGTCAGCGAATCGAAGATTACTTAAATATTTCCCATTTATTCTAATCCCTTTGTTTTCCCAATCCAGCTTCTTGAGAATATTTTCGAAGACACCAGTAAAAAGCTTAGGCGAAATGGTGTCCCCTTGTCTTCTTCGAAGCTTGATCTTTGCTTTCCCTTTGTCCAAACGGAATGTTGCTGTTGCTTTCTTGTAAATCTTCTTTATGATATTGATGTAAGATTTATCTGTACCAATGTCCTCCAGAAATTCTACTACTGCTGATGTGTAGACCGAATCAAATACTTTTTCATAATCAATAAAGGCAATACAGAGAGGTAAATTATATTCCTTATGTTTTTCTATGAGTTCCCTTACCGTCTGGATATGATCCATTGTGCTGAATCCACTTCGGAATCCTGCCTGTTCTCTAGGTTGAGCTGAGTCGAGAGCTGATTCAAGTCTTGTCGTTAAAACTTTGGTGAAAATTTTATAAATCATTGATAGTTGGACGGTAGTTTTTACTGTTTTCCTTCTCTGGATTCTTGTAACGTAGCACCATCACAGCATTATTCCAATCTTCTGGTACATCTGACTTCTTGAGACATTTGGAAAACTATAAGGATAGCATTTTTACAAATTTTTCTCCTGCTTCTTTGATAAGGTCGACTGTAATTCCATCTTCGCTAGGGCATTTACCTTTTTTCATAAATCTAATGACTTGCAAACTTTGTCTGTCATCACTGGGATTATCGATTTGGTTTCTGTTAAGTTTTCTCGTGGATCACGTAGGTTGATTTCCCTTTGATCTTCACATTTATGTAGATCATTATAGAATTTTTCGACAATGTGTACAACTTCTTTATTGATTTTGGTGATTGTTCCATCTGCCCTCTTTAGCGCAAAAATACCTTTACTTCCAACACTTAGTTTGTACCTAGCTGATTTTAAACTTTTGTTATCTTCTAGAACTTTCTTGACAAGATCACAGTAAATTTTCTGATATTTTCTGTAACAAATTTTCTTACCGTTTTACATAATTCAGCATATTCAACTCTTTCTTCATTTTAAATTCTCTGCGTTTCTTCATCAATCTTCTTGTTTTTTCGGTTATTTTCTTTGTCTGATTTACTTGTGCGTCGCCGGCTGTATTCTTTGCAATACTTTTAGGGTTAGTTTCTTGTTTACTACTGTAACATCTTGATCTTCTTCTAAAGTTGATTGAAGTACTTGGAAACGGTTTTTAAGTTTCAAATGGAATTCTTCTTTATGTTTCTGGAGATTTATTATATCGATTGATTTCATTGAGTGTTGCAAAAGCTTCATTCTTTCTACTTTAGTATTTAACAGCAGTTTGCATCTAAGCAACATGTGATTGCTTACTGTATTGAAATTATTGAGAACACTACAAACCTTAATAAGATGCTTTTTGTTTCTTAAGATGTAGTTGATTTCACTTGTTGAGCCATTTACACAACGCCATGTCCATTTACTTTGTGGCTTTTTCTTAAAAAATGAATTCATGAAATACAACTGTTAACATACTACAATCTCAATCAATCTGTTTCCTCTTTCGTTACGCACCCCATATCCATGATTTCCTACTGAGAACTCACCTTTCTTTTTTTCCACCAATTCTAGCATTCCAGTCTCCCATTGTTAAATTTATGTAGCATTTTCCCTTTTGATGCATCGAAGCTACTTCTTCATAGAAATCCTCAACTTCTTCATCAGTATAGCTTAATGCTGGTGCATAAACTTAGGTAATTTACAGCTTGTATCTTCTGAACACCTGTATTACTAAGCTTGAAACTCTATCTGATACACTATCATATTCTACGATGTGATTCTTCCACTTTTTATGAATCAGAAATCGTACACCGCTTGTTCTTCCATCTTCTGTGCCTCTGTAGTATAATACATGTCCGATGGCAAGATCAATCTTCTCTTCTCCTTTTCTTCTTACTTCACATAATCCTAGGATGTCCACTTGATTCTTTCTAATTCTTCTTCCAGTTCCTGTAAATGATTTTCCGAAGATAGGGATCACCCATTATACGTAGCCAAGGTCATATAGCAGCCAATCCGAGCCCGATGATACTTAGCACCCTCTGTCTTCATGTCTTTCTGACCACTGCCGTAACCAAGAACATGCAGACCTCCGGAATTAAGAGCCGTGATTTGTTTTTGAATTCATGGTAAATTAAGGGGGGTAAGTGTCCAAATTCCTACACGCTAGCTAAGCGGGTTAGAGAAAGCCCATTCGCGTTCTTTCCTCTATGCATTAGGCAAAGGTACAAAAAGTCTGCACCGGTGGAAGGTGCGGATCTTACATTAAGTCTCCGCTCCTTGCCGATTCCTTTAAGTCATCCTTGAAGGCAATTAAAGGGTCTTCTCCTGGTTAATAAGCAGAGGCTATTAAACAGCCCAGTATGGACATATATATATATATACTAGGGGGTTCTACCCCCTGCAAGCTACGCTCGCCAACCCCCGTTCAGACACCGCAGAATCTAAAAGCACGCTAATTTGATCGGTATTAATAAAATTAGAGAAGATTATAACGAAAAAACCTACAGCGATCTCTTTATAAACGGGTTTCCATTCATTTCTCTTTCATTGCGAAAATTTAAGGCCGAATCAGTTGCTTTTAAAACATCCAATGGTTGTTTCCGTGTTTGATTGAGATCAAAGGTTAAGAAGATCAGTTAAACATTTGTAAGGAAGCCAAAATAAAATGAATTAAGTAAACAGAGTCTTTACCTCCCGGTATTTTTTAACAGCGTTATAAAACGATTGACATAATACAATTTACTGCTTTAACCCTTTCAAGGGTGGTGGTTCATTTTTGGACCACTTAATTTTAATTCTTAAATGCCACATTGGCACCAGAATATTGGAATGAAAATTTTCCTTTTATTAAGTAAGTGAACAAAATCATTTTCGTAATTCGAAATTTGTTTGTATTTTCAGGTGCCATTCACTGATTTCAACATTTTACGAATAGAAGTACCTTGCCACTGAAAGGGTTAAACGCATATTAATGTATTTATAATTTTAAAGTTTCTTTTCTCTTTTAATATTCACGTGTAAATACAATTTTCAATATTTTCCTGCTTTTATTAACACTTACTCATTTAATAGTAATTTTAAAGTTTTTTTTCTTTTTTCTGTTTCTAATAGTCACGTGTAAATGCATTTTTAATCGTTAGGAAATGTTATTCTTTGCGCTGTTTTTATAATTGAAAACAATCTCTATAATAATAGAGATTATTATCGAAAATATATTATTATTATCGAAATTATAATAAATTATTATCGAAAATATCGACTATTATCGAAAGTTCCGGGAGGATCCCTTCACTTTTTATATTCCAGGCGGCCATTTTGGCACTTTAATGTTAGCCAGCCACAGGCGATAAGTCGCCAAATATTATTCTATCGCCATCATTTCACTTATATTATAATAATCCAAGTCATGTAACTGCCGCAAACAATTACAACCCTTCGCTTTTCATAAGAAAGGTTTCCATTTTGATTAAAGAATCAAAGTTATTTTTTCGAATAAAACTACATAAAAGTTGCCATGATCGCAAAGAATTCTTGGTACTTTTATGTTATCCGGTTGCAAATCTCGCCAATAGCTTTTTTTTAAACTCGCCAGTTAGAATTTTTTTATTTTTCGAGTGGTAAATTAAAACGGTATTACTTGATTATCCCATCGATCAAAAATCTATCGCCGACTATAAGATTAAATGCCAATAATGGCTTATCGTAAATGTCACATTCACTTGACATTAAACACATTACACGTGTTTATTACGTCATCAAGTGTTTTTTATTTCGACGTTTTATTTATATTTTTATTAATCTTTTACTAATTTATTTGTTCTTTCGTTACTTAAAACAAAAATTACGTCAATTTGTATAATTCGGTGAGTGGTTTGGCGATTTATATAATTTGGCGAAATTGGTCGACAGGATAACTAAGTAGAACCATTAAAACATTGCTTTGAATTTGAAATTAAATGTCAGGTTTTGTTGGGTTATTTAATCGGGTTTGGCGTGATTTTTTTTACGACAATTTGGCGAAAACCGCGTTTTCGAATACCAGTTACATATGTATTTTAAAATTATTTTGTATTATTTTTAAAATGAAATAACAATAAATAAAAAAAATATTAATAACTATAGAATAAAACAATTTATAACATTCTTTTTAAATAAAAAGAAAATAAATGTAAATAAACATTTATTAATAATTAAGCAACAATAGCCGGGTTACCATGTCAGCAAAATACGCCACTTTGGAGCCATTTAGGTATCCGGTGCGTATATGACATCTGCGCCTAATCTTTTTCTTTTCGTTTCGTTTAAAAAAAAGAAAGGAGTGAAAGCCATTAATTTTAATCTTTTCAGATTTTAATGAAAGTTTTGTATTAAATAAAATGATAATGAAATACAAAAAAAAAAAAATGTTCTTAGCATGCATTTAAGGAAGGCCAAACTGGTCGCCAAATTAGTTTAAAATAACAACCTTTACTACTAAAATATATAAAAAAAAATACCTGTTATGATTAAAATTTGAGTTGCCATCATTAGAAAAAAGTATTTAAAATTAGAAAAAAATTAATATTTCGAAAACTATTCCGAATTTAAAAATTCTAATACCAGTTTTGAGATCTGTGGATCAATACCGATTTTTGGTGTTAATTTCATCGCAAAGTATTCCATATTTTTAGAGAAATCGTTGCAGAACATAATCAATTGTTTAATCAGTCGTTTCATAGAATCGTTTCATAAGTTCGTAACATTTCAGTCGTTTCATATATTCGTTTCATAAGGATTATATATATATATATATATATATACTGAGCTGTGTTATTTAATGTACTGCTTGTTTACCTACACATTAAGTTTACATATATCACATAAGTGCAATAGATGCAGTGTTCGAAATTTACAGGTAAAAACCTTTTTTTTTTCATTTAGGAGGTGGAATTGACAATATTTAATTGTTTAAAAATGGTAATGACACAAAATCAGTTTTATTGCTTTTTTATAGAATTTTCATTCAATTATTCTCATTCAATAGATTTCACAACAATTAACAGTTACGTCACAAAACTTATATTTAAAAAAAAAAAAGTTTGTAGTGAAATGACTAATTAAATTCTCTTGTGTTAAAAATATGATTGATAACGTCCACTAAAACCCATTAAAACTTTCATTTTAAGATAATTGCCATCAAAACTGATTTCTTTTAAAATAATTGAATCTCAGCCAATTAAGTTATAACTGAATCAGAATAAATTGATTTTGGCTTTAAAATAACTTTTTGTCTTTTTGTTAAACATTTTTAACATATGAAAGACTGTTAAAATATATTTTTGAGGAGGAACTTCTCGTAACAAAATTTCATTTCCATCAAATTTTGGGACAGTAATTAATTACACATTTTGCTTTAAGTTTAAATAAATATTTTTATTTTATAGTTTTAAGTATAAGATTACGTAACGCAATCATTTTGCAATATTTATATACATTAGAGTGCATCGTACAGAATTATTATAACCTTTTTATGAATATGACAAATAAAAATTTCTACACATTATTAAAACTTGTAATTTACATGACAGGTGAAACAGTTTTGACAGGCTTTGGTTGTATTTTCTTTATGTTTACAATTATAGTAATTATTGTCGGAGCACAGCTCCGGCTTCCCTGCAAAAATTACACTTATTGTTAACACGATAGCATCCAAAATATTTGTCGTATCGACACAAAAAGTTAAATGGACGTTGGTAGTGTCAAAAACTCGGCGCGTATTGAAAATCATAAATATTTGTCAACCCTAACGGCATGAAATGTCTACTCAAAATTTCCCCATAGAGATAACATTGCGGGTTTAAATCTATATATTTGAAAAAAAAAATTTAGACTTGAGCTTTTTACTGAACCAATTTTAATAATTCTTTTTTTAAATGCAAGTTGTATCTTTGTAGATTTGCGGCACTAGCTATTTTTTTTTAAATATTCCCATTTTTATACTTAAATTTTAAATTTAAAAATTTTCTATGATTTTTTTTTTCAAAAGGGTAGCAGTTGGATTACTTCCATTGTTGTAAAGAAAAAAAATTAATAAAGTAGGTTTATCTTTATTGATGCCAATTTCTAATAAACTTAAAAATTAACTTTGTAAAAAGGGGAACAGAAAATGACGTCACGCTTTAAAAAACACTAAATTTTTCCTCAAAAAGTTATTACAATTCAATACTTTTTTATTGTCGGAGCACAGCTCCGGCTTCCCTGCAAAAATTACACTTATTGTTAACACGATAGCGTCCAAAATATTTGACGTATCGACACAAAAAGTTAAATGGACGTTGGTAGTGTCAAGAACTCGGTGCGTATTGAAAATCATAAATATTTGTCACCCTAACGGCATGAAATGTCTACTCAAAATTTCCCCATAGAGATAACATTGCGGGTTTAAATCTATATATTTGAAACATTTTTTTTTAGACTTGAGTTTTTTTCTGAACCAATTTTAATAATTCTTTTTTTAAATGCAAGCTGTATCTTTGTAGATTTACGGCACTAGCTATTTTGTTTTTAAATATTCCCATTTTTATATTTAAATTTTAAATTTTAAAATTTTCTATGATTTTTTTTTTTCAAAATGGTAGCAGTTGGATTACTTCCATTGTTGTAAAGAAAAGAAAATTAATAAAGTATGTTTATCTTTATTGATGCCAATTTCTAATAAACTTAAAAATTGACTTTGTAAAAAGGGGAACAGAAAATGACGTCACGCTTTAAAAAAACACAAAAATTTTCCTCAAACAGTTATTACAATTCAATACTTTTTTACTCCACTGAGTTTGAGACGCTCTGTGAAATGCTTCAATAAGGCAAAGTGACATCATTTTTAAATGAAAGCCATCATTTTCTCTGATAAAACGAAATATTTTACTACGAACGCTTCTAAAAATATAAATTTCTGGAATTTTACTCGCCGATACGGAGATTAGAATCACATGTCAAGAGTGCGAATGTTCACATGCAAAGTCGTAGTTAACAAACTTGATTTCAAGTTTGGAAATATATGTATTAATAACTTATTGCGTACTGCGATATTTTTGAAATGGTGAATGTAAATTTGAGAGATGCGTATGTAAATTTTGAGACGATGAAAATGACGTTAAGTTTAGATTTCATGCGAAAAGTAATTCTATGATTGGCTCATGGTGAAATCACTTTTGCTGATTTTCAATCGGAAATTTCAAACATAAGAGCCTCAGTGGGTAATTTCATCATAATTGCTTATCTTGGTTAGGTATACTAATACATTTTAATTTTTTAATACGTTGAACAGTCGAAGTTTATGGAATTAGTATTTTGGTAACTTTAAATTAAAAATAATATTTGTTAAGTATTAACTAATGTATGAGTTCCTTTTTAAAGAATTTCTTTCGTCAAAATACGACGGGTTTCATCTCGTTATTAAACAAAATATTAGCTCCATTGTTGTAAATTATGCATTTTAACCTCATCCGAATCGTTATGGTGACGTCAATATTTGTGACCTGAGACATAAATTGACTTTCAGAAGTTTTACTTTCTACGTTCGTAACGACTACTTTTTCTTTTTTTTCAGTGCGAACCTTTTATTCTCCATAATCTACCAAATAGATGCAATTCATTTTGAATTTTAAATTAAGAGAAATGAAGAGAAATCGAATATGGGGAATACTATTTTGGGTCTTAGCCACATGGTACGGATTTCGTATCAGCCGCATGGCTACGAGTGATAAATCAAAGAAATCGAGAAAAATATAACAGGGTTTTGTACGGATCAGGGTATTTTCCAGGAGAGTTTTCAGTATTTTTTTTTTTTTTATAGAAAAAGAAATCTAGGCTAAATTGGTGAAATTTCGCATTCTTCTAAGGAGAGATTTTCTGTAAGAAAATAACGGTGCAGAAGAATTTCCTAGTCGCAAAATTCCAGGAGTCATACGAACTTTGATATAATGTCATGCATGTATTACTTATATGTATGCATTCTTATGTATGTATATTTATATTCAGACGTATGCATGTTTGTATTGGGAAATTTTCGCAATCGGGTTTGTAGACAATTTCATAATTTAGCGAGCGTTGTTTGATGCACAAATTTAACCATTTGGTGGTGGTCCCAATTACAGTAGGTTACTCATTTTCTTTTTAATTCACTGTAAGTGAATGTGCTGCAACTGAAATGCACATGGACATTCTCCGTAACCTTCCAAATCGGTGCAATTCATTTTGAACTTTAAATTAAGAGAAATGAAAAGAAATCGAAGACGGAGAATACGATTTCGTTTAATAGCCGCATGGTAACGATTTCAGTATTAGCCGCATGGCTACGAATGATAATCAAAGAAATCGAGAAAAAAATATAATGTCATGTATATATTACTTATATGTATGTATTCTTATGTATGTATGGTTATATTAAAACGTATATATGTTTGTATTGGGAAATTTTCGTAATCGGCTTTGTAGACGATTTCATAATTTAGTGAGCGTTGTTTGATGAGCAAATTTAACTATTTGGTAGCGGTCCCAATTTCAGAAGGTTATTAATTTTTCTTTTTACACTCATTGCCATAAAAATTTGCGCACCAAGAAAATGACGTCCAAATGAAACGAATTTTTACACGCGTGTGTACTACTATGATATAAGTAAGTGAGTAGAAAACCAAAGAAAAAGGATCATTTATTGCAGAAAAAAGTACAAATGAACGGAAATTTTAGTACTCTGTTGGAACCCCTATAGCGCAAATGCACGATGCGATACGAGCGGGCATTGAGGCATACAAATTCCGTATGATGTCCCGAGGCATCTCGTTCCACAATTGCTGTAAACGCGCCTCGAGTTCAACCAAACTCGTAGGGTGTACAACTTGCCGTCCCAAATGATCTCAGATATGCTCGATTGGTGACAAATCTGGGGATCGAGCAGGCCAGAGAAGGGTGGTAATGTAGTGGAGGCAGGCTTGTGACATACTTGCTATGTGTGGCCGAACATTGTCTTGCTGAAAAATTGCTCCTGGGAGCCCTGCCACAAGTGGCAACACATGTGGCTAAAGGATGTCCTGGACGTACCGCTGGGCTATCATTGTGCCACTGATCAATATTAGGGGTGACCGTGTATCGTAAGTAATGGCATCCCGTACCATCACACCAGCTGTGGGAGAGGTGTGTCGCTGTAAAGCGAAGGCAGGATTGAGGCGTTCACCACGGGGCCTCCACACACGAACACGATTGTCATCGCTGGTCAAATTGAATCTAGACTCGTCGCTGAAGATGACCTGGTCCCATTCCGTTGCAGTCCAATCCCGTCGTGCGCGACACCACTCCATACAGAGGCGTCGGTGGGTGGATGTCATTGGCAGCACACGTAAGGGGCGCCGCCATACCAGATGTCCTTCAGTCAGGCGCCTTGCGACGTTTCGGGAAGTCACAGAGGTCCGTAGTGAAGGTGCTGCCTGTGTCTGGATAGCGGCCAATGAAGCAGTTGGCTCTACGCGTGAGTTTCGTGTGATGTGACGGTCTTTTCGACGACTGGTCTGTCGAAAGCGTCCTGAGCCTGTTCGCCGTGTAAATGACGTCTCTTCAGTCCACTGCTCCCAACATCTCCTCATAGTAAAATCAGAACGGCCTACTTGACGGGTTACTCGCCGAGCCGACCACCCAGCTTCCATCATCCAGATGATTCTTCCCCTCACAAACTCTGGCAACTGCTCATATTGTCTTCGATGACTGCGTAACGGCATGTCTACCTCAGCATTTCCTTTGCAAAAGAAAAGGTACACTCAGACAAGTTCTGCTTACCAGTTTTATACTCCAAGGAGAACGAAGTTTAACGCCCTCTAGTGGCATTGCGCAATGTGCAATCACGCTGCACATCTAATCATTTGCATATCTGCCTGATATGTACCTTCATGCCAAGTTTCGTTAATCCCACAATTATTTCTTGGTGCGCAAATTTTTATGGCAATGAGTGTAATTCACCGTAAGTGAATGTGTTGCAACTGAAATGCAAGTGAACATTTTCCGAAATCTACCAAATCGATGCGATTCAATTTGAATTTTAAATTAAGAGAAATAAAAAGAAATCGAATACGGAGAATACGATTTTGGATGTTAGTTGCATGATAACAGATTCAGAATTAACCGCATGGCAACGAATGATAATAAAAGAAAAAATGTTATGTATGTATTACTTATATGTATGTATTCTTATGTATGTTTTCATTCAGAGGTATGTAAGTTTGTATTAATAAATTTCTGATTAGAGAAGAATCATCAGTGCTGAATTTCAGTGGAAATTTCGCCAAATTTGGAAGTTACAGCCAAATTCGCTGCATTTATATCAACATATATTTGGTCGCCAAATTTGGCGAAATTTCGCGAAATGTCTCCAAGCTTGGCGAAAATGTTGACGTTAATGTATATGACTATATAGTTTTATGCTTATAATCGGAAAATGGATACAACAATGAAAGATAATTCGTAATAAATCAACTTCACTAAAAGTCAAAAATCATTCCGTGATTTTTTTTAACCTGTTGCCTAGATGTAGTGTACATTTTAAGAAATGTACATATTTTTATATGTGTAACATTATACACAAAAGTCTCGAAAATGCTGGTTAAAAGAAAGCAATTGAGATGAAAAAAGTTATTCATGGTAATTTTATGTGGAAAAGTCACATAAAAATAACCCAGCTGCTTACGAGTAATTGCACGAATAACGATATAACAATAACTCAGATGAACAAAAGTATCAAGTTTGATAGAGGAGTATAGCAGATTACCCATGTGTGCGTGTTACATAAGTGTTACAAACCTTTCCCTTATATCATATTAAATAAGTCTGGGCTATTCCAGACATCCAAGTCTTTGAAGGGGCTTTGAAGTTTTCTGCCGTTAGATCGATGGATCCAGTTCCAATTTTTGATTGTCTCAAAGATCGGAGCTACATTAAACAAATCAAAATCGCTCAACACATCCCCGGTGCTTATTCTTTCTCTTTACCGTAGACTCTCTTATTCAATGAATTCTCTTTACTTTTAACATTTCTGAATTATTTTAAAGAACAACAAATCACGCTGCATGAAAATTTTGATAATTCGGACATCAGATTTACAGATGAGCAGCAGAAAGTACTTTAGTTATGCACAGAACAGCTTTCGTCATTGCAAACAAAAGTTACAATTTTCCCTAAGTCAACTTTTATTAGTGGAAAAGCAAGAGTTGGAAAAAGTAGGATAATCAAACAAATTAGTAAAACAATCATAGAGCAGTTAGGATCAGAAGCTGTCATTCTTTTGGCACTAACAGGTACTGCTGCGCTTAATGTCGAAGGAAAGTTAATTCATTCAGTGATTAAAGAACCACCGTGTTTAAATAGTTCGTGTTTTAAAAAGTCAGGCAGAAAGAAATCTACAGCTCAGCATGGATACAGTATTATTTATCTTTATTGACGAATTTTCAATTGTCGTCTTATGGCTGAACTTGAACAAAGATGTCGCAAAGGTACTTTGTTTAAATCCTTGGAGGTATTAGATAGTTACATCGCATAAAAGACATCCCTTTATATAAGAGACATTCTATAAAAGACATTCTGGCTCTTCGCAGACAAAAAATGCTTAGAGCTTTTGAAAATTGCTTCACATTAACAAACTAATTGAGACAAAATGATGATCAGCAAAGACAGTTTCGAAAGACTATATTCGCTTTGCGTCGGTCAAGTTTCAGACTACTCTCATTTCTTATGCAACGGTGGAAAGCTACACTGCTTCCGGCTCAAATTGAATGATTTCAAGATGCTATATGTCTTTTCTCCAAAAACGAGCAAGAACATAATCTAGAAGTACTTCTTAAATCAAAGTGGTCAATGACAAGAATGTTAGCAGACCAAAATAATTAAAAGTAAGATGTAGTGAAGATGATCACGTGTTTGGACTTCAGGCTGAACTTTTTCAGCAGTTGGATGCAGAGTTATGTTACATACCAATATCTGGATGGAGTGGGGATTGATAACCGGTGTACTGAGTGCAGTAAAAGGTACTGTCTATGACCCAAACTTTCAACCCCCAGGCTTGCCACAGGCTATAATGGTTCATTTTGTTGATTATCATGCCCCAAATTAGCATTTGAGCATTACCTGAGGCAACTGATGACTGAATTAAACACTAGAAAATGAGGATTCAACGGGTGTTATTTCAAATTTAATTTTGTACTATTAAACAGTAATCATGAAAACTAAACTTTTTTTTAAATTTTAAAATGTTATGTGTTAAGTTTATATGACTCCATGCTCCGACATTTCGGCCTGACGGATACTAGTTAATTACCACTTCATGTATGTATTTCAAATTCGGCTGTTGCTTAATATAAATATTACAGTTATGTAATTATACGTCGGGTGTGGCAATCCTAAAACTTTCTCTATCTCATACATATTAATATTTCCTGAAAAAACTAGCATATCAGTGCCACCGGTTAGGTGTTTTACACCAAAATCTAATCAGCAACAACGTATGTCAAGTGTAGCTGAATCCGAAGTTTGATGAAAATCCGTGCATTAGTTTTTGATGTAAGAACTATTGCGCAAATCGAAAACAAAATCTACATAGTAGCGTCACCTGTTAGTCGATTTACTCTGAACACTAATCAGAACCAATTTATACCAGGGAGTAACTGAATCTGAAGTTTGATGAAAATTCATGCATTATTCCTTGAGATACAGTTATTGCGGATATCGTGATAAATGCAGCCTAAAAGCGCAACCTGTTGGGCGATTTACACTAAAAACTAAACAACACTAATTTATATCACGGACTAACTGAATCTGAAGGTTGGTGAAAATTCGTGCATTAGTTCTTGAGCTATCGAGATAATCATGAATAATACCGCATAGCAGCACCACTTGTTGGGTAATTTACACTAAAAGTAATCAGCACCAAATTATATTAAGGACTAAAGGAATCTAAAGTTTTATTAAATTCCGTTCATTAGTTCTTTAGATAGAGCGGCCACAAAATTTGTGCCACACATAGACAGACAGACAGACTCACATACAGACATTTTGTATAACATGTTTTTATGGTTCTCTGACCCCTAAAACGTGTAAAATCATCGAAAACTGGAATTCGAAAACTTTCATGAATCCAATACTTTCCTCTTGTATAGATAGAAGAAAGTAAAAAGATTAATATCTATCTATATATATATATATTCAGGAAACCAACGTTGTAATCCACGTATTTCTTCAAAAGTACAGCATGTCTGACAATAAGCCTAACCGGACATTCCTTCGGAGCTGCAACAAAAAATTAAAATATTTTAGGTACATCATAAACAGACTTATATTGTTTTCTGTGAAATTTAAGTCAATTTTCTTAAAATTACTGGTGTTGGATAATGGATGATGGTCATCTTCTGAAATGACCATCATCCACAATCAAACAATTCTGAGAAAACTCTTTAAAGTTCGGAAGAAAGCTCAGAGTGCTTGTTGTGTCACTGATACAATCCCTTGATCTCATGACATTTCACAAAAAGTAGAATTATTCTGTTCAAGATTTCGATAAAATATCATTATTAACATTACTGTTATACACGAAAATACAGGTTCGGCTTTGTATGAAACAACATTATTTTACATTGAATAAGTGAAGTGCCATTGCATTTATGTTTTGAAAAAATATTTGTCTTGATACGTACTATCACCTCTTTCAGATCATCAATTCAGAAATAGTTTGTATATTACATAAAACCTTAAGATATATTTTAAATGTATATTTTACTGCATTAAATAACAAAGTATTGCATTATTATCTACATTAATAGTACGTAGGTATAAAAGTAAGTGCTTGGGAAATTTTCACAAAATAAGATTAACCATTACCTAGTTAATTTTTATGAATTGGAAAAAGCATTATCAAGATTGAAAAGTAAACTAGTGACATGATGAGGTTTTTGACTTTGAGTACAAAAAAAGTCTCATGATCGAGCCACTTGTTGAGTGGTGTCTTGGACGGTTATGTTGAGGAAGGAGAAGTGCTGCCTCTCTTCATTCCCATACCTCTCTAGTTTAGCTAAACGATTTGATTTTAAAATAAAAATCTTTTTTGAATAATGAAGTAATGCAGTCCTTTGTAACGTTCAACCTGGAGAAACATAATTTAGATGATCGCTCTCAACTCAAGTGTACATATAAACAATGTGTTATAGAAATAACTTCTTAGATTTGTGAAGGGGGGAAAATTGTTCTCTGACTGCTCATCTGTAACATCTGAATTGCAACATAGTTATACCGGTAACGTTTATTTGTCTTCTTGGGCTATTCATTGGGTGCGTCATTTTTAATTTCCACCCTGACTCACCATTAGGGAAAAGTAAAGGGTTAACCGCATGATGACCGAGAGGACTGAAAAAGGGCAGAAACTTTGAGCCATATTGCTCATAGTGAACAAAAATGTCCCAGTGACCGAATGGCCTCCTACAAACCAGTGGTTCCCAAACTTTTGATCACCAAGCCCTCACGGTAACTTTTATTTGCCTTCTTAGGCTATTCATTGGGTGTGTCATTTTTAGCTTCCACCCTGACTCACTATTACGGAAAAGTAAAGGGTTAACCATATGATCACCTTGAGGTCTGAAAAAGGGCATTAACTTTGAGCCATATTGCTCATAGTGAACAAAAACGTCCCGGTGATCGGATGGCTTCCTACAAACCAGCGGTTCCCAACCTTTTGATAACCAAGCCCCACCAAAGCATCTGTAAAATCATTATGCCTCCAACTCTCACTCGCTCTGTAAATTATGTCTCTTATTATTTAAAAAGTGAACTGGATTCACACGGTGGAAGTGTAATAGAGTAACAATAACTACTAACAATAACTATTTATGTAGCATTTTTTAACATATCAAAGAGATGAAGCTTTTGTCATAAGCGTGTTTTTAACATAAAGCTATAAATGCAATAAGGCTCTACGTCTTCACCTTTGTGGCAAAAAATAGTTTTGTTATACATTTGTACCTTACCTCAATGTTAAAGAAAAGTGTTATACGGTCTGCATTTTTATCTTCACAAAATATCTTAAAGAGAGAATTACACTTGTCATTAAAATTGGAAACATACACACATTTTGTAATTCATTTTTGTAACTTATTAAGTGTTGGTGAAAAAGCTTTAGACACCAAATTTTCTTTGTATAGATTACACCAGAAACATTTCAGGATTCTCATCTTTATCAATAAGTAGCCATTACTCCATGTCACAACACATTTTGTCCGTTTTACCTTTCCCAATATCGTTGACTTTCATGTATTATCCGATTTTAAAATTTTAAATGTATATATCATCATGGAAATTTCTTTACTGTCTAGGATAATTGAACTAGAGCAATAGATATTTACTATCTACCCATTCCTTTTCTAATGCTACTTAATATTTATTAATTTTATAAAGTTGGTAAAACCTCCTTTACATATTTTATATATTTTTTCGGTTAAATATGTTAAGACAGTCAGTTTTTACTTTTAGTAGTTTCACGTATAAAATACTCTTTGTGTGTTATATAGCAGAGCAAATAGAAGTAGAAAAGTCATTTAATAAACAGTCGAAAGCATTACGAAAAATTGTAAGATACAATAGTAAGCTGAAAAATTATAGATATTTTTAATAGCAAAAAAAGATGTCAAAATATGTTAAAAGATTAGGGGAAAGTATTGTACATTGAACATATATGTACCTTGGACCTACAAAGATTTTAGCTCTATCTATTGGATTTTTATAAATCTAGTCAACGTACTTTTGAGATGTACAAGTCGATGTCACTTAGCAGTTGATGTCTTTAAAATAGTCAGCACATGTTGCAGTTATTTGTTTAAAAAATTTCTCATCAAAAAGTAAATGTTTTAAAGCTTCAACTTTTCATTATAGCTCGTTATCAACAGTTATTTGTTGTAAATTCAAAGTTATGGATAAAAGGGTATTTATACTGCATTATGAACTTAAGTTTCAAATCAGATTAAGCCTAACTAGAAAATGGTAAGAAGTCATTGTTTTTCACGTCACCAAGCCTTGTATTTTCAACCTAGCAATAATGTTGTACCTTGAACAGGTCCTAAATACAACACGATAACTTAATCTGATTAAAAGTCAAAAAATGAAATATTTTCAGAAAAGTTTGTCCTTGTATCACTAATGAAAGGAATTCTCAACTCAACCCTATATGTACACTACTAGTGTGCAAAAATATGCATAAATGATGGAAATGGTGAAGAAGAGATTATTGTTGTGTCCATGAAACGTTTTAATAGCACTAGAATAGAATTCATACTTGAGGAAAATATGTTTCGCATTCAGTTGCGACCAAATCATTAGCATTTTGCCAGAACTTAGTCTTATTTCTAGAGACAGAAGAATTCTTTTTATATTTCCTGGTATAGTATCAGTTTTTGAAATACAATCTTAACTTTTTATGCAACTGCTTTTTGGTGATTTAAGAATTCACAACTCAACTTTATATGTGCACCACTTGTGTACAGAAAATATGCATAAATGATGGAAATTGTGAAGAAGAGATTATTGTTGTGACCATGAAACGTTTTAATAGCACTAGAATAGAATTCATACTTGAGGAAAATATGTTTTTAAATCAGCTGCGACCGAATCATTAGCATTTTGCCAGAACTTAGTCTTATTTATAGAGAAAGAAGAATTTGTTTTTATATTTCCTGGTATAGTATCAGTTTTTAAAATACAATCTTAACTTTTTATGCAACTGCTTTTCGGTGATTTAAGAATTCACAACTCAACTCTATATGTGCACCACTTGTGTACAGAAAATGTGCATAAATGATGGAAATGGTGAAAAAGAGATTATTTTTGTGACCATGAAACGTTTTAATAGCAATAGAATAGAATTAATACTTGAGGAAAATATGTTTTTCATTGGGCTGCGACCAAATCATTAGCATTTTGCCAGAACCTTGTCTTATTTATAGAGACAGAAAACTTATTTTTATATTTGCTAGTATAGTATCAGTTTTTTAAATACAGTTTTAACTTTTTATGCAACTGCTTTTTGGTGATTTTAAAACGTGATAATAGAATCACGTATTTAAAATTTATAAAAATGCAACAAAACAGTTAAAATGCAATTAATATCTATTGTGGTTGGAAATATCTATTTAACCATGTCAGTGTTGCGTGTCATGATTGTAGTATCGTTCCTATAAAGTGCCAAACAATGTTTGGTGAACGTGGTATGCCAAGTATATCGATATTGTACAGCCAGGTACACAGATTTTGAACCCTGCGGCGCTCTTGCAAGAACAGGACATGGTGTGGAAAAGTTATTGGTATAGGTGGCAATAAATGCTGCCCAAGGGAAACTGCTCAGACGTAAGAACCACGTCTGTAGAGCATAGATGTCCCCCCGTGGAGACCTTTATTGAGGTCTTAAAAAAGGTTACATTAATGAGTCAATAGATTCAAGGCGCTGAAAAAGAAAATGCGAACAATGGGCAACTTTATGAAACATAAAAAATACATAAAGATGTTACAGATTATGGTCGTTGACTAGATCGCCAGAAACATGATCAGGAGCAATAGTAAGTCCAAAGCGACAACTGTTTAAGGTAAGAGATCACAATCTAAGATGATAGAAGGAAAAAGAGAACATTCCTGTATGTACCAAGTATAGAAATAATTGTTAGATAAGACCATTAGAATACAAATTTTATTTTTAATTTTGTACGAAGAGCTGGACGGGATAAAATGTTTCTAAATGTCCTGTAAAGAATGCGGTAACGGCAAAAGAGAGGAGAGAAAGCTCTATGGATACCTTTGGAATTGGTACTTTACATTTCTCATTTCATTATATAAAAAATACATTTCTTAGCAATTTTCCGATAATGTTGGAAAATGTTTCGTAATCGGTGCGTAATCGGCGTTCATGGGTTTTTTTATCTTCTTTAAATAAAAGCTTAGATACTTTACCAGTACTGAACCGATGTTTTTTTATAATTCCTTTTATTTGTTCGTTTACTATAAACAAAACAACATCACTTTAATGTAAACTCATAATACATTAAATTTGACACTTTGCCATTTTGTAAAAAAAGGAAGAAATTTAAACTAATCACCGTTCATCAATTGTCGAATTTTATATTTTAACGTGCTTTTTGTCTCAATGTTGAAAAACAAATCTCTGATCCGCAACACACCACAAAACATAGAAGTATAGCTAGTCCAAAAGGCGCAATTTTGAGCAGATTATTTTGTTTCTGAAAATTCAAAATGTGTCTTTTATATTTTTTATTATTTTATTTTACTAGGAGGGCTCCGCCCCCCCCCCCTGATCGCTGCACTCACCAACCCCCCGGGTAATCACTTTGCGATTGCATTCAGTATCGCGAGGCAATCCCTAGTTTCTAGTCAACCGCAGACGTAATTGTTTCGCGCCCTCATTCTGGATCGCTTCGCGATCCCTTATTTTCTATGCATTCAATTTTTACATTCCACTTGGTAAAAAATGTAATACTTCACTTCGCCCCCTTTTCTCCGCCAACATATATGTGTAAAATTATATACATATATAGTGTTACGAATATTCTAAATAGTTAGTGTTTGTACTTAAAAATAATGTAAATAGTTCAATTAAGCCTCTATTCATAAGCTAATAATAGTTTTTGTTGCATTGAAATATATCAATTTGTTGATATTCTAAAGCAAGTAAACCCTATTGGATTTCAGTGGGAGTCTATGGAAATTTGGCGAAATAGTGGCAATAGCACCAAGTTGACGTCACTTTTGGCGACCATTTTTGGTCGCCAAATTTGGTGATATACTTCTAGGATGTCGACAAACTTGACGAATTTTGGCGACAAAGCCGGGCCCTCCGGCCTTGGTACCCCCTCTTATACACTGCAAATAAGGGCGTCTTAAATTCAGACACATATGTGACTGAAAAAGTACTCAGACACTTAAGTGTCTAAATATGGAATTTCAGACACCACAGGTGTCTGAAATTAAGATACTTAAGAGTCTTACTATATGATCATGGTATAAAAAACTGGCTCTCGCAGCGAAGCTGCGAGCCTTCGACCGGCGATATAGGCCACTTTGGGATCCAGACATACGCGCAATTGACAAGGAGCGAGCCCTCCCTAAAGACATTTCTTCGCCGTGCACCCGCCGCCAGTGCGCGGTCGCCCAAGGTCTTCGCGCTGCACAACACACGCCACGAAGCCCTGCTCCCAAGAGTTAGACATCCGGTCGAAGCGACACAACCTCTCACCCAGCCAAAAGATCCAGATGGTTCCTTCTCTTGGTTCCTCCGCAATTCACCCCGACGACCCGCAGAGTACGAAATCCTATAAAGTACCCAAGCCCACGAGCCACTGTCGAGGATCCCCACGGGGGATTACTTTACGAAGATTTCTCAAGATCAACTACCATTATCCGGCAAAGACATTTTTGAGAAATAACCGATGTTAAAGTGAAGGATGCCCCTAGCGGAAGACCCTGAAGGGGCGAGGAAAACCCCCTCGGACGCAAAGCGTCCCTGCTCCAAGCTTTTCGCCCAGTCTTCCTACCTCAACCTACGGAAACCCTCGTAGATTACTTTACGAAGTTTTCTCAAGATCAACTACAATTATCCGGCAAAGACATTTTTGAGAAATAACCGATGGTAAAGTGAAGGATGCCCCTAGCGGAAGACCCTGAAGGGGCGGGGAAACCCCTTCGGACGCAAAGTGTCCCTGCTCCAAGCTTTTCACCCAGTCTTCCTACCTCAACCGACGGAAACTCTCGTAGATCACGCCGGGAGTCAGAGAGACCAGACTAGGTGCCGTTAGCGACACCAGGTGGGCACGGAAAGCTCCACCTAGACGAGATAGACCCCACCTCGCTGGGGGGTTGGATGGTCCGGAGTCCCATCCGCCACCCACGACTCCACTCCACCCGAGGATGGAGAAGCCGCGGAAGGCCAGCAGAAGCCCGGCCCACCACTACCTTACCTCACGGTTACCAAAGGTTCCTGAGTACAAGTGCTCCTGACACCGTGCAATAGCGACCACTACCATGTTAGTTCGCCGAAATGCAGCTTCTGTCGAAGGCTACGAACACGAATAGGCCAACGAAGCTGACTCACGATTCGCGGACCCAGCCAACGACATTCACTGTGTACCGAGGCCCCAAGACGAACCCTGGAAAGGCCAGGAGGTGATAGGCCGAAAACAAAAGTAGGCGGACGAACAGCACGCGACCCCTTAATCGGCATCTACCTCCCGACCCAAACCAGGTCCACCCCAGAACACCGGGCTTGCATTCGAAAGTTATAATTAGAAACCGCTATGACCACACCTCCGGGCGTGGTAAACTCCGGAAGCGTCTAGACACGCTGGTCATGAATCGGACCAACAGTTCGTCCGAGATTCGACGCGTCGCCGCGTTAGCCGGCGAGCCTCCAGCCCGGTTCCCTGTGCAGACGGATCCCAGAGAAGGCCACGCAGCGTGTTCAATCCACTGCGGGACGAACCCCTCCCAAGACAAGGCGACATACCTTCGGGACGCGTCGGCCTCCCTCCACGGTCGCCCTTTGGTACCAACGGGCTTCTCCTTTCACCGTCTATCTTGGGGGCGGCTCAAAACTACCACAGCTACTAGAGTCTCGGCGGAATGAGCCACCCGATATAAAAAGTATGTCGGGCGCTGTTCGAGCCTCTTTAGATATTTAAATATTAGTACATTTATTATCATACATCATTCTTCATTTATATTTTATTGCGTTTTTAAGAGTTATTGTGTTTATTGTGTTTTAAAATATTGTGTTCTTTAAAGTATTAAAAGTGTAAAGATCCGGATCACCCAGAATAATTGGGTAACCAATTGTGATTGGAAATGTACATAATGTTAAATGAAAATAAATTTTCGGCATCGGAAAGCGAAGTGGTTCGCTTCTGGTGTCTTCCCCCAGGGACTGCACTAAAACTCTAAAGCACTTGCTTGGTTTCCCTGGGTGGCCATCCTCGCCCTTCGATGTCTCCGGGAGTTCCTGTATAGCGTTCCCGCGAGACCACCGTCGTCACAAACGAGCACCGAGACCTAGTTCTTCAAGGTTCGCAATCTCCTCACAGACTCCCTCATAGTCAGTTGGTGGACAAGGCCCTACAACATTTGCTTACTCTTTGTCTAGAGTCACCACCCGGCCGAGACCGGCTCTGGGATTGAGCTATGGAGCGTCGCTACCGGGCTCCCCTCGAAAACCGAGGTCCCCGGAGGGTGGGTTCACACGTGACCACCGAAATGGACCCCCAACCTCAAACACGACGTCCGTTACCCGTGGCCGCCGAACCCATTGCTTCTCGGCATTGGACCTCTCGAGGAGGCTGTTGATCGTCCTTGTCCTGCCCAGTCTGACTCGACACAACGAGCGCTGCCGGACTCCGTCTCCTTTCCCCCTCAAGGGATCGGTTTCGGACCACCCGGAGGGCGACCACATATATGATCATGGTGTGACGATGGATGCCCCAAAAAATTGGGACCACCCCCACCCCCCCCCCGAATGGGGACCGCCTTCCAGTCGCAGGCTCCCCGCAGGGAACCGCCCGCAAGACAAGCCCCGCAACGCGTTTTGAAGGTCGGCGCCAGACAAGCCCCGACAAGACGGAACCCCACGAAATCTCCGGCCAAACCGAAGCATTGCTCAGCGCACGTCACGCCGGTTATTCCCAAGGAAGAGATAAATCGGTCGCATACGAGTCCTCACCACCCAGCTTGAAGAACCAAATGGTCCCTTCTGTTGGTTACCCGACCGGTACGCACCGACAGCCTGCAGGAACCAGGCGTCTATAAAGACACTGGGCCCACGAACTACACGAGGTTTCCCGAGCCGGAGATTTTCCGGCAGAGACATTTATGCGGGCCAGCCGATAAGAAATTTATTCAGAAGCCCCTAGCGGAAGACCCTGGAGGACGGGGAAAGTCCCTCCGGACGTAAAGCGTCCCTACTCCGGGCTTTTTGCCCGTTCCTCCTACCTCGACCGACGGAACCCCTCGTGGATCTCGACGGGAGTCAATAGGACCAGTTAGTCAGTCAGTAGCGCCATTGGCAGGGAAAGTTCCACCGAGACGGAATAGACTCCGCCTCGCTAGGGGGTTGGATGGTCCGGAGTCCCTCCCGCCCCCCACAGCCCATCTCCACCCAAGGGCAGAGGGACCGCGGAAGGCCGGCAGAAGCCCGGCCACATCTACCTTACGAGGGTACCTAGTAAGGTCTAGTCGTCGAGGGTACCTAGGCACGAATGTCCATGACCCCGTCCAGTGACCGACCGCTACCATTAGTGCGTTCGAAAATTAGGTGGGAACACCGCTAGATCCTCAACACTGGGCGCGGTAACCTCCAGTAGCGCACAGACGTGCATGATCTCGGTCGGACCAAAGGTTCCACCAAGGTTCGAAGCGCCGCCGCGTTACCGGCGAGCCTCCGGCCCAGTTCCCTGCGGGAATAACGTTCAATGGCGGACCGCCCGGCCCACCCCCTTCCAGGGTTTACGACACGACGTAGAGCAACCAGAGCCATACTGGCCTCCCCACGCGACCGCTCCCATGTCAACGGGGGTGCCACCGAACCCTACCCACCTTAGGGTTGGTTCACAACTGCTTCAGCTGCGGTTCTTGGCGGGATGAGCCACCTGAGTTAAAAAGTAACTCAGGCGTTGGCCAAAACCCTCGCCCTTCGGTTGCTCCGGGAGACCCTGCATGTCGTTCCCGCGAGCCCCGTCATCACTAGCGAGTCACCAAGGACTTTCCTCTACAGAGCACGCTCTCTCACCTTACGCTACATCTTAGTCAGTTGGTGGATGGTGTCCTATCGCTTTGGCTACCCTTTGCCCAGAGTCTCCACCCGGTCTATGGTCGGCTTTGGGATCAGGGTATGGACTGTCGCTACCCGGCTTGCCCAGAGAACCCGGGTGCCGGAGGTGGATGCACGTCAACATCAAAAACCATCTCCACTATGCACGACGTCCGTTACCCGTGCCCACCGGACTCAACACCTGTCGGCCTTGAGTCTCGCTCGGAGGTAGCGACTCGTCCCCATCCGGCCCCTCGCATTCGTACACAACGAACTCGGCCGGGCTTCTGGTCTCCTCTCCCACTCAAGGGATCGGTTCCGAACCACCCGGAGGGGCAAACACTGTAAACTGACATGTCTGAAATTCAGACACATAAATGTCCTAAACTGGAGTCTTCAATTTTCAAACATTTTAAAGTGTCTTAATTTTTAAGACACGTGTTTGCGTCTGAATTTGAGACATTTCAAACGTCTGAATTGCATTCATTTTTGACCGACCTGCAACTTCGGCAATAAGCTGCCAAATTTTTGCCTGTTTTTTGTAAGCTTTATACACTGTAAAAAATATCCGTTAAAATGTGGAAATTATATTGCCAATTGAGACGCCATTTTACGTATTTTAATGCAAATTTTCTTCCGTAAATTGCAAAAAATTTTCTTTTTATTGAATATTTCTGTATTTAAAAATTTCCATTTAAAGATATGACGTAATTTTTCATGGACTCACATATTTAAATCACCAATTTCGTAACTCACGTATATTAGACATGATTTATTTATTTATATTCTAACCAGTACCAGTGGCGTATCCAAAGGGTGGGCTGATGGGGGTACAGTCCCCTCTGAAATTTATAGAAAATGTCAAGTTTAATTACGAAAGTTTAGCAAAAGGCAGGTTTTAATCTTAGAAAATATGTTATTTCGCAGAAACCATGAAAATTTTCGTTTCAGCCAAGTTTCAGATGTTTACTGAAGGAGGTTTACTGAGATTTCAGGGCGGGGGGGGGGGGTCGGGGGAGACATCCCACCGGAACAATGAGATGACCCCCTGGAAGATTTGAGATTTTGTGTTTTCAATGGTCAAAAAGTGCAACCCCCCCGAAACCCTAAAATGTCCCCCCCCCCCCCCGGAGCCACAGAAATCCCTCGCTGAGAAAAGTGTCTGAATTCAACACTGACTGAAATTTTATTTACTGTTCCTCTTTAAACCTGTTTAAAGAAGATTTTTTTTCGGTATCTTGTATTCTGTTTTAGAAATTTTTACTGTATCTCAGACCTCTGCGTATAAGAACGAAAATAAATTAAAATTTCTGCATATAGTTGTCTCAAAAAGAAACTGTCTTAGGATATGAAAATAATCAAACGCAATGAAAAATGATTTGAAAATAACCAAAAGTAGTGGCGCCACCTAGTTTGAATAAGAGAAGTCGAACTTATTATCTTTTTTTATTTGGAATTAAAGTGAAATACGTTTAATAAGAAAGCGCTTAACATAAAAAATCGGTTAACTTGAAATGATATAGTGCTCCGGAAAGTATATTATGCAATTTAATACATTTCTTTTCTTTTAACACGAAACAAAAATCGTTCAACACGAAAAATTTCGTGTGAAATTTAGTTTCCGACGACGAATCTGACAACGCAATCAACGAGGTAGTCCTTGTCCCCTCTATTTCAGAAATGCAGAAAATAATTATAAGTGTGCGCAGTTAATTAGATGTGCTTTCGAACGGAGAGATGAATAAAACAATAGATTATCTCAAACAATTTGTGGGAAATATGGTGCTGAAAAAGACACTTCAAAAAAGATATCTAATCCCCCCCCCCCAAAGAACAATAACGTTTTACTTGCTTTTTTTATCCAAATTGATGCAATCTACTAGTAGTTTAACAGGAAATCGAAATAAAATTTGACGACATCGAAAATATTGGTGAGTTTTCTTTTCTTTTACGAATATCTTTTAACACGAAATTCTTCTAACGCGAACAAAAAATGTTGGTCCCCTCAGTTTCGTGTTAAACGTATTTCAATGTATATAGTCTAAGTATATGGTCTGAAATTTTTTACTATGCTAACCTTTTAGCTAACGATTGAGTATCGATTTAGTTCGGATTTCACCGTGAGAAAATTAGTTTCATGAAAAAATTTTACATTGTATTTCATTCGGAAAAAAATAAAGACAAAAAAATTTTGCATAAAACAATGATTTTTATTATTTTTGCAGAAAAACTATACACAATATTTATAACTTAGAAATTTTGTTCCAAAATATATAGCATATAGGAAGGAGTTAATGAGTCTAATTTCAAAAATTTTATCATATATTGAACCAATCAGAAGAAAAAAAAAGAAAAAAAAAACAAAGAAAACAGAAAACTATATCAATACCTTCGCATTAAAATTATATGCAGGATTCGGACAATAAGAAATGCATTTTTTCTTTAATGAAAAATTTACGTTAATTTTAAAAGGCGTTGAATTAGTACCCCCCCCTCCCCCCACACACACACATAACTGAAACGGGACAGGCCCCGAATCAAATATGTATAATATATATATGTATATTAAAAAGCAAAATATTCATAATTCTAGGGAAAAGATGTGTAAAATTGTTCAGAATTATAAGTAAATTGACATTACCCTGAAATAAATTCTGAGTCATAAATAAGTAACAATATTTTAAGTTCCCAGGTGTGGTGGCGTGCCGAGAGGATAAAACGGCTAGTCCGGAAACCAGGACAGTCCAGGATTCGTATCCTGCGACGGGTAAGTGCAATATTTTTAATGTTGTAAATTGAGTGAAATGAGTAAATCATGTAACATGTGAGAGGCCTTGTATTGAAATATGTGTGTGTGCCCTTCCTTGAAAGCATAATAATTTTTATTTTTTAAATACAGAAATTTCCAAAAAAAAAATTAAATTTTTCTGGAAAGAAAATTTCCGTTAAAATAGGCAAATTGATGTAAATTGTACTGGCGTTTTGATTGGCGGTACAATTTTTATATTTTAAAGGATTATTTTTTCTTACCGAAAAAAGGGTGAAAAAATGGCTGCTTTTGCAGAGAAATTAAAGGTGGTCAAACATGGATGCAATTCAGACGTTTGGAATGTCTTAACTTTAGACACATACAAGCGTCTTAAAAATTTGGACACTTTAAAATGTCCAAAAATTGAATACTCCGTTTCAGACACTTATTTCTAAATTTCAGACATTACAGTTTAGATAGTAGCATAAGAAAGCACTGACCAATCAAATGCGTTTCGCGGTATCTACGCAGATTTTCATTGGTCCATTTCCAAATCGTTACTTTTCTTTATATAGAGAAGGATTTATTATTAATATTTCTTTTTCTGGAAAATGAACATGTTTTTCTATCGTCCCTAACCGTAAAAGAATTTTCAGAAATATGCATTTTTTCATTCTAAAAAACTCCCATGTCCAGTTAAGGCTGCTCGTCACTCAGTTTCGGAATTCCCCACGGTAATGTTAAGTATATGGGCATTGCATCCTATATTTAAAATACCTCCTTAGGAAATTAATATTTTTATCTTTTTTTTCTGTATACTCTTCTTAAAAAAGTCTCTTTTTTTCTTAGTTCTCAAAATATTTCTAAAATCTATGCTTAATTTTATACGAAATATAAAAATTTACTCCCAGTTCGTCCACTTTTAACACATAAAATATTAAATTAAATATAGAAATAAGAAATATTTTGACAACTTAGGAAAAAAGACATCCTTCAAAAAGAGCAGACCAAAACAGAAATAACAAATATTAATATCCTGAGGAGATATTTTAAATATCAGAATGCATCAAACGCCCATAGACTTAACATTACCGAGGGAAATTCGTGACGAGTAGCCTTAAGCAACTTACTCAGGATTAACAGCCTGAGAACTTTGGAGGATTTTTTTTTTTCTTGTTGTTGTTTTTCGTACATAAGGAATGATATTTTTAATGAATAAAAAATTTATTTTTTTCTTCAAAATAACATTTTACGCTTCTATACATACTTAAAATTAGTTTTAAGAAAATTCTGCACGCTATTTCTTTTTCATTAATTGGTAATTAAAATATTTTAGAAAACAAAAGATTTAAACTCGTTTTTTTTTTGTTGTTGTTGTTTTTTTTTTGCACAAATACAACTTTTTTGCAATGAAAGAAAAATTGTTTTTTCAAGGGGAAAAACGCAACAGCCTTTACTTAATAAGGATAAATTAAAAAAAAGCCGGCTAAATCGTTAATTAGTGTTAATTGGCTTTTCTGAAAATCACTTTAAATGCAAAAACAGAGAAATAAGTTAGCTACAAATATCTAAACAACAAGAATTTTTTTTTATCTTAAAATTATTTAATTTCTAGTAAACATTGCTTGTTTTTACACACTTTTAACTGAACTCATTTCATGATTGTAAAGATGACACTTTTAATTGATTTTCTTCTCACTAAGATGATTTGTTAGAGTTCTGACAATCTATACCGTTATTTGTTTCAATGGCAATTCTGATTAAATTTCAATTATATGAATTGATCAAATTGGTTTCAACAACGTTTTTAAAATTTAAAACAAAGAAACGGGAATGATATAACAATGAATATGTTTAATGAACCAATGTAAAGTTAAGTCGGTCACAGTTGTCTATCCCCACAACATTGCAATATTTTATTATTATCAACCTTAATTATATATAATGAGGTTAATTTTATTTGCAAAAAAAAATCCCGGCTCAGCCTACAGGCGGAGGTAGATTTCGAGGTTAACTACTTATTTTCTCAAACAGAAACTAAATCAAGATTAGAGATAAACGTAGTTTAACAATTTTATCTGGCCGCTTTTGGCGAGTTTTTAATTCCATTTTTCTGTAAGAGCTGGCTTTATCAGAATCGTGTTAAGGCGGTATTCAAAAAAATATTTTCCACGCTCAACGATTCGAATTTTTCTGATACATTTTCGGACTCATTTTTAAAAAATAAAGACATGAAACTTGCTGACGTGGTTTTTTGAAGAGATGTATAATCGACTTGTGTTTTTACTTTTCAATTAAATAGAACATTATTTACAAACAATTATTTCCTCAGTCCGAGCATTTTTTTTTCTCTTTTACAGCACTATCGCTTCGGGAAATTCAGTTCAAAAAGTCCAATTTGACAGCATTTTTTGAAATATATTCTGCCTTTATCAAAAGATCGACCAATACGGCACATTATATAGTTTCTGAATAAGAGAACCTGCCAATTGGATGCGTCTGACAGCAAAAATAAATTTAAAAATGAGTCAGAATATAAGCCGTTTAAATATAAGTACACCCTTAATACGATAATTTTTTTGCCAACCCCCATTATTGTTTTATTTGTTTTTGTTATCAGAGTTGGTCCTATCAAACACTTGTCAATATAAAAGTTGTACATGATATTAAGATGATGTATAATAAATTTCAACGGATTGGGTATCTTGTGAATTGACGAAGTTATGAATTTTTTTCTTCTTAAACTTCCTCTTTTTTTCGTTTTTAATTTTTGTTTTGCGGTAAGAATTGCTCCTATCAAAAAACTTGTCAATATAAAAGTTGTAGATAGTATTAAGAAGATTTATAAGTTTAAGTGAATTTGGTATCTTGAGAATTGACGAAGGTATGAATTTTTTTCTCCCTAAAACCCTATTTTTTTCGCCCCATACGCCTATTTTAAGTTTTTTAAAGCGCCTATTTTAAGTTTTTATAAGACATGATTTTTGAAGAGATTTATAAGCGACCTGTGTTTTTATTTTTCGTTCAATTAATTAAAACTTGATTTATGAACAATTATTTTCTCAGTAGGACAATATTTTTCATTTCTAAAACAATCGCTTCCGAAATTTCTGTTCAAAATACCCACTTTGACATCTTTTTTTTGAAGTATATTCTGCCTCTATCAAAAAATCGATCATTACGGTACATTATATAATTTCTGAGTAAGAGAATCTACCAATTGGATGCGTTTGACAGCAAAAATAAATTTAAAAATGAGTCAGAATATAAGCAGTTTTAATATAAGTACACCCTTAATACGATAATTTTTTTGCCAACCCCTATTATTGTTTTATTTGTTTTTGTTATAAGAGTTGGTCCTATCAAACACTTGTCAATATAAAAGTTGTACATGATATTAAGATGATGTATAATAAATTTCAACGGATTGGGTATCTTGTGAATTGACGAAGTTATGAACTTTTTTCTTCTTAAACTTCCTCTTTTTTTCGTTTTTAATTTTTATTTTACGGTAAGAGTTGGTCCTATCAAAAAACTTGTCAATATAAAAGTTGTATATAGTATTAAGAAGATTTATAAGTTTAAGTGAATTTGGTATCTTGAGAATTGACGAAGGTATGAATTTTTTTCTCCCTAAAACCCTATTTTTTTCGCCCCATATGCCTATTTTAAGTTTTTTAAAGCGCCTATTTTAAGTTTTTATAAGACATGATTTTTGAAGAGATTTATAAGCGACCTGTGTTTTTATTTTTCGTTCAATTAATTAAAACTTGATTTATGAACAATTATTTTCTCAGTAGGACAATATTTTTCATTTCTAAAACAATCGCTTCCGAAATTTCTGTTCAAAATGCCCACTTTGACATCTTTTTTTGAAGTATATTCTGCCTCTATCAAAAAATCGATCATTACGGTACATTATATAATTTCTGAGTAAGAGAATCTACCAATTGGATGCATTTGACAGCAAAAATAAATTTAAAAATGAGTCAGAATATAAGCCGTTTTAATATAAGTACACCCTTAATACGATAATTTTTTTGCCAACCCCTATTATTGTTTTATTTGTTTTTGTTATAAGAGTTGGTCCTATCAAACACTTGTCAATATAAAAGTTGTACATGATATTAAGATGATGTATAATAAATTTCAACGGATTGGGTATCTTGTGAATTGACGAAGTTATGAACTTTTTTCTTCTTAAACTTCCTCTTTTTTTCGTTTTTAATTTTTATTTTACGGTAAGAGTTGGTCCTATCAAAAAACTTGTCAATATAAAAGTTGTAGATAGTATTAAGAAGATTTATAAGTTTAAGTGAATTTGGTATCTTGAGAATTGACGAAGGTATGAATTTTTTTCTCCCTAAAACCCTATTTTTTTCGCCCCATACGCCTATTTTAAGTTTTTTAAAGCGCCTATTTTAAGTTTTTATAAGACATGATTTTTGAAGAGATTTATAAGCGACCTGTGTTTTTATTTTTCGTTCAATTAATTAAAACTTGATTTATGAACAATTATTTTCTCAGTAGGACAATATTTTTCATTTCTAAAACAATCGCTTCCGAAATTTCTGTTCAAAATGCCCACTTTGACATCTTTTTTTGAAGTATATTCTGCCTCTATCAAAAAATCGATCATTACGGTACATTATATAATTTCTGAATAAGAGAATCTACCAATTGGATGCGTTTGACAGCAAAAATAAATGTAAAAATGGGTCAGAATATAAGCAGTTTTAATATAAGTACACCCTTAATACGATAATTTTTTTGCCAACCCCTATTATTGTTTTATTTGTTTTTGTTATAAGAGTTGGTCCTATCAAACACTTGTCAATATAAAAGTTGTATATGATATTAAGATGATGTATAATAAATTTCAACGGATTGGGTATCTTGTGAATTGACGAAGTTACGAATTTTTTTCTTCTTAAACTTCCTCTTTTTTTCGTTTTTAATTTTTGTTTTGCGGTCAGAATTGGTCCTATCAAAAAACTTGTCAATATAAAAGTTGTAGATAGTATTAAGAAGATTTATAAGTTTAAGTGAATTTGGTATCTTGAGAATTGACGAAGGTATGAATTTTTTTCTCCCTAAAACCCTATTTTTTTCGCCCCATACGCCTATTTTAAGTTTTTTAAAGCGCCTATTTTAAGTTTTTATAAGACATGATTTTTGAAGAGATTTATAAGCGACCTGTGTTTTTATTTTTCGTTCAATTAATTAAAACTTGATTTATGAACAATTATTTTCTCAGTAGGACAATATTTTTCGTTTCTAAAACATTCGCTTCCGGAATTTCTGTTCAAAATGCCCACTTTGACATCCTTTTTTGAAGTATATTCTGCCTCTATCAAAAAATCGATCATTACGGTACATTATATAATTTCTGAATAAGAGAATCTACCAATTGGATGCGTTTGACAGCAAAAATAAATGTAAAAATGGGTCAGAATATAAGCAGTTTTAATATAAGTACACCCTTAATACGATAATTTTTTTGCCAACCCCTATTATTGTTTTATTTGTTTTTGTTATAAGAGTTGGTCCTATCAAACACTTGTCAATATAAAAGCTGTATATGATATTAAGATGATGTATAATAAATTTCAACGGATTGGGTATCTTGTGAATTGACGAAGTTACGAATTTTTTTCTTCTTAAACTTCCTCTTTTTTTCGTTTTTAATTTTTGTTTTGCGGTCAGAATTGGTCCTATCAAAAAACTTGTCAATATAAAAGTTGTAGATAGTATTAAGAAGATTTATAAGTTTAAGTGAATTTGGTATCTTGAGAATTGACGAAGGTATGAATTTTTTTCTCCCTAAAACCCTATTTTTTTCGCCCCATACGCCTATTTTAAGTTTTTTAAAGCGCCTATTTTAAGTTTTTATAAGACATGATTTTTGAAGAGATTTATAAGCGACCTGTGTTTTTATTTTTCGTTCAATTAATTAAAACTTGATTTATGAACAATTATTTTCTCAGTAGGACAATATTTTTCGTTTCTAAAACATTCGCTTCCGGAATTTCTGTTCAAAATGCCCACTTTGACATCCTTTTTTGAAGTATATTCTGCCTCTATAAAAAAAATCGATCATTACGGTACATTATATAATTTCTGAATAAGAGAATCTACCAATTGGATGCGTTTGAGAGCAAAAATGAATTTAAAAATGAGTAAGACATTAAACAGTTTGGATTTCAATACACCCTTAATAAGATGATTTTTTTCTTCATCCGCTATGTATTTTTAATTTGTTTTTGATGAAGGAATTGGTCCTATCAAAAACTTGTCTATATAAATGTTGTAGACAATATTAAGAAGATATATGATAAATTCATGAGGATTTTATATCTTGTGAATTGACGGAGTTATGGATTTTTTTCTTCTTCAACCCCCCACCCTTTTTTTTTTGTTTTCGTTTTTTATTTTTGTTTTGCGGTAAGAATTGGTCCTATCAAAAAACTTGTCAATATAAAAGTTGTAGATAGTATTAAGAAGATTTATAAGTTTAAGTGAATTTGATATCTTGAGAATTGACGAAGTTATGAATTTTTTTCTGCCTAAAACCCTATTTTTTTCGCCCCATGAGCCTATTTTAAGTTTTATCAAAAATCTGTGATTCATAAATTTTTGGCTCTTTTCCTAGAAGTAAATAATAACTTTAAACTGATTTCATATGTATTATAATTAAGAAGTTATGGAGTTTTTCGATTTTCGGTTTCCACAGAACCCCTCCCTATTTTCACCCTCTTGGTCCTATTTTGTCCATTAACAAACTTAACCACGATTTTATATCCCTTGATTTTATGTGCCAGTTTGGAAGAGATTTGCAAGTTATCGTGCCCATAAAAAATTGATATAGATAGATAGATAAAGTTTTGAACTAGGGTTGTTTTTGGGTTCTAGGGGTCATGATCGTAGTATATCTGCAAAATGTTTTCAGAAATTCCATCATAAGGCAGAACATAATAGGTGGTATTTCTTACGAAATGTACCTAAAAAGTTGATCATATTAGTGTGATGCACAAATAAAGTTAAAATTTCGTTATAACATTATAAAACTATGAAAGGTATTTCGAAAGAACTTTGTCTTTCTTCGTCATGCGCAAAGAAAACGGGCTACCATATTGAAGGCATTAGGAAGACTGAAGAATTCTTTAACTTGCCCTTTTCTCTTCCATTACTGATACTTTCAATATGGTATTATGCCGTTAAAAATTACTGTTATTGCCCCACTTAATTATGTTTTTTATAATTATCACTGATTATAAAATTATTAATCACTAATAACTGTTAAAAATGTCAGTTATAAACATTATTATTACAATATCATATATCTAATTTAACTGTGTTTTTATAATCAACCGCTTGATTAACAACGTCTGTTTAGTTTCACTTAAAACTAAAGTTCTTTCTCTATAAAATACAATTATAAATTTCACTTGCATATCCTCAAAAACAATAGGTGGAGTGACACGTAATTACGACATGTATAATGAAAGTTTGACAAAAGAGCATATTTTTATGACTAATGTTTTCGGCCTGTTATTTTCATTGCGAAAACTATTTTATAATTGTTAGGGAAAAAGCTAGCCGTCACATAATGCGCAAGGATATTCATAATATTTTGGATGTTAATATGAAAACTCATTAAAAATACATTACTATTTTTATTAGTTTTGTGCAGTCATTATCTCCTTTCATAAAATCCTAACACAGTCATTTTAAGTATAAAAACACTCTTTCCATTTCACAGAACCTTTTACTTTTATCTTAATGAGATAACTATAAAAAAACAAATTTCATTTCCTTGTTCAGTTTTTTCATTTGTCCGATATTCTTATTTACTTATCTCCCCATTGTCCGATATTGTAACGCTTTAACATTACTAAACAAATTTATTATCATCAGATAATTTTAGTTATCATATATATATATATATATATTTACATTTCTTTTCTGTCTTTATAAATGGTGTTATCAGTGTAGTAAACAAATGAATTTTCGCAAATAAAATTTTTATTAGATCATTCTTCTATAATACCCTATTAAAAATTACCTGCTGAGCTGTGCTAAATTTTGGAGGTGTAGTAACTACAAACATAAGATGGTGAAAACTTTTACGAAGATTTGGTACTTTATATGAACCATGAAATGGTACACTATTGAATCACAAATCTGCTTTAGATTCAACAAATCGTTAGTGAAATGTTGGTATATAAACTGGTACAATGATGAGCTATGAACTGGTAAAATGTTTATTTTGAAGTGGCTATGGTTTTACAAACAATTATTAATCAGATCGGCACCTCTATTTAACCCTTAAATGCCGCGTGTTGCTTTTCGGCAACATACCCAATTTAGGTTCTAAAATACTATTAGAATGGTATTGAAACTATAATGCCTAATATTGCCAATAAAACACTTTCTGAAAATATTATTAAATCGATTTTCAACATGTATATGGCAACACTTGTGCCGTTTAAGAATAAAGATATATTTATTTTTCCAATTGTTGCTACTTATTCTTTTTGTTTTGATTGGAAGCTTGCGAAATACCCTATTTTGTTCTGCAGTGAGAAAGGAAAGTTTATTTCTTATTATAGTTCCAAAAATTCTTGTTTGTTTAATATTATATAATATTATCAAGGAAAATTATTTTTTCAATTAAAGACCAGTATTGCAGTTTAGTAACAAACAGTTTTTTAGCCGTAAACCATACTTAAAACAAAATATGATTTTTTTAAGTATTTTTCCCATGATTTATTTAAAAAATGAAAGCCGAAAAACATTATTACAATGATTTTTGAAAAGTCAGGCATTTAAGGGGAAGGGGTCCGACATTCAACCGAACGGTGTTTTAAGCCTTACACTTTTTTTTAACGTTTTAACCATTAGCTAAGCAAACGAATAGCCTGGTCGTCTAAAACAGCATATTGAAAGAGCAAAGAACTTCGACAGTGTATTAATAAGTTTTTGCCCTCACATAGAAATAATTGAGTGAAATTGCTACATTGTATGTGTCCTTTTCTATATAATCACCGTTAATAGTAACACATTTGTGTAACCGGTATTTCAAAGAGAGAGTGAGGATGTATTCCAGGAGGAGCGATAGTAGACCCAAAGGAGGCATTTTTCTAACTTTTGCCGACCCCCACATATGACATATTGTTGGAAAGGTCAATTTATTAAAGGTATATATAAATATTATACAGACATACATACAACAAATGCAATAAACCCAAATGGAGTGAAAAATTAGCCAGAGACAGGAATCGATCACGGGTCCACAGTATACAAGACTGCTGCTCTAACCGCTGAGCTACTCCGGCCGATACCTGAGTCTGCAATTTCTCACTAATAAACCATGTTGGGGAAGTCACCAGCCTTGGATGACCGGACAACGAGAGAAATTGCAGACTCAGGTATCGGCCGGAGTAGCTCAGCGGTTAGAGCAGCAGTCTTGTATACTGTGGTCCCGGGTTCGATTCCTGGCTCTGGCTAATTTTTCACTCCAGTTGGGTTTATTGTATTGAATTGTATGTATATCTGTATAATATTTATATATACCTTTAACTGTTGAATGCAGGCGTTATTTATGTGTGTATGTGTGTTTTAACATATATTGTAGTATGAGTATTTTAGTATAGGTCACTTATTGTTTGACCACATATTCATGCTATGCACTTCCCGACCCCCTCCTCCAAATTTGCCCTCCAGGGGGCACTTTTCTAAATTTTGCGAACATCATTCATGTAACCCGGGGAGAAAATTTGGGAGGAGGGTCTCGGGAGTACATAACATGAATAAGTGGTCACGGTCCTTTATATCAATATGTCATATATGAGGGTCGGCAAAAATTTGAAAATTTCCCTCTTTGGGTCTATTATTGCCCCTCATGGAATAGATCCTTCCCCCTCTCTTTGAAATACCGTTTGAAGAAATGTGTTACTGTGCATGGCGACTATATAGAAAAGGTTTGGTTTGGTTTGTGTTTATGACGACCGATTATCAACACGTCTATATAGAAAAGGACTAATACCATGTAGCAATTTCATAAATTTCACTCAATTATTTCTATATGAGGGCAACAACTTATTGATACATCCTATCATTTGTTCTAAATGGCTGTTTAGTAGCTGTTTTTTTTTCTTTGCGTGCGGGAATGCTAAAAATTCTAAGAAAGAGTTTTCACCTTTCTAAACTAACACCATATTTACTTAGTCATTGCATTCTCTATTTTTTTTTTTTTTTTTTTTTTTTTGACTTAAATGTCTGCATATTTATTAATAGAATTTTTGTTACCTTCTATATGAATTGTAAAAATTTACATGTATATATATATATATATATATATATTGTAACCTTTTTTAAAGCATAAATATATGCTTATGAAATATAAAATTTCTGTAAATTTCACAAGTTTACAGCTGTACTTGTTGTTATTCTGACTCGATACGTTGAAATCATTTTCGTTTCTCAATCAGAAGAAGATTTCTTGAACGTTTAGAAGAATGATATCGTGGTTTAACTTATTTTTATAAAGCATTGAAAGTTTTAACCGTGTTCTAAAATTTTTAACGGGGTGGATATTTTCTGTCGATTTTTTTTTTTTTTTTTTACAATTTGTTATCTAAAAAATGATTGTTTTAAATTTTTCATTTTTTTATGCCTACTACTAAAAAGGTAGGGTATTTTTAGAATGTTATCTGTGGTAATGCATAATTTTGTTTTTACTTTTATATAGCTCTTAACTAATAATTCAGGTGAATTATTAGTTAAGAGCCTGCACTAATCGCGCGAGTGTACTCGCAAGTAAATGTTAAACCAATGACAGCGCTTTTTTCAAATTTCTCGTTTGAATTTCTATATTTTATTTTATTTATTCTTTTTTTCTTGTATAGGATAGCTGAGATTCATCTCTAAGAAGATGCGTTTTTATTTTTATCTATTTTGGTTATGGATGTGGTTTATATTTTTACAAAATATACCTTTACTTTCGGAACCGATTTCTAAATAGAAAAAGACCTCTGTAACACCTAACATTCTGCAGTCAAAATCGAAAATGAAAAAATCCCTGCCGGCCCGGCCTACAGGCAGAGGTAGATTTCGAAGTTAAGTATACTAATTTCACCAACAAAAACTAAGTCATTATTAGATATAAATCCACTTTAACAGTTTTATCTGTCTGTTTTTGACGAGTTTTTATTTCCTTTTTATAAAATAGCTGGTTTTATCAGAATCATGTTAAGGCGATATTAAAAAAAAATATTTTTCCATGCTCAACAACTCGAAATTTTCTGGCACATTTTCAGATTCATTTTTAATTAAAAAAAAATATGAAACATGCTGACGTGATTTTTGAAAAGATTTATAAGCGACCTGTGTTTTTATTTTTCTTTCAATTAATTAAAACTTGATTAGTAAACAATTATTTTCTCAGTAGGGCAATATTTTTCGTTTCTAAAACAATCGCTTCGGGAATTTCTGTCCAAAATGCCCACTTTGACATCATTTTTTGAAATATATTCTGCCTCTATCAAAAAATTGATCATTTCTGTACATTATATAGTTTCTGAATAAGAGAATCTAGCAATTGGATGCGTTTGAAAGCAAAAATGAATTTAAAAATGAGTAAGAAAATAGACAGTTTGGATTTGAATGCACCCTTAATAAGATGATTTTTTTCTTCAACCGCTATGTATTTTTAATTTGTTTTTGCTCTAAGAATTTTCCCTATCAAAAACTTGTCTATATAAATGTTGAAGACAATATTAAGAAGAATATGATAAATTAATGGAGATTTTATAGCTTGTGAATTGACGGAGTTATGAAAATTTTTCTTCTACAACACCCCTTTTAGTTTTCGTTTTTAATTTTTTTTTTTTTTTTTTTTTTTTGCGGTACGAATTGGTCTTATCAAAAACTTGTGAATATAAAAGTTGTAAATAATATTAAGGAGATGTATAATAAAATTAATTGGGTTTGATATCTTGAGAATTGACGAAGTAAGGAATTTTTTTCTCCCAAAAACCCTATTTTTTGCGCCCTTTGAACCTATTTTTAATTTTATCAAAAATCTGTAATGCATGAATTTTTGGAATTATTTTTAGAAGTAATAAAAACTTTAAACTGATTTGATATGTACAAAAATTGAGAAGTTATGGGTTTTTTTCGGTTTTCACAAAACCCCTCCCTATTTCCATCCCCTTTGTCCTCTTTTGCCCATTAACGAACTTGACCGAGATTTTATGTCCCTTGATTTTATGTATCAGTTTGGAAGAGATTTGTGCAGAATTGCGGAAGTTATCATGTCCAGAAGAAAGTGATAACACAATTGCTTCGGGAAATTCCGTTCAAAATGCCCACTTTGACATCGTTTTTTGAAATATATTCTGCCTCTATCAAAAAATCGATCATTACTGTACATTATATAGTTTCTGAATAAGAGAATCTAGCAATTGGATGCTTTTGAGAGCAAAAATGAATTTAAAAAGGAGTAAGAAAATAAGCAGTTTGGATTTGAATGCACCTTTAATAAGATGATTTTTTTCTTCAACCGCTTGGTATTTTTAATTTGTTTTTGCTGTAAAAATTGGCCCTATCAAAACCTTGTCTATATAAATGTTGAAGACAATATTAAGAAGATATATGATAAATTCATGCAGATTTTATATCTTGTGAATTGACGGAGTTATGAAAATTTTTCTTCTTCAACCCCGCCCCCCCCCCCACACACACACACACACACTTTTTTTGTTTTCGTTTTTAATTTTTTTTTCTTTTTTTTATGCGGTAAGAATTGTTCCTATCAAAAACTTATTAATTGGACTTGATATCTTGAGAATTGACGAAGTAAGGAATTTTTTCCTCCCAAAAACCCTATTTTTTGCGCCCTTGAACCTATTTTAAATTTATCAAAAATCTCTGATGCATGAATTTTTGGCGCTATTTTTAGAAGTAATAAAAACTTTAAACTGATTTGATATGTACAAAAATTAAGAAGTTATGGGGTTTTTTCGGTTTTCACAAAACCCCTCCCTATTTTCATCCCCTTTGTCCGCTTTTGCCCATTAACGAACTTAATTGAGATTTTATGTTCCTTGATTTTATGTATCAGTTTGGAAGAGATTTGTGCAGAATTGCGAAAGTTATCGTGTTCAAAAGAAAGTGATAACACAATTGCTTCGGGAAATTCCGTTCAAAATGCCCACTTTGACAACATTTTTTGAAATATATTCTGCTTCTATCAAAAAATCGATCATTGCGGTACATTATATAGTTTCTGAATAAGTGAATCTACCAATTAAATGCGTTTGAGAGCAAAAAGGAATTTAAAAATGAGTCAGAAAATAAGCAGTTTGGATTTGAGTGCATGCTTAATTCAATGATTTTTCCAACACAATCCGCATCGGGAAATTCGGTTCAAAATGCCCACTTTAACAGCATTTTTTAAAATATATTCTGCCTCTATCAAGGAATTGACCATTACGGTACATTATATAGTTTCTGAGTAAGAAAACGCACCAATTGGAAGCCTTTGAGAGTAAAAATGAATTGTAAAATGAGTCAGAAAATAATCAGTTTGGATTTGAATACACCCTTACTTAGATCATTTTTTTCTTCAACCGCTATGTACACTGCTCAAAACAATTAAAGGATATTGCAGTTTTAGGTGGATTTTGTATCTGGTAAACTGTTTAGCTGATTGGTACATGGTCGACAGACATAGTAGGTTATATCAGAATAAATTACACATGTTTACAGAAAAAAATGCATTTTATTGCGCATTTGTGTACTAAAGGAAAAAAACACAATTTGTGCATATGAGAAAAAAAGATTAAGAAAAGGTGTTTTCTTCAAAGAAAATCATTTTCAGTAGGGGGTATGGTTTCCACGGGCGGCCAGCAACGTTGAACACCTTTGAGGCATGGACTCAATGAGGCTATTAATGACGAGTTGGGGTATTCTGCCCCACTCTTCCAGAAGAGCTCTTTCCAGTTCTTGGAGAGTTTGTGGGGGTTGTTGGCGGCCAGAAACTCGTCTTCCTAGAGCGTCCCAAACGTGCTCGATTGGATTCATGTCTGGAGAACACGCTGGCCATTCCATTCGAACGATTCCTTCCTCGAAAAGGAAATCCTCCACCAGGTTTGCACGATGTGGCCTGCAGTTATCGTCAATTAAAATGAAGTTATCTCCGATTGCTGCAGCGTAAGGGACTACAATAGGTCTGAGGATCTCATCCCTATATCGGCGACCAGTCAGAGCTCCATCTCGAATGATGTAGAGGTCAGTGCGCCCGTCAATGGAGATGCCACCATACACCAACACTCCTCCACCGCCAAATCTGACACTTTCGTGCACGAACGCAGGATTATTCCTACTGCCACGGTCCCTCCAGATGAAAATACGCCTATTATCCGGATGCACAGAAAAACGGAACTCGTCAGAAAACAGAATATTGCTCCATTCATTTCTCCTCCAGTTGACATGCTCGGTTGCCCACTCCCTGCGGTCTCGACGATGCCTTGATGTTAATCTAACACATACCACCGGTCGGCGAGCATACAGACCTACAGCACGGAGCCGGTTTCGGACAGTCTGAGTTGAAATCGTGGTGCCTGTAGCCGAGCGAAGGTGTTGTTGGAGAAGAGTAGCGTTCATGGTTCGGTGTCTCCGAGCTGTTAACGCTAAATACCGATCTTCATTGGGCGTTGTTGCCCGTCTACGACCTTGCCCTGGTCTTCGGCCTGCACATCCACTCTCCAAAAAACGGTTCCAGATCCTGGAAATGACACTTTGTGACACTCCAATGGCTTGCGCTACTTCGGCTTGAGTTTGGCCCCCTTCTAACCTACCAACAATTCTCAAAGCTTCTGAATCTGTCAAATGACTTCGCTGAGACATCGTACTCATCGAAACAAAGTAATCACTGAATGCCGATCATCCTTGTCTTCATTCTCTTTTATCCAGTTGAAAGTTAAATTTCATTCGCTGCCGCTGAAGCGACGTTTTTGACGTCGAACTCAAAATTTGCATACTCCACAGTTTGAAAACCAGAAAAATTTGCATTTGTGATTCTCTTCTTCTATTTTTGGGAAAAAATTTTCTTTTATATCTTTATTTTATATAAAACTTCAAATATCCTTTAATTGTTTTGAGCAGTGTATTTTTAATTTGTTTTTGCTGTAAGAATTGGTCCTACCCAAAACTTGCCTATATAGATGTTGTAGATGTTAAGAAGATATATGATAAATTCATAGGGATGTTATATCTTTTGAATTGACGGAGTTTAGGATTTTTTACTTCTTCAAACCCCCTTTTTGTTTTCGTTTTTAATTTTTGTTTGCGGTACGAATTGGTCCTATCAAAAACTTGTGACTATAAAAGTTGTAGATAATATTAAGGAGATTTATAATAAAATTAATTGGAATTGATATCATGAGAATTGACGAAGTTATGAATTTTTTTCTCCAAAAACCCTATTTTTGCGCCCCTTGAGCCCATTTTTAACTTTATCAAAAATCTGTGATACAAAAAATTTTAGCCCTATTTTTAGAAGTAATAAAAACTTTAAACTGATTTGATATGTACAAAAATTAAGAAGTTATGAGGGGTTTTCGGTTTTCACAAAACCCCTCCCTATTTTCATCCCCTTGGTCCGATTTTGCCCATTAACGAACATGACCGAGATTTTATGCCCATTGATTTTATGTATCAGTTTGGAAGAGATTGGTGCAGAATTACGAAAGTTATCATGTCCAGAAGAAAGTGATATACATAGATAGACAGATAGATAGATAGATAGACAGACAGATAGATAGATAGATAGATAGATAGATAAAGTTTTTTACTGAGGGTGGTTTGGGTTCTAAGGGGTCATGATCGGTGTAGATCTGCAAAAACTTTTCAGAAATTCCAACATAGGAACGATCCCAATAGGTAGTATTTCATACGAAATCTACCTAAAAGGCCCCGTTTAGAGATCGACCTCAGCTATTTTAAGCGAAAAACAAATCATTTAAAAATATTGAAATGCAAGCGAGAAATGTGAAAAAAAAAACGCTCACGATGGTTTAGCATTAGCTTGCGAATATCTTTGTGGGTCTAGTGTTAAGCTCTTAGGTACGAGCATGATTCGATTAATACAAAAATAAAAAATTAAATACTAGTTTCATATGCAATATATTAATTGTGGATGATTTTCAAAACCGACATATATTTTTAGACGTAAAAGATAAAATTCATAATTAGTGCTAAATTTATGGACTATATTTTTTCAATAAATTTATTGTTGTTGCTTTTGTTGTTGTTTTAGGCTTTGGGACAGAGTTTGAGTCAATTTTATTGTGGTGTATTGGATTGCCTTCAAACAGAATTTTCGGGCTCAGTTTATGTATTGTCTGATCCATGCAGGATATATTCTGAATGTTAGATAAATTAATAGTGGAGGCAGTGATTAATGGTTTGTGCTTCAATAGGGGACTTATCTTGAGAGTTAAGAAATTCACTGGTGATAATAAAATGGATTTTTTTTAAATCATGGGTGTAAAAGGACAAACAACGCTGAAAATTTCTGAAAAAAGTTAATAATTCCTAAATTAAAACTGTGTAACTCATAAACTTTTCAATAAATCAGCATAAGAATAATCTACTTCCTTTGAATATATATTTAAAACCTAATTTAAAAATTTTAAGGTAATTGAACTGTTTATTGAATTGTTTATTGCGAGACTGACAATTGCGCGAATGCAAATTTTGACAACACAATTTTCGAAAAAAAAAAAAAATACTTTTGAGAAAAATTAAAAAACAACTTTCAACTTAAAGGTATATATAAATATTTTACAGGCATACATACAATAAATGCAACAAACCCAACTGGAATGAAAAATTAGTCAGAGTCATGAATCGATCCCGGGACCACTGCATTCCAGGCAGTCGCTCTAACCACTGAGCTACTCAGGCCGATAACTGAGCCTGCAATTTCCCACTAATAAACCAAATTGGGAAAGTCACCAGCCATCTATGCAACAGCCTTGGATGACCGGGCAAAGATGAATAGATTTTACTGTTACATCGATCTACGATAATTATAATAAAACACACATACTACAATTCATAATAAAACATAAATGTGTGTATGTGTGCTTTATTATGAATTGTAGTATGTGTGTTTTATTATGAATTGCAGTATGTGTGTTTTATTATAACTTTCAACTTCTTTGTTGTTTTTTTGGTTTGTAAGAAAAATGGATTTTTAAAAAGCTCCAGGATCATAAAGCTCACCCTCATTTTTTTTTTTTTTTTTTTTTTTTTTTTTTTTTTTTTTTTTTTTTTTTTTTTGTTAAGCAGCAAGTGTTTGCAATTTTGATCGAAATTGACATTTCAAATGCATACGGACACCTTAAATTGCAGAATTTTGTGATAAAATAAGGCGAATCTTACTATACGGAAATAAAGGAGTTAAAAACCTGCAATAAATGACATCTATTCAATAAGATACAAAATTTTAATCAACTTAATATTCGATACATTAACTTTTGTTGTTGTACATTGGAACGTATCTCTATAATAATAGCCGAAGTCATGTGACTGTCATCAACAATTCCGGGCTGACCGCTTCACTTTTTATATGCCAAATGGCCATTACGCCAAATATTCTTCCATCGCCACCATTTCATTTAAAATATAAACCTATCACTCATTTCATTTAAAATACATAACTTCCATTTAAAACATATAAATTTAAAATACATCTATCGGGTACATTTAAAATACACATCTTTCATTCACCTCATTTAAAATGCAATAAATAAATAAATAAATAAATAAATAAATAAAGATATTTTTCCATATAGGTCCTTGGCGAGAAAAAAAAATTGCAATCGTATTTTTCAGCAATCTATATCCTATTTCATATACATAAGCAATTTTTTCCATATCTGTACAATTTATTTCATCTAAAGAAGCCAATAATGTTTTTATATAGAAACAGAAGTAATTTGGGTACTACTTAGTTATCCCGTCAAGCAATTTCGCCAAATTATATAAATCGCCAATCTATACAAATTGACATAATTTTTATTTTAAATAACCAAAGAACAAATAAATTAGTATAACATTAATAAAAATGCAAAGAAAACGTCGAAATAAAAATCCCTTGATGACGTAAACACGTGTAACTTGCTTCAAGTCAAGTGAATGTGACATTTACGATCAATCATTATCAGCCTTTAATCTTATAGTTTGGCGAAAGATTTTTGGTCGACGGGATAACCAAGTATGCCGTAATTTGTATATAAAAAAATAAAGTACATATATGTATAAATAAAATGTTTATATGCAAATAAATACATATAAACAAAAATAAAAGTTCACCAGATTGTTTTCATAGCTATTTATATATTTTGTCAACATATTTCACTTTCTGAAGCCCGAATTGCGCCAAGTTAAAAAAAAAGAATGCCAAGACCCTTGTAGCAGAAAAGTACCTAAATGAATAATTAATCGTAATAATAATAACATAAACTAAAATATTTCATTTCGATATCAAAGTATAGTTTCTAATTTACATTCAAGTAAATATATATTCTAAGATAACTTCAATGAACAAATAAATTAGCACAACATTAATAACAAGATAGAAAAATCATGCGTACGTCATAGATTATGGAACACTTTCCATCACTCCCTGAAAACTTTAACAATACTTCAGCATTTAGGAAAATAAGGTAAATAAGATAACTAAGTAAACATTTAAAAATTGATTTCAGCAGTTGCCGTCCATAGCCAAATATGTATTTCAATTCTTTTGAACAGTCCTGTATTTGATCTGTATGTCACTCGTTCACTGCCAAAAAAGAATCTAATCTTCTTTCCTGTTCCAAACCAGCTCTCTTCGCTTCCGTTCTGCGGTTGACTTTAATTCACGCCTCCTCTATTCAACCGATCTCTAGAGTTCCTTTATATCAGAGTTACGTTTCAAGAATAAATCACCAATCACTCCTGTATGGCGCTTCAAATGCTAAGCGCTGTAGGTACGCAGCTTCTAAATGCAATCCCACAACTTCGGCCGTGCTGACTAGGCATTCGACCTCGGATGCATTCTTGTCCGCTGGAAGCAGCAGGAAAGATAAAAAAAAACAGCAGTATCCAAAGTTCTATTTTGAAAAAAAAAGGCATCATTAGTAAATTCTCTTATCAACATTTAAATTATTGCTTGAAAAATTCTTCTTATTCTTTTACGTCTTTTCGTCGTTTTTTCTTCTTACGTCTTTTCGTCTGATTCGTCTTCCCATTTCTTACGTCTTTCTGTCTCATTCGTGTTCCTTTTTCTTACGTCTTTCCGTCTCCATTTTTTTTCATTTCTTCGTGATTAATTTTGCCAAAATCGTTTTTAAATGTCAGTAGTCCGGTGGTTTGTCGTTGTCAGGCTAGTGTCATAATCGGTGAAATTCTTTTTTTTTTTTTTTTTTAAGGTCAAGCTTCATCCGTCCACGACTTCATGTACTCGGCGCAAGTACTGGTGCCATTGGACCTTCATTAAATCCAACTTTCTTTACATCGTTGGTGTCATTATTTTTAACTTTTATGACTCTGTAAGGACCTAAATATTTTGGTTTTAACTTCAAACCTGGACCTTGTTGTGTGCGTTTTGCAGCAATCATACATTGAGTTTAAATTTGTTAGGCTTTTTTCGTCTGAGATTATAAGCTTTGCGGTTCTCTTCTTGGACTTTTAAAATTGTCTTTTAGCCTTTTTTCTCAATTCTTCACGATTATTAATAAAATCGGATTGTATTTCAGCATTCAAAAGACTAGTAATCTCGATGTTACTTTTAGCTTCATCTTAGTACCAAACATCAGCTCGAAAGGGATTGTGTTAATACTTCTTTGAAAGGTCGAATTTATCACTTGTTGGACATCGCTTACACGTGTATACTACTTCGTTGGATTATCTACAGATAAGTTAGACAAAACAGATATTATGACTGAATTTAAACGATCGACCTGGTTGTTAGCTCTTGGTAACCCTTTGGTAATCGGGATGTGTTTAATGTTTTCTCTGACGAAATAATCTTCAAAAACTTTAGAGGGAAAATCTGAAATTATCCGAAATGGACTTCCAAAGACGGTTTTCTGAATTTCTAATTTAGAAATTACTTCTGCAGTGTGGGTAGATTTTTTGGGGATACAACCAAACAAATTTTTTGAATGCGTCAATGACCGAAAAAATATGTTTATAATTTTTATTCGTGCTCTCCAATGGACATAAGTGATCAACATGGTATGTATTTAACGAAGTTTCTTCCTTTTCTATCGGATGTAGCAAACCTTCTTGTTTACCAGATTTTCGATTAATTAAAATACAGGGAACACAATTTGATATGCATTTCTAGATTTTTTGTTTAACATTGGGAATGGTGAAATCATTCTCTATATTCTTTTCCGTTCGTGCGACTGCGTAATGACCTTTTTCGTGAGCGGCCATAATTATATTCATTTGCCTTTCATCTGGGACAACGAATAAATCATTACCATTAACACATTTATAAGAACATCATTTTTAATTAAATAATCATCATAAGACTTTACTTTTAGAATTTCTTTTATGATTTTAATATGCTCATCAGTTTCTTGAGCTTGGATAATTTTAAAATTAAGCTATCTTGGATTACCACACAACAAGGATATCTGCTTAGTGCATCAACATGCCTCATACTAGTACCGTGTCTATGCTCAGTAGTATAATTGAAATTAGATAACATTATTGATCATCTAGCTATTTTTTTACTCATTTCTTTCTTATCCATAGTCTTTTAAATGATTACAGTCGATTACAATTTTAAATGGAATACCTACCACATACACTCTAAACTTTTTCAAGGCTTCAATTACAGCTAAGTCTCTAATTCATAGCTAGTATACTTTCGTTCAGCTTCGGTTGTTTTTTTACTGGCGAAATAAACGGGATGAAATTGATTATCTTCTGGAGATTGTTGCGTTAAAACAGCTCCATAGCTATCAATACTGACATCACAATGGATTTCGGTCGCGCTTTTGGGGTTGTAAATTCAAGGTACTGGTTCTGACGACAAAATGCATTTGAGTGCATTAAAAGCTTTCTGTTCTTCCGCATCAAACATAAATTTAGAATCTTTTCTTAACAGGTCACTCAACGGTTTAGCTATAACCGAATAATTTCTTATAAACTTTCGAAAGTATCCTGTTCCTAAATAACCTTGAATTTCTTTGGTACACTTTGGTTCGGGAGAATTTATTACTGTTCTTATTTTCAGTGGGGAGGCACAAAATTTACCATTTATGATTCTATGCCCCAAAAAATTAATTTCACGCTTCAAAAAATTGCATTTTTTAAGATTTAATTCCAACCCGTATTCCGATTCAGTTTGGTGAACAAGTTTTAATTTTTCCAGACCTTCGGCTTCGCTTTCGGAAGGTATTATTAGGTCATCCATATAAATGACTACAGTGTGATGTTTTAATAGGTTTCGAAATACATTATAAATATATTTTTGAAAAACACTAGGGCTATTGGTCAGTCCAAATGGACACTTTGAAAATTCGTACTCTCCTTCATGGACGACTAAAGAGGTGTATTTCCGAGAGCCTTCTTCAACCTCTACATGAAAAAAAAAACCGTTTTATAAATCTATTGTTGTAAATACCTCAGCAGAATGTAATTGATCTATAACATCATCTATTACTGGTAATGGGAAATGCTCACGCACTGTCTTCTTGTTAAGACGTCTGTAATCAATACAAAGTCTTATTGTGTTATCTTTTTTCTTAACCAACACAGCCGGCGACCAAAAATCAGAGAACTTTTCCGAATGATTCCCAGAGTTAGCCACTTCTTAATTTGGTCTTCATCTATTTTTTCTTTCATGGCGGTAATCTCCGAGGAGAAGAGCAAACTGGAATTTCATCAGTTAAATTAATTTTCATTTTAACATCTACTGTTTTAGTTTTAATTGGCACATAATTCACAAACTAAAGAGGATAATTCCGAACACAAATTTTTGTCAGCAATGTGATTTAAATCAATTTTAGGCTCATCTAGAATATTTACAATGTTAACTAAAAATTCATTAGACACAACTTCAGTTTTAAACAATTTCACTTCATTCTCAGAAATAGTTAATGTACCTTGATGAATAACATCAGTGCCAATAATTAAATCGAAATTAATGTAACTGTCATCAGCAACAAAAATGTCAACTTTAAATTTTGAATTATCAATTTCAATTTCTCAGTTAAATTAATCTTCTGGCTTAATTGAGGTTTTTCCTAAACCGGTCAAAGTGATACCCATAGGTTTTAATTCCACAATGCTCTTCAAATTATCATAAACACTTTTCTTTAAGAGAGTTTTTTTGAATGCTACTATCTATCAAGGAGGTTAAATATAAAGAATAAAGCTTTCTCTCTTTTAGAATCAAATCTCGGGATGTAACGGTTTTAACTTGTGGCTGATCGTTTCGGACATTTGTATATTTCGATTTATTACACTGAAATGATTTGTGGCCATAACTGTGAGAACCGAAACAAAGAGGTTTTTTGTCTTTATTAACGCAGTTAATACTATTGTGATTATTCCCACCACAATTATAACAGCGCATTTTTGGCTTTACAGGCTTAAATCTATTCTTAACTTCAACTTCGGATTTAATTTTAGGCTTAGCTCCATCATGTTTATGATTTTTTGCATTTTCATACTCCGACGTTAACTTTTCATAGACTTTTAATTTTTGTTTCAATTCTAAAATCGATTGGCATCCATATAATATAGATTTTCTAAAATCAGCGTTGGGTATACCATTTGTAACATACTGCATCAATGCGGGATCCTCAATGTTACCACGTGAACCTACTTGCTTCATAACAAGAAACTATTCTTCGAGTGTTTCCTTTTCATGTAATTTTCGTTTATTTAACAAATAATGTAAATCCGCAGAATTATAAGTAGTGCTAAATTCTGATATCAAATGTTGTTTCAATTTCTGATATGAATTTATATGCAATTCGGTCTGAACTAACAATTTGGCTTTTCCTCTTAGGGATCTCTTTAAAAAATAAATTTATATAATTCCGTCAAATTAAACATACTAGTTACATCGTCGAAATTATTTAACCATACATTTATATCCTGGAATGAACTACCGTCAAACGGAGGTACAACATTTTAAATGTCACTAAAACTAATAGTTGATTGCACTAAACTTTGAACTGGAAATTGCTTGTTTTTATCAAAATTTGATGATTCCATGTCCTTACTTTCAGAATTATTATTTAAAGGCAATTCGGGTTCCAAATCTGTATCTCTGTCATTCTGAACATTCGCTTATAGTAAGCTTAAATCTGATAAATAAGTAACTAATCACGTCGTAAGATCAACTAAAGATCCTTCATTAGAAATACAAAGTAAATTACAAACTGTAATCAAATCATTTAGAGAAAACGCCGCTTGAATTTTCGTTATTTTATTTTTAAATTCGGAACTATCGGTTTGATAACCAAAACCAGAAAATTCTCTGATTCTTTTCCTATTGGATCTATCACCTTCTGCATCAAGCAGGAATTTGTGCAAAAGCTTTATTTTGTTCGTTCTTTCATTTTTCATCGCAAGTTCCAGTTCACGAATATCAACCAACTTCATCTATAAATAAAAAATATATTACGTACAATGTACTCACCGCTGAGAATAATATCCACCTTGAGTGAAGAATTTCGAATTTTACTTTTATTACACTTTCGGCGATATTATCACATTCATAATACTTGTGGGCAGAGGTGTCAAAACTTTCGTGCCACTTCTAGCACCAATTTTACGGAGAATATTTTCGTTCACACAATAAATTATTACTTTAAATACAAGAAACAGATGTCATTCCTGGTTATGTAGTTATATTATAACTATTTACATATTAATATTTACAAATATTATTTACAAAGTTTACTAATACATCTTAAATTTAATCTAATCGTCGTTAAAACATCCATCTCACTTTTTATAAGTCTCTTTGCAACATTCTTCAGCATATCTCACTCGTTCACTGCCAAAAAGCAATCTAATCTTCTTTCCTGTTCCAAACCAGTTCTCTTCACTTCCGTTCTGCGGCTGGCTTTAATCCACCTCTCCTCTATTCAGCCGATCTCTAGCTTGTCTGTATGATATCAGAGTTACGTTTCAAGAATAAATCACCAATCATTCCTGGGTGGTGCTATGCGCTGTAGGCACGCAGCTCGTAAATGTAATCCCACAATTGTACAGCCCTGTATATTACCTAGTACCTTTATTACACGCCATTATTTAGCTAAAATTTGATTCAAACTAAAACGCTCTTAACAACTACTGAAATCACATTTCCAGAAATTGTCATCCATAGATGGCATGTATCCAATTCTTTGCGTGACCCTGTACATCATTTTATCTATATTCTACAAACATTTCTTAATAAACTAAATGCAGTTCAACGTAAAAATGCATAACTCATTTAAAAAGCACCTTTAAGCAATTTGCGCTCATACCCAGAAACTCTTACGAATTCTTTTGTGTAGCCCTGTATATAAATTATAGCATTTATACACACCATATAGTATGCATAAATATAGTGAAACATAAAACCGCATATTATAATTTAAAATGCATTTCCAGCAATCACCGCTAATGTACAGTACTACTGATACAATATAGTATCTGAAATCTTTTGTATGTCCCTGTAAATGCTATGCGCTTCGTATTATACATGAAATAACTTATAGTTAACTTCAGCGACGTATATCAATTTCATTATATATGAAATAGTTTAACATAATTAAAATACGCCGCAAATAATCCCCCCCCCCATATCGTTATGTAACGTAATTCTTTTGTGTGGCCCTGTAAATGAATTATAACTATTCTTTCCACCGCATATTCTGCAGAAAGCATATTTAGTGAGCTTCATAAATGCATATAAATTTTGTTATGTTTGGATGCGTGTAACATCATTAAAAATCATTTGAAACGATTTTTTCCCATTGGCCGTAATGTAGCGGAATACTTTTGACTGTCCCTGTAGATGAACTAAACATGCTACAAACTTCATTTGAAATAGGTATCGTGCTAAGGTAAACGTCAATAGCATCCAAAAATTTCTGGACAATCCGAGTATATTTTCGAGAGTTAGAGCGTGTACAGACGGACAGAAAAACAGACAAACAGAAGTTATAAATTTTCAACTTTGTTGGAAAGTGTTAAAAAAGCAAATAAAACGTCGAAATAAAAATCCCTTGATGGCGTAAACACGTGTAAGTTGCATTAATTCAAGTGAATGTGACATTTACGTTCAATCATTACCAACATTTAATCTTATAGTTTGGAGATAGATTTTTGGTCGACTTGATAACCGAATAGTACCGTAATTTGTATATAAACAAATATTGTATATACATGTATAAATAAAATTTTTATATCCAAATAAATACATATACACAAAAATAAAAGTTCACCAGATTGTTTTTATAGCTTTTTATATATTTTGTCAACGTATTTCACTTTCTGAAGCCCAGATTGCGTCAAGTTAAAAAAAGGCCAAGACCCCTCTAACAGAAAAGTACCTAAATAAAGAATTAATCGTAATAATAATAGCATAAACTAAAATATTTCATTTCAACATCAAAGTATAGTTTCTAATTTACATTCAAATAAATTTTTATTCTAAGATAACTTCATTTAAAATTTAGTTGACATCTTACTATCTTACTTCAATATAAAACAAAACAAAAGGTAAACAATGACAAAAGATTAATTCATCATGACCGGTAGAAAATATTAAACCATCAAGGTAATCATTCGCAAAGCAGGTTCGCCAACACTGAATGGACAATATTCTTATGAATTCATAGTAGGTAAATTGGCGGCGCTAACTTTTGTTTATGGTTTACATTCACGAGGGTTTTATTTTCCTATTTCTTTTAGTTACGTTACTTTATTTCACATTTATGAGCTCAGAAATCAAATTTATAAAAACAAAAGTATATATATTCATTATTTAATTATTAAGTAGTGAAAGAAAAAATTATAAATGCATGATGCGACGGATAAATAAACATGCGAGTCATTCTCCAAAAAGTGTAATATTCCAGTCACAAACCCTTTTTCAGTATTTGACATGAACATTTTTGAATTAATTTATGTTTTCTATTGAAAGTGAAAGAAGACTAAATGTTCTGTGTGCATACATTTTTTTATAATTACTTTATATTTTTTATATATTAGTACACAGTAAATGAGATCTCACCTCCATGTCATGTCACACACCCAATGTTACTAAGAAGAAATGTTTGATTACATATTTAATTGAAAATATAATAATAAAATAATTATCATTCTAGCTACTACTATCTCAAAAGCAAAGTAACTTAGCATAGTTAATTACTTTCTTGCTGTTTTTGTTTGTTTTCTGAGCGAAAATGAGTGTCACACAATAAATTCTCACCTCCAAAAACCAAGCATTAAGTTGCGTTTTCATATTAAAAAATGGCACACTTATCATAGAATTTGTTTCTTATGATGTTAAAGTTAGCCAGTATATTTGCTGGTGTTAAATTATAAGTCAGAAAATTGTTTTTATACTCAGGTATTCGATTTTGTTATAAAAAGCAACCATGGTTATTGGAGATTCTCACATCCGTGAACTGTAATTCAAGGTGACTAAATCAACACTAAGATATTTGCTTATATATTTCCTATGTAATTATACACTATATGGCCAAAGGTGACCGGTCACTTGCAATTTTAGACGTTTTGCTAAATATCTAGAAAAATACATGAGGAATTAACCTAAAACTGCAGGTATGTAAACAGTATAGTATAGGTCATATATTTCCGTGAATGTTTTTTCCCGAAACAAATTGAAAAATAACGAATATCTTTTGGATAACCCTGTAAACACTAATGTAGCAAAAGCGTTCAAACTCCAGATTATGAATTAAGGGGCTTATTGTAATATACTGTGTTCATTTTTATGAGGATAGCATGTATACTCGTAGAGAAATTAACGTTTTTGTAAAAACAGTCCCAAATTTCTCCAAGTTTTTTGCTTATAATTTACAGAGTTTTTAATATAAAAAAAAAGTTATTTTCTCAAAATATGATAAACAACATTGTACATAATACCCTGCAATCAGAATGAAAAAATAATAAAAATTGTATGAAAAATGAGCAGGTTTACTAAATAATGACTCACTGCGCATGCTCGAACGTAATCAAAATATAATTTGCAGAATGTGTTAGCTAAATAGAGCTGTATAGAGCAACTTTTGTGAAAGTCTCAAAAACATAGTTTGAAAATTCTGATAATAATCGTTCATGGAATAAGCTCAAAATCCATTATTCCCAAAAGGAAGCAAAAAGATGAGGGGCTGTATCCAAATACAGTAGTATGTGCAATATTGTGTATTCTATATTGGCACTAATCAATGGATATATGGAAACAACCCCTCATCTTTTTGCTTCATTTTGGGAACAACGGATTGTGAGCTAATTCTATAAACGATTATTATCAGACTTTTCAAACTACGTTTTTGAGACTTTTACAAAAGTTTCTCTATACATTTAGCTAACACATTATGCAAATTATATTTTGATTGCATTCGGGCATGAGCAGTGAAACATCTTTTAGCAAACCTGCTCATTTTTCATCAAATTTTTATTATTTTTTAATTCTGATTGCAAAGTTTTGTGTACAATATTATTCGTCATATTTTTTGAAAATAACTTTCTTGTATATTAACAACTCTGCAAATTATAAGCAAAAAACTTGGCAAAATTTGGGACTGTTCTTATAAAAACCTTAATTTTTCTATGAGTATACATGCTATCCTCATAAAAATGAACCCAGTATACTACAATAAACCACTTATTAATAATATCGAGTTTGAACGCTTTTGTTACATTATTTTTTACAGGGTTATCCAAAAAATATTCGTTCTTTTTCAATTTGTTGACGGTCCCCTATGGGGTTCCGGGAAACAATCTTCGAGGAAATATATGACCTATACTATACTGTTTACACCCCTGCAGTTTCAGGTTACTTCCTCATGTATTTTCCTAGATATTTAACAAAACGTCTAAAATTGCAAGTGACCGGTCACCTTTGGCCATATAGTGTATCAGCAGATGTTGATTTAAAGAACAAAAAAAATTCTCCAAAAAAATGTAGCTTAATATTTAAAGCATGTTCCTCACCTCCGTGATTATCACCTCCGTGAATCTCTTAATTTTGAAAATGTATTTTTCAGAGAAAAATGCTTAACAAGAATTCGCAATAACTGTAAATCAAAAAAGATTCTTTCAAAATTTTAAAAGAGAAGAATTGAATAACATATAAAAAATGGGTGATGAAAAAAAGCTCCAGATAAAAGATGAATTTTGTTTGTTTAGAAAAAGATTGGACGTATAGTTTTTGAATTGGCCTATTCGCTTGTACTAGTTATATTTTAGATAACTTTTACTACAAAAAAGTATCAAACTATCTTTTGTTGCCGTTTGGAAAAAAAACAATCCCGGGAAATTTCGGTGCATTTTGGCAGATCATGATACCCACAGACTCCAAAACCACCCTTGTAACATCGTAGCAACTATTTCCATTTAGTCTATGTGTAACGTAAAATTCCACACAGAAATAGATGAATAACATCTCACTTAATCACTTTTATTACATTTATTAGAGATCACAACTCACATATATTTGAAACAACCTCCTTCAGCAAAATATAGTTCACAAATCCATAAAAACATGCCCCTTACGAAAAACCCCCTACGTCTCGCATCTTATATGTTTTTCCCTGCGTATCGACACGGCCTTCTTCAACACGAGAACGCTCCATCTAGATACAAGAAGAACTGAGTCCGATTCAGAGACAAGATCTGCATTCGCATCTTACTAGGTGCATGGAATCCAGGGTTCATTGGGGTCGTTACACCCTCCACTCAAAATTAATTTATATACGTATATCTAATTTTTGTCATGCGAAAACTCTCGTATTTATAAACTTTTTTATTAATTTATAACATAGATTTTTCGATGATCTTGAGATTAATTTTACCACTGTATATGTCCGTGGATTTTACCACTTGCCAGTTACCGATGATGAGGAAGCAGTACAAAAATAGTTAGGGATTATTTTTATATATATAAAAAGTTTTTTCTTTCAAGATGTCAGCTAAGACTATTGTACAGTAAATCACAAATATAATCTTGTCCACCCGAACATTGTATGTTATACCAAATCTGTTGAAAATTTGCGGGGCATCGCAATCTGGTGTCATAAAAGACCGGAGCACTACTCCCCATTATTTACAGTCTTAGATGATAGAGTTTATGTGGGAAGATCTTTATTCAAAAAATTAAAAGTTTAGTGCAATGTTAATATATACAGTCGAACTCCGTTACTGCGCGAATCAAGGGACAGAGCAAAATTCGCGTATTAAACGGATACGCGTATTAAACGGGTACGCGTATTAACCGAGGTACGCGAATTTTCGTCCAGTGGTCCATCTAATAACAACCTATAGGGATAAAACACATCATTATGACAGTTTTTAACGTTTTTAAGCCATAAAATGCCGTTTTTATTTGTTGTTACCATTCTATGCTTATCAAGCAGAAAAGTTCGAAAGTTGCATACCAGAAGGCGGCTGAACAAACCATCACCTCATCGATTTCATGGCTGAAATTTAAGGATTAGTTAAAACTTGATTAGCATATTATAAAGATTGGGAGCAGAAAAACACACAATGCTGAACCTACCAGTTAACCCCAAAAATCTCGGCTGCAGGTGGTTTCCACCAAGATGTGACTTGGCAGACCCGTTGTTTTTTAATATGCGAATTAAGTTTTAACTAATCCTAAAATTTGAGCACTGAACACGATGAGGTAATGGTTCGTACAGCCGCCGCCCGATTTATTGGGAATTCAAGTAATTTCTATTGTCTTAAGTAAAAATCTTTTAAAAATTTATTAAATTTATATTTATCATGTACGACACATACAATTGAATAAAGAAATAACACAACTTTTTGCCAATCATGTTAACTAAGACTTCTGTTAGCAAAATTTAAATCCTTGTTAGCTTTACAAAACAAATAAGCAACAGGGGATACTAATAAAAAGTTATTATAAAAAGAGAAATGTTAAAATTTAATAAATTCAATATTGACATAAAAAATACTTTTTGGCAAAGTAGCTATCAATGTTGGCTAGTTTGACATACAGCTTGACATGCAACATGATGCTTTCACCCCTATTCTGATGAAGGTAAGCCTCGCATCTAGAGTGCCCTTAGTGCAGTGATCATGCATACGGCTTGAGAAAATTGAACGCCTTCGTAACTTTGGAGAATGGGCATAGAGCCGTGGGCTAAGGTTCATCTTCTTCTTCATCTTCACCCGGTTTTCCAGTCGCAGTTACATCGGCGATGATGTCATCCGGACTTCTGATCTCAGAGGTGACTAAATCTTTGTCAATATTTGTATCTAAACCATCAAAATCTTCCTCTATAATTTCCTGTACGCGTAGCCAATCATCTTCAATATCAGGGTGCGAGGTCGCTCTGTACTATACCAGTGATGTCCTCACTAATTCCAAAACCTGCTTTGCGAAAACAATCGTCATTGATGTAACATTATCCCACGCTACGGTAAGCTTGTGTGTAGCGTGGAGGTCGACACTCGTAGCAAGAAAGGTTGCTGCCGTGTTCCATTTTGTGAAGGTATCGAAATACTACGGCTGTCTTGTAAATTAACATTGCGTTGTTAATGATTCCTTTATCCATTCGCTGAGACACGCTGGTCCAATTTGGAGGTAAAAATTCACCTTGATTTTTTTAGGCCTTTGTTATATTTCGGATGCGCAGAGCAGTTGTCCATAAGCAATAATACTTTAAACGAATATTTTGCCAACCGCTGGTCAAAATTTTGAACCCATATTCAAATAAAAGCTGCCGGTCATCCACGCTCTGCGCTGACTTTCGTACAAGCAAGGGAAAATTTTGACATTTTTAAAATATCGTGCGTTGCATAATTTTACTATGACAAGTAGGAACTTTTTTGATCCGTCAGAGTTGGCACCGAGTAGAAAAGTAAGACAGCCTTTGTTTAATTTACCCCATTGACATGTTTCTCCTTTCCTAGGTATTGTTTTGTTGGATGTCAGTTTGTAAAAATGTCTAAACACGGACACGTCGTAAATGGGTCATTTTCAAAATCTATCCATGTTTTGGAATAACAAAATCAAATTTTTAGAAATAATCAGAAAGTTTTAATGTTTTGTAAATAATTACCTTACCTCATAAACATTAACATACAAGCATCAGCAGAGACTAAATTACTAATTTAACATTTTCAAACTAATTTTTAAATTTTAATTAAATTGGTTAATGAGATAAGTGAGCACGGTAATGACAAATTAAGCAAAATAATTTTATTTTCCCCAAGCATAAATGGCAGTCATTATATCTTCCTTCCCATACAATTATTTTCTATTTCTTATATAATAAAAGCAGATTAATAAATAAAAGTTCACTTAATTATCAATTAGAAGTGGTACGGTAATGACGTACAAAAGAATACTCACCAAAACATTCAAAGTCTTTGCTTCTTTTATTGAAACTATAAAACTACTTACTCTTTTCATCTAAACCTGTTCACATGTTGATATTTAAGGAGTATTTTTGCCTTGATGAGAAGAAATGTGCTGCTCTCTAAAAAATTCCAGATGAACTTTTTGTCAGAAGCATGGCAATGACATTCTTTCTTAGGACACGGTTTAAAATAATTATTAAGAATTATAGATAAATTTAATTAATGAAAATAAATATTTTTTTCATTAGTAGCATCTTAATAAATAAAAATGTATTAAAAAATTATAACCATCTGTTTTAAATAGAACTTAGTCAAATCTTTACGTAATAAATTGCTTGTTAGGATAACCTACGTTTAATGACATTTTGACTACAAAAGATAATATTTCTTATTTTATTTATTTTTTTTATAAATAATTGTATATCTGTAAATTATCATTAAAAAAACACGATAGTTAAAAAATAATAATTAAAATTATGTTATTTAACTACTTTTTTGTGCAAATGTGAAGGGACAGTAAAACACGACACTTTTTGAAAATCACACAAATATCACTGCTTAAGTAGTTCTTTACAAGCAGAGGAAGCACATTTTCTTTCAACAATCGCCGTCTCCAATGTTGACAGCAGCTAATTCACCACATACTTGCTTATATTTTATTCCATAACGATATTTTTTAATCGAGACCTAACTCTTTCTGGTCAGAGAGGGCGGTGTGGGGGGGGACTCACCATTTTTGCTTATTTACTGTGCGCTCGTTACCAATAAAATTTTGTGTTCGGTCTTCCTTGTCTATTACTATACGAAGTAACCAGCGCCAGGAAAGAATTGTCTTTAAAAATGGAAAGGTTGAAATTGATATTTTAGTAAAACCATACTTGGTTGTTTATAAGTGTATTCATGATCTCCTGGTAATATTGAGGTAAAATTATCATAAGATTAATAAAAGATAACACAACCAAATAATTCTTAATGGTAACTGTGAAACAATGCGTACATTCCAGAGCATTCGAAATCTTGCAGGTGATCGAACCAAGCTGCATTCGCGTATTAAACATAGGAGTTCTTCTGACACAGGAATGATAAAACTTCGCATCTTAAACAGGTTTCCGTATTAAGCGGTGTTTTTTATATGCAAAAGATATTCCTTTTTCAGGAGACCGAAGAAAATTCGCGTATTAAGCGGTTTCGCGTAATAAGCAGGGCGTGTATTAACGGGGTTCGATTGTATTTACAATTTCATGCTTTCAGATTATATAAAATTTTATTTTATTATTTTATTGTATAATATTTATTTGTCGTTTTATTTTAAGTATATATTTGTATTGATAAAATAAAATAGTTCTTGAATGTCTGTAATTTTTAAATGTTGTATTTTTTAAATGACAACTTTCACGCTAAAAATGCTAATTATTTTTTCAAAATGTCATTTGGCGCCAACTATTATGCTTGGAATTAACAGTGTTTGTAAAACAGAAAAGTACAAAAAATAAACGGTCAAGTGTGAGTATTACTCGCGCTCAGAGGGTTCCGTATAATAAAAACATGTATGAATTATTAACTGTAAAATTTAAAAAAAAAATCGTTTCTAAAAGAATAATAAGAGTTTGTAAAAACTATACAACGTAGGGTTGGGTATAGCTGTATATACTAGAAAAGTATGAATGGGTAAACGATAAAAGTTGAAAGAGATATGAAGCCTAAATAATATCAAATATTGCTATTCTGTGTAACACTTTTTTAACCTTATTCTTATCTGTTTATGGTGAACTTAATTCAGTACTGACAATGAAAGTAGTGCATATTTAAACTTCATTTGGCATTTCAGACAACTAAATTCAGCGTAGTAATAATCTTTTCATTTTACAGTGTAGCTAAAACAAAACCCTTGTTCAAAGTTTAAACTTGGAATTGTGTTAAGCGCGTTTCGAAAGGAGGTCGCAAAGTTATAAAGCCTCCTTGGTCCGTGTCGCGTTTTTCCAGATACGTTTTCAATTAACTTTTAAAGACACGGGAGGCGTATTTAGAGTTCCATTCAATGCAAACTAGTTGCGAATCCGATAGTATTCATGTGATTAATTCTAATTAAATTAGTCTGTTTTTAACAATTTGACGTTTATTGCTTTTATACTGCTACTGGGCATTGCATTACACATACATCTAGGCTTTTGTTATCTAGGCTTTAAAAGCCAATGGATCATAGAATACGCCACCCCTGTCATTATGTATATCCAAACCGTTCGTGTCTTTAAAAGTTAATATCTCGGCTAATTAGTGAACATTTTTTTCGAAAATCATTATCAACAATTCTTTTATACTTCTGCTACGATAGGTGCAACCAACATAGCTCCAACAATGTTTAAGACGTTTCAAATTTATAAAAATGTTCAAAAATCCATCTGTACTGCACATAAAATTTGTTGCTAAATCTGATTTTTTCAATATAGTAAAAAAGAACTTTCCTTTGTGCTGTATTTCTGAAAACACATATATCATATAAAATCCCAAAACCTTTTATTGCAGTTTGTTATCTACTTCTACCTCAATAAATTCTTATAGTTGTGTTAAAAAAAATCGATATATCATCGAAATTTTTAAAGTTCTGCAACTTCCTTATCTATTAAATACTACTGGGATTTTGCAACAGTGTTTTCCTTTGGGCTTTGTATTAGATTTATTTATTTCAATCCTCTTACACTGTTGATAATGTTAACTTTATTGACTTCCAATCAATACATCGTAGGTAATCATTTTTGTATCGGAAAATTAAGTGATCATACAGCACAAATTTGCGTCTTTAAAAAAAAATAAATAATAACAAAATATACTAATAACAAAAAAATAATAAATAATAAATAATAAATAATAAAATGAATAAAACTTCTTTCATACATTTCTTTTACAATATTATAAAATATATAAATTATTTTATTACAGGTAAAATAGGGTTTAATTTCTGACAAAAGTGCGATTAAAAGAATCGAAATTTTTTCGATTCAAAATTTAGATGATGTGTTCTTTACAGTTACTAAAAAAATATTTCTAATAAAAGGGCAGTGTCTTTAGAGGGGGCAGAAAAGAGAAATAATGAGAAAATCGAGTTTGTGCAGCCTTGTCAAGTGCAGTATAATTTTCCATAATTTGTGCATATTGAACCAAATATTACCTTATAAAGATAACAGAACAAGCCTTTATTAAGAAAAGCATGTGATTTTATATTACAGAAGGTGAAAATACAGGAAATACACGGCAATAACGGCGTTTTTTTAGCATGTATTACGAGATTGTCATCATCTGCTGCTTCAGATGATTCATCGTTATTAAAGAAATTGGGACTTTGTTTATCTTCAAATATTCCATTGTTATCTTCATCCAGCATTTGATGTCTCAATTTCAGAAGATAAGTCATTAACTCAATTTTCGAAGTTCAAGCATGTCCTTCCTTGGCAAATTGTACACATTGAGCAATACTTCACACCGGACTTGAAACATCAGCATGGGAGCTTGAGTAGCTCTACACATTTCGCGTTAAGTAGCTCAAGTTACCCATTTCGCGCTTTGCGTGCTAATCGTAATTTTTACCGCATTAATCGAGGAAGTATCTAAAAACTTTTACCGCACTAACTGAAAAATGCTCTAACTGAAACCGCGCTAAGCAAGACATATCTGTATATTAATTCACCCAGAGTAATATTCACATTTTTGGCAACACACAAAACGACAAAAATAGCTTTTTCAGCTTTTCTTTTTTTCATAGTTATACCTTTGGCATTAGTCTTGTTGACAGTGAGAATACTTTGAATGATGAACTTCGATAATACTTTGATTGATGAAGCAATCCAATGAGTTTTTCAGTTACTTATATTTCGTTAAAACACGAAAATTTCTGTTTTGATATGCACAATCCGCTGCCCCCAGTAATACAGAAAATTCCTCAGTATAATTGTCTGAAAATTTCCCAACCCTAAACCTGTATTTTCGTCAAAACAACGGAAATTCCAACTACTGCGCTTCGTACTACATTTTTGTATTAGAAACGTAGTTTATACGTTTGTCCTTTTCCTCCAAAATGTTCCAATCAAAAGACCTCTTTCAATCACAGGGCTGTTCCGGCATCAATCTGCCAGTCCTTTTTACATTTTTTGACAAATTGGTTTTTTTTTGGAGTGTAGTAATGGAACAAGGCATCAGTTTTGCCAAATTGGGGAGTTTTTTGTCCCCAGATTGTTGACTGTCACCGCTTTTTGGAAATAGATATATTCAGTCTATTTATAAATGGATTAAAAATTCTGAAATATATTCCGAATTATACTAATTTTAAAAAGTGGTGGCAGTCAAATAATCTGAATTAAAAAAGTCTCCAATCTGGCAACACTGCAAGGCATACAAGGAATAAAGTACTCAAGACAAGAAAAGTTCTAATTATAGAACTTAAGCTAATCATATACAATTATGAATTGAAAAAATTGACAAAAAAGTAATAATTTATTAGTAAACATTGATCAGTTATGATAATTACCAATGCATTGGTTAATATTTCAAATAAATATTATCTTCTTTAATGATTCTAATTTATTAATTAAAGACTACAGAGTTTTATTTTCATATATTGGTAAATCAAGCCCTTTTTAGAGAGCAACTATCTCAACAATGTAAATAAGATATAAACAGTGAGTCACACACACACACACACTGTAAAAAAAAATAATGCCAGTTTTCCGGTAGGAATCGGAAAAATAGTTGCCCTTATCGTACCGGAATAATTTACAACCCAGCTCGGAATAAAATCCATAAAATCGGAATAAAATCCGTAAAATACCGTTTTACTGACTATTTCCTTATTTTTACGGATTTTATTCCGAGTTGGGTCGGAAATTATTCCGGTACAATAAGGGCAACTATTTTTCCGATTCCTACCGGAAAACTGGCAGTATATTTTTTACAGTGCACACACACACAACCCCTTACAAACATAGATCTTAACTAACATTTGCAGAACTGGTTATTGAAAAATGCGGCTTTAAACAACAATGCGTTTTTCTTTATTACACTTTTTATTTCATTCTTTCCATTATTTGATCTAAATGACTTCATTTACCAAATATAAATTTGAACTTTTTCTTAATTAAGATTATTTCTACGAACGGGCACTGGTTTTATACTATTTATTATGCAAAAATATGGAAAATTTTACTGACTAGGTTGCACAAACTCGCATTTTTCACTATCCCCGCCGTTTGGCAACGCTAAACGCACTGTTCCAGCCAGGAAACTTTCATAGACATTTTAGTTTTTACATTCTGATGCTGAAAAGAAGTTTGACGGACGTTGTTTCATTAAGGTCTTCCATTTAAGATATTTTACCTGCACAATTTACTTATAATTTATTTTTATTTTATTTTCACCAGTCATATTAAATGTATTTTATTAATACATACAAAAAGATAAACCATAAATAATAATAATATAAATAATAAATTAACAATAATAAATCAGCAATAACAAATAAAAGAAACAAAACTTCTCTTTTTCAATTCTGTTACATACTGTACAAACCAGGGGTCGGCAAGTAATTTTAAGTGGGGTCCGAATACTTTTGAAAATTTTTATCGAGGTCCAGAGAAAAAAAAATTCCAAGTAATATAAGTACTTACTATTTTTAAATGGTTATTCTTACATAAACATACATATAATATGAAATAGAAAACTCGGGTATTCATTCTAAAACACTACTTATGTATATGTTTGAAAACTTTTATACACATTTAATAAAACAGAAGAGACAGGTAATTGTTGAAAAATTAATGCGAAAAATTACACTTGTTGGCTTGAGCCAGTTTTTTATAATTCGGTTCACGTACAGCTGATGCGAAGTGTGTCTTCAAGGTGGGCATCCATTAATCTCGAACGATATTTTTTCCACAAAAAAATTAATTTTGGTGAAAGTTCTTTCACATACATATGAGGAGATAAACATAGTAGCCAGGTTAATAGCTAGTTTTTTGCAATTCTCCTACTTTCTGAGAGATGTTTACATCAAATTTCTTCAGGGGATGCAGTTTTATACATTTGCAAGGAAATATCACCTTACAAGTCAAATATCTCCATTTGAAGTAAAGGTTTTTCAAGACTGGACACATTTGCAGCCGCATCAGTCCATTATACAGCTGGAGCAACTTCATAAGGCGATTTAAAGAATTTAGGCTAATTACCTATCTCTCCAGAGTCTTGGAATCTTGTTTCTAATTCCTTCACAAGATCTGACATAAACTTTATTAACACTGCAGTGTGTATTTCGGAATTCTTCATTTTATATTCAAGGATTGTTAGAAAATGAATAAATTCTTTTTTCAATATCTTTTTCGGTGGTCCAGTCGGCCTAAGCGGTCCGGACGTGGACCGCGATCCGCCAGTTGCCGACCGTGGCTGTAAACTATATATTGGGTGATTTGTGTCTGGTTTCATACATGGCAGCAGCTTGCAGTTTTGACTGTACTAATGTTTCTTTTATAACAGTACTATTACCTGACAGTTATCTACATGTATCGTGAATGGCCATAACGTTAAAAAAATTTTCAAATTAATTTGTGTGCAAGGTTAATATTAAAAATGGAAAATGAAAAGTTACATTTCGTTCATGCTATATTATAGGAGTTTAAAAAAGAGTAACTGTTGGACGTGCTACAAAAAATATTCAAGACGTTTATTTGGATCGTGCTCCTGCTCTTAGGACAGTCAAAAAGTGTTTTTGTTGATTTCGAAATGGTGATTTCAATCTAAACGATAAAATTCGCTCTGAGCGACCTACTCGTATTGATAATGCCTTAATCCGTGATTACTAAATAATAATCCACGGATTAGCACTGAAGAGATTGCTGAAAGACTAAATGCTGACAATGTGACAGCATTTCGCCATTTAACACATTAAAGACGGATAACGTGAATTCACGTTTTTATTTTTCAACCGTTGGAGACGGGTCACATCAATTAACGTTTTTGTGCATTTGAGGAAGAAAATATTACTGGTGCCGGATATTTTGTAAGAATAAAAGATGAAGGTGTAATCCAAGCATGGTTGATTCTGATTGGCTGTAAGATCAAGTATTACACTGTGTTTTAGAAATTTTCTCTTTTAATTTATAATACAATTTCAACAAAATATGCAGGAATTCAGGCTATGTGCTTTTCATCACACACCGTCTTCAATGTGTTAACGCTTACCACTCCGTTGGCTCTGCTGCGGAGACATCATCTTTCTTTGCAAAATTTGTTTTTGGCACCAGTAATAAAGGAAAATAAAATTTACCTTATTTAATCAGAGCATTTTTGAAATTGTGTACTTGAAGGAAACTTCTTTTTAAAAAATTATGCCGATCGAATAAAATTTGTGTAAGGGACGTCGGAGCGCAAAGGTTTAAAACATCTTGGGTACACTTTGAAACTCGATGCATCAGGTAGTGTTATCACATATGGCTGCTTATTTATTTAGGCATTCCTAATTCTCACCAGCAAGTTTTAATAGTCTTTTTTGCTGTATAAGATTATGGATATTTTATAAATAGAAGAAAAGAAAATCGCTATTCAAAATTTTCTGATGTAAATTCAGTATTTCTAAATAAAAAATCCGCCAGAGGCGGCAACACACTGAAATCGAGCTCAAAATGTTTGCAAACACCCAATATCTTATTTACTTATCATTCTCCTTTGTCCAAATTTAACTTGGTCTAAAAGCATTTTATTGAATTCAGAATCAAAGAAAAATATTATTTTCCAAACATTTAAAATTAAGATAATTGCGGTTATATTAACCCTTAAATGCCTAATTTTTCAAAAATCATTGTAATAATGTTTTTCGGCTTTCGTTTTTTAAATAAATCATGAGAAAAATACTTAAAATAATCACATTTTGTTTTAAGTATAGTTTACGGCTAAAAAACAGTTTGTTACTAATCGGCAATACTGATGTTTAATTGAAAAAATAATTTCCCTTGATAAAATTCTATAATATTAAATACACAAGAAATTTAAGAACTATAATAAGAAATAAATTTTACTTGCTCACTGCAGGTCAAAATAGGGTATTTCGCAAGCTACCAAACAAAACAAAAAGAACAAGTAGCAACAATTGAAAAAATAAATCTATCTTTTTTTTTTGAACAGCACACGTGTTGCCATCTGCATGTTGAAAATCAATTTAATAATATCTTCAGAATGTATTTTATTGGCAACATTAGGCATTATAGCTTCAATATTATTCTAACAGTGTTTCAGAGCCTAAATTGGGTATGTTGCCGAAAAGCCACACCAGGCATTTAAGGTTAAATTTTCTTTTTTTTCATTTAAGAAGTGTTTAATTTTTAAAGTACTTCGATACATTATTTCGTAATACTATTATGTCTAATCTACAACAATTTGTATTCTACATACAAGTAAGTCTAGATATACTCTTATAGCAGTAGTATATGTTTATAGTAGTCTATGTTTATATATGTTTATATGTTTATATATACAGTAGCGCTCAAAAGTATTTTGACAAAGATAATAATTCACTTAATTGAAAAGAATAATAAAATATAAAAATCAATCATTTATTTTATTTAACCATATTCAATGTTTTAATTTTAATAAATTAACAATAAATATTATTAATATTAATAAAATTATATATATACTATATATATATATATATTTATATATATTTATATCTGAATTTTGTCATGCTGTAACTCTCGAATTTTTTAATCGATTTGGATGAAATTTTTCATATGCATAGTACATACTAATGTCTCGACTAAGTTCGTTGACCAGCTTCATCCGCCATCTAGTTTCAAAATGGCGGCCATTGGAATTTTTGATTTTTTTTATGTTTTCTAACATTGTATACTTACAGAAAATGTTACGGTTCACAAAATGCAAACTCTTATGCATCATTTTAAACAGAATGTTAGAAACATTTAAAGATATTTTAAAGAGTCACACAGTGTAAGTTAACAGCATAGGTCATTTTAAAGAGAAAGTTAGGAAACCTAAAAATTTCCAAACGTGTTCACAAAATTCAAATGGCCGCCATTTTTAAACAAGATGGCGGATGAAGCTGGCCAGCGAACTCGGTCGAGGCATTAGTATGTACTACGTATATAAAAATTTTATCCAAATCGGTTTACAAATTCAAGAGTTACAGCATGACAAAATTCAGATATATATATATATATATATATATATAATCATTATATAATTACAAATCATCTACTTCCAATTACTAAAATTAAATTAATAAATTAATAAATTTAGTTTCAATTCATAACTCTGACATTATACAAAATAAAGATGGAACCTTTAACTAGTAATACAAAATCAAGCACAATACCACTAATCCACTAGCACATTGCGAACGATTAATCCATATAAAACATATGAAAAATCACCAAGTTTTGATAAAATAACCTATTAAAGACAAAAGATACAAATAACCAGCGAAATATTGTTGAACCATTTAAAGACGTATCGTAAACAAATAATAGATCAAATAGATGGATGTAGCCGGAAGCTTATATGGGTCAATATCTGAAAAATGGACAATTTCACGCCAGAATTTTTATTTTTTTGAATTAATGTACAAACTTCCAAATACAATTATATACTATGATACACGTTTTGTCATTTGAATGCTGTAGTGTTTTGAGATCAAGGGTGTATATTTTATGCGTAGGATAAACTTTTATGGGAGAAAGTGTCTGTTAACACCATCATCGGTATCTAATAATTGGGACTGAGATGATGGGGACTGAGGTGATGTTCTGTCTTAACAGCTGCACAGCCATTTTGTTGTATCATTTTGCACACATGTAAATTATTAAATATGCCATGTGACATTTGTATGTTACATAAATATAGTTGCATTTTTTTTTTTTTTAATATAAATAAACATTTAAATATGGGGACATGAATAATGCTATAAAAAAGTACTCATCCCTATTCAGAAGAAAAACTAAATATTTCTAAACATGAAACAAAGATAAGAACGAGTTACCTTCATCCATGGTGGCTAGTTGAACTTTAATTGCTGTTGCAATGGAAATAATTCTGCCAGCGACACCTAGTACCTGTTAACCTAAATGTGGGTTTAGAGGAACTGAGATGATGGTCAACGTCAGGGACAAAATATTTACTACAATATATACAATATATACATACTATACAATCTATACTAATAAAGAATAGATATATTTTCCCATACTGCATATACATAGGTATAAATATATAACACCAAATGTTGATAATATTTATAGAAATGTTTACAAGTTACAATTAATATTGGATATTTGTACCTTGGGACAGTGACTGAAATGATGATTTCGTTTGCTTAAAGCTTAAAATTAATTATTTATACATATATGTCCATTTATCATTTGTAATTGTTATAAGAAATGTTACAATATATTACATTTTTCAGTTTTTGGTTTCAGTATAATTAATGAAATATTATTGGCGGTGGACTCAAATTGTCCAATTTTCAGATATTGACCCATACACTAATAATAATAAATTTAAATGCTATAGCATTTCACTTTTTCAAGGGTTCATGAAATAAAAATATAAGCAAAAACATAGTCGATTTCTGTAATAGAATACAGCAATAAGCTAAAAATTTAATTCCATTATGTACCCGATCGACTATACACCAAAAGTATAAATGTACCATGCCATATAAATTGAATTAAAAAAATTATTAATCAATGCAAGATCCGTAATAATGAACAATATGAAAAAATGTAACATTTAAATTTAAGACATACCCAGCAAGAGAATTGCTATGACCATATTACAACTCAAACATATATCCAATTTTATTACAGCAAAAATCCCGCCTAATTAATTGGTACAGTTAAAAGAGAATCCTTACAGTTGCAAATTATCACAACTTGCAGATAATATTCACATTCTTATAAATATAATAATTATAATTAACATATATAGTCTATATAACAAAAATTATTATATGCTATTTTATGGATCCTGGAATAAATTATTACGAAAAAGTATATAAAGAAGTATATGTTTAAAATTAAACAGGTAATAATTAAGAGATATAATATAATATAATAAAATATAACAACATTATTATTTTAAAACTGAATAAATAATTATTTAATGCTGCCATTTAGCGGAACTTCATAAAATTAAAAAGTTAATAATATCTATATGTATATATGTAATTTTATTAACATTATGAATATTTATTATTAATTTATTAAAATTAAAACACTGAATATAGTTAAATAAAATAACGGATTCATTTTTGTATTTTATTATTCTTTTCAATTAAATGAATTATTATCTTTGTCAAAATACTTTTGAGCGCTATTGTATACATAATAAATATTCCAGTTAAAAACTAGTATGTTGTGGCCATCACAAAACTTTCTTCTATATAAATCACGTCAATTAAATCATTTAAATAGTAAAAGAAATTACATCAATTTAGAACCAATTCATATCAAAGTATACCTGAATTTGAAGTTTGATGAAAATTCGTGCATTAATTATTGAGATAGAGCTGTAGGGGAAATTCTGAAAAAATGCAGCATAGCAGCGCCACCTGTTGGGCGATTTACACCAAAACATAAACAGCACTAATTCATATACAGGTATACCTGAATCTGAAGTTTGTTGAAAACCCAAGCATTAGTTCTTGAGATAGATCTATTGCAGAAATCACAAAAAATTCAGCATAGCAGCGCCACCTGTTGAGCGATTTACACCACAAGGTGCAAAACGTCAATTCATGTCAAGCACTAACTGAATCTGAAGTTTGATGAAAATACGTGCATTATTTCTTGAGATAGAGCTATTGCGAAAATCGTGTAAATGCTGCAAAATGCAGCATAGCAGCGCCATCTGTTGGGCGATTTGCACCAAACGTTACCAGCACCAATTCATATCAAGAATTAACTGAACTTGAAATTTGATGAAAATCCGTGCATTAGTTCTTGAGATAGAGCTAGTGCAGAAATCGCGAAAAATGCAGCATAGCAGCGCCACCTGTCGGGCGATTTACACCAAAAACTAATCAGCACCAATTTATATTAGGGACTACTTGAATATAAATTTTTATTAAATTCCGTGCATTAGTTCTTGAGATAGAGCGCCCACAAAATTTGTGTCACATACACACAGACAGACTCACAGACAGACATTTTGTAAAAACATGTTTTTTGGAATCTCTGACCTCTAAAACGTGTAAATCCATTGAAAACCGGAAGTCGGAAATTTTTACGAATACAATACTTTCTTCTTGTAAAGATAGAAGAAAGTAAAAAGAACAATTTAAAAAATACGATATATCAAGGGACAAATACAGCATTTATTTACTGCAACTTTCAGTTTTATTTCAATCTGTAGCAGGCATAACAAATTTATCTCAAAATTTTAAAAATATTCTGAATATAAAATATATTTTTTAAAAGTTATTCTTTAAAGGAACTTGTCAGACAGTTCACTTTTTTCCAGATAAACTCTCTTTTTACATTCTATTTATCATCTCAGAATTTTTATCTAGTTGCTTCTTAATACACATCTCATTTAAAATCACAAAATTGTTTTCGAATGTAGTTAGTTATCTATTTCACCGTCAGAAAATTTTTCTATTTATAAGAAATCAAATCCATCTACAACTCTTTGCAAGTATAACAAGTCTTTCAATAAATGGGATACATTTTTTTGAGATCAAACTAATCCTATTTTTGAAGCTGTGTTTCCATATAGGCTGTGTAACATCTTGTTTCTTTCGAAATATGATACATTATTGATTTTTATCTCTCCATTAGAGATCATCAGTTCTGTATTCGAAAACTCTATGATAAGGTAACAGAAAGCTGAGATGTATATTTCGAAACGTCAATAATAGAAAGTAACAATATTTTCCGCTTATCTTCTTCTGTAAATTTCTGCAAAAATTGTTATATATAAAGATTCAAATATTTTTTAGCGAATTGTCTTTTAGAGAATCATAACGCTTCTATTTTGTTTATATTAATGTTATTAGTGTGGTTATGTTAATACAGTTTTCTTACTATTTTACATCTACAAAATAAATACAATTTTTTTTATTATTGTGTTACTATATTTAATAATATTTTATTTACACTACAATCATTTCTCGACTACTCTACAAATCAATTTGCTTCCTATCGGAAAACGTCCTTTAGAAATACTTAAAATAACACATGCAATTTATATATAGAAAATGTTAGGCAAGTCGATAATATATTATTCATTTGGTAATACTAAACTGCTCGATACATAGATTTTCTTTATAATTTTTTAATTATTCTGAAATTTAAATAGATTTAAACATTTTTAAGCTCAAAAATTGCCCAGAAATATCAATTTTTGTTTACATAAATTTGTTTTTTTAATTCTGATTTTACCTTTTATAGCTCTATATTCCGTTGTTTCTGGAAAATATCTAGCTCCCTAAAAATCACAGTTTTTTCAATTTCAGTTAGTTAACTATTTCTACATTAATAAATTTTTCTAGTATTGCAGACAAAATCGATAAGTTATCGGATGAATGTGTTTCCAAAACTATAACCAATCTTTCAAAGAATCGGTTAAATTCTTTCAGAACAGAATAATTCTGGTTTTATAAAATCAGTTTTCCCTTAGATTCAGATCCCCTTAGATCAGTTTCCCCCTCATTAAAATATAAGAATTATAAATTTCTCATATTTTAATGAGTTTGTGTTAATAACATTTTATGAAACCAATTCTTTAGTAATTATAAATTAAGTACCTTAAAGCTCAGTGATAAAAATATGTAGATTACATACCCATCATTCATAGCATAGAGTAAGTCTTGTAATTGTTAAAAAAAAAAAAAAAAAAAAAAAAAAAAAAAAATGACGGATTTACACGTTTTACACTGGAGATTCGGAAAAACATATTTTTAGAAAGATATTTGAAATTTGGTGTGTACTTAATACGTAATAATGGGAAGAAATCTATTGAATATCAGTAACCTCGATTATCCGGAACTATTTTTTAGGACTCTCGAAATATTCGTTCTGATAAAAAGTACATAAAAATTTCCGAAATTGTTTATTTTAAGGAGTGAATTTAAAAGACAATAAAAAACATAAATTCTGCATAAAGAATGAAGTCAATCGGATAATTATTAACCGAGATATTTGTAATAATATTTTCCCCACTCGTCGATTTTTGATGACCCCGTATTTGACTCAAATTTCAATTCAAAGATATATCTTAATTGGAAATTAGACGTTTAATCGGACGCAATAAACTGTTAGTTAATACGATTATCATTTTTGGAGTTATATGGATGTTTCTTTTACGCAATTCCATACACATAGCTGCCAACTTGTACGGATTTTTGCTACCACTGAAATTTAACAGAAATTTCTGCCTTATTTAATTGTCAACATTCACTGCAATTCGGCGATTGAATTAGGCAAAATTTTCTGTTAAATTTTAGTGGTAGCAAAAATCCATACAAGTTGGCAGCTATGCATACAACTTGATTATCCCGTCGACCAAAAACTATCGCCAAACTATAAGATTAAACGCCAATAATGGCTTATCATAAATGTCACATCCACTTGACGTTAAACACGTTACACGTGTTTGTTACGTCATCAAGTGATTTTTAATTCGACGTTTTATTTGTATTTTTATTAATCTTTTACTAATTTATTTGTTCTTTCGTTATTTAAAATAAAAATTATGCCAATTTGTATAATTTTGCGAGTAGTTTGTCGATTTATATAATTTGTCGAAATGGATCGACGGGATAGTCAAGTAGTAGCCCCAATTCAGTAATAGAGCATTACTATGTATTAAAAATATCTAAATATACTTTTAAATTATATTTTGGAATTGCAATGCATTTTATAAATAGTTTACACATGTTTTATTTTCATATTTTATATTCATTCATATCCATGATGGGTAAGTATTACGGTGGTCCCAAACGACCAGTTTTAAAATAAAAATAATACGCAGAACGCACTTTTCCTTTTAGGGGGGATCCGGGACACAAAAATCTCCAAATTTTTAGAAAAAAAAACATTGCATTAAAAATTGCTCTGATTTTTTTTTCTCCATAAAATAACGTTTAAATCATGTTTCTATCTTAATTAGAATAGGAAATATTAATTTTGTGTTGGTTTGTTTTCAAAATCTAGCTTTCAAGCAATGGTTGATATGGAAACGACTTCTTGTGAAAAGGCGTTTTCCTTCATGATGGCTTTTTTTACCATTTCTCGTATGTAAATCGTTATAAGTCAAGAACGGTTAAGGATAAATGGTTCAAACTTGGAACATGTCTTTTTCAATCGTTTTACGTTAATTTTGATTCAGCAAATTAGAAAAAAATATTAACTTTTGAAAATATAATTTTTTTTTTAAGTTAGACATTTTTTTTTAATTTTTTTTGAAAATTTAAAAAAAAATTTTAATTAATATTTTTAAAAATACTGCATTAAAATTAAAACTTGTATATTTCTCTTTATTTAAATGAAAAAAAATGAAATTCTGCAAATAATAATTCGAGTTATAACGATTTTAAATTACCCCACATTTTTAATGAATTTTAAATTTAAATTTTTTTTAAACATATGAGAAGTTTTATTATGGGATTTTGTTTACAAATAACATGGTTTACCACCACAAAAAAATCAAAATTTTAACTCAATAAATATAAATTATTTTAAATTGTTTCCCGGACCCCCCCTTAACTTTTTCAAGCAGCTTTAGAAAAAAATAAAGAATTCACTTTTTATCTTTTATTGTGTAGAATTCTTAAAATACTTTACACTTGGGGTGCACAACCTTTTTAAGAGAAGGGCCACTTACAAAATTTTTTGGGTTGTCGAGGGCCACATCACTAACACAGAGATAATTCTAAATCGGGGATGTGGGGAGGAGGTAACTCTTTATTCTTGATGAATAACGATTTTTTTGTAACAAAAATAAACAAATAGAAATAAATTATTGTATGCAGGAATCAGGGGCTTCTTCACATCTGTATGAATAACCATACAACACTTTATGAAGACTAACTGTTTATTCTTGATAAATGGAAATTTTAAGAAGAAAATTACACAAAAATTCTAAAAAATTGAACGTTATTGAAAATTATATAAAAAAAATCTATTGAAGAATAACTTCATTTAAAATAAAAGGAAACTTATTTTTGAAATAACAGAGCATGTTGGACTAATTATGCTACTTTTTCGATGACCGATTAGCAAAATTCGTTTTTTTTTTCTTCTTGTCAATCAAGCGCGAATGATTGACGAAATTCGTGATTTTTTATCGACGACCGATTGACGATTTTCGCGGTAGTTTTCCATTGCCAATCGACAAAATTTGCAATATTTTCAAACAAACAATTTGCGATATCTGCGATACATTGACGAAATATGCAATTTTTATTTTCTCATACCGGATGAATGAAATTTGCGATTTTTTCCGCTCCCGATCGAATGAATTCGCGACTGTTTTGTTCAGCGATCGATCTACGAAATTTGCAATTTTTTTTCCATGAGCGATTGACAAAATTAGTTTTTTTTTTCATGAGTGATTGGCAAATTTTGCAATATTTCCAAACAAACAATTTGCGATATCTGCGATACATTGACGAAATATGCAATTTTTATTTTCTCATACCGGATGAATGAAATTTGCGATTTTTTCCGCTCCCGATCGAATGAATTCGCGACTGTTTTGTTCAGCGATCGATCTACGAAATTTGCAATTTTTTTTCCATGAGCGATTGACAAAATTAGTTTTTTTTTTTTCATGAGTGATTGGCAAATTTTGCAATATTTCCCGTGGCGGATTGACAATATTTGCAATTTTTACCAACGATCAATTGACAAACTTTGTGATTTTTTTCTGATTAACATTGATGTTATTCACGATTTTGTTCCTGCAATAAATTGAAGAAAGTCGCGATTTCTCTTCCGCACACGATCGACGAAATTTGCAATTTCTTCCTGAGACCAATGGATTTCTATTTCATGGTATGTTTGGAGACCGCACAAAATTTGCAATTTTTTCCCATGAGCGATTCACGAAATTTGTCATCTTTTGACAAAACATACGATTTTTCTCCTCGAACGGTTGCTGAATTTCGCGATACGTTCGCGACCGGTTGAAAAATTTTTTAATTTCTTTCCATCAATTGTCGAAATTGGTGTTTTTTTACTTTGACAGATTGACAAAATTTCGATTTTTTCTAGCGATAAATTGTCGAAACGCGGTTATTCCGCAGCCGATCAACAACATTTGAGATTTTTCCGCGCCTGATCGATGAAATTAGTGATTTTTCCGCTCCCGATCAACGAAATTCGTGATTCTTAACTGACTGGCAAAATTTGTAATTTTTTTCACTCTGAAATTGGACAAAATTGAAGTTTTTTTTCATCGCGATAAACTGACGAATCTGGCGATTTTTCCGCAGCTAAGAAATGAAATTCGCAATTTTTCTATGCCTCATCAACAAATTCTCGATTTTTCTGTGCCCGATTAACGAAATTTGAGATTTTTCCGCGCTGAATCGACAAAATTCGCGATTTCCCCCCTCTCGATCAACAAGATTTGCGATTTTTCCGCGCCCGATCAACAAAATTCGCTAAATTTTTCCCATGGCAAATTGACGAAATTCGCAATTTGTTTTCTCAAACTATCGAAACTCGGGATTTTTCCGCAGCCGATCAACGAAATTTGCATTTTTTCCGCACCTCACTGAAAAATTCGCTATTTTTCAGTGCCCGATTAACCATATTTGAGATTTTCTCGCGCCGAATCGACAAAATTTGTGATTTTTCCACAAATCAACCACCGATCAAGAAAATTTGCGATTCTTAACCGACTCTTACAAAATTTGTAGTTTTTCCTGCGGCAAATTGACGAAATTCGTGATTTTTTCTCGTGTTAAACTGACGAAACCCGCCGTTTTTTCCGCAGTCGAGCAACGAAATTTGTGATTTTCTCTGCACATCATCGGCAAAATTCGCAATTTTTACCTGATTAAACGAAATCTGCAATTTTTTTCCGCGGCAACCAGGCGAAATTCACGATTTTCTTCTAGAGATAAACTGACAAAACTCGCGATTTTTCTGCAGCCAAGAAATTTGAGATTTTTCCCCAGCCGATCATCGAAATTTGTAATTTTCCCGCACCTGATTGTCAAAATTCGCTATTTTTCTGTGTTCGATTAACAAAATTTGAGATTTCTCCGAGCCTAATCGCCCCACCAGTGGCTGAGAGGTTCTGCTCTCGAAGCTGGTAGACGGGAGGTGCTGGGTTCGAACCCAATCGTGCCCGTCGGCCTAATCGTTCGTGGTTTTCTTCGAACCTTGGATTTCCAAGCGTTAATACGGGTTAGGTTCCCTTAGAAAGACCCCCACGAAGGGCACTCCCCCCGGGACTATATCCCTCGTGCAGATAATTGGCCGTCATAAATACAACCAACCGTGCCGAATCAAACAAAATTAGCGATTTTTCCACGTCCGATCAACGAAATTTGCGATTTTTAACTGACTTTGACAAAATTTACAATTTTTCCTGCGTCTAATTAACGAAATTCGTGATTTTTTCTCGCGATAAACTGACGAAACTAGCGATTTTTCCGCAGCCGATCAACGAAATTTGAGATTTCCCCGCACATGATCGACAAAATTCGCGATTTTTACCTGATTCCAACGAAATCTACAATTTTTTCCCGCGGCAAACTGACGAAATTCATGATTTTTTCTCGTGATAAACTGACAAAACTCGCGATTTTTCTGCAGCCAATTAACGAAATTTGAGATTTTTCTGCGGCTGATCGATAAAATTCGTGGTTTTTCCGAACCCTATCAACGATATTTGTGATTCTTAACAGACTGACAAAATTTGTAATTTTTTCCCGCGACAAATCGACAAAATTCTCGATTTTTTTCCTGCGTCATGTGAACAAAAATTGTGATTTTATCCCGTTATAAATATATGAAACTCGCGGGCCACAACTTAGCCCATCGCGGGCCACTTTTGGCCCGCGGGCCACAGGTTGTGCATCCCTACTTTACACTGATTAATAAACGTTATTTGATTTTTTTTTAATGATTTATTTTCTTCTGTCTGTGTCTCATAAAACTATTTACAAAATTCAGAAGATAAAACTGCATAATATTTTTTTTCTATTTTTTTTTTTAATTCCAATTTCAAATATAGCTAAAAATGTTAAGCGAACGATGGACGTTAATTTTTTTTTCATCATAGAGATAAGAAATTTTGTGGAAATATACATTTAAACATAAGTATGTAGAACACCTTAAAAGAAATTCCCAATCTTATTTTAATTTTAAGATTTAAAAAAAAATTAAAATTCTAAACCGAAATTTTAAAATGCTCCATGCGTCATAATTTTTGAGATATTCCCTCGATTTTGCATTTTAGTCACTTGAAACTCTATTTCAAACAAATCTGTGCATCGATTTTTTAAGTCCTTGAATAGTTAATTTTTTAGAGTTTTTTTTAAAATTCGATATCAATTTTCATCAAAAATTTGCCGTTTAATAAGTTAAAAATCAAGTTTAACTATCTTAATGAAATCGAATTTTAAAATGCATGCACAGTTTTTTTTTTTTTTAAGTAACTACGGGGCTCTGCCCCTACGAGCTACGCCCGACAACCACCTTTCAAACACCGCAGATTTTAAAAGCATGCTAATTTCATCGGCCTTAAAAAGATTGAATTATAATTTTAAAAAACAGTGACGGTCTAAAAATCATTTTAAACGATTTTTTCCCATAGGCCGTAATGTAACGGAAAACTTTTGGTTGTCCTTGTAAATGAACTATATGGTAGAAACTTCTTTTGAAATAGGGAACGTGCTATGGTAAATATTAATAACATCCAAAAATTTCAGGGCAATCCGAGTATATTTACGAGAGTTAGAGCGCGAACAGACAAACCGAAATCAATAACACTTTTCAACTTTATTGGAAAGTGTTAAAAATTAGTTAAAAATTTGAAAGTAAGCTAATGTAACATGAATTAAGTACACAGAGTCTTTGTCTCTCGGTAATTTTTAACAACGCTATGAGAAAGTTCTTTTAAATGTACCGCTTTAAATCTGACGTAATTTTCACCAAAGTTTCCTTTCTCTTTTTAATATTCACATGAAAATACTTTTGTTGTTAGAAAGTAAATATTATTTGCGCTGTCTTAGAATTCACGATATAAGTTGAAAAGATTATTTCAAAATATGAAATAAATGTCTCGTGCAAATATATTTTTTAATTTAAAGTGTTTTGCCAACTTTTATTTATTGGCCTTTTTAAATATGACCTAGTTTCCTTCATTTGTGACTTTTAACGCATAATAATGAATTTAGTATTTAAAATTTTTCTTTCCCTTTTAAAATTCACGCGTAAATGTAGATTTTATGATGTAATTTTCAATATTTTCCTGATTTTTAACACGTAATCACTTATTTCTAATTTGAAAGTTTTTTTCCGCTTATAATAGCCACGTGTAAATAATTTTTTTATTTGAATTAAATATTATTCTTTGCGCTGTTTTTAAAATTGGCAAAAGTTTAAAATAATTGCCCTTTTCTAAAATGTGTAAAAAATATCTCTCGAAATGCTGAAAATTTGAATTTAAATTGGAAATAATTCCTCAAAAAATGAGTCAAATTAAAAAGATAATTGCAGTCTCCACATCGGGAACTTCTAATGTATAAAATGATCTAAAATTGTTTAAATTCCTATGTATAGTTTTTCTCCTATAAAACTTTTTTAATGGAACAATTTTGACCATTTTTAACAATAAATATCTCTTAAAATAATTATTCGATTTAAAAACTGTCTACATCAGCGTGTTTATCAAACATGTCTCTATAATACCACCGATTTTCATATTTTTGCATGAAACAGTTTTCTTAATATTAACGAAGAAAGACACCCGGTCATACAAAATATGGATGCCGATCTAGTAGGAGTATATCCGGATGATCTACGCTGATTTTCATTGGTCCATTTCCAAATCAAAACATTTTTATATATATTGAAGGATATCAGGATTCTTCCTTATCAATTTCATGAATTTTAATCAAAAATTATGACGTATGGAGCATTTCAAAAATCTAAAAACGTTGAAAAATCAGTTTTGAAAAAAAAAATAGATTTAAAGTACATTAAAGGGCCGAAAAATTGTTTTGTAATGGTTTAGAAGAAACTAGAGACTAATAATATGTACAAAAATAATTTAAAAAATGAGACCAAAAAATTTAAATTATTAAGAAATTGGTAATATAAAATAAATTATTGGAAAATCTTTTACACAAAGGGGAAAATTTAGCTGCTTTATTTTTATTTTAATTATGATTATTATTACTTACAATTAAAATAACTAAATTATATATGAACGAAAATAAAAGGTAGTAAACAATATCCATTTCTTATATTATTGCAATGGAAAAAAAGCAAAATATTGCCCCTCTTTAACACTTTCCAACATAGTTGAAAAGGGTTTATGACTTCTGTTTGTCTGGCTGTCTCCAAGTCTCTCCGTCTGTCCAGGCTCTAACTCTCGTACATATATTCGGATTGCCGTGAAACTTTTGTACCTTAATGACGTTCGTTATAGCATCATACCTACAGAAAATAAAGTTTGTAGCATTTATACTTCATTTACAGGGACAGTCAAACGCATTTCGTTACATTACGGCCAATGGGAAAAAATTGTTTCAAGTGCATTTAAATGATGTTACATCTTTTCAAACATAATGAAACTGATATTCATTTATAAAGTGTACTAAAATATGCATTCTATAGAATATTTAGTGCAAAAATATTTATTATTAATCTACAGGGAAACACAAAAGAATTCCGTTACTAATGGTATAGGAGGAAAATTGTTTACATTACTAATGTTTACTAAGTGACTTCCTCAATAATATCAGGTGTATGGTATTTGCAGGGACACACAAAAGATTTCGAGTATTATATTGTATCCGACTTACTCCATATTAACAATGATTTCTGGAAGTGCGTTTTTAAATTTAACTACATTTTTGCATAGTATGTTTATAAATGCTATAGATCATATACCGGACTACAAAAAATAATTCGTTACTGAATAAGAGTGTAAATTGATTTTATGAGAATGATGTATGTAAAATGTCTCCAATGTAAAATGATTTAAAAAGGGATTTTTAAAAGTATTATGCATTTTTACGCTGATCTACATTTAGCATACTAAAAGTTGTTCGTAAAATACAGATAAAATGATATACAGGGAAAGTATTGGATACATGGCCGTCTATGGATGATAATTTCTGAAAGTATAATTTCAGTAGTTTTAAGAGTTTTTTAGTCTGAATTAAATTTTAGTTAAATAGTGGCGTGTGTATAAAGGTAGTAGGTAAAATACAGGGCTGTACAAAAGTATTCAAGGATGCCTCCGTCTATTGTTATAAATTGCTGAAAATTAAATTTCAACCTGTTATGCGCGTTTCCTTCCTAAACTAAATTGTCGCTTTATATAGTATATATATCAACTTATAGATCAAATATAGGTCTGTACAAAGGGATCGGAATACAAATTTTGTTATGAACGGTAATTGCTTAAATCAGTATTAAATGTTTTATGCGTTTTCTAAAATGTTTGTTTGGGAATCTTATTTACCTTATTTGACTATATAACGAAGTATAGCTAAGGTATTCTGGAAGTATTGGAAAGTGTTTCAAAATCTATGCTTAACACATGATTTTTCTTTCTTGTGTTATTTATAATAGAAAAAAGTACCTATTCGTTTTTCTGTTATTTATAATGGGAAAAATATACTTATTCGTTTTTTCTGTTATTTATAATAGAAAAATTATACCTATTTGTTTTCCTGTTACCTTACCACTAAAGTTTCAGGTACAATACTGATAACCTATAACGTAGTGAAAAAAAATATATGATGCAAAATGATCGCAATAAATGTATTTAATACCTGAAGTTAAACGCAATTTTAAATAACAGGATTATTTTTATCTTTACGAATTTATCCTACTCTCTGAATATAAAGACTTGTGAGATTTCCATGATTTATCTGTTTTCTTAATAAAACTAGAGAAATTTATTGACGAAGGAAATAGATAGTATGTGAAATAGAAAACTTTTTCACAAAATATTGTAAAAATGTAAAGAAAAATCATATTTAAAAGCAGAATTTATGTAAACAATAAATGAATTTTTTGATAGTTTATTTAAATTTTGAAAGGTCTTAAATTTATTTAAAATTGTCGAATTTTTTTATAACGTTTCAAAGTTATCGCCATTCATGTTATTTTAATTGTTTAGAATTGTTTATTTGACTTTTTCTACTGTAATAAGTCTTTTTACAAGCTAATTTTAGTTTAAATTTAGAGTATATTTCGAAATGTTAGATCGAAGATATCTAAAAAAAAATACTTTTTAATCTGTTAATTTTTTCCAATTTTTGAAGGATTTTATATTTTACAGCTTCGATTACTAAATTGTGAATCATGAATAGACTTAATTTACAATCTAGATTTAAGCACTTCAGGACGGCTGTCATTTAATGACATTTAAACTATTAATACCAGTAATTCCTAATAGTATTTTTCACCTTATTTAATCCAAAAAGTCTACGGTTAGACAAGGAATGATTACAACTAAAACAATCTGGTATTAAAAGATAAAAACTCTACGCGCCCTATATGACACGTATACGTGACACCCGTCAGGAAGAGTTTAATAAATGTCTATTTATTAAAAAAAGAACATTAATAATCTCGCCCTATATGGCACGTATACGTGACACCCGTCAGGAAGAGGTTAATAAATGTCTATTTATTAATAAAAGAACATTAATCTATGAATTTTTTTTAATACTTAATTGTAAGAAAAAATAATAAGGAAACCGTTTAGTATAACCTAATATTTTCAAATAATTTATCTTCAGGTTTATAAAATATATTTAAAAATAAAATAAACTAAAATAAGATGAACTTAAATTTACACTATGTGCAAAACTACTTAAAAGATGACAATATTTAAAAAAGATGTTAAATTACTTTAATACCTTAGTGCTTTCAACTATAAAAAAACATAGTCTTCGTCAGAGGAATACAAGAAATACTATTGTTATTAACGTCTAATTTTCAAAATCCACGTACTATTGTTATTAACGTCACGTTTATTCGTCATCAACTACGTGGATTTTGAAAATTAGACGTTAATAACAATAGTATTTCTTGTATTCCTCTGACGAAGACTATGTTTTTTATAGTTGAAAGTACTAAGGTATTAAAGTAATTTAACATATTTTTTAAATATTGTCATCTTTTAAGTAGTTTTGCACATAGTGTAAATTTAAGTCTAACTTTTAAAGATGAATTAAGCATTTCTATTTATTTATTTACTAAAATAAGATGAGTAAATAATGTTTCCATTTAAGAATATTAGACTGGTGCGGGGAGGTAATGTTGCTACTCTTATTTACAATCAGAAAGAAACCTCTTAGTTTTCCTGTTAATTTGTCACAGAGCTCTCAGATGCAGAATTCTGAGGTGTCACAACCATAGTAGACCAAGTCCATTTTGAAACAAAAAAATGAGATAATCCATTTAGAAAGAACATAAAATTTCTTTTATCCATTTTCGCAATAAACCAAATGCGTAAACAGATGACATAAGGCACTTGTACTCAATATGGACACCCCTAATATCTTTAAAAGTAACAACTTTCATCGAGAGATGGCGCTAAATGTCTGTGAAGAAAAGAAGTTAAAAAGATGTGCATTTATAATTTAAAGATATATATGCATTTATAATTAAAAGATAATTAAGCCTGGAAAGTGCAAAAAAGCGCGCTGTTCGCCATCTCGAAGGAAACTTGTTGTTTCGTGGTATGCTGATCGCAATTACAGGTGAGTTTAAATTCTCATTAGATATGGTAAAATTACTTTAAATATTGAAAAGTGGAGTGTTTTAGAAAGCTGATAAAACATATTTTCGATTGCTATTGCATATATTGCTTAAAAAGGTTTTCTTTGTTTACTTATTACAAGATTTAGTAAAACTAGGCACGATTCCCAATATGGACACTTTATGTCCACATTGGAAATACAGCAAGTATTTTTATCTTTAATTTATAAGCACCGATGATGGGGTCTTAGAGGCTTCGAAATAGATATATACTTTTTAAAATTACTTACATTTGTGTTCTTTAAACGTTGTTTCTCTCTTTTAAATATATTGACACAAATTACAATCCTCTCCCCCCTTTTATGATTCTGAAGATTCACTTGCTGTATCATACACTCCTCCAAGAAACTTCCTCCAAGAGAAAAATCCTTAAAAAAGCCCATGCAGAAAAATCAAAAGAAGCCTCCCCTCAGTAGGGTATCTGTTGGCGAAATCGCAGGTACCATCGGTATGACTTCCTCAACAAAGGAGAGCTGGTACTGCTTCTTATGCAGTATTGATACTGTTGCAGACATGCGGCTATGCATCACATGCGGCAGATATGTCCACGAGGACTGTGTGGGACTTACCGCCCATGATGAAGAAGTTTTTATTTGTCCATCCTGTGAGGACCGAGTAATAACAGATGTAAATTCCGCCGACAGATACAATAAAGCTAAGCAAAACCAACTATATTATTTCATAATATTTTATAGTAACTGAGGTGATTTGCATGGGTCTTCGAAGAGCCACAACCGAAAATGACCCCCCCCCCACTTCTGAAGTACATGTTCTGAAATATATTTACTGTGCCCCCTCCTCCCCCGCAATACTTAAAGATATATTTCTTTTATCCCCTCTCCTCTAAAATCCTTTGGAAGAGTGGCTCTTCCATACACCCTGTGTAGTAGGTCAATAAGGAGCCACCTGTCCCAAATATGGACATGCATGTCCATAATAAGGACAGTTGGTTCCTTATATGAAAACTTGTAAACATTTTTTTTTTATCATTAAAATTAAACCAGAATAATTACAAGGTCGCTAATTTTAATAATGATAGTCAACACTCCAGGGATAGTGGTCATATATTTTTGGAGTCCTAGGACGTGTACTACACAGAGTGAAAAAATCAATTTTCCTTAAAGTGTCCATATTGGGTACAGATACCTTATAAGAGAAATTATGTGAGAAGAGACTTCGTTCACTGCGGGAGTGGATAAAACAAAATTTATGCACTGTCTAAATGGACTATTTCAGTTTTTTCAAAATGGACTTGGTCTGCTACGGTTGTGAACCCCTCATTTATAATCGAACGATTAAAATAACTAATGCTAAACGATCGAAAGAAACAAGACTGATATAAAGTCTAAAAGGCAACATATAGTTTCAAAAAACAGAATTACTTTTATCTTAAAGAATTTGCCCCATTCTTTGAAATATTTCTTAGAAATGCACAAAGAGACTTGTAAGAAACACACATTCATTAAAGGTTTTTTAATGAATCAGTTAGTTAAAAGTTTTTTAGTTAGTTTAGTTAGTTACAAAATCAATAGTTTGTTATTATCTTTTATCTCTTCAAAGTTGAAAACTATAGATATTTGATATTTATCCTAAACAATTATTTTGTTTTTAGATCGTATGTGCTTTATTTAAATATGAGTTGACAGATAAAAATTGCTATGTGCCTAGAATTTCCTGAATTTGTTTTCATTAAATCACGTTAATAAGTTTGGTCGATAATAATAAGATATTTATTTCGAACATAAGACTTGACACATAAAAATTGCTATGTGCTTAGAATTTCCTGAATTTGTTTTCATTAAATCACGTTGGTAAGTTTTATTGATAATAATAAGATATTTATTTCGAACATAAGACTTGACAGATAAAAATTGCTATGTGCCTAGAATTTCCTGAATTTGTTTTCATTAAATCACGTTAATAAGTTTGGTCGATAATAATAAAATATTTATTTCGAACATAAGACTTGACTTGTAAGAATCATACATTCATTAAAAGTTTTAAATGAATTTTTCAGTTAGTGAAAAAAAAAAAATCAAAATAATCGAAAAATTAATTTTTGGAACTCATTTTCGTTGGAAATTAAGTTTCACTTTCATTTCTCTCTGTTATATCCTCTGTAGATTTTTGTGCCATCTCTCTGTTACCGACCATTAAATCTATATCTGAGACATGAGCGATATAGTAACAAAAGAGCAAAAACAGTTATTTGGTCTTTTGAAAGATAAATAGCAGGCAAAATCAATAGATTTTTATTATTTTTTTTATCTTTTCAAAGCTTAAAGCTATAGATATTTGATATTTGTCCTAAACAATTATGTGTTTTTAGATCGTATGTGCTTTACTTAAATATGAGTTGACAGATAAAAATAAAAATTGCTATGTGCCTAGAATTTACTGAATCTGTATTCATTAAATCACGTTAATAAGTTTGATCGATAATAATAAGATATTTATTTCGAACATAAAACTTGACTTGTAAGAATCATACATTCATTAAATTTTTTTAAATGAATTTTTCAGTTAGTGAAAAAAAAATTCAAAATAATGGAAAAATTAATTTTTGGAACTCATTTTTGTTGGAAGTTAAGTTTCATATTCATTTCTCTCTGTTATATCCTCTATATATTTGTATGCCATCACTCTGTTACCGACCATTAAATCTATATCTGAGACATGAGCGATATAATAACAAAAGAGCAAAAGCAGTTATTTGGTCTTTTGAAAGATAAATAGCAGACAAAATCAATAGATTTTTATTATCTTTTTTATCTCTTCAAAGTTGAAAGTTATAGATATTTGATATTTATCCTAAACAATTATTATTATTATTATTTTAAATCTTGTGTGATTAAGTTATAAAAATTGCTGTGTGCATGGAATTTACTGAATTTGTTTTCATTAAATCACTTTCATAAGTTTGGTCGAATGCAATAAGTTATTTATTTCGGACATAAATTTTCGATCTCACTTACTTACACAATGGTGCTACAATCCATGTAGGATTTTGACCTCCCTCAATATACTTCTCCAGACCTTCCGATCTCTGGCCTTTACTTTATAATTTATAATTTGGTTTTCTGCAAGATCTTTCTTTATCTCTTTTATCTAACTCTTCCTGGGTCTACCAATACTTCTTTTCCCAAATAAATTACCACTATAAATCCTCTTTGTGCTTCGCTCATCCCTCATTCTGATTAGATGGCCTAACCATTGCATTCTTCTTATTTTTATAGTATTTATTATATCTTTTTCATTATATAACTGTTCTAACTCCATATTTGTCCTTATACGCTATATATTGCCTTCTTTAATAGGTCCAAAAATTTGCCTTAAGGTCTTCCTTTCCCAAGTGATAAGTAGCTTTTCATCTTTTTGTGCAGTGGTCCAGGTCTCACTACCATAAATTACTATTGGTTTTATAACAGTTTTATAAATTTTAAGTTTGGATATTCGAGATATTCGAGATGATTTTAGAATGTTTCGAAGAGAAAAATAGCATCTATTTCCTGCTGCAAGTCGGGTTTTAATATCTGCTTCTACCATATTATCACAGGTGATCGTAGATCCTAAATATTTAAATTCTGTTACTTCATTAAATTGTAATTCATTATTTATTGTTAAAGCTGCTGTTTCCTGTGATTTCATTCGGTCCATTTTCATGTATTTTGTTTTTTCTTTATTAACCACGAGGCCTAGTTTTCTTCCTTCCGTGTCTAATTTATTGTATATTTCAATAAAGACTTTCTTATTCCTAGCAATTATATCAACATCATCTGCAAATGCAAGGATTTGGAGGGAGCGATTCATAATAGTACCACCTCTGTTGTTGTAAATGCTTCTAATTATTTTCTCCAGGCATAAATTGAAAAGAATTGTCGAGAGAACATCACCTTGCTTTAGACCTGAATTCACTGCAAATTCTCTTGAAAGTCTTCCCTGTACCTTAACTTTAGCTTTTGTATTTTCCAGTGTTAATTTTATAAGCTTAACTATTTTATCAGATATTTTAAATTCTTTTAATATTTCAAATAACTTATTTCTGCTTATACTGTCATAGGCCTGTTTAAAATCAACAAACAATTGGTGCAAATTAATATTTTGTTCATAGAATTTTTCAAGGATGTTCCTAATACTAAAGATTTGATCCACTGTTGATCTTCCTTTCCTAAAACCACACTGATAATCACCTATCACCACTTCAGCATACGGTTCTAATCGCTTTGCAATTATCTTTGCCAACACTTTATATGTAACATTTAATAAGGCTATGCCTCTATAATTCTGGCAATTTAAGATATTTCCTTTTTATGAATTGGGATAATAATAGCACCATTCCATTCATTTGGTATATATTCATTCTGCCAAATCTCTACTATTAGATCATGTAACATTTGTACCAACTTCTCTCCACCATATTTCAAAAGCTCAGCACTTATCAAATCTTCACCAGGTGCTCTTCCATTTCTTAATTTTGCAATAGCATCCCTTACATCTTCTACAGTTGGTGGTTCACAGTTTTCTTCATTCATGTCATAATCATTATGATTAGATTGTATTTCTCTTTCGTCATTTGACTGTCTGTTTAACAATTCTTCAAAATATTCTGCCCATCTATCTGTCACATTTGCGTGCCCTCCAATGAGTTTATCATTTCTGTCTTTACAAAAAAGGGTGCGTGGTTGATAGCCCTTTTTGATTCCTTTAAGCTTTGAATACATTTAGCTTATATCACCTAATACTGATAGGTCTTCAATTTCTTGAATTTTACTCTGCTCCAAAGCTCGTTTTTTCATACGTAACAACTTTTGAGTATTTCTTCTAATTGTTTTAAAGTGATTTTCACTCTGTCTTGTTCTATGTTTCAGCATTTTTTCTCTTGCTTTATTCTTTTTGTTAATCAGTTGCCAACACTCGTCATCAAACCATTCATTAATTTCCCTCCTTTCTTCCTTTCCAACTACTTCCTCAGTAGTTTTTAATATGATATTTTTGCATTTAACCCATTTACTATTGATTATATCTTCCTCATTAAATTCAGCATATTCACTAGCAATTCTTTCTGCTAATTTACACTGATAAACCTTTCTTCTCCTGCATGTTTAGTAAACCTTTTGTTTTAAATTTTACTTGTTTAGTTCCTTTTGCATCTCGAAATCTTGTAACTCTTTGTCTGTATTTCATAATAACAAGGAAATGATCAGTATCTAAATCCGCACATCTATAACTTCGTACATCCATAACATCACTAGCATGTCTTCTGTCGATCATAATGTGGTCAATTTGGTTTTTTGTCTTCTCATCAGGGGAAATCCAAGTTTCTTTATGTATGTTCTTATGCTCAAAACATGTGCTACTTATGATTAAGTTGTTAGAAGCAGCGAAGTCCACAGCTCTTATTCCATTTTCATTACTCAAATCATGTAAGCTAAATTTTCCAGTTGTTGGTACAAAGATGTATTCTTTTCCAATTTTAGCATGAAAATCACCTATTACCATTTTAACATCATGTCTTGGTATCTTATCAAATTCAATCTGTAATGTTTCATAAAAAGTATATTTTTGTTCGTCCTCGGTATCTTCCGTTGGTGCATGGACACATACTATTGAAATGTTAAAAAACTTTGCTCTCAATCTCAAGATACATATTCTTTCATTTACATTGTGAAAATCAATAATATTTTCTCTAAGGCATTTTCTGATCATAAATCCAGTACCATGCGTGTTTCTTCTTGTGCTTGCACTATTAAAAATTGTAAAATTACCAATATCTCTTATCCCACTCTCCTTCCATCTTACTTCCTGTATGGCCAATATGTCCAGTCTATAACTATCCATCTGACTCTGTAGTTGCTTCATTGCACCAGCTCTGTATAAACTTAAAACATTCCAAGTTCCAATTCTAAAATTCATAAGCCGTTTTCCAGTTCCATTCCGTTTTACCATGAGATCAGTCCGTCTAACATCTGTATTTAAGGGCTTCGCAACAAGGTTTTTTTTTTTACAGGGAAAGGTTGTGAGCCTTTCGCCCAACCCCTTTTAGTCGCCTCTTACGACATGCACGGGTTACATTGGGACTATTCTTTAATGCCGGTCACCACACGGCATAAATTTTCGATCATCTATTTGAATATTTTTATGAGATTAAAATGAAAAGAGACTGAGTGAAAATACAGTAACATTTGAAAATAGAGTAAAGGTTAAAAAAAATTGAGCTTACCTTCTTCTTCAGAATCGCCTATGTCTTCTTACCCGACTAAAAAGAAGGGTCATGTGTTTCACGAGTATCTGTGTATGTGGATTTCTTTATACCCTCGAAAAATCCCAACAATTGAATGGATTTTAATGAATGAGGTCTCTATCAATTCGTCTTAACTGCCCGATGGTTATAGGCTAGGTTTTATTTTTATAAATTCAAAATGGCGGCCGTAAAATACAAGATGGCGGTAGAGACGAAAAAAATTAAACACCTTATTGAGTGGCATACCATTGGATAGGTCAGGGACGGCGAACCTATGGCACACGTGCCAAACTTGGCACGCTATAGAATATTTTCGGCACGGCGGCGTTGATTAAAAACCTAAAAAAAAAAAAAAAAACAATTAAGTTAAACAAAACACGCAAACTTATACAATCTAGGCTTTTCTCTCTTTTCTTTTCTTTTTTTTAATTGGAAAGCAGCAATTTGAAATTATAAATTATTTCAATATGGGCTCAATAAGTAATCAAATTAAGAGAATGTTGGGAGAATATCATAAGCGAATTGGCATAAAATATGTAGTTTTCACAATTGTTCGCTCTATTTAATCCTGCGGGTCATTATTTTCGGAAATGATACGAAAATCTTAAATATTAGAAGCCCAAACCACTTGTTACATAACTCTAATTCAGCTTGCATCCTTTAAAAGTAACTAGATCGGACACCATATTAAAATTTAGCACAGCCGATATTGCATTCACCATTTTTTTACTTAATATATGTTAGTCTAATTATTAGATGTATATTGTACCATACTTTTAAATCCCAATGAATAAAAATCCGGAAATTTTGATCCACTAAATTATTTTTAGGTGCTTGGCACGTCATGGTCACGTAAAATCTTTTTAGAAATAAATTAGTCCCGCGAATGTAAAAAGGTTCGCCGACCCTGGGATAAGTCTTTCAAAATGAAGACGATGTTTCATTGACTATTTTACAGTCAGAAGCTCCGTTAAAATATTATACAACCTAGAAATTGTGTATGTAGGATCTCTAGCTTTACTGCAACTCTAATCGTTATATATGTCGTAGGCTAATTGAGTAATCCGGCTCTTTGCAAACAGCCTAGGCTGTTTGCAAAGAGCCGGGCTAATTTGAGAATCCATCTCCCTTTTTCCAATTAGCCTGATATTTTTCAGGCTTATTGCAAAGAGCCTAGAAAGCGTTAGGCTAATTGAAAAATGACCACTTATTATCCGATCAGGGTGATATTTTTAGCTCACAGGCTATCAAAGCCTGAGAGCTTATGTGCCCGCCGATTCTGTATGTAAGTGTGTACGTACGTACGTATGTACGTAACGCGATAACTCTTGATAGAAAAATCCGATTTGCTTCAATTTTTTTTCTAGGTTCATTCTGATAAGGTGCTTCCCTGATTAGTTTTTGGGCTTCATTGGTTAAGGATAAAGGGGGAAAAGGGGGGCTAGACCCCCCCCCCCCTTCATTTATATGAATGGGTTTTTCATGCAGAAATGTTCGATTTGCTCCAAATTTGGTATACCGGTTTATTGTGTTAAGGAGCTTCCCTGATTAGATTTCGAAGCTCATTATTTAAGTATAAAGGGGGGAAAGGGGGGCTACCCCCCTTAATTTAGATAAATCGGTTTTTCATGATGAATTATTCGATTTGCTCCAAATTTGGTATACCAGTTTATTAAGTTAAGGAGCTGCCTTGATTAGATTTGGAGGTTCATTAGTTACATATAAAGGGAGGAAAGGGGGCTATCCCCCCCGTAATTTAGATAAATGGGTTTTTCATGCATAAATATGCGATTTGCTCTAAATTTGGTATACCGGTTAATTATATTAAGCAGCTTCCCTGATTACATTTGGAAGATCATTATTATGTATAAAGGGAGGAAAGGGGGGCAATTGCCTCTCCACTTAATTTAGATAAATGCGTTTTTCCTGTAGAATTATTCGATTAGCTCAAATTTGGTATACTGGTTTATTATGTTAAGGAGATGGCTTGATTAGATTTGGAGGTTCATTAGTTAAGTATAAAGGGAGGAAAAGGGGTCTAGACCCCCCCCCCTTAATTTAGATAAATGCGTTTTTAATGCAAAATTATTCGATTTGCTCCAAATTTGGTATACAGGTTTATTATGTTAAGGAGCTTCCCTGATTAGATTTGGAGGTTCATTAGTTAAGTATAAAGGGGGGAAAGGGGGGCTAGACCCCCCCCTTATTTTAGATAAATTTGTTTTTCATGCGAAGTTATTCGATCTGCTTCAAATTTCGTATACCGGTTTATTATGTTAAGGAGCATCCCTGATTAGATTTGGAGGTTCATTAGTTAAGTATAAAGGGAGGAAAGGGGGGCTAGACCGCCCCCCTTAATTTAGATAAATGGGTTTTTCTTGCAGAGTTATTCGATTTGCTCCAAATTTCGTATACCGGTTTATTATGTTAAGGAGCTGCCTTGATTAGATTTGGAGATTTATTGGTTAGGTATGAAGGAGGGACAGGGGCTAGTGTCCCCTTAATTTAGATAAATGGGTTTTCATACAAAATTATTCGATTTGCTTCAAATTTGATATACCAGTTTATTACGACATGGCTTCCTTCATTTGATTTGGAGGTTCATTGGTTAAGTATAAAAGGGGGGAAATTGCACCTCCCTTAATTTAGATAAATGGGTTTTCATGCAGAATTATCTAATTTAGTTTAATTTTTTTTCTAGGTTCATTCTAATAAGGAGCTTTACTGATTAGATTTGAAAGTTCATTGGCTCAGCATAAAGTGAGAAATGGGGGAGCTAATACTCCCCCTCAATTTAGTGAAATGGTATTTTCATGCAGAATTATCTGATTTTCTTCAAATTTGGTATAACAGTTTATTATGTTAAGTAGCTTCCCTGATTAGATTTGGAGGTTCTTTGGTTAAGTAGAAAGGGGGGCAACGGGGACTAATCCCTTCATTTATTTTTCGAGGGGCATTATTCTTTGAAATAAGAGTATAATATACAATTAGTGTGAATAGCCTGTGAGCTCAATGCCATCAGTTTAACTGGGAAATTTTCTTTTTATTAGGTTTATTAACGCATAACCCTACCCAAACCCGAAAAATAAATTACAACAGACCGTACCCCGATCCGAGCAAGACAAAATAATTTCAGTCTACATGCAACCCGACCCGAACCTGAGAGTTCCATTTGAAAAAAACCTGAAATTCCGAACCAAATCTGATAACCAACAGAAATATTCCAAAGATCCTTAACCGGATCCGAACAAGACATATTAGTTTCCGTGGACACGCAACGCTACCAGAACTTAAAAATTCCATTCAAAATCAACCTGAAACCCGTCCCGAACCAAATCTTAACCGACAAAAATATTCCAAAGAACTATAACCCGATGCAAGCCAGACAAAATAATCTCCGCCCACCGGCAACCCGATCCGAACCTGAAAGTTCTAATTAAACTCAATCCGAAACCTGGTTGTGGTCGGTTTTCGGGTTGACTTCAAATGGAACCTTCAAGTTCGGAGCGGGTTGAAAAAAAATTAAACTAAATTAGATAATTCTGCATGAAAACCCATTTATCTAAATTAAGGGCAGGGGCAATTACCCCCTTTCCCCCCTTTTATACTTAACACATGATCCTCCAAATCAAATGAAGGAAGCCCTATCGTAATAAACTGGTATATCAAATTTGAAGCAAATCGAATAATTCTGTATGAAAAACCCATTTATCTAAATTAAGGGGACACTAGCCCCTGTCCCTCCTTTATACTTAACCAATAAATCTCCAAATCTAATAAAGGCAGCTCCTTAACATAATAAACCGGTATACGAAATTTGGTACAAATCGAATAACTCTGTATGAAAAACCCATTTATCTAAATTAAGAGGGGGAGTCTAGCCCCCCCTTTCCTCCCTTTATACTTAACTAATGAACCTCCAAATCTAATCAGGGAAGCTCCTTAACATAATAAACCGGTATACGAAATTTGGAGCAGATCGAATAACTCTGCATGAAAAACCGATTTATCTAATTAAGGGGGGTAGCCCCCCTTTCCCCCCTTTATATTTAAATAATGAGGTTCCAAATCTAATCAGGGAAGCTCCTTAACACAATAAATCGGTATACCAAATTTGGAGCAAATCGAATATTTCTGCATGAAAAACCCATTTATATAAATTAAGGGGGACGGACTAGCCCCCCTTTTCCCCCTTTATCCTTAACCAATGAACCCCAAAAACTAATGAGGGAAGCACCTCATCAGAATGAACCTAGAAAAAAAAATTTGAAGCAAATCGGATATTTCTATCAAGAGTTATCGCGTTACGTACATACGTACAGAGTCGGCCGGGCGGGGGGCCTACCAACTGGCTTTAGCACTACAAGCCCCACACAAACGTACACACGTACATACAGAATCGGCGGGAACAGGCTTTGATAGCCTGTGAGCTAAAAATATCACCCTGATCGGATAATAAGTGGTCATTTTTCAATTAGCCTAACGCTTTCTAGGCTCTTTGCAATAAGCCTGAACAATACCAGGCTAACTGGAAAAAGGGAGATGGATTCTCCAATTAGCCCGGCTCTTTGCAAACAGCCTAGGCTGTTTAAAAAGAGCCGGATTTCTCAATTAGCCTACGACATATACATCTATAGACCTCATCAAAACAGTGTTTATAGATAGGAACTAACAATTAAACAAAAGTTAAAAAAGTCGTGATTACAAGTAAATAAAAAAATAAATAAGTAATATAAACAAGTAATATAAAATAAAATATATTTTAAATCAAATCCTACTTAGGGCAAAAGGAGATTTTTTTTTTCCTCTCCGATTCTTCTTTCCTCTTGAGCTGGCTTAAAATGCCTTGATCAAGAAGAGGGCTCTCTCGGTCTTAAAATACCTTGATCAAGAAGAGGGCTCTGTCAATTATTGAAAATTAATTAATTAAATTTAATTAAAGAATTAATATTTAAAAAAACTGGATTAACATCAAGTGTCATCCACTACAAGTTTAAAAAAATTATTTGAGCTTGATTGGATGAATAATAAGTATTTTATTGACGATTAACGATTTGAACAAAATATATATAGCGAGAGTGTGAGCTTATAGTAGGAATTGAAAAAAAAAGTTTCACATTGATGAGAAATAATTAATTAGTTCGCTTTTTACGCAGTCGGATTTTTTTATTTCTTTTTAATTGAATTGTTTATTTATCCTGGTTATTGATCAGCAGTATCCATTTGATTTAATTTGATATCCTATAAAATCTTATATAGATGTTCTGTAATGAAATTTTTATTAATGTGAGTTACTTTAATTTTTTAATTATAATACCAGTTTTGTATATCAGTTAAATTTATAGAACTTAAGTAAAAGATAGATACATATAAAATTTTGGATCATACATTTTTGCTCCTTTCTTGATTAACATTTAAACGTCAGTTAATCTAAAAATACATTGTTGACACAAAAGCGCATAAAAATATAATTAAAGTTTCTTAACAATCAGAAACAAAAAAAAATCATTTTCTTTAAAATCAATAAACAATATATAGAGTTCTTCATATAATCAAAATTTCAGTCTTATTATGGTAATCTCAAAAATAGTTTATTTATTTTTGATTGACAGTTTATTTATTGAACTCGGTAAAAATTATGTTACGCAGATGAAAATGTTTACGTGCGAATTAATAGCATATGAAAAACCGATATTTCGTGTTGATGAAATTCGTAAACGTTTTCGAAAATGACAAGCAGAAAAGAAAGCTTAGTTTGAGTTTTGGATAACAAATTAGCGCTTTTCGGATTTGTAGGCAGTGTTGAATTCAGGGGGTGGCCCGGGAGCAATGAGATGCCCCCCCCACGGAAGATTTGAGATTTTGTGTTTTCAATGGTCAAAAAGTGCAATCCCCCCCGGACCTCTATAATGTCCCCCCCCCCCGGTGCCACAGCAATCCCTCCCGGAGAAAAGTGTGTGAATTCATCACTATTTGTAGTAACACGGACGAGGTTATATTATATTTTCGTAAACATGTATTATATTTCTTATCAGTGTTAAAAAAAAAATCACAGTATATGAAAATTGAGCAAAAAAAAAAAGAAAGTCTACAAAAATCATTAACCAGAAAATGTCCTTAAGTGCTTTACTCTTCCCAACTCATTTTTCTTTATCTTTTTCTTTTATCATGTTTTCCAGGTGTTTTCAATCTACTTCCTTAACATAATCGTTAAGCACATACACTATTTTTACATGTCATTCTTCTTATCGATTTCTTATTAAGCAAGCATGAAATAAATTTGCTTCGGAAAATTTTATTATCAGTCTAGTAAGCAAATGATAAAATTGTTTTCCTTATTTAATAACGTTGTAAGATGTTTTTAAGCTAAACTTTTCTTTCGAGACTTAAAGGTTTTTCCGGACAATTTATTCAATTAGTCAGCTCTTTTATTGGAGAAAAAATATTGCGTCGAAATGTCTTAAAACTAATATCTCTAATTATTTTTTAAATTTTTATGTTCACTTTTTTAACTGGCGTAACTGGCAATAAAAAATATTTCGTAAGAGAAAAAATGGATATTTCCAAATATATAATCTCAACATCACTAGAAAAAAAAATTAAAACTTTGTCAAATGTATTATGCTTTTTTTAAATATTCAACAATAATGCATTTTAGAACCGTCAACCGGGCGGACTTTGTCTCAATTTTTGGCCTCTTAAAGTCTTTAAAATAAAAAAAAAATCTCGAAATTTTCATTTAAATAATTTTTAATTCCTTTTTTATTTCTAAAATTTGAATAGTAAATTTTTAAATTCATATTTAATGTTTTTAAAAAGTATGATTTATTCTTTAATTTGTTTTTAATGTGTGGGTTAAAGTTCCTTTGGCTTGGGGCGACTTTGTCTCACAACTAATAATTCATTGAATATTCCTTAAAAACCTTGCAAAAGAATGCAATTGCACTATCGTGGTGGAATATTAAAACACAGTCGAAAATACCTTATTTCGTCATTTAAAATGGAACACAAATTTTGTTTGAAATAGAACATAAAAACGAAATTTTATGCAAAACAGATCATTATGCCAGACATGTAAATACAATTATCAATTAAAACATGGTAAGATTAATTTTTTAAGAAACTTTTTTTGATTATATTCACTTACAAGCTGGCCCACCCGGCGTTACTCGACGCCACTAAAATAACCTTAAACAAAACTCAAGTTTCGATAATTTTGTATCTTCAGAAAATCTTTCAAATGAACATAGTTTCGGCACCCCACTGCGTTCAAAGTATACAATGTTTCAAATGAACTAAGTATTCGGGGTCCCAATGATTTCGGCAGTGTCTATTATGTTCCCAACAAGATTCTTTCCGAACGAACCTGTCACCTTTGTCCCCGCTGCCTACGGTAGCGTATACCGGAATTGTTCCGTATGCGCTGGAGACAATCGAAAACGGATATGAATGAGCCAAACCCCGTAGGAATCAGGCCCACAGAACACGAGATAAAAATGTGCCCCTGGAAGTAGAAGGTGGAACTAAAATTTACAATGCAATCGTAAGTTAAGTTGGATGAACCAATTCCGTTGAAAACGAGCCCATAGAAACAAAGAAAAGATTGCGCCGTTAATGTTCGAAAGCAGTGCTAAGAGAAGTCCAAAATAAACTTTCATATATAGCAGAAAATAGCTGAATCGTAATCCAAGTTGAATGAACAAATTCCCGTTGAAATCGGGCCCATAGAAGCCGAGTAAAGAATGCGCTCCCAAGCGGTGCAAGATAGCCCCCCCCCCCCCTCTAAAGTTAATCACTTACCTTTAACAGTAACTCGATTTTTTAATTTACGGCTGTAGTGAGAAAACGTAAGTTGATGCCAAAAAGATGAAGAATATTCGAAAAAGGTGGTAGCTGGAGCATAAGGAATTTTTTTGGTAGTTTATAAAGTAGCCGGGCGTCCCTAGAACTATGTTAAAGAAAAAGGCTTAGAGAATCGGATCATTTTTAAAGAAGCTGCGCCAAGGTCCCCAAGAAGGAGAAAAATATTAAAACTTGGTGGTACCTGAAGTATGAGATTTTTTTGTCGTTCATGTAGTAGCTGGAGAAACTAAGAAATTGTTAGAGAAAAGAAAGCTGATGAATCGGAAAAATTTTTAAGCGAGCTGTAATAGGGGGCCCAAAAGGAGCCAACTGATAGTTGAGAGCGGGACTTTCAGATGAAAACATGTTAAAAGGCCCTAGTACCGGCGCTTTAGATCTTCAATTAGTTGAAATTAATCATAGGATATGAATTAATCATTAGAATAAAATTTTAAAAAAAACGCGCAAAAATGGGAAGAAATACTTAGAAAAGGGCCCTGGAGCTCCAATAAAAAAAATGAGGGGGCTGGCCCGCGTAGAAGAGTCTAAAACTCAAGTTTAAAGTTTTGCATTGAGAGGGTGACACAATTAGATTTATCAAGATTTATCTTGTTACTAGGAAGTTGTGCATGCATTACATCTTTGTCAAGTGGTATAAGGGTTGCCCAAATGAAAAGTGGACAAGTGCGATTGCGTCAGAATGACTGAAGCTATAGCAGCGCCACCGAACAGGGATATAAAGGGCGGTAGGAGGAGTGTGCCACGTGTGGCGTTTAACAGTGAAATTTCTTCGCGTTGGAGGATATTGATCGAAAGTAAAGTCGTACCATAGATGGGTGCGTTCATATCAGAACAATGTTGGTGGATGATGGTGTGAACTGTTCCTTTACTCAGGTTGAGTTCGTCACTGAATCAGGTGAGAATGTTACTAGTCCGAACTTTACGATTAGCTCTGATGATGTCATTAATGCCGGTAATGCATTCGTTGGTGATCACGATATTTGCTTGGCCCGCTCTTGGCAGATCCGATATCGTTTGCAGCCCTTCACGAAAACTTTTACACCAATCGATAAAAACCGTTCTACCTAAACAGTGCTCGCCATAGACTACCACCATTTGCAAAATAGATGTCCGAATTACCCTCACTTTCCGCAATCAGAAATTGTACTATCGTGCATTGTTCCGATCTGAACGCATCCATGTATGGCAGGACTTTCATTTCCATCAATATCCTCTACCGCGAACAGACATGCTACCCCTCTTTATATCCCTTTTCTGTGGCGCTGCTATAGCAGCATAAAAGCCTGTATAAAAATATATCCATAAGAACCTGATTAACTATCAGGTGTATATGAAATACAATTCACCTAAGGTCAATTCCATGAAAGCTTGTCATGCCTGTCACACAGCTGAAAATCGCTATGCTTGTTGGCTACCATTATTTCAGAACGGAAAAATATGACATATTTTATCGGAGATATCTCATTAATTGAATGACGCGAAGCAAACTTTTCGAAAATAACGGTGGCCAACAAGCATAGCACTTTTCAGCTGTGTGACAGATATGACAAGTTTTCATGGAATTAGCCCTAAGCAGATGGAACATTGCAATATTATATAGGAATTATAAATAGAAAGTTTAAAACGAGGATGAAAAAACATGTAGCAGATACCAAATGCAACAAACTACAGCATTACCTAGACTATACAAGGTGTCTCAAAAACATTGACTTGGGCTTTTATTCTTTAAATTATGACAATATACGTATATTTTAAATTACAAATTTACGTATAAAAAGGTACAGAAGATACAGAATTTTATGAAATCGATTAAAATTTTCAGGGGATTAAATCCGAAGAAATACAAAATTTAAATTTTTATTCGGCACCCCTACAAAAAATTTTCCAATGAGTAAAATGCGCTTTATTTACTAATAAGATCATGTACAAAATTTCAGCATTTTATCATAAAAAGTCGCAGAGATATGTTTCAACAACGTTTGTGAGAGGTTAATCATAAATTAAAATTTAAATGTTTACAATTAGAGAGCAGATGACGCGACGCAGAAATGTATCATAAGTAATAAAATATGGCTGTTACCTTCAGTTTTATTTACAAATTTACAAAAATACCTTACTGAAAAATACCTTAAAATTTTACATGATAAATTATGGAATAAAATTTAGATTGGCTTGCATGGACCAGTCTAATTTCCCCCTAGATAACCTGAATTTACGCCAATGGAATTTTATTTGTGTGGTCATTTACGCACGGCTGTTTATTGTCACCTCCCTTTAAGAAAGAATAACTGCAATAACGCATTCAAGATGTGGTCGTGATATCACCGAACAAGAACTTGGTAGAGTGCACAGAAGTGTTATCAGACGAATGCGGATCTGTATTGGCATAGACGGGAAACATTTTAAACAAGCTTTATAATCTTTGCGTAAAGTTATCCACATAGTTTAAATACTTTTTTACCAATAAAAAGCACAACTATTATTTATCTATGCAATTATTGTTTTCTTTCGTAATTTGTGTGTGAACCCTGAAACTCGATCATCCGACATCATTTTTCCCCTTCGCGAAGTCAGACATGATCAGGCATCGAAAAGTGGTTTAAATCAGCATTTATGTATTTTCATATCTCTGCGATTTTTTATGATAAAATGTTGAAATTTCGTACATGATCTTATTAGTGTATGGGAGACATTTTACACATTAGGAATATTTTTGTACGGTGGCCGTATAAAATTTTAAATTTTGTATTTCTTCAAATTTAATCTTCCCTGAAAATTTTAATCGATTTCATAAAATTCTGTACTTTTTTCACGTAACTTTGTAATTCATAATGAATGTCTATGAGCAATATTTAAGGAATAAAAGCCGATGCCAGTGCTTTTGGGACACCTTGTATAACATAGAGCCTTTACAGATTAACTTAAAAATAGTAAAATAATTTATTCATTAAGATTTTGTTCTCCTTCCATTATCTACGAATTAACAGAAATCATTATGCGTAGGGAGAAGATGTGCTATGAATCAGCCCCCTTAAAGTTGCCTAGAATTGGGTGCGAGTTGCTTCATAGATTAAAAAATAATAAGATAAAATACAGTAAATTCTCGGTAACAATAAGATAAAATACAGTAAACTCTCGGTAAGGCGCACTCTGTGTAAGACGTAAATCTGTCTAATTCGCAAAGATTTTCAAGTCTCTGTGGATCCATAGACATAGAGTAAAATTTATCTAAGGCGGAATATTGTCTACTGCGGAAAATTTTCTTGGTCCCAATCTATTCCGCTTTAGACAGAGTTTACTTTAATTCACGGTTACAGATGACCATTTTTATGATGACCATTTACAGATAATTTTTTATAGATGACTATTAGCACATACTTTCAGTATAGCTAGTATCCCACGGTTTTTATTTATCAAGTTTGATTTTTTGAAATTTTTGACAAAATAATTTTTGTATCAAAATTGATCTTGAAAATGCCACCTATTTTGCGTACGAAATATGCCGACCTGTTTATTAAAAGATATTTATATGTCTTTAAGTGTACTGTTGTCACTTTTACCATATATGTTTTTACTTTAATGATAATAATACATTTTCTTATATAATTATACATTAAAATAACTGAATAAAACTTGAACCAAAATAAAAGATGCGCAAATAACATATTATATTCAACAATATTTGAACAAAGGGTTGTGATCAAGGCCCGACTTCGGCTATCGGGGGTCCGGGGGAGGCATCATTCTGAGGCCCCCTTCTACCTGTCTATAGAAATTATTTGCGAATAATGTTGAATAAACTGTTACTTAACTTCATACATAATGTATGTATGCATAAATTCCGTACCCGGTACTGCTCACATCTGTATACATGGTATCACAAAAAGATGGTCACAATTTAAAAAAAAAATACTAGTAGGATAGCAGTAGAAAAATATGATAGAGTCGTTGACACAAGTATTTCTTTGCGAAATTTTACTCTGTTTCTCTAGTTATGTTCTAAGATGTCTAAAAGAAAATGTACCAAATTGCACATAATTAATGGTTTTAACTTGCCACATTACGGGGAAAACGTTAATAAAGAATTTATTTTAAAAGCAATAGAATACTAAGTTGTTACAAAAAAATTTTAACCATTAGTTTTCTAATGATATAGTTAGTTTTTTGCATGGGTAGAGAGAGGTACGGGGAGCAGAAAAGCTTCCCGTACGGACCGCACACCCTTCTTAAATGTTTCAAAACATATGAATTTTGATCACTTTTGTCTAATTTCAATCATTTGGCACATTTTAAGGAAGTTCCTGATTACTCCCGTTGGGGCCCCCTAAGAAGGGGGCCAGGGGCAGCTGCCCTTCATGCCCCGGCATTAGTCGGCCCCCCTTTGAACTGCGAGGGAGGTAACGTTGCTCCTCTTATTATTGAAGCTCAGAAATAAATTTCTTAGTTCTCCTGTTACCTTATCACTGAACTTTCAGATACAAAGATGTTAAACTGTAATCGAGTGATGAAAACTACTAATGCTAAAAGATCGAAAAAAAATAAGTAGGACAGAAGCCTAAATAAACAGACACATGCAGTTTCAAAAACTAGAGTTACATTGATCTCAAAGAATATATCACATTGTTGGAAAGCCTTACTCTAGTTATAGAGACTTCCAGTAATCACATGTTTATTAAAAGTTTTTTAATTAACCTATGAGTCAATGATATACACTTGTCAAAATGAAAAAAAAAAATACTTTTTGAAACTCTTTATCATTAGAAGTTATGTTTTAACTTACATTTCTCTCTGTTATTTTCCCCTATAGGTTTTTGTTGTATCACTCTGTTACTAATCATTTAATCCGTATCTGAAATTTGATCTATAAAGCCACAGAAGAGCAAATACAGATATTTAGTCTTTTGAAAAATGAGTAGCAGACAAAATCAATAGGTTGTTTTTTATTTATATCTTCAAACTTGAAAGCTATAGGCATTTGATATTTGCTTTTAACTATTATTTATTCATTAGTTCTTATGGGACGTAATGTGATGTATGTTAAATATGATTTGATAGATAAAAATTAAAACTTTCATGTAGAGTTGTAAAAAAAAAAAAATAAATGCTCAAGTGCGAGTAGTACTCGCGCACAGGGGGTTCCGTACAATAAATATATGAATTAGTAATTGCATTATTAAAAAAAACTGTTGCTAAAAGAATACTAACACTTTGTAAAAAATTATGCAAAGTAGGGTTGGGCATAACAGTATATACTAGAAAAATGTAAATGGATATACCATGAAAGTTCAAAGATATATGGAACCTAAAAAATATCAAATCCAGCTAATCTGTATAACTCATTTTTACTTTCTTCTATCTTTACAAGAAGAAAGTATTGTATTCGTGAAAATTTTCGAATACCGGTTTTCGACGGATGTATACTTTTTAGGGTATAGAGGTAATGAAAAACATGTTTTTACAAAATGTCTGTCTGTGAGTCTGTCTATCTGTGTGTGACGCAAATATTGTGGCCGCTCTGTCTTAAGAACTATTGAACGGAATTTAATAAAACTTTAGATTGATTTAGTCCGTGATATAAATTGGTGCTGATTACTTTTTGGTATAAATCGCCCAACAGGTAGCGCTACTATGCTGCAATTTCCCGATTTCCGCAATAGCTGTATCTCAAGAAATAATGCATGAATTTTCATCAAACTTTAGATTCAGTTAGTCCTTGATATGACGGACTAAGTGTATAACTCAGATTTAGAAAATTTAGATATTTTAAAATTTAGATTTTAAAGATTAATTTAATATCTAAATTTTAAAATAATAAATTAGATTTTTAGATTTAAAAATTTAGATTGGTTTGCATGGACCTGTCTAATTTCCCCCTAGATAACCTGAATTTACGCCAATGGAATTTTATTTGTGTGGTCATTTACGCACGGCTGTTTATTGTCACCCCCCTTTAAGAAAGAATAACTGCAATAACGCATTCAAGATGTGGTCGTGATATCACCGAACAAGAACTTGGTAGAGTGCACAGAAGTGTTATCAGACGAATGCGGATCTGTATTGGCATAGGCGGGAAACATTTTAAACAAGCTTTATAATCTTTGCGTAAAGTTATCCACATAGTTTAAATACTTTTTTACCAATAAAAAGCACAACTATTATTTATCTATGCAATTATTGTTTTCTTTCGTAATTTGTGTGTGAACCCTGAAACTCGATCACCCGAGATCATTTTTCCCCTTTGCGAAGTCAGACATGGAGCCCTACCACGAAGAGATCGTATCGTATCCGAAACGTAAAAATCTCGATATCGGAGTTGCATGTTTCCGACAAAACAAATCCGACACTCACTGTATGTGCTACCATGATATCATCGGCAAAGCGTGTCGGATTTGAAGCTGAGAAATTAAACTTTCAGCGAAATCGGATTCTGGTTGACCATTCACAGGACAGACAAGCAAAAATTTTCGTTCTCGCTGAAATTCTGCTATTTCATCATTAGTTATTGCATGTTCTGATTTCCTCACCTCTTGTTGTACATGCGTATGATGATTTGATGATTTTAAAGTATGTTGTTAGAGTAAAACCCTATTATTCCGGAGGAAATGCACCAGTGGCCGAGAGGTTCTGCTCTCGAAGCTAGTAGACGGGAGGTGCTGGGTTCCATCCCAATCGCGCCCGTCGGCCTAATCGTTCGGAGTTTTTGTGGTTTTCTTCGAGCCGTGGATCTTCCATACGTTAATACGGATTAGGTTCCCTTAGAAAGACCCCCACGGAGGGCACTCCCCTCGGGCCTATATCCCTCGTGTAGATAATTGGCCGTCAAAACTCAACCCAACCCAACCGGAGGAAATGTTTTCTTCAAATAGACCTTAGTTTTTTAGAAATTGGAGGTCAAATTTCACCATACGTTTCAAATACCCATTGCTTTAGCATTTTACGTGTAATATTTGCGGTGTCGAGGTAACCTGCCCGTTAGCTGTACCTCAGGCGGCGAGTTCGATCCCTGCTTGTACCTTTTTTCTTTTTTAAATAAATTTTAGATTTTTGACACGTTACAAATTTTACGTTGAATTATAAATTCAGCAGCTTTGAACTTTTTGATATTTTCCTAATAAATTACATTTAAAATTTAAAAAAAATTATGAATATTTATATTTTTTCCGCAATTTCTAAACTAATATTTCCATTGATGGAAATCTAAACTAATTTATGTCTAGACTTTTTTTTTCTAATTTATTATTCAGCTTTTTATATTTTAAGCACAGATCTAAAATATTTTTTTTTCTTTATGTAATTTTAAATGGAAATTTATCTTTTTCTTTTTTAAGTACAGCTTATACAAAAAAAATTTCAAGTCGAATCTGCCAAATTTATGTATTGGAATTATCTAACCATAAATACGTTTGGCAGATTCAACATTAAAAACATTTTGTATAAGATATACAAAATAATTAGGAATTTCCATTTAAAATTCCATAAAATAAAAAATAAAAAAGAAAAGTGTTATTTTAGATCTGCGGTTAAAATATAAAAAGGTAAATAATAATAAATTTTAAAAAAAATTCTCGACATAAATTAGTTTAGATTTTGGTCAATAGAAATATTAGTTTAAAAATTAGAAAAAAATATAAATATTCATAAAAAAAAAATTCGAAAACGAAAATGTAATGTATTAGGAAAATATAAAAACATTCAAAGCTGCCGAATTAAAATTCCAGCATAAAACTTGTAAAGTGTCAAAAATACAAAATGAATTTAAAAGGAACCTTGTGGATTTGAACCCGCCGCCTGCGGTATAGCGAACGTGGACGTTACCTGGACGCCAAGACGGCTACATGTAAAACTCCAAGCTAATGGGAATTTGATACTTATACTGAACTTTGCTGCATTTTCAAAGGACGTTTATTATTAGTGTTTAAAATTAGTTTCAAATCTTATAATATTTCTCCAGTTATATTTAAGCAGCCCTGAATGTTTCGGGTATTTATACTTATATTTATTTAACAAGGATTTATAAGAATTGTATTTTAATAACATTTAAAAGTCTAGAATGATGCATTTCTTATGATGGTTATTAAATATTTCTTGGGTAAGGTGTTAATATTTTATTATTTTTTTTTAATAAGTGGTCAAAAATGGAAAACTTATTTTTATTTATCATTTTCTTAAAATCTACAGCACAGCTCATATCGTTTTGAGCTTTTGGCAGCTGCAAATCTGAAATTTTGCAATCGTTTAAAAAAAGATTATCCAAACATGTTAATTAGGCGTGTGTCGATGGCATTTTAAATAAAAAGCGAAAGCAATATATTTCGCTTTAAAATCTCTTTCTAAAGACTCACTTCCGATACCTGTTTCATTCTCACTGCCTTCTATGCGGCCGGAAGATTTTCACGGTATTCCGATAACAGTTGGCCCCACCAGTGGCTGAGAGGTTCTGCTCTCGAAGCTGGTAGACGGGAGGTGCTGGGTTCGAACCCAATCGCGCCCGTCGGCCTAATCGTTCGGAGTTTTCGTGGTTTTCTTCAAACCTTGGATTTCCAAGCGTTAATACGGGTTAGGTTCCTTTAGAAAGACCCCCACGAAGGGCACTCCCCCTGGGCCTATATCCCTCGTGCAGATAATTGGCCGTCATAAATACAACCAACCAACCAACAACCGATAACAGTTATCCGAGGGAAGACGTTCTCGATGGCATCGTAGTAGCATTTATCCCAGAGTCATCCGAATGCAACGTCACATCGGAAAATTTGGAGGATTTTCCGAGAAAGAGGACATTCCGATGGTTTCGTAGTAGAGCCCATGATCAGGCATCGAAAAGTGGTTTAAATCAGCATTTATGTATTTTCATATCTCTGCGATTTTTTATGATAAAATGTTGAAATTTCGTACATGATCTTATTAGTGTATGGGAGACATTTTACACATTGGGAATATTTTTGTACGGTGGCCGTATAAAATTTTAAATTTTGTATTTCTTCAAATTTAATCTCCCCTGAAAATTTTAATCGATTTCATAAAGTTCTGTACTTTTTTCACGTAACTTTGTAATTCATAATGTATGTCTATGAGCAATATTTAAGGAATAAAAGCCGATGCCAGTGCTTTTGGGACACCTTGTATAAAATAGAGCCTTTACAGATTAACTTAAAAATAGTAAAATAATTTATTCATTAAGATTTTATTCTCCATCCATTATCTACGAATTAACAGAAATCTATATGCGTAGGGAGAAGATGTGCTATGAATCAGCCTCCTTTAAGTTGCCTAGAATTGGGTGCGAGTTGCTTCATAGATTAAAAAATAATAAGATAAAATACAGTAAATTCTCGGTAACAATAAGATAAAATACAGTAAACTCTCGGTAAGGCGGACTCTGTGTAAGACGTAAATCTGTCTAATTCGCAAAGATTTTCAAGTCCCTGTGGATCCATAGACATAGAGTAAAATTTATCTAAGGCGGAATATTGTCTACTGCGGAAAATTTTCTTGGTCCCAATCTATTCCGCTTTAGACAGAGTTTACTTTAATTCACGGTTACAGATGACCATTTTTATGATGACCATTTACAGATAATTTTTTATAGATGACTATTAGCACATACTTTCAGTATAGCTAGTATCCCACGGTTTTTATTTATCAAGTTTGATTTTTATGATGCTTTAGTATTGCCAATGGATATTGAGCTTAATAATTCTAGCCATTTACACAACATAATTCATGGTGATATTTCATTGGAAATTGATGGCAACCAGATACACTCCGAAGATGTTTCGAAAAATCTGCCAACATATAACTATCCAAATTTTTACGATAAGCATAACATCAACTTTATTGCACCTGTTATTAAGTATGTTCCTAACAGAAACTTTCCGATTGCCTATACAGATGGTTCTAGGATGCCTGGGGGAGTGGCGGCAGCATTTGTAGTATATTTTCAAAATGTGGAAATATTTACTAAGAGAATACGATTATGTGAGTATAATACCGTTTTTCAAGCGGAGCTCTACGCCATCCTCGAGGCAATTAGATGGTTCAATGTAGTTTCTTATCGTCAGCTTTATATTTACACAGATAGTTTGTCTTCAGTGTCTGCTCTTCGCAGACTTTTTCCCAGCAACGATATATTATTTGAACTTTTTACTAGTCTTCGTCTTCTGAGGAATAAGATGGTGCATATTGGATGGATAAAATCGCATGTAGGAATTGCGGGAAACGAACGTGCCGACGAATTGTCAAAGTCTGTTATTTTAAATAACACTTTTGATTCAGAAGAAAAGCTTTCGATACCTATCTGCGTATTAAAATCCCATTTTCGTACGAAAAATATGAAAGAATGGCAGACTCGTTGGTCTTATTCAGTCAAAGGTCGAGACACATACAAAGTTTTGCCGGAAGTTAGCCTAGACATTTTGTGTGATTCTCAAATCGTAGTATACTTTATCAGTGGCCACGGAGCGTTTCCGGCGTATTTACATAAAATTGGTAAACGACAGAACGACAGATGTACATGTGGAAAACGTGGTGATACGCCTCATTACTTATTTCAGAGTTGTCGTGTTTCAAGAGACTGTTTTCCTATGATACGCAATAGAACACTTGAGTGGAACTTAAGATGTGTTCTTCTGACGAGATCTAACTATAGAACATTGTGTAGAATCTACAATGATTTAAATAAAAATTTTCATTCATAAGGTATTATTTCTGAACATTATATGACTTTATGAACTTTGTGGACTGGCTTTTATGGTTTTTGAACATTTTAAAAACTACAAAGTTGTATCAGAATTGCTGATATTTGATCTGTTAAATTCAAGCTTGGATATATTTTTAGTTTTTATATATGATTAGGAATTTATTTTAAAGACAATTGCAATATTGTAAAAAATTGTCTATAAATCCTGTTTGCCTTGTTTTAACAGCTTGAGACATATGTCAAAAATTGTAAATGTCCTAAATTTCTGTATACCATTATGTTTTTCTTTGTAAGTGTCGGGGCACTTACATTTATATTATGTATTATATTTAATTTTTCTTTGGTAAATACCTGCTGGTTTTCTGGGTCTGTTGCCCTGGTTGTGGCTTTGGCTGAGTCATGGAAGGGAATTTCCTGCCTAGGTTTTTAACACCTATGCCAGATTCTGGTTGGTGCCAAGGTTAGGGTGATCTAGTCCTTGATATGAACTGATCCTAATAAGTTTTTGGTGTAAATTGCCCAAGAGGTTCCACTGTAACTCAGAACTTTTCACAATTTCCGTAATAGCTCTATCTCAAAAACTAATGCACGAATTTTCACCAAACTTCAAATTCAATTAGAAGTTCACGAAAGTTGTCCCTGATTAGATTTTGGTATAAATCGCCTAACCGGTGGCGCTGCTGTGCAGCATTTATCAGGAAGTATTGACATGTATGAGATAGAAGAAAGTTTTGGGATTGACACATTTGACTAGTTTAATATTATTTTAATCTCTTTGTAATGAAATTAATTCGGTACTGACAATAAAAGAAATGTATATTTAAACTTCATTTGTCATTTCATAAAACTTAATTCATCATAGTAATAACCTTTCTTTCTAAAGTACAGCTAAAACAAAACATTCGTTCAAAGTTCCTATTTGGCATTGTGCTAAGCGCGCTTCGAAAGGAGGTCACAAATTTGCAACGCTGCATTGATCCTTGCCGCGTTTCCCAAATAGCTTTTTAATTAACTTTTAAAGCCACTCGAGGCGTATTGAACGAGTCATTCAATGCAAATTTTCGTGAATCCCATAGTATTTATGTAATTCATTCTAATTAAGGGGTCTCAGGGATCTCAAAAATTGGAAAAAATGAAAACAAAGAGACCATATTCAACATTTAATAACTTAAAATGTATATGATTTTAAAACACAATTTTTATTGAGACGAAAGATATAAGTACGTTCTTTCATTTTATGTATTTAAAAATTTGCAAGATGAAGAATTAGCATTTACAGGGTGCTCCAAATAGTCAGACATTTGATAAGCAGAATATTGGTATAACAGCTTACGCGCACGATTAGAAAATAAATATTGTAACTAGAATAAAAATTTTGGCGCCTACTTATACTTCAGATTATAATAATTACCCCGAACCTAAGTAACTTTGCATTTTTATATTTTTAATACAAAGTTGTATTTAGCTAATAGAAAATTATGAAAATTTGAACAATATAATTACTTAAAAAATATTTTTTTGAACAATAAAAAGGAAATTTTAGATTCAGTTTATACAGATTAATATAAAAAGTATGTTTTGAAAATTTCGTGAAAAAATATTCAAAAGTTTTTGAGATATCGTGAGCGTAATGCCAAATAAAAGTCAATTGGAGAAAAATGACTTAAAAGTTTCGAAAAGGCCGCTTAAGCTATTGAGCGGGTATAAGTCTAAAAGCCATAAATTCTGCCCTAATGAGATTTTGAAGGAAACAATTATATTAAAATGTTCAGAAAAGATGGACGATTAACATCTAAAAAAATTAAAATCAAAAACTTTTTGAAACTTTAAGAGTCCTGAGACCCCTTGAATTAGTCTGTTTTTAACAATTTGACGTTTATTGCTTTTATACTGTTACTGGCCATTGCATTACATACATATATCATTAAAAGTTGTTATCTAGGCTTTAAAAGTCAATTGTACATAGAGTACGTCACCCCTGTCATTAAGTGTGCTTAAACCGTCCATATCTTTAAGGGTTTATATCTCGGCTAATTACTAACGATTTTTTTCGAAAATCATGATCAACAATGCTTTTATACTTCTGCTACGATAGGTACCTCCAGTACTGCTCAAAAGTTTTGCTGAATGCATGTAAATCGAAATTTGTGTGTAACGGAAAAATGCGATTTTCTCAAAAACTATGTGACCTAGTGTAATCGCTATAATTTTCCTGCAAGGTTTAAATTAACGTCTACTCCTTCTAATTTTTTCATAATTTTAGCTTCAGTAGATTCGGAATTAGATGGGGGGGGGGACATATTTTTGCGCTACATTTTCGACTATATGTTTGAAAATGTAATACCTAAAATTAAAAGAAATATATTTTTGAATTCAGCGTTACGAAAGCTTTCACACGATACCACATACGATATACAAAGAAATTTTTTTTTTCAAGCAACTGAATTTGCCCCTATACATTTTTACTAAATATATTTATAAATGTTTAATAATCTAAAAATATGTGGGTCAACAGTCTTTATTACTTCCCCGAATTTGAACTTTCCACGTTCCATAGTTTACGAGTAAAATGGCTGTGACAGACAGACAGACGGACAGACACAAGAGGGATCCTATAATGGTTCCGTTTTTACTTTTTAAGTACGGAACCATAAAAAAGTAAACACCTCATACTAACTCTGCAACAAGTAAAGAGAAAATTAAGGGAGCGGTGAGTAATTTTGACAATGGCGTTAGCCAAAACGTCTGACCCAGTCAATGAAAAAATATTTAGATGAAAAATGAAAGATCCTACCTTTGTTTTCTGTACTTGCAGCAGTGATTCGATTTTATAGAGCTGAAAACATTATGTTTTATTCGAGTAAATGCACTTAATCAAGATTAACTTGAATGGAACTAAAGAATCTTCCGAGACTTGTCTTCGGGATGATACATTCCTTTATTGGTACTTGATTACTATTAAATAAAGAAATAAAACAGGTTAAAATGTATATAACATAATACTCGATGATTCCGATGGTCTTTAACAGGATTTGTATGTTGTTATGCTGCATATTTTGAAGTGGGACATTGCCCATTCACAAACAATAGGATTTCAGCAGCGAGCTGAAAAAGGTTCATCCTTCATTACATATTCGATGTAGACTGAAAGTTTGGGGTTACATATCTGTTAAAAAGGGTTGAACAATAGTTCTTTTTAATTAATCAGCAAATTCACAGTTTAAAGGTTTCAATGGATTGTATGCAGTGAATACAGTCGCCACCTATCATCACAGAAATTAAATAGGGCTCCGTCTTAAGAAAAAGCTGTAGTGCTGACATCTATCGCCATATCTGAAGACTGAACTGTTCGCAGTTTATTTGTTTAGAATGCTGGTCACTTACACATGATTTCACAAACGTTTTCTTGAATATTGATCGTATATGTATACATATTTCACAGGTACATATGTTAATTGAATGTGTATGTAATTGCACACCTCACTTTCACAAACATATTTCTGGATTAAATAAATGTTAGTTGTGTAGATTTCTCACGCAAAATAGTTCGTCAAAAGGACGTATTTCAACAACAAGTTATTGTAGAAGAAATTTACTGGTACCAAACGATTGAAAATAAAGTCTTCATTTAAGTGATGTATATAGAATTAATTGTAAGGCGCCAAATACATGTCAAAACGAATACAACCTTTGTTTTTTTGCAGTACCAATACCCAAGTTTGATAATACACTGCTCAAAACAATTAAAGGATATTGCAGTTTTAGGTGGATTTTGTATCTGGTAAACTGTTTAGCTGATTGATACATGGTCAACAGACATAGTAGGTTATATGAGAATAAATTACACATGTTTGGCAGAAAAAAATGCATTTTATTGCGCATTTGTGTACTAAAGGGAAAAAACACAATTTGTGCATATGAGAAAAAAAGAATAAGAAAAGGTGTTTTCTTCAAAGAAAATCATTTTCAGTAGGGGGTATGGTTTACACGGGCGGACAGCAACGTTGAACACCTTTGAGGCATGGACTCAATGAGGCTATTAATGACGAGTTGGGGTATTCTGCCCCACTCTTCCAGAAGAGCTCTTTCCAGTTCTTGGAGAGTTTGTGGGGGTTGTTGGCGGCCAGAAACTCGTCTTCCTAGAGCGTCCCAAAGGTGCTCGATTGGATTTATGTCTGGAGAACACGCTGGCCATTCCATTCGAACGATTCCTTCCTCGAAAAGGAAATCCTCCACCAGGTTTGCACGATGTGGCCTGCAGTTATCGTCCATTAAAATGAAGTTATCTCCGATTGCTGCAGCGTAAGGGACTACAATAGGTCTGAGGATCTCATCCTTATATCGGCGACCAGTCAGAGCTCCATCTCGAATGATGTAGAGGTCAGTGCGCCCGTCAATGGAGATGCCACCATACACCAACACTCCTCCACCGCCAAATCTGACACTTTCGTGCACGGACGCAGGATTATTCCTACTGCCACGGTCCCTGCAGATGAAAATACGCCTATTATCCGGATGCACAGAAAAACGGGACTCGTCAGAAAACAGAATATTGCTCCACTCATTTCTCCTCCAGTTGACATGCTCGGTTGCCCACTCCCTGCGGTCGCGACGATGCCTTGATGTTAATCTAACACATACCATCGGTCGGCGAGCATACAGACCTACAGCATGGAGCCGGTTTCGGACAGTCTGAGTTGAAATCGTGGTGCCTGTAGCCGAGCGAAGGTGTTGTTGGAGAAGAGTAGTGTTCATGGTTCGGTGTCTCCGAGCTGTTAACGCTAAATACCGATCTTCATTGGGCGTTGTTGCCCGTCTACGACCTTGCCCTGGTCTTCGGCCTGCACATCCACTCTCCAAAAAACGGTTCCAGATCCTGGAAATGACACTTTGTGACACTCCAATGGCTTGCGCAACTTCGGCTTGAGTTTGCCCCCCTTCTAACCTACCAACAATTCTCAAAGCTTCTGAATCTGTCAAATGACTTCGCTGAGACATCGTACTCATCGAAACAAAGCAATCACTGAATGCCGATCATCCTTGTCTTCATTCTCTTTTATCCAGTTGAAAGTCAAATTTCATTCACTGCCGCTGAAGCGACGTTTTTGACGTCAAACTCAAAATTTGCATACTCCACAGTTTGAAAACCAGAAAAATTTGCATTTGTGATTCTCTTCTTCTATTTTCGGCAAAAAAAATTTCGTTTATATCTTTATTTTATATAAAACTTCAAATATCCTTTAATTGTTTTGAGCAGTGTATAAATTAATTCTATACCTTCCATTAGACTAAAAATAAATTTTCATGAAATTCATACAAAGACTGATACGATTTCAGATAAATTAATTATTTTAAAATGAGCCTATTTTTGGGTGACTGTATCCAAATTGAAGTTCAGTACTCGGTTTGTTGAAAAGCTGCAGAATGACTATTTCACTTCTATTAATGCATTATTTCTTGCAATATGACCATTTCACTTGGTTGGGCGAAAAATTTGAAATTGAGAATTCGCAAAATACAGGACATAATAAATATAAATATATCAAAATAATTGTAGGTTGCAATTCATATTTTTTTCGAATATTAATTTCATAATTCATAAATTATATTATAAAATTTTTAAAATTATGAATTCAATGTATTTATGTTTGGGTTTTTTAGTATTATAACTACACTCAAAATTATCCCATTCGAATTAAAATTTCAGGAGATATTAATAAAAATATGAAAATGTAATTTAACGTTAGAAGCTCTAATTTTGAATATTTATAATTCAAAAACCCATCGTCCAAATCATTTGAAATTTCATATCTAGACATAGTCTGAATAGAAGATTTAAAATATATTATCAAAATTCGGTATGCCATAAAAAAAATATGTTTGGTCTTGTTTTGATTTGTAGATGCTCCCCTAAGTAAATTTTGTTTACATCATGTAAAAGTAGACATTATTTCCAATAGTTTGGTACCAGTAACTTTCTTCTATTGTATGTAGTTGCAAAGTTAGTAAGGATGTTTACTTTTCCATGACTATACATACAATTACTGGGGTTTATTTTTACTTTAAATCACGTTCATAAGATTAGTCAAGTGCAAACAGATATTTATTTCGTAGATTAGTTATCGATCACCAATTTTAATTATACTTCGTGAGGCATCTTAAAGAAAAAGTAATATAATGTTGCAGAAAAAACATCACCAGTTGAATGAAAGTGTAACTAATTATGAAAACAATATAAGCACATTACGTTTTAAATTATTTTTCATGAAATTCCTACTATTCTTATGTTTTTAACTTTTGAAGTTTGGCAGCTGAAGCCTTATAATTAGAGTATAGTTATAGTAAAGTGACTGTGGTCCGTCTGTCAGACATATACACTTTATTAAGAGAGACTAAAATTTGACAAAATGTCCACCATTTTAGTTCGATCACTTTAGTGAATAAGAATTTTAAGAAAATGCATTATTTGTTTTCGTATAAAAGGCACGATTACCGTTTTGAATCTGATCGGAAGCACTGGAATTTGGAAAGATGTTCATGAGTTTTGGTACATGGAAAAAAACAAACGTGTTCATTTTCATAATTAAAAATAAATACTTTCTGACGATTGCACTGCGTAAAGAAAACTTCGTCAGCCTTTTATTTAATCATAAAATCTGTGGTCTCAATAATTTTCAATATTGATTTGTATGCGTATTTTTCTTCCTCCAAAAATTATAAATCAAAATAATATAATCACCTGCTTATCTATTTTCTTTATCTTTCTCCGTTACTGCTTCCGAGAGTGTGCACTAAAACATTTTGGTTTTGTTAAAGTTTGTCAATTAATAGGGTATTATTTGAGTTGGCCATAGTTGTATTATAGTAAAATGCACCAAACATTTTATAATAAACTTCTGCTCAGCTCTAATGTATCATTTATTTCTATAGCTTTAGAAGTAAGAGTACAAGATAAAAGCATATAATTTATCATCGAAGTTATTTTATTGAAAAAAAGTTCGTTTCAGTGTTCATGCGGTCTCTTAAATTTCAATACCACTATTTTCCTTGCCTTATTTTAGGCAAATATTATTATTTGGATATAATGTTATGCAAATTCAGCAGATCATATGGGGAGCTCATAACCATAGCAGACCAAGTCCATTTTCAAAAGAAAATGAGATAGTCTATTTAAAAGGTGCATAAAATCCGTTTTATCCACTCCCGCTGTGAACCAAGTCTGTTTTCAAGCACTTTCTCATATATGTCACCCGTTTACAGACTTGGTTTACTGTGGGAGTGTATAAAACAGATTTTATGCATCTTCTAAATGAACTATCTCATTTTTAGGCTTCCGTACTTAAAAAGTGAAAACGGAACCATTATAAAATCCCTTCTCTGTCTGTCTGTCCGTCTGTCACAGCCATTTTATTCGTAAACTATGTGACGTGGGAAGTTGAAATTGGGGATAGTACTAAAGACGATTGACCCATATATTTACAGATTATTAAACATTCACAAATATAATTGGGGAAAATGTACTAAATATCAATGTATCTAATTAAGTGACTTGGAAAAAAATCTTTCCTTTGCATATCGTGTGGGGTATCGTGTGAAAGCTTTCGTACACTGAACTCAAAAATAAATTTCTCTTAATTTTAGGTATTCTGTTTTCAGAGAAATCGTCGAAAATGTAGTGCAAAAATATGTCCCCCACCCCTCTATTACCAAATCTACTGAAACTAAATTTATTTAAAAAAAATTAGATTTAGTAGACGTTAATTTGAACCTTGCAGGAAAATTATAGCGATTAGCCTAGGTCCCATAGTTTTTTTAGAAAATCGCATTTTTCCGTTACAACAAATTTCGATTTACGCGCATTCAGCAAAGGTGTTGAGGAGCGTTGGAGGTACCTATCGTAGCGAAGCGTAGTAGAAGAATAAAAGAATTGTTGATAATGATTTTCGAAAAAAATCGTCTGTAATTAGCCGAGATATTAACACTTAAAGACACGGACGGTTTGGACAAACATAATGACAAGGGCGGCGTACTCTATGTATAATCGGATTTTATAGCCTAGATAGCAACTTTTAATGATATATTTGTGTAATGCAATGCCCAGTCGCTGCATAAAAGCAATAAACGCCAAATTATTAAAAACATGCTAATTTAATTAGAATTAAACACATAAATACTATGGGATTCCCAACTAGTTTTCATTGAGTGGATCTCTCAGTACGCCTCCCATGTCTTTAAAAGCTAATTAAAAACCTATCTGGAAAAACGTGGCGCGGACCAAGTCGGCGTTGCTACTTTGCGATCTTCTTTCGAAGCGCGTTTAGTACAATGCCAAGGTTAAACTTTGAACAAGGATTTCGTTTTAGCTACACTGTAAAAGGAAAAGATTATAACTACGCTGAATTTACTTTTATAAAATGCCAAGTGAAGTTTAAATATGCAAACTTTTATTGTCAGTTTATTTGACTTTGTCAACTTTTATTGTCAATTAGGTTCATCATAAACATATTAGGATAAGATTTAAAAAAAGAGATATACAGAATAGCAATATTTGATATCATTTAGGCTTCATATCTCTTCGAGCTTTTATGGTATACCCATTCCTACTTTTCTAGTATATAAATCTAATACCCAACTCTACATTGTATAGTTTTTTACAAAGTCTCATTATTCATTTAGCAACGATTTTTTTATTAATAGAGTTAATAACTCATATATTTATTGTACGGAACTACCTGAGCGCAAGTAATACTCGCACTTGACCGGGTTTTTTTTTTGTTGTTGTTGTTGTTTTTTTTTTTCAAAGTGGACTTGGTCTACTATGGTTGTGAACCCCTCATATAACAGACTTAAAATATCCGCTTACAACAACCGCCACATTTGAATCAGCGCATAAGCATAGATTTTAGAGAGTTGTGGTACCAACATAAATGGATGTGTTGAAATGTTAAGAAAGAACTAGTCGGATGTGCTAATCCCAAAACTTTCTACTATCTCATACATGTTAATACTTCAAAATTCGCTACCGCAGAACCAAAATTAAATGGCAATTTATGCCTATCATGAGGATTCCAAAAATATTAAATTCCGAGCATTAGTTCTTAAGATATGATTATCGGTATATCGTGTAAAACCTGCAAAACGAAGCATGGGAACACCACTGTTGGATTATTTTCACCAAAACCTAATCAGCAACAACGCATGCCAACGTCTAACTCAATCTGAAGTTTGATAAAAAATCCGTGCATTAGTTTTTGAGAGTGACCTATTTCGGAACTCGTGAAAAAGGCAGCATAGTAGCGCCACCTGTTGGACGATTTACACCAAAACCTAATCAGACCAATTTATATCAGGACTAACTGAATATATTTTTTTATTAAATTTCGTGCATTAGTTCTTGAGATAAACCGCCCGCAAAATTTGGGTCACATACAGACAGAGTCATAGACTCACAGACAGACATTTTGTAAAAACATGTTTTTCTGGATCTCTGACCCCTAAAAAATGTAAATCCCTTGAAAACTGGACCTTGAAAATTTTCGTGAATGCAATACTTTCTTTTTGTAAACATAGAGGAAATTAAAAAAAAAATCCCAAATTATATAATACAGGGTCATCGAAAAATAATGCCTAGATATAAAAAAATCATAGTATCGAAACATTTTATGTTAAATGAGTAATTCTTTCACTACACGATTACTGGTGAACGCAAGTTTGGTTTTAGTTCACCAGAATTAGTTAGCATGTCTGTGTTATGCGCATATTAGTTGTGCAGTTGTCAAGGTCAGCCAACGCACCAGACTGCAGCTGCTCAGTACGATATTGACCGTGCAACGAAAAGCACAGTGCGTGATTTGGTAAGCGGGTTATTTCATGACAAAGTTATTGGACCTTTATTTTTCAAAGAAAAAAACATGTACTGAGCAGCTGCAGTCTGACGCGTCGGCTGACCTTGACGACTGCGAAACTAATCCGAGCATAACACAGACACGCAAACGAATTCTGGTGAACTAAAACCAAATTTGCGTTCACCAGTTATCGTGTAGTGAAAGAATTACTCATTTAACATAAAAGGTTCCGATGTTATGATTTTTTTTTAATCTAGGCATTATTTTTCGATGACCCTGTACTGAGCCATAATTTTGTTTTAGATTGAACCGTAAGCTTGTGTGGGTTGAGCCATTAGCTTGTAAAATGTTGTGCCATGAACTGGTAAGATGTTCAAAAATCGACTACTAAAGAGTTGAAAAATAAACTGGTAAAATGTTAAGAAATAAACTGATAAAATGTTGAAAATTTAACTGGTAAGATTTTGTAAAATAAACTGGTAAGATGTTGAAAAAACCTGGTTAGAAGTTGAAAAATTAACTTGTAAAACAATTTTAACCATATTTCCTGACGTTATGTAAAAGTATCGATTCAATTTACTAGCTCTAATTAACGAATAGTTTTTCTTTTTATCCTATTATTGGATAAATCTTCTAATAAAAAATTTCCGGGGAGATATATATATATTTTATTCATAATCTGGGGCATGAAGGGTTAAGTAATTTAGCACAAAAGAAAAACAACCTTCCATGGCTTTGCAAATAAACTTTTAACTGGAACATTTTTTGGCTTTCGTGAAAAAAAATACACTAATTATATATTTTTTAAATATTTATCATTGATTATTATAACTTCTATCGATGTCATTCTTTAAAATAATTTTAGCAATTAAATATTTTTGCGTGGATATATAATTCATTAAATATGTGTTTTTGGATTTTGTAAAAAATGTATTTTATTAACTTACATACTTTAAAAATGGTTATCTTTGATCATCACTTTATCAATTAATATAAACAATTAGCATTATAAACATTGCATTTATAGTTTATACAGGGCCGCCACAGGCAACTATTTTTATATTCTATTCACACCACTAATTTTCTAATATAGATTTTAAAGTATATTTCTCTTGCAAATGTTGCCAAAGTCTGTGTTAAGGTTTTTTGTTTTGAAAAAGTGATGCCAGTTAGAATTAAGAAATAGTCACCTGTGGCAGCATTGTTTATATGACTTGTTACCATAGTTAAATATAAAAACATTGTTTAGTGTGACAGAGTTATTAATATTTTTAAATTAATCATTTAAAATAACTATTGTTAGTTAATTTACTTAAAACTACACTATTCTTTCCATAAAATACAGTTAATTGTTTTAACCTGCATATCCTTAAAAATAATAGAAGGAATCACATGTAGTTGCCACAAACAATTTAAGCAATCCCGCGAAACGTTGTGTGACTAAAGAGCACCTTTTGTATGGTTAAACATTCTATGCATTGTTTTCATTGTGTAAAGTGCTTTATTATTGTTATAAAAGCTAATCTTAGAATAATGCGAAAAGATAGCTATAATATTTTGGATGATAATGTGGCAACTCGTTAAAAATGCATTACTCTATTCTGTTTAGTTTCGTATCATTGCTTTTTTTTGTTTTCTCCTTTTCATAGGATCCTAACGCAGATATTTTACGTTTAAATTCACTATTTACATTACGCAGACTATTTATCATTTATCCTAATGAGGGACATATAAAAAATGCTCTATTTTATTTCTTTGTTCTTTCATTTGTCCGACATTCTTATTTACTTACTAGCTGCTTAGCAACCTATTGTAATTTATAAGATTTTTAGAGATTTTGGGTAAATATACTTACCAACACTATTTGAAAATTAAAATGCAAAAGACATAAACTAAAAATGTTTTTATTATGATTAATAAATCTTAATAATACATTACAATCGGTGTATGATTCCTTAAAATTTATCAATTAGTTCCCGAGATTTTGAACATTGAAAGGTTTATTGGTTGTTTCTTCCAGTTTTTCCCTGTTTTCCCCAAAACTATTTTAGATATCGAAATGTGACAAACTGCAGATTGTAGTCAGAAATATCATTTATAAAACTTAACTAGAACTTTCAAACGTCCTCAAATTCCTAATAAAAAGAAAACTGCCCAGAAACTAATGGTATTGAGCTCACAGGCTATTTACACTAGTTGTAATATTATACTTTTATTTATGTATATTATTCATAAAACAGAACTGACTCTTTTTGAGCAAAACGGTAAATAATCAGGAAAGAAGGGCCTTATCAGAATAAACTGGTATACCAAATTTGAAGCAAATCGGATAATTCTGCAGGAAAAAAAATTTATCTAAATTAAGGTGAGGGTTAGACTCACGTCACCCCCCTCCCCATTATACTTAATAAATGAATCCCAAAACTAATCAGGGAAGCGTTTTATCAGAATAAACCGGTATACCGAATTTGAAGGAAGTCGGATAATTATGGATGAAAACCCATTTATATAAATTAAGGGGAGGATTAGCCTCCGTACCCCAATTTATGCTTAACCAATGAATCCCCAAAATTAATCAGGGAAGCGTCTTATCATAATGAACCCATTTACGAAATTTGAAGCATATCGAATATTTCTATCAAGAGTTATCGCGTTACGTACATACATAACCTGCGAACATATTAGTTCTCAAGCTTTGATAGCCTGTGGAGCTAAAAATTGATAAATTTATTCTCGACTTCTTGAGTATTGAAAAATTGGTTGATTGATTACCCGTTCTCGAATTTTTGATCATTGAAAGATTGGTTGATTGATTTTCTTGCTTTCTCAAAACTATTTTAGTAACGGAATGCGACGAACTGCAGACTGCTGCCAGAGGTATCATTTAAAAACCTTAATTATACCTCTTTTCAATCCACGTAAGAGTCCTTAAAATTAATAATTACTTTCCGAGTTTTTGAGCATGAAAAACTTGTTTGATTATTGATTCTTCCGGTTTTTTCGTGCTTTCTCAAACGGTTTTTTAGATATCAGAAAGCTAAAAACTATAGATTGTTTTCAGAAACTTTTCAACCTGGCTTCCGCAAGATTATCGGCTAAAAGGGCGCAGGCAGGGACGTTGGACGGACACGCGGAGCGCCGCGCTCCACGAATCCTGCGGCGGTCTCCCAATCCACCCGACCCCGAGACTAATAAGAGGCTCGAAGCAGCAGCGATCGTGCAATAGCTTCAGAACTTCCTTGCTCCGCGAATTCTGCGGCGGTTTAGAATTTGTTATGAAACCATTTCTCAGACTATTTCGGTCAAACAGACAGACATACATAATTTTTCTAAGGTTCTTTTTTACTATACGGCGTCTAAATAGTCGAAGGAACTTAGAAATATGTATTTTTCTGAAAATGAATGACATGCACTTTTCTTATTTTATATATTAGCATAGCTATACCGATTGCTACAGATCCTACCTCTTTAATATATTTACTAGCATACGCATGATGCGTTAATTGTAAATATATAAAAAATATATATACCTTGCACTTAAAGTACTGCATTTAAAACGGATTATTTAGAACAAATATTGTTTACAAAACTGTTTTAAAGGTTTTAAAACTGTATATTATTACCAAATTGCGAAAAAAAAAAAAAAAAAAAAAAAAAAAAAACTATCATGAGGTTAAAAAAGAATAACAAACTGTTATTAATCTATACTCATATTATAAAGAGGAAAAAATTGTTTATTTGTCGGAGATAAGCTCAGGAACTACCGAACCGATTCCAAAAGTAATGGTATCAAAATGATGGTGTTCGCCCAACTTAGAACATAGGCTATATCTTATGTCGGTGCCACTACCCCAAACGGGTGCAGGAGCAAAAAACGTTCTAAAAATGCAATTTTTGCGTTACTGAAGGGCCTAGAAATATGAAATTTGGAATATAGTTACTTATAAGATATAAATGGTGTCTAAGAACAGTTCTTAAACAATTCGAAATTTAAAAGGGGTGAAAATGCACAAAAAGCGTTCTAAAACACGTTCTAAATGGTAGTTTCTACATAATCTCAGGAAATACCAAACCGATTTCAAAAGTAATGGTATCAAAATGATGGTGTTAGTCCTACTTAGAACATAGGCTATATTTTATATCGGTGCCACTACCTCAAAGGGGGTGCAGTAGCAAAAAACGTTCTAAAAATGCGATTTTTACGTTACTGAAGGACCTAGAAATATGAAATTTGGAATATTAGTTACTTATAAGATATAAATGGTGTCTAAGAACAGTTCTTAAACAATTCGAAATTTAAAAGGGGTGAAAATACACAAAAAGCGTTCTAAAAAACGTTCTAAATGGTAGTTTCTACATAATCTCAGGAAATACCAAACCGATTTAAAAAATATTGGTGTCAAAATGATAGTGACAACGTTTGCTCCAAGATAGGCTATGTTTTATGTCGGTGGCACTACCCCAAAGGGGGTGTAGGAGCAAAAAACGTTCTAAAAATGCGATTTATGTGTTACTGATGGGCCTAGAAATATGAAATTTGAAGTATTAGCTACTTATTAGATATAAAGGATTTCTAAGAACAGTTCTTAAACAATTCGAAATTTAAAAGGGGTGAAAATGCGCGAAAAGCGTTCTAAAAAACGTTCTAAATGGTAGTTTCTACACAATCTCTGGAAATACCAAACCGATTTAAAAAATAATGGCGTCAAAATGATGGTGAAAATCCTTGCTCCAACATAGGCTATGTTTTATGTCGGTGCCACTACCCCAAAGGGGCTGCAGGAGAAAAACGTTCTAAATTGCGATTTTTGCGTGACGGAAGGGCCTTGAATCGTGAAATTTAGAATGGTAGTTAGTTATAAGATATCAATTATCTCTAAAGACATTTCCTAAAAAAATCGAAATTTAAAAGGGGGGTCAAAATGCGCAAAAAGCGTTGTAAAAAACGTTCTAAATTGCAATTTCTATGCAATCTCAGGAAATACAGAACTGATTTCAAATATTATGGTGTTAAAATGATGGTGACAGATCTTGCTCCAAGATAGACTATATTTTATATATGTTTCCACTAACCCAGAGGAGATGCAGGAGCAAAATGAGCGAAAAGCGTTCTAAAAACGAACTAAATGCCGATTTGTCACCAATATCTCAGGACGAATCAAACTGATTTCAAAAGTATTGTTAAGAAATTGATGCTAACAGCCTCTGCTCTAACACAGACGCTATTTTAAGTCGGTATTACTATCACCTAGATGTTGCAGGAGCAAAAAAGCGTTCCAAATTTCGATTTCTGTGATCGGTAGGGAATAGCAACTTAAAATTAGGCAAGGTACATATGTATTACACCTAAATGATCTTTAAGAACAGTTTCGAAAAAATTGGAAATTTAAAAAGGGGTGAAAATGCGCGAAAAGCGTTCTAAAAACGTTCTAAATTGCGATTTCTACTCAATCGCAGGAAATTCCAAAGCTATTTCAAACGTAATGGTTGCAAATCAATTGTGACAGTCCCTGCTATAACATAGGTTATATTTTATGTTGCTGTCACTACCATCTGAGGGTTGAAAAAGCAAAACATGCTCTAATTTGTGTTTTTTGCATAACTGAAGGGTCTAACACTTTGAAGTATGGCATGTTATTTACTTACAAGATGCAACTTCTTTCTATGAACTGTCGAAAGAAAATTTCAAATTTAAAAAGATGAAGTGAGCGAAAAGCGTTATAAATTACAATTTTTATGTAATCTTAACAAATACCAAACCGATTAAAAAAATAATGATAACAAATTGTTGGTGATAGAGCCTGCTCAAACATAAGCTATATTTTATGTCTGTGCCACTACCACCAGAGGATTGCAGTAGCTAAAAACTTTCTAAATTGCGATTTCTGTGATACTGAAAAGGCTAGAAACTTTAAATATGGCATGATAGTTACTTATAAAATATAAATGCCCTCGAAGGACTGTCGAAAATAAATTCGAATTAAAAAGGGGTGAAGTGAAGAGGAGGTGCGAAAAGCATTCTAAAAAAGTCCTAAATTACGATTTCTACGCTATTTCAGGAAATATAAACCAAATATAAAAGTAATATTTGCGAATCAATGGTAAAAGTCTCTGATCCTACACAGGCTGTATTTTATACCGATGGTTCTACCACCTGGGATTCACAGGAACAACAAACGCTCTAAAAAAGGCCTTTAAAAGCTTTCTAAATTACGTTTCTGCGGAATATTAGGAAATAACAAACCACTTTCAAAATTAATGTTGGCAAATTAATGGTGACAGTTCCTATTTCAACATAGCCCTTTATGTTGAGAGAGGTGGTAGGACTTCGAATTTGACATGATGGTTAATTTTAAGATGTAAGAAGATGGTTTCTCAAAAATTCAAAACTTCAAATGAATACTGAAATGAGCGTATTAATTGAGCATAAAAGTTTCAAAATATTTTCTAAATTATTATTTATTAATTTTTATTTCGTTTTATTAATTTAAGTCTCATTTCTGTCTTATGCAGTGTAACAATGATATTTAATCAAACTGTGTTTTAAATAGTTTTTTTTAATTATTCCTAAAAGTAATAAGTACGTTTTAATAAAATAAAATATTACCTTTTAATAAAATAAAAATTTAGTTAGTACCTTTTAATAAAAATTAGACATATAAATATCACTTGGCATATTTCAAATATTACGCGAGCAAAGCCGCGGAGTTTGCTAGTAGTTAATACATAGGTTGATGCGATAATTTTAAACTGTCGATGCATTCAGAGAGAAAAAACATTTTTGGTACTGTTTTTGCTTACATCCAATAGCAAAAATTATTAGGCAGAACAGAAACAAGTTTTACAAAAGTGATTTCTCCAACTAAATATTTGAAAAGAAAATGGTTCAACCCTGTTCTGCTATATTTCATAAGCAATTTTGAACATCGTATAAGTATCTCAAGCAGTACAGATTGTTGGCTCATCGTTGGTCGTTGATGGAAATTATTGGGAAATGGTTGGGAAACGGAAATGTACAGAGCCCTCTAATTTTGATCGCATCTGGTTGGTTGTATTTATGTCGGCCAATTATCAGCACGTGGGATATAGGCCCTAAGGGGGGGGGTGCCTTCCGTGGAGGTCTTTCTAAGGGAACCTAACCCGTATTAACGCTTGGAGAACCAAGGTTCGAAGAAAACCACGAAAACTCCGAACGATTAGGCCGAAGGGCGCGATTGGGATCGAACCCAGCACCTCCCGTCTACCAGCTTCGAGAGCAGAAGCTCTCGGCCACTGGTGGGGCCCATTTGATCGCATCTGATCAGGATTCTGAGCATAATTTTCAGAGTAATAAACTTGAAAGAATGTTACAATAAATAATTGCTTTCACACGGGACTTTGATAATATTTTCCCGTTGAAGCATTCACACAATTCAGTTGCCAATTGTGACAACTCATCTCTCACTAGCTACTTTTAGTATTGTAACAATCGTTCATGTTCAGACAGATAAAAAAAAACATACATGAACATTATTTAAGTTTGGACATACACAAGGACAGGGGCGGCGTACTCTATGCCTAGTTAACAACTTTTAATGATATATATGTGTAATGTAATGTCCGGCAACAGTATAAAAGCAATAAACGTCAAATTGTTAAAAACATACTAATTTAAGGGGTCTCGGGACTCTAAAAAGTGGAAAAAAATGAAAAAAAGACCATTTTCAACATTTAATGTCTTAAAATGTATATGATTTTAAAACACAATTTTAATTGGGATTAAAAATTGCAAGATACAGAATTAGTATTTATAGGGGGCTCGAAACGGTTAGACATTTGTCGAACAAAAAATTGGCATAACAGTTTACGCGCAGGATTACAAAATAAATATTGCAACTAGAATGAAAATTTTGGTGCTTACTTATACTTCAGATTGTAATAATTTCCCTGAACTTAAATAAATTTGTATTTAAAGCATTTTTATATTTTTAATGCAATGTTGCATTTAGCTAATACAAAGTTTTGAAAATTTCAACAGTAAAATCACCTAAAAAAATATTTTTTTGAACAATAAAAAGGAAATTTTAGGTTCAGTTTAAACAGACTAACATGAAATATATGCTTTGAAAATTTCATGAAAAAATATTCAGAAATTTTTGAGGTATCCTGCGCGTTATGCCTCAAAAACGCCATTTGGAAAATAATGACTTTAAAGTTTCGGAAACGCCGCTTCAGCTATTGAGCGGGTATAATTCTAAAAGCCAAAACTTCTGTTCTAATGGGAATTTCAAGGAAACAATTATATCAAATTATTCAGAAAAGATAGGAGTTTAACATCTAAAAAAATTAAAATTTCTTAAATTTTGAAGCTTTAAGAGTCCTGCGACCACTTAATCCGTTCCGACACGGAGTAATTCTATTTACAAACTTATGAAATAATGAACTGACACCAGAATTTATAAACCAATTTATTAGAAAATGCGAACTTGCTTATTTTCACGTACATGATAAAAGGAAAATTTTAATTAAATATTCTTGGTGCCGTTTGTCTGTTTTGGAATTAAAATTAGGTGCCCGTTTTTTAAGGGCATCGCCCTCGAAAGATTTAGTTAGAATGAATCGCATAAATACTGTGGGATTCGCGATAGTTTGCATTGATTTTATCTCGCAATACGTCTCGAGTGACTTTAAAATTTAATTAAACACCTATCTGGAAAAACGCGGCACTGACCAAGGCGGCGTTGCATCTTGAGACCTCAATTCGAAGCGCGCTTAGCACAATGCCAAATTTAAACTTTGAACAAAGGTTTTGTTTTAGCTATACACTGTAGAAATAAAGGTTATTACTACGTTGAATTTAGTTTCATGAATGGCAAATGAAGTTTAACTATGCGCTGCTTTTATTGCCAGTACCGAATTAAGTTCATCATAAACAGATTAGGATAATATCAAAAGAAGAGTTATACGAATAGCTATATTTGATATTATTTAGGTTCCATGTCACTTTGAACTTTCATGGTATACCCATTTACACTTTTCTAATATATACAGTTATACCCAACCCTACGTTGTATAGTTTTTTACAAAGTCTTATTATTCTTTTAGCAATTTTTTTTTTAATAATGCAATTACAAATTTATATATTTATTCGGAACCCTCTGTGCGCGAGTAATGCTCGCACTTGACCGTTTATTATGAGGATAGCATGTATACTCGTAGAGAAATTAAGGTTTTTATAAAAACAGTCCCAAATTTCGCCAAGTTTTATAATTTCGCTTAGTTTAGTTTAGTTTCGCTTATAATTTGCAGAGTTCTTAATACATAAAAAAGTTCTTTTCAGAAGATATGACGAACAACATTGTACAAAATACCTTGCAATCAGAATTAAAAAATAATAAAAATTGGATGAAAAATGAGCATGTTTACTAAAAAATGCTTCCCTGCGCATGCGCGAATTCAATCAAAATATAATGTGCATAATGTGTTTGCTAAATGTATAGAGCAACTTTTGTAAAAGTCTCAAAAACATAGTTTGAAAAGTCTGATAATAATCGTTTATAGAATAAACTCAAAATCCGTTGTTCCCATAATGAAGCAAAAAGAGGAGGGGTTGTATCCATACATCCATTGTTTAGTGCCAATATAGCATACACAATATTGCACGTACTACTGTATTTGGATACAGCCCCTCATCTTTTTACTTCCTTTTAGGAATAACGGATTTTGAGCTTATTCTATAAACGATTATTATCAGACTTTTCAAACTATGTTTTTGATACGTTCACAAAAGTTGCTCTATATATTTAGCTAACACATTATGCAAATTATATTTTGATTACGTTCGAGCATGCGCAGTGAATCATTATTGAGTAAACCTGCTCATTTTTCATACAATTTTTTTTTTTTTTTCATTCTGATTGCAAAGTATTGTGTACAATGTTGTTTGTCATGTTTTCTTAAAAGAACTCTTTTTTATATTAAGAACTCTATAATTATAAGCAAAACACTTGGTGAAATTTGGGACCGTTTTTATAAAAGCCTTAATTTCTCTACGAGTATAAATGCTATCCTCATAAAAATGAACACAGTTTATTACAATAAGCCACTTATTAATAATCTCGAGTTTGAACGCTTTTGGTACATTAGTTTTTTACAGGGTTATCCAAAAGATATTCGTTCTTTTTCAATATATTGAAGGTCCATTATGGGGTTTCGGGAAAAAAATCTTCACCGAAATATATGACTTATACTATACTGTTTATACACCTGCAGTTTCAGGTTAAGTCCTCGTGTATTTTTCTAGATACATATTTAACAAAACGTCTAAACTTGCAAGTGACCGGTCACATTTGGCCATATAATGTAGTAGAATGTAACATGAAAGCTTCGGATAACCAGAACATCATTTCAGACCTGTTGCATCCTTACGTGACTTCTGTCTTCCCAACTGAAAATGAAGTCTTTCAAGAGACAACACTTCATGCCACAAGGCTCTAATTGTTCTGGAGTGGTTCCAAAAACTTAATGCTGAATTCCGGTTAATGTCTTGCCTGCCTAACTCGCTGGATCTTATTCCGATAGAGCACACTTGGGGTATAACGGAATGAAGCTCAGAGCTTAAAAACAATTATGTCGAAGTATCCCGCATTTCCGTGATTGCTGCTTGAACATTTGGTACAATCTCTCTCTGGCCATCTACCAAGGACTCCTGGTATCTATGACAAGGTGGGTTTTAGCTGTTTTGTGGAACAAAGGTGTGTCAACGCGTTATTAGGTAGATGGTCATGGTTTCTTTTGTGTATGTTATTACATTTTTAATGTTATTTTACGTTATCGTCTTCAAGGTTTCATGTTATTCATTTTTTATCTGAACATGTAAGCTATTTGTATGTTTTATATACATAAGTAATTTCTATTGATTTTATTTGGTTTTCTATTGAGTTAAACAACGAGACTATATGACAACAAATATTTTTTTTTACGTAAGATCTTGCTTTTATGATTTAGTAAGAATAATTTATGATCATAATTTTTTCCATGGTTTCCTGTTTATTATACATTGATTTATTTCTTTTTACCTGAAATAAGATGATGAAGTTAAATTATTTTCATTTTGACTTACGATTTATTTATTTATTAATTTTTATTTTTATTTTTATTTTTTTAAGAAATTAAAAATTTATATTATCAGGATATTGAATCAGCATGAGTACATGTAAAAAAATCCGTTAAACGTTGGACCATTTAATGGTGCAAAAAAGAATATCCTCCAAAATATGATGCACTTCATTTTTCAAACATTGAATTTGTAAAACCATAAACAATAATTCCACGATACACCATGCTATGGCAGTATATAATAGCATATCAGATCATATAGTTCTATACACTCTCAATACGCTGCTTTAGAGTTCCATAATATCCGCTTCCTTCTCCAGTGGTTAGAAAACTGGCTGAATGACAATAGATGTCAGGTTCGAATTCTGGTTCAGATTGAGATGTCAATCATGTACTGGATTCCACTTTAAAGGGTTGTTCCGATCTGATTACATCTTCTTTGAAAAAGATAGCTATATCCACTTCTTAGTTCAACATTTTATCAGTTGATATCTGCAACAATTTGCCAGTTCTTATTTCAAAAATTTAAAAATTTCAGCGTTCAACATTTTACCAGTTCATGATTCTGCATACACAGGTTTATGGTTCAACCGAAGACCCAAATTTTTGAATAAGTTTGCTTCCACCATCTTATGGTGGAAACTGTTTTGGCCCTTTGTTTTTGTGAAATATTGAACCACTTTTTAAAAACTGTATAAGTGACGAAATAAAATGACAATTTAATGTATTGTATAAAATAAATGACACGAAGTAATATTTTCCTGCAAACCAAAGATGAAAGAAACTTTTTTTTTATTTTTCTTTATTAAGATTATATTTTTTAGAGTTTTACAAATAAATTCTGAAAGAACTTAAGTACGATTCATTCTGAAATACTAATATCTTTAGCTCTCACATAATTCCCACAGTCAAAGGATTCTAAAATGTGTTACAAAAGCCCAATCTTATAGAGGCTAGAAGAGTAATTAAATAAAGATTAAAAGAAATAATAGCTGGAATTTTTTTTTAAATTTTGAACCCATAATTTTAAAAGGCGAATTCTCCAGAATAACATTGAACAGCTTAATTCTTAATAAATTGTGATTCTAAGAGCTTTTTTTCTTTAATAGTTACACTGGTAATCTTTTTTTATTGCCAAATATATCGCCTTGATATATTTTTAAGATTCTTTCCGTTTCTTTGTTTTTTAAGGGGACTCAGGACTCTTAAAGCTCTATAATTTTTGAAATTTTCATTTTTTTAGATGTTAAATTCCCATCTTTTCTGAACATTTTGATATAATTGTTATCTTGAAATTCCCATTAGAACAGAAGTTATGGCATTTAGAATTATACTCGCTCAATAGCTGAAGCGGTGTTTCCAAAACTTTGAAGTCATTTTTCTTCAAATGACGTTTTTGGGCATAACGCGCACGATATCGCAAAAACTTATGAATATTTTTTCATGAAATTTTCAAAACATATGTTTCATCTTAGTCTGTATAAACTGAACCTAAAATTTTCTTTTTATTGTAAAAATAAAATATTTTTTTAGGGGTTTATATTGTTGAAATTTTCTAAATTTTGCATTAGCTCAATACAACTTTATATTAAAAATATAAAAATGCTTTAAATACAAAATTATTTAGGTTCAGTGTAATTATTATAATCTGAGGTATAAGTAGGCACCAAAAATTTCATTCTAGTTGCAAAATTTATTTTGTAATCGTGCGCATAAGCTGTTATGCCGATTTTCTGCTCGTCAAATGTCTGACAGTTTGAAGTCCCCTGTAAATGCTAATTCTGCATCTTGTAATTTTTCAAATATTTGAAATGAAAGAACATACTTATAATCTTTCATTCCCATTTAAAATTGTGTCTTAATATCAAATACATTTTAAGAAATTAAATGTTGAAAATGGTCCTTTTTTTCAATTTTTTCCAATTTTAAAAGTCCTGAGACCCCTTAAAATAAGTTGCGGTGTATGAGTTTTAAAAATATAAAATTTAAAAGGTTAAAAACATTATTCGGTATTGAAGTAGAAATTCTTTTTTTAAACATTTAAATATATATATTTACTTTCCTGTGACATATCTGGTAAATTAAACTTTCAAATATATTACGAAATAGGGGGAAAAATAAGTGAAATTATGTGTGATTGCATATTGGTCATAAAGTAATAAGTATTTTAAATTTCAGAATTTATTTCTCTTTCTTAGAACAAAATCAACAATATTAGAATTAGTAACAAGAAATATATAAAGAATTACAATACTAAATTTTTATGCTAATGTTGATTATTATTTCTGTTTAATATATAACTCCTTTACTCAATTCTTTTTCTTAACAAATCAGAATCGTATTTTGATGTTGAAAAGCGTAGACGTACAAAATAAATTATTTAAAATGTCATTATGTATTTTTTTTTTCTTAATTAACGCATTTCAAGTTATTTGATTAAACAGAAATTATCTTAAAAATAATAGAATATATTTTAATTTTATCTCTCCTTCTCCTCTTTTGTTAAACTCACTATTTACTTGATATTCGAACACGGAACGTAAAATTCCAACCACCATATGATTGTGGTATAACAACATAACAATAATATATAAACTAAAAGTGTGATGCACAGGTTGAGATGTCAAATGTTTCACAAATTATGCAAAGAATAATCCCTCAAATAATTCCTTTGTGTATTTCTGTAAAACATCATCTATACTTAAGTAAAATATTTAAAAAAGCACTATTTTTATCTTACATTGAGGAAAACCTTTACAAAAAAGACAATATTTTTATTTGTTGAATAACACTTTTTTTTTTTTTTTTTTTTTTTTTTTTTTGTATACTTGTTTTTTTTTGTTGTTGTTGTTGTTTTTAAGAGATAGTACATCATGAAACAAATTCTAGTGATTTTCTGTAAAGACATTAAACAAAATATAATACAGTGACAATCTGATGGATATATGATGACAAAACGGTTACATGCTGCTTTTACTTCAGACGCATATACTGGGTGTCCTAAAAAGGACTGACTGATTTTAAAATTCAATAACTTGTAAACGGTGACAGATATTAAAAAAATTCTTGCAGGAGCGTTATGTATGATGACATGAGTTTGAATTACAAACAACAGATGGCGCTGCGAGAAATATGCGCTAAATCCAGGTCCAATTTTTGACCCACTCAATACATTTTAATCTCCTTTTTGGCATGGGAGAATAGAAAGGCCAAAAAACTCCAGCTTGAATTTAGCGCCTATTGCTTGCATCGCCATATATTGTTTGTAATTCGAACTAAATTCAAGAATTACGGTAACAAAAAAAAAAAAAACTCCTGATATCATACATAACCCTCCTACAAGAATCTTTTAAATGTATGTCACCGTTTGCGAGTTTTTGAATTTTAAAATCAGTCAGTCCTTTTTACGACACCCGGTACGTTGAAGACCTTTTTGAGCTCGTCGATTTGGAAGTAAGCCATAACATAATTTTAAAACAAAACAACAGTTTATTTACCAAAAAAGTAAAAGAAGGTAAGTAGAAGAACAAATGAATTTGCATAGATGACTTTGACTAATCATATAATATAACCGTAGAAAAGGAAAAATACTTTCCCAAGCTTTCTGAATCTTAAAGCATTTTACTCAGTTAACAAACCGACATTACACAGATCCTTCGCTAGAATTGCAAACTATGCTTAGCAATAATTTAGGTTATCATTGGATTCCTTTAGTCCAAATACTCCTTTACTCAAGTAGATAATTCACCTTTTTGCTACACACTCTCAGCCTTGCCACAGTTTACTTCTCCACATTCTAAGCCTCCTTCGCGTGTGGGAAAAACGACTTCAAAGGCACGTACAGTACAGTAAACTCCCGATTATCCGGCCTAATGTGGCGGAAGGGCAGGCCGAATAATAAACATGTCGGTAAGTGTGATCACAGATCGCACAGAGGGTTTCGTTTAATACTCCTTTCAAAACATTTTATCCTTTTGAAAAATCTGCTAGTTCTAAATTTCGCAACCAGGGACGCACTCTATTCTAAGCAAATCCCTATCTGAACGAAACTCCGTTTTACATACTATCCGTATATATATTAGTCGAAGGGATTGGGACCATAGCACCCGAGATAAGTAGGCACACCTGGCGGTAAAAAGTGGAACTAAAGGCTATGGTGCATAATTTGAAAGAATGGTCAAACGGGTATCGGCAAAAGTTGGAAAAGTGCTCCCCGGGTGAAAAGGGCGGAGGTTAGAAAAATTGCTTCAAATATACAAGTTAGAACACGGAGGAGTAAATAATATAAGACTTTTTGAAAATTTTATGATTTGTCGTGTGGTCTGAGGTATTCAGCTATACGTATGCAAAAATTCGTGTCTCCAACTTAATTAGGGGCTCTCTTAGAAAGAATTGCTTAAAATACATATGTGGTAGCTCAAAGGATTCAACGTAAGACTTTTAAAGATTTTATGATTTGTCGCCTAGCCTCAAGTGTTCTGCTATAAGTATGCAAAATTTCAAATCTCCAATTTAATAAGGTGCTCAGTTAGAAAGAATTGCTTAAAATATGCATGTGGGAACCCAAGGGGTTAAATGTACGACTTTTTCAAATTTTTATGATTTGTCGCATGATCGTGTTCAGCTATAAGTATGCAAAATTTCACACCTCCACCCTAAATAGGGTGTCACTTAGAAAGAATTGTTTAAAATACACATGTTGGAGTCCAAAAGGTTAAATGTATGACTTTTTCAAAATTTTATGATTTGCCGTTTGATGTGAGGTGCTCAGCTATAAGTATGCAAAATTTCATGCTTCCAACCTAATTAGGGGATCACTTAGAAAGAATTGTTTAAAATACACATGTGGGAGCCCAAATGGTTAAATGTACGATTTTTTCAAAATTTTATGGATTGTAATTTGATGTGAAGTGTTCAGCTATAAGTGTGCAAAATTTCACGCTTCCAACCTAATTAGGGTTCACTTAGGAAAAATTGTTTAAAATATACATGTGGGAGAGCAAAGGATTAAATGTACGACTTTTTCAAAATTTTATAATTTTTCGTTTGATGTGAGGTATTCAGCTATAACTATGCAAAATTTCGCCCCTCCAACCTAATTAGAGGCTCATATAGAAAGAATTGTTTAAAATATACATGTGGGAGCTCGAAGGGTTAAATGTACGACTTTTTCAAAATTTTATGATTTTTCGTTTTATCTGAAGTATCCATGTATAAGTACGCAAAATTTCACACCTGCAACCTAATTAGGGGCTCACTTAGAAAGAATTGTTTAAAATACACATGTGGGAGCCCAAAGGGTTAAATATACGACTTTTTCAAAATTTTATGATTTTTCGTATGATGCGTGGCATTCATATATAAGTATGCAAAATTTCAAGTCTCCAACATGCTTAGTTTCTGAGAACGGGCTCTGTGACGGACAGACAGACAGAGGAGCGAGACGAATAGGGTTTCGTCAGATGAACGAAACCCTAAAAAGCCGGTTAGGGCGGAGTCCTGCAAATATTTACTAACTTCGCCCCCCCCCCCCCGGTCATGATATTAAAAACACATGTTACACATATTAAGATAAATTTCATATACAGGGTGCAATATGTTATCTATCGCCGACCTTTAATTTCTCAACCGTTGGTCGTAGACATATAGTTCCAATTACAAAAACGCTTCAATTGAAGCAAATATTCATGTTGTGGCATTATTTAAAGTAAAAAATCAATTTTATAAAAAATACGAAATCTAACTTTTTATACGGTCCCCCAGTCCCTTTAGTTATATTTAGTAAAAGTATACACATATCATAACAGATATAACACAAATAGTTTGACATCTGTACTACAAAAATTAACACAGTTATTAAATTTCAAAGTTTGAGATTTTTGCACATGATTTTCCCTTTCATTGAGGGATCAGTTAAAAGATGAATTAAAATAATTCGAGATCAAAATCAGGGTGCAATGTCCTTTTTACGGCGAAACCACCTTTAGCCGGTATCGCCAAATCGGGGAATCACTAAATAGTGTTATTTCATCTAAAATATTGAGCTAACTTTTATGGGTCGAACAACATTCAAACGTACCGACGATACCGGCTAAAGGTGGTTTCGCCGTTAAAAGAACATTGCACCCTGATTTTGATCTTGAATTACTTTAATTCATCTTTTAACTGATCCCTCAATGAAAGACAAAATCATGTGCAAAAATCTCAAACTTTGAAATTTAATAACTGTGTCAATTTTCGTAGTACAGATGTCAAACTTTTTGTGTTATATCTGTTATGATATATGTAAACTTTTACTAAATATAACTATAGGGATTGGGGGACCGTATAAAAAGTTAATTTTCGTAATTTTTATAAAATTGATTTTTTACTTTAAATAATGTCACAACATGAATATTTACCTCATTTGAAATGTTTTTGTAATTGGAACTATATGTCTACGACCAATGGTTGAGAAATTAAATGTCGGCGACAGATAACATATTGCACTATGTATACAGTATATACAGTTTCAAAATACAAAACATTAACATAAAACGTAATCGTAATTCGTAAAAAAATGAGTAAATCTTCATTTAATGTTTATTAATAAATGATTTCACAAATATGAAAAGTTATGCATACGATACGAGTCTAAACTTACAGTTTTTAGTTTTTGAAAAAGTCCTTAATAGAGTACTGTTTTTCCTTGTTAGCCCTCTTCCACGACGCAGTGTCTCTCCATTTACGCAAGTAGATGATATCAGGTCGCGTCGATTTCTGCTGACTAATGTACTGCAGTGCTGCCTCAATCGTCTTAAACCCTTGCTAATGTGGGATGAGATTTTTCCTGCAATCCTTTTAATCTTTTTTCCTTGAAATTTCTCCCCCTATCTATATTGATATTTCTCCCCCCCCCTTCTACAATATCATTTTCAATTAATTCATTAACTTCGTCGTTTGCCGTCCATTCTGTAATTTCTTCTGCATTGACATCGTCAGAGCCCGGTATATTTTTCAACAACGGAAGATGTTCATCTCCCATTGCAGTTTCCCACACGGGTCTACCTTTTTGGTCCAAAAGAATATTCCAAGACTTTGCAATTACTAAGTTTGGAATTTCTTCCCATGCTTTTGGCATCCACCTTGACGGGAACCTACCTGCCTTGGCCGCTTGCAACATTCCTCATTTTTTAAAATAGGTCGGATAGTACGGAGTGCCGGATAGTCGCGAGCTGGATAGTCGCGAGCCGGATAGTCGGGAGTTTACTGTATTTCACGCAACTCGAAATCCCAAAAAGACATGATCCGCTGTAAATTCCGAGCTTTTTGGTAAAATTTACTTATGTATCTTACTTCGACTATATGATAACTTCGACTAATCTATAAGATAACCGAAGAAGGAGAAAAGTTCTCTCCCAAGCTTCCTAAATCTTAAAGTATTTTACTCAGTCAACAAGCAAACATTACACAGATCCTTCGCTAAAATTACAAACTATACTTAACTATACTTTAGATTATGAGTGGACTCCGTGAATCTAAGTACTCTTTTATTCAAGTAGATAAATCACCTTTTTGCCAAACACTCACAGCCTTCCCACAGTTTATTTCTCCATGTTCTAAGGACTCCGCTCTATCAAGTGTGGGGAAAAGCGAATTCAAAGGTACGTTTCTGAAGCAGTTCGAAATCCCCAAAAGGCATAATAAACTTTACTTGGAGCATCATTGGCACCATCCACACACCTTTCAAATTAATATTATCAAAATCAGTGCATTCCTTTGAAAATTATGCCTAAACATACACCATACATATTTCGGAAAACTATATGACTTTCCTATAACACGAAGTACACTAAATTTGTGTTTTAACCTATAACAGTCATACAAGACTCCAACTGATGTTGAAGTGAAAACCATCTTACCAGATACAAGATGTGACTAATATGACGACGTTGACAGCAAAGGAAATCAGTGCGTATCTAGGATGATATATATAATGATACATAAAATGTTTTACCTTGAGCATACAGATAATAGGTTTTATTTTGAATGTTTTAAGATTTAATTTTATGTCATTACTTTCCTTCCTTTTTTTTCTTTCATAAAAGTCGTCCTAATTTAGAATATATTTTTCACGATTCAGCCAACCTTTTCCCTGCCTAATTGATGTGAAATTCACTAACCTCTTTTCATATATTAGTTTCAAGAGCGGTAAGACTTAATATTAATGTACGTCATTTGTTTCAATAATTCTGTTTTTATCGTACACAACACATGAATTATGCATTTCTGAAACTTTTGGATAAAACATCGCCTTTCTAATGTTTCAGTTTCGAAGTACAAGAATTGAAAATATTTACATAAACATTTGAGATAAGCTCACTTATCAAATTTATAAACAAATATCAATAAAAAATCAGTCTCATAATCTACTCTCATTTCATGATATTCTTACTCCTTTACTTGTAAAAAATTATTTAAAAATTCAATTTTATAAATTAAAACAAAAATGCTCTATTTTGATACTATAAAAGAAAAGTATTTCATTTTTATATAAAAAATTATACTTTCAGTTTAAATTTACGTTCGTTTTCATTACAGGGATATGTTCTTAGAATTCTTTCTTAGAATTCTTTTATATTCTTAGAATTCTGTTAGAATTCTTTTTTTTAATCTGATAGAATTTTCATTAAAACTATCTTCGCAGGCAAAAATGAGTGAAAATTCAATCCCCATTATCTAAATATTCTTTAAAATAACATGTTAACTTTAAAATCTACAGATACATTTTTCCTGAAATGATTTATTAATGACAATATGCGTCTAGAATTTTTCTCTATTTCATAGGCGGCTATCATAATTGATTATATGTTAAATTCGTCCTCAAAAAATTGGACCTCGTCCATTCCTGCTTATAAGAGATTCATAGTGAGTCTTATGTTGACTAGGATAAAAATTTTTGGGAGAATGCCATTTCAAGTTCTTTTTCTTAAACGATTCTGGAACATTAAAGGGAATCAAAAACTATTTTTGATGCACCATTTTGTTCTGTAACGTTTCATTTGCAATAACTTTTGACATTTGCACAAAATTACAATTTAATATTATTCTACATTTTCTGTCCGATAAAATTCCAGAATTAATTATGTATGCATGGTTTGACATTGTACAACGTGTTAAACATAACGAGGTATCGATACGTTTTAATATTCCGGGAGACAGCGTTACATTTTGCAACCAACTTTATAATAAAATATTTTAGTATATACGATAGATTGCATGATGCAGATAACGAAATTGCAAGTCGGCTGACACACTAGCGAAGATTGTTTCCATTTCAACGTCGATCACTCCACTGTAATGTTAAATGAATGATAACCCGATTACTGCTGTGCATTCGAGTCGTGACAACATCACTAATCGGGTTGCCATTCATTTAACGCTGCAGCAGAGTGTTGTTATGGCAACACCCCCTGCTGGTGTGCCATCTAAAGAGCAATTTTGTTAACTGCACCATCTAATCTGCCATATATACCAAAATCATCGATTATAAAATTCGTTTCAAAATGTGACGCTGCCTCACACACTGTAACTATACCTGTAAAAGAATATTTTATTTCATATTTCTGAGACTTTGGCAATACAACTGGTCATTACACCTTCAGGATTAGTAGCAATTATTATCTTTATTTAAACCGTGATGATTTTTTTTTTACATAATTAAAAAATTTTTTAGACTGCATCTTTAATAGCAAGCCAAATTATTGTTCAGTGAACTACCAATGTTAGGCTTACTGGCATTATATTTGAACATTTACAGTGTAGCGCTAATATTGCGAAAATATTGGCATTATGTTGAAAATAAATGTCATTTTTTTCTTAATATAGTTTATATACGGTTGTTTAAGAGAAACCCCTTTATTGCTAATATTTGAACAATATTACATATATATGATGTTCGTAAATAAGAAATAGAAGCAATAGAGATAACAATATAATAAAAGGAAATGAAATAAATAAAGTGGAGGATATAATTAAAAAAAAGAAAATTAATAGAGTTGAGATAAAAGAAAAAAAGTAAGAAGGAAACAAGGAAAGTAGCAATATACCGGGTGAGCCAAAATTTCGATAAAACTTTAAAAACTCAAAAAAAAGGAAGAAATTGTGATAAAGGAGTGCGGTTTGTAAGAAAGGGCTCACAAGATAGTCGGATATTTTTTAGAAGCAAAAAAATATTAGTTAAAAAATCACATGTAGAGGGCGCTTACGACCCGAAACACAATGAACAAGTACTACGACACAACCTGGTTGTGTCGTAGAATGTTCTGGAGGTCATGTTGAACATTTGTTATTGAAAGAACAAATGAATGGAGCTTATTGTTGTCCTGTTCATTGTGTTTCGGGTCGTCAGCGCCCTCTACATGTGATTTTTTAACTAATGTTTTTTTTTTTGTTGTTGTTGTTGACAGCTATTGTGAAATATAATCTCCAAACAAGGACATTAAAATAGTCAAGCTAAGTAAATTGTTTTTCATGTGTCAAATGTGATTTATAAAAACAATTACCAAAAGTGATTATGATCTGAAGGAAGGAAGTGAAAAGTGATTGCACAATCGTAAACAAACATTCTATTATAAACATTTCATGATACTCAAGAACTAGAGACATTGATAAACTTTATTTTTAAATTACTATACGTATAAATATTCATACAAATAATTTAATATTTATGTCACTAATTTCCTGTTCTTTATTGCTAATAATATATTATACATGTTTTTCTACTGTTACTTGTAAACTAGACTCTCCAAAGGAGAGATGTATTTTCCTAAGCTGAATTAAATGTTAATTTTCTTTCTATTTAAAAGTTTCCGGACATATTTAAGTTTTACAAGTCACACACACACACACACACACACAAAAAAAAAAAAAAAAAAAAAAAAAAAAAAAAAAAAAAAAAAAAAAACACGTGTCTTTTAAATATCATGGAACGCCACACGATCATTACATGTGGATAAAAAACAGAACTACAAGGAGAATATGTAGATAGATTTGCCCTTCCGGATGCAGGATGCCAGATCATATATGGATATGCATAAATACAAGGTAAGCCCAATTTATCTTACCTATGTTTCGTTTTATATTGAAAAAATAAATAGTTTATTTTTGAGGAAAACCGAACATCACGCAATTAATGTTAGCAAAGTTTAAATACTGCTAACATTTTTTTGTTGCTAGAAAAAAAAATCTGATTACCTTGTGATCCTTTTCTTGCAAACCGAAATCCTTTATCCTAATTTCTCTTTTTTTTTTTATGAGTCTTTAAAGTTTTAACGAACTTTTGGCTCACCCGGTCAGAGTACTTGAACGGAGAGGGTAAGAGATCGTTAGGAACATTTTTGGATTTTTTTTTTTTTTTTTTTTTTTTAGTTAAAAAAAGCTTCATGAAAATCCAAATGATAAAAGGTATTACGAGAGTGATACGAAGGGATAAAATTAGCCTTTAAATATCATTAATTTGATTTTTCTAAGACTAATATTATCTTTGAAAATATCTGCTTAACCTGTTTTAGGATTACGTAACTGTGTTTTGTAATGTTGAATTCACACCAGAATCTTCGAAAAATTATATTTGAAAAAATAGAAATGCTATTTAACAGCTTTATTTCTCACCAACGTTATGAAAGTAAAATTTTATTCAAAAAATCTTGTAGAAAACTTTATTAAAATTAGTTGATATAATAAATAACCTCCAGTGCCCTTCAAGGAGTTAAATATATACTACATTTTTATCTGACGATCCCTGCCACCCAGGAGATGGAAGAAACAAGTACAGTCGTGGGAAAAAAACAAACAAACACCCGTTACTAACTCTGCAAAAAATTATAGTAAAAGAAAGTTACTAGTACCACATGATTGGTAATAAAGTCTACTTTTAAATGATGTTTATAAAATTTGCTTAGGGGGGCATCTACATATTAAAACGAACCCTAACTTTGTCTTTTTCAATAGCAGTACAAAATTCCGACAGCATAAATGAACTCTACACCATTCAATTATCCTAAAAACAAATTTTTATGCAATTCGTACGATAAGTTTTCGAGAAATTAATTATTTTAAAACGAGCATATTTTAGGGGCTGCATCCAAATTGAAGTTCGGTACTCGATTGGTGACCGAAAGATCCCCCTCCTTTATCAAGGTAACTTAAGTAGTCATTGAGGACTGCTATATTACAGGATAGCATAAGAAATTTCAAAATACCTAGTCACTTCTATCATAGACGGTTCCTTACTCCATCATTTTGCCGTTTTTTAAGCATAATTTGAAAACTACTTGGAAGAAAAATGTGAAATTTTAGACTTCAATAAAGTAGGACTTAATAAATCTAAATCCATCAAAAAAATTATAGGTTGCAATTCATAATTTTTTCGAATATTAATTTCATAATTCATATCATAAAATTATAAACATTGCAAATTCAACGTATTTATGTTTGGGTATTTTAGTATTATTACTACACAAAATATTAACACATTAGGAGCATAATTTCATGAGATATAAATAAAAATATGAAAATGTAATTTAACATTAGAAGCACTCAATTTTGATTGTTTATAATTCAAACACTTATCATTCAAATGACTTGAAATTTGGTATCTAGGCATAGTTTGAACCGAAGTTTTGAAATATCTCGTTAAAATTGGGTATTGCCATAGAAAAAAAAATGAATTTGGGATTTATTTTAATATGTAGATGGCCCCCTAAGCAAATTTTATATACATCATTTAAAAGTAGACTTTATATCCAATCGTTCGGTACCAGTAACTTTCGTCTACGATAATTTGTTGAGGAGTTAGTAGGGGGTGTTTACTTTTTTTCCCACGACTGTACTTTACTACAATTCCTTTTAAAGTGCCAAACTTAGAAACTTCACATTCGGTTTAGAGATAATGTCTAAGCAACGTTGCTGTAATTGTAGTGAGAAGATGGCACCAGGCGCCAAGACATACAGGTGATTCATTGGTACTGTCTGTTACCGTTATTGATGCATGAATCACAAGGGAACCAATGTGCAATCTTGATGCAATGCTCACAAGGGAACCACTTTAGGTGTTGCTCGCACCTAGAATCGAGACCTGGTGCATTTTGTAGCCCTATGTATAAAAGTTAGAATATCGATAAAAATTCTTTGTTAAAGTCATATTTTATATATTTTTTTATAGTTATATTTTTTTATTATTGGAATTTTATTTGTTAATTTTACACCAAAAGAGAGTTAAGTCGCCAGATATGGCACTTCAAAATTTTCACTAGCTTTATTTCTGTAACAGGTTTACGTCCAAACCATTACAACACGGAGCGTGGCGAAAATACTGAGCTAGGGTTGCCGGAAAACTGCACGGGACGAAAAAGACGCCAATCTTTCCCCGCCAAATATGTAAATATAATATAGTATTTTTTTTTTTTTTTTTTATCAAATTCGTAGGTTCGTAAAGGAATTTTAAAACATTTTCAACATTTTATAGTTATTATTGACTAATTTATATTTTTAACTATTTTTTTTTTTTTTTTTTTTTTATGTTAAAAGCCCGAAATGTGGTCTAGAAAATTGCATTTTCAGAAAGTTAATCTGCTGTAAAATCAAAAAAAATTATTTTAACAAAAAAATTTTATCGATTCCCAAACTTCCTAATATAGAGCTTTAAAATGCACCAGGTTTCAATACTAGGTGCGAGCAACACCTAAAGTGGTTCCCTTGTCAGATGAACGGCAACAATGTTTTTTTTATATAAAAATTCAAATTAAAAAATTGTAAGGCTTTTTTTTTTTTTTTTTTTTTTTTTTTTTTGCCATTTTAGAGTTTTACAGACAATTTCGCCAAGATTCGTGCTTATATTTTTGAGCAGTGTAATAAAATGAAAGTACATATAACTAAAATATTTAATTAAAATAATAGTAATGAAGAAAAATGCCAACTTGCTAAAAGAGTATTACATATTTTGTTTTTTGCCGTACAAAAAATGTCGTTAAAGAAACAACTTATTATTTGCAATTTTATAGTGATTGTATCTATAGTAATATTACACTGAAAAAAATGACGTACTTAAAGGTTAGGAAATCGATGTCGTAATGATATCGATTTAAGTTTGTTTGGATCAAAATGAAATTATGCTTTCCTAATTTTGAAACACCACATCTTATCAAACCTGGATAAAACGATAATTTTGTAATTTGTAATGGTGTATTTCATTCATGATGGTATAAATAATGTTCATTAATAGAAAATGCAATATTACCCTGGAAATCCGAGAGTAATATGACATTTTCATTTCTTTGAAAGAATTATGGTATTTTGCGTCTCCTTTAGAATGCGTAAGATTACACAGCGTTGTTTTTGTGAGTGCTTCGTCAATGTCATTGATATCAATGGCATCGAAAACAAGTAATATAAAAATTTTGTTTTAAAAGTCGATTCTTAAAAGTCGAGAGATCCTACTTAGGTCATCAAAGAAAAATTTAATATAATCCCTTAAGCTAGTATTAGTTTTTGTTGCATTAAAATATCTCAATTTGTTGATTTTCTATAAGCCAGTAAACTATTGGTTTACAATGGAAGTCTATGGGAATTTGACGAAATATTAGAGATATCGCCAAGTTGCCGTCACTTTTGGTGACTCATTTTGGTTGCCAAATTTGGAGATATATCGCCACGTTGGCGACAAACTTGGCGATATTTGGCGACAGAACAGGGTCCCCCCCTATGGTCACCCCCCCCCCTTGTAGATATGAAGATGCATTAAATGCTGTTCAATAACCAATGGCCGCCATCTTGTCTCCCATATAAAACTAAAATTAATTAATTAAAATTTAATTAATGAATTAATATTTGAAAAAACTTTATTAACATCATTTGTCATCCAGTACAAGTTTAAAAAAAAATAATTTCAACTTGATGGGATGAATAAGAAGTATTTTATTACCGATTGAAAATTTGAAGAAGATATATATATATATATATATAGGAAGAGTGTGAATTAATAGTAGGAATTGAATGAGAACATAGCAATTCATATTTGAATACATCCATAGAATCAAAAATGAGTACATGTGTTTCTCAACTTGGAATAAATTTGGATGGATATTTTGAATACGTAACGTATTTAACATTGAGTGCTTTTAACTCAACTGAAGAGCCATTTTTCTCAGTGTCTAATAAAGAAATATTTGTTTCTTTGTAGGAAGTAATCTATACTCCTATTATAAAGAGGAAAAAATTGTTTATTTGTCGGAGGTAAGCTCTGGAACTACCGAACCGATTCCAAAAGTAATGGTATCAAAATGATGGTGTGAGTCCAACTTAGAACATAGGCTATATCTTATGTCGCTGCCACTACCCCAAAAGGGGTGTAGGAGCAAAAAACGTTCTAAAAATGCGATTTTAGCGTTACTGAAGGGCCTAGAAATATGAAATTTTGAGTATTAGTTACTTATAAGATATAAATGATGTCTAAGAACAGTTCTTAAACAATTCGAAATTTAAAAGGGGTGAAAATGCACAAAAAGCGTTCTAAAAAACGTTCTAAATGGTAGTTTCCACACAATCTCAGGAAATACCAAACCGATTTAAAAAATATTGGTGTCAAAATGATGGTGACAACGCTTGCTTCAAGATAGGCTATGTTTTATGTCGGTGTCACTACCCCAAAGGGGGTGCAGGAGCGAAAAACGTTCTAAAAATGCGATTTATGTGTTACTGAAGGGCCTAGAAATATGAAATTTGAAATATTAGTTACTTATAAGATATAAAAGATGTCTAAGAACAGTTCTTAAAAAATTCGAAATTTAAAAGGGGTGAAAATGCACAAAAAGCGTTCTAAAAAACGTTCTAAATGGTAGTTTCTACACAATCTCAGGAAATACCAAACCGATTTAAAAAATATTGGTGTCAAAATGATGGTGACAACGCTTGCTCCAAGATAGGCTATGTTTTATGTCTGTGTCACTACCCCAAAGGTGGTGAAGGAGCAAAATACTGAAGGGCTTAGAAATATGAAATTTGAAATATTAGCTACTTATTAGATATAAAGGATTTCTAAGAACAGTTCTTAAAGAATTCGAAATTTGAGAGGGGTGAAAATGCGCGAAAATCGTTCTAAAAAACGTTCTAAATGGTGGATTCTACACAATCTCAGGAAATACCAAACCGATTTAAAAAATAATGATGTCAAAATAAGAGTGTCAAAATAAGGGTATCAAAATGACGGTGACAACCCTTGCTCCAACATAGGCTATGTTTTATGTCGGTGTCACTACTCGAAAGGGGGTGCAGGAGCAAAAAACGTTCTAAAAATGCGATTTTTGCGTTACCGAAGGGCCTAGAAATATGAAATTTGAAATATTAACTACTTATTAGATATAAAGGATTTCTAAGAACAGTTCTGAAACAATTCGAAATTTAAAAGGGGTGAAAATGCGCGAAAAGCGTTCTAAAAAACGTTCTAATGGTGGTTTCTACACAATCTCAGATAATACCAAACCGATCTAAAAAATAATGGCGCAAAATGATGGTGATAACCTTTGCTCCAACATAGGCGATGTTTCATGTCGGTGCCACTACCCCATTGAGGGTGCAGGAGAAAAACGTTCTAAACTGCGGCTTTTGCGTTAAGGAAGGCCCTAGAATCGTGAAATTTGGAATGGTAGTTAGTTATAAGATATCAATGATCTCTAAGGACATTTCTTAAAAAAATCGAAATTTAAAAGGGGGCCAAAATGCACAAAAAGCGTTGTAAAAAACTTTCTAAATTGCGATTTCTATGCAATCTCAGAAGTACTGAACCGATTTCAAATATAATGGTGTAAAAATGATGGTGACAGATATTACTCCAAGATAGGCTATATTTTATTTCTGTTTCCACTACCCCAGAGGAGATGCAGGAGCAAAATGCGAGAAAAGCGTTCTAAAAACGTTCTAAATGCCGATTTGTCGGCAATATCTCATTAAGAATGAATCTGATTTCAAACGTAATAGTAGGAAATTGATGCTGACAGCCTCTGCTCTAACATAGACACTATTTTATGTCGTTATCGCTATCACCAAGACGTTGCAGGAGCAAAAAAGCGATCTAAATTTCGATTTTTGTGATCGGTGGGGGCTAGCAACTTAAAATTAGGCAAGGTACATATTTATTAGATATAAATGATCTTTAAGAACAGTTTCGAAAAAAATGGAAATTTAAAAAGGGGTGAAAATGCGCGAAAAGTGTCCTAAAAACGTTCTAAATTGCGATTTCTACTCAATATAAGGAAATACCAAAGCTATTTCAAAAGTAATGGTTGCAAATAAATGGTGACAGTCCCTGCTATAACATAGGTTATATTTTATGTTGCTGTCACTACCATCTGAGGCTGAGGGTTCCAAAAGCAAAACATGTTCTAATTTGCGTTTTTTGCACAACTGAGGGGTCTAACACTTTGAAGTATGGGTTGGCATTTACTTACAAGATGCAACTGCTTTCTAAGAACAGTCGAAAGAAAATTCCAAATTAAAAATAATGAAGTGAGTGAAAAGCGTTATAAATTACAATTTTTAAGCAAACTTATAAATTATCAAACCGATTAAAAAAATAATGATGACAAATTTTGGTGATAGAATCTGCTCAAACATAAGCTATATTTTATGTCTGTTCCACTACCACCAGAGGGTTGCAGGAGCTAAAAACTTTCTAAATTGCGATTTCTGTAATTCTGAAAAGGCTAGAAACTTTAAATATGACATGGTAGTTACTTATAAAATATAAATGTCCTCGAAGGAACGTTGAAAATAAATTCGAATTAAAAAGGGGTGAAGCGAAGGGGAGGGGCGAAAAGCATTCTAAAAAAGTTCTAAATTACGATTCTATGCAATTTCAGGGAATATAAACCGATTATAAAAGTAATAGTTGCGAATCAATGGTAACAGTCTCTGATCCTACACAGGCTATATTTTATGCCGATAATTCTACCATTTGGGGTTCACAGGAACAACAAACGTTCTAATAAAAGGGCTTTAAAAGCTTTTTAAATTACGTTTCTGTGGAATATTAGGAAATAACAAACCGATTTAAAAATTAATGTTGGCAAATTAATGGTGACAGTTCCTGTTTCAACATAGCCCTTTATGTTGGGAGAGGTGGTAGGACTTGGAATTTGACATGATGGTTAATTTTAAGATGTAAGAAGATGGTTTCTAAAAAATTCAAAACTTCAAATGAATACTGAAATGAGCGTATTAATTGAGCATAAAAGTTTCAAAATATTTTTTAAATTATCATTTATTTAGTTTTACTTCATTTTATTAATTTAAGTCTCATTTCTGCCTAATGCAGTGCAATAATGATGTTTAATCAAACTGTGTTTTAAATAGTAATTTTTGAATTATTCCTAAAAGTAATAAGTACCTTTTAATAAAAAAAAACTTTTAATAAAATAAAATATTACCTTTTAATAAAATAAAAATTTAGTTAGTACCTTTTAATAAAAATTAGACATATAAATATCACTTGGCATATTTCAAATATTACGCGAGCAAAGCCGCGGGGTTTGCTAGTATGGGAATAAAAAAGTACCGATTTTTTAAAAACGGTTTCACTGCAGGATAAGTTGTAGATAGAGTTCACAAATAAATCACATTTTTTTGTTTTTCTCAATGAGGTGGATACAGTTAAATTATATTGAAAAATTTCATCTTCAATTCAAGTTTTTAACCTTTTGAATAGTCGTGTTATATTTTTATATCACTTGATTTTAATACCCTACTTCCAAATATACACAGGAATTTTTTAATAAAATTTTGCTTTTATAATATATGTGATAAAAATATTCTGCATTTATTTCCATATCAAACTATTCATAAATTCTCGTGAAATTCAATCATACTCCACCTTGTAGTAACAAAATTACTTACCCCATAAAAAGGTTAATTGATTAATTTTATTTCTCGCGTTTATTTTATGTCGGTAAAAGGCTGATATTTGACTATAGAGTTGGACTTAATTAGTAAAATTTAAATTATCAGTAGCAGTATAATTTTCACATCATGTTAGCAAACCCCTAGACATATTTCAACAACCATGTGCGCAAATCTGCGGGCATTGCTGTATGCACTGTAAAAAAAAAAACCACTGTAGATTTGCCAGAACAAACTCGATCACAGTGAATGTGCTGTATCTTTCTTTGGTTTCCTGACTATATTAACATGGAAAATACAGTAGAAGCGTAAAATTAACATCACGATGTGCTGGCAATTTGGACGCATTTTTTTACAGCACAAACTGCTGGCGTCCCAATTGCCAGCATATTGTGCTGTTAATTTTACGCAACTACTGTATTTTCCATGTTAATATAGTCAGGAAACCAAAGAAAGAAACAGAACATTTACAGTAATCGAGTTTGTGCGCGAGATGAACAGTACTTTGTACTGTAAAAATGTTGTTTTTTTTTACAGTGTATGCTAATGAAATGATTTAAATTAGCCACTTTCTAAGTAAATTAAACTAAACACGGTACATTATATATCACATTAACTTATCCCTTTAAGACCCAACCCGCACGATCGTGCGGGTTAGACATTCATTTAAATGCTGGCTTCTGAGTCGTATGTGATAAAAACTCGAATCGAACGATCGTTCTGGTTAGCAGATAGAGTAAAGCAACATTTTTTATCAACATGTAGCGGTTCCAGTACATGTTTTACTTTCTACAGGCATGACTAGTTTTGTTTACAAATACGTCGGGTCTTAAAGGGCTATTGACTTCGAGTCGGGACATATACATACATCCCAGGGGGCTCTTTTTTGTTCTATTTGTATCACTTTTTGAAAAAAATATCTCTGCAATATACAGAGTGTCCCTGTCCATTATTAAACGACCCTACTTTAAACTTGTCTACAGACAAAACTATTGTTCATAAAGTTGTAAAATTTTGTGAAAAGCATAATAAAGGAATGGGAATTTGTTTAAGCAAAAAAAAAAAAGTTCAAAATTTTGCCACCAGAGGACGATTTTTAATAAATTGCACATTTAGCATTATAATAGGTTAGAAATTTTATTTACTGGGTGTCCATAATTAAACGACCCTATTCTAAAGTTGTGTACAGACAAAACTATAGTTCAGAATGTTGTGAAATTTTGTGGAGGACATGATAAAGGTCATGGGAATTTGTTTGAGCGGGGAAAAAAAAATTAGGAGGCCGTTTTTTAACGAATTATACATTTAGCGCACATTTACGATAGTTTAACAAATTTTGTTATAACTAAACATGTTCCGCACGACGGTAACCATTTTCAGATACCATTTGGAATCGTTAGCTAGCATGTTCCACAGTTGGCCGCAGTGTGTTCTGGGAAATGCTAGGAACATGTCGTGAAATGCTGTTTTTAGAATATGGTTAAGTTCATAAATAAAATTTCTAAGCTATCGTAATACTAAATGTGTAATTTACAGACCTGCCAACCTTTGGAAATGAGAAATCGTAGCATACAAAATTAAAATCAATCTGGAGGTTGGTTGGTTGGTTTTTCGTGTTTCGCAGCCATCTTTTGACATTCGTAAAAGGAATAAGGTTTCAGTCTTTCAACTCAATATGGTAAATATTTTCCCCTGAAATTTTTTATACGATTTTTAGAGTTTCTTTTCATTTTGCAGCGTTTTTTTTTTTTTACATTTGTAAAAGGAGCCTGGTTACAATTTTTTAGCCCAGTGCAGTAAATTTTGACGAAATTCGCGATTTTTTTCCCGCGATCATTTCGGGATATTCACAATTTTTTCCCCACAATCGTGATTCACATTTTTCTATCACGATTCTTTGCTGAAATCTGCACTTTTTACCATGAACTTTTGACGAAATTCGCATTTTTAACCGCGATCATTTGACGAATTTTGCATTTTTTACCACAATCCTTTGACGAAATTAGTGTTTCCTTTCTGCGATCTTTCGGTGAAATTTGCGTTTTCTTAATGATCTTTCGATGAAATTTGCATTTTCTTACTGATCTTTTGACGAAATTCTTGTTTTCTTTCTGCGATATTTTGACAAAATTCACGTTTTTACCACGATCCTTTGGCGGAATTTATTTTCTTCTACGGTCAATTGACGAAATGGATTTTTTTTTTTTTTTACTCGGTCATTTGTCGAAATTCGCGATAATTTATCGCAAATCGTGCGATTTTGCACACTATTTCAAACCTTGCCCCTCAAAGAGCCAACCCTCCACTCCAGAAATTCTTAAAATGACACCCTTTTTTCTAAGGAAGGGAATTCCTGTATAAATATTTACAGAAACACGATTCACTCGTGATTAATATACATAAAGAGTGTTTTATGTTGAGAAGCTTGTTTTGCAGCTCAGATTTTTTTTTTCCATGAGCATTTTTTAATGTCCGAATTTTTGGACTAATGGCCAATTTTTTAAAACTTTTGGAAATGAATACTTTGAAATTTTGGAAATTTCGGAACAGAATAACTCCTGAAAAATATGCTGCGCGGGATAAAAATCACAACTAGAACGTAAAAATGCGTTTGTGTTTTTTGCAAAAAATCGTAGTTTAAGACCGATTTTCGTAGCATCGTAGTTTATAGGTCCAAATCGTAGCAACTACGATTTTTTCATAGCAGTTGGCAGGTCTGAATTTATTAAAAATCGCCCTCTGGTGGCGAAATTTTGAACTTTTTTTCCTTAAGCAATTCCCATTCTTTTATTATGTCTTTCACAAAATTCCACAACTTTATGAACAATAACTTTATCTGTCGACAATTTTAAAGTAGGGTCGTTTAATTATAGAAAACCTGTACTTATACTATCGTAGTTTAAAGGGATATCCACCACAAAGTGAAAATTTTATAAATTGTGGTACGATTGAAATAGCCGCCAGTTTTGGTCCGTAATTAATCATTTGTATCACCGTGTTGCATATCTGCAACATACTCGAAAACCAAAGTTACTTATACAGTGTGCTTTAAACAACGATTTTTTTATTGCTGCTATCTCCCAGCACAGCAATTAATGTAAATTGTTCAGAGAATTCTCAGGAAACATCGATACAGAGCTAATTTTTTATACCAAAGTTTTTTCTATCGCTTGGAAATTTCGCATCATTGTTTATAAAATGAACTTCGTGAATTTTGTAAAAAATAAAAAGCTGGAGACACGTAAAAATATATTTTGTACAAAGATAAGTTCGAATACTTTACAATTTTGTATTAGAAAACTAACCATATTTATAAGAAATGTGTTATTTTCTGCTTATTGTAGATATGAAAAAGTGCCTTTTAGTAAATAATAATAAATAATAAGTATATTCTAAATTTTTTAAATTATTTTTATATGCTTAAAATGGTGTATTCTAAAATATGAGTAAATATTTTTCAAATCTGAGTTATTTGTTTATGAATGGTTAAAGTGTTAAGCAATAGTTGCTATTAAAATTTCCACCTTTAAGAAATATAATATTTTTTGCTAAACCTATTAAATAAAGTATGAAATATCAACAGAGTTTTAGAGTTTTCACTCCCCAGAACGGTCATCATATAACAATAATTTAATTTTGATTTTTTTATAATAGTTGTTCTGTATGATATTTTTTGACTTATTTAATTTTTAAAAAATTATGATTGAACAAGGCAAAGATTGCGAATAAAATATTCTGATACTAAAAAATAAAAAGCATCCGTACCGTAAATGGAACGCATACGTGATACTTGTTCTGAAGAAACTAAAAGAATCATTCAAAAATAAGCTTCTGAAGGAGAAATTGTTTTGAACAAAGGCCATAACATTGTGAAAAAAAATCCCATATACGCCTATATATTTTATTTATCATATCATTTGTTTTAAATTCTAAACTCTGACGCTAATAATTACATGTTTTAATTTTCTAAATGTATTTCAATATCTAACAATATATAAAACATTCCTTTTGTCCAAAAACCCGACATCAACTTACATTTCTGCAGAAGAAATATTTCTAGCTCATTAAAGAGTATGGCATTTTCAAATGCAGTTAGTTATCTAATTCTTCGTCAATCAATTCTTCTAGAATTCTAAAGAAAATCTATAAGTCACTGAATTCCTGCGTCTCTATAACTATAATAAGCGATTCAAAGAACACGATAAAGTTTATAGGATCAAAGTTATTCTGATTTTTGAAACTGAGTTTAGCTCTAGGCATTGCATTAGTTTTGAAATTTTGAATATTTGTGCTATATTTCGCTTGAATGGTTTGCATTCTATGCTAAATTTTCAAACATAAATATTCTTTTAAAGCTATACTTCTGACTACTGAAGAAATAAAATGTATCATGCTGCAAAAATTCTAAAATCTCTTCTGAAATGAATAGTTCTGATCAATTTAACAATGGGAGTAAGTTAGAAATAATTTTCAACATTTTTACTATTTTCTGAGAATTAAATATGCTATATGCTATATGCTACATTATAACTGCTACAAAAATTCCTAATCCATTAATTTTTATTGTCGAATAAATTCTGCTGTTAAACCAGATTTTCCATTTTATGGTACTTTAGACAGTTACGTCAGAAAAACATCTATCTCATTTCCAGATAGTAAAAATTTCTATTGGGGCATGTTATCTATTTTCCGCCGATAAATTCAACTTTGTTGGGAAAATCTATAAATCATCGAACTCTTGCAAGTCTTTTAACAAATGGAACAAACTGTTTCAGTTCAAAATAATCATTTTTATCACTTTCCAAGATAGTTGAAAAGTTTTTATGACTTCTATTTGTCTGGCCGTATGGCGCAGCTCTAGTTCTGGTAAATATACTTGGATTGCCCTAAAATTTTTGCATGTTATTGTCGTTTACTGGTAGGGTATTCCGTTACAGTACGGTCAATGGGGAAAAAATCGTTTCAAGTTCATTTTAGTAATGTTAGACTATTCCACACATAATAAAATTGATATGCATTTATTAAGTACACTAAAACATGCATTCTGTAGAATATGGCTTGCAAAGCATTTACTTTTCATTTACAGGTCCACACAAAAGAATTCAGTTACATAATGTTCTGCGGGGGAAAACTTTTTACAGCGTATTTTTGTTCTGTTACGCTATTTCTAATATGAAATCGATATACATTACTGAGGCTTACTATAAGATACTTGTTGTATGACATGATGTGCATAGCATTTATCGTTCAGTTAAAGGGACACACAAAAGATTCGAATACAGTGCTATCTATTAGCGATAATTGCTGGAAGTGCGTTCATTTATGGTATGCGCGTTTAGGTCGAACAGAACTTTTGATTACTATGTAGTGTGCATAAATGCTATAGATCATATACAGGGCTACACAAAAGAATTTGTAATTATTGCGGAGTATCAGCGTGACTAGCTTAAAAGCGACTTTTAATTGAGTTATGACTTTTCAAGTTGAACTATATTTAGTATATTAAGAGTTGTTTGAATAATATAAATAAAATATACATAGCCACACAAAGAACTCGATCCCTCTTAGGAATGATAATGTCTAGAAGTGGGATTTCAGTAGCTTTACCCATGTTTTAGCCTGAATTAAATTTCAGCTTAATATGTGCTCCATATAAATATCTGAGAGTAATATATAGGGCTGTACAAAATAATTCAAATATGTTTCCGTATATTGGTAGAAATTAATGAAGGTGAATTTTTAAGCTATTGTGCATTTTTTTTACTAAATTAAGTTTTAGCATACTATGTAGAATATATACAAATCTGTAGATTAAATACAGGGCTGCACAAAAGTATTAGACTACTTTTCTGGCTACGGACGGTAATCACTGAAATCTGGTTTTAAAATGTGCTATCCATTTTCTAGATTTAATTAGATTATTTTCACATAATTAAATAACGAATTTTCGTTAAAGAATTTTGGAAGTGTTGGAAAATGCTTCTTAATCTATGCTTGACGCATGATTTTTCTTTATTTTTTATCCTTTCCTTTTTTTAACGGCATCACTCTTTAGGCTATGTATTAGTCTCATTCTTTTCGATCATTATGCATCATTGGTTTTAACCTCTCTATTAGCATTCATCTGTATTATATCTGAAACCCAGTGACAAGGTAAGAAAAAATAAGAAATGTATTTCTGATTATAGAAAGTAAGTGGAGCATTATTGCTCGTTCTTTCTTCAGCCCACAAGTGGTTGACAAGTTCGGTCCTTAAATTTGGTACTGGGGAGGTGCTGGGTTCAAACTCACGTCGCGCACGTTGGCCTAACCGGGGTTTTCTTCCGTGGTTTCTTTCCAATCTTGCCGTAAATAAGGGTAAGATTCCCTTAGAAAACCCCCACGGAGGACATAGCTCTCGCACAGATAATAGGTCAAAACAAATATCACCACAACCTTTCTATTTAGGGTTCCAGACTTAAAAAGTAAAAACGGAACTATTATAAGATCATTCCTGTGTCTGTCACAGCCATTTTACTCGTAAATTATGGAATGCAGAAAACTCAAATTAGGGAAAATAATAAAGACTATTACTATTATTAAACATTCACAAATATATTTAGGAAAAATGTAGGGGGCTAATTAAGTTACTTGGAAAAAATAATCTTTTACTTGTATATAGTGTGGGGTATCGTGTGAAAGCTTTCGCAACGCTGAACTGAAAAATACATTTCCTTTAATTTTAGGTATTATATTTTCAGCTATATCAGCGAAAATGTAGTGCAAAAATATGTCCCCCGCTCTCATCTATTTCCGAATCTAATGAAACGAAAATTATGAAACAATTAGAGGTAGTAGACGTTAATTTAAACCTTGCAGGAAAACTATAGCGGCCCTAGGCCACATAGTTTTTGAGAAAAATGCATTTTTCCGTTACACACACATTTTGATTGCGGGCATTCGGAAAAGGTATTAAGGAGTCCTAGAGGTACCTATCATAGAAGAAGTATAAAATCATTGGTAATAATGATTTTCGAAAAAAATCGTCTGTAATTAGCCGAGATATTAACACTTAAGGACAGGGATTTGTGCAATGTAATTTGTAATGAAATTTGTGTAATGTGTAAAGACACGGATTTGTGTAATGTAATGCCCAGTCGCTGTATAAAAGCAATAAACGTCAAATTATTAAAAACAGACTAATTTAATTAGAATTAAACACATAAATACTATGGGATTCGCAACTAGTTTGCACTGAGTGGATCTCTCAGTACGCCTCCCGTGTCTTTAAAAGTTAATTAAAAACCTATCTAGAAAAACGTGGCACGGACCAATTCGGCGTTGCAACTTTGCTACCTCCTTTCGATGCGCACTTAGCACAATGCCAAGTTTAAACTTTGAACAAGGGTTTTGTTTTAGCTTCACTGTAAAAATAAAAAATTATTACTACACTGAATTTGCTTTTATGAAATGCCAAATAAAGTTTAAATATGCACAACTTTTGTTGTCAGTACCGAATTAAATTCATAAAAAAACAGAAGATTAAAAAAAGAATTATACAAAATAGCAATATTTGATATTATTTAGGCTTCATATCTCTTTGAACTTTCATAGTATACCCATTCATACTTTTCTAGTATATACAGCTATACCCAACTCTACGTTGTATAGTTTTTTACAAAGTCTTATTATTCTTTTAGTAACGATTTTTTAATAATACAAATAATAATTCATATTGTAGAGAAACCTCTGAGCGCGAGTAATACTCGCTCTTGACCGTTTGTTTTGTGTAAATTTTAATTAGTCTCTTAAAAACTTTTTCTTCCAATCGAAGTTAAGTAAAATGTATCAAGTCAAAAGAAATTTTATTATATTTTGAGAAAGGAATAACAGAAAGGTACAGTTTGAAAGTTTTTTGAATCATTTTTAGTAGTCATAAAATTATTCCGAAAATTGAATATATTTCAAGTGTTTCACATTTTCATAAAACTTCCGAACAGTTCAACTTTTTTGTCCGTAAATTCTGTTGTTAAAGCGGATATTTTATTTTTCCTTCGTGCAGTGTTACTCAAAACTTTCTAGTTCGGTTAAATTTGTAAAAAAAAAAAATATTACGGCTTGTTATGTATTTCTCTATCAATATACTCTTCTAGTTTTGTTGAGAAAATCAATAAATCAGAGAATTCTCGCAAATCTTAGTAACTATAATAAGTCGTTAAAAAAAATATTCTTGAGATCAAAATGTATCCTACTTTTTGAAACTTTGTTTCATTTTAGACTTTGCATTAGATTTAATTTTTTATATCATATTGTGTTATTCATTTTTATCATACTATCATTTTTGTATCTTTCGTGACCAGGTAACGCAATGCTGAGACATAATATTTCGGATTATAAATAATAACAAGAAAGAAAATCCTCCAGCATCGATTATGAAAAACTTTCCAAGACTTTCAGAATATTGTAACAAAAGCTAATAGCTTAATAAGGTGAAAGTTGTCTAAAAAAACAATTTAGGAAATGCATAACGCATTTGAAAATCCATTTTCTGCAATTTGCATCAGTGGTCGGGAAAATACCCGACTTTCTTGTGCAGTACTGTATATGATCTATACAATTGTATGTATACTAAATAGTATGCTACATGTAAGTTCAATTAGACGTATAGCACACTTGGAAATTCCCATTCAGCAATTTCCGTTGATAAACAAAAGTTTTTTTAGATCTTTTGTGTAGCCCTGTATATAATCTATCTAATTTATACACATCAGGTAATATCCAAAAAAAATTACATTTTAAAACGCTTAGTACAACTGAAAACGCACGTTCAGCAATTATTCTTCATAGGCAGTACTGTAGACAAATTCTTTTGGGTGTCCCATGTAAATGAACGATAAATTCTACGCACATCTGATTCTACAGTAAGAGCCTTGTAGTACACCTTAGTGACATATATAAATTTAAATAAATTTTAAATAGTTTAATATCATTAAAATGCACCGCAAACAATTTTTACCCATAAGCAATGTAACAGAATGTAACAGAATTCTTTTGAGTGCCCCTGTGAATGAACCGGTAATGCTATCAGGGACAGCGAACCTTTTCACATCCAGTAACATAATGTAACAGAATTCTTTTGATTGCCCCTGTGAATGAACCGGTAATGCTACCAGGGACGGCGAACCTTTTCACATCCAGTAACATAATGTAACAGAATTCTTTTGAGTGCCCCTGTGAATGAACCGGTAATGTTACCAGGGACGGCGAACCTTTTCAAATCCAGTAACATAATGTAACAGAATTCTTTTGAGTGCCCCTGTGAATGAACCGGTAATGCTACCAGGGACGGCGAACCTTTTCACATCCAGTAACATAATGTAACAGAATTCTTTTGATTGCCCCTGTGAATGAACCGGTAATGCTACCAGGGACGGCGAACCTTTACACATCCAGTAACATAATGTAACAGAATTCTTTTGATTGCCCCTGTGAATGAACCAGTAATGCTACCAGGGACGGCGAACCTTTACACATCCAGTAACATAATGTAACAGAATTCTTTGGATTGCCCCTGTGAATGAACCGGTAATGCTACCAGGGACGGCGAACCTTTTCACATCCAATTACCAACAATAAAAAGATTTAATGGATCAAATAATAATGAATGAAAATTACTTAAAATTTTGTTTCTAGCATGAAAAATATATAGGTAATATATCTGATGCTATACTTTAAAAATTTATTTTAAAAATATTATTTCTGTTGTCTCATCTTAGGTGACAAATAATTTATTATGAGCTTCGTACTTAGTTATTTTTAAGAAAATGCAACTTGAATTGGACACATTTGACAAGATATTTTTACTTGAATTTTTAATATTGTTTATTTCCGAAAAGAATGGCTCGCACAAAAAATTGTCAAAATAGCAAGTACCAGAATCTACAGCTTTTAATATCTGGAATTGAATTCGAAATTGTTTAATTTTACCATCGCCATTTTTGCTTAACCTTTTAATCTTTCTTTTGAAATAATCTCCTAATTTTCTCTTATTCTTAAAATTTTGTGAATCAATATCGAGCTAGATTAAGTTTATTACATTAAGCTATATTTTAGCGTCTTCAATCTGTATGACAATGACAACCAACCGAACTAATCGAATTCAGATAAAAAGAGACAACATCTAGATTCATAAATGCGTGTGTGAAATTCTACTATATTTTGATGTAAAACCTGAATCTATGCCGTGCCAAAAATATTCTGCAGCGTGCCAATTATGGTACGCATTTTACTCCTGCGGGCAGAGCTATGTGCTATAATTTCATGTTACAGTAAAATTATGCAAAATTTCTTTTGCCTCTCCTGTGAAATTTACTTTTGTCGAGATGTGTCACTTTTCTTGTGGGTAAGCGATATATTAAATTATTTTATTTGTGGGTCCGGATTGGGAGAGCCCCAAAATATCATGAATGATAATTTTTAAAAAAACTTACATTTTTTCACACATAAAAGGCATAATAACTAAAAATAATTTATGAGTATTTAAAATAAAACTATTTGCTCAGACATTCTCTTGAAATCACTGAGAAATAAAAAACAAAAACCTTTGGATAATCATCAAGTTACGCACAACATTTGCACAAATCAAAGGAACGGGTTTTAAGCGATATCGCGTTAACGAGATTTTGTATGATACAAAGAATCACCTAATAGCAAAAATTGAAGATTTTTATAAATATTCCCTGTTTTTGTTGGAAAAATAATTTTTATGTAATATTAGCTGACCCACACGATGCGACGTTTCCCGGACCCGTTATAATAACAAATAAACTCCAAATGTGTAAGATTTTATAACTTTAACCCGATTTTCCATGGATTTAAATAATATTTTAAATAAAAAATTCGCGAACAAATATTGATATGTTGTGGTAGAAGCGTAGTTGAGATTTTGTTTGTGTGTGTGTGGGGGGGGGGTCACGTAGAGTCGTTTTACAGCTAAAAAAATAGTTGTTTATGTCCGAACTATTTGAAATTTCTAACGGTTATAAATATGACCGTTTTGGAGCCCGTAGAAAAATATTGATACCTCTTTGTAACTTAAATATGTTTTCTTCTCGCGCCGAGTCCTTTAACATAACTATGAAAAAAAGTTTTTGTCGTCTGAACTGACTAAAATTTTAATCGGTTATAAATATATTAATTTTATCCAATCCCACTTTATAATTTCGTGAAAAAATATGCATATTTAGTAGTGAAAACATGATCCGATGCTGCGCCGAAACATCCCGTGTTTTAGGTTTCATTGAAAATTTGACATCTTTTAAATATTTCTACACGTCCGAACAATTCAAAATTTTCGTAACTGATGTAAATTCTGTCGAGATGCTCTAAAATATACCGACCTTTAGTTACTTTTAGCATAGAAAGAAGATCGTCTTCAGGAGGCACGAAGTGACCTGCAGTTACGAATTTTTTCGAAAGAGTTAAAATTCGTATGTTTCAAAAACAATTGCGCCATAGAAAAAAACGTCTTTAAATACATATTTTCATCAATTTCTGCCTCTTAAATCTCCCTAGGAGTTCGTCGTCTAAAGCTAGAAAAAGTCAATCGCGAAAACGAACCTTTTTCTAAAAAAATTTCAAAGTGTTAACAACCATATTTTTTCATTAATTGATTGCGACGTTTAAAATGTAAAAGTACAACATTTAAGAATATGCATTCTTTTTTCCGTATATCGAACAGTTCGGTCGATGAGCGTTAAAATATTCGTCCAAGAAAAACAGCTTATAGTTCTTCCCTTCTACGCACGAGATAAAGCAGGTACTGAGCATAATGAACTTGCTTATGCACTTGCTGATTTTCAGAAAAAGCATGCGATAAGTTTTTAATTAATACCTCAGCTAATTAACAAAAAATCAAAATTCTGAGCCTCAGATGCATCAGGACTGCTCCCTCCCAAATTTTCATACTTGTGCGTTTGGTAGATTTCGCTAACCATCGCCAATAGACAAACACACACACACACACACATTGAAACTTTCTTTTATTAGTATGGATTTTATTAAAGAAATCTTTAATGAGTCTCGTAGAAATACGTTATAGTAATGTATCATCTAAAGTAGTGATGATTAACATATGGTTCGCGGCCCACTTGTCTTTTATAAACGACTCGAGAACACACAATCATTAATTTCTTTTTATAAAAATGTGAGTTACGCACTAAAATATTCAAAGCCGCCAACATTGTTTTAAATATTTTGGGGGTAAATCACGTCCGCTCCTTTATTTATAGTTTATAATTACATTAAATCACACATAATGATATTTCATTAAAGAAACACTTGTTTTACATGTGGTATTTAATTTGCTTGCACGTGCTGTGTATGTTAGTTCACTATTTATCTTTTATTATATGAAATTCCTATTAATGTTTAGAACAGTTTTGCTGAATAAATACATTTAGTTATAATAGATTTAGTTAAATGGATATTTTAAAGAATTTAATTCGATTTCATATTATAATTTGTAAATCAATAAACATTTTAAATTGAAAAACTGAAAAATTTCTGTTATTTTCCTAAATATTTTAATCTGAGTCACATGAAAAGCCCGTTTTAAAGTTTGAAATACTGGAAAAGTCTGTTTTTAAGTTTGAAATACTGGTAAAGTCTGATTTTTTAGGGTTCCGTACTTAAAAAGTAAAAACGGAACCATTATAAGATCACTCATGTGTCTGTCTGTCTATCACAGCCATTTTACTGGAAAACTATAAAACGTGGAAAGTTGAAATTGAGGGAAATAATAAAGACTATTGACCCACACATTTTCAGATATTAAACATTCGTAAATATATTTAGTGAAAATTTAGAGGGGCTAATTAAGGTACTTGAAAAAAAAAAACTCTTTTCTTTGTATATCGTGTGAGGTATCGTGCGAAAACTTTCGCAACGTTGAACACAATCCATTTCTTTCAATTTTAGATGTTCTATTTTCAAAGATATTGTCGAAAATGTATCGCAAAAATATGCCCCCCGCCCCCCTCCCCCATCTAATTCCGAATCTACTGAAACTGAAATTATGAAAAAAATAGAGGCAGGCGTTAATTTAAAAATTGCAGGAAAATTATAGTGATTACCCTAGGTCACATAGTTTTTGAGAAAATCGCATTTTTCCGTTACACACAAATTTCGATTTACGGCCATTCAGCAAATGTGTTGAGCAGCGCTGGAGGTACCTATTGTAGCAGAAGCACAAAAGCATTGTTGATAATGATTTTCGAAAAAAATCGTCAGTAATTAGCCGAGATATTAAACCTTAAATATACGGACGGTTTGGACATACATAATGACAGGGGCGATATACTCAATGTACCATCGGCTTTTAAAGCTTAGTTAACAATTTTTAATGATGTACATGTGCAATGCAATGCTTAGTAGCAGTATAAAAGCAATAAACGTCAAATTGTTAAAAACAGACTAAGTTAATTAGAATGAATCGCATAAATATTATGGGATTCGCGACTAGAATGCATTGAGTGGATCTCTCAATACGCCTTTCGTGTCTTTAAAAGTTAATTAAAAATGTCTCTGGAAAAACGCGGCACGGACCAAGGTGGCTTTGCATCTTTGCGACGTCATTTCGAAGCGCGCTTAGCACAAGGCCAAATTTAAGCTTTGAACAAAGGTTTTGTTTTAGCTACACTGTAAGAAGATAAGTTTTTACTACGCAGAATTGATTTTTATGAGATGCCAAATGAAGTTTAAATGTGTACTGCTTTTATTGTCAGTACCGAATTAAGTTCATCATAAACATATTAGGATAATATTAAAAAATGATTTATACGGAATAGCTATATTTGATATTATTTAGGTTCCATATCTCTTTGTACTTTCATGGTATATATATTTACACTTTTCTAGTGTATACAGTTATACCCAACTCTACGTTGTATAGTTTTTTACAAAGCCTTAGTAAATATGCTTTTAGCAACATTTTCTTTTTTTTTTATAAAAAGCGTATATTTTGACTATAAATAATACGTAATATCAACAATTTGCTTTTATCTTTATATACCAATTTTAGCAAAAACGTATATTTGCTATTTAATTTTATTTTCACGTAATGAATCTATTTAGTTAATTTTTGTGAGTATTTCTATATTAGTCATCAATCCTCCAGTAATTATCAGTACTATTAAGCGATAAGGTAACAGAACCGAGACGGGCACTTCCAAATAAAAATAATAAATAGTATTGATATATTTCTTTATCTGTGTAGTTTTGAAAAAATATGTATTCACTATTTATCTTTATGTGGGATTTATGGAAATATGTAGAAAATTTTCATGAGATAAGTACATTGGATTAAATGGTTTTCTTAATCATTTGCATATTTTTGTTCTAATAAAAAAAAATAATTAAAAAATATTTTAGACATCACTGCATAAGTGATTAACAGTTCTGACTGATTAATGTTAACGTAACATAACAAAGGAGTGCATATGTTAGGCATTACTACGTTGCACATTTTTAGAAACTAAATGCATTTAGTTAATGTTTTATTATTAAATTATTTTTTTCTCAACTTCTTTTTAAAAAAGAATATTTATTAAAATTAGTCTTTACTTTATCAGTTATTATCAGTTTTGTAATCGAATGTTAAGAAAAAATCAAAGCCGTATGTTTCGAAGCACAGGTAGTACCGACGTTTTCCTTATATCTTTATCTGTCGACTTTATAGAAAATATATAATCGCAATTTATCTTTTATAATGTCGAATTCATAGACTTATGTAAAAGATTTTTTCGAAATAAATGAATTCAATTAGATGATTTTCATGGTTTATATTCTTTTCCCCTGTGTCTTATCAAAAAGCATTTATCAATGTTAGACAAAATACAGACAATAACAGATAAATCAAACCATTAGTAATTTATCTGTTCTAGACTTGAATGTTCGGTGATAGGTAACAGAACAAAAGCATGTATTTTGTAGCACAAAATTTGTCAGTACCAATATTTTCTTTTAATTCATTGTCAACTTTGGGAGAAATGTGTCTTCGCTGTTTATCATTTATTATATCTTATGATGGAGATATGCAAAACGTTTTCACGAAATAAATGTCTTTCGGTAAATGATGATTTTTATGATTTGCATTCTTTATCTCTGTGTCATATAATCATTTATCAAATGTAAAAGGCAAAAAACTGAATAACGTTTTTCTTCAGCCATTTTTCTTTCATTCACATTATAATTTTAAAACCAATAAATATTTCAGCGCGTAACATTACTTTTTTTTAATTTTTATTTTTTCATTTTAAGAAGTAAATTTCCAGGGTCATCACGCAACCAGTGTTCATTTCAGGGTGTAGCCCGGGGGGACATCCCCCCCGGAGCAATGAGGTGCCCCCCGGAAGGTTCGAGATTTTGTGTTGTCACTGGTCAAAAAGTACAATTCCCTTCCGGAACTCTATAATATTCCCCGGGCGTCACAGAAATCCCTCCCGGAGAAAAGTGTCTGAATTCAACGCTGCACGTAACTTTATCGAAGCATGCGATGCGAATAGGCGCTGCAATGTGAAATTCGCTTAAAAAATGTTACCAATGTGTAAAAGTATTTAAAATATAGGCCTATATACTTTTAGATTCGTAAAAAGAACTGCGATTTTAAGCACTGTCCAATAAATAGTTAAATCCAATTTTAAGATATAAAAGACAATAGGTTCAGAATATATTTCTTAAATTCTTTCTTAAGATTTTTAATGAGTAGCTGTATGTAATTTAATCTCTTTTAAAACATTGTAAATAACAATACTATTCTCACTTTTTAATGGTTAATTCAAACGCACACCCATGTAAATAGATAAATATAATATATTTAAAATCATTACCCTATCTTAACTTTACTTAGAATTTTCTTCATTTAATTTACTTGTTTAATTTACCGTTTGCTTCTTTTCTTCGTCCGCCAAATTGGACTAAGCTATTGGCTACCAGCCTTGTGCATTGCGGCTTTTTGTATTCCTACGCTCTAACCAATAAATCACTTTGCACTGGGTCAGAATGGAACTTTTTCTAGTTTCTCTTAGCCTCTCAAAATCTGTGGCTCCAGTTTCAGTGGACTGTCAATGCCGTAATGTAGCTCCTTAATATAAAGTCTGAATTTTCCCTAGTTGTGTGCTGCCATAAATTTACATAATCTGCTGAGGGATCATATAGAATATGTTCTGTAAGACTGACTGTGTCTCGAGTAGTACTTTCTCATCTAATTATTGCTGCCATTTATTTGTTAAATAAAGACTTGTTACTGCAAAGGGTTGGGTTGATTTTTGACGGCCAATTATCTACTCGAGGGATATAGCCCCAGGGGGGGGTGCCCTCCGTGGGGGTCTTTCTAAGGGAACCTAACCCATATTTACGCATGGAAATCCATGGTTCGAAGAAAACCACGAAAACTCCAAACGATTAGGTCGACGGGCACGATTGGGTTTGAACCCAGCACCTCCCGTCTATCAGCTTCGAGAGCAGAACCTCTCGGCCACTGGTGGGGCTGTTACTGCAAAGGCCTATTTTCTAACGAGAAACTCTACTGTTTTTCTGAGCCAATGCCTTGCATAACCACTTCGTACACATCTACTGCCGAAATTTTGTTACTTTATGCTCAGAATTGTATAATTACGTGATCGTACACTACTTTTCTCAACAGCACCGATTTTTCGTGACATATATATTAGGGTGGATCGAAAAAAAAAAAAAAATGTGGATAATCGAATCGTATAGGCGGCATAGAGCATAGAGAGGGCGGCATTCCGATCAAGTGAATACTTTTTGCGTTTGGTTGATTTTTGTATCAGATTACAAGATTTATTAGTATAAGTAATGAATTGCTAATATGTAGTTATTTTCCTATTCATAATTTAAATTTTCGCTTGGGTTAGAAATGCGTTTAAATACAAAATAAACTTCTTGTCTAAAAAAAATTGGTTCGGTACATGCAGTTTTTAAAAGTGGGGAAACTCTATGAATTTTGAAAAAAAAAAAAATGTAATTTTTCATATTATGCTTAAAACGTTGTCCTACATGCTCACTAATCAGAGGTTAAAAAATTTCAATCAGAATTTCTCAATTACAAAATATTTTAATTGGCAAACAAAAGGGGTAAATGTTAATGTATTGTTTGAATAGGATTTTTGGGAAATTAACGTATTTATTTCCACGTTTCCAATATATCGCTCACCCGCAAGAAAAGCGACACCCAAAGCGCTATAAGTAAGCATACAAAGTTAATGCTGGAATCTGCCGTAAATTGACACAGCTGCGCCATCTTGTGGATGGAGTGAATAACGCAAATACGCGGGTTTTTTGTATGACGTCATATATGACAGAAAATCTACCATCTGCGCATCTCGTGCGCAGGTCTATTTGAAGATATTTACAATTTAAGAGTTATAGGCGGAAAAGCAAACAAAACTATTTTAGAGAATAACTGTTAAAATTTTAATCACGAATTTCAAATATTTACTCACTCATGGAAGAGGAACCTTGTTTACCAGATTTATTGCAAAATATTTTTGTTACAGTTTGTTTTGATGAAAATATGTGTATCTAAAAAAAAATCGCAATGTCATTTTAATTTCGGGAGAAAAAGCACAAATGCTACGTAAACAGTATTGCCTTTTGCCCCGAAACTAAACTGACATTGCAACTATTTCTTAAATACATTACTTTTATCAAAACAATTGTAGCAAAAATATTTTGCAATAAATCTGGTAAACAAGGTTAATCTTCCATGAGTGAGTAAATATTTGAAATTCACGATTAAAATTTTAACAGGTATTCTCTAAAATGGCTTTGTCTGCTTTTCCGCCTATAACTCTTAAATTGTAAATATCTTCAAATAGACCTGAATTTTATGCAAGCTATTCGGGTTTTTTCCACATTGGAAGAAACTTGCCCACCTTGGGTTTATGGTATTATTTATTAGAAAAGAAAATGTATTATAAATATAATGAGCGAAAAGCATGTGTTTAAATTGATGTAATATACCAGTATGTATGTATTTTAAATAAAGTTATGTTTTTCAAATGACGAGTATATTTTTAAAATGATGATTTTATATTTTGAATGAAATGAATGCAACATAAACGCTGGTGATGGGGAAAATATTTGACGGTTTATGAACTGCTGCCGGCTAACATAAAAGTACTTTTTTACACTGTTTATTTAATCTAACCCTGTTCATATATATGAAAAGATAAAAAATTTTAATCGATTTTTCCCTCCCAGATATGCTAGAAAAATAAAAATTATGTACATGGATGTGTTTCTAGTAACAATACAACATTTTAGTATTTTTACAACTTGATTATAAATTAGCAAATTAATTTTACGTTATCTAAACGTAGCTGATAAATCGTTAAACATTCTTTATGGTTGTTACAACTGTATATACAAGTACAACAATTGAGTAAGTAATGTAACAAACTACGATTTCTAAAATATACCAGTTGGTTGGGAAATTGCAAAAGAGAATTATTTAAAACCTTTAAGCATCTTAAACGTGATTTTCAGCCCTATAATTTTTATAAAAAAGTTAAAATATTTTTTAATATTTATTATTAAATGTCAGTGATTTTAATACGGTCAATTGGCCCATCCCCGTCCGCAGCCCTTTTTTCTACTACTTATTCCGACTCTTTTCCGGAAGCCAGATTTAAAAAAAAAAAAAAAAAAAAAAAATCAAAAATCAAAAATTGAAACCGGACAAAATTAAAAGGGAAATTTGAAATTATTGGCTACCGACCAACAACTGCTACGTCGAGCTTATTATTAGTCTATAGTTTTCAGTTATTGGCAATTGTTGTGTGTTTCATAAGCCTTTTTCAAATTTGGAGAATGTTCCGCAATTGGGTTATTTCGATAAAAGTTACTTTTATTTTCTAACCATTATTTAACTTTTATACAGTTACAATTGTATACTGTTTTCTCATTTGACGCCAATCATGGCTATCGGCCCGATTACGGAAAGTTATCCATTTTACGCTTGCGAAGAACCGGTGTAAGATAATAAATGTTTAATTGAGCATACTACGTACTAATTGTAAATATTTTATATTTTATTCCAATTTTTGAAGTTTCTTCTATACTTTGTATCCTTTCTGCAATGTTATCACCTGTGCGAAGTGCAGGTATCCCATGAAACCTATTTTTCCCCGATATGACACAATGACCGATATATTTCTAGATTAAAAAAAAATAAATAATTTGTCGATTTTAGGAATTTTTTTTAAAGCTGTTGTCTAAAATTCTCAAAATATTTAAAACTATAAATAATCAATTATTGTTGGTTTAATAGTACAAGAATTATTGCTTGCATTTTAAATCAAAGTGGATCCTAATGTAAAATTAAATGAGTTTTAAATGGAATGAATGAAATGTTTCTATTTTAAATATTATAAATACAATTCGATCAAGAGAATATTTGGCAATTTATCGCCTGCGCCCGGTAAATAAAAAATATGCCTTAAAATTAATTAAATAATTTATACTTAAACTCTAAGCGTAATAAAACGTTTAATTCTCATTGAAAATACACAGGTTTATGTAATTTTTATAACTTTATCTTATCAGGAATCGAATTAAAAACGCTGCTGTAAAATTCTCTCTTAACATACATTAACTAATTTTTATATGTCCTTGTTCATTGCAATACAAAAACATAATTCAAATAGAACGTATTAAAATCACTGACATTTAATAATATATATTAAATAATATTTTAACTTTTTTATAAATTATAATAAAACACAAAACTAACCTGTTTTTCTCTTTTGGGAAGCGAAAAAAATGAGTTCTCTCAGATAGAGAGTTATATTTGCAGTTTTGAAAACTGCAATAATTAAACGCCAACGTGGCATTTTCCCAAATAATATAAGCTCTTAAAAGAACTGATTTTGTTTAAATAACTAACTTGAATTAATAAATTAAATAATGGCGAATAAATAAATCGAATTATATCTATACTTCCAAGTACTGCAGACGACAAACGAATAAAATCACGGCTGCGCGTGCGCATAGTTATTTCATAGATATCGAACTTATAGATCATCCACAAAGGGGAAAGAAGTTAATAATCCTCTTGTATTTCTCTCCATCCGCTGGGTGGCGTATGACCTTGATTGACGTGACCTCGCCTTTAATCTTGCGATTACCTCTCCCATTTAAGATAGGACGCTTACTTATATCGCTTTGGCGACACCTCTCGCAAAAATTCCACTAATAGGTCTGTCACAGGCGTGTCTTGCTACACAAACAGTTTCATAAGTGCAGTTATACGAAAAATCACTTTATTACGCTATTTGTTCATTCGTGACCACAGAAGAGGGGTGGATTGTGTGGGGAGGTAAATTGATCCAATCCTCCAAACCTCATCTTATGTCTTCATTCTTAAGGGTTTTACACTTTTATGCACATTTTTACTCCCGCATGCAGAGCTAAGTGCTATAATTTCATGTCAGAGAAAAATCATGCAAATTTTCTTTTGCCTCTCCTGTGAAATTTACTTTTGTCGAGATATGTCACTTTTCTTGCCGGGGAGCGATATGTAAGTGGTTTTGTAGAGCATTACTTGGAAGCTTTTTACCAAATGTTACCAAGATAGCCAATCATTTGGTGAATTTTGGAGTTATTTTAAATTTTTTTGGAACACAGTATCGCATGGTAGACGCACTTTCAGTTAAATTGAAGTCCGCTGTATGTTTCAAGAAAAGAGCTAAAATTTCAGAGAGATTGTAAATTGTTCAAACAACATTCAAACGCACGTCGAACAATAACTGTTCGTTAGATGATAATATTTTTTTTCGTGGTTTTGTAGAAGAACTCTAAATTCCTTGTACAACATTTTCAATAAGAAACATTGCATGGTTAAGTTTAATATGTGATAGGAACTTCTTTCATTTTGAAATAATATAATGTCACTAAAAAGCATTTCAAACTATTACCACCCATGAACTCTAGCATGCACGAAATCTACTGGCAACAATGCAAAATAAATATGAAATAAGAACATTAGCTTGAAAAAGATCGTCAATTCACACTGATAATACTAATTTTAATATTATATATAATATTACATATAATAGTAATTTTAATATTAATATTAATGCTGTAAATTTATTATATTTTACTGTAAAGATGTTTCATGAAAATGAAAATGATTACTTAAAATTTGATATTATACAAAAAGTGATGATCCGGTTTCCGGAAATGGATTAATAAACTATAAAATCTACTCGGAAACGTTTCTGAAAATCATTGACAGCAACAGAAACTGTTTTATAAATGCTTTTTTTATTTCGACAATATAGGGTTACTGGCTCTTTTAAAGATAAAGAATGCTTTTCGAAAACGGAAGTAACTCGGAAGATGTTTTTACATTTTCGTTTGATTTTATTAAATTTTCCTAGATTAAGAAACATTAATATTTTATTTTAAAACTAAAAACGGTTGTGTAATCGAATTCTTTTGAGCTTCCCTGAAAAATAACTATCCCTTCTACGCACAGCATCTTCGGTGATTATAACAACATACTAAAATTGTTTTACCACCACTGTTCTACAAATTCTTCATTTTAGTACAGTGATACACCGCATTTAAGTCGTCTGGCCTGGAAATAAAATTCCTTAATTACGACGCTCTTGGAACTTTTTTGAAGACTTTTAGAAGAAATTTAACATCTCAAATGCAGTCACAGCCATAGGAGATTCATCGGTGAAGTTCAGCAAAAACAATGACAGATGCTTGGAAAAGACTTTGCTCCTTTTTTTGCGCAGAGACTAAGAAAACATCTGAAAATTGTGGTTCTGTATCTCTCTGATAATTGATGAAATTGTGAAAAATGGATGCTGAAGATGTTGTTGAACTCATAAATTCCCCGCCCCACCAGTGGCTGAGAGGTTCTGCTCTCGAAGCTGGTAGACGAAATGTCCTGGGTTCGAACTTAATCGCGCCCGTCGGCCTAATCGTTCGGAGTTTTCGTGGTTTTCTTCGAGCCATGGGTTTCCATGCGTAAACACGTGTTAGGTTCCCTTAGAAAGACCCCCACGAATGGCACCCCTCCCTGGGCCTATATCCCTCGTGCGGATAATTGGTCGTCAAAAATCAACCAACCAACCAACCATAAACTCCCCTGATCCGGAATTAACCATCGACGAACTTACTGAATTAAAGAAACAAAGTACTGTCGGCGAAATACATGAAGATTTTGAGCCTCGAGGGAAGATTATGTCGGTTTCAAATTTAACCGAAGGACTATACCTTATTGAAGCTGGAATGTCGGTTCTTGAAATTATGGATTCAGTAGAGTAAAGTGTAGCAACGACTAGAAAAAGCTTAGAAAACTCACTCTGCTGTTACAAACAACTTCTAAGAAAAAAAAAGAAAAATTTGTCGGTTCAAACTTCATTGCAAGAGGTTTTTCACATGTTCAAAGAGTCGAACGGGGAAGCTAGAAGAACAATAAATTATAAGTTAACAACTTATTGATTTATTCCAAATTCTTGCTTTGCAAACGCATTTTTTTTACTAATGTGAAATGTATATAGCATAATCCCTAAATACAACAGAATATGGTCATTGGATTTTGGTGAATTTGTATTACATATCCTTTTTTGTTCATCTATATACCTTCACTTACGTCGCTAGTCTTGAAACGAACTGCTGACGTAAGTCGAGGTATTACTGTATATGCACTGTATCTTATCCAGCCCAAGACTACTCCGGTACACTCTCAGAAATAAAACTCTCACTTTTGACGATTCAGCAATCCACGAACTGTATTTCGTCATTTTTGACGATCATTTTCCTATCAACATCACGTGACTTTTAACGAAACGTAAACTCTCAAATATTTGACGAAAGTTTTGCCTCAATCACGGTCAGACTCAATGCATTTTAAGAAAACAGCTGCTGTACCTCCTTAAATCCTACGATTTTAGCAAGCAGATATTTGCTTGTTTATGTTAGTCTTGTAATAATTTATTTTAAAACAGCACTTTTTAGTGCTTTTCAGAAAATACTGAAATATAGGTATTTATTGTTTCTTCATTAGTTATTTTTTTAACTGTTAGAATTTTTAGGAATGCTTATTATTTTTTCTTATTTGTTTATTTATATGTTGTTGTTCATTATGTTTTAATTCGAAAAGAATAAATTTCCTGTATTCTTCAAAACCATTCAAAAAGAAAATTTGGTCAATAAAATTTCAAACTTCCAGGATATCTTTTTTTTTTTTTTTAAGAGTTATATTCTGTTTTCAATCAAATTAAAAATAAACATAATTGATCCCTCTCCCCTTTATAAACAGTAAAGTGTTAAAATCTTATCCACCTACTCAAAGTGATAAAATCTCACGCAATATGCACTTCACAATTCGTTATTTGTGAGCAACAAATTAACCAGACCATATTCTAATCATTCATTGATCAAAGAAAATTTCACTAGTAAATTATTTAATCAAACCATATTATAATTGTTCATTGACATGAGAAAAGCATAATAATAAATTAGCTTTACTTAAAACTTACAGAAATTACAGCAGCGCCGATAAAATTGTAATCTACCTTATAAAAATATAAGCACGCAGCAGAATTCATTACACCAATCTAAAAGCACATTTTTACAAGTCTCCAGTAGCGAGGTTGGAAGAGCAACGGTCTCCCACACCAAAGGTTGCGGCTTCGAATCACGTCGAGGAAAGCGAGAAGTGATTTTTTTCTTCCGCCTGTCAATAAATACTGGAGCTGCCAAACTGTTTGATATATGACACCACCAGACCTCTTTTGACGAAACTATTGACGAAATTTATATCGTCAAGCAAGTGAAGAAAGTAATTTCATCAATTTGACGAAATGTTCGCTCGGAGCATTTCCCAGGAAACCGTTTCGTCAAAAACAAAGAAAATTTCGTGAAATCTGAGTATTCATTTCTGAGAGTGTATTTGGCAGAAATTTTTCGCTTCCTGATGGACTTGACCAATCTTACCTCCTAGCTGTTCTGCATCTGCACTGCTGGGACTCGCCTGTTGTCGCGTTAAAGCCTTTGCCGAGCTCCTATCAGTCCTAGCGCCCATTGTCGTACAGGAGCAGGTCTCCGACGCACATACCATCTCGGCTATGTGATCGTGCATCATGATACTATCCTCAAGTTTTCTTCTTTCCTCAATGGACTTTTATCTCCAACATCATCCAGCCACTGTCTGTTACGAAGGAGCTTTGTGCTCCAGTGGCTAGTTTATTATGGGTTTTTATGTGTTAATGTAATTATGGGTTTTTTTGCATTTGACTTGCCTGTCCGAGAACTGGAAGTTTCTGTAGTGAATCCCCGCATGCCGGGGAACTTACCATGTGGAACAAATAGGGTCTACACCGGATCCTAGTGATCTGGTGATCTTGTTCCACATAGGCACAAATGAAAACTCTGCATCTAAGCATTAAATAAATAAATAAACCGGTGTATAATGAAAAGATAAAAAGAACTTCTTAAAAACACCATAAAGTTTTTTTTTATAAATGCGCATTTATTTTTTTAAATTATGGTGTTTTTATGAAAGTCTTTTTATCTTATCTGCATTTAAGCGTTTAAAAAAAACGTTTCATAAATTCGTTTAATTAAATCTTTTCACAAAATCCTTTCGTAAAACCGTTATATTATGATCGTATGTAGGGTATATGTAGGGTACATGCATTTATCAAAATTTATAATTATATGACACAGAAATAGATTGTTCGATAACATTTTATTTTAAAATGCAGCGATTAAAAATTCAGCGACTGAAAGAGTACGAATTCAGATATATTATAAATATTATACTCAATTAATAATTTCAACAAATTTATAATAACCATAAGAAAATAAAAAATGTATACTTTTAACAGGAAGTCATAGTTTACACAGTTTAAAAAACTGAGTACCTAAATCTAAAAGCATTAACTTTCGCTTTTTAAAAAAATCACCAAAAATAATGTTAAATTTTTTTTTCGATGTATCAATATTTTTTATACAAATGCAACCTTTTTATATAGCTTAGAAAAATTTGTGTTTATTACTATGAAAAAAGAACAAAAATCTCCTGTATTTGCTCAGAAAGAAAACACAAACTTGATTTACTTTTACTTAATAATTATTTTTCAGGAAATAGCTCTAAATATAGTGGTAAAAAAGTACTAGAATATCTTGAGGGAAATTACTTCTTCTCATTGAAAGAAGGTTTATCTATTACACATCGTCCTCTATTTAAAATAATATACTGTTTTTTATGTTTATTTTAGCTCTTAGATTTAAGGTACATCAAAGTTTCAGTTAAATAAATTTTAAAATATTTTTTTTATGTTCGTCAGTTTCAATAAAACGCAGTAATAGCTTTCCTTAATCTTTTTCTTAGTTAAAATGTTTAATCACATAATTTTTAACTCAAAAACGAAAAAAAAGGATAATCCTTTCTGAAAGATGTTTATTGCCGACCTACAAGTGATTTTATTGTGTAGCATATTTTGAAAACTACTTAACAACAATCTAATTTTAGCCGTGTTCATTTAAATAACTAACGAAAAAAATCAGTTGTGAGTGAATGAGTTGCATATTCAAATTATAAGCTTTATTACCTGCAAAGAAATAACTAATTGGAATTTCGTCACAAGCAATTTCTTTAGGCAGTTCTAATAGTGTCATATGTAGCATTAACGAGCAAATAAGTTTTTGGCCAACAGATCTGCTTTTAAAAATGCAACTGCTTTTTAAAAATCGCAATTTTTCACGGCAATTGTCGAGTGTCAAGGAGTCTGTTAATAAAGTAATAGGAAATTAATTTATTCCAAAAATATCGTTCAGGGGATAATACTAAAGATTTTCGTCTGTTTTACTAAAACAATTCCAGTGCATTCAATATATTTTCTTCCTACAATCGATGCCAAACTGTATTTGTATGTCAACAAGGTTAACCAGGAGATGTGTTTCTGCAGACTTCGTCGAAATGCTTGACATGGTCATTTCATATTCAGTAATACTACGTTGTTTCCAATGACATACATGTAAAAAGCAATTCACAAGATACACAAAACTCAAGCCAGACACAATTTGATCATCACTGCACAGTTTCAAAACCATTCTGATCGATGACCTCTGTTGTATTAAAAAATTAGGAGATATACACGAAATGCTGGAAAGCCATTTAACCTGCCGTTCAACATTTCCGGTATGTACATATTGAAAAATTATGTGATCCATCAAGAAAGTAAGCATTTTTTAGAATGATGTTCGGATATTCTGAAACTGATGTGGTGCCAATGGAATTTATCATTTACCACACTCTGGTAAATTATAGCGTGCGAATGCAGTTTATCATTTACTCTGATCTAGCAAATACGATACCTTACCCATTCGAACTTCAAATACGCTATTGATAAAACGCTACAAATACAGAGTGATCTCTACAAGTTCTAATATGTCTAAATTATAGTATTCCGAACGTCTGCTAAATTATCACATTTATCCATTATACAGTTCGATGTGAGTAATGAATCTGTATGAAAAATGTACCTTTGCTTTGGTAAAGATGACTGTAAAAAAACAGTATATGGTTTAAAACATTCACCTTATTATTATTTTTGTGACAGTTGTAATAGTTAAATAAATTAACTGTCTCACCAAGACTTTCTACTCTTGTAACTGTTCGAGGCATAATGATTTCAATTTTTGTATTTATCCTACGCTAAACTTTCATAACTATATAAAACGATTTTCAATGAAAGCAGTTTTTAAGGGTTACATAAACCAGCCACTTTGACTAAAATGCACATTTCACATAATAAACTAAACTAGCCGCCCTTGGCGACCAATTTGGTCTGCCTTAAAATTTATGTTTGGAAAACATGCTAAGCATTGTATCATGTTACTTTTATTCATGGTTTAACTTACTTGGATTCCCTTAAATATAATTAATATTATCTCTTAACCTAATATTAGTTTTTGTTGCATTAAAATATCTCAATTTGTTGATTTCTGTAAGTATGTAAACCCTATATAGGCTTACAATGGAAGTCTATGGGAATTTGGAGAATACTAGAGATATCGCCAAATTTGCGTCACTTTTGGTCGCCAAATTTGACGATATATAGCCAAGTTGGCGAAAATCTGGGAGGCATTTGGCGACAGAACAGGGTTCCCCCATATGGTAATCTCCCCTATAGGTATGGAGATGCATTAAATGCTGCAATAACCAATGAGATGCGTTTTATTCGGCTGTTGCCATTAAACAATTAACAAATAATCGCGATATCTGTGCCACATACGATAGCGTAATATATATATAGATAGATATAAAAATTTAAAACAAAATGTAACTAGTACAGGAAGGTCGGGTATTATGGAATGGTTGGATCATGGAATACTTCAATACATGGTACATACGGTGTTGCAGCCAAGCGTAAATCTGCCATATGATTTCCAAGAATTCCCATGAACCACTGTGCTCAGTACTGTTTGGATATCTGCTGTTGGAGCGACACCATGAAATAAAATCTTATTCTCAATTTTTGCCGTTTTTTGCAGGTAAATTTTATAAAATTCGTTTTGTCAGTGATGTTAACCAAGTTCATTATTGATGGATATAAATCAAGCTAATTAGCTGTGATAAAAGTAATTTCCTCAGTTACATAAATAATGCGTCATATCAACTCAGCCATAAATCTTTTCAAATGTGAAAAATGTATTTAACCTTGAAAACCTTGATAAAGATAATGACTTGTTGAGTGACTCATAGACATTAAACTGATTTATTATTATTATTATGATATTGCTATTACAATTATTATTACTGATTTATTATCTTATAATGTAAATATTTTTTCATTCTGAAAATGTAGTTGTTCAAGAGAAGAGGGTTGAAAAATGCTCTCTCTTTTTCACAATTTAAAAGAAAGTGAATTAAATAGCTTAAAGTGTTACCACTGCTTATTCATTTGATATAATAGTCTACAATTTTTTCTCAAAGGAGGTTATAAAAAGTGGTTGATTAAAATTATGACAACTAACACATTACATTGGGAAACCACTATATTGGATTACACAAAATGTGGATTTACACCGAAATAAAAAGTATCCTGAAGAACGGGTAAGTCCCAATTTTATCTAACTTACTCACGCCTTTTTTCATTGAGATTCAAATACTAACAATTATAAAGTTGAACAGTTATATTTATTGCTGTGTTTGTCAGTTTTCCTCTATGCTAATTTGTTGATGAGTGAAGAGGTTGTATTTCAAGATGGTGTTTCAGGTAATATGTAATATCATCAAGGCAACGTTTCATGACGAATCTAAAAATTAAAGCAATTTTTTCAAAGAATCTGATGATCCATATAGATGACGTACTAAGAGTTACTCATTAAATAATTCTGGTTATTCTTTTAAAGCCTGGTTTTTCTTGGAATTTGATTACTCCTTATCCTCTCCAGACCCGAAAATCAGCACGAGATGACTGCCGATGACATTACACATTTAAGTCCTTTAAGGGGCAGGGTCAAGCGATGAAATTATTTTTTATTATCATTATTAGAAATCATATGTCTAATAACCGATTTTTTTCGACGTTTGCGTATAAGCGTATTGTTGATAACAAGGTTTATTCAAAACATAAATTTTGATTTAAAGAGAGTTACGTTTTAGTTATATCACTTTTTTAACTAAACATTATCCTAATTACTCATTTTTAACACTTTCCAACAAAGTTGAAAAGTGTTATTGACTTCGGTTTGTCTGGCCGTCTGTCCGCGCTCTAACTCTCGTAAATATACTCTGATCGCCCTGAAATTTTTGGATCTTGTTGATGTTTAGCCTAGCACTAACCCTATTTCAAATTAAGTTTGTAGCATCTTTAGTTCATTTACAGGGACAGTCAAAAGTTGTCACTTACTTACGGCTCATTTATCACTTACTTCTAAGTCATGTTACTTATACGGCCAATGGGAAAGAAGCGTTTCAAATAAATTTTACAGATGTTACACCCTTTCAAACATAAAAAAATTGATATGCATTTACAAAGTGCGCTAACATATGTATTCTGTACAATATGCGGTGCAACGAATAGCTACTATTCATTTACAGGGCCACACAAAAGAATTGCATTATATAATGGTATAGGAGGAAATTGTTTGCGGCGTATTTTAATTATGCAATTTCATGTATAATGAAATTGATATACGTCGGTGAGGTTTACGGTAAGTTATATCATGTATAATACGAAGTACATGGCATTTACACGGACACGCAAAAGATGTTAGACAACCATATTCTATCCCTAAGTATTGTATATTAGCGATGATGGCAGGAAAGGCATTTTTAATTAAGATATACGCTTTTAAGTTGCACTATATTTATGCATACTATATGGGGTGTATAAATGCTACAGTTGATATACAGGATTGCACAAAAGAATTACTAAAGGTTACTGAGTATGAGCGTAAATAACTGAAAGCTGGTTTTTAAATGTGTTATGGTATTTTTACGCTGAACTGCATTTAGTTTACTAAGAAATGTTTGTAGGATATAGATAAAATGATACACAGGGCCACGCAAAGAATTGGACACATGGCCGTCTATGGATGATAAATTCTGCAAATGTGATTTCAGTAGTTTTAAGAGTGATTTAGGTTGAATTAAGTTTTAGCTAAGTAGTGAAGTGCAATAAAGGTACTAGATAAACTACAGGGCTGAACAAAAGTATTCAAGTAGGTTTCCATAAATTGGTATAAACTGCTGAAAGAGAAATTTCAACCTGTTATATGTTTTCTTGCTAAACTAAATTTTCCCATTATATAGTATATACAGGGTGCCATATGTTATCTATCGCCGACCTTTAATTTCTCAACCGTTGGTCGTAGAGATATAGTTCCAATTACAAAAACGTTTCAAACGAGGTAAATATTCATGCTGTGGCATTATTTAAAGTAAAAAATCAATTTTATAAAAGTTACAAAATCTAACTTTTTATACGGTCCCCCGGTCCCTATAGTTATATTTAGTAAAAGTTTACACATATAACAGAAAAAGTTTGACATCTGTACTACAAAAATTGACAGAGTTATTAAATTTCAAATTTTGAGATTTTTGCACATGATTCTGTCTTTCATTGAGGGATCAGTTAAAAGATGAATTAAAGTAATTCGAGATCAAATTCGGGATGCAATGTCCTTTTTATGCCGAAACCACCTTTAGCCGGTATCGCCAAATCGGGGTTTCACAAAGAGGGTTATTTCATCTAAAAGTTTAGCTGATTTTTAGGTGTCGTATACAAATCTAAGAATGAAATATTGAAATTAAACAGAAAAATAAATATCAATTTATTATAATATCAGAAAATGGTCTAGTATAAAAAATGAATACATAAAACGCTGGAATCTATTAGAGATACTGCTCAAAGCGTTCTTCATTGGTGGCAATGCACAATTGAATGCGTGACAGTACTGCGTCCTGGGCACGTTAGAGCATAGCAGGTGTGCAAACTGTGCGATAATCAAAAGGATGATGCGACCTGGAAACCTCCACATCGCCCGGACATTACGACACGTGTGGTGCGATATATGGGGAACCCGTTGGATCCATCTTCTAAGATGGGACCTTAACGGGCGATCGTTACCTGCATCTGCTACAAAACACGGCACGTGACTGGTGTGAAGAGTTGCTCGCCGACATGCCTGCCGGGTGTGGTTTCAACATGATGGGGCCCTCTCCGCATAAAACATCAAACATCGGGGCGTATCTGGCCACCGAATTCGGTCAACAGATCCTTGCAGATGGGGGTTCGGTAGAGTGGCCACCGCATTCACCGGACTTGACTTCCATGGACTGCCTCTGGAACTTCTGTATCAAGGCATAAGTCTATGTGACTGAGACTACTTCTATGGTTTATCTGAAGCAGCGCATTATCCTTGATTGTCGCACAGTTTGTACACCTGCTATGCTCTAACGCAGGGATGGCGAACCTTTTGGAGTATGCGTGCAAAAAATTTCAAAATTATTGTGTACCAACATTCTAGCGTGCCAGAAACATTTTAACGTAGATAAAATCAATAATTAATATTTATAGAATTTTTACTTAAATATTTTTACACTTATACTAAATTCGATTCCTAACTTATTTATTATGCTGTATTTACTCTACCTTATAGCCATGAATTTCGTATTAATAATCTATAAATGAGATTTCCTTTTATTGTATATTTCCAAATCAGGTCATTTTTAATTCTTCAGGTAGAAGCAGGTTTAATAGATACATAATTATGATATGTACACTGACAATTAAAATTCAATTTTCAAAATTAAAACCCACTTATAATAAAACCTAAAGTAACTTAAAACCCTTAACCTAAATAAAATAAAACCTAATCTAAAGTAGAAAGCGTGTCAATTAGGTATATTAAATATGCAAACTATCTTAGACCAATGTCAGACGGGCGTCTTTTTTGCTGCTTTTTTACTTACGTATTAACCATTAGCATTGTGAATGGATAATACGTAAGCAAAAAAGCAGCAAAAAAGACGCCCGTCTGACATTGGTCTTAATATTCAATTTTCAAAAATAAAACCTTTGAAATTTGATAAAGAAGCAAAATGATTTGTAAAACTCTGTATGTGGAAAGGTTTGGCGAGAAAATGACGCTACAAGGTTCTTTCATTGAAAGTTATAATATCTTAGATCATTCAAAAATGACGGATCATTTTAAAATAATTTTATACCAGTTACACAAAACTATACTTTTATATAAAAAAAAAGAATTGTTTTCCATAAATTGAACATAATCTATAACATTTTTCGCGTGCCAGAGAAGTTTTCTTATGTGCCAAGTTCGGCACGCGTGCCATAGGTTCGCCATCCCTGCTCTAACGTGTCCAGGACTCAGTACTGTCACGCATTCCATTGTGCATTGTCATCAATGGAGAACACTTTGAGCAGTATCTCTAGTAGTTTCCGGCGTTTTATGTATTCATTTTTTATAGTAGACCGTTTTCGATATTATAATAAATTGATATTTATTTTTCTGTTTAATTTCAATATTTCATTCTTCGCTTTGTATACGACCCCTAAAAGTCAGCTCAAATTTTTAGATGAAATAACACTCTTTGGTGATACCCCGATTTGGCGATACCGGCTAAAAGTGGTTTCGCCGTCAAAAGGACATAGCACCCTGATTTCGATTTGATCTCGAATTACTTTAAATCATCTTTTAACTGATCCCTCAATGAAAGACAAAATTATGTGCAAAAATCTCGAAATTTAAAATTTAATAACTCTGTCAATTTTTGTAGTACAGGTTTCAAACTTTTTGCGTTATATGTGTTATGACATGTGCAAACTTTTACTAAATATAATTATAGGGACTGGGGGACCGTATAAAAAGTTAGATTTCTTAATTTTAATAAACTTGATTTTATAATTTAAATAATGCCAAAACATGAATATTTACTTCATTTGAAACGTTTTTGTAATTGGAACTATATGTCTACGACCAATGGTTGAGAAATTAAAGGTCGGCGATAGATAACATATTGCACCCTGTATATCAGCCTACAGATCAAATGCAGGGCTGCTCAAAAGAATTGGAATAAATATTTGGCTTTAGACGGTAACTGCTGAAATCAGTTTTTTAAATGTTTACTTAGTTATCTTATTTACCTTATTTTCCTAAATAACGAAGTTTTGTTAAAGTCTTCAGGGAGTGCTGGGAGTGTTTCATAATCTATGCCGTATGCATGATTTTTCTTTCTTGTTTTTTTTTTCACTCGAATATAAGTAATTATTTTTTCTTATTTATTCTTATTTTATTAATAAAAATGTAAGCCAGATAGTTTTATTGTCATTTTGCTTTTCCTTTAAACATTTTCTCCAGGTATTTAAAATATATTCCCTTATCAATACTCCTTCACAAAAAATATTTTGAACTGGTTTATTTAGAGTCTCTAGAATTTGCGATATTTTCCCGGGATCAACTGAATTGCCACGGGCGCATATGAAATGTTAAAAAAGGCAGCCGGGCGCATCGGAAGGGATTAAAAAAAGACACAGGCGCAAAAAAAGAAATAAAAAGGGCCACCGTGAGCTGCGCCCTGCTAAAGCGGCTTAGAGTCAACGCTAGGTCTTATTCGACTTTTGAAGGTCAGATTCGGATTTACTCGATATTTCAAAAGTCTAGAGTACTTTTTCAGATAAAAACAAAATATATATTTCAATATTAATGAGTTTAACCCTCCGAGCGTCTTGCAAAAGGGTAAAATTGTAATGTTGTTTTCACTGCATTTTGTTTTAAATGCTAAGAAAATATGATTCTTTCAACATTATAAAAAAAACTCAATTACAAATATGAATGTAATCCTTGAGAGCATTAATCATTCTTCAATGTATTAAAAATACATTAAATCTATAGAATTATATCATCTTAAATATTGCTTGTATTGCTGTGAAACCTGGAGCTCAGTGAACGGAATAATACGCCCCAGACACTTAGAGGGATATTTATTATTTATGTTCTGTTTTTTAGCATAAAAGATAAAATTGGTATTGTAGATATTAATCTAGACTATTTTTCAATAATTATTTTAAAATATGGATTGAATTTCTTTCATTATGGATCTGATTTTGGGTTGATGCATATTTTTTTATGTGTGCGGGTGAGGTAAAAACGACTTTTATAAAATTTGTCGTGTTCGGTTTTGATAAAACGCAGCCCGCGCAGAACTCTATCTTGGACACAGGAAAGGATTATTAGAACCCATATAAAACGTACTTTAAATCAGTTTTGGGTGTAGTGTGTTACTAATTCGTGCTGTTACCCATTATTGCATTATTGATGAATTTAAAAAACGTTTTTGTTTTGGCTCAAAGTAGCAACCCAACTTCCAAATAATTCTAATTTAGGGTCATGAATTTTTTTAAATGACAGATGGAATAAACTTATTTATAACATACAAAAAAGCCTAATGTTGCTGATGGTTATTACACAACTGTTTATTAAAAATACCAGAGTTCAGTCAGGCTTTCCGGGTTGCTAAACATACTGCCTGGGGTATAGAACATATATATCTATATTTTGCAAACTGTAATAGATTTTTTATACTGAATATATTTTTTTAAGGTTCGGGTTGCATTATGGGTTGACGAAATATTTTTTCCCGGATTCGTGTCGAGTTTCGGGTTGTCTAAAATCTTTTTGTCCTGTTTAGATCTTGTTAATGCTAACTTTAAAAAAATAATTTGGTTTCGGATTGTGTATAACCTGATCCGCTCAAGACTCTAACCTGGAACCAGGAGAGGGCAACTTGAGCCCAGATAAAAATTGTTTTAAATCTGTTTTGGGTGCAATGTGTTACAAGTTAGTGCTGTTGTCTCTTACAGTATTGGTGAATGACGGCAATATTCTCAACACAATCGATCCAGGACTGATTTTAAAAATATATATTTTTTGCTTTAGCTCCAAGTATTAACTCGGCTTCGAAATAATCTTAATTTACGGTAATGATTTAAAAAGAAGCAGACATTACGGAATAAACTTATTTACAACGCACAAATAAGTCTAATATTGCTGATGGTAATTACCCAACTACTTATTTCAAATACCAGAGGATCATCCCGGATTTCTCGGGTTACAGAATAGATTGCCCAATTCACAGAACATGGGTAAAAACCATTTTTATTGAAAATTTTAATAAATTTTTTTAGACTGTCCACTAAGAGCACAAAAAAGTTTTTTCATATGAAAAATATCAATCATGTATTCCAATAAAGTTTTGAATTTTAGTAAAAGCCAGTATTATTCACATGCCAATAATAGCCGAAAACAATCGCCAAATATTTTGAGCACCTGTTAGATTATGTTTATTTCAGTGTTTAAACGTGTAATTCTATTACATATCTGATAAATTTGTATTTCATTATATTATATTATTAATTGATTGCTTGATTGACTCATAAATTGTTAATTTCATTATGGAATATCAGATGAAAACAAACACTGAACTATTTATATTGTTTTAATTGCAAACGGGTAAATCTTCCGTAATAGAACTACGAGCGAGAGAGATAGATTTTTAAAATTTTCATGCTAGATGATTTCATTAAATTGAGATGCAATACAAATTGCATTTTAAAGTACATTTTTCCCTATCCTGCGTCGTAAATGTTTAAATTATGCGATGTTTAGAAGTAACTAAGTTTTCGAAAAAAATGAGAAATGGATTGCTTACATTATTGCCACCGACGATATAACATCAACATTACTCAAGGACATGCTTTTTTGCTTTATAATATTAAACAATACAGTTTTTTTCCTTATCTATTCATTTTATTGTTTCATTTTCATTTGACTATAATTAATGGATTTTTAATTCATACACATTTATTTTCATTTTAAACACTATAAAAAGATATAAAACTTATTTTTATATTACTCCATTCTATTTTTTTAATCATTTTTACTGCTTTTAAATTTACTCCTGATTTGATCATCATTATTGAATACAGCCATTATTTTCACATATCTCTTTTTTAATCGATTTTTTATTACTCAGGCAAGAATTATTTCTTTTTGAAATTTATTATCTGTCTTGTAAGCCAACCAAAGATCTTTCTTCTTTATTTATTAATGCAGTAGGATGTTTTCGAACTACGTTTTCTTTTATAAGACTTGCAACATTTTCCGGATAATTAATTCACTTAAAAGATCTGCAATTTAATTGAGTTGGACGAGAAGGTTAAACTAATTTAAACGAAAGTACTTTTCTCTTTAAAGTGATTCTAAAATACTTTCATTGAACATACTACAAATATATATCGATAATATAGGACAAACTGATAATATTGCGCAGTTCGTATTTCCTATATCTTATGCTAAGGTCGTGTTCTTAATTGTTGTATTTTGTTATTTTACAGTGGGTGTGAATTGTATCGGATTGCTCCTGTAATCTTTAAAATAGGTTGAGGGTTGATTTTTGACAGGGGTTACCATAGGGGATACCCAGTTCTGTCGCCAAATACCGCCAAGTGTGTCGCCAGCTTGGAGATATATCGCCAAACTTGGCGATAAAAATAAGTCGCCAAAAGTTACCCCCAACTTGGCGATATCTCTAATATTTCGCCAAATTCCCATAGACTTCCATTGGAAACCAATAGGGTTTACTTGCTTATAGAAAGTCAACAAATTGAGATATTTTAATGCAACAAAAACTAATATTAGCTTAAGGGATTATATTAAATTTTTCTTTGATGACCTAAGTAGGAATTGACTTTTAAAAATATTTTTTATATAACTTGTTTCAAATTCTGCTTTTCTGCACATTATATACGGCCCCTTAAACCATAATTTTAACATTTTTAAAGCGAAAACTACTTGGACGAAATTTTTGAAATTGATAATTCGAATAAAGCGGAACACAATAAAAAAAATCTATAAAAAAAATTGTAGGTTGCAATTCATTTTTTTTTCTAATATTAATTTCATAATTCATAATATAAAAATTTTAAAATTCCGAAGTCAATGTATTTATGTTTGGGTTATTTAGTATTATAGCCACACAAAACATTATCACATTAGGATTATAATTTCAGGAGATATTAATAAAAATATGAAAATGTAATTTAAGGTTAGAAGCTCTGAATTTTGAATGTTTATACTTTAAAAAATTATTATCCAAATGATTTGCAGTTTCATTTCTAGGCATAGTTTGAACTGGAAATTTAAAATATATTATCAAAATTGGGTGTTATCATTAAAAAAACAATGTTTGGTTTGGTTCTGATTTGTAGATGGTGCCCTAAGGAAATTTTACATACATCATTTAAAACTATACACTTTATTTCCAAACGTTTAGTCCCACTAACTTTCTTCTAATTAGCTGCAGAGCTAGTAGGGGTGTTTACTTTTCTTTCCACGACTGTACCTATCATAGAAATTTCATTACTTATAAGATTATTAGTTGAGACTGACCTTTACTAGGGTTTTGATTGTCATTTATTGGTGTGTCATATGTATGGTTTTTCTACGATTGCGTTACAAATTGCGCTATATAACTCTATTGCTACGCGTTGAATAATGAATCATCGTTAATCATCTCAAAAATTACCATTGTAACAAATTCCTATGAAATCCGTTCAATAAGAGTTTTGTTCCTTTCCATAATTTTGGGTTTAATACATACAATAGACATAACAACTTTTTTTTCAGCAAATGAAATCAACTGTGACCAATGATGAGTCTTCCATAATTCTTAAGCTGCAGCGTTATTGAGCTCATTGCAGCGTTATTACTACAACAAAGTTTTCTCCATGGCTAAGTTGCTATCCGGCAATCGAAAACAATAAGAAACTTTGCCAATTAAAAAGACGTCCAAAACAAATGCATTTTAGAAATTTCTGCAAATTATACATCAATTAAATAAAATTCACCTCAATGAAAATTTTTAGCCAAAATTTTTTTAGCTCAATACATACAATAGGCATAACAACTCTTTTTCTTTTTCAGCAAATGAAAGCAATGGTGACTAATGATGAGTCTTTCTTAATTCTTAACCTGCAACATAACAATTACTATTACAAAGTAGTCTCCACGACTAAGATGTTATCCGGCAATTGAAAGCAATAAGCAACTTTGCCGATTAAGAATACGCCCAAAACAACTGTATTTGAGAAATTCTTGCATAATTATACAGTAATTAATTGAAATTCATCTCATTGGATATTGTTAGCCACGAATTATCATTATCTTTCTCGAAAGGTTCCCACTCTTATCCTTTAAATATTGGACTAACTTTGTCAACCACCTGTTGTTGTTTTTTCTTTGATTTTTTGTTGTTGTTGTTGGTGGTGGTGGTGTGCGCGTTTTTCAGATTTATTATTTATACTACACCTTAAAAATGCATAGAGTAATTGAAATATTAATTCGTTCATACATTTATCTTATGCATAACTGGTAAAAGATCATTAAATCATACTAACAAAAGCGAGAATTTTGAATTTCAATTCTGAGTAAAATGCGGTATAAAACTTGAAGTCTGTTGAGAATTTTTTGTGTCTGTTACTAGCAGAATTACCCGGCGTTGCCCATATTAACCATGGTGGCCTTCATTGTAAAATAAATTAAAATACAATGATACGGCAATCACAATGACGGAGCTTTGATTATTCCCGCCCGTAAATCTTTATAAAAACAATTTAAAAATGACGATACTTTGTCGCAACCATATTAAAATCCCTCAGCTTTTTAAATGCTAATGCTCGTTTTTCTTGGCACGTGTAGCAAACAAATATACGACTTTTCTGACAGTATGAAGAAAAAATCAATTAGTGAAATTCTCTTTTGTGTGGCATCAATCTGTATTATAATGCAAAAACATGTACAGTCGTGGGGAAAAAAAGTAAACACCCCCTACTAACTCCTCAACAAATTATCGTACAAGAAAGTTACCGGTACCGAACGATTGGAAATAAAGTCTGTAATGTATTTAATAGGTTTGCACCTGATGGCAGCACATACTATGTACTGGTACTACTACTTTAACTTGGTGGTCTCGTGGTGTTCTAATAAAATTGCTAACTAAGATATATCATAGTGTCAGAAGTATAGTGACCCATGTATTTTTGTTAAATATTACAAAAGAAATTGAAGCAATATGGCAGGAAGTTTACCTAATATTGCAGCATTTGAACCGGGATCAAATCCATCCGAGTCATGGCGGTATTGGAGGCAAGATTTTGAAGATTACATAGAAGCTTTGAAATATGCAGGTGAATCCGAAAAAACAAAAACAGCGCTCTTCCGGCATGTTGGCGGTGATGAGTTAAAAAAGCAATTTCGTGCATTTGATCTGAAGCCAGAAGGAGGAGCCAGTGAAATAACATTGAAGCAAATTTTCGACGAATTTGATAAATATTTTCAGGACTATGTGAATGAGATATATGCTTCATTTAAATTTTTAGAAATCAAGCAAGAAAGTGAAGAAAAATTTGCGGACTATTATTCACGTTTACGTAGAGCTGTTATTGAATGCAATTACGGCAACCTTGCGGATCGGATGCTTCGTGATAAAATCATTCAAGGGTTGGCTGATAAATCGCTACAAGAGCGATTAATTCGCGAAACTAGTAGAAAGAAGAAGACGTTGCAAGAAATTGTTGCTGAATGTAAAACGGTCGAGTATAGTAAAGTGCAGGCCGCGTAAATGTGCGATAAAATCATCCGATTGAATGTCGATGAAATGAAGTGGAAGGATGGCCGGTCACGATATCATAAAAGAGAAATATTTTGTAAATACTGTGGCAGATCTCACGAACCAAAGAAATGTCCAGCCTTCGGTACAAAATGCAGAAACTGTGAAGGAAAAAACCATTGGTCGAAAGTATGTCGGAATAAAGTAAACAACAGTCAACAGGTGCGTCGACTAAATGCAGTGGAACGGAATAATGACAGTGATACAGAGTTTGTTTATTTGGGTGAACTGAAATATATAAATCAACTTGAAAGTAAAAAATCAAATTCTGTATGGCTACAAAAATTAAAAGTAAATGGAAATGATGTTATATTTAAGCTAGATACAGGTTCTCAAGTCAATGTTATTCCAAAGAGTCAAATATTAAAATGGAGTGAAAAGCCAATGGTGAGAAAATGCAAACAACCTATACTGGATTACTGTGACAACGTTGTACCAATTCTAGGTGAGTGTTTTCTTAATTGCAAAACTTTAAAGAAAGATATGATATGTAAATTTTTAGTAACCTCTTTAAATGCTAGTCCAATATTAGGGCTCGAAGCCTGTGAGAAATTAGAACTTATCCAAAGACTTAATAATGTTATAAAGCCCATGTATAATTTTTTCCATCAAACACCAGAAGATATTGTCCAGCAGTTTTCTGATGTATTTACAGGAATTGGTCGCTTGAACCGTGTTGTAAAAATAAAATTAAAAGACCACTATATTCCTCACATAGCGGCCCCACGTAAGATACCACTAGCTCTACATGACAAAGTAAAGAATGAGTTGCAGAATATGGTAGAATCTGGAATAATTGCAAAAGTGGGTGAACCAACAGAATGGGTAAATAATATGGTTGTCATTAACTCTCCAAAAAAAATTGCGCATCTGTTTAGATCCAAGGCCTCTAAATGAAGTAATTCGTCGACCTCACTACCCTATACCAACAGCTGATAGTCTTATTGCACGACTTCAAGGATGTAAAATATTTACTATCCTAGATGCAAAAAATGGTTTTTGGCAATTGCCATTAGATAGAGAATCTTCATATTTAACTACATTTACAACACCTTGGGGGCGGTTCAGATATTTAGTTGTGCCTTTTGGGCTTAATAATGCTGCAGAAGAGTTTCAGATGGCTATGGAGAACACGTTTGAAGATATGCCTGAAGTAAACCCTTACTTTGATGATCTAGCCCTTGGAGCATCCTCTATTGAAAATCACTGCCAGTTACTACATAAAGTTTTAACACGTGCTAGAGAAGCAAATCTTAAATTTAACCTTGCCAAGACGCAGTTGTCAAAATCTTCTGTGAATTACTTAGGCCACATATTATCTGACATAGGAATAGAACTAGATCCTAAAAAGATAATGGCTATAACTGAATTTCCTGCGCCAAAGAATCGAGAGGACTTACAAAGGTTTCTTGGCATGATAACATATTTAGCTAAGTTTACGCCTCATCTCTCAAATCTAACCCATTCATTGAGACAGCTTTTGAAACAGGATACACAGTGGTTGTGGGATGAAAATGTTCAACGGGACTTTGAACAAATAAAAGGAACTTTAGTACAAGCTCCATGTTTACAGTATTTTGATAAAGACAAAGCTGTAACCGTTTCAGTGGATGCCAGCCGTTATGGCTTGGGAGCTGTTTTACTGCAAGATAATAAACCAGTTGCATATGGTTCTGCATCATTAACTGAAACACAGCAACGGTATGCTCAAATCGAAAAAGAGTTACTCGCTGTAATTTTTGGCCTTGAACATTTCAATTATTATACATATGGAAGACCAGTTGAAGTGCAGACAGACCACAAGCCATTGTTGGGATTAAGCAAAAAGCAGTATGATGCCACATCACCGAGACTTCAACGTATGCTTCTCAGGCTTAATAGGTATGATTACAAGCTTGAATATGTCCCCGGAAAACGTCTTCTGATAGCCGATACACTTTCTCGTGCTCAGTTAGTCAAAGAATATTTTGCCGATGAGGAAGAATCAGACACAAGTGTTAAGATAAATCTACTATCTCATGCATCAGTAAACAAGTGGAAAGAATATGCAACATTTACGACCAATGACAATGAATTGCAAGATGTTTTATACCACATACAAAATGGTTGGCCTGAAAGAAAAAATACACGAAATTTCGCTAAGCCCTATTGGCATTGCAAAGAAGAATTGTACTGTACAGATGAAGGTATAATTTGTCGCGGTAAAAGACTTGTTGTGCCAAAGGTCGCAAAAGCAGAAATATTACAAAAGTTGCATTTAACACATAGGGGTATAATGGCTTGTAAAACGAAAGCAAGAGAATATTTTTATTGGCCATCAATGAACTGTGACATTGAAACTTTTATTGAGAAATGTAAAACTTGCCAGCAGCATCAGCGTAACAATCAAAAGGAAGTTTTGCTTGATCAAGATGTTCCAGAGAAGCCCTGGCAAAAGGTTGGTTGTGATTTTTTTTTATCTAAAAGGCCAGCAATATCTGTTATTAATTGATTATTTCTCAAAATATGCTGAAGTCCAAATAGTTAAGAATAATAATGCACCAAGTGTCATAATTGCCTTCAAATCTATTTTTGCAAGACATGGAATTCCAGAGGAGTTGGTCAGCGATGGGGGACCACCATTCAATTCAGAGGAAGTGAAACATTTTTTTAAAGAATGGAATGTGGAACATAACCTCACATACCATACTTTCCTAGAGCTAACGGTCAAGCTGAAAGAGCCGTGCAAACAATAAAAAAATCCCTAATTAAGGCATTACAGGATGGAAAAGATCTATATATGGTCTTATTAGACTATCGTATTCAACCATCTCAAGATCTCCCCTCTCCAGCTGAACTATTAATGGGCAGACGACTGAGGTCTCTTTTGCCATGCCATCCAGAAAAACTTAGGCCAAATTTTCCGTTAGCTGAAGCAAAGCAGTCTTTAGAGAAGCGACAGATGATTCAAAATAAATATGCTAACAAGCATAGTGCACAACTCTCAAATTTGAAAGATAAGGCAAGAGTTTGGTTTCGCCAAAAGATGAACGAACCATGGAAGCAAGGAACTGTCATTCAGGTTGGTCCTCAACCTCGATCCTACATTATTAAAGGGATAGATGGTATTATTTACAGATGAAACAGATTTTACATCCGCCCTGATAAATCCGAATTAAGTCAATCTGTGAGATCAGTAGAGGATTTTTATCCAGCAACTACAGATTCAGATACAATAGATACAATAGATAATAAAACAGCTAAGTTACAAATGGTGTTGCCTCAAGTGCCTCTACGGAAATGTCCAAGAACAATAGTAAAACCTCAACGCTATAGAGACAACTAAACTATGTTAAATTTAGAACTTTAAGTGATTTATAATTTTTAATACTTTTTAAATATCCATTGCCTTCATAACTCTCTTGTTTATTTAAAAAAAAGGGCATGTAATGTATTTAATAGGTTTGCACCTGATGGCAGCACATACTATGTACTGGTACTACTACTTTAACTTGGTGGCCTCGTGGTGTTCTAATAAAATTGCTAACTAAGATATATCAAAGTCTACTTTTAAATGATGGATATAAAATTTGCTTAGGGGCCCCTCTACATAAAAAAACGAAACATAACTTTTTTTTTTTTTTTTTTTTTTTTTTTTCAATAGCAGTACACAATTCTGACAGCATAAATGAACTCTACACCCTTCAATAGCCTAAAAACAATTTTTTATGCAATCCGTACGATAAGTTTCCGAGAAATTAATCATTTTAAAACGAGCGTATTTTACGGGCTGTATCTAAATTGAAGTTCAGTACTCGATTGTTGACCAAGAGAGCCTCCTTCTTGATCAAGGCATCTTAAGCGCTAGTCAAGCAGCCATTGAAGACCGCTAGATTCAGGATAGCAAAAGAAATTTCAAAATATCTAGTCACTTCTATCATAGATGGCCCCTTAAACCATCATTTTGCCGTTTTTTAAGCATATTTTGAAAACTACTAGGAAGAAAAATGTGAAATTTTGGATTTCCATAAAACAGGACTTAATAAATGTAAATCCATCGAAAAAATTGTAGGTTGCAATTCATAATTTTTTTGAATATTAATTTCATAATTCATAATGCATATCATAAGATTATAATAATTGCAAATTCAACGTACTTATGTTTGGGTATGTTAGTATTATTGATACACAAAAATTAGCACATTAGGAGTATAATTTCAGGGGATATAAATAAAAATATGAAAATGTAAAATAGCAATTAAAGCCTTTGTGCAGGAATGTTGAAATGCAGTAAACCAACGTTTAAAATGCACAAATAATGTGTGAAAAAGCAGCAAACAGCTGTTTCGAATCTACAGCGAGATTCTTCTTCAGTGCAAGAGAGGGAAAAAAAGGAACAGCGTGCTAGAAAAAAGCAAGGCTGAGCAAAATGATAGACAGAGATCTTATATACCCTACGCGGGTAGCGAAAGCGCCAGAAACAACCAATGAGAGAGAAGCAGTGGAAACGACTGGGTGGACAAGTAGCGACATCTACCGGAAAAGGAGAGAAAATGAAACCAAAAAAGAGGAAATTAAATTAATGCTTTCCAAATACTTGGAAAATCTGAAGTACTAGATAAGTCATTGACTAAAGAGTGAGAATTTTTAATGATGTGGTAAGCTTCCCAAAAATCAAGATCAAGGTTAGAAGAACATTTTTGGATAATGGTGGCTGAGGAAAAATCGAACCTATGTTGAGAAGACCAAGAATGTTGAGCAATAGAAGAACGTTTGAGCTCCTGATTTCTAATATAACCTTCATGCTCTTTTAAACGAAATCTAAGAGCACGTTTAGTCTGGCCAATATAAGAAAGGCCACATTGGCAAGATATTTGGTAAATACCCCAGTTATCTAGGCGATCAATGGGGTGTTTGAGATTTGAAAAAGTGATTTTATTAACAGGAGAAAAAATAACATTAAAAACAAACCTTCTTAAGATTTTAGCAACTTGCTGACTGATTTTAGGAAAAAATGGTAACACAACTGAAGTATTAGAGTTGGAATTAGAATGCTTTTCAGAATGGACGGATTTCGTCAATTTCTTATAAATAGAATCAATAATATTAGAGGAATAACCTAGAACCTTAGTGCTGAACTTAATTACCTCAAAGCTATTGCTGTTGATCGTGGTTATTCCTCTAATATTATTGATTCTATTTATAAGAAATTGACGAAATCCGTCCATTCTGAAAAGCATTCTAATTCCAACTCTAATACTTCAGTTGTGTTACCATTTTTTCCTAAAATCAGTCAGCAAGTTGCTAAAATCTTAAGAAGGTTTGATTTTAATGTTATTTTTTCTCCTGTTAATAAAATCACTTTTTCAAATCTCAAACACCTCATTGATCGCCTAGATAACTGGGGTATTTACCAAATCTCTTGCCAATGTGGCCTTTCTTATATTGGCCAGACTGAACGTGCTCTTAGATTTCGTTTAAAAGAGCATGAAAGTTATGTTAAAAATCAGGAGCTCAAACGTTCTTATATTGCTCAACATTCTTGGTCTTCTCAACATAGGTTCGATTTTTCCTCAGCCACCATTATCCAAAAATGTTCTTCTAACCTTGATCTTGATTTTTGGGAAGCTTACCACATCATTAAAAATTATCACTCTTTAGTCAATGACTTATCTAGTACTCCAGATTTTCCAAGTATTTGGAAAGCATTAATTTAATTTCCTCTTTTTTGGTTTCATTTTCTCTCCTTTTCCGGTAGATGTCGCTACTTGTCCACCCAGTCGTTTCCACTGCTTCTCTCTCATTGGTTGTTTCTGGCGCTTTCGCTACCCGCATAGGGTATATAAGGCAGCGCGTCTCTGTCTATCATTTTGCTCAGCCTTGCTTTTTTCTAGCACGCTGTTCCTTTTTTTTCCCTCTCTTGCACTGAAGAAGAATCTCGCTGTAGATTCGAAACAGCTGTTTGCTGCTTTTCACACATTATTTGTGCATTTTAAACGTTGGTTTACTGCATTTCAATATGAAAATGTAATTTAACATTAGAAGCACTAAATTTTGAATGTTTATAATTCAAAAACTTATCATTCAAATGACTTGAAATTTGGTGTCTAGGAATAGTTTGAACTGAAGATTTGAAATATCTTGTTAAAATTGGGTATTGCCATTGAAAAAAAATGAAGTTTGAGTTCGTTTTAATATACAGATGGCCCCTTAAGCAAATTTTATATACATCATTTAAAATTAGACTTTATTTCTAATCGTTCGGTACCAGTAAATTTCTTCTACGATAATTTGTTGAGGAGTTAGTAGGGGGTGTACTCTTTTTTCACGAATGTACAGTCATGGAAAAAAAAAAGTAAACACCCCCTACTAACTCCTTAACAAATTATCGTAGACGAAAGTTACTGGTACCGAACGATCGGAAATAAAGTCCACTTTTAAATGACGTATATAAAATTTGCTTAGGGGGCCATCTACATATTAAAACAAATCCAGACTTCATTTTTTTCAATAGTTTCAACTTCCCAATTTTAACGAGATATTTCAAATCTTTGATTCAAACTATGCCTAGGCACCAAATTTCAAGTCATTTGAATGATAAGTTTTTGAATTACAAACATTCAAAATTTAGTGTTTCTAATGTTAAATTACATTTTCATATCTCCTGAAATTATGCTCCTAATGTGCTATTTTTTTGTGTAGCAATAGTACTAATATACCCAAACATAAATACGCTGAGTTTGCAAATTTTATAATTTTATGATATCAATTATGAATTATGACATTAATATTCGAAAAACTTATGAATTGCAACCTGCAATTTTTTTGATGGATTTAAATTTATAAAGTCCTTCTTTCTGGAAATCCAAAGTTTTGCATTTTTCTTCCAAGTAGTTTTCAAATTATGCTTTAAAAAACGGCAAAATGGTGGTTTAAGGGGCCGTCTATGATAGAAGTGACTAGATATTTTGAAATTTCTTTTTCTATGCTGTAATCTAGCAGTTTTCAATGATTGCTTGAGTGGCGCTTAAGATGCCTTGATCAAGAAGGGGGCTCTCTCGGTCAACAATTCAGTACCGAACTTCAATTTGGATACATCCCTTAAAATACGCTCGTTTTAAAATAATTAATTTCTCGGAAACTTATGGTACGAATTGCATAAAAATTTGTTTTAAGGCTAATTGAAGGGTGTAGAATTTATTTATGCTGTCAGAATTGTATACTGCTATTGAAAAAAAAAACAAAGTTATGATTCGTTTTAATATGTAGATGCCCCACTAAGCAGATTTTATATGCATCATTTAAAAGTAGACTTTATTTCCAATCGTTCGGTACCAGTAACTTTCTTCTACGATAAATTGTTGAGGAGTTAGTAGGGGGTGTTTACTTTTTTTTCCCACGACTGTACATGAGTAACTCTGATATCATATTGAAAGTGGCCATGGCCTAACCAATAAATTTTGCTTTTACTGAAATTTTCTTCTAAACATCGCACATTCAGTTTTTACACCGTTGTTAAAAATACTTTCAAAGCTATTTGTTTAACAGCTGCATCTAAGTTAGCGTTCCCAGGTATCCCGCGTAAATCTGGGTTCCAAGTACTCTAGACACCACTAATTTCTTACAGTTTATTTCGTCACATTTAATCTCAGATAATTCTGCCATTTGATTAGGCGAAGAAAATTTCTTTAAAATACTGGTGTCAAGAGTATTTGGGGCCCCGATTTACGCAGAAAACTTGGCAACACTAATCTCAAATTACTTATTTTTTTATAGATTTTAAAGTAATTTTTAAGCATGGATATTTTAAAATCTGCGTGCAATCTAATTTTGTGTGTGGTTATAATACTAAATAACTCAAACATAAATACATTGAATTTGTAATTTTAAAATTTTATAATATGAATTATGATTTATGAAATTAATATTCGAAACAAATATGAATTGCAACCTACAATTTTTTTGATGGATTTATATTTATTATGCCCTGTTTTATTCGAATTCTCAATTTCAACTTTTTCTTCCAAGTACTTTTCGAATTATGATTCAAAAACGTCAAAATGACGGTTTAATGCGCAGAAAAGTATAATTTAAAAAGTATACAGTTTACACATTTTATTGAAACATTTGGGCTGGCAGTAGTCGAAACATATTAAGCTAGTGAAATGGTCATACTGGCAAGAAATGATAATTTTAATAGAAGTGACATAGTCACTTTGCAGCATTTCAACCATCAGTTACGAAACTTTAATTTGGCTACAGTCCCTAAAATAGGCTGATTTTAAAATAATTAATTTATCTGAAACTAATCGTACGAATTTCATGAAAATTTGTTTTTAAGCCAATTGAAGGATACAAAATTTATTTTTTGTGTCAAACTTACGTATTGCTATTGAAAAGAACAAAGTTTGGGTTCGTTTTGATATGTAGATGTCCTCCTAAGCAAATTTTATATCCGTCATTTAAAAGTATACTTTATTTCCAATCGTTTGGTAACGGTAAATTTCTTCCACAGTAATTTTGTTGCGGAGATAATAGGGAGTGTTTATTTTTTTTTTCACTACTGTACAAAAAATATTGTTTAATACATTTAATTAAAAATTACAAAATTTATAATAGAATAAAATGGAATTTTTGAATAGAACAATACAATGGAACAATTGTTTGATTTTTTAAACTGAATAATAAATAACTAATTTAATGGCTAAAAGGAGTATTTTCATCCCAAAGAATTTATCTCATTCTTTACACGGCCTATTTATAGAGACTTACAGGGATTCGATGATGTATCGATTTTCTCAACAAAGCTAAAGAAATTTATCGAAGTAGAAATAGATAACTATCCACAGTGGAAAATTTTAAGATCTTAAATGAACCAGATATTTTCCCCAAAAAAGTACATAAAGTATGGTAAAAAATAAAACTCAGATATAACAAAAGAATTTATAAGGAAAATCAGAAATTGCTTTGAAGTATTTTTAACAATTGAACTACCCTTAAATGTATTGAATTTTAGAACAAGTTCGAAAACTTTGAAATTGTATCCATGACACAATTTATAGTTCAAACTGAAAGTTACATTGCACAAATATTTGCCAGGTTTTCTATCACTTTTTTAATGAAAAACTTTATTTTAAATTAAAATGAAAGATTCTGATTTCTAGTCATTTACGGAATTTTTATAGACATAAAATCTGTCGGTGTGCATCATATCTAGTTTAAGCTAAATTTACAAAACAGTGCAAAAAAAGTTTCAAAAACTGATATATTTTCTCTACTAGAAACTGTAAACCTAATAAAAAATCAAAAAATAAACACGGTTTCAAATACAGTATTTCAAATTTAACTCAAAGAATTTATCCGATACTTTTAATAACTGGTTATAAATAGGTTCATTCTATAGAAGATATTACTTTCTGGGGATAAGAATTTCAATGCAAATTTAACCGAAATTATTTTATATTAATATTGCCGATTCATCTTTTACTTTTTTAAAGATTTATATGGGTGGTTGTATGGTCTTCTCATTACTTGACGCTTAGTTAATTTTCTACACATTTAGGGTGTAATTTCTTTAATTATATTGTAACGGGGGGTGCGTCTGTTAGGACACAAACACACTACGTTTAGTTTTAAAATCCCATGCTTATTTAGGGTAGGCTAGGAACCTTGATTAAATATCTCAAAAAAAAAAACTTTATGTATGTGAGTTAAAAACTTACATATATTAAATAAATGAGGCTTGCGTTTTAAATCAAGAACGGGAGATACATAAGGTTCTTACAGTGGCAGTGAGGACAGTTTAACTTGTTCAGTGAGAATATGTAAAAAATAATAACAAGCGAGAATGTTCATGGAATTCAGGGTTAACAACCGAAATTAAAAAAGTATGCCTAATGCCTATGAATACTTTTATTAGGAGACTATACAATATTTTAGGATTTAAACAACAAAATTTTATTGTAAGGAGAGATAACTGAAGGGATTTTAACAGTAGTTCAAACATAATTTATAAGCAATAAAACATATAAAAGTTATTATTTTTTTCGCAATGAAATTCACACATAAAAGAATTTTCTGAGAAATGAATACATTATTGAATGAATAATATATTTATACCTACTTCACAAAATAAAATGCGACGTTAACAAGGGAAATGAGGCATAACAGTAAACTGTTACATGTAACATTTAACCTCTAATCAATAAAATATAAAAAATAACTCAAAAATCACAAAACTTTATCAAATACATTTTTTAATGCATTCTATTACATAATTTCTGTAAAATATTTTTTTAAATACATTCTGTCAAAATTTAACTACCATGTACCAAAATAGTATCGTTTTCAATAGAATGACCTATATAAACACTTACAATGAAAATTTCAATAAAATTAGAAGAATTTATTCATAAAGAAATAGACAATAAACTGCAATAGAAAATTTTTCGATTTTAAATGAACTAATTTTAGAAACTACTACACGAAGTATTATACAGGAAATTCGGGTTTAACAGCAGAATTTATGTGTGAAAAATTCACTGTGTAGAAGGTTTTTAACACTAGAAAAACCGAGAATTTTACTCAAATTTTAGAAAAATACTTCACACCAGCATTTTTGTTTTAAATTATTAACTTATCCATTTAACTAGTTTTTTTCTTTGTACCTTTTAAACTAGTTTTATAAAAAAAAATTCTGGTTCGAACCGACATATATTCATTTGGTAGCAGTCAAAATGACTGCTCGCGAGCTTTCTAGTGTTAAACAACTGAAAGGTTTTGAATACCTTTTTCAATCTTATGATTTGAAATGACCTTAGATATTTTCAGAAACAATTTCACGGATTATAATAAAAAGAAAATTCGTTCTGAGCAACAGAGTTAGTGAAAATTTTTTTATACTTTTTATAGATTGAAACGTTTTAAAGATATTTGTTTTCGGAATAGTCTTGACATAATTAAAAATTACCCGACGTTGTTTACATTGTTTAGGATAGTTTATAACACAAGAATTTTTATAATTGATTGTGACATCAAGCATTTTACCTCTTTGGTTATAAGAAAAAAGGATTTCACATACTAACTACAATTTGAAATCTAGCCTAGGACTTGAATAAATAAAGCGGCTGAACAAACCCAAACATTTTATTTTTCTTTTACCTTTTGCAATATTAATCGAGAACTAGATATATTAAATGATAATTTTAACAAAAAAATAAAAGAAAAATCCCTAATTTTTTTAATTTTTTTACGTTGCATTAAAGTAACTGAAAATGTTATTGGTAAGTAATTTTCATTAACTACTATTTTTTTATTGAATCATTTACAGATTACTAAAACACATGTAAGCAAAAATAAAGGATAGGGTAGATTGGTATGAAGATGGCGTAGTTCTTGACTTAATTGTTTTAAAAATCACCTGTTGTTTATATTTGTTATTCATTGATTTCTTGTTAAAATTTAGACTCGTATGTATGATTTAAAAACTTATTTCGTTTTACAGATGTTATAGAAAGCATCGAAAATTTTGTTTTTGTAAACACTTGCATTTCGGCATCTTACCCATAGGTATGGGTAAGATGGCCAACTGTCTAGGGGTAAGATGCGTTATGGAGTTTTAATTTAAACAATAATTTTTGTGAAGCAGTATAAAACATAATGGGACGAATAAAAGTAACTTTAATATTTTAGGCATACTAAAGTTGCTAACTTACTTAATATTAGAAAATTATAAAAATATGAATGTAACAAACGTTGGCAATATAATAAAAGAACAAACTAATATTTATTTGTTATATAATTATTTATGTTATGTTAATATATTTGGTTGTGTAATATTTATTTAATATATTATATTCTACTTAACATTTAAAAGAATTATGGTTATTATGAAAGCCTATTTTTAAACATTATAATAAGTTTAACTACGGTAAAGCCGCTGTAATAAAGTGCTTTAGATTCAAGCTTTTTTGTTAATGTTTTTCATATGTCCCTTTGTTCTTTTTAGCAATATCTCAGGTCGGCTACAAACTGCACATTTGTTTAGGAACTTTGAGCAGCTTTTATATAACAGTTTTACTGAATGCATATGGTACCATCACAATTTCATAAGGTTTTATTGCACTCTGCTAGACAGTCTGAACAATCATTCTCATTCACTTTAAAAAAGCCTCATGTTCTGAATCTTGGGTGGGAATTTAATCCATATCATCGTCATTTGAAGATTCTAACTTTCTATCCTTTGACTTCTTATCTAATTCCTTTTTAGGAAGGCTTGAGGCACCTGGAAATTCGCTATTGCTATTGTCATCTAGTTTGGCTTTTATAGGCCTTTAAAATAATTTTTATTTGAATATTAAAATGAGAAAAAAAAAAACTATGTTGAAAATTACGTTATATTTAAAATGTCTAATTTAGAATAAATTTATTATAGTGTCTTTATAAAATTGTTTACTTAGACATTTTATACAAGCTAATTTTAAATTGTTGGGTTGATCTTATTTAATCAATCACGAAAGTAGCAGTTGGCTGTCTCGACAGCAACTCATTCTGTCTTAAAATCCCTAAGCCAAAGGGAAATGAAAGGAAACCTGTTTACAGGATATCGTCACTAGTCGTTTAATTACGATTTAATCTTCCGTAATCTTTTCAAAGCAGATCAAATTAGCGTGTTTTAGAGCCTGCGGTATCTGGATGGAAGTTGGCGAGCATAGCTCGTAGGGGGCAGAAAACCCTAGTTATCTAAAACTATATTATATACTATCGATATTTACATTTATTAAAATTATTTATAACTACATTTAACATAAAAATTTTAACAATGATTAAAATTAAAAGTTATTAAACAATTATTTATAAGGCCAATCAAGTTTATTTATAAGGCAGAATACATATAGAAACCTTTCAAATTATGTTCACCTTAGATTTTAATATTTCTTTATGTCAATTTAAACATTTAGAAAATTTATAATTTTAATCAAGTTTTAATTTTTTAATTAGTTGATTAAAATCACGATTTAATCACTGATTTAAATTATCTGATTAAAATTGTTGACAAGTTAGTTAATACCCAAGAGTAATTTAAACAATGTAGAAACAATCAGGCATTTGACCGCAACGGGAAATAACCGGCATCTTACCCCAAGAGAAAACAACCGGCATCTTACATCCAAAAACTTTCGTCGACCCACCACAAAGTATTGGGAAAGACGCCGGTGCCCCCACTGGCGTGAAGAAGCGGGAACCGGCCACTATTTATGCTTTGCAGAAAGGCCAGGTACCAATACTCTCTAAAAACATCAGATTTATGTATCGGCTGTTTAAACTAAGACAGATATAGGAAATTTAACAAGTCACGTAAAAGATTTTGGGCACTTACCAGAAGTTTTAAGACGAAATAGCAATAAAAAATACCCCTTAAATTAAAAAAAAATGCAAATGGAAATTAAATTATCACTAGGGAACCCTCTTCCTTGCAACTGAGCAGCGTTTCCCTACATCGCTTGCGCATATGAAAACTACGTAATACGGCATCTTGTACAACTCGGCATCTCACCTCAAGTTACCCTAACTAAAAAGTAGGCATCTTTACAAATACAACAATGGAAACATTAAGATTAATGGTGTCATTTTTATCATTTATAATCAGAAATATGACTGAAGTTTCGGGTTAATTGTTAAAAAATCAAATAAAAACTATAACAAAGCCTGAAATGAAACAGAATTTCAAAAAGCATGAATACTTTGATCTCAAAGAATTTATCTCATTCTTTGGACGATTATTTATGTCATAAAGCCTTTCAGTGGTTCGATGATTCATCCATTTTCTCTACAATGCTAAAAGATTTTATTGACTGATATATAGATAACAACCAGCAATAAAAAATATAACGGTTAAATGAGCTCTATATTTTCAGAAACAATTGCAGAATCTGCCGTAAAAAGCGAAATCGTTTTTCACAGCAAAATTTAGACAAAGAAAAACTAAACTGTTTAGGAAAATTTTAATCGAGTGAAATACATTTAACTTATTTAAATAAAAAACTATGCTATATTATATGTTATATATATTTTTTATGTAAATTTGCGATGCCTTATACAATATGGAATTTAAAGTTTAAAATATAATTCATAACTACTTGCCGGTTAGGGTTGGGTTTTTTTTTTAGGTGCGTTCGTAATTATATAAATACGCAGCAAATAGACCGTCCGTCTGTCTGTCCACGTATAACAGCGCAAAAACTACCAAACCGAATAGTTTGAAATTTAATATATAGTATAATCGTTGCATAATTTTGTCGAGTCATTTCAAGTTTTATGAAAATCGAATCAAAACTTAAAATATTAATAAAATTTTCTTCATTCTATTAAATCCTATCATACGTAATTAATTCAATTATATCCCATGATAGGTCATGATTCTAGGTTGCCATGATGATTATTCTATTAGGTACTACCATACGTATTACTGAATTTAATATATATAATCGGAATAAATTTTGTATTCATGCATTTTTGCATAAGAGTGCAACAGCTATTGCAGCAACATCTGAATATTTATAAAACTAGTTATAGTACGAACTCACCTCATTTGCCACGTTTGACGTACAATTTCGCACGTGATCAATATTTGATTTCGAATGTTTTTTTTAATTGGAATTTTTTTCGAAAGGCAATAGTAGATGAAGAATTAATCAGTGTCAAAATATACATAAAATTTAATATGTTAAAGTAAAAATTACAAAACTTATAATAAAATATTTCAACAATTGTTTTCTACATTGTATAATAGGATGTTCTTTTTTAATTAGAATTTTTTTCGAATGACAATAGTACATGAAGAACTAATGCAATGCCTAAAGGGGAATTTTTATCCCGAAGAATGAGACCAGAGAGGATTCGATGATTTGAAGATTTTCTTAACAAACTGGAGAAATTTATTAAACGAAAAATAGATAACAATCTGAGGTTGACAATTTTGCGATCTTAAAAAACCTACACATTTTTGAGAAAAAACTGCATAAAATGTGATAAAAAGGAAAATCAGAAATAACAATATAATTTATGTGAAAAATATAAATCATTTTGAAGTTTTTCTAACAATTGAAAAAATCTTAAATACATTCTAAGCAAAATTCGGTAATTTTAAAATAAATCTTTTGTGGCTGATACAGTTTATGATTCAAAATGAAAGTTACACGCCACAAACATTTTCCAGCTTTCTTTTCTCATAAATTTTCCCCGCTTAACAATGCGAAACTTTCAGACACATTTAGAAACTCATTTGTAATCGCAAAAGCAGGGCACTTGCAGTTCTAAATATAGAAGCGCTTTGGAATCGAATGTTGTTTTCTATGTTTTGAATTACTTATCCAGTTATAAACTATTGCTTTCACGTTACAGCAGGATTTTCTCCTTTCCAGCGCTGTCGCACCCGAAAATTTGTTTCAAAACAAAAACTTCGACAGTATTTTTCAAAAATATGCCTTTACGGAAAATGGAAAACATCCTTCGATTATAGTTTCTGAACAAGAACATCTGCCATATTCATGCGTTTCCAAACAAAAATGAATACAAAAATGCGTCAAAAAGTTACTCCTGTGGATCTGAGAACAGCTTTAAGATTCCTGCGTAATAAAAATGGGAGATGCTGGTTTTTTATTTGTAAAACTTCCAAATGACATTTTTAAAGACACAAAATATGTTGGTGAACAGAATATGTGGTTTAAGCAAAAATTTCCAAAACGTTACAATAAAATGTTTGAAAAATTGATAGATTGATAGATGAAAAACTCTAAACCTAATTTTTAAAAATCCCTGCGTGCTCGGCCTACAGGCAGAGATAGATTTCGAAGATAAGTACAAATTTCACCAACAAAAACTAAAGCAAGATTAGAAATAAGCCTAGTTTGACAATTTTATCTGGCCGCTTTTGATAAGTTTTTAATTTCATTTTTCTGTAAGAATTTTAGCAGAATTTTTCTTCTACAACAACACCCCCTCCCCCCCGCTCTTTTTTTCTGTAACATTTGGTCCTATATAATAAATTGAAGCGGATTTGATATTTTGTGAATTGACGAAGTTATAAATATTTATCTTCTTCAACCTCCCACCCCCCCCCCTTTTTTTTTCGTTTTAATTTTTTTTTTCGGTACGAATTGGTCCTATCAAAAGCTTGTCAGTATAAAAGTTGTAGATAATATTAAGAAGATTTATAATCAATTTAAGTACGTCTGATATCTCGAGAATTGACGAAGTTATGTATTTTTTTATTCTTAAAATCTTTATTTTTTCGGCCCTTGAGGACATTTTTAATTATATCAAGAATCTGCCATACATAAATTTATGGAACCTTTCTTAGAATTAATAACTTTAAACTTAATCGAAATGTATTATAATTAAGAAGTTTGGGGTTTTATCTGTTTTCACAAAAACTCTCCCCATTTCCGCAACCTTCGTCGGATTTTGCCGATTAACGAACTAAGTAGTGTTACTTACGAAATCTAACTAAAAGCTAAAATGAAACAAGTTTTAAAAAATAGAATTATTTTGATGTTAAAGAATTTGTCTAATTTATTAAAATACTATTTATAGTTATAAACACATTTCATGACATCGATATGTTGAAAATAGAAGAATTTATTGATTTAGAAATAGATAACAAACTCTAATGGGAAATTTTGAAATCTTAAATGATCTAGACATATTTAAGAAACAACTAGAAAAGTATTATCGGGTTTAACAGTAAAATTCGAGTCGGGGGGAAATGACAGTTTGGAAGATTTTTAACACTTTCGCTGCAATCGACGTGCTGGCCCGTCCGACCAGTAGCTCTTCCTACGTCGGCAGCGTCGATCGATTATAATAAGTTATATGCTCTGTTTTTAGTGTGGCTTTGGAATTTGAACTTGGAGAATGTTTAGGCACGTTAGCTAAGCATGAATCGCACTAAACATGAAAATAATGTTTTTTCGTTATTCTTGTTTACTAGTAAAATATAAGAAACATTTTAACCATTAAAATAATGCTTTGTAATTCTGCTTCTGACGATAGAAATATCATTTTTAGTGGCAGCGAATGTGTTAAATGCTTGAAAAGTTTTAAACCTTTAAGATAAAAAAATTTCAACCTTATGATCTTAAATATTTTAAATTTTTGTGATGTTAAATGAACTACTTATTTTCAGTACCAACTGCACAGCGTATAGTAAAAATAGACGGCATACTGAACAACAAAATTTAAGTGAAAAAAGTTATTCATTTTATGGATTGAAACGTCTTAAATATATTAATTTTTTTTTCTTTACTGCGTCATTTTCAGATTAATCAAACATATTTACCTTAACTAAGAAAATTTGCGTGGAAATAAAAGATGAAAAAAAAAATAATCAACTTTACACTACCGATGAAAATAATAAGGTAGGCTGTTATTATCATTATTTATAATCAGAAATGTGACTGAAGTTTCGGGTGAAAAATTGATGATCTATCACGAAGTGTTAAAATTCAATAATGTGAAATAATAATTTTTTAAACAAATGGAACAAAGTTTTATAGGAAACATAGTTTCAAAAAGTAGGATTACTTTTATCTTAAAATTTATCTCATTATTTTAACTATAGTTATGAGTGCGTATTTTCATCCCAATGATTTTATCTCATTCTTTAAATTACCAATTCTAGCTACAGAAACTTACAGGGATTCGATTATTTATAAAATTTCTCAGCAAAATAATAATCTGCAATGGCAAATATTACGATCTTAAATCAGATATATATATCTTAGAAACAACTACTTGAGCAAAGAACTGTAAAATATACACTATATGCGCCATTAATGACCAGACCCTTTCAATTTTAGACATTTAGACGAATATTTAGAAATATACTTGTCAGATTCTGTTGGAATTTCAGGATTATAAAGAACATGTTTGGCCTCAAATTTATCAACGTCAATTCGACAAGGAGGAGAATTCCCTTACGAAAATGGTTCATAGAGCTGTATAGAACTCTATAGAATTCTTTACAAGTTCTATAGAGTAGCCTTTCCATAGAACACTGTTTCGATAGAGTTTTGAAGAGTTCTATAGAATACTTTTTCTAAAGAAAATGTTTCTATAGAATGCGTTGGAATTTTTTTCTATAGAACAGTTTTTCTATAGAGCGCTATAAAACTTATAGAAGTTCTATATACTAATGATTCTATAGATTTTTTTTAATAAAAAACATATTTTTTGGTCTTTTAAAATTTATGAGTACTAATTTATCTATACATATATATTAAATAATAATAGTAATTAATTTTGTAATACATCACTTAATATCATTATAATTTAATTCATAATTCTAATACACTGTGACTCAATTGTTAATGCAATAATATATCAATCCAACTACACTGATTAAAATTGTTTAATTAATATGTTTGTTAATGATTCATTAATTTGTCGTTTTAATTTATAATCATTTATTAATTTGCTGTTAATGTCATAAAAACATTCACCTAATTTAATAAACTTTATTCACTAATGGTAATTCATCTAATATATTAATAAACTTTATTCACTAATTGTAATTTTTATCCAAAAATTTTAATCTGAAGTATAAAAGTATTTAAACAATTACGTTTGAAGTTTAACAAATAATGATTTATTAGACTTTTAAATATTTTTACAAATCTGTATTAAAATACGAGTTATTTTTATCAACTCGCGTCCTATTCCGTCATATTTATAAATTTTAACAAAAATGAGAAATCTGTAATGAATATCTTAACACGATTTAAGGTGTGAAGCTCACTCTTTTTTTTTTTTTAACTGTAAATAACATAACACCACTATCACCAACAAAATATATAAGTAAATAAATTCTTTATTTTAACTGACTTTTTTTTTCCTTCTTAAATCTGGTTTTCTAATTTACAAATGTTCTCGGTTTTCATAATTTACACAGTTGAGATATAATCAGCGAATAAAATATATATAATTTCTATACAATACAATAATTTCTATACAAATTTAATGATTGTGAATGCAAATCACAAAAGAAATAAACTTGAAATAGTGTAAGGAGAGCTGACATACCTCGAGCAACCGTAGAGTGGGCTGAACGTACTTGTTTACGTCCAATCACTGAAGCCAAGCAGCATCGAGCATGGTTAGTACTTGGGAGGGTGGTCAAATGGAAACATCTGCTGACGCTGTTTTTTATAGAATATGTTCGATTATTTTTATAGAATATATTCGAATATTTTTATAGAATATTTTATAGAAATTCTATAGACATTTCTATTGAATTTCTACAGATATTTCTATAGCTTTTGGCGAAACTGGCTTATAGAAAAACGGGCCATAATTCTATAGGATTCTATAGTACTTTTTCTATAAAAAAATTTTTATAGAATTTTATAAGAAATTTTTGTAAGGGTTAGGGTGCCAGGAAAAACTCAAAGAAAAATAATAATATTTAGGATCACCCTGTTTATAAAAATGCACAAAATGATCTATCGTTGCAGAATACGAATGTGTTTATACTATACAACAAGTTTACAAATTTTTCTAAGAATAGCACGTATATGCATGGAGATATAGCGATTTTTTTTAGGTCAAAAAATTCATTCATGTTTTAGCTTATATCATGCAGGGTTCCCAGCAAAGAAAGAAAAAGTGGGCCATGAGCTGGAAAAAAGATGGCAGCCATCACTGCCACCAGCGGTGAAGTGCAATGGTGCCATTACTTAAACCAGTACAAAAGTGTCCGTGAGGAATGCAGCTGGCACATCAGTGATATCCAACAGCAGGACAACATTGGACATTGGTATGCCATCACATTACTTCAATTCTGCACTTTTCCTGCAGTGCTAGCACCTATCCTACTGCTATTCCTTTGCTGGGCCAGCAATTTTCCTTACAAAAATGTCTTATAGAATTCTAAAAAAAGTATCATAGAATATTATAGCCATTATCCATTAGCTAGAATATTATCCATTAGCTAGTTTCACCAAAAGCTTAGAAATATCTGTAGAAGAGCCTATAATAGAAGTGTCTATAGAATTTCTATAAAATTGCTTGAACTTGCAGCGGTTTCCATGTGGTCACCCTCCCAAGTACTAACCACGGTGCTGTTTGGTTTCCGTGATCGGATATGAACAACTACTTTCAGGGCATTCTACGACCACTCGCAGTCTTCAAGCTCTCATAACACTATTTCAAGTTTGTTTCTTTTGTGATTTGCGTTCGCAATCATTAACATCGTCATGGATCAACAATTATTAAATTAACTCTAATGAGTTTTTTAAAAACTAGATCCAATCACTTATAAATAAAGTATTAAAAAATTTTAATATTTAATATTGGCGAAAGGTCAATATTAACAGGAAGGTGAATGCATAAAAAGAATAAATAAATAAAGATAAATATGTAGGAATTCATAAATATTTAAAATATTTTGTCAAGCTATTTGTAACTAAAACATTTTAACCAATGAAAAAAGAACTGAAAAAAATTAATCATTGACATACCAATAAATCCATTGTACGAAATGTAGGCTCTCATAATTGTAAACTCAATAAGAAAAACCACAAAATGAATGCAAAAAGGGAGAACTATCATGAATAAAAATGGAACTTATGATTCGTAACCCGTTTTAAAGGGCAATATTACGATATCATAAGTAATATACGGTTAATTTCTGAAGTAGAAATAATAAGCAACCGCTTAAATGCATATTTCTACAATTGCCTGATTAACCGTAACCAAAAGAAAAAAAAATATTAATAAATAAATTTATAAAATTTGGACAGGGTCACAATAAAAATAAAAATGAAACATGTGAGTTAAAAACTTACTCATTAATAGAAACAGATAATATCTTAAAATACATAATTGAAACAGAATCACGCATCCTTACCAACACGGCAAATATTCTTACACGTGTTATATGGATGAGTTACAGTTAATAGCAAATTCGGAAAGTTCAAAATCAATATATATACATCAACAACAAAATTGATGTACAGTCGTGGAAAAAAAAGTAAACACCCCATACTAACTCCTCAACAAATTATCGTAGAAGAAAGTTACTGGTACCGAACGATTGAAATAAAGTCTACTTTTAAATGATGTATATAAAATTTGCTTGGGGGGCCATCTACATATTAAAACGAACCATAACTTTGTTTTTATCAATAGCAGTACACAATTCTGACAGCATAAATGAACTCTACACCCTCCAATTAGCTTAAAAATGAATTTTTATGCAATTCGTACCACACGTTTCCGAGAAATTAATTATTTTAAAACGATCTTATTATAAGGACTGTATCCAAATTGAAGTACCGTACACGATTGTTAACCGAGAGAGCCCCTTTCTTGATCAAGTCACCTTAAGCGCCACTCAATGAGTGAATGGAGCCTGTTAGATTACAGTACAGCAGAATAAATTTCAAAATATCTACTCACTTCCATCATAGACGGCCCCTTAAATCATCATTTTGCCGTTTTTTAAGCATAATTTGAAAACTACTTGGACTAAAAATGTGAAATTTTGGTTTTCCATAAAGCAGGACCTAACAAATCTAAATCCATCAAAAAAATTGCAGGTTGCAATTCATAATTTTTTCGAATATTAACTTCATAATTCATAACATAATATTATAAAAATTGCAAATTCAGCTCTTTTATGTTTCGGTATATTAGTATTATTACTACAAAAAAAAATTAGCGCGTTAGGAGCACAATTTCAGAAGATATAAATAAAAATATGAACATGTAATTTGACATTAGAAGCACTAAATTTTGAATGTTTATAATTCAAAAACTTATCATTCAAATGACTTGAAATTTGGTGTCTAGGCATAGTTTGAATTGAAGATTTGAAATATCTCGTTAAAATTGGGTATTGCTATTGAAAAAATTGAAGTTTGGATTCGTTTAAATATGTATATGGCCCCGTAAGCCAATTTTATATACATTATTTAAAAGTAGACTTTATTTCGAATCGTTCGGTACCAGTAACTTTCGTCTACGATAATTTGTTGAGGAGTTAGTAGGGGGTGTTTACTTTTTTTTTCCACGACTGTACATAAAAAATTATTACTTTGGAAGTTCCGTGAACAAATGAAATGTCTCTAATATGCGTATATAATTTTCAGAACTGTTCGAAAACTTTAAAATACGATAATTATGTTTTGCGCAGTTTAAAATTTAAAATGAAAGCTGCATTGCAGAAGCATTTTCAGGTTCGTTATCATTTAGTTAAATTGATAATGTGATACACTTTATTAGGATTATTCCAAAACAATGTTTATATAGACATAATTCAAATTGACAGCAGAAGTTATGGAGCATATTTTGAGCCAGAGTATAAAGATGTTCAAGGGTTTTTTTATACATATCAATGCATTTTTTGTGATTATAAAATCATCATTAAAAATAAATATATGTTAGTGCAATCTTCAGAGAGCTCAAATTTAGATTTATAAAATATTCTAAAATCTTTCTTTTTTTTTTTTTTTTTTTTTTTTTTTTTTTTCTTAAATAAAAATTGTTACTTTCATCTCAGACATAGTCCGGGCAATAGGGAATTTTACCTAGCAAAATTAATGGTAGTTCTGGAAATCAGCTTAATTTATGATTTTGGGTCGCTGAATCCGAATTTGTAACTTCCCACCAAAATTTCCCCCCGGCAACCCCCCCCCCAAATTTTGGTAAAAAGCCCCCCAAAAAGGTTTTTAATAAAAAAATTAATTTTTTTATTGTTTTAGGGGAAAAGTATCTAGAAATTCAGAAACTAGACAAAATTTGCAACAAATTAGATATGTGACATTATGACTTAGGATGAAGAGGAAGGGGGGATCTGCCTCGGAACATGCGCGCGGTGCTGCGTTGACTAAGTTGTGCAATTCCACTTAACCACTCACACGTTTACATTCGCCCTCCCATTTCCCCTCCGAACTTTCCTTATAAGGTTTACTTTAAGTTTTTCGCGTCGCTAGGTCTGAATTTTTAATTTACCCCCAAAATCCCCCCCCCCCGAAAACCCCCAAAATAGTTGTTATTAACTTAAATTTCTTATTGTTTTAGGGTAAAAGCATTATGAAATTCAGAAACTAGGCAAAATTTGCCACAAATAGGATATATGACATTATGACGTAGGATAAACGGGGAGAGAGGGTGCTGCCTCGGAACATTCCCCGCGCGCTTTTCTCAAAAACCAAATTTTTTCAAAAAATCGATTTTTTGGGAGGTTGCCGGAGGAAATTTTGGTGAGAAGTTACAAATTCGGATTCAGCGACCCAAAAAACATAAAGTGATCACAGTCGTGAGTCGAAATCCAGAACTAGTATTAATTTTTCCAGGTAAAATCCCCTATTGCCTGGACTTCATAACTTAGTGCACGTAGCGCCGCAGTGCATGTTCAGAGGCAGCCCCACCCCTCCCGTTCATCCTACGTCATAATGTCATATATCCTATTTGTTGCAAATTTTGTCTAGTTTCTGAATTTCGTAATGCTTTTCCCCTAAAACAATAAGAAATTTAAGTTAAAAACAACTATTTGGGGGAGTTTTCCGGGGGGGGGGGAATTTTGGGGGGAAGTTAAAAATTCAGATTCAGCTACCCAAAAAACTTAAAGTAAACCTTATAGAGAAAGTTCGGAGGGGAGATGGGAGGGCGAATGTAAACGTGTGAGTGGTTAAGTGTAATTGAGCAACATAGCTCACGCAGCACCGCGCGTATGTTCCGATGCAGATCCCCCCTCCCCTTCATCCTAAGTCATAATGTCATATATCTAATTTGTTGTAAATTTTGTCTACTTTCTGAATTTCTAGATACTTTTTCCTTAAAACAATAAAAAAAATATTTTTTTAATAAAAACCTTTTTGGGGGGCATTTTACGAAAATTTAGGGGGTTGCCGTGGGAAATTTTGATGGGGAGTTAAAAATTCGGATTCAGCGACCCAAAAAACAAATAGTAAGCCTTTTTCCAGAACTACCATGAATTTTGCTAGGTAGAGCCCATACGGTCTCTATTGCCTGGACTAACAGTACTTCTTAAAAGATTTAATGCAATTTATCTTCAAATAATTCTTTGTGATGATAGATGTTGATTTCATACGACTGTAAAATATTTGATTAAGAACAAAATTAAATTACATTACAAAAGAAGAAAAATCTACATATAATAGGAAAGGTTTCGTGATTTGTACGCAGAAATAATTGACAGGTGGGCCCATAAGATTTTACAACACATGTCGCAAAACTTTCTTTCTAATAGTTTATGTATCTGATTTGTCTGTCTGCCGTCGGTCCATGCTCTAACTCACGTAAACTTAGGCAGATTGCCATGAAATTAATATGTATTGCTATTTACTATGACATGTTCGGTATTGAAAATGAAGAGAGCAATATTTATAGTTCGTTTACAAGGATTATCAAAAGAATTCCGTTACATTGCGGATTAAGGGAAAAATCGTTTGCTGTATATTTTAGTGAAAATATTCTGTATTAAACATATTGGAATTTATATATATATCACTGAGCTGTAATAAAAACTGCTTATTGTAGAATCTGGTGTGCACATAATTTATCTTTCATTTACTGGAACACACACAAAAAAAGTTGTCTGTATTACAGCCTATGAGCAATAATTGCTCGAAGTGCGTTTTAAGTTGCTGTACAAGTTTTCAAATTTGAAAGTTTTTTAGATATTACTATTGTTCGTATAAATTCCGTAGATCACATACGGGCTACACAAAAGATCTTGAGTGCATTTCGGTTTATTAATGGAAATTGTAGACGGGAATTTTCTTCTGCGCTATGCATTTCCTAACTGAAGTAAATTTCAGCACATTACGTAATATATATAAAAATCTGAAGATCATATACGTGGCTGCATAAAAGAATTCGGATATTGATGCTAATTTCAGAATATGGGTTTTCGAATGCGTTATGGGTTTTCCGTAATATTTACTTAGACTTCTCCCCACACCCCCGGGATTGCACTTAAACTCTAAAAGAATGCTGAGTTATTGAGGTGGTCAGGTCATTCCTGTTTACTGCCATTCATCTTAATGAAATGTTACGTTCTGTTACAGTATTCTAAATGTATTACAAAGTGCTTAATAATCTATCTTGATGCATGATTTTTCTTTCTTTTTGATTTTTCATCGTATTGAAAACAGTTTTAGCATTTTAAAAAATTAATTCCATTGCGCATTTATAAGGTTTTTAAAAATATCTAAACTGATATTCATGCAATAAAAGCAATATGAACCATGAAATGCAGACAATAAATATAATCTAAAATAAACTGCCACATTAAAAGTATAATTTCTATTGTAATACTCTTATTTTATCAAAATGTTTAATATCTGAATCAGTCTGGCAGCAACTATTATTTAAACACACATTTAATTATGTCCATTTCCTAGATAATTAATGAGCCTTATTAAAAGAAATACATTTAAATAGGAATTGTAGTTTGTACCCAAGTGTATCAAAATTAATTAATATTTTATAACGTAAATTTTCTGAAAACGTGATATATGAGAATAATGGGAATTCATTACTATTTTATTAATAATAATAGCTCCAGAAAAGAAATGCATTGTGTTTTTCTCTTTCAAATTATACTCAAATAACATCCAATTTAAAAATTTATAATGAGCAACATAATTAGAAGCATAATATCATAATACAACGCAAGCTCATTTTTTATTAAGTCAACAGTTTACTTCGCAAAATATTCTTTAGTAAACGTTAACAGATATCAAGCATAATACATTTTAATTATTTACGTTCTATTACTATTGTTTTTTGTTAATTTATTATTTTGATAATTACAAAAATGTTTTGTAATATTGAAAAATAAATAAAAATAAAAAAACGAAAAATCTGTAATATTAAAAAAGAGAAGATAAAAATTAATTTTACTTCTTATAGTTTATCACTAATTTTCACGTCTTTATCTAGTTTCTGTGAAAATTTTAACTTTTTTTTTTAATTCTTCACCGTTGTGTCAGTAGTTTTAATTTGGAAATATCGTTTCTTTTTCTTGGTGTGACATTCCACACCAAACCAGGCAGTAAAATATGAATATGTAACCCACCATCACAGATTTTAGTGAAACCGCTTGTGTTTGTTCTTACTATTAAGCTATGATCACCAGTAATTTTTTTTTTCTCATTTGGCATTATCGATAGTTCAATTTTTAATGTCATCATTTTATTTATGAAATCATTTTTCAATATCTAATACAGAAATCTTCTTCAAATAATTTAGGCAAGGTAAATAAAGTATGTAGATTATGAAAACAATATTTCTGTAATGTTAAAAAATTTTTAAATGTGTGTAAAAAATTGTATAATCTTTGAAATCAAAAATATTTTACAAAAAATAATGAAAATATTAAAAAATCTTTAGCAATCAAAGGCTATTATTCTATGACTATTTTTTTATTTTAAATTGTACATAATACTACATTATAACTGAATCTGAAATAAAAATAGTGAGATTTTGGTTGGTTTTAGTAGTATTTAAAACATATTTAAAATTATCAATATTTTCAGATGTAAAATTTATTCAAAGTATTATCTCTGGAAATATTTTTTTATTTATACATTTATTTTATTTTTCAAATTACCTTTTATGTTCGTTTCTTATGGAAAAAAATAAAGAATATTATTTTTTACTAAAAGCATGGGTGTTTTCTAGGGCAAAGAGCAATTATCCCTTTCCAAAAAAGAGAAAAATCACTTGCTCCTCACTACCAAATAGAAATTTTCAAAATGACACTCCTAATCTTTAAACTCATATTTGGATTACTTTGAGCAGCTGGTACTTAAAAAATACCAAATATCACTCTTAGAGATTGAATGCTCGGAAAAAACCGGAAATTATGGGGGAAAAAAACGGGTTTTTTCGGATTTTTCCGAAGGGTTATTTTCAATTTTCCAAATTGGAAAAGTTGAAATTACATTTATAAAATAATATTTTCAAAATTTTGTAATAGCTACATTTTGATACTTTTTATTATATTTATTTTTATGTTAAGTGTCTCACATGAAAACATTAATGTGGGACATCTTATCACTAAGCAGAAATATATTTAAGAAAACTTGAGTTTTGTAAAGGACTAAAGGGAAAAAAAATAGCTTAAAACACAAGACTCTTCACGAAATTTCTCTTGAAAATAGATATTTCACAAAATTTTTTAATCTCCAAATTGAATCTTTCACAAATGGAATAATTGAAAAAAAAAGAAAAATTCATGTCATATAACATCTGGCGATAACAAATGAATCTTATCTAGTTGTATACATGTATGGAGGAACTTATTAAAAATGTCTAAATAGTAACCTAAATATAAAGATAATTTCTAATTCACCAAAATTTTCCTGGAACAGCTGTTTTTTAAACACACGCCATTAATTATATTCTTTTCTTAGCAGATTAAAAAATATGATTCAAGGAAATTTTTTTACTCGTTGTCTCAAAAAGCAGGAATCCTGGAGCGTCTATTTTTTAAACACACGTCATTAATTATATTCCTTTCTTAGAAGATTAAGAAATATGATTGAAGGAAGTTTTTTTACTGATTGTCTCAAAAAGCAGGAATCATGGAAGAGCTATTTTTTAAACACACGTCATTAATTATATTTTTTTTCTTAGAAGATTTAAAAATATTATTGAAGGAAGTTTTTTCACTGGTTGCCCCAAAAAGCAGAAAACCTGGAACAGCTATTTTTTAAACACATGTCATTAATTATATTTTTTTCTTAGAAGATTTAAAAGTATTATTCAAGAAAGTTTTTTTACTGGTTGTCTCAAAAAGCAGGAATCCTGGAACAGCTATTTTTTAAACCCACGCCATTAGTTATATTCCTTTCTTAGAAGATTGAAAAATATGATTCAAGGAAGTTTTTTTACTGGTTGCCTCAAAAAGCAGTAATCCTGGAACAGCTACTTTTTTAACACACGCCAAATTATATTCATTTCTTAGAAGATTAAAAAATATGATTCAAGGAAATTTTTTTCTGGCTATCTCAAAAAGCAGGAATCCTGGAACAGCTATTTTTTTAGCACACGCTGTTAATTATATTCATTTCTTAGAAGATTAAAAAATATGATTCAAGGAATTTTTTTACTCGTTGTCTCAAAAAGCAGGAATCCTGGAGCGTCTATTTTTTAAACACATGCCATTAATTATATTCCTTTCTTAGAAGATTAAGAAATATGATTCAAGGAACTTTTTTTACTGATTGTCTCAAAAAGCAGGAATCCTGGAAGAGCTATTCAAAAAGCAGGAATCCTGGAAGAGCTATTTTTTAAACACACGTCTTTAATTATATTTTTTTTTCTTAGAAGATTTTAAAATATTATTCAAGGAAGTTTTCTTACTGGTTGTCTCAAAAATCAGGAATCCTGGAAGAGCTATTTTTTTAACACACGTCATTAATTACATTTTTTTCTTAGAAGATTTAAAAATATTATTCAAGGAAGTTTTTTTACTGTTTGTCTCAAAAAGTAGATATCTTGGAACAACTATTTTTTAAACACACGCCATTAGTTATATTCCTTTCTGAGAAGATTGAAAAATATGATTCAAGGAAGTTTTTTTGCTGGTTGTCTCAAAAAGCAGGAATCCTGGAACAGCTATTTTTTTAACACACGCCATTAATTATATTCATTTCTTGGAATATTAAAAAATATGATTCAATGAAATTTTTTTTTCTGGCTATCTCAAAAAGCAGGAATCCTGGAGAGTTTATTTTTTAAACACACGCCATTAACTATATTCATTTCTTAGAAGATTAAAAAATTTGATTCAAGGAAATTTTTTTTCTGGCTGTCTTAAAAAGCAGGAATCCTGGAACAGTTTTTTTAGCACACTCTGTTAATTATATTCATTTCTTAGAAGATTAAAAAATATTATTCAAGAAAGTCTTTTTACTGGTTGTCTCAAAAAGCAGGAATACTGGAACAGCTATTTTTTAAACACACGCCATTAGTTATATTCCTTTCTTAGAAGATTGAAAAATATGATTCAAGGAAGTTTTTTACTGGTTGTCTCAAAAAGCAAGAATCCTGGAACAGCTACTTTTTTAACACACGCCATTAATTATATTCATTTCTTAGAAGGTTAAAAAATATGATTTAAGGAAATTTTTTTTCTGGCTGTCTCAAAAAGCAGGAATCCTGGAACAGCTATTTTTTAGCACACGCTGTTAATTATATTCATTTCTTAGCAGATTAAAAAATGTGATTCAAGGAAGATTTTTTACTGGTTGTCTCAAAAAGCAGTAATCCTTTAACAGCTATTTTTAAACACATGCTATTAATCATATTCCTTCTTTAGAAGATTAAAAAATATGATTCAAGGAAATTTTTTTACTGGTTGTCTCAAAAAGCAGGAATGCTGGAACAGCTATTTTTTAAACACACGCCATTAGTTATATTCCTTTCTTAGAAGACTGAAAAATATGATTCAAGGAATTTTTTTAACTGGTTGTCTCTAAAAGTAGGAATCCTGGAACAGCTAGTTTTTTAACACACGCCATTAATTATACTCATTTCTTAGACGATTAAAAAAATATGATTCAAGGAAATTTTTTTCTGGCTGTCTCAAAAAGCAGGAATCCTGGAGAGTCTATTTTTTAAACACACGCCATTAACTATATTGATTTCTTAGAAGATTAAAAAATTTGATTCAAGGAAATTTTTTTTCTGGCTGTCTCAAAAAGCAGGAATCCTGGAACAGTTTTTTTTAGCACACGCTGTTAATTATATTCATTTCTTAGAAGATTAAAAAATATGATTCAAGGAAGTTTTTTTACTGGTTGTCTCAAAATGCGGGAATCTTTTAACAGCTATTTTTAAACACATGCCATTAATTATATTCCTTTCTTAGAAGATTAAAAAATATGACTGAAGGAAATTTTTTTTACTAGTTGTCTCAAAAAGCAGGAATCCTGGAACAGCTATTTTTTAACACGCGTCATTAGTTATATTCCTTTCTTAGAAGATTAAAAAATATGATTCAAGGAAGTTTTTTTACTGGTTGTCTGAAAAAGCAGGAATCAGCTACTTTCTTAACACACGCCATTAATTACATTCATTTCTTAGAAGATTAATAAACTTCATTCAAGGAAGTTTTTTTACTGGTTGTCCCAAAAAGTACTCTTTTTAAAATAGATTAATTGTAAAACGGGTAGCGATAGAAATGCTTCGTTTGTTGCATCTTTATTTAAAAAAAAAAACAATAAAATCTTAACTATCGGAATCCAAATTTAGTTTAAAGGTTCTCCAAGCTAAAAAACATTAATGGCACTATTCCCTGGAGTTGAATCCTTGTGCTCTCTTTCTGTGGAGACAAAAGATAAAATTTAAGTACAAAGCCACCAAGTTTAGCGGAACTAGAACATTTCATTTGTAAAGTATGTGAGGAAATTCTGATCAAGCACATTCGCGAGTACCGGTTAGTTTTGTTACGAAACTACGTAAAGTTAAAAAAATATGATTATGATGAATCAACTCCCTAATATTTGAAAAAGTTTGTCAATTAGTTTTTTCTTACAGTTATTTACAGCGTCACCTACTGGTAATATTTTAACTTATTTTGAAATCATATGCTTAAAAATGTAGTTATGTTCTAATCAAGATGCCACAAACGGGCATTTCCCAGTTTTTAAATTATTCAAACTTAAGAAAAAAACAGTTTCTCTTTTGGGGACACCTGGTAAATGGGATATATAGCTCATGTACAAGTGTATCAAGAATAATTAATGTTATGCATATTTCTTCCAAACAAGATATTTAAGAATAATTGGGATTCTTTAATATTTTATTGCTAATACCTACAGAAAAATAATGCAGAAAGTTTTCCTATTACAAATTATATTTAAATAACATCTATATTCATTAGTTTTTAGAAGCATCAAATAATCAGACGCAAAATAATATAATGCAACGCAAGCGCATTTTTTATTAGGTTAACGATATTTTTTAGAATATATTAAATATAGTCATAGAAATAAAGACTAATGTGTTTTATTTACAATGGGCGTTCTAAAATATTTACACATGTTCCCCTACAGTTAGCAGCATTGCGAAATTTGCATAGACTATAATTGAGCTCCACGGTTTCCAACGTTAGCAATTTCATTCAGATAGCAGCAATCGTTGCTGCGTAGTACAAGAAAAAATAGCGCGGCAGCTGAAAACTTTCTTCAACTTTGAACTACGCAGAACAGTATGTTTTTGTGGGCAAAACGTTTCACGAGTACGGGGATTCATAGTGAAATATCGGCAGTGTATGGGCCATATGCAATGTCACGTTCAGCCATTGTGAAATGTTTCCAGCTGTTTGAAGAAGGTCGCACAGAGAGAAGGGTGGTCTCTCACATCCACCTAACAGTCTCGATCTGGCTCCTTGCGACTTTCACGTGTTCGGAAAGCTCAAAGAACATTTGTGTGGAAGACAATTTTCCAATGATAACCAAGTTCAGATAGCTGTTCAGGACCAAGGAGCGTTTTTCTATCGCCAGGGCATCGAACGATTAGTGCAATGTTACCACAAATGTCTGCAGAGACTGGGAGTTTATGTAGAGATATAGTGTGATGCATGTGTGTGATATCGTATGTATTTATTGTAGCGCACTTAACAATAAAGTGTTTTTTGACCTACATTGTTCGAGTGTAACTTACTTTTTGAACGCCCCTAGTATCTACGTTTTAATTATTGCTACATTTACGTTGTTTATATTTTTATAATTGTAAAAATGCCCTATAAAACGAAAAAAAAAGCTAAAAAAATAAAATAAACAAACAAAATTGGAAAATCATACATGAGGTGTATTTTATGATACCCTTTCCGACACTTCCAGTATAGTGTTAAATTTTTTCTTTTTTTTTTTTTTTTTTTTCATACAGTGAAATGGCATTCCGAAAGAAAAACTATTTATAAACGATATTACGCAGTAAAAATCCATTTCAGGCAATCACTTTCCATAGCCAGTAATGTATCCAAATTAGTTTTCGTGAAGTCCTGTATATGATCTATGGAATCTTATATACACCATGTAATATACTAAACATGAGTTAAGTTTTAAAATGACCACAGATGAAAACGCACTTTAATCAGATATCGCTCTTGGTCAGTTTTGTAACAAATCATTTTGCGTGTACCTATAAATTAACGATAAATTCTATGCACACCATAATCTACAGAAAGCATGTTTTAGTCAACCTCAGAGCCAACTTTCATTATTTTTGAAGCATCGGAACATCAGTAACACATTAAAGAATGACGTTGCATTTTCGCAGCATTACGTTGGTGAGTTTTTTTATTCTATTGTGAATTTTTTTCAACCGATTTATTATCACATATTACATATATGACTTTTATTTTTAAGAAAAAGAATTATTAATTGATTATTATTCATTGCTGTAAAAGATAGAAATATGGCGGAATGTTTGAAAGTTTTTATTGATAAATGTCGGATGCACAATAAAAAATAAATTAAAATTCAGCAGTTTAAGATACAGATATTGTAGTAGTCAAACTATAACTGTGTGTAGTAAATGTAATGTACAGTCGTGGAAAAAAAAAAAGTAAACACCCCTTACTAACTCCTCAACAAATTATCGTAGACAAAAGTGACTGGTACCGAACGAATGGAAATAAAGTCTACTTTTAAATGACGTATATAAAATTTGCTTAGGGGGCCATCTACATATTAAAACGAATAAAAAGTTCATTTTTTCAATGGCAATACCTAATTTTAATGAGAAATTTCAAATCTTTGGTTCAAACTATGCCTAGATACCAAATTTCAAGTCATTTGAATGGTACGTTTTGAATTATAAACATTCAAAATTGAGTGCTTCTAATGTTAAATTACATTTTCATATTTTTATTTATAACTTCTGAAATTATGATCCTAATGTTTTAATTTTTTGTGTGGCAATAATACTAATATACCCAAACACAAATACGTTGAATTTGCAATTTTTATAATTTTCTGATATGAATTATGAAATTAATATTCAAAAAATTATCAATGGCAACCTACAATTTTTTAGATGCATTCAGATTTATTAAATCCTGCTTTATGGAAATCCAAAATTTCACATTTTTCTTCCAAGTAGTTTTCAAATTATGCTTAAAAAACGGCAAAATGATGGTTTAAGGGGCCGTCTATGATAAAAGTGACTAAATATTTTGAAATTTCTTAAGCTATCCTGTAATCTAACAGGCTTAATTGACTGCTTAAGGTGACTTGATCAAGAAGGGAGCTCTCTCGGTTAACAATCGAGTACCAAACTTCAATTTGGATACAGCCCTTAAAATACGCTCGTTTTAAAATAATTAATTTCTCGGAAACTTACGGTACTAATTGCATAAAAATTTGTTTTTAGACTAATTGAAGGGTGTAGAGTTCATTTATGCTGTCAGAATTGTGTACTGCTATTGAAAAAAAAACAAAGTTATGGTTCGTTTTAATATGTAGATGCCCCCCTAAGCAAATTTTATATCCATCATTTAAAAGAAGACTTTGTTTCCAATCGTTCGATACCATTCACTTTCTTCTACGATAATTTGTTCAGGAGTTAGTAAGGGGTGTTTACTTTTTTTTTCCACGACTGTACCATTACATAAAATGCTTCAAAGATTCTCATATGGCAAAAATGTATTTGATTTGTACTGACATTTCGTTTTCGCATCTGATTTCAAATGAAAAATAAGTTGTAATATCGCCTTTTTTCTCTTAATTGGTCATTAATAGGTATAAAATAAATTTTTATTTCATTTGTGTCAAGTATAAGAAGGTGCGGTCCTTAAGGGATCACCGGACTCTTAAAATTGGAAAAAGGGGGAAAAAAGGCTATTTTCAAAATTTAATATCTTAAAATGGGTATGATTTTAAAATGCAATTTTATTGGGATAAAAAATAAAAGTATGTTCTTTCATTTCATATATTTAAAAAGTTGCAGGATACATAATTAGCATTTATAGGAGGATCCAAACTGTCAGACATTTGACGAGGAGAAAATCGGTATGACAGCTTACGCGCAGGATTAGAAAATAAATTTTGCAGCTAGGAGGAAAATTTTGGTACCTACTTATACTTCAGATTACAATAATCACCCTGAACCTAAATAAATTTGTATTTAAAGCACTTTTATATTTTTTATACAATGTTGTATTTACCTAATACAAAACTTTGAAAATTCTGACGGTATAATCATGTAAAAAAATATTTTTTTGAACAATAAAAAGGTTCAGTCTATACAGTCTAACGTGAAACATACGTTTTGAAAATCTCATGAGAAAATATTCAGTAGTTTTTGAGGTATCGTGTGCGTTATGCCCAAAAACGTCATTTGGAGAAAAATGACTTCAAAGTTTCGGAAACGCTCTTTACCTATTGAGCGGGTATAATTCTAAAAGCCATAACTTCTGTTCTAATGGGAATTTTAAGGAAACAATCATATCAAAATGTTCAGAAAAGATAGAAGTTTTAAAAAAAAATAAAAATTTCGAAAATTTTGAAGCTTTAAGAGTCTTGAGACTCCTTAATAGGTTAAAATGCATCACAAACTACTTTTCCCAATAGACCATAACGCAACGGAATTCTTTTGCGAATAGCTGCAAACGAACTATAAATATCACTCACTCGATACAGTGTAGAAAGTATATTGTAGTCCACAATAGTGCTGCGTATAAATGTGATTACTTTTGAAATAGTGCAGCAGCAATTTCACTGAAAATCATTTTACTCCATAGGAATCCTAATGTACCGGAATTCTTTTGAGTGTCTCTATAAATGAACTATAAATGCTACACACTACTTTTTAAATAGCGAACATGCTAGAAAACTCGAGTACATGACAATCGAGTACATGACATTTACATGACAATCCGAAATTAGTTACGACAGTCAGAGCACAGACAGACAGAGGAAAGACAAACCGAATTTATTAAATACTTTCGAATGACACTGTAAAAAAAAAAAAAAACATATGTTTCTTAATCTACGAAAATTTGCTATAAGCACGAACGAAAATATTCGATAGCTGCTTCCAAATCACCCAATATTACGAAAACCGTTCCTTTATCTTTCAAAAACTCAGAAAACCATTTATTCTCGAAATTTAAAGAAGAATTTATAAAAAATTAATTTTTATTAGTTACTCGTAATTTTCGGAAACGTTTTCGAATAGCTTTAATCAGTTCTCTCTACTCGGAAAATCGGTGTTTTGGATGCTATCAATTTTCAACTAAATATTTTCAGCTGCATAACTGAAATTGTGCATGCAATTGTAACAGAATAATGTTAATATTATTGTTAATGTTAATGCCGTTAATTCTGTATATTTGTCAGTAAAACATGTTTGCTGAATGTGAAAATATTTACTTAAGAGTTAATAGCATCAGAAAAACCGGGATTTTCCGAATAGAGAGAGCTGATTAATGCACTGTAAAAGCTACTCGAAAATTGTTTCCAAAAATTGTAAGCAGGTAATAAAAATTTATTTTAATAAATTCTTCTTCAAATTTGAAAAATAAATTCTTTTGTGAGGTTTCTAAACATAACAGAACGCTGCTTGGAATCTTGGGTAACTCGGAAAAGGTTATTGATTTTTTTTTTTTTTTTTTTTTTTTTTGGGGGGGGGGGGGGGTATTATAGTACAGTGGTGGGAACAAAATGTCAACACCCCTTACTAGCTCTGCAAAAAATTATCGTAGAAGAAAGTTACTGGTACTGCACGATTGGTAATAAAGTCTACTTTTAAATGATGTACATAAAATTTCTTAGGGGGCCATCTACATATTAAAACCAACCATAACTTTGTTTTTTTTTTCAATCGCAGTACTCAATTATGACAGCCTCTACACCCTTCAATTAGCCCAAAAACAAATTTTTATGGAATTCGCACAAAAAGTTTCTGAGAAATTAATTATTTTAAAACAAGCGTGTTTTAGGCGCTGTATCCAAATTAAAGTTCGGTACTGGATTGTTGACCGAGACAGCCCCCTTCTTGATCAAGGTATCTTAAGCGCCACTCAAGCAGTCATTTAATACTGCTAGATTTCAAGAAAGCATAAGAAATTTCAAAATATCTAGTCACTTCTATCATAACCTTAAACCATCATTTTGCCGTTTTTTAAGGATAATTTGAAAACTACTTGAAAGAAAAATGTGAAATTTTGGATTTCCATAAAGAAGGACTTAATAAATCTAAATCCATTAAAAAAAACTGTCGGTTGCAATTCATAATTTTTTAGAATATTAATTTCATAATTCATATCATACAATTATAAAAATTGCAAATTCAACGTATTTGTGTTTGGGTATTTTAGTATTTATGCTACACAAAAAATTAGCACATTAGGAGTATAATTTCAGAAATTATAAATAAAAATATGAAAATGTAATTTAACATTAGAAACACTAAATTTGAATGTTTATAATTCAAAAACTTATCATTCAAATGACTTGAAATATGGTGTCTAGGCATAATTTTAACCGAAGACTAGAAATATCTTGTTAAAATTGGCTATCACCATTGAAAAAAAATGAAGTTTGGGTTCGTTTTGATATGTAGATGGCCCCTAAGCAAATTTTATATACATCATATTAAAGTAGCCAGTGTACGTTGGAAAGCGTTAAAAGGCTGTTTTTACTTTGAAAAAGATATGATAAAAAACTTTCATTGAACATGTCTCTTTACAAAAAAAAAAAAAATAAATAACAAGTTAAGAATACAAAGGTATCCAACGTGGTCTACTCAATTTACAGAACATACTGCTCGTCATAAATAACGTAGATGACAATTGTATTATATTTAAAGCTCTAATACTTCTTATACAGATTATGATGACATATTATTAAATGGTCTTTTAGATTACAAAAAAAGTCACGAAAGATATCGATTATACATTCGAATAAATTTAAATAATGCGATTTTTAGAAACGAATATATGGGCGACAGAAGCGAAAGCAATAGCACAGACAGTTGCATCATAATGCTAGCGCCGGCGGCAGTTTTGGACGCGTTTTTGATTTATAATACTGATTCTATATCCTAATAAATCGAAATGCTTGATTTATTTTAAGAATGATTTAGTTTCGAAATGCACTCCAGGCTCTTTGAACGTAGACGAAATAGTGAGTAAACTGAATAATATTAGAATTTTTACTTATTAAGTTGGTTGATGTATTCTTTTGTGTTAGATGTTTAATCGCAGGTAATAATGTGCGATATATTAAATCTCTGTAAATAGTTTATAATTTTTGTGTTAGTTTAATTCTAATATGATGAAATTAAATGTATTTCGCCTAAAAATAATGTCCTTATTCGATATAATATTTGCACTAAAGATCGATGTAAAAACGTTAATAACCCACGAACGATGAACGATTTTTTCATATATGCAGTATGCCCAATAAAGTTCCTTGCCAGCCTCTTAATTTCGGAGCGGCTGCTGCTATATTCATAAAAGTGGTGTCTAGTTATAGTAAACAAACCATGCGCTACTGAATAAAACCACCTAGTGGAAAACTGTGGAGTTAACATTCCTATCTCGAAAACGAAAAGAGATAGGGGAAAAAAGTTATGGGTCATTCCATGTCAGTTCAGGCAGGCATGTAACCCACCACCACAGATTTTGGTGAAACTGTGCGTGTTTTTTCCTATTATTAAGATATGATCATCAGTTTTTTTTTTTTTTTTTTTTTTTTTACTCCTTGGTCAAATAGTTTCTGAGAAAAAAATTGTCAAAATTTTGAAAAACTGTCGTCAGTTGGCATTCTTAACTGCTCGGTTTTCAAATGTAGCATGACCTAAATATGATCATATTTCAATATCTAATTTACAAATCATCTTCAAATAATTTATGCATAATATATAGGGTACGCAGTTTATAAAAAAAATACTGTTACGCTTATAACATTTTAAGTGTGTCTAAAAAAATGTTTAAACTTTGAAGTCATGAATTTTTTATGACAAATAATGCATTAACTAAAAAAGCATTATCAACAAAAGGCGGTATTTTTATTAAATTTATTTTTTGTGGGGGATATACTTAAAGGTGTCCTTTACCTGATTCTGAAATAAAAAATAGTGGGATTTTTGGTGTTTTTAGTAGTATTTCCTATTTAAATATATTTTGAGGCGTATTTCAAATCAAATAAAGCAGAGTCATTCCATGTCAGTTAGGCATTTAATTCACTGTCACAAATTTCAATGAAACTGGGTATGTTTATAGCTCATTTTAAGACGTAATCACCTTTAATTTCCTTGATCGTAAGTAAAATATTTTTTAAGATAAAAAAAATATCTAAATTTTGAAAAAAAAAATTAAATGTTTTTAATGACAATCTATATTCAAAGACTGCATAAAAAAAGTCATTTAAATATAAAATCACTAAATAAGTTTCGAATAATGTATATGTGACAAATAATGTAGGCAGATTATCATTTATTGTTGTTTGTCATGTTTAAACACTAAGAGTGTGTTTAATCTTGTGATTTTTTTAATGTCAAGAATTTTGTGAAAAATAATGTGTTAATCAAAAATTTATTATTAACCGAAGGCAGGCTGTTATTACTTTTTTTAATTGTACGTAAAAATATCTTTTCAATAGTTATAAAATAAAAATAGTGAAAACATGAGCAATTTTAACAAATTTTTCATAAAATGTGAATGTTTAATGATAAATATTGAAGCTTTTTATGCTAAGATATACTATAATGACTACGATATCCTGTATTGCTACTCTTGCTTAAATATAATACATACAATAATAAAATAACAAATATTATTTACAGCAATAAAAATTAAATTAAATAGTACCAGTTCTTTACTAACACTACACTGCTCAACAGCCGACTTAAAATCAACAGCCCACTCTTATTGAAAAATACTTTCAACTGTTCAAATAATAAATAAACTACATTTAAAAATCTTAATACCAACTTATTATCTTAAGACGATAATGATAACTAAACAACATAATGAATTTATAAATCAGCTTTTAATTGAAAATTCATGAAATGGTCGCTTTAAATGTTGTTGTTCATCGAGTCAATCAAAATAAATTATAAAAAAAAAAATAGTGAACCTAATATGCTGACTGCAAAGACACTTCTAGCAAAACTGATTAATTCATTACCACCTGAAATGAAACCCGAAAGATCAAAATCAAAACATCAGCTGTAGAGTGAATGGGACATATTCAGTTGTTGTTGAGATAGGAATGTCTTTGTGACATTTTCACTTGTACTTCAATAAAATATAAGCATGTACGCTTTTTTCATTCATCCAAATTAAGTAAAACAATTATAAAATTTTGTTGTCATTAGACCAGATGTTAAATTTTTCGTTACATACTATTTAGATAAGTTCTTTACTTTTAGATATTATTGACATATCATAAAATTTACCATATGTATTTTCTATAAGTGTATAAACAATATATATGCTTTATTAAGCATAAATGAATGATTTTTAACTAATTTGTTTGAGAACAGGGATATATGTACACACATATATATACATACATATATGTGTTGAAAATCCATCTTTCAGCAATATTGTGATGAAATAAATCAAATTACATATCAGTAGAAACTGAATAATGTGACAAAAGTGCAACTCATTAAGTTTTAAATAATTTTTTAGATATAGTTATTTGAAAGATATAAATGTAATGGATTATGCATTTTTTGCATATATTTAAAGCACAATATGTCAAAATTTTCTTCAAAAGACTGAAATTTGGTATTATTTCAATATTAGCAGCTCAATGCAAAATTTTCAATATTAGAAGCCAAATATGAGTTTAAAGATTAGGAGTGTCATTTTGAAAATTTGTATTGGGCGGTGAGGAGCTAGTGATTTTTCTCTTTTTTGGAAAGGGATAATCTTCGCCCTAGAAGTTTTACTAAAAAACAATATTGTTTATTTTTTTCCTTAAAAAACGAACATAAAAGATAATTTGAAAATAAAATAAATGTATAAATAAAAATATTTCCAGGGATGATACATTGGATCGATTTTACATCTGAAAATATTGATATTTTTAAATATGATTTAAATACTGCTAAAACCAACCAAAATCCCACTACTTTTTATTTCAGATACAGTTATAATGTAGTTTTATGTACAAGTTAAAATTAAAAAATTAGTCATAGAAACTCCGACTCTGATTGATAAAGTTTTTTTAATAATTTCATTATTTTTTGTAGAATATTTTTGATTTCAAAGATTATACAATTTTTTAGACACATTTAAATATTTTTTAACATTACATCAATATTTTTTTCATAATCTACATACTTTATTTACCTTGTTTAAATTATTTGAAGAAGATTTCTTTATTAGTTATTGAAATATGATTTTATATATAAAATGAGGCCTTTGAAAATTGAACAATCATTAATGGCAACTCGTGGCTATTTTCCAAAACTTTGATAATTTTTTCTCATATTTTCACTATTTTTATTTTATAACCATTTAAAAGATATTTTTGCGTACAATTAAAAAAAGAAATAACACCCTGCCTTCGGTTAATAATAAAATTTTTATTAACACATTTTTGACAAAATTTTTTATTTTAAAAGTTCACAAGATAAAAGACACTCTTAGTGTTTAAACATGACAAAAAACAAGAAATAATAATCTGCCTACATTATTTGTCACATATACATTATTTGAAAGCTAGTTAGGGATTTTATATTGAAATGACCTTTTTTTTTTTTTTTTTTTTTTTTTAAATGCAGTTTTTGAATATAGAACTGTCATTAAAAAATTTAAAACAATTTTTCAAAATTTTGATATTTTTTTTTAATCTTAAAAAATATTTTACTTAGGATCAAGAAAATTAAAGGTGATTACGTCTTAAAACGAGCTATAAACACACCCAGTTTCATTGAAATTTGTGACAGTGATTAAATGGCTTAGGGGAGCTGACATGGAATGACTCTGCTTGATTTGATTTGAAATGCACCTCAAAATATTTTTAATTAGAAAATACTACTAAAAACATCCAAAATTCCACTATTTTTATTTCAGAATCAGGTAAAGGGCACCTTTAAGTATATCTCCCACAAAAATATATATTTAATAAAAATACCGCCTTTTGTTGATAAATGCTTTTTTGTTAATGCATTATTTTTCATAAAAAATTCACGACTTCGAAGTTTAAACATTTTTTAGACACACTTAAAATGTTATAAGCGTAACAATATTTTTTTTTCATAAACTGCGTACCCTAAATATTATGCATAAATTATTCGAAGATGATTTGTAGAGTAGATATTGAAATATGATTATATATATGACATGCTACATTTGAAAACCGAGCAGTCAAGAATGCCAAATGACGGAAGTTTTTCAAAATTTTGACAATTTTTTTTCTCAGAAACTATTTCACCAAGGAGCAAAAAACATTACTGGTGATCATATCTTAATAGTAAGAAAAAACACACGCAGTTTCATTAAAATCTGTGATGGTGGGTTACATATTGATATTTTACTACCTGATTTGATGTGGAATGCCCCTTATTTACACCTTGTAGACATTAATGCGAAGAATAGAACGGTTAAAACACGCATTTGTCTTTCGGGATTTCCTACACTGTGACGTGACAAAACAATCTTAGGAAGAAAAAAACAACTAGTTATAACAATATACATTTATTTGATATATTTAAACGTCTCACTGTGAGCTGCAGTTAGAGGTCTGCACGGGCCGGAATTTCCAGGCCCGGGCCCGGCCCGGCCCGTACGAAAGCTATCTTGGCCCGGCCCGGTGTAAAAATTGGAAGTTCGGCCCGAGCCCGGCCCGGCCCGTTGTAAAAATTGGAAGTTCGGCCCGAGCCCGGCCCGGCCCGTTTGCATTATTACAGTTCTCGGCCCGGCCCGGCCCGTACAAAAATCAATGAAAACGGACCCACTCAGATACAATTTCTACAAAAAAAAAAAAAAAATCCGTTTTTTCTCAACATACAATTAAGATTCTTTTAATGAATACTACATACATATTTATGGGAACATTTTACAGTATATTTTACATTACTATGATATTCGCAAAACAGAAAACGCACAATAATAAACATTAACGATTACTTACAGTCATCGTGTCTACAGACATTTCAAAATGGAAATAAGGATTCATTAAAATATTAATGTAGTTCAGAATAAAGGATTAAAAACAAGATAACATTTGAAGCTGTATAATAAAAAGTAGATTTGTGAAAATATTTCTCTCATTTTTAAGACTTTTCTCAAATCCAAAGGAGCTACATTTCGACACATTTATGAAGTCTTTTCTTTTCGGAAACGCGTAAGATTGGCAGGTATTCTTATTCAAAAGCTATGTAAATGTCGTTTTTTTCATAGATAAAAGCAATATATATTTCTGAAAATACTGTCAAAGTTAGCGTTTTTAATCGAATTTCCGGAAGCGATAGCACAGTAAAGGAGAAAAACTTACAGTCACGTGACAAGAATCGCTGTTATCTCTGTAAGTAATTTATTAAATATGGAAAAAGCTATTCGTTTCCAAATGCCTTCAATAGGCAGGCCTGTCAATTTTATGCCTTTATAGTTAAAGTTTTTGTCAGAAACATGTGTCTGAAAGCTTTGCATTGTTGAGCAGTGACTATGAGAACCACTTTAAGGTATATTTCCAAAGATACTGTAGAGTATGATAGAAGTTCATTATCACTATTAATATTACAAAACAAAATGACTGTTCTACACATCCTGAGATCGATTAAGACCACTTCCTTCCCGGCACGAGTCTGCTGAAAAAAAATTAAACTCGGAATCAGACATCTTGTAACTGTACGATGCCGATCTCTATGATGGACACGTTACATTTCTGTATTGATGATGTTAAACTCGCATCGGCTCGTGACGCACATTTATACATCTCGAGAAAATCATATTCATTGAAAATGGCTCGTATTTTATCTGCTTCGCTTAAATTCTTATATCGGGCCGATAGGCCCGATTAATTTTTTTGCCGGCCCGTTGAAAAAATTGTCCTAATTCTGCCGGCCCGGCCCGTTTGAAAATTCGCCTTCATTCCACCGGCCCGGCCCGGCCCGGCCCGCGGGCCGGGCCGGGTACGGGCCTCGGGCCAAGCCCGGGCCCGTGCAGACCTCTAGCTGCAGTGCACATTTGGATGCACATTTGTCCGAAATATGATCATTTTTCCTTCCATTCAAGTTTCGTAACGTTACAACAGTTTAGAAAATTACGGAAAAACTAATTCGCGTTTTTACCGTTCTATTTTTCGCATTAATGTCCATAAGGTGTTTTATCGTACTAAATCGATAATGGTCTACAGCAACGTTTCTTAAACTTTGGGATGTCGCGGACCCCCTTTGATATGATATGCATTCCGGGGACCCCCAACAAAATTTTTGTTAATGTAAGGTTTAAAATATATATATATATATATATATGTATATATATATAGTATAGAGCTTATTTATTTTTCATTACAGATGTTCTGTGTTTAGTGGTTGAAAAAATCAGTTTCATTAATAAGAAAAATGGCACATATTGTAAGACAGCTAAAATATGCACTTACTATTTCCCATGAGAAGTATGCTGCTGTTTTTTTTTTTTTTCAATATGAGATGTGAAATGTCTGGTTCAATTTTCGAAACGTGTATTCGCAAGTTTGTTTTGACATTCAATTGAATTCTATATTTGTTTTTAATGTGCACAAGGCTAGAGAAAGTCTTTTCACACAAATGTGTTGTACAGAACGGAAGTAAATGCTGGATAATAATGCTGCAATTCTGCATACTTATTTTTCACGCACAATCGAAAATTAGGAAGGCTCTTCACTTGCAAAGTAATTTTCATGGAACCATCGCATAATAATTCCGCAAGTTATTTCTGCTCTAAAATTGTTAAGGATTGCATTTCACTGATATCTTGGAAATGAAATATACCCCTCATCCACTCATTTTCTGACTATGAGGGAGGAAAATAATGTCGGAAAGCTTCTTTCTAGTTTTTCAGGTGTATAACGAAATTTTGAACAATATCAGGGGAAATTGTATCGCCAGAGGTTTGTAAGAAATCGAATAATGTTGGGAATGATTCCAAATTATTATTTTTAAGATGATTTGTCTATAAATCTTTTTTTTATTATTGTTGTTGCATCTACTTTGTCATGTCCTGGAAAATACGTACCAATGTTCCTTGTAAGCTTAAACCCAGCTCATTTAGAAAACTAAAAATATCTATCAAATATGCCGCCTTGACAAGTCAGAAGAAATCATTGAAACATTCTTTCAAATGACATTTGGAATCCAATAAAAATAATCTTACTTCATCACACAGTGGAAAATCGATTTTAAACTTTATCTCGGCACAGCCACCTAATTTCTGTATGCAAAAGTAACTGTTTGTTGCAAAAGTAACTCTTAATTTCTTCCCACATAATTTTAAAAAGCCTAGAATTCAATAATAGTCCTAGATTTGAAGTTCTAGTCCTGCATACATCCACAACTACAACTACAGAAATTCTTGCCGAAGGAAAAAGGTTTGAATTCAATACTGGGCTTGAGGACCCCGTCTGTAAGCTCACGGACCCCTAGGGGTCCGCGGACCACAGTTTAAGAAACGCTGGTCTACAGGTTTGTAAATCACTTTTTTCCCCTATCTTTTTCAGTTTTCGAGATAGGAATGCTAACTCCGAAATCTTCTCGGTGCACAGTGGGACGTTTTGACGATCTAGGTGGACAAAATTATTTCGTTGAAGTTTAATTAGTTTTTGCTGTTTTTTTTTTAAATGCATCACTAATAAAATACTCAAACAGTGATAAATATTTCGTTATTTAACAACAATGTCTTAAAATAAGAATACAGGGAGCCCACTAAAGTCCGTTCCCACCTTCTTAATTGCCGAACGAATGCATCTATATTCATAAACGTGGTGTCTAGGCATAGTAAAGAGGCTATGCGCTACTAGATGAGACCGCCACCTGGTGCGAAATGTCAGCATTAGCGTTCCTATCGCAAAAACGGTTCGAAATATGGGATAAAAGTGAATGACAAATTTGTAGAGTAATCATCGATTTAGTTCGAAAACACACCTTGTGAACATGAATTCTAAATGAATCTCATTCTAAGCATGAATCTCGTTTTCAAAATAGGAATACTAATTCAGCTATTTTGAACCAGGTGACGATGAAAGCGGTGTCATCTGGTAGAGTACAGCCACTTTACTATACCTAGACACCACTTTTATGAGTATAGCTGCAACCGTTCGGCAATTAAGAGAGTGGGCAGGACTTTAATGGGTACCCTATATAATGAATTACAAATAATGCGTTAAACATACTTATTTTAAAATAAAATAAAAAACAATTTACTGCACACATGTAAGTTAACAATCATTTCTTTTTTGTATTTTTGTCTATCCAGAATTTCTCGAGAAATTTGTGTAGTCATCCTGAAAAATATAATTTTTAAAATAAAATCATATTAAAGAAACTTTAATGTTTTGTGGTACCCTGTAAAACATGTAAATGCTACCAAAATTATTTTCGGTTGAAAAAATGCTGTTGTGTGAATAAATAACCTATATAAATTTTAATCAATTTAAAATAAAATCTCTGCATATAGACGGCGATGTATCCGAATTTTTTATGTGTCCCTGTAGAAAAAATACAACTGCTACGCACTTTGTTTTCAATTTAAAAAATGCTATTTTGTATCTCAATAACCTATAGTAATTTTGTTGAAATTTAATTAAAATTTCTGCTTTTTAGCAACAGTAAAAATGCCCTATTAAAAATGCATAATTTCTACGTTCGTCAAATTATACGTTCATAGAATTATCATCGGAAAAACACATGTAGGCAAAGTTTCAGCTCAATCAGATAATTGAAAGTGGTTTAAAATTGTCTTGCAAGATTTGAACTAATATTTTATGGGGCCTTGTAAAAAAAGCGTAACTGCTACGTTCCATAAATTACAATAATATTGCATTGTCGTCAGAACTACATACCCTGAGCAAAGTTTCAGCTCAATTAGATTATTAAAATTGGTTTAAAATTAACTTGCAAGTTTTATTCTAACTTCTATGTTCTTTAAATTATAGTAATATTGTATTGTTATTCAAATTACAGATGCATTCATTGTTTACGCTCAATAGGATAATTAAAAATGGTTTAAATTTGACTCGCAATATTTGAACTAAACATACATACATGCACTGCAAGTTAATATTATGCTTGTTTATTAATAAAAACTTAATGATCTGCACCTATCTGCAGGAGTATGTTTAATTCTTCAATACTTTAGGAATGGCACTTTGAATTTTAAAAAAATGCTTATTGCTGAATAATGCTGAATAATTTGTTAAAAGTCAAAGTGAAATTTGTCAACAACATCAAAGATCATCCAGAATTACAACCTTTGAAAAAAGCGGTAAGCGGGTTTAATATCGCTGGTTTTGAAACAAAAATCGGTTAAATCTGACCTTGACAAACCTGTGACATATGTTCAGCAAACTCGAGCTTTCAAATAAAGCAGAATAGTCATGACTTGCTTTCAAACTTATAGGATGATAATGCAACTTTTGAAACTCTCTCAAACCAAATGGCTTCTTTACGGTCATAATTAATCGACACCTCTGATTTTTTTTTTGACAAAACTCGTACAGATCTCGAAAATACAGACATTCACCTACCAGTACACACGCGGTTTTGTCAAATTCCCAGATAATTGGAAAAATGAATTTTGTCCACTTAGATCATTAAAGCGTGCCACTGTGCGGTGGCGCCGCAGGCGGTTTCATTCAGTAGCGCATGGCTACATTACTGTACCTAGACAACACTTTTCCTAATATAGCAGCAGCCGCGGCAAGGGACTTCAGTGGGCATACTGAATAAATTTATGATTGAGACAAGATTGCTCTTTATTTTGAAATTTATAATTTATTTATTTAAATTGGCGCCTATACGCCTTTAAGAGATTGAATATCGTTTTGATAATCATTGAATCCGATACGTAAAATTAAGAAATTGAGTGCAACGAAACACATGAATAGCATTACTGACGCACTTTTAAATTTGAGAATCCATACATTTGTTAGAAAATTAACCGACAAAAAATTAGGAATAAGGAGAACTAATTTCTTGAATTATGCAAATCTATTGAAAAAGAAATAAAATATTAAAGAATTTAGAACCAGATTCCGAATCTAATCAAGAATATAGCACTTTAAAAAATGGCAAATGTTTCTTAATCTACAAAAATGCAGGCTTTCAGGTATTCCTCCGACAAACTCAGAGGATTGTTAATGGCCATGAAGACGAACAAAAATTGTAAATGGAACACGGGGTCGCAAACCATGTTTAGAAGGTGAAAATTGCGAAAATACGTATTCAGGTTGCGAAAAAAATATTTTTTTACATTAATTTACACAGAATGTAATTTTTACAAGTTGTTCGAATTGGCGGGTGAGGACATCCTTACACAGTCGACAATGGCGTAAAGAGATTTCCGGACGCGTTTGTAGATGCCGAGTGTGCCATTGACGTCTGTCTCAGAGACGACGACTATGAGACACGCTATGAGATGCAGCCGGTATGCAAACATACGTCTCATAAACGATTGATTTCGTGTGACCTCAAGGCAAAAAGTTAAAGGAATTGAGATCTAGCGAACATGAAGGCCAAGCAACGTGTCCACCTCCATGGATGTGTGACATCATTGTAATTACGCATCTCACATGAACAATTGGCTGAGACACTATCATGCGTGAACCACATGAATTGTTGCAACAAGTAACATCCGTTTTTCCTCTCTTCTGGGCCACGAGGTGAATACACTATATGGCCGATGACGATTGGTCACTTGCGATTTTAGACGTTTTGTTAAATATCTACAAAAATACATGAGGGATTATCCTGAAACTCCTGGTGTGTAAACAAAATAGTACAGGTCATATATTTTCGCGAAGGTTTTTTTCCGAAACCCGATAGGAGATTGTCAACAAATTGGAAAAGAACGAATATCTTTTGGATAATCCTGTAAAGTCTAATGTAGCAAAAGCGTTCAAACTGTAGAACATGATTAAGAGGCTTATTGCAATAAACTGTGTTCATTGTTATGAGGATAGCATGTATAATAGTAGACAAATTAAGGTTTTTATAAAAACAGTCCCAAATTTTGCAAAATACTTTGCTTATAATTTGCAGTGTTCTTAATAAAAAAAAAAAAAAAAATTCTTTTCAGAAATTATAACAAACAACATTGAACAAACAACATTGAACCCTGCAATCATAATTAAAAAATAATAATAATTGGATGAAAAATGAGCAGGTTTACCAAATAATGTTCCACTGCGCAAGCGCGAATGTAAACAAAATATAATGTTTATAATGTACTAGCTGAGTACCCACGCTTCGCTACGGTAAATTCTCCCTCTTTCATAACTTCCTATTTTGGTCGATTGCGTGTCTTTTTTACTATTTTCCAATCAGTAATTCTAATTTGCACCTTTTTTTTTTTTTATTTAAGTCAACCTAGTTTTTATATGTAAAGATGGAATTTTGCAATCACTAATTGATTTTTAACTCACTTCTTGGTATGTTAGAATGTTAAACATTATGTTTACACGTGTGTTTATAGGTCAATAATGACAATGCAACTCTTTAATAGTATTAGAAAAACAATAATTATAAATTAATACATTAATTTTAAGGCTTTTACTGTTAGCCTATCTCAGGTGATAACTCACCAAATATTTTTTGTACCTCGTACAATTTTATGCGAGTTGAAAAAACAAGATTTAATTATGCGCCAATGAACACTCGCCAAAATATGCCAAATGATTAAAACTGCAACAATGAAACATTTTAAAATAAAAAATACTGAAAATAAATTAAAAAGGAAGAATGTAATATTTTTAAAAATATATATTTTTATCAATTATTAATTAATTAATTTAGGAATATATGCTACGTAATACATTTAGAAATCCTAAAAAAAGATTAAATAATGTTTCATTTTTTTCTTTACTGCTGTCCTAACTTTAAAAAGAAACAGAGTAAAAATTATATATCATTTAATAAATTCATTTGCTTGCGTTTTTTACCAAGCATCAGAAAAAGCAGTGAATTAGTCATAATCGTGTTCTAAGCCCACGCTAGATTAATGTACCGTAACGAAAATTATATATATATATATATATATATATATATATATATATATATATATAACAGGAATTTCAGTCAAAAAAATGGGTGTGATTTTTAATATAAACATTGAATAGTTATAAAACAGTTTTAAAACAGCTATTGTTTTCTTATTATTTTGACTTCTATGTTTATCTCTTTTGTATCTTAATTTTCTAGTCATTGAACAGCATTTAATTCATCTCCATACCTATAAGCGTGGTTACCATAGGGGGCCCCTGTTCTGGCCCCTGTTCAAGTAAATTAAATTATGAATAAAAGTAACACGATACAATGCTTAGCATGCTTTCCCAAACATAAATTTTAAGGGAGACCAAACTGGTCGCCAAGGGCGGCTAGTTTCTAAGATTACAATTGTTAATTTCTTAAAATATATACATTACTATAGCAATGGACAGACCGTGCGGAAAAAACTGCTTGCGGGTGTACATTTCGTCACACTATATTATAACCAGGGGGAAAAAACCTCTTGTTTTATCGACATCATTAATTCATACATGCCTTTTGCTCATTTCATTTAATATATACACATTTAAAATATATTTCTAACTAATTTCATTTAAAATGATGAAAAGAAAAAATAATAATAAAAAAAATACCTTAAACCAAAAAATTTTATTTCAACATCAAAGAGTATTTTGTAATTTACTCAGGCGAAATATAAATAATGTCATTGTCTATAAAATGAAATGAAACATTTGAAAAAAAAAATAATTTTGTTGATAAAAAAATGAGCATTTAAAAATATAACTTTTGAAAATTACATACTTTAACCCACCAGTTTTTTTTAAATCAATAAAAATAAGTACTTAAAGTAAAAGCATAAATAAATATTTTGCAAGTAATAGAATATAGTCAATTTAAACCTTCAAATCAATTTAAATCTTCAAATTGTAAATGTCTTTTACTACTGCAGCGTGGCGTACGTAATACGTATTTCTCACACTACAGTAAACATTTCATTCTTTGAATTGAAGCCATTCATGGTTTTTTGAACAAACATTTTTATATGTATAATTCCTAACTTCTAAAATAATTTTTTGTAGGTTCCTCCTCATCAGATAACTGCCAAATAGTAAAATCTATGTCAGTATCTGTAATAAATAAGTTATAATTAATAATAAATGTTTTCTATTAAAAAAATAACAAATTAAAAAGTTTTACCGGATTACGAGGGAATAATACTCATAAAAAATATTCCCGTTCAATAAATAGCAAGTGTTAATATTTGGCACGGTTTGCAGTAAAAATCGTTTGCACAGTTAGGGTTGAAATAAATGGCGCGATATCATACATCTTGGCATGTTGGTAAAACGAAAAAGTACAACAGTTTTTTTTCTTTTTTTTAGTTTTAGTTTTTGAGCCGTTTGTATTTTTTTTCCTAACTGACATAGTTGTTTTAATTATTAAACCAAAAGAATTGCTTAAAAAAAATATTCAATTGAATTTATTCCCTTGCTGTAGTAACAGAATAAAGAAATTGAGTTTTTAGAAATTATAACTTGAAAATTTGAGGTTTTGGCGCCAAAGATAGCGCCAAATTAGAAAAATATGAAATATCTCATGAACTATTAGACTTAAAAGAATTTGGTTAGTACTATTCGATTCAGCATACAAAAATACACTAAAATATGTTATTAGTTGAAAAATAACTAAAAAAATAGATTTTTAAGGAATTTTTTTAAAGTTCGTTCTATTTTTTACCCCCCTTAGGGGTGGAGTTTTAGAAAATCCTTTCTTAGCGGCACTCTATGTCATAAGAAGTATTTTTACCAAAATTTCAAGATTTTAGGTTCAGTAGTTTGGGCTGCGCGTTGATTATTACAAAATCCAGACTTTCTTTTATATATATAGGTTAGCTAAGTGTATAGAGCAACTTTTGTGAAAGCCTCAAAAACATAGCTTGAAAATTCTGAAAATTATCGTCGATAGAATAAGCTCGAAATCCGTTGTTCCCAAAAGGAAGCAAATAGATAAGGAGCTGTATCCAAATATCTGTTGATTATTGCCAAAATAGCGTACACAATATTGCACGTTCTACTGTATTTGGATGCAACCCCTCATCTTTTTGCTACCGTTTGTGAACAATGGATTTCGAGCTTATTCTATCGACGATAATTTTCAGAATTTTCAAGCTATGTTTTTGAGACTTTCACAAAAGAAACATATGACCTATACTATTCTGTTTACAGTCTTGGAGTTTTATGATAATTCCTAATGCATTTTTCTAGATATTTAACAAAGCGTCTAAAATCGTAAGTGACCAATCATCATTGGTCATATAGTGTACGCATGTTCGCGATTTTCACCGACTAAGCGTGGTTTGGGATTCCAAGTTCCATTACCATTTTCGTTCGTCTTGATGTCCACTATCAACTCTCTGAGTTTGTCAGATGAATATCTGAATACCCTGTATAATGTAGCCACGAAGAAATTATACAACAACCTCTTCCGTGTTAATTATGATTCCCAAGATCATTCCTTATCGCTAGAAACCTCAGAAACTAATATACTGCTCCAAAATATTGTTGTGTAGCTCTATTCGCTACAAGCTACAATGAAGTTTTGAACCTATAGCGCTCTATACTACTAACTACCAAAAAAAATTGCGACTGTAGTTTTGCAACTTGAAGCAAGCTACTTCTGACCACTACGTCCAGTTGTATCAAAACTTTAAGTATTAATAGACTTTAACATCTAAAGTTTCATATTATACGATTTATTTTGAAATATGGTTTAGCGCCATAATTTTGCATTAATTGGAATTTTATTTCCCTGTTTGTATACTCTTTATAAAAATACATTAGAAAATTATGAAAATAGTCTGACACTTTCAAACAAATGTAATCCTATTATAATTTTTAAAAATTAATTTTTAGCAGTGCAATCACGCAGAAATTATTGAATATTAAATACGTGAATTGTCACATTCCTAATAGCTGAAAATTAATTGAAAAATTATAATATGTGTTGACCTGTGCTGGGCTTTATTTGCGTCTCATGTTTCGCCTCAGCGTTGTATGCTCATGAAGAATTTTCGAGATTTAAAGAAGAATTTATAAAAAGAAAGTTTCTTTTGCTACCGCTTATTTTCAGAAACATTCTTGAGTAGTTTCAAAACATTGCAATCAATTTTCTCAAACCAGGATATCGGATTTTAGGATACCATTAATTCTTATTTAACCGTTTGAGTGCGGAACAAATCTTGTGGCTATCTGACAATAAACCGAATGTGAGTGGCTATATATATATATACCGACGATATACACAGAAATCGTACGCTTCGCTAGTGCAACCAGCTTAAAGGCACACAAAAATGAAACAACAAATAGAAGCGCTATCAACCTCTCCTCCATTTTAGCATAAAACAAGAGGAGCGCTGTCGCGCTTCCCGCAATTTTAGCACATAACAAGAGGAGAGCTCGCACTCAAACGGTTAAAGAAAAAAAACTATAAGAAATAATTATAGCAGAAAGCTATTAATATAAGGAGAAAACAATAGAGTTTAATATTTCTAACAATAAATTATAAGAAAGAAATTCTTGAAGTACAGAATCTAAACCAGATTAAAGATGAGAAAAAAATATCATATGGAAATGAAATTGTAAAGTTACCAGGCATGTGATTTCCGCGTTTTTGCACACCAGTATATTCTTAGAGAAAATGTTGTTCTCTTAAATCGCAAAAATGTTTCGATTAAATGAAATATCATTTTCTCTAAGAATATACTGGTGTACAAAAACGCGGAAATCACATGCCTGGTTACCAATTCGACTTGTTGATTTATCGGAAGCAGAAAAATTAGAATCGGTCTTACCCGAGCTGAACAAATGACGTTATGTTTGTAGAATATTTTTTCTTTGCCATTATCGTATGTGGAATATTCAAGGTTGTTTACTGAGCAAGTGAGAAATTTTGGGATATACTAGTGAAATTTAGTATGCGTGGTATAACAGCTGTAGTATATTAACGTTACTTACGGACATACTCTTTGCTTTATAACATAGATAATTCATTTCCTGCACCATTTCTGACTCTTAGCATTTTTTTTTTTACCCGTAAAAGTCAAATTATATAAATTTTAAATAATGAGCCTAATAAAATTGCATAATTAACCTAAACTGTAATAATGCAGAATTAAACTTAATATCTCACCTTTTAAAGCGTCTTTATAGTCACTTATGCTTAAAATACATAAACTGTGTTTCTGTTAAACTGGGTTATGTTAATAGAAATTCATAAATTAGATACAGAATTAGATAAAAATTAGATATCAAATTATGCTGTAATATAGACTTTCTAACAAAAATTACCAAATACAATATTGTAGTACGTTATTACATTGTCTATTTACGTGTATTATTTTTTTTAAGAGAGTCGGGTGTGGATCTACTCTAGTTTTTCGCATTGAATGTATGTTTCGGTCAGTGTGGTAAATTTTCGAATTTATTTATACACTAATTGAGAAAAACCTGCATTTATTTCTTGGAATTTTATTATGGTCTTTGCTAAGAAAAGGATAAATCTATATTGCTTATTAAATAAAGCTCTTTGCTGTTTATCGAACTTTTTCTTTTAGGTGAATTGCAGTTTTTTTAGGATAATTAATTCAATAAAAGAGATCTTTTATTTAAGAAGATAAAACGTTGCATCGAAACGTTTGAAAACGTATTTCGAAAAAATATTTAACTTTTTGTTGGAAGTTTTTTTTTCAAACTAAATTTTTTTTTAACTCTTATTTTGGATGACTTGAAGCTATTTCCAAATTATTCATTCAATTACAGAGATCTTTTATTTAAGATAAAGCGTTCCAATGAAACATTTAAAGACTACTTTCGAACAAAAATTTTAACTTTTTGTGCATTTGTTTTATTTCCTACTGTTCTTAAACACTAAGTATATTTTTCACCATTATCAACTGTAAAAAATATGTACATATATTTTTATGTTTTAGATCAGTGGTTCTTAACCGATGTATGGTCCTATATCCCTCGTGCTGATAATTGGCCGTCAGAAACACAACCAACCAACCAACCTTAACCGATGTACTATGACACGGTGGTGCGAGCAGTGAGAGGATATCGGATGTGCAGAAGAAAATTTTAAGACCAGTTAGTGGTACAAAAACTACAACTACTTTATCGAAAATATAGTAAACAACTACAACTAATTGTTTAGAAAAGTAACGACTACAAATTGCACTTCAAAAGTAGTCGTTACGTCCCTACTTTCAGATTTCGTCAAAGGATTCAATCTAAAATTGAAATTATGGTAAAGGGATGCAAGGGCCTGGGCTTGGTCCGATACCCGTAACCCTGCCTGACAAAATGAAAGAAAACTTTCTAACGAATAGGGCGGATTAAAAAATTAGGCGGGCCGACCGGCTCGATATAAAAATGTAGACGACAGCGATAAACTATGAAACATTTTCAATGAATATGACTTTCGCGAGAATAAATGTATGCATGTATTTTACGAGGCGATGCTTTTTTTGTGTTTGACAAAGCGATACTAGTTTTGCAACATCAATACAGAAATATAACATGTCCATACTCCAGCGAAGAGATCGGCGTCGGACAGTTACGTCGTGTCTGAGCCTGAGTAATTATTTCAGCAGATTCGTGCCAGGCCGGGATCAGGGTTATATTTCTTTTTCTGCATAGTCGAGCCGACTGGAACTGGACTTAGTTATTCCCAGGAGATGTCGAGCAGCCAATATGTTTTGTAAATACAGTAATAGCGATAATGAAGTTCTGTTAACGGAATCATTGAAAATATTTCTCAAGGAATTACAGAGAAATATTTTCAAAAGTCAATTATTTATTATTCACTTTCAAAAGTTAAGATGTTTTTAATCCTCTTTCTTTTATTCTAGACAACAGTATTTTTTTAACGAATCTTTATTTGAATGTAACAGTCTAAGAGTCCAAGTAATCATTAATGTTGCTATTGTGTACTTTCTGTCTTCCGAATATATAGTAATCTAAAATATAGGGAAGAGGGAGGCAGATGTAAATATGCACATGTGAACTTTTCACATTCACTCAGCTAATCTGAAATTTAAAAAAAAATAAACGGTCAAGTGCGAGCATTACTCGCGCACTGAGGGTTCCGTAGAATAAATATATAAATTTGTAATTGTATTATATAAAAAAAAGGTTGCTAAAAGAATACTAAGACTTTGTAAAAAACTATACAACGTAGGGTTGGGTATAACTGTATATATTAGAAAAGTGTAAATGGGTATACCATGAAAGTTCAAAGAGATATGGAACCTAAATAATATCAAATATAGCTATTCGTATAACTCTTTTTTAATGTTATCCTAATCTGTTTATGATGAACTTTATTCGGTACTGACAATAAAAGCAGTGCATAGTTAAACTTCATTTGGCATTTCATGAAACTAAATTCAGCGTAGTAATAACATTCATTTCTACAGTGTAGCTAAAACAAAACCTTTGTTCAAAGTTTAAATTTGGCATTGTGCTAAGCGCGTTTCGAATTGAGGTCCAAAGTTGCAACGCCGCGTTTTTTCCAGATAGGTGTTTAATTAACTTTTAAAGTCACTCGAGGGGTATTGAGAGATACAATCAATGCAAACTATCGCGAATCCCACAGTATTTATGCGATTCATTCTAATTAAATCCTTCGACGGCGATGCCCTTAAAAAACGGACACCTAATTTTAATTCTAAAACAGACAAACGGCACCAAGAATATTTAATTAAAATTTTCCTTTTATCATGTACGTGAAAATAAGCAAGTTCGCATTTTCTAATAAATTCGTTTATAAATTCTGGTGTCAGTTCATTATTTCGTAAGTTTATAAATAGAATTTCTCCGTGCCGGAAAGGACTAAGTGGTCGCAGGACTCTTAAAACTTCAAAATTTAAGAAATTTTAATTTTTTTAGATGTTAAGCGCCTATCTTTTCTGAATATTTTGATATAATTGTTTCCTTGAAATTCCCATTAGAGCAGAAGTTTTGGCTTTTAGAATTATACTCTCTCAATAGCTGAAGCGGCGTTTCCGAAACTTTAAAATCATCATTATTTTCCAAATGGCATTTTTGGGGCATAACGCGCAGGATACCTCAAAAACTTCTGAATATTTTTTCATGAAATTTTCAAAACATATATTTCATGTTAGTCAGTATAAACTGAACCTAAAATTTCCTTTTTATTGTTCAAAAATATATTTTTTAGGTGATTTTACTGTTGAAATTTTCAAAATTTTTTATTAGCTAAATGCAATATTGCATTAAAAATATAAAAATGCTTTAAATACAAATTTATTTAAGTTCAGGGAAATTATTATAATCTGAAGTATATGTAAGCACCAAAATTTTCATTCTAGTTGCAATATTTATTTTGTAACTAATTGTAACTAATTTATTTTGTAACATTTAACTATTTATGTTGCGCGTAAACTGTTATGCCAATTTTTTGTTCGACAAATGTCTAACAGTTTCGAGTCTCCTATAAATACTAATTCTGTATCTTGCAATTTTTTAAATCCATGAAACGAAAGAACATACTTATATCTTTCATCCCAATTAAAATTGTGTTTTAAAATCATATACATTTAAAGACATTAAATGTTGAAAATGGTCTTTTTTTCATTTTTTCCACTTTTTAGAGTCCCGAGACCCCTTATTTAGTATGTTTTTAAGAATTTGACGTTTATTGCTTTTATACTGTTACTGGACATTACATTACACATATATATCATTAAAAGTTGTTAACTAGGCATAGAGTACGCCGCCCCTGTCCTTGTGTATGTCCAAACTGACCGTACCTTTAAGGGATAATATCTCGGCTAATTACCGATGATTTTTTTTCGAAAATCATTATCAACAATGCTTTTATTCTTCTGAAACGATAGGTATATTCAGCGATGCTCAACAATTTTTACTTTCTTCTATCTTTACAAGAAGAAAGTATTGGATTCATGAAAATTTTCGAATTCCGGTTTTCGACGGATTTACACGTTTTAGGGGTCAGAGATTCCAAAAAACATGTTTTTACAAAATGTCTGTCTGTGACTCTGTGAGTCTGTCTGTCTGTCTGTCTGTCTGTCTGTCTGTCTGTCTGTCTGTCTGTCTGTCTGTCTGTGTGTATGTGACACAAATTTTGTGGGCGCTCTATCTCAAGAACTAATTCACGGAATTTAATAAAAATTGATATTCAGTTAGTCCCTAATACAAATTGATGCTGATTAGTTTTTGGTGTAAATCGCTCAACAGGTGGCGCTGCTATGCTGCATTTTTCACGATTTTCGCAATAGCTCTATCTCAAGAACTAATGCACAGATTTCGATCAAACTTTAGATTTAGTTAGTCCTTGATATGAATTGATGATGATTACGTTTTGGTGTAAATCGCCCAACAGGTGGCGCTGTTATGATGAATTTTGCCGGATTTACACGATTTCCCCAATAGCTCTATCATAAGAACTAACGCACGGATTTTCATCAAACTTCAGATTCAGTTAGTCCTTGATATGACTTGCTACTGATTATGTGTTGGTGTAAATCGCCCAACAGGTGGCGCTTCTCTGCTGCCTTTTTCACGATTGCCTCAATAGCTCTATCAATAGAACTAATGGACGAATTTCCATCTAACTTCAGATTTAGTTGTATGTTGACACAAGTTCTTGTTAATTAGGTTTTGGTGTTAATCACCCAATAGGTGGCGCTGCTATGCAGAAATTTTCACGATTTTCGTTATTGCTCTATCTCAAAAACTAATGTACGGATTTTCTCCAAACTTCAGATTCAGTCAGACGTTGACATAAATTGTTGCTGATTAGGATTTCGTATAAATCACCCAATAGGTGGCGCTGCTAGGCAGCATTTTTCTGAATTTAGACAATTTCAGCGATAGTCATATCTCAAGAACTAACGCACGGAATTTCATATCGTTAGAATCCTCATGAGAAGCATAGATTGCCATTTAATTTTGGCTGTGTGATAGCGGATTTTGAAGTATTAACATGTATGAGATAGAAGAAAGTTTTGGGATTGGTACATCCGACTAGTTCTGAATGCCCGTAAATCGAAATTTGTGTATAACAGAAAAATGCTAACTACTCAAAAACTATGTGACCTAGGGTAATCGCTATAATTTTCCGGCAAGGTTTATATTAACGTCCACTAATTTTTTCATAATTTTAGTTTCAGTAGATTCGGAATTAGATGGAGGGGGGACATATTTTCGCGCTACATTTTCAACAATATCTTTGAAAATATAATACCTAAAATTAAAAGGAATGTATTTTTGAGTTCAGCGTTACAAAAGCTTTCACAGGATACCCCACATCATATACAAGGAAAATATGTTTTTTTTTCAAGTAGCATAATTAGCCCCTCTACTTTTTTACTAAATATATTTATGAATGTTTATTAATCTGAAAATATGTGGGTCAATGGACTTTATTACTTACCCCGAATTTGAACTTTCCAAGTTCCATAGTTTACGAGTAAAATGGCTGTGACAGACAGACAGACGGACAGACACAGGAGTGATCTTATAATGGTTCCGTTTTTACTTTTTAAGTACGGAACCCTAAAAATAAATAAATTACCAATAGATGACAGTCTTGGTACCATCTTTTGGCTGAATTTTCAGAACAATGAGCCATTTTGATTTCTGGTTGTTGTAATTTCTTTGTTTTATAAGATGTTAAGTAAAAAAGTCTTCTAAAGTGTCGCACGATGGCGTGGTCAGTAAGCGGAGGCTGCTGTCACGAGTCCCTGGGTAAGACATGGATGTAACTGTGAATGTCCCATTGTAATATAATATATGTAATGGAAAAATAAAAAATTGTTGTGACTTGTTGTTGTTTCTATGTATAATAAGGATCATTCGAGGCGACAGCCATTGTAGCTACAGGCCCCAAAGTATTCTCCACTCCGGTGGATGTCAAATGTGGAAATGTCAAATGTCTTCTAAAGTTATTGAAGTAAAAATTCATTCAAAACATTTTTCAAAGTAGATTATCTACAGTGGCATTAATTAGGTAAGTTTTAAAAAAGTTTTGTTTCCTTATTTCAATTAAAAATATCGTTTTTTATAAGTTAGTTTTATGTTGGTAGATGAGGAATTTATAAACAGAATATACGGGAGCAGATGTGAACAGTTCACATGTGTCCCATTTTTTAATTTTAGATTATGAATGTATTTTTTAAGTCTGTGAATGCATTTTTTTAAAGTTTAAAATTTAATTAGCAGTGTCGAACATTAAGCTATAAATTCAATATTTTTAGGATTGCTTCACAGTTTTAATTTACTGGAAGTTATATAAAAATTAGAAGTTGTGGCTTTCTGTAAAAATCAATATGTTTATTTGTTATTATTTAATGATTTCCAGTTTTAAATGATTTTTTTTCTGAGCCCACATTAAAGTACTTGTAAGATATTTTATTTTATGAAAGTAAAATTTAGCTGGCCAAAAACAGTGATAAGTAGTACTGTGATAATCAGCAATTTTTTATACTATCACAATTTTAACAATTTATAAAACCATGATGCATAATTTTGTTATACACATTGCATAATATTTAGCAAAAAGTAAAAACACCATAACAGAATTATTCAATAACTTATTTAAAAGTAACACAGTTTTGTTATGTTGAAACATTTATTGATTTATTCACACAACTAGAAAGAGAGCATCTAATTAGTCTTTATCACAATTTTTATTCTGAATTTTTTTGTCTTATTTATGCATGTGTTCACATGTGCCCCAGGTATGTTCACAACTACCCCTCCATCGGGGCATATGTGAAAAAATTTACACAATTTTTAGAATAATGATGCAAGTTGAAAATTCTTGATAAATGCATCCAAAAGATTCACTAAAAGAACAAACAAAGTGTAGATATTAATATAAATCAATTTTTGTCTCAATAGCTCATAACAGTTTTGAGAAATAATCAAAAACGTAAAAAATTTTCACATGTGCCCCCCTCTCCCTTACCACAATAAAATTTTCCGATGAGTATGTATATGCAATACTCTTAAAAAGAATCTCAATTTTATGTTTTAAAAAAATCAGATTTTTTTGTAGAAATTGAGTCGAGTCTTGCCGGGCCTGATTTAATTGATTTCTGCACGGGCGGAGCCAGTCCTTTTTTCAATGATTTTTGTACCGGTTTGCCTGACCAGTCAAATGCGAAAATATGAAACGGGTCAGGCGTGCCCGGATAGAAATTTTAGTTTTTACACCGCGCCGGGTCAACATAGCTTTCGTTCGGGTCTGAAAATTCCGGCTCGTGCAAACCTCTAGTTTGCGGACACGAAATAAGTAATTCAATGCCCTCTTTATATCATGTTTAGTGAGATATAATCAAATAATTACGATAAAACGAAGCACATTAAAAAATTAAGAACGGTTACATGCGAGAAATTGATTTGTGTTATTCTCTTAAAAGTTAGTTTAAGCACATATTACTCATTATATGTCGGACAAGACTATTCAGTATTGCTTCTTAAATATAAAATACTATCAAACTAGTCGGATGTGGCAATCCCAAAACTTTCTTCTGTCTCATACATGTCAATATTTCCTGAAAAAACTAGCATATCACTGCCACCTGTTAGGTGATTTACACCAAAATCTAATCAGCAACAACTTGTGTCAAGTTGAAGCTGAATCTGAAGTTTGATGAAAATCCGTGCATTAGTTTTTGAGCTATAACTATTGCGGAAATCGTAAAAAAAATCTACATAGCAGCGCCACCTTTTGGTCGATTTACTCCAAAAACTAATCAGGACCAATTTATATGAGGGACTAGCTGAATCTGAAGTTTGATGACAATTCATGCATTAGTCGTTGAGATGCAGTTATTGCGGAAATCGTGAAAAATGCAGCGTAGCAGTGCCACCTGTTGGGTTATTTACACCAAAACATAATCAGCACCAATATTTATCAAAGTATACCTGAATCTGAAGTTTGGTGAAAATTCGGGCATTAGTTCTTGAGATAGAGCTATTGCGATATCATGAATAATGCAGCATGGCAGCGCCAACTGTTGGGCGATTTACACCAAAAAGTAATCAGCACAAATTTATATCAGGGACTAACTGAATCTAAAGGTTTTTTTTTTAATTCCGTTCATTAGTTCTTGAGATAGAGCGCCCACAAAATTTGTGTCACATACAGACAGACAGGCAGACATTTTGTAAAAACATGTTTTTTATGGTTCTCTGACCCCTAAAACGTATAAATCCGTCGAAAACCGGAATTCGAAACTTTTCAGGAATCCAATACTTTATTTTTGTAAAGATAGAAGAAAGTAAAAATAAAGATTCTGCAAATAAACAAATTCCAAAAGGTGAAACGTTGCATTAAAACTTGAAGATGTAATATAGAATAATTAGACAAGTGTTTTCAGCAAGAAAATTTATTTCTTTGAATTTGATTTTGCCCCTTCCATTAACCAGTAAGTGCCTAAGAAAAAATCCATGACGATGGAGTCATACGACGCGTTTCTTATAGATCCAACTGAGTTTCTGACATTCTTGACTAGAACGAAGAATGACGCATAAATTATTCTTAAAAGTAGGATTCAGAAGTTCGCTACAAAATCCTCATTTTTTGTATCGAACTACTCTCTATAATACAGTTTTCAAAATGTAGCGCGCTACACTACAAACTACTGGAAAAAGTAGCTACTACTGTAATTTTGTAACTTGGTGCAAGCTATTTCTAACCACTGAGTCCAGCTGAATCAAGATTTTATGTACGTATTAACAAAATTTAACTTCCAATATTTCCATTTATACGATTTAATTAGAATTATAGTCTAGCGTCATACAGTTGCATTAACTGGAATTTTATTAGTTATTTGTATACTCTTTATGAAAGTACACTGGGAAATCATGAAAATAACTAGACATTTTCAAACAACTTTAATCCTTTCAGAGAACAATTATGGCATCTAAAGGAAAGTGGTTTCAATATTAAATGCAGTAGAAAAGTATCTTTGGAAAATGATTTATGACTATAATTGAAAAGTATTTTTAGCCCAGTAATACCAAGATTTTCAGAATTAACAGAATTTAACATCCAACATTTCGTATTATACGATTTACTTTGAAATATGGTTTAGCGTCATACAGTTGCATTAACTGGAATTTTATTTCACTATTTGTATACTCTTTATGAATGTACACAGGGAAATCATGAAAATAGCCAGACATTTTCAAACAAATTTAATCCTTTCAGAGAACAATTATGGCATCTTAAGGAAAGTGGTTTCAATATAAAATGCAGTAGAAAGTATCTTTGGAAAATGATTTAAGGCTATAATTGAAAAAAAAAGTATTTTTAGTCCAGTAGAACCAAGATTTTAAAAATTAACAGAATTTAACATCCAGCATTTCCTATTATGCGATTTACTTTGAAATATGGTTTAGCGTCATAAAGTTGCATCAATTGGAATTTTATTTCTCTGTTTGTAAAAGTATGATATGAAACCATGAAAATAATCCGATATTTTCAAACAAATTTAATCATTTCAGAGAAAATTTATACCTCCTGAGAGAAAATTGGTTTGATAAAAAATGCAGTAGACATTATAGTTGTAAAATTACTCAAGAATATACCTATCCAAAAATTCTGTCTTAGAAAGAAAATATTCTTATTTTTAAAAAGTCATTTTCATATCTCTCTTTCAATGTTAATGTGTGTTAATGAGAAATTAATAAAAAATGAGTTGATAATAATTGCAAAATTATTTTTTATTGTAGATATATATAAATTAATTTGCCGTTTTTCGGCACTGGTAATACATTTTCATTATATTTGTAATTAAATTAAAATGACAAATTTCTATTCATATTCAATTCCATTCATATGCTTTTTTCATTCTCATAATTTTAGAGCGTTTTATTACTTGAGGTAACAAATGTGAGGAAACACTGAATTAGACATTTTTTTAAACTCCAACTTTTTCCTCCATTAAATATAAATAAAAAAAATTCTTACCTTTATGCCTTTTGAAAAAACAGGAATTATTTTAAAAGTACATTTACAGGCATGACTTGTTGGGAAGATCTGGGTCCATCTAACGGTACCAACTTAACTACCCAAACATACCGCTAAATTGGGGGAAAGGGTAACCCCCAATAGTAATGTAGGTTAAGCACTCCTAATTACTAATACCTAAAACGTCATAGTGGTAATTTAAACACATTATAATTGAATCATTGTGATCGTAAATAATGGTCTGGCTAGCTTCTGATAATTTAAACATAATTATCTTAAGTTGGGGGGGAGGAACACATCTCCAGAACTGTCCCAAGTTGCGTTGTGAATATTTACGTGAAGGAGTAGCGTTTGGACCGCGTAAATTATCTAAAATAAACCTATAATATTTACGCATAAAAAATAAAAGAACCCGAAAATAATCTGAAATAAAATATTAATGTTAAAGTAAATTAACAGACTCATGGATAAATGGCGTATGCCAAAATTAACATTTAACATTATTTATTTACAATAACAGAACATATTTATTTACAAGTTGAGTAAAAGAATGTCATATGACACAGATGTTGCAAAGAACAAATCGAAACTCTCATTATGCATTACTTAATTTAATCTGATTATTTATTAAAACTTTTAAATACTTAGATACCAGCAGAAGGTAAATCCCTAGTAATACATCAATAAATACATAAACATAAATTGGGAAACAAAGTATCATAACATCACATACCTCCATACACTGTATGTTGTTGGCGTGATTCATCTCACATTGGGTAAGACACTAGGCATTCCTCAGCATGGTAGAGACACTAAATTTCGTAGGAGTCCCGCTCTTCAATCAGAGCGCGCGTTGAAAAGGTCTACAACGACCAATAATGTTATTATACCCTAAAACGGGCAAGATGATCCAAAGAAACTCTTATTTAATATATAACTGCCTACAAGCAGTAAAACTACACGTCTTTTAAACATCACTAAGTCTTGGATCAATTTGTCGCTATAAAAACGACTAACTTATTTAAATACATGAGAAAATAACTCATGTCTCTCTGAGACTACCTTCTCCTCTGCTAAACGCAGATCGAATATCATGTCATATCTGCTAAACTCAGTAAGAATAAGAATGTAATATAATTTTACTCCTTACGTAAAAGTCCTTGTATAACAATAGAGGGTTGGACTTTCAGCCCCCTGTTCAATCGTAAGGAAGCTGGACTGGATCCCCTCATTGAAGTGCACCCCCCGCAACTGCGCGATTCGTTACCTCGAATCTTAGGGATGCACCTCGAATTTAAGGGATGCTAAAACGCCCCGCCTCTGAAGAGGGGCTCGTGGGATCATGGAATCTCTTCGTGCGTGTGGTCCGTCTGTGACAAATATATGGACTCATAAATTTTAGTGGAGTCAGTAATAAATAAACCCTTGACTGTATGTCAAAACTGTATGTCAAAACCCCCTGGAGGTCTACCTTTATCATAACCCTTGGTTTTGAAATTATCCCCCTGATTATTCCTTTTGTCTCTATCCTGCCTTTTTTGAAAATCTCCGTTTCTGTCATAATTCCGAGAATCTCTAGTATCCCTCTGTTGTCTTTCATTACGATAATTCCTATCGTCACGCGCGTACTGCGAATTATAGTGCCTTTCTCTCTGCTGTGAAGGTTCCCTATAACGCGAACCTCTGTTCTGAAACCTATCGTTTACACTCTAAAATTGGGAGAAGTGAAAAGTTCACTTTTTGAAAGAGTGACAAGCATTTTTACTCTTTTTGGAGTGAGTTTTATAAAAATACACTCCTTAAAGAGTGGAGTTTTCCACTCTCTAGAAAGGAGTGAGATGTCTCACTCCTGAAAGAAGAGTGACTTACGTGCGCATTGCTTATTAACCAATCAGAGCAGCAAAGGACGACACGACTTTAAAGATAAGAAAAATGATCACTTTTTCGTCCGCAATTTTAAGATTAACAGATTAGGATATCATTAAAATTATTCTTTGGAATACATAAAATGAAGGTAAGTCTTGTTTAATTTTAAGCATTTATCCGTGTAGATATGTGGTATGTCCAGATTATGAGCTAAATAGTTGTGTGTTTGTATAGCAAAAGATTGATCGTGGAGTATTCAAAAGTGATTGTGAGATTTCTTCATGTAGCGGTCTGAAATTTAATTGTTTTAAGGAGACCGGAAAGCCGTATCTCCGCCATGTTAAATTCACCAACTTTATGTACCTTTTTCTCAGAAATGGTGAAAGATAGAGGTCTAGATTTTTTAGAGTAGTTTGAATAACATGCTTTACGTTTTTTAACTGACCATTTTCGTGCTAAAGTGATTGTGAGATTTCTTCATGTAGCGGACTGAAATGTAATTGTTTAAAGGGGACCGGGAAAACCGTATCTCCGCCATGTTAAATTCACCAACTTTATGTACATTTTTCTCAGAAATGGTGAAAGATAGAGGTCTAGATTTTTTAGAGTAGTTTGAATAACATGTTTTACGTATTTTAACAGACCATTTTCGTTTTAAGTAAAATTCAAAATTAATTATTAATTATTTATTGAAAGTCATTTTTAAATTAGCACTTTTTGGTAAGATTTCACTGCCTAAAATAAATAATTCTCAACAAATCATTAAATCCCTGTGTATACAATATAACATAGTATAAGTATTAAAAAAATTTTGAGTTCTTATGTTTAATAGATATTGAAACAAGTTGGAAATTGCTCACCAAACGTGGCAAATGAGGTGCGTTCGTACTATAACTAGTTTTAGAAATATTTTTTGCACCGCATATTGTACTGAATGTATATTTTAGTGAAATACATAAGTGCATATCCATTTCATTCTGTTCTGAAAGGCTGTAACATCATTAAAATGCACTTAAAATATTTTTTTCCCCATTGGCCGTCATGTAACGGAAAACTTTTGACTGTCCTTGTAATTAAACTATGCATCCGATTTTCCTGAAATTTGAAATGAGTCTACAAAATTTTGCAACAAATATATATTTAAAATTTTAGATCATTCGGAAAGCTGTAACATCATTAAAATGTACTTGCAATAATTTATTCCCATTGGCCGTAATGTAAAGGAAAACTTTTGACTGTCCCTGTAATTAAACTATACATCCGATTTTTATGAAATTTGAAATGACTCGACAAAAGTTTGCAACAATTATATATTTAAAATTTCAGACCATTCGGTTGGGTAATTTGAGGGATTTCTGTGATTCCGGAGGGGGGAGGACATTATAGAGTTCCGGGGGGGAATTGCACTTTTTGACCATTGAAAACACAAAATCTCAAATCTTCCGGAGAGGAAATCCCCCCCCCCCGGGCCACACCCTGAAATCAACACTGACAGACAGACTAAACGACGAATATAGGGGCTACGTATTTATATAATTACGAACGCACCTAAAAAAGGAACATAAACATGAAAAATCCAAGTTTTGAGAAAAAGTCGATTAAAGATTTATTGCCATTAAGCTGTGAAGTACTCTTAGAAAGAATGAATAATTTCAACACTTATTTTTTATATATATAAACATGTGTGACACATCGTTGGAAAGACAAAAGTTTAAACTATTTAATGATATAAAAAAATAAAAATCGCTTTTTAGGTGCGTTCGTAGTTATATAAATACGTAGCACCTATAGTCGTTATTCAGTCCGTCTGTCTGTCCGTCTGCCCGCATATAACAGCGCAAAAACTACCCAACCGAATCGTTTGAAATTTAAAATATATAATTGTTGTATAATTCTATCTCGTCATTTCAAATTTTATGAAAATCGGATGTATAGTTTAATTACAGGGACAGTCAAATTTTTCTGTTACATTACGGCCAATTGAAAAAATTGTTGCAAGTGCATTTTAATGTTGTTACAGCCTTCCGAATGGTCTGAAATTTTAAATAGGGCAGTTGTGCCAGTAATGCTCACCCTTTGATGTTTTTGTTTCATAAAAAAATAAGTAATAAATATTTAACTTTAATTAATTTTTTTATAATTTCCCCTTGCATGTTTTATAAAACTGGGTTATTGTTGACACTTTTAATCAAACCAATTAGGAAGTAGTAAATAATGTTTCAAAGTTTTGCTGTTTTGCTGTGAAAATTTTAATGAAGTGGCTAAGAGCTGGCTTCGTTTAATTAATTTATATATTATTTATTTTCTTGCAAAATTTGAATGCTTTTGTTTGAGTAGCAATATAAAACTTAGACTTTTATATACTAACGGTCATTTACGAAATTTCATTTATTTTTAAGGTTTTAAGAGAGGGTGTCTATTACTAGAATGGTTAATTAGTCATTTTCCACCAAAACTTTTTAAATAGTTGCTTTTAAGTTAGTTTATGTGATTAATAAAATTTCAATATTTTATTCTTTTTTTATGTATATATACTTTGCTATTTTAAAATCTGGCAATCAAACCAGCTAAGTAGTAGAAAATATTGTTTAAGAGCACAGCCAAAGACGGGCTCATAGGGCTTAATACATCTCCTTTTAAATAAAAGCAATTAAGTTACAGAAGCTATTAAAAATCTATTTTCTGTGTTAAATGTTTGGTTATTCTTATCTGGAAAAAAAAAGAAGGAAAAAAAAAGTAATATTCCTTAATTTATAGGCAATATTCATGAAACTGGTAAATATGCAGATCAGTGACCTCCAACATCAGTTCTACTGTTTTATTTTGAAATTATTTTACTTAGCAATTAAAATATTCAACTCACAATATCATTTCTTTCATATTTGCAATATTAATTATTATAAATGATATATGAAGTAGTCTCTGGAAGATTAATTGTTAAAAATAGCGAGACAAAACTAAACATCACTAACATTCCAAAACCTTACTTTATTATTATTACCTTTTAAATCCCCCACTGTTTCAATAATTTAATAGCTGTAATTGCCTGATATTTAGTATTTTAAACTATCCATCTAAAATAATTAAAATATTGATCGTCTGATAATTACAATAATTGATGCAAACGGTAAATGATCATCACAAATATTTTATTAATTACTGGTATCCTTATTGTTAAATTTATTTGAAAATAACCATTTTGTTTCCTTAGTATGTTTTCATTAAATTCTGGTTCTAAATACAGTCATAAAAACAATTATATTTATTACTTTTTATGGGGTGTCCATTACTGGGCCAGAGGGTGTCCATTACTGGACTTTTGGGTGTTTTCGTATATTTCTGTTATTTAAAATTAAATTTCGATTCACATTGGGAAATGAGACTATAAGAATGGTTAAATATTGTTGATAGATTAATATAATATTGAAAAAACTGGAATGTAATAATTATAACTATTAATAAAAAAATAATTTTAAAAGAAATTCCTTAAGAGTGTCCATTACTGGCACATCTACCCTATTTAATTGTTGCAAAATTTTGTCGAGTCGTTTAAAATTTTATGAAAATCGGATGTACAGTTTAATTACAGGGAATCAAAAGCTTTCCGTTAACTTTAAGGTCAATGTTAAAAATTATTTCAAGTGCACTTTAAGGATGTTACAGTCTTTTGAACAGAATGAAATTGATATGCACTTATAAAGTTCACCAAAATATACATTCAGCACAATATGCGGTGCAAAAAATATTTATAAAATTAGTTATAGTACGAACGCACCTCATTTGCCACGTTTGACGAGCAATTTCCAACTTGTTTCTATTTCCGAGGTCAATCTTTTCCTATAAAACATATAAAATCTATTTTGATCATATTCACAAAATACAATATCTACGCGAATAAAAAAATTAAATTAAACATGGCTTATCGCGTCATTTCATTAATAAGTATTATATTAATTTCATTTTTCAGCAATGACGGACGAAAATTAGAAATCATGATTAAGTTAAGGAATATGTTTAAAAGAAAAATACATACATATTCCAGAGAACTTAAAAGTTTAACTTTAGACTCCATGTTCATATTAAATAAAACAAAAGCAAATGACAGCGGATAAAATATATATATATACATTCTTAATATTTAAATCATGCTTAGAACTTATTTAAAAAAGATGTGAGTTTATAAGTATTGTTTTTTAAATGGAAAAATTAAAAATATTTTAGAACAATAGGACTTTGCAAAAATAACAATAATTTAAAGAAAAAGTACGGTTTTATATTTAAAACAAAAATTAAAATCAAATCAAACATTGTTAAACATATAACATCCGCTGATTAAAAAGTTATTAATAAAACTTTAAAAGTAATATCTTTATAGGGCATGCAATAAAAGCAAACACAAAGGATAAGATTGGAATAAAATATTTTAGTTTATTACTATTAGTAATCTAATTTAAATTCGTATGTAACTTTAACTGAATTTTTCCCTAAAAACTCAATTAGTGTTACAAACTATGAATTAAATAAATATTGCTAATAAAGTATTTTATTTCATTCTTTACTACGCTTGTATCTATTTTCATTGCATGCTGTAAAAGATGTGATTCTTTTAAAATGACCATAGATCCGAAAAAAAAAAAAAAAAAAAAAAAAAAAAAAAAACGACTACATAAAAAATGAACATTCACTTTTATGAAAGAGTGACTATTCACTCCTACCAGGGGTGAAAAACCGCACTCCTTTAGCAAGAATGAATAGTCACTCCTCCAAAAAAGTGATTATCCACCCCTGTTTAGAGTGAATATTCACTTTCCAGGAGTGACTATTCACTCTTTCAGAGAGTCAAAAATTTCACTTTTGCTCAGAGTGAATAGTCACTCTAAAGAGGTTGGGCATATTTTGACTCTGCGATAAAGTGACTATTCACTCCTCCGGAGTGAGTAGTCACTCCTTTTTATTTAGAGTGTACATAATAACCATGATTGTAACTATTAAAATCTGATTTTCTTTGAAAGTCACAATGATCACTATAATTAGGCTGTCTGTGAAAATTACCATAAGTATCATAATTAGTATTTGTCTGCCGTTCAAAATTTGGGATAAAGGTAGGGTAGCCCTGGTGATTTGGAGATGCATAACCAAACACTACATGTGGTCTATTAGAACCACTCCAAGAGTTTAAATTTTCAAAATTATGTTGTCTCAGAAAATTCGGTTTTCTGTTTTTATTTTACCCATTATAATAACAATTTTTCAAATCGTGTTTGCTAGTCTTACAAATATTACTATAATTTTCCTGAACTTTTCCTTTTTTACTTTCACTAATTTTCTTTACTTTTAACTCATTTATTTGCTCCGATAATTTAGAAATATAATCTAACTGCTCTTTATTTTGCTTCAACAAATTTTCATACACTACAGTGTATGAAAACAGTATCTGCATTTTCTACATTTTTTGATACATTGTTTACTTGCTCAATTATCGTGGAATTAAAAGCATTTTCTAATTGTAATGCTTTTTCGCACAATTTAGAGTATTCTTTTATATCTAACTTTCGCAATTCTAGTGCAATAAACGGAGAAAGTGCGCCAAGAAATTTGTTTATCTTAATAAGATAAAAAAAAGCCTTTGCACCTTTATCATTTTCATACCCTGTCATGTTAAAATATTTATAAGCCAAAATATTGAATTCTTCTATCAATTCTTTGACAGTTTGATTCGATTTTTGCTTCATTAGATCAAATTTAGTCTGACTATCAGTAAAAGATTCTCTTTTTGAGAAAATATCCAAAATTTTCTTTTTGAACTTGGCATAATCCTTCTCACAATTTAGACTCTCGTCTAGCACCAATTTTTCATGTGCTATTCCGACGAACTTGGCTTTCAAAATTTGAAGCCTGAAATCATCTTTAATTTCTGTCCTATCCAAAAATTCGTCAAATTCTTTTAAGTAAAATTTTATGTTTGGAATCTTTTTTATATCGAAAGGAGTGATTAAATTCAACACCTGTGATAATGGAGTTTTCTCATCTTCTTGAGACATATTTGATACTTCTAATTGCTTAGCTGCCTCACGTAATTTACTCCGCGTCTGCGCTCCTAAATTATTCGAATTTGAGTTACTCTTGTACTTATTTCTTCTCGACATAAAATAAACCTAATACAATTCTTATACAAAAAATACAATACACTTTTTTCCCCAAAATAAACAAGATAATATAGGGTAGACCGGGGCTAGTTGGCCATAGGGGCATGTTGGCCCAGTCGCAATATTTTTCTAACTTTGCGTTAGATAACATTGTCAGTCCAGCCAAGTATGCGTTTCTTCGCTTTCCTCCTCCAACATAAGCACCATTGAAGTCGGAGCGTGCGTTAAAGAATTATTGAGAATTTTCAAAATTTTGCAAAGGTGAGTAAATTTCCTCTCTTATAAATAATCGTTTTTTATTTGTTTGTAAATTACATTTTAGATTTTGATACATAATAATTCAGAAAAATAATTGTTCGTAGTTATTGTAGGGCATGTTTTTTTATTGAAATACTTTCAGAATAATTCGTTACAGTCATGAAAAACAAAAATGGCGATACTGGGTTAGTTGGCCCGCAACGGATTAAGGGAAATGTGATTTTTTTTTTCTTATACAACCTTCCTACCCCCCCCCCCCCCACACACACACACACACACACACTTTTTATGTTTTTAATTTCTTTTTGCTGTAAGAATTGCTCCTATCAAAAGCTTGTCAATACAAAAATTGTGGATAATATTAAGAGGATTTATGATAAACTTAAGTGAATTTGATAGCTTGTGAATTGACAAAATTTTTTATTTTAATTTAGGAGGCTATATTGTGTTTTCGTTCGAAAGAAATAAAAATTAAGATTTGGTAAAATTTTGATCATTTCTTAAACTTTTACACTATCAGAACATTAAAAAGTCCTTCCGGCCAGTGCCGGGAGGAAGAGGTAGCTTTCATAATCCTTATTTTTAAAAAGCCAACTTATATCATGCAAACACACGAAGCTCAATTTAGTGGAAACCGGATATAGGAGATTCAATACTAATTTTTATCAATATAATGAATGAGAATTTCGCGAAATTAGTCAGCTTTATCCAAGCTGCTTTTCTTTAAAGTAACTTATATTTGTCTGCCAAATTCGGCAATTTCTTAAAGTACCTGTCATTTTAAAACAACATGGTGGATGAGGCTAACCAGTGAACTTGGTCGAGACCTTAGTAATTGCTGTGCATATGCTCACTCACATCGGAATGGGTTAATATATAGGAGTGCTGTCGCATGCAAAAAAATCAGATTTTTCAAAATGTCACACACAATAGAAATTGAAACTGCTATATCTGAGCCATTTTTTAAGGTAAAGACAAACAAAAAATGCCCCTGAATCCTTATATCAAGATCAAATACTTAAGAAAGAAACCTTTTTCAATTTCTAATTTTTTTGCACCTCACTTTAAATATATATATATATATTAATTTAATGGCCGCCATTTTGAAGCAAGATGGCTGATGAATCTGGCCAGCGAACTTGGCCGAGGTGTTGATGTATACTATCCACATGCCTTCTTACATCGAAATAGGCGAATACGTGTGTTATCGCGTGACAAATACAAGATCGTTTCAAAATGTTAGCCATGCTAGAAATTCAAAGTGCTATAAATCAACCATTTTTTAAGATATCAACAAAAGAACAAATTTTCAGGAACAAAAACTGCTCCGGAATCTTTGTATCAAGGCCAAACACATAAAAAAAATCTTTTTCATTTTCCAATTTTTTAATACCTCATTTTGAATTTTAAATTTAATTTTTTTTAAATGGCAACCCTTTTGAAACAAGATGGCGAATGAAGCTGGCCAACGAACTCGGTCGAGACATTGGTATGTACTATGTACAGACCAAGTTACATCCAAATAGGTTCATAAATACGCCTGTTATCGCGTGACAAAAATCAGGTCGTTTTAAAATGTCAGCCACAAGAGAAATTCAAAATGCTATTACTCAGCCATTTTTTTTTTAGATATAGACGAAAGAAAAACTGTTCCGGAATCTTTGTATTAAGGTCAAACACATACAAAAAAAAATCTTTTTCATTTTCCAATTTTTTGGTATCTCCTTTAAATTTTTTTATTTTTTAATTTTTTTAAATGGCCGCCATTTTGAAACGAGATGGCGGATGAAGCTGGCCAACGAACTCGGTCGAGATATTTGTATGTACTATGTACACACCAAGGTACATCCAAGTCGGTCCATAAATACGCCTGTTATTACGTGAGAAAAATCAGGACGTTTCAAAATGTCAGCCACGCTAGAAATTCAAAATGCTATAACTCAGCCATTTCTTAAGATATAGACGAAACAAAAACTGCTCCCGAATCTTTTTATCAAGGTCAAATACATAAGAAGAAAATATTTTTACAATTTTCAATTTTTGGTACCACATTTCAAATTTAACTTTTTCTCAAAAATTTAAATGGCCGCCATTTTTAAACAAGACGGCGGGTGAAGCTGGCCAACGAACCCGGTCGAGACATTGGTATGTACTATGTATAAACGAAGTTACATCCAAATCGGTTCATAAATACGCCTTTTATCGCGTGACAAAATTCAGGACGCTTCAAAATGTCAGCCACGCTAGAAATTCAAAATGCTATAACTCAGCCATTTGTTAAGATATAGACGAAACAAAAACTGCTCCGAAATCTTTGTATAAAGGTCAAATACATAAGAAAAAAATATTTTTCCATTTTCAATTTTTTGGTACCACATTTCAAATTTTAAATTTTTAAAAAATTTTTAAATGGCCGGCATTTTGAAACAAAATGGCGGATGAAGCTAGCCAACGAACTCGGTCGAGAGATTGGTATGTACTATGTACACACCGAATTACATCCAAATCGGCTCATAAATACGCCTTTTATCGCGTGACAAAATTCAGGACGTTTCAAAATGTCAGTCACGCTAGAAATTCAAAATGCTATAACTCAGCCATTTTTTAAGATATAGACGAAACAAAAACTGCTCCGGAATCTTTGTATAAAGGTCAAGTACATAAGAAAAAAATATTTTTCCATTTTTAATTTTTTGGTACCACATTTCAAGTTTTAATTTTTTTTAAAAATTTTAAATGGCCGCCATTTTGAAACAAAACGGCGGATGAAGCTGGCCAACGAACTCGGTCGAGACATTGGTATGTACTATGTACACACCGAATTACATCGAAATCGGTTCATAATTACGGGAGTTACAGTGTGACATACGTCAGATATATATATATATATATATATATATATATATATATCAATTTTGAACGGAGGGTGGTTTCGGGGTCTGGGGGTCATGATCGATGAAAATATACCAAAATTTTTTGAAATCGCTTTCCTCCGAACGGCTGCAATAGGTAGCTTTTTTGTAAAGAAAGCTACCTAAAAGTGACGTGGGACAACTTACCCCGCAATCGGGGCAGGTTGGCCCAAGCGACTTGGTGTCAATTTGAGCTTCTAAACTAATACTTATAGTTAATATTTTCAAACTTTACTATTGTTACTTCTTCCTGAATGCACACTGATAGTGGTAACATAAAAAGAAATTTAAAATGTTGAATTGTAATTTTTTTTTAATTATTAGAAGAAAAAGCGGGCCAACTAGCCCCGGTCTACCCTACATATAATATACAAAATAAATTCTTTCTACTATCAACTTATGTAGAATTTTCCCTCAAAAATTCGTAATGATACATGAAACACTACAACATTTTTCAAAAATACTCAGAAATTCCTACTGTTTTCAAAATACAATAATGAATTATTTATTTCATTATTTTTTTTCTCTGTATGATTTTTAAACATACTTCAATATTTTCAATTTGTTTTATGAAAATATTCTTTCTTTTCATTTAAATCAATTATTTCAAAATTCTCATAAAATATTCTACAGATTTTCACTGTGTAAAATGCTAAGTTTTTTTCTAATAACATTAACCTGCAAAAATTACCTATGTACACAGTACATAATACTACTTCAATTATAATTATTTTTCATTACAACTTTTCGTTCAAAATATTCGCGCAAGCCATATATTGTGAAATACAAGTCAGAGACTACTCATACCCTCAATTGGTATCAAGTTTAATTTTTTTAAACTTAAAATTTATTTTAATTTTATCAATCATGAGTAACGCGTGTTTGACTACTAAAAAGTCCTTCCGGCCAGTGCCGGGAGGAAGAGGTAACTTTCATATTCCTTATTTTTAAAAAGCAAGTTTATATTATTCAAACACAAGAAGCTCAATTTAGTGAAAATCGATTATAGGAGATTCAATACTAATTTTTATTAGTACTAAATCATTATGAATGAGAATTTCGCAAAATTAGTCAGCTTTATCCAAGCTGCTTTTATTTAAAGTAACTTATATTTGGTTGCCAAATTCGGCGATATCTTGAAATTCCTGCCATTTTAAAAGACAACATGATGAATGAGGCTAACGAGTGAACTTGGTCGAGACCTTAGTAATTCCTGTGCACATGCTCTCTCACATCGGAATCGGTTGATATATACAAGTGCGTTCGCAGGCAAAAAATCAGATTTTTCAAAATGTCACCTACATTAGAAATTGAAACTGCTATATCTGAGCTATTTTTTAAGATAAAGACAAAACAAAAAATGCTCCGGAATCGTTATATCGTGGTCAAATATTTAAGAAAGAAACCTTTTTCAATTTCTAATTTTTTTGCACCTCACTTTAAATGTAATTTTTTATTTAATTTAATGGCCTCCATTTTAAAACAAGGTGGCTGATAAAGCTGGCCAGCTAACTTGGGCAAGACATTGCTATATACTATCCACATGCCTTCTTACATCGAAATAGGTTATAAATACACGCGTTATCGCGTGACAAATATCAGATCGTTTCAAAATGTCAGCCATGCTAGAAATTCAAAGTGCTATAATTCAACCATTTTTTAAGATATATACGAAACAAAAACTGCTCCGGAATCTTTGTATCAAGGTCAAACACATAAAAAAAATCTTTTTCATTTTTCAATTTTTGATAACTCATTTTAAATTTAAAATTTATTTTTTTTTTAATGGCAGCCCTTTTGAAACAAGATGGCGAATGAAGCTGGCCAACGAACTCGATCGAGACATTGGTATGTACTATGTACACACCAAGTTACATCCAAATTGGTTCATAAATACGTCTGTTATCGTGTGACAAAAATCAGGTCGTTTCGAAATGTCAGTTACAATAAAAATTCAAAATGCTATAACTCAGCCATTTTTTTATATATAGACTAAGCAAAAACTGTTCCGGAATCTTTGTATTAAGGTCAAACGCATACAAAAAAAATCTTTTTCATTTTCCAATTTTTTGGTAACCCATTTTAAATTTTAAATTTTTAAAAAAATTTTAAATGGCCGCCATTTTGAAACAAGATGGCGGATGACGCTGGCTAACGAACTCGGTCGAGACATTGGTACGTATTATGTATAAACCAAGGTACATCAAAATCGGTTCATAAATACGCCTGTTATCGTGTGACAAAAATCAGGTCGTTTCAAAATGTCAGCCACGCTAGAAATTCAAAGTGCTATAACTCAGCCATTTTTTAGGATATAGACGAAACAAAAAATGCTCCGGAATCTTTGTATCAAGTTCAAACACATAAGAAAAATATATTTTTCAGTTTTCAATTTTTTGGTACCACATTTCAAATTTTAAATTTTTTTTAAATTTTAAATGGCCGCCATTTTTAAACAAGATGGCGGATGAAGCTGGCCAACGAACTCGGTCGAGGCATTGGTATTCACTATGTATACACGAAGTTACGTCCAATTCGGTTTATAAATACGGGAGTTACAGTGTGACAAAGATCATATATATATATATATATATATATATATATATATCAACTTTTGAACGGAGGGTGGTTTCGGGATCTGGGGGGTCATGATCGATGAAAATATACCAAAATTTTTTGAAATCGCTTTCCTCCGAACGGCTGCAATAGGTAGCTTTTTGTAATGAAAACTACCTAAAATACCACTATGATAAATATTACCTCCATATAACGGAATAATATTTTTAAAAACCTCAGAAAAGATCCTGAAAGTCACGGTAACCAAGAAGGGATAGGTGGGTATGTTGGGAAGATCTGGGTCCATCTAACGGTACCAACTTAAACTACCCAAACATACCGCTAAAATGGGGGAAAAGGGTAACCCCCAATAGTAATGTAGGTTAACCACTCCTAATTACTAATACCTAAAACGTCATAGTGGTAATTTAAACACATTATAATTAAATCATTGCGATCGTAAATAATGGTCCTGGCTAGCTTCTGATAATTTAAACATAATTATCTTAAGTTGGGGGGGAGGAACACATCTCCAGAACTGCCCCAAGTTGCGTTGTGAATATTTACGTGAAGAAGTGGCGTTTGGACTGCGTAAATTATTTAAAATAAACCTACAAAATTTACGCATAAATAAAATAAAAGAACCCGAAAAGAATCTGAAATAAAATATTAATGTTAAAGTAAATTAACAGACTCATGGATAAATGACGTATGCCAAAATTAACATTTAACATTATTTATTTACAATACCAAAACGTATTTACAAGTTGAGTAAAAGAGTGTGACATGCCAAAGATGTTCCAAAGAACAAATCGAAACTCTCATTATGCATTACTTAACTTAATCGGATCATTTATTATAACATTTAAATACTTAGATACCAGCTGAAGGTAAATTCGTAATAATACATCAATAAATATAGCAGCTCAAGAAGGGAGAAAACTTGTCATCACGTGACAAGACACGCTTATAATTCGATAAGTAATTTTTTTATCAAAAAATGGAAGACGCTATTCGAATCCGAATCGCTTCAATCGCCTGCTAGTTTTATACCTTTGCGTTTAAAAATGAGTCAGAAAATGTGTCATAACGTTTCGCGTTGCTGAGCAGGAAATTTGAAAACCTCGGTAAAAATAAAGTAATCAGTATTCACTAATATGAGACATTCAGGAGCTCAAATTAAATCTGCCAGTAAAAAACACCTCACATATTTCTTATACACAGTTTAATTAGAGATACACGTCTGGCATCGTGTTGCACAAACTTTAGCCTTGATAATTGCGGCATTTCGTCACGGCATTGACTCGATAAGACATTGGAAGCGTTCGAAAGGTATATCGATGCACGACCCTTGAATAATCTCCCAGAGTTAACGATGGTGTAATAGAACGGTCAAATGCTGGAATGATAAATAAATATGATAATGCTTTCGATGGCATGATAAATAGTCTTGAAAATTGGATGAAAACTCTTATGCTTAAAAAGTTTTTCGATATTACACTGTAAAAAAAATTCCGCAACATTCCTGGGAAAAAATGGGCAGCTGGGTTTCCCATTATTTCCAAGAAACATTTCTTGAAAATGACTGGAACTTTACTGTATATGTTAAAAACATTCTACAGAAATGCCAGTAAGTTTCCTGCGAAATACCAGGAATATTTCTGTTGACAGCAAAACATTACTGACATTTCACAGCATGCGGGATCCGCAGACGATTTTTACATTTCCAGTTGACAATTTTCGCTTTATTATCATTATTTGTTGGAATGAAAAAATATTTTGAAATTGACATCAGAATTATTATTTATAATTTACACGAAAAAATAAATTTTCAGTTAAAATTCAATAAAGTAAATATATATATGATATATTGTTTCCGAACTTTGCTTAAAATATAAAAATATATAAATGTAAATAATAATTAGAAAAAAAATCTAGACATAAAATATTTTGGATTTTCGTCAGTAATTATGTTAATTTACAAGTTAGATAAAATACATATAAATTTTCATGAAAAAAAAAAATCCTAAACGTAATTGTATATCTTTTCCGAAAATAAAAAAAAAAAAAAATCAAATTTGCAGCAATTCAAAGTGTCAAATATATATCAAATTTAAATCAAATTGTAAAGTGTTAAAATATAAAATTAATTAAAAAAGAAAAAAAAAGTCAAGAGGTAGCATGGAACTCGGGCCGTACGGGTGGCGTGCGAGCCTTCTGCGTCCACATCACGAAAGACACATTGAGAGCTGCAAACTAATGGGTATTTGAAACGTATGCTGAACCTCGGCATCTAATTTCTGAAAATCTAAGGCCCATTTGAAGAAATCCTTTCACAAGAATAATTAGAGATAAGAACTCTAAAACATACTTTAAATTAATCAAAATCGGTGAGAATCATGTTTGATGGTCCCCTGGTTAATGGAGATCCAAATAATAGGTGTATTTTTTTTACACGGTCTGCTCGTTAAACATTCCACAGACAAGTACGAGAGATAATCTCTTAGCGATGTCACAGAGGTATTGTATTTTCATCTGAATGGTCTTGACAATAGAGACGTAAAGGATTATGTCGTCTGTTGATTTATTTGCATTCCATATTGATTTTTTTACATTCATTTAAGGAATTCGTTTTCGACACTCGCGCGCGAGCAACGGATTATAGCAAAAAAATAATAAATGGCGGCCGCAGCTTTTTGCTGTTTCCAACTTTTGTTCAGGAACGTTTCAGATAAGAAAACCAGAATTTCACAGGAAAGAGCTAAATTATTCTGAAAACCTGAGAAAAGGCGAAACGTTCCTGGATTTTACATGGAACGTTACCATTTTTTTTTACAGTGTATTCTCTAAAACTAAATCTATAATTACAGTTTTATTTCCGCTCAATATCATTTTTTAGCCAAATTATAAAGTTCAAAAAATATACTTTCTTTCTTTACATGCATCATTTGTTTCTGTTAAGTGCTTCAAATTTACCTTCGTATCATCATTATCGAATGCATGTACTACATTTAGATATCTCTATCTCATTAAGTGAACTTCAAATATTTTTCTTCGGAAATTTTTATCGGTCTAGTAAGCAAATGATAAAACTATATTTCTTATCGAATAATGTTTAAAGTGTTTTACGAACTAAATTTTCCCTCTGTTTGATTTTTAACTTTTTCCAGATAATTAAGTCAGTTACATCGTTCTTCTATTTAGAATGAAGCATTGCAATGCATCGAAGTGTTTTAAAACTGATTAAAAAAAGTTTTAATTTACTGCACTTTTTTTTTGTTATAAACAAGTGTAATAACACGCTTTTTACGAATATCTATCCTAATATACATAAATATATAGATAAAAAAAAACAATTATAAATCAATACAAATTATCAACAACTAATGTGAATGTATAAATAATAAAGGAATTTATTAAAATGAAAAATGATGCATAAACCATTATAAAATTCTTTTAAACAGATCTTTATAACAAGAGCAACATGGAATGAAATACAGAAAACAATGAAAAAATGGAAATATTTGTGGAACCAAGGCAGAATCATCAGGCCCTACCGTTATTACTACAAATAACATGTACGGTTTCATCTTTGCATTAGCCATAAGAAGCTAAAATAGCTAGAATGCAAAAAAGGGCTACCGCGTTCAATAAATCCAGAAAATATGAAGCCAGAAATAATTTAAAAAAAACATATGGATTGAAATGGATTAAAAAAAGAAAAGTATATTACCAATTGAAGACCCAACATGGAATTTATATATATATAGTGGAACTCGAGTCGAGTTGAGAAGCAATGGAATTATGAATGTCCTCGTATTTTTCTTTATTCGCAATACCGATGAAAAAAAAATAAAATCTAAAACACGCACACACATAATTAAGTGCCGCCTACTATTAATTTATCTAATTATCCGAATGCTAAAATTAACTTTACATTGTAAAATTAACATAAAATATTCAGTCCTACCATTGTGGGGGTCATTTTCTTTAGACCAGTCTTTTCTCTAGACAAAAACACAGTACTGAAGTCAAAGTCTCTAAAGAACTCGTCATTCCAAAGGACGTGGATGATGTACAGTAATGCAACTGAACACTTCCTTTATTCACAGAAAAAAGTCGGTCAACATTACAATAGTCAATGTTTAAAATCAAGGTTTAATCAGTGGTTCCCAACCTTTTATTGGCCAAGCCCCACCATCCCCCCCCCCCCTCTTCACTCTGTAAATTATGTCTTTTTTATTTTAAAAATGAACTTTATTCACATGGCGGAAACATAATTTAGCCATAACAATATATATTCATTTCAGATTTTTTAACGTTTCAAAAAGGTGAATCTTCTGATACAAATGCATTTTTTACACAATTCCATAAATGCAATCATTTTATACATCTTTTGTTCCAAAAAAAGAATTGTTTTGCTTTTCAAACTTACCTCCATGTTAAAGAAAAGTGTTTTGCGGTCTGCATTTTCATCTTCACAAACTATCTTGAAATGAGACTCAGTAGCATTAAAATTGATAATATTCGTACATTTATAGTTCATTTTCGATTTATTAAGAGTTCGTGGAAACATTGGTCACTGGATTTTATTTTTATGAATAACACAATAAAAGGTTCTCACTTTTTTCAAGATTTTCATACTTATCAATTTTCACTAGCCATCATTCCTCATTACAACACACTTTCCCCGTTTTCTCATCCTCAAAATCGTGAACAGATTTCCATGCATTAACTTATTTTAAAATTTTAAATGTATCATATATGTCATCATGTAAATTTATTTACTGACTTGCACTAAAGTCACAGATGTTTACTTTCTACCCATTTCCTTTCCTTATGTAATTTGAGATTTATCAATTTTATAAAGTTGGTAGACCTTCGTTTAGATATTTCATATATTTCTTAGATTAAATATGTTCAAGACAGTCAGATTTATATACACTTTTAAGTAACTTCATGTATATAAGTTTCTTTGTATGAGATAGCTAGACCGAGGCTATTTGGCCATAGGGGCATGTTGGCTCAGTCGCGATATTTCTTAAACTTTGCGTTAGATGACATTGTCAATCCAGCCAAGTATGCGTTACTTCGCTTTCCTCCTCCAACATCACCAAAATTGAAGTCGGAGCGTCCGTTAAAGAATTATTGAGAATATTCAAAATTTTGCAAAAGTGAGTAAATTTCCACTCTTATAAAAAATCGCTTTTTATTTGTTTGTAGATTACATTTTAGATTTTGATATATAATAATTCAGAAAAAGAAAAATAATTGTTCGTAGTTATTGTAAAGCATGTTTTTTTATTGAAATACTTTCAGAATAATTCCTGGCAGTCATGAAAAACAAAAATGGCGATTCGGGGTTAGTTGACCCATTTGGCACGGGGTAGGAATTTGGCTCTGGGGTATTGGAATTTTGATAGTTTTAATGAATTATACACATTTATTATTATTTTAATTAATTTATTATTAATTAATAGTAAGAAATTAATTTATTAATTGAATTCCTGGTTATTCCAGTGAATCTTTTTAAAAAATGAAGTTATAATGTTGTTTAACTCCACTCCAAATTAAATCAGCTGCTCCTATTGCACGAAACATTTATAACTTTCATAAGTATAGAAAAATCCCTGTTGGCTTGGCCTATAGGCGCACGTAGATTTCGAAGTTAAGTATTAATTTCACCAAGAATTTTACGGAATAAGAGAAATGTGATTTTTTTTTCTTATACAACCTCACCCCTCCCACACACACACATACTTTTTTTGTTTTTAATTTCTTTTTGCTGTATCAGTTGCTCTTATCAAAAGCTTGTCCATACAAAAGTTGTAGATAATATTAAGAGGATTTGTGATAAATTTAAGTGAATTTGATATCTTGTGAATTGACGAAGTTGTGATATTTTTTTCTTTTGAAACCCCCTTTTTTGCACTCCTTAAAGTTATTTTTAATTATATCAAAAATCTGTTATGCATAAGTTTTTGGCCCTTTTCCTAGAAGTTTTGAAAACTTTAAACTGATTGGATATGTTATCGTGTCCATAGAAAAGTAAAAAAAAAATATAGAAAGATAGATAGATAGATAGATAAACTTTTGAACTGGGGGTGGTTTTGGGCTCTGGCTCATGATCGGTGTAGATCTGGAAAAGTTTTTCAAAACTTCCAACATATGGGAGATTGCAATAAGTAGTATTTCTTACGAAATCTACTTAAAAATTCGGCCTCCTAGTGTTACATACTACCGCCAAAAGTAACAAATCTAACAATCAAAATCTACTCGACTCAGATCTTTCACAATTATTAATAAAATCCCCTTGTTTCCCCGTCCAGAGAAGAGTTTGCCACAAATAATGCTTTTATAAAATCACATTTTATGAGGTGAAAACCTCTTACTTGGGTAGTTATTCGTTGAAACTAAATAATCCTTTTTGCCTTCATTCTGAATTTATTTTACTTTAATTATCTTTTACAGGGAATTTTTTTTTAAAATGCTAGTTTGTGTTTTCTTTTCAATATTGATTTTTTCAATATCTTGTTCTACAACTAAAAGATTGTTCATCATTTTTTTATTAGTTGTATGTTTTTCTAAGAAAAATCTTATTTTCCCAATGCAAGTTTTAACTTCATCAAATATAATATGTGGCGTTTCTGCTCCCTCAGGTTCGCTGTCAGATGAATTTGAATTTTGATTTTGATCGGTAACAATTTCCTCGATTGTCAAATCTTCAAATGTCAAAACACTTTTGTCTATATTAATGTACTCAATTGCGAATAGAGGTTGCTCAATATCTGTTAAGTTGTGATTTTTGTCTTGTGGTTCTTGAAGTGCTGTACTGCTTTGTTATTTAGTAGATCCTTCAGTTTTAATCAATCCAGTAAATTTGCAGCAGTTAAAAATAGTTTCTGGTGAAATTTCATCCCATGAATTTTTACTTTCTTCTATCTTTACAAGAAGAAAGTATTGGTTTCATGAAAATTTTCGAATTCCAGTTTTCAACGGATTTACACGTTTTATGGGTCAGAGATTCCAAAAAACATGTTTTTACAAAATGTCTGTCTGTAAGTGACACAAATTTTGTGGGCGCTCTATCTCAAGAACTAATGCACGAAATTTAATAAAAATTTATATTCAGGTAGTCCCTGATATAGATTAGTGCTGATTAGGTTTTGGTGTAAATCGCCCTGCATGTGGCGCTGTTATGTAGCATTTTGCAGGATTTCCGCAAAAGCTCTATCTCAAGAACTAATGCACGGATTTTTTTTTTATATATAAAACTTCAGATTCCGTTAGTCCTTGACATGAATGGATGCTGTTTACGTTTTGGTGTAAATCGCCCAGCAGGTGGCGCTGCTATGCTGCATTTTGCAGGATTTACACTATTTTCGCAGTAGCTCTACCTCAAGAACTAATGCACACATTTTCATCAAACTTCAGATTTAGTTAGTCCTTCATATGAAATGATGCTGACTACGTGTTGGTGTAAATCGCTCAATAGGTGGCACTGCTGTGCTGCATTTTGAACTATTTCTTCAATAGCTCTATCTCAAGAACTAATGCACGAATATTCATCAAACTTCAGATTTAAGTATAACTTGATTAATATTGTTGCTGATTATGTGTTGTTAAAATCGCTCAATAGGTGGCGCTTCTATGCTGCATTTGTCATGATTTGCGCAATACCTCTATCTCAAGAACTAATGCACGAATTTTCCTCAAACTTCATATTCAGTTAGACGTTGACATAAGTTGGTGATAATTAGGTTCTGGTGTAAATAATCCAATAGGTGGCGCTGCTCTGCTGCATTATTCTGGATTTACACGATTTCAGTGACAGTCATACCTCGAGAACTAATGCACGGAATTTCATATTTTTAGAATTGTCATGATGAACACAGATTGCCATTTAATTTGGCACTGAGATAGTGAATTTTGAAGTATTGACATGTATGAGATAGAAGAAAGTTTTGTGATGGCCACAACATACTAGTTTAATATGGGAATAGCATCATGTAAAAGGATTGGAGAAAAATCATCTTTACTGATTTTTTCATTGATATGGCAGACATGATACTTTCGATAATGAACTTTGAATGAGTTTATTACACCCGCATCCAAAGGTTGTAAAAATCTAGTACAGTCAGCAGGTACAAATTGAATGCGGATATTGCTTAGTGGTTATGCTATGTGAGAAGGGACATTATCCAAAATCATTAAAATATGACGTTTGCTTCTTTTCATTTCTAAGTTGAAATTCACTAACCATTTTTGAAATAATGCTGCAGTCATCCAAGATTTCTTTTTATTCTCATAATCTACATAAAGAGCAGGATTAAAAATTTTAAAACATCTTGGATTAGTTGATTTTACAATCACTGTCATACTTCTTTTATCAGATCCATCACTATTCGAACAGAACACAAGAGACATACGATAGTTTTTTTCGCATCCTTTAGCAGATCCACTCGAAATTGTTTTATCGGGCTGCAAGTGGTAAAAAAGGCCACTTTCATCCATATTGTAAACGTCCTCCGGTTTATACTCTAAAATCAGTGCACTCAATTTTTAACGACCATTTAACCATTTAACAATATCTTCATTAACATCTGCAGTCTCACCCCTTCGTATGTACTGAGAGAATCCTCGTCGCTTTTTTAATCTGTTCAACCGGCCACTGCTGCATTCACCACTTGCTGGCCAAGGACTTTTGCTTTGCTCTCTGATGATGTCTCCGTTTATGGTAGCATTTTTAGCACTCTTTTGCTGTATCCATGTGCAAAGGGCATCCTCTAAGACTTCATGTTTCGCTGTTTTCAGTCTCTCTACATTTGACTGCAGATCGTTGGTGTTAATTCATTTTTCTGTATTCATCAAAATGTCTCCGATGCAGCGCCTGCTAACAGTCTTTTTTCAGAGTGTAGAAAATGATTGGAGATGTGTTGCTGCGATGCATTCAGATTTATTTCTTTATATTCACAAATTTCCCACTTTTCCGAAATTGATAAAACTTCTCTTAAGAGTTAAAATAAAGAGAAAGGAAATTTTACAGATTTAGCTGATGAATTTTTCGATGTTGCAAATAACGTCCGACCGAAACTTCAAATGAGACATTTTGCATTGTTTTTGCATTCTTTCTAGAAAACGACATAAAGTGGACGGAGAAGTTCTTTTCTGCATTGTTCTTACCTGAGAGAGGAGAGACCCTTTTGGAAAATGGTGGGCCACGCTTTGTCCCCCCCCCCCCCCGCTCCAGAAACGCATCGGGTCATGTGACTCGAAATTCGGAATCATAACTTTCACTTGCTCGGCAGCTCAGCGCGCAGTATTTTTCTTCTCCCAATGACAGGCAGAATAGGTGGCAGGTGCTGAGAACAATACGAATTCTTTGCTAATTAATAAAGTTTGAATTGAGCTTGAAAACATCTAGATGCAGGAAAAGTAGGTGCCATTTGAAATTCTAACAAAAAATTTCAAAAAGAAAGGTATGCAAAGAAAATACAGTAATTTCTAGATATATATATATTTTTTTTTGGGGGGGGGGGGCGGTATATCGGGTTGGCGCTTTAACGGATGCATTACATTGAAATTCCTATTTGGCAGATTTTTTCATATACACAATTGGCGGTTAAACGGGATTGGCGTTATTTCGAGATGGCACTAAATCGGGGTTTGACTGTAATGCATCTATAACTCGTTCTAAACTGTATTACTACTAATCAATGTATTAAATGAATTTTATAACAAGTTATTTTAGTGTTATTTATAAGTACCGTCAGTAGATAAAGGGTTAAATGATGAACCCTTCTTACCATGCAAATTACTCTCTTTAAGCGTGTTCTCGTTTTAACCGTGCTCATATTAATTCACATAATATTCACAAGTACATAATAATAGATATTGGTATTTTTATACACTTGTTTAAGATATTAGCCTACGTTCGGAGCTCTTTTTTTAAAAATGTGTAATATTGAATAAATAAATACGCATATTTTTATTTTAATTGTAATACAGAATGATGAAAAAATGTAAAATCCTCTTAAGAACTTCATAACATTTAAAAATATTCCGGGGTTTTGTCATTTTTTTAAGCAAATTTTCATGCTTACGGCAGACAGTGTTACACTCAATCCAGCTAAATGCATTTCAATTTATTTTGTACTTTTACAGTTACCTGTGCACTGAAATAAAAGTTTTACAATATCTTCAAAATTCACTGAAATATTTCAAAATATGCCAAAAAATGCATATTTTTAAAAAAATTACAATTCTTTTGTATTCGGGTACCTATAAAGCAATTGCACTATGACATATATAGAGCTTAGATTGTAGTTCAGAACACAGTGATACGTAACGCATTCTGAACATAGTAATACGGAACGCATTCTGAGAAAATTTCACTGAAATATGTTTAAAACATTTTGTGTAATGAAGTTTATCGTACATGGAAATAAATATATAATTTTAATACTTCATTTATAAGTGATTGGATCTAGTTTTTTTAAAAAAATTATTAGTCATCAGTTCATTTAATAAATGTTCATCCAAATTTAATATGTATAATGTTTGTATCATGTCTTGATACTCAATTTTCATGATATTTTTATTATTAATATTTTTATTAAATATCTTTAAAGAATTATTTTTTAGTAAATATAATTATTTTTTCCCATTTACTTATTGCATTCATGAAGCAAAATACTTCTTTGAAGAATTTCTTGTTCAAAGAACATAAATAAAAGTTCATAGCTCCTTTAACAAGTTCAAAACATATTTTTTCTCTTTTTATATGCACAGCGTTTTATATTTAAAATGAATGTATACTATTTTGTTATCTTTAAAATGGAATACATCCACTACACTGTTAAAATTTTTGCAGCATTCTGGCAGGTCATTCGACCGTTTTTTGAAAAAAGGTTTCATAACCATAATTTAATTGTATTCTGACCATAAAATGGCCAATAATATGGTCAGAATAGTGTTAAATTACGGTTGTGTAACCGTTTTCGGAAAAAACGGTCAAATGACCTGCCAGAATGCTGGAAATTTTTAACAGTGTACATTCGGATATCTCATTTTCATCGATTTCTCATCAAGCAAACATAAAATATTTGTTCTTTACTACTTTATTATCGGTCCAGTAAGCAAATGATAAACATAACCTGCTTATTTAATCAGTCATCATGTGCATCATGTGTGTTTTTGGTAGTTTAATTGTAATCTCATTCTCACACTTTTTAAATGCATCGCGAAAAGCTCGCTCAAGAAAGAAAAAAAACACGCTTTTTTTCCATAACATTTTACGACGATTGTATCAGAAACTGTCGAACTTTTTCACATGAATAATAGAAGAAGCTTTTTTCATTTTCGTAATGAGAATTTTCATTTGCATTAACTCCACAATAAATTGATGGGTCATAAATAACAATTTTTTTTAACTCGAGGGGTCAAATCCCGTATATTTACTATAACACGTGCTGATCGGATCAATAATTTTCTCGCAATTTTGAAATTAACATTTTTCACTACGCAATTGTATATACAGATGTTTTCAGGGCAGATAAAAACTATACCTTCTCTGTCACTAATAATTACATCTTTTTTAATTTAAAGATTTTACTTTATGGAAGTTAGAGCAATAATAAGACTTCTTTTTCTACAATTTAACAACTAAAAGTTTGATTTATAGATATTAATGTCTGGAAATGACTGGAAGTAACTTTCTAACTTATAACAAGGACTTTCTAAACTAGAAAATAAAGATAGGATAAAAGAAAAATGTCAGATTGAAAGAGAATACTTTCAACTGCAAGTCTTTTACAGAAGTTCTGTTCAAATAAGCCTGCAAAATGCAGTTACTTCAAACCAATTTTCCGACAGGCATGTCAAAACTTTTCACTTCCCTTTTATATTTATAACGTCAAAAATGGTCACAAAAAATCCCGATTTCTTTTTTTAATCTTTTATTGTAATATTTGCAGAAATAAATGCACTGTACTACCCGCGTGAGATCCATTGTTAGAGATTTTCTTAAATAATATGCACAAATTTTTACATCAAATTCTTTTTTATGAAAAGGATTCCATTTCCACTTGTAATCTACATCATTCTTTCAATTTTTGTTTCGCAGAATAACTCTTGTTCTTTATATTTCTCTTTCTAAAACACACGTATAAGGAACATACATTTTTGGATACATGGACAGGTATATATTTTATAAATGAACATACATGTATTTTCGACTATTTTTTAACTCAATCATACTGCTTGATAAAGGTATCATACGATGTGAGTTTTTCCAACTGACTGAAGGCGACCGAAACAAGTTGGAAATTACACGTCAAACGGGGCAAATGAGGTGCGTTCCTACCATAACTAGTTTTATAAATATTTTTTGCACCAAATATTGTACTGAATATATATTTTAGTGCACTTCATAAGTGCATATCAATTTCATTCCGTTTGAATGGCTGTAACATCATTAAAATGCGCTTGAAATAATTTTTTCTCATTGGGATGTAACCCGTAATGTAACGGACAACTTTTGACTGTCCCTGTAATTATACTATACTATACATCCGGTTTTCTTAAAATTTGAAAAGACTCGACAAAATTTTGCAACAATTATATATTTAAAATTTCAGACCATTCGGTCGGGTAGATTTTGCTTTGTTATATGCGGACGGACAGACAGACAGACGGACTGAACGACAACTGTAGGTGCTACGTATTTATATAATTACGAACGCATCTAAAAATTCCCAAGTCGAGGTTCGAACCCATAACCTTTGACTTAAATTGCCAGTGCTCTATCTATTGAGCTCTATCTATCTTAAATAGTCCGGCAACCGGCGGCATATTTCGTACACATATCCTTATTGGTCTTATCTAGTGTGTCATGTACACAGCTCAACATAATAAACTCAGGTAATGGAACTCAATTAAACGACGGGTACGTAGATATACGATCGTGTATGAACTGAGCGAAAAAAATGCCCAATCTGGGATTCGAACCTATAACCTTTGCCTTAAATTGCCAATGCGTTCTACCTATTAAGCTACATAGACCTAGAACAGGTGGACATATTTCGCTCAGATAACCTTACACACTGATACACAAGGGCGGCGCCAGAGGGGGGACCGGGGGGGCATATGCCCCCCCGTCGGGGTCAAATTTAATCGTCGTCGGGGAAAATTTTTTGACTTGAGTGTTGAGTCCTGCATCGGGTCGGGTAATCCGATTTTTCCTGCACACGACCCGAGTCATGTCGAGTCGGGTGTAGTTTAATTTTTTAAAAAAAGATCTTAGTTTAGTTTATAGAAAATACGACCCACGGAATAGCAGGGCACTGATTTTTTTTCTTCGAAAGCCGGATTGGCTTGACCACATGTCGGTTAAAGGCTGTCGTATTTATACAGCGGCCGGATGTTACCGAAAACTTGTCTAGAGGTCATTCATGTGCTCTCCTGTTGGATGTTTATTCGATTGACCGCAAACTTACGCGCCTATGAGAAATACGATTTCAAGAGGAGACAGGACGTTTAAATTCATCTGCTCGCTTCGGTCTTCTCATTAAAAAGCGTAGGGTAAGTATATATATATCTATTATATATATAAAATCCAAACGGAAATTTCGTTCCGAACGCCGAGATATCGAGTTCTACCGCATGGATTTTTACGGAACTTATACCGTTAGATAGGTATCGTTCCAGGGAAGGTTTTAAGCTATAACACATCATTCTACCTAGATTAGTTATAGAATTATTACGGAAAAGTCTATTATTTTGGACTTTGTTACTTCATATTTCCTTAAATATCTGGGCTCCTATTGGTCGTAGAGCTTGGATCTCGCGCCAAAAGTAGCTCCGAAGCACCCAAGCAAACTTTTCCCCGCGATTATTTTGCCGTCTTCCGATTTCCTCTAACTCTATTAGGGGCCCGCGTAGAGCCCCTTTAAAATATTTTTCGTAGTAATTTCAGCAATTATCTTAAATTATTGGTTAAGACCGCCACCCTGCCGATTCAAGTATCTACGGAAAGGTTGCATGAAGGAGTTTCGTTCAGATACGCTTTCGTTAAGAATAGAGTGCGCTCCCTGGTGGTGGAATGTGGAACTAACATAACGCGATATTGTTAAAATTAGGAAATCTAACAATGCGATCTGTTTTAAACTTTGAGATAGTTCATAACACATAATCTATTATCTATTCTATTATATATATATAAAATCTATTATCTATTCTATTATCTATTATATGTATAAAACCCAAACGGAAATTTCGTTCCGAACGCCTAGATTTCGAGTTCTACTGCATTGATTTTTACGGAACCTATACCGTTAGATAGGTATTGTTCCAGGGAAGGTTTTAATCTATAACACATTATTCTACCTATATTAGTTTTAGAATTATGACGGAAAATTCTGTTATTTTGGGCGATAAGGTTACCATTTTATTTCTTGGCGAAATTCATCGTTGATAAAAAAAATTGAAACGGCTATTAAACCTCGAAAAATAAAAGAAAAACTGTTACTAATTTTATTTAAATGAAAAAAAAAAAGAAAAAAAGAAGAAGAAAATCCGTTTTAATGAGTGATAATATTAAAAAACGGAAACATTTAATCAAAACCTGAAAGAAATATTTGTAATGCTTAAAAATTAATTTAATAAGAAATATTACACTTGATACGCAATATTTGGCTCTTTATCGCTTGCGTTAGATATGGAAACGAATCTGAAAATTTGATTAGATGAAATTTTAACGACATTTTCTTTCTGTTCTGTTCTTTTCTTTTTTTTTTATATCTAATTGTCCCATCACGTGACTTATAGAAGAAACAAGCAGATGTAATTGTGAGTCACATGTGTAATTACTATTTGTTTCTTTACAATTTTTTATTTTTCTTTTGTCGCCAAACAATGTGATTTTAAGCCAAAAATGCATAAGCGTGACATTAGCTTGAGGATGTTCTCACAAATGGTGTTTTTTTAGGAAAAAGAGATAATTTTTTGAGTACATTTTCATATTCAATTGTAACTTATATAGATATCAGTTAATGTTTTAAAAATGGAATCGAATACTTAAATTTCAGTGTGAATTTCTGCCACACATACATATTGTAAAATAATTTCATACTTTTTAAAATGTTTTTCGCCGTAATTCCGAAAGCATGTGATATTTATAAACTCGAACTCAGATCAACGAATATTACCCATTTTATTTAAGCAAATATTATCTATTTTCTCAAGTCATATCACCAATTTCATTTATAGGAAAATTCACAGATTCGAAATCTAGGAAATAAAGATAATTTTTAAGGAAATTTATGTTTTAATACGTTATTACTATGGAAAAATTCAACATTTAAAAAAAAAAAAAAAAAAATTACAAGTCTTTTGTAATTCGTCATTTCTTCTTCGTCTTTCTTCGTACTTTCTCCTCTGTTATGTAATATTTCAAATGATATTGGACTAATTTTCGATCATCGATTCACCGCAAAATCGCATATCTAATATAGTATATAAAATAAAGTCTGGATTAGGGGACTAATTAACGCACAGCGCAAACTACTGAACCTAAAATCTTGAAAATCGTGGTAAATATACTTCTTATGACATAAACTTCTGCTAAGAAAGGATTTTCTAAAGTGTCACCCCTAATGGTTTTTGCACGGGTAGGGGGGAAAAATCGAATATCAAAATTATGCGTCAAATGATAGCATATTTTAATGTAGTTTTGTATGCTGAATCGAATGCTACCAAATAAATTTTTATAAGTCCAACAGTTCATGACACATTTCATATTTTTTTAATTTGACGGTGTCTTTGGCATCTAAACCTCAAAATATCTATCATTACATCCGTTCCTCTAGCAACGGAAAAAATTCAAATCAACCCTTTTGGCTAAAAAATAAAAACGGCTCTATGAGTTTGAAATAAAAATGCAAGCATCTTAATTTTTAAAAAAAAATAGTGATTTTATGTAAAATAAAAGGGAAAAAATTACTGAGAATTTAGCGTTATAAAACAAAAATGGAAAAGGTACTACTTAGATATTCCGTCGACCAAAAATCTATCGTCAAACTATAAGATTAAATGCCAATAATGGTTGATCGTAAATATCAAATTCACTTGAACTTAAACAAATTACACGTGTTTACGTCATCAAGTGATTTTAATTTCGACGTTTTATTTGTATTTTTATTAATGTTATACTAATTTATTTGTTATTTCGTTATTTAAAATAAAGATTGTGTCAATTTATATAATTTGGCGAATGGTTTGGCGATTTATATAATTTGGCGAAATTGGTCGACGGGATAACAAGTAGTACCAATGAAAATATTTAAGTATGAAAGCAATGTTTGTAACGACTTAAAAATTATTTTCATATATATAAACTCGGTTTATGGCGTCAGATGCCGTCATCCGAAGAATCTACAAGAGACTTTTTCCATTTTTTCCGGTCATAGGTTCCTCAATGAAAGAAATTGGAATTGGAATAATATTGTGCGATTTATAAATTGCTCCTCGATAAGAAGAAAAAATGGGTACATTTATGACAACCGTGCGCACATCTCGCTGATAGCATTTTTAAAATTCCCAGTAGCAGTAGTTACATCTTTCGTATGTAAATTAAAAATAATTCTTTGTTTTTAATTATGGAATTAATTCCTGTTATTGTTTATCTTTTCAGTTTTTTAAATGAAATTAGTGTAAGGCATGCATTTTAAATGAAATGAGTGAAAGGTTTGTATCTTAAATGAAAATAATAAATATAAGAGTATGGTATGAAAACAATCTTTGTTGATTTATGACCTGCGCCCGGTTAACATAAAAGTATCACAAAAGCCACATATTCACTTTTCTTTGGGCTCATAGGTATCCAAGTTAACCTTCCGTAATCGGATACTTCACATACTGGTGTATTAGCTATAATGTTGAAAGCATCGTTTATGTTTGAAGCGAAAATTTCACGATGAATTCTATTACACAAAATCGCATCATCATCATCTACTACACATTTAAAACGGAAATTTGCATTTCATTCCGATTGTTTATAATACTTTGTTAGGATATACCACAAATGGTGGTACAGATGTCATATACGCGATTGGCGAGATTTTTTACCGATGGTAATTTGGCGAAAACATAAACAGCATTAACAACAACTTCCAGGTTACCATATCAAGCAAAATAACGACACTTTGGCATCAGTTAAGTATTGTTGCGTATTGCAATGTTTCTGGCATTGGCGTCAGAAAAAAATCGCGCCTATATGGGGCATGTATGACATCTGTGCCCAAGTGGTTAGGTAATGATGTTGGAAAGATTTTAGTGTATACATATTGTTCAATGCTACTTAGTCATAGAGAAAAAAAAATTAAAAAATTAAGTGAACCTGATTATAAAAGAGTTTGGCCTTTTTTTTAAAAAAATCTACAGAACGTATTTTGATACAAATGACACTGTTACATGACTTTTCAGGAATGGTATTAGTATATAACATTTCATTATATGTTGGTTAGTTATAGAGCTATTAATTTCTGTTGTCATAACGGTCTCATTACCCTACCAAAAGTGCATTGTTAGTTAACAACTAAAAGAATTACTTCTTAATAGCTAAATTTTGTCCAACGCTTAAGGTAATATTATATCACAATGGCGTTCGCATCGTTTTCAGCAATGAGTAAGGTCCAGCTGAAGGTCCATATTGTTTAAAATGAAAGTTCAAATTCACCAATGTTCATTTGGAAAAATTGACCAGCGCAGCGGGCATAGCCTGCTAGTATATTATAAATGAATGAGTAAATAAAAAGAGAGTTTTGTATAATTATTCAAGCAAACTTAGTATCGACAGGGGTGCGCCAACCCAGTGTGCAAAGTGTGCACCGCACACAGGCGCCAGAATACTAAAGGCGCCAAATATTTTAGGCGAAGCTGAAATATTTGAAATTTTTTTATTTAATTTAAATTTATTAAACTCGAAAGTGGTTTATTTCTGATACATTTATGAATTTATTTTTATTTTAAAAATATATAAAATTTGCAGATGTTTTTCAGCGACGTAGCTTTAGGAGGAATGGGGGGGGGTCTCAAGCCGAAAGGCGCCAAGGTGTCAAAAGATCAGTTGAATGTTAACGGCCGAAGGGCGCCACATAAGTTTTAACGGCGCCTTCTAGCGACTGAAATACATTTAAAAAAAAGAAGCTAGAAACTTTACAAATTCGGAAAGGAAACCGCGAATGCCGTGTTTGGCATCCCTGCTCTAGATCAGGCTTTTCCAACCTTTCCGAAAACAGGATGCGCATTGCAGCTGGTGGCAAATATGGATGGACTCCATTATTCAAATGACTGAAAATATGTAACACTTGTATCTTATTGTAGTATTGGTAGCGATAGACATACTGACGATCAGGGCTTAATTTCTAACAAAAAAGTACCGGAGCCCTAGTATTTTGCGGTACCGCTACTAACAACCGTACCGTTTCCCCTCCCTCCCCCCTGTCACTCCAATCTGCATATTTATATATCGTACATTATTTGCAAAATTTAAAGCATTTTTTTTTTATTTAGCAAAATAAAACTAGTATGTTGTGGCCATCACAAAACTTTCTTCTATCTCATACATGTCAATGCTTCAAAATTCGCTATCACAGTGCCAAATTAAATGGCAATCTGTGCTGATCATGAGAATTCTAAAAAGATGAAATTCCGTGCATTAGTTCTCGAGGTATCGCTGAAATCGTGTAAATCCAGCAAAATGCAGCAATGCAGCGCCACCTATTGGGTTATTTACACCCGAACCTAATTATCATCAACTTATGTCAACGTCTAACTGAATATGAAGTTTGAGGAAAATTCGTGCATTAGTTCTTGAGATAGAGCTATTGCGCAAATCATAAAAAATGCAGCATAGCAGCGCCACCTGTTGAGCGATTTACACCAACACATAATCAGCAGCAATATTAATCAAGTTATACTTAAATCTGACGTTTGATGAAAATTCGTTCATTAATTCTTGAGATAGAGCTATTGAAGAAATAGTGCAAAATGCAGCACAGCAGCGCCACCTATTGGGCGATTTACACCAACACGTAGTCAGCATCATTCCATATCAAAGAGTAACTGAATCTGAAGTTTGATGAAAATGTGTCCATTCGTTCTTGAGATAGAGCCGAGGATAGAGCTATTGCAGAAATCGTGTAAATCCTGCAAAATGCAGCCTAGCAGCGCCACCTGTTGGGCGATTTACACCAAAACGTAAACAGCATCCGTTTATGTCAAGCACTAACGGAACCTGAAGTTTTATGAAAATCCGTGCATTAGTTCTTGAGATACAGCTATTGCGGAAATCGGGAAAAATGCAGCATAGCAGCGCCACCTGTTGAGCGATTTACACCAAAAACTAATCAGCACCAATTTTCATCAGGGACAGAGTTGGGCAGTATCGAAAATACATGTATTTGAAATACATTTTCAAAATACATTTGTATTTTGTATTTTAAACGGACTAAAGGAAAGTATTTTGGTAATGTATTTTGAAATGATTTTTCCAAGTATTTTGTATTGTAAAAATACTCAAAATACATTTCTGTCGATTTCAAGCTGCTTTTTCAAAACCGCAAAATCTAGGATTCACAAAAGCAAAATACGTGCCTGACTGTTTTGTTTCGTCTTAGGATTATAATGAATGCATTCTGCTCTGCTGAAGTATTTTTGCTGAATGATTACAAAACGTTCTAGATTTTATAGTTTTAACGTTGCTATGAGAATGAAAAACTACTGTGTGATAAACAGGAACAATCATTTAGAGTATTGCTGTGTATTCTATTTTTTAAATACCATAGAAATATACTGCAGTTAGTTATTTAGGAGACTCATGAAAGAATGACTCAGTCCCCCGCTGGTAATGTATCAAGTGAATTAATTATTTGGGATAATACAGTTGCGCTGTATTAGGCGGGAATTTTTAAAAAAATAATTTCTGTTGATAATGTTGTTAAAAAGTTAACGCATTATGCATGTGTAAAACAAGGTCTACTTTTATAAGTGGAACTTTTCAAGCCACAACTAACTTTAAAACTCATTTAAAGGTAAGATTTTTGGTTTTATAACGGTTGTGCATTGATTGAAACATTATTTTTTTTATAGCTCCTTTGTATTCATTGTATTAATGTTCAGGTGTAATTTACCCCACTCGTGATATTTATTAAATGGACAATGAATTTTATTACATAAATATAGTTCTATTTATTGATATATTTATTATTACAAATACAGTATGTATGTGTTTAAATACAGTTTTACAATATAAATGAATGAGATATTCAATACGTTATGAAAATTTAAAGTCATTTTAATAAAATCACTTATTTAAGGTTGATGAAACTTTAAGACAGACCACGACGAAGAGCGATGCATTGATTACAGGCACTTGTAATTTATTAAACTCTAAAAGATCATTACTAAAGCTCACTACTAAAAGAAAAAAAATAAGAAAAAACATTATTTGGTGTCATTTCCGCATATTATGATATTCCTAGGTCTTAAACAAAAACATTTAGCATGTTGTTTATTTTATATTTCTCTTTAAATTATTTCTTATTTTTTATTCATGTGAAGCACTCATATTTGAGTTGCAGTGATCGAGGCATTAATGAATTATCTATCTATCTATATATATATATATACAGACTTCCAACAAAGGGGTTATGCAATTCGTGTATATCCATGAATAACTCTTGAACTAATGCTACGATTTTCAATCTCGCTCACTCTTCTTCTACTTTTTTTTTTTTTAAGAAAGGGTTTAGTTTGAAGGTGACAACGTTTCGATTTCAACAGGACAATACTATAAACCTTTTTTTGGTTTTATAAGCGTTAACTTTCGTAAAAATGAAGCTATCATCACGAAATTTTAATATATCATCCATCGTGTACTGCACGTCAAAATGAGCGATATTAAATAGCTAAGGGAATTAAGTAAAATGAACGTGAATTACTGTTCTGCACCAAGTAAGTAACCAGATTTTACCCGAACGCACATCAACCAGAGATGTCGTTTGGGTCAGGTGGAAGCTCATTCTTTCATTGTGGGTCGGGTTCGAGTTGGTTTGACCCAAATTCGAGTTCTGGTCTGTTCTAGTTGACACTTGCGGGATGGGTTTGAAACAGTGCTGAAATCGTAAGAAAAAAGTCACGGTTTCCTGCGGATTCAGTTACAGCTGAAAAAATTGCACTTTTAAAATCCTTAATAAGAGTTGTCGGGAGGGGGGGGGGGGGAATCTATGTTCTTAATATCCTCATCTGAGCAGTCTCTCTTAGTCTGTGAAAACAGAGGTAGGCGCTGTAACTTTATTGATTAAACAGAGAGTGTACAGAGCTTCTTAAAAATAATCCATTTGGTATACGGCGTATATCTCCGTATATCCTCCTCTACATCGCTGATTTGTTAACCTATTTTAAAAATAAACTTCACTATATTGTTTAAAATGAAAAAAAACTATTATTTTGTCTAACTGTTACTACGCAAACATACACGGCCCGAAATAACAGGTCTCGGCCCGAGCCCAGCCCGTAGAAAAATCTTTTTAGCCCGTCCCGTCCTGTACAAAAAAAAAAAAAATACATAAATAAATAAATAAATATTGGCACAGCCAGGTATAAAAGCTAAAAGTTCGGCCCGATCCCAGCTCGTACAAAACCTTGATTAACCCGGTCCAACTGAATTTCAACAAAATATTGATTTTTACGCCAATATGGTTAAAAATCGTCTCGTATGAGGAATTCTGACAAAAAGTACTTATTTTAGCTTTTTTTCATGTTTATACTTTTCATTTTTAAGAAAACATGCTGGACTGCGATATTTATCTTTTAAATGTATCTGTATTTGTATGGAAAAATCTTAGTTATCATTTAAAATCTAATCCACATTCCATGGTGTGGACACTTAAATATATGAAAAATGCTATAGCATAAAATCTTCCAAGACGGAATCGACAGGAAAGGAGAATATCCGTTATAGACAGGTTTCGTTCTTAGCAGGTACATAGTTTGTTGTAAATGCATTCTTTTCGCGCGTGTTATTATATTCATTTTGCATGGATCAACACATTTTTCAGTTTTACACATGATTCGTCTTAGGCAGGTTCTTTTTCACAGTTTCTTTTTCTGTGCTTTAACTTCATTGCCTAGAGATACTATATGTACGATTCTTTAAAAATAATAAATTTAGCAATTTAATTGTAGAATAATGGCGATTTTTAAAAATATACATTTTGTGCAAAAACTGTTGGGCCGTGCCAGATTTTACTGATTTTTGCATAGGCCAGACCGGGCAGGGACGGGTCAAACATTTTCATACGTGTTGGGTCGGGACCGAGCTTGAAAATTTTGGACAGTGCAGACCTCTATGAAGAATGAAGTTCAGAATCTTGATTATCCCCACCAGTTCTTTTTTATTGTAAATTTTGCCATATTTTATCAGGACGTTTTCTTGATCCAATTAGGCCAAATTTTCTGTTATGAAAAACCGATGATAAAAGATTAAAAATTCTGTATAAGATGCTCATCCCCAAGGGACTAAGCCTCGATTCAGCCCGTAAAAAAAGAAGTCAGGCCCGGACCGAAAAGAATGATGTCGAGGCCCTGACCGGCCCAAGCCTTCAGAAAAACATAAAACCCGTGCCTGACCCGGAAAGAGTGAAATCCAGGTCCGGCTCGATCAGAGTGTTCTGAATGAAAATTGGCCTGCCAGGCACGGCCGGTGCAGACCTGTAACCTTATGCCCAAACTTTTAAAATTTTAAATGTATTTTGTATTGTCAATGTATTTTGAAAATACATGTATTTTGTATTTGGATATTTTAAAATTCGAAAAGTATTTTGTATTTTAGGTTCTAAAACTAATGTATTTTGTATTTTGTATCGAAAATGAATTTTCGATGTATTTTGCCCAACTCTGATCAGGTACTACCTGAATATAAATTTTTATTAAATTCCGTGCTTTAGTTCTTGAGCTAGAGCGCCCACAAAATTTGTGTCACACACAGACAGACTCACAGACAGACATTTTGTAAAAACATGTTTTTCGGGTTCTCTGACCCCTAAAACGTGTAAATCCGTCGAAAACCGGAATTCGAAAATTTTCATGAATCCAATACTTTCCTCTTGTAAAGATAGAAGAAAGTAAAAATTAAATAATATCTATCAGCATATACTTAGCTGTCAACTATTCCACTTTCTAGTTATCACTCCTTTTAAATAGTAATCTTTGCCTAATTTTAATGTTAATTAATTGCAGAATTCTTCGATTAAATATGGTAAGGATTATGATTCGGAAATAGTGTTATCACAAAAAAGGATAGTTTGCAGATACGCATTTTTAAGAAAAAAAAATAAAATGAAATTTACCGAAATTAATATTTATTTGCTGAAAAATGGACTAATGTTTTTCAATTTGCTATAAAAGGTGCATATTTTAAACTATAATCGATTCCTTCTGATTAGCAGTAGTAATCTTTTGTGGTGAGTTCCTGAAAATCAGATTAAATTAAAAATTTGACACAGTTATCAGAAAGATTCGGTGCTTTTATACAAAAAAGGGGAAACACTGCTTGATTGCTTTCTATCAGAATAACTATACATGGCAATTATATCTACTTACAAATGAAATTGACTTCGTAAATCTGCAGAGCAGAACCTTAGCATGGGCAATGTTCATGATACAAAATAAATAGAAAAACCACTAACGTGTCTTTTATACTCGTGCGCAATAGAAGACAAAAAACCTCAAACTGATGCTCGTTGGCTAAAAACAGAAAATATTCTTTTCAGGTTAGATATGATATCTAAATATTAGAAAAAAAAGCCAATAAAAAATTACCCTACTGTCACAAAAGAAAATCGAACTGAAAGCAAATTCATCGTTCAGTCTCTTGAGTGGCGCCGTATCAACACGTCGCCGACATAAATATGAATGTAATTAATTTGAAATAGGAAAACATGATTTCTGTTTTCCCTTCATTTTGATCAAAATAGCATTAAAATGATTTGAAATAGAATATAACACGTAATTTTGAAGGAGGAAAGGTTAATTGCCCCCTATACATGAATAAATGCAATTTTGAATGTAATTGTATTGCACAATGATAAAGCAACATAAGCCCCAGGTTATGCACGGTTCCCATGTAAATTACCGAAAAAAGCACAAATTAATCGGCTACATATAACTGAAACAATAAATAAGTAAAACAGGATATAATTTAAAATGCAATGCTTAAAAAAAAATTAAAAGCGCCATTAGATTCCAAACCAATTTAATAGTCACGCCTATCATTTTATGCTTTTACGCATAAAAACGAGCCCATGAATATGTAAGAAAGTTTCATGTTGTTCAGGAGGTAAAAATATTTTTTAGAACAAATTCAAACTGAATTACGTTTCATGGAAATTTCAATTGTATTTATTGGATTTGCTTTGAACAAAGAATAATCGGTCAAGTGCGAGTTCCACTCGCGTACAAAAAGTTCCGTACAATAAATTTAAGCGTTGACTTTGTAAAAAACTTGCCATTGTTCTATTAAATATTTATCAATAATTGAATTCAATTGAAATGAAAAAGGGTGACTATTTATCGTTATGATTCGCCTTACCTAAAACAAAGACCTTGTACAAAGTTTAAAGTTGACATTGTGACAAATGCGCCTTGAAAGGATGTTGCAAAGTTGCATCGCCGCCTTGATCTGTGATGCCTTTATCTAGAAAGGTTATTAATTAATATCTGCTAATTATCCAATATCCTTTTTGAAAATTATTATCAGCAATCCTTGGATGATTTCGTGACGATGAGTACCTCGATCTCCCCCTAATTTCCTCACTGATCGCACGCAAAGTAAAGTTTATGTATAACGGAAAAGTGCGATTTTCTGAAAAACTATATGACCTAGGACAGGGTTGGCGAACCTATGGCACGCGTGCTAGAGTTGGCACGTAAGACAATTTCTCTGGCACGCGAAAAAATAAATTTTATAATTATTATACAGATGAAATTTAATTTCTATTATAATGAATAAAATTTTGTTTCATACGGACAGACTATCACAAATAAGGCAATTATTTTTGCATGAAAAGAATTTTCTTTTCTTGCGATGTTATGCAGCATTTGCGACATGTATTTTGCCCTTCTGTATGATTTTTATAATGCTGTACTTTTCAAATTAATTTTTTTAGACAGTCCCTTCAGTAAGATGGTAAATGGATCCAATTTATAAAACTATCAAAATATGAATCAGGTATAAAGCATTCTCCATCGAACATACAACAGTAAAAATCTCATCAATAATTTATTGATACAATGCTTAATGCAACTTGGATAATCATAACTAGATGCATAAATAATAAGGTCGAAAATTTCTAAAATAAAATTTCGTAGTTTTATTTCCTTATCATAGTGAAAATTATTACATAAATGAATCATATTTACGAATTAAAATTTTAATTTAATGGTTTATTCAAATGTGCAGAGAAATAGCATCTGATTTTTTAACTAGCGTTGTGTATAAACATCGTACTTTGCAAAATTATTTTATGTCAAAATGTGGCACGTTACATCATTGATAGATATTGTTGGTGAATTTTTGGCACGCGCACGTAAAAAGGTTCGCCGATCCTGACCTAGGATAATGCTGCTTACTTGCTTAATGACAAAATTATTTTGCGTTTGCGTATTCGGGATAGAACATAATACAGTGAAACATCTCTGTAAGGGCTACATACCGTTCCATCGAAAATTGGCCCTTATGAGGTGTGGCCCTTGAATAGGGGTGACAAAAAAACAACTAAAATAAGGAAATCACAACCTATGTAGGTGAAAAAACTGTTTATTAACATTTTCAAACTCTATATATATGATTGAAAACATTTTCTATTGAATTTTGTTTACTTTTCATAATTTTTTCACAGACAATTTTGGTTTCTCATGATTTTTTTACTTTATGGAACAAATTACTTAAATTTGCATAATTTATTAATGCCTTAGAATGAGATATTAGTTCCTTTATTTATGCTAGCGTTTTTACACACAAGTGCAAAAATTGTGCTTCAATATGCATTCACAGTTTTAGTAAATGTGGAATCAGTTTTTCTAGATAACCTGTTATCCTTTGTGGGCCCACAACAAAGGGTCAAGTTTTCCCTCCAACCCAACCCCTACAGGTTGAAAGGTCTAACAAAGTGTGAGGAACACATGTTTGTCGTCCTTCATTGTGTTTCTAAATCCTCCCCATCTCCCCCTGCCTTCTTTGTTGCAAGTGCAGTTGTCTGCTGAACTCTTACCTTTTGGTTCAGAAATTCAATACACCTGTTTAAGATTTAAGGCACATGTGAAAAAAATGGCCTTTATGAGGGGTAGGTGCGGCCCTTAATAGAAGTAAATTTAGCATTATGTCTATGGGAAAAATTTTCGTTCCTAAAAATATTGGCCCTTATTAGAGGTGGCCTTTGAATAGGGGTGGCGTTTAAAAGAAGTTTCACTGTATTAATTTTCAGCAAAAAAAAAAAAAAAATTGAAATCAAAAAGATAAAAAAATCCGAAAAAGAAGGAAGGGTTAAGCATGTGACAAGATAAAGATACGTTTTGACAATTATTATATAAGCAGCATAGCGGTTCTATATTTGCTAATATAAAACCAATCGTTCTAGGACGGGGGAAACATTTAAAAATGCACCCCTAATTATGATTTACGTGTGGTAATTGTTTAAATCGCATCTTACAATAAAAAAATTATAATTCGCTCCGTAATTAGAGAAAATATTTTTCTACCTTTATGTATATTTACCGTATTACGAGCACCCCTTTCCTTGTGTCATGGTGCTACCATTAATTATTTGAACACATTTATATTTCTTAATTAAAGTTTGTTTGAACTGCTCTAAGTACAAACATAAATAAAGACTAACGCTTAAAAATTCGGGGAGAGATGGTAAAAGCTAATTTCTTAGGAGGTATGCCATTGTGGTGGGAGGTAGCAAGCAGCTGAAGCACCCATTTTTTAGGGATGTCCGTTATTTACATAGCTGTCAACATTCCTTATTTTTAAAGTCAAACAAAAATATTTTGAACAAGAAATTTAATTTATTAAATAAAATAAAAAAGAACCCCATAGAAACAAGGCACATTTCATTAAACAAAATTTTAGGTTCAAAATTTGTTTATTTGACCTGGAGAAAACCCCGGAAGGTTGGCTTGGCAGGTATGTATTTATAGTTATTGATTTTTTTTTTTTTTTTTTTTTTTTTGGGGGGGGGGGGGTAGGGAGGAGGGGTTTGGGTATATGGGGCGCTAAGTGAAGTTCTGCACACAGGCGCCGGATACTTCTGGCGCGCCCCTGAGTATCGAATTAAAAATTCATTCTTTGTTCATTAATTTCAATATACAGTGAGTAGAGTCTCATTTTATAGATATTAATCTCCATTTCATATATAGAAGAGAAATGGAAGGTATAAATAAGAAAATAATTATATAAATACATAACTTCATTGTAAACTACGGGAAGACGTATATATGGCAACTTCTAAAATCTTCATCGGGTCAGTTAACCCGATTCTAACCTATCGTGTTGGCCATCGGCTCTAAATTTTTTTTGCTGTGGATCGGGTTGACTAGTGTTTCCATTTTCGGATCATCTCAGATTAGAGTTTTGTTTCTTGGGAGTCGATTCGAGTACGCCAAATTTTTCCAAAGGAAAGTCCGTCCCACCAGTGGCCGAGCGGTTCTGTGCTCTCGAAGCTGGTCGACGGGAGGTGCTGGGTTCGAACCCAATCGCGCCCGTCGGCCCAATCGTTCAGAATTTTCGTGGTTTTCTTCGAACCTTGGATTTCCATGTGTAAATACAGATTAGGTTCTCTTAGAAAGCCCCCTCCCCTTATGGAGGGCACCTTGGGCCTATATCCCTCGAGTAGATAATCCGCCGTCAAAAATCAACCCAACCCAAAAAAAAGTCCAGATTATTGTTTCAAATGGTAAAAAATACTTCTATATGAATAAGTAAATGTATGCATTCATTTTTTGAAATATAAAATTGATTTTAGAGATATGATTGCAAACTATTTTTCAGAATTGTTTTACATTTAGGATTGATTTTTTTTTTTTTTTTTTTTTTTTTTTTTTTTTTTTTTTATGCTTAGGATCAAGTTGAGGTTAAAAAAAAATATTTTGTCGATTTCGGGTCGGGCATAACTCGAACAGTGCAGGGATGTAATTAACAATTCTTGTTTAGGGTCGTAAGTTCGTATTTAGAAATTTAAAAAAAAAATCGTGTAAAACAGAATATTAACTTACTTGATAATTTAAACTTGATTGTATTGTTAGACTGAACAATTTTAATTAATAACTTAGTTATACTTTGTAGAGTTCTGTATGGGTCGAACTTTCCAGGTTCGGGCTCAGCCCGACTCGTAGAAAGAAAAGTTCGGCCTGGCCCAGTATAAAAGTTAAAACTTCGGCCCAGCCTGGTCCGAACAAAAAGCAATAATGAACCGACCCGGTATAAAAATTGAAAGCTCGGTCCGAGCCCGGCCCGGAAAAAAGTTAAAATCTCAGCCCAAGTCCGACGGAATTTTACGTCGATTTTGTTAAAAGGAGTTCTGACCAAAAATAATTATTTTAGCTCTTTTTTCATGTTTATAATTTTCATTTTTAAAGAAGATTGCGATATACATTTCTTTAATGAATCTATATTTGTATTTTAATGTTTCAGCTATAATTAATATCATTAATCAAAAAATTATGTATTGGAGACTTAAAAATCTGAAAAATGCTATACAATAAAATCTTCTGAGACATCGCATAGGAAAGAAAAAAAAAATGCGTTATAAGCAAGTTCTCTTCTTAAAAGGTGTGAATGTATTATATTCTTTTCTCACGTATTATTATATTCATTTTGCATGGATCAATAAATTTTTCCATATAAGACAGGATTCCGCCATAGCTGGTTCTTTTTCACACGTTTTACTGTATTTTAATATTATTGCCTAGAAATCTACTATTCTTTAAAACGAATGAAGTTTAATGTTTAATTGTAGAATAATGTCGATTTAAAAATATATACACTTTTTGCAAAAATTTTTGGCCTGGGCCAAATTTTACTGATTTTTGCACGGACTAGGCCATGCCGAGACAATTATTTCATACAGGCTGGATCGAGACGGGACTGAAAATATCGGCTTATGAAGACCTAGGAAGAATGAAACCTGCCTTATCTCGGTACGAAAAAAAGAAGTTAGGCCCGAGTGCCATGAATGAAAATAGGCCCGATCCCGGCCCGTGCAGACCTCTAAACTTTGGATGTTTCAAAATAAGCATGAATTTAAAGATTTTTTTAGCATCAACAAGACTTTGTTTTATGATTGAGCTGATAGTAATGAACTTTTACATTCTAAGTTATTTTTCAAGTTTTCCTTTAACTTACATTTTTCATCGAAATTTCGTATTTCAGTTTTAATCTCAGATTTAAATTCTGTATCTTATCAGAAGTTAGAGGATGTACTGTCTGGTTTCGAGGAATATACATTAAAAAAAAAAAAAAATACGTGAGTTGAAGGTGTTTCTTCAATTGCTTTTATTATTATTGAAACACGAAAATTCCTGCTTTGATTTGCCCATTTCCCCCTCAAAATACAGAAAATTCATTATTTTAAGGCTGTTCTCAAATCCAAAAGGGCAACTTTTGGACATAAGTTTTAATTTATTTTTGTTCGGAAATGCATGAAACTAGCAGGTGTTGATGTTCAGAAACTATGTCATCGAGCTGTTTTATCCGTTTTTTTTGCAAACGCAAGAGATCTTTCAGAAAAGAGTGTCAAAGTGAGCGTTTTGAACCGAATTTCCGCGCGAAACGAGAAAAACCAGTCAAGAAAGGATGAAAAACGTGTTTGTCACGTGATCCGAATCGCTTCTAACTCAATAAGTAATTGATGGATCCAAAAATGGAAAACACAGTCGATTCCAAATCGCTTCCCTGGTCAGGCTTTTCCAATTTAATATCTTTTCGTTAGAAAACGAATTTGTAAATGTGTCAAAACGTTTTGCGCTTGTTGAGCAAAACAGTTCAAAACAGCCTTAACGTAAAAATTATCTGAAGTTGCATTTTCGTCAAATCACAGGGGTGTTCCCGTAACTGTGCTGCATGTTACTTTTTGTACCAGAAACTGATTTTTTACGTATGTCTCTTTTCCTCCAGAACACGAAAAATTCGCGAACTGAAACTCATTTTTTTTTTAATTCTCCGGTCAAAACACGGAATCTTCTTCAAATAATAAAAAAATCTGTTCCAACCACAGGCGCGTTCCGGCAACTTGCTGCCTGTGCTTTTTACGTTTGACGAAATGTTTTCTTGAGAATGAAAGTAATAATTGCGCTTTTTCTTAAACGGCTGAAAGGCAAAATAATGCAAAAAATAATAAAACGCGGTATTTGTAAAGTGAGCATTATTGTCATAAAATTACTGTTAACTATTTAGAAAGCTCTAGTTCGACTAATTAATTTCACACCATTCCTTTATGGATAAAGTATAACTCACTTATATTCAATACGATGAAAGGAAGCTATTTAATACAGCAACCTGTTAAGACAGAACGACAAAGAATTGGAAGAACTTTCCGATTTAGACAATTTTAGCCTGTTTTAGCCGATATTGCGAAAATTTTCAGGTTAAAGCGTTATTCCATCACACTGGTTCCGTTTTAACAGGTTTTACTGTAGTGCTTAAAATTTCTCAATTTTCAAGCGTCTGTCCTGCTTTTTTTACCAGACTGCCAAGAAGGGTTATGTGTTTCACGCGTATCTGGGTATGTGGATTTCTTTATACCCTCGAAATATCCCAACGGCTGGATGGATTTTAATCAATGAGGTCTCTATCGATTCGTCTTAACCATCCGATGGTTATAGGCTAGATTTGATTTTATAAATTCAAAATGGCGGTACACACGGAATTTTTTTACGCACCCTATTGAGTGGCATATCATTGGATAGGTCTTTCAAAATGAAGACGATGTTTCATTGACTATTTTACAGTCAGAAGCTCCGTTTAAATATTACACAACCTGGACGTTGTGTAGGTAGGATCTCTATCTTTACTGCAACTCTAACCATCATAGAAATCTATAGCCCTCATCAAAACAGTGTTTATAGATAGGAACTAACAGTCAAACACAACTTGAAAGTCACCAATACAAGTAAATAAAAAAAATAGGTAAGTAATATAAAAAAAAATAGTTTAATATTGATGAGAAATAATTAATTAGTTCGCTTTCTTAGCCCAGTGGTTAGGGAGTAGAATTCGGAAATAATTAGGGGAAAGCTGGAAATTGTTTTAACCCCTTCAGTTTAGGTCTAGAATGAATATGCTACGTTTTTCCCCTCGTAATAGGTGAGCGTTAGGAATTATACATTGATTTATAGTCAAAAAACTCGTTTTTTTTTTTTTTTTTTTTTTTTTTTTTTAAATACCATAACACTATCTCGAAATCTCTAACTTTTTCAAAAACATTGTCAGTACAAAAGTTGTAGAGCTTAAAATTCTGAGTAAAATGAGTACCTACACTTCATACTTTAGTTGAATATTAAGGTCACAATTCTACTTTAAAGTTTTAGCACCGTAGTCAGAGGGTTGAACTCAGAATTAATTAGAGGAAAACTGGAAATCGTTTTAATCCCTTCAGATTAGGTCTAAAATGAATATTCTATGTTTTCCCCCTCGTACCAAGTGAGCGTTAGGAAATATGTACTTATTTACATTCGAAAAACATGTTTTTCCTTAATATTTTAAACAATATCTCAAAATAGTTAATTCTATCAAAAACTTTGTCAATACAAATGTTGTAGAGCTTAAAATTCTGAATAAAATGAGCACCCACATTAGTATTTTTGTTAAAAATTAAGGTTGCAATTCTAATTTCAAAATTTTGCTTTAATCGCTAATCAAGAGCTTCAAGATAGGAGAGACCAAATTACCTTAACAATATCTCAAAACAGCTAACTATATCGAAAAATTGCCAATATAGATGTTTTAGAGCTTAAAATTTTGAATAAAATGAATACTCATATTAATATTTTTGTTCAAAATTAAGGTCGCAATTTAAGATATTGTTAAAAATATTAAAGAAAAGCGTGTTTTTCGAATGTAAATGTGTACATATTTCCTAACGCTCACTTAGTACGAAGAGGAAAACATAGAATATTCATTTTAGGCCTAATCTGAAGGGATTAAAATGATTTTCAGGTTTCCCCTAATTAATTCTGAGTTCAACCCTCTGACCACGGGGCTAAAACTTTAAAGTAGAATTGTGACCTTAATATTCAACAAAAGTATTAACTGTCGGTACTCATTTTACTCAGAATTTTAAGCTCTACAACATTTGTATTGACAATGTTTTTGAAAAAGTTAGTGATTTCGAGATAGTGTTGTGGTATTTTAAAAAAGGTGTTTTTTGACTATAAATCAATATATAATTCCTAACGCTCGCCTAGTAAGAGGGAGGAAACGTAGCATATTCATTCTAGACATAAACTGAAGGGATTAAAACAATTTCCAGCTTTCCCCTAATTATTTCCGAATTGGGCTTTTTTTTTTTTTTTTTTTTTTTTTTGCTCCCCTACCACTGGGATATTTACGCAGTCGGGTTTTTTTGTTTTTTTAAATTTAATTCTCTCTCTGTCCCGTTGTTTGACCTGACAACACTAACTTACGAGCCAAGCTGGATTTAACTCAATTTTACAAAAAGAATGTCTAAGTTATCGTTTGACATGAAAAATTATATATTTAAATTTGAATGAGTCGCTTTACGTGTTTATTTTCTACATAAAAGATAGAATTGATATTACGGATATGATTGTGGACTATTTTTCATAACTGTATTCAATTATAGATCTTTTTGTGTCGAGTTGTGTTCGGGTTGAAGCGAAGTATTTCGGTTTAGGGTCAATAGAAAAATTGTTGTCGGGTTTTGCGTCAGCAAAAATTTTTTGTTAGGTTTCGGATTGACTTTAAGTTGAACATTTGGGTTGGGTATAACCTAACACGCGCAGGAATCTATTTCAGATGATAAACTACGTATTTGAATATGAATGACTCCTTGCATGTTTATTTTTCCACATAAAAGATAATATTAATATTAGAGATATGATTGCAGACTATATATATATATATTTTTTTTTATAATTACATTATATTGTGGATCAATTTTCTCTGATTCCTGGTTTCAGGTTGGGATTGGAATTAAGTATTTCGGGTTCGATCGGGTTGCGGGTAGACAGAATATTTTTGGTTGGGTTCGGTTCGGGTTGCAGCTTTGTTTTAAATAAAATTTGCAGGGCTTCAAATTTTATTTATTACCCCAGAAGGACCCTAGTTAGGTTAGGTGTAACGTTTAACTGCTAGTCTTCACGATGACACTATCACTGACAAATTTAAATAATTTTATTTTTAAATAATTTTTGGTCATTTTATGCGTTTTTAATAGGGATTTGTCAACTGATTATTTTCAGTTACCTCCGGCATTAAAATACATGGTCAACCCGGCCGGAACATGAACCGCGTTTCGAAAAAAATTGGTTACCTACCTTATCTGATGCACGACTCTTTGGTTCGGCTCATAAGCGGAGAACTGCTGCATACTTTGTCTTTCACACACTGCTGCGTACATGCCATATATGTGCACGTAAAATCTATAGTATTGAATGACCGCTTATTGGGAGTTTTCTGTATGGAAGAAGAGTACAAAGCAGAGTTTTTCCTTTTGGGTAATGCTCAAAAATGTGGAAACTCTTTCTGTTGTGGATTCATTCGCCTATAAAGATTAGGTGACTAGTGAGGTGTTTCAAAAATAACCTTAACCTTAAGAGATTTTTTTTCACTTTATTTATCTACAATATTCTTTGACAAGCTTCGAAATACATGTTTCGAGTAAAAATCGTTTGTCCCTCTGCAATTTGTCTCTAATTTAAATAGCAGTGTGAGTGCTAGAGATCTGCGCGTTTCGGGTTATGCCAAATCCGATCGCGAAAATTTCATGTTTTTCACGTGATTGATCAACATATTCCACCTGTTATTTAAAAAAGGGGGGGGGAAAGAAACAAAGAAATGTTTTATTGTTCATTTGCTCCAAAAAAATTCTGAAGTATACAGTCCCGGTCCGGCCCGAATCTACAGAAAAAATGCAAGACCCGGACGTGTCCCGGGGATAATGAAGTTCAGGGGTAGACCAACATTTCAAAAGCTAAAATTTAGTCTGAGCCTGTACAGAGTTTTCAGATAAAATTAAGCCAATCCCGAGTTTAATGAAAGAAACTTTTACCGAGTTCGGGCTTCGGAACAGGGCAGGGCTCGTGGAAACCTCTAATATATATTTTGAATTCGGCCCCCCTGTCGGGGATACTGTGCCCCCCCGTCGGGCAAGTTCTGGCGCCGCCCCTGCTGATACATAATCTTGTATCTACGTACCCATTGTTACTGGTATTAAAAATTTAAATGTCGTTAAATAACACCCGTGCTGAAGGAGTTAAATTCATGCATTAAATTAACTTGGGCGTTAACTGGTTTAGTGAGGTCTCGTAACCTTTCTTCATGTAGAAAATACGAAAGAGTATTGAACAAGAAAGGCTTATGATTTATAAAATTGCATTAAACATGCATCTGTAGTTTTCACAAGGCTTTGAAAAATGTTCATTATTATGTACAGAGTTATTCTTTGGTTTCTTACATTGGACAAAAAAAAAATACTTTCACGTGTTTTTCGGCTGAATTAGGGAATTACACATGTTGATAAACAAATTACATGAATATAAAAATGTAGAAAAATCACGAAATGCTGTCAAACAAATAAATAACGGCTAGCTAAGGACAATGAAAGAAAAGCAACGATAGATATGAAAGAACAAGCTTTTATTTACAACTGTCATAAATGCATGAACTTTAAAAATACTTCAGAAACGCTAACTTTATTAGGAAGACAGGGAAATAAATTGTTGACAGTTCAAAAGATAAGAAAGTCCACATTAAAGAATTTACAGTTCTATAAACATTGAAAGATTTAAAATTATCATTTTTATACTCGCATGTTTTATATCATGTAACGGTTATTTTAGTGGTGGATAACGTTGAAGAAACTAAATGTATTTTAAATCTGTATGTCAAAATATTCTACGTACAGCAATAAAGGAAAAAGAAAAGAAAATCATGCGTCAGGAATAGATTATGAATCACTTTCCAACACTTTCAAAATACTGTAACAAAACTTTTAATAAAATAAAAGAAGGCAACTAAGACTGTAATTTAGAAAACGCATAAACCAATTTCAGCTATTACCGCCCATAGTAGGAAAGGTAGCTGATTTTTTAAGCCTTTTATAGGAATTTATTTATATTCTGCAAACGTATCTTCGTATAATTAATGCAGTAGAGATAGAAAATGCATAATGCAATTAACCACCACCTTTCAGTAATTCATGCATTCACATACGCAGCTGAAGTTGCACTTACAGCAATTATTGGTCATAGACATAGTGTTACAACTGAATGGTTTTGAGTGTCCCTATAAACGAACGATAAATGCTATGCATACTATATTCAACAGTAACAATCTTGCAATCACTTCAGTAATGTATGTATATTTCTTTATATTTATGTATATTTCTTTGTTTGAAATAGTGTCATTAAAACAAAACTGCAAACGATATTCCCCCCTACCACAACATAACGGAATTTTTCGGTGTCTCAAAGAAATATAAATTTTACGCACTGCATTTTCAATAACTTTCCTAACATGTATAAATTACATGGCAATACAAATATATTTACGAGAGTAAGAGCGCGAACAGACTCACAGACAGACGACCACACAACACTTTTCAACTATGGTTTGTTGGAAAGTAGTTGCAAAGTATGAAAAAATTGAATAATAGTCATAAACTCCAAGGTCCAAGTCTAAAATCCGCAAAATAAAACTGTGTCCATTAAAGGTCGTTGATTGTCATTTTACATACTCGTGCTTGGCAAGCTCCCGCTTTTTTAAAATCAACAAAACATGCTTTGAACAAGAAATTTTATTTAAAAATTTCGATCAGTTATGTTTCAAATGACTTCCACATAGAAGCAAGTAATATTAATTTAATAAATTTTCTGGTTGAAAGCCAGCTTTTTGATTTAAAAATAAGCGGGAGGTTGGCAAGTATGCATACTCCTATTATAGTTAGATGTCTCGGGGGACCATATATATATATACTACTATTTCATACGAATTTTGAAAATTTCAATAGGAATAATCCTCATATTACTTTATTTTATTCAATTTATCATGCTATATTTAACGCGATTTTAGCGATAGTCCTATCTCAAGAACTAATGCACGGAATTTCATATCTTAAAAATCCTCCTGATGGGTATAGATGTCATTTAATTTTGGCACTGTGATAGCGACTTTTGAAGTATTAACACGTATGAGATAGAAAAAAATTTTGGGATTGGCACATCCGACTAGTTGTTACTGTCATCCAAAAGAGGAGGTGTCCAAATTCTATAATTTGTTCGAAATGTGCGATGCTTATGAGAATGTCCATTGTTACTCTTGTGACCATTAGAGCAAATTTTCACAAATACTTCCAATTATTTTATTACAAAATATATAATTAAAACAAAAATTCATATAACCAGTTAAATACAATTATGTTCCACTCGCATAAAATATATCTAATTTGTAACAAAAAGCATTTCCCTGGTCTATATAATCAATCAAAATTTTGTTACTCTTGTGACCAGAGTGTCACAAGAGTCATTTAATATATACATAAGTAAAATGTTTTTTGCTACAAGTTAGATATATGTTTGTGTGTGGAATACTTTGGTATTTAACTGGTTATATCAATTTTTATCTTAATTATATTTTGTAATAAAATAACTGGAATTATATATGAAAATGTGCTCTAATTATCACAAGAGTAACGAATGGACGTTCCCTTATATCTACAGTTTAAATGTACAGAATTCAACGAAACCTCCCACTTAGCATCTTCAATATTGGAATATATTATCATTCAATTTTGGTCGCAGATACCGGGGAATGTACAGAATTCAATGAAACTTCACACTTAGCATCATCAGTATTGGAATACATTGTCATTCAATTTTGGTCGCAGATGATATGGAATGCCGAAATTCAATTTTTTGTTCGAAAAATGCAATGCTTATATCTACGATTTAAATACACACAATTCAACGAACCTTTACCTTTAGGATCTTAATTATGGGATCACATTGTTATTTAATATATTTCAGGTTAGTCCAGAGCAAAAAATCTGGAAATAAAACCTTTTAGCCCCCGGTATACTATTTCTTTCTCCCAGCTTATTTTGTGTCGTCTAAAAAAAAATAACGTTACGTTACAAAAGCCAGCCGTAAAACAAAGCAGATGTATTATACTCCATAGCAATTTTTTAAACTTCTAAGCATCGCACATTTTCAATTTCTATACCGGCGTATTAATGAAAAATGTACTTTTAAATGCAATTTAATTGAAAACTGCATCTCAATTCATTTTTGAAATATTAAATTTTTTTGTAGTTTTTGGAGCCATTTGCTTAATATTGGAAAATGAAGTACTCCATTTCTGTAGAAAGTAAAGGAAAAACAGTTGTAAAATAGTAATTATATATTTTTGTTGCCATTTTCTCATAACAACCGAAAGAAAATGTAATTAAAATACGTGCTATTTGAAAAAATATATAAACGAATGATTTCTGTTAAAAGAGGGAGTTATTATAAACTATATTTAATTTTAAGTATCTATATTAATGTTACAAACAAATGAAGGCCTGTGAATCAGTAGATAGCCGGGTTTTTTTGTCGAGTTTTTTTTAATGACGGCATCTTTTTGCTGCATTTGTGTATTATTTTGCGATAGTGGCGTCCTATTCATACTTTACTGTAGATCTTTAAGAGTGGATTGTAAATGTGGAATTCTTAAGCGGATGCGAATGACGTCATTTTAAATAAAATAAAAGCGTGTGCTTTAAGTCTTAAAATTCAAATATGTTTTATACTATTTTTATATACATATATTTTTTTTTCATCGGGGGCGACACTAAATTTTGTAAAAGCAGAATTCCTGTTTTCTAGTTTTAACTTTCTTTTTATCTTAAAAATTACACCTGAACCAAATGGCGTAAACCGCATGCAGATAAGGTAAATAGATCAAACTATATGACGCTTATGTTTTACTTACTATGGTCGTCGTAATCTTTCCACTATATAAATATTTTTATCTCAGAATGTTTTTGTTTGTTTGTTTGTTTGTTTGTTGTCAATTAAAATTGATTTATCAAAATTTTTATGGAAGATAAAATTATGAACTTGTGTCGAATATTTTCTTAATCGTTTTCGGAAATGTAAGATGATTTAATGATGATTTTGAAAACCTGATTCTCGTAATAAAAAAACATTAATAAAAAAATAAATACTTTAGTAAAATTCGAAATATATATATAAATATATTTATTCTTAAATATACCGAAAACCAGAAACTATATGGAAAAAATGGTTATTTTTTCAGAAAATATTAAACAAATTTTATACAGGGCTAAAATTTCATTTTTTTATATAAATTTAATTAAAAAATATATAAAGATTTTACATTTGAATAGAAATTTATAAATAAATGTGCATTTTAAAGTTTAGGAAGATGCGAAAAAAAAAATTAAGTAAAATATTGTGCCTTAGCCCTTTATGTACTGAATTATGAATTCATGAAAATTTTATCTTCTAAAGCATTTTTCGTGAATTTTTGAAATTACATTAGAAGATTTACATAATCATTTTACAAATATAATATTGTTACAATAGAAATGCAGAAATATTTCGGAATTGAAAAATCCCCCCCCCCCCCCCCCCCCACCCAAGGTCAAGAAAGCTGAAAAGATGCAAAGGCAAAAGAAATCCTCCTTTTAAAAATATATTTGTTTTGTGCAACCCATAATGCTTTTGTAACAAGGTAAATTAATGCATTTATAACTCACTCTAAACTGTATTACTACAAATCGATGTATTAAATGAATTTTATAACAAGTTATTTTAATGGTATTTATGAGTACCGTCAGTAGATAAAGGGTTAATGATTAAAATCTCGGAAACTAAGTTGAATTACCCTAATTAATTGTACCATTATTTAAAGTTCCAGAAAACTTTGGTATTTTCGGATGAAGGGTATTGGACGGACCACTATTTATAGGTGATTAAATTCTTAGATTTAGTTTAGAGTTAAATTATTCGCAAACATTTGGGTCATCCTTAAAGCGGCCAAATTTTGGAACAAATTAAATTAATTTGATCCTCCTTATCCATGAAGATTCAGGTTTAAATTGTTGGGAAAAGTACGGAATTCCATTTTGAAACGCTGATCAGATATCGTGTCGGTTTAATTTTATACCCATTTCTAACAAATGAGGTCATACAATTCGTATGTACAGGATGTTGCCGAATTCGACCGACAAATTCAGAAGGATTGTAGTAGGCGTTAGCAGATTGAACAAGAAAGAAAAAATCATGCGTCAAGCATAGATTATGAAACACTTTCCAACACATTCAGAATAATGTAACAAAACTGCACCATTTAAAAAATTAAAATATTACATCTAATTCAACCGTATGGAAACACATAACATACTTCAAAACCCAATATCAGCTGCCCCATCTACAATCGGAAAATTAACCGATTTTTGTAGCAGTCCTGTATAGGATACGTAAATTGGTATCTATTAAGTACATGCATGCCAGAATTTAGTTCACTTAAGGGATACATATATTTCAGTTGAAAATTTCCCTTCAACAATTTCCTCTAATAAGGAGAGTGGTTCGTGAATACTTTTGTGCAGCCCTGTATATGAGGTGTAGAATTTATATATGACGAGTAACATACAAAATATTAATTAAATTTAAAAGCGCATACCGAATTTTAAACTGTACACTCCAGCAATTATTACTCAAAGACAGTATTGTAACCGACTTCTTTTGTGTGTCCCTGTAAATGAATAAAAAATGCCATGAATGCCGTGTTATAATGTGATCGTAGTGAAATTCAGTGATTTATATTAGTTTCAATGCATTTGAAATAGCGTAATGCTATAAAAATACTCTGCAAACGATTTTTCCCCATATACCATAATGTAATGGAATACTTTTGAGTTGCCCTGTAATTGAACTAATAATATTACATACTTCATATACAATAGCAAACATGCTTAGGTGACCCTAAATAACCTTTATCAATTTCATGGAAATCCGAGTATATTTACGGGATTTAGAGGGTGGCCAGACGGCCAGACAAACCGAATGCATAAAAGTTGAAAAATGTTAAAAATTGCCATAGAACATGGGATTGCAAACCACTTATTGAGTCACAAGGATCCGAACTGAACTTGGGCTGACGGTAATAATGTTGAAAAAAAATAAAACATTTACAATGAAAAATGCAACGATATCTTGTTTTGTGTGAAATGTTATAACACCAAGAAAAGTTCTGGGAAAACAGGGGCTCAAGCAATCGATGATACCGTATGAAATGGTAATCGCAGTCGAAAATGTGGAGCGTGAAGTGCATACTGCTGGCGCGTATAAATGGAAACTTATACCAATTTCTTTTATTATTATTATTATTTTTATTATTATTATTATTATTATTATTATTATTATCACATTTACAACAACGGTGAGAATGTCCATTAAAAGTTTTATTATAATATAGATACACTGGCCTCCAAAAGTTAAGGTACAACATAGAATATGTTTCCTGGACCAGGCAGCAATGGGCTTCTGTAGACTTCACAGACGAATCCAGAAGTCCAGATTCACACTGGAGAGCTATTCAGGGCGTCTGCTGACCTGGAGGGAACAACACACCATATACCATCAATCCAACACTGTTGAAATTCACAGCTACAGAAGAGGTGCAATCATTGTTAAGACAGGGATCTCACTCGGTGGTCACACTGACCTGCATGTGTTCCATGTAGGAACTCTGACTGGTGTGAGATATCGGGATGAGATCCTTGATCCATATGTCCACCCATATGCCGGTGCTATTGGTGGCTTCTGATGGATAATAATGCACGACCTCACCGAGTTGTGGTTGTTGAGTATTATCATGAGGGACGCGGTTTGGAGCGAATGGAATGGCCAGCTCAATTTCCAGACCTGAGTCCGTTAGAACATCTTTGGGACTATCTTGGCAGACAAGTTGTTGCTTTAAGGCCTCCTCCAAGGTCGATAGATGAGCTGGAACAAGGCTTACTCCGTGTCTGGTCCTCGCTTCCCATTACGGTGTCCGACAACTTAATTGACAGCATGGAAAGTCGATGCCGCTAAAGCATTCAAGTTAGGGGTGGACACATTCCTTATTAGAACCAATTTCTGTAATGTTTCTATGACATTTTATCACATAATACTGTAGTGTACTGTTTTCTCCAAGAATGGACTTTTCCACCAAAAGTGCTTTTTTTTTTGTTGTAAATCATTTTTGAGTTTAACTTATGTAAATTTCTATATCGCATTCAGGAAATAGCTGTTTATTGCACATTTCTTCCAAATTTGTTGTTTGTACATTCATTCATTCGCAAATTAGACGCAAAAAACCGAATGTACCTTAACTTTTGGAGTGCAGTGTACTTCAATTTTCTGAAAATTATTGCCGTCGATCCAAATTGAACTAAGGTAGAACACGCTGTATTTTTGATTATTTAAATAGTGTTTTTTTAATTGGTATATTCATTTTTTTTTATTGTATGTAAGCATTTTTCAGTAGTTTGTGATTTTAAATTTTCGACATTGAGTAATATCGAAACCTTTAATTACAGACATTCTACATCTGTTATTAAATTCCCTTCTATTTTAAACGCATTTTCTACGTTTATGATACACGTAATTATTTGGACTAAAAAATAAAACATGCTATTTAAATATTTAAATAAAATGTTGTTTATGCCTGATATGCAGTTTATAGATAACACTGCTGTAGTATATATTTTTTAAAATTAATGTTTACTTATATAATATAGGATTGAGTATTTTTTAAAGAGATTAATAACTACTTTTTACATTCAAAATGTTTTTCAAACAATAATAACAATACATATGCAGTCATTTCTTTTCTTTTTATATTTCCTTCTTTTTTTCTATTTCCTAGGTCAATCCTTTCAAATAAAACATATAAAATCTATTTAGCTCATATTCACAAAATATATACGGGAATAAAACATTTAAATTAATTATAAAAATAAAATATCATAAATAAAATTTTCCACAATGAATTTACGAAGTTAGGTATAGCAGGGCAAATTTATGTGCACAATAAAAACTCTGCTGGCCCGTAATTTAACGTTGTACGACCCAGACATTTTATCTGTAGAATGGTGTTAATTTGGTAGGATTTTGTAGGATAATTATTAAGATGCATATTTTGCTCTTAGTATGTGTTGTTTAAGTAATATTATTCATTATGTCATTTATTTTGTATATACGAGTGAAACTTAAAATTATAATTCAATATATTGTAACTATCAAAGCAATTGCAATCTCCATTTTTAATCTTTATTTATTTGTTTATTTATTTTTCTTTTACTAGATTAGTATTATTACCAGAAAAAGGAGCTCTCAACAATCTTGGGCGATCAATTCCCATAGAGGCATTGATGCGGTATCTGAGAACATCAAACTGAAATCTGAAAAAGCCGCTACCAATGAACTTCAAAATGTAGCCTATTTTTAAAACTGCATATAAAACAATTCAATGAAGCTTTATTTGACTTCTCTTACTCAAATATTGTGAAAAGGGAACTATAGATAAATGCTAACTCATTGAATCGGTTAAAAGAATATTTTATAATTTACTAATAAATCAGTGGTTACAATAGTGTTGCCAGGTGTGCCGCGTAAATCGGGGCTCCAAACGCTCTGGACACCAATATTTTAATGTAGAATTATCTGCGATTAAAGATAGCGAAATAAACTGTAATAATTTAGTGGTGTCCAGGGCATTTGGAGCTGTGATTTACACGGGACACCGGGTAACACTAGGTTACACTAACCCCGTGATTACACTTATTCCACTACTTCTTACTAAAAATATTCATTTACATTATAGCAAAAAGAGTTTCTTGCATTATCACATGTTGATAGCTTCAAAAAATTTAAAAAATCGTTAAAACAAGAAAGAAAAATCATGCCTTAAGCATAGATTAAGAAACACTTTAAAAACTCTCAGAATATTTTAACAAAACTTCGCCATTTAATAAGATAAATAATCTAAGTAAACGTTTTAGAAAACACATAACAGATTTGAAAAATCGTGAATCCAAAATATTTTATCTGTCCTTGTAAATGAATAATAAGTGCTATGAGCATCATATTCTACAGCAAGTATCTTGTAAAAAACCTCAGTAGTACATATCAATTTCATCATGTTTAAAAAAGTGCAACATAATTAAAATAGCTGGAAACAGTTTTCCCCGTATATCAATATATAACCCAATTATTTTGTGTGACCCTTTAACCGAATGATAAATGCTTTGAACCTCATATTCTACAAAAGCCATGTTTTAGTGTACTGTAGAAATAAATATCAGTTGCTTTCCGTTTGTAACAGTGAATCATCATTAAAATACACCGCGAACGATTTTTCCCCATAGGCCACATTAGAACGTAATACTTTTGAGTAACCCAGTAAATTAAATATAAATGCTACAAATTTCATTTTCAATACCGAACATGGTAAGTAAAACTTCAATAATATATATCAATTTCATGGTAATCTGAGTATATTTAAGGGAGTTAGTTTACGGACACACAAATAGACAACCAGACACAAAAACGGACAAAAAAAAACGTATTCACAAATACTATTCAACCATGTTGAAAGTGTTAGAAACCGATAAAGTAAGATAGTTTTGAAAAGAAATTTATTTTAAATCACAATTTTTGTTCCCTCCAATAATCCAAAAATTGAAATTATGTAATATTTTGAAGATATGTGTGATTAAAGACAAAAAAAGAAATAAATAAATAAAGCGTGTACCGACATCAAGTTTTCTTTTGAGCTTTATTTCCTTGTTACCCTAAATGGCGGAGATAATTGTGCTTTATAGTGTAATGCTTTATAGTGTGCTTAGTAGCTTTATAGTGTGTTATTATTATTATTTTACCAAAAAAATTAAACAATAGCAAAGTATAAAATAAAAATTAATTGTTCAATTAAAGGGTATTTTTTAAATCATATTATCTTATTTAACGGATTTAACGGATGTGTTGTAAGGAGAAAAGAAATTAATTTTAATGTAATTTTCTTCGTTTTAACTAATGGTAAAATTATCTGCGATTAAAGATAACGAAATAAACTTTAATAAATTACTGGTGTCCAGAGCAGTTGGAGCCGTGATTTACGCGGGACACTGGGCAACACTAAGTTACACTAACACCGTGATTACACTTATCCCACTACTTACTAAAAATATTCCTTTACATAAAAGAAAACAGAAGTTTTTTGCATTATCAAGTGTTGATAGATTCAAAAAAATAAAAAAAAAAATCGTTAAACCAAGAAAGAAAAATTATGCGTCAAGCATAGATTAAGAAACACTTTCCAAAACTCACTGAATACTTTAACAAAACTTCGCCGTTTAATAAGATAAATAATCTAAATAAATTATATAAGCAAAAATATTACGTCTGAATTCCATCTTTAAAATATTTACATTAAAATCACAGACAATACATTAAACAATTAAAATTATTACATAAAAACACTAAAAACATATTAAAAATTGGGACGTTTTGGATCATCACGATCCCTCCTCAGCCGTTGAGTCAACGTAACGTTGAGTCAATACTATCAACAGTTACAAGAAAAACACAACAGAAAGTCATCAATTTCAGGTTACAGTTAAAATAAAATAGAATACTCAGCCGGCACAGATGCAGCTTCGTTAATCGCTAAATCCTTGGTTTTAGTATGCCAGGCCTCTAAAAACACTCTCCCTGCGTAATTGTTGCAGCCGGATCGGATCACAAAAGCTTTATTAAAATCTGGAAAATGTTCGGTTGCAATAGTATGCTGAACGATCTTTGAATTCAAATTTCTACATCTAAATGCATGTTTATGCTCTTTAAGCCGTATTTCAAGTGTCCTGCTAGATTCACCAATGTAAACCGCTTCACACTGCTTTATCTAAATAAACGTTTTAGAAAACGCATAATGCGTTTGAAAAATCGTGAATCTAAAATATTTTATCTGAATCTAAAATATTTTACTGTCTGTAAATGAACGATAAATGCTATGCGCAACTTATTCTACAGCAAGAATCTTATCGTAAACCTCAGTAATAAGTATAAATTTCAACATGTTTAAAATGGTGCAACATAATTAAAATAGGTCGAAACGATTCTTCCGCATACATCGTTATACAGTCTGATCTCGTTATCCCGACACCCGGTTTTCACGTCACTCCACTTATCACGTCCGTTTTTCAAAGTCCCGATTTTCTGAATATGACTTTAATGTAAATAAACTCTGGATATTAAGTCGTTGAATATTTTTTAACTCCGGATATCCCGACGGTTTAGGAAGATTGTATTTTACTCCAATCCTTTATCAGAATAAATAAATCCACACACTATGAATGAACCACTTAAGGTCCAGATAGACGTATCAGTCTACTCGCAGTGTTTTTGTTCTGGTCAGGTGGCGCTTTCTTGTCACGGCGTTTTTTATCCGGCTAAAACCGAAGCATTGCATTGCATTAAAACGATCAGAAATTATCAAACATCCATTTTTTAAACAACGAATATTGATTACAATTAATTGTATAATATTGAAAACAGAATTAAAAGAAGCTAATCTAGGGATAAGAAAACCTTAATTCATCAATATTTCATGTAACAATAAAAAAACAAGTCATCATAAATCTGACTTTTAATCGTTTCAATTATTTTGTGTTTATTTTGTTTAATAATAATGTTTTATAGCTTAAAACTGCAAGAACAGTTATGAATTTAAAATTGTCTTAAATTAATTAAAACTATAGCTTTTAATAAACATATTTTTCGCCAACTCCGGTTACCGCGACACTCCGCTTACGACGATACTTTTTTCTGGTCATTAGAGTGTCGGGATAACGAGGTTCGACTATATAACCGAATTCTTTTGTGTGACTCTTTAAATAAAGGATAAATGCTTTGAACCCCCATATCCTACAAAAACGATGTTTTAGTGCACTTCAAAAATTCATATCAATTGTATTATATTAACAGCGTTAAAATACACCGCAAACGATTATTCGCCATAGACCATAATGGAACGGAATACTTTTGAGTAAATCTGTAAATTAACTACAAATACTAAACACTTCATTTTTAATACCGAACAAGGTAGGGTAAACCTCAATAATATATGAGGGGCTCACAACCATAGTAGATCAAGTCCATTTTGAAAAAAAGAAATGATATAGTCCATTTAGAAGGTGCATAAGAGCTTTTTTATTCACTCCCTCGGTGAACCAAGTCCATTTTGAAAAAAAAAATGATATAGTCCATTTAGAAGGTGCATAAGAGCTTTTTTATTCACTCCCTCGGTGAATCAAGTCCATTTTGAAAAAACAAAATGATATAGTCCATTTAGAAGGTGCATAAGAGCTTTTTGATTCACTCCCTCGGTGAATCAAGTCCATTTTGAAAAAACAAAATGATATAGTCCATTTAGAAGGTGCATAAGAGCTTTTTTATTCACTCCTTCGGTGAATCAAGTCCATTTTGAAAAAACAAAATGATATAGTCCATTTAGAAGGTGCATAAGAGCTTTTTTATTCACTCCCTCGGTGAATCAAGTCCATTTTGAAAAAACAAAATGATATAGTCCATTTAGAAGGTGAATAAGAGCTTTTTTATTCACTCCCTCGGTGAATCAAGTCCATTTTGAAAAAAAAAATGATATAGTCCATTTAGAAGGTGCATAAGAGCTTTTTTATTCACTCCCTCGGTGAATCAAGTCCATTTTGAAAAAACAAAATGATATAGTCCATTTAGAAGGTGCATAAGAGCTTTTTTATTCACTCCCTCGGTGAATCAAGTCCATTTTGAAAAAACAAAATGATATAGTCCATTTAGAAGGTGCATAAGAGCTTTTTGATTCACTCCCTCGGTGAATCAAGTCTGTAAACAGATGCCATATATGAGAAAGTATGTGAAAACAGACTTGGTTCACTTGTGGAAGTAGATGAAAGAGCTTTTACGCACCTTCTAAATGGTCTATCTCATTTTTTTTTCAAAATGAACTGCTATGGTTATGAACCCTTCCTATAACAATTGCATAGCAATCTGGGTATATTTACGGGAGTTAGAGTATGGACAGAGAGATGGACAACCAGACAGAAAGGCAGAGAAACAAACCGAGTTCACAAACACTTTTCAACTATGTTGAAAGTATTAGAAACTGATAAAGTAAGTTAGTTTGGTATTTGTTAGTTATCCCGTCGACCAAATTACTGTCGCCAAATTGTAAGATTAAATGCCCATAATGGTTTGCTATTAATTAATTAATTGTAAGATTTAATGCCAATGATGGCCAATAAAACTATTAATTCGACGTTTTATTTGTATTTTTATTAATGTTATACTAATTTACTTGTTCTTTCGTTATTTAAAATAACAATTATGTCGATTTGTATAATTTGGCGGGTGGTTTGGCGATTTATATAATTTAGCGAAATTGGTCGACGGGATAACTAACAAGTACTGTTAGTTTTGAAAAGAAATTTATTCACAATTTTTGTTCGATCCAATAATCTAAAGATTGAAAATGAGTAATTGCGTATTTCATTAATTAAATGCGTAGGATGCATTTAGTTTTTTAATTTGTGTAGTTTTAAATAAGTACACATTTTCTATAATTTGCGAAATGGATACCAGTTGTAATAATCTGAATTGAAATAAACATTATCACTAATAACAAATAATGAATAATATTTAATACACATTAAATTGTTGAAAATCGTGTCACATACCTTTATCACAAGTTGAAATTATTCTAAATTATGTAAATTTGAGTTAATTAACCATAAAGAAATGAGAACCGAAATTTTCTTTTCTGAATTTTGTCTCATTTTGAGAACAAAAGGTGGCCGATTAAAGCGGAGTTTCGGTTAAGAGGAGGCCGGTAGAGGAAGGCTACTGTATTTTGAAGATATGTGTGATCAAAGAAAAACAAATAAAGCGTGTCACGACATCAAGTTTTCTTTTGAGCTTTATTTACTTGTTACCCTAAATGGCGGAGATAATTGTGCTTTATAATGTAGTTTATTATTATTATTATTATTATTTTACCAACAAAAAAAAAATGAAGGAACAGAAAAATATAAAATAATAATTAATTGTTCAATTATAGGGTATTTTTTAAATCATATTATCTTATTTAACTGATTTAACGGATAAATAAGGAAAAAAATAAGGAGTATTTCTTTCAGTTTTATTTCAGATCGATAGAGAAAGTGATACTTCTCATGATTTCAAAAAGCGTAAGTAACAAAAATCCTGGAGCATATTTTGAATGCTTTTTTAGATATTTTGTTACATGTTTTCTTGCATATTTTCATCATTTTTTTTTCAAAGATACTCTACTATTTGGCATTAAGTTTATATTTTTAAAGAAGTACTCAGAATGTTTATTTTTTATAAAGTAAAACATCTTTATATAGGTATACTGCTTTAATCCTAGAACTACCGAAAATTTTAATCAAGTTTTATAAAAAATATTCTACACCAGAATTTTTATTTAGAACTATTTAATCTATTTTTTTTTTTTTTACCTTATATAAAAATATATTTTGTTTATTTTAGAGAAATTTCTGGTTTGAATAAACATTTTGAATGTACCTGTCGGATTCACTGGTCTCATCTGGTAGGCGCAGGTTTAAACGGAAAATGTTAATGATCTCTCCAAAAAGAAACCAGGTACTTATATCTCCTGAAACGAAAAAGACCTGTCGGAAGCTAAATTTTTCTTCAATTCCTTTTCTGCTGTAGTAGGTTTTACGGTATCTTATGGTTCGGTTGTGGTGAGGGGGGGGTGGGGGTCGTATTTGAATTACAGTAGGGGATTTCACTCTGTGGTCCTACAAATTTTTCCTATGTATATCAGTAGTTTTCCACTAAATGCCAGATTGAGAAAAAAATATTTTTACATTATTCAATCTTTAGAAAAAGAAAGTTCGTGAAAATTTTCAATGCTCGGTTTTCGAGTTATTTATACGTTTTAGAAGGTCACGATTTGACTGTTTTTAGAAAATGTCTGTCAGCGAGTCTGTGTATCTATCTGTCTGTCTGTATGTGACATAAATTTTGTGGAAGCTCTATCTCACGTATTAATGCACGGAATTTAATGAAACTTTTGATTCCGTTAGAGCTTGGCATAAATTGGTGCTGAGATTTTGGTGTAAATCGCCCTGCAGATGGTGTAGCTATGCTACAATTTTCATTATTTCTGCGATAAGTATATCGTAAGAACGAATAGATTTTCAGTTAATTTTGGTTGATTTATTTGGTTTGATTTATATATAAAAAACAGTTTTAAGATGGCAACAGCATAGAGATCTGCACGGCCCGGCTTCTGGCCGGGCTCTGGCCGATTTTCATTCACGGCTCTCAGGCCGGGCCGGGTCTGGGCCATACCTTTTTCTGAAGGCTCGGGCGAAGCTGAGCCTAACTTATTTTTTCTCTACAGAGCAGGGACTGGTTTCATTCCTAGTCTTAACGGCCCAAAATTTTCAGTCCTAGTTTTGATCCAGCTCGTATGAAAATCATTATCTCAACGTGACCTGGCCTATTCAAAGGTCAGTAAAATTAGGCCTGGCCCAAAGAAATTTGCAAAAAGTGTATACATTTTTATATCGTCGTTATTCAACAATTAAACATTAAAATTTATTCTTTTATAGAATAGTATGTTTCTTCGCTTATTAAAATATAGCTGAATTAAAATCTAGTAAAACGTGTGAAAAATAACCTGACGGAAGCCTGTTTTAAACTGAAAATCGTGTTGATCCATGCAAAATTAATATACTAATAAATAAGAAAAGAATATATAATACATTTACACTTGCTAAGAAGCGAACTTGTCTATAACGCCTTTTTTTCCCCTTTTCTATGCAATTCCATTTTAGAAGGTTTTACTGCATAGCATTTTTCAGATTTTTAACTTACATGGAATATGGATTAACAATATTAATAACTGAAACATTGACATACAAGAAATGGCGATTCATTAAAACAATAAATATCGCAGCCTGTGGCACTTATATAAGAATGAAGATTATAAACATGAAAAAAAATTAAGATAAATATTTCTGTCAGAATTGCTCGTACGAGACAAATTTATAAACAAATCGACGTAAAAATCAATCTTTTTTAGAAATTCTCTCAGGCCGGGCCGGGACAATATTTTTTTTTCGACGTGTCGGGCTGGGCTCGGGTCGAACTTTTAATTTTTGTATCGGGCCGGGCCGAACTTTTTTTTCTATGAGTCGGGCCGGACCCGGGCCTGGAAATTTCGGCCCTAGCAGACCTCTACCACAGCATACTAGTTTCTATTCTCATGAGTGCAAAACCGCGCGCTTATTTTACATGTTTTACATATCTCGTGAAATTAGTATCTTTTAGTGCTTAGCCTTTTTGCATGTAGTTTACTGATGTTTGATAATTTTTCTTTGAAATAGAAAGAAGAAAAAATAAAAGTAATTTTAGTAATTGACATCGGAAATAAATGCAAAATAACTATATTTTTTTATATGTAGAACTGTAGTTGTTCGGAGCTCATGATGGAAAGAAAAGACAACTTTTACAGGAAATATTGTTTTATTTGAAGTAAAGAGTTGTTCTAAATGCTTCACATTATTAATGTTAATTTTAATAAGATTTTCCTACTTATAAATGCAAACTGAACAAAAAATAATTATTAAAAATGTCACCTTTTTTTCAATGAAGTTGTTGAGAAGTTACGATGTGAATAAGGTGTTTCTTGTTATGTTTTTTTCACTCGAAAAAGAAAAAAATACTGTCATTTATATTTTTATATTCGCATATAAAATAAGTGAATGAATATATATGAAACTTTTACAAATAGGATCAAATTGATATAACTGTAACCAAAAGAAAAAAGGGCAAAATCTGGGTACTAATTAGAATTCGATCGGTCTTCTATTTTGACTAAGCAAAGGAGTGAACTCTAGTTTTCTGTTTTAAAAAACTGTTTGTTGTATTGTGCTCTACTATTTTTTAAAGTTTGCAAATCCGGTACAAAGACACCCTGTATTTTAAGATAATGAGTATAAATCGACTTAAAAATCAATAATTACTTATTTTAACATTGCATTATTTACCACTACATATTTCATTATGAATGATTACGTAATTAATGTCATATCATCAAGATCTGCTCTTAGACGATAATCTTTGCATCGTCGTGCAATTTAAACACGTCCACATTCCATTCGAAAGAAATGTAAAACCTCGAAAAATGACAGAGTTTTTTTTTTTTTTCTTTTTTTCAAAAGGCAACCAAAAATGATAAGAGAATGAGGAAACAATAATCTCATAATTTACAGGAGAACAATGAAAAAGGGAAATGCAGACTATCTCAAGTCATTTACCCTTAGAAGTTGCTGACATATTCTTTCTTCTACTTAAGTGTCTGGTTTACTCCCTTTGCGCAAGCATATCGTGTGTTTTCAGAAACGCTGATAAAGAAAAAGCAGTTCCGTACAATAAAAGGTAAATGACAATAATTATGACGACAAAGTTTGCCAAAATAACGTTATTACTTTCTTTCATATATAAAAAATATATATATTGAAGTTGTGAAAATTTTTGACTTCAGTGTTTTGATGGAATTATACGTTTTGGAATGTTCGGAATATGATTAACTATTTTTTGTAAAATGTCTGTATCTGTGTCTGGTTGTCTGTATGTGGCACACATGTTGTGGACGCTCTAACTCAAAAACTAATTCATTGAATTTTATCAAACTTCACATCCTGTTAGACCTGGACATAGAATGTTATTCGTTAAAATTTGGTGTACATTACACAAAAGGAAACACTTCTATCCGATATTTTCCACGATATCCGCGATAGCAATAAATCAAAAAGGAATGTACGGAATTTCATCTAACTTCATATTCAGTTAGACCTATATATACATAATTGGTATTACATACATATATTGGTGTATGTAGTGATGGGCGATAACGAGATGTTTTTCTCGATTCTCTCGATTGTATGGACATCTCGATAGTTTTCGATTGTGTAAATATTTTCTCGATGACTCCAGTTTGCCAACTGCTTTTATACTTCATAAATTTATCAAGAATCGTCTTCAGGTAAATTGGAATGAGTCGGCGTTAATGAGGACTAAGTGGTTTCGCCCGCTAGCGGGCCCTTCCTTTAGTCGGGGCCTCTAATTTATACGCAATCTTGTAATATGACATCTCGAACTGGCTTTCCGCTATATAAGGCACTGTATAGCAGGCAATGGTGTGCACGGACTATAAAATGTTGTAAAAAAATAATCTCGAACCGGATCCCTGGGGTGGGGGGGTCAAGGTGAGGGGAGGAGCACAGCAGTAGCATAATAGGAATAAGTCGTCATGGGGCATTAGGCCTTTCCAACTATATGTCACATGACACATGAGGGATCTCGATCTGAATTTATAAAAATGCCCTCCCAGTGGGGGCAAAGTGGGGGGAGGGGCGCGGGAGGTGCATAACGTGGGTAAGTGGTCGCAGACCTTTCCGACAATATATCACAAGGGGGTCTCTGGTAAATTTAGAAAAGTCACATGAAAGTTCCCGGCTAAATTTATAAAAATGGCCCCCGTGGGACAAAGTTGGGGGGAGAGGACCGCAGGAGGTGCATAAAATGAATAAGTGGTCACAGACCTTTCCAACAATATGTCACATGAGGCGTCTCGGCTAAATTTAGAAAAATATCCCCATGGAGGCAAAGTGTGGGGGGGGGGGGGCGGTTACCGGAGGTGCATAACATCAATAAGTAGTCTCAGACCTTTTCAACGATATGTCACATGAGGGGTCTTGGCTAAATATAGAAAAGTACACCCGTGGGGGCAAAATGGGGAGGGTGGACACCGGAGGTGCATAATATCAATAAGTAGTCACAGATCTTTCCAACGATATGTCACATGAGGGGTCTTGGCTAAATTTAGAAAAGTTCCCCGTGGGAGGCAAAGTGGGGGGGGGGGGGTGTGTGCATAACATGAATAAGTGTCACAGGCCTTTCCAATATGTAACATGAGGAGTGTCAGCAAAATTTAGAACAAGTGGGTAAGTGTGATCACAGATCGCACAAGGGGTTTCGTTTAATATTCCTTTCAAAACACTTTTTCTTTTTGAAAAATCTGTTAGTTCCACATTTCGCAACCAGAGGGCACACTCGATTCTAAACAAACATCTATCCGAACGAAAACCGGTTTTACATACTATCCGTAAATATATAAGTCGAGGGGATTGGGCCCATAGCACCCGAGATCAGTAGGCGCACCTGGCAGTAAAAAATGGAACTAAAATATGTAAGGCTATGGTGCATAATATGAAAGAAGATTCAAGTGTCGGCAAAAGTTGGAAAATTTCTCCCCGGGTTAAAAGGGCGGAGGTTAGAAAAATTACTTAAAATACACAAGTTAGAGCCCGGAGGGGTTAATTATTATATAAAACTTTTTAAAGATTTTATGATTTGTCGTGTGGTCTGAGGTATTCAACTATACGTATGTAAAATTTCATGTCTCCAACTTAATTAGGGGCTCTCTTAGAAAGAATTGCTTCAAATACATGTGTGGTAGCTCAAAGGGTTAAACGTAAGACTTTTTCAAGATTTTATGATTTGTCGCTTGGCCTCAGGTGTTCTGCTATAAGTATGCAAAATTTAAAATCTCCAATTTAATTGGGGGTCAGTTAGAAAGAATTGCTTAAAATACACGACCTGGAGTTGAAAGGGTTAAACATAAAACTTATTCAAAATTTATTATTTGACGCGTAATCTGGGATGTTGAGCTATAAGTATGCAAAATTTCACGCCTCCAATCTAAATAGGGGCTCACTTAGAAAGAATTGTTTAAAATACACATGTGGGAGCCCAAAAGGTTAAATGTACGACTTTTTCAAAATTTTATGATTTGTCGTTTGATGTGAGGTATTCAGCTATATGCAAAGTTTCACGCCTCCAATCTAATTAGAGGCTTACATAGAAAGAACTGTTTAAAATATACATGTGGGAGCCCAAAGGGTTAAATGTACGACTTTTTCAAAATTTTACGATTTGTCGTATGATGTGTGGTGTTCATCTATAAGTATGCAAAATTTCAAGTCTCCAACATGTATAGTTTCTGAGAACAGGCTCTGTGACAGACAGACAGACGGGCGGACGGACGGACAGACAGACAGACAGGCAGACCGACAGAGGAGCGAGACGAATAGGGTTTCGTCAGATGAACGAAACCCTAAAAATGCCCCGGTGGCAAAGTGGGAAAAGGGGCAGATAGGTGCATAATCTGAATAAGTGGATTTTCTAATGATGTATCACATGAAGAGTGTCGACAAAAGTTAGGAAAGTGCTCTTCCCCTCCCACCCCAAGGGGCCAACTACCGCACTCCCCGCAATACAACCCAACTTTTTGAAATTTAATGTATTATAAATAATACCGGGTGGCTCCGTAAAAAAATCCAATCTGAAATTATGAGAATGCAAAAAAGTTTGAAAACGACCCCCCCCCCCTCACAGTGAGAGCAAAATTGGGGAGGGGGAGACGAAAGTCTCATAATATGAAAGAGTTATCCAAGAGCTTTCCTATGATATGTCACACGACGGGTTCAAAAAATGTCTGAAAATTGCTTCCCCGACCCCTCTCCCCAGTGGGTCCACTCTTTCGCCCCGGAATTGATGCACCCCCCACTTTCAAAATTTTTATGTTTAATAAATAATAAATACCGGAAGACCCCATAAAAAAAATTCACATCTAAAATGCTATTTATCATAGAAATCGCTACGGTTTTAAAAATTTATTCGCCCCTCCCCACCCCCAAAATTCAATTTTGGGGGAAGAAAGGTTCATAATATGAAAGAGTAGTCAGAAAGATTTCCGAAGATATATCACATGAGAGGTTTCAAAAAAGTTTGAAAATTGCACCCCTGTGGGTCCACTCTCACGCCCCTTGAATACTCCCGGAATTTCCCCCAACTCTTAATATTTTTATATTTAATAAGTATTATTTTTCTGAAGGCTCCGATAAAAAACCCATTTAAATGATATTTATTCTAGCTACAGTTATATCGCTACAGTTTTAAAGATTTGTCCGCGCACACCGTCACCCCTCCGCATCCTGAAATTCAACTGTGAATGGGAGAAAGGTTCGTAATATGAAAGGGTTGTCAAATTCCGATGATGTATCACATGACGTGTTCGGTAAAACTTTGAAAATCCCCCCCCCCCGTGTGTCCACTCTTGCGCCCCCCGAAACTCACCAATCTCTGTCTTTGAATTTTTTTTTATTTAATACATAATATTTATCGGAAGGCTCCATCATTTCACTGCTCACTGTCATACCTATCTCTCTTTCCAGCTCTCCCCTCGATATCTCTTCTCGGCCCTTCTTGACCGAGAACGAGAAATCAGTTTTCTTGACAATCATCGAGAGTAACATGTCGAGAATGGAAGAAAAGGGATTTCCCATTCTCGGCCTTAGTTAGAACAGAGAAGACATATCTCGAGATAAGCGAGAGGTTTTCATGGAGGAGAGGTATCTCTCGAGATAAACGAAAGGTTTGCATCGAGCAGACTTTAGTTGAGGTGCGAGAGAGAGAGAGAGAGCGAGAGAGAAATGAATGAGCATATTCCATCTACGTCATGATTACGTAGGCTGGGTTGGCTAGCGTAAAGGAGGGAAGTCACCGAAATGAATGTGATGTAAATCCCAGCTTAGAAAAACAGTAATGGAGCCCTTTCTTATGAGTTAGAAGTTCTTTGGGTATTTATTTAGCTTTCACAGTCAGATTGACACTTGGTGCGTTTTTGGTTTAAGTCATAGTTTCTCAAAGAAGGATACAGATTAGGAGGCGTGTGATTTTGTTACATATACTTAAGTTGAAAAGGGTTTAATTCAGTTTGTGTGGGGCATTTTTCCATTTTTACGTTCATCTATCTTTACAAGAAGGAAGTATTGGATTCATGATAAATTGGTCAGTTTTTAGAAAATATCTGTCTTTTATGTGACAAAAATTTTGATAACGCTCTATCTCAAGAAGTAATACGCAAAATTTAATAATACTTCATATTCAGTTAGACCTAGATGTAAAATGGTGTTTATTTGTTTGTTGTGCAAATAGCGCAACAGGTAACGCTGCTATATTTCAAAAACTAATGCACGGAATTTAATCAAACTTCATTAGCTATTGCTAGAGATCGGAACCAATTCCTTGTTAGACAGGTTCACTCTTAGAAAATATATTTGTCTGGTTCCCTTTCCGATAAAGCTCTTTTGTTTTCGATCAACTTTGAAATTCTACAGCATTAGACATTTAGGGTAACTTTGATCTGTATTAAATCGTTTGCCTTTACCAAAAAAAGGAAAATGCTGTTCGATTCTAATGAGTTCGTGAATGTCTCACAAAGATACTACTTTGGATTTAGGTACAGATGGGCAACAGTCATGTTAGGGGCCCATTTAGAACATGGAAATCAATTCCGTTTTAGACAGATTCCGTCTTAGCTGGTTTGTCTAGTTATCCTCCCATTTTTTGATAAAGCTCTTTTTCTTTTGACCAATCAGAAAATTCCACAGAATTAGACACGCATTCAGCATTTAGGAACTTTTCCTCAATCAAACCTTTTACTTTTATCGAAAATGTGAAAATGCAAATCGATTCTAGCTAATGCACCTAAGAATAAAAATGAGTTAGAAAGGCGCTACTTTAGATTTGGGTACAGACAACGAAGAGTTATGTTTCAATCGCTAGGGACCAAAGACCAATTCCGTTTTAGACAGTTTCCCTCTTAGCTGGTATCTTTATGCGGTTATCCTTCCATTTTTGGATACTATGCACCTGAGAATAAAATTGAGTTTTTAAATGAATCAAAAAGTAACTACTTTGGATTTAAGTACAAGTACAAACAGAAAAAAATATTTTGGAATCATTAGGGAATGGAAACCGGTTTCCGTCTTAGGTAGGTTCCCACTTAGCTGGTATATGAGTCCGGTTATCCTTCTGTTTTTCGGTAAAGTTCTTTTGTTTTCGATTAATGGTGAAATTCCCCAATATTAGGCTCGCATTTATGAAAATTTGAAACATTTGCCTTTAGCGAAAAAGGAAAAAATTCGATCCTAGCTAATACGCTTGAGAATAAAAATAAGTTCGTTAATGTGTCAGAAAGTAACTATTTTTAATTGGAATGCAAATTTAAAGAATCATTTTGGCATTGATAGGGAGTGGTAAGTAGTTTCCGGTTTACACAGGTTCCCTTTTAGCAAGTATATTTGTCTGGTTTTTCTTCCCCTTTTTCGATAAAGCTCTTTTTTTTTTATCAACGGGAAATCTTACAGCATTAGATATTTAGGGGAACTTTAAATTGTATCAAATTTTTGCCTTTATCGAAAATGTGAAAAAGCTATTCAATTCTATCGAATGCGCCATAATTACAAGATTTAGACATCGCACTTTCATTAAAAATAAAGGGAACTTATAACAAAACAAAATTAGCAAAAAGATATTACAATCCTTGAATAATTTAAATAATATTTTTAAAAGTAGGTAAATGAACTGAAAGTATTTTCTTAAGTTATTTAGCGTTCCAAAATAGCGTTGTTCTTACCATTAAAACTTTGAACATATTTCTTGATAACATATTGATCTTATATTTGAAAAACTTGTTTGAAAAGAGTGTTTTGAAAAATTCTGAGGGGTTGGAATTAACGTGTTCAACTCATTTTGCTGGCATCTGGTTCATCTGTAGTACTCCCAATTTACTAGACTTGCATGCATAATACACATTGCCATACATAAAATAAAATTTGATATGAAAATCCATGATACTTATTATTAATATGCTCAAACATTACAAACTTAAAATGTTTTACAGTGTTTTATCGAAACATTAGTATGCACACTTTATTAAAGAAATTTATACGGAACATATCTTAAAGATATTAATCATTTAGAGTTTATTGGCCTGTATTAAAATATAGAATGGCACATAATATTCGAAAGATAAATACTATAGCGGAGATGTTGTAACATTAAAGTTAATTTCTTAAGCGCATTTCTAAAAATTTATTAATTGTCATAAACCATTAGTACAGAAAAGGGGGTAGGTTTAGGGATTAACATTTCTTTCAGAAGGCTTAAAAACTGATAAGATGTATTACATAACAAGTTGTATTAAGATTATTAACAAATGTTAGAATACAGCTTTCTAAAGGCTTCATATCAGGTGCCCCTCCATCAATTGAAGTTGAATGAAACAGTTAATGAAAACGATAGCAGCAAACTACATTACTGCTTCTGTTTTTTCACAACCTTTCATTTAGCTTCAAAGGAAGATCTTTTTTCAGAGCATCTCAGTGTTAAATTTACATCGATTTCTTGGTATGTTGTTTTACTCCATCTATCTTTAGTTGCCACGTATTTACTAAAAACTTAAAAATTACTCTATAAGCCTGTAAAATAATAATCAATAATCGATTGTAAAAACATCTCGATTGTAGATTCCGGGAAGTAATCGATGACTGTATCGATTGTATTTTTTTACGATGACGATTTTTCTCGATTGGTAAAATCTCGAGAATCGCCCATCACTAGGTGTATGTGCGCTACTGTGTTTCAAGATTTTCGTGATAGTCATACAGGGTATTATAAAATAACTCCGGGGTTTTGAACGAAATTTTTTTTATTCAGTCATAAAATTAAGTTAATGTTATATATATGCACTTAAAGGTAACAGTATCAAGATTTTTACCATTTAGTAGCTTTCAATGTGTGCCCCTTTTGTGGTACGACACGCATCCCAACGGTATTCAACCTCATCCCATGTCGTGGCCAACATGTCTGGAGTGATGATTGCCACGCAATTGATTATCCTTTGCCTGAGATGGTTTACATCTTGAGTTTTCTCAAAATAAACAAGATTCTTGACATGTCCCCAGAAAAAAAGTCTAATAGAGTCAGATCCACTTCCCGTTTCTTTAAACGCATGTAGCCACTGAGAAATTGTTTTGTCCGTAGTAGCATTGCATACCACCATACTTGCAGCAAAAGTTCCACCATACAGTGATAACAGATCCAGTTTCTATAAGCCAGATAACACACTGAACCTTTTGTTGTGTTGCCGCCATTGCACTGCATTAATTGAATGGAATGATGGAATGAGCGTCTGCTACGTTACTTCAAGGTCAATGACGAGCAGCGCTACCTAGTATTGGAAAAAACAAACTGAAACTGGCATGGATAAAATTTGATGAGCTACTGATTTCTTCAAAATTAAGTGACTAGACATCTCATACCGTTAACTCGATATGATTTTATTAAAACCCCGGAATTTTTATATGGACACCCTGTATTTCAGCATCTATAAGGATGGAAATGCCCCAAATTTAACAATAATATGCTTATTTTAAAAATTTATGGTGATTGAATTCTATTTTCGATCACTGAACAGAAGATATTGATACACTGTGCATTTTTAGGAGAACAATATAAACCTATATGTATCTTAATATGTATGTTAATATGTATCTTAATATATATATATAACTATATGTATCTTAATTTTTATAGTGTGTAAATGCGGAAAATTTTATAGTTTAAATTATTAATTAAAAATGTGTATGTTGATTTAATTTTGAATTTCAGTATCCTACCCCCCGTAGGATACTGAAATTCAAAATTAAATTGATGGACTGTTGTGAAGTGCTTTTTTATTTATTCACTCATAATTGTTACTCCCTGCTACATTCAAAGAAAAGCACTATTACTTCATATCCGTTACTTTTTAGGTGCGTTCGTAATTATATAAATACGTAGCACCTATAGTCGTCGTTCAGTCCGTCTGTCCGTCTGTCCGTCTGTCCGTCCGCATATAACAGAGCAAAAACTACCCGACCGAACGGTCTGAAATTTCAAATATATGATTGTTGTAACATTTTGTCGAGCCATTTCAATTTTTATGAAAATCGGATGTATAGTTTAATTACAGGGACATTCAAAAGTTTTTCTTTACATTATGGCCAATGGGAAAAAATTATTGCAAGTGCATTTTAATGATGTTACAGTCTTCCGAATCGTCTGAAAATTTAAATATATGATTGTTGCAAAATTTTGTCGAGCCATTTCAGATTTTATGAAAATTGGATGTATAGTTTAATTACAGGGGCACTCAAAATTTTTCCGTTACAATTATTGCAAGTGCATTTTAATGATGTTACAGACTATGCACTTATGAAGTGTAAAAAAATACACATTCTGTACAATATGGGGTGCAAAAAATATTTATAAAACTAGTTATAGAACGAACGCACCTCATTTGCCACGTTTGACGAGCAATTTCCTACTTGTTTTGGATAACCGAGATATTTAAATTCAAATATTAGAATAATACAGACAAAAGTTTTATGAAGCCCACAGCATGCTAGTTGTGTCAGTTGTCCATTTTTTTATAAAAGAAAAAATGCAGTATGTTTTCAATATTTAAAAAAAAAAAATCGGTGATGAAAGTGGCTTTGTGGTCAATCATTCGTCAAAATATAAGTTAAACATTAACTGAATTTATTAACCCTCCTAACACCAGCTTTTAATATTTTCTACGGATTCCTAGTTTTCATGATTTGAACCAGAAATTTCATTTTATTATATATAAACATCTTTCTTCGAGGTGTCTATTTAATTTTATATATTAAGTATAAATTATTCATTTTTTTCTCGTTTGAAACATTAAAAATTTCAAAATAGAAAATAACTGCGGTCAAATAAGCCCCCAATGGTACTAGAAGGGTTAATCTTTGATTATAAAGTGTTTAGTAAGTAAAGTTGAATAACGTGTTTATTTTTTTCTTTTAATGCTTAGGACAGTGGTAGAAAAAACTACTTTTTTATAATACCGAACAACAATTACAACTAGATTTTCGAAAATGTAGTTAACTACAACTACAACTGTTTATGTTAAGATCTAGTAACTACAAACTACTTTTCAAAAGTGGACGCTACTTCGCTACTTTCAGATTTTGTCAGAAGATTCAATCTACACCCGAAATTGAGGACACGGTCTAATTAATATAGTGCCAAACGCAACAAAATTTGGAGTAAATAATATTTAGACCATACTGGGAAAAATTTAGCAAGAATTTTTTTTCTTTTTTTTTTTTTTTTTTTTTTTTTTTTTTCTTTTCTTTTCTTTTCTCCAAGAAGTAGCGATTCTAGTCATAGGAAATAAAGATTCCATAAAATGTTATAAAATACCGTAAAACATTTCTATGTTTTAGTCGCTATGCCTATTTTACTGCACGAAATCAACATGAAGTGCAACTTATGAGCCTGATGGCAAAAATATTAACGCATTTGTTTGGAATTAAATCTATTCCTCATTGATCTAAATACAGTGGAACCCGGTTAATACGCGATCCCGCTTAATACGCGGATTTTTTCCGGTCTCTTGAATATCGCCCATAAGGCTAATGCAACAATATCACGTTTAATACGCGAACGGTTAATACGCGTTCCCGCTTAACACACGAGAAATTTTCGGTCCTTTGGGGCAAAAAAATCACGCTTAAGGGGACCGGGAAAGCCATATCTCCGTCATGTTAAATTTGCCAACTTTATGTACCTTTCCTCAGAAATGGTGAAAGATAGAGGTCTAGATTTTTTAGAGTAGTTAAAATAGCATGATTTGCGTATTTTAACAGACCGTTTTCTTTCTAAGTGAAATTCAAAATTAATTATTAATTATTTATTGAAAATCACTTTTAAATTAGCATTTTTGGAAAGATTTCACTGCCTAAAATAAATAATTCTCAACAAACCATTAAATCCCTGTGTTAAAGTATGCAATATATCATAATATAAGTATTAAATAAAAATCTGAGCTCTTAAGTTTAATAGATATTGAAAAAAAGAACATAAACATGAAAAATCCAAGTTTTCAGAAAAAGTCAATTAAAGATTTAAATGGCCATTAAGCATATAATAATATTAAAATATTTATTTGCTTAAAAGACGTTATAAAAGCGCATTAAAAGTAAATTAAAAATCTATATTTACATGTTTCAACTCATTTTCTCAGTCGTCACCAGAATGTATAACAGAAAATTACAAATGCATATGAAAAATGGAAAAAATCATCGAATATAAACAAGTAAATTTTAAGCAAATAAATATTTTAATATTATGATATAATTAGTAGTGGACGTAATTTTGACTTACAACTCGCACTTATTTATATTTGGCCATTAAGCTGCGAAGTACTCTTAGAAAGAATGATTAATTTCAACACTTATTTTATATATATATATATAAATTTGTGTGACACATCGTTGGAAAGATAAAAGTTTAAACTATTTAATGATATAAAAAAAATATAAATCGATTTTTTAGTTGAATTTTGCTTTTCCGATTCCCTTAAGATGCGAATTCATTGATCAAGATGTGAATTCCTTGTCTCTTCTTCAATGATGCCAATTTACCAGATTTTTTTATATTTAAATAAAAAGCACTGCTTACGAATAGTAATATTTACTTTATTTAATAACAGATTCATTAAGACGAATATTACTAATCGGAAATACTGGCAGATATTTGAATTTTAAAAGACCCGCTAAATTAGTAACACTACAATTCTTGTTTGATCCCGCATCCTAACATTCTTTGTCTCTCGCTTCGTGTATGTCTTTACTGTAGTAGAGAGAGATAGACGAATTCAGGATACTCAGATATGTCATGGAATTATTATGATTAAAGATTATTATACCTATTGTTAGTAAGGTTTTAAATGTACATTATATCCCTACTATGTTTCATTAAAGGCAAAAAAAATCAACTCGTCAAGATTAAATAAATACGACTTTCATGTTTTCTTTACTCCTTCTTTACGCTAACAATGTTTTTTTACACAAATACTATTAATAAGGATAGTTTTTTTTATATAACGAAAAGAAGGACAAATTATAATTGTACTCATTATCACACGATTTCAATAACTGCTTCAAACTATAATATTTTTTTAGCTCTGTTAAAAATATTAGTCTAGCAGGAAATTATTAATTTATTTTTGGTTGCAGCATATTAATCCATTATAACGCCGTTTGAATTCCCTTTTTATTTTCAATTATTATTCCATTTGGTTTTATAAAAAGAAACAATGGGTTAAAGTTGATTTCAATTAAATTTTAATCTAAATATACCTAAAAGATACAATTTTCGAAAGTAAACACATAAATGAAAATTCTAAAGTTCATTTAGATGATTAGATGCTGTAAATAAGCCCAGTTCCTTCAACATTATACAAATCACGTTTAATACGCAATCCCGCTTAATACGAGACTTTTGCCTACTCCCTTGAATCGCGAGTTAACCGGGTTTGACTGTAGTATTTAACCCCTTACTTCTCGCTCCCGCCAATATCACTGGCTGGGGTATATTTCGTTATTTCTCGTGCCTGTCATATTGCCGGGCTGGAGATTTAATTGCTGGAAAAAATTTCTGAAACCAGAAAATTTGGCATTTCCGTGTGAAGTCTTTGAATATTACCGTTTGGGTTTGGCTTTTGGCTCTGATTGTGATGTTGGACTTTGTATTGGATGTTTCGAAATATATCATACTCAAAAAAATTATTAATAATCAAAATTTAATGTATGTATGTTATTTCAAATATTATTTGTAAAAATTTGTGTGATGATGATAAATAAAGGTCTAAGATGTGAAAAATAAAAGCCTTATTCGCATTAATTTGTATGGTGTAAAATAAACATTAAGACACAGAATTCTCGCATGATGGCTTTTCTACAAATGTGAATTTGTTCTATAACATCATTTTTTTTTTTTCGCCTTAAAAAAAATAATTGCACATTTCATTTTCAAATCTTATAATTATACAATTTCTGTAATAAGAAAAATAGGTACTTTTTTTATGGTTTTTCCGAATATTAAGCGATCCTTAAGGGGTTAAACAATGTTTTCCAGCGTTTGGATGTTTTTCAATTGATTTGTAAACACTTCTGCTCCAATTAAGTGTAACCTACAATGTAAACAAGTTGGAAATTGTACGTCAAACGTAGCAAATGACTATAACTAATCATTTGTCGTTCGTACTATAAATAGTTTTATAAATATTCAGATCTTGGTGCAATAGCTGTTGCACTCTTATGCAAAAATGCATGAATACAAAATTTATTACGATTCTATATATTAAATTCAGTAATACGGAAATAATAGGACTCCATCTTAAATAAGACGTCATCACCATGGTGACCTAGAATCATTACATATCATGGGATATCATTGAATTAATTACGCATGATAAGATTTAATAGAATGAAGAAAACTTTTATTAATACCTTTTTAAGTTTTGATTCGATTTTCATAAAATTTGAAATGACTGGACGAAATTCTGCAAAAATAATATATGTATATTAAATTTCGAACCATTCGGTTGGATAGTTTTTGCGCTGTTATATGCGGACAAACAGACAGACAGACAGAAGAACGGACCAGACGACTACTATAGGTGCTACGTATTTATATAATTATGAACTTACCTAAAAAATCTGTTGATTTTAAAGGGTATCCCATTACGATCGCCCAAACTCTATGCAGCCAGTTTCCTCTCTTGGAGTACATAAAATATGACAAAAGAACTACATCTCTATGAACCATAGTTTTCAAGAAAAATGCGAAAGAAACATGTGACATCATATCCGGTGCAAGAAAATATCTTTATTGAAACATGAACATAGGTATTTGCATGTTTACGTTGTAAGGTGTTCAAAATGTCCCCCGTGTATACCGATGCATGAACGCTCGAACCGTGGAATGACCGACTGCGCACGTTGCAACACCGTAGTGTCCACAAAAGTACAAGAACTGGAAAACAGGTATTCTGTTTTCAGAATTTAATGTCGCCCCCAATGAAATATATATATATATGTATATAAATATAGATACTACAAAACATATTTAAGTTTTAAGATTTAAAACACATTCTTTTATTTTATATAAAATGACGCCATTCGCATCCGCTGAAGAATTCCACATTTACGATCCAATTATAAACAACATCTACAGTAAAGTATGCATATGACGTCACTATCACAGAATAATACAAAAATCCAGCAAAAAGTGATGTCGTCATTCAAGAAACTCGGTCAAAAAAATCGGCTATCGAATGATTCATATGCTTTCATTTGTTTGTAACGTTAATATAGATACTTAAAATTAAATATAGTTTATAACAGCTCCATGTTTTACCAGAAATCATTCATTCATATTTTTTTGAAAATAGCGCGTATTTTAATTACATTTTTTTTTTTCATTTGTTATGGGAAAGTGACAACAAAAATTTATAATTACTGTTTTTCATTTCCTTTCTTACAGAAATGGAGTACTTCAGTTCCCAACATTAAACAAAGGGCGCTAAAAACTACAAAAAAAAATATTATCTCAAAAATAAATTGAAATGCAGTTTTCGAACAAATTGCATTTAAAAGTACTTTGTTTTCGTATACGATGGCATAAAAATTGAAAATATGCGATGCTTATAAGTTAAAAAAAATGAGGTAGAAATTATCCGTATTTCACAGCACAATGATACATCTGCTTTGTTTTACGGCTGGTTTATAACGTAACGTTCTTTTTTAGAGACGACACTTTAATTGCTGGCCGAAAGAAATAGCATATAAAGGCTAACAAGAACAACTAAGTCACTTTCTGTGGTAACTAAGATCGACTTGACGCAAGTTCAATAGACATATGTGCCTATTGTTATTATTCCACAATGCGGGCATACATGCCTTTATATTCGCGGTGGATGTTTTGCGCATCTTCGTCTGAAAACATATGCAAATAACGATGTTCATTTTTCCAATAAAGTTTTTTTTTTTCTTGCAACGGATATGACGTCATCTTTTTCTTCCGCATTTTTCTCGAAAACTATGAGTCGTAGAGGTATAGTTTTTTGTGAAGTTTCATAAAAAAGTGAGGAATCTGGCTATGCAGAGTTTGGGCGATCTTGGTGTTTACACCCTGTGTAGAAAAAAAAAAAGAGTCAGCAAGGAGAAAAACGCCAGTAAAAAACTGTTTGTTTTACAGTAATAATCTGTACTTGCTAACGAACTTTCTGTTAATTTAGCAGATTTTGCCTTTAAGTTCGTAATGAATACTGATTATTTCCGTAAAAAACAAACAAGGTTGACAGTTTTCCTCTTTAAAATCAGCAGACTGTTGTTTTAACAGTGTGCATTTTAACCATAATAATGTATCCACATATACATTACTAATGTAATTAAGTAGAATAATATTATTTTAATAAGAATAATTGAAAATCTATCCACTTTGAGAAAAAAACCTGGTTGCGAAAGTATTTTTTAGCTTAATAATTAAACAAATTAAAACCATAACACAATAAATGCTTTTTTTTTAATTTAAAGACATGCTTTCATTAACGTATGCGTATATATATATAAAGTTGGCGCCCACGCTTTCATTTTTTTCATGGGCATGAAAAAATAAAAAAGTCCAAAATTATTTTCTCCTTTTCAGTGCATTTAGATATAAATATATATTCTCTACATTTTTGTGAATGTTAATGACAGCATGTCTTTAAAAAAGTTTTTACATTAAACATTTATTCAAAAAAGTTTTTATATGAAACACAAGTTAAACATTTATTTTATTTTTAATTTTTTAGCCATTCAGCTCTTTTTTAATCTTACTTTACATTTATTTTATTCTTAATTTTTTAGTCTTATAGTGCTTTATAGAAAATTTAATATTAAAACTTTTCGTCCTCCCTCCTGCATATAGTACAAACTATGGTGTAAATAGTGCAAAATAATAGAGAATTTGGTACTTTTCCACTGTTGGGGCCTTGCCGTTTTTTAAAAAAGCTTGGCGGAATTTCGGGCATCAGAAAGTGAGATTTGTTGCCAAATCATATAAATAGCTATGAAAACAAGCTTGGTGAACTTTTTCGTTTGTTTATATATGTATTTGAATTATATGTATATTATTGTTGTTTTTTATGTACAAATAACTTCTGGAATATTTAATACGTGAATTATTATATTGCTAACTAAGCGTAGAACCAACAAAGTAAAAAATGTCCAAGCCGGTATCCATTTCTACTTTTTATTTATTTTTCCCTATTTATCCATTAATGTAGGGGATTAATGTAATTCCTTATTAAGAAAAGGGCTACTTACAAAAATGTCTGGGTTGTCGAGGACCACATCAGTAACACGGAGAGAATTCTGTTTCGAGGAGGTGATCTGTGACCTATAATCAGATAAAAATATTGTTTCAGAAGGGGGGGGGGAGTTTTACCCCTCTAGGTACCCCTACCCAGTCAAGATATCCAATTCAGTTGGCAAAAATATATCAACAGTTTACATTCGTATATATAACAGAGATATAGCAAGGATTATTTTCAAGGAGTGATAATATTCCTTGACTTTATTCGGGGTAGTAAATTTTGTTTTATTAAAAGTGCTAAAAAACAAACATAGGCATGAAATTGCCTAGTGCTGAAGAAAAATGTGAACTTTATGAGCGAATGGGGAGGAAGATCCTATCAACGAAATTTGCGATTTTTCTGCGCTTGATAGACGAAATTCACTATTCTTCCGCTCCTGATCGACGAAATTTGCGATTTTTTTCACGCCTGATCGACAAAATTCGCTTTTTTGTGCCTGACCAACGAAATTCGCAATTTTTCGAGCCCTATCGACAAAATTCACGATTTTTCCGTTCCTGATCGACGAAATTTGCGATTTTTGCGCCCCTAATCGACGCAATTCGCTATTTTTCAATACAATATCAACGAAATTCGAGATTTTTTCGTGATAAACGGACGAAACTCACAATTTTTCCGCAGCCGATCAATTTAATTTTCAATTTTTCCGCGCATCATCGACAAAATTCGCTATTTTTCCTTGCTTGATCGACGAAATTTGCGTTTCTTCGGAGCCCAATCGATAAAACTCGCGATTTTCTGAGCTCAATATACAAAATATGCGATTTTTTCGTACCCGATCAACGAAATTTGCGGCTATAACGCACCTGCTTGACGAAAATTGCTATTTTTCGCCCCCCCCCCCCGATAAAGGAGATTCGTGATTTTATCTTGCGATAAACAGGCGAAACACGCGATTTTCCCGAAGATCCCGATCGGAAAGGAGCCGTTCAACGAAATTTGAGCTTTTTCCGCTCCTAATCGACAAAATTTGGGATTTTTCCGAACTCGATCGACGAAATTCGTGATTCTTATCTAACTGACAAAATATGCAATTTTCCCCCCGGCAAATTGACGAAATTCGCGATTTTTTCTCAGCTGATCAACAAAATTTGCAATTTTTCTGTGCATCATCAACAAAATTGATAATTTTTCCGGTCCCGATCAAAGATATTTGCGATTTTTCCGCGCGTTTTCGACAAAACTTACGATTTTCCGCGTTTTATCAACATTCCGTGTCCGATCAACGAAATTCGTGATTTTTTCGAGCGTCATCGACAAAATTCGCTATTTTTACGCACCCGATCAACGAAATTCGCGTTTTTTCTGCGCCCGATCAACGAGATTCGCGAATTTTAACTGACTGACGAAATTTTCAATTTTTCCCAAGGCAAATTGACGAAATTCATGATTTTTACCTGCGACCATATGGATAAAAATTGCAACTTTTTTCAGTTATAAATTGAAGAAATTCGCGGGCCACACTTTAACCCATCGCGGACCACAGGTTGTGCATCCCACATTAATGGAACGCTCAATTAGTTTTCTTCTCTGAACGACTATGAAATTTGTTTAAAACAAATAAAAAATTTTACTTAATTAGGATGAATTTCAAAAAGTAAAAACCTAAACAATCTCATTACTTTATTATTGAATTTGTGGGATTCTTGCAGTGCTGTATTATTCATTTAGAATGTGCATCCTTACTTAGTAGCGATAATCTTATTCTAATAGCATCAATATTCGACTTAGTATAATCAATAATACCACTTGTGTAGACTGAATTAATCTGCGAAAGCAAAAAAAAAAAAAACTCTTTGAACTTTGCAAGCGTATCCAAAATATTCATATAAAGCGGATATAAATATTCGTACATGCACACGTCGAATTACGATACTAAAAACAGATTGCAACATGCATGCGTGTCAAAGTTCATTTTCTCACCAAAGAGCTTGGCTACAGAGGTTGGCGTTAAATGCTCTGGAACGTTGAGTGTTTATGAATTTGCCGATGGGACAGGACCAAAAGAAACAAAGTACAGGAATTTAATAAGAACAAATAAATAATAAAGGATTCTCACCCGTGCAAAATTTTTTAATCATTTGTTATGTGCTATTCTGAGTCGGCTCAATTAGATTCTCTAAGATTTTTTATCCGTTTTGTTCGAAAATCCTTTAATATAGACTACATTCTGCTTAAAGCTTTTTTCTCAAGATAGTCTCTTTTCTGAATGATTTATAAATGGGTAGCATTACCGCATTTACCGGTACTTTCAATCCGAAAAACTAAAATTTGTGTACAACAAAACAACTTAAAGATTTTTGCTTTCGAGCTATTACCTAAAACTTGATATTATTTCATTCTAAATTTAGTAAAAGTTAACAATTGACCAAAATTTTTACATATCTTTATTATTACAATCTAGAGAATTAAAAAAAATGTTGAAACGCATTACAAAAATATTTTTTAAATAGTTCTTTTATATCAAAGATGGTGAAAGTAAGCCCAGGGAAATATATTTTTTAATTAATTCTCTTTACACAGGGTCTTACATATTCCCTATTTTCTTGTAAGCTTCTGAAAGAAATTCAAAAACGTCATCTTGAATTTTCAATTTCATCCCTATATCTACAATCTTTTATATATTTACTTCTCTTTTTTATTCTATGATAACTTTGTGTACTGTATTTATTTATTTATTTATTTATTTATTTTTTATCTTTGGAAGATATTTTGAAAATGAATTCAGCTTCAGTTCAAAGCACATCAACACAATTTAATTTCAGATTTGGTAATTCTAAAAGTATATGCTAACGCATGTATTTCATAATACTTTAGATATATTTTTATCATAAGCAATATATACATTGCATTAAAAACTTTCCACGAAATCTATTCTGTTGTTTGCTGTCGTAAAATTTAATATTAAATTTAAATTCTATGTAAATGGCAGTGTTGCCATGCCTACTAAAAAAGTTTCGAAAGCTCAGGAGCTAATTTAATACAAGCGAACTTCTAAAAGAAATCTTCTTTAGAAGTCATAAACTGTCCGCAGAATTTTTAAAGATGTTATACTTTAAGAATAAAAATAAAGTTTTAGTTAAAAAAAAAACGCTTGTTTTTATGAGAATTTTAATAATTTATAGTAACTCCCGTCAAAACAAATATATTAATGTTGTGCTTTATACCAGTTGAGGATATGCTGTAAAAAAGAAAAAAAAATCTTAATATACGGAAATATAATTTAACAACGAACAAAAATATACATTAACCTCCTTCGAATTAATCATAATTTTGAAAAGCGTTCTTTAACATTAGAATTGCCAGCACCGATTATATATTTGAGATTCAATGAATAATATATAAATGCAAAGTTTATTTTGCTGTCACTGATTTTGGGAAATGTTTCAGAGTAGGGTTTTTTTTTTTTTTTTTAGTGTATTAACCCCTTGCCTTTGACGAACTTGCCCGAACTCAGTTCGGGTTAATCAAATGCGCCATTTTGAATGCCCGTACTGAGTTCGGACAATGGAAAAAACGGTGTTTCAATTCCGTGAAGCCCGAACTCAGTTCGTCCAATGAATAATATGTAATTTGCTATTTTCCAACAGATGGCGATACTTCCCCGAGAAAAGATCGGCAGTTTCGCGTCATTTGTAGGATTTTTGTAATTTTGCAGCTCTTCCCAAATGTCATTTAACCCATTCAAAGAAAAATAATTCCATTTTTGGCACGTTTTTCTCAAACAGGGTTGCCACGCTTCAGGGGATTTTCCACGTCCATTATGTGTTTATAGAATAATAGATCTAGGTTAAACGCTCGAAATTTTGCCTTATTTAACTTCTTCGCTACTGAGTATTAATGCAGAATTATTAATTATTACGGAATTATTTCTTCTCCCATTAGACTTCATAGCAAGATTTTTATTTTATTTGCATTAGTCCGAATCTTAGATTTCGAAACATATCATTCTGATATCGAAATCGTAATTATGTTCGAGTACCATTAATAAAATGGGACAAAAAGGAGGTCCCCATTTGGGGACCAGGTAGGAGCGAAGAGTTTAAAGAGAGATTTTCTATTACAAAATACTGGTACCAAAGAATTTCCTGGTCTGGAAATTCCCTGAAGCGTGGCAACCCTGTCAAATATATTCCACAGGCGATTCAACCATGGGGTTAATCAGTTTTCTCAACCCAAAATATAGGTTTTTGATAAGTCATCAATTCTGAAGTAAACATTTTCATGTTCAATAAATGTATTTCACAGACACACGTGATAAATTAACAGCATTTTCAACATTGTTTTTGTGCACGCACGTCGAGTTTTGTAATGGAATAAACCGAATTTAGTGAGCTATTTCGTTAGCTGAAATGACCACGAGGTTTACAATAATTTATTACTGTTTACAATAATCTGTATTATTTTATTAATCTAAATAATTATATAGATTATGTCTTTAAATTAAGTGGTACTGTCTACAATTCTGTGTTGCTCTATTTTTCGTCGCTGACTATGGTGTCAGTTTTGATATCAAATTTATGTAAATATGTAGGTATATAAAGAATTTGTTTAGTTATTAAATATTCTTCGAATCATTTGACTCGTATCTCATTATATCGCTACAATCCATTCAATCATATTTTAGTACATACTCGATCAAACACTCTGTCACAGTTTACTGATTTTTATGGTTTTAAAATAATTTTCAAACATAACTTTTTGTTTAAATCGAGTGTAGCCTGATTACAAAAGATTAACCCGTTTGCTCTTAACACAATATCAATAGTTCAGTATTCGTTTCGGGCTGATATTTTGTAATTAAATTAAAACTTCATCAATAAATAAATAAAATAATATAAATAATTTGTTAAAACAAATTTAACAAATATTGTAATTGAACTACGAACTTAAATAGACGAAATAATCATAATCAAAACGGCTGATGTAAGTAGCGGTTATTGGCTGCTGGCACGCGGCTAATATGAACGAATCGCTTTTAATAAATTTCAAAACTTTATTAAATACATAATCGATATTTTACATATAAAAATAGTTTTTGGTACTGCTAGTGGGCAATCTAAAAAAATATATTAAATGTAAAAATTCTGTTAGAGTTTTGAATTTAGGAAAATGACTTTCACATATGTTCTGTAATCTAAGAAGCTCGGTTTAGATCCTTAGAATTCTTAATTGCTCAACTACTAGTACAGTCATCCTACATATATTATTTCTTTACTCAAAATATATTATGAAGAAATTAAATTTAACTTCAAAGTACATACAAGTGCAAAAGCTTAAAATTCAGTTGTTCTACATCTTTTGCAAAAGAAAGTTGAAAGGAAATATATTCAATTTTGCTCTAGCATAAAAGCTCTTTGAGTTGCTGAGATAAAAGAAATATTCTTTATAATATATATATATAATTTCTTTTTATTTGTTGCTTCTTTTTTATTTCATTACTTTTTTATTAACCATTTGGAAAAATGGTTATTATTCTCGTCAGGGTAAGAAATCAAAAGCATATCTGAAAGTTCTTATTGGTTTAATCCGCATTTTATTCGTTTCCTGATTGGTCTATACAGTAATATGTATTTCCCGTAACTTTCAACAGAGATGGATACCTTCTGTTGCCACTATGACAAAAAAGTAATAAAAACTACAAAAAAAATTAATAACTCAGAAACAAATTGAGATACAGCTTTCAAACTAATTGCATTTAAAAGTACATTTTTTTCTCTATCCGACGGTGTAAAAAGTAATATTGTCGGATGTTTACAAGTTTAAGAATGAAATTTCATTTAAAATTGGTAGTCAGATTTCTTGGAAATCTGACGATGGAAAAGCCTTTTCCCGAACAGCCAATGAAATGCTTGGATAAAACGCAAGTTTCAGGTGGATAATAACTAATGAAAATGAAAGAAAATGAATAACAATTTCTGCCAAAGAGTTAATTTTAATTTGTAAGATTTTCACGTGCAAAAGAGAAATGGAATAAGCCAAGTAAAATAAAAAAAAGATAAATAGGACAGGAATGAATACATATAAATATTTCACACCAAATACGAGTCGCAGGCGATTTTTGTCGCTTGGAATTTTTACGTGTAATAACGCTATTAATGTTTAATTCATGGCGTACGTAATGTATGATCAACTTCGTGCAATTTTTTATGTCTTAAATTTTAGTCTTTGAAAAAATCATTTTCCAAAGTTGTAATTTGTTAAATTGCTTTTTTTTTTTTTTTTTTTTTTTTCTCTTCGTTGTTCAGTTATTCAATAATTGAATTCTAGAATATAAAATCGAGTTCGGTTATTTCAACTTCATTTTTATTTCATAGTACGCATGTCAAATACGCATGTTGTTCACATATGTCAAAAAGTTTAGATTTTTTTATCCCACAGTTAATTTTCGGTCATGATATGCAAATCCGTAGATTTTTTTTTTTTCTAAACGTAAATTTTTTCAAATTATTCCTAATTTGTCTACGCACGAAATGTATATGTTTCATTTTTACTTTCTTCTATCTTTACAAGAACAAAGTATTGTATTCGAGAAAATTTTCCAAATTCCTGTTTTCGACGGATTTACACGTTTTAGGGATCAGAGATCCTAAAAACATGTTTTTACAGAACGTCTCTCTGTGAGTCTGCCTGTCTGTCTGACTGTATGTGACACAAACTTTGTAGGCACTCTCTCTCAAAAAGTAATTTAATAATAAGTAATTAAGACGGAATTTAATAAAACTTTAGATTCAGTTAGCTCTTGATATAATTTGTTATTGCTTACTTTTTGAGATGTAAATCGCCCAACAGGTGGCGCTGTTATTCTGCATTTTTCAAAATTTTCTCAATAGCTGTATCTCAAGAACTAATGCATAATTTTTCATGAAATTTAAGATGCAGTTAGTCCTGGACATAAATTGGTCCTGGTAAGATTTTGGTGTTAATTGCCCAACTGGTCGCACTGCTATGCAGAATTTTTTAAGATTTCCCCAATAGCACGGATTTTCATCAAGCTTCAGATTCAGTCAGAAGTGTACATAAGTTGTTGCTGATTAAATTTTGGTGTAAATCACACTGACCGGTGGCACTGCTGAGCTGCATTTCTCAGGAAGTATTAATATGTATGAGGTAAAATAAAGTTTCGGGATTGTCACATCCGACTAGTTTAACTTGAAATATTCTATAAAGCTATGTAATTTAATTCCAAACATATTAAGCTTCAAATTCAGTTATCCTAAAACTTTTATAAAATAAAGTTGAGAGGAAATATAATTAACTTTTTAATAAATATAAAAGTATTTTGAGCTGCTGAGATAAAAAAAAAAATAAATGTGTTTTTTTTTTTATTTATTACATTTTTATTTCTTTTTTTTTTTATCTTACTTATTTTTTCCTCTTAAATTTATATTCCCTCTAATTTCCTTTAATTCTACAACAGAAAATAATGTTTAATTTATTTTTCATTTTCAATTATGTGTAAGAAATAAAATTATTTACAATATCTGATAAAATATCTATAAATTTATAAAAGCTAGTTCTAACTTTTCAGTATCTATTTTTCATCTTTTCACTGTTTTTAGATTTTCAGTTATTACATATTTTGTACAGAGAAAATGTGTAGATTTTATATTTCAGCTGAAAATGTTTTACAAAGAAATTTAATTTAGCTTCAAAAAACATGCATGAGATTGAGCTTCAAATTCAGATATTTGAAAGTTCTTTTAGAATAAAGTTGAAAGGAAATATACTCAATTATGCTCTAGGATAAAAGTTTTTTAGCTGTCGATATAAAAGGAATATTTTTTCTCAATATTTTATATATCTTTTTTTATATTTATTGTTCCTATTTTATGTTATTTTTAATTTTTTTCATATTTGATATTTTTTTCTTCGTGGTTCACTTATTTAATAATTTAATTCTATAATGTAAAAACACATCCGAATATTTCTTTTACATTTTTACTTTTTATGTAAGACATGAATATAAAATTTTTAAATTAGTAACAATATCTGATTAAAAGAGAAAATTTATAAAAGATATTTTTTATTTTTTACCATCCATTTTCCATATTTTTACTCTTTATAAACGTTTAGATATCAAAACATTATTTGAAAATATAATATTAATCGCTACTATGTTTTACGCTTCATTTGTCAGAAAAATACCTTATCCGAAGTCAGCTATTAACTCTATTTCTAGCTCTTCTCGAATTTCTCTCTGTTGTACCAATCAGTGCTTAATTTGTACCGGAGCTGAGATCCGATATTTATCCGGTACTTTTAGTGAATATTGGTCGAAATTAACTGGAACTCATAACTACTGCGCTCCGGAACATAGCGGAACAGCGCTTCCGAAAAACCAAAGACTAAATTATCTTTTCCTTTCCCTCCCATCTCCAATACTTTGCGTTCTCTCCTACCAAAGCACTTACATATGTAACCTAGCGGGTTGCATTCGTAGGAGCGTACTCATCTCTCTATCGCTCGCAAGTGTATACTCAATGGTTTTTCTTCTCGATGGTTTTTGAATTTGTTCATATGTGAAGAATAAGTGTTTAGCTACACACGGTGTTTAATTTGCACCATAGCTTTATTTTTAGTGAATACTTAAATATTAGTCGGAATCCACCAGAGCTTATGAATACTGCGCTCCGAAACCAACCCGAACAAAACTGTGTGTTTGCTTTGCGAGTTGACAAAAAAAAAAATCTTGGCGAGTAAGGATTTCCTGAAAATTACCCACTCCTAATTTTAATGTTTTTCTTCTGTTCATTTGAAAAAAAAAATAAATAGATTCTTCAAAATAATGCCTTACAAAACTTAATATAAAAATCCATCAATGATTTTTTCTCTCAAATATCCCGTACTTTTCTAATACAGAGAAAAAAAGAAAAGTAGGAGAAATTTTTAAATTTAGTAAATTACACTACAACAAAATTTTTTTTTTATCGAAAATTCAGTCGCAATCATTTTATTAAGTCAAAAGACATGATTTCTCATTCCAATCTGAACTTAAGTTTTTGTTGAAAATTTTACAATAATTAAGATATTTTGACGAAAATTTAATCATAGATACCTTGTTTGGGAGAAATATAATGATATCACAAAAAAGCTCTAAGCATCCGTAGTAATTCGGTTTGTGACACAATATGTATATATCAGCTACATGCTGCATCCCAAATGGGAGACTTTTAGATCAGCGGTGTTTGGATGGTCATTTCTACCGCTTTTTGCGATATTGTTACAATTCATTAAAAGCAACGTAAATCTGATGAAATTTTAGTTAAAAGGTTTTTGTTTTAATTAATTTTTCAATTAATTTTCAGCAGTGAAATTACGCTCGAAACTATTGACTATAATACTTGAATTATCACATTGCTAACGAAGCGTAGAACCAACAATGTGAAAAATGTCCAATCCTGGATTCGAACACGGAACCCTTGGAATAGCGCTGCAAGTGCTCCACTATTTAAGCTACGAGGACGATGCCCAGCTTAGCATTTCCCACATATGTTGGCAAGGCTGCAACTGCAGCACAAGATGGAATAGTCTTCATGGGCACACTATCCTGGGGCGAAACATGAGACGCAAACATGCTGGGTTTGTTTGTATCTCATGTTTCGCCACACATATTGTTGGTTCTATGCTTCGCTAGCAATGTTTTTGTTATTTTTAAAGTTGCGAACAAATATCCGAAATTGGTCTCAATTGATGATACATCTTGTGTTCGTGACTCATAAAATGAAATTCAACCATGTTTTCCAATACAAAAATGATTTTTGTAGTGTCCTTAACCAACTCTTAATATTTGTTAATCTTTTTTCATACACCCTAAATATTCATTAATTGGTGAATCTTTGATATTCATTAATCAATTATTATGATATTTAATTATCGTAAAATTATTTTATAATGATTTATAATCTAATGAATTGTTCTACTAATCAAATTTTTGTGGGTTGTTTTCCCCCAAGCAATCACTTGATTTTTTTTTTTCATTAAAAGACTGTCTATAAAATCCGTCGGAGATTTTAAATTAATTAATTAGTGTTCTATCATGCTTAATTATTATAAATTTACTTTTACAATTATTTATGAAACGTGATTTAAAGATTTATTAATTAAATTTTTGTGTTTTTCGTGGAAATATATTTTGTCTTTCAAATTATTATTTGTGAAAGAGCTGTTGGTAACTTTAAAATTAATAATCATATTCAATAACTCATGAAAGTGTAACAATTCTTAAATGTCTGCCTTAAATGTCAAATTCATTGTTTACAGAACATGGCTATTTCGTAATGCACGATAAAATATCCGACATCATAATTGATAAACTACAGCCATGTAAATAAATAAATAAATGGGTGCTTGAGTTTCAAAATTCGCCCTATCCAAAATTTAAAATATCATGTTTTCTCTATCAATATATTCTATTGGTAAACCTGCATAGAAAAAACACTACAATCTGTAAAGAAACTAGTTTTATCCTGTATTTCTGGCATTGTAAAAGCTTGGTTTATAATGAAAACCAATGGAGGAGTCAGGGTTTTTTGGCGATTTCCCAAAATTTGATTTTCTGGATAAGGCGTGTTTTTAAACTCACGTCCTCAAATATATTTTTAGAGATTCATTAACTGCTACATAAATTTCAAATTTAATCGTGATTTTTTCAAAAGTACAGTTAAAGAAACCTTTGTACACCAACTGATTTTATTTTTTTTCTCTTTATTTATTTGTTTCATTTATTATTATTATTTTTTTTTTTACAGTGACTGAAATAAAAAAAAAAAATCTGTAATTCTACAGATATAAATTTACAGAGATCAATAAATTTACCTAAGTTTATCTGTACACTGTGCAAAAAAAGATGTATATCTACAAAACTAGTTTTTGTAAAGTTACAGAAATCTGTAGCTTTGCAAAAGAATCTACTACAATTACAGTAATCTTACTAAAATTTTATCTATAAGCCGGGTTGCAGTTACATGAAAAGTTTTAGGCATTCCACTTTCCTAAAAAATCTCAGTAACCTTACAGATTTTTTGATTTACGGTACAAAAGTGTCTCTGTTACATGAATTTTTGTTGTTGCCGTTACATAAAATGTTCTAGGAATCCAAATTTCATAGAAAAAAATTTGTAGCGTTACATATTTTTTTTTTTTTTTTTTTTTTTTTTAACTCTTTGTACTGACTTATTTTCTCGGAGTTCTTGTTATATTGTCTTATTATTGGATGCTGTTTCATCATCACCTTTATAATATACTGACATCATCTCGTTTCTCAACCTAGAAAATCTTCAGAATTATGTATTAATCAGCCTTTCTTTTTATGCTTTTTTTCATTAGTTAAATAATAAGTATGCTATTTTTTTATTTTAATGTTTGACACTTTAATTACTAAAAGAGGACTTTCGCATGCAGTAACTCAAGAAATTTTAAATAAAACTTCTGGTTTTGATAAAATGATAGGATTATCAAAAGCTTTTTTTGCGATTTTCACTTGCTTCTGAAATTTCTGTTTGGAAAGGGTATGTACACTGTAAAAAATTTTTTGAAAAGTTACTTAAGTTTTTCTAGGAAACTGTGATTCCTAAAACTTTTCATGTAACGGCAACAATAAAAATCCCTGTAACAGCGTCTGTTACAGGAATTTTTCTTGTTGCCGTTACAAAAAAAGTGCTAGGAATCCCAGTTTCCTAGAAAAACTTTAGTAACTTTACAGATTTTTCTTTACAGTGTAGTTATACTGTCTTATTTTTTTTGGAGATCTCGTTATACTGTCTTATCATTGGATGCTCTTTCATCATCATCTGTATCACACACTGACATCATCTCGTCAAGCGCAGTTAATTAGTTTTTTCAACCCAAAAAATCTTCAGAATTATGTATTAATCAGCATGTCTTTTTATGCTTTTTTCATTAGTTAAATAATAAGTATGATATATTTTTTTTAAAGTTCGCGCAGTTTAATTACTGGGAGAGAACTTTCGCATACAGTAACTCAACACTTTTTAAATAAAACTTCTGGTTTTCATAAAATGGTAAGATTATCAAAAGCTTTTTTTGCGATTTTTAATTGCTGATAAAATTTCTGTTTGGAAAGTGTATGCAGTTATAGTATTTTCCAAAAACATGTCAAAAAGCTAAAGTTATTCTCTTTCATAAAAAGAAAAGAAATATTTAGCAATAAAAAGAATATCGCACCTTTTGTTTGTTACTCGCACTAGGAAAAATTAAATTAGAATATTAGTACATCGAAATCTGCTACATAAAAGTTTGTATAGTTTTCGATTTAATTAATAGAAACGCAATAAAATTATTAAATATTCTTTAAAATATCATTAAAGATTTACTTTTATTATATAAACAAAGTACTGTAATATTATTTGATATTGTACACTGTAAAAAAAAATCTGTAGTTCTACAGATGTAAAGTTACATGCTTACTAAACTTTCACCTGTAACTGTACGAAAAAAGCTGCAAATCTACAAAACTAGTTTTTGTAAAGCTACAAAAATCTGTAACTTTACAAATGAATCTGCTAAAATTTCAGTAATCTTACTAAACTTTTATTTGTAACCCTGGCTGCAGTTACATGAAAAATTCTCGGAATCCCAGTTTCCAAAAAAATTCTTAGTAACCTTACAGATTTTTTGATTTTCGGCGCAAAAGTGTGTCTGTTACATGAAATTTTGTTGTTGCCGTTACATGAAAAGTTCTAGGAATCCCAGTTTCCTAGAAAAACTTTAGTAACTTCACAGATTTTTTTTTACAGTGTAGAAGCTTTTGGTAACATAGATTGTGAAAGACTAAAAACAATTATAAATTTTCAGGATAAAAGGAATTCATTAACCGCTGGTAATTTTATCTATTTCAATTAGCTGTATAAATAGAATGATTATTTAACCCTATCCCTAGTACGTTAATCAGGATTCATGCTCGCGATTGATTCGCGTCTCAGGTTCGAGACATTGTCTCATGAACCTGCATTTAGTAGTGAATAACATGCCGTAGTGTATTTATGTAGTAGTGTATGTACACTGCAAATAGAAGCGTCTTAAATTTAGACACATATGTGACTGAAAAAGAATTTTAGACACTTAAGTGTCTTAATCTGAAAATTAAGACACTATAGATGTCTTAATTTAAGATACATAAGCGTCTTACTATGACCATGGTGTAAACGAACTGAGAATAATGTCTAAAATATCCGCAAACGTCTTATTTTAAGACACTTCATTGCTTTAAACGTGTCTTAATTTAAGACGTTTTGATTCTTCCGACGCAATAACCACCAGGGGGCACTAGCACTCCCAGTTGCGCATGCGTTTTAGATGTCTTCGTTCGAAGTGGTATACGTTGTAATTCAAACAAAGTTTGTTTTTATGTACGCGTGTATTTTAATTTGCGAAATGTGAAGTACTGTGATTTTAATTCGTATTAACTTGGATTATTTATTTATTGAATACATACATCTGACGTGTGTGCTCGACATCAAATGTCTCTTAGAAGCTGTCGTCGATACAAGGGCGGGATAGACACAGAACAGAAGTAGACGACGGTTAAATATTACACCCGGAAATTCTACAAAGCGTGTGCAATGGGCTTAGTGTTAACTCGTATCAATTTATATCAATAATATTGTGTTATTCATCTTCGTCCTGTCGAAGCTGGCAAAAAAAAAGAAACTTTTGTCTGGCGGGTCCTGTTTTTAGGATGAAACATCTCATTCTTTAAATATGGCTAGTCGGATGTATTATGGGATTACCTTTTAAACTGATGAAAGTCTTTCTCCCTCACTGTGGTTGTGGTAGTTTTTAAAATTTCAAATCGAGGAATATTTCTTACCTCTTGCAGCAACTCAAGTAAGTTTCTTTATAGTAGTAAAATTAGTGTATTTTATGATTTTATTTATTGTACTAAACAAAATCCTGCATGAAATTTAATTAGTTTTGAATCTGTTCGCAAAAAACCCCACTAATTCTAGAAGTATATATTTTTAAACTTATGACGTTCTTTTTTATTACGAATTATATATTCAATGTCAGTTCTTAGTTTCAATGGATAATTTTTATCTCGCAGTAAATGACGGCCACAAGGAAGTAAAGAAAAAAAAAACTTTGAAAGATGACCTAATGCTTTCTTACTTCCTGGCATAAAACCGCAGATTAAAAAAAGATAAATAAAGTAAATGAGACTGGTCTATTATATGAAGCTGCCTGTAAAAATATACATATGTATTTGATTTGCAATCAACTCTAATACTGATTTTTTTATTATTTTTAATAAAAAAGTAATTTGAAATTTAGAATGGGAAAAAGTAAAAACCTCTAACTAGATTTCGTATTTAAAATTGTGGTAACTTTATTTATATGCATTTATACGAAAAATACAAAAATGACAGATGTTACTGTATATATTTAAGACGAAAGAAGTTTGGAAATCATAAGTTATTTTTTCCTCATGTTTTTAATATAGAATATGTACTTATTTGTTTTTATTGATAGTTGAATAGCTTTTGTGAGTACCCTCTGATCTACATAAAAACTTGCCCATGTGGAAATATAAATTTTTTAAAAACATAATTTTTAAATAAGTATTTTCATTTTTTTTGGGGGGGGGAGGGGGGATTTTGCATGAATTTTTGTAAAGCTGATATCTTAAATCTTGCACTGATTATAATGAAAGTTTTGAACTTTTAGAGTAGGACAAGTTTAAAAACGCAAATATATTTAACAAAATACCAAAGTCATTTTTTCCCCAATGTTATTAAAGTAGAATATTTATTTATTTATTTTCATTATTCATAGTTAAATGGCTGTTGTGATTATCAAGTGATGTATATGTAAAATTGCCTATGTGGCAATATATTTTTTTATATTTTCATTTTTTTAGGGGGGTGGGGGGGGGGGGATTTTTGCAATTTTCGTACATCTGATATTTTAAATCTTTTTCCACATTCAACCGAGTATAATAAATATTTTGAACTTTTAGAGTAGGACAAGATTATAAAATATATATATATATTTATCTATGTACCTTAAAAGCCCTTAATAGCGAACACTTCGGGACCGCGGAATTTGTCCGATAATTGGAGATGTCTACTTTTTTGAGGTAAAAATATACAAATATGTATGTCTGCTGATTAAAAAAGTATTCGTTAAATAGAGGTGTTCGCTATTCGAGAATGTCCATTAACCTCCACAACGGATACTCCCGAATACCGGACATCTCAATTTAGACAACTATAATGCAGGGTTGCGTTTTTTGCAAAAGTACTTCTTGATTAAAGGAAGGGCAAACTGGGAAGTGCCCCGTCCCCCTACGACTGTAGTGCCCCCAAATTTGATGTGCAATATTTGTAAAGCTTATATTTTAAATCTGTTTCGAAATTGTACTGATTATAATCAATATTTTGAACTTTTAAAGTAAAATAAGGTTAAAAACAAAATAAATTTAAAAAAATCTAATATTTAGATAAATATTTTTTGTTTTTTAATCTTGTTCTACTCCTGAAGTTCAAGATATTGATTATAATCAGTACAATGTCGTAAAAGATTTAAATTATCAACGTAACGAAAATTGTATACCAAAACTGAGAGCACCAAAAAAATCAGGCTGTATTGGGGGGGGGGGAGGGGCAGGACCACAGCCAAATATTTTTCCAGGATTCAACGTGGTCAAACATGGCTACGTATGATGCTTACAAAAAAATGGATGCGATTCAGACGTTTGAAGTGTCTGAAATTCAGACGCAAAAAGTGTCTGAAAAAATTCAGACATTTTAAAATGTCTGAAAATTGAACACTCCATTTCAGACACTTAAGTGTCTGAATTTCAGACATTTTAATTTAGAGTGTATGTATTAGTTTATAATATGTGTAGTGAAAATATTTATGTAGGTAAGGTACTTGTGGACTGGGGGCCGGAGACGTCCGGCCTCGCAGCCCACCCCCAGCGAGGGCGTGACTATGCGCTCAGGGAGATACTTTCCGCGAATCTCCCGGGCTCGCGAGCGGCACCTTCCCCTTTCAATCGCTTGTCTCTCATAAATGTCTCTGTCGGATAATGATATCTGATCTTGAGAGACCTCCGTACAGTAACTCCGGCTCGGCAAACCTCTTGGGCCGTACTCCTCTATAGGTGTTCGGTTCCTGCGGGCTGTCGGGGCGAACCGGGTCGGGAACCAAGAGAAGGAACCATTTGGCTCCTCTAGCTGAATGGCAGGACCTGTCGTATGCGACCAATCATCCTCTTTTGGGAATAACCGCGTGACGTGCGCTGGGCAGTGCGCCGGTCTGACCGGAGTTTATGTGAGGAGCGGCCCTAACGGGCCATTCCTGGCGGCGACCTGCCAGACGCGCCGCGGGGCTTGGCTCTCGAGTCGTTCTGAGCATGGACAAATGGGGCTGCAATTGCCTGAGACCGGGAGATTGGACCCCGTCTTATCACAATTAGTTTTATAATTAGAATGATTATCTTTAGTAGTATTCCTAGCGCTTTAATCACGGGCCATGCTCATGATGGATTTAGAAGTTATATTTTACTTATCAAAATTAGTTAAGTAATTAGAATTATGTAGTTGATTTTTCAACCCTCTATTATTAATTAATCACAGATCATGCTCGTGGTTGATTTACAAGGTATATTTTACTTATCAAAATTGCTTATGTAATTAGAATGGTTATTTAACCCTATCCAGACTGCATTAATCAATGTTCATGCTCGTTATTGATTCATGACGTATATTTTATTTTACAATATTAGTTAATTAATTAGAATGATTATTTAACCCTATCCCTCGTGTATGTTAATCATCAGTCCTACTTGTGATTGATTCACAAGGAATATTTTACTTACTACGAGTCATACTTTTGATTGATTCACAAGGCAAACATTACTTAGGTTTCGCGGCGTTCCTAAATTCGTCTACATTTTCTTCCACTATTTCAAACCAAAAATCTTCGTGGTAGATTACTTTAACATCTGCAATAGAAAGCTATACTAAAGATTATCGTTTTCAAACAGTGGTGGCAAAGTGGGAAAACCTGCGAATCCTGGTTTAGTTTAAACGAGTCACACTCGCAGTTAATGCACAAAATATGAAATGAATTCATTCACTGAATACTTATAAAATGAATTTCAATATTGGCAACTATTTTTAAAATATCTTACTCTCTTTTATTAACAAAAGGATAATATCACATGACATGACTTGGCATCATCCATCAGTGAGAAGCAAACCGTTAAGTATAGGTACGTGAGAAAAGTCCTTCAACCGTCCAGCGACAATCCAGTCTCATATTTCCTCATAAAATACATACATATATTACAAAACAATAATACAAAAAAAAATTTCCTAAACCCGACATGATACAATATATATATAGGGTAATTCCAAATTCATGGTAGAAACTTTAAGGGTTTGCACGGGACATTTTAACAATCATATATGGCGCAGGTATATATAGACGCAAATGACGTTAAGGCTGTTAATCAGTCAATTTCCGAATTCCCCTCGCTAATGTTCACTCTATCGAAGCGTGCATTCGCACATTTCAAATATCTCCCCATTAAATTAATATTTTATTAACCATTTAGAAAAATGGTTATTGTCCTCTGTCAGGGTAGGAAATCAAAAACATATCTGAAGCGTTTTATTTGTTGAATCCCGCATTTTATTCGTTTTCTGATTGGCCTATACAGTAATCTGTATTTTCCCTTTACTTTCAACAGAGATGGATACTTCTGTTGCCACTATGACAAAAAAATAATAAAAACTACAAAAAAAAAATAATAACTCAGAAACAAATTGAGATACAGCTTTCAAACAAATTGCATGTAAAAGTACATTTTCTTCTCTATACGACAGTGTAAAAAGTAATATTGTGGGATGTTTAGAAGTTTAAGAATGAAATTTCATTTGAAATTGATCCAGGAATATTAATGTTTAATCCATGGCGTACGTAACGTAGGACCAGCTCCGTAGAAGTTTAAAAATTTACAGTACCGAAAAATGTAATCCATGGCGTACGTAATGTATGATCAACTCCGTGCGATTTTTTATGTCTTAATTTTTAGTCTTTGAAAAAATCATTTTCCAAATGGTCGTTGTAATTTGTTAAATTGCATTTTTTTATATATTATTATTATTATTATTTTTTTTTTTAGTTCACAAAATATTTCCCAAACGTACACTTAATTTAATATTTCATGTGTTAAAAGCTGACGAAATGTGAGTAAGATTTTAACAGTTGACATAAAATTAAATATATATTTTAGAAATATCTTGGCAACTACTGAAAAAAGAGACATCCTTTAAAAAGGTTACACAGAAAAAATAATTTTAAAATGTTGATTTCCTGAGGAGATATTTTAAATATACGAATGCATCACACACCGACACACCCACACACTTAACGTTAAGGAAAGGAATTCGGAAGTTCACATACTAACAGCCTTAAGGCTGCTATACACACAGCTTCCGAAATCACCTTGGTAATGTTAAGTCTATGGGCGTTATTAGTTGTCAAAATATTTTTAAAATCAATGCTTAATTTTATATGAAGTGTTAAAATTTTACTCACACTTCGTCAATTTTTAAACCATAATATATTAAATTAAGCATAGATTTTAGAAATATTTTGGAAACTAAGAAATAAAGTGACATCTTTTAAGAGGAGAACACTGAAAAAAAAAGTTTAAAATATTAATTACCTGGGGATATAAATGTAAGAATGCATCAAAAGCCCATAGACTTAACATTACCAAGCAGAATTCGAAAGCTGGGTGACTAGCAGCCTTAAGGCACAAATACATGAAAGAGCCATGAAAGGAAAAGGAAAGAATACAGTAGAACCTCGATTATCCGAAGTAATTTGGATCGACCCTCTTTCGAAAATTCGAAATTTTCGGATAATCGAGAATGCCCCAATTTTAAGATTATAGGCAAATTTGTGTGCTATATTTATGCTGTTAGTAACAAGTGCTCAATAGAAATAAATGAATAGCAAAATAAAAACAAGAATAAACTAACTGAATTTTAATTTTGAAATTAGGTACCTTTTACATATTTCACAAGGGTTTGAAACAAAGTTTTGCTTTTTGCAGTTCCGATTGCCTTTGCTTTGCAACTCTATCACGAAGTTTTTTTTATTACTATTGGTACCCCAGTATCACAGTCTTTCTCCTGCTTTCTACATACAACTTTTTTATTTTTGCAGCATCTCTCTTCATAACACTAACCGCTGCAATACCAATGCCGTATTCTTGAGCTTATTTTGTCATACTTTCACCTAATTCTACACGATTTATGATTTGAATTTTTTCAATAAATGAAAGTTCAAATTCGAGTGCTATAATCGTTCACAAGTGCTATGGTTACAATAGATGCTCAATATGGCGTTCACCGACAAGAATACATGCTTGGCCGCTTCGATTGAGCGATTGACGTACAGTTTCAAAGATGCCAGGTATTTCATGCACTCGTGCAGAGCAACGGATATTCAAGCGATGAGATCCTCAACAGAGTCATTTGGAACCACGAGAAATACCTGGCATCTTTGAAATTGTACGCCAGTCGCTCCATCGAAGCAACTAAACATGTGTTACTGTAGGTAGATGCAATTTTGAACACTTATAATAAACAAACCACTTGTCAACAAATCTGTCTATAAACATTTTTTCCCCTTTAATGTATCTTTCTTGTGTTTGCGCTTTAACACGTCACTTGCACCGATACATACCATAAATGATTGTTACAATGTGCTGTACCATTTCTTAATGTTCGTACCATGAATTTGGAATCACCCTGTATACAAATACATATGCAAAAAATACACAAAAACATATGCATTAACAATAACTACAAAGTAAAATTGATAGCAATGAAATAAAGGAAATGCACTGTACAATTAAATCAATTTGTAATATAACAGAAAACATTTCTCAAATACTAAACATCCGAACTTACAGATTTGTCTTAATGAAAGAAAAGCGTTTACTTAATATGTTATAGTTTTCTTTAAGCTTTATAAAGTTAGTTGTGTTATTCAAAATTATTTGAGCATTTTTCCTTAAACTTAAATTATCTCAAATTTGAAGTGGTGTTTTATTACGAAATATTTCCTGAGAGAATGCCTGAAAATTTCCATGGCCGCTTAGGTAATATGATTCAACAGCTCTATTACATGTGTAATTCATATCAACTTTATTGAGAATTTATCAGGTGTCGTTCCCTTTTGATGAGTGTTTCCATCAGGTTTGCTATTATGATAATGATAGATCTTTATTATGTAAGTCAATTACTGAACTTGGAAATAGAAGTATGGGAAATGATGAGACAAATTACTAAGTAGCCTGTATTTGGACTACCACTTGAAAAACAATCATTTCAGCTTTTTTGGAAAAAGAAATGATTTGGGGAAACTAAGGCTGGTTATTAGCGTTTTAAATCTTCATACACTGTAATAAGGACTGTATTTAGAAGTAAGTAACATCAAAATTATCCATTTTGAGTCAGTAGGTAAATCGATAGGTACCAAAATGAAAGAAATATCCCGTTTTTGGACCATTTCCTCTTTCAGTGATTTTTTAGGAATTATATGTGATAGCTGTTTTAGCCAGGAAACCGCCTTTTCATTCCCAGTTATACCAATATGAGATCTGACCCATGCAATTGTAACATATTTTCATTATTTGTTTCTTTTTTTAATGGCTTATGTTTCATAAAAGCTTTTATTAACCATATGTGCCCTATTTTTCCCTTCATTAGATTCCATAATTCTTTACCATGTTTGCGACCATCAATATAATCATTTCCCAATGCTTAATTGTTGATTTACTGTGGGATAAACATTTCAGTTTACCACAAGAAATCATTCAAGATTCGCTTTCCTATAGATTTATTTTATTGCTATAGCAATAAAAACGTAGTGGAAGAGTAAATCCATACTGTTCATCAATCAGGGTGACCGGTATGTTTGTTTGTGTGTCGAAAATATGAGTGGTTTCATGACGGATGTAAAGGACAGCTGTGTTTTTTAGAATTTTGTTCTTCAATATTTGTCTGAGCGAAGCGAAGGCTAATACTCAGCGAAATATTACTGTCCGGACACTTTACTACTACGATGGATATTACCGCCATGTCCTACTAAAAAAAAAGCCTAATAAAAACCTTTCGTCAAGCGTAACTCAAAAAATATTTGTCGGATTTCGTTTCTGATCGCACCAGAAGGTACCGATGAAGGTCGCCTACTGAATGCACCTACTATGAAAAATAAGTTCCAAACCGTTAGAAAATTATATAGAAAAAACTCTTAAAAAAGCACAATTTATCTGCATACGTCACAGAAATTTGCTGTGCGTCACTTTCACCGGTTGACGTTTTCGTAGACAACTGGTTTGAACACATGGAGCAAATAAAAAAAAAATACGCACGCAGTAATATTGAATAGATCAGTTTCAACCACGTGATCACAAACCTTGCAACAACCCGTGGCAACCAGTTTTGGTGGGCAAACAAATAATAATACAGTATTCCGTACCACGGTGACCGTTTTTAGCCTGTTGTATAAAATCTGGCATGTTGTATGACATACAACTGTGGATGATTAAAACAAAAGACATGAGTGTTTATTGATCCGGTAGGTTATCTTTCTCTGGATGTCTGTTTGTCTATCATACAGCATGCAATTTTCTTGTAAAGGATGATGTTATTATGCAGTAAAACCTCCATAACGGACACACCCGATTAGTGGACACCTCTATTTAGCGGGCATTTTTTTCGATTACCAACCCTTAAATAACTGTACATTTTTTACTCTCAGTAGCGGACACCTCCAAATAGAGGACAAATTCTGCCCTCCCGAGGTGTTCGCTATTCAGAAGTTTTACTGGTAAAACCTCCATAGCGGACACACCCGATTAGCGGATACCTCTATTTAGCGGACATTTTTTCGATTACCAATTCTTAAATAACTGTACAGGTTTTACTTTCAGTAGCGGTCACCTCTAAATAGAGGACAAATTCTGCATTCTCGGAGTGTCCGCTATTCAGAGGTTTTACTGTATATAATATTGATAATTATTTTACAGGGCCGCACAAAAGAATAAGAATACATGAAACGAATATAAACTAAATTCGGGATTGGTAGACCGTTGATGGTAATGTAATTTTAGGATGTTGTTACAATCATCCGCAGCATGTTTTTAGAGTTTCGTTCATCTAACGAAACCCTACCTGTCTCACTCCTTTGTCTGTCTGTTTGTCCGTCTGTCACAGAGCCCGTTCTCAGAAACTAGATATGTCGGAGACATGAAATTTTGCATACTTATAGCTGAACATCTCACATCAAACGACAAATAATAAAATTTAGAAAAAGGTTTAATATTTAACCCTTTCGGCTCTAACGTGTGTATTTATAGCAATTTTTCTAACTCAGCCCCTAATTAAGTTGGAGACATGAAAGTTTGCATACTTATAGCTGAACACTTGCGATAACACGATAAATCATAAAATTTTGAAAAAGTCATATTTAACCCTCCGGTCTCTAACTTCTGTATTTTAAGCAATTTTTCTAACTCAGCCCCTAATTAAGTTGGAGACATGACATTTTGCATACTTATAGTTGAACACCTCACATCAAACGACAAATAATAAATTTTTTAAAAAGTCTAATATTTAACCCTCTGGGCTCTAACTTATGTATTTTAAACAATTTTTATAACTCAGCACCTAATTAAGTTGGAGACATGAAATTTCGCATACTTATAGCTGAAATCCTCACATCAAACGACAAATAATAAAATTTTGAAAAATGTCTGATATTTAACTCTTTGGGCTCTAACTTATGTATTTTAAGCAATTTTTCTAACTCATCCCCTAGCTAAGTTGGGGACATGAAATTTTGCATACTTATAGCTGAACACCTCACATCAAACGACAAATAATAAAATTTTGAAAAAGGTCTAATATTTAACCCTCTGGGATCTAACTTGTGTATTTTAAGCAATTTTTCTAACTCAGCCCCTAATTAAGTTGAAGACATGAAAGTTTGCATAATTATAGCTGAACACCTCACAGCAAACGACAAATAATAAAATTTTGAAAAAGTCTACTATTTAACCCTCTGGGCTCTAACTTGTGTATTTTAAGCAATTTTTCTAACTCAGCCCCTAATTAAGTTCGAGACATGAAATTTTGCATACTTATAGCTGAACACCTCACATCAAACGACAAATAATAAAATTTTGAAAAAATCTAATATTTAACCTCTAATATTTTGTCTCGCGCAATTTTTAATTTAAACTGCTTTGCAATACTATTTTTTGTTCATTTTGCATAATAAGTGTAATGTGACGTAATTTGTTCTATTTCAGATTTCTAACGCGTGTTAATGAATTTATTTTACAATATCCTTTCTCTTTTAAAATTCAGATGTAAATATAGTTTTTATGGCGTAATTTTCAATAAGTGCCTGCTTTTTATACCTAATTATTTAATTCTAATTTGAAGGTTTTTTTCTGTTTATAATAGTAACGTGTAAATATTTTTTTTTTATTTGAAGCAAACATTACTGTTTGCGTTGTTTATGCAATTGACAACAGTTTAAAATAATACCATTTTCTAAAATATGTAAAAAATATCTGTCAAAATGCTGAATATTTGAAATTAAAATAGAAATAAAACCTCACAAAATGAGTCAAATTAAAAAAAAATTAATGAAATCTGCAGACCGGGATCTTCTATTGAATAAAATGATCTAAAAATGATTAAATTCCCATGTATAGCTTTTGCTCTTATAATTTTTTTTAATGGAACGATTTTGTCCAACTTTAGCATTAAATATCTCTTAAAATAATTCTTCGATTTGAAAACTGTATGCATTAGTGTGTTGATCAAACATTTAAGAAATTGCTGGCAAATTGGTGGTTTTTTATTAATTAAAAATTAACTATAAGTTATTTCGATTCCGGGTTACTTTAGTTGTCTCGGCCATGTTTTAATACACATGTACATATCTCTTCACAATTTTGGCTTCCAAATTGTGAATTTTTATTTAGAATTACAAACAGACAGATAGACAAGTTTTCATTTTTATATATCTCTCTATTCTATAAAAAAGTAACTAACGCTGTCACCGCCGCCGCCGGTTTTGAATTTTTTGTGACCGGAGGTCTTTCTTCGTTAATATTAAGAAAACTATTGCATACAAATATATGAAAATCGGTGGTATTGATGGCATAACAGCGCCATTTATGGGCTATAAACACCAAACACTAATCAGTAAAATTTATGTCTACGTCTAAGTCTAACTCAATCTGAAGTTTGATAAATATCAGCGCATTAGTTCTTCAGACAGAGCTATTGCGAAAATCGTGAAAACTCAGCTTGTTGGGCCATTTACACCAAGAACTAATCAGCACCAATTTACAAGGTATAACTGAATTTAAAATCTGACAAAATCCGTGCATCAGTTTTTGAGATAAAGTTATTGCGGATATTGTAAAAAATGCACCTACCTGTCAAGTAATTTACACTAATTTATAACGAGATATAAAATAATCTAAAATTTTGTTAAATTCCGTGCATTAGTTCTTGAGATAGAGCGCCTACAAAATTTGTGTTACAAAGAGACAGACAAAGCTTTCTAAAAATAGTCAAATCGTGTTCAAGACTTTCTAAACATGTAAATTGGTCGAAACCCGGATGACAAAATTTTCATGAATCCAATACTTTCTTCTTGTAAAGATAGTAGAAAGTAAAAGAACTAAAAAAAAAAATCTTTAACAGAGAGAGAAAAATAATAGTTTGGTTAAAGTCAATTTTTGAATTGTTTATATTTTATAATTGTTAAATAATATTTATATTGCTGTTGTGCTGTTATGCTTAAAATTGTCTTACTATGCGTCGGCGTCCCCGACAAAAGCTCTTAGTTTATTTTATTTCATTTTTATATTCTCATTTTTTTTTAAGAAAAATAAAACTCTGCGTGATCTCGAATCATAATCAAATGTGTTTCAAATTTTACCTTCCACTTAATTCCGTTTTTCCATCGTCCATGTATGCTGTGTACATGAACCGCAATAATTAACTTTTTGGACTCCGGCGTCTCTTACACAAATTTTATTCGGTCGGCACTAGGGCTGGGCGATACATCGATAAAACCGATAAAATCGATATAAATTATAAATCGCGATGACGATATCAAAAATCCTATACAACGGTACATCACGATTCTCGTAATCGTGAAGTAAACCGCGATTATCGTAATCGTGATGTAAACCACGATTATCATAATAGTGGTGTAAACCGCGATTATCATAATCGTGATGCAAACCGCGATTATCATAATCGTGATGCAAACCGCGATTATCATAATCGTGATGCAAACCACGATTATCATGCTTTATCATTAAACTGCAATCGGCGCTTTTTCAACTTCGAGTACTCAAAATTCTACCATTCTAAACCGCAGGTTATTACGATGACCATGATACTAATGGAGTATTTTATCCCTGCCTAAACCATGATGATTCCTGCCTAAACAATGATGACATTAAATACCGAATAATCGGTTTCGATCATCATGATACGTCTCACCCTAAACCATGATCACTCCTCAAGATTCTCCCAGCTTCAACCGTGATATTAACCAAGCCCTCAGTTTTCGATAAGCATGATACTATCATGGTATTATCATGGTATTACCATGGTATTACGCTGTGATTTCTCTCAGCGTAAACGGTTTTTCAAAAGGGAAAAAGTGATAGTTTCGGTGTTCAGGTTCAGATGACGGGCGATAAATATGATACAGCTGGTTTTTCTCATATAGTTGCCGACAGCAAATGATATTGTTTGTTTTGTTTTATCTTCAATCTGGTTCAGTGGTTTTGAACGAATATTTGTTCGTTGTTAATGAACAATATGTGAATCAGGGAGATAAATAAATGAAATATTACATTTTATTTGCAACAGTGGATTTAATTGGACAAATGAAATAATACTTCCATAGCAATATATATTAATGTTTATTCCAGGTTCTTTTTTTATGCAGATATTTTTACTTCTCTGAAGCTCGTTTTTTTTTTCTCCTGGTAGTTTCTTCTAAAAATTGACATATGTGAGTATTTGGTATTTACTGCCTCTGTCATTGTTTGTTTGTGGGGAGTGGGGGAGAATATTTAGATGTCAGTATTTATTTAATGTCACTAGAATTCAAAATAACAAACAGGGCAGAAAAATTAAGCAGTTAAAGTTTGTGTACTGACAATCAAAAGAGGAAAGACGTAAATTGTTCGGTGTGTGTATGTGGGGGGGGGAAGTTAGTTTTTTTTCTTCATTTAGCGGACATTGGTCGAAACGCAGGAGATCCTCATCCAAGTTCCCCGATAGAACAAGCATAAGAGATAGTCTTAAAGGTTAAGAAAAAGAAATATTTTTTAATTCAGAATTTTTAAGTTTAAACTCTTAGGGCTGTTCTCAAAAAAATATTATTTCACGCAAAAATTTCTAGCATATTCACGGATTTTTTAAATGTAATAGCAAGAAATTAGTTGAAAGTGACAGTAACTCATTAAAATCCTTATCCGCTATTGCATAAAGTTATTTAACCATTTGCACTCCGTTGTCACCGCTGTGGCGACACTATCTTTCCTTTCAAAATTTGTTTTTGGCACCTGTAATAAAGGATAATAAAATTTCCTTACTTAATCTTAGCATTTTTGAAATTGTGTACTTGAAGGAAACTTCTTTTATAAAAGTGGTGCCGACCGAATAAAATTTGTGTAAGAGACGCCGGAGTCCAAAAAGTTAATTATTGCGGTTCATGTACACAGCAAACATGGACGATGGAAAAACGGAATTAAGGGGAAGGTAAATTTTGAAACACATTTGATTATGATTCGCAGATCACGCAGAGTTTTATTTTTCTTTTAAAAAATTGAGAATATAAAAATGAAATAAAATAAACTAAGAGCTTTTGTCGGGGACGGTATTTAATGTCATCATGGTTTAGGCAGGAATCATCATGGTTTAGGCAGGGATAAAATACTCCATTAGTATCATGGTCATCGTAATAACCTGCGGTTTAGAATGGTAGAATTTTGAGTACTCGAAGTTGAAAAAGCGCCGATTGCAGTTTAATGAAAAAGCATGATAATCGTGGTTTGCATCACGATTATGATAATCGTGGTTTACATCACGATTACGATAATCGCGGTTTACTTCACGGTTACGAGAATTGTGATGTACCGTTGTATAGGATTTTTTGATATCGTCATCGCGATTTATAATTTATATGGATTTTATCGGTTTTATCGATGTATCGCCCAGCCCTAGTCTGGAGATACCGTACTGGGACAAGATTACGATTCATAATATTACATGTGGTGGACGGATGTTGGAGCAAAGAGACATCTGCTATGCATGTGGACGTATTTCTGGCATCTGCCACAGTGATATTTTTATATGAACTTTGGGGAAAAACTTATAAATATATTTTAAGAACGACCTTAGTATTTATGCTTGTACCCTTATTATTTGGATCCTCGTCGACAACAATTTTTAGTTGACTTTGCAGAGCGAATGGTTTTGTCGCTGTTTGTTGCGCATACACATAGCTTATCTCTAAACAATAGCAAATGATGTTATAAATATTTTGTCAGATATCTGAAACAATGTAAATTGACAATATCGAAACCAAAAACAAAATCTATGCTTTTTGATCGTTATCTGTTAGAAAAAAGACAACTTATTTCCAAATTAAATGGTTCCTCTATACAAAAAGGTGAACGAACGTAAAGTGTCTGGGTATTATGGCTGGATGGTATCAGAAATTTAATATCGCAATATATCTATGAGTTAATATTGATATTTGTGATATATCGCGATAACTACCTTAAATTATCCAAGAATAGAAATTTTGTTAATTTCGAAACATAAATGGTATAGTAGCAGTAATTTAAGTAAAAACAGATGTAGAGAACAACTACTAAATATCTTATACCTATATGTTCACACAGCATCATTAAAATAAATATATATATTTATATAAAAAATATTTTAGAAAAGAAACCAATGTTTGACATCTATTTACACTTATACCATTTGTTGCAAAGTATTTTCTTTCAAAAATAGTATGTTTTCTATTCTTCCTACACTATGCATTATCTATCAGAGACATTTTAATTATTGAAGTACTTTGCGAATAACTGAAAAATTATAAAATACAAACTAAAATAGAACATTCTTAAATTTAGGACGTTGACGATTTTATTTTAATTAACGCAGCAAAAGAGGAAGCTCGGGAAAAGCAAAAATTAATTTAATGCCACATGTACTGCTAATATACTTATTATTAAATAGGTTTCAGTGGATGATAGATGCAACAGAAAATGTTGCTTTTCAATCTTTCTCTAAGGAGTCAATTCATTCTTGGCGGTTCTCAAATCGAAAAGTGTGACTTTATGACATGTTCAGAAAATAGTGTGAAAGTGGACGTTTTGAACGGAATTTCCGCGCGAAAGAAGAATAACCACTCAAGAAAAGGTGACAAAGTCTTTGTCACGTGATCAAAATCTATTAACTTAATAAATAATTTATTTATCAAAAAATGGAAAACACAGCTCTATTCTAAAGCGCTTCCAAAATCATGCCTTCCAATTTTGTGCCTTTACGTTTAAAAATGAATTTGTAAATGTCAAAACGCTTTGCACTTGTTGAGCGGAGCAGTTGAAAACAACTTTAATAGAAAAAAATCACTGTATTTATTCCTTTCTACCTATTTACTACAAGAAAACAACATTGAAACCTTTTTAAAAAATATATAAATACTCAAATCCCACTTGAGAATAGTTTTATACTAATTTAATTTTTTTTTTTTTTTTTATAAATATGCAGAGCTCAAAAATATCAAGACAGGATATATTAAATTCACTCGAGAAAACTTCACTCTATCGAAAATACGACAAAGAAGACAGTCAATATGAATAAGCATTATTGACTGAGAAGCTCTTTTTAGAAGCAACCAATCATCACTGTGAAAGACGGCTTTGACCTTAGGCTTTTCACCAACTTGGGAACAAAACCAACAAAGGGGGGAAATTTTCCCATTAGCGGACTCCGATTGGTTGCTTGCAAACCGAGCATTCCATCTGCTTAGGTATAGATTCGATGATCACCAGTTATCTTCCGTATCAAACGCGACAATGAATAAGCAATGCTCATGTGTTATTATTCATAATGTATCAATTATCTGGAGTTATTGGAATATGTGTAGGCAAACCACAGTTACGAGATGAGAAAGGACGATAAGTGTTATTCAGTATTGTGTAGAGAGTCGAACGAACTTTAGGTTTACATTGAAGGGATGGATGTATTGCAATGATTGGGATAATTTCTATTGCAGATAGTCAGCGAAAAGGAAGATTAGATTATCTGTTTTGGATGAGGAATTAGGTTGAAGGCATTAGAATAGAACTTTTTTTCGGGGCTGTAGCGGTGAGCTTACAATATTATTATTTTATTGAGTTTTGAGTTATTTGAAGATTTTTTTTTTTAGGTGCTCGTGTTTGTAATTGCAGTGTTTGTTAACACTGTTATACTATTGGGATATATCAACAGGTTCAAAGTTTAGATATTCTTATTGCGATAGTTAAGAAATATCAATATCTGTTGATATATTGATAAATAATCCAGCCCTACTGGGTATATTATTCAATTTTAAATTAAAGTGTCTTTTCTACCTGCGCTATTTCAAGGACAATATGTTCGTTGTAATTAGTATAGATTTTTGCGAATGTCATGGCCTTAATTTGATAGAATGAACAACACTGTAGCAGGCCTTTATCGGTTTACCACAACAATTTTACATATTCTTTTAAGAATTTCTGTTATTCAATTGACACTTAAATGTATTTCGCTAAATATTAATTTTATTTAAGGTATACAACGTTAAATTATAACAGTAATGCAGATGATATTGAACATCAACCCAAATCAATTATTATTAAGCATACTATACTGATAAAGAATCAGATACTAAATAAAAAGTCCACAAATTTAAACAGTTACAATTCATTGTGTCAAATTTACATAGATGTTTTTTTAATATGATATAAAGCGCTATGCTGTTTTTTTTTACTGTAAATTATAATAATTAATTATTTAATCATTTTAGTGCCAGATGATTACATAAAAACTAGTTAAAAACCATCAAGTTTTGACTGCTTGATAAGTACAAGTACAGTTGGTGTAAAAAAAACACCTCATACCAACTTTGCCATAAGTAATCACATAAAAATGTGACTAAATACACCAACTGATTATTAAGTAATGTTCACTAATTAATACTGAACTAAAATTTTGGTTACGGTCGTCTACATATAGCAAATTATCAAGTTCTTATATAACGTTTGTTCAACAAGAAGTTCATACACATATTTTTCTACCACTCGTGACTCACTCGATTGGACCTGGACAAGTGATGAAAGCCTTAAATATGCTTGAAATCAGTGTTGAATGATTTTATAATTTGAAATGAAAATCTTTCCAAATGAACCTAATGGGGCAGATTCCAGTGCCTTCGGTAGCGTATGCCATCGAATTTGTATAATTTTATATTTTTTAACGAAAATCAATCTAAACAAACTGAGGGGCTCCGTTATAGTGATTACTAATTTAATTTTTGACATTTAGATGTATTAAATGTTCAATACTGAACAAAAGTTCCCGAGGAAAATTAAAGTTGTGTCTTCATATGAGGCTTAATACGATCTAATATGGAATAAAACTCTTAGATAAAATTGAAAATAGAAATTTGCAATTGTATTGCATTTAATTGTATTTGCAGAGTATGCAATTGTAAATGTATTGCATGTAATTATATTTGTGGAGTATGTAATTTTAATTATGTTTGTGTATTTGTAGAGTATGCATCTGTAATTATATTTATAGCTTATGCATTTGAATTGTATTATATGTAATTGTAGAGTATGCAATTTTATTGTATGTAATTGTATTGTATTATAATTGCATATTGTACCTACTATAAGAAAATTCAACCTAGACCTTGGAGATTTACTTCCTCTAAAATTTGGAGGAAAAAGGAGGTTTAAAGCTTAAACCTTCGGCATGGGAATCTGGATAGGGCCCTGTGCTCTTCTTAAATGTTTTATTTATTCTTTATTAAGTCACATTTCATTTTTTTTTCAATTGTGACTCATATTGTGCGGCATTTGAAACTAGGGAAACACATTTTAACAGAGATCTAATGCAGTTACAAATAAACGGACTGACATTTAATAACCTTAAATGATTATAAAACTTTTACTCACAAAAATGAGTAGCAAATTGCGAAGAAAATTTCAAGCTATAGTTTTCTATTCTTAAAGACATCGCTTTTCTTGCTGCGTCATTTTTCTATGTACCTTTTCTTTGTTTTCTTTCTACGCGCTAATTTTGTCTTTTAAATAGCTTAGTAGCATAACAGAAATGTTTTCTGTTGACATTAAATTTATTTCATAGGATATTATCTTGTCTAAAAGAACTATCGCTCTTTTATTTGAATAAAAAATGCATCATAAAGATATATTTTCTTATCTTTGTAATACCTTAAGTGTTACATAGTCTTCCGAATTATTTTTTCCTTATCTTGCGAAATAACCAGATAAAAAGAGGCGCGTGGAGAAGATAACTGAAAAAAAAAATAACGCATTTTGTGTAAAGGTGTCTAAATTTTAGATAACTTAATGTTGATCGATTTTATTTATTTGGGTATTTTTCTAAATTTGAAATTTAACATTTATATGTAAATATTTTCATCTGAGTTTTTCGTTCTTGAAGTTCTTAATTAGTTGTTTTAATATATATTCAATTCCACTTGGTCATCGCCTTATGATCTATTTAAATTATATTCGACTACTACAACTATATTCGACTTTCGACGAACCGTAAAGTTTCAGAAACGAAGGAAAATCTGTATAAATTTTTCTTTTAAAGAGAGTTATTTATTATTATATTTAAATTTTCTATATAAATTTTCAAAATGAGTTCTATTTCCGACTAGTAAATTTTATTTACCACAATGTGAATCGGTCGTAAGTCCACACGTCCACGATTAAGTGTATATTCAGTTTACGGTGGACTGGTTTTCGCAGTTTTGAAGTTTTATTTTAGAGATTTATTTGAGTGCGATGACGAGAGTTGCTAAGAAGAAAAAGGATAGAAGAACAATTCATTGGCCATAATGTTGTAAATAGTGTAAATACAACTTTCATTTCTATTATTATCATTATTATTTCCTTGTAGTCTAACACGTGTGCTGGTTGTAAGCCTAATTATAGTATTATTATTATGACTAAATAATGTGTGCAAATCCGCAGTCGTGCGGGTCCCACCCATATCGAATGTACCGGTGATGTCTTATCAATAAAATTGTGTTGCAAATCGTGCATGAGTTTTTATTTCACAGGGTATTAGTCCAGTTTGAGAGTGGGGTCGACGAGCTAGGCAGGCTTTCCAGCGGGGAATATTTCCTCGTTACGTAGAGTTGGATATCTAGGATCCTGGCCCATCGTTGCAGGTTAGTTGATTGTGCCAAGTGTTGAGGTCGCTGTTGTAATGGTCAGATGTCCCTTTGTAACATAGATTAACCCCTTAACGGTCACTTAATATTTGAAAAAACTATCAGGAAAGTACCTATTATTTTTATTCCAGAAATTGAATAATTATAAGGTTTCTATATAAAATATGCAATTAGTTGTTTTTTAAGGCGAAAAAAAAAGATGTTATAGAACAAATTCACATTTGTGGAAAAGCCATCAGGAGAGAATTCTGTCTTTTAATGTTTATTTTACACCATACAAATTAATGCGAATAAGACCTTTATTTTTCACATTTTAGATCTTTATTTATCATCATCAAACAAATTTTTACAAATAATATTTGGAATAATATAATATACATTAAATTTTAATTATTAATAATTTTTTGAGTGTGATATATTTCGAAACATGCAATACAAAGTCCAACATCACAATCAGCGCCAAAAACAAAATCCAAGGGCTAATATTCAAAGACTTCACACGGAAATACCAGTTAAATTTTTTTGGTTTCAGAAGTTTTTTCCAGAAATAAATCTTCAGCCCGAAAATATGACGGGCACGAGAAATAACGAACGACTACTCAGCCCGTGATCAGCCCGAGAATTAAGGGGTTAACATACAAGATGAGACATTTACGGCAAAATATGCAATGGCAACAGTACTAGCGTTACTACCGACAAGGGGGAAGAATTAACAAGCCTCCGAAATTTACCTATGTTGAAGAAATATGTTTGCGCTCTATGTTTTGAATATCTATTCTTTCATAAAACGAAGTAAGAGGCAGGCGATATTGTATTTATGCTTTATTTATTTAGCTGCTTCTTTTTTATCGTACTTGTATTGTTTAACTTTCAAAATGAAAATTAGAGCAATAATATAAAAGAAAAACCCTAGAAAATTCTGTTAAGAACGTAAATATGTAAGTTTGTGAGATTAAATTGTAAAAAATCAAATTCAGGTATTGTATTAATTTATTCATATCGAATAAAATTTTATTAAGTGTAATGTCAGTACCTCTATTTAACTTTTAGATTTATATTATTCTAAAAAATTGTCGAAAGGAATTTTTCTCCAACTGTAATTTTATTATTATTTCTTATATGTTAATATTATAAATATTATTGAATTGATTGTACGTTAACTACATTAAAATCCATATTTTTATTTTACCTGTAAGAAAGTGAAAATGCGTAAATTTTAAAAGATTATTGTAAGAATTCTTTAATACGTTAAACTTCATAAATTTAAAAAACATCGGCTATAAAAATTTTCCTAACAAAATTTGAATATTTAAGAAATTTTTTGGGACTTGTAGAGTGCATTATTTCGTATATTTTTATATTACACCATTGCTTTATGTAGCTTTAAATCCAATTATAGCATATTTACTTGACGTATAATATCCAAGACGAAATTTTTAGCTTGTTTTTCGTGGTTTAATACCCGGAAAATCATGTATGGAAAGAAAAATATATATCCTTGCATGAACATAGAATAGATATTAGATATATAGAATAGAATATCTATTTTATGTTCATGTATCGGTATAATATTCTGTTGAAAACATAAACACGCAACATTAAAAAAAGAAAGATTACAATAAGGTAGACGCTCAATAACAAAAATATTACAAGGATGGGAAGTTTCTTCCCCATTGTCACTAAAGGCGCTGCGATCGCAACCGCATTACCATTACGCTCTATGGAAGTGTCCGATCTTGTATGTCTATGGTTTGTAACGTCTGGAAGAGCTATACTATTGACCCATGTGAACATGTGGATCCGCAGTCCTCCAGATGCTTGTGTAAACCTGGAAGAAAGCCTAAGGGGAGTCCCTACCCATAGATTAACATTCAAGATGGGACATTTCCATAGAGCGTAATGGTAATGCAATTGCGATGGTAGCGTTTTTAGTGACAATGGGGAAGAAACTCCCCATCCTTGTAAAATTTTTATCATTGAGCATCTACCTTACTGTGATCTTTCTTTTTTTAATGTTGCATATTTACGTTTTCAATAGAATCTTACAACGATACATGAACACAGAATAGATATTCTATTTTATATATCTAATATCTATTCTATGTTCATGCACGGATATATGCTTTTTTTTTTTTTTTTTACATGATGAGTGAGCAATATAAGTGCAACGAAAAGCAAGGTAAAAATTTCATCTTGAATGCTATAGATGAAGTAAATAGGATACAATTGGATTTAAAGCTACATAAAGTAATGGTGTAATATAAAAATATACGAAGTATTGCACTCTAGAAATCCCAGAAAATTTCATACATATTCCCATTCGGTAGGAAAATTTTTATAGCCGATGTTTTATTACTTTATGAAGTTTAACGTATTAAACAATCGTTACAATAATCTTTTACAATTGTTTTTAAATAAATTGGAAATTTTAGTTTATTGAATTTTCGGCTTTTCATTTTGAAAATAAATTCGAACTTTGGTATTAATACAGCCAATACGCATTCGTGTACGGAATAAATAAAAATTCCCCCTTCTTTCTAAGACTTGCGGAAAGAATTAACGGAAAAGCATGTTTTGTAGGAGTACGGAAATTATTTGTTTAAAAATGACGAATAATTTAGTGTACAAAGACGAATTTTTCTGACAATGTGCGAAACCGGAAAATCCTGCAGTCAAAAGGGATATGGATGACAAACCGATTACAGCAGATCGCTACTGGTCCTGATAATACCATTCAACCTTCCAAAATCGGGTAATTTCCTTAAAAGATAGCATATTAACGTGTTTTTAGAGCTTGCGGGTTCTGGCAACGCCCCTAAATATCTGAGAAAGCCTTGACACACGTCACGAAAACGTCACCCAAAGCAGGCAAAACAAAGAAAAAAGATCATTCATTGACTCGTGGATACCTACGAACCAATGAATGATCTTTTTTTCTTTGTTTTGCCTACTTTGTGTGACGTTTTCGTGACGCGTGTCAAGGCTTTCTCAAATATCTAGGGGGCGTTGGTTCTGGACGTAGGATGGCGAGCGCAACTCGTAGTGTCAAAGCTGGGTTGGGTCCACTGATTTATATAATGGTATTAACTAAAACTTTCTTTAATTAATTTTAAATGTGTAAATTCCTGTACGAATACTTTCTTATTAATATCTTTTCCAAAACAATCTTGCAAAAAAAATCACAAAAATTTATAAATCAGGATCCTCTAGATAGCCCAAAATGTGAAATATACATATTTTTAAGTCCTCAGACTATAATATCATTTGCTCAGAGTTTGGTACAACTCTGCTTTTTGACATTTCTTCTCTTCTATCTATATTATTAATTGTACATTTTCGGAAAAATTCGTCTTTATGAACTAAATTATTCGTTATTTTTAAGCAAATAATTTTCGTACTCCTAGAAAACATGCTTTTTCTTTAATTTTTCCTGAATGTTTGAAAAAGAGAGAGAAATTGCGTTTATTCCTTGCACGCATGCGTATTAACTGTATTAATACCAAAGTTCAAACTAATGTTTTAAATGGAAAACCGAAAATTTAAAAAAATCAAAATTTCTATTTTATTTAAAAACAAACAAACAAAAATAATCCTCTCGATTTAATTAAAGTATCAATTTTCTAATTCGTTTAAACTTATTAGCAATTTATTTTTTAGAGTATTAAAAAAATATTCGAACGTAAAACATATTCTAAACGAACACGTTTAAAAATTATATATTAGTCCAATTAACTTTAAAAAATCGATTTTATTCAAAAAAAAGCAAACTTTTTTCCGAATTTAATTAAAAATATTAATATTCAAAATTTACATCTAACAAGGAAGGTCTCCATACGGGCATATTCAGAAAAATCTGAAAAAATTACAGAGTGTTCATTTCATGTGGATATATATGTTTGTAAAAAAAATTTTGGCGGAACCCTGATAGAACGTTCGTAAAAAAAATAATGAAATTTTCGTTTATTTGGCGATTTATCATCGGTTGGCGATGAAATGAAATTTCGAAAAATACTTTTCATGTCGAATACTCTTTAAGATAAAAATATTTCATATTGAACTTGTTTAAATAAATTTAACTTAAATAACTGTAGTTTTGTCAGTTTTAGTTTGATTTAGCTAGAGTTTTGTCATATATGTATTTATAATGAAAGTTAAATATCAAATTTTATGAATTAAAACAAAATTAAAATTGTGCCATTATCTCAAAATTAAGTCCAATTGAGCGCTGTCGGTTCAATTTTGTTGCTATGGAAACGACGAATTCCTTGGTTTGAAATAAATAATTGCTAAATGAATCTTGCCTTTATTTTGGAATACGCTTAAATATTTGAAAGTATTTTTGATAGATAAAATTGTTTTAAAAGTAATAAAATTAAGTAACAAGCAACATAAATATGTAATACGAAAAAATGTATTTATTAAACTCTCTCATTTTTTATGTTTAAATTCATTAAATACTTTTTACACGCATTCTAAAAACCAATTAACAAACAATTTTCCGATGCATTAAAATCGTTTGCTTTTCGCGAGTACTGCTCGCCAAATCGTGTGACGTTTTCGTCTTTTCGCGCCAAATACCCGAAAGTATTTTATGTTTTTACAGACTTTCTACTGTAATTCCGCCGCTAAATTTTACTGATTCTTTATTACATACATAAGTAGTTTAATTGGTATTTTTTTCAAAATATTCTGAGTACGCCCAGTATGGAGACCTTCCTTGTAAGAAGTAAGTTATATATCTAATATGTAATAATTTTTAAAGATATGTCTAATATGTAATAATTTTTATCCTCTATTGTTCTATAAATGTTAAAAAATCAAACATTATTTCACAACGACAAAATCTCCCAATTAAGTATATATGTGCGAGCTTTCTGAACAAGAAATTTATCAAGCCTTACCACATCCCTTGTTTTGAAGAAAACCCATATCTTCATTTTAAACACAGACTCTGCATGGTGCTGGCTGGCTGAGTGGTTAAGATACTCGATTCGAAATACGCGGTCCCAGGTTCAACGCCAACGTCATCCATGGAAGAAAGAGAAAAGTGTTTTTTTTTTTTTAACTCCTTTTTCCAAATTAGCGAAATTTTCTGTCCTACAACGGAAAAAAAGAACGGAAATTTCTTTAGTTGGCGGATATTTTCTTTCGTGTTTGCTGGGAATCCTTACGCTAGGTGGCGCTGCGAATATCGAAGACATTGAGTATTTGAACACAAATCTGAAATGAATATCTTAACACAATTTAAGCTGTGAAGCTAATTTTTTTTTAACTGTAAATAATATAGCATCATTGCCACCAACAAAATAAATAAGTAAATGAATAAATTCTTTATTTCAAAGCCATTTTTTTTTCTCCTTAAATCTGGTTTTACTAAGTAACAAAAGGTTTCGGTTTTCATAATTTACACAGTTCAGAATCAATAATAAAAAAAGCGTATAAAATATATAGGATTTCTATACAATACAATAATTTCTATACCAGTTTAATGATTGGGAACGTAAATCACAAAAGAAACAAACTTGAAATAGTGTAATGAGAGCTTGAAAAACACGAGCGGTCGTAGCGTACGCTGAAAGGACTTATTACATGTCCGATCACGAAAACCAAACAGCATCGAGCGCGGTTAGTACTTGGGAGGGTGACCACATGTAAACCGCTGCAAGTTCAAGTATTTCTAAAGCTCTTGGTGAAACTAGTTTATAGAAAAAAGAGCCATAATACTTTGTTTTTTTACAGAATTCTATAAGAACTTTTTGCAAGGGAAAGTGCTGGGCCAGCAAAGGAATAGCAGTTTATAGGTGCTAGCACTGCAGGAAAGTAATGTGATGGCATACCAATGCTGGCCTGCTGTTGGCCATCACTGATGGGCCAGCTGCATTCCGCACGGTTGGTTGGTTGGTTGATTTTGTGACGGCCGATTATCTACACTAGGGATATAGGCCCGAGGGGGAGTGCCCTTCGTGGGGGTCTTTCTAAGGGAACCTAACCCGTATTAACGCATGGAAATCCATGGTTCGAAGAAAACCACGAAAACTCCGAACGATTAGGCCGACGTGCGCGATTGGGATCGAACCCAGCACTTCCCGTCTACCAGTTTCGAGAGCAGAACCTCTCAGCCACTGGTGGGGCCATTCCGCATGGACACTTTTGTACTGGTTTAAAGTAATGGCACCATTGCACTTTACCGCTGAAGGCAGTTCTGGCTGCCATCTTTTTTCCAGCTGATGGCCCACTGTTTCTTTCTTTGCTGGAAATTCTCGGATATGTTCCGGTAGCAATGCTGCTATGAATATTTTCATGAATTGAAAAAAGTATTTCTGAATGTGTAGCAATGTATTATGTCATCAATTTAATTATTTAAATATAATAAAAATTTTGCATAAGTTCTAACTATTAATCTGTTTTTTCTCTTTCTTACTTTGAGAAACTGGACCACACACATCGTTCTGAAACTGTACATTCTTTCGAAACAATCAATTCGATACTACTCTTACCTTTGGCAATTCCTATCATAAAAAAATATTATTAATTGTGGCAATATGTTGTGAAAGTATCAAAATTATTATTCAAATTTAATAGGAAAGATTGCTTAATTTCTAAATAAATTTTTGTTTCTCTTTCTTACTTTGAGAAACTGGACCACACACATGGTTTTCAAATTACAAAGTCACTCCAAAACTGCGTTTTTTGAGGTTGACTTCGATAAGGTGTTCAAAAATGGTTTTTGTTTAATAAAATGACCCACCTAGAAAGTTAATGAACTCTTGTGATGATGCAATGCCCCAAATTGCATAAACTACTATAAGTAAATAACGCTTTAAACATTTTAATTTATAAGAAAAAGGTGAAATTTAGAAGTATGTTTTAAATAGCTTGTAGGCATTGTAAAAGTGGGCATATAAATGATAAAAAAAAAAATCGGCAATGCTTCACAAACTGAGTCCATTTGCATAATTGTTATAACAACATTTCATTTTTGTTCAAGTAAATCAGTTTTCTATTTTCCATCATTTATTACATGCTTAAAATGCATACCTAAAATGCTTAAAACTTGTTGTACATTTAATAATTCTTCCTATTTTTTTTAATGCAGAAATTTTTGTCCCAAACAGAATGAGACTAAAATATCAGGATATTAATCTATTCTCTCTCAATTTTGTTTTGTTTATTTTCTGGTAAAACAGAAAAATAATAGTAAAATCCACGCTGAAATGTAAATGCAAGAGTAATGCAACAGAACTTAAAAAATAAATTTTTTATTCAATTTTCAAATAGTCCCCATTAAGAGATCTCTATAAACACAACATTAACCAGAAAAAGTGCGTAAGAAATGTTTGATAAAGTGTTATATATTTATAATATTTAATATCCCATATCACTTTTCTGGATATTATTACATTTTAGATTTTTATATAACTTTTATGACTATTCGTTGAGTAATACTTGCATTTATGTTTCAATATTTCAGATAAAAAAAACTTTTGAAACAGTTTAAGAATGTAGCTAAAGCTGATTGCTAAAAGCAAAAAGTCGTCATTTAAAAATCCCTATAAATACAACATTAACTAGAAAAATTGCCTAGAATTCGCTTGATAAAATTTTAAATATTTATTATACTTAATATTCCATATCACTTTTCTGGTTATTGTTATATTTTAGATTTTATATAATTTTTATGGCTATTCGTTGAGTAAGCCTTGCATTTATATTTATGTTTCGATATTTCAGATAAAAAACTTGAAACTGTTTAAGAATGTAACTAAACATGATTGCCGTGAACAAATTTATTCGAAAAAAGAATTTAAAGCATCTAACTGCGGTAATACCAACCGGAGAAAATTAATAAATCCTCAGATGAGCACACAAAGGGAAATGAATTAAGACTTACAGAAAAAATAATATTTGTTCTGTACAAAATACAAGCCAAAAACTCAATGCATATCCTAACATTATTTTTCTTTTCTTCTGGGAAAAGTAACATTTTAATGCAAACATGCAAGTAATACATGTAGTTTTAAAAAATAGAAGTAAAAATGAGGATTGCGAAAAATACAACAAAAATCAGAAGAATATTGTAGGGAAGCTTTAATGAAATTTTAGGTATTTATTTTATTTTATTTTCGGTATAAATTTCTTGGTTATTATTGTATTCAATTTTTTAATGTAACTTTTCTGGTTATTCATGGAATACACCAAGTATTTACATTATATCCAATGTATAACGCACATTTTTTAAACAAGAAAATTGGTCTAATTTTACTGATGCGTGTTATGGGCTAGGTATAGACGTGAAATCTAAAAAAATTAAGTAGGGGAGACCGGGGCAAAATGACTATGTTAAAAGTTTTTGTTGTTTATTAATTTATTTTTAAGTATAATAAAATTAATTCTACATGAATTGTTAGAATATTCCTTTGTAGTTTTAAATATATTACCATTTAATTTTTCAAATAAAAAATAATAAAGGATAATATTATTTTTTATAACATTAACAAATCGTCATCTTGCCCCAGTACTGGGGCAAGATGACTTTGGCCTTGCTAGCAAGACGACAACACAGAAAAAAGTCCTTCCGGCCAGTGCCGGGAGGAAGAGGTAGCTTTCATATTCCTTATTTTAAAAAAGCCAACTTATATCATTCAAACACACGAAGCTCAATTTAGTGGAAACCGAATATAGGAGATTCAATACTAATTTTTATCAATATAATGAATGAGAATTTCGCGAAATTAGTCAGCTTTATCCAAGCTGCTTTTCTTTAAAGTAACTTATATTTGGCTGCCAAATTCGGCAATTTCTTAAAGTGCTTGCTATTTTAAGACAACATGGTGGATGAGGCTAACCAGTGAACTTGGTCGAGACCTTAGTAATTCCTGTGCACATGCTCACTCATATCGGAATCGGTTGATATATACGAGTGCTGTCGCATGCAAAAAATCAGATTTTTCAAAATGTCACCCACAATAGAAATTGAAACTGCTATATCTGAGCCATTTTTTAAGGCAAAGACAAACAAAAAATGCTCCTGAATCCTTATATCAAGGTCAAATACTTAAGAAAGAAACCTTTTTTAATTTCTAATTTTTTTGCACCTCACTTTAAATATAATTTTTTTTAATTTAATGGCCGCCATTTTGAAACAAGATGGTTGATGAATCCGGCCAGCAAACTTGGTCGGGGTATTGATGTATACTATCCACATGCCTTCTTACATCGAAATAGGCGAATACTTGTGTTATCGCGTGACAAATACAAGATCGTTTCAAAATGTTAGCCATGCTAGAAATTCAAAGTGCTATAATTCAACCATTTTGTAAGATATAAACAAAAGGACAAATTTTTAGAAACAAAAACTGCTCAGGAATCTTTGTATCAAGGCCAAACACATAAAAAAAATCTTTTTCATTTTCCAATTTCTTAATACCTCATTTTAGGTAGCTTTCTTTACAAAAAGCTACCTATTGCAGCCGTTCGGAGGAAAGCGATTTCAAAAAATTTTGGTATATTTTCATCGAACAGGACCCCCAGACCCCGAAACCGCCCTCCGTTCAAAATTGATATATATATATATATATATATATATATATATCTGAACTATGTCACACTGTAACTCTCGTAATTATCAACCGATTTCGATGTAATTCGGTGTGTACATAGTACATACCAATGTCTCGACCGAGTTCGTTGGCCAGCTTCATCCGCCATTTTGTTTCAAAATGGCGGCCATTTAAATTTTTTTTAAAAATTTAAAATTTGAAATGTGGTACCAAAAAATTAAAAATGGAAAAATATTTTTTTCTTATGTATTTGACCTTTATACAAAGACTCCGTAGCACTTTTTGTTTCGTCTATATCTTAAAAAATAGCTGAGTTATAGCATTTTGAATTTCTAGCGAAGCTGACATTTTGAAACGTCCTGAATTTTGTCACGCGATAAAAGACGTATTTATGAACCGATTTGGATGTACCTTGGTGTGTACATAGTATATACAAATAACTCAACCGAGTTCGTTGGCCAGCTTCATCCGCCATCTTGTTTCAAAATGGCGGCCATTTAAAAAAAATTTAAAAAAATTAAATTTAAAATGAGATGCCAAAAAATTGGAAAATGAAAAAGATTTTTTCGTATGTGTTTGACCTTAATACAAAGATTCCGGAACAGGTTTTGTTTTGTCTATATCTAAAAAAATGGCTGAGTTATAACATTTTGAATTTCTATTGTGGCTGACATTTTAAAACGGCCTGATTTTTGTCTTTCGTTAACAGGCGTATTTATGAACCGATTTGGTTATTACTTGGTCTGTACATAGTGCATGACAATGTCTCAACCGAGTTCGTTGGCCAGCTTCATTCGCCATCTTGTTTCAAAAGGGTTGCGATTTTTTTTAATGTATTTTAAAATTTTAAATGAGGTATTAAAAAATTGGAAAGTGAAAAAGAATTTTTTTATGTGTTTGGCCTTGATACAAAGATTCGGAGCAGTTTTTGTTTCTGAAAATTTGTTCTTTTGTTTATATCTTAAAAAGTGGTTGAATTATAGCCCTTTGAATTTCTATCATGGCTAACACTTTGAAACGATCTTGTATTTGTCACGCGATACCACACGTATCCGCCTATTTCGATGGAAGAAGGCATGCGGATAGTATACATCAATATCTCGACCAAGTTCGCTGGCCAACTTCATCAGCCATCTTGTTTCAAAATGGCGGCCATTAAATTAAAAAGAATTATATTTAAAGTGAGGTGCAAAAAAATTAGAAATTGAAAAAGGTTTCTTTCTTAAGTATTTTATCTTGATATAAGGATTCAGGAGCATTTTTTGTTTGCCTTTATCTTAAAAAAATGGCCCAGATATAGTAGTTTCAATTCCTGACGTGGGTGACATTTTGAAAAATCTGATTTTTTGCCTGCGACAGCACTCGTATATATCAACCGATTCCGATGTGAGTGAGCATGTGCACAGCAATTACTAAGGCCTCGACCAAGTTCACTGGTTAGCCTCATCCACCATGTTGTCTTAAAATGGCAGGCACTTTAAGAAATCGCCGAATTTGGCAGCCAAATATAAGTTAATTTAATTAAAAGCAGCTTGGATAAAGCTGACTAATTTCGCGAAATTCTCATTCATAATGATTTAGTATTGATAAAAATTAGTATTGAATCTCCTACATTCGGTTTCCACTTAATTGAGCTTCGTGTGTTTGAATAATATAAGTTGGCTTTTTTAAAATAAGAAATATGAAAGCTACCTCTTCCTCCCGGCACTGGCCGGAAGGACTTTTAAATTTTAAATTTAATTTTTTTTAAATGGCAACCCTTTTGAAACAAGATGGCGAATGAAGCTGGCCAACGAACTCGGTCGAGACATTGGTATGTACTATGTACAGACCAAGTTACATCCAAATCGGTTCATCAATACGCCTGTTATCGCGTGACAAAAATCAGGTCGTTTTAAAATGTCAGCCACAATAGAAATTCAAAATGATATTACTCAGCCATTTTTTTAGATATAGACGAAACAAAAAACTGTTCCGGAATCTTTGTATTAAGGTCAAACACATACCAAAAAAATCTTTTTCATTTTCCAATTTTTTGGTATCTCATTTTAATTTTTTTATTTTTTAAATTTTTTTAAATGGCCGCCATTTTGAAACAAGATGGCTGATGAATCTTGCCAACGAACTCGGTCGAGATATTTGTATGTACTATGTACACACCAAGATACATCCAAATCGGTTCATAAATACGCCTGCTATTACGTGACAAAAATCAGGACGTTTCAAAATGTCAGCCACGCTAGAAATTCAAAATGCTATAACTCAGCCATTTCTTAAGATATAGACGAAACAAAAACTGCTCCCGAATCTTTTTATCAAGGTCAAACACACAGAAGAAAATATTTTTTCAATTTTCAATTTTTTGGTACCACATTTCAAATTTTAATTTTTTTTTTTATTTAAATGGCCGCCATTTTTAAACAAGATGGCGGATGAGGCTGGCCAACGAACCCGGTCTAGACATTGGTATGTACTATGTATAAACGAAGTTACACCCAAATCGATTCATAAATACGCCTTTTATCGCGTGACAAAATTCAGGACGTTTCAAAATGTCAGCCACGCTAGAAATTCAAAATATAAGAAAAAAATATTTTTCCATTTTCAAATTTTTGGTACCACATTTCAAATTTTAATTTTTTTTTTAAATTTTAAATGGCCGCCCTTTTGAAACAAAATGGCGGATGAAGCTGGCGAACGAACTCGGTCGAGACATTGGTATGTACTATGTACACACCGAATTACATCGAATTCGGTTCATAAATACGCCTTTTATCGCGTGACAAAATTCAGGACGTTTCAAAATGTCAGCCACGCTAGAAATTCAAAATGCTATAACTCAGCCATTTTTTAAGATATAGACGAAACAAAAACTGCTCCGGAATCTTTGTATAAAGGTCAAATACATAGGAAAAAAATATTTTTCCATTTTAAATTTTTTGGTACCACATTTCAAATTTTAATTTTTTTAAAAAATTTTAAATGGCCGCCATTTTGAAACAAAATGGCGGATGAAGCTGGCCAACGAACTCGGTCGAGACATTGGTATGTACTATGTACACACCGAATTACATCGAAATCGGTTCATAAATACGCATTTTACCGCGTGACAAAATTCAGGACGTTTCAAAATGTCAGCCACGCCAGAAATTCAAAATGCTATAAATCAGCCATTTTTTAAGATATAGACGAAACAAAAACTGCTCCGGCATCTTTGTATAAAGGTCAAATACATAAGAAAAAATATTTTTCCATTTTTAATATTTTTGGTACCACATTTTAAATTTAAATTTTTTTTTAATTTTAAATGGTCGCCATTTTGAAACAAAACGGCGGATGAAGCTGGCCAACGAACTCGGTCGAGACATTGGTATGTGCTATGTACACACCGAATTATATCGAAATCGGTTGATAATTACGAGAGTTACAGTGTGACATAGGTCAGATATATATAGATAGATAGATAGATAGATAGATAGATAGATAGATAGATATCAATTTTGAACGGAGGGTTGTTTCGGGGTCTGGGGTGTCATGATCGATGAAAATATACCAAAATTTTTTGAAATCGCTTTCCTCCGAACGGCTGCAATAGGTAGCTTTTGGTAATGAAAGCTACCTAAAAGTTGAACATAGTTTATCTTTTCAATATGTTACATTGTTTAACAAATGTTAACTCTGTTTTTACATCTTACAAAGTATCAAACTAAGCATAATGCATTGTAAGGTAATATTGAAGTGTTTAGTTGTGCAGCTAACAATAATCACAAATAAAAATGCCATTTTCATAATTGGGACATTCCTCTTGCCACCACTCTTGGCATTTTCAGCACTGGATCCATTCTTCTGTTGGTGAGTCACAATATTCCTCGTCACAAGCAGGACATCTAAAAACACCATCCTTTGAAGTTGATGCAACTGGACTGTTTGGCCTGTATTTAATAGACTTAGTCCCACAGGAAGTTTGAGCTTTTTTACTCCCTATTTAGCTTCACGAGCTTCTTTTCTCTGTTTTTTAAACATTCCTGTTCCTCCTTCTGCTTTTCTCTTTGTTCTAACATTTCTTTAAAGGATGTGTTTCCTCTGGTCGTCCCCTTTCGAACGACACCTCCCCCGGTCTGATGCGCTCTTAGCTCCAGAGGAGATAGAAGCGCAAGGTCGCGTGGACAAACACACAGACAAACAAGCATATACATGATTTATATAGAATGGACAACATAGTTAGTTTAATAAATTCCGAAACACGAGGCAGGATAACGAGCTCGTCATCTTGCCCCGCACTGCCTGTTTAAAAATTTTCGTTTTCATTGCCATGAAGGAAGGCAAATAATTGACATTTATTCATGATAATAGATAGTTTTTAAACTAAGTAACTCATAAATATTAAAGAGAAACGATATATCTTACCTGTATCTGTAGCAGAGCTTATTTACACATGCATAAAAGTTATAACGTGGCAGCGGCAAACAATCAAAGCTTCACAACTAACACAAAAATGGCGATTTCAGCGTCTCTATACTATTGTTTAACGAACGGCCGATAGGAGAGTTAGTAGTGTCCGGTTGATGCTGCCACCAAGTGGAAAACGGGAAAATTAAGACATCCGTCATCTTGCCCCGGTCTTCCCTATAAGAACTGATATTTATGAAGAAGAGAAGACGATGTGATTATTTAAATGCATATCAGTGCGATTTCAAACGTGTTGTGTCTTTTCAAGCAGATAGGCCTCATTTTAAATCTGCATATATTCTTTACGTTTGTACTAATTGTTATATTTTTTATGTTTTTTACTGTTTTTTTTTTTCGTAAAACCTATCTCATGAATGTGCACATAATACGTCCAATGTACCTAAAAATAGAAAAATACGGTCTCAAATCTTACGTGCGCCAAAATATACCGTATATTTATTTTTAAACATTTAAGGAAAGGATCGACTGAAACAGGTTTCAAATATTGAAACCAAAGTTCAATAATCTTTCTATTTTCGGCCAAAAACATAAATGTCCATTTTTTTAAGTAGCTAATACATGCATATATATATATATAATTATTAGTTAATTACACATGTAATTATTTTATTTTCATATAAAATAAATTGTAATTAATTCATCAACGACAGAAAATGATTTTCTAATTATACGAATTTCATCTAATTAAAAAATGTTTTAGGTATACATACCTCGATTTATCTTTTATATTGAATTTTGTAAGTGGTCATCTGCTGTACTAAAACCTTCTCAAAAAGTATTCGAAACACTTCTGCGGTTTCAAACTGACAAATTACAGTTACAGTTAAGTTTGCAGCTTTTCATGAGCACGTGAAAAGCGTCTTCAAGGTTTAGTCATATTTATATTTCTTGCTTTATAATTAGCATTCAAGTCTTGAGTCAGTCATGACTGATAATTATAAACAGTGAATTTCAATAATCATAGGAATAAATAAAGAATGTCTCATTTGAGCCGATAAAGCTCAAATCAATGAGTAATGTTGAAAATTTCCTAAGGAAGGAACGAGAATTTTGGAATACAGATAGTCTCCGTCTGGCCGAATTTTCAGCAGCATTTTCGCCGAAACTCAGATTTTGGGCCGAAAACGAAAATGAAAGCGAATTTTCGGCCTATCTCTGATTTCAGATGAAAAAGTTTCACACACGAAAATACTTCAGAATAAATATAAAACTGACAGTCTTGAACAAAATTAACCTTAAACATATGTACAATATTTAAATTGGCTATTACCAATCTTAAAATGTTAATAAAACTCCAAATAGAGATTGAATACAGTATGAAAGCAAAAAACTCAAGGTATTACCCATTTATAATCTTTTTTTTTTCTTTTAAGGAAAAAGCAATGTTGTAATGTAAAAGTAGAAGTAATACATGCAAATTTAAAAAATAGATTAAAAATATAAATATTTTATTTAATTTAAAAAAAAAAAAATTCATTTAAGGACCGCGATAAATGCAAACTATATCCAGAAAATTTTTAGAGTAAAATATTTTATAAAATATTAGACATTTACATGAATTTTAATTTTTATTAGAATTTTTCCGGTTATTTCAGATTTCAGTAATATCTGTATCTTTGAAATAAGTTTAAATTAAATTTAAACAAACTTATCGTAGTCACCCGATATTTTGACTACCACCAATTCATAATAAGAAATATTCGTTTTATTTAATCTCAGAAATCTGCGATTATAAAAAAAGAGAATATTTCTATACGGAAATAAATGGTACTCAAAAATCGGGAGACTATGCTTAATGAAAAACTATGCTTAATGAAAACTATAAAAACAAAACACATCTATTTTTTCTATATATATAATAATTCATTTTTAGTAACGCGTCGTATTCCTGCCGACAGAAAATTAAATACTACGTGTTGCATCTTTATTTCCCTTCATTAGATTTTCTACAACATTTTATTCCATTGGTGATTATTTCCTTTTTTTTTTTTTTTTTTTTTTTTTTTGGTATAATCCATATATTAAAATGTTTAGGATTATCAATATGTTTGAGATTTTTTAGTGAGTTCTATTTTCCAATTCGCTTTATTTTAATACACGTTTTAGCATAGCAATTAATGTATATTATTATTACATTCCATCTTCATTTAGCATTTTAGTTAATAGTGTTATGTAAACTTGTAAATTAAATTTTGATTCAAAGGTATTATATATGTGTGTATATATATATATATATATATATAATAAATTTTAAACCACAAATATATGAAGAAATTGATAAAGTTCTGAAGATGATTTAGAAATGAACATAGGAAATCAGTATGTAAAATAAGAAACTATGAATGACTCACAGAATCATCAGAGGAGCATGTGAGTTCATTCACAGAAGATGCGTTATTTCATCCAATTTTATCGGCATTAAGACTAAAATGACAAAATTTAGCTTCTTATAAGGCAAACATTACAGAAAATAGATAATAAAAAGCTAAGAGATCCAAAGATATATATATATATATATATATATATATGATGTGGCTTGCGGTTCCCAAAACAATTAAACCACATCCTGACCACAGTAAGAGGTGCAGCTAAAATCCCATGAGAACTGACAGAGTAGACAAATTCTATAAGACAATAAACCTGATGAGTAAGTAATTCTGAACCGCAGCCGGAGGGCTAAGATTCGATGTAACGTCAGAGTTGTGCTGCGGACCGACCTGGTAAGACGTACCCGGTCAAGCTTCCGAAATATATTGAATGCCGGTAAACTGCCGTAAGAAATTCCCCCTCATCCTCCTAAGCCCTGTATATAGTTAATGTGCTCTGTAAATATAATCTATGCTTAATCAAGACATTAAAACGTAATTATTTCTATACTACGAGTGTTCAATCAGAAGCCTTTACTACCAAAGTTCGACCACAGTCAATCCCACCTATTCTACATGGGCGCTCGACCTCGTCGAATCCAGCTATTTATCAAGCCCCTAGACATCCATGAAACTGTTGTGAAATCCAACTTCTGAAATATTTAAGATCCGCGAAGATTCTGTTCGAAGTTTCTCTCCGCAGTTCTGATAAGGAGAGAAGGGAGATCTACTGACCTACTTATCAGTGATCGACTCACCCGTTTTCTGTGCGTGTGGTGTGAAAGAAGACATCTGGGATATTTTTTTCGTTCGCAATGGATATAATCAAACCGTTCGGAGTTCTCTTTTTAAAAAAAAGGATACCAATTTGGAAGTAAGATTTATTTCTTATTCAGCCCTGTTTTTGCAAGATATACGGCCGGTGTTAGCTCAAATTAATTCAGCACGAGTTGAACGTATCAAAATTCTACATACTTTGTTATTCGGCACTGATGAAAATAGAAATAATCGGAAAAATTTACGGAAGTTTCAGGGATTCAAATTTAAAATGGGGGATCCTGAATTTGACGATAAAATCGCTGAAACGGCCAAAAACTTCCCCTTAGCTCAACTCATTTCTATGGCAAATTTACTTTGTCTAGACATTGCTGGTAACGAAGCAGACATTTCACGACGTGTTATTGAAGCCCTTGCAGACCTAACAAAATTCCAGTCCTCCATTTCACCACAAACCGATTCAGAACCCGATGATGAAGATTCTCGCAATACTTTGCAATCCAATCCATTAACGAGTTTTTCTGGTACCACTTTGCAATATAATGCTGCCATCTCCCCCCATTCGGCACCGCGTCAGTCCATTTCTTTTACCGATTTCGAAAATTTAATTACACCCTTTTCCGGCAAGCCAGTCGAAAACATTCTACAATGGTTAGAAAGATTTGAAGGCTTGGCCACAACATTTCAACTGAATGAGTTGCAAAAATTTCTTTTTGTCGAAAGGGCTCTCAAGGGTACTGCATTGTTGTTTGTCCGCATTGAGCCAGAATTAACGTCGTACGCAGCTTTAAAGCAAGCGTTAATACAAGAATTCGCGCATATTTCCTCTTCCGCCCAAATACATGAAATGCTAGCTTCACGTACTTGTAAGCCCAACGAAAAAATGAGTGAATACTTTTTAGTAATGAAAGAGATTGCTCAACGAGCGAAAATAGACGACACATCACTCATACATTATGTTATCACTGGTATTAGAGATACACCTAATAATAAAGCCATTCTTTTTGGCTGTCAAACCCTCACCGAATTTAAAAGTAAGCTTCAAATTTATCAGCAAATTTGCGATCAAAGTCCCTACCTGCGCCAGTCCCAGCCGCGGCCTGCACATGTCAGTAATAAACCCCTACACGCGGAAAAAGTCCCGAAAACGATTTGTTTTTCTTGCGGGCAAGTGGGGCACGTTGCGAAACAGTGTACCCATAAAGATAAAGGAATTAAATGTTTTTCGTGTAATAATTTTGGACACAAAAGTTATGACTGTGCTCAGACCACCGCCGTCCAGCGTCGCACACAGGCACCCCTCCACCTCCTCAGAATCCCGTGACAAAGCGTGATAGGAAAATCCACGTACTAGAATTGGATAAGTCGCATCAAAACATGAAAATATTAGTACAAATCGCAGGCCTAACAGTGGAAGCGTTATTCGATACGGGCAGCCCCATAACTGCGATACGGGAAGACCTATACCGGTTACTCGGGTCCCCCCCTCTAACCCACGTCACCGTTCAACTTAGCGGGTTCGGCGGCAGCAATGTAACCCCAACGGGCTCTTACTGCACGACCATCCAGATAGATGACGATACATTCCCTACTACTACTTATATCATAGACTTTTCCCGCATGACCATCCCCCTCATCATAGGACGAGATATCATTTCCCAGGGAATACTTACGTGTGACCAAAATAGTATCTCACTCAAAAAGACACCCGTCACACCATTATTTATAAGTTGCATCGACATCTGTGAAAGTGCACACGAAGTGGACCTAACCCACATTACCGACAAAAATATCCGCAAACAGGTAACGACCCTAATCCAATCCTACAAACCTAATAAAATAAAACCTACATATTTAAGGATGTCAATAGTCCTAACCGACGACGTACCAGTCTATCAACGCCCACGACGAATGTCCCTCAACGAGAAGGAACTAATCCGCAACCAGATTGATCAGTGGCTAAAAGACGGCATTATACAACCGTCATGCAGCGACTACGCAAGTCCCGTAGTATTAGTGAAGAAAAAGGACAATTCTATGCGTTTATGCATTGACTTTCGTAGACTTAATAAAAAGATCGTTAAACATCGTTTCCCCCTATCCCTCATCGATGATATCCTTGACCAACTAAAGCAAGCTATAGTCTTTACAACACTCGACCTCAAAAATGGATTCTTCCATGTAGACGTGGACCCGCAAAGCGTTAAGTACACCGCGTTTATCACATATGACGGTCAATTCGAATTCCTTTAAGTCCCTTTCGGACTCTGCTGCAGCCCTACTGTATTCGTCAGATACCTCGCCTGTGTTTTCCGCGAACTGCTGATAGAAGGAGTATTAATTTTGTATATGGATGATCTCATTATTCCCGCAAAAACAGAAGCCGAAGGCCTCCAAAAGCTGAAACGAGTATTAGACACTGCCGCTGATTACGGTTTAGAAATCAACTTCAAAAAATGTCTGTTTCTGCAGCGAAAAATCGAATTTTTGGGCCACGTCATTGAGAATAATACCATTGCATCCTCTCCAACAAAAGTTAAAGCAGTCCAACATTTTCCGGAACCTAAAAACGTCAAACAGTTGCAATCGCTCCTAGGATTGACGGGATATTTTCGAAAGTTTATCCCACAATATGCCTCTATCGCACGACCCCTGAGCAACCTCTTACGAAAAACATCAACTTTCGAATTTGGACCAGAGCAGAGGCAAGCGCTGCACACCTTACGTAATCTGCTCACTAGCGCTCCAGTTTTACACATTTTTATACCGGGTTCGGACCTCGAAGTGCACACCGACGCCAGTAAATACGGTTTTGGCGCAGCACTTATGCAAAAGACTTCTGACGGCCACTTCCATCCGGTTCAGTATATGAGTAAAAAAACTTCACCACAGGAAGCAAAATTAAGTAGCTATGAACTAGAAGTCCTAGCAGTTACTGAAGCACTTAAAAAATTCCGTGTCTACCTCCATGGCACCAGATTCCGTATCATCACAGACTGCCAAGCATTCCGAAAAACGGTAGATAAAAAGGACCTTACACCGAAAATCGCGCGGTGGGCCTTATTCCTACAAGACTTTGATTTCGAAATTAAACACCGCCCAGCTACGAAAATGAAACATGTAGACTCTCTTAGCAGATATCCCGTTCTGCATGTTACATTTGATGAACTCACACTCAAAGTCATACGGGCGCAAGAGAAGGACCCCTTTGTATCGGGTATCAAAACAGCAGCGGCCGAAAACCCGGTCGCCGACTTCGTGGTTCGCAACAACGTGTTGTATAAAGTTCAACGTGGTAGAGATTTATTAGTGATCCCCGAAGCAATGCAGCTTAACATAGTTCAAGATACACACAATAAGGGACACTTCTCTGCAAAGAAAACGGAAGAAATTGTGTCCCAAAACTTTTTTATACCTAAGCTACCCGAGCTCGCACGTACAGTTGTGGCAAACTGTATCCCGTGCATTTTAGCTTCCCGGAAGTCGGGAAAAAGAAGGGTTTTTGCATCCGATTCCTAAAGGCGATACGCCCCTCGATACATATCACTGCAATTTTCTAGGTCCATTGGCATCGACAAATAAAAATTATAACCACCTGTTCACAGTGGTCGATGCATTCACAAAATTTTTCTGGTTATATCCGGTCAAGTCTACGTCAGCACAAGACGCACTGGATAAGCTCAAACTCCAACAAACCACATTTGGTAACCCCAGACGCATTATCACAGACAAGGGTCCAGCGTTCACATCTTCGGACTTTAAAACTTTTTGTGAACAAGAAAATATCGAATGCCATCATATTACGACTGGAGTTCCCCAAGGGAACGCTCAGATTGAAAGACTACATTCCACGCTCATCCCCATTTTAACGAAATTATCTTTAAACGACCCCACGAAATGGTATAAACATGTATCATCAGTGCAGAGAATAATAAATAGTACGACTTCGGCCACGACCAAATTCTCCCCATTTGAGCTGCTTACAGGTGTGAAAATGAAAAGTAAGGATGACCTAGTCATTAAACAGTTATTAGAAGCCGAACAAATTCAGTTAACTATGGACCATAAACAACAGCTCCGAGATACAGCGAAAGCCAACATTTTAAACCAACAAGAATTAAATCGTACTCAATACAATAAGCGAAGGAAACCTCCTACGCAATATAACATCGGTGACCTAGTTGCGATTCAAAGGACTCAATTCGGATCTGGATTGAAACTGCAACCCAAATATTTTGGTCCGTATAAAGTTATTGAAGTCAAGCCCAACGACAGATATCAACTCCAAAAAGTGGGTCAGCACGAAGGCTCCAATACGACATTTTCTGCAATAGATCACATGAAACCTTAGCCGCAACATTAACCATATGCCCACAGTACTCTTCTGTACTTCAAATAAATTCTCGCGTTGCGAAAAGTGTGTTTTTTTATTTCCCCATAGGAAGTGTTCATGGTTTTTTTTCTGTGTGTCACGTCTACCAGCCAAGTAGCACAGTGTTTTTCATCAACCAGTGTTAATAGTGGTGCATTTTTTTTTTCTTTTCACGAAAAGTCACTTATGTTATCCAGACAGCAGACTGTAAGTACTTTATTTTTATTTTTATTTATCTAGACTTCCTGAGTCGGACATTACCAAACCTTATTTTTTTTTTTTTTTAACAGTGACTGATAGGCCAAGAACTTATTTACCATCAAAAACTGTTTATTACAGAACTCTCCCAGATAAGAGAAATTTTTTCAAGACTTTTTTTTCTCTCTCTTTTTATACACAGCAATGGAATAACAGCTTTTCATTTATTATTACTCCTATTATTTTACAAGTTGCCATTAATATTATTGTTTTTCGTATTATTATGTATGTCTTTATATATTTGATAATTTTTGATATATTTTGAAATGTTTAATTCAAATAATTGTTTAAATTATTAGTATGTACCCCCCTCCTTTCCCCAATACCAGCATTTATTTTTTTTAGCTTAGTTATTTTTTTTCTCTCTCTCTGTATAGCAACTGACTGCTCACACTACTTAGGACGAATTTTTTTTCTTTCCTTATGTTAGATTTTTAAGACGAATGACGAAAAATATTTTAATGACGAAAGACGTGAAGTTCCATGGCGGATCTTCTTCTTAAGACAGCAAAGAAGGTCATTTTCACATGACACACGAAGACGTTTTTTATTTTCTTTTTCTTCACGTTTTTTTTCTTCACGTGGTGTAGTGCAGTTCAGCTTATGCATTGTAATGGAAAAGCCAAAATTTAAATTCATTTTTTTTGTTTGTTTGTTCGTGTTTCGTCAGTTCTCTCCCTTTCGGCCTCTAAATTTTTTTTAAAAAAGATAAGTTTTTCTTTCTTTCTTTTAACTTTAGAAATTTCGAAAATTTTTGTTAGTGCTTTTTTTTAGATAAATTTTAATTTGCCCTTTTTCTTGCTGCGGTTGCTCTCACGTGTGCAGGGGCGCACACCTGTCAAGATGGACGAGTGTGGATGTGGCTTGCGGTTCCCAAAACAATTAAATCACATCCTGACCACAGTAAGAGGTGCAGCTAAAATCCCATGAGAACTGACAGAGTAGACAAATTCTATAAGACAATAAACCTGATGAGTAAGTAATTCTGAACCGCAGCCGGAGGGCTAAGGTTCGATGTAACGTCAGAGTTGCGCTGCGGACCGACCTGGTAAGACGTACCCGGTCAAGCTTCCAAAATATATTGAATGCCGGTAAACTGCCGTAAGAAATTCCCCCTCATCCCCCCTAAGCCCTGTATATAGTTAATGTGCTCTATAATTATATAATCTATGCTTAATCAAGACATTAAAACGTGATTATTTCTATACTACGAGTGTTCAATCAGAAGCCTTTACTACCAAAGTTCGACCACAGTCAATCCCACCTATTCTACATATATATAAATATATATTAAGTTACAGAATATATTTATTTTAATTCAAAACGTATATTAAGTTTCTCTGATTTTAGTGGAATGTAAGACTGGCAACGCATTTTGAAGCCTATAGGAAGTTATTTTTTGCAGTGGATGGGGGGTGGGGGAGGGGGATTTTTCTGCCTTACCACCGACTGATGAGAAAAGGCGTGTCTAGTTTCTTTTTTAATTTAAATTTAATATTCTGAAGTTTATAATTAACTGTTAACATATAGTTATATGTTTTAGTTAATTGGTTTGTTACTTATATACACCTGCTTTCAAGTTTTAATAATTTGAAGTTCATATTTTTGATGAATTGGTTGGATTCGAACGCTGGACCTTCCGTTTAGAAGACACTGCGGACGTTACCTCTTTATCTCTAATGCTTGATTACATCTCTGCAGTATTTATTAAATTCCCAAAACGTTTTCGGCCAAATTCACACGGCCATTATCAGTGTTTACGCCGTTTGAATTTGGCCGAAAACGTTTTGGTAGTTTAATTTGGTTTTTAATGTATTTTTAGGGTGTTTTAATATATTTAAAATAATTTATATTACATATATGCACCTAAAAGCAATTTTAGTACGTTTTATTTGTGCTTTACACGAATTGTAATTATTTACTCAAGGTGAATTTGACATTAGAATTTTAACATTCCTTTATATTTCTTGTTTTTTTCTCCTACCTATACAATAATAAATAGATTAAATTTTATAGAAAAGTGTTTTATAAAATTTTAGATGTATATATAATTTATTATTTTCGGTATGCTCAAAAAATTATTTTAGAATTTTTATTGGTTGTAAATAAGTTGGGAATTTGGAAGACAGAGTTTTTTTTAAACTCCGATGAAAAATACTAGAACAAAACATACCTTTTGCTGTTATTTAAAATCAATACAACTATAATTAACTACAAATGAATTTTATAGAAAAATGTTGTATTTTATATACGTTATACACTGGGCAAGACACTCTATTACCTTTGATCTATTCTTTCCTAAAACCATTCAATTAATACAGTTTCCCCTTAGTCGCTAAATAAATTTCTTTATTTGCACCAAGTAACAATTCAAATAGTCAGAACCCCATAAGAGATATAAGTCACAAGGTTTAAGTGACCATTACCAAGTATAGCCTGTTTTCTATCCGTCTGAATTCGGTTGAAAATCTTAAGAGTCCACACTAGTCAGGGGAGACACGTAAACGCCAGTGTTAAAGTGTTAAGTCTATGGGAACATTATTTTCAAATATCTTGCTTGCATTTTAATATTCTTATTTTTATTTATTTATTTATTTATTATTTTTTGCGTAAGATAGCTGAGGTTTAGCTCTAAACGGGCTAGTTTTTGCTTTTTTCGATTTTGGTTATAGTTTGTTTATATTAGGACAGTTTTATTATACAGGACAGTTTGGACAATTTGTTTATCTTCGGACCGGTTCCAACCGGTTTCGAAAGTGAAAGTTTTATTTATTTTTTTTATCTGAATCCAAAATCGAAAAACTAAAAACTAGACCTGTTATAGATCGTCCTCAGTTATCCTGTGCAAAAAAATCATTCAATAATATTAAAATCCAAGGAAGATATTTGAAAATAACGCCCCCATAGGATTAATATTAGCGTTCCCGTATCTCTGCGTGACTAGTGTAGACTCTTCCGTGCAGACATGTGTTCAATGTTTCGGCACTCTAATTTCTTGTTTGTTTCAAGTTCCGATTAAAACCTCTTGTAGCGTGCAACTCATGGCCATATTAATAACCTTTAGGTCTAGGAGAGCAAGGGCACTTAGCATATACTAAAGTTGAAGCAAATTATCCAAGATTTATTCTCGAACATTTGTCTAACATAAAAAGCCTATAAGGATATAAATTGTAATAAAGTACTCTCTTTGAGTGTGTGCTTCTCGTAGCAAACTATAAGACTAGCAAACTAACTATCCTACTAGCCGCGCGCCGCACAGTGGAGTATTTCACCCGAAATCCTGGCCAAAAGTATTTTTCTATGTAAATATAGTCCGATTGCCTTGAAGTTCTTAGATGTTATTGGGTATCACTATGGCACGTTTAGTGTTGTAAATGAAGTCTACAGCATTTACGGTTCATTTACAGAGACACCCTTACATTATTGTCTATGGGAAAAAATCGCTTGCTCTTTATTTTAATGATATCACACTATTTTAAACGTACTGAAATTTATATACATCACTGAAGTGTCCTAAGGCACTTATTGTACGATATAGTGTGCATAGAATATATTGTTCATTTACAGTAGGGGTACACAACCTTTTTAAGAGAAGGGCCACTTACAAAAATCTCTGAGTTGTCGAGGGCCACACCAGTAACAGGGAGAGAATTCCATTTCCAGGAGGTGATCTGTGCCCTATAATCAGATAAATAATATGATTTCTGTGGTGACGATCCATCACCAACACACTTGGTCACGCGACAATAAAGTGGTAGTACAAATGATAGAAATATTACCCGATCCGCGTTGTGAAAGATCAAAAGAGGGTAATATTAATTAATAAAATAGGAGGAGAATAAATTTTGAATAAAATTATACGTCAATACTCAGAATCGACTTATTTAACGTTAAAATTTATATTCAGTATTCAGTGGGTTGCATAGATAATTATTCAATTTAATATTTTCTAAAATTAAACTCTTAGAACTCATAAATTTAATAAACCTCTGAAAAGAAAGAATAAGAATAATGCTTCAAAGAAAAGATAGGAAATGCACATATAGAATCAAATTTTATTATTTTCAAGCACATAACTTCCATATATCAAACATAATTATTCTTAAATGCATATTAATTTGACAGCATACTCAGTTACATGAGATCTCATAACAAGATAATTATGAGTCATATCTTTGTGGAATTTTGGATTCAAAACGTTGGTTGAAGTTCTCACAGCACAAATAAATGGGCTTCTTAGCCAAGTTATTGACAAATTTCCAACGCTGATATTTTAATGTTATGATTAGTCCATAATAATGACAAATACTCATAACTGCATTAAAATTTTGCCTATAAAATATTAGACACAGAAAATCCTACGCATACAACATAAATATATAATAAAATAATGGCCATATATTAAGTAATGAACTCACCATATACCTCAGACGAAAGGGGCAAAAACACTTCCTGTAGAGCACTGATAGTTCTTATCACTAGGTAGATTTGGTCCGCACCTTTCAAATTTTGAAAGTCACTTTTGACCGAGCACATTAAAGTTCATATAGTCTCTTTTGGCTGAACTCTTTATACAATCACGGTGATAACTGGAACTTTTCGGTGTGGCATCCCATCTCATCCGCTAATGGCAATCAGAAAAATGGTGGTGTGGCATCTCATCTCATCCGCTAATGGCAATCAGAAAAATGGTGGTGTGGTATCCCATCTCATCCGCTAATGGCAATCAGAAAAATGGTGTCGCACTCCTAGGTCAGAGTTCTGTCCATAATCAATTCAGGATGATGAAAAGTTTTCGCAGAGTTCCATCCATCAATAGCCATTAGAAATGTTGGAGCCCTCCGGGATCAGACTTCCTTCCATATCCGATACAGGGTGGTGCAGGATTTCGCAGACTTCAGCTTATCAACCTAGCCCTTTTGGTCGCAAGACTAATCCCAGAGCTTCCTTCAGGAGGAGCGACATAGGTGAAGACAAAATCCAAGTGTCTCTTTTTTTTTCAAAATCTTCCTCCACAAAAAAATGGACGTATTTCATTAGTACAATATGATTTTTTTTTATTCGTCGATTGGTGCTTCTCTCTTACTGGTGCGCCTGATCTCTTGGCTGTGGTTCGCTTTTGATCCCCTCTTCTGGGCGTCTCCGTATTTTTCCAACGCATAGCTAATTTTTTCTCTTCGTTTACGGGGATCTGACGTCACCTGTGAGCTTCGGACCCCCTCTGCCACACACGATGATACCAATAAATAGTAGCCCTGTTAGTGCTAAATGCATCATAAATAATTGTGACTGGCTTTATTATTAACATGTCTTATATGGCGTCCATGTGCCCTTCCTATAACTTTTATTGCCCTATTTTCGTCTGAAGTATATGTGAATTTTTATCACACTGTTAATTTTCATATAAAATATTACAAAATTCTTAATTAATTGCCATATTACGAAATACATTCAATATTCACAAACCTTAAATTTTTACAAATGAAATGATACCAAAAACATATATATACATCCATATACTTATTATAAATTATGATTTTTCTTTATCTAAATACTCTTAAGATTTTATTCAAATTAATTTACTTTATTTATTTTATAAAGAAATATTTGTCAAAATGCCATTTATTATTTTCTCTTGAATAATAATAGGTTGTTCTGTTTTGTATAAATATTTTAATTGTATATGAAGCTGTGTGTATAGATTCTATACCACATAGCTTCTGCCCCGTTTTTTTAAAAAAAGAAAAAAAACAACGCGTCCCACATAATTTTCTATATACATATATACATCTAGTATTTACAGAAATTTATCAAACCTGATAAGTTCATATTTTCTTCTATATTCAGTAAGGGGATCTGAAATAACAATTGAGTACAGTAATACAAAATATAAATTATTATATACAATTAAAATGACGTATAGGTGAGAAGATTACTCCAATATCTGGCCATTGAAAAAACATAATTTTATACATTCTTTACATCCTCACAATACAGATATTACATGAACCCCATTTTCCAAAAGATATACAGTAATGTGTGTAGAAATATATGTACATTCATGCAAAACATCACTGAAATCAGTGTGTAATTTTAAAAGAATATCCAGTAACTGGCGCGCGCTATGCGGAAAGCACATCCCAGAGCGAGTGAGCCAATTCATCTTGGAACCCTTCAGCCCAGAAAGATGAACCGAAAGATCTCTCCACAGAGAGCACAACCGAATATCCTCTCCGGTGCCTAGGTGCGATTTTCCCACGCCCGTGTCCTTGACAGTGACAATAATCTCGGAACAAGACGGACTGGTCAGTACTATCACTCCTAACAGGTTTCTCCTTATCGCGTTGGCCACCTTACTAATCGTTTTTTTACCCACTTAATGGATGTCGAAGCGTGCGCGGTATATTTTTTCTATCATGTGTATGTTTTCCCTGGATATAAAATTGGATAACATCTATAGAATATAAGGTAAGTGCAATTCATTTTTAAATCCGAAGATTTAAATACTATCTAATAAAAGTGTTCTTATTTATATAGTATATCGTTCCTTATTCTTAATGATGTCCTATAAATATTTGTTTATCAGATCTCTAGTGTCTGACTGGTCGCCATTTTCTTTTGAGCTTACCTTCAAGAAAATGCACTCATGTAACTATCATTTTATTAAATAATTTTAGTGCTTTTAAATTCATAAAATATTTTCCTTGCCTCGTACAATTTCCTTTCATATATGCCTTATTATCCCATATGATATTAGAAGTCTGTCAATGTATCCTTTTTTATTTCTTTCACAGTATTTTTTGTCATAATCTCTCGTGTCATTTGGTTACGTAATTTTTTCTGACATATTTATTTATATATATTTTGATTTTATTTCACAAACAATATTATGTTTTATTTCGTTTGCGCACAGTGTAGTTCTCCTGCGTCATTATATACACTATGTTAATGAGATTTTTTTTTTCGTTTCGTCAACCGTATCCTTTTCAATGTGGTATTTTGTATATTTATGACGTGTGAAATGTTTTAATCCTAAACTCCTAACAAATTGTTTTGCTATATATATATTTTTTTTATACGCTACTATGCGTCATATGACTCATGGTACATTGCTTAACATCTTTTGAGTTAATTTTATATTATTTATCTATTTTATACTACGATTTTCTAACACATGTGTGAAAGATGGTACCCTCTATTCACTCATATATTAGCGGTAAATATAGTGTTTAAATATGTCGTTCCGTGCTCATTTTGCCGTTTTATATTTATTTAATGGTTCAATGGGTTCCCAAATTAATATGCATCCGTTTTAATTAATTATTTATTTATATTTATAAATTGTGAAAATTTTAATGTATGTTGTAATAATTCATCTATAATGGTTTTATTTTTGTTTTTGTTTATTTCCGAATATGTTTTCATTCCAGCACAATGAAGTTAATAAATTTTTATATATATTTTCCGTTCCGTTAAGATATTGTTGCAAATCTACCATATATATTTTGTTAATTTTAGGTATATTATGGTTTATTTATTATATTAATATATTAATTTAGGTATGTGTGTTTTAATATTTTGCTTCAATATTGAAAAAATTTGTTAACAAACTCATGAAATTTTATTTTTTAATAATGTCATCCTATCGTCCAGCAATAAAATGACATTTTTCCGGGAATATAGCATAATTTCATGCGATTATTACAATTTTTTCAAACATTATTATATTAAAATTACTTTGTTGTTGATAGTTTTAAGGTTTTTAAATAATACTTACAGGTTGTTTACTTATTATGTTGTTTACAAAACGGTGTGCTTTTCATTTTTGGCCCTTATGTGGTCATCCACTTTATTTATTTGCCTAAATGAGTCTGTAATGTTTATTTTAATATATGTATTAATTTATTTACTTATTTATGTATTATTTTTCAGATTTTTTTTTAATGTTTAATCTCTTACTTTCATAAATTTTTAGCAATTTTACACACTTACATTTTGTTTACATTTTCCCAATTACTACTTGTTTTTCTTTTTATAATTGGTAGTAATGTGTAGAAAATTTTTATTTTCGGACAAATGGTGTTTTAAATCATTTTTATTTACAAAGAGTGTGAAATGTTGTATAAATTTATATACATTTTATCCATGTTGTGTCATAAATATGGTAATATAAATGCCATATTTAAAAGTGCATCCGTGACATAGCAATTTTTATTTATTTGCATACTTTAAGTCCATGTGTTCATAATGTTTCATTTTCGTGTCAAAGTCATAACGTTTTGTTAATATCTTATAATATGTATAATGGAAAATACATTTTCCATCCAATGTTGCTAATTTCTACTTATATATCTCCAAAGGAACCGTTTTTTATATTTTGTACAACAGAATTTTTCAATTTTTTTTTGTTTTTGTTTTTAATAAATGTGTCAATTTAATATATATTTTTCTTTTATTCCTCTTGAAGTAAGTATGTGGATTGTCTATCACTAGCGATCAAAATATTTTTCCGACATGTTTTGAAATACGTAAAAACAATTTGGAAGTGTAAACAAATAAATTATATATACCCTGTTTTCCGTTTTTCTATTTTTTTATATATATTTTTTTTTCTAATTTTTATTTTCCAGGATAATCCTTATGTTACGCTTCATTTTTACTCACTCAAAATATTTCTTTTCTAGCCATTGTAATTAATATGCAATTCAATATTAATTTTGTCATTTAATTATTTAGCTGTGTTGTCTACTCAAATTACGCAATCAACTATCTGCAATCCGTGTGTCGTGAAAAATTTGCTATCCGTGAAAAGATTGCCCATGGAAACAACTGCTTGATGCCAATTGAACTACACAGCCAGGATATATTTTGACTAATACGCAGCCAAGCTAAAGCTCTCACTCCTGAGTAAAAAAAACCGCCTTGGTTCTACCGGGATTCTGCTACGATACCGGGTTGGTGAGAAAATTCTTTATTTATTCCCTTCTTATCAATCTGTATTTTTAAATCCTCATTCGTGACCCTAACTGTTCTGTTCATCTCCCCTGAATTTGCTAGGAAGCCGGGGTAACCCAAACCAGTTTTTGGTGATGCATTAGTTTCTCTTTCACTTTTCCTCCTTGAACGTTCGCACTTTGCTCTGGGAATAGGTTTGCCTTACTGGCTCGTTCCGCTGGTCACAGGAGGAAGAAAAAAAAGGATGTGGGGAAGGGTTTACCCACTGCCTTGCTATACGGGATGCGGAGAAGAGGTATTTCTCCAAGCCACAATTATCTTCTTTATCTCAGGAGATGCTACTTAGCGCTTCTCTTTTGTGTTTGATGCTGTCGTCGTATACCAATATTTGCATTTTTTTATTTTAGTAATTTTTTTTTATGTCATGCTTACCTGTGTATAATGTAATAAATTTTGTTTGTGTATATTATATTATTTTGTTTTTGTGGAGGGATGCATGAAAGAAAAATTATCTGTTTTACTTGTTTGCAAAATCATTCCTATTACTGTGACAAAATATTATATTGTTATTTTATTTATTTTGACTATTTATCTTTGATTTATTTTGGGTTAATATTTCAAAAGGACTTCCTTTATATGTCCAGAATTTTTGCACAAAATATTTTTCTAACATGTGAATTTCTTGGGCAGTATTTGTCCAACTTCGTTGAATTTTATTTTATTGAGGGAAAACGAAATTTGAACACATTTATGCTTTACTACATGTTTATTAAAATTATTTATTATTATTATTACCACATTTTCTACCAAAATTTTCTACCGCATAACATTTTATTTTCATGGTATAAAATACACATCATGGCTCCATAAATTTTATTCAAAATTCAAATTTTGCTTCTTCATTCATAATAATTTTCCAATATTAACTATTTTATTAAAATAATATAATCTAAGCAAATATAAGTATATTTATTAATATTTTTATTATTATTATTATTATTAATTCCGTGTTGCCGTGGAAAAATTTTTGTATTTTTGCTATGTTTTTGTTTAATCAGTTTGCACTGATTTATTTATTTTTTTTTTTGTATATAGTATCATTTTATAAATTACCTGGTTATTTATTTATTTATTTTGTTTGCGATGTTAGGCGCGAACAATTTTGAGATGTGAATAGTGACAGGTTTTAATTCCGGCTTGTCCCTGTTTTTGATTAGGTAATTGTCGTTTCTAAAAATTCTTTCGACAAAATATGGTCCTGAAAATTTTTGGTGTAACGCTTTAGGTTTTATTAGAAGTTTTAAATAAACTTCATCACCTACTTGTAGCTGTTTGTGTTTTAATTTTGAGTTTTTATTTAATTCTTGATCCGAATTTTCTTGGTTTTTCATGACCTCGTATCTGATTTCGAACATATGTTTTAATTTATTTTGCACATAGGTGCTGTACGAGCCCATTTCGTGTGTTGTGAAATTTTTGAACGGCGTTTTTATTTCCCGTGCAAAAAATAACATGCTTGGTGTAAAATCCGTTATTCGATTTTTTGTTGTATTGTGCATAAGCACAAAATATGGAAGTCTAATGTCCCATTCGTACGTTTTAGTACACATGGATGCTATAGAATTTTTTTTAATCAAGCTGGACTCTTTCTACAATCCCTTGACTTTGTGGATTATATACACTTGACCTTATTAGCTCGATATTTAGATTCTGCATGTAATCTTTGAAATCTTTTGACCTAAAATAAGGTCCATTATCGCTTGCAATATATCGTGCTAAACCGTATGCACTAAAATATTGGTTCAAAACGTTAATTATGACCTTAGTGTCGGTTGATATGAGTGGAAATGCTTGTAGAAAGCGTGTAGCCGTATCTATTACTGTTAAAATATATTTTTTTTAACGATACAACCAAAGGTCCCACTATATCAATCGTTAACCTTTCCCCTGCTAAATAATTCTTATCCATTTTTTTTAATGGTACTTTTATCGTCTTATGTTGTTTAAAAGTATTGCATGTTATACATTTCACACAGAATGTTTTTACCTCCTGATACATTCTATACCAGAAAAATCTTTCTTTTATTATACCATAAGTTTTTAGAAAAGCAAAATGTGGTACATGTGCACTATTTAAAATGTCTTCTTTCAAACTTTGTAGTGCAATGTATAAGTCATCATTACTGGAATTTTGTGAATTTTTTAAACTTAGAATCCCATTTTTATTTAAAGTGTACTTTTCGTACTTCTTTGCTTTCTTCTGTTGCTGTAAAGCTTCTATAATTTCTTTTAGTTTAGGGTCTCAGTTAAATTTTTATTCACCGTGAAAAGGTCTTTATTTAAATTATCTGCAATTGTTAAATTGTGTACGCAACGGCTAATGAAATCTGCTGGGTTGTTGTTTCCAGAAATGTGAGATATCTCATAGTCGTAGTCTTGGAGTTTAAATAACCAACGTGCGACAATCTCAGGCTGTTTATCTAGTTGTAAATGATATGTTAAAGCCTTAGAATCCGTTAAAAGATAGAATTTTCTTCCTAATAAAATGTTTCGAAAATAGGTTACTGTTTCGTATATAGCTAAGAGCTCGATTTGTAGACTGGGATATTTCTTTTCTGACTCTCTTAACTTTCTTCCTGTAAATTCAATTGGTATCATTTTATCACCTTGCTTTTGTGCCAATATACCTGATGTTGCGATTTTAGATCCGTCCGTAATTACATAAAATTCTTTCGCATAATTTGGAGGATATATAGTTGGCTGTTGCATTATTATTCGTTGTATATCTTTAAATGATTTTTCTGCAGTTTCATTCCATTTGAATTTTTCTTTACTTCTCGTAAGATCTGTCAGTGGTGCAATAATTTTCGCGTAATTTTGTATGGTTGATTTAAAATATGTGCATAGACCTATGAATGCTCTCACCGTTTTATGAGATGTGGGTCTTGCAAAGTTAGTAATTTTCTTTATATTTTTTTCCGAGGGTGCATATCCCTTTTCGCTGATTTTATACCCCCAAAAATTCGATTTCCGGCATATATAGTTTTAGTTTTGTAGGTTCTATAGTTAAATTGAATTTTTCTAATCTTTTTAGTACTTCTTCAAGTATTTCATGCATTTGTTCTATATTTTGAGCTCCAAGAAGGATATCATCGATGAAATATTCAATGTCATATTTTTCTTTTAAATCACTTGGAACTATGTCCATTAAGCGAGCAAATAAATTCGTCGAAAATTTTAATCCAAATGCTAAACGAGTCATTTGAAAGTGATTGTTTTTCGGGACGAAAGCCAATTTGTGCTTGTCTTCTTCCCTCAGCTTGATTTGAAAAAACGCTGAGTGTAAATCTAACACCGTGTATATTTTCTTTCCTGACATGCTTTGTAAAATCTTTTTTGTATTTGGCACAGGATATGGGTCGCTCTCTACTATATCATTAAGCGATCTAAAATCTAGAGCTAATCTTACTTTGATTAAATTTTTGTCGTTAGTTTTTGATGTGGAATTTTTTTTCACGAAAATTACTGGAAATGCATAGCTGGAATTCGTAGGTTCTATAATACCTGCATCTAATAGATCTCTTATTTCTTTTTCTGCACTCTTCTTTATATCGTGTGCTAATTTAAAAGGTTTGGTTTGGATCGGAAAGTCATGCTGTAATTTAATTTTAGGTTTAATTACATCCGTCGCTCCTAGTGTTTTATAAGATTTACTGAATGCTGTCGCATGTCTCAGTACAATATCCAAAACTTCCTTTTGCACCTTCGATGGTAAATGATCTACTTTGAAATCCTCTCTCGACAGTTCCTTTCTTCACAATTCTCTAATTTGTGTTATATTTAAATTGTTAACTTCATAAATACTGTCAGTATTTGTTTCATTTTGTTCTTTAATAGAAAAATCATTTGTAATCTTCCCCATTTCTTGATCCTTGTATAATTTTAAATAATTCTTGGAGAGATTCTGCACTATAATTTGAAATGAATTGTTATCCGATTCTTTATTTTTATGAACAGAATTCTGAATTGATAATTTTTATTATTGTATTTGGGTTGAAAAAGGAATTGTTGGTCTTTTTCTAAAACACCGTCGAAAATTAAATTTACTAATTTCGATTCTTTAGGTCTTAGAGTAATTTTATTTTCTACAACTGCTCTTATATTATTTTGTGAATTATAACAATGATCATTATAACTAATTCGTCTAGGTACAGTTTGAAAATCATCATTTAATTGTGTGTCTTTAATTCTGTTAGCTTCTGTAAAATGATTTTCATTAGAATTTAATTTTATTATCATGTTATTGATTTTTACAGTATTGTTTTCCAAATCCATAATTATTTTGTTATTCTTTAAAAAATCGTATCCCAAAATTCTTTTGTAATCTCGGTCAAATTCTTCTTTGGTGACATAAAATGTCCCGTTTAGGAAATTATTCTCATTTCTAAATTTAAATTTTACGCAGTTTTTGAAAGGGATCGTTTTGTTTGCCAAAGTTGTAATTTTGATGGAATTTGCTAAATATTTTATATTTACATCTGCCTGTTTAATTTTTTCAAAAATCTCTGGTGACAATAGACTTATGCTTGCCCCTGAGTCTACGAGACTGGGTATAATTAGTTCTTTTGTAATTTTTAAATTCCATATTGGTAATTGATTGTTCCTACCAGAGTTGCAACTTGCTATAAATTTTTCCTGGATTTTTGGATTTTGGTCTACATTTTCTTTGCTCACTTTTTTTTCTCCTGTTTATGTTCTGTTTTTCTTGCTTTTTTGTTTAATTTCGTTTTTATTTTATAACCCTGTTTTTCCTCTAATATGCGGGACCTACGGGTTTGCACTTGTGCTAAATTTTGAGGCCCGCCTATCGGTTTAAATGGTGGTGTCCTCTTTTCCCTCTGGTATTTTGTCTACCCCTTCTCTGTTGATTTTCACTTGGGAAGGTAATAGTAGGCTGCGTTTCTCTATTTCTATCATTAGGTGGTTGAGACAAATTGTTTTGCCCATTTTGTATATTTGTCACGCCTTGGTGTTGCTCTGTATACTGACTTTGTACATTATTCCCCTGTGTAAAATCAGCATTCTGAATTGGGACAGTGTTTTGAAAATTGTAATTCCCTTGGTGCATTTGATTTTGACCTATCAGCTGTTGAGAATCATTATGCCAATTGGGCATCACATTGTACATATAATTTGGTCGAAGCTGATTATAGTGCGGTCTTATGTGATTGAAATTTTGAGGATTTTGAAAATGCGGTATATAATTTTGTGGACTTCTTTGGAAATTTTTATAATTGTAATTTGTATAGCAGTTCCTTGGAAATCTTGGCCTAACATTGTATTGTTGCGCTCCCCTAGGTTGTACAAAATTTTCGCTTCTTTTATTAAAAAAACAATGTTGTGTTTGGTGGTTTGATTTGTTGCACATGTGACAGAATTGTTGGATGTTGTGATTAATTTCCCCTTCATTTTGTTTGTTTTCATGTGTCTCAAGCTTTAAATTATTTATCTGTTTCTTTAGGTCTTGTATTTCAGTTTTTTGCTCTTGGGACATATTGATTAGTGCCTCATACAATTTTTTTTCACTAGTTTCTGTTAAGTTGTTCATTTCGCCTGCGCATTTTCCGTTGATTGCTAATTCGATGTCCTTGGCCCGTTTAAAAGCATCGTCGAATTTTGTTGGAGGATATTTTTTTAATTCAAAAGAAATATCTGGTTTCAACGCCTCAAGGTATTTTGTTAATTTCATCGTTTCAAGCAGTTCTTTTGCTCCATTTTTTTTTCATGTCCCGATAAAACTAAATATTTTTGTTCCTCAATATTGAATTTTTTAGTAAATTCCTCAATCGTTTGATTGGCTGTTTGTTCCGCGTTAATGAACTGTAATTGCGCTTTTGCGAAAGATTTTTCTTTTTGAAACTGCTTTATTGAATTTTCTTTGAATGTTTTGTAGTCGTTTGCCTTATGAAGTTCTGTTGTATTTTTCATAATTTCCCGTGCTTGCCCTTTAAATTTTGATTTTGCAAGTACTAATTTGATATCATCGAGAAATTGTGCCGCAGCGGCTAATTCTTCAAATTCGTCAAAAAATTGTGTAATTTCTTGGTCTGGTTTATCTTCAAAATTTTGGAGAGAATTTATTAAGGTATCTACTCCTATCGTAAATGTTTCCCTTTCAGGAGAAGTTTGTCTCTTCCCTCTGCCGCCTGTCATGATTTAATTTTTATGCCTTATTTTCCTAGCGGCTGAAATTCCCAAATATATAATAGAATAATTTCCATTTTGTTTTGCTTCTATCCTAGTTTCTCAGAAATTTCCTACACTGCAAATTATTATTTTTTCAATTTTAGAATATAATTGTCTATCTATATTTTCAAGATCATACTAATTTATAAAATAATATTTTCGCATAAATTCTACTGAAATAACACTGAATATTCTGCATGCATGCACATAAATAAAACACAATATGAAATTTTCACCAATATTTCCTTTCATAAATATTAATTATAATAATCACTCGTTATGTTCGTACTAAATTATGTGCTGTCAGTTGAACTACTCTTTTTCTTTTTTTATATACATATATATAATTATCCTACTTATCTTTCATAAATATATTTATTTTTATTTATTTTGTATGAATAATTCAAAATATCATATTTCATGCTTTTATACCCAATATGCAAAAATGATTTTTGTTAGTAAGAAAATAGAAACGATGGGAGAGAAGAATTTTTTATATAATATTAAATATTTTCTAATCAATTACTACAAATATTAAATTTAGATCCTAAATACAAATTTATAACACCTGGTATTAGCACCATTAAATTTTAGTATGTGGTGACGATCCATCACCAACACACTTGGTCACGCGACAATAAAGTGGTAGTACAAATGATAGAAATATTACCCGATCCGCGTTGTGAAAGATCAAAAGAAGGTAATATTAATTAATAAAATAAGAGGAGAATAAATTTTGAATAAAATTATACGTCAATACTCAGAATCGACTTATTTAACGTTAAAATTTATATTCAGGATTCAGTGGGTTGCATAGATAATTATTCAATTTAATATTTTCTAAAATTAAACTCTTAGAACTCATAAATTTAATAAACCTCTGAAAAGAAAGAATAAGAATAATGCTTCAAAGAAAAGATAGGAAATGCACATATAGAATCAAATTTTATTATTTTCAAGCACATAACTTCCATATATCAAACATAATTACTCTTAAATGCATATTAATTTGACAGCATACTCAGTTACATGAGATCTCATAAGATAATTATGAGTCATATCTTTGTGGAATTTTGGATTCAAAACGTTGGTTGAAGTTCTCACAGCACAAATAAATGGACTTCTTAGCCAAGTTATTGACATATTTCCAACGCTGATATTTTAATGTTATGATTAGTCCATAATAATGACAAATACTCATAACTGCATTAAAATTTTGCCTATAAAATATTAGACACAGAAAATCCTACGCATGCAACATAAATATATAATAAAATAATGGCCATATATTAAGTAATGAACTCACCATATACCTCAGACGAAAGGGGCAAAAACACTTCCTGTAGAACACTGATAGTTCTTATCACTAGGTAGATTTGGTCCGCACCTTTCAAATTTTGAAAGTCACTTTTGACCGAGCACATTAAAGTTCATATAGTCTCTTTTGGCTGAACTCTTTATACAATCACGGTGATAACTGGAACTTTTCGGTGTGGCATCCCATCTCATCCGCTAATGGCAATCAGAAAAATGGTGGTGTGGCATCTCATCTCATCCGCTAATGGCAATCAGAAAATGGTGGTGTGGCATCCCATCTCATCCGCTAATGGCAATCAGAAAAATGGTGTCGCACTCCTAGGTCAGAGTTCTGTCCATAATCAATTCAGGATGATGAAAAGTTTTCGCAGAGTTCCATCCATCAATAGCCATTAGAAATGTTGGAGCCCTCCGAGATCAGACTTCTTTCCATATCCGATACAGGGTGGTGCAGGATTTCGCAGACTTCAGCTTATCAACCTAGCCCTTTTGGTCGCAAGACTAATCCCAGAGCTTCCTTCAGGAGGAGCGACATAGGTGAAGACAAAATCCAAGTGTCTCTTTTTTTTTCAAAATCTTCCTCCACAAAAAAATGGGCGTATTTCATTAGTACAATATGATTTTTTTTATTCGTCGATTGGTGCTTCTCTCTTACTGGTGCGCCTGATCTCTATGCTGTGGTTCGCTTTTGATCCCCTCTTCTGGGCGTCTCCGTATTTTTCCAACGCATAGCTAATTTTTTCTCTTCGTTTACGGGGATCTGACGTCACCTGTGAGCTTCAGACCCCCTCTGCCACACACGATGATACCAATAAATAGTAGCCCTGTCAGTGCTAAATGCATCATAAATAATTGTGACTGGCTTTATTATTAACATGTCTTATATGGCGTCCATGTGCCCTTCCTATAACTTTTATTGCCCTATTTTCGTCTGAAGTATATGTGAATTTTTATCACACTGTTAATTTTCATATAAAATATTACAAAATTCTTAATTAATTGCCATATTACGAAATACATTCAATATTCACAAACCTTAAATTTTTACAAATGAAATGATACCAAAAACATATATTTGCATCCATATACTTATTATAAATTATGATTTTTCTTTATCTAAATACTCTTAAGATTTTATTCAAATTAATTTACTTTATTTATTTTATAAAGAAATATTTGTCAAAATGCCATTTATTATTTTCTCTTGAATAATAATAGGTTGTTCTGTTTTGTATAAATATTTTAATTGTATAACAAGCTGTGTGTATAGATTCTATACCACATAGCTTCAGAGTAGGGGAAGAAGTTTTACCCCTCTAGGTTCCCCTACTCAGTCAACATATACAATTGATTTGTTAAGGATATGTCACGAAATTCGCGATTTTTCCGCGCATGATCGACATAATTCGCGATATTTTCGTGCCCGACCATCAACATTCGCGATAGATCCCGATCGACAAAACTCGCGATTTTTCCGTGCCCAATAGACGAAATTTGCGATTTTTCCGCCCGTGTGATCGACGAAATTCGGGAATTTTTCGTGCTTGATCGTCGAAATTCGCTGTTTTTCTGCTCCCGATCAACGAAATTTGTGTTTTTTCCGCGCGTGATCGACAAAATTCGCGATATTTCCAGGTCCGACTGACGAAATTTCTGATTTTTCCGCCCCTGATAGACAAAATTCCGATCAATGAAATTACTCTGACGAAACTTACTCTGACAAAATTTGCAATTTTCTCCTGCGGCAAATTGACGAAATTCGCGATTTTTTCTTGAGATAGAGAAAACCCACGATTGTTCCGCAGCCGATCAACGAAATTCTGAATTTTTCGGTGCATATCATCGACAAAATTCGCGATTTTCCATACCCAAACTACGAAATTCCGATTTTTCTATGCCTGATCGACAAAATTCGCGATTTTTTCGACCCGACCAACGAAATTCTCGGTTTTTCGGAGACCGATCAACAAAACTCGTGATTTTTCCGAGACCGGTTCGACGAAATTTGCGAAGCGCCAGATTGACGAAATCTAAAATTTTTTCGCGCTCGATCAACGAAATTTACGATTTTTTTCGTTCCATAAACAGAAGAAGCAGGCGAATTTTCCGTAGCCGATGAGCATTTGAAATTTTTCCGCGCAATCTACAACAAAACTGACGCCTTTTCCGTGCCCGATGAACGAAATGTGTGATTTTTCCGCGCTTGATCCAGAAAGTTCGCGATTTTTCAGTGCCCTATTGGCGAAATTTGCGATTTTTCCGTGCCTCATCGACAAAATTCGCGATTTTTCCTAGCCCGATAAACGAAACTTGGGATTTTTCCGCGTCTGATCGAAAAAATTCGCGATTTTTCCATGCCCAATCAACTTTCTGAGCCTCATCGACAAAATTAGCTATTTTCCGCACCGAATCATCGAAATTGGCAATTTTCCCGTGCCGATGAACGAAATTCGCGATTCTTAACTGACTGACAAAATTTTCAATTTTCCTGCGGTAAACTGACGAAATTCAGGATTTTTTCTTGCGACCTATGAACAAAAATTGAAATTTTTTCCAGTTATAAATTGACAAAATTCGCGGGTCACAGGTTGTGACTATTGAAGTCTATGACCAATAATTGCTGGAAGTGCGTTTGTAGTTGTGATATTCGTTTTTAAATTGAACTACTTTTTTAAATATTACTTGGTGTGGATACATTCTATAGATCATATACAGGGCTGCACAAAAATTCTCACGTACATTTCCGTTTATTCACGGATATTACTGAATGGAAATTTTTATCTGTGCTAACTTTTAGCATACTATGTAATATACATACAAATCCATAACTTAGTTTAATATTTTACATCTTAAAAGCTGGCGAAGTGTAAGTAAGATTTTAACACTTCACATAATAATAGTATACATTTTATAAATATTTTGACGACTAAGAAAAAAAAGAGACATTATTTAAGAAGAGCACAAAGAAAAAATAAGTTAAAATATTAATTTACTAAGTAGATATTTAAAAAATACGAATACATCACATGCCCATAGACTTAACATTACCGAAGGGAGTTTCGAAGTTGAGTGACTAGCAGCCTTAAACGTTTACTGTCTATAAGAGAAAAGTAATTGTTGATAGATTTTTTTATTTACTAGTAATGTTTAATTAAATGTATTTAATTGTACTATCTATAAAATTTATTATTTACATTTAATTTACATTTAATAAAGATTATTTGCATTTGATAAAGTTACATTTAATAAAGTGGAGTCTAAACAGCGTAGCGATGCTGGTTTTTCAGTGTATTTAATAGATTACCAGTTTCAATCTGATTCTTTAGAACTCTATTTTTCATCTTCTTCATCACACTCTTTTTTCTTTTATCAGGACTACCATCAGATCTAGCTAGAGTAAGGAGTTGTAGTGTCTCGCTACTGTGCTACTGTATGCCTTGGTCTTTGTCTACAGCAGTTTATAAAAGAATCACTGCTTAAAAGAAGCCAATTTGGAACATCTGTCTCTATTGCAAACTTCTCTATTGCGAACTTCTCCATAGCAGGTTCTTGAGTACTTTGTACGGTAGTGTCTAAAGTGTTTATTTCTGACCTCGGCAGCTTCTTCTGACCCTTGGCCAATGGGTACGACTGCTTCCTTAATTACTGTACCACCATGAATCAAAACCTTGTGCATTGTTGGAATCATGGGGTACCAATTGTAAAGGTTCACATACAGTCTTGCTGTTTCATCAGCAGATGTTTGAAACTTTTTTTCGTCAATGCGATGCCAACTTTTTATGACTATTACTTACAACCTTTTAATCATTTCTGCGTCTACTCCAGACTTTTTTAATTCCCTCCTTTCTCTCCTTATTTTCTACCTATGAGCCCCCGAAACTAAATGGGGAAACTTTTTTCAGTAAATAAGTATTTACAATTTGAAGTCGATCTGATATTTTTATCAAGGGGTATCGAGTTGCGTACGTATGTACGTACCTACATACGTACGTACATGCATACATACAGAATCGGTAGGAGCAAAAGCTCTCAGGCAATATCCTGTGCATGCTAAAAACCTGGAATACGACAGTAAAAATATAGTTTTTATCTCTTCATTTCGGTTACTGAAAAAAATGGTATTTAAGTAGTCCTCCCGAAAAAATTTATATGAAAAAATGGCAACAATATGCGGATTGTTTTTGTGTGTGTGTGAAATTGGCATTCAGAACTATAACCAATACGATTATAGCTCAAAAATGGCCCAGCAACGACCGGCACACTTTTAAAAAGCTGTCGATATGTTTAAACTAGTGCCAAAAACGCTTTAAAAATACCCCTTTTACAAATTTAATGTTTTTTTTATTATATTAAAATCTAAACTATTTAATTTAACACATAGTTTAACACTAAGCTCTTACCTTTCTTAAACACATAAGAGTTATTCAATTTCAGTTACATAATTCACTCAGTCACAAAAAAATTACATTTAAAAATAGCAGCAAAGCCAAAAAGCAACAAAAAATCATGTCTTCTTTTCAAAAAAGTTTTCTCTTCAACCGAGGCCTGGAGCCACCGCATATGGCTCAGGTTCCTGAAATAGACATTGATCGACGCGCCAGTTTGTCAGATATTAAAAATATGATTTTTACAATTGTTAATGAATTTTTAATTTTTGTATTTTTGCCCAGGTTTTGGGGTCAAATACTCCGCTGTGCGCCGCACAGTAGAGTATTTGAAGTAAAATCCTGGTGAAAATTGTTTTTCGTGCGCTTTACACTTAAAATCATTGCAGTTGACTTACAATTAGTAAATACGCTTAATTAATGTTATATACACATAAAAGTATGCATTTACTTAAAATATGTATTTATTACAAAGTTTACTTAAATTTTTACTGTTAATAAGAGGAAAGTAATATTTGATACAGTTGTTTTACTTACAAGTAATGTTTAATTAAATGTGGATAATTATACTATATGTAAACTTTTTATTATTTATATAAATAAATGTATTAATATATATATATGCATTTGGTATTTAGCATAGCTGAGTCTCTAAAGTTGAGTTGTAATATAGATATTTTGATTTTTGAGTGTTTTTAATAGATTACAAAAACAATTTATATTTAAAAATGGCAACTATATGCAGGAGATTTTTTTTTTAATTGGCCTTCAAAAGTATAAGTTGTAATACGACTATACTTCAAAAATGGTCCGGCAAACCCTGGCACGCCTTTAAAAAGCTATATATTTAAATAAATATATCTAAATTAAAGCTAAAAAGTCTTTAAAAGAACACATTTTTAATTTTTCTTTTTTTATTATATTAAAAATAAAGTTTTTGAGTTCAAAAATTTTTGAAGCCACAAAATATACATTTAAACGTAATTAAACATAATAGGGTAGCTAGCTCCATGAGCTTTTGTAGTGTAAGTCACATTGCTGATAACTGCTATGCTTGTTCTCACCGTTATTTTCAAAAAGTTTGCTTGGCCTTATTCAATTAATGAGATATCTCCGATAAAATAAGTCACATTTTTCCATTCTAAAAGACTGGTAGCCAAAAATCGTAGCATGTGACTTACACTACAAGTGCTCATGGAAATAGCCAACAACAAACTTGAAACGATAAAGTACGTCTTCTCCCAAAGAAAGCTATTCTTCAACTGATTGTAGGAGCCGCCGGATTTCATTCATGCTGCTGAAATAGACATAGAACGATGCACCAGTTAGTCAGCTATTATAAAATATGCGTTTTTCAGTTGTCATTTCAGTCATTTTTGCACTTTCGGCCCGGTTTTTAAATCAAATACCCCACTGTGCGTCGTCGTGAACAGATATGGGTGTCGGGACGGCTGGAAATGATTCCGGAGGACCGTCTTGTATAACTGCGGGCCGATATGCTCAATAAAAAACTGCAAAACTGTTTCGATATGCTCAATAAACAAGAAAGAAAAAAATCATGCGTCAAGCATAGTTTATGAAACGCTTTCCAACACATTCAGGATAATGATACAAAACTGCACCGGTCAATAAGTTAAAATATTATGTCTAATTCAACCATATGGAAACACATAGCATACTTGAAAACCCAAATTTCAGCTGCTCCCTTCTACAACCGGAAAATTATTCGAATTCTTTGATCAGCCCTGTATATATTGTATTGCCCTATTGCATAGTAATAATCTTTTAGTGAAATTCAGTAATTTGTATCAATTTCAATACATTTGAAATAACGTAATGCCATTAAAATACACTACAATCGATTTTTTCCCCTTAACTATAATGAAACGGAATTCTTTTGAGTGCCCCTGTAAATGAACTATTAATCCCACATATCTCATATACAATACCAAACGTGCCTTGGTGACCCTAAATAACGTTTATCAATTTCATGAAAATCTGAGTATGTTTATGGGAGTTAGAGCGCAGACAGACGGACAGACAAACCGAATGCATAAACACTTTTCAACTTTGTTGGAAAGTGTTAAAACCTGCAAGAAATAACTGTGTCCTTTTTACGCAATACTCACATCATCCACGACTCCAAACCTTATTAATAAAACACAATTAAATATATTTAACTTTCCTGCGTAAATTTTCCGGTTATTATCCTATTTCGGATTCTATTGATATTTTTTTTTTATATTCGAAATGGGTTTAAAATATTAAAAACATATTGTTAAGCATTAATGCAAAATATCATACACAGAACATATTATTCACTGTTTTCTCCAGGTACGCGACATTTCGGTCCCGCCGTTTCGGTCCTAAGACATTTCGGTCCCAAGACATTTCGTTCCCGAGACATTTCGTTCCCGAGACATTTCGGTCCCAAGACATTTCGTTCCCGAGACATTTCGTTCCCAAGACATTTCGGTCCCTGGCCATTTAGGTCCCTAGCCATTTTGGTCCCGAGACATTTCGGTCCCAGGCCATTTCGGTCCTTGGCCATTTCGGTCCTTAACCATTTCGGTCCCTTGCAATTTTGGTGTTCACCCCCTTATAACTCGGATTGTAATTGTCGCGGACCCGCCAAACGCTGCAATTTGAACATTATTTGGGCCCTTTTAAAAAATATCCCCCCCCCCCTTCAAATTTTATAAAAAGCTGAATATAACAACCCGATAAATTTAAACTTTTAAAACTCGTGATTATGAAATCACAGCGAGCTGAAAATTTGTTTGATTGAACAATGTGATATAATTTTAAAGGGGACATTGTCTTTTTTTAAATATTATTATTTAACAGAATGGATTTTTTAAGTTTTAATATTTATTATTATTATTAGGTATTTTATGTATACTATAAACTGCCATAAATGTTTTTTTTTATTGTTTTCATACATTTTTAGAACGTTTAACTTATCATTAATTAAATAATTAAACTGTGAATTTTTTCTTCTTCCAATTAGATTAATCATAAATGTCTTCAATAATTCAATTAGACTCTTATAAGCTATTATATGCAAATATTTCCTCAAATCTTCCCTCTACACCGTCTCCTTTAATAATTCAGAAATGAGATATATTTATTGATTCACAAATTTAATTTTTCTTATTATTTTTATAATACAAAGTTGCATCTTATAAATTTGTTTTCATAAGTTACTGTACCACTATAAACATTGGGAAAACAATACTGATTTGGTAACTAGGCGTGCTATGAAAAATATTTTGTTTTCAGAAAACTCCACCCACCACTTCATTTTTTTTTTTTTTTTTTTAATGATTATTCATAGCTGCCAACTTGTACGGATTTTTCATACCACTAAAATTTAATAGAAAATTTTAGCTAAGTGAATCACCGAAATTCAAGCAATTTTAACGTTTAAATAAGTAAAAAAATTCTATAAAATTTTAGTGGTATGAAAAATCCGTACAAGTTGGCAGCTATGATTATTGCTTGCAATTTTTTAAGTCTTCTCACCCTTTGAAGACGATTTTTGTGATCTAATTTCATTGAATCTGGGCCTATTTCTTTGTAATATGATTATTATTTTTAATTTTATATGATAATGTAACTATTATTTTAATTAATTTTATTTGTAAATTTTGACTGACAAAACTAAGCTTTTTTATATTTGTCTTTTATTTATTTTTTTTTTATACTACCCTTTTCCTCCCACTTTCCCAGAAAAATAATAATATATTTTTATTTTACTTTTATTAATAATTATATTAATAGTTTTACATTTGGGTAACTTTAAATATAAAAATATACAGGTAAAGGATAAATTTCAGTTTATAACTACTATAAAATATAATGGTAAATTGAATATAAAAGATATTATGTATCGATTTTATTTTAAAGTAGAAATTTGTAATCTATATTAATAATGTTATTAATTTAATAAATTAAGGATACATTAAATTAATATATATATATATTTAATAAAATATTAATTTAATTTTTATACTGAAATTACTAACAGTTTTGAGAATTAATTAATAGCAATTATTCATCACTTAAAGCTTTCATTCAAAATTTCTGATTTATTATTTTCTAAAAAATAAAATAGAATTTTTTTGAAAAATCCGCCAAAAACATAAAGTCTAAGTAATAATTAATTAATTAAACATAATAATAATAACAATAATAGTAATGCAACATTGTACAAATACATAAAAATATTTTTTAACAGTGTTAGGTGATATTTTTGTCCAGATGCAGATTTTAATTTTTTTTTAAGCACAGTTATAGTTTACAATTCGCAAAAAGCAAGATATTAATTAATTATAATTAAAGAGCAAGAAAAATATCATAAATTAACTAATAAATAAATAAACAACATATTTATCTTCAGAATCGTTATCATTTTTATACATCCCAATGAAGTTAATAAAATTATAATAACCGAAAATTTAAAAAATATATTTGCATTTACCCTAATTAACTATTATATAGTTCATGTAATAGTTTTTAAACAAGTAATTGATAAGTTAGTTATGTAAACAATTAATAATTTAAATTATTTTGAATTGTTATTAATAAATACCTTTAATAAAAAACAATTTAATTTTTGAGAATTTTTTTATTTAACAATTTAACTATGAATGTTTTCAATTTTTCTAAGATGATATTAACCAATTAATAAAATACAGTATGATATTAATCAAATAGCAAATCAAAACCCAGTGCCGGGATTTTTTAAAACTTTTTTATGATGGTGTTGGTATATTATTTGAAATACTAATAAAGTAGCATCTAAATACTATTATCCCTTTCTTAACGAAAATTCTGCATGCCAATCAATTGTGAACGCCCGTCTTAACAGTTTGCCATCTTTATACAAATGTCAGATGCAAATCCCCTTTCCATACAATAGCCTTTTCACTCCCGAGTTCAACCGTGGACCGGACCTCCCACATAATTACTTTCATTCTTTGAAGAAATATGAATGTTTTGAAAAGAACAGCATTTCTGGATGTTTTTTATACTTTTCATCCTGTTATCTTGATTTCAGGAGTAACTGAAATGCCATTCTACATAAATTTAGAATATGTGCAGTGCATGGGCATTTGCATATGAAAATTAAAGCCCGTTTTATAAATGTTTTTAAATTGTCTGGACTTTATATTTATTATAGGCTAAAATATGAGGAGCTTCTATAAAGAATCCACAGAACTCCCCCTTCCACCCACTCCTAAAAACGATTTCTTCTACTATATGAAATTTGCATGGGGTGCTACAATCTGCTCTCTAAAATTGGGAGGAGTGAAAAATTCACTATTTGAAAGAGTGACAGGCATTTTTACTCTTTATGGAGTGAATTTTATAAAAATACACTCCTTAAAGAGTGGAATTTTTCACTCCCTAGAAAGGAGTGAAATGTCTCACTCCTGAAAGTGTGACTTACGTATGCATTGCTTATTAACCAATCAGGACAGCAAGACACCCTTAAAAGATAAGAAAAATTATCACTTTTTCGTTCGCCATTTTAAGATTAACAGATTAGGATATCAGTAAAATTATTCTTTATGGAATACATAAAATAAAGGTAAGTCTTATTTAATTTTAAGCATTTATCCGTGTAGATATGTGGAATGTTAAGATTATGAAGCTATAAATAGTTGTATGTTGTACAGAAAAAGATTGATCGTGGAGTGTGTGATTTCTTCAAAAGTGATTGTGAGATTTCTTCATGTAGCGGTCTGAAATGTAATTGTTTTAAGGGGACCGGGAAAGCCGTATCTCCGCCATGTTAAATTCACCAACTTTATGTACCTTTTTCTCAGAAATGGTGAAAGATAGAGGTCTAGGTTTTTTAGAGTAGTTTGAATAAGATACTTTACGTATTTTAATAGACCATTTTCGTTCTAAAGCGATTGTGAGATTTCTTCATGTAGCGGTCTGAAATGTAATTGTTTTAAGGGGACCGGGAAAGCCGTATCTCCGCCATGTTAAATTCACCAACTTTATGTACCTTTTTCTCAGAAATGGTGAAAGATAGAGGTCTAGATTTTTAAGAGTAGTTTCAATAACATGCTTTGCGTATTTTAACTAACCATTTTCATTCTAAGTGAAACTCAAAATTAATTATTACTTATTGAAAGTCATTTTTAAATTAGCATTTTTGGTAAGATTTCTCTGTCTAAAATAAATAATTCTCAACAAATCATTAAATCTCTCTCTTAAATTATACAATATAACTTAATATAAGTATTTAAAAAAATCTGAGTTCTTAAGTTTAATAGATATTGAAAAAAAAAAAGGAACATGAACATGAAAAATCCAAGTTTTGAGAAACATTCAATTAAAGATTTAAATGGCCATTAAACTGTGAAGTACTCTTAGAAAGAATGAATAATTTCAAGACTTATTTATATATATATATATATATATAAACATGTGTGACACAGCGGGTTCCCAGGGTGGGTGCTTACTTACTTACTTACGTCGTTGGAAAGATAAAAGATTGCACTATTTAATGATATAAAAAAGAAAAAATCGACTTTTAGGTGCATTCGTAGTTATATAAATACGTAGCACCTATAGTCGTCGTTCAGTCCATCTGTCTGTCTGCCTGTCTGTCCGTCCGTCTGTCCCAGTGTTGATTTCAGGGGGTGGCCCGGAGGGGACATTCCCCTCGGAGTAATGAGATGTCCCCTACCCGGAATTTTTGAGATTATGGGTTTTCAATGGTCAAAAAGTGCAATTTCCTCCCCCCCCCCCGGAACTCTATAACGTCTCCCCGGAGCCACAGAATTCCCTCCCGGAGAAAAGTGTCTGAATTCAACACTGGTCTGTCCGCATGTAACAGCGGAAAAACTACCCAACCGAATCATTTGAAATTTAAAATATATAATTGTTGCATAATTTTGTCGCGTCATTTCAAATTTTATGAAAATCGGATGTATAGTTTAATTACAGGACAGTCAAAAGTTTTCCGTTACATTACGGCCAATGCGAAAAAATTATTTCAAGTGCATTTTAATGATGTTACAGTCTTTCGAACAGAATGAAATTGATATGCACCTATGGAGTGCAGTAAAATACACATTCAATACGATATGCGATGCAAAAAATATTTATACAACTAGTTATAGTACGAACGCACCTCATTTGCCACGTTTGATGTGCAAATTTCAACTTGTTTTGTTTATTACTAGGGTTATGATTTTAAAATTTCGAGACTGAGTAATATTAAAAAAAATTATAGACATTCTGCATCAGTTATAAAATTTCCTTCTATTATAAACGCATTTTCTACGTTTTTGATACACTTAATTTTTGGCACTAAACAATAAAACATGACCTTTAAGCATTGAAATAAAATGTTTTTTATGCCTGTTTTGAAGTTTATGGATAAGACTGCTTTAGCATATTTTTTTTAAAGTTCATACTTACTTAATATAAGACTACTTTTTTATAACTACTTTTATATAGTACTTTTATACTACTTTATATAACTACTTTTTTACATTAAAATGATTTTCAAACAATAAGAATATTTCTAATGCAGTCATTTACTTTATTTTTAAATTTCCTTTTTTAGGTGCGTTCGTAATTAAATAAATACGTGGCACCTATAATCGTCGTTCAGTCCGTCTGTATGTCCGTCGTCTGTCTGTCCATCCGTCCGCATATAATAGAGCAAAAACTACCCAACGGAATGGTCTGAAATTTTAAGTACATAATTCTTGCAAAATTTTGTCAAGTCATTTCAAATTTTATGAAAATCAGATGTATTGTTTAATTACAGGGACAGTCAAAAGTTTTCCGCAACATTACGGCCAATGGAAAAAAATATTGCAAGTGCATTTTAATGGTGTTACAGCCTTCCGAATGGTCTGAAATTTTAAATAGGGTAGATGTGCCAGTAATGGACACCCTTCCTGTAATCGACATCCCTTGATAGTTTTGGTTCATAAAAAATAATTAATAAATATTTAACTTTAATTATTTTTTTTATAATTTTTCCTTGCCTGTTTTATAAAACTGGGTTATTGTTGACACTTTTAATCAAATCAATTAGGAAGCAGAAAATAATGTTTCAAAGTTTTGCTGTTTTTCAGTGAAAATCTTAATGAAGAAGCTAAGAGCTGGCTTCGTTTATTTAATTTATATATTATTTATTTTATTTTTATTTTTTTTCCCTTGCAAAATTTGAATGCTTTTGTTTGAGTAGCAATAGAAAACTTAGAATTTTATATACTAACGGTCATTTACGAAATTTCATTTATTTTTAAGGTTTTAAGAGGGAGTGTCCATTACTGGAATGGTTATTATATTGTTTAAATATTGTTTAAGAGCACAGTCAAAGAGGGGCTCATAGGGCTTAATACCTCTCCGTTTAAATAAAAACAATTAAGTTACAGAAGCTATTAAAATCTATTTTCTGTCTTAAATGTTTCCTTATTCCCCTCTGAAAAAAAAGTAATATTCATTAATTTATAGGCAATATTCATGAAACTAGTAAATCTGCAGATCGGTGTCCTCAAACATCAGTTCTACAGTTTTATTTTGAAATTATTTTACATAACATTTAAAATATTCAACACACAATATCATTTCTTTCCTATTTGTAATATTAATTATTATAAATGGTATATCAAGTAGTCTCTGGAAGATTAATTGTTAAAAATAGTGAGACAAAACTAAACACTAACATTCCAAAACTTTTTTTTTATTACCTTTTAAATCTCCCACTGTTTCAATAATTTGATAGCTGTAATTGCCTGATATTTAGTATTTTAAACTATCCATCTAAAATAATTAAAACATTGATCTTCTGATAATTACAATAATTGATGCAAACAGTAAATGATTATCACAAATATTTTATTAATTATTAGTATCCTTATTGTTAAATTTATTTCAAAATAACTATTTTGTTTCATTAGTATGTATTCATTAAATTCTGGTTCTAAATACAGTCATAAAAGCAATTATATTTATTACTTTTTATGGTTTGTCCATTACTGGAACAGAGGGTGTCCATTACTGGGCCAGAGGGTGTCCATTACTGGGCTTTTGGGTGTTTTGATATATTTCTGTGGTTTAAAATTAAATTTCGATTCATATTAGGAAATGCGACTATAAGAATGGTTAAATATTGTTGATAGATTAATATAATATTGAAAAAAAACTGGAAAATAATAATTATAACTATTTAAAAAAAAATTAAAAGAAATTCCTTAAGGGTGTCCATTACTGGCACATCTCCCCTATAAAACTGTTGCAAAATTTTGACTAGTCTATTCAAGTTTTATGAAAACCGGATGTACATTTTAATTACAGGGACAGTCAAAAGCTTTCCGTTACATTAAGGTCAATAGGAAAAAATTATTTCAAGTGCATTTTAATGATGTTACAGTCTTTCAAACAGAATGAAATTGATATGAACTTATGAAGTTCACTAAAATATATATTCAGTACAATATGCGGCGTAAAAAATATTTATGAAATTAGTTATAGTACGAACGCACTTCATTTGCCACGTTTGTCGAGCAATTTCCAACTTGTTTCTATTTCCGAGATCAATCTTTTCCTATAAAACATATAAAATCTATTTTGCTCATATTCACAAAATACGATATCTACGCGAATAAAAAATTTAAATTAAATATGGCTTATCAGTATTGTATTAATTCCATTTTTCAGCAATAACGGAGGAAAATTAGAAATCATGATTAAGTTAAGGAATATATTTAAAAGAAAAATATTTACATATTCCAGAGAACTTAAAATTTAGACTCCATGTTCATATTAAATAAAACAAAAGCAAATGACAGAGAATAAAAAAAAAATATATGCATTCTTAATATTTAAATCATGCTTAGAACTTATTTAAAAAAGGTGTGAGTTTATAAGCATTGTTTTTGAGTGCAAAAATTAAAAATATTTTAGAACAATAGGACTTTTCAAAAATAGCAATAATTTAAGGAAAAAGTACGGTTTTATATTTAAAACAAAAATTAAAATCAAATCAAACATTGTTAAACATATAACATCCACCTATTGAAAAGTTATTAATAAAACTTTAAAAGTAATATCTTTATAGGGCACGCAATAAAAGCAAACACAAAGGATAAGATTGGAATAAAATATTTTAGTTTATTTCTGTCAGTAATCTAATTTAAATTCGTATGTAACTTTAACTGAAATTTTCCTTAAAAGTTCAATTAGTGTTACAAACTATGACTTAAATAAATATTGCTAATAAAGTATTTTATTCCAATCTTTACCACGCTTATATCTATTTTCATTGCATGCTGTAAAAGATGTGATTCTTTTAAAATGACCATAAAAGCAAAATAAAACCGACTATATAAAAAATGAACATTCACTCCCATGAAAGAGTGACTATTCACTCCTACCAGGGGTGAAAAACCGCAGTCCTTTAGCAAGAGTGAATTGTCACTCCTCCGAAAGAGTGATTATCCACCTCTGTTTAGAGTGAATATTCATTTCCCAGGAGTGACTATTCACTCTTTCAGATAGTCAAAAATTTCACTTTTGCTCAGAGTGAATGGTCACTCTAAAGAGGTTGGGCATATTTTGACTCTGCGATAGAGTCACTCCTTTTTATTTAGAGTTTGTATCCGAGTTATAAGTGTTTGCGGTTTTCGGGCCCTTATATTCGGGTTATACTAAAACTTCGAGAGTTCAGTTAAAAAATCCGATAATATCCCTCCTTTTATAAATATTACATATGAGTGTTTGCGATAATTATATATCGAGTTATAAATGTTTTAATTTATCAGGACCTTATACTTATGACACACTAAAATATAGAAAAAGTCAACAGAGCTCCCCCCCCCCCTCCCCCGGTTTTTTAAAACGATTACGATTATCATACGAAATTTGTGTGGGCTGCGACAAGTTTGATCTGTGTTATAAGTGTTTGCGTTTTCAACTCCTTATATTCGGGTTATACTAAAATTTAGGGCGTTCAGTTAAAAAATCCGATAATGCCCCTCCTTTTATAAATATTACGTTTAGCGTACAAAATATGAGTGTTTTGCGATAATTATAGATTGAGTTATAAATGTTTTAATTTATCAGGCCCTTACACTTAAGATACACTAAAATATAGAAAAAGTCAATAGAGTCCCCCCCCCCCCCATGCTTTTTAAAACGATTACGATTATCATACGAAATTTGTGTGAGTTGCGAGAATTTTGATCTGTGTTATGTTTGCGTTTTCGAGTCCTTATATTCGGGTTATACTAAAATTTAGGGAGTTCAGTTAAAAAATCTGATAATGTCCCTCCTTTTATAAAGATTACGTTTACCATACAAAATAACAGTGTTTTACGATAATTTAATTAGCGAGTTATAAATGTTTTAATTTATCAGAACCTTATACTTATAATACACTAAAATATAGAAAATGTCAATCCTCCCTGCTTTTTAAAATAATTACCATACGAAATTTGTGCGAGCTGTTACTAAAATTTTAAGGCCTTAATTTAAAAAACTCTACTATGTCCCCTATAAAATTATGTAACCTATTTCAAGTGCATAAAATTTCAGCTTTTGGAGAAGGAACCGAGAATGTGAAAAATATTTTTTTAAGCCTTAATGAGAAATATCATACACAGAATATATCGTTCGCTATTTTCTCACTACCAAATATTACACATCTCTTCTTTAACGTAATAGATGGTGGTCTTAATTTTGCATAGAAAAAGGTTTAAAAAATTCAAATATGCATCTAAATTTTAATTTTCTATATAACTTTTCCAGTTATTACTGCATTTTTAATTTTAGTGATATTTTTATATTTGAAATGGGTTATGAATATGAAATACATATATTTTTAAGCATTAATGAGAAATATCATACACAGAACATATTGTTCGCTATTTATTTCCTACTAAATATTACTCATACCGTCTTTAACGCAAGAGGTAGTGCTCTTAATTTTACATAGAAAAATGTTTCCATATATATATTTTAAATGTATTTTATTTTATTTTTTTTAATTTTCTATATAACTTTTCCGGTTATTATTGCATATCAGATTTTAGCGATATGTTTATATGTTTATATTCGAAATGGCTTATGAATATGAGTTATATATATTTTTTAAGCATTAATGAGAAGTGTCATACACAGGACATATTGTTCACTATTTTCTCTTACCAAATATTAAACATCGCTTCTTTAACGAAGAGGCGGCAGTGCTCTTAATTTTACATAGAGAAACGTTTTGGAAAAAAAAATTTAAATGAATTTTAATTTTTAATTTTCTATATAACTTTTTCGGTTATTATTGCATGTCAGATTTTAATGATATTTATGAAAGGAACAAAAAACAGAAATATCATCTTCGCTATTTTCTCCTAGCAAACATTACATATCACTTCTTTCCCGCCAAAGACGATGCTCTTTATTGATCGCCAAAAATCATGCCAAGCGCCGAGGAAGAGGATGTTCGTGTCTGTCGGCTCGAAAGCTGCGACCATAACCGTAGTGCTTACTGGACGAAGGGTGCGTACTGCAAGATTACTGACTTAAAAATGACTTTAGCTACAGGATTTAGACAGTTAAGACTATTACCGATAACTGAAACTTAAAGTGAACTGCATGTAGGATATACATATCGTCCAAGAACCGTGTTTACTTGAGGTAAGTGAAGCAATTTGCTTTTGCATCGAATTCTGGTCGAAAAATGCACGCATGTGTTTCTAATATGCTCATATCGCGAATCCATTTCGTAAGCTGGTCATGTATCTTTTTTAGCGTTGAAGGTTAATGACGACCTACAAAACTAAATAAAGCTAATGTTTTCATTGTGGAATTCTGTAGTGCACTTTACTGTGTTTAATGTTGGCCAACAATGCATTGCAAGATGCATATAACAGATGTAGATCCAAGAGCTGTATTGATTTTATTTATAAAATGTTCGAGCTGATTTTTTATGGACGATCGCTTTTGCTAAAAGTCCTATTCATAATTGAAATTTCGAACGAGACTTTTATAATAAACTGGGATTTATTATCAGTGTGGGTACGTTCTTGTTAGTTGTATAAGTATTAACTAATTTTCGAATTCTGGGTAAAAGAGCCAGTGGAAATTACGAAAAGAACTCCAATTTATGGTATATTATTGTTTTTATTTTAAAAGAACAAACATAAATGCAGCATTTATGTTTTTGTAGATTATCTTTATAGTTTGTGTAAAAGACTTGCCCTTTTTAAGGCTTACCCATCTAATCTTTCCTTTTCTCCTATTTTACTATATTTTATTTTTCAATATTTGTTATGACTTTTTCCGTCAATAAAAAAAAAAAAGCACAATTTAATCAATTTCAAAATTTTTATTGAGATTAAGTTTATTAAAATAACACAATATTTGTGTAAACAATGTCCAAAATATACCTTCTAATTTTTAATTTATATATTTTCTTAATGAATAAGAAATATTACGATGTATTAATTTAGATTCCATTAAGACTGTATTAACTAAAGCAACATATTATTTTTTGTCCTAAATATACTGAAAATCATTTACATAGATAATATGCTCCTCAGAGTTAATGCATTATTTATATTTTCTCCTCTTTATAAGAGCTATATTATGATTTGTTAAACTATAGTTTTAATTAATGTAATGTTGGCTAAGATTACACAATATACATTCATGCTAGTAGAAGCAGAAATTTTTGGAATGTTTGTGTGATTTAATTTTATGGGTGAATTGTTAGACGTAATTTATTAAACGTTTTTTGTAAATAAATCGGATTTTTGTTAAAATATTTTTAGACTGACGCACTGCATGTACTGGATTTCATAGTCTGTTTTTTCTTTTTTTTTATGTAATTTTATCTTAATTAAGTTTATTGTATTGTTTTGTACATAATACAAAAAATGTTTGTATTAGGAATGCTTCAAATTACTTTTTTTTTATTTGTAATTTGTTTTAAAGATTACTAGTAAAACATATTTAATATATTAATTTAAAATATTTGTTTTTGCAAATAATATTTGTAAAATTTTGTCTGCAAATATTGCACATTCTGTTATCATTACGACGCAGTTGTGATTTAAATTGGCAATATAATAAATGATACACAATTTAAAATAATTATATTCATATGTATCATTTGTTATTGTGATTATTATTTTATATTACCGTTTATACTCTCTTTAAAATTTAAAAAAAGGATATTTTTGTGGCTATACATGATGTTCACTGAATATAATAATTGTTATATACTTTTTCTTTTTAGCATCTGTTGTTCACTTATGCAAAATAGAATAATTTTGATATTCACATAAATAATCTGAAAACTACATTTTTGACTGTTTTATTTAATTTTTGTTTTTATATTTTAATTTATTAAACAAATATTTATAAACATGCAAAAACGTTATTGCAATATTATTCTTTTGTAATTTATGTTTTATCAATTATCAATAAGAGGCAATTATAACTCATTAGTACATTAATTTTTACAAATAATGTTTGTAAAATTTAAAACTATAAATATTGTGTTTTCTTTTTTCCTTACGATATATTTATGATTTTTAAAATAACAATATAATAACTGAATCAAATTAAATTGAGATTTCAATATTTAACATTTATTTTATTTTTTTATTTACCATTTATACTTCATTCGAAATACCATTTTTTTTTTTTAACAATAAGATGCTCACTGAATATAATAATAATTGACATACATTATTCTTTTTGTTTGTTGTTTCTTTTGTATATGTACCCCATTCCATCTTTTGCTGTTTATTTTTGCAAAATGAAGTAATTCTAATATTCACGTAAATGGTCTGAAAAATGATTTTTTGCCGTCTTTCATTCTTTACATCTGGATTAGTGAAACAATTTTCATTCTTTTCATCTGAATTAATTAAACGAATTATATCCATGCAAGAATGTGACGTAAATAGTCTGAAAACTACGTTTGATTTTTTGCTGAATTTAACCCTTTACATCTGGATTAAACAAATATTTATATCCATGCAAGAACATTGCATATTGTATTGCATTATTTTCCATTCTTTACATCTTAATTATATAAACAAATATTTATATACATGCAAGAAGTTGCACGTTGCATTTTTTTTCATTCTTTACATATCTGAATTAATTAAATATTTATATCCATGCAAGAATGTTGCACATTGCATTGTTTTTCATTCTTTATATTGGAATTAAACAAATATTTATGTCCGTGCAAAGATGTTGCAAATTGCATTGTTTTTCATTCTTTACATCTGAATTAAACAAATATTTATATCTGTGCAAGAATATTGCACATTACATTGTTTTTCATTCTTTACATCTGAATTAAACAAATATTTATATCCATGCAAGAATGTTGCACATTGCATTCTTTTTTATATGTAATTTGTGCTTTATCGATTATTAAAAAGGATATTTAATTTATTAATTTAAAATATTAATTTTCATAAATTATATCTTAATTTTTTATATATAAATATTGCGATTATATGTTTTTCATTTCGATACTTTAATGTTTTTAAATGACAGTATAATAATGGATGCAGAGGCATTTTAATATTTATAGGCATTTACTTTATTTCATCATTTTTTAATATTGTTTATACTCTATCCAAAATATTTAGTTTGGTGTTTTATTAGCGATTTTCTTATTTATATACTAAGAATAATTTATATGCACCCTGTGTTTTCAGCATTTGCGATTTCTTTTCTTCCTCTTTTTTTTTTTTTTTTTTTTTTTTTTTCTTTTTTACAAAATAAAATAATTTTAATATTCACATAAAGATTCTGAAGATCTTTGGCTTTTTGTTTGTTTAACCTTTTTGGCTTTTTGTTGATTTATGTATTTTTACCTCTGAATTAATTAAAGAAATATTTATATTCATGCTAGAATATTGCATTAGTTCTCATGTAAATTTTGTTTTATGGATGACTAATAAAAACTATTAACTATTATTAAAACATAAATTTATTAAATATTTTCTGTAATTATTTTTATTGAAGTTATGTATTCTTTTGCTACAATATAAATATGTGTTTTAATGGCAGTATGATAACTGATACAATGTCAATTTAAGGTTTTATATTTATAGGGTCAGATGGGGTAAAATGGGTAGTCAAAAAATATTGTTTATTTTTTTTTAAACTTTTTTAAGATATTTATAGTTTTCAAAATTATGTATGATTGCTTGAAGTTTAAGCTTTCTTCTCCTACTTTATTTTTGTTTTTATATTTTTTTCTATTTGAGTGGCAACAGTAAACCCGTTTGAGGACAATTTCATGCCACATATGGTCTGAATAAACTTCTACCTGCACCTCATAATATCTGATATAAACTCATTTATTTGACCTCATTTTGTTCATTGAGCACTTCTAATACTTTTCCAAATTACAAACAAGAAAATGTCTTTTGTTTTTATTGTTTTATCTTAAATCTTATAAATGGGGTAAAATGGGTATAGTGTTAGGCTTAACGTTTGTAGTATTTTTAAGGTGTTATATAGAACTTTTCTGAATAAAATTCTTTATTTTACTGGAATTAAAATGAGTTAGTTTTAAAAATACTGTAAAATGTTTATATAATACACATACAGGGCCGAAACTAAGGGGGGGGGGCAGAAAGGGCATGTGCCCCGGGCACCAAATGAAGATTTTGTTCGCCGATTTTTCAAGTCAATGTTTAGCACGGTATTGTTAAAATTATCCTGGCTGGGGTATGCCAAAGCATAGAAGAATCTAAGGATGATATGGCATAAGGATCCTGTATAAAGCGGATTTTTTTTTTCGATTCCATTTTCAAGATTTTAATGAATCAATATTTAACAAAGCAGATTATGTAGTATTACATGTATTTACGTCAGTATTACATAGTTTAAATTTAAAAATAAGTCGGCTATTAGAAAATTAGTAAAATTTTCTTTGTAAATATATTTTGCTGAGGGGGGGTGGGGGGGAGTGCAAAATATATGTTTGTTCCAGATGCAAAAAAGGCTAGTTTCGGCCCCAGTGCATTATTATTAAGATCAGAAAAACTTGAAATTCATTGTATATAATTTAGTTAAATCATTGCCTACTTCTAGAAGTATTCCTTTTCTAGATGGCATATCAGGTGCTGATAGGATTTGAAATTTTAAGAAGAGATGGTTGAAAGAGTTGGGAAATTGAATCAGAATTGTCGAGAAAAATAAGAGCAGCGTGGCTTTGACACATCCTTGCTTTCTCGACACCTATCAGTCTGCCACACCTCCAAATAATCTTAGAATAAACTTCAAAGCTGAAACATAAGCATGTCCAAGCAATAGCAGATGAAGTTGCAACAAATGAAGACATTTAACTTAATGTGTGGAAGATATTCCCGAAGTAAAAAAAGATGTATCTGTAGATGCATGATTGAACGTCCAATATTTGGGAAAAAAGACAAAGAATTTATAGTGGCAAACTATGGCTATTGAAGCAGATGAAACATATGAATATGAAGTAAAATTCTTGGAAAAGTCCAAGATTAGTTGTGTTTTATGTTTTCCCTGATGCTGAAGACACTGGGGTACATCCATTCATTACTCTTGTGACCATTAGAGCAATTTTTCAGAAATACTCCCAATTATTTTATTATTAGGATAAAAATTGATATGACTAGTTAAATATCATTGTGTTTCACTCACATAAAATATATCTAATTTGAAACAAAAAACATTTTACTCGTCTATATAATAAATCAGAATTTTATTACAAATTAGATATATTTTATGAGAGTCTACCTAATTTTTAACAAAATTTTTATTTATTATATATATTTAATGGGAGTGGAACATGATAGTAGGTATTTAACTGATTATTTCAATTTTATCCACATTATATTTTATAACTAAATAATTGGAAGTTTTTCTGAAACTTTGCTCTAATGATAATAACAGTAACAATGGACATTCTCATAGATTATATTATAAAAAGAAAGCAGATAATAGAAACATTAAATGAATCAATATTTACATAATCTGGGCCATTATGCTTTTGATAAATAGACTTTTAACACTTAAAATGTAAAAGTGCGAGAATACGAATTAAAAAAGTGTAGCCAGAAAATGTTTTCATTTACACCTAAGCTAAGCTTGATTCATAGTAAAACTTCTCATTTATCTATTAACTTAAATTTCATATTTATAAAAAAAAAATCGACATTTTTTAAGACTTATATAACATTGTTTTCCATATTACTTCATTATATAATCTCTGGTAAATCTATTTATACAGTATTCATTGTTAAACTTTTATATACCCATTTTACCCCACACTATACCCATTTTCACCTGCGTGGGGTGAAATGGGTATACCAAACATACATCTATTAAATGTTTTGTTATAGACATACTTTTGCAGCCTAAAAAATAAAAATTGTGTATTTTCATTCCAAGAATATGCAATGTAAAGAAAATACCAAAAAAAGTTTTAATTGTTTAACATTTATGAGAAAATTTTAACTGAACATTTAAAAATAGTGAATTTTATACCCATTTTACCCCACCTGACCCTATACAACATTCATTTTATTTATTTGTTTATATTTTAAATATAGTGTTTACACTGTATACAAAATATTACGTTTATTATTTGCTTATCAATAATGGATGCGCCCTAAATGTAATAATTTTATACTTTATACACTATTTGATTTTTACATTTGCGGTTTATTTATGATAAAGTAATTTCAATATTCACATACATTTTAGCTTTTTTGCTGAATTTTTATTGATTTATATTTGAATAAATGAAACAAATATTTTTATCCAAGCAAGAACGGTGCACATTACACCGTTGTTTTCATATAATTAATGTTTTACCGATAGTTAGTAAAATGTTCTTAACATATTAATTTAACAGTTTAGCGGGCGAAAATTAGGCTGCAAAAGTGATATTTCTCAAATCATTCTTCAAATATGGCACCAAAACAGTCTAAAGGTCATTGGTATGCCTAAATACAACACATACTTTAGAATTAAAACTGATTTTTTAGATTTATAATACAATTTTGTGCGTCTTTGATAAAATTTGTCTTGTGCGAACGTTCTTGCAAGTAGATATATTATGTATTTCGTCTTTTAAATTTTATTTCTGTAATTATGTAATTTATATATTTTACGCTGAGTTATTATTTTTGTTTTACATATTCAAATGAAAACTTTTTATTAGAATTTGTAAAAAAAAAAAAAATGCGCCAAAGCCCATAAAATTGAAAATTATTTCATACACATCTGACAACAGTCTAAAAAAATTCAGTTAAAAAAAATTATATTGGTAAAGATAATAAGATTACAAAATGGCGTAAAAAATACGCTAAGACTTGATAAGCAAAAAATTTGTACATTGTAATAGTTTTCATTAAAGAATTGCAAAAATTATAGGAGAAGAAATTGAATCAGTTTTTAAAAATAATGGATTCTTTTGGAAAATAATATTATATGTCATATTTTTGCCTCATTGCATTAAATCATGCTTGATATTTTTTTCTATAAAATAATTTTATTGTTCCATCATAAATAGTATTTGCCTACAACCCTTTCACGTTCAAATAATTGTATTTTTGTAATATTCAATTCACACCATAATTTTCAAAAATTTGATTTGAAAATTTAAAAAATGCAATTTTTGAGCTTTTGTTTAACCAAATTTGCAAAAGGAATTCAATAATTCTGGGACAAATCTTGATTTAATGTAAATGGTATCAAATAAATACTACCGCCCAACCCGAAGTTAATACAAACTCGGAAGAATAAAGCTATTACAATTTAATTACATTCATTTGTGCATACGATTTTACGTTTGACTTGACATTCATTGAAAATGTATTTTATATGCAAATTAGATAGATAGATAAACGTACAAACACATTCATACATATATCAAGTGCATACACACATACATTCATACATGTATCACATGCCCACATACATATACACACACATGTACTATATGCATGTACAGGGGTGGGGAATTTCTAGAAAATCTTACCAGCCAGGGATTTATTTCACCAGCCAGTAAAATGCAACGTACAGTTGAAAATTTTTGACAAAATTATGCAACTCAAAAATAGTTGGTTACTATTACTATAATGCATTTTCATATATTTTTCCTATAAAATTAGGAAATACATGAACAAGAGATGAAAGTTTAATATAAAGCAGAACTACATACCATGTTTACATCACAGAAATTAGGAAAGTTGAAAAATATAGCTAACTACTAAATAAAAAAACGTTTTTGGCATACCTCTATAGTTTGCAATTTTCAAAGACTACCTAAAAAGTCACTCGCCCTGTCAGAAAATTCACTCTCCAGTGGCGAGTAAAATAATGCATTTTCCCACCCCTGTGCATGTATATTCGTTGAAAATGTATATACAAGGTGTCCAGCGAATAAGACCCTGATCTCAAAATTAAATATCTCAAAAACAAAGATCAATAGAATTATGCAGTAAACGGTTTGTTTATCAGCTAAGCTGTAAAAATGTTATACAGAAGTTTCACAATTTAGTTGCAAAAACCGCTAACAGATGGCGCTGTAATCGCAATGCCTATAAATTGTGCTTCGAAGTCCAGAGCACTGGCGTCTCACTCCTTAGATAGCTGCCTATGGAAGAACGAAAATTGGGAAAGTCCACTTTTTCGCTGAGGTGATGTGCAGAAGTGGAGACATCTGGTCACAGAATTATTGCATCAGCTTTAATTTTAGAGAATTTCAATTAATAGAATTTGCAATAAAAAGTTTAGAAATCATTATATAAGAACTTATTAAAATATTTTATTAAATTCAATTTTTAATGACATATAAGTATTTAAATCAAAATGCATATATTTAGATAAATAATTTTGTACTTTTTATTTTTTATATTTTTAAATCACGGCATAATACTTTGGTATTATTGTTTATACCTGAATTATTATAAATAAAAATGTAATTTTGCACTTTTTATTTATTTTTAAATCACGGCATAATATTTTGATTTCAGCACAACATATATATTTCTTTGCTTTGTAAACAAAGTTTTAGGGACTTGAATTATTTCATTTTTAAAAGGAATTGATAAGTCGTATCAACGTCAAAGCAAAAGTATTTTGGAGGCTGCACTCCTTTCCAACACTTCGGATTATATCGCTAGAAGCTGCACCATACTTCTGTGCTCAATAATAATAATAAAAAAAAAAATGAGTTTTTAAAATTAAACTGATTTTTTTAACTTAATTAAATTTTAAAAAAAGAAACTTTGTATTTTTTCATTCAAACTATTTTCTACAATTTAAAAAAACGATTTATGAATCATTATTATAAATGCTCAGTGATTTAAAAAAGGGTTCCATTTAGCTTAATTAAATTTTAAAACTAGAAACTTTGGATTTTTTTATTCAAACCTTTTTTCACAATTTTTAAATAAATATCAAAAAGTAAAGATTTCCAATTTTTTCAAATCTTCCTCTGCTTGGATTCGATTCCATGATCTACCAATTAGGAGAGAAAAGACATACCACAGAGATACTGGTATCCAGACCGAAATAGCTTTTTACAACATTTGAAACAAATCTCAATTCTGTCAACAGATGGCTCCACTTCTGCACATCATCCCAACGAAAAGGTGGACTTTACCAATTTTCGTTTTTCCTTAGGGAGCCATCTAGAAATGAGACGCTAGTGCTCTGGACTTCGAAGCACAACTTATAGGCATTGCGATTACAGCGCCATCTGTTAACAGTTTTTGCAACTAAATTTTGCAACTTCTGTATAACATTTTTACAGCTTAGCTAATAAACAAACCGTTTACCGCATAATTATATTAATCTTTGTTTTTGAGATATTTAATTTTGAAATCAGGGTCTTATTCGCTGGACACCCTGTATATATGTACATAGACGTACACATACATTCATACATATATGACATGCACACACACATGTATATACATAGACATACACATACATTCATACATATATCACATTCATACACACATGTCAAGTTAAAATAAAAAATGTCATACTTTGAGAAAACAAAATGAAAGGACAGAAAGTTAAAAAAAAGAACATTGAAAGGTTTTGGAAGGTATGATCATTAATCTGAATTAAATTTTTACATTTTGAGATTCGATCCCGAAGAACTCGTCGATCCAGGTGATATTTAAACCACTCTTTTAAGGACGTGGGTGACGTGGTTCCTTCGACGTGAAAATTGTTTAATGAAGTATATATGAACTTGACTTAAGCCCTTCCCATGAATACTATTTTCAGCACTGATTGTTTTTCGTGTGTGTAGAGTTTAGAAAACATTCCCTGATGAAAGGACATCCCAAAATATTAATGTGCTTCCACTAGCATTAGAGGTTATTGGGGCTCTGACATTCTGTGATTTCTACGTGTAACAATATAAATATACTACATGCACAATTAGGATTATTTTTATTCCATACTAGCAGACCCACCCGGCGTTGCCCGGGGTCCGTAAATAACCTTAAACAAAACTGAAGTTTGTATGATTTTATATCATATGAAATTCTTTTAAATTAACCTAATTTCGGAGGCCGACATTGCCTTCCGCTGCTTCTAGGGTGTTTCCAACAAACTTCTTTCCGAACGAACCTGTAACCTGGGTCCCCGTTACCTAGGGAAACATGTACCTGAAGTGCTCCGCACGTGCGGAGACAATCGAAAACCAAGTTGAGTGAGCCAAATCTCGTAGTAATTTAAAAAAAGAATGCATCATTAATGTTAGAAAATGTTGGTAACTGAAGTGTAAGGTAAAATTTAATAATACATAAAGTAGCCGAATTGTAATCTAAGTTCAATGAACCAAATCTCGTTGAAATTGGGTCCTTAGAATCCGAGGAAAGAATACGCCACCAAGCGGTGGAAAATGCCCCTTTCCCTTATAAATTTCACGAATTACTTTTAACATTAACACGATATTTAATAAACGGATGAAATCCTTTATCTAAAGTTACCTTTAAAGAAACGCGATTTTTAATTTACGGCTGTAATTTGTAAACGTAAGTTGATGCTGAAAAAGGAGATTAATGTTTGAAAAAGTGGTCGCTGAGGTATAAAGAAAGACCGGGCCCTGAGGGCCAGGGTCTTAACTGGAATGTTAGTTCGGTATAAGAAAATCTTTTTATAGTTTTAAAGTAGCTGGAGGACGCTGAAACTATGTTAAAGAAAATTTTAATAGAATCGGATAGTTTTTAAAGAAGCTGCAACAAAGACACCAAGAAGCAGATTAATATTCAAAATCGGTAGTAGTTGAAGTCTGGGAAATTTTTTTGTCATTCATGTAGTAGCAGTAGGACTTAAGAAATTGTTTAAAAAATGAAGCTAGTGAATTGGGCCGTTTTTAAGGGACCTATAACAAAGGGACCAAAGACGGATAACTGATAAGGGCCCTAACATGAAAACTTGTTAAAAGATCTAAGTTCTTAGCACTTTAGATCTTCAGTTATTCAAAATTAAGCATAGGATATCAATTAATGATTAGAATAAAATTTTAAAGAAATGCGCAAAAAATGGGGGGAAATGCTTAAATCAGGGCCCTAGGGTCCAGTATAAATAAGAAGGTATTGGTCCGGGGAGAAGAGTGCAAGACTCAAAGCGCGTTAGATCTTCAATTAGTTAAATTTAATCATAGGGTATGAATTATTCGTTATATTAATATTTTAAAGAAATGCTAAATGAAAAAAGGGCCCTAGGGCCCCAATAGAAATATGAGGGTATTCATCCATTTTATAACAGCTGAACAATTCGCTGAATTTTCCTGCAAATTTAAAAATCGGTATAGGAGTTTCTTTTAGTCTGTAAAATACTCAGAAGATGGCAGCACTATACAAAACAATTTTTTCTGTAAGGATAGTGGATTATTTAGGATCAGTATATTCTAGTATGGAGATTTTCCGAAATTTTCAATACACAGATACATGCAAGTTCTGAAATTTAACGTTATAATTATTATTTGCACCTCGAGTGAGATGGGATACACTGTATTTAAGACTGAATAAGTGGATTGCGATTATGGTTTCTTTTACAGAAATTGTTTGTCTTGGTGTCTTATCAACGAAGAAATTGATAAGGGTTAGAAAAAGGGTTAAGATAAAGGGTTAATATTAAAATATTTGATTAATGTTGAAATGTTGAAGGAGGACATTTCGAACATGTGTGAGATGTGTTTAAAAAATGTAATTGTAATAAATAAAAGTAAATGTAATAAAATTAAGAAACAAAAATAAAGTGTGTACCTACATTTGGCTCACTCTGTATAGTATAGGGATATTTTTTTTTTATTGAACTAATTATTTGCAATTATTATAGTTAGGATTCTATCAAAAATTCCGCAACCTAATTTTCGTTTCATTTAGTTGCTCTATCAAAATAATAAATAAGTTAATTAATTAAAAACGCCAAAGAAGTGGTCTAATCTCATTAAAATACTTTTTGGCTTCTCTAATATTAGATAAATAATACCTGATTAATTAATACTACTATAATGCTGTAAAAGAGAACGTATTGCAATTTTCTTTTGCCTATGTATTTTTTTATGGGGCTTTAACTTATTTTTCTATTGGGTAAATAGCAATTTCCGTGTATGCAACTCATCCCATTTACTTATGTTACCGTATGGTTAACAGAGGATCGTGTTTAGTTGATCCCAGTTGAGTCTTTTTTTTTATAATCACTCCTGTTGTAACTAATAGACCGACATAAATAAAATATATTTTTTTTAATTTCATTTTTCATTTTATGCGCATTAACTTCATTATTATTAGTTTACAAAATTACTTAACCCTTTCAGGGGCAAGGCATTTCTGCTCCAAATATGCTCAAATAATGAATTCACACCGCAACTTACGAACAAATTTATTTGAAAATAATCAAAAGCTTTTCTTCACCTATATTTTGAGATCGAAATTGTACTAAAAAATTGCTGGTGCCATTTAGCAATTTGGGCATTAAAATTATGCGTTTGCAGGCTGCAAACGGCGCCCCTGAAAAGGTTAAAGATTGTTTCTGATATTATGTTTCCTTTTTGATTGAGTTATAAGTACAGTAACCTTTTTTTTCATTGGGAGGTAAATTGAAAAGAGAAAGTAGCTTCATAATTAGAAAAAAAAAACTTCCATTAAAGGTTAATGTGGTTTCGGATATTATTGTTTCAGAGAAATAGTTGTAAAATGTAAATACAGGCATGTAAAAAAAAAAAAAAAAAAAAAAAAAAAAAAATTAAAATTAACAATTTCTTCCAGCATCTTATGTAAATCTAGTTAGAAGTTGTTTTTTTTTTTTTTTTTTTCAATTCTTCCATTTTGATAATTGGTTTAACCCTTTATCTACTGCATTATGCAATATTTTTTTCAGTAACTACAATGAAAATTAAAGGATAAACATAAAAAAACACTCACTCGTGAGAAATTTAATTATTTAGAGGTAAACTATTATTTTAACACAATCAAACTGATTGGTAAAGTTATCATACGAAATTGAATATTTCCAACTGAGGGAAAAAATGCCCAGGATGGGAATCGAACCCAGATCCTTGGCTTACAAGGCCAATGCTTTTCCGTTTAAGCTAACTGGGCCGACAAAGCCAGTTAGCTTAAACGGAAAAGCTAACTGGCTAACGGATTAAGCTATGCTGGCTGGTTGTCGGCCCAGTTAGCTTAAACGGAAAAGCATTGGCCTTGTAAGCCAAGGATCTGGGTTCGATTCCCATCCTGGGCATTTTTTCGCTCAGTTGGAAATATTCAATTTCGTATTTAGAGGTAATTAATTAAAGTGGTATTTTAAAGTACCGTCGGTACACTATGATTAAAATATCGTAACAGAAAACCCACAAGGTATTTCAAATGGCACCGGAAAATATTTTCGATTTAATAAGTATGTTAAATATAGGCTTTTTCTTATTTACAAATAAATCTTTTGGCATATTCCGGTGCGAATCATTTATTTCAACACTTTAGAATTGAAAATGTTTTGCCCCTGAAACGGTTGAAAAAACTACTTTTTTTTTAGGATCTTGTTAGCAGTCCTTTAGTTATGCGACGTTTATATTCCAGGAACACCATGTTCTCTCGCATCTCCACATATGCAATATATGAGTTTACATATGCCATTTTTAGCATAGCAAGAACAAGTCGGTGCCACAACATTTTCAATTTCCTATTTAAAAAAAATAGCAATGAAACAGAAATGAAATACCAGGGAAATCATTACTACACTACATTTTAGTAATTACATTTTAAAGCAGATGAAAACGATGGATAACTATACAGACGAAAAGTAAACAAGAATCTTTTATCCAACACCCAGTATACTGAAGGTACTTATAAGTACCACCGAGTAATTCAACTGCTAAACCAAATACATAACCGTTCACCTAAAATAGCTAGTCAGACTGTATTTTAAGATCATAATGAACACATAAAAAAATCCAACACTTATCTTATATCCTTTACTGTGTTTGCAGCAATAAAAGGACAAGCGTGACAATCTGTACAAAATGTCGGCGCAAAACCCATCGTCTGAGTCAAAGGTAGCCTTCTTCCTCGCTAAAATTACAAACCTCGAACTACTGCTGCCATGTATCCGGATAAAGTGGAGTTAAAAGAATGTTTTTGCGAAGTACCATTAGAATATTAGTAATATTCACTACGGGATGAAAGTTTAAAGTGAGTAGGTACTTATAAGTACAGTCAGTAGATAAAGGGTTAAACAAATTTTATTTAGATACGTTTCTCTCGAAAATTATATTAAAAATTATTTTAAACATTAAAAAAATAGAAAAAAATTATTAAGCTTTTAACTAATTAAATAAAGTTCTTCAGAAAAAACGTTCTTTTTTAATATTGACAAAACTTATTAATCCATGTTACAATAATATTAAATTATGAAACTACAAAATTAAATTTTGAACATTCTTTGAAGTCAGATAATTCATTTTTTATAAATTTTGTATTTCCATTTCCTACCGTAAATTAAAAGAAAGCGCTTCATAATAGAAAAAATAATAATTTCCTTACATTTACGAAAATGAGTTCCGTTGTGTTGTTCCACAGCTGCTGCTTCTGAAATATTTTTTAGTTTGTTAATATATTCTCGTTGTTCATTAACTTCCTGAAATTATTCCATAAATCTGATATCATGTTACATTCTAGCGCTATTCCGGTAGTAATAATAATAAAAAAAAAAGAACATGCATGTCTTGCTTATAACGAAGGTCCTTACATGCATAAATTTATTTCCTGTAGTATTTGATTAAGAATGCTTATTTAATCACTGTTGTAAGTTGTAACTAACATTCTGACTGAAATAAAAAAGTTTTGATTAAGTTTTTCATTTTCAGGGCGTTGTTTGTTGTTGTTATTATTATTGTTGTTGTTATAATTATAATTATTGTTATTATTGCTATTGTTATTAATACTATTATTATTACTATTGTTATTATTATTATTATCATTAATATTATGACTAAATGAAATTGTTGAGATTATCGCTGGTGTTATTATTCGATAAAGATACTTCGGTACTACTGAACTCGATTATCCCGTCGAACAATTTCGCCAAATTATACAAAAGGAAGAATGTTGCCATTCTAAAATTTTAAGACAGGAAAATTAATGAATTAAAAAAAAATACTAAAGAATAGAGTTACTTTAATGATGACGTTCACTTATGGCGTAGTGACATACGAAATATAAAATTCGATTTATTTAGATGATTTTGGACAAAACAATACTAAAAGTTTGCGCATTTAAATACAGAATTATTAAATTAATCCGTAAACAAAAAGATATTTTTATAATATTGTATTTGTGAATAAAACTTAAATATTTAAAATGTAATAATAGAATTTATTAAGGGACACAATAAATATCAATGATAACGAAAAATTGTAAGGAAACTAATGCTCTTTATTTAGTCAAAAAACGTAGGCGGATATAACTCTAAAATATATGTAAACATTGGGTATACAGTGAGGGCCAAAATTGTAGGTATTTTTTGAAATTTTCATAGTGTTAAAATAAACTCTCATATTTTTTTTAATTTTCTCGTCTTGTTAAAACAAAGATAACTTGGACTGTTGAACCATCTAGTAATCTTTCTTTTAACCTTTATATTATTATTCTCACATTTTGGTCCCTTTTTTTAGAGGCGCAAGAAAATTGGATCAACATAAATTAACGCACTTACGGAAGGTCTCCATACGGGCATACTCAGAAAAATCTGAAAAAATTACAGAATGTTCTTCTCATATGGATATATATATTTATAAAAAAAATTTGGGCGGATCCCCGATACATAACGAATAAACATAACGAAAAAAAATAACGAAATATTCGTTTATTTGGCGATTTATCACCGGTTGGCGATGAAAAAAAAAAATACGCTTTTATGTAGGAAAAAACTTTTTATGTTGAATTTGTTTATACAAGTTTAATTTAAATAACTTTAGTTTTGTCATATTTAATTTGTTTTTACTATAGTTTTGTCATTTTTAGTTTGTTTTAACTATTGTTTGTGATATATATTTATATGTATTTATAATAAAATTTAAAAATCATATTTTACGATTTAAAACAAAATTTAAATGGATTTAAATTATTTCAAGCTCAAAAATAAGGCAGATAGAACACTGTCCATTTGATTTTGTTGCTATGGAAACGACTTCGTCTTCGATATGGAAATGTTAAATCAAATGTCAGCTGACTATAACTTAAAATAGGTATTTGCAACTTGCAAAGCATAGAAAATATTTTTACAGTGATGAAATTAAATAACTACAGCAACAAGCACCATATATATGTAATATAAAAAATATATAATAACCTCTTTAATTTATTAAGTTTGAATTCATTAAAAACCGTGCATTCTAAAAACAATTAATAAATTTTCAGATGCATTAAAATCGTTTGCTTTTGGCGAGGAAAAATCCTGCTCGCCAAATCGCGTATCACTTTCGTATTTTTGCGCCAAATATTCGAAAGTATTTTATTTTTTTACAGACTTTCTACTGAAATTCCGCCGTTAAATTTGACTGATCCCTTATTACATCCATGAGCAGTTTCACTAGCATTTTTTTCAACATATTCTGAGTATGCCCTGTAAAGAGACCTTCCTTGTTAGTAATTCGACATAAAAAAATATTGAAAAATTAAATACCTTATGTAGTCGTAACAATAATCATTGATAATAGTTACTTATAAGTATAAATTCTTTACGACCTTCTCATTTCAGAACATACCCTTTAACATTCTATCATTAATTATAATTTGAAGTAGTAAAATGTTTAAACCCCAAACCAAAACTAAACTGTAGGCATTATGCATTTAAATCAAGAGTAAAAATTACTCTGAACATACGTTGTTTGTAGGCCCTATACAAAGCATCTGAAATTTAGAATCGTTAGTTAAGTAGCAACGCATTTGCCCAAACAATTTAAAATTACAAATCGTTGTTAATCGTTAAGAATAATTAGCCTAAATCCCAACTTCGACTCTTTGTAAATCTTCTTAGTGTTATTTTGAAAGTTCCCATCTCATACATAATTTTCATGCGAATGCGCTCTCAAAATTAATTAGTCCTCGCAGGAAAACTCCGTTTCCTTTGTTTGTATTTTGAGCTCGAATTCCAAGTGTTATCTTATTCAAGAATTTTGGTCTTAGTGATTAATATATTTAAAACGTCTTTTTAAAACTATAGAATTTCACTTACGCGTTAAAACTGCGTTTGGATCGTCCTATAGACAATCTCATGCCCTGAACCATTGTAGTTTTTAAAATATATATTTAGATGTTATTACATTCTTTTCCTTGTGAAGTGCTATTTTAGTAAATTAGTGGTAAATGGCATTTGTATTTTAGTGACTAACCATAGTGGCTGCTATTTTGCGCATAAAAGAAAGAACGGTAATTTATAAAATGATTTGTTTCTTACCATCTGTTTTTTACCTAAATTTCTTGGAACAGAATTTTAATCTTTTATCACCGGTTTTTCAAAAAAGAAATTTTAGCCTAATTGAATCGGGAAAATCCTCGGATTAATTAAGGCGAAATTTACAATAAAAATTTACTGGTGAGAATAATCGAGGATTCTGAGCATCTTATGCGGCACGTATATCTGACGCTCGTCCCCAAGATGTTAACCATTTCTGCAGAAAGTAGTTGCGTAACTATAATGTTGAATGCACACCAAGGAAAAAAAGAAACATTTCTCAGCTTTTATTGTTCAACAAAGATATAAAAGTAATATTTTATTAAAAAATTTTAGTACAAATCTTGATTAAAATTAAGTGGGATAAAATGTATCCCACCGCCTTTCAATAGGTTACATCTAGTCATACAGTCCATGAAATTGTGTTTTTCACAATTTCTTATCATTAAACTATTATTTTTTTTTTATTTGTCTTAATTTTTATTTTATAATATAATACTTAAAGGTAATTTTGATACATTTTACTTAAAAAAAAAATTAATATATTCGAAGTTATTGTGATTTTTTGATGGATCCTTACTTTTTTGTGCCTCACGGTAATCATTGCTACTTAAATGTGTCTTATCTGCAATTATAATAGTTAGCAGTTTTTAATTAAATAATGTTTATTCCAGTGAAAGTACGAAGGAATTTATGAAAAACTGCCTTTTTTTCAAAATGGCGGATGCCTGAAGAGAAAATTAAAGTCTTATAAAAATGATCTGATGGTAACAAAAACGAAATGCAAAAAAACAAAAAAAAGTACTTCACTCAAAAACTGCATAATCATGAAAAATAGCTCGCTAAATTAGAAAAGTATCTATTCAGTAGTTTTACACTGTAAAAAAAAAAAAAAAAAAAAAAAAAAAAAAAATGTAATTTTTACAGAAAAAAAAAATTGTATTTTTTACAGAGAAAAACTGTTTTAAAGAAAGTTTTTTCCTGTAAAAAAAAAAAAAAAAAAAAAAAAAAAAAAAAAAAAAACGTGAATTTTGTAATTTTTACAAAAAATCTATTTTTTACAGAAAAAACTGTTTTAATACAAATTTACAGATATTTTCTGTAAATTAAACAGTTTTTCACTGGCGCCAAAATTAAGTTTTTTTTTTCTGTCAATTTGAGGGATTTTTTTTACAGTGTAAAGTAAACGTGGTTACCGATTTGTAAAATGCACTTTTGAGAAAAACGAGGTTAAAGCTTTGTAATACGGTGTAGTAATAATAAGTACCATACTTATTATTATTATCTTTTTTTTAGCTCACAGGCTATCAAACCCTGGAGAGCTAATGTGTCCGCAGGTTCTGTATGTACGTAACGCGATGACTGTTGATAAGAAATATCCGATTTGCTTCAAATTTTGGATATAGGTTCATTCTGATAAAGTCCTTCCCTGATTAGTTTTGGGGAGTTCATTAGTTAAGTATAAAGAGGATGAACGGGATCATAATCTTCCCCTTAATTTAGATAAATGGATTTTTCATGCAGAATTATTCGATTTTCTTCAACGTTTTTTATACCTGTTTATTCTGATAAGGCGCTTCTCTGATTAGATTTGGAGGTTCATTGGTTAAATATAAAGAGGGAAAGAAGGAACTAACCCCGACCCCACCCCCTACACCTAAATTGCATTTTTTGTTGATTTCTTTATTTTTCGAGGCGCATTTATCTCTGAAATAAGAGTATAATATACAATTAGTGTGAATAGCCTGTGAGCTCAATTCCATCAGTTTAACTGGGCATTTTTCTTTTTATTATTTAGATAGAATCGGCTATTCCCGCACCATAAAGTTGTTTCTCTTCAGCTGATAAAGCCAAAAAAAAAAAAAAAAAAAAAAAACAATTTTTGAAAAATCGAAAAAAAAAATTGTTTTCTTAGCGACTTCGTCTAAAATATCACATTTACCTTACCTGCCTCTGAACTTTATGTACAAAATATATATAACCTATAATCAACCACTGGAGAATGTCATTGCATTTTATTAAAAATGCATGTAGTGAAAAACTGTTGTTTAATCTTTTTTACTTACAATATATTGTTAGGGTAGGAAAATTAGATTTATAAAATCGTTGAATGTAAAGGTATTATCTGAAATATTATTGAGTGAAAATTCCTAAAGGTTCTTTTTTTTTCTTTAATGCAAGAAATATTTCATACAAACGTGAATTGATTAAAAATGTAGCTTTTATCTAGTGAAAACTCTCTTTTTATCAGCTTGTGAACATACTCTTTTTCTGCTCTGAAAGATTTAATTTTATTTGAAGTAACATTTTATCAATATTACAAACAAAATCTATGAAAAATGCTTTTTGTAAGAATAAATTTCAACTAATTAATAATAATTTATTATTATTACTAGGGCCTGTTTTCTGGATCGACGCAGAGATGGGCGTACCCCTAAACATTTTGTTAATGTAATGAGAGAAAAAAAAAATGTTTTTTACATTTTGCAATTCTCGGTAAGCCCACTTCAAAATTAATGTGGATATCTGTGCGATTTGTTGAGTTTTATGTATTGTTTGCTGACAATAGACATGTTTACATTTGTAGTCGGCAGAACTCGCTGAAATCGCCGAAATGTTGATTTTTTTTCTTTTTAAGTCAAACTGGGTGTCCTCTATTTTTTCTTTGGAGGGGGGGGGGAGCGGTGGGACGCCCTGAATAGTACTACTGATATAAAATAAAGCAATTTAGAATTATAATTTTTGCTGCAGTTATTTAGATTTCCAATTTGATATCGAAATAAAATAAACGAAATCATCAAATTGTAAAGTTATTACATATGCAATATGAAGATATTTTTAACGTGTTACTTAAGCGAAATTTCAGAATATCTGTTGTTTTTAATCCCTGATCAACATTAATCATCTCTTTATTCCATGGATAGTTTTCACAGCGATACTCTGATTCATATGTATTTTCTTAACTACCAAATTTCTGTGTTTGTTTGGGTTTTTTTTTTTTTCAATTTTTCATTTAATTTGAATTAGAAAATTTATTTCAAAGAGCGAGAAGGTTTTGATATGACGAAAAATATATTTATTATTATTAGTTTTATAATGTCTGAACTTCTAATAATGTCGTACAGCTGGTACGAGATAGGAAGATTCCTAACATTACGCATTACGGTCGTATCAGCCGTAAACATTGAACCTCGCAGACCGGTAATACTTGCAAAGAGCAAAACTTCCAAACTTAATTGTCTCAAAACACTATTTTTAAGCGGCTTGTCACGATAACATTTGAAAGGTTAACGGATCTAGATGTTTCTTATTTTTAAATAAAGTAAATTAAAATTTCGTGACTCTACAAACTATACCTGAAAAGCAAGCAAACAAAAAGTTTTTAAGTTATAATAAAAAAAGAAAAAAATGTGATCAGTTTTTATTTATTTTGAATTTTTTAGTATATTAAAATGGAGCACGTGTGTTTTGTGGTCCGTAGAAAAAAAAAAAAAAAAAAAAAGGTAAAAATTAACCTGCAAAAAAAGAAAACAAATTGGCAAGGAACTATTATTTGTGGCAACCATAGCTACTTTTCCAAATATCAAGTCGAAAATTGTACGTCAAACGTGGCAAATGTTCGTACAATAACTAGTTTTATAAATATTCAGATATAGGAGCAATAGCTGTTGCACTCTAATGCAAAAATGCATGAATACAGAATTTATTACGTTTATATATATATTAAATTCAGTAACACAGAAATATTATCTATCATGGGATATAATTGAATGAATTACGTTTGATAGGATTTAATAGAATGAAGAAAACTTTTATTAATATCTTTATAAGTTTTTATTCGATTTTCATAAAATTTGAAATTACAAAATTCTGCAATGACTATATATATTAAACCTTAAATGCCTGATAAAATCATTTTAATGTTTTTCGGCTTTTACTTTTTAAATAAATCATGGGAAAAATACTTTAAAAAATCATATTTTGTTTTAAGTATGGTTTACGGCTAAAAAACAGTTTGTTACTAATCGGCAATACTGGTCTTTAATTGAAAAAATATGTTTTTCTGATAAAATTCTATAATATTAAACACACAAGAATTTTCAGAACTATCATAAGAAATACATTTTATTTGCTCACGGCAGAACAAAATAGGGTATTTTGCAAGATTCCAAACAAAACAAAAAGAACATGTAGCAACATTTGAAAAAATAAATCTATCTTTATTCTTGAACAGCACAAATGCTGCCATCTACATGTTGAAAATCTATTTAATAATATTTTCAGAATGTATTTTATTGGCAACATTAGGCATTATAGCTTAAACATTATTCTACTAGTATTTCAGAATCCTAAATTGGGTCAGCATCCGGCATTTAAGGGTTAAATTTCAAACCATTCGATTGGGTAGTTTTTGCACTGTTGTTTCAACGCCCCCTAGATAAGTGAGAAAGCCTTGACACACGTCACGAAAACGTCGCACAAAGCAGGCAAAACAAAGGAAAAAATTCGAACAAGTTGCATGTTTCGTTTTCTTTGTCTCATGGAATTATTAATTATTATTAGAAAATAAGAATTCATTCCACGAGCTTGCGAAATCGAAACATGTCATTTGTTCGAATTTTTTCTTTGTTTTGCCTGCTTTGTGTGACGCTTTCGTGACGTGTGTCAAGGCTTTCTCACTTATCTAGGGGGCGTTGGTTGTATGCGGCCAGCCGATTGGACCAGACGACGACTATAAATGCTACGTATTTGTATAATTACGAACGTACCTAAAAATCGTTGGTTCAATTTTATTTTGCACTTTTTCTTTTTTTTTTTTCACATCCTGTATAGAGATATTTTTATGTATGATTCTTAAATCAGAATTATACCTTTTTTAAATCTGGTACTCATAACTTACTTTAAAAATTTGTCTGCTGCATAATGTAATATTTCTGTATTAAGGTAAAGTGCCCTAAAGCTAAGACCCAAGAAACAGTTCCTAAAGATGACATCTTTAAATAAAGCAAGTTAGAGCCAGGGTTGTAGTGGGTACCCGCCCAGTTGCCCCCCCCCCCCCGGGCTGGGTTTATTTTTTATAAAGAACCCAGGCAAAAAAACCGGGTTTTTAAAAATATATTTCTGGAAAAGAATAGATGATGTATTTGTTAACAGTTTATGGCTATTTTGTTTTATTTATTCACTTCTTTGAATCTTAGAAAATATATTTGTACTAATTTACTTGCACTTTCATATTGGAAACAATTGGAAAACACACAATTGATAGCTTTGCAATTTAAAATTTGTTTGTTATTTAAATTAAAGGGATCATATCTATATATGTATTTTAAGAATAGAGAAAAATAGTGAAATTATTATTAAGACTATGACGTCATTCCCATCTATTAGACTATGAAGTGGTCACAAAGATTGTATTTGAGATCAGGATTGCCGCTTATTTCGGCAATAGAATTCCTTGCGCTTTCCTGAGCAAAAAATTAAATTTTACCAGAGTAATTCCTCTGAGAATATTCAAAATTTCAACGGATAAATTTTGCAAAGTACCAAAGTTTAGTAAAATTCCTTGTTTTTGATACTCATTTTTAAATTCCTTCAGATTTTCTAGTTTTCCCTATACAGTGGCAACTGTGAAGATTATTATTTGTGAGGAAGGTGGAATCATCGTCTACATTTTGGCATTTTAATTTACCCAGGGAAAATTGCCCATTTAACCCTGGTTTTTTATATAAAACCCGCCCGAGCTGGGTTTTTTACAACTCTGGTTAAAGCCCAGAGGGTTAAATATACAGCTTTTTCGAAATTTTATGATTTTTCGTTTGATCGCAAGTGCTTAGCTATAATTTTGCAAAATTTCAAGTCTTCAACTTAATTAGGGGCTCAGTTAGAAAAAAAAGCTTAAAATACACAAGTTAGAGCCCAGAGTGTTAAATATACAACTTTTTCGAAATTTTGTGATTTGTCGTTTGATCGCAAGTGCTTAGCTATAATTTTTCAAAATTTCAAGTCTCCAACATATGTGGTTTCTGAGAACGGGCACTGTGACGGACAGACAGACAAAGGAGCGAGACGAATAGGATTTCGTCAGATGAACGAAACCCTAACAAATATTTAAAGCATTACTAATTTTCTAAAATAATTTAGAATGAGTTTTTCTTTCCTCTTGAATGGCAGCACTTCTTAAATCCAAGATATCTTGGATTTGGAAAATTGGTAATGCTTTGTTTTATTTAAAGATGTCAGCTTTTGGACCTTATTTCTTATTAACTGAATTTTATGATCCAACCTTCTATATCTGGATGCAAAATTTATTAATATTGAAGCTTATTTTTGTAATTCTTAATATTTCTTTAATTTTCAATTATTTTTGTACATAAATACTCTGGAAATGTTACTGAAATTGACCGTATTTGTGAAACTACGAAGAAATTTTGTTTTGAAATATGGCGATCACTTTTCAAACTTGAAAATATTAACTTTTTTAAAATGCCGATAAAATCCGTTTAGTTTTGAAAGTAACCGCCATACTGGTTTATCAGGAAGTTTCGGATTAACGATCATTTTAAAAAATGGCATTTTGGTGCGTTTTGAAAAAGTACCCTTTGCCAAGTTCATTTTGCGGACTACAAGCCACATATGTTTATGAGTTTTCAACATATATTTTTGTTGTTGTTGTTGTTGTTTCAAATACAATCAAACGATAAAGTAATAAACAGTATAAACAAGAAATACTAACTCCAAAATAGCTATTAAACAACCTAGGCTTCCAAATCAATGCAAAACTTGTTTTGCAAAATTAATTTTGTCGTACGATATTAGATTTTTTTGTTGTTATGTAGAAATATTAATAAATAAATATAAAAAGAAATCATACTCTAAAGTAAATACAGAGTTCCTGATCGACAATCAAACTTCAGACAATTTTCGTCATTTCAAATGTTTTGGTCCCCTTAACCCTTTAATGCGCGACTTTTTATTTTGTTTCGAAAAAATTATATATGATTCTCTGAATGGTTTATAACACAGGAAAAATAATGAAAAAATCAAATATACATTTGTCATATAATACGTCAATCTTTTCTTCTGTTGCACACCTGCAATACAAGTAAAAACTACTGCCGTGTGACTGTTTTACACTAAAATATTGAAAATTAGTAAATATTTTAATAAGTATGTCTCCAAATACCTTATTTTATATAATTATTTATTTTATAAATCTTAACCTTTAACCCTTTAAGTCCCATGATAGAATACGTTTTAGAAATTACATGTCCAGAGAATCTGACTTTACATCACAAAATTTCAATGGTTAATTTCGCTTTATTTAAATACGAAATGCCTGTTATTTAAAGCAAATATTGCTATTTTAATTTTCTGGTGTGAATTAGGTATATACGAATTAAAAAAAAAACTATTAAATTCAAAACATTGTTCTTTGCATATATGCAAAGTTGCGCACTAAAGGGTTAATGCAATGTGATCTTCCTTTTGAGGGATACCTATTTTATTTCATTTGAAGAACTCGGATGGTAAAAGTAGTAAGTGACATAATCATCATTTCGAGAAAATGAACTGTAAAATTCCCAATCTTTATTTGCGTTTATTGTCAAATACCACCTTTATCCATTAAAATATCTGTGAGTATTAGGTAAGTAGTAATTTGGCAGATGGTAGAGGATCATTGATAATCTTCAATCATTAGGATTAACTCATTTTCTTTTCACATACCACCTTTATCATCTGAGCTCTTCATTTATTATTATTTTTTGTTTGTTTTGTTTTGCATTAATCTTTTTTAACAGGACTATGGTGTAGAGGTCTGCACGGCCCGAACGAAAGCTATCCTGGCCCGGCCCTGTGTAAAAATTAAAAAGTTCGGCCCGTTTACATTTTTACAGTTCTCGGCCCGGCCCGTACAAAAATCAGTGAAAACAGGCGCGGCCCGACCGGACTCAATTTCTACAAAAAATTCCGTTTTTTCTCGGCATACAATTAAGATTCTTTTAATGAATACTACATACATATCTATGGTAACATTTTACAGTATATTTTAGATTACTGTGTGTTCGCAAAACAGTAATCACACAATGGTAACATTAATGATTAGGCACTTACAGTGTTTTAGTCATCGTCTCCACAGACATTTCAAAATTCAAATAAGGATCCATTAAAACATTAATGTAGCGTAGAATAAAAGGTTAAAACCATGATAACTTTTGAAGCTGTGTAATAAAAAGTAGATTTGTGAAAATATTTCTCTCATTTTGAAGGCTTTTCTGAAATTCAAAGGGCTACATTCTGACACATTTATGAATTCATTTCTTTTCGGAAACGCGTAAGATTGGCAGGTGTTCTTATTCATAAACTATGTAAATGCTGTTTTTTTTTTTTTTTTTTTTTTTTTTTTTTTTTAGATAAAAGCAATATATCTTTCAGAAAATACTGCCAAAGTTAAAACTTTGAATCGAATGTTATCTCTAAGTAATTTATCAAAAATGAAAAAAGCTGTTCGATTCCAAATGCCTTCAATAGTCAGGCCTGTCATTTTTATGCCTTTACAATAAAAAATGAATCAGATAATATGTCTGAAAGTTTCGCACTGTTGAGCAGTGAGTATGAGAACCACCTTAAGGTATATTTCCAAAGATACTGTTAACTACAGACATGTGAAAATTATTAGAATAATTGTGAAATTTACATTAAAATCTTGTTATATTAAAAAAATAATACATTTAAAAAATATTGATACATTTAATATTTGGTGTGCATTCCCTTGTTTTTAATTAAAAATTCGATACGTCATGGCATATTTTGTATGAGTTTTTGACAATTAATTTGTATTTCGTTGTCATGATGCCAAATTTGAATGAGTTTTTCTATCATAACATTCTTGTTTGTGAGGTTGTATTTCTTTAATTTAATTAAAGAAAACATCTCCATGGCCTGGAAACAGCCCAGATATGAACCCCATAGAGAACCTTTGGGCCATTGTAAAGAAAAAATTAAAGAAATACAACATCACAAACAAGACAAGTCTGATAGAAAGACTCATCCAAATTTGGCATCATGACAACGAAATACAAATTAATTGCCAAAAACTGATACAAAGTATGCCAAGACAAGTATGCTATCATTTCTTTAATAAAAAATAAGGGCATGCACACTAAATATTAAATGTATCAATATTCAGGGCTTGAAATTCAATTTTTCATAGGAGGGGAGTCTCCCTACCAACATTTATAAACGGAGGGGAGTTGACCTATTTGAGAGGGAGAAAAAAGTCTAAAACCCACTGCTATTGTACGTGCTTTTTAAAGATTTACATTAATTATTTTGTCATGCCTTCATTAATACAGGCATGACAAAATACCATTGAAGCAATTTAAATCAACAACTCAGAATAATGATGCAAAATGTTTTTTTTTTTTTTTTTTTTTTTTTTTTTTTTTTTTTAAGTAAGAAAACAGGGGTGATTATGGGTAAAAAAAAAAAAATTCTGAAACTGAAAGCAAATTTTCTGAAAAGTTACAACAGAGCAGGGTTGCAAAAAAGCCGGCTAAAATTAAAAAAAGCCAGGCCGGTGGCTTTTATTGGTTTTAACCGGCTTTTTTTGGCCAAAATTGGCTTTTTTTGGCCACAATTGGCTTTTATACAATAAAGCATTGTAATTATAAACTACACATTTTAAAGTGTTTTTAATTAGTTTTAATGACATTTAATTGATTTACAGTTTAATAAGTAACCCAATTTCTCAATAATGAGGACATTAATACTGGAATAAAACTTAGATGATTTTGCTTGTGATTTGTATTCTGAATTGCACATATGTCAGCTAAATTTTAAAAGGGCCATACCAACTGCCAATTTTTTCATTTTTACTGCTTTATAAAATTAAAGGGGACAATGGTTACTTAGTTATATGTTTTATTACTTAATTTTAAGAGCTATTAATATACAAGTCTTATTTTATTTCTAGCAAACATTTTAAATTATACATAGTCATATTAATAAAAACACCACCATTTCTCACTATTAAAAAACATTATGAATAGCATATGCATGAATATGCTTAGCAACAAGCTTTTCAAAATTTTATTTGGAGAATTTTTTTTTTCTTGTTTTAAATGTTCTATTTTTTATACTCTTATGTACCACTCTCCTCAAACGAAACATCTTTTCTAATTTCTCTTTTAACATTTATAACTTAATCTCTCCACATGGACACATAAGAATGTTTCCATTTTGATGTGCTACATTTTGTCATTAAGGCTTTTAAATTCAAAAGGGCAACTTTCTGACATAAGTTTTAATTTATTTTTGTTCAGAAATGCATGAAACTAGCAGATGTTGTTGTTCAGAAACTATGTAATTGTGCTGTTTTTTTGCAAATGCAATAGATTTTTCAGAAAATAGTATCTAAGTGAGCGTTTTGAATCGAATTTCCACACGAAAGAAGAAACCACTCAGAAAAGGGTGAAAAACATGTTTGTAACGTGATCAAAATCTCTTATAACTCAATAGGTAATTGATGGATCAAAATATGGAAAACACAGTTCGATTCCAAATCGCTTCCATGGTCAGGCTTTCAAATTTTACATCTTTCCGTTAAAAAATGAATTTTTAAATGTGTCAACATTTTGCGCTTGTTGAGCAGAGCAGTTAAGAACAGTTTTAATTAAATATAATCTTTAAAATGTGTAGTACATGTGGAGCTATATTAGTGTTGCCGCTAGAAAAAAAGGACTGCCGGGCGTGAATTTTTCAACAAGGGTTCTATTCTAAAAAAAGGGTACATTTTTCAAAAAGGAAATGCTGTTCTAAAAAAGGGTGCATTTTTTTCAAAAAGGGAACGCTATTATAAAATAAGGGCACACTTGTACCTAGTTCATAAAACATATTTTGAACTGGTTTGTTTGGAGTCCCTAGAATTTGCGATATTTTTCCGGTATCAATTGAATTACCATGGGGTGCATAGGAAGTGTTAAAAAGGGCAGCCGGGCACATCAAAAGGGTTTAAAAGAGCCGCCGGGTGCAAAAAGGAAATAAAAAGGGCCGCCAGGCGCTGCGCCCTGCTAAAGCGGCTTAGAGTCAACACTATATATAATATAGAATTTCAAAACACCAGTTTAAAGCCTACCTTATATCCTTTTTCAATGTTTATATATATACATATTCTTTTTCAGACATAATGCGTTCACAGTTGCCTTCTAGAAGTTATAAAGACTTATATATTTGATAAAATTTAATAGAAATCTATAATTTTTTTTAATAGAAAATATTTCTAAGTGTATTAAAAATTAATTGATCCAAATTTAAAATGAATTTACTGTAAACCAACTTTAAAAAATAAAAACTGTTTTTTTTTCAATAAAAGCCGGCTTTTTTTAAGTAGTTAAAACCAAAAAAAGCCGGCCGGCTTTTTTTGGCCTGGCTAAAAGCCAGCAACCCTGCAACAGAGGGGATGAAGGGGGGGGGGGATTACTCCCAGCACTAGCTATATGTGTTTTTTTGTGCCTCTTTGACGAAATTTGCGTTTTTTGTGATCTTTTGACGAATTTGCCGTTATTTCGCGATCTTTTGACGAATTTGCCGTTATTTCGCGATCTTTTGACGAATTTTGCCGTTTTTCCACGATCTTTTGACGAAATTTGCCGTTATTTCTCAATCTTTTGACGAATTTTGCCATTTTTTGCGATTTTTTGACGAAATTAAGAGTTTTTTTCGTGATCCTTTGACAAAATGCGCGTTTTTTTCGCGATCCTTTGACGAAATGCGCATTTTTTTGCGATCCTTTGACAAAATTCACGTTCTTTCGCGATTCTTTGATAAGATTCGCGTTTTTTCACTATTCTTTGATGAGATTCGCGTTTTTTCGCGATTCTTTGATGAGATTCGCGCTTTTTTCGCGATTCTTTGATGAGATTCGCGTTTTTTTCGCGATTCTTTGATGAAATTCGCCGTTTTTTTTCAGCGGCCTTTTGACTAAACACTAAATTATTGTTTTTTCCGCGATCCCTTGCCGAAATTTATGATTTTTTTTGCTATCCTTTGATGTAATTTGCGTTTTTTTGCGATCCTTTGATGAATTTCGAGTTTTTTCCCCCCCGATCGGACGAAATTCACGTTTTTCCGCCATCCTTTGACAAAATTTGTGTTTTATTCACAATCCTTTGCGACGAAATTAGCGATTTTTTCCTCGATCGATTGACGAAATTGATTTTTTCGGCAATCATTTGTCTAAATTCGCGATATTTTTTTGTTAAACTGATGACCAATTTTTCATAATTTTCGGTAAATTCGTAACAGAATCACCCCTGAATTCGCCAATCGGTTGCGGACACTTGTCAACCGATCGCGAGAAAAAAATAATGAAATTTGTCTATCGGTCGCATGGAAAATTCGTGAATTTCAACGATCTTTCGCGGTAAAAAAAAAAAAAAAAAAAAAAAAAAAAAAAAAAAAAAAAACCGCAAAATGTGTCAATACGAAAATATCGGGAAATTTGCAAGGCGTTCGCGGGAGTTGATCGTAATTTCAAAATGCAAAATTTTCAGGGAAATGGTGAGATTTTTTGGACGGGAGTCTCCCGCCCACGATATTATTTTGGGCGGGACTTCAAAAATCTGGGCGCGAATCCCGCCATCCCGCCCTGAAATTCAAGCCCTGAATATTTTTTAAATATTTCTTTAATATAACAAGTTTTTATTGTAACTTTCACAATTATTCTAATAATTTTCACACGTCTGTAAATGTTTATATCGCTTAATATTTTTATCGGCACGCCCCTGCCCTGCAGTCCCGTTCAATTTTTTTGCCGACTCGGCCCACGGGCCAATCCCGGACTCGTGCAGATCTCTACTATAATGTCAAATTATTCGACTGGTTAAATTCTGGTTTTCTCAACAGAGATAATCGTGTAATATTTTCCGATTTTTTTTTCAGTTAGCAGTTATGCAGTTATTATTAATTTCAGTTAAAAACCCGAAATCACAAACTTTTTGAAACTCACTCAGTCCTTCATTAACTCTTCTTTTTATCTACCTCGCTAATGCTCCTTTATATTACTTTTCGCCAGTTTCCTATGCATCATAGTGTTTTTAAACACATATTTTTTCTGTTGTTCTAATTGTATTGTAAGCAGAAAAATACAAAATTATTTTCCATAAAATTTCACCTTTTTATGTACAGTCGTGGAAAAAAAAAAGTAAACACCCCCTACTAACTCCTCAACAAATTATCGTAGAAGAAAGTTACTGGTACCGAATGATTGGAAATAAAGTCTACTTTTAAATGATGTATATAAAATTGGCTTAGAGGGCCATCTACATATTAAAACGAACCATAACTTTATTTTTTTCAATAGCAGCACCCAATTCTGACAGCATAAATGAACTCTACACCCTTCAATTAGCCTAAAGACGATTTTTTATGCAATTCGTACCATAAGTTTCCGAGAAATTAATTATTTTAAAACGAGCGTATTTTAAGGGCTGTATCCAAATTGAAGTTCCGTACTGGATTGTTAACCGAGAGAGCAGCCTTCTTGATCAAGGCACGTTTAAGCGTCAATGAAACCTGTTTGATTACAGTACAGCAGAATAAATTTCAAAATGTCTACTCACTTCCATCATAGACGGCCCCTTAAACCATCATTTTGCCGTTTTTTAAGCATAATTTGAAAACTACTTGGAAGAAAAATGTGAAATTTTTTAATTTCCATAAAGCAAGACTTAATAAATCTAAATTCATCAAAAAAATTGTAGGTTGCAATTCATAATTTTTTCGAATATTAATTTCATAATTCATAATTCATATCATAAAATTATAAAAATTGCAAATTCAGCTTATTTATGTTTGGGTATATTAGTATTATTACTACAAAAAAAAATTAGTACATTAGGAGCATAATTTCGGGAGATATAAATAAAAATATGAAAATGTAATTTAACATTAGAAGCACTAAATTTTGAATGTTTATAATTCAAAAACTTAGCATTCAAATGACTTGAAATTGGGTGTCTAGGCATAGTTTGAACCGGAGATTTGAAATATCTCGTTAAAATTGGGTATTGCTATTGAAAAAAATGAAGTTCGGATTCATTTTAATATGTAGATGACCCCCTAAGAAAATTTTATATACATCATTTAAAAGTAGACTTTATTTTCAATCGTTTGGTACCAGTAACTTTCTTCTACGATGATTTGTTGAGGAGTTAGTAGGGGGTGTTTACTTTTTTTTTCCACGACTGTACATATTTTAGAAAATTCCATTTTTCTCCAACGCTTTCACTTCTTTTGCAAACAGACAAAAGGGTCTATCGCTTCACTGCTAAATGTTTATTAAGCATTTTTTTTTAGATTTTAGAAAAAGAATCCATTTAAATTCAAGAATGTTAAATAAATTGAATATAAAAATTCCCTTTTTCATGCTTGTAGCGTATGTTTTCAAATAAAATAATATTCGATAGAGAAATATTTTTGGAGAATTTAATGCTAAAATAAATCCGAAAATGATATTTTCTTTTTTCCGCATGAATATACTGTTATATTACTGACATAGGGTTTACATTTGTAAATTTAGTCTAAATGTGCTTAATTTGAATTCCCCCTTATCCCCGAGCAAAAGGGCAAAATTGTAATGTTGTTATCTCTGTATTTTTATTTTTTTAAATACTAAAAAAAAGATTATTTTTCCAATATGATACATAAAAAATATAATTACGTATAGGAATATAGTACTTGAGTGTATTAATCATTACTTGACGTTTTAAACTGCCTTCTGCCTGCAGAATTATATTAATTTAAATAATTATTCTATGACAGTGAAACGTACAGCTTAGTGAATGGATATATCAGTTCACGGTGCTAAGAAGATTAAGACAAAAAAGGTTGTGGAATAAATTTTGCTATAATTGCACCAAATTTAACTTAGTTGATTGTTAGTATTTCAAATTAATACTCAATATTTCTGCGATATTGGCATTCCACTACAAATATTTCCAGTATAAAGCACTATTTCTGTGATAGTGGCATTTCATTGCAAACATTTCCAATGTAAAGCCAGTATTTCTGTAAAAGTGGCATTTCATTGTAAATATTTCCAATATAAAGCCAATGTTTCTAAAATGTGCATTGTAAATATTTCCAATAAAAAGCCAATGTTTCCGTAATTAGGCATTCCATTGCAAATATTTCCAATTTGCGACCAATATTTTTGTAATTGTGGCATTTCATAGCAAATATTTCCAGTGTAAAATTAAAGTTTCTATAATAGTCGTTGCAAATATTTTCAGTGTAAAACGAATGTTTCTATAATTGCGTTGCAAATATTTCTGTAGTAGTGGCGTATCTTTTCTAAGATTTCTATTCTAAGTTCTAATTCAAAATTGTTTAATAATAAAAAACAGGCAAAAGAACTCATCTGTATTTTCTGTAAAACGTCCGGGATTATTGGTATGCGATGCAGGAAAACTCTTCATGAACCTATTGCAAATAGACTCCTTGGTAATTCTAAATTAAATATGTATTAACTGCTATTATACACAGAAAAGATATTATAATGCATTCGTAATAGACGCTCTCGATGTTGTGATAATTGTCACTCCGATTTTAATTCAACACACGTGAAGATATAAATATATAACCATTAATTGATATTCTGCCGCCACCAGTATAGGTGCGTGATACCGGAAACGATGTAAGAAGGTTGGGAATCAGTCACTGGGATACTTATAATTAATATTGAATGGAAGATTCGTTTACAAAATACTTAAATATTTACGTTAAAACACAATATTTTTAATATAGGTCTGGATATAGCAGATCCTGCTCCAAGTTTAGTAACACTTTTGAATATTACCTACGCACTAGGTTATGTCACTATAAATACACTATTCCCGTCTTTGTTGGCCGTACTCAGCTAGGCTTATTCAATGATACGATCGTACAGGTTTGTCCGAATTCTCGTACACTTCTAAGGGAAAAAACACCATGTGCCCGCAGCACGACTAACACTTTTAAATTTCTGATTCTTTTCTACTCTCTCTCTCTCCTTTCTTCAAGCTCGCTCACTCACCGACCGGTCATCACTAGGGTTTATATATATATATATATATATATATTACAACTCTCCCTTTTATCACAAAATACCTGGCTATTGTATTATTTTCATTCCACTAGATAAAACTAAAAGTAATCCCTCTTTTAGAATCTCCTTTTGTACGCTTCACTCATCTTAATCTCATGAATAAGAAAATATGTTCATAACTCGAGTACGTATATAATGATCCCATAACTCAAGTACATAGATAATGATACACAGAAAATAAATACAATACATAAAAGATATAATTTATTAAACAGTAATTTACACTAAGCATACGTCTGATTAACGTCAGATAATGATTCCATAATTCAAGTACATAGATAATGATACACAGAAAAAATAAATACAATACCTAAAAATTACAATTAATTAAACAATAATTTACATTAAAGATACGTCTGATTAACGTCAGGGACCAGACAACATTATTTATAAGTATTTAATATATTAATCTCTTATGATCCGATGGTATTTTAAAGTACCATGAAAATAAGTTGTTATAAAATTCATTTAATACATTTTAGTAGTAATATATTTTAGAAGGAGTTATAGATATTTTACTTTATCTTGTTTCAAAAGCATTATTTGTTGCACAAAACAAAAATATTTTTAAAAGAATGATTTATTTTGCTTTTGCTTCTTTTCTGCTTTCTTGACGCTGGAAGATTGGGGAGGGGGAGGGGGGTTCAGTTCAAAAATATTTCTATTGTAAGCACATTATTTGAACATTTCCTGACTCTGCAAAGCACTAAAATAATATTTTAAGTAAAAGATTTGAGTGGAGCCATAAATATTGCACAAAATCCCTATAAATTCAAATTTAATTAATCCTTCTAAATCCTTCTTAAGTTTATTAAATGATTGTGTAAATCTTCTAGTGTAGTTTCAAAAATTCACGAAAAAGGCTTTAGAAGATGAAATTTTCATGAATTCGTAATTTGGGATATAAAGGGTTAACGCCCAGTTCATATATATATATATATATATATATATATTGTAAAATTACTTTTGTTTAATAAAAAAAAAGTATGTAGAAATCATTTCTAAAATAAGATCACTTTTTTACCAGCAATAATCGCAGTACAGCTCAGTAGTAAGATGAACTTGAATGTGTTAGTTAATGGTGTCAAACGAAGTCAAATTGTCCTGCCACAGTCGGTGTGGGAAACTGAATGTTTATTTCAATTTCCAAGACCAATTTTGTTATTGATTTTGATAATTACACTGCTCAAAACAATTAAAGGATATTTGAAGTTTTATATAAAATAAAGATATAAACGAAATTTTTTTTGCCGAAAATAGAAGAAGAGAATCACAAATGAAAATTTTTCTGGTTTTCAAACTGTGGAGTATGCAAATTTTGAGTTCGACGTCAAAAACGTCGCTTCAGCGGCAGCGAATGAAATTTGACTTTCAACTGGATAAAAGAGAATGAAGACAAGGATGATCGGCATTCAGTGATTGCTTTGTTTCGATGAGTACGATGTCTCAGCGAAGTCATTTGACAGATTCAGAAGCTTTGAGAATTGTTGGTAGGTTAGAAGGGGGCCAAACTCAAGCCGAAGTAGCGCAAGCCATTGGAGTGTCACAAAGTGTCATTTCCAGGATCTGGAACCGTTTTTTGGAGAGTGGATGTGCAGGCCGAAGACCAGGGCAAGGTCGTAGACGGGCAACAACGCCCAATGAAGATCGGTATTTAGCGTTAACAGCTCGGAGACACCGAACCATGAACGCTACTCTTCTCCAACAACACCTTCGCTCGGCTACAGGCACCACGATTTCAACTCAGACTGTCCGAAACCGGCTCCATGCTGTAGGTCTCTATGCTCGCCGACCGATGGTATGTGTTAGATTAACATCAAGGCATCGTCGCGACCGCAGGGAGTGGGCAACCGAGCATGTCAACTGGAGGAGAAGTGAATGGAGCAATATTCTGTTTTCTGACGAGTCCCGTTTTTCTGTGCATCCGGATAATAGGCGTATTTTCATCTGGAGGGACCGTGGCAGTAGGAATAATCCTGCGTTCGTGCACGAAAGTGTCAGATTTGGCGGTGGAGGAGTGTTGGTGTATGGTGGCATCTCCATTGACGGGCGCACTGACCTCTACATCATTCGAGATGGAGCTCTGACTGGTCGCCGATATAGGGATGAGATCCTCAGACCTATTGTAGTCCCTTACGCTGCAGCAATCGGAGATAACTTCATTTTAATGGACGATAACTGCAGGCCACATCGTGCAAACCTGGTGGAGGATTTCCTTTTCGAGGAAGGAATCGTTCGAATGGAATGGCCAGCGTGTTCTCCAGACATGAATCCAATCGAGCACGTTTGGGACGCTCTAGGAAGACGAGTTTCTGGCCGCCAACAACCCCCACAAACTCTCCAAGAACTGGAAAGAGGTCTTCTGGAAGAGTTGGGCAGAATACTCCAACTCGTCATTAATAGCCTCATTGAGTCCATGCCTCAAAGGTGTTCAACGTTGCTGGCCGCCCGTGGAAACCATACCCCCTACTGAAAATGATTTTCTTTGAAGAAAACACCTTTTCTTATTCTTTTTTTCTCATATGCACAAATTGTGTTTTTTTCCTTTAGTATACAAATGCGCAATAAAATGCATTTTTTTCTGCCAAACATGTGTAATTTATTCTCATATAACCTACTATGTCTGTCGACCATGTATCAATCAGCTAAACAGTTTACCAGATACAAAATCCACCTAAAACTGCAATATCCTTTAATTGTTTTGAGCAGTGTATTTACACTAATTAACAATGTTCAACCCCATCTGCTTTTCATCTAAAAGCCCAATTAAAATTGCTAAAATAAAAGTGAAAAATGTTTGGAATGTTCCTTTTAAAATGAGAATTGAGAAATATAGTATCTCTGAAATTGGTAAGATACCGAGTCAAATTTATCCTAATATACACATCGAAATTTTCAATTAAACATACCTATTTTAAATAGGAATTAAAAGGAAATTATATTTTAATACGCTGTAAAAAATTGCTGCAGTAATTTTACTGCAGCAGAGATTCCGGGGGCAGGCACATAAAAAAACGGGCATTTCTACTGAATAAACGGGCTTTGCCTCTAAATAAACGAATTATGTCCGTACAATATGAAATTTACGGATATTGACCGTTTATTTGGAAAAAGTGGCATTTTCCGTAAATTTACGGGAGCAATTTATGGTAAAATACGCATAAATTTTTTTGACAGTGTATGTACAGCTCGAATTTTAATATTTTCTCTGTTGTATATATTTTTTTAATTTCCTGATATCGATACGGATAATGGGTGATCCGTATGGCTGGAGGTCGGATGATTGTAGATTTACTGCATAAGCAATATTGTTTTGATAGTGTCGTTCTGATTAAACAATACTTTACTATAACAACAATTATTTAACTCACACAACAGTTATATTTAAATTCTGTCCTTATACCGAATAGTTCATCTCAATCTATTATTTAAATATTCACAATTGCAATATTTTGAAAGCCTTTTACCATAAACGCATTTAGTAAAATATTGAGATTTTGGATGTCTTAGAGTAACGAATTTATTTAATACTATGTACTGAAATTTTGTTTAACTTCTAGTAATGTATTAAAGTCAATTTATGGCATAAATTCACCCTCTATTGGTCTCTGTAATTTTAAAATCAAAACAAAATCACGTAAATTTGATTACTTGAAGCATTAAGTTAGGGAATGTTTTAAAATCACGTTCTCCATCTAGAAAATCTATTATACGAAACAAACCTCAAGTATTAAATAGATGGAATTTAAACGTGAAACATGCTGTTTTAGTTATTTGAGCGTCGCAATGAATATTGTTAGAAATAAATACTGTGAGTGCAGAATTGTTACATTTTTAAAGGATTTTGTATATATTAATGTTAAATGTTACTCCCGTCTTCATATAAATGCATTAAAATTTTAATATTAACTTATGTTCCAAGCAGATATATTTACAACGCCCCCCGCTACAAGCTTATTTCACGCATTAATGGGTTACATACGTTCTCGGGGGCGAAAAATTGACATATTTTGGAATTTTTTTAAAGGAAGGGAATAAAATGAATTTAAAAACTAGTAATTCCATGTTGTTTTTTATCGCTTCAAGTATTTAAAGATTTTTTTTGTTGTTGTTAAATTTGGTCACATATTACATCGGAAACCTGTAGCCGCGTTGACCTGTACCAAAATATCCGGGCTCGATGGGCGGTATCCAGACCTGCCAACTGCTACGAAAAAATTGTAGTTTCTACGATTTGGAGCTAAAAACTACGATGCTACGAAAATCAGTTTAAAACTACGATTTTCTGCAAAAAACACACACGCCAAAAAAAATCCAATTTCGTCAATCGTTCGCAGAAAAAAAAAATAAATAAACCAGCAAATTTAAGTTAAAGGATCGCGAAAAAACACAAATTTCTTCGAAAAATTCTTCAAAGGATCGCAAAAAAAAAAAAAAAAAAAAAAAAAAAACACGCAAATTTCGTCAAAGGGTCACAGAAAAATACGCGAATCTTGTCAAAGGATAGTGAAAAAGACACATTGTTCCAAAGGATCGTAAAAAACCCAAATTTCCTCAAAAGACCGGGAAAAAACCCAAATTTCTTCAAAGATCGTGGAAAAAAACGCGGATTTGGTCAAAGGATTGCGGAAAAAATACGAATTTGGTCAAAGGATCGCGGAAAAAATACGAATTTGGTCAATGGATAGCGGAAAAAACATGAATTTCGTCAAAAGATTGCAAGAAAAAAAGCGAATTTCGCCAAAGCATCACGCAAAAAACGCGAAAGCAATCAGAGTTAATTCGATTTGTAGTGTACAAAACAGCAACCAACCGACCAACATCTAGATTAATTTGAATTTTGGATGCTACTATTTCTCAGTTTCAAAGATTGGCAGGTCTGGCGGTATCCTTACTTCCTGTAAGAGCAAAAAATTATTAAAATGTCAGTTTCTTCTTATAAAATAAAGTTGTAGCTTAAGGTCATCGGATCAAATTTTTGATTTTTTGAAAAATAAGAAAATTGCGCTATTTTGAAAAAAAAAAAATCATTTTTCGTCTAAAATTTTGATTTTTAAACTTATTGAAAAAATATAAAAATTTGAGATTTTCAAAAAATCACTCGAAGGCCCTAGAAATTTAATTATGTGTAGATGAGTGTAGATTTTATACAAAAATGTTCAAGATTATTAAAGTTATCTTGCTGTCCATATTGAAAAATGTAGGTTCCAGAAAGTCGCATCTAAAGTTTTAGAAGAAAAAAAATACACTGGTATATTTTTTTCGACTTACACTTAATTTTCTATTTCTACGCCATACTGTGGACCCTCCTGTGGCTTAATCTGCTCATTAAAAAAAATTTTTGTTCACCTACGAGCAGTACAAGCCTCTTTCGTCGCTTTGATTCTGCCATGTCGGAGACAGTTGACATCCTCCTGACTTTGCATCCCATTACTTATACTATATGCATGTAAATTTGTGCACCATCATTATATATGGCAGAAACAATATCGGTGGCAGCTTGAGCAATAGAACTTCTGGGTGTAACTTTTGGACGAATTTCTCGAATTTTAGCATGCAAACTCTCGTTAACGTTCAATAAGGGAGTAGAATCTTTAAATTTGCCCAGTACATTCTTCAAATCTAACAAACATCAACGAAAACATCTATTTGTGAGTTTCTACCAGAACGCTTCAGCTGGCTTTATATTGTTCGGCGAGATCAGTTTTATTGATCGCACGTGCGCTCACTTTAAATCTATTTGCCCATAATTCTACACACTATAAGGATTTAATTTGGCCCAAAAAAATCGATTTTTTGAAAGCTGATAATGTTTGAAAAACAAAAATACATCTTAAAAATTTAATCATGCCTATTTTCACGCATATTTTTAAATAAAATTTACCAATTTTTTTTGTTATTTCTCATAAAATTTTGCATTATTAAAAAAAAAAAAAAAAATTCCAATGTATACTAGAACATGTACGTTTTCTTCAACAGTGAAAGGTTCTACTGTCAAGCCAAAAATGAACATTTAATCCAAATAAAAAAAAAAAAAAAAAAAAAAAAAAAGATTGTAAACTTGCTTTAATTCCTAACAGGAAGATGATTCTTCTATCGTATATAAACGATTGTTAGATATTTGCTATTTTATTATTAACAGATGCAGCCTTCATTGCACTAAGACCGTCTGTCTGATGTTGCCTATTGCAGCAGTTATATTTTAGTTCTTCCAAGATTTTGACAAATTCTTGAGCAATACAAAGTACAGAGTAGCCATATTCGGATATGTTGGATGGCATGTGATTGACGAATTTATTACTGTTTGGAAATTCCTGAAGTAAATATTTAGGACAATAGCTCTCCAATGTGGTTATACTCCACCTCGTTGCCACATAATTTTCGACTGTAAATGAAATGTTTTGAGGACATCGAAATTAATTGTCATGTTTCAGATATCGCTTCAGTGGGACGTGCATAGGGGGGAGTAGGGGGTACAATTGTACCGGGGCCTGAGCTGAAAAAAAATCCCGTGAAAGGCCAATTTTTTATTAAGTAGGGGTGCACAACCTTTTTAAGAGAAGGGCCACTTATAAAAATTTCTAGTTTGTGGAGGGCCACATCTGTAACACGGGGAGAATTCTATTTCCGGGGGGTGATCTGTGGCCTATAATCAGATAAAAAATATGGTTTCAGAGGGGAGGGAGGTAGTTTTACCCCTCTAGGTTCCCCTACCCGGTCAACATATCCAATTCAGTTGGGAAGGATATATCAACAGTTTACGTTTGTTGAACAGAGATATAGCAGGTATTATTTAGAAGGACTGATAATATACCTTGACTTTATTCGGGGAACTAAATTTGGTTTATTTAAAAGTGCTAAAAAACAAACATAGGCATGAAAGTGGCTAGTACCGAAAAAAATTTATGAACGAAGAGGGGGTGAGGAGCCGATCAACGATATTTGCGATTTTTCCGCGCCCGATCAACGAAATTTTCGCTTTTTTTTTACCTGATTGACAAAATTCGCAATTTTCCAGAAGCCGATCGAAAAAATTCGCGATTTTTCGGAGCTCGATCGACTAAGCTCGCGAATTTTCCGTGCCCGGTCAACAAAATTTACGATTTTTTCCACACTTGATCGACAAAATTCGCGAATTTTTCATCGTCCGTTCAACGAAATTCGCGATTCTTAATTGACTCTAACGAAATCAAATTTCCCGCGGCAAATTGACGAAATTCGCGTTATTTTCTCGATATAAACTGACGAAACTTGTGATTTATAAGCAGCCGATCAACGAAATTTTCAATTTTCCGCCCAACATCGAGAAAATTCGCAATTGTTTCGTGCATGATCAACGAAATTTGCGATTTTTCCGCGCCTGATCGACAAAAATCTCGATTTTTTTCGTGCCCGACCAACGAAATTTGTGATTTTTTGAAGCCCAATCGAAGACACTCGCGATTTATTCGTACCCGATCGACGAAATTTGTGTTTTTTCCACGCCTGATTGATGAAATTTGCGATTTTTCCCGCGCCCGATCAACGAAATTGGCGATTCTTAAGTGACTGAAAAATTTTGCATTTTTCCCGTGGCAAATTGACGAAATTCGGGATAAACAGACAAAACACGCAAATTTTCCGCAGCCCATCAAAGAAATTAGTGATTTTCTTGCAGCCCATCAACGAAATTTGAGATTTTCCCCCTCCTAATAGAAAAGAGTGGCAGTTTTTCCGTCCCCCGATCGACGAAATTCGTGATTCTTAACTGACTGACGAAATTCGCTATTTTTTCTCACAACTGACGAAACTCACAATTTTTACACAGCCAATCAACAAAATTTACAATTTTTCCGCGCATCATCAACAAAATTGACGATTTTTTCGTACCCGATCAATGAAATTCTCGATTTTTCCGATCTCGATCAACAAAACTCGCGATTTTTCCTTGCCCGATAGGCCAAATTTGCAATTTTTTGCCGCGCTTCATCGACAAAATTCGCGATTTTTCCATGCTTGATCAACGAAATTTGCGATTTTTCCGCGCTTGATCGACAAAATTCACGATTTTTCCACACCCGATCAACGAAATTTGCGATTTTTGACTGACTAACGAATTTTTCGATTTTTCCCGCGGCAAATTGATGAAATTCGCGATTTTTTTCTTGCGACCTGTCAATTGACAATTTTTTGCAGCAATAAATTGACGAAGTTCGCGGGCCACACGTAAGACAATCGCGGTCCACTTTTGGCTCGCGGGCCACAGGTTGTGCATCCCTATTATTAAGTATATACATATATAGGGCATGCAGGCACCCCTAAACGAAATATTCTGGGCGGTCCTTCCCATTTCTTTACCGGGGCACAAATTTTCTGTGCAGTTCACTGATTGGTAGAAATTTTCTAACTTGTTTTAAAAAGAAGCAGTATCTTTATATATGCGATAATAAATCTGAGTTCCTTTCTTTTGGGTCTACACTTTTAAAATTCGGTTTTTATAGTTCAAACATATGTGCTTATTTTAAAGCGCATCCAATTGATTTTTCAATTCCGATGAACTCGAAAACAAAATGTAACTTAAATTTAAGAAACACGTGTTCATACTTCTAAAATACACCCTCTTCTCAAAATTGATTTGACATCTATGCTCATTTTTTTTAATCCCATACTTTGCAATGCCAAATTTTATATATTCAATCCTGTACATTTTTTAGACAAAAATGATTGTCTTTATACCAGACACACTTTCTCGCTCACACACACATCAAAATGAATTCATTTGCATTTAAATTCACATCACGTCTGTATTTTAACCATTTCAAAATATGCACTGTAAATATATTTTATCAATTACTGTTACATGGTTCTGCAAAATATTTAAATCCGTAAATCAAACCTGAGGATTATAGCAGTCGTTCATTCAAATCAAAACTAAAAAATTATTGGGAATAATACATTTTGTTATGAAAACGCAACTCAGAATCCCAAATATAGAATCCCTGAATAACAACGATTTTAATTCTAATGCATTTGCAAAAGCCGCCAGTTTCTAATTCAAATGCATAAATCACGCGAAATCGTTTGCGATAATTAAACTAAATCCCTCTATGTTCGCATAATTATCCGTAAACCTACTTTACTGCATATTCATTATTTTTCTCACAATTGCATACTAAAAATTAATTAGTTTCCCTTGTAAAGATAGAGTTTAGGTTCTTTGAGTTTCCAAATAAAATGTTAAAGATTAAATAATTGATATTGTGTGTAAAATACGTAAAATGAATTTCTGATTGCTGGAATTTTAAACTTCATATTAAAAACTTGTAAAAAACCAACACTATATATATTGGAGCTCAATATTGTATGTAGCGTAAATATTTCTGTTGAAGCACCGATATTGATTACACTTTAATTTTACCTTTGAAATATGGATGCTTACAATGAATCGCCACTATTAGTGAAATATTGGCTTTGTGGTTGAAAATATTTGCAATGAATGTCAGTATTACATATGATTAGCTTTCATTTCAAAATATTCGCAATTGAAAGCCTGTATTTCATAGAAATATTGTCTTTAATATTGAAAATATTTACAATGAAACTCCAATATTGCGGAATTACTAGCAATAAAATGGCAAAATATTTTTTGCGATTGATGGTACTCTCTTGACAGAACATAAAAAGATTGTTGGTGTTAAATTTCATGCCTGTTTTTGGCAAAGTATTTTTTTGCCAATCTAAAAGTTTTTAGCACAAAAATAAAGTGTTTGATTTTAGTCTTTAATTTAATTACACGATTTAAAAAATAGTAAATTAAAGAAACATTTAAAATACTGTAATATCTTTCGCGAAGGTTCTGATAGCATGGAACGGAGCGTCACATTTTGTCGATCTGATTTCCTTCTCCTGTTGTTGGGCATTGGAACATACACTGGTTTCCAAAAATTAAGGAAAAACAACAAAAGTAGCCATTACTCAAAATGTTACTAGTAGATTTTAATAAAACTGAGTCACAATGTACAACACATAGTAAGGTAGAAAATATCATTAAAAGAAATTATCAGCCGTTTGTGGTGTTTCAGAAATTAACACAATTATAACATACAGAAAATAAATGTGTCAGTTTGGTATAGGAAAAGTACCTTTAATATGGAGTAGGATCACCCCTAGAAGCAATACAGTACATACAACGATGTGTCATACTGCCAATTATGCGATTGATAAGTTCGCTGGGAAGTGCGAGCCATTGCTTTTGTAGAGCAGTTGTAAGCGTAGCAAGGGTCTGTGGAGGAGGATTGAGAGCAGCGACACATATTTCTAAAGCGTCCCAAACATGCTCGATGGGATTCAAGTCCAGTGATCGAGTTGGCCATTCCATGAGCTGAATTATTTGGTGCTGAAGATAAACTTTCACGATGTGAGCCATGTGTGGTCTAGCATTATCGTCCTGTAACAGGAAATCATTACCTATTGCACCGGCATAAGGGCTCAAATAAGCATCAAGAATGTCATCTCTATAGACGTGAGTATTCCCAGTTCCACGTGGAAAGACATGGAGGTCTGTACGTCCGCCCAAAGCGATACCATATCAAACACAGACACTGCCTCCTACATACGAATCTCTTTTACGAATGTTTGATGGATGATAGCGGGTTCCCTTTTCTCTTCAAATCAAACAATGCCTACTATCGCTTTGGAGGCTAAATTGGAACTCATCTGTGAAGTGGGCATGCTGACGTGCCCAACTTAAATGCTCCCTCCTGTGACATGAAGTGAGTGGCACGCTAATGTCTAGTCGCGTCGCGTAAAGAACACCTTCATGAAGCCTTCTGAGCACAGTAGACGTTGATACCAACCTTCCAGTGGCTGCAACAAGGGATGCTCTAAGATGAGAGGGGGTTGCTGTTCTACTCCTTCGTACACATAACCGCAAATATCGGCCATCGGTACCTGTCGTAGCTGTTGCCCGTCCTTGGCTATATGTTCTCGAGGCCAAACCAGTGTTTGAAATTGTTTCCAAAGCCTATGAACAACAGAAAAACTCAGATTTAGCCGTCTGACCACCTCTGTCTGACTTTGGCCTACCTCCAATCTTCCAATAGCTCTATATCGCGGTTACGCGGACAAATGATACCTCGAGATCATACTAATGAGTTGGCTATCTCAGATTTCTTATCTCATAATCACAGCGACACCAGCAGCCGTAACTCGCTAGCATGCATTTTTATGCTCCTCACAGATGACGCAATCCAATTGCCGCGCCACTAATTTGCATTTTGTAATTTTATTTAGCATCTTTTATTTAGCAACATTTGCCAATTTCACATGCATAGATTAATATTTGAACTAGTTATCGCTCTTTTTGTGATTTTTCCTTAATTTTTGGAAACCAGTGTAGCTTGGTATTTGACTGATGCCGTTTTTCTCATGAACAACTACTTTACTATGGCTTTCGAGTGTGTCAACGGATAAATAAACCAGTGTTGGTAGTTTTTTTTTTACTCAAGACTGTTTTTGTCGGTTTAAATCATGGTTTTTACCATTGTCATGTGAAAACATCTTTATTAAAAATGTCAAAACCTGTCAAAAACTTGATAAATCTGTTGATTTTTTATCCAAAAAAGCTTTAAATTAGAATATTTGACTGAGAAAAAAAAAAAAAAAAATCAAGACATCATCATTATCAGCCTCTTCAATATTCAACTAATGTTTAAAGTTGTAGTTCGTAAATTTTCCTGTTGTCTTTTATTATTTTTATCGGGAAGTCGCCACTGTCGTACGGAATACGTCGCCTGTATATTTACGATATTTACTTAATTTTACTTCTTAACTAAATTATTTTTTTTTATAAATTTGATTTTTATTTCTTTTATACTGTTTATAGACATTGAATACCAGAAGAATATCACCAGAAGTTGATATTTAGTCTTTAAAAGGCATTGGCGTATGGAGTACGCGAACGTACGCTTTCGTAATTTTACATTACTACAAACCGCCGTGTTACATTAATTTTAATTAAAATAGTCATTTTTTCATCAATTTGATTTTTATTATTTTTATACTACTATTGGACATTACATTACACAAGGTGTTATATATGACGGCCGATTATCTACACGAGGGATATAGGCCGAAGGGAAGTGCCCTCCGTGGGGGTCTTTCTAAGGGAACCTAACCCGTATTTACGTAATGTTACCCAAGGTTCGAAGATAACCACGGGAAACTCCGAACGATTAGGGCGATGGGCGCGATTTGGGTTCAAACCCAGCACCTCCCGTCTACTGTCTTTGAGAGCAAAACCTCTCTGCCACTGGTGGGGCCATTACACAAGGATATCTTTAAAAGTTGTTATTTCAGCTTTAAAATAAGTCGGCTTATACAGTAAGCCATCTTTTGTTATTATAAACAACAGTCAGTGTTTTAAAACGTTAACTTTTTACATTTCAATGTTATCAGGCCCTTTAACGTAAATAATATCCGTAAAATTATTAAGTTCTGCCTTTAACTTCGTAACATAACAAAAACCCAGTAAATTAAAGAATACAGTAGAACCTCGATTATCCGAAGTAATTGGGACCGATCCTCTTTCGGAAAATTGAAATTTCGGATAACCGAGAATGCTTCGATTTTAAGATTAAGGAGAAATATATACAATATTTCGTATTATGGTAACAAGTGTTTAATAAAAATAAAGAAATAGCAAAATAGAACCAAGAATAAATTACTCAAATTTTAATTTTGAAATTAAGTACCTTTTACATATATCACAAGGGTTGGAAAAAATGTTTTGTTTATCCCAGTTTCGATTGCCTTGGCGTTGAAGCTCTATCACAGTGTTTTTTAATACATTATTAGTTTACCAGTATCGCAGTCTTTCTGCTGCTATAACCGTGCCAAACCTTTTGCAAAACATTCAAAACCAACCTTCAGAATTGCTAATTTCTTCGTTATCTTCTTTCCATTCCGCAGCTTACGGGAGCTCAAGTTTAATTCAAAGTAAGAAAGGGGATCGAAAATATTTATATGTACTCGTTGTTCGAAAAGGACTGCTGAAAAAAAATAAAGATTTCAAAATGGATTTCACGCACGAGGAATGTGATAGTTAAAAAAAAAGCTTTAAAAATGGATTTCGGTTAATCGAGAGTTTCGATTAAAAGAGTTTAGGATAAAAGAGGTTCTCCTGTAATTTAAATTACAATCGTGTCTTCCGCAAAGCGGCTGAGGCAAGTCTTCAAAAGGCTCTTGTTTTTATCTTTAATGCATAAAACATTTTCCATCGATGGAATATGAAAATGGGTAGGAAATAAGATAATCGAAAAATTGCGGAAATGAGATTCTGGTTTTTAAGTTTTAATAAGCAGAATTTAAAACAGATAAATTCTTGTAAATATTTCAAAAATATTCTTTTTTGTGTCATATTTTGAGCAAAAAATAAATTTCCTTTATTTTCTCAGTGAAATTAGATTTTTGGAAACTTACTGTATTTATCGAAATAATCATAATGGTCATTTTTTATAAATGTTCAAAGTTATCTTCTAAAAATGTTTTGTATAAAACACTTCAAATGAATTTCTAATTCGAAGAAGTTTGAAATGCACATTAAAACCATTTAACCTAAAATAAACATTCTTAAAATTAATAAATACATTTGGCCTTTAAGGGGTCTCAGGACTCTTAAAGCTTCAAAATTTTCGAAATATTAATTTTTTTAGATGTTAATATTTAGATAGTAACTGCTAAACTGCTGATTTTTTTTTTTTTAACATTTTGATATAATTGTTTCTTTGAAATTCCCATTACAACATAAGTTATGGCTTTTAGAATTATATCAGCTCAATAGCTGAAGCGACGTTTCCGAAACTTTGACGTCATTTTTCTCCGAATGACATTTTTGAGCAAAACGCTCACGAAATCTCAAAAACTTATGAATATTTTTTCATGAAATTTTCAAAACAAATGTTTATGTTATACTGTATGAAATGAACATAAAATTTCCTTTTTATTGTTCAAAACAATATCTTTTTAGGCCATTATACTGCTGAAATTTTAAAAATTTTGCGTTAGCTAAATACAACTTTGTATTAAAAATATAAAAATGCTTTAAATACAAGTTTATTTAGGTTCAGGGTAATTATTGCAATCTTAAGTATAAGTATGCACCAAAATTTTCATTGTAGTTTCAAAATTGTTTTTTGTAATACTGCGCGTAAACTGTTAATTTTCGGCTCGTCAAATGTCTGACAGTTTGGAACCCTCTATAAATTGTAATTCTGCATCGTTTAAATACAGGGTGTCCAGCGAATAAGACCCTGTTTTCAAAATTAAATATCTCAAAAACAAAGATCAATAGAATTATGCGGTAAGCGGTTTGTTTATTAGCTAAGCTGTAAAAATGTTGTACAGAAGTTCATACCTGCCAACTGCTACGAAAAAATCGTAGTTGCTACGATTTGGACCTATAAACTACGATGCTACGAAAATCGGTCTTAAACTACGATTTTTTGCAAAAAACAAAAAAGCATTTTTTGTTTCTAGTTGCGAATTTTATCCCGCGCAGCATATTTTTCAGGAGTGATTCTGTTCCGAAATTTCCAAGTATTCATTTCCGAAAGTTTTAAAAAATTGGCCATTAGTCTGAAAATTCGGACATTAAAAAATGCTCATGAGAAAAAAAAAATTCTGGGCTGCAAAAAATACTTCTTAACATAAAACACTCTAATCGTGTTTTTGTAAATATTTATACAGGAATTCCCTTCCTTAGAAACAAGGGTGCCATTTTAAGAATTCCGGAGGGGGTTCCTTGAGGGGCAAGGTTTGAAATAGTGTGCAAAATCGCACGATTTACGATAAACTGTCGCGAATTTTGACAAATGACCGTGTAAAAAAAATCAATTTCCTTACTTGGTCGTAGAAGAAAATAAATTTCGTTAAAGGATCGTGGTAAAAACGTGAATTTTGTTAAAATATCGCAGAAAGAAAACGCGAATTTCGTCAAAAGATCAGTAAGATAATGCAAATTTCATCGAAAGATTAGTAAGATAACGCAAATTTCACCGAAAGATCGCAGAAAGAAAACACTAATTTTGTCAAAGGATCGTGGTTAAAAAACGCAAAATTCGTCAAAGGACCGCGTAAAAAATGCAAATTTCGTCAAAAGTGCATGGCAAGAAGTGCGGATTTCAACAAAGAATCGTGATAGGAAAATGTGAATTACGATTGTAGGAAAAAAAATTGTGAATATCCTGAAATGATGGCGGAAAAAAATAGCGAATTCCGTCAAAATTTACTGCACTGAGCTAAAAAATTGGAACCAGGCTCCTTTTACAAATGTAAAAAAAAAAAAAAAAAAAAAAAAAAAAACGCTGCGAAACGAAAATAAACTCTAAAAATCATATAAAAATTTTCAGAGGAAAAAATTTACTATACTGAGTTGAAAGACGGAAACCTTATTCCTTTTACGAATGTCAAAAGATGTCTGTGAAACACGAAAAACCAACCAACCAATCTCCAGATTAATTTAAATTTTGTATGCTACGATTTCTCATTTTCAAAGGTTGGCAGGTCTGGAAGTTTCAAAAATTAGTTGCAAAAACCGCTGACAGATGGCGCTGTAATCGCAATGCCTATAAATTGTGTTTTGAAGTGGAGAGCCCTAACGTCTCATTCCTAGATGGCTTCCTATGGAAGAACGAAAATTGGGAAAGACCGCTTTTTCGTTGGGGTGATGTGCAAAAGTGGAGGCATCTGGTCACGGAATTATTGCATCAGCTTCAATTTTAGAGAATTTAAATTAACAGAATTTTCAATAAAAAGTTTAGCAATCATTATATAAGAACTTAAAAAAAATATTTTATTTGGGTAATGTGCAGAAGCCCTGTGTTGACAGAATTGAGGTTTGTTTCAAATTTTGTTATAAGCTACTTCGGTCCGGTTACCAATATATCTGTTGTATGTCTTTTCTCTCCTAATTGGTAGATCGTGGAATCGAATCCAACTAGAGGAGGATTTGAAAAAAAAAATGGAAATCTTTACTTTTTAATATTTATTTAAATTTTAAAAAAATTTTAAATAAAAAAATCTAACGTTTCTGGTTTTAAAATTTAATTAACTTAAAAGAAACCCATTTTTTAAAAATCATTGAGCATTTATAATAAGGATTCATAAATCATTTTTTTTAATTGTAGAGAATAGTTTGAATGAAAAAATACAAAGTTTCTATTTTTAAAAATTTAAGTTAAAAAATAATTTTAATTTTAAAACCTCGTTTTCCTTTTTTTTTTTTTTTATCATTGAGCACAGAAATATGGTGCAGCTTCTATCGATAGGATCCGAAGTGTTCGAAAGGAATGCAGCATCCAAAATACTTTTGCTTTGATGTTGATGATATGACTTATCATCAATTCCTTTGAAAAAAGAAATAATTTAATGCATAACTTCTGTCTCTAAAAACTTTGTTTACAAAGAAAAGAAATATATGTGTTGTGCTAAAACCAAAGTATTATGCCGTGATTTAAAAATAAATTAAAATTGAAAAATTGCTTTTTTATTTATAATAATTCAGGTATAAACAATAATACCAAAATATTATGCCGTGATTTAAAAATATAAAAAATAAATAGAAAATACAAAATTATTTTTCTAAATATATGCATTTTGATTTAAATAATTATATGGCATTAAAGATTGAATTTAATAAAATATTTAAAAAATTCTTATAATGATTTCTAAACTTTTTATTGAAAATTCTATTAATTGAAATTTTCTAAAATTAAAGCTGATGCAATAATTCTGTGACCAGATGCCTCCACTTCTGCACATTACCCCAATGAAAAAATGAACTTTCCCAATATTTGTTTTTACGTAGGGAGCCATCTAGGATTGAGTCGTCATTGCTCTGGACTTCGAAGCAGTTTACAAGTATTGCGATTACAGCGCCATCTGTTAACGGTTTTTGCACCTAAATTTTGAAACTTCTGTATAACATTTTTACAGCTTAACTAATAAACAAACCGTTTACCGCATAATTCTATTGATCTTTGTTTTTGAGATATTTAATTTTGAAATCAGGGTCTTAATCGCTGGACACCCTGTACATGCAATTTTTTAAATATATGAAGTGAAAGAACATGCTTATATCTTTTATCTCAATACAATTTGTGTTTTAAAATAGCATATATTTTAAGATATTTAATATTGAAAATGGTTTTTTTTTTCGTTTTTTTTCTCCAATTTTAAGAGTCTTGAGACCCCTTAAACTCTTTCTCGGTGCAATAACTTTTTACTCAAATGTTTACTGCATACGAATAATTTATCATAAATACGTAATAATGTATTAGTAAAACTACAAAGAAAAAAAAAAACTTAGAGACCTCCACTCGACCTTCCAAAAAAAGGTGTGCCTACGTTGAGGGGCTGTGCATATATAAAGTTATCACTTTTGGGGGGAGGGGGGTTGGCACTTGATATCGTAAGATATACCTAAGGGTAGGGGGAGTTTCTTTTTGATATCGTTATCGTTTTTCATCTAACCAAATTTTTCTTTCTTTTTTTTTTTTTTTTTTTTTTTTTTTTGAGTAACTTTTTCTTAACATACAAATTAGTCTGTTTATTATTATTTTTATGTTTTTATAAAAATACAAAGCTATTATTAAAGTCATTAAATGTTTATAAAATGATTTCATTCCAAAATTTTGAATACCCCAACGTTGTTAGCATTACTGTTTTTTCCGCCATATGCGCATATATTTCACTATTAGAGAAACCAGGAGCATAATATGTTGTAAATTATACTTGCGTTTACCCGTAAAGAAAGAGAAGTAATATTATCCACTGTTTAAAGTTCTGCTTTTACTACCCTCCAGTGCAAGAAGACAATATTACTTTTGAATGCATTATGTAAGAATAAGCTATTATCAAATACTTTTAAATAGTAACAAACTCTTTTAGATGTTATTTGATTTAAATTTGTTTCATGTATTGATAATTTTATTGTATTCTTGAATCTGTAAAGAATGCGACTAACAAATGTATTGTATAATAACATGTGTATATCACTGCAAACGTATAAAAAGAAAGAAAAAGAATGTAAAAACTAAAAAGAATTTTTAGACATTGATAAGGGGCTATGCATATATAATGTTATCATTTTAGGGGGGGGGGGGGTCTGGCACATGATATCGTAAGATACCTCTAGAGGAGGGGGGTGTTGTCGTTTGATATCGTTATCATTTTTTATCCAATTTTATTTGTAACTTGGTCTTTACATCAAAACAGTATATTATCTTTTTTAGTATGTTATCTATTTTTATGAATGTGCAAAGTTATTATTAAACGCCTTAAATAATTATAAAATTATTCAATTCCAAAATAAGAACCCCCCCCCCCCCCCCCAACGTTTGGCTTTCCTATTCTTCTGCTGTACGTGTATGCATATATAATCCGCTGTTCGACAAATCACACGAGAAGTAGGTTTCAAATGGTACTTGTGTTTACTAGTAAATAAAAGAGAAAGAATGTTGCCCGCCTGTTTTGTTGATAAGAAATTCTATCTGCCCCACCCCGTGCAGGGGGCAAGTGCAAAAAGATATTATTACTGCTGAATGCATTATGTGACAAATAACTAATATTAAATACTTTTAAATAGTAACTATTTTTTTTAAGTATTATTTGCTTTATAAGCTGATATTTTATTGACTTCTCTTCATTGGAATAAAAAAAAGTACGCGAAAAATAAATGTAACCATATTTATATATCACTCCAAACAGAAGAAAAAAAATTCCAAAAATCTAAAGAATTTTTATACATTGATAACGATATCATTACCGGGGGGGGGGGGGTGTCCAAGGATGATAACGTATGATAACGTAAGGGGGGAGAGGGTCCAAAATTTCCAAAAAGTTTATAATGTTATATATGCACAGCCACTAACAATATCACAGGGGGAGCAAAGGCGGGGAGGAATGATAACGTATGATATTGTAGGGGGGAGGGGTTCAAAATTAGAAAAATGTTGATAACGTTATATGTGTATAGCCCCTCAGGGGAAAAAATGATATTGGTTTCATTCGCACGCTGAACCTTCCGTTTTGAAACTTACTTCTGCTTTACTAATGCTTGATTACATACCTGCAATATTTGCCACTTAGCCTCTATCATCTTTCCTTGGTGATTTTCCCTATGCATTCGGTTTCATGGTTTGAATACTGTTTAAATATCTAATCCTTATGCCGATTTGTACCAAACTCTGTTCAATTCTTGCGACAGTGGTTTATATAGTATTCAACAAACAGGAGCTCAATCGGAAGCGCCGTGAATGCTCTACTAATGAAAAAGAATTATAAAAATGGTGATCGATAAATTTCGCAAATGTTATTCTTGTTTTTAAAAGCTCTATTAAATAGAATTTCAGCTAGATAAGTTATTCAAAATTATTCTTTATTGTTTCATATGCTAAACAACAGTTACATTTCTTTTTTTTTCATCACATCTTAAAGTTGTTTCCGAAAACAAAATAATTTTGAAAGTATTGATAATGGTGATTTTTTAAATTTCAAATGTAATGTCTAAATATTAAAATCTGTTCATTTTATACTCTAAATATTGTCTCCAAAATACTTTTAAAAAATTCTAATTTGCAGAATTTTGAAATTCACATTAATTTACAGTAGAATTGACATTCTTAAAAGTCTTGCGGTTTTTTTTTTATATAAATTGTAATATAAAGAAAATCGGTCATTTAAAATTTAGCAGTGTCTTCCGTGAAGCTGATAGGGAAAATCTTCAAAAGGTTCTCGTTTTATCTTTAATAAGCAAACTAAACTCCACTGATGAAATAAAATTAAATAAAAAAAGTTAGATAAAAAGAAGGCGCAAATGTTATGCTGGTTTTAAAAGCTCTAGTAAATAGAATTTTAACTATAGCTTGTTTTTCTGAATTATTCTTTGTTTTATATGCTAAACAACAGTTAAATTTCTCTTTTCCATAAGCTGTTAAAGATGTTTTCACAAACAATATAGTTATGAATATATTGCTAATGGAGATTTTTTTTTCTTTCACATTTATTTTCTAAGTACTAAAATATATTCTTATATTCTAAGTGACTTCTAAAAAACTTAAATTAATTTCTAATTTGCAGTGTTTCTAATTTAACATTAAAATATTTAACGCCATGATGATACGTTATTACCTCTTTAATTTTATTACATAAAAAAAAAACTGTAAATTAAAGGAAATTTTTAAATGCAAAAACATCTTCCGCCAAACTACTGAAAGAAGTCGTCAAAGGATTCTCGTTTTATCTTTAATTACATGTAACAAATTCCATTGAGAAAACAGAATTCTAAAAAATCCCTGCCGGCTGGGCCTACAGGTGGAGGTATATTTCGAAGTTAAGTACTAATTTCAGCAACTGAAACTAAATCAAGATTAAAGATAAACCCAGTTTAACAGTTTTATCTGGCCGCTTTTGACGAGTTTTTAATTTCATTCTTCTGTAAGAGCTGGTTTTATCAAAATCATGTGAATACGATAATTTTGGACCCCCCCCCCCCCCCGTTAATGATATCGTTATCAATGTATAAAAATTCTATAGATTTTTTTTTTTAATTTCTTGTGTTGGGAGTGATATACAAATATGGTTACATTTATTTTTCACATACTTTATTTATTCAAATAAAGTGAAGTCAGTAATATATCTGTTTATATATGAAATAACTTTATCTCAAATAACAATTAAAAGAAATAATTGCTGTTTTAAAGTATTTAGCAATATCTTTTGTTGTATAATGTATTCAACAGTAATAATGTCTTTTTGCACTTGCCCCAGCACGGAGTAAGACAACAGAACTTCTTATCAAGAAAACAGGTGAGCAACATTCGCTTTTATTTACTAGTTAAACACAAGTATCATTTCAAACATACTTCGCATATAGTTTGTTGAATAGCGGTTTATATATGCATAGACGCAAGTCAGTAAAATAATAAAGAAAACACTGGGGTAATCCATATTTTGGAATTGAATAATTTTGCAATAATTTAATAATTTTAATAATAAGTTTGTGTTTTCATAAAAATAGATAGCATACTAAAAACGATAATATACTATTTTGATGTAAAAATCAAATTGTAAATAAAAAGAGAAAATTTTGGTTGGATAAAAAATGATAACGAGACCCTCCCCCCTACAAACCCCCTCCCCCTAGATATATCTTACGATATCATGTGCCAGATCCCCCTTCCCACTAAAATGTTAATGTTATATATGCATAGCCACTTTCAAAAGCTTGTCAATATAAAAGTTGTAGATAAATATTAAGAAGATTTATAATAAATTTAAGCGGATTTGATATCTTGTGAATTGACGAAGTTATGATTTTTTTCTCTTCTTCAACACCCCCTTTCCCTCGTTTATTTGTCGTTATTTATTTATTTATTTATTTATTTATTGCGATAAGAGTTTGTCCTATCAAAAACTTGTCAATATAAAAGTTGTAGGTAGAATTAAGAAGATTAATAAAAAGTTTAAGTACATTTGATATCGTGAAAATTGACAAAGTTGTGAATTTTTTCTTCTAAAACACTATTTTTTTTTTCACCCTTTGAACCCATTTTTAATTTTATCAAAATTCTGTGATACATAAATATTTGCCTCTTTACCTAGAAGTAATAATAATTTTAAATTGATTTGATATGTATTATAATTAAGAAGTTATGGAGTTTTTTCGGTTTTCACTAAACTTCTCCCTATTTCCACCTTCTTTGTCTGATTTTGCCCATTAACGAACTTGACCGAGATTTTCTACCCTCAAATTTTATGCATCAGTTTGCAAGAGATTTGTTGAGAATTATGTAAGCTATCCATAAAAAATTGATATATATATATATATATATATATATAGAGAGAGAGAGAGAGAGAGATACATAGATAGATAGATAGATAAAGTTTTGAACTGGAGGTGGTTTTGGGTTCTAGGTGTAATGATCCGCGTAGATCTGCAAAAACTGTTCAGAAATTCCAACATAGGGGAGAATGTAATAGGTAGTATTTCTTACGAAATCTACCTAAAATGGGCAAAAAATAACAGGGGTTAAAAAATGGTTCATAAATTCTTCTTGTTTTTAAAACAAAACTCATAAATAAGTTTTAAAAGAGAATTTCAACTACATTAGTTTTCAAAAATTATTCTTTATTGTTTTGTATACAAAGCAATAACTAAATTTATTTATTTTGATCAGCTATCATAAAGTTTTCGCATTCATCTTTATATGAGAATGCTGATGCTTGTGATTTTTTTTAACTTTTAAATATATCCTTTAATTATCAAAATCTCTTCGTATGTTCTAAGTATTTCATGTCTATAATAGAGTCACCCGCGGTAATTTCTGATTAAAAATCAGCAGCATCCAATTACTATTATAAAAGCTATTAAAAGCATTGTTCCCAATTTTGGGATGGAATAAGCACCCTGTAATGGCTATACAGTAGACTCCCTCAAATCCGCACAGCTTGGGGCCAGAGATTGTGCAGATTTTAGAATTTTGCGGATTTCTGGTCATTGCTTTGTTTACACTTTTTAAACAGTAATTTCAATGTAATAGTGCAATCAAAATTATAAAGAATCCTTGTAATATAGTAAAATATTAAAATAATTAAGTAAAGTAATGAACTAAAATGATAAGAAGTAAGATAATTTTTAAAATGATTAAAATATTAAAAGTAAAGGCCAAGTAAGTAATTAATAATGTATATTTAAATCTGCATAATAAAAAAAGGTACATTTTCCTTGAATTATTGAATGAAACTTCCCTCATCATGGTACCTTATTAATTCACATCAAAATCATAAAAGTAAGGAAGCTCTATTTCAGGTTTAGCCAGTCTTAATAACCAAAGAAATCTCGATTAATACATAAAAAGATTGTGATTACCAAAGATATCAGCAATATCGTTATTTTTTTTTTTTTTTTTTTTTTTTTTTTTGAAATAAATTGTACTTTCTTCATGAAAAACCATGAGTTTAGTCATATCATAGAGAATTAATTACATATTAAAATACAAACGGATTGATATGAAACTAAAAGATTCTGTAATTTTTTTCCCTACATCTGAACTGAAAGTTTCATTGTTTACATCTGCGATGATGTGCAGATTTCAGGCGTTTGCGGATTTTAGGGTTGCGCTTTGGAAGGAGTCTACTGTATAATAAAATGCTTACTTAAATTTATAAGCACTTACAATTGCAATTTTTATAATTTTTAAGTGACCAGGAATTACCACGGAATTGGGGTAATTCTTGGAGTAATTATCGGTCAGCATTCATTTTGATGTAAATAAAGTAGTAAAGTTAATTTTTTTAAGACTGAATATTAAAATATGTAGAATGAATCTTTTAAAAGTTTTGTTCATCTCACAATTTTGGAAAATTAAATTTTGGATATAAATAAAAATTTATTTGATATGCAAAAGACTTGTATTAGTGGAAGAATAGATTAATTAATATCTTGCAAATTTACTGATTCGTAAAATATAGACTGAAAGTTTTTCATTCTACCTTGCTTAGGCCACTTAAGCTTCCGGGTACTTTTCAAGAAATTTTACAGAAGTTTCAATAGTATTTCTATTTAATTGTTCAGTCAACTAGTGTGTCTTACCCTCAGAGCATTTACTATTTCCCACCTTTAGAGTTATAGTTAAAGATGCTACTTTACACTTATGGTTAAAAAAAGTTGTAAGACAATAGTTTGTAGGTTGCACAGTTATAATAGATAAAATACCAAGAATAAATATCGTAAAATTACCTTATTAAGCACTGACTAGGAATATTACCCCACAAATATGGCCTTAGTTTGGCTTGTTCATAAAAAGTTTTGGGCGATTCCGTGCGGAGAGTCACACACGTAACGCAGGCTTTAATTTTCATTTATTCAATTATTTATTAAATTTTAATTTTAATTGTGATTTTAGGTGGTATGGTAAATAAGTTATTAACATATTTTTTAGTTTAAATGTGTGAAAATAAAACTCACAGAAAGATATCATTTAATTTCATACTCAATGTGCTTTTTTCTGAAGTAGAAAAAAAGCACATTTTGAGTAATGAAATTAAATGATATACTTCTGTGAGTTTTATTGCCACACATTTAAATTTAAAAATATGGTAATAACTTATTTACCATACCACTTAAAATCAGAATTAACATTAAAATTTAATAAATAATTGAATAAATGAAAATTAAAGTCTGCGTTACGTGTGTGACACTATCCATGGAATCGCCCTTTTAGAGATAAATTTTATAATCACTTTTAAAAACCATGATATGTCATAATTGAAATATAATAAAATAAATTAAAACTTTAAGAATGACACAGATCTTTTGTAAAATGCGTAAAAATCAAGGTCAATGTCGTTTTGCAGAAATTTGAACAGCAGTTTAGAATATATTTTTTTGCAATATTAAATTTCAACTAAATGAATAACTAAGGCATACGTTGCAAAGCAAAGGGTTCAAAGTATCTTTCAAATTTTTTACAGTTTGATAAATTGTTATTTTTATAACGAAAATGAAAAAGACCAAGAATTACCCCCAGAAACTCAGTGACCAGGAATTACCCTTACTGACTCTACTTATTTAACATTTAAGTTCCTAATTTGCAGAATTTTTAACGGCACATTAAAATGTCTTTTCGTAAAAATCACTTTTATAAAAGTCTTATGTTTAATTTCATTGCATAAAAAATAAGCATTTTAAAGAAGCCTCTAAAATATAGTAACGTATTAAACGAACTAACCGAGAGAAGTCTTCAAAAGAGTCTCGTTTTATCTTTAATACAAGCAACATTTTATAGAGAAAAAATAAAGTTATTAAAATGGAAGAGAAATAACAAATATCGAAAATGGATATATGAGCTATGGATATTAGTGTTTAAAATACTGAAAATAAAATTTAATTCGTAGAATTTGTAACTGTCTATTAAAAGTGCTGAAATATATATATAACACTCTTAAAATTCGTACGGTTTTATCTTTAGTTTCATAACATGAAGAGGAAAAAACAGTAAATTAAAGAATCATTTAAAATACATTAGTGTCTGCAAATCTGCTAAGACAAGGCTTCAAAAGGTTCTCGGTTTTTATTTTTATTTTTTTCTTATACATAAAACATTCTTCAGCTATGAAATAGAATTATCAAAGTAGGAGAGAAATGAAAAGTAAAAATAAAATTGCGGAAATGAGATTTTAGAAGTTCTAATAAATGTAATTTGAATCAGATAAGTTCCTTAAGCGGGTAGGGTACCTTTGAAGACGTCGAAAAAGTAAAAAATATCACTATATTCCAAGCTTCAAAATGTATGTCATAAGTCAAAAATAAAAATCAAACTTCATTTAAATATAAAGCTCATATTTAAATTTATATTTAAATATATATAATACTTACAGCTTTAATTCATAATAATTGACGGTGGTAGGTTATGTTTAATTAATGGTTATACATATATATATATATATATATATACTTGTAAATTCATAAATAAATATTGAAATGATAAGTTTAAAAATATATGATAATAAAAGAAAAAAAAATCTTGCGCGCATGATAAAATCTGAAAATATGCATATAAAGAGGAAATTGTGGGGAAAATAAATACATAATAGAGTTACCTTTATACTAAAATCAGAATATTTGAAAAAAATATTGAATAAATTAAAAAAAGAACAGAAAATTAAGAAATTTCACTTTTTAAAAAATATTTTCAAAGTAAAAAACAGAAAAAAAATAAAATCTTCTGGTTTTAAGTGGTAGATAATACAGAAATGAATGTGTTTTGAAAATTTCTTTTGATTGGCATGCATAGTTTTTTAGTAACACTGCGCGCAGTATCAAAATTCATCATTTTGAATAAACGCAACGCAAAGTTTAATTATCCTATATAGTCTTAATATGTAGTCTTAGTAAAACTGCCATAATTAGTAAACTAATGGGAATTTTTTAATGCGGTTTTTGGCATATTGTTCAGAAATCATTACGTAATCAAAATATGTATTAAAAAATTTTTGAAAATTTTAAAGGTTTAATAGTATAAATATTTTGAAAGCATTCTTTTTTGCATGTTTTAAAGTCATATTTTAATCAGCTAGTAAACATCGCTCACCCGCAAGAAAAGTGACACTACTCCAAAAAATGCATTTTGCATATTGAAGCACAAATAGGTCTGGCTTAAATTTTTTTTTTTATTCGAAGAATTGCAATTCTTCAAAGTTTAAAAATTCTCTAATTTCGATAAATAAATTAAACTTACTATCATTAAAAAGAAACTAAATAAATTTACAGAGTCTACTGTAAATTTGCCGAATAATTTCTCTGTTATTTAACAGAATCTCTTTTTCTAATATCTGTAATTTTATATACGACTTATGATAATGGATTATAAGTAGATTCTCTGTTATTTCACAGTTTTTCTAATATCTTTAATTTTACATACGACTTAAAATAATGTACTACCAATAGATTCTCTGTAATTTCTGTGTTATTTGACAGACTCTCTGTTTTTCTAATATCTGTAATTTTACATACGACTTAAGATAATGGATTACCAGTAGATTCTCTGTAATTTCTCTGTTATTTCTCAGAATCTGTTTTTCTAATATCTGTAATTTTACATATGACTTACGATAATGTGTTATCAGTAGGTTCTACGCAATTTCACAGAATCTGTTTTTCGAATATCTGTAATTTTACATACGACTTAAGATAATGGATTACCAGTAGATTCTCTGTAATTTCACAGAATCTGTTTTTCTAACACATGTAATTTTACATACGATTTAAAATAACGGATTACCAGTAGATTCTCTGTAATTTCACAGAATCTCTGTTTTCCTAATATCTGTAATTTTACATACTTAAGGTAATGGATTACCAGTAGATTCTCTGTAATTTCACAGAGGTATTTTTAACAGTGTGCGTCAACGAAATAAGTAAATATTAGCACAATAAGGTAAGGAGCAATCCTTGGAAGTGGGTTTTATTTTTCCTTTAAAAATTACTTTTACAACTTTCTTACATTTTTCAAAATCGGCGAATTATTGAAATATAGCGGGTTTTACATGTGTTAATCTAAAACGCAAAAAAGAAATCGCACTAAAGAGTATGATTCTGTATTGTAATACTATGGAAAAAAAAAAAATATATCGTAAGAAAATAAGGCTGTTTCAATTTTGGACGGTTACTTCATACTTCCATCTATTGTTCGAAATATTTAAATACTTGTATCAGCGTCATTTTTACATAATCTCCCTCATATGCGAAAAACATCAATCTTTATTTAGGCATTGTCTTTTAAAAGTGCGAATGAAAGGTAGTTTTGAAAGTTGTTATGCAAGGTGTTTTACATAAGGGTTTTTTTCCAGACTTCCGTCTATTCTTTTAAGTTTGGGAATAATTGTACAAAAAGTGTTTTTACATATGTCTACCCCTTACATCCTTTTGAGACCTGGAGTTAAAATAATACGGCAAATACTCATTCATTGCTTTTGCACAGACAAAATGACACCATAGATGGCATAGAGAGCCCTTTTTCTGAAATTTATATTGGGTATTCTCACAATCTTTTGACTTTCATGTCCCTGAATAATAATTTTTATTTTAATACTTTTTTTGTGTTTTTTTTTAATTTCATATACTTGGGAACATCCCATTGCATGATTGCACAACAATATTAACGAGATAAATAAGTTTTGGACGATGTTGGGGGTCCAAACACCTGGAAAACTCCTATACCGTCCCGTGTCCAGGATGCTGATTTTTAAGTTTGGAGCTGTTTAGATAAAATTGTTTCAATAAAAATAATTCGATGTAATTTTTTCTGAAACTGAAACTATTGTTTTATATAAATAAGCAGTTAAAAATTAGCCTGCACATTTTTAGGGTTGTTATTATTTTTTAAACTCTGTCCCTAGGTTTTAGATTTTTTATCATCCCTCTTCTAAAATTATACAGAAAATCACTTCAGATGCAGCCACAGAATGTTTTTCAAGTTTATTCTCAAGCAGAAGTACGCTAGAGAAATAATGTCTAAAATTCTTAGGCAGGAAATTTACTGTAGAATATAAATCAGCATTTAAATATCAATTTCAAGCATCGTGGCTTTATTGGTAGTCTCGCCGTCCCCAAGGTTTATTCCTGCACTTTTCGAGGTAAATTAAAAAAATAATTAATTTAATCCAATGTTAGCAACTGTTTCTAAAAATCAATGAACATTGTGGCTATCAAATAGTCTTAACATGATTTTCCTAAAAATAGGTGATAATTTTCCTTACCGTTCCATTCTTACCGTCCCTTTTTTTACCATTTCGTCCCCTTTTTTACCTTACCGTCCCTTCTTTAACACCCCTTTAAGACAATGTTATACAAAAATTCTGTATTAAAAGTACTACATTGTTATTATTTCTTATTTGAATGTCCTGTGGGTACTATGCAAATTCATTATAAGTAAAAATTTAGAAGAAAATAAAAAGTTATAGGGGTAAAATGGTAAGGAAAATTAAACTCGCAAGTTTAACTTAAACCTCAGTTAAATAAAAAAATTTTCGCTGCTCACCATTTTTTCTTTATTTTGAATCATTAAGGCATTAGTCTATCAGATTGAAATGTTATTTTAGCAAGTTTAATTTTGTCAGATTTTTTTTCCCCAAAAAATTCAAAGGATTGTGAGAATGCCCCATATATATTTTATGGGCTGGTAATTTAGGTTCAAAAATTTGGATCTAAAATTACTAGCCCCCTTAAAATAACAAATTAACCCTTTATCTACTGGCGGTACTTATAAGTACCATTAAAGTAACTTGTTATAAAATTCATTTAATGCATGGATTAGTCGCAATACAGTTTAGAATAAATTAGTAGTGTTGACGTTGACTCTAAGCCACTTTAGCAGGGCGCAGCGCTCGGCTGCCCTTTTTATTTCTTTTTTGCGCCCGGTGGCTCTTTTAAACCCTTCCTATGCTCTCGACTGCCCTTTTTAACACTTCCTATGCGCCCCGTAGCAATTCAATTGATCCCGGGAAAATATCGCAAATTCTAGGGACTCTAAACAAACCAGTTCAAAATATTTTTAAAGTGTGCTTTTTTTTTTTAAATGTGCCCTTTTTTTAGAATAGTGTTCCCTTTTTGAAAAATGTACCCTTTTTTTAGAATAGTGTACCCTTTATGAAAAATTCCCGCCCGCTGGCCCTTTTCTTCTAGAGTCAACACTAATTAGAGATACATTACTTTATCTTGTTCCAAAAACATTATTGGTTACACAAAACAAAAATATTTTTAAAAGGATGATTTCTCTTGCCTTTGCATCTTTTCAGCTTTCTTGACATTTGGGGGGGGGGGGGGATTTTCAGTTTGGAAATATTTCTATTGTAAGAACATTTCATTTGTACATTTCCTAATTCTACAAAATACTATGAAAAATATTTAAAACAAAAGACTTGATTGGGGTTATAAGTATTGCAAAAAATCCCTATAAATACAAATTTAATGAATTTTTCTCAATCCTTCTAAAATCCTTCTAAAATTTATTAAATGATTAATTATCTAATAGTTTAAACAATTCACGAAAAATGCTTTAGAAGATAAAATTTTCATGAATTCATAATTCAGTACATAAAGGGTTAATTATGAATAACCTAAATTTCTCTTAATAACAATCTTAAAGGCATTAAACAAATGAATCTGCAAATCCGCAAATTTTTTATTGTAAACGGTTTACGTTAGTTATAAAAATTTCTTATTTTCTTTGTCTCACTGTCTTGAAGGCATTTTGCTAATTCAGATGAAAATAACATTTACTGTTTGTGTTTTTTCCCAAAGCAAAAATCATTCAACTATATAGAACTAGGGGTGCACCAAATAGTGATTTTGGCCGAATGCCGAATATTCGGCTGACCGAATGCTTTTATATTTCAAAGTTTAAAGCATTAAAATGTTAAATTTTAAAACAATTTTACATAACATTTAATACAAAAACCTACATTATGATAAATAGGGGCTTTTTACAAGTAAATATACTGAAAAAAATCTGCTTTGAGTTATTTAAGAAGAGGATATGGTTATAAAACTCATAAAGAATAACTTTTCTATTACTTTGATTTAGCAAGTAAGTTTTTTAATTCATCATAGATCAGCGTCTGGAGTGGGCGATCATTTTCAACATAAAGATTGTTTTTAAAATCTTGCAACAAACTTTCGACAGGGAAAACTTGGTGAATACAAACATTTTTTGAGCAAGAAACAACATCTCAGCCCATTTATTCCATTAAAATTACAATCCATTCAATCAAAAACGCTGGTTGTGTAACTACAAGCCGAAAATGAATTTTCGTTCACAACTTTATCAATAATGAAGATATTTTATCGAGATTTGTTTCATATTAATTTTGCTTGCATTAAATGTGATATCATTGAAAATGACTGAATTTTGGCCGTAAAAATACTGTCAACTGCATTCTGAATAAAGGAATGTCTAGCTCATAGTTGTTTAGATATGAATGGTTACAATTTCCAGCACTTCTCATCATATCATATTTCATAGAAATCAAAGCAAATCTATTGAAAATATAGTTACGATATCTTTGTTATTATTAAAGTAGCAAACGAAAATCCAAGTTTGACCTCGAATGAGATGAGAAACACTGTATTTATGGCTGAACAAGTGGATTGCAATTATGTTTTCCTCGACAAAAATTGCCCGTCTTGATGTCTATTCTCAACTCTGAACAATTTTCTATTTTGTTTAGAAAAACCCTTTTTTGGTAAAAAGCAAGAAACAGATTACTACACATTGTTCAGGAATTTGCATTTGTACATCATTAATTCCTATGAAAGTCCTCATTAATGGTTAATTTTCTTAAGTGATAATTAATAAACAGCAAACAATTAAAAAAAATTCTCTTTTATTCAAGTAGGATTCCGTTTCTAATTATTCTGAATACCTTTATAAGTTGACAGTTAAAAGTAGAAATTGTGTAAGGTTTTTAAAAATATGCTTTAAAGGATTTTTTAAGTATTCGGTTCAGCCGAATATTTTGATATTCAGCCAAACAGAATATTCGGCTGACCGAATAGTTTGATATTCGGCCAAACCGAATATTCAGTAACATGGCCGAATACCGAATAGATACCGAATATTCGGTGCCTCCCTATATAGAACTATAATAAAAATAGGGGACAAGCTAAAGAAACAGCCAATAGGAAATTAGAAACCAACAGCCAATAGGGAAGTAGAACACAACAGCCAATCACAGAGAGTATAATCAAAACAAAAGAACATAGAGTTGAAGGGGCAAAAATTGGGAGGGAAAAAAATACATATATTTAAATATGGGAACACATGAAATTAAAAAATATATAAATGAATAAAAAATAAAAAAACAGACTAATATTAATTAATACAAAAATAAATTATATGGTAGTACTGAAAAGGTTTTTCCAAGCTGCAGAGAGCATTGTGGAATCAGAATTATCATTAACAATAACATCACGGTTAAGATAAATAGCTAGATTTTCAAGAAAGTCCAATTCAGAGATACTATTGGCATTAAAGATAATTTTAGCATTTTGAAAATTAAAACTATGGCCGGAATCCCAAGAGTGCTTGGCAATAGAAGATTTAGAAAATTCTTGATTGATTACATAACGAGAGTGTTCTTTTAAGCGGATTTCGAGATTTCTTTTAGTTTAACCAATATAATATAAATCACAACCATTACAAGGAACTTTATAAATTTCCCAAATTAAAATTAAAAAAAAAATTGTTTTAAAATTCTTTGTTCTTATTCATTCATAACAAATCATTTCGAAGCTGGTTTCTCTAACAACAAATTATGGCAGAAAAATAGGAATGGCGAGTGTTGGAATATTCTATATTTTGGAATGAAGTGAATTTATAATCGTTTATTTTGTATTGTCATAAAAATAGATAAGAGACTAAAAAATGATAAAGCCTACATTGACGTAAAGAAAAAGTTAACAGAAAAAGAAAATTTTGTTTGTATCAAAAATGATAAGGATATCAAGACAAATCCCCTCCCTCTAGAGATATCTTACAATATCAAGTGTTAGACTACCCTCTTCCCCTCTAAAGTGATAACTTTATATATGTATCACACCTAACTTTCACATTTCTACAGTAGAAGCAATTATGCCGGAATTATTTCCATACTCCACGGATATCGTATGATAGTGCATCGTTAAAAGCTGTATCTTTATTAGCAATTATTATATGAATACATTTATCGGCCGTACAACCCTTAAATTACAATGATCTCTGCTAGACGATTCTCGAATAAGTGCAAAGAAAAATAACAATATTAAAATAACCACTGATGACGGCCGTGTGATGGCTGGAAACGTTTTGGGTTTTTAATGGTTTTTAATGTAATTTTTAAGATATTTCTAATGCATTTTAAATAATTTTATATTATATGTATGCACCTGCAAGTAATTGTAGTACATTTATTTGTGCTTTTTATATGAATTGTAATTATTTATACTCAAGCTGAATTTAGCACTGTAATTTAAATTTTAATTTATTGGCACAAAAACTTTTTAGATATATCACTTTGTAGGCAACCAGAATACTGATTAATAACTAAATAAGGATGTTCTTATTTATTATATCAGATAACTTCATTTATTAAATACATATAGTATAGTTTTAATCAGTTTTAAAATTAATTAGTGGTATGTAAGAATAAGCCCAGTGGTGTAGTGGTCAGCACGTTTGGCTAACACGCAGCAGAACCAGAGATCGGCACGGGATGGGCAAGGTGCATAGATGCCAATATCTCCGGAAATTCCGGAGTTTCTCCGGAAATGTAGGATAAAATACGGAAGTACGGTAAAAAGGTAGAAAATACGGAAATTTGAGGTAAAAAAATCGCGAATTTCTTCGATCAATCGCGGCAAAAAATCACGAATTTCGTCAATCGGTCGTTCAAGTATATCGCGAAAATTGTCTATTAATCGATAAAACCGCGAATTTCTACAATCGCTCGCGGCAGAAAATCGCAAATTTCGTCAACCTATCGTTGAAAAAAGTTGCAATTTTTGTCAATCAGTCGCTACAAATAATCGTGAAATTCATCAATAGGTCGTTGATAAAAATCGCAATTTTTTTCATTCAGCAAAAAATTCTTAATTTCGGCTGTCAGCCGCGGTAAAATATCGCGAATTGCGTTAATCAGTTGAGGAAAAAATATCCTGCAAATCGGTAATCGGCCAATGATAAGAATCGCGAATTTTGTCAATCACTCGCTGCGCTGCAAAAAAATCGCGAATTCCGTTAGTCATTCGCGGCAAAAAATAGCTGTTTTCGTCAATGAGTCGCGGCAAAAAATTGCTGTTTTGGTCAATCAGTCGCGGCAAAAAATCGCTGTTTTCGTCAGTCAGTCGCGGCAAAAAATCGCGATTCTCGTCAGTCAGTCGCGGAAAAACATCGCGATTATCGTCTGCAAGTCGCGGAAAAACATAGCGATTTTTGTCTGCAAGTCGCAGAAAAACATCGCGATTTTCGTCTGCAAGTCGCGGGAAAACATCGCGATTTTCGTCTGCAAGTCGCGGAAAAACATCGCGATTTTCGTCTGCAAGTCCAGCAAAACATCGCGATTTTCGTCTGCAAGCCGCGGCAAAACATCGCGATTTTCGTCTGCTAGTCGCGACAGAACATCGCGATTTTCGTTCGTCAATCTCTGCGGAAAATCGCGAATTTTGTTAATTGGTCGCGGGAAAAAAAGTCATTTATTTTTTTTGTAGGGGAAAAATAGTCATGTAATTTCACACAGCTATATCAATCGCGGATTTTTTATCTGTAGAGATTTAAAAATAAAATTCCATTTTTATAAATTTATTATAAAAAATTATTAATGCATTAAAAGTAAAAGTAAATTAAGTAACCTTTATTTAAATTATGTTTGTGTTGATAAATGCAAAAGCTGCAAAAGGACTGAAAATATGTGTAAAAAATATAGCTCGTAAAAAACTATGCAACTCCTGAAACATGAACATTTTACTCCTGAACAGTGTCCAAAACTCCTGAAATTTAACTGGTTTACTCTTGATACAGTCTTTACAATGTTGGCGTCTATGAAGGTGTATTCAGCTATTCATTCCTTCAGGGTCGATAAAATGAGTACCAAGCTTGCTTGAGCACTAAACATAAGCACTTAGGGTCCCGTGTTAGGCTGACCACCTAGGGTCAAGAAAGCGGGTTTGGACACTGAAAGCCCTGATCCTTAATGCATCGTAAAGCCACCAGTTTAGTTTAATTTAGTTTTAAGAATAATGTTTTCTTTTTAATGTGTGGCATTTTGTCATTGTTTAATCTACCCTATATATATAAAATCCTAATGAAAGGAATTTATGAAACGGATATTATTAAACGCCTGAAATGAAACGAATTTATGAAACGATTCTATGAAACGACTGATTAAACAACTGATTACGTTTCACAGGATTTCTCCTAAAATATGGAATACTTTGCGATGAAATTAACACCAAAAATCCGTATTGATCCGCAGATCTCCAAACTGGTATTAGAATTTTTTAATTCGAATTAGTTTTCGAAATATTAATTTTTTTTGTAATTTTAAATAATTTTCTCTAATGATGGCAACTCAAATTTTAATCATAGCAGATTTTTTTTTCATATTTTAGAAAAGATTATTATTTAAACTAATTTGGCGACCAGTTTGGCCTCCCTTAAATGTATGCTGAGAACAATGTTTTAATTTCATTATTTTATTTGATACAAAACTTTCATTTAAAACTGAAACATTTAAAATGAATGGCTTTCACTTCTTTTTTTTTTAAACGAAACGAAAAGAAAAATATTAGGCGCAGATCTCATTGCACAGGGGTACCTAATTGGCGCCAAAATGGCGTTATTTTGCCTGACATGGTAACCCGGCTATTGTTGCTTATTTATTAATAAATCTTTATTTACATTTATTTTCTTTTTATTAAAAAAAATGTTATAAATTGTTTTGTTCTATGGTTATTAATTTTTTTTTATTTATTGTTATTTCATTTTTAAAATAATAGAAAATAATTTAAAAATACATATGTAACTGGTATTGGAAAACGAGGTTTTCGTAAAATTGTAGTAAAAAAAAAAATCACGCCAAACCCGGTGCGTGTATGGCATCTGTGTTAAATATTATATAATGCAACAAATTATGACATTTAATTTCTAATCGCCAAATTATACAAGTTGACGTAACTTTTATTTTAAATAACAGAAGAACAAATACATTAGTATAAAAATACAAATACAAATAAAGCGTCGAAATAAAAATCACTTGATGGCGTAAACACGTGTAACTTCCTTACAGTCAAGTGAATGTGACATTTACGATCAGCCATTTTTGGCATTTAATCTTATAGTCTGGCGATAGATTTTTGGTCGGTGGGATAACCAAGTAGTACCGTTTTAATTTACCACTCAAAAAATAAAAAAAATGCTAACTGGCGGGTTTTAAAAAAAGCTACTGGCGAGATTTGAACCCGGCTAACGTAAAAGTACCAAGAATTCTTTGCTATCATGGCGACTTTTATGTAGTTTTATTCGAAAAAATAACTGATTCTTTAATCAAAATGGATACCTTTCTTATGAAAAGCGGAGGAACTGTTGAGGATAGTCACATGACTTAGGCTATTATTATAGAGATTGTTTTCAATTCTCAAAACAGCGCAAAGAATAATATTTCCTAAAGATAAAAAATTTATTTACACATGACTATTGAAAACAGAAAAAAAGCTTTAAAATTACTATTAAATGTGTACGTGTTAAAAGCAGGAAAATATTGAAAATTATATCTTGAAAATTGTATTTACACCTGAATATTAAAAGAAAAGGGAAACTTTAAAATAATGAATACATTAATATGCGTTTAAAGCAGTAAATTGTAGTAATTGTAGTAAATTGTATTATGTCAATCGTTTTATAACGCTATTAAAAAATACCGGTCGACAAAGACTCTGTTTACTTAATTCATTTTATTTTAGCTTATTTTCAAATGTTTAACTGATCTTCTTTAATCAAACACGAAAACAACCATTGGATGTCTTAACAGCAACGGCCTTAAATTTTCGCAATCAAAGGGAATTGAATGGAAACCCGTTTACAGAGAGATCGCTATAGGTTTTTTCATTTAATTCAATAATCTCTAATCTTTTAAAAACCGATCAAATTAGCGTGCTTTTAGATTCTGCGGTGTCTGAACGGGGATTGGCGAGCGTAGCTTGCAGGGGCAGAGCCCCCTAGTTAAATATAATCTTTAAAATTTATAGTATTATGCGGCACTATGTAATACAGAATTTCAAAACACCACCTTGGAGTCTCAATATGTATATATATTTCTTTGAGACATAATGGCTTTATAGTTGTCTTCTAGCGGTTATAAATATTTATTTAGGGTAGACCGGGGCTAGTTGGCCATAGGGGCATGTTGGCCCAGTCGCAATATTTTTTTAACTTTGCGTTAGATAACATTGTCAGTCCAGCCAAGTATGCGTTTCTTCGTATTCCTCCTCCAACATAAGCACCATTGAAGTCGGAGCGTCCGTTAAAGAATTATTGAGAATTTTCAAAATTTTGCAATGGTGAGTAAATTTCCTCTGTTATAAATAATCGTTTTTTATTTGTTTGTAAATTACATTTTAGATTTTGATATATACTAATTCAGAAAAATAATTGTTCGTAGTTATTGTAGGGCATGTTTTTTTATTGAAATACTTTCAGAATATTTCGTTACAGTTATGAAAAAAAAAATGGCGATACGGGGTTAGTTGGCCCATTTAGTACGGGGCATGTTGGCCCGCAACGGATTAAAGGAAATGTGATTTTTTTTCTTATACAACCTCCCTGCCCCCCCCCCCCCCCCCCCAACACAAACTTTTTTTGTTTTTAATTTCTTTTTGCTGTAAGAATTGCTCCTATCAAAAGCTTGTCAATACATAAATTGTGGATAATATTAAGAGGATTTATGATAAACTTAAGTGAATTTGATGTATTGTGAATTGACGAAATTTTTTATTTTAATTTAGGAGGCTATATTGTGTTTTCGTTCGAAAGAAATAAAAATTAAGATTTGGTAAAATTTTGATCATTTCTTAAACTTTTAGACTATCAGAATATTAAAAAGTGACGTGGGCCAACTTACCCCGCAATCGGGGCAGGTTGGCCCAAGCGACTTGGTGTCAATTTGAGCTTCTAAACTAATACTTATAGTTAATATTTTCAAACTTTACTATTGTTACTTCTCCCTGAAAGTACACTGATAGTGGTAACATAAAAAGAAATTTAAAATGTTGAACTGTATTTTTTTTTTAAATTATTAGAAGAAAAAGCGGGCCAACTAGCCCTGGTCTACCTATATAATAAAATTTCCTAGAAATTTATACATTTTTTCAGCAGAAATTATTTATGAGTGCATTAAAAATAAATTAATGCAAATTTAATATAAATTTGCTGAAAACCACCTTTTTACCCGACTACGGCAAAGCCAAAGGAGGGTTATGATTTTGACAGGCTATGTATGTATGTATGTATGTATGTATGTATGTATGTATGTATGTATGTTCATCTGTTCCCTCGTAACTTCTAAACCACTAATCAGAATTCGACAAATGACATATCATTAGAAGCGTCTTAATTGTCCGCTGGTTATAGGCTATATAGATTTTCACCAAATTCAATGTGGCGCCTTCTAGCGGACAAAATATACAGAGTAAAAAAATAAAGTTAAGCTAGATATGCCGTGTTTGGTATCATTTTAAAGCGCTTCACTTGTACATTTCGAATATATATATATTACTAGCATTTGCTTGTGACTTTACTTGCATTTATGGGCTAATTGCATATAATTCACATCTTTTCGTTCTTAATTTCTTTGGTACTTAGTAATCAGAATAAGACCACTGCAGTGCCATTAGAAGGGTCTTGATCTTGATATTCTGTTGGTTGTGAGCTATAAAGTTTGTCACCAAATTTACTATTATGCCCTCTAGCGGACAAAAAGTATAAAATAAAAATATATGTAATGTGTTTGGTATTACTTGAAAGAGCTTCACCAGTATTTATATGCTTATACATAATTACAAGACTGCTTTGAAGATGTTTAAAAAAAATGAGCGATAAGAGTAAAGCGCGGATCACGGGAACTGTAATGTAGAGCAGCGTGAACGTTAATAGAATAATTTAATGCACTAATGTAAACGACATAAGCTGGGAGTACCTCCACGCGGTGAAGGCGGAAACATATATACTTTTTCAGCGTAGTTTTTTGTCGTAGTTGGGTTTTAGTTTTTTTACTTTATCTTGTTCTTAAATATAAAGCCGGCCTTTTAAAAGTGTTTACAACCAGAAAACGGCCTGGCAGAATACATCATTGTTCGGAAAAAAACTTTATTAATTTCTAGATTATTGCGTATGCTTCTGTGAGATTTCGACTGGATATTTTTCGGCCACATTTTGTAAATTAATTTTAACTTGAATAAGTTTTTTTGTTGTTGTTGTTGTTTAATGTTTTGTAAAAGAAAGCCCTTAACCTTCTGGTTGGGCTGGGTTTCTGCCTGCGAGCCCCTGCGTGTCGGGGAGATCCCCGGTTGGAGCGTAAATAAGTCTAAGCTGGAGATCTGATCAGGCGATCATGCTCCACTTAGGCCGTCAAATATAGACACATAACTAGGATGTGAGCCGCTGTAAAATAAGTCTATATTTTCATCATATTCAGTGTTCGCCTTGAAAAAATACAGTCGGACCTCCATTTAACAAAGTCGCTAAATCCCGAAAAAAAGTTCGTTATATGGAAAATTCGTTAAATAGAGAGTCACGCTTTAAAATATTTTAAACTACGTAAAACACATGTTAAGTCCATAAACACTAAGTGTAATTTAAAAAAGTAATTAGTCACACTTTTTTTTATAAATTATATCTATTTGTTTTACTTATTTTACCCATCAAAAAGAAATCTGCAAGGGAAATAAGAATGGAACAAAGCATTGTCTGGAAATACATTGTATTTTCAGTTAAAAAAATAATTTTACATTAAAATCACGATTTTTTATTATGGTTAATAAGCTGTTTGGAAGAATACCAAAGCAGTATTCTTTTTCTTCATGCCTTTATCCACCTCATTACGAAAAAAAAAAAAAATTCCTTGATGCTCAAGCACTTTTGCTTTGACATTTTCGAGCTACAAGAACCGAGATTACCAACAAAATTGGTCATGATCAACAATCTAGAAAACGGGAGACTATAGTTTAAGGAAACGGGGCAGCTCCATTGAGGGTTAAAAGGGGATATTGAAAGTTTGCTTTTCTTCGATGGAAAGCAAAGAATCACAACGATTTTACTGCTCTCGGTGAGTTAGGTGCCTGGTAAGACCTGTTCATAATCATTGATCATCATAAAATGTGTTAAAAGAAAGAATAAGTTTGAAATGTCCAGTAATATTTTAAGAAATAGGGAGAAAAAAAATTTAGATCCCAATAAAAGTTCGTTAAATAGAGAATACACTTCGCTATTTGGAGGTTATTTTACGAAGAAATTTGCAAAATGTTCTTGGTTCCAAGTAAAAGTTCGCAAAATAGAGGTTCGTTAAATAGAGGTCCGATTGTACATCCGAATCATCTGTGAAATATTTTCAGTAAACAGTAGAAATGGTTATTTGCAGTTGTTAAATATATATATATATATATATATATATATTCAGATGCTGATAAAATGTACTTGTATATTTACGGAATTATAAGATATGATATTTATATTTTATTTAGTTATTTGTCTCTCTTGGGCGCTTTTAAAAGAGTATTTATCATCACAAAACGAACATATGAAAAATCATGTTTCTAGAAATTTAAGTTCCTTATTTGCATCTTTATATTTTTTATGCAAATACAAAAAATAATCTTGCCTGCATTTTTTATTTAAATTTTTTGAAAATATCGTAACTTAAGACATAAAAAATGAAAAAAAAAATCGAAAATTTTTTAAATAAATGGAATTTGAGAAAACCTTTTTCCTTAAGTTTTTGAACACTTTCTTTAAGTAAAACTCTTTGGAGAAAATAATAAGCTTGCTCACGGCTATTTAAATTCTGAAATACGACTAAAAAAGACATTTTGCGTTTTGTCTAGAAAAAAAGTTTTTTTCTGTTTCATCTATGCATGCATTATTGCATAATTTATTCAAAGCTTACGTTCTCAACAAAATTCTAAAAATATCTAAAGTAACTGGGACTTGCAAAAAATAAATAAATAAATAAAAATAATATGAATATTTCATTTTGTAGCGTTTTTTTAAGAATATATTTAATGCTCTTACAGAATTTAAATATTAAAGACAAAAAAAAAATGTCAACATGTGCAGACGTTTTAATTTTTGCCCGAACTGAAAAATAAGATAATAAAAAAAAATGCTAGAATATACAAAAATATCAAACCAACAAAAAAATAAGAAGAAAAGAAATTAAAGAAGATTTTTTTTAACTCCTCATTTGCTGTTTTTAATGTCTTATTAAAAATGCCATAAAATTTAAATAATTTTTTAAGCCAACATGGGCAGATGTTTTACATTTTGCCTGGATCTAAAATAAATATTAGAATATACAACAATTTCATAACAGGGCATGTAATATGTTTTCTATAGGGCATGTAATCAGGTCATGTGTTTCGGAATTAAATGAAGTAACACTTGAATGAATTAGGTATTTGTATTATACGTTAAACACAGATATTTACAATATAGTACAGTGAAACCTCCCTGTGTAACCACCTCCCTGAATGACCATTTTTTCATGGAACGAAATTTATTCCCATAGGCTCAATACTAATTTTACCTCCTTTCAGAGACCAACCCAGCAGTGGTGTAGTCGTACAAAAAGCACGAGGCATACGCTTTAAGCAGAGGGTATATGCTCAAGGCAGAGGGTATACCCTACAGTGTATATACTATAGCTTTTTTGAGAAACAGAGGGTATACGGTGTTCCTTAAAAAAATCCAGAAGGTATACGGCGTATACCACCGTATACCCTCCACTAAATCCCTGCAACCCAGATGAACTCCCTCCATGAACGACCAAAATTCCGCTTTTTCTTGGTCGCTTGAAGAAGGTTTTATTCGAAAAATAATTCAGGAGAGCGCATTATTCATCAAACTTCTAAACAAAGTTTAGACTTTTTTTTTTTTTATCCTGGTAAATGTTAAGTGTTTAAGCAACTTTGTGCCTTTTTAGGCAATGAATTTAACTCTGATGACTAATTAAGAATGACGGTCAATAAACTCCCCTGCCCTATTCTGTCGGGAAACTCTAAAAAAAATATATAGATAAATTAATGAAATCGTCATTATTTGTTCCCGTCCAAAAAAAATTGCATTTATTTACTGAACTTCGAAAGAGCTGGGAAACAAAGTTATAAAAGATAAATCACTAAAATCAAAGCAAACGCCACTGTATAATTTTTTTAACTCTGCAGTAATTAACTTATGTAATTATCTTTTGTTTTGATACTTAAATTTTTATATTTTTTCCTAATGTGAAAAATAAATTTTACTAACATTAATTGTTACCTTTTTTCAACAATTAAAAATCTAAATTTAAACATGACCTCCATTAAGCGACCACCTCTCGGAGCGACCAGTTTTTATTGGAACGGAACGAGGTCGCTTTAGGGAGATTTTACTGTATATACATTCCGTTAAATAAACGGCTTAAAACATAATTTGTAATTCTACGTCTCGGCATTTAGTGTGGCGCGTTTTTTTTAAATCTTCATTTGCTCATGGAAATGAATTTTGTTTGCCACATTTATTGCAAAATAATGGCATAGCGAGAGGGGCATCCAGACTCACTTGACACCACGAAGTTTTCTTCGCCTTATCAGAAGCACTTCAGTTATTAATCAAGGTGAGAAAAACTTTATAATTTTAGTGGTGTCAGTAAGAAAATAGTTAGGTATCTACCTGTAGTTCACACTCCATCCGCTACGTGGCGCATGACCTTGATTGATGTGACCTCGCTTTTAATCTTGCGGTTACTTCTCCAATTTAAGATAGGACGCTTACTTATATCGCTTTGCGTGACAGACTTTCTCCTCTTAATCATATCACTTCATTTCGGCCGCTGGCTCTTTAGCCACGCCTCCAGCATTCAGGCGGTCTGCAGAGAGTCTTTATCCTAAAGTAGTGTTCGCAAGTCGTAAACAAACTAAACATGACTTAGTGGAAAGGCCATATTTCTTACCATATTTCTGGCATGTTCTAATTCTTCTATAAAATCGGGATAAAATAGTTAACATGTACGAACATTTTACTTTTGTCCCAGCTTTAAAATAAATACTAGAATATATTAAAACACCGCTCAAATAATAATAATGATAATATGCTACTACTAATAAAAATAATAAAGATAATAATACATTAATAATAGTTTAACTTTTGTCCCGTTTATGGTAATTTCACCTTTTCAATTCACGCTTTGTGAAAAGTGCAAACTAGCAAATTTATTAAAAATATATAAAATTTTAGTTTTTTTTTTTTTTAAGATATGTCCACAGGACAGTAGGGGCTGTGCATATATAACGTTATAATTTTAGGGGGAGGGGGTCTGGCACATTATATCATTAGGGGAGGGGGGCTGTCTTTTGATTTATTTTTTTTTATCCAATCAAAATTTTCTCTTTTTATTTGTAACTTGTTTTTTACTTCAAAATAGTCTGTTATCTATTTCTATGGAAATGCAAAATTATTAAAATCATTAAATGATTATAAAATTATTTAATTCCAAAATACGGAATACCCCCAACATTTGGTCCTCCTATTCTTCTGACGTATGTGTATGAATATATAATCTGTTGTTCGAGAAACCAACTGCGAAGTATGTTTGAAATGATACTTGTTGTCTTTAACTAGTAAATAACTGGTAAAGAATGTTGTCCACCTGCTTTGTTGATAAGTTCTGTCAGCCCCCGTGCAAGAAATCATTATTATTGTGGAATGTATTATGTAACAAAAAAACATCATTAAATACTTTTAAATAGCAACTATTTCTTTTGTTATTTCATATACAAAATGATATTTTATTGATATCTCTTCATTTGAATCAATAAAGTATGCAAAAAATAAACGTATAACAATATCTGTGTCTCTTCATTTGAATCTCAATAAAGTATGCAAAAAATAAACGTATAACAATACCTGTATATCGCTCCAAACAAAAGAAAAAAATTCCAAAAATAAAAATTTTATTTTTTTGTTATTGATAACGATAGCATTACTGGGAGGGGGGGGGTCGAGGTATGATATCGTAAGGGGGGGGGGTTGTCGAAAATTTCTAAAGAGTTGATAAAATTTATATATGCATATCCCCGTAATAAACCGTTTTTAAGCAAGCTTGGTACTCATTTTATCGACCCCCCCAAAAGATGGAAAGTTCAGTGAATCTTGTCCAGTCGGGAGTCGAACTCTCGAACTGTAGCGTGGTAGACAGGCATTCTGACGTCTAATAATACCTCCAGCCGGTATCTTGTAGGGAACGGTCTTAGGCCGAAAAGTGACAGTATATACCTGACAGTACATTTGCGGATAGTTTCAACCGCAACCGATAACGGCTTCGTCGTCATTTCCAGACCACTGAATTTTTCGACACGTCGTTTTTTGAAAAACAATAAGTAAACTTTCATATGAAATCAGCACAAATTACTCATTGAATCTTACAATCTTTGCATGGTGTTCAAGATAATTTAACGGTCATTTAGTTTGTATATTGAAATGTTGTGTATTTCTACTTATGTTTGTGTTTGAAAGTAAAATATATGAAACAAAGAAATCCCCTACTAAAGCCAGGCAGTATGTGGTCAGGTCTTGAGAGATATTTCCTACCCATTGTATACTATCGTTACCAAAGCTAATTAAACATTCAGTTCTGTGTTACAATTTGTAGATAACTATGGAATCCATCAGAGTGGTGGTAAACCGATCTCAAGAGAGAGAAAGACCAATAGAATCAGCAGTTTTGGATGTTCGAAATGGTATACCTGTAAATAGAACAGTCACAGAATATTGTATAACAAGGAAAACTCTTTACCTGTTTTATTTTGATGTAAGAACCGCATAATATCTGTTCAAGTTACATCATGTATTTAGAAAATTATGGCCTTATTTAAAGTGCATACTCCTAATAAAGTCACTTTTAAATTATTTTTTTTTGTTATGATCTCTCCGTGGTCCCGATTAAACAACAACAAGTGTATGCATGATTTAATATTTTAAAAATGTGTATAAATATTACATCCAACAACATTTAAAATGTTAATTCTTATATAACACGGTTTACTGTGATCTGAAACCTTAAAGTGGTCTTATTTGTTATATAGGTATCTTATATGAAACAATAGTCTAAGCCTTAAATGCTTTTTAACCATGTCTGAAATTTTGATATATGCGAATTATTTGAGTGTCTTATACCGCATATAAAAGTTCTGCGACCCACAGGCGAAACGTGTGTCGCATGTTCAGTATGGCTATGCTACAATATACAACAAATCGGAAATTGTACATCAAACGTGTAAATAACGTGCAAACGTTCGTACTATAGCTAGGTTTATAAATATTCAGAACTTCGTGCAATAGCTGTTGTACTCTCATGTAAAAATGACTGAATATAAGATGTATTACGATTATATATATTAAATTCAGTAATACGGAAATAATAGGACTCCATATTAAATAAGACGTCATCACCATGGCAACTTACAATTATGACCTATCGTGGGATATCATTGAATAAATTACGTTTAATAAAATAAAGAATACTTTTATTAATAACTTTTAAGTTTTGGTTCAATTCTCATAAAATTTGAAATGACTGTACAAAATTCTGCAACTATTATATATATATATATATATATATATATATATATATATATATATATATATAGTTTTTGCGCTGTTATATGCAGACAGACGGAGGAACCAGACGACGACTATAGGTGCTACGTATTTATATACCCCTAATTACGAACGCACCTGCAAACATCAAACAAGTGCTAAGGAAATAGAAAAAAAATATTACGAAAAAAATCTTCCGCGAACTTTTTTGTGCTTTTTTGAAATGATATAATGTTTCCATAAAATTTAAATATCGTCTGAAAGAACTGTCAACATGTGAAGGCGTATCCCAGCTGTAAGATAAAACCTTGAATTTAGAAAATCATTAAATGTGCAGAAGAAAAAGAAATTAATAACAAAAATCTTCCTTGAACATTTAATGCTCTTTTTTGAATTGTCTTGGTTTTCCTATAAAATATACTTTTTTTCTATCAAACGATAATCAATACATTTCGAAATTTCTGTTTTATGTGAATTTAACATGTGGCACAATGTAATGAGGTCAAAACAGAAGTTCTGCTATGATATCCGAATTTTAAATCTGTTTTAGAGTTGCGATAAATATTTTAAATCTGTTTTAGAGTTGCGATAAATTGTTAAAATGAAATAGCCCCTTGATAAAAAAAAAAGTAATAAATTGTACAGAAAATATTACCTAAAAAATAAAGATTAAAATGTAACACAAAAATACTGATAAATGTCCCTCTCCGCTTTATAATCTTTAAAATAATCTTTTATATGATACTTTCTTAGGAAACTGGAAAAAACTATTATAATACACAGCTTGAGCCATATGTACATTCAGCAAAAAAAAAAAAAAAAAAAAAAAAAAAGAGGAGAGAATACCCTGTACAATTTTATTCTACAAATTGTCACAAAAAAGTATGAAATAACCATTCGACTGGAAATTAGGGCTTCTTTCGATTCGTGTTTAGCATAATAAGCCTAAAGGCCGTCTTTATAAGTAAAATTGTACCAACGAACACCTAATTTTTGCATCATATTTGGGATTTTCCTTCTATATATATAAAAAAAGTAACGGTTTGGGAATGGGCGAAAAGACTTAGAAATGGACCAATGAACATCTGCGTAGATACCGCGAAACGCATCTGATTGGTCTGAGCTTCGTCTTTTCTTAGCGGGAATTTTGGTTGGCAAAAACCATGAAAATAGAGAATTTAGATAGGATGGACGGAGAAAGGGAAGAATCTTCTGCATTCCCATAGACTTCCGTTTTTGGGGAATTTTTAGGGGTCAGTGGCAAAAGTGATTTTTACAGAAAAAAGATAATTTCCATTAACTAATGAGAAGGGGGGGGGGGTCATTTGCGTTTGGAATCTAAAATTTAAATGCATAGAAAATAAAGGATCGCGAAACAATTACGCCTGGGGTTGGCTAGAAAATAGGGATCGCGAAGCGATTACGCGGGGGGTTGGTGAGCGTAGCGAGCAGCGGGGCAGAGCCCCCCTAGTTTTAGTATATTTTACTATACGGTACCAAACGGGACGATTCCTTCGATTAGTTTAGAAATTATGATGGTTTTAAAATTTGGTCAACTTTAACCCTGGAATCACAAGGCTCTTATTCGTGAGACAATAATCACAAGGGGGAGTCATTAATGGCCCCACGTTTCTTCTTCTCTTACCTGTTTTGGTCAGACCGAGAAAGGCAAGGTCAACGTTATAGTGGCCTTGAAGGCTTCACAAATACAGTAAACTTCTGATTATCCGCCACTCACGGGACCGATGGTGTAGCGGATAATCGAAAGATAGTACAAGACCGTTACTAAAATTACATTTCTATATAACTAAGACTAATTAAAAGATTTTTTTTTATTTGTTGTGTACTTTCGTTTATAAAAAGGCATAACTGATAATAAGAAATCTATTTATGAGACAAATTCAGAATTTTACTGAATAAATATGTAGTAGTAGTATCTGTTTTCATACAAAGTAATCCCTTGTATTTATATGTTTGTGTCTTGCTTGTGATTTTACTACAGCAAGATTGCGAATTCTACGTAATAAAAGTGCTTTAATTGTATGTTCTTCCTGTTGCATCTCGAACCAATTAATGCATTTAGAGAGTATGACTGACTCCTGGATGATCATTCCCAGATTCATCACATTCATCCACCTCTGATTTCAAAACATTTTGAATAATTTCGTTATCCGTTAATTCTTCATAACCAATATCGTTCTTGTCACATTTAAGACAGCCTGTGATTTCATCAGTAAAAATACTTTCTAGCTGCTGTTTCTCCCGTCAGACAAGCCTAACGTCAAAATAGCGTCTCACTCATGTTTATGTTCATTTGAATTCTTGTTATTTGTTTCTGATTTTTAAAAAATGAGAAAAAGGGGGTGGCGGTTGATCGAGTAGCAGTTAATCGGAAGTTTACTGCTCTGCGGTGAAAGATAGACGGATCTTTTGGCGCAAGTGAACATGGCTACATCCTTGCTCTAAGGACCTTTTTGACGTATGACTGGGGCACTGGGAGGTGTGTGTCTATTGTTTCTTTCTGTGTGGCCTTCTTCGCTAGGTTGTCTGCTAGTTCATTGCCAAAGATACCTTTGTGAGCCGAGACGTGACCTAGTGAGATACGATGTAGGAGATTCTTAAGTTTTAGTTTGATTTGCAGTACTAGAGGATGTTTTGTCCTGTGTGCCTGTATTGCCTGCAGGCCAGAGAGGCAGTCACTGTAGATGATAATACTATTGCTAGAGTGGGATTCCACCCACTCGTGCCATCCTACTTGTGCCACACAAAGCATTACATCTCCAATGGACGCTGAGTATTTGCTCGTGCCATCTTATTTGTGCCACGCAAATCATTACATCTCCAATGGACGCTTGAGTATTTGCTCGTGCCATCTTACTTGTGCCACGCATTCCATTCTTTTCCCTTCCTGCCGCCCCTTGTCGCGAGAGGGGTTCCTACCCCGGCGGCCAGGATCAGTGATGTTTATTATTATTATTATTATTATTTATCTTATTTTATTTTTACTTTAAATGTTCTCATACTCCCGCCCTCTGTCGCGAGTAGGCGTTTTCCTGGCGGGAAGGCATTCGTCTAATTTTTGTAATCCCACTTTGTCCTTTTTAAAATAAATTCTGGGTTCTGTGGTCGGTGGTGCATAGACGCCCTTAGCGGGTGAGCGTCGCCCCTTGAGCATTTTGTGTTTGTCCGTCTGCATACGGCCAGACAGGGCTGTACTCACTAACGAGCCTCAACGTGTCGGGGAACATACCGGGAGAGACGTTAAGCTCTAAGGGGCAGGCCTAGCCGGCCCTGAGCAGTCTCTCTTAGGCTGCCAAACCACCACACACATAAGTTCCCTTCTGGGGTCACCGGCGACCCCAGCCTTGTGATTCCAGGGTTAATATTAAAATTCATGTAGAACCGTTTCAAAACCGATTGCAATGGGGGTGGTTGTCTAAGCATGAATCAAGAACTATTTAGCGAAATGAGCTGTAATTTTCATATTTGAAGCTTCTAAAAATTAAATTGATTTTTGTTAAAAAAAAAATACATAACTTGCAATTCATATATGTCAAGGAGCCAGCAAACGTATTATGCACACGTATTTAAAGAAGTTAAATATGTACAAGATTATTTACAGGTTGATTGGTGCTAATTTCACAGACGCGGTCGGCAAAGCGCGCGACCGTAACCATGGGTAATTTAAAGGCGTCTGTCCTCACAAAGGATTTGGGACAGTATTTAAAGAGAAAAATCTACTGAGCAAGCTACTTTCTCACAAGGGAATTGTGCAATGTGGCTAATCATATGGCGTTCTGAAAAGTGCTGATACCACGATTTCCCTTGTGAGACAACTTGTGCTGCCTCAGCGCCATAAACTGATGAGCTTTGCTTGTTGTTAGGCGTGAGCTGTTTCTGGATGACTCCTGATGCATCACTACTATCGGTCAGCGACCCATCCCGTCTCTGACTCGACATATATTTTTTTTCGAATGTTCATTTCAAAAAATAGATATTTTCGAAATTAATTTTCAAGAAAAATATGAATTGTAACTTATGAAATTTTTTAGATAAAATAAAAATGTACCCTGATGTCATAACAATAATGGCAATGACCTAGGCATCATTTTTAGCTTTTATCAGTCATACATTCACTTCTAAATTCAATTTTTACGTCATCGAATATGTAACAACAAAAGAATTACTTTCAAATACAATTTATTTGAAAACTGTAGTGCACTTTACTGATGTTTTTTTAAATAATTTTCAAAACATGACTTTAAAAAAAAAATCAATTTCAATGATGAACATTTGTTTGCTACAATAATGTAGTAAAGTCACTACAGAGACAATGGTAGAGTTACCACACATAGCAATTGCTTGTCATTACTTGATGAGAGAAAAAAAAAAACTAATTTTCTTTTTTTTTATGTTTTATAAAAGTATAATCGATTACTTTTCCGCCATTGGGTCCATTTCAAAAGGTTGTCCTCTTTCCCACAATGCCCTTTAATGTGAATGCGAATATCATTAATTGTATAAAAAGCATTCTTGCTACGGATCACATTTGCTCAAAAAAGCCATTTGGCCATTGATCTGTTTACGGATGATTAACCATAAGATTCTGCCCTTTTTTAAGAATTGGAACTGCACTTTCATGCTAAACTGAAATCTGTCACAAAAATACAGATATTCATTTTGATATAAAATTAACGGACGAACTTAAGTTGAATTGGGTAGAAGACATTTTTTTTTCTTTCTTTCTTTCTTGTATATAGTTCTCTCAATTTTCTTTTCCCGTATTTTTTCCGTCTCAAATTTTAATTTCTTACAGTAGTTCTAGCCGCAAATAACTACTTTGTTTGAAAGTGAGCATTTATTATACCGGGTGTTCATAATTAAACGACCCTACTTTAAAGTTGTCGACAGTCATAAAGTTGTGAAATTTTGTGAAAGACATAATAAAGGGACGGGAATTTGTTTAAGCTAGAAAATATATAAAAGCAACAGTTCAAAATTTCGCCACCAGAGGACGATTTTTAATAAATTACACATTTAGCATTAACCAGTTTAAAAATTTTATTTATTAACTTAACCTTATAACCAACTTTAAAATAATCGATAAATAGTCGATAATAGTCGTAGTAATAAATAGTCGATTAATTATGAACATCCTGTAAATAAAACTTCTAAACTATCGTAATGATAAATGTGTAATTTATTAACAATCGCCCTCTGGTGGCGAAACTGTGAACTATTTTTTTTAGTTTAAACAAATTCCCATTCCTTTATTATGTCTTTCACAAAATTTCACAACTTTATGAACAACAGTTTTGTTTGTAGACAACTTTAAAGTAGGGTCGTTTAATTATGGACACGCTGTATATATTTATGTATAAAACTCATGTATGCTCATGTGTTTTTCTTTTTCAGGTGAGTGAAAATTTCTTAATTCCTTGTTTAAAAAAAGCCATCTAAGCGGCAGACTTTTGTAAGTGTTTCTTTTTCTTTTGCTTTAAATATATTCATTATCTTGTAAATATATTAATTATATTAGTACAAATTTAAATAATTCACAAAAAAAAATTACTTTTATAAATAGCGGACTTCGCATTCATAATGGCATTTAATCAGACTCTTTATTTCAATTTGCTGTTCTTTTAATTATCAAAACTTATTTTATTTTGGAGCGAGTATAAAATAAACAGCATTCTACTATACTAATTACAAGCTGCATGTATTTAATGTTAATTTTACGTGTTATGATTTATTTAAAAACCACTCTACCTAAAACATTATAGATAAATTCAGATTAAAAAAAAAAAAAGTAGCTTCTGTTGAACTTTTTCCCTTTTATTTAATCTTTTAATTACATGGCAATTCAAAAAGATTAAATCGCCTGACAACCATTTTTTGTAAATATGATTATTTTATGAATTCAAATTCAAATAATCATAAACTATAAAAATAAAATAACTGCTATAAATGGCACAGTTTGCATTATAATTCATAATCGCATTTTCATAATCCTCTGTGTTTCAATTTACCGCTTTTTTAATTATCAAAACAGTTTATTTTATTTAGGCTTGACCAAGACCATGAGCATTAAAACAGACATTCTACTTTACTAACCACGCGTTCCATGTGTTTAATGTTAATTTTCATTTGTTTTTACTTATTAAAGACCATTCCACATAAGGTATTATAGAGAAATTCACATTAAAAAAATTAAGTAGCCCGTACCGAAATCTTTTAATTATATAGAAATTCGAAAAGATTAAATCAGCTTAAACGTTGTTGTTGTCGTAATTAGCGGACCCAGATTACCACCTGACTCTCTGCGCGACTTCCAGTTATTGCTTCTTCCTACGTTTTCACCTCGAGAACTTTTTTTTTTTATGTTGTTAAAGCCTCCGCATATGTGGATACGCGGAGATAATTACTGTTCTCCGCCTCGCTTTTAAAGATTTGAAGCTTATTTTACCAAGATTTTTTTGCTTGAAAAAGATTACCTTTTATGACTTCGATGCACAGAGCTTGTGTAAACATAAAAACTTGGTGTTTTTTTTTTTTTTTTTATGTCGCTGTCCGTTGTATTATGCGTCATATGACTATACTTAGACCTAAGTGCTTCATTCTTCTTTTCTCATTTATTTATTTTGTATTTTGTTAACTTTATTAATTGAAAAAAAGAATTAAAACAAGAAATACGACAAAAAAATTTTAATCCAAAAATTTAATATGATTTCAAATACACCTTTATTATTTTTAATTTAATCATACTGATTGGTACACTGTAAACAAAAAATCTATAATTTATACAGGAAAAAAACTGTTTTAAAGGAAAACAGTCTTTTGTCTGTTAAAAAAAAAAAAAAAAAAAAAAAAAAGTGGAATTTGTAATTTTGACAGAAAAAACTGTTTTGTTACAGAACTGTTTGCTACAATAAAGACAGTGTTTTTCTGTCGTAAAGATATACGAACTGAATTGTTCAAATGGGAGAAAAAACGCCCAGGCCTGACGTCGAACCAAAGACATTTTGACTTAAATTGCGATCGCTCTACCTGTTGAGCTACCTGGGCCCGACAACCAGCGGGCGTGTTTCACTCAGATAACCTTAATGGCAAGAGCAGATGGTCTGCCGTGTAGAGACAACTCAACAGAATATACCGCAGGTAATGGAACTTCATTAAAAGATGCATACGTAGATACACGCCAGTAAGGTTCTCTGAGTGAAATGGGTCCGCCGGTTGACAGCCCAGCTATCTCGATAGTTAGAGCGATGGCAATTTAAGTGAAAAGGCCTTGGCTTCCACTGTCGGACTGGGCATTTTTTCACTCAGTTGGAACATTCAGTTCGTATGATTTCAAATAATTTATGAAGGCAGCTTCGTTAAAAGTCAATGAAAACCAATTAAGTAATGAAGGTATAGCGATGAAAATAGCACGTTTGAAATCTCAAGAAATTAGATACGCGATTTCAAATTAAAACGAAAATGATGAGAGTATTTGTCCTTGGACTCCCCCCGCTCAAAGTGATCTGTGGTTTCAAAATAGCCATTGTCAAGGTCAGTCTTAACAGATCCGGCAGCACTTTTTAAGGTTTATATATGTTACCGGCCAAACCCGATTTCAGGCCAAACTAGTTTATTTTAACGCCCATAGGATAAACTAGTTTTTCCTAGGCCAAACTAGTTTATCCTAATGCCCACAGGATAAACCAGTTTGGCCTAATGCTCATAGGATAAACTAGTTTAGCCTGCTATTCATTGGTCTGAACAAATTTATCCTAGGCCGATCTAGTTTATCCTAGGCTAATTTAATTTGGCTTAATTTTATTGATCCCAAAGACCGCCACGCCCCCAACCTTCTAGTTTATCCTAGGCCAATGCAATTTGACTTGCTTTTATTGATTCCAACTACCGCTCCGTCGCCAACCTTATGCAAAGTAGTATTGCCGTCACCCCTGTATAATATATTTTAATGGATGAGCTATCTTCCCCCATTTCACGCCGCCGTTTCAAAATATGTTCCATATGACAAATTGTTTGCTGGAGGACCAATGAATGGGATGAGAGGTTATCATAAAATTTAGGCGAGAAAGAATTTAGAGGATTGATTAATAATGTACAGTATAATCTCGAAAATCCGGGCATCGTCGAGACTGGGACTTCGCCGGGTTTTTGGAAATTCCAGCTTTCTGAAAGAATATCAAATGTACTTTTGATATTCCTAATGGTGCATTTATTCATAATTAATTCAAAGTCAAGTGATATTTATGTGAAAAAAAAATCATTGATTTATTTTTATATTTATTTTTTTTCTCACATAAATATCACTTGGCTTTGAATTAAATATGAATAAATGCACCTTTAAGAATGTCAGAACTACATTTGATATTCTTTCAGAAGTCTGGAATTTTCAAAAATCCGGCGAAGTTTCGGTCCCAGTTTGGCCTAAAATACATATATTTATAAGCTACCGGTATTCCACAATTAAAACTCTCTTTAAAGAATAGTACATATACATTTAAACGGATGGGGATACAGAACTGCAAGACCTATTAGAAGAATCTGTGTATGACGAAATCCTGTTTAAACCGATTTTTTTTCCATCGGTGCAAATTCGATATGATTGGATCCGTTTGAAAAAATCATAATACATTTGCTAGAGATGACGGACCTGCTAAAAAAGGAAGATAACTATAACATGTTTTTTCTTCTCTCCTACGTGATTCCTTCTTGAAGGTTTTTCTATATAAAAATTTTCAGATTTTGAAGTCTCCAAGCCGTATAAAAAAATTAATGGTATTAGTAATTATTCAGATATTTACATACAAATGGAGATTCATTAAAAAATCAATATAACTTACAATAGAATCACTAATATAGTTAATGCACATTTTATGGCTTAGAAATTAAAAAAAATTGCAAAATTCTATACAGTAAAATCTTCTAAGTCGGAATTACATAGGAAAGAAGAAAAATCCGTTATAGACAGGTTTCCTTATTAGAAGGTTCATCATCTGTTGTAAATGCATTATTTTTACAAGTACAGTAAACATCCTCTATTCCGGCATCCTAAGGTCCGGCTTGCTGGATAATCCGATACGACTTTCGGAAACGCAACTGAATCGGGAAGAAATAAAAGAGTGAGCTGTTTAATCAACCGACAGTTGAAATTTTAACTGATGAGGCCATCATTTAGAGTGTTATCAACCTAACAGCCCCAAAGACGTTGGATCAGATGAATATGATGTGCACGAGTCAAACAACATCAGTTGAAATCAAGCAGCTGATGCCTCGAATACATTTATCATGGTTTCTGTGAGCAGCCGTTCGTTCAACCATGCGGAAAGTATTAAATTCTTATCATAAAAAATAACGTCCTAATAAAATGAAGAGAAAAGACTACTACAAAATTAACTGATATTCGAAATTTATTTAAGATAGTTTCTACGAGTAGGCCTACAGAGCACGTTTTCATTTTATACTCATGTACATATGTTGTACAAAACCTACATTATTGAGTATTTTTAATATTCTATCAAAGCTATTTAAAGAATAAAAATAAAAAAATGCTTTACTGTTCTGTTTTTATTCTGTTCTGTATTAATTTTCTGTTTAATTCTAACTTCTACGCGTTTTCCCCTACATTCATCCTGTAATCCGGCATGTTGCAAGTCCCGAACGTGCCGGATTATAGGAAGTTTATTATACTAATATCCTCATTTTACATAGATCAGTATATGTTTTTGTTAAACACGGGATTCCGCCATAGGCAGGTTATTTTTTGCAGGTTATAACCGTACTTTAATTTTATTACCTAAAAATGCATCTATTTATCTTTAAAAAAATATATTAATAAATATATAAATTTTAATTGTTGAATAATAGCCATTTAAAAATACGTGAATTAGAAAAAAGTTGGCCGGGCCAAATGTTACTTATATTTTTACTGAACAGACCAGAGATCCTCCGGCCCAAATGATTTTCATATGAGCTGGGTTGGAAATTTCTGCCTGTGCAGGCTTCAAGAAGAATGGAGTCCAGTCCCGACTTAAGCCGGAAAGAAATTGAATCCAGGTGACACGATTCGAACTTCTCGAAAAAAGTAATCCCGAAACCAAGCCCGGACCGAGTGATGGTAAGGAAAATTGGGCGGGCCCGTAAAGACCTTACATCGAATAACGAAAATACTAGTTCACATTTTTTTTTTTTTTTTTTGGAATCTAAACTTCTATTATATATTTAAAAAAAAAAGAGTTTTTAACGAACTTTGCTCACTTCCATAGATGTGTTTCTGTTGCGCGGATTCGTTTGAAATTTTTTTAATTTGAGCGTGAACTTGACCCGTTTTTGAGAAATTGAATTTGCGTTTAAATTAGCCTAGGATAAACTAGAGGGTTGGCGCCGAAGTGGTCTTTGGGATCAATAAAAGCACGCCAAACTGAATTGGCCTAGGATAAACTATTCGGAATAATGAATAGCAGGCTGAGCTAGTTTATCCTATGAGAGTCAGGCCATACTAGTTTGGCCTAGGAAAAACTAGTTTATCCGATGCGCGTTATGATAAACTAGTTTGGCCGGTAACATATCTATATATATCTATTAAGTCCGCCAAGAGAAATAACATTTAAGAAAAAAAAAGATAAAATTTATTATTTTAACACAATCATACTAATATCATACAAGTTGCAATTTTTTCAATTGAGTGAACATTTTGAACTTGTATGATATTTTTACCAATTAATATGATTAGGTTAAAGTACTTTTAAAAAGTACCTATATTTCCATCGTTTAATAGGCTTCCTTTGCGTGAGGCTTATTCTGTTGAGCTGTCTACACAGCACACCAGATGATATTGCCAATAAGTAGTCTGTGCAATTTGTGTCGGCCGGTTGACGTTCCAAACAGTTCAATTGGAAGAGCATTGTCAATTTAAACCAAAAGTTCTTGGTTCGATTGCCGCCCTGGACACTTTTTAACTCAGTTGGAAAATTCTCAACTCTTTATAGCATGTTACTCTTGAAAAATTCTGTAAAAAACTAGACTTGTAAATTTACTGTAGTTCTCGGTTAAATGCATTCGATTAAGTTTCTCGGACACTACTTTACAGACCCCCCACGGAGGGCACTCCCTCCCCCCTTAGGGCCTATATCTCTCGTGCTGATAATTGGCCGTCATAAACACAACCAACCATTACTTTACAGTCATTTCCCCTTTTTAATATCAAATTCCTTGTAGGGCTTTCCATGTCTTTATTTAAAGATATTTTATCTTTGTTATAACATAGTAATTCAAAATACACACTTTTAAAATTGTTTTACAATTTTATTGGAAATATTAAAGAAGAAAATTTGGTTAAAGAACTGTTTTATTAAAACTTCTAACACAGAAGGCTGTGGATCAAATCCCGGGGCGGATAGAAATAAGTATTGTAAAAATTAAATGGTACAGCAATTTAAATTCATTCGAAGATTTCTAATTCTTGAAAGTTTAAAAGTTCTCTAATTTCGAAAAATAAATTAAACTATTATCATTAAAAATAAATTAAATGAATTTACCAGAGTCTACTGTACATTTGCCGAATAATTTCTCTATTATTTCACAGAATTTCTGTTTTCTTAATATCTATAATTTTACATAAGATTATAGATTACCAGTAAATTCTCTGTAATTTCACAGAAAATGTTTAACAGAGTAGATAGCTGATGAACATTATATGACATCTAAAAAGTTTATTACACATTTTATTTCGTTTCACATACTTCGGAATCGACATACAGTTAGTTACATTCATTTAACTAGAATACTAAATTTACAATTATTACATGCAGATTCATTTAAATAACAATGAACTTGTATGCAAAATTAGAATAAAATGGTTCATTACATATCGGAATAAAATCAGAAACATAAATGCGAATTTCATTTCGCCCATGGAATCTTCCTCTGTTGAAGTCTGGCTGTGAAATTTCATGAATATCATGCATGTTCAGCATTTGTAAACAGACAGAAGTAGTCAAAATGAGTTGTATCAGATGACAGAGAAAAAGAAAGCAAAATCATGCGTCAAGCATACATTATGAAACATTTTCCAAGACATTCAGAATACTCTAACCAAACTTCGCCGTTTAATAAGGGGAAAGATGACATCAAGTAAACAATCTAGAAAACGTGTGAAACATTTGAAAACTCAATTCTGGATATTACGATCTATAGTTGGGAAAGAATTCAAATTCTTTTGTGAATCCCTGTATACACTATTAGAAATTTCTTTAAAAACACAGAAAAAAATCCGAGAGACACTGTCAATTTACACTAGTTAAATGAATTCGATTGAGTTTCTCGGTCGTCATTTTACAGACTTAGGGATTTCCATGTCTTTATTTAAAGATATTTTTGTCACCTTTGTTATAACCTGCAATTCAAAATACACACCTTTAAAATTCTTTTACAATTTTATTAGAAATATTACAGAAGAAAATTTGGTATAAAAATTATTTTATTAAATAGGATATTTTAGAAAGGGAAAATTCGTCTCTGCGGAGTTGGCGGGGATTTTTATTGACAATCACTTTGCAGTTGTTTCATCCAGATTCACTATGTGCATGAAGCTGAATAACATTAAAAGTAAATTAAAAGTAAAAGTATTTCCCTGGTGAATCATATCCTTTGCATACAGTAGTATCTACGCCTATAGAACAGTCAGCAGGTCTTCTTCTCCGACCCAGAGGACTCTGGATCAAATCCCGGGCCGGCTAGAAATAAATATTGTACAAATTAAATTAAATGGTACAGCAGTTCAAATTCACTCGAAAAATTCTAATTCTTCGAAGTTCAAAAATTCACTAACTTCGAAAAATAAATTATCATTAAAAATAAACAAATTTACAGAGTTTTGTGTATTTTTATCTACGTAAATTTACAGACCCTACTGCAAATTTACCGAATAATTTTTCTGTTATTTAACAGAATCTCTGTTTTTGTAATCTCTGTAATTTTACATAAGGCTTAAGATAAATGATTACTCGTAGATTCTCTGTAATGTCACAGAAATTCTTTTAACAATGAGTTAGAACACGGACAGACAGATTAGAGGACGGACCGTCGTCAGACAAATTGAATTCATAAACCTCTTCACTTTTCTTGGAATGCAGTAAAAACAAATGTAAATAAAAGCATATAAAAACTAATTTTATTCAGATTAATAAACTCTTTGAAAGGTGGTGGGATACCTTTTTATCCCCACCATGTGTACCAGAATCTTTGAATATAATTTTATTTCTATAGCTTTGATTTTTTTTTTTTTTTTTTAAAGCTGTAAAATTGCATTTTTTTGTTTTCAATTAATTTTTTTTTCGAAAATTCTGGTATGAATTCAACATTACAGAAACACAATTACTTGTGCCTCAAATAATAAATATAGAATTATTAAATACTTTTGAATTTTTCGCCTTCGTGCTGATCACTCCATACTTTGTTTCTTTACATACATTCTTACGTATCAAGCAGGACGGTCGTTCTGCCAAGCCAAGCTGAAAAAAAAAATGCTAACCTCGCCAAACAAACAAACGCCAAGAATAAAACGCAAGACACCGTAACTGCTTATTATACTGATGACAACTTCTCCATGTAAAATCAACCAAACATGCCAGCGTAAAATTTCCCATATCAAAAGAACCAATCATCGCAGAAAAATAAAACCAAAACCAGAAGGACCTAATGGAAAATATCTTCAATTTGAGACCAAATGCATCCTCATAAATTAATTATAAACAGAGATATAGATTTTTTAAAATAACGTCGAGATACTGAAAATGATCGATTTATTTTCTTCGTCACAATTTATGGTTCAATCAAGGTAGAGACTTAAATAATGGACATAAAAAAGTAAGGATTGCATTTTTGGACAGATATTTACTCAATCTACGTGCTTTTGTAAAATTCAGCTTTAAAAACACAAATTTTCTATTCTTAATTAGCGAAAAACTGTTAATTAATTTTAAAGTTTATAAATTATGCCAAACAGCGATAAACCCGCCAAATCATTTTAGAAGTCTTTTAAAATTTTTTATATTATCCTTTTGCATTGATTTCATCGAAGAAAACTATGGCCAAGATCCAGATAGATTTTTCGCTGTTAGCGAAATGAGTTTGACCAATCAGAAGCCAGAATGTTTGAGAATTTTTGCTGCTTCTGGATCCCGGCCTATGTCATAAAAGTTTTGAGTCATTTTCTTAGTGCCATGGATGAAGTGCAATGTTTACAGAAATTTAGGCTGGGATCCAGATGGATTTTTCGCTGTTAGCGAAACGAGATTCACCAATCAATAGCCTGCATTGCTGCAAACAGCGAAAAGTTCGCAAAAGTGCAAGCTTCTGATTAATGAATCTCGTTTCGCTAACAGCGAAAAATCTATCTAGATTGCGGCCAATTATGTTGAACACAATTTTGCATTTCCACATCCAGGAAGGGTATTGATGTCATAACAACAGTGCGTATTCGAAACTATTTAAGGCATTGATTCTGAACTCCTTTGCTATACATTTCAATATTAAAGAAGTTGTTGTTTCAATAGTTTTAGTACTTTTCTCTATTGCTCACTCTAAAACACGAATATCGAAATTTAACCAACAGCGCTCAGAAACTATAGCGCCTAGAATGTATAGTGTTGAAATAGGCTAACCCTGTAATACTTAAAAAAGCGCTAAAATATTGTATCCCTTAAATGTGCAATGATACTGCTGTAATATGCAGATCGCAGCGGCATCTGCAGGATATTTTCTACAACTGCAAGAAATTGCTAGTCTATACAATGTAATAATAGTAATACGAAAATCCCACAGATGTCGCTGCGATCGACACTTGAAATTTTAGCAGTATCGTCGCACATTTAAGGGATACAAATTTTTAGAACTGTTTGGATAGCATATTTCCACAATAGGTATTCTAGGCGCTGTATCAGAAACAACACCATAACAGAGAGCCTTTATACATAAGAGTGGTGATATATGCACAGGAGGCATGCTCATTTCAAGCTTTTGTCGAAAGTACGGCAATCCGCTTTCTTGAATAGAGGATATTCAATCTACGTTATGATCACATGGTCAAGGCAAGAACGTCTAGCGTAAAGAAGGGAAGGCTCCGTCTACGTAATGTAAATCCCCGCTAGCCAAGGAAACAGTTCATGGGAGAAAGCAGTAGTACCCTGTTAAAAATATCGTGAAAAATTACCTCTGTTTTTAAAGGCTATCTGTATTCTGACCAATGAGAACGCTTCATAGGCGTTTATGTAGCGTTCTCATTGGTCAGAAAATAGAGAACCTGTAAGAACCGAGGTAATTTTTCACGATATTTTTAACAGTGTAGTTTCCTGTTTCCCTTCTATCAGTTATAAATTCTTTGGGTAAATTACCGGTACCACGTGACTTTTTCAGCCTCGAACCCATATTTGGAATATCCTCCATTAGAAGATACGCGCATGGACGATCTCTATTAGACTAGGGAAATAATTCAGCATGCATTAACCTGGCGATAATGGCATGCTCGTAAAGAACTTTAACGATTTGTTTTTATCACTTTTACCAATAAACATTTATTGGCCGTATGTCGCTACTTCGTTATAGAGACACACTTGTTCCTAATTAGATCCCGGCCTTAATGTATCAAAATACAGAGTTTGCTTTCTGTACTATTCCTGAGCTCAGTTGTAGCGTCTAGAAATATAGGCCGGTATTCAGGTACAATTTTGCAAACAGTGAAAAGTTAGCAAAAATTTTGGCTTCTGATTGGTCAATCTCGTTACGATAACACAGAAAAATCTACCTAGATCACGGTCACTGTGTGGAAACCGGCTATTCCAGTAATTCGTTAAAAAGTGCTAAAAATTGAATCCCATAAATATTGACAAATACTGAATGACAAATGTCGATAGGAGCAACATTTTCTAGATCTTCTCTGAGCGAAACATTTTCTTTTGAAATAGTTATGTTGGAATTACCATATGTCGCTGTAATCGACATTCGTCGTTCAGCCTCGTTCAACATTTATGGGATACAATTTTTAGCACTTTTTTAATAAACCGATTTTTAAACTATATCTTCTAGAAACTATAGCTCCGTTATAGCGTCTAGATTATATGTTGTAGAAATCGACTATCCCAGCAATACTTAAAAAAGCGCGAAAGTATTGAATCCCTTAAATGTACAACGATGTCGAATTCCAAACAGTCATTTGCATCGACATCTGCAGGATATTTTTTAAAGAAGAAAGAGACATGTGTAATGCACCGCTACAGCGTCTAGAATACATAATGTGGAAATTTGCTATCCAAGAACCGCTAAAAAGGTGTATCCCTTAAATGTGCACTGACGCTGAAATCCAGGGAGATTATCGCAGCGACATCTGCTATATATTTTCAAATTTCAAAGTAAACATCGTATTATTACAGCGGGTTTGACGCCAAGCACACAGGTCAAATGTAAGTTAATAAAACGTTTAAAAAAAATGTTACAGCGTCTAGACCAAATTGTCTTGGAGTTTTGGGAAATATCCTGCAGATATCGCTGTGATCGACTGATTGGATTTCCACACTATATATTCTAGACGCTGTAGCGCCGCGGTAGCCTGTCCTTTTTCGTTTGCCTCGAAGTAGATGACGTCATTTGAAGCTGTTCCTAAGTGTGGAGTTGATTATCTGTACACGGCAATGGACACAAAAAAAATCGGCGCACCGCTTTGTACTAATCATCGTGTAAAGATGATCCAACTCCGTGTGACTTTTAAACGTCATAAACTGGCCTATTATGTCATTGATCACGCTAACACCCTCCCCCTTGCGTCCGCCATATATAGCTGCATCTTGCTATGGAGACTGCTAAATGGGCTGCTATCGGTCAAAATCAAGAGAGAAAAGGGCAGAAGAGGGGGGAAAGAACTCGTTTTCTTTATGTAATTTTTCACACGGGAAGATTGACATGTCTGCTCCTCTCCTTTCATAGCTTCATGGTGGTGAAATAAACAAACGCCCCTTAAATATTTGAGAAAGTCTTGACACGCGTCACAAAAACATCACACAAAGCAGGCAAAGCAAAGGAACAAAATCATTCATTGGCTCGTGGATATGAACGAGCCAATGAATGATTTTTCTTCTTTGTTTTGCCTGCTTTGTGTGATATTTTCCTGACTTGTCAAGGCTTTCTCGAATATTTAAAGGACGTTGAATAGACCGGGATCAAGATAGATTTCACGCTATTAGCGCGATGAGATTGATCAATCAGAAGCCTGCATTTTTGAAAACTTTTTTTATGTTTGCAGTAAACACTCTGGATCCCGGACATTAACTTTGGTTGGTTAAGACGATTTTGAATAAAATCAAATCAGAAAGCCAATGTTTTTAAACTTTTTTGGTTAGTTTAATCGAAATCTTCCACGTCTATTAATGAAAACGGAGTTACTGTACTTTGGACAAAAACTTGAATATGAGTACACGACTTGTGCATATGTGTCACCACTCTTACATATAAATGTACTCTGTTATGAGCATGATTCTAAGCGCAGCTGGTTAAATTTGAGTATCTGGGTATTAGATAAAGCAATAGTGGCCCACCGTGGCTGAGTGGATAAGACACCACGCCGCTAATCGCTTGAGAACGTAGGTGGGGGCGGGTTCAAATCCCGCCGTGATCCTCACGTGATCTGATATATATGTGTTCAATAAAACAAACAAACAAACAAGCAATAGTGAAAGGTACAGTTGCCATGGAAACAACGACTTCTTTAATTCGTATAGAAAATTAATGGATAGTTGTAAATAATTTAAGTTTAAAATGTAGGCAAATGCTCTGAAAATATCAATGGCTCCCATTTAGTATTTTACAAAAGTAATTTAATATATTCACATGATGTATAAGTTGATGCAAATCTTACCTAATGAAAATTCTGCAACAAGACTTACGTAGGCAGATCTTTTCAATGATTAATTCAGAATTCTAAGAACAAAACGAAGTTCTTAAGCGCCCTTCCTCACCCCTCCACCCACTCAAAAAAAGAAATACGATAGAAAGGTATAAGTATTTGGATAATTTCAGTATTTCTGTGATCTTTGGTCAGAGTTTAGAAAAGGTGTCTGGGTATTAAAAAAAAACATATAACAAATTTGACGAACGATAAGACTATAGATTTCAGGCAATTTTTAACTGCAAAAAAATTTTATTCTAATGATTATGCGGCTTTAATAATAGACTATTAAATATAATCAATTTACGGGAATTTTTATACGAAATTATATTCTCACATTTATGCAAATAGGTATGGATAAACAGACTTGAGTAAAATTACATATTTATTCTTTCTTCTCTATAACACGATCTAAATGAAGATGAAGTTATATGTACAGTTTATATCTTTAAATTTTTAGATTTTTTTTATCAAAAATGTTTCATCATCATGTCTAGAATTGCTAGATTTACTTCTTTAGACAGATCTTCGATTCTTTAGATGCCTGCGGGGCTTCATTTTCGGATTTTCCGTAGGTATTTGTAAAGATAAATTTATTTTGCAAAACCGTCAGCAAAAAAAGTTAGAACAAACAATTAACTGACAGACTAACTGTAAATATATATTTTATTTTGACTCTATTTGATTTTTACTAAATTTTCATCCTTCATAGAAAATTTTAAGGCGATATAAATTGAGAAAGACTGATACTTTGAAAGAAGAAATTGACTTTCCTTACTTTTAAATTATTAATTACTCTAAAAAATTAATGATAGGTAAACAAAGTGTATACTATTGTGTTTGTTCCCTACTTATAAAGGCTATACAAGGACTAATTTTAGCGAGTAGAATTATTTCAATTATATATAATCTGTTTAAAAAAAAGAACTGATATCTACTAAAAAACAACTTTTCAAAAGTAAAAAAAAAAGCCAAGCAAAAAAAAAAGAAAAGAAAAAAGGGGAAAGTTGTGGCTAAAAAATAGTGTGATATCAAATTTCCAAGCTAATATTATGGTACTTATTTAACATTTTTTATTAAAAATTTACCATATGTAAGTCGAGTACCTAAGTATGCGTTGATAGAAAGCCTTTTCTCCTTTACTAAATACATCATAACGTGTTTCTGAAAATTAATTTTTTTTAATTATGCATGATGGGCTTGGCGGCCATCTTTCCATATTTTACACAAATTTCTAAGCAGACAAGCTCGTAATATGTTTGCATTATTAAGAATTTTGAACTTCTAGTTTTGGCTACAGACAGATAAATTAAGAAAGTCTTTTATTTTGAAGAAAAAAAATTGATTTTTACTGCTTTAACTAATTAATTAACCCCCTCCGAAAAAAGAGAATCATAAGATAAAACCTGAAGTTACTTCAACTTTATTTTAAGACACAAATTTCTAGGCAATCATTTCCATAAATTAAAAGCATAAAATGTTTGCTTTAGCAACAATTTCGAATTTCCGATCTTAACAATGTACTTGTGTGCTTAGAAAATTGTGTAAAATATGGAAAGATGGTCGCCAAGCCCATCATGCATAATTAAAAAAAATTAATTTTCAGAAACACGTTATGATGTATTTAGTAAAGGAGAAAAAGGCTTTCTATCAACGCATACTTAGGTACTCGACTTACATATGGTAAATTTTTAATAAAAAATGTTAAATAAGTACCATAATATTAGCTTGGAAATTTGATATCACACTATTTTTTAGCCACAACTTTCCCCTTTTTTCTTTTCTTTTTTTTTTGCTTGGCTTTTTTTTTTACTTTTGAAAAGTTGTTTTTTAGTAGATACGAGTATACGTCTCATACTTACATCCATATTATGTACTTAAATACAGTTTATACTTACATTTATTTTTAAATATACATACTTTCTTACGTATACGTGTATACGTCTCATACTTACATCTATATTATGTACTTAAATACAGTTTATACTTACATTTATTTTAAAATATACATACATATTTACATACAACTTTCGATAGATGTAGTACATAAAATAACCATTTTTTTTTTTTTTTTTTGAAAGAATACAAATAATAGTGAAAATGAGAACTTCCATTATCTCAATCCATAGAACATCAGCAAGCAATCCTGTCGCTTAATAATTAGGGTGTAAAAAAGGCAAGATTTTTTTTTTATATATTTTTTTTAAATCGAATAAAAAAATTAAAAATTTAAATTTAAATTTGATAAAAATCGGGGTTTTTAGAAAATTTAAATCTGTTTAATCTGTCTTGTTTTCTGGGGTTTTTTTTCCTCTGTTGAGGCAATGAATAGCTACCAAGAATGGTAGATTTGCAAAACAAATAAACCTGTAATCAGATGGTAATTAAGGAGCATATTGTATATTTTTATGCTCTGAGTAATAAAATTATAATTAGTAATCGGAGAAATAATAAAAACTGGAAATGAATAATTCCATTAGTTAATAGCACAAATAACAAATCAAACAAAATGCCATGGCAGATCTTCTTGCACTTGTACTTTGTAAAGTTATTGTAAATGCATAAATCTAAGCTTACAGAAATATAAATGTATTCTAACCAAAAAGAAAAATAAATTTTAAATGTATACCTTAATTCACACAGGAAACACATAATCGTACATAAATGACCATTCATATTTGTTATCCACATCAACTATTAAATATCAACGTTATTAGCCAGTCAGTGTGCATTGCCATTTAGTGCTTTGAATATAGAAATAAACGGTCAAGTGCGAGTATTATTCGTATACAGAGGGTTCCGTAGAGTATGTGTGAATTTGTAATTGTATTATTAAAAAAAGAAAAAAAAAAAGAAAGAAAAACGTTGCTAAAAGAATACTAAGACTTTGTAAAAAACTATACAACGTAGGGGTTGGGTATAACTGTATAATATACTAAAAAAGTGCAAATGGATATACCATAAAAGTTCAAAGATATATGGAATTTAAATAATATCAAAAATTGTTATTCTGTATAACTCATTTTTTAACCCCTTGAGGGACACCGGTATATATTATATACCACCTACAATTAATGAAGTTTTACACCAGAAAAATTTTATGAAATTTTACTTTTCTAACTTTGGCGGAAAAAAGCCGTAAAATTGTTTTTACTTATTTTGAAATAGAATTTTTCAAAGATTCCGGTGGGAATTCAGCATTTCACAAACGTAATTGCTTGCCCCTCAAGGGGTTAATATTATCCTAATCTGTTTATGATGAACTTAATTCGGTACTGACAATAAAAGCAGTGCATATTTAAACTTTATTTGGCATTTCATAAAACTAAATTCAGCGTAGTAACCTTTCTTTCTACAGCGTAGCTAAAAACAAAACCTTTGTTAAAAGTTTAAATTTGGCATTGTGCGCTTCAAAAGGAGGTCGCAAAGTGCAACGCCGCATGGTCCGTGCCGCGTTTTCCCAGATAGTTTTTAATTAACTTTTAAAGTCACTCGAGGCGTATTGAGAGATCCGCTCAATGGAAACTAGTCGCAAATCCCAGAGTATTTATGTGATTCTAATTAAATGGTCTCAAGACTTTTAAAGGTTCAAAATTTTAGAAATTTAAATTTTTTTAGATGTTAAATTCCTATTTTTTCTGAACATTTTGATATAATTGTTTCCCTGAAATTCCCGTTAGAACAGAAGCTATGGCTTTTAAAAATGCACCCGCTCAATAGCTGATACGGCGTTACCGAAACTTTGAGGTAATTTTTCTCCAAATGACATTTTTTGACATAACGAGCAGGATACCTCAAAAACTTCTGAATATTTTTTCATGAAATTTTCAAAATATGTATTTCATGTTAATCTGTATAAACTGAACCTGAAATTTCCTTTCTATTGTTAAAAAAAATATTTTTTAGGTGATTATACTGTTGAAATTTTCAAAATTTTGTATTAGCTAAATACAACTTTGCATTAAAAATATAAAAAAAGGCTTTAAATACAAATTTATTTAAGTTCAGGGTAATTATTACAATCTGAAGTATAAGTAGGCACCAAAATTCATTCTAGTTGCAATTTTTATTTTGTAATCCTGTGCGTAAACTGTTATGCCAGGGTTGGTGAACCTATGGCACGCGTGCCAAAGTTGGCACGTAAGCTAATTTTTCTGGCACTCAAAAAATTTAAATTTAGTAGTCGTCATACATATAAAATCAATTTTTATTTCTGTTATAACCAATAACTTTTTTTCCGTACGGACAGTACACAAATAATGCAAATATTTTTTGCATGAATTAACACATCAGAATAATTTTCTTTTCCTGCTATGCTATGCATCGTTTTCTCCATGTATTTTGCCTTTCTATACGAATTTAAAAAGCTGTAATTTTCAAATGAATTTCGTTTGACAGTCACTGCAATAAAATGACAAATGGATTCAATTTAGCTATGCATATTTGTAAAAATAACAAAATATGATCCAGATATAAAGCATTTTCCATCGAAAGTACAACAGCAAAAATCTTATGAATACTTTATTAGCACACTGTTTAATGCAACTTTGAAAATGATAACCGAGATGTTGCATTAATAATAAGTTAAAAAATAATGAAATAAAATCTGGTATTTTTCCCCTTTATTAAAGTACATACCGCATAAATGAATCTTATCGAATTAAAAATTCATTCATTTAATGGCTGACATAGAAAAATTGCATTTTGATTTTTAATAGTTTTTAATTGTTCATACATGAAAGGAACTGATTTTATAACCAGTAATTCTTATAAACATCGTACTCTTCAACAAAAAAAATTTGCATAAGTTTGGCACGTTGCATTGTTGATAGATATTGTTTGTGAATTTCCGGCACGCGCAAGTGAAAAGGTTCGCCGAGCCTGTGTTATGCCAATTTTCTGCTCGACAAATATCTAACAGTTTATAGCCCCCATGGATACTAATTCTGTATCTTGCAATTTTTTAAATACATGATGAAAGAATATATTTATATCTTTCATCCCAATAAAAATGGTGTTTTAAAATCACATACATTTTTAGACATTAAATGTTGAAAATGGTCTTTTTTTCATTTCAGGAGTCCTGAGACCCCTTAAATTAGTCTGTTTTTAATAATTTGACGTTTATTGTTTTTATACTGCTACTGGACATTACATTACACATATATATCTTTAAAAGTTATTAACTAGGCATAGAGTACACTGTCCCTGTATGTCCAAACTGTCCGTATCTTTAAGGGTTAATATCTCGGCAAATTACTGACGATTTTTTTCAAAAATTATTCTCAATAATGCTTTTATACTTCTGCTACGATAGGTACCTCCAGCGCTGCTCAACACTTTTTCTGAACAACCGTAAATCGAAATTTGTGTGTAACAGAAAAATGCGATTTTCGCAAAAACTGTGTGACCTAGGATAATAGCTATAATTTTCCTTCAAGGTTTAAATTAACGTCTACTACCTCTAATATTTTCATAATTTTAGTTTCAGTAGATTCGGAATTAGATTGGGGGGGGGGGGGTGTAACATATTTTTGCGCTACATTTTCGACGATATTTTTGAAAATATAATACCTAAAATTAAAAGAAATGTATTTTTAGTTCAGCGTTACGAAAGTTTCCCCACAATGCCCCAAACGATACACAAAGAAAATAGTTTTTTTTTTCAAGTAGCTTAATTAGCCTCTTTACATTTTTTACTAAATATATTAATGAATGTTTAATAATCTGAAAATATGTGGATTTAATAGTCTTTATTACTTCCCCCAATTTGAACTTTCCACGATCCATAGTTTACGAGTAAAATGTCTGTGACAGACAGACAATCGCAGCAGTGATCTTATAATGGTTCCGTTTTTACTTTTTAAGTACGGAACCCTAAAAAAAAGTTTTGCTGCTGTTTCATCTTTCATCACCGACTGATTACTTTATCTGTTGTGTACAACTCCTGAAGTATAAAATATTCTTTCAACTGCTACCTATGGAGTAGCTCGTGCTATACTTAACATTTTGATACTAATTAATTTTGTTGAACTTGTTTTCCCGTACGTTCTTTCACAATAGCTGTTGAGCAGATGTTATCATTCTTTAGTTTTCCTTTAGCTTCAATTTGTTTTTATATATTTATTTGTAAAAATCAAATGAAAAATAGGATAGCCATTTTATAATCGTTTTATTATTAAGCTTATAAACAATTATTTAAAGCTTTTTCATTTATTTAATTGGCACAATATCTTTAGATACATTGCAAATTATGTTCTTAAATTTTAATATGTTTTCACATCATTTTATCTCATGATTAAAAAAAAAAAAAAGCATCTGATTTTAATCGCTGATTTTTATCATCTGGTTAAAATCGTTGACAGCCTATTAATAATGGAAGAAAAAAACATTTCTGTTATAAGGGTTTTGACTTATTTCTTGAAAATGGATGTAGTATGCTGCGTTAGAAACCCTACTTTTAATTTATCATATATGAATATTCCGATAGATAGCAAACCTCAATTTCAATTCGTTCCCCTTGGAATGACCATTCCTACGCCCGTCTGTTATCTACATTTGCTCATTATCTCTGCATATGCATATCGTTTTCCCTTCTTTTTCTTTTTTTTTTTTACACTTTCAGAACACGTAGCATAAGGAAAGACATGCAATCAACATTTGCGTACGTATGTGGATGTGGGTGAATACGGTTACATAACTCAATAGTATTATCGATTGAACTCCCATTTAGCGAATCATTATAATTTTATAAATGTGAAAGTGTGTGTGAAAATTTGAAGTCAACGTCTAAACGGATGAATTAATGCTTTTATATGTTTGCGTATTATATACACTGCTCAAAACAATTAGGAGAGCACGTGCTTTTAACTAAATTACGCAAATATTTACAACGATAAGTCCTTCTATATATAAAAAAAAGGTAACGCTTTGGAAATGGACCAATAAAAATCTGCGTAGATATCGCAAAACGCATCTTATTGGTCAGAGGTTTCTGACGTAATAGAGGGGTTACAAAGGGGGGGCGGCTCGGTCGCCAAACATAGCCAAGTTTGTCGCCAACTTGGCGATATATCGCCAAATTCGGCGACCAAAATTAGTCGCCAAAAGTTTTACCAACTTGGCGCTATTTCCAATATTTCGCCAAATTTTCATAGACTCCAGTTGAAATCCAATAGAGTTTACTTGCTTACAGAAAATCAACAAATTGAGATATTTCAATGCAACAAAAACTAATATTAGCTTATGAATAGAGCTTAATTGAACTATTTACATTATTTTTAAGCACAAACTAACTATTTACAATATTCGTAACAATATATATATATAATTTTATTTAATTTGTAATCCTTCTATATATAAAAAAAAGTAACGCTTCAGAAATGGACCAATGAGAATGCGAAACGCATCTGATTGGTCCGAGCTTTCTGACGTTATAAGGGGGGGGCAGGCTCCGTCGTCAAACGTTGCCAAGTTTGTCGCCAACTTGGCGATATATCGCCGAATTTGGTGACCAAAATTAATCGCCAAAAGTGACGCCAACTTGGCGCTATTTCCAGTATGTCACCAAATTTCCATAGACTCCCACTGAAATACAATAGGATTTACTTGTTTGCAGAAAATCAACAAATTGAGGTATTTCAATGCAACAAAAACTAATATTAGCTTTTGAATAGAGCTTAATTGAACTATTTACATTATTTTTAAGCACAAATACTAACTATTTACAATATTTGTAACACTATATGTATAATTTTACACATATATGTTGGCGGAGAAAAGGCGGCGAAGTGAAATTTTCATAGGAGAGGAGAATTATGCGATAAGATTATTTACTGTAACTACAAATTAGCAATGAGCGCGTTTTTACCAATTTGAATCTAAAAATTGAATGTATAGAAAATAAGGGATCGTTTAAGGGATCCAGAATGGAAACGCGAAACAATTAAGGCTGGGGTTGGCTAGAAAATAGGGGATTGCTTCGCGATACCGAATGGAATCGCGAAGCGAATACGAGTTGGTGAGCGGATTTGGCGAAGCCGGTTGGTGAGCGTAGCGAGCAGGGGGCGGGGACCCCCTAGTAATGTAAAATAAAACGTCCAAAATTTAAAACGTAGTAGGAAACAGATGAAGAAAACTTAAAATGCAAATCAAAATTTATAGCGTCAAAAACTGGAAAAGGGAGGTAAGTGCAGAAATCGGGATTTTGCAGATACGTCTGTTTCACTGTCTCAGTTGTAAAATTCTATTGCTCAGCACTCAGCTTGTGTTTTGAGGAAAGGTGACTTGAGAACGTCACAACAAAGTGATTTATCGGAATCTGTGGCTTAGTGTGGGACAGTTGAATCCGGGCAAACACAACGAAGTGTAGCGAACGCTGTTGGAGTCGCAAGAAGTGTCAAAGCAAGCCTGTATAATCGATTGCAAGACACAGGGAATGTCAGATGTCTACCTGGGCAAGGTCGACCATGTGTTACCACAGAAACAGATGACCGATATATCCTGTTAACAGCTCGTCGAGACGGAACAGGCAATGCTTCTCAGCTGCAAGGCTTGTTTTTTAGCTATCCGACTCTTTTGCTCAAGAATGGGCCTGACTCCGACTCTTTCGCTCAAAAATGGGCCTGACTCCGATTCCGACAACGTAGCCCCGCTTCTAAAATGGACGACTCCAGGAATTTTAACAGATCCGACTCCGACTCTTTCGCTCAAAATGTGCCTGGCTCCGACTCTTAGTAGGAGAGCTGTTGAACATTTTTGAGTAGGTATTTGAGGCACCCTGAAAATTTGTGCAGCACTTCTTTTGTAATGCCTGAATTCAAAATCGAATATCTGGCTGAAGGATCGTGGCCCAAAAACTGTCCCAGACACGTGTCAAGTGCCATTTGGCGCTTGACACGTGTCTGGCACAGTTTTTGTGCCGACTAAAGTGTCTGTCATTTTCAAAATATTTTTTTCTAAGCATAAATATTATTCTGCCTCAATCTCAGCGTGCCTCAAATACCTTTTTGGGGTAGTCAAAAAATGGCACTTGACACGTGTCTGGCACAGTTTTTGGGCCGACTAAAGTGTCTGTCGTTTTCAAAATATTTTTTTCTAAGTATAAATATTATTCTGTCTCAATCTCAGCGTGCCTCAAATACCGTTTTTTTTTGGGTAGTCAAAAAATGGCACTTGACACGTGTCTGGCACAGTTTTTCGGCCACGATCCTTCAGCCAGACATTCGATTTTGTATTCAGCCATTACAAAAGAAGTGTTGCACAAATTTTCAGGGTGCCTCAAATACCTTCCCTAAAATGTTTAACAGTTCTTGGACTATCTGCAGCCAGGGTTGCTGGCTTTTAGCCAGGCCAAAAAAAGCCGGCCGGCTTTTTTTGGTTTTAACCACTTAAAAAAAGCCGGCTTTTATTAAAAAAAGCCGGCTTTTATTGGAAGAAGTCAGTTTTTATTTTTTAAAGTTGGTTTACAGTAAATTTGTTTTAAATTTGGATCAATTAATTTTTAATACATTTATAAATATTTTCTACTAAAAAAAATACTAGACTTCTATTAAATTTTATCAAATAAGTCTTTATAACTTCTAGAAGACAACTGTGAACGCATTATCTCTGAAAAAAAATATATATATATATATATATATATATAAACATTGAAAAGGATATGTTAGGCTCCAAACTGGTGTTTTGAAATTCTATATTATATAGCTCCACATATACTACACATTTTAAAGATTATATTTAATTAAGTCTGTTCTTAACTGCTCTGCTCAACAAGCGCAAAATGTTTTGACACATTTACAAATTCATTTTTTAACGGAAAGATGTAAAATTCGAAAGCCTGACCATGAAACATGAAAGCGATTTGGAATCGAACTGTGTTTTCCATTTTTTGATCCATTAATTACCTATGGAGCTATAAAGAGATTTTGATCACGTGACAAACACGTTTTTTCACCCTTTTCTGAGTGGTTTCTTCTTTCGTGTGGAAATTCAGTTCAAAACGCTCACTTTGACACTATTTTCTGAAAAATCTATTGCGTTTGCAAAAAAAAAAAAAAAAAAAAAAAAAAAAACCAGAAAAAACAGTGTAATTACATAGTTTCTGAACAACAACATCTGCTAGTTTCATGCATTTCTGAACAAAAATAAATTAAAACTTAGGTCAGAAAGTTGCCATTTTGGATTTAACAGCCTTAATGACAAAATATAACATATCAAAATGGAAACGAGAAATTAGAAAAGATGTTTTATTTGAGGAGAGTGGTACATAAGTGTATAAAAAAATAGAGCATTTAAACAAAAACAAAAAAAAAATTCTCAAAATAAAATTTTGAAAAGCTTGTTGCTACGCATATTCATGCATATGCTTATTCATAATGTTTTTAATAGTGAGAAATGGTGGTGTTTATTAATATGACTATGTATAATTTTAAATGTTTGCTAGAAATAAAATAAGACTTGTATGTTAATAGCTCTTAAAATTAAGTAATAAAACATAACTAAGTAACCATTGTCCTCTTTAATTTTATAAAGCAGTAAAAATAAAAAAATTGGCAGTTGGTATGGCCCTTTTAAAATTTAGCAGACATATTTGCAATTCTGCATACAAATCACTAGCAAAATCATCTAAGTTTTATTCCAGTATTATGTCCTCATTATTGAGAAATTGGGTTACTTATTAAACTGTAAATCAATTAAATGTCATTAAAACTAATTAAAAACACTTTAAAATGTGTAGTTTATAATTACAATGCTTTATTGCATAAAAGCCAATTATGGCCAAAAAAAGCCAATTTTGGCCAAAAAAAGCCGGTTAAAACCAATAAAAGCCACCGGCCTGGATTTTTTTAATTTTAGCCGGCTTTTTTGCAACCCTGTCTGCAGCCCTGGCCACAATAGCATGTCACGTCTTTTTATTAGTATCTTATGACTAGTACAGCGCCTTCTATCGGTCAACTTTTGTACTTTATTTATTTATTTATTTATTTTGCAAAACAAATTCCCATTGCTTTACGTGTACTCACATGAAATATCAAGTCATTCTGGCCAGTGGTTCTTTTTTTACAGCCTTTTGAACGTGAAACTTTAATTATAATCACCCTGTATCTGTACAAATGACTTTTGTAACACGTACCTGCCAGAAATCTGAAAATATTTTTCTCCGTGTTTTTTCGCTTTAATAAAAAGATTCTTTCGTCCTATATGAAATTTCTGTCCTCTAAATGGGGGCACATTAATTTGAAACAAGACAATGGAAAATAATTTTAATAACTATTTATTTCACTTTCGCTTAACTATATAGTACAAGCAAAATCATTCTCCATTAAATTCGTTAATGCGGTGGGATTTTTCTTTTCTTTCGAGAAATTGACTTTGTTATGTAATATAAATTCCATTAAATGGTATACACATTTTCAACAACGACCTATCCTTAGGTCTATCACAAATACTCGACTCATTAAATGTTACTGTTACTGATGTTATATCTTAATGAGATTTTTTTGCACTTACCAAATGGCACGTAGAGAAAATAAAAATAAAAGGCTTTTTTAAAGATTTCTTCAGTAGAAATCTCTCTTTTCGTTTCTGTTCGGTTTTGTTATGGTGCAATCAGTGTTCTTATCAATGTAGTTTTTAGAGTCGCATTCCAAACCGAAATTTATTAGCAGGGTTTCATAATCAATTGCCTAATTGTTCTTCTACGTCAGTTTTAAAAAGAACAATAGTGAGAATTTCACCAACAATAGAGAGAAATAGTTGAGCACAGGTTGAGCACAAGTTGAGCTCAGTCAAACTTTGGTGTATAGAATTCCACGGAAAGAGAAATAAAAGTAAAAGTAGTTTTTAAAAAACTCTTTTGTAAGTATTCAATGTTTTTCTTTAAAACGCATAGCTGCATGACTATCATATTGCTACAAAAAAATTCCATTGCAATATATTAATTTGGCGTGTCCGCGATTATGGAAAATTCACTGCTTTGATTTACTCTTGCATTTAAAGCAATATAAACAGTTCAGCATATGTACACTTGTGCAACATTTTTTTAGCATTCATTTTTTATGGTTTTTATTACAAGCATTCATCTTTTTACTTTCTTATGTCTTTACAAAAAGAAAGTGTTGGATTCGTAAAAAATTTCAACTCTCGGTTTTCGACGGATTTATACGCATGAGAAGGTCCTGAACACGATTTAGCTGTTTTTAGGAAATGTCCGTCTGTGAGTTAATCTGTCTGATATTGACTGTTTTTGGTAAATGTCTGTCTGTATGTAACAATAGTTTTGTGGGCGCTCTATCTCAAGAACTAATGCACGGAATTCAATAAAACTTTAGATTCAGATAGGTTTTGATATAAATTGGTGCTGATTAGTTTTTGGTGTAAATCGTACAAGAGGTGGCGCTGTTATACTGCATTTTTCACGATTTCCGCAATAGCTCTATCTCAAGAACTAATGCCCGGATTTTCATCAAACTTCATATTCGGGTAGACGTTGACATAAGTTGTTGCTGATTCGATTTTCGTGTAAGTCATATAACAAGTGGTGCTTTTATGCTGCTTTTTCCACGATTTTCGCGAAAACTATATCTCAAAAATCACGGAATTTAATCAAACTTCATATTCTGTTACACTTTCACATAAATAGATCTTGATTAGGCTCGAGTGTATACTGGTCAACAGGTGCCGCGTTTATGCTCTTTGGGTTGGGAATTTCGGTTGCAGACATCTAAGAAGGTGGGTGCCGAAATTGAATTTTTTTTGTAAAATGCGATGCTTATATTTTCTTTTTAAATGCACACAATTCAACGAACTTATACCTTTAGAATCCCCATGATGGGCATAGATTGTCATTTAATGTTGGCACTGTGATAGCGAATTTTGAAGTATTAACAGAAGAAAGGTTTGGGATTGCCACATCCGACTACCTTTAAATATATCTATAACGCGTTCAGGCAATAACAAAAGAAAAGTTCGTTTGCACTTAAATTCGTATAAACAGTTCAGCATTTGTTTGCGTATTATATTCCATAACTAAATTAAAACTTCATCATCAATAAGTAAATAAAATAATAATAAATAAATAAATAAAAATGCAATTTAACAAATTACAACGACCATTTGAAAAATGATTTTATCAAAGACTAAAATTTAAGACATAAAAAATTGCACGGAGTTGATCATACATTACGTACGCCATGGATTACATTTTTCGCTACTGTAAATTTTTAAACTTCTACGGAGCTGGTCGTTCGTTACGTACGCCATGGATTAAACATTAATGTTCCTGGACCAATTTTAAATGAAATTTCATTCTTAAACTTCTAAACATCAATAATCAAACAATAATCAGAATAAAAAAAGCTGATGTAAGTAGCGAACTCTTTTGCAATTTCCTCGGTTATTAAGTACTGGCATGCGGCTAATGCTCTACAGTAAATTTCAAAACTTTATTTGAATATATAATTCGTGCACGTTTTCAAATATAATTTTTTTGGTGTTATTAGTGAGCAATAAATAAAAAATCGATTCAATTTAATTAATTACATTTCAGTTTAGATAAAAATGGTTCTCAGCTATATTCTGTAACCGGGGAAGCCCGGGACGGATCCTCTAATTCCAATGATAAACAATACTTAGAAAAATAAATCGAAAGCCTTGTCATCTCCTGGCTCCATAAAAACCTGATCGTTGATTACCGTTCTCTAACTCAATTTCTCTTCCGTTACTTAGATTTCTCTGGAGATCTCCCGTCACTTCTGTGTAAGCTACCTGTTTTGACATTTCCCGGCAGGTCGATTTTTGGTCAGAAACGACGAACTTATAAAAAAAAAAAGAGCCTTCGCAGACTATCGATTTTTCTTTCTTTCTAAATATCTGTGTGTTTTTATCTTGTGGAAGCCTTTGAAAAGCAGAAGTGATTTATAGTGTCTCTTCCAGCATGGCTTCTGTTGCAGATAAGAACCAAATTCTCTGATATTCTTGGAGTATAATTCCATTTGAGATGTAATCCAGTTTCCATCACTCGTTTCAACGATGAGTGGGGGGGGGGGGGGGGATACATGTTCTTGGTATTACTTGTTATAACCCATCAAAACCCAAGACATGTGTTTTAATTCATTAATCTTAATTGCAAGGATTTATATAGGCTTCGAGGCCTTAGGTGAAAGATTAGTTTTAGCTGAATTGCACTTTATACATATTTAGTTCTATGTTCGAAAAATAAAAAGCATTGTATTTTATTAGGGTTCCGTACTTAAAAAGTAAAAACGGAACCATTGTAACATCACTCGTGTGTCTGTCTGTCCGTCTGTCACAGTCGTTTTTCTTGTAAACTATGAAACGTGGAATGTTCAAATTTGGTAGAAGTAATAAAGACTATTGACCCACATATTTATAGATTAACCATTCACAAATATATTTAGGAAAAATCTAAAGGGACTAATTAAGTTGCTTAAAAACAAAAATCGGTTTTGTATATCGTGTGGGGTATCGTGTGAAAGTACTCTTAACGCTGAACTCAAAATATATATGTTATTTTAATATTAGGTATCATGTTTTCAGAGATGTCGATGAAAATGTAATTCAAAAATATGTTCCCCCTCCTCTATTTCCGAATCTACTGAAACTAAAATTATGAAAAAATTAGGGGTATTAGAAGTTAGTTTAAACCTTGTATGAAAACTATAGCAATTACCTTAAGTCGCATAGTTTTTGAGAAAATAGCATTTTTCCGTTACACACAAATTTCACTTTGCGGTCGCTCAGCAAGGGTGTTGAGGGGCGCTGGAGGTAAATATCGTCGCATAAGTACAGAAGGATTGTTGATAATTATTTTCTAAAAAAATTGTGTGTAATTAGCATGGAAATCGCGATTATTTGTTAATTGTTTAACGGCAACGACCGAATGAAACGCATCTCATTGGTTCAGCCTGTACTGCACCTCCATACCTATTAGGTTGGGTTATATTTGGGGGGACCTTGTTCTATCGCCAAATGCCAGCAAGTTTGTCGCCAACTTGGTGATATATCACCAAATTTGGTGACCAAAATGAATCACCAAAACTGACGCTAACTTGTAGATATCTCTAATATTTCGCCGAATTCACATAGACTTCTATTGTAAATCAATAAGGTTTACTTGCTTACAGAAAATCAACCAATTCAGATATTTTAATACAACAAATACTAATATTAGCTTAAGGGATTATATTAATTATATTTAAGGGAGTCCAAGTAAATTAAATCATGAATAAAAATAACATGATACAATGCTTGCCATGCCTTCCCGAGCATAAATTTTAAGGGAGACCAAACTGGTCGCCTAGGGCAGCTTCTTTAATAAATTTTAGTAGGATTGTAGAAGGATTGAAAGATTTAGAAGGACTAATTAAATTTGAATTTATAGGGATTTAGTGCAATATTTATAACCGCCACTCAAATCTTTTATTTTAAATATTTTTCTTAGTATTTTGTAGAATTAGAAAATGTACAAATATAACGTTCTTACAGTAGTAATATAGAAATATTTCCGAATTAAAAAATCCCCCCCCCACACACACACACACGCCAAGAAAGCTGAAAATATATACAACGGCAAAAGAAATCATCCTTTTGAAAATATTTTTGTTTTGTGTAACCCATAATGCTTTTGAAACAAGATAAAGTAATGCATCTATAACTCATTCTAAACTGTATTACTACTAATTGATGTATTAAATGAATTTTATAACCTGTTATTTTAATGGTACACCGTCAGTAGATACAGGGTTAAAGACAGTTTGGACATACGTAAAGACACGGGCGTCGTACTCTATGCGCAATTGGCTTTTAAAACCTAGCTAACTGTCGCGTAATCAAGCGAACTCAATGGTTTTCAACAACTTCATCACATTTATTTTATTTTTTTTTAATACTGTTTTGATGTTGTTGGCAACAATAGTTTTATGTTTTTAGAATTGTTTTGTATTCCAAAGATGGTGAATAAATATATTTAAAAAGATAAAGTCAAGCGATTTTTGAATATTATAACTATAGGTCTCTATGGAATAAGGTAAATTGTTGTATTTTTTAACGAAACGTGTTAATGTTATAGTTTTTGATTTGAATAGAGGCATCTATTTTATGATTATTATTTTCCCACTTTTATTGAACTCTCAGTCGAATAAAAGAACCTTGAATGCCGGTGTGAATAATAGTAATCTGACACTAACATAGTCCAAGAGCCGACAGCACAAAAACCTGTGTTATCAAGCACAAGAAAAAAGACTTTTTTTTATGGGAGAGTAGAAGTAGGGGAATCTAATGATCCATGTCTGCCGGAAGTGAAGTGGTGCATAAGCTAAAAATGTATACCACCAGTGGTTGACTCGTAGATTTATCATTGAGTTTTCCTGCTCCCAGTCCTCCATGTTTTCATACCTTTGTTTGTAGGACAAACACAATGATAAACCTACGAGTCAACCACTGGCGGTATTAATTTTTGGCTTATGCACCACTTCACTTCCGGCAGACATGGATCATTAGATCCCCCTACTTCTACTCTTCCATAAAATAAAGGTTTTTTTTTTTTTTTTCCTTGTGCTTGATAACATAAGTTTTTGTGCTGTCGGCTCTTGTATTAACAACTTTTAACGATATATTTTGTGTAATGCAATTCCCTCTGTTACTAATATATTTGCTGAAAGGAATACTCTGTGCGCGAGTAATACTCGTACTTGACCGGTTATTTTATACATTCTTAGTCCTACCTTTGAAAAATAAAAAGCACTTAGATTCGTTTCTCAGATTACATTGTAATATTACTCATATTTTTTGTTACACTCTTTTATTTAACCTAATGGGATTTTTGTGTGTAAAGATGGAGTTTTGTTATCAATTTTTCGCTCACATCTTGATATGCTAGAATTATAAAAATAATTCGTACACAGGTGCGTTTTCGATGACAACACAAAATTGAAATATTTTTTAAATTGGTATATAAATTATTAAAATATTTTTTTGGCATTTTTCTGTTAGCCGGGCGGAAGTGATTAATCGCCAAATAATCTTTACGCTTGCAACTGTTTGCTAGTTACAATGTTACAAACACAGCATGCGCCAAAATTTACCAACTCGCTGTTAAACTGTAACAACGTGATAACACTTAAAAATAGAAAATAAAATATAAATAAAAAGATAAAGAAGTCTAATATATAAAAGTTTAGTTTTCTTTCCAATGTTGTTTTATCATTGAATAGTTTATTATTAATTAAATTATAATTATGCATTAAAAACAATTTGCAAATCCTATATAGATAGTTTAAGTATTTTTTTTTCTTTACTGTTGATATGTCTAAAAAAAGAAATATATCAAAAATCGTAATTTTTTAAAAAATAAATTCAATAGTTGCACTTTCTAGCAAGCGTAAATTCAATCCTTTATCTTCTGACAGTACTTATAAGTACCATTAAAATAACTTGTTATAAAATTCATTTAATACATCGATTAGTAGTAATACAGTTTAGAATGAGTTATAGATGCATTACTTAATCTTGTTCCAAAAGCATTATTGGTTACACAAAACAAAAATATTTTTAAAAGAATGAATTCTTTTGCCTTTGCATCTTTTCAGCTTTCTTTGCATTTGGGGGGGGGGGGGGGGTTAATTCGAAATACTTCTATATTTCTATTGTAAGAACATTATATTTGTACATTTCCTAATTCTACAAAATACTAAGAAAAATAATTAAAATAAAAGATTTGAGTGGGGTAATAAATATTGCACAAAATCCCTGTAAATTCAAATGTAATCAATCCTTCTAAATCCTTCTAAAAATTTATTAAATGATTACGTAAATCTTCTAATGTAGTTTCAAAAATCCACAAAAAATGCTTTAGAAGACAAAATTTTCATGAATTCATAATTCAGTCCATAAAGGATTAAAGCATAGAAACTTCAATAATAGGGACCTACGCCAAATTATCGTACTTTATTAAAAAGCAGTAAACCAACGTTTAAAATGCACAAATAATGCGTGAAAATCAGCAGACAGCTGACTGAAGAAGAATCTCGCTGAAGCAAGGCTGATCCAAAGCTCAGCCTTTCTCAGCCTTGCTTTTTCTAGCACGCTGTTCTTTTTTCCCTATCTTGCACTGAAGAAGAATCTCGCTGTAGATTCAAAACAGCTGTCTGCTGCTTTTCACGCATTATTTGTGCATTTTAAACGTTGGTTTACTGCTTTTTAATATTCCTGCACAAAGGATTTAATTGCTATTTTAATATATCGTACTTTAGCTGAAATTTTTTGGAACAACGTGAATTGCAGTCATGGTGTTAGGCATGATTTTTAAGATAACTATTGAATGCTTATAAAAGAGCCTTATAAAAAAGAAAAACTACTTTCTTACAACTATAGCCTTCGAAACACTGTAAATTAAAATGTCTGAAATTCAGACACTTAAGTGTCTGAAATGGAGTGTTCAATTTTCAGACATTTTAAAATGTCTGAATTTTTTCAGACACTTTTTGCGTCTGAATTTCAGACACTTCAAACGTCTGAATCGCATCCATTTTTTTGTAAGCATCATACGTAGCCATGTTTGACCACGTTGAATCCTGGAAAAATATTTGGCTGTGGTCCTGCCCCTTCACCCCCCCCCCCCCCAATACAGCCTGATTTTTTTGGTGCTCTCAGTTTTGGTATACAATTTTCGTTACGCTGATAATCTTTTACGACATTGTACTGATTATAATCAATATCTTGAACTTCAGGAGTAGAACAAGATTAAAAAACAAAAAATATTTATCTAAATATTAGATTTTTTTAATTTATTTTGTTTTTAACCTTATTTTACTTTAAAAGTTCAAAATATTGATTATAATCAGTACAATTTCGAAACAGATTTAAAATATAAGCTTTACAAATATTGCACATCAAATTTGGGAGCACTACAGTCGTAGGGGAACGGGCACTTCCCAGTTTGCCCATCCTTTAATCAAGAAGTACTTTTGCAAAAAACGCAACCCTGCATTATAGTTGTCTAAATTGAGATGTCCGGTATTCGGGAGTATCCGTTGTGGAGGTTAATGGACATTCTCGAATAGCGAACACCTCTATTTAACGAATACTTTTTTAATCAGTAGACATACATATTTGTATATTTTTACCTCATAAAGGTAGACATCTCCAACTATCGGACAAATTCCGCGGTTCCGAAGTGTTCGCTATTAAGGGCTTTTAAGGTACATAGATAAATATATATATATATATATATATATATATTATAATCTTGTCCTACTCTAAAAGTTAAAAATATTTATTATACTCGGTTGAATGTGGAAAAAGATTTAAAATATCAGATGTACGAAAATTGCAAAAATCCCCCCCCACCCCCAAAAAAATGAAAACTCATAATTTAAAAATTAGATTTTTTAAAAAATATATTGCCACATAGGCAATTTTACATATACATCACTTGATAATCACAACAGCCATTTAACTATGAATAATGAAAATAAATAAATAAATATTCTACTTTAATAACATTGGGGAAAAAATGACTTTGATATTTTGTTAAATATATTTGCGTTTTTAAACTTGTCCTACTCTAAAAGTTCAAAACTTTCATTATAATCAGTGCAAGATTTAACATATCAGCTTTACGAAAATTTCATGCAAAATCCCCCCCTCCCCCCAAAAAATGAAAATACTTATTTAAAAATTATGTTTTTAAAAAATTTATATTTCCACATGGGCAAGTTTTTATGGAGATCAGAGGGTAATCACAAAAGCTATGCAACTATCAATAAAAACAAATAAGTACATATTCTATATTAAAAACATGAGGAAAAAATAACTTATGGTTTCCAAACTTCTTTCGTCTTAAATATATACAGTAACATCTGTCATTTTTGTATTTTCGTATAAGTGCATATAAATAAAGTTACCACAATTTTAAATACGAAATCTAGTTATAGGTTTTTACTTTTTCCCATTATAAATTTCAAATTACTTTTTTATTAAAAATAATAAAAAAATCAGTATTAGAGTTGATTGCAAATCAAATATATATGTATATTTTTACAGGCAGCTTCATATAATAGACGAGTCTCATTTACTTTATTTATCTTTTTTTAATCAGCGGTTTTATGCCAGAAAGTAAGAAAGCATTAGGTCATCTTTCAAAGTTTTTTTTTTCTTTACTTCCTTCTGGCCGTCGTTTACTGTGAGATAAAAATTATCCATTGAAACTAGTGATGGGCGATTCTCGAGAATTCGACAATCGAGAAAAATCGTCATCGTAAAAAATCACAATCGATACAGCCATCGATTAATTCCAAGAATCTACAATCGAGATGTTTTACAATCGATTATAACGAGAAAAGCTAAAAACAGTTATTGGAAAACTTAGCTATTATTCTGGCCGACAATTTCATAGTAGTGGCTTAGTGATGGGCGATTCTCGAAAATTTACCAATCGAAAAAAATCGTTATCGTAAAATATACAATCGATACAGTCATCGATTACTTTCGAGAATCTACAAAGGAGATGTTCTGGAATCGATTATTGAAATCATTGTTTTTACATATATATAAGGCAGATTTTATTAAATATAGGGTAATTGAAAACAGATGGAATAAAAAAACAACATACCAAAGGGGGGCTATAAAGGAGCCATAAGACTGGAAAAGTCTTGTAAGGTTGCCCCCTGGTTGAAAAAAGCTGAAAAAACGCGAGTACCTATGAAGCGGTAAGGGGAGTTTAAGTATCAAAAATTAGAATTTTTCGGCAATTAGCACCAATATGGCCAAAAAAATAAGAATAAAAAGCACCCCCTAGTGGCAAAAAAATGAACTAAAGGATGATAAAAGGGATCAAAAATTTTTATTGATTTTTCTACGTCATTTGAGATTGGATCTTTATTTTCCCCATTTTTAGAAAGTCTTCGACTGGAATACATTAAACGAACCCCCGCGGGGAGAAAAGTAGGGGGGGGGGTGGGCAAGGATAGTGCATAATATGAATAAGTGGTCACAGGACTTTCCAATGATATGTCACATGAGGGGTGTCGGCTAAATTTAGAAAAGTGCCCCCGCGCGGGCGCAAAGTAAGGGGAGGGGCGCGGGCGATATATAAAATGAAATAGTAGTCACAGAGCTTTCCAATGATATATCACATGAGGGTTGTCAGCAAATGATAGAAAAGAGTCCCAACTCCCAGGATTCCAATTATCGTGCCCCCCGAAATATACACTGCCCATCCTTCTCTTTGAAATTTTCATATATTAAAAATTATTTATCGGAGGGCTCCGTAAAAAAATCCGATCTAAAATGTTTAAAAACGCTACGATTTCAAAAAAGTACGAAAAGTGCCTCTTTCGGGGCGCCAAACTAGGGAGGGAAGAAGAAAGGTTCATAATATGAAAGAGTAACTTTCCGATGATATACCAAATGACTGGTCCAAAAAAAGTTTGAAATCTACCCCTCCCACTTGGGTTCCCTCTTTTATCCCAGAATATACCCGGAAATCACGCAGCCCCACTTTTAGAATTTTATATTTAATAAATAATATTTATCGGAGAGCTCCATTAAAAAACCTCATTTAATGATATTTATTGTAGAAATCTCTACAATTAAAAAAAAAAAAAATCACCCCCGCACCGCTCCCCCACCCCGCCCCCTTCCGTAATTCAACTCTGGGAGGAGAAAGGTTCATAATATAAAAGAATGGTAAAAGGACTTTCCGATGATATGTCAAGGAGAGGTTTGGTAAAAGTTTGAAAATTACCCCCCCCCCCCTTTGTCCACTCTCGCGCCCACCAGAATTCACTCACCTTCCTCTTTGAACTTTTTGTATTTAATAAATAGTATTTATCTGAGTCTCCAGGTATGGGCAGCTTGGCAGAGCTAAAATAAGAGAAACATTGAAAATTCGGGGCAAAATGACACTAAATTTAACAGTAAAGTTTGAAACTAGGACTATACAGAAACTGAATACATAAACCACTATGCTTCATAACCCACATCGGTTAGTAGCAATAAAAAGATAAGTGCCAGTTAAACTGATGGCATTGAGCTCACGTTATTCACACTAATTGCATATTATACTCTTATTTCAAAGAATAATGTCCCTCAAAAAATAAATGAAGGGAAATATCCCCCGTTTGCCCCTTTTATACTTAACCAATGAACCTCCAAATCTAATCAGGGAAACTCCTTAACTTAACTATATCAAATCAACCTTCAGTATATGAAATTTGAAGCAAATCACATAATTCTGCATGGAAAAAAGAAACATATCGCTAAATTAAGGGTGGTCTAACCAATTTAACCCTTTTATACTTAACTAATGAACCTCCAAATCTAATCAGGAAAGCTCCTTATCAGAACGAACATAGAAAAAAAAATTAAAGTAAATTGAATAATTCTCCATGAAAATCCATTTATCTAAATTAAGGGGAGCGGACTTGCCCCCTTTTCGCCCTTGTATACTTAATCAATGAACCTCCAAATCTAATGAAGGAAGCGCCATATCGGAATAAATCGGTATATTAAATTTGAAGCAAATCGAATAATTCTGCATGAAAACCCTTTTATCTAAATTAAGGGGGAGACTAGCCCCTCTCCTTTATACTTAACCCATAACCCTCCAAATCTAATCAAGGCAGCTTCTTAACATAATAAACCGGTATCCCAAATTTGGAGCAAATCGAATAATTCTGCATGAAAAACCCATTTATCTAAATTAAAGAGGGGTCTACCCCCCTTTATACTTAACTAATGAACTTCCAAGTTTAATCGGGGAAGCTCCTTAACATAATAAGCCGGTATACCAAATTTGGAATAAATCGAATAATTCTGCATGAAAAGCTCATTTATCTAAATTAAGGGGGGGGTCCAGCCCCCTTCTCCCCCTATATATTTAACCCGTAAACCTCCAAATCTAATCAAGGCAACTTCTTAACATTATGAACCGGTATACCAAATTTGGAGCAAATCGAATAATTCTGCATGAAAAACCCATTTATCTAAATTAAGGAGGGGTCTACCCCCCTTTCCCCCCTTCACACTGAACTAATAAACCTCCAAGTTTAATCAGGGAAGCTCCTTAACATAATAAACCGATATACGAAATTTGGAGCAAATCGAATAATTCTGCATGAAAAACCTATTTATCTAAATTAAGGAGGGGGGGCAGCCCCCCTTCTCTCCCTTTATCCTTAACCAATGAACCGTCAAAACTAATCAGCGGAACGCCTTATCAGAATAAACATAAAAAAATTGAAGCAAATCGTACATTTTAATCAAGAGTTATCGCGTTACGTACATACATACGTACGTACGTACATGCATACACACAGAACCGACGGGTACATTAGCTCTCAGGCTTAGATAGCCTGTGAGCTAAAAAGAGATTGGATAAGCAGATGGACTCCTTTGAGAAATTATGACTTAAACCAGAAATGCGGTAAGTTTGACTCTGAAAGCTTCATTTCCATCGCGCATTTCGGCAAATCTCATCTCGATGATTTTTCCAGCATTTCGACGCTTCCACATGGAAAGCTGCTCGATGGCTGGTTCTCTCGCGGTTTTAAACCTTTCGGGATGGGAAGTCTCTCGAGAGTTTATCTCGCCGTTTTCAACCTTTCTCGATTGGAAGCCTTTCGCTGGTTTCTCTCGTCCTTTTCGAAATCTCCCAATGAAAAGCCTTTCGAGGATTTCTCTCGCGCTTTTCAACATTTCGCTATGAGAAGCTTTTCGAGAATTTCTCTCGTCCTCGGCAGAGAAGAAAAGTAAGAAAATTTATCGAGAGTACCAAGGGACGAGATAGAGAAAGAGGCATGACAATGAGCTGTGAAATGAAGCCCTAATTTTCAAAGTTTCTCTTATTTTAGTCCTACCAAGATGTCACCTATCTGGAGCCCTCCGATAAAAATTATTTATTAAATATAAAAATTTCAAAGAAGAAGGTGGGCCGGGTGATTTCGAGGGAGGAGGACGTGAGAGTGGAATCATGCGGGGTGCAATTTTAAAAATTTTACCGAACCCTTCCTGTGGCATATAATCGAAAAGCCCTTTGACCACTCTTTCATACTATGAACCTTTCTTCGCCCAAAGGGGGATGGGGAAGGGGCGATCAAATTTTTAAAACTGTAGCCGATTTCTATAATAAATTTAAATATCACTTTAGATGTGGGTTTTTTATGCAGTCTTCCGGTAAATATTATTTATTGAATATAAAAATTTTAAATTGGCGGCTGTGTGAATTCCGGGCCGAAAGAGTGGGCCCACGGGGGGAGGGAGGGGGAGCAATTTTCAAACTTTTTTTGGGCCAGTCATGTGATACGTCATCGGTAAGCTCTCGGATGACTCTTTCATATTATGAGACTTTCTTCCTCCCCTCCCCAATTTGGCCCCCACTGCGAGGGTAGTTTTTTCCGTTTTTATCATTTTAAATCGGATTTTTTTATGGAGCCCTCCGCTAAATATTATTTATAATATATGAAATTTCAGGACACTTTTCCAAATTTAGCCAAGACCCCTCATGTGACATATCGTTTGAAAGGTTTGTGACTACTTATTGATGCTATGCACTTCCGGTGGCCGCCCCCCCCCACTTTGACCCCCCCGGAGGACACTTTTCCAAATTTAGTCAATACCCCTCTTGTGAGATATCGTTGAAAAGGTCTGTGACAGTGGCGTGGCGTGAAAATTTTCGTTGGTCATCGCAATTATTTAAGTTTGTGGTGAAAAATTATTAACTCTAAAATTCAATGGTTGAATGTTCAAAAAAGAAACTTTAAATCTTACCTTCACTTATACATGAACTCCAAATGTTCTGCTAAAACTGGATCGTAGAGTTTTAAAAGCTTATTAAGAGTTTTAAAATAATTGCTTGGTCATCGCCGCATCCAGCGATGACCGGACGCCACGCCACTGGTCTGTGACTACTTATTTATGTTATGCACTTCCGGTGACAGTCCCCCCCCACTCTTCCCCCCCCCGGAGGACACTTTTTCAAATTTAGTCAAGACCCCTCGTGTGAGATATCGTTGGAAAGGTCTGTGACTACTTATTGATGTTATGTACCTACGGTGTCCCCACCACCACTTTGCCCATCCCGGGGGACACTTTTTCAAATTTAGCCAAGACCCCTCATGTGAGATATCGTTGGAAAGGTCTGTGACTACTTATTGATGTTATGCTCCTCAGGTGTCCATCCCCCCATTTCGCCCCCCCTACCGGGGGACACTTTTCCAAATTTAGCCAAGACCCCACATGTGAGATATCGTTGGGAAAGTCTGTGACTACTTATTGATGTAATGCACCTCCGGTGACCGCCCCCCCCCCCCACTTTTCCCCCACAGGGGTGTTTTTCTAAATTTAGCCGAGACCCCTCATGTGACATATTGTTGGAAAGGCTTATGACCACTTACTCATGTTATCTACCTCCCGCACCCCTCTTCCTCTTTGCCCCCACGGGGAGGGCATTTTTATAAATTCAGATCCAGACTTCTCATGTGACATATGGTTGGAAAGGCCTAAAGACCTGTGACGACTTAATCATATTATGCAGCTTCTGTGCTCCTCCGCTCGCTTTGACCCCTCCCCCAAGAGATCTGGTCCGAGGTTCATTCGTTTCGATATTATATTTTTTACAAGATTTTGTAGTGCGTGCACACCACACCCGCCTGCTATCATATATCAGTGCCGTATATAGCGGGTAACCTGTTCGTGATTTCATATTACAAGATTACGTATAAATTAGGGGCCCCGATTAAAGGAGGGGCCCGCTAGCGGTCGAAGTCACCTAGTCTTTATTAACATCGACTCATTCCAGTTCACGCGCAGACGATTCTTGATAAATGTATGACGTATATAATACATAATATATGATTTATAAAAGAAATTTGCAAACTGTAGTCATCGAGAAAAAATTTACACAATCGAAAAATATCGAGATGTCCATACAATCGAGAAAATCGAGAAAAACATCTCGTTATCGCCCATCACTAATTGAAACTAAGAACTGACATTGAATATATAATTCGTAATAAAAAACAACGTCATAAGTTTAAAAATATATACTTCTAGAATTAGTGGGGTTTTTTGCGAGCAGATTCAAAACTAATTAAATTTCATGCAGGATTTTGTTTAGTACAATAAATAAAATTATAAAATACACTAATTTTAGTACTATAAAGAAACTTACTTCAGTTGCTGCAAGAGGTAAGAAAAATTCCTCGATTTGAAATTTCAAAAACTACCCCAGTGAAGGAGAAGGGCTTGCATCATTTTAGTACGAAATTCCATAATATATCCGACTAGCCATATTTAAAGAATGAAATGTTTCATCCTCAAAATAGGACCCGCCAGACAAAAGTTTCTTTTTTTTGCTAGCTTCGACAGGACGAAGATGAATAACACAATATTATTGATATAAATTAATACGAATTAACACTAAGTCCATTGCACACGCTTTGTAGAATTTCCGGGTGTAATCTTCAAGCGTCGTCTACTTCTGTTCTGTGTCTATCCCGCCCTTATATGGACGACAGCTTCTAAGAGACATTTGATGTCAAGCACACACGTCAGATGTATGTATTCAATAAATAAATAATCCAAGTGAATACGAATTTAAATCGCAGAACCTCACATTCCGCGAAAAACGAATTAAAATACACGCGTACATAAAAGCAAACTTCGTTTGAATTACAACGTATACCAACTTTGAACGAAGACATCTAAAACGCATGCGCGACTGGCAGTGCCCCAGTGCCCCCTGGTGGTTATTGCGTCGGAAGAATCAAAACGTCTTAAATTAAGACACGTTTAAAGCAATGAAGTGTCTTAAAATAAGACGTTTGCGGATATTTTAGACATTATTCTCAGTTCGTTTACACCATGGTCATAGTAAGACGCTTATGTATCTTAAATTAAGACATCTATAGTGTCTTAATTTTCAGATTAAGACACTTAAGTGTCTAAAATTCTTTTTCAGTCACATATGTGTCTAAATTTAAGACGCTTCTATTTGCAGTGAATGTATTGCAATTTAGCTTAAATCGATTGAACACAATTTAAGTATACATTAAGGAAAAGAGATTTCAAAAGATAGTATAAAAAAATTTAAAAAAAAAAGCAATTTAACAAATTACAACGACCATTTGGAAAATGATTTTTTCAAAGACTAAAATTTAAGACATATAAAATCGCACGGAGTTGATCACACATTACGTACGCCATGAATTAAACATTAATAGTGTTATTACACGTAAAAATTGCAAGATTTCCTGAAACTTACGTATTATCCACCTGAAACTACGTATTATCCAAGCATTTCATTGGCTGTTCGGGAAAAGGCTTTTCCATCGTCAGATTTCTTGGAAATCTGACGACCAATTTTCAATGAAATTTCATTCTTAAACTTCTAAATATCCCACAATATTACTTTTTACACCGTCGTATAGAGAAAAAAATGTACTTTTAAATGCAATTTGTTTGAAAGCTGTATCTCAATTTGTTTCTGAATTATTAATTTTTTTTTGTAGCTTTTATTACTTTTTTGTCATAGTGGCAACAGGAGTATCCATCTCTGTTGAAAGTAAAGGGAAATACAGATTACTGTATAGACCCATCAGAAAACGAATAAAATGCGGATTAAACCAATAAAAAGCTTCAGATATGCTTTTGATTTCCTACCCTGACGAGCAAAATAACCATTTTTCCAAATGGTTAAAAATGATTTACTAGGATCCCCTGAGCCCAATCATCGAAATTTTGAGCTCTTAACAAAAAAAAAGGTTGTCGCCCGTGGTAATTGATTGTCATAATTGTATAAAGACTGTATGATAGAATTGTCATAATATCATAAAAAATGTATGATAGAATAACTGCATGAATATATATGGGGCATTCTCACATTCTTTTGACTTTTCAGGAATAAAAATTTGGTGAAATTAAACTTACTAAAATAACATTTTAAACTTATTGACGAATGCCTTAATGATTCAAAATAAAGAAAAAATGGTCAGCAGCGAAAAATGTTTTGTTTAACTGAGGTGTAAGTTAAACTTCCGAGTTTAATGTTACTTACCATTTTACCGCTGTAACTTTTTATTTTCTTCTAAATTTTTACTTATAATGAATTTGCATAGTACCCACAGGACATTCAAATAAGAAATAACAACAATGTAGTATTTTTAGTACAACATTTTGGTATAACATTGTTTTAAAGAGGTGTTAAAGGAGGGGCTGTAAGGAAAAAAAAGGATACGGTATTGGAAAAAAGGGACGGTAAGGGGAAAAAAGGGGGAAGGTAAATTACAACCTATTTTTAGGCAAATCATGTCAAGACTAAGTAATAGCCACAATGGTGATTGAATTTTAGATACAGATATTTACATTGTATTACATTAAAAAAATTTTAATTTATTTCGAAATGTGCAGGAATAAACCTTGGGGACGGTAAGCCTGCTAATAAAACCACATAGCTTGAAATTGATATTTAAATGCTGATTTAAATTCTGCAGTAAATTTCCTGTCAAAACATTTTACCCATTCTTTCTCTAGCATACTTCTGCATGAGAAAAAAGTCGAAAAAAAAAGTTATGTGGCTGCAGCTGATGTGATTTTCTGTATTAGATTAGCAAGAGAGACGGTAAGGAATCTAAAACCCAGGGGCAGAGTTCAAATAATAATAACAACCCTAAAAATGTATGCAGGTTAATTTTTTTCTACATATTTATATAAAGCAATAGTCCCAATTTCGGAAAAAAAATTACATCGGATTACTTTTATTGAAACAGCTTTTATACAGACAGCTCCAAACTTAAAAATCTGCATCAGGGACACGGGACGGTATAGGAATTTTGTGGTATATTTGGACCTCCAACATCGTCCAACACTTATTTATCTCGTTAATATTGTTCTGCAGTCATGCAATGGGATTTTTTCCAATATAAGAAATAGAAAAAAAAATCCCAAGAATATGTACTAAAATAAAAATTATTATCCAGCGACAGAAAAATATAGAAATGTCAAAAGATTGTGAGAATGCCCCATATACAGCTCATGATTCGAACTAGAAGTTATGTCAATTATCTCTTAAACGGCTGATGGTCAAAACATACTTCAGTTACAGAAAGTATGCAAATGTATTAGCTTTTAGATATATTTGTGTTACAAGCGTTTGAATATTACAGTACGAAATTTAAATTTTATGCGGTCCTTGTGTCCTATAAGTTATTTCGATGCTTGTCTTTTATAGGGGTCTTGGCGAGATAGAGAAAAATGACCTTGGCAAAAAGGGAAATTTTTCATATTTTCTGGGAACTTATTCACTTTTTCAAACACATAAGCAATTGATTTTCATTATTTATACAATTTAATTAATAAGAAGCCATTTATCAATTTTTATATTCAAACAAAAGTTATCTATCTATATATATAAACAAACATAAATGTTCATCAGGCCTGTTTTCATAGCTGTTTATATCATTTGGCCTACAAATTTTAATTTCTTAAGTTTGAATTAAGCCAAGTACTTTTAAAAGCGCCAAGACCCCTATAAGAAACAAGTATCAAATCTCCTACTTGCTTTGATAAGTAAAACAGTAAAGGTTTTATTCTTCTACGACCAAAATTTACCGAATAATGAATGTTATGAAATTTCAACGCTCTCCGGCACTAAAAAAGCGTGTTTCTGTCTTTCATTTTGTGTTAATCCTATCTTTGAAAATAAAATTTCGAAAAAATATTTTACGCACAGATTATTCAATGCTACTAGATCTTGTTCTAAGATTACAGTTTATATACAAGGTGTCCACTGCCAACGGTGTCCAATGGCTAATTCCTAAACCGTTAATCATAGACATATAGTTCCAATTACAAAAAGTTTTAAATGAGGTAAAGAAATATTGTAAAAGCAATTTGGGTCAATAAAAACAATTCTTAAAAAATTACGAAATTTAAATTTTTATACGGTTTCCCGGTCCTATAAGTTATATTTAGTAAAATTTTCCTATTACACTGACTAGTAAGACAAAAAAAGTCCCGTTCATATAACCCTAAAAATGACAGAGTTATGAAACTTTAAAAATACATGACTTATACCACTTTTCTGCAGCTGAACACATACGAGTTCGCCATTGTTTGAGGGGTTCATTACCAAGTGCTTAAAGTATTCGAAGAACTTATTCCATGTGTATCTGCGCTTTGAAAAAAATCGCACAAGTTTCAGAGTGAGTAAAATAATTGTATTTTAACATATGTTTTATTTTGTAAAGATTTGAGACTGTTTCTTTTCATGATTTCTTTTAACAAAAATTATATTACTTTTATAAATTTTTATTGAACTTCAACAATCGTATGTATGTTTTTCCAGTTCAAAATTTGTACTCGAACTTTAACTCACTTTCAAATATCCGGTCGTGATTGAATTTTACATACTGACGTAAATCCGATAACAATCTAATAGTACGATTTTCGGTGGTTACCATTTATATTTATTTTACAGGATAACAGAAAACATTTCCGATAGATTACTGCTAAGAAGTTTAAGGAAAAGTTTTAGAATAGATAACACAAGACTGCGATGGTTGTGTTTTTTTAACTTTTATGCATTTTCTATCACTAAATCCGAAATCTACCTTAATTTTTAATCATCATGTCAGGTTTTTTCGCAAATCATAAATTGACAAAGTTACAAAAAATAACGAAATAACCAAGTTAAAAAGTAACAAAAATCGGATTCTCTAAAATAGAGGAGATGACTGTATATTTTAACTTTTGATAATTGATTTGTATGCACTTTTTAGCACTGAATCTGAAAAATGACCTTCATTTTTAACTATCACGTTAGAAGTTTTTGCAAATCGTAAATGTCAAAGTTAAAATATAGCGAAAGTCTTATGCTATAAAACAGATGTTAAATTCTTTTAATTTTATTTAATTCAATAATTTATTCAATTTTTTGGCTTATACTGGGATTCTTACAGCTAAGCAGTTGAGGGGTCCGATGAGGTGGGAGAGGAGGTTGAATTTTATCTTTGAAATTTGCGATTTGCGAAAATTCCTGACATGATGGTTAAAAAGAAAGGTAATTTACGGATTCAGCGGTAAAAAATACATAAAAATCAATCATCAAAAGTTAAAACACAACAATGACATCTGTTTTATAGTACCAAATTTTCGCTATTTTTTCCTTTTTTTAACTTTAAAATTTACGATTTGCAAAAAATCTTTACGTGATAGTAAAAAATGGAGGTCAATGTTGGATTCAGCGGCACAAAATACACAAGAATCAATTATCAAAAGCTAAAACTATTAATTTTCATCAGTTTATTTAACAAAAATTCTGTCTTTTTCCCTTCCTATATGTTTATTACAAATTGTATATTTTGCATTAATATGTCAGAATGATTAAAGCTTTCAAATTTATATTGCAATGTTAATTTTACTTTCAACCATTTTTTAATATATCTGACGAAATTATATTTCTACTAAATTTTTGAATGACCCCTAATTTGCAGAAAAAAAATATGCTCCAACTTTAAACAGTTATTATTCGGCCAATTTTAATCGTAGAATAACGGGACTTTTTTTTGTCTTGCTTGTCAGTGTAACAGGAAAATTTTATTAAGTATAACTTATAGAACCGGGGGACCATATAAAATTTTAAATTTCGTAACTTTTTAAAAAATGTTTTTATTGACCCAAATTGCTTTTAAAATATTTTTTTTACCTCATTTAAAACATTTTTGTAATTGGAACTATATGTGTATGACTAATTGTTTATGAATTAGCCATTGGCCACCATTGAGAGTGGACACCCTGTATTTTTTCCCTTTTTAAGAGAAACATATACTACTGGATTATTACTTTTTTTGTGTGTGTGTGATCATATTAATTAATCTCAATGCACATACTTCCAGGCTTCATTTCTTACATTCTGTATCATCTAAACAGGAAAAAATGTAGTAGTCGTTTATTACTTTTTCCCCAGACTCGTATTCACATATGCATGTGTTATTAAAGCGTCTCTTTTTATTCACATTTTGAATGATTCATAGTTCCTGTTGAAAACTAAAGATGCATGGAATATCAAAATTGAAGAAGTAATTCAATGTGAACACCGGAACAAAATTACAGCAACCAGCCTTATAAAATTCCAAATATTGTGATCATACTACCGCAAAAATCTGTCTGTCCTTTCAGCTACACTAACCACAAAGATTGAATATGAAGGTAAAATCCTGGAATGTTACATTATGTGTTATTTCTTTTTTCTATTACTCTGATGATAAAAAAATATATATATAAGCTCGTAAAAAATGGGAAACGAAATTGAACCAATATCTTCTATTTCGTTCGTTTTCAGGTACGGCAATAGAATATCTAATAAGTAATAGAATTTTTTGTCCATTGAAATTGTAATCGAAATTACTGAAGCGTTCCCGGTAAGTAACCGAATAGATACCGTAGTAATTGGACGACATTCTTTCTTTTCTTTTTTTTTTTTTTTACGAAGTAATTGATTCTTTAGGAAATATTATTTTCAGACTTATTATTTTTGGCGCAATATCTTCTTGTTTATGTTAGTGTCTAATTTAAAAGTTTTTACGTTTTCAATATGCTAGATATCCAGGTATTTGTGTCTTAAAAAAAAACTTCAGTTCGCTTTTTAAAAGGAAATTGGTATTATTAAGTCGATTCAAATATGAATGTTTTTCTTTCGAAAAGAAACTGTTCAGCTAATATTAAATTTCTGTTCATACTAGATTATCTTCATCATTATCAATATCATTTTTAGATCATTGACATTATATAGTTGTCATTGTTAACGTGTTTTACTATGTTTACTTATGGTTCAGTTAATTATATTAGTTTTTAAAATATCTATTTTGCATCAACAAAATGGTGTGAAGCATAAATTATAAAACGATTTCGAACACATTCAGAATACTGTAACAAAACCTCTCAGTTTAATAAGGTGAAAGATGATATTTAAGGAAATAATTTGAAAAAAGCTTAAAACATTTCAAAACCCAATTTGAGCAATTATTATTTATATCCGAAAAAGCATTCGAATTCTTTTGTGAAGCCCTGTGTATAATCTATAGATTCGTATGTATGTGGTGATTTTACCGGCTTTTGGATTGATCTGTTCAGTTTTTAAAAGGTTGTTACGATTTACGATTATTGAAGACATGATTTGCAGCCGAGCATTGGCATGCTGCGAATAGTGGCATAGTGAAATGGGATGCACAGAAAGTTTTCCCAAGGAAAATTCACTCATTTAGAATTAATTGAAAGAATGTTTCTTCTGTATATTTCATCTCACGAAAATACCTTCCACAACATTCATATTCTAAAAATACTACAGCGGCGTTAATAAAACGATGTTATAAAGGATCCATAATCAGTACGCTGACTTTAAACCAAGCAGCCGTAAGTTATTTTAGCAATAAAAAACACGACAAAAAGCGAGCTCCTAACCTCATACAAGCCAATTTAAGGGAACCGGGAAATAGTCCAGTCAAATTGTCAGAAAATTGGGCCGATAGATGCAAAAATTCTGCTAGAAGATTTTATGTTTTTAAAGTGTTTATAGGGATGTTAATAACAGGAATTAATTGTTTCCCAACAAAATATCTCGAGGCTAAACTTTGTGGAGCCAAAAAACCACGAAATTTTCGGACTTTTTTCAGTTTTTTGCCTATAACTCGAAAATTATAAAATTTTTGTGTACCATACTTAATTACAAACAGAAAGAAAATTAAATTCTCTACAAATTTCATACTAAAAACGTTTTTCTAAACCCATTATTAAGCGCGCTACAACTTTTTGAAAATAGCACATTTTTTTCAACTTCATAGAAAGTGACCTATTTTTCGCCTCCCATCCCTAAAAAAAATTTCTTTTCATCACTAACTGTGGAAATGAAATGCACCTATTGATGAATAAGTAAGAAGGCAAATTTTCCAGAAGGTTAGGCAGAAGGTAGGGTTGCCAGATAGTACGTTTTTCTCGTACGTTATATGTTTTTAGTATTTTTTAGGTCTATAGTGCTTTTTAGGTATTAGGTATACGTTTGAATGTGTGAGCACAACGCTTTCTTCCATTTTTCTACCCCATCCCACTTTTGATAGTTTAAAAAATATTCTTTTTCAGTTTACTTTAAAATTTCACCTTTTGCCAAAAATAAGTTATGGATATGCGCATCAAATGTAAAAACGGCTTGTTTTAGATCAGTAATACAAAAATCTTGGGTGAGTTGTGTAATATTAAGTGCGCATTTGCTGTTGAAATAGATCAAGTGAACTCTACCTTATTATAGATAAATATCTACATTATAAAAATTTTTATTTAGTCTAACTGTATCATAAGTTTAGATATTTTGTTTGATTTATTATCACCTTTTATGCTTAACCATTAAACGTTGAGCCTGATACATTCCCGGGCAATTTGTCCGTGATTGTATCGGGCGCGATGATTACAAGGTTAAATACAAATATTTATTTTTGTAGGGTGTCCATTGCTAAAATTTTCCTAATTATTAAATTGCAGGATGGTTTGATTTATCTTTATTCTTACAATTCAATTACTTTTTCATTCATAATTGGATAAGACTGCAAAATTAGTTTTAAAATGTTAACAGAATAATGCAATACAAATGCAGTTAGAGAATAATGATTAGATCGATTAATTAATAATAACCACTTTTTAAGGAAATTCGTTAACGAAAACATTACTGGCGCATTCAATATAGTTTAGCATGGTACGAAAAAGAACGATAGTGCGATAAAATAAAAACAAACTAGTGTCAATCAAAATCTTCGTTTTTTCTGAGATAAATCTGGCAACCTTAGCAGAAGGACGATATCCGGCAACCCTAGCAGAAAGACAGTTACGAAGGGAGGGGGGGGGAGTGGCAGGGGATAATAATAGGGAATGCAGTTGGAAGATAGCGGTCACGTGACTTTCCGACGCAGGTGTTCTTTCTTAAAGACTCACCCTTCCCTCTCTACACTGGTCTGGTATCTTACTATTCAGTTTATTGCGCGTCTGCTTCTCGTGCAGTAGTGAAAAATGAGCGAGCCCGATCCAAAATTGTGTTTCGTTTGCCAAACGGCTTCAAATCGTGATACACGCATTGTGACCCAGAAATGACTTGCCAAGCTCTTTGAATGTAGCGTTCAACGTCAGAATAATACTCATCAACGTTTTCTGAAAAGTGGCAAGGAAGTTAGAGTACATGAGGATTGCCGAAAAAAATATGTGAATGAGAGAATGATAGCAGCATATGTTCGTCGGGGTGAAGAAGATTCTACACAGGCTAATTTGTACCTCCGATCGAGCACTTCTTTCAAGTTTCGAGATAATTGCTTCTTATGTGGAGAAGGTAATCCCGATGACTTCAACGAGAAACAATCAAAAAAGCCCTACGCAAACCACGCAGACATTGAACAGTTTGAGGTTCCAGTTATTTGCTAAATCAGCCACAAAAAGCAAAGTTCATCTTGCAAGGCTGCCACCGACGCAAGAGGCTGCGCAGCATCATTTCCTAAGATGTTATCATCAGGTACAACCTTGGCTAGGAAACAACATGCCCCCTGAAGAATGGGGGTGGATTCGCAGGTCTGACGGTCTTTTTCAGCCAGTTCAAATGTACCAAAACCCAGCACCTGAATCCTTGCTGCATGTTGTCTCATGTAGCTGTAAAAAAGGGTGCACCAAGGCATGCTCTTGTCAAAAATCAGGACTCAAATGCTCGGCAATTTGCAAAAACTGTAACGGGGTCAATTGTGAAAATGTGGATGATATTATTTATGCAGAAGAAGAGGATTATGAAGCTGATACCTGGGAAACCATCGACCAAACCAGCAACGTCGATGACTTTCGCAGCCAGGATGATGATGTCGCAACAAGCTCAAAGCTGTTGAAGATCATGCAGCCTGCCGCTTTGCTTCTCAAGCTGAGGTTGACGAACCAAACTCATCAACCCGCAAGCGCTCCAGACGTTACTAAATTCATTAAAGATGTTACTGTAACTATTTTTTTACTTACATTCATGCTACCTACATTCATAATACCTACTATTATTGTTCTCACCTTAAGTTGTAAATACAAAAAAAAATTACAATATTGTCAATTTTTTACGGTTTTACCGTTGTAATTAATCATTATTACTATCATGCAAATACCTGTAATATAAAAGGTTACATTAAAGAGGATAAAAGAAATAAAAATGGTGTCAAATGTTGGTATTTGCGATTTTTTCACAAAGTTAGAAAAAAAGTATCATTTTCAGGAAGCTGTAGCGCGCTTAATAATGGATTTAGAAAAATACTTTTATAATGAAATTTGTAGAGAATTTAATGTTCTTTCTTTTTGTAATAGAGTATAGTACACAAAAATTTTATAATTTTCGAGTTATAGGCAAAAAACTGAAAAAAGTCCGAAAATTTCGTGGTTTTTTGGCTCCACAAAGTTTAGCCTCGAGATATTTTGTTGGGAAACAATTAATTCCTGTTATTAGCATCCCCATAAACAGTTTAAAAACATAAAATCTTCTAGCAGAATTTTTGCGTCTATTTTTGACAATTTGACTGGACTAAAAGCCCTATCTCCGCCCTGTTAAATTCACTAATTTTGCGTACCTTTTTCTCAGAAATGGTGAAACACAGAGGCCTAGATATTTTAGAGTAGTTAAAATGACATGATTTACGTATTTTAACAGACCATTTTCGTTCTAAGCGAAACTCAAAATTAATTGTTTATTGAAAATCATTTTTAAATTAGCATTTTTGGTAAGATTTCACTGCCTAAAATAAATATTTCTCAACAAATCATTAAATCCCTGTGTTAAAGTATACAATATATCATAATATAAGCACTAAATAAAAATCTGAGTTCTTAAGTTTAATAGATATTAAAAAAAAGGAACATAAACATGAAATATCCAAGTTTTGAGAAAAAGTCAATTAAAGATTTAAATGGTCATTAAGCTGTGAAGTACTCTTAGAAAGAATGAATAATTTCAACACTTATTTATATATATATATAAACATGTGTGGCACATCGTTGGAAAAATAAAAGTTTAAACTATTTAATGATATAAAAAAAAGTAAAAATCGATTTTATGGTTGAATTTAGCTTTCCCGGTCCCCTTAAGGGAAATTTCGCGCAAAGATACCGACACCACGGCGTAGATCTGGACGTATCAGAAATCGGCGCTAGTCAAATAATCCAATCAGAGCGGGCGGAATCAATATCCAGAGCGCATCAATTTCGTAGTGTCATGTGGCCCTGCGGAAAAAACGCGCGAAGGGAGAAGTTTAGAATAAAATAAGAATTAAAAAGAAAATGGTAAAATAATAACATTCCAATTGATTTGGCGTCTCGGATTTATCTTTGGGAAACGCAATAGCTTTAAGAGAGATTTTTATGAAGGGAAAATGCTTTTTAGATTAGAAATTGGAATAAGAATAACGTAATACGCGTTTTAAAAATAAAAGGCGCTTAAATAGAAATAATTACTAAGATAGTATTAAGAGATAGGGAAATAGTAAATATGGGGGAAAATACTGTTTTTTTTTTTTTTTTTTTTTTTTTTTTTTTGTAATATGTACACTGCATAGTATGTTAAAAGCATAATGCAATTGAAAAATTCCCTTTTGCAATTTTCATCAAATAACGGAAATAAATTATTTAATAAAACCCTGTATAGGATCTATAGAATTTATACAAAAATATGGTATGCAAAAAGTTAGTTACATTTAAAAATGGACACCACAACTGAAAACGCACTTTTAGTGCACATCAGCTATGTCTCTCAATTTCAAAATGTTTAAAATTGTGTAACATTAAAGAAGAAAAAAGCGAACGATTTTTTACCCCATATAGACGCGGAGGCGGCTTCACAGACGATCACTTTATCGAGTTGACGGCTGGAATTCCAGAATTAGACAAAACTCGATTAGCATATTAAAATGCAACTAGTCTGCCAAGTCGGATCTTGGTGAAAACTAACTGCACATCCGATTTTAGTGGTTGATCGGTAGGTTTATCATTGCGTTTTCATGCACCCAAAGGTATGAAAACATGGAGGACTGAGAGCAGAAAAACACGATGGTAAACTTACCGTCAACCACTAAAATCGGGTTTGCAGGTGTTTTCCACCAAAATATGACTTGGCAGACCAGGGAGGAACAGGGATGACCGCCCCAGGAACCCAGCTTTCACTTTACAGTTTAAATGCAATCCCGGGGGGTAGATTCAAATCTACTGCATATGGTAAGATACATTAACAATGACTAGTCTTTACAATATTTTAAAACAATTAATAACATACAGAAAAATTAATTCAGTGTGCTGTTTTTGACTCTGAAACTCTCAAGAAGTGTCATAAGTACATACTTTGACAAGAATTGTACTGTGTTCTATACATGCATAAACAATTACAAGACATATTTTTTTAATATTAGAGCTGGAAAACATTAAGTGAAATGCATATGATGGTTAATATAATGAGAGTACTAAATTACTAAATAAAACAAACCAAGGGAAATAAGACAAATATTTGCATTATATACAAAACAGGGGCTTCTGTGTGAAATGGGAGTTGAGAACAATGAGTTACTCTACTAACTCAAAAAGGGAGGACTTGGCAGACCAATTGCATTTTAGTATGCGAATCTAGTTTTAACTAATCCTGGAATTTTAGTCTTCAACTCTGTGCAGTCGCCTCCCGGTGTAATAGATACTTTTTTATTGTATACTTCTGAGAAGACATGTTTTAATCCTCCTGAGTGATACATATCAATTTCATTATGTTTGAAATATTTTAACATCATTAAAATGCACCGGAAACTATCCCCCCCCCCCACACACATACACAGACCATAATGTTAGGTAATTCTTTTGAGCGTCCCTGTAAACGAACTATAAATAAATGCTTCATACTTCATTCTCAGTACCGAATATGTCATAGTATTCCCCCAATAACGTAAACAAATTAAATGGCAATTGGAGTATATCTATACTAGTTCGATCACAGACACCGAAATTATAAATACTTTTCAACTATGCTGGAAATTGTTAAAAACTCCTTCATAGCTCTATAATTATGCAAAGGGCGTTTTTAAAAAGTTCCATTTAAATCTAATCGAAATTACTGAAGCGTTCCCGGCAAATAACCGGACAGAAACCGTCGTAATTGGATGATATTTGTTTTTTACGAAGGTACTGATATTGCAGTAAATATTTCTGTCTGGTTTATTATTTTCGCGCAATAACTCCTTGTTTATGTTAGTAAGTTAATTTAAAAGTTTCAATACATTAGTTAGCGAGACACATCTGTCTTAGAAAACTTCAGTTCGTTATTTACCAAGGGTTTGCTATTGCGAAATCGATTCGATGCTGCTGAATATTTTTCTTTCGAAGCAAACTCTTCAATTATTTTCAAATTCTGTTTACACTAGATTATCAACATCATTATTATATCGTTGATATTCCGGTCTAACATGTTTTATTCTCTTTACTTATTGTAATGTGAACTAATTTTATTTTTAATTTTATCACAATCATACCGATAAATAAAAATATCATACAAGAAAAGTTTCTAACTGAGGTAAAAGTTCGAGAATTTTCAAATTGTGTGATATCTTTACTAATCAGTATGATTGTGTTAAAATAATAATAAAACAAGGAGGTAATTGTTATCGCAGATCGCACAAGAGGGTTTCGTTTAATATTCCTTTTAAAATACTTTATCCTTTCGCAAAATCTTGAGTTCCACATTTCACGACCAAGAGCGCACTCTATTCTAAACAAACCTCTATCCGAAAGAAACTCCGTTTTACAACCTATCCGTAGATATATTAGTCGAGGGGATCGGGACCATAGCACCCGAAATAGGCAGGCGCCTCCTGGCGGTAAAAAAGTGGAATTAAAATGTGTAAGGCTGTGGTGCATAATATGAAAGAATAGTCAAAGGGCTGTGCAATAATATATCACGTGAGGTGTGTCGGCAAAAGTTAGAAAAGTGCCCCCCCGGGTGAAAAGGGGGAGGTTAGGAAAATTGCTTAAAATACACAAGTTAGAGCCCGTAGGGTTAAATAATATAATACGTTTAGAAAATTTTATGATTTTTCGTGTGATCGCAAGTGTTCTGCTATAAGTATGCAAAATTTCAAGTCTCCAACTTAATTAGGGGCTGAGTTAGAAAAATTGCTTAAAATAAGCCCAGAGGGGTAAATGTAAGACTTTTCAAAATTTTATGATTTGTCATTTGATGTGAGATTTTCAGCTATAAGTATGCAAAATTTCATGTCTCCAATATATAGAGTTTCTGAGAAAGAGCTCTGTGACACACGCACAGACAGACACAGGAGCGATATGAATAGGGTTTCGTCAGATGAACGCAACCCTAAAAAAGTATATAATGTTTCCAGCAATTAATGTAGTTTTTTTCACATGCGGCTGTCTACATAGCACAACAGATGCTATTGCCAGTAGATTGTCTGAGTGACTTGTGTCGGCCGGTTATCATTCCAGGTGGCTCAATTGGAAGAGCATGGAGAATTTAAACCAATGGTTCTGGATTCGATTTCCTGAATAGACATTTTTTCCCTCTGTTGGAAAAATTTGCACCGTGAATTAATGTTTTTTAAAACAACTATTTTATATGAACAGAATGGTTATTTTACTAAAATGTTTTTTCATAGCTCCATATGTATATAAAAACATTTTTGGGTATTCATTGAAATTTCATTCAAAATTAGTGAAGCATTTTTGGTAAATATCTGGGCAGATAAAATTCATAATTAGATGGTATTATTTTTTTACGGAGATGCTGATACTTCAGGAAATGCTTCTTTCCGATTTTTAATTTTTGCGGAATACCTTTGCGTTAGCATCTAATTTAAAAGTTTTTGCGTTTTCTGTATTCTAGTTAGCTAGGCTTTTCTGTCATAGAAAACTTTAGTTCGCCTTTTACGAGGCGATTGATATTTCGAAATCGATTCGTGTTTTTCTTTCGCAAAGTATTCGTCAGTTATTTAAAAATTCTTTTGATGTTAGATTATCAACGTCATTGATATTATATCTAATTGTCAATATTAACATAGTTTACCCTATTTTCTTTTAGTTCCCTTTCAAAAGGATTTTTCAAATAATTACTTTATGTCAACAAAATTGTTATTTTAAAATGCGTTTTTATAGCATCATATGTAGTATGTAAGAGCGTTTGGAGGTTTGGATGTCCATTGAAATTGTAACTGAAGTTACTGAAACTTCCTGGTAGGTAACAGAACTTTTAAATTAGTTATCTTCCTAATTGGTTGATATTCCTTCTTTACGTCTCTTTGACTTATTATTTTTGCGGAATACCTTCTTATTATTATTGATAATTTAAAAGATTCTAAGTTTTCAAAATGCTAGTTAATCATTTCTATCTTAGAAAACTTGTGTTCGCTTTATAATAAACTATTGATATTTCAAGGACTACTCAACTACTGACTGATAAGTGCTTTTCTTTCGAAAGGAGCTCTTGAACTATTTTCAAATTATTTTTATAGTGCATTGCCAGCCTGTTATAAGATCATTGATTTTGCATGTATTTTCCAATTTTAACGTATTTCACGCTCTTCACTTATTGCTCTAATGGTTTTAAAATACGTTTTATATCAAAAAAGATTTTTTTTTCTTGAAGCATCGTCATATTTCTTTATGTATGTAAAACAGGTTTTTTGGAGTGTTTATTGAAGTCTTAATCGCAATTAGTGTAAAATTCCTGGTAAATAACTGGACAGATATCGTGATTGGATGGTGTTACTCTTTTCACAAAGACATTGATAATATAGGAAATAGTTCTCTCTGGCTTACTTTTGTAGTTTTAGTTTCTCATTACTTTTTTTAATATCTTTTTATTTACGTAAGTGCTTAATTTAAAAGGTTTCTATTGATACACTTTCAGTATTCCAATTATCGAGGAATTTTTTTTCTTTGAAAGCTTCTGTTTGCTTTTTGACAAGAGATTGATCTGCCAAAGTCGATTCAAATACTGATAAGTGTTTTTCTTGCGCAAAGAACTCTAATTATTTTTTAATTTTGTTGATAATGCATTACCAACATTATTTCTAGATTACAGAATGATATCGCATGTAAATGCCAATATTAACCTGCAATTATTCTCTTTACTTGCCGTTCTTTAAACTAATGGTTTTAAAATAACTTTTATATAAAAAAGGGTTACTTTAAAAAGCATCTTCATAGTTCTTCTATTTTGGCTTAAAGGATTAATGTTGAACCATTTAATGATAATGTAATTCACCATCATCCGATCAACGCGTACTGTACAGCTACCAACCTATTGTATATCTACTTTATGATCACTCTGTATATACACTGGCCTGCAAAAGTTAAGGTACAGGGACTGGATGCTTTCGATTGCACACGGTTTGTCGAATATCTACCAACATTACTGACGAATTGTTCTTGAATTTCTAGGATGTAAAGAACATGTTTTATTTCATATTTCTCGATGAAGATTTAGTCGGGCCGACAATTAGGGGGCTAATAATAAATTTAATAATAAATAACATTTTCAATCAGCTATGCAACAGAAAATGCTGGAAATGGTTTGTCACTGCGTTAAATGATTATTTGGGTCCTGTTGAACGTTTGTGTGCATTTGTGTAAGCTTAGCACTAATATTTGTAAAGATGTTAACGTTTTTGTGAAAAATTCAAAAGTTTTTGTTTATAGCATACAGAGTTTTCAACCAAATTTTACACAGCTTTCTGAAAATCTGACAAAGAACAGTTGTAACAGTACACTTCAATTAAAACATGAATATATTGAATATTTAATGAGATATGGGCACTTGTATGAAATAATTTTTAACTGCGAGTACGTGAAATATTCAAAAATTTTTATTTCATAATTTGGTAGTCAGCTATTTAGGGCAACTTATCTGGAATGTCCAGTCAAATATCGAGAAATTTCACAAAGTTTTTTTCCACAACTTTTCAATCAACTCACTACATAATTCTTAGTTTTCACAATATTTGACTGGACTTTTTACAGAAGTTACCCAAAATAGCTGGCTACCAAATTATGAAATAGAAATTTTGAAATCTTACACGCATGCGCAGTTAAAAATTATTTCATACAAGAGCCCATATCTCATCAAATATTTAATATATTCATGTTTTAATTGCAGTATACTGTTGCTACTGTTCTTTGTCAGGTTTTTGGAAAGTTGTGTTAAATTTGGTTGAAAACTCTGTATGCTATAAACAAAAAACTTTTGAATTTTTTACAAAAACGTTAATATCTTCACGAATATGAGTGCTATGCTTACACAAATGCATACAAACGTTGAACAGGACCCAAATAGTCATTTACCACAGAGACAAACCATTTCCAGCCTTTTCTGTTACATAGGTGATCGCAAATATCATTTTATTATTAAATTTATTATTAGCCCCCTGATTGTACCCCCGATAAATCTTCACCGAGAAATATGAAATGAAACATGTTCTTTACAACCCAGAAGTTAGAACAATTCGCCAATAATGTTGGTAGATATTCGACAAACCGTATACAATCGAAAGCATCCAGTCTCTGTACGTTAACTTTTGAAGGCCAGTGTACTTTGTAAACACGTTTAATTTCTTAAATTAATTTGTTCAGTTTGAAAGCCAATTTATAGTGAAAGATAGGATTTAATGAACATTTTCATAGACCTCGAGTTCCTCGTTTAATTTATGCATTTATATCCTAAAATCGAAATTCATTAACGTAAGAATTCATTTATAGCGAACAATAATGTTTAATAATCATTTTCGTCCCGAACTTTTCGTTAAATATAGGTCCCATATTGCCTCTTTATATACATATTTTTTCATTTTCTTGTTTTAAGTGAAACAACTTAATGAGATAAGTGTTCCAAAGTCATTTTACATCATTAACTCAAGATTAACGATTCTTTGTTTTGTTAAACAAATAGCTTAGGTGTGCTTGACCGCTTACTGTTTAGGTAACGTCTACGGAGGAAGTTTACATAAATTGAGCCGCTCGTTGAGTTCTGTAAAAATGATCCGTCATCCTTTGTAAAATTGTATTTAAACTATTGAAAGTATGAGTCTTTTTAGCTGTAATTTACACAATAAAATTGCTTCGAACTTATGTGATTAGCATGTTATTTCTCGGTGGCTGATATTGGTATCTAATAACATACGCACAACTGCAAATATTTAATAACTTTTAATTAAACAGAGAATCAAAACATGTTTAAAAGTGCCCCTTTCTTTGGTCTACAAGAAACATAACGGTTTCACATAAAGAATATTCAGAGATCGGTAAATGCGGTCTCCACACTCTCAAAAAAGTCTGTGAATTGACGCATATTTTTCCGTTGATTTTTCACGAACATTTTCCGTTTTCACAGCGATTTGGCCATTTTTCCTCAAATCACGGAAAATTTACTATGATGGAATGATAATTTCAGAAATATTCCGTTAAGCTTTTACTACCAAAAAAATTACCCTCTTCACGCATGCATGCAAAGAAACTTGGTACATGTTAGCCAGAATATTTACGATTGAGAACAATGGCGGTAGTATTAAACTCTGATCAAAAGATAATAATTTGAAGGTAAGTTTAATTTACTTTTTCCTGGTTCTTTTCTTTCTTTTCGTTTGTTTGTTTGTTTAAATGTATTTTTTAAATTACCACTAATGTATGGTGATTGGTATTAAAAAAAATTTAACTTCTGGCTTTTGTAAAGCAAAATTTTAGCCTGTTCCGTTCGCTGCTTCGAAAGCTTAAATTATATAAATATTTTTTCAAAATTTAATTAAAAAGTGAATAAATATAAATTATTAAAGAAATATTAGCGTTGGGTAATTCGATAAGTGTTTATATTATATTAGATTTCAGACACTAATAAGATTTTTTACCGTTTGGAGCCGCAGTATTATTGCTAGAAACTTTTGAATAAGTGAATTTTAAATATAAAAATCTTTTGAATAGATTTTAGTGCAGAAATAATATCTTGCGGTTTAATAAAATCGTTTAATTATTTTTCGATTAATCGAGTCAGTTTATTCAAAATGTTCCAGGTGTTCTATTTTTTCCCCCAATTTTCATATTATTAAGTATTTTTGTTTGCAATATGCTATATTTTAAAACAAAAGGAAGGTCTCCTTACTGGGCAAACTCGGAATATTTTTTGAAAAGAAAAAACTAATTAAACTGCTTATGTATGTAATAAAGGATCAGTCAAATTTTGCGGCGGAATTACAGTAGAAAGTCTGTAAAAAAATAAAATACTTTCGAGTATTTGGCCCGAAAAGACTAAAGTGTCACGCGATTTGGCGAGCAGTACTTTTCCTCGCCAAAAGCAAACGATTTTAGTGCACCTGAAAATTGATTGTTAATTGTTTTTTAGAATGCGTGTAAATAGTATTTAATGAATTTAAACTTAAACAATGAGAGAGTTTAATAAGTAAATTTTTGTATTACATGTTTATGTTGCTTGTTATTTAATTTTATTACTTTAAAAACAATTTCATACACAAAAAATATTTTCATATATTAAAGAGTATTCCAAAATAAAGGCAAGATGAAGAAAGCTGCAGTTATTCATTTCAATATCAAAGAAGTCTTTGTTTCCATAGCAACAAAATTGAATCGACAGTGCTCAGTTGGACTTAATTTTGATATTGAAACAATTTTAATTAATTTAAATTTTTTAATTCATAAAATTTTATAGTTAACTTTTATTATATTTATATATATATAACTTTTATATATATATATATATATATATATATATATATATACATATATATGATACATGATATGAATAAAATATATATATATATATATATATATATATATAACAAAACTATAGTAAATCAAGCTAAAACTGACAAAACTAAAGTTATTTACATTAAATTTATTTGAACAAATTCAGTACGAAACCTTTTTATCTTAAAGAGTATTTGACATAAAGTATTTTTTGAAAATGTGTTCCGTCGCCAACCGGTGATAAATCGCCAAATATTGAAATTTTCATTATTTGTTTACGGACGCTCTATCGCGTTTCCGCCGAAATTTTCTTTATAAACATATCTATCCTCATGAGTACAACATTCTATAATTTTCTCAGATTTTTCGGAGTATGCCCATATGGAGACATTCCTTGTTAGTATTAATATGTATGCACTACTCTACATAAGAGGAAAATTTGGTAGTTTTTTTCTGTGAAATTTTTAAGAAAAAATGTCAGTATTTGAAGTTTTTTTTATTTTTTTCTCTATATATTGGTACAATTTTAAAACGCATACACTTTTGTTGCAATATTATAAATCTACCATTTAACAAAACACCAGATTCCTAAAGCCATATTTAATGCACATGGAGTATTTTTTATTAGAGTGATTAATTTACATATTTTAATTTATAGCATAATTAATTGCATACATTTTTCAGTAAAATTGATTAATTTACTTAGAAAATGTGTAAATTATTATGTGTACTAAATTTCCGTACAATTTAGTGAAAAATGAAAAACATGGTTTTGAACGTCCACTGTCTCCTTAAAGTTTACTTTACGTTTAAAATTTACCCTTACGTTTTTATTCAATAAAATATTTTAAGAATCGCTTCAAATTTTGACCAAAACATTATAATCGTACACTAACAAAAAAAAATCTGTTGATTTTACAAAAAATAAAAAAATAAATAAAAATAATAAATAAATAAATAAATAAATAAAGTCAGCCAGGACGTCAGTAAGAAACTGTTTATTTTAAGGTAAAATTTCTTAAAATAACAGAAGTTTAGTAATAAGTGCACATTTGTTTTGTAAAAAAAAAAAAAAAAAAAAAAACTAAAGTTTATTTTACGAAAAAATTTATCAACGTAGTCCGGGACACATTTTAAGATAATTTTTATTTATTGAGTTAAAATTTTGAATTTTTTTTTATGGTTCACCATATCATTTGTAAACAAAATCACATGATAAAACTTCTCATAATTTTTTTTATTTAAAATTTATTAAAGTGAAGTAATTTAAAATTGGTATAACTCGAAATATTATTTGTAGAATTTCAATTTTTTTTTCATTTAAGTAAACAGAAATATATAAGTTTTAATTTTGATGGAGCAATTTTAAAAATATTAATTTAGAAAAAAATAAATATTTAAAATAAAAATTTAAAAAAAAAATGATGTAACTTAAAAAAAAAAAATCATGCATTCAAAAGTAAATTTTTTTTTCAAATTTTCTGAATCAGAATTAAAGGAAAACAATTGAAAAAGACATGTTCCAAGTTTGAACCATTTATCTTTAAAGATTCTTCACTTATAACAATTTAAATACGATACATGTTGAAAAACCCATCATGAAGAAAAACGCATTTTTACAAGAATTTGTTTCCATGACAACCATTGCTTGAAAGCTAAATTTTGAAAACAAACCAAAACGAAAAAACTAATATTTCCTGTTCTGATAAAGATATAAAATTGATTTGAGCGTCATTTTAAGCAGAAAAAAACAAGAAATTTTTAACGCAATAATTTTTTTTTAGAAAATTGAAGATTTTTGTGTCCTGGACCCCCCTTAAAGTAGAGAAATAAAAAGTTGTTAATATAGATTTTTTTTTGTAAAACAAACAGCTTCTTTTTCTGGTGTCCTAGTGGACAGTTTTTTTCCCTCAGCAAAATCAACAGATTTTCGTACAGTACTGCATAAAAGACTTTTATATTTACTTCCTATTGTGGTGTAGAAAACTATTGTAGATAATCCTCGGCAATTACATGACAATGTTACCTTTTTTTTTTTTTTTTTTTTTTTTTTTTTTTTTTTTTTTTTTTTTACATCAAATAGGTAATATATATGTTGTATAAAAATTTTACTTGCAATATTCATTTAAATTATTAAAAATTTCTGGCATATTCATTATTTCCCTATTTCTTAATAGTCTCTATTATTTATTTCTAGTTAATTTCCTTTAAACTTAAAACGCTTATATTAATAATTACTTTATTCGAAACCTTAACCTAAAACTTTTAATCCCTTGATTAATTTTTATCAGCTACCAAAACTGTAATATTCTGCGAGAAATTACTTTTTATTTTCGAATATTTTTAAAAGCCATTTTTACTATTTTTATTCCTAAAATTATTCCAGGAATCAACTTTCCGCGCAATTGCCGGAGTCGGACTTTTTACATCGAAATCCTTTCGTGAGCAGATACGGAATGCATTCCCTATTGAGCTCCTCTATCACTCTAAAATTGGTAGAGTAACCGAGCGCATATCACTGTGTGGCTCATTCATGAATAGGATTGGTTCGTACTGAAGTTGACATTCCGATCTGCAATCAATCCGATCATTCAGGTTCTAATAAAACCGCCGTGCATGAGCTCAAAGCGGAGAATTCTGTGTTGTTTGATTGTTCTAAAACTCTGTTACCAGGTGTCTTAGCGTTTAGTAGATCGTCTAAATTTGTTGATTAAGATCTTTTTAGCATGAAGTATTGATTCGTGCTCTAGCCTGAAGGCTATACGAAACCCCTCGTGATGTGGTAGTTGTTCACGTTTTGATGTGTGACTGAATAAACATTTTAAAGCGACATTTGTCTCTGTTTTAAGGGTGAAACCACTTGATTTCTTAATCTTTTACCTTACTACTCGTATGACCTGACCATCGGAATATAATTGGACTGCTTAATGAATAGGTTATAAAAGATCTTCTTAAAACTCCATCAAAAACTTTTAAATGCGCTAGGCCTTTCGAAAGATCCGAGTCTTTCTTCGTCAGACGCAAAAAAGACGTGCTTCTACTATGAAAGCTAGTAGAAGCACGTCTTCTTTGCGCCTGACAAAGAAAGACTCAGATCTTTCGAAAGGCCTAGCGCATTTGAAAGTTTTTGATGGCGTTTTAAGAAGATATTTTATAACTTATTGATTCACACCAGTTTCAACTTTTTTTCTTTGCTGAATGAATGCCTGGTGTTTCGATTGGACTTAGTCAATCTCACTACCACCAATAAATTAATGTAGTTGATTAAATTTGCCAGCTGCAGGGTAACTTAGCCTGTCAACAACTGCCAATATTCTACAATTTTCATGTACCCAGCTGCAGTGTGGTACGAATTTTATGCAACCTAACAAAAGCAGACTAGGATTTAACATACATATTTTTTTTCTGATAGTATTAAACCTATATTTTTTAGGTGCGTTCGTAATTATATAAATACGTAGCACTTATAGTCGTCGTTCAGTCCGTCCGTCTGTCTGTCCGCATGTAACAGAGCAAAAACTACCCAACCGAATGGTCTGAAATTTCAAATATATGATTGTTGCAAAATTTTGTCGAGCCATTTCAAATTTTATGAAAATTGGATGTATAGTTTAATTACAGGGACAGTCAAAAGTTTTTCTTTACATTACGGCCAATGGGAAAAATTATTGCAAGTGCATTTTAATGATATTACAGCCTTCCGAATGATCTGAAATTTTAAAGGTATAACTGTTGGAAAATTTTGTCGAGCCCTTTCAAATTTTAGGAAAATCGGATGTATAGTTTAATTACAGGGGCAGTCAAAAGTTTTTCTTTACATTACGGCCAATGGGAAAAATTATTGCAAGTGCATTTTAATGATATTACAGCCTTCCGAATGATCTGAAATTTTAAAGGTATAACTGTTGGAAAATTTTGTCGAGCCCTTTCAAATTTTAGGAAAATCGGATGTATAGTTTAATTACAGGGGCAGTCAAAAGTTTTTCTTTACATTACGGCCAATGGGAAAAATTATTGCAAGTGCATTTTAATGATATTACAGCCTTCCGAATGGTCTGAAATTTTAAAGATATAATTGTTGCAAAATTTTGTTGAGCTATTTCAAATTTTAGGAAAATCGGATGTATAGTTTAATTACAGGGACAGTCAAAAGTGTTCCGTTACATTACGGGGAATGGGAAAAAATTGTTGGAAGTGCATTTTAATGATGTATCAGACTATGCGCTTTATGAAGTGCAAAAAATTATACATTCAGTACAATATGGGGTGCAAAAAATAATTATAAAACTAGTTATAGTACGAACGCACCTCATTTGCCACGTTTGACGAGCAATTTCCAACTTGTTTTAATTTGCAATGCATATTATAAGATTTTGAATAATCAAAATCAATAAAATCCATTATAATCATCATAATATTATGTGTTTATTTGTTTGTCTGTTACAAATTTCATATTGGTCTGAAACAGGTAAAATTACGCATTTTTCTTAATTATATTAATGCAACAGTCAAATTTTGTGAAAGACAGATGTTTCTGAACTCCTTCTAAATGAAAATACATTTTTGTTACAGTAAATTATATGTTATTTTATAAGTAATTTATATAAACATTAAAGTATCAGAAAAGCATGGAATTTCCTGTTTGTTACAATACCATTTTTTTTATCATAATTATTTGCACTAAATAATTCATTCTTAATAAGTGTATTAATTTATCTTCCAATATCATGTGATAATTGGAGCCATCTTTGAATTACATAATGATTATAGGTAAGGCCCAATTTTTTCTCTATGGCTGTTAGTCTGTTACAATGGAATTGTCTTGCTTTAAAAAATAAACTTAGCAATGGAAATACAGAAGAATTCGCAACCTTAAAATCCACAAAGACCTAAAATCCGCACACCATCGCAGATGTAAACAATGAAACTTTCAGCTCAGATGTAGGGCCAAAATTTAGAATTTTTCAGTTTTATATCATTCCGTATGTATTTTAATAATAATTCTGGATAATATGACCCAACTCGTGGTTTTTCAGGAAGGAAGTATAAATTTATTTCTGAAAAAAAAAATCAAGATATTTCTGATATCACTGGTAATGCCCATCTTTTTACCAAATATAGTTATGTATTAATCAAGCTTTTTCGGTTATTAAGGCTGGCTAAACCTGAAATAATACTTCCTTACTTTATGATTTTGATGTCAATTAATACGATACCTTTATGAGGAAAGTTTCATTTAAATTCAGAATAAATGTATCTCATCTTTATTATGCATATTTAATTATACATTAATTATTTATTTGACCTTTACTTTTAATAATATAAACATTTTTTAAATTATCTTACTTTTTATCATTTTAGTTTAGTTACTTATTTTAATATTTTAGTATATTGCATGCATTCCTATACCTTTTATTGCATTATTGCATTTAAAAAATATAAATTAAGCAGTGTCCAGAATACTGTCTCAAGCTGTGCGGAATTGAGGGAGTCTACTGTATTATGTAGTATTCCAGCTAAATATATTTCAGGACGTTTAAGATTCATTTAAATTTTAAACACTGACAGATTTTCTTTTGTGTGTGTGTAAACAGATTTTTTTTACAGTGTATCTATCAGCCTAGCTTGATGATTCGACTTAAATCCTTACATTGTGCAGCTAAATTTCATACGTTGGCAGATAATCGTTATTACTGACGCACAAGAATGTTAAGCATTGTGTGGATATTTGTTTTTTGTTTTGTTTAAATGAAACGCCCTACTGTGGCCCCTGCACATGACAAACGGGAAGCATTCATCAATTTTGTGTGCAATGTTTGTGTAGCTAATTTTGACTGTCATTGAGTAAAGGGTAATCGATCAACTTATCCGTTGTAAGTAATTTTATACTTTTTTCATTTTGCTGCGAATTGTTACATTTAATAATTGCTAACTGTCTTAACTGTTCGGTCAAAAATGCAGGATATCTTACTCCAATCTCAACCCGGATGTTTGTTTATAAGTATAATAATAATAAGTGTATGTTAACGAAACTGGGGGATCCAACCCGAGCTTAATGCTTTAGATCTCCTTAGGAAATCACCAGAACGAATCTATTCCAAGAAAAAAAGGAGTATCAAAATCTAAGCATTTCTTCTAAATCTACTCGTTTACATTCATTAAGTACAAACTCCTTTGCTGAAAGCCAGTTAATAAAATATGACAATTTTTGGAAAATTCCATATTCAACGTCTTTTAGAGAGCAACTAAAAATTGGCGATATTGCTGATATCTTTCTGAATTTTCACGATATTGGACTGGCTTTTTTTTTTCTTTTTATGAGTTGCTTCATACAGTTGACTATCAAATCATGAAAAAAATATTTTTTATCATGCGCGCACGCACAGATAAAAAATATTTCATTCAACTGTTCATATTTCATCAAATAGTTAATATATTTACATTCCAATTACACCATATTATTTCTAATACATTTTGCCAAAGTTTCTGAAACCGCCGTTAAATTTGGTAAAAAACCCTGCATGATATAAATAAACAAGTTGGAAATTGCTCGTCAAACGAGGCAAGTGAGGTGCGTTCGTACTATAACTATTTTTATAATTATTTTTGGCACCCCATATTGTACTGAATGTATATTTTTTGCGCTTCATAAGTGCATAGTCTGTAACATTATTAAAATGCACTTGCAATAATTTTTTCCCCGTAACGTAACGGCAAACTTCTGACAATCTCTGTAATTAAACTATACATCCGATTTTCATAAAATTTGAAATGGCTCGACAAAATTTTGCAAAAATTATATATTTAAAATTTCAGACCATTCGGAAGGCTGTAACATCATTAAAATGCACTTGCAATAATTTTTTCTCATTGGCCGTAATGTAACGGAAAACTTTTGATTGCCCCTGTAATTAAAGTATAGATCCGATTTTCATAAAATTGGAAATGGCTCGACAAAAGTTTGCAGCAATTATATATTTAAAATTTCAGACCATTCGTATTGCTGTAACATCATTAAAATTCACTTGCAATAACTTTTCCCATTGGCCATAATGTAAAGAAAAACTTTTGACTCTCCCTGTAATTAAAGTATACATCCGATTTTCATAAAATTTGAAATGGCTCGACAAAATTTTGCAACAATCATATATTTAAAATTTCAGACCATTCGGTTAGGTAGTTTTTGCTCTGTTATATGCGGACGGACGAACGGACAGACGGACAGAGGGGCTGAACGACGACTATAGGTGGTACGTATTTATATAATTACGAACGCACCTAAAAACATGCAAAAATTTGTTGAACTTAAAAAAAAAATTGATATATCGCCATGAATATAAGTTCTGATCTTCCACAAATGAATACATATATTGTACAATATCCATATATTCGTAAGCTATAGCATTGCATGCATTTCATTTTACAGGGTGATCCCAAACATTACTTTTCTTTGATTTTTTTATTGCCCCTCTAATTGTGTTTTTGATCAAATCGTCATTTATAAATATGAAGTAGAACATATTCTTCATAATCCTAAAGTTCCAGAAAAATCCGACAAATATATCTTTAAATATTTGGCAAAATGTCTAAAATTGAAAGTGTCCACTCATCAATGGGTATCATTTATGTATCATTTATGTATAGGGGAGAGTGGCTCACCTTGGGACGCTTTGTAATTTTTTTTTAAATTATTTTGATCAATTGTCAAAATTTTACCTGGTATTCACTCGTTTAACCTTTGCCTACATTATTATATAACTTTTGATCATATATCCATTATATAGAAAAATTTTAAAAATATATTTATTAAACTTGTGCTTTGTCCCAAGGTGTACCACCTGGTGGGGCACCTTGGGACAGTTAAAAATAGATGTGAATCGTTCAATAATTGAATTACAATATACATGGAATTGTTTGTTCAGAAAAAGAAATTTATTTAAACTGGTAAAGATAACTGTTGTAAATTTTCTAAATTTTAGGGATGCAACGAATATTTGGTATTCGGCTTTGGTATTCATTTCCAGTTTTTTTGTCATGCTCCTAATTCAGGGTTGGACGGTATTTACCGTCTGATGGATGGTTTTAACCGGTATTTACCATGGTTTTTACCGTCTTTGGAAAAACATGTTTTTACCAGGGTTTTTACCACCTATGAAAAAACTTATTAGCATCACGTTTTCGTCACTTAAATATGAAAATTTATTTACCAATTTTTCATTTACCCAGGGTTTAAAGTTTTCCGGGCATTTAATACCATAATTCCATATAACTATATTCACCTAATTTAGTTTTCGATTAGGTAAGTAAAAGAATACTATACAAAAATAGTGGTTTTTAAGGAATATAAATAACCCGGAAAACTTTCATCAGTGTTTTCCTCCTACAAAAATTCAAAATTTTAAAGATATTGTACACATATCATTATTAAACTAAAAATTATTATAACTATTGTTATGAGAATGCACATTATAACATTTATTATATTTATCTTAATGGAGACTAATTTACTAATTTTTACTTAAAGCAAAAGGAAAAGAAAAATTCTACACTTTTATCACACTTAAAAACCTTAATCATTTTAATAAAAACCAAATGTTTGCAAACATAAATTGTCACATAACGTAGTTTGTACAAATCTTAGTAGGTATATTTTACCAATCTATGTCTTTGGAGCCGCTTAGCATTCTACAACAAAATAAAAGCTTTACAGTTTACTGTATAACCAAGTCTATTTCTTAATTTACTGTGGATATGTGAAAAGCTCGAAAAAATTGACTCTATGGGAGAAGTACAAGATATGGTGGGAAGATTCATCATTAAATATATGAATTCGGGATTTATTTTTTGTTATTTAATGCTTTTCACCAAATTTTGGCTTAAGCATCTTTTGTTTTAAAGAAACTCCTTGGAAATGGTGAGAGTACAAGTTGGATGAAAACCTGCTTTGTGAAACAGCTAGTAAACATCTGTTTTCCTATTTATAGATGGTGAATAGAAAATATGGTAAAATCTCTATGATTAAAGTGCTGTATCAGCAGCTTTGGAGAGCTAATTCTTTACTTCCTATCTCTTTATATATATATAAATAATACATACACACATCAATTACATGAAAATAGTTTTTATCAATAGTATTAAAATAAAGTTTAATAGCTAGTAGAGTTTATTGTATCTTTAGGTTTTTACCACTTTTTCCCAGGTTTTTACCGCTAAAAAGCCAACTCTGTCCTAATTTGAAGGAATGTTCTTTTTATTTGCTGAAGCATATTCATAAGCAACGGTACGCGCATCATTAATTATTAGTCCATAGTGATATTTTGGAGCTTGTAAAATGTTGTCTACCTTGTAACTTTTCTTCCTCATCATCGGTGAATATTTTTCATCTTTTTATCTTTGATATATACTTTAAGTTAAAATTTGGCTGTTCACTTTTTAAAAAAGTACTAACATGACGATTCAGAGTGGTCTTACTAATATTGTAGATTGCAGTAGACTTCCTAAAAAACATTTCAACTGATAAAAATTTTGCAGCAGCTTTCCGAATATTGTCAGCACGAATTGCTGCATTTTTTTTATATTCTAAATTTAAATCCTTTCCATTGATAAGCCTAGGGACTTCTAAAGGAAGAAATAATAACTTTTAATAAGTACATGTTATGTAAATTAAATAAAAAATGTTTTAAACACAATATTTTTTGTTAAAATATTTCAAATAAAAGTTTGCTAAGCATATCTTGTGTCCCAATGTGCCCCTCCTCCACCTGTCCCAAGGTGGACCCTATATCCACTATGAAATTTTATAATGTCATGCTGTTAGGTTTAGTACTGGAACTATTATTATACATCTGTTTTATAGAGAAAGCTGTAAATTTCATTATATTACCTTTTATTTCAAAATATTTTCAATCAAATTCCACTTTGCAACTTATCAAACTTTTACATGAAAGTTACTAGACACGTTAGCAAAATAAAAATCGTAATAAATTCATGCCTGCTTCATCGATGGAATCAAAACATGTCTGAAAGTTAGATTCTGCTGCTATCTATCTGAATCTGCAAGAGCTAAGAGTTAATTTAAAATGTAGGACAAAAAATAAAGCTTTCCCGAGGTGTACCGTGTCCTAAAGTGAGACACTCTCTCCTATATATTAACCAACAACACTAAAAAATATTTTTACATATGAAATATTAATAAAGTATTCAAATAAAGTTTTGAAATTTCATAAAAACGATATTTTCTTTTTAGTCGCATGTCAGAAGTTAAGAGTCATTATTTTGAAAATCAGACAAGTGTGATAGTTGTATTTTTTGATTTGCTTGATATTTTTTTATGTGGAAGTAGACCACATTTAATGAATAATGTGCAATTTTGAACCCCTGAAAATATTTTCCCTTCACTGTAAAAAATGTCAAAGTTCAAGGTTGTGACCGCCATTTTTCATGAAAAGTAAAATGCGAGTATGTTTGCAGGGCTAAAGCTTGGGAAAGCAACGACATCCCAAAATTCTTTTGTGGTGATATGTTAGTATAACACTACCTGCTTAGTAAACTGTATTCGTTTCCATGGGGCATTGTTATTTTACATTGTTATGTTGCCTCAAAATGCAATGAAAATGACGTTTTTGTCCGTTTTCTGCACATATTTTCTTATTTGAGCAATTAAGCCCCAAACTTTTTCTTATAGAATATCAAAGTGTACTACTAGGACAAGCTAAATAATATAAAACTTTACCGGAATATTGCTGCTGTTAGCAGGAATAGTCTGTTAGATATTCAAAAATTTCAAAATAGGCAGCATTTCAATTAGTCTTTTCTCAAAACAGCGTCACGGTTCAGTAAAACAAAATATATCACGTAGTAGTTGGAAGTATGTACAAACACATGGAAAAGAAAAAAAAGTGGGGGCCTCGTCACATTTTTAGAAAAAAAAAATGTCAAAAGTCACAAAAAGACTGTCATTTATCATACTTTTTCCCTATCAGAAAACGAAACATCCCGTTTCTCTTTCCGCTAGCTATGTTTTTTCCCTATGAGTAAATGAAATATCCCTTTTTCTTTCCCCTTCCTTGTTCTAAATGGAAACAAGTGGGTAAGTGTGATCATACATCGCACAAAGGGTTTCGTTTAATATTCCTTTCAAAACACTTTCTTTCAAAACGTCCAGTACATTTATCGCCATGGAATACCTTCTAAATTTTGGCAAACACATCCTAAACTATGTTAAAGTTTCAAACATATTCGCCTTGTTATATTTCCTAATTTTGTTCGCCTCCCCCAAAATGCTACGATATATCACATGACGGGTATCTGCAAATTTAGAAAAGTGCCCCCCTTGGGGGGGAGTGGGCAGATGGTCACCATGATTTTTGACGCGGCCTGATTTAAAAAATTTATGTTATGTTTTATAAGCCATATTAAAGTTTCAAACAGATCGTCCAGTTATATTTCCTAATTTTGTTCGCGCACCTCCCTCAACCCCCCCCCCCCACTCCTCGAAATGTGACGCGCCCTTCTTCTTTATAATTTATTATCGTGTGTTATAAAGTATCTTAAAGTTTAAAACAGATTGAATTGTTAGATTTCCTACTTTAAATGAAATCGCGGTCTGTTAATTCCACATTCCACCACCAGGGAGCGCACTGTATTCTTAACAAAAGCGTATCTGAACGAAACTCCTTTACACAACCCATTTGTAGATATGTTACTTGAGGGGGTGGCGGTCTTCAGCAAGAATTTAAGATAATTGTTGAAATTACTATTCGGAAATAGTGGTAATTTAACTTTTGACATATTTATATTTAATAAGTATAAGTAGCATGTATCTGAGGACTCCATCAAAAAACGCACCTGAAACGGTATGAAACAAAAAAGAAATATTTTACCCCCCCCCCTCTCCCCACCTTCCCGAAATTTCACGCGCCATTTTTTATAAACTTTTTCTAATGTGTTATAAACTATCGTAAAATTTCAAACAGATCGCCTTGTTATATTTCCTAATTTTAACAAAAATGTTAGTTCCACATTCCACCACCAGGGAGCGCACTCTATTCTCAACAAATCTGTATCGGAAGGAAACTCCGTTAAACAACCTATAAGTAGATATGTTACTCGAGGTGGTGGCGGTCTTAATAAAAAATTAAGATATTTGCTGAAATTACTATTAGGAAATAGTGGTAACTAAACTTTAGACAATTTTATATTAAATAAGTAGCATATATCTCAGGACTCCCTCAAAAAGTCACCTAAAGCGGTCAGAAACGCTAATTTTTTAAATAGAAATCTAGCGCCCCCCCCCCCCCCTTCCCCGGAATTTCGCGTGTCATTCTTTCTTACACTTTATCTTATGTGTTATAAAATATCTTAAAGTTTCAAACAGATCGACTTGTTAGATTTCCTAATTTTAACAAAATCGCGTTATGTTAGTTCCACATTCCACCACCAGGGAATGCACTCTATTCTTAACAAAAGCATATCTGAACGAAACTCCTTTACGCAATCTTTCCGTAGATAGATGGGTCGGGATGGTGGCGGTCTTAAACAAGTATTTAAAATATTTGCTGTGGTAACAAACGCTAAGATTTTAAAAATAATTCTAGCTCCCCCCCCCCCCCCACCCCTCCTCGAAATATCACACTCCATTCTTTTTTACACTTTTTTCTATGTGTTATAAACTATCTTAAAGTTTCAAACAGACTGAGTGGCTGTCTTAACCAATAATTTAAAATATTTCCAGAAATTACTATTAGAAAATAGTGGTATGAAGTAAACTTTCTGATGATGAATGAGTTATACTTATCTCATATCGCTGTTCAAAAAGCCCAGGCAAATTATTAGATTTCCTAATTTAAGTTAATTCGTGGTTAAATAAACGCGTCTCTTCATTTTAATCGACGCATTTGATAGCAATAAACCGATTAATTAAATAATAATTAATATTTCAGCTTGTAATTAAGATAGGACTTAGATATGGGTATCAATGAAATCAGCGAGAAATTTCACATCGGGATGCCAAAAAATTTAATCAAAAAATTTAATATTTAAAAAGTTAAAATTTCGTATTAAAATATGCTATTATGGAAAACCGCAGCGTCGTCATGTCTACCTGCTTTCCCGCCGAATTGAAATCTTTTTATTTCCTTGTCTTTCCAATTAAAGAAATTAAATTTTTATTGATCGATTTTTAGGGGATATTTTAACTTATACACATCGCAGAAATGTGAAGTTTATACCAAATGAAAGTAGATTTTTTTCTGCGTCTGTCTATTCCATTTACAAATTTCTCGGACCAATATTTTCTGATATACGATTTCGCTTTAAAATCTCCACTTCATTTTTCGGCTTAATTTCCTCCGTGGTAACCGTGCATTCGGCTGATTTTACTGGCAACCCTTAGGAGAAACAGGGATGATTTCGATAAAGTGCGTTCGCACCTGCGTTCAAAAGGTTGATTGGTTAATTTTAGAATTTAATTAGCCAGTAATTCGGTTAATTACCGACTTTTTCAAAATTTTATTATTTGTTGTTTGATGTGAGGTGTTCAGATATAAGTACCCAAAATTTCAAGTCTCTAACATGTATAGTTTCTGAGAACAGGCTCTGTGACGGACAGACGGACAGACAGACAGACAGACAAAGGAGCGAGACGAATAGGGTTTCGTGAGATGAACGAAACCCTAAAAAAGGAAATTTAAACGGGCTATTTTGACTGTGAATTTTTGTAAATTTTGTTATTTTGTTTTCTAAAAATATGACGAGGCAACACTTTTTTTTCTTTTCCATGTGTTTGTACATATTTTCAACTACCACGTGATACATTTTGTTTTATTGAACCGTGACGCTGTTTTGAGAAAAGACTAATTGAAATGTTGCCGATTTTGAAATTTTTTAATATTTAACAGACTATTTCTGCTAACAGCAACAATATCCCGATAAAGTATTATATGATTTAGATTGTCCTAGTACTACACTTCGATATTCTATAAGAAAAAGTTTGTGGTACTATTGCTTAAATAATAAAATACGAGTGGAAAACGGACAAAAACGTCATTTTCAATGCATTTTGAGGCAACATAACAATGTAAAATAACAATGCCCCATGGAAACGATTACAGTTTACTAAGCAGGTAGTGTTATACTAATATTTCATTACAAAAGAATTTTGGGATGTCGTTGCTTTCCCAAGCTGTAGCACAGCAAACATACTCGCATTTCACTTTTCATGAAAAATGACGGTCACAACCTTGAACTTTGATATTTTCTACAGGGAAGGGAAAATTTTTTCAGGGCTTCAAAATTGCACATTATTCATTAAATGTGATCTACTTCAACATAAAAAAAAATCAAGCAAAACAAAAAATACAACTATCGCACTTGTCTGATTTTCAAAATAATGGCTCTTAATAGCTGAAGGTATCGCCAAAGATTTCGCTACTTACAGCAGTCTGTTTAATTCTGATAATTTCAGTAGTTTGTAGGGGCAATTCAAATACATATCTATTAAATTTGGGTTTTACATTACATGAGGGGCTCACAACAATAGTAGACTAAGTCCACTTTTTAAAAAAATGAGATAGTTCATACAGAAGGTGCAGTAAACTATAGATTATCTAGTGCCGTAGTGCACCAAGGTTATAGTTCACATACTTTCTCATAGATTGCATCTGCGTCCAGAGTTGGTGAAGTAATACAAGAAACCTTCATAACCATACTGAATCAAGTCCATTCATCAGTGTACTACTCTTTCATCTGTGGTACATTCTTGTCTAAATCTTGCCTCATTGCTATCAAAAAAGTTGTAGTATAAATAAGTAATGATTTCAAAACATCTGATGAAGAATAAACGTTCGTGAATCATCAGTTGGATACACTATGAATGGAAAGTGATATTGTTTTTGATGAGTACCCTCCCCCTTTTCTCGTAAATAAACGGTAAACGTACTGACAGCGCTTTTCTTAACACATATCATTACAAGGAAAAAACTCTAATCCCATAGTTCGATCTTCGGCCTAGAGAAGAATGTATGTACGACAAAATATAAGACCGACGTGAAAAATAAATTCTATTACAAAGTCTTCAGTACAAAGATTATTTTACACTTTAAGCCGTCAAATACAGATACATGTAATTTGTGTGATGACATATCAATCAAGCTTCCGACAGAAAATGATGAAAACACTAGAAAAAGTCTTACAACCAAACGAGAGCTCCATTTGCGGAAAACTAAACAGGCGAGAGAAAAAATTATAACATAAAGCCTCAGATGAAATTTACTGCTGTACATTCGACTTGCAAAAATCACTTCCCTTTCCTAAGCTTTCAACTTCCAACATCCATAGCTTATTATTAACGCAATCTATATGTTTATAACTTTGCGGTGTATTCCTTTAATAATAATATGGGATACATGTACGTCTGGGATGAATTATAGAGGGGAAGACATTCTCAAGACCTTTCTAGCATTGCTGCAGGACAACTAAGAGATAAAGGCTCTAAACATAAGAAAATTATTCTAATAGTCTGATGCCTGTGGTGGTCAAAATAGATACATCAAATTATTGTCTATTAAGCTGTTGAAACAAGTTAATAGTACAAACATAAGAGCAGAGACAATTGACCACAAATCCATGGTGACCGGCGACTCTTTCCTTCCGAATGGCGCAGAATTTCGATTGATTGAAGCAGCAAGTCACAAGAAATAGCACAGATATGTTCCTGGAGACTGAAAGGAAACTATTATTAATACAAAGAGGAAATGTCCTAAATGTGATGTCATTGAAGTTAAAAATTCCGACTTTGTTTCTACTACAGCTTTGGAACAAAGTATCACAAACAAGAAGAAGGATACAGAGGAAGTTTGTTTTAGTTGGATTGATATTAGATGGCTGCGAGTTGTGAGAGATTCTCCCTTCATGTTGCTGTTCAAAGAAACTCTCAATGATGATCAACCTTTTCGCAAAATAAATTTGGAAAAATGGGCTCGTGGGCGCAAGTTATTTTATTTGTCAAATGTCAGTCAAGATGCATTGAACGCGGGAATCATTGAACGTAGAAAAATCACTTTGGCCAAAAAGTAAGATATGATGGTTATTTTACCAATACATTCCGCGAATTCATCATACATACTTCAAGAAGCTTCCAGTAGATGTCAATACCAGGCTCAAGCTACTCCCTCTAAAGTACATCATGATGATGATGATTATGATTATGATAGTCTTGTGTACAGTAAATAGTTTACGATAACTGGTAATATGTTTCACTCTTTGTGCTTAATTTAGAGTAAAAAATAGAATAAGTAAATATAAATCAAAACCAAGAGTTTTTGTCATCATATTAAACAAGTCTTTATTTACGCATGGAAATTTCATAACCATACTGGACCAAGTCCTCATTTTTTTAAAAAAACGTATACATTTACAATAGAAATATTAATTTGTCATTTTTAAAAGTAGGGCACTATAAAAATGAATGTTTAAATTGAATATTGACACACATAATCCTTATAAATCACTTGGCATGAATTAATTATTTATTAAGAACTTTAAAGCGTTATTATTCACAATAAGACCAATGTCAGACGGGCGTCTTTTTTGCTTAAGTATTATCCATTCACAATGCTATAGCATTGTGAACGCTTATAATAACGCTTTATAATAACGCTTATAATAACGCTTATAATAACGCTTAATAATAACGCTTTAAAGTTCTTAATAAATAATTAATTCATGTCAAGATTCACAATGCTATAGCATTGTGAATGGATAATACTTGAGCAAAAAAGACGCCAGCCTGATATTGGTCTAAAGAAAATTGGACTTGGTCTACTATGGTTGTGAGCCCCTCACATATACTTTCACTTATGGATGTAATATACACTTCCTTCACTTTTTAAGTTGTTACAAAGCAGTATGTTTGTTAAAATTACCTTAAAATATCTTAATTTTTGTCAGAGTTATAAATAATAATATTGGAGTTAGACATCTTGTGTTTTAGAGTAAACAGATTACGTCTATGATATCCTATACATAAATTGTATGCTGTAGTATTCTATACCGCCCCTTAACTCTTTATGTACTGAATTAAGAATTCATGAAAATTTTATCTTCTAAAGCATTTTTGGGGAATTGTTTAAAGTACATTATAAGATTTACATAATCATTTAATAAATTTTAGAAAGATTGAAGGATATAGAAGGATTATTTGAAAACAACGTTTAAACACACAATAAAACAAGCAGATTTGATCATACGTATACGTTTCGTGAGTACTAGGACTCACATCCTCAGTGTAAAAACTTTAAAAACTTTAAAAACAATATCCCCCCAACTGCATGTACGATGACAAAAACCCAAATGTCAAAACATAATACCAAAAGACCATCAAGTTCTAACAGCCAATGAAATTAATGCGGAAGTGAAGTGTCGTGACACAACAAATCCATCTAGAAAGTTGAGATGTATGGTGTACTAGATAAATCCTTAACCAAGGAGTCTTTAAATTTATGGATATGAATAGCCTCAAAAAATAGTCAAAATTTCAGTCAAATCTGTGTCAAAATTTAATTTTGACTCAGCTACCATTATCAAGAAATGTATTACTCCTCTGGATTTAGACTTTTTTGAGGCTATTCATATCCATAAATTTAAAGACTCCTTGGTTAATGATTTATCTAGTACACCATACATCTCAACTTTCTGGATGGATTTGTTGTGTCACGACACTTCACTTCCGCATTAATTTCATTGGCTGTTAGAACTTGATGGTCTTTTGGTATTATGTTTTGACATTTGGGTTTTTTTCATCGTAAATGCAGTTGGGGGGATATTGTTTTTAAAGTTTTTACACTGAGGATGTGAGTCCTAGTACTCACGAAACGTATACGTATGGTCAAATCTGCTTGTTTTATTGTGTGTTTAAACGTTGTTTTCAAATAATTTATATTTTCTCGAATCTCTTATTTTAAATATTTTTCATAGTATTTTGTAGAATTGGGAAATGTACAAATATAATGTTCTTACAATAGAAATATAGAAATATTTCCGAATTAAAAAATCCCCCCCCCCCCCCCAACGCCAAGAAAGCTGAAAAGATGCAAAGGCAAAAGAAATCATCCTTTATAAAAAATTTTGGTTTTGTGTAACCAATAATGCTTTTGGAACGAGATAAAGTAATGCATGTATAATTCGTTCTAAACTGTATTACAACTAATCGATGTATTAAATGAATTTTGTTACAAGTTATTTTAATAGTACTTATAAGTACCGTCAATAGATAAAGGGTTAAGACTGTTCTCAAGCTCACTGCCCAACAAGCGGAAACTTTCTGACATTGACGGTCTCATTTTAAAAACTCATACTTATAAAATTAGTAATCCTGACTATGGAAGCGATTTGGAATTAAAATAAGTTTTCCATTTTTTGATAAATAAATTATCTATGAAGTTATAACAGATTTTGATCACGTGGTAATACATTTTTGTCCCTTCTATGACAGGTTTTTTTGTTTTCGTCTGGAAATTCGGTTCAAAATGCCCACTTTGACAGTATTTTCTGAAAGATCTATTGTGTTTGCAAAATTTTCTGTCGAATTATAAAAGATTTTCATCACGTGACAAAACGTTTTCCCCTCTTATATGACAGGTTTTTCTCTTTTCTTCCGGAAATTCGGTTTAAAACGCCCAATTTGACAGTATTTCCTGAAAGATCTATTGCGTTTGCAAAATTTTCCGTCGAATTATAAAAGATTTTGATGACGTGACAAGACTTTTCTCCTTCTTATATGACTGGGTTTTCTCTTTTTTCCGAAAATTCGGTTAGGAACGCCCACTTTCTTTCACAATATTTTCTGAAAGATCTATTGCGTTTGCAAAAAAAAAACTGTAAACGTCTTTCGATCACATAGTTTCTGAATAACAACAACTGTCAGTTTTAGTGGCGCAAACATATATGGGACCGTGGGGCGAGAGCCCACCCAATAATTTGATCTCTCCGCTCTCCCAGTTTCAATTGATTTAATTCGTTATTTATTTATTTAATTGCTCAAATGAAATTTGGTTTTATTGATGTTCTCAAAATGATTATGTTTGAAAAATAGTAAGTACATTAGTTAGACTTACAGTAGGACTGAAAACCCCTTCAGCAAGTGTATAATTTAAATTATCTAAAAAACAAATTTCCTGCATGTTTTGCCACCTGTTTTAATGTTTTGAATTTATAAGGCAATTAGGTGACTAAACTACAGTAAAACCTCTCTAAAGCGACCACGTTCCGTTCCAATAAAAATTGGTCGCTCATAGAGGTAGTCTCTTAATGGAAGTCACGTTTAAACCTAGATTTTAATTGTTTAAAAAAGGGTAACAATTAATGTTACTACAATTTATTTTTCACATTACGAAAAAATATGAAAGTTTAAGTATCAAAACAAAAGTTATTTACATAAGTTAATTACTGCAGAGTTTAAAAAATTAATACATTGACGTTTACTTTGATTTTACGGTTTTATCATTTATAACTTTTATTTCCGAGTCCTTTCGAAGTTCGGTAAATAAAAGCAATTTTTTTTTTTTTTTTGGACGGGAACAAATAATGACGATTTCATTAATGTATCTATTTTTTTTTAGAGTGTCCTGACAGAATACGGCAGGGGAGTTTATTCACCGTTATTCTAAATTTGTCATCAGAGTTAATTTCATTGCCTAAAACGGCACATAAGGATTTGAACGCTTAAAAGTTACCGGTATAAAAAAAAAAAAAAATCTAAACTTAGTTTAGAAGTTTGATGAATAATGCGCTTTCCGGAATTATTTTTCTAATAAAACCTTCTTCAAGCGACCAGGAAAAAACGGAATTTGTTTAATTTTCTTCAAAGAAATAGGTCGCTCATGGAGGGAGTTCAACTGGGATGGTCTCTGAATGGAGGTAAATATTGAGCCCACATGGGAATAAATTTCATTCCGTGAAAAAATGGTCGTTCAGGGAGGTGGTCGCTTAATAAAGGTGGTCTCACTGGAAGGTTTCACTGTATATGCTTTTCTTGACTTTAAGTTATTTGCACTTTCAATAGTTTTCAATTTTTATGTTATTTATAATAAATATTTAATTGATATTTATAAGGAATATTTCATAAAAATATAATTTAAAAAAATTATTTATTAAATTATAATGATTTTATATTTTGCTTAGGCAAAAAAACATAATTTAACTTCGAATTACATCTTTAGTCATTCGCTTTTCCCACACCTATGTCACCACACAGACACGCACTAAGTGGGGGGAGGGGGGAATTGTATGCGTTATTTTACTCAAAAAATTTTGAACCCATCCAATATTTTTTTTAATTATCACTACTGGCCAGTTTCATGCATTTATGAATAACAATTAATTAAAACTTATGTCATAAAGTTGCCCCTTTGAATTTGAGAACAGCCTTAAAGTTAGAACGATCAATTCTGGATCACCTCGTAAAAATTTGCTTCAGAGTTAAATAACTATTCAAATCAAAATTGAAATAATTTATCCTTTTGCACACAATTTTAGATTAGAGTTTTATTTTAACAACCTTTTTATCTACCTGCTTAATCCATAAGTTTTTAAACCTAATTGCATTTACAATCATCCTATTTGTAATTTTAATGTAATTATACAGTGTCTTCGTGTAACTAATTCTTTCGTACTTTTAATTTAACCTAATCTTTATGCTTACTTTTAACCGAAAAAACAATTAGTGCATAATCAAATAAAGCGAAAAAAAAGTTACATGCTTTTACTAAAAAAGTAATCTAACTTGCTAAATAAATTATTAATGTCCCCTTTAAAAAAAATGTTCCAAACATCTCATTACTTAAGTGAAACTTCGCTGTAAAGTATTTCACTAATTTCATTAATTCTGGAGAACATTGAAATTATGCAACATCAATCTTAAGTAACTTCACTTCACTATAAATTTCATTTTGTTGCATTATGAGTGAACCTGGCTTAATAATTACAGTAATTTCGGAGAATGGATATTAGTTATTAAGGAGTCGTGAATTATTAAGTATTTGTTTGAAGGAGATTTTGTATAACATGGCAATACTCGATAGCAATTAACATCACTCCCTTATTCTTAAGGTAATTTATTCGTTTTATTTAGTTAATGCTCCCATTTATTACTCTTTTATTTAACATGTTATGAATTCGTGAAAATTCCATCGCCTTTTTCGCTAATTTGTGAAACTACATTAGCAGATTTACACAATCATTTAATAAATTTTAGAAGGATTTTGCCAATTAAAATTAATTAATAACACATACTGGACAATTGCACCATAAACTATAATAAATAAAGACACAATCTTGCTTAATGGTACACAAAACACTTTGTTTGTTTTGTGTACCATTAAGATTGTGTCTTTATTTATTAAAAATAATTAATTAAATTTGAATTTATAGGGATTTTGTGCAATATATGTAATTCCACTCAAATCTTTTATTTAAAATATTTTCTTTGGTATTTCATAGAGTTATGAAATGTACAAATAGTAATGCTCTTACAGTAGAAATATAGAAATAACTGAACCTTTTCCCCCACAATCTTTTAACATCAAGAAAGCTGAAAAGATGCAAATGAAAAAGAAATCATCCTCCCTTTAAAAATAGTTTTGTTTTTTGCAACCAATAATGATTTTGGAAAAAGATTTTGTAATGTATCTATGGCTCCATCGAATCAGTATTAGGACTAATCGATGCATCAAATTAATTTTATAATAAATTATTTTAATGGTAGTTTAAAGTAGGGATGCACCGAATAGTGATTTTGGCCGAATTCCGAATATTCGGCCTACAAGCGAACCGAATACCGAATATTCGGCCTGTCGAATACTTTTATATTTCAAAGTTTAAAGGCATTAAAATGTTAAATTTAAAAACGCTTTTACATAATATTTAAAACAGAAACTTTCATTTTGATAAAGAAGATCTTTTTTCAAGTAAACTTTATGCTGAAAAAAATCTGCTTTGTGTTATTTAAGAAGAGAATAGTTATAAAACCTTTTAATTATAAATTTTAAATTTCACGGCTTCTTCTGTGAATTAAAACAAATGAATAAAATTTTCTTAAATTCTAAAACAAGCATTTTAAAATCAAAGAGAAATTGTGAAAAAATTGGAAGAAATATTGTACAGGATCATATATTATTTGTTTGTCAGGTAGAGACTAAAGTAAAAGCAAATAAATAATACAATCTATTCAAATTTTATATGGTGGCAACTCAGCAAGAATAACTGTTCTACTCCCTTTGATTAAGGCCTCACCAGTGGCCGAGAGGTTCTGCTCTCGAAGCTGGTAGACGGGAGGTGCTGGGTTCGATCCCAATCGCGCCCGTCGGCCTAATCGTTCGGAGTTTTCGTGGTTTTCTTCGAACCTTGGTTCTCCAAACGTTAATACGGGTTAGGTTCCCTTAGAAAGACCTCCACGGAAGGCACTCCCCCCTTAGGTCCTATATCCCACGTGCTGATAATTGGCCGACATAAATACAACCAACCAACCCTTTGATTAAGCAAAAAAGTTTTTAAATGCATCCTTCTCTGGAGTGGGCGATCATTTTCAGAGATTTTAAACGTTGTTCTTAAAATCTTAGCAAGAAACAGGTTATTTACAGGACAGTGTTCAGGAAATTGCATTTATACATAATTAATTCCTATGATCATACATAATTAATACTATCAAAACTATACATAACTATACATAATTAATTCTATCGGGTATTTGAAAGTGAGTTAAAGTTCTAGTGCAAATTTTGAAGTGGAAAAACATACATACGATCGTTGAAGTTAAATAAAAACTTATAAAAATAACTTAATTTTTGTTACAAGAAATCATGAAAAGAAATAATAAAAATCCTTACAAAATAAAACATATGTTAAAATACAATTATTTTAGCCAATCTGAAGCTTAATAAAAGTTAACCCAATCTTAATACTTGTACGATTTTTTTTTCAAAGCGCAAATATACATGAAATAAGTTCTTCGAATGCTTTAAGCACTTGGTATATGACCCTTCAAAGCGTGGCCGAACTAATTTGTGTTCACATGCAGAAAAGTGGTATAAGTCATGCATTTTTAAAGTGTCATAACTCGGTCAATTTTAGTGTTGTATAAACGGGACTTTGTTTGTCTTAACTGTCAGTGCCACAGGAAAATTTTACTAAATATAATTTATAGGACCGGGGGACTGTATAAAAATTTAAATTTCGTTATTTTTAAAATTGTTTTTATTGACCCAAATCGCTTTTAAAATATTTCTTTACCTCATTTAAAACATTTTTGCGATTGGAATTATATGTCTATGACTAACGGTTTAGGAATTAGCCATTGGACATCGTTGAGAGTGGACACCCGGTATAATGTACGATGTTATGCAGACATTCAAGCATTTACAATGAGCATTTGTTTTTGTTTATCTTTCTTGTTTTGTGAAATATGAACAGACATATGGGTTGCGTAAAAAGGGGGGGGGGGTCTGATTGTACTGTGTGTCAATATATTAAGAAAGAAAAACAACGCTAAAAAGCACTAGTTTAGTGTTTTTTAACGTTCTTTTTCTTTCTTAATATGGGTTGAGTAACTTTAGAAACACCCTGTATTATGAGAATGTTCAAGTTATGGTGCAGTATTTATTTAGACCTCAGAGCAATGTAGATATAGTTCTATATAGTCTTTTCATATTGTGTTAGTTATTAATGTTTAAAATTGGTTTAAAAACTTATGCATTTTAATTTATTTAGATTTTTCCCCCTTCATATACGCTGCTAACCATGGTTAAATAGATATGGTTAATGAATTATAAGCTCTTACTTATAATTTTTTTCATTTTTACGTCACCTTAAAGTCTAGAGGAAGCCCTTTCTAATGTATAGGGCAATTCCACAGAAAATTATCTTTTTTTTTGGAGGGGGGGGGGGGCGATAAGATTTATAATATGTTTAATTTAAGGGTATGATTTTAAAACTTGATATTTTATATTCTATAATAAAATCCTAATAAAAAGGCATTGTAAATTACTGTTTACAAACTAAGTTAAGTACCATTTTTATTTTTGTAAAGTCATAATGTTACGTCAGTTACACGTGTAAATGGCATTTTTTCACTATTATTATTCAGAAATTAATTAAACAAGTTACTGTTATAATTTGTCATTACTTAGTGTTGTTGAAAACATAAAATCACTTTTTTTTAACGGGGTAGTTTTGATAATGTTTACACTTCAATGAAGGCAGAAAAAATGTTTGTATATTTTATGTTACGTCAGTTACATAATTTTTTATTGCAAATTTTGGGACTAAAAGAGAGATTGAAATAATCTGCAGGTATTTGGGTTTTAAGTCCTTAGTAAGAAATATCTTAAATTGTAAAAATTTGTTCTAGCTTTATTAGTAAATTTTCTACAAAGTTTTGAAAACAAAATTCTATTATGAAATTTTACGTCAGTTACGATGGAATTGCCCTATATCAGGGTTGGCGAACCTTTTGTTGCTGCATGCCAAATTCGATCAAAAAATATTTTACGTGACTATGACATGCCAACTGAAAAACAAATTTAGTAGGTTGAAAAATAATGGTTTAAAAATTAATTAAAATTCTCCATTAAGATTTAAAAAATGTGAGTAACATACATGTAGGTATTACACTATAATAATTACGGAAACAAATATATTTTTGAAAATAATTTATCAAATTTAATGCGATGTAATTTGATTTCTGTTGGTGCATCTTAATATCAAGTTAATTATAATGCAAGCTGAACCGGGTTTACCTGACATGTGCTTTCAGTTTTGGTATTATTCATTTGTGAAAAGAATGACTGGAAAGGATAGGCAAGCAGAAAAACTTAAAATAGCAAACACCAGTTTCTTTGAAAATCTCTGAAATAAATTCTAAGTTGCCACAACGTTACCATCGGAATTTAGTTATGTCTTAATAACCAATTCTTATCGATAGTTTTCAAATATCGCATTTGTTCGAATAATTATTGAGACAATTAGATTGGAATATAACATGCCGCTATTTAATTTTTTCAATTTACATTTAATCGAATTTAGAAAAGATCAGTCATGATTTTGTGTAATCTCACTCTATTTTGATTTAGAGCCATAGCAGTGCCGTGCCAAAAATATTCTTTCGCGTGCCAAAAATGGCACGCGTGCCATAGGTTCGCCGTCCCTGCCCTATATTATTGAATTTCTACACAATAATTAAATATTGGGTGAAATGGTGTCTGTGATAGTTTCCCCACCAACTTTCTCTACGAGCCGCCATTGATCTTATCTGAAAATAGCTACACGTATCTTATCTGAAATATAGCTACAGTGCTAAAAATTAGCATATGAATAAAATAACCACTCAACTCGAAACTAAACTAGTTCATCTTTTCCACGCGTAATTTTAGTTAATGTTATAGTTTAATGGTTTCTTTTCTTGTTTAATCTATGACTTTTATGAAGTGTGGTGCATTTCCATTAATCCTATTTCTAATTTTAATGTAATTCCAGACTTTCTCCTTGTGGCATGGATTAATTCACCTCAAACGTTTAATTTACCCTAAACTTTAAACGTAATTTTGATCGAAAAGAGAAAAGTAGTAAATAATCAAATCAAGCGAATAAAAGTTGCCTGCTTTTACGGAAATAAAAAAACCTAACTTGCTGAATAAATTATTAGTGCATTATTTAAAAGATGTTTCAGACGTTATCTTTACTGAAGTAAAACTTCGCCGCGAAGTATTTAATTTCATTAATTCTGGAGAACATTAAAATTATGGAACATCAATTATAAGCAACTTCGTTTCGCTGTAAATTTAATTTTGTTGTATTATGAGCGAAACCATCTTAATGATTACCGTAATTTCGAAGAATAGAAATTAGTTATTAAGGAATCATGAATTATTAAGGTTTTGTTGGAAGGGTATTCTGTAATAAAGGACGTTACATGACAATGCTCTTTAGAAATTAACATCACTGTGATGATTATATGATTCAATTTCCTTCGTTAATGCTCCCCTTTCTTTTCAATTTATCTTGGAAACTTTTAATTTCGAAATACATGTCCCTGAATATTTTAAAAGTCGAAACTTTTTAAAAAGTTTTACGATAGCACTTTTAAAAAAGTTTTTTAAACGTCAATTAATTAATTTTTGTTTACGTTTTTTAGGCTTTTGTACGTGAGTGATTTAATAATAGGACTATGAGTTTAAAAAAAAAAAAAAAAAGAAAGAAAGAAAAAGAAAAGAAAAAAACGAAAATTAACTCATCTTATAATCTTAGTGCTGAAGTTTTCTTTGACTGAAGATTTTCTTAACATTTTTCCTCTAAAATTCTCTCTCCTATGCCTCATCTTCCTTTCTGTTGTTTTTTTTAAACATCTTTTCTTTTTTTTTTAATATTTCGTTTCCATTTTTTCTTCCGTCTCCCTCTTTTCCAGGTGGTTTCTATTCCAAAATAATTTTAGACAATCTCTTTATTCATTCTTTTGAAATGCCCGTACCACGTGAAAAGTTTTACGAGGTTTCTGCGGTAGCTTAGTAGTGTGAGAGAAAGTTTTACCAATTTTCAATTGTGCATTTGTTTTTTCTGAATATCCATACCACATGAAAAGTTCTTCATGGTTACCTTTCGTAGCTTAACTACCTGAAAGAAAGTTTTACCAATTTTTAATTGTGCTATTTCATAGCAGCTCCTAAATGTGTAGAACAATTGTAAAAACCTTTACAGTTATTGTTGATAAATAATGAAATAAAAAAAGTTATTAATCAAATCTTATATTCAGGACTAGCTGTTGTGCCCGGCGTTGCCCGGGCCCGTGATGAAATGACCCTTAAATGAACCTCAAATTTATATCATTTTATAGTATCCTGAATTTATATTTTTAAATGAAAAAATCTTGAATTGAAAGTATATGCTATTTGGTATTTTATTTTCTGCGTAAATTGATCTTTAGAGTCTATGTGTACCGAAAGCGAGCGAAACCGTGACGAAACACTCGGGTTTTTTACTGATTTCGTCGAAATTTTCACATATGTTATTTTGTGAAAAATATTTCTACCCGTCCGAACGTTTCAAAATTTTTGTAGAAGATCTAAATCTGGTCTGTTGATATGCTCTAAAAAGATAGTATTAAAATACGGACGTTTAGTTACTTTTAGCTTAAAGAAAATATCGTCTCCGTGAGGCGTGAAGTGACCTGCGATTGCCAGTGCATTTGAAAGGGTTTTTTAAACCGATTGCATTATCGATTAGAAGAAGGTTTCAACTTTAAGAATGTATCTTGGGTTTGTCGGTATCTCTGAAATTACGGCTCGGAGAGGCGTCGAAATAAGGAAGAAAAACGTTTTTCAGAAAACGACAGTTTTTGAAAATTATTTTTTAAAGGGTTAACTTCGATATTTGTTTTAATTGATTGCGGCATTTGAGACGTAAGAGTACGATCTTTAAGAATATGTCTTCCGTTTTTGACTTTACTATGTGGTTTGGCCGATGTAAGTTAATAATGACAAAATACCCCCGAAATTCCTTCTTCCCGGTCTTCATTTTCTACCTATGCGTAAATAAGGCTTCTGCTCGTGCGCCAGCTGATTTTCCCTCACTCAAGGACCGAGATGAGTTTTTAATGACAGTTAGTTGCAATTTTTAATCAATAACTCAACTAATTATTAGAATTTAGAAATCCTGTGTCTCGGTTACATCAGGTGACACTTTGGGCTAGCCTCACAAAACTTTTCAGCCTAGTACATCGTGTAGACTTTTCTAGCCATCGCACACAGACGGAGCGAAACTTTCTTTTATTGCTATAGATATCTGATAACCCTTTTAACGCTAATAATCATTAACATATCTTAATATAATCATATCTACCACTCTAAAAATTAGCCTCTAAATAACGTAACCAATTAACGCAAAACTAGATAATTTTTCTTATTGTACATGGATTTAGTTACAACGTTTAACGATGCCTTTTCTTTTCATACTTAATCCATACGTTTTCTAAACTGAAGTGCATTTACACTCCTCCGATTTCTAATTTTAATGTAATTCAAGAATTTCTTCTTGCCTACTAAATAATTCACATCAAACTTTTAATTTACCTTAATCTTTACGTTGATTTTGACCGAAAAGAGAAAAATAGAGAATAATCTAATCAAGCGAATAAAAGTTACGTGATTTTACCAAAAAGAAGTAATCTAACTTGCTGAATAAATTTGAAACATGGTCCAAAGCTTTCGTTAGTTAAGTGAAACTTCTCGTTGAAATATCTGACCAATTTCATTAATTCTGGAGAACAATTAAACTCTGCAATATCAATCTTAAATAACTTCGTTTCGCTGTAAATTGCGTTTGGTTACATTATGAGTGAAGCTTTCTTAATAATTACACTAATTTTGCAGAACAGATATTAGTTATTAAAGAGTCATGAATTATTAAGTTGATCTCAATGAAGATTTTGTATTAAATGTACGCACATAGCAATGTTCTTTAATAATTAATGTCATTCCGTTATTCTTGTGGTAATTAAATCACTCATTTTATTTGCATAATGTTTCCTTTCTTTTAATTTTTCCTTAACACTGAATATTTATTGTTTACCCCTGATTTTTAAAAATGTCAAACAATTTTTAATGAGTTATTGTAGAACTTTCACAAGAGTATTTTTAATGTCAATTAATTTATTTATTAGCATTTGTTAGGCTGTTTGTTTCAGACTTTTATATTTTTAGTGCAAAGAAGTCGTTTAATTAATTAGAATTTGCAATTGTTTTTCAGAATTTTTAAAATTTATTTTGAATTCTTATTGTTTATGAGTAGTGTGAGAGTTAGAGTATTTGAATTTGATATTTGGTGAAGATAAATTTGTAATCAATTAAGTAAAACATATTTTTTACATTTTTTAGTATTCCACTCTATAAGCTCAAAAATGGTTAATAAATTTACTAACCAAGAAGAGTTACCTATATGTTTACCAAATACGCGTAACATTTATTTGCTTATATACCAAATATAGTTAAAGAAAATTTATATTCTTTAACCATATTCATCTTCTTCCACTATAACTTCATTTTAAAAGAATTATGTGTAACCATTTTTTGTAATGGAGATAAGCAACAGAATATTTATAGAATTTTTAAATAAGGGTATTTCAGAAAGGGTTTTTCTAAAATTCAAGACCCAAAAACTAAATATTTTCTTTAAAAACAAATTTAGTCTTATTTATTTGTAAAAGTCAATTCAGTTATCTTTTACATTGTATGTATGTTTCTGAATCGTTCTAGATAGGTTTTATACCGTGTGTTAAACAGTGTGAATTTTATGAGTTTATGCTAAAATACTGATTTTTTAGCTCACAGGCTATCAAAGCTTGAGAGCTTATGTGTCCGCCGGTTCTGTATGTACGTAACGCGATAACTGTTGAAAGAAATATCCGATTTGCTTCACATTTTTTTTTCGAGGTTCATTCTGATAAGGCGCTTCCCTGATTAGTTTGTGGGGTTCATTGGTCAAGGATAAAAGGGGGGAAAGGGGTGCTAGCTCCCCCCCCCTTAATTTAAATAAATGAGTTTTTCATGCAGAAATATTCGAATTGCTCCAAATTTGGTATGCCGGTTTATTATGTTAAGGACCTTCCCTGATTAGATTTGGAAGCTCATTACTTAAGTATAAAGGGGGCTACCCCCCTCCCCTTAATTTATATAAATGGGTTTTTCATGTAGAATTATTCGATTTGCTCCAAATTTGGTATACCGGTTTATTATGTTAAGGAGCTGCTTTGATTAGATTTGGAGGTTCATTAGTTACATATAAACGGGGGAAAGGGGGGCTACCCCCCCCTTAATTTAGATAAATGGGTTTTTCATGCAGAAATATGCGATTTGCTATAAATTTGGTATACCGGTTAGTTATGTTAAGTAGCTTCCTCGATTAGATTTGGAAGATCATTATTATGTATAAAGGGGGAAAGGGGGCTAACCCCCCCTTAATTAAGATAAATGGGTTTTTCATGCAGAATTATTCGATTTACTCCAAATTTGGTATACCGTTTATTATGTTAAAGAGCTTCCCTGATTAGATTTGGAGGTTCATTAGTTAAGTATAAAGGGAGGAAAGGGGGGGGGGGCTAGACCCCCCCTTAATTTAGATAAATGGGTTTTTCATGCAGAGTTATTCGATTTGCTCCAAATTTCGGGGTTTGTTTAGTTATGTTTACGAGGTTTGTTATGTTAAGGAGCTGCCTTGATTGGATTTGGAGATTTATTGGTTAAGTATAAAGGAGGGACGGGTGCTAGTCTCCCTTAATTTAGATAAATGGGTTTTTCATACAGAATTACTCGATTTGCTTCACTTTGATGTACCAGTTTATTCCGATATGGCTTCCTTCATTTGATTTGGAGGTTCATTGGTTATGCATAAAAGGGGGGATATGGGGGCAATTGCCCCTCCCCTTAATATAGATAAATGGGTTTTCGTGCAGAATTATCTAATTTAGTTTAATTTTTTTTCTAGGTTCGTTCTGATATGGATCTTTTCTGATTAGATTTGAAGGTTCATTGGTTCAGCATAAAGGTAGAAATGGGGAAGCTAATACTCCCTTAATTTAGCGAAATGGTTTTTTCATGCAGAATTATCTAATTTGCTTCGAATTTGGTATACCACTTTATTATGTTAAGGAGCTTCCCTGATTAGATTTGGAGGTTCTTTGGTTAAGTATAAAAGGGGGAAACGGGGACTTATCCCTTCATTCATTTTTCGAGGGGTATTATTCTTTGAAATAAGAGTATAATATACAATTAGTGTGAATAGTCTGTGAGATCAATGCCATCAGTTTAACTGGACAATTTTCTTTTTATTTGTATTTAAAATGTTTTAGCTCGTATTTGCGAAAATTTTCACAGCCAACTCAACTATATACGTATTACAGCACGTCTTTTAAAGTTCAATTTAGTTCGTTATTCGTTTAACCCTTTCGACCCTGCGGTTACATATGTGTTCCTTACTTTTAAAATGCTTTAAACTATAAATAACGCCTTGCAGATACGCAAAAATCTCATAATCACATATGTGCACTCTATATTTTGACTTTTTACTGGACAAGTAGCGCCATCTAGCTTTGAAATAGTAAGTAAACAAAAAAAGTTGACAAAAGTTTAATTTTGTTTGTACTTCAAGAAATAAGTCAGGGCCGAAAGGGTTTAAACTTAAATTAGGGACTACTGTTCAGAATGAATAATTTGTGATAAACAATAAAAAATACTAGTATGTTTTTATGTCTGTTAAATCCAGTTGTAAAACGACATTTTCTAAACGTCTTCAAAAATTCTTCCTTCGACTATTGTCAGATTCAAAGAACGTGAAATAACTACATTCGTTAGGTTTCAGGAACTAACCTATTCATTAAATTTCAGTAAAACATAACTTCTGTAACTTCTGTGATTTGGTTAGTTACTTTTAATTGTATTAGCTTAAAAGAGATTTTTTACCCCAAACTGAAAAACAATTCAGAGTCGAAAAGGTTAAATCAATACAATTTCTTGAAAAATTCCAAGTTAAATGTGGTTATAAAAATTTTAATTCATTGATATTCGCTACTTATCTTTTTCGTTCAAAAGTATTCTTACACTGTTATTTTCAAAAGTGATATCCGTCTGAGAGCCTACTAATTCTGAGATGTATTCTACTATGAAGATTTCTATTTTATTTACAGGGAAACCCCGATTTAACGTAACCTGTATTTAACGATTTCCCGCATATAACGTCATTTTTAGCTAGTCCCAATTAATTTCCTATACTTGTAATGTTAAAAAATCCCGGATTTAACGTTATCATTTTGAATTATTTCTCGCATTTAACGTTTTTTTGAGTGATAAAATCTCAATGAAATTTTTCTAAATTAGTCAGAATTTGTGATTTAAAAAAAAAACTTTCTTATCAAAACGTTCAAAAATCATTCAAAAGCCCTCATCTTTTTCACCCGCACCTTTTTATTTTATTCGATTGTGCTTTCTGTGCTACAACACAAGGTTACCTACAACGGAGCTGATAGAATTCGTTAGAGATTTTTCATAGCTTTATGCTTCAAAATATAGTATGGCTTCATAGTATGGCTTCATAGTATGGCTTCAAAAAGAAAGCTTTTTCTTTACTTGAAAAATTGGAAGTTATCGCGAAAGCCATAAACCACAATTAATATGTGTAATTTGAATTTCGTATTCAAATTTGTAAACAAATTTACACTAAGTAGATTTAATGGAGCAAAATTGTAAAAAATGGAAAAACAGGCTAAAAAAAAGAAAAAACGTGAAATCGTCACCGTTTAAGGAATTAGAAACTTGGAAACCATTAGAACTTTCATAACACTGAAAGCATTCTTTTGAAATACTGAAGACCAAGAGAAAAACTTACACAAACTCTCATACCTTGAGAAAGCGATTCGTGATGTAGCTGCTAAAAACAGGACGCAAAGTGAAATAAAATACAGTCGGACCTCTAGTTAACGAACCTCTATTTTGCGAACTTTTACTTGAAACCAAGAATATTTTGCAAATTTCTTCGTAAAATAACCTCCAAATAGCGAAGTGCATTCTCTATTTAACGAACTTTTTCTTGGGATATAAATTTTTTTTTCTCCCTATTTCTTAAAATATTACTGGACATTTCAAACTTATTCTTTCTTTTAACACATTTTATGATGATCAATGACCATGAACAGGTCTTACCAGGCACTTAACTCACCGAGAGCAGTAAAATCGTTGTGATTCTTTGCTTTCCATCCAAGGAGAGCAAAATTTCAGTATCCCCTTTTAACCCTCAATGGAGCTGCCCCGTGTCCTTAAACTATAGCTTCCAGTTTTCTAGATTGTTGATCATGATCAATAGTGCTGGTAATTTCGGTTCTTGTAGCTCGAAAATGTCAAAGCGAAAGTGCTTGAGCATCAAAGAAAAAAATATATTATTGATGAGGTGGATAAAGGCATGAAGAAAAAGAATACTGCTTTAAAATTTGGTATTCCTCCAAACAGCTTATCAACCATAATAAAAAAATCGTGATTTTAATGTAAAATTATTTTTTTAACTGAAAATACAATGTATTTCCAGACAATGTTTTGTTTCATCCTTATTTCCATTGCAGGTTTCTTTTTTGATGGGTAAAATAAGTAAACCAAATAGATATAATTTATAAAAAAAAATGAGACTAATTACTTTTTTTAAAATTATATTTAGTGTTTATGGGCTTAAAATGTGTTTTACGTAGTTTAAAGTGTTTTAAAGGGTGTGACTCTCTATTTAACGAATTTTCCACATAACGAACTTTTTTTCGGGATTTAGCGACTTCGTTAAATAGAGGTCCGACTGTATTTATTTAAAACATAACTTTGAAACCTGATGACTAAATCATTGTAAATCAAGAAATGAAACGTATCTTACGTAAATTAGCCTTTATTTTATGATCAGTGTTTCGTTTTCCTCTTACTCCGATTTAACGTTTTCCCGCATTTAGCGTTATTTCTTTATGGTCCCTTGAATAACGTTAAATCGGGGTTTCACTGTATTTATTTTTTTTTTATGTGGTCGGCGCACTGTGGGTTGCGGCTAGCACAGTGAGTACTACTGTTTTAAATGCTTCTTTTTCAAATTATGAAACACATCTTTTTTTAGTATCATAAGACGAAACGCAATTTTTCACCATGATTCAACATAAAATATATAATGTGAACATTAAGAAGGTCCACAATCTTACTTAAAAGGCGACTAATGTAATGAAAAAGATGTGTTACAAGTTTAAAATATGCATTTTATTTTAAAAACTTCTTAGTACTTTCAAACCCCTTAGGTTCATCATCAGAGAATAACTTGATAACTAAATGTTGTTTATTTATACAAATACGTCACTCTGTTTTCAATTTTTCATTTTCTCTCATTTCGGCCCTCTCATTTTCAAAACAGAGTGACGTATTTGTATAAATAAACAACATTTAATTATCAAGTTATTCTCTGATGATGAACCTGGAAGGTTTGAAAATACTAAGAAGTTTTTAAAATAAAATGTATATTTTAAACTTATAACATCTTTTTCATTACATTAGTCGCCTGTTAAGTAAGATTGTGGAATTCTTAATGTTCACATTATATAATTTACATCTTTTTTTTTTATGAAATTTTAGAATTCTCTTTGAAAGACAACTGACTCAATTCCAATTATTCGTTTACCTTAATCTCTATCCTCGTTGAAAAGGGGAAAGAAGATAATATTCAAATGAATCGAATAAAGTTGCTGCTTTTATTTAAATAAAAATAGTTTTCTGAATAAATTGTTATTTGTCTTGTTTAAAAGATGTTTCAGAAATTCGTTATATAAGTGAAACTACATTGCAGCATACTAAAATTATTTAAGTAATTATAAACTACATTAAAATTTTGTAACATCTATAACAAATATCACTTTAGTCGTGAGGAATAATTCAAAAATAGTGTCGGTTATACGTTAGAGCAGCTTATTTAGGAAATGTTGAAAATCCCTTTTTGGAAGATTGAATTGAGTGGCACGTTATTGGCCTTTTTACCCGACTACGGCAAAGCCAAAGGAGGGTTATGATTTTGACAGGCTATGTATGTATGTATGTATGTATGTATGTATGTATGTATGTATGTATGTATGTTCATCTGTTCCCTCGTAACTTCTAAACCACTAATCAGAATTCGACAAATGACATATCATTAGAAGCGTCTTAATTGTCCGCTGGTTATAGGCTATATAGATTTTCACCAAATTCAATGTGGCGCCTTCTAGCGGACAAAATATACAGAGTAAAAAAATAAAGTTAAGCTAGATATGCCGTGTTTGGTATCATTTTAAAGCGCTTCACTTCAAAACCATAGAGGGTTTGTTTATAAGTGCCTTGGATCATAATAAGTTGCTTAAAAATCCACATGACAGTCAATCGTTAGCAGAATTAGATAGATTAAGAAATCTTCCTAGGTCATCTTAATACATGAAACCTTCAATCTACATTACACATTTACACATTACACTAACGACCTCATCCACTAATCGGTCCATTACCCATTTGCTGCCATCGACGGATATGTGCGTCACTACTACCAAATACTGGAAGCGTCATACGTCAAAAAATAAAGTTAAGATAAATATGCCGTGTTTGGTATCATTCAAAAGCGCTTTACTTGTACATTTTGAATATATCTATATATTACTAGCATTTGCTTGTGACTTTACCTGTATTCATGGGGTACTTTTATACTTTTTCAGCGTAGTTTTTTGTCGTAGTTGGGTTTTAGTTTTTTTACTTTATCTTGTAAAAACTTTGATTTAAAAGAGTAAGATACCCAGGAGAAAAGGGAAGGTAAGTGTACCTTAATCGCCGTACTATAACATCAGACTACGGGTTATGCAGGTTGGAGAACCCACCATATAAATCATATTTATAAACTGATCCTTTGATTTATTGGCATATTTAATTTGGCGAGAGCATATGAATCATACGATATCCGTTAAGTATTAACATAAGGATGCCTTTGAATTACAAGGATAAATTTGATAAGATAGCAGCACTGAAAACATCCAAACAATACTTTACAACAATTTTGGAAATCCGATAAGAAATGCATAGATCGACTAAATAAAAAGAAAGATATTCTACCAATTAGTAATTGTATAATTAAGAAAAAAAGAAATTCATAAATGGCAAGTTACAGTGAACTGTAAAAGATGAGCAAATAAATTTCTGTAGCCAGAATATTAATTTAAAATAAATGAATCGGTGAATTAAAAAAATATATATACAAGTATTTTAATAAAGGTAAAGGGGATAATTTAAAACGTATGTGATTTCAGATCACAACATTAATCTTAAAATAAATTCCGTTTTGCTATAAATTTAATGTTTTTGTTGTATTATGAGCTACTCTGGCATAATAATTGTAGTAATTTCGAAGAGTAAGTAGTTAGGTATTAACCCCATTTAAGCCTAGCGTCCCATTTTTGAGACGTTTCTAATTTTAATATTTTTTTTTATTTTCTTCTTCTTTACAACATGAATATTGGTCTATAAATGTCTTTATCTATTACCGAGAGATGACAGCATAAGATTGATATTTATCTGCTTAAATGAAGGCCTTTTTTCTGTGTTTATAGATTTTTCATTTTTCAAGATAGCGAAATGTAAAAAGTAAGTTTATTTGTATTTTTTGTATCAAGAGTCCAAATAAATAAGTCGTAATATTGGCTTGTAGATTTCTTTGAAATGCGTATTTTTTTTAATTGCGAAATTATATGATCATCAAGCATATTTTTTATGCATATTTGTAACGTAAAAAATATAGGGCGCTAGGCGCAAATGGGTACACATTTCTATTAGCCATTTAGGGGATAGATATTTATGTAAGTCCTTTTCAAGATGATTTTAAAATAAATTGTGTTTTAGCCTCAAGTACGATTATTCTTAATGTATTATTAAGAATACTTATAATGTTATTAGTCTCTGTAAAGAAATAAATATATATTTTTTAATGGTTCATAAAAGTATTATATATATAAATAGTATATAATATACAATTTAAAAGCTTAATTTATATAAATTTAGACAAGCATATAATTATGCATTTTTGCACATATAGATATTCCCATATTTAGTACGTTTAGATTTTATCAAATAAATACAAAAAAAAATATTTTAGCATAATTTTTTTAGTATTTTTCCAGTTCATTTTGCAACATTTTAAATTGAATTTACCAACAAATTTGAGAAAACAAAAATTCAGGCATAAATGGGTTAAAGAGTCGTAAATTATTAGGAGATTGTTAAAAAGGAATTTTGTTGTAAATGTATGCACATAGCAAAGTTCTTAATGACTCCTTTATTCTTTTGATAAATAAATCGTTTATAGTATTTAGTTAAGGTTTCCCCTTTTATCTCAACTTTTCTTCAAAACTTTATATTTCAATTTTTAAAGTGTTCTTCAAAAACCCACTTAACTTGTGACCAGGACAGCGGAGTCCGACCCATTTTTGAGCAAAAGAGTCGGAGTCGCTAAAAAAGAAGCCGACTCCAGATTTCTTTGTTAGACATTTTAAAGTGAAATTGAACTAATTAGGATGAGCGAAGCGAATGCTCTACTAGGCTACACAAATTACATTTTGTCGGACACTTTACAAAAAACTATTCAGTATTTTGACTTAAAATTAAACATAAAAGTAAATTATGACCTGTAGATTTGCAGAATATTATTATTATTATTATTTTATTTTTTTATTTATTTATTTTTTTTTTTTTTTACAGAATAACCTTAAAAAATTTATTATTTTAATTAATTTATTTTGCATATTTATCCTTTACGGACGCATTTTTTGCAAATAAAAAATGAAACACATACATTTTCAGAACAAAAAATAAATCATGGAGTTACGATTTCTTTTATGAAACTTTTAAAATACCTTTTTTATGGAAATTATAGCATATTTTTAATAAATTGAAATTTGTGAAAATTCAATTATTTGCATTCAGTTATAAAATTATTTTCCAGTGTTAAGAATCCAAATACACAATTTATTCTTATTATGGTAAATCATTTACGCAGACGATACTTACACATTTTAAAAGAATTATATTATGATTTTTTTTTGTAAAGTGGCAACAAAAGAATTAGAAACAAATAAAATTAATTGTTAAAATCGTTATATAAATATTTTGTAAAATTTTGGTTCGAAAATATTTTTATTTCTACCAATTTTATATCATAAATGAAAAATTCGGAGAAAATTCTTAGTTATTTGGCTGAATTTATACATTTCTAAAATTAAAATGCGCCAAAACATAAAATAACGTTTTCGCTTAATAAAGATGCAAGAATAATATATAAAAAAATATTCTTACTGTCAAATATTTCTTATTAAATAATGTTTCGCGAATCCAAACAAAGCATGGCTTTTGCTAGTTATATGTAATTTTAAATCTATAAAATGAATTATTATTGTTATTTATGTACTATATCAGGCTACTCAAGTTAAAAAAGGCAGATTTACGGCTGTGTACAAAGTAGATACAGGAGTAGGTACAGGGTAGATACAGTGTGCCCATGTACAAAGTAGATGAAAACTGTTTTAATTCATAACTGTAGTAGATATTTTACATTTAGTATATAATACTTCCCCTCGTACTTTTGGGGTTTGTGGATAGAACCCGAGGTACAAAGATCTGGAAGGTGGAAGGACCCAAGAATCGGAAAGTGAAGGCAATTTTTTAAACAGGCCGTGTAAGTAGAATTAAGACAATTTATGTTAATGGGCCGGATTAAACAGATAAAAAAATTGAGCATGCTGAGAAACCCAATATAACAAATTTGAAAGAAACAAACAACGCCGATAAAATAGGAGCAATTTACAATAGGCAATAGGCATGACTGGGGCGAGAATAAATATAAAAGCACGATGGAATGTTTTAGGAGACGGGCCTTAAGATTTCGGTTCATGCAGATCGCTTACCGGAGGTAATGCGAAAATTACAAATCTGTGCTATTTTTGGCGGCAAAAGAGCTAAGAACAGTGGTTATGCATTGTAATAGAAGACTTTTTCCGATTTTTTTCTCCCTCAAAATTTTCCAGTCTGTATGACCAAAAGTCAAAATTCTGAAATACTCTTCCTTTATTTATGTATTTTTGTGCACAGGAGTCAAAATAAGATGAAATTGTAATTTTTGTTTTTCTGAATCGGCGGTACACAAAATAACAATAAAATATCGAAATTTCGTTATTTTTCACCTTTTGAATTTCGGATTTTTTAGGTCTGCAGATCCCGAAATAAAGCCAAAATTGTAAACTTAATTTTAAAAATGCAAATTTTTTTATTATTTCATTAGAATACACTGGATCCGAATTATTTCCAAAATAATAAATTTTTCATCTTTATTTTTTCTCCTTTCCATATAAGTCTTTCGAGTGTGGAGGAGCAAAATAACCACTAAATTGTAACGATTTCACTTTTTCTTCTCACTCCGCAGATCCAAAATAGTAAATTTTCCATTTTGTGTTCTTTAGACTTTTTTCGGGTTTGCGGGCGCGAAATTGTAAAATTAATAAAGCAGAAAATATAATTTTTTTTTCTGTTTTATTTTGAAGCCCTAAAAAGGTAATCAATGCCGAAATAGTGAGATTTTAGCTTTATTTTTCTTATATTCCATCATTACTTTAACCAAGAGGCAACACTAGTACCTCAGACTGAGTACTAGTGTTGCCAGCTCGGAGTCGGAGTCTAAAATATCCGGGAGTCAGAGTCGTTTTTCTCACCGACTCCGCAGCCCTGCTTGTAACTAGTAAGTTTCGGCCTACTGTATGTGATTAGAACGTAATATATACGGCGTAATTGATCAAACGTTTTTATTAAAACGTCAGTTAATAAAGTGGTATTTCTAATATCTTTATTTTTTAAATTACGTGGTTTAATTAATTAAATTAATTAATGCTATAATTATTTTTAAGTTTTCATTCCCTTTTCTGCTTTTTCTTCAACTTAGTGGTGGAAGAGTTCTCAGAAAGTGATTTTTGTCGCAGATAAATTTGTAACTAACTGAAAATGTATTATATCTGCTATACAAATGTGAAACAATTTGTTTATTTATTTTATTTTTATTTATTTTTTACTTGCACTCTTACGAGCTCAAACCTTTAAAAAAATCTTTATGGTTTTTGTCTGAAAATCAGAATAAATAGCAAAAATTAAAGTCAAGATATCTTATAACCAAAAATTACACTGGTTGGCACGAAAATCTTCTTTGTAAATATAATAGTTGATTCTTATAGATTTCACTCTGCTAAATAAAAATATGGTAATTAAATTACCGTATCACGTACCATTCTTATGGTAAAAGGGTTTGCTTTTAAAATGCTCTTAAAATTTCATATCTTCCGAAAACATAAGTGGAAATATTGTAAACCCTAAAATGTAGATAATACTTACGTAAATTACATGTAAATAAATGTATAAATATGATTACATGAGTTACAGTAGCATAAGGAATGAAAATATGTTAGTGGATAGCAAGTAATAAATTTGGTATCTAAGACAATAAAAACACCTTTTTTATGATTTCAGTTTTATCTAGCATTGCAAATTAATATAATAATCCTTCAATATTTGTTATTATTATTAAACTATTTCTCGGAAAAATGGTACGCGCTGGAGCAATTCGGATTACATATTTAGTTAGCAGGTAGGAAAAATTTAATTTTTTTTCCCGACCAGTGTTATTACTAAAAATCGTATGATAAAAAAAAAAAATAGTTTTATAATAAATTTTTACGTCTATAAATGATAGTTTTTTTTTTTTTTTAAGTAAATTCTATGAATCTTTAGATTGAATATTTTAATGAAATATATAGAATTTTTCTTTCAGCAACAATTAATTTTTCACAAACTTTTAATTTATATTAATCTGCATACTTCGTATGATTGCAAAGAAGACGTCAATGAATAATCAGGTCAAATGAATGAAAGATGCTGATTTTATTTAATAAAAACAAAAGAAATAGTAAAAATAACCATTGAATTCAAAACTAGACTACTTTGTATACACTTGAAATTAGTTTTTGCTGTCGTTTAATGATATTTTATTATCATGCTTATCCATAAGTTTTGTAACCTGTAATATATTTACACTCATGCTATTTTGTAATTTAAATGTAATTCGACAATGTCTCCTTGCATAATAATTAATTCATGTCAAACTTTTTATTTTAATCTCTACACTTAATTTTGATCTAATAGAGAAAAGTGGTGTTAAATCAAGCTAATAAAAGTTATTTGGTTTTGCCAAAACACAAATAATCTAACATCCTTAATAAATTATTATTACTTCTTCTAAAAGATGTTCCAAAGATCTCGTGACTTAAGTGAAACTTCACTGCAAAGTATTTTCCTATTTTCCTTAATTCTGCAAAACAATAAAATTTTACAATATCTATCTTAGAAATTTCATTTCGCTGTAAAATAAAGGGTAATCCGAGTAAAGTTTTGAAACTTGTAATATGCTTACACTCATCCTATTTGAATATTTAATGTAACTCAACTCTCTTTTTGTGTAATAATTAATTTATGTCAAACATTTAATTTTCATCTTTAATTTGGTCTGAAAGAGAAAAGTGGCGCATAATCAAATTAAGCGTGTAAAAATTACATACATGCTTTTACCAAAAACAAGTAACCTAAGTTGCTGAATAAATTTTATTGTCTCTTTCAAAAGATGTTTCAAAGATCTCATTACTTAAGCAAAACTTTGCTGCAAATATTTCACTAATTACATTAATTCTGGAAAACATCAAAATTTTGATACATCTTAGTAATTTCGTTTTGCTGTAAAATAAAGAGTCATTCGAGTAAAATAACCAGTCAATTTAAAACTAAATTAATTTATCTTTTTCTGCATATAATTTTAGTTTCTGCTATAGTTTAACGATCTTTTTCTTATCTTGCTTAATCCACAAGTTTTGGAATTTCTAATACGTTTACACTCATCCTGTTTGAATATTTAATACAATTCGACTATGTCTTTTTTTGTAATAATTAATTCATGTTAAACGTTTAATTTTCATCTCTGTATTTAATGTCATCGAAAAGAGAAAAGTGGTGCACAATCAAATCAAGTGACTAAAAGTTACATTAAAAGTTACATACTTTTACCAAAAACAAATAACCTAAGTTTCTGTATAGATTATGATTGTTTCTTTTAAAAGATGTCTCAAATATCTCGTTACTTAAGCGAAACTTCGCTGCAAATATTTCACTAATTACATTAATTTTGGAAAGCATCAAAATTTCGAAACATCTAGATAAGAAAATCCGTTTCGCTGTAAAGTAGCCATCTGAGTAAAAATAGCCATTCAATTTAAAACGAGATTAATTTAATTTATCTTTTTCTGCATATGATTTTAGTTTCTGCTATAGTTCAACCATCTTTTTCTTATCTTGCTTAATCCACAAGTTTTCGAACTTGTAATACGTTTACAAGTTCCAATCAGTTTACATCTTATTTGAATATTTAATGTAATCCGACTATGTCGTTTAGTCTAATAATTAATTCTTGTCAAACATTTAATTTTCATCTCTGTACTTAATTTGGTCTGAAAGAGAAAAGTGGCGCATAATCAGATTAAGCGAGTAAAAGTTACATACATGCTTTTACCAAAAACAAATAACCTAATTTGCTGAATAAATTTTATTGTCTCTTTTAAAAGATATTTCAAACATCTCGTTACTTGAGCGAAACTTCGCTGTAAATATTTCACTAATTACATTAATTCTGGAAAACATCAAAATTTTGAAACATCTTAGTAATTTCGTTTTACTGTAAAATAAAGCGTCTTCCGAGTAAAATAACCAATCATTTTAAAACTAGATTGATTTATCTTTTTCTGCATATGATTTTAGTTTCTGCTATAGTTTAAGGATCTTTTTCTTATCTTGCTTAATCCATAAGTTTCGGAATTTGTAATGCGTTTACACTCATCCTGTTTGGATATTTAATGTAATCCCACTATGTTTTTTTTATGTAATAATTAATTCTTGTCAAACATTTAATTTTCATCTCTATACTTAATTTGGTGTGAAAGAGAAAAGTGGCGCGTAACCAAATTAAGCGAGTAAAATTTGCATACCTATTTTTACCAAAAACAAATAACATAAGTTGCTGAATAAATTTCATTCTCTCTTTCAAAAGATGTTTCAAACATCTCATTACTTAAGCGAAACTTCGCTGCAAATATTTCACTAATTACATTAGATTTTGGAAAACATCAAAATTTAGAAACTTCTATTTAAGAAATTTCGTTTCGTTGTAAAATAGTCATCTGAGTAAAATTAACCATTCAATTTAAAACGAGATTAATTTAATTTATCTTTTTCTGCATATGATTTTAGTTTCTGCTATAGTTCAATGATCTTTTTCTTATCTTGCATAATCCACAAGTTTCGAAACTTGTAATACGTTTATACTCATCCTATTTGAATATTTAATGTAATTGTCTTTTTATGTAATAATTAATTCATGTCAAACATTTAATTTTCATCTCTATACTTAATTTGGTGTGAAAGAGAAAAGTGGCGCATAACCGAATTAAGCGAGTAAAAGTTTCCATACATACTTTTACCAAAAACAAATAACCTAAGTTGCTGTATAAATTTTATTGTCTCTTTTAAAAGATATTTCAAACATCTCGTTACTTGAGCGAAACTTTGCTGCAAATATTTCACTAATTACATTAGATTCTGGAAAACATCAAAATTTTGAAACATCTTAGAAATTTCGTTTTGCTGTAAAATAAAGAGTTATCCGAGTAAAATAACCAATCAATTTAAAACTAGATTGATTTATCTTTTTCTGTATATGATTTTAGTTTCTGTTATAGTTTAACGATCTTTGGTTATCTTGCTTAATCCATAAGTTTTGGAATTTGTAATACATTTATACTCGTCCTATTTGAATATTTAATTCAATTCGACTATGACTTTTTATGTAATAATTAATTCATGTTAAACATTAAATTTTCATCTCTGTACTTAATGTCGGCGAAAAGAGAAAAGTGGTGCATAATCAAATCAAGTGGCTAAAAGTTACATTTACCAAAAACAAATAACCTAAATTGCTGAATAAATTTTATTGTGTCTTTTAAAAGATGTTTCAAACATCTCGTTACTTAAGCGAAACTTGGCTACAAAGTATTTCCCCATTTTCATGAATTCTGGAAAACATTAAAATTTTGATACATCTATGTTAGTAATGTCGTTTCGCTGTAAAATAAAGAGTCTTTTGAGTAAAGTAATCATTCAATTTAAAACTAGATTAATTTATCTTTTTGTTCATATGATTTTAGTTTCTGCTATAGTTTAACGATATTTGTTATCTTGCTTAATTAATAAGTTTTGAAACTTGTAATACGTTTACACTCATCCTATTTGAATATTTACTGCAATTCGACTATGTGTTTTTATGTAATAATTAATTCATGTGAAACATTTAATTTTCATCTCCGTACTCAATGTCGTCAAAAAGAGAAAAGTGGTGCATAATAAAAACAAGCGAGTGAAAGTTACATGCTTTTACCAAAAACAATTAATCTAAGTTGCTGTATAAATTATTATTGTCCCGTTTAAAAGATGTTTCAAACCTGTCGTTACTTAAGTGAAACTTTGCTGCAAAGTATTTCGCTAATTTCATTAATTATGGAAAACATTAAAATTTTGCAACATCTTAGTAATTTCATTTCGCGGTAAAATAAAGAAGCATCTGAATAAAATAATCTTTCAAATCAAAACTAGATCAATTTATCTTTTTACATATATAACTTTATTTTCTACTATAGTTTAACAATCCTTTTCTTATCTTGATTAATCCACAAGTTTTGGAGCTTGTAATGTATTTAAACTCGTCCTATTTGAATATTTAATGTAATGCGATTCTGTGAAATAATTAATTTCCTTGCAAAATAATTAATTCATGTTAAGCCTGGGCCTTAAATCGATTTAAAGCTTACATCGGAAATCCGATTTAACCATTGGTCTTAAATCGATTTAAGCTAACATCGGAAATCGCGATTTAGCAAATGTCTTAAATCGCGATTTAGCCATTGGCTTTAAATCGATTTAAAACAAAACACTGATTCAGAGCTACATCGGAAAACCGATTTATCTACTTTGATGTATATACCGCTTACATGGCAAGTTGGTGTTAAATCGATTTAGGAGGATCCGATTTAAGCAAACATAGCAAACCTCAATGCTTTCCGATTTAAGAAAAACAAGGCAAGCTGGTGTTAAATCGATTTAACAAGATCCGATTTAAGCAAACATCGCAAGCCTCAATGCTTTCCGATTTAAGAAAAACAAGGAAGCTGGTGTTAAATCGATTTAGCAGGATCCGATTTAAGAAAACATACAGGCCTCAATGATTTCTGATGTAAGGGAAAGGCGATTTAAGAAAAGGATGATTTAAGAAAACGACTATTTAAGTAAAATTTGATATTTTTTATTTTGTAAATGAGGTTCAGAGTTTGAGACTGAAATGTGATTTTTTTTTTTTTTTTTTTTTTGGAAATTAAGCACTTAAATGGTTGAAAGTTGAAAGGAAAAAGTAAAGTTTAATTCTTAAAATCCAAATTAATCGAATTTCAATTTATATGCTAATGCAATCTTTAGATGAAAAATTAAGTTTTCACATATTTGAGTAACATTTTAACACATATTTTTTATTTTCTATTATTCTGTAATTAATTAAAATCATTTGAAGTAGAATCCTGCATCAAGATTTTTTTTTCTGACATTGAGCATTTATGGTTGAAAAAAAGAATAAAGTTTCCTATTTAAAATCCAAATTCATCGACTTTCAATTTATACTTTTATGCATTTTTATGATGAAAAATTCATTTTTTACATGTTTTAGTAATATTTTATAATATATTTTTTATTTTCTATTATTTTGTAATTAATGAAATTATTTTAAAGTATAAATAGTCATGCATTGTTTTGTGAATTCCGATTTGGCCGTGATCCGCATGAAATATTTTTCTTTTGCTAATAAGATTTTTTTTCTGAAATTGATTAAGTATTTATTGTTAAAAAAAAAGAATAAAATTTCATATTTAAAATCCAAATTCATCTAATTTCAGTTTTTATTTTTACGCAATCTTTTAATGAAAAATTCATTTTTCCCATGTTTGGGTAATATTTTAATATATATTCTTTATTTTCTATTATTCTGTGATTAATTAAAATATTTTAAAATAGTCATGCATCGGGTTTGACATCCAATTTCAACACCAGCCGCATGGATTGAGTATCTTGCTGAAATTGATTCACTATTTATATCCAAATTCATCCAATTTTAGTTTATATTTTTATGCATTATTTTGATGAAAAATTAATTTTCATATGTTTGGGTATTATGGGAATATTTTATTTTTAATTTATTATTATTTTGTAATTAATTAAAAATAATTTAATAGAGTTCTGTAATGAATCAAGTAACTTGATTTTTACAGCAGAATGAGGGAGGGGTGGAGGGGGCATTCATTTGATTTTTCTGCAGATCTGGGATTTTCTGCTTTTTTGACATTTTGTTATCATTAAAAAGAGATATATTTTATTACTAATCTTACATGGTGCCAGCAGGTGCAAAAAAATCAGCAATTTCAGTAATGTGCTCCAAGACTCAATCCTTCTGCATCCACTGTATGAATGTCAGCATTTATGTTAAACTAATCTTATTATAATCTAAAAGTTAAAAAGATATAAAATTGCACCTTATTTGTCATATCTTCACCCACCCCCCTTTTTTTTTACTACTTTTCTCATCATGGTAAATGAACAGTTAAATACATCATTGAATTCCTTGAATCTGCTTCTGTTTAACTCAATAACTTTTTAATTCTGTGTCTGTAAAAAAAAGTGCATGTTCTTAGCAATGAAGTGCTATTTGGGTGGGCTAGGGGAAGTTGTCGCCCCCCTCCAACCAGGGCCGTCGCGAAACAACTTTCTTCTCTACGGGCCTGCATCAAGAATAAAACGAGTCACGCAAGAGATCTGAGTTAGCAAACGAACCAAGTCGAATAGTTGTATGTATGCATCAGAAACAGTGCTATAAATTTCCGTTTTGTAATATTTTGTTATGGCTGTTTGAATTATACATTCAATAATTAAACATCGAAGGTCACTAAATAGGTACTTTCTTTTTAGGTGCGTTCGTAATTATATAAATACGTAGCACCTATAGTCGTCGTTCAGTCCGTCCGTCCGTCCGTCTGTCCGTCCGTCCGTCTGTCCGCATGTAACAGAGCAAAAACTACCCAACCGAATAGTCTGAAATTTCAAATATATGATTGTTGCAAAATTTTGTCGAGCCATTTCAAATTTTATGAAAATCGGATGTATAGTTTAATTACAGGGACAGTCAAAAGTTTTTCTTTACATTACGGCCAATGGGAAAAATTATTGGAAGTGGATTTTAATGATATTAGAGCCTTCCGAATGATCTGAAATTTTAAAGATATAATTGTTGCAAAATTTTGTCGAGCCCTTTCAAATTTTAGGAAAATCGGATGTATAGTTTAATTACAGGGACAGTCAAAAGTTTTTCTTTACATTACGGCCAATGGGAAAAATTATTGCAAGAGCATTTTAATGATATTACAGCCTTCCGAATGGTCTGAAATTTTAAAGATATAATTGTTGCAAAATTTTGTTGAGCTATTTCAAATTTTAGGAAAATCGGATGTATAGTTTAATTACAGGGACAGTCAAAAGTGTTCCGAAAAAATTATTGGAAGTGCATTTTAATGATGTATCAGACTATGCACTTTATGAAGTGCAAAAAATTATACATTCAGTACAATATGGGGTTCAAAAAATAATTTTAAAACTAGTTATAGTACGAACGCACCTCATTTGCCACGTTTGACGAGCAATTTCCAACTTGTTTTTTTTTCTTTTTGCCTCTTTTTGCCCTTTGATTTAAAATATATTCGAAAACATTTGATTCGCGGTTTTTATCTATGATTTTAATTTGAAATATACATTTATGACAAAGTTCCCTTTAAAAATTTCTTGCATTAAAATGCCTTAATTTAATGTTATAAATATCAGAATTGATATTACATAAACTCATAAATAAAAATGTTATATTTTTTAATTAATTAAAAGAAAAATTCTATTTATCAATAAAAAATTTAATTTTCATAATGTATGCATAACTTAAAATACACATTCCGTTGGTAGGTGTTACAACTAAAATAGCATTTTTCACTAACAGTAAGCACATACTTACAATAATTTAAAAAATATATGGTATTTAATATTGCATAAAAAAATAATATCACTTAAACAGACAAGTATTAAGGAAGTTGAAATATCTGGAAACTTATCAACGACTGTTACATGTTTAATACATGTGATTTTATTTTATTAGAAGTGAGTTTTCTGTTGTCATTCTTGACTTTTGTATAGTTATTTATTTTATTATATTCGCAATTCCTGACGAACACATAACTTAAGGGGACAGTTCACCTGAAAATTAACCCAAAAAAATCGATTTTTTGTATATAAAAAAACATTAAATGGAAGCCTATTTAATTATGAATATTGTGACACCTCATTTTTACCCATACGGCGATTATAACGCCAGATATTGTAAATTTCATTAATACACCCAGCGCAATTACCCAGAAACAACCAACTTTAAATGTTTTTTTTTTTTTTTTTTTTTTTGGCCATGTTCCTATTTTCTTCACTTTCATGCTTTAAAAATGCTAAGGCCTTTTTTTCGTATTTCAGATATAGATTTAAACTTTTTTGTACATGTTCTTTATTATATATGCGAAAAACATGAGTATGGAATTATGTGAAAAATATGAGCATGGAATTGTCCTTCATGGTTTTATTTTATTTATTTTTTTAATAAAAGTATATGAAGATGCATTAGATTTCACTCTTTTACACTATGTATATCAGTGAAAAAATTATATTAAATGTAATATTTGATTTATCTAAAACTCCATGCTCAGTCTTGTGTAATACACATTTGGAAATCTTTTTAAAAAAATGGGCAAAAATATTAATATTTAAAAAAGTAGAATTTAAAAAAATTCAAAATGTTTTAAACTATTTTAAATTTTTATCTAAATATGCAGTTACATTTCTTTTAATGTACTTTTAGTTGAACATTGAAATGCAGTGACTTATTGCACCATTTGATTTATTTATTTAAATTAAAAAATATATATTGAAAAGGTAAACTGCTTCCTTAAATATATAGCAACGTTGGCTTCCACACTTGCATTTACTTATGAAATCCAGACCTAAATTTTCAATAGTGAGTTGTACAATAAGATTTTGGGCTCTTGGAATTTTAGGAAAGTACTTTGTTAAATATACTATTGTAAAAGGGTTTTTAAAAACTAATTATAATTAGTTTTTAAAAATTTGAAAACCATTTACAATTAGAAATAATAACATTTCCTGGAGCCGTTTTATTTTACCACTATCTGCCTACATCATGTACATATACACATTCGGGCAATCTCATTCTAAAATTAAAATTTTAATTGATAAATAGAATTTTTGTTTTAATTGTTTAAAAAAATTAATATCTTTATTTTTGATTTTATGTAATATCAATTCTGAAATTTATACTTTTAAATTAAGACGTATTTATTTTTAAAGGGAAATTTAATTATTATCTGCTAAAATTGTGTTATTTTAATGCATGATATCTCCTGTCATAAATGTATGTTTCAAGTTAAACTCTCCGAAAAATACCACGAATCCCAATTCTTTAACTATTTTTGTATTTTTATTTTTCCATGATAAAGTTGATAATTTTAATGTATTATTTTTTCTACCATAAATGTATATTTCAAGTTAAAATCTCCGATAAAAACGGCGAATCAAATGTATTTGAATATATTTTAAATCAAAGGAGAAAAAAAAAAAAGCACCTGTTTAATGACCTTTCTCTGTTTAATTATTGAATGTATAAATCAAACAGATCTAAAACAAGCCACAAATTGCTCAATAAAATATTCTAAAACGGAAATTTCTAGCACTTTTTTTGATACAAATATACAACTATCCGACCTATTTCGTTTGCTACTCAGATCTCTTGCGCCGCCATCTTGCTGTACATTTTCGTCTTGAAGCAGGCCCGTAAGAGAAGGAAGTTGTTTCGCGACGGCCCCGCTCCAACCCCCTTAAGTAAGTTAGATTGTCGCAAGCATAACAAGTCAGACAACAAAAAAAAATCATTTTCTTTTCTATTACTTCTTAAAGAATGAGTTTATAAAATGTATTAAAATAGGTCACTAATTTTTAAAATGGAAAATAAACTAATGTTTTGGGGCATTCAAAGTTTTTTTTTATGTGTAAAATATACCTCTTTTGAAAGGTATTTGAAAAATTAAAAGCTAAGTATACTAAATAATACAGAAGGGAAATGGGGGGGGGGGTACATAAAGACCGTATTTTGTTACTAAATATTAAAAAATAGGCGTCCATATTCTAAAATGTAAAATCGGTGCTAAATCGCGATGTTAGATGGATGATAAATCGATTTAAGAAATTTCTACATCGCCCAGTCCTAATCCATGTCAAACTTTTAATTTTCCTTTATCTTTATACTTTGCTTTGATCGAAATGGGAAAAGTTGTGAATCAACTTAAACTAATAAAAGTTATATACTTTTGCAAAAAGAAAAAAAAATCGCTAGATAAATTATTAATGTTCCTTTTAAAAGATGTTCCACACATCTTCTTACTTTACTGAAACTTCCTTGCAAAGTAACTCACTAATTTCATTAATTCTGGAGCACTAATTTCATTAATTCATTAAAATTATGCAACGTCAATCTTAAGTAACTTCACTTTGCTATAAATTTCATTTTGTTGTATTATGAGCGAAGCTGGCTTAATAATTATAGTAATTTCGAAGAATAGATTTTAGTTATTAAGGAGTCATGAATTATTAAGTAGTTGTTCGAAAGAGATTCTATATTAAATGTAGATAAATGACAATGCTCTTTAATAATTAATGTCATTCCATTAACATCTGATTAAAAAATAAAAAAATCAATCTTTATAAAACTTCTCCAAAAAATCATAAAAAGAAGTTTTAATAAATGTAATGTTTGAAATATATTTTTGTCTTTATATCGTATTTTGAAACGAGTGCTTTAAAAATTAATCTCCTAATTTCATGCTTTTTAAAAATAAATCTATTAAGTATTTAACCCTTAGTGCTCTGACGGGACTTTTAATCCCATTAAAGAAAATGCAATGCAAAATTTATTTACAAGACTATATAAAATAAGACAGACGTGAACACAGTTTTACTAAAAACATTAAAAATACATTCAGTAAACGTTTCGCCAAGTAACCGTAAGGCCTCATCAGCACAATTTAACCATTGTAAAAACAAATAGAACAAATCAAGTACAGTTAAAGTTAAAGTTATTTTTTTTAAACAAGCAGTATTCACTAGGAATGGAACAGGTTTCATTCAATGTTGGCGAACGTAATTGAGTAAATCAGCCTTACATTGCAATGAAACCTGTTTCATTCCTGGTGAATATTGTTTGTTTTTTAAAAAATAACTTTAACTGTACTTGATTTGTTCTGTTGTTTGTTTTTGCAATGGTTAAATTGCAATGAGGTCTTGCGGTTGCTTGGCGAAACGTTTACCGAATGTATTTTTAATGTTTTTAGTAAAACTGTATTCAAGTCTGTCTTATTTTATTTATTAGGGATGCACCGAATATTCGATATCTATTCGGTATTCGGCCATGTTACCGAATATTCGGTTTGGCCGAATAGCAAACTATTCGGTATGCCGAATATTCGGCTTGGCCAAATAGCAAACTATTCGGTATGCCGAATATTCGGTTTGTCCGAATATAGAAATATTCGGCCGAACCGAATACTTAAAAAAATCTATTAAAACATATTTTTTAAAACCTTATACAACTTCTACGTTTAGCAGTCAACTTATAAAAATATTCAGAATAATTAGAAACAGAATTATATTTAAATAAAAGAGAATGTTCTTACATTATTTATTTGCTGTTTGTTAGGTATTATTTAAGAAAATTAACCAATCACGATCATTTTCCTAGGAATTGATTATGTACAAATGCAAGTTCCTAAACATTGTCCAGTAAATAATCTGTTTCTTGTTAATATTTTAAGAACAATGTTTGCAATTTCTGAAAATGATCGTCCGCCCCAGACACTGATCTAGGATGCATTTAAAAACTTCCTTGCTTAATCAAAGGGAGTAGAACAGTTATTCTTGCTGAGTTGCCACCATATAAAATTTGAATAGATTGTATTATTTATTTACTTTTACTTTAGCATCTTCTTGACAAACAAATAATATATGATCCTATATATGATTCTTCCAATTTTTTCACATTTTCTCTTTGATTTTAAAATGTTTGTTTTAGAATTTAAGAAAATTTTATTCATTTGTTTTAATTCTCAGAAGAAGCCATGAAATTTAAAATTTTATTAATTAAAAAAACTTTTATAACTATCCTCTTCTTAAATAACTCAAAGAAGATTTTTTTTGGCTTAAAGTTTACTTGAAAAAAGCTGTTGTTTATTAGAATAAAAGTTTCTGTTTTAAATATTATGTCAAATTGTTTTAAAATTTAACATTTTAATGTCTTTAAACTTTGAAATATAAAAGCATTCGACAAGCCGAATATTCGGTATTCGGCCGAATAGTTACTATTCGGTAGGCCGAATATTCGGTATTTGGCCTAGCAGTTAATGTTCGGCTAGCCGAATATTCGGTATTCGGTTCACCTGTTGGCCGAATATTCGGTATTTGGTATTCGGCCAAAATCACTATTCGGTGCATCCCTATTATTTATTAAAATTTTCAAATTCAGACGTTAAATGTGTGTATATTGAAAATCTATTTGATTCGTCTACTAATAAAAGTAGATGGTATTTTTCATACAAAATACTTTGCTGGTTCACATTCTGTTAGCACAGCGAAACTAAGCTAAATATTTTTAATGTTTTTATTTTTTCAACCATTTGCATGGATTTAGCTTGTCTCCTATTAAAAGATGTTTTACGAAAAATTTGCAACTACAGTGAAACCTCCTTGAACGGTCGCCTCTAAACAACGATAACCTCCGAATACCGGCCACATATTGATGGAACCAAACATATTCCATTGCATTAACATTAGTAGGAACCTCTAAATAATGATTTCTGAACAACGGCCGATCAAAAGTCACATGAATTCTTTTTAACAGATTCTGGTACAATTTCATATTTATTTGCAAACTAAAATCTGATGCAGATCAAACAAAGTTTACTTAATATGTCAACAAATTTTTTCTTAATCTCTTGAACACTTAATCCTTTTCCAAAACTAGACATAGAAAATGAAGACAATAATGAGGGGAAAATTTAGGTAATATTCTTAGAACAGCAAGCATAACAAACACGAACGCCAGTAAATTTGTATGTCTGGACAACGATTTGGCAGTTACTGCTACATTTCATTCATACAGCAAATGGTGGAAGATAGGAGAGAGGAAGAGAAAGTGATGCGGAAGGGGATATGGAAAAGATTATAGAATCACCTAAAATTTCCAGTATTAACACATATACCTAATTTTTTCACGAACCTTCGTGAAACCAAAAATTTTGCGTTAAATCATAATGATGATGAGTTGTACAACAAAACAATATTGTTTCTTTGGAGAAAGATAGTTGCAAATCGGTTGCAAAAAAACGATAGTTGCAAAAACACTGCAAATCGGTGGCTTTTTTTAGTGTATTAAAACAATGAAGATTAATTAAAATAACTGTGTATTTCTATTTAAATTTATGTAATTATGATTTTTTTTAAATGAAACCTCTGAATAACACCCACCTCGGAATAGCGGTTATTTTTCATCGGTTCCACTGGTAACCGTTATTCAGAGGTTACACTGTACATAAAACACTTATCAGTTACAGATAGGATGACAATACATTTATTTACATTGTTCTTGTAAGAATTGTGAGGTTTCCATAACAGTATTTTTTGTTAATTAATCTAATTATTCTTATAAGTATTTAAAAAAAAACCTATAATTACCGATTTATTAAATCAGTTTTATTTAAAGATCTATCTAAAAATCAAATTGCTATTATACAAGTTGTTTTGGATTGAAGTGGAGCAAATTTCTAAATTATAATTCGGGACATAAAGTGTTAAAGCAATTTTTTAATTAATGTCTATAAAATTGGAACAATAAATAAAATCGATGAATTACTTGTGTAAGATTTGTTTCTTAGAACATTTCAATTTTTCTATTCATTTTCTCGTAATATTGAAAATTGAATGAAAAAGATTATCATATTCAGTATCTGTATTTTTATGTGAAATGTGACAATTGTTACATTTTACAAGTAATGTAAAAAAAAAAGACTTCCGTTTCGTAGTCTAGTGAAATACAACCACGAAGAAAATATACAATAACCTCTTCTGGGATAGTAACTAGTAACCATTCTGAAAAGCTTTCTTTATGTTTAGAAAACTCAGAAACCAATATGTTTTTGAGATTTAAAGAAGCAGCTACGGTGTTAAAAATTTTGTGATAGGTTGAACCAATTTTTGGTGTTTCAGTAGTTGCAACCATAAGATGGTGAAACCTTGATCTAACATTTGGAGCTAAGGTTCAATCGGAGCTCTAAATCTTGGAGTGAGATTTCCCCACTATAGCACCAAAAGTTGGTTCAACTTACTACAAAATTTTTAACAGTGTATGTAAACGAAGTTTCCTTTGCTACGATTGATTTTCGAGAATGTTTCCAGGTAGTTTTTGGAGTGTATTAACCAGTTTTCTGAAACCCAAATACCAGTTTTTAGGATACTAAAAATTCTCCTGTAACCGTTTTCATGTTCAAGAAAAATGTTTTACAAACATGATAAATGACAACACTAATATTAAAATGAATATTAAATGCTTTACTCTTGCATGTATAACTTCAACTATGCAGCTGAAACTGTTAAATTGAGAATTAAAGTCATCCTAAAAACCGATATTCTGGTTTGAGAAAACTGATTAATATACTATAAAAATTATTCAAAGTTTCCGGAAATAGGTGGCAGTAAAAGAAACTTTGTTTTTATAAATGACTCTTTAAAACTCAAAAATCGCAATCGATTATTGTAAATTTTCGTTCGTGGTTATGCGATAATTTCCTAGAAAATGAAATATTTGTGCTTTTTTCCCCCCACTGCCAAGAAGAGTTATGTGGATTTCTTTATACTCTCGAAACATCCCAACAGCTGAATGGATTTGAATGAACGAGGTCTCTCGATTCGTCATAACCACCCGATGGTTGTAGGCAAGGTTTTGTTTTTATAAATTCAAAATGGCGGCCGTAAAATACAAAATGGCGGTACAGACGAAAAAAAATTACGCGCCATATTGAGTGGCATATCATTGGATAGGTCTTTGAAAATGAAGACGATTTTTTATTGCCTATTTATCAGTCAGAAGCTCCGTTTATATATTCAACAATCTGGAAGTTGTGTAGGTAGGATCTCTAGCTTTACTGCAACTCTAACAATCATAGACATCTATAGGCCTCATCAAAACAGTGTTTATAGATAGGAACTAACAATTAAACACAACTTAAAAGTCACCAATACAAGTAAATAAAAAAAATCGGTAAGTAATATAAAAATAGTTTGAAATTGATGAGAAATAATTAATCAGCTCGCTTTTTGCGCAGTCGGGTTTTTTGATTTTATAAATTTAATTTTTACTTGTTCTACAAAGTGTTTTTTTATGCAATTGTATTGTAAAAGCTCTTATTTTCTTTTCAGGTATGTGATTCTTTGCGTATCAACTTTTCATAAGTAGTAAGTTTTTTAGTACATTTTTTATTTCAATTAGGGATGCACCGAATATTCGGTATCTGTTCGATATTCGGCCTAACTACCGAATATTTGGTTAGGCCGAATACCAAACTATTCGGTATGCCGAATATTCGCCCAGACCGAACACTCGACAGACCTTTTTAAAAAATATTTTTAAAAACCTTAAAACAACTACTATTTTTAACTGTCAATTACTAAAGATATTTAATAATTAAATAGAATTATATTTAAATAAAAGAGAATGCTTTTACATTTTTTATTTACTATTTGAAAAGTATCACGTAAGAGATTTAACCCATAATGACGATTTTACTCCCTTCCTGACAAATAAACAGTATATGACTGTACAATTTTTCTTCCAATTCCTTCAAAATTTCGCTTTGATTTTAAAATATTTATTTTAGAATACAAGAAAAATTTATTCATTTGTTTTTTTAATTCAGGGAGGAATCCATGAAATTTAAAATTTTATCAATTAAAGAAGCTTTAAAAACTATCCTCTTCTTACATACCAATACAAAGCATAATTTTTTTAAGTGCAGAATTTACTTGTAAAAAGTTGCTTGTTTATCAGTATGGAAGTATGTGTGTGAAATACAGTGGAACCCGGTTAAGACGCTCCCGGTTAATACGCGATCCCGCTTAATACGCGGATTTTTTCCGGTCCCTTGAATATCGTCCATAAGGCTAATGCAACAATATCACGCTTAATACGCGAACGGTTAATACGCGATCCCGCTTAATACGCGAGAGATTTTCGGTCCTTTGAGGCAAAAAAATCACGCTTAAGACGCGAATTCATTGATCAAGATGCGAATTCCTTGTCTCTTCTTCAATGTTGCCAGTTTACCAGATTTTATTTATATTCAAATAAAAAACACTACTTACGAATAGTAATATTTACTTTATTTAATAACTGATTAATTAAGGCTAACATTACTAATCTGAAATAGTGGCAGATATTTGAATTTTAAAAAACCCGCTAAAATAGCAACACTACAATTCTTGTTCGATCTCGCGTTCTAAAATTTTTTGTCTCTCGCTTCGTGAATGTTTTTACTTAGTAGAGAGAGATGATAGACGAATTTAGGATACTCAGATTTGTCATGAAATTATTTTGATTAAAGATTAGTATCCCTATTGTTAGTGAGATTTTAAGTGTACGTTTATCCCTACTATGTTTCATAATACATATTACAGGCAAAAAAATTAAACTCGTAAAGATTAAATAAATATGACTGCGGTTGTTTAATTCTTTTATATTTTCTTTACTCCTTGCTATGCTAACAATGTTGTTTATACAAATACTATTAATAAGGATAGTTTTTACTTATAATGGAAAGAAGGACATATTATAATTGTACTCATTATTACAAGTACTAAATATGATTTTAACAAGTGCTTCAAAGGTTTATTTTTTTTTTTTATTTTTTTTTTTTTTTTTAGTTCTGTTAAGAATATTAGTCTAGCAGCAAATTATTCTTCTTATTTTTGGTTGCAGCATATTAATCCATAATAAAGCCGTTTGAATTCACTTTTTATTTTCAGTTATTATTCCATATGGTTTTATAAAAAGAAACTATGGGTTAAAGTTGAATTCAATTCAATTTTAATCTAAATATACCTAAATGATACAATTTTCGACCGTAAACATATAAATGAAAGTCCTACGGTTCATTTAGACTATTAGATGTTGTAAATAAGCCCCGTTTATGCAACATTATACAAATCTCGTTTAATACGCGATCCCGCTTAATACGCGAATTTTGCCCACTCCCTTGAAACGCGTCTTAACCGGGTTCGACTGTATTATGAAAAATTGTTTTAATATCAAATTCTGAAATTTAAAAGTAATAGGCAAACCAAATATTCGGTATTCCGCCAAACAGTTACTATTCGAAAGACCGAATATTCGGTATTCGGTTTACCTGTTGGCCGAATATTTGGTATTCGGCCAAAATTACTGTTCGATGCATCCTTAATTTAAATCATTTGTCTTTTGAAAGTTTTATTTATAGTATGTACAATGATTTTTGTTTGTTTTACGCTATATATTTTGAAAAATATCTTGATAAAATTTGGTAAGCTCAATTGAGTATACTGGTGAAAGCATGCAAATTTATTAAAATGCTTCTAATGAACATAACAGCCAAATCTTTAATTTATTTTACATAAAACAGTAAAATTAGAAATTTAAATACAATTCCGAGTCTATTCTGATGCAGTGTATTCTTTAACGAATTTAACTCAACTTGATGTTGATTTTATGCTCAAGATAAATTAAATATTAGTATTTCCGTTGCTAGATTCCAGTTTAACTCCAAAGAACGTAATCTTACGGTTAATCTGTTGATTATGTTTGCATACTATAGTAAATTTGCCATAAGTTATTTTTGCATTATGATAGCTTGTTGAGATCAAAAATAATTAATGATATTGTTTTAAAAACTCATATGTCACTAAATTTATCTACAATTTTCAAACAAATTTATTTCGAAATGGCAAATTTTTCCCCTGGTTGATAATGTAAAAATTGAAATTATGCTCGATTTAGGAGTAATGTATAACCGATAAAAGCAAAAGCGATACAAAAGTTGTCATTTTGTTAACCCCTTAATTCTCGTGCCCGTGACTTTCAAGGGAAGTGTAGGCTTTTTTTTATTATTATTCAGATTATTTAATTCCCACCAGTTTTTTTCAAAATAGTGTAATTGGCTTTATTCTCGCATCATTTTATCTGGCATTAAATAAAGTGAATATTTCTACTTCAAAAAAGTGGTGGCAATCAAACAATTTGAATTTTTAAAAAAGTGTCCTATACTTATCGAGCGTAACGATGAAGGTGTTGAGCTGGCTGTAATCACACGTCAGTGTCGCAAGCAGAATCGAATACAGTCGGACCTCTATTTAACGAACCTCTATTTTGCGAATTTCTCTATTTTGCGAACTTTTCCTCGGAACCAACAACATTTTGCGAATTTCTTCGTAAAATAACCTCCAAATAGCGAAGTGTATTCTCTATTTAACGAACTTTTTCTTCTGATATAATTTTTTTTCTTCCTATTTCTCAAAATATTTCCGGACAGTTCAAACTTACTCTTTCTTTTACACATTTTATAATGCTCAATAACCTTGAATTAGTTTTAGCAGGTGCCTAACTCAACGAGAGCAGTAAAATCCCTGTCATTCTTTGCATTTCATCCAAGAAATGCAAACTTTCAATATCCCCCTTCCACACGTCAAAGGGCTGTTCTGTAGTAAATAAGTTTCAGTAATTAAATTTAAGAACGCATGTAGTAATACAATGCTTAAAATTATTTGCTATAATAAATACGATAATGTCATTAAAATTGATTAATTTTAATGTAAATATTTTCTTAAAACTGAAAATACAGTGTATTTCCGGACAATATATTTTTTAATTCTTGTTGTCCTTACAGATTTTTTTTTTTATGGGTAAAATGAATAACAATAAAAATAAATAAATATGATTTTTAAAAAAAAGTGCGATTAGTTAAGTTGTTTAATAATGTTTAGTGTTTATGAATTAAAAATCTGTTTTGTGTAGTTTAAAGTATTTAAAAAGGTTCATCTCTATTTAACGAATTTTCCACATACCGAACTTTTTTTCGAGATTTGGCGACTTCGTTAAATAGAGGTCCGACTGTATTTCCTCAAACAGTTTCTTGAAAAGAGAAAGTGTCAAAAACACACTGTGTTGCCATATATGGTGATTTTATTATTATTATTATTATTATTCAGAAATTCTTGATTCTTATCAAAAATACTGAATAGTTACTTTTGCTTTATACAAGGTGGTTAAAAAAAAACGTTTACAAAATGACATGGCAAATCGGGTATACAACAAAGACGAAAAATCGCATGCGTGCGAACATAGGGTCGCGAACCACTTATCTAATCACAAAATAATCACAAAATGTTTGATCCTAACTCAATTTGGGTTTACTGTAATAACTTTCGGAAAGTTGAGGTACATTATAATAAAACATTTAACAGACATTATCACCTTTGCTGTAAATGTCATAACACCAAACAAAAGTATTAGAAGTTATACGAACCAGTAGTATGCACTTGAACTGTGATTATTAATCCATATGGTATCGTCGATTGCTTGGACAACATGTTTTCCCTGGATCTTTTCGTGACATTATCACATTTCACACAAAACAAGGTACATATTGTTGTATTTTCATTAGAATGTTTATTTTTCTCGAAATTATTACCGTCAGTCCGGGCTCAATTAATTTGAAACACTCTGTATTTGCCACCCTATGTTTCTATGTTATTTTTTTTTTTTATCATTGCTGTATGCCTGATTTGCCATGACATTTTGTAAACGTTTTTTTTAATCGCCCTGTATAATGACAGACATTTTTTCAATAAAATAAAATAAAATTACTATTCGAAAATTTAGCTTTAGTAGTTTGGCATTATAGTTTTCTTGGTGTAGTGCCCAAACAAAAATTGAAACTAAAACAGTCTTTATTCTGTCAGTTTTTCATTTACTTCTTTCCTTCAAAAGTTTGCTTGCATTTAAAGAAAAAAAAATCACATAGTTCGACCAACGCTTAACGTATTCACTTCCTGACCAAAAATACAAAGAAAAGTTTACTATGCATCCAGTCATGTTTTATTCATAGTAATGTCTCTTTCCGCTGAGAGTTTTCTCTGTTTCTTTTCTTTCTCTTTCTTTTTTTTTTCTTTTGAACAGTCAAGCAGTTTTCAAATCCCTTAAAATGTGTGTTTTATTCCTTAAACTAAAAACTATTTATATCAGACATTATATAGCAAAAGCTATACATTACTTTTTTGACCGAATTTCAGTTATTGTCTCATATTTTAAAATCATATTATATGGTAAATGCAAACTCAAATCAACGCTCTCGAAACTCTATAGATAAATTTTAGTAATTTTTCATACTTATATTTAATAACTTCTTTAATCAACCTAACGTTGCAATGACATAAAATAAACACAGAAAATATTTGAGTGTTTCTGGATTCCGATTTATTCTTCATTAAACATTTCATTGTTTCTAACAATGACGTTATATAACAAATGCCACTGAATTATTTTTTTTATCGAATTTCTGTTTTCTTTATACATTTCTTTTAATTGTATGTAAATGTGAAATCATTACTCTCTAAACTCGCTGGATAAATTTCATAGTTTGTTTAATTAGTTGCTGAGTAAAGTCGTAACAATTTTATAAAATTCCTGAAACATTTCAGTGTTCTTGGCAATGACATTATATAACAAAAGCGATACATTATTAACAGTGATTCGGCATTTTGACATATTATAAAAAACCTGATACATTATTTTTGTAGTCGAATTTCTATTTGTTTCCTTAATATTTTTAAACTGTATTGTATGCAAGTGTAAAATCATTGTTCTCAAAACTCACTATAGATGACTTTTAAAAGTTTGTTTAACTAGTCGTTGAATAACGTCGTAACAGTTTTACAAAACTCTAGAAACACTTCACTATTTTTGATAATGACATAGAATCAAATGATGCATTATTTTTAATCGGATTGCTATTGTTTCTTTTATATTTTTATTCGTATCGTATGTAAATATGAAATCATTGTTCTCGACATTCGCTAGATAACTTCTAATAACTTTTCGTAGTAAATTTAAATAACGTCTTGAACTAGTCGAAAACCTCATCGTACCAATTTTATAAACTTCAGAAATCCTGTAGGGTTTCTGGTAATGACGTTGTGTAACTAAAATAATACATTATTTTTAATCGAATTGCTATTGTTTCCTTAATATTTGAAAATTATATCGTATATAATATGAAATTATTGTTCTCTAAATTCGCTAGGTAATTCCAATAACTTTCAGTAGTAACTTTAAATAACGTCTCAAACTAGTCACTAAATATCGTACCAATTTTATAAATTCCAGCAATACTTTAGAGTTTCTGGCAATGACGTTTTCTAACAAAAGCGGTACACTATTTTTAACCGAATTGCTACTGTTTCCTTAATATTTTTAAATCATATTGTATGTATGGATGGAATCATTGCTCTCTAAGTACGCTAAATAACTTTTCATAATTTATTTCACTTGTTACTGAATAACGTAGTAACAATTTTATAAAACTCCAGAAACATTTCAGTGTTTCTTACAATGACATAATACAAGATGTACAACAACGACATAATAATTTATTTAACTAGTTACTACAGGAAGCTTCACAACCATAGTAGACCAAGTCCATTTTCGAAAAAAATGATGTAGTCCACTTAGAAGGTGCATAAAATCTGTTTTATCCACTACCACAGTGAACCAAGTCTGTTTTCACATACTTTCGCATACATATCATCTATTTACAGACTTGGTTTACTGTGGGAGTGGATAAAACAGATTTTATGCACCTTCTAAGTGGACTATCTCATTTTTTTAACATGGACTTGGTCTACTATGGTTGTCAGCCCCTCAAATAATGTAGTAACAATTTTACAGAACTTCAGAAATATTTCAGTATTTCTTACAATGGCATAATACAAGATGCCCACTCTTATCGTTGTGCAATAACTCATTTCTAATCTATTAATTTTACAGTTCCAATTGCAAAAATATTTCAAATGCTGTTCTTCATTATCCCGCTCATAATACGCGCTCGCAAAAATAGAAATAAAAACTAACATAAAAATTTCGATTGTGCCCTCTATAAATTGTTAAAACAATAAAAGTGGATCTTCCGTTAATACTCAACATCGTACAAATAACTTATTTCGTTAAAACGCGCAGTCGTAAAATTACTATAAAAATGCACTTAAAAATGTTTTCGGAAAAAAAGACCAATAAAAAAATTTTATTGCGCCAAAAAATAAAATACTTCGTTAAAACGGTCAGTCATTTGAAAACATGAAATAAAAAAAATATAATTAAAATAATAAACACAAATTTTCTTGTAAAAAAAAAAGAAAAAAAAATTAAAACAATCCATCATAAGCGGTCCTAATCCCAACCATCGCCCTAACCTTTTTCAAAGTTTGTTACCATACAAAAAGTTTTCTCTAGAAGGAAAGGGCATGTTTACAAACAAACACTTCCGTCAACCAATCTACCAACTACATTTTTGTCATAACGATCATTGCAGGAATAGTCTTGGCGATGTAAGCCAATCATATCAGAGACATGTTAAACGTAGACCAATCAAATTTCCCTAGCTCATGTGTACAGGTAGGAGTCGTAATGAATGAACCGGTTTTTCTTGCTGACCAACAGTAATCCGACCAACAGTGAGGTCAGCTGCCCTTTCCTTAGTCACGCAGGATTTCCAGGGAAATTTTCTTCTTCATTTAGGGGATCGACAAAAAATTCGCCTTCATTTAGCGGATCAACGGCTTGCGATTAACTGACGTCTGTATTTAAAAAATTCCTAAGGGAAAAAAATCTTTTTTTGATGTTGTTATTTCTTTAAATGAATCCCGAAGGTTTCCTATATACATGGAAATGAAATTTATCCTTCGATGACAAAAATTAGATACCGAAACCATTCGACAATCCAAAACATTCGGTTCCATTTAACGGATTGATATCATGCGGTAAACTGACGTCTGTGATATTTTAAAAATTCGTACGGAAAAAAAAATATTTTTTTGTTGTTGTTTCTTAAATGAATCCCGAATGATTCCTATATACAGGAAAATGAAATGTATCTTTGGATGGCAATGATTAGATACCGAAATCATTTGAGGAAGAAAATAGTAAGAAAAAAGTGGCTTTAAAAAAAATTGTGTAAAATTTAAACATCGCTGTACGAACACCGAATAAAGTTTATTGAAAGGTGGATAAAATTTAGTATATTGGGCTTAAAAAATGCGAAACCGAATTTTTTTTTTTCTAATGTCAAAAAAATGCCGCAAAACGCTTAAAAATCGTATAAAACATTAAATAACTGAAAATCTAATCCAAAATCTAAGCTTCAGATACACTCCAACTTATCTCCGTCTATGTGGTACGAAATTGGAACACTTCTGTGTACGGTAGATTTCTCTAGCCATCGCCAAGAAACACACACACACACACATCTTTCTTTTATTAATATAGATAAGTTCTAAAGTAAAGATGCACACACGCATACACATTTTTCTTCTATTAATATAGATAAGTCCTAAAGTAAAGTGTTTGTTCCCAAAAGTATGAGAAACATTTTAAAAATATTAAACTATTCCTTTCTCTTTTATTTTATCTTTCCTTTTGAAATTTTTTTTCCGAGATTGAGCGAATGAAAATCTCAAAACATGCCATTTTCCCATCTTTTTCGTTCTATTATCGTTTTGTAAAGCTGTCGAGATAAGTTTCAACTTTATCTGAAGGGAAACAGCCTTTCTTGAAAGTTCAGTGCAATTTTTACTTAAGGCAACAAAAGTTGAATCGACGTTTTTTTTTATTATTTATATTTGTGCCCTATTTTTCTCTGATCGCTATTTTCAAACATAGTCGTTTTTCTGATTATTTAGCAGAAGTTGATAGTTCTGTTATTTTTCAGTTTCTATTTACTATTTATCTTTTATATTTGAAAAAGTTTATTATTTCCTTTTAAAGTTTTGAGAATGTAAATAATCGTCGTGTGATAGTTAAAAAAAAACTGTCGTTTATTTTAAAAGAAATTTAAGCTATCCAAATACGTTTGAAGTATTTCTTCCTAAAAAGTAGTACTTCAAAGGCTATAAAAAGATAATCAAAATGTATAAAGCGATCTAAAGATTATATAATGTATCAAAACTATTCTATTTTGTTTGACTTGGTAAACCTAAACATTTGGTGTAGATTATCAATTTATTTTTTTTAATCTGTTATTTTTCAAAAATGTGTAAAATATTTGTTTTTTAAACATCAAAAATTATTCATGGAAAAGTATTGAAGTAATTTCAACAAAAGTAATACTTTTAACTGTTGGAGATCTTTACTAGTGAGATTTATGTGGGACTTTTTAGACAGTTTCAGAGATGACTGAAATTTAAGAAACTTCTGCAATCTTGGGATATTTTTATTCATATAAATTGCTATATATTTTTGTATTTAGACATTAAAATTTCTTTTTTAACCTGAACCTACTCTTTTTAACACTATCTACTAAAATTAAAAAATGTTCATTAATTCGGTTTGCCTGTCTATCCATGCTCTAACTCTCGTAAATATACTGGGTTTGCCGTGTAATTTTTATACGTTATTTATATTTATTACAGAATGTTCAGTGTTGAAAATGAAGTATCTAATATTTATAGTTCGTTTACAGGATTTCCAAAGAATTCCGCTATTTTATGGTCTACGGGAAAATAATACGGAAATAAATGAAAATAATTGTACAAAGTCTTTTAACTTTATCTTTCACATAAATTTAAATAAATCAATTTAAATATGGTAAATCTTAAAAAATACATTCTGGCATATTGTAAAGTATTTTAAGTACTCTTTAGACAACCAAAGACAGTACAACATAAAAATTGTCATATCTTTTCATCTAATTATCATATTTGCATGCGGTTTGCGTCATTTGGTTCTAAAAGCTCTAGACACTCCAGAGTATTTTTAAGCTAAAAAAATAAAAAAAGGGATTTTTTTTTTCTAGCATCACTGTAATATGTAATGTACAGTCGTGGGAAAAAAAAGTACCCCCCCCCCCCCCCTACTAACTCCTCAACAAATTATCTTAGAAGAAAGTTACTGGTACCAAACGATTGGAAATAAAGTTTACTTTTAAATGATGTATATAAAATTTGCTTAGGGGGCTATCTGCATATTAAAAAGAACCATAACTTTGTTTTTTTTTTCAATAGCAGTACACAATTCTGACAGCATAAATAAACTCTACACCCTCAATTAGTCTAAAAACAAATTTTTATGCAATTCGTACCAAAAGTTTCCGAGAAATTAATCATTTTAAAACGAGCGTATTTTAAGGGCTGTATCCAAATTGAAGTTCGATACTCGATTGTTAACCGAGAGAGCTCCTTTGTTGATCAAGGCACCTTAAGCAGTCAATTAAGCCTGTTAGATTACAGGATAGCAGAAGAAATTTCAAAATATCTACTCACTTCTATCATAGACGGCCCCTTAAACCGTCATTTTGCCGTTTTTTAAGCATAATTTGAAAACTACTTGGAAAAAAAATGTGAAATTTCGGATTTTCATAAACCAGGACTTAATAAATCTGAATCCATAAAAAAAAATTATAGGTTGCAATTCATAAATTTTTTTCCATATTAATTTCATAATTCATATCAGAAAATTATAAAAATTGCAAATTCAACGTATTTATGTTTGAGTGTATTAGTATTATTGCGACACAAAAAGTTAGAACATTAGGATCATAATTTCAGAAGTTATAAATAAAAATATGAAAGTGTAATTTAACATTAGCAGCACTAAATTTTGAATGTCTATAATTCAAAAACTTATCATTCAAATGACTTGAAATTTAGTGTCTAGGCATAGTTCGAACCAAAGATTTGAAATATCTTGTTAAAATTCGGTATTGCCATTGAAAAAAATGACGTTTGGCTTCGTTTTAATATGCAGATGGCCCCCTCAGCAAATTTTATATACGACATTTAAAAGTAGACTTTATTTCCAATCGTTCGGTACCAGTAACTTTCGTCTACGATAATTTGTTGAGGAGTTAGTAGGGGGTGTTTACTTTTTTTTTTCCACGACTGTACAAGTGCATCCTCTCAGATTCACACAGTCGGAGAAAATAAATTTACCAGATTGTAGGTAAAACTTAATGTTTCAAAAAAATAATTCAGTAAAACGTAAAAGTGCATGCAACATGAAGAAACTCATCATTTTATAAGATAAGAAATGATTCAACCTAAAAAATAAAATAACCTATGAATTATGCATTGAAAGACAATACCTTTATTTTAAGTCCTCTTGCTTACGTAAGCTTCTCTTGTTTCTGTGTGTCCAAGCTTCTATTGCATTCTATTTAGCTTAATAAATGTACCTGGGCAGAGAGGGGGTACCTTGAGGTACCTTAGGTTTCAAGAATTGTAACGCAAATACACAGTAGTACTCCCAGATAGGGTCAGATTACAGAGCAATCTACACCTGAATACAATACGAAATTCATACGATAAACAGGTTAGAATTTATTTCACTTTCTTTGTTTTTGTAACATTTCTGTAACTTTACTCTACTTATTTATCCTTTTTTTATTCTCTTAGTAATAAAGCAAGAGTCACCAAACTTTTTTAATCGTCGATCCTTTCAAAAATTTATCAACTATTTATCGCCCCCACTATATTACTAATTTTAAAACTATACTGTAAAGCAAAAAGATGTCCGTGAGTAACACTGAATTCATATCGACGATGGCAATGACTTGGACAACAATGTCGGTTTTGTTGCAAAATTGTTAACTTCTAAGCATCGCACAATTTTAATTTTTACACCATCGAATAGAAAAAAAATATATATCTTCAGATGTAACTAGCTTATAAACTGTATCTCAGTCTACTGATTTGTTACGATTTTAAAAATAATTTCATTAGCCTGATTGCAAATGATTAGCACATTTGCATTTGAAACAGTGTAAATCATTCAGAATTTGTTTCTAATATTCCATAATAAAATATCTATCTTAAAAACAATTTTAGAAGATATGTAACACTGAGCTCTACTTATAGCAGGAGATCAGTCTTTCAATTTCCAGCGGTCAGCGCGGTTGGATACAGTGACGATAATTTTATAAATAAAATGTCTTAAAAACAATTTTAGAAGATATGTAACACTGAGCTCTACTTATAGCAGGAGATCTGTCTTTCAATTTCCAGCGGTCAGCGCGGTTGGATACAGTGACGATAATTTTAGTTCGCATTTATGGCAAAACGTGGCAGAAAATGCTCTTTATCGCATTCCCTTACATGATTAGAGAATCATTTATTAGTTTGATAAGTATAACTTAATTATAGGGGCATAAATTAGGATAATAGTAAATGAGAGCACTAATATCTAACATTGATAAACGCTGACTATTTTTTTTTACCTTTTCCTTGCATGCTTCATTTACCTTGCAAGCCTTTGATTGCCGACTCAAAACTCCTGTTATATATAGAGCTCAGACATGCAATCGAACTACGCACTTAAACACTGAAATAATCAGAATAAAAAAGTTACTAGAAATAGTGAAACCTTCGGCGATTTCTTTGTTTAGTAACTGTAAGCATGCGGCTAATACGAAAGTAGTGCTGCTTTTAATGAATTTAAAATCTTTATTATTTGAATGCACAATTGATACTTTTTATGTAAAATTTCGTTTTGGTCTAATTGGTCGGCAATCTAAAAAACATATTAAGTAATAAAAAATCTATTAGTCTTCAATTAAAATAATTTTCACCACGTTCTCTACACCGAGAGTGTGTTATGTACCCCGGAAAGCCCGGGTTGGGTCCCTTTTTTTTTTATAATAAAACAATAAAATAACGCTTACAGAATTTTTAGCTTCTTTATTACTCATATTGCATATGTTTCATATATTTATATATAATCAGATGCATTGTAATAACGCTTCTATTAAATTTTCCAAAATGTATTGGTACTATTGCATATGTTTCATATATTTATATAGAATCAGATGCATTGTAATAACGCTTCTATTAAATTTTCCAAAATGTATTGGTACTATTGCATATGTTTCATATATTTATATATAATCAGATGCATTGTAATAACGCTTCTATTAAATTTTCCAAAATGTATTGGTACTATTGCATATGTTTCATATATTTATATATAATCAGATGCATTGTAATAACGCTTCTATTAAATTTTCCAAAATGTATTGGTACTATTGCATATGTTTCATATATTTATATATAATCAGATGCATTGTAATAACGCTTCTATTAAATTTTCCAAAATGTATTGGTACTATTGCATATGTTTCATATATTTATATATAATCAGATGCATTGTAATAACGCTTCTATTAAATTTTCCAAAATGTATTGGTACTATTGCATATGTTTCATATATTTATATATAATCAGATGCATTGTAATAACGCTTCTATTAAATTTTCCAAAATGTATTGGTACTATTGCATATGTTTCATATATTTATATATAATCAGATGCATTGTAATAACGCTTCTATTAAATTTTCCAAAATGTATTGGTACTATTGCATATGTTTCATATATTTATATATAATCAGATGCATTGTAATAACGCTTCTATTAAATTTTCCAAAATGTATTGGTACTATTGCATATGTTTCATATATTTATATATAATCAGATGCATTGTAATAACGCTTCTATTAAATTTTCCAAAATGTATTGGTACTATTAATGTGGTTCTAAAGGCGATTATTGACAAAATTAGAAAGTTTGGGTCCGAAATTCTTCGGTTTTAACCGTAAAACCCCAAGAAATTCAATATTTATTTATTTTTTTCATAAGACTGAAATTAACAGGGATGAAACCAGAATCAAACGTATACGAGCTTGATATATGTAAAAATGAGCGCACTTCAATTATTTTCCGATACCTTCGTAGAATATTTATGTTCGCCAAATGTAACTTAAATTGATATTTTTAAAAGTGCGTCTTTGAGACTTAAAAAAAAGGTAGTTTATTTATCCAATCTTGATTTGATATACGAGTTCTGTCAGATAAGTATCCGACCTTTATTTTTCCTGCGCGCAGTAGTAATTCTTTATCACTGTGAACATTGATTTTCCCCAGGCTTTCTAGTGACCCAGTCGTTTCCTGCTGGCCGCCGAGTCAGGTGCTGTCATACGTGTGCCTCGGATTTCGGTTTCTCGCAAGATGACTGAACGGGTTGAATAAAAGTACTGCATCAAATTTTGTCAAAACTTGGCGATTCTCAAAGCGAAACCATTCGTAAGATCCATCAGCTGTCGTAAGATTCATCAATCCTCCAGCTCATTCACTGCACTTGATTTAGACTTTCTTGACGAAACATGGAATTTCAGTCTCTCGCCAACTTCCCTGCTCAGGGCCCGATTAACATTTGAAGCTATGGGAAGCACAGTGTCATTTCGGGGTCCCCTTTCATTCGAGAAGAAATCTCCGAATTCGACATATACCTGAAAACTCACCAATGGTACAAATATTATACCAAAGACTGAGTCATTTGAGTTCACATATATTTCATTAAACAACTTTTTTATACAGTCGGACCTCGTTATCCCGACACCCGGTTTTAACGTCACTCCGCTTATCACGTCAATTTTTCAAAGTCCCGATTTTCTGTATATGATTGTAATGTAAATAAACTCCGGATTTTACGTCGTTGAATAATTTTCAACTCCGGATATCCCGACGGTTTAGGAAAATTGTCCATTTTTCATAATCCATCTTATAAGCACGGAAATTAAGCGGTAAGAAATGTCTTAGCCAAAATTTTCACAAGTGTCTAAAATACCAATTGAAATAAATTATAAATTTTACTTCAATCCTTTATCTGAATAAATAAATCCACACACTATAAATGACCCACTTAAGCTCCAGACAGACGTATCAGTCTACTCGCGGTCTTTTTGTTCTGGTCAGGAGGCGCTTTCTTGTGGTTACACGGCGTTTTTTATCCGATTAAAACCAAAGCATTGCTTTGCATTGAAACGATCAGAAATTATCTAACATCAATATCTGAAACACCGAATATTGATTACAATTCATTGTATAGTATTGAAAAAAGAATTGTAGGAAGCACATCTAGAATTAGAGATAAGCAAACCTTAATTCATAAATATTTCATGTAACAATAAAAAAACAAGTTATCATAAATCTGATTTTTATTCTTTCCAATTTTGTTTTTGGTGTTTATTTTGTTTAACAATAATGTTGTATTGCTTAAAACTGCAAGAACAATTATGAATTTAAAATTGTCTTAAATTAATTAAATACAGCTTTTTTATAAACATTTTTCTCCAACTCCGGTTATCGCGACACTCCGCATATGACGACACTTTTTTTTTGTCATTAGAGTGTCGGGATAACGAGGTTCGACTGTATATGCCCTATATATACACACAAAAATTTTATACAACCAAGAAAAAAATGATTTTTTATAGTATTACCATAAAAGTGCAAGTTGAATAAAAAGCTTGAATTCAGCATGTATGCGCAACATAAAATATCAATATTTTGAAATACTTCTTTCAATTATGGCAATAGCTTAAATTAGTAATATTTTATGTTGTGCAGACATGCCAAATTCAATAATATTCAAATTCAATATGTAGAATAATGAATAAACATACATCTAAAATAATGTACAAACTGAAGAAATGTGATCATGCGGTTGAAACTGATCTATTACATGAAAAATTAATTTCTTATGAAAAGTATTTTTATGAAACACACATATATATATATAAATATTAATATAAATGAGTTAATAATCTCAAAAGAAATTAGATAGAATTAATTCAATATAAAATTTGGGGCCCACTGTTTTCTCAATTTTGAGCCATTTCAAAATTTTCTAAGGGAAGAACGTACTTCTTGTACCTATTCGGTAATCAGGGCACTCTCCAGCCATGACTGCTTGGGACTTCGGGTTGTTCCCGAAATTGAAGGCGCCATTGAAAGGATCCCGTTTTGAGAGTAGAGATGAGATATGCAGAAACATCATTCCAAAAAAAAAAGCCTTCCAAAAGAGTTTTCGGCAGTGGAAGGAATGGTGGGCTGGGTGTGTGGAGGGACAAGGAGCCTACTTTGAAGGGGATTAGGGCACCAATCCCGTTAGGTAACTTATATTTTTTGTCAGCCAAAGGTCGGATACTTTTCAGAGAGACCACGTATGTTCATGTTGTATGAATCTCCAGAGCGCAATTTAAAATCGGTATACAATTTTTGAATAGGCTTTGTATATGTTTGCATATCTTCATATATTATTTCTTGTGTCTTTTCTCCATAGACCCCCAATCGGCCCACATGGCCAAATTGACCTATTTAACTGTATACCGACACCTGGGAGTCGATATCGACTACTTTGGAGATCTATGATTTAAAATATAAAACTTTTTAAAACGAAACCTTTTTCAAAACATGTATATTTTCGATTATTTCCTGTTTTTGTTTTTGTTTTCAGATTTTCTTGACGATTTTGAGCATTTATGCTGAATTTAACCAGAATTTATAAAAATTTTAGTTTTGACTATCTTTAAATTTAGAGAACAATCTTTCTAATGGTAGTTATTGGTTTTGTGTAAGGAAATGTTTGAATTTTTTATACTATAATAAAGAATGGCGGATTTTTTCTGAAATATCACCCCTCCAATCTTATCTACAAACCACCATTGGATACGCGTAACTGAATAGTTATCTAATCGGGATTTTCTTTTTCCCTCCCATATTTAAGCAAAGAAAATAAACACTGCGAGGAAGTAAACAAACAATGAATCCATCATTACGATATTCTGAGATTACGAGGAGGCTTTGGAGTCCAACATGCGAACAAACGATCTCGAGATCGTGAAAGTGCAATAAACGGATACAGATATCACGCTCTAATACACCCAGTAAAAGCGTCATCTTCCCTAGAAAAATGGGAGGCAGTAGTTGAATTGAAAGTAAAACGTCTGGAAATGACAAATTATGACCCACGAGACATACATAAAAAAGGAACACAATATGCGAGTGATGAAAAGTGGGTCAGAGATGAAAAATAAGTATCGATTCCCGAGATAGAACTTTAAAGAAAAACGATATTAGAGAAGCTGCTGCACTCTGATAACTTACCATCTTTTTGGCAGGGAAGTAAGAGGTAATAATAGTATGTATAGCATTCGATATGAATTCCACACAAGAATAGGAATATATATATATTGGAACCTTGATTATCTGGATTTATGTACTCCGACGACACAATAGATAAAAGAAGAAAAGTCGGATAAAAATTAGACGGAACATATTTAGGACGAGACATAAGATGCTAGGAAGAAAAGAAATTCACATAAATATAAAACAAAGCCCAGCAGAGCCACGATTTTTCGACCCTATAAGGAATCTTTAAATAATAATGCTTGATAACGAAGGATATACGTTAATGAAGCGTTTCAATCATTGTTTTATTTGTTGTTGTTTTTTGTGCATGTAAGGTATACAGGGTGTCCATAAGTGCCCCAGTTTCAATGGTATATTAATTTAGACTAGTTTAGACAATTTACATCTAAGACTCTGAGTAATCATTAATGTTGCTATTGTGCATTCTCTGTCTTACGAATACATAGTAATTTTAAAATATACTGTAAAATTATCCCATAAATATATATGCAGTATTATTCTTTGAAACAATCCTAATTGTATCTTTAGAAAAACTTGAATTTTTTGCAGAAATTGAGTCAAGGCTCATTTAATTGATTTTTCCGCGGAACGGGCCCGGAAATTCCGGCCCGTGCGGATCTCTAATATGTGGCACAGAATACGAGTCAATAAAAAAGCCGCACTCGCGCATGCGCTTATTTAGAACTGTTTGAGTTACTCTTTATTTGTGACTTTGAACCAATACTCTACAACGCTTATACCGGGTGTCCCAAAAATAACTGATGGATTTTAAAATTCAATAACTTGCAAACGGTGACAGATATTAAAAGAATTTTTTGCAGGAGGGCCATGCAAGATGTCAGGAGATTTTATGCTGTAGTTTATGTTTTTATGACTTTATAAAGTCCCGAAGATTCCGGACTTTAGACTTTGTACTGTACTATTAAAATTTATAACTGAGACATTTTTTTATGGACACCCTGTATTATAACTTACGATACTGCATTACGACGCAAGGACATGAGGAAAATTCATGTCAATATTTTCTTTAATCGGAGTTCAATGCTAGTTCAATGAAAGTTCGGAAAAATCCGAAGTTCGGACTTTGTAAAGTCCCGAAGATTCCGGACTTTAGACTTTGTACTGTACTATTAAAATTTATAACTGAGACATTCTTTTATGGACACCCTGTATTATAACTTACGATACTGCATTACGACGCAAGGACGTGAGAAAAATTCATGTCAATATTTTCTTTAATCGGAGTGCAATGCTAGTTCAATGAAAGTTTGGAAAAATCCGAAGTTCGGACTTTGTAAAGTCCCGAAGATTCCGGACTTTAGACTTTGTACTGTACTATTAAAATTTATAACTGAGACATTCTTTTATGGACACCCTGTATTATAACTTACGATACTGCATTACGACGCAAGGACGTGAGAAAAATTCATGTCAATATTTTCTTTAATCGGAGTTCAATGCTAGTTCAATGAAAGTTCGGGAAAATCCGAAGTTCGGACTTTGTAAAGTCCCGAAGGTTTCGGACTTTAGACTTTGTACTATACTATTAAAATTTATAACTGAGACATTCTTTTATGGGCACCCTGTATTATAACTTACGATACTGCATTACGACGCAAGGACGTGAGAAAAATTCATGTCAATATTTTCTTTAATCGGAGTTCAATGCTAATTACCCGACTGAAAAGAAGGGTTATGTTTTTCATGCGTATCATCTGTGTATGTGGATTTCTTTATACCCTCGAAACATCCCAACGGCTGGATGGATTTTAATGAATGAGGTCTCTATCAATTCGTCTTAACGGCCCGATGGTTATAGGGTAGGTTTTGTTTTTATAAATTCAAAATGGCGGTAGATACTAAAAAAAAAAATTACGCATCCTATTGAGGGGCATATCATTGGATAGGTCTTTCAAAATGAAGACGATGTTTCATTGACTATTTTATAGTCAGAAGCTCCGTTAAAATATTATACAACCTGGAAGTTGTGTAGGTAGGATCTCTAGCTTTACTGCAACTCTAACCATCATAGACATCTATAGACTTCATCAAAACAGTGTTTATAGATAGGAACTAACAATTAAACACAACTTAAAAGCCATCAATACAAGTAAATTAAAAAAAAATAGGTAGTAATATAAACAAGTAATATAAAAAAAAATATTTTAAGTCAATTCCTACTTTGGTCAATTAGAGAATTTTTTTTTCTCCCATTCTTCTTTCCTGTTTAGTAGGGCTTAAAATGCCTTGATCAAAAAATAGGGCTCTCTCGATTATTGAAAATTAATTAATTAATATTTGAAAAAAAAAACTGGATTAACATCACGTGTCATCCACTACAAGTTAACAAAAATTTATTTGAGCTTGATTGGATGAATAATAAATATTTTATTAACGATTGAAAATTTGAACAAGATATATATAGCGAGAGTGTGGGCTAATAGTAGGAATTGAAAAAAAAAATAGTTTCACATTGATGATAAATAATTAATTACTTCGCTTTTTATGGAGTCGGGTTTTTTGATTTTTTTAAATTTAATTGTTTATTTATTATTATTATCATCAAAGGATCCTGCCCTGGCTTCCCGGTTTACGGAACATACTGCCCGGTGTACAGAACATGGGCAAAAACCATTTCTTTTGATGGAAAATTACAATAGATTTTTTGTGCTTAATATATTTTTTTAGATTGCCCGCTGACAACACCAGAAAGCATTTTTATGCGAGAAATATCAATTATGTATTCAAATAAAGTTTTTAAATTTATTAAAAGCGATACTTCTGTATTAGCCACGTGTCGGAGGTTATTACCCGAAGAAATCACCAAAGAATTCGCTGCTTACAGCAACCGGTTCAAGATTATTTCAGTGTTTAAATGCGTAGTTCCATTACACATCTGTTAAATTTGTTTTATTGTTATGATTTTATTTATTTATTTACTTATTTATGAAGTGTTAATTTTGTTTTGGAATATTAGCCGGAAAGAAGTACTGAACTATTTATGTTGTTTCCAATGCAAACAGGTTAATCTTCCTTAATAGAGCTGCGCGCAATAGAGGTAGATTTAAAAAAAACCATGTTTCAAAATTGGTTTAAAAACCATGAGAAATACTGACGTCATATTGACGGTGGTAACATCTGACCAATAAATTTCGCTTTTCCTGCAATTTTTTTTTTTCTAAACATCGCACGATTTCAGTTTTTACACTATGGAATAGCGGAAAAAATGAAAAAATGCTCTTTCAAATGCGATTTGTTTGAAAACTGTATCTCAATTTACTGATACCTTATGGTTTTTAAAGTAATTACTAACCATGATTTTTTTTTTTTTGGGGGGGGGGGGTGCACCCCGATTACGAATGAATAACCCGTTTGCACTTAAAACAGTATAAATAGTTCAGCACTTGTTTATAGGAAACATTCCAAACTTCATCAGAAAGAAGAAAAAAAATGAAATAATAAAGTTTAAACCACTAAAATCATCAGAATCAAAAAGATGGCTGTACGTAGCATAATCTTTGGCGATTTCTTCGGTTATTAATTTTTATTATTCAGGTAATATAAGAGTGTCGCTTTTGATAAATTTTCAAAACTTTATTTGAATACATAATTGATATTTTTCACATAAAAATGCCTTTTGGTGTTGTTAGTGTGCAATAAAATATATATATATATATTAAATGTAAGAAATTTTAGAATTTTCAATTTAAAATAAAAAAATGGTTTTTGCCTGTATTCTGTGACTCCGGGAGCCTGATTGAAATCCCTAGCATAAATAATAAACAAGCTAAAAGTTGTACAAGCATCTTTTTCAATTTCTTAATTATAATTAGGAAATATTAAAGTAATGGGGGGGGGGGGGTGGTTATAGATCAAAAAACACGGTTGAGAAATTCTTAAAGAGCTCGACTGTCAAACAAGTTCGACGCGACCTTTGTTTTACAGTATAACACATATTTAAGTTTAGTTATTAAAGTTAAATAAATGCAATATTCTGAAACAGCCCTAGATCAAGTCATTTATCTCATGTCATTGAAATATGTGAGTGACACGATATAGTTTGACGGTCACATTCTAATGTCGCCGATGTTAAACGGCCATAATTTTTTTATTCGAAAATTTCAATTACGTTAGCTTTTTGACTGCCATTAGGCGCTGCGCTTTACCCCTTCTATGGTTTCCCTCCTCTTCATCTTACCCATCTGGCGCCTTCATAATCCAACCATTTTCTTTCTCTGGTTCATCTATAATGCATTAGTTGCGGGTATGCGCCGTCGTAGTTCACTTCACAGGGATTAAACCAAACGACCCTTTGAATAACGATCCGACGGCGCATTTAGAAGGAATCTAAATAGTTGTAGTTGATAGATGATGCGTTCGATTGCAGTTTGATTTAGTCTCTGCTAAGTAATCAGGAACAGGATTTTTTATCAGGGCTGCGGAGTCGGTGGGAAAAAAGTGGCCGACTCTGACTCCGGGATATTTTAACGACTCCGACTCCGGGCTGGCAACACTAGTACTCGGGCTGGGGTACTATAGTTGCCTGTTGGTTAAAATAATGATGGAATATAAAGCTAAAATCTCACTATTTCAGCATTGATTATCTTTTTAGGACTTCAAAAATAAAACAGAAAAATTTACATTTTCCGCTTTATTAATTTTACAATTTCGCCCCCGCAAACCAAAAAAACCAACTATCGATGTCTAAAGAACACAAAATGCAAATTTAGCTATTTTTGATCTGTGGACTGAGAAGAAAAAGTGAAATCGTTACTAATTTTAATCGGTTTAGTTGTTATTTTGCTCCTCCAGACTCGGACTTATATGGAAAGGAGGAAAAAATAAAGATGAAAATTTTGTTATTTTGGATATAATTCGTATCCTGTGAATTCAAATGAAATAATAGAAAAATTTCATTTTTTTAATTAAGTTTTTTGGCTTTATTTCGGGTTCTGCATATCTGAAAAATCCGAAATTCAAAAGATGAAATATAAAGAAATTTCATTATTTTATTGTTATTTTCGGTACTGCCGATTCAGAAAAAAAAAGTACAATTTCATCTTATTTTAACCCCTGTACACAAAAATAAATAAATAAAGGAAGGGTATTTTAGAATTTGGACTTTTGGTCATACAGACTGGAAAAAACTGAAAAAGGCTTCTATTACAATGCCTATACCTGGTTCTTACAGGGTGACACATAAATACTGTGACGTGCGGAACATGTTAATTTATTTTAAGGTTTTTCCCACTCTTAAGATATACTATTGTTTTATTCGTGTTCCTCGTGCTTTTTTGTTATGTAATTGCTATTTCAACTGGTTTTAATTCACTTTTTTGATGGAAAACTTATTGTGCAAAGAGGAACGGCCAGCCATCGTCCCCCACCACAAGAGGGGAATGACAATTTATGCGATCACCAAATTGCACCGGGAGCAAGTCCATCGCTCCGTTAAACGTTTTAAAGAGACCGGAAGGATTAAAATCGTCAACGAAGTGGAAGACCGCGAATAACAAGGACCTCAGTGCCCTTAATATGGTCAAGAGGAAGATCCAGCAAAATCCACAAAGAAACATCCGAAAATTGGCCAAGCAGCACAACGTCGACCGCGAATCCATGCGAAGACATGTCAAAGAAGATCAGCAACTCATCCCGTGAAAACTGGCTAAAGGACATCATCTCACGGACCAAATGAATGCGTCAAGGCTCGAAAAGTGCAAGAAGATGAAGTCCCTGTGCCGCGACGATGGCTTGAATCAGATTTTCTTCACCGATGAAAAGAGTTTTATGGTCCAACCTTTCCAGAACTCGCAGATGCAACGCGAGCTGGTGATGGCTCCGCGCATCGAGAAGGTGCAAAAAGTGCTTTTCCCAAAGTCTGTGATGGTGTGGGTGGGGATTTTCCAAAGCCGCCTCAAGACTACAAGCCAGACACGCCCTTCATCCCCCCACATGTGACGTCACAGCCTGGGGCTGGCTAACTGCCAACGCGCCAGCCCCGAACATTTGAATTTTGTATCTTACTATTTTACGTGAACGTGCTTTTTACTTAGCCTAATAACATATTTTTTTTTCAAGGTAAGTTTTATTTTCAAATCATATTTATATGCTATCAGCACAAGTTTTATTTCTTGTGTTCAAAATCTTTTATTTTTAATTTCTTTGAAATAAATTAATTAGCAAATCCTAGTACGATTCTATCAATAACACCGTATCTCAAAACGAAACCATATTATTGCAGTTCTGTTTCTTTCCACATAGAGCAATAATTTAAAATGGCAAACATCCCTAAATCGTGTCAAGACTTATATCATTTAATTTGTATCTTGTCACACCATTCTCTCTTTATAATTTGTTCCGTTTTCTCTAATTCATTAGAGTGACCTTTAATTAACGCCCATTTATTAAAAGACACTTGTCGTGTGAATAGTAACTCGGGTTATTTTGCATGCAGAATTAGTTGGACTTTAATTTGACAACAAATTTATGTATATATATATATATATATATATATATTCATACTTAAAAATTTAAATATTCTAGAAATTTTCATAAAAGTCGCTGTGAATACATAGCATTTTTATCTTGTTTACTTCTTTTAAAGCAAACCCCGATAGATATACTTGTATCAATTTATTGTTGTTTTTTAATCTTAAACGTTTGCTATTTTAATAAAAATTCTTTTTATAATTTTTTGTTAAATTATAAATGCTTATGTACTGTGTAAATAGAGCTATGGGGATAATGTTTTTGAATCTCTCTATTTTTGCCACAACTGTAAGCAATTTATTTACAAGACTAGAAGAAGGGTTGTTAGTATCCTTATGCAAAACAGTAGTCCCCCCCCCCCCCCACACACACACACCTTCTTCGCAAAAATCCTATGTGTTTACATATACATTTTAATGTTTAATTAAAAATAACAATAAATCAAATTATTATTCTATAATTATAAATTTACTTTTAGATCTAGTCAGGAAATACTTTTCATCTCATAAAAATTGATTATTTTAAGCTTAAAAGATGTGAACAAACATTTAAGAACCAACACAACATTATTTTGGAAATGAAATATTTTCGTGGAAGGTTTTTGTTTTTTTCGATGTTTTTTTTTTTTATCAGCTATTACCTAAACATTTGAGGAAAAGGAACATAAATTAGGAATATTTTAATTCCAATTGATGAAAGTCTTTTCTTTCTTTCTTTTATTTTTCCCTTCATATGTCAATACATTTTAAAAAAATCTATTGCTTGTACCTTGCATAATATATCAAACGAATACAAAACTAAATAATAATTTTCTGTTTCATGAACTTGTGTTGTTTTAGTATTATGACAGTTTTATGTTTTTTAATTTAATGGATTTTATGTGAAAATTACCCATTTCTGATAAGTAAAGTTTACAGTACGAAAATTTATTTATAAGAATACTTAATTTCATGTATACTTTAATTTTACTATTTATTATATGCAGGTTTCAAATCACTTAATATTTAATAGGATATTTACTGTATAATTTCAAGCCCAATTAAAAATAAAAATAAAACACAACTTGAATTTGTTTTCATTTAACATTCACTTTTCTTCCACTTTAATTTAATTTTTAAATGTGGGTTTTGATTGGCACACTTATTGTTATTTATTTATTTTGAAATAATTGAAAGCAAAATAATTCAATTTATGTGTTTAAACTGCATTCAAAGTAGAATAAAAACTGTCTACTAAAATAAATTTAATACTTGGGATTTTTTTTTTCACTAACGAACGAATTTTCTTTAATGTATCTTTAATTCTGATGCACATTTTCATTGACACAGTGATATTGTTTCATAAATATTGTTTTTGTGTTATCGTTATTATTGTTTCGAGTGATCGAAATTGATTAAAAAGCACTTAATTAGCGTCTTTAAACTATAAGATTTTATTTTTTTCCCCATATGCTGTGATAATAAGTTGAAATATGGAGGAAAGAATTAATGTTTTAAATAACGCATGTGCTCTCCACGGCTGATCTAAGCCCCGCGTCGTGACGTCATGAAACCTTGTGTTTGGCTTGTAGTCTTGAGGCGGCTTTGGGATTTTCGGACTGGAAAATACAAAACTCGTCTTCGTCCCAAAAGACGTCAAGATCGACGCAGAGACGTATCAGGAGCTAACTTCGGAAGGCGCCGTGATCCCCTTCGCCGAAAAGAAAGCGAAGAACATCGACTGGAGGTTTGAGCAGGACTGGCCGACTACCCATGGAGCTAAGAAGACGCTGGAGGGGTGCGAGGCCAATCTCTCGTGATTTTCGACGAAGGGCGTTTGCCCTCAAACTACCCTGACTTGAACACTATGGACTTCCTTGAAACTCGGTCTGGAAAAGGGTCTCTTAAACTCGGACTCTTAAATCACGCCGGAAACAGTCACGGCCATTTTGAAGATTTTACAGAAGCGTCTAGACGCCTGCAGGGAACCATTTCGAATTCTCTTGTACAGAATTTTCTCCTCTTTCCAATGGTGAATAAAACAAATTGTTTTGTTCGTTCAGTGAAAAGTTATGGTCTTTTATTTGTGTCACACTATTTATGTGTCACCCTGTAGTTCTTTTGTCTCCAAAAATAGCTCAGATTTATAATGTTTGCATTACCTCTGGTAAGAGATCTGCATGATCCGAAATTTTAAGGCCCGTCCTCTAAAACGTTCCGCCGTGCCTCCATTTATTATCACTCCGTCATGCCTATTGTAAATTGCTCCTATTTTATCGGCGTAGTTTCATTCATTCAAATTTGTTATATTGAGTTTCTCAACCTGCTCAATTTTTGTCAGTCTAATTTGGCCCATTAACATAAATTGTCTTAATTCAACTTACACGGCCTGTTTGAAAAATTGCCTTCACTTTCCGGGCCTTGGATCCTTCCAGACCTTTGTACCTCGGGTTCTATCTGCAAACCCCAAAAATATGAGGGGAAGTACTTATATACTAAATGTGAAATATCTACTACAGTTATGAATTAAAACAGTTTTCATCTACTTTGTACATGGGTAATAATACCTTGTATCTACCCCTGTATCTACTTTGTACACCGCAGTAAATCGGTCATCTTTAACTTGAGTAGCGTGATATAGTCCATAAATAACGATAATAACTTATTTTATAGATTTAAAATTACATAGTTTAATTTCACATTAAAATGTCTAACAAAAAAAATCTGGAGTCGGAGTCGGCTTGTTTTTTAGCGACTCCGACTCTTTTGCTCAAAAATGTGTCCGACTCCGACTCCAAAGCCCTGTTTTTTATGTTCTTTTTTCCTCTCTAACCTACTCTAATCAGTGTTTGCAATTTATTTTTTTTTTGTGCACCTGTGCATGGACTAGATACAGGGATGGCGAAACTTTTTGAGTATGTGCGTCAAAAATTTCAAAATTATTACGTACCAACATTCTAACGTGCTAGGAACATTTTAACGTTGATAAAATCAATATTTAATATTTATAGAATTTTTACTTAAATATTTTTACACTTATACAAAATTCGATTTCTAACTTATTTATTATGCTGTATTTACTTACCAATATAGCCATGTCGCATCGAATTTCGTTTTATTAATCTATGAATGAGATTTTCTTTTATTGTATACTTCCAAATCGGATCATTTTTAGTTCTTCAGGTAAAAGAAGGTTCAATAGATACATAATTATGATATTTGAACTGACAATTAAAATTCAATTTTCAAAATTAAAACCCAATTATAATAAAACTTAAAATGACTTAAAACCCTAAACCTAAATAAAATAAAACCTAATCTAAAGTAGAAAGAGCGTCAGTTAGGTATATTAATATGCAAATTATCTCTTAATATTCAATTTTCAAAAATAAAACCTTTGAAATTTGATAAAGAAGCAAAATGATTTGTAAAACTTTGTATGTTGAAAGGTTTGGCAAGAAAATGACGCTACAGGGCCTCTTTCATTGAAATTTATAATATCTTAGTTCATTCAAAAATAACTGATTATTTTAGTGTAAGTTATATACCTGAACATTTTGTTTGTAACAACTGTAACATTTTGTAAAAAAAAAAAAACATAAAATGGATTGTTTTTCATAAACTGAATATAATCTATAACTTTTTTTTTTCCGCGTGCCAGAGAAGTTTTCTTGTGTGCCAAGTTCGGCACGCGTGCCATAGGTTCGCCATCCCTGGACTAGAGTTTTGCTCTTGCATCGGGTAGAGCAATTCGACTATAGCCGAATCCATCCCGACCCGCGGTTCGTGTCGGGTATGCACTATTTTTTTTCATTGCGGGAGTGGTTCGGGTAGGGTCGACTTTAATTGTTTGGGGTCAGTTTTGAGTTGAATTTCAAAATTGTTTTCGGGTCGGTTTCGGATAAGAGTTGCACTGGTTTTAACTATGGAAAAACCTGATCAAAACTCATTTTAACTGGAAAAATAAATTAAAATTTATTTTGTCAATTGATAAATTTAGTACAACATTTGGAAGGGTTTATCGAAATAATATTTAACAATATTTAAAATAACATTTGGAAGGGTTTGCAAATAGTACTATACTTTAGTTTCCATTACTTGAAAAATTAACACCACAAAAAGTCTAAAGATAATCAATTAACATAAGAACTGAAGTACTTTTAATTATTTGATTACATATCTAATTTTATATAAAATGGACGAAAGTAAATCACATTAAACAAAACAAACATTTTAAAAATTAACAACTCAAAAAATGTTTAGATCAAAATTGTAAATAAACTTTCTACTTATGAAGAGTTTGCACAACCATTAATAAGGTGCATTATAAAATCTCCAAATTCCAAACCAATCTTTTCTAATTTTTCATTTCTGCCCGCCAAATTTCGTAATTTATTAGCCCAAGCTTATAGTTACATCAAATATATGACATGTATATCATATATATCCGTCATACATATGTAATACTTTACATCTTATGTGTCATGTGTATGCGCCATTTATGTATATGACTATAATTTTGTTATGTACGTCATACTAACTATAACTATAAAGTCATATGCAATGCGTATATCACATAGGAGTTGCAATTTTCCAACTGGGCGAAAAAATGTCCAAACGAGGATTCGAACCAGGGATCTCTTGCCTAAAGCTGCCAATGCTCTGCCAACTGAGCTATCCAGGAACGAATGTGGAAGACCTAATTCACTCGGCTAACTTTATTGATCATCTGGTCTGATATAGGAATCGGCTCAACATAATTAACTGGAACAGAATAACTGGAGTTCCATTACGTGCGTTTTATTCTGTTGAGTTGATTCAGATATCAGACCAGATTCTATTATCAATGAGGTTATCTGGGTGAATTAGGTCTTCCAGATTCGTCCGGGATAGCTCAATTGGCAGAGCATTGACAGCTTCAGCCAAAGAGATCCCTGATTCGAATCCTGGTCCGGACATTTTTTTCGCCCAGTTGGAAAATTAAAACTCATATGATTTACTTACCAATTAGAATAATTGTGTTAAAATTAATCTAGTATATCACATAACTTGGCGATTTATTTTCAGGTGTCACTATAACTAGGAAGTAATCATACTGTTTCTCCACATCATCTGAAATGCCGGTGAAGTGAATTAACTCTTTTTCGTGTCGTAAAAAGCTTTAGCTTTTTCTGAACGACAGCATTTGTATTCAAATAAAAGTTTTTTTTTTTTTTTTTTTTTTTTTTTTTTTTTTTTTTTTTTCCGTATGAAAAAAAATATCCTGGTATTTCGTATTCTGAACTTCTTTTTTTTTTGAAATATCAGTTTAACCCGAACCAGACGCGCAAGAGTCAAAACCCAAACCGGCACTAATTGAAATTATTTCAGAATCAGAAACTGTTAAAATAAACCCGACTCGCGGTTCGTGTCGGATTCGGGTAAAATTGTGTTACTCCACACTGTGCAGGAATCTAGTCCACGTATATCTTCAAGGAATGCCTCTAATTATTCGATTTCATAATCATTTCTTTCATATTTTACCTAATTTAAACTATACACTTACTTTTATTATAATATCGATTTTATAGTTTTACATGACTATACTTTTCCAAAAATTCTCGAACCAGCCCCACCCATGTTATGCGGAAAGTCACAGCTGTCAAAAACACAATACACGGTCTTTTAAAAATATTGCGGACATGTACTGCATTCTGCAGGTACTTTGTGATGTATTATATATATAGATATATAAATCGGCCTCTACATAGAATGCCTTGAAGGTCATCAGTATTGATTCTTGGGCTATGTGTGCCGCCGGTAAAAGAATGTGCTATACGGTTGAGAGGATTTGAATTATTTATTAGATGAACGCCTTACATTATTTTGGAAAATATTTACTGTGCATGTAAATTTCTTAAAATAGATTTTTAAATGTCAAAGCTATCCTTATAAAGATTTTTATATAAATTTTGAGTCTTTATGCATACAGAACATACAAAATTACCATAATGTTGAATTTGTAATGAAAATGTGTTATAAAATAAGCCAAAAGTTGTTACGTTTTCATAGAAAATTCACTTGTAAATTTTTATTCAGATAACTTCTGAAAATTCTTGAAGATGAAAGATCTAAGCAGTTTAGTTTTTGTATAGAAAGCTTTTATCAGATTATTTTTATAAACTATTATTGTCTGTATATATATATATATATCGAATTGATATATATGTATATAGAATTGGTGGAATTGGCTGTAGTTGACCTTTGGTGATAAATGCTTCTGATTGAACACTCGCTGGTGTAGAAATAATAGGATTTTAATGTCTGGAGTAAAGCATAGATTCTATTTACAGAGCACATTAACTATGTACAGGGTTTAGGGGGATGAGAGGGGCTTTCTTACGGCAATCTAACGGCCTTCAATATACTCCGGAGCGCTCTAGGAGCCTGATCGGATACATCCTTCCAAATCAGTCCGCGCAACAACTCTGAAGTTACATCGAACCTTCGCTCCCAGGCTGAAGGCCCAAAATTACTAACTCAACAGGTTTATTGTCTTTTAGAATTTGCACACTCTGTCAGTTCTCATGGGAATTAGCTGCACCCTCTTACTGCGGTCAGGATGTGTCAGCGTGTTTTGGGAAACGCAAACCACATCCACATGTATATATAATTAAAAATATACATAAGTCGATATTATGTATATATTTACGTTTTTCGAATGTATATAGTGTTTACCAGTGGCGTGGCGTGAAAATTTTCGGTGGTCATCGCATTTATTTAAGTCTGTGGTGAAAAATTATTAACTCTAAAATTCAGTGGTTGAATGTTCAAAAAAGAAACTTTAAATCTTACCGTCACTTATACATGAACTCCAAATGTTCTGCTAAAACTGGATCGTAGAGTTTTAAAAGCTTATTAAGAGTTTTAAAATATTGCTTGGTCATCGCCGCATCCAGCGATGACCGGACGCCACGCCACTGGTGTTTACAATAAGCCATTGAACGTTAGGTGAAATTCAATATAAGTACATTCTCTTGGAAAACATATTATGCACCCAGAAAAAGTATGACTTGATTATAAACTGATTAACATTTCAGCACCAACGACCAATGTCGACTTGTGTAATGCGCATTTAAATTGCGCAGCAGGCAGCTTTTAAAAAACCGGCATTCGAATTATCCGTTAATTAGAATTGGATTATCATTTTTGATATACGTGATTTGAAAGAAAGATGCTTTTAAGATATTTGGTCGGCATTACGAACAGCTAGTTCTTCGACTTCGAAAAGGTCATATCATGGGCCTCAGAGAAGCGGATTTGTCGAACAGACGTATCAGCCAACGTGTTGGTCGAAGCGATATGGCAGTTGCACGCTGCGCTGTTGGCAGCAGTGGATCAAAGGAGGCACAGTCAGCCAACGCGATGCTGTGGCTCAAGAGCCCCCGGGCCACAAATGCACGAGAGGATCGAGCAATCAGAAGAGCAGCCACGTCTATACCTTCAGTATCGCTATCATGTATTTGACGTCATTTGCTAGTTGACATTGATCCAGTGATAATATTGCATTCCATCCGTAGACGACTTGCCGACTCTGGGCTCAGGTCTCGACGTCCAATAATTCAGTTGCCACTAATTTTTCAACAAGTTCACTTTCGTCCGGATTAGTGCCGCCGATCTGGTCAAGCTGGACAGTATCTTATTGGGGAAATGTAACCTTCAGTGATGAATCTCGCTTTTCTGTCAGTGCTGAAGACCATTGCATTCACGTATGGAGGCAGAAAGGATAGCAGTCGAATCTTGCATTTGTAATGAGCGGTACACTACTATAACACCTCGTATGACAGTCCAAATAGCAATGTACTGGGTCAGCCGATCACCTTCAGCCGTGCTGCAATGTACTCTGACGGTTCGCGTGTACGTTGACGATATTTTGCAGCCCGGTGGTTCTGCCTATGCTATCAAGCCGCTCAGGTGTCATTTATCAGTAAGATAACGCTCTGCCATATACTGCGCAGCTCTCGCAACAATGTCTACAAGGATATAATGTCCTTCCATGGCCTGCCAAATCACCAGATCTTGCTCCGATAGAGCATGTTCGGGACATGTTGGGAAGGCGACTTCAGCCGTCTCCGAATACCACCAAACTTGTTGATAGGTTGCTACACTTATAGCTGAATATGGCGTAGAGGAACATTGGTAACATAATAGAACCCATGCCCCACCGAGTATCGGCTTATATAGCTGTCAGTGGTTGATTTACAACCTACTGAAATTAATATTATTTTTGCTGCTACTACTCAATAAAATGTTTTTTTGTTCAGAATGTGTAATCATTTGTTCATCTACGCAAACCCTATGCACATGCCGAGTTTAATGATCGTGGCTCAAATTTTTCTGGTTGCATTTTTTTTTGTTTTTCAAACAGAGGGTATTTAAGAAGTTACGGTCAATTGAAAGCAAGCGCGGGTCGTCTGAAAAAATGTGCGGTAACCTGCGGCGCGTAGCTGTGCACTTGCTGCAATCTTTGCTTCTTAGGTGTAATTGCAGGAATCGCAGACTAATTGTAAATAATAAGGTGAAATATAATGTCAAAACAATTTCGAAATCTTATAACTTATTTGAAAACCCTATTTCAGCAAATAGCATCTGTAATCGGAAAAATATTTGAATTATTTTGTGCAGCCCTGTATATGATCTATAGATTTATATGCATGCAAAAGTTTAGTTCATTTAGGAACTCATTTCCCTGTAGCAATTTTCGTCAAGAAATGAAAATGTATTCGAATTATTTAGTGCAGCCCTGAATAAGATCTAAGCAATTTATACACAAAGTAATGTGCAAAATTCTAGTGAAATTTAAAAACACATACCACAAATGAAAACACACTTCCTGCAATTATTGCTCGTAGAGAGTACTGTGTAACCGAATTATTTTGTGTGTCCCTGTACATTAACGATAATTGTTACGCACACAATATTCTATAGTAAGCATATGACATCGTATATAGTAAACCGTATTGCTGTATATCAATTTCAATATGGTTTAAATAGCGTAAGATCAGTAAAATATCCTGTAAATGATTTTTTCCCATAGACCCTAAAGTAACGGAGTTCATTTGAGTGCCCCTGTAAATGAACTGAAAATGCCATACACTCTATTTTCAATACCAAACATATCATGATAATCCGTAATAGCGTATATCAATTACATGTCAATCCTAGTATATTTACATGAGCTAGAGAGACAGACGGACAAATAGATAAACCGAATTCATAATCACTTTTCACCTATGTTGAAAAGTGTTAAAAAGATAGAAAGGAAGAAAAGCGGAGCATCCGTTCAAAAATTATATGTGGACGGGGGCACACACATACATATATATCGTAATTATTTAGGTATGTATGTATGTATGTATATGTATTCGCGATACATTGCGTGTATATTGTATTACCTTCTTTGATCGATGTGAGTTACAAATACCTCTTAACGAGAATACAACTTTCAAAATGCATATATCTCAAAAACCATACTTAATCTACAATCGACTTGGGTAAACAAGATAAACAAAGAATTAGTATCATTCCAATTATCTTGGGAAGTGTTAAAAAACATTAATGTTTATGCCATATGTCAGTTTCATTAAAACCAAAAATGACATATCTGGAAATGAACAATGAAACATCACGCATCCACGTCCCCTTTAAAAAAAAAAATAATTATAACTTCTTTCTTCTTGATACTATCAGCTTCAGATATGTAATTGATAAAATCTCTGTTTTGATTGTTCGAAATATATCACTTCCGTGAAAATTCTCGCGATAAAGTGATAATGAGTGAATTCTTACATGTCAGAAACAATTATTCAAAAGAGTTTACCACATCAAAAGAGAAAGGAGAAAAGTATCGATAACAATAAAGGAAGTAAAAATATTCTGAATTTAATATTCTGAATAAATGAATTGTATTTTTATAATGTAAATTTGATACTGTCGGAATTAAAATAGTAATTCTGATTTTAATTAATCCAAGTGTTATTTTTTGAGAAATAAATCTTATATTTCAAAAGTTGATTGTATGTATTTCACACCTTCGTCTGCGAGAATATGATGAATTACAACTTGAAATAAACATTAGGGGAAAGTGGCCTAAAATCAGGGCTGCAGAGTCGGTGGAAAAAATGGAAGACTCCGACTCCGGGAAATTTAACAGATCCGACTCCGACTCTTTCGCTCAAAAATGGGCCGACTCCAACAACGCAAACCTGCTTGTAAAATAGACGACTCCGACTCTTTCGCTCAAAAATGGGCCCGACTCCGACTCCGCAGTCCTGCTTAAAATGATCCTAGCGGGCAAAATGGTCCACATGTGTTTTCTTCCAGACAGGCCACGCTATCTACAAGGTAACACATAAACTAGTTGTGCCGAGTGAAGAAGAAGCAACGGCGGTATCCAAGTAATCGCAGTATTACGCGTCTGAATAGAATTCTTTGAAAAAGTGGTTTTTATAACATCTGTTATAAGATAAGCACTAACTTTCATATTTATTTAAATATACAATATTTCATGTATACAGAAAAACACTGAAGAGCCATTACAGTATGACCACCTGTTTAATGCGACGTAGGATCACATTTCGCCGTCAAAACCGCCAACACCCGACCTGGTATCAATTCGACAAAGCTCTTATAGGTAGTCTGAGGTATCTGGTACCAAGTGCTCACCAACTGGTCCTGAAATTCTTGCATATTGCGGTGTGGTAGCGTGGCAGCACGAATTGGGCTTTCCAGGTGGAACCACAGATGTTCCTTTGGATTCATGTCAGGTGAATTTAACGGCCAGGACATGACTTGAAACTCACTAGAATGCTCCTCAAATCACACCCTGACGATTCGACCCGTATAACATGGTGCATTATCCTGTTGGTAAATGCAATAACCCGCCGGAAACACTGTTGTCATTAATAGGTGCACCTGGTCTGCAACGATGTTCAGGCAGCGCGCAGACGTCAGGAATTGTTCTATGGGGATTATGGGACCTAATGTGCTCCATAAAAACATCGCCCACACGATAATATAGTCGCCACAGGCTTGTGGCTGAACAACTGTGCATCCGGAAGCAAGGGTTGCCTTTGGAAATCGGCATATTCAACCGCAGTCGTCAATGTGATGGATCAGAAAACGTGATTCGTCAGGCCATGCAACTTTCTTTCTTTATTCTATTTTTCAATTCCGATGTTCATGGGCCCGTTGCTGATAATAACGCGTTGTCAGTGCAGTAACGTGCTTAAGCCGCTGGCTGCGTAGGCCCATACGCAACAGTGCACGCGGCACTGTGTGTTAATAAACACTGTCTGTGTTCGGCACTGTTGTAGCTGTTGGTGATTTTGGTCTGTTACAACTTTTGGTCACGACGAATAATGATTAACAATATCTGCTCTCCTCTGCGGTGCGGGCGACACACTGTTCGCCGGAGACTTGTCTTTTCACCATCCATACACCACTTTCGGTACGTGTTCACAATGGCTGCACGTGTACAGTCCACCAAATGCGCCGTTTCCAATATAGACGATTCCAGCCGCCTAACTATAACGATTTGACCCTTATCAAAGTGATAAATCCCATTACATCGCTAATCACGGTATTTTTTTAAATAAAATGCATGGACGCTTTATATACTCCAGTATCAGCCGCGCACGCATCGTGGTTTTGTTTCTGGGGAGCTCATTTTTATAGATGAAGGGTGGTCATAATGCAATGGCTCTTCGGTGTATAACTTGGTTTACTTAATAGAGTATGTTTTTAGCCGTGAATTACACTCGCTAAGTTTATGTTTTTCGGCGCCATACAGTTATATGACCTAAAATGGACGGCCATATTGCCGGGTAAAATAATCCATTATGTGGATCGTTTTACTACCATTTCATAGGCTGAAGAAAATCCGGTACCTGGTACTAGCCATGATGGGAGCCAAATGTGTGACTGCCCCAAATCTTTCTCTTTGAGTCCACGTGTTATCCTATTATTTTTGGGTCGTAATTTTCAAATATTCCATTTTATTTGTTAATTATTTGTGACACTTTTTATTTTAAAATTTACATAAAATAAATTAAGTGTGCTATTTGATTGTAAAACTTATTTTATTTCATTATGTATTGGCCTAATAACTTTTATATCCTTTATTTTGCCTATAGAAAACAGTTTACAAATATTTTTAAATGAAGGATCATTTTGCCCTTTGGTGAGGGTAAAATGATCCTTTGGACACTTTTTCAAAAATCTATTTTTTTTCATTACAAAATTTGCGTTTAAAAGATTATTAAAATATGTTTATAATGCAAAATATAGTCTAAAACATATTAGCATAGGGCCAAAGTTTTATTTAAACAGTTACGTTGTTTTACACAAGTTTTTCCCTTAAGGGGATCATTTTAGGCCACCTTCCCTACTTAATGGTAAAGATTCGAAAATTTTATAATCGCGCTCGAAGTTTTGCAGTTTAAAGTAATTTCGTATTTTTATTTTATTTTTTAACACTTTTTCAACAAAGCTGGTAAGTGTTTGTGACTTCCGTTTGTCTGTCGACCGTCTACTCTTAACTCTCATAAATATACTCGTATAGCTATATAGTTCGTATCATATTATTAAGGTTTTCTGTACAATGTTCGGCATTGAAAATGAAATGTGCAGCAGCAGCTTTTATAATTCGTTTACAGGGACACACAAAATAATTCTGTTGCATTATAGTCCACGGGGGAAAAAGCGTGTGAGGTTTATTAGATTGATGCTACAATATTTCAAACTTAATGAGATTGATGTGCTTCACTAAAGTGAACAATAAAATACTTTCTCGGGAATATAACATAAGTAGCATTTACAGTTCATTTAGAGACGCACAAAAGAATTCCATTAAACTATGATCTATTGGGGGGGGGGGGGGGAGTGATCGTTTTCGATGAATTTTAATGATGTTACGATACTTCAACCATAATTGAATTAAAAAGGATCACTGAGGTGCACTATTACATGTTTTCTATAGATAATGGAGTGCATCGTTCCTTTACAGAAACGCTCAAAAATTCTTTTACAGGAAACGTACTATGATCGGTAATTGCTAGATGTGCGTTTTCACCTGTGATGTGCATTTTTGAACTTATCTAATTTTTAGTGCATTAAGTTAACCGCATCAGCAGTTGGCGACTTAAGGACGTCTATCTAATTATTATTAAAGTGTCAGTGAATTCCAAAAAATATATATTTTTTTTTATCCTAGTCCTAACCTTTATGTATCAGAATAAATATTCAAAATTTCAAAATATATTCTTAGGAAAAAATTAAATATAAAAAATTTTACCTTCCTCTATGCTCCAGTAGTAGGCCTAGTAAATTTCTGATCGGCGTATCCAACAAAGTTTTCACAATGTAATAGAATATATCAATAGTAGTATAATTTAAAATAAAACATAATATTAAAGAAACAATGTTTTAAAAAAAACTTCTCTCGTAATGAAATCTCTAAGAATTAGCCAAAAAAATCTGTTTTTGAAGATACTCTAGAAATTGAACAAATGTGCCAGTAGGGAAAAAAAAAACAATTATTCCAAACAGTTTATGGATAGTTACCGTTTATGGATGTTAATCAGTCAGGTTTTTTTCCAATCGTTTTCAAGAAATGCATTTTGGGCTTGTTTTTAAACTTTAAAATTGAGTGACCCACTACTGGTACTTGGCCCATTATATGTGCATTTACCTTACGTGGTGTGTGCAAATTCTGTAGATGAGGGGTTCTCAAACTATGGTACCCATAGCTCAGTTTACTGGTACACGAAAGTCCGATACTGGTACGTGAAATGGAATTAAAAAAAAAAAAAATACAGCATGTGAAATCCCAGAGCCGATCAATGCTCCCGCTCCCCTCTCCTCTTTTCCGATCTGTCAGTTCACCAGCTACGTGGTGTCTGCTCTCTGTTATTACTGCTTTAACAGCGTTTTGCTTTCGTACCCCCTGAAAAAAAGGAAAAGTTTTCTTCTCTTACTATATTGTATGTGCGTACGTTGCGTATTTCAACGACCTTCGATCTCTTATTAATAAACAGTTTATTTTCAGAACATATGTGATAAGGCTGTTCTCAACTGCTCTGCTCAACAAGCGCAAAATGTTTTGACACATTTACAAATTCATTTTTTAACGGAAAGATATAAAATTGGAAAGCCTGACCATGGAAGCGATTTGGAATCGAACTGTGTTTTCCATTTTTGGATCCATCAATTGCCAAGCGATTTGGATCACGTGACACGGCATTTTTCCAGACACGGATCCACGGCGGGGGCGATCCGATCGCCCCCCCCCCCCCCAATTATAAATCCACCGCTTATCGCGAATTTCAACAAATCGTCGCCGAAAAAAAATCAATTTCGTCAATCGTTCGCAGAAAAAATCGTCAAAGGATAGCAAAAAACGTCAATTTCGTCAAAAAATCGCGGAAAAACACGAATTTCGTCAAAAGATTGTGGTCAAAACGCAAATTTTGTCAAATGATCGCAGAAAAAAGCGAATTTTGTCAAAGGATCGCAGAAAAAAACGCAAATTTCATTAAAAAAGGGCAGAAAAAACGCGAATTTTGGCAAAGAATTGCGGAAAAAACGACTATTTTGCGAAAGAATTGCGGAAAAGACGCATATTTAGCGAAAGAATCGCGGAAAAAACGCCAATTTTGTCAAGCGGTAGCGAAAAAAAACGCACATTTCGTCAAGAGATCTCGGAAAAAATGCGCATTTCATCAAAGGATTGTGAAAAAATACGCGAATTTCGCCAAAGAATCACTGAAAAAAAGCGGGAATTTTGTCAAAGGGCCGCGAAAAAAACGGATATTTAGCGCCAGAAGGAGATTTCCCAAGGGGCGGATCCAGGGGGGAGGCGATCGTCCCACCACCCAAAATTTAAATCCAACGCTTTTAACGGCAGTTTTCGCGGAACAGGCAAACAAGCGAACGAAAACCAAACACTTTTCGGGTGCCAATGGTAAACCTCACTCACGTTTCGGCAATTAATGAACAAAAAAGAATTATGTTCTGTCAAAAGGCATATGACGTCATAATTTTTGACACTGTGGTTTGAGGTGGGGGACGATGCCACTTCGTGTACCTGTTGTTGAATTTCTACAACAGAAAATGGACGCCGTTATGCGGATCCCTTTAAAGTGTGGAAATTTTTTACATCTTTTCAATGAAGCTGTACTTCTAATTTCAGTATAATATTTTTGCAGAGAGCTCTTTTGTTTGAGAAAAGAATGGGATTCGTAGCAATTTCCAAAGAAAGAAAGAAACAAGAAAAAGAAAAGACCTTTTAAAACTTCAAGCACCTTAATGTTTTCTGGAAAAAAAAAGGCGCCACTAATGTTTTTAAATATATACTGCTATTGCCATCCACATTGTGCATTTCAAGGGGTATTTGATGAGTAAACAAAAAAGGATTATGTCTTAGCCTAGTGGTGTACAGCCTTCTTTAGAGAAGGGCCACTTACAAAAATTTCTGGGTTGTAGAGGGCCACATCAGAAACACAGAGAGAATTCTATATTTCGGGGAGGTGGTGTGTGGTCTGTGTCATCTGTGTTTTATTTGTCATTTTTTTGTCAATTTGCCGCGGGAAAAAAATTGTAAATTTCGTCAGAATCAGTTAAGAATCATGTATTTCGTTGATCAGGCGCGGAAAAATTGCGAACTTCCTCGATTAGGGCGGAAACATTGCAAATTTCGTCGATCGGGCACGGAAAAAAGCGTGCGGAAAATATGGTTTCAGATGAGGGCGGGGGGGGGATTGCCCCTCTAGGTTCCCTTACCCAGTCAACATATCCAATTCAGTAGGCAAGGATATATAAACAGTTTACGTTTGTGTATATAACACAGATATAGCAAGGATTGTTTTCAAGGAGTGATAATATTCCTTGACTTTATCCGGGGGAGTAATTTTTTTTTTTATTATAAGTGCTAAAAAACAAACATAGGCATGAAAGTGACTAGTGCCGAAAAAAAAATGTGAACTTTACGAACGAAAAGGAGAGAAGTAGACAATGAACAAAGTTTAAGATTTTTTCGCTCCTGGTCAATGAAATTCGCGATTTTTCCGCACTTGATTAAAAAAAATTTGAGATTTTTCTGCACCCGATCGATAAAATTCGCTATTTTTCCGCATCCGATCAATAAAATTCTCTTTTTTAAGCGCCCGATCGACGAAATTTGCAATATTTCGGCCCCTAATCGTCGAAATTCGCAATTTTTCCGCGCCCGATCAACGAAATACACAATTCTTAACTGACTCTGATGAAATTTGCATTTTTTTCCCCGGCAAATTGACAAAATGCGCGTTTTTTTCTCTCGGTAAACTGACGAAACTCACGATTTTTTCGCTGCCGATCAACGAAATTTTCAATTTTTCTGCGCATCATCGACAAAATTCACGATTTTTTCGTGCCCGACCAACGAAATTTGCGATTTTTTCACGCCTGATCGACAAAATTCGGGATTTTTTCATGCCCGATCAAGAATTTACTATTTTCCCGAGCCTAAGTAACGAAATTTGCGATTTTCCGCCCCCAATCAGCGAAATTTGCAATTCTTAACTGGCTCTGATGAAATTTTTATTTTTTTACCGTGACAAATTGACGAAATTCGCGATTCTTTTTCTCGCGATACACAGACGAACACGCAATTTTTCCTCAATCGATCAACGGAATTGGAGGTTATTCCTCTCTTAATCGACAAAATTCGCGATTCTTAACTGACTGACGAAATTTGCATTTTTTTTCGCGGCAAATTGACGAAATAAGCGATTTTTTCTCACGACTGAAGAAACTCACGGTTTTTCCGCAGCCCATCAATAATATTCCAATTTTTTTCGCGCATCACCTCAAAATTGATGATTTTTTTCGTGCTCGATCAACGAAATTTGCGATTTTTCCGAGCCTGACCAACGAAATTCGCGATTTTTCCGAGCCCGATTGAAAAAACTGGCAATATGTAATCGACTGATAGGCAAATTTTACGATTTTTTCCGTGCCTTATCGACAAAATTCGCGATTTTTCCGTACCCGATCAATGAAATTTGCGTTTTTTCCGCACCTGATCGACAAAATTCGCGATTCTTAAATGGCTGACGAAATTTTTAATTTTTTGTGAAGCAAATTGACGAAATTAGCGATTTTTTCTTGCGACCTATGGACAAAAATTGAAATTTTTTCCATCTGTAAATTGACGAAATTCGCGGCGCACACACTAACCCATAGCGGACCACCCTAATGCAGGGCCACAGGTTGTGCAGTGCATCCCTATCCTAGTCAGTCAAAAGCTAAAATGCATATGGTGTGTTAATTTCTTTAAAGCCAACTTGGCAAATCAGTTCTTCCTTTATGTATTTACTTAATGAAAGTCCTTCTAGGTGATTTGAATAGAAAATGCCGCTCTACTGTCACCCACCGTTCGTTGTTAGGTTTACCATTTTTCGGTGTCTTTCTACCTCTTGTAGAGAAGCTATGGAAACCGACCTGGGTCTCAGTTACAAATGTTAATCTTGATTGACTAATAACGAGTAGATTATGAAGAAGTATACGCACCGCTTAGATGACACATGTTGACTTTTCAAGTATGAGATTCCCCCTTGAGATTTTTATTCAGTCCCTTTTTTGAATAAACCGATAAGGTAAATAATTACCAGAGTAAATAAGTAAAAATGAAAAGGAAAAAAATAAGACATTTAATAAATAAATTCTATGGTAACATTTTTAATTTTTCGACACAATAAGTAACAATAAGCCATATTTTGAGGAGAGGAGGCTTATATAATAAGAAGGTTAGTTAACCGAGTGTGTCGGTTAATTGAACGTCGGATAATCGACAGTCTATAGTAATTTTAAATAGTATTAATTACTTCATATTCATCTAATAATTAACTGCACGGAATGATTTAACCAATAGAAACTATGAGTGTTGAATATATATCATTCGGTATCGCCCCCCCCCCCCCCAAAAAAAAAAAAAAAAAAAAAAAAAAACGAGTATCTGGATCCGTTCCTGCATTTTTCTCCCTTACTGACTGGATTTTCTGCTTTCTTTCGGAAGTTCAGTTCAAAATGCCATCTTTGACTGTATTTTCTGAAAGATCTATTGCGTTTACAAAAAAAAAAAAAAAAAAAAAAAAAAAAAAACTGAAAAAACAGTATGATGACCTAGTTTCTGAATAACAACACCTTCTAGTTTCATGCGTTTCCGAACAAAAATGAATTATAACTTATGTCAGAAAGTTAACCCCTTTAAGTTTCCTTGGGTGTTTAAGTTTACTATTGATATAAACATAGTATTCATATAACAAAAAATTCACGCCACTATGTCATTAAGTATTGTAGCTTTTGTTTCTACCAAAACACTGTATTTTGATAATGTTCATCTTATTAAAATGTAATGGTGTTACTACCTTTTATTTGAATGTTAATATAAAGCACTCAATCTCAGTACCAATTTACTAATGTAATCATGCAATTAAGTACAGTGAAATATGCTCTGACGGAAGCACAAAAGACTGGGAAATATTTTGTTTTAGACATATTCCGTTTATACAGGTTTTTCTGTATTAGCTTTGAGTTTGTCACCGGGTGGTACGCGGAAGTATGAATGTCTATTTGATGGTACGTCGGTCTAAAAGTTTGGGAACCTCTGCTATAGATCATGTACAGGGCTGCAAGAAAGAATTCGCACACCTTATTGGATATGAACAGCAATTGTTGAAAATAGATTTTTTACTGCTTTAAGTGTTTTTTAAATTGTTTATTTACATATCTCATTTCATTGTATGAAAAAATTGAATATTTCTCAATAATATTCTTTTAGTGTTCGAAAGTGTTTCGGAATCTATGCTTGATGCACAATTTTTCCTTTCCGTTTATTATGTCACCTATCAAAATCTAATGCACTTTTGGCAGAGGGGAGTGATGAACCTCTTTTCTTTTCGAACTAGTATTACTTTATTGAATATTAAAGACGTGAATTATCACATTGCTAACAAAGCGTAAACCAACTTAGTGAAAAATGTCCAAGCCGGGAATCGAACCCGGGCCCCTGGAATAGATCTCCAGTGCTCTACCACTAAACCACAAGGACGATGCCCAGCTTGGCATCTCTCACTTATATAAGTCGGTAAGGCTGCTACCGCAGCACTAGATGGAAAAGTCTCCATGATGGAAAAGTCTCCTTGTGGTTTAGTGGTAGAGCACTGGAAATCTATTCCAGAGGCCCGGGTTCGATTCCCAGCTTGGACATTTTTCACTAAGTTGGTTTACGCTTTGTTAGCAATGTGATAATTCACGTCTTTAATATTCAATAATTTCAAGCGTAATTTCACTGCTGAAAAGTAGTTGAAAAATTAATTAAAACTGTATATTCACCGATGCTGGGCTCATTTGCGTCTCATGTTATGCCACTAGATTGTGTGCTCATGGAGACTTTTCCATCTAGTGCTGCGGTAGCAGCCTTACCGACTTATATAAGTGAGAGATGCCAAGCTGGGCATTGTCCTTGTGGTTTAGTGGTAGAGCACTGGAGATCTATTCCAGGGGCCTGGGTTCGATTCCCGGCTTGGACATTTTTCACTAAGTTGGTTTACGTTTTGTTAGCAATGTGATAATTCACAGTCTTTAATATTGAATAATTTCAAGCGTAATTTCACTGCTGAAAAGTAGTTGAAAAATTAATTAAAGTAGTATTACTTTATATTTCTTCTCAAGGGGTCTTCTACCTTTTAAATGCGTCGAAAATTAACGAAAAAATTCAAAGTTTGAATTAGTCTATTTTCAAAACCTTTTTATGTATAAATATGAAATTATGGGTATTAATTAAACAGATTGTGCTTTGGAATATATGCTATCATTAGAAATTTATCAGCCTTTTGCAGATTTTGTTTATTGTTGAAATCAAAATAGCTCTTTTTTTTTTTTTTTTTTTTTCTCTTTACTCCATAAGTCTTTGCGCGCATGATATCTTGAAAGTATGTAGGATTGCGATGAAATTTGGTAAATGTACTAAACAGATATGTTTGTTTAAAATGGACTACTTTTAAGTATTTACAATGGTAATAATTTTAGTTATGACTGTTTTTATTCATTAAAAATATAAAACTTTTTTTTTTACAAAAATATTTTTTTTCCATATAGTTAATTAAATAATTTTGGCCTAAGAGTTGTTCATTTTGAACACACGTATATGTTTAGTATCTTATCAAATTTCATGACAATCCATGCATACTTTCTCAAAATATCATGTGCGCAAAGACTTATGGAGTAAAAAAAGAGCTATTTTGATTTCAACAATACGCAAATTCTGTAAAAGACAAATAAATTTCTAATGACAGCATATTACAAAGCACAATCCCTTTAAACAATATCCAAAATATCATGTTTATACATAAAAAGGTTTTGAAGATAGACTAATTCAAACTTTGAACTTTTTCGTTAAATTTCGTTGCGTTTAAAAGGTACAAGACCCCTTAAGCTGCAAAACGAGTGGAAAATATGTTCAAAAGCAATGTAATATTTACTACCCCCCCCCCCCCCCCCCCGATATGCTGTTTCTTTCGGTCAGCAATTAAAATGTCATCTCTAAAAAATAACGTTACGTTATATAAGCCAGCTGTAAAAGAAAGCAGATGTATCATTGTACGATTAAATACGAATAATCTCTACTTCTTTTAAACTTCTAAAGCATCGCATCTTTTTAATTTTTATACCGTCGTATTGGGAAAAAACTACTTTTAAATGCAATTTGCTTGAAAACTGCATCTTAATTTATTTTTGAGATATTATTTTTTGTAGTTTTTAGCGCCATTTGTTTAATGCTGGCAACTCAAGTACTCCATTTATGTAGAAAGTAAAGGAAAAATAGTTGGAAAATAGTAATTATATCTTTTTGTTGGCATTTTCTCATAACAACTAACAAAAATATATAGTTAAAATACGTGCTATTTTCAAAAAATATAAATGAATGATTTCTGATAAAACATGGAGTTATTATGAGCTATATTTAATTTTAAGTATCTTTATTAATATTACAAACAAATGAAGGCGTACGAATCATTACATAGCCATTTTTTTTGTAAAGTTTCTTGAATGACGACATCGCTTTTTGCTCGATTTGTGTATTATTCAGCGATAGTTACATCCTATGCATACTTACTGTAGATGTTGTTTAAGACTGGATCGTAAATGAGGAATTCTCCCTCCGCATGCGAATGACGTCATTTTATATAAAATAAAAGCGTATGTTTTAAGTCTTAAAACTGAAATATGTTTTGTACTATCTATATTTATATACATATTTGTATTTTTTTTTTTCATCGAGGGGTGACACTAAATTCTGAAAAAGAAGAATTCCTGTTTTCTAGTATTTAATTGTCCTGCTGGAAAAAGAAAGTTTTTTTGTCTGTATTTTTGAATCGGTTTCCTTTTAATAACTACAAAAAAAAAAAAAAAAAAAAAAAAACAATGAATACTCTAACTCACAATTTACTGTTAAGACAATGGAAAGTTATTTAGGTTTCTATTATTTTTCTTTGGGGGACAATGTGGGAAGAGAGTAGTGTAGTAAAATTTATTACGTTGCGGGTCTTGAACTTCATACATTTTTTCCGCGTTGAAATATAAATAAGCCACAGGTTCAAATATTCATACAATGAGGTGGTAGCTTTTTCATTGCTACCGTTTAATAAAGCATTCTTGAATATTAATACATTTCTCATAACCAGCGAAGTACTCGGGCAGTATGCCTCTCCAGAAAACTTTTATTTACATACTGTACGCCAAAACAATCAAAAGGCAACTGATATAAAAATCGTTGCTATTCTTGCAGACCGCAGTTTAATTTGGCGTGCTTAATTTGCGAATAACGCCTATGCTGGTGAATTATGAAAAAAAAAATGTTATGCTTGATATCTAAAAGCTTTGCAAAGTTCAAATAGGTTTCTAGACTGTAGCATGTAAGCCAAGATGTCAAGCAGCACGTTAATAACGAATATTACTGGGACGCATATGGAGCATTCTCACAATCTTTTGACTTTCATGTCCCTGAATAATAATTTTTATTTAATACACTTTTTGTGTTTTTTTAAATTTCACACTGCAAATAGAAGCGTCTTAAATTTAGACACATATGTGACTGAAAAAGAATTTTAGACACTTAAGTGTCTTAATCTGAAAATTAAGACACTATAGATGTCTTAATTTAAGATACATAAGCGTCTTACTATGACCATGGTGTAAACGAACTGAGAATAATGTCTAAAATATCCGCAAACGTCTTATTTTAAGACACTTCATTGCTTTAAACGTGTCTTAATTTAAGACGTTTTGATTCTTCCGACGCAATGACCACCAGGGGGCACTAGCAGTCCCAGTTGCGCATGCGTTTTAGATGTCTTCATTCGAAGTGGTATACGTTGTAATGCAAACAAAGTTTGTTTTTATGTACGCGTGTATTTTAATTCGTTTTTTGCGAAATGTGAAGTACTGTGATTTTAATTCGTATTAACTTGGAGTATTTATTTATTGAATACATACATCTGACGTGTGTGCTCGACATCAAATGTCTCTTAGAAGCTGTCGTCGATACAAGGGCGGGATAGACACAGAACAGAAGTAGACGACGGTTGAAGATTACACCCGGAAATTCTACAAAGCGTGTGCAATGGGCTTAGTGTTAACTCGTATCAATTTATATCAATAATATTGTGTTATTCATCTTCGTCCTTGTCGAAGCTGGCAAAAAAAAAGAAACTTTTGTCTGGCGGGTCCTGTTTTTAGGATGAAACATCTCATTCTTTAAATATGGCTAGTCGGATGTATTATGGGATTACCTTTTAAACTGATGAAAGTCTTTCTCCCTCACTGTGGTTGTGGTAGTTTTTAAAATTTCAAATCGAGGAATATTTCTTACCTCTTGCAGCAACTCAAGTAAGTTTCTTTATAGTAGTAAAATTAGTGTATTTTATGATTTTATTTATTGTACTAAACAAAATCCTGCATGAAATTTAATTAGTTTTGAATCTGTTCGCAAAAAACCCCACTAATTCTAGAAGTATATATTTTTAAACTTATGACGTTCTTTTTTATTACGAATTATATATTCAATGTCAGTTCTTAGTTTCAATGGATAATTTTTATCTCGCAGTAAATGACGGCCACAAGGAAGTAAAGAAAAAAAAAAAACTTTGAAAGATGACCTAATGCTTTCTTACTTCCTGGCATAAAACCGCAGATTAAAAAAAGATAAATAAAGTAAATGAGACTGGTCTATTATATGAAGCTGCCTGTAAAAATATACATATGTATTTCATTTGCAATCAACTCTAATACTGATTTTTTTATTATTTTTAATAAAAAAGTAATTTGAAATTTATAATGGGAAAAAGTAAAAACCTCTAACTAGATTTCGTATTTAAAATTGTGGTAACTTTATTTATATGCACTTATACGAAAAATACAAAAATGTCAGATGTTACTGTATATATTTAAGACGAAAGAAGTTTGGAAATCATAAGTTATTTTTTCCTCATGTTTTTAATATAGAATATGTTCTTATTTGTTTTTATTGATAGTTGAATAGCTTTTGTGAGTACCCTCTGATCTACATAAAAACTTGCCCATGTGGAAATATAAATTTTTTAAAAACATAATTTTTAAATAAGTATTTTCATTTATTTATTTTTTTTTTTTTGGGGGGGGGGGGGGGAGATTTTGCATGAATTTTTGTAAAGCTGATATCTTAAATCTTGCACTGATTATAATGAAAGTTTTGAACTTTTAGAGTAGGACAAGTTTAAAAACGCAAATATATTTAACAAAATACCAAAGTCATTTTTTCCCCAATGTTATTAAAGTAGAATATTTATTTATTTATTTTCATTATTCATAGTTAAATGGCTGTTGTGATTATCAAGTGATGTATATGTAAAATTGCCTATGTGGCAATATATTTTTTTATATTTTCATTTTTTTTGGGGGGGGGGGGGATTTTTGCAATTTTCGTACATCTGATATTTTAAATCTTTTTCCACATTCAACCGAGTATAATAAATATTTTGAACTTTTAGAGTAGGACAAGATTATAAAATATATATATATATTTATCTATGTACCTTAAAAGCCCTTAATAGCGAACACTTCGGGACCGCGGAATTTGTCCGATAATTGGAGATGTCTACTTTTTTGAGGTAAAAATATACAAATATGTATGTCTGCTGATTAAAAAAGTATTCGTTAAATAGAGGTGTTCGCTATTCGAGAATGTCCATTAACCTCCACAACGGATACTCCCGAATACCGGACATCTCAATTTAGACAAAAGACAACTATAATGCAGGGTTGCGTTTTTTGCAAAAGTACTTCTTGATTAAAGGAAGGGCAAACTGGGAAGTGCCCCGTCCCCCTACGACTGTAGTGCCCCCAAATTTGATGTGCAATATTTGTAAAGCTTATATTTTAAATCTGTTTCGAAATTGTACTGATTATAATCAATATTTTGAACTTTTAAAGTAAAATAAGGTTAAAAACAAAATAAATTTAAAAAAATCTAATATTTAGATAAATATTTTTTGTTTTTTAATCTTGTTCTACTCCTGAAGTTCAAGATATTGATTATAATCAGTACAATGTCGTAAAAGATTTAAATTATCAACGTAACGAAAATTGTATACCAAAACTGAGAGCACCAAAAAAATCAGGCTGTATTGGGGGGGGGGGGGGGGGAGGGGCAGGACCACAGCCAAATATTTTTCCAGGATTCAACGTGGTCAAACATGGCTACGTATGATGCTTACAAAAAATGGATGCGATTCAGACGTTTGAAGTGTCTGAAATTCAGACGCAAAAAGTGTCTGAAAAAATTCAGACATTTTAAAATGTCTGAAAATTGAACACTCCATTTCAGACATTTTAATTTAGAGTGCATATACTGAGGAACATCCCATTGCATGATTGCATAACAATATTAACGAGATAAATAAGTTTTGGACGATGTTGGGGGTCCAAATACCAGGAAAACTCATCTACCGTCCCGTGTCCCTAATGCTGATTTTTAAGTTTGGAGCTGTCTGTATAAAATTGTTTCAATAAAAATAATTCGATGTAATTTTTTTCTATTGTTTCATATAAATATGTAGCTTAAAATTAACCTGCACACATTTTTAGGGTTGTTATTTTTTTTTAAACTCTGTCCCTGGGTTTTAGATTCCTTACCATCCCTCTTCTAAATTTATACAGAAAATCGTTTCAGATGCAGCCACAGAATTTTTTTTTCAAGTTTTTTCTCTTGCTAGAGAAATAATGTCTAAAATTCTTTGGCAGGAAATTTACTGTAGAATTTAAATCAGCATCAATTTAAACATCAATTTCAAGCATCGTGGCTTTATTGGTAGTCTCACCGTCCCCAAGGTTTATTCCTGCACTTTTCGAGGTAAATTAAAAATAATAATAATAATTTAATCCAATGTTAACAACTGTTTCTAAAAATCAATGAACATTGTGGCTATCACTTAGTCTTAACATGATTTTCCTATAAATAGGTGGTAATTTTCCTTACCGGTTCATCCTTACCGTCCCTTTTTTTACCATTTCGCCCCTTTTTTCCAATACCATCCCCTTTTCTTACCTTACCGTCCCTTCTTTAAACCCCTTTAAGACAATGTTATACAAAAATTCTGTATTAAAAGTACTGCATTGTTATTATTTCTTATTTGAATGCCCTGTGGGTACTATGCAAATTCATTATAAGTAAAAATTTAGAAGAAAATAAAAAGTTACAGGGGTAAAACGGTAAGGAAAATTAAACTCGCAACTTCAGATAATAACTTAAACCTCAGATAAATAAAAAAAATTTCGCTGCTGACCATTTTTTCTTTATTTTGAATCATTAAGGCATTCGTCTAACAGATTAAAATGTTATTTTAGCAACTTTAATTTCGCCAGATTTTTTTTTCCCCAAAAGTCAAAAGATTGTGAGAATGCTACATATACTGACTTAAAAAGGAACGGAACTATGTATGCAAATCAAAATTTCTGCTGATTTTTAACTGAAAGGAAATGTCTTGCATTGAACATAAAGAATTCTATAGCACTAGTATAATAATAATTTTAAAAAAAGAGTGTTATATGCAAAGATGAGATTATACACTATAGTTTTATTTGAGAAACAATGGGGTATATGCAGTTTCTTATAAAATCCAGAAAATATACGGAGAATTCTGCCGTATACTCTCCACCACATACCCACCTATAGTGATTAGAAAATTAACTGCAGAAAAAATGCAAATTTACCCTTTGTTTATCTACTTTATGCATTAAGGCGAAAGAAATAATAAACTGAGTGCAGGTAGAACAGATCGATTGAAACCGCATTACAGGTAATAAAAAGAGGCATAGAAATTCATATACCATTTTTACTTTTAAATGAAAGCTGTGTCGGTTAAATTTAGCGTAAATTATGTACGTGTTTATTAACTGGGAAAAATTGAAATTATGTAATTATATGTGATTCAACATCACAAAGGGTAGAGAGTGTGCTCACTCAGGCATGCAGGCAATTTTTTCCCCAACTTCTCTTCTCTGATAGTGTATCATGCTACAAAAATTCTCATCTTTATCAATCATAACTGCGTCCTATTCTGACAGCTGAGTGCTGGAGATGACAGCTCTATTTTTATAATGACGGGGTTTTACTGTTTCCTATCTTTAAGTCGGTCTAATTCATTTAAACTATTTTGAGAACTTTCCTGTGGTGAAAAGAAAATATTTGTTGTTAAAAGAAATCTGTCGGTTTAGATCTAATAAAAAAAAGATGCGTTTTGAAAATTCAGACTTTTTTTTTCCTAAAATGTAATTTGCGCATGAGCACAAATTTGATGCATGTTGCGGGCAAACTCCGTCTAGGTCTCTAGGTTTTCATAATAACATTACAGTCGGACCTCGTTATCCCGACACCCGGTTTTCACGTCACTCCGCCTATCACGTCAGTTCTTCAAATTCCCGATTTTCTGTATATGACTTTAATGTAGATAAACTCCGGATTTTACGTCGTTGTATAATTTTCAACTCCGGATATCCCGACGGTTTAGGAAAATTGTCCATTTTTCATAATCCATCATATAAACACGGAAATTAAGCGGTAAGAAATGTCTTAGCCAAACTTTTCACAAAAGTGTCTAAAATACCCATTTAGATAAATCAGAAATTTTACCTCAATCTTTATCTGAATAAATAAGCCCAAATTCTATGAATGACCCACTTAAGCTCCAGATAGACGTATCAGTCTACTCGCAGTCTTTTGTTCTGGTCAGGCGACGCTTTCTTTTCGTTACAAGGCATTTTTCATCCGAGTAAAACCGAAGCATTGCATTGCATTGATACAATCAGAAATTATCTAACATCTTCTGAAACAACGAATATTGATTACAATTCATTGTGTAATATTGAATAAAGAATTTTAGGAAGCACATCTAGGGATAAGCAAACCTTAATGCATCAATATTTCATGCAACAATAAAAAAAAAGTCACCATAAATCTGATTTTTATTCTTTTCAAATTTGTTTTTGTGTTTATTTTGTTTAATAATAATGTTTTATTGCTTAAAACTGCAAGAACAGTTATGAATTTGAAATTGTCTTAAATTACTTAAAAATACAGCTTTTTACAAACATTTTCTCCAACTCCGGTTACCGCGACACCCCGCTTATGATGACACTTTGTTCTGGTCCTTAGAGTGTCGGGATAACGAGGTTCGACTGTATTTGTCCTAGCATCTATTATAACACGATGCAAAACGAATTGCTTGACATTAAATTTGAACTTCTACGGAAATCATAATTTTCCAGAAAAAGTTCTTAAAAAATTCTGCCGTCTAGTCTAGCTTGTTCCCAAAACTAGGGGTCACGAATCAGGGCTTAATTTGCGTCGAAGCCCAGCTCCGGTACATCTCCATTTTCAGTAAATATTTAAATATTGATCGGAATTCACCGGAGCTCATAAATACAGGGCTCCGGAGCCCAGTGCAATAGCGCTTCCGAAAAACCGAAGCCTAAATTACCTTTTCCTTTTCTTCCCCATCTCCAAGCTTTTGCTTTCTTTTCTATCAAAACACTTATATGTGACTTAATGTGTCGCACAGGTAAGACATGGGGATAAAACGGACTCAATTTTTATATCAGGGTTGGTGCTTGGACTGACTCAAGCTTAATCTGTCTTACATTCAAAATTTTATTTATTCATGTATAGAAAAAAAAAAAAAAAAAAAAAACCTTTTGCTCATTCGAAATTAAGTATATTCTATTTCAAATCATTTTAATACTATTTTGATCAGAATGAAGGGAAAACAGAAATCGTGTTTTTCTATTTCAAATTTATTGTATTCAAATTTATGTTGGTGACGTATTGATACGGCGCCACTCAAGAGACTGAACAATGAATTTACTTTCAGTTCGATTTTTCTTTTGTCCCTGTAGGATAATTTTTAATTGACTGTTTTTTAGATATCTAACCTGAAAACAATATTTTCTGTTTTTAGCAAACGAGCATCAGCTTGAGGTTTTGTTTGAGGTTTTTTGTTTTCTATTGCGTACGAGTATAAAACTCACGTTCGTGCTTTTTCTATTTATTCTTTCCGATAACGGTGTCAAAATTTTAATTTAATCTGATTTTTCAGGGACTCACCACAAAAGATTGTTATGCGGAAGGAATCGATTATAGTTTAATATATGCACATTTCATAGTAAATTTAAAAGCATTGTTCCATTCTTCAGCATATAAATATTAATTTCTGCAAATTTCATTCCTTTTCTCTTAAATAGCTGCGAACCATCCCTTTTTTGTGTTAACACTATTTCCGAAGCATAATCCTTACCGTAATTAATTAACATTAAAATTAGGCAAAGATTACTATTCAGAAGGAGTGATAACCAAAAAGTGGAATAGTTGACAGCTAAGTACATGCTGATAGATATATTTAAAATTTTTATTTTGTTAAAGCAAGAAAAATGCTTTAAATATTGCAAATAATGTACGAAACATAAATATGTAGATTGGAGTGACAGGTGGAAGGGAGAGAGAACGGTACAGTCAGACCGGTACTGTAGAATATTTGGGCTCCGATAATATTTTTCATAGAAATTAAGCCCTGGTCACGGTACGAACGGTCAGATCTTCAAAAATATGTAATTAATTTTATCGGGAATTAAATATCGAGAGAAAAAATACCCGAATAACATTGTTTTACTAAGCTTTGTGTAAGAGCGGCTCCAGGCTTACTTTAAAAAAGTTTCAATCCCAGCAGAGACTGGAGTCTTACATTGGGGTCGTGTTGAACCGATTTTTCAAAAGAAAGTCATGAATAATTTTTTAACGAAAAAAAAAACTATATATATGAATGTTAATCAGCGTATTCATTCATTTTGTACGATGTGTTCATTTCATGCAAAAAAGATAAAATTGATATTAGAATTAAAATTGCAGACTATTTTTCATAATTGTATTAAAATATGTAATAATTTTCTTTCACTTCGGTTTCGAGCTGATTTCCGGTAGATATGTGTCAGATTCGAGTCGGATTTTGGGTGGTTAGTACAATCGGTAAGGTTCGAGTACAATCCGATCCGAACGTCATGTTCGACTCTAGTAGGCACTCTGTCGTTGGTGCAAAACAACGTTACAAATCGCATTTATCTTGCCTTTCATAATGCACTGGAAAAAAAATAACATGTATTAAAACTCATGTAACTTAAATGATTGCGTAGCTAAAAGTATGAAACTTCTTTGTACAAGATCCTTATTTTGGCATAATTGAGATATCTTCAATACTATTCATGCATAAAATAAATTTAAATAAGAATACAGGGCTATTACAAATTAGGGATGCACCGAATAGTGATTTTGACCGAATACCGAATATTCGGCCAACAGGTGAACCGAATACCGAATATTCGGCTAGCCGAAAAGTAACTGATAGGCCGAATACCGAATACTCGGCCTGCCGAATAGTAACTATTCGGCCGAATACCGAATATTCGGCTTGTCAAATACTTTTATATTTCAAAGTTTAAAGGCATTAAAATGTTAAATTTTAAAACAATCTTACATAATATTTAAAACAGAAACTTTTATTCTAATAAACAGGAGCTTTTTTCAAGCAAACTTTATGCTGAAAAAAATCTGCTTTGAGTTATTTAAGAACAGGATAGTTATAAAAAAATTTTTAATTAATAAAATTTTAAATTTCATGGCTTCTTCTGAGAATTAAAACAAATGAATAAAATTTTCTGAAATTCTAAAACAAACATTTTAAAATCAAAGAGAAATTGTGAAAAAATTGGAAGAAAAATTATACAGGTACATATATTTGCTTGTCAGGAAGAGACTAAAGTAAAAGTTAATAAATAATACAATCGATTCAAATTTTATAGGGTGACAACTTAGCAAGAATAACTGTTCTACTCCCTTTGATCAAGCAAGTAAGTTTTTAAATGCATCCTAGATCAGTGTCTGGAGTGGGCAATCATTTTCAGAGGTTGTAAACATTGTTCTTAAAATTTTAACAAGAAACAGATTATTTACTGGACAATGTTGAGGAACTTGCATTTGTACATAATTAATTCCTATGAAAATCCTCATGATTGGTTATTTTCTTAAATAGTACTTAACAAACAGCAAATAAATAATGTAAAAACATTCTCTTTTATTTAAATATGATTCTGTTTGTAATTATTCTGAATATCTTTATAAGTTGACTGTGAAACGTAGAAGTTGTATAAGGTTTTAAAAAATAATTTTTAAACGTTTTTTTTAAGTATTCGGTTTGCCCGAATATTTCGCTATTCGGCCAAACCGAATATTCGGCATGCCGAATAATTTGCTATTCGGCCAAGCCGAATATTCGGCATACCGAATAGTTGGATATTCGGCCAAACCGAATATTCGGCAACATAGCCGAATACCGAATAGATACCGAATATTCGGTGCATCCCTATTACAAATGATGGATCCGATTTTAAAAAATCATATTTTTGAAACTACTGTACATATTACAATAAGTAATACATGGATTTAAAGAGAAATGTACCAAGTTTTTTTCAGTTACAAACGTCCGATTCCCCTCTTGCTACATGGCATACCTATATAACCCTATATATACTATAACCCTTTATCTACTGAAGGTACCATTGAAATAACTTGTTATAAAATTCATTTAACACACCGATTAGTAGTAATGCAGTTTAGAATAAGTTATAGATTGCATTACTTTATCTTGTTCCAAAAGCATTATTGGTTACACAGAACAAAAATATTTTTCTTTAAATGATTTTCTTTTGCCTTTGAATCTTTTCAGCTTTCTTGGCGTTGGACGGGGGGGGATTTTTCAATTCGGAAATATTTCTATTGTAAGAACGTTATATTAGTACATTTTACATTTCCTAATTCTACAAAATACTAAGAAAAATATTTAAAATAAAAGGTTTGAGTCGGGCTATAAATATTGCACCAAATCCCTGTAAATTCAAATTTAATTAATCCTTCTAAATACTCCAGTCCTTCTAAAATTTATTAAATGATTATGTAAATCTTCTAATGTAGTTTCAAAAATTCACGAAAAAGACTTTAAAAGATGGAATTTTCATGAATCCCTAATTCAGTACATAAAATTTCCTGAAAGCTATCCCGCTATATACACTTTCACTTATGGTTTGTACACATTTGTTACATCCCTTCCAAACATGCAGATTATATCGAAAAACATTTATTGTCCATCTTTCCGGAGTTCTCGCCTTTGTTTTTCCTCCCAAACGGATATCGCATGAAAAGACGACCAAATGCATGCTTTCATGCGTTCAGAGCAGTCAATCACTGCCTGAAAATAGCACATTGCCGAAGGAAAAGAACCTGTTTGGTGTTGTTAAAACAAAGAGGATTGTGTGCGAAGACCCGGAGGTGAAATTTGCATGCGTGACAAAATGGTTCGGTACTATTTTTATTAAATGAAAGTTTGTGGTGTGTTTATGGTTGTAATTTTTGAGTTCGTGACGATTTGCTTACCCGGTGCAAAGAGCCAAAGGCGAGTCGAATTGTCACGACGAATGTAATAAGGCCAGACGGGAAATGAATGTACAGTAGGGTGGAACTTAAGTATAGGGTAAAAAAAAAACCTTTTTTATTTTAATGTGTAATAGTGAAAACTTTTTTCCTTTTTGGATGTCTAAACTTTTGGCTGAAAAGGTTTTTTTAAATTAAGTTGTTTTCCGGTTCCTCAAGGAGGTCAAAGTTTTGAAATTTCAGTATAAAGTAACTGAAAGTAAACAACATAGCTGTTAGCTCATATCTACTTTTACTTAGCAAATACTATCCAGAAGTCACCACGAGGAGGTGGTTAAATATAGACTTCCACCCTCCTTACCTCCCTTTGTTATGAATTAATTAAATTGGATATTGAACCTACTGTCTTTTAAGGCAAACTTTGTCATTACATTGTGGGAATTCAACTTTCCCAAGATTAAGCCTTCTTTTGCTTAATATTTAAAGACGGTTGACGCAGCTCGCGGGACAATTTTGACACACGTTTCCACTGTTTGAGTATGACAAGGAAAATCTAAAATTCAGGTGTGTCCCCTGTTTGTACTTTTTTTAAGTTCTTAATCCGATCGGACCGTCAAGATAGGATCAATGTTTTTATAGTCTATAATTTCAATATGTTCGCATTTTTTCAAGTCGCTTTCCTACTGGTCCAGAAAATCCTTTTGTACCCGTAGTTTTTCAGCAAGATGTTGAAATAAGTATCTAAGAAAAAAGCTCATTTGCATATAATAATCAAATTATCCATTATAAAGTTTTTAGGGTATTGCTTCCGATGTTTTAACAACTGCAGATTTGCATCCTGCATTAAAGGCGTTTCTGTTTCACCTAATAACTCTCAAACTTGAAATGTCTGTGTTATTATTTTGAAAATACACCAAAATTGCAGTGGCTATATTAATATAAGAAGATGATGTCAATAAAATATGACCAATATATTTTTATCCTGGTTTTTGAACTGAGACCAGATGTTCGTCTTTAATGATTCTTTATACTTTTTTCCCTCTGCTTCAGTTATCATAGCGTTATCCTTTCTGCCATAAAAATACTAACCTTCTAAAATTAACTCATTTCGTCTTTCCTGTTCTTTCAAATTCTTCCTTTTCTTTTCTCTTTGTCGTCTTCAAGTCCTTCTTTCAGTTACCTTTTCGTTATTATCATCAGAAATACCCATATCTTCTAAGGTGCCATTTGCAATAATATTTGCAGTTCTGTCTAATACTCCGGTTCTTTCACCGTGTTGATTATCAAATTCAGGTTTAGAAAAACAACCGATTGAACTATTTCCTTCCGAACTGTTTTTTACACTTGACGATCATTCAATCAAAACATCATTTTTTTGTTTTAAAATAACTTTTTCCCTTGATATTTCCATTTCCAGTCTTGCTACACATTTTTTTTAGTTTTTATATCTATTGATCCTATTGTCATCACCCCATCTCTCTTTGGTCTTTGAGAAAGTGACGTTCTTGTTCTGATACACGATAATATTTAGTGCTTTTACACAAAGAAATGTTTTTTACAGGATTACCTAACATTTTGCAATTTTATATTGGATGTGGGATTATTCTTTCTAATCTTAATATTTTTCTTCAAATTTTGACATTTCTCGCACTAGTCTCTAATCATTTTTTATGATTTGTGTATCAGAAACCGTTGGAATTGAAGGTCTCAGCAATACACTTTTAATTGTATCATCAACAGCTTTAGATATTTTAGAAATAGTGTGTACCAGATTCCAGCTGTCAGATTTTAAGTTAAATTGAACCCAAAAATAATGTTTCATAACTTTTTCATATGTTCATCAAAGATGACAGTCTAATGCTAATTGTTTTGGTTCACGAAATACAGGACACTTCAACAATTATCTAGATTTAGGTACGTTAACAGACTTTGTCAATTTGACACCGAATGTTTATCGAAAAATATTAAAGAAACTGTTAACACCCGTTAAATCGGACTAACTTGTTATGTGTCGCAGCCAAATAAATCAGAGACAATGAAAGCTGACGCTTACGACGCTGGCTTCTAAAAAAGTCAAATAAAGTGGGGCTAACTTTTCTAAGGCACTCAAACTAAATTATTCTCTTTATTACAGGACATTAACACTTAATTAATTTAATTTTGCAAAATATAAATTTAACAATAAGCTTAAAAAACTTTTCATGCAATTATTGGCTTTTTTTCGTTTTTTATGGAAAATCAGGCGCTTTGAGGAACCGGAAAATATCATTTTAAAATTAAAAGAAAAATATTTTCTTTTTATGGAGTTAAAAAGGAAAAAAATAATCACTATTAGAATATAAAATTCGAAACTTCGTTTTTTAGTTCCACCCTAATGTACAGGTCATTACTTAAAATATATTAATCTGATTATGTAAGCTTTATTGCTTTAAATGATTTTCTATGAAATTGGCCTTTTAGTATACTGTAGGGTAATTGTCGGAGATTGTACAGATTTGATGATTCTAAAAGTAACCGTGAAAGCAAAAAGTAAATATAAAAGATATTGTAAAAGATAGAAGAATTTGGGAAATTAAAAATATCTATTCACAATAAATATGAAAGTAGTGGTATTTTTCACACATTTTATTATTTATATTATATATTATTTTATGATATGTACAATTTGAAAATAAATTTTATTAGTGCAGTATTGCTGTAGACGTTAGGCTCCACTAACTGCTTTGCGAGGTCCCCACGTGACGTTGCGCCCGTCGTGACAATAGGATATTAAAAAACTTCAAAATGCTAGGGACCCTGCCCCCTACGAGCTACGCTCGCCAACCCGCATTGACATACCACAAACTCTAAAAACACGCTAATTTGATCGGCTTTTAAAAGATGAATTATAATTTAAAAAAGAAAAAACATTGGCGATCTCCCTGTAAACGGGTTTCCATTCATTTCCATTTGATTGTGGAATTTTAAGGCTGGATCAGGTGCTGTTAAACATCTACTGGCAGTTTTCATGTTTGATTAAATAAGATCAGTTAAACATTTGAAAAAAAAAAAGGCCAATATACAGTGTGTCCACGTATAACCTGACCGACCTTTATTTTCCCAACCGTAGGTCCTAGGATTAGCATAGGATTGGATACTTCCAATTACAAAAATGGTTTAAATAATGTAAAGAATTATTTTTAAATCGATTTGGGTCAAGAAACACATTTATTAAAAAATTACGAAATTAAAATTTTTATACGGTCCCCCGGTCCTATAAGTGATATTTAGTAAAAATTTACTGTGACACTAACAAGTAAGACAGAAAAAGTCCCATTCATCTAACATTAAAATTGACCGAGTTATAAAACTTTGAAATGCATGACTTATTCCACTTTTTTGCATATCAAAACAGATGGTTTCGACCGTGCTTTCAGGGGTCGTATATAAAGTATTTAAACTTATTTCAAGGCATCTGCGGTTTGAAAGAAATCGTACAACTATTGAGTTAACTTTATTAGTTAAGTTTCAGATTAGTTAAAATAATTGTATTTTAACATATGTTGTATTTTGTAAGGATTTTAGGCTATGATTTCTTTTAACAAAAATTATGTTATTTTCATAAGGTTTTATTTAACTTGCAACAATCGTCTTTCCAGTTTAAAATTTGTACTCGTACTTTAAATGAATTTCAAATGTCCGATCGAAGTTAAAATTTTACATACTGACTTAAATCCTATTACAACGTAATATTATTATGATTTTCGACGCTTAGCATGTTATAAATGCTTATATTTGAGGATAACACAAAAAAATTCGGATAGATTACCGTCAACAAGTTTAAGAAATGGTTTTAGATTAGATAACATAAACCTGCGATGGTTGTGTTTTTTAACTTTCATAACTACGTTTTATGTATTTTTCAACGCTAAATGAAAAATTTACCTTCACTTTTAACTATCATGTCAGGGTTTTTCGCAAATCCTAAGTTTCAAGGTTAAAAAATAGCGAAAAATATTATACTATAAAATAGATGTAAAACTTTTTTATTCAGTTTAATTTTATTTAATTCAATAATTTATTCAATTTTGTGGCTTATACTGAGTTTCTTACAGCTAAACAGCTCAGGGGTCCGATGAGATTGGGAGGGGAGGGGGGATCAATTTTAACTTTGAGCTTTTAAATTTTGAAATTTGCGATTTGAGAAAAATCCTGACGTGATGGATTAAAATGAATGTCATTTTCGGATTCAGAGCTAAAAAATACACCTGAATCAATTTTCAAAAGCTAAAAAACATGGCACAACCCAAAACTTAAAAGACAGTGTAATCTAACAGCATTTTAAAATATGTATCATTTTTGTAAAGAATTGAGGCTGTTGTTTTTTATTCTTTTATTTAACAAAAATTCTGTTATTTTTATCCTCTTATATTTTCAGTACTTTGCAGTAATATGTTACAATGATTAAGGATTTCAAATTTATATTGCAATGCTAATTTTACTCCCAACCATTTCTTTAATATATCTGACGAAATTATATTTCTACTAAATTTGTGAATGACCCCTAAATTTCAGCAAAAAATATGCCCCAACTTTAAACAGCTATTACTCGGTCAATTTTAATCGTAGAATAACGGGACTTTTTTTTGCGTTACTTGTCAGTGTAACAGTAAAATTTTACTAAATATAACTTATGGGACCGTATAAAAATTTAGATTCTGTAATTCTTCGTTAAATTGTTTCTTCGCTTCAAACTTTTTTTTTTTTATCTTAACCCTGCACCTAGTTTTGACCACTTTTCTAATTGAAAGTATGCATCTAGGACCAACGGTTGCGAAAATAAAGGTCGGTCAGGTTATACGTGGACACACTGTATAATGAACTATGTAAACAGAGTCTTTGACTCGTGGTATTTTTTTAACAACGCTATAAGAAAATTGTTTTAAATAAGACATGTATTTAAATGTATCGTTTTAAATCTGATGCAAATTTCTCCAAAGCCTTCTTTTTATTTTTAGTATTCACGTGAAAATACTTTTGTTGTCAGAAAGAAAATATTATTTGCGCTGTCACAACAATACTTAAAAAGATCATATCAAAATATGAAGTAAATGTCTTGTGTAAGTATATTTTTAAACTGTTTTGCAATATTATTATTTGATCATTTTAAATATGACGTAATTTCTCCTATTTACTGCTTGTAACGCATATTAATGAAGTTATTATTTTAAAGTTATCTTTCTCTTTTTAATATTCACGTGAAAACACTTTTGTTGCTAGAAAAGATTTTTTTTTTTTCGCTGCCTTAGAATTGACAACAATAGTTTAAAAGATAGTCTAGAAATGTGAAATAAATGTCTCGTGTAACTATACTTTTAAATTTAAACTGTTTGGCAATATTATTATTTAGCCGTTTTAAATATGACGTAATTTCTCTCATTTACGGCTTCTAACGCATATTAATGAATTTATTATTTTAAAATTGTCTTTCTATTTTAATATTCACGTGTAAATATAATTTTTATGACGTAATTTTCAATATTTTCCTGCTTTTTATACGTAATCATCTAATTCTAATTTGAAAGAATTTTTTTCTGTTTATCATATTCACGTTTATTTTTTGAAGGAAATATTATTCTTTGCTCGGTTTTTACAATTGGCAACAATTTAAAATAACTTTTTCTAAAATATGTAAAAAATATGTCTTGAAAAGCTGAAAATTTGAATTTAAAATAGAAATAAACCCTCAAAAAATGAGTCAAATTATAACATATTACAAAATCCCTGCCAACCCGGCCTACAGACGGAGGTACATTTCGAAGTTAATTATACTAATTTCACCAACAAAAACTAAATTATGATTAGAGATAAACCCACTTTAACAATTTTATCTGGCCGCTTTTGACGAGCTTCTATTTCATTTTTATATAAGAGCTGGTTTTATCAGAATCATGTTAAGGCGGTACTCAAAAAAGTATTTTTCTATGCTCAACAACTCGAAATTTTCTGGCACATTTTCAGGTTCATTTTTAATAGAGAAAATATGAAACATGCTGACGTGATTTTTGAAGAGATTTATAAACGACCTGTGTTTTTATTTTTCGTTCAATTAATTAAAACTTGATTTATAAAGAAATATTTTCTCAGTAGGACAATATTTTTCGTTTCCAACGCAACGCTTCGAGAAATTCGGTTAAAAATGCCCACTTTGACATCATTTTTTGAAATATATTCTGCGTCTATCAAAAAATCGATCATTACGGTACATTATACAATTTCTGAATAAGAGAATCTACCAATTGGATGCGTTTGAGAGCAAAAATGAATTTAAAAATGAGTCAGAAAACAAGCAGTTTGGATTTGAATACACTCTTAATAACGATGATTTTTTTTCTTCAATATTTTCTTTATTTGTTTTTGCTGTAAGAATTGGTCCTATCAAAAACTTGTTAATATAAATGTTATAGGCAATATTAAGAAGATACATAATAAATCCCTGCAGATTTTATATCTTGTGAATTGACGAAGTTGTGGATTTTTTCTTCTTCAACTCCCCTTTTTTGTTTTCGTTTTTAATTTTTTTTTCTGTACGAATTGGTCCTATAAAAAACTTGTCAATATAAAAGTTGTATATAATATTAAGAAGATTTATAATAAATTTAATTGGATTTGATATCTTGAGAATTGGCAAAGTTATGAATTTTTTTTCTCCCTAAAACCTTATTTTTTGCGCCCTTTTAAGTCCATTTTTAATTTTATCAAAAATTTGTGATACATAAACTTTTGGCCCAATTTTTAGAAGTAATAAAAACTTTAAACTGCTTTGATATGTACAAAAATTAAGAAGTTATGCGGTTTTTTCGGTTTTCACAAAACCCCTCCTTATTTCCATCCCCTTGGTGCGATTTTGCCCAATAACGAACTTGACCGAGATTTTATGCCCCTTGATTTTATGTATCAGTTTGGAAGATACCTGTGCAGAATTTTGGAAGTTACCGTGTCCAGAAGAAAGTGAGTTATATATATATGTATATATATATTTTTTTTTTTTTTTTTTTTTTTTTTTTTTTTACTGAGGGTGGTTTTGGGCTCTGGGGGTCATGATCAGTGTAGATCTGTAAAAATATTTCAGAAATTCCAACATAGGGGAGAATGTAATAGGTAGTATTTCATACGAAATCTACCTAAAAATAAATGCAGTCTGCACACCGGGAGCTTCTAATGTATATCCTTTGAAAAAATTATTAAATTCCTATGTATAATTTTTGCTCCTATGAAATTTTTTTAATGGAACGATTTCGACTAACTTTAACATTAAACTTCTCTTAAAATAATTCTTTGATTTAAAAACTGTCTGCTTCAGCGCGTTAATCGAACCATTCTCTATAATACTACCCATTTTCATATTGTTGTGTGTAGTAGTTTTCTTAATATTAACGATGAAAGACTCTAGGTCACAAAAAATTTATCGACTGCGGTGGTGACAGCGTTAGTTACTTTTTTTTTTTTTTTTTTTTTTTTTAAGGATAGAGAGATAAATTTCATTATTAGTTTTTATACATTGATGGAAGAAATTACTGTTTAAACTTGAAATTTTGTGCAGGGAAAAACAGGCGGTGGAATCAAATATATTTCAACTTTTTAAAGCTTGTCATCAGGGTATGCTGATTTAAATCAGCTTGGTTTTAATCGTGATAAAAATTACACAGTTACATTTTTTCATGAATAATGTTTAACTATAAATCAAAATAATCTTTTAAAGAGTACGTGTTATTTAAACAAAAAATAAAGATTGTATTTTCTCAATACACTCTACAAATGTTCTTTCATTTTCAACAGTAATCTTCTGCTTGCTTTTCTTTGTAGACTCTCGATGTTTAGTTAAGGGAGTTTATTGAATTGTGTGGTATCCTAGAGTAAATACACAACAAAGAAGAATTTCTTTCTTTTGACCACTGACCTATAGGTGTTAGCTACAAACTTGTTTTTAAGCATTTGAAGCAAAGAACTGGAATCAACTATTAAAAACTCTTTGCTTGAATTTACTTTTGCATACTGAATTGTTGATAGCAATGCAGTACAGGGCAAATTGTAAAATTTAAGACAAAGGTGGCAGGTAGGAAAAATAATCCAATATGGCTCCATTTTACAGAAATTGCAACAGCTTCTGGTAAAGTAGGAAAATTTGTTTTCCTCTAGGCATTAAATCTGCCTTAGCTAAAAATTTCATGATTACATTTCCAGATTTAAAATAAATAAATAATTGGTTACCTTGATACTTTGCCCATTTCTTTCTCTGAAAAAGTCAGCATAAGGAATTTTTGTTATAAAAGAGTTTGAAAGAGCTTTTATTTTTCAATACGGGCCAGCTATAAAATTAACATTTTTATTGCTATTTTGATCTTACATTGAACAAAGGATTCATTAGTATTTTTCAGGGTAGTTATTCTAAGTTTAGTCTTGCATTTGTTTAATGGTAAATTATAATCTTTTTACATATCTTGTACTAATAATATATATTAAAAAATTTGCAATAATGGGGGTTGTTTTGGTGTGTTGGTGCAGTAAGGCAATGGATGTAACATTTAATGGTGTTAACAGCTTTTAAGGTAGGTGATGTAATTAATCATCACACACAAGTATAAAAAATTTATAAACATAAAAAATTAAATGCTATTTTCAGGCCTCTATCTTAATTGCATTTATAAAACTATTGAAAATGGCACGCTATAGCCTTCAAAATTTAAATAATGTCGTTAGTTAATTTAAATACAAAAACTGATTTAATTTTTTTTTAAAATCCGATTTAAATCAAAATAATCTGATTGTTTTGATTTTTTCATAGATTGCTTGTCATATGCTTTTAGTTCTAATGTTTCAGTTCGTTATGAATCTGCTTTCCCAGTGCAGTATGAGCAAAAGACAACCCGAATTGTCACGACATTAGTTTGACGGGAAATGAATGTAGAGGTCATTACTCACAATGTATCAACCTGATTATGTGAAAATTTCCTCCTTAAATGATTTTCTATAAGATTCATATTTTGGCGTACATGCGCATAACAATAGAAACAAAAATAATGACTTTTGAAATGAAACACTAAGTTTCTTAGTTTATTGAAAAGTTGCCGTTGATTTCGCGTTATATCTATCCCTGTCATCTAGTATAGACGGCTTGCACATGACATCACATGTCTGGCATCGCTTCATGGGGCCCATAAGGTGAATGTGGTGCTCTCCATTTGACTTATTAGATTTATTTGTGCTATAATAATAAAAATAAGAAAGACCTAAATTAAACAGAAAGATAATACGTACTTTTAACGGCAAACGGGAAGTTCTGACGTTCCGTGTGTGCTCCAGATGCAATAGTATCAGTCGTTGCTAATAGCAACGTGACGTCAATGCAAGCCGTCTATTGCCAGGTGTCCCGCGTAAATCGGGGCTTCAAGTGCTCCGGGCACCAGTATTTTAAAGTAATTTTCTTCGCTTTTGCGATTAAAGATGGCGAGATAAACTGTAACAAATTAGTGGTGTCCAGAGCATTTGGAAGCCTAACTCACGCGGTACAGTTGGCAACACTCACCCTGACCAGCGATTTTCTTTTATGTCTGTTCACTTTTCCTCTTCGGTGTTTCTGGTGTAATCTGATTTTCATTTCCGTTCTAGCTTATACAGATTTTGTGAAATGTTTAAATACGAACTTTAACCCTTTCAGGGGTAAAGCACTTCCATTGCTAATATGTTGAAATGAATGAATGACACCTGCATTTACGAACAAATTTATTTGTAAATACTGTATTCTCCCGCATTAGTCGGCATGACGGAAAAAATCGAGGTACACCAGCATGCCGGAAAAACACGTATTTACCGGCATGCCGGAAAATATGAGGTTTCGATATTGGAGGACGGGCGGCTGATTTATTTTGGTTTTTCTAACAACATTTTTCATTTTAAGGAAAAACATGAATACTTATTTTCCTCTCTGTCTCCCTCTCTCTATATATTCCTTTATATTCAAGTGATTATTAGATTCTATTTATCTTACTAGCTGAGCCACCCGGCGTTGCCCGAGCCCTAATATAATTCTAAAATGAACCTGAAATTTGTACTGCAAAATCTCATAAAAAGACCCAATCTCGAACCGAACGATCCTCGAACCGTTTTACCTACAATACCGTGCAAAATCTTGGAAAAAAAAAAACCTCGAATCTTTTAGTTCCACATTCCACCACCGGGGGGCGAACTATATTCTTAACAAAACTGACTCCGTTAAACAACCTACCGGTAGACATATTGTTCAAGGGGGTGGCGTACTTGAAGAATTAAAAGTATTTGTTGAAATTACTAATTGAAAGTAGTGGTAAGTACACTTTTGAAATTTTATATTAAATAAGTAATAGTTATCCCAGGGCCTGTCGAAAATCCGCATCTAAAACGGTAGAAAATGGTACGGTTTTAAATATTAGTTCGAAACTCCTAATTTTTTTTTTTTTTTTTTTTTTTTTTTTTTTTTAAAGCAAGGATTTAAGATATTAGTTGAAATTGCTATCCTCAATTTTTCCGGCATGCCGGGAAAGACCAGAGACTAATATTAAAAAATCTGGTCTTCCTCGAATTTTGCGGCATGCCGGCTAATGCGGGGGAATACGGTAAGGAAAAGCTAAATTTCATATGCAGAGTAAATGGAAAATTGTTGTACCAAAATTCTGGTGCGATTGGAGCATTTCGTATTAAAATTAAGTTGTTTGATAAACATACCACCGTCCTGGAAAGGGTTAAATAAATAAAATAATTTTCTAAAAAATGACCACTAACTTTTTTTTAAACAATAAGTTGACTTTGTCCGATGCATTTGTGAAAGATAAAACTGAAATGCAAACCTTTAGCCGGTTATGAATAATCTTCCTTTTCTTATCACTTTTTTGTTTTAATATCGAGAAAATTACGGGAAAGTTCCGGGTAACTCTGCACACTTGAGAATCCCGTACACTTAGATAAGGAATCGACATTGTGTCAATATGTAACGGATAACATCTAAACCGCACAGGCAAAAACGCTGCACAAATAACGTTACACTTTTCTTATGTAAACTATTTCGTCAGTTTTATATGCTTTTTCAAATTAGGTATACTTCCAGTTACTTTATATAAAATATAAATACTTCGTCATAGTTTATTCATTATCTTGTTTGGTCATTCCTTGTCAATATTTAATTATGTTCTATATTTTTCCCCATTGCCAACCGTCTTGATTTTCAGATTAACCTTTTATATCCTGAATTTTGAATAAAAACATTGCTTCACCTGAATAATTATTTTCTTTAGTGTCTAAGATATCCAGAACAACATATATAATAATAATTTTAATTTTTAAATATCTTTTTTAATTAAAACTGATTTAATAAATCGGCAGTTAGAGCTATTTTTGCAAAATATTTACAAGAGTAATTAGACTAATGAACAAAAAATACTGTTATGGAAATCTCACAATCTGTATTATAAAGTAAGAACATATCTGTGTGTAACGTATACGTCATCCTGCGAATGGCAACGCTTTGAAATTTAAAATGAAATTTCGGTTTTGTAATTTTCGCTACTGCAAATTTTTAAACTTCTAAATATACCACATTTTAAATGTTCTTTTAAATGCAATTTGTTTGAAAGCTGTACCTCAATTTATTTTTGAGATATTATTTTTTTTTTTTTTTTAGTTTTTAATACCAATTTTCTAATCGTGGCAACTGAAGTACTTCATTTCTGTTAAAAGTGGTTTAGTTATCTTTATTGATTATATTCTTACTGGTGTAATTTTCGCATTACAATTAAAAATATCCGTTTTAAAAATTTGAACAGAAAATGACGTTACGCTTTAAAAAAGACCTGATGATGCTGTTATATTTCACTATTTTTTCATTTTGCTGATATTTAATTTGAGACAATAGGCAAAATATTTCAGCGATTGAAAATGACGTCATATTTAAAAGAAAATAATAATTTTATTTGATAAAACGCGATATTTCCCCTTGAATACGTCTAAAAGTTATAAATTTCTGGAATTTTTACTCGCAGGTACAGAGATTATACTAAGACCTCAAATCACGAGTGAGAATTTTAACAGGCAAAGTTGTAATAGTTGACAAACGTAACTTCAAGCTTGAAAATATATTTATTAATAACCTAATGCGCGTTAAAATGTTTTTAAATGCTTATGGATGTGAATCGTGGAAAATGACTAGATTCGGTTCAGATTTAAAGGGGGGGGGGGGGGAATTCTATGATTATGTCAAGGTGAAATCATTTTTACTGATTTTTTCATTCCGTAATATCAAGCATCAATTGATAACTTAATCAAAACTACTTATCTTGATTATATGTTACTGATTACGTAAATGAATAAAGTTTAATTTTTCAATAATTTTAAAAGTTGAAGTTTATGAAAAAAAGTATTTTGTTAATCTTGGGTTAAAATATGTTTTTGGAGAGTTAAACTAACAAGTGTAAGATGGATTTTTTATTATAATTATTGTTGTCGATGTATTATAAATTTGATGCAACAGTTCCTTTGTAAACATTTTCTTTCGTCGATATTCGGCTGTTCCACCTCGTTCTTATAAGAAATGTATTGTGGTCCTAACTGTAACAGAGAAGTGTTTGTAGTTACAAATTTTTCTTATAACATTTTTCAATAAGATAAAAGCTACACAATATGGGTAAATGGTTGAGAAAATAACCACATTAAAAAATATTTAGCTTCGACTGTTTCGCTATGCTTTCTAAATATGACTGAGCAAATTATTTTGTATGAAAAGTGCAATATGCTTTTATTAGTAGATGAATTAGTAAATAAATTTTACATTAAATTTGCTTTAATGGTATTTAAAAGTACAGTAGAGTCGTGATTATCCGAGTCCCGCTTAACCGAGTTATTTTGCCACCATATTTATATTTCCAACATGACGTAATATTCCATTTTTTTATTCGTCAAATTAACTAAATAATTATAAAACAGAAATTATGACACAATGTTCACTTTTGTTTTTAATTCGTCAAACTTATTTTAGTTACATTTTTCACGTAGCAATCTTGCAGTAGAAAAGTTATAATGTAATATTCCCTTTTTTAGGTGCGTTCGTAATTATATAAATACGCAGCACCTATATTCGTCGTTCAGTCCGCCCGTCTCCCCGCATATAACACAGCAAAAACTACCCAACCGAATGCTCTGAAATTTTAAATAATTGTTGCAAAATTTTGTCGACTCATTTCAAATTTTATGAAAATCGGATGTATAGTTTAATTACAGGGACAGTCAAAAATTTTCCTTTACATTACGGCCAATAGGAAAAAATATTGCAAGTGCATTTTAATGATGTTACAGCCTTCCGAATGATCTGAAATTTTAAATATATAATTGTTGCAAAGTTTTGTCGTGTCATTTCAAATTTTATGAAAATCGGATGTATAGTTTAATTACAGGGACAGGCAAAAGTTTTCCGTTACATTGCCAATGGGAAATAATTATTTCAAGTGCATTTTAATGATGTTACAGCCTTTCGAACAGAATGAAATTGATATGCACTTATGAAGTGTACTAAATTATACATTCAGTACAATATGCGGTGCAAAAAATAATTATAAAACTAGTTATAGTACGAACGAACCTCATTTGCCGCGTTTAACGTGCAATTTCCAACTTTTTTAAATTCGTCAAATCATTTATTTCTTTTTTTCACGTAGAAATCTTGCAATAGAAAAGTAATTGTTGTGGTAACAATTTTATTGTGGATTTTTAATTGTTGGCAACAGTTATAACGAAAAATGTTTCAATTTCATTTGGTCCAGAGGAAATGTACCAAAAAAAGGGGGTTACCTTGCAAAAGGTCGGGTAGAAGATTTTTTTTTTCTGAATTGTTTATAATGATATCAACATGGAAAAGCCAAGTTTTCTAACAAAATTTCTTAAGGCTAAATTTTCTGTGGCCAAAAAACATTAAAATTTTGGGACCTTTTTTGATTTTTTTTAAATATCTCGAGACCCATATTGCTGTAGCATATTATTTGTCAATTACAATATTAAAGAGGATAAAATTATCTACAACTTTCATATTTACAACTTTTTTATACACTCAATAGCAAGCGCAGTACGCCATTTCAAAAATAGGACAATTTTTTCAATTTTCCTAAAAACCGGGAAAAATGTAGTTCTGCCCCGATTATTCAAATGTTTCCCACAGATTTAATCGTGTATGTGCTGGAAGGGTATCATATAACTGACATAAACACCCTTGATACCACTTCAGCAGGCTGTTATTTTATTTTAATGTCATAAAAAATACCATTATTTATATATTTTGATTACTATTATTATTTTATAAAATGTGTATATATATTTAGAGTGTGTTCTTACATGTATTTATTTTGATTATTATTATTGTTATTTAATATAAATATACTCATATATGTATTTACGCTGTAAAGCCTTAATAAGTGAAGGACTGCACAGTTGGGTCTTATCTGTAAAGGGGATCTTTTTAGATAGACACGAAGTCTCCAAGCCTAACAAAAGCTTGACATAAAATGCCAAGTCGAATTTATGACTGGATGTTACTTTATTTATGGGACCTAATATAGAAGTCGTAAAAAGAAGGACCACACAGGCGAGATAAGAAGACCCGGGGTCCAGGGTCTACGATCGCTGACGCTCAGGGGGCGGAGTACGATATACTCCGAAAAGGGTGTAATACCGAATCAGAGGTCTGCAAGTTGAAGGAAGAAGAGGGGGTCAGCAAGGCTGACCGACCATTTGACGAAGGGGGCAGAGGACCCTCCTCCATATTGTCATCACGAGGGGATTTCGTAACTGAAGAAGGAAGTTATAGGCAGATGAAGACGAGCTCCCAAATTACTATGACTTAAAAATAAAGATATCAGTTCGAGCTCTTAAAACTATGAAGTCTTAAAAATAAGCAGATTGATGCGAGATCCAAAACTATGATGTTTTAACAGAGATGGATGCTAGTCCCTAAACTATGATGTCTCAGCAGAGATCGACTCGAGTTTCCAAACCATGATGACTTAACCGAGATGCGTTCGAATCCTCAACCAGGATGGTTTTAAAGGATTGAGTCCAGCGCAGATTTCCTAAGTGTTTTAAAAGGAAATTTTACGATGATTACGTTTTATTCGGGTCGTGTTTTCCCGCTAAGGGATGGCCCTAAGATCGACAGCCCCCGGACATTGTTACATCATCAAAGTATTTAAATTAGTGAACTTTTTCCTAGAGTGTGAAAAAACACTCAATGTGCCATGGATTTAAGAGAAACCTTAAGCGACGAGTAATCCTCCTCTACAGAAGGTATGTGCTATTTAATGTTTTTGTATTCCCATTGTTTTAATAGTCTATGTTGCGTTAGGGATATACAATTTATGGTACCCAAGCATTTAAGTAATATTTGTAATGATAATTTAAAAGGTAAATTTAATGCAATTACTAATTCAATTCCGTTCTTTGGAACGCTGGTGTCTTGTGACACAATTCTATTCTATTTTTTTATTTTGTGTAAATATGTAAATTAACTGTAAATAAACTTTTTGTTTATTGTTAAATTTTGGCTATGTTTTTAATACAACATGAGTCCATTGTCAACTTCAGTACATTGGTAGCAGTAAATTATGTGTTTCAGGGCCAAAACTAGCCTTTTTTGTACCCGTGACAAACATGGATTTTGGCGCCCCCCCCACCTCTTTTAAAAAGAAAATTTATCACGAGAATTTTAATACATCTTTAATAGCCGGATTTTGAAAATTTTAAGTGTGTAATCATTAAATACATATTTCTGAACTACGTAATCAGCTTTACAACATATTAATTCATTAAAACCTTGAAAACCGAACCGAAATATATTACGCTTTAAACAGGTTTCCATCTTAGCAGGTATAATTGTTCATATTCTTTCTCTTGAAAAAATATTTTTTTTTTCTTTAAAGACCAGATTCCGTATATACAGATTTCATTTTCAAAGATTTTACGGTAGTTGTAGTATTGGGGCGTTTAAAGTCACAGTTATATGAATTATGGGACTAAATTAGTCACACGAACACATTCGCAAGGTAATATTAAACCTATGGGAGCGTTCTTGACAAACATCTCGCTCGCATTTTGTTACTTTTAAATAATTCTTTTTTTCATGGGATACCTGAGATAAATATCTAATGTTGTGCTTTTGTACTTTTTCGGGTTTGGTTGTATATATATATATATATATATTTAATATTCGGACATTTTTATTTTTAGAAAACTGTTTAAATCCCCTTCTGACATTTAAAGTATCCTGTTTGAGCTTTAAAACAATTAATAGATAATCTTCAAGTATTATATATTTTTGCATGCTAAAATGATATAATCTTATTTATTGATTAAGTTATATTTATTGATATAAGTGGAAAAAAATTTACAATATTTTTTAAAACTAATTTTTTAAATATTTTTATGAAACTAGTGATCTCAAATATTTTATTGACAGCATTTTTATATTTTACAAGAGATAAACGCATAACATTAGTGAAATAATCTGTTGTCATTTTTATTCTAGCTATTTTATAAGGTAAAAGCATTTCTTACATAAAATATATTTATTTTTTGAGTTACCCCTTTTCTATGGAACTACAATCCAATGTTTGCTATCTTTAAAACATTAAAACATATGTTGTCAATAATTGGTAAATAAAATATCCCACTGTATTGTGGAATAAAATGTTTTTCGCAAATTTTTATACATATCCCATTGATACCTGGAAAAATATGTATGCATTATAAAAAATGTAAAAATTATTAAAATTAAACAAGAATTCTTTTTTAATTGAAACTACCATGCCAATAATTTACTAAATATTGAGGTATTCTTTTAAACAATGCTTTGAAGTTAGCATTGTACACATTTAAAGTTACAGTCTAAATATGAAAATTGTCTCATTCATCTATACTCTGCCCTACTTTTAAAATTATATAAATTTATTGAATATGAAATGTCTGTTGAGATGACAATAAAGACGTGAGTGTGTAAATAATAGGTAATTTACTGCTACCAATTTTTAGAAGTCGACATACACGATTAAATCCGCGGAGAACATCTGAATAATCGGGGTAAAACTACGTTCTTCACGGTTTTTAAGAAAATTGAAAAAATTGTCCTATTTTTACCCGACTGAAAAGAAGGGTTATATGTGTTTCACGCGTATCTGTGTATGTGAATTTCTTTATACCCTCGAAACATCCCAACGGCTGGATGGATTTTAATGAATGAGGTCTCTATCAATTCGTCTTAACGGCCCAATGGTTATAGGGTAGGTTTTGTTTTTATAAATTCAAAATGGCGGCTGTAAAATAAAATGGCGATAGTGGCGAAAAAAAATTTACGCACCCTATTGAGTGGCATATCATTGAATAGGGCTTTCAAAATGAAGACGATGTTTCATTGACTTTACAGTCAGAAGCTCCGTTAAAATATTATACAACCTGGGAGTTGTGTATGTATTGTGGATCTCTAGCTTTACTGCAACTCTAATCATCATAGACATCTATAGACCTCATCAAAACAGTGTTTATAGATAGGAACTAACAATTAAACGCAACTTAAAAGTCATCAATACAAGTAAATAAAAAAATAGGTAAGTAATATAAACAAGTAATATAAAAAAATATTTTAAGTCAATTCCTATTTAGATCAATAAGAGAATTTTTTTTTCTCCCATTCTTCTTTCCTGTTGAGTAGGACTTAAAATGTCTTGATCAAGAAGAAGGCTCTCTCTGTCTTAAAATACCTTGATCAAGAAGAGGGCTGTCTCGATTATTGAAAATTAATTATTATTTGAAAAAACTGGATTAACATCGAGTGTCATCCACTACAAGTTAAAAAAAATGTATTTGAGCTTGATTGGATGAAAAATAAGTATTTTATTAACGATTGAAAGTTTGAACAAGATATATATAGCGAGAGTGTGAGCTAATAGTAGGAATTAAAAAAAAAATAGTTTCACATTGATAAGAAATAATTAATTAGTTCGTTTTTTACGCAGACGGGTTTTTTGATTTTTTTAAATTTAATTGTTTATTGAATTAGTGTACTGCGCTTGCTATTGAGTGTATAAAAAAGTTGTAAATATGAAAGTCGTAGAGAATTTTATCCTCTTTAATATTGTGATTGGCAAACAAAATGCTACGGCAACGGGTCTCATGATATTTCAAAAAAATCAAAAAAAGTCCCAAAATTTTGATGTTTTTTGGCTACAGAAAATTTAGCCTTAAGAAATTTTGTTAGAAAACTTGGTTTTTCAATGATGGCATCATTATAAAAAATTCAGAAAAAAAAAATCTTCCACCCGACCTTTTGCAAGGTAAAATGTACATTTCCCCTGTGTTGCGTTGTCGGTTAGACTGCAGGTTCGGTAAATCCAAATTATTTCATAGTGCACGAAGAATAAAAACGTCTTCATAACTTAGTTCTAATATATTGTAAATAAAATTCGTAACTTGAATAAGTAAACACACTCTACAGTTCAAATTAAACTTCTTTCTTAAAAAACAACTATGTACATTTTATTTACAAATATATAGGTATATTAATATTATTATTACTCTCATTTGAGAGTTCCATTATTACCGTCAGACCGGTTCAAAACAAACTTTACATCTACACTGAAAAGAAAATCGGAAAACAATAAAAAGGGGGTTGCCACAATGCCGACTAACAGAAAATGGCAAGCATCGCCAAGTTGGCATTCTCAACATCCTGCCCCGGGCTGAACACTTAGTTCAGCATCTATATTAAACAATTTAATAAACATAAGAATATACTTACATACATGACAAATTTTCAGATACATACTTACATACAGCTACAGATATAAAAGCAAAAATAATAAGAATGCTGCAATCTACGAAAGAAAATAAAACACATGAATTGTATGAAAATTAAACAATAATAAGGGTAAATATGAGTAACAAAACAAATTAAATGTTCGATAATAGTTCATATTTTTAGTGTAAGAGTTTTAGTGTCTTTTAGTCCACTAAGTCCAATTCAAGATTATATAGCAATTGCACAGGTCGTTTAAGATCGCCTTTTGCAGTCTGTAATACACATGATCTGATTTTCGAGTCACGACCAAATATGAGTTCTTTAACACGACCACACTTCCACATATGTTTTGGGAGCTTTTCATCATGAATTATCACTATATCGTTAACTTTGAACTGAGGCGATGAATTTATGTTTTTCACTTGAAAAGCAGATCTAAGTTCTAACAAATATTCGTTTCTCCACCTTTTCCAAAAGTGGTCAGTAATTTGTTGCTTATATTTATATTTTCTCGTCAACAAAATCTTATTGGATTTCTCTTGCGTACAGACTGGTAATCCATAAGAAGGTAAGGACATTAATCGTTTACCAACTAAAAAATGAGATGGCGTTAAAGGTGATGGTTCAGCATTTTCTTCGTAGAGATAACATAAAGGACGTGAATTAATCACCGCTTCAATTTCTGTAAGTATTGTTTCTAGCTCTTCATAATGGAGACAAGTTTTTCCTAGAACCTTTTTTAAAGGTGTTTTAACTGATCTGACCATCCTTTCCCAGAAGCCGCCCCACCAGGAAGCCCTGGGAATTATAAACTTCCATATTATTTTATTCTTTCTCAAGTAATCAAAAATTTCTTGCTTAGAAATTCTTTCCCAAGCATCTTTTAACACCAAATCAGCCTTAGAAAATGTCTTGGCATTGTCACTGTACATTATTTTGCAGAAACCTCTCCTAGAGAAAAATCTTCGTAATGCTAAGATAAAGGTTTCAGTACTTAGATTGGTGACTAACTCTAGATGAATCGCTCTGGTTACAGCACATGTGAATACGACAATATAAGCCTTCCCAGTGCCTTCAGAAGTTTTATAATAAATCGGACCGGCAAAATCGACACCAGAGGTTTCAAAAACTGGTGTTTTGATGATTCTATCTTTCGGTAAAGGTGCTATTTCCACCTTTCCAGGAATAGCATTAAGTTTTCGACATATCACACACGATCTTAAGACGGATTTTACAAATCTTCTTCCCTTTAATATAAAATACCTTTCACGAAGGTGAGCTAAAGTGACAGCTACACCAAAATGGTACATTCTTTCATGAGCATCCTTAATTAGTAATTTTACAAAATAAGATTTATTAGGAAGTATCCACGGATGTTTTTCCTGCTCTGTAACTTCAGAAAACTGAAGTCTTCCGGATAAAACAAGTAAGTCATTTTCATCGAATTGTGGATTAAGGTTGTACAAAGAAGAATCTTTATTAAGTGGTTTTTTTTGTTTAAGTGCTTCTATTTCAACTTTAAATGAAGTTTCCTGAGTTTGTTTAATCCAGTATTTTTCTGCTGTTTCTATTTCTGAGGTAGTTAAAGGTCCTAAAATTTTAGGGTTTTTCGAATTGGCATTATGAATAAAACGCATTATCCAAGCAGTAATATTATACACGCGATTTAAACTACTGAACTTTGCCATATCAAATACTGGCTTAGGGATAGAGTTTGATTCGTTACACAATAATGTTAAATTTGGTTTTGCTTTCATTTCATTAAAAGCTTCGGGAACCATTTCTATAGCCCTTTTTGAAGGCCACATCTCTTCTGATAGTGATAACCAAGGTGGGCCGCACCACCATACATTATTACCCATTAACTTCGATAAGTTTTCCCCTCGCGTAAGCAGATCTGCAGGGTTTTCTTTTCCGGGACAATAATTCCAGTCCTTTGGATCTGTCAATGACTGAATTTCGGTTACACGATTGGAAATAAAGGGTTTCCAGTTTGTAGTAGAACCTCTAATCCACCAAATAGTTATCTCTGAGTCCGACCATAATTTTATATTTAAATTCGAAATATGTAATTTTTGTTTTAAATATTTCCACATTCTAGCGGCAACTACTGCACTGATCAATTCCAGCCGTGGAATAGTTAACTTCTTGAGGGGGGCTATTCTACATTTACTCCAAACAAAACTAGTTTGAATTTCGCCAGTTAATGAAATGGAACGCAAATAAGCAACTGCTCCATACCCTTTGGGACTAGCATCACAGAATATGTGAATTTGTGAATTTTCAGAAATGTTTATCATATTAGGAAAATATTTTCGGGTTATTTCAAATGTGCGTAAATGTACAACTTCTGAACACCAAGTGTTCCACTCGCATTTCAAATCTTCAGGTAATTTATTGTCCCACTCTAAACCTCTTTGCCATGTTTCTTGCAACAAGGCTTTAATACGTATTACAAATGGATTCAAAAATCCTAATGGATCATAAATTTTCAGTAACATTTTAAGAACTGTTCGCTTCGTGGGATCATCGATGTAATATTCTTCAAAGGGCTGCGCATCTAACATCAAAATATCAGATTCAGTATTCCATATCAGTCCAAGCACTTTTAAGATACTACCTGTCTTTTCCTCCCTTATACCTAAGTTACCAGATTCCCACATTTCCCTAAGTTTAATAGAATTTGTTTTTAATTTCCTCAAATTCATCCCAGCTTCTTTAAGAATTTCAGAAGCTGTAACTGATAAATAATAAGCTTCGTTATCTAAATCTGATCCGTAAATTAAATCATCGACATAGAGGGAATTATCTAACATATATACAACATTTGGATGTTGATCTCGATATTTCTTTATATGATGTTTAATTGTGGCAGCCAAAATAAATGGTGAGCATGTAACGCCAAATGGTACACGTCTAAATCTTAAAATTTTGAAAAAGTTGTTTGCGTCATTATCGAACCAAAGAAATTTAAGGTAATCTCGGTCTTCTTCAGCTACAGAAATTTGAAGAAAGGCCTTTTCAATATCTGCACAAAACGCAGTATTGAATTTTCTGAAATTAATAATAATTTCTAATAAATCGGGGTTCAAATTTGGGCCACCGTACAAACAATCATTTAATGATTTGCTATTTTTTTTTGAGGAAGCATCAAATACCATTCTAACTTTAGTTGTGGGTTTATCATCTCGCAAGACAGGTCGGTGGGGCATAAAATAACCGCTATTTACAGTTTTATTAGAACATGCTTCCACTATGTTATTTAATTCCTGTTCAATCACAATTTCTTTATATTTCTGCAATAATTCCTTATCTTTAAGCAATTTTCGATTTAAGTTAATAAATCGGTTTCTAGCATTGTTATAATTACTTCCTAAATCTCTTCTATCATCTTTCCATAACAATTTAGCTTCGTATCGGTGCTCAAGAAAATGCAAATTGTTTTCGAATTTTTCGATTATCTCTTTATCTAATTCAGAAATATTTTCTTCAGTGTTCATCCCTAAAGTTTCTAACTCCCACAATGTTTTCAAATCATTTTGAATAGGTTTCATAACCTGAGTGGACAAGACCCCAGCTTGCTTACTCTCACTGTTTTTATTTACGTCAATTGTCCCGCAGAGGGAATGCCCAAATAAATTTTCACAGACGAACAATGATTTATTTATGGGGTATGTTTTGTCATTAATTTGATATAAATAATCAGCTCCTATTAATATATCAACATCACTATTTTCCAAATGTTCCCACGTGTCAAGACGAAATTTGGAAAGTTTTCTCTTAATTTTGATTGGAAGAGGAGGAATTTGTATCAAAGAATTAGTTATTAGCGGTGTGACTAATGCTTCAATTATTATACTACGTTTTCTGTTCGTCAAGTGAATTAGCTTTAGCTTAACGACATCATAACATCGTTCTTCAGATTTTCTCGAACCGAAAGTATAGACAATTAATTTTTCCTTTCTAATGACCTCAGGTTTTAATTTTGAAACTAAATTTTCTGTAATAAAAGTTCGATGACTAGCAGAGTCAAATAAACAAAGAGCAGTTTCTGAATTTTCACCCGCTTCCACTTTTACATGAATTGTTTGCAATATTACTTCTCTACTGATATTATTTATATTGCCTTTGCAATGATATACGGAGGAAATAATGCTACCTGAATTTTTTGATTCTTCTGTTTTTTTATTAGAATTACAAAGTATAGTATGATGATATGTTTTACCACACACTTTGCAATTTTCATTCGAAATTTTACAAAAATTCGCGATGTGAAATTTACGGAAGCATTTAAAGCACCTTCCTTCCCTTTTTAATTTTTCTCGCATTTCCGGAATGGTGAAAGACTTACACTTTTCAGTATCGTGATCAGTTTGATTACAAAATATGCAGTTATTTTTAATATTTGTGGTTAAGGCAGAAGCTGATGGAATGAATTTTTTATAATTTTTCTTATAATTTTCCTGCTTCTCAGGGATTTTTTCAAAATGGTTTAATTGGACAGTGGTCTCGCGAGATTCAATTTCATCTTTAATGAAATTTATCAGCTCATTAACATCCCAGTCAGTGTTTTTAATTCGTTTTCTATTAAATTCTAGTGCAATATCTGATGGAATAAGTTTCAGAAGAATCGGACATAACAAGTGCCCATATGAACCTGATACAACACCTAAAGAATTAAGATTTCTTATTTGAATTTCGCATTCATCATACAAATCTCTAAAAGCCTTAATGTTACTAGAATTTCGTACTGGTTTCAAATTTAGCAGTTTAGTCATGTGACTATTTATTACCAGGTCATTACGACCAAAACGATTTTTCAATAATTCTATAGCATGAGCATAATTTTCCTTAGTCAGCGAAAAGCCTGCTATAGTATTTGCAGCACTTCCGCCCAAAAGTGACTTTAAGTAGGAAAATTTATCAATCGGAGTTAAATGTTCATTATTGTCAATCGCATTCGAAAACTGACTCCAAAATTCGAGCCATAAACACGAATCACCATAATATTTAGATATATTAAGTTTAGGAAGTTTAATCAAATTTTGATTCAGAATTTTCTGACTTTTTAGTAGAGAACTATTGTTGCTACTACTATCACTTTCAATGTCTGAAGAATCTTGTTTAGTTTCAGGAGTAACTGTGTTATCATTTAAAAATTTGGAAATTTTATATTTCCATTCAATAATATTCTCATTATAAGATTCCGATTTCTCGATTTCTTTTTCAAATTCAGTACTTGGAACCAGTGGTTCAATTTCAGAATTTAATGATTTTAAAGTTTTCATTTTGTCATTCAATTGCTGTTTAAAAAGATCCAGCTGTGATTTTCTATTCTCAAGCTCTAATTCTTGTGTATTATCTAATAAATCCCTTATTTTATCAAATACAGTAAAACTCGGATATAACGCTCTTTCAGGGGACCGGGCTAGAAGAGCGTTAAAAGCGGGAAAGCGTTAAATGCGGGAGAAAGTTTTCAACATTTTAAAATTGAGAATATTAGATTATCTGCTTTAAATAATGCGGGGAATCATTTTCGTGTATTATTTAAAATAGAAACTCCACAGCATAGGTACAAAAACGTTTCCTGCATTTTAAATATCACAAATTTACATAGTGTTTACAAAGTGTATTATTATTTCAAATCAGAATAAGTAAAAGAATTGTCAACATTAAAAGCTACAAAATATATTTAACATTTCTAATAGGAACCTTTATCCTTATATTAAACATAAAATAAAATTATGAAAGAAACTAATAATAATATTTTGTTTTAAAAAAAAGTAACATTTGTATTCTTGAGCACCACTATGAGGACCATAAACTTTCACTTACTGTTTATTCGGTTTTAGAGAAAAACTCACCAAGTTTCGTCTGACGGGTGGACGAACGACCACACAAAAGAGCGTTTTCTGCTTTCTTTATATGTCTTAATATATCTTCAAGTGAAGTGGCGGTATCTACTGAAGCAGTATGTAGGCGGATAGTGCTAAAAGCTTCCATTACTTCAGCTATCGTTGGAATACGCTCTTGAACATCGCCATCAGCAACTTCATCAGGGTCCTCTTCTTCTGCGGCATCCTGTACAGTGTCCCCTATAATGTCGTCAATGCTCCTAACGTTGCTTGTAATAACATCTTTATTAATGTTAAGATAGCTCTGAAGGTTGTGCGCGTTTTCTGCAAGATGCTCGCAAACAGCTTGCCAGTCCTCGTCGTCTATAGGATCCGACCCCTCTTCAGCTGCATCCATATTATAGTTGGCGTCTGTTATGAAGCCTGCCATTTTAAAGCAATTTTGAATTATTTTAGATTCGATTGCATCCCAAGCAGCGCTAAGGTAGTTCATGGCGTCGAGGAGAGTTACAGAAGATCGACTACTTTTATTTTCCATTTCATGTAGAAATCGTTTCACTATACGTTTGCGATAATGTTGTTTTAAAACCTTTATGATCCTTTGATCCATCGGTTGAAGTACGCTTGTGGTGTTTGCAGGTAAAAATTCCAGAGAGACATTTGTAATATCTGGTATTTCTTGGGGATGCGCTGCGCAATTGTCTACGAATAGTATGACATGCCTATTTTGCTTCCGCATCTCGACATCATTATCAGAAACATATTTAATGAACTGGGGACCCGTCATTCAAGCCTTACGTTGATGTGCATAGTCACAGGGCAGTCGTTTGATATTCTTGAAGCAGCGAGGTTTGTCCGATTTTCCAATCACTAGAGGCTTGCGTTTGTCACTCCTATCAGCATTGGAACAAACAAGCACAGTAACACGTTCTTTACTGAGCTTCCCTCCATGGCACTGCTCATCTTTTAACGTTAAGGATTTATCAGGCATCGCTTTAAAAAATAAGCCAAATTCGTCGGCGTTATAAATATCACAACTGGCATAGTTTTTGATACGCCTTGGAAGATTGTTCTTTTTCCAAAATTCTGCATTTTCTGTGTTCACGGCAGTGGATTCTCCGCAAATTTTCTTGTACACAATGCCGTGGCGGGTTCGAAATCGGTCTAACCATCCATTAGATGGAGTAAAATCTTCAATTCTTAGCTTTTGAGCTACTTCTGCAGTTTTTTCTTTAACTAAGGATCCGCTGACAGGTATGTTACAGTGTCTTGATTCAAGAAACCACTCGTACATAACTTTTTCTAAATCTTCATATTTTCCTGTTTTCACTCTCTTTTTCTTTGAGCCACCAATAGCAACATTTTTTTCAATATCTTTTCTGTTTTGAAGAAGAGTCCGGGGAGACTACGGTGCGATATTCATAGATAACGCAAAATCTTTTTAGCTCACAATAGGGGATTTTTTGTCATAATTTTTTAGAATTTCTAATTTTTTTGAAATTGTCAGCGTCTTTCTTTTCATACTCTTTGCTTCCATGTTGCTCCTAATTGGAGTCGCCAGCGATACTGCTTACTTATGTGTAAATGAAAAAAAGCGAGAACAGTTTGCGTGAAGTAAGAGACAGACAGGTGCTACTGAGATGGACAGAATAAATTATTTTATTCTCTGTTCCAATGAGAAAAAAACCGCAGAGCTGGCTGATTTTTTTTTTTTTTACATAGTCTTTGGGCATTGGCTGGCTGCCAATTCCACGTATCCCCACTTTCTCTCTCTGTGTGTGTACGGGCGAGAAAATGAAAACTTCGGATGCAATCCAAAGCACCAAAGCGTAATATCCGGGATTTCTTTGTTCAAAGAACCAATAAAAAGCGCGTTAAAAGCGGGAAAGCGTTAAAAGCGGGGAGCGTTAAAAGCAAGGAATTTTTACATTGTTCTTATGGGTATGGTTCAAGGGATCGGGACAAATGAGCGTAAAAGGCGGGAAAGCGTTTTAAGCGGTGAGCGTTATATCCGAGTTTTACTGTATTTTTGTAGTTTGACTACGAATCGTAGCTCTTTTTTTTTTCAAAGTTTCGAAATCCATCATAAAATAAAGAATTCAATTTATTCAATACAGTTCAGTTAATAAATGTATTCATAATTCTATTTATTCAATATAATTTAATTTGAGGTACTTACCTCAATCGATGATGAAATCCAGACATCCTGGAGCTTTGACGCCAGATAAATGTTGCGTTGTCGGTTAGACTGCAGGTTCGGTAAATCCAAATTATTTCATAGTGCACGAAGAATAAAAACGTCTTCATAACTTAGTTCTAATATATTGTAAATAAAATTCGTAACTTGAATAAGTAAACACACTCTACAGTTCAAATTAAACTTCTTTCTTAAAAAACAACTATGTACATTTTATTTACAAATATATAGGTATATTAATATTATTATTACTCTCATTTGAGAGTTCCATTATTACCGTCAGACCGGTTCAAAACAAACTTTACATCTACACTGAAAAGAAAATCGGAAAACAATAAAAAGGGGGTTGCCACAATGCCGACTAACAGAAAATGGCAAGCATCGCCAAGTTGGCATTCTCAACACCCTGGACTAATTGGAAATTGCTGTTAAATTTGTGTTTTTTTTATTAATTAAAAATTAACTATAATTTATTTCGATTCCGGATTACTTTAGTTGCCTCGGTCGAGTTTTAATACACATGTGCGTAACATTTCACAATTCTGGCTCGCAAAGTGTGGATTTGTATAGAATTACAGACAGACAAATTTTCTTTTTTATATACTAGATTATAAATTAATCAATTGATTTCAAGGTATTTTTCTGCCAGCCGAGTGCAAGTGATAAATTAGCAAATCTCCTTTATGGTTACAACTGCATACGAGTTTCAACCACAATGGAGTTACTTTTGTGTCAAACCCTGCTCGCTAAAATTTTACAAGTAACTGTGAATCTGAAACAATATAATATTTTAAACAGTAAAAAGCATAAAACAATATATAAATAAAAAATAAAGTAACGTTTAGAAAACAAAAGAAAAAAAGACTTTTATAAATTAATAGTTTGACATAAAAAAGAAGAAATTATTATACGTTGAGAAAACGATTTAAAAATCCTGTATAAATATAGATAGTTTAAATAATGCTTTTATTTTATTTCCTGTTCTCATATCTTAAAAAAGAAACAAAGCAAAAATTATATATTTTTTTAATACATTCACTAGTTTGCGCTACCTATCAAACCAAGTGTAACACAAAATTGTGAATTTCACATAATCGGGGTCCATGCCAAATTAACGTAATGTAACGAAATTTTTTGGAAGAACTTTGATAAAGTACGCGAGATTTTTTAGGATAAATAAACTCTTATCAAAAGGTGGGTTTTTTTTTAAAACTATTTTTACTTTTATACCCATTTATTATTTTGAAGAAAAAATTATAACATTTAAAAAATCCTCCTTATATATTTTCGGTATTTCTGAAACTACAGTATAGCAGACCGGATTCAATTAAAGTAGGTAAAATAATGCAGCATTCCAGCCTTGAATTTATTATCCTTTTCTTCGCCGCATTTTGTTTTTTATTCAAATGACACTATGCAAAGCAACGCGAATTAGGAGGGGAAAAAAGTCACTATATAACATGTGTGATATAAAATAAGTAAAGTCCATTAATCTCTTCTTTTTTTCTTTTTGTACGCTGTTTTTTATCGCTGTAAATTACTTTTTATGTCTTATCGTTTCCAACTGAACCTCGTGCTTTGACCTAATTTTTTTTTCTCTCTGCGATGCTACATAAAAAAGCTAAGTCGTGAACTCATCCCGTTGATTACCTTTGAGCTTTTTTTTTTGTTTCGAACTCGTTAACTTGCGATCGAAGTAAATAAAGAATTCGCTTGTTTGTTTTTTTTATATGATGTGACCTCTTCTTCCTTTACTTTTTCTTTTGTATTAGGACTTAATTAAAATACCGATTGTTGTGGTCCAGTAAAGGCGCAAGTTCATGCAGCACGTTGATCTCCATTGTGCATAGCACTCCTTATGGTGATAATTAGAAGTTGTATTCGCAGTGAAGTGATGAGCTGAAAAAAGTTGTGGAGAAGAAACAACAGGAGCTTACTTAATTCGATCGTTTTCTTATTTTTTATTTACACTCAAACGTGACCTCGGAATGGGTAAACCAATTTTGACAGCAGGCTTTTTTTATCACTTTCTTCTATCTTTACCAAGTAGAGAGTATTGGATTCGTGAAAAATTGCAACTTCCGGTTTCCGACGGGTTTGTACGTTTTAGAAGGTCCTGAACACGATTTGATGTTTTTTCGAAAATGTCTGTCTGGGAGTCTGTATGTGACAAAAAAATTAGCATTTACATACTTGTGTTTTTATGTAAAATTTCCGTCTTTTAACTGATAATTTCTATTCTGAATGAAAATCGTAAATTTTCCTTGAATAAACGGAAAAATTCCTTTTTACCCTTACAAGATGAATGTTTAAAACGGAAAATTTCGTTTCCAATTGATAAAAAACGAAAAAATTCCGGTTCAGTTTTCGTGATTGATGTTTTGGCCTATAACCAAATTGTTGGATGAGGCAAGGTGGTGTACGGGACAAAGCATCCAAACACTAATGGAAAACACCCAGGCTCATGTCTAGAGGAAGACAAGGCGATAAGAAATGTGTTCGGTAATGTTCGTTACAAATACCTGTCAAGTGTAAATAAATTGGGGAGAGTAGTACACAGTGAGACATGGTACACAATGAGACAGCAGCCATTTTGACATATAGTTATAACTTTTTCTCCTAGCTGGCACTCACACATAACCACCTCATCTTATGCAACACGTGGATGCGGCACTTCAGTTACTCGTCCAACAAAATAGTAAGTAATTCTTTATTTTACAGGGGTTAAAGTTACATAAACGTCCATTTTAGAGTTTATTTCCTTCATTATGGCATATATTTACTTAACCAAACCTAGCTTGGTCTCACAGACTTCTGACAATTTCTGATACCCCGTTATCATTCTTGTATGCTTTTATAAATAACTTTTTTTAAACCATTTATACATTAATGTGTAGGGTATTTGTGTTGTTCTAAGATGTAGCAAAACATTTTTCAAAAGAATAAAAATTGTCGCCATACGTTAAGTAATAATATTTTTCGTCTCACTGTGTACTACCCTCCCCTATGCATCATTATACATATTTATTATTATTCAGATTTTATTTCTAAAAGCAGAAATTTACCGTGTTGAATAACAAAAAAATTTTGTGGGAAAAACGGAGGAATAAAAGGAACGGGGAAACTTTTGTGAAAATAAGGGAAAATAGAGGATAACTTTGTCGCCAGTACATTTTTCGTTTTAGGACAAATTTTTTTACAGTGTAATTAACCCTTAACTGTGAGACGGGTGCGTTTACATATCTGTCCTTAATATTTTCTCTCTCCGACATTCAAAACGTATTTTTATGCTGTTATATTAAAAAATTGGTCCTGTTAATGCATTACTATTAAAAATTAAATGGTTAAGCTCACTATTTGGTAAATTATTAAGTGTTCTTTTGTACACGGGATTTTTACGTTTCCGGTTAAGGGTTAAGGAAAAAGATAATGGTATGTGTAAATATGGAGATAACGTATTAAGAACTGAATTTTTCAGAGTAATGGTAATATTATTTATTAATCTGAACCATTCTGGCACATAACTAAAATCTGCCTATGAAGAAGATAAAAAAAAATTCTCCTTTACTATTAAATTTTTACTTAAAAATAAACCAGGTATTGAGCAATGGATTATGAAACAGGTTCATTTAACTTTCCTGATCTACTTAAAATTCAACTGGTCCATTTCTGAAAGCAAAAGTGACACGATACATCACAGAAAAGCGATAATGACTACACTGCAAGGTGAGACGCCGTGCACCTGTTAAACTTTTCGTCTTTTAAGCGATAATTACAGCAGCTTAGATTCGAATCTAACGGGGATTTACACGATGATAAATTAGAATATTAATGACATCGAAAAGGGACACCGCTGGAGTCAACATGGATTGCGTGCGCTGCATAGAAATTGCTCTAATGTCACTTTGTCAAAGGGTTATCGGAGCAAATTTATCAACGGGTAACACTGGCACTAGGTTTAAAGTTACAGTTGACACCGTGTTCTATTATACAGCTTACATTTGTTTCAAAGAGTATAATTTAAATTTTTTAATAACTTAAATGATTCATATTTTGAATATTTTCACGAAAGAATAATTAAAATGTAGAGTGCTGCATAGGTCTGATTATACTTAACACGAACCTGAAACTTCTATTTGTACTCAACCATAACTCGACAAACAATCCGAAAAAAAGTTTCATTTACCTGAAACCCGACTTTAATCAGACAGACTTCAACCCGAAACTAGTGTCAAGCATCAGTTCGGGCAACACGATTTTACCCGAGCAGCGGATCCGATCTTGTCGGGTTGATACTAATTTTTTTTCGGTTCCTGTCAGGTTAGGGTCGAATTTACTTTAAATGATTCGGATTCGGGTGGGTTTCGTACTAGGTTTAGACTCTTTCAGTTAGGATTCGGATTGACCCGGTTTTTCAACCTGACAATTTTTCGATTAAAGCAAACTATAAATTGGGTGTATATGTGTTTAATTTTATGCAAAAGATAAAATTTATATTAGAGATATAATTGTAGGCTTTTTCCATAATTGTTTTAAAATAGGGATTCGTGTTATTTATTATTATTAAAATAATTTTCGTTCATTTCGGGTCCGGGTTGAAGTGTGACGAATTTCGGGTTGAAGAAATTTTTTTGTCGGATTGTTTCGGGTTCACTTTCAGCAGAAATTTCAATTTGGGTCTTTTTCTTTTTCTGTTTAAAAATAAGTACATATGTACTCATTCACTTTCAAACAGTTTCTTCTTATGGAAAATATTTTATACTTTCTGTTGAAAATTTGGCTTACCGGACCCTCAAGTATCAAAACCCAATCCGTATGCGAAACAGAATAGCAAAGAACAAAATTAGCAGCAACCCAACCCAAAACCACTGGTAGAGGTCTGCACGGGCTTGGCCCGAGGCCCGTACCCGGCCCGGCCCGCAGGCCGGGCCGACGGAATGGAGGAGAATTTTCAAACGGGCCGGGCCGGGCCGGCAGAATTAGGACAATTTTTTCAACGGGCCGGGCCGGGCCGGCAAAAAAATTGACCGGGCCTGGAGGGCCGGGCCCGGCCGATAAAAAAAAATTAATCGGGCCTATCGGCCCGATATAAGAATTTGAGAGGAGCAGATAAAATACGAGGTCATTTCCAATGAATATGACTTTTTCGAGAAGTATAAATGTGCGTTACGAGCCGATGCGAGTTTAACAACATCAATACAGAAATGTAACATGTCCATCGTAGAGATCGGCATCGTACAGTTACATGATGCCTTATCCTGGGTTTAATTTTTCTCGGCAGACTTGTGCCGGGACGGAACTGGTCTTAATCGTTCTCAGGATGTGTAGGACAGGCATTATGTTTTGTAAAAGTATTAATAGCGATAATGAACTTCTGTTAACAGTATCTTTGGAAATGTACCTTAAGGTGGTTCTCATATTTACTGCTCAACAATGCGAAACTCTCAGACACATTTTCTGACTCATTTTTAACTGTAAAGGCATAAAATGACAGGCTGAGTATTGAAGGCAATTGGGATCAAATAGCGTTTCCATTTTTCATAAATTACGTACAGAGATAACAGAGACTCTTGTCACGTGACTGTACGTTTTCTCCTTTCCTGTGCTATCGCTTCCGGAAATTCGATTCAAAACGCTAACTTTGGCAGTATTTTCTGAAAGATATATTACTTTTATCTAAAAAAAAAAACGGCATTTACATGGTTTCTGAATAAGAATACCTGCCAATCTCATGCGTTTCCGAAAAGAAATGAATTCATAAATGTATCAAAATGTAGCTCCTTTGGATTTGAGAAAAGCCTTAAAAAAGACAGAAATATTTTCACAAATCTACCTTTTATTATAAGCTTCAAAAGTTATCATGTTTTTAACCCTTTATTCTAAACTACAATAATCTTTTAATGAACCCTTATTTAAATTTTGAAACGTCTGTAGAGACGTTGACTAAAACACTGTAAGTAATCGTTAACGTTTACTATTGTGTGTTTTCTATTTTGCGAACACATAGTAATTTAAAATATACTGTAAAATGTTCCCATAAATATGCATGTAGTATTCATTAAAAGAATCTTAATTGTATGTCGAGAAAAAACGGAATTTTTTGTAGACATTTAGTCGGGCCGGGCCGGGCCTGTTTTCACTGATTTTTGTACGGGCCGGGCCGAGAATGGTAAAAATGTAAACGGGCGGGGCCGGGCTCGGGCCGAACTTTCAATTTTTACACCGGGCCGGGCCGGGCCCGGGCCTGGAAATTCCGGCCCGTGCAGACCTCTAACCACTGGTGGGGTCGGGGGCGGGTGAAATCGGGCTACATGACCCAATGCAGGATTACGGTAAAATTCTAGTTAATTGTAGACAGAAAAATTAATAGACTTCCCCTATCCTCTTAAAAACAAAAGATGATTTAAAGAAGGTAGAAAAATCATGCGTCAAGCATAGATTACGAAACACTTTTCAACACATTTAAGAACACTGTTACAAAACTTCAACGTTTAGTAAGGTGAAAGATAAAGATGACATCTTAGTAAACAATTTGAAGAACGCTTAGCACCCTTGAAACCCCAATTTTAGCAGTTACCATTCATAGTCGGAAAAATATCGGAATTATTTTGTATAGTTCTGTATATGACTTATAAGTTTGTATATATACTACATGTGTAGTATGCAAAAGATTATCGCAGTTAAGAAAGGCAGTTGAAAATACCCCTTCAGCAAATTTTGTCCATAATCGGAGATGCACTCGAATTATTTTGTAGAGCCCAGTATAGGATTTTTACAATTTATAAAGAAAAGTAATGTGCAAAAAAATCGCTAAATTGAAAATTGTGTACCACAACTGCAAAAGCACTTCCAGGAAATTATAACTCATAGACAGTACTATAACCGCATTAATTTGTGCGCCCCTCTAAATCAGAGACCAATGCTCTGCACAATATTCTATAGTTAGCACCTTTTAGTATACTTCAGTAATGTATATCAATATTTATTTTGTTTAAAATAGTGTAACATCATTGAAACACACGGCAACCGATTTTACCCTATAGGCCATAATGTAACAGAATTATTTTAAGTGCCCTTGTAAAGGAACTATAAATGCAACATAGAGGAAACTGCCCCGAAATGACATACTTAGGTAAAATACACACCTTATGTTTCTTAATATTGTCGCTAGAGGACAGAACTTAACGATACACAGTTATGTTGTGGACACGATCAGCAACGATAAGCATTTAATGGCGAAGTTTCCAAGTTTGCATATTTCATTATTTACAAAGAAATTTTTTAGACCTTCGTCAGAAATTTATTGGGACTATATTTTGGTGTTAATTCACATCTGTTTCATTTCAATGATTACATATCTGAAGTATGAAGTGGAGACTTCTTTCTTTTCAAATTATTTTCTGTATATACAAAATTTATAAATGCATATAATTTCGAATACTGCCTCTGTACATAAAGTATGGTGATTGTAGGTAAAATGACATACCAGTTTTTGAAAAATGGAATCTATCCCATGAACCCAGACGTCTTTGCAGATCGTGTTTTCTGTGTTTCAGTTTTGACAGAAAGTCCACTGGAAAGTAAGGAAAGCAACGACAAAAACACAAGTTCTATAGATAACAGCCTATCTACACCTAATCCGTCAATTTTCACAGTTTCAATGTCAACTCTTCCAACTCCAACGCCATCTGTTTCTGATACTCAAAGACGTAATGTATCTTTTCAACAGGCAGCAGCTAGAAGTTCATCATCTTCATTTATCAGACCACTCTATGGTTCTCCGCTTCATTGTGCACCTTATGTTAGGTCATCCTCTAAAATGAGGGGGGGGGGGGGGCATGGTATCACCGACAGGGGGGCGAATCAGTCCCTGCTCACCCGACCTGAATCCGAAAATTACATTTGAAGTCAACCCGTAACCCGACCCGAACCCGACATATTTCAATCTGCATCTGGCCCGAGCCCGAAATACTTTAACCCGCAACCCGAACAGAATCCGAAATGAAAGGAAAGTAAATAAAGTTTTAATGCAAATGTGAAAAGTAATCTATAATTACATCTCTAATACCAATTTTATGTTTTCCATAGAAAAATGGACAAATCTGTATTCTTTAATATTCGAATATAGTAAAATGAATAGCAGACACCTTGTTAGATGGAGTAGTGCATCGGGTCGGGATGACTCCAACTTTCTTTCTGCTAGTCGGGTTCACCCTAGAATATTTCTTGCTGGTCATATTTATGCTTTTTGCAAGTTGGGTTTTTAGGATTTTCAAAAAAAAAAAAAAAAATGTCTGAACAGAACTGTGTTTTAAATGAAAATAAATATCTATATGAATATGGATGAATATATATTCAATTTACTGCATCAGATATAAAATGTATATCAGAAATGTGATCATAGATTATCCTCTCTTTAAAAACCATTTTTTTTTTCGTGCTTCGGAATATGAAAAATATTACCAACATTTCTTTTCTGATAAACAGAAATATATTTGTATCGTATTTGTGATAGTTTTTGCACACATACACATGTTACATGTATGTAGATTGGGAGGTGACCACTTTTCAAAAGTATAAGCGTACGAATATATAAGTGTTAGGAATTGAAAAACTAAATAGACGTGTCCGCATTTTCGGGAGTGTCCATTGTGGAAATTTATTGTATATAGATTTTTAACCTGAAAAAATATTTTGGAGATTATTTTGAAAAATCGGATCAACCCGAACTGGACCCGTATGAGTCAAAACCCAACCTGAACCGCAGCAAAAAAGTAGAAGCCAACCCGACCTCGACCCACAACAAAAAAATATATCTCCAACCCGGGGTCGGGTCGGGTCGGATGCGAATAAAAGCGTGTAACCCGACCCGATGCAGGATTCTAGGCCGATTTCGTAATATATATTAAAAAAGTGTCCACGAGCCCGGACCTGTCTCGAAGCCCGAGTTCGGTAAAATTTTCGTTCATTAAGCTCGGTCAGGGCTAATTTTTATCTCAAGTCTCGGGTCGGCTGAGACTAAATTTTATTTTTTTAAATGTTGTGCCGGGTAGGAATTTCATTCTTCCAGGGACAGGTCTGGGTCTTGAATTTTTTCTGTAGATTCGGGCCAGACCGGGACTGTATTTTATTCTTTCGGGGCCGTATAGGATGATAATTTTTTTCTCACGAGTAATGTCCCGGTAATGTTCCTCCTTTATTAGTAGAGAAAATGGACGATAAAACAACATATCTTTGTTTTTTTTTTCTTCTTTTTTTTGTTTGAGTTTTTTAAACAAAAGGCGGAGTATTTGGTTAATTTCTAGAGAAATTAATCAAATCTCGGCAATTTCTGAAAAAATTAATCGAAATTAATCAAATCCCCCTGGGCCAAAAATGCGAAAAAAGCAGACAGACCGTGCCGGCATGGTATGCTTGTAACAGGAAATGCGCAAGTGTTTAGCTTTTATAACGGACCGGGCAAACAATAGTTCAACTTGATACTATGTTAATTTAAACAATAACATAAAAACACTTTTTGTTTACCCATTCAATTTATAAAAATACTCGCCAAACACTTTTTAATAAAGGTTAAAGTGAGCAGATATATTTTACCGTGTCTTATCTCTTCTTGAACGTTATTTCCTATAGGCGCCTAAAGATTGCGGTCAATCGAATAAACATTAAACAGAAGAGCACATGAGTTCTAAGACAATATATAAGGTATTCGGTAACATCCGGCCGTTGTGACGACTGTGGCTGACTTGTGATTGAATTCTCTCGTCTCAGACTAAAGGATAAAATTTTAACTTAGAGTATCAGGGCCGAAACTAGCCTTTTTTGCACCCGGGGCAAACATGGATTTTGCCCCGCCCCCCCTCTTCCGCAAAGTATATTTACAAAGAGAATTTTACTAATTTTCTAATAGCCGACTTATTTTAAAATTTAAAATATATAATCTTAAAATATGTAATACTGAACTGCGTAATCTACATTGGCGAATCCAAGGGGGAGGTCACGGGGATCATGACTCCCCTCTGAACACCAACAAAAATATTCTAAAGATCATTTTTAATATGAAATATACAGTAGAGTTCCGATTATCCGAATCACGCTTAACCGAGTTTCCGCTTTCACCGAGTTGTTTTCTTCTGATGGTCTGATGGCTTCTATTATTACGAAACAGCCATTATAAATGACGTGTTAGGTGAAGATGAAAGAGCAGCCGTAAAAAGTTAGAACTCTGATTTTCTGGTCAGAATGGGAAGAAAAAAAAATGACTCTGATTTTCTGGTCAGAATAAAAAAATAACTCTGATTTTCTGGTCAGAATGGAAAGAAAAAAAATGGCCACAATTTTTTTATTATTTATTTTTTTTTCTTTTTGAGAAAAAAAATTATGGCCATTATTTTTCTTTCCATTCTGACCAGAAAATCAGGGTTCTATTTTTTTACGACTGCTCTTTCATCTTCACCTAACACTTTATTCATAATGGCTGTTTCATAATAATGGAAGCCATCAGTCCATCAGAAGAAAATGATCCATTCCAAGGGTATAATCCTCTATTTGGCGCCCGGGGCACATGCCCCCTCTGCCCCTTCCCCCTTAGTTTCAGCCCTCAGTAAACTCATAAAAATTTGATGTAATTTGGGCATGGTGAAAAAGCGGAACATTTAACATCCGGCGTAGTTGTTCCGCGGGGCGAATCCCGGGATCTCTGAGAATCGGGACATTCCGCGTAAATCTCAACACTTGGTAACATTAAGTTCACACAACAATAATTTATAAGGTTCATAAGCTTTTTGCGATTCGGGTTGCTGGGATTTTCCCAAACAAGTTTGACCCCAAATACGTATCAGATGAAAAGAAATACAAATTTGAATATGAATGAGAATACATTCAGTTTACTGCATGAGAAATAAAGTGGTAAGAAGTGTCACAATAGATTATCATTTCTTTAAGAACCATTTTTTCTTCTTTCGAAATTTGGAAAATATTATCAACTTTTCGCTTTTCAGACATACAATAACATATGCATCATATTTGTGATAGTTTATGCACACCTACACGTTACATGTTTGTAGATTAGGAGGTATCCGCTATTCAAAGAGGTATAAGCGTACAAATATTAAAGGGTTGGGAATTGAAAAAGTGTTCACTAAATAGAGAAGTCCGTTTTTCGGGAGTGCACATTTAGGAGGTCTTACTGAATATAAATTTTTAACCTGAAAAATATTTGGACATTCTTTTGAATCATCTGGTCAACCAGAACCCGATCTGCAAAAGTTAAGACCCAACCCGAACCCGAAACAATGAAAGTCAACACGACCCGTTGGGAAAAAGTAAGTCATCCCAACTCGAACCCGACCCGCAACAAAAATATATTGCCAACCCGACCCGAACCCACGGTCGAATCGGTTGCGGATAAAATTGGATAATCCGACCCGATGCAGGAATCTAGTAGATGTTTCCAGGCCCGAAAATGCCGGAATATCCCGGCGATTTGAACAGCTTTTTCCCTTATTTTAAGAAATTTTTGTCTTTTGATCGAAAAATTTTAGAAAATCTTGTGCTTAGGTTCATGATTTTTACTTATTTTTAGATAAAAGGGATTTATAAATTCCGTTTCTAAAACGTAAAAATACTAGGCAGCAGAGCTGCCAGAACACCCATGTAAATTGACGATCATGCTGCTTTATGTGTGAGTATTTCAGGTAGTTACTTGTTTTCTGTATTTTGAGGGGAAATGGGCAAATCAAAGCGCAATTTTTCATGCAATAACAATTAAATAAAATATAATCAAGGGAAAAATTGTTCAATTCACGGATTATTTTAAGGATCAATTCACGTATTATTACTGCAGAGTCCTGCGCTGTTTGGGTTATACCCGACCCGAACCCGGAAATTCTATATCCATTCAACCTGAACCAGTTAAAAAAAAAAAAAGGTGACCCGATCCCGACAAACATCGACCCAAAACGACAGGATTCAACCAGAACCCAATACCAACACAAAAAGAAAAAAATATATCCATATTGTAATGGAATAATGGAAAAGTATTCTACAATTATATCTCTAGTATCAATTATATTGTTTATGTAGAAAAAACAATATATCTGTATATGTATTTGTTGATACTCAAATAATATAGTTTTTCATTTTTAAATATATTGAGAAATCGGGTAGAATCGAACGCATCCGCCAGAAAAAAATTAAAGTGAATCCAACTCGAAAAATAGAAGTCAATCCGAGCCCCTCTGAAAAAGTATTCTCTCCGGATCCGACTCAAACCACCAGTCGGGTTGGGTTTAGTTTGTCCAACACGATGAAGGACTCTACCCGAAACGCGATCTGAACCAGACAAAAATTTTCATCCTCCACATTTCGACCCACACCCGAAATACTCGAAACCCAATCAAACCCCAATCCTAAATGATGAAAAGAAAAAAAATACCTGTATATATATCTCCATATTGTAATGCAGCTATGTAAAAAGTAGTCTACAATTATACTTCTAGTATCAATTTCAACTTTTAAGTGAAAAATTCAATATACATATATTCGTTAATATTCAAATATATAAGTTTTTCTTCTTAAAATAAATTTTGTAAATTCTTTTGACAGATCGATTCATCTCGAATCAAGAACCGTAAGTGTCATCACCCAACCCTAACCTGAATCAACTAAAGTTAACCCGACTCGAATCCGACCCGCCACGACAAAAGATCAGGTCCAATCCGATCAGACCACTAGTCGGGTCAGGTGCAATTTGCCCGACCCGATGCAGCACTCTATTTGCCATCCAACTCGACCCCGACAAAATAATTTACGCCCTCCGTATTCTTAACTGAACCCGAAATACTTCAAACTTCAAACTAAGCCAACCGTAAATCCACAATGAGTGAAAATTGATCCACAATGTAATGTTATATATATAAAAAAATAGCATATGATCATAACTTCAGTATAAATTTTACCTTTTATATTGCAAAATAAACATGTAAAGAGTCATCCATGTATCAAATATGTAGATTTTTATCTGAAGGAATTTGGACTTTTTTTCTTTTCGAAAAATTGGGTTCACCTGAATCCAACCTTCAAGAATCACAATTCAATCTAGAAAGCGACTCATACCCGGAAGAATTTGTTTAGTCAATCCGACTTGCAAAGAAAAAAAATGAGCTCCAACTCGACCCAACCCGACCGGGCCGAAATTCAAGTCAAAATATTTTTCCCGACGACATTGAATTTTGACCCCGACGGGGGGGCATATGCCCCCCCCCCGGACACCCCTCTGGCGCCGCCCTTGCTTAATAAACCAGATTTACATTATTTAACAAAAATTTTGAAACGTTCGTACGGGTAGAAAGAAAGATTTTTTTACAAAATAAAAGGTGTGAAAATTTCGACGAAATCAGTGAAAACCTGAGTGTTTCGTCGCGGTTTCATCCGTCCAGGCCGCATAGACTCCAAAAGTCAAATTACGTAGAAAACAAAATACTAAATAGCATGTACTTTCAATTCAATATTTTTTTATTTAAAAATATAAATTCAGATAAAATAGAGTTAAAGATATAAAATCATACAAATCTGACGATAATTTAAGGGTCATTTATCCCGGGCCAGCTAGTATTGTAATAATAAGACATTAATTTTAGTTAACAATTAAACATTACACTCTTAAGTTGGCGCATATTATGTTACGCGAACTAGTTATAAACTTGTTTTTTCTCAAGGGCAAAAACTTGACTCTTTCTTTTAAATCAAACAAATATCACGGAAATAGTTTCATCGTCTGATTTCTGGTATTTGTCTTTATCATAAATTAACAATATCGGATGAAAGCACTTAGATTTATGTTACATTTCAACGAATTAGATTCCTTTTTTTCAGATGGACTCATAATTCACGATAAATGGTGAGAGAAAAAAATAATACAGATGAGAAATATTCATATTTCCTTTTTCTCATTAATGCTATGCATGAAAATAGTTCTATGGTCCATTAATCGTGCAAGGAACTAGAGAGAACTCAAACGTATAACTGAAATTAAACAGCGCATCGGTTCGTTGATAGCTTTTTAAATAAAAACCTATAATAACATACATCCACTCTTATCCTGTGAAATTCAGATGTTTTGTTCCAGCGGCTTTTTGACAAGGTCAGGGACGTCTGTCTGTATGGAACTTACTCCTCATTTGATTTAAACAGTGTTCTTTTTGACTTTAGAGAACGGTGGTATATTATATTTATCACTTAAGTTTTCCAAACTACCGAATGGCATCCAGAGTTTTGGAATCAAATTTTTCTTCTATAAGGCAAGGAAAAAAAATATTTATTTTCAAATAAATTTATTCGTAAATTCTGGTGTCATTCAAACATTTCAGCATTTTAGCAACATAATTACTTTGCCCCTGAAAGGATTAAATGGGAGCAGGATAGTGTTGTCATGTGTCGTGATTTTCAGGCGTTCCAAGACCCGTCTGGCAGAATTACTGTGCGAGGCGCCAAAAGTCAGAGTCGATTTCCCATGATGTACAAATTTCTTTTAGCATATGCTATTATTATAGTAGCGATCGAACGAAAATTCGTTTTCGTTTCCGGCCCAAAATCTAAGTTTCGCCGAAAATTCGTCATCAACTTGTACATTTACAGGTACTTTGATTTTTTTTTTTTTCCAACTAAAAGTAATTTTTCTCTAAACTGAAAAAAATTGACCTAAAAAAGTTAAATAAAATCTTCTACATACATCCCCTTTCATCGTACAAAATTTAACCATATTAAATTTCCTCTTCATTTTAGGTAGCTTTCATTACAAAAAGCTACCTATTGCAACCGTTCGGAGGAAAGCGATTTCAAAAAATTTTGGTATATTTTCATCGATCATGACCCCCAGACCCCGAAACCACCCTCCGTTCAAAATTGATATATATATATATATATATATATAACCATTAATTAAACATAACCTAACACCATCAAAAACCGTAATATTATGAATTAAAGCTGTAAGTATTAAAAAAGTCCTTCCGGCCAGTGCCGGGAGGAAGAGGTAGCTTTCATAATCCTTATTTAAAAAAAGCCAACTTATATCATGCAAACACACGAAGCTCAATTTAGTGGAAACCGAATATAGGAGATTCAATACTAATTTTTATCAATATAATGAATGAGAATTTCGCGAAATTAGTCAGCTTTATCCAAGCTGCTTTTCTTTAAAGTAACTTATATTTGGCTGCCAAATTCGGCAATTTCTTAAAGTGCCTGTCATTTTAAGACAACATGGTGGATGAGGCTAAGCAGTGAACTTGGTCGAGACCTTAGTAATTGCTGTGCACATGCTCACTCACATCGGAATCGGTTAATATATAGGAGTGCTGTCGCATGCAAAAAATCAGATTTTTCAAAATGTCACCCACAATAGAAATTGAAACTGCTATATCTGAGCCATTTTTTAAGGTAAAGACAAACAAAAAATGCTCCTGAATCCTTATATCAAGATCAAATACTTAAGAAAGAAACCTTTTTCAATTTCTAATTTTTTTGCACCTCACTTTAAATATATATATTTTTTTTTAATTTAATGCCCGCCATTTTGAAACAAGATGGCTGATGAATCTGGCCAGCGAACTTGGTCGACGTGTTGATGTATACTATCCATATGCCCTCTTACACTGAAATAGGCGAATGCGTGTGTTGTACAAATACAAGATGTTTCAAAATGTTAGCCATGCTAGAAATTCAAAGTGCTATAAATCAACCATTTTTTAAGATATCAACAAAAGAACAACTTTTCAGAAACAAAAACTGCTCCGGAATCTTTGTATCAAGGCCAAACACATAAAAAAATCTTTTTCATTTTCCAATTTTTTAATACCTCATTTTGAATTTTAAATTTAATTTTTTTTTAATGGCAACCCTTTTGAAACAAGATGGCGAATGAAGCTGGCCAACGAACTCGGTCGAGACATTGGTATGTACTATGTACAGACCAAGTTACATCCAAATAGGTTCATAAATACGCCTGTTATCGCGTGACAAAAATCAGGTCGTTTTAAAATGTCAGCCACAAGAGAAATTCAAAATGCTATTACCCAGCCTTTTTTTTTAGATATAGACGAAAGAAAAACTGTTCCGGAATCTTTGTATTAAGGTCAAACACATACAAAAAAAATCTTTTTCATTTTCCCATTTTTTGGTATCTCATTTAATTTTTTTTATTTTTTAATTTTTTTAAATGGTCGCCATTTTGAGACAAGATGGCGGATGAAGCTGGCCAACGAACTCGGTCGAGATATTTGTATGTACTATGTACACACCAAGGTACATCCAAGTCGGTTCATAAATACGCCTGTTATTACGTGAGAAAAATCAGGCGTTTCAAAATGTCAGCCACGCTAGAAATTCAAAATGCTATAACTCAGCCATTTCTTAAGATATAGACGAAACAAAAACTGCTCCCGAATCTTTTTATCAAGGTCAAACACATAAGAAGAAAATATTTTTTCAATTTTCAATTTTTGGTACCACATTTCAAATTTAAATTTTTCTTAAAAATTTAAATGGCCGCCATTTTTAAACAAGAAGGCGGGCTAAGCTGGCCAATGAACCCGGTCGAGACATGGGTATGTACTATGTATAAACGAAGTTCCATCCAAATCGGTTCATAAATACGCCTTTTATCGCGTGACAAAATTCAGGACGTTTCAAAATGTCAGCCACGCTAGAAATTCAAAATGCTATAACTCAGCCATTTTTTAAGATATAGACGAAACAAAAACTGCTCCGAAATCTTTGTATAAAGGTCAAATACATAAGAAAAAAATATTTTTCCATTTTCAATTTTTTGTTACCACATTTCAAATTTTAAATTTTTAAAAAAATTTTAAATGGCCGCCATTTTGAAACAAAATGGCGGATGAAGCTGGCCAACGAACTCGGTCGAGACATTGGTATGTACTATGTACACACTGAATTACATCCAAATAGGTTCATAAATACGCCTTTTATCGCGTGACAAAATTCAGAACGTTTCAAAATGTCAGCCACGCTAGAAATTCAAAATGCTATAACTCAGCCATTTTTTAAGATATAGACGAAACAAAAACTGCTCCGGAATCTTTGTATAAAGGTCAAATACATAAGAAAAAAATATTTTTCCATTTTTAATTTTTTGGTACCACATTTCAAGTTTTAAATTTTTTTTAAAATTTTAAATGGCCGCCATTTTGAAACAAAACGACGGATGAAGCTGGCCAACGAACTCGGTCGAGACATTGGTATGTACTATGTACACACCGAATTACATCGAAATCGGTTCATAATTACGGGAGTTACAGTGTGACATAGGTCAGATATATATATATATATATATATATATATATATAACCAATAATTAAACATAACCTACCACCATCAAAAACCATAATATTATGAATTAAAGCTGTAAGTATATATATAAAAAAAAAAGATAAAATACAAGAAAAGACAGATAAAATCATAACTAGAAAATTAAATAACATTAAATAAAGCAATGCAATGATAGGAATGAAAAAATTAATGGAATCCTTTAAAAAGGTATCAGATAACTACATAGTAGAAATCATATTGATAATACACATATATATATATATATCAATTTTGAACGGAGGGTGGTTTCGGGGTCTGGGGGTCATGATCGATGAAAATATACGAAAATTTTTTGAAATCGCTTTCCTCCGAACGGCTGCAATAGGTAGCTTTTTTGTAAAGAAAGCTACCTAAAAAAAAAAGTGCCAAATAATTTATTATAAGAAATATTATGGAATTAAAAAGAAGAAAGTGGACACCGACAATTAATGAAAAAGCTTATATATTGAATTATATATATATATACCTTTGTCACACTGTAACTCTCGTATTTATGAACCAATTTCGATGAAATTCGGTGTGTACATAGTACATACCAATGTCTCGACCGAGTTCGTTGGCCAGCTTCATCCGCCGTTTTGTTTCAAAATGGCGGTCATTTAAAATTTTTAAAAAAATTTAAATCTTGAAATGTGGTACCAAAAAATTGAAAATGGAAAAATATTTTTTTCTTATGTATTTGACCTTTATACAAAGATTCCGGAGCAGTTTTTGTTTCGTCTATATCTTAAAAAATGGCTGAGTTATAGCATTTTGAATTTCTAGCGTGGCTGACATTTTGAAATGTCCTGAATTTTGTCGCGCGATAAAAGGCGTATTTATGAACCGATTTCGATGTAATTCGCTGTGTACATAGTACATACCAATGTCTCGACCAAGTTCGTTGGCCAGCTTCATCCGCCATTTTGTTTCAAAATGGCGGCCATTTAAAATTAAAAAAAATTAAAATTTGAAATGGGGTACCAAAAAATTGGAAACGGAGAAATTTTCTTATGTATTTGACCTTTATACAAAGACTCCGGAGCAGTTTTTGTTTCGTCTATATCTTAAAAAATGGCTGAGTTATAGCATTTTGAATTTCTAGCGTGGCTGACATATTGAAACGTTCTGAATTTTGTCACGCGATAAAAGGCGTATTTATGAACCGATTTGGATGTAACTTCGTTTATACATAGTACATACCAATGTCTCGACCGAGTTCGTTGGCCAGCTTCATCCGCCGTCTTGTTTCAAAATGGCGGCCATTTAAAAAAAATTTAAAAAATTAAAATTTAAAATAAAATACCAAAAAATTGGAAAATGAAAAAGATTTTTTTCGTATGTGTTTGACCTTAATACAAAGATTCCGGAACAGTTTTTGTTTCGTCTATATCTAAAAAATGGCTGAGTTATAGCATTTTGAATTTCTATTGTGGCTGACATTTTAAAACGACCTGATTTTTGTCACGCGATAACAGGCGTATTTATGAACCGATTTGGATGTAACTTGGTCTGTACATAGTACATACCAATGTCTCGACCGAGTTCGTTGGCCAGATTCATTCGCCATCTTGTTTTAAAAGGGTTGCCATTAAAATAAAATAATTTAAAATTTAAAATGAGGTATTAAAAAATTGGAAAATGAAAAAGGTTTTTTTTTATGTGTTTGGCCTTGATACAAAGATTCCGGAGCAGTTTTTGTTTCTGAAAATTAGTTCTTTTGTTTATATCTTAAAAAATGGTTGAATTATAGCACTTTGATATTCTAGCATGACTAACATTTTGAAACGATCTTGTATTTGTCACGCGATAACACACGTATTCGCCTATTTCGATGTAAGAAGGCATGTGGATAGTATACGTCAATATCTCGACCAAGTTCGCTGGCCAGATTCATCAGCCATGTTGTTTCAAAATGGCGGCCATTAAATTAAATATATATATATATTTAAAGTGAGTTGCAAAAAAATTAAAAATTGAAAAAGGTTTCTTTCTTAAGTATTTGACCTTGATATAAGGATTCAGGAGCATTTTTTGTTTGTCTTTATCTTAAAAAATGGCTCAGATATAGCAGTTTCAATTTCTAATGTGGTGACATTTTGAAAAATCTGATTTTTTGCCTGCGACAGCACTCGTATATATCAACCGATTTCCGATGTGAGTGAGCATGTGCACAGCAATTACTAAGGTCTCGACCAAGTTCACTAGTTAGCCTCGTCCACCATGTTGTCAAAAATGGCAGGCACTTTAAGAAATCGCCGAATTTGGCAGCCAAATATAAGTTACTTTAAAGAAAAGCAGCTTGGATAAAGCTGACTAATTTCGCGAAATTCTCATTCATTATATTGATAAAAATTAGTATTGAATCTCCTATATTCGTTTCCACTAAATTGAGCTTCGTGTGTTTGAATAATATAAGTTGGCTTTTTTTAAAATAAGGAATATGAAAGCTACCTCTTCCTTCCGGCACTGGCCGGAAGGACTTTTTAACTTGCGTTCTTTAACACAATGTATGGTAGAATCGCCTTGGACACAGTAACTTGTACATTTACATTATGTGTGCAAGAACGAAAAATTAATTAAGGTCACACATTTTTCTTGGTTGGCAAGATTTAAAAGTTTAAACTCATTGAAAAATTGGATCATTATAAAGTTCTATTACATTTTAGAAATAGTAAAAAAACTTATTTGTAACACTTTAACTATGGACTCGTTTTCTTGTTTCGTTTGTATGTATAATAATGGATGAATTTTCTTTTTTTCCTGCATAAAATCGCGGGCAACTTTTATTTACTTTTCCATTACGTAAAAAAGAAAATAAATTAAGGCCAAACATTTTTTTTTCTGTTTGACAAAATAAGTGCAGGGTGATGAATTTAAAAGGGTATCCGTTGTTTTTTCTTATTACCCTTAAATCTGACAACTATTCTAACCCTGAAGTATAATTGTTTGTTTGAACCATGTTTAAGGCTGTTCTCAAATCCAAACGGGCAACTTTATGACATAAGTTTTATTTTTGTTCGGAAACGCATGAAACTAGCAGGTGTTGTTGTTCAGAAACAATGTAATAGAACTGTTTTTTGCAAACGCAATACATTTTTCAGAAAATAGTGTCAAAGTAGGCGTTTTGAACCGAATGTCCGCTCGAAAGAAGGGGCGAACATCTCAAGAAATAGATAAAGAAAAGATAACATCTCAAGAAAGGGCGAAAAACTTGGTTTTCACGTAATGAAAATCGCTTATAACTCAATAGGTAATTTATTGATAAAAAAATGGAAAACACAGTTCGATTCCAAATCGCTTCCATGGTCAGGCTTTCCAATTTTACATCTTTCCGTCAAAAAATAAATTTGTAAATGAGTCAAAACGTTTTGCGCTTGTTGAGCAGAGCAGTTGAGAAACAGCCTTAGGTGTGGGAGACAATTTCCAACTCTGTTGGCCTGTTACAACTTTATTTGTGAGGTAAAACAAAAATGTAAACGCACAATGTTACTTTATTCTATGATAATTTTATTTTTGAAAACATAATTGAAGAGCTGAGTGGAAGAACATGTTATGCTACATTTTCTTAAAAATTATTTTTTCTTTTGTACGAAGGCGTTATCAGGTATTCTATCACATGGTAAAGCTAAAATACCAAAATTCTATTTAGCCTTGAAGATTTAAGACATTATTCATTAATATTTAATATTTTATTATTTAATAATATAAATAATATTAATATTTCTTAATATTTAAAAATTAAATATGAATAAGTTTTTCTGATACAGTTCAGTACCACACCTGTTAATATTTTAAACACATGGTATCAAACAGAAAATAAATCATTAAAATTGACAACAAAAACTTTCACATCAAATTTCTTCAAATGTAATTTTTGTTACCTGCTTGCTATAGCCAAGAACTTAAAAAAAAAAGGTTCAATTCTATGCATACCTTCATACTCTTTTCGATGGTAAAATATTAAAAATCGCACAGAAATTGCTATTACAGCGCCCCCTTCCGGCGGATTTTTTCCAAATGAAGGAAGGACCTGTTTGCCATAACCAATAACTTAAAAAAAAAAAATTCGGTTCTATTCTATGCATAACTTATTACACTTTTTGATGACACAATGGCGACAAACATTTTCTATAAACATGTTTTTTGGGATCTCTGACCCCTAAAATGTGTAAATCCGTCGAAAAAAATTTCTATTACAATACTTTCTTCTATTGAAGATAGAAGAAAGTAAAAACGAGTTTCCGAATTTAGAAAGGGAAAAAAACGATACCCGCAGATTAAATATAGACATATTAAAAAAGTAATAATATTGAAAGTCTTGCTTACATATACACTGGTGGAAATTGATTTATGAAATCACGGTTTTTTAACAAAAACTTCTATAATATTCATTAAAAATGAGTGAAATTTCATGGGATATACATAGTCATTGATAAAACAAGATTTTGAATGTATTTCTGATCAAGTAATATGCAGTTCTGACAGATTGAAGCTTTCGATTCTACAAATGATGTGTACTGCATCCCATTTGCCTACACCATTCGAACAAGCTGTCCTCAAACGTTTTTGGTGGGGTTCAGATCAGGACTAATAGGTGGATGATCTAAAAGAACAATATTCTGTTCGTCAAACCAATCTTTCATTGCATTTGAAATGTGAATACTAGCATTGCCTTGCATGAAGATGTAATCTAAACCGTAATATTGCCATGAAAATGGAAGAAATGAATTTTCTAAAACTAAACTGTAATCAAAATATATCTGACGACCGTTTAAAAATACAATTTCACTTTTGCCATCATAAGCAATCGCTGCCCAAATCATATAAACTGCCGCACCAAAATTTCTGCTGAATGTAGATTTTGGTTCTTTTCGGAGATCCCTCCAATAATACTTCTAACCATCTGGGACATCAAATTTAAATCTTTTTTTGTCGGAGAAAATGACTTTCTTCCAATTGTCACCCATTGCCATGTACTTCTCGAAATATTGCAAACGCGTCTGCTTGTGAAGCTGAAGTACCTTTGGACCAGACTTCATTTTCGACCATCTCAAGCTCCTTGAGGAATGTAAAATTTTCCTAACTCCTCTATAAGTAACAGGAAGGGATAGATCTGCACAAATCTGCTTTGAACGGTGACCGGCTTTCGATGCAAGTTGAAGAATCCCCCTTTTCTCTGTCTTACTTAATCATGGATTAACTTTTTTGTTAAAATTTTTACCATACTTTGTAGGATCTTTTCTTTAATTATATATCACACCAACTGATCGTTTAATTAATTTACTAATTTCCGGAACAAACTTTCCGCATTCTATATATGAATTAATTACCCGACTGGAAAGAAGGGTTATGTGTTTCGCGCGTATCTGTGTATGTGGATTTCTTTATATTCTCGAAACATCACAACGGCTGGATGGATTTTAGTGAATGAGGTCTCTATCAATTCGTCTTAACGGCCCGATGGTTATAGGCTAGGTTTTGTTTTTATAAATTCAAAATGGCGGCCGTAAAATACAAAATGGCGGTACAGACGAAAAAAAACTTACGCACCCTATTGAGTGGCATATAATTGGATGAGTCTTTCAAAATAAAAAAGATGTTTCATTGACTATTTTACAGTCAAAAGCTCCGTTAAAATATTGTACAACCTGGAAGTTGTGTATGTATTGTGGATCTCTAGCTTTACTGCAACTCTAACCATCATAGACATCTATAGACCTCATCAAAACAGTGTTTATAGATAGGAAGTAACAATTAATCACAACTTAAAAGTCATCAATACAAGTAAATAAAAAAAATAGGTAAGTAATATAAACAAGTAATATGAAAAAAATATTTTAAGTCAATTACACTTAGGTCAATAAGAGAATTTTTTTTTCTCCCATTCTTCTTACATCTTGAGTGACGCTTAAACTGCCTTGATCAAGAAGAGGGCTCTCTCGATTATTGAAAATTAATTAATTAAATTTAATTAATGAATTAATATTTGAAAGAAACTGGATTGACATCAAGTGTCATCCACTACAAGTTTTAAAAAATTTATTTGAGCTTGATTGGATGAATAATAAGTATTTTATGAACGATTGAAAATTTGAACAAGATATATATAGCGGGAGTGTGAGCTAATAGTAGGAATTAAAAAAATAGTTTCACATTGATGAGAAGTAATTAATTAGTTCGCTTTTTACGCAGTCGGGTTTTTTAATTTTTTTTAATTTAATTGTTTAGTTTAGCTCTTTTTTCCTCAGATAACAACTTTCGTTTACCCATCGTGAAAAGTATGAGTGAAACGTATTGCTTCCACTACATAACGCTTTTTATGTCTACTGTGCATGTCACGTTACCTTGTTTTATGCAAATTTTTGTCACATTACTTCAGAATAGCCAATCAAATGTGATATTTCATAAATCAATTTTCACGTTTGCATATTACGAAAATCCAATTTTTGATTTTTTGTTTATATTTAATATTATATATGAAATTATTATATTATTCTAAATTATTTGTTATACATACTATGTATATCCCATGAAATTTCATTCATTTTAACCGTGTTTTCATAAATCAATTTACACCAGTGTATTATAGATGTGGATAATATAAAAAACAAACGGGTGCTGTTTTAAATTGATCTCCTTGTATATTCGTTAAAATTCAATAAATAAGTTTCAGTAAATCTTTTGCCCGTTTGGATAGTCAATTTTATTTTTTTAAGCAGTTTTTTTTTTTCAATAAGTTAAAAAAACAATTTGAATCCGAAAGGTTTGAATAAAAACATACATTCACTCACAATGACATACATTCACTCCCGTCATGAGAAATTCAGATGTTTCGTTCAAAGTTCGTTTTCGCAAGGTCAGGCTCGTCTATATTGAATTTCCTCTTCACTTGTTTAAAACAATGTCCTTTAACACAAAAGCCTTATGTAAGAATCTTCTTGGACACAGTATGGTCTACATTTCTATTATTATGGGAGTAAAAAGAAAATTTAAATTAAAGTCACAATTTTTTTTCCTGTTTGACATGATATGGCTGCATTAAAAATATGTTTGGATAAACATCTATTAGTTTCGAGAAACTAGTACTATGAAAACTGACGTGTAACAGTTTAACAACGCAGGCTGGTGTAGAGTTTTGCACAGGCCGGCCCGAACCTTTAGCCCGGGCCGGGCCTAGTCACTACTCTTTAAGGGCTGGGGTCGGGCCTTTTTTCCTGAAGGTTCGGGCCGGGCCTAACTTATTTTTTCTGCACAGACCCGGGTACTGGTTTCATTCCTTAATCTTCCCGGCCCAAAATTTTCATTCCTAGTTTTGACCCAGCCCTTTTGGAAATCATTGTCAGCGCGTGGCCTGGTCCGTTCAAAGGTCAGTAAAATTAGGGTTGGCACAATTTTTTTTTTTTTTTTTTTAAATGCATGCATTTTTAAATCGCCATTATTCTACAATTAACATTCAAATTCATTCTTTTTAAAGAATAGTTTATTTTTACACTTATTAAAATATACTTAAAATAAAATATAGTAAAAAGTGTGAAAAGGAACTTGTCTATGACGGAATCTTGCTTTAAACTGAAAAACGTGTTGATCCATGCAAAATTAATATACTACTACGTAAGAAAAGAATATATAATATATTTACACTTGCTAAGAAGGGAACTTGTCTATAACGCATTTTTTTTTCTTTTCTGTGCAATTCAGTCTTAGATTTTACTGTATAGCATTTTTCAGATTTTAAATACATGCGAATATGGATTAACAATATTAATGATAACTGAAACATTTACATACAAGAAATAGGTTTATTAAAAAAATTCATTAAAAAAATAAATATCGCACCCTGCGGCACTTCTATAAAAATGAAGATTATAAAAAAGAAAAGAAAAGTAAAGATAAATATTTTTGGCTTGAACTCCTCGTACGAGACAAACTTTTAACCAAATCGACGCAAAAATCTGTTTTGTAGAAATTCACTCGGGCCGCGCCGGGCTCGGGCCGATATTTTAACTTTTTTCGGGCCGGACTTTTAACTGTTATGCCGGCCCGGGCCAATAATTTTTTTTCTACGGGCCGGGCTCGGGCCGAACTTTAACTTTTTTACCGGGTCGGGCCAATATTTTTTTTGTGCGGGCCGGGCCGAAATTCTTTTCTCTGAGTCGGGCCGGGCCCGGGCTTGAAAATGTCGGCCCGTGCAGACCTCTAGGCTGGTGTTCTTTTTTAACGCTTTCCAACATAGTTGAAAAATGTTTATGATTTCGGTTTATCTGTCCGTGCTCTAACTCGCGTAAATATACTTGGATTGTCATATAGTTATGTAATTGACATACAGTAAAACCTCCCTAAAGCGACCTCGTTCCGTTCCAATAAAAATTGGTCGCTCCGAGAGGTGGTCTCTTAATGGAGGTCGTGCTTAAATCTAGATTTTAATTGTTGAAAAAAAGGTTAATGCTACTAAAATTTATTTTTCACATTAGGAAAAAATGTGAAAATTTAAGTATCAAAACAAAAGTTAATTTTATATAAGTTAATTACTGCAGAGTTTAGAAAATGAATACATTGACGTTTGCTTTGTTTTTACGGTTTTATCTTTTATAACTTTTATTTCGAAGTTCAGTGAATAAATGCAAGTTTATTTTTTTATTTTATTTATTTATTATTATTTTTTTTGGACGGCAATAAATAATGACGATTTCATTAATTTATCTATTTCATTGAGAGTTTCCTGACAGAATAGGGCAGGAGAGTTTGTTGACCGTCGTTCGTAATTTGCCATCAGAGTTAAATTCAAAGCCTAAAAAAGCACGAAGGGGTTTAAACACTTAAAAAGTTACCGGAATAAAAAAAAATTCTAAACTTAGTTTAGAAGTTTGATGAATAATGCGCTCTCCGGAATTATTTTTCTAATAAAACCTTCTTCAAGCGACCAGGAGAAAACGGAATTGGTGTCATTTTCTTCAAAGAAATGGGTCGCTCATGGAGGGAGTTCAACTGGGATGGTCTCTGAATGGAGGGAAAATTAGTATTAAGTCTATGGGAATAAATTTCGTTCCATGGAAAAAGGGTCTTTCAGGGAGGTGGTCGCACAGGAAGGTTTCACTGTATGTTATTGAGATTTGTATGTGTGTTCGGTATTCAAAATGTAGTATGTAGAATTTATAGTTTGTTTACAGGGGCATTTTAAAATTCCGTTACTTTATGGTCTATGGAGAAAGATCGTTTGCAGTGTATTTTAATGATTTTACACTATTTCAAACGTAATGAAATTGATATTCATCACTGAGGTTTCATTAGAAGATGCTTACTGTTGAATTTTAGGAAACATTAGACATTGGCTGTTTTCTAAAATTTCCTGTAATTTTATTGGCATATAATCATTGAATCCGCTTCTCCTACATATATTCCAGCAATTTTCTTTTCTGAGCAATCCTATCTTGCAGCGATGACGATATGCTATGGCTACCGAAACTAGTTTGCAACAAGAAATAAAGCGTTTTGGTGTTTTAAACGTTGTTTTTCATTTAAATATTAGGATGTGTTTGTATATAAATAAATTCATATACAGGGCTACGCAAAAAAAAACTGAATATATTGCCGTCTATGGATGGTAATTACTGGATATTGCATTGAAACGATCAGAAATTATCTAACATCCATTTCTGAAACAAGGGATATTGATTACAATTCATTGTATAATATTGAAAAAAAGAATTGTAAGAAGCACATCTAGGGATAAGCAAACACCTTAATTCATCAATATTTCATGTAACAATAAAAAAAAAAAAAAAAAAAAGCATCATAAATCTGATTTTTATTCTTTTCAATTTCGTTTTTTTTTTTTTTTTTTTTTTTTTTAATCATTTGGAAAAATGGTTATTGTCCTCGTCAGGACATCAAAGCATCAAAAATCAAAAGCATATCTGAAGGTTTTTATTGGTTTAATCCGCATTTTATTCGTTTTCTGATTGGTCTATAAAGTAATCTGTATTTCCCTTTACTTTCAACAGAGTGTTGCCACTATGACAAAAAAGTAATAAAAACTACAAAAAAAATTAATAACTCAGAAACAAATTGAGATACAGCTTTCAAACAAATTGCATGTAAAAGTACATTTTTTTCTCTATACGACGATATAAAAAGTAATATTGTGAGATGTTTAGAAGTTTAAGAAATAAATTACTTTTAAAATTGACCGTCAGATTTCTTGGAAATCTGACGATGGAAAAGCCTTTTCCCGAACAGCCAATGAAATGCTTGGCTAATCCGTAAGTTTCAGGTGGATAATACGTACGAGTCGCAGGCGATTTCTGTCGCTTGCAATTTTTGCGTGTAATAACACTATTAATGTTTAATTCATGGCGTACGTAATGTATGATCAACTCCGTGCTATTTTTTATGTCTTAAATTTTAGTCTTTGAAAAAATCATTTTCCAAATGGTCGTTGTAATTTGTTAAATTGCATTTTTTTTTCTTAAAACTGCAAAAACAGTTATGAATTTAAACTTGTCTTTAATTAAAAATACCGCTTTTTATAAACATATTTTTCTCAAACTCCAGTTAACGCGACATCCCGCTTATGATACTTTTTTTTGCTCATTAGAGTGTCGGGATAACAAGGTAGGTTCGACTGTATTCCTAAGTAAATACCGCCAGCAGATGAATTTTAACCTCAACCTCATGTCGCGTGGATAAGTTCCATTGTGTAAAGTGATTCTAAAGAAAAAGAAGAAACATTTTCTTCTATTTGTGTAATTTAAAGTAGAGCCTGCATCCACAGAGTTGCGTGGATCCTCGCCTGGCATAGCCTAACATCGGATTTCTTCTTCTTTTTATGTTTTTCAATCAAATATGATCCTATTAATTAGGGGAAAGCATCAACACTTTTCATTTCTGCCAAAAATCTTCCGGTCTTAACTCATTAAAGACGGTTGGGAAAAAAAATTGCCACGTAAGCCGAACAAAACTTTTAAATTTGAATACCAGTATTTTAGTTTGGAAATTTTCACATTATCTAATCTCAAATTTTGAGCGATTAAATAATTCAAAATTACAATGTGGAGAAAACTGGTGTCGAAGAATTAAAAGTTGTGTAAAAGAAGCTCGTCCTTAATGGGTTAAAGGGATATCGTTGTTTGTTTATTTATTTATTTTTTTTTTTTAAGTGTAAAGATACATTTCGGAGACACCCTGTATTTTAAAAGATGATTTTTTTTTCTTTTGTTTCTCTGAACAAAAGTTTAAGAGCACATAAAACGTCTTGAGAAATAAAATAAAGCAGTTTTGCGAAATATTAAATATCAATGTATTTTACTTAAAAATAGAGATAGAAATGATTTTTTTTACTTTAAATATACACATTATAGCCCACATATAAATCAAAAGTAATTAACTTCATGAATAGATTAGTTTTCAAGAAGTAATTAACTATTTACATATCTCTAAAATTTTTTGAACAATATGTCTGTTCGGAACACTTTTCTAAAAAACTGTTGAATATATCACCTTAAAATTTGTTATGGTGTCAGATAACATACTATTTGAGAATAATAAGAGGCAATTTTCATTTTGGCTTAAAAGAAATAAAATTAAAAATAGTTTACTAAAAAACCTTGAAAATCCTAAAATATTTAAGAACATATTTTTCATTATTTAAAAAATTTTTTCACTTAGACCTATAATGTTAGATATTGTTAAAGAAACAAGTTAGTTGCACAATTTTGGAAAGTTTCAACTGTTTACCTAAATTAGAATGTTAGAAAAATGTAACAAAGCATTAAAAAACACACATTTCGGGAAAAAGGCAAACTATACACGCACCCACAGTGCTTAAAATATATTATTTCAGAACCTTCCGCATCATAATCTTTTAAGTCCACAATCATTTAACACCATAATCTTTTAGCTCTATTTTTTAGGCTGTTAATTAAAAACTCAAAAATTTGAACCATTTTATGTTCCATGTGCCCTTAAAGAAATACTTTAAAAGTTTTATTTTAAATGGACATTTGTCCTTTTTCTGAAAGCATTGTTATTTTTGCCCGCATAAATTATTATTTTTCCTATGTATGTGGCGATGGCGCGTTGGTAGCATAAAGAATTGTTTCCCACTCCTAAAGTAGGTCATGGTCCAGTGACGTCTTAAATACCCGTCGCGGATTACACTAATTCATAAAAAGAATTTCTTACATGCTCTTCAGTCTGTCGACTCCTCCCAATAATTAGTTCCAGCAAATAATAAATTATTCTTGAGAAATGAATTTATAACATTTCATAATTTAAAAAGGTAAAAATGTGCTCGTATTTTAAATGTTGCAAGATTTTTTTTATATACAGTACCGGACCTCAAATCCGGACTGGTCGGGACCGCGCCTGTTCCGGATTTCGGAATTTTCCGGATTTTAGGTCCTCAACCAAAATAAATAAACAGATACAGTACATGCCCTTGGCAAAATTTTACATGCCACGGAGCAATCTATACCGCGAATTGCCATGTTAGGCTTAGTGTAAATAAAGCCAAAAATACAAATTACAAAAAGTAATTCAAAATAAAAATAAGTTTAAAAAAAAATACTATTACTGCATATTCTTAGAAATATTAAAGCATTTTTTAGAAAATGAAAATGCGTTGTTGCTCGCGAGTTAGGACTAGGAATCTATATCGCGGATTGCTGTATGAGGTATAAAAAATAATTTAAAATAAGGATAAGAATTTTTTTTTAATCCTGTACATCACATTATTAGGAACATAAAAACATTTTTAAAAATGAAAATACATCGTTGTTTGCGAGAGCCGAATTAGGCTCTTTATTAACCGCCATTTGTCCCTAAGTTTGCTCCGAAACCATAGTAACGATCTCCCAGCGACACGGTTTCTTTCCTTAAAAATAATTATCTCGATTGCTAATTGACGAATTTCTTTCAAATTTTCAGCAAGTTACAATAATAGTGAATTAGCTTGTGTAACGAATTTTTATTAAATTATGATAAGTTATTAGAAAGCTAGTGTACCTCTTAAAAAAAAAAAAAAAACACTAGATGAAAAGAAAGTAAAGAAAAACCACATATCTATCCGCTGTTTGTTTTGCTTATTCAACATGTTTATTTAACTGCGTGAAGTGGAAAGTCAACATTATCAGAATGAGATCATTAGCTTTCGATGGACAGCTTGTTTTGTTATGGAGAAAGGAACTTTGGGTAATTTTTTTTTCTCTTTGAGTTAAAGAAAAGAATTTTTTAGTACGGTGCTTACAAACAGAATTTTTTCGAAAAATGAAATTTGTTGAACATATTAAAAGGGGGGGGGGGGGCATTGTAAAATATTTTTACATATAAATATTATAAATATATTCTACGAACCTTTTTAAAAATAATTCTTTCTTGTGGTTATTTATTTATACTTTTTACATTTTCTATATAAATGAAGAAAAGGGTTTCTTTTTAAAATAAATTCAAAATGTGTGCACACACTAACTACGATAATTCTGTTAGAAAATTTGGATTAAAACTAATGAATGAATGAAAAACATTGCAATAAAATAAAATTGCTGAGTCTAGTTTGGCTGGGCACTGTGGTACGTGCGCGCGTAGCGCCATCTATGGACGTTTTTACGAAATATTTATTCGAGATCATCGCGGAATTTCAGTTTCTTTTTTCCATTCCGGATTTTGGGTCGTCCGGATTTTAGGATTCCGGATTTGAGGTCCGGTACTGTATTTCATTAAATGCCATATATTGCCAAATTCATTAAAATGAAATTACAATAATTCCCACAATGTTTATAATTAGGAGTAGGGATGCACCGAATATTCGGTATTTGGCCTATTCGACCATATTACCGAATATTCGGTTAGGCCGAATATCAAACTATTAGGTCTGGCGAATATCGAACTATTCGGCCTACCGAATACTTAAAAAAAATTTTAAACATATTTTCAAAAACCGTACACAACTTCTACTTTTAACTATCAACTTATAAAGATATTTAGAATAATCAGCAACAGTATCATATTTAAATAAAAGATAATCTTTGTGCATTATTTATTTGCTGTTTATAAAGTATCACTTAAGAAAATTAATCATTAATGGAAATTTTCATAGGCATTAATGATCTACCAATGCAAGTTCCTGAGCATTGTCTAGTAAATAATCTGTTTCTGGCTTTTTCACAAAAAAGGGTGTTTCTAAACAAAATAGAAAAATGTTCAGAGTTTTGATAATAGACATCAAGACACACAATTTTTGTCCAGGAACCAAAATCACAATCCATTTATTCAGTCATAAATACAGTGTATCTCATCTCGCTCGAGGTCAAACATTAATTTTCGTTTGTTATTTTAACAATAATGAAGATATAACTATATTTTGAACAGACTTGCTTTGATTTCTGTGAAATATGATATGATAAGAAGTGTTAGAAATTGCCACCATTCATATCTAAACAACTATGAGCTAGACATTCCTTTATTCAGAATGCAGTTGACAGTATTTAACTGTGTCACTGGTCAAAATTCAGTCAAGTTCAATCATCACATTTAATACATGCAAAATTAATGTGTAACAAACATCGCTAAAACATCTTCAATATTGATAAAAATGTGAACGATTGATATTGATGTATTGATAAAAATGAAATTCAGTTGTGGCTTGTAGTTGCATACCCAATATTTTTGATTGAGATGTTGTTTGTTGAAAGATTTTAAGAACAACCTATATGTTTACATTCTCTAAAGGTCTAGGATGCATTTAAAAACTTTCTTGCTAAATCAAAGGGTGATGTACAAAAGTTATTCTTGCTAAGTTGCCACCATTTCAACATATTGTATTATTTATTTTTACTTTAGTAAGACAGTTTTATAACAATTCTAGTCTTAAATAACTCAAAGCAGATTTTTTTCAGTAGAAAGTTTACTTGTAAAAAGCTCTTGTTTATCAAAATGTAAGTTTCTGTATTAAATATTGTATAAAATTGTTTTAAAATTTAGCATTTCAATGCCTTTAAACTTTGAAATATAAAAGTAATCGGTCAGCCGAATATTCGGTATTCGGCAGAACAGTTACTATTCGGCTGGCCGAATATTCGGTATTCGACCTAACACTTATTATTCGTCTGGCCGAATATTAGGTAGTTGACCTAACAGTTACTATTCGGTCGATCAAATATTCGGTATTCGGTTTGCCTGTAGGCCGAATATTCGGTATTCGGCTAAAATCACAATTCCGTGCATCCCTAATTAGAAGTTTTGAAAAGTTTTAATTTGCACTAAAAATAAAATCGTGAAAAAAGAGTAAATTCCGGCAGCAGGGCTAAAATTCTACGTGCATGATGTTATGGAATATCAGAAGTTATATTGCAGAATTTCCGGTAATTTTAGCTTCGCGATTTAAAGAAAACTGGCAATCGGACATTCTGTTTAGAAGCGGAAAAGTTCGCCAGTACATAATTTCAGACATACCGTCGGTGCGTAATTTCAGACATACCTTCGGTACCTTTCTGCCAAATCATGTAGCTACAGACACAAATACACGCGAATCTATCTTTATCATTATAGATTATTTCATATGGTCTTAATCTTAATCCTATTTCAAAGAGTGCATGAGGATTTCTAATCACTGAACTTATTATTGAAGCAACAGGTGGCCGTATATATATGTAAAAATAGAAGATGTTCTGGTATTATGGAATGTCATTTCATTTTTATTTGTAAGTCAACATAAAAAAATTTTGAGATACATTAACCATTAGTGAAGCACAAACTTTGACTATTTCTTGACACATTTTTAATGCATTTAAAGTTGGAAAAAAATACATATCAATATTTAGCTTTTTTTTAAAGTTACACTTTTCGGGTAATGGCAACCAGTCGAGTAATATGGAATAGCGTCATAAGGAATATTAAATTGCAAGAAAAAACACGATTTAAAAGAATAACCAAAATTATTTAATGAGTAAATCTTAGTACATCATCTATAAATCACCAGATTCTTAGAAAAATTGTGTTAATTTTTACTCTCGTCTTGAACAGTTGATATCGCATATTACCGGAAACCCGACATCTTGAAAAACATAACCTATTCACTGATCAACAAGTTAGCATAGAGGAAAACTGACTAACACCGCAATAAATATAACTGTTCGACTTTATACTGAACTTGGCTAACATCACTGACAATTAGATTTTATAATTAATAAGAATTTTATAAAATTTACCTGCAAAAAAAAAACTGCAAAAATTGAGAATAAGATTTTGTTTCACCGTGTCGCTCCAACAACAAGTATTCAAACAGAATTAAACACAGTGCCTCATGGGAGCTCTAGGAAGTCGTATGGCAAATTCACGCTTGGCTGCAACATCGAATGTGTCAGATAGTAAATTATTCCATATTGTACGACCATTCCATCAGTGTTGAATTCAGGCAGTGGCCTCGGCAGGACATTTCCCCGGAGCAGTGAGGTTACGCCTCTCCATCTCCCAGAAGATTTGAGATTTCGTGTTTTCAATAGTCAAAAAGTGCAAATTCCCTCCCGGAGAAAAGTGTCTGTATTGCATTGTCATTGTATGTCTTGTATGTCATTGCATTCCATAATACTCGAACTTCCTCTAATCCTGATGTTTTGTATGACTGTTTAAAATAACTAATGCACAACACCGCTGGCTGTTATAGGGATACAGCGAATCAAACATTAAATTTGTTTGTAATATAATTAACAAATGAAATTATATGGCAGCATTGATTTCTGGTGAAACTTATAAAAGACCATTCAAAAATGTATTCTTTTAAACAAAATAGGAAATTTCAAATACTTCTTACGAGGAAGGTCTCCATAAGCGGATACTCAGAAAAATATGAAAAAAAATGCAGATTGTTCTTCCCATAAGGATATATAATTATACGTGTTTATATAAAAAAAAAAAAAATGACGGAACCTTGATATGGCGTCCGTAAAAAATTGAAAATTTCGTTTGTTTGGCGATTTATCGCTGGTTGGCGACACAATGAAAGAAATATATATACGCTTTTATGATAAATGTACTGTTTAAGGGAAAACATTTTCTACTCTTCATATTGAACTTGTTTAAGTAAGTTTTACTTAAATAAATACACTTTTATAGATAAGGATTTGTCATATACATCTATATGTACCTATAATAAAATTTAATGATCGTTTAACGACGGTTTAGAACAAAATTTAAATGGATTAAAATTGCTTCAAACTCATTATTAAGGTCCGATTCTGAGCACTGTCCATTTGACTTCGATATATTGTTAGTGTCGGAGATAACAAGATAATTGGTATTGTTGCCATGGAAACAGCGACTTATTCAATATCATAATGTATAAGGAGAGCTTTCTTAATGGGGCAGTTACTTTTAAAACACACTTAAAACCTATCCAGCCTGTGAAAACGCGTAAAATTAAATAACTTCAGCAATAAGTAAATTATATATATATTATACACACTTATAGAAAAACTGATAAACTGTTTCATCGTTTAAGTTTAAATTCATTAACTACCACGCATTTGAATAATCATTTAACAAGCAATTTTCAGATGCATTAAAATAGCGTTGGCGTGGAAAAGTGCTGCTCGAAAAATCGGGTGGTGCGGTTGTCTTTTCGCGCCAAATATTCGAAGGTATTTTTTTTTCGCACTTTCTACTGTAATTCCGCCAGAAAATGTGACTGATCTTTTATTACATTAGCATTTTTCCCCCAAAATATTCTGAGTATGCGCTTTAAGGAGACCTTCCTTGTTAAACAAGAACAAAAAAATCGTACATCAGGCAGGTTATTGAATAAACTTTCTGACACTAACAGAAAATTGTTAAGAAATTTTATTTTTTCATACTATGATATAAGATATCTAAATAAATAATTCATAGAACACATTATTCGGTAAAAATCCATTTTCAGCAATTTTTGTCCACATCCTGTAATATATGCGAATTTTTTCCTGCAGCACTGTATATGATCTATAGATTTTATACAGTCCATGTAATCTGGGCACAAAGGAGGAGGGACGGAGGAGAGCCTCCTCCCAACACATTTGCAAATGCTGTTACACTTGGCAAATTTATAAACTTAGTTGGCAAATTTGTTTAAAACTTTAATAAAAACTATAATACACTTTCTATTTCTGACAAGATTGGCAAACTTTACAAATCTAATTGGGAGCATTATTAAACTTTTTACAAATAAGAACTGTATTACATTTTTTAATTGTGGTAACTTGGCAAAATTATAAAACTAGTTGGCAAATACTGAAATTTGACTTGGCAATTTAAGGTCCTCTCCCCCCTCAATAAAAAGTATTCGCGATGGCCCTGCATCTAGTACACTAAAAATTAGATAAGTTTGAAACACAGAGAAAAATGCACTTCCATCGCGGTTATAGTCAGCTCTGTAACCGAATTCTTTCGCACGTCTCTGTAAATGTTACGCACTCCATAACTATAAAAAAAATATTGTAGTGCAACCTCATAGATCCTTTTTAATTTCATTATGTTCGAAGCGTCGTTAAAATTGTATAACATCATTAAAATGCACCACAAAGGAGTTTTCCCTATACCGATCATATTGTAATGGAATTCTTTTCTGTGTGTCTGTAAACGAACTATAAATGCTACTTATTCTATACTCCAGACAAAACGTGTTTTTTTTTACCTTAATGATGCATATCAATTATTGTAACATCATTAAAATGCACCGAAAATTATCTTTCCCCACAGACCATAATGTAACAGAATTTTTCGTGAGTCTCTGAAAACGAACTATAAGTACTACGCACTTCATTTTCATTATTGAACATTCTATAATAATCTTCAATAACATGTAAAAATTACATTGCAATCTGTGTATATTTGCAAGAGTTAGAGCACAGATAGACAGACAGCTCCAAATGCTTGGACGGGGTTTTACCATCTTATGGTTGCAACTGTTGCAGCACCGAAAGTTCATCAAGATTTTTAACAGCGTAGGTAAGACGCGCTTTGAAGAAATTACAATCTAGGTTCGGCCTTATTCTTTTAAAATTACATTATTCAACAGATCGTTTGAATAATAAAAAGATTGGTTAAGAAGACGATGTGAATATTAAGTAATTAGAATTGTGTTATAAAATAACGCATTACAAGTGCTCAGCATTTTTATCTAATATAGAATGTTAATTACTCATTGTAAGCTCTTTATTAACCTCTTTGTTCCCAAAGCTAAAATAATACTACAAATACTCATTCATTGGTTTTAAACAAAAAAAAAATGACGCCATAGATAAACGAAGACAGAACTTTTTGGAAATTGATACTTTAGGGGTCTAGTAATTTAGGTTCATAAATGGGTATCTAAAATTACTAATCCCCTTAAAACATCACTATAATTATTACTAACCTAAATTCACACAATCACAAATTTAAGGCCTTAAAACAAGTGAATGATATACGGATCCTCAAAACATTTTATTGTAAAGGATTTAAGTTAAGTAAGTATGAAAATTTCTCAATTTCTTGGCCACACTATCTTGAAGGCATTTTGCAAACTCAGATGAACATAACATTTATTTTATGAGGAAATCAGCATAGATGTTGCGATTTATTGGTTTTCTTTTAAAGCAAAAAACATACAGCTATTAAGAAATGAAGTCAGTTTTAGCTAAATATAGCAAAGCAGCCTTTTCAGGCGTTACATTGGTGGTCATTTATTCACAAACCGTACATTTATTGTATGTGCGAAAAGATTTACCCTTTATTTCAGACAAGAGCTCTACTCCGCCTTTATTTGGCTTATCTACATGTTCTACCATTCTAATTTGATTCAAATAAATTGAACTCGCTGATGATATAGCTGATGAGTTTAGCATACTGCAAATTTGCTTCAAAATTGTTGGTTCCGAATTTGATAGAAACTGCTTTGTGCACTGCAGTGCGCGCCGTGTGCTTTCTAGATTACTAATCATTACCTTATATTTACACAGTTCTATTAAATTGGAATTTGAAGCATACGGCAATTATTACTAAGCTCCCCGGCTCGTGTAATTAATGCTGTATGTGAAATAGAATGCATTGTTAGCATTTTGAATTGTATTCCCGGTGACATATTAAATAGCACTCTAACCGCTGCATAGTAAGCCAATTTGCATGACATACCACATATGACCTTTTAATATTTATTTCCAAGTGTTGCATTCTGTTTGACGGTTAAAGATGTTTATTTATTTAACAAGGGAGTTAAAGCTGTTTATTTATTATACAATCTTTTGTTCTCCGTGTAAGTATTATTTGAGGCTTATATGTGAAAATTAAATATTAACAAAATACATTGTCTTCTAACAAAGGAGAATTTTTTTTTTTTTTAACTCAAGGAGATAAAAAGGAGAAAATTAATTAAAATATTTAAATATTTAAACTACATATCAAATTGTTTCAATTTGTCTACTAGGTTGACCCCGCCAGTAGTTTACCCTTCCAGTAGTTGATAAAATTTTTGAAATATTGCGCTATTTCAGGAGAAAATGAGTTTTAAGGCCAAACGTTTTCTTGCACGCTTTTTTCCCTGCATATCATCGCTACACATTTCGCTAGCATGTGTGGGGATGATATGTAGGGAAAAAAGCGTACAAAAAGACGTTCGTCTGACATTAGCCTAAACGTGGCACTAGACATAATATTTTTGTTTGAATGTTAGTGCGCCTGTTGTCACATTGTTGTCTGCTGTAATAGAAGACATTTTATGAAAAAAATTTATTAGAAAGTGTAAATATTTAGTTTTGGATGAGTTGGAGACAATTACGGTAAGTTAAAATAATCCACTTCTATCTTGCTTTTTTTTTTTTTTTTTTTTTTACTAATATTTTTATAGGAATGATTGCTATTGCATCCCAGACACGATATTTTAAAGATTAATTTTTAAAATAAAATTCGTCAGTTGATGGGGAGGAGGGGGGAGAATCGCGAAATTCAATCGATCGTGGGGAAAATATCGCAAATTCTATTAGGGTACTCTAAAGAAACCAATTCAAAATATTTTTTGTGGACAAGATACAAGCGTGCTCTTTTTGAGAATAGTGTGCTTTTTTTAAGTACCCTTTTGTAGTGTGCCCTTTTTGAAAAATTCCTGCCCGCGGACCCCTTTTTTTTATAGTTAACACTATAGACGATGGAGGAAAATCATTTGCGGCGTATTTGAAAGATGTCACTCTATTACAGATATAATGAAATTGATATAAATGTTTACTGTGCACTAATAAATGCTTTCTGTAGAATATAGGTGAAAAGTATTTATCGTTCATTTACAGGGTCATACACAATAATTGGATTATATATTGATCTACGATGAAAAATTGTTCACAGCATATTTCAATTATGTTGCACTATTCCAAATATGATGGTAGAATTGATATACATTAGAGATGAGACGGGCTCAGCCCAAGCCCGGGCCCGACGCCGGCTTGGGCTCTATTTTCATACCAGCCTTCGGACTTGGGCTCATTTTTTAATCTGAAAATTTTATTTATTCCCGTATGAAAAATATAAGAAGTAATATATTAGTATATAATCAACAAAATTTCTTGTGTTCCCTATATTATTCTGTTAATGCTTTTTAAGGTGTGTTAGTATCTAAAATTTATTAATGTTTCCAAAATAAATTCAGTATTCCTTTTTTTTTCTCTGTTAAAAAGCTTTTATTCTTGTAAAAGTAATTTAATTACTCCTTTCATATTGATCATTAATCTTTCAGTTTCCGGTGGTTTCAATAAATAAACGAGGCATCTGTCTGTTATCACCTACTTCTCATCCTTACGACGCGACGGACGCCTGGGTTAAAAATTACATTTTCCATAAGAAATCACTTTGATGTTATTTTCATCAGAATGATGAAAGCGACGAATCAGTAACTGTTTACGTTATTGCACAAAAGAAAAGCAAATGATCAAATAAATATTTTTATTTATTGGTGAACGGAATTAAAAGCATGTAACTTTACTGTTTGTTAATGAGGGTGAGAAAGTTGATTTTTTTTTTTTTTTTTTTTTTTTTTTTTTGTGTGTGTGTGTGTTGTTAACAGTTGATAATATTTGGTAAACATTAAAAGGAATATTTATTAGCTGTATAATAGATAAAACGGACATTAACGTGTAATGAGAATGTTTTTAATGGGAAGGAAATTTCAGTTAAATATATTTGTAAAAGGAGAATTTTGGTTTTAAATTGGGTATAATTAATTATATGCGATGATTGATTAATGTTACAACATCACAGCTATTTTAAAAGAAATTTGCAATATTTGCAGATTTATATTATTCACGCCCAGGCGCCAAGGCAAATAAATAGTAAGATATTTTAAAATTGGATAATTTATTTTATTTTATTATTTGACAATCTAAGCCAGCGTTGGCGAACCTATGGCACGCCTGCCACTTTCGGCACGCCAAAGAATAATTTTGACTCGGCACGGCGTTGATTATGTCTCTAAATGAGGATCAGCGATTTTACACAAAATACAGAACTTGAGGATCTGATTAGATTCTAAATTCGATTAATTGCAAATTGAAAAATTTTAATCTTATTCAATATGGTTTCGAAAATTTATCAAACAAAGAAAATGTTTGAAAACTATCAAAAAGGAAAGATTATTAGCGATGGTAAATTATGGCAACTTGGAAATTAATTTCAGAATTATTTACATAAACTGCGTTTTTTTCAGTTTTAATAATTTTTTTCTACTATTTATATCTGTAATTTTCGCAAATTTAGAATATAAAAAATCGAATAGAGAGTGGTTGCCATATAAATTCATTTAGTTTGCAATCTGTTGAAATTAACTGAACATGATATTAATTATTTTTCATCTAAGATACAACAATTAATCACATTATGTTTTTAATTAATTTCTAAAATATAACTGTTTCTGTAATTATTGCAGTGTAATACTTACATGTATCTTACTCGTTTTAGAAAATATCTTAATAAGTAATTTTTAAGTAGTTTTGATTCATTATTTTTCAATCCACTAAATTTATTTTTCATTTGGCACGTCAAGGTCAAGTAAAATATTTTTTGGAAAAAAAAGGCACGTGACTATAAAAATGTTTGCTAACTCTGATCTAAGCGAAAAAGTAATCTCTTCTGTTATTAGTCAATGAGCGTTACAATCGATCAGTGTTTTCTCTTTTCCTATAAAAAGCATCGGATCTTTCAGATAACCTTGTTGAACTTTTCATTTAAGCTGATTTTCAAGAACACGAGAATTACGAAAGATGTACTCATTTTATAGGAAATAGAAAAACGTTGTTCGGTTCCTCGTCATATAAATCGTAATTTCTGCAAATTTCATTCATTCATTTACTTCTAAAATGCACTTCGTTAATGTTTTCGTCGAATTTGCTTGTTGCGAGAGGAAAATATGAGAATCTTTTAAGGGGCTTATCTTTTGATGAGATTAAATGTAAATGTCATAAAATTAATTATGTGCTAGGGATTAACAGTTATTGTGATGTACGAAGTTGTTAAAAAAATGAGATATTACATTTAGAACAACTTTTATGCAATTTTTATTAAACTGTTTTTTTTCGGTTTACATTTTCGTCTGGAGCTCTAATGACAAAAAAATGTTTCGGGCTCGGATTTAAAATCGTCGGCCCCGGGCTTCGGAAAGTGAGCCCGAACTCATCTCTAATATACATTACTGAGCTTCACTTCAAGATGCTTGAAGTAGAATATGATGAGCATTGCATATATCGTTCATTTACAGGGACGCATAAAATATTTGAGATACAATACTGTATCCAGTGTTGTCTATGAGATTTTATTACTGAAAATGCATTTTCAATTATGGTATGCCATTTTAAGTTTAACTAAATTTTTGTATATGTGCATTCTATCGACTATATGCAGTGCTACACAGAAGAATTCGTAAGCCTAAGCATTATTGAGAATAAGCGTTTATTGGTTAAAGGTTTTTTATTTAATTTGAGTTACGCATTTTCAAGCTCAAGTAATATACTAAGCGATGTTTGTAGCATATTACTAAAATCATATGCAGGACGATGCAAAGAACTGGATGTATGACCTCCTATGAATAGTAATTCCTAGGAGTGTGATTTCAGTTGCTTTAAGCATGTTTTTGCCTGAATTAAATTTAAGCTTAATATGTGATGGAGCTTATAAAAATCTGTATGTAATATTCAGGGCTGTGCAAAAGAATTCAAGTACATTTCCGTGTATTGTTAAATATTACTGAAGGTGAATTTTCAACTGTGCTACGTGATTTTTTACTAAACTAAATTTTAGCATGCTATGCAGAATCTGTACAAATCATATGATCATATACAGAGCTGCACAAAATAATTGGAGTACTTTTCTGACTATAGGCCATAATTGTTGAAATCTAGTTTTAAAATGTGTTATACGTTTTCTAAAATGTTTACTTAGGCATCTTTTTTACCTAATCAAACTATTCGTCAGATGAACGCAACCTTAAAAAAATTTCCCGTCAGGGACTGAAACTATCGTTGTAGTAATTATTGCGTAATTGTAGACCATTCCTCAATAGTGGCTAATTTTTTTGTTTGTTGATAAAAGGTTCAAGTATTCATTTGTACAAACATGCGCGAGTTATAATACAAAATAATTTGTATAACAAATGAGGACCGCAATCCAGATATTCAATGGGCCCACCGTGGCTGAGTGGATAAGACTCCACGCTGCTAATCGCTTGAGAGCGTAGGGTGGGGGCGGGTTCAAATCCCGCCAGTTCCGTTGCACACTCTTTGTGGAGCCCCCAGGATGTAATTCTCTGGTGTTGTAAATTTCCTTGTGTTATCTCGTCCCTGTATATCGACGATGACTTATAAGCGGGCCCTGGGGTCAAGCACACAAGTCTGATGTATGTGTTCAATAAAACAAACAAACAGTTATTCAGTCTAAATAGGAAGGGTCTCATTTTAAACCAAAATCCTATCATAACTTTAACAATATTCTGTCTCCTGACACTGCACTTGAATTCGAACGTGTAAACGGCGAAAGAGTCAGTCTTACCAACGCCCCCTAGATTGGAGAAAGCCTTGATACGCGTCACGATAACGCCATACAAAGCAGGCAAAACAAAGGAAAAAATTCGAATAACTTGCATGTTTCGTTTTCTTTGGTTTCGTGGAATTATTAATTATTATTAGAATATATGAATTAATAATTTCACGAGCCAACGAAATCGAAACATGAGAGTTGTTCGGATTTTTTTCTTTGTTTTTTCTGTTTTGTATGGCGTTTTCGTGACGCTGGGCTTTCTCCAATCTAGGGAGGTGTTGGTCGTACTCGCGTGAGACGAAACCATCCGTTGAGGTTAAGGCGCGAAAGAGTTCCGTGGGGAGTTTGCCACCGTTGTGTTTGTGATTAGTGGTTGTAAACTTTTCCAAGTCATATGAAATTGTGAAATTAGTGATGTATTATCAGATAGCTATTATACTAAACCTAGCATACAGCAATTTTTAAAAAAGATAATTTCCATTTTTCTCAAAGATGGTGCGGTGCTGTCCTGAAACTGTAATAATTTCAGTGTGTAAAACAGCATCAAAAATGTCTCAATTTTTTACTCTTCATTCTATTTAAGTTATTGAAACGTGAAAGAAAGTTTTATATTTTGAAGTTCATTAGAGCATTCTTACAGTTTTAGTTGGAGCAGGGCCATCTATTAAAGAAATAATTGAGCTTTTTTTCAAATAACTATATAAATTTCATAAACTACCTGCTAAATATGTCGCATATTTCATCTTCATATTTATTATAGTTAATGAATGATATATTGATTTTTTGAATTAGGTCGTCTATTTCTGGCTACGCTCTGTACCTTTTTAAAATAAAAATGAAAAAGCTTATATTAATTTTAGTCAATCTAGCATGTACATAAAAGTTGCTAAAAAGGCAGTCTTTTATATATAAAATAATTATTCACACAATTTTTTTTGTGGTTTTGGAAAATTTTTATCTTGAAAACTATGAAAAAAAAATGTTGTTAGGAAACAAGTATTTAAATTATATTTATCCTCTCAAATTCCTGTGTAATTTTCAAAAACTTTTTTTTCCGAATTTGCCTATTCCGAAACATGTTTTTTCAAATAACTTTTTTCTCCTAATTTTTTTTTTCTGGCAATGTTTTAAGGAACAAAGGAAAAACAAGGATTTTAAATTCAAAAGGAGGGAAGTTATCTTAACAATTATAAAACTTAAAAAAAGCAGAGATAAAATATTTCTACCGTGTATTAGAGATTGAAAACATGATAGCAAAATTTCTCCAGTAAAACTCATTTGTTGGTTGTAGAAAAAAAAAATCTTAAAATAAAAGCAAAATTTTTGCTGAAAAATTATTACTTGATAATTTTGGTTAGATTATATCTTAATTTTTCACTTTATCAAGTTAAATGTCAGTTGCAAATTTTCACGGAACTTTTATTTATGTATTTTCTTTATTATTAGTATTTTAAAAAGCTTCATTATCCAACGAAATATTTACCAGAGTATGATTAATAAAGTTTAAAAATCAGCTAAAAAGTAATTACCGTATACATTCCGGTGTATACCGCACACTTTTGAAACAAGAAAATTGATCAAAATTTACAGAAGCACCTTATACGCTAGGTATAAAAATAAAGCAAAAAAAATGAGATTTCTGTATTAATGAACTTTAGTGTTGACTCTAGACAAAAGGGACCACCAGGCGGGAAATTTTGGAAAAAGGCACACTATTCTCAAAAAGTGCTCTCAAAAGGGTTCAGAAATATTTTGAACTGGCTTGTTTAAAGTCCCCTTTTACCAATAGAATTTTGCGACATTTTCCCGCGACCAATTGAATTTCGCTATTTTCCCCTATCGACTGACGAATTTCGCGATATTTCCAATGATCGACTGATGAATTTCGCGATTTTCTTCGCGACCGATTAACGAATTTCGCGATATTTTCTTTCTAACGATTAGCGAATTTTGTAGTTGATTGCTGACAAGTATGAGTTTTTTCCTGCAACCACGGCGAAAATCGCGTATTTTTCCCATGACTGAATGACTAAGTTCGCGTTCGCATTCTTCTGCCGGGATATAGGGTATTAGAAATAATAAAAACTAAACTCTGTAGAACTACAGTCGTTAAAGTAGGCAAAAATCTTCGATTTTTTTAAATTATTATTTTAAATTAAAGTTAAACATTTAGAATTCCAAAAATGCCTTACTTTTAGTTCAACGATAGTTAGAAGCAAAGTTATAGCCCAAAATATAAACCAGAAATGACCATTCTGAAACCGGAAGTGACCGTTTTAACAGCCACAGAAATTGAAACAATACATTTAAATACACAAATATATAATATTTAATATATAAACACCTACAAATATGGTAGATTTTTAATTTGAAACTTTATACATAATTTTCTGTGCTATATCAAAATCTTAATTTGCGTTTTTCATTGTGTACGTTTACGGGAAACATGATTTCTTAAAAAGTTTTTAAGATATTGAAATAAAAAACTGCTCATCTATTGGTACGTTATGAAGCAAAATATGGCACGTAAGTTTGTATATGTAAATTTAAGAGCTATTTTTATTGAAAAATACACATTAAAAAAAAAAATCATGTTTTGTTTACAAAATTTTGTATATGTTAGTAAATTTAAGAGGTATTTCAAATCTTTTCCTTCATAACACAGGTAAGTGGTTTGCAAATATATTGTTAGAAAAAAGTGAAATGGATTTCTGTATAGAAGGTTTGGCATAAACGCAGTTTTTTACTGAAATTTGATTAAATATTGCCTAAATTTAAAAAGTTATTAAAATTCCGTTAAAAATTTATATGACTTCATAGTTTTATTCCCTGTTTTAACTAAAAACACATGTGTTTGATAAAAATTTCATATTTTTCAAAAAAAGTACCCCGAAGGTAGGCACATACCTTAAGGATCATTGTCGGCGGTGCCCAACTGCGCATTTTTGAACAAGGGCCATAAAGTTTTTTCATATAGCATAAGTCCCGTTTAGGTAATCAGCCTAACGCTAAACCCCCAAGGTTTAGTTTCCCAAGCAAGCTTGGTACTCATTTTGTAGATCCAGAGGGGATGAAAGGTTGCCTTATAAATGCTAAAATAGAAAATTTCTTTAGAAGAAATGATAAAAAACTTAGATGATTAAAGGTATATAGAAATATTATACAGACATACATACAATAAATACAATAAACCCAACTGGAGTGAAAAATTAGCCAGAGCCAGGAATCGAACCCGGGACCATATTATACAAGACTGCTGCTCTAACCACTGAGCTACTCCGGCCGATACCTTGGTCTGAAATTTCTCACTAATAAACCATGTTGGGGAAGTCACCAGCCATCTATCTATACGACAGCCTTGGATGACCGGACAACGAGTAGCTCAGTGGTTAGAGCAGCAGTCTTGTACACTGTGGTCCCGGGTTCGATTCCTGACTCTGGCTAATTTTTCACTCCAGTTGGGTTTATTGTATTTATGTCTGTATAATATTTATATATACCTTTAACTGTTGAATGCAGGCGTTATTTATCTGTGTATGTGTGTTTTAATATATATTGTAGTATGTGTGTTTTATTATATAAACTTAGATGACTGTTACACTCAATTTAAGTGACATGCTAATCTATATTATAAGGTGACATTGAATTGAACATTTTTTTAAAAATTCAATAACAAGTAAACGGTGACAACTATATGAAAACTGTTCTTGTACGATATTAATATGTGAAGTCAAGATTTCCTTTGCAATGCTTTCTTGCTTTAGTTCCAAATATCACTGATAAATAGTACTGCACAGTCTCGGACTGCAATATTGCTCAAAATAACCTTGCAATTTTTAAATGTTCAATCTGCGGTTTTTGCTTTTTAATAGGTAAACATAATAAAAGTGAAATGCTAAGTGAACATTGATCATTTTTATGTTCGTTTAACATTCTAACAGTTAAAATCAATGCTTATCTATTCACCTCTGTAAAGCCATTTTGGTGCTTAAATAAAATCTGTCAATGAGGTATGTGTTTTTCTTTTTCACATTTTCCTTCGTTGTTCAAAATTGTTTGACTTCGGTTTGTCTAACTGGCTTTCTATCTGTCTAGCCATGCCCTAAATCGCATAAATGACTCGGGGTGTCATGTAATTCATATATGTTTTTGAACAGTGTTAATTCAGTCATTTTTCTCCGGGAGGGATTTCTGTAGCACCGGGGGGAATAATTGCATTTTTTGACCATTGAAAACACAAAATCTGAAGTATTTCGTGTGGGGAATGCCCCACCCCCCTGAATTCAACACTGTCTTTGAGGTTTACGAGGGCATGTTTGGTAAGGAAAATTAAATGTGTAGCATTTACAGTTCTTTTTAAAGAACACTTAAAAGAATTCGTTACATTATTGTGTATGGGAATAAACCGTTTACGATGTATTGAAATGATTTTATTCCATTTCAATACAGCACCGAGATGCACTGCAAGATCATTATTGTAGAATATGATGTGCATAACATTTATCGTTCCTTTACAGGGACATACAAAATAATTTGGTTACAGTATTATCTATGACCGATAATTGTTGACAGTGAGTTTTCAGTTGTGGTATACGTTTTTAAATTTAACTAATTTTTTGCGTATTATTAAGGGTGTATAAATTCAATTACTTTTCCTTTTATTGACGGAAATTGTTAAAGGGAATTTTCAACTGTGTTATGCGTTTGCTAATTGAACTAAATTGTATCATATTATAGAATACATGGGGCATTCTCACAATCTTTTGACTTTTGGGGGAAAAAATCTGGTGAAATTAAACTTGCTAAAATAACATTTTAATCTGATAGACGAATGCCTTAATGATTCAAAATAAAGAAAAAGGGTCAGCAGCGAAAAATGTTTTATTTAACTGAGGTTTAAGTTAAATTTGCGAGTTTAATTTTCCTTACCGTCTTACCTCTATAACTGTTTATTTTCTTCTAAATTTTTACTTATAATGAATTTGCATAGTACCCACAGGACATTCAAATAAGAAATAATAAAAATGTAGTACTTTTAATACAGAATTTTTGTATACCATTGTCTTAAAGGGGTGTTAAAGAAGGGACGGTAGACTAAAAAAGGGTGATGGTATAGGAAAAAAGGGACGAAATGGTAAAAAAAGACGGTAAGGATGGAACGGTAAGGAAAATTACCACCTATTTTTAGGAAAATCATGTTAATACTAAGTGATAGCCACAATGTTCATTGATTTTTAGAAACAGTTGTTAACATTGGATTAAATTATTTTTTTTTTATTTACCTCGAAAAGTGCAGGAATAAACCTTGGGGACGGTAAGACTACCAATAAAGCCACGGTGCTTGAAATTGATATTTAAATGCTGATTTATATTCTGCAGTAAATTTCCTGTCAAAGAATTTTAGATATTCTTTCTCTAGCATACTTCTGCATGATCAAAAATTTGAAAAAAGTTCTATCGCTGCATCTGAAGTGATTTTCTGTATAATTTTAGAAGAGGGATGGTAAGGAATCTAAAACCCAGGGACAGAGTTCAAAAAATAATATCAACCCTAAAAATGTGTGCAAGTTAATTTTTAGCTACATATTTATATAAAACAGTTTCAGTTTTTAAAAAAATTACATCCAATTATTTTTATTGAAATAATTTTATCCAGACAGCTCCAAACTTCAAAATCAGCATCAGGGACACGGGACGGTACATTGAGTTTTCCATGTGTTTGAACCCCCAACATCGTCCAAAACTTATTTATCTCGTTAATATTGATGTGCAATCATGCATTGGGATGTTCCCAAGTATATGAAATTAAAAAAACACAAAAAAGTGTATTAAATAAAATATTATTATTCAGAGACATGAAAGTCAAAAGATTGTGAGAATGCCCCATATACAAATCTGTGGCTTTTATACAGGACTTCGCAAAAGAATTTGAATTGAATTATAAAATGTGTTATGCGTTTTTCAAATAGTTTATTCAGGTATCATTATTCACCTTATTAAACGTTGAAATTTTGTTACAGTATTCTGAATGTGTTGGAAAGTATTTCATAATATATGCTAGACGCATGATTTTTCTTTCTTATTTTGTATTATCTTAATTTTAAAAAATCCTTCTCCCTTCTGTATATAAAACATTTGTACTTATATTTTGTTAAAATATTATCACTTCAAAAAATATTTCTGCAATCAGAAATTAATAAATGTACTTTTTTTACTTTATAGGTGAATATTCTCATCTCTCATATATACAAATTATAGATACCCTGGTATGTAATTTTATTGCAAACTTTTATTTCATTATCTAGATTTCTTTACTTGTTCTGTTATATTATGTTAATAAATAGATTTAATATATAAAAAGTCTAACGTTATGTGAAAATTATAGAAAGTAAAAGTCCCGAAATATCTAAATCATGACATTAGAAAAAAATTTTCCAAGTAAAAAGGTCATTCGAATTTTTTTTTTGTTATTAACATTTTGTCCGTATATGTACGTCCTAGTCATTTAGAGTACATACAAGCTCACTCCTCGAAATGTTAATTATAGAGCTAAATAAAGCGCTTAGTGTCTCATTGTGTAATAGTCATTTAATTATGCCGTTTATATTCTTTATGTTTAATTCTTTATATCTTAAATTAAGTATGTGTCTTATAATAGAAGTAATAAAAATACGCCCAGTATACGCCTTCGAAGGCAATGGAGCCCCCAACTCTAGGTTCGTTTGGAGAGATTTTCATTTTAAAAAAATCATACAAATTCGAGAGTGCACTGTAACCTGCCGAAGGCCAGTGATGGCCCCAATATTAGGTTGATTTGGAAAGATTTTCGATTAAAAATATATCATTCAACACTGATTTTAAGTATATTTTAGGTTTTCACGGGCACGGGCAATTCCGGGCAGATATGCTAGTAAATTCGTCCTAAAGGTGAAAGTCCATCTTTTTTAAAACAATTTTGGTCATTCTCTGGATTGATGCAAGAATGGAAAGAAAATATTTCAAGCATATAAGGTGGGGAGGGGGATCTCAAAAATTTAATAATCAGACATTTTGTCTACTCAAATCCTTGGAGTTTTTTCTCGGAATTGCTGTACAAAAGAGCTATCAAATCAAAGAGGAGCTTATATTATAAGCATATGAAAGTCAGTAAATAAAGTTAAAATTATGTTTTCAAAGTGAAAATATTTTCAGACCTTAAGGAAGTTCTCATAAGGTTCTTTTTGGGACAGAATATTTTGTCCTATTTATGCAACACTTCTGATTTGTTTAAATTTGTTTTTAATATTTTCAAAGTTACGAAAAGAAAATAACAACCATACACACAGTTATATTTCATTTTATTCTGCAAGTAACTTTTAAAATGTGTCTAAATTATCAAAGTTAGCGCCATTCCATAAATGGAAAAGTTTTCAACCTTTTTCCCTATTTCCCGCTTTCATGCCTGCACTCGCGCAATCGTGATGTCAACCCTGGAAAAATCCCTAATTTCCTTCTGGATGAACATAGGATCAGAATATCCCGAAATATCTAAATCAGCTGTGAGGTCCTTGATGGGGTTGAGCACCACATACTTGTGTGAACCTACTTTTTCTACTTGCTGTTTTTGAAAAACAAGTGAAGAAACAAACTGCATGTGGGGGCTGGGGCTGGTCACTCATCTTCCGATTTCACCTCACTAATGTAAAGTCTATGGGCATTGGATGCATTCGTATATTTAAAATATCTCCTCGGAAAATTAATATTTTTAACTTCTATTTTTTGTGTACACTTCCTAAAAGAGGTCTCTTTTTTTCTCATTTTTCTAAATATTTCTAAAGTATAGGGGTCATTTTCAAAATATGCATACATATGCTGTCCCTCAGTAAAAAAAAAAAAAATTGTACTCATAATATATTATTTAAAACTGACTACAAATATTATATTTATTTAATTACACTACACAACATATTTCTAAAACATAAAAATAATCACTTTCATATTTTTTTTCCCTAAAGATGCAGATTTTTGCATCTAGTAGAAGAAAAAAATAGCTGTCCCTCTTCTGTATTTTATAATTCTGTAATACTTTTTCACTTCATTTTTCACTTTAAAAGGAAAGTAATTGGGACATTTAATGAGATAAATCACCATTATTTTAAATTTCTGACATTATTCCAGCAAAAAAAAAAAAATTTTTTTTAAAGAAAATCTACAAAACATTTTGTCCCTCATACTTTTTCAAGTCTGTTACCAAGCTACAATTTCATGAAATAAAGGTTGACAATTTCACCAAGAGATAGCAGCACATTTGCAATAAAAACACAATACTAGTTAAATATTTACTTGTAGCCATTTTCTTTTGCAGTTGAAAAACAACAGTGTAGTAGAGTAAAGAATTTTTTATAAAGGTGAGTATTTTTATTCAATGTCAAGTCTGTTACCTAATTTTTTATGTTAAAAATATAAGTTTAGTACTTTCTTTTGCTTGAATATTATTATCTAGTTAATATATAAAAGATTTTGTTTTGTTTCTTAGTGTTAATAATTAGCATGTAGGTTTTGGAATATATTTTGCTGTTAATGTCAAGTCTGTTACCCGTCAAGTCTGTTACCATGTTACTGGTAAATAGTGTATAAAATATAGTAAAATAGTGTATAAAAATTATACCAAAAGCTAAAGTGCTTAATTAATTATATTTACAGACACATCTAACTTATACATTATCACTTATTTCATTTTTAATGTGAAATTTAAAAGTAATTTTTTTTAATGTTTTTCTGAATTGTATGCATTTATTGAAAATGACCCATAGACTAAATTTTATATGAAGTGTTAAAATCTTACTCGTAGTTCGTTCGATTTTAACACATGAAATGTTAAATTCAGCATAGATTTTAGAAATAGTTTGAAAACTAAAAAAAAAAAAAGAGACATCCTGTAAGAAAAGTACACAGAAAACATATAAAAATATGAATTTCCCAAGAAGATATTTTAAATATACGAATGCATCAAAAGCCCATAGACGGAGGAGAATTCCGAAGCTGAGTGACCAGCCCCCTTAAGGTTAAAATTAAACAGCTTTAACTTTGATATAGATGCATTCATATAGGTGAACACCAGTGCCAGTAATCATACTGATTGTAAAGTTGTGTTTTGATATTAATTAAACGTATTTTTCATTATATGTGTTGTTTTAATTATTATTCAACTTACACTCATTGAATTACCATTTCTTGTTTTAGTTGACAGTGCATCCTTCGTAAGAAAATTTGCCTTTTTCATAGGATAGAACAGCCGAGAGCTCATAGAAGTCATACAACATTTTCCGAACTGATATTAGATACACCCTCATATTAGTGGCGAAAAATTTTTTTACTTAACGGTGGGTCACCTACCAGCAGTAAATGTTGGGATCCGCTGTACTAGAATGATACAGAAAAAAGCTTTGTGATGACCACAGCATATTTGTTTATTTTAACCCTTTTTGACTCAACAACTCCGATTTGAAAAGTATTTCGTTAGAATTCATGATTTTAAGCATGTAATAAATACATCTGCAATAAACAGAAAATTACATACTTCTCATAAATAGTGTCAATTTTCTAATACAAAATCGTTAAATTACCTTTGTTAAAAATCTGTTATTGGACGTCTTCAGCATTTAAAATTTTACAAAATTTACGGACTTAATTTTAGCAATAACGATCCGAAAATGCTCAAATGCTAAATAAAACTTTGTTATAAAAAATATCTTACTATCGCCGTCTGTTGAGAAATCTATGAACAATTTATATTAACCCTTTATGTACTGAATTATGAATTCATGGAAATTATATCTTCTAAAGCATTTTTCGTGAATTCTTTAATCTACATTAGAAGATTTTTGTAATCATTTAATAAGTTTTAGAAGGATTGGAGGATTTAGAAGGATTCGTTAAATTTGAATATATAGGGATTTTGTGCAATATTTAAAACCCCACTCAAATCTTGTATTTTAAATATTTTTCTTAGTATTTTGTAGAATGAGGAAATGAACAATTATTATGTTCTTACGATAGAAATATAGAAATATTTCCGGATTGAAAATCCCTTCCTCAATGCCATGAAAGCTGAAAAGATACAAAGGCAAAAGAAATCATCCTTTTAAAAATATTTTTGTCTTGTGTAACCCATAATGCTTTTGGTACAAGATAAAGTAATGCATCTATAACTCATTCTAAACTATATTACTACTAATCAATGTATTAAATGAATTTTATAACAAGTTATTTTAATGGTACTTATACACTGCAAATAGAGGCGTCTTAAATTAAGACACATATGTGACTGAAAAGGTATTTCAGACACTTAAGTATCTGAATCTGAAAATTCAGTCATGATAGATGTCTTAATTTAAAACATATAAGTGTCTTACTATGATCATGGTGTAAACGAACTGAGAAAGGTGTCTTAAAAATCTGCAAGTGTCTACTTTTAAGACACTTTGTAACTCCGTTCCGCATTAACCACCAGGCGGCACTCTAGTTGCGCATGCGTTTTAGATGCCTTTCGTTCGAATTGGATGTTCGTTAGTAATTCAAACTGAGCGTTTGTTTTATCTACGCGTACATTTTAACTTATAATTTATTTTGACTTGATTCGGTTTTCTCGGAATGTGAAGTTCCAGGATTTAATCCGTATCGACATAGTGATATTCCATATTAATGGAAGGTGTCAAGCAATAACAATAATATAGTGTTCTTCGTCTCGTCAAAGCAAGTAAAGAGAACTGTTGTCTGGCGGGCTATGTTTTTAGGATGGAAATATTCCATTCTTTTAACAGAGCTAGCCGGATGTGCAAAGGGATTTTTTTTTTAATATCAAAATGTGCTTAACTCACGGATACTAACGTAGCCTCCAATCCGGACGTCGCCTGGGTGGAAGTGATTTTGGAATAACCACACCTTTTTCCAGGTAAGTGGACCCTTCACTATGTATTGAAAACTCTCTGCGAATGTTTTCTCTTTAAATAGAGACCTCACACGAGTCTATAGCTTTATTAGTTCCTGAGTTATGCCAAAATTTGTTTAAAGCATTTTGCCTATTGGATTTCCATGTTAAAATTTTATCTCGCTAATATTTAAATTTCTACTATTCAAATCATCTGCAATCATGTTTCTGTATTATTTTACATCCGATGTTATCCTTAAAATAAGTTTTGGCAAGTCTGCATGGTGTATTAGTTGTTACTGAATCTATTGAGATACACCATCCTAAGCCTTCTTTCTCTGTCTACTCGCACGCCATTACTTTAAAAATAACAGTGACAGCACCTGTTGATCGGCTCATAATTTCTTAATTACCATCAAGGCTATCTTAACAGCGTTTTCTTAGAGTAATTATTACACAAGAGTACCTTTTATATGGGTTTTATTTATGTATACAATATTTTTATAAGCATTTAATGCGACAGCATTTGTAACGTTCACATCGGTTCTACATTTCCCATATGTTTAATATGTGATATGTACTGAAATTCCCAACTCTTTATAGTAAACATCCTTATTTAATTTTTATTTATTATGTATGCTTTTCATGTCTGATGACGTTTTCTTGCGTCTTAGATTTTATACACCGTGATAAATTTTAAGTTATTTAAAAGAATATAGTTCGAAAATCCTTCCATTTACCCATATCATTAATTCCCCCATACATACAGTGAATTACTTGTCTTTATTTATTAGATTAAACTGTTTTGACTGATAAAACTCAAATCCGGTCATGAAATCTGTTTTCCCTTTCTGCTATATACTTTTGTTGTTTCCGAGCATTTTAGAAATACTCTATTTCCTATACTGAAAGTAGTCAACTTCAGATGTTTTCATTTTCAAGCCCGGTGATTCACACCACAATTTGACGACTCATCAGAAATCGTCTGAAATCTGTAGACGTAAAGCGGAGAAAATTTTGTTGGCGTTTTCAATAAATCTTCTTATTTAACTATTTAGAAAATGTTCTCGCCTTATTTCTGTATTAGTCATAATGATTATTTGTAAATTCTTAAATTCATGTAATTATGTGCTGTTAACATAATTGTAAAAATACGGTAAATATATACAGCTATATTTCATTTGAAATCAATTATAATATTGATTTTTTGATTATTTTTAGTAAAAAAGAAATCTGAAATTTAAAATGAATATCAGTAAAAAAATAGAATTTTATACTATATGTACTTAAGCATAACTGGATTTTGTACTTAAAGCTGAATTATTCTATATTTACTGAATCACAATGCAGAGTTGGAATTTTTCTAGAAGGACTTGATTAAAGCAAGGGTAAACTTTGACATGTCCCCCCCACCCGCCCCCCACCACCTACGATTTTTGTTGCCCCAAATTCGATATGCAATTTTTTTAAAGCTTATACGTTAAATGTGTTTCGACATTGTATATTGGTTATAATCAGTATTTTGAACTAAAAAGTAGAATAAGATTAAAAGTTAAGTACAAAAAATTTTAAATACAGTAAAACTCTTAATCGCGGGCACCTTCAGAACGCTGAATCTGTCTGCTGTTCGATTGTGTTAGCTTTTATGAGGTAAATATACATACAGGGAAACCTCCCTGTGCGACCACCGCCATTAAGCGACCACCTCCATTAAGCGACCACCCTCTGAACGACCATTTTTTCATGGTACGAAATTTATTCCCATAGGCTCAATACTAATTTTACCTCTATTCAGAGACCACCCCAGTTGAACTCCCTCCATAAGGGACCCATTTCTTTGACGAAAATGAAACAAATTCCGTTTTTTCCGGGTCGCTTGAAAAAGGTTTTATTAGAATAATAATTCCGGAGAGCGCATTATTTATCAAACTTCTAAACTAAGTTTAGAATTTTTATTTATTCCGGTAACTTTTAAGTGTTTAAACCCCTTTGTTCCTTTTTAGGCAATGAATTTAACTCTGATGACACATTAAGGATGACGGTCCATAAACTCCCCTGCCCTATTCTGTCAGGAAACTCTCAAAGGAATAGATAAAGTAATGAAATCGTCAAAATTCGTTCCAGACAAAAAAAAAAAAAAAAAAAAAAAAAAAAAAAAAAAAAATGCATTTATTTATTGAATTTTGAAAGGACTTGGGAATAAAATTTATAGTAGATAAACCATAAAAGCAAAGCAAACATCAATGTATTCATTTTTTAAACTCTGCAGTAATTAACTTATGTAATTAACTTTTGTTTTGATACTTAAATTTTCATATGTTTTCTTAATTTGAAAAATATAATTTTAGTAACATTAATTGTTACATTTTTTCAACAATTAAATTCTAGATTTTAACATGACCTCCATTAAGAGACCACCTTTCGGAGCGACCAATTTTTATTGGAACGGAAGTGGTCGCTTTAGGGAGGTTTTACTGTATATTGATAAAGGTGAGTGCTCGCTAAAGATAACTGTTCGTATGAAAGCTTTGCAGTAAAATCTCCATAACGGACAATCCTAAATAAAGGACACCACTATGTAGGAAACAGATTTTTTTATTGAAAATATGCAAAATTTTTATACACTTATACCTCAGAAAAGCAGACACCTCCGAACGTCGGACAAATTCCACGATTCCGAGGTGCCCGCTATTGAGAGGTTTTACTGTATGAAGAAAAATATATTTTGTTTTTAACCTTATTCTACTCTAGAAATTCATAATATGGGTTAATAATAAATATTGATTAATAAATATTACAATATAATACTCATATACTGTAAATTTGGGGGAATCCAGTGTTAGATTTTATTTAACACAGAAATAAAAATGCTTAAACTAATTTACTGGGAATATCTTATTTAAATGGGAAAAAATTGCACAACATAGCAGGGATGGGATTCTTTCTGAAGGAGTGAATCATTTTTATATTTGGGAGTAATTTGTTACCATAAAGCAGAGCTGATTGCAGCATGGGCAAACTGGGCTGTTTCTATGGGCCTTTAGTTTTACGGGCCCCTAAATTTGGTACGAAATTTCCATAAAGCTGATATTTTAAATTCGTTTTGATCTTACACTTATTTTAATAAATATTTTGCACTTTTAGAACATGATTAGGCTAAAGAAAATGATATATTTATCCAAATATGTATTTGACGGCATCGAATAGGCTTATTTATTTATTTATTTTTTTTTTTTTTTGTAGCAGTATATGGAGGCGATGGGGGGAGGGGGTGAATGAATACTAGGTCTTTGGACTAGAAGCAATTTGAAGTTCTCACTAAAAGTAATAAACATTTTTGATGCCGTAGGGCATATATGATAACACATAAATACATATTTAGGTGAAAAAAAAAATATATTATCCTATTCTAAAACTACAAAATACTGATTACAATCCTCATAAGGTCAAAACTGATTTAAAATATCAGCTTTATGAAAATTTCATACCCAATTTGGGGTACCCTAAAATCAGGGGGCAGAGAAGCATCCCAGTTTTCCCAAGCTGCAATCAGCTCTGCTGTATGGCAACAAATTATTCCCATTTATAAAAAAAATATTCAATGTGGTCAAACATGGCTGCGTATATGGTTTAGAAAGAAAATGGTCAAAGATGGCTTCATATTGGCTAAAAAAAAAAGGCTCAAAGATGGCCGCAATTAAGACATTTGAAATGTCTGAAATTCAGACGTAAGAAGTGTCTGAAAAATTTAAGACACTTTAAAACGTCTTAAAATTGAACACTCGTGTTTCAGACACTTAAGTGTCTGAAATTCAGACGCAAGAAGTGTCTGAAAATTTTAAGACATTTTAAAACGTCTGAAAATTGAACACTGCGTTTCAGACACTTAAATGTCTGAATTTCAGACATTTAAGTTTACAGTGTAAGTACCGTCAGTAGCTAAAGGGTTAAATGCTTTGTTGGGAGATAGAAACTATAAATAAAATTCTCTTTTAAACCCCACTGTATAAGTAACTGATTTTTGGGTATGCTGCAGATATGCAATGTGGTGATACAAATGATTAATATTGATAATTGTGCTATTTACTTGGAAATGACTACTTAAGGCTCCTGTCCCTGCATTCGAAGACACTAGCGAGCTAATACTAAACCGATGGGGAGGTTATTTTGTAATATCGCATTTACATTTCGACATTTTGAAATAAATTAAAAACTGAAAGTGTCATTCTAAAAAATATCTGCAACCAAAATCGAAAAAGTAAAAAAGGAACCATGTTGAAATGGACCTCAGCTATCCAATGCAAAAAATAAATAAATAAATAAAATAAAATAAAATAAAATAAAACTGTCGAAATGCGAACGAGATAATAGACAAGTAAAAATTAAATTTAAAAAATCTAAAAACCCGTCTGCGTGAAAAGCGAACTCATTAATTATTTCTCATCAATGTGAAACTATTTTTTATATTACTTACCTATTTTTTTTTATTTACTTGTATTGATGACTTTTAAGTTGTGTTTAATTGTTAGTTCCTATCTATAAACACTGTTTTGATGAGGCCTATAGATGTCTAGGAAGGTTAGAGTTGCAGTAAAGCTAGAGATCCTACCTACACAACTTCCAGGTTGAGTTATATTTAAACGGAAATTTTGACTGTAAAATAGTCAATGAAACATAGTCTTCATTTTGAAAGACCTATCCAATGATATGCCACTCAATAGGGTGCGTAAATTTTTTTTTTCGTCTCTACCGCCATTTTGAATTTATAAAAACAAAACCTAGCCTATAACCATCGGGCGGTTATGAGAAACCGATAGAGACCTCATTCATTAAAATCCATCCAGCAGTTGGGATGTTTCGAAGGTATAAAGAAATCCACATACCTTATACGCGTGAAACACATAACCCTTCTTGGCATTCGGGTAAAAATAACCTCCCCTTAGGTTTAGCATTAGCTCGCGAGTGTCTTCGCCTGCAGGGAGGGGAGCCCTAAAGCCCTCCCATAATTTAATTGCCAAGCCACTGCTTTTACTCTAAATAAGAACGAGTCGATTGCACAAATATACAATTAATGCGACTGGACTGACATTGTATGTCCATAGGTTTAAAGAAAAGAAAAGAAAAGGAAAGAAGGAACAAAATCAGTATTAAAGGTTTACGTCACTGGGTTGAGATACCGAGATATCATCGGTCCTTTTTTTCCTCATCACTGATGCAATTGCGAGATGAGTAAGATTGGCTATCTAGGTAATCTCACTGAGTTCAGTAACTCTTGTTGTTAAAGCCACGTTTTGTATTCATATTGTTATTGCAAGATACTTTACTATAAATGTTTTCAAATAACATGCAAGAAATTACTTCTGGTAATGATATTTGAGATTTTGTTTTAGCTTGAGGCTTTAATTCTATTATGAAAATCGAAAGAGCGTTTGCATATGAAATTTATATATGTTTGCTTAAAGAAACAAGGTTATATAAACACGCATACGAATCTCTGAAATTCGGAGTCAAATGCGTGAACTGAATAAGATTTTGATGATTTATGGTGCATGGTATTCATATCCGTAGTCCTGCTATACTTTAATTTGCACATTTAACATATTACACAGGTATAAATGTAAGAAAAATTAAGAAGAAATAGCTAAAATTCTGTTTTGCATTTGTATTGTTAGTCTGTACTATAAATGGTTTGGTTTTGAATAATATGCGATAAATTGTTGAAAATGCTATTTATTTTAGATCTTAAGGCGTATAATCTGTTGTAGGAAGTAATCGTTCGGAGTTTTCGTGGTTTTCTTCGAACCTTGTTCTCCAAGCGTTAATACGGGTTAGGTTCCCTTAGAAAGACCCCCACGAAGGGCACTCCTCCCCCTTAGGTCCCATATCCCTAGTGTTGATAATTGGCCGTCAAAAACACAAACAAACAAACAAACTGTTGTAGGAAGTCCATAGAGATTTTGCATATGAAATTAAGATCAGAATATAATGAAGCAATATACTTATATAAAATGTAAGTGTAGGAAAGTGTAGGTAACCATTCCGGGACGAACCGTGCCATCTATTTTTTTTTTTTTTAAACACAAGCGGGTTTTTTTTTTGTCATTTGCCCGGAGCTTTCTACTAAACCGATTTTACTAATTTTTTTCTCAATGAAAGCTGTTTATTTGTAGATGTGCCCGCAGCCGCATTTTTTTTTAAATATTCCTGTTTTTATATTTTATTTTTAAAAGTTTCATGATATTTCTTCAAAATGGTGGCAATTGGATTACTCCCATGTTGCAGATAAGAGAAATAATGAAAAATATTCAGACACGTGGCTTTTTCGACGTATTTTTTCATTTGCAAGTTATTTTCCGTAAAAACATTTATGCACGTGTGCTTTATTTTTATAACCGAATAAAAATTCATGTTTATTGCAACAGCACGAAGATATTGCCTACTGGGTTTATTTTATCTTTATGCATTATGACTTTGTTAATTTTTTCATTATAATTAAATGGGAAAAATATTTTTATTTGAATATACTGTGATGAAGCATAAAAATACTTATATAAAGTATGGTTAAAAAGTTTGCGCCGGTGACGTTATGCATAGCTTGAAATAAATTTTTACATTAATAAAAATAAGAGGAAAAAATTGATATAATTGTGTACATAATTTTAACTGATTTTCCAGTTCTGAATTCTAAAGATTGGAATCGGAACCTATTTGACCGTTGAACTTATTTCTGAAATTAAATATTGAGTAAGAAAAACATCATCATCATTTGTATCTGTAGAGATCATTTGTTATTTTCAAAATGTACTTTTCTACTATACAAACCTTTCAAAAATAAAATATTCATGCTGTTTTGTTGCATGAAGTCTTATTAAAATGAAACGTAGATCAACATTCCGTCCTTTTTGATTGGTGTTATATACTAGTTTTATGATAAAACCTATGCAGTTTATGCCTCAAATATTATCCCGTAGAATTCAGTGAAATTTTGCTAATTTACAGTGCATTGTGTCTATAGCTTGTTTCATACCGTACACTGTTAAAAATATCGTGAAAAATTACCTCTGTTTTTAAAGGCTATCTATTTTCTGACCAATGAGAATGCTACATTAACACCTATGAAGCGTTCTCATTGGTCAGAAAATAGATAGCCTTTAAAAACAGAGGTAATTTTTCACGATATTTTTAACAGTGTAGCTAATATAGTGATGTAACATTCACACCTCTATATAATAAAACACAGCGTAGCGAATCCGGGGCGAACCTATCAATCTTAGCAATCTCCGAAAAGATGGAGCCACGTTAGGCTTATTTCGATTTGAGATGTGTATGAGAAAACTTATCTGCCTAAATACAAATCTTTTCTACCTGAAATCCCTTCTGTTCAACATAATTTTCTATAAAATATTCAAAACTAACAAAATTTCAATGATTTGCGCAGTTGAAAAAACATTTCGGAAATCGAGCTGGGGAAAAAAAAAAAAACAAAAAAAACGTAGCGCAAAATGTAAACATGGAGCGTAAACAAGAATGTGGTAACGAGTCATTCATGTGATTCATTGAAAAAAAAAAATTAAACCGCAGAGCTATGAAAATTAAAGGAGACGACATAAATGGCGTCACTTAAAGCTGTCCCGAGGACAATGAAAAAGACAGGCTACTGCGGTGCATCCCAAGTGTCTTTTTTTTACAGACCGCTAGAGTGACGTGATGCTATTTTCGCACACCTGCATTGGTGCGTTCGAGCATCACGTGACTCCAGCGGTCTGTAAAAAAAAAATGTGGAATGCACCGCGGTAGCCTCTCTTTTCCGTTAGCCTCGAAGCTGTCCTATACCAGTGCTTACCCATGTGACTTCAGCCGCGGGTAAACAGAATAAAAACACCAATAGGCGTGAAGAACATTTTAACAATGCTTTTGGAGGGACTTTTTCGTGAGGGGGGGGGGGGGGCGTCTTCCCGAGATTAAACATAAAGGCGAAACAAAAAATGCTCCGTAATCCTTGTTTTAAGGTCAAATGCTTAAGGAAAGAATCTTTTTCAATTTTTAATTTCTTTGCACCACTTTTAAAATTTTTTAATTAAAAAAAGTAAATGACCGCCATTTTGAAAGAAGATGGCGGATGAAGCTGGCCAACGAACTCGGGCAAGACATTGATATGTATTATGCACATACTTAATTTTATCCACATCGGTTTATAAATGGGGCATTCTCACAATCTTTTGACTTTCATGTCCCTGAATATTGATTTTTATTTTAATACACTTTTTTGTGTTTTTTTTCATTTCATATTCTGGGGAACATCCCATTCATTGCATGATTGCACAACAATATTAACGAGATAAATAAGTTTTAGACGACGTTGGGGGTCCAAACACCTGGAAAACCCCTATACCGTCCCGTGTCCCTGATGCTGATTTTTAAGTTTGGAGCTGTCTGGATAAAATTATTTCAATAAAAATAATTCGATGTAATTTTAATTTTAAACTGGAACTATTGTTTTATATAAATATGTAGCTAAAAATTAACCTGCACACATTTTTAGGGTTGTTATTATTTTTTAAACTCTGTCCCTGGGTTTTAGATTCCTTATCATCCCTCTTCTAAAATTATACAGAAAATCATTTCAGATGCAGCCACAGAATTTTTTCAAGTTTTTCTCATGCAGAAGTATGCTAGAGAAATAATGTCTAAAATTCTTTGGCAGGAAATTTACTGTAGAATTTAAATCAGCATTTAAATATCAATTTCAAGCATCGTGGCTTTATTGGTAGCCTCACCGTCCCCAAGGTTTATTCCTGCACTTTTCGAGGTAAATTTAAAAAAATAATTAATTTAATCGAATGTTAACAACTGTTTCTAAAAATCAATGAACATTGTGGCTATCACTTAGTCTTAAAGAGATTTTCCTAAAAATAGGTGGTAATTTTCCTTACGGTTCCATCCTTACAGTCCCTTTTTTTACCATTTCGTCCCTTTTTTCCAATACCATCCCTTTTTTTTACCTTACCGTCTTTTCCTTTAACACCCCTTTAAGACATTGTTATACAAAAATTCTGTATTAAAAGTACTACATTGTTATTATTTCTTATTTGAATGTCCTATGGGTACTATGAAAATTCATTATAAGTAAAAATTTAGAAGAAAATAAAAAGTTATAGGGGTAAAATGGTAAGGAAAATTAAACTCGCAAGTTTAACTTAAACCTCAGTTAAATAAAACATTTTTCGCTGCTGACCATTTTTTCTTTATTTTGAATCATTAAGGCATTCGTCTATCAGATTAAAATGTTATTTTAGCAAGTTTAATTTTGTCAGATTTTTTTTTCCCGAAAGTCAAAAGATTGTGAGAATGCCCCAAATACGAGAATTACAGCAGGAGAAATATAAGATTGTTTCAGAATGTTAGTCACCCTAGAAATTGAAATTGCTAAATCTCAGCCATTTTTCAAGATAAGGCGAAACATGAAATGCTCCGGAATCTTTGTTTTAATGTCAAATGCTTAAGGAAAGAACCTTTTTCAATTTTTTATTTATTTGTACCGTTTTTTAAAATTAAAAGTTTAGAAAAAAAATTGAATGGCCGCCATTTTGAAACAAGAGGGCGGATGAAGCTAGCCAACGATCTCGGTCGAGACATTGACATGTACTATGCAAACACTTAATTTCATCGAAATTGGTTAATAAATACGAGAGTTACAGCAGGACAAAATTCAGATTGTTTCAAAATGCCAGCCACCCTAGAAATTGAAACTGCTATATCTCAGCCTATTTTTAAGATAAAAACGGAACAAAATATGGTCCGGAGTCCTTGTTTTAATGTCAAACGCTTCAGAAAAAAATATTTTTCAGTTTTTAATTTATTTGCCCCGCTTAAATATAAAATTTTTAAATTTGTTTTAAATGGCCGCCATTTTAAAACAAGGTGGCGGATGAAGCTGGCCAACGAACTCGTTTGAGGCATTGATATGTACTATGAACACACTTAATTTCATCTAAATCGGTTTATAAATACAAGAGTTACAGCGTGACAAAAATCAGATTGTTCCAAAATGTCAGCCACCTTAGAAATTGAAACTACTATATATCAGCCATTTTTAAAGATAAAAACGAAACAAAATATGGTCCGGAATTTTAAGATCAAACGTTTAAGAAAAAAATATTTTTCGGTTTTAATTTATTTAAACCGCTTTTTAAATTAAATTTTTTTTAAATTTAAATGGTCGCAATTTCGAAATGAGATGGCGGATGAAGCTGGCCAACGAACTCGGTCGAGACATTGATATGTAATATGCACACAATTAATTTCATCTAAATCGCTTAATAAATACGAGAGTTACAGCATGGCAAAAATCGTACATATATATATATATATATATATATATATATGTGTGTGTGTGTGTGTGTGTGTGTATATATATATATGTATATCACATTTCAACGGAGGATGGTTTTGGGGTCTGGGGATCATGATCGGTGAAAATATCCAAAAATTATTTTCGGAAGTGCTTTCGGAAGGCGGCTGCAATAGGTAGCTTTTAACTTTTTGTAATGAAAGCTACCTAGCAGTCAAGTCGTGTTAAGGTTCTTGTGAAACGTATAAATCCGTCGAAAACTGGAAATTAAAATTTTTCACGAAACCAGTACTTTCTTTTTGTAAAGGTAGAAGAAAGTAAAAAGTAAAAGGCCAAAAGTTATATTTTTTTAACCCTCTGAGCGGTTTAAGCGTATTTTTCAGTTTCCCAAAAACAACTTGAATCTATTGTAGGTAAAAATATTTCTACAGAATTGTATTTCAAGATGTCTATCAAATAAAGGGGCATGAAGTGTATTTTAGAAACAAATAGGGAAAGAAAATTTTCATTAAAATTATTTTTATAAGCATTTTTATGAAAATGCAGGAAAGCCCTCAAGACGTTCGGGGGGGTTAAATAAATTCACTAGTTACTGTTTTCTAGCTAGCGTTAATCAAAGCGGTGAATTTTTAATTATCGTACTTCACCCCAGATTAACAGAAAATTTTGAAATTTCATGGGTTGTAGTTATGAAATTAGGCATGATTTTTAAGATAAATATTGAATGCTTAAAAAAAGGTTCTAGTTTTCAAAAATACTATTTTTACGTTTTATTTTTCAACTTTAATAAAATCCACAAAAATAGTACCGTTGACAGTTCTGTTTCTTAATTAATTGCAGATATAAGATTGCATTAATGAGAGGTTTTTTTTTCGTTTTATTTAACAGTAATTAATGGGCCGTTTTCTTTTTAATTAAGAAGTTTTTATTCTTGCTGAAATTTTCATTTTATAAAACAGATTATCCATTAACTCTTACTAAAACTGAAATTGCATTTTTTTTTTTCATTTAAAAACCTTTATTTTGTTTGTTTGAGCTTTAAAAAAATAATCTTTTTATTATTGTTATTATTAGATAGCTTTCATTACAAAAAGTAACTAGTCGGATGTAGCAATCCCAAAACTTTCTTCTATTTCATACATGTTAATACTTGAAAATTCGCTATCACACTGCCAAAATTAAACGGCAATCTATCCCCATCATGAGGATTCTAAAGATATGAAATTCTGTGCATTGGTTCTTGACATATGGCTACCTCTGAAATCGTGTAAATCCAGCATAGTTCAGCCTAGTAGCGCCACCTATTGGGTGCTCTACACCAAAACCTATGTTACACCAAAACCTATGTTACACCAAAACCACCAAACAACCACTTATGTCAAAGTCTAACTGAATCTGAAGTTTGCGAAAAATCCGTGCATTAGTTTTTGAGATAGAACTATTGCGAAAATCCTGAAAATTCCAACATAGCAGCGCCACATATTGGACGATTAACACCTAAACCTAATCAGCAACAACTTGTGTTAACATCTAACTAAATCTGAAGTTAGATGAAAATTCGTGCATTAGTTTTTGAGATAGAGCTATTGCGGGAATCGCGCAAAATGCAGCACAGCAGCGCCACCTGTTGAGCGATTTACACCAACACGTAATCAGCATCAAGTCATATCAAGGACTAACTGAATCTGAAGTTTCATGAAAATCCATGCATTATCATCTCTACCATTGCGGAAATCGTAAAAAATGCAGCATAGCAGCTCCACCTGTTGAGCGATCTACACCTACACGTAATCAGCATCAAGTCATATCAAGGAATAACTGAATCTGAAGTTTCATGAAAATCCGTGCATTAGTTCTTGAGATAAAGTCATTGCGGAAATCGTAAAAAATGCAGCATAGCAGCGCCACCAGTTGAGCGATTTGCACCAAAAACTAATCAGCATCAATTTGTATCAGGGACTAACTGAATATGGATTTTTATTAAATTCCATGCATTAGTTCTTGAGATAGAGCGCCCACAAAATTTGTGTCACACACAGACAGACAGACATTTTGTAAAAACATGTTTTTCGGGTTCTCTGACCCCTAAAACGTGTAAATTCGTCGAAAACCGGAATTCGAAAATTTTCATGAATCCAATACTTCCTTCTTGTAAAGATAGAAGAAAGTAAAAAGCTACCTATTGCAACCGTCTGGAGGAAAGCACTTCCGGAAAATTTTGGTATATTTTCACCGATCATGACCCTCAGACCCCAAAACCACACTCCGTTCAAATGTGACTTGTATAGATATTCCATCATATAAAATTATTACAAATTCCGTAAAATTTTAAAAAAGTGAATATTATGTCATATTGGAAATATAATGGACGTCAACAGGTGGATATATAACATCATATGAGTTTGAAAGAATGTATGAAAACATGGTAAAAACATACCAATGTCTCGAACGAGTTCGTTGGCCAGCTTCATCCGCCATGTTATTTAAAAATGGCGGCCGTTTGCCCCTTGCACTGCCGCGCAATACTTAAATATTATTAATATCCGTTAGCTTCACATTATCGCCAACCTTGGCGACACTTGGCAAAATATCGCCAAATTTGGCGATCAAAAATAAGTAACCATAAATGATACCAACTTGGCTATAGCTTACTAATTTGGCGCAATTCTCATTGAAATTCAGTATTGACGAATATTGTCTTATCGGATTCGTCGCATTTTAACTTCTTAAAATTTGAGTAAAATTAGCTTCGAGTAAAACTTGCAAAATTTTAAAACCAAGAAATACGAAAGCTACCTCTTCCTCCCGGCACTGGCCGAAAGGACTTTTTATTTCTTCAAACATTTATTTGTGAATTTTCAATGTTTCGCTGGCATTAATATATTGAAGTATAAAATTGCTATCCCTCCTTACTTTTGGATTGTTTACGGTTTTACGAAAAAGTAAAACATGAAATTGTGAAAAATTTGGCGCTTATTAGCTAAATGTTTTATTGTTGTGGATCTATTTTAATCAAATTGTTTCAGGTTTGTCTTTCATTCGGTTTCGGGTTGGATTTTACTCTTGCGAGTCCTGTTTGGTAGACTAAAGAAAGTCCACAATATTGTGCCAGATGCAAACAGTATCTACCCTATCTATATTATAAAGGACAAACATATCTGTGCGTAACGCATACGTCATTTTGCGAATAGCAACACTTTGAAATTTGAAATAAAATTTTGGTTTTGCATTTTCTTTACTGCAAATTTTTAAACTTCTATGCATCACACATTTTAACTTTTTACACCGTCGTATAAGGAAAAAAATTCTCTTTTAAATACTATTTGTTTGAAAGCTGTATCTCAATTTGTTTTTGAGAATATTAATTTTTTTGTAGTTTTTAATACAAATTTTGTAATTGTGGCAACTGAAGTACTCCATTTATACTGAAAGTAAAGGGAAAATATTCATGGTTTATTATTTTTATTCATTATATCCTCATTGATTGCCATTTTCACATTACAAATAAAAGTAACTTTTTTATAATTTTTGAACAGAAAATGATGTCAGACATTAAATAAAACACGCATTCTTCTTCATAAATCAGCTACATTTTAATATTTTTACATTACGCTGATAAATGAGTTTGAGGCGCTCGGCAAAATGATTCATTGAGCAAAAGTGATATATTTAAAACAAAACGATCATTTTTTTTTTTTTTTTATATAAAACTAAATATTTGACCAATACTACAAATGGCGAATACTATGACAACTAAAGTCAAATTTCTGAAATTTTTTTTCGCGGGTACTAAGATTAGAACTTAAGGTTTGTGCGAATGTTCACATGAAAAGTTGTATCGGACAAACGTGACTTTAACTTTGGAAATGCATTCATTAATAATCTATTCTTTTGCGCGTTAAAATACTTTCAAATTGTGAATTTGAGTGGTGCGTATGTAAATTACGAGAATGTGAAAATAACGTACAGTTTAGATTTTATGGGGGGAAATTTTATGATGTGACAAAGCGAAATCCTTTTTACTGATTTTTCATCCCGTAAAAACAAACATAAGAGCTCCATCGATAACTTCATCATAATTACTCATCTTGATTACGTAATCTAATACAGTTTAATTTTTCAATAATTTAAGCAGTTGAAGTTTGTAGAAATAATATTTTGGTAATTTTGGATTTAAAATATTATTTGTTTTAAGAGTTAGACAACCAATGTAAGATGAATTTTTTGTTGTAATTATTTTTGTAGGTTTATTATAATTTCGATCTGACAGTTCCTTTCAAACATTTTAGTACGTCGAATTTCGACGGGTTGCAACTCGTATATGTAAAATCTTAATGACATGAATTTGTGTGTCGATTTTATGAAATGACTAATATATGAATTCTGATATATGAAACGAACACATGGAACAAATTTATGATCAAAGTTATGACTATACAATTAAATTCACGGTGCGTAGTATAATTTAGAGAGAGAGAGAGCGTGAAAAAAAGGAAAAGAGAGGGATACAGACACACAGGCAGACACTGAGAGAAAGAGACAGAGAAACAGATGGTTAGAGAGACACACACAGAGAGAGAAACAGATAGACACACAGACATACACAGAAAAAGAGACACACAAATAGAAAGACAGATATATAGACATACAGAGAGAGAAACAGATGGATAGACAGACGGATAGAGAGACAGTCACACAGATGGATAGAGAGACAGACACAGAGCGAGAAACAGACTGACAGATAGAGAGAAAAACAGATACATAGATAGACAAGCAGGAAGATAGAGAGACAGATAGACACATAATTTTTTTTAAGTCCGTGGGGTATCGCACGAAGAGCGTAGATGCAGACAGGGATGTAGTGGAGGGTATACGGTGGTATACGCCTGTATACCGTCTGGATTTTCTTAAAGAACACCGTATACCCCCTGTTTCTCAAAAAAAACTATAGTATATGCCTCTTGAGTATATCTCCTCTGCCAAGAGCGTATACCCTCTGGTTTTTTTACGACTACACCACTGGATGCAGAGCATTAAAACAAAGATTTATATAATTAAAATAAAGAGGTATGCATTAAAATAAAGATTAATTATGTCATTTCGGGTTTTGCATTAACTTCAATTGGAATTTTCGAGTTTAACCCTTTGTTGCATAGTGTCCACTACAGTGGACAAAATTGCCAATTTTTTCTTTCCCAACCTATTTCATTCACAGTTCCTATTTAAAGCTTATGCTACTTTTTGACATTCATGCTTGCAGGGAAAAAATCGAGATGGCGAAACAAGACGGTTAACTTACTTCTTGAGATAGAATTAATAGGGATGTCCCATCAGAATCCCTGTAAGTTGTTCAACATGAACTAAAATGTTACTAAACCTATAATAATATTATTTAAATGATACTTTGTTCCTTAATTATTGCTTTTAGATGTCTTGGCCTAATAGACAATTGAAAAACAAGCATAAAAATACATTTTTGTTTATTTTATGGAAGGTTTTACATAATGTCCACTATAGTGGACGCCATGCACAACATCAACATTATGACATTTTACTCTGTCAAGTGAAGTCGATGGCATGAGTGTGGACAGTGAAAATTTTTAAATATAATTTTGATGTGTTTATGTGATTTCAATATTATGCAGGCATATTTTATATAAATTTTCATCTCTTTCACATTTTTAAAAGTTATAAATGCCTGACTTCATTTATTTATGCAATTTATTAGTCTTAAAAAAATCGCATATGTGTTCATTCGAAATAGATCTGTATGACAATATTGAAAAACATTAAAATAGCAATAAACAATTTTAAAATTAATACCTATGGAACATCTTTTTTAAATATTTTTAAAATTTTTAAGTGAAAACTTATTTGGATTTATTTATTTATTTATTGTACAACAAGCATACGACTTGTGTGCAAAAGAAATCCCGTTGTATACAGAAGCTCGTTTCCAAATTGTGACATACAATTTGGAAAATTTAAACTGGCTTTAGCAAGTGGACTCATTGAGTCAGTGTCGTGATAATCTGATGAACCGCATTTGATTCCAGATTCTGAAAAATGTGATATGCTGGAAAACAAACAACTAAGACAATTGACAGTAAGAGCAAATTCTGTACACAAGGACACCAGATATGATAAGGTGGAACACTTACCCCTCAAATATCCCAAAATGCACAGCAATGCAAGGTAGAACTATGTAAAAGGAAGTCAACATATTCATGCGTAAAATGCAAAATTTACATTTGCGTCGATGCAAAAACTGATTGATTTTACAAATTTCGCCATTAATGAATGTTTTCTCAATTTTAATCGCAATTATTTTTTAAATATGATAATATTCTAGCAGAAAACTATCATAAATCTTATTTTTCTAACAGCACTACATTTCAATTCTGTGTTCATAGTGTCCACTATAGTGGACAAACTGTAACTCGAATAATAAAAAATTATTTCACATAAAATAATTTTTTTCTCATTCAGCATGATACTTTTAGTAGGAAAATACTACATTTAACATTGGGGATTTGCCAGTTTTAGAATATGCAACAAAGGGTTAAGTCAAATATAACCTGACTCTTGCTGGACTCTAATAAGGATAATGATAAAGGGTTGCCACTAAAACACGGATATAAGAAACATTCTCTTGAAGTTTATATTAATTTTTCCCCCGTAAAAATCCCTCGTTGTCAAGAGTGTAAAACTAAAATAACAGGGAAAATTCATTTAATCCTGCTTGAATTTTAAAGCAAAACTTATCGTCACTTTACCCTTTTCTAAAAATAAATCATCTTTTATGACTTAAAACGAAAAGTTTATTACATGATAAGTATCATATCTCGATAGAAAAATTATTTGTGCGTCTTTTATATGCATTATTCATGCTTCAACTAAAAATATTTTATGAGAAACTATGAGTCTTTTAGGATTTTAATAAAATCCACAAAAGTCACCGCTGTTGACAGTTCTGTTTCGTTATTAATAGCACAGATGAAGGTGCATTAATGAAAGAGAAATAAAATTCGGGTTTTTTTCCCGTTTTTCTCCGGAGTAATTAATGGCCTCATTTCCTTTTTAATTAAAAAACATTGATTGTTGTTAAAAGTTTCAGATTTTTTTTTTTTAAACCCTAGATTATCCATTAATTTCCACTTCCTAAAATTCTGCTGATAAATCTGAAACTAGAATTGCATTTTTTTTTTATCCAGGAGGAATCTTTTCTTTGTTGATAAATATTTTGTTGTTGTTCTTTTCTTCAAACATTTGTTTGTTAAACTTCCAGATATTGTAAACATTAATATGTTTAACCCGTTGAAGGGCGGTGATATATTGTTTGTACCTCTTGATTTTAATTACCAAATTTTTTTAATACAATTTTGCTTCGATCGTTTAAGTGCAAAAAATGTTTGAAATTATTTATTTTCAAATGATTTTTTTTTTGTGTGTGTGGGGGGGGGGGGATTCTGGTGTGAATCCAACATTTCAGGAACACAATTAATTCCCCGAAAGTGTTTAAGGGCGATTCCGTGGGGAGCGTCATACCCGTAACGCAGGCTTTAATTTGCATTTATTCAATTATTTATTAAATTTTAATGTTAATTCTGATTTTAAGTGGTATGGTAAATAAGTTATTAGCATATTTTTAAATTTAAATGTGTGACTCACAGAAGTATATCATTTAATTTCATTACTCAAAATGTGCTTTTTTTCTACTTCAGAAAAAAAGCACATTTTGAGTATGAAATTAAATGATATATTTCTGTGAGTTTTACTTACACACATTTAAACTAAAAAATATGTTAATAACTTATTTACCATACCACCTAAAATCAGAATTAACATTAAAATATAATAAATAATTGAATAAATGCAAATTAAAGCCTGCGTTACGTGTGTGTTTCTCCGCATGGAATCGCCCTTAAGTGTGAAATTTCTGTCTATTAAAATCTAAAACTAAGGACACAGTTCTTTTATAAAGAAATAAAATATTATTTCGGATTATTGAACTTATACTAGAAAACCGAAATTCTGTTAGAAATAAAACATTGTTTTGTATTGAAAAACTTTGGATTTTTTTTTTTCCAAGAAAAATAGTGCGACAATTTTTATAAAAAAAATTTATGTAGTATACAGCTTGTTTCAAAAAAGACAACTTTTAAGAAGTCGAAGAACACAATGAAACAAATGATTCTTATACAGAAGAACAGGATCGAATCTATTTTACCATAAGAAATACAAGGCGTCACACTCCAATCCAAATCTGGATTTTTGTTCATAATGTAGCAATAAGCAAGTTATTTTAAGGAAATATTCAGTAGACTTTACTTTCTTTGTGTGGAATTCGATGAAAGGTGTTGGAAGTGCACATTACTTTGATCAGTGACAACGCGTGTAATGTCAGTTATATTCAGAAAAGTTGTAATGTATCAAGAATATCAATCCCCAAATGAAGATAAATAACAATCAATTTTATAAAGTTCAATAATTAAAAATCTTACGATACTCATCAGCGTACATGTAAATAAAAACTATATTAAAAATACATTACAAATTATTCCCAACGTTTCGTGCTCTTTCTAACGAGCCATCTTCAGGGGAGAGAGTCCTTGACCTCCTCGGAGCGAAGTTTCCAACATCACATTCACTTTCACGACGACACATTTATAAAGTTCTTTCATGTGTCATAATTAATCAAGAAAATCAATCACGTTTGACAGACGAATAAGGATGTAAGACGTTTATTTACGTATTCTTATATGTAATCCCTTCTGATTGTTTCAGGGACATTCAACTACTCAATAAATAGTGACTTTTATAAACTATGTGAACATTTTTTTAGTTAATGACTTTAAATTATGTATAATAATTTTTTTAATTTATTTGCACTTCCTGTTTTTTTACATATATGATTTTATGTGTGTATTACGTAGTTAGTTGTTCGGATAAGTCTCAAAAGAGACATGCAGCTTTTTCTCTGCTCTTGTTTTAACAGAAGTTAATAAATACTATTATATTCAAGGGTGGAGTAGCACAGTTGAAGTTTATTCCAACAGAGCGAAAAATGTCCAGACCAGGGATCGAACCTGGATAGTTGGCGTGCCGTGCCAATGCCTTACCTGTTAGGCTATCCGGACCGATACCTGGCTGACATAATTCACTCTTATTAGTTGGACTTGGTTGCGAACTGCAGCGCTAGTTTTCTTTCATCCAAGCTATAACTATAGCATTTACATGATGAAACTACTTTTAACACGGAAACTCCTGTATACCATGTAATTAGGTCATAATAAAGGGAACGAATATTTTTTCCAACTGGATTAAATCATATTCAAGGGTGGAGTAGCACAGTTGAAGTTTATTCCAACAGAGCGAAAAATGTTGGAATAAACTTCAACTGTGCTACTCCACCCTTGAATATGATTTAATCCAGTTGGAAAAAATATTCGTTCCCTTTATTATGACCTAATTACATGGTATACAGGAGTTTCCGTGTTAAAAGTAGTTTCATCATGTAAATGCTATAGTTATAGCTTGGATGAAAGAAAACTAGCGCTGCAGTTCGCAGCCAAGTCCAACTAATAAGAGTGAATTATGTCAGCCAGGTATCGGTCCGGATAGCCTAACAGGTAAGGCATTGGCACGGCACGCCAACTATCCAGGTTCGATCCCTGGTCTGGACATTTTTCGCTCTGTTGGAATAAACTTCAACTGTGCTACTCCACCCTTGAATATGATTTAATCCAGTTGGAAAAAATATTCGTTCCCTTTATTATGAGTTAATAAATACATTTTCCTTTTTTCTGAAATAGAGAACGTCTAGTTAAAAAATGGTTGGATTGCGCATAGTTGGCCAGCTCCACTAGCTCCTTTAATACCGTTACGTTTATCACAAACATGGGTTAACAAACTCTAGGTAAGGCTATTGCGAATTTTGTCAAAGTAATGTGAATAAGTGGATTGCGAACAAGACCGGATTAGCCCTAAAGTTAGCGGAAGCACGGTACCATTTCGGGTCTTTTTGTTATTCAAGAAAAGTTTTCTAAACTATACATACAATTAAATTCATCAAAACTACAAATATGGTTGCTTAGCAGATTCAGATTTCATTAAACAGATTTGTTGCCCCTATCAAAATATCATAGAACATATTTACCTGCATCGAAATTTGGCAGCGGCGGCCCGTACAGTCAAATTTTAACAATATTATAACTCACTTCAGTTAAATTTTAAGAGGGCCTTTTTAGCTAACCTAATTAAACCTTCCCAATTATTTTTTTTAGAATTCATAACCAAAATACTGTATTTTTATTTGCATGTGAAAACTGCTCTATTAAACAGTATGTATGTGTAACTATATATAATATATTAACAGTAACTCTTGGTTTAGAGGACAATACTTTGAGGGAAAATAATTGAAAAATTGCTTTTCCTTATTTAGAAATAACAGTTTTCCAAATTTCCGGTGGGAATTCAGCATTACACAAATGCATTGCTTGCCCCTCAAAGGGTTAAGCATTCCGTATATAGGAAACATTGCACTACAAAACTTTAATATATATTATTTTAGGGGGATTGGGACTTTTAAATCTTCACATGTACAAATACGTGCACTTACATAAAGTGTATGTATAGGTACATGAGGATTCACGACTCTCTAACTTTAAAATCCAATAATGCATTAGCTACAATAAATATAAGTGACATAATTATCAGGTAACTCATAAATTTTGTATAAAGTACTTTTAAAAATAGTTCAAATTTTTGCCGATAGTTCATGCAGTCTCAAAACTGTGAGTGCCAATTAACTTTAAAATTTCAAAATAGAAAACAGTTGTTCGTATTTCAACAAACTAAATACAATTAAAAAAATAAAAAAGCAATTTAACAAATTACAACGACCATTTGGAAAATGATTTTTTCAAAGACTAAAATTTAAGACATAAAAAATCGCACGGATTTGATCATACATTACGTACGCCATGAATTAAACATTAATAGTGTTATCACACGTAAAAATTGCAAGCGATAAAAATCGCCTGCTACTCGTACGTATTATCCACCTGAAACTTACGGATTATCCAAGCATTTCATTGGCTGTTCGGGAAAAGGCTTTTCCATCGTCAGATTTCCAAGAAATCTGACGACACATTTTAAATGAAATTTCATTCTCAAACTTCTAAACATCCCACAATATTACTTTTTACACCGTCGGATAGAGAAAAAAATGTACTTTTAAATGCAATTTATTTGAAAGCGGTATCTCAATTTGTTTCTGAGTTATTTTTTTTTGTAGTTTTTATTACTTTTTTGTCATAGTGGCAACAGAAGCTATCCATCTCAGTTGAAAGTAAAGGGAAATACAGATTACTGTATAGACCAATCAGAAAACGAATAAAATGCGGATTAAACCAATAAAAACCTTCAGATATGCTTTTGATTTCCTACCCTGACGGAGAACAGTAACAATTTTTCCAAATGGTTAATAAAAATTGAGATATCTGATGCAGTTTTACACTTAAACTTGAATCTTCTAATTTGAGTCAGCATAACGTCATCTATCAACAAAAATTATAACTATTTTTAAAAGTACTGTGTATAAAATTTATGAGATAATTATGTCAATTATTTCATCGTTATAACTCTTATAAATTATGCATTACTGCATTTTAAAATTTGGGAATCCTTTATAAAAAAAAAACATTTTGTAAATAAAATTTATGAGTTACTGATAATTATGTCAATCATTTCGTCTTTACACCTGTTATAAATTATGCATTACTATTCTTTAAGTTTTGAGAAATCTTTATCCTGTGTGATTTAAAATGTGTACAGAGCATTTAAAAAAAAATGCTATTATTATGTTTGTTTTTAATATAATTATTTTACAAAAATAAAAGCCTTATTTCGAAACATACCATGGCCATTAAAATTACTAAATGCACGTACCTGAAGGACCTGCTATATCAAGCATGAACGCTTTTTAGCTTGATCTACCGTATTTTTAATGGGACTAAAATAAACTGAACTTGCAATTTGGCCAATAACGTGTTTTTATAGATTTTAATCTCGAAAGAAAAAAATATTATTTATCGTCTGCTATCTTTGTTTTCAGCCGTCGCTTTGCATTGCAATAAATACTTCCTGCGCTTTTCCTTTTTGAATGTTCTCTTTGTTTGATAATTTTATTTTTATATCACATTGACATTCAAATGTGTTTTATGATAAACACGGCGGCGGTAAGTTTCTGTTTTCGCAAGCGTGAAACTGATGCTAACAGCCTTTGTGGCTGTTTTTATAGTGACCATGATAACCTGTTAGATAAAAGAAAATGTCCGACAGAGTTACGATTACAATAGAATTTTTGCATATTGTACTATTTGAGATTCTCGTCTAACATCCTGTTAAGCTCAATGAGTTCAGCGGTAGATTGACGTTTGGATGTGGTTGAACTTTCGTCGTTTTCTTGCAAGTTTCCGAATTTAATTGCTTTTATGTTTTCTGTCATGGCAAGTTGCTTACAGATTTTTCATTGTTTTGGATTCTCCGATATGTCGTATGATAAATTTAACAATGTGGACTTTTTTATTCTGTGAAACTTTATTTCCGGAGAAACATATTATTACTACCAATTTAATTTCTCGAATGGTTAGTTCGGCAATTGACATTATTCTTGTGACGTCACAAATGGTAAAATGGCGATTTTTATTGCCTCCAACTGAAAGGAAGAATGAGATCCATTTCTTTATGGATTATTAACTGGAAACAAATGCTAAACTATTTATGTTCTTTTAAGTGTAAACTAACTTTTCTGCAATCGTCTGCATGCGGTAAGTACAGTGAACAGTATTCCTGTGACGTCACAATTGGTACAAATAAACACTACTGATTAAAATAAACAATTAAATTTAAAAAATAAAAAAAAAACGACTGCGTATAAAGCGAACTAATTAATTATTTCTCATCAATGTGAAACTTTTTTTTTTCAATTCCTACTATTATCTCACACTATATATATCTTGTTCAAGTTTTCAATCGTTAATAAAATACTTATTATTCATCCAATCAAGCTCAAATAAATTTTTTTATACTTGTAGTGGATGACACTTGATGTTAATCCAGTTTTTTTTCAAATATTCATTCATTAATTAAATTAAATTAAATTAAATTAATTTTCAATAATCGAGAGAGCCCTCTTCTTGATCAAGGCATTTTAAGCGCCACTCGAGGAAAGAAGAATGGGAGAAAAAAAATTCTCTTATTGACCTAGGAATTGACTTAAAATATTTTTTTTTATTACTTGTTTATATTACTACCTTTTTTTTATTTATTTACTTGTAGGGTGTAAAAAAAATAAAAAAAATCGGATTTTTTTTATTTTTTTCCCTGTGTTAAAATATTAAACATCTACCAAGAACTAAGCATTTCAAAAATGAATAACCCTCCAATTACTAACATAATCTATGTTTTTTGCTTTAATTAATAAAATTTTAATTATGTAATTATAGAAATTAAAAAAAACTGCAAATTAAAAATTTCTTTAGTAACATACAACATTATGTGCACTAATATTTTGTAATAATTATGTAAACCAATATTAAATACAGCTTATATTTTAAAGTTATTGATAAATTGCATTTAATTTTAAATTGATGATACAGATTAAATTTTGTAATTATTAAACAATTTACTGTTTAATTAAGAACACAATCTACATTTTTGAAAAAAGTGGTTGAAAAAAGATGATAAATAATAGTTCGATAAATTCATAAAGCAGCCAGTAATTTTACACAGGTTCTAAAGCGTATGTATATCAAATTGATCTAAAATTTTAGCAATGTATACAGCAAACTCACACATAATTTATGAATAGATTACACAAATTGTATTTTTGAAATTTAAATCAGATTGTTTTCCCACAATATTAAAATATTTGAATAGCTACTAAATATTATAAAGTTTTGAAGTTATTTAACATTTAGTTAGATGTTTTTTAAATGTATATAATACTTCTTTTTACACACTTTAATATTGTTATAATTAACAATAACAAATATTACATTTTTTACAAGTGATTCATTACTGATTATAATGCTTTTTCACACTATTTTAAAAAATCAGAAAATATGTCATTTTTATCATCTGATTTAAATCAGTTGATTAAAATCATTGACACTCTATTGCTATGTTTATTGTACATAAAAGAATGAATAACTTGATTATTAAAAGGAAATTATGACATTGTAAGTTATATTAGATTTAAATATCAATTTTAAATTAAATGCTCTTTATGTTTGTTAGATAAAACCATGCTTTTTACAAACTTACTGTACTTAAATTTTTCACAATATTCAGGAATTACGCTTAGAAGCAATTATTTAAAGCTTTGTTTTGTGTATTCATAAGTCACAATACCTGTAGAAACTTTCCAAATTATGTTCATCTTAGATTTGAATACTTTATGTCATTTTAAACATTTAAAATTTTTTTGATTTTAATCAATGATTTTTTTTAAAAATCACTTGATTAAAATCATGATTTAAATCGCTGATTTAAATCAACTGATTTAAATCGTTGACACCCTATTTACTTGTATTGATGACTTTTAAGTTGTGTTTAATTGTTAGATCCTATCTATAAACACTGTTTTGATGAGGTCTATAGATGTCTATGATGGTTAGAGTTATAGTAAAGCTAGAGATCCTACATACACAACTTCCAGGTTGTATAATATTTTAACGGGGCTTCTGACTATAAAATAGTCAATGAAACATCGTCTTCATTTTGAAAGACCTATCCAATGATATACCACTCAATAGAGTGCGTAATTTTTTTTCCGTCTCTACCGCCATTTTCAATTATAAAAACAAAACCTAGCCTATAACCATCGGGCCGTTAAGACGAATTGATAGAGACCTCATTCATTAAAATCCATCCAGCCGTTGGGATGTTTCGAGGGTATAAAGAAATCCACATATACAGATACGCGTGAAACACATAACCTTTCTTTTGAGTCGGGTAATTATAATAAACTTTTGGAAGAACTGCTTTTTTATTTTATTTATTTATTTATTTTTTTTTTTTGAGGCTTTTTACTTCACTTTTATTTTATCAGTACTATAAATCTATATATCATCCGATATATCATTAACTTCTTCGCGACGTGCGGCACGTATCCATGTCGTATACGATTTGCAAAATCCTTGAATTTGGACACAGGTATTATTTTTACATATCTTATCGCAGATTATCAGGGATTAAATATAATACAATAATTTCTTTTCAAAAAGAATGTTGCCGAAAAATTTTAAAGAAGCCCACATATACAGATACGCGTGAAACACATAACCCTTCTTTTCAGTCGGGTAATTATAAAAAACTTTTGGAAGAACTGCTTTTTTTTTTATTTTGAGGCTTTTTACTTCACTTTTATTTTATCAGTACTATAAATCTATATATCATCCGATATATCATTAACTTCTTCGCGACGAGCGGCAAGTATCCATGTCGTATACGATTTGCAAAATCCTTGAATTTGGACACAGGTATTATTTTTACATATCTTATCGCAGATTATCAGGGATTAAATATAATACAATAATTTCTTTTCAGAAAGAATGTTGCCAAAAAATTTTAAAGAAGCGTAGTTGATGCTTGTCGCGAAGGGCTTAACTGTAGTGCAAGAGATAAAGTTCAAATACGAAGGCTTAAATAGAATAAGACATAATTCTGTTATCTCAATTAAATTTATATGAAGATATCTGGACACCACCTTTCAGACAAATTTACAAAATAAATATTTTCAGATACTGCAGAATTATACGTAAACATGTATTTATATTTATACTAAGTACTTGTTGAATTCAAAGTCTCCCATTTGTTTTGTTTTATTTAAGTAGTTTTAAAAATGCCGAAGTTAATTCAACAAAAATATTCCAAACTAACTTTTCTTTTTCTAAACAAATTCGCCTTTTTTTTTCCTTTTGTGCTAAATGAATGGAAATACCTAACACATAAAAAAAAAGGAATGCGCAGTTACCAATGACCCAAAGCGACCATTTATTTGTGTAATGAGTCGTTTATTGGGCATCTGAGGCCATTAAAGTATAAAGAAGTTTGTCTCGTTAGTAGCATCTCCTTTTCAGGTTAAATTTCTTTGTAACTGATACTTTTTTATTTATTATTTTCCGCTTTATTTGAAAGATACTCTTTACTTCGTTATATTCCTATAATAACTGAGAAAAAATAAAGTAAGTTCAAACCGACGCTTCTTGTTAAGATTGTTCATCAATTGTTCGTCTTTTATACACTCTTTTATTCAACTTGGATTTTGTATGGAAAGATGGAATTTTTTAATCTGTTTTTAAATCACTTCCTGGTGGGCTTTAAAGGTTATAGAAAATTATGGACAAAAGTGTATTTCCGGTGGCAATACAACATTTTAATATGTTTAGAACTTAATTATTTACCAGTTTATTTTCAGGCATTTTTTTCCGTTAGCCCGCCACAGGAGAAAAATCACGAAATATTCTCTATGGTTGCATTTGTGTGTGAGTTACAACAACAGTGGATTTAATGATAAGCCAAACCACGCTCACCAAAAAGGCCAAATGGATGTGAAACTGCAACAACGAAATATTTTTAACAGTATAAAGTAGCAAATATAACTAAAAAATAACATGCGTAATATATATTTTTTTTAAATACGCTTTAATCAATTAATAGTTTCATATTAATTAAATTATTATTATAAGTTGTGAAATCAATTTAGAAATCCTAAAAATATTGTTTAAATAATGCCTCTTTTTCTAACCTGTAACCATATCTTAAAAAATAAATAGAGCTAAAATTACACGTTTCTTTAGTTAATTCACTAGCAGTAAATTCACCGTTGAATTTTCTCTAAAATATGGCCATTATTTATTTATTTATTTATTTATTTTCATTGATCGTGTACATATTGCTGGAATTGGCGGTCAGTTTAGTAAAAGGGTCCTGTCACTCCTGTACTCGGACACTATTAGTGTTTGTTTAATGTAACACTAGGATTGGGTTAACGTTTCAAAATTGTAAACATATAAGTGCAAATATACGTGTGAGTACATTTCGTTTGGTTACATGAGCACTTCAATAAACCAATTTTCTGAGATTTTTTAGAAAAAAATTTTTGATCTGAGCACTTTTTTGATCTATCATATCTCGCTTATTTCTGATGGAATTTTTAGTCTGCTGTACTCATTCGACGCATAATTTTATGGTCTACACTTTATAAATTAGAACTGCTTCTGTAGAGTGAACGGTTTTTGAGTTATTTGCAAAATACTGAAAAAGGTCTGAATTTTTTTAGGTTTTTGTGGTGCCACGTCTGAAGCTCACTAGGAAAAATGGGACAAACTTCAAATCCCTTCATTTGGATAAAAACAAAGTGATTAAAACGATTTCCAGCTTTCCGCGAATTTGTGCATAAAAATGGCCCTTTTTTTGAGCTTATTTTACTGGACTACAAGTGATTATCCTGAAGGTATTTTTTCACACTCGGACCAAAAACTTCATTCATCAACTCATTGGAAATTTATCTGGTGACCCATGCTTTCTTGTTTGCCCTCCACATCACACACAATTCACTTTTAATCGCAGTGTTTCCGCTAAAAACTGCCGGAGCTTCTGAATGGTACAACTGTAAGAGCAACCTTTTGCAATATGTTACATTAACCTCTTTTACTGCTTTCTTTTTCTCCAGAATAGAACTTATCGTGGATGGGGATTTCTCGTGCATGCGGCTGATTTCAACAATTTTAATGTCGCCCTCAAATTTTTGAATAATTTCCTTCTTAAACTTGATCGTGCTCCTGACCTTCTTCTTTGAAGGGCTGCTGGCTCTGGAAACTTTCTTTGGTCCCATGGTGGAGCACTCGTAATCAATAAAAAAGAACAAAAATACACTGGAAATAAACGAAGTAAACGAAATTGTTTGCCTAGACTCGCGGGGTTGATGCACACACGACAGGAAACAACACCACACTGAGCAGGAGAACGCGTGGGTCGCCCATTTGGTTTCCGAAAAACGCAGTGAGATCATGTGGGTACGCCGACGAAATCCAAGCCAACCGACGAATACCGAGACAAATTTTTCGTGGAAAAAATCGACGAAAGCCGAAACCGACGATAACCGAAGTCAACAAAAACCGAGGGGTATTACTGTACTGTCGTGATTATTGTAGTGATAAGTTAAACAAAAAGGAGAGTCTTTTGTTTAAGTTAGAAAATAGATAGGCAGAACAATAGACGAACGAATTAACTTATTATATTCGGATCTTAAATATACTTAAATTTTGTTCAGATTAAAAAAAGAAAAAAAGAGCAATATTAAAACATACTTCAGGGTGAACTTGTCGAAAGACAGTAATGAAATGCGGATAATGGAAATTTGTTAAATCCTGTCCTTATTCTGTACGTTTAATTAAATTATTATTCTTACTTTACTCCTGTCCTTATTATTTATGCTAATAAAATTTACTAATCGTTCTTTGCACATAATTTTAATTCCTTCCAAAAATTAGCCTAATATTATATTTCACTTTTATGTATACCAGTAATCTAATTGAATAGAATATTTTGTTACATCGCTCTTTCTCTACAAATCCCTTCCTTTGTTGATTACATTCGTGAAAGCTTGACAGGGCGGCTATTTTAATGATGTCCGATATACGTATATGTCTAATCTATTATTAATGAGATTCTATCGGGCTGTTTTATATTCGGTATTCCTATAAAATTCGTCTTTCAGTAACTGAAGGTAACTGATTTTCCATGCGTAATTGATGTAAAAATTGGAATAAAATTTGTCCTGAAACATATTATTTGTTTGGATGTGTGCGCGCATGTATGACTGTAAATGATAATTAATTAAATAGTTTAATTAAATAATATTCCTTAATAAAAAAAAAAATACGTTTCACGCATAGGTTATCATAGCCCAACGTGTTATATTCAGGTTGATTTAATAAAAGATGGGACAAATTACTTTAAGAGGTGGTAGTGCTGTAACTTAAATATTTTAACTAAATAATGCTTTCTCAATTTAAAAAAAAAAGTATGTTTCGCGCATAGGTTATTATTATAATATCCACCATTATAAATGCATGGTGATGATTTTTAAAAAGATTGGACGAATTACTTTAAAAGGTGTTAGTGCTGTATTTAACTAAATATTTTAATTAAAGGTTTCCTCAATAAAGGAAAATCATGTTTCACGCATAGATTATGGTTATAATATCCAACATTATATAGATAGGGTGATTTAAAAAAAGATTGAACAAATTTCTTTAAAAATGTGTTAGTACTGTCTTTAACTAATTTTTTTAATTAAATGTTTTTTCAATAAAGAAAAATCGTGTTTCACGTATAGATTATGGTTATATTATCCAACATTATATAGGTAGGATGGTTTAAAAAAAGAATGACCGAATTTCTTTAAGAGTTGTTAGTGCTGTTTTTAACCCTTTCAGAGGCAAGCAAATGTGTTTCTGTAATGTTAAATTCACACCAGAATTTTATAAAAACCCAAGGTTCTTCTACATAAGGTTGTTCCATTTGAAGGATAGCCAATCAGAGCAGAGCAGGACTGTTACGTCATGTGGCGGACAAGATCGGAGATTGACTAACGGTGAGAAAGTAAATGGATGCGTAAAAGAACGGAATATGAAGTAAATAAATTTTTAAAAAGCAGATCTTCGAAAGTAAATTGAACGAAATCACTTTCCTTAAAATTTGTTCAAACACTGATTGGAGTTAATTAAATATAAAATACATAATTGTTAAATAATATCACGATACGTTTGTTTACATTCAAATACTTGAGTAAATTCGCGAAAAAAAATTAAATTTTCAATGCGTAAAAGTACAAATGAAAACTTTTAAACTATTGCAAAATAAAATGAATTATATTAATATGATGACACAGCAGTAGTAATAAGATGACTAGAATTATCAAACATTATAAATTAAACAAAAGTCACGCATCAAAACAATAATGCAGTGTCCGATTACTAGGTATAAGTTTTCAAAAAATTTCGAATGTCACTATGCTTATTCAGGATCAAATAATACAAAAATATTACTCTACAATTAAACTAATTCTATAATGAAAAAAATATGTACTATACATATTTTTTACATTATAATATACAAATAGCAATATCGTTATTTCATGTATACAAAATTTCAGCAAAAACTGTAAAATTTAAAACAACTTCAGTTCTAAAATTTCCATGTTATCTTATAAAACGCATCGAATATAACATTTCTCCTTACAAATAACAGAAAGAAAATTTATGGAGATATACAGATTTAACAATGAATTAACATTTTTAAAAAATAGAAAGGAAAAAAAAAGTACCAACCATTATCATATTTTCAATAAATCAATATGTGACTAACTCTTTTACTTTTACTTTCTTTTACTTTTCACACACTATTTTTTTTATCAGGTAGCAAAATCATTGATCCTCATTAATAAACAAAATTCAATTTTTAAATTCATTAGTTTCAAATGCACATCAATATGATTCAAATATCTGTAACAATATATATACACAGGGCTTAGTTTCCAGCAAACAAAAACAAAAACTACCAGCGCTCTAATATTCTGCAGTAATAACAACTAAGTGCATAACGCCCCCCCCCCCCCCCCACACACACACATGCATATTTTTATTTTTATTTATTTATTTATTTATTTATTTATATTTTTTGCGGCGATTTTTTTCATATGAATAAAAGGAATCCGGCTTTATTTTTTAGCCCAGTATATAATAGTAAATCTTGTCATTTTTTTCAATAAAGTTTATTCGGAGTTTGCATTTTTCGCGAGTTTTTTATACGAATTTTAGAGTTTTAAGATTTGTAAAATGAACTCGGTTACCAAAATTTAGCCAAATGTAATAAATTTTCTCCTCTGTGAGTTTTGAACTGATTTTTTTCTCCATTTCATGGCGATTTGTCTGCATTTGTGAAAGAAATCCGGTTGTAATCGTTTAGTCCAATATAGTAAATACTGTCCTTTTTCTTTCTTTCTTTCTTTTTTTTTTTCACTTTCATTTAAGTTTATTGGGAATTTCTCGCCATTCTTTTATGCAATTTTTCAGAGATTTTCGCGTTCTGTAGAAATTTTTTGACGTTCGTAAAAGTTATTCGGCTTTAAAATTGCAGCCTAATATAGTAAATTTGGCCTCTGCTATTTTAGTGTTTTTCGTTGCGATTCTCTAGAATAATAATCGTCAGTTAACAGAATGCTCGTCTTTCGAAGAATTCCGTATTTCGACGTCCGGATTTGAGTCTTTGTACTGTATTTTTAAATCTGTATACGTGTTCTCCGAGAGTTATTAGAACATGTTGATGTACTGCATTCACTAGGTTTTTTTTTTTCAATAAGTATTTTAAAATAATAGAATAATTAAAATCATTCACAGAAAAAAAATCCATCGCAGAACGGCATGAAGAATACTATTGAAACGAGCGAAGCGAGGCGAATCTATCCGCCACATGACGTAATGCGCGAGCAGCTAAGAAATCTTTACAGTTGGCGCATCGCACGAATGGTACCCCACTGATAAAAACCTTACTTCGAAATAGGAGGAAGCAATTTTACAACTTTTTTCCACCAAAGTTATAATAGTAAAGTTTAATTAAATGTTTCTGGTGTGAATTTTGATTAAAATTACTTCAAGAGGTTAACTAAATATTTTAATTAAATGTTTCCTCAATAAAGAAAAATCATGTTTTACGTACAGATTATGGTTATAAATCCAACATTATATAGGTAGGCTTTTAAAAAAAGAAGATTGGACAAATTTCTTTGAGAGGTGTTAGTGTTGTCTTTAACTAAATATTTCCTCGATAAAGGAAAATCATGCTTCACCCATAGATTATGGGCCCCACCAGTGGCCGAGAGGTTCTGCTCTCGAATCTGGTAGACGGGAGGTGCTGGGTTCGATCCCAATCGCGCCTGTCGGCCTAATCGTTCGGAGTTTTCGTGGTTTTCTTCGAGCCGTGGATTTTCCATGCGTAAATACGGATTAGGTTCCCTTAGAAAGACCCCCACGGAGGGCACTCCCCCCGGGCCTATATCCCTCGTGAAGATAATCGGCCGTCAAAAATCAACCCAACCCAACCCATAGATTATGGTTATAATACCTAATACCCAACGTTATATAGGTAGGATGGTTTAAAAAATATATTGGACAAATTTCTGTAAGAGGTGTTAGTGCTGTCTTTAAGTAAAAATTTTATTAAATATTTCCTCAATGAAGGAAAATCATGTTTTACGCATAGTTTATGGTTATAATATCCAACATTATATAGGTAGGCTGATTTTTAAAAAAATAATGGACAAATTTCTTTAAAAGTGGTAATGCTTTGAAGTATCCTTCCGGGCCGTGCATTTAAAAAGAGAGAATGATACAATATTTAACAGAATAAAAACAATTTATTTAAAACAATAATCGGGATATTTGTCAGTGGAACGGGCAGAATTAAATTATAGATGATCACGAAATTAGTTAAATCACCAAAACTAGCAAGGGAGGGATGCTCTCCCAAGAAACGTACCAAATTCAAGTGCTTAGCTCAAAGCAGACTATCATCACTGTTCGTTTGCCCGGAACCCAAGAAAAAAGTTACTTTGCCTCACTATACAATGTCACTATAGAAACACTATTAATATCACTATAGAGTGTGACTTTAAACACTGCAATGTTACTATCGACGGGAACCCCGTGGATTCCAGTAACTTTTTATTCAAAATATTGAACCTTGCCATGCTGGGGAGTTCTGAACTGTAGATTCTGCTCTAAAAACAGGTAATTGGCAACTTCATTGGCTACGTGAAACTCGGTGTTGAAAAGCAGGATGCAGTGAAACCCCGGTCTGATTTTCAAGTATAGGCAAATGCATCTAAATCCGTCTAATCTAACTCGTTCCGCAGCATATGTATCCGCTAAACAACCACAGATTCCTAATTATCATATCATTACAATAAATAACTGTGAAAGTGAGATTCCTGGAAATTCAGACACACTTTGCAAAATTAAAGAACTGACAGAGTAGGTAGCTCATTCACGCACATATGTTAGAATTCGGCACGCCACGATCGCACGCAAAAATTCAAAACTAACTCGATCACAGAATACATCCATAAAGAGGTAACTAAACGCATATGCTAGAGTGTACGTCAAAGCAAACAATTTTTCTAAGGGAAACCAAAGTCGTGATCCATTTTCTTTCACTCAAATTTCACTCCAATCGAACATAATTTTATAACGTCAACTGTAAGATTCAAAACATATTTCTTCATAATTTGCGCTTCCGTTTAATAAACGCACCCTCTACTTTTTAAAGAAAATTTCTGAAAAACAATAGCGTATAATTTTCAGATGAAGTATTTTTGTTGGGATAGTGTGAAATAATGAAATACGATTTCATATTGCCTACCTGCACGCACATATTCTATCAGTTTTGATTTCATAATCAGATTTAATATCAACATTCAGTTTAGTTATGTGTATCAAAGGAACTTATCCATTTCTTTGTTTTCACAGTTTAAACAATCGTGCTCCAAATTATGAATTAACGAAAATTTAAATGCATTTTTCCTGTATTTAAAAAAAAAATGTTAAAAGATATTTGTAATCATTAAATAAATTTTAGAACACATTTCGTATTTTAAAATTAATAAACCAAATCTGTATTTATAGGAGTTTTGTACAATACTTAAACTCTACTTAAGACGTTTGTTTAAAATGTTGTTTTTAATATTTCAAATAATTAGAAAATCTACAAATATGACGCATTAGATATAACGATAGCCATTTTTCAAAGCTGAAACGTTCCATTCTATGTTGTTCAGCGTCACGAATAACTGAACTGTTATAACTGGAAAATAAATTAACCATTTAAGCATATTTTTGCTTTGTTCAACGAATAATGCTTTTGGAACATGATACTGTAAATCATCCTACATTGTAGTATACTGCTATATCGTTGTTTTAAATGCATTTTTTAACAATTTTTGTTAATGGTACTTGAAAGTGCAGCACTGATAAAAAATTTATGCAGGGTTGAACCAATTTTTGGTGCTGCAGTATCTGAGACCGAAACCACTTTCCAACATTTGGAGCTATGGTTGAACCATATACCTTCAAATGTTAGAACAAAATTTCTCAATCTTAATGTTGCGGCCACTGCAGCACCAAACGTTAATACAATCCAGCACAAAACTTTGAACAATGTACAGGGTGTCCCAAAAAGGAGTACCTATTTTTAAAAATGAATAATTAACGAACGAATAGAGTTATTAAAAAAATTCTTACAGGAAACGGATGTGTGAAGTCTGGAATTTTGTTTAGAAACCTTTATTATAATAGTTTAAATTCTGACCGACAGATGGCGCTACAGCACATTTTGGTGGTTATATGTGTTGGCAAAAAAAGCCACCTCTGTTATACGCAGTATGACACGCTCGCTAATATTTAGATAATTAAATCAGTATAAATCTGGCCTTTCATAATAGGTCAATCAAATATAATAATATAGGCAAATTTCTTACTTTTATGTTGTCGCTCAGCAATTCCTCGCATAACAATTTTGGCCGAATAATCCAGGGCGGGTGTCCATTCATCCAGAATTCCTACTTTGGGATCACTGTAAAGTGTATTAAAAAATAGTTGTGGTTTTAATTTTTTTTATATATGTTAATTAAGTCCATTACTGAGATTGGTTTCTTTCTTTATATTAAACATACATTAAATCACTAGCTTTACAGTGTTAAATTAATTAATTTTGCATCTATATTACGCTGCGTTTTGCAGCACCAATTTTATACATTTTACATGTTCAATGATTAAAGTCAACGGAACAACTAAATTATTAATAATAAAGTTTTTGAGTCATTTTGAGTTCTTTTTTTGGTAGTGACGTCAAACTCTTGCATCATGCGTGGGATGATATAAGCATATTTTTATTTATGGCTGTAATTGTTCTTTTCGATGAGCATAATTTTGTTAATTTAAAAAGTTTGATGATTGCACAATGATTAATTGCTGTCAAATCTATTTTTATAAGTATCAAAGGATTGGTTTCCTTGAAAGTTATTACTCTAATTTCCTGTTTCGTTATTTATTGCCTATCTGAGAGTGGTTACATTTCCATCAATATGAACAAACGGAAACGCATACGTGAAGACCAGACAGAAGAAGACGTGGTCACTGAGAGTTCAGAAGTAACTATTTCAAGGGAAACAGTAGTTGTCGTTGCGTAAATTCTTCAAAATCGTGTATTCGTTGGAAGAGAGAATTTTCATTGTTTTAGAATATCACCGATTGGGTGAAAGTTTCACATCAACAAGAACTAATTTCATTCTAAGACTCCGACATGTTACTGTGGTGAATGGAGGACATATTGAAAACATTGTCATTTAATTTTCAACTATTGCTGATGAATGCAGTAGCCGCAGCGCCATCCGTCGCTAAGAATTTGAACTAACATAATAAAGTACTCTAAACAAAATTCCATACTTCACACATCATTTTCCTGCAAAAATTTTTTTAATAACTCTATCCGTTTGTAGATTAATCAATTTTAAAAATGGGTCCTCCTTTTTGGGACACCCTGTATCAACGTGGTATAAAGGGTTAAGCCACACTCTCTAACTTTTGAAGAATTCATAGTGATATCCTTCTATATATAAATAAAAGTTTTGATTTGGAAATGGACCAATAAAAATCTGCATAGATATTCCCGGAAAATCGGCATCCAATTTGAATGCTTAAGCATGGCCTTTCTTTGCTAATATTAAAAAAACTGTTGCATACAAAAATATGAAAATCGGTAGTATTATAGAGAAATGTTTGACAAACACGCTGATGCAGACAGTTTTCAAATCGAAGAATTATTTAAAGAGATATTTGATGCCAAAGTTGGACAAAATCGTTCCATTAAAAAAGTTTCATAGGAGCAAAAACTGTACGTAGGAATTTAATCATTTTAGATCATTTTATGCGTCAGAATTTCCCGGTGTGCAGACTGCATTTAGTTTTCTAATTTGACTCATTTTTTGAGGTTTTATTTCTATTTTAAATTCAAATTTTCAGCATTTCGAGAGATATTTTTTACATATTTTAGAAAATTGTATTAATTTAAACTGTTGCCAACTGTATAAACAGCGCAAACAACAATGTTTGCTTCAAATTAAAAATTTATTTTGCACGTGACTATTATAAACAGAAAATATAAAAAGCAGGAACTCGTTGAAAATTACGTCATAAAAACTATATTTACACGTGAATTTTAAAAGAGAAAGAATGTTGTAAAATAATAAATTCATACGTCACATCACACTTATTATGTAAAATGAACAAAAAATAATATTGCAAAACAGTTTAAATTTAAAAATTGCACGAGACATTTATTTGATATTTTAAGATGATCATAATATTTCATTTCTAACAAAAGTATTTTTACGTGAATATTAAAAAGAGAAAGAAAAGTTTGGTGAAAATTACGTCAGATTATAATTGTCAGATTCAAATTATAATTCAGTCTTCCGAAATCTTTTTAAAGCCGATCAAATTAGCGTGCTGTTAGAGTCTGCGGTGTCTGAACGGGGGGTTGACGAGCGTAGCTCGTAAGGGGCAGAGCCCCCTAGTTATTTAAACGCAATTTAGATTCAGACCGACAGACTGTCAAACGGATAAATTGAACTAATAAATGTTTTTCAAATCTGATGCTTAAATCATATTGCAATTAGAAATAGTACATAATATGAAGTTATTAAAATGCATTTTAACCTTTAACTGATGTTACCGGTCTCACAGACCGCTGTGTTTTTCAATTTTTCAATTTAACTACAAACACTACCGAACTTTAGTACTATCACCAGAGACTTTTGCATAGATCAATTTTAATTATAAACAGTCCTGTACAAAAGGTTTAGTACAAAAACACCAACTGCGCTTTTGATTCATTTTTCGATGGAGCGGTCTGACAGACCGCTTCACACTAGTTACGTGACAATTTCTGTCGCATCAGTTAAAGGTTAAAGTGCCTTTGTAGACAATTATATAATGCCTATGACAGGAATTTCTGTAATCTTGCCATATTCATTATGTTAATTAAATCACTAAAGCGTTAATTCTTTCGAAAACTCAATTTGTTCATAATATTCTCTTAATTTTTACATTGTAACAGTATATTTACGGAATTACGACACTTCTAATGGCATACTTTTTTATTAGTCTTACATTTCGTATAATTTAATTCCACCCAAAATTTATTGTGATATTAGATAGTGCTTTGATGCGTACCGGTAATCTAATTGATTGTAACGCTTAGTTGCATCGTCTGTTGAATTCTACTCATCCCCTTTCTTGATTACCATTCATAAATACTTGACAGGGAGCGGTTACTTTAATGATAAGTTACGTCAGATCTATTCGTTATTAAAAGAGGTGATATACGGTGTTTTCACTTTCTAAGCTTTAGTGAAACACATATGAATTAGTTAGTAATAATTTAATTTCCATGCTGGAGTACGTATAAAGCTTAGAAAATTTTAACACCAGTAAGCATATAAGCTATTTCAAAATTATTATAAAATTATTTAAAAAGAAATAAGGGGAGAAGGGAAAAAAATCAAAATAAATAAATAAAGATACTAAATAAATAAATACATCTTTTATTTCTTTTGTTTATTTCTCGCTCTCTCTCTCTATCTCTTTTGTTATTATTATTTATTTATTTACTTTTTTTATTTTTATTTTAATTTTATTTCCTTTATTTCCTTTTCTCTTTTCTTTTTTGTTATTTTTTTCCTATCATTGGGGCAACACTTTCCTCTTCTGGATGTGCTCTTCTGTGATTGGTGGTTGCCTTACAGTTAGCGCCATTTGTCGCACTCTTTTTAAGGTTCCCTATTTCCCCTTTCTGTTCATTTGTGACCTTGTCCCCTTACAGACACGTGTTTGGCTGATGACGGACTGTTATATTTTCCATCCCGAAACGCGTCCTGTGTGTTGTTTAGATTTTATAATGATTTATACAATGTTTTATTATTTTAATCGAGATTATAATATAAGAAAAATGAATAAAAGTGGAGAAACTAAAAGTTTCAAGTTATTTAGAGGGGTAAAAGACAACGTAAATTAAGCATTTTATATCACCATTTCTTCTTGAAATAAAAGACAGGATTGTTGGACATTTTGAAAACGATGTGTATAAAATACTTTGCATTATATTTAATAATAAACAACTTTATTATAAATGAAAGGACTTTCCGCGTCGTACAGTTTTGTGAGTTTTATAAGGAGTGAAAGAATAATTGAAAACTACTTTAGATGGAAAAGTTTAGCTTTTACGCGTCTTCGAAGCTAAAATTCTTTAGGCGTTTTCGCTTAAAGTATGTCAGTATTAATGATTAATGAAAGAAATGTTGCGTGTTATTTGGTAACTTTCTAGTGCCGTCAAACTACGCATAGATATTGCATGTATGCAGCAATAAAATATGTTAGAGGAATAATTTCGAAATATAATGTAAAATGTTTCGCTAAGAAGTCCCATGTATGAAAGTAAAAGTTACTGCTTATTTTGAAGGATAAAAAACAGTGTAAATTATACACTGGGTTTCATAATGATATGAACACCCAGTTTTTCAAGCATAAAAAAGAAGAAAATGTTACAAAACAAATTGAAGTCTAATCAATGTTAGAAATGGAACAAATCGTTTTAATTTATAACACAATATAATTGAAACAGCAATTTATACATAAAATAAACTGCATTTTTCCATTTTGATGCGTTTCATAATGATATGAACATTGGCCAAAAATATAGATATAGCCAGTGTATGCACCAGATCTATTAATTAATGTAAAAAAGCGATCAGGCATGGAGTGGATATATTTTGATTGATTTAATTCCAGTGGAAGATCATAGCAGCTTTTAATTCTGAAATATTGTTTTCCATTTTCATAAACAGTTCTAACCAGTAGGCTCCATTCATTTTCCATTTGAATTAAAGCAGGAGAAACAGATGGCCGTGGAATTACATGTACACCATTATTAAGAAACCATTATCAAGTGCTGTTTGCCGTTGCCCAGCAGCAGAATTTTTTTCTACAGTCTGCAACACAAATAGAAATTTTAAAACAGTCTGCAGAACTTAAGGACAAACGCCCTCTTTCTAATCCCTCACCCACTCACGCCCCCCCCCCCCCCAGTATTTGTGATTAACATAAAAGGAAAGTACTTTTGGATAAAACTTTTGGATAACATAAAAGGAAAGTACCATTGTCCTCAAAATTTTTAACACCACTATCTGAAAAATCTTTCATAATATTTGTCAAAATTTCTGTAAAGTTAGAAAACAGAATAACAGTAAAAATAACATATGAACACCAATTTCTAAAAATTTTGAAGAAATTGATACAATGTGATAATATCAAAAATTACATATAGATGTGATAATGCAGGGATGAAAGTGCACTAAAGCCACTTTGAAACAGCAAAAATCTATTTTTGTAGCAGTAAAATCCATTTTTGTCGCAGCAAAAATCTAAATTTTTAGCAATAAAAGCTGTTATTGAAGCAGATTGAAATTCTTAGAAATTCAAATTCAAGTAATTCATGTAAATACTATAAGTAATTCTAATGCAATGTTTTATTTAGCAATATCAGCTAGTTGAGCAATACAAAGTTTAACATGCTTTCACTGAAAACATGGCTAACTAATATTTAACCTGCCACTCAGCTGTAAAAAAAATCTCGTGAAAACATCAATGTTGCAGCAAATTTTTCCGCGATTCTTTGACGGAATTCACCTTATTTGGCAATGGCCGCCTTTTTTATCGCGATCTTTCGACGATGTTCGCTTTTTTTTCGCGATCCTTCGACGATATTCGCGATTTTTCGACGTTTTTCGCGATTTTTTGCAATCTTTCGATGATATTCGCGTTTTTTTCGCGATCTTTCGATGAGGTTCGCTTTTATTCGCGATCTTTCGACGATGTTTACGTTTTTTCGAGATCTTTTGACGGCATTCGCGTTTTTTCCACCGATACTTTGAAAAAATTCGCGTTTTCTCCGCGATCTTTGCGCGAAATTCGCTTTTTCCCGCGATTTTTCGACGAAATTCGCGTTTCTTCCGCGATCTTTTGACGAAATTCGCATTTTCTCCGCAATCTTTTAGCGAAACCCGAGTTTTTTAAAGATCTTTGCGCGAAAGTCACTTTTTCTCGCGATTTTTCGACGAAATTGGCGTCTTCCGAGATCTTTTGACGAATTTCGTGTTTTTTTCGCAATCCTTTGACAGAATTCGCGGTTTTTCCACGATCATTTGTCAAAATTAACGTTTTTTTTCTCGATCATTTGACGAAACTCGCGTTTTCCCGCCATCCTTTGTAGAAAGTTGCTATTTTTCCTTAACCCTTTACGAAATGGGCTTTTTTTTCGATCTTGTGACAAAATGTTCGCCATCTTTTGACGAAATTTGCCTATTTTTCACGATCTTTTGACGAAAATTTCATTTTTTAGCGATCCTTTGATAAAATCCGCGTTCTTTCCGCGATCCTTTGACGAAATTAGTGTTTTTTCCACAATCCTTTGATGAAATTTCCGTTTTTCTGCAATCCTTTGACAAAAGTTGCTATTTTTCCGTAGCCCTTTGACGAAGTTAGTGTTTTTTCCGCGATCATTTGACAGAAACCGCATTTTCCTGCCAGTCTTTGACGAAAGTTATTATTTTTCCACAGCCTTTTGACGAAATTGACGTTTTCTTCTGGATCTTATGACAAAATTTCGTTTTTCTTCGCGATCTTTTGACGAAATTCACGTGTTTTTCGCGATCCTTTGACGAAATCGGCTATTCTAACTGCAAACGATTGACGAAATTGTTTTTTCAGCGAACATTTGTCGAAATTCGTGATAATTACGTCCGAATTTTCGGACTAATGACAGATTTTTTTTTTATTTCTAAAGAAATCACCCTTACGAGGTTTGACTCATTTAATAATGGGCGTTTCACGATCGCGTGTCTAGAGTTTTTTCCATAAATTATTTATATTTTAAAGGGAATCGGAGCTTCGTCAATCGCATGTGACGTGGATCGTATTATTATGGAACATGGCAAATAATTTCTAACAAACTTTTTTTTCCTAAATTGTAACAGTTGAAAAATAGTCTGCAGACCTTCTCAAGAGTCTGCGACGTGTGTCGCAGCGTTGCACCGATTCTGCGCCCGGGGCCGTGTGGATGTATGCATTGTCTTGTTGGAACATCCAGAAAGGTCGGCCAATTTCCTCAGCAAATGGCAGCAAGTTTACTTCAAGTAGATCTTGGTAGGTTAATACATTCATTCTGCCTGAGGAAAACGCAATATTGATCTTACTATGAAATCCAAACGCAGCCCAAACCATGAGTGAACCTGCAACCCGCTGTCGTTTTGAAAACGCTTCTGGTTTCTTGCGTAGATCGTTCCAATAGTAAGAAAAACCGTCTGGACCATCCAAATTGAATTTTTTTCATCGGAAAATATTACTCTTTCATATTCTGACTTCCAGGACACATGATATTTTGCCCAATCCAGTCGATTCTACTGATGCATTTTAGTCATACGTGGTTGGGGATTTCTTTTCTTGTACCTTATCATCTTAGAGCTCTTGACTACTCTGGACAAGGTACTTTATGATACTGCTATCAGTGGATCTTTTGAAAATTCGCCTAAAGTTGTTTTTTCATTGCTCATCCTTTTTTTAATGGCTCTTTTTTCCCTTTTGGACGGCTTTGGTGGACGTCCCGGAGACTTCTTTGCTCCATAATCCTCTTTTAATCAAAGAAACTTTAATATTACACCTGGAAATCTTTTCAGTTTTTTGCGATAGCTCTGGCCGAAAGTCCTTGATCCTTAAAATCCACAATTTTCCCTTTGTCAAAACCACTTAACCCTTAAATGCCTGACTTTTCAAAAATCATTGTAATAATGTTTTTCGGCTTTCATTTTTTAAATAAATCATGGGAAAAATACTTTAAAAAATCATATTTTGTTTTAAGTATGGTTTACGGCTAAAAAACAGTTTGTTACTAATCGGCAATACTGGTAATCTTTAATTGTAAAAATAATTTTCCTTGATAAAATTCTATAATATTAAACACACAAGAATTTAAGAACTATAATAAGAAATAAATTTTATTAGCTCACTGCAGAACAAAATAGAGTATTTAGCAAGCTTCCAAACAAAACAAAAAGAACAAGTAGGTACAATTGAAAAATAAATCTATCTTTATTCTTAAACAGCACAAGCGTTGCCATCTACATGTTGAAAATCGATTTAATAATATTTTTAGAATGTATTTTATTGGCAGCATTAGGCATTATAGCTTCAATATTATTCTAATAGTATTTTAGAGCCTAAATTGGGTATATTGCCGAAAAGCAACATCCGGCATTTAAGGGTTAAAGCGCTTTTACGACCAATACTTCTATAACTCACTTTGCGACCAGGTTTGGAAATTTCCTAGCCTACAAATTATCTTTATGTGCTAAACTAATCTGCATATTTCGGTTTCTTCTTCTCGGAGTGGCATTCCGTATTCCTGTACAGATTGCATGCTCGCTTAGTGATAAATTCGATCAATGTTCATATCATTTTTCAACACCATTTTTTTTTAGATAATTCATATTTTCAATGAATTGAAAGTTTGATATTTCTTTTACAGCTATATGTATTATGTAAAATTACTGTATTTGTCTCGAAAATGGAGTTTTATAATACAGTAAACTCCCGACTATCCGGCTCTCGGTTATCCGGCCCTCCGTACTATCTGGCCTAGTAAAAAAAATTGAAGAATTTTGCAAGCGGCCAATTCTGGCCGGTTTCCGTCCAGGTGGGTGTCAAAAGCATAGGAAAAAATTCCAAACATAGTAATTGCAAGGTCTTGGAACATTCTTTTGCACCAAAAAGATAAACATAAACACGTGTGAGAAACTTCAATGGGAGATGAGAAAGATAAGCTTATTCCATTGCTGAAAATATACCTACCCATTACGATGTTAATGCAGAATACATTACAGAATGGATGGCAAACGACGAAGTCAATGAATCAACTAAAAAAGATATTGTAGAAGTATTGACAGAGGGATAAATATCAAAAGAAAAAGATGAAAAGGATTGTAGGAAAAATCTCATCCCACATTCGTAAGAGTTGAAGACGATTGGGGCAGCACTGTAATACATTAGTCAGCAGGAATCGACGCCAACTGATATCATCTACTTGCCTAAATGGAGGGACATTGTGTTGCGTAAGAGGGCTAACAGTGAGAAGCAGTCCTCTATTAAGGATTTTTTCAAAAACTAGAAAATAAGTTTTGACTCTTATCGTATGCATAACTTCCATATGTGTGCAATCATTTATTAATAAACAACAAAATAATATTTACTCATTTTTTTACGAATTAGGATTGCGTTTTATGTTACTGTTTTGCTTATTTTGAAACTGTATGTACTGTATATATAAAATTTATCTTAATATGTGTATAACATGTGTTTTTAATATCATGGCGGGGGGCGGACACGAAGTTAGTAAATATTAGTAGAACTCCGGCCTATCCGGCTTTTTTGTTATCCGGCCTATTTTTCCGCCACATTAGGCCGGATAGTCGGGAGTTTACTGTAATTATTTATGGATTTTTGCTAAAATATCACAAAATTACTAGGTATTCATATCATTATGAAACCCAGTGTATATATCGTGTATTAACATTTTTCCTTGCAATAGCAGAGACATAATTAGACAGCTTGAAATCCAACTTTGATGTGTGTAAAATATTTTATATTATATTAAATGGTAAATAACTTTATGATAAATGAGAAGTGTGCCGTACCATTCAATGCCGTGACATTTATGAGGAACAAGATTAAAAAAATAATAATTCAAGCTACCGTCGAACTTTGGGCCACTTTTTCCTGGTTCCACTCACATTTCCATTATTAAAAAATATTATATGTGATTTTTCAACGTCGAAATGGAGTTGTAAACAATCTCTATAATAATATCCTAAGTCATGTGACTGTCATCAATAGTTCCGGGCTGATCGCTTCGCTTTTTATATGCCAGGTCACCATTTTTTACATTTTTTATTTTTCACGTGGTAAATAAAAACAATGCTTTGATATTGAAATTAAAAGTCGTGGTTTTTGGTATTATTTATTATTTTTCTTTTCTTTACCTTAAAAAAGGGAAAGAAAAAGTGAAAGTCATGAATTTCAAATTAAAATTATGTATTTTAAATAAAATGAGTGAAATTATTATATTTTAGATGAATTTAATGAAATATGAAAAAATGCGATTCGAAAGACAATGTTTGATGATTTATCACTTGCGCCTGGCTAGCATAAAAAGGTACTACTTAGTTATACCGTCGACCCTTTTCGCCAAATTATATAAATCGCCAAACCACTCGCCAAATTATACAAACTGACATAATTTTTATTTTAAATAGCGAAAGAACAAATAAATTAGTATAACATTAATAAAAATACAAATAAAACGTCGAAATAAAAATAACTTGATGACGTAAACACGTGTAACTTGCTTAAAATCAAGCAAATATGACATTTATGATCAACCATTATTGATATTTAATCTTATAGTCTGGCGATATATTTTTGGTCGACGGGATAACCAAGTAGTACCCATAAAAATACGGAGTTTTTGATTTCTCTACTAGAAACTTCTGATGTGGCGAACTATTGAGAAAGTAAATTAAATTTTGGATAAAAGTAACATGGTACAATGCTTAGCACACATCTAACGGAGACCAAACTGGTCGCCAAGGGCGGCTAGTTAACAAGAAACAATGAAGCAAACTGTGTGGTTTTAAAGAGGAATTTTTTTATTTTTTAACTATTTTTAAAGTTTTGGAACAAAGTAGCCACTGCTGGGGGCTTCTTTGGTCCATTCACTTAGTTTCATATAAAACGAATACATTTCATATGTAAATAAATACATTTTTATGGAAAACCCTTGCAATAGCATTTGCTAATAAATTAACACTGCAAACCCGATAAACAAATCGGTTTTTTTTACATTTAAACACAATTAACCAATTGTTAATATTAAGGAAACGAGAAACAGTTTTCGTTACTGTTCTCAGTAACTGGAACAAAAACAATTAATGTAACAGGAACAAAAGAACTTCGTAAAACACCATCAAAAACTTTTAATTGCGCTAGGCCTTTCGAAAGATCTGAGTCTTTCTTCGGCAGGCGCAAAGAAGACATACTTCTACTATGAAAGCAGTAGCAAAACTCAAATGCTTTCATAGTAGAAGCACGTCTTTTTTGCGCCTGACGAAGAAAGACTCGGATCTTTCGAAAGGCCTAGCGCAATTAAAAGTTTTTGATGGTGTTTTAAGAAGTTCTTTTGTTCTTATTCATTCACACGAGTTTCAGTTTAATTTCTTTCAATTAATGTAACATTTTGCAACAGTAACATTTGAAAAAAAGTTACTCAAAACATGTTTTAAGAGATTTGGTTGTATAAAAGGCATTTCTAAGTAATTGGAGCTATTTTCGAACCAAAACAGGTCTGGCACAAAGTAGCCTCGAAATACTATTTTTCATGCTAATTTTATGAAAACGTAAACATTTTCTGCCAAAATAAAAAGTTAGAGGGAAAATTATGATCACATGGGTTACAGGTTACTAAAGGTAATATTTTGACACTTACTTTAGTTCTTATCAAGATTGTTTCACAATAGAAAGTTTGGAGAGTTAAAATCTACACACGAAAACAATTGTTTACAAACACATTCAGTGTTGCCATTAAAAAAATTAAATTACCCCCAAACTATTCAAGTACCCTATAGTAGGGTATAAATTATTTTTCAAGGGCAAAAACTCCAAATTATCTTGTATTGTTTGTTCAATACAAAGAATAAAAAAATTTTTATGGGCTGAACCAAAGTAACCCCACCCCGCAAGGACCAAAGTAAGATCGATGGTACTTTAAATGTAAAAGTTTCGGTATGCTCGTCTTTGGAACTGAAATTCTTTATACATTTTCACTTAAAGTATATCTTTTTCTGTGATTAATGAACAGTATCTTACATTTTATTTTGAAACTTTGTAGTGTCTGGAAATAACACATATCGTTTTATATTCAGCAGTAAAATCTATAAGGAGGTCAGTTTCTAAATAAATGCGCATGTCGCTTAGAAATACATTATTAAAAGTGGAGAAGTTCATAGAAATAACGGTACTTATAGTATGTTAGCCGAGTGCAAATCTTGCCAATAGTATTTCTTTTTTCTTGACAAGAACAGCTTTTATTCCTCATGTATGTAAATTAGAAACAATGCTTTGATTTTAAAATAAAAATGTTTTTGTTTATGATGTTATTTCTTACTTATTTATTTTGTATTTTAAATTAAATGCAAGGTGGGTGTTTTGGTATAAGGTGGGTATTTTAAATTTATGTAATACTACAGTAGTGGTCAAAATTGTGGAAATCTTTTTATAAAGGTATATTTTTGAAGTTTGATGTTTCATAACATCACTCTCTCTTTAACTCCTTCAGGACCGAGAGCTCTTACACAAATTTTATTGTGTTGGCACCATTTTTTTTTTAAGTTACCTTTACTTAAAAAATCACGAAAATGCTCTAATTAAATAAAGCAAATATTACTTCCTACTGGTAACAAAAAAGAAACTTTGTATGCACCCATGGTCCCGAATGGGTTAAGTAATACCATAAAATTATGTACCAGTGGAAAGATAATTTAATGAAGAATGTAATGCAATTAATTTCATGAAGGAATGTTTCTGAGAACAGTAGTTATAAAAAAGAAAAATGAAACGTATCGAAAACAATAAGATACACAAAAATTATCACAATGACCGGGTAAAAATACTTATTTGGGTAAACTTTACTCGTAATTACGGCTTTACAATGTCTTCCCATGGAATGAAGCAAATATTTTAGTTATGAAGCTGTTATAATGTGATACCAAGATTGAGTTTTTGCTTCTATTAATTAGATTTTGTTGCTGGGTTGATTTTGTGCAACAGTTTTCTTTAGTCTGCTCCATAGATTTTCAATCGGGTTAAGGTCAGGGCTGTTCCCGGGCCATTCCAACACTGGTATATGATTTTCTTGAAACCACTTTTTGCACACATAAGCAACATGACATGGAGCTGAATCCTGTTGAAAAATTAACGCTTCAATATTTTGGAAAAGATGACGTGTGGAAATCTTCATTTAAGATTTAAATATTTCATTTGTATATTTTGCGGTATTTATATCTCTATTAATCACACAAATTCTGCCGACACCTTCCAATGTCATACAACCTCATTTCATAACGCTGAATGAATGCTTCATAGTGTGTGTATTGATATTAGCATGCAAATCTTCTCCGATTCTTCTCCTTAAGTATTTTATGCCAATCCTACCAAATAGGAAGATTTTGACCTCGCCAGACCAAATAACACTGCCACATTATTCCGCTATTCAGCTAACATGAATTTTAGTCCAGTTTAATATTTTGAACCTTTTTTCTCGAAATATAAATGGCTTTTTTCGTGGAATTCTAGAGTTTTAACTGAACTTTTGCAGTCTTGACCTTACATTCAACATTACATTGGTTTGTTCCGTTTCACCTTGTACGCATCCAGAGGATTTTCTTTTGTCACCTATGCATATTCTCTTATTTCTTCTATCATCACTTACTGTTGTACACATTGTCCTGCATTTCTCAGTTTTATTTTGTAGTGATATAGTCTCGTTATATAGCTTCAAAAACTTAGAAATGACACATTTCGTTACATTTCCACCCATTTGCCTTCTAATTTCTTCATAATTGTAACTTTTTTCACTTATTAGTACTATTTTACATCGCTTTATAGGTTAGCTGTCAACTCTTTGTGCCATTTTTTAATTTTATTGCTTGTTACATCCAACTCTAATATCAGTCACATAAAGCACTAGTCCGTTTCACAGTCTTCAAATGTCCTCCAAAACATAACAAGAGTTGAACCCTACTGTTACTGTATTGATTAACTCTTTTAAAACAGCATGATACCCTATTTGCTCTCTAAACACTTGTGCTTATTGGCTGCATTCAAATAAAAGAAAGCTACTTCATGTTAACCTAAACAAGTTGTGTTTTTTTTTGTGTGGGTGTGAATTTGTCTATGACTTTTGCTTGAATACTAATAACTGAACGAAATGTATTTCATTACATTCTTGGTTAAATTATATTTCCACTTATGTATAATTTGATGGTATTGTTTTAAAAGAAAGTGGTGTTATGAGCCATGAAATCTCAAAAATACACTTTTTAGGGTTTCGTTCATCTCACGAAACCCTATTCGTCTCGCTCCTCTGTCTGTCTGTCTGTTCGTCTGTCCGTCACAGAGCCCGTTCTCAGAAACGATACATGTTAGAGACTTGAAATTTTGGGTACTTATAGCTGAACACCTCACATCAAACAACAAATCATAAAATTTTGAAAAAGTTGGTAATTAACCGAATTACGGGCTAATTAACTTCTAAAATTAACCAATCCACCTTTTTAACGCAAATTCAAACGGACTTTATCGAAATCATCCCTGTTTCTCCTAAGGGTTGCCAGTAAAATCAGCCGAATGCACGGTTACCACGGAGGAAATTAAGCCGAAAAATGAAGTGGATATTTTAAAGCGAAATCGTATATCAGAAAATATTGGTGCGAGAAATTTGTAAATGGAATAGACAGACGCAGAAAAAAATCTACTTTCATTTGGTATAAAGTTCACATTTCTGCGATCTGTATAAGTTAAAATATCCACTAAAAATCGATCGATAAAAATTTAATTTCTTTAATTGGAAAGACAAGGAAATAAAAAGATTTCAATTCGGCGGGAAAGCAGGTAGACATGACGACGCTGCGGTTTTCCATAATAGCATATTTTAATACGAAATTTTGACTTTTTAAATATTAAATTTTTTGATTAAATTTTTTGGCATCCCGGTGTCAAATTTCTCGCTGATTTCATTGATACCTATATCTAAGTCCTATCTTAATTACAAGCTGAAATATTAATTATTATTTAATTAATCGGTTTATTCCTATCAAATGCATCGATTAAAATGAAGAGACGCTTATTTAACCACGAATTAACTTAAATTAGGAAATCTAATAATTTGCCTGGGCTTTTTGAACAGCGATATGAGATAAGTATAACTCATTCATCATCAGAAAGTTTACTTCATACCACTATTTTCTAATAGTAATTTCAGGAAATATTTTGAATTATTGGTTAAGACCGCCACTCAGTCTGTTTGAAACTTTAAGATAGTTTATAACACATAGAAAAAAGTGTAAAAAAGAATGGAGTGTGATATTTCGAGGAGGGGGGGGGGGGGGGAGCTAGAATTATTTTTAAAATCTTAGCGTTTGTTACCGCAGCAAATATTTTAAATTCTTGTTTAAGACCGCCGCCATCCCGACCCATCTATCTACGGAAAGATTGCGTAAAGGAGTTTCGTTCAGATATGCTTTTGTTAAGAATAGAGTGCATTCCCTGGTGGTGGAATGTGGAACAACCATAACGCGATTTTGTTAAAATTAGGAAATCTAACAAGTCGATCTGTTTGAAACTTTAAGATATTTTATAACACATAAGATAAAGTGTAAGAAAGAATGACACGTGAAATTCCGGGGAGGGGGGGGCGCTAGATTTCTATTTAAAAAATTAGCGTTTCTGACCGCTTTAGGTTACTTTTTGAGGGAGTCCTGAGATATATGCTACTTATTTAATATAAAATTGTCTAAAGTTTAGTTACCACTATTTCCTAATAGTAATTTCAGCAAATATCTTAATTTCTTATTAAGACCGCCACCACCTCGAGTAACATATCTACTTATAGGTTGTTTAACGGAGTTTCCTTCCGATACAGTTTTGTTAAGAATAGAGTGCGCTCCCTGGTGGTGGAATGTGGAACTAACATTTTTGTTAAAATTAGGAAATATAACAAGGCGATCTGTTTGAAATTTTACGATAGTTTATAACACATTAGAAAAAGTTTATAAAAAATGGCGCGTGAAATTTCGGGAAGGTGGGGAGAGGGGGGAGGGGCAAAATCTTTCTTTTTTGTTTCATACCGTTTCAGGTGCGTTTTTGATGGAGTCCTCAGATACATGCTACTTATACTTATTAAATATAAATATGTCAAAAGTTAAATTACCACTATTTCCGAATAGTAATTTCAACAATTATCTTAAATTCTTGCTGAAGATCGCCACCCCCTCGAGTAACATATCTACTAATGGGTTGTGTAAAGGAGTTTCGTTCAGATACGCTTTTGTTAAGAATACAGTGCGCTCCCTGGTGGTGGAATGTGGAATTAACAGACCGCGATTTCATTTAAAGTAGGAAATCTAACAATTCAATCTGTTTTAAACTTTAAGATACTTTATAACACACGATAATAAATTATAAAGAAGAAGGGCGCGTCGCATTTCGAAAAGGGGGGGGGGCGTTGAGGGAGGTGCGCGAACAAAATTAGGAAATATAACTGGACGATCTGTTTGAAACTTTAGTATGGCTTATAAAACATAACATAATTTTTTTAAATCAGGCCGCGTCAAAAATCATGGTGACCATCTGCCCACTCCCCCTAAGGGGGGCACTTTTCTAAATTTGGCAGATACCCTTCATTTGATATATCGTTGCATTTTGGGGGGGGGGGGGGTGAACAAAATTAGGAAATATAACAAGGCGAATATGTTTGAAACTTTAACATAGTTTAGGATGTGTTTGCCAAAATTTAGAAGGTATTCCATGGCGATAAATGTACTGGACGTTTTGAAAGAAAGTGTTTTGAAAGGAATATTAAACGAAACCCTTTGTGCGATGTATGATCACACTTACCCACTTGTTCAAAAAGGTTTACACAATATTGGCCACTACTATACATGTGTTTTAAGTGAAATAAGTTAAAGGTTTTTATTTTTAAAGGAAATTAATACAATACGAATGAGGACTATGATAACAATATTTGGTATTTTGTCAGCTGCGCCCGCTTAGCATAAAAGTACTGAAATAGCTTTTCTCGCGCCTTCTAAAATAACTTTAATTTGTCTAACATTTAACTTTAGTTTGTGTATTTGTCGAACCATCTGTCAGTACTTTGTTTCTTTAAAATCTTACACATTCTGTTTTAAGTACTAAAAAGTATTCAAATATAAATGGAAGATTTTTGCTAATTGATAATATAAACTTTTTAACAAAAAAAAAAACGACTTCAGAAAGCAATTATAAAGTATCAACCCTGTATTAATCAACAATCATAAAAACAAAACTGTATACAGAGGGAAGAAAATCGCCGGGTAGCGACTTTCTCGCCAAACAGATAGCGTTACGTCACTTAATGAAAATCGTTAAAAATGAAATATCTTAAGGATTTTTTTGTTGTTGTTGTTGAATTTCTAAAAAAGTACTAAAACCAATTTTGATGAAATTTAAATGGGACCGATTGGAGAATATTTAATTTCAATTTTAAAAAAATCACATGAATCGGTCACGTAGTTTCAGAGTAATCGGTGAATATACATAAAGTAAAAATAAAAAATAAAAATACACACGCGTCAAATTGAGGACCTCCCCCTTTTTTTAAGTGTGTTAAAAATACACCTGTAAATAATATATAACATATAAATAATAATATATAACAATAAATAATATATAACCAATATATAACGGTATCCTTCTAAATGGTAAATTTCGCGTTGCGGACGAAAAGAGTAAAAATATAAATCTGCTACGATAGAAACCTTTCTAACACAAAACTTTTTCTGACCGCTTGCAATTCCTCATAGGAGACTTTACTGCATAAGTTTAGATAGTCGAATATTTAAACTTACTGTTATACTGTCCCCTAATTTCTTCTAAATGGTAAATTTCGCGTTGCGGACGAAAACAGTAAAAATATAAATCTGCTACGATGGAAACCTTTCTAGCACAAAACTTTTTCTGATCGCTTGAAATTCCTCATAGGAGACTTCACTACATAAGTTTAGATAGTCGAATATTTAAACTTACTGTTAAACTATCCCCTAATTTAAACCTATTTCTTCCACAAAATATTCTAAATTCCATCCTCATAAAATCTTAATTCATTAACATGCTTAAGTTTTCGTTCGCTTTTGATGAAACCGTTCAAATCTTTCTAAAATACGCTATGATTTGAACTATAAAATTTAGAAGATATTTTGAAGGGTAAAAAGAAACTTAAACTAAATAAAATATATTACCATTTCTTTTAGCAGTAGGAGACAGATCGTGAGATAGTTTCTAAACAAACTTCATGCAAATATAATACACTATATTGAATAGTAGAATCGTTTAGAATTGATTGTATCACATGATGATTGTGTGCGGAGACTGTCGCTCCCGCCATTCCACAGTAATCCCGAACTGGCGAGAGAACTATGTTTTTCAGTATGGAATAAAGTTTATCTCGATAAATTTAGTCTATTTAATTGTTAAATATTGTTGTGTTTTGTTAACTAAAAGAAGAAAAGGCATTCAAGATTTTTATACTGAATATAACCACAATATGGCGCTAGAACTCTTGAAAAAGTTTTTTTTTTATATCCTGTTTCGTTTCATGTAATTCTATTTATTTTATGGTGCCGAAACCCGGGAAATTATTTTTCATTTTAAATTTGCTTTTAGGATATTCAGCTTTCGAACGAAATGTTTTCTGGCCTTTCAAAGAGGGTCCTGAAACTACATCTGCAGCCTCCTTAGATTCAATTTCGAATTTGATAAATTTCATTAATTCATTTATATCACCCATTTTCTTAGGGTCTCTTTTTCTATGAAATTCTTCTACTAGATTATGTGGTAATTGTTTTAACAATATTGGGATTAACAAATATCCAAATTTATCTGATGCAATACCCATAGATTGTAAATTTCTAATACTGACTTCACTTTCGTCATAGAGACTTCTAAGCCCTTTAATATTCGAAGAAAATTTTAAAGTTTCGAGTTCTAATAGTTCGTTAACAAAACAACTAATTAACTGGTCACTTTCATATCTTTCTTTTAATAAGGTTAAGCAAAACTTATAATTTTCTTCTTTTAAAGCAAAACCAGTCAAAAATCCACTCTGATTTGAGCTATAAAATTTACAAGATATTTAGAAGGATAAAAAGAAACTTAACTTATGTAAAATGTATCACTATTTCTTTTGATCAATAGGAGAGAGATCGTGAGATAGTTTCGAAACAAAGTTCGTGCATATAAAATACACTATATTGAATATTGAAACAGCTTTATGGTAAATAAATGAAATGTCGTGTCGTGCAGTACGGTGAGATTTATGAGGAGTAAAATTACAATTCAAACTAGTTTAGGAGGAAAAGTTTCCACTCTACACATCTTTTGAGCTTGAATTCTTCACATACTTACTTAAAATACGTCTGCATCAGTGATTAATGAACTGAGTGTTACATTTGGCAACTTTGCAGTGCCACCAATTTAAACATGGGTCTTATATATAGCCTTAAAATGTGTAACGCGAACAATTCGAAATAAGATGCACAACATATAGCTCAGAAATCGAATGAATAAATGGAATAAATTCGTAGAAATAACTGCTCATACATTTTCTAGAATTATCCAAAACTGTTGAAAGTTAGTTTGTTTGTCTCTTTGCCCGCATCTGTTAGAACATTATTTTTCGCTTAAAATTTCACACACAGTTTGTGTTAACAAAAAAGTACGTTATAGAAAACTTCTTGTTTTTTTTCTATTAGAAGTTGTTATAACAGCAACAGCAACTTTCTTTTGGAACACTTTTCAATATTTTATCTGGTCCAAAGTTGAAACTTCAAATGCATTTTTGTCTGTGAAGAGTTTTAGTTCAAATTTCATTTTTAATAAATTTATAATACTGTTATCAGAAGAAATATTTAAAATTTCTTTATAAATCTCCTGTTGAAAATAATTGCTGTAATTTTAGACCTTTTTATGATAGGCCGTTTTTCGATATTTCAAACAGCAAACAGATTATCACAGATTATTAGTTAATGCGTCAGTTTTAAAGTGTATTCAGTGATTAATGATTCAGTTTAAAACAGGGGTGCACCCAATATTCGATATCTATTTGGTATTTGGTCTATTCGCCCATACTACTGAATATTCAGTTAGACCGAATATAAAACTATTCTGTACTCCGAACATATTAAGTTTGTTCGAATATTGAAATATTCGGCCAGATCGAATACTTAAAACACCTTTTTAAAAAATATTTTTTACAAACTTAAAACAACGTCTGTTTTTAACTGATAAAGATAATTAATAAAGATATTTAGTATAATTAGAAATAGAATTATATTTAAATAAAAGAGAGTGCTTTTACATTTTTTATGTGCTATTTGAAAAGTATATTACGTAAAAAAATTAACCAATAATGACGATTTTATTCCCTTCCTGACAAATAAACAATACATGACAGTAAAAATTTTCTTCCAATTCCTTCAAAATTTCACTTCGATTTAAAAATATTTTTTTAGAATATAAGGAAATTTTATTCATTTCTTTTAATTCAGAGAAGAATCCATAAAAATGTAAAATTTTATCAATTAAAGGAGCTTTAAAACTATCCTCTTCTTAAATAACAATTCAAAGGATAGATTTTTTGTAGTCTAAAATTTACTTGTAAAAAGATCGTGTTTATCAATAGTTGTGTTAAATATTATGTAAAATTGTTTTAAAATTTAACTTTTTAATACTTTCGGTATTCGGTTTCCCTGTTAGCCGAATATTCGGTATTCAGCCAAAATCACTTTTCGGTGCATCCGTAGTTTAAAACTGATAATGCTGCTGTATTTCAAATCAAATCGTAATTCTCAAATTCTAAATTTTATTACACTTTTCGTAAACGTATCCAATCTTTGTTACCGTATTCTGTATTTGAGCTTTAAATGTCAGAAGTGACGTTAGAAGCAGGGCTCGAAATGTACCGGAGCAAACCGGAACGATGTTCCGGTTCGTGAAATTGTGACAAATATTGTTCCGGTTCGTGAAAGTATGGAAAATATTGTTCTGGTTCGTGGAATTATTAAAAAATATTATTACAGTTTCATACTATATAGCTTACTGTATAACGAATTGTTACTGTATACTGTGTAATTGTGTTATGAGGATGGTCTTCTCTGTAACTTTTTTTCTAATTATTTAGAATCTTGAATGCATTTTTTAAAATTGATTTTTCTACGGCTAAATATAAATTTGTTATACAGTAAAGTCCTGATTATCCGTGTTAATATGGACCAAGCTCACCTCGGATAAGGAACAAACTCGTATAAACCTGATTTACACAAATCGTCACCCACTAAGGAGATGAAATATAAATTTTCATTTAATTCATTCATTTTTATGGTACAAGTAACATTTCTTTGATGTACATTTCCGTTACTTTTGAGAAATATGGGGAATGAAATTGTTTATTTGAAAAAGCCCTTGATTGTTTTTGCTTGTTGAATGTCAAATTTGCTGCAGTTTTTTTGCTACAGTATTGCGCTACTGCATAGCTACCAATTTCTAAAGAAAATTTCTTACCTCTAAAACTTAGCAGTAAATTTTGCCTAATTCAATCGCCGAAATCTAACAATTCTCAACGATTAAATATGACAAAAATTTGTATTCAATTTTAGAAGTAACGAAACCGTACAAATTGGCAGCTGTATGCTTGTATTAGTGTCAGGAAAATTGCAAGTGAGCCTCTTCTTTCTGCTCAAAATATTGAATAGTTTTTCAATCGAACTTATACCTTTCAAATGGTCCATTTTCTTCTGATGGACTTATAGCTTCCATTATTATGAAACAGCCATTATAAATGAAGTGTTAAGTGAAGATGAAAGAGCAGCAGTAAAAAATTAGAACTCTGATTTTCTAGCCAAAATGTGGGAAAAAACGGTCGTTTAAAATTAAATTATGGCCATCCCCCCCCCCCCCCATTCTGACCAGAAAATCAGAGTTCTAACTTTTTACGACTGCTCTTTCATCTTCACTTAACACATCTCATTTACAATGGCTGTTTCATAATAATGAAAGCTATCAATCCAGAAGAAAGAACTCGGTTAAAGCAGAAACTCGGTTAAGCGGAACTCGGATAATCGAAACTTTACCGTACTTTAAAAAAAAATTAGTCGACAACAATGAAATAGCATTCCGGTTCGTGGATTTTTCCATTTCCAGCCCTGCTTAGAAGTGTAAAACAGCAACGCAAGTAGCAAAGTCACCACTTCTTCGTAATAAAGAGAAACAGAGATCCTGGGGCATTTTGAAAACAAATTTTATGTGCATAAAACACTTTATATTATATTCAATAGTAAGTACTATCTTTATAATAAATGAATGAAGTGTCGCGTCATTCCGTGCAGCTCTTGAGAGTTATGAGGAGCGAAATAATAACTCAAACTATTTTAGATGGAAAAGTTTCGTTTTACACGTCTTTCTGGCAAAAAGGTTCTATAAATTTCCTGTTGAAAATAATTGCTGTAATTTTAGACATTTTTATGATAGGTTGTTATTCGGTATTTCAAACACATTATCACTTGTGAGCGATTAAAGTTTTGTTGATGCGTCAGTTTTAAAATGTATTCAGCGATTAATGATTCAGTTTAAAATAGATAACGCTGCTGTATTCAAATCAAATCTTAATTCTCAAAATGCTAACTTTTATTACAATTTTCGTAAAAGCATCCAATCTTTATTAGCGTATTCTGGAATTGAGCTTTAAATGTTACAAGTTACTTAGAAGTGTAAAAAATCCCTGCTGACTCGGTCTACAGGCAAAGGTAGATTTCGAAGTTAAGTATTAATTTGACCAACAAAAACTAAATCAAAATTAAAGATAAACTCAGTTTGACAATTTTATCTGGCCGCTTTTGACGAGTTTTTAATTTCATTTTTCTGTAAGAGTTGGTTTTATCAGAATCATGTAAATGGGATTTTTTTTCCCCTTGTACAACACCCTCCCCCACTCTTTTAATTTAATTTAATTTAATTTCTTTTGGTCCTATCAAAAACTCGTCCATATAAAAATTGTAGATAATATTAAGGAGATTTATAATAAATATAAATGGATTTGATATCTTGAAAAATGACGAAGTTATGATTTTTTTTCTTCTTAAAACCTATTTTTGCGCCTCTTGAGGCAATTTTTAATGATATCAAAAGTCTGTCATGCATAAATTTTTAGCTCTTTTCCTAGAAGTAATAATAACTTTAAACTGATTCGATATGTAGCATAACGAAGTTATGGGGTTTTATCTGTTTTCACAAAATCCCTCCCCATTTCCATCCCCTTCATCCGATTTTGCCCATTAACGAAACTTGACCGAAATTTTCTATCTCTTGATTTTATGTATGAGTTTGGAAGAGATTTGTGCAGAATTATGGAAGTTATCGTGTCCATAAAAAAGCGATATATAGATAGATATAACGTTTTGAACTGGGTGGGGGGGGGGGGGGTTCTAGGGCCCATGATCAGCGTAGATCTGCAAAACCTTTTCAAAAATTCCAACATAGGGCAGAATGTATTAGGTAGTGTTTCTTAGGAAATCTAACTGAAAAATAACGGTAAGTGAACGCTAAAATACAATAGTCGTCACTTCTTCATAATAAAGATAAACGGAGATCCTGGGGCATTTTGAAAACAAACTTTATGTGCATAAAACACTTTATATTATATTCAATAGTAAATACTATCTTTGTAATAAATGAATGAAGTGTCGCGTCATTCCGTGAAGCTCTTGGAGATTTATGAGGAGCGAAATAATAAGTCAAACTATTTTAGATGGAAAAGTTTCGTTTTACACGTCTTTCTGGGGAAAATTCTTTAGACGTATCCGCTTTCAGTATGTCTATATAAGTGATTAATGAACTGAATGTAACATTTTATTTGGCAACATTGCAGCGTCTACAAATTCCGCACATATATTATTTATGATACTATAAAATGTGTAAAGCCAACAATTTCGAAATAAGATGTAAAACTTTCGCTTAAAAATCACATGAATTAAAGTGGAGAAATCCAAAATTACAAGCTATTTAGAAGGGTTTAAAAAAGAAACGTAAGTTAGTATCATATATCATCACTTCTCACAATAAGAGAGGGATAGTGAGACAGTTTGAAATCCTACTTGATGTGTATAGTACACTTTATATTACGCAAAGCTTTATAAGAATAAATAAAGTGTCGTCGTACCATGCAATTCCTTGAGATTTATGAAGAGCAAAAAAAAAAAAAATAATAATAATAATAATAACTGAAGCTACTTTAGATGAAAAAGTTTCCCTTTACACATCTTTCAAACTGAAATTCTTTGTACATTTTCGCTTGAAGTAGATCTGTTTCTGTGATTAATGACTAAGATCTTGCATTTTATTTGTAAACTTTGTGATACCTACAAATTACGCATGGATTTTACAAATAGCAACAAAATGAGTACGAAAGAGACACTTTCTAAATAAGATACAAATCGTGTTTCCTTAAAAATGGCATACATGAGTTCAATTACATGAATAGAATAGAAAAAATAAAGTTAAAAGTTACTTATAGCAGCTGTATCGCACGGCAGTCGTTCGCCGAGCATTTCCCACAACAGAGCATTTTAGAAAGCAAAAGTTGCATGAAGGAGAGAATTTTGCTGGCTATTCTTGCTCGCCAAACTTTTTCGACATCACACAGGGAAAAGTTGGATATTCACTCAGCGGTGGATCAACTGAGACAATAGGAACGCTACTTCTGACGGTTTTCCGAGGAGCCTGGGGCCACTGCCCCACATCCCCGACAGTAACACAATGGAAGCCTAACAGGAACTGAATCATGGCAGTACTGGGAAAAAATGCTTAAAAATGGGGGGGGGGGGGGACAAACAAGTAATTCCTGAGCTCAAAGTGAAAAGTAAAAAGAATTAAATTAAAAAAAATACTAACAGTTAAAAATTTAAAATACATAAGATAATTAAAATACTCAATGGGTAGTAACTCCCGCGCCTAGCCCACGCTTCATCGCGGGTCCAGGCTACCATGGCTGCACAGATGTTCGCAGTCGTTTGGCCTTGAAAAAGGCCCTTTGAGACATCGATTCACCACGGATTGGGAGCACCGTCCACAGCTGAGTCTGGGGGAATAATGACGATCCGGAACAATGGAACAATGTGAACAGCTGATTGGATTGCCTAGTTGCGCTGCAACTTTACATCCAGTGGACAGGTGATCGTGTTGCAAGGGCATTAGGGAGCCTTAAAAAAAAATACTGTTTAGGCGTGGCTGGTAGCCACAAAAATAAAAAATTCTTTAAGAAAAAGAAAAGACTAACAATTTAAAGAAAAAGTACATAAGTACTAGTATAACATGTGAAAAGTAGAAAAAAAGAAAAACAAAGAAAAGAAATAAAATAACTAAAAAAGAAAGAAAAAATTCCATTAGTTCCAAAAAAAAAAAGCAGGAGAAGACGAAAAAGCTACCGGGGAGTGCCCCATTTAAAAACAAAAAGACTCTTTTCAGAGACCATACATTAGTTTAAATATGAAGTGCTAGAAAATTAGCAGAAAAACTATTTTTTTTTTTTTTTTTTTTTTTTTTTTAATATACTATAAACAGGACAGAACAAACAGAAAGGTTAAGTAAAGCAGAAGGTGAGGGAAACTCACTCTTCATCATTAAGCAAAAGCGAGTATTTAGGGCGTTTTCTGTTAGTGGGGTCGGATACCTCATAGTCGGGAAGTTCCGCTACAATTTGGTTAGGGAGGTTGTAAACAGATTTGTAGAAATTTTTAGCAAGTTTGTTGATTCGCTGTTTTAAGGAAGTGGTTTTCAAATCCCTGCGGATAGTGGTATTACGAAGAAAACGGTGACCATTACGTATATAGCGTAAGTTTTTGTTATGAGCACCGTAAAGATACTCCATACTGGTTTTGCAAGCGAATCCCCAGATCGGACAAGCATAGGTTAAGATTGATCTAATACATGCGTTATACAGGATTAGTTTATTATGAATAGAAAGAGTATTGCTTTTGAGAAGAGGAGAGAGGGCCTGGGAGATACTAGCAACTTTGCCACGGATATTAATAAAATGTTTTTTCCAGGTAAGTCTTCTATCAAGGGTAACCCCCAGATACTTTGTGTCATTAGTCCAAGGAATAGTGGTATTATTAATAGTAATGCGGTTAGGAAAGGTTAATTTTTTAGAGAAATAGACAGCAGCTGTTTTCTGCTCGTTGAGCTTAACACGCCACAGGGTACACCAGTTAAGGAATTTATCGATGTGTTTCTGGAGAATTTTGTACAGTGTAAATGGGTGTCGTGCAGAGGCGTACATTGCCGTGTCGTCCGCGTACAGGGCAAGGCGAGTCCTCAGTGTTCTTGGGATATCGTTGAAAAAAATGTTAAATAACGTAGGGCCGAGAACCGACCCTTGTAAAATACCAGAGAGAATAAGGTATAAAGTGGAAAGTATGTTGTTAAGGCGGACGCGAAAAGTGCGGTCGCTAAGGTAAGAATGTATGAGAAAGATAAGTTTAGCATTAATTCCAAGCTTAATTAGTTTGTATATAAGGCCAATATGCCAAACCTTATCAAAAGCCTTAGCAACATCGAGAAAAACAGCCGCAGCTGGTGTGTTCGTGTTTAGTTTCTCACTCAAGAATTCAACAACACGAAGGAGTTGATGTAATGTGGAATGTTTAGCTCTGAAGCCAAATTGCTCAGGAATGAGTATGTTTTGTGCGTCTAAAATGTCATGTAACTGGGACCTGATGACTCGCTCAACAACTTTGCTGATAGAGGGTAAAAGAGAAATGGGACGGTAATTAGTCGGATCCTGAAGATTACTCATAGGTTTGGGAATAGGTGCGATGATAGAAGTCTTCCATGCTTTAGGGAAGTAGTAGAACTGAAGAATAGCATTGGTTAGTTTAGTAAGATAAATAATACAGTTGCAAGGAAGATTTTTAAGAGCATAGTTAGTTATGTTATCGTATCCAGGGGCCTTTCTGTTTTTAAGATTTTTGATAATATTAGAAATAACAATTGGTTGAATTTCCGGAAGTGGGTCCGTGGGAGGGGTAGCTAAAAAATTTTGAACTGTTTCATTAACATCAAAATAATGGTTAGGGCTGGCAAGATAAGGGTTAGGGGAAAACTGCTCAGCATAGGACTTAGCGAGGATTTCCGCTTTATCCCTGTCCGTATATGCTGTGGTATTAAAAGCTGTTAAGGGGGGAATTGTAGAGTAATTATTATTGAGTTTTTTCTTTATTTTCCAAAGAGAGTTGTCTTGTGGAGAGAGGGAGTTAAGAAAATTGCTCCAACTTTTTTGTTTTTCCTTAGAAATAAGATTTTTAATTTTGTTGTTAAGCCGATTAATCATTGGCTTTAAAGTAGGATCTCTAGTATTTTGAAACAGCCGTCGGATGTCATTACGTTGCTTACAAACATTATGAATGTAGTTAGGCATTGTAAAGGAGTTATTATTTTTAGTATAATGGTAAGTAGCTTGTTTTTGAGCATTAATTATAATATTTTGAAAATTATCAACAGCTTCGTCAGTATCATCAGTGTTAGTAATATTAGGGAAAGTTAGGTCAGAGTTTGAAAGAATAGTTTTAAATTTACTCCAGTCCACAGCCACCGAGGGGGGGGGGGAGAGGGAGGATCAACACAATCAATTTTGAACACAACAGGAAGATGATCTGAACTTAAGTCATTTATAACTGTAGAACTAATAGGAAAAACTAAGTTTTTGGAAATTGCAAAGTCAATAATGGAGGGGCGACCTCTACCAAGCCCAATGCGTGTAGGGGTGCTGGGTGCATGTAAACTAAGTCCTAGGTGAGTAATTAGGTTGTGTAGTGCACTGCCACGACGGGTGGTTGAGTGACAGTTCCATCGCCGGTTGTGCGCATTATAATCACCTGCGATGAAACAGTGCGTATTTTGTGAAAGAAGTTGTGTGAGATCATTGACAGGGAATAAAGGTGAGTGTCTGGCATATAAAGAAACAAAATTAATATTAACTCGTGGCAATTGTACAACAATTCCCGTGTAGTCAAGACCTGTGTATGTAGTGTGTTGCGTAGGATAGTGTGGTATGTGGTGTTTGATGTATATGGCAGTACCACCCTGAACGGATCCAGGACGGGGGGTATGGTAGAGCTTATAACCAGAAATTTTGATACTTTTATTAGGTTTATGCACTTCTTGAAGAAGGATTATATCAATATTAGGATGGTTAGAGACAAAATAACGAAGCTCGTCAATTCTGTTATTTAATGTAGAACAGTTCCAGGATAACACAATAAGAGATTTAAGATGAAGATTAGACATGGTTGGGGGAGGAGAAATCATTAGCTAATTTGTCGAACTCTTGGATAAAAACAATAATTTTTTCCATGGGGTTGTTATATTTTTTTGCTTGAATAGAAATATTTTTTATACATTTAATGAATTTAGAAATTTGTAAAATCTCTTTTATGTCTTGGAAAGTACTAAAAATTTCCTGTATATCATTACTGTAACTGGGAGGAATTTTGGATGACTGGGATGGAGCATTATTAGTTTTATCAGAATTAGCAGAGTTAGTGTTTTCAGGGGATTGTGAAGAGGAAGCAACCTCAACTGGGGATTCAGCATTATTTGAAGCAGAGTTATTTGAGTCCGAGTTAGTTTTTTCCTGCGGTTTATTTTTAGTATAATTAAAGTCTTTGAGGACTTCTGCCAGTTGTTGGGCCTGCTGAGAAACCTTACTGCTAGTATATCTAGCTGGGTTGCCTTTATTTTTACTGTTCTGGTTGTTATTTTCCCGTCTGTAAGGGTTTTGATGCAACCACGGTAAGTGGCTGGATGTGCCTGCCCGCAGTTCGCACACTTAGGCGTAATGCGTCCTTTATGGGTACAGTTGGGGGTAAGATGTTGTTCGCCGCACTTGCAACATTTTTCAGTAAAGCCGCATACCTCACTGGCGTGACCATAGCCCTGACAGCGATAGCATTGTTTTACTTGATTATGGCTCCTAAAGGCCTCAATAGTTACTGATATATACGAGATTTCCTTAATCTTATAAATTTCCTCAAAGTTTTTAGTTGGGAGTACATTAACCATGTATAATGGCATTGGATTGCCCGTTTTTCTGTTCTTGAGCATTGCAGCCCTAGTAACCGTATACCCGTACTCTTTAAGACTATCTACTATAACACTATTTTCAGTATAACATGGCAGCCCTCTTATACAAATTTTCTTAGGACGCTGGTCCTTTGGGTGCAGGGTAGTATATTTTTTGGCATGTTGATCGAGAAAACTTTGGGTTTTACGGAAGTCACTGTCATTCTTACAAAGCACCATCAGGCGCTCGCCCTTAAGCGCAATATTAGGTTTTTCATCATTTATATCAGCTATTTCTTTAGCCAAAATAGTCCAATTGCCTTCCAATTCTATATAGAATGGGTTTATCCTACTTTTGGAACTTCCCGACGCGTTATCGGCAACGTCAGTGGTCACCGGTTCATTTTCGTCCATTAGGGTATCCTTAGCTAGGTTAGAGTATTTGTTTTGTAAGGGGAGTTGTGAGTTTTCCTCGTCTAATACACGTTTCGTACCTTTTTTAGGTAGCGTAAAGTCGTTAAGACCAAATCCTGACAAAATTTTGTTTGCCGAACATCTATACTTAGAAAAACAAAAAATACCAAAATAGGTTGAATTAAGTAGGTTATTGTATGAAATAGGCTCCCTAATTAAAGAAAAAGCCTCTTGGCAGACAACACTCACCTCTTGATGATCAGCGGAAGATGTTCCATAATCCATCCTACTTCTAGTTGAGTGGATGTAGTCATCAAGATAGGCGAAGAATTCATGCATACATTGGCTGACTTTCTCTTCATATTGAGAACTAAGATCGTGAAATTCTTTAGCAAAGTTCGGATCTGCAGTATTGTCCACTATGCTTTGTATAACATCACTTATTGTCTGGGTACTTTCCACAGACGCCATTTTAAATCGAAACTAAAATCACCACCACACACTATATATCGGACGACAGTACTACGAAAGAGTCTATTCTAACAAGAACGTTACTCCTCCTCCGCACCGCATTCCGTAAAAAATCATAAAGATCGAGCGTGAACACACGTCTGAACAACTCAGAAGCAGAACACCAACTGAATGACGATCCGCATGGAACATGGAACATGAGATGTAGATATGGATTGCCTAGATGAGAGCATCTGTACATCCAGTCGAGAGGTGAAGTCGTCTATTGAGGCATGATAGGGAGCCGTGAAAGAAACTTATAAATGTGGTTAGGCCACTTAAGGTTAGTGATAATAATAGAAAAAGAGAGGCATAGTAAAATGGTAAGTAAAATACTTATAGGGTAACAATATATAAAAGAGAGAAAAAGAGAAAAATGTAAAGTTCCAATGATCCGAAAAAAGGAGACGAAAAAGCTACCGGGACGTGCCCCAGAAAACCAAAAAAAAAAAAGGACTCTTTACAGAGACCATACATTTTAAAAGTGTAACATTATTTTGAATGCTTAAGAAGCAATGCAACAATTTTTTTTTTTTTTTTTTTTTTTTTTTTTTTTTTAAATTAAAGACAAATACAAGACAGAAAGAGAGTAAAGTAGGAGAAGAAAGAGGGAAACTCAATCTTCATCATCTAACAAAGTAGAAAACCTTGGGCGTTTACGATTAGGGGGGTCGGAGACCTCGTAGTCTGGTAACCCAGCTATTATATCATTGGGTAAATTATAGATATTTTTGTAGAAATTTTTAGCAAGTTTACTTATGCGTACTTTGAGAGAAGTGGTTTTTAAGTCCCTTCTAATGGTTGTGTTTCTTAAGTATCTGTGACCGTTTCTGATGGTACGAAGATTTTTATTGTGTGCTTTACTAAGAAAATCCATGTTGGTTTTACAGGCAAAACCCCATATGGGGCTTGCATATGTAAGAATTGGTCTAATACAGGCGTTATAGAGGAGAATTTTATTTTTGATAGAGAGAGTTTTACCTTTTAATAAAGGGGAAAGGGTTTTTGAGATACCGGCCGCTTGGCCTCTGATGTTGAGGAAGTGTTTTTTCCATGTTAGTCTTTTATCCAGAGTTACCCCCAGATACTTGGTGTGGTCGGACCAGGGTATGGTTGTATTGTTGATAGTAATGCGGTTAGGGTTAGTAAGCTTCCTAGAGAAGTAAACTGCAGCAGTTTTTTGTTCGTTGAGTTTAATGCGCCATAAGGTGCACCAGGCCGTGAAATCGTCAATGTGTTTCTGTAAAATTTTGTATAAGGTGTAAGCAAAGTGAGCTGAGGCGTAAATTGCCGTGTCGTCCGCATACAGGGCAAGAAAGGTCCCCAGGGTGCGCGGTATATCATTAAAGTAAATGTTGAATAATGTAGGGCCGAGGACAGAGCCTTGAAGAATGCCAGCAAGTATACGATATAAAGTGGAGAGTATATTGTTGATGCGGACGCAGAATTTGCGATTGCTAAGGTATGAATGTATGAGGTGAATAAGTCTAGCATGAATTTTGAGCTTAATTAGCTTGTATATAAGGCCCTCATGCCAGACTTTGTCAAAAGCCTTAGCAATGTCCAGAAAAACAGCAGCTGCTGGAATATTCGAGTTGAGTTTCTCACTGAGAAACTCCACAACCCGAAGAAGTTGATGTACAGTGGAGTGTTTGGCTCTGAATCCAAATTGTTCAGGGATCAAAATGTGATTAGTGTCAAGAATATCATTGAGCTGGGCCCTTATGACACGCTCAACTACTTTACTTAGAGAGGGAAGCAGGGATATAGGTCGAAAGTTAGTTGGATCAGATAGATTACATTGAGGCTTAGGGATAGGAGTCACAACAGAAATTTTCCAAGGGTTTGGAAAGTGATAAAATTTAAGGATAGCGTTAGTAAGATCTGTTAGATAGTTAATACAATTTTGAGGAAGGTTTTTAATAGCGAAGTTAGAGATTTTGTCGTATCCGGGGGATTTCCTGTTTTTGAGTTTTTTGATTATATTAGAGATAGTTACAGGTTGTATTTCTGGGAGTGGTTCCTCAGGAAGGGTACTTAAGAAGTTGTTGACAGTTTCATGGACATCAAAGAAATGATCCGGGTTTGCAAGGTAGGGATTAGGAGAAAATTGATTTGCGTAACTTTTAGCTAGAGTTTCAGCTTTATCATGATCAGTGTAAGCAGTGATATTGTTGGTGTCTGTTAACGGTGGAATGGGGGTGTGATGATTGTTAAGTTTTTTCTTAATGGCCCAGAGAGAGTTGTCTTCCGGAGAGAGAGAGCTGAGGAATTTCCCCCAACTCTTCTGCTTTTCTTTGGCAATAAGGGTTTTGATTTTATTGTTAAGACGATTAATAATTGGTTTTAGAGTTGGGTCTCTATTATTTTGATAGCGACGCCGTAAGTTATTACGATGTCTGCAGACAGCGTGAATATAGTTTGGAAGAATGAAGGATTTAGAGTTTTTGACATACTGACGAGTAGCCTGCTGTTGGGCATTAGTGATAAGATCTTGAAAGTGAGTAACTGCATTATCAATATCATTGGTGTTCTGAATGGTTGGAAAAGTTAAATCGGAATTGTTCAATATGTTTTTAAATTTGTTCCAGTCCACTGCAACCAGAGGAGGGGGAGAGGGGGGGTCAACAAGGTCAATTTTGAAGCAAACAGGAAAGTGGTCAGAAGTAAGGTCATTAATAACGGTGGTAGTAACAGGAAAGGCTAAGTTTTTGGAAATGCCAAAATCAATGATAGAAGGATGAGTGTTATTGTACCCAATACGTGTAGGTTTGTTTGGTGCATGTAGACTAAGATCAAGGTGTGAGATGAGGTTATGTAATGATCTGCCAAAACCAGAGGTCGAATGACAGTTCCATCGCCTGTTACGTGCATTAAAATCACCGGCAATGAAACTGTGTGTGTGTTCAGAGAGAAGTTGTGTAAGGTCGTTGACTGGGAATTGTCGCACATGTCTGATGTAAGCAGAAGTAAAGTTAATATTAATGTGTGGCAATTGTACAACAATTCCCGTATAGTCAATACCAGCGAGTGTAGTTTGTTGTGTAGTGTAATGTGGGATGTGTTGTTTAATGTAGATGGCAGTACCCCCGACGTTGGAACCAAGACGAGGGGTATGGTATAATTTATAGTTAGCGATTTTGATACTACCAGAAGTCTTATGGACTTCCTGAAGTAAGATAATGTCAATATTGGGATTGTTAGTAACGAAGTCATAAAATTCAGAAAATTTGTTGGAGAGAGAGTTACAATTCCAGGTTAAAACAATGAGAGAATTGGGGGGAGAACTACTCATGGTTGGAGGGGCTGAGCTCATTGGCAAGGGTGTCGAACTCTTGTATGATTATAAACATTTTTTCAAGTGCGTTATTAGCGCGTTTGGTTTGAGAGGCAATATTTTTGATACATTTAAGAAATTTTGAAATTTGGAGGATCTCCTTCATGTCTTTGAATGTCTGAAAGATGTCCTGTAATTCGTTAGTGTAACTAGTGGTAGTGGTTGTAGTGGTCGGAGCACTAACATTGTCTGTATTTTCTTTGGAGTTATTAGTGTCAGCAGTGAGAGGAGGGAATTCATCTTCGACATTAGAAGTGCTTCTTCCCGGTGTAACAGTTTTGTTTTGATCTTGTGTTGTTATGGTTTTTGCTTTTTTAGTATAGTTATAGCCTTTAAAAAGTTCAATGAATTGTTGGGTTTCCTTGGAAACCTGTGTATTGCTGTTTTTGCTATTGTTTGTGTTTTTACCGTTTCTATTTTCCAGTCTGTGTGGGTTTTTTACACATCCCCTGAATGTGGCTGGGTGATCTTGGCCGCAATTGGCACAAGTGGGGACGATACGCCCCTTGTGTGGACATGAAGGTGTTAAGTGTTGACCTGCGCACTTTGCGCACTTGGCATCGAACCCACAAACTTCCGATGCGTGGCCAAACCCTTGACATTTATAACATTGTTTAACTCTTTGTTTGCTGTTAAAAGCCTCAATTTTGACAGAAATGTAGTGGATTTCCCTAATCTGGTAAATTTCTTCAAAGTTAGCACGTGGCATGACATTCACCATGTACATAGGCATGGGGTTACCAGTTTTTCTGTGCTTCATCATTGAAGCTCTAGTGACTGTGAATCCGTAATCTTTAAGACTGCTAATAATTATGTTTTGTTCAGTGTAGCAGGGGAGGCCCCTAATGCAGACCTTTTTAGGTCTTTGCTCCTTGGGATGTAATGTAGTGTATTTTTTTGTATTTGTATCTAACCAATTTTGAGTTGCTCTAAAGTCCTCATCATTTTTGCATAGGACCATCAGACGGTCACCTTTTAGTTGTATAGTTGGTTTTTCCTTGTTAATTTCCTTAATATCTTTCGCTAAGTTTGACCAGTTTTCTTCTAATTCAATAAAGAAAGGGTTTATCTTGTTTTGTTTTGTGCTACCTGAGCTACCAGGACGAGATCCCGTGGGCTCAACGCTAGAAGCGTCAATGTTTTCATTAGTTTGGTCCATTTCGACGCTGTTGTCGAGACTGGCCTCATTGGCTAAGTTTTGGAATTTATTATTCAGGGGGAGAGTTGAATTTCCCTCGTCATTTCGTCTTTTTGTGCCTCTATTAACTGTTATGAAGTCGTTAAGTTTAACTTGTTCTAGAATAAAGTGAGCAGATTTTTTGTATTTTGAGAAACAAAAGACAGTAAAAACAGTAGAATTAAGTAAATTGTAAATGTTAGTAGGCTCCCTAACAATTAATAAGGCCTCACGGCAAGTTTCACTCACCTCAGACTGATCGCCTAATGATGTTGCATACTCAGCCTTGCTTCTAGTTTCCAGGATGTAGTTATCGACGTAGCTGAAAAAGTCGATAAACAGTTGTTTAGCAGATTCGTCAAACTGTGTTGGAGTGTCCAGAAACTGGTTAACAAAGTCCGGTTGTCGCGTTCCATTGACAATAGTTGCCAGAATACTGATAGGCTGGTTGCCATTTTCAACCGCCGCCATACTGCGCAATCATAAAAAGAATCACCACTCAAACAGAAATGTTCGTGGAATCACACAACTATTCATTACGAACCGCTATATAACCACCAGAACACAATACGTAACCAGAGCAGTAACACTCTATGAAATACCGCAAAAAAATCACATAAAGAAAAGAGCAGCACAAAAGTACGTCTTCTCTCAACGAGAATCTCCACCGAACTGCGATGACGATCCGCTCAGAAAGCGGGTCTATTTATTGATGCAGGGGAAAAGAGGAGGAGCTTAGCTTAGAAGGAAGGAATTTAACTGGCTGGGAGAAGTTGCTATTGGAATCTTTTTAGTTTGTTGAGCAGAGCATTAAGGGAAAACTTTAAAAATTTACAGAAAAACTATTAATTAAAAGAGAATTTTAAGGGTTTTAAGATTAAATTTAAAAGATATGCAGAGCATTTAAAATCATACCTAACTTAGGTCTTTTTCTGTTATGGATGTCAAAAATATCGTACACTGGGAGAGTATTTAAAGCACTATTTTCAGAGTTTTCCAAAGAAAGATGAAAGTTAATATTTAAATCTTGAATGTGAGTATTTAATCTGGGGTAGTCAATATCTTTATAAAGATGATAATTTCGAATATAGTAAGGCACATCATAAATTAGTCTGATGGTAGAATTTTGAGATTGTATAAGAAGTTTGATGTGACTATAAGCAGCATAACTCCAAATTTGGCATCCATAAGTTAAAATTGGTCTTAAAAAGGAGTTGTAAAGGAGCAATTTATTATTAATTGACAAATCATTGTTTCGAGCTAATAAGGGATAAATTAGATTTTTAGCTACTCGAAACTTGTTACGCGCGTAGTGGATGTGTTGTCTGAAAGTGAGATTTTTATCAAGAATAATACCTAAGTATTTACAGGTGTTTGACCATGGCAAATCGGTATTGTTAAAGTTAATTTCATATTTATTAAGGTTATTTTCAGTTAATTTACAAAAGAGGATGGCTTGTGTTTTGCTAACGTTAATTTTAATACGCCATTTTTGGAACCACTTTGACAGTATTTTAAGATGGCGGGAAATTGAAAGAATTGCAAATTTACGATTTCTATGGGATGCAAACACACAAGTATCATCCGCGAATTTAGCCAAATTAGTAAAGGGGTGGTGGGGCATATCATTAATAAAAAGGTTAAAAAGAATTCCTGAGATACGGGATCCTTGAGGGATTCCAAAAGGGGCAAATAGGTTCCTGGAAAGTTTATCATTTACTCTTACGTTAAAGTTTCTGTCAAGCAGATAGTAATAAATAAGTTTAATTAAATAGGGAGGGAAGTTGTAATTAATTAATTTGAAAATAAGGCCTAGAATCCAAACTTTGTCAAACGCTTTCTCAATATCTAGAAAGACTGCGGCTGCATAGCTTTTGGTGATTTTGGCAGTTGTGATGTGTTCCACCAGTCTATAAACTTGATGAGGGGCTGAAAGCCCCTCGCTGAATCCGAACTGATCAGGTGCCATTAAATTATTATTATTGATGTGATTATTTAAGTCTTTTGCGATGAAAGCTTCTGCAAGTTTACTGAGGGAATTGAGAAGGGAAATGGGGCGATAGCTGGTGGGGTTTTCGGGTGGTTTTGAACTTTTAAGAATAGGGGCGATGAGTGCAGTCTTCCAATACAGTGGGAAATAAGAAAATTTGAACAGGCTGTTAATAAGCAGGGTGATTTTTGGAATATAGGAAATAGGTAGTTTCTTAAGCATTTCGTTAGTGATTTTGCTGACGCCTGGGGATTTTTTATTTTTAAGTTTACTAATTTCGTCAATGACGTCAGCATGGGTGATCAGAAAAGAGGGTGGGGGAATGGGACTGCTTAAGAAATTTCTGACGGTTTCATTTACTTCTCTCTCAGTTTCAGGATTAGTAACAGGGTTTCCCGTGAACTGCAATTCCAGGCTGCTGGCGATCGCATCTGCCTTTTCTTCATCATCGTACGCGCAGTTATTAGAATTTGGAATATTAATGGGGGCATTTTAGTGACAGAGCTCTTAAATCTTTTGGCTGCCTTCCATATGCTGGCGTCCTCTGGTGAAAGGGATTGGAGGTACAGAGTCCAGCTGTCCTGGCGGAGCCGATGTAAAAAGTTTTTGAGTTAGGGGGTCATCAACTTCTTTCATTTTTTGGAGGGCATTTTGATATTTTAGAATGAGTTGCTTAAAATTTTGTACTTGGAATTGTTGGGCGATTTGATCCATTATGCTTTTTAGAGAATTTAGGTTGAAGCTATCATCAGAAGGGGGTTGGGGATGGGTGCCTTGGGTTGAAGGCTGGGAGGTTTCTTTTTTAGGGGCTGTAGCTGCGGCATATGAAAAATTTGGATTAATAGGGGTTGATTTAAAAGATGGTCTATTGATTTTCGGGAATTTTGGGCAGCCGCGATAAGATGCGGCATGATTTAGCCCGCAGTTACAGCAGACTGGGGTTTCTGTTTTGCCTTTGGGGCAATCTGGAGTTGTGTGATTTCCATCACACTTGCAACACCGAGCATTTAGTCGGCAGGTGGCGCTGGAGTGATGCCAGTATTGACAGTTATAGCATTGCATCACTCTGGGGGGGCGATTATAATTTTCAATGTTAACGATATGATGGAGGAGGGTTTTTATTTTAAAAATCTGACGGGCGGGCTCTCCGTCTTCAAGTTGAATTTGGAAGAGGGGCATTACTTGCTTAGTTTTAAATGAGGTCATTTGGGCGACTTTGATTACGGGGAGGGAGGATTTTTTAAGTGCTTCACTAATCATATCGGGTTCCATATCTATAGGCAGCCCACGCACAACCACTTTAAGGGGTTGGGTGGACTTACTCTTGAAATGGTAATATTGGACTCTTTCAGAGTCCAATGCTTTAATTATTTCCTGGTAGTCCTGGATAGTGGCGGGGTGGAACTTCATGAACATACCACTGGGGCTGACCGTGAAATTGCAACGGCTTTTTGCTTTGATGCTATCGATGAGGTTCATTTTTTCGCTAATAGTATCAGGGTTTTTTACATTTATTACATTTATTTTTGGCGTGATAACACGCTTAGTAACATTAGCGATGGGCTGGGGGACTGTTCTGTCATGCAGAACGACTTCCGGAAGGTTTTCATACTTATTATTTATGGAAACATTAATTAAATGGGAGACTTTACTTTTTTGGAATTTGAAATTATCCTCATTATTTTCTCGTGCTCTTTTTTGTGCCTTATTGGCGTTGGGAATGTTAGAAGGGGGAGTACTGCCGGAAACAGATACCTGATTTTGGTAATCCATGGTTGTCTCGGCAGGACTGGTGTCGCCATCTGTGGACGTGGCTAGAAGTGGCAAACTCTGTTGGTGCTTTTCAGGCCTTATCAGGTTGTCAAGTTCCATCAGCTCTTGTTCTATGGCTTTTAGTCGGTGTAGTTGATTCGCAAGCTTATCCTGCTGGGTCTTTTATCCCTCAGGGGAGGTGGCAGAGTCCACTGCAGCTTCACTGCTCCTAACGTTAATCTTCTGTCTATAAATGGCAGTTTCGTAAAAGGTTATAAGTTCACCCATCTCAGGGGAAGACATATTCGTTAGATGGTTTCGATCACGCCTCCATTTAAAGCGGTGGCTTTTTGGAGAGTCGTACATGTTCTCCTCCATCCAATCCACTAAAACGACAGCTGCACTTTCTACGTCCGACATCATTGCCGGTCGAAGTAAGAATCGCGGCTCAATAGGAACGAAACTAGGAAGACAGGATTTATATGAATGGATAGCAGGAAGATATGCAAACGTATCAGGTAACCCTTCCAGATCAACACATAATAGACGTTAACGCTATAACCCTACAGAACGTTTGAAGAACCTGTTTACCGAACATACAACAAGTTGGATGAACATATTTCGCAAAATGTTGGGGGAAATGTTTGTTGCTTATCGTTCTCCATCTGATACGGCCGTTACAGGGTGTCCACTGCCTAGGGTCAGCCAGGCGGGGAGATTTACCAAAAAGGTTTAAGCACTTACTAGCCCCGCACGGCAGGGTGTCCAGCAAAGGACTCCCCGATTTTAAAATTAAATAATTCGGAAACAAAGATCGTTAGATGAAGGAAACAAGTGGTATGTTTATTTTGAAAGCCGTAAAGATCTGATACAATAGTTGCTAAATTAGTTGCAAATTCTGTCGACAGGTGGCGCTGTACGGTGAAGTCAGAGTACAGAGTCTGAGAAATAGGATGCAGTCTGTTCTTTGCAAGCAGTTGTTTCAATCATCAGCCACTCTGCCTGTTCACGGAAATTTCTTGAAAAGATTGCAAATTGTTTTCTTATTGGGACTTTTTGCAACTTTAAACTGTGATTGAAAACCGCGTTTTGTTGTCGCAGGAATGCGATTTAACCGGCGATACTCGAGTACTAGAAAAACAAGTTGCTTCACGGAATAGATGATGTCATTCATTTCCTTCAGTAAGAAGATTGATCACTCCGTGCTTCAGAGTACTTTGTTTAGGAATCCCTCAGTGACTACAGCGCCACCTGTCGACAAAATTTGTAACTAGTTTTGAAACTATTATATCAGATTTTTACGGCTTTCAAAATAAATATACTACTTGTTAGCCCCCGGTACAGTATGCTATTTCTTTCTCCCAGCTTATTTTGTGACATCTCCAAAAAATAACGTTACCTTACAGAAGCCAGCCATAAAACAAAGAAGTACGATTAAATACTCTATAGCAATTTTTTAAACTTCTAAGCTTCGCACGTTTCCAATTTTTATACCATCGTATTGGGAAAAAAAAAGTTCTTTTAAATGCAATTTGTTTGAAAACTGCATCTCCATTTGTTTTTGAAATATTAATTTTTTTGTAGATTTTGAAGCCATTTGCTTAATATTGGCAACGAAAGTACTCCATTTCTGTAGAAAGCAAAGGAAAAATAGTTGTAAAATATTAATTATATATTTTTGTTGCCATTTTTTTCATAACAACCTAAAGAAAATGTAATTAAAATACGTGCTATTTTGAGAAAATATAAACGAATGATTTCTGTTAAAACATGGAGCTATTATAAACTATATTTAATTTTAAGTATCTCTATTAATGTTACAAACAAATGAAGGCCTATAAATCATTAGACAGACGGGGCTTTTTGGTCGAGTTTCTTTAATGATGGCATCTTTTTGCTGCATTTGTGTATTATTTCGCGATAGTGACGTCCTATGCCTACTTTACTTTAGGTGTTTAAGAGTGGATCGTAAATGTGTAATTCTTAAGCGGATGCGAATGACGTCATTTTACACAAAATAAAAGCGTGTGCTGTAAGTCTTAAAATTGAAATATGTTTTGTACTATTCATATATACATGTATTTTTTTTTCATCGAGGGCGACACTAAATTCTGAAAAAGCAGAATTCCTGTTTTCTAGTTTCCTTCTTCTGTCGATCTTGATTTCCGAGATATTTAATTTTTAAATAAGGGAGTCCTTTGCTGGACACCCTTTAGAAGGACAGCTTAAATTAATAATTTTATATCGTCCCTTCTTCTCCCAAAAAAGAGACGGTCATAAGATAATTTGCCAAGAAACTTGATGTTTGTAAAACACAATATTCAATATAGTTAATATAAGTTTATGATAAATTAATGAAGTATCGTTGCATTTCGTGAGAATTATGAGGAGCAAAAAACTAATTTTCACTTGGCAGTACTTTTAAGTAGCGTTAAAAAAATTTATATAAAATTTATTTAATCCGCTTATTAGTAAAAGTTAGATTTTACTTTTCATACAAAATATTTTGCTCGATTACATTTAGATAGTAGGTTGAAATAGTGAAAGAAAAATATTTTTTAAGCGGTTATCATTTCTATCATTTATATAGTTGTAGCCTTTCTCTTATTAAAAAAATATTATATGAAAATTTGCAAAAACTCTTTCTATTTATAGATTGGATCAAAATACATTTATTTATATTATTTTATAATAATTGCCAGATTTGCATAGCAGCATTTTTTAAATTAGTCTAATTATTAGCACCCGGGGCGGTATGCTATTTCTTTCTTCCAGCTTATTTTGTCTCCAAAAAATAATGTTACCTTACAGAAGCCTGAACTAAACAAAGCAGATGTATCATTGTGTGATTAAATGCTCTATAGCAATTTTTTTAATTTCTAAGCATCGCACATTTTTAATTTTTATACCGTCGTATTGGAAAAAAAAAAGTACTTTTAAATGCAATTTGTTTGAAAAGTGTATCTCCATTTATTTTTGAAATATTAATTTTTTTGTAGTTTTTAGCCCCCTTTGTTTAATTTTGGCAACTCAAGTACTCCATTTATGTTGAAAGTAAAGGGAAAATAGTTGAAAAATAGCAATTGTATCTTTTTGTTGCCATTTTCTCATAACAACCGAAAGAAAATGTAATTAAAATACGTGCTATTTTGAAAAAATATAAACCAATCAAAACATGGAGCTATTATAAACTATATTTAATTTTAAGTATCTGTAGACGCTTTCAGTGTGACGTGAGTCACGACGTTTTGGTTGGAAACTGACTCCAAACAAACGGTTGCTATGCTTCATTTCTTTTTAAATATAAATTGTGTACATATCAAGTATTAAAACACTTAGATGTGAGATATAGGTATAAGATATAGCTGCAACACACAAAATAGAAAATACAACATAGCAACCGTTTGTTTGGAGTCAAGTTTCCAACCAAAACGTCACGACTGAAATCGTCTATATTAATGTTTCAAACAAATGAATGCCTACGAATCATTAGACAGCCGTTTTTTGTCGAGTTTCTTTAATGATGGCATATTTTTGCTGCATTTGTGTATTATTTTGCGATAGTGACATCCTTATGCATGCTTTACTGTAGACATTTAAGAGTGGATGGCAAATGTGGAATTCTTAAGCAGATGCGAATGACGTCATTTTACATAAAATAAAAGTGTGTGCTTTAATTCTTAAAATTGAAATAGGTTTTGTACTATTTATATATACATTTTTTTTTTTCATCGGGGGCGACACTAAATTCTGAAAAAGCAGAATTCCTGTTTTCTAGTTCTTGTAAATATTTTACAAAAAGAGCTATATTTACCGTCTTATTTAAATTAGTTTTAATAAAAAAACACTTATCTAAATTTCATATTATTATATAAATTTTTAATTTCTCTTCAGACATTAAGGGGACGGTAGAGTTTAAAATCCTTAAAAATATTTTTTTATATTTTTGTAAATTTCAACTTAAATATTATTCAAGGGTACATTATATACATTATAACATGCATTTATCACAAAAAAATTTAAAAAAAAATTATTTTTGAGAAAAAAATGTAATTTTACCCGTCGCGTTAGAAATCTTCGAAATGCCCCATGCGTCTCCCATATCAATGAAAATCCCCAATATTTTTTATAAAAGTTTGGTTTATATATAGAAATAAAATAGAGCATCGAATTTTACATATTTTAATTTAAAGGTTAAAAAGAAAAAAAAAATGAAAAAATTTTAAATTTTTTCGAAAAATTTTCAAAATTTCAAATTTTTTCGATTTTTTTTTTTTGTAAATTTTATCTGAAATATTATTCAAGGGTACATTATATGCATTATGGCATGCATTTATCACAAAAAAAAAATTAAAAAGTTTTATTTTTGAGAAAAAAAATGGAATTTTATGCGTCGTCTTCGAAATGCCCCCTGTGCGTTCCATATCAATGAAAATCCCCCAATATTTTTTATAAAAGTTTGATTTATATATAGAAATAAAATAAAGCATCGAATTTTATATATTTTAATTTAAAGGTTAAAAAAAAAATTTTTTTGAAAAATTTTGAAATTTTTTCGAAAAAATTTTGAAATTTTGAATTTTTTTTTTTTTTTACCTTTAATTTCAAATATATAAAATTCGATGCTCTATTTTATATCTATATATAAATAAAACTTTTATAAAAAATATTGGGGAATTTCATTGATATGGAAGACGCATGGCATTTCGAAGATTTCTAAGACGTAAAATTCCATTTTTTTTTCTCAAAAATAATTTTTTTTTTTTTAATTTTTTTGTGATAAATGCATGCCATAATGTATATAATGTATTCTTGAATAATATTTAAGTTGAAATTTACAAAAATAAAAAAAAAATATTTTTAAGGATTTTAAGCTCCACCGTCCCCTTAAGGAAGATATTTACTGAGGTGAAGTAATTTCTTGATTTATAATTTGAGACATAAAAGGTTAAACTGTTTTATATGGAGTAGCTTTACACATCTTTTTATCTGAAATTCTTTAGACATGTTCGCTTAAGTTATGCTTGTATCCGGGGTTTAGTGAACTGACTGTTACATTTTCTTTGACAACTTTGTAGTGCCTGCATATTATGCATGAATTTTGTACATTTTAGTAAAATGTGTAAAGCGAATATTTTTCTAAATAAGACGTATAAATAAGTATGTTACTTAGAAATTACATAAATAAAAGTGTATAATTCCACAGAACTAGTTTTTATACGCTTTCTGTTATAATAGAAAATTGAAAAATTATATTAAATATAAAGCAAAAGACTTAATTTACGTCCATCAATAGTAACACCGTAAAATTATCTCTCTATTCTTAAATAAAGGTAACTAACGCTGTCACCGCCGCTGTTTATGAGGTTTTTGTGACCGGGGGACTTTCTTCGGTAACATTAAGAAAACTAATGCATACAAAAATATGAAAATCGGTGGTATTATAGAGAAATGTTTGATAAACACGCTGATACAGACTTTTTTAAATCGAATGATTATTTTAAGAGATATTTAATGTTAAAATTGGTCAAAATCGTTCCACTAAAAAAGTTTTATAGGAGCAAAAACTATACATAGGAATGTATTTTTTTTTTTTTTTTTTTTTTTTTTGAAGATATACATTAGAAACTCCCGGTGTGCAGACTGCATTTATTTTTATAATTTGACTCATTTTTTGAGGATTTATTTCCATTTTAAATTCAAATTTTCAGCATTACGAGATATATTTTTACATCTTTTAGAAAAGAGTATTATTTTAAATTGTTGCCATTTTTAAAGACTGCGCAAAGAATAATATTTCCTTCAAATTAAAAAAATATTTACACGTGGCTATTATAAATTAAAAAAAACTTTCAAATTAGAATTAAATGATCACGCATTGAAAGCAGGAAAATATTGAAAATTACGTCATAAAAACTATATTTTCACGCGAATTTTAAAAGAGCAAGAAATTGAAAAATAATAAATTCATTTATATGCATTAAAAGTCGTAAATGGAGGAAATTACGTCACATTTAAAATACTCAAACAGTGATATTGTTAAATAGTTTAAATTTAAAAATATATTTGCGCGAGCCATTTATTTCGTATTTTGAGATAATCTTTTCAACTATTGTTGTGAATTCTAAGACAGCGCAAATGATATTTCCCTTTTAACAACAAAAGTATTTTCTCGTGAATATTAAAAAGAGAAAGGAAAGTTTGGCGAAAATTACTTCAGATTTAAAACGATACATTTAAAATGTCTTATTTAAAAGAACTTTCTTATAACTTTGTTAAAAAATACCGGGAGACAAAGACTCTGTTTACTTAATTAATTTATATTAGCTTATTTTCAAATGTTTCACTGCTCTGATTTAACCAAAGACAAAACAGCCCATTAACCAGGAGATCTCACTGTTTTTTTTTTTTTTTAAATATAATTCAATCTTCCGAATTTTTTTTAAAGCCGGTCAAATTAGCGTGCTTTTACTGTTTGCAGTATCTGAAAAGGGATTGGGGAGTAGGGGGCAGAGCCCCCTAGTACTCCCATCCCAACGACTTCAAATTATATACTAAAAACACTTTAATTGCTTAGAAGACGTCAAACATCAATAAAACACATTAAAATATCGACATGTTTCGGTTGATTCACTCAACCATCATCAGAACTCATACAAACACAAATATAATGTACATAAAACACTGGAATGCGAGATCAGTCTCTACTATAAAGTGAAGATATAATGCCGTCTATAATTTCAACACTGCCCGTTGCTCTCCGTATATGTGTTTTTATGTGCTTTGATGATGATGGAGTGAACCAATTTGACGTCTTTTAAGCAATTAAAATGTTTTTAGTATATATTTTGAAGTTGTTTGGAATATGTATTTTAAAATTCTTCTCACGGCTTAAAGTTTTTTTTTTTTTTTTTTTTTTTTAATCTTAAAATGTTACAGACTAATTGTTCGGATACTTACAAAAATGCGAAATTTTTTATGAACAGTGCAATTTTAAGAAACATATGCAAAGTAATATTACAGACTTTTTTAAAGTTAAGGATTTGGAATACTGAGGAAAAAAAAGAAAAGGTACGCCCCCTTCAGATTTTGTTTACCTGTCTTTATTATGTATTTTTTTAGACATTATTCTAATTAAAAATTTCTCATATTTTTACATTGCATAAAAAAAAAGTTACTGCCCGAATTAAAATACATTTTTTCAAAATTTTATTTTGTGTGTATTTTTCATTTTATGCATGTGCATTTTATTATGCAAATTTCATAAATTAGAGTTGATTTCTATATAACGAATTTTCTTCATAACCAGGCCCTTATTATCGAATGGGCAAATCGGGACTTTGCCCAGGGGCCCCCAAATCCATATATTAATTTATAAAATATTTACTTTTTTTCCCCAATTCCAGCCCTAAAATTTTTCGAATACACACACATTTCATCTTTAAACGATTCTAGTAAATTTTCTGAAAAACAAATTTCATTTTGAACTCACAGACCTCAACCACTTTTAAATAAGAAATAATATTTTGATTTTAATAGATTGTATTAGCAATGAAATTAAATCATATCTAAACTTTAGTGGCTGAAAGTAATAGGTTCTAATTGTCATGAGATACATTTTCTTCCGTATTCCAGCTTTTTTCTTTTAACTTAGAGTTAAATATGAAAACGAAACCCAAAATTGTCATCTTTAGATTTATTGAAAAACACTTTTGACTTGTGAATGTATTTGATTTGATATTATGTTGTGTGTAGTACAACTTCGAAAGATGTAAAAGAAAGTAACTTGACTAACACATATTTACATGTTAGAGTATTCAACATTCTTCCATAAGTTGAAGTTGTTAAATTCATCTTAAAGTAAACAAGTTGCTTAAGTTACATAAAAGAGTTTTGCTCTGTACTAAGAAAAAGAAAGTATTTTTATTAATTAAGGTACTTAATTTAGAATTGACGACTCTAAGAATGTGTTCTTCTATTTAAAATCCAAGGTGCGAAAATATTCTTTATGCATTACACATGTGACTGACCATCAGTTCTATGTGAATAATGTTGCAACGATTCGAATGGGGCCCCCTAATTTATCATTGCCCAGGGCCCCAATTAGTCATGATCGGGGCCTGTTCATAACGAAGTGTTTAAGTGTAACGATCAGACTTCGTTAAATGGAAGTTTCACTGTATTATATTGATATAGGGGAAAGTTTTGTGATGTCCACACTTTACTAGTTTTCCCTCCTCAGCGGTAAGGGTGGTGGGGGATTGCATGTTAACTTTTTTGGTCGACCTCCTTTTTTTTTTTATTACAGCATCCTATGCGTGCGTCCGGATTTCGCTCGGAAGCCCCACCCAGCCCGGACTTCCTTTTTCTTTTCTCTCCCTTTTTAAAAATACAATAAAACTATAAAAACAAAAGCCGATCGTTACGTGAACTTTTCTTTTTCTCTGCTAGCAGAATCCGTACGTGTAGGCGATTATTTACAAAACATCTTTTCAACGAACTTGATATACAGTCCGAGCTATCCAATTTCAACATCTGATCAAATCATTCATTATCAGTTTATTGAATATGACAAACTAATTATGTTGGGAGAATGGTTATGCAGTACAGCCCCGATTACCCGCGGAATTTTGTGGCAAGGGCACCGCGGATAACAAAAATCGCGGATAATCCGAAAAATGCTGAAATGGGGTGCAAACACGAAAAAAAAAAAAGAAAGAAAATTCAGCATAAAACTATGTTTTAGTGTACAAAAAACATAATTAAACGTTTAAAATACATACATATGTACAGTACAGCAGAAACCTTTGCTTTACGTCTAAATCTCTAAAATAAAGAACAGTAAACAAGAAACTATGCCATGCATACTGTACAAAAAGTGTTGAGTTACACTTTTTTTAAAAATCAGTCACTTGTTTTTGCTTCTTGCTTTGGAAACACCATTTCTATCTCAAAAATGAAGCTATTCTTGATATGCTCCCCTGTTATTTATCATAATATTCTTATTTAATTGTTAAATATTTTAATTGCTGTGTTTACGTTTTGTTAATAAAATCAAGAAAAGACATCAAGACTTTATATCTGATATTTTAAACGTGGCAACCGAATCTAGAAATATTCTTCTATTACTTTCGAATACATGAATTTTTCTGTTTATATTTATTAGTAGAGCTTATTGTATGTTCCTTTCTGTTGGCTTTAATTGAAAAAAAAAAAAAAAAATTCGCTTCACGAATAAACCGCACCGCGGATAATCCGCTTGCGGATAATCGGGGCTTTACTGCATATACATTGGGTATTTATCTCAAAAGTACATAAAATCGAGAAATGGAAGAATTAAAAAGTGAGAAAAATTCTTTACTTGTTTTAACCTCTCAATGGCATACGGTATCCCAGTGGTTCTCAACCTTTTATTATCTCGCGACACTTTCGTACCCATGGTTTAATTTCCGCGGCACACTGAACTTATGGTGATTGAAAATCTATGAAAGGAATATATGTCTTTCTTAATTTACTAGGGGACTCTGGCGCTCTGCGGGCCCACCGTCCAGACCCCGAAGACTCTAAAAACACTCTAATTTGCTGTTTTAGAAAAGACTATCTGATTATGGGAAATTGAATAATATTATTACGACTAGTGACGATCTTCTGTGATATGGTTCCCATTCATTGATCCTTGACTGGGAGGGTCTGGTTCCCAAGGCCGCATCCACCGCTGTCGCGACAGCTGACGGCTGTTTTCGTGATTATTTAAGTGAGATCAGTTACACATTTGAAAATCAGTTTGATTAAAATGATTAAATAAGAAATGTCGGGCCACCTGGACTTTTAAAACGATGCTACAAGAAAATTGATTTAAATGTGACTTTTAAATGTAGTTTTTTTTAAATAGGACGTAATTTTCACCATTAAATACTTTTCACGCGTGATAATTTAGTTATTTTAAAGTTTTCTGTCTAATTTTCATGTGTAAATAACTTTTCAATTGAAAAATATTTGTAAATATTATTATTTGGACTTCTTAACGTCTGTCAGCAGTGGTTAAAAAACGGCTATTTCAAACTATGAATGAAATCGCTTTTCAAATAATGAATTTTTGAATAAAAAATTGAAAAATATCTTAAAAAATTAAACAAATTAAAAAAATAATTGGACAATGCACACCACAATCTAGTCAAGTACGTGACTGCAAAATGTAATTGCATTGCTATATATAGTATTTAATGTTATAAAACTTATTTTAACTAGATTATTTTGACCGATTATGACATTAAATAGCCCTTGAAATAATTCTGTGATTTAAAAATTCAGTATTTGTCATACATTTCTCAATAAAACTACCAGTTTTCATGTTTTTATATGCAATAGTTTTTTTAGTATAAGCCGAGAATGTGAAATGGTCCCAATAAATTCAATTATAGGCAGCAACAGCATCATTAATTACTTTTTTTCTTTTTACGAATAAAGATATTTAATAACACAAACAAAATATCCCATAATAAATAAAGTAATTTTTTTATTATTATTAGAAAAAAATACATTTTTAATGCCTTCTTTTAAAATAGGATTTTCCGATGAGCTAGCGAAGAATCTATCCGAAATTTTATTTTCCTTTTCCGCTGCAGAAAAGTTATTTCTCGTAAATGCAACATTGAGAGTGGATGATTTTTTTATAATGATTGCAAATTTGCAACTGAGGAATTGTTTTCCTTTCTGTTCTCTGGCGTTTCGTGTTAACCTTTAACTGCTGTTATAAATCCCATAGACCACTGCCTTTTTCAATTTTCGCAGTTTAACTTGTAATTTTCAGTTTAACTATAGATACTAGTGCAATTGTTTTCGTTTGGAGCCCTTCTACTATCGATAGAAACCTCTGAATAGGTGAATTTTAATTAGAAAAGCCCTGTACATAAAGTTTAATACAAAAACAGAAACCTTTTTAGCTTCCGATGAAGCTTTTACCGAGGCAGCTCACATAGTTATGTCACTATTTCTGCCACAAAAAAAATGAAGTTAAGAATATTCAAACACTGAAACAAGGAAGCTGTACACTGTAAAGAAATGCGACTTTATGACACTAAACCTCATTACAGATTAAATTGCATTCACAATGCTATAGCAATGTGAATGGATTATACTTAAGCAAAAAAGCAGCAAAAAAGACGCCCGTCTGACATTGGTCATAGACAAATGTCAGACGAACGACTTTTCGAACGCTTCTGGTTTCAACAAGAAAAATAAACACCTGCGTTATCCCGGTCACACGAGCGATCTATGAACCGTTTCCGCCACACAGAGCAGACGACATTATTTATCGCTGCAACAAAATGTATTTCCATTCGATGTTTTCAATAAGCAAAATGGATCTTCTGCAGGAAATAAATGATTTTGTAATTTTATATTAGTTATTCAAGAAATTAGAAAAAAGAAATATACACAGACGGTACTAGGTTCATCCTATTTTAAGTAATCGATAGAAAATTAACTTTGCTGTACACAAAATTTTACAAAAGAAAAAGAAAAAAAAGAAAGGAAAGAAAACGGAACGGCCACTTTACCAAACTTAACTATATTTGCTTCAAAAATAGCAAAGAAGATAGCTTTTCTTTTAACGAGGTTTATCAGATTTGAACCGGTATCAGAAACCGGTACATCAGATTTGAATAAAATCGAATAATTCTGCATGAAAAACCCATTTATCTAAATTAAAGGGGAGTCTAGACCGCCCCCCCCCCCTCTTTTCCAACTTTATAATTAACCAATGAACCCCCAAAACTAATCAGAGGAGAGCTTTATCGGAATGAACGTAGACAAATTTTTTGAAGCAAATCGGATAATTCTGCATAAAAAACATTTATCTAAATTAAAGTTGGGATTAGTCCTCCGTTGTCCACCTTTATACTTAACCAATGAATCCCCAAAACTAATCAGGGAAGCGCCTTATCAGAATGAAACTAGAAAAAAGAAATTGAAGCAAATCGGATGATTCCATCAAGAGTTATCGCGTTACGAACATACCTACGTACATACAGAACCGGCGGGCACATTAGTTCTCAAGCTTTGATAGCCCGTGAGCTAAAAATAATAATAATAAGTTACAGTATTTTTTAAACTACATGCTCGCAGTAAATAGAACCGATACCGGATATGACCACAGAGGCTCTGTTTTGCTGTCTCCTTTCCCATACCGGATTTTCAAAAAAAGATCTAACTTGTAATGATTTTAATTTCAAAGAATTATGATTAAGAATTCATTATTATTAAGAAATGCAACATTTGCTGTCTATTTAGGGCCCTGTCACAGAAATCCATTTAATAAAACAGCCCTCTTCTCAAAAATCGTAATTATAAAACAGGCCCTTTCACAAAGTTATATTCCATAAAAACATACTATTAATTAATTATTTTAATATTGTTAGGTTTAAAAATCTGTAATTTGTAAAGAAAACAAGCTCCCCCGAAACGAAAAATTTAGCATTTACTTTTCGCAAAATGCCTCCTTCACCCCCAACCCCGCAAAGAAAAACCTCTGCAATTACCCCTGAATTTAATTTAGTGCATACTAGGACAAAATAGTATTATTATTATTAGTATTTGATAAAGATTACATTCAATTTTTCCTTATAATAATACTTTACTATTTAAATACTTTTCTTATAAAACGTTAACTTGTAACATTAACATAATTTTAAATGATTTTTTAGGTGCGTTCGTAATTATATAAATACGTAGCACCTAATAGTCGTCGTTCAGTCCATCTGTCCGCATATAACAGAGTAAAAACTACCCAACCGAATAGCCTGAAATTTTGAATATATAATTGTTGCAAAAGTTTGTGAGTCATTTCAAATTTTATGAAAATCGGATGTATAGTTTAATTACAGGGATAGTCAAAAGTTTTTCGTTAGATTACGGCCAATGGGAAAAAAATTATTGCAAGTGTATTTTAATGATGTTACAGCCTTCCGAACAGAATGAAATTTATATGCACTTATGAAGTGCACTCAAATATACAATCAGTACAATTCGGTGCAAAAAATATTTATAAAACTATTTATATTACGAATGCACCTCATTTGCCACGTTTGACGAGCAATTTCCAACTTGTTTGTTTATATGAAATAAAATTAATTCATATAATTTATCGATAACTTCCTAATCTTCTTTAGATTTTTTTTTTTTTTTTTTTTTATTAATCGAGGATGCCTTTAACCAAGTTATTATATTTTAATTTTTATCTTTATATAATGTAAGCATGTAGTGTCCAACAATATTGGACGCTTTTGTATTTCAAAAATTAGTTAATCCACGTGTATTAAATCCATTTTAAATTCTAGCGAAAAAATTCGATACGCAACCAGAACCAACAACTTACGAATCACTGATAAAGAAAGTTAAAGTCAGCGTCAAAACTGCGGTTCGTCTGGACAACATAGAAGAAACAAAAGACTTGAGCACGCCACCAGCTCCTAGCGAGTGGGGGGAAACGCCGAGCCTCGGCGTGAAGCTTTTCGGAATTTTTACCGCAACAATTTGTGGGCGCTCGTCTGAACAGACCAGAAGATTCGTATGCTCTGAAGAGAGAGCGTCGATATGACTGTTTTTCAAAATCGCTCGTCTGACATCTGTCTTTAGAATTAAATCAGATTGCGATTTGTTTGATAATAATTTATAGCATAAGAAACAAGAATTAGGTTTTTTTTTTTTCTATGCAGACGATAAATGTGTAAATAGTGAATATATTTCTATTAAAAACTTTAAAGATCATTGAGAACTATTTTTTTTAGTGAAATACAAAATAGGCAAATTATTTTCTTTTGAAGAGAGATGGAATAAAGTTTCGAAAGTTTAAAATGAAATGTTGTGTCTTTTGGTAAAAGTAATCATAAAGTAAATTAATATTTTTATACAATTTAGAAAATTTACCGTGCTTACTTAGGTCATACATTACAATTTCAAGTGAAGTCCAAACCACTGCTGACACACGACAAGCAGCTATGACATTCGACCAGGGTTGCCAGAAAGCTCTACTTTTGGAGAAAAAAAAAAGCCAACTTTTTCCCCGCCAAAAATGTGGATATAATATTGTAATTTTTCAAAATCAAATTCGTAGGTTCTTGAAGGAGTTTTTAAATTTTTTACAATATTTTATATACTTATTATTGACTAATTTGTATTTTTAAATGCTTTTCTTTAAAAAAATTCTATGTTAATAGTCCGGTTAGAGGTTTCGAAAATTGCCTTTTCAGAAAATTATGCTGCTGTAAAATCAAAAAATATGATTTTAACCGGAAAATTTTATCGATTCTCAAACTTCCTAATGTAGGGCTTTAAAATGCACTAGGTCTCAATGATAAGTGCGAACAGCACCAAAAGTGGTTCCCTTGTTAGAATGTTTAATTTTATGTATTTTTGTTAGTTTGTAAAATCTTGACGTAACTTTACTGAAAATTTTCGAGGCGCATCCCAGGATCTCTCGTTTGCCAGTTACAATTTTGCATGTCAATACAGTCGGACTTCTATTTAAGGAACCTCTATTTTGCGAATTTCTCTATTTTACGAACTTTTCCTTGAGACCAAGAACATTTCGCGAATTTCTTCGTAAAATAACCTCCAAATACCGAAGTCCATTCTTTATTTAACGAATTTTCTCTTGGGATCTAATTTTTTTCTCCCTCTTTGTCAAAATATTACTGGACATTTCAAACTTATTCTTTCTTTTAACACATTTTATGATGATCAATGAACATGAACAGGTCTTACCAGGCACCTAACTCACCGAGAGCAGTAAAATCGCTGTGATTCTTTGCTTTTCATCCAAGAAGTGCCTGCCTCGTGTCCTTTAAGGGTTTTCTGAAATCGAAAAGGGCAACTTTCTGACATAAGTTTTAGTTTATTTTTGTTCGAAAATGCATGAAACTAGCTTTTGTTGTTGTTCAGAAACTATGTAATTGAGCTGTTTTTTTTTTTCATTTTTTTTTTGCAAACGCAACAGATCTTTCAGAAAATAGTGTCAAAGTGGGCGTTTTGAACCGAATTTCCGTGCGAAGGGGGGAAGAGCACTCAAGAGCGGGCGAAAAACGTTTTTCACGTGATCAAAATGGCTTATAACTCAATAGGTAATTGATTGATCAAAAGATGGAAAAAACAGTTCAATTCCAAATCGCTTCCATGGCTAGGTTTTCTAATTTTATACCTTTCCGTTGAAAAATGAATTTGTAAATGTGTCAAAACGTTTTGCGCGTGTTGAGCAGAGCAGTTAAGAACAGCCTTAACTAGAGTCTGTCGTTTTCTAGATCATTAAGTCGTGCTAGTAAATTCGGTTTTGTTAGCTCGAAAATGTCAAAGCGAAAGTGCTTGACATAAAAGAAAAAAAAATCTTGATGAGGTGTATAAAGGCGTGAAGAAAAAATATATTGCTTTAAAATTTGGTATTCTTCCAAACAGCTTATGACCATAAAGAAAAAGTCGTGATTTTAATGTACAATTATTTTTCAATATAATGAAAATACAATGTACTTAATGTACTGAATGTACTGAAAATACAATGTATTTTCAGACAATGTTTTGTTTCATTCTTATTTTCCTTGCAGATTTCTTTTTGATTGGTAAAACATATAACACAAATAGATATAATTTATGAAAAAAAAGTGTGATTAATTACTTTTTTTAAAATTATATTTAGTGTTTATGGGCTTAAAATATGTTTTATGTAGTTTAAAGTATTTTAAAAGGTGACTCTCTATTTAACGAATTTTCCATATAACGAACTTTTTTTCGGGATTTAGCGACTTCGTTAAATAGAGGTCCGACTGTATTCGTACACTTTACTCAAGGCTCTAATCTGAGTGCCGCCGAAATACAAAAATTTATTCTTTTAGACACATTCGTAATAAAATACTTAATTTTATCAAAGTAAATACTTATTTCATTTTTACTATGACGCCATTTTCACTCAACGAAGTCCTCTGAGATTAGCGTCTCAATCTCAGTATTAGCGGATTGAAAAAAATTTTGAAATCTAACAGCTTTATGCGTAAAAATGCGTTTTTTTTTCATCGTGACGTCATTTTCTGTTCAAAATTTTAAAAAAGTTATTTTTAATTGTAGCGCGAAAATGGCATTCATAATGATATGGTAATTACCATTGTTTCCCTTCTCCCTTCAACAATGGAAATAACCTGATTGCCACCGATGTGAAGAAATTTCATAAAGGACTTTTTAAATTAAATATATAAATGGAAATAAATTAAGAAATAGCTAAAACGTGCTCATCTACAAATGAACAGCTTTCACTTATAAAGATAATTATCAAAATCGGTTCAGCAGAAAGCTCAGGCTAGATGACTAAAAAACAGCCTTGTCTTTTAAATATATAGATTTGCTAATGATATTACTTGGTCTAAAGTTATAGATTTAAGGTTTTCGTTCCAGACCTGTATGTTTGCCAAGAGCTATCGAAATTTGTCATGAATGAATCTTTATTGATCGAACCAAATCTTCAATTGTAGACAGAAAATCAAAGTGGCTGTTAATCGTTTATCTACTGACGGTACTTATAGTTACCATTAAAATAACTTGTTGTAAAATTCATTTAATACGTCGATTAGAAATAATACTGTTTAAAATGAGTTATAGATGCATTACTTTATCTTCTTCCAAAAGCATTATTGGTTACACAAAACAAAAATATTTTTTTAAAGGATGATTTCTTTTGCCTTTGCGTCTTTTCAGCTTTTTTGGCGTTGGGAGGGGGTGGGGGGGGAGATTTTGAATTCGGAAATATTTCTATTGTAAAAACATTATATTTGTACGTTTCCTAATTCTACAAAATACTAAGAAAAATACTTAAAATAAAAGATTTGAGTGGGGTTATAAATATTGCACAAAATCCCTATAAGTTCAAATTTAATGAATCCTTCTAAATCCTTCCATCCTTCTAAAATTTAATAAGTGATTATGTAAATCTTCTACTGTAGTTTCAAAAATTCACGAAAATGCTTTAGAAGTTAAAATTTTCATGAATTCATAATTCAGTATATAAAGGGTTAATGTAGACAAATATTTATAAGGATTTAGATCAGTGAGAAAAACTTTCATTCTTTCATGCAGAGGAGAAAAAAAATGCCTTCCCCTAAATGTTGTTATTTGTGTTAGAAATTAAGATGAATTCCTGTTATCGAACATATTATTCCCCGTTTGATGGGTATACCCCCTAAGCTAGGAGAAAACACGTCATCTGATGTGCGAATAAAATCGCCAGGTAAAGCAATGTACTCATACAGTAAAACTCGCTAAGACAGAATCTCAAAGCAATAAAAATAGTTCCTATACAGATTTCTGTCTTAACAGGGGCACCGTGGGTTATAATTTTATTTAAAAAATATATTTCTCCAGAAAAGGAAACTTTCCGTTTAACCCCTTAATTCTCGCTCCCGCCAATATCACGGGCTGAGGTGTCGTTCGTTATTCCTCGTGCCCGTCATATTCTCGGGCTGGAGATTTAATTGCTGGAAAAAAAGTCTGAAACCAGAAAAATTTTACTGTCATTTCCATGCGAAGTCTTTGAATATTAGCGCTCGCGTTTAGTTTTAGGCGCTGATTGTGATGTTGGACTTTGTATTGCATATTACGAAATATATCACACTAAAAAAAATTACTGTTAATCAAAATTTAATCTATATATGTTATTTCAAATATTATTTGTGAAAATTTGTAAAGATGTGAAAATTAAAGATCTTATTAGCATTAATTTGCATGGTGTAAAACAAACATTCAAACAAAGAATTCTCGCATGATGGCTTTTCTACAAATGTGAATTTGTTCTATAACATCTTTTTCTTTCTCCTTAAAAAAAACATTGCATATTTTATTTAGAAACCTTATAATTATTCAATTTCTGTAATAAAAAATAGGTTACTTTTTTGATGTTTTTTCCAAATTTTAAGCTATTCTTAAGGGGTTAACTATTGACGATACATAAACCGCTATCAATCGGTGTGGAAAATGGTATTCTAAGGGTTAGGTCAGGATTCAGTTATAGAAAGAATTCGTTTTCATAGCTTTAACTCCTTGAGGGGCGGTGAAATACATATATCCCACCTAATTTTAATTAAGATTTTTAGCAGAAACTTTTAAGCTTTACTTTAATGACTTTTGTGAACATGAGCTGAGAAATTGCCTTTCGTTATTTTGAAATAAAATTTTTATAAATTTCCGTTCGTTATTTTGAAATAAAAGTTTTCCAAATTTCCGGTGGGAATTGACCATTACAGAAACACAATTGCATGCCCCTCAAAAGGTTAACGGTATTTTAACTGTTATTGTCGTTGTTTTTATTATTTTTTTCAGTAATGAAACTTAGAAAAAAAATACTGAGATAGAGAGTTGAAACAATTTTTGGATTTTGATATCTGTCCGAAATTTCTTTCATCTGAAACAAAAATCCAATTTCGAGCCAAATAAAAAACTTTCATTTTCTTTTTAAGAAAATATGTAATTTATTGCACTATTAAAAACTTTAAAAAACCAAGCTGCAAGACAGTTGTTCCGACTTTATATAACTGTAAACAATTTTAATCTTTTTCTGAGGCCATTGCAGAGTTCTTTCAGCTTAAGGTCACGCAAGCAAAATAAAAGCGGCTCACTTTACTAACTTAACGGAAGCCTACTTTTTTGCCCATTTGCATAACAATCTTTTTTTTTTTTTTTTTTTTTTTTTTTTTTTTTTTTTTTTGAGTCTTTGTTCCTCATTTATCTTTTGTATGCATTTATGAGTTCTCGCGGAAGAGCTTTGACACTTATGAATCATAAAAAGTTTCTCTGCTGAAGCCCTTTTGTTGCATCACGTTTTGTTTAGGGGTATAAAAAGGTATTCAGTAAGTTTGAAAGTTGCGTTTTTTTTTTTTTTTTTTTTTTTTTCATTCACTAGTGTCAAGTCCTCTGGTAAACTTGATTCAGTAGTCTCAATTTTCTTTATTGTTTAAGGAACTGTGTATTCCTTAAAATTGGTCAAAATATTGAAATTTTTCATGAGGCTGTGCATATATAACGTTATCATTTTAGGGGGGAGGGTGTTCTGGCACATGATGTCGTAAGATATCTCTAGGGGGAGGGGGGAGTTTGTCTTTTGATATCGTTATCATTTTTGATCCAACCAAAATTTTTTCTTTTTATTTGTAACTTTGTATTTGCAACAAAATAGTATGTTATCTTTTTTTAGTCTGTTATCTATTTTATGAAGATACAAAGTAATTATTAAAGCCATTAAATGATTATAAAACTATTTATTTCCAAAATATGGAATACCCTAACGCTTGGCATTCCTACTCTCCTGTCATATGCGTATACATATATAATAGGATATTCGAGAAACCATGTGCGAAGTATATTTGAAATGATACTTGTGTTTGCTAGTAAATAAAAGAGAAAGAATGTTGTCCACCTAATTTCTTAATAAGAAGTTCTGTCTGCCCCCCAAGAAGTCTGCAAGAAGGCATTACTGTTGAATGCATTTTGCAACAAAAAGCTTTTATTAAATACTTTTAACCCTTCACTGCACCACGTTCCACATCTGGCACATACCTAAAAACACTGTAATTCTTATTATGTGTCATGAATTTGGCCAATATGATCTCTATCCCTGATCAAGAACAGTCCAAAGATTGGAATAATACCTATTTTGTACATGTCAGATGGCAGCATTTGACAAAAAAATAGAATTTGTTCTTCGAAACAAAAAAAAACAAAACATGTCGATCAAGCTATTAAGATAAAATTTACTTTCATTATTTTTACTGAATAGTTAAATATATTAATATAAAAAATGTTGCAGAGTGTTAAGCAGATAAAATTAATTACTTCAAGCTCATTTAGTTGTAAAATATAGAAATACAGCATTTTAAAACCCTAATTGTGTACATAGGGTACACGCCATAAAATATTAAATTTTAGCTGAAAATTTGAAATTTAATTTTTTTTTTACTATTTTTCCCATTATTAGACCGATGTATAGATTTCAAATAATTTATTTCATGCAAATTGAAAAAAATCGTGCAGTGAAGGGTTAAGTGTATTTGATATAAAGTTATTTCATAAAGTGATATTTTATTGACTTATAAGTATGCGAAAAATAAATGTAACCATATTTATGTATCATTCCAAACAAAAGAAAAAAGTCAAAAAAGTTTTAGACATTGATAACGATTTTATTACAGGGGGCGGGGATCAAAAGAGGATAACGTATGATATCGTAAGGGGGGGGGGGTCCTAAATTACCAAAAAGTTGATAAAGTTATATATGTACAGCCCCTGAGTATAAGTTTTAGCTGATTTGTTCTAATGTACAGTCGAACCTCTATTTAACGAAATCGCTAAATCCCTGAAAAAAGTTCGTTATGTGGAAAATTCGTTAAATAGAGATTCATCTTTTAAAATCATTTAAACTACATAAAACAGATTTTAAATTCATAATCACTACATGTTTTTGTTAAAAGTAATTAATCACATTTTTATAAATAAGTTATATCGATTTGTTTTATTTATTTTACCGACCAATATCTATCATCAATGTATTTTTTCTATGTGTTTAAATCTTTGAAATCTGAAAGGAAAACAAAACATTGTCCGGGAATACACTGTATTTTCTGTTTAAAGTAAATAGTTATACATTAAAATTAACAAATTTTAAAGACATTATCGTATTTTTTATTATTATAACAAATAATTTTTACCATACATTAGCATATGCGTCCTTAAATTTAATTTCTGAAAAACTCTGTTAATTTTGCATGAGTTTTTTAAGTGCTTTTAAATATTATTGTAATAATACGTCTCGCATCTTTGCAATGCACCAGAAACCCCTTCATGCGTATTTTCTTCTAACTATAATCCGCGTCGGATTGTTTCAAATGATTTTAGCATTTCATCATACGAAGTTTTGTTAATTCCGGCATAATGATCATTTCCATCATTATCCTATTCGTCTTCATCGTAATGTATTGCTGTATTGTTTTTATTTTTCACACTGTCGAAAATATCCAATTCGGATAGTGTTTCCGAGGTTTCAATTTCAGAATTAAGTAAAATACAATCATCAATCAGCACATCATGGTTAATTTCTTCTTTTTTTCTCATCTGTATCCACATTTTTTTAAGTTACTCTAAGGGATTATCGTCTTCGTCCTCTGTACTTACCGAATTCTCACTGCTGACAAAGAAAAAGCCTTGTAAAACCAGTTCAAGGCCATTGAACATCATAAAATGTGTTTAAAGAAAGAATAAGTTTGAAATGTCCAGAAATATTTTGAGAAATGAGGAGAAAAAAAAAAATTAGATCACAAGAAAAAGTTCGTTAAATAGAGAATGCACTTCGCTATTTGGAGGTTATTTTACGAAGAAATTCGCAAAATGTTCTTGGTTCCAAGGAAAAGTTCGCAAAATAGAGAAATTCGCAAAATAGAGGTTCGTTAAATAGAGGTTCGACTGTATATTGAGCATATTACTCTGTTCTCGACAAACGTCGCATGTATGTGATGTGCAGATTGCTCAAAATCCTTGATTTTTTCCTATACTTCCAGTAATTTGGAAGAGAACTTTTCGCCATTTTTAATCTCAGAATTTCTGCGATCGATTTAGTCCAAGATTTCTATTTTGAAATACTGGTGAGTAAAGATTAAAAATTCTGTTGGACGCTCGTCGAGGAGGAGTTAATATGTTACTGTAAATTTATAGAAAATTTTTACTTTGTGTTCGTTTTTTAAAGATTGTACATTTTTGTTTGAAAAATAAAACTAGTATGTTGTGGCCATCACAAAACTTTCTTCTATCTCATACATGTCAATACTTCAAAATTCACTATCTCAGTGCCAAATTAAATGGCAATCTGTGTTCATCATGAGAATTCTAAAAATATGAAATTCCGTGCATTAGTTCTCGAGGTATGACTGTCGCTGAAATCGTGTAAATCCAGCAAAATGCAGCATAGCAGCGCCACCTATTGGGTTATTTACACCAGAACCTAATTATCACCAACTTATGTCAACGTCTAACTGAATATGAAGTTTCAGGAAAATTCGTGCATTAGTTCTTGAGATAGAGGTATTGCGCAAATCATGACAAATGCAGCATAGAAGCGCCACCTATTGAGCGATTTGCAACAACATATAATCAGCATCAATATTAATCAAGTTATACTTAAATCTGAAGTTTCATGAAAATTCGTACATTAGTTCTTAAGATAGAGCTATTGAGGAAATAGTTTAAAATGCAGCACAGCAGCGCCACCTATTGGGCGATTTACACCAACACATAGTCAGCATCATTTCATATGAAGACTAACTAAATCCGAAGTTTGATGAAAATGTGTGCATTAGTTCTTGAGATAGAGCTGCTGCGAAAATAGTGTAAATCCTGCAAAATGCAGCATAGCAGCGCCACCTGCTGGGCGATTTACACCAAAACGTAAACAATATCCATTAATGTCAAGGACTAACGAAATCTGAAGTTTTATAAAAATCCGTCCATTAGTTCTTGAGATACAGCTTTTGCGGAAATCCTGTAAAATGCTACATTGCAGCGCCACCTGCAAGGCTATTTGCACCAAAACCTAATCAGCGCCAATCTATATCAGGGACTACCTGAATATAAATTATTAAATTCCGTGCATTAGTTCTTGAGATAGAGCGCCCACAAAATTTGTGTCACATACAGACAGACAGACAGACGAACACAGACAGACATTTTGTAAAAACATGTTTTTGGAATCCCTGACCCATAAAACGTGTAAATCCGTCGAAAACTGGAATTCGAAAATTTTAATGAAACCAATACTTTCTTGTTAAGATAGAAGAAAGTAAAAAAATGAATGAGAATAAATTAAGAAATATGTATACCATTTTTATACAAATGGCAGACATAGTAGTAAAGGAAGATTTTCAAAGAATTAAGATATTTTTCACAAAACGGTAAAAACTACAGTAAATATCAGTAAAAAACTATCATACTGTGAATAGCTGCCAACTGGGGTCTTTCAACGAGTCGTATGGTCCGATTTTACCTGACCTTAGCCCGACCTGCGAGTTGGTTCGGGTCGGTTTGATATTAATTGTTTCGGGTTCGGATCGATTTCGGGTGGATTTTCGCCCTTTCGGTTGGTATTCAGGTTGTTCTGGTTTTTCAAGAGAAAGTTTCAGATAAAAAATAAATATATATTTGCATATAAATGAGGTATATATGTGTTTATTTTTCTAGGTAGAAAATAGTAGTGATGGTAGGGTTACGGAGTATTTGTTTCTACAGTGTGTCCACGTATAACCTGACCGACCTTTATTTTCGCAACCGTTGGTCCTAGATGCATACTTCCAATTACAAAAATGATTCAGTATGAGGTAAAGAATTATTTTTAAAGCGATTTGGGTCAAGGAAAACATTTATTAAAAAATTACGAAATTTAAATTTTTATACGGTCCCCCGGTCCTATAAGTGATATTTAGTAAAAATTTACTGTGACACTAACAAGTAAGACAGAAAAAGTCCCATTCATCTAACATTAAAATCGACCGAGTTATGACACTTTGAAATGCATGACTTATACCACTTTTTTGCAGCTAAAAACAGATGATTTCGACCATGCTTTCAGGGATCGTATATAAAGTACTTAAACTTATTTCAAGGTATCTGCGGTTTGAAAGAAATCGTACAACTATTACGATTGAGTTAACTTTATTAGTTAAGTTTCAGATTAGTTAAAATAATTGTATTTTAACATATATTGTATTTTGTAAGGATTTGAGGCTATGATTTCTTTAACTAAAATTATGTTATTTTTATAAGGTTTTATTTAACTTGTAATGCTCGTCTTTCCAGTTTAAAATTTGTACTCGAACTTTAACTGACTTTTAAATGTGCGATCGAAGTTAAAATTTTACATACTGACTTAAATCAGATTACAATGTAATATTATTATGATTTTCGACGCTTATCATCTTATACATACTTATATTAGAGGATAACACAAAATAATCCGGATAGATTACCGTCAACAAGTTTAAGAAATGGTTTTAGATTAGATAACATAAACCTGTGATGGTTGTGTTTTTAACTTTTATAATTAAATTTATGTATTTTAACGCTAAATAAAAAAATTACCTTCCCTTTTAACCATCGTGTCAGGATTTTTCGCAAATCGTAAATTTCAAGGTTAAAAAATAGCAAAAAAACTGATACTATAAAATAGATGTAAGACTTTTTTATTCAATTTAATTTTATTTAATTCAATAATTTATTCAATTTTGTGTGAATCATTTTGTGTCAATTTTATGTGAATCAATTTTCAAAAGCTAAAAAATATGGCACAACCCAAAATTTGAAAGACGGTGTAATCTAACAACATTTAAAAATATGTATCATTTTTGTAAAGAATTGAGGTTCTTATTTTTCATCCTTTTATTTAACAAAAATTCTGTTATTTTTACCCTCTTATATGTTCAGTATAAATTGTATATTTTGAAGTAATATGCCAGAATGATTAAAGATTTCAAATTTATATTGCAATGCTAATTTTACTCTCGACCATTTCTTTAATATACCTAACGAAATTATATTCCTACTAAATTTGTGAATGACCCCTAATTTGCAGCAAAAAATGTGCTCCAACTTTAAACAGCTATTACTCGGTCAATTTTAATCGTAGAATAACGGGACTTTTTTTGCCTTACTTGTCAGTGTAACAGGAAAATTTTACTAAATATAACTTATAGGACCGGGGGACCGTATAAAAATTTAGATTCTGTAATTCTTCGCTAAATTGTTTTTTCACCTCAACCTTTTTTACCTTAACTCTGCACCTAATTTTGACCACTTTTGTAATTGGAAGTATGCATCTAGGACCAACGGTTGCGAAAATAAAGGTCGGTCAGGTTATACGTGGACACACTGTATAATTGCATTAAAATGTGGATTAACTTTCTGACATTTCTGATCGGGTAAAATCCTACCTGCACCAAAATCTATTGCCGACCCTAGTTTGGTCGCACTCCTTTTATCGCTATTGCTCACAAAAAAAAAATAATAATAATAATAAAATGATTAAATAATGGTAAAACTCGAGAGGGCAAATTAGTTTTAACTCGCTCCGCTCACAAAAGATACAGACAGTCCATCCAACCGTTGATTGATATTTAAGACGACTTAAATGAGATTTACTTCCACATCGTTGAAATACCGTTTTCTCTGAATAAACTGAAAGCAAATGGCTTTTTTTTTCGTACAATTCGATGCATTGCTTTCGTCCAAGGGGACATGTTTTCCAATTATGGGGCATTCTCAAAATCTTTTGACTTTTGTGTCCCTGAATATTAATTTTTATTTTAATAGTTTTTTTTATTTTTTTTTTATTTCATATATTGAGTAACATCCCTGGGTAATCCCCATTCCCACATAACAATATTAACGAGATAAATAAGTTTTAGAAGAAGTTCGGGGTCCAAATACCAGGAAAACTCCTATACCGTCCCGTGTCCCTGATGCTGATTTTTAAATTTGGAGCTGTCTGTATAAAATTGTTTCAATAAAGTAATTCGATGTAATTTTTTTCCAAAACTGGGACAATTGTTTTATATAAATATGTAGCAAAAAATTAACCTGCACACATTTTTACGGTTGATATTATTTTTTTAACTCTGTCTCTGGGTTTTTCCTCCTTACCTTCCCTCTTGCTAAACTTATGCAGGAAATCACTTCAGATGCAGCCACAGAATTTTTTTCAAGTTTTTTCTCATGCAGAAGTATGCTAGAGAAAGAATGTCTAAAATTCTTTGACAGAAAATTTACTGCAGAATTTAAATCAGCGTTTAAATATCAATTTCAAGATCGTGGCTTTATTGGTAGTCTTACCGTCCTCAAGGTTTAATCCTGCGCTTTCCCAGGTAAATTAAAAAAAATAATAATAATTTAATCCAATGTTAAAAATTGTTTTTAAAAATCAATGAACGTAGGTGGTAATTTTCCTTACCGTTCCATCCTTACCGTCCCCTTTTTTTACCTTACCGTCCTTTCTTTAACACCCCTTTAAGACAATGTTATACAAAAATTCTGTATTAAAAGTACTGCATTTTTATTATTTCCTATTTGAATGTCCTGTGGGTACTATGCAAATTCATTAAAAGTAAAAATTTAGAATTAAATAAAAAGTTAGTGGTAAAATGGTAAGGAAAATTAAACTCACAAGTTTAACTTAAACCTCAGTTAAATAAAAAATTTTTCGTTGCTGACCATCTTTTCTTTATTTTGAATCATTAAGGCATCATGTCTATCAGATTAAAATGTTATGTTAGCAAGTTTAATTTCACCAGATTTTTATTCCTGAAAGTCAAAAGATTGTGAGAATGCGCCGTATACTGCATAAAAGAGGCAATTTTCTACTGATCACAATCACAAGCCTGCAAAATTTGGGATGTGTGATATTGCTTAGCTTTTGATGATTCTTATTTATTTTGTAGCGCTGAATCCGAAAATGGCCTTCATTTTTTACCATCACGTCAGGATTTTTTGCAAAATTTTTGCTTTTTGACTTTGTAATTTACGATTTGCGAAAATTTCTGACGTGATGGTTAACAATGAAGGTTATTTTCAGATTTAGTGCTAAAATATACATAAAAATCAATTATCAAAATTAAAAAAACACAACCACCACACCTTATTTTATAGTATCAGAATTTTGCTATTTTTTGACTTTGAAATTTACGATTTGCAAAAACTCCTGACTTGGTGGTTAAAAATAAAGGTGATTTTGAAATTCAGCTCTAAAAAATGTTTAAAAATCAGTTATCAAAAGTTAAGAAACACAATCATTTCTTGTATCTTTCAGTATCAGATGTTATCTGTTTTTTGACTTTTTACCATTGAAATTCACAATTTAGAAAAAATTATGATGTGATGTTTGAAAATGAAGGCCATTTTCGGATTCAGCATTAAAAAATACATAAAAATCAATTATCAAAAGTTAAAAAACACAACCATCCAAGATCAGACTGAAGAAAGTAAAAGGAGATGAAAATCTTTCTAATATGTTTCTTCTTTCAGCTTCAGACAAGAGTGAAGTTTCGGTACTAGGGTCAATGTAAATTCTCAGCTGGTACTTTATAAGTAAAAAAAAAACAAGAATGAAAAATCATACAGCAGACATGGATTATGAAGCATTTTCAATACTAATAGTAGAATATTATTAAGATATTTCATTTTTCATACAATGAAATCGATCATAGTATGTTCTGTAACTGAATTCATTTGTGCATTTCTGTAAATAAATGCTACGCACTCATTAAAGCTGTTCTTAACTGCTCTGCTCAACAAGTGAAAACCGTTTTGACATATTTACAAATTCATTTTTTAACGGAAAGCTATAAAATTGGAAAGCTTGGCCATGGAAGCGATTTGGAATGGAACTGTTTTTTCCATTTTTTGATCAATCAATTACCCATTGAGTTATAATCGAATTCGATCACGTGACAAACCTGTTTTTCGCCCGCTCTTGAGTGCTCTTTCTCCCTTCGCGCGGAAATTCGGTTCAAAACGGCCACTTTGACATTATTTTCTGAAAGATCTATTGCGTTTGCAAAAAAATGGAAAAAACAGCTCAATGACATGGTTTCTGAACAACAACACCAGCTAGTTTCATGCATTTTCGAACAAAAATAAATTAAAACTTATGTCAGAAAGTTGCCCTTTTCGATTTGAGAACACCCTTAACCTATAGAAAACATATTGTAGTGAACATCAGTGATGCTTTTAAATTCCATTATGCTTGAAGTATATCATTATTATCATCATTAAAATTCATCGCAAACAATTTTTCCTCTTAGTATTGTAGTGGAATTCTTTTGTGCTTCTCTGTAAACGGACTATAACTGCTATTTATTCTACACTTCTAAGAAACCATGTTTTAGACCCAGTGATGCGTATCAATTTCAATATGTTTGAAATATGCGTAACAGCATTCAAATGCATCGGAAACGATTTTTCCCCTATGATGATAATCTAACGGAATTTTTTTGTGCTTCTCTGTAAGCAGACTATAAATGCTACTTATACTACATTCCTAAGAATGCATGTTTTAATCTCAGTGATGCGTATCAATTTCAATATCTTTGAAATATGCGTAACATCATTAAAATACATCGGAAGCGATTACCCCGTATAATGATAATCTAACGGAATTTTTTTTGTGTGTCCCTGTAAACAAACTATAAATGCTACACACTTCATTTTCAACACCGAACATTCTACAGTAAACATCAATAACATATAAAAATTATATGGCAATTCCCGTGTTTTAAAGCACGGCCCAGACAAAGAAACCGAATTCACATAATCACTTTTTATCTACTCTATTTTTCTATGAGTTTGTAGTGTAACGCGCTACATTTTGAAAAATATGGTATGTATCGAGTAGCGCAATACAAAAAATAGGTCTGTAGGGAGCACAGACGCTACTTTTAACTCTACTGGAGACAGGGGTGGTGTGTGTGTGGGGGGGGGGGGGGGTGCCATTCTTCAAATCACGTGCTCGTAACGTACTTATTTTGAGCAATATGTGTTCCGCGCAACAATTTGCGAATTTCAGCGACTAATTATTGCAAGAATAGCGAATAAAATTATACTTTTTTTCATAAGCATGTATGCATGTATAAATATGTTTATAGCTCTCTTTATAACACTTGTTTAGATATACAGCTCTGTTTTATTTGTATTACCAAAAAAAACTAAATAAACTATAGTTTAACCGCTTTTTATTTAATTAGAGCTGTAAAATTTGTATTGTGTTACGCATCTCTCTTAATTTCATTAGCAAAACTTAACTCTTAACTTCACAAACTAAATAAACTATAGTTTAATCTCTTTTTATCTAATTATAGATATTAAATTTATATTGAATTATGTATCTCTCTTAATTTCACTGACAAGGGGAGGTTACGTGGTAGGTGACACAGAATGCGTACAAGGAGAGGTTCCGAGGTCGGTGGCACAGCATGCGTTGAACGTTTGTGTATCGATAGAGTATAGCTAGTACACAAATATATGAAAGCGCTGTACCCAGGAGTCTCGTGAAAATAAGTCTGAAAGTTTACGTTACAGTTTATAATCTGATAAATTTCTTCCTTTGGCAATCGGTTCAGCAGTATGGTTGGCAGCATGCTGGATTTGAGATTTTTCTTTAAGGGTTCGAATCCCAGTCAGACTTATTTTTCTCAATAAAAATTTTTATGAATTATTTTCTAACCACAATTGAAAATATATGTATAATAATTGAAATTTACGAAAAATATAAATGAAATATATATTTCGTAGCATATGAGTACATTTTTAACTATGAAATTTTGCATGTTTAAAAGTAAATGAAAAAGGGTAGACTCATTTTCATTTCTAAAGGTGAGAAATTTTTGCTGTTATTTAAAATTATTTACAGATATTTAAATGAATAATTCTGCCATTTTTAACAGAGAAATAAATTAAAATACTTCATATAAATACGTAAATAAATATATTATTTTTATTTTGTTTCATTATGGAAATATTTCTAATATTTTATGGAATATTAAATATATACTTTTAGACTTTAACACGCTGCTTTAATTATTTTTTAAATTCTAATTTTTCTATTATCATAAAAATATTTCAAAATGTATCTTTTTTTAACAATTAGCTTTTTAACTTTTGAATTTTTTAAATCTTGGATGCTTGTGTTTATAATTAGAATAATTGTTTATGCACTTAAAAACAAGTTCTAAAAACTATTGAATTGCTAAAAACAGTTATTACGGAGGCAATAACGATAAAACCGTGAATCCGGGAAAGAAAGAAATATTAAAAATGTAAAAGAATAGTTTTACAAAATCATTAAATATTCGAAATATTTGCATAATAAAACAAAATTTAAAAAAAATATTTATTCATGCATTTATACCACATATTTTAATTTATTTCTCTGAAAAATAGTAGATTATTCATAGAAATAATTGTAAATAATTTTAAATAACAGGTAAAATTTATGATTTACATATTTCTGGTCAAATATAAAGTGCCTACTCTTTTTCTTTTAGTTTTCATTAAATATTTAAACATGCGAAATTTAATAGTTAAAAATGTTCTTATATCAGTGATGGAATAGTGACGCAGCAGTTGAGCAGTTGTCACCACTAAATTTTTATAGTATTCTTCGCCTTAAAAAATCTCAGAAATTCTGTCCTGAAGTTAGATGAAGAATGCTAATAAAGTTTTGCGGTGTCCATTGAATCTCTGTTTCTACACTATTCCATCACTATTATATGCTATGAAAAAAATATTTAATTTACATTTTTCGTAAATTTCAATTATTAAACACATTTTTTCAATTTTGGTTCAAAAATTAATTTATACAAATTTACGTTGCGAAAAATAAGTCTGGCAGGGATTCGAACTCACGAAGAAAAATCTCAAATCCAGCATGCTGCCAACCATGCTGCTGAGAAATTTATCCGATTATAAATTGTAACGTAGACTTTGAGACACTGTTTTCCTCGAAACCCCTTGAGTATTGCGCTTTATGTCTTTCATATATTTATACATACTATTATACGAGCAGATTCACCGTCGGCAATCGCCACGCGGCGACAAAATTTTTCATTTTCGCCACGAACTTTCTGTGTCTAAGTTGCCATGTGTTTTACAGGGATGCCCCTTTTCCGCCGAACTCCGGATTTCCGCTTTATTTATTTATTTTATCAAATCAGCCATTTCTCCTCCATAATTGCGTCATATTTTCCGCTTTCTTTCTTTCTTTTTTTTTTACTGTCCATAATTAAAAAATATGATTAAACATGGGTGCCACTTTTCCGCGGATCCGTAAATTTCCAGTTTTCTTCTTTTAAAAATAATAATAATAAATAAATTACGATGTCCGCGTAGAAAATCGCGTTGATGTGCGAATGAACGCAGTTCCAGCATACCGCAATTAGCTCAAGACGCAAAAAAAAAAATTGTATCGAGAAGAGAATAATTGTTGGTCCCACTCATTAAATTTGTAGCTCTGTGGAATTAATCAGATATATTCTTACAGGTAGACACTAGATATCGGCACGCGATTCTTCCACGAATTACGCAATTCCTCAAATTATTATTCCTTATTTATTTTTCAGTAGATTAATACAAAATCAATTCTTCGATCTGTCATGAAAAGAAATCGGGAATTCCCTCAATCGGTCGTGGACTCCGTGAAAACGGCCATGGGAAAAATCCATCAAATTTCGTCAGTCGCTTGCCAAATAACACCACGAATTTCATCAATCGCTCACCAAATAAACCGCAAATTTCTTCAAGAGTTCGAAAGGTAATTTTCTTTTCTTATGTTAAAGGATCCGACGCCAAAACAAAACAAAACAAAAAAGAGAAGAAAAGATGCTTTTTTACAACTAGACAAATATATTTTCACGAAATTTTTACACGGGCTGAAAAACCATTATATTTATAACAGATGAAAATTTCAAGGGTTTCGAACAAAAAAAAACTTTTTATCTGAAACGATCCAACGTGGGAAAAAAAAAAAAAAAAAAAAAAAAAATCTTCGCATCGCATTTACCACTAAATATCAATATTTTATTTAAAAATTCCGACAAAATGGTGTTAAAGATATAAAAGTTCATACAAATTGGGAGGATTTCATTTAAGGTTGTTATCACAGGCCCGGGCAGCGCCGCGCCGGGCGGGTCAGCTAGTAGTTTATATTTCCATTTTTTTTTTCTTTCAGTATCAAAAAATTTGTATATTGTTGACAACGAATATATATCATCGCCTACTCATATTTTCTTAGTGATATCGTTCGACGTTCATCTTACAGCTATCTTCTTAATTTGATTTTAGAACAATAAAAACGCAACCCTGTAACTTTGCGAACTAATAATTCTCGATATCTGACCACTTCTGATATCGATCGTATATCGCTCATCTTTAAAGTAATCTGGATCTGTCTTAACTGATCTTTATCGTTTGATATGTTGTCATTCGAAAGTGGGAACATTTTTTATGCTTCGCTTGTTTTTAAAGATTATTGTGGGATTAAGATTAATCGTTCCATTCTTTTGTTCGTTCCTCCAAATACGTTGTCGTCGATGGTTTCGACTGTGTCATTTTTTTTATTAGGTGCGTGTAAGGAATTCGAAATAAACACCATTATTATGTTCTCCGTCGTGGTTTTCTTTTTTCGTCACGTGAGATAAAATCCTAATATTTGCTCTATTATACTCTTTTACTTAAGGGGACCTGGTAAGTAAAATTAAACTAAAAAATCGATTTTTACATTTTTATATCATTAAAGAGTTTAAACTTTTATCTTTCTAAAGATGTGTCACACATGTTTATGTATAAAAAAAATAAGTTTTGAAATTAATCATTCTTTCTAAGAGTACTTCACAGCTTAATGGCCATTTAAATCTTTAATTGACTTTTTCTCAAAACTTGGATTTTTTATGTTTATATTCCTTTTTTTCCAATATCTATTCAACTTAAGAACTCAAATTTTTATTTAATACTTATATTATGCTATATTGTATACTTTAACACAGGGATCTAATGATTAGATGAGAATTATTTATTTTAGGCAATGAAATCTTACCAAAAATGCTAATTTAAAAATGACTTTCAATAAATAATTAATGATTAATTTTGAGTTTCACTTAGGAAGAAAATAGTCTGTTAAAATACGTAAATCAAGTTATTTTAACTACTCTAAAAAATCTAGATTTCTATCTTTCACCATTTCTGAGAAAAAGGTACATAAAGTTAGTTAATTTAACATGGCCGAGATAGGGCTTCAGCTCAGCATGGTCGTCATGAGACATTATAACTGAAGATGTAATGCATTATATTAAAGGAAAAACGCTATTCGATTTCATATCGCTTCATATCTTTCCTACAACATGGTGAAAGATAGAGGTCTAGATTTTTAGAGTAGTTAGAATAGAATAACATGATTTACGTATTTTAACAGACCATTTTATTTCTAAGTGAAACTCAAAATTAATCATTAATTATTTATTGAAAGTCATTTTTAAATTAGCATTTTTGGTAAGATTTCACTGCCTAAAATAAATAAATCTCAACAAATCATTAAATCCCTGTATTAAAGTATACAATATAGCATAATATAAGTATTAAATAAAAATATGAGTTCTTAAGTTTAATAGATATTGAAAGGAAAAGGAACATAAACATGAAAAATCCAAGTTTTCAGAAAAAGTCAAAGATTTAAATGGCTATTAGGCTGTGAAGTACTCTTAGAAAAGAATGAATAATTTCGACACTTATATATATAGATATAAACATGTGTGATACATCGTTGGAAAGATAAAAGTTTAAACTATTTAATGATATAAAAAAGTAAAAATCGATTTTTTGGTTGAATTTTGTTTTCTCGGTCCCCTTAACTTGGTTCATGTGTGTAAAGATCGAATTTTGCAATTGATTTTCCACTCTCCTCCTGATCTACTAGAATTTGAAAAAAAAGAAAGAAAGAAAAGTACACAGGTGTGTTCCCGATGACAATACAATATTTTAATATTTTTAGAACTTAATTACAAATTAATAAATTACTTTTAAGTCTTTTTTTTTTTCGGTTAGCCTGTCGCAGGTGATAAATCGCCAAATAATCATACTGCTTTTTCTCTTTCCTGTTGCCATATCTTAATGCTGCTAGTCACTCAGCTTCCGGATTCCCCTCCGTAATATTAAGTCTATGTGTTTTTGATGCATTAGTATATTCAAAATATCTCCCCTGACAGTGGCGCCAACTTTTGAAAAATATTGGGTGGGCTCCAGGGCCGAAACTAGCCTTTTTTGCACCCGGGCAAGCATGGATTTTGGCGCCCCACCCCCCTTCTTACACTGTAAAAAATTTTCGTAAAATTTCGGTAGATGTACCGTAAATTTTACGGTACTTGTACCGTTTTCACTCTTTATGGTATGAGTACCGTAATTCTAAGGTATATTAAGCGTAAAAAAATGGTATATATGCCATTTCGATTATAAACGGTATTTATACCGTAAAATGATTGTTTTACAGCACAAACTCGGTATTCATACCGTAAAATGATTATTTTCCAGCAAGAAAAAACCTGGTAGCCCGGCCTCGGTGTATCGTAAAACCCCTGAATTGATGCTCTTGCTCTTGTTTCGTAATGCGTGTATCACTGAGGAGAGGGGAGGTGCAGCCGGTACATTGTTTCAAGGCCCAAAGAGCTCAAAGGGGCACAGCTCTTAAAATACACACTGTATATAATATTTTTTAGCTTACGGGCTATCAAAGCCTGAGAGCTAATGTGCCCGCAAGTTCTGTATGTATGTAAGTATGTATGTACGTAGCGCGATAACTCTTGATAGAAATATCCGATTTGCTTAAAAAAATTTCCAATTTCATTCCGATAAGGCGCTTCCCTCATTGGTTTTGGGGGTTCATTGATAAAGTATAAATGAGGGAGGGGGTGGAACGGGAGCTAATCCCCCTTAGTTTTCATGCAGAATTATCCGACTTTATTCAAATTTGGTATACCGGTTTATTCTGATATAACGCTTCCTTAATTAGATTTGGAAGTACATTGATTAAGTATAAAAGGGTAGGAACGGGGGTTATCCCCCCCCCCCCCTTAATTTAGATAAATGTGTTTTTCATGCAAAATTATCCGATTTTCTTTCAAATTTGGTATACCGGTTTATTCTGATAAGGCGCTTCCCTGATTAGATTTGGAGGTTCATTGGTTAAGTATGAAAGGGAGGAAGGGGAGCTAATCCCTGCCTTAATTTAGATAAATGGGTTTTTCATGCAGAATTATCAGATTTTATTTAAATTTGGTATACCGGTTTATTCTGATAAGGCGATTCCCTGATAAGATTTGGAGGTTCATTGATTAAGTATAAAAGGGGAGGAATGGGTGCTAATCCTCCTCCCTTTAATTTAGATAAATGGCTTTTTCTTGCAGAATTATCCGATTTTATTCAAATTTGGTATACCGGTTTATTCTGATAAGGCGCTTCGCTGATTAGATTTGGAGGTTCATTGGTTAGGTATAAAAGGGGAGCAACGGGTGGCTAATCCCCCCTTAATTTAGATAAATGTGTTTTTCATGCAGAATTATCCGATTCTCTTCAAATTTGGTATACCGGTTTATTCTGATAAGGCACTTCCCTGATTAGATTTGGAGGTTCATTGGTTAGGTATAAAAGGGGAGCAACGGGTGGCTAATCCCCCCTTAATTTAGATAAATGTGTTTTTCATGCAGAATTATCCGATTCGCTTCAAATTTGGTATACCGGTTTATTCTGATAAGGCACTTCCCTAATAAAATTTGGAGGTTCATTGATTATGTATAAAAGGGGAGAACGGGGTGCTAATTCCCCCCCCCCCTTTAATTTAGATAAATAGGTTTTTCTTGCAGGATTATCCGATTTTATTCAAATTTGGTATACCGGTTTATTCTGATAAGGCGCTTCCCTGATTAGATTTGGAGGTTCATTGGTTAAATATAAAAGGGGAGCAATGAGTGGCTAATTTCCCCCTTAATTTAGATAAATGTGTTTTTCATGCTGAATTATCTGATTTTCTTCAAATTTCCATACCGGTTTATTCTGATAAGGCGCTTCCCTGATTAGATTTAGAGGTTCATTGGTTAAGTATAAAAGGGGAGCAACGGGGGGGGGATCCCTCTTAATTTAGATAAATGGTTTTTTCATGCAGAATTATCTGATTTTCTTCAAATTTGCATACCGGTTTATTTTGATAAGGCGCTTCCCTGATTAGATTAGGAGGTTCATTGGTTAAGTATATAGGGGAGGAAGGGGGCTCATTCCCCCCCCCCTTTATTTCGATAAATGTTTATTCTGATATGGCGCTTCCCTGATTATTTACCGTTTTTCTCAAAAAGAGTGAGTTCTATTTTATGAATATAGACATAAATAAGAGTATAATATACATATATTGTGAATAGCCTGTGAGCTCAATGCTGTCAGTATTTAAATGAAGACTTTTCTTTTTTCTTTTTTCTATATTTATTTTCTATGTATACCATAATTTAAAACAAAGAAAAAATGTCTAATTTATTTTACTTTTGTAAAGCAGTATAAATGTCTAATTATTACCCTTAAATGCTGGAAAATAAATAATATAATTTATGAGAGACGAAACAAGTGGTCGCCGAAGTCGGCTAGGTATTATTAAAGATTCACATGCTTTTTATGTTTCTCGAGAGTGTGTTTGTGTGTGTGGGGGAGGGGGAGGGTTGTGTGGTTCATCCTGGACCCGTCACGACTCTCGGCGGCCTTTAATACTAGTTGGAACTTCCAGTCTAACATGTTGAATTATGTGAAACCGATCTTTAATCTTCATTCAAGAATTATGACATTCGAACACTGTAAAAATATGTCCTGAAATTAACTGGCGCTATTCTGTGAATTTTTCTTTATTTGCCTAAAAATTTTCATTTTGTGAGAAGACTGACTTTTCCTAGAATTACCGGAAATATTGAGTCTAGCGCTAAGCGCTAGCGAGAAACTGAAACGCAGTGTTGAATTCAGGGGGTGGCCCGGGGGGGAACATCCCCCCCGGCAGATTTGAGATTTTGTGTTTTCAATAGTCAAAAATTGCAATTTCTCCCGAGGGGTCTACACTGTCCCCCTTCGGAGCCACAGAAATCCCTCCCGGAGAAAAGTGTCTGAATTCAACACTTCTGAAATGGAAAAGCTCCTCTACGGCGAGACCGAGGAGTGGCGAGACGCCCTGAGCCCGAGGTCGAGGATAATATCTCTCTGTTTTCCAGAGTATAAACGACCTTGAAGTCTCAAGCAGCGTTTACAGAGTACAGAGGAATCAAACTGGTTCTTAGAAGTCTGCACGGGCCGAAATTTCCAGGCCCGGGCTCGGCCCGACTCATAAAAAAAAGTTCGGCCCGGCCCGTAGAAAAGTTAAAAGTTTGGCCCGGCCCGGTATAACAACTAAAAGTTTGGCTTCAGCCCTGCCCGGTCCGAGTGAATTGCTACGAAACATTGATTTTTACGTCGATTTGGTTAAAAATTTGACTCTTACGAGGAATCCTGACAAAAAATATTTTTCTTAACTTTTTTTTCATGTTTTTAAACTTCTATGTAAATATTTCAGTTATCATTAATATTGTTAATCCATATTCGGGGCTATGCATATATAACGTTATCAACATTTTGCTAATTTTAGACCCCCTGCCCCCCTTACGATATCATAAGTTATCATTCGTCCAACCCATCCCCCCCCACCTTAAGATGTTATCGTTATCAATGTCTAACATTTTTCCCTTTCTTTTTATACGCTGCGACACATGATACACGTATATAATTATACATTTATTAGTCGCATACTTTACGGATTCAAGAAGACAATAAAATATCAATACATGATATAAATTTATATCAAATAATATCTAAAAAAGTTAGTTACTATTTAAAGGTACTTAATAACAGCTTATTGTTACATAATGCATTCAAAAGTGATGTTGTCTTCTAGCACTTGCCCCCTGCCCTGGCAGAACTTATCAACAAAACAGTGGACAACACTCTTTGTCTTTCTTTACTGCTAAACGCAAGTATCACTTCCTACATAATTATGCTCCTGATTTCTCTAACAGCGAATTATATGTGCATAAAGCAGAAGAACAGCAATGCAAACGTTGAAGTATTCCAAATTTTGGAATGAAATGATTTTATAAAAATGTAACGGCTTTAACAACAGCTTTGTATTTTCATAAAAACATATTAAAATAGTAATAATAAAAAAGGTAACAGACTATTTGGATGTAAAAAAAAAAAAAAAAAAAAAAAAAAAAGGGTTACTGAAAAAAGAAAAGTTTGGTTGGATCAAAAATGATATCGATATCAAAAAGCAACCCCCCTCCTTTTCCCCAGCGATATCTTACGATATCAAGTGCCAGACCCCCCCCTCCCCCCTAAAGTGATAACGTTATATATGCACAGCCCTTTGCATGCATTGAATTGTTAAAAATCTGAAAAATGCTATACAGTAAAATCTTCTAAGACTCAATTACATAGAAAAAAAAATGCGTTAAAGATAAGTTTCCTTTTTAGCAAATGTAAATTCATTATATATTCTTTTCTTACGTATTAGTATATCCACTTTGCACGTATCAACACGTTTATCAGTTTAAAACAGGATTCCGTAATAGGCAGGTTTCTTTTCACACGTTTTACTATATTTTAATTTAGCAATATTTTAACTAGTGTAGAAATTTACTACTCTCCAAAAAGAATAAATGTTAATGTTTAATTGTAGAATAATGGCGATTCAAAAATGTATGCATATTTTGCAAAAATCTTTGGGCCAGGCTCAGGGATGTAGTGGAGGGTATACGGGGGTATACGCCGTATACCCTCTGGATTTTTTTAAGGGACACCGTATACCTTCTGTTTCTCAAGAAAGCTATAGTATATATATACTAGGGTATACCCTCTGCCTTGAGCGTATACCCTCTGCTTAGAACGTATACCCTCTGTTTTTTTTTACGATTACACCACTGGCCAGGCTTAATTTTACTAACCTTTGAACGGACAGGTCACGCCGAGACAATGATTTTCATGCGGGCTGGCTCAAAATTAGGACTGAAAATTGGGCTGTGAAGAATAGAAAAGAAACCAGTCCCGGCCCGATTCTTCCGGAAAAAGGTAAGACCCGAACCGATCCGGTCCGTAAAGAGTAGTTACTAGGCCCGGCCCAAGCCTTCAGAAAAAAAACATGGCCCGGGCCCGGCCCGAGTGCCGCAAATGAACATAGGCCCGAGCAGTGTTGATTTCAGGGCGTGACATCCCCCCCCCCCCCCCAAGAGCCACAGAAATCCCTCCCGGAGAAAAGTATCTGAATTCAACACTGGGCCCGAGCCCGGCCCGTGAAGATCTCTACTGGTTCTATTACTATCGAGCCTGCTTTCATTTTGTACCCATTTACAAACGCAAGCATAAAACCAGAGATAAAACCTATCAGCTCCAAAAATCCGGAAGCTGCGTAATTTTCCCTTCTGAATTATGATTGGCTGATTAGTGAACTGCCGTCGTACAGACTTCCGGTGTAATCATAAACAGAATACGCCTTCGCCTGCAATCGTTTTGGCGCGTAAATCGTTGTGCTTTACATTTCCTTTTGAGAATTAAAATTGCTGACCATGCAAACTTTTTTTAATGTCTTTTTCACACCCGATTCTTGCAAAATCTTCAAGGAATACTAATGCCTGGATTCCGCGATCGCCGATTGTGGGCCAAAGTGCGACCATCAGACTGTTGGGACAGTCTTGTTGTGAAAGATTTCAAGGACCCTGATTTTAAAAATGATTTTCGCGTTTCAAGGTAAGACAATTTTCTTTTTATAGATATGTGTTTTTTATCTACTCAAATCAGGGTTGCAAAAAACCAACCTACCCCCCAAAAAACCTGGGTGGGTTTTATTGGGTATTTTACAATCCATGAAATTATTATTTAATTATCAGTAACTTTTATATTACTCGTGTTAACCTTTGTGTTTAAAGAGTTACACTATCCTATTAAAGCATATTCTGAGCCTACTGCCAAATGTGACAAAGTCAAAAAGAAATAATTTGCTTAAGTCTTTTAAAAGCATGCTAATATTATGAGGGGGGGGGGGCAATATCAGTGTAGTCAGCGTCTTTGATTAACTAGCTTTTTTATGGCGAAAAAAAATTGTCTAAAAAATGTGTTCTTAGTGGGGAATACAGATAAAAAGTAATCTATTGAAGTAACTTTTAAATATGTTGCTATATAATATTATATGATGACAGCCTTTTACACTGATTTATAGGTATTTAAACTGATATTACTTGTATATTAAGTTAATTAACAAAAATATAATAAGATTTATTAATTTAATACATACTTTCTAAAAATAAATAAGCTATGTTTTTTGCAACTCTGATTAAAAATTGTGTGTCGTTTATTTCATATGAGTTTAATCGCAGGCCTAACGATAATAACATATCTTATATGTAATAAAGTATTTTATTATAAGGAGATTAAATTATTAAGTTGGCTTGCACCCAGTATATGTGTGAAGAGAGGGGCGGGAGAAACAACGCTACATGCGCGTTCATTTTTAATTACTATTAAGACACAATTTTATTTACAGAAAAGAGGTTCCTAATTGCAGACATTATGCATTAGGCCTATTGCATAAACATGTATTTTGTTTCTTCGCATGTCATTTTCCGAGTAATTTTGTGTATATCGGTGTTGAATTCAAGGTGGGGGGGGGGGGATACTCTCCAGCAGGAGCAATGAGTACCCCCCCCCCCCACCACGCGAAGATTTGATATTTTGTTTTTAATGGTCGAAAAGTGTCTGAATTCAACACTGGTGTATTTAATGTATTACTAACTGTAAATTCACTTTAAAACTGTGAGAACCTTTTCTATGTGTAAGTAAATTTTCATATAGCACCAAATATTTATAGTAAAGCCAAATTTTTTTTAAATATTCAAGATTGGTGTTGGAGAAAAATTTTAATTTTAAGATAAATAAATTTTAATGTTTCTAATTAATACAGAATTTTGCTAAAAGTTATTGTTTTTATAAATAAACACTTTTATAGATAAAGGATCATCATTTATTAGTATTTTTAGCCATCAGTCATATAAATATAGTGTATCATACTAAAAAGACCCCAAAAATTTAGATTGCATAAAGTAATATTTACATACTATATAATAATAACAAAACATGTTAAAACAAATTTTGGTACTTTTCAGTATATATACATACAGGGGCCTGTTTTTGTGAAATTGTGAACAGCTTTTTAACATTTTGTGAAAAATCTAGTCCTAATTTTGTGAATTTAAAATGATTGTTATATTAAGGTTCTTTTTTATATATTTTTTAGAAGATATATGTATGTAAAATACATATATTTTCTTTATACTATATGTAAAAGTGACAGGTCAGATTTTATTTTTAAATGATTAAATTTGTGAAAAGTTTAGTCTAAAGATGGAAAATTTTTGTAAAAGGATTATTTTTAAGCCGAAAAGTTTTGTGAAGGGTCCTTTAAAGGACCCAATTTCTTCCTAAACAGATCCCTGATGTACATATATTGCATATATACACATATATACAAATATCCACATATATATACTACATAGACATACATATATGTATGTAACACTGGCGTCCGGCTAACCGAAAAGTACCTACCCAAATTTTATTCTGTCATTTGTTCATATCTTTCAAACCAAAATTTCATTTAATTTCTTTGAATTAAAATTTGTCAAATTGTATTTTCTAAAATGTTTATATATATAGATCTTTCAAATCAAAATTAAATGTTATTTTTTTAAAGTAAAATTTGTCACTGAATTAGTATTGTATTATCATTATTTTAAATGAATTGGGCCTGAAAATTAAATTTTCTATTTAGTAGCCAAGAAAGCATTTGGATTTTTTTTAGCTTAGTGGTCTTCATTCATTCTTAGTCTTAATTATTGTTAAATTAATTTACAATTAAATGTTTTAAAGTAGTATCTAATATATAATATAGGGTAGATGTGCTAGTAATGGACACCCTTAAGAAATTTCTTTAAAAATTATTTTTTTATTAATAAGCTTTTTCAATATTAATCTATCAACAATATTTAACCATTCTAGCCTCATTTCCCAATATGAATAGAAATTTAATTTTAAAGAAATAATCAATAAATTTTTACAGAAATAATCAAACGCCCAGTAGTGGACACTTTCTGTTCCAGTAATGGACACCCCATAAAAAGCAATAAATATAATTATTTTTATGGCTGTATTTAGATAGAACCAGAATTTAATGAATACATACTAATGAAAAAGAAATAGTTATTTTCAAATACATTTAACAATTAGGATACCAGTAATTAATAAAATATTTGTGATAATCATTTACTGTTTGCATCAATTATTGTAATTATCAGAAGATCGGTGTTTTAATTATTTTAGATGGATAGTTTGAAATACTAAATATCAAGCAATTACAGCTATCAAATTATTGAAACAGTGGTGGTGGTGGTGGTGGTGATGGGGGGGGTGTTTAAAGGGTAATTAACCCGGGAGAACTCGCTGCATGAGATTTTCTCTCACCGTCATACTTTTTTAAAACTCTTATTTAAACCATTTTTCATTTTAATTAAAATTTCAAAATGTTATTTCAATTATTTTACCTATTTTGTGAATAAAAGTACTAAGCCAACCAAAAAAAGTTGATATATGAATGTAAAGTAAAAGAAAAGCAATTGGGCATTCTCACTAGCAAGTTCTCCCAGGTAATTTTTTTTTTTTTTTTTTTTTTGGAATATTAATGTTAAGTTTTGTCTCACTATTTTTAACAATCTTTCAAAGACTACTTGATATATCATTTATAATAATTAATATTACAAATATGAAATAAATGATATTGTGAGTTGAATATTTTGAATACTAAATAAAATAACTTCAAAATAAAACTGTAGAACTGATGTTTGAAGCCACTGATCTGCAGATTTACTAGTTTCATGAATATTACCTAACTTTCATTAATAGTGTACATTTTTTTTTTTTTTTTAAATAAGGAAACATTTAAGGCAGAAAATAGATTTTTAATAGCTTCTGTAACTTAATTATTTTTATTTAAACGGAGAGGAATTAAGCCCTATGAGCCCCTCTTTGACAATATTTTCTGCTTCCTGGCTGGTTTGATTGCCAGATTATAAAATATGCAAGGTACTACATTATGTATGTACTACATTAAAAATAATAATAATAATAAATAAAATATTGAAATTTTATTAATCACATAAAATAACTTAAAAGCAGCTTTTTATAAAAGTTTTGGTGTTATTACATTTTGGTAAGTATAATTTAAAAATTAAATTTGATTATTTAGGTTTGCAGTTAAGCCAAAGTATTTTATGCACTATAAACATTACTGAAATTGAAATTGTTAGCAATGTCTACATGGGGTGTCCAGTCCATTACTGGAAAATGACTAATTAATCATCCCAGTAATGGACACCCCCTATTAAAACCTTAAAAATAAATGAAATTTTGTAAATGGCCATTTGTATATAAAATTCAAAGTTTTCTATTGCTACTCAAACAAAAACATTCAAATTTTGCAAGATAAATAATACATAAATTAATTAAACGAAGCCAACTCTTAGCCTCGTCATTAAGATTTTCACAGAAAAACAGCGAAACTTTGAAACATTATTTTCTGCTTCCTGATTGGTTTGATTAAAAGTGTCAACAATAACCCAGTTTTATAAAACATGCAAAGGGGAGTTATAAAAAAAAAAAAAAAAAAAAAAAAAAAAAAAAATTAAAGCTAAATATTTATTAGTTATATTTTTATGAACCAAAAACATCAAGGGGTGTCCATTACTGGCACATCTACCCTATAATATGTATATAAACTGGTTATATTTTATTTAGCAGACAAATATTTTTTCGCTTAGTTGCCATTGCCATGTTGCAAGTAATGCATGAGTTCCCAGATCTATAACAAATGTTTATTGTAGGGGTATTCAAAGCATGCAACATCCCAATCGCGCCCGTCGGCCTAATCGTTCGGAGTTTTCATGGTTTTCTTCGAGCCGTGGATCTTCCATGCGTTAATACGGATTAGGTTCCCTTAGAAAGACCCCCCCGGGCCTATATCCCTCGTGTAGATAATTGGCCGTCAAAAATCAACCCAACTCAAAGGATGCAACTCTCTAAAATCATTGTTTTTTTTTATATGTTAAAGGTAAAATTTAAATTAAGTATTTCTATGCCATAACCCACTGTTCATCATAATTTTTTTCATCATGATTAATAAATTTTATGTACAAATATTTTTTTTTCTAAAATATACATTTAAAAAAAATGATTGTACAGGCAATGCGAATATGTTAATGCTTTCAAGTTTTGAAAGTGATCGCCACATAGGAAAATGCAATTTCTTTGTTGATTGAGAATTCAAAAATTCATTTTTAAGCACATTATCTTACAAAAACAATTGGAAATTAACTAAAAAATATTTATAAACAAAGGTTTGATTTTTTAAAATTTGTTGCATTGTTGGGGGGAGTGTCTGCCCCATGAACTCCTGTTATTTCTATTAAATTTAGCTTTTAAATATAAAAAATCAGATTGTAAAATTCATTTGATAAAAAAATATTTATGTTTTGAAGAGGATTTCTTGGAATTTGTTATGTTACAAAAAAAGAGTAAAAACTGAAAATTTGATTCTAAGGGGTGGGGTTAGGATTTAATTTCTATATTTGTGTACCTGTACATATGTCACATTCATATATATATATAGAGTGTAGAAGGAAGATATTAGAAAAATTAAATTACACTGTAAGGGAGGGGGGGGGGGCAGGGGAGTTAATCCAAATGCAAAGACTCAGAATATAAGCCAAAATTATTTTGTTGATCGTATAACAACAAAAAGCGTTTGAAGTGGTGCTATGTTGTTTCAATCGTATTAGTGGTTGTTTGTGCCACAATTTTCTATTTTTTGTTTAGAATTTAAATAGTGAAATTTTTATGGGAGTATAGTTGACATATTATCATTTTTTTCTATAATGGAAGATACCCAACATTTGAAATAATCTCTCAAATTAATTTTTTAAATAATTTAGAAAGTGTAATCTGCTGGAATATAACCTTCAAATGATGTCAGCAATGTTTTGCTTTCAATATATACCTATGCATTACAGGGGTGGGGAATTACATCATTCTACTTCCACTATTCACTGCCAAGTAATAATTTTTTGACAGGGTGACTGAATTTTCAATTTTGTCTTTCAAAAACTACCGGCTGTAGAAAAGAAATATATTTAATTATTTATTAGTCACATTTTGAAACTTTCCAGTTCCCTCAATTTAAACATGGCACCGAGTTCTATTCTATACAAAACTTTCTTTTTTCTTTTTTTTTTGTATATATTTCTTATTTTTATTTAAAATTATAGATAGAGACAGAGATATCTGGTCTCCCAGCTAGGACCAACTCATCATTGCCCAAGTATGTGGTAGCACATAAGAGAAATCTGAAACTAAGAGTATGAGACTCCAACCGAACAATTACTCTACCAAATTAGCACTAGCATTATTCAAAGGTATTTATTTTTCTTCTAAATATTTGTGTGGTAAGAAGTAACATTAGTGTTATTTTTACAATTTTAGTACAATTATGTAACAAGTATGGGAACAATTGAGAAAAAATCTGGAAATTTTAGGAAGCAAACCAGTTTTCCTCCGAAGGCCTATTTTTCCAAATTGGAAAAATTAAAATTTCATTTATAAAATGTAGTATTTTATAATAGCTACATTCTGATACTTTTATTTATATATTTTCATGTTTAATGTCCTACATGAAAACATTAACATGTAAATTCTTATCTGTAAGCAGGGATCTGTTTAGAAAGAACTCGAGTCCCTTAAAGGATTATTTACAATTTTTCCACCTTAAAACATGTAACCCTTAAGGCTGTTCTCAACAGCTCTGCTCAACAAGCGCAAAACGTTTTGCACATTTACAGATTTATTTTTTAAAACAAAGATATAAAATTGGAAGGCCTGACTATGGAAGTGATTTAGAATCGAACTGTGTTTTCCATTTTTTTATCCATAAATTACCTATTGGGTTATAAGTGATTTTGATCATGTGACAAAGATGTTTTCTCCCTTCGCTGACCGGTTTTTCTGCTTTTTTCGGGAACTTAGGTTCAAAACGTCAACTTTGATACTATTTTCTGAAAGATCTATTACGTTTGCAAAAAATGGAAAAAGCAGCTCAATTACATAGTTTGTGAACAACAATTCCAGCTAGTTTCATGCATTTCCGACTAAAAATAAATTAAAACTTATGTCAGAAAGTTGCCCTTTTGGATTTGAGCAGCCTTAACAAAATTCTTTCTCTTAAAAATAGACATTTCAGAAAATTTTTCATCTAGAAATTGAGTCCTTCCCAAATGTAATGATTTTAGAATTTAAAAAACCTGTTGCATAATAGTTGAAATCACCAATGAATCTGTTATTTAGCTGTATATATATGTTAAAGACCTTCTCAATAATGTCTAAATAAGAACTGAGATATCATTTCTAATTCACAAAATTCTGATTGCATTTTTTACAAGTACCTACAAATGTTCACAATTTTGCAAAATCAGGATCGTGTGAGAAAAAAAAATCCAAGCAAATCATTGGTAAAATAATTAAATGCAAATTCTCTTCTTAAAAATGAAAATTCATTCCAAAATTATTTCAATAGATATACCAATTAATAAAAATGGTCAGGTGGAAATTTAATATAAAATTTGAAACATATATTTATTTTTATTCACATAGCTGTAATTTATCACTATTATTAGGAAAAATTCTTTTCATAATAATATGCAGTTGAAATTATTTATTCTTTTCTTTCTTTTCCTAAAATATAGATTCTTAGAGTTATCTAACTGTATTTTTAAAAATATAAATTTATACAAACAAACTTTGCAAAAAATGTAAGTAAATTTTCTGTGAAAAACTTAGTTGAAAACAATTTTTAAACACATGAAAAAATTCACCTGTTTTAAAGCTTTCATAAAAAAAAATTACCACTTTCAATATTAATAATCTTAAACTAAAACATAGCTGGGTTTACACTGGAAAGCTGTACTAAAACTAAATACACAGTAAATGAAGATTATAATTTTAAGGGAGGTGGGGGGATGTAATATTGTAAAATGCCAGTTTTTAAGTAATATAAGATTTCTTTTACACTGGCATTATTTATGTAGTATTTGAAAAACAGTAGGGGAGAGGGAGGCACATGTGAACAATTTTTATATTTTTGACTATTTCTCAAAATTGTTATGAGCTATTGAACAAAAAATTGATTTATATGAATATTTAGAATTTGTTTGCTCTTTTGCTCAAGCTTTTGGATGCATTTATCAAGAATTTCTAACTTATATCATCATTCTAAAAATTGTCTAAATTTGTTCACATGTGTCCCGGTGGAGGGGTAGTTGTGAACATACCTGGGGCACATGTGAACACATGCATAAATAAGACAAATATTTTTTTGTGAATAAAAACTGTGATAAAAACTAATTAGATGCCCTCACTCTAGTTGTGTGAATAAATCAATAAATGTTTCAACATAGATACAAGAAATTATTCGTAAAATTGAACACATGCTTACTCCTTTTGAGTCACTTTTAATTGTTATCTAACTTCCAGTAAATTAAAACTGTGAAGCAATCCTAAAAACATTGAATATATAGCTCAATATTTGACAAGGGTAATTAAATTTTAAACTTAAAAAAAAAATGCATTCACAGACTTAAAAAATACACTTGTGAACTGTTCACATATGCCCCCATATGTTCTGTTCACAAATGCCCCATCTACCAACTTCAGCCTAACTTATGAAAAAATAAATATTTTAAATTGAAATAAGGAAACAAAACTTTTTGTAGACTTACCTAATTAATGCTACTAAGAAAGAATCAACCTTTCATTGGTCTTTATTTAATAAATAAAAATTAGTATTAAGTATACTTGGATATAAAAATATAGCGTTCAAAAAATTAATTTAAAAAGTATTGAAGAGATATTACTAAATCATTATTTATAATTATACAAAATGCATTTAATAACATTGATCAGATTACCCATTATTTTGTAAAAAACGATTTTTGCTTTATTTGTCTGTAACGTACTTTCTCAAAACTAGTGCAAAGCCGCCAAATCTGGTTGAACAACATACTGGATACTGAGCAACCAATAAGATTGCGAGCTTCGGTTCGGAACGACAAACTCACTTGGAAAAAAAAATTATGCTGCCAGGACAACACATAAGCAGGGTTAACAAAAAAAAAAAAAAAAAAAAAAAAAAAATTATTAAAAAAAAAACAACTGTTTATTTGGTTTAAACCAGGTTTTTTTTTTTTTTAAATATCATTTCCTAATACATGTAGATGCATATTTGTTGATAAAAATAAACATTGTTATATATTATTTAATATAACTTCATTTGAAAATATCCTGATTAAATAATTAGTCTGTTATGTAGAAAATTTAATTCATTTCCATTTTAAACATTAGTAACCTATGTCTTATGTTGAAAGAATAAACTGCTCTACACAGTGTAGCTTTGATATCTTGAAAATCTTAAGACGAACTTTTTGATTAATTATAGATATACTATTTTATGAACATTTTTTCTACCTTGATACAGTCAAACCTCGTTAACACAAACACGCTTAACGCGAATTACTTTTAGCACGAACTGTTTCCTGTTGCCTCGTCCAGCTGTATGTAATGTAGTTAAGTTCTGATAACACGAACATAAAAAGTTTCCCCTTGAGTGTTCGCGTTAACGAGGTTCGACTGTATTAAAAATCTTATTGAAGTCTAAACTAGTTCACTGAACATTTTAATATTTTCTTCTTCACCTAATCATTAATTTAACTATAAAAAAATATTTTGAAGGTAGTATCTTCAAATGGTTAACTTTTTTATATAAATATCAGTATCTGTGGTTGCTAAAGAAATTTTTTTATATATATTCGAATACTGCTGGTTATTTTCTTTTAACATTTTTGGCCATTAAATTCTGTAACAAAAAAGATTGATATTATTGAATGCTATAACTGACATATAATTTTTGCATGTCGTCTCATTCAACTTCATATCTTGAAATTCTTTTTTAAATTCTTAAAGGATAATCTCCCCAACTGAGAAAATTTTCTTTTACTACTTGGCCAAAATCTTAAAGGTCATTGTGTTATGTTATTAACTGCCATAAATAATCTGTATTTTTTAATTGATAATATTTTATGTTGAATACTGAATATGTTTTATCTCTGTTAATATTGACGTGGTTTAAGATAACTCTCTTAGTACATCAACTCATTCTAATTTTTATCCTACATTCACACAAACATGACCTAAATTCATTATGTCTCATGTAGACTGCTTAGATAAAGTATTAAAAGTAGAAATTATTTCTATCAATAATTTAAAACACTTAAATTACAAAAAAAAGAAAATATTACATTAGATTTGTTCTAAAAAACCCATTTGGTTTAAACCATGCCAACCCTGCATGGTACTGACAAACATGATGAATTTTTATGCTGCTTATATGAATTATTTATTTAGTTCTGTTTTTTATGTGAATTTATTTAAAAAAAAAAAAGGAACAAAAGTAAGCTTCAATTAAATTTACCATCTAAGTATAGGAAATCAGATCATAAAATTAGGTTATTTAAAAAATAATACACAGAATTATTTACATTGTGCAGACAATTTTTTAAAGTAAGTTATGAGTCAGTATACCAGATTATTTTTAAAAAAAAGAAAAAATTAAGTGGAGGTTTTACTGTATAATTTTATTGACCCCAAACTGAAGATATGTTAGATAGTTTCTGTTTAGAGATTATGGGGGTATCACAAAATGGTGTATACTAAAACAACTATTAATCATTATTTACAGTCTTATCACAGCAATATGGAGATGTTTTTATTCCAAAAATTAAATGTTTACTGCAATATTAAGAGAAATTTATAGTTTAATTCTTGATTTTTAAATGTGCTTTATTTTTAATTTTTGTATAATGTTTATTTGTTCTTTTGTTTTAAAAGTGTATAATTTTGATTAATATAATAAAACAGATTGTGAAAGTGTATAATTTTCAAATGTTATGTTTAAGTGATCACTTTTTACCTTAACAATGTTACTTTTTTTTTTTTTTTTTTTTTTTTTTTTTTTCAAATTTTCCCCGATTGGTACCAACTATATTACTTGGCGATAATGGCATTGGTTTAATGGAAAATATCCAATAAATAAAAATATCCAGAATGTAGTCAAGGGTGCAGGGTTTTCTGTCTGAAATCAGTTTTTTGAAAATGTCCAAGTAATGGAGAAAGGGGGGGGGGGGGGATCTTCCAATCTTAGATTTACTATCAGGATTAATAACTTCTCGTTTAATATTTTAATATCTGAAAATACTTTCTATATTTTTCTAAGCACAAATCTTACATGTCAGGATTGAAATAATAAAATTTCCATTTTTTTTCTCTTTCTTTTCCCTCTTGAGTTTTTGAAGGATCTAAGAGCGTGTTTGGAGCATTAAGAGTGTCTTCAATCTTGTGTAACTCTCATAAACTTTAACCACACTTTTGCATGAAACGCTCAAATTTGATGCTAACTTTTGGCTTTGGACCCAGTTACAGAATATATATTATTCCTATGCTTTTTGCAATGAATAATATAGCTGTATCTTATTTTCTAGTGTGTTAAAATGCTTTGCTGTATAAAAGCCAATTATGGCCAAAAAAAAAAAAAAAAAAAAAAAAAGCCAGTTAAAACCAATAAAAGCCACTGGGGTGACCAAAGAGGTTTTCCTTTCAATCCATAATTTCATATTTTCTCAATATTGGAAGTTTTATGGGAAGAGTAAGTTGTAATTGTCATCTGTTCGAGATCTTTGAAATCACAATGACTGCGTAATTTTGTGCTCTAAAATCTTAATAACTGTGTTTTCAAACTTATTATTTAGAGAATGAAGCAAATGATGATGATGTTTTGTATTTTCCTTTTTGCATGTTTTCCTTTTCGTTAATGAGTAATTTTGAAATATGCTGGAAAAGGAAGGGGTCTTCTGGTTAAAAAATTGTCATTATCGTCCAAACTCTTTAAAATCTTTAGGAGTTAAAAACATAATATTTTCATAGCTTTTGAGAAGCAATCCAGAAAAAATATTAATATTTAGGGATAAAATGGCTTGTATAAAGCCTTTTTTTTTTCATTTGGTATATTTCAGTCCTTAATAATATGTATTTAATTTCCAATAACAGAAAATTTGGAATGGAGGAGGAATATGGCTACCCAATTTTATCTTTGAAGTATGGTGGAGGAATAGACCTGAACTATCATATGCATTCGCTATCCCAGTAGCACAAAATTCTCAAAGTGTCTGCAGGAGTAACTACAGAGACAGAAAATAATCTGCAGGTAAATTTTTTGCAATTGCAGTGTTAATTAAACACCTACCTGTAACGTTTTTATGTCTTTTATTCACATTTATTAAAGAGAAACTTAAGTTTTTGCATTAAGTTAAATATAATACAAAGCAAAATAATGGTTTGATGGAAAAATAATCTGCAAAAGAGAAAAGAAAATTTGTGACGCTAGTCTCCATTCTTGAACTTTTTGCTACCGAACTCGCTACATGGTTATATAAATAGTGGATTTGACTGAATATGAATTTTTTTTTTTTTAATTGCACATACACTGATCATAATTTCTTTTTTTAAATTTTCATAAATAAATAAAATTTAACACAAATTAAAATTGATATTTTATCACTTTTTTTTTAATTAACAGCTTGATTTATTCAGTGTAATATTTCAAACACCATAATGCTAATAATAAAATAATGGCTTTTGCTTATTACTAATAGTATAATTTTATCTGTAGATGCATTTAATTCACATATAATTTAGATAAAATAAGGGGTTCATTATTATCATTGTTAAATGTACTTTTTATTTCTTTCCAGTTAGAAATTTTTAAAAAACTTTTTAACCCCTCCCCCCTGAATAATCCTTTTATATATATATATAATATATATAAAGAAAAAAATCATGATTCCCTGCTCCTCATAAGTGCAGATTCACAGTCACCAGATGTCACAAGGCGACTAAACTGTTTGCTGTGACCCCTAACTTTCACCGTCTAAGTCGCTAAACGGTAGAACTGAGAAATTGAAATTTCATTAGTAGCCAGTAATAAGAGTTTTATAAGTCGCCACTTTTTTATATAAAAGTACTAAGCAGTAAACTTTTGTTAAAATTTATTAAGCTAAAATTAAATAGCCCATATAAATATGTTAATATAAACATAATGCAAACAAGAAAAGTACAATCCATAATAAAATGCAAAAAAATTTTAGTCTGTCCTTGTAGGAAAGTGACCATAAGGTGGCCGGTGGCTAGTGTTAATTTGGCCTGTATAAGTCGCCATATATATTTATATTTTTTTTGTAAGATAATCTCTCCTTATAGCAGAACAAATGACTGAAAATTTTGATTTTTATAGTGTTAAATAATCGGACACATTCTCAATTTTTTGTATGACAAAATCAAAATAAGAAATATTGTTTTCCTGATATTTCCTACTATCATTTTTGCTTATTTTCTACATATCTTGCTCAACTTTATCTTCTGGCAGTACGTAGTTTAAGATTTATATTATACTTAATATACAAATTTCCAGAATTTTCTGCTTAATTAAATATACACATTTGAAGTAATTAGTCTGTGTGTTATTGTACGTGTGTTGTTCAATTATTTTTCATTTTTTTTAATTCCTGAGTTTTTTTTGTTTAGTTTTCTGTATATAAATACTGTTGTATGTATGTGTTTGTTTCACAATGTGGCGACTGGATTTTTTTTTTTTTTTGGGGGGGGGGGGGGGGTTAGCAGCCACTAGCACCTTACTGATTTTGGGAATCTGCACCTATACTCCTCATAGGACTTTAACTGTTTAAGTTGTTTGAATAATTTTTAATAGTAATTTATAAATTCCCAGTACAACTGAGTAAGGTATTAGAGAATGAATTATATAATTGCTTTCTTCATAGGCCTTTGGTGGTGTTCCCTTCCTTAGAGAAATCCACCTTTCTCTGCAGGAGGAGGAGGGGGATATCAGAATGCAAATAATTTCACAAGATGACATATAGCTTTTTTATTTTTTTCTAATCAATAGTGTTGTCAATTTGTAACATATTTTCCACTTTATTAGCGTTTGAAATTTTGCTAAAAATGTGTTTAGCTTTGTTTTTTTAGCAACATGATTTAAATAACTTAATTTTATTTTTACAAAGTTCTTGCTGATTTTTTTTTTTTTTATAAAAAATATTTAAAATTTAAGTCAAAATATGTTGTAATAAGTATAATAGTGTATCAAAAATATATATTGCATATTTTAGTACTGTGTATTGTATGGGAGGGGGAAGTTTTTTATTTCAATGTTTCATCTTAAAATTATATGCTCAGTTAAAGATGGTAAATTTAAGCTAAAAATTATTAAAAGATTAATGTTAAATTAAATTTCTCTATTAAAAAATATCTAAATCTGTTAGGATGCACATTTTTGAGTTATTAGTAAAAAGGGAGAGTTTCTGCTACTATAAGGATAACTGCCTAGGTTAAATATAACCCTTTCTAATGTATTTTAATCTGAGTCTGAAAATATAAACCAACAGGCAGATCAGTTTAAAAAATCAAAATTTACAGGATATTTTGAACTAAATAAAATACCCCCACCCCTTTTTTTCTTCCAATTTGTCAAATTTTTAAAATATTACTAGGTAATCATAAAACCAATAACTTTTATGCTAATCAATTCAATAGTCGGTTTCCTTTAAAAGCTATTAAGGATTTTTCTAATTCTTAATCATTTAACAAGCTAATAGGCGATTTCTTCTATCAAAGAATTTTTTGTCTAATTCTCACTCCTACTAATTTTTAATGTTGAAGATTTTTTTAAAGTTGTATATGTATAAATATATAACTGGAAATTTTTGTAATATTTTTTAATTACTTTTTCAAAATTAATTCATTAACTCAATTGAAAAATTAATGGTATAACTGTTCTTCAATCAATTTATAAAATACTTATGTTAGTTTTGAAGTAATTAATGCCTGCAACAGTACTTCAAGGGAAGAAAATAATTTGCAGGTAAAATATTTTACAACTGAAGTGTTAATTAATCAATCTGTTACCTGTAATGTCTTTATGTGCTTATTCATTTTTATTAGTAATAATTTTAAGTTTTTGTGTATTAAGTAATAAAGCAAAATGTTCAGTGGAAAAAAATCTACAAAAAAGGAAAGAAAAAGTCTGTGATGACTGTCTCCTCCTGTCTTGAACTTTCTGCTACCGGGGCACCAATTAATCAAATATAAAAAGTTTTCAAGGTGTTTGTAATTCAACACAAAATTACATCTGAAATTGTACTGGGGGGGGGGGAATCTATTTAATTTGTCAGAGGGCTTCTAGAATATATATATATATATATACTTTAAATAGTAAATATATTTAGCTCTAGATATCGCTGGAAATGGAAAAACACTTCAGGAATAAGAGGATAATTTTTTGTAATTTTCAATTGGAGATTGTGGATGCAGACTTCTGAGAAGGACTCACAAAATCAGCATTCACAATATATTTCTTTAAAATAATAAATATTAATACTTTTAAAACAAATAGCCCAACTAGGACCAGGAAAGTACCCAAAATAAATGGGTATTTTTGTCCTTATATGTATATTTTAAAATCTGATATGGCTGCTTCAAAATACAGAATGTTTTCCCGAACTTCTTTTCTTGTTGCTTTTGGCGCCTGCTCAACAACACAAAACTTTCCGGCACATTTTGTAGTTCATTTTTAAGCGTAAAGGTATAAAATTGGCAGGCTGGACTATTGAGGTGATTTGGAATTGAAATGAGTTTTCCATTTTTTTTATAAACAAATTACTTATCCAGTTATAAATGACAACTGCTTTTTCTTTTTTCTCTCGTGCAGTACCAAGCCTGGAAATTCTCCTCTAAAGGCAACTTTGACAGTATTTCTGAATTATTTTCTGCCTTTACCAAAAAAGGGAAAACATCTTTTGATCGCATAGCTTTTGAATAAAAACACCTGCCTGTTTCATGCCTTTTTGGAAAAAAAAAAAGAATTACAAGAATACATTAGAAATAAGCTCTGTTAGATTTGAAAAGAGCCTTAAAGAAACTCTGAGATGATGTTTTGGACCAGACAGTTATGGCAGCATACCATCTTGTAATAATCATTATAGTTTATAAATTATAAGATGGAGTGAGTGAAAAAGAAATCATTAACTATTGCAATGATTTGAAATTACTCTATAAAAGTTGTATAAATAGTAAAAAGAAGTGTGCTTTGTTGAGAGAATGTATAAAATTAATGATTTCAGCTCTGACATTTCCATTTTTGTTTAAACACATAGCCTTAAGAGTTTAAACTAGGCACAGAAAGAAATGTTCAAGCTAATGTTAATGCTATGGCACTATTCTTTACAGATTTCTTGTTTCCATTTTAATATTTTTAAATGATTCTTTCTTTTTTTGTGTGTGTTGCGGGGGGGGGGGGGGGTTGAAACACAGGGTATCTGAAGTTAACATTTATTGTGCATTTCTACTTTTTCGATGTTTCTTAGTTTTTTTAATATGTGGATACTTCTACTTTTGGAAGTGGTTCTGCAAGTGAAATTATTCTCGTATACAGAAATTGCTATGAAAATTGAAAAAGTACATACACACAGCAACAGGTTTTGACTTCAGGTATCGCATGCAAAATAATTAAGCCTTACAAGCCTAAACTAGGCACAAAAAGAAATGTTCAAGCTAATGTTAATCCTATGGCAGCCTTCTTTACAGATTTCTTGTTCCTATTTTAATATTTTTAAATGATTCTCTCTCTCTCTCTTTTTTTGGGGGGGGGGGGGGGCGACAGGGTACCTGAGGTTAACATTTATTGTGCATTTCTACTTTTTCAATGTTTTTTACAGTTTTTTGATATGCGGATATTTCTACTTTCGGAAGTGGTTTTGAAAGTGAAACTATTCTCGTATACAGAAATTGCTACAAAAGTTGAAAAAGTACATACACAACAATAACAGGTATTGCATGCAAAAAACTAATATAAAAGTATTGAAATACAAGTAAGAAATCTGTAAAGATTTTTCCCATAGGTTTAACATTAATGTTTGCATTTATCCGCGTGACTGGCGTAGGCTCTTAAGAGTCCACACTAGTCATGTGGAAAAGCAAAAACGCTAATGTTAAGTCTATGGGAGCATTATTTTCAAATATCTCGTTTGAATTTTAATATTTTTAAATGATTTTTTGCATAGGATAGCTGAAGACGATCTACAACTGGGATAATTTTTACTTTTTCAATTTTTTTTTCATTTTTTTTTTTTTTTTTTTTTTTTTAATTTTCAAAACCGCTTCTGAATTTGAAACTATCCTAATATTTAAAAACTATGACCAAAATCAGAAAAATAAAAGCCAGCTCGGTTGTAGATCACCCTCATCTATACTAAATACTAAATAAATAAATAAAAAATCATTTTGAAATATTAAAATCAAAGCGAGAAATTTGAAAATAACACCCCCGTAAGATTAACATTAACCTTTTTTTTCTTGGTGTGACTGAAATATCCTTTTAAGATGATTTTATGTAACCTTTTCTACAAGTCACTTTTGTATTTTCTTCGAAAATTTATTTTAGTGCTTACATCCATGTTGAATGAACCACTCTTTTTCTTTAAGGTACTTAAGTTGATCAATCCTGTGTGTGGAATAAACTACAGAGCAAATCAAATGACAGAGATAACATAATGCTGTAAGATGGCCAAAACTACTGGAATTTGTAATTAGTAAATGGAAAAGAAAACATTGTATACATAAATATTAGAACTGTGTACATTAATGTAATTTAATCATTGTAATAAATTTCTTTCTATATTTTAATTGCTTGTTTTAAATATTTGTAAATCATAAGGAAATTAATTTATTTTCTAAATGTTCTAAAATATTTATGCTTGAACTTTAATATGGTTCTCAAATACCCTGCTTAATAACATAAAACTTTGACACAATTTTAAACTCATTTTTAAACATGAAGGTATAAAGTTGGCAACCCTGACTATTTAGTGATTTGGAATGAAAATAAATTTTCCATTTTTTGATAAATTATCTTTTGAGTTGAAAGCAATTTTGCTCATGACAACCAATTTTCTTTACTTTTCTTGACCTGCGTGGAGAATTCGGCTGAAAGGTGTATTTTAATAGTATTTTCTGAAAGATGTTAAGCATTTACCAAAAAAAAAAAAAAAAATGTCTTTCAATTATAGTTTCTGAATTAAAAAAATTGTACATTGGAAATTTCATGCACTTCTGAACGAAAATTGATTAAAAAAATGTGTCAGAAATTAGCTCTTTTGAATTTAACGACAGCTTTAAATGATTTTTTTTTTTTTTTTTTTTTTTTTCTAAATAAATATGCAGTGATAATTTTACTGCCTTTTAAAAACTATTTTAATAAAAGAAATATTCTTTGGTGATTTTAAGAAATATAAGTTTTTATTTATTTATTTTTGCTATAGAAAATTGTATTTTATTTAACAGTTTTTGACCTTTAAACCTCCATTTTCAAAATCATTCATGATAGAAATATTTTCACAAAATTTTAAAACAATAACTTGGTTAACAATGTCACGAGACATCATGCATAATGAAAATCAGTGCAAACATAAAAAAATCGTATTTAATTTTATGTTTGCATATGCATGATGTCTCATGACATTGTTTACCAAGTTATTGTTTTTAAATTTTTTGTGAAAATATTTTTTATCATGAATGATTTTGAAAATGTTGCCATTTGTGCGATGAAATGTTCGTCAATCTAAATAAAGATATTTTATCACTTTTTATCGCATCATTTAGCTTAAGAAAGATCATGTCGAGTCAGACTCGACATAGAAGTACGAAGGGTTAAAACAAAAAAAATTCTGATCGATAATAAATTTATATTGCAGAAGTTATGGACATCTGCATTAAAGAACATCAATGTTTCATTCTCAATAAAAATGCAGAAACAAAAATTAAATACATTTCTTAAATTTCTAAAACTGTTAATTTTTTTAAATAAATATTTAAAGTTGGAGTATACTTAAAGAAATCCAAAATATTTATGATATACTCATTACATCTTTCATTTTCCTATGGATATCCGATACACTTTTGACATTTTTTTCTTACAAACTACTTTTCTAAATTTAAAGTAACATTACCTTTAGGATTTTCAGTAGATTGATTTCAAAATTTCGGGAGGGAAAAGCTATTAAAAACAGCAGAATTTGAACAGTTTTTAAATAATAAATGGTTGTACTACAACTAATTGTGTCATTTATAGAATAAAATGTGAATATTTAGAAATTGTTTAATTTTTATACAGGTGTATTGTTTGTTAAAAGAAACAAATGACACGAAGTGAGTTTTTGAACTTTTAGGTATTTAGAAATTTTTTATCGGATAGAGCTTTGTTTAAAAAATCTTGATATGATTTGTGTATTTTTCTATATCAACCAGAAATCTAAATATTAATAACTCATTCAGCTAAAAAATTATTCTAAAACCTAATTAATGTCTATTATTAATATTCTAAGTTTTAAACTGTATATTAAGTTTTGAAAGAATAATGAAACACCCATTTTGCCATAAAAAAAATAAAAAAATTACATAAGTGGCGATTTGCTTGACAGTGGCAGTTTTAAACATTTAACTGAAAGTAAGAAAATTTAGATTTGTATGTTGAGGAAAAAAAAAAAAAAAAAAAAAAAAAAAAAAAAAAAAAAAATCTAATTTCCAAGTACGTAACAAAAATCTCAGAAGAAATTATAAAATTTTGGCCAATTACTAATTTTTCTTTATTCGTTGAAACTGTAATTTTTATCCTCTTCAAGCCCTTGGCGACATATGTGGATGTTTAGTTTTTGTAAATATAATTAGTCAAATAATAAAAGGGACAAAAATTTGGTAACTGATTCACTACAGAATCCCTCAAAAAGAGAAGTAAAAATTTTATGGTTTGGCTGCATCAATGTACAGTTTAATAATAATAATAAAAAAAAAAATGTGAAGTAATTTTTTGGCAGTCAGTGTTGTTAAATTATTTGAACAAATCGTTAATATTTGATAAAAATATCAAATCTATTAAGTATATTAAGTTTAAAGAACTTATAGAAATGTAAGAAAGAAATTTAATGTTAGTTTTTTTATTTTATAAGAAATCATTTCACTCATAAATTACCATTAATTGTCATAATGTCCACAAATGTGGGCACTATTTTTTTGTGAATTTCTATTGTTTGTTTTTTTTTTAATCCTCTAAGTGCATAGCTGCCACCTACTGTACCTTTTATATTATTTTTATATTGCTATTTTGAAATAGTAATTTTCGTCATATATTTAACCCTAGAGTATGACAACAACAACTGTTTTAAAATAGTGTTATAAAATAAGTATAAAAAGGTGTAGTAGTTGGCAGCTATGTAAGTGTAATTGTGCACTTCATTGTTCTTAGTTACATTTTAAACCATAAAACATTGTTTTTAAACATTTTCTTTTATTTCAACAATTGATGACAGATAAAATTCCTTTTGAAACAAGTACAGAAAATTTAATATGTTTGAAAATAAAAATAAAATGGATTTTGTATACTTTTCATATGCTACATTGTTTGCTCTTCATTATATAAACAATGGCCATTTATTAATCCAGAGTAAATTTAATTTTACTAAAAGGTATTTTTCATTACATCGTTATACAAATTGATAACCTACAAATGGTCTTATTAAAAACTTTATAAAAGTATTTAAATGTATCCATACATATCTAATAATAATTTTCTCCATGATAAATTTTTATAATAAGGATAAGACTTTGTGCTTTCCCTGTATATCCGTCGATTTTGATTACAGAATAACCCATAAGAATCTCCCACATTTGACAGGATAATATAAAACAAAAAGGATTGGAGAGCGAAACTATGTTTGTTTTAAAATATACAATGGGCATGACAAGAGATTAAAATGACTATTTTTTTTAACTGATGTTTGGTAAGTGTTGTCCATTGCGAGCAATACACAATTCAAGACGATGCCTGAAATCTATCATCATCTGACATATCATGTCTTGTGGAAGCTGCTACCTCTGCTTGAATTACTCTTGAGGCATAAGACCTACATTTTCTCTGACCCCAAGAGACTAATATTCAGGTGGAAGTAGCAGGTATTCCACAAGACGAGGCGTCTGTGGTGATAGATTCCAGAGATCACCTTGAATTGTGTATTACTCGCAATGGACAACACTTACCAGACATCATTTCTGAAAGATAGTCATTTTATACTCTCGTCGTACCTATTCTATATTTTTGAACAAACAAATTTCTCTCTGCAGTCCATTTTTTTATCCTGTCAAATGTGGGAGCTTTTTTGGGTCATCCTGTACTTTTACGGTATATATACCATATATTTCATTTACGGTACATATACTGATTATAAATGCTTTTACGGTACATATACCACACATTTAATTTACAGTATATATACTGTATATATGCTGTATAAATATTTTTACGGTACATATACTGTATATTTAACCTATGGTATATATGCTGTATAAATGTTTTTTACGGTACATATACTGTGTATTTAACATACGGTATATATGCTGTATGAATATTTTTTTACAGTACATATACTTTAAATATTTTACGGTACATATACCGTCCAGTTAAATTACGGTATATGTGCTGGTCACAAAGTTGCCAGTATATGTACCGTAATTTTTGACCAAAATTTTTTACAGTGTACGCAAAGTATATCCACAAAGAGAATTTTACTAATTTTCTAATAGCCGACTTATTTTAAAATTTAAAATATGTAATACTAAACTACGTAATCTACAATGGCGGATCCAAGGGGAGGGGGGAGGGTCACGGGGGTCATGACTCCCCTCTGAACACCAACAAAAATATTCTAAAGATCATTTTATAAATGAAATATACAGTTAGAGTCCCGATTATCCGAGTCCTGCTTAACCGAGTTTTCGCTTTCACAGAGTTATTTTCTTCTAATAGACTGGTGGCTTCTATTATTATGAAACAGCCATTATAAATGAAGTGTTAGGTGAAGATGAAATGGCCATAAAAAAAATGGCCATAATTTTTTTTCCGACAAAAAAAAAAAAAAAAAAAAAAAAAAAAAAAAAAAAAAAACGGCCTTTTTTTTTTCTTCTCATTCTGACCAGAAAATCAGAATTCTAACTTTTTACGACTGCTCTTTCATCTTCACCTAACACTTAATTTATAATGGCTGTTTCATAATAATAGAAGCCATCAGTCCATCAGAAGAAAATGATCCATTCCAAAGGTATAATCCTTCATTTGGCGCCTCTTCGTTCTGGCACCCGGGGCGCACGTCCCCTCTGCCACCCCCCCACCCCCCACCCCCCCTTAATTTCGGCCCTGGTGGGCTCAACCGTTTTAGGGTAAAATGACATGGGCATTTTGTTTTCTTTGAAGATAAGGAGGTGGACACGAAAGTTACGATAGTGAAGCTATATATTTTTTTTTTAATAGAATATAAATTTGTGATTTTATTAAATTATATTTCCATATGAGGTCTCCATTTTATGGATTCTAATATTTACGATTATACTATGAATGATTATAAACTAAAACTCAACGGACTAAAAAATGACGCATGTCAAAAATCAGTTTAAAAGTCTTTGATAGCATGATCTGAAAAATCGTTTAATCTTATAAAAAAAAAAAAAAAAATGGAAAACTCTATTTGATTTCTTCATTTCTGAACACCTGCGATTTTCGTGCATTTAGGATGAAAAATGAATTCGCAAATGTGTCAGAAAATGACCAATCTCTATTTGAAAACAGCCTGGCATTACTTATTTTGTATGTATTTATTTGCTAATTTATACTCACATAAAAAAGATGCATCTGAATGTATTCACAGAGAATTTCTTTGCGGTATGCATCTAAACGTTGAAACCATTCATTACCATATCCAGGGGCCGCGCTAACCATTCGCCAACTCGCCAAATGCGAATACGTCGTGAAATTGGCGAGAAAAAAATTATTATGGCGAAAAAGCTGGCGAGTGATTTTTTGGGGTCTCTTGTTGTGTAATCATGTTTTGGAACGTAAATGAATTTTTGTTTTTAGCGCGAGTTCGCGTACGGCCGTATTTCAGTCTATATTCCTCCTTTTCTTTTCGCCCGGCCAATTAGAGGTGATTCTGTTCCGATTTTTCCGAAAATTTAAGGAATTAATATCCGAAAATTAAAAAAAAAATCGGTCGTCAATCCGAAAATTCGGACATAAAAAATATCGCGAATTTCGACAAATGGTCGCCGAAAAAAATTAATTTTGTCAATTGTTTGCAGAAAAATTGCGAATTTCGTCAAAGGATCGCAGGAAAAACACAAATTTCGTCAAAGAATCGCGGAAAAGCGCAAATTTTTGTCATAAGATCGCGAAAAATCCGCAAACTTTGTCAAAGGATCGCGAAAAAAACTCAAATTTCGTCAAAAGAACAAAAAACACCGCAAACTTCGTCAAAAGACCGAAAAATTTCGTCAAAAGATCGAATATACTTTTATATACTTTTGGCTAATAATAGATAAATTTGGCTAATGATTTTCAAATTTGGCTAATGTGTTGGCGAATAGTCTTAATTTCTTAGCGCGGTCCCTGCATATCTAATATACGACAGTAATATTACTGGTTTATTTGGGTTAAGTTAAATGGATTTTGTTAGGGTCCTGTGTGCCTGCTACTGCTATCCTTTCTGTGTTTTCAAACAAAATGATTTTCGATAGAAGAATTATTTTTTCAGCGATTGAAAAATAAACAAGTAACAAAATAAAATAATGGAAATCGGGTAGGCTAAGAGCAAATTATTGGGTGGGCCCGGGCTCCATGGGCACATATAAGTTGGCGCCACTGTCCCCAGAGAATTAATAATTTTAACTTCTTTTTTTCAGTGTAAAAGGATGTCACTTTTTTTCTTACAAGGAAGGTCTCCATTCTGGGCATACTCAGAATATTTTGAAAAAAATACTAATTAAACTACTTATGTATGTAATAAAGGATCAGTCAAATTTAGCGGCGGAATTACAGTAGAAAGTCTGTAAAAAAATAAAATACTTTTGAGTATTTGGCGCGAAAAGGCGAAAGCGTCACGCTATTTGGCGAGCAATACTTTTCCTCGCCAAAAGCAAACGATTTTAGTGCACCTGAAAATTGATTGTTAATTGATTTTTAGAATGCGTGTTAATAGTATTTAATGAATTTAAACAATGAGAGAGTTTTATAAATACATTTTTTCGTATTACATATTTATGTTGCTTGTTATTTAATTTTATTACTTTAAAAACAATTTCATATATAAAAAATACTTTCATATATTTAAGCGTATTCCAAAATAAAGGCAAGATTCATTTACCAGTTATTCATTTCAAAGAATTCGTCGTTTCCATAGCAACAGAATTGAATCTACAGTGCTCAATTGGACTTAATTTTGAGACATTGAAACAATTTTAATTTATTTTAATTTTGTTTTAATTCATAAAATTTGATATTTAACTTTCATTATAAATATATATATATATGACAAAACTATAGTTAAATCAATCTAAAACTGACAAAACTAAAGTCATTTACATTAAATTTATTTAAACAAGTTCAACATGAAAAATTTTTATCTTAAAGAATATTCGGCATAAAAAAGTATTTTTCAAAATTTCATTTCATCGCCAACCGATGATAAATTGCCAAATAAAGGAAAATTTCATTATTTTTTTACGAACGTTCTATCGCGGTTCCGCCAAAAAAATTTTTATAAACATATATATACACATGAGAAGAACTCTGTAATTTTTTCAGATTTTTCTGAATATGCCCGTATGGAGACCTTCCTTGTTAGTTGACAAACGATTTCTAAAATCTATGCATAATTTAATATTTTATGCTTTAAAAACTGACGAACTGGGAGTAAAATTTTAGCATTTCATATAAAATTAAGCGTAGCTTTTAGAAATATTTTGACAACTGAGGAAAACAGAGACGTCGTTTAAGAAGAGAACACAGAAAAAAGAAGTTAAAATTATTAATTTCCTGAGGAGATATTTTGAATATGAAAATGCGTCAAACGCCCATAGATTTAACATTGCGGAAGGGAATTCGGAAACTGAGTGGCTAGCAGCCTTAACCCCTTAACGGTCGCTTAATTTTTGGAAAAACCATAAAAAAAGTACCTATTTTTTTTTTTATTACAGAAATTGAATAATTATAAGGTTTCTATATAAAATATGCAATTAGATTTTTTTTTTTTTTTAAGGCGAAAAAAAAAGATGTTGTAGAACAAATTCACATTTGTGGAAAAGCCATCATGCGAGAATTCTGTGTTTTAATGTTTATTTTAAACACCATACAAATTAATGCGAATAAGACCTTTATTTTTCACATCTTACAAGGAAGGTCTCCATACGGGCATATTCAGAAAAATCTGAAAAAATTACAGAGTGTTCGTCTCATGTGGATATATATGTTTATAAAAATTTTTTTGGCGGAACCCCGATAGAACGTTCGTAAAAAAATAATGAAATTTTCGTTTATTTGGCGATTTATCATCGGTTGTCGATGAAATGAAATTTCGAAAAATACTTTTTCATTTCGAATACTCTTTAAGATAAAAATATTCCATATTGATCTTGTTTAAATAAATTTAACTTAAATAACTGTAGTTTTGCCAGTTTTAGTTTGATTTAACTATAGTTTTGTCATATATGTATTTATAATGAAAGTTAAATATCAAATTTTATGAATTAAAACAAAATTAAAATTGTTTCAATATCTCAAAATTAAGTCCAATGGAGCGCTGTCGGTTCAATTTTGTTGCTATGGAAACGACGAATTCCTTGGTTTGAAATGAATAACTGCTAAATGAATCTTGCCTTTATTTTGGAATACGCTTAAATATATGAAAGTATTTTTTATAGATGAAATTGTTTTTAGAGTAATAAAATTAAGTAACAAGCAACATAAATATGTAATACGAAAAAATGTATTTATTAAACTCTCTCATTGTTTATGCATCAATCATTAACTACTTTTTACACGCATTCTAAAAATCAATTAACAAACAATTTTCAGATGCATTAAAATCGTTTGCTTTTGATGAAGAATAGTACTGCTCGCCAAATCGCGTGACGCTTTCGTCTTTTCGCGCCAAATACTCGAAAGTATTTTATTTTTTTACAGACTTTCTACTGTAATTCCGCCGCTCAATTTGACTGATCTTTTATTACATACATAAGTAGTTTAATTGGTATTTTTTTTTCAAAATAATCTGAGTATGCCCAAAATGGAGATCTTCCTTGTTAGAACTTTATTTATCATCATCAAACAAATTTTTACAAATAATATTTGAAATAATATAATATACATTAAATTGTGGTTATTAATAATTTTTTTAAGTGCGATACATTTAGAAACATGCAATAGAAAGTCCAACATCACAATCAGCGCCAAAAAGCAAGCCCAAACGCTATTATTCAAAGACTTCACACGGAAATGCCAGTTGAATTTTTCTGGTTTTAGAAGTTTCTTCCAGCAAAAAGGACGAAAATATGACGGGCACGAGAAATAAAGAACGACACCTCAGCCCGTGATATTGACGGAAGCGAGAATTAAGGGGTTAAAAATGTAACAGAGGATAAATTCACTAGTTCATGCTTTCTACCAACCGTAAATGAAAGCGGGAGATTTTTCAATGATCGGAGTCCATGCCAAACTAACGTATTGTAAAGGAACTTTTCTGGAATTAATCTGATTTGTAGTGATAAAACTAAGTCTGATTTTTAAGATAACATTAATTTTTTATAAATAGATGGGTTTTTTTAAAAAATTCTTCTTTTTTAACACTTTCTAACAACGCTAAAAAGCGTTTATGAATTCGGTTTGCCTGTCTGTCCGTGCTCTTACTCGCGTAAATACAGTGGTGCCAACTTATATAGGCCCAGTATTTTGATCTCTCCGCCCACCCAATTTCAATTGATTTTATTCCTAATTAATTAATTATTGAATCGATGAAATGAAATTTGGCTTTATTAACATTCTCAAAATAGCTTCGTTTGAAAAATAGTTTAAAAATTTGCAGCAAATTCTCCAGTCATTCGACCGTTTTTATAGAAAACGGTTCCATAATCCTAATTTAACTATATTCTGACCATATTATTGACCATTTTATGGTCAGATAAGAGCTAAATTACGATTATGTAACCGTTTTCTATACAAACGATCGAATGACTGGACAGATTGCTGCAAATTTTTAACTGTGTAAGGACATCAATTAGACTTACAGGAGCACTGAAAACCCCTTCAGCGGATGTATGGTTAAATTTCTAAAAAAAAATTCCTGCACATTTTGCCATGTGTTTTGATGTCTTGCATTGATAATTGTCACTTTGGTGACTAAAATGTATGCGTTTCTTGAAAGTTAGTTTTTTGCACTTTCAATAGTTCGGAATTCCAATGTTATTTAAAATAACAAGTTGGAAATTGCTCGTCAAAAGTGGGAAAAGAGGTGCGTTCGTACTATAACTACTTTTATAAATATTTTTTGTACCACATAGTGTACTGAATGTATATTTTAGTGCACTTCATAAGTGCATATCAATTTCATTCTGTTCGAAAGCTGTAACATCATTAAAATGCACTTGCAATATTTTTTTTCCCATTGGCCGTAATGTAACGGAAAACTTTTGACTGTCCCTATCATTAAACTATGCATCCGATTTTCATAAAATTTGAAATGACTCGACGAAATTTTGCAAGAATTATATATTTAAAATTTCAAACCATTTGGTTCGGTAGTTTTTGCCCTATTATATGCGGACGGACAGACAGACGGACTGAACGATGACTATAGGTGCTACATATTTATATAATTACGAACGCACCTAAAAAAATGTACTATTTATAAAGAAGAACTTATAAGAATATAATTTAATAAAAAAAATTATAATTAAATTATAATAATTTAAAAATTTACTTAGAAAAAACATAATTTTTAATTATCATCTTTAGTCATTCGCTCCTCCCTCTCTCTCGCCACACACATACTAAGGGGGAAAATATCTGTGTTATTTTACCGAAAAATGTTTGAGCTAATGTTGACTCTAGGAAAAAAAGGGCCGCGGGGCGAGAATTTTTCAAAAAGGGAACACTATCTAAAAAAGGGTGCATTTTTTCAAAAAGGGAATACTATTCTAAACTAGTATGTTGTGGCCATCACAAAACTTTCTTCTATATAAATCACGTAAATTAAATCATTTAAACAATACAAGACATTACATCAATATAACACCAATTCATATCAAAATATATCTGAATTTGAAGTTTCATGGAAATTCGGGCATTAGTTCTTGAGATAGAAACAATAGCAGAAATTCTGAAAAATGTAGCATAGCAGCGCCACCAGTTGAGCAATTTACACCAAAACAGAAACAGCGCTAACTGATATCAAGGTATACCTGAATCTTAAGTTTGATGAAAATTCGTGCATTAGTTATTGAGATAGATCTATAGTGGAAATTCTAAAAAAGGCAGCATCGCAGCGCCACCTGTTGAGCGATTTGCACCAAAACATAAACAGCACTAATTCATATCAAGATGTACCTGAATCTGAAGTTTGTTGAAAATCCAAACATTAGTTCTTGGGATAGAGATATTGCGGAAATCGCAAAAAATGCACCATAGCAGCGCCACCTGTTGAGCGATTTACACCAAAATGTATAAAATGTCAATTCATGTCAAGGACTAACTGAATCTCAAGTTTGATGAAAATCCGCGCATTAGTTCTGGAGATTGAGCTATTGTAGAAATCCTGAAAAATGCTGCATAGCAGCGCCACCTGTTGAGAGATTTACACCATAAACGAAACAGCACTAATTCATATCCAGGTGTACCTGAATCTGAAGTTTGTTGAAAATCCAAGCATTAGTTCTTGAGATAGAGCTATTTCAGAAATCACAAAAAATGCAGCACAGCAGCTCCACCTGTTGAGCGATTCACATAAAAATGTATGAAACGTCAATTCATGTCAAGGACTAACTGAATCTGAAGTTTGATGAAAGTCCGTGCATTAGTTCTGGAGATTGAGCTATTGTGGAAATCGTGAAAAATGCTGCATAGTAGCGCCACCTGTCGAGAGATTTATACTAAAAACTAATCAGCATCAATTTATATCAGAGACTAACTGAATATGAATTTTTATTAAATTCCGTGCATTAGTTCTTGAGATAGAGCGCCCACAAAATTTGTGTCACATACATACAGACAGACAGAGTCACAGACTCACAGACATTTTGTAAAAACATATTTTTCGGGTTCTCTGACCCCTAAAACGTGTAAATCCGTCGAAAACCGGAATTCGAAAATTTTCATGAATCCAATACTTTCTCCTTGTAAAGATAGAAGTAAGTAAAAAGGGCACATTTTTTTTTTTTTTTCAAAAAGGGGACACTTGTACCTTGTTCACAAAAAATATTTTGAACTGGTTTGTTTAGAGTGCCTAGAATTTGCTATATTTTCTTGGGATCAATTGAATTTCCATGGAGCACATAGGAAGTGTTAAAAAGGGCAGCCGTGCGCATCGGAAGGGTTAAAAAGAGTCGCTGGGCGCAGAAAAGAAATAAAAAAGGCCGCCGGGCGCTACGCCCTGCTAAAGCGGCTTGGAGTCAACACTAGCCCACCCAACGTTTTTGAAAACTTGGCGCTACCGCGTAAATATATTCGGATTGCCATGCAATCAAATCATATTAAGATGTTTATGTTTTTATCGGAAACTTTCATCGGTTGAAAATGTTTGATTACATTTGAAATATTTTCGATAAAATACCAGATATTTCTGCAACATTGTATTGCACTGTAAATGTTTCCGGTGTAAATACATTCGTGCTAACATTGAAGAGACGTTGCTTTTCTTCTAAAACTGTATTTAAATGAGTGTCTCGAAAAAAGGCGTATGTTACAAATTAAACATTTTACAGAAATGAGGAAAAAAACTTTTTGCCTCTTCACTCACTTGAAAACACCCGATCGCTAATTCTAAACCTATGGGCAGATTGTTTTCGAATTTCTCGTTTAAATTTGAATATTTTTAAGCGATTTTTTTTCATTAGGTGTAGCTGAGGTTTATCTCTAATAAGGGCATTTTGTACTTTTTCGATTTTGGTTGCAGATTTTTTTAATAAAGGTGCTTTCACTTTCGGAACCGGACTCAGTACTATAGTAAATAACCTATAATCCGGTATTCTAAGATCCGGCATGCTGGATAATTCGGCACGCCTTTCGGAAAAAAATAATATTCCTGTTTAATCACTCCCGGTGTTTATAATAATCCAAATGAACTTCAGGATGAGGAATTACGTAACAACACATTACAAACAGGTCAAAATCGCGAATCTATAAATAGATCAAGCACCACGTCGACGAGGGTCGAAGAAAAAAACATTTCTGTAGATAATTTGCGATATCAAACTGTAGAAAGGAAAAATAAATTTTTATCATCTGAATTAAATACGCTTTGCATTTTAGAAAATAATTTTATAGTGACTGGCAAACAAACAGATATTCCAGATTTTTTTTTAAGATGGCTTCTACGAGTAGGCCTACTGGGTACGTTTTCATTTTATATTTGTGTACATATGTTCTACTTTTGCATTATTGAGTTTTTTTTATTCTGTTTTTTAATCTGTTTAAGTATAATTTTCGAAAATAAAATCGGTTCTTATTAACTGGAATTTCGAATTAGCTGGTTCTACTGTAATATTATTTTTATGTCCTTTTTTTTTTCTTTAAGTAAACAAACTTGTATATTATGGATTTTCAATTTTTAACAGAGGCTAAATCATCAATCATTCCACATAATTCTTTTACTAGCAAAAAACCCAACTTTCCAAAATTTGTAACATTGTATTTGTAACACTTCCAGACATCCATTCATTCGTTGTTTGGAACAGTTTGTGCTGTAATATTTGTATTTTTCTTGCAGTTGCATGCTGTGCGCTGACATGGAACTCAGACAAAAGTTGCATGTTTTATTCTGAAATATTCAACCTTTTGCTGCCGTTAATATAGAGGGGGAAAAAAAGAGCTACAAAATCTGACATATGCGAGGTAAGCATTTTATTTTATACGATATTTGTCATGTATTAAATCTTCAATAATTTCAAGCGTAATTTCACTGCTGAAAATTAATTGAAAAATAATTAAAATTATATATTTGTTTTTATGTTATACAAAAAATTGAAAGGCTTGATTGAAATCAGTAATTATTAAACTTCAAATCTTCTTTTATAAACTCAGGGACGTAGCTACAAATATTTTTTCGGATGGGGTGGGGGATTAAAAAATTTCCCAACTTGAAACAAATTGCTTTATTTTCCAACTGAAATGATATGGTCAATGCGTGTTTATGATAATGATACTTATACTTAATAAAATCCTTTCCAAATTAAAAATACTGAATACCAAAGAAAAATTATAATTATTGGTTTGTTTAATGAAAGTTTAAGTACACCGCTTTCATTTAAATAATTAAAATCAAAACTAGATTAACTTCTATTTTCCTATCTTGGAATCATTGAGCATGAAAATAATAAGATACCCAATTGCTAAATCAATAGTTAAGGAAGCAATTTCAAACAATACAGAAAATGTAAGATTTAAACCTAGGAAAATTGTACATATTTAGAGAAAAACAGCATTAATTTTAGGTTTGCAATTTTTTTGTCTTCTATTACGTACGAATCCTAATCGCACTTCATTTGAAAATAACGTCATGTTATTTTGAAAAAGGAACAAAGATTTGGTAGAAATAAAAGGAATAGATTAGAGACACTGTTGATGGACAACAGTCAGGAAATTCAGGTCTGGATATGATGATATTTTCATAGCACAGAAAAACACAATAACAAAACGAGTCTGGCTACTTTTTGTACTTCTTTTGACAATTTAACTTGTTTACTATTACAGAACTCAGAAAGGCAGTTAAAAAAACAATAAAAATTTCATATGTTTTTACTATTATTTTAAAAAAAAAAGTCTTTCAAAAATCTAAAATTTCACAACTCTAAGCTCAAATTTCCCAAGTTCACGTATATTGGAGGGGGAGGCTCCCCCCCCCCATAACCCCCCATCGCGACGCCTCTGTATAAACTGCATTTGTGATGGAGACGTTCAAAGTCCTCTGCAAACGTTTCCCTTGAATGCGGATGTCTAGTTTGCTTATTTCTGTGTGCGTGAATGAACGATGCTTTCCTGTTGAATCTTTAAAGTTGTGGTGTTCATGACGAGTGAGCTTTCAATATGAGCATGCATTCTGTTCGTATGTCGCCACTTTCTCTGAAACTCAGTAAGCGTTATTAATTTTACGCAAATAGTCAAATCAAATGATTTATCCGCTTTCCTAGTCTACCCTATATATATAAAATCTTAATGAAACGAATTTATGAAACGACTGATTAAAAAGTGATTATGTTTCACGGCTATTTCTCCTAAAATATGGAATATTATGCGGTGAAATTAACACCAAAAATCCGCATTGATCCGCAGATCTCAAAACTGGCATTAGAATTTTAAAATTTGAATTAATTTTCGAGATATTAAATTTTTTTTTAATTTGAATGAAATTTCTTCAATGATGGCAATCAAATAACTCCATTTTTGTGAAAAAAGGGAGAAAACGGATAACGATAGGGATCATTAGATTTCTTCTTTTTCGCCATTTTCAAATTGATAATTGAAATTAACTTTTATTTCAATCGGTAGTGTAGACAATATTGCGATTAAATTATGTTTTTTAGGAAAATTTGATAAAATAAAATCTTTTTTTCACTTTTCGATCGTCAAGAAACAGTTTATTTTCTAAACCGAAAATATTCTATCATCATCAACTTTGACATACATTTCCAGGACATAAAAAAAAAAATCAATTTTTGCGGAAAAAGGACAGAAAGGGGAGTAATATAAGGGATTATTAGATTTCTTTTTTGCCGAAATTTTCAAAAATTGAAACGAAAAATTGAAATTATTAAAAACAGAATGAAAAATTTAAAATCAGAATTAAATGATCAGCTGTTAAAAGAAGAAAATAGAGAAAATTACGTCAATACATTTATATGTAGATATTAAAAATGCGCGAAAACTTTAAAATAATAAAATTATTACACGCGATACGCAATTAAAGGTGGTAATTACGTCATATGTAAAATGCCCAAATATAAATATTGTGATATTTAAAATGCTGAAAATGATTAAATTATTATGCGTGAAAACTTTTAATGGCGGTGAATAAATAATATGTCTCATTTAAAAAGCTCAAACAATAATATTCCCAACCTTTTTTTAATTAAATAATATACGCGACCGTGCATCTTAAAAGAGAAAAAATATATATATTAGATAAGAAATGCATTTAATAGTGAAATTTTCTTCATGCATTAAAATGGTACATTTAAAAAAATTGTCATTCTGGAAACTTTTACTGTATCGTCACATGGTATAAAAATAGTGCGCCTGGCAATTACGTTTATATATTATATCGCGAAGAGTTCCATATCCTGTTCGGGTTTTCTTGGCGAGCTTTTTTAGCGATAAATGTTTCGATGTAGTTATTGCGACCTCCAGCATTTGGGGTTGCTTTTTTTATTACTTGAATGCTACTTGTGAGTAAGTAATAATTTTGCATACATATATTTTTATAATTATTTTTTATTTAACTATAATTTTCCGGGTCTTTTCTTCTATCTTTAAAAGAAGAAAGTATTGGATTCGTGAAAATTTTCGACTTTCCTTTTTCGACGGATTTACACATTTTACGGGTCAGAGATCTCGAAAAACATGTTTTTACAAAATGTCTGTCTGTGAGTCTGTGATTCACTCTGTTTGTCTGTCTGTATGTGACACAAATTTTGTGGGCGCCCTATCTCAAGAACTAATGCACGGAATTTAATAAAAATTTATATTCAGGTAGTCCCTAATATAATTGGTGCTGATTAGTATTTGGTGTAAATCGTCCAACAGGTGGCACTGCTATGCTGCATTTTTTGCGATTTCTGCAATAGCTCTATCTCAAGAACTAATGCACGGATTTTCATCAAACTTCACATTCAGTTAGTCCTTGATATGAATTGGTGCTGATAACGTTTTTGTGTGAATCGCCCAACAGATGGTGCTGTTATGCTGCATTTTGCAAGATTTACACGATTTCCGCAATAGCTCTGTCTCAAGATTTAATGCACAGACTTTTATCAAACTTCAGATTCTGTTAGTCCTTGATATGAATTCATGCTAATTATGTGTTGGTGTAAATCGCCCAACGCTGTGCTCCATTTTTTCCGCAATAGCTCTATCTCAGGATTAATGCATGAATTTTCATCTAACTTCAGATTCAGACGTTGATGTAAATTGTTGCTGATTAGGTTTTGGTATAAATAACCCAATAGGTGGCGCTGCTAGGCCGCATTTTGCTGGATTTACACGATTTCAGCGATAGTCATATCTCAAGTACTAATACACGAATTTCATGTCTTTAGAATCCTCAAAAGGGGTATTTATTGCCATATAATTTTGACAGTGTCATAGCGAATTTTGAAGTATTAAGATGTATGAGATAAAAGAAAGTTTTAAGATTTTTACATCCGACTAGTTACTTTCTTCTATCTTTGCAAGAAGAAAATATTGGATTCGTGAAAAATTTCGCCTTTCGGTTTTCGGTGAATTTACACGTTTTGGGGGTCAGAGATTCCGAAAAACATGTTTTTACAAAATGTCTGTCTGTGAGTCTGTCTGTCTGTATGTGACACAAATTTTGTGAGCGCTCTATCTCAAGAACTAATGCACTAAATTTAATAAAAATTTACATTCAGTTAGTCCCTGATATAAATGGGTGCTGATTAGTTTTTGGTGTAAATCGCTCAGTAGGTGGCGCTGCTATGCAGCATTTTTCACAATTTCCACATTAGCTCAATCTCCAGAACTAATGCACGGATTTCCATCAAAGTTCAGATTCAGTTAGCCCTTACAGGAATTGACGTTTTATACATTTTGGTGTAAATCGCTCAACAGGTGGCGCTGCTGTGCTGCATTTTTGCGATTCTCGCAATAGCTCTGTCTCAAGAACTAATGCTTGGATTTTCAACAAACTTCAGATTCAGTTATACCTTGATATGAATTAGGGCTGTTTATGTTTTGGTGCAAATCGCTCAACAGATGGCGCTGCCATGCTGCATTTTTCAGAATTTTCACTTTAGCTATATTACAAAAGCTAATGCACGAATTTTCATAAAACTTCGGGTATACCTTCATATCAATATTAGTGCTGTTTATGTGATTTATATAGAAGAAAGTTTTGTGATGGCCACAACATACTAGTTTTTAATCTTTTTGTGTAATTGAAATAAATTTATCTATATACTTAAAAAAAAAAAAAAAATGTTTAGTCAACAATAATTTTCAAACAACGTGCCGGTTCGTGGATTTTTCCTTTTCGAGCCGTGGCAATTTGTTACTCATACAGAAAGGTCTTATTGTCCAAATACATTACACTTGTTTTTAATGAGGTTCTAAAATCAATTATAAAATGTATCAATGCTATCAGAACTAATGCCGAACGTGAATAGGCTTGCCAGATTGTACGTTTTTCTCGTAAGTTTACGTTTTTTAGTGCTTTTTAGGCCTATCGTACGGTGTACGTTTAAATGTGTTCCGTACAACTATTTCTTCCGTTTTTCTATCACGTCTTGCTTTTGATAGTTTAAAAAAAAAAAATCTTTCAGTTTGCTTCAGAATTTCACCTTTTGCCAAAAATAATTTATACACATGCGCATCAAATGTAAAAACAGTTTGCTTCAAGTGAAAAATACAAAAATCTTGGGAGAATTGTGTAATATTAACTGCGCATTCGCTGTAGCATTAGATAATTTGAACTTGACCTTACCTTATTATAGACTATAAGCACCTACATTATAAAAATTTTATTTTAGTATATCTGTGTCTTAAGTTTTACTATTTTGTTTGATTTATTTATGTTTACTCCCTTTATGTTTAAATACGAACATTTATTTTTGGAGGGTGACCATTACTAAAATTTTCATGATCATCATTAAATTGTAGGACGGTTTGATTTATTTTCTTACAATTCCTTTAACTTCTCATTCATAATGGGATATATGACTGCAAAATTAGTCAAACAATGCTAATAGATTATAATCTATTATTAGTAAACAATGTTAATAGATAGAATTGTAATACAAATACAATTAGAGAATAATGATTAAATCGAATAATTAATAATAACCACCATTTTAAACAAATTCGTTACCGAAAACATTGCTGGCACATTGAACATAGTTTAGTATGATATGAAAAAGGACGGTAAATCTATAAAACCGAAACTAACTAGTGTTAATCAAAATCTTACTTTTTTTTTTTAAGATAAATCTGGCAACCCTAAACGTGGAGGTCTTTTTAAGAAATTTTGTGGTGATAAATATAGACCATGTAAAATTTTTGACTCACACTGAAGTGAATTGTAGAAGTAAAAATTAAATTTAAAAAATCAAAAAACAAAAACTAATGACAAAAACGACTGAGTAAAAAGAGAACTAATTAATTATTTCTCATCAATCTGAAACTATTTTTTTATATTACTTACCTATTTTTTTTTTTATTATTATTTATTTGTATTGATGACTTTTAAGTCGTGTTTAATTGTTAGTTGCTATCTATAAACACTGTTTTGATGAGGCCTATAGATGTGTATGATGGTTAAAGTTTCAGTAAAGCTAGAGATCCTACCTATACAACTTCTAGTTAGTGTAATATTTAAACGGAGCTTCTGACGGTAAAATAGTCAATGAAACATCGTCTTCATTTTGAAAGACCTATCCAATGATATGCCACTCAGTAGGGTGTGTAATTTTTTTTTTCGTCTCTACCGCCATTTTGTATTTTACGGCCGCTATTTTGAATTTATGAAAACAAAACATAGCCTAAAACCATCGGACGGTTAAGACGAATCGATAGAGACCTCATTCATTAAAATCCATCCAGACGTTGGGATGTTTCAAGAGTATAAAGAAATCCACATACCTAGATACGCGTGAAACACAACCCTTCTTGGCAGTCGGGTAATAAGCCAAGTCAGCGCCAACTTTTCAAAAGTATTGGGTGGGTTAAAAAAATTTTGAGTAAAATACCTATAATTTTTTCCCTTAGTGTGAATGTGTGTGGGGAGAGAGATAGGGGAGAAACGAATGACTAAAGATGATAATTTGAAATTAAATTATGCTTTTTTCTAAGCAAATTTTTAAATTATTATTGTTTAATTATAATTTTATTAAATTATATTCTTATAAAAGTTCTTCCTTATAAATACATTAATATTTATTTTAAATCAGGGATGTAGTGGAGGGTATACGCGGTTTACCTTCTGGATTTTTTTAAGGAACACCATATACCCTCTGTTTCTCAAAAAAGCTATAGTATATACACTGTAGTAGGGTATACCCTCTAACTTGAGCGTATACCCTTTGCTTAGAGCGTATGCCCTGTGCTTTTTTTACGACTACACCAATGTTTTAAATAACATTAGAATTGCTAACCATTGAAAATGCAAAAAACTAAATGTCAGCAAAAGCATACATTTTATTCACCTAGGTGCTTTATCGATTCAAGACGTCAAAACAGATGGCAAACTAGGCAGAAAGTTTGATTTCGTGAGAAATGTAACTATGCAACCGCTGAAGGGGTTTTCAGTGCTCCTGTAAGTCGAATGGAGGATGTCCTTACTATTTTTCAAACAAAACTATTTTGAGAACACTAATAAAACCAAATTTCATTTCAGCTATTAATTAATTAAAAAAATAAATTAGGAATTAAATCAATTGAAATTGGGTGGGCGGAGATATCCAATTATTGGGTGGGGTCGCACCCCATGGGCACTTAAAAGTTGGCGCCACTGATTCTGGATATAAAGGAAGAAGATATATGACTTGGTTATGTTCATTAAGTTGTACCAAAACACATTTTTTTTTTGACAAAAATATGCTTCATAGGATGAAAAAAACTAGTATGTTGTGGCCATCACAAATCTTTCTTCTATATAAATCACGTCAGTTAAATCATTTAAATAGTACAAGAAATTACATCAATTTAGCACCAATTCATATCAAAGTATATCTGAATTTGAAGTTTCATGAAAATTCGTGCATTAGTTCTTGAGATAGAGTTATAGCGGGAATTCGAAAAAATGTAGCATAGAAGCAGCACCCGTTGAGCGATTTACACTAAAACATAAACAGCACTAATTTATATCAAGGTATACCTGAATCTGAAGTTTGATGAAAATTCGTGCATTAGTTATTGAGATAGAGCTATAGTGGAAATTCTGAAAAAGGCACAATAGTAGCGCCAGTGGGCGATCTGTTGGGCGATTTACTCCAAAACGTTACCAGCACAAATTCATATCAAGGTATAACTGAATGTGAAGTTTGATGAAAATCCGTGCTTTAGTTCTTGAGATAGAGCTATTGCAGAAATCGCGAAAAATGCAGCATAGCAGCGCCACCTGTTGGGCGGTTTGCACCAAAAACTAATCAGCGCCAGTTTATATTAGGGACTACTTGAATATAAATTTTTATTTAATTATGTGCATTAGTTCTTGAGATAGAGAGGCCACAAAATTTCTGTCACATACAGACAGACAGACATTTTGAAAAAACATGTTTTTTGGAATCTCTGACCACTAAAACGTGTAAATCCGTCGAAAACCGGAAGTGGAAAATTTTTACGAATCCAATACTTTCTTTTTGTAAAGATAGAAGAATGTAAAAATGCTAATTAACTGATGTTGTCATTTTTATTGCTCTTTTAGGCTTCGTATAAGTAAGAGATCAGAGATCATTTCTTAAATAAGAGTTCCATTTCTTAAGAGATCTCTTAAAATTGGAAAAAATGAAAAAAAAAAAAAAAAGATCATTTTTAACATTTAATATATTTTAAAATGCATACGATCTTAAAACACAATTTTTATTGGGATGAAAGATATAAGTACGATCTTTCGTTCCATGTACAGTAAAACATTCTTAAAGCGAGCACGTTCCTTTCCAATAAAAATGAGTCGCTCCAAGAGGTGGTCTCTTAATGGAGTTCATGTTTAAATCTAGATTTTAATTGTTCAAAAAAAGTAACAATTAATGTTACTAAAATTTATTTCTCACATTGATTAGGAAACAATCTGAAAATTTAAGTATCAAAACAAAAGTTAATTACATAAGTTAATTACTGCAGAGTTTAAAAAATGAATACATTGACGTTTGCTTTAATTTCACGATTTTATCTTTTATAACTTTTTTTTCCAAGTCCTTTCACAGTTCAGTAAATAAATGCATTTTTTTTTTCTGGACGGAAATAAATAATGACGATTTCATTAATTTATCTATTTCATTGAGAGTTTCCTGACGGAATAGGGCAGGGGAGTTTATTGACCATCATTCTTAATTTGTCATCAGAGTTAAATTCAATGCCTAAAAAAGCACGAATGAATTTAAACACTTAAAAGTTACCTGAATAAAAAAAAAATTCTAAACTTAGTTTAGAATTTTGATGAACCTTTTTCAAGCGACCAGGAAAAAACGTAAATTTGTTACATTTTTTTTTTTTTTTTTTTTTTCAAAGAAATGGGTTGCTTATGGAGGGAGTTCAACTGAGATGATCTCTGAATGGACGTAAAATTAGTATTGAGCCTATGGGAATAAATTTCGTTCCATGAAAATATGGTCGTTCAGAGAGGTTTCACTGTATTTAAAAAATTACAAGATCCAGAATCAGTATTTACAGGAGGCCATAAACTATTAGACATATTAGAATGAAATTTTGTGTGCCTAGATATATTTCAGATTGTAACAATATAAAGCATTTTTATATTTTTAATGCAAAGTTGTATTTAGCTAATACAAAATTTTGAAAATTTCTACAGTATAATCAAATGAAAAATATTTTTTTTTTTTTTTTTTTTTTGAAGAACAGTAAACAGGAAATTTTAAGTTCAGTTTATACAAACTAACATGAAACATGTGTTTTGAAAATTTCATAAAAACATATTCAGAAGTTTTTGAGATATCCTGCGCGTTGTGCCAAAAAACGTTATTTGGAGACAAACAACTTCAAAGTTTCGGAAACGCCTCTTCAGCTATTGAGCGAGTAAATTCTAAAAGTCATAACTTCTGTTTTAATGGGAATTTCAAGGAAACAATTATATCAAAATGTTCAGAAAAGATAGAAGTTTACCCCCCCCCCTCCTAAAAAAAAGAAAAGTTTGAAGCTTTGAATCAAGAGACCCCTTAAATAATAAGAATTGTATGGAACATAAGCAGGATGATTTTAGAAATGCTTAAGGAGGCGTGGTCAAAAAAAAAGGCTGGGAACCAATAGTCAAAGGGTATTTATTAGCCTTAGTCCTTACCACCGAATCTAGAAAATTATTTATAGAAAGCCGATATTCTGCCAAAGTAAATAAAAAACTAGAAAACAGGAATTCTGCTTTTTCAGATTTTAGTGTCGCCCCAGATGAAAAAAAATATATGTATATATAAATAGTACAAAACATATTTCAATTTTAAGACTTACAACACACGCTTTTATTTTATGTAAAATGACGTCATTCGCATCCGCTTTTAAGAATTCCACATACAATCCACTCTTAAACATCTACGGTAAAGTAAGCATAGGACGTCACTATCGCGGAATAATACAATGCAGCAAAAAGATGCCATCATTAAAGGAACTCCACAAAAAAAAGGCTGTCTAATAATTTATAGGCCTTCATTTGTTTGTAACATTAATATAGACACTTAAAATTAAATATAGTTTATAATAGCTCCATGTTTTAACAGAAATCATTCGTTGATATTTTTTCAAAATGCACGTATTTTAATTACATTTTTTTTCGGCTGTTATGAAAAAATGGCAACAAAAATATATAATTACTGTTTCAGAACTATTTTTCCTTTACTTGCTACAGAAATGGAGTACTTCCGTTGCCAATATTAAGCAAATGGCTCCAAAAACTACAAAAAAATTAATATTTCAAAAATAAATGGAGATGCAGTTTTCAAACAAATTGAATTTAAAAGTACTTTTTTCCCAATACAACGGTATAAAAATTGAAAATGTGTGATACTTAGAAATTTAAAAAATTGCTATTGAGTATTTAATCGTACTGCTTTGTTTTACGGTTGGCTTCTGTAAGGTAACGTTATTTTTTAGAGATGTCACAAAATAAGCTGGGAGAAAGAAATAGCATACCTTACCGGGTGCTAAAAAGATTAAAAGCGAAAATGGCCGAATATCATTTAATAAAAATAAAGTAGCTGCAAACGCATACATTTATTTATAAAACAGTGAAATCGCATAGTTATTATTAATAATTTTCCTTTTTTTTATTTTTTAATTACTAATTTTCCTACAGCTATAAATTGCAAATGAGATAATGCAATATTTACTGATAACCGCTACAAATCAAATTCAATTTCAATAAATTGCATGTTTACCAAGAACATATTAGAAATGATAAAATTAAAAAAAATCATTCGGTACTAATATCTTTCCCAAATATTCATCATTTGCTAAAAGTAATTGAAATTGATATCCCCTCTGCACGAGGCAATTATGAAGAAAAAAAAAATGTTGTCATGGTAACCGCTCTTCATGTGACGTCACAGATGCACTAAAGATTCTAACCAATACTATAGCGTCTGAGAATTATCAATTTTCATTTAGTAACTTTCCGCCGGAAATTTATTTGGAAGCCAAAATTAATTCTCTTGTGGTACATATTTATTTGCTGCCCATTTTTGATTGTGCATTACTTTCAATAAGGAAATATTTGTCACCCAAATATTTTTCTCATTATCAAAAATTTAGTTTTTTGTCTTTTCAAGAGAATGTTTTTCCAATTTTGTTTATTATCTAATCGTTTTCAAACTTTTCCTTATATTAGTTTGCTGCAATTTCGTATTTTTGTTCCTTTAATTTATAATCTTATTTTATTGTTTTTTTTGGCACATAACGAAAATAATATTTAATTACGTATTCCCAACAAAATTAAGTGCTGTTATATTGTTTTTAGGGTTTCGTTGTTAGTCTGACGGAACCCTATTCGTGTCACTCCTCTGTCTGTCCGTCCGTCCGTCTGTTACAGAGCCCGTTCTCAGAAACTATGTATGTTGGAGACTTGAAAGTTTGCATACTTTTAGTTGAACACCTCACATCAAACGACAAATCATAAAATTTTGAAAAAGTCGTAATTAACGAACGTTATTAATTAAAACCCCCCAATTACAAGATCGGAAAGGCATTCATAATTCAACGAAAACAAGGATTTTTTATCAAATTACAAAAACGATATCTTCCATTGATTAAAAACAGGTGCCATTTTAACAGCAGATAAATATTGGCGATTTCATTAATTCGCGATTACTTTTTTCTACGCATCTCAGAAATTCGAAATTAGTACCACAAGACGGGCAAAAAAAAATCAGCTTTCAGAAATCCTAGAAATTATCTCGATCGTGCCATAAAAACTCGAAAATTTGTTAAAAATCGAGAAAAAAATCTGTTATTTTCCTTCATTTGTGAAGGCCACAGATGTCTGATGACGTTGAATTTTCGGTGGTAAACAAGACAATATAAAACAGGTACGGTGCGTCTTGTGGTCAGAAACGAACACAGAATTTTTATATAGGACCAAATTTTTTTTTAAAAATCGATTTTTAAAATATAATTTTTACGTCATCCGACGTAAAATTTCTCTTTCAGAATATGTCTTTATTTTTTAATTTCGACAATAGGAAGCGAAGATAATTAATTTTTTGGTAATTAATTGCAGAATTGCATTTTTTGCATAGCAGGCCACGTGACAGGGAAAGGAAAAGGAATATTTTTATACTAGGGTTTGATAATGGAAGTGCTACATCTTCTTAACTATTGATTTTACAAATTTGGTTCTTTCGCATCTGGATGTTATTTCATACGCTGATTCATAAAATCTAAATGTAAAATAAATCGGACCACAACTTTCCGATTTATGAAAAAATATATTTTTAACTTATAAAAGAGATGCTTTTTTGGACAATTGACGGGAATTTGTTAAAATTAGGAAAACTAAAGAACCAATCTGTTCAGCTTTTAAAGCATTGTTCAGAACGGTGTCACATTTTTAAAAATACAGCATAAATTTTACTTATTCAATAAAAATTTCATAAGTGTTGATACCACTGTTTTCAAATAGTAATTTCAGCAAATATCTTAAATTCTTGCTTAAGACTATTTTTAAACTGTAGCGTTCTCTACCGTTTTGCGTGCGAATTTTTGTCGGCGTGATGAGATGAATATTACTTATTCAATATAAAAAATTTCATATTGATACCACTATTTTAGAATAGTAATTTAGCAAATATCTTAAATTGGTGTTTAAGACCGCCACCCCCTCGACTAATGTATCTACGGATAAGTTATAGAAAGGAGTTTCGTTCAGATACACTTTTGTTAAGAATAGGGTGCTCGCCCTGGTGGTGAATTGTGGAACTAACAGAGCGCGATTTTATTTAAATTATGAAATCTAACAAGTTCTGTTTGAAACTTTAAAATAGTTTATAACACATAATAAAAAGTTTTCAAAATAATGGCGCGAGAAATTTCCGGAAGGGTGGGAGAGGGGCGTTAAAACGTTTTTTAAAACCTTAGCGTTTTTTTTTTACCCTTTTATGTGCGTTTTTTGGCGGAGTCCTGAGAAAAATGCTACTTGTTCAATATAAAACAAGTAAGGAAAAAAATCATGCGTCAAGCATAGATTATGAACACTTTCCAACACATTCAGAATAATGTAACAAAACCACGTTGTTTAAAAAATTAAAATATTACGTCAAATTCAACCATATGAAAACGCATAATACATTTCAAAACCCAATTTCAGGTGCTCCCATCCACAATCGGAAAATTATGCGAATTCTTTCAGCAGGCCTGTATAGGATTTATAGGTTTGAATCTATTAGCTACATGCAAGCCAAAATTTAGTTCACTTAAGAGATACTTATACTTCAATTGAAAATTTACTTTTAGCAATTTCCTCTAATAAGGAGAACGGTACATGAATACTTTTGTTCAGCCCTGTATTTGAGGTATGGAATTTATATATAACGAGTAAGATGCAAAAAATTAATTGCATTTAAAAGCGCATACCGAATTTTAAACCGTGCACTCCAGCAATTATTATTCAAAGACAGTAGTGTACTGTAATCGATTTATTTTGTGTGTCCCTGTAAATGAATAAAAAATGCTATGAATGTCCTGTTCTAACGTGATTGTAGTGAAATTCAGTGATTTATATCAGTTTCAATACATTTGAAATAGCATAATGTCATTAAAATACTCTGTAAACGATTTTTCCCCATATACCATAATATAATGAAATACTTTTGATTGCCCCTGTAAATGAACAATTAATCCTACATACTTCATATACAATACCAAACATGCTTGGGTGACCCTAAATAACCTTTATCAATTTCATGGTAATCCGAGTATATTTATGGGAGTTAGAGCGTGGACAGAATACAGACGGACAGACAAACCGAATGCATATACACTTTTCAACTTTTTTGGAAAGTGTTAAAAAACGCATATCATAATTAAAAATGCATTTCGAGCAATCATTACTCATATACAGTAATTCGGATATAATATAGTATCTGAAATCTTTTCAAATATACCGCAAACAATTTCCCCTATACCATTATGAACGGAATTCTTTTGTGTGACCCTGTAAATTAGGAGTGCACAACCTTTTTAAGAGAAGAGCCACTTACAAAAACTTCTGGGTTCTCGAGGGCCACATCAGTAACACGGCGGGAATTCTATTGCGGGGGTGGGGTGATCTGTGGTCAATAATCAGATAAAAATTATGGTTTCAGAGGGGGAGGTGGGGGGGGGGGGAGTTTTACCCCTCTTGGTTCCCCAACCCCGTCAGCATACCCAATTTAGTTGGCAAGGATATTTCAACAGTTTACGTTTGTATATATAACAGATGTAGTAAGGATTATTTAGAAGTAGTGATAATATTGATTGATTTTATTCGGGGGAGTAAATTTTGTTTTATTGAAAGTGTTAAAAAACAAACATAGGCATAAAAGTGTCTAGTGCCGAAAGAAAAGGCGAAGTTCATGAACGAGGGAGGGGGGGGGGGGAGGAAGCCGATCAACGAAATTTGCGATTTTTCCGCACGTGATCAACGAAAATCGCAAATTTTCTGCCCCCGATTAACGAAATTTGCGATTTTTCCGCACCTGATTGACGAGATTTGCGATTTTTCCGCGCCTGATCGGCGAAATTCGCGATTTTTCCGCATCCGATCAACGAAATTCGCGATTCTTAACTGACTCTTACGAAATTTGCAATTTATTCTCGCGGTAAATTGACGAAATGCGCGCTTTTTTCTCGCGATAAACTGACTTAAACTCGCAATTTTTCCGCAGCCAATCAACGAAATTTTCTATTTTTCTGCGCCTGATCGACAAAATTCTCTATTTTTTCGCGCCCGACCAACAAAATTTGCGATTTTTCGGAGCTCGATCGACAACACTCGCGATTTTTGAGTGTCCGATGGACAAAATTTGCGATTTTCCGCGCCTGATCGAGGAAATTTGCGATTTTTCCGCGCCTGATCAGCGAAATTCGCAATCTTTAACTGACTCAGGCGAAATTTGCAATTTTTCCCGCGGCAGATTGTCGAAATTCGCGATAAACTGACGAAACACGCGATTTTTTCGTAGCCGATCAACGAAATTTGATATGTTTCGGCTCCTAATCAACAAAATTCGCGACTTTTCCACTCCCGATCGACGAACTTCATGACTCTTAATTGACTGAAAACATTTGCAATTTTTAACCGCGGCAAATGGACGAAATTGGCGACTTTTTCTCGCGACTGACGAAACTCACGATTTTTTTAGCAGCCAATCAACAAAATTGACAATTATTTGGTGCCGATCAACAAAATTTGCGATTTTTCCGCGCCTGATCGCAAAATTCGCGATTTTCCGTGCCCGACCAATGAAATTCGCGATTTTTCCGAGCTCCATCGAAAAAACTCGCGATTTTTCCGTGCCCGATCAACCAAATTCGCGATTTTTCCCAGCCTCATCCAGGGGCGGACTGGCCCAAACGGCTGCAGTGGGCCAAAAATATTAAATTTCTTGATTTTTTTTCTTTTTAATAAAACTTGAAATTTTTTTATAAAATTCAATTTTTCTTTTCCTTTTTATTTCATGAAGCGTTTTTCTTTCTTTTATTTATTTATTTATTTTTTTTTTTTGCTTTTTGATTGGGTAAGTCCTAATTTCTCCTTTCCCTCTGCCATCAGCAACCTTTGGAAGATCTGTGCAAATTACTCATTTTGTTTAGAAGCCGAAGGATAGGGTATAAAGTAAAAAGCACATATGGTCAGTGAAGTGTGGGAAGTTATTCGGTGGGATGTGTCTGCCTTCGGACATTTGCCTAATAACAAAAGATAGGCAAGTATGAGCTTATTAGGGACGATCTGCAGATCTACAGATGAAGGATCTTGAGCTGCAAGGATTAACTTATATAGTAAGAAGAGAGGAGGCAGCTACAGACTTGAATAATAAAGACATTAAACACGGCAATATTTTTACAATTGGTAATGTTCCTATGTAAATATGATAAAATTTTGCACGGTTATGTAGCACAAGCTATCAAGAGAAGCCAAAGAAGATCTTCAGAAAGTATGAAAAATGCTAGAATAGAGCCGAAGGAAGAACAAAATGAAAATACTAAACGGCATGGAAGAGGTTCGTTGATTACATTCCTTTTTCAAGTCATTTATAAATAAGTTAATTGCCCATCTCTCTTGTCAGATCCAAATAAACATTGCCGATTAAGAAAAAAAGTCAGGTTCATTCAGTATTGAAGCAGATTTCGCTCAAGATATGTCGGTAATGTGGCAATTGGGACTTTGTGTTCGCTATGTGCTGCACAGTAAAGTGAAGGTTATTTTTTAAAATTGATTGATGCCCCCAAAACAACAGGGAAAGTCCACTATCTCCAAGTAAAAGAAGACCTTAAAATGTTTAAATTCCCTTCTTCACTAACAGTTGGTACTTTTTTTGATGGTGCAGCAAATATGACTGGGAGACATAAAGGTCTGTTGGTGCAACAAATTTGAGTGGGAGATATGCAGGCACAACTGTAAAAGCACAATCCAAATATACAGCATGCGCATTGATATGCACTATTGGTTAACTTGGTCTTGAGAGATGCAACAGAATGTTTCAAATTGACAACGGACTTCTTGGATTTTATACAAGCTACAGCGGTGTTTAGCTCAGTCATATAAGCGAATGAAAGTACGAACTTCAGTGAATAAGGAGTCTGGTCTGTGGGTGGAAATAAACTTCTTTGCCGATTACAAAAGTAAACGCTACTAGGTGGTGGAGTAAGGATCGAACTCTTAATAGCATGTTTGACGAGTCTTCAAAGCCTTTTAAAGATCAGCAAAAGTTTTTAACATTGCTTAAGTGCCTACAAGGTATCACCTAAATGGACGATTTCCCGTTACAGGTATCGTTTTCGGCAAGATCACTGATTGATAACTGTGCAAGTTTCAGTATATATTAATAGCAACCATTTTCAGCGACCTATTCAATATATCTACGCCCACATCGAAGTATCTGCAGATAAGCGGCCTGGTCTACTTAAGTGCTGCTAACAAAATCCAATCTGCTACACAAAAGAAATAATTTTAATATGGTTCTGAAAAATGCTTCTGAGTTTGAGGAACATCTTCAGAAGGACTAATAGAAAAGGAGTACACCATTGAAATTGGGAGATTCCTACCGGAAAAAAGAATATAGGGAAACCCAGTTGAATGCACGATTTACTGGAAATTACTTGTTCATGAAAGATATCGCCTGGTTTTATCCTCGTCGCTTCAATGAGGTTAAACTGTTAAATGAACTTGCTGAAGAAGCTCTTAGTCTGACTTGACCGCCGCGGAATTCGCAGAGAGCGGTGTTTCCGAGTGGCCGTCTTACGTTTCTTATACCTGGACACTAGCGGAAGCCAGGAAGAAAAGAAAAAAAATCAAATATATATCATGAAGCTATCGAACGACCTTTGCGGCTTCGAGCTTAATGTTCATCTGGCTTGGAGAAACTTAAGAAAGACTACTGACACTATGCTGATTATAATCAGTCGCCATTGCAGCAACAATCTCTACGTAGTGAGCTCTCAGCCTCTTACAGCAAAGAAACTAACGATTCAGAAGAATTGATTAAAGGTGATTAGAATCGCTGTAAAGTTAATAAGAAATGTAAAAAAAAAATCCTAATTTGTGCATTAGAATTATTGTGGGAGTTAAATGCCTATGATCGTATTTATGCAACGTTGGACATAGCTTATAAGTACATATTGACTTTATCATGCACTCAAGTGTTTTGTGAACGAGTGTTCTCAAGACTTAAAAAGAATTGCTTGAGTTCATCTTGAGGACAAGAACTGTTAGATGATTTTATCCTGTTCAACGTTGAATGATCTTTTGATTACGATTATGATAAGATAATCAGGGGCCGCGCTAACCATTCACCTACTCACCAAATGCGAATGCGAATACATCGTGAAATTGGCGAGAAAAAAATTATTATGGCGAAAAAGCTGGCGAATGATTTTTTTTTAGACTCTTTTGTTGTTGTAATCATGTTTTGGAACGTAAATGAATTTCCGTTTTTAGCGCGAGTTCACGTACGCCGTATTTCCAGTCTATTATATTCCTCCTCTTCTTCTCGGCCGCCCAATTAGGGGTGATTCTGTTCCGAATTTTCCGAAAATTTAAGGCATTCATTTCCGAAAATTTAAAAAAATCGTTCATCAATGCGAAAATTCGGACATAAAAAATATCGCGAATTTTGAAAAATGATCGCCGAAAAAAATTAATTTTGTCAATCGTTTGCAGAAAAATTGCAAATTTTGAAAAAAGAATCGCCGTCAAAAGCAAATTTCGACAAAGAATCGCAGAATAAATACACAAATTTTGTCAGAGTAGCAGAAAAAACGCGAATTTTCATCAAAAGATCGCTACGAAAACACAAATTTTGTCAAAAGATCGTGAAAAAACACAAAATTCGTCAAAAGATCGTGAAAAACCTGCAAATTTTGTCAAAAGATCGTGAAAAAAAAACAAATTTCGTCAAATTATTGCAAAAAAAACACAAATTTTGTCAAAAGATCGCGAAAAAAGACTACAAAAGCTACTTATACATAACATATTTAATAAACCTACTTCAGGGTTGAAAAGGCTAATGATAATAATTATATATATGATATATGTAATATATATATTATATATATATATGTATACATAATATAACATATACATAGTATACTTTTGGCTAATAATAGATAAATTTGACTAATGATTTTCAAATTTGGCTAATGTGTTGGCTAATAGTCTTAATTTCTTAGCGCGGTCCCTGGATAATAAATGGAGCTGCCTTAAGTTCAAAAGAATTGTCCGGATATCTGACATTCTAATTAGTTAGCAGTGAGACTATAAAACAAACTATTCAATTTTCAGGTACTATATCGATATTTTAAACAAACATTAATCAATGTACAAAGTATATATATGTTGATAATTTCAAAGAACAAAATAAAATGTACAAATGAAAATAATGATATTTCAAATAACAAATTAATCAATTTAAGTGTGTCGGTTTTAATAGTACCAGCTCTTACCGGTCAATACTAACATTTTCTAGTATAATATTTACAATGTAGCGTACAGACAAGTCTAAGGTTTTTTTTTGGCGGCATAGAGATTAGCATGTTAGCTTTCCACGCAAAGGGACCTGAGTCCAAATTCCGGCTGAGAGATGGATGTTCCTAGGTGTTGTCAATGTGCATATGTTAGACTCAGCGATGTCCCTATTCCCGTTGGGAGTCCCTTCATAAGTAGCCATCATCTATTCTAACGATATCAGTGGCCGATGCTGACGCGCAATTGACACGCCATTCGACCAAACCATTTTTTTTTATTTCTTTTTTTTTTTTTTTTTATACAAAGAATAAAAATATCTGAACAGAAATCGCATAAGAAAATTAAAACGTTTTTATTTATTACATGTTTACCTTTTAATTGTTTAAAGTTTACATATTCAAAAAATAAATAAAAATTAAGCAAGCTATCCCCCCTTCCCCAACACACACGCACACGTACAAACACACCACAGAAGATTTTTTTTCACGATGAAATTACTACCAATTCAAAATAAACGATTACAAAGATGCTGATATGTCTTGAATTGGAGTAAAGTCTTTTTGATAGAGTTGGATAAAAAAAATCATGCTGATAGTCAGTATTCAAACATTTTAAAATGGGATTGTCAATTGGTGGGCCAATGCATAAGCCTAGCGGGGTGGGCCAAACTATACCAGTCCGCCCCTGGCCTCATCCACAAAATTCGCTAGTTTTCTACATTCGATGAACGAAATTCGCGGATGAAATTTTCAATTTTTCCCGCGGCAAACTGACGAAATTCACGATTTTTTTTCTTGCGACCTATGGACAAAAATTGCAATTTTTTCTAGTTATAAATTGACGAAATCCGCGGGCCACAGGTTGTGCATCCCTACTGTAAATGAACAATAACTATTCTTTGCATCGCATATTCAACAGAATGCATATTTTAGTGGAATTCATAAATGAATATCAATTTTACTATGTTTGAAAGAGTGTAACACCATTAAAAATCATTTAAAACGATTTTTTCCCATTAGCAGTAATGTAACGGAAAACGTTTGACTGTCCCTGTAAATGAACGAAGCATGCTACAAACTTCATTTGAAATAGGGAACGTGCTATGGTAGAGGACACTAACATCCAAAAATTTCAGAACGATCCGAGCATATTGACGAGAGTTAGAGCGTGGACAGACGAACAGACAAACCGAAGTCATAAACACTTTTCAACTTTGTTGGAAAGTGTTAAAAACCAGAAAGATAGCCCGTCAAAAATGACGGAAAATGAGATATAAAGATAGAATACATGTGCAAGAATATAAAATGAAAGCGTGGGCGCCTAAATATATAGATATATAAGTGCATTTAAATATAGATATATATTCTGCATTTTTGTGAAGGTTAATGAAAGCATGTATTTTTTTTAATTACATTTATTTATTTTTTAATTTTTTAGTCACACAGCTCTTTTTTAGTCTATTTTTACATTTATTTTATTCTTAAATTTTTAATCTTTTAGTGCTTTAAAGAAAATTAAAAATTTAATATTTAAACTTTTCATCCTCTCCCACTGCATATAGTACAAACTGGTGCAGATAGTGCAAAATATTAGGTTGAGCAAAAAGTTCTGGGAAATTTTTAATCTAATAGTTACCAGAATTTGTATCGTATGTAGGAGTACTAGTGGTATATCTATAGGAGTTCAGAAATTTCGGCTCCAAAATGTCTGTTGAATAGTGTGATTTTCGTGTAGTGATCCGGCGTTATTGGATAAAAGGTCTAACGATTCAGAAAGGCGTTGATGAGTTTGCACAATTGGACGGCGTCGAAATTCTTCCTCATTCCGCCTGCAGTCCAGACGTGGCTCCATCCGATAATGGCCTCTTTCGTTCAATGCAACACTTTTTCAAGGGCCGTCGATTTGAATCCTTTAATGAAGTTGAAGAAGCATGTCAAGAGTTTTTCGATTCCAAGGAACCGCCATGGTACTTTCAGCAAAATCCGGAATCTGGCAGAACGATAGCAAAAAGTTGTGGACTATGATGGTCTCTACTTTGAAGAAAAGTCCTTGTTGTTTTTGTTGTTAATTTTCGCATAACAACGCAACTTTCACAAACTTCCCAGAACTTTTTGTTCAACCTAGTAATAGAGAAATTGGTACTTTTCCCCTATAGGGGCCTTGGCGTTTTTTGAAAAGCTTGGCATAATTCGGGCATCAGAAAGTGAGATTTGTTGTCAAATGATATAAACAGCTATGAAAACAAACTTGAAGAAATTTTATGTTTGTTTATATATGTATTTTAATAAAATGTATATTATTGTTGTTTTTTATGTACAAATTACCTTTGTTTCTGAATAAAATTAGATAAATGGCTTCTTTATGCTAAATAAATGAAAGAGTGAATAGGTTGCCAGAAAATATGATGCCAAATTTCCTTCTTCATCAAGAAAGTTTTCTCTTTTTCGCCAAGGCCCCTACCGAGAATTTAATTTCTGCATTCGGCTATGTAAAGCACATTAAAATTTGGCAGTTAGGAGCTCAGATAGTACAAAACCGTCTAGTGGCGGTTATTTTATTAGCAGGTTTGGGATGAAGATTTAAAGACGTACATTTTCCATTATTACACTTTAAATTCTGATCCATAGATTTTGAATAAAATCTTAAATGCTCGGAGTTTAAATTAAATTGCAGTGAGCTCGATTATGAAAGATTAATGGAATTTCGCCAAATTAGCCATCTATCGCCAAGTTGATTTCATACATGGCAACTTATTTTTCGCCAAGTACATACAATACATGTGCAAGAATATGAGTTTTTCTCGCTTGCTTCGCAGTGATAGATGAAAATAACACATTTTAAAAACAAAACTCATTTATGAAAAACTGTAATACAGTAGAAGACCACTAATCCGCATAGCTTGGTTCCAAGTGTTGTGTGAATTTGAGGCTTTTGCGAATTAATTACAGGTCATGTCTATATTATAAAATTAGATATATGACTTCTTTGTGCTAAATAAATCGTATAAATATTGAAAAAATGCGTGTGTATATAAATGAAACAGGAATAGGTTGCCAGAAAATATGTTGTTAATTTTCTTTCTTCGTCAAGGCCCCTAAAGTGGAAAAGTACCGAGAATTTAACTTTTGTATCCGACTATATAAAGCGTGGTACTTTTCCAGTATAGGGGTTTTGGCGTACTTTTTTAAAGTTTGTCATAAGTTGAGCTTCAGAAGTGAGATTTTTTGCCAAATGATATAAACAGCTATTGACAACAAAATTAATGAGCTTTTATATTTATTTATATAATCTATAAACATTTTATTTATGTTATTGTTGTTTTTTATATACAATTTACTTCAGTTTGTATACAAAAATAGTTAAATGGCTTCTTTATATTAAATAATTTGTATAAATATTGAAAAATTACTTGTCTATATGAAACAGTGAATGAGTTTCTAGAAAGTGTGTTGCCAGATTTCATTTTCTCCATCTTCCCCTAGGCACCTATGCGAAAAGTATCTAAAGTACATTAAAATCGGGCAGTTAGGAGCTCAAACAGTACAGTGCCGTCTATTGGCTGTTATGTTATTAGTAGCATCGTGATGAAAATGTAAAGACGTACATTTTCGTATATTACACTTTAAATTCTCACACATAGATTTTGAAAAAAAAAACTTTAAAAGCGCGGAGTTTAAATTAAATTGCGGTGGCCTCGATTATGAAATATTAATGGTTTTAAATGGTAATTTCTCCAAATTAGCTAGCTATCGCCAATTTGGCTTCATACAGGATAACTTATTTTTGTCGCCAAATTTGGCGATATTTCGTCAAATTTGGCAATATTTTGCCAAGTTGGTAAACATTTGGCGCTACTGTGATAACCCTGCATTAGTATTTTTCAACAATTACTCATTACAATGAGGCAGTCCTACCGGAATTGTGAGGGACACACAGAGACTTGGATTTTATATAAATAGATTCATAAGTGTCGATACCACTATTTTAGAATATTAATTTCAGCAAATATCTTAAATTGGTGTTTAAGACCACCACCCCCTCGACTAATGTATCTACGGATAAATTGTAGAAAGGAGTTTCGTTCAGATACAGTTTTGTTAAGAATAGAGTGCGCTCCGTGGTGGTGGAACGTGGAATTAAAAGAAGGCGATTTTATTTAAATTAGGAAATTTAACACGGCGATCTGTTTGAAACTTTAAGATAGTTTATGACACAATAAAAAGTTTTCAAAAGAATGGCGCGAGAAATTTCGTGGGGGGGAGGGGGGCAATTTTTTTTTAACCTTAGCGTTTTTTACCTTTTTATATGCGGTTTTTAAGGATTTAATAATTATAAATTATATCAATTTGACTTTATTAATTAAAGAATAAAGTGTTTGAAAGGAATATTAAACGAAACTCTCTGTGCGATCTGTGATCACACTTACCCACTTGTTTTACATTTATCTAAAAATACTTATTTAAAAATCAATTTATTTTATGCTTAGTAATAGTCCTTTAATTTATGGAGCTGGAGATATATATATAGCTTTCCTTCCCATATAAAATAATTTTCGAATGTTAATTGTAACTAGAATTGTTTTATTCGTTAAAAACATTTAGAAGACATTGTTTTGTTGATGATTTAAGAAAGAAAATGATTCTTTCCAAAATATTTTGCGATAACTTACGTACTAAGAAAATGAGTACCTCTACTTAGTATGGATTATTACATTAGTCTTAACTTGTAATGGAATGTTTTATTTCTAAGTAAAAAAATAAATAAAATCTGCAATTTTTTTTCTTTTTTCTAAAAATAATACTATGGTTAAAGAGAACTTTTCCATTTATATAAAAACAATAGCGTTTCTTTTGATTTTATTGAAATAATTTTATTCATTTGAACAGTAAATAATTTAGTGTTCACCCTTTAAGCTGTCTATATTATAAAAGACAAATGTATCCATACATAACGCTGACGTCATTTCGAGATCGCCATCACATGACCAATAAATTTCGCTTTTGCAGTTTTCGCAAGTTCTAAACATTGCACATTTCTGATTTTTATACTGTCGTAATATACGAAGAAATATGCTCTTTCAAATTCAATTTGTTTGAAAGCCGCATAGCGATTTGCTCATTTATTGTGGTTTTTAAAATAAATTTCAAGCCACGAATTATTTTTAAATCTATCTCTATCGCATGCAAGCCGATTAAGAAAGATTCATGCTTTAGCACTTGAAACAATATAAATAGTTCACCTTTTGTTTCTAGTTAACCCTGTCGCTGCGTAATTGTTTTATCAAAATAGCTTCAAAAATTGCGTGTTTAGCCCATTCGCGACGAGCATCTTTTAAGAAATCTTATTCTTTTGTCACCGGTTTGTCTAATTTAATCTGGAAAATGCTCTGATTAAGTGAGGCAAAATTTATAATAAGAACTAAATGGTGGGGATAATCAAGGAGGATTAATTAGACGGAAAAAATGCATCCCCGATGAAATCTCGGGTTGCGCAAATTTTGCTACTTTTACATCGCCCGATGAAATCTCGGGTTGCGCAGCGAGAGGGTTAATATTTCAGAACGAAATTCAAACTCCGCCAATAAATAAATAAAAAATAATATAATATAAATAAAACACAAATTTAACAGACATGTAATCGAATAACACGCTTTTAAACCGTTGAAATTATCAGGATGAAAACGGTCTGCAGTAAGTAGTGAAAATTGACTATTAACTCCTGGTATGCAGCTTACGAAAGTATAGCTTTTAATAAATGTCAAAACACTGTTTGAATACATTATTGCTATTTTTGATATCAAAATGCTTTTTGGTGTTGTTAATGGCCAATCTAAAATGATATATATTAAATGTAGGAAATCTATTAGAGTTATAAGCAAAATTGGTTTTCATCTGCACTTTTAGAAAAATTCGTCTTATACACGGAATTAATTATCCGTCATTTTTAAACAAATAATTTCCGTACTCCTATAAAACATGTTTTTTCCGTTAATTCTTTCCGAAAGTCTGACAAAGAGGGGGAAATTCCGTTTACTCGTTGCACACTTGCGTATTGACTGTACTAATGCTGTACGTTCGATTTTTTTTTTTTTTTTTTTTTTTTTTTTTTTTTTTTTTTACGAAAAACCGAAAATTCAATAAATTAAAATTTATAATTTATTCAAAAGCAAACAAAATCAAATAAAACTTTCGAATTTAATAAATCAGCAATTTTCTCATTCACTTAAAATTATTCGCAATTTATTTTTTAGAGTATTAAAAAAAATATTCTCGTATAAATATATTCTAAACGAACACGTTTAAAAAATATATAGTAGTTCAATCAAGTTTTTAAAAAATCGATTTTCTTAAAAAAAGCAAACACTTCTCGAATTTAATTCAAAATATAATATTCATATTTACATCTAACAATCAAATTATGTCTTACTAAAAATGTGTCTAATATATAATAATTTTTATCCTCTATTATTCTATAAGTATTCATTTATAAGTGTTCATCATTATTTCATAATGACGAAATGTCCCTGCAAATTAAGTTTAAATTTCCGAGCTTTCTGAACAAGAAATTTAACAAGCGTTATCAATATCCCGTTTGCTAAAACCCGTATCATCATTTTAAACTTGCCCTCTACCAAGTGGTCGCTGCCCGAGTGGTTAAGGGTGCTTGATTCGAAACGTGCGGTCCCAGGTTCAAAACCAAGTGGGTCCACAGATAAACAAGAGACTTATTTTTTTTTTAATTCTTTTTTATCAGATTACGGAAATTTCCTGCCTTATAACGGAAATTTCTTCAGTTATCGAATGTAAACCAGTAGCAGTGCTGCCAGGACCATTTCCGTGAATTGAAGAAGTATTTCTAAGAGTGTATGTTGTGTAAGCCGGGAAGCCCTGGTTGGGTCCTTGGTTATTAGGGTGTCAACGATTTAAATCAGTTGATTTAAATCAGCGATTTAAATCATGATTTTAATCAAGTGATTTTTTTTTAAATCATTGATTAAAATCAAAAATTTTTTAATGTTTAAAATGACATAAAAAATTATTCAAATCTAAGATGAACACAATTTGGAAAGTTTCTACAGGTATTGTGACTTATGAATACACAAAACAAAGCTTTAAATAATTGTTTCGAGGCGTAATTCCTGAGTATTGTGAAAAATTTAAGTACAGTAAGTTAGTAAAAAACATGGTTTTTTATCTAACAAACATAAAAAGCATTTAATGTTAAAATGATATTTAAATCTAATATAACTTACAATGTCATCATTTCCTTTTAATATCAAGTTATTCATTTTTTTATATACAATAAACATAGCAATAGAGTGTCAATGATTTTAATCAATTGATTTAAATCAGATGATAAAATCACATATTTTCTGATTTTTTAAAATAGTGTGAAAAAGCATTATAATCAGTAATGGAAATTATCACTAAATCACTGTGAAAAATGTAATATTTGTTATTGTTAATTATAACAATATTAAACTGTGTAAAAAGAAGTATTACACATTTAAAAAACATCTAACTAAATGCTAAATAACTTCAAAACATTATAATATTTAGTAGCTATTCAAATATTTTAATGTTGTGGGGGGAAAAAATCTGATTTAAATTTCAACAATACAATTTTTGTAATCTATTTATAAATCATGTGTGAGTTTGCTGTATACTTTGCTACAATTTTTGATCAATTTGATATACATACGCTTTAGAACCTGTGTAAAATTACTGGCTGCTTTATGAATTTATCAAACTATTATTTATCACCTTTTTTCAACCACTTTTTCAAAAATGTAGATTGTGTTCTTAATTAAACAATTAATTGTTTAATAATTACAAAATTTAATCTGCATCATCAATTTGAAAATAAATGCAATTTATCAATAACTTTAAAATATAAGCAGTATTTAATATTGGTTTGCATAATTATAACAAAATATTAATGCACATAATTGTGTATGTTACTAAAGAAATTTTTAATTTGCAGTTTTTTGTAATTTCTATAATTACATAATTAAAATTTTATTAATTAAAGCAAAAAACATAGATTATGTTAGTAATTGGAGGGTTATTCATTTTTGACATGCTTAATTCTTGATCGATGTTTAATATTTTAACACAAGAAAAAAAATAAAAAAATCCGATTTAAATAAAAAAAATTAAAAAAAAAAATCATGTTTTTTTTTTTTTTTTTTTTTTTTTTTTTTTACACTCTATTGGTTAGAATAAACTTCAAACCGAATTCGGATTTGTCTTGCATCATTTTATCAAAAAATGACAAAAAAAAAAAAAGTCCTGTTGTTCTACTATAAATATTGACCGAGTAATAACTGTTTAAAGTTGGAGCATATTTTTTACTGCAAATTAGGGGTCATTCACAAATTTTGTAGAAATATAATTTTGTCAGATATATTTATAAAAAATGTTGAGAATAAAATTAGCATTGCAATATAAATTTGAAATTTTTAATCATTCTGACATATTAATGCAAAATATACAATTTGTAATAAACATATAAGAAGAAAAAAACCGAATTTTTGTTAACTAAAATGATGAAAATTAACAGTTTTAGCTTTTGATAATTGATTCTTGTGTATTCTGTACCGCTGAATCCGAAATTGACCTTCATTTTTTACCGTCACGTAACGGATTTTTGCAAATCGTAAACTTTAAATAAAAAAAGAAAAAAGTAGTGAAAATTTGATACTATAAAATAGATGTCATTGCTGTGTTTTTAACTTTTGATAATTGATCTTTTATGTATTCTTTACCGCTGAATCCGTAAAATGACCTTCATTTTTAACCATTCAGTCAGGATTTTTCCCAAATTGTAAATTTCAAACTTAAAAAATTCAAAATTGAACCCCCTCCCTCACCTCATCGGACTCCTCAGCTGTTTAGCTGTAAGAATCCGAGTATAATTGAATAAATTATTGAATAAAATAAAATAAAATAAAATAAAGTTTTACATCTGTTTAATAATATTAGATTTTCGCTATATATTTTATCTTTGACATCGCTTTGCAAAAACATTCTAACGCGATGGTTAAAAATGAAGGTCATTTTCAGATTCCGTGTTAAAAAGTGCAAAAAAATCAATTATCAAAAGTTAAAAAATACAGTCATCTCCTCTATTTTATTGTATCCTATTTCTGTTGTTTTTTAACTTTGACTATGATTTGCAAGAAATCCTGACCTGATGGTACATAAAAGTTAAGAAACACAACCATCGCAGTCTTGTGTTATCTAAACTAAAACTTTTTCTTAAACTTCTCGGCGGTAATCTATCCGATTTTTTTTTTTTTTTTTTAATATTATCCTGTAAAATAAGTGTAAATGGTAACCACCGAAAATCATAATACTAGATTGTCAACGGATTTACGTCAGTATGTAAAATTTAATCTCGATCGGATATTTGAAAGTGAGTTCAAGTTAGAGTACAAATTTTGAAGAGGAAAAACATACATACGGTCGTTGAAATTAAATAAAAACTTATAAAAATAACATAATTTTTGTTAAAGAAATCATGAAAAGAAACAGTCTTAAATCCTTACAAAATAAAACATATGTTAAAATACAAATTATTTTAGTCAATCTGAAATTTAAAAATTAACTCACATCAGTCGTAATAGTTGTACGATTTTATTCAAAGCGCAGGTACATATGAAATAAGTTCTTCGAATGCTTTAAGCACTTGGTATATGACCCCCCAAAACCTGGCCGAACTCATTTGTATTCAGGTGTAGAAAAGTACTATAAGTCATGCATTTTGAAAGTTTCATAATTCGGTCAATTTTAGTGTTACATGGACGGAACTTTTTTTTGTTTTACTTGTCAGCGTAATAGGATATTTTTACTAAGTATAACTTATGGGACCGGGGAACCATATAAATTTAAATTTCGTAATTTTTTAAGAATTGCTTTTTATTGACCCAAATCGCTTTTAAAATATTTCTTTAGCTCATTTAAAACATTTTTGTAATTAGAACTGTATGTCTATGACTAACGGTTTAGGAATTAGCCATTGGACACCGTTGAGAGTGGACACCCTGTATATACTTCAAATGAAAATTGCCTTCAGAAATTTCCTCTAATAAGGAGAATTGTACTGAATACTTTGGTGCAGCCCTATATATGAGCTATAGAATATATATATATATATAGCGAGTAACATGCAAAAAAATGAGTTAAATTTAAAAGCGCATACCGAATTTTAAAACGTACACTCCAATTATTACCTAAAGACAGTACTGTAACCGATTTCTTTTGAGTATCCCTGTAAATGAATAAAAAATGTTATGAATGCCCTGGTATAACGTGATCGCAGTGAAATTCAGTGGTTTATATCAGTTTCAATACATTTGAAATAGCGTAATGTCATTAAAATACTCTGCAAACGATTTCCCCCCTATACCATAATGTAATGCAATACTTTTGAGTGCCCCTGTAAATGAACTATTAATCCTACGTACTTCATATACAATACCAAACAAGCTTTGGTGACCCTAAATAAGGTTTATCAATTGCATGAAAATCCGAGTATATTTACTGGAGCTAGAGCGTGGACAGGCGGACAGACAAACCGAATGCATAAACACTTTTCAACTTTGTTGGAAAGTGTTAAAAAAGATAACAGGAGAAAAAAAAATATTTTTGTTCAATAAATTCACTAGCTCGTGGTTTCTACCAGTCGTAAAAAAATGGTGAATTTTCTATAATCGACTCAGTACTCACGCTAAATTAATGTAATTGCAACGGTAATTTTCTGGAAAATCATGAATTGGAGATGATCATAAAAGATGATCATAATCTTTAAAGAAACTATTTTTGCTTTTTTCTTGTTTAATTTATTTCTACCTTCGATTCCCCCCCAAAATGTTTTCTTTACATTGTTAGTTATTTCTGTAACTTCTTTATTCCTATAATTGCTTTAAGACATAAATATCTAGTGTTCTTTTTTTGTCTGTTAGATTATCATCCGTCTTTGAACGTTTTGTTAAAGAAAAAACAGCTATTCCAAGTTTTGATCTCACTAAAATTCTTTATCTTTTTTTTTTTTTTTTTTTTTTTTTTTTTCCCTGTCGTTGTAATGTAGTAGCGCGCTCACTTCTCAAGTTCATAAATCACTGTCGCTAAGCAACGAAACAAAAAGAAGACATTTATTGGTAATCTCATTTACTTCTTTTTACTGCTACTGAATCTATAAATACTAGGATCTTTCTCATTCGATTAAAATAACTATATACAGTATTATTTATTAAGGACCGAAACTGAAAACGAATCTTAATATCGGTAATCTTCCTATTTTCGGTCGAAAACGAAAATGTAAAAAAAAAAAGTTTTTGTGTAATTAACACATACATATATATACATAATTATTAATTAATTATAACGGTGGCCTAAGTTGATTCTATGCCTCTGACCAAAACTTTTTATTTTCATATAACATAAAATGTAATTAATTCATCAACGACAAAAAATAATTTTCTAATTATACGAATTCGATCTAATTAAAGAATATTTTAGGTATACATACGTTGATTTATCTTTTATAATGATTTTTGTAAATCACCATCTGTTATACCAAGTTTCTTAAAGAATATTCGAAACACTTCGGTGGTGTCAAACTGAAAATTTTCTATTACGCTTAAGTCTGCATCTTTTAATAAGCTCGTAGAAAGCGTCTTCAAAGTTTAGTCATATATGCATTTCTTGCTGTTTAATTTGTATTCATGTCTTGAGACAATCATGACTGATAATTATAAACAGTGAAGTTCATAAGAATTTTGGATAGAGTTCAAATCAGTTATTTATGTTGAAAATTTCCGAAGGAAGAAATGAGATTTTTGGAATACAGATAGTTTCTTTCCGACCGAATTGACGAAACTCGGAATTTGAGCCGAAAACGAAACCGAATTTTTGGTCGTTCTCTAGTACTTATTATAAAACGAATGAACTGACTAGTGTGCGCATATGGTTAACCCTTAAATGCCTGGTGTTGCTTTTCGGCAACATACACAATTTAGGCTCTAAAATAATATTAGATTAATATTGAAGCTATAATGCCTAATGTTGCCAATAAAATACATTCTGAAAATATTATTAAACCGATTTTCAACATGTAGGTGGCAAAACTTGTGCTGTTTAAGAATAAAGATAGATTTATTTTTTCAATTGTTGCTACTTGTTCTTTTTGTTTTGTTTGGGAGCTTGCGAAATACCCTATTTTGACCTGCAGTGAGCAAGTAAAATTTATTTCTTATTACAATACCTAAAATTCTTGTGTTTAATATTATAGAATTTTATCACGGGAAATTATTTTTTTAATTAAACACCAGTATTGCCGATTAGTAACAAAGCGTTTTTTAGCCGTAAACTATACTTAAAACAAAATATGATTTTTTTAAGTATTTTTCCCATGATTTATTTAAAAAATGAAAGCCGAAAAACATTATTACAATGATTTTTGAAAAATAAGGCATTTAAGGGTTAAGAATTTCGTAATTTATTTCATTGATGAATGAATACGCCATGACCATCTTCTTGGCCACTCCTTGGACAATGTTGCTCAAACTTTATTTCGTGGCACACTCGAACCCGGGGTTTAACATCCGCGGCACACTAAACTTATCTCTATATCGTCTTCGTTCCCGAAGCTAAAATAATACTACAAACACTCATTCATTGGTTTTAAATAAACAAAATGACATCGTAGATGACAGAAAAAAAGAACTTTTCGGAAATTGATAGCAAAGAGGCTATTCAAAACAAGAAAGAAAAATCATGCATCAAGCATACGTTATGAAACACTTTACAACACTTCCAAAATACTTCAAAAATTTCTCCGATTAATCAGTTCAAGAAGATACCTAAGTAAACATTTTAGAAAACGCATACCACATTTGAAAGCCAGGTTTCAATAGTTACTGCACATACCCGGAAAGGTACTCAAATTCTTTTTTGCATATCTGTGTATGATCTGTCGATTTTTGTGTATTCTACATAGTATGCTAAAACTCAGTTTAGTAATAAAGCGCATAACACAATAGAAAATTTATTTTTAACAATTTTATCAATAGGCAGAAACGTACTTTAAATCTTTTGTACAGCCGTATATATTGTTTATAGATTTTTATACACGCCATATATTATACATTTTAAGCTGAAATGTAATTCAGGCAATAAAATGCTTAACCCCTTGGGGACGAGCAACACGTATACGTGCCGCATGAAGCGCTCAAAATCCTTGTTTTTCCTCACCAGTAAAATATGCATTATGTAATCAGCGCATTTTCTCGATTCAACAAGACACAAATTCCTGTTTTTAAAAAACGGTGACAAAAGATTAAAAATTTCGTAAAAAGCTCCCGTCCCGAAGGGGTTAAAATTATGGAAATCACATCCAGGAATTACTATTCATGGGCGACCATGTATCCAGTTTTTTGCGTAATCGCGTACATGATTTTATTTATGTGCTACAAACATCTCTTAGTATACTAAATGTAGTTGAGTTTGAAAATGCATGACTCAAATTAAAAAACACCTTTAAGCAATTCACGCTCATTCTCAGTTAATGTTTACGAATTCTTTTGTGTAGCCCTGTATAGGTTATATAGAATTTGTACCACACCACGTAGTATGCTAAAATTATTTAAACTTAAAACGCATAAACTTAACGGCTCGTATTTTATCTCGAACGTGTGACGCTGCGGTACTATTGTAATTTGCATAATCCCAATTTTCATGCTTGTTATAGCTCGGCTGGTCGTTTGCATTCCGTTGCCATTTATCTAGTCCTTAGTGAGTATGTTTTATTTTCCGTTTGTCGATTCTACCTACTTTCACGTTTGAATGTTGTTCGACCCATAAAAGTCAGTTCAAATTTTTAGATGAAATATAACCCTCTTTGGCGATGCCGGCTAAAGGTGGTTTCGCTGTAAAAAGGACATTGTACCCTGATTTTGATCTCGAATTTTGATCCCGATGATTTTGATCTCGTTGAGAAATTAAATGTCGGCGGTAGATAACATATTGCACCCTGTATATATGTATTATATTTTTGCATGCCATCTTCATTTAGAATTTTGGTTAAAATCGTTATATGAACTTGTTAGATAAATTTTAATTCAAAGGTGTATCTATATATATATATCTACAGGGTGATTATAATTTAAAGTCCCACTATTAAAATGCTGTAAAAAAGGAACCACTGGCCAGAATGAGTTCAAATTTAAACTGAATATACTGGAAGAAGGGGGGAAATGGTATGTCATAAGAAATAAAAAGATCCAAAGTGTATCAACAGATGGCACTGTAAGCGGCATAACGAAAGTGGATTCGGCTACAAGTGACATTTTTAATCGAAATACGGCTGCTTTGGCCTGAGTTGCACAGTAAACCAACCGTACTGTTCAATGTGTATGAGTGTTTCGGTTGTTTGATGGGAAAAATGACTTCCAAATCAGTCAACACTTGTGGTACTGTTAGTGAAAAGACCATTTGCCGCGGCAACGTCGTACCGCATTGGATGGGAAAAATCGGTTTTTAATTGTCCTTGGTCCAAAAACCGCATAAAAAGCACTAATGATTCAGTTTTTAATTGTCCTTGGGCCAAAACCCGCATAAAAAACACATGATGATTCCATTTTTAATTGTCCTTGTTCCAAAAACCGCATAAAAATCGCATAATGATTCGGTTTTTAATTATCACTAGACATGCGGCAGACAGGTTCCGTATGCTGTCCACCATTGTTCGCCACACGTTGAAACCGATAAACAGCATGTTCCACAACAGACCAGGGTGTTTCAGGGGTGACGTTGATGAATGTGTTGCGTTATCCGTGCCTTCAATTCAGCTAAATTTGCAATCGGGCCACTGTAAACAACATTTTTAAGATAACCCCACAGTCAGAAGTTACAAGGATTGAGCTCTGGCGATCTTGGAGGCCAGATTGTTGGACAAGGACGGCTGATAAGGTGATCATTTCCGAAATATCTCTTGAGCAGTTGCATGACTGCTTTGCTATGTGCGGAGGGGCGCCATCTTGCATGAAAATGATTCTATCCAGGCATGCACGCTGTCGAAGTGTTGGAATGACCTGGTTGCGCAAAAGACTTTCGTACCATTTACCATTCATGGTGGAGGTAACGGGATCCGCAAAACCCATCTCCTCGAAAAAAATGGCTCTACTATACACGATGCCGTCAAACTGCCCCACACAGTTACCTTTAGCGAATGCATCGGTACTGGTTAAGTTGCGAATGGATTTTCTTTTGCTCATATCCCGCAATTTTGTCGGTTGACAAACCCTTAGAGATGGTCCAAGGACCGTCTGTCCACAAAATGTTCCATGGCCATTCATTGTCCACTTCCATGCGAGCGAGAAATTCCAGAGCAAACGTCTGTCTCCATGACATGTCAACAGGAAGCAACTTCTGAACATGGGTAATTTTGTAAGGATAGCAATGCAGGATATTGCGTATAATTTTATGCACCGTGCTCACAGGCATGTCTAAAGATCGGGGAATTCCCCGCGCACTGCACGTTTGCATACCACTGTTCGTCTCTTCCTCTAACGCTGTGGCCACATCTTCTACTGACGTCGAAGCAATTGATAATCCTCCCTCTACCAGATTTCACTTCAAAAGAACCCGTTTCTTCGAATTTCTGAATCATATTCTTCAGACCCTTGGTAGACATCGGACCACAGCCTTTTTTAATACCCTTTAATGACAGGAATTTCTTTAAAGCTGTAAGCGCACAGTCGCCGTTCTTGTAAAAGAGCTTCACCAACAGAGCACGATCCTTCATTCAGAGACTCATGACAAACTGCTCAGATGCAATATGCGGGGACCGCCATATACTCCGCGTTTTTATACCACATGCAATGTGTCGTGCGCATAAGTGTCTTTTAATTTGCATAGTATACCGCTTTCAGTGCCATCTATTGATAAACTTTGAACTTTTTTTATGCCGTACCGTTTCCCCCTTCTTCCAGTATATTCAGTTCAAATTTTAAGTCATTCTGACCAGTGGTTCTATGTTTACAGAATTTTGAAAGTGAGATTTTAATTGTAATCACCCTGTATATATATGTTGAGGAATATGCTTCATCATACTGAACATTATTACTCCTTGGTCCATCAATATTTAAAAAAAAAAAAAAAAAAAAAAAAAAAAAAAATTGGCAATATGTGCAAATAATCTACTTTACTTATTTTTAATGCTGCCTCATTGTTAGTCAGCAATGCTTTCAATATGGTAATGTTATTTTCATTTCTCAATCCTTTTTAATCATGTTTTATTTTAAACTTATTTGTTTTTAAATAATTTATTTCTCTATTGTTTGTGAGTGGTAGTCCCAAATTCATATTCTTTAGCTTTTTTATGGCTAATATGAATATGAAACCACACACTTTATTTGTAGAACTCTGGACATTTGGGACCTGATGAATCTGTCTATGTTCTGCAAATTCCATTATTCATTTTCTGCTCATTTTTTTTAATTATGTTTCTAAAATCTTTGTTGAATATGTTAAGGGGAACAGTTTAACTGTCAGTGAATAATTTTTTTTCTATTTATAATTTCACATATTTTATTGGTAATTTGTAATGGTTTTTTAATGGTTATATATATATATATATATATATATATATATATATATATATATATATATATATATATATACAGACCAATTGTATATAGTATTGACTCTAGGCCAATTTGGTAGGGCGCAGCGCTCGGCGGCCCTTTTTAACTACTTTAACTGCCTGGCGACCCTTTTTAGCTACTTTATGCGCCCGGCAGCACTTTTTAACTACTATATGCGTCTGGCAGCCCATTTTAATTATTTTATATACTTGATGGCGCCTACTGCCATTTTTGGCGTACCCTTTCGATCTGGTTGCAGACTAAAAAAAAAACTCACTTAATATATCTATTAATCATAAATTTTGTCATTTGATTGCGGGGTTGTATCGTAAACTTTGTCAAGCGGTCGTATGAAAAAAATTGATAAATTCGCCAGTTGATTTTGGAAAAAATCGTGAAATTCTTCGGTTGGTTATGGGGGGGGGGGGGGGACAAATAACGAGTTTCGCCAGTAAGTTGTAAGGAAAATCTGGAAATTCACGAACTGTTCATGGGAAAAAAATATGAAATTCGTCGAACAAGCGCGGGAAAGTTCTGTGAAATTTGTACTTCGTATGAAAAAAAAAAACCCCGCTAGTTTCACCAATCAGTCGCAAGAAAAACAAACAAATTCGCTATTGGGTAGAAATAAAATATTGCGAAATTGAAAAATCGCTTACTAGGGAAAAAAAGGCGAAAATCGTCATTTAGTGGTCGGGAAAAATCGCAAAATTCTCAAAAGTCGAAAAAAATGAGAGATTCTTCAGTCGGTCGCTTTAAAATATTGTGAAAATCGTCAGTCAGTCGTGGAAAAAAAATCATGAAATTCGTCTGTCAATCATGAGAAAAAAATATGAAATTCTTCAGTCAGTTGCAGAAAAAAAATGCGAAATTCAACGATTGGAAAGCAAAATTCATCAGTCGATAGGGGAGAAAATTACGAAATTAAATCGGTCCCGGCAAAAAATTATAAAAATCTACTGATAAAAGGGGACATTGAATAAGCCAGTTCAATATCTACTTTTTTTTTATTTAACAAGGTACAGCGATTTTTGAGAATAGAGTGTCCTTTTTTTAAAATAAACCGCTCGTCGACCCTTTTTTTCTACAGTCAACACAAAGTATAACATCTTTTGTTGAAAGTCGGTAGAAAATGAAATTAATAGTCAAAGTACATTGTATTTCATCGTAAAAATTCATATTTTACGTTAGTATTTCAGTTTATTGTCCTTATCGGTATAATATGCGAGTGCAATTCAATTCATTTTTAGGGTTTCGTTCATCTGACGAAACCCTATTCGTCTCGCTCCTCTGTCTGTCTGTCTGTCCGTCACAGAGCCCGCTCTCAGAAACTATACATGTTGGAGACTTGAAATTTTGCATACTTATAGGTGGACACCTCAGATCAAACGACAAATCATAATATTTTGAAAAAGTCGTACATTTAACCCTTTGGGCTCCCACATGTGCATTTTAAACAATTCTTTCTATGTAAGACTCTAATTAGGTTGGAGGCGTGAAATTTCGCATACTTATAGCTGAGCACCTCACATCAAACGACAAATCATAAAATTTTGAAAAAGTTGTAAATTTAACCATTTGGGGTCTCACATGTGTATTTTAAACTATCCTTTCTAAGTGAGCCCCTAATTAAATTGGAGGCGTGAAATTTTACATACTTATAGCTGAACACCTCACATCAAACGAAAAACTATAAAATTTTGAAAGTCGTACATTTAACCCTTTTGGCTCCCCCATGTGTATTTTAAACAATTCTTTCAAAGTGAGCCCCTAATTAGGTTGGAGGCGTGAAATTTTGCATACTTATAGCTGAACACCTCACATCAAACGACAAATAATAAAATTTTGAAAAAGTCGTACATTTAACCCTTTGGGCTCCCCATGTGTATTTTAAACAATTGTTTCAAAGTGAGCCCCTAATTACGTTGGAGGCGTGAAATTTTGCATACTTATAGCTGAACACCTCAGATCAAACGACAAATCATAAAATTTTGAAAAAGTCGTACATTTAACCCTTTGGGCTCCCCCATGTGTATTTTAAACAATTCTTTCAAAGTGAGCCCCTAATTAGGTTGGAGGCGTGAAATTTTGCATACTTATAGCTGAACACCTCACATCAAACTACAAACCATAAAATTTTGAAAAAGTCGTACATTTAACCCGTTGGGCTCCCACTTGTGTATTTTAAACAATTCTTTCTAAGTGAGTCCCTATTTAGGTTGGAGGCGTTAAATTTTGCATACTTATAGCTGAACACCTCACATCGAATTACAAACCATAAAATTTTGAAAAATTCGTACATTTAACACTTTGGGCTCCCACATGTGTATTTTAAACAATTTTCTCTAAGTGAGCCCCTAATTAGGTTGGAGGCGTGAAATTTTGCATACCTATAGCTGAACACCATCATGAGACAAATCATAAAATTTTGAAAAAGTCGTACATTTAACCCTTTGGGCTCCCACGTGCGTATTTTAAGCAATTCTTTCTAACTGAGCCCCTTATTAAATTGGAGATTTGAAATTTTGTATACTTATAGCAGAACACCTGAGGCCAGGCGACCAATCATAAAATCTTGAAAAAGTCTTACGTTTAACCCTTTGAGCTACCACATATGTATTTTAATCAATTATTTCTAAGAGAGCCCCTAATTAAGTTGGAGACATGAATTTTTGCATACGTATAGCTGAATACCTCAGACCGCACAACAAATCATAAACTTTTCAAAAAGTCTTATATAAAAGCTTCCTCCGGGCTCTAACTTGTGTATTTTAAGCAATTTTTCTAACCTCCGCCCTTTTCACCCAGGGAGCACTTTTCCAACTTTTGCCGACACCCCTTTGACCATTCTTTCATATTATGCACGATAGCTTTACATATTTTAGTTCCACTTATCACCGCCAGGGGCGCCTACTTATCTCGGGTGCTATGGGCCCAATCCGCTCGACTAATATATCTACGGATAGTATGTAAAACGGAGTTTCTTTCGGATAAATGTTTGTTTAGAATAGAGTGCGCCCCTGGTTGCGAAATGTGGAACTAACAGATTTTTCAAAAGGATAAAGTGTTTTGAAAGGAATATTAAACGAAACCCTCTGTGAGATCTGTGATCACACTTACCCACTTTTTTATATATGTTCATGATACCAACTGATGCAGTTTGCATTTAATTGCTATTCCACGCTGTATCTCCCGATTTTCTTATTGGGAAATAAATGTAAACGAATAAAAAATAAATCATAAAGTACAATGCAACTAATTTTTAATTCTTCCTCTTCCTTTCGTCCCTCGATTTTAAAGACATTTGTGAAGATTCCAAAAAAATTTGGCATTGAGTCAACATAATTATTGATGTGCTGATTTTTTTGTCTCTTTATTGTTAGATTTCTTTTTTATCTGTATGTACCACTGCTTTTTGTTATTCATGTCACTGTGACTGTACACAAGATATCCCAAAAGGAGCGAAACGCTCTCTTAAATTAGGCAATGTAATTGTAAACTAGGCAATGAAAATTGCAAAAGTGTTCAAAATAATGTTGGATTTAACATCATGTTGATGAAACAGTCCTACATTCGTTTAAAAAAAGTTACAATTTTGAATTTTTTTATGCGATCGCTGAACCTTTAAGTTATCTATAGAAAAAATTACCCATGTTCTGACAAGTAAAACAGCATAAATTCCATTCTTTTAAGAGGACAGTTTACTTTTTTCAACAATTTTGTTTATTTTTAAAAATGTGGTTCAAATGGTGAAAACTCATTACATTTCAATCTTCAACTTAAAGTTTATTTTGAAAAAAAAAATTTAACTGCATATTTAATTAAAAATTTTAAAGTTTATAAAAATTTAAGTTTTTTAAAATCCTTACTACTTTTTAAAAAAAATTATATTTTTGCCCATTTTTTTTTTTAGATTTTCAAATGTGTATTGCACAAGACTGCGCATAGATTTTCAGATACATCTGATATTACATTTAATATACTTTTTTTACTGATGTATATAGAGTAAAATGATGAAATCTAACGTATCTCCATATACTTTTTTTAATAACAAAAAACCTGAAGACTAATTCCATGCGCAGATTTTTCACATATATAATAAAGAACATATGCAAAAAAGTTCAAATTTCTGTCTCAAATACAAAAACAATTTTAACATATTTAAAACATGAAAGTGGAGAAAATATGAACATGGAGAAAAAGCCATTTAAAGGTTTAATTTGTAGGATAATTGCGCTGAGTGTATTAACAAAATTTACCATATATCGCGATATAATTACCGTATGCATAAAAATGAGGTGTCAAAATATTCACACAATTAAACAAGCTTCCATTTATTATAATAAGAAAAATCTATTTTTTGACCAATTTTAATGTAAACTGCCCCCTTAAGACCAAAATTCAACGAGTTATGAATTCTATAAAATTTATAAGCTTTCCGGCACTAAAAACGGACAGACGATATTTTAGCTTTACATATAGTGTCTACCTATAATAAAATGACTATTTCAATTTAGGCCACTTGACATGGAATGATCCGCTTTTTACTTTTCTCTGTAATAATTTGGTCATAAATTAGAATAATTTATCATTTTTTTTTTTCTTTTTACCAACTGTGCATCACTATTCCTTGTATCTTCTATATAAAAACAAATTGGGTCGCGTTTCGGGATAGAAATTTTAACAGCCCGTCATCAGCCAAAGTAAACACGTGTCCGAAAGCGAACAAGGTCACAAATTGTCCGCTTTCGGACACGTGTTTACTTTGGCTGATGACGGGCTGTTAAAATTTCCAATCCGAAATCGCGTCCTATGTGTTATTTTGTATTTTATGGTAAAGTTTTATTTTTCTAATTGTGTTTATCGCCAGTTTTTCGGTGCTGTTTCATGTTCTTTATCCGTTTGTTTACTTTACCAAAAAACTATATATTACTTCTCATCTTCTGTGTAAAACAAAATCGTAATTTTTAATATACATTTCAAGAATTGCAATCAGATGTCCATATTAATTTTTTATTAATTTTGAAAGTGCACAATTTACGAGACCTCTTTTTTGTAGAAGGGGGGGGGGCTAAATGGCTGAGCAAATAGTTACACATTGGAAAATATAAAGCATAATCCTTCAAAGACACAAGCACACGACAATTACAACATACTAAGGACTTAACAATGAGGTTTTACAAATATCATGCCCATTAATTAGTAAGATGACGGGCCAGTCATTATGTAGAAGAATCCAGTAGGAATCAGTGTTGAAAGGAGGTGGCCCGGGGGTGGGGACATTCCCCTCCAGAAGCATTGAAATATTTCCATGGAAGGTTTGAACTTTTATGTTTAATTCACATTAAAAAATGCGATCACCCCCATCGGGAACTCTATAAATCCACCCCCCACCGCCAGAGCAGCAGAAATCCTTCCAGTGAAAAATGTCCGAATTCAACTCTGTTTACAATGTGAGGTAATAGCTGGACACTAATTAGATAGTACATATATTGAATATATATATATTATGTTTTTTAAAAGAAATCATAAGATAGTGAAAAAAAAAAAAAAAAAAAAAAAAAAAAAAGACGAAACACACCGAAATTTCCATCTTGCCGTTTAAACCAACAACACTTTCCTTATCAAAATAAATAAAAAGCAAAAATATAAATATCTCACTGAAATTTTCGGAAAATGAGCATCATGAATGCCTCAAAACAAATAAAAAGGTTAAAAATACCTAATACATTTGAAAGTTCTTATTAGGAGTGTTTTGAAAACCAATTTATTTGTTGTTTTGAGAACAATTTTTTTAAACTTTATTCGCATATTTTACTACAAAGGGGTGTTTATTTGTCATTCATATGACTTTCTCCAAGGAATAAACCTCCCAAGTGTTTGAAAACTATTGACCCTTTTCTAATTCGTGGTTGTTTATCAGTAAACGTCATATAAGTTTAAATTTGGATCAAATAGTTTTCCATTTTTTGTATGCTCAATGGAAATATCAAGCTTTTGGAAAATATTTAAATTTGAATATTTCCAAATAGTGCAAATATTGTTAAGTACTTGTCTGTTATAGGGACCTCGGGGAGATAGAGAAAATTACCTTGGCAAGAAAAGGAAAATTTTCTGGCATTCTGTTCACTGTTTTATACACACAAGCATTTTTTAAGCAATTTATTTAACATAAAGAAACCATTTATCTATCTATACTAATATTATAAAGAGGTAAAAATTGTTTATTTGTAGGAAGTAAGCTCTGGAACTACCGAACCGATTCCTAAAGTAATGGTATCAAAATGATGGTGTTAGTCCAACTTAGGACATAGGCCATATCTTATGTCCGTGCCACTGGCCAAAAGGGGGTGCAGGAGCAAAAAACGTTTTAAAATGCGATTTTTGTGTTACTGAAGGGCCTAGAAACATGAAATTTGGAATGGTAGTTACTATAAGATACTAATGATCTCTAAGGACATTTCCTAAACAAATCGAAATTAAAAAGGGGTGAAAATGCGCGAAAAGCGTTCTAAAAAAAGTTCTAAATGGCAATTTTTACGCAATTTCAGGAAGTGCCAAACTGACTTAAAAAGTAATGGTGTCAAAAATGATGGTGACAACCCTTGTTCCAACATAGAATACATTTAATGTCGGTGCCACTACCCCTAAAAAGGGTGCAGGAGCAAAAAAACAATCGAAGTTGCGATTTTTGTGTTACTGAAGGGTCCAGATACATGGAAATTGGCATGGTAGTTATTTATTACATATAAATGATCTCTAAGAACATTTCTTAAAAAATTCGAAATTTAAAAGGGGTGAAAATGCGCAAAAAGCGTTCTAAAAAGCGTTGTAAATGGCAATTTTTACGCAATCTCAAGAAGTACCCAACCGATTTAAAAAATAAAGGTGTCAAAATGATAGTGCTCCAACATAGGCTACATTTTATGTCGGTGCCACTACCCCTAATGGCGGTGCAGGAGCAAAAAAAACGTTCGAAATTGCGATTTTTGTGTTACTGAAGGGCCCAGATGCATGGAATTTTGAATGGTAGTTCTTATAAGATATAAATGAGATAAGATATAACGTATAACATATAAGATATAACATTTCTTAAAACATTCGAAATTTAAAAGGGATGAAATTGCGCGGAAAGAGTTCTAAAAAATGTTCTAAATGGCGATTTCTACGCAATCTCAGAACGTAACCAACCTATTTCAAAAGTAATGGTTGGAAATTGATAATGACAGCCCTTGCTCCAATATAGGCTCTATTTCATGTCGGTGTTACTACCACCTAGGGGCTGCAGAAGCAAAAAAACTTTCTAAATTGCGAATTTTTGTGTTACTGAAGGGCCTAGAATCCTGAAATTAGGCAGGGCAGTTATTTATAAGATACAATTGATCTCTAAGAACATTTCCTAAAAAATCGAAATTTAAAAGGGGTGATACTGAGCGAGAAGCGTTCTAAAAAACTTTCTAAATTGCGATTTCTACGTAATCTCAGGAAGTACCGAACCGATTAAAAAAAAAAAATGGTGTGAAAACGATGGTGACAGCCCTCGCTCCAACATAGGCTGTATTTCATGTCGGTGCTACTACCCCAAAGAGGGTGAAGGAGCAAAAAATGAACTAAATTGTGTTTTTTGTAATACTGCAGGGGCTAGCAACTTGAAACTAGGCATGGTAGTTACTTATAAGATATAAATTATCTCTAAGAACATTTCATAAATAATTCGAAATTTAAAAGGTGTGAAAATGGACGAAAAACATTCTAAAAAATGTTCTAAATTGCGATTTCTACTCAATCTCAGAAAGTACCCAACCGATTTCAAAAGTAATAGTTGGAAATTGTTGATGACAGCCCTTGCTCCAACATAGGATCTATTTCATGTCGGCATCACTACCACCTTGCGGTTGCATTTTAAAAAACGTTCTAAATTGTGATTTTTGTGATACCGAAGGGGCTAGCAACTTGAAATTTGGCATGGTAATTACTTATGAAATGTAAATACTCTCTCAGAAGAGTTCCTTAAAAACATGAAATTTAAAAGAGATGAAAATGAACGAAAAGTGTTCGAAAAACGTTCTAAATAGCGATTTCTATGCAATCTAAGGAAATATAAGCCGATTTCAGAAGTAATGGTTTAAAATTGATGGTGAGAGTCCCAGCTCAAACATAGCCTATATTTTACGTTGTTGTCACTACCACCTGGGGGTTACAGAAGCAAAAAAGTTCTAAATTGCGTTTTTTTGTGTTACTGAGGGGGTCTAACATTTTAAGTTTGGAATGGTAAAAAATTTTCAAAAAATTTTGTTTCAAAGATGCAAATGCAGTCGTAAGAATCGTCGAAAAAAAATTCCAAATTTGAAAGGATGAAGTGAGTGAAAAGCGTACTATAAGCGTTCTAAATTACGATTTTTATACAATCGTATTAAATACGAAACCGATTTCAAACATAATGGTTGCAAATTGATGGTGATAGGACCTGCTCAAACATAAGGTATCTTTTATGTCGAGGGTTGCAGGAGCAAAAGACTTTCTAAATTGCGATTTCTGCGGTACTGAAGAGGCTAGAAACTTTAAATATAGCACGGTAGTTACTTATAAAATATAAATGCCCTCTAAGAACAGTCGAAAATAAATTCGAAATTACAAAGGGGTGAAGCGAAGGGAAGGAGCGAAAAGCATTCTAAAAGAGTCCTATATTATGATTTGTATAATCTCAGGAAATAATAAACCGATTACAGAAGTTATTGGTTGCGGATCAAGAGTGATAGTCCCTGATCCTATACGGGCTATATTTTATGTCGGTGTCACTACCACCTGGTTGGCAGGAACAGCAAGAAAGCCTTTAAAAACATCTAATTACTTTTTATATAGAATATTAGGAAATACCAACCGATTTCAAGGTTAATGTTGGCAAATTAATGGTGACAGTCTCTGTTTCAACATTTTTCGACACATTCTATTTCAACTCTGTTTCGGCATTTTATGTTGGTGACACTAACACCAGAGAGGTGGTAGACCAAGCATGTCAAACTCGTTTACCGAAGCGGGCCAAATTAATCATCATATACAAAGCCGCGGGCCACATCAAGCAAAATAGATAATATTATTACAATTGCACACAGTAAAATTTGTACGTACAAAGCATAGCTATGTTAAAGAAATATTCGAGTAAAGTACCAAAGTTATTATTATAATTCATAGTTTATGTCATCTTATTTTTCGAAAAAATATTTGACATTACTTTTTTCAACGAAATCTACAAAGTTTAATTGGATTTTCTAAATTGTATTAACTTTAAAAAAATGTTGTACACGCTCTATGTTAATTTAGCAAAGATATAACTTTTAATCCTCCGAATTTTTTCGAGTAAAAAAATTTTGAATAACAAAATTTATTTTATAAATTGTGTCTTGTATCGATGCGTTACGTTCGATTTCATTTCATTTATTAAACACATTTTCTCGTTCAAATAATGTTTATTCTACCAGAAAAAGTTTGCTATCGAACATAGTTAATATGTCTGATTGTTCACTTTGCTTCATTGCTAACTTTTTCACTCAGTTGAAAAATTGAAATTTGTAACTGAATTAAACACAGGTAAAATGCTAAAGGATTGGCGGGCCATAGAGAAGTTGTCGGCGGGCCAGTTATGGCCCGCGGACCGCGTGTTTGACATGCCTGTGGTAGACTGTTAGACAAGAAGCATGGAATTTGACATGATGGTTTATTTTAAGATGTAAATGTGTTAAGATGGTTTCTAAAAAATTCAAAACTTCAAATGAATACTGAAATGAGTGCAGGAAATGAGCATAAAAGTCTCAAAATACTTTCTAAATTATCATTTAATTGGAATTAGTTTTAGTTCTTATTAATTAAAATCTCATTTCTGTCTATTGCACTTTAATAATGAAGTTTAGTCAAACTGTTGCTTAATTTCTAATTTTTAAATTATTTCAAAAAGTGTTCTTCTAATAAAAAATAATCATGCAAATATTACTTGGCATATTTAAACTATTACGCGAGCAAAGCCGCGGGGTTTGCTAGTATATATACATATATATCTATATAATTAGTTAGTTTAATTATAAATATTATGCTATTATTTTGGGACAAATGCGTATAAAATATAAAAGAAAATAAATTTTATTTTATTTTTGTATATTATGTAATTTTAATTAATAAATATGTAATTTTTTTCAATAAAAAATAAATTAACTGTATATAATTCTATGTTTGTCTCCTATCTTGAATTGTAACTGAATTTGATATTTATTATGTTATGATGGATGGTGTATTTGCATGATGTGAAATAATATGATTCCTAATTCCGTTTTTTTTTCTCCTCTAAATCAGCTATTATTTATTTTTTCTTTTGTCTCTTCCTGTATTATGAGTTCCACAGACCTGCCAACTGCTACGAAAAAATCGTAGTTGCTACGATTTGGACCTATAAACTACGATGCTACGAAAATCGGTCTTAAACTACGATTTTCTGCAAAAAACACAAAAGCATTTTTTGTTTCTAGTTGCGATTTTTATCCCGCGCAGCATATTTTTCAGGAGTGATTCTGTTCCGAAATTTCCAAGTATTCATTTCCGAAAGTTTAAAAAAATTGGCCATTAGTCCGAAAATTCGGACATTAAAAAATACTCAAGAAAAAAAAATTCTGGGCTGCAAAAAAAAAAAACTTCTTAACTTAAAACACTCTAATCGTGTTTTTGTAAATATTTATACAAGAATCCCCTTCCTAGAAACAAGGGTGCCATTTTAAGAATTCTGGAGGGGGTTCCTTGAGGGGCAAGGTTTTAAATAGTGAGCAAAATCGCACGATTTGCGATAAACTATCGCGAATTTCGACAAATGACCATGTAAAAAAAATCAATTTCGTCAATTGGTCGCAGAAGAAAATAAATTTCGTTAAAGGATCGTGGTAAAAGCGTGAATTTTGTCAAAATATCGCAGAAAGAAAATACGAATTTCGTCAAAAGATCAGTAAGATAATGCAAATTTCATCGAAAGATTAGTAAGAAAACGCAAATTTCACCGAAAGATCGCAGAAAGAAAACACTAACTTAGTCAAAGGATCATGGTAAAAAAAAACGCAAAATTCGTCAAAGGAACGCGAATTTCGTCAATAAAGTTCATGGTAAAAAGTGCGGATTTCAACAAAGAATCGTGATAGGAAAATGTGAATCACGATTGTGGGAAAAAATTGTGAATATCCTGAAATGATGGCGGGAAAAAAAATCGCGAATTCCATCAAAATTTACTGCACTGGGCTAAAAAATTGGAACCAGGCTCCATTTACAAATGTAAAAAAAAAAAAAAACGCTGCGAAACGGAAATAAACTCTGAAAATCGTATAAAAATCTTAAGAGGAAAATAATTACTATATTGAGTTGAAAAACGGAAACCTTATTCCTTTTACGAATGTCAAAAGATGGCTGTGAAACACGAAAAACCAACCAACCAACCTCCAGATTAATTTAAATTTTGTGTGCTACGATTTCTCATTTTCAAAGGTTGGCAGGTCTGGTTCCAGTGCATTATATTGGCAAGTAGAAGGCTATTTTTGCTTATTTAGCTGCCTGTTATATGAAATAATACATTTCCAGCAATACATGCTACTCTTGCCTTGCCAATTGATGATTAAATACTATGTGTTGCTATATTTGTCATCTTTATATCCATTCATTATATTTTTGTACTGCACTTTGTTCCATTTCTGATTATTTCATTTGTATATCAATGTTATTTGGTATTATCCATATATTAGAATGTTTAGGATAGCCAATATTTTGAGATTTTCTAGTGGGTTATATATATACTAGGGGGCTCTGCACCCTGCAAGCTACGCTCGCCAACCCTCGATCAGACACCGCAGAATCTAAAAACACGCTAATCTGATCGGTTTTAAAAATATTATAGAAGATTGGCTTATACTGAAAAAAGATGTGCAGATCTATCTCCCTGTAAACGGGTTTCCATTCAAGTTCCTTTGATTTAAAAAAATTAAGGCCGAATCAGATGCTGTTAAGACATCCAATGGTTGTTTTCGTGTTTGATTAAAGAGGATCAGTTAAATATTTGAAAAGAAGCTAAAAAAATGAATTAAGTGTACAGAGTCTTTGTCTCCCGGTATTTTAAAACAATTTCTATAACAATAGCCTAAGTCATGTGACTATCATCAACAGTTCCGGGCGAACCACTTCGCTTTTTATATTCCTGGTGCCATTTTGGTACTTTAATGTTAGCCAGGCACAGGTGATAAGTCGCCAAATATTATTCTATCGCCATCATTTCATCTATATTATAATAGTCCAAGTCATGTAACTGCCATAAATAAATACACTCTGACCCCTTCGCTTTTCATATGAAAGTTTGGCCCAGATATCATATACGGCCCCATATTGGCGCGATTTTTTCCGACGCTAATTTGGGGAAAACATCAACAGCATAAACAACAATATCCGTTTTACCAAATCAAGCAAAATAACGATACTATGGCGCCAGTTAAGTACCCGTTGCGTATATGACATTGGCGTCAGAAAAAAATTCTCCAATATGGGTCCGTATATGACATATGTGCCGAAAGCTTTCCCTTTTGATTAAAAAATCAAATTTCTTTTTCGAATAAAACTACATAAAAGTTTCAATGGTCGCAAAGAATTCTTGGTACTGTTACGCTAGCCGGGGGAAAATCTCGCCAATAGCTATTTTTCAACTCGCAAGTTAGAATTTTTTTTTTTTTCGAGTGGTAAATTAAAGCATTGCTTTGAAGTTGAAATTAAATGTCATCGTTTGTTACATCATTTAATATTTGGCCAGATGTCATATGCGCACCGGGTTTGGCGTGATTTTTTTAACGAAAATTTGGCGAAAACCTCGTTTTCGAATACCAGTTACGTATGTATTTTTGGTACTACTTAGTTATCTCGTCGACCAAAAATCTATCACCAAACTATAAGATTAAATGCCAATAATGGTAGATCGTAAATGTCACATTCACTTGACTTTAAGCAAGTTACACGTCTTTACGTCATCAAGTAATTTTTATTTCGACGTTTTATTTGTATATTTATTAATGTTATACTATTTTCTTTGTTATTTCGTTATTTAAAATAAAAATTATGTCAATTTGTGTAATTTGGCGATTTATATAATTTGGCGAAATGAGTCGACGGAATAACTAAGTAGTACCGTATTTTTTAATTATTTTATGTTATTTTTAAAGGAAAATAACCAAAAAAATAATTAACTATAGAAAAAACAATTTATGTAATTTAAAAAAAGAAAATAAAGTAAATAAACATTTATTATTAAATAAACAACAATGGCCGGGTTACCATGTCAACCAAAATAATGCCATTTTGGCGCCAATTAGGTACCCCGGTGCGTATATGACATCTGTGCCTAATATTTTTCTTTTCATTTCGTTTAAAAAAAAATAAAGAAATGAAAGCCATTTATTTTAAATGTATATATTATATGTGTATATGTTTGTATAAAATAACATGATAATGAAATGCAAAATGAATTACGAAGAAAAGTAACATGATACATTTCTTAGCATGCATTTAAGGGAGGCCAAACTTCTCGCCAAATTAGTTTAAAATAGTAACCTTTTCTAAAATCTGAAAACAAAATATCTGTTATGATTAAAATTTGAGTTGCCATCGTTAGAAAAATGTATATAAAATTAGAAAAAAATTAATATTTCGAAAACTAATTCGAATTTAAAAATTCTAATACCAGTTTTGAGATCTGCGGATCAATATTGATTTTTGGTGTTAATTTCATCGCTAAGTATTCCATATTTTAGGAAAAATCACCGTGAAACGTAATCAATTGTTTAATAAGTCGTTTCATAGAATCGTTACATAAATTCGTTTCATAATATCCGTTTCATTAAGATTTTACATATATAGGGTAGATATATTATTTGTACAACAAACATGTTTATATGCCTTTAAGACCTGACCTACACAATTGTGTAGGTGATCCTAAGGAAAATGAGAAAACATTATCCTCTTTTTGTGCGATTTAAAATTGAGCTGTACCCACAGAATTGAGTGGATCCTCCCTTGGCATAACCTGAAATCGGGTATTTTTTAAATATTTTTTCAATCAAATGTGATGCTATTAATTAGGGGAAAACATCATAACTTTTTATTTTTGCCAAAAATCTTCCGGTTAAATGGATATTTAAACTCATTATGATCATTGTTTGTTTTTTAAAGAATTTTTTAAAGGTTGTTTTTGAACATGGAATTCATGTAAATGTGTTGTAAACCTGAAAAGAAAAAGTAAAAATTTAAAATTTTTGAAATTCCAGCTAAACCAATTTCAAATTGTTTTTTTTTTTCCTTTTTTTTTTCCTTTTTTTTTTTTTAATTGGACGTATTTGAACAATATCTCTTACCAATAATCTCATTTGTTTTTTAAATATTAATGTCAAAAAAATATATATTTGAAATAAATTTTAAAAAAATATTAGGAATTTTAACCTATAAATTTGTTAACAGAAATATCTTTTTAGTAGCTTCAAATAGGCAAATCTAAAATTAGATATCATTCCACGAAGTAATTCTTGAGTTTTTCTTTAACTTTTATCTACTCACGGCACTTATAAGTACTATTAAAATAACTTGTTATAAAATTCATTTAATACATCGATTAGTTGTAACACTGTTTAGAATGTGTTATAGATACATTACTTTATCTTGTTCCAAAAACATTATTGGTTACACAAAACACTTTTTTTTAAGGATGATTTATTTTGCCTTTGCATCTTTTCAGCTTTCTTGGCGTTGGGGGAGGGGGGGTTCAATTCGGAAATATTTCTATATTTCTATTGTAAGAACATTATATTTGTACAATTCTTAATTCTACAAAATACTAAAATAAATATTTAAAATGAAAGATTTGAGTGGGGTTATAAATATTGCACAAAATCCCTATAAATTAAAATTTAATGAATCCTTTTAAATCCTTCAATCCTTCAAAAATCCTTCTAAAATTTATTAAATGATTACGTAAGTCTTCTAATGTAGTTTAAACAATTCACGGAAAATGCTTTAGAAGATAAAATTTTCATGAATTCATAATTCAGTATATAAAGGATTAAAAACTACACGCATTGCAATCTGCTTTACAAAAATTAAACATAAGTTCCAAACTATCAACCGTCATAATTCCAAACCCGAAACATAATGTCAAAATTCAGTGTTCGTATTGAAAATTTCAGAGTTTCCTGCAATTTCAGTTTGAAGACGACACCCCTTTTTAAGATAAATTGAAAGAAGAAGGCATAATTTCCAGTCGAATGGTTATTTTCATTTTTTTTTTTTTTTTTTTTTTTTTTTTTTCTCTGGGACAAATTATCATTAAGGTTATTATCTACGAGTGCTTTTTTTTTTTTCCTTCCTCGCCGGCAGTACGTAGTCACATGATAAATTAGTACAGTCAATCCTCGGTATAACTTCGCCTGTTTATAACGTTATTCCGTGTACAGGGTGTCTACTCTCAACGGTGTCCAATAGCTAATTCTTAAACCGTTAGTCATAGACATATAGTTCCAATTACAAAACGGTTTTAAATGAAGTAAAGAAATGTTTTAAAAGCGATTTGGGCCAATAAAACATATCTTAAAAAATTACGAAATTTAAATTTTTATACGGTCCCCTGGTCCTATAAGTCATATTTAGTAAAAATTTTCCTTTTACACTGACAAGTAATACAAAAAAAATCCCGTTATTCTACGATTAAAATTGACTTAGTAGTAGCTGTTGAATGTTGGAGCATATTTTTTGCTACAAATTGGGGGTCATTCACAAATTTAGTCGAAATATAATTTCTTCAGATATATTAAAAAATGATTGAGAGTAAAATTAACGTTGCAATATAAATTTGAAATCTTTAATTATTCTGACATATTAATGCAAAATATACAATTTGTAATAAACATTTAAGAAGAAAGAAAAAACAGAATTTTTGTTAAATAAAATGATGCTAAATTAATACCCTCAATTCTTTACAAAATGATACTTATTTTAAAATATTATTAGATTAAACTAGCCTGCACAAGTTGGGTTATGTCATGTTTTTTAGCTTTCAATAATTGATTCTTATGTATTCTGTACCCCAGAATCCGAAATTGATCTTCATTTCTTAGCATCATATAAAGATTTTCAGGTAAATTTTAAAGTTAAAAAAGAAAAATTGCGAAAATTTGGTACCATAAAATAGATGTGATTGTTCTATTTTTAACTTTTAATGATTGATTTTTATGTATTTTTTACCTCTGAATCCGAAAATGAACATCATTTTTAACCGTCACATCAGGATTTTTCGCAAATTGCAAATTTCAAAGTTAAAATTGAACCTCCTCCCCATCTCATCGGATCACTCAGCTGTTTAGCTGTAATAATACTAGGATAAGCAAAAATATTGAATAAATTATTGAATAAAATAAAAAAAATAAAAAAAAAGTTCTACATATGTTTTATAGTATGAGATTTTCGCTATATTTTAACTTACACATTTATAATTTGCAAAAAAAATCTAACTTGATGGTTAAAAATGAAGACCATTTTTAGATTCAGTGCTAAAAAGTACGTAAAAATGAATTATCAAAAGTTAAAAAACACAGCCATCTCCTCTACTTTATAGTATCCTATTTTTGTTATTCTTTAACTTTGACAATTTATGATTTGCGAAATATCCTGACATGATGGTTAAAAATTAAGATAATTTTCGGATTCAGTGTTAAAAAATACATAAAAATAAAAACACGGAACAATCGCAGTCTTGTATTATCTAATCTAAAACTTTTCTTAAACTCCTTGGCGGTAATCTATCCGAAACTTTTTGTGTTATCCTGTAAAATAAGTATAAATAGTAACCACCGAAAATCATAATAATATTAGATTGTTATCGGATTTGCGCCAGTATGTAAAACGTAATCTCGATCAGATATTTGAAAGTGAGTTAAAGTTCAAGTATAAATTTTGAACAAGAAAAACATACATACGATCATTGAAATAACATAAAAACTTATAAAATAACATAATTTTTGTTAAAAGAAATAATAAAAGAAACAGTCCCAAATCCTGACAAAATAAAACATATGTTATTTTAGCCAATCTGAAACTTAATAAATGTTAACAATCGTAATACTTGTTCAATTTTTTTCAAAGGGCAGATACACATGAAATAAGATCTTCGAATAAGTTAAGCACTTGGTATGTGACCCCTCAAAGCCAAACCGAACTCATTTGTTTTCAGAGCAGAAAAGTGGCATGAGTCATGCATTTTTAAAGTTTCATAACTCGCTCAATTTTACTGTTATATGAATATCAGTATAATAGAAAAATTTTACTAAATGTAACTTATAGGACCGGGGGACCGTATAAAAATTTAAATTTCGTAATTTTTTAAGAAATGTTTTTATTGACCCAAATAGCTTTTAAAATATTTCTTTGATATAAAACATTTTTGTAATTGGAACTATATGTCTATGACTAACGGTTTAGGAATTAGCCATTGGACACCGTTGAGACCGGACTCGCCGTATAGCATGTAAAAGTCTTTACATGTAATTACTTTGTCAAACAGAATTCATTTCAATAGTCTAAAATTTACTACTTTGGTTTGTTACATAAATGATTTCCCCCATTTTCTGGCAAAAACAAATGATGCAAATTTTAAAAATAAAATGGCAGGGTTCAAAATCGTAACAAGTGCTTTTGTTTTTCCGCATTCATTTAGTAATGAAGAAGATAAAGTTAATACACTATCCCATGGCAAATAAACATTCATAATTTTATATTTTCATTTGTCGTAATGTTTCAATTAAAATTTCACAGCTAACCAAATTGACAAGTACCCCAGATAATTCAAAGATATTGGTTAAATGTAATAAACACGGATTCTCTCACAACACTTTTGCTAGCATTTAATTACCTGATTGCTTTAAATGTCATAAATATTTCTGTTAAAAGTTCTTCGAACCGTGTTTATTTTTCTTAGAAGTTTAATCTAAAATAGCTGTCTAGGAAATTAGACTCTAAAGCACGTATGAGTCTCTTGACCTAAATATTAATACTTTTTTTGCTTAGGGGGATATATTTCATTGATGGATATTCAAACTCATACCTAGTCTTTTTGAAAAATTTAAAAGGTAGTTTAACGATTTTTTTGTGTAGCCTATCTTACATTTCGTTTCTTATGATGAATTTTCTTAATTACGTTGCATTATTTTTAATATTTTACGATTATTTTTGCAGAATATAAATTAGAATGTATTAATTGAATTTATCTTTTATCTTTTTTTTTTTTTTTTTTTTTTTTTTTAGAAAAACTTTAGTAGGGCGCTAAAGTTTGACTTCTATTTATCAATCTATTAACGCTTTCAAGGGCGGTGTTTGCATTGCTCAACCACTTAATTTTAATTCCAAGCTGTTAAATGGCATTCAGGATTTTTTATAACATTTTGCTGTCATAATATTGCGTAAAGAAGAGATTTTAATTGTTTTCAAATAAATGTGTTCATAATTTCTGGTATTATTTATACATATTTGTTATTACATTATTATTTATGCATGCTGGTTTTTATTATACATTATAGCAGCAGAAGTACTTTGCCCCACAAAGGGTTAAAGTCGGATAAATCAGTGTTGAATTCAGGCATTTTTCTCCGGGAGGGATTTCAGTGGCTCCAAGGGGGACATTATAGAATTCCGGGGGGGGGAGGGGGGTGATTACACTTTTTGACCATTGAAAACACAAATTCTCAAATCCTCCGGAGGGGGACATCTCATTGCTCCCGGGGGAATGTCCCCCCCGGCCACCCCCTGAATTCAACACTGGGATACACTGTCTCTAAAATTTTTGCTGCTTTTAATTTTTCAGTACCTTTTTTGCATAACGGATCAGTGTTAAATTCAGTGGGTGGTTACTATCGCGTATTCCTTCCGAGCTTATCACCCCCCTCCCCGGGCCAACCCCGAGAAGATTTGAGATTTTGTGTTTTCAATGGTCAAGAAGTGCAATCCCCCCCCCCCTCTCCCAGGAACTCTATAATGTCCCCCCTGGAGCCACAGAAATACCTCCCGGAGAAAAGTGTCAGAATCCAACACTAATAGTGATAAGCAGTGGAAAATGTAATGAACAAATTTTGTCGTTGTTTTATCCATGTACGGGTATCTCATTTGCCAAACAGAATTCATTTCAATACTCTTAAAAAAATTTTGATACGTAGCATAAATTGAGGATTAAGAAATGAGAAACGCTGAAAGCACCAAAAAATCGATTTTTTTTTTTTTTTAATACGGAAAAATGTCTTAAATGCCAAGCTTAACAATCAGGAGAACGCTTGAAGTGCGAAACCTAGTAATAGTCCAAACAAGTCGGAAATTTTATATCAAACATATCAAATGATGTGCTTCCGCCTTCTTTTTTTCGCTTTTTTCAAAAATTCCTCTTTTGGACTTCCAGCTTTTTCCATTCTTAGTCCTCAGTTTGTCATTTATTTTCGCGATTTGCCATCAAAAACAGAAAATTCAAGCTTTAAAAATTTAAAAGAATATAATTTAGAGTTCTGATAAGCACTTTTGCTCTCCGGAATTCTTGGGAGCTTAGAAAATAAATCTCATGCAGAAACAAAATTCCTAATTTTCCGGTTTCACTTGCTGGAGAAATTCTGTTAATTAAAATTTCACAGATAACCACGATACAAATTGACAAGTGGCCCAGATAATTCAAAGGCACTTATATGTAATAAACAGGGATTCTTTCACTACACTTTTACTAGCATTTAATTACTTGCTTACTTTAAATGTCATAAATATTTCTATTAAAAGTTCTTCGAACCGTGTTTATTTTTCTTAGAAGTCTAATCAAAAATAGCTGTCTAGGAAATCAGCCTCTTAAGCACGTATGAGTCACTTGACCTAAATGTTAGTATTTTTTGCTTAGGGAGATCATTTTGTCATTGACAGATATTCAAACTTATATCTAGCGTTTTTTTCAGGATTTTGAAGAATTTTAAACGATTATTTTTTTAGCGTAACCCCTGGTGTATTTCGCTTCTTATGATGGATTTGCTGAATTGTTATATTTATTTCTTTATGATTAATTTTGCAATATAGCAATTTGAATATATTAATTAAATGTATTTTTTTTAACAAAAACTTTACTAGGTGGAGTAATGTTTGATTTCTAATTACTACTTATTTAAAGTCGGGTATGCATTCTCTAAAATTATTTCTGCTTTTAATTTTCAGTAGTTTTTTACATAATGGTATCCAGTTGAAATGCAATGAACAACCTTTTATCGTTTTTAGGGTTCAGTACTTAAAAATAAAAACGGAACCATTATAAGATCGCTCCTGTGTCTGTCTGTCCGTCTGTCACAGCCATTTTACTCGTAAACTATTGAACGTGGAAAGTTCAAATTGGCTGAAGTATTAAAGGCTATTAACCCACATATTTATAGATTATTAACCATTCACAAATATATTTAGGAAAAATGTAGAGGGGTTAATTAAGTTACTTGAAAAAAAAAAGTTTTCTTTTTATATCGTGTGGTATATCGAGTGAAAGCTTTCGTAACGCCGAACTCAAAAATACATTTCTTTTAATTTTAGGTATTATATTTTCAGAGATATCGACGAAAATGTAATGCAAAAATATGCCTCCCCCGCCCCCCCTCTGTTTACGAATATACTGAAACTAAAGTTGTGAAAAATTTAGGGCTAGTAGAAGTTAATTTAAACCTTGCAGGAAAACTATAGCGATTACCCTAGGTCACATAGTTTTTGAGAAAATCGCATTATTCCGTAACACACAAATTTCGATTTGCGGACCTTCAACAAAGGAGTTGAGGAGTGCTGGAACTACCTATCATCGCAAAAGTACAAAAGGATTTGTTGATAATGATTTAAAAAAAAAAAAATTCGGTAATTAGCGGACATATTAACCCTTAAAGGCGCGTCGTTTTGAACGTACATAAAGACACGGGCGGCGTACTCTATGCGCTATCAACTTTTAAAGCCTAGATAACAATTTTTAATGATATATCTGTGTAATGCAGTGCCCAGTTACTAATTCATATATTTATTGTACGGAACCCTCTGTATCCGAGTAATAGTCGCATTTGTCCGGTTATTTTTACATATAAGTATCTTATCAAATGTAATTCATTTCAATAGTTTTAAACAAATTTAAGCTTCAAAAATTAAAATAATTCAGAGTTCTGACAAGCTCTTTATTTCTCTTCAGGAACAATAGAAGTGCAAAAAATAAAGTTACTGCATTATCTAATGCTGAAACAAAATTTATAATTTTACAGTTTCACTTGCTGGAGTAATATTTTTAAATTAAAATTTTTGATAACCATGAAGTAAATTGACATGAAGCACAGATAATTCAAACACGTAGCATTTAATTACTTTCTTACTTTAAATGTCATAAATATTAAAAGTTCTTCGAACCGTATTTATTTTTCTTAAAAGTCTAGTCTTAGATAGCCAGCTGTCTGGGAAATTGGTCTCTTAAGCAGGTATATGACTCACTTGACCTAAATATTAATTTCAATTTTTGAAGGAGGTTTAGGGAGATGATTTTGTCATTGATAGGTATTCAAACTCATGTCAAGAGTTTTTCAGGACTTTAAATTAATAATTTTTGCTTGTATAGCCTGTCGTGTTAGATATATGCAGTAATTTATAATATTTTTCAATTTTTTGTTAATTCGAATACCTGTTTTTTTACTAAAATTTTAATGAAGTATGCAAAATCTGATCGTTACTCATCTTTTATATTATCATAATTGAACCTATATCCTTTATATTCATATAGGGTTTGCATTGAAAAGTACTACTTGCCTGAACAACTTGAATGTTCTTTGTTTTCTTTTACTTCAAATATATCTATAGATTTATATACAATAGAATAAATTAGGCATTTTAATTTCAGAGGTATTTAACGATATTTAATCAGTTATGTAATGTAGTTTTCCCAAGTTTGAGTAGTCAGGTGTTCTTAAAAAAAAGCAGATTCAAAAAACAATAATGACAAAATCAATGATTTATTATTAAATCTAAAAACGATAGAGGCACCAACACCATGCCTTGTCTATTTGTTTCAATCCGATACAAAATATTAACATAAATGAGAACATATAGATCAGTGCGTATAGATTATAATTTAAATAATCCTGGGAACACTGGGATACTAAGGATGACTAACTTTCGTTTATTTAAATACATTTTCACACTTAAAATGTGGCTGCTTGAATCCTTGATAAAATGTACCCACTCACCTCTTAAAATCCTTTGAACAGCAGTATCTCATGTGTAATCCAATAAGGAGCACAGTATTAAAAATTCAATGCATTCTATAAATACCACTCTCAATAATTATAATCACTATCTACGTTATTCTTTTTATAACTCTTATTTATTGTATGCATGCGGCCGCATGGAAGCGAAGGCCGCCAATCTTTAATTTGGCCAGGAGAATCCAAATCTCCCCTTTTTTTAAAATGATCTTTTTTCCCTAAGATCCAATCTCCATCCCCCCCTTTTTTTATGATTTCTTTTCTCATCTCTCTTAATTTTTTTGCCTGCAAAAACCCCGCCTATAGAAAAATTATTTCCGTACTGTAAAATTTCTCAGTGGCGACTTCTTTCCGATATTTTCTTACCGTTCATTGCGAAATTCTCTGACGTATTCATATGATTATCATTTTATAGTAACGCTTGCGGTCTCCCACCCAGATACAACTTGGTGGTCTGGAATACCCATATAGATCCTTTCGCACAGGGGCGCCATTTGAGGGGGGCTGGGGGGGCATAGCCCCCCCCAAGGAATTTGATATTTTAGCAAATTTATCTGTCATCGCAGGTCAGACTCAAAAGAATTTAAAAAAATTACTCAAAACCTAAAATAGCTTGTCAAATTTTATTACAATAAAAACACGTATAAGTAAAACACTTTAGGTACATAAACTAATAATTATTTTAAAAAAATTATAATTTGCCAATTTATCTATTTTTTCCAAGTCTAATTTGCAAATTTCGCAATTTTTTTTCTGCGGTCAATTGACGAATTGATTTTGCGTCGCTCTGCAAAAAAAAAAAAAAATAAGCAAATAAATAAATAAAATAGCATGGTCTTCCCTTGAAAATTAAACAAGAGAGAAAAATCATGCGTCAAGCATAGAATATGAAACACTTTCCAACACATCAAGAATGCTTTAGCAAAACTTAGCCTTTCAATAAGGTAAATAATATATCTAATTAAACATTTTAGAAAACATAAGGACTTTTTCCTAGAAATCCGCACAAACTTTGCAATTATGTAAAATAGCAAAGGAAACCGAATCAGGTGAAACTTGCGCGTGAAGTGTTGTGCTATGGTATATAAGAGCATGGCCATTAGCCAAGAGATCATTAAATAATCTGTGTTTTCCGAGAATAGAGCCACAAGAGGAGTGTTTATGTATTATTGTGTACAAGTTTTACGAAAGCAATATTCATCAAGGAGCAAGTCCATCGTGAACTATTTATTTTCCGAAAATATCACCAAACGAACTACATACGATGTTCTAGAATGTTACTAGGAGGGACTCTTGGCCAAAAAAGAACTGGGATCGGGTAGGAAGGCAAAAAAAAAAAAAAATCTCCAAGCCAGAGTTAGAGCAGTTGAAAGGACTGTTTGACGAAAACGACCGAGTATTAATCCATCCTATGCCTTCGAAATACAGTGTTTCACCTAACCACCAACAAAAGACAATCACTAAGAACCTGAACATCAAATATTACAAGAAATGGTCATAACAGAACGAACAGAAAAACAAATGGTTGTCGTGAAAACGAAGTGTGGTCACTTGTTCAGAAAATTCTCTGATAGAATATTCATCTTCGATGATGGTGACGGCTCATATTCTAAGCTCAAACACTCCACGTTTAACTATAACGGTGGCTATTATACATCTGACGTCTCCACGACCCAAGATATCATTAAATTTTCTACTAAAGCGAAATTCCAAGACAAGATCCTCGTATGGATTGCAATGGGTCCGAAAGGTTTGAGTCGTCCGTTCATCCGAAAGTCTGGGTTCGCTGTCAATGGGCAACGACATTTGAACAAGGGCATTCGCCGTCTTCTTATCCCCTACATCTGTACAGGCCCGTAGCCAGGTGGGGGCCAGGTCGGGCAAAGCCCGACCTGGAAAATGTTTTGCCCGACCTAATGCATTCCGATAACAACATTACATTTCTAGTTTTCCACCACTTCTTGTCCAACCTAGAATGAAGCTCGACATTCTGATCATTTTTTCACTCAGTATTTTCCTTTAAAAAAATTTATGTAATACAACATCAAATTTTCATTTTTCCATGCCAGACCTTGCCCTCTACCCCTAAATTTCCTTTCTAGACTGGAAACAAAAATAGTAAAATTTCATCTATAAAGCTTTTTTTCTCTCCCTCTTTAACAGAGCTGTCGAAAATTGCTCCATTGTGCGTGCCTCGCTTTTTCACTTTGTAGAAATTATCCCATACCACTTCAACAACATATCGGGTTTACCTTAATCCCTAAAGCTTGCTTTCTTTATACAATTGTCATCATACGTAATTTATCGTTAGGAGGCGGGGTTGAAACCAAAGGCTTCTGGAACTAATCTTGAAGCAGCCCACAATACTGTTTCCTTAACTTTAATTTGCTGTACATGACAGTTAAATGCTTCTTTCGTGGAAACTTGGTCCGATTACAACAAATTCCAAAGGACATTCCACCCCCACCCCCCCCCATGTGAAAATACAAAATAGATAATGGAAGGTCTGTCCCTTCATCTCTTTGACTGTCTCCCATTCCACTGAATTTTTTTTTAAATGTCGCTTCTAAAATAAACCAATCATTATTTCAAATTTAAACAATACAGTATGTCAGGTTACTTACGATTTTACAAATCCAAATTTATTACTTACTGACACATTTATAAAGCCATTTTTATTCTTAAATTAAAAAAATGTTACAGATGCTTTTATTAAGAAACGAAGAAACAGAATACGTTGTTTAATGAAACTGTTCTGCACTTTTTCTTAAAAGCAAATCAGTTTCCAAAGTGATCGTCAAAGTTGCCAATATAAGGGAATTTTTGCTAGGCGACAGCCTGATACAGACCATCATAAGATAGAAATCAACCAATTACAACTCAAAGTGTAATGCATTTATTGAAAAGTGAAAAACGGTATTCGATTCCAATTCCTAATTAAAAGAAATACATTTTATTTACGTTATGCCCAAGGCCGTAGGAAGGTTTTTTGAGGCCACGCACAAACTCTTTTTTCAGGTCTCCCCCCCCCCCCCCCTCTAAGATTTTTGAGAAATATCTATATTTAATTTGCTATCCGAGTTCTATTTTATAACAACACCAGCGGAGCTTCACTAGTTGATTTTTTTCAAAACGAAACTCAAATTAAACGAATTTACAGTTGGATTGAACTGCTTTTCTTTTTTGGTCTGACCAGATGTTTTTCTGTTCACGACAAGATTTGACAGGAAGGATACCTGTATGCCTTAAATTATGCACATCGAAATAGGGGTTTTTTTTTATGAAATTTTTAAATTTAATTTTTTATGCTATCTTTAGTGTTTTTTCGAGTTTCGGGCTTCCCCCCCCCCCACACACACACACACATTCATAAAAGGAATCCATTTTCAATCTATCTTTCCATTTTAGCCGAATATAGTAAATTAGTCTTCTGCGATTTTTGAATATTTCACGAAGTCTTTTATGTAATTTTTAACTTTCTTTCGCGTTCCGACGGGATTTTTTTACATTAGTAAAAGGAGTCAGGTTTCGATCTTTTAGCCACAAGTACAAAATTTTGTCCTCTGCAATTTTTGAATTTTTTGCAAACATTTTATGCGATTTTAAACGCTTTTCCCGTTTTTAAGCTCCTGTAATTAGAAGAGATTTTTTTCATATTTGAAGAAATTTTCGTCTTTTGAAATTTTCTAGAAATTTTGATCATTGATTCGCGACTTTTTCGTGTTATGAAGGAAAAAATATTAATGCGTAAGTTCAGTTTCTAATTATGAAAAGTACAATGCAACACAGTTGACGGAACACTATTGGGATTTGATTTGATGAAACTGCATCTTTATATTGAAGGATGTTGGGTAATTTTTACGTTAGATTGATGACTTTCTATACTTTTGCGAAAAATGGGCAAATTAAAGAATTTTTTTTTGTGTGTGTGCATGTGTGTGTTTGAACGGCAAAAAAAAAACCTCCAGTCCACTGATTTATTTATTTATTTCATTTTATTTTATTATTATTATTATTTTTTTTTTTTTTTTTTTTTTTTTTTTTTGAGAATGTAAAAGGAATCCGGTTTCAACTTTTATCCCAATATAGTAAATTTTGCCCTGTGCGGTGTTTTATTCGCTTTCCGCCGTGTTTTTTGTACATTCCTAAAAGGAATCAAGTTTAAGTCCTTTAGTTCAATATACAAAGTTTATGGTTTGCAATTTCTGATTTTTTTACAAACCTTTTATGTGATTTTTAGAGTATTTTTTAAAATTCCACATTCAATCTTTTGGCTCGATATAGTTAAATTTTGCTCTCTGCGATTTTTGAATTTTTGTCCAATTTTTGATGCGATTTAAACCATTTTTTGCGTTTTGCGAAAGACCTTTTGTCAAGTTTTTCTGAACCGAAGAATTATCCAGTAGATTTTGCTGCTGTCATGATTAAGATGAAGGTGGGAAAATAACAAATTGGCAAGATGAACGACGATGCTGGAAAATTTCAATATTACCTGGGAACTTTCACTTTATCGAAAGAAAAAATACAATAATTCAAGAATTGTTTGATTCAAGATCAGATTTAGGATATCCCGAACGGGTTTACGCTGCGGAAGGCACTGGGGCCCCCAAGGGCGACCCCCCCCCCCCAAAAAAAAGGTTCTCTTTTGGAAAAACCAACCAGCAAAGCAAGCGATGCTCCGCTAGTAGATAAAATAATTACAGCATGATGAAACGTTAAAAAAGAAACAGGTTGAACGTAAGGAGATAGGTGGCAAAGGCATGGCACACAAATGCCTGCTTATTGGGACCCCCACGAGATTAAAAAGCATATATTTTTTAAACATTTGAATAACAATAATGAGGTTTTAAGTTTTGAATCTTGGGTTCCAACTTTTCCTCGATTTAATAGGGACCCTAAAAAAGACAATTTTAAAAAGTATTTAGAAATTGCAAAATTTCTTTCATCTGGGAACCTTTAAAAAGAATGGTGGCTGTAGAAAGAAGCCCATGTCTGTTTTGGTTGAAGAAAGTAATAGTATTAAGCCTGATTGGGACCCCCAACGAGATTAAAAAGCACATTTTTTAAACATTTGAATAAAAAGTGACAGCTATCAGTTTTGAATCCTGGGTTCCAATTTTTCCTCCCTTTCATAGCCCCTCCCCCCCCCCCAAAAAAAAAAGAAGATTAAAAAAATTAGAGCATTTCTTTCATATGGGTGCCTTAAAAAAATGGTGGATAGAAAGGAAGCACGTTATCTGTTTTGGTTGAAGGAAGTAATTGTATTCAGGGCCGAAACTAGCCTTTTTCGCACCCGGGGCAAACATGGATTTTGGCGCCCCTCCTTCCCCCTCTTCCACAAAGTATATTTACAAAGAGAATTTTATAATAGACGACTTATTTTAAAATTTAAAATATGTAATCATAAAATATGTAATACTGAACTACGTAATCTACAGTGGCGGATCCAAGGAGGAGGTCCCTCTGAACACCAACAAAAATATTCTAAAGTTCATTTTTAAAATGACATATTCAGTAGAGTCCCGATTATCAGAGTCCCGCCCAACCGAGTTTCCGCTTTCACCGAGTTATTTTCTTCTGATAGGAAAAAAAATGGCCATAATTTTTTTTGGAAAAAAAAAAAACAAAAAAAAAATTGGCCATTTTTTTCCCCATTCGGACCAGAAAATCAGAGTTCTAACTTTTTACGACTGCTCTTTCATCTTCACCTAACACTTCATTCATAATGGCTGTTTCATAATAATGGAAGCCATCAGTCCATCAGAAGAAAATGATCCTTTCCAAAGGTATAATCCTTCATTTGGCGCCCCTTTGTTCTGGCGCCCGGGGCACATGCCCCTCTGCCCCCCTTAGTTTCGGCCCTGATTGTATTAAGGAAGTTTTGAAGCTCATTGGGACCCCATTGAGATTAAAAGGCATATTTTTTAAATATTTAAATAAAAAATATGGGACCTAAAAGTTTTGAATCTTGACTTCCAACATTTCTTTATTTTTATAGGGCCCACCAAAAACACAATTTAAAAAAAAATTAGAGCCTGCAAAATTTTTTTCATCACCTTTAAAACGAACGGTGACTATAGAAAGAAAGCACAAATTTTTTGAAGGAAGTAATGGCATTAAGAAAGTTTTGAAACTTATTGGGGGCCTCAATGAGATTAAAAAACCTTTTTTTTTAAACATTTGAATAAAAAATTTGGCCTAAATGTTTTGAATCTTGGGTTCCAACTTTTCCCTACTTTTATAAAAGGCCCTAAAAAAGACAATTCAAAAAGAATTTAGAGCCTACAAAATTTCTTTCATCTGGGCACCTTTAAAAAGAACGGTGGCTGTAGAAAGAAAGTGCATATCTGTTTTGGTTGAAGGAAGTAATAGTATTAATGAAGTTTTGAACTTTTGGTTTCATCTTTTTCTCCCATTTATAGGACTCCCTCCCCCCCCCCCCCCCCCCCCCACACACACACACACGGAAAAAAAAGACTAAAATACCATTATATTTTAAAAATAGAATTTAAGGTTTCAAAAGCTCTTCCATCTGGGCCCCTTCATAAAGAATAGTGGATATAGAAGGAAAGCGCATATCTGTTTTCTAAATCTGACCAAGATCTTTGACAAAAAATTAATTTGGATAAAACAAATTAAAATGTTATTAAAATACATTAAAAATAATTATAAAAGTTAAAAAACATTATTCGACTCAAAGCTACAATAACTTACTACTGAGCACCTGACTTTGCTCAGAGCCCCCAAATGGGGGGGGGGGGGTGTATGGGAGACGATTCCTACGGCCCTGGTTATGCCAAATATTTTATTTAACTTTAATACATTTTTATTATGTCTCTGAAGAAACTTTAAAAATTTCGTACTGACTTCAGAAATATCTTATATTTTAAACGGAAAAAAAAAAAAAAAAAACTCCCTAAAATTGCAATGCATTTTTTTTAAGAACTACGAATAAGATATAGAAAAAAAATGAAGAAAAAATCTGCCACCCCTAGAAAAAACTTTGCCCTACCTGGAAGTATGGTCTAGCTACGGGCCTGCATCTGTAGCAACTACAATGACGGTGATTACGGTATCTGGCCAGACGTGGATAGCAGTCATCTCTGCAAAATCGTTCTCAGCCATTTCCGCCAGCAAAACATCACTTTCATAAAGAAGTCTGACAACCTGGTTAGCGTTCCCCAGATTTGACCAATTGAGCGGTTCTGAAAGTATCTGAAGTCAAAAGTGTATGCCAAAGGCTAGAAAGCAGGTAACATCCAGAAACTGATCAATCGAATCAAGTATTGTTTCAAAATTATGAACTTAAATTTTGTACAATGTCTAGAAAGTACCGTACCACCAAAAGTAAAATCGATAATGTCAAACGAAACGGTTTAATTGAAATCCGATAACAGTTTTACAGAGGAATGTGGTTATTGAAGTCACCTTACAGTGCCCATTTGAGTTCTTTATCTCGTGTTTTAATAACTTTAGAGTCAAGAAAAGTTTGCGCAGATTTCTAGGAAACAGTCCTTATACCACATTTAAAAACCATATTTCAATAATTACCGCCCATAACCGTAAAAGTAATCCAGTTCTTTTGTGAAGCTCTGTATATGATCTATAAATTTGTACATATGCTACACAGTGTGCTTAAATTATGTTTAGTAAGAAAATGCATAACACAGTAAAAAATTCCCCTTCAGCAGTTTCTACCGATAGGGGGAAACGTACTTAAATTCTTTTGTACAGCCCTGTATATGACATACAGATTTTAATACACGCCACATATTAATGCTGAAATTTAATTCAAGCAATGCTTAAGCTACTTAAATTACGCTTCCATGAGTTAATATCCATAGGCCAGTTCTTTGCATAGTCCTGTATATGATTTTATTTATATGCAGCAAACTTACCTTAGTATATTATACTAAATGTAGTTGAGCTTGAAAGACAACTTGAAGCTGCATAACTCAAATTAAGAATAACATCGTTAAGCAATTCCTGCTCTTTCTCAATAATGCTTAAGAATTTTTCTGTGTGTCTTACGAATTTAAAAATTGCTCTGTATATGTTCTATAGAATTTATGCACACCATGTAGTATTCAAAAATTTAGTTAAACTAAAAAACCATACCATAAGTGAAAACGGACTTGCAGCAATCATTCCTAATAGCCAAACTTCACATACAGATTTGTTCCCGAAGTCTTTTATGTGTTCCTGTAAATGAATGATAAACGCAATCCCCATCGTATTTTACTGCAAGCATTTTGTTGTTAGCTTCAGTAATATATATCAGTTTCATCATGTTTGAATTAGTACAACATAATTGAAATACGCTGCGAACAGTTTTTACCTGTAGACCATCATATAATCGAACTCTTTTGCATAACCTTGTAAATGAGTGATGAATGCTTCGCACCCCATATTCTACAGAAAGTATGTATTAGCACTAGAGATGAGACGGACTCAACCCGGACCTGACACGGGTTTGATTTTTATACCAGCCTTCGGGCTCGGGCCCATTCTTTCTCAAATTGGCAATTTTATTTATTCTCATACTCGTGTAGAAACAAAAAATAACTTTTTTACCCCTTAAAAATTAATTATCCCATTGCAAGTCTTTTTAATGCTATTTTGATCTGGAGAAAAGAGAAATAGATTTTAGTATTTGTCGAACATTATTCTGAAAGAAAACTTGTAATATTTGATGATTTATGTCTGTAGTTTAACGCGAGTAACGACCTGTTGATGTTGGTGGCAATCAGAATATGGCACCATTAGGATACTGTTTAATTGGAATGTTTATTTATTATTACTTTTTTCAGAGATGTAACGCGAAATAAATATTTTCTTTTACGTCAATCAGCATTAGCCTAAGATTTGCAAATTTTTAGTCTCCTATTGTCTGCGATTGTAATCGCTCTTTATATGAAAATAATGTTGGTGATTTTATTCATGCTTCTTCTTGAAGTCTGCTCATTCTGCGGCCCTGTTCTTCATATTCATACAATCACTTTCATACGTAAGTAGATAAAATTGGCATGTGTTGTTATTCCCGATTGAAAGCAAACAAGCAGCGTTTCCTCTTTTTCTATAAAAGTACCGGATCTTTTCGGTAATGGTGTCAAATTTATAATTTAAACTGATTTTCAAAGCCATGATAAATGCGAAAGATGTGTACACCTTTTATAGGAAACAGAAAAAGCTGTTCGATTCTTCGTCATATAAATCATAATTTCTGCAAATTTCATTAATTTATGCATAAAATGCTCTTCGTTATTGTGTCCATCAGAGATACCTACTTGTTGCGGGAGAAAATTTTAAAAATCTTTTTAGGGAAGTATATTTCTATTTGACACTAAACGTCTCTTTTGATAAGATTTAATGTAAATTTCATAAAATTAATTATGTGCTAGAGATTAACAGTTGTTAAAAAATGAGATCTATTACATTTAGAACAGCTTTTAAATATGCATTTTTGTTAAACCTTTTTTTTCCGTGCATACTTTCGGAATCGGGCTCTGATGGCACAAACTTTTTCGGATTCGGATTTAAAATTGTTGGCCCCGGGCTCTGAAAAATGAGCCTGAACTCATCTCTAATTAGCACATCTCAGAAATTTTTATCAATTTCATTATGTTTGTAAAGGAGCAACATTATTAAAAGACGCCACAAATATTCTTTCTTCATAGACTATAATATAACGGAATACTTGTGAGTTCTCCTGGATGCGAACTGTAAGTGCTAAACATAACATTACATGTAGTAGTCATCTTTTAGTACACCCCAATAATGTATATAAATGTTATTATGTTTAAATACTGTAATACAACAATATTAAAATATACCGCAAATGATTTTACCCGATAGACCATAATCTAACGGAATACTTTTGAGTCCTCCTGTAAATGAACTATGAATGATACACACTTCATTTTGAATACCGAACATTCCATTGTAAACATTAATAACATATATCAATTACGCGTTAATCCGAGTATATTTACGTGAGTTAGAGCATGACCAGACGGGCAGACAAACCCAATTCACTTTTCAACTGCGTTGGAAAGTGTTACAAATATTTCTTGAAGAATCCCATGCTTATGAAAATGTTAAGAATGGCATGCTATTTCAAACCCTTCCCCTCAAACAAAATCTTGCCTCCTCTCCCCACTCTAAGAAACTTATTAAATGGCTCCCTGTCCTGTCCGTAAAGCCTGAAAAAAAAATCTCCATTTTATACAGGTACCCTTCTTAGCAAGTATAATTATATAGTGCTTTCTTCATAGAAACTTAATTTTTTTTTTCCGTTTACGAAACAATTCTTTTTTTGACAGGTTTCGTATTCGCAAGTTTTACAATAAATGTAATATACCTATACTCTTCAGAGGTATACTATAGAAAGGATGTTTTAAATGCCTTTAAGAATACTTGTAAAAAGGGAAACTGTCTATAATATAATACTGTCTTAAACGGAAAAAATGTTAGTCACTATCTTGAAATTATACCTGCTAAGATTTAAAAAAACCTCCTTAAAACGGAATTTGTCATAGGTTTTCGTTTTGATGGGAGAGAGTACAGGCTCCCCCCCCCCCCCCCGCCTCTGAATATTACTCCACCCTTGGCTATGCCACTGTCCTCAAAGACAGCTTTGTCCCCCCCCCCCCCCCAAGAAAATTCTGAAATGGCGCCCCTGCTTTCGCAATCCATTTTACGAGGAAAACTGTAACTAGTGACATCACACAGTTTTATAGTTTTACAAACTCCACTGACAAATTTTAAGACATCCTAATCCCCCACAAGACATATTTATTGATATCCTTATTCCTTCCGTTGAAAACTCACCAGATGCGCATATTTTCTAATCCCTTTTATTTGGAAATTGTATATTTCCTGACTTAACATAAGCATGACGTAGACACGTTTATTGCTTATGTGAATATTCTGCGTATTTTCCAATGAAAACTTTCACAAGCCATATTACCCTTGTTAACCAGCTACATGGATTTCGTAATCCCCTTATTTAGAAATTCAATCGCTTACACGACTTGCCGCGTGAAATATTTTTGGTACACTGTGCTTTCTTCTGTGTATCATCTTCACTATGTTTAGATGATCCATCCAACAATTACAAAAGATTGTGGATTCACTATGAGAAAAAAATAGAAAATAAAAGTAAAAATAGTTTTAAAAAACGTTCTTTTATAGGCATTTAATTTTTATATTAAAGTTCATGGCTAAATTCAATGGTTTTAATTAATGATCTATAAAACATTTCCATTTAATAATACAGTAATTTGGTCTTAGGGATAAATTTTCATGGGGATTTCAATAATCGGATTATCCGATTATTGAAAATGCCTTTATTTACCCTTGCTAAAAGGTGCGATCTATTGAATCTATTTCAAAGAACTATATATTTTGCTCTGTGTCTGTTTCAAGAAACGGCAACAAGAAACAAGTGGATAAGTTTGATCGCAGATCGCACAGAAGATTTCGTTTAATATCTCTTTTAAAACAATTTATCCTTAAATTAATAAATCAAAATTGTTAATTTATAATTATTAAATCCTTACATAAATGGCAACACCATTACATTTAATTTTAAAATAATTAGAAAAATATTTTTAAATCAAATTAAAAATATTCAAGAAAAGTTATTCAAATAAAATTAAAAAATCTGAATATTTTTAAATTCAGCAATTTCAGAAATTTAGCGTAGGTATAAAAAAAAATATAAAATTTTTAAAAGACAAAATTGTTTAAAACATATATAAATGCTCAAATAATTCATAAAAAATCCATATTAATTGTTTGACTTCCCAAACGCTCACTAGATTGGGCAAAAAAAAGGATGTATTTATTAAAATTCGAAGTTAAAAAAATCTTACAATTCCTAAATACTAATTCTTCTAATGATAAGATGAAAAAAGTTGCCCTATTATTTCAAAAAAGAGTCAGTAGATGGCAGCAGCAAACAAAAAAATTGGTTCTAGATTGAAATTCCAGATTTTCTCTGTCTGAAAAAAAAGGTTTTTATTAAAAATTACCGCTGCGCAAAAAAATAAACCTTTAAAATGACAATTTTTTTTTCTTTTAATAAAATCTATCTGAAAAAAAAAGTGTAATAATAATAAAAATCAAAATTTTAAAGTTCCGCCTGAGAGATTCGAACACACAATCTTCTGCGTGGAAGACAAATATTTTACCTCTACACTATGGACACTCAGCGAAATTCGCTTGAAATCGAGAAAGAACGAATTCTTTTAATTAACATATTATGAGATTTTTTTCAAAATTTTATGATTTTGGGTATTCAGCTCCATGTAAAAATGAAAACCAAGTCTGTAACTTAAATAGTTTCCGAGTAAGACGCTGTGACGGACGGACAGACGGAGAAGCCAGACTATAAAGATTTCGTGAGATGAACAAAACCCTAAAAAGCTTTAACACTTCAACATTTGCCTCGAGATAAGTCGGGGGTAAAAGCACTGTTTCCTTATACCTGCTGCCAGTGAAGTGGTTAAAACTATCTATTCAGGATTTTTAAATTGTTTTCTCAGCGTATAATCATAATTTAATTAATATTAAATTATTAAATGTTAAAAGAGTATTTAAAAAAATGTAGTATTATACTATTTATTTTTATATTTTTTCTAATTTTGAGTGTTTGAAATATTTCGTTGTCACAGCCCGTTGGCCTACATTGTGCAGGGTGGTTTGGCGCATCATTAACTCCATTGTTTTTGTAACTCGTAAGCAGTTGTATTCCTAAAGATTATTTGGCGATTTATCGGCTGTGGTCGGGAAAAAAAATGCCTTAAAACTAATTTATTAAATTATAATTGAGTTCTGTAAATATTAAATTGTTGTATTGAAAGCAACATGTTAGGATGTGAGTGAAAAATTATAAAATTCCATCTTTACGCTAAAAAACAAAAAAAAATAAGTTTAAGGAAAGAAATTAAGTCACGATTTAACCCCTTAACGGTCGCATTAAATTACGGTTTAAAAAATCCCTGCCGGCTCGGGCCTACAGGCGGAGGTAGATTTCGATGTTAAGTACTAAATTCTCCAACAAAACTTAAATCAAGATTAGAGATAAAACCCAGTTTCTTCACAAAGAGCGAGCTGTAGGGAGCTAAACTTTTTGTGAAAATTGTAATATACACGAATACACACACACATATATATGGAATAAGTTTAAAAAATGGCTACAAAAAATTCAGAGAACCTTAAAGTGTTAAAATATGTTAATATTTTCATAGTCGGGTTTTTATCATGTTTTAATACGTTTCTTCAAACTTACATGGCGTTACATATTCACCTGCTGAGGTCCATTATATTTCCAATATGACGCAATATACATATTTTTTTAATTCGTCAAACTATTTATTTTGAGTTTTCATGCTGAAATCTTGCTCTAGGAAACTTATGACGTAATATTCAATTTGTCAAACTATTTAATTTTACACGTGGAAATTTTGCAAAAGAAAAGTAATTGTTGTGGTGAGAATTTTATTATTTGTTTTTTTTTAATTGTTGGCAACTGCTATAACGAAAAACTTTTATTTTTTTCCTGCCATTGTTGTGTAAGAGCTGGTTTTATCAGAATCATGTTAAGACAGTATTCAAAATTTTGAACCCTCCCCATTTCCACCCTCTTGGGCCGATTTCGCCCATTTTCAATCCCCGCCGAGATACTAGCCATCTCAAAGTTGTTGGCGAGTTTGAAGATGATTCGTGCATAATTGCGACTTTTATCGTGCGGACAAAATTTAGTACATACATACATACATACATATATATATATATATATATATATATATATATATATAAACTTTTTAGGTGGGGGTGGTTTTGGGTTCCTGTGGTCCTATAATGAAAAGTTATGAAGGAATTTTTCAAAAGTCGCACCATGGAAACGACTGCAATAGGTAGTATTTCTTACGAAATCTACCTAAAATTAAGATTGCTTATTGCCACCCCTTTTTTGAAAAAGAAATATTTACCCTATATAATAAAATACACACACACTACAATATATAATAAACCACACAAAAATCACGCCTACATTCAACTGTTAACGGTATATATAAAAATATATATACCGATAAAATATTTACCTTATTTAATAACAGATAAAATGATACCATAATAAAGCCAATTACACTATTAACTGGTGGGAATCGAACAATCTGAATAAAAAAACACAGCCCGTGAATATCACGGGAGCGAGAATTAAGGGGTTAAGCCTCTTGTAATATTAAAATTTAACTTTTTATGAAATTTCAGTCGCACACAAATATGCTTTATTTTGTTTAGTATATATTTGTTTTCAAGTGTTATTTTCCCACTAATAAATTTCCAATTCTTTCGCCCATGCTTATACACGCCCATTTCTTGCTTACACAAAATGTCTGCAGTATATTTCATCTTATAGCGTGCAACTACAGTACAGAACCATTTATCCGGAATGGTTGAGGTCAGATGTATTCCGGATAACTGGTTTTTCTGGTTAACTGGTTGGGCATTAAAGCAGTATCCATTTGATAACTTTTATGGAATATATCTGGTTAGGGCATTATTTCTGATTTTAAATTATTAGATTACCTGGATTAAAATCAGATTCAAGAAAGATCAAAAGTTAATCAGAGTTTGAAAAAGGGTAATTTATGGAAATCCCTTGGGAAGAAAATCCTTCTGTTTCTTCTGCATAAAAATTAAAGCATCTAAAATACAACTAAATATGTTTCTATTTCAAATACTAGATGTTTTCATCAAATTATACAATTGTTTCAAGCAATGCATATGTTAAACTGGCAGTGTATGACACTTTTTTCTGCAAAGATTCTGAAATCAGTCTATTAGAAATAGCATTCCGGATAACTGGTTTTCTGGTTAACTGGTTTTCTGGTTAACTGGTTTCCGGATAAATGGTTCCATACTGTATACAGAATACACATAATTCGCAGAAAGCAAGGTCACGTTTAGAGCATTCTACTAATAAGTTGGATTTAATAATTTGTGTAATGTTGACGACATGACAAAAGAATCAAATGATTAATTTGAAAACTCGAATTTAAAATTAACAGTCTATATTGCATATGTACAGTACGGTAATACAAAGAGTTAAAATTTAAAGAAGGCATTAAAAAAATTTTTTTGAAGATTTAAAATGGGTTGATTTAACGTGCATCCATAATATAACAAGTTATTTGAAAACTAGTCGGGTGTGCCAATCCCAAAACTTTCTTCTATCTCATACATGTTAACACTTCAAAATTCGTACCACAGTGTCACAAACAAAAGGCAATCTATGCCCATTACGAGGATTGTAAAGATATGAAATTCCGTGCACAAGTGCTTGAGGAGTGCTTGAGTGCTAATGGAGTTTTAAATAATCCTAAAATTTCAACCGTGAACTCGATGAGGTGATGGTTTATTTTGTGCAAACACCGCCCTGCGTCTATTTAATATTTATATACGGCACATAACGGACACCCGTACATTGTGACCAATATTTTTGTATTAAAAGTGTGTCTTATACACCGTAATATACGTGTGTGTGTGTGTGTATGTGTATACAAACAAATTGTATAAGCTCCTTTGTTTAGAAGCTGGTTAAAAATACAATTACAATCGATATATAAAGTAAATAAAGTAACAGCTAGAGGAGTATTCTCGTTTTCAACTACGTACGATAATGCTATTCTTCGTCATACTTTTTATAACATGCTTTCATTATTTTTAAATATATTTGTCATAATTGCATTTAGATTTTTTAGCATCTTTTACTAAATATTCGTAAGCACGACCTTTTTCACTTGCCTAACTTGGATGTCATGACGAAAAAATGTTTTATTCTCTAGATTAGATATATATTATCATCACTTAAAGTTCTTCCCCATCTTAACTGAACCATCGTGTATAGTGAATAAATTATTTATTTTCATAAGAGTATATTTTGTGGTGTAAATTATTAAAAATTGCTGCAGATTTTTAGCAGTATATTATGTGTTTGAAAGTATTTTTTGTAAAGTTTGTCTTTATAAATTTACGTCTAACGTAAATAATAAGATTTTTAATTCTATTTAATGTGTATTTAATTTATTTTTAATTGTTTTCTCTTTTTTTTTCTAGGTGAGTACCATTTAAGAAAGCTGATTAAAGGGTGAGCAAAGATTAATATTTTAATATTTTCCCATTATCAGTAAGAAAGTTTTATGTCAGGCGGCGGCTGTACGCACAGGCCATCACCTCATCGAGTTAGGGGTTGAAATTCCAGGATTAGACAGAAATCTATTAGCATATTAAAATGCAATTGGTCGGCAAGTCGTATCTTGGTGGGAACCACCTGCAGACCCGATTTTAGTGGTTGATCGTTAGGTTTATCATTGTGTTTTCCTGTCCCTAAGCAATGAAAACAGAGAGCACTGCGAGCAGGAAAACACAATCATAAATCTACCAGTCAGCCACTAAAATCGGGTTTGCGGGTATTTTTCACTAAGATATCACTTGACATATCCGTTGCATTTTAATACACGAATCGAGTTTTAACTAATCCTGGAATTTCAGCCATCAACTCGATGAGGCGATTGGTGGTTTGTGCAGCCGTGTCCCAGTCTATAAGATTAGTGCTGACTCCAGGAAAAAAGGGCCGCCGGGCGGGAATTTTTCAAAAAGGGAACACCCTTCTAAAAAAAAGGGTACATTTATTTCAAAAGGGAACACTATTCTAAAAAAAGGGTACATTATTCTCAAAAAAGGACATATTTTTTTCAAAAAGAGCTCGCACTTGTACCTTGTTCACAAAAATATTTTGAACTGGTTTGTTTAGAGTACCTAGAATTTGCGATATTTTCCCGGGATCAACTAAATTGTCACGGGTCCCATAGAAAGTGTTAAAAGGGGCAGCCGGGCGCATTGGAAGAGTTTAAAAGAGCCGTCGGGCGCAAAAAAGAAATAAAAACGGTCGCCGAGCGCTGCGCCCTGCTAAAGCGACTTAGAATCAACACTGAAGATGCTTACTGTGAAATATGGTGTGCAGGACATCGTCCATTGACAGAAACACACAAGATATTTCTGTTAGAATACTGTCTATGAGCGATAATTGCTGGAAGAGCGTATTTAGCTCACAGGCTATCAAAGCCTGTGCCCGCCTGTTCTGTATGTATGTATGTACGTAACGTGATAACTCTTGATAGAAATATTCGATTTGCTTCAAATTTATTTTCTAGGTTCATTCTTATAAGGCGCTTCCCTGATTAGTTTTGAGGGTTCATTGGTTAAGTATAAAGGGGGTAACGCGGGGCCAATACCCCCCCCCCACCTTTAATTTAGATAAATGGTTTTTTCATGCAGATATAGTCGATTTGCTTCAAATTTTATGTACCGGTTTATTCTGATAAGGAGCTTTCCTGATTAAATTTGAAGGTTCATTGGTTAAGTATAAAGGTGGGGTACGGTGGCTAGTACCCCCCCCCCTTAATTTAGATAAATGGGTTTTTCATGCAAAATTATTCGATTTGCTTTCAATTTGATATACCGGTTTATTCCGATATGGCGCTTCCTTGATTAGATTTGGAGGTTCATTGGTTAAGTATAAAAGGGGCAAAGGCGAGCAAATCTCCCCCTTAATTTAGATAACTGGATTTTCATGCAGAATTATTCAATTTGCTTCAAAAAAATTTGTAGGTTCATTCTGATACGGAGTCTTCCTGATTAGATTTGGAGGTTCATTGGCTAAGTATAAAGAGGAAAATGGGGAAGCTATAACCCCCTCCCCCTTAATTTAGCGAAATGGTTTTTTCATGCAGAATTATTTAATTTGCTTCAAATTTGGTATGTAGGTTTATTCTGATAAGACGCTTTTTGAACAGATTTAGAGGTTTTTTGGTTAAGTATAAAGGGGAAAATGGGAGCTAATTCCCTTAATTTATTTTTTGAGGGCATTATTTTTTTAAATAAGAGTATAATATACAATTAGTGTGAATAGCCTGCGCGAGCTCAATGCCATCTGTTAAACTGGGCATTTTTCTTTTTATTAGTTATGGTGTGTGCTTTTAAGTTTAACTAAATTTTTTATTATTGCCTGGTGTGTATAAATTTCATTGATCATATACATATACTAAAGAATTCGTAAGTATTACTACCTATGGATATAAATTACTCAAGGGTGGTTTATTATTGTGTTATGTATTTTCCTACCGAACTATATTTAGCATACTAAGAGAAATCGGTTTAATATATAAGTAAATTCGTATATAGTGCTATGCGCAAAGGACTGGATTCGTTGTTGTTTATGTTTGGTAATTGTTGTAAGTGCGGGTTTTATTTTGTACCAGAATTAAATTTGTGTGAGTCGTGTATAAAAGTCTGTAGATGATATACAGGGATGCATAAAAGAATTCAAGTGCATTTCCGTCTATTGGCAAAAATTGCTAAAAATGAATTTTCAACTATGTTATCCTTTATACAGGGTGCAATATGTTATCTATCGCCGACCTTTAATTTCACAACCGTTGGTCGTAGCCATATAGTTCCAATTACAAAAACGTTTCAAATGAGGTAAATATTCATGTTGTGGTATTATTTAAAGTCAAAAATCAATTTGATAAAAATTACGAAATCTAACTTTTTATACGGTCCCCCAGTCCTTATAGTTATATTTAGTAAAAGTTTACACATATCATAACAGATATAACACAAAAAGTTTGACATATGTACTACAAAAATTGACACAGTTATTAAATTTCAAAGTTTGAGATTTTTGCACATGATTTTGTCTTTCATTGAGGGATCAGTTAAAAGACGAATTAACGTAATTCTAGATCAAAATCAAGATGCAATGTCCTTTTTACGGCGGAGCCACTTTTAGCCGGTATCGTCAGTACTTTTGAATGTTGTTCGACCTATAAAAGTTAGCTCAAGTTTTTAGATGAAATAACCCTATTTGGTGATTCCCGATTTGGTGATAGCGGTTAAAGGCGGTTTCGCCGGAAAAAAGACATTGCACTCTGATTTTGATCTCGAATAACTTTAATTCATCTTTTAACTGATCCCTTAATGAAAGACAAAACCATGTGCAAAAATCTCAAACTTTGAAATTTAATAACTGGGTCAATTTTTGTAGTACAGATGTCAAACTTTTTTTTATTACATCTGTTATGATATGAGTAAACTTTTACTAAGTATAACTATAGGGACTGAGGGACCGTACAAAAAGTTAGTTTCCGTAATTTTTATAAAATTCATTTTTTACATTAAATAATGCCACAACATGAATATTTAGCTCATTTGAAACGTTTTTGTAACTGGAACTATGTATCTACGAACAACGGTTGAGAAATTAAAGGTCGGCGATAGATAACATATTGCACCCAGTATAACTAAACTACATTTTAACATAGCATGTAGTGTATATTCAAATCTATAGATCATATATAGGACTGAGTCCACGGAATAATTCGACTACTTTTCTGTCTATTGACGGTAATTACTGGAACTGTCGTTTTTAATCGTGACGCGTTTTCTAAACTGTTTTCTTATACATCTTCCTTCTCCTTATTTAACAGTAAAGTTTCATTGCAGTTTTTTAGGTGTGCTGGAAAATGTTTCATAATCTATGCTTGACACATGATATTCTTAAATTCATTTGGTTAAATTAAAATACATATGCTAAAATCGATTACAGTAAACATAAAGGCTTAAAAAACCTTTTAATAAGCAAACCGACTAGTTTCGTACCCATAAAATAATGGTGACATTCTCCAGGTCTGTAATGATAAATAAACTATTTCCGCATAAAATGTTAAATGTGTACTTATTAACCAAAAATTACGAGACATCAGGTTTCACGAAAGCAGGTGTGTTCATTTTTTTTTCTTTTTTGTTTAAATCCCTTTTTAAAATAATTTTTATTAAATCACCTATTTTCGTGATACCTGGTATCTCGTAATTTTTGATTATCAAGTACACATTTAAAATTTTATGGGAAAATAGTTTATTTATCATTACAGACCTTGAAAATATTACACCACTATTTTATGGGTACGAAACTAGTTGATTTGTTTATTAAAAGCTTTTTTTTTAATTTTTGTGTTTACTGTAATCACTTTTTTGCATTTTATTTTAGTTTAATGATAAATTATTTTTTTTCTTTATATAATTCTATAGATTTGGTTAGTGTTAGTTTTTAACTTTATTGGTTCTAACAATTTACGGTAAATTTTATATAATTTTAATTAGTTTTTCAATTCATTTTCAGCGGTGAAATTACGCTCGAAATTATTGATTATATAATACGTGATTTACCACATTGCTAACGAAGCATAAAACCAACAATGTGAAAAATGTCCAAGCCGGGAATCGAATCCGGAACCCTTGGAATAGCGCTCCAAGTGCTCTACCATCTAAGGTACGAGGACGATGCCCAGCTTAGCATTTCCCACATATGTTGGTAAGGCTGCAACTGCAGCACAAGATGGAATAGTCTTCATGAGCACACAGTCCTGTGGCGAAACATGAGACACAAACAAATCCAGCATCGGTGAACACATATATAATGGAATATATGTGGGAAATGCTAAGCTGGGCATCGTCCTTGTAGCGTAAATGTTAGAGCACTTGGAGCACTATTCCAAGGGTTCCGGGTTCGATTCCCGGCTTGGACATTTTTCACTATGTTAGTTCTACGCTTCGTCTGCAATGTGGTAAATCACGTATTATGTAATCGATAAATTTTATTATTTATTAGTAATCTTAAAATAAATCGGTAAGCTCTGTTATACATAAAAATACCCTACGATATTACATTTTCCCTTTCTTTTCTTTTCCTTTTTTGATTTTTTCATATAATCCATGCAACATCTTTATGGATGGAACCGATTATTCACTGACACTCAATTGCATGATAAAGATGGATTGACCTCTAATACTCTTTTGATTTTTTTCTTATGTAATTGTACAGATTTGGTTAGTTTTACCCGACTGAAAAGAAGGGTTTATGTGTTTCACGCGTATCTGTGTATGTGGATTTCTTTATACCCTCAAAACATCCCAACGGCTGGATGGATTTTAATAAATGAAATTTCTATCAATTCGTCTTAACGGCCCGATGGTTATAGGCTAGGTTTTGTTTTTATAAATTCAAAATGGCGGCCGTAAAATACAAAATGGCGGTAGTGACGAAAAAAAATTACGCACCCTATTGAGTGGCATATTTTCGCTTTCTTTTCTTTTCCGCCCCACCAGTGGCTGAGAGGTTCTGCTCTCGAAGCTGGTAGACGGGAGGTGCTGGGTTCGATCCCAATCGCGCCCGTCGGCCTAATCGTTCGGAGTTTTCGTGGTTTTCTTCGAACCTTGGTTTTCCAAGCGTTAATACGGATTAGGTTCCCTTAGAAAGACCCCCACGAAGGGCACTCCCCCCTGGGCCTATATCCCTCGTGCAGATAATTGGCCGTCATAAATACAACCAACCTTTTCTTTTCCATTTTTTTATTCAAAAATTTTCCTATAATCATGAAACAACTTTATGAATAGAACTGATTATTCGTGATAAAGACGGATTCAACTCTAATACTCTTGTGATTTTTGTTTGTTTGTTTGTGTGTGTGTTTTTTAATAATTCTATATATTTGGTTAGGTGTTAACTTTGTTTCTGACAATTTATTATTAATTATATTATTTATTAGTAAATTTGAAAAAAAGGTCCGTAAGCTTTGTTATGCATAAAAATACCTACGATATTACATTTTCGCTTTCTTTTATTTTCAGTTTTTATTCAAAATTTTTCATATAATCATGAAACAACTTTATAAATAGAACGGATTACTCTGACACAATGATAAAGACGTATTCACCTCTAATACTCTTATTGGAATTTGATGATTTGATTATTTTATGGCCTAGATATTTCTAGAATAAATTCTTTTAGCTGTGTTTATTTTTCTTAGAATTCTAATCTAAAATCGCTGTTTAGGAAATAGGCTACTTAGATACGTGTTAGCCACTTGAATTAATGCTTATACTTTTTTGTAACTTTTTTAATTGGTAAATGTTCAAGTCTGATTTCTTTTTTCTTTGCTTTCAAAAAAGTTAGCAGCTTTTATTTTAGTAAAGCTTACATTAATTTTAGTTTTTTAATTTAATTTAGCCCGTTTACGTCTTTCTTTTTTAATCATTTGCGATGAATTTTAGCTAATTTCATATCGACGAACAATCAACTTCATTTTATCACAAATTTTATAACTTCTTTACGTCGCACAGTTTCAATATTTACATCGTCGAATAAAAATAACATGTACTTTCAAATTTTTCAAAACTATGTCTCAAATTACTGATTTTTTATGGTTTTCAAATTATTTTTCAAGCTTGGATTTTTTTAATGTCTCAAAAATGAGCGTGCAACCTGATTATACCTGTAAATAATTCAGCATTTGTTTGTTTCCGTACAATATTCAGTAAATAATTGCCAAATGAAATTAAAATTTCAGAAATAAAATAAAACACGAATTTAGTAGACATCTAATCGAACCATGCGCTTAAACTCTGAAACAATCAAAATCATAAGTGTTGCTATAAATACAGAAACCTTTCACGATTAATCGCTGGCAAATAGCTAAAATATAGTACCAAAAATGCTTTTTAATACAGTTGGTAGACAATCTAAAAAATATATACTAAATGTAAAAAATCTATTAGAGTTTTCAATTAAAAATTATTTCCACCTTCGTTCTGTGCACCGGGGCATAGTATATTGGGAATCTTTAACCCGGTAGTCTGTTTTGGATCTCCTGGTTTCAATTAAACAGTTTTTATTTGAAGATCTCGGATGATAAAGATGAAGTGACAAAATCATCATTTTGAGAAACACATTTTGAACCATTTTTATCAATTAAAATTACAACTTTGTATTGTCAAATACCTCCTTGATCAATTAAAATCTCTGTGAGTATTGGGTTTTCATATAGTAATTTAACGGATGGCCATTGGTTATCTTCAATCCTATAACTGTTTTTTTTTTTCCTTTCGTCACATACCACTTTTATCATGAACTCTTCATTTATTATTATTCCCGTTATACACCATAGATGGAATATATTTGTAGTATGCATATCTGTTGCATGTTCAGTTCCCCGGGTAATTTCTATCCAACTTATTGATTCACAATAATAACTTTAAAAAAGTTTTAAAATACAATGTAAAAATAAAAATCGCAATTTGAGGACCCATTTTACAATCGTTTTAGAGCCCCTCTTAAATTTTAGAGGTAAAGCTTCATGTTCCTTTCGGGTAAACAAGCCCTGCAAGTAAAAGAAACCTATTTGCACATTGGGTAATAGAATATGAGCAGAAATACAAAAGTAGCAGATATTACACAAAACGGCATTAATACTGACAGATATTTTAAAATACAGGGTGTGTGTCCGAAAATTTCTGGACACATTTTAAAATTCAATATAAAATCAAGTAATAGTCGTACAAGAGTGCGATTTGGACTAAAATGCTTCACAGGATGAAAAGTTTTCTTCTAGCGAATGAAAATTATTTTCAAATTTCGATCATAGATGGCGCCACTTTTCCGTATGTATGGAAGCACTACATGCGCTTTTTCTGGTTATCAGATTAATTTTGACACTGTGATATAAAAATTACGATTATCAGTGCTGGGGGTAGTATAGTCGTCATTTCTGTGTCACAGTGTCAAAATTAATCTGATAATCCGAAAATAAACGCATATTTGAAAGCATACATTACATACGGACGAATGGCGACATCTATGATCGAAATTTGGAACTAATTATTTTCAATCACTTGAAGAAAACTTTTCATTCTGAGAAGCATTTTAGTCCAAATCGCACTCCTGTACGACAATTACTTGATTTTATATTGAATTTCAAAATGTGTCCAGGAATTTTTGGATACCCTGTATTAATTATTGGAGTCAATTTGTGTTATAGCAAAACTATTAAAGTATTTTAACAAATAAAAGAATATTATAAATTTAATATTTTTTCTTTCAATGTTTTGAATGGAATCGATGTTAACAGAGCAAAGTCTCTTGGAACGCCGTTTTATCAAGTTAGAAGGTCTTATATTTGCGAGCACAACTTTGTGCTGCCTTTGTAAGCACGCTTTAAAACAAATCTTGAAACCTTTTTTCTGCATCCATATGTGTAGAGAGAGAAAGAAGAATAATTAACGATTATTTTCCTGTGATAAAAGACAGAACCATATCAACGCATGGGCACGCAGGGTATATTCCTTGATATCGCTTTAATGACCCTCAAATTTAGGTTCGGGGGGCGTGTCAAATCTGTAGATAAAGTTTTTAAAAAATCTGCAGTTCAGTTTTATTATTTACGTAGCGTTTTTAGATTTTTCAATGGCAAAATTATCATGAAAATATTTTTTTTCCTCTTCAGAGGTGTGATCTTCTTTTCAAATTAATTCGGCAATTCAGACTTAATTATACTGTCTAATCCTATTATTTTAAAAATACTCACTCTGTATGGGACTTAAAATGCCTTTACTCCGGTTTCAAATTTGCTATTAATGTACCCTGTCGCTACGTACTTTTACTCTACATATAAATATGAAATTATGTTTTTAGTATTTTGTTTACGACATTAAAAATGCCCAGTTATGATTACATTTAAAAGTTATAAAAGACATACATGTGTGAAAGTTATTTTTCTTCATTATATACTATGACACATGGGAACATGTCAAGTAGGAATGTGACAAATATTCGGCCTGCCGAATATTGAAGGTTAGTCGACCGAATATTGCAATATATGCCGCCGAAGAAATTCGGGATAACTATTTTTTTTCGTTTTTTACAACTTTTTTTTTTCTAATCCAAACTGGCTTCTTTCTGTCATATTCATGAAATCATTTTCATTCTTAATTGCACAAAATATACAGTTCTTCAAACACTACCATTATTAAATATATTTTGTTATATTTACATCTATCTTCCTTCATATTGTTAATAGTTTCTATTGTATGCTTTTAATGAATGTTGGTGGAATAGTTGAAAAAGTAAGTGTTTTTGCTATTATGCTAAATTTGGGAAATGTCGACCCTATCTCGAAAAATATGACAGATTGCGAATAAATATCAATTACAAAAATTTAGAGCAATCTCGATTTAGTATGAAATGCCGTCTTACAGATAAAAATATCTTTATTAGAAACTCTGTAAATACCGAAGCGATTAGTCGCGTATTAAGCCGGTCATTGGTTATCGAAAAATTAATATTTCAGAGCTTTTAATATAGTTATTTTTAGATGTAAGACATCATTTTATACTAAATCAAGGTTGCTCTAAACGTTTGCAATTGACATTTCCCCCCTATATCTCATAGTTTTCGAGATAGGGTCTTCATTTTTCACATTTGGCCACTAAGAGGCGATGAAGCTACTCTCATGTGATAGTGCATAGTCATTTTACAATAAGTAGACACTTGTTCCACTATTTTAGCTATATCCGTTCTAGAGATATTAGAGATATTTGCATGTACTGGGACATTGCTGTTAGGACTCGGCTAGGGACTCCCGGCCAGAACACCTATGAGCTAGTTGGCACGAAGTGACCTAATTATTCCATATGCATTTCTGTTATTCTTTCCCTACTACAGTGTTGTTCTTAGTCATCCAGATCTATTTGCACGCTTTTTGTTTCGATATGAAAAAGAAGCCCCTTAGCTAACAGGGATTTCTGTTTCGTGTTGAAACAAAAAGCATGCAAATAGACGTTCTTCTGACGTTCGCCTGAGTCGGTGTCTACTGCGAATCGACTTGCGATTCTCATACAAAGTAGATGTTTTGAACCTTGCTTTTTTTAACTTAAAATGAAGTGATCCGAAATCAAACAAACGTTTTCTTGTCAATTAAGATGTGCTCTTTCCAGTGGTACTGACTGTAATCAAATCAGAAGTGTCCCTTTTGAGATATACGCTTCTGAAAATGGAGTGGAATCGATTATTTTAATTTTTAGGAGATTTCACAAACTAATAAATTAATAAATAATTAAACAGGAAAGAAACAACTTCAGCAGCTCTATGACATCTTCATAGACAATTAGTTGGTAAAGTGATAAACTTTTAAAATAATTTTTTCGGTAGTTACAGCGTGTTAAAGTACTAGTAAAATTCATTGAGACAGGCCGTAATGGCCTACTTTGAAGCCAAGTAATGACGAAGGTATTAATGTGGAATTTGTTAATACTGAAATTATGTTTTTTAGCACAAACAGTTGTACTAGATCACCTATTTTCAATAAGTAAGGTTTCTTGTATCATGAGCAATAAGATGCTAAACTTGGTGACTTGATCGTTTTTTCTGCGACCATGAAATAGTGAATTTTACAGAAGGACCACTAAGAGCCCCAAATATACTACTTCTGACAATGACAGTTTGCAGATGTCCATCTTAGACCTATATGTATGCTGCCCTGTATCAATTACATAAAAATTAGAGATCGACTGAAAATTCGGTTTCATTTTCGGCTCAAAGTCCGAGTTTTCCGAAAATATCTGTATTCGAACATCCTCGTTTCTTCCTTCGGAAATTTGCAACATTGTTCATTCATTGATTTGAGCTGTTTCGGCTCAAATGAAACACTTTCTTTCTTTCTTTATTGCTATGAACTTCACTATTTATAATTATCAGTCATGTTTGACTCAAGACGTGAGTGCGAATTATAAAACAAGCAATGCATAATTGACGCTTTTCACGTGTTCATTAAAAGCTGAAAGCAGACTTAACAGTACTAGAATTTTTTTTAGTTTGAAACCGCAGAAGTGTTTCGAAATATTCTTTCAGAAAGTTCTAGTATAACGAATGATCATTTACAAAAATCATTATAAAAGATGAATCGAGGTATGTATACCTGAAACATTTTTAATTAGATGAAATTCGTATAATTAGAAAATCATTCAATGTCGCAGATGAATTAATTATATTTTATTTTATATTAAAATAAAAAGTTTTGATCAGAGGCACTAGAGAGCCAACTTGGGCTTTATACTAATTACTTTTTACTAATTACTTTTTTAAAAAGTTGGACATTTTCGTTTTAGGCCGAAAATAGGAAGATTGTCGAAATTCGGTTTCTGTCTTAAAAACTTGTTTCGGTCGATTCGATCCTTAATAAAAACTGAAGAGGGTCCAGTGAGAGCCTCCGGGCCAGTTGACATGGAATGACCCATTTATTGCAAATCAAAATAATGTTAATTTTTTAGCTGGTGACTAAGATAAAGGTTAAATCGAAAAACTAAAATCGAGGTAGACTTAAAAAATCTCTGAATAAATGATATATTTTTTCATAAGTTATGATAAATTTAGATGAATCAAATTAGTCTTCGCGAAAACTGTTTTTCATTATCTCTTACTTAGAATTAAAAAGTAAAGCATTATTGTTTCGAATTACATTGCTGTTTGCTCTTCTGTGTAATGTGCAATAAATAAACACGAAACATGTGATTCAGCGTAATTTTCAAATACATTTTCCGGGTTAATTTATTCTTATTTATCAGAAAGAAAAATATATTACCTTTATTTTGCTGTTGTTACCGATTTGATTACTATTACTCTTTTACGTAAAATTTAAAGGAATAGCTGTACTCATGGGAAATATTTTGAAGAATTAATTTATCAGTTTTAGATGAGCTATACAATATTTTCGTTTGAAATAGGATATTTTATGTTTCTTTATTAACTTTAGTGTTTCGAAATTTGTGTTAAAAATCGAAATCATTTTTCAAATGCGTTATTTTCAAGACTTCGCGTTGGATAGTATGAGCATTTTATTTATAAAACCCGCGTGTATATTGTTGAAAAGTAGCAGTTTGGCGAAATTATGAACATTCAGCGTTATGAATTCAGAGGCTAAAAGATCCGTGTAGGTGAATTCATTTGAAATATTTAGTCTGTTGAAGAATGGGTGGTATATGGTGCTAAAATTTCATTATAATGTGGTACAAAGAAATTAACAAACCATTTCGCTAGAAAATCATCAAAATGTGGACAGAGAATTAGACCATTTTCAAGCATTGGAGTGGAATGTCATATAACATTCAAAATTCTAATTATGAAATTCGCGTAAAAAAAGTTGTATTCAAAAGCAGCAGTTTGTTAAAATTATGAACGTTTTGAATTTAGAGATTAAAAGACATTAAATTTTCAGATATATGAATTATCACTCCAAATAGTAGTTCTCAAAATGTGGTGCTGGAAAATCATCAAAATGTGGTAACAGACTTGCATTATTTTTGTTATTATTCGCATTGAAGAGAGGTGATGTATATCATTCATAATTCAACATTTTAATTATTAAAATATCACACAAAACATTCAATAGTTGCTGCTTCTTGAAAATAATAAAATTTTGAATTTAGAAAGTAAAAGACAATAAATTTCCGGTTAAATGAATTAATTTTCTTGTAATACGTCTTCAAAATGTGATACTAAAAAATTATCAAAATGTAGTGCCAGAAAATAAGCAAAATGTGGTACCAGAATTGCATTATTTTTCAAGACCTCGCATTAGATGATATATATCATTCTGAATTCAACTTTTTAATTTTGAAAGTCATACACAAAGTATTCAAAGCCTCAGTTTGCTGAATAAATGAACGTGCAATGTTATGAATCCAAAGACCAAAATACATTAAATGTCTGAATAAATGTCTTGATAAACGCATTCGCATAAATACTGATCTTCAAAATATTTATCTGAAAAGTGTTTCCGTGGTATTCTTTATGTAAATATTTTCCATGAACATGCCTTAGTTTTCTAAGTTGTAGTACTGAAATGGCTGTAACAATTGTTTAGGGAAAAGTTGTAAGTGAAAAAATATTATCTGAATTATAATGGTAAAATCATTTTGAGTTATAGAAAAGAGGATTTTTTTTTCAAAAATGTAGATGCTGATTTATTCTTAGACTGTTGTACATTTTATTTAGATATAAGTACCATAATAATGAGTTTCATTCTATTAATTACTGTTATTATATGTTTTGCTATTTTAATTATGTAAGAAATTCCATTTAGATCCATAATATCCATATGGAAAAAATTGCCTAACTGCTATAGAAAAAAATAACCATTCGATTTGTCGGCAGACAATAATGTTATATTTTGATATTTCTGATCCAAAGTGCTGTTTCTAAGAAAAGGTCAGTGAATGGAAAATTTCAAACCCGGATCTTGATGTCATTGAATACTTTCGTCGCAAGATGGCGCTAATGCTAATTCTGACACGTCATAGTCTTGAATAGTACCATATGTTATTGATCTTTTTTTTCTGTTTTTGGTGAGTCTGTTCTATGCACTGTTCCGGTCTTTTGTAATTAGTAATATACGTATTTTATCCTTTTTAAGATTGTTTTGTAGTGATTGGCGATAAGTTATGAGTCGCTTAAGTGCTGTGTATAGCAAATCATTTTTGTCTGCTAAAAATCAAGAAACAAGTCAATCAAATGAATTATATCACTTGAAAGTACTTATTCCGACTAAAGTCGTAGGTCCTATCATTGGAAAAGGTGGATCAATAGTTACGAACCTTGAAAACACTTACCATGTGAAAATTACAGTATCTTCTATTAATGACATTTATCCAGGATCTAATGACCGCGTATGTTTGATATCTGGTGATATGACTGAAAATATTTTAGCAGTTAATGACTACATCATGACAGAAGTGAGTGCAATGCCCGATATGGGCCGTAACTTGTGCTTCGATTACAATCGTAAAATTAATTTCGAAAGAAACAAGCAAGTCAAATTTCTCATTCCTCAAATTTCCGCTGCTAAAATTATTGGACATCGTGGAAAGACTATAAACTGGATGAAGTCGACCTCAGGTTCGTTCATACAGATTTCTCAGTCGTCTCGTAACTTGAGATTATATGAACGTTGTATTATTGTGGCTGGTGATTTGAAGAGTAATAAGAAAGCATGCCGCATGATTTTCAGTGCTATTGCTGAGGATACGAAAGCTACGTTTTATAAAAATTTCAGCTATTCAAACATAGATTGTCCTATCCCTAGTGCTTTTCCGACGGGTCCTGCACTTGCTGGTAGAAAAACCAATCGTAATACTGAAACATCCAAAGAGACAAACGAGACTTGTAATATATCAGGTCATGTCAATAATAAAACTGAAGCATCAAAATGTTCAGAATTTTTAGGTACCATTGAGACGATTCTGGCAGAAAATGCTTACAATGCTTCAATTATTGAGAAAGCTAAAAAGGCTTTTCACTTTCTTATTCGCCATGATATTTTGAATGTTTGTTCTACTGTCATATTGAATTTCTGGATTTATAATCCTCCTCTGGGACGTTGTACCGATGATAATACACTAGCAGCTGCTCTTGGAAACACACCTGTGTCTTCAAATGTTAGACCTGCAATGCATGGAAACGCATCGGTGTCTTCAAATGTTAGACCTGCAATGGATGGGAACGCATCTGCGTCTTCAAATGTTAGACCTGCAATGGATGGAAACGCATCTATGTCGTTCAGTTATAGACCTACAATGAGTGGAAATGCATCTAAGTCTTTCGATGATATACCTACAATGGAAACTGGAAACACATCTGTGTCTTCCAATGTTAGGCCTACAATGGGTGGAAAAACATCTGTGTCTTTCAGTGATGGACCTACAGTGCGTGGAAACACATTTGTATCGCTCAGTGATAGACCTGAAATGGGTGGAAACGCATCAATGCCTTTCAATGATATACCTACTTTGGGAAATGAAAACGCATCTGTGTCTTTTAATGATACACCTACAATGGGAAGTGGAAACGCATCTGCACGTTTCAGTGATACACCTATAGTGGGAAGCTATCCTTCGGATACAGCAAATCTGTGGGGAAACTTAATGAATCCTACCGTGTCAGAAAATTTAGCTTCATCTTTTTTCACATCTGGAAGAAACCAAGATGCTACCCCTTTTCATTACGTGCCCTTGTGGAATGGCTTCTCTAGTCCGTTAGTTTCTATTAATAACTGTGCCCACATCAACATGCCAAATTATCCAGGGTCTTCTGAATTACCGCATGAAGATTTACATTATCCCATGGTTGCAGGAAGACATTCCGGTACTAGTGTTGTACCTGATGTTGGGATGAAGTTTGTATAAAAAGGATTTGCTTGGAAATATTTGTTACTTTCATGTTACGTAAGAAAAGATTTGTTGCCTGAAATGAAAGTTATTTCGAAAATACTTTGTGGGTTAACCCAACAGGCAAATTTGCATTTTTTCCCCCTTTTGGTTGGTTTGTATTTTTTATCAAAGCTTGTTTTTTTTTTTTCTGTTGTTGCTTTACATATCAACTAGTTTTTGTATTTTAAGGATTTATTTTTTATTCTTATTTTCTGTCCCATGTCTTAGTATGTGCTTAGGCCGACTTATTATTTCTTTTAAGGAAGCAAGTACAATTGAGAAAGCGGCCAATGCTTATGTTCCATTTTCTCGGCAACCACCGAATATATTTCAATATTTTGTTAATGTTTTCGCTGTTGTAATTATTTACATTTTGGTCGTTTTCTTTTTCTAGAAAATCAACTGGTGATAAATAACCTTAATTTTCAAAAAATGCTCTTTTTTCCGAAAGTGTGCATCGATCTCCTTTTTACTTTTCAGACACATACATTGCAAGGAAAATATTGTAATTATGTTAAAGGGGCCCGGGACACAAATCGTCAAATTTTCTAAAAAAAAAATATTGCATTAAAAATTTCTGTTTTGTTCTGCTTAACATGACGTTTAGTTCATGTTTCTATCATAATTGGAACTGGAAATATTATTTTTTTCATTTTGATTTGTTTCAAAATCTAGTTTTCAAGCAATGGTTGTCATGGAAACGACTTCTTGTGAAAATGCATTTTTCTTCATGTTTTTTTTTCACCATTTCGCGTATTTAAATTGTTATAAGTCAAGAACCGTTAAAGATAAATGGTTCAAACTTGGAGCATGTCTTTTTCAATTGTTTTACTTTAATTTTCATTTAGCGAATTTGAAAAAAATATTTACTTTTGAAAATGTGATTTTTTTTTATTACATCATTTTTTTTTACTTTAAATATTTTTAATTTTTATTCAAATTAATATTTTTGTAAATTCTGAATCAAAATTAAAACTTATATATTTTTGTTTATTTAAATGGGAAAAAAATTAATTCTACAAATAATATTTCGAGTTATAACGATTTTAAATTACCCCACTTTTTTAATTAATTTTAAATTTTAAATTAAACTAGTTGGATGTGCCAATCCCAAAACTTTCTTCTATCTTATACATCTTAATATTTCAAAACCTAGTTACACATGTTAATACTTCAATATTATTAGTTCAATACTATACCAACTTTGATTTTCATCTTAAATTTCTGCTCAAGTCAATTAGACGGACTAAAAACGAGTGAATCTATATCATGATATTTGTTAAAATTATTAATTTTTCCTTATTCTGTCGTTATCAGCTGTTTGCGAATAGCCGGCATAGTAGGAAGCGAGTTCCCGCCGCTGCATGAGCCGCCGATGCACAATAGAACTACGAAAAATCAAGAAAAGTATACAAAAATCGCTAGCACGGAGCCCCTTTACCGCGCAATATTTCCAAATTCAAGGAGAACCTGTTGGCCAAAGCCAAAAACAAGCACAAACATTTTGGTTCAATTGTATGCATAATTTTATACGCTGTTCGATGGTACAATAATGAAAATGGCACAAAGATCGGAATTATAGCGCCCCCTTCTTTCCGAATTTTTTCAAGTTCAGGGAGGACTTGTTTGCCATAGCCAAAAACATGCACAAAAAATTTGGTTCAATTATATGGATAACTTCATACACTTTTCGATGGTACAATAATGAAAATGGTACTGACATCGCAATTATAGTGCCCCCTTCCGGCAGAATTTTTCCAAATTCAGGGAGGACCTTCGTGACATGACCAAAAATAAACACATAAAATTTGGTTCAATTCTATGCATAACTTCATACACTTTTCGGCGGTACAATATTCAAAATGGCACAAAAATTGTACAAAAATCGCTATTACAGCGCCCTCTACGAGCGATTTTTTTACAAATTAAGGAAGGACCTCTTTGCCATAGCCAAGAACTTAAAATTTTTTTTTTGGTTCAATTCTATGCATAACTTCATACACTTTTCGATGGTGCAATATTCAAAATCGCACAAAAATCGCTATTACAGCGCCCCCTAACGGCGAATTTTTTGCAAATTCAAGGAGGACCTGCTTGCCATATCCAAAAACTTAAAATAAAAATTTGGTTTAATTCTATGCATAACTTCATACACTTTTGGACGGTACAATATTCAAAATCGCTATTACAGCGCCCCCTACCCACGAATTTTTTCCAAATTCAGGGAGGACCTGCTTGCCATAGCCAAAAACTGAAAATAAAAATTTGGTTCAATTCTATGCATAACTTCATACACTTTTCGATGGTACAATATTCAAAATCGCACAAAAAACGCATTTACAGCGCCCCCTACCGGCGAATTTTTTCCAAATTCAGGGAGGACCTGCTTGTCATATCCAAAAACTTAAACTAAAAATTTGGTTCAATTCTATGCATAACTCCATACACTTTTGGATGGTACAATATTCAAAATCGCACAAAAATTGTTATATCAGCGCCCCCTACCGGCGAATTTTTTCAAAATTCCGGGAGGACCTGCTTGCCATAGCCAGAAACTTATAATAAAATTTTGGTTTAATTCTATACATAACTTCATACACTTTTTGATGGTACAAGGGCGACGGACAGACGGACACACAGACAGACAGACATTTTCTATAAACATGTTTTTTGGAATCTCTGACCCCTAAAACATGCAAATCCGTCGAAAACCGGAAGTCGAAAAAAATTTCGATTACAATACTTTCTTCTATTGAAGATAGAAGAAAGTAAAAAAATATGAGAAGTTTTATCATGGGATTTTTGTTTACAAATGATATGGTTTAACCATCACAAAAAATTTCAAAATTTTAACCCAATAGATAAAAATTATTTTAAAATGTGTCCCGGACCCACTTAAAAACATGGTTATAGAAATAATGGTGTATCTTGACAGTTTAAAGCTCCCTGAATCCGCTTTTGCTATTTTCACTATGATTTCATGTATGGGTGTATATTGGTATTTGTTTTCGTTTTCATGTCCCCAGTCAGCCAGTTGATGTTACTCCGACTGGGGCAAACTTCTTTAATCGAGTCTCCTCTCATTTTACATTGCATGGAAAAGTGCAATGTTTCTATGACATATTCCCCACCCCCTGCCTCTCGCTTGAATACCAGCTGACTGACAGTTTCGTTATATGGAACATCTAATCTATCGTAATACCGAAATAGCCGACACTAAAAATGGTTACAAAAATGTGACGCTGCCTTCCGGGCTAAAATGGGGGTAGAGGGGAGATATATAGATTTCTTGTCAAAAGATGACAATTTTCTAAGTGCTTAATTGTAGCTTCTTTGTCTCTTTTTTCCGAAAAACGTAAAATCTTTCCTTTTCTTTAACATGTTTTGTGGAACTTCATTTTATATATTCAATAATTTTTATAAAGCAATACTTAAGTGTTCTCAGGACTCTTAAAGCTTCAGAATTTTCGAAATTTTAATTTTTTTTAGATGTTAAACTCCTATCTTTTCTGAACATTTTGATATAATTGTTTCCTTGAAATTACCATTAGAACAAAAGTTATGGCTTTTAGAATTTTACGCGCTCAATAGCTGAAGCGGCGTTTACGAAACTTTGAAGTCATTTTTCTCCAAGTGCCGTTTTCTGAATATCTTTTCATGAAATTTTCAAAACATATGTTTCATGTTAGTTCGCATAAACTGAACCTAATATTTCCTTTTTATTGTTAAAAAAATATTTTTTAGGTGATTAAGCTGTTGAAATTTTCAAAATTTTGTATTAGCTAAATACAACTTTGTATTAACCTTTAACTGGTGTGACTAAAATTTGTCACACAACTGATGTGATCCGGTCTCTCAGACCCCTCGAATAAAATGAATAAAAAAAATAACTCAAATGGTTGAATTTACTTAAATTTTGTCCTAACAATATCGTTGTACTTCTCTTAGGAGCATGTGAATTAAATTGCATGAAAAAAGTATTTTATTCATATTATTTAACTTCCGTACAGAAAAGTAAAAAGCTGTAAAAGTGTTTACAGCTGGGAGTCGCGGGGTCTGGGAGACCGCTTGACATCAGTTAAAGGTTAAAAATATAAAAATGTTTTAAATACAAATTTATTTAGATTCAGGGTAATTATTACAATCTGAAGAATAACTAGGCACCAAAAATTTCATTCTAGTTGGTAGGGTAGGGGAGTACACAGTGAGACATGGTACACAGTGAGACAGCAGCCACTTTGACATAGAGTTGTAACTTTTTCTTCAAGCTGGCACACACACATAACGACCTCATCTTATGCAACACGTGGATATAGTTTCGGCACTTCAGTTACTCGTCCGACAAAATAGTAACAAAATAGTAAAGTAAAATAAAAGTAACTCGTAAAGACAAAATAGTTCATGCGTATAGTTCCTTATTTTATAGTGGTTAAAGTTACATAAACGTCTATTTTAGAGTTTATTTCCTTCAATATGACATATATTTACTTAACCAAACCTAGCTATATCTCATAATAGACTATTTCGGCAAAACGACTTAAAGTTTTTAAAGCGATGAAATTGATGTAACAGATGTGGCATCCATTTTGTTACAACGTAACGAAAGTACACAGTGAGACACACAGTTGTGGTACACAGTGAGACGTGTCTTATTGTGTATCTACTATGTGGTTCTGATGTTAAAAAAGTTATTTATTAATAAAAGAAGTTTTTTCTCCCTCTCTGTCTTTCTCTCTGTGTGTGTGGGCATGCAATGGCTAGGGAAATTTACTAAACGTAAGAGGCTGAAAATTTGCATGAAGGTAGCCCAAGGTCTGCCATTGTCCACCTGGGGATCATGTTTTTAATATTTTGAAAATTTAGAAATTTTAATTAGAAATCATAAACTGCAGAAATTTATTGATAGAGTGTAAAAATGTATGATTTATGAAAATATATACATTGTCTCACTGTGCACTACTTGTGGTACACAGTGAGACAATTTTCGACACTCCATTATGCTGCTTCTGTGCTTTTATAAATAACTTTTTTAAAACCATTTATACATTAATGTGTAGCGGATTTGTGTAGCTTAAAGATGTAGCAAAAAAAATTTCAAAAGAATAAAAATCGTCGCCATTTTTTAAGTAATAATAATTTTCGTCTCACTGTGTACTACCCTCCCCTATATTTATTTTGTAATCCTGCGCGTAAGCTGCTATATCATTTTTCTGCTCGTCAAATGCCTGATAGTATGCAGCCCCCTATAAATGATAATTCTGCATCATACAATTTTTTAAATGCATAGAATAAAAGAACATACTTTAAATCTTTTATCTCAATAAAAATTATGTTTTAATATTATATATATATATTAAGATATTAAATGTTGAAAATGGTCTTTTCATTTTTTCCAATTTTCAGAGTCCTGAGACACCTTAATACCTTAAACATAAATAAATATTTGAAAAGTCCTTCAAAAGCAAGCTTTGCAAGGCAAACATTTTTATGTTACATATATACTGCAAAGTCATATATTTAATATTACATATATATTATATGTTACATATATATCATCAAACAAATTTTTAAGTTTCATATTTGTAATTTTCTTCTTAAATAAGTTTATAAAACTAATCCTTGACTTTTATTCACTTGAAAATCGAGAAGTCACGTTTGTTCTTAAATCAATCAGATGTTTTTATATTCATAAAAAATATCCCTTATTTTAATAATTTAGTCATTAAAATTTCTCGAATATTTCTTTCAAATTATGTTTTTTAAAGCAATCTTTTTTAATTCCTTAAGAAATATTCTGCTTGTGATTTTTTTATATGAATAAATGTCATTTTAAATGTACGTAATGTAAGTTCAGTGCATTATTGTAATACATATTACATATTATAAAACATTATCATACACATGAGGTTTTTAAATACACTGGCCTCCAAAAGTTAAGAACGGGGACTGGATGCTTTCGATTGCACACGGTTTGTCGAATATCTACCAACATTATTGACGAATTGTTCTTGAACGTCTGGGATGTAAAGAACATGTTTGATTTCATATTTCTCGATGAAGATTTAATCGGGCCGATAGTTAAGGGGCTAATAATAAATTTAATAATAAAATATTTGCGATCAGATATGCAGCAGAAAATGCTGGAAATGGTTTGTCACTGCGTTAAATGACTATTTGGGTCCTGTTCAACATTTGTGTGCATTTGTGTAAGCATATCACTCATATTCGTAAAGATGTTAACGTTTTTGTGAAAAATTCAAAAGTTTTTTGTTTATAGCATACAGAGTTTTCAACCAAATTTAACACAACTTTCCGAAAACCTGACAAAGAACAGTAGCAACAGTGCACTTCAATTAAAACATGAATATATTGAACATTTGATGAGATATGGGCACTTGTATGAAATAATTTTTAATTGCGCATGCGTGGAAAATTTCAAAATTTTTATTTCATAATTAAATATTGATTTCATAATTAAATATTGATTTTTTGTGAACCTCGTAACAGGCAATGAAAATTTTCATTAAGACTGTTCTCTAATCCAAAGTGGCTATATTCTGACACATTTTTAGTTTCTTCTATCTTTAGATGAAGGATGTATTGGATTCGTGAAAATTTTTGAATTCCGGTTTTCGACAGATTTACAGGTTTTAGGGGTCAAAGATCCCGCAAAACATGATTTTACAAAATGTCTGTCAGTGAGTCAGTCTGTCCGTATGTGACAGAAATTTTGTGAGCGTTCTAACTAATGCACGGAATTTAATAAAACTTTAGACTCAGTTAGCCCCTGATATAAATTTGTACTTATTAGTTTTGGCGTAAATCGCCCAACAAGTGGCGCTGTTATGCTGCATTTTTCACTATTTCCACGACAGCTATATATCTCAAGAACTAATGCACGGATTTTCATAAATCTTCAGATTTAGTTAGTCTTTGATATAATTTAGTGTTGACTAATTTTTGGTGTAACTCACCCAACAGGTATTTTTCGCGATTTCTGGAATATCCTATCTCAAGAACTAATGCACGAATTTTCATAAAACTTCAGATTCACTTAGTTCCTGATATAAATTGGTGCTGATTACTTTTTGGTGTAAATCACCCAATAGGTAACGTTATGATGCATTATTAATCATTTCGCAATTGCCATATCTCAAGAACTAATGCACAGATTTTCATCAAACTTCAGATTCAGTTATACCTTGGTATAATTTAGTACTGATTATTTTTTGGTGTAAGCCGCTCAACAGATTGACGCTGCTATGCTGCATTTTTCACGATTTCCGCAATAGCTCTATCTCAAAAATTAATACACGAATTTTCATCAAACTTCAAACTCAGTTAGACGTTGACGTTGTTTATTACGTTTTGGTGTAAATCGCGCAATAGGTAACGTTGCCATGCTGCATTTTTCACGATTTCCTCAATCGTTCTATCCCAAGAACTAATGCACGGATTTTCCTCAAACTACAAATTCAGTTAAACATTGACATAAATTGTTAGTGATTAGGTTTTGGTGTGAATCCCCTAACAGAGGTGGCGCAGCTATGCTTCGTTTTTCAGGATTTACACGATTTTAATGATACTCGTATCTTAAGAACTAATGCGCAGAATTTCATCAAACTTTATATTCTGTTCGACCTTGACATAAGTTGGTGCTGATTAAGTTTCGTGTAAATCATATAACAGGTGGCGCTCCTATGCTGCATTTTTCGCGATAGCTATATCTCAAAAACTAATCCACACAATTCAATCAAACTTCATATTCTGTTACACTTTCACGTAAATAGATCTTTACTATAGTCTTGAGTGTATACAGCGCGACTGGTGTCGCTTTTATGCTCTTTAGGCTGGGAATATTTGTTGCAGACATCTAAAAGCATGGATGCCGAAATTCAATTATTTGTTTGAAAGATGCGATGCTTATATCTCCTTTTAATATGCACACAGTTCAATAAACTTCTCACTATCTTTAGAATCCTCATGATGGAGATAAGCATAGATTGTCATTTAGTTTTGACAGTGTGATAGCGAATTTTGAAGCATTAACATGTATGAGATGGAAGAAAGTTTTGGGATTGCCATATCCGATTAGTTTGATTTATTTTTGTTCATAAACGCATGAGTATGGGCAGGTGTTTTTATTCAGAAACTATGAAATCAAACTCAGGAATAGTTTGTTCCATTTTTCGAAAATGGCTTTCCCACAATGCTGTCAAAGTTAGCTTTTTGAATTGTATTTCCGGCTACGACATTCCGGTAAAGGTCTTTTTGTTACAACAATTGCTTATAACTGAATATGTAATTCATTTATCGAAGAAAAAATAATAATAAGCTATACCATATCACCTTAATACACATGCGTACAGGTACAATCTTTTACGTTTAAAAATGAGTCCGTAAATGTGTAAGAAAGTTTCACTGATATAAGAAAAAAAAATTCAAAAAGCCTTTAAAAAATGAGTACGTAAATGTTTAAGAAAGTTTCTCTGATAAGAAAAAATATTTTTTCGAAAAAGCCTTTAAAAAATGAGTCCGTAAATGCTTAAGAAAGTTTCACTGATAAGAAAAAATATTTTTTTGAAAAAGCCTTTAATAAAATTGAAGCATTTCACTGCGAATGCGTCTAAATTACAAAATTTTTGCATTTTTACCCTGCCGGTGCTGAGATTAGGACATCGAGATGACTGGATAAGTGCGAAAATCGTTGGTATTCAACGTTCCGCTGGTAAATATAACATCGAATTTTTGCTGGGAATATATCTATTAATTAATAATATATGAGGTGGAACCCATCAAATTTCGACAAAAGAAATTGTTTAGAAAGAAACTGTTACATCAAATTAATAATAAATTTACAAAAATAATTGCAATAAAAAAATTATCTTACATGGATTAGTTTAATTCTTAAAACAAATATTATTTCTTAACCTAAAGTTACCAAAATTATTGAAGAATTAATCTATTCGTATACCTAATCAATATAAGTAATTATGATATGTTATCAATTGAGGCTCTTAACGTTTAGTATTACCGAATGAAAATCAGCAAAAAGGATTTCACTTTGACGCAATCGATTATTTTTCACTTGAAATCTGAACCTAACGTCATTTTCACCGTCTCGAAATTTACGTACGCACCTTTCATACTGGAAGTCTGTTTCTCAAATTCCACCTGTCTGCTGAAGTTCTATACATCATGTCTCAACCGATTGATCACCATCGACAGTTGGTTAACGAAAGCATAACGACTTTCGTAGTCTAAACATCTTTACTGCATTGGTATATTGTTACACTGAGAAAAATGACACTTTCAAATCTGAGTAAATCTATGTTTTCATTTTGTTATGAAACTTTTGGTTTCAAATATGAAAACCCAATGCTTTCAATTCTGATATACTAGAAATACTCAGTTTCAAACAAAATTACCTATCATTCATTAAAGGTAGTAAATTTTACTAGGGTAGTGGAATTTATTCATATTATTTCTTTTGTTATGATTTCGAACAAAACGTTCCTTTCAGTATTAATTTATAACATGAAATGTGGCGAACTACATTTTTATCATGTTCGCGGAAGAACACTTAAAAGCCGTCGTAATATAATCGCGAAAGCGTAAATTTTATCCTTCAGCCTTCCAAATCGAAGAATGGGTGAATTTCGTAAAGGAAAGACTTCGCAGGTGGAATTTGACAACCATCAACAATATATAAATACAAACATCATGTACAATCGTGAATATACATCATGAATAAAGCGTTATGTGCTCAAATTTGAGTATGTCCATGTTTTCAGAAATGAGTATATACATGTTTCAAACTTAAGTAATTTTGTTTCGGAGCCATTTTGACTATGCGACATACTCAGATATGAGTATTTTTTACTCAGTTTTGAAAATGTCGTTTTTAGAGTGTATCTCTCATATTTTATATTCGCCATTTAAAAACAATTGTAATGCGCAATAGGTTATTGATACATATATTTACAAACTTGAAGTCACATTTGTTAGCTACAACCTTACATCTGAACATTGGCACTCTTGACTTGAGGTTCTAATCTCAGTACCGGCGAGTAAAAATTACAGACATTTCTATCGTTTAGAGAGATTCGTAGTAAAATATTTACTTTTATCAAAGAAAAGGATCGTTTTCATGTAAATATGATGTCATTTTCCCTCATTGAAGCAATCACCTAGCATCTCAGACCCTGTACCAGCGGAATGAAAGAATATTGAACTGTAACAGCTTTTCAAGGAAAAAATGCATGTTTTTTTAAAGCGTAATGTAATTTCTGTTCAATTTTTTAAAATTATTTTGAATTGTTACGCGAAAATGACATCAATAAAGATATAATCAAAAAACATAAATAAACCACTTATTCTGCGGCCGAGTGGTCAAAGCACCACGCTGCTAATAGCTTGCGAGCGTAAGAGATTGTGGGTTCGATTCCCGCTGGTTCCATTGCACACACTCTTTGTGTGGATGTATTTCTCTTGTTAGCCCGGTACGGTATGCTATTTCTTTCTCCCAGCTTATTTTGTGTCGTATACCAAAAATAACGTTACCTTACAGAAGCCAGCTGTAAAATAAAGCAGTACGATTAAATACTCTATAGCAATTTTTTAAACTTCTAAGCATCGCACATTTTCAGTTTTTATACCGTCGTATTGGGAAAAAAAAGTACTTTTAAATGCAATTTGTTTGAAAACTGTATCTCCATTTATTTTTTAAATATTAATTTTTTTGTAGTTTTAGGAGCCATTTGCTTAATATTGGCAACGAAGTATTCCATTTCTGTAGAAAGTAAAGGAAACATAGTTGGAAAATAGTAATTATATCTTTTTGTTGCCATTTTTTCATAACAACCGAAATAAAATGTAATTAAAATACGTGCTATTTTGAAAAAAATATAAACGAATGATTTCTGTTAAAACATATGTTTTAACAGAAATCATTATCGTTAAAATTAAATCTAGTTTATAATAGCTCCACAGAGAGCTATTATAAACTATATTTAATTTTAGGTATCTGATATTCATGTTACTAACAAATGAAGGCCTATGAATCATTAAACAGACGGGGTTTTTTTGGTCGAGTTTCTTTAATGGCGGCATCTTTTTGCTGCATTTGTGTATTATTTCGCGATAGTGACGTCCTATGCCTGCTTTACTGTGGATGTTTAAGAGTAGATCGTAAATGGGGAATTCTTAAGCGGATGCGAATGACGTCATTTTACATAAAATAAAAGCGTGTGCTGTAAGTCTTAAAGTTGAAATATGTTTTGTACTATTTATATATACATATATATATCTTTTTTTTCATCGGGGGGCGACACTAAATTCTGAAAAAGCAGAATTCCTGTTTTATAGTGTTGTAATATTTCCTTGTGCTATCTTGTCTCCGACTTATAAGCGGGCTCTCATGTCAAGCACACAAGTTGTATGTTTGTCGTTCAATAAATAAATTATTTCTCTTTTCTTTTCAACTATGGAAATAATCAGATTGCCGCCATTTTAAAGAAATTTCATAGAAAACTTTAAAAATTAAATTTAAAATGTAAACGGGGAATGTTTTTAAAAAATAGCTAGTCGGTCGTATCTACAAAGGAACAGCTTTCATTTAGAAAATTAATTATTAAAATTGGGTCAATAGAAAGCTCAGTGCAGATGAGTAAAAAAACATCCTTGTCTTTTAAATAGGTATATAGATTGTGCATTAAAATATACGCGAATAAAAAATATAAAAAGCACGTAGTAATGAAAAATTTTGCTCCTACAAAAGTGATGTTACGTTTAGCTTCAAGTATATTTTTTTCATGGTAAATATAGTTTAAAATAATAACTGTTTTGGAAGTTAAATTAGTCAATTTTTAATTCATTTATTATTTTTATTATTATTTTATGTTTTTATAAGTTTATTTAACCCTGCGTTAGTCGCATGTGTACATCTGTGACAAAAGCCTCCATTCTTTTTCCCTCTCGTAAGTTCAGAGCCAGGTAAATTTGGAACTTGTGGCTCCCTCTATCTTCCTCCCACCGGCATCAATTTTTACCCGCGGCAGTTTCTGTCGAACTACCTAATGAACATTCATAAATGCGAACAGTGAAAACATCAAGAAACATATGTTGTATCTGCGACTAATAGGTTAACAGTTCCTTATTAAACTTTTTTCTTCCGCCGAACTTCGATGGATGCTACCTCGTATAAATTATATATTTTTTTTTTAACTGAGAAATACTATTCTTCAAGAAACATTCCGTATTATTCTATTTATATCTCAATTCAGTTTTATCCATTTTGTTTAATTAATGTATATGATAAAAAAAAAAAATGCTTACCTTGTATTCTGATATTTCTGTTATTTGATGTGTTGTAATTTGTTAAATTGTATTTTTATTGTTTTTGTTTGATGTGTAAAAAAATTATATGTCATTTTTTGTGTTATATTGATAGGTATTGCTACAAATTTTATTTAACAATATTTTTTTTAAATCTAAAAAACACGTGTACAGCCATTCTGGCACCAAGGGAAGGTTTTAAGCTAAAAATAGTCATCATCTTGCATATAGTTATTTTTGTTTTTGTTTTTGTTTTTCTTTAGTGTGCATCTATCTATATTATAAAGGACAAACATATCTGTGCGTAACGCATACGTCATTCTGCGAATGGCAACACTTTGAAATTTTAAATGAAATTTCGCTTTTGCAATTTTCGCTACTGCAAATTTTTAAACTTCTAAACATCCCACATTTTAAATGTTTACACCGTCATATGTAGAAAAAAATACACTTTTAAATGCAATTTGCTTGAAAGCTGTATCTCAATTTATTTCTGAGATATTAATTTTTTTATAGTTTTTAATACCAATTTTCTAATCGTGGCAACTGAAGTACTTCATTTCTATTAAAAGTGGATTAGTTATTTTTATTGATTATATTCTTACTGATGTCATTTTCTCATTACAATTAAAAATATCTTTTTTAAAAATTTGAACAGAAAATGACGTTATGCTTTAAAAAAGACTCAATTTCCCTGATGATTCTCTTATATTTCACTATTTTTTCATTTTGCTGATATTAAGTTTGAGACAATAGGCAAAATATTTCAGCGAATGAAAATGACGTCATATTTAAAAGTAAACGATAATTTTATTTGATAAAACGAGATATTTCCCCTTGAATACGTCTAAAAGTTATAAATTTCTGGAAATTTTACGCGCAGGTACAGATATTATACTAAGACCTCAAATCACGAGTGGGAATTTTAACATGGAAAGTTGTAATAGTTGACAAACGTGACTTCAACCTTGAAAAAATATTTATTAATAACCTATTGCGCGTTAAAATGTTTTTAAATGGTTAATATGGATGGGAAACGTGGAAAATGACTTGATTCGGTTTAGATGTAAAGGTAGAAAATTCTATGATTATGTCAAGGTGAAATCATTTATGCGGATTTTTCATTCCGTAACCAAGCATCAATTAATAACTTAATCAAAATTACTTAACTTTATTCATATACGTAATCAGTAACATATAATCAAGTTTAATTTTTCAATAATTTTAACAGTTGAAGTTTATGAAAAAGGTATTTTGTTAATCTTAGGTTAAAATATGTCTTTGAAGAGTTAAATTAACAAGTGTAAGATGGATTTTTTATTTTAATTATTTTTTGTCGATGTATTATAAATTTGATGCAACACTTCCTTTGTAAACATTTTCTTTCGTCGAAATTCGACGGGTTCCACCTCGTACTAATAAAAGAACAGATCGCTGTGTGTGTGTGTGTGTCTGTCGGCGATGGCCAACGAAGTCTACAGCACGTACGAGGATCAAATTTTTTGTGAGAATAGCCCAAAGTCTCTCCTGATGTACCTGGTTCTCAGAATTTTAAAATTCTAATTAATAGCTGAATTATTAATTAACAACCGTAACTCACACTCATTAAAAAACCATCTCTGCCGTTGGGAGAGGAGAAAATTTCTTACGCATGCACTGAAGGCGCTGATACGCAAATGAAAAACGAAAACAAATATTTCGGAGTATTTTGTCATTATTTATTAACTAAGAGACGTCCAAACTGCTTAGTAAAGTTAAAAACGGAAGATATTTTTTGAAAGATCGTACTCTTACGTCTCAAATGCTGCAATCAATAAAATAAACGGTCAACGGTCAAGTGCGAGTATTACTCGCGCACACAGGGTTCCGTACAATAATATATGAATTAGTAAGTGTATTATTAAAAAAACCGTTACTAAAAGAATACTAAGACTTTGTAAAAACTATACAACCTAGGGTTGGGTATAGCTGTATATACTAGAAAAGTATGAATGGATATATCACGAAAGTTCAAAGAGATATGAAACCTAAATAATATCAGATATAGCTATTCTGTGTAATACTTTTTAATCTTATCCTAATCTGTTTAAAATGAACTTAATTCGGTGCTGACAATAAAGGTAGTGCACATTTAAACTTCATTTGACATTTCATAAACCTAAATTCAGCGTAGTAATAATATTTTCTTTTTAAAGTGGTACCCAAAGCAAAACAATTGTTTAAAATTAAAACTTAGCGTTGTGCTAAGCGTGCTTCGAAAAGACGTTGCAAAGCTGCAACGCCGCTTTAGCCCGTGCCGAGTTTTCCATATAGGTTTTTAGTTAACCTTTAAAGACGTGGTAGGTATATTGAGAGCCACTCAATGCAAACTAGTTGCGAATCTCATAGTATTTATGTGATTTATTCTCATTAAATTAGTCTGTTTTTAACAATTTAACGTTTGTTTCTTTTATACTGCTACTGGACATTGCATTACACAAATATATCCTTAAAATTTGTTATCTAGGCTTTAAAAGTCGATGCAGCACAGAGTACGCCGTCCGTGTCATTATGTATGTTCAAACCGTCCGTGTCTTTAAGGGTTAGGCAGCCTAAGAGAGACTGCTCAGGGCCGGCTAGGCCTGCCCCTTAGAGCTTAACGTCGCTCCCGGTATGTTCCCCGATACGTTGGGGCTCGTTAGTGAGTCCAGCCCTGTCTGGCCGTATGCAGACGGACATACACTGTTAAAAATTTGCAGCATTCTGTCCAGTTATTTGACAGTTTTTTCCGAAAACGGTTATACAACCGTAATTTAACACTATTCTGACCATATTATTGGCCATTTTATGGTCAGAATATAGTTAAATTACTGTTATGAAACCGTGTTTTCAAAAAACGGTCGAATGACTGGGCAGAATGCTGCAAATTTTTAACAGTGTACACAAGAGGCGCAAGGGGCGACGCTCACCCGCCAAAGGCGGCCACGCACCCCCGACCACATAACCCAGAATTTATTTGAAAAAACAAAGTAAGTTTACAAAAAAGAGGCGAATGCTTGCCCGCCAGGAAAACGCCTACTCGCGACAGATGGCGGGAGTATAAGAACATTTAAAGTAAAAATAAAATAAAATAAATAAAAAATAAAAATTACATCACTGCTCCTGGCCGCCAGGGAACGAACCCCTCTCGCGACGTCTTTAAGGGTTAATAACTCGACTAATTACCGACGATTTTTTCCAAAATTCATGCTCAACAATGCTTTTATACTTTTGCTACGATAGATACCTCCAGAGCTGCTCAACACTTTTACTGAATGTCCGTAAATCGAGATTTGTGTGTAACGGAAAAATGCGATTTTCTCAAAAACTATGTGACCTAGGGTAATCGCTATAATTTTCCTGCAAGGTTTAAATTAACGTCAACTGCCTCTAATTTTTTCATAATTTTAGTTTCAGTACATTCGGAACTAGATGGGGGGGGGGGGGACATATTTTCGACCATATTTCGACCATAACTTTGAAAGTATAATACCTAAAATTAAATGAAATATAATTTTGAGTTCAGCGTTACGAAAGCTTTCACACGATACCCCACAGGATATACAAAGAAAAGATTTTTTTTCAAGTAACTTAATTAGCCCCTCTACATTTTTCCTAAATATATTTAAGAATCTTTATTAATCTGTAAATATGTGGGTCAATAGTCTTTATTATTTCCCCCAATTTGAACTTTCCACGTTCCATAATTTACGAGTAAAAGGGCTGTGACAGACAGACACAAGAGTGATCTTATAATGGTTCCTTTTTACTTTTTAAGTACGGAACCCTAAAAATATATCGCAATTAACCCCTTGGGGGGAAAAAATTCAAAAAGGATCATTTTCCCGTAAAACGTTTTTCTCCCTTATTGCAACACCTTCCCACGATGCAAATGTAAAGGTACTGACAAACAAAAAATATGCTTATAAAACTGAAACCTTCTTCAAATCGATAGTGTAATTGATTTTTAAAAATATGAGTTTTAACCCTTTCAAATACACCGTCAAACGCAAGTCACTTTATGCCTCATAAAGAGGATTTACATTTCAGTGCGAAGTCGCTCCATCTCGGTTAAACGTTTTGCCTCTAAAATATGCATATATTTTTATGAAATTTTAAAAAGAGTTTAGTCTTAGTTATATTTACAATCCATTAAAATTTCAGAGAATTCGGACAACACTAAACATCCATTTTGTTATGCTAACGAAACCGACGCGAAAAAAGAGAAAAAAAGAAACGATTTGCGAATAGGAAAGTTTAATTTACTGAGTTGGCTGAAGCACTTGTGGTGATATCGTTTAACGCTTTAGTTTTCTGTCCGAAGGTACTCTGGTTCGATACTCGGTACGACTGACTTGACATTTTTGAATTAGTAGATTTTTGCTATTTTAAGGATTTCATTTTTATCTAGAGTGAAAAATGTTCCTGTATTTTTAAATCAATATGGCAATAAGTAAATAAGTACATACAGTAAGTATTGTTAACTTTAAAATAATTGATGTAATTTTATTATTTCTTTTTCAGTGTTACAGTTTAGGATGCATTTGTAATTACTTTTTCATGTAAAGATTTTAAATAAAAATTTACTACTAATAATAATAAAAATTTAAAATATTTACAACATAATTAAATTTTAATTAAATTCACCAATTAATTTTGAATAAAAGAGTTTAAAGTGTGCGGCAAATAAAAATTCAAAACCTTAACCACTCACTTTACATAACTTTCCAACTGAGCAAGAATCGGGCTCAGGCAATGTGCAAAGTTTCTACACCCACCCCTCTGTACCGACCTGCGATACAAATTTCAGGTTTATTTAAGAATATTATTACGGGCCCGGGCAACGCCGGGCGGGGCAGCTAGTTTATATATAAGAAACTGGCGACAACCAAGCCATAAAATTTAAATGTCCAAGAGGATTTTGGACAAAAATTTGACGAACGACATTATCGTCTTATTGATATATCTCATTCGTCTAATTAAACTTTCCTAGGCGAGTAACCATATTCTGAAATGTATGTCCATTTCTTCAGATAAAAGATAAAATTGATTTTAGCGATATAATTATAGACTTTTAGGTAGATTTCGTAAGAAATACTACCTATTGCAGTCGTTACCATGGTGCGACTTTTGAAAAATTCCTTCATAACTTTTCATTATACGACCCCAGGAACCCAAAACCACCCCCACCTAAAAAGTTTATATATATATATGTATGTATGTATGTACTAAATTTTGTCCGCACGATAAAAGTCGCAATTATGCACGAATCGTCTTCAAACTCACCAACAACTTTGAGAAGGCTAATATCTCGGCGGGGATTGAAAATGGGCAAAATCGGCCCAAGGGAATAGAAGTGGGGAGGGTTCAAAATTTTGAATACCGTCTTAACATGATTCTGATAAAACCAGCTCTTTCACAACAATGACAGAAAAAAATAAATATTTTTCGTTATAGCAGTTGCCAACAATTAAAAAAAGCAATAAAATTCTCACCACAACAATTGATTTCCTATTGCAAAATTTTCACGCGAAAATTAATTAAATAAAAAGTTTGACGAATTGAAAACAAATTGAATATTACGTCATAAGTTTTTTAGAGCAAGATTTCTGCCTGAAAACTGAAAATGAAATAAATAGTTTGACGAATTAAAAAGAAAATAAAAATATTGCGTCATATTAGAAATATAATGGACACCAGCAGGTGAATATGTAACGTCATGTGAGTTTGAAGAAACGTATTAAAACATGATAAAAACCAGACTATGGAAATATTAACATATTTTAACACTTTGAGGTTCTCTGAATTTGCTTTAGCCATTTTTAAACCTATTCCATATACATGCGTCTGTGTATTCCTGTATATTAGAATTTTCACAAAATGTTTAGCTCCCAAGAGCTCATTCTTGGTGAAGGAACTGGGTTTATCTCTAATCTTGATTTAAGTTTTGTTGGTGAATTTAGTACTTAGCTTCGAAATCTACCTCCGCCTGTAGGCCCGAGCCGGCAGGGATTTTTTTTTTTTTTTTTTTTTTTTTTTACAATTGCTTTAAAACATGGATTAATTTTCTTTCGTTTCGAGTCAATTTCGGGTAGGAGTGCTGCGAACTTTCGGGACAGCGAATTTATTTTTGTAGGTTTCGGGTTTCCTTTAAAAATAAAGTTTCGGCTTCGTTTTGGATGTAACCGAAACCCGGCAGCTTAGTGATCAGCACATTGCGCTGCCACGCTACAGGTCCAGAGTGCCGCACTTGGTCAAGCTTTTCATCCCCTCGGGGTCGATAAAATAACTACTAAACTTGCTTTTTGGACTGAAAAATGATGGCTCCGCGTTATGTTGACCACCTGAGCGGCACATATGCAGTATAGTACTTCAAAGCCATGGTGTTGTAAACAGGTTGGCCACTATAGACCGATATCTTTAATGGATTGTTGAGCTTAGTTTAGTTTGTTGTCCATAGAGCTTAGTTTAGATTGTTGGGTAATTGTGATGTCTGGAGAACGTTTTTAGCCCTGAGCTGGTGCGCCGCTGGTCACATGACACGTGGGCGTGGGAGAGAACGGAGAGATTCTCTTTGAGTGAGGTAGAGGTAGTATACCGGCCTTTGTGCTTGGCGGGTTTTGAGAAACCAAAAGTGGTTATAAAATTACACAGGTGCTATGGGCACTGGTTATAAAATCACACAGGTGCTACGGGCACTGGAAAATAATAAATTTAGTAGTGTAGTTAAAGTGAAGATTTATGTAATGAAAGATAAATATGGAAGTAGTGTTGTGCACCCTATATGTGAAATTTACACATATTTATATATAGTCTGTGTCATCGTTTGTTATCATTGTACCTTGTGTTCGTCATGTACCGTCTTTCTGCACTTACGTAAATAATCTCAATGTTTGTTTTAAAAAGCGAATGATATGTGAAATACATAGACACCTTATATAAGGAAAATAAAAGTAATCATCTAGAGGTTTACATTTCAAATCAAGGGGAATATAATTGCACTCATGCAAGACCCTGGTGTGCATAACATTAAAAGGCTGCCACTAAAACAGAAAGTTACTAAATAATCCTTTGAACTTGATTTTATTTTTATTTTTCCCCCCTTAAAAATTACTTCTTTTTCACAGAATTTGTAGATAGTATACACAGACAGGTGGCGAAGGCAAATTACTAAATAAAGGACTTTTTCCTCATACTGGAAAAGAGCTGGTGTTTGTCACGTTTTTGTAAGAATATTGAATGACCTTGAATAATAAATCAGAAATAATAGTGCATAGGTAAAAAAAACGTGCTTTATTAAGTCTACTTTGCAGATTCGATGTGTTAAGCCCTTTGTTTCGTCATGTTCACTATATTCAACAAAGAATTACTTCTTTTTGGTTTTTCCTGAAAATACTTTTACGTATTTAATTTCTACTATGTATTATTTTTGTGTTATTCAAATATTGAACTGCTACTAATGCGGGCACATTGCATTATTATAATTGTTAGTGTTACTTGGAAAATTCGATCAATTTTTCCTTCGAGTTACGATTGATTGCTTATTACTTAAATATGTAATAATAGAACCAATGGAGTAATTAGAGATACAAATACTTGGAAGAAAAGTGGAAAAATTCGGAGAAAACGAGTGTTTTTTAAAGGTTCTGTTTTCTGAAGGAGTTTATTTTCTACTAGTCGCCCTTGGCGACCAGTTTGGTCTCCCTTAAAACTTATGTTTGGGAAAGCATGCTAAGCATTGTATCATGTTACTTTTATTCATAATTTAATTTACTTGGACTCCCTTTAATATAATTAATATAATCCCTTAAACTAATATTAGTTTTGTTGCATTAAAATATCGCAATTTGTTGATTTTCTGTAAGCAAGTAAACCCTATTGGTCCAACTTGGTCCAATAATCGCAATTTCTGTGCCACATACGATAGCGTAATATATATATAGATTGGAAAAAAATTTAAATATTATTTATAAAATAATGTATTCAAAAATTCAGGATAACTTAACTATAATTTTTACACAAGTTAACTTGGTCCATGTATGTAATAAAGTTTGGGATTTTGTAATCGATTTTTCACTTACTTCCTGATGTGCTAGGATTAAACGCTACTTTTGACTGTCACTGTAAGCAAACTATAAATGCTACACACTTCATTTTCAATAGTCGTTGTACAATAATAAAAATCAATAACATATAAAAATTGCAGGGCAATCCGGGTATACTTACGAGAGTTAGAGCACGAACAGACCGACAGACAAACCGAAGTCATAAATTCTTTCCAATCATGGTGGAAAGTGTTAAAAAACGACAACTATTTTAAAATCATAAGGTAGTAACTTTAATAGCATATTGAAGTTACGCCGTGATTGACAATTTTTTACAAAAGATAGAACCTATAAAATCCAGAAAACGAACAGTCAGAAAAACTTAGCATTTTTGGGTCCTAATGATAGGGGACCACCACCAAAACGAGCACTTTCCAAATATATATATAGTGAAACCTCCTTAAACGGTCACCTCTAAACAACGACAACATCCGAATACCGGCCACATATTGATGGAACCAAACACATTCCGTAGCATTAACATTAGTACGAACCTCTAAATAAGGAATTCTGAGCAACGGCCGTTCAAAAGTCACGAGAAATATTTTTTAACAGTTTCTGGTACAATTTCATATTTATCTGCAAACCAAAATGGGAAGCAGATCAAACTAAATTTACTTAATATGTCAATAAAATGTTTCTTAATCTCTTGAACACTTAATCTTTTTCCAAAACTAGACATAAAAAATGAAGACATTAATATGATGAGGAAAATTTAGATAATATTCTTAGAACAGCAGGCATAACTAACACGAACGCCAGTATGTTTGTATGTCTGGACAAAGATTTAGCAGTTACTGCCACATTTGATTCATACAGCAAATGGTTGAAGATAGGAGAGAGGAAGAGAAAAGTGATGCGGAAGGGGATGTGGAAGAGATTATAGAATCGCCCAAAATTTCCAGTATTAGCACATCTACCAAATTTTTCACGAACCGTCGTGAAATCCAAAATTTTGCATTAAATCATAATGATGATGAGTTGTACAGAAAAACAACTCATACTATTATTTCTTTGGAGTAAGATAGATGCAGAAAAAAAGCAACTGCAAATCACTGATTTTCTTAATGTAATAAAGCAACAAAGATTAATTAAAATCTGCGAATTTCTATTTAAATTTATATAATTATGATTTTCTTTAACTGAAACCTCTGAATAGCGGTCACTTTTCATCGGTTACACTGTATATGGAAATCGGAGCATCTGTTCAAAAGTTGTGCAGATGCATTCAAAATAAATAAATAAAATTAACACACAATCGAATTCTGTAACCCCTTTTGTTAGAAGTCTATAAATGAAATTTTAACATAGGGTATAATTAAATTTCAACAATAATTTTATATTTTACTCGATTAGTTGTGACAGACTTGAGACACACACACTCTTATGTCTCGACACACCTGTTCTCAATTATAATTTTACGCAGAAACTTTTCTCAGAAATAAAATGTATAAGAAAAGAGATATATGATTGTAAGGTGAGGGTGGGGAATGGGGAGTAAGGGCAAATCGTGCTTTACACAACTGGTGTTCTGGTCTCTGTTTATCCACAATTAACTTTCTACAGTTTTCAGTGCCACGAAATTTAACATGTACTTATGTGAAAGTCAGATTAGATCGGAGATTTCTTGGAGTTCAGCTTTCTTTTTTTAATCGGGAAAAACCCAAGCATGGTTTTCCCCGGACGTTTTGCGGTGCAGTATTGTGTCTTAATAATCTTTACAACACATGTAATATATCTTAAATGTTAACTCAGACGTTCCGGATAGAGGTCTGCACGGGCCGACATTTCCAGGCCCGAGCCCGGCCCGACTCATAGAGAAAAAAAATCGGCCCGGCCCGGAAAAAAGTTAAAATCTCGGCCCGGCCCGGAAAAAAGTTAAAATCTCGGCCCGGGCCCGGCCCGAGTGAACTTCTACAAAACATTGATTTTTACGTCGAATTGGTTAAAAATTTGTCTCATACGAGGAGTTCTGACATAAAATATTTATCTTAATTTTTTTTTCATGTTTATAATCTTTATTTTTATAGAAGTACAGCAGGCTGCGATATTTATTTTTTTAATGAATCTCTATTTCTTGTATGTAAATGTTTCAGTTATCATTAATATTGTTAATCCATATTCCATGTATAGAAGTGTTAAAAATCGGAAAAATGCTATACAGTAAAATCTTCTAAGATGGAATTGCATAGAAAAGCAAAAAAAAATGCGTTATAGACAAGTTCCCTTCTTAGCAAGTGTAAATGTATTATATATTCTTTTCTTACTTATTAGTATATTTATTTTGCATGGATCAACACGTTTTTCAGTTTAAAACAGGGTTCCGTCATAGGCAGGTTCCTTTTCACACATTTTACTGTATTTTAATTTAGTTATATTTTAATATGCGTAGGAATCTACTATTCTTTAAAAATAATAAATTTTAATGTTTAAGTGTAGAATAATGGCGATTCAAAAATGTATGCATTTTTTGCAAAAACTTTTGGGCCAGGCTTAATTTAACTAACCTTTAAATGGATCAGGCCACGCTGAAACAATGATTTTCATACGGGCTGGCTCAAAACTAGGACTGAAAATTTTGGGCCATGAAGACTAGGAATGAAACCAGGCCCGGCTCTGTACAGAAAAATTAAATTAGGACCGGCCCGGCCCGAGCCTTCAGAAAAAAGTATGGCCCGGCCCGGCCCGAACAGTGTGGAGCCCGGGCCCGGCCCGAGTGCCGTGAATGAAAATCGGCCCGGGCCGGCCCGTGCAGATCTCTAGTTCCGGATGTTTTGTGGGGAAATGTTGTCTCAGTCTACATTATAAAGCAAAATCGTATCCGTGAGTAACACTAACGACGGTAGCAACGATCTAAACAATCCATTTCTCTATTTTCACAAATTTGATTACAATAGAACCTTTTTTATCCGAAACTCTTTTAACGGACACTCTCGGTTAACCGAAATCCATTTTTAAAGCTTTTTTTTTTATTTTTTACTATTACATTCCTGTGTGCAAAATCAATTTTAAAACCTTTTTTAACACTTTCCAACAAAGTTAAAGTGTTTATGACTTCGGTTTGTCTGTCCGTCTGTCCACGCTCTAACTCTCGTAAATATGCTCGGATCGTTCTGAAATTTTTGGATGTTAGTGACCTCTACCATAGCACGGTCTTTATTTCAAATTAAGTTTGCAGGATGTTTAGTTCATTTACAGGGACAGTCAAAAGTTTTCCGTTACATTACGGCCATTGGGAAAAAATCGTTTCAAATGATTTTTAATGGTGTTACATTCTTTCAAACATAGTAAAATTGATATTCCTTTATGAAGTCCATTAAAATATACATTCTGTTGAATATGCGGTGCAAAGAATAGTTATTGTTCATTTACAGGGCCACACAAAAGAATTCCGTTGATAATGGTATAGGGGGAATTGTTTGCTGTGTATTTGAAAAGATTTCAGATACTATATTGTATCCGAATTACTGTATATTAGTAATGTTGCTCGAAATTCATTTTTAATTATGATATGCGCTTTTTTCACTATATTTATGCATACTATAAAGTGCGTATAAATGCTATAGTTCATATACAGGGCTACAGAAATGAATTCGTAAAGGTTACTGAGTATGAGCATAAATTGCATAAAGGTGGGTTTTAAAGGAGTTATGCATTTTTACGCTGAACTGAATTTAGTTTACTAAGAAATATTTGTAGAATATAGATAAAATGATATACAGGGCCACGCAAAGAGTTGAATACATGGCCGTCTATGGGTGATAAATTCTGAAAATGTAATTTCAGTGTTTTAATTTGAATTAAATTTTAGCTAAATAGTGGCATGTAATAAAGGTACTAGGTAAACTACAGAGCTGTACAAAAGTATTCAAGTATGTTTCCATCTATTAGTATAAATTGCTGAAGAATGAATTTCAACCTTGTTATGTAGAAGAAAAGAAATAGTATTAGAAAATAAAGGGAAGGAAGGATTTTAAATTTAAATTATTAAAAATAGAAGTCTATAAATATATTATGTAAATTTAATATGAATTAGAAAAGAGAGAGTTTATTATTAATCTTGGCCAAAGGATCGTTAGTGGTTAATGAAAACATTGCATGTGTGAGAAGTAAATAAATATAAACTGGTAACTTCATGGTGAAAATTAAAACAATAAAAAGAAACTCACCTGAACTGAGAATTCTACTTCATCATATCTGAAATTGTGTTATGTTGAGCATATTTAAAATTGTGCCAAGTATTAAATTTTTACTTTAAACGTTTGTAATTAATTATTCTGTAATATGTCATTGTAATAAATTAATTTGGCACTTTATGATAAGATCAAGAGACACATAAATCAAAATACAGGAAAATACACAAATATACTTAAATAAACAATTTCCTTTATTAAAATATTATTTTAATTAAATGGGGGGAATGGGGAGAGAAAACAAGATGCATCCGTTTATACAATTACAATTATCAATATATTTTACTGTTATATTCGAATGTATATAAATGTTTACTCTATTGAATGTAAAATGTACAAGGAATATATTTTAAAAACATTAAAGACTGATTCATACCAATATTGCCAACATCGTCTTTTGTTATGATTCACTTAATGAGAAATTATCAAATTAATGGGATACTGTTGTAAAAGTTCCACCACATAGTTCAATATCTAGTTCTTGGAAACAATAAATCCTACATTCCATGTCGAAATGCATAACATAACTACTGCAAGATCTGGGCACTCATAAAGAAGAATCACCTCAGAGATTTTGCTGAATCACGCCCAGAGAAAATGCAAAATTCATACCTGTTCTTGTTTGTAGCATGTTTCTAAGGTTACATACTGGTAGATCCTAATATTTGTTCGTAATAGCATATTCACATGATAATGATGGATGGTGTAGAACAGCACATATTTGAATTCTCTATAAAGACCGTTGAATCACACCTCGATATTTTTCTTCTTCGTCATCTCACTTTAGCGATACCATTTTGTGACGTCGTTGACAACAGAGTGATATATAACGATGTTGTGAAAGCAATTCATCTTATGCCTTTACAAATTTTACTTTGAAAAAAGATTTAACTTTAAGATTATTTTAAAATGAGATAATCATAATTGCAATATCAAGCGAAGGACCCGTTTAGCCCGACGCCGATATGCCAAGAAATAGAAATCGGCGGTGCCGCCGAGCACGGAGCACGTCCGCTCGCGCTAGAATCCAGGCAGGAAGAGAGAGACGCTATTCCAAAAGGACGCTACCAAAAAGACGTCGTTAGGAACGAACGTCGTTGATTGGCTGATTTAAAATCGATGCCACACAGAGTAATAGAAGTCTGAATCAAAGATCGTTGTGATAAATTTGAATTTTAGATTTTAAAATTATTATGAAAATATTCTATTTCAGGAGAAAGTATTAAAATTAAGATTTATTATTTTATTATTGATAATTTTTAACGATCTTTTATGGCGAGTAAATTAAAATTGTTTTTAAGTAAAAATTAACTGAAAACGAAAATTGATGAATATTTAAAGGGAGAATTAAAATTTTTTAAAGTAAAAAGGTTTATTGATTTAATTTAAATATTTTAAAACAATTTAAAAAATTAATTTTAATTGGAAAGGATGTTATCGCATAACAAACCTGTTATGCATTTTCTTGCTAAACTAAATTTTCCCATTATATAGTATATATATCAACCTACAGATCAAATACAGGGCTGTTCAAAAGAATTGGAATACATATTTGGGTATGGACAGTAACTACTGAAATCAGTTTTTCAAATGTTTTATGCGTTTTATAATATGTTTACTTAGTTATCTTATTTACCTTATTTCCATAAATAATGAAGTTTTGTTAAAGCATTCAGGAAGTGTTGGAAAGTGTTTCATAATCTATGCTTAACGCATGATTTTTCTTTCTTGTTTTTAACTATCATATTACTTGTGTGCAATCTGTCCTTTCCAAACTACGAGTACATGTAAATATCTTCGTTCCCCTTTCTTAGAGTTGTTTTGAAATTAACTTCAGCTCCCGTAAACTGCGAAGTGGAACGAAGAAAACGAACAAATTAGCAATTCTGAGGCTTTTGAATGTTTTGCAAAAGGTTTGGCATGGCTGGAGCAGCAGAAGGACTGTGATACTGGTGAACTAATAATATTAAAAAACTCCGTGATAGAGTTTCGAAGAAAAGGCAATCGAAACTGCGACAAACAAAACTTTTTTTTCTAACCCTTGTATGTAATAGGTTCTTAATTTCAAAATTAAAATTCAGGTAATTGATTCTTATTTCTATTTTGCTATTGCTTTATTTTTATTAATAATAATATGTACAAGCACTTGTTATCAGAAAAAGAAATATTGCACATATCTCTTCTTAATCTTAAAATTGAAGCATTCTCGATTATCCGAAAGATGGTCGATCCCAATTACTTAGAATAATCGATATTCTACTGTATTTCTAAATGTCGCATAATTTAAATTTTTACACTGTTTAATAAGGAAAAAAATATTTACTTTCAAGTGCAATTTGGTTGAAAACTGCATTTCAGCCTACTGATTTTTTAAAGTTTTAAAATAATTTTCAAGCATGATTTTTTAAAAATCTATCTATTATCGCGTGCAGCTCGATTACAGAAGATAACCCGTTTGCACTTATGAAAATATAAATAGATCGGTGTTTGTTTCCGGCAAATATTGTTTTTTCGTGTATTGAAAATACTATTTAGTTTATTTTGGAGGCGCGTGAATTTAGCGTTATAAAAAGTACGAAAACAAAGACAGACACGAAAAGAGTCAGTGCCAAAAAAAAAGGTTGAACTTTCACGCACGGCAAGGGATAAAACGCATGCTATTCTAAATTTTACTTTTTAACATATTAAACAACAAAATGTGTGTATCAGGTGTAAGTTATGTAACCAGAAATGAACGCTTTTAATAAAATTATTAGAGTCACCCGGAGTAATTCCTGGTCACAGAGTTTCTGGGAGTAATTCTTGGTCATTTTCCTTTTTGTTATCAAAATAGCAATTTATCAAACTATAAAAAATTTGTAAAATACTTTGAATCATGTGCTTTGCAATGTATGCCTTGATTATTCATTTAGTTGAAATTTAATATTGAAAAAAATATATTCCAAACTGCTACTCAAATTTCTGAAAAACAGCATTGACCTTGATTTTTCCATATTTTACAAAGATCTGCGTCATTCTTAAAGACTGAATTATTTTATTTTTATTTTATTTCAACTATGACATATCACAGTTTTTAAAACTGATTATAAAATTTTCCTCTACGATATTAAAATCTTTTATACGAGCAAGCCAAACTAAGCCCATATTTGTGGGGTAATTCCTGGTCACTGCGGGGCAATTCCTAGTCAGTGCTTAATAATGTAATTTTGCAATATTTATACTTGGTATTTTATCTGTTATAACTGAATAGCCTTAAAATTATTGTCTTACAACTTTTTTCAACCAAAAGTGTAAAGTAGCATCTTTAACTGTAACTGTAAAGGAGGAAAACAATAAATGCTCTGAGGGAAAGGCACCCTAGATGACTGAACAATTAAGTAGAAATTATATCGCATTTCAAAATGTCAAAATGGTGCTTAAAAATATACATAATGCAATAGGCTGACATATGCAATAGGCTAACATAATCATTATGCTGTGTATTATGATAAAGATCCATATTGAAGTTTGTGTACAATTTCTTGAAAAAGGAGCCGGAAACTTCCGATGACCTACGCGAGATAGAATCGAAAACAAACACTCAGTATATATTTTATGGGCCAATAAATTTGGAAAGTATTCATTAATCCATTCACAATGGATGAAAAAGTAATAAATATTGCTTAATAAATGTTACAAAAATTCTTTGGCTAATTATTGTTTTGTAAAATATACAAGTGTCTTTCTCACATCAAATAAATTTGTATTTATACCAGGGCTGTTGAGTCGGTGGGAAAAATGGACGACTCCGACTCGAACTCCGGGAATTTTGACAGATCCGACTCCGACTCTTTCGCTCAAAAATGGGTCTAACTCTGACTCCTACTCCGCAGCCCTGCTTGTAAAATGGACGACTCCGACTCTTTTGCTCAAAATAGGCCTGACTCCGAAGCCCTAATTTATACCCAAAACAAAGTCTGTGTGTTATTTTTTCACAATTATGACATGAACGAAACTTTTACAAGATTGATTCTACTTATTTTAATATTCAGTCTTAAAAAATTAACTTTACTACTTTATTTACATTTAAAAAAAAGGATGCTGACCTATAATTACCCCCAGAAGTGACCAAGAATTACTCCGATTCCGGGTTAATTCCTGGTCACTTTTAAAAATTATAATTATTTCAATTATAAGTGTATATATATTTAAGTAAGCATTTCATTAAATAGTCATCGGAGTTTTCTTATGACACACCAAAATTGGGACAATATCTTTAATAATTTTTATAATAATTGGATGTTGTTGATTTTTGACCAGGAATTATCCCGGGTGATTCTACTTTCAATGTATCTTTTTTACGTATAATATCAGAACCACATAATGTATAAAACAATATCACTCGCATCCTAATTTTTTATAGGATGGAAGAATCAGGGCCGGCGTAACGTTACGTGGGGCCCTGGCATTACAGTTAGTTGGGCTTAATATATACTGTAGTACTGATAAAATTTGTTTTTTAAATTATATATGCCATAGAATAATATATAATATAGATAATAAAACGTACAAAAAAATACCACTACTTTCACATTTAATTAGAATAATACTATATAATAAAGATAATAAAGCGTACAAAATATTACCATTACTTTCACATTTAATGTGCATGTTTATTTTTTATTTCACAAAACCTCCTATCCTTTACAATATTTTAAATATTTATTCGTTTACGTTCTTGGTTACTTAATACTCACTTTTTTTTTTTCATGAAGAAATATTTAAAAAGAATTCTACAGCAAAAATATTATTATTTTATACAGAGGAAACGTTATTTCGAATTGTATAGAGCGAATCGGGCCCCCTAACAAGACTCCAGTTGGTGCGGGCCCCTGGACAGCCACCCCGTTTGCCAGATGGTTGCGCCGGCCCTGGGAAGAATCACCCTTAAAGGCTTCCTTTATGTACAAAAATAAATAAATAAAGTATGTTTATAATAAACATTGAAAGTTGAGAAGGAATAAATTTTAATTCTTGGACTGATATTGGCGGTATTTGTTGATGATGAATGTATACATTTCAGGGGTTGGCGAGCAGGACATAAAAACACGCTTATTTGTTCCGTTTTAAAAATGATTATTTGATTACGGAAAATTGAATGATATTACTACGACCAATGACGACCTTTGTAATTAGGTTGGCATTGATTTCCCTTTGACTAAGAATACTTTTAGTTCCCAAGACCGCATCCACCGCTGTCGCGAGAACTGACGTCTGTTTTGATTCAGATTGATTGTTTCAGTTATACATCTGAAAATAAACTTGTATAAAATGGTTAAGTAAAAATGTCGCTACCCTTTTGAAACTATTCTATAAGAAATCCATTTTAAATATGACGTAATTTTCACCATTAAATGCTTTTTGAACGTAATAATGTAATTATTTTAAAGTTTTATTTCTTTTTTAATATTCGCTTGTAAATATATATTTTTTAATTGAAAAATATTTGCAATTATTATTATTATTTGGACTTTTTTTAAATCTGGCAACAGTAGATAAAAAAAGAAAAGCTATTTTAAACTATGAATTAAATAAAATAAGTTAAAACTGGTGTGAATGACTAAGAACAAACAATCTTCTTGAAACACCATCAAAAATTTGTAAATGCGCTAGGCCTTTCGAAAGATCTGAGTCTTTCTTCGTCAGGCGCAAAAAAGACGTCCTTCTACTATGAAAGCAGAGGCAAGACTGAAATGAGAGACAAGGGAAGGGAAACAAGCTGGAGAAACAGCCAATAGGAAGTTAGAAATCAACAGCCAATAGGAAAGTAAAAGACAACAGCCTATCACAGAAGAGAATAATCAAAACAAAAGAACACAAAGTAGGAGGGGCAAAAAATGGGAGGGGAAAAAATACCTATAATCCAATATGGGAACACATGAAATTAAAAATGAATAAATAAATGAATAATATATATATAAAAAAAAACAGACTAATAATAATACAAAAATAAATTAAATGGTAGTACTGAAAGGTTGATTCCACAATGCTCTCTGCAGCTTGGAAAAACCTTTTCAGTACTACCATTTAATTTATTTTTGTATTATTATTAGTCTGTTTTTTTGTTTTTTTTTATATATATATATTATTCATTTATTTATTCATTTTTAATTTCATGTGTTCCCATATTGGATTATAGGTATTTTTTCCCCTCCCATTTTTTGTCCCTCCTACTTTGTGTTCTTTTGTTTTGATTATTCTCTTCTGTGATAGGCTGTTGTCTTTTACTTTCCTATTGGCTGTTGATTTCTAACTTCCTATTGGCTGTTTCTTCAGCTTGTTTCCCTTCCCTTGTCTCTCATTTCAGTCTTGCCTCTGCTTTCATAGTAGAAGGACGTCTTTTTTGCGCCTGACGAAGAAAGACTCAGATCTTTCGAAAGGCCTAGCGCATTTACAAATTTTTGATGGTGTTTCAAGAAGATTGTTTGTTCTTATGAATTAAATCCCTATTCAGATACTGAAATTTTGAATAAAAAATTGGAACAAAAACTTACAGGTCACAATAAATTCAATTGCGGCAGCAACAGTATCAGCATTAGTTACTTTTTTAAGAAAAAGCCTACAAAATTATATGAAGAAAATCTGTTCAGTCTTGATAAAGGGAAACTGTTGAAAGTGAAAAAAAAAATGGATGCAGTGTTTCTGAACAACTAAACAGTATGAGAAAGAGAAAATAACAAACTCGTTAGTATTTAAAACTATGTTAAATTTAAGCAATTAAATAACCACATGCTAAATTTTCTTAGAAAACTAGGGGGCTCTGCCCCCTATGAGCTACGCTTGCCAACCCCCGTTCAGACACCGCAAACACTAAAAGCACGTTAATTTGATCGGCTTTATAAAAATTTCGGAAGAATGAATTACAATTTTTAAAAAAAGTTGCTATCTCCCTAACGGGTTGTTTTTGTCTTTTAAATCAGATGAAAAGATTGAATCAGATTGATGAAAATAAACTAATATAAAATGATTTAAGTAAACAGTCTTTGTCTCCCGGTATTTTTTAACAACGGTATAAGATTTTTTTTTTAATAATACATTTTAGATGTATCGTTTTAAATCTGACGTAATTTTCAGCAAAGTTTTCTTTCCCTTTTTAATGTTCACGTGAAAATATTTTTGTTGTTAGAAAGGAAATATTGTTTGCGCTGTCTTAGAATTCTCAACACGAGCAATGCGACTCTTGTGGGCACTTCAATAACATCTGCATTGGTTCAAAATACCTCAATATGTTGATTTTCTATAAGCAAATAAATTCTATTGGTTTACAATGGAAATCTCTGGGAATTTGGCGAAATGTAAGAGATATAGCCAAGTTGGCGTCACTTTTGGCGAATAATTTTGGTCACCAAATTTGGCGATGTGTCGCCAAGTTGGCGACAAACATGGCGGCATTTGGCGACAGAACAGGGTCCCCCCTATCGTAACCCCCTTTATAGGTATGAAGATGCATTAAATGCTGTTCAATAACCTATGAGATGCGTTTCATTGATACGATAGCGTAATGAGGGGGGGGGGGGTGTAAAATCCGCTCCCGGCACTATAGGTTTTTTCCCGCGCCCCTTTGACTACGTTTGCAGTTTTTTCGCACTCTTTTGACGAAATTTACCGTTTTTTCGCGCTCTTCTGACACTATTTGCCATTTTTTCGCGATCTTTCGACGAAATTCGCCGTTTTTCGCGATCTTTCAACGAAATTTGCCGTTTTTTCGCGATTTTTCAACGAAATTTGCCGTTTTTTCGCGATTTTATGACGAAATTTGTCGTGTTTTCGCGATCTTTTGACGAAATTTGCCGTTTTTTTGCGATCTTATGACGCAATTACTCATTTTTTCGCGATCCTTTGACAATTTCGGATTTTTCACAATCCTTTGACAAAATTTGCGGTTTTTTTTTTCGCGATCATCTGGCGAAATTCCCGATTTTTCTTCGAAAGATTGACGAAATTGATTTTTCCGGCGATCATTTGTCGAAATTTGCGATATATTTTATGCTCGAAATTTCAGATTTATGACCGATCTTTTAATTTTCGGAAATGACTGCCTCAGTTTTTCGGAAAATTCGGGACAGAATCACCCCTGGGAACAGAGTGACTGACAATTTGTGGCGAAGAGGTCTCAATATTAAGGATTGGGCTGTTTCTAAATGCATTGACAAAATAATTGATAAGAATTCACCTTTTATTATCATGGATTTTTAGTTTTATTATTTTTTTAACTAAAATAATTATTCTTTAATTAATATCAATTGATTTTTAATTTAAATGGTAAGTATTTTAAAACTACTGTTTTTAATCAAATTGTCAAAATAATATAACATGTTATTTTGTTAAACATTAAATTAATTTGCAGAAAGTTTTTGACCCAATATTTGTGTGCGCGGAAAGTTTTTGGTTTTATACAAGTTTGTATATATATAGCTTCGAACAATTCCTTTTTTGTGTTAATACTATTTCCGAATCATAATCCTTACCTTATTTAATATCAGAATTCTGCGATTAATTAACATTAAAATTAGGCAAAGATTTCTATTCGGAAGAAGAAACAAACTAAAAAGTGGAATAGTTGGCAGTGAAGTATATGCAGGTAGATATATTTAATTTTTTTATTTTGCTAAAGGAAAAAAGTATGCTTTAAGTTCTGCAAATAATGAATGAAATATAAATATGTGAATTGGAGTAATGGGGATGAGGGCACACTACGATTTTAGTACTGCAGAATATTAGGGCTCCGGTACTTTTTTTGTTAGAAATTAAGCCCTGATTACAATATTTTAAACATATTGAAATTGACATACATCACTGAGGTGTACTACAAGGTTCCTACTATACAATATGGTGTGCACAGAACTTATCGTTTATTTACAGGGACACACAAAAGAATTTGACAATAGAAGAAAAAACTATTGAAGCCTACGAACAATAATAGCTGGGAGTGCGTTTCCAGTTGTGGTGCGCGTTTTTTAAATGTAACTATTTTTTAAATATTACTTGCTGTCTGTAAATTCTATAGATCATATACAGGGTCGTACAAAAGTTCTCAACAACATCCGTTTATTGACGAAAATTGCCGAGTGGAAATTGTCAACTGTGCTATGCGTTTAACTGAACTAAATTTTAGCATACTATGTATATGCATACATATCTGTAGATCATATACAAAGAAAATTGTATATTTTAACGACTATTCATGTTAAACTATTTATTTAACACAATCAAACTGATTGGTAAAGTAAGCCAAAGTTTGGCCTTGTAAGCCGAGGATCTGGGTTCGATTCCCGGCCTGGGCATTTTTTTGCTCATTTGGAAATATTCATTTCGTATTCATGTTAATTTCAGAAATCGGATTTTCAAATGCGTTATGCGTTTTCCAAATTGTTGATTTAGACGTCAGTTTTCACCTGGTAAACTGTAAAGCTTTCTTATAGTGTTCTGAATGTGTTGGAAAGTGTTTCATAATCTATACTGTACGCATGATTTTTTGATCTTGTTTAATTGTTACTCCGCTGACTATTGATTGTACAATTGGTATTAAAATTTAAAGAATTATTACCTAAATAAGATTTTTTGATTTTAGTAGCTTTAGTCTATTAACAATATTTCATTAGGGTTAATGTATGTTTTTGATCAGAACGCCCTTCTTTCTTTCTTTAACTAAAGAAACACTATACACTATCTTCTACCTACTGCTGTGCCAACCATTTCCTTATCTCTCTTAGTAGCCAATTTTGTTCTGCGGTAGTTGTTAAATGTATTTACTTCCATATTTCATTGTTACCAAAAGTAAATACTAAACAGCAGTGCTGTATTTTCATTAGTATCTTTTGTTTAACGGATAAAGTGCCAAATAAACTATAAAGTTAATTTATCGCTGATAGTCATGAGCTGGCGACGTTCCACATTTCTTTTCATTACGGAAGCTTGTCATTAGTTGCAGGTGGCACCCATGCGATTCATTAATCGTCAACCTTAGAAATTATCGATTTTTTGCATTATTCTGGCGGTGATGCTTTGTTTCTTTATCAAAAGAAACACCTTAGCTCATCTTTTGGAATTGTCTGTTGAATTTTTCATCTTATTAACAAAAGGTTAATGACGTTTGATTTTTCGATACAACATTTTGTTGAGTTCATTATATTGACCATGGTCTATGTTTAGCATTTTTCATGTAAGTGTGATATATTAACAACATAAAGTTATTAAAAAAGGTGATGAGTTGATAAAAACGGATTTTTAATCCTCCGATGGAGTAAAAGAAATTTTTTTCCTATTTTGTTTTGTTGGTTTTAATGTAATTGTGTTTACTACCTCTCTGATTTTTGTTTGAAGATTATTTAAATGTGTTGCACAAATATCAGAAACATAGATTTATGTGAAAATTTTAATGTATTTCAAGTACATAATTTTATCATTATTTGTATTATATTCTAAGATCTTATAAACGCCATCATATGTTTCATCATATTTAAAGTGCAAACCCAAATTTTTAAGATCGATTTCGGCTTATCTGAGCATGTCTAATGCTGGCTCTCTAAAGAAAGTCTGCATTCGAATCCCTCCTCTGGCATAATTGTTTCTCTGATATTGTTTGTTACAATAAATTATATTTTATTTCAGAAGGGAAAAGTTATAGAATTTTTATTTTTCTTCATTATTATTAAATAAATTTGATCTTCTCTCTATTTTTTAATTGATTTTTTTAATTTTAAATTAAAATCTTTGGCATGTAATTACGGATTAAATAAATTGAAATTATCTTCAATCTTTGGTATTTTTTATTGCAATTGATGGATAAGACTTATATACTAAAAAGGGGAACTTCCGATATATTGAATACAGAATGCAATGAAGATTTGCGCATGGATAAGGTACTATACAGTTATCATATAAATATTGAAAGATATAACGTGCTATACGCAGGGCGTCTTGAGAAAATAAATCTCAAAGTCTGCGTTTAAGTTGGATAAATTTCTTCCTTTGGCAAGTGGCTCAGTAGCATGGTTGGCAGCGCGCTGTGTTTCTGAATTTTTTCTTTGAGTTCGAATCCCAAGCAGACTTATTTTTCGCAGCGAAAATGTTTATAAATTATTTTCGAACAACAATTGAAAAATGTATAATCGTTGAAATATACAAAAATATATAAATAAGAAATGCGTACAAGATAAATACAAAAACTTATAGTGCCGTACAGGATAACGAGAATATGAATTTATAATACACTCAAAAAAAAAAAGAAATACAAATCACATTCTTTTATAATTTTACAAATTTATGAGGGCGTGATAGCGCAGAGTAGCGCCTAAGGACGAGCCGCAAACTCGCATACACTCAACGTCCTAACACACTTGATGTCAACCAACCGTTTTGGCGAGAAAACTTGAATGAACTTCTTTACGCATGCGCGTGTCAAAAACAGATAAATTTTGCATAGGTTTGTATTTACTTGGACATTTCGAGATTCGACAGCGTGTTTCTTCTTTATGCAGTAGCAAAAATAGACGGCATGCATTGACGTCACGTTGCTATTAACAGCGACTGATGTTCTAATCTGGTATTACATATGGAGCCCACACGAAACGTCAGAACTCCCTGTTTGCCTTTAAAAACACGTGTTATCTTTCTGTTTAATTTAGATTTTTCATATTTCTATTATTATAGTGCTAATAAGTCAAAAAAGTCAAATGGAGAGCATCACATTCGCCTTATATTTGGACGCCATATGAAGCAATAATGCTGACGATATAACTCAAAAAAAGCTAGAGCTTATATTGCAGGATGCACAATTATAGTGAAGCACCTATTCAGTGGTACTTGACCGATTTTAAGCGTACATAACATTTTAAACCAATTAAAAAATATCAAGACTGTACTTATATCCAAATTTGGCGCACTATTGTGGTAACCTTGCCACTAGTACTTTTCAACTAATATTCATTGTTGAAGCTGATACTGATTTCTCCATAGGAAATCAAACTATAATTGATTAACTATTAAGTTTAAGTGGTGTTTTTGCGATGTCTTTCGAAAACGAAGGGTGCTTGTGGGCCGGACCCCTCTTTGGAGTCGAATTTTGAAATATTCCACCACACATATTTACTAATTTTAATTATGCTCTATTCATGTCAAGTTTCAAGATTTTATTTCCATTGGTTTATGAAATATGGTGGAATTTTTTATTTTTTTTTTTATCTTAAATCTGCCCCTTTAGGGATCGAATTTTAAAAAAAGTAAAACATCCCTGTGCGACCACCTCCATTAAGCGACCCCCTCCTTGAACGATAATTTTTTCATGGAACGAAATTTATTCCCATAGACTCAATACTAATTTTACCTCCATTCAGAGATCATCCTAGTTGAACTCCCTCCATGAACGACCAATTTCTTTGAAGAAAGTGAAACAAATTCCGTTTTTTCCTCGTCGCTTGAAGAAGTTTTTATTAGAAAAATGATTCCGGAGGGCGCATTATTCATCAAACTTCTAAGTTTAGATTTTTTTCCCCGGTAATTTTTAACCCTTAAATGCCTGATTTTTCAAAAATCATTGTAATAATGTTTTTCGGCTTTCATTTTTTTAAATAAATCATGGGAAAAATACTTAAAAAAATCATATTTTGTTTAAAGTCTAGTTTACGGCTAAAAAACAGTTTGTTATTAATCGGCAATACTGGTGTTTAATTGAAAAAATAATTTCCCTCGATAAAATTCTATAATATTAAACACACAAGAATTTTAGGAACTATAGTAAGAAATAAATTTTACTTGCTCACTGCAGGTCAAAATAGGGTATTTCGCAAGCTCCCAAACAAAACAAAAAGAACAAGTAGCAACAATTGAAAAAAAATAATCTATCTTTATTCTTAAATAGCACAAGTGTTGCCATCTACATGTTGAAAATCGATTTAATAATATTTTCATAATGTATTTTGTTGGCATCATTAGGCATTATAGCTTCAATATTATTCTAATAGTATTTTAGAGCCTAAATTGGGTATGTTGCCGAAAAGCAACACCAGGCATTTAAGGGTTAAGTGTTTAACCCGTTCAGGACTGGCATCTTTTACACGAATTTTATTCGTTTGGTACTACCTTTTTGTTAATTATTTGAATTAACTGTATAAATCACGAAAATGTCGTAATTAAATAAAATCAATTTTACTTTTATTTTTTACTGGTATCAAACTCGAGCGTTTTAAGAACTTTTTGAGGGTGCATATCTGCACTCATGGTCCCGAACGTGTTTAAACCCCTTTGTGCCTTTTTAGGCAATGAACAGAAACTCTGATGACGAATTAAAAATGTTGGTCAATAAATTCCCCTGCCCTATTCTGTTAGGAAACTCCCAAAGAAATAGATAAATTAACGAAATCGTCATTATTTGTTCCCATCCAAAAAAAAAATTGCATTTATTTACTGAACTTCGAAAGGACTTGGAAATAAAAGTTATGAAAGATAAAACCGTAAAATCAAAGCAAATGTCAATTTTATATTAACTCGTACAATATTCATTTTTTAAACTCTGCAGTAATTAACTTATGTAATTAACTTTTGTTTTGGTAGTTAAATTTTTATATTTTTTCCTAATGTGAAAAATAAATTTTAGTAACATTAATTGTTATCTTTTTTCAACAATTAAAATGTAGATTTAAACATGACCTCCATTAAGACCGCCTCTCGAAGCAACCAATTTTTACTGGAACAGAACGTGGTCGCTTTCAGGAGGTTTTACTGTATATTCCTAATTTCAAAGCTCTTTGTCAACTGCAAGTATGTGAAAAATGAGCAGAAGCGTCGCGATGGGCGGTTATGGGGGGGGGGGGGGGACTTCCCCCTCCAATATATGTGAACTTGGGAAATTTGAGCTTAGATTTGGAAAATTCTAGATTTTTTAAAACTTTCTTTTTGCTGACTGCCTTTCTGAGTTCTGTAACAGTAAACTAGATAAATTTTCAAAAGAAATACGAAAAGCAGTCAGACTCAATTTGTCATTCTATTTTTCTGTGCTGCCAAAATATCATACATCTACCAGACCTGAATTTCCCTACTTTTGTACATCAACAGTGTCTTTAATCTAAATATCCTCCAAAAATTTGGTATTTTCTCAAAAATCACAAAATATCATGAGGCTGTTTTCATATGAAGTACGATTATGACTCGTACACAACAGAAGACAAAAACTTTCATTAAATGAACCAATAATTATCATTTTTATGTTTTTAGTTTCAGTATTTTTCTTTGGAAAGAACTTTTTTTTTTTTTTTTACGTATAAGTATCATTATCATTAAACACACATTGCACATATCATTTTAGTTGGAAAATAGAGCAACTTGTTACAAGTTGGGAAATTTTTAGATTCTCCCCCCCCCCCTTCCCACCCACCCCCGAAAAAATATTTGTACCTACGCCCCTGAAAATGAGTAACAAGATTTGACTGCCACATAAAAACAGAATTGTCAGTTAAAGGTAACAAGTAATAAATCGGATTAAAACCTTTGCATATGCGAACTTGGAACTATACTTTACTGGACAAATAATGCAGCGTGGACGCATGCGTGCCGTAATTCATTTTCTCCCCAAAGCGCTTGGCTATAGAGGTTGGTGTCCAGTGTTTTAGGAAGTTGAGTGTGTATGAATTTCCGGATGAGCCGATCCCCGTTCACAGATGACTTTTCAAAATAAAATAATTCGAATATTCATTGCAGGTCATATATGTATATATTTTTAAAGCAAATAGGTAAAATGCATGTTCTGGAACCGGTTCTGAGTATGAAACTGTCCGCAAGTAAAAAAGCTATAACGAAAATCGAAAGAGTACAAACGTACAATAAAAAATATCGACCTCAGATATCCTATGCAAAAAAAAAAAATCGTTTAGAAATAGTAAAATGCGAGCGAGAAATCCTATGGGACCGTACTTTGCAGTTTTCTCGCTGGCGTTTTATATTTTTAAAGGATTTTTATACGTAGGATAGCTGAGGTCGATACCTATTGGTGTACATTTATACTTTGATTGATTTTCGTTATAGATTTTTATATGAGGTTGGTTGCATACTTAAAACCGGTTCCTAGAGTGAAACTATCCTCATATTACAAACGAACAAAATTTGATATCAACCTCAGAGGGGTACCCTGTGCAAAAACACATTGTAAAATATTAAAATACGAGCAAGAAATCTGTAAAGATTTCTCTAATAGGTTTAACATTAGCGTTCGAGTTTCTCCGTATAACTAGTGTACATTAATCACGTGAAAGCACTCGCAAGCTAATGTTTAGCCTATGGTAGTGTTATTTTTAAATCTCTCGCTTAGTATTTTTAAATGTTTTTTTTTTTCTTTTTTCTTAGGAAAGCTGAGCTTGATCTCTAACCGGACTTGTGTTTTTACTTTCTTCGATTTTGGTGACAATTTTTATTTTAATGAGACTACTTTCACATTCGGAACCAGTTCCGAAAGTGATCATTTTTCGTAATTAAAATTTCGAATTAAAAGATCGACCTTGGCTATTCAATGCAAAAATATATATATATTGAAATGCAGGCAAGAATTTTGGAATTTCGCATGGCTAGTAACAGCTAAAATATATATATGCTATATCAGGGTTCGTACGCTTCAAGGACTTTCAAGCATCTTTTATCAGAAGTTTTGTAAAGTAACATTTGCCTTATTTAATGAAAAAAAAAAAATCTATCTTCAGATATAGCGACCAGTACTTTAAGGAAAATCTGGTACTAAAACACCTAAATTGCTTGCTGTGTACAAACCCTGTATATGGTTTTCAGACCTGCCAACTGCTACGAAAAAATCGTCGTTGCTACGATTTGGACCTATAAACTACGATGCTACGAAAATCGCTCTTAAACTACGATTTTTTGCAAAAAACACAAACGCATTTTTTGTTTCTAGTTGCGATTTTGATCACGAACAGCATATTTTTCAGGAATGATTCTGTTCCGAAATTTCCAAAATTTCAAAGTATCATTTTCGAAAGTTTTAAAAAATTGGCCATTAGTCCGAAAATTCGGTCATTAAAAATGCTCATGGGGAAAATAGATCTGGGCTGCAAAGCAAACTTCTTAACTTAAAACACTCTTTATGTATATTAACCTCGGGTGAATCGTGTTTCTGTAAATATTTATTCAGGAATTCCCTTCCTTAGAAACAAGGGTGCCATTTTAAGAATTTGTGGAAGGGGGGGGGGCGGTCTTTGAGGGGCAAGGTTTGAAATAGTGTGCAAAATCGCAAGATTTGCGATAAACTATCGCGAATTTCCACAAATGACTTTGTAAAAAAATCAATTTCATCAATTGGTCGCAGAAGAAAATAAATTTCGTCAAAAGACTGTGGTAAAGACGTGAATTTTGTCAAAATATCACAGAAAGAAAACGTGAATTTCGTCAAAAGATCAGTAACAAAATGCAAATTTCATCGAAAGATCAGTAAGAAAACGCAAATTTCACCGAAAGATCGCAGAAAGAAAACACTACTTTCGTCAAAGGATCGTAGTAAAAAACGCAAAATTCGTCAAAGGATCGGGGTAAAAAATGCGAATTTCGTCAAAAGTTCATGGTAAAAAGTGCAGATTTCAACAAAGAATCATGGTAGAAAAATGGGAATTACGATTGTGGGGGGGAAATTGTGAATATCCTGAAATGATCCCGGGAAAAAAATCGCGAATTTCATCAAAATTTATTGCACTGGGCTAAAAAATTGGAACCTGGCTCCTTTTACAAATGTAAAAAAAAAACACTGCGAAAAGAAAAGAAACTCTAAAAATCGTATAATAATTTTCAGAGGAAAAAATTTACTATATTGAGTTGAAACTGAAATCTTATTCCTTTTACAAATGTCAAAAGATGGCTGTGTAACACGAAAAACCAACCAACCAAGCTCCAGATTAATTTAAATTTTGTGTGCTACGATTCCTCATTTTCAAAGGTTGGCAGGTCTGGGTTTTTGAAATTGAGTTACACCAGCTACAACTTAACTGGCAGCATAACTTTTCCTCACCAGATGGCGTTATTCAATTGTCAAAAACCGCGAATGCCTGGTAATGAATCTTTTGCAGATTTCACGTCTGTGAAAATACATATACTCTGATGAACATCACAAATTTGATCTTGTCCATCGTTCAATATTATTGGCGATTTAAGCGCTTGAGTGCGCCATCTGGTGGTGAAACAATGTAACTTCTCGCTTCAAGAAATTCTTTACATGTATTTTTAATTTGTTTATAATGATTTTTTTTTCCACGATATCAAGTGACATGAGTGTTCTGTCCCAAAGAAAAAAAAATCAGAATTCGAATATCTAAAACTTTCAAACGCGTTTATAATGTATGACAGGGTTGGCGAACCTTTTTGAGCATGCGTGCCAAGAATCTCAAAAATATTGTGTACCAACATTCTAACGTGCCAGAAACATTTTAGATTAGGTAAATCAATAATTTTTATTGAATTTTTACTTAATCCTTTCAAGGACAAAAAACTATGTTTCTGTAATGTCGAATTCACATCGGAATCTTCCAAAAATTTTATTTCAAAATAAGGAAAAGCAATTTTACGACTTTTTCCCACCAAAGTTAGAAAAGTAAAATTTAATAAAATTTTTCTGGTGCATTAATCGTAGGTGGGATAAAATATACCCCATCGCCCCTTAAGGGATTAAATATTTTTACACTTATACTAAATTCTATTCCTAACTTATGTATTATGCTGTGTTTACTCAATAATAAAAACCAATGCCGCATCGAATTCCGAAACAATTATCTATTTAAAAAAAGTTTATCTTTTATTGTATACTTCGGAATCAGATCATTTTTAGTTCTTCAGGTAGAAAGCAGGTTCAATAGATACATAATTATTTACACTAACATTTAAAATTAAATTTTCAAAAATAAAATCTAATGTAACCTAAAAAAAACCCTAAACCTAATCTAAAGTAGAAGCGTGTTAATTAGGAATATTAATATGCAAACTATCTCTTAAAATTTAATTTTCAAAAATAAAAGCTTTTTTAATTTAATAGAGAAGCAAAATTATTTGAAAAATACTGGTTTGACAAGAAAATGACGCTACAGGGCAACTTTCACTGAGATTTATTATTAAATTAATTCATTAAGTAACGGATTATTTTAAAGAAAATTACTTGTCTGTTACACAACTATACTTTTTGTAATAAAACGTAAAATAGATAATTCTCCGTAAACTGAATATATCTAAGTTTTTTCGCATGCCAGATGTTATGTCTTATTTGTATTTGGCATCAATATTTCATTATCTTTTGGATTCCGGTTTTGGCAACTGTCTATTCGATTCCATGAATTAAATAAAGTATGTTGTGTTTTGTAATGATGCCCTTTCATTTCATATATTAAATACATAATAAATTGGCGACGAGGTAAACCATGACGGAAATAAACGAATTAATACGAACTCTAAATGATTTTCTACTCAAAGTAAATGCAACATCGCCACCGCCGCCGGAGAGAAATGAAAATCACTCAAATATCAAAGGTATTCTTCAAAATCAAAATCTTCATTTTGAATGTTACGATGAAACCTGTGAGACTTTTGATGAGTACGTTCAACGGCTAGAAAATTACTATCAACTAAAAGGACTTACATATCCTTCTCCAGAAACTACGGAAGCAAAAAAGATGATTCTTATTAACTGCTTGGGTTCAAAATATTACCATCTATTGTCTAATATCACCGCACCTGATTTAACCGCTTCAAAAACCTATGATGAAATCCTGCCGTTATTGAAAGACCATCTTTGTAAAAGAATAAATATCTTGACTGAACAGCATAAGTTCTTTTGTAGAAAACAACATCCAGGTGAGTCAATAAATTCTTATGTTACTGCTTTAAAAGAACTCTCTAAAAACGCGGAATTTAAATCTAATTGTGAAAATATTGACTGTTCTAAAGGTATTATTAATCTGCTACTAAGGGCTCAATTTATTCGTGGTTTAAATGATTCGGACATTCGCGAAAAAATTTTACAGCAATCAAATATTTCATTTGAACAAACTCTAGAAATTGCTTTAGCAATCGAAGCTTCAAAGATCGAAAATAAAGAAATATATAAGAGTTCCTCTACAACTAATGTATATAAAGTTACAAATGCTTATTCTAAAGAAAATAACAAAAGGTTTAGAGAGACATCAAGTTCTAAAGATCATCGAAGAAATGATCGTTCAGCTAGTCGAAATAAAGGTAACTTAAACTTGAAAGAGTTAGGCTTAGACAACATTTGCTTGCGCTGCGGAAACAGACATTTAACTTCAAACTGTCGAATAAAAAATAAGTTGAAGTGTAAATTTTGTTCGAAAAACGGCCATATTGAGAAGGTCTGTATATCAAAACTTATTAAGCGAAAATCTAACACTAAAAATTCAGTTCAATATTTAGATAACATCGAGCACGGTTCATTTCAAATAAGTCAAATACTGGACATTCGTTTAAATACGCTAGAAAATGATGATAGAATTTTTGTAAATGTTCAATTAAACGGGAAATCTGCTCGTTTTGAATGTGATTCAGGAAGCCGTGTTAGTATTATGAATATTAACGATTTTAAACAACTTAAAATAAATGCCCCTATCCTGAAAACAAGTATACTTTTTAGAAGTTATACGGGTGATATTTTCAAACCAGTTGGTGTTGTCAAAATAAACGCAAATTATAAAGGTTATTCATGTATAGAAGAATTATATCTAGTTAACTTAAGAAAAGATGCTATCCTAGGAAGAAACTGGATTCGAAGCCTGAAAATCAATTTAAACGATTCTGATAGAGTCAATGTAAATCAAATTCCAGTCAATAACATCAAACATTCAATTGATAATATTCTAAAGCATTATTCGGATGTCTTTGAACCGAGAGTTGGCAAGGTTCCAGATTATATATGCTCTTTAAAATTGCGCGATGATGCTAAGCCAGTATATTTAAAACCACGACCTGTACCATATGCGCTAAAAGAAAAGGTAGATCTTGAATTAGATAAACTTTTAGCTGATGGAATACTTGAAAAAGTTGATCATTCTGAATGGGGAACACCACTTGTAGTTATTCCTAAGTCTGATGGTTCAGTACGTTTGTGTGCTGATTACAAGGTTACTGTAAACAAACAGTTGCATGATTCAAGACACCCTATACCAAAAATAGAGGACATTTTCAATAAACTTCATGGTGGATCTTATTTTTGCACATTAGATATTTATAAAGCGTACCTACATTTAGAAGTGGATGAAGAGAGCGCGAAAGTTCAAGCAATATCTACACATCGTGGAACATATTTAGCCAAGCGCTTATTTTTCGGAATTAAAACAGCACCTAATGAATTCCATGCATTCATAGATCAATTTGTACAAGATTTAGATGGGGTAAGCGCATATTTCGATGATTTAATTGTTCAAGGTAAAACATTTGAGGAATGTATAGATCGTTTAACTAAGGTTTTAGAAAAGGTTAGAAAATATAATCTTCATCTCAATGTTAATAAATGCAAATTCTTCGAGAAAAAGGTGCAATATTTGGGTCATATTATCAGTTCTGAAGGACTTAGTAAATCTCCTGAAAAAGTAAAGGCCATTCAAAATGCTGCTAGACCGAAAAATGTAGATGAATTAAAGAAATTTTTAGGTCTTGTTATGTATTATTCAAAATTCATTAGCAATGCCTCAACCATTCTTAGCCCATTAAACGAACTTTTACGAAAAGATGCTCCATTTAGATGGACTGCTAGGTGTGAAGCTGCTTGGATAAAGGCTAAATGTGAAATTGCTAGTGATAAAGTTTTAATTCCATACACGTCCAAATTACCTGTTATTTTAGCAACTGATGCCAGTCCATTTGGGTTATCCGGTATACTTTCTCACAGAATGCCTGATGGAAGTGAAAGGCCAATAGCATTTGCATCAAGATCCCTTACAGCTGCAGAAAGGAATTACAGCCAGTTAGACAGAGAAGCTACAGCTGTTTATTGGGCTTGTAGAAAATTCTATGACTACATATTTGGTAGAAAATTTACATTGGTAGTAGATAACAAACCAATGATGACCCTCTTACACCCAGAAAAGAAGCTCCCCATATTATCTGCTACAAGGATGCTTCGTTATGCACATTTTTTATCAAATTTTGATTATGAAATCGAATATCGCAAGTCAACTGAACATGTCAATGTAGATTATTTATCTCGAAATCCCCTACCTATTAGTGATCAAGAAATACGAATTATTGATGATGAATATCTTTTTCAAGAAAATGTAATACGCCATATCTCTACCGAGACTGTGACCGCTTCTACTATAAGACGAGAAACAGCTCTTGATGAAGGACTTTCAAGTATTAAAGAAAATGTTTTGAATGGAAATGTTCGTGATCCAGAGTTAACCTTACAAGAAGGTATTTTATTTAGAGGCCAGCGAGTGATCATTCCCAAGAAACTTCAACCCGCCGTTCTCCAGGAACTTCATTCTACGCACGTAGGAATAGTAAAAATGAAAGCGCTTGCTAGAAATTATTGCTATTGGAGAAATATTGATTCAGATATCGAAAATTTGGTCAAGAGTTGCAAAGAATGCTGTGATGTTAAGAAAAATCCACAAAAGGCTCCTATACATAACTGGGATGCGCCTACAAAAAATTGGCAGCGAGTTCATATGGATTATGCCGGACCACTAATGGGACACTTTTTTCTATTGATGATCGATGCTAAATCAAAGTGGCCTGAGATTTATTCAATGAAGAAACCTCCAGATACTACATCAACTATTCATTATCTTAGAGAAATATTTAGTCGACATGGATTGCCTGAAATTTTGGTAAGTGATAATGCATCTATTTTTAAATCAAAAGAATTTATAGATTTTTGCCTCAGGAATGGTATTCGACAAAGATTTATAGCTCCTGGACATCCAGCAACTAACGGTCAAGCAGAGAGATATTGCCAGACTTTAAAAACAAAATTGAAATGCATGCGATTCCAGTCGGGTACTCTTCAAGAAAAGTTATGCGAATTATTATTTCGCTACAGAGCTACTCCACTTTCCTGCGGAAAAACACCTTCTGAATTAATGTTGGGGAGAAATCTTAGAACGAAACTAGATCTTCTTAAACCTGAAACGAAAGGATATTTTAAAAATAAAGCTCCTCAGCCATACTTCGACAAGTCTTTTCGAGTAGGTTCTCGAGTGCAATGTAGAAACTACACGAACTCAGTTTTATGGAAATATGGAACTGTAGTTGAACGCCTGGGACAAGTTCACTACCTTATTGAATTGGACGACGGTTATGTCATCAAACGGCATTTTAATCAACTTCGTGCATGCGAAGTTCCAGTTCAGAATCCACTTATCCTGACACCATCTCCTGTTCCTCGGAAACGACCATCCGTAACTTTCAGCAATGATGTGCAGCAAAGAGAAATTCCCGTAAGACCCGAAACATGTGCATCAAATGATAACGAGGAAATTCAAATCAATCCAGATGCAGAACAAGTTAATTCCAGAATAAGTAATCCAGATGTCAAACCTAATGCTAGCTCAAAGACGACTCTTAAACTTCAACCACACACAGATTCTACTTCACCACAACTACCAAATACAGGGTTGCGACGTTCGACCCGTGTACGAAAACCCGTACAGAGACTGAATCTTTGATGAGTATCAACAGATAACAGATTGTCACATTGCCAGCATGTAAATTTTTGTAGTACTCAATGTTATATTATTTTTCAAAATTATGTACTTTCCAGGTATGCCTCTTCCATTAGTGGGGGAGAATTGTTATGTCTTATTTGTATTTGGCATCAATATTTCATTATCTTTTGGATTCCGGTTTTGGCAACTGTCTATTCGATTCCATGAATTAAATAAAGTTTGTTGTGTTTTGTAATGATGCCCTTTCATTTCATATATTAAATACATAATACCAGACAAGTTTTCTTACGTGCCAAGTTCGGCACGCGTGCCATCCATAGGTTCGCCATCCCTGATATATGATGAGAAAATCTTTCTGTATCGACAGCTCATATTAGCGCCATCTCTACGCCTTTTTAAGTCCCAAAAGCGAAAATTGCGTTGCGCTTATTTACATTGCAAGGCAGTATTTTTGCGAAAATTCTAAAATTGCTGAATTTCTTAACTTGCATAAGCGAGATTTTTTGCTCCCTTAAAATTGGCAACGATATTGAACATCTTTATTGCTGTAAACAATTTCTGAAATTGTTTTATAATTATAATTGCATTATTGATATCACCTGCAACCTGCTTGCAATAAGTGCATGAATTTAATAAATTTTGATCCTAATTACGATTTATAACTTATATTAATATTTCATTGTTAGCAAAAAATCAGTTTTGTACTGGATTGAATAATTTTACCTTGGAGCAAAGAGGATGCAAGACAGAATGCCCTGCATTGTTTTTTCTCCTTAGCGCTCTTAAATAAAATATATTCCAGGAAATAATGACATTATTTTGTCTGTCTTCACTGCATAGTTGATTCTTATCTCTGATTGATTTACTTTTTAAAATAATTTCTGTGATATAAATTATATAAATTAAAAATAAAGTGATAGAATTTATTTAAGGTATTATCTGTGAATTTAATAGCAAATTAGTGACAATTTCCTATTTTTCATACTTAATGCTTAAGTTTTAAATTTTATGTAGCATTTTAAAATTATATAGATTTTAAATATTGCTGTATTACATCATAACATCTGTTTAGGTAAATATTGCATTGCGTTGCATTACTTGATAGTTTCTATTTTCTATGTTTCCTATTAAGTACTAAGCATTTTAACTTTTATCTGTTCACTGAAAAAGAAGCACATAAAATATAATGCCCAAAATTGCTTATTTTAGAAGCTAATGCTAAAGATTTTGCTTACAAAACAATGTAGTATTGGAACAAAATTGAGGATCAATGTAAAATTACAAATTTCTATTCTGTGTAAGTGCACAGACCCAGCTCAGAACAGTAATGATGTAAAATAAATTAATAATAATTAAACTCACTTTCTTTTCTTTCGTTTTTTTTTTTTTTTTTTTTTTGGTAATATATAATATGTGTGTATTGTAAAAAGAGAGATAGAATGAAAAGTGTTCTACATGTATAAGTCAGGGGTGAAATTCAAATTTTCAAATTCAAAAAGTGAAAGGACCTCCCCCCCCCCCCCCCAAAAAAAAAAAAAGAGAGAGAGAGAGAGAGAAAACAGGAGGCAGCATTCTCTTTAAACTCTGCATTAGATCTCTTTCCTTTTATTAAAAAGTCTGAAAAAAATATTTGACATATGTAGTGTTTTCATCTTGCTGCTGATGATTTTTCTTTTAAAAATAGATTTTTGAAAAAAGTAAATTGTATTAACAAAATGCATATAAAATTTTATAAAGTCTTAAAATAAATTAATTTTTTCTTTTATTGAGTGTAATTTAAGTATTTTAACATTATAGTACCATCATTAAAGGTGCTTATGCATTATCCATTGCACAAAGACAGATCACTGACTGTGACTGCCAATCACCAATATATCATTGCCAATTGTATTCTAAAATAATTTAATATATATTTATTAAATACATATAATAATGTTAAATCTAGTAAATATAAAACCAAATTAAAATACTAGGTGTGCACTGAGTAGTACTTTGGCAGAGTTGCCGAGCACCAAGTAGTTGTGTATAAGAAAGAACTACCGATACGCACATAAAGGATGAAGGACATGATAATACGCTTAAGTAAGAGTAACATATATATGTGTGTGTGTATATATATAAACATACTTCTTGAGCATATGATCATATATTTTTTAATTGACTTAAAAAATAAAATTAACTAATTCAATTTGAAATTATGCACTTTTTAAACACAATGTTTGAAAATTAAAACAGTGAGAGTAACTTTATTTTAAAAGATATGAAAAAAAAATACATAAAATGTACAATTAACCAATATGAAATGAAAACTGATTCTCCAATTTATCTAACTCATTCTGAAATCTGTTTATCAAAAATGGTTATTGGTTGCTGTAACAATTTATTGAATAATGCAAAATGCTGATGTTAAAAGCGTAGCTTGCACCATTCATAATGTGCAGCTTATAATAAAATGGGTTTTATCGTCCCAAAATGCTATTCCTGGCATGTTAGCTATAGCTAAAAATAAAAATATTCTGGAACATTTTAATCATTCTGTAGCTGCATGCTCAAAATTTGAAAAGGTTCAGTTGCATTTGTCTCTGAATAAAAAAAATAAATAAAAGATCACGTGAATTAAAACACCTTCCTGGCCTTTATGTTGCCGAAAATGAGATACATTTAAACACAGTTCAGTAGCAAGCAATTACTGGAAAGTATAATGAAATTGTTATTGCCATTCAAAGTAATCACAACATTGATGATGTCAAATGAATATATCATGTTAGAAGTATATTATCATCAATTAAAACATTGCTACATTTTTTGGAAAAAGAAAGTTCCAATCAATTTGGTTGGGGTACAATGAAAGGGGCTTTAAAAAGTTAATTAATGAAAACAAGACAAAGGAGAATCAGCAATATACTATTGAAATCGAAGAACATTTTCGTTATTTTATAGCAACTGCTATTTGATCCTCGATTTAAATTGTTATTTTTCACTGAAAATTACAAAAATGGAATTAAAATGCTTAAAAAAATAGCTATAGAACTGACACATGAAGATCAATCTGAAATTAATCCACCTAAAAAAAGAACAATGCAGAATGAAAACATTACTATAATTGATGTTGATGTACATGATCCAAAAGAGGAGACATAAAAAAATGTCCGTCTATTTTTTGGCAAAGTTTTGTTGAGATTACAAATGAACAGGAGAATAATTATGACACTAATATTAGATTGGAAATTAAATGTGGAGAGATAGTAGAAAAAGAGATAGACTTTCTTAGCAGGAGAGTTATTGGGTAAAACAGTCAGTCTATTTTCATGGAAGAAAGAATAGTAAAAATTCTCCCATTATGTGCAAGCTTGCAAGGAAATTCTTATTTGCACTCTCAAGCAATGCTTACAGCGATGTCATGATTGATGATGTCAAATGAATATATCATGTTAGAAGTATATTATCATCAATTAAAATATTGCTACATTTTTTGGAAAAAGAAAGTTCCAATCAATTTGGTTGGGGTACAATGATGTAGGTCTGATGTAGGTCAAATTTTTTTCTGATGTAGGTCAAATTTACAATGATAAAAAATATCTCCCAAAAATGTTGAACAAATTGCAGTCTTTTCACCATAATTTATGATATACAGTAGATCTTTATAACGCAAACCTAAAAACGCAAGGTTGTGCGTTATATAGAATTTTGCGTTATATGGATCACATCATTAAATTCACCGTGTAAACATGGCCAAATATGTCTGAAACATATCAAAATACATTAGAATATCTTTATACTGCATTCCTTGTTACCAAGAATTATCCAAATTATAAATTTTTGCATAATATAGGTCAGACATTGTTAAATTTACTTTATAAACATAATCCAAATATAACTGACACAACCATCCCTTATATTAGACATTTTCAAAAGTGTTTATTGTAATAGTAATAGTATTTTTTTCAGTAAAAATGTCTTAAATTAGAAGATAAAGTTGAACTAATGTATCAAATTTAGTCCTCTAGAGAGTAGCAATATTTTACAATGTGAAAATGCAGGTGCTTTTTAACTGCAAAAATCATTGTTTACATCTGAGGAATTGTGTGTTATATGGAGAATTGCGTTATAAAGATCTTCTACTGTATATTAAAATATTTTTATTTAATTTTCTTGTATTCTGTTTTTACAAATTTTTTCTGTATCCAAAATCAGTCTTATCTTAGTTTTAACTAAATTTTGAGCTGTATTTTTTTTTTTTTTTCTATATTTTGTAGACATTTCTATATATAGATCAGTTATAAATTCCTTCATCTTCAATAATGCTTAAAAAATGAAATTCTAACAACTACTCGGTATATTGGCCGAGTAAATACTGAGTACTCTGTACAGCCCTAAATAATACGTAACATCCTTTTGGAAGCTTTCTTAGTGATAAAAGATATATGCAATGATATTTTAATTTCTGGCATGATGTTATGTCTGCTGGAATGAATATACAGTAGAAGATCTTTATAACGCAAACCTAAAAACACAAGGTTGTGCGTTATATAGAATTTTGCGTTATATGGATCACATCAATAAATTCACCTTGTAAACATGGCCAAATATGTCCGAAACACATCAAAATACATTAGAATATCTTTATACTGCATTCCTTGTTACCAAGAGTTATCCAAATTATAAATTTTTACATAATATAGGTCAGACATTGTTAAATTTACTTCATAAACATGATCCAAATATATAACTGACCAAACCATCCCTTATATTAGACATTTTCAAAAATGTTTATTGTAATATAGCATTTTTTCAGTAAAAAGGTCTTAAATTAGAAGATAAAGTTGAACTAATGTATCAAATTTAGTTCTCTAGAGAGTAGCAATATTTTACAATGTGAAAGTGCAGGTGCTTTTTAACTGAAAATATCATTGTTTACATCCGAGAAGTTGTGCGTTATATGGAGAATTGCGTTATATAGAAATGCGTTATAAAGATCTTCTACTGTATGTATATCTGGTATACTAATGCATATGCATTATAAACAGGTGTGGGGAATTTTCAGAAAATCTTACCAACCAAATATTTATTTTACCCTCAGAGTAAATATCATATAGAGAGCTCAACCCCGTTACTTTCGCTCGTAAAAAGTGGGGCCAGGATGACCCACGTGACAGTTGGCATTTGGCGATAAAAGGTTACTAGAAGTAACGCTATTTTTGTCACTTTATCGCAGCTCTTGGCAGGAGTGCAGCATTTTTATGCTGTGATTCAGAAATTTGAGAGTTGACAGAAATACAAATCAGGTAAAAGAAATCTGAATGTACATCGGATATTTATCCTAATGTTTTTCATCATTCAAAGAATGTCTCATGAGTAATAAATAAATAACAGAAATTATGAAACTTTTATTTAGATAAATATGTATATGTTTAATTAATAATTTAGCTATTTTCAATCTTTGACATGGTTTTGTTTATATTTAATTTCATTAGATACTTATTTTTTTTTTTTATTGTGCATACAAAGTAAAAAATAGGACAGAAAAAAAAAAGAAATTAGTTAAGAAGTTTAACTTTGTGTGTTAGAAAGCCAAAGGGAAGGGGGAGGGGGGGGGGAGATAAAGGTGAAATTTTGGGGGGAAGTGAATTTAGCTGATGAGTTATTTACCTATTATTACTACAAAATTACAAATTTAACAAACAGGTCTTTTTTTTTTTTGTAAATTAAAGAATTTAATAGTTATTTTAATTGGGAAAACGCTGATATTACATAAAGGACATTTTAATGGAAAAAGCTTTAAACTTTCTGAATTCATGAAATGTTTATTGTTTTTCTTTCCAAAAAAATACATCTATAACGACACATTCAATTAATTGAAATGTTTAACTGAATAATACAGTAACGATCATAACTCAAACTTACACATATAATTTTATTTACAAATTTTGCTTCATGGATGCAAGTTTATAAATAATAACTTAGTACACAACTATAACACACATATAGGAATTATTTTACAATACAAATTGCATAAACACACCCAAAGTAGTTAGAAATAGAAAAAGTCCAAAATGCAAAGTTTCAGTTTCAGAAATAATAGAATAATAATAATAAAAAAAGTTATTTGGCTATGCTTAATTCATTTATAGTAGCGGTTGCCAACTTTGAACCTCACGGAAAACTAAATTCAAAATTTGAAATCACACGGAGTACTAATAAGAATTTTTTAACAATAAAAATGTATTTGTACAATAATTATCACAGAATGTTTATTCTATTAAAATGAAACATACCTGTTCAATAAAATAAAATTATAAATGAGGAGTGTCACTTTCTTGACTACGTGATTGATACCACTATTTTTTAATAATAATCACCGTCTTATTTAATCATAACAAAAAGCTTCAAAAGTTTGTTTAATTGTATCAAAATTATTAAGGCTGTTCTCAAATCCAAAAGGACAACTTTATGACATAAGTTTTAATTCATTTTTGTTCGGAAATGCATGAAAATAGCAGGTGTTGTTGTTTAGAAACTATGTAATCGAGCTGTTTTTTCCGTTTTTTTTTGCAAACGCAATAGATCTTTCAAGAAATTGTGTCAAAGTGAGCGTTTTGAACCGCTTTTCCGCGCGAAAGAAAAATATCCACTCAAGAAAGGATGAAAAACGTGTTTGTCACGTGATCAAAATAGCTTCTAACTCAATAGGTAATTTATGTATCAAAAAATGGAAAATACAGTTCGATTCCAAATAGCTTCCATGGTCAGGCTTTCCAATTTTATATCTTTCCGTTAAAAAATGAATTTGTAAATGCGTAAAAACGTTTTGCGCTTGTTGAGCAGAGCAGTTGAGCCTTAACATTAATTTCAATATTACAAAATAATTGAAGCTTATTTAAGAATCACGCATTTTGATGTGATATTTATTACTGTTTGTTTAAAATAAGTTCATATCTTTTTACGGAATCAACGACATCGCATGAACACGAAGGGCAGTTGTTATTTCACGCTGAGATCAGTAACGAGTTTTAATTGCTGTGACCCAATCATCAAAATATTTGTTTCGCACAAATATGTAGTTCAGTATTAAGCCAAAATTTTCGTTGTTTTTCCAGTCAATAATGAATATTCATATTTTCTGGAGAGGTCAAAATTAAAACTTATCTGTGTTAAATATTATACAATACAACAAAAAAAGCGTGTACTAAATAATCTCTATTACTATAATTACCAATGCCCGATATAATTTAAAATTTCAAAACTGCACGTCTATATTTTTACAAATACAGGAATGTTTTAGAGTATTATCATGATACCATTAATAGTTTTAATATTTATACAGTACAATTATTAATTTAACATTAAAAATCCAAATAATGTCTAAAATTTTCTGAAGAACACCGAAATTTTCTCAAGGACCACAGGTTGACAACCTCCGATCTATATAACAATGAATCCTAAATATTCCACCAAAACATCCGTTAATAAATAAAATTATAATCCACAAACTTGCTTTATTAAAGGATATTAAGTTTAAATAAATAAAGAAAGAAAACAGTAGTTATATATATAACCATAATATAATTACAAATCATCATCTATTCCTATTACAATATTTAATTTAATAAATTTAGCAGAAAATTATAACTGTAACATTATATGGTCGGTAATGTTTAATTAATGGTTATATATATATATATAAGCGGATTAACTATATGATACCGCACTTTAGTGCTAATTTTCATTTTCGGTTAATTAACATCAGCTTTATTAATCTATTAATTTATAAATATAGATTAGCATCAAGCTAAGTTACATTGGTTAAAAAGATAAATTGCATTAGAATATGCCCAGACTTGTATTTTAAGTTTATTATACAAGAAGGGGTTCTGCCCCCCCCCCCCCCCGCTCCTATCCCCGCGCGACGAAGCCACTGTTTTCTTCTTTCATTCGTAATTCTGCGAAATTTTGAATTTTAAATATTTTGTGTAAAATAATTAAAATACTGATTTCTTGATACTGGCATTATTAATAAGTTTGAGCGATTAATTAATTTTTGTTATAATTATTTTTTGCTAAAAGTTATGGGTGCATTAAATATAGTTGCGCATCTTATTAGTATATTAAATTTAGGTAATATTTAAAGACTTTTTAATACATTTAAAGCGTACTTTATAGGCATACTTTATTTAAAGCATAAATTTAATATAAAGCAAGATTTAAAAAAAAAAAAAAAAAAAAAAAAAAAAAAAACATAAGTATTTAGGTTTTAAAGCGACGAAAACAAGTTTCTTTTGGCGAAAAAAATGTATCGATAACACCGTAATACGAAATGTTCTTAAAATTCAAATTAATCAACCCTTCACTATTAATATTTAAACTGATAACACTAGATAATAGTAAATCCTATTATTACATACATTTATGTTATTAAAAGTAAAATATTTTATATTTTCATCGTAACAACGTGAATAAATGATATCATAGTTCCAATGATATCTTTTTAAGACCCTTTAAATATTAATAAAAATAAATAAATAATAAATACATAGCAATGGAAGGTAACAGAAGTTGTTTTGTTTGCTCTTTCTGTACATCCATAGACACAACAACTTGCTACCGTGATATTTTTGAATCGTAAACATCAAATTGTCTAATATCCTCCGTAGAAATCAATGCTATTACCACGCGGACCGGGAAGCTTCTTGCCCCGAGTCACGTGATTTTATCCTGGCTGAAGAAAGCATCGGAGAATTCCCCCTCTAATATATGATTACTCTGAGATTTTACCAGTCAGTAAGAAAGCAATGTACAGTTGAAAATTGTTATTGCAGAATTTATGCAACTCTGCAAAAATAATTCATTACCAGGGGTGGGGAATTACATCATTCTATTTGCCACTGGCGAGTGGAATTTCTGACATGGTGAGTGGGCTTTTAAAAACTACAGTCTATAGAAAATGTACCAAAAACTTTTTAATTGTTAGCCATGTTTTACAAATATGCCGATTGCCATAATGGCACTAAGTGCTATCCTATACTTTCCTCTGTTGTATATATTTCTTAATATTAAAATTACGAAAATGTTACTGCAAAAATGAGCACAAATGTTATATACATCCCATATTGGCACAATTTTTTTCTGCCACCAAAGTGTCATTATTTTGCTTAATGTGGTAACCCAGATGTTGTTGTTTATGCTGTTGATGTTTTTGCCAAATTAGCGTTGGGGGAAAAAAATAGCACCAATGCGTATATGACACATGTGCCCAAAAATGCATTGTACTAGTTCTGAATTACTCTTGCAGTTGCATAAATTTTGTTATTACAATATGTTGCTTCTTGCTAGCTGCTAAAATAAATACTTTACTTGTGAGATTTTCTGAAAATTCCACATCCCTGTATCATTACTATTACTACAATAAATTTTCATAATTTGTTTTCTGTAAGATCAGTAATGGCACTAGACTCTTGAAATCTTGGGTCTCTGGGACCCTGACACTTTCAAAAGACTGGTTCCTTTTTTACAAAAGTGTGTCCCTTGTTAAAATAAGATGGATGCTGTATATTTAATAAAAAATATGGCACTTTATCTATCAAGAGAAAATTGTGTCCTGAAGGACCCGTCATAATTTTTTTTTTTATGCATCCCTTTTTTTGCTTAAATGATGAGCTATAGCGCATCTCCAGCATCACTGAAAATTAAGAAGTATATACAGTCGAGGAAAGTTTAGTGTAGGATGGAACAAGTGCACTCTACCCTTTTTTAAATCAGTAAAATGCAGCCTGCCTTTTTTTAAAGTAGTAAAATACACTGTTAGACATACCCAGAGATCTCTTGCAAAAATCTTTCCTGTATCACAGTATATCTAAAACTGTGAGCTCAAGGAGAGTTTGTTAAAATTATAGTTTCCTCATTTCTATGAAAAAAATTACTGGACATTAAATCGACATTTTTTTTTTAACATTTGCTTAACATGGATTGTCCATGTCTAGAACTGAATACTAGTTTCCGTTAGACAAAAGTTTAGGTGGACTAATTTTTGCAACAATATCGTTCCACAAATGCACCATCGAGTCCGGTTGCTGTGGCCAATGCCAACACTTTAACTTCTTTTCCATGCAGTCAGCAACGCAACCCTGCTTTGATTTCAAAGAATTCTTCTGGGATAGATATTGTCATTAAACAGCACAAGTACTAAATTTTGAATGTTAGGAGAGTCATCTTTGTCTATAGCTTTCTTGTTTGGTTCAGTTGGAACCAATACATTGCATGAATTTTCAGCAAAGTTATTGCTTGTATAAGCACAAATGTCTATTTTCATATGTATACCTAAAATCAACAAAAACATTACCTCAAATATATCAGTGTTTAAATTCAACAAAATAAGAAAAAGCTCCCTTCAAATATAACATTTTTTACGCATTGACAGGAAGTATATACAAAAGTTTAAAGGATAATAATTGGTTGGACCAATGTTACCCCAACTTAGAAAAATGCTTTTCTTTTTTATTTCAGGTAAGACAATGCATAATCTTACATTACACCTTGATCTACACTAATAAGGTTATAATCAGGGTTGCTGGCTTTAAGCCAGGCCAAAAAAAGCCGGCTGGCTTTTTTTGGTTTTAACCACTTAAAAAAAGCCGGCTTTGATTAAAAAAAGCCGGCTTTTATTGAAAAAAGCCAGTTTTTATTTTTTAAAGTTGGTTAAGGTAAATTTGTTTTAAATTTGGATCAATTAATTTTTAATACACTTATAAATATTTTCTACTAAAAAAAATAATAGATTTCTATTACATTTTATCAAATAAATAAGACTTTATAACTTCTAGAAGACAACTGTGAATGCATTATGTCTGAAAAAAAATGTATATAAACATTGAAAAGGATATAAGTTAGGCTCCGAACTGGTATTTTGAAATTCTATATTACATAATAGCTCCACATATACTACACATTTTAAAGATTATATTTAATTAAAACTGTTCTTAACTGCTCTGCTCAACAAGCGCAAAATGTTTTGACACATTTACAAATTCATTTTTTAACGGAAAGATGTAAAATTCGAAAGCCTGACCATGGAAGCGATTTGGAATCGAACTGTTTCCATTTTTTGATCCATCAATTATCTATTGAGTTATAAAGAGATTTTGATCACGTGACAAACATGTTTCTTCACCCTTTTCTGAGTGGTTTCTTCTTTTGTGCGGAAATTCGGTTAAAAATGCTCACTTTGACACTATTTTCTGAAAAATCTATAGCGTTTGCAATAAAACCCAGAAAAAACAGTGCAATTACATAGTTTCTGAACAACAACATCTGCTAGTTTCATGCATTTCTGGACAAAAATAAATTAAAACTTATGTCAGAAAGTTGCCCTTTTGGATTTAACAGCCTTAATGACAAAATGGAAACGAGGAATTAGAAAAGATGTTTTATTTGAGGAGAGTGGTACATAAGTGTATAAAAAATAGAGCATTTAAACAAGAAAAAAAAAATTCTCAAAATAAAATTTTGAAAAGCTTGTTGCTATGCATATTCATGCATATGCTATTCATGATGTTTTTAATAGTGAGAAATTGTGGTGTTTTTATTAATATGACTATGTATAATTTTAAATGTTTGCTAGAAATAAAATAAGACTTGTATATTAATAGCTCTTAAAATTAAGTAATAAAACATATAACTAAGTAACGATTGTCCTCTTTAATTTTATAAAGCAGTAAAAATGAAAAAATTGGCAGTTGGTATGGCCCTTTTAAAATTTAGCTGACATATTTGCAATTCTGAATACAAATCACTGGCAAAATCATCTAAGTTTTATTCCAGTATTAATGTCCTCATTATTGAGAAATTGGGTTACTTATTAAACTGTAAATCAATTAAATGTCATTGAAACTAATTAAAAACACTTTAAAATGTGTAGTTTATAATTACAATGCTTTATTGTATAAAGGCCAATTATAGCCATAAAAAGCCAATTTTGGCCAAAAAAAGCCGGTTAAAACCAATAAAAGCCACCGGCCTGGCTTTTTTTAATTTTAGCCGGCTTTTTTGCAACCCTGGTTATAATAACACGTACTTACCAAGGTCCAAATGAATTAATTTTCAGCTTGGCAGACAAAAGTTGTAAGAGCTAAGTTTTCACCATCTAAATTCTCACTGCCACGGTGCAAAACTTGGTGAATTATTTACAATGAGCTGCCAGCCACAAGCTAATGCTACCACCTATATTTTGAAACCAAAACTTTGCTGATAACTTAAAAGATGTAGAAAATATAGCAAATTTAATCTTTTTTTCTCTCTTTGGCCAAAGTTATTCCAGTTGATGGTACTAGAAATTTTTTTGTGCTAGAAAACAAGAAATAATCAATTAATAAAATATATCAATAATCAGAATAATAAAATATTTTTTGCTGCAATTTCTAAACATTAGATTATTTAAAGTTCATATATGTATTTTTTTATTTTTTCTGCAACTATATTTTCTCTCTTCTAGGGATATAGAATAAGACAAAATGATTTTCCAAGTGGCTCGCCATTGTCCTCAGCATATTTTGTTATCGCTATGGAGACGCAAGAGCTTCCTTTTGGGCTTTGTGATGGTCACATCGGTATTTGTTGTATGTCTACAGTTTGGATCCAATGGAAGCAGTGGACATTTGGTGAGCAATGGTCTTCCAAATCAAAGAGGAAAAGATGAGTATCCATTAGGACTTATGGGTGTTAGTGGTGGACATAAGACATTAATACCACGAAGAAATTTATCTGCCTTGAATCAAAGACAAGATCAAAATATGTTTGGAGGTGTTGATGTTCGAACTGGTCAGCTGGTAGATATGAATGGAAAACCTCCTAGGTAATTTTTTCTTCTTGGTATTTTTTAGAACCATCCCTAATATTAATTATATGATATTGATTTTAAAAAAATTTATTTAGAACTGTTTTAAAATAATATTTAAATTACAAAACCATATAGCGCAAGATTTACATCTGAAAAATTTTAAATCTTGCTCAAAAGAATTTGACAGGCAGGGGCTTCCCATTTTAAAAAAATTCCACCGACTTTCAGAAATTCCTAATTTTGGAATAATGATTAATGCAGTGAATATTGTGAAATTGGAACCAAAAAAGATTGATAAATCGTAATTGTTAAGCAAATATAGAGTTTGGTTAAAAAATATGGCAAATATAAAGTTTGGTTAATGTGTATAAAGATTATATTTTTTATAGGGTCAGGTGGGGGAAAATGGGTCTAAAATCAAGCATTTTTTCAAAAACTGCTTATATATCAACCTTTTATAATTTTCTTAATGAAACTTTTGATACACATTATATACATTTGGCTTATATAGATTACAAATATAACATTATTTTTCACTATAATTTTCAGTACTTTATTTAATAAGGCAAGTATTCATAGGCCCATTTTCCCCCACATGGGGGAAAATGGGCCTAGTATTAAATTAAGTATATTTGAATAAAAAGAGGCTAATACAATGTTTAATCTACAGAACACTCATTTTATTGTATTAAGTACATATTTAAATAGAAACATATTATTGAAAAATGTGTTTTTTTTTTTTTTTTTTTTAATATTCAATTAAAGAAATAGTGTCCACGGTTGTCAAATTTTGGTTCCTTTACTATGTGGCAAATCTGACTGAGCTCCACATCATCTCCGTCATCAATATCAGGAAAAATGTAACATTTCCCTAATTTAAATTTAGACTATGTGATAAATTTCATAAAATAAAATTTTTATTTTGTGTGATAAAATTCATTGTTTTCTTTCACTTGGCCTATGAGCGTTTGACTTTATTTTTTAAGTCATTGTAGTATTTAACTTCTACCCAAGAACCTTGCTTTATTTCTGAGAGTGGTGCTGCTATTTTTAAATTTTGCTTTCAAGTTCACCAATTTCATTTTTCCTTTTTTAAAAAAAAAATTCTTATTTTACTTGATGTTTGAATGACCTTTCTTTCTCTTTTTTGATTTTTTTTTTCAAAATATGTGATGAAAATAAATGGAAAATAGTTTTTATAGGTCAAAAATTGTAAACTAGGTTAATAAAACAAGAAGTAATGATGAAATAATTGTTATTTATCTTATTTTTTAATACTTCAAAAGTAAACATAGAGTTAGAATGTGTTGCATCATACAGCTTTTAGCTAAGCCTAACTATAGACCCATTTTACCCCACCCCAGAAAAAAAATTGTAAAAAATTAAAATGATAAAGTTATTCTTGCCTTTTCATACAATTATGTTCTTAAAAGGGTCCTCTAATAGTCTGTATCAAAATAAAACAGTATTTTCACTATCTAAAGAAGAAGTAAGAAAGTTTTTCACAACAAATTGCAATTAGACAATTCAGTGAATTGTAAACAACAAAATTTAAGTATCTATAAATTTGTTTCCAGATCCTAAAATTTGATTAGAAATACTTGGCATAATCTCAGAGAATACTTCTACAGAAAAAAAAATTCTAAAACGTAAATTTATGTGGTGAAAAGGACCATTTTTTGATATAGACCCATTTTCCCCCACCTGACCCTATGAAAATAAACATATAACATTGTTATTCCCAATTTACATATTTAAATTCTTTCTTTTATGTTTTGAGATTTTGGTATAAGGGAGAGTGGCTTACCTTGGGACACTTTTTTTCTTTTTTTTTTCATTATTATTAATTTTTTATCTTGATCAATTGTCAAAATTTTACCTGGTATTCATTCTTTTAACCTTTGCCTACATTATTAAATAGCTTTTGATCTTATATCCATTATAGAAATATTTAAAAAATATATTTATTAAACTTGTGCTTTGTTCCAAGGTGTACCACCTGGTGGGGCACCTTGGGACAGTTAAAAATAGATCTGAAAAGTTCAATAATTGAATTACAATATACAAGGAATTGTTTGTTAGGGAAAAGAAATTTATTCAAACTGAAAAGACATTTCAGCTGATAAAATTTTCGCTTCAGCTTTTTGAGTATTGTCAGTATGAATTGCTGCATTTTTTTTTATTCTAAATTTCTAATATTTGCCATTGATAAGCCTAATGACTTCTTAAAAGAAGAAATAATAACTATTAATAAATGCATGTTATGTAGATTAAATAAAAAATGTTTTAAACACAATATCTTTTTGTTAAAATATTCCGAATAAAAGTTAGCTAGGCATAGCTTCTATACCAAGGTGCACCCTATACCCACTATGAAATTTTAGAATGTCATGCTGTTAAGTTTAATATTAAAACTCTTATTATACATCAGTTTTATCGAGAAAGCTGTAGACTTCATTATGTGACCTTTTATTTCAAAATATTTTCAATCAAATTCGACTTTGCACTTTGCAACTTATCAAACTTTTACATGAAAGTTACTAGACCTGTTTGTAAAATAAAAATCTTAATAAATTCTTGCCTATCAAAGGAATCAAAACATGCCTGAAAGTTAGATGGGCTGCTATCTATCTGCATGTGCAAGAACTAAGAGTTAATTAAAAATCTAGGGCAAAAAATAAAGCTGTCCTAAGGTGTACCATGTCCAGAGGTGAGCCACTCGTCCCTATATTAATACTCATGGTTAATTAATCCCTTTATGCTCTGACGGATGGTTCTTTTAAGCACCATTAAAGAAAATTTAGTATAAAATTTATTTAATTCATCTATTAATGAAAGAAGATTTTACTTTTCTTTCAAAATGCTTTGCTTTGCCACATTTAGAAAGCACTGTGAAACAATCAGTGCTAAATATTTTTTAAAGTGGTTACTTTCTCAACCATTTACATAGGTATAGCTTTTTTCTTGTTAAAAATGTTAATAGAAAATTTACAGTGATTTAAAAACCTTTCCATTTACAGGTAGGATCACAATACATTCATTTACATTGTTTTTGTAACAATTGTGATGCTTTCATAACAGTACTTTTTATTAATTAATGTTATTATTCTTGCAAATATTTTACAAAAAGAGTAGTACTTCCTTGTTATAGTGACACCCCAAAATTATGATTATGCCAGTTTGTCAATTTCACCAAGCCCAGAAGTGCATATCTAATCTATAATAGAGATATAAAAATAAATGCAGTAACATTAAGTAATATATAATATTTTATGTTAATAAGAATATATTACAAAGTTTCACAACCAGGGTTTGTGATTTTTTTAATTTAAATCAGATTTTTTTATTTTTTTAAAACCTCACACAATATTATTTTAAGACTTTTCTTTTAATTTATAAAATAAAAATTACACATACACACAACACATGCATGCTCAGCAGACTCCCTCAGATCCACAAACGCCTAAAATCCACACATTATCACAGATGTAAACAATGAAATTTTCAGTTCAGATGCAAGAAAAAAATTACAAATTTTTTTTAGTTTTATATAACTCCATATGTATTTTGATATGTAAGTCTCGAAAATATAATTAAACTCGTGGTTTTTCATGAAGAAAGTATATATTTTTTTTTCTGAAAAAAAAAATCAAGATATTGTTATCACTAGTAATCGCAATCTTTTTACCAAATATATTTCTGTATTAATCAAGCTTTTTTGGTTATTAAGATTTAACTAAACCTGAAATTAAACTTCCTTACTTTGTGATTTTTACGTGAATTATTTAGGGTATACATTTAAGAGGAATGTTTCATTGAATAATTCAAGAAAAAGTACCTCGTCTTTATTATGCATATTTATTTATTATTTACTTGACCTTTACTTTTAACAATTTAATCATTTTTAAAATTATCTTACTTTTTATTATTTTAGCTTATTACTTTACTTAATTATTTTAATATTACATTCATATTACGGTCTTAAAATGTAAACAAAGAAATGACCGAAAATTCCTAAAATCTGCACAACCTCTGGTCCCGAGCTGTGCAGATTTGAGGGAGTCTACTGTATTACCAATATGTATTAATATTATTACACAAGTTACATAAATGATTAAAGGTAACATCATACCTTTATCTTACATCATAGTATTTTATTCACAAAATGCATGGAAAACTACAAATCGGATGTCAAAAATAAATTTAACCTTAAGTATTGTAATTAAAATACTGCCTGCAGTGAACTACCTGACTGCAGCACATAAAAATTTTTAACAATTTCAGAAGTAAATTAAGATCTTAACTTTTGTTTTCTGTTAAAGTGTTGGTACAGAGAAATTAGTTTAGCAGCTTTATCAGTTCCTAAATGGTTCCTAATTTTCGAACGTCTGAAACCAAAAGCAGAAAACAGTCATTCTACTGAAGCAGATGAAGCTATTGCAGTAAAAAACTGGTTGATCATGAATTCTATTAAACAAAAACATAATTTGAAGCACAAATTAAAAAAAACAAAATTTATTTCCTACATTGTTTAACCCTTTCAGGGGCAAAGCATATCTGCTCCAAAAGCATTCAAATAATTCACACCGCAATTTAAGAACAAATAATAATCAAAGGCACTTTTTCACGTATTTTATGAGATCGAAATTGTAGTAAAAATTTACTGGTGCCATTTGGCATTTTGGGCAGTAAAATTAACCGTTTGCAGACTGCAAACGGCGCCCCTCAAAGGGTTAAGCCCGAGAAGGGACAAATATTAAGATATTTCATTCAATTAGTTTTACATTTAATGTTAAATTTTTGTAACAAATTAGTTAAGCCAATTGAAGATTAAAAAATAAAAATAAAATTCATACAATATGATACTTAAAACACCCTAAAAAATTAGATTCCGTTCAAATGAAATCGAAATAAATCTTAGACTTCTTCCATTTTTAATTGAAAATATTTGTATTGCAGATTTTGCATTATGTTTATGACAATTGTGCATAAAATGATAAGATGCATGCAAAATACAAAACATAAAAAAAAAGTCTAAGATTTATTTCGATTTCATTTGAATGGAATCTAATTTTTTAGGGTGTTTTAAGTATCATATTGTATGAATTTTATTTTTATTTTTTAATCTTCAATTGGCTTAACTAATTTGTTACAAAAATTTCACATTAAATGTAAAACTAATTGAATGAAATATCTTAATATCTGTCCCTTCTCAGGCTTAAACAACGTAGGAAATAAATTTTGTTTTTTTAATTTGTTCTTCAAATTATGTTTTTGTTTAATATGTCAAGTTTTTTAATAACTACTGCACTCAGACGAACGCATTTCAAAATTAATGGAGAGTATCATCATCAGGCGTTGATGTATGCGGTATTGCATCACAATGTGGGATGCAGTTTACCAATCTGTAATTCAAAATATTTCACTACTGTAGTAATGCAGGTTGCGGTAGTTTGGACAAAAACTTCCAATCTGAATGTAAAAAATCTATAATCAAAGCATAAAAAATTTGCTTAATTTAAATTTAGATACCCTATTTCCCACTCAGGAACGCTATGAATGTAAATGTAAATTATGTTGAATCTTTACTGCTAATATTTAACAATATTATAGCTGTGATACAGTAAAAAATAAAAAATAAAAGTTTTACTTAAATTTTTAAACCCTATTCTCTCCCAAGGGGTGATGTAAACACATCAGAAAATTATTACCTAAGTTTAACTTTTGGTATAAATAGTTCTCATCTCGGAAAAAAAATACATTTTAAAATTTAAGTTAGGTAATTCCCCACTAAGTTCGCTACCCTGCATAAAAATAGCTATCCATTAGAAACTTTTTACTAAAATATAAACTTGACCAAAGCAAAAACTTATTCTGAAAATATCCTTTTTATTTCCACTATGACGCCATATTCACCTTTTTAATTTTTGAAAAAAAACTAGCTGAATTTAATATTTCACATGCAAATCTTTCAACTAACAAGAAATAAATTATTATTACGGCTTTTGAAATTTTTGCAACAATGAAGTAAAAATGTTACATTTTCTATGAAAAATGTCCGTTGATTTTCAATGAAAAAAGTGAAAATTTGAATTATTACGTAAAATATTTGAATAATGTAAAAATAAATTGGCCCATGTTTCTCTCTGAGTTATAATTCACCCATATGCAAAGGCATTTTACCATTCGTTTTGACCCTGACGTCAGGCAATCGTTTTTACACTTTAAATTTATAATATCATTAAAATTAGTAAAGAATAAAAAATGAGTGGCATCAGGGACAAAAAGGTGGGAAGAAAAAATGAAAAAGTTATGATCTCCATAGGCTTTTCCATGTTAAGTTAACATTGAGAAGTAACACTGGAAATAAATAAATATTGCGCTGCCGCGCAATACTTAAATAAGGTTTTTTTAGTATCATCCTTTTCAATAACTGTAACTGTGTGCCTTCCACCCTTCTAAAGAACCAACAAAAATTCATTGAATGTTTCGGATTTTGCTTCAAACTTAAATATAATAGGAAGCAGAATATTTCTCTTTAGCAAACAATAATGCTGACATTTTCTCAGACCTTGTTTATTTCTCTCCTATCAGTGGAAATCCAAAAGATAGGGAGAAAAGATGTATTGGGCTCATTGCTTGCTTGTAATGAGCATTGACAGCTTTTACACATATTTAATTGAATGCTATTTTTTTCCTCAGGATCTTCTTATAAATGAACTGCATTACTAATTAAACAATCTTTTTTTAGCATGTGATCAAGAGCCACTGAAATTGGATTAAGATGTTCAAGTAAATCTTCAGCATTTTGTTTGGTCCTAAAATTTGGGATCTATTGCTATTCTAATATTCCTGTTCCAAGAATTGAAAGGGTGGGGATTATTCTAATCTTTGGCAAAAGATAAGGGTAGAATAAACATACTTATAATACACGCAAAGTCATTCAATTTTATTTTATTTAAACTTGCAGAAATGTTTCTAAATATTAAATAATAATGAAGTAAATATTCCAATATTTAATATGTTCCTGATTAGATTTTTTTACTGATGCAAGTTTATTTTACAATTTGATTCAAATTAAATTTGAAAGCTTTTTTTCTGAACTTTACATTGTACTTTATTTTTTGACAAAGATTAAGTTTTATCTTTCAAAAAACTGTTTATCTGTATTATATAAAACTAAATTACATTAAAGTTATGTAAATTATATTAAAGTACACTATTATGTTTGTTTGCATTTTGAATTTATTAAAAAATAGTAAAAAAAACATTTAAATCAAGGACTATTTTTTAAATCCATTGATTTAAATCAAGCTGATTTAAATTAATGAATTCTGTTCATAGCAAATTCATACCAATGTTTCAGAATATTTTTTTGCAAAGCTTAAGGATAACATTTTAATGTTACACCTTACATTATAGCAGACCTGCCAACTGCTACGAAAAAATCGTAGTTGCTACGATTTGGACTTATAAACTACGATGCTATGAAAATCGGTCTTAAACTACAATTTTTGTGCAAAAAACACAAACACATTTTTTTGTTTCTAGTTGCGATTTTTATCCCGCACAGCATATTTTTCAGGAGTGATTCTGTTGCAAAATTTCCAAAATTTCAAAGTATTCATTTCTGAAAGTATTAAAAAATTGGCCGTTAGTTCAAAAGTTCGGATATCGTGATAGAAAAATGTGAATTACGATTGCGGAAAAATTGTGAATATCCTGAAATGATCGCAGGAAAAAAATCCCAAATTTTATCAAAATTTACTGCACTGAGCTAAAAAAAATGGAACCAGGCTCCTTTTACAAATGTAAAAAAAAAAAAAAAAAAAAAAAAAAAAACGCTGCGAAACAAAAAGAAACTTTAAATATCGTATAAAAAATTTCAAAGGAAAAAATTTACTATATTGAGTTGAAAGACTGAAACCTTATTCCTTTTACGAATGTCAAAAGATGGCTGTGTAACACGAAAAACCAACCAACCAACCTCCAGATTAATTTAAATTTTGTGTGCTACGATTTCTCATTTTCAAAGGTTGGCAGGTCTGATTATAGGTTATACTTTCGAAATTACTTTTTGTAATTAAAACTCACCACTACCCCAGGTATTTTCTCCAAATAAATTTTGTAAGATATGATTTGGGATTATGGCAAGCTGTTCCTCATTGTTTTTTTTTTGTTGTTGTTGTTGTTGTTGTTTTGTTTTAATTGCATCATTATGTATGACCATCAGTTATTTGATCAACAAAATTCTGCTTATGGTTCGCACAAAAATGCTTATAACCTGTTTTTTCAAGTTCCTCTGTAATGCATCCTTTCCAGCAGTCAGTGTTGATCCATCTTCTAAATGTCAATTTTTTTTTTTCATGAGCATACCATCATCCTTATTTGAAATTTGAACAAAAAAACATTTGTCATTTATATGGTATCTTACTCTAAAAGTTCATTGCTGCAGGGGTATCCTGTTTTTTTTTTTTTTTTTTTTTTTTTTTTTTTTTTACATACAAATAAAATGTTGTTGATCTCAACAATTTATTGGCACCACTAATTCATTCATTAAATCTTTCTATTAAGCGTAGGAAAATCACTTCTCTCATGTGCTGTATTTATAAAAGAATTTATCTATATTTATATTTTAATTATGTGCTCAGTTTCTGGCACTGCATGCAGATTGTTGGTTATGTTGTGAGTTCCGCTGGTTTAAAGGAAACAATACTTCAATCCTCACCAGCTCTTTAAGTTTTCATAAATTATATTGCAATAGAAATCGAAAAAATGTGAAACTCTCGTGTTAGCCTTCAACCTCAGATGCCCTATTCAAAAAGAGTCATTTAAAAATATTAAAATGCAAATGAGAAATTTGTAGATATTGCTTGCATTGTTTAACATATTTTGCAAATATAGGCTCTTAAAGATATTTATCTCCTCTTTCTAAGCGATTCTCTTTTACTCACTGTTTACAGATGTTGATAGGCAAACTCTTTCCTTCTTAGATAAAATTAAATTTGAAGTCTTGGCATTAAAGCAATATGCACTTATATTTTTTAAAAACAAATTAGCATTTTGTTTATTATTTGAAAAACTATAATGACATAAACTTTTTTGAAATTCCCTTTTATTATTATTAGTTCTAAAATCTCGGCCTACAAAATTAAGTTTATAAGCAAATTAAACAAAATGTGGCCAATGACTGCACATTTCCATAGTGTATACTGACTTTTTTTTTTTTTTTTTCCCTGCTTCTTCTTTCATGACTACAGCACTGATCACATTTGTGATCAGTGCTTTAGTGTTCTTTTGGTCCTGCTTTAGTCTTTGTGCTACTGTCAGTGTTTCTTTCCGGTACCTTTCCAAGATTGACAATGCCAAGCAAGTCTACTACTTACCCACTACCCTCTATTTTCAAAAATGTATCTTACCAACAAATTGTTTTTTTGTTTGTTTTTTTTTTTTTTTGGGGGGGGGGGGGGAGCATTGAGGTGGTGTGTTCATAAATCAAACAGAGAACATTTAAAAAATATTTTCCAATTCAATGAAATGGAATTATGTTAGCATGTTATTTATTACTACATAGACACTTCAAATATTCAGAGCAAATTGCAACCGATTTCATATTTCTGTTTCATTTTGTATGATTTTAAATATAACTTTCAATGGCTTAAAGAATTGGTAAACAAGATAGATTTCAAAATATTATATGAAGTTTGGTAAATTTTGATTTAATTTCTATTTTTTAAAAAAGATATCTGTTTAATGTTTAATATTTATTGCATACACATTGATAATGATTTTTCCTTGCTTTTAGGTATCAACCACAAAATGGTGGTGGAGATCCCAATGCCATAAACTATGTTGGAGGTCTTGAATCAAATAAAGCTCAAGATCACATTCAAGCTTACGATAATGGGAGAGCTGTTCCCAATCCACCATCTAATAACTGGCAAGATACGCAAGGGAAAACATTTCAGTACCAACAAAATGCTGCCAATGGAAATCCTGCAAATACATACTTCATTCCACCTCTAAGAGTTGTGCACTTTGATTTAAAAGGTGCTCCACCCAAAGTATCATATTTGAAGCAAATTTTTCCCGTCATTAAAGAAGCTGGTGCAAATGCAATCGTTTTAGAGTATGAAGACATGTTTCCATTTTCTGGACCTCTTTCACCAGTCCCTGCAAAAAATGCCTATACTAAAGAAGATGTGCAAACTATATTAAACCTGGCAAAATCTCATAATTTTGAAATCATTCCATTAGTGCAAACTTTTGGACACTTAGAATTTGTCCTGAAGTTAAAAGAATTTAGGGAACTCAGGGAAGTAGATGATTTCCCACAAGCTATTTGTCCATCAAGAAATGAATCATTTTCTCTTGTTGAAAATATTATTGATCAGGTGATGGCATTACATCCTAATACTCGATGGCTTCATATTGGTTGTGATGAAGTGTATCACTTGGGATACTGCAGTAAATGCATGCGTTTGGATAGAGATAATTTATTTTTATCCCATGTTGCTCGAGTTGCACGTTATGTCAGAGAAAAGCATAAGGTAAATATTTATCATTTTTTATGTGTTGAGTGTGAAATTAAATGCTTATTTTCTTATCTTTTTCCAGTTTTCATAGAAGATAGATTATTTTTTTATTGATTATGCTAAAGTTGCAGTTACAATTTTGCCCAGATCATGAAATGTGAACGGAGAAATAAAAATAATACGTAATAGCTCTTGATACACAATATTAATTTTATCATTGCCACATTAGACTTTATTCTAAAAGAAAAAGAAAAATAAATTGCAGCACAAAGGGGAAAAAATGATTGCGACAAAATGCTTCATTTGACCAGTAAACAAACAATCAGACTTGCCAAACTGTGAGTACTTAATTCATGCTCTTTTCATACGTGTATGTGTGTGTCAATACAGGCGAGATTTATGTCTGCATTGCTGAATGATTGATGTCCCTTTAAATGTTCAATCATATTATCACATCAATCCTTTTACATTGCTCTATTTATAAAGGTACTGACTCAACACTAATTCAGTTTAGCAACAGCTAAATACACAGAAAGGATTATGAGATTGTGATGTAGTAATCACATTTATTTTTTTATTGTAATGCAGCATTCTAATCTCACGTTTTAAATGATTTCTTATCACTTTTTTTTCTTTCCTTCTTTTACCGAAAGTAACATAGCTTTTCCCCCTCTCTCTGATCTATTTTTAGACACGCGTATTGCAGTGACGTCTGGCTGCGTAATGAAAAGGGTGTGTCTTCGCTTGGCGAATTAGAAAAGTTTGTTCTCTCTCAGAAAGGTTTTGTTCTATTCTCTCTTTTCATATGTGCTGCTTATAATACGTAATTTTAATTTAACTACCGTATTTTCGGGCATATGAGCCGCGGCGCATACGAGTTTGAAAGTATAAAATATTCTAAGTGTGGCTCTTATGCCAGGGCGGCGGATACGATCATTTTTTTTTCTTTTACAACAATGTCTTATGTTTTTTTTGTTTTTGTTTTTTTTTTTTTGTCAAACCAATATTTTACGACGCCATTTCCCTCCCCCCCCCCCCACTTTGATCAATAGTTTCATGCTCTCGAATACGTACCAAAATTTTAGAAAATGTCCCTCAACCGCAGATGCCCGAGAAATGTTATTTGTTTTGTTTATTTTTAAACAATCAGCGAGATGAATAAGATTTGTCTCACCGGTTCTCAAGTTAAAAATGATTACATTTTCCGCACATCCATCAATAATTACTTTACCCTCCGGATACTGGAATGTATAGCTGTCGCAAGCTTTTCTTCTAATAAACACCCTTTCCTTCCACTTGCAAAGCAAAACTGCTTACAGAGTGCTCACTCTGTGAAATTACTGGTCTCTAACTAGAGAAATATCAAATCCCGGCATAGAACTTTTGGGGAATGGGTCTCCTAATACATAGTAAAAACACTGGAGAGCAAGATTTTTCTTTATTTTTTATTTTTTTTTCAGTACCAGACTCTATAAACTCGGCCCCTAAAATAGAGCCGTACCCGACTCGACCAAACAAAATGAATTCAAACTTTGAAACCGGCCGGGTCAGCAGAATTGGTACAGTTTTTTTAATGAGCCGGATCGGGCGAACAACAAAATAAACGGTCCTGACCAATATAACAAATTAAGTGGGCCGACTTCCGCGATATAAATATTGGGCTATTTTGCTCACGCAAAAACACCGGCTCGTTAATGTAAATCCTAAGAAAGAAAATTTTTTTTAAATATGTCGTTCGCATTCCATTATTTTTAAATGATCTTTTTTGCATTGGATAGCTGAGATCGGTCTCTACAAAGAGTCATTTTTACTTTTTCGATTGTGTTTAAAGGTTTTTTTTTTTTTTTTTTTTTTTTTTTTCTACTAGAATACTTTCACTTTCGAAAGTGATTCCAAAAATCGAAGTATACTACGAAAAACATCTGTAAACAAAATCGAAAAAGGGTCTTTTTAGATATCAACCTCAGCTATTCAACGCAAAAAAAAAAAAAAAATCATTTAAGCATATTGAAATGCGAATCATGTATTTAAAAAAAAAAAAAAAATCTTCCATAGGATTAACATTAACGAACGGGCGTTTACCCTTGAGTGAAGTAGCCGAACCATAGGGGGGGGGGGGGGGGAAATCGGCACGGCCTGTACAAAAAATAAATTAATTAATGGACCGGGCTTAAAAGCTAAAAGTTTGACCTGGCCCGGAAAACATTTAAAATCTCGGCCCGACTGAATTTCTTCAAAACAATGGCTTTTATGCTGATATGGTTAAAAATTGTTTCGTTACGAAGAGTTCTCAACAAAAATACTTATTTTATCTTTTTTTTTAATGTTTATAATCTTTATTTTTAAAGAAGCGCCTAATAAAATCACTCAAGTTCAAGTATGCATTTATAATTAAAAAACTAACATGTAATTTTGTTATCTCTTGACTCAACTAAAAAGATAAACACACTTGATTTCAAATTCACTCCATCTCCTCGTTCTCAGACACATTGCCCTATGACCTTGACGTGTAATAGTTTCAGTTTTGCTTCTTTGAAAAGAACTTTGAATGCAGTAGAAAAAAAGAGGTAACGAGATAAGAGATTTTTTTAATGCAAAGTGGATTCGTAAATTTTATTCTCTTTCCTTAAACTTATTATATGATGATAATTATTATGAAGATATGTATCATAACTTATGATGAAAAGGAAAGTCTAAATTCTGAGCAAGAAATATTTTTAAAACTTACAAAATTATTTTTAAAAATGAACAAGAAAAGATGCGTTTGTAGCAAATAAAAAATAAAATCTGCCACAAACAGAATCAATGAAAGAGTTATCAATAGGTGAACTGTTAAGAAAAAAGGCGAGTTTCTAGTTATCCTAAAGTGGTTTCGGCAGTGTGAGATCTGCACGGGCCGGGCCATACTCTTTTCTGAAGGTTCTGTCCGTGCCGGTTTAAGGCCTTACTTTTTTCCTGAAAGATCGGGCCGGGCTGGACCTAACTTATTTTTTCTGTACAGAGCCGGGACTGGTTTCATTCCTAGTCTTCACGATCCAAAATTTTCAGTCCTAGTTTTGACAAAGCCCATATGAAAATCATTGTCTCGTCGTGGCCTAGTCCGTTCAAAGGTCAGTAAAATTAGGCCTGAACCAAAAATGTTTGCAAAAAATGCATACATTTTTAAATCGCCATTATTCTACAATTAAACATTAAAAATTTATTCTATTTAAAGAGTAGTAGATTTCATACGCTTATTAAAATATAGCTAAATTAAAATATAGTAAAATGAGTGAAAAGAACCTGCCTATGACGGAATCCTGTTTTTAACTGAACAACGTGTTGAGGATCTTGTCTATAACGCTTTTTTTTTCTTTTTTATACAATTCCGTCTTAGCAGATTTTACTGTATAACATTTTTCAGATTTTTAAAACACTTCAATACACAGAATTAGGATTAATAATAGTAATGATAACTGAAACATTTACATACAAGAAATATATTCATTAAAAAAATAAATATCACAGCCTGCGGCACTTCATCAATGTTTTATAGAAATTCACTCGGGCTGAGCCGAGATTTTAACTTTTTTCCGAGCCAGTCTCTGGCCGGGCCGAACTTTTAAATTTTTTACCGGGTCGGGCCAATATTTCTTTTGTACGGGCTGGACCGAACTTTTAATTTTTGTATCGGGCTGGTCCGTTCCGAATTTTTTCTGCGAATCATTTTCGGGCCGGGCCCGGAAATTTTGGCCCGTGCAGACCTCTAAGTGTCTCTATACGATATTTCAAGACCTCTAAAATCTGGAAAAGCCGCGGTCGAAACGATTCCGGAATTTAGATTGTACAAATATCAGGTCCTCGTGTGCGGCGCTTACGTCAATAAACTATTTTTTTAAACAGATTTTCATTGGTGCGGCGCTTACGGTGGGTGCGGCGGGTATTCCCGAAAATACGGTAATAGATTTAAATCAATTGTGGGTGTACTTTTCTAAACCCTGTTTACATAGCATATAAATCAATGCAGCCAGTTTTTTAACAGATTTTGACAAAAGTTTGATTTTGTATTTTTTGACAATGTGATTGTCTTTTGGATTTTGGGCCTTGTGCCTAAATTCAAAGAGCGATTTTAAAACTATGATGTTCTTCAATAGCTAATTCTTGATATATATAAGTTTATCTTTGATCTCTGGCTTTTTAATTTATACATTTCTATTTGGATATTTTATCATCAAGGCATTCTCTAAAGAAATAATTTTAGCCAGTATTCATTTTTGTCATGGAATTACTTCCAAGTTTTTAATAATTCTACATGGAATGTTTTTCTAATATGTACGGTGACCTACCTCTTCTAATTACCTTCCAACCTCTCAAGTAATGGACAAATAAAGAAAATTTTTTATAACTGCTGTCTCTTCAATGTGTTACCTCATCATTTAAGTAAGACCATTTATTTTTATTTTTACTGCAATAGCATTCGATCATCGGCAAAATGTTTATTCTCAGCATTTAAGTCAATCTTATCAACGGCAGCTATACGATCCATTTACGGCTTTTAAGATCTGTTTATTTTATCTATCGGTAACTTACTTAACTCTCATTTGTTTATTTTATTCACGGCACTTAATTCTCTTCATTTTTATTATGTCTCAGGGATAGGTATTTCTCTTTTGTCAGTTAATCACTATCTATTCGCCGGCATCGCATTGTGTGTCGGTAAAAATACAAGATTACTCGCATCAAGCGCCAACTAAGGAAAAGTTTTGCTGGAATGTGGTGCTGAAGTTATCCATTTACCATACTATTTATTAGTTGCATGCAAAGTATCATTGGCCGGTTAATTTGTTTATCGGTTTGAGTCAAAATCTCATAGCAATTTTTTTGTATATTTTCACAATGGTAAATCAAAGATAGCTGTTTTGAATTTTTATTTAGACTGCTAAAAGAATGTCTGAAGCATTTACACATTTAGAAGACAGTTGGAATGTACTTATTTTTAATAGTTTCTGTAGCGACTAATCGAATTATTCTTTTATAAGTAATTACCCCTCCAAAAATAGGTTATTTTTTAAGATAGATTTTTGAGTGTTTCACGCTGAATCTATTTTGTTAACATTTCTTTTCATTTGGCTACTGTTTTTTATTTCTTATTTGCCAAATCACTAATATTGGTCAAAAGCCAGCAAGAACACTGATCATGTGACTCCAAAAAAGGATATTGAAGAAAAAATGCTGCATAAATAACGCTAAAATATAAGTCTAGTAAACAAATTCATCTGGAAATATTGTAAACACTTACAATATTACAAAAACATACTTAACACCCCCACCCCCCTAAAAAAAACGGCTCTCAGTAAAATTAGTTACTCGACCTGATACAGAACTATACTTTTAAGTATTTTTATTCAATGATAATTATAAATTTAAACTAAGATGGTCACAAACTTATGAGAAAAGAAAAATAAACGCATGGGAAAATTGTCTTATCCGACATGATGCAGAATTTTACTTTCAAGTATTTTGATTAATTGAAGAATAATTATAAATTAATATTAATACTCTGATGATCACAAAACGTACTTATAAAACAAAGAAAATTCATCCCACAATAAAATGGGTTATCTGATCTAGAGTCCTGCATCGGGTCAGGTAACCTGACCCGGCCAGCAATTTGTGTTGGGTTCAGTTTGGTATTAATTATTTCAGCTTTGGGTTAGTTTTGATTATTGGGAGTTAGGTTTGGTTTAATTTAATCTGATTTTTCAAAGGAAAGATCAGAATATAGTTTCAAATGAAAAGTAAAATGTATTTAACAACCATTTACATGTTCATTTTGAACATAAAATTGATGTTAAATATATGATTATTGAGTAGTTTTCAATTACATTATATAGTAGATCAATTTTCTCTCATAGTGGGTTTTCGATCAAAGAACATTTTTTTGTCAGGTTTTGGATAGCATCAAATCGAGTGATCCGTTTTTATCAGATTTGTTTTTCAAAATGTTTGTGAAACATTGAACAAATGCTTTTGTATGAATTACTCTTTGCAGACTTTACAAGAAATACAATTTCAGGAACACTGAGCACCATTTTGAAACTACGTGAACTGATATTGTGCTAGCAACAGCACCTATTGTGCATCATATGATGTATCAATAGCCCAAAATTCAAGCATGTATCTTTATGTTTCTGACAATCGGTTACATGACTTTAGAAACGCCATGTATATCTATACCAGGAAATTTGATCAAATATCGCTTACCTGCAAGAAAAGTGACAAAACTCAAAAAATTTTCACAAAAGAGCAAAAGAAGATTTGCCTGTATTTATTGCATCATAAAATTGTAGCACCTAGCTCTGCATAAGCATTAAAAGAAGAATGAAGATGTAAAAGAGGTTTGGGGGATTGAGTAAATTTATCCCACTCCCCTTTCCACCACCCACATACACACACACAATTTGTCTGCCTTCTGTGATGACCAGGGGTGGGGGCGAACGGATTTTCTGACATGGTGAGTGAATTTTTAGGTAATCTTTGAAAAATCACAGGTTATAGAGATATGCCAAAAACTTTATTTCTTTTACTAGTTACTAGCTATATTTTGCAACTTTACAAATTACCGCAGTGTACACATGGAACTAAATTTTATTCTATACTCAACTGTATTGTATATATTTCTTAATTTTATAGTGGGGAAAAATAGGAAAATCCATTGTAATGGTAATTAACTACTTTTTGCACTTGCTTACATTTTGTCATAACAATTCCCAACTGTATGTTGCATCTCGCTGGCTGGTAAAATATATTCTTTGCTGGTAAGATTTTCTAATTCACCACCCCTGGTGATGGCAGAGGAACATCTGCAGTAAACTCCCGACTATCCGGCTTAATGTGGCGGAAGGGTAGGCCGGATAATGAAAAATCCAGATAGGCTGGAGTTCTAAAAATATTTACTCACTTTGTGCCCTTTCACCACCATGATATTAAAAACACATGTTACACATATTAAGATAAATTTTATACATACAGTTTCATAAGAAGCAAAGCATTAACATAAAACGTAATCCTAGTTCGTGAAAAAATGAGTGAATCTTATTTTACTATTTATTAATAAATGATTGCACAAATATGAAACGTTATGCATAAGATAAGAGTCAAAACTTGCATTTTTTAGTTTTTAAAAAGTCTTTAATAGAGGGCTGCTTCTCCCTTTTAGCCCTCTTCCACGATGCAATGTCTTTCCATTTACGCAAGTAGATGATATCAGGTGGCGTCAATTCCTGCTGACTAATGTACTGCAGTTCAATCGTCTTAAACCCTTACGAATGTGGAATGAGATTTTTCCTGCTATCCTTTTAATCTTTTTCTTCTGATATTTCTCCCACTGTCAACACTTCTGCGATATCGTTTGCAATGAATTCATTAATTTTACCATTCTGTAATGTCTTCTGCATTGGCATCGTCAGAGCCCGGCATATTTTTCAGCAACGGAAGAAGCTTATCGATCTCATCTCTCATTGCAGTTTCCCACACTGGTTTATGTCTACCTTTTTGGTCCAAAAGGATGTTCCAAGACCTTACAGTTACTATGTTCGGAATTTCTTCCCATTCTTTTGGCACCTACCTGGACGGGAACCTGCCTGCCTTGGCCGCTTGCAACATTCTTCATTTTTTTTAATAGGCCGGATAGTCGGGAGTTTACTGTACTATAATCTATCAATTTTCCAGATAACTACATTTATGATATTTTTCCTGTAACAAGATGTGCCTAAGTCAAACCTATTGGAGCAATAAGCAAAATGATTTTTTTTGGAGTTGTTCTTGTGAGTGATTGATGTATCAGATGTTTCATTTTTTAAGCAATTTTTTTTTTTTTTTTTTTGAATTATCACATATTGTGCTGTTTTTCCTTTAGAAACTGTATATAATTAGTTCTAGTGTTTTCTATTTTGAAAGTCTTAAAAATAGTTTCCTTACTGATTTTATTAAAATTTTGTATTTTTCTAGTTAATCAATAAGTTTTTTCTTTTATATATTGTTCTTGTGAAAAAATGCTTATTTTCAAGTAAAGGTGTCTGATTTAAATATTTTTACATTTTAGAAAACTTTCTACCTCCTCACTTAGTGATTAACATAGTGCCCATAAAATGAGTAGCTTGGACTAAAGTTTGCGAGTTTGAAAACTGTGTGGTCTGGGCAGGGTGAGGTTGACTATCCAAAGTTTTCCTTATACTAGAATTATAATTCGGGGAATTTTTCCTTCTAAAGTTCTCTTTTAGCAATATGTCCAGAACTGGCCGATATTAACAAATTTCCATCCCTCATTATTTTCAGTAGATTCCTCATTATATATTTTGTCTGTGAGAGTTGATCCTTTGTCCATAATGGTATATATGTGTATATATACTCCCCACATACACACAAATAAATAAATATACAGTCAACTCTGTGAAATCCGCACACTTAGAGACCGAGAGTTTTGTGGATTATACATTTTAGCGGATTATAGATCATCCCTTTGTTTACATTTTATTTTTTAAAGTCTGACTATAAATTAGGAACAACTATACAAGAATTACAATTACAATAGACAAGAAAAACATAATGCAACATTGGTTTAACATATTTAATAATTAAGATTAAAGAAAAGTTAAATTATATAGAATTTTTACTGATTATTCATGTTTTGGTTTGTTGTCAATAATTTTTTTCTGTAGTCTATGAACACTTATTGCTTCTTGCTCCAAGATAACATTTTGTAACTAAAGGAAATTTATATATTTATATCCAATTTATATTTAAATATTTATTCATTGGAAAATTGATAACTGAAAAAAAATATGTACCAAATTTAGCTTTTGAGTTAAAATTTTACTAACAATTTTAATTGTTTACATTCCAAAATGTAGTGTGGATAACAGATATTTGCGGATTATACATCGGCGGATTTCACAGAGTTGACTGTATATATATACAGTAGACTCTCTCAGATCTGTGCATTTTGAAACCAGGGTTTGTTCAAATTGAAGAATTTTGCAGATTTCTGATCACTGTTTTGTTTACATTTTTTAAGCAGTAATTTGAATGTTGTTAAGCATTGAAAATTATAATGAATACTTACAATGAAGTAAATTATTAAAATAATTAAGTAAAAGATTAAAATAATTTAATAATTAATTTATAATTACATAAAAATATTTATGTAAAATAATAAAAATTTAGCTTTAAAAGCAGAATCAAGCTTTTTACGATCTCTACTTTTTGGATTATTGTCAAACTAACATGTTTTCTTTTCCTGTCATTTTTTGTTAGAAATATTGGAATCAGCCATATTAGGCTGAATTACGTACGAAATCACAAAAAAATAGAAATCATTACAGATTACTATTTTGCATTCGGTTTTAAACATAAACAATACGACTTCAACAGTTGCAGTTGCAGTTCAAAAGCTAGTGCTACGCCATATTTTTATTTTAGATAAGAATATAATTTACGCCATAATCATAAAATAATGAAGTTTTATGTCATGCTTAGATATTAGCGGCATCTTGATTTTTTTTCAGAAATAAATTCATATTTTCTTCATTAAAAGAAATTGTGTTCAGTCATATTAACCAGCATTAATATTAAAATGTGTATAATATTGTGTGTGTAATATTAACAAAAAATAAATAAAAATTGAAACATGGGGAAACGTATGCAAGAAGAATAAACAAACAATTCGGTTGCAGATTGCACTTGCGAATATTAGGCAGGACCTACAATATGGCAATTTTTTTGCTATAGATACACTATTTTACATGAAAAACAAAAGTAATGTAATTTTATTTAGTAATTAATCAGCTGTAATAGCCAAAAGAGCATGATTAAAAAAAAAAAAAAAAAAAAATTATTGCGATCACTGCTGATTTGAGCGCCATCTTGAATTTTGTCCCTGCAATTTAACTGCAAGTTTCACTGTTTACATCAGAAAAAATACACAGATTTCAGGGTCATGGTTTTATTTTTTACAGCCTATCTACCTATATTTAATGGATGATGAGATTAAACTACATATGATTATAGATTATCTCCTTCACATTTTTTCTATTTACTATTTCTGGTATCACTGGCCTCATTTGCATTTATTTTTTACAGTTTGAAGAATGGATGTTTTTTAAACAAATATTTATTAATTTTTACAATAGAGTCTCGAAAATCTGAGGTAATTGTAGCTGACACCACCTCGGATTACTACTGAAAACTCGGATTTTCCAAAAAATCCAAGTAGAAAAAGTCGAAAATTCTTACCAATTATAATTTTACTCAATTACGATGACAAAGAATGTACATACCTTTATCCCTTTTATAATAATATACAGGATATACTTTACAATAAAGAAAATCAATTTTTTGCTGCTTTAACACACGACTTCATTTTTTAGCCGCAATATCTAGCCAATGCTTAAAAAGCGTAACGTCAGCAGGGATGGCTTCATTTTGCTGTTCTACATATTTTAAAGCCAGTTCTAAAAATACAGGACCTTCACTATGACATATTTTTCAAATGGCAGAGAGTCGTTTTCTTCTGTATCATTACATTCCTCCTCATCTTCTGTCATTTCTACAATAGCCGATTCAGTTATTTTTAGCATTTTATCAATGTTTAGACATTTTTTAACGTCATCTGCATTACAATTTTCAGAGCCAAGTACTTCCTTCACCAAATCTTTCAAAACAATGTTTTCATCATCATCGTCATTAAGATTCTCAATGGATATTACCAATTTAGGTAAACATTTCGACCACGATTTATTCAGTGTTGTAGACTGAATTTCTTCCCAAGAATCAGCTATCCACTAAACAATATATCTCATGTTTACACTCTTCAAAATGTTCACAATACTTTCATTATCCGACTGCATTAAATGTTCCAAGAAACGACATTGAAATATTTTCTTTAAATCCTCAATACTCCAGTCCACTTACAATGTAACTGGTCACGGAGTACACCCCCTAGCCAGCGTAGAGGTCTGCACGGGCTGAAATTTCCAGGCCCCGGCGCGGCCCAGTATAACAGCTCAAAGTTCGGCCCGGCCCGGGAAAAAAAGTTAAAATCTTGGCCCTAGTGAATTGCTACAAAACATTGATTTTTACGTTGATTTGGTTAAAAATTTAACACTTATGAGGAGTTCTGATCAAAAATGTTTATCTTAACTTTTTTTTCATGTTTCTAAACTTCATTTTATAGAAGTGCCGCAGGCTGCGATATTTTTTTAATGAATCGCTATTTGTTCTAAGTAAATGTTTCAGTTATCATTAATATTGTTAATCAATATTCCATGCATTGAATTGTTAAAAATCAGAAAAATGCTATACAGTAAAATATTCTAAGACTCAATTACATAGAATAGAAAAAAAAATGCATTATAGACAAGTTCCCTTCTTAGCAAATGTAAATGTATTATATATTCTTTTCTTATGTATTAGTATATTAATTTTGCATATATCAACACGTTTTTCAGTTTAAAACATTATTCCATCATAGGCAGGTTCCTTTTGACACGTTTTACTATATTTTAATTAGCGTAAAAATTTACTATTCTTAAAAAGAATAAATGTTAATATTTAATTCTAGAATAATGGCGATTCAAAAAAGTATGCATATTTTGCAAAAATCTTTGGGCCAGGCCTAGTTTTACTGACCTTTGAATGGACAGGTCACACCAAGACAATGATTTTCATACGGGCTGGCTCAAAACTATGACTGAAAATTTTCAGCCGTGAAAACTACAGAAAAAATAAGTTAGGCCCAGCCCGGGCCTTCAGAAAAAAGTATGGCCTGTGCTTGGCCCGGCCCGAGTTCTGCAAATGAAAATAGGCCCGAGCCCGGCCCGTGCAGATCTCTAAGCTAGCGCCTAAGGTAACTTGGGGAAAAAATCTTGTAAACTAGCTTAGAAACCCCTTTCAAACCAATCCCAACCCTTAGCCATCTGCCTGAATAGAGAACAAATCGTGGTGAGTAACTCAAAACGACAATGACATTCCTTCTAGGATAAAACGAAAAGAACTGGCATTCTTTAGGGCATGGAAAAAAAAATAGAAATTTTTATTTTTGACACCGACACCTCGAATTAAGCGGAACCTTGGACTTCTGAGACTCGGATTTTCGAGACTCTACTATATTTATAAATAAGTGATCCAAAAAAGTGCAAAACTAGAATTCCTTGACGTAAATTAGCAAACCTTATATTTATTTAAATTATCTCTTTATTTTGAATCAGCTAAAGTAATGCAAAATGCTGAATGACAGAGAATATTTAGTAGTGTTAAAGAAATGAGTTAAGGTTTCATTGCTACAAAATCACCATTGGAAATCTTTTCATTTTCATTGTATGTAACAGGAAGTAATGTTTTAAAAAACTTTTTCCTCAAACTTCCTTTAAAAAGCAAATTTTTTTTTTTATAAAACTACATATGTTTTTAAAATTAGCTTTTTAATGAGTTTTAGAGTTTTGCATTTAATTCTTCCCTTCATTAATAAATGTAATTAATATAATAGAAGAAATGGTGGTATTTAAATGTATTTTTCATAAATCAAGTTTTGTTTATGTGTTGCTTAAAAAATAGCTTACATGGCCCATAATATTTGCATGAAATACTCTTCATATATTATTTTGCAGTTTGCCATTTTCAAAAGGGAGCATTTATAGCTGTGCATTTCATATTAATAAAATGGATGTTCTCTCATCATTATTATGCACTTCTATGCGTTTCAAATTAAACTACTGATCTTCGGTATTTAAAATTATGATTTTAGTAATTCTCAGTTGTTCTAATTATTAAATTTATGAAGAAATTTATTTGAAAGAATGCCTTTTTTTTTTTTTTTTAACTGTATATTATAAGACCTTTCATTATTCACAAGTAAAATTCATTCTTTTTTCTTTGCAGGTAATACCTATCGTATGGGATGATATGTTAAGACAAATGCCTACAGAGAAATTGAAAGAATTTCAGCTAGGATCATTAGTTGAACCTATGGTGTGGACATATGTTAAAGATGTGTACAGATTCGTTCCATATAATGTTTGGATGACTTATAGTGAAGTGTTTCCCTTTATATGGGCTGCTAGTGCATTCAAAGGGGCATTTGGTGAAACCCTGATTGTTCCCAATGTAAAAATGCATTTGGAAAACAATGAAGCTTGGTTGGAAGTGATGGCTGAGCAACATAAAAAATTTGGTAATTTCCGTGGAATTCTGATTACAGGCTGGCAGCGCTATGATCATTTGGCTACACTCTGTGAGCTTTTACCTGCTGGAATACCATCTCTCATCATTGATCTTCTGACAGTCAGTCAGGGCTATTTTAGTCAGCAGTTATTCACAAAGTTTCACCACGTTCTTCAGTGTACAGTTCATCAGAGAGCACAGGTAGATTTTGAAACAGATCCACATCTGTGGCAAAGAGCTTCGTCCTGCTTTTACCCTGGTTCAGCCGTTTTCCGTATGACCCAGCACCTCACTGAAGCCATCAAACGTGTTGATGATTATTTATATGATGTCACGATTCACAAAGCATGGTTAACTGATTATAATGTCCGCCATAACATTAGTAGCCCTATGCGAGTAGATGAAGGCCTTGCTGATTATTCCTCAGTATATTATCCCTTGACATCTTTAGTGCGAACAGCAAGAGATGCTCTCCGAGAAGTGTATGATGAATATACTGTTGCAGAATGGATTGAACAAAATATTTATCCATACATAGTCAAGATGGAAAAACTTTGGAAAGAAGCAACAAATTTGAAGCGATCCAAAGTGTGGCCAAAAAGGCCGTTACCTCCATTGGAATTACTGAAGAAATACTCTGTTGGCATATCTAATGGAGGAGATACTGATGACAGTGCTGCTGTTGCTCCTGTTTAAAGTGAATGGGTTACAGAAGTGAATGTGTTTAGCTGCATTGGTGAGAATTGATATGGTGATAATAGTAAGAAGATATAATAAAAAATTGATTTAGATTTGTTCTGACTTGCTGAAAATTTTTAATACCATGATTATTTTGCATAAAAAGAAATTATGTAGACATATTCAGTTTTTATCTACAACTGGTGATTCTTTTGTTTGAAGGAAAGACCGAGTAAACTTATAAACTTGTATGTAGTGAGATTAATATATGAAATATACATGACAAAAACAGACAGTTTACATTTTAAAGGTTCGAGTTTTATCGAACTATTCTATTTAAGACTGCCATTGTCATACTAGATAGACCAAAGGTATATTTTGGTCTTAGTTCCTGACGCAAGTGGTTTATACGTTGACATGGACTAAGTTCTTGCAGTCTGTTGAAGTTTCACGTGTAAAGACTGCATTGTGATCTCTTAGATATTAATTCATCAAGCTGAACTAACTGTCAGTTTTTTCTTCTTCATATGGTGTAATAAAACTAAATGCAGGCATCCAGAAGATTTGGATAAGGTTATTTAACAAAATTTATATAGTTATACTTGCTCAAATTATTTTATGAATTTGTTCCATTACTTTTTTTAACATTTCAACTGCAGTTTTGCAAATAAATGCAGTTCTAAAGAGAGAGATCAATTTAATGTCAATAACTGATATTTCTACTATTTAATTGTATGTGTGACCAAGTTACAACCATGCAGTATAGCTATCACCTTTTTTTTCCCTCCCAGTATTGTTGTGAGATTAATAAATATTTCAAATACAATTGACATACAGCCAGTTGTATCCATAATATCAGACAATTATCTTTCAATGAATTATCAAAAATTTAATTTAAGATATCCAATTTGACTAACTTGGAAATGTATTTATGTGAATGGATAATTATGGAAATTGAAGCATCATAACTGAAATTATGATTGCTTTAATATGAATTTAAGTCGTTAGTATTCATAATTTATTTAAATTGAATAAATTTATGAAATTTGCTGCATGGTTATAATTGTTTTTAATTTAACATTTGTTAATTGATGTAATCCAGTTACAACTGTATATATTACATTATTTATTAATTTATTTACCAGGCCTTAAACTATTCTGCATGAGTGCAATAAATTTCAGTCTAATTTACATACTTTGAAAAACTTAAAAAACAATAAATGTTTTTTATTCTTTGTGAGAAGAAAAAAAAAAAAAGTTCAAACATCAAATTAAATTATAGACAGGCCTTGATTAATGAATCTTCAAAATTGGGTGGATTGTACTTTAAATGCTTTCGTGGAGGTTTTTCTTTGCTATACTGCATTTAATTTTTACATTACAATTTTGAGAGAGAAAATATTGAGAATTACCTACTAATACTATATTACAGGGAAATGCATAAAAATTGTGAGATCCAGTACAGATATGGGATATGCTCCCTCAGGGTTCGTTCATATATATCAAGGAATATATATCTTAATATTTTAAAAATAAATATAGGATATGTATCAAGATTTTTGATATTTTCATATATTTGATATTCATTTTCAAAATTCACTGTGCAAGATATTTTAGTCAAAACAAGTGCAAATGAAATTTTCAGCTGTTATTGATTGTTTTATTCTGTAGTTAAAGAACTTTTGTCTCTTGGCAGTGATTTTTTTATCCAAAGAAAAGATATATTTTCCAAGCTTTATGTTTGAAGCTTTTATTTTTAAATTTAGAACCGATACTTATGTGAGAAAATTAATTCAGAACAGCCATTGAAAAATAAATTGTCTAATTTGGATAATCAGTTATATTCATCTTCATTAGAAAAGAATCTTTTCTGATTTTGGTTTAGTTGAGTTTAAACTGTACAGCATGTTAGGGAATAAAAAAAAAGCTTACATTTATGTTAAAATTATTCAATTAAAAAAAGCTGTTTTGTTTCATAAATTTCTGATTTCTTGATGCTGAATCCTAAGGTTTTATATATATATATAATATATATATATATGTGTAAAGCAAATAGTATCAAATTTCAATTAGTTGATCTTCAATTTTGTTCAAAGTTACTCTAATCTACTTTTGTTCCACTCTAGGTTAATTTGGATTGATTTTCATTTTAAAATATAAAATCATACAAATTTGAGAGGGTACACTGCCGAAGGCAGTAGGCCCCCCAAAATTAGGATCATTTAGAAAAATTTTCATATTCGTAATCATTCAACTCTGATTTTATGTGCATTTAAGGTTATTATCACAGACCCAGGCAGTGCTGGGCAGATCAGCTGTATAAGATTACAAATTTTGTCATGGATCGCCATCTCACTTTTGTGGTTATTTGTAATATTTGACATTAAATCACTTTCTTAGGGCTCAGTTATTTCAAGGCCTCTATAACAAAGTATTACTCATATTTATTAATTGTTTCGTTAAGTTTGTTTCATATGCCTGAATTTTTTTAATAACATAAACAATTCTAACTTGATTATCATTGATAAATATGTTTATAAGTTAAATTAGATGTTTATAGAACTTAACAATGTAATTTGTTTTGTTCTCCAGGAAAAAAGCAGGTCATAAACTAAAGCATTAAAAGTATCAAGAAGTATGATAACAAACAAATAAGTATTTTATACTTGTTTCCAAACATGTCAATGCTTGCATATCATAATATTTTAAATAAAATTAATAATAAGGAATAGTTGTATATGCTTGTTGTACCTAATCAATATATATTCTCCTGAGACCTGAGCAAAATAAAATACATTATAAAACATCCGTTTTAATGGATGTCAGGTCTCAGGAGGATAAAGTTTTTTTAAGGAGCAGGGCTGTGGAGACAACATAAAAAGAAGAGCAATGTTATGAGTGGATACTGTATTTGAAAATGTAGTTGAATTTTCCCCTCTTGCTATATATACAGAAGAATCTTGATCCATCATTCTTGCATTCATTATTTTAGTTCTACGACCCCTAGTACAGTTGCGTCAAGTTCTACCTGAATTCTTTGTTTTCCTATATCCATAATTTCTTTCGATTATCCATGTGAGAGTTTTACTTTATGTTATGAGAACGTGAATTTCAAAACTCGCCTTATACAGAAAATCAAATTTTGGAAAATCGCGAAAAACCTCTAACTACATCCATTGGTTGACATTTTAAACCAACATTTTACAATGCCAGAAATACAGGATAAAACTTGTTTTTTGCAGATTGTGTAGTGTTTCTTCGGTGCAGGTTTACGTTTACTAATAGAATAGATTGATGGAGAAAACACGATTTTTTAAATTTTTGGATACAATGAGTTTTGAAACTCACATTCTCATATATAACTCTCCTGTAATTAATTTTAATGCTTCAAATTTTTAGAGCTTCTTTTAGGTTTGGATATATGAAGCTTTATTGTTGTATTGTTTTAAAACTATATGATTGTTAAACACTCCAAGTAAAAACTTTAGATTCCTTCTACATCATGTTTATTTCATCAGAGTTTTTTCTTTTTATGAGATGGCACAGAATAATGTCCCTGGTTGGATTTTAACTTTTCAAGGCCTGTCTATTGTATATTTTCAAAACAAAGTTTCTTAAAAACTCACTTATTCTGGTTTACAGTAAAGAAATGGTCATGTGTCCAGTCATCTTCCTTTTTTTTCCGTTGTGTGTATGTTATTTAAGTACAAATTACATGCAAAGCATGGATTTTTTTTCTTTATTTGCATATTTTACAGTCTAACATTACATTAAATTAAAATATTGGTGCTGCTTTTTATATATATATATGACATGTTTTTTAAAAAACTGTGTAGAGAATAATCATAAAAAAAACCTCATGAAATATGTTTGTGGGATGTAGGTATACTATATATATGTTGTAAATATTTCTTTTTTTTTCTTTCCTAAGTGTTTGTAAATAGCATTATTTTTAGGTAGTTTTGAAGACAAAATATCCATGAGATTATTTATGAATTTTTGTCTTATTTAAAAATAGTTGTCTTTTATTTCATTCTTGTTTTTATATGTACGAAGAAAAGACCTCTAAATATCTCTGCTTTTAGTTTTCTAGTCATCAGTTATTTTACTGCACAATCTAAAATTAATTAAATATAATTAGGCATGTAATAATTCATTCACAATGTTTTATACTAACCAAAGAGTTTATGTATTTGTTAATAACTAATCTAAACTTAAAATGTTTAAAACAAAATCTGAAAATTGTATTTATAGCTGTTTGTGGTAATTACTGTAGTTGGCATCAATAATAAAATTTAATGTCAAATTTATAATTGATGTGTCTTTATTTATTGTACAAAATGATTTTTTTTTACAGTTAAATATTATAATATCAAATAAATCACTACTAGAAGAAAGCAACACAGATATTTGAGATTTTACTTAATATGTTTGCTGCCAAATATACTCATCCAGTTGGAAGTGTACAAACCTGTCATTCCAGTGCAAAGACAAATATACTCGTACATGGAATAGAGATGCATAACAAACATATGAATTTATAAAGTTATATTTCGTTATTTAACCTGTTTCCTGCCGAGTATACTCGTCTGTAGCATTGAACAGGTTTAAGGACTTTTGAGTTATACAGTAAATCTAAAGTTTGTAAAACAATTTCCCAAATTATTTAATTAATCTGCAGTTTTAAATTGCAGAAGGTTTTTTTTTTTTTTTATATTAAAAAGCCGCATTTTTAAATGAAAGATACTGTTAAGAGCAGAAAAGTACTACATTATGAGAGGGGGATGGGAGGGGGGGTCATTTTTATCTGGGCTATAGGAATGGATATTTAAAACTGCAGGAAAAAAAAAAAAAATGTGAAATATGAAAATGACCACAAGAAAAAATATTTTCTTTAATTGGAAATATTCATACCTTTTTAACAAAAGATACTGTCCAGAAGAAGAATCTGTGGATACTTTTTTTATATATATATATGTATAACTCCATCCGGGTACAAGCTATTGTGATTTCAAAATCCACAAAAAATAAAAAAGACCGTCAGGAAATAATTTTTTCAAAATAGTAAATATTCATATTCTTGTAAATAAAAAGTACCATTGGTACCAGCTATTCCCAGTCGCCCTTATTATTTTTTAATTTCCTTCAAGCTCCAGGCGATTGTGATTTGAAACTTTTGAAAAATGGAACATTTTCCTTCAGTCTGTGCTTGAAAAACCACATTTTCCTCAGGCATATGTGGATGTGATCATGATGTTAGCAAGCTGAGGAAAATTGAAGTTCATTCATTAGTGTTCAGTGATGGTTTTTAATTAATATTTTGGATAACTATCAAAAATGTGAATCACAAGTGCATTGTGACCTGTCTTCGTCTACCCACAACCAAATTTGCAGAGCTCTACAAGTGATTTCCCTAGCCATTGCCAACAGACAGACAAAAACTTTCAATTATTAATATATAAAGTGTGGATGTAATTAGGGATATACTGAATATTTGGCCTACAGGCAAACCGAATACCGAATATTTGGCTGGCCGAATAGTAACTGCTAGGCCAAATACCGAAAATTCAGCTTGTCGAATACTTTTATATTTCAAAGTTTAAAGGCATTAAAATGTTAAATTTTAAAACAATTTTACATAATATTTAAAACAGAAACTTTCATTTTGATAATCAAGAGCTTTTTTCAAGTAAATTTAATGCTGAGAAAAAGTCTGCTGTGAGTTATTTAAGAAGAGAATAGTTATAAAACTTTTTTAATTAATAAGATTTAAATTTCATGGCTTCTTCTGTGAATTAAACAAATGAATAAAATTTTCTTAAATTCTAAAACAAACATTTTAAAATTAATGAGAAATTATGAAAAAATTGTACAGGATCATACATATTTGTTAGTCAGGAAGAGACTAAAGTAAATACAGTAGAGCCCCAATTATCCAAACAAGTTGGACCGACATTAGTTCGGATAAGCCAAAGTTCGGATAAATGGACTGACAATTTAAGGGATGTTCCTGACTATATTAAAATCTCCACTCTTTATCCGCACTTCGGACTGACAGCACTAGTTAATGCTGACATATTTAAAAATTGATTTTTGTCTTTTTAATTTTTTTTTGTGTGCGTTTTTATATCATTTTCTGAACTCCAGACATTATAATTTAAGTAAAAAAGCTTTTGATTGTTGATTGCTTCAAATAAGACATTCTTTTAAATGCTGCCATATTTCGATATCTCGGATTCTTCTTAAATATGTTAGTTGAATAGGATCAGCATTCTTCTGCCGTTCGAGCCATTTTATAGCTGTTTCCAAGCAGTCAAAGGCTTCGTTATGTGCTGAACCTGGGTCATTATCAGAGCATTCATTTTCATTTTCTTCAATTTCTTTTTTGTCTTGAATCTCATCCGCAATCTCATCATCATTTAAAATCTGATATCCAGGTATAATAGGGTGTTTGGATTATTGGTAGTTTGTTTTTAAAAAAAATTTGAGAGAAATAGGCTGTTCAGATAATTGGAAGTTCTGTTAAAAAACAAATTTGAGAGAAATTGGCTGTTCAGTTAATCAGCGCTATACTGTAAATAATACAATCTATTCAAATTTTATATGGTGGCAACTCGGCAAGAATAACTGTTCTACCCCCTTTGATTAAGCAAGGAAGTTTTTTAATGCATCCTAGATTGGCAGGCGATCATTTTCAGAGATCGTAAATGTTGTTCTTAAAATCTTAGCAAGAAACAGATTATTTACTGGATGATGTTCAGGAACTTGCATTTGTATATAATTAATTCCTATGAAAATCCTCGTGATTGATTCTTAAATAATACTTAAGAAACAGCAAATAAATAATGTAAAAACATTCTCTTTTATTTAAATATATGATTCAGTTTTAATTATTCAGAATATCTTTAAGTTGACTGTTAACATAAAAGTGGTATAAAGTTTTTAAAAATATGTTTTAAAAGTTTTTTTAAGTATTCAGTTGGGCAGAATATTCAGTATACCGAATAGTTTGATATTCAGCCAAACCGAATATTCGGTAACAAGGCCGAATATAGAATATTCGGTGCATCCCTTGATGTAATGGGTCTCAATGATCAACTTGTGTAAAAGAGGAAAGTACACTTTTTAAGGAAGTAGTAACTTAACTGTAATCAATAGAAAAATAGCATACATTTTAAAAGGATCATATAATGTTTATTAAATTAAGGATTATTAAGGTGATTTTTTTTTCAATTAAAAAAATTCTTATGAAATTAGCAAATAACCTAGAAGACTCAAACAATTATCATTGAGTAAGGATCGCATTAAGTTCTTTGGGACTTTTAGTAAAAAGAAAAGACATTATAGTCAGCATTGTCTATCAACTTGAAAAAAAACTGAATTCTTTAGTGTACAAAACGAGGAAAGTAGTTTTAAAAGTAACTGAAAAACTCATAGATAAGAGATTAAAATTTACACAAGAAGTAATTCTGTTTATAAAAGGAAATTTTTTTTTCTTTTAATAATAAGATAAGAAATATTCTGTAAAATGTCTGACATTTTAATGGTGTTATAAACTTTTTTCTGTCAAACCTTTAAGTTTACTGTCAAATTTTGACAGTTACTATCTAGTGTTCTACAGCGGGGCCATCGTGAAACAATTTTCTTTTCAAACAACAGGCCTGCTTGCTTCAAGAAAGGATGATGTCACACAAGAGATCCGAGTAGCAAACAAAACTTATCGAATAATTGTATGTGTGCATAAAAAACAGTGATAGGAATTTCCATGTTATGATATTTTGTTGAGCAATTTGTAGCTTATTTTAGATCTGTTTGAATTATGCATTCAATAATTAAACACCCAAGGTTCAGTAAAGATTTTTTTTCTTTACTTGGTTTCAAATCCATACTTGTCCCTTGATTTCAAATACATTTGATTCATGGTTTTTATCTTGAAATATATGCATTTATGGCAGAGAAAATCATAGATTAAAATTACACAAGTTCTTGACTATAATATATTTTTTAGTAATAAAAATATAATTATTATATATTTTATATTTATATATATAATAATATATTTATATCGGATAAATGGACTGACAATTTAAGGGATGTTCCTGACTATATTAAAATCTCCACTCTTTATCCACGCTTCGGGTTCGGACTGACAGCACTAGTTAATGCTGACGTATTTAAAAATTGATTTTTGTCTTTTTAATTTTTTTTGTGAGCGTTTTTATATCATTTTCTGAACTCCAGACATTATAATTTAAGTAAAAAAGCTTTTGATTGTTGATTGCTTCAAATAAGACATTCTTTTAAATGCCTCGATATCTCGGATTCTTCTTAAATACGTTAGTTGAATAGGATCAGCATCCTATTCAAATCAGCATCCTAATAGCAAATTGAATATATTTTTTTAGTAGTAAAAAATAAAATTACAATAGTTACAGAATTGGGATTCATAGTATTTTTCGGAGAGTTTAATTCGAAATATAAATTTATGGCAGGAGAAATCATGTATTAAAATTACAGAATTTTAGCAGCAAATAATTAAAATTCTCTTTAAAAATAAATATGCTTTAATTTTAAATTGTAAATATCAGGATTGTTATTACATAAACTCATAAATAAAAATATTAATTTTTTCAAACAATTAAAACAAAAATTCTATTTAAGGAGATTTTTAATATTCAAATGAGTATGTTTAATTCTTGAGTAATAAATACATTCTGTACTGTTGAGTTTTTATATATAAACTGTCTACACGTTTCTGCTTCAGTGAAGCCTTTAAAGACAAATGATAATATTCTACAACTGCACGATCTATAATGCAATAATTTAAAACACAATCATTCATGATTTTCACATTCTCCTTCAGATTATGTTATTTAATTTGTATTTTTACTTTGACATTTATTTCCATGCTCGCGACCATGGAGTAACTTGACCCATGATTTTGGTAAGTTAAATGCTGCTGTATGATTACATATTGAATTTTTATGTGTTACAATTTTAATGGTTTTTCCCTTATAATGGATGGATAAATATACATTGGGGGGGGGGGGGGGGGGGGAATTATTCTGCTTTCATCAAGTCATTTTGTCAAAGTTATCCATCCCATCAAAACAATTAGCAATGATGTTTCTGCTTTCCATTAATTTTATTTAAAATATTTTTTAAATGGAAACTAGAAATGCTCAAGTCAGAATAAATATAAGTGAAAAAACACTAAGAAAAAAAAAAAAGCTAAAAGAATAAAAATTTTTTAGTCACATTTTTTTTTTTTTTTTTTTTTTGAAAAGGACAGTTAACTGATAAAATGAATTAACTAGATGATAAATTTCTTGGAAACTATTATTATTGCTTAAATTAATGCCAAATCTTTTTTGAGAATAAATAAAATAGTAATAATATTTTATAATTAACTAGAAAGGTAGTCTGTCAAAAATGACGAAAAAATGATACATAAAGATAGTATATACAACACATGTGCAAGAATATGAGATTTTCTCACTTGTTCTACAGTAATAGATGAAAATAACACATTTTAAAAACAAAACACATTTATGAAAAACTATGTACTACAATGAATACCTAAATAATGCATTTAAGGATAAATTAAAAATGATTTACCATGACAGCTCAGCGCTTGTTTACATTAGCAAAATTAAACACGGTTTCTGATTAGGTTTAACGATAGTGTAAAACATTAAACTTTCCTAATAAGATAGAAAATTAAAACAGAAAAAGATAGAAAAAATTAGTTTTTTTTTTCTTTTTTTAAGGCATGTGCTTTTATTAAAATTCTCAAAAATGTAGAAAATATATATATTTAAATGCACTAAAAAGTAGAAAGATTTTGGACATTAAAAAAATTGTTTTATTTTCTCATGTCTAACGGGGAAAAAAAATGAAAGCGTGGGTGGCAATGCATTTTAATTTTATGTACATTTCGTAAGAAATACTACCTATTGCAGTCGTTACCATGGTGCGACTTTTGAAAAATTTCTACATAACTTTTCATTATATGACCCCAGGAACCCAAAACCAACCCCACCTAAAAAGTTTATATATATATATATGTATGTACTAAATTTTGTCTGCATGATAAAAGTCACAATGATGCACGGATCATCTTCAAACTCGCCAACAACTTTGATATGGCTAATATCTCGGCGGGGATTGAAAATGGGCTAAATCGGCCCAAGGGGGTAGAAATGGGGAGGGTTCAAAATTTTGAATACCGTCTTAACATGATTCTGATAAAACCAGCTCTTACACAACGACAGGAAAAAAAAAAAAGCAATTTAACAAATTACAACGACCATTTGGAAAATGATTTTTTCAAAGACTAAAATTTAAGACATAAAAAATCACACGGAGTTGATCATACATTACGTACACCATGAATTAACATTAATAGTGTTATTACATGTAAAACTTCCAAGCGACAAAAATTGCCTGCGACTCGTATTTGGTGTGAAACATTTATATGTATTCATTCCTGTCCTATTTATCTTTTTTTTATTTTTAATTGGCTTATTCCATTTTTCTTTTGCACGTGAAAATCTTACAAATTAAAATTAACTCTTTGGCAGAAATTGTTATTCATTTTCTTTCATTTTCATTACTTATTATCCACCAGAAACTTACGTGTTATCCAAGCATTTCATTGGCTGTTCGAGAAAAGGCTTTTCCATCATCAGATTTCAAAGAAATCTGACTACCAATTTTAAATGAAATTTCATTCTTAAACTTCTAAACATCCGACACTATTACTTTTTACACCGTCAGATAGAGAAAAAAATGTACTTTTAAATGCAATTTGTTTGAAAGCTGTATCCCAATTTGTTTCTGAGCAATTAATTTTTTTTTGTAGTTTTTATTACTTTTTTGTCATAGTGGCAACATAAGGTATCCATCTCTGTTGAAATTAAAGGGAAATACAGATTACTGTATAGACCAATCAGAACTCGAATAAAATGCGGATTAACCCAATAAAAACGTTCAGATACACTTTTGATTTCCTACCCTGACGAGAACAATAACCATTTTTCCAAATTGTTAATAAACATTTTTCGTTATAGCAGTTGTCAACAATTAAAAAAAATAAATAAAATTACAATTACAACACACAATTACCACAACAATTACTTTTCTATTGCAAGATTTTCACGTAAAAAATTAAATTAAATAAATAGTTTGACGAATTGAAAACAAATTTAATATTATGTCATAAGTTTTCTAGAACAAGATTTCCTCATGAAAACTCAAAATAAAATAAATAGTTTGACGAATTAAAAAATGTATATATTGCGTCATATTAGAAATATAATGGACCTCAGCAGGCGAATATGTAACATCATGTGAGTTTGAAGAAACGTATTAAAACATGATAAAAACCAGACTACAGAAATATTAACATATTTTAACAGTTTCAGATTTTCTGCATTTGCTGTATCCATTTTTAAACCTATTCTGTATACATGCGTGTTTGTATTCATGCATATTATAATTTTCACAGAAAGTTTAGCTCCCTAGAGCTCATACTTAGAGAAGAAATTGGGTTTATCTCTATTCTTGATTTAAGTTTTGTTGGTGAATTTAGTACTTTACTTCGAAATCTACCTCCGCCTGTAGGCCAAGCCGGCAGGGATTTTTTTTTTTAATATAATATTATATTAAATACATATGCAATGCATATATATATATATATAAAGTGGGCGGCCACACTTTCATTTTTTTTCCTTAGACTTGAGAAAATAAAACTTTCGTTTCAAGCTCCAAAATTATTTTCTACTTTTTAGTGCATATCAATAGATATTAAACAAAAGCATAATTTGCCGAACAAATTTCTTTCCTACGTTATTTAAGCCCGAGAAGGGACAGATAATAATATATTTCATTCAGTTAGTTCTACATTTAATGTTAAATTTTTGTAACAAATTAGTTAAACCAAGTGAATATTAAAAAATAAAAATTAAATTGAAACAATATGATACTTAAACACCCTGAAATCGAAATAAATCTTAGACTTTTTTCCAATTTTAAGTTGAAAATATTTGTATTGCTAATTTTATGTTTACGGTAGGTTAAAACAAATGATTAGGCACATCTAAAATACAAACCTTCCAAAAAAAAAAATCAAAGATTTATTTCGATTTCATTTGAATGGAATCCAAGTTTTTAAGGTTTTTAAGTACCATATTGTTTGAATTTCATTTTTATTTTTTAATGTTCACTTGGTTTAACTAATTTGTTACAAAAATTTAACATTAAATGTAGAACTAACTGAATGAAATATCTTTATCTGTCCCTTCTCGAGCTTAAATAATGTAGGAAGTAAATTTGTTCAGCAAATTATGTTTTTGCTTAATATGTCAAGTTTTTTAATAACTACTGTATACAGATGAACTCATTTAAAAATTAACTGGATGTATCGTCATCAGGTTTGATCTACAAGGTATCGCATCAGAATTTGTGGTGCATTTACCATAATTTAATCCAAAATGTTTCATCAGTGCAATAGTGCAAAGTTTGTCAAAAACTTCCACTCTGAGCATAAAAAATCTTTAAAATTAAAAAAAAAAAAAAATTAATTTTAGTTATTCCATTTTCCACTCTGGTACGCTATGAATGCAAAAATATCCTTAAATCTTGACTGCTAATATTATAACAACAATCTGTAACACAGTAAAACATTTAAAAAAAAGTTTTACTTATATTTTGCTACACTATTTCCTGCCAGGGGACGATTGATGTAAATGCAAGATGAAATTGTTACCTAAATTTAATTTGGGCTATTTACTTAAGCATCAATATCAGTTGTTTTCGGGCCACCAAAAAAATAAAAGGCAAAAGACCTTGAGGAATAATTTTAGACAAAAAAATGTGGTAATAAAGTTAAATTTACTTAATGTTAAAAGTCTGATTTTTAAAATTTACAAATTATTTTTTTTTATTTCTTAATGGCACAAAAAGAAATTGCATATTAACAATATATACATATTACATGCCCTTGTGTAATACTGACATCATATTGATGATGAAACCTGTACAATAAATTTCGATTATTTGCAAATTTATTAACTTCTTATCATCCGACGATTTCAATTTGTTACAGTCTTAAAACAATATAAATAGTTTAGTATTTCTTTCCGGCAGGGGCGGATCCAGAGACTCGTTTTGGGAGGGGGATTCCGGATGTATGATATATAAATCAACACAGTCATAGTTTCTATTGGTTAAATCATTCCTTACAGTTAATTATTATATGAATATGAAATAATTAATGCTATTTAAAATTACTATAGACTCTCGATTATCCAACGTTCAATTAACCGACACACTCGGTTAACCAACCCTCTTATTATATAATAGGGTGGGCCAAAAAAAAACTTTTTTTCTATTTTCGATGATGGGTAGTGCGGAAAAGTCGCCGCTGGTGGCACTAAGTTTACACAAAAAAGATTTTGCGATTTTTCAGACAATCCCTCATTTGCCGCAAATGGCTTGAAGTTTTGCTCAAATGCTGATTCTTGAACTTTTTTAGCTAAAATTTTTAAAATGGTAAATTAAATTTATTTTCGCTGAATTTACTTGAAATGCCATGTTTAGTGTACGAAATGATTAAATAAGCTCTGACTGTCTATTATTTATTAGTTATGTGTATTTTGAATTAGGCGATTTTTATAGCCTTTTCGCATATAACTGAGCAAAAATTGTAAGTATTGTTTGGTTCGTTCGTCGGTTTCTCTCTTTTGTCTTTATTATGTTCCTCGCTCTTCCTTCGGTTTTTCGATGCGTTCAGAGTCACATATTTGAATGCCGGACCACAGCATGTCTTGACAGCAATTCTCGAAGGTGAGGAGATATGGAGTAGAAACCAATGAAAACGCAATCAGTCATCACAAGGATGAGGGGGGAAATTGGAGATGGGAGTAACTGCGAGATGGGATTTTAATTATTTTTCTGCCCTAAAATATACAGCTATTTGTCAGAAGATTAAAAAAGTGGGAACTTTGAAGCAGGCAGTTCGTCTGAATCAGAATTTGAACCAGGGCCTTCAAAAGCAGATACTCCCAAACGCATATCCCTTTCTCACACAGCTTTCACCAGATTTTGAACTGGTATATCATATAGGTAAACTGCGTTAAGAGCTTCATCTGTGCTCCAGGATGCAGGAATTGTGACAACCAGGAATAAAAATCTCGTCATCGATAAAGACTTGGTCAGGAGACAGAAAAAAAAGAACTTGAAAAGAAGATACAGGAGCAGGAATATCTTGGAGGATGAAAAATTACAACCATATTTTTTATAGTAGAAATAGTAACACGATCTTTATAGAAAAAGGGAACAAGCGGCACCATCGAGAGAAGTACGAAGCACATAATTCCTAATGGCGTCCGAAAATGTACTTGTTCATTTCTACGAGCCTATTCCTGTTTCATGGACATCAAAAATGCTATAAGGCCAATAGATTTGAGTACTGTATTAATCTAGCTCCGTTTCAGTTGGTAAAGGTCTTAGGCCAAGTGGCTCTACCATCTAGTTTAGACAGTTGATGTCGCTGTCAGAGTGGGAGCTCGTTCGTATGAAGAATACACACATCAAATGTTGCAGTTTTCTTCTTGATTTTTTCCAAAGCAGGCTTTATTCTGGCTTAGAAAATTATATAATGATTTTGCTATTTCTCCGCAGTGGTCAGAAGGTGGTGTTAAATGACCCAAATATTCCAAACCACGTTCAGATAATATGGCAATATTTGTTTTGTCTTTCTGTCGACGGTGCTGCTAGACCACCTTTTTTTATGAAGATCGTTCTATTTTTTCTACTATCAAAAGAGATGCTTGTAATTTTTCTTCCTCTAAGATCTTCCTCCTCCTGTATCTTCTTTCCAAGTTTCTTTTTCTGCCTCCTGACCAAGTCTTTACCGATGACGAGATCCTTATTCCCTGTTGTCACAATTCCTGCAATTTTTGCTCAATTATACGCGAAAAAGCTATAAAAGTCACCTAATTCTAAATGCATATAACTATTAAACAATACATAATTTGAGCTATTTTAAACATTTTGTACACTAAACATGGCATTTCAAGTAAATTCAGCTAAAAAAAAACCTTAGCATTTTTAAACTTTGGCTAAAAAAGTTCAAAAATCAGCATTTGAGCCGAACTTCAAGCCATTTGTGACAAATGAAGGAATTGTCCGAAAAATCTCAATTTTTTTGTGTGAACGTAGTGCCACCAGTGGCAACTTTTCCGCGCTACCCATCATCGAAAATCGAAAAAAAGTTTTTTTTTTTGCCCACCCTATTATATAAGCCTCCTCTCCTCAAAATATGACTTATTGTTACTAATTATGCCGAAAAATTAAAAATGTTACCATAGAATTTATTTATTAAATGTCTTATTTTTATTCTTTACATTTTTACTCTGGTAATTATTTATCTTATCGGTTTATTAAAAAAAGGGACTGAATAAAAATCTCAAGGGCTCTTAACATCCTTGAAAATCAAAATGTGTCATCTAAGTGATGCGTATACTTCTTCATAATCTACTCATTATTAGTCCATCAAGGTTAACATTTGTTACTGACTCCTAGAGTTGCAAAGGGTGGAAAAAACAGAGTTTAATCCCGGGAATAAACCAGGTTTCTTGGGAGGGAAATTTTTTAAATTCCCGGGAGTTTTCGGAATGTTTTAGGCATGAAAATTTTTAGTTTGTTTTTAATTATTTCAATTTATTTTTCAATGCAAAAAAGTTTTTTACAAATGTAAACAACATAAATATAGAAAAATAGCTTCTGTTTACATGAAAGCTGATGCAATACGGGTAATATAAATTAAAATATAAGTAATTTGATATTTTAATCTTTGATAATTAAAAAGTGACAGAGGCACATATCAGAATCATCTTGCCTGACATGGATGTAAACATCACCCTTGTTCTACGAACCAGCCAATGTAAACAAAAAGAAAATGAACAAAAAGTAAAAGAAATCAATGGAAAATACAATGCAACTGCAACTCGCTAGAAAATTAATATAGAGTATGCCTGAATAGTAGATATGCCAGCTAACAAACTTTAAAAGTAAAATCATACGTTTTATGAATTCATAATGAAAAATCTATATTAAACTTTTCAGAAAAGTGCCTGCAATTCTGAAAAATAAAAATTTTTAAATGAAAAATGACTAGTTCTGTTTACCCTCAAAACTACTGCAAAATTTCCAATATTCCCCAAAATTCCGGGTTTATTTCCCAAAATTCTTAGATTTATTCCCGTCCCTCAAAATCTGCGGGATTTTTGCAACTCTACTGACACCTAGGTCTGTTTCTATAGCTTCTCTACAAGAGGTAGAAAGACAGCAAAAAATGGTAAACCAAACAATGAATGGTGGGTGACAGTAGAGCGATATTTTCTATTCAAATCACCTAGAAGGCCTTTCATTAACCCCCTGACAGCCGAGCAAAAGGGTAAAATTGAAACATTTCTCTGTAAGTTTTTTAAAATGCTCAAAAGAATGTGTTTTTTTTTTTTTTTCAATTTGATGTGGATTTTTTTTTTTTTTTGTATTGGTATATAAGACTTGAGAGTATTAATCATAACTTATATTTTTAAAACTGGACTATATCTGTAGAATTATATTAATTTAAATAAGGCTTCTATTGGAGTGAAACCTGGAGCTTAGTGAACAGATATATCAGTTTGCGGCGGTGAGAAGGTTAAGTAAACACATAAAGGAAGAACTGGTTTACCAAGATGGCTTTAAAAAAATTAACACACCACATGCATTTTAGCTTTTAACTGACTAAGACATAATCCTTTTTTGTTCATTCATCAAATACCCCTTGAAACTCACCAATGTGGGTGGCAACAGCAGCACATTTTTTAAAAACATTAGTGGCTTTTTTCAGAAAATATTAAGATGCTTGAAGTTTTAAAAGGTCCTTTCTTTTTCTTGTTTTTTTCTGTCTTTGAAAATTGCTACGACTCCCATTCTTTTCTCAAACAAAAGAGCTCTCTGCAAAAATATTATACAGAAATTAGAAGTGCAGCTTCTTTGAAAAGATGAAAAAGTTTCCACACTTTAAAGAGATCCGCATAACGGTGTCCATTTTCTGTTGTAGAAATTCAACTAAAGGTACACGAAGTAGCATCGACCCCCAGCTCAACCCATAGTGTCAAAAATTATGGCGCCATATGCCTTTTGACAGGACATAATCCTTTTTTGTTCATTAACTGGCGAAATATCAGTGAGATTTACCATTGATAGCCGAAAATTGTTTGTTTTTCGTTTGCTTGTCTGCCTGTTCCACGAAAACTGACGTTAAAAGCGTTTGATTTATATCTTGGGAGTGGGGGGGACTGCCCCCCTGGATCCGTGCCTCGGGGAATCTGCTCCTGGCGCTAAATATGCATTTTTTTCACGGCCCTTTGACAAAATTCGCGTTTTTTCAGCAATTCTTTGACGAAATTCACGTATTTTTTTCGCAATCCTTTCACAAAATTTGCATTTTTTCCGAGATCTCTTGACGAAATTTGCGTTTTTTCCGCGATTCTTTGGCGAAATGCGCATTTTTTTCTGCAACTTTTTGACGAAATTTATGTTTTTTTTCTAAGATCCTTTGACAAAATTGTCGCTTTTTTCGCGGTCCTTTGACAAAATTTTCGTTTTTTCGCAGTCCTTTGACGAAATGCGCGATTTTTTGACGAAATTCGCGTTTTTCCGTGATTTTTTGATGAAATTGGTGCTTTTTGTGCAATGCTTTAATGAATTTGGTGATTTTTTCTGGGAACGAATGACGAAATTGATTTTCTTTTTCGGCGACCATCTGTTGGAATTCGTGATAAGCGGTGGATTTATACTTTGGGGGGGGGGGGGGATCGTGGGCGTACAAATTACTTCTGTTTCTATATAAAATTAGATAAATGGCTTCTTTATGTTAAATAAATTGTAATGTTGAAATTAATAAATATTGAAAAAAAAAATGAGTATGTCGTATGTCTATGATATGAAACAGTAAATAGGTTGTCAGAAAATATGTTACCAAATTGCATTTTCTCTATCTTGCTAAGGACCCTATACTGGAAAAGTACCTAAAGCACATTAAAATCGGGCAGTTAGGAGTTCAGGTAGTATATAGTTTATATCCTAGTTTATATCTAGTGGTGGTTATGTTATTAGTAGCATCGAGTTGAAGATGTAAAGACATACATTTTTGTATGTTACACTAAATTCTGACTAATAGATTTTGAAAAAACCTTAAATGCACGGGGTTTAAATTAAATTGTGGCAAGCTCAACTATCGACGATTAATGGTTTTCAATGGGAATTTCACCAAATTAGGCAGCTACCGCCAAGTTGGCTTCATATATGGCAACTTATTTTTGTTGCCAAATTTGGCAATGTTTCACCAAGCTGGTCAAAATTTGGCACTATTGTGGCAATCCTTCCATTTGCATTTTTCAACGATTACTCATTTCAATGAGGCGGTCCAACCGGAATTGTGAGGGACACACAGATACTTGGATTTTACATAAGTAGATTTCAAACAATAAATTTTATGTACATATATTGTCTAGCACTAAAAATATACTATGGATTCTATTTAATTCATTGATATAAAATATATATATATATACAAACATTTCTATGCCATTTTATAAAATAGAAGCATACTTAGCCCTTAAAGGGAGATCAACAGAAAATGTATGTATCTTTGTGTGTTTTAAATGTATATGTGCAACATGTTTAAGTACTAAAATAAAATACAAATATCAGCAATAAGATACAATAAACTTTTTTCAAAAAATTTTATAACAACTGTTAAAAATTACAAAAATTAGACAAACAAAAGTCCATTTAATGAAAATTTTAATAAAATAAAAAAATTCTGTACAAGTAATAGGAATGTAAACATTTGTGACATAAAACATTTGTGATTTACAATGGAAAAATATGCACAAGAAATCATTTCTTTGTAGAATCAAAAGTAAACAAAATTGATGTATTCTTTTTATAATCAAGAGGCAGATCAAAGTTTTCTGCTTTAGCTCCAACATATGCAGCACCGATTGCTGAAGAACAGCAGTTTAGTGTCATTAAAGTACACTTACTGTAATGACCTTTAATAGTTTCTTCAAAACCTAAGAATAAAATAAGTATGGATTAAATTTTATAATAATATAGCAATGAAATGGATTTGCTGCAGATACAAAGTAAAAACACACAAATGCATTAAACTATACAGCATCAAACAAATGAAGAAGCAAAATTAAACGAAAAATGCTAATTAAAATGTTTAAATTAGCAGAATTTTAAAAAATACAATTACCTTATTAATTTATATATTTGACTGTGTTGATTTATTTATGTGACTACATACTTTTTTTTTTTTTTTTTTTTTTTTTTTTAAGAAATGATCTATAATTTAGAAAATGCAAAAATCCAGAATTATCGCAATCCAATAATGTAAATATTTGCCTTCCTGATGCATTTGATTTTGACCATAACAAATGGAATAAATATGTGAAATTATACATCCAAAAGTAATAAACAATTACTCTCAATTATCCTAATAATTAGTTTTAGGAATAATTTACATTTAAAAGTTGTCTATCAATGATAGATAAATATATTTAAATTCTGCAACTTCATTTTTCAAGTTAGAGTAGAAATGAGATACTCTGTAATAATACAGTTTGAAGTAGGGGTACACCCTACTTTAACCCATGGTCTGTCCAGTTATTTCGAATATTAAGAACAAAGAGTTTTCAGTGACATCAAAAGATTTTATAAGCACTTAAAATGAAGGTAAAAACCCCTATTTAATGAATAATAAACCCTGAATTAACGAATTTTTTCAAACAGCTGGCAAAATATATATATAAATTAGTTTGGGTTAGGAAAATATTGGATTGCTTTTCAAATGATATATCCATCTTGTCTGGAACAGAAAAAGACTTTGTTGTACCTAGACTTTCGACAGGGCAGGATGAAGCCACAGACTTCTTATATAAGTAGATTCAGAACCGGTTTTTCTCTCGCTAAAATCTACTCGGAATTTCCCTTCGGATTCCCACCGAAACTTCGTCGGTGTTTCTCTAAAATTGACTGCACTTTTGCTTTAAGAGAATGTCATTGGAAAGTTGCCAAGGAAGCGATTACCATAAAAGAGACAACCTTTAAAGCACCAAAGAGGACCTGATGTTTGCATCAACTTTCTCTCCAAACAAAAATGGGGATTTTAGTGTTCTTGGTTTATTATAATATGATGAGGTGACTATAAATCAAAAGGCTATAATGAAAAATAAACTTTATTTAATAAAACATAGCCATTTGCATGCGTCACTGCAAGAATAAATCAAAACGCACCTGGGCCTCTCCGATGAGACTTCGCAGAACATTATTGGACTAAATTAAAAACTTCTCTTCATTTAGGCCAATAGCGTGTCGCGCCTTGCTACACCTTCGTTTTTGCGCAAAAAGAGAGAATGCAGGTGTAGACAGCTATAAGATCCGCTTTTTAGTTCTTTGAAGGTGAGCTCACTATTTGCAGGTGCAGATGAGCCATGAGTGTAACCTGTCAGGTGGTTTCAAGTAGGAACAAGAATATAGTTTAAGAATTTTTAGCAATTGTTTTGTTTCTTGAGAGACGTGAAGTGTATTGAACGCTCGATTTTGCACAACATTTAATTTTTGAAACTTTGTGAAGCATGGCAGATTGTCGGAAACGAAAATGTTTTTCGTTGATTGAAAAGCTTAACATTTTACATGAATTTGACAAGAACGTTGGACCGCAAAATGCGTTAGCAGAACGCCTTGAAATCTCTACGATGACATTAGCAACAACTGTTAAACAACGAGCAGAAATTGAAAAAGCATCAACAGAATGTGGTAAAAATCCGTCGAAAATAAGAAAGTCATTGAAAGCCACTCCTCCTTCTGCTCTTGTATCTGACCTAGTAGAATGGTTCAACATCGTTCGTGCCAAGAAAATAGCCATTAGTGGGTCTCTGATCAAAGAAAAAGCACTTAAACTTGCCGAAAAGCATAATGTGAAAGTTTTTTCTGCATCCAATGGTTGGATTGACCGCTTTAAGAAAAGATACAACGTAGTCCAAAAGAAAATCTGCGGAGTAAAGGCGGATGTAAACGAAAATGTAGTAAAAGGTTGGGAAGAAAAGTTTCTCAGCCTGATTGAAGGGTATTCACCATCGGACATTTACAACGCCGATGAAACAGGATTGTTTTATGAATTACAACCCGACAAAACGCTTTGTTATAGAAATGAAAAATGCTTTGGCGGCAAAAAAAGCAAAATGAGAATTACGGTTTTGCTTGCGGTTAATGCTGATGGAACTGACAAATTGAAGCCATTTGTTATAAGAAGAGCAGCAACGCCACGATGTTTTAAAAATGTAAAGACCTTACCGACAAAATATGCAGCAAACCTAAAATCATGGATGACTTCTCCCCTATTTACAGACTTTCTGACATCTTTAGATAAGTCTATGCAGATACAAAAGAGAAAAATTCTTTTGTTTATTGATCAATGTCCCGCTCATCCTCCAATTTGCAATTTCAACAATGTCAAAGTTTTGTTTTTCCCTGCAAATTGTACAAGTGTGCTTCAGCCACTAGACCTTGGTATCATCCATTCTGTAAAAGTTAATTATAGAAAGTTGCTTATGAGAAAAATTATAGCATCGTTGGACGAAAATGCAGAGGAAAAATACAAAAACAGTGTTTTGGATGCTCTATATTTTGTGCGAGAATCATGGGATAAAGTTTCTAAAAATACAATTGAAAAATGCTTTCAGAAAGCAGGATTTCCAGGCACATAAGTGGAAAGTGATGAAAATGATGAAGATATCGCCCCTTCAGATGAAATTATGTGGAAAGAAATCGCTCCTGAGATATAATTTAATGATTATGTTACATGTGATGACGGACTGTCTACCTGTGCAACTGAAGTTGATGAAACAGTTAATGTGTCGGAACCAATGAATAACGATTCTAATGCTGAAATTGATAAGGAAATTCCCATTAAAACTGTTAAATTTTCTCACGCTTTAGATGGTTTGGAAACTGTGAAAACATACCTCATGCAGCAGGACATAAATGACTCGATATTTTCTTCTCTCCATAAAGTTGAAAAAGAACTTTTTAGAGTAAGGAATCAAAGAAATTCTCAAACATCTATTATACAGTACTTTAAAATTAATTAGTGTGAAGTATTCGCTGTATTTTTAGCTGTAATAAAAAGTCTACAATCTCTAATTATGGATATTTTTGTGTAGCGGCTTATTAGAGCTTTTCCATAAGGTAAGTGCAGAATTTTTTTATTTTTTATTTTGGACCCCGATATTACGAATAACCCCGATTTAACGAATAAAGTTTACGGTCCCGATGGATTCGTTAAATTGGGGTCCGACTGTATTCTGATGATATGATATATGTCTCTTTCTCATGTGTCATTATGGTGGTGTAGAAAACAGAGTTATGCTAGCTGCTAGCATCTTCTACTTTCTTGAGTGCAACCTGATAGATTATCCTTCTATAGTACTAGCTAAAGTACCTGGAATTTTAAGAATGTTAATTTTGAAAAATCAATTTCAAAATTAAACATACAGTATAAAACAAACAAAAAAGAAAACAGTAAAGCCATCTTTATTTGAGTTCTCCCCTAAGGATGAGCTCTAGGGACAAAAACCTTTGTGGATATTTTAATAAACATGCATAAACACACGTGTGTATATATATATATATATATATGGAATAGATTTTAAAATGTCAAAAACAAATTAAGAGAACCTCAAAATGTTAAAATATGCCAATGTCTCCATAATCGGGCTTTTATCATGTTTCAATGTGTTTTTTCAAACTCATATGATGTTATATATTCACCAACTGACTTCTATTATATTTCCAATATAACGTTAATATTCACTTTTTTTAAGTTCATCAAACTATTTAATTCCATTTTTCATGTGGAAATCTTTCTATGACATAACATTCACCTTTTTTTTAAAAATTCGCCAAACTATTTATTTCATTTTCATTTTTCACGTAGAAATCTTGCAATGGAAAAGTAATTGTTGTGGTAAGAATTTTATTGTGGTCTACTGCTATAACGAAACATGTTTAAATTTGACAGGAAATTGCTGTTAAATTGGTGGTTTTTTATTAATTAAGAATTAACTATAAATTATTTCGATTCTGGATTACTTTAGTTGCCTCGGCCGTGATTTAATACATATGTACGTACGATTTCACAATTCTGGCTTCCCAACGGTGGATTTGTATAGAATTACAGACAGACAAATTTTCATTGTTATATATTAGATTGTAATTCAAATAATTGAATAAAATTTTTGGTTTAAAAATTAAATATATCCTGCAAATATAGATAAATAAAATATCTCCTTATGAATCAAGAAGAAAATGGGAATTCCGTAGTCTTGCAGATACAACTTTCTTTTTAAATCTAAGCATGATCATATTTTTTATTTAGGCTATATAATTGAATTAATGGTGATCCGCAGAACTTAAAAAAATTATTGATGCAGCCCTCAAGAACGACTGTCTCTAGTTTCAATTATTAGAATAATAATTGCACTAATTTGTAAATAAAATTATTCAGAAGACAGGCATATACATGCAATAATACAATGTGTTATGTAAACACACAGTATTTTTTAATATATCAGAAATACCACTGGCAATGACTTTTTAATTTTATTGATATCATTATTTACACTAAACTTTGTGGTAGATTGTTATTTTTCTCTTGTACATGTTGTGGAAATATAGGGTGACCCAGCCAGTAGTTGATCAAATAAGGTCAGTGATATGCAGGGGTTTTATTATACTTCCTTCCTTTTAAGTTTTAGAAGTAAACTAACAGGATTGCTACAACCCTTAACGAATGTCCTATAATGGGCAAAAATGAAATCCGCTGAAATTAAATAGTAACAAAATTATAAGTAAATAATTTTATTAATTGCCATTTTGCCAGTAGTTGATCAATTGAAGAAATCAGTCGGAAATTCAAAAATTAATCTTTAAAATATCATGCTTAGAACAATAATTCATATAAAACTATTATTTGAAATACTCAAATTAGAAATAGATTATTTTAAATTATCGTAATTGTCTCCAACTCATCAAAAACTAAATTTTTACATTTTCTAATTTATAAAATGGCTTCTCTTACAGTGGGCAGCTGACAACAATGTGACAACAGGTGTCAAACATTCAAACAAAAATATTATGTCTAGTGTCACGTGTAAAACTCATTTCTGACTGAAATGTCGCCATATTTAAAAAATAATACGATGTAAAAATGCAATTTAATAAATTACAACAACCATTTGGAAAATGATTTTTTCAAAGACTAAATTTTAAGACATAAAAAATCGCACCGAGTTGATCATACATTATGTACGCCATGAATTAAACATTAATAGTGTTATTACACGTAAAAATTGCAAGCGACAAAAATCGCCTGCGACTCGTCAGATTTCCTGAAATTTACGTATTATCCAAGCATTTCATTGGCTGTTTGGGAAAAGGCTTTTCCATCGTCAAAGAAATCCACCGACCCATTTTAAATGAAATTTCATTCTTAAACTTCTAAACATTCCACAATATTACTTTTTACACCGTCGTATAAAGAAAAAAATGTACCTTTAAATACAATTTGTTTGAAAGCTTTATCTGAATTTGTTTCTGAGTTATTAATTTTTTTTGTAGTTTTTATTACTTTTTTGTCATAGTGACAACAGAAGTATACATCTCTGATGAAAGTAAAGGGAAATACAGATTACTGTATAGACCAATCAGAAAATGAATAAAATGCGGATTCAACCAATAAAACGCCTCAGATATGTTTTTGATTTCCTACCTTGACCGAGGACAATAACTATTTTTCCAAATGGTTAAAAAATTGATCAACTACTGGCGGGGTTACCCTACTAAAAAGATTATTGGGTACTTGTTAGTTATCCTGTCAACTAAATTACTGTCGCCAAATTGTAAGATTAAATGCCAATAATGATTGATCATAAATGCCACATTTACTTGACAACACATGTTTACGTCATCAAGTGATTTTTATTTCGACAATTTATTTGTATTTTTATTAATGTTATACTAATTTATTTGTTCTTTCGCTATTTAAAATAAAAATTATGTCAATTTGTATAATTTGGTGAGTGGTTTGGCGATAAGTTGATAAGTTTATATAAGTTGGCGAAATTGGTCGACGGGATAACTAACAAGTACCGATTATTGTTTGGAAATACAAATAAAATATAAGAATAGTTGTTAAAGTCACCTCTGACATGATAGAAAATACTGTGGATTATAAAAAATGGCAAGTCTGCATGTGTCTTGCCACAAGACTAATTTTCTAATATTTTTTTGCATTTCAGATGTTGCCTTTTAAAATGACAATAAGAAAGGATATTGTACAAAAACGCTATTTATTCAATTAAACTTTTAAAATAATTATCCCCACAAACATATCGCTCACCCACAAAAAAAGTGACAGATCCCAACAAAAGTAAATTTCAAAGGAGAGGCAAAAGAAAATTTGCATAATTTTACTATAAAAGAAAATTGCAGAACTTAGCTCTGCATGCAGGAATAAAAATGTGCATAAAAGCATAAAACCCTTAACCCCATTGACATACGAAGACATCTGGGAGACATCATTTGTTTCTTATGTCAAAAAAATAATTGACATGTCTTGGACGTTTTCAACATTCTGTTGTGAGTTGTTTACAATGCAATCAAAGATCAATTTCTATGTCAAGAAATTAATAATTCCACACAGTTCAGAGTTTTTAACATTAAAAATAGTTGAACGGTATGTCCAAAACGAATTTATTTTTTGAAATTGAGGTTGAAGATGCGGCCAGTAGTTCGATCGAAATTTCTGAAGAGAGTAGTTTATTCTGAAATGTTCGTAAATGAGTAAGACCTTTATCCAGCAGTGATGAATCAGATCCATTAGAAAGTGTAGAAGAATGGAAATGGGAAGATACAGAAAATATTTCAAACATAATACCAGTTACTGAACATTACACATTCCGAACTGTTTCGAAAAATTTCATACATTAGAAAATTTTAATTAATAATTCGCATCTAATATAATTATAATAGTTATAAAATATATTTATTTTTTGTTGTAACACTAAGTTTGACATTTTGTTATTCAAATAAAGTATTTTGAACAAGATACAAAGCTACATTTGAATGCCATACACATTACTTTTGTGTTTCATGATATGTCAAGGAGTTAAGAATAAAGACGTAGGATGAGAGTTTGGAAGGTTGGGTAATTTTACCTCCCCACACAATCCACCCCTCCTCTCTGGTCACAATTTGGACATATAGCGTAATAAAGGATTTTTGGTATAACTGCACTTATAAAACTATTTGTGTAGCAAGACACACCTATTAGTGGAATAAAACGCAAAATGAATTTTTGTGAGATGTGTCACTTTTCTTGCAGGTGGGTAATATATTCTTTTGAAATTCTACCTCAAATATTACTATACTTCAAGTTCAATTACTTAAAATATTTACCAAACTGTAGCAAGAGAATAACTTGAAGTAAGGACCAAATAACATATTCAACACATCGATAATTCTAAATATTTATTGCTACACACATTTTCCAAAAGTTCAAAACCATTACCTTTCTGCAGCAAAGGCCAACTTTTGAATACAGATCCCACACAAATAATGGGAAGACCACCCTCCAGTTCAAGTAAGTCCTGTACAATTTGAGAGAAAAAGTATATGTTTTAAAACATTAATTCTAATAAAAAAATACTATTCAAATAAAGAACATTTTGATCTCCTATAGATTTTACTTCTATGACTGATATCATGCTTAAAGTTATGTGCAAAGTGAAACTTCTTCGATAAATTACAAAATATTCTCCAAAGAGGTATATATTATTTTATTCATGTGTGCTTATTTTTAGCAATACTCATGTACCAAACCATTTGCGTCTAACATATGTGCAGGAGTATAAGAAAAGGATGGGCTCATGGTGCTCAATCCCTCTTCGTTCAAATAAAGATAATTTATTTTAATCACATGAGCTTATTGACCAAAGGCTTATTTTGTCTTCAATTTTTGATAACTTATCTCTGAAAAAACAGTTTTGTACTACTAGAAATATTGATTACATTGTTTAATCAAATATATATATAAATTATAACTTTGGAATGTTGTGTTCACCTTGTGATAATATAAGAACATTTTAACATACAAGATCAAAATTATAATTGTTTATTACTAAAAGGTGATAAATATATATGGGTTTTAAAACAAAAACTATCGTACATGTTAAAATGGTGTTACAAGCCTGACTTTCCTGCACATTCGGGTATCAAGTTTGAAAGATCATTTTAACATTTACGGTGGTTTTTATTTTTTAAAACCTCGACTTATGTAAGCAATTCGTTCTAAGACTAGTGACATAAGTCGAGGTGCATTTTTAGATAAGCAAAAAAAGCATAAATAATAAAAAATCGTCAAAATTTAATGAACACGTGAAAAAGTCTTGCAATGAAATTTGAACAGATAATATTTTTTTCTCTTAGAAGCTCTTTGTAACAGCAGAGTGAGTTTTCTAAGCTTTTCCTAGTCTTTCCTACTCTTTGCTCATCTAAATCAATATCTTCAAGAAACGTCACACCAGCTTCAATAAGGTTTAGTCCTTGGGTAAATTGTACAACCATCTTTTACTGTAGGCTCAAAATCTTCATTTGTTTCTTCGACAGTATTTTGTTTCTTTAATTCAATAAGTTTGTCGATGGTTAATTCCGGATCAGGGAAATTCATGAGAAACAAAATCTTTAGCATCCATCTCAAAGTTCTGTTTAGTTTTTTTTTTTAATCCCATCCATAAGGTTTTTTATCGAATAATAAAAGTACAGTCAAACTCGCTTAAAGCGAGTATGAACGGACTGTGATATTTGCTTGTTATAATCGGGTGCTCGTAAAAAATTATAAAAATTCATGCATACTTACTTTATTATACATATTTATTTATTTTTTGTCTCTGTACAGTACAAAAGAAATTGATTAATTTGCTTTGAAACGTCTTATTGTCTCTTTCTTGTGCTATTGTTCTTTGGAGAAGACTTATGGCCCGAAAAACATTGTCATTTGCACCCTGGCTTCGAAAAAAGTTTAAAGTTTTTCTGCGCTCTCAAAAACCGTTGAGTATGTTGGGGTTGGTTCAGCTTTAAATTCTCCACATTCATCGTTATCATCGTCGCTTTCAAGATTTATGACTCATCACTAACTTTTGGCTGACATCGGAATGTTAAAGGAATTTTTCCAAGAAACGATTAGCTGAGCCGGTGAGGTGAAAGTCAATAAAAATTTTAAGAATCACAAAAATATTACTTGCTATAACCAGGGTTTGCTCATTAAATGCGAGTTATGATCTTGTAGATTTAACATTGTACCAACCAAGTATTTCTTATTTCCTCGTTAAATCAGGGCTCGTTATAAGCGAGTTCAACTGTAATTTAACTTTTCCTCTGATGTCTGTCAATATCAATTCTTCAATGCTTCTTCAGATAAAATAAATAAAACAAAACCTATTCATTTTACAATTTCGCTATATCTCTATTGTCCGTTTCAAGGTGATACAATAACAAAATAAGATAAAGTTCTCAAACTGTGTGGTCTTAAATGTGCAAAGACACATCTAGTCGTTTTAGGTTTGCCATTAACTTTATTATTTGTCTGTCAGTATCGCGTGACTGTCACAGAAAACCAAAAGTCTTCTTCAAAATGCATCTTAATTAAGGACATTTTTTTTCCATTCAATGCGGGGTGACGTAAGTATATATGTATGTATATATATATATACATATATACAGGGTGGTCATAAAAAACTTTGCCGATATATGGAACTCTAGCGGCCGTCCCGTTTAACCGATCGAGATGAGATTTCAGATATAGTTATTCAGAGGTATGAGCTTGGGATTCTGTGAACGGCATCAAATTGGCGCTCACGGTTACGGTTATAGGTACAGAAACTCGAAATTTTCAAATGGCAACGCCCATTTTTTTTCATCGCAAAATGCTCAGCGCATGCGAAAACCCTAAATAGCGCTCAAACGGTACGTGTATCCCAATAAATGGACGTGTTATGCACGCACAAAAAACAGCTTAGCGAACGGCCAAAAACAACACGATCGGTGCGCACGAAAGAAATTTACATTTGACAGAGGCAAGACAATAATCACGGAACGCCGTTCGACAGGTAATCAGCATAGAAAACGGATTCTTTCCTCTGTCATATGCAAATTTCCTCCATGCGCCCCGATCGTGCTGTTTTTGGCCGTTCGCTGAGCTGTTTTTTGTGGGTACATAATGCGTCCGTTTATTGCGATACATGTACCGTTCGAGCGCTATTTAGGGTTTTCGCATGCGCTGAAAAAAAATTGGCATTGCCATTTGAAAATTTTGAGTTTCTGTACCTATAACCGTAACCGTGAGCACCAATTTGATGCCGTTCACAGAATCCCGAGCTCATACCTCTGAATAACTATATCTGAAATCTCATCTCGATCGGTTAAACGGAACAGCTGCTAGAGTTACATATATCGGCAAAGTTTTTTTATGACCACCCTGTATATATATATATATATATATATATATACTTTTTAGTAATAAAAAATCAATTTTACTTTTGTATGTTTAAATGTTCTTATATTTCTAATCGCAAAACGTCATGCAATGGCTTACAATAAAGATGAAAAAGTTTTGGTGTGTCAATATGTTCTGAAATAATCGTCATAAAAAAAGCTACAATAAGCATGATATTAAGTAGATATGCTGGTAAAGTCCTCAGAATTAATTACATACAGGGTGGCTACTAATACTGTAACACTCCAAAAAATACGAATTAATTTTAATTGTTTGGTAAAACAATTTATTTCTCTATTTTAGCGTTTGGCAATCTTCAATTAGTGCAGACGAATTTTGCTATAAAGCAAATATTTAAAATTATTTTAAAGAGGGAAGCCAAAAGAATGATGATTAAACAGCAACTTTGATGATCAAACTTTGATCTTAGATTTTCCGCAGGTAAAATCTTTAAGCAATTAAAATGACTTGGTTTTAATGGAACATTTATATATAGAACTATATTTCGATTATTGGATACTAATAGCTACGGAAAGATCGATCTAGGTCTGGTTGTTCATGCTCAGTTCGCACAATAGAGTACATCAAAAGAATTCGTGAAAAGTTGAGAAGAAATCCACAACGTTCTGCAAATAAAATGGCTGCAGAAGAGAACGTGAGTCGCAGAACTATGCAAATTACTATAAATGAAGATATGAGTTATTGCCCTTATCGCAAAAGAAAAATCCAAGTTTTGACTGCAGCACAAAGAATAAAAAGATTACAAAGAAGGAAGAAATTGATTAAGCGGCATGATAGAAAAGTGTTGACATAATAATATTTCCTGATGGGAAGCTATTTTGCACTGAACAGTGTTATAATGCTAAAAATGATGTCAGATATTCAGCAACCCTCGAGGATATACCTGAAACCTTTGGAACTGTTAAACGCTTTTAGAACAAGGATTCTGTAATGGTTTGGGGTGCAATGTCAAACAATGGAAAATTGCCTTTGAAGTTCATCAATAAAGGGATAAAAATCAATGTGAATATTACAAACAGGACATATTGGCTACACATTTATTGCCACATGCTGACAGGTTGTATCCCAAAAAGAATTGGACATTTCAGCAAGATTCTACACCTTCACACCGAGCTAAATCAACACAGGCTTGTTTCCCTGTCAATTGTCCAAACTTTATCATGCAAGAAGATTGGCCACCTTCTTCACCAGATCTAAATCCTTTAGACTATTGCGTCTGGGAGATTTTTGAGGCTAAAGTAAACAGCAACAAACACAAAAGCTTGGACTCTCTCAACGCTTCCATATTGCGTTAATGGTATTGATTACCTCTTAAAATGATTCGTGCCGCAGTTGGACAATGGCATAAGATATTATCTTTGATAATCGATAAAGATGGCAGTCAGTTCGAGTAAAATTATTTCCCGGTAAACTCTCATCTCTGATGTTCATCATATTAGTGTAGTTAACATTTTCTATTTTATATTTGTAAAATAAAATGACTGAATATTTGTAACAGTATTTAATAGCCACCCTGTAGTTTTTGATTTAATTCCGTTGATTCTTCCGAAAAATATAAAATTTTTTTTGTCATATCATTCTTTTTTATTAGGGTTTCATTCATCTCACGAAGACGAGGGGCATAAGCAGTGTTAAATTCAGATGCTTTTCTCCGGGAGGGACTTCTATGACTCCCAGGGGGGGGGGGGGGGGTGTGCTGAATTTAACACTGGACATAAGTCGAGGTACTACTGTTACTTTTTAGTAATAAAAAATCAATTTTACTTTTGTATGTTTAAATGTTCTTATATTTCAAATCACAAAACATCATGCAAAGGCTTGCAATAAAGACGAAAAAGTTTTGGTGTCTGTCAATAAGTTCTGAAATAATTGTCATAAAAAAGCATACGATTAGCTTGATATTAGGTAGATATGATGATAAGGAGGTCCTCAAAATTAATTACATAGTTTTTTTAATATGGTTATGGTTGATTCTTCTGAAAAATATAGAATTTTTTTTTTCATATCATGCTTTTTACTTTCTTCTATCTTCAATATAAGAAAGTATTGTAATCGAAATTTTTTTCGACTTCTGGTTTTTGATGGATTTACACGTTTTAGGGTCAGAGATCCCAAAAAACATATTTATAGAAACTGTCTGTCTGTCCATGTGTCCGTCTGTCTGTTGCCAATGTACCATCAAAAAGTGTATGAATTCTCCATAGAATTGAATCAAATTTTAAAAAAAAGTTTTTGGCTATTGCAAGCAGGCCCTCCCTTAATTTGGAAAAATTCCGCCAAAAGGTTGTGCTGTAATAACAATTTTTGTGCGATTCTGAATATTGTACCATCAAAAAGTGTATGAAGTTATGCATAGAATTGAACCAATTTTTTTTTTTTTTAATTTTTGGCTATGGCAAGCAGGTCCTTCCTTAATTTGAAAAAAATCTGCCAAAAGGGGACACTGTAATAGCGATTTTGAATATTGTACCATCGAAAAGTGCATTAAGTTATGCATAGAATTGAAACAATTTTTTTGTGTATGTCTTTTAGAAGAAAGTTTTGGGATTGGCACATCCAATTAGTTTATTAGGGTTTCGTTCATCTCACAAAACCCTTATAGTCTTGCTTCTCTGTCTGTCTGTCCATCACAGGCTCATACTCGGAAGTTATTTAAGTTAGACTTGATTTTTTTATTTATTTATTTTTTTTTTACATAGAGCTGAATACCCCCTGTCCCTCCCAAGCTCATAAAATTTTGAAAAATTCTGATATTATTAGAGTTTATGAATTTGGCCATTTCTGTGACATTAAAATCTTAATTTCAGCTAATTCATTAGTAGAAATTATAGCCCAGTTGGTAAGAGTTTTCATATGCACAAAGTTGTGAGTTCAAACCCTGCCAATTTAAGTTGAAATTTTTCAAACTTAAATACAATAGCAGGGTTCATACAGAGTTGGGAAGAAAAAATCCAAGGAGTACCCAAAGAATCCAAGGAGTCCAAAATATTTTAAGGATTTGCCATTTTTTGTTGTTGTTGTTGTTGTCGATGTTTTTATGTGCTGCATCGTTATGTGGTATGCACACTCCAACTTTTAATGCCCAATTTGGAAAGAAAAGCATCTCTCTATTCTAAAAAAAAGTAACTACCGCTGTCACCGCCGCCGGTTTTGAATTTTCTGTGACTGGAGGTCTTTCTTCGTTAATATTAAGAAAAATAATGCATACAAAAATATAAAAATCGGTGGTTTTATACAGAAATGTTTGATAAACACGCTGAAGCAGACAGTTTTCAAATCGAAGAATTATTTTAAGAGATATTTAATACTAAAGTTGGACAAAATCGTTCCACTAAAAAAGTTTTATAGCAGCAAAAACTATACATGGCAGTGTAATCATTTTTAGATCATTTTATGCGTTAGAATTTGCCGGAGTGCAGATTGCATTAATTTTTTTATTTTGACTCATTTTTTGAGGTTTTATTTCTATTTTAAATTCAAATTTTCAGCATTTCTAGAGATATTTTTTACAGATTTTAGAAAGTGATATTAATTTAAACTGTTGCCAACTGTATAAACAGAGGAAGCAATAATGTTTGCTTTAAAAAAAAAAAAATATATATATATATATATATATTTATACGTGACTATTATAAACAGAAAAAAAACATTTGGAATTAGAATTAAATAATTATGTGCAAAAAGCAGGAACTTATTAAAAATTACGTCATAAAAACTATAATTACACGTGAATTTTAAGAGAGAAAGGAATTTGTAAAATAATAAATTTATTAACATGCGTTAGAAGTATTAAATAGGAGAAATTACGTCATATTTACGTCACATTACAGTTATTACATAAAATGAACGCAAAATAATATTGCAAAACGGTTTAAATTTAAAAATTGCGCTAGACATTTATTTGATATTTTGAGAGGATGCTTTTCAACTGGTATTTTCACGTGAATATTTAACCGAGAAAGAATAGCTTGGTAAAAATTACGTCAGATTAAAAACGATTAATTTAAAATGTCTCATTTAAAAGAACTTTCTTTTCGCTTTGTTAAAAAATACCAGGATACAAAGACTCTGTTTACTTAATTCCTTTTATATTAGCTTATTTTGAAATGTTGTTACACGTGTCTGTGTCATCAAGTTATTTTTATTTCGACGTTTTATTTGTATTTTTATTAATGTTGTACTAATTTATTTGTTTTTTCGTTATTTAAAGTAAAAATTATGTCAATTTGTATAATTTGGCGAGTGGTTTGGCGATTTATATAATTTGGCGAAATGGGTCGACGGGATAATCAAGTAGTAACGCAGCGGATTTTGCGTTAAAATTCCCTAATCAAAGAGAAATGAATAGAAATTCGTTTATAGGGGGATCGCCACTGTTTTTTAAATTATAATTCAATCTTTCGAAATATTTTTAAAGCCGATCAAATTAGCGTGCATTTAGAGTCTGCGGTGTCTGGACGGGGGTTGGCGAGCGTAGCTCGTAGGGGGCCGAGCCCCCTAGTTAAAAAGAAAAAAAAAATTACTCTTATTAGAATCTAATTGTTAGTGCAGAAATTGCACAGTATTTACAATATATTGCTTATTGATTTCATAAGTTTAAATACAAAATTGACAATTTATTTTTTATGCAGTGACCAATAGTCATGTCACAGGGCTGATTCTGAGTAAAAAAAAATTTCTGAAATTCACAGCAAATCTTCTGAAAAGTTACACCAGAAAGGGGGGGGGGGGGGGAATCCACTCCCGACACTAGCTATGCGTTTTCTCTGTGGGTCTTTGAAGAAATTCGCATTTTTTTCGCGATCTTTTGACGAAATTTGTGGGGGGGGTTTTGCGATCTTTTGACGAAATTTGTGGGTTTTTACGAGCTCTTTTGACGAAATTTGTGGGTTTTTTCGCGATTTTTTGACGAAATTTGTCATTTTTCGCGATCTTTCGACGAAATTTGCCGTTTTTTCAAGATTTTTCGACGAAATTTGCCATTTTTTCGCGATCTTTCGACGAAATTTGCTGTTTTTTTTTCAATCTTTCGACGAAATTTGCCGTTTTTTCGCGATCTTTTGACGAAATTTTCCATTTTCCGCGATCTTTTGATGTAATTTGCGGGGTTTTTCGCGATTATTTGACGAAATTTGCGTTTTTTTCGCGATTATTTGACGAAATTTGCGGGGTTTTTTCGCGATTCTTTGACGAAATTTGTGTTTTTCCCGCGATCCTTTGACGAAATTGGCGATTTTTCTGCAAACGATTGACAAAATTTATTTTTTCCGGCGACTATATGCCCGAATTTTCGTATTGGTGACCGATTTTTTTAAATTTTCGGAAACGAATGCCTTACATTTTCGGAAAATTCGGACTACAATCACCCCTGTAAATAGATATTAGTCAAACTCCAATCACTTATTATGTATATTACATACATGATACATCTTAAAGAAAATTTTAAAAGGCACAAAAAAAAAAATTCTAAATGCAACATACAAGAAAAAATATAACAAGTTTTGAATTTATTCTTTCAGAACAGCAGTAACCGCTTTCTTTGAAGGTGAAATTTTGACGAATTCGCATTTTTTTCGCGCTCTTATGATGAAATTCGCGTTTTTTTTTTCGCGATCTTTTAATGGAATTCGCGTTTTATTTCGATTGTTTAACGAATATGACGTTTTTTCGCGATCTTTTGACGGAAACCGCGTGTTTTCCGCGATCATTTGATGAAATTCGCTTGTTTATCGTAATTATTTGATGAAATTCGCGTGTTTTTCGCGATCATTTGACGAAATCAGCATGTTTTTCGCGATCTTTTGAGGAAATTCGCATTTTTTCGCGATTTTTTGAGGAAATGCGCATTTTTTTCGCGATTTTTTGAGGAAATTTGCGTTTTATGCGATCTTTTGAGGATGTTTTTTTTTTTAAATGAAATTCGAGTTTTTTCGTGATTCTTTGAGTAAATTCGCGTTTTTTTCGCTGTCTTAAGAAATTCGCTTCTTTTTAAGAATTCCGAGTTTTCCCGCGATCTGTTGGTCCCGTGATTCGCGTTTTGCACGATTCTTTGACAAAATTTACGAATTTTTTCCGCGATCGATTGCCGAAAATTGACGGTATTTTTTTTGGAACATATTTGTGAAAAACGCGATTTTTACGAGATTCTTGGCTAAATGCCAAACATCGATAAAATTTAAAATAAAGGTCGGCTAACAGTATCGAAAAACGGACTTTACTGACCTAATAATTGAAAAACGGACCTAGTGGGAGCCCTGCTATTAAGATTACCCTACCCAATCAATGTTGTGCTTCAGATGAATAACGTGCATAAAGGATTTACCGAGTGTTTTACAATCACGATTTTTTATCCTCGGCAGCAATATCACTTGCGCCCGAAACCGCAATAGAATACAAGGAGTTTCTAAGTAGTGGTTTGCTTATCTAAGTAGTTCTAAGTACTACTTGGGAATGTTTTCATTTCCAAGGAGTTTCCAAGGAGTCTAAGGAGTCTGTGCGAACCCTGCAATAGCCAAGCAACGGCCCTCTCAAGAGCAAATTTAAACTAGTCATTGGGGGCCACCGTAATACTTACCCATCATGGATATAGATAATATAAAATATGAAAATAAAACATGTGATATTTGCTAAGCATTGTACCATGTTACTTTTATTCATAATTTAATTTATTTGGACTTCCTTAAATATAATTAATATAACCCCTTAAGCTAATATTACTTTTTGTTGCATTAAAATATCTCAATTTGTTGACTTTCTGTAAGCAAGTAAACGCTATTGGTTTGCAATGGAAGTCTATGGGAATTTGGCGAAATATTAGAGATAACACCAATTTGGCGACTCATTTTGGTTGCCATATTTGGCAATATACCATCAAGTTGGCGACAAACTTGGAGGTATTTGGCGACAAAACAGGGTCCCCCCCTATTGTAAACCCCCTTATAGGTATGGAGGCATTAAATGCTTGACATTTACAATAAGCCATTATTGGCATTTAATCTTATAGTTTGGTGATAGTTTTTTGGTCGGCGGGATAATCGAGTAGTACTGAATTGCGTAAAAGAAACATCCTTATAACTTGAAAAATTATAATCCTATTAACTAACAGTTTACTGCATCGGATTAAGCGTCTCATTTCCAATTAAAATATATCTTTGAATTGAAATTTGGATGAAATACAGGGTCATGAAAAATGTGAAAGTGTGAAAAGAAAGAGTGTGAAAAAAAGAATTACAAATATCTCGGCAATTAATTATCCGATCGAGTTCATTCATGATGCAAAATTTATGTTTTTTTATTGTCTTTTATATTCACTCCTTCAAATAAACAATTTCAAAACATTTTGTATACCTTTTATCAGAACGAATATTTCAAGTCCAAAAAAAATTGTTCCATTTAATCGAGGTTACTGATATTCAATAGAGTTCTTCCCATTGTTATTCCTAAATACAGACCAAATTTCAAGTCTCTATCTCAATTTGTTCGGGAGATAGAGCGATTACAGACACACACACATACAGACGGACGGACAAATTTTTTTTTCAAAAAATATGTTTTTTGGAATCTCCAGTGTCTGAAATGCGTAAATCCGTCAAAAAAAAAAAAAAAAAAAAAAAAAAAATCGATTTTCAAAACGATTACAAGACTTACCCTATACTACGTATGATGGGTAAGTAAAAAACACAGTCAGTTAAAATAGAAAAAATAGCCAATTACGAAAACCCCCATTAACACATTAATGAAGGAAGCTATAGAAATCAGCTTAGAAAATGAAAATATATGAAAAGACATTGTACATTCAGCTATCGACAGCAACTGGCGAATGATGCTAGAAGAAAGGAAAAAATTGAAGAGAGGAGAGGGAAAGCCATAAGATCTCATGCTGAACTGCAAATAAGTCTAAACATCATCATTTCAAACTGAGGAAGCCTGCGATGAAGGGGCGAAAATGCTTTTTGGAATTGAACTAGGCAGTATAGACGCCGCATTGTACATAATATGCCAGATACTATCTAATATTGATATATAACATATTTTAAAACTATTAGAGTATATGTTTTTTATGAAAAGTAACGAAATATGTTTTATAAAAATTGTTTTTAATGTAAATGTATACAAACAATATAAGAAATTTTTTTAATGAAAAAATAACGTAACAACTTGAATAACATATAATGAAAAAATGTCTATACTGTGATAGCTCTCTACTAGGATAATAATACCTGAAGATGTGGTATAGTATAATATATAAGTAATCTGTTACATTTTCAACTTTAGAATTTAACTACATACCTTAAATACTTATAAAATATTTTTAAAAATGTAAGAGACATGATACACAGTGTTTTTTGTCTGATCAAGAGATTTAATTACCTTATGAACTTTTGGCTTCACAGCAACGACCATTTTAGCAAGCATTGTTCCAGCATCATAGAATAAACTGCAGCAAAGAGGATCTCCTTCATTTGCAGCTGTAGAAGTTAAAATATATGAATTTCACAACAAAAAATGTATGCATATATAATATCATTATGTAAGCATAGATGATTCAAACTGCCCTAGTGGTTTATTATAAAGAAAAAAAACTACTGAGTGATAGGTTAACGAACTTAATCCATTCCAAAAAAGTGTTCGCTAACCGATCATAGATTTAGCATAGGTTTGATGGGAATTCAATTAATTTGTTCTTAAAAGCTAAATACTACATAAAAAAATAACATAAAGTTTCCATTTATAATAGGATTAATATACATCCTTATTTAACATAGACAAATTGTATTTTTATGGCTTTTCATGTTGTGGCATATTTTAAAAAAAAATAACATGCCCTTTGTAAAACTTTTAGAATTACATTCATTAACTACAGAATTTAATAATATCAATTTGTTACTATGAACTTTCAAAAACTCCTTGGTTCTTTAAAAGATCGTGTTTATTGCAGGGCCCTATAAAGCTCATGTGGAATCTAGAGACTTAATAATTTGCGAACTAAATTTCAATTAAAATAATTAATTTGCAATTAAAAATATTTCTTTAAAAAGGTACGCAAAATATATAAATTAACCTTTCTAATCTGTCCATTCTAATTTGAGGACCATAAAATGTAGCACTCTAATTCCCAGTAGCCCATGAATTAATTAGGCCATATGTATACAACTATTAAAATTTTCTACAAGCCGACAATAGATGCAATTAAATACAGCTCAGAAAATCTGAAACACAGCATTGCTTCTTCTTGGCTTTTCTTGTGAGGTGTTTGTTAACCGAACATAAAAATCTCTGGCGAAAGTGTTTGTTAACCAATCTGTTTGCAAACCGAACAGTTTGTTATCCGATCACCCACTATATTAAATCTTAAAATATTTGCCAATTTCAGTTAAACATTTACGCTATTCTTTATTTAGAGAAGAGGTTCTCAAACTTCTCATGCATGGGTGTCTTAAAGTAACTAATCATCTATTGACAGAGTCCTCTTCTAAAATCCACTTATAAAACATAAAAGTCAATTGTTTTGTTTTTACATTATCACCCTATTAATAACAATAAAGGTAAAGGCCTGCTTTGATTTTATAAAGTACTGTGTGATGTACTTTTATTAGCAGTTAATAAGATAAAAACATCTGTTTATGAAGAGAAACTTCCAGTAACTTCAAGCATTTTAGATAAATATAAACCCATCTCTATCAATCCTCAAAACACAAGTTTTTATTTATTTTTTAAACACCAAATTAAAAATAAAGACTAATTTTATTTTCCAATTCACCCAGGCATTGAATTTTTAAACCAAAAAACTAAGGATCATTATTTTGCATAATAAATATACAAAATTAGTAAAATATTTCCAAAAGAAACAAATCTCACTTATTAAACCAAGTGTTGGGCATTTATTTGCGAAGGGCCCATTTTTCTACAGTCCATTTCACCTTAATTTGGCAGTGTTGATTACACTACAAGAACCGAATTGCAGCCATTGCCGTAGTAACCAGGGGTTGCCTAAAGGGCAGAGGATACTAATAAACAAGGAAAAGCACCATTTTGGCAGAAAAATATAATGCATGTGTAAAAATCAGTACATTTTGAAGTTCCTATGGAATTAATTTTATTATATAATCATTTATTAAATCAATGAATGATATTATTCTTTTCTTATTTTTACCAATTTTTAAATTGATTTCAGCACTTTTTTATATTATATTAACTGACCCGCCTGACGTTGTCCGGCCCACAAAATGCAAAAAATATCTAAAAATTGCATAAAATTAAAAAAACGTTGCACGAATTCCGAAAACATTTTATTGAAAAGATGGCAAAAATTACAGTAAGCTAAAAATTTGAAATCTAATTCCATGCACCAATGTCAAAAAATCATATTGGAACGCAAAAAAACGCATTGAAAATTCTCTAATACATTTAAAATCGCAGAGGGCAAAATTTCCTATATTTAAAGTCCAAGTTTGAAACTGAATATGTCTTACAATGTTAAAAAATCACTGCAAAAAGCAAGAAATTCTAAAAATCACATTAAAAAATCGAGAAAAATTTTAATACAAAATTTTTTGTATGAATTTCAAATGAATTTTACTGAAAACAGGACAGCATTATCTATATTGAGTTAAAAGATAAAAACCAAATTATCTGAAAATCTATTTAAAACAGAAAAATTGTTATTTATACCAAACCACTGGCAGAAATTTGAAAATGGCTAGATCTCATGACCTCAGACTGAGCCCATCTCATGTTTAATGTACATATACTTATAGATATTAGGGTGTATAAAAGTCAAATAATCTGAATTTTTTTCATTAAAATCAGATTTAAAAAAATTTTAAATCTAATTTTTATGATTTGCAATAAAATGAGTACCAAGCTCTTGGGAACTAAACACCAAGGGTCTCACATTGAGTTGACCACCTGGCCGGGGCACATGCTGCATAGCACCTCGGGCCCAGCGTCAAGTAAACAGAGTTGGGCACTGTAGGCCCTGATCCTTCATGGATCATTCAGTCACAGGTTTAGTTTTTTTTTTATATTAAATACTACAGATATTTATATTAATTAAAATAATTAAAAACTGCATTTATTATTAAATTGTTAACACTGCTTAAAATTAAGGGGCTACTTCACTCACACAAAATCACCCGCTTGCTAATGTTAATCCCATGGAAGATTTTTTTTGAGGGTGGGGGGTGGGGGGGTCTTTGACTTTCAGAACAGGTTTCGAAAATGAAATTATCCTAGTAAAAAAAGCCTCTAAACAAAATCAAAAACGTAAAATGGATCTTTGTGAAGATCAACTTTAGCTATCAAATGCCGAAAAAAAAAAAAAGAAAATAATAATAATATATTGAAATGCGAATGAGGTATTTTTAAAAATTTCTTTCATAGGTTTAAAATTAGAGAGTGGGTTGGGTTGGGTTGATTGTTGACGGCCGATTATCTACTCGAGGGATATAGGCCCTAGGGAGAGTGCCCTTCGTGGGGGTCTTTCTAAGGGAACCTAACCCGTATTTACGCATGGAAAATCCAAGGCTTCGAAGAAAACCACGAAAACTCCGAAACGGTTAGGCCGATGGGCGCGATTGGGTTCGAACCCAGCACCTCCCGTCTACCAGCTTCGAGAGCAGAACCTCTCAGCCACTGGTGGGGCTAGAGAGTGGGTGTTTTCATGAGTGAAGTAGCCTCTTAATAATTATTAAGCGATTGACTTTCTAATTAGGAACATAATATACAGTTTTATGCTTTAATTACTAAAATGATAATAATTTAGTATTCATTACTGAAAGAAAAAATGGCAGGACACTAGTTCCAATGTGTTTAGTCACGATATAAGGAGAGAAAAAAAGTCATTTTTTAATCAGCCGATGTCATTCTTTAATTCTTCTTTAGCTCCAATTTCCTTTAAATTTATTATTGCAAAAGCAGAAGGATAAAAAAAAAAATCCTGGCTATGTATTCTTTTACTTACAGGACCTTTATCTTTTTCTATGTAAAACAGATATTTACATTTATTAAAATAATTAAAAACTGCATTTAATATTAAATTGTTAACACTTACGTTTAATAGATAATAGGGATGCACCGGATATTGATTTTGCCGGATATCGGATACCGGATATCCGAAGCTCCTTTGCTTGCCGGATTCGGATATCCGGCCGGATATCCGATCGGATATCCGGCACTAGATATGTTTTTAGTTATATGGTGAATTATTTCTTTATATAACGCCATCTCAGAACAATAAATTACAAGCATGGTTTACACATCATTAAAACATTTTAAATGTTTTGAAATATAATTTACAAAAACTATATCTCTTTAAGTATCTAACTATATCTCTTATATTTTTTGGGCTTGAAATTCAAGTTTTCCCCAGGAGGGGAGTTTCCCACACAACATTTAAAAATGCAGGGGAGTTGAACTGTTAGAAAGGAAAAAATAAAATCTTTAAACCCCGTTATTTTTTATGTGCCACTTAAAGAATTACATTTATACAGACATGACAAAATACCATTAAAATAATTTAAATTAAAAACTCAAGATAATTATCCAAAATGTTTATTTTTATTAAAACAAAGGAACAGAATTAAGTTTTATATATACCATGTCTATCTTTCAACTTTCACCTAATGTTATGGGCAATTAACAATTGGGTTCCTAAATGAATTTCTTAATTTAGATTTTATTCCATTTTGCTCTTCCATTAGCCTCTTTTACAAGTTACACTTTTGACAAACAGCACAGACCAACTTTTATAACTTTAGAAATTATCGGAAACGCATGGTTATGCTCTGTTAAAAAATTTTAGAAAATTTTGCAAAATCTGATGTGCATTAATTTTTAACAGCAAGTTAAAAATGCATGAATAATGCATATCGGTGATTCTATTGTCAATATCCTATTGTATGTCACTTCTGAACAAACTTGTTTTATTATATCCTTAATGGAATTATAGTCAAAACTGTAGTCCCTGGTATTTTCGTTAATTGAACTATGTTCTATGCATTGGAATTTTAAATCCATATCCAAAGTTTGAAAAGGAAATAGTCATTGATTTTTTCTATTACACGATAAAAGGTTGATTTCAAAAAGTCATGTCCTAATCTGTGAATTGCAAGAATCAACTAGTTTGTTATTTCTAAACATGTTTTTTTAAGTTCAACTAAATTTTTTTTTCTTCATGTGCACCACAAGTGTAATCTCATTGTGTTGAGTGCTGACTATTGGCCAATTTGGTAGGGCTGTCTCTGGTGGCCATTACTGCCCTTTTAGTTATTTGCTATTTTGGGCATAGGGGAAAAAAATCGCAAAATACATAAATCGGTCATTAAAAAAAAATATCGCCGATTTCGTTAATCATGGTGAAAATAAATAAAAAAATTTGTCGACCGGTCGCAAGAAGAAAACTGAAGTGCAGGGGAAATCGGCAGCGGGAAAATATCACAAAATTCGTTAATCGATCTGTCACGAGCAAATATCGTGAAATTCCTCAGCCAGTTGCAGAGAAAAAACGCGAAAATTTTCAATCGGATGCAGAAAAACAATCGCTACTTTCATCAGTATGTCGCAAGAACAAACAGGGAAATTTGCCAATCGGTCACAGAATAAAGTTGCTATATTTATCAATTGATCTCGAGAAAAAAAAAATTATGGAATTCACCGATCGGTCTCCAGAAAAAATTGTGAAATTCGTCAGTCGGTCGTGGAGAAAAAGCGCAAAATTTTTCAGTCAGATGCAGAAAAACAACCATGAATTTTGTCAATCTGTCGTAAGAAGGAACTGTGAAATCTGCCCATCGATAGTAGAAAATATCACGAAATTTGTCAGTCGGTCCTGAGACTTGCTCGTCGTTTTACAAAGAAACATTTTTGGAAAATGATTTTTTGGAAACAGGAGCCGTCCGCTCACAATAGGGCATAATAAATAGAGCACGAATCCTGCCATCCCGCTTCGAAATTCAAGCCCTGTATCTGCCATTCAAACCCTGTAATGTATATTAATAATATTGCATAAAAAATTTAATTTAAACATTAAAATATTCTGTTTATTTGTACAATGAAATGCTGATAATTGCTACTGGATTTGAATATGGGATTGACTATATCGATAATTGCTAATAATTAATTTGTACAATGAAATGCTGATAATTTGTATAACAAATTTTAACCAATTAATATGTGTATAATTGTAGAGTATTTTCACAAAGAAATACTACATACTTTCTTTTTATAATTTAAACATAAAATATCTACTAATATACCCATGATTAAAGAGTTATTTTCTCCAAACATAGGTTTAGTTGATGCCCTTTTTCTGTTTTAATTATTTAATATTGTTTTTGCTCTAAGTCACGTTTAGTTTTATTTTAAGTTAAATTATTTTTATATTTAAAAGTAAAAAGAAAATTACTTTTAATTTTAAATATTTATAATGAAGTTACAAAAACAACTAGTTGGATTTGCCAATCCCAAAACTTTCTTCTACCTCATACATCTTAATATTTCAAAAAGTAGTTCCAAATGTTAATACTTCAATATTATACCAACTTTGATTTTGGTCTAAAATTTCTGCTTCAGTCAATTAATCAGAATAAGTTAATCTCGATCATGATATTTATTAAAATCAAAAAATTTTTCGTTATTCTGTTGTACATCAGCTGTTTGTGAATAGCCAGCTTAGCAGGATGCGAAGTTCCCTTCGCTTCATGGGCTGCCAATATACAGTACAAAAAAAAAAAAAAAAAAAAACTGCGAAAAACGAGAAAATTTTACAAAAATCTCTGTTATAGTGCCACCTTCTGGCAGAATATTTCCAAATTCAAACAGAAACTGCTGGCCATAGTCAAAAATATACACCACAAAATTGGTTCAATTCTATGCTTAACTTCATACACTTTTCAATGGTAAAATAATGAAAATAACACAAAAATCCGTATTATAGCGCCTCTTTCCAGCAGAATATTTTCAAATTCAAGGAGGACCTGCTGACCATAGCCAAAAACATACCCCCCAAAAATTGGTTCAATTCTATACATAACTTCATACACTTTTCGATGGTACAAGAATGAAAGTGGCACAAAAATCGCTATTACAGTGTCCCCCCCCCCCCTTCCAGTGGAATGTTTCTATATTGAAGGAGGGCCGCCTGGCTATAACCAAAAACATTCACAAAAAAATTGGTTCAATTCTATACATAACTTCATTACGATGGCAAAAATCGCTATTATTGGAAATATCCCCATCCTGGCGGAATATTTCCAATTTAAGGAGAACCTGCTAGACCAGGGCCGAAACTAGCCTTTTTGGCACCCGGGGCAAACATGGATTTTGGCGCCACCCCCCCCCCCTCCCCCCCACCACAAAGTAAATTTACAAAAAAGAATTTTACTAAATATCTAACAGACAACTTATTTTTAAATTTAAAATATATAAAACTGAACTACGTAATCAGCTTTGTCAAACATTGATCCATTAAAATCTTTGAAAAGTTATTGAAAAGAATTGCATTTTAATCTTTTTAAACTTTTTTTTTTTTTTTTTTTTTTGCATAGTCTAAATGAGGTCTATATCTAAAAAAGAAAGGTTTTACTAAGAATTTTACTCTGTGCATTCCCCTTCCCGTTGTCCTGGACAGTCAGCACCCATGGCAAGACGAAAAAAAAAAAAGAAAGAAAGGAAGCTCAATACTGTTCAGCGGAAAAAAAACAAACAGCTTTCATGGAATTTTTTTATCTAGAAGAAAAATCAGGCTGAGGGGTCACTTCTCCTTTGGTAGTTATCCGTAGTGGACAGTAGGGTGTCCCACAATAGAGACTGACCTTGAAAAACGGTAATGATTCTCCCTCGGATTCTCCTCACAGGAAGGGATTTAAAAGGTAGAAAGCAAATGCATAGGCATGATACTTTGAAATTTTGTATTGTAATGAATCGTTTTCCTTTTAAATTTCCCAGCTGCAAGAGATTTTTATACAAATTTCATAATATATATATATATATATACATTCTTGTGTCAAACGTCAAACAAAATCTTCATTTTGGCGCCCCCTTCACTTCCTGTTAAAGCGGCGCCCGGGGCACGTGCCCCCTCTGCCCACCTCCCTAGTTTCGGCCCTGTGCTAGACATAGCCATAGCCAAAAACAAATACAAAAAATTTTGTTCAATTATATGGATAACTTCATACACTTTTCGATGGTACAAAAATGAAAATGGCACAAAAATCGCGATTACCGTGCCCCCCCCCCCCCCCTTCCAGTGGAATGTTTCCACATTGAATAGCCAAAAACATTCACAAAAAAATGGTTCAATTCTATGCATAACTCCATTCCCTTTTCGATGGTACGATGGCGACACACGGACAGACAGACATTTTGTATAAACATGTTTTGGGATATCTGACCCCTAAAACATCTAAATCCGTCGAAAACCAGATATCGAAAAAAATTCTATTACAATACTTTCTTCTAAAAATAGGCCTGTTTAATTGTTAAACTTAAAAGAAAGAAAGAAAATTAATAAAGTCTAATAAACAACTTCAAATTTTGTTTTACACTCTGAAAGTAAAGGTACAATTTTCTAAAAGAAGTAAACGTAAATTCTTAAATTTATTATAAAGAGTTCAAATATAGGAAAACTGGCAGTTAGGAAAGCTGGCAATTCTTTATACTTTTGAGAATTACCTTTTACTCATGAATAGTGAACTTACTTTCATATTTTACATTATAAACAAAATTGTTTGGCATTGTTTAGGGTCAAACGATTTCTGTTATCCTTATATATTCGCTTTGCTGCACTCTGCCGGATATCCGGCAGAGAAGTCGGATATCCGGTGATTGTGATTCGGATATCCGACGGTATTTCGGATATTGAAAAATCAGCCGGATATGCCGGATATCGGATATTTGCCGGATATCCGTTGCATCCCTAATAGATAATGCTTTATCCGACATTTTATAATTCAAATGAGACTGATTCAAATACTGTAAAGTAACAAATTTTACAAATACTCAATTAATAAACGAACAAATAACAATAATTAACAGTAAAAAAATATATATGTGAACATGTTAAAAAGAAAAGTAAAAGCGGAAGTAAGCAGCAAGTATTATTAAAACTATTCATGATAACAATAAGAAAGCAAGGAGTAACAGAGCAGAAATGTGCACAGGCCGGTCTCCACATTTTCCGGGCCAGGCCAAGCCTACTCACTACTCTTTCCGGGACGGGACAGGTTTTACTTTTTTCCTGAAGGATCGGGCTGGGCCTAACTTATTTTTTTACCATACCGAGCTGGGACTGGTTTCATTCTTCCTAGTCTTCACGGGTCAAAATTTTCAGTCCTGGTTTTGACCGAGCCCTTATGAAAATCATTGTATCTGCATCTGTTCAAAGATCAGTAAAATTCGGCCTGGCCCAAAAATTTTTGCAAAAGTGCATACATATTTAAATCGCCATTATTCTACAATTAAACACTAAAATTTATTCTTTTTCAATAATAGTATATTTCTAGGCTACCTTGAAAAATAGTAAAACATATTAAAAGAACCTGCCTATGACGGAATTCTGTCTCAAACTGAAAAATGTGTTGATCCATGTAAAATGAATATACTAATATGCAAGAAAAGAATATATAATACATTTAACCTGCTAAGAAAGAAATTTGCCTATAATGCATTTTTTTTTCTTTCCTATACAATTCCGTCTTAGAAGATTTTACTGTATAGCATTTTTCAGATTTTTAAATCTCCAATACATGGAATATGGATTATCAGTGTCAAAGATAACGGAGACATTTACATACAACAAATAGAGATTCATTAAAAAAATAAATATTGCAGTCTACGGCACTTCTATAAAAGTGAAGATCATAAACATGAAAAAGAAAAACTAAGTATTTTTGTTCAGAACTCCTCGCATGAGACAAATTAAAAAAATCAATGTTTTGTAGAAATTCACTTGGGCCGAGACGAAATTTTAACTGTTATACCGGGCCGAGCCAATAATTTTTTTCTACAGCCCGGGCCGCTCTTGGGCCGAACTTTTGAATTTTATACCGTTCCAATATTTTTTTTCTTTCTATGGGCCGGGCTGAACTTTTAATTTTTATACCAGCCTGTGTAAAATTTTTTTTCTATGGGTTGGCCCAGGTTCCGGGCTTGGAAATGTCCGCTTGTGCAGATCTTTATAACTGAGCACTAGAATTGGCATGAAAGCTTAAAAAGCATGCCAGATATTTAGCCTTGAAGATTGGTTCCTCACCAAAGGAGAATTTTTTTACGCCAGGATTTTTATTTTATACGTTCGCTTAAGTTTTTTTTTTTTTTTTTTAATTAAATACTTTTAATAGAGAAATTACTTTAAATACATGCTTCAAAATCCCAATTTTTTTTATTTATAAACATAACCATGTAAATTTCTATGAATTTTCACCATTTAAGATTAAAAAATAATGGAGGACTATTTTTTAAGGTGGAATGTTACTGTTTCTACCTTTCACAGTGCTGCCAAGTTGAGGTGAAATATAGTGTAACATCTTGTAGAAGGTCCAAAAACGAACTTAATTTTCTCTCAGATAGATTCTTTCCTCAGGGATAATGAAATTCGACAGCATTTAAAATAACAGATAGGAAAAAGTAATTTAAAATAACATTTACCTTTAGCTAATTTGGCACATAAACCAGCAAAACTTGGCTTGTTGAAAGTGACATAGCAATGTTCCAATACACCAAACTTATCATTGACCTGAAAAGAAAATTTTAAAATTAAAATAACAAGTGCCAAATGCATAATATGATGATTGATCACAAATATTATAATTTACATGTAAAACATACTTTAGACTGAATTTTAGAAAATTAAATTACACCATTTTAAAAATAGAAAGAAGATATACATAATTAAAAAGAAGACATTTACTTTTTTTATGAATTTATTACAGGGTTCGTATGCTTCAAGGACTTCCAAGAACCTTTTACCAGATTTTCTGTAAAATAATATTTTCCCTATTTAATGAAAAAAGTTCTATCTTCAGATACAGCGACCAGTATTTTACTAAATTTCTGGAACTAAAACACCAAAAATATCCTCGAATCCCTTGATGCATATGAATAGTATAATAAAATAAACAGGAATTATAAAATATAATTAAATACTTAACAATAAAAATAAAATCTTAAATTTTTAAGAAATTCAAGGCCCATGAAATGAACATAAATATTTCTGCAGATAAGAAATAGAAATTTCAGTAAAAGCTTTTTGATTTACTTTAATATCTATTCTACGTATATGACAACCTCCAACCTAAGTATGCGTCAGTATAAATCAATTAGTGTCATCCAGATAATAATGTAATAAAGAAAAATGATGCATGTGAATAATGCTGACGTCATAACAACCGAGGAAATAACTTGAGCAATCTATTTCAATTTTTTTGTAAATTTATTGTTTCTTTGGGAAATTTGGTAGAAAAAAAAATTAAAAGATATCCCTTTTAAAGGTAAAGGAACAAGAATTTAGTCTCATTGGTGACCCCTACAAACACAAGAGATAGGTGTGGAACCAAGTTCAAAACATTTTTAGGGTCCTGATTTTTTGTTTCAAATGTTAAAAACAGGTTTTTTAGCACCACCAGAATCCCTTATAAATATACAACTTAGATGCATCCCTTCCACTCCTTATGGTTCCTCCGAGAATGATTCTGTCGATAAATAATCTTGATTTTTTTTTTTTTTTTTTATTAAAAAAAAAAACCTGAACATCATGCGTAGGCCTGTTTTAAACATTAGTGATAATCTTACATATTCCTCAGTTGATGAAGACAGCGCTTTAAAACTATTGTTGTTGAAACTAACCATTTCAGCATTTTCTAGTAAGTCAACTTTTTAAATCATCAAAATGCCCATAAACAGGGGGATACATCGAATAAAAAATCTGACATATGACAATCACAATTTAGAGCTGTAGTGATAGTTATAAGTTAAGCATCAGTGCTTTCCTTATTAATATCATTAAGATGAAATAAGATGGAAAGAACAATGGTAACCTTTTTCTTAAGCTAACATAAAGTCACAAGAGATGTGACATATGTATCTCTCTCCCTTCAACTTTTTCCTGTGTCTGTCGAATTTATATGATGTAATCTCCAATGCAAATACACAAAACATTTTGTTTCTATTTTGTAACTTAAGAATGGTAAACTATTTACATGTATGCGGATGAAATTCAAGATTTATCAATGATGAAGGCATAACCTCCCACAGATGAAACAAATTTATTTTAAAAACTTATTTCCTTCAAATAATTATAATAATTAATGCATGAGGTCAGACCTGCCAACCTTTGAAAATGAGAAATCGTATCACACAAAATTTAAATTAATCAGGAAATTGGTTGGTTGGTTTTTCGTGTTTCACAGCCATCTTTTGATATTCGTGAAAGGAATAAGGTTTCCGTCTTTCAACTCAATATAGTAAATTTTTTCCTCTGAAAATTTACGATTTTTAGAGTTTATTTTTGTTTCGCAGCGTTTTTCTTTTTACATTTGTAAAAGGAACCTGGTTCCAATTTTTTAGCTCAGTGCAGTAAATTTTGACGGAATTCACGATTTTTTTTCCCGCCATGATTTCAGGATATTCACAATTTTTCTGCCACAATCGTAATTCACATTTTCCTATCACAGTTCTTTGTTGAAATCTGCACTTTTTACCATGAACTTTTGACGAAATTCGCATTTTTTACGCGATCCTTTGACTAAATTAGTGTTTTCTTTCTGATATCTTTCGGTGAAATTTGCGTTTTCTTACTAATCTTTCGATGAAATTTGCATTATCTTACCAATCTTCTGATGAAATTCACGTTTTCTTTCTGCGATATTTTGACAAAATTCACGTTTTTGCCACGATCCTTTAACGAAGTTTATTTTCTTCTGCGACCAATTGACGAAATTGATTTTTTTTTACACGGTCATTTGTCGAAATTCGCGACAGTTTATCGCAAATCGTGTGATTTTGCACACTATTTCAAACCTTGCTCCTCAAGGAACCCCCTCCAGAATTCTTAAAATGGCACCCTTGTTTCTAAGGAAGGGAATTCCTGTATAAATATTTACAAAAACACGAATAAAGTGTTTTATGTTAAGAAGTTTTTTTTGCAGCCCAGATTTTTTTTTTTCTCATGAGCATTTTTTAATGTCCGAATTTTCGGATTAATGGCCGAATTTTTAAAACTTTCGGAAATGAATACTTGGAAATTTCGGAACAGAATCACTCCTGAAAAATATGCTGCGCGGGATAAAAATCGCAACTAGAACAAAAAATGCTTTTGTGTTTTTTGCAAAAAATCATTGTTTAAGACCGATTTTCGTAGCATCGTAGTTTATAGGTCCAAATCGTAGCAACTACGATTTTTTTGTAGCAGTTGGCAGGTATGCATGAGGTATTGTCATAATTTGATAATGGTTGATATTTCACCCTGTAATTGAAACTTATTAATTTTTTTAAACACAATACTTAATTCTGATAGATGTACTTTCATTGGATAAGAGTTTAAAATAATAATTTAATGACTTACAATAATATGATTTAATAAACATATGAAAAACTTTAGCTTTCAATCTTGGCAACATTTTTTTTGCCAATTTGTAATTGTCTTCCTCTATGTATTGTATTTATATTTCTGCTGACTGTAAATGTTTCTTAAGAGGCTACTTCACTCAAACGGAAAGACCCATTCGCTAATGCTAATCCTATGGAAGAAATTTATAAAGATATCTCGGTCGCATTTCAATATTTTTAAATGATTTTTTTTTGCATTGGATAGCTGAGATAGATCTGTACAAAGGCCGTTTTTTACTTTTTTGGTTTTATTTACAGGTATTTTTAATGAGCACACTTTCCTTTTCAGAGCCGGTTTAGAAAGTAAAAGCATCCTCATAAAAAAATCTGCAATCAAAATCGAAAAAGTAAAAAACGGCCTGCATACAGATCGATCTCAGCTATACAATGAAAAAAAAATCATTTAAAAATATTGAAATGTGACTGAGATATCTTTATAAATTTTTTCCATAGGATTAGCATTAGCGTCTTTTTGTCTCACTGAAGTAGCCTCTTAAACTAAAAAAATATTCATAATGCTTGAGAATAAATTTTTAAATTCATATTTATTTATTTTTTAATGTCAATATCACTGATTCAGGAAAGGGTGAGGATTTACAGGTTAAAGTCCCTTTCAGAACAATTAATAAACGGTCAAGTGTGAGTATTACTCGCGCTCTGAGGGTTCCATAGAATAAATATGTGAATTATTAACTGTATTATTAAAAAAATCTTTTCTAAAAGAATAATAAGACTTTGTAAAAATGTATACAACATAGGATTGGGTATAGCTGTATAGAAAAGTATGAATTATATACCATAAAAGTTCAAAGAGATATAAAGCCTAAATAATATCAAATATTGCTATTCTGCATAACTCTTTTTTTAATCTTATCCAAATCTGTTTATGATGAACTTAATTTGGTACTCAAAATAAAAGTAGTGCATATTTAAACTTCATTTGTCATTTCATAAAACTAAATTCAGCATAGTGATAATCATTTCTTTTTACAGTGTATCTAAAAGAAATTTAAAGTTTAAACTTGGCATTGTGCTAAGTGCGCTTCGAAAGGAGGTTGCAAAATTACGCCGCCTTGGTCTGTGCTGCGTTTTTCTAGATATGTTTTTAATTAACTTTTAAAGACACAGGAGGCTATATAGAAATATCCATCCAATGCAAACTAGTCATGGATCCAATAGTATTTATGTATTTAATTCCAATTAAATTAGTCTGTTTTTAACAATTTGACATTTATTGCTTTTATACTGCTACTGGGCATTGCATAACAAAAATGTATCATTAAAAATTGTTACCTACACTTTAAAAGTCGGTGGCACATAGAGCATGCCGCCCCTGTCATTATGTATGACCAAACCGTCCATGTCTGTAAGGGTTAATATCTCGGCTAATTATCAACGATTTTTTTTTTTTAAATCATTATCAACAATGCTTTTATACTTCTGCTACAAAAGGTACCTACAGATCTTCTCAACGCCTTTTCTGAATGTCAGCAAATTGAAATTTGTGTGTAACGAAAAAATGTGCTTTTTTCAGAAACTATGTGACCTAGGGTAATCACTATAATTTTCCTGCAAGGTTTAAATTAACGTCTACTACCTCTAATTTTTTCATAATTTTAGTTTGAGTAGATTTGGAAATAGAAGAGGGAGGATATATTTCTGCACAACATTTTCGATGATATCTCTGCAACTATAATACCTAAAATTAAAAGAAATGTATTTTTGAGTTTAACATAACGAAAGTTTTCACACGATATACAAAGATTTTTTTTTTTTTTTTTCAAGTAGCTTGATTAGCCCCTATACATTTTTCCTAAATATATTTGTGAATGCTTAATAATTCGTAAATATTTGGGTCAATAGTCTTTATTACTTCCCCCAATTTGAACTTTCCACATTCCATAGTTTACAAGTAAAATAGCTGTGACAGATGGACGGACAGACAGACAGACACAGGAATGATCTTATAATGCTTCCATTTTCACTTTTTAAGTACAGAACTAAAAAAACTGTTAAGATGCATACAAATTTCCTTGTTTTAAGAACAATACACAATGTGTAAAAACCAAAATAAAAAAAAGAACAAAACTTTTAGCATACAGCTACTTCAGGATTTCATAATAGGAGTTCCTTCTTCAGCATCAAAAGGAATGTCAAAGAGACTGGAGGTCAATAGCAGAAAAGTATGTGTAGTTAATCCTACTGCTGTTTTTTAAATATCTTTTTTTGCTCTAGATTAAAGAACAGGCTCCTTCTATGAAGCTTTGGAGCAGTTGGCTGCTTGCATTTCTCAATATATCAGTTATTACACATTCCATATTTATTTACTAAGAACTATTTTATGCATGTGTTATGCAGAGGGTTGCAAAGTCTGCCTATACCTAGAACCTTGAAAATAGCAAGATACAACTTGAAATACTAAGGGAATGTACCAACTAGGTCAGGGATGGTGAACCTATGGCACGCGTGCCAAATTTGGCACGGGATAGAATATTTTCGGTACGCATTGATTGAAATCCTAAAACAAAATAGAATTAAATTAAACAAAACATGCAAACTTATATAAGCTGGGCTTTTCTTTCTTTTTTTATTTTATTGGAAAGCAACTAATTGAATTTCTAAATTATTTCGATGTAGGCTCAATAAATTATCAAATTAAGAGAAGGTTGGAAAAATATCACAAAGAAAAACATCAGCTGTTATAAGTAAAACTTCTAGTGATGAAACTAAAGCAACTTGGTATAAAATATGTAATTTCCATATAATTGCTCGCCCTATTTATTCTTGTGGGTCATTATTTTCGGAAATGATACGAAAATCTTAAATATTAGAAACCCAAACCACTTGTTAGATAACTCGAATTCAGCTTGCATTCTATTAAAAGTAGGTAGGTTGAACACCATATTAATATTTGGCATAACCCACCTAGCATTCACCATTCTATTACTTTATAATATATGTTAGGTTAATTATTAGATGTATATTGTCCAATATTTTTAAATTTAAATGAATAAAAATCCAGAAATTTTGATCTACTAATATATTTTTTGGTGCTTGGTGTCGCGGACAGCTCCCTCTGTATCCCTTTGCAATAACAGTAACACCTGAATTTAAAAACTTTTATGTCTAAGTGAACTGAACCGAACTAAAAACTTTTAGAATAATGTTTTGTTTCTGTGAACGGAGTTGCGCCTCCAATATGTTTCGACTGAAGTTAAAACACTTAAATGTTAAGTAATATAATCCTGTACATATTTGTAATATATTTGTATATAATTATTGAAGATTAACCGAGTGATGTCTTATTTTAGTTGAGTCAGTTTTTAAATAAAATTAAGTCTTATCAAATTCGGCAGTCCGAACCAGAAGCAAGTGAGAGCTTACCTGAAGGAAGGGGCAAGTTAAAGATTTCTGACATTCTTTTTTGTCTGTTTCAAAAGCTTGTTATCATATTTTTATGGCGCCCAAACAGGGACGCCGTTTTTGATTTGATCTTAATTGAATGAAAAATTATTTATAGACGAAAGTTTTGAATATTTAGTTTTATTGAAAAGAATATTGTTGATGGTTTGTTTTGACCTTGAATATAATGAAGAATTGAGTATAAAAATAAATAAAAGTCTTGAATGCTTAATTCTGTTGAAGATAATATTATTAATAATATTGATTGATAACGTATTTTGAGAACATTTTTATGTTGAAAGTTATTGAATATATTTTGAAAGTTATATTATTGTTCTTATATTCAGTTGTTATAAATTAATTATATTTAAAATTACGGATTAAATATGTCTGATATTGAAAAACTAAAGAAACGACGTGCTGTTTCTAGAACGGCGACTACGAAATTAATTAATATTTGTGAGCAGTATCTTGCAGAATCAGTACAGGAAGTTCCTGTTCTTACGGAACATATTGATCAGTTAAACTCAAAGTATAATAATTTAACAACTTTAGATGAGCAGATCCAAAATTTAATGGATGATGGCGGCGAATTAGAAACTGAATTTGAAATTGCCGAAGGTTATTCTGAAAAAATAATTTCTATGAAATCGAAACTAACGTATGCTTTAAAAATAAAAGTTGAACCTGAACGTTCTATTAAGAAAACAAATTCGGTTAATGAAAGTATTTCAACAGATAATTTGACTTCTTGCTCTCATTCTAAAATTAAATTACCGAAATTGAGTATTAATAAATTTAATGGAGATCCTGCTTATTGGTTATCTTTTTGGAACCAATATGATAATGCGACACATCAAAATGATAGCTTAACTGACATTGATAAATTTAATTATTTGCCTTCCTTCCTTATTGGAGCTGCTTCTAGTGCAATTAGTGGGTTTTTGCTATCGAGTGAAAATTATATAGCAGCAATTGAACTACTCAAAAAGCGTTTTGGTCGTAAAGACCTGATTATAAATGCTCATATGGGAAAATTATTGAATTTAGAAACAGTTAAAAATGTAAATAATACTTTTGTATTGCGAAAGCTGTATGATAACATTGAGACTCAAATAAGAAGTTTAAATTCACTTGAAGTAACTTCCGGAACATATGGTACGTTACTAACGCCAATTTTGCTTAAATTAATTCCCAATGAATTAAATTTGGAATTTCAACATAACGGAAAACTCGGGATAATCTTTTTGAAGTCAACGAACTGCTTGAATTTCTACGGGCAGAAATAGAATGCAGAGAAACTGCAATTCAAATACAAGATAAGGTTATCGTTCAAAATCCACCGCAAGTGCAGAGGGAGAGAAAAATAAATAAGTTTACAGTTCCTACTGCAGCTTCATTGAAGGTTTCGATAAATCATTGTATTTTTTGCGGTGATTCCACTGAATCAGTTAAGCACAATTCTGCAGCTTGTTTTAAGTCCGTAGCAGAAAAACAAGCATGTTTGAGAAAAAAAGGAATGTGTTATCTCTGTATAAAAAAAGGAAATCATTTAGCAAAAGATTGCTTTTCAAAAATAAGATGTGAGTATTGCAGTGGAAAACATTATTCTTTAATTTGTGACAAGAGTAATAAAGTAGATGAGAAAAAACAACTTGACGATAGGAATTTCACTTTAACAAATAAAACGTACACACAGAAAGTTTTGTTACAAACTTTAATTGTAAAAATCTGCAGAAATAGTGAAGATAAGTTTGTCAGGTGCTTAATCGATACTGGATCACAAAAGTCGTATATTTCGAAGTTTGTTTCTGAAATGATGCAATACAAAAGTATAAATGAGAGCAATATTGTTCATAGTCTATTTGGTGGATCGGAGGTTTCTGAAACCCATAAACAATTTATTGTGTATCTTAGTAATGTAAAGGGGGATTATAAATGTAATTTTAAGGCCTTTGATCAAACTAAAATTTGTTCTGATGTACCACAAATAGAAATAAAACCCATATTACATGAGCTTAAAGAACATAGGATATATTTGAATGACACTAGCCGTATGAAGGAAAAATTGTTGTTTGAATCATCCCCAACTGAAATTCATATTCTTATTGGAGCGGATATTGCAGGAAAATTACTCACCGGTAAGATAAGAAAATTAAAATGTGGTTTAGTATGTGTCGAAACTTACTTAGGCTGGACAGTTATGAGGAAAGTTCCTTTGGAAATAGAAAATAAAACTGACAACTCATTTACATTTTCGATGCACTGCACGTATCAGATTATAAAATTTCTGAATTGTGGAATCTTGATATTCTAGGAATTTTAGATCCATCCGAAAATGAAACTAAAAAAGAGTCGCAAGAACAAACACTGCAACATTTTCTCTCAACGGTTAAAAGGGATAACGAAGGCAGATTTGAAGTCTGTTTACCTTGGACAGAGGGCCATCCCCCACTCCCTAATAATCTAGAGATCGCTGAGAGAAGATTAAAAATTACAGTAAAAAATTTGAAAGACAAGGGTTTCTTAGAAGATTATGAAGCGGTTTTCAAATCTTGGGAGGAAGAAAAAATTATAGAAATTGTACCTGAAAATGAATATAATAATTCCTGCCATTATTTACCCCATTGTGCCGTTATTAGAATGAATTCCACAACAACAAAAATAAAACGAGTATTTGATGGGTCAGTGAAAATTAAGGGGTTTCCGTCAATAAATGATTATGTAGAAAAGGGGCCTAATTTGCTAGAAACTATTCCTGCAATTATCAACAGATTTCGTGAAAAATGCATCGGTGTAAGTTCTGATATCAAAAAGGGTTTTCTTCAAATAGGACTTAATCCGAATGATAGAGATTTTTTGAGATTCTTATGGTGGGAATAAGGTAATCCGGGACATTTTAAGATGTATAGACATAGGAGAGTCGTTTTCAGAATTTCCAGTAGTCCCTTCTTATTGAGTGCTAGTTTAACTAAGTTACTAAATGACGTACCTGAGCATCTTAGATCAACGGCAGAAAAAATTTCTGAAGCTTGGTATGTTGACAATTTAATTACCAGTGTAAATAATGAAGAAGAACTGCGAAAACTTAAAAGTGATTCTGTTGAAATTTTAGCGAATGCTAAATTTGAATTGCAAGATTGGGCTTATAATTTGCCAACGAAGAACGAAATTACAGGTAATGACACTTTTTCGGAAATTTCAGTGTCCGAAAATTCAAATAAAAGGAAAAAGGTTTCTATTCTTGGCCTCATTTGGGATTTAGAAGAAGATACATTAAGTTGCGACATTAAAAGAATAAATGAATCCGATAACCAATGCATTTCAAAAAGAGTGATCTTATCAGAAGCACATAAAATTTATGATCCAATAGGTTTTACATGTGGTGTGACACTGACTCCAAAACTCTTATTACAAAAGTGTTGGGAGCTAAAAGTTACATGGGACGAAGCTCTTCCCGAAGATATAAGTAAAAAATTTCTTAAATGGAAAAAAGATTTGTGTCATTTGGCAGAGTTGAAAATTCCCCGGTATATGATGCTTAATCCTAATTCAAATACAGATTTGTCTTATCATGTATTCTGTGATGCCTCCTAAAAGGCATATGCCACATGCATTTATTTAAGATGTAAAAACAAAGATGAAGTATCGTGCCAACTTGTACAAGCTCGTGCAAGAGTAGCCCCCCTGAAACCTACAACAATTTGTAGACTTGAATTGTTAGCTTGCGCTATTGGAGTGAGACTAATGGAAACGGTTAAGCAAGATTTAAAATTGGAAAATATTCCTATATTCTACTGGACGGATTTGATGAATACATTGTATTGGATTAAGAATACAGAAAATTGGGATGTATTCGTGATGAATAGGGTCAAAGAAATTAGGGCACATAGTAATCCGGAAAACTGGAAGTTTGTTCCTGGGAATGTAAATCCCACTGATATTATTTCAAGAGGATGTTCCGTAGAAACACTTAAAATTAAGAAATGGCATGAAGGTCCGACGTGGCTAAAACTTTAGCCAGACTTTTGGCCAGCCTTTGATATAACTCCGAAAAAGGATGAGGTTGATAAAGAAAAGAAGAAGACAGTTATATCTTCTTTGATTTCTCTAAATGAAGAATTTCCATATTTTTCTCGAGTTTCACAGTTCAAGAAGATAATTAGAATCATTGCTTGGATGAAGAGATTTATTGACAACTGTAAAACTAACAAAAAGGAACGAGAATTTGGGAATTTAAAAATTGAAGAAATTAAACGAGCTGAAGTCATTGTATGGAAAATTGTGCAAAAAAGTTGCTTCAAATCAGAAAAGGATGAACGCTTACGTCATTTAGAACCTTTCGTTGATCCATATGGGCTCATAAGACTTAAATCGAGAATAATTATGAGAGAAGATTCGGAGGATTTCAGACTACCTATAATTTTGCCATCTGACCACCCAGTTGTTATGAAACTAATAATTGAAAAACATAATCAATCCCGACATTGTGGAGTTCAAACATTAATGGCAGTCTTAAGAGAGAAATATTGGATCTTAAAAAGTCGTAAAACGATCCGGAAAGTTCTGAAGAATTGTGTAAGATGTAAGAAGTTTGATGCCAAACCCCACGATGTTGAAATACCACCATTGCCGGAAGATAGAATTAAAGACTGTTCTGTATTTCAAGTCATAGGTGTCGATCTGGCTGGACCTTTATTTTTGAAGAATGGGCCAAAATCTTGGATTGTCTTATTCACCTGCGCCGTATATCGAGCTATTCACCTCGAACTTGTCACTTCATTATCTACTGACAGTTTCTTGCTTGCATTTCGACGATTCATATCACGACGTGGAAGACCTCAGATTGTTTATACAGACAATGGAAGTAATTTCGTTGGTTCAAATTGTTTATTGAAGAAAATAGATTGGGAAAGAGTGATTAAGGAACATACCATAGAACGAATTACTTGGAAATTTATTCCACCTGCATCTCCTTGGTGGGGAGGATTCTGGGAACGTATGATAGGATTGATGAAGAATATTCTCAGAAAAGTTTTAGGAAATGCATCACTGAAATATGAAGAAATTGATACTATTCTTTGCAATTGTGAAAATGTTGTAAACTCCAGACCGTTAACATACATATCTGAAGATCTTGAATTAGAACCCTTAATCCCTGCCATGTTTCTTCGTGAAATTAAAGAAGGTGGTGTTCCTGATCTGGACAATATAGATGCAAGTTATCTTCAAAGAAGATATGAATATCGGATGAAAATTCGTGAAGATTTGAGAAAACGTTTCCGACTAGAATATTTGGGACAGCTGAAAAATTATCGTAAAAAGTCAAACAGGTATCCCGAACTCTCAGTTGGAGATATTGTTATAATTAATACAAAAGAAAAAAGAATGAATTGGCCTCTAGAAAAAGTCATCCAGTTGTTTCCAGGTAAAGACGGCATAGTACAATTGGCAAAGTTACGAACTAAGTTTGGTGAGTTGCTTCGACCAGTACAAAGGTTGTATCCGATGGAAGCGAATTTTCAGGCAAATGACTTTTCTCTGAAAACCATCGAGTCTGCTCACCTTAAAGATTCTCCTGGTTCTGTTAAAAATGATTCTCCTAAAATGTCTAAATTTGGACGAGTGATACAAACACCAGAACGATTGGACCTCCTGAACTTGTCCACAACTGTGGTTGAGTTTGACATGGCAAAACTCAACGGGGAGAGTATGTCGCGGACAGCTCCCTCTGTATCCCTTTGCAATAACAGTAACACCTGAATTTAAAAACTTTTATGTCTAAATGAACTGAACCAAACTAAAAACGTTTAGAATAATGTTTTGTTTTTGTGAACGGAGTTGCGCCTCCGATATGTTTCGATTGAAGTTAAAACACTTAAATGTTAAGTAATATAATCCTGTACATATTTGTAATATATTTGTATATAATTATTGAAGATTAACCGAGTGATGTCTTATTTTAGTTAAGTCAGTTTTTAAATAAAATTAAGTCTTATCAAATTCGGCAGTCCGAACCAGAAGCAAGTGAGAGCTTACCTGAAGGAAGGGGTAAGTTAAAGATTTCTGACATTCTTTTTTGTCTGTTTCGAAAGCTTGTTATCATACTTGGCACGTCATGGTCACGTAAAATCTTTTTTGAAAAAATTGGGCATGTGGGTGTAAAAAGGTTCGCCGACCCTGAACTAGGTACACCTCTTACCCCAAATAAAAATCTGCATTTGCCCATGACTTTAAAACCTCTCCAAGATGAAGATCCTAATTGCACTATTGTATGAGAATTAGAAGATCCTTCTTACTTTCCAAATATTTTCATTAATAATTTTTTAATAATTCATGAAATCTTTAATAATATATTTATTATTTTATATAATGCAATATACACATCAAATATAACATCATATAAATAAAGCAAGAGAATGTTCAACAATAAATATACAAAAACATTGTTTTTTTTTATTTATTTTACAGCTCTTTATTTTAATAAAATGAAATGGACTGTGTCATCTTATATCATCTATTTATACATATGTATGTGTGTATTAAAGCATTGAGTATAATATAATCCCATTTCTTACAATAAGTTTGTTCTCAAATTCAAAACCACAATTTTTTGTCATGCTCGCTAAGGATTTTTACTTTTTTTTAAATACATTAAATTTGTAGGTATTAGTTAAATATTAAGAATCAAATAGAGTTTCTTTCTTAAAAGAGAATAGATTTTCTAGATAATGCTGTGAAAAATGTCAATTTTAAGACTTGAAAGTAAAAAGAATGTCTTCATCAGAATATGATGGGATCAATATGCGATATATTTATAGGAAAACAAAAAATGCTATTCAATTCCAGAGGACTTGAATTGTAATATCTTCAATTTTAATGAATGTACATATAAATATAAAAATGAGAGTGTGTCACAAAATTTGCATTGTTCAAGTAGAATTTTTTTTCTTTCATTTAATGCTTTCTTTTATTATTATTTTTTTGGACAGCTTCAAGACACTATACTTCATTTTGTAAGCTATCATAATTAAATTTTCATATTCTTTAAACATTTTTGAAAAAAATATCCCCAACCCCTTTTTAAGTTTTTCAAAAGTTGTTTTCTAAATTTTCTGTTTGATTTTCGTGTTTAGTAGAAATTTCCTTCTTAATTTCAACATAAATTATTTGTTTAGCACACAGCAAACTGGACTTTTATAAAAATCTAAATATCTCAAAATACTAAATTATTACATTCCTAATTTGAATCAAGAAGAAAAATATATCCTTATAATATTACAAATGCGAGAGTATGTGCGTGAAAGTTTGAAGTCAACGTCAAAATGGATGAATTAATGCTTTTGTATTTTTACATATAGATGGATTATAACCCAGAGATGAACATAGGCTGTGTTTTATTTCTTTTATTCAAATATTTTTCTTAATAATTCAAAATTTCATTATTTTTCATAGACAATCAATGGACATTTTTCCAAAAAAAATTAACCACCTTTTTTATCTCGTTGCCAAAAAAATGAAAACCCGGAATAATAATTTCTTCTCAATAATTAATTTTCAATTGATAAATTTTCACATGAAAAAGGAAAATAAAATAAAAAAATTTAGAATTTTAAAAAATATATGAATATGACGTCATATTGGAAATAAAGTGGAAACTTTCAAGTATTTCTTAATATAAGGTTCGATAAACTGAGTAAACATGGAAAGCATGCAAATATGATGTTATATATGAAAAATAAAACAGATATGCTTTGATGTTAAAATAAAATTGTCTTGAGATATGGTATCAATTCTTATTATATAAAGAAAATTATTATCAATACTTGACGGTGTATCATCTGCACAAGGTCAACATAAAGATTTATTTTTTTATTTAATATTGAAATAAATTTTTTAAAAGTTTAACAAGCAAATGGATAGTAAATGTCAATAACATGCACCGCAAATTATCCATGTCAGAATTGACATCATGACTAGCAGGAAATAGTTATTTTTATTCTTAAAAACTATAAAACTAACTTGATTGAATAAAATTAAAATAATAAGTTGTAATTCTTATAACCGTTTATTTCAGAAAATATGAATTACAGTAGAAGATCTTTATAACGCAAACCTAAAAACGCAAAGTTGTGTGTTATATAGAATTTTGCGTTATATGGATCACATCATTAAATTCACCTTGTAAACATGGCCAAATATGTCTGAAACACATCAAAATACATTAGAATATCTTTATACTGCATTCCTTGTTACCAAGAGTTATCCAAATTATAAATTTTTGCATAATATAGGTCAGACATTGTTAAATTTACTTTATAAACAGGATCCAAATATAACTGACACAACCATCGCTTATATTAGACATTTAAAAAAATGTTTATTGTAATAATAGCATTTTTTTCATTAAAAAAAGGTCTTAAATTAGAAGATAAAGTTGAACTAATGTATTAAATTTAGTCAACTAGAGAGTAGCAATATTTTACAATGTGAAAATGCAGGTGCTTTTTAACTGCAAAAATCATTGTTTACATCTGATAAGTTATGCGTTATATGGAGAATTGTGTTATATAGAATTGCGTTATAAAGATCTTCTACTGTATTTTTTTATTTTTTAAAAGAAAGTTGCATTTTCGTTCATAAAACATAAAAGTTTAATATGATTGCAGCAAAGAAAAATCATTTTCCCTCGACCATTAAGGGGCGGGAGCTTGAAGTATATGGGAGACACATTTGTAAATTGTAATACGGCAACTGGATTTTAATTCCATCTTTTTTTTAGCTTTAAAATTCTAAAAATATTTTGTCATTACTAGAATATTTAGCTTTTTGAAATATTTTTGTTATAACGAATTTTTGTTAAGTCTTACTGGATGCAATGAATACATCTAACAAATTTAACACCAAATTCACCCAAATGTAGAAGAATTCTCCCAGCGTTGGTTTTTTTGTTTTATGAAGAAAGGTTCATCGAATTCCACATTTTTACTTCGTCTTCCTTTTTTCATTTTCACAACTGTTAATATTACTGGTCACAAAATTTACATTTTTTAAGACTTATGTCAAGGTCCCTATAAATAAGAAATTCTGTATTGTCTCCTATAAAATGTGATTAAGAGTTGGTTAATTGTATGTTGTTATTTATTGGGAGTTAAATGTTTTGCTTAATACATTTATCTTTCTTTTAATGTTATGTGAACAAAGTCCCAGGTAACAGCTAGTATTTGAATTAAAATCGAAATCGCAAAAAAAAAAAAAAAAAAAAAAATGCAATTTAACAAATTACAACGACCATTTGGAAAATGATTTTTTCAAAGACTAAGATTTAAGACATAAAAAATAGCACGGAATTGATCATACATTACGTACGCCATAAATTAAACATTAATAGTGTTATTAAACGTAAAAATTGCAAGCGACGGAAATTGCCTGCGACTTGTACATATTATCCACCTGAAACTTATGTATTATCCAAGCATTTCATTGGCTGTTCGGGAAAAGGCTTTTCCATCGTCAGATTTCCAAGAAATCTGACAACCCATTTTAAATGAAGTTTCATTCTTAAACTTCTAAACATCCCACAATATTACTTTTTACACCGTCGTATAGAGAAAAAAAATGTACTTTTAAATGCAATTTGTTTGAAAGCTGTATCTCAATTTGTTTCTGAGTTATTAATTTTTTTTTTGTAGTTTTTATTACTTTTTTATCACAGTGGCAACAGATCTCTGTTGAAAGTAAAGGGAAATACATACTGTATAGACCAATCAGAAGACAAATAAAATGCGGATTAAACCAATAAAAACCTTCAGATATGCTTTTGATTTCCCATCCTGATGAGAACAATAACCATTTTTCCAAAGGGTTAAAAAAAAAAATGTTTTGTGTAAATCACTTTTACTGTGAATTTTCTTATGCTGAAGAGTGAATTATTTCATTTTTTGAACCCCTATTTCCTGGAGCACCTAACACAGGTGACAGATGTCTACTTCACTTTTAAGAGCTCCCCAGACAGGTGAAACTCAATTTATTTTATTTCAGCCCTATGACTAATGAATTAAAAAATTAATCATTTTGGATATATTTTGCACAGTAATTAACATTTATTATTGTTATAAAAACAATTTCTTTTTGGAAAAGGAATTATAGTTAACTTAAAGGAAAATTTATAATTATGAAATAAATTAGTGAAAAGAAAATATAACTTTTTATATTTTTTAAATATTTTAAACAAAAAGTATCAATAAAGAGAGGGATTTTGTTTTTGCATACGATTGATTTTGGAAATTATTCCTCTGAAAAATCTAAATATTCTTCATCACTGTTAGATTCAAAGAGTTTTGCGAAATCTACATTAACAGATATTGTCATATGGAACCCAATCTTTAACACTCCAAATTTACCTTCTTCACCTCAATCCCACAAAATATTCTCCTCACAATTCAAAAAGTTAGGCATGATACTCATTTTAAAAGCTTTATTTACTACTTCAAGTTTTATATGTTGCATTTAAAAACTTTCGAGAATTTTTTATATGTGACTTTAGGAATTAATTCATCTGGAAAATCCAAATGTTCATCATCACTGTTAGATTCAAAGAGTTTTGTGAAATCTACATTAACAGAATTGTCATATGGAACCAATCTTTAACACTTCAATTTTACCTTCTTTATCTCAATGCCACAAAATATCGTCTTCCTCACAATTCAAAAAGTTAGAGATGACACACTTTATAGAAGCTTTAAGTTTTATATGCTGCATTAAAAAAAAAAGATTTGAGGATTTTTCTTACATGAGTTTAAGGGATTGACTTATACATTAAATAGACCCAAAATATGCAAATTCAGAGTTTAAAAAATAGAGCCGACCTCAACTTATACACTGAAAAATATTTTTAAGTGTTTTTAGTGAATTAAGGAGTTACTTTTCAAATTAAAATGAATTCAAATTTATTACAAGATAGAATATCATAAATATCATCAATCAGACTGGTATTTACATTGCATTGCATTAATTTTTATCATTGACATACTCAAAACTTGAAATTTAAAATAATTACATACCCAAAATCTAAATTTAACATTGCTTACTTTAAAATGCTCGAGCATAAGTTCTTTTACTTTCGAAATGTCAAATGGACATTTTACCAGACTGTCTTCATGATCAAAAACAGTTTTCACAGCTCTCAATGAAATCCACATAGCTAAACAAGAACAAAATTTATAAATTGATACATGGTAAATAAGTCAAAATATAAATAACAAACAGGCAAATAAGTTAAAATTCTAGGAGATAAAAAGGAAATATAGAGTGGTTCAAATAAAACTAGCCCAAACATGAAAAGTTTAAACGTATATTAATTCAAAAGAACAATTCAAAACTGAAATCAACAGGCCACTTTTATTTGGACCACCTCACAAATATTCAAGTAAAAAAAAAGCATGAACCACCCTGAAGTTAAACATGTGTAGTTTTTGTTTTTTCATGTATTGAAGAGCTTTTTTGAATCCAGATTGGTCTTATTTGGACCACCCTGCATACAATAACTAAGGAGTTATTTTGTTATTCAAATAAATCATCAGGCCATATACAAAAGCATAACTGCCAACCTTCATATTATTTTTAATCAATTACAACCAGAAATTGTTTTTAAAAAATTTAATTAAGAACCACATAAGGATAATAAGTTTCGTAAATATAATACTCTTGAAGCTAACTGAAAAGCTTAAATTTATGTTTTAAATTAAAATCTAAAACGTTTTAAAATTATAGGTTTCCCAATCTAAAAGTGCAAGTAAATTAGTACAAATATATTTTCTAAGATTCAAACAAGTGAATAAATAAAACAAAATAACCATAAACTGTTAACAAATACATCATTTGTTCCTTTCCAGAAATATATCTTAAAAAACCCAGCCCGGGCGGGTACCTGGGCAGCTACCCACTACAACCCTGGGCAGTGATGCTTTTGCACATGCCCAAAGGATTTATTCGAATATCAAAAGAACTCATTATGTTCATCACTAATAATAACTGGGAAAAATTAGAGTATACAGTAAAATCTATCTGCTAAGGCAGAGTCACAAGGAATGAGATATTAATTACTTTTCAGAATAGGTTTCTGTCTTAATAGTCCAGGCAATAGGGGATTTTACCTGTCAAAATTAATGGTAGTTCTGGAAATCGGCTTGCTTACTTTGTGTTTTTTGGGTCGCTGAATCCGAATTTGTAAATTCCCAGTAAAATTTCCCCCGGCAACCCCCCAAATTTTGGTAAAATGCCCCCCAAAAAAGGTTTTTATTAAAAAAAATCAATTTTTTTATTGTTTTAGGAGAAAAGTATCTAGAAATTCAGAAAGTAGACAAAATTTACAACAAATAAGATATATGACATTATAACGTAGGATGAATGGGGATGGGAGGTCCTCCCTCAGAATATGCGCCGCGGTGCTGCGTGGGCTGAGTTGTGCAATTTCACTTAACCTCTCACATCGTTTACATTTGCCCTCCCGTCTCCCTTCCAAACTTTCTCTATAAGGTTTACTTTTAAGTTTTTTGGGTCGCTGAATCCGAATTTTTAACTTCCTCCAAAATTTTCCTCCCCCCACAACACCCCTCCCAAAATAGTTGTTTTTAAATTAATTTTTTTATTGTTTTAGGGGAAAAGCATGTAGAAATTCAGAAAGTAGACAAAATTTGCAACAAATAGGATAGATGACATTATCATATAAGATAAACGGGGAGATGGGGGGGTGCCTCCGAACATTCCCCGCGCTCTGTTCTCAAAAACCAAATTTTTTCAAAAAATCAATTTTTTGGGGGGGGGGTTACCGGGTGAAATTTTGATGGGAAGTTACAAATTCAGAGACCCAAAAAACATACAGCGAGTCGAAATCGAGAACTAGTATTAATTTTGCCAGGTAAAATCTCCTATTGCCTGGACTTGCATAACTTAGTGCACATGGCGCCGCAGTGATTGTTCAGAGGCAGCCCTCCCCCTCCCCGTTCATCCTACGTCATAATGTCATCTATCCTATTTGTTGCAAATTTTGTCTACTTTCTGAATTTCTTCATACTTTTCCCCTAAAACAATAAAAAATTTAATTTAAAGCAACTATTTCTTTGGGGGTTGCATACAGGACTTGCTGATGTATGATGCTGTGAAATCCAACAATAATATGTCCAGTGTGGGTTTCAAATAAACTGAAAAAAAACATTTATTTTACCCACCATACTGGGGGCCCGTCAGTTGTAACAAACTATTTTAGACAAATTTATTTCATTTTCAGTAAGTGAATTTATAACTGCTGTACAAATAACTGCACCCTTGGTTGTAATTGATAGCGATAATAATTCCTCCTTAATGTCATTTTCAACAAAATATCATACAAAAACAGCTACACGAGCAGATTTAGTTATATCTGTACTTTCGTCAAGACACACTGAAATGAAAAGAGAAGACTCAATATCAGATTTTTGTTGCTCTCTTACATTTTCTGCCATTTTTAGGATTCTAGCTTTGACTATTTCTTGATAAAGGAATGTCTTTAATTCGCTGAATTATTTTATCTTTATTTTCAAAATCGTCAAAAAGGGAAGGAGCGCATGTTAACTAGGCTTCCTTCAAAAACTCTCCATCGCAGAAAAGTTTACCATACCGGGCAATGACATTCGCAGCCGAGAAACTTGCGACACTAGTGATGGCAGAATAAACATTATTCTCCTTGCTTCTTTCCTTATTGCTTATTCTCATTACTAGTTTAAAGTGTTGGTCTTTAGTTTATATTTTTACATATTACATTTATCACAGTTTCATTAATAGTCTACATTTATTCATCTTTACTTATATACATATGCTACTTACTTATCTTTTCCTTAGCATTCTTAAACTATAAATACTTTTAATTTATTTTTACTCGTGGGATGTTTACTTCATAAACATCGTTAAACCTTGCCGTTCTCCATATCTTGAATCATCCACGTCATACTAAGAACGATTCATGACGTATCGATCACACTTTCACTTTGCCACCAGATAGCAGCATGGGATCTTTTGAAATCGAATTAATCGATTTCATCAGTTCAGGTTTTGCATATTTATAACGATATCGGCTGTGCATTGGATGCCGTGTTTCTTCTTAGATCATGTGTTGTTCCTTCAGTCGTATATATCCTTGGTGTTTAGTTGAAAACGTCGCCTTTGTTTTGCTTCTCCAATGTGGGGAAGATAGTTCAAGAAACTTGAATGTCCAGAAGTTTTACGGCGTTCAGTTAGGAATTAATGAATGAGTTTTAGTTTTTAAAATAGTTTTTAACCAACCTCTGCTTACCTGTGATATTTTTACTGTTAATTAAAATGCTGTTAAACGTTTGCTTTTGCTTTTAACGAATATATTCTAACCAGCTCTCTGCATCCTCGATTGTGAGTATGACAATCTGTATTCTTGATCTGTGATGATGATACTTAATAAACTGTGTGGTTCAAAGTTCACGTAAGTCTCTGCTATTTATTCATGTAGTTAGAAGAATGTTTTCATGTATCGTTGACGTTACTCAACTTACTCTTCAGTTACACTTCGTCCAGCTAAAAACCTACACTGCGTTAGTCTCTCCCTGTTGAATAGTTACCTTTTGAAGACATATTAACTTTGGTTATATACTAGTGATGCAACGAATAGTGGTTTGGCCGAATAACCGAATAACGAATATTCGGCCAAGTTACAGCCGAATATTCGGCCTATTCGGTCGCCGAATAATGAAGTTATTTTTGCCTAAAAACAAAATATAGTATGCACTATATGCACAATTCTTGTATATTTCACAATTAAAATGTATTGTTTTCTTTAAAAAAATATTTATATACAAATTTTTAATTTTTTAAAGCACTATTTTACTCTGAAAAAATATTCAGCTATGTTCGGCCTAAAAATTGCCTCAATAATATAATTCAGCCCCCCCCCCCCCCCCAAAAAAAAAAAAAATTCTTAGCAAAAGTTCCTCATCAGGTATTGTCTAGTTGCATTTTAATAAATATTATGTGTGTTATTGTTACATTTTAAAATAATGACAAAATTTGAAAAGTACTAGGAAACAAGTTTCAACTTTCAGATGAAATAAAATAAAAAAATAAGAAATCTTAATATCTAAAGAGAAACCACTGATAGAAAGGATGAAAGGAATATCCTCTAAATCTAAAATGGTGGAAAGAAATCATTGTAGACTTTATAAAGCTCACAATTAACAAAAACATTTTTATCATTTATTATTATCATTATTTTTTTTTCTTTGCTGTCAGCAGATAGCACTAGAGTTCTTTATAGGTATAATTCAAAATATTATTGAAAGAAATATTTTTTTATGTAACAACTAACAAGGGATAAATATTAAACTTCCCATTATGATTAAAAACAAAAAAAAAAAAAAAAAAAAAAAAAAAAAAAAAAAAAAAAATGAATTTGCTTGTACAGCTGTATTAAAACAATTTTGAATAGATTAACTTTAAATTTAACAGATTATGTTAGCTTATTACAAGCAGGTACTTTTTGTACTTACTGATACAGCATAAATTTTTTTTTAACATAATTCCTAAATTAGCCTCTTATATAAAAATGGTTAGATAAAACCCATTCGGGGTGTGAAAGTTAACGGGGAAAAAAAGTGTTAGTTAATTTCAAATAAAATTTTCATTATACATGATGAATATAGATTGTCAAATTAAAAAGTTATACTGTGTAAAGTAAATATAAAAACATTTATTACAGTATTATTCGGCCAAGGCCGAATAATGGACTTGATATTCGGCCGAAGCTGAATATTCGGCAGACAGGCTGAATGGGCCGAATATTCGTTGCATCTTTATTATATACTCTAAATTATTAAGGGTTATAGGCACATAGCCGTCCATAACTGAAGAGGAGTTTTTGGAAATATACTGTAATTTGATTGGAAATCGAACTTATCATTTTCTTAAGTTACGCTAATGAACTTTTTATTTACATTTTTGAATTATGAGTTTATGATTTGAAGTAATGAAGTTTCTGCAATTTTATGTTTATTTTGATACAGAACTGGATTACATTATAAGAAGATTACTTTTGAAATAGAACTTTATAATTTTTATGATCGACATTTTCCTGAACTTTATTTTCGTTAAAGTGTGAACTTATTGTTTCAAGTTTGAACTTTATTTTTGCCATTATGTAAATTATCATTTTTATGGTTGAAGTTATCTTTAACTTTTATTTTGAACTATGAATTTTTTGTTTTAAGTTTGAATTTTTATTTTGACATTACATTATTTCATTTACAGATATTGATTTTGTGTGTATATATATACATATAGTTTAAATAATTTGCATATTTTTGAGGAAAAAGTTTGAAATTCAGATTAGTTATATCTACAATGGATGAAGATGTTTAGAAAACTACAATTTTTTTTAAGAGCAGCATTAACTTGAAAACGTAGGGGGGACAGGTGAATTTTTTTTTTTTTTTGCTTTTGATATCCAAACGATTTTTACAATTTTCTTTTTTTTTTGAAGATGACATGTAATACGATTCAGAAACTGAATGTTAATAATTATGCAGTTTGGTCTTCGGACGTTAAAGGAATATGGGATATCATAGAAAAAAAAGTTGGAAATTCCAGAGTTAAGTACCACTGTGACTCAGGAAAATATTGATGCTTTTATGGTAAGAAGAAAATAAGCCCTGTCCCTCAAAATTTTTTTGGGGTATTGGATTTCACTTATTTATTTAAGTCTTTGAAGAAAAACGGAAAATGTGTGAATTTTTCATGTTGATTAATTTGTTTTGTAAAGATGTGGAAGTTGATTTTCAGTATCATTTAAGTATAATAGAGGAGTATTACAATTTTAGAAGAACTGAGGAGGAATATAATGATTTGTATTGAATTATGAATTTACTCCATTGAAAGAAGTTGAAATTATGAGTTTAGCAGAGAGGTATTTGGAGAGTAGATCGTTTACTAGAGATGTCAATGGTGAATCTTTGATTTCCTTGACCGGATCTTTTAATTCCAAAGAATATCGTGAAGATGATTGATCTCCATCTTGGTTTACAGACTAAATTTTAGATTGACTTTTTTCTTTTTGATATAGTACATTGCCTGATGAAGAGAGTTTTTAGATGAATCTTAATAGCTATTGAATGTTGGTCTCCGTGACGGATGTAAACACCTGATTTTTTTTTTTTTTTTAAAGATCTACTGATTGTTATGTTCGACTGTACACAAAATTAAACTTTTTTTGTTTTGTTATATATATTGAAAGTTTTCTTAGTTTTTTTATTATTTTCTTTTTTGGTTAATGATTAGAAATGCAGAGGGTGTTTCTTGATCGGTTTCCAACTCTGATTGTCCTACTCATGACTTTTATAATTTTCTTTAAATGTAGTGTTTTATTTAGTATTATTTATTCATATTTTATGTTTCTATCTCTGTTTCGGGAGTTCTAGGGATTTTAATGGAATCTTACCCTTGCTTACCCGATTTTGGATAGATTTTTTTTATTATTTAAATTTTTTAAAGTTATCTTTCGGCAGTTAACTAGTTGAAGTTTTTGTTTTGCCTGATTATCAAAGACCTACGGGTTGATCCTGGAAAGATTTTTTTATAATTTTTTTTTTGGGGGGGGGGGGAGCAGTGCTGGTGCCCTTTTTGAGGATCTCTTGGGTTCATCGGTTATCGTTTTCTATACTTAATTTTTTTTTTTTTTTTTTTTTTTGGTTTCTTTCGACATGTTGAGGTTTCCCTATAAATTTGTTTTTCATTAGGGATTTTTTTATAAGGGGATTTTGTGTTAAGACATGTATGTAGTAAATCTAACCTCGCTGATGTTTTTACGAAACCTTTGACCAAATCTGACCTTCAAAATTTTGTTAAAGCTGTTTTTGCTATTTAGCATATCTATATAGTTATTTATATGTACCTCTTTAATATCTTTTCTTGTTATATTGTTGGACTTTTCTTAGGAATTGTTAGCACTTTGTTTTATCTGTCATGACAAGTTTTTGAAGTTCTTGTAAACGTTTAAGAGTTTACTTGTTAATATTTGTAAGTGACATGAATATATTGCTGTGCTTGTTTTGCCAACAAATTGACATTTTATCTTTTCCCACGAACTTATACCTTGGCCAATTTATTTTATTTTTATCCCTGGATGATGAGCATTTAATTCCCGTCTGATTATGGAAATGGTGCTTTTTGGAGGCTACTTCCGGGTGGCTCGATCAGCCTACAGTACCGTCTCGGGTAGGTGACCCTTGTCTGGTAAATGACTGAGTCACTTTGGGGTAGTTCTCCGGAAGTTACTGCTGTATGAAGTGCTGTGCACAGGCACTTTAATTTTTCTTTTGTAAGTCCTCCATTATTAGCACTTGGCAGTGTCTATAGTCCCCGCTCATTATCGGGATTTTTTTTTTTTTGCTGTATATAAATTTATTGATATATAGTTTTGCGTATACTTTAACTTTTTGTTTTTAAATACTTAAATTTAACAGTTTAACTTTTAACTTTAAATTTTCAGTAAATGTTTTTTTTTTTTTTTTTTTTTTTTTTTTGTAAATCTTCAATGTTTCTTTATAAATTTTCTTTGTAAATTTTCTTATCTTTCTTTCTTTTTCTTTTAAATGAAATAGTTCTTTTTATTAATGGTTAATTATAGTAATTTTGATGATTATGTATTTTAATGTTTTTCTCTTTACTTCTAGGCATCTAATCCTTGTGTAAATGGTTCTGTAAATCAGAAGTCCATCTGAAGGATGTTTGAATACTTTATTCTTTTTAAAATGGATACATGAGTCGTACTAAGAACAATTCATGACGTATCGATCACACTTTCACTTTGCCATCAGATGGCAGCATTGGATCTTTTGAAATTGAATGAATCGATTTCATTGGTTCAGGTTTTGCATATTTATAATGATATCGGCTGTTCATTGGATGCCGTGGTTCTTCTTAAATCACGTTTTGTTCCTTTAGTTGTATATATCCTTGGCATTTAGTTGAAAACGTCGCCTTCGTTTTGCTTCTCCAATGTGGGGAATATAGTTCAAGAAACTTGAATAACTGGAAGTTTTACGGCATTCATGGATGCTTAAGTTTGGAATTAATGAATGAGTTTTAGTTTTTAAAATAGTTTTTAACCAACCTCTGCTTATCTGTGATATTTTTACTGTCAATTAAAATGCTGTTAAACGTTTGCTTTTGCTTTTAATGAATATATTCTAACCAGCTCTCTGCATCCTCGATTGTGAGTATGACTATCTGTATTCTTGATCTGTGATGATGATACTTAATAAACTGTGTGGTTCAAAGTTCACGTAAGTCTCTGCTATTTATTCATGTAGTTAGAAGAATGTTTTCATACATCGTTGACGTTACTGAACTTACTCTTCAGTTACACTCCGCCCAGCTAAAAACCTACACTGCGTTAGTCTCTGCCTGTTTAATAGTTACCTTTCTGAAGACATATTAGCTTAGGTTATATGCTCTAAATTATTAACAAGTTTGAGAATCCTTGCTGATATATTTAATCATAGATGTGGACGATTTATTTTTCTCTTTAATTGCACTGACAATGAATTCTTTTTGCTTTTCATAACTTTATTGGGAAATAGGTTTATGATTTGTTTCATAATGCCATTTTACAGATGACGCTCTGCAGACACAGCGCGGAACATAAAACGCACAGAGCCTTATCTTTATTAATCATACCATATTTCTCAGTCCACCACATTTGAAATTCTCTACTATCTTACACTTTCTGTTTTTTAGCCAAATTGGCCATATTTAATAAATACTACTTTAACGTTTCAATTTAATCAGTCTTATATTACTAGCCGTAACAGTGAGGGTAGTTTAACAACAAAAAATCATGCAATAAAAGCAAATCAGAATAATAATAATGAAATGACTAGCCACTGTGAGTTTTATACGTACGTAACAGAATTGTGTCGGCAGTCAGTCGTTTGTCATATATATGTTACCTTTACCCCTCAATGAAGTCGGCACATAAAAGGATAAAAATCTATGAAAGTGTGATCGTGGAATTATAGTTTTCATTTCATTTTACAAATGCTTTAGCAATCAAATTATTTTTTCTAATCAGAAAAAAGTCATTTTATTAGTTTTCTTAATATTTTTGGCATTTTAACTGACTGATTAACTAACAAATTACAGCAACAGTTAAATAAAGCCTCATGTGCAGATCAAAACGTGTTAAATGATGCAGAAATATTAAAGCAAAAAATAATTTGATTTGTTAGATTTCTCTCTCTGTCTATGTGAATTACCGGCGCCAGCAGAACGAAATCGAGGAAGTGTGTGTGTGGGAAGGGGGGGGGGAGGAGGTTTCTGAGCTGGTAGTTCTGTTCAATGATATGACAAGTGCACTAGCACTTATTAAAAAAACACAAAAGCCATTTTCAGTCAAGCTCGTGTATTAATAAAAATAATAATAATGAGGCGCAGAAAATTTTAGGGAGTTTAAAACTTCAACGGCATGCCAAAAATATCCTCTTGCGTGGCAGATGTGCCATAGGTTCACTGTCCCTGGAATAATCTTTTCACAAGGTCAATAATTTTTTTCTATTTAAGGGAGACCCATAAGAAAACTCTCCAAAATTTTCATTATCAATTACAAAGCAATGATTTCTTTTCCATTTTTAAATGTATAGATATTAGTTAGCTACCTTTATTTTACCAAAAAAAAAAAAAAACTTTCTCCCACAGATATGCTTTTATGACGTATTTTATGTTTTTTTTAAATTGATTTTCACATTTAAAAAAAGTGCTACAATTACATGATTTTTCAATATTTTTGCATTATTTAAATTTCAACACATGTTACAATATTCACAAAAGTGATGGAGAAAGAGTTTTTAAAAAATACATTCCACTTTTTGAAAAATACATTCCACTTTTTGAAAAATACATTACTGGTAAACTGATTATTATATGGTAAAATTTCAGTTTTACATTTTGATTAATTTTTATAGAATTTTCGAATTATTTTATTTAAAAAATATTTCTCTACATTTGTTAAATATAAATTAGGGTTTTGAAAATATGAACATTTTAAAACTGGGTGAAAAAAAAATAGCACTTTCAATGGGATCAAAATTATAAAAAAAAAAGTGATTTTGAGATAAGCACAATTTAAAATGGCCGACAGCATCTTTAAATATTTTCAATTAATTAAAAAATACTCAAAATGTGTTTATATGCCCTCCAAATTTCAAACTTTATACAGTAAACTCTCGACTATCCGGCCTAATGTGGTAGAAGGGTAGGCCGGATAACAAAAAAGCTGGATAGACCTGAGTTCTATAAATATTTACCCACTTCCTGCCCTCCCTCCGTTATATTAAAAACGCATGTTACACATTTTAAGATAAATTTTATGTATACAGTACATTCAGTTTCAAAATAAGCAAAACATTAACGTTAAGCTTTATTCATAAAAAAGGTGAGTAAATCTTATTTTACTGTTTATTAATAAATGATTGCACAAATATGAAAAGTTATGCATAAGGTAAAAGCGTCAAATCTTAGTTTTTAGTTTTTGAAAAACTCCTTGATAGATGACTGCTTCTCTCTGTTAGCCTTCTTCACGACACAATGTCCCTCCATTTACGGACGCAGATAATATCTGCTGGCGTCGCTTCCTCATAGTAACTCGTAGTTTCGTCTCCATAGTCACTACAACTTTTTTTCGGTTATCACCCATATCATTAATCTTAATTAAATAAATACGAAGCACACCAAAAGACTATACGAAAGTAACCAGGATAAGCGAACAATAAGGTTCGCACTTGTTAACATCCGTTGCACAACTGACGAAGCAGATTAGCAAGCCTTAACAGCTCCCCCTCCCTTCTTGTCTGTCTCTGCTATTGCATTTTGTAATTCCTTCTTGCTTCTTCCTGCCGTGAGTTAGCACTTTTCTACGGAAGGGAACCTGCCTGTCTCGACCACTTGCAATACTCCTCATTTTTTTACTAGGCCAGATAGTACGGAGGGCAGGTTTTCGAGAGCCGGATAGTTGGGAGTTTACTGTATATGGTTTCCATTTCAGATTTCATTGCATGATGAATAAATTTATACTGAGAAACCTAGTGGTAGTTTAGATTATATTAAAACCCATCTTCAAATAAAATGCTTACTTAGCCATTCTGAACTTTCATATTTACACTGAATTTTTTAATAAAATAATGCTAATGCTAAAATAATGCTAGATGATAATAATGCTAAAAATAATGCTATTAAAAAAATGAGTTGCAACAAAATCTACTTATAACAAATAATTTCCATGCTTCCTTTAGCTTCTTCATTATAAGCAGTGGCACTTGCCTCTAGGTTTAATCATTTTTTAATCAGAGAAAAAATATTTATTTTTTCACACTTTTTTTTTATATACATGTATAATAGGGTGGTTCAAAAAAACTTTTTTTCAGCTAGAGTCCAGGCCACCCCCTAATTTTTTTAGACTCATCAATAATATAATACTGGTAAATTTTTAGCTTCTTGCTCAAATTCTAAGAGGGTGCTCAATGACCCCACAATTTAACATTAGCAGAAGCATAGGAAATGCAACAATATTTTATACTTCAGAAATATTTAATTTTTTCCAGAAGTTTTTAGACGAAATTTAGTTTGTTACATTATATATATGTGTATTTAAATATTTCTGAAATATTTTATTATATGTAGCAACATTTCTGAGAATTATTTACATGATAAAGTTACAGACAACTCTAAACCAAAACAAGAATTCTACCAACTCTTTTTACAACCAATTGAAAACAATTTGTCAGTGAAAAATTTAATTTTTTATGATAATTTTTATTTTAAATAATTATCTTATAGATTTTCAAATTCTGCATCCGGCAGCAAACATCTGTCTGAAGTTGTTTACATTTAGCTCATGGCTATTCCTAAGTGAAAAGTGACAAATGAAAATAATATTTAAAATACATTTAATTATTTATTGCAAGAGTTTTTACTTTTAAATAAGTATCAAGAATTATATTTAGGTTACATTACTTATATTAAATATTAGTTTACTGTTATGGTATGCTAACATTATTCCATGTTACAGTTAATAACACAAACACTAAGCCTAATATGAAATAAAATAATCACAAAATTTGTGTATTAATCAACAACTTTAATTTTATGAAAAATAGCCGTTCTTTTCTGTTTAAAGAAATTTTAAAGCTAAAAATTTGCGATTGCTCCGGTTTCTACTTGCCTTAGTAATGAAATTTTTCTGATTGGTCTAAGATCAGTAGACCAATTGACTAGATTGAAAAACTAACTATGACAAGACAAATCCTTCAGCGTGTTCTTTATCAGTTGAAGGAATCAAAATTGGTACAATATGTTAGTCATTTGACAGTTAAAGAATTAATGCAGATATGGCAGAGATCTGAAATTCCTACGAAACAAAAGAAACATACATAATTAAAAAGTTAGAAAACATTCATTCTCATTGACTTTTGTTAAAGAAAAACAAAGGTCTTTTTATATAGCCCAAAGATAAGGAGTGGTTAGATATCTTGGACTCTTTTCTTTCATATTGGTCATGAATGTGTTATTAAAATAATAAGAATTAAAGAAGATTCTAATTTTCTTCAGGATCAAAGAACCAATTGTAAAATGTATATGGGTTTAAAGGATAAAGAGTTACCGAAAGAAATATGAACGTTCTCTTAAGAGAATAAAAGAAGAGTGAAGCATTAGTCTTTTTACCTTCAGCTACCATCTGTTCATCCAATATTTGTCTAAATAGTGTAATGGAAAACTCTGAGCCTTAAGACAATGAATTTATTACAACACAGTTAAAGATCTTGAAAATTATCTATCAACAGATAAAGAGATTGCACTTTCTACTAGAAAAGTGATGGAACATCATATATCTGAGTGTTCTGATGACTTTATAAGACTTTCATCTTTTCTGACAGAATTTAAATGGAAGAAGACAAATTGTTGTAGAGCGATTTGCAGCTATGGAAGCCCTTAAGAAGCGTTATGTAACATGAGAACTTGAGATTTTTAAAGAAGATGGTGTACAACTGTCAGACTTTGCAACAAGAAGAACAACAGAACTCTTACCTCGTATGAATATAAGGAAATCATTGTTAATTCTTCTCTCGAAAAATGAAATGACAATGAAGACTATCCCAAGGGAAAAGAATGGCTTCACAATTTACAAGTAGTGAATGACAGTACAGAATGAGGGGTTAAGCTTAATGTGAATTTCAATAATAAGAAATGATGAAGATGAAAAGCATTTCTTGCTGCAGAAGGTCATAGAAGCCAACAGAAAATGCATTCCATCAGAAACAACGAAAAAATCAGTTTTAGACACTATTTTGTATTATTAAAGACTAAATGTGATTACATTTCTATTTTTTACTTTGATATTGTTTTATTCTTTTCTAAGAAATTAATTTTGGAGGTCTTTATTTTTTTTAAACAAATATATAGAAAAATTAGAATGAAATACACAAACTTATGAAGTTAGTGGGTGTTGAGCACCCTCTTGCAGTTGAAATATGGAGTTCAAATTCTGCCAGAATATTACTATACACAAGTCTAAAAAAATTGAGGGGTGGCCTGGTATATAAGTGAAAGTTTATTTTTTTACATAGACGGCTGAACCACCCTAATGTATAAACTTTATTATTTTTTATATATAAGACATCATAGATATTTTTCAATATAGTTAAGCCAAATGAATATTTAAACACAGGTTTTTAATAATATTAATTCTTTATTTCAATCATGATTTAGCCTCATACACATGGATTACATGCACCAATTTAATAACATACATTCCAGTATATAACACGTATTTTGGATAGAAAATCAGAAGGAAAAAAAAAAAAGATGGTCATAAGATTTAAAATCTTGACATTAATGAAAATGCCATTTATCGAGTACAAAAGCATACATACATTATGAGCTTAATAACATTTATTATTTGATTACATGAAAAGTATTGTTTTCAAGATTCTTTACTTTATTTTTTAATACACATCTCATAAAGGTTCTTTGCAAAAACAAGGGGTTGGGTGCACGAAATACAGCAAATATAATTAATATAAAAATGCAACCTAAAATTCAGACTATGCATAATACAAAAGAGTGCATTTTATCCCAGTGTATATGGTAATAATATTAACAATAAACGTTTCAAAATAGAAATTCATCTATACAAAAATATCCCTAAATAAAGTAAACAAATTAACTGGGTGTATTTAACATTAAGGAGAAATTCTACTTCTCTGGCCTAAAATACGTGTAATTTTTTATGGTTTTTTTTTTTTTCAGTTATAAATAGGGTGTCAACAATTTTAATCAGTTGATTTAAATCAGCGATTAAATCATGATTTTAATCAACTGATTTTTTTTTAAATCATTGATTAAAATCAAAAATTTTCTAAATGTTTAAAATGACATAAAAGTATTAAAATCTAAGACTAATATGATTTGGAAAGTTTCTACAGGTATTTTGCCTTATGAATAAATGAAAAAAAAAAAGCTTTAAATAATTGTTTCTAAACTTAATTCCTGATTCTTGTAAAACATTAAGTACAGTAAGTTTGTAAAGGCATAAAAAGCATTTCATTTAAAAATTATATTTAAATCTAATATAATTTGTGATGTCATAATTTCCTTTAAGTAGTCAAATTATCCATCCATTCTTTTATATAAAATAAGCACAGCATATAGCAAGTATATAATAAATTTCTGCAAAGAAAGAGAATAAATAACCAGAATCTTATTTTCTCATTTTAATTTTGCAATAACAAATTTATACCAGGGTTGGGTTTTAGCCGTCAAAAACTAGTTTTTGACATGACATATGTTTAAACCGTGTTTTAACCGATTTAAACCGTCAAAAACACAAATATGGAAGTAAACTTAGAAAAAAATGCTGTTAATATAGCATTGTTTTGTTTAATGATAGTGCGATGTAGTTTTAGTATACATTGAATTGTAATCAAAAATGAAATTATAACTTTTTCTTTGTTTTTGACTAAGTTTTTAAGTTATGTGGATTTCTAATGTGGCTTTTTTTGCATACTTGGTTGAATACCTTATTTAATATATATATATATATATATATATATATATATATATATATATATATATTAAGCTTTTAATAAATATTTTCTCTGCAGCATTAATTGTTTTATTTATTTTTGCATTTAGTAAAAACAATACTTAAAAATTCTAAATTTTGAAATCACTCACCAGAAGCTTCATCTCCTAAAAGATGACCCCATCCACCACAACGTCCAGTTGTACCATCAGGGTTCACAAGTAAACAGTTAGAACCAGTTCCAGCAATTAAAACAAGACCACCTACAACAAATAATTTAAGCATGAAATTACTATTGCCTTATATAACAATTCTTTCATGATTAATTTTAATATGAAACTGAATTACTAGCATAGTGACTAAAGATGGACATTATTTAACGTATTAAGATAAATAACAATGCTATTATAAGAGTTGTAAATTTCCAAGTGGGTGAAAAAAGTCTGGGCCAGGATTCAAACCAGTAATGTCTTAGTTGAAATCGCCAATGCTCTACCAATTGAGCCATCTCGAATGAATCTGGAGAACTAATTCACCCAACTAACCTTTAATGATCACAGCATCTGGTCTGATATCTGTATCAGCTCAACAGAATAATCAAAGGTTATTTTTGGAACTGCAGTAAATGCTGCATGCATAATTATATAAGATTAATTTTTAACACAATTACTCAATTGGTAAATAAATCATAACAGTTCTAAATTTCCAAGTAGGTGAATTAGTCCTCCAGAGTTGTCTGCGATAGCTCAGTTGGTAGAGCATTGGCGGCTTCAGCTAAGACATCCCTGGTTTGAATCCTGGCCTGGACTTTTTTCACCCACTTGGAAATTTAAAACTGTTATGATTTTTTACCAATTGACTAATTGTGTTAAAAATTAATCTAACAATGTTACTGTTTTACAGTTTATTATTCAATAACAGGTTACCATAAAGCCCCTGTTAAATTTGGAATGCATTACCATATGCAAAGTATATATATATAAAGATTTTAAAAAAAAATTATACATATTTAAATTATAATAAAAGTAAATTTTTCAAAATTTGTTTTCCATATTCAAGTAAGAAGTGAATCACGCTGCGATTGGTTGCTTATGAGATAAGTGTTTCCGCAGCCAAGATCTGTAATTTTACTTTTTCAATCTCATGACAACCAAAGTACTTGCGTCCATTTATTGACATTTGAAAGGATATATTTTTATCGGCGGCTTTGGTTGTTTATCATTTTAACTTTAAACTTTCATAAGCACTTAAAAATAGGACTTTTTTTATTCAAGAGTACATTTTTTAGGCTTTTTTTAATTAATATTGGGTAACCAGAAAAAAACAAGTGTGTGGAAACATTTTATTGAAGTCCATGAAGGCAAGAAAATTATTGGTACAAAGCAAAGTACAATTCTTATGTGAAAATGTAGGCTGTGGTCTACCAGAACAGGATAAGTTTTTCATGCTTTTAAGCCTTACAATTTTTTTTTTTTTTTTCAAAACAATGGATTATGAGCATGAAAATGTTTTTGCTACATCTCTCTGCAATTCTCCTTGCTTTAACAACCTTAATGATCACCTCTTTGATTTCAAACTCCAGCTATCTTACAAGTGCCATTCCACTGGCTTGAAATTAGCAAACGTAAAAAATCCTAATGCACTTATACCCACCTCAAGTTGAAGTACAGAAGACCATTACATAACAATATGCTTCTTACCATACCTGAAAATTTGCATAAATAATCGAGTGACTGCAAACTCTTTTCGTCGTTCGTAAGGCTTAATTTCTAACAAAAAAAGTACCGGAGCTGTAATGTTCTGCAGTAGTAATAACCATAGAGTATACCTCTTCTCCCCCCCCCCCCAACCTCCATCTGCAAATTTATATTTCCTATACTAGGGGGCTCTGCCCCCTATGAGCTATGCTCGCCAACCCCCGTTCAGGCACACCAAAATCCATAAAGCATGCTAATTTGACCAGCTTTAAAAATATTGAATTAAAATTTAAAAAAAGAAAAAACAAACAGTAGCGATCTCTCTGTAAACGGGTTTCCATTCATTTTCCTTGGATTGGGGATTTTAAAGACCAAATCTCCCTGCTGTTAAGAGATACAATGGCTGTTTTCGTATTTAATTAAAAAAAATATTTAAACATTTGAAAATAAGCTAATGTAAAATGAATTAAGTAAACAGTGTCATTATCTCCCGGTATTTTTTAACAGCGTTATAAGATAGTTCTTTTAAATAATTCATTTTAACTGTATCGTTTCAAATCTGACGTAATTTACACCAAAATTTTATTTCTCTTATTAATATTCACATGAAAATACTTTTGTTGTTAGAAAGAAATATTATTTGCGCTGTCTTCGAATTCACGATAATAGTTGAAAAGATTATCTCAAAATATCTCGCGCAAATATATTTTTCAATTTAAATTGTTTTGCCATATTTTTTGGTCATTTTAAATATGACGTAATTTCCTCTATTTACAATTTTTAACGCATAATAATGATTATTTTATTTTAAGATTTTGTTTCTTGTTTAAAATTCAAGTGTAAATATGGTTTTAATGACGTAATTTTCTTGCTTTTAACATGTAATCATTTAATTGTAAAGTTTTTTTTCTGTTTGTAATAGTCACGTGTAAATAAATTTTTAATCTGAAGTAAACATTATTGTTTGCGCTGTTTATAAAATTGGCAACAGTTTAAATTAATAACATTTTCTAAAACTTGTAAAAAATATCTCTCGAAATGCTGAAAATTTGAATTTAAACTAGAAATAAAACCTCAAAAAATGAGTCAAATAAGAAAAATAAATGCAATCTGCACACCGGGAACTTATAACATATAAAATGATCTAAAAATAATTAAATTCTCATGTATAGTTTTTGCTCCAATAAAACTTTTTTAATGGAACGATTTTGTCCAACTTTAGCATTAAATATCTCTTAAAATAATTCTTCGATTTGAAAACTGTCTGCATCAGCGTGTTTATCAAACATTTCTCTATAATATCACCGATTTTCATATTTTTGTATGCAACAGTTTTTTTTTATATTAACGATGAAAGGTTATGCTTAAGCATTAAAATTGGATGCCGATCTACCCGGAATATCTACGCAGATTTTCATTGGTCCATTTCCAAATCAAAACTTTTTTATATATAGAAGGATAATTTTCAAATTTTAAAGTAATTTCATCTTCAAGAAAAAAAAAAATAATAATAATAATATATTTTGACCATATTTATATACAATAGCATTTAATAAATGAAAGAGCAAAATTAGGAGTGGGGAATTTTCTAAAAATCCTATTCGTCAGGGATGTAGTGGAGGGTATATGCTGTATACCCTCTGGAGTTTTTTAAAGAACACTGCATACCCTCTGTTTCTCAAGAGTATATATACACTAGGGTATACCCTCTGCTTAGAACATATACCCTCTGTTTTTTTTACGACTACACCACTACTATTCACCAAGGATTTCTGTGTATCAAGTAGAAAAACAACACACAGTTCAGTTCCGGTGGGTTTCTGTGCGCTGTATTTATGTTTATAAAATCCAATGGATTTTGGGTAATATTTAAAATACAGTATGGAACCATTTATCCGGAATGCTTGGGGTTAGATGTATTCCGGATAACTAGTTGTGCATTAAAGCAGTATCCATTTGAATAAGGATTACCATAAGTTTTGTGGAATATGTGTGGTTGTGGCATTATTTCTGATTTTAAATTATTAGATTACTTGGATTAAAATTCAATGCAAGAAAGATCAAAAGTTAACCAGAGTTTAAAAGAAGGTAATCTTAGGAACAAAAATTCTTCTGTTTTCTCTGCATAAAAATTAAAACACCTAAAATAAAATGAAATATGTTTTCATTTCAAATACTAGATGTTGTCATTAAATTATACAATTGTTTCAAGCAAAGCCTATGTCAAACTGGCAGTGTATGACACCTTTTCTGCAAAGATTCTGAAATCAGTCTATCAGAAATATCATTCTGGATAACTGGTTTTCCGGTTAACTGGTTTCCGGATAAATGGTTCCATACTGTATTCCCTAAAAACAGAAGTAATGGAACTGCACTCTTGCAAGTTTCAGCATAAATTAAGTATAGCATGCAAATAAAAAGTTAATTAGTAAGAGTATTTTAGAAACACAAACAAAAAGCAGCATGTAAACATTATATGACCATGAATAAAAACAGCAGATACGGTTGCAGTTTATCTGGTATTCCTTGTAGGCATTCAAAAACCATTGGTACAAAAAAAACATTATGTCTACACTTACAAGCATTAGATAGAAGTATGTTCCTACATGTTCGACTCACTATATCACATATATAAGCACTTTGGTAGGAAAGTAAAGTATGCAAATGATTGGAGATGAGAAGAAAAGGAAAAGATAATTTAGACTTTATTTTTTTGGGAAGTGCTGTTTTGCTGGGTTCTGGGGAATTCCAGCCAGTATTTAAATATTCACTATAAACAAAGAAGTACCACAGCTGGGCTCTGGCCCAAATTAACCACTGTTTCAAATCATTATGATTCTAAACTTTTTTCCCATACAAATTATAGAAGAAAAAAGCTATGAACATATATAGGATGGTTATTTTGTAATTTCCTTTGTGTCTGTGTATCATACTAATAGTCTTGATTGCTCATTAACAAGAAAGAGATTGAAACTTTTCAAATATGATTAAAATGTAAACATATTTTTGTTAGCTGTCATACAGTGGAGTGGGTGCTAATTCACTACCTTTTGTTACAAGTAGTATCCCATATATTTGTAGCCTTAAACAACAAAGATGAAAAACATGTCCCTTATTAAGTATCAATGTTTACAATATATATTGTTTCTATATATTATTAGAAGCCTTTTGTTACATTTATTTTTACTTTATTTTTATATTTTTATTTATTTATTTATTTATTTATTTATTTTAGAATACTGTAGCAGAAATGCTATTTTACTCTTTTTCTTATTTCATACTGATAATTTTTATGCTGCTTTCTTATTTTACTATAACTTCTATATAATAAAAATTTAGTTAATTTATAGAATACAATATTCGATTTTTTTTTTTTTTTCAAAATTTTAACTAATGGTATCCAAATATTGTATGGTACACTGTTGCCAAAAAGAAAAAAAAAATTGTATTTGATTATATCTGTACCCAGCTAAAGGAACAGTACCAAACAAAATACAAAATAACATTAAAGGGAAGTTTTTTCAATTTTTCATTCTAAATTACAAAAAGTGTAAAACATGAACAGAATTACCTTTAGGACTAGCAGAATATAAAGGACCGATAGTATCGCTTGCAACCATACAGCTCTTTGCAATATTTGGATATTTCCTTGTGAAATTCCTTTCAAATTCTTTGTTTGCTACCTCTTCTTCGCAACCACTCATACACAAACCCTACAAGGGACAGGAAGATGAACCTAAAATTATCAATATTAACAGCATCAATACTATCACACTTTTTCAGAAAAGTGTGAAAATTTTGTAAACACTCAAAGTCTAAGTTCACAACTCTGTATTCAACATTAGCCAATAAACTTATTTCAGAGAGTAATTTAACTCCCTTTTGAAAGTTTTTAGAAGCACATTATAAATTTCAGGAGTAATTTTTAAAATGTACGTTCTTTTTCTTTTCTTTCTATTTTTGTTTTTCTTTAAAAAAAAAAAAAAAAAAAAAAAATGTTAGTTACATTGAAAAGCAAAATTTAAATACAAAATTACATATTTTTCTTTCTTTTATGTACTTTTACAAATTCTAAAATTGTATCATAATTTATGTTACTATCATTAAGAAGTTCAAAAGAAACCACTCCACATAACAGTCTTAAAAAAAATGCCCACAAAATCTTTTTTTTTTTCTTTTTTACTGTATTCTACTTTGATCTGAAAAGACCCTTTTCACATGAGGTAGTAGAAAGAGGTAATCGTAACTTTCCTGTATTTAAACAAAAATGATGAACTATTCTCAATGTTCTTACTCTCAGATACGAATTTGCAAAAGACTGTCATTGACATATGTTTACAATTAATAAACAATTTATTAATTTTGCACTTGTGAAAGTATTTATGAAATGTTCTGATTCTAACCTCAACAAGGTGAAAATACTTCAAAATTTTCAAGTAATACTGATGCTTAATTTCACTCCTCAACAATTTCTCAATGGGTAAATATAAAACTAAACGAGTAAAACAATCATCTACAAGAGCTAGAACATTGACCATATTGGCGACTGTTTATATACTTGGCAAATTTTTTAAATGCTTTGCATTTCTGACAACTTGCTATGTATTTTATAGAAACTTCAGGGTTTGTGCTAAGAAAAGAAAAGAAAAAAAAAGTTGGGATTCTCCCACCCTAACTAATTTTAAGTGAATGTTTAAAATTTAAGTGAGAGACTCAATTTTTTCACTCAACAAATGTAAAAAACTTATTTCCTTCAAAAAATGCTGATGAACATCATTAATGAAAACTTATGCTATTTAGTACAGACACATGATTTGTCTTTAGTGACACAATATTGCAAATTGAAGTAAAATAGCAGATGATTCAGTGATGATGATTTCAGATACTCATTGATAAATTTAAACGTTCATTTATTATGATGAAAAGAACATCTATAAAAAAAGACAAGAAATGTCATGCAGCTTTACTTCCTAATAAGTTTTAGATTTAAATAAAATGAGCTTAACATAAAGGTAGACATTCATTTTAACCCCTTAACCTATGATTTACCTTTCAACAGCCTGGTTCCAAAACGTAAACAAGACAGTGCAATCTTCGAGCCATTCCACGGTTTGAAAAATCAGTCCTAAGTTTTACCAAACGCACACAACTTACAGAATGTAAATACATAGGTAAGATACAACTGGTTTAATTTTGTGGAATATTCGATAAGTAATTACAACCTGATGTAATAATTGTGGTAGGTAGATATACCACAATTATTACATTTTAGTTTATTTAGTAATCCCGTTATCCTTTACTGTTGCACCACGGGCCATGCCCATAATATTTACATTTGGCCCGACCAATGTACAACAGGCCAGGCCCCTAGTAATCAGTTTTGGCCCGATTACAAGTGTCACACATGTAGTTGTAGGTTAAGGGGTTAAGGATGGAGAATTGAAAAATATAAGCCCATGCAAGACATTTGACTCACTATAATAGGATCAATTAGGGTAAATATGAGACACCCCAAAAAATTAGGGCTAATGCAAGACATACAAAAAAGTATTTATATTAATAAAATTGACCTTATAATTACAGTAGAACCTCTTTTACCCGAAACTCTCGGTTAACCAAAATCCATTTTTAAAGCTTTTTTTTCTTTCTTTTCTTCTACTATCACATTCCTTGTGAGCAAAATCCATTTTGAAAGTTTTTTTTTTTTTTTTTAACTACCATGTTCCTTGTGTGAAAGTGGTCCTCTCCGAACTACGAGTACATATAAATATTTTTGATCCCCTTTCTTAGAGTTCCTTTGAATTTAACTTGAGCTTCCGTAAGCTGCAGAGTGGAACGAACAAATTAGCAATTCTGAAGCTTTTGTATATTTTTCAAAAGGTTTGGCATGGCTGGAGCAGCAGAAAGACTGTGCTACTGGTGAACTAATATTAAAAAACTCCATGATAGAGCTTCAAAGCAAAGGCAATCGAAACTGTGATAAACAAAACATTTTTTCAAACCCCTGTCATATACGTAAAAGGTACTTAAATTTAAAATTCAGGTAATTTATTCTTGTTTCTATTTTGCTATTGCTTTATTTTTATTTAAAAAATAATGCATATGTTTCTCCTTAATCTTAAAATAGAAACATTCTCGATTATCCGAAAATTTCGATTTTCCGAAAGAGGGTCGGTCCCAATTACTTCGGATAATCGAGGTTTTACTGTATTTTATAAGCAGTGCATCCTTATATTTATATCCATTGCAAACACATTCAAAATTTAGGAAAAAATATACTACATAACCTTACATTTTTGATGGGAAAAACTTTTCTGTCAGGCTAATATGAGAGAGTACTTGGGACTGTGACAATACTATTCAGCCATGTAACATGAAACATCAACCTCAGATTAAATAAATGTAAAAAACTAGTTGGATGTGCCAATCCCAAAACTTTCTTCTATCTTATACATCTTAATATTTCAAAACCTAGTTACACATGTTAATACTTCAATATTATCAGTTCAATACTATACCAACTTTGATTTTCATCTTAAATTTCTGCTCCAGTCAATTAAACGGACTAAAAACGAATTAATCTATATCATGATGTTTGTTAAAATTATTAATTTTTCCTTATTCTGTTGTTATCAGGTGTTTGCAAATAGCCAGCTTAGCAGAAAGTGAGTTCCCACCGCTGCACGAGCCGCCGATGCACAATAGAACTACGAAAAATCAAGAAAAGTATACAAAAATCGCTATCACAGAGCCCCTTTACCGTGCAATATTTCCAAGTTCAAGAAGGACTTGTTGGCCAAAGCCAAAAACATGCGCAAAAATTTTGGTTCAATTGTATGCATAATTTTATAAACTGTTCGATGGTACAATAATGAAAATGGCACAGAAATCGTGATTATAGCGCCCCCTTCTGGCGAATTTTTTTCAAGTTCAGGGAGGACTTGCTTGCCATAGCCAGAAACATACACAAAAAATTTGGTTCAATTATATGCATACCTTCATACACTTTTCGATGGTACAATAATGAAAATGGTACAGACATCACAATTATAGCGCTCCCTACCGGCAGAATTTTTCCAAATTCAGGCGGGACCTTTGTGCCATGACCAAAAACTAACGGAAAAAATTTGGTTCAATTCTATGCATAACTTTATACACTTTTCGATGGTACAATATTCAAAATGGCACAAAAATCGCTATCACAGCGCCCCCTACCGGTGATTTTTTTTTTACAAATTAAGGGAGGACCTCCTTGCCATAGCCAAGAACTTAAAAAAAAATTTTTGATTCAATTCTATGCATAACTTTATACACTTTTCGATGGTACAATATTCAAAATCGCACAAAAATTGCTACTACAGTGCCCCCTACCAACGATTTTTTTCAAAATTCAGGGAGGACCTACTTGCCATAACCAAAAACTTTAAATAAAAATTTGGTTCAATTCTATGCATAACTTCATACACTTTTTGATGGTACAATGGCGACAGACACACAGACAGACAGACATTTTCTATAAACATGTTTTTTGGGATCTCTGACCCCTAAAACGTGTAAATCCGTCAAAAACTGGAAGTCGAAAAAAATTTAGATTACAATACTTTCTTCTATTGAAGATAGAAGAGAATAAAAAAGATTAAACATGCTTTCTCGTGGAGAGCTACACTCGCCAACATTTGTTCAAGATCAATCATGAACAAGTGCGAATTTTTATCATTTTCCTTTGTATATATATTTTTATAAAATATGCCAGACATGATAAAAATATCATAATTAGATCTTTGGAAAATGGAAAGATCAGGGTATTTATGGAAAATTCTGTTTCAATCAATTTTATTATATTACTATAAAAAATTAATTATTTTGTGCAGACTTTTATGCAAAGTTTCAGAAACAAATAGCAGACCACAACACCAACATAAACACATCCAGTCTCAATGGTGACAAAGTATCGCAACAAAAATGAGCCTTAAGAAATTTATTGAATGCTATAAACATGATCCACTTTAGGGCAATAAAGATGTCCGGTATGTTTACACAGTTTAGCCTTTGACCTCTGGAAAAACTAGTTTTTTTCGTTAGAGAGGTGCGGGAGATAATATAATGTATATCAACAAATGTAGTGGGTTTTCCATGAGTGTTGTGGTAGATGTATGAAGGATTTTCCAATCCTTAATGACTCAAAATGAAAGATACAAAAATCCAGTAATTAGTGTTGACTCTAGGAAAAAAAGGGCCGCCGGGCGGGAATGTTTCAAAAAGGAAACACTATTCTAAACTAGTTGGATGTGCCAATTCCAAAACTTTCTTCTATCTTATACATCTTAATATTTCAAAAAATAGTTACACATGTTAATACTTCAATATTATTAGTTCAATACTATATCAACTTTGATTTTCATCTTAAATTTCAGCTTCAGTCAATTAAACGAACTAAAAACGAGTTATCTATATCATGATATCTGTTAAAATTAATAGTTTTTCCTTATTCTGTTGTTATCAGATGGTTGCGAATAGCCGGCTTAGCAGGAAGCGAGTTCCCGCCTTTGCACGAGCCGCCGATGAACAATAGAACTACAAAAAATCAAGAAAAGTATACAAAAATCACTATCACAGAGCCCCTTTACCGTGCAATATTTCAAAATTCAAGAGGACCTGTTGGCCAAAGCCAAAAACATGCACAAAAAATTTGGTTCAATTGTATGCATAATGTATACACTTTTCGATTGTACAATAAAGAAAATGGCACAAATATCGTTATTACAGTGCCCCCCTTCAAGCAGTTTTTTTTTTCAAATTCAGTGAGGACTTGTTTGCCTAGCCAGAAACATCCACAAAAAATTTGGTTCAATTCTATGCATAAATTCATACACTTTTCGATGGTGCAATAATGAAAATGGCACAGAGATCCAATTATACCGCCCCCTTCTGGCAGAATTTTTTCAAGTTCAGGGAAGACTTGCTTGCCATAGCCAGAAACATACACAAAAAATTTGGTTCAATTATATACATAACTTCATACACTTTTCGATGGTACAATAATGAAATTAGTACAGACATCGCAATTATAGCGCACCCTTTCGGTGGAATTTTTCCAAATTCATGGAGGACCTTCGTACCATGACCAAAAACAAACACAAAAAATTTGGCTCAATTCTATGCATAACTTCATACACTTTTCGATGGTACAATATTCAAAATGGTACAAAACTCGCTATTACAGCGCCCCCTAGTGGCAATTTTTTTCCAAATTCAGGGAGGACCTGCTTGCCATAGCCAAAAACTTAAAATAAAAATTTGGTTCAATTCTATGCATAACTTCATACACTTTTTGATGGTACAATGGCGACAGACATTTTCTATAAACAGGTTTTTTGGGATCTCTGACCCCTAAAACGTATAAATCCGTCGAAAAAAATTTCGATTACAACACTTTCTTCTATTGAAGATAGAAGAAAGTAAAAAGGGTCCACTTTTTTCAAAAAGGAACACTATTTTTTAAAAAAAGGCACACTTGTACCTTGCACACAAAAAATATTTTGATCTGGTTTGTTAAGACTCCCTAGAATTTGCGATATTTTTCCGGAATCAATTGAATTGCCACGGGGCGCATAGGAATTGTTAAAAAGGGCTGCTAGGTGCATCAGAAGGATTTAAAAGAGCCGCCGGGTGCGAAAAAGAAATAAAAAGGGCCGCCGGGTGCTGCACCCTGATAAAGTGGCTTAGAGTCAACACTAAGTAATACAACTGAAAATTACACCCAGGTCAACATTGAGAAAGTTATCTATTCCATTAGTGCTTACAACCACTTGAAAAAAATGGTGTCTCACTTTAGCTTCATTCGATGAGACTAACATGAGACAGGGTTTTAATTCTTTTTACCTTCATTTTTATGACAAGCAATATTTTTTTATTCATAATTAGATAAAGAAAAGAAAAACATAAATTACAGTATTTTTACTACTAAGGTCTAGAGTCAATAGATCACAAATAAGTAAAAAAGTTTAGAATTTCATCTCATATTAGCCCTGATTGAATTTTATGATCAATTGGCAAAAATCGCTTCTTTTTTTATGATTTTTGTCATCGATTGGCAACATATACGACTGTTTAGAACAGGCATGTCAAACACGTGGCCCGCGGGCCACACTTGGCCCGCCAGCAACTTCTCTGTGGCCCGCCAACCCTTTGGCAATTTCCCCATGTTTGATTCAGTTCTTGTTTGATGCAGAATATACATTTCGCATGAACATAATTGCAAACGTTGCAGTGTTGCCAAGTTGGAGAAAATTTTTATTCAAAATACTTACCACTCTTTCAGAATATTTATCTTCACTATATTTAATGATAAAAATTCTGTGATTAAACAAAGAGAAGATTACTAGAATAAATATTGATAGCTATTTTGGTGTAAAAAATTCCACAAACTGGCAACACTTCCATGGCTTTAGGAGATGCAAACATCAGAAAGTATATCATATGATTATGGTCAAATGTAACTCATTTTAAAATTTCAGCTTCAAAAGATTGGGGATGCAAAAATAACCAGTAGGAAAGTTAAAAAGAGCAAATCTTGAATCTGAAAATTTAAAGATTTATTAAAGTCTTGTAGTAATGTTGAAAGTAATAAATTATTTTACTGTTCTCTTTCTACTGTTCTAATATGCAGTATTTGTTTAGCACTAAAAATGTATCGAAAGCTATTAAAATATAGTGCTGATTAATGACGAAAAGTAAAAAATAAATAAATAAATCAAAATAAATATCTTTGAAGGGCAGTTTTTATTTGCAGACGCAATATGTACTTAAAAAGAAGTGAGGATGAGTGTCGGGAAATTATTCTTAAGGCCGTACAATCACCATAGCTAATGTATTTTACTTAATTATGAAAACTTTGTTACTTCATAAGTTTATATTGCAAACAATTGTGCTCTTGCAACCGTTGTTTTTATAAAAAGTAGCAATTACAATTTAAAAGAAAAATGCAAAGATCAGGATTAAAAACTTAATAATATATTTTTGTATAACTTTGCCATTTAAATTTTTAAATGGTAACATATTTTCATTTATGTTTGGCAGCACACTCTGTACAAAATCTTTGCTACTTTTATGTTTACAGAATAAAAAATGTTTAAAAAAATTGTTGTAAATTAAGTTAATAAATTGTTTTCTAAATATTTTCTGGTGTATATTTTAATTTTTCCAATAAATAATAGCTTTAAAATTTTGCAAGTTTTTTTTTTCTTTTTTTAACAAGTTTGTATTTTTATTGTAATTTTATTTTGTGCGATAGTAATAAAATTAATCTGCTTATTGTTTTTTGGTAATGTGGCCCGCGGCATCATGTACATTAGGGTGGGCCGAAAAAAACTTTTTTCCGAATTTCGATGATGGGTAGTGCGGAAAAGTGGCCACTAGTGGGACTAAGTTCCCACAAAAAATTTGAGATTTTTAGGACAATTCCTATATTTGCCGCTTTTGGCTTGAAGTTTTGCTAAAATGCTGATTTTTGAACTTTTTTAGCAAAAATTAAAAAAAATGTTAAATTAAATTTATTTTAATTGTATTTACTTGAAAAGGCATATTTAATGTGCCAAATGTTTAAATATGCTCTGATTATGCACTATTTTTGTGCTACGTGCTTTTAAAATGTACAGCTTTTAGCTTGTTTTGCGTTCGGTACCAACGCGAAACTCACCGCGAGGAGGTATCTGTACTGCGAGTTCCACCCGCCCTCCTACTCACAGAATATTATATTCAAAGTGCATAGCTTTTTAGGTTACGAAGTCCTTCTTAGAAATGAATTTTGGCATCTTTTTCTGCGCTTGCAGTTTTACTCTAATGAAGGCATCTCTTCCTTCACTCCCACATTTCTTTGATGCAGCTTCTATCACAATTTTAACGACTCTTTCCACAGCCTGGGAGTGACTTGGAAAGCAGATTAATGCTTTATTCAACATGGATCCTGAAATTATATTTCCTTTAATTTCTTCTAATGAAAAATTTTTTGTTATAGGAGGCTCGCTGATTTCGGTGGCTACCCAGTCGATGGAATCATAGTATTCCGTTGCTTTAAAGTTCAGCTTTGGAATCTGAAATTCTCGCATTTTGTTGATTTTTATCTTTTAAATTGCGGCATTTTTTTATTCTTTCCCATGCCATTCTTCTAATTTCTATGCTATCATCGGTTGCCATTGCTATCAGTAAATTCTCGGGATGGTCATAGTATCCATTTGTCTGTACGACTGAATGGACTGTCTCTTTTAGCTCATTTGGTAGAAACGTCGAAAGTTGAATAATCTTCCACAGATGTCTAGGCCCGTCCGCGCAACCTGGCCTTTTCCTTACAGAAAACCACACTGGTGCATAAACTTTTATCACGTACTGCGCGAGATATTTAAGCGCTTCATCAGGATTTGAACTACTAACGTACAAGCGTAAAATTCTGCAGGCAGTTGTGATCCATCTCGGTTGCACAATTGGTCCAGGTTTTCTGTTTTCCAGCCCTCGAGGACACTGTCCGCTTGAAACTGCTGCACAAATATCAAATAAATCTTTTTGATCAGTACTCAGATCTTCAGTCTTTTCCATTTCTGATGTCCATGAAACAGCAATAGGTTCGAACAAAGTGACACGTAGATTTTCGCACCCTGTTAGCCTAGAACCGATTGGGCCGGCAAAGGACTTAGGTCCCGTGTTTCCACCATCAAGTTTAGACAGTAGATGTCAGAGTGGAAATTCCTTCGTATGAAGAATACATATCAAATGTTGCAGCTCTCTTCTTAAATTTTTTTCAAGACAGGCAATAACACCATTGCGTTTTCCTGTATTAACAGCGGTGCCATCACACCCGAGTGCTATCAGTTCAAAAATGTCCACTTTGTTCTGACATAGAAAATTATATAAGGATTTTACTATTTCTTTTCCGCGGAAGGAACGAGGTGTCAAGTGACCAAATATTCCGAACCAGGTTCAAACAACACGGTGATATGTTCCTCGCTTTTCTCTCGACGGTGTCGCTTGTTCCCTTTTTTTTCTATCACGATCGTTTTATTTTTTCTACCATCAAAGAATATGCTTTTAATTTTCCTTCCTTCAAGAACTTCATCCTCCCGTATCTTCTGTCCAAGTTTATGTTTCTCTCTTCTGACCTTGTTTTTATCGATGACGAGATTCTTATCTTTTTCTGTCACAATTACTGCATCTTGAAGCACGGATGAAGCTATTAATGCAACTTCCCTCTCTGATACACCAGTGGTGTCTCACACCGATGTGTGAGACAGGGATATGCGTTTAGGAGTGTCTGGCTTTGAAGGGCCTGGTTAAAATTCAGATTCAGTCGAACTGCTTGCTTGAAAGCTCCCACTACTTGAATCTTCCAACAATATATGTCTTCCATCTGCATCTAACTCCACTCGTTGAAGGCTTTGTCGCAGAACTACTATTCCTCGTTGAAACTGTACCCCTATTCATTTTCCATGATATTTTATTTACAAGAGTTTTGCTTGTTTTTAAATCAATATTTCCGATAAACATTTTTCGAAAAGTCCTTTGATCCTTCAAGAAGTTCACCTCTCGATGTGGAACTTTACGCCTGATGTCACAGCTACAATTGTTCAAGTCTCTACACTTACAAGCTGCAATGTCAAAAAGAGAGGTTTCCACATTTCGTACGAAATCTTCGCGGATCGTCTTGCCTTTAACGACCGTATGATTACAGGATTTCTCCAATGATCTACACTTATTGTAATAGTTTTTAATTTTTCCGTTAATTGTTCATTGGGAAACCATTGGTATGTAAGCCTTTATCCAGATTTCGGAAACTTTTCACCTAGCATTTTAATAATATCATCCACTGGTTGAAGATAAATATCTCGATTTTCTTCTATATCGCTTCGCAACCAATAGTAGTGACACATGATGTCAGCATAAGTAGGCAATTGCAAGTCTTTCAATTTGAGGGGTTTTGGGAGATTCTGCTGCCCGTCACCTAAATGTATGACCCTTAAAGCATCGAAAAAAATAAGGAAGACCAAGGGACATAAACAAGACAAAAGAGAGAAACCGTTGAAAGATTCAAACAATACATGCAACTTTTGCTCACTTATACGCGAAAAGGCTATAAAAATCGTCTAATTTAAAATACACATAGCAATTAAATAATACATTATCAGAGCTTATTTATACATTTGACACATTAAATATGCCTTTTCAAGAAAATACGATTAAAATAAATTTAATTTAACATTTTTTAAAAATTTTCTCAAAAAGTTCAAAAATCAGCATTTTAGCAAAACTTCAAGCCAAAAGCGGCAAATATAGGAATTGTCCTAAAAATCTCAAATTTTTTGTGTGAACTTGGTGCCACTAGTGGCCACTTTTCCGCACTACCCATCATCGAAAATCAAAAAAAAGTTTTTTTCGGCCCACCCTAATGTACATTGCTTAATTTGGCCCGAGGTAGTAACAGAGTTTGACATGCCTGGTTTAGAACCTTATGAGGACCAATAGACATCTGCAGGAAAAGCACATAAGTGAACACTTTTTGAGTGGGAATTTCAGAAATATTGTATGCTTCCACATTCTAATGTGGACAACTTGTTTATCCTGTATAAGTGGAGAAAACATTTTTTTCAGTGGTTTATAAACAAATGAAGTATGTCTTTACTGTTATTTTTATATACATTATTATTTTGATTTTTTATGATTGTTTGGAGACATGTGAAAACTTTCTTGGCTACATATAATATTAATAGAGATTTTTAATTTTTATTTTGCAGTGTATATTTATTTGGTGCAAAATTACAGATAGATTCAATAAGTTTTTGGAAGTATAGCAAGCCAGGGCTCAAAAAGTTCCCAAAAAAGTTTGTGTTAACAATTTTTTTAATAAATTCAGAGCCAGAGCTTAATGAATGAAGATATTGTGTCGATCTTAGGATGTTTTTTACAAATAGTACACCACATAGCACTTTTATCATCATTCATCTCCAGCCAAGGAAATTCTTAAACCTAACTGCACTGAAAAGGCAAATTCTTTTTTTTTATAATTTTGGTCATAATTTTCAGTTGGCTTCCATTTCGTTTTAGTGTATTTTATTTTCTGGTTTGCAATATTTTTCTTCCATAGTATCAACACCCTTTTCATTGCTACAGCTAGATCTGGCATCATCTTGAACTTTCTTCTCTGTTTCTTTTTTATTTGTATTCTTGTGGAATAATGCTGCAATATCTGTCTCTAATATGGAAAAAAAACTTTTAAATTCTAAACAAACGATCTATTTAGATTAGATAAAAACCATGTGAGCTAAAGTGAATGAGAAAACAAACCAAGTATGATGTCAATTCACACAAAGCCCACAGTGAACGAGAATGCAACTATACTACCTGTAAGAAAAATTGGCTTTCCAAGGACAAACATCCTCTTTTCAATATCCCTTTGTTGGCTACTCCTTGGATTTTATCTTAGGTTAGTAACTATGGTAATGAAGGGAAAATTAAAAGAGGACGTTTGTTCTTGAAAAATCAATTTTTCCTACAGGGAGTATAGTTCGTATACAATCAAAGCAGAGGAGAAACACGAGAAATCCCAGAAACCCCCTCCTCTACTCACAGACACACGGAAATGCAACTCTCGTGTGTGCTCGGTGCTCCATCCGTTCTTTGTCCCATTTCCCTCTTCCGAAAATTGCTGCAGTCCATAGAAGAACAAAAATTCATTGCTGATGGCGGTGGCCACAGCCACAGCGACTTGGAGTGCTTCCGTTTAGATTCCCTGCCAGGAACTTAAGTGGAAAAAATACGTTCTCAGAAATGATTTCTGGATTTCCCGGGAACACTATTTTTCAAGCCCTGAGTAAGTAAAATAAATTGGGGAGAAAGGGATTTTTGCTTAGGTTAATTTGATATTTCAAACAAGTGTGTTTTCTGAATTTTATGCTGTATTTTTAAAAATATATAGTAATAATAATAAAAATTATGCTGTCTTAATTATAAATTCATTTATAACTGTATGTGTTTTAAACCTTTGTGACTCAACTCAGATTTGAAAAACTCATTAACTTTTGACTCATTTATTTTTGAACTCATATGTTAAAATACATCATTTTAAGCATGTAAAAAACAATGAAAAAAAAATTTAGGATATCACAATAAGAACTAATTGACTAAAAGGTACATTTTTCACATTTGCAATAAACAAAAAATTACATACTTCTCATAAATATTGCGAATTTTCAAATTCAAAACTGTAAACTATGCAAAATTACCTACTTGTAAGAAATCTAATTTTGGTCTTCTCCAGCCTTTTTAATTTTACAAAATTTACGAAGTTCATTTTAGCAACAACAATGCGAAATTACTCAAATGATAAATAAAGTTTGGGCATGAAAAATTAACTCATTATCATTATCTGTTGAGAATTTTATGAACAACTTATATTAACTAATGATTACAAATATCTGGCATAAAATAAAACTAGTAATAAAATGTTTACCAATCCATCTAAAGTTGTAGTGCTGCACAAACCTGCTTTACACTTGGCTTTCTCTAACAAGTCAATAATTCTTTGCTGGCATTCTTCAAGTCCAAGAAGCTGAAATTCCAATATTATAGTTTTAAATCACAGTTCAAGCCACTACTTACATACATTAACAAGAGTTAAATTACAGATAGCATAATACATATTTTTAAAAATAAAAAACAAGTATTATTACAGGGAATGAAGTTCTTAGATAATAAAGAAATTAAAGATTCAATTGACATTCTGAGTAAATTTACTTTAATTCCAGTAGTATAAATGATTATTCTTTATTATTTTTTTACTTGCACTATTTGCACATTTCAAACATAATGAAATTTATATATATATACATACACTTCACTCAGATGCACTACAAGATAATTACTGAAGAATATTATATGGCTGGCATTTATTATTCATTTACAGGGACACATAAAAGAATCTGTTTACAGTACTGTCTATGAATGATAACTGCTAGAAGTACTTTTCAATTGTGGCATGCATTTTTTAATTTAACTAATTTCTTGCTTACCGTATATACTCGCATATAAGTCGAGGAATTTCTGGTAAGCAAATTTGGGGGATAACTTATATGCGAGTTTGTTAAAAAAGCAAAAACAAAAACTTCGAATTCTGCAAAATTATGACTTTTTATGTGTATAAATAAAAAAATAATATATAAAATATACAAACAATAATAATTTATCATTTTAAAAAATTTCAATGATTTGTTTTCGTTTACTTACTACCTTTTCTCATTAGCAAGTAAAATCTTTGGTTTGGTTCTGAGCAAAATTGAAGTAAAAAGTTAGGTGGTCCACTTATAATCGGGTTTTTGATTTTTTCCAGAATTTACATTTGAAAGTTAGGGGGTCGACTAATACGCGAGTCGACTAATATGCGAGTCGACTTATACGCGAGTATATATGGTATAGTACTTGGTGAGTATAAATTTTACAGATCACATACAGGTCTGCACAAAAGAATTCAAGTGTATTTCCACTTAATGGTAGAATTTGGTGAAGGGGGATTTTCAACCACCTTATGGGTCATTCCATATCATGTGTGGGACAGGTTTTCTGCATATTTCTGCTGCTTTAACAATGTTATTATATCCTCAAATTAAAACAACCATGGTAATATGAAAATCTACAGATTTTGTTATTTTTAATGTATAGTTTATGTTTTAACACCTTATAAGTCAATAGATGATATAGGCATCTATCTAAGTGTCACGCACTGGACATTGTCAGTTTTTCATGGAATGGCTTTCAAACAGGCAGATTACTTAGGTTTAGGATTTAAAATGTGAAGATTTTTATTATCTATTATTTTTATTATTTATTTTTAAAAACAGGCAGCTTACTGAGGTAGGCTTAAAATGTGGAGATTTTTAAACCTATTATATGAGTTTTCTAACTGAACTAAATTTTTGCATACTAATTTATAGATCATATACCTACGGTGTTGCACAAAAGAATTTGGATGTTTTTCTGGCTATAGATGATATTCACTTAAATTGGGTTTTCAAATGTGTTATGCATTTTCCAAATTGCTTACTTAGACAATGGGCATCATCTTTCGCCTTTTTAAACCGTGAAGTTTTGTTACAGTATTCTGAATGTGTTGGAAAGTGCTTCATAATTTATGCTTGAGGTATGACTTATTTCTTGTTAAGATCTCATTTGGGAAAAATAAATCTGGTATAAAATAAAAGAAGCACACTTAAAACAGATTTTATTCTAGTAATTGCACAATATTCACAAATTTAAATTGTTCCATGGTTTCATAAATTGAAATACAAGATTGTTGTTCAATGATTATTTTATGCAGTGAGCAATGGCTTTATATAAACAAAAGACATTCAAATGCTAAATACTCATGTATCATGTGCACCTCAATTCTTAAATAAATTTTATGGGGTAAACTAAATTTAATCTATTTCTTACAAATTAACAATAATAAATTTATGCAGCATACAAAAACATTTAGTTGCAAGCCTTAATGATATTTAAGCTTAAACTTTGTATGAGAGATCACTTCTTTATCAAGAAATGTTTGCATATTTACTGAAAATTTAGGAAAATATTTAAATTTACAACATCAAACTTACCAAAGTAAATTATACTAAAAACAACAAGAAATGACGTTCATATTTTTCATTTGATTTGGATTTTACAAAGTACAATATAAGATAAAATAAATGTTTTGATTTACAGTATCTTAGGAATGTAAATATCATACTGTTTTTGTCATTTTTTCACCTCATTTATGAAAATTAAATATAAGTAAGAAAATTAATTAAAAATATTTTTTTTTTAAATATGTCCCATTTCTCCCACACATGAGGGAGGGATGGAACATTTTTCTTGTTAATTTAATCAGTTTATTGACCTAAACTTTTAATTATTATCATCAAATTTATATTTTTAAAATATGTTAAAATGTTTCAAGATGTTATTTAAAAATTTCTATTTTGTACTAACGAAATATAATTTGCACAAAATATTTTTGTTAAAATTGTCCCAGCTCTCCCTAATCTTCCCTAGTATCTTTTAAATGTATTTCTAATTATTGAATATAGGGAAGGGGGTTATAAAACTAATAATTCCCCGATACGGAGCCAAATTGCTCCATGCGGTCCTTCAGAGAAGATCGCAGAGCAGTCCCCAGTCCAGGAAAGGACAAACATATAAATCCACTGCTTATCACCAGGTTCGACAAATGGTCACCGAAAACATCAATTTTATCAATAATTTGCAGAAAAAATCGGCAATTTCATCAAAGGATCATGCAAAAAAACGCTAATTTTGTCAAAGGACTGCAAAAAAACGCAAATTTCGTCAAAAAAATCACAGAAAAAACTAATTTCGTTGAAAAAAACACAAACTTTGTCTTAAGATCGCAGAAAAAAAACGCGAATTTTGTCAAGGGCCGCAGAAAAAAACACATAATTAGCGGCAGGAGGAGATTCCTCCAGGCGCTGATCCACGGAGGTGTTGGCTTAAGTTCAAATATGTGTTTCTGTAAAGTTAAGTTTATTAAAATAAAAATTCATTTCTATATTTTCCCAATTAGTTTTCCCAGTTTCTCTGCTGAGCCATTAACACTTAATGTCTTTTCAAAGAAACAGCAAAGTTTCAATGACTTGTTTAAAAATATTTGAAGTTCATTTAATTGTGTGTAAGATAACAGTTTACTATTTTTGAATATTAATTACTTACTTAAATTGATGCCATGAACTTTATTTTGCAGTTGTACAGAGTGTGTACTTTCACTGGCCTGTTTGCCACATCACTGTTTACATGTAACTATGGTTGGTTGGCTTCATGGTTGGATGGGTGTGTGGCAGGGAAACCATTTCATGTCAGTTAACCTGCAGTTAGTTGGTTTCACTGCTTCACACTTGCAGTTTAAATTTGCATATTAACTTTTAACTGTGTGCTTTAACCTCTTTTTCTTTTAGTATTTAAGGCAGGTGTTTTTGCTTTGAGGTGTGCAGTTGAAAATGCAATGAGCTATCCTGTTGTGACTGATGTCATGGTTTGGCAGATTGTTGATACTGGCTTGTGCTGTGTTTTCTTATGCCGTCTGGTAGAGCAATGCTAATTTGAACTTTATTATCTACGCATGAGGCTAGCCAAGCCATGGAAAGGTTATATTGTTGTTGTTACACTTTACCTGTTATTACTAATAGGTTTTACCTCAAGTTATACTAACATCTGAAGAATAAATATGTTACTCCTTTTAAAACTTTGTTTTAACTTGTGGCTTTATACACCAGAGTAGCAAGCAGGGTTGCAAAAAAGCCGGCTAAAATTTTAAAAAAGCCAGGCCGGTGGCTTTTATTGGTTTTAACCGGCCTTTTTTGGCCATAATTGGCTTTTATACAATGAAGCATTGTAATTATAAACTACACATTTTAAAGTGTTTTTAATTAGTTTTGATGACATTTGATTGATTTAGAGTTCAATAAGTAACCCAATTTCCCAATAATAAGGACATTAACATTTTAAAGTGTTTTTAATTAGTTTTGATGACATTTGATTGATTTAGAGTTCAATAAGTAACCCAATTCCCCAATAATGAGGACATTAATACAGGAATAAAACTTAAATGGTTTTGCTTGTAATTTGTAGTCAGAATTGCAAATATGTCAGCTAAATTTTAAAAGGACCATACCAACTGCCAATTTTTTCATTTTTACTGCTTTATAAAATTAAAGAGGACAATGGTTACTTAGTTACATGTTTTATTACTTAGCTTTAAGAGCTATTAATATACGTCTTATTTTATTTCTAGTAAACATTTAAAATTATACATAGTCATTAATAAAAACACCATTTCTCACTATTAAAAACATTGCAAATAGCATATGCATGAGTATGCTGAGCAACAAGCTTTTCAAAATTTTATTTAGAGAATTTTGTTTTCTTGTTTAAATGCTCTATTTTTTATACTTATGTACCACTCTCTCCTCAAATATTATATCCTTTCTAATTTCTCTTTTAACATTTATAACTTAATCTCTCCATATGGACACACAAGAATGTTTCCATTTTGATGTGCTACATTTTGTCATTAATTAAATATAATCTTTAAAATGTGTAGTATATGTGGAGCTATGTAATATAGAATTTCAAAACACCAGTTTGGAGCCTAACTTATATTGTATTCAATGTTTATAATTTTTTTTTTTTTTTTTTTCAGACATAATATGCCTTCACAGTTGCCTTCTAGAAGTTAGACTTATTTATTTGACAAAATTTAATAGAAATCTATAATTTTTTTAGTAGAAAATATTTATAAGTGTATTAAAAATTAATTGATCCAAATTTAAAACAAATTAATTGTCAACCAACTTTAAATATAAAAGCCAGCTTTTTTAAGTGGTTAAAACCAAAAAAAGCCGGCCGGCAACCCTGGTTTTATTACTTAACAAATTTTAAGAGCTATTAATATACAAGTCTTATTTTATTTCTCATTAATAATCATGTAATAAAAATTCAATATTATGAACAGCATATGCATGAATATGAATATGCACTCTTTTAAATAGCAACAAACTTTTCAAAATTTTATTTCAATTTTACTTACAGAATGTATTTTATTTATTTATTTAATTTGCATAATTGCTAGATTTATTTTTGTACACTTATATACCAAACTCTCCTTAAATATTATACCCTTTTCTAATTTCTCGTTTTATGATTGTAACGTAATCTCTCCATATTGACTCATAAGAATTAAGAATGTTTCCATTTTGATATGCTGCATTTTTTGATTATTTAATGAAATATAATCTTTAAAATGTGTAGTATATACATGGCTATGTAATATAGAATTATAAAACAACAGCTTAAAGTCTAACTTATATTCTTTTCAATATTTATAATTTTTTTTTTGATATAATGCCTTCACTGTTGCGATCAAGACATATTTATTTGACAAAATTTAATAAAAATTTATTATTCTTTTAGCAGAAAATATTTATAAGTGTATAAAAAAATAATTAACTTAAATTTAATATGAATTAGCTGTAAACCAACTTTTAATAATAAAAACCGGCTTTTTTCAGCGGTTAAAACCAAAAAAAGCCGGCCGGCTTTTTTTGGCCTGGCTAAAAGCCGGCAACCCTGGCAGCAAGACATGATGATTATTCTTATAGCACAGTGATCCACGGCCCAACAGGAAGGGGCGATTGGTGTGATCCCCCTCTAAGATATAAATCCAACACTTTTAATGGCAGTTTTCGTGGAACAGAAAGACAAGCAAACAAACAAAAAACAAACACTTTTCGGGTGTCAATGGTAAACCTCACTGACGTTTCAGCAATTAATGAACAAAAAAGGATTATGTCCTATCAAAAGGCATATGGCGCTATAATTTTTGACACAATGGGTGGAGATGGGAGACGATGCTACTTCGTGTACCTTTTTGTTGAATCTCTACAACAGAAAATTGACACCGTTATGCGGATCCCATTAAAGTGTTGAAACTTTTTCATTCTTTCAAAGAAACTGCAATTCTAATTTATGTATAATGAATGGTATTTTTGAGGAGTGCTCTATTGCTTGAGAAAAGAATGGGATTCATAGCAATTTTCAAAGAAAGAAAAACAAGAAAAAGAAAGGTTCCTTGAAAAAATCAAGCATCTCAATGTTTTCTGAAGAAAGCCACTAATGTGTAAAAAGGTACTGTTATTGTCACCTACATTAGTAAATTTCAAGGAGTATTTGATGAATGAACAAAAAAGGATTATGTTCTAATCTTAGTCAGTTAAAAGCTAAAATGCATATGGTGTGTTGATTTCTTAAAAGCCAACTTAGTAAATTGGTTCTTCCCTTATGTATTTACATAATGAAAGGCCTTCTAAATACTTTGAACTGAAAATACTGCCTTACTGTCACCCACAGTTCATTGTTTGGTTTATCATTTTTCCCTTTCTTTCTGCCTCTTGCAGAGGAGCTGTGGAAACAAACCAGAGCCTCAGTGAGAAGTGTCAACTTTTATGGACTAATAATGAGTAGATTAAGAAGAAATATATACACACTTGGATGACACATTTTGACTTTCAAGGATGTTAAGGCCCCTTCAGAATTCTGAAGTGGATCCTCTTTCAGAAACCAGATATTAAAAAATAAATGTGATGGTTATGTTTTTTAGCCTTCGATAATTGGTTCTTATGTATTTTTTAGTGCTGAATCCAAAAATGACCTTCTTTTTTACTATGCCATCACTCCAGGATTTTTCACAAATCTCAAATGTCAAAATATTGCGAAAATCTGCTACTATAAAATAGACATAACTTTTTTCATAATAATTTAATCATCTTTTTGCTTATACAGTAAACTCCCTCAAATCCGCACAGCTTGGGAACCAAGGTTGTGCAGATTTTAGAATTTTGTGGATTTCTGGTCATTGATTTGTTTACATTTTTGAAACATTAATTTGACTGGTAGTTAAGCAAGGGAAATTATAATGAATGCTTACAATAAAGTACAACATTAAAATAAGTAAAATATTAAAATAATTATGTAAAATAAAAATTTAGAAAAATATTAAATTATTACTAATGATATCGATTCAATTCGATTCCAAAAGTCCTATGCTGCCATCTAGAGGTAAAGCGATCGTAAGATCGATACGTCATTATCCGTTCTTAGCCCAACGTGGATCAAAATCAAAAGTAATGTAAATTTATTTACTAATAAATCAGCTGTAATAGCCAAAAGAAAATGATTAACAAAAAATTTAGTAAAAAAACATTGCGGTAGTGGCTGATTTCGGCGCCACCTTGAATTTTGTTCCTACAACTTAACTGTGAATTTCATTGTTTACATCCGAAAAAATATGCAGATTTTAGGCGTTCACGGATTTAAGGGAGTCTACTGTACTATGCATTTTTACAGTTAAGCATGTAAAAAAAATGTTGTGCATTTAAAATCCTTACAATTTTTCCATGTGTGGAAGTTTCTTTCAACCGCTCACGCTCTCTGTTTCGTGCTTTTCCTTTTATCTTCTCTATGGGAATCATCTTGGTATCCTCTTTTATTTTGGCAGTTGATAAGGCTGGAAAATTTGTTGCAGATGTACAGTCCACTCCCTCTAATCCGCAACTCTATAATCCGCACTATATTTCAGATGTAAACAAACAGTTAAAGTCTCCCTTTTTTAAAGCAATGTCCACTTTTTGACCATAATAAAAGTTGACCTCCCTTACGAAATTCTTAATGCATTTCTGCATTCATTAGACTGAAATGTTTTATGTATTTTATCTTATAAGACTACTATAGTCTGAACATATTCACTGGCTATATAAAAGATAAAATTTCTTCCAAAGAGGGATTAGCTCTTGAGGATAAATATCTTAGTTTTTTAGAAAAACAAACTTTTGTTACTGATAAGAAATTCTGACTATTAAAAGGCTTCAAGAATAAAATACATAGCATAAATTAAAAACTATAAAGCAAACCCATTCACTTTGATGTTTGATAGATTTAAAAATAAATATAAATGTTTTCCATTAATTTTGTATTATTATATCATTTAAATGTATTCCTTCCTAATATCGAATATAGCTCTTTATATATAAAAAAGCATTTTCTTTCATTTCTGTGTTATTTATTTGCAGTATGATTACTATGCTTGTTGATAAATTCCAAATATTAGAATGTAAATAAAGAAATGATCTATAATCTGCAAAATTCTATAATCCGCAAAACCCTTGTTCCCGACCTGTGTGGATTAGAGGGAGTGTACTGCATTTAAAACATTTACTTTCTTTTGTTAAGGCTGTTCTCAACTGCTCTGCTCAACAAGCGCAAAACTTTTTGACACATTTACAAATTCATTTTTTAACGGAAAGGTATAAAATTGGATGCCTGACAATGGAAGCGATTTGGAATCGAACTGTGTTTTCCATTTTTTGATAAATTACGTATTGAGTTATAAGTGATTTTGAAAACGTAGCAAAGACATTTTTAAACCTTCCTTGAGTGGTTATTCTTCTTTCGAGTGGAAATTTCAGTTCAAAACGCCCATTTTTACACTATTTTCTGGAAGATCTATTGCGTTTGCAAAAAAAAATGGAAGACACTGTTCAATTAGTACATAGTTTCTGGAACAACAACGTCTGCTAGTTTCATGCATTTCCGAGCAAAAATAAATTATAACTTATGTCATAAAGTTGTCTTTTTGGGTTTGAGGCCTTAAGGCTTTGAAAGATTTTCGCTATTTGTTTACTTTTAACTTTGAAATTTACGATTTGACAAAATCCTGACATGATGGTTAAAAAATGAATGTCATTTTCGGACTCAGCGCTAATATATACATAAAAATCAACTATCAAAAGTTAAAAAACACAACTATCACATGTATTTTATAGTATCAGATTTTTGCTATTTTTTTACTTTTAATCTTTAAAATGTAGAATTTGCGGAAAATCCTGACGTGATGGTTACAAATAAAGGTCATTTTCGGGTTCAGCACTAAAAAATACATAAAAATGAATTATCGAAAGTTAAAAAACACAATTACCACAGGGTTATTATATTATATAATAAGAGTGTTGGTTAACCAAGTGTTTCGGTTAATCGGATGTCGAATAATCGAGAGTCTATAATATTTTCAAATCGCATTAATTATTTCATATTCATTTAATAATTAACTGCAAGGAAGGATTTGTCCAACAGTAATTATGACACAAATACAGGGATGCACCTAACAGTGATTTTGGCCGAATATCGAATATTCGGCCTACAAGCGAACCGAATATCAAATATTTGGCTAGCTGAATAGTAACTGTTAGGCCGAATACCGATTATTTGGCCAGCCGAATAGTAACTATTCGGCTGAATACTGAATACTCGGCTTGTCGAATACTTTTATATCTCAAAGTTTATAGGCATTAAAATGTTAAATTTTAAAATAATTTTACATATTTGAAACAGAAACTTTCATTCTGATAAACAAGAGCTTTTTTCAAGTAAACTTTATACTGAAAATGTCTGCTTTGAGTTATTTAAGAAGAGGATAGTTATAAAACTTTTTTAATTAATAAAATTTTAAATTTCATAACTCCTTCTGTGAATTAAAACAAATGAATAAAATCTTCTTAAATTCTAAAATAAAAGAGAAATTGTGAAAAAATTGGAAGAAAAATTGTACAGGATCATATATTATTTGTTTGTCAGGAAGAGACTAAAATAAAAGTAAATAAATAATACAATCTATTCAAATTTTACATGGTGGCAACTCAGCAAGATTAACTTTCTACTCCCTTTAATTAAGCAAGGAAGTTTTTAAATGCATCCTAGATCAGTGTCTGGAGAGGGCGATCATTTTCAGAGATTGTAACCGTTGTTCTTCTTAGCAAGAAACAGATTATTTATTGGACAATGTTCAGGACTTGCATTTGTACATGATTAATTCCTATGAAAATCCTCGTGATTGGTTAATTTTCTTAAATAATACTTAACAAACAGCAAATAAATAATGTAAAAACGTTCTCTTTTATTTAAATATGGTTCTGTTTCTAATTATTCTGAATATCTTTATAAGTTGCCAGTTAAAAGTAGAAATTGTGTAAGTTTTTTTAAAATATGTTTTAAAATTTTTTTTAAGTATACGATTTGACGGAATATTTCGATATTCGGCGAAACCAAATATTCGGCAGGCCAAATAGTTTGCTATTCATCCAAGCCGAATATTCGGCATACCAATTAGTTTGATATTTGGCCAAACTGAATATTCAGTAACATGGCCGAATACCGAATATTCGGTGCATCCCTAATTATGATTATGTTGATTATATGCTACTCGGTATCGCCCCCCAACCCCCCAAAAAACGATTATCTGGATCCGCCCTTGGCCAAATCCCACCAGACATGGACGGCAGTAGTTTGTAGCAAGATAGAGCAAGAATCTTGCACTGAAGAAGAATCGCGCTAGTAGATTCAAAACAGCTCTTTGCTGCTTTTCACGTATTATTTGTGCATTTTTAATATTCCTGCATTGATTGATATTTTAATATCAAACACTAGTTTTGAGAAAACAGGGGGGAAGATTAAGGCAACTTGGGACACTTATTGATTAATGATTATTGTACATTTTATTTTTTGTTTAATTTTCATACAATGAATGCTACACATTATTTGATCCCTTGGCAAAGTAAGTAAAATAAATTACTGAAGTAGGGGATTTAGAAAAAGGGCCTTAATCTGCCTCACATGGTGGGGTAGCTTAGGACACTGTTTTACATCCTATTTATACTGTTGGGACTGGGATACATTATTCAGTAAATAATAATTTAGCCTAGTAATAGTAAAACTTGTCAATCAGTAAAAAGAAAATTAGAACCATTAAAGAAGAAATTACTTAAAATATTTAATATTCTTATAGAACTATTTTTGCCAGTAAACTGCTATTTATTGTCATATTATTTATTCATAAATAATATGACAATGTACTAAAAATACAAATTTTCTTACCTTGGGCATCTTACGCTGCATACAAAAACACTTACAGACGTGTGAAAATTATTAGAATAATTGTGAAATTTACATTAAAAACTTGTTATATTAAAGAAATATTTAAAAAATATTGATGCATTTAATATTTAGTGTGCATCCCTTGTTTTTTATTAAAGAAATGATGGCATACTTGTCTTGGCATACTTTGTATGAGATTTTGGCAATTAATTTGTTTTTCGTTCTCATGATGCCAAATTTAGATGAGTCTTTCTATTAAACCAGTCTTGTTTGTGATGTTGCATTTCTTTAATTTTTTCTTTACAATGGCCCAAAGGTCCTCCATGGGGTTCATATCTGGACTGTTTCCAGGCCATGGAAGTGTTTTCTTTAATTGAATTAAAGAAATGCAACATCACAAACAAGAATGTTCTGATAGAAAAATTCATCCAAATTTGGCATCATGACAACAAAATACAAATTAATTGCCAAACATTCATACAAAGTATGCCAAGACGTATCGAATCTTTAATAAAAAACAAGGGATGCACATTAAATATTAAATGTATCAATATTTTTTAAAAGTAATATTTCTTCAATATAACAAGATTTTCATGTAAATTTCACAATTATTCTAATAATTTTCACACGTCTGTAGTAATGGAACTTGCTCTATTATTAAGTGTCCAAACCTGTCCCACTCTCTGTCTTCTGGTTTTATAATTTATGCTTGTTAAATGTGTGACTACAGTTACAGGTACTTTTATGTTAACCGGGCACCAACCCATATTTTAACATTGCAGTGACAGATATAACTGACTCTGTGGATGTATGAATAAATTAAAATATTTTAACAAAAATAATTAAGATTAGTTATAAAAAGTTTGATAATTTCTATTATAATACCTTAAAAAACTTAGTTAAAAAAAATAATCAGACTTGTATAAAACCAAAAACTCTCTGCGCGCATAAATATTGGGTCAAAGACTTTCTGCAAATTTATGTTTAATAAAATTACGTGTTATATTATTTGTACGATATGAATTAAAAACAGTAGTTTAAAATAATTACCATTTAAATTAAAAATTAATAATAATTATTTTTGTTAAAAAATAAAGCTAAAAATCCAAGACAGGAAGACGGGTAATTCTGAGTAAAAAAAAAGCAAATTTTCAGAAAGGTTACAGCAGAAAGGGAGGGGGGGGGAACTCCCTCCCGGCAATAATTATTTTTGTTGCTCGCCGAGTTGTTTTAGGGTCGAATTATAGGTCAAAATTAACATTTTTACCCACTGGCCAGTGAACAAAGTTATGTACGCTCCATACAAAATTGAATTTTTTCTAACTATCAACATTGTAATTTACTAATATATATTACTTACCATTCGATATGATTACACTCAACTGAAAAAATTTATTTTTACTATTAATTGCAATGAAATAAATTCACAGTAAATTTTCAGAAAGGTTTCGAGGGGAGGTGGGCTGCGCACCCCACCCCCCTCAGCACTAACTAATATGCATTTTTCTGCGACCATTTAACAAATTTCGCGATCTTTTGACGAAATTCACGTTTTTTCGTGACCTTTTGCAAAATCTGCATTTTTTTGCGATCTTTTGACGAAATCTGCATTTTTTTCCACGATCTTTTCACAAAATTGCGGGGTTTTTTTGTAATCTTTTAACGACATTTGTGAGGGTTTTTTCCCGCCATTCTTTGAAAATATCTGCATTTTTTTCAAGATTTTTTGACGAAATTTGCGTTTTTAGGCGATCTTTTCGTGAAATTTGTGTTTTTCCACGATACTTTGAAGAATTTTGTGGTTCTTTTTCGCGATTCTTTGTCAAAATTCGTGTTTTTTCCGTGATCGTTGCACGAAATTTGTGTTTTTTTCCACGATTTTTTGACGAAATTTGTGTTTTCCACAATCTTGTCACGAAGGTTACATTTTCTCCACGATCTTTTCATGATGCGTTTTTCCTGCGATGTTTTGACGTAATTTGAGTTTTTTACGTGGTCCTTGGGCGAAATTCACGTTTTTTCGCGATTCTTTGACATAATTGGTGATTTTTTTTTCTACGAACAATTTTTCTACGAATGATTTTTTTCGTCGACTATATCGAAATTAGCAATATTTTTATGTTCAAATTTTCGGACTGATGACCGTTTTTTTTTTTTTTCGGAACCGAGTGCCCTAAATTTTCAGAAAATTCGAGGCAGAATCACTCCTGCTACTTTCTTTTCTTACGTTCGGGAGAATCGCCAATTTGGACGCCGTAAATTCCAAACGAATTTCACCCCTTTCCTCCCTGGCATCGATCCAATCGAACCATGGCGTTTGGCGAGTGGTGCCCATTGAGCTTGGCGAGTGAGGACAATGAAGTTAATCGCCACATGTTAAGTGTTACTCAACGCCTGGCGAGTGCTAATTTTGTGCTATAGGTCGGGTGGATTACAGGATGAGTGCAGAGTGTAAATTGGGTTTGGGTAACCGGATTTTTCAAAAGTTAGTTCAGTATATTATTTCAGATTAAAAACTATACCTATAATAATAATCATAGATGTTTGTATGCATGCTGTTTTCTAAAGAGACCACTGGATGTTTCCTGCTTACCCTTTGATGAAATTGCGGTTTTTACCGTGACCTTTTGACAAAATTTGAGTTTCTTCCGAGTTGCATTGACGAAATTCCCGTTTTTTTCCCCAAGATGCATTGACAAAATTCGCAATCTTTTGACGAAATCCACTTCTTTTCGCGATTCTTGACGAAATTCACGTTGTTTTCTCAGCCCTTAGTCGAAATTTGCATTTTTTCGTAGCCCTTTGATGAAATTCGCGTTTTTTTTGCGATCCTTTAAAATACTCGTGTTTTTTTCGTTAGCATTTAATGAAATTCGTGTATCTTTTGTCACCCTTTGATGACATTTGCGTTTTTTCTGACGAAATCTGCCATTTTTTGGCGTTTTTTCGAGACCTTCTGATGAAATTTGATTTTTTTTTCGTGGCCCTTTGACGAAATTTGCATTTTTGCCGCGATCCATTGACAAAGTTTGGGGTTTTTTGCAATCCTTTAACGAATTTCGCATTCTTTCAGTGGCCCTTTGATGAATTTCGTGTTCTTTCAGCGGCCCTTTGACAAAATTTGAGCTTTTTCCATGGTCCTTTGACAAAACTCGCGTTTTTTTTCCACAATCTGCTGACAAAATTTGAGGGTTTTCTCGCGATCCTTTGAAGAATATCACATTCTTTCAGCGGCCGTTTGACAAAATTCGTGGGGGTTTTTTTGTGATCCTTTGAAGAAAATCACGTTTTTTCAACAGCCCTTTGACAAAATTTGAGATTTTTCTGTGGTTCTTCGACAAAATTCGCATTTTTCCGTGATCCATTTGGGGTTTTATTCGCAATCCTCTGAAGAATTTTGCGTTCTTTCAGCAGCCCTTTGACAGAATTCGTGGGGGTTTTTTTTAGATCCTTTGAAGAAAATCACATTTTTTCAGCAGTCCTTTGACAAAATTAGAGTTTTTCCCATGGTCCTTCAACAAAATTTGCGTTTTTTCCGCGATCCATAGATGAAATTTGGGTTTTTTTTCGTGATCCTTTGAAGAAATTCCTGTTCTTTCAGTGGCCCTTTGACAGAATTCTTTTTTTTTTTTTTTAGATCCTTTGAAGAAAATTGCGTTTTTCAGTAGCCCTTTGACAGAATTACAGTTTTTTACATGGTCCTTCAACAAAATTAGTGTTTTTTACCGCGATCAGTTGACGAAATTTGGGGCTTTTTCCACGAACGACTGACGAAATTGATTTTTTACGGCGACCATTTGTCAAAATTCGCAATTTTTTTGTGTTCGAATTTTCGGACTGATGAATCTTTTAAATTTTCAGAAACGAATGCCTTAAATTTCTGGAAAATTCGAAACAGAATCCCCCTTCTTGCTTTTCATTGCGCACAAACAGTAAATAAACTGTACATAAAATTGAGGAGTATTTTTAATGTTTTGATTTTTTTTTTTTAGTTACAAAAACAAAAAATGTTTTTCTTTTCTAAAATTTTTTCTGCAAAGTTCCGAATTTTGCATAAAATTTTCCATGCATGACGTGCGTCTATATTATACAACTCTGATATTAATCATGATAAAATATGTAAACACAAACTTATCAATGCAAGTAACAAAATCTCATGTAATCAGGTGCATTAATGACTAGGCTCAGCCAATAACAGAAATGTTTAAATACAAAATAACACAAACTAGAAGTAGAAGCATTTTATTTTATAATGAAAGCATCATATCTAATTTTATGTACACAAAAATGGAAGCTTAGATTATTTAAAGTGCCAAAATCTTTAAGAAACAAAAGAGCTTTAAAAAATCTTTTAAGTTAAAATTTAAGAAACTCAATCAAGATGACTCAAATCACATTTTGGCTGAATCCCAGAACAGCCGAGACACTTGGCATCGTTCAATTTGGCAGGGGGATAACTGGATTTTTGTTGTTACCAGTTCGTTTCGTAAATTTTTTCCATGCCTACAGTGATCTGATCTTGAATTTGGATCGGTTTAATGGGATTGGTTGGTTTGTTGTGTACTGAATGGTTACACCTACCTGAAAACTTTTATTGATAATTAGCTCAGCAGTGTTTTGACAACTCAACTCTGCATGTTTTGTAATTTGTGTAGCACGGAGTAGAAGGGAGACATTTTGTAATGTTTTGTAATTCTAAAATTAAAATGACGGCAAGGCAAAGTTTGATATTGTTAATTTTTACTTTCTTCTATCTTTACAAGAAGAAAGTATTGGATTCATGAAAATTTTCGAATTCCGGTTTTCGACGGATTTACACATTTTAGGGGTCAGAGATTCCAAAAAACATGTTTTTACAAAATGTCTGTCTGTCTGTGTGTATGTGACACAAATTTTGTGGGCGCTCTATCTCAAGAACTAATGCACGGAATTTAATAAAAATTGATATTCAGCGAGTCCCTAATACAAATTGATGCTGATTAGTTTTTGGTGCAAATCGCTCAACAGGTGGCGCTGCTATGCTACATTTTTCACGATTTTCGCAATAGCTCTATCTCACGAACTAATGCACAGATTTTGATCAAACTTCAGATTTAGTTAGTCCTTGATATGAATTGATGCTGATTACGTTTTGGTGTAAATCGCCCAACAGGTGGCGCTGTTATGATGAATTTTGCAGGATTTACAGGATTTCCCCAATAGCTCTATTTTAAGAACTAACGCACGGATTTTCATCAAACTTCAGATTCAGTTAGTCCTTGATATGACTTGCAACTGATTATGTGTTGGTGTAAATCGCCCAACAGGTGGCGCTTCAGTGCTGCCTTTTTCACGATTGCCTCAATAGCTCTATCTATAAAACTAATGGACGAATTTTCATCTAAATTCAGATTTAGTTGTATGTTGACACAAGTTGTTGTTAATTAGGTTTTAGTGCAAATCGCTCAACAGGTGGCGCTGCTATGCTGCATTTTTCACGATTTTCGCAATAGCTCTATCTCACGAACTAATGCACGGATTTTGATCAAACTTCAGATTTAGTTAGTCCTTGATATGAATTGATGCTGATTACGTTTTGGTGTAAATCGCCCAACAGGTGGCGCTGTTATGATGAATTTTGCAGGATTTACAGGATTGCCCCAATAGCTCTATCTTAAGAACTAACGCACGGATTTTCATCAAACTTCAGATTCAGTTAGTCCTTGATATGACTTGCAACTGATTATGTGTTGGTGTAAATCGCCCAACAGGTGGCGCTTCTGTGCTGCCTTTTTCACGATTGCCTCAATAGCTCTATCTATAAAACTAATGGACGAATTTTCATCTAACTTCAGATTTAGTTGTATGTTGACACAAGTTGTTGTTAATTAGGTTTTGGTGTTAATCACCCAATAGGTGGCGCTGCTATGCAGGAATTTTCACGATTTTCGCTATAGCTCTATCTCAAAAACTAATGCACGGATTTTCTTCAAACTTCAGATTCAGTCAGCCGTTGACATAAATTGTTGCTGATTAGGATTTGGTATAAATCACCCAATAGGTGGCGCTGCTAGGCAGCATTTTGCTGGATTTAGACGATTTCGGCGATAGTCATATCTCAAGAACTAATGCACGGAATTTCATATCTTTAGAATCCTCATGAGATGCATAGATTGCCATTTAATTTTGGCAGTGTGATAGCGAATTTTGAAGTATTAACGTGTATGAGATAGAAGAAAGTTTTGGGATTGGTACATCCGACTAGTTTTTTTCTGTTTTTAGTTGTAAACTTTGAAAGTTGAATTACCTGTGCAATTTAGTTTGAAATTGTGAGTATTTGTTCATTTTTTTTTTTTTGCTGGAAAGTTAAATGAAGTTTACCGACGACTGGAAATTTACGAAATTATGGCAATTCAACATTTTTTAGAGTTGGTTTCAAGAAAGGAGATGCCTGTTAAGGTATGTTAATAATTTTATGCATATTTTGTTATAATGTTTTATATTAGCCGTTTATTGTATATTTCTCATGTATGCTGACCTTACAAATTTTGTACATTTTGAGATTGCTGCACAGCTAGAACTGCTGAATTCAGTGATTTTTTTCAGTAAATGAACGTGTAGCGCTCATACATTCATTTACAAACTGCCGCTTACGAGTTTCATGCATTTTTTAGATTGCTGCAGAGCTAAAATTACTGAATCCAGTGATTTTTTTTCGGTAAATGAACGTGTAGCGTTCATACGTCATTTACAAACTGTCGCTTTAATGAGCTTCCTGCGTTTTTCAGATTGTTGCAAAACTAGGTTGCTGTATTCAGTGATATATATAATTTTCTTTTCATGAACGCGAAGCGTCCATACTTTCGTAAATTAGAAATAAATTGTTCAGTGTTTACTCTGATATGGGTAGGTACTTTAAAAGATTTAAATGACGCAATGATTTTTTTCTGAAAGTTGTTGAGAAATGAAAATTTTAATCTTTAAATCATTACTCTGATTTAGAAAGGTAGTTTAAATCATTTGTTTTATTTTGAATGTCATAAAAATTATCTCTCCTGTGTTTTCTAATACGTCGTTATTTATAAATGTTGTATTTCCCATGATTCCAGGATGATGATGTAGTAGAAATTAGTCTGGCGGCAGTCAAGAAAGCGGGCCAATCACGTGAGTTTTCAGGTTGCTGCATTTTAGGTTGGTGTACGTGGGGTTGTTGATGCGTGTCAGAAAAGTCGCCAAATGTACTTTTTATTGGACAAGTACAAACATTGCATCTCTATTGAATGCGATCATTAAAATACAATTTGATTTCAAGTTCTTTTGTACAAAATACTTTTCTAGGCAAAATATCTCTCTTGTTCTGTTTTAGGTAAATCATTTATCCCCATTACACGTATTTAAATCCCACTAAAATAAAAAGGTTTGGCTACTAGAAATACACAAGGCAAATGAGACAAAAAGGTTGCAGTTCAAATTATGCCAATTAAAACAAGATTTGGCATGTTATCACTGGCACCCAGCAAACATAAAAGTACCCATTGAGAATTTTTATATTTAATAGCATGATTTTAACATTTAGTTTTAAAAATTTTTACTCTATATACAATAAAAATACTTATAAAAGCAATAAAGTCATTGCTGTGTTGCCAAAATAAAAAAAAAAGTTATTTAAATTCTAATCTGTTTATTGTACAGAATTCTTATGCTACAACCAGGAGTAGATTGTTCTGACATGCATCATTATCTATGCGTAGTGTTGTTCATTTGCACTACAACTTCTGCCAATCCACTGTCATTAAAGGTAATATTTTATAGTACTTTATATTAAACATAGTAAAAATATTCAGAGAATAATATATGAAACTGGTCCAACTGTTGAGACTCAGCTAAACTTAGAGAAACCATGAAGTAAAATGAAAAAAGATTAAGGCACAGATGTCATATACGCCCCCATATTGGCGGATTTTTTTCTGACGAAAATTCGGCGAAAACATCAACAGCATAAACAACAACATCCGTGTTACCATATCAAGCAAAATAACGACAATTTGGCGCCAGTCAAGTACCCGTTGCGTATATGATATTGGTGTCAGAAAAAAAATCGCGCCAATATGGGGCGTATATGACATCTGTGCCAAGATGAACAGTTTTCAAATTTGCGATATTTTATAAGACAAAAAAAAACATGAACAGAAAATAAAGCTAAATAAAACCATAGCTTACAGAAGAAAAAGAAAATGTATTACTAAATACTATATGATACGAAAGTTTAAATCGCATACTTAATGGCCAGAAATAATATATATATTACCAAATAGTTTGTAGCTGGACCTTCAAGAGAACATAATACTTGCCCATCATCTTTGACTAGAACCAATTTTGATACCGATGCTCCCCTAAAAAAAGAAAATAGAACAACTTAATAAACAAATAACATTCACAAACGGTCTAGTAAAAATAAAAATACAATAAAATATAAAAATACCCTTCAATGCCACAAAATATCTTCGTACTCATAGTTAGATGCAAATGAACTCTAAAATCTAGGGAATTGTTTGAACATATGTTTCATATGCTTTACTAATTTCAAGCTCAGCCAACTATGATGAAAAATTCAAAATATCTGATTCCAAATTCCGAAGGTTTCTGGGTCATTACTCAAGTTTAACAAAATCCACACCCAAAGAATCGGAGAAAACAACCCAGTTTCATTTTAGAAAAAACACTTTCAAAACAAACACAACGGATTAGCAGACTGACAAGTGATTCTCTTCGCGAACGGCGATTGGGTAGCGCGCGCATACACAGGAGACTGGAACAAAAAGAGCTTATAAGACGGGTTGCGAGGCTAACGAGAAAGACAGGCTACCGCGGTGGGTCCGATTCTTCTTTTTTTACAGACCGCTGGAGTCACGTGATGCTCTTTTTGCACACCTTCATTGGTGCATTCGAGCATCACGTGATTCCAGCGGTCTGTAAAAAAAGAATAATCGGACCCACCGCGGTAGCCTGTCTTTTTCGTTAGCCTCGGACGGGTTGCACATGACGTCACATGTCTGAAATCACTTCCTATGGCGCCCAAATATAAGGCGACTTCGGTGCTTTCCATTTGATTTTTTAGACTTATTTGCATTATAATGATTAAAATAAGGAAGCTCTAAATTAAAGGGAAAGATAACACATGCTTTTAACGGCAAACGGGGAGTTCTGTGCTCCACGTGTGTGCTCCAGAAGCTATAGTATCAGTCGTTGCTAATAGCAACGTGACGTCAATGCAAGGGGTACCACTTTGCCCCGGCGCGAAGGAGACTGAGGCATATGGAGTGAGATTTATTTTAAACATACAGTTACGGTGGATTGGGAGCTAAATACTCAGCAATGCTATCCAAACAGTACTAAAAAATTTTATCCCTTAAGGTGCGTTTTCACTGGTCTACCCAAGGTCTAACTTACCTAACTTTTTACCTAAACACAAGATTTTAGGTCGTTAGAACGCGATTTTGTAGGTTTGATTCGAGAGCAATCCTAAGCATGGCTTACCTAAGCGCAGCCAATTAAAATAGAGCTTTTGATAATAATGGCGGTGTTGTCAATTTACTAAGTGATATTTATGTTTTATATCGTTTTACTTGATGAATAGTGGAGTTTGGTACGTGCACGTGTGGGTGAGCTCTGCGCTTTCAAGTGGGGGCGTAAACCAACGTGGCGGCCGGTGTATTATTCTTGTGTGTTTTCCTTTTCTACTTTTTACAGTGGTGTGATACCGCTGGTGTATTTTTGATATTATATTTGTGTCTGCAACTGGGGTAAGCGTATTTAGTCATAATTTTGTTTTGATTTTAGAGCTGTAATTGGAGTTCTTCCCCGGTTTTGTTTGGGTTGTGTAGTGTAGCAGGTCTACCTACAGTTATGAGTAATACTATTGTTAAAGTGATTCCTGACTCAGGGCCGGAATTTATTAATGCAGTAATAAATGATGTTGCTATTTCGAGCTCTGAAATGCAGAATTTTATATTAAATAATGTTTCTGAGCCAGGTTCCGGAAATGAGAGTGTGAATATGGATATGACTGAAGCTGTAGATGGTGGTTCTCAATTTGTTGAAAATAACCCTTTATTTGCTCGTTCCTCTGCTGATGTTGAAGATTTGTTGATAAAGGCGGCTGGTAATGGAGGAAGGAACTTTAACATATTTTTAACTAGCACTGAGTCAGCTGCAATCCCAAAACGTAACCCTCGGGATGTTCAAATCGAAATACGGTCTAAAGTACAGAATTCTGAGAAAATTGACAATGTGAAATTCACTCGAGCTGGATGTTTAATTTTTTCTACCAAGGACGTTTCGTGCGCCAGAAATATTTGTAAAATATCTTCTTTTCTTGGAGTTCAGGTTTCTTCCAGAGTGCTATGGGAAAATATCTCAAACAGATTCTTGTTATTCAATATCCCGGTCGATATTCCACTGGCAGATATCGCTCGGGAGATAGAGGAGTCAAACAGTTTACACATCTTAGAAGTGCGTCGTTTTATGAAGAAAAACAGTAAAAATGAAACGTCCCCGGTGCTTTTTACAACTTTGGGTATTTCCCTCCCACCTGAAATTAAAACATGGTTTTCCGTCCAGCGCATACGGCAATTCATTGACCGGCCACGCCAATGCTCAAAATGCTTTAAATTTAACCATAGTACTACTCGTTGCAATTCAGAACAACTGTGTGCTACCTGTGGTATTCACCATGATGGTCCATGCACTGCCCCTCTTTCGTGTGCCAACTGCGGTGCGGAGCACAGATCGGATTTTAATCAGTGTCCGGTTCGTCTTAAAGAAGTCGAGCTTCTACGATTTAAATGCCAGAACTTCTTGTCTTTCATAGATGCTCGGCGGCAATTCTCTCCTAAATCTGAAATTAAGTCCTATGCCAAAATAGCTAGTGTCCAGAAAACAGAGGTGGATGAATTTCAAAAAATCATTGAAGTCCGCACCAACGCCATGCTGAAAATTATAGTTGAACTTTTTACCAAACAATCAGAGAAAGTGATTGAAGCTATCACGGATATGAGCAATATGCTCGTAAATTGCATGGCAAAATGGAACGATTTCTCACCTGAAAGACGAAAAAAACACAATCACGGCAGCGGCCCTCAGATGAGGTAGCGTTCGCCTTTTGGACTATGTTCTCTTCTTGTTTTGTTACTGGCGATTGCAAGTTGCAATTTGCGAAAAAAAAAAAAAAAAAAAAAAATGTTTTTGGGGGGTTTACTGTACACTTTTCTGTTAGTTTTTGCTAGGGGCAGTCGCCTTATTTGGTCTTGGTGGTTGTACTTTAGAGTACAGCTGTTTTTTGGTTTGTGGCCCTATGGGTATTAAAATTGTTCAGTGGAATTGCAGGAGTATATTGAACAAAGACCCCTGGCTCAAGTGTCCTCTGTTCGCCTCTGCGGATATTTTGGTTCTCCAAGAGACTTTTTTAGCTTCAGACAAGTCCCTGGTTATCCCGGGTAAAGTTGTGTATCGTTTGGATAGGGTGGACCGCCCGGGTGGTGGTCTTGCCATTGCGGTGAACTCCGCGTGGTCTTCTCAGCAGCTGAACCTCGCAAACTACAGCTGGGCCAATGAAGTGATGGGTATTCAGGTTTTCTTGAACTCGGGGCTGCTTAATATTGTTAATATTTATTCCTCGTCGGGTCTGGTGGTGTCTGACCTTGATGAAATCTGTCGCTCCTTGTCTGGTAGTTCTTTCATTTTGGGTGACTTTAATCTTCACCATTCGATGTGGGGTTCCCCGGTGTCGTCCCGGGCCAGTGAGCACTTTGTTGAATGGATCTCGGACAGTCCATTTTGTTTAATGAATACTACTGAGCACACGCACATGGCCCCCAATGGCTCCTCTTCTCTAATAGATCTGTCGCTCTGTTCTCCGGACCTTTATGCTTGTTCCACGCTGTCTGTGGTTGAGGATTTGTATGATAGTGATCATTTCCCGATTGCTATCTCGGTTGACCTTCGGTCGCCGCCTCTTCCTTGTTACACTCTTTATAACTGGTCGCTGATCTGCCGGGAAATCAATAACAACCTTCACTCTCTTTCTGAAATTGATTATGATGCCTTCCAGTCGATGGTCCATAGTGCCATGTCGAAGTTCAGCTTTGTTCGTCCTGGTCCGTCGAAGTCCCTCCCGGTCTGGTGGTCTACCAGGTGTAGTAACCTCAGCAAGCAGAAGAAGTTTTTGTTGAAGCGGGCCCGTCTGCTGGTCTCAAGTGATTATTGGATTAAGTACAAGAGGACGTCGGCTAAGCTTCGTCAGGTTGTCAAAGAGTCTAAGCGGCGGTTCTGGGATAAGATGTGCTGCGATGCAGGGGACCCTCGTCTCCTGTATAAAGTCTTTCAAAAAATTAAAAATCGCTCAAGTTCCCCTGCTAGCTCCCATTTTCTCCTACAGGGGGCTGACTCGTCTGGTGCAGATGCGGTATCTCAGGCTGAAATCTTGGCCGACCACTTCAGTGCGGACTGCGATCATGAGCCAATTCCTCTCACATATGGGGAAGAAGGCAGCTCCTCTCTCAACGGCCTTTTCACGTTACCGGAATTGAAAGATGCCATCCATCGCACAAAAACCTCCACCCCTGGGGAAGACAAGATTAGTGCTGCGCTTTTTAAAGGCTTAGATGACCTCGCGCTTGATCGTCTGCTGCAGCTCTTCAATGAAAGTTGGACTTCTGGTGACATTCCGTCAAGTTGGACTTCAGCTGTGATTCTGCCGATACCTAAACCTGGGAAACCAAAAACACATGCCTCCTCGTATCGCCCTATTGCCTTGACTTCGGTCATGTGCAAAATCTGCGAGAGGATGATCTCAAAGCGGATTACTCGTCTCCTCCTCGAAAATAAGATCCTTCATAGTAGACATCTGGGGTTCCAACCATTTCGTGATAGCCATACGGCGCTGACGATGCTGCATCTCGATATTCATCAGGCTAGGAGGGAGAAGAAGTATATCTTGGGGGTTGCCCTTGACCTTCAGGCAGCATACGATTCGGTCTATACCGACGGGTTAATTTACAAGTGTGCTCAGATCGGCATATCTGGCCGTATGCTTCGCTGGCTTCACTGCTTTTTATCCGACAGATCCATTAAAGTAGCTTGGAGAGGTGTCACATCGTCTACCCGGATCCTTCGTAGAGGGGTTCCTCAAGGGGCGGTGTTAAGCCCTACTCTGTTTACAATCTTTATGGCGGACTTTTTTGAAATTTTGGAGGGCCTCGGCATCAAATTTTTAATCTATGCAGATGACATCTTTGTCTACTGTGATTGTGCCTCTTTGGAGTCCTGCTGGACTAGATTGCAAGAAGCCTTAAGGCTGATCATGCAGTGGTGTAACTACTGGAAGTTATCTATAAGACCGGATAAGTGTCAGGCTATCAACCTCTCGAGAAGATTAGGGGATTGTGATTCTCATTTCAGTGTCAATGGAGGAATCATCGAGTGGTGCTCAGAAATTAAGTTTCTTGGGTTCTATGTGGCTCAACGGGGCGGCTTCCGTAAACATGCGGAATACCTCAGAAAGAAACTGTTCTCAAGAATAAACATTTTAAAGTCTTTGGCTCAGAAAAGGTATGGTGCAAGGTCATTCCACCTGCTCACCTTGGTTTCGGCATCCATTCGTAGTATCATGGAGTACGGTGCTGCTGTTCTTAATTTAGCCTGTCCTTCATTTTTCCATAAACTGGAGGTTCTTCAGACGAGCGCCCTTAGGGTGGCGTTGGGCCTGCCGAAGTGGACCCCTAACCTAGTATTAAGAAAACACGCTGATGCTTTCCCTATTATCGACAGGATTGGTATTTTGGCTTTTGGATTCTGGATCAAGCACCTGGCCTTGGGTAGTTGGTCTCCTCTGTTCGAGGCACGGGATGCGAGTCTGGCATCGATCACTTCTAATATCTCTTGTGTTTCTGATACTTTTAATGAGTTGAATTGCCGTGCAGATCATCTTCTATGCTTTCAAATCCCGCTGCCTATGAATGTGAATGCGATTCATATTGTTACTTCGGGTCTTTCTTTTCAGAGTAAGAATATGGCTGCTCCCATGTTGGCTCCCTTGTTTTCGGAATTTATCGAGAATTTCTCTGGCTCTTGGGAAATTATAGCCACTGATGCATCTAAGACAACTTCGATCACTGGGATAGCAGGCTGTTCGGCTATTGGTCATTTTGGGTACCGGGTTTCCCAGGTGAATTCGATTTTCACTGCGGAGGCTCTTGCTGTTGGCATGGCTATCGATGAGTTAGTCTCTTTGTCTCGTCCGGTCTTGATTCTCTCGGATAGCTTGTCGGTCCTCTCTGCTCTTCAGTCGATCTCTCTTAAGTCTCCTAAGGTCATCATCTGGCTGCATAATAAAATCATGAGGGTGTCGTCTCTCTCTCCTTCTATTCATCTGTACTGGGTTCCGGGTCACCGGGGGATCCCCCTTAATGAAAGGGCTGACTTTCTTGCAAGAAGTGTTAATGATTCTGACATTTTGATTGATTGGATCGCTCCGGAGGATTTAATCTATGCCTATAAGATGAAGGTCAAGCAGCGGTTTGGTCAGCTGTATGAGTCTGGTAAATATTTCTCGTCGCACGGGGACATTCCTAATGTTAAGTGTACTCATGGTTGGGCCGGCAATAGGAGAGATGATGTTTTGATTACTCGGCTCCTCTGTAGAATGTTGATAACTCCTGAGATGTTAGCTCGTTTCAAGCTTCTTTCTGACGGTAGCTGCCGTACGTGTGGTGTGTCTGACTCCTTGGAGCACGTTTTATTTTTTTGCCCTAGGTATCGGTCTCAGCGTAGCCGATGTTGGGATAATGCTGTTCTGAATAGCGAGTGCTTTAAGTCTTTTGTGTGTTTTATAAAAAAGTTTTGTGATTGTCATGGGTTCCGTGCGTCTACTCTGAACTTTCTTCATAGTATTGATCGGTTCTAGTGGTGTGCTGTTCGCTTTTTCTTGATTCATGTGCTTATTTTATCCACTGCTCGTGCTAGTGTGTTCATTCGTGACTGGACTTTTGGATCATTCGGGATAAAAGCCTTGCTGCTATAGATCCCAAAGCTCACCCAACTCAAACTCAAACTCAAACTCAAACTATCGTTTTACTTATTTATTTTGTTTTACGTCAAAGAGGAATCTATTTTTTGTGATTGAAGCAAAACGGTAAGTTTTATTGACATGTTGGATAGATATCATCCTTTATTATTGTCTTTTAATTTAATAAATTGTGGGTAATCCATATGGATTCTTTAAATTGTTGTTATTTTTGGTAATCATTCTACATTTTATTAATATTAGAATACTAATTATATAGTTTGTTTAAGGATTTTGTTGCGGATATAAGGATGAAGATATGTCCAGTTCTCAAAATTATTTTATTTTTATTGAACGTTAATAGTATACAAAGATTAAAAGTAATTTTTAAGAATGTTTGTTTCTTAAGATGAATTACTTGCTTCATTGATTATACTTGGTTACTTGATAGGGTATTTCCGATCAATTTAGATTTAAATTTCCATTTACTCACTTAAAATAATCGTAATTGTTAAGAAGGATATTCTTTACTGTAGCCCATTGATTTTTAAATGGAAAATTAGTTACAGGCAAACTTTAATCCAGTTTTGCTAATAGTAGGTATTTGATTATGCATGTTTAAGCGAGCATGTAAACAAAGTTTCTATAAAATAAACAAGCCGTTGTATTTTGTATTTTCCTGTTCTCTTTTAAGCAAGAAACATCTGATTGCAAAACAATTTGCTCTTTACTCCTTTTCAGATATTTACTTGTGAACTTTGTCATGTAAGGAAAACACTGCTAATCTGTTTTTTATTTTAATTTTAATGCTTTTCACCTGCAGATGTGCTATTTTTCTTTTTGTTGTTAAGATTAATGCTGAAACTTTTATGAAGATTTATAACTTTGTATGAAATTTAAATCAATTGAGAGATATTCAGACCATGTGTAGCTTTTCTATGTGCCCATTTTGAAGAATTTGTACACATTACCATTCCAATTCGATAAGCAGTTATAAATGCATATTCAATGTATTTTAAGTTAAATCTGCATGTCTTGTTAGCAATTATTTTCATTTATTAAAAAAGTATTGCTATCAAAATAATAGGAGATTCTCCATTTGAAATGCATATTTATAAAATTTTGTTTAAATTGTTATTTAGGTGCATTTCTTTTACAAGTATGGCTACAGATTTATCTTACAGCATAGGTCATCGGTTTTAAATGTACCTGGGCAATTCCATGCAAAGTAGGACATCATGAATGTTTTTTTTTCTTCTTAAGGCATAGGTGTATTATATATCTTTTTTTAGTAAAAAGTCCAAAGAAAAATAATATTGAGGAATTTTTCTATATTTAGATGTATTTTTTTTTTGTAAATGGGCTGCAAAATAACATTTTTTTTAGCAGTAAAAATGCCTGAATTTCGTACTATTCCAAATGCCAATTACTCATAATAGTTTTGTTTGTTTTGTTACAGTTTTATTTTTTACAGTAGTAGTAAGTATCTTTTTATTAGTTAATATTTAAAAAATAAAAAAAATAGATAATATTTTAATTTAAAAGGTTAATTAAATTTGTTCTTTGACATGTAACAAGAGTAACCAAAAACATATAAAAGTTTATCCTAAGGAGAAAAAAATAAATTAAAATCAAGATTATCCATATTGATGTGTTGCTTATCTATTATTTATGCAATCTTCAACAATATTAAATTAATTTATGAAAATAATGACTTATTACTTTAAATTTCATTTTGTAACAAGAGTAACTTTAGATTCTTTGTAACAAGAGTAACCACAACTTGCTTAATTTATTAAATGATTTTAATCACTTTTTTCATAATTTCAACACTATCTGTAATAGCTAGATGAAACTTGAAGTTGTTATAAACAGTTAAACTGAAGTTTGGCATATTAACAACTCAACTCAGCATAAATTAAGGAATAAATTAACATGTTCTTGTTCTATAGAATGCCAGGATTTTTTTTTTTACTTATAAGTAAATATTTTTAATAATTCTACATGTTAAGAACAAATTTAGAAGATACCAAGGTTTATAAAGCAATTTAGTAAGTATATTTTAGAATTAATGTGCCTATAGAACTTTAATATTATTAAAAATTGGGTAACTTTTCATTTCTTGTAACAAGAGTAACCAAAAATTGGTTAATTTTTTTTAATGATTTTTGCCAGATTTTATTCATTTTGTCTTGAATAACTACAAGAAACTTGAAGTTTTAATAAAACAAATAAACTCAAACACAGCATATAAATAACTCAACTCAGCAGAAATTAAGGATCAGAATAACACACATGTAATTTGTTCTAGATTGTCAGGGAGTTTTGATTCTTAATAAATTTGTTAATAATAAATAGATTATGCCATTGACAAATGCAGAAAAACAAAAGCGCTGGAGAGATAAACAAAAGGCACTAAACCTTGATGAATATAAGAAAAAGCATAATGAAGAACAAAAGCTTTCCAGAATGAAACAAAAGTATAATCTAAATAATCTTCCAGCTGCTGAAAAGAAAAAAAAAGATGCTGAAAATAGAAAAAGAATAAGAGAAAGAGTAAGAAAATGTAGAGAAAAAAAGTCTAAACTCAGTGAATGCACTACGCCATATAGCAAGAAATCGACACTAAATAGAGCTGTTTCACAAGCAAGGAAATCCTTGCCTAGCTCACCAAGACGAAGAAAGGCAGTTATATCAAAACTAGCAGTGGATGAATCGATTGTTAAGCCCAAACAACTATTCAAAAAGGAATTTGATGAAAACAAGGATAATTCCGAGCCTGATGTGGTTGATATGGTGGAAAAGTTTTATGAGCAAGATGACATAAGCAGAATTGCACCTGGAAAGAAGGATGTCATGGTGATTTATGCCAATGGTGAAAAAATTACAAAACAAAAGAGAAAACTGTTCACATCATTGAAAGAAGCTCATGCCCTCTTCTTGAAAAACCCTCCTTCAATTTCACTTGGAAAAAGCAAATTTGCACAATTACAACCAAAGCATGTTTTACTTAACAGTAAGCTTCCACATAATGTCTGTATGTGTAAATACCATGAAAATTTTATTAACTCATTAAATTCTTTAAGTAAGGCAATTGCGCATATTCCACCCTATACACATGACTTCCCAAACACACTTATCTGTGACATAGCGACAGAAAATTGCTGGTTTAAAAAATGTAATGAATGTAATTTCGAAAAAGCTTTCTTAGACAAATTTAATATATCAGAAGATGATTCTGTTTCATGGTATGTATGGAAGATGGATGGAAAAGAGAGAATAGACAAAGTTCTTCAAGAAGGAACAACCCAAGAATTGTGTGATTATATACATTCTCAACTTCCAACATTCATGGAACATTGCTATATAAAAAGAAATCAAGCTGAAAAGTATAATGCTGCAAGGGAAAAAGCCTTATCAGAAGATTTTGACAGGAAGCAAGCACTAGTACAAGTTGATTTTTCCGAAAATTATAAATGTATGTTCCAGGATGAAATACAATCTGCTCACTGGGACCAGTCCCAGGTGAGCCTATTCACATCAGCACTTTATTATGATGGCAAAATACATCCATTAGTTTTAGTATCGGTTGAATTAACCCACAGTAAAGAAACTGTGATTGCGTATATGGATATACTTTTTGAGAAAATCCCAAGTCATGTTGAATTTTTAGATGTGTGGTCTGATGGGCCCGCATCACAATTTAAAAATCAGTATGTGATGTCATCACTACCCCATTTAGAGAGCAAGCATAATGTGGCTATAAAATGGAACTTTTTTGCCACATCACATGGCAAAGGACCAGTCGATGGAATAAGAGCTACAGTAAAGCGTATTGTTTGGAGCAATACAAAAAACAGACGATGTATGGTACGTAATGCCTCTGATTTTGCAAAAGCAAGTGAATCATCAAAGATTGAGGTGATAAATATAGAGCCTGACATTATTGAAAAAAGAAATATGCTTTTAGATTGTAAATCTATTTTTACCGAAAGTTTGCCAATTAAAGGCATAGGCAAAATGCATTGCTTCTCAACAGTAAATGGAAAACCCATAGGTTCTTTAGTAACAACTAATAATGCCCCAAACATAGCAGGCCAGGAAGATGATTACATGACAGGAGAATGGGTATTAGTAGAGTATGATGAAAAATTTTATCCGGGTGAAGTTATAAGCAAAATGAATGACTCTTATTCTGTAAATGTGATGATTCCTGCAGGCAAAAATTGGAAATGGCCAAAAAATCCTGATCAAATTTTTTATAAAAAAGAAAATATTGTAAAAAAATTGAGTTTCCCATCAGTTGTAAACTCTAGAAATCATTTTTCCTTTGATACAATTTAATAAATGCATCATTATATAATTATTTGTTCTCATAATGTGTCTTATAACTTTTTTACCAAATCCTTAAAAGGGAATGTAACAAGAGTAACCATTTTTTTGTAACAAGAGTAACCTGGTTTTTTTCCAATTTTAAATAATATATTAGAATTTAAAACTTTTAGATAGCTGTCATTTAATAAGTAATCATTCTTTTTTTTTTTTAAATAATTTTAAATTTGAAGATTTTGTTATGTTGTTTAGATAAAATAATCATTAATGTAGAGGAGTAAAAAACTTATGTCTTTTTCAGGTAACAAGAGTAACCATACTTTAGATGACTCAGTCTATAAAACTAATGAAGTTTATCATATTTTTCTTGCACAAATACAAAAAGTAGACATTCTTCTTTATTATTCAGCAAAAAATTCCATGTATTTAAAAAAAGGCATCAAAAGTAATACACTTCTATGTTAAAACACCATCATAAATGTAACAAGAGTAACCGTGGAATTGCCCACCTATTTATCTATTAAAGTAAAGAACTATTTATTCATTTATTTATTTTTTTCAAAAATCATTACTTATTATTCTTACTATTTTTGAAAATGGAATTCATTATCAAAAAATAAAATGCTCTCTGTGGGAGATTCTTTGAGTGTATATTAAAGTTTTAGACGAATCATGAATTCATGATGTATATAAATTCAGTGGTCAAAATAGTATATTAGAAGTAATGAAACTATAGTAGGTCCTAGTTTTGTCATTGTTTGTTGTGTAATATGCTGTTTTTTAGGAAATATAATTTTACGAGTAATGTAATAAAAATAAACTTGTTTGTAAGAAGCATCAATATTTTTGATGTTACATCCAGAAATTGTATATATCAATCAATACAAAGTATACCAGTGGAGGTAAGCGTCTGGCAGATCAGCTGGTGCCAGGATACATCTTCAAATTTGAATGCTTTCAGAAAATCACAAGTGTGTAGTTTTATTGTATAATAAGTGACTACCATTAGTGATCGTCTGCAAGCAACTGGACTTCAGACCAAGCCCTTGGACTTGAGAAAAGAAGATTTTAAAAAATCTGTGAGTACCACTTCTATGTCAAAAGAGGAGACAGTAAAGTAAGTTTATTTAAGTAGCATCAAAAATAATATTTGTGCTCCCTACAAACTAGTCTTTTTTTAATTACATTACTCGTTAAATTACATTTTCCAAAAATAGCATTCTGCACTACAAACTATGAGAACACAATATATTACTGAATGAGTAAGTACAAAAATTATTTAGCTGAAAATATTTTTAAATGCCCATATTGCAAATATAATGTGAAATAAGCATTTATATGTTTCAGTCTGGGGCATAAAAAAAAGTCTGCTGCTAAGTAAAAAAAAAAAGTGTGGGCCAGCCTTACGTATATCTTCATTTTGTTTGTTACCAGGGCAATTGCACTATTTGGTTTTATTTTAAAAGATGAAAAAAAAAAAAGGCGAGGGAAAGGGAAGATATGTTTTTAGATAATAAAAGTTTCTAGTGTTTTCTTTTTTAAAGTAAAAAAGTGTTCTTAAAAGATGCAAAAATAGTTTGTTGTTTATATTCATATGAGACTAAGTGTTTTTGAAAGTAAAATAATAATAATAATAAAAAAGATAGTTTGTTGTTTTAAGACGACAAAGTGTCTTCTTTTTTCCTTATGTTAATTAGGGGCCGTTCAAATATTACGTAAGCACCTAAGGGGGGGGAGGGGGTTAGCGATTTGCTTATTTTTGCTGACAAGGGGGGAGGGGGGGTTTGAATGATGCTTACGTAAGACATTTTCAGAATCTCTAACTTGTAAAAAAAAAAAAATTGTAAAATTTCAAATTGAAAGAAAGAAACAGCAAAAGAATATAAACTTGAAGTTCTGATGTCAGCTATTTTGACCGCACAAGGAAAACATAAACGATCTCTTTTATCTAGAGGTGACTGTTCATGTTTGATGCATGAGGGCTTATTATCTCTGAGAACTTACTACTATTTCTAATTGTGAGACTAGAATAGAATAGAATTGAATGGACCGATGCGATATGATGTATTGTGACAATATGAGTTTTTCGGGAAAGCTTCCAAAACGTAAGTAAAATTCCATCTTTTTTGTTTCCACCCCTCCTCTGTCAAGTGGTTGAACCCCATAACCATAGTGACTGACTGCTCTACTGTCTGGTGTCTCGTGAGTTTTGAAAACCTCTCAGTAGAGATCTGCATGGGCCGGGCTCGGGCCTATTTTCATTCACGGCACTCGGAGCGGGCCCGGGCCATACATTTTTCTGAAGGCTCGGGACGGGCCGGGCTTAGTTACTACTCTTTACAGGCCGGGTTCGGGCCTTACTTTTTTCCTGGGGAATCGGGACGGGCCCATTTTATTCTGTACAGAGCCGGGACTGGTTTCATTCCAAGTCTTCAAGGCCCAAAATTTTAAGTCCTAGTTTTGACGCAGCCCGTATGAAAATCATTGTCTCGGCGTGGCCTGATCCGTTCAAAGGTCAGTAAAATTAGGTCAGGCTCAAAAAATTTTGAAAAAAATATACACATTTTTAAATCGCTATTATTCTACAATTAAACATTCAAATTTATTCTTTTTAAAGAATAGTAGATTTCTACACTTATTAAAATACAGCTAAATGAAAATATAAGAAAACATGTGAGAAGGAACCTGTCTATGACGAAATCCTGTTATAAACTGAAAAACGTGTTGATCCATAGAAAATTAATATACTAATACGTAAGAATAGGATATATAATACATTTACAACTTGCTAAGAAGGGCACTCATCTATAACGGATTTTTTTTCTTTTTTATGCAATTCCGTTTTGGAAGATTTTACTGTATAGCATTTTTCAGATTTTTAGCACTTCAATACATGGAATATGGATTAACGATATTAATGATAGCGGATTCATTTACATACAAGAAATAGAGATTGATTAAAAAAATAAATGTCGCAGCCTGCGCCACTTCTATAAAAATGAAGATTATAAACATAAAAAAATAGTTAAGACATATTTTTGGCCAGAATTCCTCGTACGAGACAAATCTTTAACCAAATCGACATAAAAATCAATGTTTTGTAGAAATTCAATCGGGCACGGCCGAGATTTTAACTTTTTTTTCAGGTCGGGCCGAACTTTTAACTTTTTTATCGGGCCGGGCCAATAATTTTTTGTACGGGCCGGGCCGAATTTTTTTCTCTGTGAGTCGGGCGGGGCCGGGGCCTGGAAATTTCAGCCTGTGCAGACATCTACCTCTCAGTACTGCAGTGTAGTGGTGTTTAAAATAAATAAAATCAGAAATATGTCTTCATTTCGAGAAATCTTGTATAAAAAACTTTTTGAAAGTTTCAAAAAGTCTGCATCAGATAAACCTTTGAAGGATATCCAATGTAAAACTAATGATGTGTGGCGGCAGTACAAAAAGTCTTCTAAAACTGACAAAGAGTTAGAGGTATTGGTGCTAAAAAGAATTGAGGACGAACTGCGTAAGGCAACCAAAAAGAAATCAGTCTTTCTTGATTATTTTATAAAGGTAATTAATAATCAATTTATTCTTAAAATTTTAAATATATTTTATCATAACTTTAAGTTTACATAATTACTTGTAAAAATTGGAAAAAAGATAGATAAGATAAAATGACCGTGTAGCCTTGGTCAGTATGGGAATAAATAAAGACCAAAAGAACGTCAAAAAACGAGTTATTACTTTTTAAATATGGCGTAGCTAAGCTAAGCCTTATTTTTTCTTTTCAAATAACTCAAAAATTAATGCATCCATGGGGGAAAAAATTAAAAAATATGTTAGTTTTGTAGCAGATAATCTTCTAACTGTTTTCAAATTTTGAACCTTACTAAAAATGAAATGTAACCCAATTGAATTGAAACCAATGTATCTCAAATTCAAAAACAGATAAATAAGGTTTCCAGTGATCTCAAAAAAGGAAAAACAATCCTTAAAAAGGAAACGACAAAATGCTGAATACCAAAGAAAACATCGAACCACCAAACGAACAAAGCTTGGAGAAATCTGCCATGATAATCCAGACATTAAAAAAAAAAAATAGCTTTGAGGGAATCAGTAGGAAGACCAAGTTTAAACAACCATTATTACTTAAAGCAATAGCAGACATAGCTATTATTGGAAGCGCTGCAGATGCAAAAAGAAGAAACAAGTCCGAAGTGTCAAAACTCTCGATGACTTGACTGCAAAACTGAAAAAGGTTGGTTTTGCAATAAGCAGGAGTAGAACATATCTTCGTTTGCTTCCAAAAAATTCCTCAACCATCGAGTGTCGAAGACATGTCACCACAGTGCCGATAAAACTTTCTTAGATTCTGGCTGATTATCACCGATCTCACATTGATACCCAATTTGCAGTAATATCCATCCATTATTTAGAAACTTTAGCTTCAATTTTTGGACCCATGCAAGTGTTTCTTCTTTCACATGATGACAAAGCGCGCGTACCTTTGGGAATTACAGCAGCCAATAAACAGGCTCTGATACTGATGCATATGGAGTATCGTGTATCCTTAAGCGATCACGACTGGGTCATCGCTGAACGCCGCAAACTTATCCCATGTGTTTACGCTGGTATTGTGATTCCTCCTGGCATGGCAGGTCAAAGTAAAGCCATACATAGGTTATTCTGGTCCAACGTTAATAGCTATAAGAAGTGGGAAACACAGTTCTTCCACACCAAATACTCATGCTCAGGATTTTGAAATTCTATTAATACTCAAAGATTTTGAAAAATTAGTGAAAACAGAAGAGGGTTTCATCAAACCTGCATTCATAGTTACGGTTGATGAAGGTCCAAACGAGAATCCCCGCTACCAGAAAATTATATCGTTTGCTATTAACCATTTCAAAAAGCATGATTTAGATGGAATTTTCATAGCGTGCAATGTTCCTGGAAGAAGTGCATATAATCGAGTAGAAAGGCGAATGTCACCACTCAGTCGAGAACTGTCTGGTTTTATACTCCCTCATGACCATTATGGTTCCCATCTCGATGAGAACGGTCTCACTATTGATGAAGAAATGGAGCAAAATAACTTTGCATATGCTGGTAAAACTCTCTCAAAAATCTGGAACTCATTAAATATTGACGGTTATCGTGTTACTGCCACACATGTTGATTCCGGTGAAACAGACTCTCTTGGTTATGACTTGGATTGGTATTCGAAGCACGTACAAGAAAGTCAATACTTGCTACAAATTGTAAAATGCGAAGAAAAGATTTGTTGCTCTCCTGCACGTAGTGGGTTATTTCGTATATTAAAACGACGATTCATTCCTCCTCCAATTAAAATAATACAATCTTCAAATGACATCATTACAAGTGAGGAGGGGAAATTAAAGATTTAAGTCTCCGTCAGGCCTTAAATTTGAATATGACAGCAAAGGGATTTTTAAAGATGCCGTATGACTATTTTTGACCTTCCATAAATTCGCAATTATCCACGAGAACTTGTAGAAGTTGTGGCCAATATCATGCATCTCAGAAGTCAGCAAACAGACACAAAAAAATTCAACAGAGTGAAAAAAGCGAGAAGGACTGCCTTATACGACCATTGAGAATTGCTGCTCGTCGAGCAAATGAACTTATGCACTCATAAAATTCGTGGAAGATATGGAAGATGTTGAGTGGATCAATGAAGATGAAGTTGATAAAGATTGCATCCGAACAGTAAGCGATGAAGATAATCAAGTAAAACTGGAAACTAATATCATAACAGATATGGAAAAATGGCTTGAGCAGACGTGGTCAGCATCAGGATAGATATTGTCATGTTCAAATTTAAATTTTTCAAATGGCTAAGTTCTTTTAAAATTGTGATCTAAGAAATTTTCTTAAATAGAATTGTAAAGAAATAAAACAAGCGTTTATTATTATTTAGTAGTTATATTAGTCGAGTAGAGTTTTTTAATTTGTATTGTGTCCTAATTTTTTTTTAAGTAAGGGGGGGGTTCCAATTTTCTTACGTAATTATTAAGGGGGGGTTCGCGATTTGCTTATTTTTGCTGACAAGGGGGGAGGGGGGGGTCAAAAACATGCTTACGTAATATTTGAACAGCCCCTTATATTTATTGTCATCAGAGCAGTTACATGATACGGTTGGTATGATTTAAAATTAAGTATCGACCGAAACTGAAACTTGTTAAATTTTGATTCTTCGATTGCTTTTTAGTCTTATTGTTTTGTTAATAATTATGAATGCAGAAAAAAAAAGAAAAATTTAAATGAGAAATCTTTATTTTTCGTTAGGAAAATTTAAAAAATTAGATTGAAAACAGTGATTTATAAAGCATGCAACATGCAAAAGAAAAAAAAAAAACCTAAATAAACAAACTGTCAACAACATTGCATACTTAAATAAATTGTCACATTGTATTAACCTAAATAAACAAACTATCCGTTGCAAATAATGTTTAAAAAATTAATGGTAAGGTAATCTTTCAAAAATTAAAGTTATGACAGAAACATTTTTATAATTAGAGGTTGCCACCTTTATGCGTATAATAAACGTAATGTTTTGTAGAAAGATTTTAAAGTCCACCAGAACAACTTTAAGTATATGCAGGTAAGACAAATTTCTGCAACTTTTAAAATTAATATAACTGTTTTTGTATTTAAACGTAGCTTTATTAAAGTCTTCTGACAGTTGATAGAATTTAGGCCCTAATCTAAGTGGAAGCATGTGTAATTTTATAAATCATTGCTTAGGGCTAAAATTCTTTTATGAAGTTTTTCTTAATGTTAAAAGTGATATACTATTTTAATAAATATATATATAGTCAGCTATTTTCAGTTTCCCATACTTGATTTTGAGTAGTACTTTAATAAAAAATCAACATTTACCATTTGAATCAAATATTTATTTATATTTGTATTATATTTTGCCTTTCATTTTTTAAATATTAATATGTTTAAAGTGCTTTTATTTTTTTTTTAAATATAATTATGTGTAAGATATTTTGATTTAAAATTTCTAAGGTGTTGAGATTTGCCTTTTGGGAATCTATATTATAACTTTATCCTAAAATTTGATGAAAATGTAATGTAAACAAAAAAACTGTTTTGCAGTATCATATCTTTTTTAAAATACCATGCAATAAATTTATTTCATAATTTATATAGTTATAATAAATTTATATTTATAAATATTTAAAGCATTTTAAAAGTGTTTTTTCCTAATTAGCATTCTGTAATAAATATTTAGATAATACAGTAGCATAACTATTTCTGTTTTTGTCTATAAGCGTACTTAAATTTCTTAGCTAATTAATAGTTAGTTAGGCTTAGATGCCTTATATTCCCAGGTGGCCGCTATCTTGGATGTTTTGAGATTTCTTGGTGATTTTATGTTGGCAATCTTTATCGATATGTGGAACCCCGTGTGAGTTCTGCCGTGTCATGTTCTGGGAACCCCTGAGAAGCTCATTTTCGCTTAGGATTTTGTGGATGTGTTTTGATATTGTGTTGTATTATTCTGTCTTTTTATTTTTGTTAAATTTATTGGATGTATTTGATTGACTATGGTTTCTGTAGTCTGAACACTCTTGCTGAAGTAATTAATAAATTTGAGGAAATTTTGACGAAAAAAGGAGGTTTGTTTATAGTGTGTCTATGCGTATTCATAAGCCTATTTTTGAAAATGATGGTGATGCTATGACAGTATTTCATGCTTGAGCTTTCAAGAAAGCAAACGTCTGTTAAGGTATGTTAATAATTTTATGTATATTTTGTTGCCTTTCGAGTTTTTTACATTTTGAGATTGCTACACAGCGAGAACTGCTGAATTTTGAGAATGCTACACAGCAAGAACTGCTGAATCCAGTGATGTTTTTTTTTCAGTTAATAAGCGCGATTACTGATTGGCACTTAATGAGTTTCGTGCATTTTTGTGGTCGCGGCAGGAGTTTGCGGAATCCAGTGATTTTTTTTTTTTCGGTTAATGAGCGCATAGCGCTCATACAACGTTTAGTGAATGCCACTTTAATGAGTTTTGTTTATTATTTACATTTTATTTTCGTTAAGTCTAACATGCGTATAAACCGGTGTTTGGCGACATTTACTACTTGCCGGAAAAGGGGTTTTCACTCCAAGAAAAATTCCAAGATGGCGGCTCCGGGAATTTATGACATCTGTTTCTATAGTTATGATGTCTTCATTATTGTTAAAGTAACAAACGAAAATTCAAGATTGAGTGAGATGAGATATAATGTATTTATGATGACTCAAAAAGTGGATTATGGTTTTCTGAACAAAAATTGCCTTTGTACCTATCATCAACCACAAAAGTTTTTCCATTTTGTTATAAACTCTTTTTTGTAAAAAAGCAAGAAACATATTATTTACTAAACAAAATTTAGAAACTTGTATTTGTACATCATTAATTCCTATGAAAATCCAAATTAATCATCATTTTAATCCTCATCATGGTTATTTTTTTAAGTTACAGCAAACAAATAATCTAAAAGCACCTTATTTTATTTAAATATGAACTTGTTTCTAATTATTTTAAATATATTTATAAGTTGACAGTTAAAGGTAGAAATTGTGAAAAGTTTTTAAAAATGTGTTTCAAAAGGTTTTTTTAAGTATTCGGTTCGGCTGAATACTTTGATATTCAGCTTAACCAGATAGTTTGATATTCGGTGCATCCCTAACCAAGAGTAGACTCGTGTTACCTAATACTCCAGAATTGTAAAAATGATGTACACCTGAGTGCTTCTTTTGGCAATAAATTTTAGTATCTTTAGGAACTTAATTATAAAGTGATAAATGAATTTTAATGCATCTTTCTGTTAGAGTCACAGGTGATAAATCTCCAAATATTTTCTATGGTTAAAATAACAGGGTTTGCATCAAATCATGTCATTAAAACAAGCCAACTGGCTGTGAAACTGTAGCAGCAAAATATTAGGTAACAAATGAAATATAAATAAAAAATAAAGAATTTTTAATTACAATAATAAAGAAATAATTTTTTTAATCTGCTTTTATCAAATGATAATTTAATATTAAGTAAATTATAATTAAACTTCGAAAAAATAATTTAAAAATTCTCAATACATAGTTTCAAAAATGTTTTTGTTCGCCTTTTCTGTTGTCATACTTGAAAAAACGGGAGAAAAAATAATCATTTTAATAAATTCAGTAGTTCATGCTTTCTACCAAGTCGAAGTGGTGAATTTTCCATAATTAGAGTCATGCCAAATTAATGTATTGTAACAGAAGTTTTTTGAATCAACATGAATTATAGTCCTGAAATTAGGGATGATTTTTATAAACATTCAATGTTTATAAAAAAGTGGTTAAAAAAAAAAAAAACTATTTTTACTTTTATACTTATTTAGTAGTAACTCTATCATTTTTATCATAATTTAACATTTAAACTTACAGAGAGGCAACATAATGCGTTTCATTGGCATGTTACGGTTGGAGATATATTTATTAGTGAAATCATTGCTATGCCATTTGATCCAGTGAAATTTATCAAATTCACAACATTTTTGGGTAGGTACTTTATGTCAGCCAGGCACATGAAATAAACCAGGGCTGAAACTAGCCTTTTTTGCACCCAGCACAAACATAGATTTTGCCCCCTCCCCCCGGCCTCCGCAAAGTAAATTTACGAAGAGAATTTTAATTCTAATCGCTGACTTATTTCAAATTTAAAATATGTAATAAAAAAATACGTAATCAACTTTGTCAAATATTGATTCATTAAAACTTTGAAAACGAAATCCAAAGGAAGTCACATGAAGAAACTATGCAGATTCGCAAGCTAATGTTAAACTTATAGGAGCATTCTTTTCAAATTTCTCGTTTGCACTTTAATATTTTTAAATGATTTTTTCCGTTTGGGACAGCTGAGGTTGTTTTTAACAGGATAAATGTTTACTTTTTAAATTTTGTTTGCAGTTTTTTAAAATATATATATAAAATTACTTTCACTTTTTGAACCGGTTCTGAAAGTTTAAGTAGCCTCATAAAAAAACTTGAACCAAAATCGAAAACGTACAACCTAACAATGTTAAAGATCAAACTCAGCTATCTTAAGAAAAAAAAAATATTTAAAAATATTAAAATGCAAGCGAGAAATTTGAAAAGAATGCTCCCATATTTAACATTAGCTTGCGAGTTTCTTCGTGTGACTAGTGTAGCTTCTTAAGAAATCAAAAACCAAAATTCATTTGACACCCCCTTCGTTTTCCTTATGGCGACCAGGGAACATGCCTCCTCTGCCCCCGCCCCCCCCCCCTTCTAGTTTCGATCCTGAGATAAACCATTAAATAATGTCATCATTTGTATTCATTTTTTTTTTAAATATAAACCTCTCATTCATTTTATTTAAAATACAAAATTTTCATTTAAAATACATATATTACATACATTTAAAATAAGTGCATTTCACTTATTTCATTAAAAAAAGGGAATAAAACAATAAGGAGAAATAATACGATGAACCAAAATTGATTTCAACCTCAGTACATCGTTTCTAATTTATACAAGTGAACACTAACAGGAATTATTGCTGGAAGAAAAAAAAAATATCCAAGATAAAAGTACCTTTTTTGTGATCTATTCACAAAAACAGGGATTGCCCCGGCAAACATTTATACCCCTTTATTCTTCTTAATAAAAGAAGCCCCTTCACAAAATTATTCTCCATAAAAGCGACTTCACACAATAAGAAAAAATTGTTGGGATTTAAAATGAGTAATTTACAAACAAAATAAGCTCAGAAGAAAAGTATAGCAGGAAGACATTTAAAAAAAGGAACCCTAAAGCCGTTCGAACCACAGACAATCTGTGGTTCGAACGATCCGAAATCCGACGAACAAACTTAAACCAGATCGAAACATTTATCGCCAAACAAAGCGCGCCAAAAAAATCGCCAAATCTTCCGGCACAGGTTATGGGACTCTTCCCGATTTAACTAAATTGGATAATTTTATACTGACTGTAGTGATGATATGTATAAGAGAATCTGCCAGTGTCACAGGCATACGGTTCAGGGATGTATGGAGGGTATATGGTGGTATACGCCGTATAACTTAGGGATTTTTTTAGGAAACACTGTATACCATCTGTTTCTCAAAAAAGCTATAGTATATACACTGTAGAGTATACTCTCTGCCTTGAGCGTATGCCTTCTGCTTTTTTTACGATTACACCACTGGTACAGTTGTATGTGCTCATGGGTCCCAAGTTCCACCATTAATTTCTAAAATATTCTTTTTCACTCTAATATAAAAAAGGTTTTATTTTAGATTTTATTTAAGTTTTAAAGATTTTTTTCACACATATTTTTTTCCCTTAAATTTTGTTCTTTTTCTTTTGTTACAGAGATAAACATTATTAGGAATTTCTATTGCTCTAAATGTGCCATTTTTTAAAAAATATAATAAAATGTTAAACGTTTAAAGTTTTATAAAAAAAACTAAAATATAAAAAAAATTCCATATTTAAAAAAATAATAAAATAAAAATAAACATTCTTAAATGTTAACTTTTCTTGTGAAATATGAAAAACGATTCACAAAAAACAGTGAGTATATCACTTCATAAGCGGGTCGGAACATTCAAATTTTTACATTGCCTTAATGTTTTAATTTGTTGATTTATTTAACAAATATAATTCTACTCAATTTCTTTAAAAGGAAATTCAAAAAGCAACATTAAATTTATAGTCGATCTCTATTACACATGTGCCACTAATAATTTATTCAGTATGTTTTTAAATATACATAAATCATGGTGACCTAGTGTTTTTATTTAATTTAGGAGTATAACTATAGCCACAATTTAAAGTTTGAGTAAACAATGATTTGTGGGGCATTTTTTAAGACCCTTTAGTGGGGAAAACAGTCGAAACTTTCGATTAATTTCTGTACAAAATATTTGCTACTACTAATTAAACTGACAACAACAAACAACAATTATTTGTTTACATTTTTTGACATCTGTTCGATCTGCAGACAGTAAAGCCGTAAAGTAGACGCTTGCGCAGTAAAAACTTGCCTTTGATTGGTTGGCGTAAAGATTTTATATGTAACCAGTGAAAACGCTCTTAGGTTAAGGTTTTGGGTCACTAGGATTTTTTAGGTCGTTAGAACGACCAGTGAAAACGCACCTTTAAATGTGCGACGATACTGCTAAAATGCCAAGTGTCGATCGCAGCGGCACATAGACATCTCATATAAGTGGACGATTTTGTAATATTTGATTACAGAAAAATTCGAACTGGATTTTACAATTCAAATATTTTTTTAGCATTTTGGAAACACTTGACATGTTAGGCTTAAATCAACTCGCAGCAACTGGCAGCAAGTATCGTAAAAATAAAATAACTTTAAAAAGTAGTACATTATTTTTTAAAAAATCGGTATAAAATAGGAAAAGTTATATTCAATAATACGTTTAACATAAATAAAATACATACCATTCTGAGAAGTATTTATTAAGGAAAATACCACATTGCACCAATTTACAAAAAATCACCGTTTCCTTTCACATTCGGGATTCAAAACTCTCGTCAATTCATTGATTCATTCTCAAATTCTCACTCCATTCCAGCGCGCACTGATCTTTTCTCGCCAAATTATTTGGCTACATTTCCCTTTCGCCAAGGGTGTCCAAAGCTTGAGGGTTTGTAAATTAGCTAACTGGACTCAGAAATGGCAACCCTTTCTTGAAGCCGGGATCTATCATAGATTAACATACAAGATGGGGCATTCCCATAGAGTGTAATGGTAATGCGATTACGATCGTAGCGCCTTTAGTGACAATGGGGAAGAAACTCCACATCCTTGTAAAATGTTTATCATTGAGATAGCCTGAGATTACCTTATTGTGATCTTTCTTTTTTTTATGTTTACGTTTTCAATGGACTTTACCCACGAATGGCAAAAACCACGCCTCTGCGGGAATTTCCCCTCCGCAAAAGACTGTTTATTGGACGAAAGGGAAGCAACGTTACAATGTTCTTCACGCCTATTGGTGTTTTTCCACTATTTAGCCGCAGGTGACATCACATGGGTAAAGTCCATAGAATCTTACACCGATACATGAACATAGAATAGATATTCTATTTTATATATCTAATATCTATTCTAAGTTCATGCACGGATATATGTTTTAGGTAGATTTCGTAAGAAATACTACCTATTGCAGTCGTTACCATGGTGCGACTTTTGAAAAATTCCTTCATAACTTTTCATTATAGGACCCCAGGAACACAAAACCACCCCCACCTAAAAAGTTTATATATATATATATATACCGGGTGTCCCAAAAAGGACTGACTGATTTTAAAATTCAATAACTTGCAAACGGTGACAGATATTTAAAAAATTCTTGCATTAGGGTTATGCATAAGGTCAAAAGTTTTTTTACAGTGATTTTCAATTTTAGTTCGAATTACAAACAATAGATGGCGCTGCGATCAATAGACGCTGAATTCAGGCTCGATTTTTGGTACTTCGTGGCCCGGATAATACATTTCCATCTCCTTTTTCAGCATGGAACAAGAGAAAGGACGAGAAATCGAGCCTGTATTTAGCGACTATTGCTTACAGCGCCATCTATTGTTTGTAATTCGAACTAAAATTGAAAATCACTGTAAAAAAACTTTTGACCTTATGCATAACCCTCCTGCAAGAATTTTTTAAATATCTGTCACCGTTTGCAAGTTATTGAATTTTAAAATCAGTCAGTCCTTTTTGGGACACCCGGTATATATATATATATGTATGTATGTACTAAATTTTGTCCGCACGATAAAAGTCGCAATTATGCACGAATCATCTTCAAACTCGCCAACAACTTTGAGATGGCTAATATCTCGGCGGGGATTGAAAATGGGCGAAATCGGCCCAAGAGGGTGGAAATGTGTAGGGTTCAAAATTTTGAATACTGCCTTAACATGATTCTGATAAAACCAGCTCTTACACAACAATGGCAGGAAAAAAATAAAAGTTTTTCGTTATAGCAGTTGCCAACAATTAAAAAAAAAAAAACAAATAATAAATTTCTCACCACAACAATTACTTTTCTTTTGCAAAATTTTCACGTGTAAAATTAAATAGTTTGACAAATTGAAAACAAATTGAATATTACGTCATAAGTTTCCTAGAGCAAGATTTCAGCATGAAAACTCAAAATAAATAGTTTGACGAATTAAAAAAATATGTATATTGCGTCATATTGGAAATATAATGGACCTCAGCAGGTGAATATGTAACGCCATGTAAGTTTCAAGAAACGTATTAAAAGATGATAAAAACCCGACTATGGAAATATTAACATATTTTAACACTTTAAGGTTCTCTGAATTTTTTGTAGCCATTTTTTAAACCTATTCCATATACATGTGTGTGTGTATTCGTGTATATTACAATTTTCACAAAAAGTTTAGCTCTCTACAGCTCGCTCTTTGTGAAGAAACTGGGTTTTATCTCTAATCTTGATTTAAGTTTTGTTGGAGAATTTAGTACTTAACATCGAAATCTACCTCCGCCTGTAGGCCCGAGCCGGCAGGGATTTTTTTTTTTTTCTTTTTTACATGATGAGTGAATGATATAGCTGCAACGAAAAACAGGGTAAAAATTTCGTCTTGAATGCTATATATGAAGTAAATATAATATAATTGGATTTAAAGCTACATAAAGTAATGGTGTAATATAAAAATATACGAAGTATTGTACTCTACAAATCCCAGAAAATTTCATAAATATTCCCATTCGGTAGGAAAACTTTTATAGCCGATGTTTTATTAATTTATGAAGTTTAACGTATTAAACAATCGCTGCAATAATCTTTTAAAATTTACGCATTTTCACTTTCTTACAGATAAAATAAAAATATTGTTTTTACTGTAAATAACGTGCAATCAATTCAATAATATTTATAATATTAACATATAAGAAATAATAATAAAATTACAGATGGGGAAAAATTCATTTCGACAAATTTTTAGAATTATGTAAATCTAACAATTAAAAATAATTAGAGGTACTGACATTACACTCAATAAAATTTTATTCGATATGAATTGAATAAATTGACACAATACTTGAATTTGATTTTTTACAGTTTAATCTCGTAAACTTATATATTTGCGTTCTTCACAGAATTTTCTAGGGTTTTTCTTTTACATAATTACTCTAATTATCATTTTTTTACGTAAAAGATGAACGTTACAAATACGATAAAAAAAAGCAGCTAAATAAATCAAACATAAATACAATATCGTCTGCCGCTTCGTTTAGGAAAGAATAGATATTCAAAAGATAGAGCGTAAACATATTTCTTCAACATGGGTAAATTTCGGAGGCTTGTTAATTCTTCCCCCTTGTCGGTAGTGACGCTAGTACTGCTGCCATTACAGATTTTACCGTAAATGTCCCATCTTGGTCCTTAATCTATTGGATCTCTGTCTACCGTCACGTGATGGTGGGTAGAGAAAACGCGCCAAACCGGTTTTTCTCCCACCAAAATCTCCTCGGGATTTGCCTCCAGTTCCCGCTTAAACTTTATTGCTTCGGCGTTTCTCTTTAACTTGACAGTATGGCACATTTCTTACCTTTTAATTTTCCTTTTAACAGTTCTTTTAAGAACTTATCTATTTTAGCATTTAAAATGACTCTTACATGTTGTAAGGAACGAATGTTGTAACGAAAATTTAACAAAAATATCTCTTATAATTGAATATATTGTTAAATAAAGAAAGTGTGGGGTTTCAAGTTTACTTTCCAGCTAATCATTGTGTAGAACCTAGTAAAATTCCACTGGCATTTAAATATTTCCCAAGAAATTCTAAGATCAACAAAGCACAAAAATGAAATGTTTTGATTATAGAAGCTATGAAAATATATATCAAAAACAAAACTGGGTATAAGTAATTATAATATTTGCATTTCTGTGCTAACTTCCCGAAAATTGCCAACTGTGACAGCGTTTCTGTCCCATAGCTATCATTTTTATTCAAAATTAATTTAAAACATAACTTTCTTACTTTTAGATCATATTATCCTCCCCCCCGCCCCTCTTTCCTATAATGAAATATGTGATTAAATTAATTTCTCAAAACCATCCAGATTTTTATTAATGTGTTTTCTTTCTTCTTTCTAAAAACATCTTTATTTCAGGCCGCTCAAAGATTCATTTCTTTTTTTTTTTTTAGGTTGGAGAAAATACCAGCCGATGGGCCAAATTTTGTAACGGTGTTCAGTGGGATGGTTCACTTAAATGCAAAAACTCCAACCATATTACAGGAACTATGAAAATTTATTTAACATTTTTAACTTTAAAGTTACAAAAAGAGATCATACTCATAATTAATTAAGAGTGAGAGAGAGTCCATATTTACAAGGTACGCCTGGGCGTGACCCACAGGCCATGAAGGTCTTACATCCTTTTTGGTCGAGATAAAAAAGTTGAGTGCCCGTGATTTCACAAGAATCATATAACACTAGTCGCTACACTTCGCCAAATTCAAACATTGGCACCCTGAACGAACTGTGGACAAAGGTTTTATTCGCGAGCCGAATGATTAACCCAAAAAATCCAGCAACCCCGATGAGAACAATGAAACGCGTGATGGAAAATGGTTGCCAGTCCACAAATCCTGGGAATCATTATCTAACCGGAATGATTACGTTAAAAATGCCCGCAACATACAATCGCGAAATGCCAAGAAAGGCATCTGGTAAACCAACTGACAAAAAAATTTAACCTCCATGCAACGTGGTTTTAAAAACCGCATAGACTGGCATTCGCTTAAACAAGTGTTACTTAAAATTACATAGTGCAGAGAGATGAAAGGGAGAGATGCAGAGAATCGCATAAAATACATTCCTTTCACATTCGTTGTTGCACGATTTTCAACGGTTCCATCTTAGCAGTGATAAGGAAGCTTTTCACTGCGGTAGGCAAAATCCGATGAAATTAAATGAAGAGATATTGTTACTAGCAGCCGCGCCTTGTGATTTTTATTTATTTCATTGCACTGGGAGCGGTAACAGACAGATAAGGGAAAAAGGGAAAAAAAAGAAATGAATCTTTGAGCGGCCTGAAATAAAGATGTTTTTAGAAAGAAGAAAGAAAACACATTAATAAAAATCTGGATGGTTTTGAGAAATGAATTTAATCACATATTTCATTATAGGAAAGAGGGGGGGGGGGGAGGATAATATGATCTAAAAGTAAGAAAGTTATGTTTTAAATTAATTTTGAATAAAAATGATAGCTATGGGACAGAAACGCTGTCACACCAACTATGACGCTATTTTTTGAAAAATTCTTTACCTTCGTTAACCCTTTATCAACTGATTAAAATAATTTGCTATAAAATTCATTTAATACATCGATTAATAGTAATACAGTTCAGAATGAGTTATAGATGCATTGCTTTATCTTGTTCCAAAAGCATTATTGGTTACATAAAACAAAAATATTTTAAAAAGGATTATTTCTTTTGCCTTTGCATCTTTTCAGCTTTCTTGTCGTTGGCGGGGGGGGGGGGGGGGGGAGATTTTCAATTCGGAAATATTTTTAATGTAAGTACATTATATTTGTACATTTCTTAATTCTGCGAAATACTGAGAAAAATATTTAAAATAAGATTTGAATAGGTTTATAAATATTGCACAAAATCCCTATAAATTCAAATTTAATTAATCCTTCAGTCCTTTTGAAATCCGTCTAAAATTTATTAAATGATTGTGTAAATCTTCTAATGTAGTTTCAAAAATTCACGAAAAATTCTTTAGAAGATAAAATTTTCATGAATTCATAATTCAGTACATAAAGGGTTAAAAAATGAGAAATACTGTTCGATTTCATGTTATTTTAATAATGCTTGGATTGTACTTTGTGCTGATATATAAATAAATAATGAAACAACGTTAAAAGCACAAAACACATTTCATTTTATTTTATTTGTGCTTTTAACGTTTACTGTTTATTTATATTAATAGTTATTTTATTAAATGATTGTGCCAAACTGAAGTTTTCTTAACAGAAATCTTGAAATATTTTGGATTACCGTGCTTAATATATTACTAATAAAAATATTTTAAGTAACATTTACTACAGGGGGAGGGTGCCATTCGTACAATGCATGCTTCTTAATACATTTTATAACATTAAATTAAGAATTACAACAGAAAGAAAATATATGCAGAAAATTAAATAATTTTTTAAGGGGGGGGGGGGTGTTACAAAATAAATCGGAGCTCAAAATAGTTTCTTGTACCAAGGCCCCATTTAAAGAAAACGAATTCGTCTTGATCGCTAGAGAAATTTTAAATTACAAGTCATTAAATTAAATAATATATTGCATACAAATTAAAAAAATTAAATTTCTAAAGAGTTAAATTTATTCCTGCAATGTTATCTTTCGGTCATGTGCAGATTTGACGCAAATAAAATCCTAGAGTAGTTAACAGTGCTATAGCTCATAGCAGTGTTGATTTCAGGGGGTGGATCGGGGGGGGGGGGACATCCTCCCGGAGCACTGAGATGTCCCCCCCCCTGAAGATTTGAGATTTTGTGTTTTCGATGGTCAAAAGGTACAATGCCCCCCCCCCCCCCCCGGAACTATATAATGTCCTCCCCGGAGAAAAGTGTCTGAATTCAACACTGGCTCATAGTTTCACTTTCGCTTCTATATTTACATTTATTTTATTGCATGAATGAAATCGAGCAGTAGCCAATAAAGGGATCACCGCCAAAAAATGACAGCCTTTTGTCGACGAAAGGAAAAGATCCCGGTTTCAACTTCTGCCCGAAAGAACAAAGGAATTCGGCCTCTACTTCCTATACTTACTCTGAGCAGCGGCATCTGCGGAATTTTCGTATTACTAGTATTGCATTGTATAGACTAGCAATACCTTGCAGTTGTAGAAAATATCCTGCAAATGTCGCTGCGATCTGTATATTGCAGCAGCATCGTTGCATATTTAAGGGATACAATATTTTAGAGCTTTTTAAGTATTACAGAGATAGCCGATTTCCACACTATGTATTGTAGTCGCTATACTACAGCGTCTAGAATACCTAGTGTGGAAATATGCTATCCAAACAGTGCTAAAAATTTGTATCCTTTAAATGTGCGACGATACTGCTAAAATCCCAAGTGTCGATCGTAGCGACATCTGCGGGATAATCGTATTACTAGTATTACATTGTATAGACTAGCAATTTCTTGCAGTTCTAGAAAATATCCTGCAGATGTCGCTGCGATCTGTATATTGCAGCAGCATCATTGCACATTTAAGGGATACAATATTTTAGCACTTTTTAAAGTATTACAGGGATAGCTGATTTCCACACTATGTATTCTAGTCGCTATAGCTATACTCTGCAGCTTTGTATTACCCTCAGAGTAAAGGTAATAAGAGATTATATGACAAGACTGTGGTATTACCCAACATTTTTATAAGGAAAGCGCAGAACTGTAAACAACAGCTTGCGCAGTTGTGATGCGCAGTAACTCAGGGCAAAACATTGCCGAGTTTGATAGGGCGATCTGTGTATTTTTTGACGTATCTTATTTTAATTAACTCACCTATGTTTAAAATTTGAGCTTTCCAGTCAAAATAAGGTGTGTTGATAAATTAAAAGGGATGAATACCAATGCATATTAATTTACAGACCCGTAAACTATCTCGAAATGTGAATAGGGAGATATTTACATTTATGGGCGCACGTACATAATTTATTTTGCAGAACTATTGATTGAATAGACTTTTCCAGCCCGATGAAGGTTGTGAAAAGAAAAAAAGTCAAGAGAACTTCCTTGCTGCACAGTCTTTATAATTAATTGCCTATGCAGTAAGGATTTTCCCTTAGATAAACTCCTCATGCTTAAATTAGCATCAGAATGTTTTGGCTGAAGTTGTGACACCATGGCATTGCATTGGGCATTTGCTGTGTAAAGATTATGAACGGAATTCTCCAAGTAAATTATTTTTGTATCACAGTGGATCATTTTTTTGTTATTTATTATTAGTTTTGATATGTGTAAAGTTTTCAATGTACCTAGCATTATTTATTTATAAAAACATAACTAGATCTAAAAGTTGTATGCAATGATTAACAATGAAATATTTTGAATAAAACTTTAACAAATCATGTAAAGTGCAAAAATGTTATTGTGTATGTATAAAGACAACCTTAGTGCAGTTTTCTGATTTATTAATTTCTGTTTTTTCATTGAAAGTTAGTTTGTTAGGAAATCTTTTTTCTGTTTCCTTTAACAAAAAAATTGCTCAATTACTTGTATGTATCTAAAAAAAATGTCAGTACTTTTCTGTTAGCTGGGCGCCAGTGTTTATATATACACTACACACACGTGTAAATTTATAGATATATATGCATATATAACACTGGTGCCCGGCTAATGGAAAGTACCAAAATGTCTTTAAAAACTATCCCTCTCTCCCACACCACAGTAATAAAGTTCAGAGAAGAATGTTGAATTTATGTAAAATGTGTCAGTTGTGTCTTATGATTGTGGATTAATTTGGTTTTATTAGATTATTTTAATGCATTCCAAGAATAACTTTCAAATAAATGCTTTTTTTAAAGGGCTAATTTTGGTGGAGGTCCCATTTTAAATTCCACCAGCTTAACACATTCACTACCTGGGTTTAAATTAACGTTCTTTAACTAAGTTTAATCAGATTCTCACGTTTACGACTTTCAGTACCAAGGGTGCATATGTGCCATCGCTGGGAATATCAATGTGTGATCAAGCGATGCCACGTACATGCCTCCTCGGTGGTGAATTTATTTAAAAAAATGTTGTTTGTCTACTTGTAACCCAAAATTTTGGTGGATAGGCTGGGAGAGGAGGAATTTAGATGATTATTTATTTAATACAGTAGATTCCCTCAAATCATTACAGCTTGGGGGCAGAGGTTGTGAGGATTTTAGAACTTTGCAGATTTCTGGTCATTGCTTTCTTTACATTTTTTAAACAGTAATTTGAATGCAATAATACAGTCAAAATTATAATGAATGATTGTAATATAGTAAAATATTAATATAATTAAGTAAATTAATAAACTAAAAGGATAAAAAGTAAGATAATCTAAAAACTGATTTAAAATATTAAAAGTAAATGTCAAGTAAATAATTAATAATGTATATTTGAATATGCATAAAAAAAGATGAGATACATTTTCCTTGAATTATTCAAAGAAACACTTTCCTTGTGAAAAGTACTCTCTATTAATTCATATCAAAATCATCGTAATAATAACCAAAAAAGCTTGATTTACATAAATAAATTCGGTAAAACGATTGTGATTACCAGTGATAACCTGATTTTTTTTTAAATAAACTTATACTCCTTTCATGAAAAACCACAGTTCAGCCATATTATTAAGAATTACATATTAAAATACATACGGGATGAAATAAAACTGAAAAATTCTGTAATTTTGCCGCTACATCTCAAATGAAAGTTTTATTGTTTACATCTGTAAAGATCTGCGGATTTTAGTCATTTGCAGATTTGAGGGAGTCTACTGTATTGCTAAACAGCATTAAATAGGGCAGATAGACTTATTCCTTTAAGTAAAAGCTTTAAAACTCAACTAAACCATAAACAAGAAAACATTCTTTTCTAATGAAGCTGTAAATCTGATTATCTAAATTAAATAGTTTATCTTTCATTGGTTGTTCTGAATTAATAATGTTTCCCATAATTATTAGTTCTATGTTTAAAAACTCAGCTTTAAATATAAAAATTGGAAAATATATCTTTTTTTTTTTTTTTTTTTTTTTTTTTTTTAAGCTAAGTAAGCCAGGAGAGAGTATACATAGTTGCCAGGAGAGAAAATAACTTTAGTGAGAAGGGCCATCGCTTAGAGGAGGAATTGAATAGAGAGCGAATACCATTGTTCTCATCCATCGAACCCTGATGTACTCATGTTGGAGATTTCATCGCCAAAAGGGTGTCATTTTTTAGCGGTGATCCCTTTCTTGGCAATTTTCCATTTTCATTCTCGTGATAAAAGAAACGCTCCAAAACGAACGCAGACGAAATGGGTCTTGGTGGGATGCGGGAAAAACCGGTTTGGCGTGCATTCTCTCCACCATCACGTGATAGTGGGAAGCATGATATGTGCCTCAAGAAAAGGTTGCCATTTCTGCGTCCAGCTATATTAGAACCCTATGGGCCATCGCTAAGACATTTTGTTGCGAGGGGAGAGGACGTTAAATTGCCAAGTCAAATTTCAGTATTTTCAAATTCATTGAGAAGCAAAAATAAATAGTTCTCGACATTTGCCAACTAGTTTTATAATTTTGCCAAGTTACCACAATTAGAAAATCTAGAATGAATCTCTTGTGTTTGTTTACTTTAATGAAAGGGAAAATATCTATTTATTTATTTATTATTTATTGTATTTTAAATGAAAGTTATGTATTTTAAATGAAATGAGTAATAGGTTTATATTTTTAATGAAATGACGGCGATGGAAGAATATTTGGCGATTTATCACCTGTGTCCGATTAACATAAACGTACCGAAATGGCCGTTTGGCATATAAAAAGTGAAGCGGTCAGCCCGGAACTGTTGATGACAGTCACATGACTTCGGCTTTTATTATGTAGCCGTCTGCTATTTTTCTCTCTCTCTTTCGAGGAGCAATTTTAATTTTCAGTCAATAGCGCTGAGGCGCATTTCCTTCCCCCCTTGTTTCTTCGGAGCGCTTTTGAAGTCACGTGACACAGTAAAGTTTGAGTTCTCCAGAAGCCGCAGATTATTCCGTCAGTGACGTTGGCGAATATTTGACTATGTGTTGTTCTGTTAATAAAGTTTATTTTTCTACAAAAACCTTCTGATTATTCAAGTCACCGAGATATTTTATCATCTCCCTTAAATCAATTCTCTAAAATGGTGACCCGGACGTGATTTGAACACGCAACCTTCTGATTCTAGCTTCCATAGAAAAAATTACTCTTGATAAAGCGGCGGATATTGCTGATAGAATAATCGAATTAACGCCTTCCAACATTAGTTCTATTTCGGTTCGAACACCTGCAACTGAATCTCAGACACCGCCAGCCATAGATATGCTCGTAAAAGAAATCCAAGCATTACGCCAAGAAGTCGTTCAGCTTCGACGTTCAAGAAGTGTATCTAGAAGTGATAACCATCAGCGTAATCGTTCTCAGCCCACCATAGGGATGCAAAATTGTGTTGGTATCATCAAAAATTTCAGGAAAAAGCAAAAAAGTGCCTAGCGCCTTGTTCATATTCGGAAAACAAGAAGCGGGAAGAGTAGCGGCCACGGACTTCTCCCCCAGAACCTTCTCGTCGCCTTTTCGTTAGAGACAGAAATTCAGGTATGTGTTTTCTAGTTGATTCTGGATCGGATGCCTCACTCGTAGCGGCGAATAAAAATGATAAAACTACGCCTGTTCTGTAAACCTTTCGTGCTGCTAATGGCACCAAAATTAATGTTATGGTCGTAAATGTATTAATATCAACTTAGGCCTACGCCGAAATTTTACTTATTCTTTTTATATTTGTGACGTTTCATGTGCTATTTTAGGAGCTGATTTTTTGCATAATTTTAATTTAAAACTTGATTTACGGAATCGTCGTTGTCAGGTTCTGAGAAACATCTGCTATTGGAACTGGGGTTATATATTATTCTTTTTACTTGTATATTGTATTCATGTCGCTTGGTCTGTGTACTGAGAATTGCAAAGTAACATTCTTTTCTGATCTAAAACTTAATCCGGGCTGGTGAAGTAGACAGAGTGGGTGAAGGGAAGTAGTTATAATAGAAAGGGGTTTGCCCTGCTATTCAGGTGCCTGTCTGAGATAAGGAGACAAGGATTTCACCAGAGAGGGAAAGAGCTGACATTGGGGTCAGAGTGAAAAACCCCGTTTTATGATGTGGGAGGAGGAATGATTGAGTTAAGGCACAGAGTTGCTGGTGAGTAGTCGCTCTCTCGCAGAGGGTAGTTGAAGTCTGGCACGTAAAGTGTAATGTTGTTCCTGTGTATAGCTCTTAGATAGAGCGTAGGGTTGAGTGAAGCTCGCCGAGCTTAGAGCCCTTGTGTTGGGAGATTAAGAGTAATCTCAGGTAACGCTAATTTAACGAGTGTAGAGTGAGAGTGATATAACGTAGTTTAACAGTACACAGCCAGCATTTACTGTATTTAATTTAATGTTGAACCGGATCACCTACATCCGAGTTTTTAAGTGTAGATAGTGTTTTGTGATTTGTAAATAGTGTGTAAATAAACTGTTAATTTAGTTAATTGAACGAGTTGGTTTTCATTTAAACAATCCTCTCAGAGCGTGACCGATATCACGTAATCATATCGGTGGTGGCAGTATATAAATAGCAAAGGATTTTCTTCAAAAGTGTGCGGACTAAGAGGAAACTCCGGCAAATTGATGGCAGCGACGGGATAGAACCGTCTGAGACCAGCGAGCCGTGTTGCAGTGTGTTAGTGCCGGAGCACCCAGTGGAATTCTGGCGTGGTAATGCCGGATCGCCGAGCGGAATTTTAGAGAGATAACAACCAAGCGTCGAGTGGAAGTACAGAGAGTGTGTGCCCTATTGTCGTTACAGTGAACCGAACGAGAGTGTTTGTGTCCTATCGTCGTTACAACGAACCGAACTAAAGTGTTATGCCCTATCGTCGTTACAGCGAACCGAACTAGTGTTTGTGTCCTATCATCGCTACAGTGAATCAAATTACAGTGTGTTACAGCCCGAGTGTTGAATATCATCAAAGTGACTGTAAAGTGTTAAATATTGAATTCATCGTGCAACTGCGTGTGAGCAGCGGAGTACCCCAGCAGATAAAGTATAAGGTAAGGTGTTTTGATCATTTCTTTCTGCTAACATTCTCGAACCAAATGTATTTGTTGTATAATTAATAGTAATTTAAGATAAATTGTCTAAATCTTGATAATTTATGTGCAATCAAATAATTGTGTTCAGATAGGTAGGAGATATTAGCAACCATATTTACTATTGTTTTAAGAAAAGGTCATAATAGCTTGTGCAAAAATTGATTTTCTATTTTTTTTTTTTTTTTTTTTTTTTTTTTTTTTTACTAATAATGGTAGTGAACAAAATTAATGCTTTATGTTAATAACAGTTGGAAGGAATAATTGAATTTACTTAAATTTAAATTATTGTTAAAGTAATATTTAAATGAAGCAATACTGTTTGAAGTTTGAAGAGTTGATAACAAACGAGCAATGAACATTTGCTTAGAATTTTAATTGGTTAGAAGTAAATTTCGAAAAAAAAAAAAGGCTCACAGTGGAAAAAAAAAGTGAAGGTTTTGATCTTATTTGTTTTAAGTGTGAAAACCAGTGTTGGATTTGGAAATATTTTATAGAGGATAATTGTAGAAATTTATATGTGTATGCTATAAAATTTTTCTTTATGTGGATGTTTCTATTGGCATCAATATTCTTATTCAGTTTGCAACGTATCAGTATTATTACGTAAATTGTATGTTATTATCTAATTGTATAAATTTGAATCTGTATTGCATAGTAATCAAATCGAAATTATCGTTTTACCTTTTGTTTTATTGGAAGTAAATTGTGTGATATCAATGGTTGAGGAAAATCAGGTTATATAGTAAGTTAAATTAGAAATATAATACATCGATTATCTGAAAGGTATTAATTAGGAAAATAAGCGGAGGTAACTGTACTAAGGTAGAAATTTAGGAAATATTAATTTAGTAGGTTTAAATATTATTGTAGAGTCGTAATAGTAATCGGTGGAAGGTATGGCTTTCTTATTGAAATTAAAAAGGGTGGATCTTCAGATGATAGCCGAAGAATTGGGGGTTGAATTCACGGAAGATGATACCAGAATTCAGCTTAGGAAAAAGATAATGGACAGCGATGACTATGATGAGGGGGTTATTATGGAATTATCTAACACTATTGTTGCGGAACGACTAGAACTCGAAAAGTTAGAAAAACAAGAAAAATTAGAGCGCGAAAAATTAGAAAAACAGGAAAAATTAGAGCGCGAAAAGTTAGAAAAACAGGAAAAATTAGAGCGCCAAAAGTTAGAAAAACAGGAAAAATTAGAGCGCGAAAAGTCAGAAAAACAGGAAACGTTAGAGCGCGAAAGGTTAGAAAGAGAAGAAAGGCGGGAAAAGTTAGAAAGAGAAGAGAGGGCTGAAAAATTGAAGATGGAACATGAATTAAAAATGGAGAGGCTAAGGATACAAGGTTCGACAAATAACTCTAATGGGTCTAGGGAATCTAACAATGAAAGTAACATAGAAAAATTGATCAAAAGTGTTAAAACTCTGTCCATCAAAGTACCAGAAGGGACTGAGGGATGGAATTTATTTTTCAACAGTTTAGAAAGGGCATTCAAAACTAAAAATGTACCGGAAAACCAGCAGTCCGAAATTCTACTAAATATGTTAGGAGATAAGGCGGATAATTTGTTAATTTATACCACTAGGGAACAAATTGAGAGTTATGAGGAATTAAAGGAGTTAGTTCTAAGGGAACACGAGCCGATACCGAAGGCGTGTTTGGAAAATTTTAAGAAGGCTAGGAGAAACCAAAATGAAACTCATATATTATTATTTGTATCGCGTTTAATAGCAACATGGGGAAATTATTGTAAGATTAGGGGTGCGGACTCATATGAAAATGTCAATCAGTTAATAATTACTGATAAGTTATTAAACACGTTAGATGAAGAAACCGCATCATATATTGGGTTAATTCAGCAGAGTAAATGGTTAGAAGCTTCTAAAATTGCTAAAGAATGTGACAATTATTTTGACGCCAAACACAAGTCTTATGCGGTTACGTATAAAAGTTTTAAGGGTAAAGATAGGTATGTAAACAGTGAAAAAAAGAGACCGAGGGAGGATAGTAAAGTTAGTGGTAATTGGAGGCAAAACGGGAGTAATGAGATTAATTCTTTTTCGGATAGAAAAACTGAGTTTAAGAGATATAGCCCTAGATGCTTCAAATGTGGTATAAGAGGTCATTACCAACGTTTTTGTAATGAAGTGAGTAATGAGGGAAATAATAATAATAGCGAATGTCGTGAACAGAAAGCGGGTGTAAATAAGATTGTCGTGAAAGGAAACAAAGAATTACCTAAAGGGGCTGTAATGTAGGAGACTATGGTATACTTTAACAATGAACACAGTTGATAAATGAAGAGGCCATCGGATGGTTTTTCTTGATTTAATATGACATTCACAAAACACAAATTTACGAACACAAAATATAATCGCGGTAACAATTTCTACTTTTTTAACTACATCACTCGTCGAGTCACCTTCACAACCAAAAAAAAACACTCTGCGCGCTCACTCCAGCTTCTCGCTTCGGAGTTCGAAAAAACAGAACAATCTTCTATCCTCAGATGACTACCGCCATCTATCGGTGGAAAATGTTAGTTTTCTGTAATGAATTAGTTCTTTACAGACTCCTCCCCACCTGGAGAAAACTTTTCACTGTCGACGGGGAAAAGTTTCTTTGTGAATTATTGCTTTCAAGCACCAGTTCCAAACAAAATTTAGTACCGTGAACCACAACTGACTTATTCTCACCATGAAAACATAAATATATAAAATACAAATAAAATTTATAAATATTCAAACATTATACTCAAGATACAAATGAAAAACAATTTACACATATTCAAAACAATAAATTCAAATTTAACTGTTATACAAATTATCATATTTACATATTAGCATTCTAATCAAACTCGACTGAAACTATCAGCATTCTGATGATGTTTTCCCTTTTTATGAACAATTTCATAATTAAAGGACTGTAAAAGTAAGGCCCATCTTAAAAGTCTAGGATTAGTTCTGCTGTTTTTATCTAACCATACTAAGGGGTTGTGGTCCGTCTGGATCTGAAATTTTTGATGACCATCCAAATAGCATCGTAGTTTTCGCACTGCAAACACAATAGCAGCACATTCTTTTTCGGTGGTACTAAAGTTTCGTTCTCTGTCTGAAAACTTTTTGCTCAGATATAATATAGGATGTTCTTCATTATTTTCATTCAGCTGGGATAACACTATACCAATTCCCAAATTTGAAGCATCACACTGAACGATGAAAGGTTTCGAAAAGTCAGGACTATATAAGACAGGATTTTCAGAGAGTTTACCTTTCAGTTCATCAAATGCCTTTTGACAGTCGTCATTCCAGTTTACTATTGAATTGCGAACTTTTCCTTTTAATAAATTAGTGAGAGGCGTTGCAATTACAGAAAAATTAGGAATATAGTTCCGATAATATCCGGCTAAACCTAAGAAGGATCGGATTTGAGTTTTAGTAGTAGGAATTGGAAACTCTTTTATGGCTTGAACCTTCAGTTCTCCTGGAGTTCTAAGACCCTGACCCACTAAGTGTCCAAGATATTTTACATAAGCTTGAGCGAATTGACATTTAGATGGTTTAATATGCAGGTTTGCTTCACTCAGTCTTTGAAAACGTCTTCCAGGTGCTTTAGATGATCTTCCCAAGTTTGAGAAAAGACAGCAACATCATCCAAATAAGGCACCGCATACTCTTCACAGTTTCTAAGTAATCCAGCCATAAGTCGGCTAAATTCATACGAAGCATTTTTTAAACCAAAGGGAAGGCGTAAAGGTCTGTACGTCCCAAAATTTGTCACAAAAGTTGCATACCTTTGAGCACGTTTCGTTAACGGAATTTGCCAATAACCTCTGGTCAGATCTAAAACTGAAATATATTTAGCTGAAGACACCTTTTCTATTAACTGGTCAATGTTGGGCAAAGGATAAAATTTTGTGCGAGTCACTTTATTTAAACGGCGATAATCTATGCAAGGTCTCATTTCTCTGCCTGGAACTTCAACTAAAATTAACGGAGAGGCAAAGTCAGATTCACCTGGCTCAATGACTTCCAGTTTCAGCATTTTCTCGACTTCGGCCTTAAGGATTTCCGTTTGTTTAGGCGACATTTTATAAGGCCGGGCACAGATTGGTTTTTCTGATTCCAGCTCAATATCATGTTCAGCTAGATTCGTGCACCCTGGTTCAGTCGAAAAAGAGTCAGCATATTTTCCAATAAGTTGTCCTAATTCTTCTTGTTGACTTTCATTTAATCTGTTGTTTTTTTGTATGTCTTGCAATACTTCTAACAACGCATTGTCATTATTTTCCTCATCCAATTTAGGAATTTCATCTTCTTCTTCATCATTAGAGGTTGTTTTTATAGTCAGTAAATTTATACTTTCAATTTTTCTTTGATGGTAGGGCTTTAACATATTTACGTGATACACTTGGGACTTCTTCCTCTCTGGATCGTATATAACATAGTTAGTTTCTGATAATCTCTTCATTACTTCTCCAGGTCCTATCCAACTAACTGACAGTTTATTTGGTTTGGACGGGGCCACAATTAAAACTTTATCTCCCTCTTTAAACTCTTGTTTTCTGGCTTTTATATCATACCAATATTTTTGGTTTTGTTTCTCTTTTTTCATATTTTCTGCAGCGAGCTCTTGGCATTTCTTCATTCTGTTCATTAAGTCAAATACATAGGATATCACAGTATCTTCTTCTATCTCTTGCTCAGTCAATTTTTCATAGAGTAGCATCATTGGAGTTCTTAAGTTCTGGCCATGGACTAATTCTGCTGGACTGAACCCAGTGCTATTGTGAGTTACAGTTCTTAATGCAAAAAGGGCAGGAGGCAGTACTTTCTGCCAATCAGCTCCAGATTCTAAACAAAGTACTCTGAGTTCCCGTTTCAAAGTCCTGTGCATTCTTTCAACTGGATTACTTTGTGGATGATAAACCGAACTTCGCACAACTCTAACTCCAAATTTCTCTAAGAATTCCGTTGTAAGTACACTCATAAATGACTTTCCTTGGTCAGTTTGTAGTATACGAGGAAATCCAAGTCTACTGAAAATTTGCAATAAAGCATCAATAATCGTCGTAGAATACAAATTAGGTGTAGGAACCGCGTCAGGATATTTCGAAGCTAAACATATTACAGTTATTATGTATTTGTTCCCTAGTGTACTGACAGGTAAAGGTCCACAAGCATCAACATTTAGCTTTGTAAATATTTCTGAAATAACTGGAACAATCTGTAAAGGTGCTTTCTTTTTGTCTTGAGGCTTTCCAACACGTTGACAGTAGTCGCAAGTTCTTATATAATCTTCGATATCTTTAAAGCAATTTGGCCAATAAAAAGTCTTAAACAAAGCATCTTTAGTTTTAGCTACCCCCAAATGAGTTGCAACAGTTTCATGACAAAATTTTTTTTACTGCTCACGAAACCTTTCCGGGACAACTAATACTTTTCTTTCAGTACCATTCCTATCTTTTCTTTTATAAAAAAGCATATTTTTCTCCAAAATAAATTTGCTATCTTTGCTATTTTTCTTTTTAGCTTCTTCGATAAGAGGTTTTAGCTCTTTGCTCTTCTTTTGTTCTTCAGAAAATGTCTTAGGAGAAGTTTTTATAAGCTCTTGTACTGAGACAGTTTGACATACTGGCAAAATTGAGTCTTCTTGGTTTTCTAACTTCTCTTCTTCTGATTTATCTTTATCTTTTTTCGCTTCCATTTTTTTGTTTTCTCTTTCTATACTATTGCTACGATTCTTTTCTACAGTTTCATCAGAAATTACGTGCATTTCAGGTTCTTCATGAGAAACCTTCTCTGCTTCCAGAATTTTCTTCTGAGCTCTGGTTTGAACAGCATTAATCATATGCTCTTTCACTGCCTTATCTTCTTTACAATGTTCAAATAAAGCGGCTGTTTTATTTCCTAACAAATATCTTCCTAAATCTACAGAGTCTCTTGAGACAGCAGCTTTAGTTATCACATGTCCCATTTCACAGTCTAATTCAATCTCTGCAAGAGGTAAACAGAATAGACCATCGTGTAAGGGCACCCGTACCCACACTTTTTCGTTCAGATACGTATGCGGTTTGACATACCTTTGTGCAATTAAATCTATTGTCGCACCCGTATCCCTTAAAATTTCCATTTGTACGCCGTTTACTTTCCCCACACTAAGATAAGGCGTTATTGACGAATCTTGCCCAACTTCCACCTTAACATGAGAAATGATTTCTGGCGATTTCTTAAGTTTATCGCATTGAGGACGAAGATGAGTGCTTGATCCACATTCGTAACAACGTAACGTTCTCTTCTTATCAAATTCTCTTTCTCTATGATTCCCTTTTAATGATTCTGATTTAATTGGCAATTTAGGCTTATTATCCTTACTTTCTTTCTTGTAGTCAAAGTTATTTGAATTTTTAAATTGGGATCGAAAATTAGACATGGTCTTTTTCGGAAGTTCTTTCTTTTTAAAACTTTCTTTGATACTTTCATAGTCATCCAATTTCTTAGCCAAATCTAAAGGCGTCACAAAATTTAACCAATTGTCTAGAAAATGTTCTTTTGTTTCCGCGGGCACTCGAAACTTTAACTGTTCTGTAATAATTAAATCTTTAAGTTGATCAAACTTTTCAACACCTAATTCTGTAATCCAGGCTGTAAAATAACTAGTGAGTTCCTGCGCATAATTCCTCCAAGATTTGTCTGGCGTTTTATGATGCCGATAAAAACATTGCTTCAGTTTCTCGCTATTCAACTTATATCTTTCTAATATAAGATTTTTAACAAAATCGTAGTTAATCGCATCTTCAGGCGATTCCCTAGCTAACATGTTTGTAACCTCTGTGGGCAAAACAGCTAACAAGTATGCAACCCATTCACTCTTCGAAACTTTAGCCATCTCTGCTATTCTCTCAAAATTAATTAAAAAAAGACCCATCTCATCAGATTTTTCGTCGAATTTCGGAACAATTTGTGCCAACTGTATTTTTGGTCCGACATCAACCTTTCTTCCTGATCCATCGTTCTGTTCAGAAGTTCTTTGCAATTGCTCCAATTTTTTTAATTCTAGTTCATGTTCATGAGCTTCCTTAGCCATACGTTCTTCCCTTTCTTCTTGTCGAATTCTTTCTTCTCTTCTTTCTCTCTCTCTTCTCTCGTTTTCCTATCTTCTATTACTCGGTCTAACATGAGTCTAACCTCTTCTTCCTTGTAAACTTCGCTTTCTACAATAATTTTCTTAATTTCTGGAATCTTTTTCGAAAGATCAACTTCCAATTCCAATTCATCACAAATTTCCAACAAGTCTGCTCTTCTAGCTTTTGCTAAATAGGCCATCTTAATTTTAGATAAACCGAAACAAAATCAGAATGCTTAATTTCTAATTAATAGAACTCAGAAGTCTCCTACTTAAACTAGCAACAAAACTTTTAAGCCGATATAATAAATTTTAATTAATAAAGCAATTCTAAAATCCACCTCTATCAAATTCTTAGTAAATTAAACACTGTGCAACTTTTTAAACAAATTAAATAAGTAAATATGTAATTGTGTCAAAAATACAGTTAAGATGATAAAAGAATTTTTTTTCAACATTCAGAACTGTATTTTATTCAATAAACACACTTATTTCAAAAACAATAATTAAATTACGCAATTAAAATTAAACCAATCAAACTAAGTAAATACGAGAATTTTTCTTAATTCTCAACCCTTTTTATGCAAGCATAACAAATTACTCGCAAAAAAATATTTAAAATAACCCACTTAACATTTTCATTTCTTTACATGAAAAGAGTAAATTACAAAATATTCAACTCAATTTCTTTTTCCAAATGAAAATAACACTTTTATCTTTTACTCGATACTTATCAAGTTTTTTATTTTTTTACATAAACTCAACAAACAAAACAGAATTATTTATTTTTCCGTTTTAAACTCAGTAACTTTTTTCTTTAAAAAATAACAAAACAAACATCAAATCCACATTCATTTTTCGATCAGAAATCAAAGAACGAAAATATCATCTATTCTATTTTTAGAATAACTAAATAACAAATAAAGAAAAAAAAAACAAAACAGAATTCATCTGCTTTCCAACAATTTTTCTTTCGAACTTTGTAATTTTGGCATTGATCCAAATAACAAAATGTTAAGATTGGAATTTTTTTTTTCAAAATCGCGTTCCTTTAAAGAATGAAATGATACCATTTAATATTAAATCATTTTGATTCAAAAGAATTATCACCATCATAAGTATCCCCCAAAATATATAAATAAACTTTATTTATTATTATTTCAACTTTAAGAACAGATCTTAATATTTCTAAGATAAAATGCCTAAGAACACAATATTTTATAAAGAGAACAGCTTAATGAAATAATTTTCAATATTATTCAAATTTTTTTATTTGATATGATGGGAATAAGTTCAGTATATATCAGTACTTGAAATATGCCCAATTAACCTGCGCTTTTTCTAAAGCTTGAAATTAATTTACGCAAGCAAATAAATCCAGTTAATCCAGATTAAAAGAAATTTAATCGATAACAGATGATTCAAGGTACTAATAAATACAAAAAAAAAAAAATATGGAACTGGCTTACTTGCTAGTTGCATCTTTACTTAAGAACACTGGTCATTTCATCATGGAATCGTACCGGGCTGCCACCATCTTTACTCGTCTGTAATGTAGGAGACTATGGTATACTTTAACAATGAACACAGTTGATAAATGAAGAGGCCATCGGATGGTTTTTCTGGATTTAATATGACATTCACAAAACACAAATTTACGAACACAAAACACAAAATATAATCGCGGTAACAATTTCTACTTTTTTAACTACATCACTCGTCGAGTCACCTTCACAACCAAAAAAAACACTCTGCGCGCTCACTCCAGCTTCTCGCTTCGGAGTTCGAAAAAACAGAACAATCTTCTATCCTCAGATGACTACCGCCATCTATCGGTGGAAAATGTTAGTTTTCTGTAATGAATTAGTTCTTTACAGGGCTATTGTGGCGAGGATATCGGCAAAGGCCGGACAGAGAACTAATGTTATTGGTGAGAAATTAAATAAACTCGAGAAAATTGAAGTTAGTGTAAATGGGCAGAAAGCGAAAGGATTGGTTGATTCGGGATGTGAAATTAGTGTTATACATAAAGATTTGGTACTGGAAGAGAAATTGAAAGGAGCGGGTAGTATTTATTTACAAGGATTATTTGGTGAAGCAGTTAAATCACCGTTGGTTAAATTACCTTTAGCTATTCCGCAATTCGGACAAACTAATTGTCGGAGCACAGCTCCGGCTTCCCTGCAAAAATTACACTTATTGTTAACACGATAGCGTCCAAAATATTTGACACATCGACACAAAAAATGAACTAGACGTTGGTAGGGTCGAAATCTCGGCGCGTATTGAAAATCATAAATATTCGTCAACCCTAACAGCCTGAAATGTCGGCTCAAAATTTTCCCATAGAGATAACATTGAGAGTTTAATTCTATATATTTGAAAGATAAGGCTTTCTTTATTTAGTCATGTACCTTGAGCTTTTTTTGCACCAATTTTAATAATTCTTTTTTTTTTAATGAAAGCTGTTTCTTTGTAGATTTGCCCACACTACCTATTTGTTTTAAATATTCCCATTTTTATATTTAAATTTAAAATTAAAAAAATTTCTATGAATTTCTTTCAAAATGGTAGCAATTGGATTACTTCCATTGTTGTAAAGAAAGGAAAAATAATAAGGTTTGCTTATCTTTATTGATGCCATTTTCTCATAAAATTCAAAATAAACTTTCTGAAAAAATTGAACAGAAAATGACGTCATGCTTTAATAAAATACTCATGTTTTCCGCAAAAAGCTGTGATAATTCAATTCTTTTTCATTCATTGAGTTTGAGACACTTGGTGAAATGCTTCAATGAGGCAAAATGACATCATATTTAAATGAAAACGATCATTTTCTCTGATAAAAGTAAATATTTTACTACGAACGCCTCTAAAAGATATAAATTTCTGGAATTTTACTCGCCGATACAGAGATTAGAATCACAAGTCAAGAGTGCGAAGGTTCATATGCAAAGTCGTAGTTGGCAAACTTGATTTCAAGTTTAGAAATATGAGACGGTGAAAATAACATAAAGTTTATAGATTTTACGCGGAAAATAATTCCATGATTAACTTAAGGTGAAATCATTTTTTTTAATTTTCAATCGGCAATTTTAAACGGCACAGTTGTCATATCCCATATTGGAGCGATTTTTTCTGACGCCAATGTCATATGCGCAACGGGTACTTAACTGGCGCCAAAGTGTCGTTATTTTGCTTGATATGGTAACCCGGATGTTATTGTTTGTGCTGTTGAAGTTTTCTCCGAATTGGCGTCGGAAAAATATCGCTCCAATATGGGGGCGGGGGGCGTATATGACATCTGTGCCTTTTAAACATAACAGCCTCAATGGGTAATTTCATCAAAATTACATATCTTGATTAGGTATAATAAATAATGCAGTTTAATTTTTTTATATTCTGAACAGTCGAAGTGTATGGAAATAGTATTTTGGTAACTTTAAGTTAAAAATAATATTTGTTTTAAGAGACTAAATAGTAACCTATGTATGAGTTCGTTTTTAAACAATTTCTTTCGACGAGATTCATCCCGTTATTAATTAAAACATTGCTGTAAATTATGCATTTTAACCTCATACGGATCATTATGGAGTCGAATGTTGAAGTCGATGTTCATACATTGGTGACCTGAGATATAGATTGACCCCCCCCCCCCCTTTTCAGAAGTTTTACGTTCTATGTATATAACAACCACTATTTTTTTCGAACTTTTCATTCTTTGTAAGATTCCAAATCGATGCAATTCATTTTGAATTTTAAATTAAGAGAAACGAAAAGAAAATCGAATACGGAAAATACGATTTTGGGCATTAGTCGAATGGCTACGAGTGATACTCAAAGAAATCGAGAAAAATATAATGTCATGTATGCATTATTTATATGTATGTATTCTTATGTATGTATGTTTGTATACAGACGAATGTATGTTTCTATTGGGAAATTTTCGTAATCGGGTTTGTAGACAAATTCATAATTTACTGAGCAATGTTTGATGCACAAATTTAATAATTTGGTAGCTGTCCCAATTACTGACGATTACTCATTTTTTTTTTTAATTCATCGTAAGTGAATATATTTCAACTGAAGTGCAAGTGAACATTCTGAAGTAAATGAGATAAGTATTTTTTTTGTCAAGATGTACACTAGAAAACAGAAATATGTAGATTACAAAATAAAAAATTCCTGTACGGGTTGGAAAAGGTAGCTTCCCTATTTCTTGGTTTTAAGATTTTAGCTAATTTTAATGGAGAGCACAAAGTTAAAATGCGAAGAATCTGGTTAGAGAAGAATCATCAGTACTGAATTTCAATGGAAATTTCGCCAAATTAGTCAGATACAGCCAAATTGGCTTAATTTGTAATGACATATTTTTGGTCTACAAATTTGGCTATATTTCGTCCAAATGTCGCGAAACTTAGCGATAAATGCGACATTAATGTATATGACTATGATCGCTTATGCTTATGATCGGAGAAATGGATACAACAATGACAGATAATTCGTGAGAAATCATGTTCACTAAAAGTCATAAATTAATCCCTGATTTTTTTTAATCTGCTGCCTAGATTTAGTGTACATTTTAAGAAATATACATATTTTATATGTGCAACGTTATACACAGAAGTTTCGAAAATGACGGTTAAAAGAAAGTGATTCAAATGTATAGAGTTATTCAGCTTAATTCTATGTGGAAAAGTCGCATAAAAATAACCCAGATGCTTTCTAATATTTTCATAATAACGATATAACAACAACTCAGATGAATAAAGGTATCAAGTTTGATAGAGGAGTATAGCAGACTATCTATGAGTGTGTGTTACATACGTGTTACAAACCTTTACCTGTTGCCATATTAAATAAGTGTGGGCTGTGCCAGACGAGCAAGTCTTTGAAGGAGCTTTGAAGTTTTCTGCCGCTAACTCGATGGATCAAGTTCTCAAAGATCGGAGCTAAATTAAAAAAAATCGAAATCTCTCAAATACATCCGGGGGTAATTCTTTATCTTTACCGTAGATTCTCTTATCCAATGGTTTCTCTTTACTTTTAACATTTCTGAATTATTATAAAGAACAACAAATTATGCTGCCTTCAGTTATGCACTGAACAGCTTTTGTCTTTGCAAACAAAGGTTACAAATTTCCCTAAATCAACTTTTATTATTGGCAAAAGAAGAGCTGTAAAATGTACAAAAATCAAAGAAATTAGTAAAACAATCATAGAGCAGTTAGGATCAGAAGCTATCATTCTTTTGGCACTAACAGGTACTGCTGCATTTAATGTCAAAGACAAGGTAACTCACTCAGTGCTTAAAAACCAGCGTGTTTTAAACAGTTCGCTAATTTAGAAAGTCAGCAATAAATCTACAGCTCAGAATGGATACAGTGTTATTTCTCATTATTGACGAATTTTCAATGATAGGATGTCGTCTTATGACTGACCTTGAACAAAGATATCGCGAAGGTAAAATAGATAGCATTTAGCCTTTTAGAGGCTTATTTGTTTAAATCCTTGGACGTATTAGGTAGTTACATCGCGTAAAAGACATCCCTCTATATAAGAGACATTCTTTAAAAATCATTTTGATTCTTCGCGGACAAAAAATGCTTAGAGCTTTTAAAAAATGTTTCACATTAACAAACTCATTGAGAGAAAACGACGATCAGCAGACACAGTTCCGAAAGACTCTGAACTCACTTTGCGTGAGTCAAGTTTTTGACTACCTCTCACCCCTTATGCAACGACGCAAAGATATACTGAATTAGGCTAACTTGAATGATTTCAAGGTGCCATATGTCTTTTTCTCAAAACCAAGCAAGCTAAAGAATATAATCAAGAAGTACTTCTTAAATCAAAGCGGGGACCAATAAACAAGAATTTTAGCAGATCACAATGATTAAATAGCAAGATGGAGTGAAGATGATCATGCTTCTAGACTTCAGTCTAGACTTTCCTCAGCAGCTGGATGCAGGGTTATGCATTATGCTACATACCAATATCTGAACGGAGTAAGAATTGGTAAACGTAAGTACGGTAAAAGATATTGCCTATGGCCCACGTTTTTAACCTCGAGGTTTGCCACAGGCCATAATAGTTCGTTTTGTTGAGTATCATGAGCCATTTCTAACTGTAATTTTTTTTTATCAAACCTATTTGTAAATATTGCAAAGAAGAAAAAGCCTCATTCACACGAAGTTAGTTACCTTTAACTGTTGAATACCTTGCCAACATACATAGATCCTCGAGTTTAACATTGCCAAAAACTGCTGTGGATATCCATCTAAAGGTGTTGTCACATAAAACAACTTATTTTATTTTTACTGTAGTTTGTCATTTAGAGAAAGTTCTAATGGAAGTAATTTTCGCTAAGGACAGGCTTTACCCAAATTAGAAGTATGGGAGCACTTGCTGACAGATTAGAATTTGTGCATTACCCGAGGCAACTGACGACTGAGTTAAACGCTTTAAAATGAGATATCGACGATTGTTATTTCAAACTTACTTTTATACTATTAAACAGCAATCTAGAAAATAAAACATTTTTTTAAATAATATCTTTTAAGTTTACGCGCCTCCATGCTCCGACAGCAAAAAACAACTCAACCTTTACCATCGTACTCCTAAACGATAAAAATCCTGCGACCCACCCTTTTCCTCCCCCTCAAAATATCCAGCAAGAAAAACAACTCAACCTTTTACCCTCGTACTCCTAGACGATAAAAATCCTGTGACCCCCCCTTTTCCTCCCCCTCACAATATCCAGCAAAAAACAACTCAACCTTTTACCCTCGTACTCCAAGACGATAAAAATCCTACGACCCCCCCTTTTCCTCCCCCTTTATCTTTTAACAGAAGAAATCGGAACAACTCAACATTGACGCCATCTTGAAAAAAAAATTTTCCACCCCCCTTATCCTGTACGATACATCACGTAACATTTCCCCCATTCCACCCCCACTTCCGGTTTAAGCCCCGCCCCCTTTTGACGTCACTTCCGCCTCATGTAGCGCTCTGCCTACTACTGACGTCGAAATGGAGTTGTAAACAATTAACCCTCTCATTCATACGGGGCTCATATGAGGACAGATAAGTATTGTCCTATAAATCAAAAAACTTTTCAGCATTCATTTATGGAGATCTGATTTGTGGACAGATAATTAGCTAGCATGCAGCACAATAATAAAATTATATTATAATGTGTTCTCATTTATCCCCCCCCCCCAAAAAAAAAAAAAGATTTTTTGTGAATAATGAAAAATAATGAAAAACAATTTATGCACGAGAGGGTTAACATGAAACAATGAAGCAAACTGTATGGTTTTAGAGAGGAATTTTTTTTTTTTTTTTTTTAACTATTTTTAAAGTTTTGGAACAGTTTTGCCCCTGCTGGGGGCTTCTTTGGTCCATTCACTTAGTTTAATATAAAATGAATACATTTAATATGTAAATGAATACATTTTTATTGAAACTCCCTTGCAATAGCATCTGCTAATACATTAACACTGCAAACTCGATAAACAATTTTTTTTTTTTTTTTTTAAACATTTAAACACAATAAACCAATAGTTAATATTAAAGAAACGAGAAACAGTTTTCGTCAGGTTATCTTCAGCAACTGGAACAAAAACAATTAATGTAACATTCTGCGAGACTAACATTTGAAAAAAAATATTACTTAAAACATGTTTTAAGAGATTTGGTTGTATAAAAGGCATTTCTAAGTAATTGGGGCTATTTTCGGACCAAAAAAGGCCTGGCACAAAGCAGCTCCGAAATACTAATTTCCATGTTAGCTTTATGAAAACACAAACATTTCCTCTCAAAATAAAAAGTCAAAGGAAAAACTATGATCACACATGGGTTACAGGTTGCTAAAGATAATACTCGTATTTTGACACTTACCTTATTTGTAGCTTAGAGGTCTGGACGGGCCCGGCCCGGCAAAAAAATTGAACGGGCCTGCAGGGCCGGGCCGGGCCGATAAAAAAAATTAATCGGGCCTATCGGCCCGATATAAGAATTTGAGAGTAGCAGATAAAATACGAGGCCATTTCCAATGAATATGACTTTTTCGAGAAGTATAAATGTGCGTTACGAGCCGATGCGAGTTTAACAACATCAATACAGAAATGTAACATGTCCATCGTAGAGATCGGCATCGTACAGTTACATGATACCTGATCCCGGGTTTAATTTTTTCGGCAGACTTGTGCCGGGACGGAACTGGTCTTAACCGTTCTCAGGATGTGTAGGACAGGCATTATGTTTTGTAAAAGTATTAATAGTGATAATGAATTTCTGTTAACAGTATCTTTGGAAATGTACCATAAGGTGGTTCTCATATTTACTGCTCAACAATGCGAAACTTTCAGGCACATTTTCTGACTCATTTTTAACTATAAAGGCATAAAATTGACAGGCCTGAGTATTGAAGGCATTTGGGATCGAATAGCGTTTCCAGTTTTCATAAATTACGTACAGAGATAACAGAGACTCTTGTCACGTGACTGTACGTTTTACTCCTTTTCTGTGCTATCGCTTCCGGAAATTCTATTCAAAACGCTAACTTTGGCAGTATTTTCTGAAAGATATGTTACTTTTATCTAAGAAAAAAACGCCATTTACATGGTTTCTGAATAAGAATACCTGCCAATCTCATGCGTTTCCGAAAAGAAATGAATTCATAAATGTATCAAAATGTAGCTCCTTTGGATTTGAGAAAAGCCTTAAAAATGACAGAAATAATTTCACAAATTTACTTTTTATTATAAGCTTCAAAAGTTATCATGTTTTTTAACTCTTTATTCTAAACTACAATAATCTTTTAATTAACCCTTATTTAAATTTTTAAACGTCTGTAGAGACATTGACTAAAACACTGTAAGTAATCGTTAATGTTTACTATTGTGTGTTTTCTATTTTGCGAACACATAGTAATTTAAAATATACTGTAAAATGTTCCTATAAATATGCATGTAGTATTCATTAAAAGAATCTTAATTGTATGTCGAGAAAAAACGGAATTTTTTGTAGAAATTTAGTCGGGGCGGGTCTGTTTTCACTGAATTTTGTACGGCCCGGGCCGAGAACGGTAAAAATGTAAACGGGCCGGGCCGGGCTCGGGCCAAACTTTCAATTTTTACACCGGGCCGGGCCAAAATAGCTTTCATTCGGGCCGGGCCGAGCCCGGGCCTGGAAATTCCGGCCCGTGCAGACCTCTATTGTAGCTCTTATCCAGCTTGTTTCAGCATAGAAAGTTTGGAGAGTTAAAATTTACACACGAAAACAGTTGTTTACAAACACAACCGTTGTTGCCACTAAAAAAATTTAAATTATCCCCAAACTATTCAAATACCCTACAGTAGGGTATAAAATATTTTTCAAGGGCAAAAACTCCAAATTATCTTGTATTGTTTGTCCAATACAAATAATAAAAACTTTTTTTATGGGATGGACCAAATTAACGCAAGGACCAAAGTCGCGGTTGACGGTATTGCCAGAGATCTGCACGAGCCTATTTTCATTCACGGCACTCGGGCCGAGCTTGGTCTCCGCTGTTTTCGGCCCGGGCCTAATGACTACTCTTTACAGGCCGGGTTTGGGCCTTACTTTTTTCCTGAAGGATCGGGCCGGGCGGGGTCTAACTTATTTTTTCTGTAATAGAGCCGGGACATGCTTTCATTCCTAGTCTTCGCGGCCCAAAATTTTCAGTCCTATTTTGACCGAGCCCGTATCAAAATCATTGTCTCGGCATGGCCGTGTCCGTTGAAAAGTCAGTAAAATTAGGCCCGGCCCAAAAATTTTAGCAAAAAATGCATACATTTTTCAATTGCCATTATTGTACAATTAATCATTAAAAATTTTTTTTTAAAGAATAGTAGCCTTCTACACTTATTAAAATATAGTAAAACGTGTAAAAAAGAACCTACCTATGACGGAATCTTGTTTTAAACTGAAAAAAAGTGTTGATACATGCAAAATTAATATACTAATACGTACGAAACATTTACATAGAAGAAATAGAGATTCATTATAAAAATAAATATCGCAGCCTGCGGCACTTCTATAAAAATTAAAATAACATGAAAAAATAAAAAAAGTTAAGATAAATATTTTTGGTCCGAATTCCTCGTACGAGACAAGTTTTTAACCGACGAAAATCAATGTTTAGTAGAAATTCACTCGGGTCGGGCCGGTCTCGGCCCGAGATTTTAACTTTTTCCCGGGCGGGCCGGTCAGGAGCCGAACTTTTAGCTATCATACCGAGCCGTGCTGGGGCAACAATTTTTTCTACGGACCGGGCCGGGCTCGGGCCGAACTTTTAACTTTTTTTCCCGGGCCAGGCCAATATTTTTTTTTTTGCACGGGCCGGAAATTTAATTTTTGTATCGGGCTGGGCCGAATTTTTTTTCTATGAGTTGGACAGGGCTCGGGTCTGGAACTTTTGTCTCGTGCAGAACTCTAGCATATGCTATTTCTTCTGAATAGCGGACAAATTGCATGAATCCGTGGTGTCCGCTATACAGAGGTTTTACTATATTTCCGCTATTTGGGAGCGTCCGTTATGGGGCTTTTACTGTATAGATTTTTATCAGAAAAAATATTTAGACTTTCCATTGAAAAATCAGATAAGTCTGAAAAGTCCGCAAGAATAAAAACCCAACTCGAAACCTACCCTCCCTAACCCGAAATAATGTAAGTCAACTCGACCCGCAGCAACAAAGTAGAAGTCAATCCGACCCGCAGCATAAAAAGTAGAAGTCAAGCTGACCTGCAGCAAAAATTAGAAATTAACCTGACGAGCAAAGAAAAAATTAGTGCCCACCCGACCCGAACGGCGCGGATAGGATTGTAACCTCCGAGTTTCTAATATCGCCACCCCCTTGACGATTCTGGCCCTTGATTCTGTGACAGATTCAGTATTTAAATTACACGAATTTTGCTTGTTTTCGTCACAGAATTCTGGAAAAATCTATCATTCACTAACCAGAACATGAGTCCTAGTTCCATTACTCTATGATTGAAAATTTCTCGCTAGAAATAGCATACCAAACTGATGCTTTCAATACCTCTATATCAAACTCTACATCATCATACATCGGTCAATAGATAAACAAGAGAGATATAAAGTTGACAATTCTTGTAGCTAAAAATAAAGTTTAAAATATTAAAAATTAAAAAATATATATCCTTAAATAGGGGAAAACTACCGTTAAATCGAGGATCAATTAACATAAAAAAAAAAAAAGTGCTCAGCTAAACTGATGGCATTGAGCTCAGAGGCTATTCACACTAATTGTATATTATACTGTTATTTCAAAGAATAATGCCCCTCAAAAAAAAAAAAAATAAGTGAAGGGGAATTAGACCCCGTTTCCCCATTTAAACTTAACCAGTGAACCTCCAAATCTAATCAGGGAAGTTCCTTAACATAATAAACCGGTATATCAAATTTGGAGCAAATCGAATAATCCTGCAAAAAACCCATTTATCTAAATTAAGGGGGTGGACTAGCCCCCCTTTATCCTTAACCAATGAATCCCCAAAACGAATCAGGGAAGCTCCTTAACATAATAAACCGGTATACCAAATTTGGAGCAAATCGAATAATTATGCATGAAAAACCCGTTTATCTAAATTAAGGGGGGGTGGACTAGCTCCCTTTCCCCCCTTTATCCTTAACCAATGAACCCCCAAAAGTAATTAGGGAAGTTCCTTAACATAATAAACCGGTATACCAAATTCGGAGCAAATCGAATTTTTCTGCATGAAAAACCCATTTGTCTAAATTAAGAGAAGTGGGCTAACCCCCTTTTCCCCCCTTTATCCTTAACCAATGAACCCCCAAAACTAATCAGGGACGTTCCTTAACATAATAAAACGGTATAACAAATTCGGAGCAAATCGAATAATTCTGCATGAAAAACCCATTTATCTAAATTAAGAGGAGTGGGCTAACCCCCTTTTCCCCCCTTTATCCTTAACCAATAAACCCCCAAAGCTAATCAGGGAAGTTCCTTAACATAATAAACCGGTATACCAAATTTGGAGCAAATCGAATAATTCTGCATGAAAAACCCATTTATCTGAATTAAGGGGGGTGGACTTAGCCCCCCTTTATTCTTAACCAATGAATCCCCAAAACTAATTAGGGAGGTTCCTTAACATAATAAACCGGTATACCAAATTCGGAGCAAATCGAATAATTCTGCATGAAAAACCCATTTATCTGAATTAAGGGGGGTGGACTAGCCCCCCTTTCCCCCTTTATCCTTAACCAATGAACCCTCAAAACTAATCAGGGAAGTTCCTTAACATAATAAACCGTAATACCAAATTCGGAGCAAATCCAATAATTTTGCATGAAAAACCCATTTATCTAAATTAAGAGGGGTGGGGCTAACCCCTTTTGCCCCTTTATCCTTAACCAATGAACCCCCAAAACTAATCAGGGAAGTTCCTTAACATAATAAACCGGTATACCAAATTCGGAGCAAATCGAATCATTCTGCATGAAAACTCTTTTATCTGAATTAAGGGGGATGGACTAACCCCCTTTCCCCCTTTATCCTTAACCAATGAACTCCCAAAACTAATCAGGGAAGCGCCTTATCACAATGAACCTAGAAAATCTTTTTGAAGTAAATCGGATGTTTCTATCAAGAGTTATCGCGTTACGTAGATACGTACGTACGTTCGCACATACATACATACAGAACCGGCGGGCACATTAGCTCTTAGGCTTTGATAGCCTGTGAGCTAAAAAATGTATGTGAATCCGGATCATTAAATTCTATAGCTAAATGGAAGAAATCGTTAAATCGACTTATGGTTAAACTTATCTGATTTGCTTTGTACAAATAAAAGCTACTTAAAGCTCCAAAATTTACTTTTTGCACATTACATATAGATGGCAGCACCATATAATAATAGGGGGAGACTCGTCTTTCCTATAAACTAAAAAGCAGCCACAATTATTAAACTCCTGTTTTCTCTCGCTCATATAAAGCCAACAATTTTCTTGAACTTGACTATTATTTTAATTATCAACATTTTTTATAGCACATTATGTATTTTTTCAGTGATATGATTAAATTAAAAATATTCGTGCGCTTATCTAACACGTGAAAAAAATCCTGGAAATTTAAAAAATCAATAATATGAATGGATAACATTTAAGATAGTAATAGTAAAAAACAGTTATTTGAGAAAATGTTGAACGCTGTAGTTGTACTCTACCGCAAATGTATTGTATGTTGAAAACTTTGTTAAATGTATCATTGAAAGTATAATGCATAGATAAAACAGTACAGCAGAACCTCGATTATCCGAAGTAATTGGGACCAACCATCTTTCGGAAAATCGAAATTTTCAGATATTCGAGAATACTTCAATTTTAAGATTAAAGAGAAATATGTATATGCAATATTTCTTACTATGGTAACAAGTGCTTAATAAAAATAAAGCAATAGCAAAATAGAATCAAGGATAAATTACCTGAATTTTAATTTTGAAATTAAGTACCTTTTACATATATCACAAGGGTTTGAAAAAATGTTTTGTTTGTCGCAGTTTCGATTGCTTTTATTTTGAAGCTCTATCATGGACTTAACTTTAATTTTATCTCTATCATGGAGTTCTTAAAAATTATTAGTTCACCAGTATCACAGTCTTTCTGCTGCTCCAGCCATGCCAAACCTTTTGCAAAACATTCAAAAGCTCCAGAATTGCTAATTTGTTCGTTTTCTTCGTTCTACTCCGCAGCTTACGGAAGCTCAAGTTAAATTCAAAGGGACTCTGAAAAAGGGGATCGAAAATATTTATATGTACTCGCAGTTCGGAAAGAAACCGCTTGCACACAAGGAATATGATAGTTAAAAAAAAAAAAAAAGCTTTCAAAATGACTTTTGCACACAAGGAATGTGATAGTAAAAAAAAAGAGCTTTACAAATGGATATCGGTTAACCGAGAGTTTCAGTTAAAATAGTTTCGGATAAAAGAGGTTCTATTGTATTTCTTTTATTTTTCTTCCCCACTCTATTTCATAAACGTGCATGCAAATAACTTTAGAGGTAAGGGATAAAAGTGAGTGAGCAAGCATTTGAATTTATTATTTGTGTAAATTTTATAAATCAAATTTAGCTTTAATATTTGAAGAGCGATTTTAACGCATATTTATAATTATGTAGATTTTTCTTCCCTCTATTTAAATTGAAAGTTTTTATAAGTATTTTCCATTTTTGCTAAACATGAAACGTCTCCAGATTTATTTCCATCATTCTTATGTACAACAATGAGATTACATAGCAGGCGAAAACCTTCGAAAATGCTACCTAAAATTAATTCCACATTCTGCCTTTTTAGCTACCGCAGTGTCAAAAGATTCTTTATAATCAAATATTTAAATAATAATAATAATAATACAAAGGACTGTTACCACTGTACTTATGTAATTCTGTATATTCCGGCGTGTATCGCGCACTTTTGATGCAGGAAAATTCATCATAAATAACAGGTGCGCGATACGTCGAACACAAAAATCAAAGATTACACTTTAAAAAGAGACAAATGTTGAACGGAAATATACAATAACCTCTTTTCGAGTTACCCGCTATTCCGAAAAGGTTTTTTTTTATCTGTAAACCTGTCAAAAACTAATATATTTTCGAGATTTAAAGAGGCATTTGTAAAAACAGTTTCTTTTGCTGCCACTGATTTTTGGTAGTGTTGAATTCAGGGGGTGACACGGGAGGACATACCCCCACCTCCCGGCGCAATAAAATGCCCCCCCCTGAAGATTTGAGATTTTGTGCTTTCAATGGTCAAAAAATGCAATTTCGCCCCCGGAACTCTAAAATGTCCCCTCGGAGCCATATAGAAATCCCTCCCGGAGAAAAGTGTCTGAATTCAACTCTGTTTTCGGAAATGTTGCCGAGTAGTGAGTTTTCGGATCTTACCAATTATCAAGTAAACATTTTCATATTCAATAAATATATTTTACAGAAAAACATAATAAATTAACATTAACATTAAAATTAATATTACGTTGTTACCCTTGCAGCTATAAATTCAATTACACAGCTGAAAATGTTTAACTGACAATTGATATCATCCTAAAAACTGATATTCCGGTAGGAGAAAAAACTGATTAATGGACTATAAAAACTACTCGGAAAGGTTTCCGAAAACCAGTAGCAGCAACATACGCTTTTTTTTTTTTAAATAAATGCTTCTTTAAAGCTCCTGTCCCTGCCGGCGAAGACATTCACGAGCTAATGCTAATCCTATAAGGAGGGATTTTTCTAATATTTCGTTTGCATTTCGACATTTTTAAATTTTTTTTTTTTTTTTTTTTTTTTTTTTGCATTGGATAGCCGAAGTCCGTCTCTACATCGCACCTTTTTACTTTTTCGATTTTGGTCGCAGATATTTTTATAAAGTTACTTTCACTTTCAAAACGGTTCTGAAAATGAAAGTGTCATTCTAAAAAATATCTGCAACCAAAATCGAAAAAGTAAAAAAGGTGCGATGTAGAGACGGATCTCGGCTATCCAATGAAAAAAAAAATAAATAAAAAATAAATAAAATAAAATAAAAATGTCGAAATGCAAACGAGATATTTGAAAAATCCCTCCCCATAGGATTAGCATTAGCTCGTGAGTGCCTTCGCAGGTAGGGACAGGAGCCTTAAGTCATTCGGGACAGGGCCGAAACTAGGGGGGGGGGGGGAGAGGGGGCATGTGCCCCGGGCGCCAGATGAAAGATTATACCTTTGGAATCGTTCATTTTCTTCTGATGGACTGATGGCTTTCATTATTATGAAACAGCCATTATAGATGAAGTGTTAGGTGAAAATGAAAGAGCAGCCGTAAAAAGTTTGAACTCTGATTTTCTGGTCAGAATAGGAAAAAAATAGCCTTTTTTTTTTTGCAAAAAAAATTATGTCTATTTTTTCCCCCATTCTGACCAAAAAATCAGAGTTCAAACTTTTTACGACTGCTCTTTCATCTTCACCTAACACTTCATTTATAATGGCTGTTTCATAATAATGAAAGCCATCAGTCCATCAGAAGAAAATAACCCGGTTAAAGCGGAAACTCGGCTAAGCGGGACTCGGATAATCGGAACTCTACTGTACTGTATAAGCAAACACTGTAAATAGCCGGTAATACATGCGAATTCTTTTATGTGAACGAACTATAATTGCAACAAACGTCACATTCAATTTTTGTAGTTCAATATTACATATTTTATGATTACATATTTTAAATTTTAAAATAAGTCGGCCATTAGAAAATTAGTAAAATTCCCTTTGTAAATATACTTTGAGGAAGAAGGGGGGGGGGGGGGCGCCAAAATTTATGTTTGCCCCGGGCGCAAAAAAAAAGGCTAGTTTCGGCCCTGATTCGGGACCATGGGTGCATGCATATATGCATCTCCAAAAAGAGCATACAGAATTTGTTTTTGGCACCGGTAAAAACCAAAAGTAATATTTGCTTTCTTTAATTAAAACATTTTCGTGATTACTTAAGTAAAGGTAATTTTAAAAAGAAAAGCAGTGCCAAACGAATAAAATTTGTGTAAAAGGAGCCGGTCCGCGGAAAAAAAAAATAAACACTCATACCACCTCTGCAACTATTTATAATAGAAGAAATTTACTGGTACCAAACGATTGGAAATAAAGTCTACTTTTAAGGGTGTATTCGAAAAAATATTTTTCCACCCTCAACAGCTCGAAAATTTTATAAGACATTTTCAGACTCATTTTTAAAAGTAAAAACACGAAACTTGCTGAGGGGATTCTTGAAGAGATGTATGAGATGCCGTGTTATTTCATTTTTCTCTCAATTCATTAGAATTTGATTTTTAAACAATTATTTTCTCAGTATGACCATTTTTTTCAGTCCCAGATCTCCCGCTTCGAAAATTCGGTTCAAAACGCCTACTTTGACAGCATTTTTTACAATATTTTCTGAATTTACTAAAAAATCGAGAAGCACGGCACATTAGGTAGTTTCTAAATAAGAGAATTTCCCAGTTGGATGCGTTAGAGAGTAAAAATGAATCAGAAAATAACCAGTTTGGATCGGAATACACCCTTAAATGATGTATATAAAATTTGCTTGGGGGGGGGGGGGCATATACAAATCAAAACCAGACCAAACTTTTTTTTTCAATGGCAACACCCAATTTTTACAATATATTTTAATTCAAACTATGCCTAGAAATGGAATTTCAAGTCATTTGGATGATAAATTTTTGAATTAAAAACATTCAAAATTTAGAGCTTCTAATGTTATATTATATTTTCATATTTTTATTAATACCTCCTGATATTATAATCCTAAAGTAATAAATTTTTTGTTTAATTATAATTATAATACTTAAAAAACCAAACAAAAATACATTGAATTTGTAACTTAAAAAAATTATAATAATTTCTCGAAAACTAACCGCACGAATTTCATGAAAATTTAGACTAACTGAAGGGTGTAGATTTATGGTGTCAAACTTGGGTATTGCTAACTATTGAAAATAAATAAATAAATAAATAAAAAATAAAATTGGATTTGTTTAGATAAGTAGATGTCCCAAAGCACATTTTATATACATCATTTAAAAGTAGACTTTATTTCCAATCGCTTGATAGCAGTAACTATACAGTAAACTCTGTCTAAGAGTCTAAGGCGGAGTCGATCGGGACCGACGAAATTTTCCGTTATAGACAATATACCGCCTTAGACAAATTTTACTCTATGTCAATGGGTTCGCAGGGATTTGAAAACCTTTCCGAGTTGGACAGATTTCCGTCTAACACAGAGTGCTTCTTACAGAGAGTTTACTGTATTTGTTGCAGAGTTAGTAGGGGTGTTTACTCTCCCCCCCCCTCCCCCCACGATCGTACGTAGTACGCCGCCGGAATCAGTACTTATTTTCGAATTGTTTTGTGTTTTTATTCAATAGATGGCGCTTTTCCGTGACGCAGATGATGCTTGAGTTCCGGAGTTGGGAGAAGAATCAAAATAAAAAATCTGCCAGCGAACGAAAACATTCGGCAGACGGTAGTTGTCGGGAAGCTCGGCTCTTCAACAACCAATCACAGTGAACCATTGAAGGAGGCTCTGCCCACAGATCGCCAACGCGCCAAGAGCAATTTCGAGCTTCCCGACGCGAGCAGAACGAGCTCCCTCGACTCCATGAATGAATGCAAGCAGCTCTGTCGCTCTGTGTCGTCGGCGTGCCCGTTCTCGCAAACATCCACATTAATGGATTTGATTCATGTATAGTAAGAAATCATTAATATTTTTTATAACATTTTAAAATTAAATATAGAAGTTACTAAAGACACATTCGTATACGAAGTTCTTAAGAAGCGACGATTAATCGCAATAAATGTGACGATACACGTGGTCTGACTTTAAGCGAGGTGGAATCGGACAAAAATCTACAATCTGTTATTAAAGAAGTTAAAAATCCTCTTTAATTGAATGTGTATTGCTTTTGATATATGTTATAATTCGTATCATATACACTAGCAATATTTTTTTCAATTATGCTCAACGTGATGGCGGCTGGACAACATGACATTGGAAACGTTGTAGGCGAATTGCTGAATTCCATTCAAGGTCGTATAGCTTGATCTAATTCTTTTGCTTGTTAAAATTGAATAATATTTAATTAAGGTAAGTATTTCACCTTTTATCCGTAATTTTGGAAAATATTTATTAGTGTGAAACTTGTTTTGCATTTCCTTTTATGTTAAAACTTTCATTTGCATAATGTTGAGAATAAGAATGCTTATTTCATTTTAAAAACAAATTTAGAAATTTTATCCAATAATGTATTCAATTATATAATTAAATATGTAAATTCTGAGCGTTGACCATATCCGTCTTTTTGGTTGAATAAATCCATTCGTAAAAAATGTTACAACACAACTAAAATTTAAGTAATGTCATGTAAAAAAAAATTAACTTGCGAAACATTGACTGAAAAAAACATCAAACTAAGTGTAATCCTTATGCTGAGCTGAAAAAAATGTCAATGCTGAGCGATATTCCTCTCGCTTTTTTTAAAGACAGTTGCATGTGTGATATGTCAAAAAATAATGAAATAATCATGTTTTAATAAAACATTTTAATATAATATATTTATATGTTATAAAAATTCAAATCCAAAATGATTGCAAAAAGAAATCCATTGAATTTTCTTCCATGCATTATAAGTAAATTTTCCGTTAAGTTCCAAAAAAATTCTGTGATTTTAGAAAAAAAAAATTAGTCGATTGCATTATTTATTAATGAATTTCAAATGCACAGCATAAATGTATCATGTTGCTATTTTATGCTTTTCTTCATTTTCCATATTGACAGGTAGGAAATTTTTACCTTTTTTAAGGGGATTAAATAAAATTTCAATGTACAAATTCTGTTCTTTAAGTTTCTTTGTAATGTAACATAAAACAGTAATAATATTAACTTATAAATTTATTTTAAAATGCATAACAATAATGACTGTACTGTACATGTAGACCTTTTTTCCCAGTGTTTCTAATTTCACGAAATACAAAATCAAAGGGGCTGAAGAATATAATAAAGAATAAAATTAATAGCATGGGTCTGTCCAGCCTTTTTTTTACAGGGTCCTGTTTTTGTGAAATTGTGAACAAATGAATTGTGTCTAGTCATAATTCTGTGAATTTGAAATGATCCTTACATTCAGGTTCTTGTTTATACATTTTTAAGAAGATATATGTAAGTAAAATATACATTTTTTCTAAGAGATCCCTGAATAGAATAGTCTAATTTTTTTTAAAAGTAAAAAAAAAAAAAACTGAAATGTAGGGGAAGACGGGGTACAATGAAACAAAATTTACTAATTTTTTTTTCCTATCCACAATTTTGCATGCACAAAAATATAATTAATGCATATTTTTAATCTTGTATTTTCCCCATCTAAATAAATTTTTATTAGGTTCTAAACAATATCTTTATGCTTGAAAAATAACAAAAAATAAATGTCTTACAGTGTTTCATTGTACCCCGCATGCCGGGGTACAATGAAACACATACTGGGGTACAATGAAACACTCCAAATGATAGAAGCAATTTTCACCCAGTATAGTTTATTTTATGAAAAATGAGATAAATACAAAAACAAAACTTGATTAATAAGGAACTTGATAAAAATATTATAGTCTAAGATGAAAAATAAGAAAATTCTATTAGTTTAAGAAATACCTTTCATTTTACATTAAATTGGCGCAAGTCAGTTTCAAAAATTAGCATTTCAGTTTATATTTCAGTTGATCCTGAAGGAATATGGGGTGGTAGTTTCAACAGAATGAGTTTTTTTTTAAATGTAAGTTAAAAAACTAGGTTGGAGTCTTTATATCAAATATTTCACATTTGACTTCATTTAAATGTATGATTTCTCCAACAGTATATATTCCCTTATGTTTTCATTTGTACGGATACTGCTTGTGCCATACATGTTGTGTGTGAATATCTCATTCTTAGTACCTCGATGACCAGCTGGACCTGGAAAAAAATCTGGATCATCGTCAGAGTCTGTAGCAGGCAGAGTTTGTTTACAAAACAATCCCTTCTCAGCTTTTTTTCTCTTTCTATTTTTTAATTGCTTAACAGGAGCATTTTTTACTGACCTGGTTAGAACAAAACTCTTTTTTTTTCTGTTTTCCTACTCTTACTTCTAATATATTCTATTTACTACTTTTATTACTATAATAAAACATGTTTCATTGTACCCCGTCTGCAAGTGTTTCATTGTACCCCGCACTGAGGTTACTAAATAAAAATTTATTTTCAAACTTCTAATATTTATTTTTTTTAGTTTGGTTTTGGAGGTATGAAGACAACAACCCAAAGATAACAATGTATAGAAAAAATAATTATTATATATAACAACAAGGAAAAAGAAACTAAATTACTTTTAGTAAAGAAAGTTACTTTCAATGGCGTAAAAGCAATAATCTTCTATTGCTACTGTTGTAGAAGTGTGAATGTATCCAAATCACATCAGTAATTAGAACATATAGTTGTATAACATATATATAAACTTCAACTCTCTATGACAAATTTGACTGATTTTAGAAGTAATGTTTCATTGTATCCCGTGTTTCATTGTACCCAGTCTTCCCCTACATATTCTTGTGGTCATACAGGATGCAAATTTTGTGTTTTCTAGCAACAATGCTGTTGGATTCATTTTGATTAGCTTCGCTAATACAGTGAAGAAATTTTAACACAAGTGTATTTAAAACTCTATCATATATAAATAGAAGTGAATAAAAATAATGGCTTTGGTGTCCTTAATTTCACATGCATAGTTATTTTTCATATTGTGTGCCTAAAGCAATTATTTTTGTTGATATTTTCGCATGCTTATGTGCGAAAGTTGCTGCATTTTAGCCAGCCTAAAAAAAAAATAGCCAATTTTTTTTTTTAATTTAATTAAAGCCTGCTTCTATATATATATATATATATATATATATATATATAGAAGGTAATTTACAGCCATTTAAAACAGGGTTGGCAAGTTTTTGACATGCGACTGATTTTAACCATGGTTTAAACCGTCGTGTCAAAAGCCTTTATGCCAAAAAGTGTTAAAAACCTAGATTTAATAAAATAATATCAAAGAATTATTTAGCAGAGTTAGACTTTAATCAATAAATTCTAAATAAAACTGCATAAATACATTAAAAGTGTGGGGGTATAAACTGCACAGATATATTCTTGAAACATATTTGCATAGAATATGGTAAACTGCAAATAGTTTGAGTTGCATGATTTTTTTTATTATTTGAATAATGCATGCTTTTAAAATGAAGAGTTAATAAATCCTTAATTATTTGTAATCATTAAAATTATGTAGGTTTAATCTAAATTTTGCAGAAACTAATCTATCAAAATTCGTATCTAATGAGCATATTTACCTTCCTTAAGATCGAACAAATTCGAAGATATTTCACTTCTAGTACAAAACCAGTTTTCTTGCACTCTATTATTTTTTTTTTAAGGAAAAGGTTTCTTAAGCAGCTACTTTACTAATGCGAAAACACCCACCCGCTAATGTTAATCCTATAGAGGAGAATTTTGTTTGAAATTTCATCCATTTAAATGATTTTTCTTAAAGTAAAAATGAAAAACCTGCTCAATAACATTAATTCTATAGGAGTTTTTTAAATATTTAGTTTGCATTTCAATATTTAAATGTTTTTTGCACTGGATAACTAATATCGATCTACAAAGACCGGTTTTTACTTTATTGATTTTGCTTGCAATTTTTTTTATTATTATTAGGATACTTTCACTTTTGAAACAGGTTTTGAATTAAGTTAAATAACTATTTTTTTCCTACTGGTATGGTAAACTATAGATAATATGCACGTTTGTCAACAAACTGGCTTGTTGCATGATAACTCAACTTAATGTAGGCAAAAATTCTAACTTCGCTTGAAATTATGCTAAAATGGTCGTAATTTTCATGTAGTTATAATATATTGTATTATATGTAGGAAATAATACTTAATAAATACTAACTCTGCAAGAATTGTTACTTTCTGGCTACTCCAAGTTGAGAAGTATGTCTTTCTTTTGGGTGAGTTATGTCGCATTCACATTATCTATTCATTTGTCCTAATTTCAGGAGATATTCCGTAAATAAGATAATTTTATAAGTAAGATGTGATTGTCAGTCACTAACAAAAAATTAATTTTTGGATAAAAGGTTTAAAGTATCACATTTTAATCATTGTATCCCAACATTTAATTATTTTCTCTTTTATAAAATAAATGTTACTTTAATTTTTCTGTGTTCGTACTAAATTGAAAAATAATTAATGCTGCAGAGAAAGTATTTATTAAAAGCTATATATATATGTTTAAAAATAAGGTATTCAACCATCCAAGTATGGAAAAAAAAAAAGCACACCAGAAATCCACATGACTTGGAGAGTTAGTCATAAACAAAGAAAAAAAATATAATTTCATATTTGATTACAATTTAATGTACACTAAAACTACATTGCACTATCAGTAAACAAAAGCAATGCTATATTAACAGCATTTTTTCTGTTTTGTTCTGAGTTTACTTACATATTTGTGTTTTTGAAGGTTTAAACCAGTTAAAACTAAAGCACTTGTTAAACCTATGCCACATCAAAAACCCAACCCTGGTTTAAAATGAACTCTTATAAAACTGTTCCTTCTGGCTGTTAATGAAATTTCCCAGTTTTGCCCTATCTGAAGTAATTCTTAAGAACATCCATATTTGGTTAGTAATCAGTATTCTAATGACTTATAAAAATAATGTATATGAAAAATATTTTCTGTTACTAAGTGATAAGTCCATATGAAGAGATTAAATCATAGAATGGCCAATGTTGAAAGATCAATTAAGAATATTCAAGGGTATCTTAATACATGTGAGTGTATATAAAAAAAAAATAACTACATAAGTTTTTTCATAATACTGTTTTTAATATTGGTTTTATTAAATGGTTTTAAATGTTTGTGAGGAAAAGGTGACTTAATTAGTAACCTAAAAGTGTTTAAGGACAGCATAAAGCAATTGGTATGCCTTTTTAAAATTTAACTGACATATTTGCAATTCTGGCTAAAAATCGCTAGCAAAACGGCACTAAAATTTCAAAAAGCTAGGATGCAGCCTTAATTGTAATCCCTCAACATTTGAACATTCTTCTTGAGATGGCATGGCAATACGAATACAGCCAAATAATTTGGCTTGTAAAGGCTATGGCGCACATGTGATTTACCCTGTGGTAGAAAACCAGTGTTTGTTTATGCTTTTAAACAGCTTGCTGCTAAGCTTACCTACTGTTGAATTTTTTCCCCAAAAAAACATTGATCTGAGTATAAAATATTAATGTCTAATCATGTTTGTTTCTTAAAGTTATACATTCAGACTTGCCAAGTCTCCTGATTTTGGCAGGATACTCTTGATTTTTGCTTATTTTTACATACTCCTGATTTTTGACATATTTCTCCTGATTTTCTAACACATTTTTTCTCATTGTTATTTTATATCTAAATATGCTAGAAAAATCTTGGATGTTTATTTCTTCTCTCTGTTTGATTAGTGCTATTTGATATGACACAAATTCAGATAAAATATATAGGATGCCTCTTTAAAACTTTGACTTACTATGGGCAAAATTTCAGTTTTCCTTCTTAAATGCAAAAATCTGGTACCATTAATTTTATTTTCTATAATGAATAAATTGTAACGTTATGTTGCACACTGTAAATTAGTCTCCTTTTTTAATGGAATCACCATGCATAATTTTATTTTTGTTAATAATTTCTTTATTAAGAATTATCATTTGTAACTTTTCTAATTTTTCAGAGGCAAAATTTGTATGAGAAGACAAAATCCATTCCTTGTATTTATAATGATGAATTTTAAATTGTTTTAACACTTTTATCTCATTTGCTTAGTTAAAAGTACCTTGAGCCCCTTAATTAAAAGCATTTTTAATTTATTAAGTACATATAACTGCAATATTATTTCAAATAAATTATTTTTTTTTAATGTTTATTATTTAAAAATAAAAAACTCCTGATTTTTCCTCTGGAACTTGGCATGTCTGTACATTCCAAAATTAGTTTTTTTTCCCTTTATTTTATTTTCTGCTCAGATTTCTTGTTTTCATTTTAACATATATACAGTGAAACCTCCCTGTGTGACCACCTCCCATAGGCTCAATATTAATTTTACCTCCATTCAGAGACCATCCCAGTTGAACTCCCTCCATGAGCGACCCATTTCTTTGAAGAAAAATTAAGCAAATAAGTTTAGATTTTTTTTTTTAAATTCCGGTAACTTTTAAGTGTTTAAACCCCCTTTGTGCCTTTTTAGGCAATGAATTTAACTCTGATGACAAATTAAGAATGACAGTCAATAAACTCCATTGCTTTATTCTGTCAGGAAACTCTCAAATTAATGAAATCGCCATTATTTGTTTCCGTCCAAAAAAAATTTGCATTTATTTACTGAATTTTGAAAAGACTTGGAAATAAAAATTATAAAAGATAAAACAGTAAAATCATAGCAAACGTCACTGTATTCATTTTTTAAACTCTGCAGTAATTAACTTATGTAATTAATTTTTGTTTTGATACTTAAATTTTTATATTTTTTCCTAATATGAAAAATAAATTTTAGCAACTTTAATTGGAACGGAAAGTGGTCGCTTTAGGGAGGTCTAACTGTATATTAAATGAAAATAGTTTGCAGGATTAATTGTATGGTATGCGAGTGTCAAAGCATTTGACATACTTTTAATAAACTCTGATATTCTGTAATTTTATATAATAATGGAAATTTTCTGTTGACAGTGTTAGAAAAAAAAGCATAAAAGTTGGCAACTATCATTATTATGACATTTATTGGTTCTAAATATTAAAAATTAAGATCCTCCTGTATGTTTTTTTTTTTTTAAATTTCATTCTACTTTTTAAAAATAACTTATAAGGGTTTTTAGCATAGTAAAAGTGAAGAAGTGGGACATTCCTGATGAATTTAAAAAAAAAAAAACAGTTAATAGTAAAAAAAAAAAATTCATTGTTTCACCTAATTCCATTCAAACAGTTCTGAAATTATGAATATTTAATTTTTGTTCAGAGCATTTTATTTATTTAATGCCTTAACAGAATATCAATTGCTTTTATTTTTTAATGTATGTGTTTATATCTTAATCTATAAGTTATATTCGGAACTGACTATATGTACTCAAGTAGGGTTAGAAATTAGCGGTTGTTAGTCATCAAATGCAACTAAATTATTGGATTTCATGACCACATAATTATGCCTAGTCGTTAAATTTGACGCTTAGCTTTCTTTCACTTTAATTTGTGTTTACATGCGCTATCATTCATACCTTAGCAAAAGTATTTTTCCCTGCCACCAGGAGCACCTATTTTTAATAAGATACTGTCTCAAGAATGTTTTAAAATTTTAGTGCTACCCTCTTTAAGTGATTTAAGTACATTAACACTAAGAGAAAATGGATCAGAGAATTTTTACTTCCCCCCCCCCCCCCCAAAGTGGAAGACAATTTGTAGTTTTGATTTCCTTTATATGTTTTTGTGTTTAAAGATAGTCTTAAACTGGGTATTCAGAAGGAAGAATATAGTACTCTTTCAATTCTTTGCCTAATGCCAGTAGAAGCTTATTTTTTGGACCTTTAGTATGTGTTATTTTTTAGAATTCTGTATTGCTTTTTTGCTTTTATGCTGATATGTTAAAAATAGATTTTCATGTGCGTTTCTGATTAAAAAAAATTCTTAGTGTAGTTTATTTCATATTTCTATTACTGATTCTCATAAAAAATTGAAGTCTTGGCTGTGCACTACAGGCACATATGTTCAAAAATCTTGTACTCTCTGGATTTTGTTCTGCAGGCATTTATAAACTGGGTAGTTTCAAATTAACCTAGTGTTTGGCTATCTCACAGCCGTAGCAGTCAGCAGCATAGACACAGGATTTGTTCATCTAGCCAGTTAGATCTTCCAAAAACCTTTTTATTAATCCTCTATAGTACTGGCAAATTCTGATACATGGTTTTCTTCTTACCTCCATAGAATAATATTAGTATACAGTAGACTCCCTAAAATCTGCATATCATCGCAGATGTAAACCATGAAATTTAAGTTCAGATGTAGTGACAAAATTGCAGAATTTTTTAGTTTTATATCATTTCATGTGTATTTTAATGTGTAGTTCTGGATAATATGACTGAACTAGTGGTTTTTAATTAAGAAAGTATAAATTTTGGAAAAAATCAAGCTGATATCACTGCTAATCACAATCTTTTTACCAGAATATATTTATGTATTAATCAGTTTTTTTTTTGTTATTAACCCTTTCGGGGCAGGTGGTGCATATATGCATCATCAAAGGATGCATGCAGAATTTGTTTTTGGCACCATTAATAAGTAAATGTATTATTTATCATTTTTAAGTATTTTCTGGTATTTTACAAGTAAAGGGAACTGTTTCAAAAAAAAAGTGGTGCTATTCAAATAAAATTTGTTTAAGGGATGCCGTCTCGAAACGGTTAAGACTTTCTAAACCTGAAATAAAACTTCCTTTCTTTATGATTTTGATGTGAATATGGTACCTTTATGAGGAAAGTTTCACTGAATAATTCAAGAAAAATGTATCTCGTTATATTTAGTTATACATTATTTACTTACTAGTAACTTTTAATAATTTAATGCTTTTTAAATTATCTTATTTTTTATCATTTTAGTTTATTACTTTATGTAATTATTTTAATATTTTGCTGCATTGCAAGCATTCATTATAGTTTTGATTGCATTGTTATATCAAATATGCCAGTCAATACTATAACATGACATTTCCACTTGGCATGATGTAAACTGGGAGTATTAACACTTATCTGTATTCTGTCTCATATCAACAAAATTTTTGTCAGGAAGTAGGAAAATGCAAGGGCTTTTGGGGGCTAAGCACTTCCCCTTCAAATCAAAATACTTTTTTAAAATCATATCAGCTTTTTCAAAAACTAAATTTATATCTTCTGTGTTTGATAATTTATCTATAGAAAGAAAACCCTAGTACATAAATAAGTAATAAATATTGATTAAATTACTAAATATAAATCAGATCATAGGCTTAAATGACATCATCTCTTCAAGTATTATTTATTTTAAATTTTATTTAATGCTAAAAGCTTTTAACCGAGGAGGTTTTTTTTTTTTTTCATGACAGTATTATTTTTAATTTGACACGCCTTATATTTTATTTATGCTAAAATGTAGACAGCTTCAATAACAAAAAAATGGAAAAGTTACCTCTTATTATAATTATATATGTTTGCATAAAATTTGGGCACCCTTCAGTAATTAGAGCTAAAGTTATAGCCATTTTAATGTGTCCAAGAGCTTCTATTTATATTACCCTTTTTGGGGTGGGGGGGGGGGTAGAGGATTTTAACAAATAAATCCCCTTGCTTATGTTTTTTTTATTTAAAAAAATGCACACCTACATGAATTATAGTGAAGTTTTAGTCGTTTGAATGCGTTGTGTCTAGTGATGTGGAGAAAGATAAATACCAAGTGCATAAGTATTTATTTTTTGGTTATATACCCAGTTATTAACTGAATCCAGGGATAAATATCCAAAACTTGGGTATTTTCATATTTTGTTGTAAAATATCATAATCTGGAAATCAGGGTTGGGTTTCTTCCGGAAGAAACCAGTTTCTTCCAGGACAGTGGAAGAAACTGGAAGTAATGGAAAAAACTGGAAGAAACCAACTGAAAACAAAATATATGCTCAAAATTAATGTATATTAACCATGTAAAAGAATTAAACTCAAAGTATGATTATATGAACCCTAAATTGGAAGATTTAATTAGCATTAAAAGTATTATTTTTGGAAAAATAAGTCATTTTTTTAATAACATACTTCAGGTTCAGCAAACATTTACACGTGATGGATTTTACAACTTTAGATGTAGAGGGATTTTTTTCTTTTTTTAATTATGCCATTTATGTAAAAAGGAAAAAAAATTACCTACAAAATGTTTGTTTTTCATATAAAAATGCATCATTTTCTTATAAAAATGCATTATTTTAAACTGCACAATACAGAAAATAAACAATTATTTATACTAGCATCTAGCGTGCATATCTCAATGCTGATTTTAAAAGACTAATAAAAAGTTCTTAAAATGTCTATGGGTATGCCGAAATGGTTTTAAACTCTCCTGAAGTTTTCTGTAGGACTTGAAAGAATTTTTTTCATCTTTTGCATTCATCCATTCTAAGTTGAGAAACTAATTGTAGCATCCTACTGCTAAAAGACTTTTTTGTTATACTATGCTGCATTGTAGTAAGAAAAGTGAGGATTTTAATGAATTTTTTTAAATACAGTAATTATTGTACTATATTACTTACCTTAATAAAATTGATGTAAATTAAAAGCACTGTCTTTTATTTAAACGAGTTTCATTCTACCACTGGTGAATGATCTGCGTACTATTTACTACTAGTTTCATAAGTTTAATATAAAAAAATGCTTGTTAAATTGAAATGGATGATATTTGATTTTGTGCATTTTGGATAAAAATTTTTTTCTTCAGCTAATGGTTGAAGATCTGACAGGTATCATGGCTAAAAAACTGATGTAATTATTAATTTAGCGTATATAATTAATTAAATTTATATAGGTCTGATGGAATTAATTTACTTAAGGTTGTAGGAAGAAGACATTTATTGTATCTTACAAATTTGAAAGTTATATGGTAAATTCTTAAAGAATAAGTTTCTTCCACTTGGAAGAAACCTATTTCTTCTGTCCGGTTTTTTCCATGGTTTTTTCCACTGTGGAAGAAACTTGCCAACCCTGCTGGAAATCATAGGATAGAATGTTTCAAATAGGATCGCAGCTTTGAGTTTAGTTAGAGAAAAATGCCTACATGTTGTTCGATTGTGTAGCCGTGCAAACCTTTTCTATTTACTATGTTCTGATAATGCTAGTAAATTTAGAATTATTATTTTTAAAACAAATGTAATTGTTGTACTGAGGACCATCAAGCAAAGTAACCATTTGTATGCAATATTCAGTTGAATTCAAAATGAAAAATGATTCCTTGAAATTACCAAGAAAACTAAATTGAGAAGTTATTTGCATTTTCTTTTAAACATTTAACACCCAAGTGATTTTAAAGTTTGTTTTTAGTGCATAAAAAGGGGGCTATAATTTTGTCTCATAATACCAAATAAATACACTTCTTTAAATACAAGAGCAGGAGAAAGTTTTCTTTCTAATCTCATAGTGGTAATGTACGATTCAGGTAGGATGTGCATCATGTTAATTGTAGCCCTTTATAAGGGGAAACAGGGATTTACTTGAGGAAAAAAAATGGTAGTAGACCGGGAGGCAGCTGCACAGACCATCCCCTCATCAAGTTCACAGCTGAAATTCTAGAATTAGACAGAACTCGATTAGCATATTAAAATGCATCTGATCTGCCAAGTGGTGAAGATGCTTAGTGGTTGATCGGCAGGTTTATCATTGTGTTTTCCTGCACTGAAAGGTATGAAAACATGGAGGACTGGGAGCAGAAAAACACATTGGTAAACCTACCAGTCATCCAAGATATGACTTTGCAGACCAGTTGCATTTCAATATCCAAATGGAGTTTTAGGTAATCCTGGAATTTCAGCCATCAACTCTATTAGGTGATAGTTTGTGCAGCCGCCTTCCGGTCAATGGTGTTCATGTTCCAATAGTGGATGAAAAAGTAAGACTATACCAGCATCCAGTCATAATGAGAAATGTGTTGTGATACATTAACATGCACAAAAGAACCAATAACATGCATTAAACCCTTTAGAAAGCGATATTAAAAATACATTTTGATGACAATCTATTATCCAAGAGAACTGTCAAATTATGACAGTTAGTAAAGAAGCTTAGCAGCTAAAGCAAAATGTTTTGGATTTGTATTGGAAAAAAAAAATTCTATTTTTAAACCAGTTGTAGAACAAATTCAATTCTTTCAATCAAGTGAACATTGGATTGATTTAGTAGTATATGGAAAACTTAACACCATAATATATTGTCCATGTAACTATTTCAACTATCTTTATTATTGAAAAAAAAAAACTAATTAATCCCTTCCATCTTGCAACAGATATTTTAAATCACATAGTGTAAGGAGCTACAGTTGATTCAAAGAAACTTTTTAGTGTCCAAATTGTCAGAATGGGAAATAAGTAAATAGCTATTCATATGGAAATTAAGATTTTTCAATTTATATTTGTAAAAAAAAAAAAAAAAAAAAAAAAAAGAGTTTAAGATCATCTTCAAATTACTCGTTTGAATTTCAATATTTTTAAATGATTATTTTTGCATGCGATAGCTGAAGTTGGTCATCGTTAATAGAGCCTTTTTTAACTTTTTCAACTTTGGTTGCAGATCTTTTTAAAATAAAGGTACTTTCCCTTTGAAACCAGTTCCCAGAGTGAAAGTACATTTTAAAAGATCTGCAACCAAAATCGAAAAAGTAAGAAATGGCCCTATTAGAAGTCGACCTTATCTATCCTATGCAAAAAAATATATTCAAATAAGAAATTTGAAAAGAACCGTACCATAGACTTAACATTAGTTTGTGAGTGTCTTCATATAACTTAAGAGTTCCCTTAAGCTGCCAATGTTTTACCAACTGAGCTATCCTGGACAAATCTAGCGAATAGAATTCACTCAGACAACCTTTTGATAATGGCATCTGGTTTATTATCTGCAACAGAGAATCATTAGTAATCAGGGCTTAATTTCTAACAAAAAGGTACCGGAGCCCTAATATTCTGCGGTACCGGTACTAACGACTGTGCCTCCCCCCCCCTAATTAAAAAAAAACATTATCATTAAACATAAAAAAAATTATTAAAAATAACCAATTAAAAATTATCCTACTGTTACAAAAGAAAATCGAACTGAAAGCAAATTCATTGTTCAGTCTCTTGAGTGGCGTCGCCGACATAAATTTGCAAATTCGGTTTTTTGGAAGCGCTATTGCACTGGGCTGAGCCCTGTACAGTCAACTGTGAAATCCGCAAACGTCCATTATCTGCACTACACGTTGGAATGTAAACAATGAAAATTGTCATTTAAGACTTAAACTCATAAAGTTGAATTGGTATATATTTTTTTCCAGTTATCAATTTTCCAATGAATAAATATTTAAATATAAATTCGATATAAATATAAATTTCCTTGAGTAACAAAGTTTTATCTCACAGCAAGAAGTAATAAGTGTTCATACACTACAGAAAAAAATTATTGACAACAAACCAAATCTGAAACTTCCGTTGTGCTGTGTCAATTTTTAAAATAACGAATAATCAGTAACATTTGTATTGTATATAATTTTTTTTAAATTAACTTAGTTATTGAATATTTTAAACCAGTGTTGCATCATGTTTTTCTTTTCCATTGTAATTGTACAGTTGTTTCTATTTTATACTCAAGACTTTAAAAAATAAAATGTAAACAAAGGGATGATCTATAATCCACAAAACCCTTGGTGCCTAAGTTTGCGGATTTCACAGAGTTGACTGTATTTATGAGCTCCGGTGAATTCCAACCAATATTCAAATATTTACTAAAACAGAGAAGTACCGGAGCTGGGCTCCAGCGCAAATTAAGCCCTGTTAGTAACGGAAGTTTATGTAAGTAAACTTCATTAATTCAGTGCAATTATTCTAATTTGTAAATAAACTGTAGAAGTTCAACTGACTGAAAAAGTCTCTAGACTGCGATTTGAACCATAGACCTTAGCAGCTGCCAATGCTCTACTGACTGAGCTACCCTGGACAAATCCAGGGAATGCAGTTTGCTCGGACAACTTTTTCATGATGATATCTGGCCTGTTATCTGAAACAGTTCAACAGAATAAATTGCAAATTATGTATGCCCAAGTAAATGTTGGATATATAATTACACTTCATTAATGCAATACAATTACTCTAATTGGTGACAAAATCATGGGAGTTTTTCCAACTGGGGGAAAAAAAGTGTCCAGCTCAGAATTTGAACCCAAGACCTTGTATTATGCTGACAACACTCTACCAACTCATCTATCCTGGACAAATCCAGTGAACACAATTTACTCAGACAACCTTGTCAGGTCTCTGACTTTAATGAGACAAATGCCTAATGAGAATTACTTTTAATTAATTTTGCTTTCTTTATTATTCTATTTATTCTGTATATCATTATCTACGTACTTCAGTTATGGACAGTTTTTCATATTTATGTGATTAAAAGTACCACTGTATTCATATCTGTATTGTATGAAAAGCTGTATTGTATAAAAAGAAATACTAGAAGAGGTTTCTTTCTATATCGGAATGTGGATAACAATAGGGAGCCAGATAGTGACAAGCAAGGATGATGAACAAAATACAACCTCCTGTAATGACCGGTCAGTGAAGAAGCGGGGTCTAAAGGGACATGTTGGTTAAGGGATGTAGTGGAGGGTATATGCTGTATACCTTAAGTGCTCCATATACCATCTGTTTCTCAAATAAAGCTATAGTATATACTCTAGCCATTAACGTTCATGACTCTAATCTATTCCCTCTGGTTTATTTATGACACTGCGTGGGTCGCCCTTGATTTTACAGGTGGAAACCCTGAAGCCCAACAGAAGTACCAGTAAGGGAATTCAGTTTTCGTAAAGATGAAAATAAGCAGTCGCCACTCGGCGACTAAACGTGAATAACTGGCGATTAAAATATGGAAAGTACCGGCCAAATGCAGGATTTTTCAAAGGGATTTCGTCACAGATTCGCGGAAAAAACCCTGCGAATTTTGTCAAAAGATCACGAAAAAAAACGCACGTTTCGTCAAAGGATGACGAAAAAACGTAAATTTCGTCGAAGGATCGCGAAAAATCCCAAATATCGTCAATAAGTCGCGAAAAAAAGCTAATTTCGTCAAAGAATCATGAAAAAAAATCGCTAAGAAACCCAAATTTCGTCAGATCGCGGAAAAAACGCAGATATCGTCAATAGATCGTGAAAAAAACGCAAATTTCGTCGAAGAATCACGAAACCCCCCAAATATTGTCAATAGATCGCTAAAAAAAAGCGAATTTCGTCAAAGACTCGTGAAAAAAACGAGACTCTTGTGAAAAGATCGCGAAAAAAACGCACATTTCGTCAAAGGATCGCAGAAAAACCCGAATTTCGTCAAAAGATAGCTAAGAAACTCAAATTTCGTCAAATGATCGCGAAAAAAACGCAGATATCGTGAATGTATCGCAGAAAAAACGCAAATATCGTCAGTAAATCGCGAAAAAAATGCGAATTTCGTCAAAGAATCCCGAAAAAAAACGAGAATTTTGTCAAAAGCGCGCAAAAAAACCCGCACATTTCGTCAAAGCATCGCAGAAAAACCTGAATTTCGTCAAAGGATGGCTAAAAAACCCAAATATCGTCAAAGAATCGCGAAAAAACGCAAATATCGTCAATGGATCGCGGAAAAAACGCAAAATATCGTCAATGGATCGCAGAAAAAACGCAAATACTTTCAATGGATCGCAGAAAAAACGCAAATACTTTCAATGGATCGCAGAAAAACGCGAATTTCGTCAATAGATCGCAGAAAAAACGTGAATATGGTGAAATAAACGCTAATTTTGTCTAAGAATCGCGTAAAAAAAGAGAATTTCGTCAAAGAATCGCATACAAAAGAGAATTTCGTCAAAGAATCGCATAAAAAAGAGAATTTCGTCAAAGAATCGTGAAAACGAATGCAAATTTCATCAAAGAATCACGAAAAAAGTGCGAATTTTGTCAAAAGATCGCGAAAAAACGCGAATTTCGTTAAAGTATCATGAAAAAAACACATAATTAGTACCAGGAGGGACCCCCCCCCCCCTTTACATTTCAGAAAATTTGCTGTAAATTTCAGATTGTTTTTTTAATTTTGAAAAATACCTAAGCATAGTGGTACGTATGTAGTTAGCTATATAAGCATGTTGCGTATAACTTTGCTGTTAACTTAATTTAAAATAGATTGGAAATTAGTATCTCAAGTTTATTCAAAACAATATGAATTAAAATATTTTTAGTTATTACATAAATTACTTATTTACTCTAAACTCATATATTTTCAAATAAATATTCAGTGACATAAATGTACTTTACTGACTGCTAAAGAAATTATTCTCAGTAGCTGGCTACTAAAAAAAATCAGCCTACCGGCCCGTGGCCACTAAGCAAAATTCCTTATTTTCATCTTTGGGTTAGAGGTGAAACGCATGGTTTGGAGAAATTAACTACTTGTGCTGTGGGCATAGACACATAGAGTATTTTTCTAGTGAAAAGTATGAGAGTTCTGGATAGACCTGTGCAGTTATCGGACTGAATAAGCCTAGTTGAGTACAGTCAATAGAGATGAGAAGAGTATATACTTTTAATGATATGACCTAGTATGTAGATAATATCTTAATGTGTAATTTAACATTTGGCAAGATTTACTATATCCATGTCTATAAATGAAATTAGTGTTTTGTTGTAAGTGTAAATAAATTTTTCATTCAGTATTATTTGAAGTATCTTAGTTACTAATTTCCAACCTTCTCACATCGTGTCCGGTATCACTTACCTATAACAGTGGTGGAAACATATCTTGCATCTTTACGTGTGGTGGACTAAAATTTAAATAATAATTATCGTATCGGCAACAAATGACTACAAACCTTTTGAATAAATGCAAGTAATGGAAGTCCAAGTATGCATTTAATAAGTAATTATATATACATCATTAATTCAACACAATTATTCAAGTTTGTAAATAAATCATAGGAGTAGTAATTTTCCTACTCAGGGGGAAAAGTGTCCTGACTGGGATTTGAACCCAGGACTTGTCTTAAACCGACAACGCTCTACCAACTCAGCTATAATGGACAAATCCAGTGAACACAATTCACTCTGATAACCTTTAAAGCCATCTAGTCTGTTATCTGAAACAGTTCAACAGAATAAATCAAAAGTAATGGAACTCGAAATAAATGTTGTTGGTGTTATTTATGACGGCACGAGGGATATTGGCGCCGAGGGGGAATGCCCTCCGTGGGGGGGGGGTCTTTCTGAGAGTACCTAGCCCGTATTTGCGCATGAAAATCCAAGGTTCGAAGAAAACCACGAAAAACACCGAACGATTAGGCTTACGGGCGTAATTGAGTTCGAACCTAGCATCTCGCGTCTGCCAGCTAAGTAAATGTTTAATGTGTAATAACACTTCATTAACTCTCATTCTACTATATATTTATGCCATATTTACATAAAAGCGAGTTCTAAACTTTCGAAAAGCGAAGTAATTTTATTTAAAAGAGTAATTCATAAAATATTTGAAAGCTTAATTTTTTAGTCGCATTTAAAAGGTTGTCCATAAGTGAGTTTAAAAAAGAAATCAGAGTTTAAGAGTTACCTCTTCCTTTTGTCATACCACCACTTTGTATGCATGCGTTTTTGTCCAAAATCACCTCAACCAAATCAATTTTATTTCCTGTATGTGGCATTTCATATAGAGACACCTAGCAGTAGGCTGCCGCAATAAGAAAACAGTGAGATACGAGGTATTAGTCCAAGAGCTTACAACACAAAAACCTATGTTATCAAGCACAAGAAAAAAAAAACCCTTCATTTTATTGAAGAGTAGAAGTAGGAGAATCTGATCCATGTCAGCCGGAAGTGAAGTGGTGCATAAGCTAAAAATTAATACCACTAGTGGTTGACTCGTAGGTTTATCATTGTGTTTGTCCTACAAACAAAGATATGAAAACATGGAGGACTGGGAGCAGGAAAACACAATGATAAACCAACGAGTCAGCCACTGGTGGTATTAATTTGTGGCTTATGCACCACTTCACTTCCGACAGACATGGATCATTAGATTTCCCTACTTATACTCTCCCATAAAATAAAGGTTTTTTTCTTGTGCTTTATAACATAGGTTTTTGTGCTGCCGGCTCTTGGACTGTATAGTCAGAGACTTTTAAGATACAAAGACCGGCAAACTGTCAGTTTAACTGAGGATTTTTTATCACAGCTGTTGTACGGCAGTATATACGTTTTATATTTTAATTTACCAAAGAAAATGCTTTTATCAGCATATTTGTTTATTGCGGGTCATTAAGTATTAGTCTACCCTATTTCATTTAGGCTTTAAAAAAAAATACTTTTATTATTATTTAACTTTATTTCTGGAAATTCAATATTTATAACTCATATTTAGCTATAAAAAATAGCTTCATGTAAAAAAATATGGCATAAACTTGATATATATTCATAAAAATTAATTTTTAAAGCTCATTCCAGCCATAGCACTTAAAGGTAAATAACTCACAGCTGACGTACAAACCTCGAATTTCAGATGTTTCAATTTACAAATCAGATGGCTGTCATGATTTCGCATGCTTTTGAATGGAAATTGCCGGTCTATGTATCTTCAAAGTCTTTGGGTATAGTATTTGATTCCTTAGTCGATTGTGGACAAAAACAAATCGCCAAGCTAACGCTTGTGAAGTTTCAATCGTATAATCGAACTCATGCAGGCGAGTATTGCCAAGTTCTGAAATAAAATACGCCTACCAATACTACTAAAGATTGCCCCTGGACCATACCATATAGAGCTGAATCGTCCATAATTGTCATTTCCTATACAAGGCATAATGGACTTTACCCACGAATGGCAACAGCCACACCTCTGCGACTATAGGTACCCACCGAAAAAGACCGTTGGACGAAGGAGAAGCAGTGTTAAAATGTTCTTCATATCTATGGACTTCACCCGAGGCTAACGAGAAAGACAGGCTACCGCGGTGGGTCCGATTCTTCTTTTTTTACAGACCGCTGGAGTCATGTGATGCTCGAATGCACCAATGAAGGTGTGCGAAAATAGCATCACGTGACTCCAGCGGTCCGTAAAATAAGAAGAATCAGACCCACCGCGGTAGCCTGTCTTTTTCGTTAGCCTCGACTTTACCCATGTGATGTCAGCCGCGGGTAAGAAGAAGAAAAACACCAATAGGTGTCAAGAACATTTTAAAACTGCTCCCCCTTCGTCCAATAAACAGTTCTTTTCGGAGGGTATCTACCGGGTCTTTTTCGCAAGGGTTTTCCCCGCAGAGGCGTGGCTGTTGCGTTTCGCGGGTAAAGTCCATAGGCGTGAAGAATATTTTAACACTGCTCTCCCTTCGCCCAATAAACAGTCTTTTATCTACCCGCGGCTGACGTCACATGGGTAAAGTCGAGGCTAACGAGAAAGACAGGCTACCGCGGTAGGTCCGATTCTTCTTTTTTTACAGACCGCTGGAGTCACGTGATACCCTTTTCGCACATCTTCATTGGTGGATTCGAGCATCACGTGATTCCAGCGGTCTGTAAAAAAAGAAGAATCGGACCCACTGCGGTAGCCTGTCTTTCTCGTTAGCCTCGGGTAAAGTCCAGGCTAACGTGGTGCATCCCACGTGTCTTTTTTTACAGACCGCTACAGTGACGTGATGCTCTTTTCGCACACCTTCATTGGTTTATCCGAGCAACACGTGACTCCAGCGGTCTGTAAAAAAAGATACGTGGAATGCACCGCGGTAGCCTGTCTTTCTCATTAGCCTCAGGTAAAGTCCGTAGGCGTGAAGAACCTTTTAACACTGCTCCCCCTTCGTCCAATAAATAGACTTTTTCGGAGGTTTTTCCCCCGCAGAGGCGTGGCTATTGCCCTTTGTGGGTAAAGTCCATTTGTTTGGACAAACGCGCATGTCTAAGCAAAATCTTAACATCATATGTCGCCACTCATATAGAAGCACGTTACTTAGCAAGAGTGGTTAGGTATAAGGAAAGGGCAGCTGACGTCACTGTTGGTCGAATTACTGTTGGTCAGCAAGGAAAACCTGTTCATTCATTATTACGCCTACTATACACATGACCTCCGGGAATTTGATTGGTATTTAACAGATCTATGATATGATTGGCCTACGTCGCCATTCCTGCAATCATCGCTATGATAAAAATGTAGTGGTAGATTGGTTGACGGAAGTGTTTGTAAACGTGCCCTTTCCTTATAAGCCACGGAGTAAAGAGAAAGGATAGTGTTGAGGTGTGGTGTCTGGGGGTGACGCCGGAAATGCAGCTCTAAAATTCATATTCATTACATCCAGCCCAACACACAATAACTTGCTTTGACGCGTCTGTCAATTCAAACCTACATTTCTTTGCTTTTGCTTTTACCATTAGGAATTGTTATTCCTTATTCGCGTGTTGACCATAGATATGATTAAAATTTAATTTTAAAATGACTAATATATCATTTCACAAGTAAGAATTATTTGATTATTTTATCATATGTATTTTAGCATCAGTATCAGAAGCGTAAGTTCGAAAGGAACAAAATTCTTTTGTTGGACGTTTGTAATTGCCCAAAAATCGCTGTTACCATTCTTCTTTTTTGTTTAAAGGATTAAACTTAAACACAAACAGCTCACTTTTATTTAGAGAAATGCACAGGTGACGTCAAAGAATTAGGCCCTTATTCCTCGTGCTTGTTTTATTTGGGCCAAATGAGGGCATTTGAATTTGAGCGATAACCGGCATCATATTGCAAACCGTTTTTACGTCATACTGCATCTCTATTATTTCTCTTTACTGTATGGGTATTGTACAAGGTACTATACCTACGTGCTATGAGGTGGATATAAGAGAAAGTACTATTTTTGTGACAACATTGGCTGTCATCTGCATTAATTTACGGTGTTGTTGGTAGAGTGTTTTTATCAGGGTGCGTCCAATGGAGCTAACAAAAGTGACTACTTACTTCACGTCACGGTTAGTTTCAACCAAAGACATATATCTGGTTGGTTTCAATGTAACAGCTTCAAGCACTTGATCGCAACAGGGCCGCCTTAACCATCGGGTAAACCAGGGTTACGACTCTTTATATATAATTCAAAAGAACGTTTCCTCCGCATAAAATAATATTTTTTTTGTTCTAGATTTGTTTTTAAATCTTTCTTCGCAAGAAAAAAATGACTATTAACTTTATTTCTTACAGACGAAATTGACATAATTGTCAGGGCTGTACAGATTTGATGATCCTGGGAGTGTGAATTAAAACAATATTTTTTGTATTATCTATATTACGTATGATACACATAATTAAAAAAATTATTAGTCTACTATCTCAGTATACATTGAGTAATACTAACTGCTTTGCCAAAGCCCCACGCGATGTTGCGCCGGACCTGGAATGCAATCTTTCAGTTTGTATCCACCGAATCAAAATCGTCAATTTGTCAGCCTGTATCAACATCGACGAAATCCGATTTGCAAACAAAATGCATATCGATTTGTTTTGAATGAACTTTCACTTTTGAGATAAGCTCTTAAAACTAGACTCTACAAGGTTTACATCAGCAGTCGACAAGCATCAGCAATGTTTCCAAACTATACGTGACTTATTTTAACGAATACTATCTAAGCATGATGATGACAAGCAATTCTGACAAGATGCTATGGAATAATCAAGCATCTTCAATACAATCAGCTGTGATTGAAGAACTTCAGGCGCACGGACACGAAATTTCTGAGGGGCACAAATTTTTCATAATTTCATCTAAATTTCTATTAAAAGTCATATTGTGAAAAAATAGGATATTTGAGATATTAATACGATGAAATGGCAAAAATATATCTGAATGGTTAAAAGCACATTTCAATAAATAATAGAAAAAATAATTTATTGGAACTATTTTTCAATTTTCCGGAATACTTAATTTTTTTACTTTACACTTTTCGGAAAAGTGTGTAATATCTAATATGTAAAAAAAAACTAGTATCAGTAAATCAACCAATCTAAGGGGCACGAAATTTGAAAGTACCCTGAGCTCAGAAACTTGCTAGTCGGGCCCTGAGAACTACGGCCATTTTAGAACAAAAATCGTGCCCACATGCACGGTTTGATAATTGGATGGTTATAGGATTGTCAAATTTCTGCTCAAATTCCTGTCGATGAATAAAATTTTAATTGGCACCGTATTTGTAGATTTAGGCTCTGTTCATATGACGGCGATTAGATCGCCTCTGGTCGCGCCATTGGTCCTTGACTCGCTTCTTGCCAGTCAAGGACCTGTGGCGCTACTCGTAGCTATGCAGTATTCCTCGCTGTACCCCAAAACCTTTGAAGGCCTGTTCATTCCTACAACAACGCGCTGGACGAAAAGGATATCAGCGTGCATGATTCGGGTACGATCTTCGGATATCCCAAGCAACCAGTAAGTTTCTTATTACACTGGACAAATTGAAGAGACAATAATTGCCGCAAAACGACGAACAAGGCTGGCTCTTCCTGCGACAGTTTTCCAAATATTTCATTCGTTCCTATCTACGTTGCTCCGTTACACCACAAAAGAAACCCTATGCAACATACGTACAGGATACATGCTCATACTGTGCTTAGACGTTAGGCGCGCCACACACCAGGGAAACATGCGGCAGAAAAGAGTGAGGCATGCGACAATTGCACCCTGTTAACAAAGAAAAAACCGGTTTGAACAGCAGAATTTGCCTCATGTCTCATGATTATTGTCGCATGTCTCTCTGGTGTGTGGCGCGCTTTATTGTCCAAATTATGACGAACCTTCATTCCAAACTTCGCGATACTCATCTGGGCAAGTTCGATATTCGATAATACGATCATAACTAAGACAGTTAGGAAGCATCAGCTTGACGTTAGTGGAATTCGCTTTAGTCAAGAATCGATGGGAACTAATCATATTTTCTATTCCACTTGCCGGCAATCTCATCTCGAGGAGCCCTAGTCTCACTCGAATAATCAAATTTGCCCAGGTGAGTATAGCCAAGTTCTGGAATGTAGGTTTGGGTTTGACATAGTTTGGACAAACGCGTCTGGTGGCTGAGAGGCTCTACTGTCAAAGCTGATGAGAAGGAGAGGTGCTGGGTCAAATCCAATCGCGCCAGTTGACCTAAACGTTTGGAGTATTTCGTAGTTTTCTTCAAATCTTTGGAAACATTGCGTAAATACGGGTTAGGTTCCTTTTAGAAAGACCTAGGAGCTCCGGTAAACACAGCGCATCTAAGGCTTATATTTCTCATGTAAATATTCGGCCGTCATAAACAGCAACAAACACAAATGCATCTGTCTAAACATGATCTGATTATCCTACGTCGTCATTCTCGTACAGAGGCACTCTAGGCTGAATTTCAGATGGTTTCTTGAGAGATTGAGAATCAATTTGCGATTCGTTTTTGGGCTGTATGTAAAAACTTCATCCTGGCTCATTCAACTCTTTAGTTTTATTAAAAGTATCCTGATATTGAAAGTCTATAGAGATGAGGACTTGCTCTTCAACAGTGGATTGAAAGAAGATATCGCTAAGCGAGCACGAAAACGTGCGAAGAGTTTCTTTTAGAGTGCATAGACACATCCTCATTGATGTATTGTGAAAAGAAAAATTGGCAACATATTTTTCTGTAAAAAACATTTGGGCGTCAGGGAGAATCGCGGCGCATTGCATGAGACAGGATACAAAATTTGAAATTCGAATTTATTTCTCTTCTGTTAACAGTTAACAGGAAAGAAAGAGAACTAGCTGTTTCCGGATTCACGCTTTGTGCCTCATGTCTGTACCGGTGTACCCGCCGGGTCTATGCCCCCTAGATATTTGAGAAAGCCTTGACAAACGTCACACAAAGCAGGCAAAACAAAGAAAAAAGATCATTCATTAGCTGGTGGATATCCACGAGGTAACGAATGATCTTTCTTGTTTGTTTTGCCTGCTTTGTGTGACGTTTTTATGACGCGTGTCAAGGCTTTCTCAAATATCTTGGGGACGTTGATATGGCGCACCATAAATAGACGGCTTGCACATGACGTCACATGTTCAGAAGAAACTGGCATCGCTTCATATGGCGCCCAAATATAAGGCGAATGTGGTGTTCTCCATTTGACTTATTAGCACTATAATAATAAAAATAAGAAAAATCTAAATTAAACAGAAAGGCAACACGTGCTTTTAACGGTAAACGGAGAGTTCTGACGTTCCGTGTGGGATCCAGATGCAACACCAGATTAGAACATCAGTCATTGCTAATAGCAACGTGACGCCAATGCAAGCTGTCTATAGTAATAGGGAGCCTAGATATGTGAGAGGTGACATATGATGCTCAGACGGTGCCTACAGATACATTTGCTCAAATTATGGCAAATCTTGGCATTTCCTATTCCAAAATTTGGCGATATTCGCTTGAACGAGTTCGATTATGCCAATAGGAGCTTAGATATAAGAGGCGACGGATACGGTGTAAAATATTTAATTGGTAGAAACGATTCTGGACAGGAGCAAATCGCCAAACATCTTGGCGGGTCTGCCGTCGCCAAGCTAATGTTTGTTTGCTTGTCATACCGTGACCAACGACAGACAAGGCCAGTTCCTGTCTTTTAAAACGTCACATAGAGTGGGTCATCTTTACACGATGATTGGTACACCCGTCGTTTTGTGCCAATAGCCGTGTAAAGATGATCCATTCCGTGTGACGTTTATAGACCTGACAGGCCATATAGTGTAAACGCAGCATTAAAGTCATGAACTGGCCTTGTATGTCATTGGTCGCGGTCATACATAATTGAACTCGTCCAAGCGAGTATAGCCAAATTCTGGAAAATAAAAAGCCTATGTTTGCCATAATTTCGACAAACGCGTGTGTATCTCTAAGCATAAACTGAGCATCATATGTCACCTTTCTCATATCTAGGCGACTTGCTTTTCTTCAAAATCGTCTCATCCAATCAAGTTTTATACAGTCCGCCATTCTGATGTCGAGGTAGGCTATAAACACGACCAGTTGTGGTTGGTAAACATGATCATGTTGAGAACAAGTATGTAGCGTTCCTCCGTATGAGAGTGGCGACATATGGGAAATAAAGATTGATTGAAACGATTTTGCTCAAAAATGAATCGTCAAACATCTTTGTGACCCTGCCATTTTCGCTAAAGCTAATATTTGTTGACTTGTCTCATTCGTCTTATAGACCAGTCACCACCCCCTGAATACAAGGCTTGAGTGCTGACACAACAATGGCGGATGCCGAAGGCGGATTTTTTTAACATATGTAGGGTCCCTTAAATTTAGACACTAGTATTTTATAAAAGATTTCTTTGACTTGTTTAATCTCAGAAAAATAAAGTGAAAAAACTTTTGAAAATTGTTGGTGCCAAAATTCAAGGGACCGTGCACCACCTGAAAAACATCCACCTTCAGCAGTCTCCATTTTTGTGTAAACGCTCAGGCTTAGGCGGTAGACAAGTTTCAATAGACGCTTTCAGTGTGACGTCAGTCATGCCGTTTTGCTTGGAAACTGACTCCAAACAAACGGTTGCTATACGTCATTTGTTTTTAAATATAAATCGTGGAAAATGTTACCAGTACATATCAAGTATTAAAACACTTAGACGTGAAATATAGACATAAGATATAGCTGCAACACACAAACAAAATAGAAAATACAACATAGCAACCGTTTGTTTGGAGTCAGTTTCCAACCAAAACGTCATGACTGAAATCGTCTATTCCCGTCATATCCTAAGAAATAACTTAGCAAGGTGGTATGCATTTTGTTAATCCACTAATTTCTGTTGATTTTTACTAGTTTTATAATAATTGTTGGATTGGGGTCACGTGGCTGAAATTGATCAATCGAATTCGTTCAGACGAGAATTGCCAGCTCTGAAATTGGGATTTGCCATAGCTTGGACAAAACCTCCAGTCTGGCCATGCGCGTATGTCCTACTCTCTTATAAAGACACCCTATCTTATAATGGAGGATATTCCAAATATGGGTTCGAGGCTGAAAAGAGTCACGTGATACCGGTAATGGAGGATATTCCAAATATGGGTTCGAGGCTGGAAAAAGTCACGTGATACCGGTAATTTACCCAAGGAACTTCTAACTGATAAGAAGGGAAGATACTACTGCTTTGCCTCATGAACTGTTTCACTGGCTAGCGGGGATTTACATTACACGTCTACGGAGCCTTCCCTTCTTTACGCTAGAAGTTTTTACCTTGACCACGTGATCAAAACGGAGATGGAATATCCACCATTTACCCAAAGAACTTCTAACTGATAAGAAGGAAAGATACTACTGCTTTGCCTCATGAACTGTTTCATTGGCTAGCGAGGATTTACATTACACGTCTACGGAGCCTTCCCTTCTTTACGCTAGAAGTTATTACCTTGACCACGTGATCAAAACGGAGGGAGATGGAATATCCTCCATTACCAGGGGCACATATACCCTTTAATTTTCAAAGGTCTATATTTACTGATCGAATGGACTTTACCCACAAATGGCAACAGCCACGCCCCTGCGGGAATATACCCTCAGAAAAAGACTGTTTATTGGGCGAAGGGGAAGCAATGTTAAAATGTTCTTCATGCCTATGGACTTTACCCACGAATGGCAACAGCCACACCTCTGCGGGCAGGTGCTCTTCGAAAAAGATTGCTTATTGGACGAAGGGGAAGCAGTGCTAAAATATTCTTCATGCCTTGTATTATACATATCTTCATGCCATATTCTTGTGTTTTTCTTCTATCTACCTACGGCTGACGTCACATGGGTAAACTCCATTGGCGTTTTCCTTCTGCTTACCTGCAGCTGATGTCACATGTGTAAAGTGGAGCCCATTTCGCCACTCTCTAATACATAAAGGCAGATTGCAAGTACACTGCGTTATCAAACGTTTGTGATATTGGAAATTACAGTTTTTATAAAATGCGATATAGAGCAGTTCACATCACGTGACTTTTACCGGAGAACAATGAAAAAAGCTGTAGGACACACAAACAGAAAAAGCATTGATAAAGGTAGCGATAGCTGTCTTACAGCAGCAGCAAAAACCTGTTCGTGACGTCACCTTGCACAGCTCTATTGAAAATTACAGTTTACGCATTGGACTTTACCCACGAATGGCAACAGCCACGCCTATGCGGGTAGATACCCTCCGAAAAGAACTGCCTATTGGACGAAGGGGAAGCAGTGTTAAAATGTTCTTCACGCCTATTGGTGTTTTTCTTCTGTTTACCCGCGGCTGACGTCACATGGGTAAAGTCCTTTACAAACGCGTGTGTATCTCTAAGCACAAACTGTGCATCATATCTAGGCTCCGACACAGATTAAATACTTTACATATTATTTATGAGATATTTAATCTGTGGGCTCCGCAGTCAGACATGCTGGACGACATTGGATATCTCTCCAAGGTGCTTGGCGATTTGCGAATCATCAGAATCGTCTCATCAAATCAAATCTTATTCACTCATCCATTTTCATGTCTAGGTACGCAATAAACACGACCAGTTGTGGTTGGTAAACATGATCATGTTGAGAACAAGTACGGGTTCCTCCGTATGAGAGTGGCGACATAGGGGAAATAAAGATTGATTGAAAGGATTTTGATCAAAAATTAATCGTTAAACATCTTTTTGACTCTGGCATTTTCGCTGAAGCTAATATTTGTTGACTTGTCTCATTCGTCTAATGGACCAGTCACCAATTACAGTTTCGAGGCTAACGAGAAAGACAGGCTACCGCGGTGGGTCCGATTCTTCTTTTTTTTATAGACCCGCTGGAGTCACGTGATGCTCTTTTCGCAAACTTTCATTGGTGCATTCGAGCATCACATGACTCCAGCGGTCTGTAAAAAAAGAAGAATTGGACCCACCGCGGTAGCCTGTCTTTTTCGTTAGCCTAGTTACAGTTTCAAATGACGTCACAAATCGGTCAAATATCCATTGAAGGGCAATGGAGGATATTCCAAATATGGGTTCCAGGCTGAAAAAAGTCACGTGATACCGGTAATTTACCCAAGGAACTTCTAACTGATAAGAGAGGAAGATACTATTGCTTTGCCTCATGAACTGTTTCATTGGCTAACGGGGATTTAATTACACGTCTACGGAGCCTTCCCTTCTTTACGCTAGAAGTTTTTACATTGACCACGTGATCAAAACGGAGATGGAATATCCTCCATTGATTGGTAGCGGAGAGGATTGTGCGTGCGATTGGAGGTCAACCGGGCAGTTGTGATTGGCTGATAAAAAGATCATCAGCTTATTACAACTTGCGTATTGCAAATGTTTGTATCACAGAAAATAATCGTAAATTAAAATACACTGTTAAAAATAGTCTGAAAAATTACCTCTGTTTTTTAAGGTTATCTATTTTCTGACCAATGAGAACGCTACATAACCACCTATGTAGCGTTCTCATTGGTCAGAAAATAGATAGCCTTTAAAAACAGAGGTATTTTTTCACAATATTTTTAACAGTATAGTTGACGGTTTATATTAAAAGAGTTCGTACATAATATGATGACTACTCTGATATTAAAACCTTCCGTAATGCAAGGTGCAGTGAAAAAAGTTGCCTTTAAATTCGTTCAGCGATTGATATGAGAACATTGCGGACATACATGTATAACTAAGGATGGACAAAAACAAATCGCCAAGCATCTTGAGAATCCTTTATCGCCAATTTAGTACTCGTTTGTGTATCACTAGCTCAAATAGGTATTTTGAAACTCTGGAAGATGCAAGTTTGCTATGACAGACGTTTGACTATGAATTCGATTCTGAACGCTGTCGTTGTTCATTTCAATGGCAACATTTTTCTCTATTATTGTTTCCGACACTAATGATATTGAAACCGTTTAGACAGCGCTCAGAATACGCTCCTGGTGCTGCGCGCGATCTGATTATTAAAAGATTCAAGAGACGAGTGGACATATCAATTTTCCACGGTGGATAGCTCTGCAGACGAAAAACGCGTTCTTTCCGCACCATCCACGTACGCCATATATGACTTTGATTGATAGTCGTCCTCTGCACAAGACGCGGCTAAATAGGGCAGACGCAGACGGGAGTAGGAAAGGTATCAAGTGACCTCATTTATGAATGCTCCATCTACTGGATCTTACTTAGGCGACATACGATAAATATCCGATAGGTTAAAAGGGTTTTGAACAAAAGCTTGTCATTATCTCCATTCTATTTATTTATTGAACATATACGTCTGACTTTTGTGCTTGACATCAAATGCCGCTTATAAGTCATCGTCAATATACAAGGACAAGATAGCACAAGGAAATTTACAACATTAGAGAATTACATCCGGGAGCTCCACTAGGAGTGTGCAACGGAGCCAGCGGGAGTTGAACCTACCTACGCTCTCAGGTGGTGCTTTAACCACTCAACCACGGAGGGCCCTCTTCATTCTATTTGTTGATGAGTATCGTCAAGTTCAAGAATGTGGGTTGCTAGTTAGGACAGAAAATAACTTCTACTTCGTGTAGGGTAATCAGATTTTATTTCATTGCAACTCGGGACTCGGGTAGATTTTAATCGTTTCAAGTTTGGGTTGACCCATTTTTTCAAATAAAAAATTATTCTAAGTATCTTTCAGATGAAAACTATATGATGTGATATGAATATTAATAAGTAGACTAGCTGGCTTCGCCCAACATCGGGCTCCTAATTACATCGGAGCCTCTAACTTATACGAACCTTGAATAAAACGAATGTCGAATTAATATGAAAATTTTACAATATACGAACCTCGTGTTCGAATTTCCGCTGCATGCGGCATCGTATAGTGGACGTGCTGCGCACGCGCCAGCGAAATTATATGAATTTTATCCAAAAAACGAACCTCCGACACGTGTCCCTGCTGCTCCAGCCATCGAGGACTGCTGCAAAACCCATTAGTACCTCTTTCCACTGCCAGAGGACGCAATATGTTTCATATGAATCTCTGATACGCGTCCCTGTACCGTACGGGCGATTCAAGCAATCGAATACGGCCTCTGGTGGAGAAAAGATAATAACTTATCGCTTTTGGAAAATCCCGTGCAAACACATTACGTTACATGTATTTTTAATTTGTTCAAGATTACTTTTTGCACAATTTCAGCTTTCATGTGACATTAGCGTTGTGTGTTACATGAGAAGTTAAACATTATCGAATTATTTGAAAACTTAAAACTTTCAAATGCGTTTACAATGAATAATGATTTCAATGGCACTTTAGCATTAGTTAAAGGGACAATTCTCCTATACCGACAGCTGCGATTAGCGCACACTATAAGCCTTTTTAAGTTCCAATAGCAGGTGTGCTGTAAAATTTTCTAATTCCACCTTCTACCGCCAGGGGGCGCACTGTTCTAAACAAACCACCTTCCGAACGGAACTCAAACTTGTGTCCACGCTGTCTCCTGCATCGTTTAGCAGGCGTGCTGCTAAATTCTTTAGTTCCACTTTCTACTGCTAGAGGGCGCAATATGTTTTATATGAACATCCAATACAGGTCCCCGTACCTGGGGCACAATACAGCACGAGTGGTGCACATGCTTTGCAATATCTGTTAGTTTCACTTTCCACGCCAGAGAACGCACTCTGTTCTAAACTAAATCGTCTATATCCAAACGAAACTAGGTTATTCAACCTATCCGTAGATACTTGTATATTAGTCGAGGAGGCGAGGACTCGAATAAGAATTTAAGAAATTTTCTGAAATTATTATTCAGAAATAATGGTAATCATTACACATAAATTAAAACTGTGAGAGGTTATAAACGAAATACTAATGTAATTTGGAATTAGTTTCGATGATATATGAGTAATAGAAGTTTAGTTATTAAGATATGGCTCAGTTAAGCAGAAATCCACATAGGTAGGAGGCGGGGGAGGAGGGATGGAAGTGCTCTTCAACAAATATCTAATTAAGACTACTTAAGTACTTTGTCAAAAATTGGGACTGGCAGATGAGCCTGGAATATAATTTAAAGATTTTACTGAAATTACTATTCTAAAATAGTGGTAACTACTACTAATAAATTAATTTTAAGACAGCATGAGATGATAATTAAGATATTAATGGATATCGGAATTAGTCTCGAAGAGGTATAAATAACAGAAGTTGAGTTATTAAGATAGGGCTCGGTTAAGCAGAAATCAACAAAGGGGAGAGAGGAGATGAAAGTACTCTGTGACAAATGATTAATTAAGTCTACTGCACTAGTCTATCGAAAATCGAGGATGACAGATTTGGTAGAAATATAATTTAATGATTTTGATGAAATTACAATTTGAATGAATTTTAATAAGTAAACTAATTGGTTTCGCCTGCTAACGGATCACTCCTTTAAAACGAATCTTTAATTTATACGTAAATCTCGAACCGGGTTCCCACAGCCTGCAGCAACGGGGTCCTTGAACTCATATTAAATTTGAAACCGAACAAACCTCGAACCAGATCCCCGCTGCCTACGGCACCGTAATCTTCGATTCCACTGCTCAGGGATTTCCAACAATATATCAGGAGGGGTGCCGGCAAAAGTTTGGGGGAGGGGCACGGGAAGTGCAGAGTATGAATAAGTGATCACGTGGCTTTCTAACACTATATTGCATGATGAGTGTTGGCAAAATTTAGAAAAGTGCCTCTCCAGCCCACAAAGTAGGGAAGGTGCATATTATGAATGAGTGGTCACAGTCCTTTCTAATGATATATCACATGAGGGGTGTCGACAAAATTTAGAAAAGTTCTTCCCCAGGGGGAAAAGTGAGGGGAGGGACACCGGAGATGCATAACATGAATAAGTGCCCACAGGACTGTCCAACAATGTCTCACATGAGGGGCGTCGGCAAAAGTTAGAAAAGTGCCCCATAGTGGGGGCCCTACCATCATCATCCCCGAAATACCCCCTTTTTGAAATTCTTACATATCATAAATAACATTTATGGGAAAGCTCTGTAAAATAATCCAATCTAAAATGAAAACGCTGAAATTTCAAAATATTTAAAAAAGTGCCCCCCGGGGGGGGGGGGGGGGGCAGAAAGGTTCATAATATGGAGGAGTGATCGGAGGGCTTTCTGATCATATATCACGATAGGTTCGGAAAAAGTTTAAAAATCCTCAAAATCCATAGGTCCCCTCTCGTGCACCCTGAATACCACTCGGAATTCACACAACCACCCCTCTTTGAAATTTTTACATTTAATAATTATTTAACTGAAGGATCTGTCAAAAAACCGCATCTGAAACTATATTTATTGTATAAAACACTATGTTTTAAAAATTTCTTTGCATGCCCCCCCCCCCCTCCTCCGAAACCCAACTCCTCTGATTTATTTAAAATTTGTAGGTGTTTTTTTATAAAATATCTGAAATTTTAAAATCGATCGGTTAGTTAGTAATTTTCCTGATTTTTATAAATTCGCGATTGGACTTCGAAAAGTGAAACCAAAATTTGCATTCTTTTTGTGCGCTAGTTTCCCGTTTTTAGCTCACAGGCTATCAAAGCCTGAGAGCTAATGTGCCCGCCCGTTCTGTATGTACGCACGTATGTATGTATGTATGTACGTAACGCGATAACTCTTGATAGAAACATCCGATTTGCTTCAAAAATTTTTTCTAGGTTCATTGTGATAAGGCGCTTCCCTGATTAGTTTTGGGAGTTCATTGGTTAAGGATAAAGGGGGGAAAGAGGGGTTAGTCCACCCCTTTAATTCAGATAAATGGGTTTTTCTTGCAGAATCATTCGATTTGCTCCGAATTTGGTATAACGGTTTATTATGTTAAGGAAGTTCCCTGATTAGTTTTGGGGGTTCATTGGTTAAGGATAAAGGGGGAAAAGAGGGGTTAGTCCACCCCTTTAATTCAGATAAATGGGTTTTTCTTGCAGAATCATTCGATTTGCTCCGAATTTGGTATAACGGTTTATTATGTTAAGGAAGTTCCCTGATTAGTTTTGGGGGTTCATTGGTTAAGGATAAAGGGGGAAAAGAGGGGTTAGTCCACCCCTTTAATTCAGATAAATGGGTTTTTCTTGCAGAATCATTCGATTTGCTCCGAATTTGGTATACCGGTTTATTATGTTAAGGAACTTCCCTGATTAGTTTTGGGGTTCATTGGTTAAGGATAAAGGGGGAAAAGAGGGGTTAGTCCACCCCTTTAATTCAGATAAATGGGTTTTTCATGAAGAATCATTCGATTTGCTCCGAATTTGGTATAACGGTTTATTATGTTAAGTAAGTTCCCTGATTAGTTTTGGGAGTTCATTGGTTAAGGATAAAGGGGGAAAAGGGGGGTTAGTCCACCCCCTTAATTCAGATAACTGGGTTTTTCTTGCAGAATCATTCGATTTTCTCCGAATTAGGTATACCGGTTTATTATGTTAAGGAACTTCCCTGATTAGTTTTGGGGGTTCATTGGTTAAGGATAAAGGGGGAAAAGAGGGGTTAGTCCACCCCTTAATTCAGATAAATGGGTTTTTCATGAAGAATCATTCGATTTGCTCCGAATTTGGTATACCGGTTTATTATGTTAAGGAACTTCCCTGATTAGTTTTGGGGGTTCATTGGTTAAGGATAAAGGAGGAAAAGAGGGGTTAGCCCACCCCTTTAATTCAGATAAATGGGTTTTTCATGAAGAATCATTCGATTTGCTCCGAATTTGGTATAACGGTTTATTATGTTAAGGAAGTTCCCTGATTAGTTTTGGGGGTTCATTGGTTAAGGATAAAGGGGGAAAAGGGGGGTTAGTCCACACCCTTAATTCAGATAAATGGGTTTTTCTTGCAGAATCATTCGATTTGCTCCGAATTTGGTATACCGATTTATTATGTTAAGGAACTTCCCTGATTAGTTTTGGGGGTTCATTGGTTAAGGATAAAGAGGGAAAGGGGGGTTAGTCCACCCCCTTAATTCAGATAAATGGGTTTTTCATGAAGAATCATTCGATTTGCTCCGAATTTGGTATACCGGTTTATTATGTTAAGGAACTTCCCTGATTAGTTTTGGGGGTTCATTGGTTAAGGATAAAGGGGGAAAAGAGGGGTTAGTCCACCCCTTAATTCAGATAAATGGGTTTTTCATGAAGAACCATTCGATTTGGTCCGAATTTGGTATACCGGTTTATTATGTTAAGAAACTTCCCTGATTAGTTTTGGGAGTTCATTGGTTAAGGATAAAGGGGGAAAATGGGTTTAGTCCACCCCCCTTAATTTAGATAAATGGGTTTTTCATGAAGAATCATTCGATTTGCTCCGAATTTGGTATACCGGTTTATTATGTTAAGGAAGTTCCCTGATTAGTTTTTGGAGTTCATTGGTTAAGGATAAAGGGGGAAAAACGGGGTTAGTCCACCCCCCTTAATTTAAATAAATGGGGTTTTCATGCAGAATCATTCGATTTGCTCCGAATTTGGTATACCGGTTTATTATGTTAAGGAAGTTCCCTGATTAGTTTTGGGGGTTCATTGGTTAAGGATAAAGGGGGAAAAGAGGGGTTAGTCCACCCCTTAATTCAGATAAATGGGTTTTTCATGAAGAACCATTCGATTTGGTCCGAATTTGGTATACCGGTTTATTATGTTAAAAAACTTCCCTGATTAGTTTTGGGAGTTCATTGGTTAAGGATAAAGGGGGAAAATGGGGTTAGTCCACCCCCCTTAATTGAGATAAATGGGTTTTTCAAGCAGAATCATTCGATTTGCTCCGAATTTGGTATACCGGTTTATTATGTTAAGGAAGTTCCCTGATTAGTTTTTGGAGTTCATTGGTTAAGGATAAAGGGGGGAAAAACGGGGTTAGTCCACCCCCCTTAATTTAAATAAATGGGGTTTTCATGCAGAATCATTCGATTTGCTCCGAATTTGGTATACCGGTTTATTATGTTAAGGAAGTTCCCTGATTAGTTTTGGGGGTTCATTGGTTAAGGATAAAGGGGGAAAAGAGGGGTTAGTCCACCCCTTAATTCAGATAAATGGGTTTTTCATGAAGAACCATTTGATGTGCTTCGAATTTGGTATACCGGTTTATTATGTTAAGAAACTTCCCTGATTAGTTTTGGGAGTTCATTGGTTAAGGATAAAGGGGGAAAATGGGGTTAGTCCACCCCCCTTAATTGAGATAAATGGGTTTTTCATGCAGAATCATTCGATTTGCTCCGAATTTGGCATACCGGTTTATTATGTTAAGGAACTTCCCTGATTAGTTTTGGGGGTTCATTGGTTAAGGATAAAGGGGGGCTAGTCCACCCGCTTAATTTAGATAAATGTTTTTTTTTTGCAGGATTATTCGTTTTGCTCCAAATTTGGTATACCGGTTTATTATGATAAAGAGCTTCCCTGATTAGATTTGGAGGTTCACTGGTTAAGTATAAAGGGGGAAACGGGGGCTAATTCGCCTTCACTTATTTTTTTGAAGGACTTTAAAATAAGAGTATAATATACAATTAGTGTGAATAGTCTGTGAGCTCAATGCCATGAGTTTAGCTGGGCACTTTTCTTTTTTATTGTTTTTGGATTGTTTCCCAATGTTTTCTAATGAGATGGTAAGTTATTAATTTCTATGGTATTTCCCACAGGATTACCTTGAGACATGAAAGTCCGGGTTCCACCGATATTTCCTTTTTATACACTGCTCTCACATCTCTGTGTGAAAAGAGTAGTTTCGGCCAACCCCACCCCCACAGGCACCTACCAACATTAATAGTATAGAAATTTGTTCATTTTGCTACTTAAGAGATAAAATTGATATTCAAGATATTATTGTAGACTACTTTTATGCAAATATATTAGCATATGGTTTAATTTTGTTTAATTTCAGTTTCAGTTTGAAGAGTGTGATAATCAGGTCGGGTTGTCTTAAAGTAGAATTTTCGGGTTCAGGTCCATTATAACACAAACTGCTGGACACACTAAATATAAGCATGTGCTATGTTTTTATTCATAAAGTCAATCAATCTACTGGCAGCAACGTAGATAAAACTGACTTGCAAAAAAAAAAAACTGTTATCAAAACACTCTTGGTAAAATATGCCAACTGGCATGCAATAAATAAATAAAAATATCGGAAATATTAAGCTATACTAATAAAGCACTAAGTTTGCCTGTGTGCGATGGCTAGGAAAATCTATTGCAAGTAGAGGTTTGAAAATGTGCATGACATAGTCCAAGATTTGTGCGAATGCACACACCTGAGACTCAAATATTTAAATAATTAGCTGAGATATTAATGACAAATAACAAGTAAAAATTAAATTTAAAAAAAATATAAAAACCCGACTGCGTAAAAAGCAAACTAATTAATTATTTCTCATCAATGTGAAACTATTTTTTATATTACTTACCTATTTTTTTTATTTACTTGTATTGATGACTTTTAAGTTGTGTTTAATTGTTAGTTCCTATCTATAAACACTGTTTTGATGAGGCCTATAGATGTCTATGAAGGTTAGAGTTGCAGTAAAGCTAGAGATCCTACCTACACAACTTCCAGGTCGTGTAATATTTAAACGGAGCTTCTGACTGTAAAATAGTCAATGAAACATCGTCTTAATTTTGAAAGACCTATCCAATGATATGCCACTCAATATGGTACGTAAAAACATTTTTCATCTCAACCGCCATTTCGTATTTTACGGCCACCTTTTTGAATTTATAAAAACAAAACCTAGCCTATAACCATCGGACGGTTAAGACGAATCGACAGAGACCTCATTCATTAAAATCCATCCAGCCGTTGGGATGTTTCGAGGGTATAAAGAAATCCACATACCCAGATACGCGTGAAACACATAACCCTTCCTCGCAGTCGGGTAAAAATGAACAATGATCAAAAAGATGAAATTTTTCTCAAAATGGCATGTAACATCCACACTGGAATATCACTAGCAGAGAAGATCCAAAGCCTCATCAGCTAAACAGTTTAAAATACTGAATATAAAATATCCACCAAAGTATAATACTTTTAACTTTCTAACGGAAAAATTTGTTAAAAAAATATGAATGTTAACTCTGAGAAAAAATTTCTTTTAAAAACTTGTTTTTCCCCATCTTTCCAAGCTCGGATCGGCTCGACTTTTCAGAATGCAAGAAAATAAAAAAATACCCACTTAATCTTGTTTTAAGGAAAAGTTTTCTAAGGTTCAAGAAAAGAGTTTTCTATGAAGTTTCAAGGTTTGGTTATGTAATGCTCTGCAATGCTGAAAAATCTGCATCGGCCTTGGAAATCAAAGTATGAAAATAAGAAAAATTCCTAACTACATAGTTATATGTTAGATTTTCATTTGAACAGTGCAATCTGTTTAAAAAATACAAATATTAACCCTTTTCAACTAAATTCCTTTCTGAAAGTTCCTTCGGGTGAATTAAAATTTTTTAGCACACTTTGAAATTCTGCATCCACTATTTTTTTTTATCAAAATATGGAAAAGCAGATAACTCTTACTTAAGGATAGTACATTTTACTTTAAAAAGACATATTAGGTTTTTTGAAATATTAATATTAACCCTTCCAGAGAAATTAGCCGCTGAGAATTACTTGCAACTTCATCTACTATTACATTATTGGAAATCCTGTATCCGATTAGGAAATCAAAATACGGTAAAACAAAACATATTGACTTTAACCCTTTAAGACCGCAAGATTTTTGGTAGAAATGAAGAGTTTTGGTGGTTTCCCCTAATTAATAGGATCATATTTGATTAAAATATACATCCAATGTCAGGTTATGTCAAGGGAGTATACACGCAATTTTGTGGGTGCAGGCTCGACTTTAAATCGAACAAAAAGGAAGAAAATGTTTTTTCTTTTTCTTTAGGATCCCCTACACTATTGTGTAGGTGAGGTCTTAAAGGGTTATGAGCATAAAATAGCTTGTTTTAAAAAATAATACAGTGAAATCTCATTACAACAAATCTCTGGGGAGCACTGATTAAATTTACTATACTGAAAAATCCGTTAAATTGAATATTTTTATAATGAAATAGGATTTTTTTTTTCAGCAATTCAAATATTTGTTAAACTGAAAAATTCGTATAAGTGACATTCACTGCAATGTATTTCTACTGTATTAGTTAACATTCTTTTTTCAAGGCTAAAAGAAACTAAATCTCGATATTTTAACACAACTTCTTTACACAGTCATCTGATACATCCATTATATAATATATGAAAACCAAATTTAGAGAATTAGAAGCATTTAAAAAAATAAAATCTGGTTAATATTTGCTTACATCATGAATATTACACCAGTGGCTTTTGCAACTAAATATCAATATTTTTGCATATATATATATACAGACCTTGCAAATATTATAGTTATGACTCATAAAAATTTCAAAGAGTTTCGACAATAAAAAACTATTTAAAAAAATAAATAATGGATTCAATGACGGTCAATGTGAAATAAAAAGCCTCCTAATTTTTTTTTTTTTTTTGGGCGGGGGGAAACCAGGAGAGATTTAGTTTTTTTTCAATGTCTTAAAGATATCACTATTTTATTTGCTATTGTGCAGGCGATCATTTCTGCCCGTGCATTTTTTTTTTATTTTTTGCTGTAGCATTTAAAAAAGGGTCAGACATTATGTGACAGTTTTCTTTCTCTACCTCACCGTTTTTTTTCTTTACTTTGCCTTATTAAAAATACAATATTTTAAACAGGTGATTCAATGATTTTTTAAAAACCTATTTACTTTATTTAAGGAGAGGCAAATAAGAACATAACAATCAAGGTAGTGGGGCTCCCAACATTATGTTTGTTTAGAAAGATTTTCATGTTCAACTCATACAACACTGACTTTAGGTATATTTAAGGTTAGTATTACATGCCTGGATTGTTCCAGTCTTTCGTTTAAAAATATAAATAGACCGGAATGCAAAAATCCTTACTTACCCAATAGTATGCTGCCGGCAGCAGGGATTCCTCTACTTCAATACATTTGGATAGATACGGTACATACTCTGGTACATTTGGATAGATTTTCATTTAAATATATAAAATCCTTCTACACCTCGAAACAAGCTTTTTTTCAATTTTCTTTAATTGAAATTTTTAATGCAATTTTCACAGTTTTTTCATATTGATTGTTCAAAATTAATAAAAAGAATTCAGTTTCAATAATTTAGTACAATATAGTGAGGTCTGTGTGATGCGGGTAGAAAGCAGTCGCTGAAATATAGGGGGCCAAATTTATACTATTAACCTCGATTTTCCTACCTGTTTTACTGTAAAATATACAGAGTATCTGAAATGCTTCGAAAAACTTAGGGCGATGATATTACTCATCAAGATGAACAAAAAATGCAATGGAACATCGGGTCTCAACTGATGTTTAAAGGGTGATAATCACAAAACTAATAAAAATATTGAAATCTCGCATGCTGCTTTTCTGCAGAACTGGCTAGTAGCACGAAGCTGGTTTTCCTTTCACTTTGTGCATATCCAGTCAGAAAGAGATAACAAAAACTTGGAAGAAATCCAAACAAATCTTTGAGCAGGAATCCCCATATGCAAATTTGAGTGTGTCCGCCAGTCGTTCCTCTGTAGATGAACCTACTCTGTGTAATAAAGTCAGCAGTCAACACTTTGAACAATTATTGTAAAATATTTGTTTTCTCTGGGCATCACGAGCTGTGTTGTGCCTTTTCTGTGCAATAAATAATTTTCTGGAGTGTTTCTTTCTTGTCCAGTTTGTCCATTTCCAGACACTTTTTCTCGATTTTCGCCCTTTAAACATCATTTGCGACACCATGTTCCATTGCATTTTTTGTTCGTCTTCATAAGTACTATCATCCCTCTAAGTTTCTTGAAGCATTTCAGATACACCCTATATATATAACCATTAATTAAACATTACTGACCACCAATATATATATATATATACATATATATTTATCAGGAATTTTTTACCCATGAAAGTACATACATTTAACGGTTCAAAGTTATTGAACTGTACCTTAATCCACACACCAAAACAAATTTCTGACTAAGAACTTCTTTTTTAAAACTTGTTTTAGGTCTTTATCTCTTTTGTTACCTTCTCTTTCCTGAGTCTGTAATTTTATTTTTGTACTAAAGATAAAAACATAACTTTTAAAATAGTATGAGGTTTCTATCATGGAATCCAAAAGGGTTGCATTTACACTGTTGTACTGCACTGTTAGACACATTTTTTTCTACACTCAGTTCCCAAATCCTCTTTGCCAAAATATAAGTGCTCTTACATTATTTAGTTGTTCTGAATTTCTTAACTAAAATTAAACTTTTAAAGTTCTAAAATAAATGTGAAATACGTATTCAGTACAACTTTTTTCTATTTCTGCCTTTTTTCAATTTTGTAACACCTGTCATAAAGAGAAGGTGGTGGCGGCAGTGCAAATTGAAACCTTGGCTCAGAAGCAATTTTTCCTTCACAGGGTGCTGAAAATAGCAAATTTTTTCTCTGTAATTTTTTAACTTTTCAAAAAATGTTTATAAAATTTTTGGCATGTAATAGATATTTTTTTTATATTCACAAAAAAAATCTTGTTTCAATCTTTTAGGCTAATATAGTGAAGTTTGCTCTCAGCAATTTTTTGGCATTTGTTTCCTGAATGAGAACTCCCTGTTAAAGTTTTCTATTGCTGCGGTTAAATTGGAGATGGAAGAATGTAAATTGATTCCTATAGGAACGTGAACGATTGCATCAAAATAAAATATCGCAATAAGTAAGGGTACATTTCATTTGAGAATAGAGCAGATGTCGCCCAGATGTGTATACATTTTATAAGGGAATGCATTGTCTTTGATTTCTTTTTAAATTTGTGAATAATCAGGATATTAACATATTTGAATTTTTTAAAAATATTTTCCAAATGATTCCCCCATTCAGCAATGTAAAATTTAACTTTGGATGGCAAAACATGACTGTAATTTTTTGTGCAATTTTGCTATAGAAACATATGTAAATGTTCCCCTTGAAATGAGAACAGAGAAAACTTACGCATGAAGCATAGATTATGAAACACTTTCATTGTTTAGTAAGGTAAAGAAAATACCCAAATAAACAAATTAGGAAACACACAGCAGATTATTTGAAAACTAGATTTCAGCAAGCACCATCCATAGCGAAAAAGGTATTCAAATTCTTTTGTACAGCCCTGTATATAATCTATAGATTTCTATATATAATACATAGGAAGGGAAAATTTAGTTTAGTTAAGAAATGCATAACCCTGTTAAAAATTCACTTTTGCCAATGGGCGGAAATGTACTTAAATTAATTTTTAAAGTCCTATATATTATCTTACAGATGTTTATACCACAAGACAAACTAAAATTAATTTTAGGCAAAAAATGCTTAAAACTACTAGCATCACACTTCCAGAAATTACTATCTACAGACAGCAATGTATCCTGTTCTTTAGGTAGCCTTGTATATAAATTTATTTATACTCTTCAAATATAGTTCAGCTTGAAAATGAAAAACTCAGTAAAAAACACTTTTAAACAATTTACACCCATACTATTTATTGCTTACGAATTCTTTTATGTAGCCTTGTATATGATTTATAAAATTTATGCACACAACATAATATACAAAAACTTAGTTAAAATTATCAATGCATACTATAACTAAAAATGCTTTCACATCAATAATCGATAATATACAGTACTCTGCCCACAATATCTGCTGTGCTTTCCTGTAAATTAATATTAAATACTATGCACATCATATTCTACAGCAAACATCTTGTAGTGAACCTCAGTAATATGCATCAAATTCATTATGTTTGAATTGAAATACATAAAATAATTAAAATACACTGCAAAAAGTTTTCTTTGTAGGCCATTATGTAATCAAATTCTTTAGTGCAACACTTTAAATTAATGATAAATGCTTTGCACTTCATATTTTACAGAAAACATGTTTTAACACACCTTAGAAATGAATATTAGTTTAATTATGTTTGTAATAAAGTAACATGATTAAAATATATTGCAAAATATTTTTCTTTATAGATCATAATGTAATGGAATTCTTTTGAAAGTCCATGTAAATGAACTATAAATGTACACACTTCATTTGAAATACGCCATAGTAATTATCATTAACATATACGAATTACACGGCACTCCGCATATATGAAAATTAACGCACAGAAAGATGGCAGAGAAAATTGAAGTTATAAATATTTTTCAACTGTTTTCAGACCCCCCCCCCCCCTCATGCTTAGTGAAGTTTCATAAAAGTAACTTTTTAGCTCACCTGGGGAGAAAAAATGAGTAAACCTTCATTTAGATGAAAAGTATTTTGATCTTTAAACTTCCTTTTATGCACATACACAAAAAAAAGAAGAAAAGAAAAACACTAATGACGAACATATAATGGTGGCTTTATTTTTTCATATTTCGCTATTAATGCTCTTGAAGGAAATATGAATTAAATAAAAGAAAGTTTTCTGCCTTCCGTGTATGAAACTTGATATATTCATTAGTATACAGAACTACCACATGCGTTTTGTGATGCATACACATTTTTCAAAGTAAGGAAGAGTGGGGAGGAATGGGACACTTTTGACAAAAATAAGAACATTAACTTAGTTTGACACAAAAACAAAAATTTCAATTTATAGAATAGAAAATGAATATATTTCTAATGTTTTTGAACAATATGGAAACATAATTTGCAGAAACAATTTCATAACTAAAGAAATTGTTAAGATTCAAATGTGTGTCATACCTCCTCACTAACAGGGAGATATGGGACAGCTATAAAACAAGGTATGATAAGCACAAGTAGTCTAGTGTTGGCTATATATACAGTCTAACAAAGATTGTAAGTTGATAATGTCTGTGCCACAATATCAAATTCTAGTATCTTCATTGAGGATTCCAGAATTCAGGATTGTCAATCACAGATGAAGTTAAAAAAATCATCAGTTAAATTTATTTACATTTTGAAGTAAATGAATATAATATCAATGTTATAATTAACACGTTGAATGCCAAGTCAATTTTGTCTGTCTTTCCGTTTGGGCCATGAAATAAGATTCCCACTACCAGGAGTGGGAAAATGCATCATTTTAATTGCCACTGGCGAGTGAATTTTTTGACAGGGTGAGTGACTTTTTAGGTAGTCTTTGAAAATTGCAAACTATAGAGGTATGTCAAAAAGTTTTTTTATTTAGTAGTTAGCTATATTTTTCAACTTTCCTAATTACTGCAATGTAAACATGGTATGAAGTTCTACTTTACATTAAACTTTCATCTCTTGTTTATATTTCTTAATTTTATAGGAAAAAATTTATGAAAATTATAATAAGTATAGTAATTATAATATAATTAATATAAATAGTAACCAACTATTTTTGAGTTGCGTAATTTTGTCATAAAAATTTTAAACTGTACATTGCATTTTACTGGCTGGTGAAATAAATCCTTGGCTGATAAGATTTTCTAGAAATTCCCCACCCCTGCCCACTACACAATCAATAAGTATAAGTCACTGATGACTGACACAGCCTAAACGGAAAGTTCAGTGTCAGTCATCAGTGACTGACATGACACTGAGACATGGCACTCAACGTGTTAATATATTACCCTCTAAAAATATATACATTTTAGCAATTAACATTCATCTTATTAAAATGAAGGAATTGGACTTGTCCCACTCCTCCTCACTACCATCTTGTATAAACAAAAATGCTGCTTTTAGCTTTTAGGCTTAGTTTAAATTATGGATAATATACAGTTTAATGTTCCATAAATAGGGAAACTATTACATCTTTACATAAACAAGTCATTAATATATAGAAAGCATAAAAAGTATATGAAGCAAATTTACTTTTGATTTAGATTCCTTAAATAATCTTTTTTCTGTATACAAATGCAAGCTTATGCAGATAAGCAACTTTTTTCAAATGAAGATTGGGCTACCATTGCTTCATCTAGTGTGTGATTGATGATATGTTTAGAATGATACATAAAGAAAAAACCTACTGTCCCATTCCACTCCACTATCCTCCCCTACTATCTTTTCCATAATAATTAGTAGCTTGTGTTAAGTGTAGGAATTAGAATTAAATGAATATAACTAATTTTTTTTTTTTTCACCTTATTAGAATACACATACATAGGTTTAAATTTATGCAATTATATAATGATAAGATATAATCATTTTAGATACTCATGAAGGTATATATTTGAATTTCCTACAGTCACATACTTATATGATTGAACAAAACTGCTGATTGTAGATTCGGTGAAAAGATTTTGAAGTAATAAAATGAATATTCTTAAACTGGTAGTGGGCAATTCCATTGTAACAGACTAACAGTCATAGAGGGAAAAATGCCTGTACCTTATTTAAATAATAATAATTCTGTAATTCAAAGATATCTACAAGTAGCATTTGACAATTAATTAAGATAAATTAATATAGTTATTATGAATAAATTACTTAATGTAAATAATAATTATTAAAAAAATGGTATATTGTAACAGACAAACAGGAATTACCGTGCTTTTTGGATAGCTCAATGTTTATCTGTTTCTGTATTATAAAACAACATACAATTTATTATAACAAAAATGTATTTTCATTCAGAGGGAGTTCATAAATGAACATCTTTCACAAAATTTGAGTGTTGCCACAATATATTTATGAAAAATATGTCATCTTACCTGTAACAGACATTGAACATCTAACAGACAAACAAATAAATACATAATAAGAAGCTAGGCTGATTATGAAGGATTTTATTGATTTTGACTATTCAAAATTTTATAAAATGCATTGTAAATAAAAAAAAAATATATAGGTTTAATGCTATCAGAAAAAAATATATATATTACCTATTTGATGTAAAAAATGAAATACTGAAAATGGTAACATTGGTTCGGAATTGCCCTGGTACTGTTGATCATATAAATTTCTAACAGTGATGATATATTTTTTTAATCATTCATTAAATAAACAGTTTTAAGTGAATTATTTGTATTTTCAGTAGATCCTGATTTTTATTAGCATTAACAACATATAGATAGCAATTTTCTGTTTCATAAAGATCTGATTACTCTGATAAAGTTTTAAAATGTAAACAAATCAGACTTGAAATGCACGAAATAAACAAAGATTTTAGCCTAAATTGTATGGATTTTTTCAATGCACTGTGTGTATATATATATATAAATCAACACGAAACTTTTAATTAAAAAAATGAGAAAGCAAACATCTACAACACTTGCTTCTTTAGATCACAATGGACATGATATAAAAAAGGAAATAAATATTGTGTACTGCTATATTATTTACATGAATTATAGGAGATGATTATCTTATTTCGGCTTTGTTTTTATTTATTGTTACTTTAAATTATAATCTTTTAAAACAGAACATTTTATTTTTAGTTAGAATTTTCAATCAAATATTATATCCCATCTTGCAACTTATGAAAGTTTCACGAGCTTTATTAATTACCAGTATGCTCTTTTAAAGCAAAATGTGACTTCATTATTATTTTACAGTCTTTTCCTAATAATAGATATAAGAAATATTGAATCCTCTTTAGAGATATATTGTAACAAACTGATCCACTGTTGTTACATCTCATGAATAAAATTGAATTGAAAATAATTATCTGAAAAAATTGCATAGAATGCAGGTTGAATACACTTTGCATTGGCTGTAATACGTCTCAAAGCATCCATGAAAGAAAATGATGATAAATTAACTTTAAAAAATCTTTAAAACATATAAACACAATGCTCCTCGTAATAAATGAACGAAGGAATATTTTTTATTTACTTATTCATATAATGCAACCCTGTGCTGCAAAACATCAAACATGGCTACTAGGATTCATTTATCTCACGTTGGCGAAGCTTTGGCTTTGATTTGCCGTTCTTTTACTCTGATTGGTTGTTCGAGAGCCCGAGCTTCCCGACATCTACTTTCTAGTAAACATTCAGATCTGCATCTTTTTTGCCTTGAAAAGTAGTGTTCGAGTTGCCAAGGCCTTCATGCCTACACTCGGAATACCCCCAAAAAGAGTGAACATCTCATTTTATACATAAAAATGTTAAAAGAATGTATTTGTGTTGTTTGTGGAACATTAATAGTTTCAGTGACAGCAGATATTTCTGATATGGAGAACACAAGTAGTTCATCTAATTGGTTTGATGATCTGATGTTATTTTTCGATATTAATAAATATTATCAGACTTGGATTTTATCAATAATTGCATCGTGTATGATTGGTTTGAGTGGTATACTGCCTCTAATTATCATACCCTTTGAAAATGGTGCCAAATTTGATCAAAAAGGTATGTTATTTATATATTTTCTTTACTCAGTGATTTTGAAATAGTGGGTGATTCTTGTTAGTTTAATGGTACATTTAATGAATTAAAATTTTTTAAATGCATTTATAATATTTCAAGATTGCTCGAAATGTGTTTCTTAATTGATAACCTCAGATTTGATTTTCGATTAAAATAAGTTTTTGTGACTAATGTTTGGCATTAATATTAAGATCGACACAAAAAAATTCAATTTAGTACACTAAAATCCGGAACTTTTGGTTATTACGTATTCAGTTTAAACATCTAATTGGTTAACCGTTTTATTCTGCTAATTATTTTGATTTTAAATGCACGCAAACAAAAAACAAACAAACAAGGTACGTGGATACTGTAGAAATAATGATAAACATCTTTGAATTAACTGTCATAAATAAAGGAGAAATTTGAATTTCATAAAGCGTATAAGTTTAATTTTTATATTATTTTTTTTTAAGTTTAAGTATAAAAATGAAATCATTATCACATAATAATTATTTTTTTTTAATAAAACAATCTCCCGATTTACTAGCTTGTCTTCTGTACATATGCAATAATTTAGCTTAATAAAGAAGAAAAAAGTATATTATTCAACATTATTTCATTGACCTTTCATATAGAAAGGCTTATTTCTATTTGTTTATCACTACAAAAATCGACTAAAAAAAAAAAAAAAGATATTACAGATAAACTGGAGGTGGAAATTATGTAGAAGAGGAAGTTATTTTTATTCCATAAAATTTGGAAGACTTTATGTTGTCATATTATCAAGTCTTTATATTATTATTATTATTATTATTGTGTTTCTGGAGTAATTTGTGATTTTCGAGAAACTACGGTTAAAATTAATAATGTGTATGGTTAGAAAATTACAACTGAATTTTTTAAATTAAATATTTACCACGTTTTAATTTTTTATCTTTCACAATTTATTTATATTTCTTCATTATAGAGCTTTATAGACTGACTTATAGCACTCACGTGTGTTTATTCGTTCGTACCTATTTAACCCTTTATCTACTGACGGTACTTATAAGTACCATTAAAATAACTTGTTATAATAAAATGCATTTAACCCTTTCGGGACGGGAGCCTTTTACGAAATTTTTTATCTTTTGTCACCATTTTTTAAAAACAGAAATTTGTGTCTTCTTGAATCGAGAAAATGCGCTGATTAAATAAGGCAAATTTTACAGTAAAATTTTACTGGTGAGGAAAGACAAGGATTCTGAGCGCTTCATGCGGCACGTATACGTGCCGCTCGTCCCCAAGGGGTTAATACATCGATTAGTAGTAATACAGTTTAGAATGAGTTATAGATGCATTACTTTATCTTGTTCCAAAAGCATTATGGGTTACACAAAACAAAAATATTTTTAAAAGGATGATTTCTTTTGCCTTTGCATCATTTTAGCTTTCTTGGGAGGGGGGGGGGGGGTGTTTTCGATTCGGAAATATTTCTATTGTAAGAACGTTATATTTGTAGGGTCAAGTGGGGTAATTATGACCTGGGGGTAATTATGACCGCCGTCATATTGGAGAAAATTGTGATGGTAACATTTTGTTTCAAGCTTAGATATTAACTTCATAATGTATATTTCATCTTAGGTATTCTTTATTACTAGTCTGAAACCTTTTTGAGATCCAAATAGCAATTTGAAACTAAGTCTATAAAATTTTTGATAAACGGATTTGTTACTTTGGAGTTCAAAGTGGTCATAATTACCCCAAAGAAATGTGTATTGGCAAGTATAAAGAGAAGATATAGTGGTCATAATTTCCCCACTAGTGGTCTTAATTACCCCCAAACTTATGCGATTGTGAGTTTTAGGTGGGGTATTTATAACCACCCTTTTAACTTTAATCATAATTACCCCTCCTGACTATATATTTCCTAGTTCTACAAAATACTAAGAAAAATATTTAAAATAAAAGATTTGCGTGGGGTTATAAATACTGCACAAAATCCTCATAAATTCAAATTTAATTAATCCTTCTAAAATTTATTAAATGATTATGTAAATCTTCTAATGTAGTTTAAACAATTCACGGAAAATGCTTTAGAAGATAAACTTTTCATGAATTCATAATTCAGTACATAAATGACTTAAACAAATGATAATAACTCTTTGTGTTGCATTCTTAAACCATTTTACTAACTTATAATCTATCCCCCCCCCCCCCCATTTTTAAGCGTGCGAATTTCGAAAAATAATTATTTATCAAGCCTATGATAGTTATTCATTCATTGACATACGAACGTAATTAATTTCGAACTTTCCTGGAGTGCACATTTCTTGAAACAACAACAACAAAAAAAGATTGAAGTTATAAAATATAATGATAAATTTAGCAAAATGACGTAATTTAAGATAAAATGATGTTTTGCAGTCTTAAATCTAGTTGCTGCTTACAGTTATAATTTATTATTATTATTATTATTTCAATTTTTAATCATGCGGATTTCGTAAAGTAATTATTAATTGAATACATATTTATTTCCTTACCCAGTGATGTACATGATCATAAATAATTTCGGACTTTCTTGGGTCTGTGTCTCACTAGAAAAATTATTGAAGTAATAAAATATAAACCAATGATAAACACATTAAGTTAAAAAATTTTTAAATTATAATTTGAGATAGTCGTAAAAATTAATTATAACTTTGTAATTTTAATAAACAATCGTTATAACACATTATGTAATCTTCACTTGAATGCATGTCATTTTTAGAGTTAATAAATACAAAATAATAATAATAATGAATAAAAACGGTAATCATTTATATTTAATAATAATGACAATAAAAACCTCTGTACAACTAAACGGCAAAACTCGGAAATTTCATCAGTGGCCAGTAGTACTAGTTTTAGAAGTGGCCACTTACTTTAAACTACTGACCACTTTTTTATTTAAAAGTACTAAAAAGTAAACTCTTTAAAAAACTTCTTTGAATATTAATCTAAAATTGAAAAGCCCAAATAAATAATGTTAATATAAACATATTTCAAACAGAAAAAAGTAGAATCCTTAATGAAATTCAAGAAATTTTTATTCTCTCCTTGTAGGAAAGTGGTCGTAAGGTGGTCGCTGACAAACAATTTTTCAATAGCCTTTTTTTTTTTTTTTTTTACCCGTCTGCCAAGAAGAGTTATGTGTTTCACGCGTATCTGGGTATGTGGATTTCTTTATACCCGCGAAACATCCCAACGGCTGGATGGATTTTAATGAATGAGGTCTCTATCGATTCGTCTTAACCGTCCGATGGTTATAGGCTAGGTTTTGTTTTTATAAATTCAAAATGGCGGTCGTAAAATACAAAATGACGGTAGAGACGAAATTTTTTTTTTTCGCACCCTATTGAGTGGCCTATCATTGGATAGGTCTTCTAAAATGAAGACGATGTTTCATTGACTATTTTACAGTCAGAAGCTCCATTTAAATATTACACGACCTGGAAGTTGTGTAGGCAGGATCTCTAGCTTTACTGCAACTCTAACCTTCATCGACTAGACATCTATAGGCCTCATCAAAACAGTGTTTATAGATAGGAATTAACAATTAAACGCAACTTAAAAGTCATCAATACAAGTAAATGAAAAAAAAAATTGGTAAGTAATATAAAAAAAAATAGTTTCACATTGATGAGAAATAATTAATTAGTTCGCTTTTTACACAGTCGGGTTTTTTGATTTTTTAAATTTAACTTTTACTTGTTTCTCATTTAGTGGCTTTGTGGCCGGTGGCTAGTGCTAATTTTGCCCTTTACGTACAATTGTATTAAGGCTGCTAGTAGCTTCCGAATTCCTCTCACATATAATGTTAGCGTTTGATGCATTCGTCTATTTAAAATATCTCCTCGGGAAATTAATATGTTTAACTCCTTTTTCCTGTGTGCTCTTCTTAAAGGATGGATGTTTATTTTTATTCTTAGTTCGCAAAATATTCCTAAAATTTGGGCTAATTTAATATTTTGTGTGTTAAAAGCTGACGGAGTGTGAGTAAGATTTTAACATCTCACATGAAATTGAGTATAAATTTTAGAAATATATTAACAACTAAGGGAACAAGAGACATCCTTTAAGGCTGTTCTCAACTGCTCTGCTCAACAAGCGCAAAACGTTTTGACACATTTACAAATTCTCTTTTTAACGGAAAACTATAAAATTGGAAAGCCTGACCATCGAAGCGCTTTGGGATAGAACTGTGTTTTCCATTTTTTTTTTTTATCCATAAATTACTTATTTAGTTATAAGCTATTTTGATCACGTGACAAACACGTTTTCGCCCTTTCTTGAGTGTTTTTTCTCCTTTCGCGCGGAAATTCGGTTCAAAACGCCCACTTTGACACTATTTTCTGAAAGATCTATTGCGTTTGAAAAAAAAAAAAAAAACCCGGGAAAAACAGCTTAATTACATAGTTTCTAAACAACAACACCTGCTAGTTTCATGCATTTCCGAACAAAAATAAATTAAAACTTATGTCTTAAAGTTACCCTTTTAGGTTTGAGAACAGCCTTAAGAAGAGTGCACAGAAAAATAAGTTACAAATATTGATTTCTTGAGGAGATATTGTAAATATACGAATGCATCACAGACCCATAGACTTAGCATTAGTGAAGGGAATTCGGAAATTGACTGACTAGCAGCCTTAAAACTTTTTTTTAAATCTTCGTTTATTTTATACAATCCCCCCTCCCCCTCCCCAATCAATTGTAGAGATCGCGGGGTCTATTTACTGGAGAAAGAGAAAAACAACAACAAAAAACACGCATTTCATGCATTATGTTAATTTATTTTTGTATATATGTATTTTTATGTATGCAAAACTACAATTTCAATTGTAATATATATATATTCAGTATTAGAGAGCTATTTTAGAAATGAAAAAAATGTAGCAATTTCAAAGAAAACCTAAAAATTTACTCTTCTCACGTTAGTTTAAACAAATTATTCAAATTTCTTTCTTCACATTATTTTCAAGCGACGTTACCGCAAGAATGATTAAAAATAATTATTTATTCTTTCATTATTATTATTAATAAATATACAATAAATTCTGTCTAAGGCGGACTCTGTATAAGCCGGAAATCTATCTACCGCGGAAAACTTTTCAAGTCCCGGCGAACCCATAGAAAATAACATTAATTCTTGCTGTATAAGCCGGAATCTGCCTAACGCGGAAACGGAAAGGGTTTTACGGTCCCACCGAAACCAAAATTTTGCATAAGGCGGAAAAAAGGATATTTTAAAAATGAAAGGCGTTTATGAAAATTTAAAACTGATATATATACGTCAAATATTCAATGTCGAGCATAAAAATTAAATTCAGTAATACTTTTAAAAAGTTAATTCAAAAGAACAGAAACTGTTTAAATTTTAAGGAATTCTTGCTTATGCCATTTTTTCCCTATATAAATATGCATTTAAAAGTTATTATTACTAGTAGAATGGACATGTATGAAAATTTTTATGGTCTAAAGTACAATACATTATGCTTTAAGGTTGTACTCAAATTCAAAGTGATAGCTTTCTGCCTCATTCCCGAAGTTATTATAATTTTTTTTTGTGTAAACTTCAAATTTGTAGGTGTTATAGCAGTACTAAGAAATTGAATAGCGTTTCTCATTTATTTATAAAGACAAAGGATCTTCCAGAATTTCAGTTTTCAACAGGTTTTCGAGTAAAGACAATCAATAAGATCGTCATCTTCGAGCAATTCATTATAACTCAAGATCCAATCTATTTATCGAAAACATAAAACGCTTTTCGATTGACGTATGCTTCATTCCACTGAATCACGCTCTTTTGTATAAGCCGGAATATTGTCTACCGCGGAAAAATTTCTCAGTCCCAACCGATTCCGCGTTATACAGAGTTTACTGTAAATGAATAAGGTTTTTATTTATTAAGAATTTAAGCGGACACTTATTTAGTAGCGACGACAAAATAATAACAATAAAATAAATAAAGGAGTTCATAATTAAACATTGAATTATGCCTCCATATTTACTCAAAACTTATTTCAATTATAGTTATGGAAACACTAGTTGAAAAAAGGAGTGAAAAATATTAATATCCCGAGGAGATATTTTAAATATAAGAATGCATCAAACGCCCACAGACTTAACATTACCGAGGGGAATTCGGAAACTGAGTGACTAGCAGCCTGAATATTAATATATTTTTTTTTATTTCTGTTTACTTTGTGCTCTTCTTAAAGGATGCCTCTTTTTTTTAGTTGTCATGTTGTCAAAATATTTCTAAATCTATGCTTTATTTAATATTTTATGCGTTAAAAGCTGACGAACTGGGAGTAAAATTTTAACAATTCTTATAAAATTAAGCATAAATTTTAGAAATATTTTGAGAACTAAGGAAATAAAAAAAGACAGACATCCTTTAAGAAGAGCACACAGATAAAAGAAGTTAAAAATATTAATTTCTCGAGGAGATATTTTAAATATAAGAATGCATCAAATGCCTATAGACTTAACATTAGCGAAGAGAATTTGGAAATTGAGTGACGAGCAGCCTTAAAGCAGCTGTCTCCCGCTCACTCACGCAAAAATTTCGGAAGCATTTACGGACTCATTTTTACATGTAAAAAGCATCGCACTTGCAGGAATTGTTATTGAAATGATTTAGACTCGAACAGTTTTTTCCATTTTTCTATAAATGAATTACATCTTGAGTTATAAACGATTGCTGTTTCATGACGGCAGATTTTCCGCGCTGTCGCGTCTCGGAATTTCGTTCAAAGCATCAACTTTAACACAGTCTTTTCTGAAAGACCCTCTGCCTTTACCGGAAAATGGAAAACAAAAGTTCGACTACATATTTTCTGATTAAGAGTAACCTGCCAATCCAATACGTTTGCGTGCAAAAATGAATTCCGAAGTGTATCAGAAAGGAGTCAGTTTGGATTTGAAAATAGCTTAACTCTTGGTCTATGGCTCGTGCAATCTCTGCGTGTAATCAGATTTGTCCGATACTACGTTTTGGCGAAAATATGTCTCAACACGGGCGACTATTTTTTTTCTACCACTATTTCGAAAGAATAATGTCCGCATAAGATTTCTAAGAAATCTATATATGTAGAGAAAACAACGCTGCCTTTTTTGGAAACTATCAAAATCGAGCCGTACGTGGAGGGTAAAACGCATTTCAAATAAAAAAATGCCTATTCATGTATTCTAATTATTTCATTCAGTTCTATCAAAGAAATTAAAAAACTACTCCTGTAGCTATGTAATAAGAAACGTGTTAAAACTTACTGAGAAAAGTAAATACATACCTAATGAAATAAACCCTAAAAATAAAATTAAATTTCAGCAAGATTGGAGTTCATGTATTCTAATTATTTCATTCAGTTCTATTAAAAAAATTAAAAAACTACTCCTGTAAATATGTAATAAGAAACATGTTAAAACTTACTGAGAAAAGTAAATACATACCTAATGAAATAAACATTAAAAATAAAATTAAATTTCAGCAAGATTGGAGCGGCGAGATTAGGCGTATAGAGACGGCGAACCTATGGCACATATTTTCGGCACGGCATTGAATGATGTTCTAAGTCAAAATTACTCAATATACACGAACTTAGGCTACGTGAGTTTAGTATAAATTCGATTTGTTGGAAATTGCAGCGAAACTGAAATGCAACTTAATGAATTGTAATGTAGTTCAATATCGGCTCAACATCCCCCCCCCCCCCCCACCTCAAATTCATAAAGCATTCGTATTTGGAGACTATCGAAAAAGAACGATAATCAAGCATTATAAGCAAAAACACCGATAGTACAGTTATGAAAACTTGAAATTCTATTCTAGGCACTAAGAACTGTTTAAAGAATTTGGCGCTTTCCATTTTGACAATTTTTTCCTTAGGGGTCATTATTTTCGGAAATGAATAATATGAAAAACTCAGGTATAATTTTTTTTTATCGGATTACTCCAGTTCAGACGGCATACGCTTAAAAATAAATTGAGTATGAATTTGATATCTATTATTTTGCATTTAAGATGCAACAAAATAAATCGAAAATTTTAAAATATAACAATAGCATTTACAGGGGACCCCAACGTGTCAGGCTTTTGAGGAGCATAAAATTGGTATAACAGCTTACGTGCATGATTGCAAAATAAATTTTGCAACTAGAATGAAAATTTTGTCGCCTACTTATACTTCAGATTATAAAAATTACGCTGAACCTAAGTAAATTTGTATTTAAAGTATTTTTATATTTTTAATACAAAGTTGTATTAATCTAATACAAAATTTTGAAAATATCAACAGTATAATCACCTAAAAAAATATTTTTTTAAACAATAAAAAAGAAATTTTAGGTTCAGTTTAACGTGGTTCAGACTAACGTGAAACATATGTTTTGAAATTTTCATGTACAAATATTCAGAAGTTTTTGAAATATCATGCGCTTTGTGCCCAAAAACGTCATTTAGAGAAAAATGACTTCAAAGTTTCGGAAACGCCGCTTCAGGTATTGAGCGGGTTTAATTCTAAAAGTCGTAACTTCTGTTCTGGTGGGAATTTCAAAGAAACAATTATATCTAAATGTTCAGAAAAGATAGGAGTTTATCCTCTAAAAAAATTAAATTTCGAAAATTTTGAAGCTTTAAGAGTCCCGAGACCCCTTAAAAAATTCGAAACACTGATAAAACGATGATTGATTTATGTTCAATGTAATAATAATCTTTTACAAACAAAATAAATCATTATTATTAAAAATTATATTATATTATGTATACATCTTTCAATGGTATTATTGTACAGAAAGTTTAATATATGTATATGATAAATATATATATTATGTATATTACATATAGATATATATCGTGTATATAATATTATTATCATTAACCTTTTCAACTCTGAAGTAGTTTTATTAAATATATTATGTATAAGTAGCTTTTGTAGTTTTTTTTTTCGCGATCTTTTGACAAAATTTGTGAGTTTTTTTGCAATTTTTTGACGCAATTTCCGTGTTTTTCGCAATCTTTCGACGAAATTTGCTGGGGGTTTCGAAATCTTTTGACTAAATTTGTGGATTTTTTGCGATCTTTTGACAAAATTTGTTTTTTTGCTATCTTTTGACGAAATTTGTGGGTTTTTTCGCGATCTTTTCACGAAATTCGTGCATTTTCGCGATCTTTTCACGAAATTTGTGGATTTTTTCGCGATCTTTTCACAAAATTTGTGGATGTTTTCGCGATTTTTTGACAAAATTTGTTCTTTTGCGATCTTTTGACGAAATTTGTGGATTTTTTCGCGATCTTTTCACGAAATTTGTGGATGTTTTCGCGATATTTTCACGAAATGTGTGGATTTTTTTGCGATCTGTTTACGAAATTTGTGGATTTTTTCGCGATCTTTTGACGAAATTTGTGATTTTTTCGCGATCTTTTGACAAAAATTCGCGTTTATCCGCGATTTTTGTGAGGAAATTTGTGTTTTCCCCGAGGTTCTTTGACGAAATAAGTGTTTTCCTCGCGATCTTTTGTCGAAATACGCGATTTTTCTGCAAACGATTAACAAAATTTATTTTTTTCGGCGACCTTGTCGAAATTCGCGATACTTTTTATGTCCGAATTTTCGGATTGATGACCTATTTTTTTAAATTTTCGGAAATGAATGCCTTAAATTTTCGGAAAATTCGGAACAGAATCACCCCTAATTGGCCGGTCGAGAAGAAGAGGAGGAATATAGACCGGAAATCCGCCGTACGCGAACTCGCGCGAAAAACGGATTACAACAATAAGAGTCTCAAAAAATCATTCGCCAGCTTTTTCGCCATAATAATTTTTTTCTCTCCAATTTCACGATGTATTCGCATTTGGCGAATAGGCGAATGGTTAGCGTGGCCCCTGTTATACGTGATTTTTATGGTCTCTCCAATTGAGCACATTGGCCATGTTTAATCTGGGAGCACGGCAGTGCGTCCGCCAAGTTCGCACAAGCCGTAAGCTACCTTTTCCTGAACCATTTCGGCATACTTTTCACCCCCTCATAACGTCGTTTTAGGGAGAGATATAGAAATTTTTCTTTTATACACATGTTCGTATGGTTAGACTAAACTAAGGTTCCACGATTTCATGTTTCTATATGTAGTAGTTTTCGAAATATTAAATTCCGAAAAAGCGCTTTTTTGTCACTGACTCACTTCGCATCATCAAATAACTAAGGTACTTCTAAAAGTCGTAGAATCATGAAATTTCACTAGTAAGTCGGGTTTGTAGCACAATTAACCAGAAAAATCTGAAAACACAGAATTTCCGCCTCTAAACCCTTCAACCAGGGGGTGTTCATTTGGCCGTAAACAGTTCCTTAACACATTCAGTTGTGCCAATGTTGGTCGCCAAAACTCGATTACAGAGTTTTGAAGGGAGTCACGTGATTTCAAGCAGAATAACATTTTATATATATGCTTTTCCAAAGATGTTTGTTAAATAGAAAAAATGAATATACCTAAAAATTTTAATCAGTATAGGTTATGATATATTTACGATATTAAAACAATAAAACATTTAACAAAATATAACCGCAATTCGGTGCGTTTCCGATATAGTAGCCTTGGCAAAATACAGAAAATAGCCTTGACGAGAAAAGAAATTTGATAATAACGTATTTTCTGGCAACCTATTTACTGTGTCATATACACAAGCAATTTTTTCCATATGTATACAATTTATTTAATGTAAGGAACCCGTTTATTTATTTTTATATACTTACATAAATAATTTGTATATAAAAATAATATTTTATACATGTATAAATAAAATGTTTATATGTACATGTATAAATAACATAAAAGTTCATCAGGTTTGTTTTCATAGTTGTTTATATCATTCGACAACAAATCTCAGTTTCTGAAGTCCGAATTGCGCCAAGATTAAAAAAAAAAGAAAATGCCAAGGTCCCTATAGTGGAAAAATACCCCAATTCCATATGAAAGTTTAAAAATCTCCTTTTAATTAAATGAAATGTGTAACTAATAAACTGTCTTTAACGATGTGCGACAGATGCGGCGTCCGAAGTCCGCTGCTAATGTTATTATATTGTATTATTAGCCTACTTACTGTTAATTTATTGTTAATTTTAAATCTGTAAAAGAAAGATTATAGTTATAGATAAGATATGTTGGTTGCCAAAACCCGATTACAGAAAATTAGCTTGAGTTATAAAGGTGTTACATGATTTCAAGCTGAATGAATTTTTATATGCTTTTACAAAAATCTTAATAAGGCAAATCTTTCAGTTTATCTGTCCATCTTTCTATCTTTTACTTCCTTAAAACAAATTTTATTAAAGACCGGGAGGCGTCTGCACAGATCATCACCTCATCGAGTTGACGGCTGAAATTTTAGGATTAGTTAAATATCAATTAGCGTATTGAAATGTAACTGGTCTGCCAAGTCATATCTTTGTGGAAAGCACCTACAGACCCGATTTTACGGGTTAATTGCTGGATTTTCCATTGTGTTTTCCTGCACCCATTTCTCCATGTTTCCAAACTTTTTGATGCAGGAAAATACAATAGTAAACCTATCAGTTAAACACTAAAATTAGGTCTTCAGGTAGTTTCTACCAAGATATGACTTAACAGACCAGTTGCATTTAAATATGCTAATCTAGTTTTAACTAATCCTAAAATTTCAGCTGTAAACTCGATGAGGTGATGGTGTGTGCAGACGCCTCCCGGTCTATTATAAATGTCGGAATTCTAATCTCAATAGCACTCTGGTCAATATGGCAATTACCCCTACTGTTTATGGAGCATATTCCTTCAAGTGCGTTTTAGTGATGTTAATGAACTTATGCATATTCATCATACATATTATACATATGCATATAATACGTAATTCATTTGCATCATACATATTATAGGTATGTGTATAATACATAATACATATGCATCATTATGACGTCAGAATAAACAAAACATTTTTTGTCGCCAAATTTGAGAATTGACATGATATATTACCAAATTTGGCGAAACTTTGCTAAATATCGACAAGCTTGGCGAATATTTGACGCTAGTGGCTATTTTTCAATGAGTTAATTTTTAATGCGAGCCATCTATTTTTATTTTTCCGCATATCATCTGAATAGTTAAATGATATAACGTACTAATATTTCCAAATTGCTAATAGTTTCGTCACTGCCCAAAACCTCTGCTATTGTTATTATATTGTACTGTTATTATACTTACTGTGACTATGTTGTTAATTTTTACACCGCTAAAACTTCTGTATTATATAAAGAGAATTTACGGAAGCTATCAAAGCATTGAAACTGCCAGTTCTCCTTATGATTATTATAATTCTATAATATGTAACCTGTTAATCGATATGTACGTTAGAATGAATCTTCTATAATCCGGTTCCTCGCATTTTAGTTTTCAGGTTTCGTATAAAATTAGCTAAAATCTTAAAACCATTCCACATTGACTAATTCTTCAACACGATCAGATGAGAAGAATGATAGATTTTCAAATGGATTATGGCAGTGAGCCGGTAGACCTTCTATTCTTCCGTAATCGAGTCTATTGAAAAGGTTAACATGAAACAAAAATGTATTAGCATCAATATGGTTGGTACATATGTCATATTCGCCCAATATTGGCCCGATTTTTTTCTGACGCCAATATCATATAGGCAACGGGTACTTAACTTGCGCCAAAAGTGTCGTTATTTTGCTTGATGTGGTAACCCGGATTATGTTGTTTATGCTGTTGATGTTTTCGCCAAATTGGCAACCGAAAAAAATCGCGCCAATATGGGGCGAATATGACATCTGTACCATATGATTTAATGGAAAGGCAGATATTGTCAAAGGATTTCATAAGAACCATTTCACTTGTACCCAGTCGTATCAGGTAAAATACAACAATTGGCAGTGTGATCAATTAGAAAAGATTACTTAATAGGTTTTAAAATTTCCGCATTAGAGAACGAATCGTAACTGCTAAGGAAACATGCATAAGTGAGTTAAGAGATATTTGTCACGAAAGATGAAATACATAACAACACAAAATATATGATGTGCTTCCATGATCGTAAAGAGTTCTTGATTTCTCTATCAAAAGCTTCCGACTTGGCGAAAGAATGGGCAAGTAAATTAAATTATGAATAGCTGTAACAAGATGCAATGTTTAACATGCAATTAATAAATAGTGCTTGCTAGAGGCGGCTTGTACTTTAATATAAATAAAGTATAAATTAGTAAAGCTCAATAAAATAAACTTAGGTATTTTTATGTTAGCCGGGAGCAAGTGGCAAATCGCCAAATACTGTTCCCAACTCCATTGTTCATATTGCATTCATTTCATTTAAAGATATATACTTTTCAGCGATCTAATTTAAAATAGATGCATTTCCCTCATTTTATTTAATAGAATAGTTAACATAGAAATAAATAAATAAATAAATAAGAAATGATAACATAAACCAAAATATTTTATTTGAAAATCAAAGCATTGTTTCTAATGTACACATGTGAAAAATGAAGACTGCTATTGGCGAAAAAACAAAAGGCTAATGAGGAGATTTGCTCCCGGCTAACATAAAAGCACCGAAATTTAAGTTTTTTCATATTAATATAGTTTAGAATAACAAACTTGAAAAAACATACAAAAAGTAGTGATATCCAACAAAAAGTTTTCGGTAAAAAAAAAAAAAAGCGCCAAGTTCTCCTTAATGTTTCGGCGAGAAAAAGTAGTGATATCTGAAGTTCGCACAAGTTAAAAGCCAAACATCCCAAATCTTTCATTGAAAATGGCTTCCTGTGACTTGGCCGTTAATGCCCTCCAGAGAGTTTTTCAAATTTTAAAATATGTATAAATGAGTTACATGCCAACTACATTTTTTGATTATTTTAGGTATTTTGTAGCACAGAGTACAGAAATAAAATACAAATTTGCAAAAAACATTTAAACAACTTCAGCCTATTTAAATGCTTAGAAGTTAAAAATAACAAAATACTTGTATTCAGGAGATAATATCCCTAATTGCTAAATCATAATTAGTATCAGCTTTTAACAGTTTATAAATCGAATACCTCTTAATGTATGCAAACAAACTATAATAAATCTTCAAACGAAAAAAATCTCTTTCGTCAATACACAAGATTTCAATATTATACAATAAAATATAATGTAACATATTGTGAGGTTTGAAGTAAGTAAATTTTGTTTTATTTCTTGGGTTTTACGTTAATGATTTTAGCTTTAGACCGTACAAAATGGCAATTAAACCACAAGTGGACTAAATGATCTGTAATCAAAACTAATGTTTGTTGAAACTGAATGATAGTTATCAGAAATCTTTTACTTATAATGTCTTTATGTGAATTTGCCTCTTTGCATTCTAATGTTACTTTTAATATATAAATAATTCATAAATGCGTAATTTCCAATCATTAATTTTGAAATGCTGTAGAAGGCATTAACGGCCAAGTCGCAGGAAGTCATTTTCAATGAAAGATTTGGGATGTTTGGCTTTTAACTTGTGCGAACTTCAGATATCACTACTTTTTCTGGCCGAAACATTAAGGAGAACTTGGCGCTTTTTTTTTTTTTTTACCGAAAACTTTTTGTTGGATTATTCTTTCTACTCTAGATTTAAATATAAAATATAATGATGGATAGATTCAATAATATATTTTGATTTTATTTTTTAATTTAAGTGTGCACATGACTTAAGATCATGTTAAAAATTTATAAATTTAAATTTAAAAAATTGTTTTTGAACAGAAAAATATTAACATTTGCGTTTGTACCTGTATTCCACGACACTAGAGCAGGGATGGCGACTTTTTCACATCCCCATGCCATTTTTCTTCCCCCAAAAATATTTTACGTGATCATGACGACGTGCCAACAACGAAAAAAAAAAAAAAAATAGAGTATCAAATAAATAACGAATCAAAATTACTTGAAATTGCGTTTTTAGCATTAAAAAAGTTTGGGTAAAATACAGTCTTATATTTTACTTAATTATTTTTAAAAAGAGATTTCTGTTGTATTCGTATGATCTCAAGGGTGTATGGTCCGGATCTGTTCTGGTATTCATATGATCTTTTGTTTTCAAAATGTGAGATTTTGAAAACAAAAATTTTGAAAATTTAAATCATTCAAAGCTTCTGATTTTTTTTAAAAATGTTTGTTGAACAGCTGAATAAAGGAATTTATATGTAAAATTGTTAAAGTTTGAAGAACTTAAGTTCGTTTTTATGTAATTATAATTATGTGTCATTTTCTTGGCATATGTATGCAGGATAATGACAATTTCATTCTAAAATATTTTTCACATTCTTGTTTTTTTTTTTATTTTTAGATCTAACATTTTAATTTTGTTTAAAGGAACATGTTTCCTCTATAGTGCCTCAAATTCAGTGTAATGTTCAGTCTTATTTGTAATTTATAGAAGCCAGGAAAATGACATAATAAAAGTCTACTCAATTTTTAACAAAGCCTTTAAACACATTATTTTCAAAGAAATATCTAAAACATCCTGCCGGTAGCAATGATTTTACTACTTCTGACTTGAAGTATGTCAAGAACAAGAAGAATTACTCTACAGCGCCATCTTTATACCTCATAAAGAACTAAAATGAGCAGGCCTGGACAATGACATTAATTTTCAATGACAATCATATTTTAATTATGGAAAATTATTTGCAAAATACAGAACTTGTTACCTTCCACATGTATGTGTTATATAAGGTATAATTATTAATTAGAAATTAAAAAAACTAAAAAAAGGTATTTGTACATGATAGCAGAAGGTCTTTTACTTTGCACATATCACAGTGTGACATGCCAGGAAAATGACAATCTGAAATTTTAAGTCTTTTAATTGCTTTATTTTTGTGTTATTATGAATATAATATCTTTTGAAAATACTTCTAAGAATATTTTTTATTAGAATGTAAAAAAGAAAATTGCATTATATAACATTAAATAGAAATTTTATTGTGCGGACTGCAATTTGCACATTTTGTAATATTGACCCTTAAATGCAAGAGAATACAAGCTGAACTGAAATTATGTGACAACAGTCTTCTATTTCAGATTTCATATTATCCATTTCCGAAAATGGGTTAATCTTTTGTAATCGGGCTCCATGCGATAGAGATAGATTTAAGATAATTTCATGCTTGAAATTGCTTTCAAAAACTATTAAAAAAAAAAAAATCAGTAAATTTAGTTTCAGTTTTCAGACTAATTGCGTTAGAACAAACATCCCCCCCCCCCCCCCCTATTCGATGATGTAAAAGCTGAAATTGTGCTATGTTTATTGGTTAAAATTAAGAGTCGTTCATTAAACGAAATTTGTTGGTTAGGTGTTGCCACCGTTACTATGACGTCAGCGTCACTCAAGCACTTATTTTTGCTGTGTAATAATGATTATGTTTTTGCTTCTTTTACTAATGAGAATAACTGCAAATATGTCTATCGATTTCTAAAAGTATTGGACGTTACATACGTTGTCGCTGACTGAATTACTATTGGCTTCTATCACTTTTCGTGTTGTCATCGTATTTCAATCAACGCAAAATAAGAATGTTAAAAATATTGTTAAATTATATGTCCCATTGTTAAAGCTGTGTACAAAAACCCGGATTCAGATTGGATTGAGGCACCACGTATATTTGAATGCATAAATAGATTACGACCCTGGTGTCTTATTACACAAACACTGTTCGAATGCGCTCTGACACTGTAAAAGTTTCTAATCTTACTATTGAAACGCCCGCCGTGTAGATTGTTTCATACTATCATTGATAGTACAATTTATTGTATAGCTTGGCATTCAACAATGGGTCATTTCTAATAACATATTCGAAACGACTGAGCTGTGTTCAAAAAATAACATAATGAGGTGTGTTTATAGATGAGACGGGTTCAGCCCGAGCAGGGGTGTAGTGGAGGGTATACGGAGGTATACGCCGTATACCTTCTGGCTTTTTAAAAGAAGCTCCGTATACCCTCTGAAATAAAGTTTTAGCATTAAAGTTTAGCCCGAGCCGAGAGGCTCGATTTTTATACCAGCCTTCGGACTCGGGCTCATTCTTCCTGAAATTTATTTATTTTTAGGCCCCGGTACGGTGGTATGCTATTTCTTTCTCCCAGCTTATTTTGTGTCTTCTCCAACAAATAACGTTACCTTACAGAAGCCAGCCGTAAAACAAAGCAGTACAATTAAATATAGCAATTTTTTAAACTTCTATGCATCGCACATTTTCAATTTTTATACCGTCGTATTGAAAAAAAAAAAAGTACTTTTAAATGCAATTTATTTGAAAACTGCATCTCCATTTATTTTTGAAATTTTTGTAGTTTTTGGAGCTATTTGCTTAACATTGGCAACAGAAGTACTTCATTTTTGTAGAAAGTAAGAGAAGAGTAGTTGTAAAATATTAATTATATATTTTTGTTCCCCTTTTTTCATAACAACCGAAAGAAAATGTAATTAAATTACATGCTATTTTGTAAAAAATATAAACGAATGATTTCTGTTAAAACATGGGGTTATTATAAACTATTTTTAATTTTAAGTACTATCTATATTAGTGTTACAAACAAATGAAGGCCTATGAATCATTAGACAGCCGGTTTTTTTTTTTTTTTTTTTTTTTTTTTTTTTTTTTTTTTTAATGACGGGGTTTTTTTTGTTGCATTTGTGTATTATTTCGCGATAGTGACGTCATATGCCTACTTTACTGTAGATGTTTAAGACTTTAAGAGTAAATCTTAAATGTGGAATACTTAAGCGGATGCGAATGACGTCATTTTACATAAAATAAAAGCGTGTGCTGTAAGTCTTAAAATTGAAATATGTTTTGTACTATTTATATATACATATATTTTTTTTTCATCGGGGGTGACACTAAATTCTGAAAAAGCAGAATTTCTGTTTTCTAGTTTTTATTATTATCTTCTCCTAAATTGTTTTCTTGAAATTAAAACTCCTAAGTTAAAATAGATTTTTTAACTTTAAAAACATTTAAACGAAGATACTACGTCATTTTAACATGTGTTTAGTTAAAGTTTTTACTTATATATAGGAATTTTTTTCATTTTCTGATTAGAATGACGTCAATTTCAAAAATGCAAAAATATAGCGAGAAAATTTGAATTTTTATACACGTGTTATCACTAAATTTTTGTGCCGCTTTTTAGGGTGTGGCAACAGGAAAGAAACGATTGAATTAGAAAATTAAAAAAGGAGATATTTCTATATTGTTAAATTATGGAAGATATAGCGCTATATAAAGTTTAAATGGGTGCCATTCCTTTAATATTGGATATTTTTTGACCCGACCTTCGAAAGGCACATCACTAAATTAAAAGCTTTCAAACAAGCTATTATTCATCACTGAATTTTTACTCGTTTGGATTGTAATTAAATTGTTGTCTTTCCATCATGTTTCAAAACGTTAAAGATGCGGCTGAGCACTACGTGCTGTATGGTAATGTTTCGCCGTTACTACTTCAGGTTAGTAAGTCGCCTTATAAACTTTATAGTCACAATTTTATACAAATTACAACAGCAATGGATTTAATGAATCGTCAAAAACTCTGCTACAACGAAATATTATTACTTTAAAATATATATATATAAAAAATAGTATAGTAATAGTTTTAAATACGCTTTGATAATAGTTTAAAATTAATTAAATTATGAATATACACTGGTGTCCCAAATTAAGGACCGATCACGAAATGCTGATTTTCAAGTACGCGAATACTCAAAAGGAAATAATATAATTCGAATAATTATTTTCTCTACAGCACAACTAGTCCATATAACATCTCATTCATGTCACACATGGTTACAAGCGTCGCAATCACTATGGTGAAGCAAAAAAAACAGGAAATTCCATACATCTCATTATGAGTCTCAAATGATCACTATATGTGAGTCCACTGCAACGTCACTATGACGGCTGCTTTGTGACGAGTCACCATGTAACTTTACAATGTAGTTACATTGTGACTCTCATGTGACTGTCATCTGCAGACTCAATTTCAAAGTCATCGTGAACGCTGCATTGTGATAAGTTACCAAATAATGTCACATTAAAGTCACATGATGACTTTCAGGTGACAGGGACTCTACTGCGAAGTCACCATTGTGCTGTTTTGTAAAAAAGTCACCATGTGATTATAATGTGATATTATTTGGTGACTTATCATAATGCAACGTTCATGATGACTTTGAAATTGAGTCTAAAAATGGCAGTCACATGAGAGTCACAATGTAACTACATTGTAAAGTCACCTGGGGACTCGTCTCAAAGCAGCAGTCATATTGATGTCTCGATGGAGTCACATATAGGGATCATTTGAGACTCATAATGAGACGTGTGGAATCTCATATTTTTTGCTTCATCGTAGTGACTGTGGCATTTGTGACCATGTGTGACATGAATGAGATGCTATATGGACTAGCTGTGCTGTAGGGATTGTAATTATTTGAATTATATTATTTCCTTTTGAGTATTCGCTTACTTAAAAATTAGAATTTTGTGATTGGTCCTTAATTTTGGACACCAGTGTACGTCGAGAAACCAATTTAGAAATCCTATAAAAATTGTTTAAATATAGTTTTTTTTATTATTATTTATTACCTTATAGAAAAAAAAAATAAAAACAACTTTTTTTCCTTAAAAAATACTTATTCCGTTTAAATTCATTTTAATGCTACTTTGATCAGAATAAAGGGGAAAGAGGAATCTTTCTTTTCTTGTAATATTAGAATGCTATTTTAAAAGATGATTTGTGATATATTTATTTTTATCACTGACAACTTGTTGATATGGAATATGGCGCCATTAGGATATTTTTTAATTGGAACGTTTATTTGCTATATAGATATATATTTTTTTAGATATCAAATGAGAAATTAATATTTTCTTTTGTTTCTTAGTCAACCAGCATTAATTTAATGTTTGCAAATTTTTAGTCTTCTCTTTTGTGCGAGTCACTGCTTTGAGGAAGGAATCGATTATAATTTAAGATGCACACCTTTTATAGGAAATATAACAGCATTATTAGATTCTTTGTCATAGAAATAGAAATTTCTGCAAATTTCATTCATTTATTCATAAAACGCACTTCTTTAATGTGTCCATCGGATTTGCTTGTTTTGGGAGAAATATATGGGAATCTTTTTTAAGGAAGTATATTTTTATTTGATAACAAACTTCACTTTTGGTAAGGTTAAATGTAAATTTCGTAAAATTAATTATGTGCTGGGGATTAGCAGCTATTTCTGTGTAAGAAGTTGTTAAAAAAAAAAAAAAAAAAAAAAGAGATGTTACATTTAAAACCATTTTTAAATATTATTCAATTTTCATTTTTGTATTGCATACTTTCGGTATCGGGCTCGGATTTTAAATACCCGGGCACTGAAAAGTGAGCCCGAACTCATATCTAGTGTGTGTGTGTGGGGGGGGGGGGGGAGGGGAAGGAAAACAGGGTGACATACTTCCTTAATAATAATAATATTATTATTTTATCACTGAAAAACAATAGTATCCCACGAAGGTTTGCACCCTACTCCCTCTCTCATAAGGGACCCTCAACGTGGCTAAACGAACTTCGTTTTTTCCTCAGAAAAAAAATCCTTGACTCTTGGGGTCTTTAAAAAAAAATGCTTCCCCCCACCCCCCCTATTTCCTCATTTAAGATGTAAATTAGAAATTCTAGTAAAAAAAAAAAGCCCAGCAATATTTAAAAAAAAAAAGGAAATCTTCAATTGATGGTTTTAATATTTAGTATTTTAATACCTTTGGATTTTATGGAAGTTCGGTATTTTCGTCTCGCGACAGACAAATTTTTATTATCATTAATATTATCTTTATCGTATCGCGAACTCTGCTTAAAGTTAATGTTAGCGCTTTTGGATTCTTTTTCTTAATTCTAATTGAAAGCCAATATCTTAGATAATTCTGACTGGCAAAACTTTTATCTAAGTACTGATGATATTCGAACTCATTTTGTTATTAATGTATTTTTTTTTTTCTAAATACAATATATTTATCTTTTCTTTCATTTTTCTGAATCTTATCTCTTTTGAAATGTGGAGGCATTTTATTTGCATAGGTCTTCATTTTATGACAGAACAGAAGAGTTGAAGGAACGGAGCTTTATTTTTTCGTTCAGGTCAACCAACCGTCTAGATCAAAGTTCAGTTGAGGTACAAGATGGATTATAAAACAGAACAAAGGGATCTAGCATGTTACGGTTCCGCTTTTATTATCAGATATTGTGTGGGTACTTATTGTATAAAAAGACTTCTTCAACCCCTTAGCTTAGTTGTGTTACACGGTTAGCGATTTATTTCACTTTTATTTAACAAAAGTAGGTCTCAATCAGTTCTTCCGAAGATCAAAACAAGTTTTTTTATTTTATTTTATTTATTTATTTATTTATTTATTTATTTGTTTTTTGCGGAGAGTGGGCCTGAGTTGTTCTTCTCATATTTTTCGACTTCCTATTAAAAAATTATTACAAATATTCGAATTTAATTTAGAATACTTATATTACCAAATTTTCAATTTAACATATACTTATATTACCAAATTTTATGACTTAGAATTGGTTATCAGTCATACCTATAGCAGTGGCTTAACACTTTAAAAAATGTGAGACGTGGTTAAGCATGCAGAAAAATTTAACACAAATATTGGAATTCAATTTAACATACTTATGTCTCCAAACTTGTAATTTAACATACTTACGTTACGAAAATTTTTAATTTGACATACCTATATTACCGAATTTTGAATTTACCATATCTATATAATATATATTTTTTAATTTAACATGCTTATATTACCAAATTTTTAATTTACCGTATCTATGTTACAAAATTTTTAATTTTACATGCTTATATTACCAAATTTTTTATTTTATATTACATACCTACATTATCATTTTTTAAATTTAACATATTTATATTACAAAAATTTTAATTTAACATACTTATTTTACAAAATTTTTAATTTGACATATCAATATTACCAAATTTTATTATTTAGAATGGTTATATCAATCATACATTTGGTAGTGGCGTGGCAATTAAACATTTATAAGCAGTGCTCAAGCAGAAAATTTTAACAAAGATATTCGAGTTTAATTTAACATACCTTTATTACTAAATTTTGTTATTTAGAATGATTATCGATCATACGTGTGTCAGTGGCGTAGCAATTAAAAAATATGAGAGGTGCTCAAGCAGCAATTTTCAAATAACTTGAATAATTAGGATATTCTTAAATGCATAGTGATGCTTATCCGCATCACTTTTTATTTAACTCTTAGCAACCACTATATTTATATAGAAATATTAATCCTGTAAAAATTACAAAAATATACTACTAAATAAAGTTAAAAATCTATCTTAAAAATTTCTGTTGTCTAATTTTTAATATAAGAATAAAAAACACAATTCTAAAAGAATAATTGATGCATTTAAGGGTTAAGTTTTACAAAATAAAAAAATATATAAAATAAGGTATTTAGATTTATACTTATTAAAATATTTACTAATTTGCAATATTTTAGTTATGACAATAGTTTTTACTTGTATTCCAGATGTGTAACATAAGAGAAGGTGGACGTATTATACGAAAAATGTATCTCTGATTTTTTTTTTTTTCATTATTTTTCCTTTGTAATAAACCTTCTGAGAATCATACATAATTTTTTCGAAACACAATAAAAAAACATGCATTTAAGGGTTAAGTTTTACAAAATAAAAAATTATATAAAATAAGATATTTAGATTTATACTTATTAAAATATTTACTAATTTGCAATATTTTAGTTAAGACAGTAATCTTTACTTGTATTCCAGATGTGTAACATAAGAGAAGGTGGACGTGTATTATACGAAAAATGTATCTCTGATTTTTTTTTTTTTCATTATTTTTCCTGTGTAATAAACATTCTGAGAATCATACATAATTTTTTCGAAACAAAATAAAAAATCATGCATTTAAGGGTTAAGTTTTACAAAATAAAAAGTTATATAAAATAAGATATTTAGATTTATACTTATTAAAATATTTACTAATTTGCAATATTTTAGTTATGACAGTAATTTTTACTTGTATTCCAGATGTGTAACATAAGAGAAGGTGGACGTATTATACGAAAAATGTATATCTGATTTTTTTTTTCATTATTTTTCCTGTGTAATAAACCTTCTGAGAATCATACATAATTTTTTCGAAACACAATAAAAAAACATGCATTTAAGGGTTAAGTTTTACAAAATAAAAAATTATATAAAATAAGATATTTAGATTTATACTTATTAAAATATTTACTAATTTGCAATATTTTAGTTAAGACAGTAATATTTACTTGTATTCCAGATGTGTAACATAAGAGAAGGTGGACGTGTATTATACGAAAAATGTATCTCTGATTTTTTTTTTTTCATTATTTTTCCTGTGTAATAAACCTTCTGAGAATCATACATAATTTTTTCGAAACAAAATAAAAAATCATGCATTTAAGGGTTAAGTTTTACAAAATAAAAAATTATATAAAATAAGATATTTAGATTTATACTTATTAAAATATTTACTAATTTGCAATATTTTAGTTATGACAGTAATTTTTACTTGTATTCCAGATGTGTAACATAAGAGAAGGTGGACGTATTATACGAAAAATGTATATCTGATTTTTTTTTCATTATTTTTCCTGTGTAATAAACCTTCTGCGAATCATACATAATTTTTTCGAAACAAAATAAAAAATCATGCATTTAAGGGTTAAGTTTTACAAAATAAAAAATTATATAAAATAAGATATTTAGATTTATACTTATTAAAATATTTACTAATTTGCAATATTTTAGTTATGACAGTAATTTTTACTTGTATTCCAGATGTGTAACATAAGAGAAGGTGGACGTGTATTATACGAAAAATGTATATCTGATTTTTTTTTTTTCATTATTTTTCCTGTGTAATAAACCTTCTGAGAATCATACATAATTTTTTCGAAACAAAATAAAAAATCATGCATTTAAGGGTTAAGTTTTACAAAATAAAAAATTATATAAAATAAGATATTTAGATTTATACTTATTAAAATATTTACTAATTTGCAATATTTTAGTTATGACAGTAATTTTTACTTGTATTCCAGATGTGTAACATAAGAGAAGGTGGACGTATTATACGAAAAATGTATATCTGATTTTTTTTTCATTATTTTTCCTGTGTAATAAACCTTCTGAGAATCATACATAATTTTTTCGAAACAAAATAAAAAATCATGCATTTAAGGGTTAAGTTTTACGAAATAAAAAATTATATAAAATAAGATATTTAGATTTATACTTATTAAAATATTTACTAATTTGCAATATTTTAGTTATGACAGTAATTTTTACTTGTATTCCAGATGTGTAACATAAGAGAAGGTGGACGTATTATACGAAAAATGTATATCTGATTTTTTTTTTTCATTATTTTTCGTGTGTAATAAGCCTTCTGAGAATCATACATAATTTTTTCGAAACAAAATAAAAAATCATTCATTTAAGGGTTAAGTTTTACAAAATAAAAAATTATATAAAATAAGACATTTAGATTTATACTTATTAAAATATTTACTAATTTGCAATATTTTAGTTATGACAGTAATTTTTACTTGTATTCCAGATGTGTAACATAAGAGAAGGTGGATGTATTATACGAAAAATGTATCTCTGATTTTTTTTTCATTATTTTTCCTGTGTAATAAACCTTCTGAGAATCATACATAATTTTTTCGAAACAAAATAAAAAATCATGCATTTAAGGGTTAAGTTTTACAAAATAAAAAATTATATAAAATAAGATATTTAGATTTATACTTATTAAAATATTTACTAATTTGCAATATTTTAGTTATGACAGTAATTTTTACTTGTATTCCAGATGTGTAACATAAGAGAAGGTGGACGTATTATACGAAAAATGTATATCTGATTTTTTTTTTTTTTCATTATTTTTCCTGTGTAATAAACCTTCTGAGAATCATACATAATTTTTTCGAAACAAAATAAAAAATCATGCATTTAAGGGTTAAGTTTTACAAAATAAAAAATTATATAAAATAAGATATTTAGATTTATACTTATTAAAATATTTACTAATTTGCAATATTTTAGTTATGACAGTAATTTTTACTTGTATTCCAGATGTGTAACATAAGAGAAGGTGGATGTATTATACGAAAAATGTACCTCTGATTTTTTTTTTTCATTATTTTTCCTGTTTAATAAACCTTCTGAGAATCATACATAATTTTTTCGAAACAAAATAAAAAATCATGCATTTAAGGGTTAAGTTTTACAAAATAAAAAATTATATAAAATAAGATATTTAGATTTATACTTATTAAAATATTTACTAATTTGCAATACTTTAGTTATGACAGTAATTTTTACTTGTATTCCAGATGTGTAACATAAGAGAAGGTGGACGTATTAAACGAAAAATGTATCTCTGATTTTTTTTTTTTTTTTCATTATACTTGAAATTTCTCCTGTGTAATAAACCTTCTGAGAATCATACATAATTTTTTCGAAACAAAATAAAAAATCATGCATTTAAGGGTTAATAGTAATTAATAAAATATTTAGGAGAACAATGAATTTTTGAAAATAATTATTATGCCATTTACGATTCGTTTACAGGGTCTTTTAAAAGATCCTGATTACATTACAAACGATTTACAGAGTGACAGGTATTTTAATGAATTTATACTATTTCAACATCTATAAAGTTTTATTATGTTAATTGAAAACTGAATATGAATTCAGTTTGTTCATCTGAAAGCTCAACGATCCAGGTATACACTTTATGAGAGATGTTCCTAGTATCCACTTTATTAAAGATACCGATACTTTTATATTTAATGTCAAATGACAGAGTCTCTTCAAAAATTTTTTGTGAAAATGTAGACCATATAATAACACTTTGGTTCAGTAGCGCCAACTTTTCAAAGATATTGGGTGGGCTCAAAAATGTTTCAGTAAAATAACACATATAATATTTTTTTTTCCCTTAGTGTTGGCGAGAGAGAGGTAAGGAGCGAATGACTAAAGATTATAGTTAGAAATTAAATTGTTTTTTCAAAGCAAATTTTTAAATTATTATAATTTAATTATAATTTTACATATACAGTAGAACCTCGATTATCCGAAGTAATTGGGACCGACCACCTTTCGGAAAATCGAAATTTTCGGATAATCGAGAATGCTTCAGTTTTAAGATTAAGGGCAAATATGTGTCCTATTTCTTATTATCGTAACAAGTGCTTAATAAAAATAAATCGATAGCAAAATAGAAACAAGAATAAACTACCTGAGCTTTAATTTTTAAATTAAATACCTTTTACATATTTCACACAGGGTTGCCTGCTTTTTTTGGTTTTAGCCACCTAAAAAAAGCCGGCTTTTATTTTTCAAAAAGGTGGTTTATAGGTAATTCATATAAAATTTCGATTAATTTATTTTTATTACACTTATAAATATTTTCTATTAAAAAAAATATAAATTTCTATTAAATTTTATCAAATAAATAAGTCCTTATAACTGCTAGAATGCAACTGTGAAGGCATTATGTCAGAAATTTTTTTTTATATAAATATTCAGAAGAATACATTAAATTAGACTCCAAAGTATTGGTTTGGAATTCTTTATCACAGTTCTACACATACCACACATTTTAAAGATTATATGAAAGAATAAGAAAATATCACACATCAAAATAGAAACATTCTTACATACCGATATACTTTCAAAATTGACTAAAACTAAATAGCATACATGTATCTAATAACTGAAATTATCTGATATAATACTTGAGAACAAACATCCAGTAATAAGCAATTGATATTCTAACTTATAAAAATGATATAGTAAAAGGTTTTTCTGCTACTAAGCTGTTATGTAACTTATTCCAGATATGTCCATACGGACAGATTAAAATCATAGAATGAACAATGTTGAAAGAGAAATTAGGGAGGATATGATATTTGAGGAAATCTTAGTACATGTAAGTGTGCATAAAACAAAGAGAACAATTAAAAAAAATTCTCCACATAAAACTTGTTGAATTAGAATTTTGAAAAGCTAGTTGCTATTTAGAATACTGCATATTAATGCATATGTTATTCATAATACTGTTTGAGTATAGAGAATAGAGAAATGATGTTCTTATTAAATGACTTTATGTGTAATTTTAAATAAATGTTTATGAGAAATAAAATAAGACTTGTATATTAATATCTCTTAAAATTAGTTAATAAAATATATAACTAAGCAACCATTGTCCTTTTTAATTATATAAAGCAGTAAAAATAAAAAAAGGGGGTGTTAAGGTCAGTGTAAACCAGAGAAAGCAATTGGTAAGGCCTTTTATTCCAATATTAATGTCTTCATTATATGGAAAAGTTGGGTTATATTGATTTCTACCTGAATTAAATGCCTTTAAAACTAATTACAAAACACATAAAAATGTGTCATTTATAATTAAAATGCTTTACTGTATAAAAGCCAATTTTGGCCAAAAAGGCCAATTTTGGCCAAAAAAAGCCGGTTTAAACCAATAAAAGCCACCGGCGTGTTTTTTTTAAATTTTAGCCGGCTTTTTTGCAACCCTGATTTCACAAGGGTTTGAAACAAAGTTTTGTTTGTTGAAGTATCGATTGCCTTTGCTTTGCAGCTCTATCATGAAGTTTTTTAGGTAGATTTCGTATGAAATACTACCTATTGGGATCGTTCCTATGTTGGAATTTCTAAAAAATTTTTGCAGATCTACACCGATCATGACCCATAGAACCCAAAACCACCCTCAGTAAAAAACTTTATCTATCTATCTATCTATCTATCTATCTATATATATATATATATCACTTTCTTCTGGACACGATAACTTTCGTAATTCTGTACCAATCTCTTCCAAACTGATACATAAAATCAATGGGCATAAAATCTCGGTCAAGTTCGTTAATGGGTAAAATCGGACCAAGGGGAGGGAAATAGGGAGGGGTTTTGTGAAAACAGAAAACCCCCCATAACTTCTTAATTTTTGTACATATCAAATCAGTTTAAAGTTTTTATTACTTCTAAAAATAGGGCCAAAAATTTATGTATCATAGATTTTTGATAAATTTAAAAATGGGCTCAAGGGGCGCAAAAAATAGGGTTTTTGGGAGAAAAAAATTCATAACTTCGTCAATTCTCAAGATATCAAATTCAATTAATTTTATTATAAATCTCCTTAACATTATCTAAAACTTTTATATTCACAAGTTTTTGATAGGAGCAATTCGTACCGCAAAAAAAAAAAAAAAAATTAAAAACGAAAACAAAAAGGGCGTTTGAAGAAGAAAAAAATCCATAACTTCGTCAATTCTCAAGATATCAAATCCAATTAATTTTATCATGAATCTCCTTAACATTATCTACAACTTTTATATTCACACATTTTTGATAGGACCAATTCGTACTGCAAAAAAAAAAAAAAATTAAAAACGAAAACAAAAAGGGGGTTTGAAGAAGAAAAAAATCCATAACTCCGTCAATTCAAAAGATATAAAATCCCCATGAATTTATCATATATCTTCTTAATATTGTCTACTACATCTATATAGACGAGTTTTGGATAGGACCAATTCTTAGAGCAAAAACAAATTAAAAATACATACCGGTTGAAGAAAAAAAATGATCTTAGTAAGGGTGTATTCAAATCCAAACTGCTTATTTTCTGACTCATTTTACAATTCATTTTTGCTCTCAAAGGCTTCCAATTGGTACGTTTTCTTACTCAGAAACTGTATAATGTACCGTAATGGTCTATTTTCTGATAGGGGCAGAATATATTTTTTTAAATGCTGTTAAAAAGGGCATTTTGAACCGAATTTACCGAAGCGGATTGTGTTGGAAAAATCATTGTATTAAGGATGCGCTTAAATCCAAACTGCTTATTTTCGGACTGGTTTTTAAATTCATTTTTGCTCTCAAACGCATTTAATTGGTAGATTCGCTTATTCAGAAACTATATAATGTACCGTAATAATCGATTTTTAGATAGAGGCAGAATATATTTCAAAAAATGATGTCAAAGTGGGCATTTTGAACGGAATTTCCCGAAGCGATTGTGTTAGAAACGAAAAATATTGTCCTTCTGAGAAAATAATTGTTTATGTATCAAGTTTTAATTAATTGAACAAAAAATAAAAACACCGGCCGCTTATAAATCTCTTCAAAAATCACGTCAGCATGTTTCATATTTTTTTTTTATTAAAAATGAATCTGGAATTATGGCAGAAAATTTCGAGTTGTTGAGCATGGAAAAGTATTTTTTTTTAATGCCGCCCTAACATGATTCTGATAAAACCAGCTATTATATGAAAATGAAATAAAAACTCGTCAAGAGCGGCCAGATAAAATTGTTAAAGTGGATTTATCTCTAATCATGATTTAGTTTTTGTTTGTGAAATTAGTATATTTGACTTCGAAATCTACCTCTGCCTGTAGACCGGGCCGGCAGGGATTTTTGTTTTGTTTTAATGCTATTGGTTCACCAGTATCACAGTCATTCTGCTGCTTTCTGCATAAAACTTTTTCATTTTTTCAGCATCTCTCTTCACAGCACTAACCGCTGCAATACCAATGCCGTATTCTTGAGCTTATTTTGTCATATTCTCACCCGATTCTATATCATTTATGATTTGAATTTTTTCTTCTATACTTAAAGTAATACATTTTTGATTTGTTTACACATGATAAAAATGAAAATTTTTACCCTAGTAAAAATCTCGTACCGGAGCTCAAGTTAAATTCAAAGAAATTCTAAGAAAGGGAATCCAAAATATTTGTCTATCTATACTCCTGGTTTGGAAAGCACCGTTACACACGAGGAATGTGATAGTAGGTGAAAGAAAGAAAAAAAAAACTTTAAAAATGGATTTCGGTTAATCGAGAGTTTCGGTTAAAAGAGTTTTGGATAAAAGAGGTTCTACTGTAATTTTATTAAATTATATTATTATAAGTTCTTCTTTATAAATAAATTAATTTTTATTTGAAATAACAATGGAATTGCTAATTATTAAAAGTGCGAAAAATTAAATGTCCAGATAAACATACATTTTAGTCACTTAAGTGCTTTATCCATTGAAGACATCAAAACAGATGGCAAACCAGGCAGGGAATTTGATTTCGTGAGAAATATAACTATGCATCCGCTGAAGGGTTTTCAGTGCTCCTGTAAGTCGAATGGATGTCCTTACTGTTTTTCAAACAAAATTATTTTGAGAACGCTAATAAAACCAAATTCCATTTCAACGATTAAATAACAATAATAATAATAAAAAAAAAAAACGAATTAAATCAATTAAAATTGGGTGGGTGGAGAGATCCAATTATTGGGTGGGCTTGCCTCCCATTACCCCCAGATAAGTTGGCGCCATTGTTTTGGTTTCACACTGAGATAATTTTCGAAGAAAAACCAAATTCTAGATATAAAGGAGAAGGTGCATGACTTCATTGCACAGAGTTATGTTAAAAATATATTTATATAAAAAAAAAAACCTTACCTGTTTGGTAAGCTACAAAATTTGAAACATTTTGTCATTGCTAATTCTATTTTATGCTTCCTTCATGTGAATAAGAATTTATTTTTTAAATAATAGGATTCATATCTGACAGAGGGAGATGGGCATCATAATTATAGAGATGCTTAGGTGTGGCGTGGAAAAAAAAAAGAAGAATAAGTTGTTGAAAAGAATTTATGTAAAAGATGCATTGTTGTTTTGGAAATATATTAAAAGATTAAGGATCTTTGTAAGTAATGTCAGTTGATCCGATTATGGTGCTTACAAAGAAAACGTTTCTGGTTATCCTAAAAGAATACGTTGCTGCTTTGTCAGGCAGCTGTTTCAATAATAATAATTGATATATGTATTTCATAACATACATATTTTGCTGTTTGCGTTGCACTGCTTGCGTTTTTTATTTGGATTTTCTTAACGATAATTAAACATTCGAAGGTCGTGCATTTATTTTTAAGATCGTGAGAGCTGAGGTAAAGCAATTAAGGGTTTTAAGAGTAGATCTCATTTGTCCATAAAAGCAAATGAATGAATAGTTTAATCAAATGCTTCTACGAGTTAAGAAGAAGAAGAAAAAAAGGATAACTCTTAAAATAATAATAATAATCAAGTAGATTTATAATAATAAAGACAAATGTTTTTATATCTGTCTGTCCAGAAATTTCCGAAAAAAGCGCTGCGCACAGAGCTACGAGGTTTGGCAGGAAAGTGCCTGTATGTATGATGCTATGCACCTCAAAGTCAATTTTTGGATTTTTTAAATTTTATTATTTATGCTATTTTTAGTGCTTTTTCGCATTTTGCGGCGATATTTCCACATTAGTAAAAGGAATCCGGTCTCAATCTTTTATCCCGATATCGCAAATTTTGTCCTCTTATCAATAAAGCTATTTTTGAAGTTTTTTTGTAACTTTTCATGTGAGTTTTTGCTTTTTGAGGTGAACTTTTTGGGCACTCGTATAAAGTTTCAATCTGGGTTCAATCTTTTAGCTTAATATTAGTAAATTATATCATCTGCGATTTGCTTTAATTTTTCCTGAAATTTTTATGCGATTTTTCGTGTTTTTTGCGTCGATTGCTTGTCAATTATAAAAGATTTCGGTCGAAATTTCTCCCTCCCCCCCCCATAATTCAAGGTTCGTTTGATTCGAGAAAGGAGCGGGTATTCGCTGTCGAAGGCAGCCCCCCCCCCCCTACTCTCAACAGCAGGTCCATATGATTCGAAGTTCGTTTGAGAAAAACCAACCAGCGAAGCTTCGCTAGTAAGAATAATAAAAGTATCAAATGTTTGATGTTTTTAGAATGTATCTATTTTTTTTTCCATGATGCGTAAAACTTATTATTTAGATTCATTTTTATTTTATAATTAAGTAATCTTTAACCCCCCCCCCCTCTTTCAAGTAAATAGTGAACTCTAACTTGATGAGAAATCGTTCTAAAACTGCCCCCCCGCCCTTTCCTTCCAGTATAATGACTTAATTTTATCGTCTGCGGTAAACCGCACGCGCATAAGATTATTTCGAAAAAAATTATAAGCATTAAAATGTTGGTCAATAGTTAATTGTGTCTCTCTCAAAACAATTTTTTTTTTTACTATTTATATTTTTAGAATACATCCTAATTTTTATTCAACTTTTTTTTTCCATTCTTATAATAAAGTAATATGCATTTACAAATTCAAAATCACAAATTTTCTCAAAAAAGAGCTTTAAAAAGAAAAAAAAATAATCGAAAGTTATACTAAGACAACGTTGTGTTATTTTTATGTGGTAAGGAAAAATTAAATTCTAATTGGCTTGGAAATTTTAAGTGCATTTCGTATTAATATGTACATTAAAATTTCCAATTGCATGAAAACAAATGCCTCTATAATAGTAATTAAAAAATAATAACAAATTAGGGGGCTTTGCCACTTGGGCCCGTCGCGTCGTGTGCAAACCCTCAATCCGGACCAACGGTCAATTTGTTGCCTTTTGTCATATTCGCCTTTCGCTCAGCCATTGGTCGAAAGAAACACTCTGTATTTTATCATAACATATTTTATTTTTATTGCTTTTGATTATTTTTGCAAAAATCAGGATGTTTACAATTGGACTGACCAACACGCCAGATGTTCACATTTTAAAAAATTCATGAAAAATTAACAAATTGTAGTATTAGAGTGCGGTTTGCACTCTAAAGCTTGCCGAGAATTCGGATTTTTTATGGCATTTAAAAAAATAGTTCTAATTTTCGCCGATAGGTGGTGCAATTAAGGTCTATATGCTATTAAAAACTATTAGATTATGAAACAAGTATTTATTTAAATGAGAGTAATTCTGAAATGAAAATAAATATAGCAGTTATAGGTAGAAGTACGTATATCTATCGGTGGACAAAAGGAGCAGAACTTAATATGACGTTTATGTAAGGTTTTTCTCTCTAAGTTTCTGTGTTACAATAGGTTGTTTTGTAAATTGAAAACGAATTATTGCAGCAATTTTCTATCTTAGATAGGATACCACATCAAAAACAGTGGATTTCTGTTGGGTAATAGTAAAAAATGCAAACATTTTCCCGAAAAAAAAAAGTACTACCTAGTATATTTGTTCTTTCGAGGAACAATTGTGGTGTTAAAATGTTCAAGGCAAGAGTTAATGCGGCTTTTCGGCTGATTTGTGGTTAAAAAACAATAACCCCCTTCCTCTGCGTTAAAAAAAAAGAAATTGTAAAGGTAAAATTCTTTAGAACTTTTTAAAAATTTCTGTTTTTTTGCCCTATTTGTTACTTTGTAGCACTAACAATAAGTTATCAGTCATCTAAATTACACCCTCCGCCTGGCTTAATGGCGGCTTTTAATTGAAATGTGCACTTTCAATTTGAACTATTTTTAGTATACTAAGATGTGTTTGTATATAATACAAATGAAATCATGCGCAAAGAACTGGATACATGACCTCCATAGGATAGTAATGTCTGGAAGTGTGATTTAACCGTATTTTAGCCTGAATTAAATTTTAGCTTAATACGTGGCGCATATAAAAATCTGTTGGTAATATACAGGGCTGTACAAAAAAATTTATTTCTGTATATTGATAGAATTTGGGGAAAGTGAATTTTACCCTCATTATGCATTTTCTTACTAAACTAAGTTTTAAGTTTTAGCATATCTAGAATGTGTACAAATTGTAGGTTAAATATAGGGCTGCACAAAATAATTGGACTAATTTTCCGGTATAGACGGTAATTGCTGAAATCTGGTTTTCAAATGTGTTACGAGTTTTCTAAAATGTTTTTTTAGAAATTTTTTTCCCTTATTAAAAAGCGAAGTTGCAGTCAAAAATTCTGGAAATGTTGGAAAGTGTTTCATATTGACGCATGGTTTTTCTTCATTGTTAATCTATAGACACTGTGTTGATAAACCCTAAAAACATTTTAAATAATCATCCGCTGGACTCTCTTTAAATAATCATCTGCTGGACTCTCGGCTGAATCTTTTCCCGATGTCCTTTAACTAAATTTGCCTTAAGTTCAACCACATTTATTATCCGTTTGAATCTATTTTCTGTAATCGTCTCCGGTATTTTGGGAAAGTCAACTCCTGTTTACGTGCGAATGTCGAATATATTTATAGAAAGAGCTTGTTCTTCATAACTATTGATCTGTTTCGGAGTCATTCGTGGAATAATAATGTAGCTCGCTGATCATACAAAATGTTTTTTATTCACGATATCAGAAAATCCCTTCGGTGGAGGTATTCTGAAAAAAAGATATTCTGAAAATGTATCTTTTAAAGAAAATAAATCTTTTTACAAAACAGACAATAACATTAGGAAATAGAGTGCTGAATAAGGGAATCAGTGTTTCTAAAATAGCGTGTGTGATCGCCTCTTAATAAGAGTGATGGACATAAAGAAGCTTGCGGCAGCTGCTGCAATACTCCCAGTAGAGGTCTACACTGACCGAAATTTTCAGGCCCGGGCCCGGCCCAACTAATAGAAAAAACATTCGGCCCGGCTCGATAGAAAAATTAAAAGTTCGGCCCGGCCCGGACAAAAAAGTATTGGCTCGGCCCGGTAAAAAACTTTAAAGTTCGGCCCGAGCCCGGCCCGGAAAAAAAAGTTAAAATCTCGGCCCAGCCCGAGTGAATTTCTACAAAACATTGATTTTTACGTCGGTTTAGTTAAAAATTTGTCTCGTGCGAGCAGTTCTGACCAAAAATATTTATCTTAATTTTTTTTTTTTTCATGTTTATAATCTTTATTTTTATAGCAGTGGCGCAGGCTACGATATTTATTTTTTTTAATGAATCTCTATTTCTTATTTCTTGTATGTAAATACTTCAGTGATCAATAATATTGTTAATCCATATTCCATGTATTGAAATGTTAAAAATCTGAAAATGCTATACAGTAAAATTTTCTAAGACAGAATAGCATCGAAAAGAAAAAAAAAAAGTGCGTTATTGACAAGTTCCCTTCTTAGTAAGTGTAAATGTATTATATATTCTTTTCTTATGTATTAGTATATTAATTTTGCATGGATCAACACGTTTTTCAGTTTAAAACAGAGTTCGGTCATAGGCAAGTTCTTTTTCACACGTTTTACTATGATTTAATTTAGCTATATTTTAATAAGCGTAGAAGTCTACTATTCTTTAAAAAGAATAAATTTTAATGTTTAAGCGTAGAATAATGGCGATTTAAAAATGTATGCATTTTTAGCAACAATTTTTCTTAATTTTTCAAAGGCCTAATTTTATAGGCCTTTGAATGGACCAGGCCACGCTGAGACAATGATTTTCATACCGGCTGGGTCAAAACTAGGATTGAAAATTTTGGGCCGTGAAGACTAGGAATGAAACCAGTCCCGGCTCTGTATAGAAAAAAAAGTAAGTTAGGGCCGGCCCGAGCCTTCAGAAAAAAGTATGGACCGGGCCCGGCCTGGCCCGAAAAGAATGGAGACCAGGCCCGGCAAGGCCCCAGTGCGTGAATGAAAATCGACGATGATTGTGAATGAAAAGGTTGGCCCTGAATTATAATTATATCTACTTTGAATCGTCTTAATGCGGGCCATTATTTTTCTTATTTATGTGCACCATTTATTTACCTACATCCAGTTGTAGAAAGATATAGAAATTTGAGGTTAAAATGGAATCGACATTCATGTTCTATCCTTATCTACTCGCACTAAAATTATCTTTATACATACTGGGAGCTCCGTTAAGGGAATTTTGTTTCCGGGGCACATTGCAGTTTTTGAGCACTTATGAATTTGTTATTTGGTTGTTGTGGGTGACTCACTCATTCTTTTGCACACAGAGGATTCAAACTTGCATCTGTCAACCAGGAACGTCGTTAACCATTAGAAAAGTAAAGAAATAATAAACACTGACCCAGTGAAGGGGCGGGAACCCTGAGCACTTAATAAAAAAGAAAAGTGCCCAGTTAAACTGATGGCATTGATCTCACAGGCTATTCACACTAATTGTATATTATAAACTTATTTATGTCTATTATTCATAAAATAGAACTTACTCTTTTTTGAGAAAAACTATAAATAATCAGGGAAGCGCATTATCAGAATAAACTGGTACACCAAAATTGAAGCAAATTGCATAATTCTGGATGAAAACCCATTTATCTAAATTAAGGGGTGATTAGCCCCCCGTTCCCCTTTATACTTAACCAATGAACCTCGAAATCTAATCAGGCAAGCGCCTTATCAGAATAAACCGATATACCAAATTTGAAGCAAATCGGATAATTCTGCATGAAAAACTCATTTATCTAAATTAGGGGGGGGGGGAGTAGCACCCGTTCCCGCCTTTTATACTCAACCAATGAACCCCAAAAACTAATAAGCGAAGCGCCTTATCAGAATGAACCTATTTACAAAATTTGAAGCAAATCGGATATTTCTATCAAGAGCTGTCGCGTTGCGTACGTACATACAGAGCCTGCAGGCACATTAGCTCTCAGGTTTTGATAGCCTTGAGTTAAATCTGATAAGATGCGTTCAAAACAATAGAACCGAAGAGGCAGAATACCGATTCCCTATTTTTTAAAAAAAATATTGTAAAACACAGGTTTTTTTAATTTACACATTATCTTAAAATATTTTATTTTGATTCGCAAGGAAAGCAATTATTCTTAGTATGAAACTGTTTTTTTTTTTTTTTTTTTTTTTTTTTTTTTTCCAATTCCCTACCTTTAGTAAATCAATTCATCACTTCACAAAGAGTGATTTTCTTGCTAGGCAGATCCATCTCTTTAAGTTATGCCTTAAATAAAGGAAATCCTTGAATAAGGATATTTTTCAAAATGACAACTGATAATAATAACGATAATAATAATCTAGGTAAAAACACAATATGGTGCGATTGTAAATATTTATAAACGTCTCGAAAGAAGATTACTAGAGTTAATTGCCGTGCAGTTTCAAGGCAAATAACTCGAATTGTTTCTGTGCACTTATGACAGTTTAAAAGAGGAATCTACGACTTAAGACTTAGTTTCCGAAAGAAAATAAGATATCCCCCCCCCCCCTTCACACACACAGCAGTCGGGTGTTGTATAGATCAGGTACTGACAAAGGTTTAAAAAATTTTATTAATATATACAAGGATTATAATATATATATATATTAAGGATTATAATAATATAATATTAATACATAATATATATTTATTAATATATATAATATATATAAGGACCGAGGTTTCTCTTTTGATTGTCGTTTAGAGTTATATTAATACAGGACCTGATTACCAACGAGGGTGTTCTATAGACCAGGTACTGACAAAGGTTTAAAAAATTTTATTAATATATACAAGGATTATGATATATATATATATATTAAGGATTATAATAATATAATATTAATACATAATATATATTTATTAATATATATAATATATATAAGGACCGAGGTTTCTCTTTTGATTGTCGTTTAGAGTTATATTAATACAGGACCTGATTACCAACGAGGGGTAAACTTTCACCAGTAATGTATACTTTTTCCTTATTCATGACAGAAATTTTGCACGAATTGGGCGTTTAACTGAGGAGAAAATTTCTATTAAAATTTACTGGTGAAAGTTTGCCCCATTGGTAACTGCACCCTGTATGAACATCAGACACATTTTCAGTCAGGAAATCCCATTTCTAGTCTTTTTTTCATCTTTTAAATGAATAAGACGAAAAATACAGATGATAAAAACTGAGTTTATAAAATTATGTAATTATGTATGAATAGAAAGTTAACTTTGTTCATTTGTTGTACTTAATTCCGTTAATAAAGTTTTAAGTAGTATAGTTATTAAAACTTTACAATTTTTCATTTATTTTGTGCGGTTTTTGCAAGATCTGACCTGTATGCCACAACAGTGATATTAAATGAGCGGGGCTGTGGCGGAAGGTATCAGGGCTTAATTTCTAGCAAAAAAATACTGGAGCCCTAATATTCTGCAGCACCAAAACCGCATATTTATATTTCATACATTATTTTGCAAAATTTAAAGCATCTTTTCTTTCTTTAGCAAAATAAAATTTTTTAAATATATCTACCTGCATATACTTAACTGTCAACTATTCCAGTATTTAGTTTATCACTCCTTCCGAATATAAATCTTTGCCTAATTTTAATTCCTTGAAGGGAGGTGATGCCGTTATGGCATCACATAATTTTAATCCCTAATTGCCACATTGGCACCCGAATTTTTTAATGAAAATTTCACTTTTATTAAGTATACGCGAAAATATACTTTTACTTATTTATAAATAAATTTTCTTCTAAATACTGGTGTCATTCAATTATATCAACATTTTACGAATACAAGAGCCTTGCCTATGAAAGGGTTAATGTTAATCAATCGTAGAACTCTGCAATTAATAAGGAAAGGATTGTGATTCGGAAATAGTGTTAACACAAAAAAGGAATTGTTCGCAGCTATTGCATATATATATATTTATTTATATAATGAATGAACAACATTCAAGAACATTTATAAGAAAACATTTCAGACAATTTCTTACGCGTTTTCTCTCCATCTCCTACATGTGCGACACACTACGTCACATATATGAGTGTTTTTATAGAAAAGAATGCAGAAACTTAGAGGTGGTGAGTGAGAAAGAAAAGGGTAATTTAGACTTCGGTTTTCGGAATCGCTATGAGCTCCTGCGAATCCCCATCAATATTTAAATATTTACTAAAACAGAGAAGTACCGGAGCTGAGCTCCGGCGCAAATTAAGCCCTGGAAGGTATACATATACACCGTTTACCCTCTGGATATTTTTAGAAGCTCAGTATATTCTCTGTTTCTTAAGAAAAGCTGTGGCGCATACTCTTTTCGTTATACCCTCTTACCCTTTTCCGCGTATCCTCCGGTTTTCTTACGACTACATCACTGTAAATGAGCTTTCCATTAACTGCTTTGTCACGCGATAGTATCTATATAATCAAAAAATGGAAAATTAACAGTTTAGATTGCTTTTGACAACGTCTGAAGATTCTAAAGTCTAAATCACAAGATGAGTGAGTAATGGGGTAGAAATGAAGGTCAGCTAATGTGGACGAATTCTGCATTATGATGTCATTTTGTTTCACTCTTCCACAGCTATACAGCGACACTCCGACGGAAAATAAAATAAAATAAGTAAACGTTCTTTAATTGCGGATATGATTGCAGACTACACTTGTCACAGATGGTGTTTAGCACACATCTTTATTTATGACATTTTTAAAAAAGAGGAACCATCAGTTTTTCCGATACTAAAATTTCAAGAAAACTATACATAGGAATTTAACACTAGAATGCCCGGAAATTTTACCCAACCTTAATAAAAACATTTTAATATCACAATTTTTATTAAAAACAATTCCACCTATTTATTTAATTGAGTTTTCTCTAGTTACAATTTAACTAATTTTACAAAAAAAATTCTGGTTCAAATCGGCATTTTATCATTTGATTGGTGCCACATCGACACCAGCTGGACGTTCTAGTGTTAATCATTTTTTCTAAGAATATATACATTAGAAGCTTCCGGTGTGCAGACTGCATTTATTTTTTTAATTTGACTAATTTTTTAAGGGTTTATTTCCCTTTTTAAATTCAATTTTCAGCATTTCGAGAGATATTTTTTACATATTTTAAAAAGGTTGTTATTTTAAAGTGTGACCAATTGTAAAAACAACGCTAAGAATAATATTTCCTTCAAATAAAAAAAAAATATTTACACGTGACTATTTTAAACAGGAAAAAGCCCTTTTCAAATTAGTATTAAATGATTACGTACAGAAAGCAGGGAAACATTGGAAATTACGTCATAAAAACTATTTTACACGTGAATATTAACCCATTTTAGGCCAAGCATAGAAATTTTATAAAATGAGGTATTATTTTCATTGAAATATGCTTAAATTACATTCATTAAGACACACACACACAAAAAAAAAGATGTTTCGTGCATGAAAAATAATATTTTATTTGAGAAATAAAATACATTCGGCATTTTCATGCTTTCGGTCAATGGTGTGTTAACGCACAATTAAATTTAAAATTAATAATTTTTTTTTAAATTTTTTATGACATTTGTTTTATTATTATTTTATTTATAGAACCTGCAACTTTAATCCATTATAAAAGCATATGATTAATCTCAAGGGGAATAATTATACATTTTCAAAAAGTCGAATTTGTCAATAACCGTTTCAATTTTAAAAGACTAGCGTATTTTGAAAATTTCTCAATAGAAAGTGTTTACTCCAATTGAATTACTGATATTTTATAGATGTCTCCAGAACCCTTAAAAATAGCAGAAAAATAAAATTAATAAAAAATATCCGTTACAGTGTTAATAAAAAAATATTTATTGATGTATTTCTGTCTGCCCATTTCCTTTTCTAATGCTATTTAAGATTTATAAGTTTTATAAAGTTGGTAGTACGCCGTTCAGATACTTCATATAAATTTTTATATTAAATATGTTCAAAACAGTCAAATTTATATATAGTCTTTTAAGTAATTTCACGTGCAAAACAGTAGTGGAAAATTGGCGCAGAGGCGGAGTCTATCGACACCACTAAATTTTAGTAGAATTATGCGGCTTATCTAATGACATAATTTCCGAGTTTTTATTAAGGTGTATAACACAATAAAAAATTAGCGGTGTCAATAGGCTCCTCCTCTGCGCCAATTTTCCACCACTGTGCAAAAGAATCTTCGAGTATTATATAGCAGAGCAAATAGGGGTAGAAAGCTCTCAATAAGTAATGAAAGCGTTTTGAAAAATTGTAAAATCTTGCCCCAGAAAAATTATAATAAGATTTAATACTAAATTATGTCAAAACATTTTTAAAAAGCTATTCGTATAATTATTCTGGTGTTAAATGTATTTAAATTTTTGATTGAGAACATTTTTAAAATTCAATAAAAAAAAAAAAAAAAAAACTGATTTCTTAAATTTTGCTTGTATTCCATTTATTTTAGTCTATAACAATACTTTTAAAAAAAGAATAGAAGAAACTTATAACGAATGAGTGAGCAACAAATTTGAAATTGCCCCCCTAGAAAGTCAAATTGCCCCCGAGTGGGGCGTACGCCCCACGTTGGGAACCACAGTAAACATCCTCTAATCCGGCACGTTCGGGACCTGAAGCATGCCGGAATTACGGAATTTTCTCCGGATTACAGGATGAATGTCGGGAAAAATGTGTAGAAGTTAGAATTGAACAAAAAATGGCAGTAAAACATGTTTTTCATTCTTTAAACAGCTTGAATAGAATAAAAAAATACCCAATAATGTTAGGTACAACATGAACATTGTACATAACTATAAAATGAAAGCGTTTACTGTAGGTCTACATAGTAGGCCTACAGGTAAAAGCCATCTTAAACAAATCTCGAATATCAGGTTGTTTTGTAGTAAGTCTTCTCTCTTCTTTTTTTAGAAAGTTCGTATTATGTGGAGTAGCAGGTGGTGACCCTACAGACATGCCGATATACTAATCAATGTCCGACACGATGTCTATCAATCTCGCGTGCCGATGTTTTGTTCGATATAAATTTGTATGTACTCTGAAAATTCAACAAAATTATTTTGTTTATCTTTTGCAAAAATAAAACAAACATTTGAATCTAATGATCCACATTTATTATTTGATGACTGATATTAATTTCCGTTTCAAGTTGAGCAATCTTTTCTGAAATGGAAAAGTATTTGATTCTGATGATATAAATATATATTTATTTTCAACAGTTTCGCAAATTATCCACAGAAATGTTTTTTTCTCCAGATTATGATAAACGCCATGTGTGATTGAGCAAGCGATACTATTTTTTTTTTTTTCGAAAGTCGTGCCGGGTTATCCAGCGTGCCGGACCGTAGGATGCCGGATTAGAGGATGTTTACTGTAAAACTAAAATACATATATTTTCATTTTATATGTAAAAGAGACAGGTCAGGTTTTACTTTTAAATGATTAAATTTGTGAAAAGTTCAGCTTAGAGATGGAAACGTTTTATGAAAGGTCTATTTTTAAGACAAAGAATTTTGTGAAGTGTCCTGTTTCAAGATGAAAAGTTTTGTGAAGGGTCCTGTTTGAAGGCAAAACATTTTGTGAAGGGACCTGTTTTGAGGTGAAAAATTTTGTGAAGGATCCTTTAAACAACCTAATTTCTTTCTAAAACAGATCCCTGCGTCTAACGGGACAATCTCCTGTTACCTTTCACAGAAAAGAAAATCTTAGGAAGAAAGCAGAAAAAATCTATAAATTGTAATTTACATTAAGTTAGTTTATTTTATATTTAGAATTTTAGTAAATTTTTTTCGCGGTTACTAATGAATATTTCCAGTACTTTTCTTTGTAATATCTTAATTTAATTTTTCTAAATTTTTATATAACCCCCTAACATATTTTTTCTTATAACTCTGTGAAAATTTAAGGAAAAATGCATAAACTTTATACTGTTTTGGCTGATTTGATATAAGGAACTTGACTAAAGTATCAAAAGCGGATGTTACCGTTTGAAAAATGAAAGTTGGTATATTATTTAATATATAGCAGATTTTGGAAGCATAATTTATGTATAGCATTTAAGTAGTGGGTTTTATTCCTAGCCAATAGATACTAAAGTCCTGCATCGAATAGGATAACCCTATTTAACGCGCATCAGTTCCGAACCACTAGTCGGATCAGGTCAGTTGGTGCAATTTTCTTTCGTTGCGGGTTGGGCTGACTCTAAAATTGTTTTGGACTCGAGTCGATTTCAGGTGGAGTTTCGATTCTTCAGATCGGATTCGAGTTAACCCGATATCTCGGAAGAAAATCCAGATTATTATTTCAAATTAAAAAAAAACATACGCATTTGAATATGAACATTGAATTATGATACAGTTTTCTACACAAAAGATAAAATTGACATTAGGGATATGATTATAAACTTATTTTTAAATAATTGCATCGTGGATAAATTTCCTTTGATTTCAGATTTCTGATAGATTTGGGTTCGGATCGGGTTGAAAGTCGGCGAAATTTTTTTTTCGTGTTTCAGATTAACTTTAAATGAAATTTGCGAGCTCGGTTCGGGTTGCAGGTTGATCTTAAATAGAATTTCCTGGTTCGTGTCAGATATAACCCATCCTGCGCGGTATTCTAATTGGAACCAACATTTTTTTATACGATTATTTGCAGCAAACCTAGTAGTAGCTGATCTATTTTTTTTTTCTCTCTCTCTCTCAGGTCTGTAAAATCCTTAAAATTGTTACTATTGTAAGGAAATCCATTCTAATGAACTCTGCGTAATACGAATAATTTCCACGTTTCCTTCACCTCCGTTATAAGTGGTTTCCACTGTATTTTCATCATTAACAAATTATTCGAAAACTTTTATTGCTGTATATACAGTCGTGGTTAGATCAAAAAAAAAAAAAAAAAAAAAAAAAAAAAAAAAAAAAAAAAGAAGAAAAAGAAAAACAACGGAAACCAGTGTAATATTGCAACGGAACTTCTTATCTGCTAAATCCACTGGAAAGCTACAATTGGAAACCTATATGGACGGAAGTTATTCTATTCTAAGGATGTTAATTTGTGTTAATTTGATTACCTTTCTAGCTCATATTTCAAATGTCCGTTTTTGTATTGCTAAAATTTTTATTGAAGTTTTTTTTTCTTTTTTTTCTTTTCTTTTCTTTCTTTTTTTTTTTTTTTTAAATCAGTGTGTCTTTTACATAATCTTTACGGATGAGCCAGCGGGTTTATTGAAGTACATATGGTGGTACACCTTTTTAAAGAAAACTCCGTAAATCCTCTATTTCTCAAGTAAAACTATAGCGTATGCTGTCTGGGTGTTTTTCTGGACCATATTCTCCCTTTTGGTTCGAGGCTACAAAAATTCGTCTGCTTGGGAATAACATTCATAACCGCGCCATTGAAATGCATTGTGGTTTTAAAATTTATGCTTATATATTATTTTTATATGAAGTTTTAGACTTTTTCAGGGACAGGTATGAGTTATACATGAATTCTTTTCTCTATTTTAAAGCAATTGCATGCACATTCTTCTTTTTATTTATAAAATATTTTTTTTTAAATTTTAATTAATAAGTATACCGTGTTTACTCGCGTAATAGTCGCACTTTTTTTACCAATTTTTCATTGTGAAAGTCTAGGTGCGACTATTATGCGGGGAAATTAACTACGCAATATTCTATACTCTAATGCTAAAACATTACTGGCATAAAAAGACACATTGTAATAAAATTAGTAACTTACCAAATGTTTCCAGATTATGTGCTGTTTATTAAATACCATTTTTCTTCTTATGGTAATATTTTTAGAGACATAAAATTTACAAATAAACTTTGTTAAAATTTTGACAAAAAATTCTCATAGTAAATCACTTTCACTGAAGATATCGGTGTCACTATTGTAGTGTGAATCGATGGTTTAAGAATCTCCGTCATTTCATAAAATGTCGTTTTCGCTTACGCCCAAAGCATCAGAGATATCCGTCTTTTCGAAATTATATCGCTTGTTATTAAAGTCCAGCTTCGTAATATCCAAATGCACATTAGTTCCAGGGATGGACGGCTTACTTTTTCACTGGGAGTTTTTTCTTTGTTCCCATTGACCATCAAATATCCATATACTCGTCTTATATTATCTTTAAACAGTTTGTTAACCGATACGACCAACGGTGGCAGAATCGATGTGAGTCCTCCAGGAATTATCACAAAATCAGTTTTGCCTTCTGAAAGTTCCTTCTTTACATCATCAACAAGATGTCCTCGGAAGCTATCAATTACCAGCATGGCTGATTTTTTGAGCAATGCTCCGGAAATTTTCTTCAAAACATTGCGAACGCAATCTTTCATCATTTTTTCATCCATCCAATTTATGCGAAGAAAATATTTTGACGATTTTTTCTGCTTCAAATCGAGGGTGCGACTATTATGCGAGGGCGACTATTACGCGAGTAAACACGGTATATGGATTTTAATTAGTATGTATATAAGTATTTATCGAAAACAATTCGTACAGAATAAATCAGCAGTATTTTACTCATCCATTTATCTGTATTCATGCTGCATCAAATGACACGATACCCAAACAAATGCGCTAGTCGCTATTTTTACACCACATGATTCCCACTGTGACGTCACGAGAATACTGTCCGTTCGGTCAAGTGCCTTGGATCAGGACTGTCCAACTTTTCAGGTACCAAGGGCGCAATTGAGCTGTTAGCAAGCAATGAACACTGAGCTCTACATACAATGTCGTTATATGTCGCGCTCAGTGGCAATGAAGGGCGCCATTGTTCACGTGACTGGAAACACACAATGTAAGTCAATAGTGTTAGCGACACATAGTCGTTTTCTGCTATGCACATACGTCTCACAACAATAACTATGCCCATGTAAGTATGAACTTGCAACGGAGAAATAAATCATAGCAAATGTAGAATTACATTTCCCTGAGCAGAGCTTATCTCAAAAACTTTTGTAGGATAATTGGCCAAAACCTTATCTTAGGCTGCCTACGATGGAAAAACGTGTAAATGTTCAAAATAAAACACTTTTAAAAGAGATTTTCATTTTTAGTTAAAAAAAAAAAAAAAGCTAGTTTATTAAAACATTCGGCAGACATACACGCGTCTTATAACATGCATATACATCTCATACAGATAGCCATGCCGAGTAAAAATTGCAAAATATGTATAAATATAGTAAATTTAGAAGTATATTTCACTTAAAGGGGCTCATTTTAAAAACTTTCGCAAGTTAAAGAACCAAAAACCTTGATGTTGCATGCAATATAAAAAGCATGCAAATATTAATTATTTAAAACGGATTTTATATTTTAAAAAGTTAGTAACAGGAAACATTCGAAAGGGTTCAAATTATTTAACTTATCTTAGTTTATGTATGTAAAGATGAAATTTTGCAGTAGATTTTTCACTCACTTCCTTATATTCTTGAATTAGAAATATTTTCGTACGGGTGTGTTTCTTATACAACTTCTTATACTGTAATATTCTTAGAATAACTTAATTATATATTAATTGATTAATTTAAGTTTTTTTTCCGGTAGCCGGCGCAGGTGATAAATCGTGAAATGGCCTTTACTAGCCTGCTTTTGACCGTCTAAAATCTATAAGGGTCGCTTTGAGGAAACGTGAAAACTAATACAAAATCGACACTTTTTTTTTTTTTTTTTTTTTTTTGCAATAGTAAATATTAATATTTTTTGAACGAAAAATACCATTAGAAAAGGAAAAGTATTATGGTATTCCGAATAAGTGAATATCTTTTATTTTATTTATTTTATTTACTTTTTTATTTATTTATTGTAATTTCAGGGGAACCATGCTATTACGATTTCAAAATGCCGAAAAAGCGGATCATTTTCTTTGATTCTTTTACTTTTGTTATCAAGGTGCCTCAGAATTTTTAACTCAGGTAAAAAAGAATGCAATAGCAAATAATCAAAAAAAGAAAAAGAAACATTACTCGCATTGCTTAAAATAAGTTGAGTTTGTTTAAAAAAAAAAAAACAAAACATAAAGCAAACCGTGTTGTGCAGCACTTTACCTAACAAATTTTTGATAAACTCTGAGTTGCTGCCGCGAATTATTTTTAGACACCAGAGAGCTCTGCAAAATTCATCGCTGAGAAACTTTCTTTGCAAATGATTATCTCTGTCGCCTGATATTTTTTTCATTCACAGAAGAACCGTTAAGTTTATTTCGATGGAATGAAATACTAACCTGTCATCCAAATTTCAACTGAAGTTGCCTCAAAATATGTACTTATTTGAATATAACTCATCTCTCAAAAATTATTTTTGTTTAATCATCTTTCTAAAAGTGTAACTTTTGCGCAGAAAAAATAGTTAGAAAAAATTATTTTTAGAAAAAATAATTTTAAAGAAAAGTGGTTGGGTGGCATATGAAACTTGACGCAGCGAATCCCGTATCTGTTTAGGACAATCATGTCATTTGCGCTTATATATAGTTACAAATGTGTACGATTTTATGGCGTTAATTATGCGTCAAACCGTGCTCGCTAAAACATGCCTGTGAAACTACAAAAATCAAATAAAGTAGAAAATAAAATATCTCTCTATTCTAAAAAACAGTAACTAAAGTTGTCACCGACGTCGGTTTTGAATTTTTTGTGACCGGTGGTCTTTCTTTGTTAATATTAAGAAAACTATTTCATACAAAAATATGAAAATCTGTGGTATTATAGAGAATTGTTTGATAAAAACGATGATGCAGACAGTTTTCAAATCGAAGAATTATTTTAAGAGATATTTAATGCTAAAGTTGGACAAAATCGTTCCATTAAAAAAAGTTTTATAGGAGCAAAAGCTATACATAGGAATTTAATCATTTTTAGATCATTTTATACGTGAGAAGCTCCCGGTGTGCAGACTGCGTTTATTTTTTTAATTTGACTCATTTTTTGTGGTTTTATTTCTATTTTAAATTCCAATTTTCAGCATTTCGAGAGATATTTTTTACATATTTTAGAAAAGATATTAATTTAAACTGTTGCCAACTGTATAAACAGCGCAAAAAATAATGTTTGCTTCAAATAAAAAATTTATTTACTCGTGACTATTATAAACAGAACCCTTCAAATTAGAATTAAATAATTACGTATATAAAAGGAGGAACTTACTGAAAATTACGTCATAAAAACTATATTTACCCGTGAATTTTAAAAGAGAAAGGATATTGTGAAATAATAAATTCATTAACATGCGTTAGAAGTCTTAAATAGGAGAAATTACGTCATATTTAAAATTAACAAGAAATAATATTGCAAAACTGTTTAAATTTAAAAATTGCGCGAGACATTTATTTGATATTTTGAGATGATCTTTTCAATTATTTTTGTGAATTCTAAGACAGCGCAAATAATATTTCATTTCTAACAAAAGTATTTTCACGTGAATATTAAAAAGAGAAAGAAAAGTTTGCTGAAAATTACGTCAGATTAAAAACGATACACTTAAAATGTCTTATTTAAATTAACTTTCTTTTCGCTTTGTTAAAACATAATGGGAGACAAAGACTCTGTTTACTTAATTCATTTTATATTAGCTTATTTTGAAATGTTTAACTGTGTTAAAATGTGTGTGTAAAATGTTTATTTAATCAAAGACGAAAACAGCCATTGTATCTTTTAACAGCAGCTGATTTGGCATTACCCAATCAAAGAGAAATGAATAGAAACACGTTTATAGGGAGATCGCCAGCGTTTTTTAAATTATAATTCAATCTTCCGAAATCTTTTTAAAGCCGATCAAATTAGCGTGCTTTTAGAGTCTGCTGTGTCTGAACGGGGGTTGGCGAGCGTAGCTCGTAGGGGACAGAGCCCCCTAGTAAATAAAAAAATAAAAATAAAAGTGTGTTATTTTTTTAAAGGCAGTTTTATTTTAAATTAGAGATGCAACGAATATTCGGCCCATTCGGCCTGTCTGCCGAATATTCGACTTCGGCCGAATATCAAGTCCATTATTCGGCCTTGGCCGAATAGTACTGTAATAAATGTTTTTATATTTACACAGTATAACTTTTTAATTTGACAATTTATATTCATCATGTATAATGAAAATTTTATTTGAAATTAACTAACACTTTTTTTTTCCCATTAACTTTCATACTGCGAATGGATTTTATCTACGCATTTTTATATAAGAGGCTAATTTAGGAATCATGTTAAAAAAATTTCATGCGGTATTAGTAAGCACAAAAAGTATCTGTAGTAAGCTAACATTAAATCTATTCAAAATTGTTTTAATACAGCTATACAAGCTAATTCTTTTTTTTTTTTTTTTTTTTTTTTTTTTTAATCATAAGGGGAAGTTTAACATTTATCCCTTGTTACATAAAAATATATTTCTTTCAATAATATTTTGAATTATACCTATAAAGAACATAAATATATGATTGATTAGATACAGATGTTTAAGATATTTAAGTCATATGTTGCAATACTTAAGGGTTTTTTTTTTAGTAAAATACGCTTAAAAGTTAAATATAATTTAAGTGATTTTTTTAAGTGTGTTACTATTTCTTATTAAATAATGAAAGAAATGTAAATACTAAATTCTTTTAATTAGTATGCATATGCATTTACGTTTTAGATATTTTTTTCAAGAATAGCATTGTAATGTTTATATTTGCCTTAAAAAACAGTTAAAATGTTTTCAATAAACGTAGATTGTGATGCAGAAATAATAATTCAGCATTCTCAGGTGATTGCCTATTTATTATTTTTTTTTTTTTCGTAAATGTTACCTGCTTTTGAAAATAATCTCTTACTATATATGGTACTTTCTGGTGCAGAAAGGTACTTTTTGGCTAATCGTGAAAGGTTTGGAAAGTCTTCCGAATTTTTCGCCCACCACTCCAAAGGACACTGTTGTCTTTCTAGCAGTGGCTGGGAAAGAAAATTACTAATTTCTTTTCCTTCTTCACATTGAGGGGCATTTTCTATAGAGGCTTCACTGCTGACAGCAAAGAAAAAAAATAATAAAGATGAAAAAAAATTTTGTTAATTGTGAGCTTTATAAAGTCTACAATGATCTTTCCACTATTTTAGAGGATATTCCTTTCTATCAGTGGTTTTTTTTAAGATATTAAGATTTCTTATTTTTTATTTTATCTGAAAGCTGAAACTTATGTTTCCTAGTACTTTTAAAATTTTGTCATTATTTTAAAATGTAACAACAACACACATATCTATTAAAATGTAACTAGACAGTACCTGATGAGGAACTTTTGCTAAGAAATTTTTTGGGGGGGCTGAATTATATTATTGAGGCAATTTTTAGGCCGAACATAGCCGAATATTTTTTCAAAGTAAAATAATGCTTTAAAAAATTAAAAATTTGTATATAAATAATTTTTTAAAAGAAAACAATACATTTTAATTGTGAAATATACAAGAATTGTGCACATAGTGCATACTATATTTTGTTTTTAGGCAAAAATAAGTTCATTATTCGGCGGCCGAATAGGCCGAATATTCGGTATTCGGTTATTCGGCCAAACCACTATTCGTTGCATCACTATTTTAAATCGAAAAAAATATTAAATATGTATAAGTTAATAGAGCATACTAGAACTTTTTTTTTTTTAACATGAAACCAGAAGAGTCGTTCTCGTTGCCGATTTATTCACTTTAAAATACAATGTGTCTCATTCCCACCCAAACACAACCGTTGTTCGTAAGTTTACCAAAAATGCACATATATTATGATTTGAATGTACTGTAATTAAGCTTAAATGTACGTAAGTAAAGTATGCTTGAAAAGTTTGCGCCGGTGACGTTATGTTTAGCCCGAAATGTATTTTTACCTTAATAAAACTAAGAGAAAAAAATTATATGATTGTGTCAACATGACTTAATTTTCACTGATTTGACATTTCTTAATTCTGTATAGATTGGAATCGCAACCTTTATTGATCGTTGAACTATTTCAGAAATTTAATATTGAGTAAAAAAAAAAAAAAATATCCTCAGAATTTGTATTTGTTGAAATCATTTGTCATTTTAAAAATGTACTTTTCTACAATAGATTATTAATAAATATGTTCCCAAACTTGATGTCACGTTTGCCAGTTACAATTTTGCATCTGAACATTGGCACTTTTGGCTTGAGGTTCTAATCCAGACCAAAGGTTCTGCCAGCGAAATCCAGAAATTTATTTTTAGACTTATTCGTTGTAAAATAGTATTTAGTTTTATCAAAGAAAATACCCATTTCCTTTTTACTTTGACATCATTTTCACCTACTGGAGCCCTCTGCGATTAGCGTTTCAATCTCACTATCAGCGGAATGCAAAATATATTGAAATGCAACAGCTTTATGAGTAAAAATGCGTTATTTTAAAAATAGTGATGTCATTTTCTGTTCAAAAGTTTTAAAAAAGTTATTTTTAATTGGAATACGAAAATGGCATCCGTAATGATATGGAAATTCCCATTGTTTCCCGGGTAGCGGTCGTTGCAGCAACTGGGAACCTGAAAATTTCAGCATGCGCATCAGCTCTGGATTTTTGCCTGAGTGAAGAACCAGATCGAAAATAAACACAGTTTTAAAAAAGATATACCTGTTTTTTAATTATTGATTTAAGTTAGGTATTTTTTTATTAGTAATAATAATAACGACTAAACAAAGTCATTTGATAAATTTAAGAGTATTCTTATAATTAATATATAAGCAAAAAATCTTATCAGGTTTGTTTTCATGGTTGTTTACATCAGTTGGCAGAAAATCTCTCTTTCTGAAGCCTAAAAAAAGTGACAAGGCTCATATTCTCGAAAAATACCGAATTTTGCTTTGTGTTTTCACTTAATTCTTATGTAAAATAATCATATATCTTTTTGCTGTTGTTTTTAAGAAAAAATAACGGCACAGATGTCATACACGCACCTCGTTGGCGAGATTTTTTTCTGACACCAATGTCATATACGCAACGGGGTACTTAACTGGCGCCAAAGTGCCGTTATTTTGCTTGATATGGTAACCGGTTGTTGTTTATTTATTGATAAATTGTTTATTTACTTTTATTTTCTTTTTAAAATTATATAAATTGTTTTGTTCTATAGTTATTAATTAAACATTTTTTTATTTATTGTTATTCCCTTTTTAAAAATATATATGTAACTGGTATTCGAAAACGAGGTTTTTGCCAAATTGGATTTAGAAAAAAATCGCGCCATCGTAGTGCATATATGGCATCTGTGCCACAATAATATCTACAAATGAGTCTTACTTTTTATTGTTTTTATTTAACAAAAATATAAAATTACATAAGTTATCAGAACTTTAACATAATGGTAAAAGAAGTTATTTTAAGCACTTCATTTTTGTAGTTTATATTTTTGTAATTTTTAATATTTCTTGAATTTTCTTTTTTAAAACGCTGATAAAATCACTTTAGTTTTGAAAGTAACTGCCACACTGGTTTGTTTATCTCGTAGTTTCAGATTGGCAATCATTTACAAAAATGGCATTTTGGCGCGTTTTGAAAAAAACTGCCAATTCAATCTGCAGACCTATAACGATTTGGCGAGACGATAAATAGATTTTTGTTATTACCAGTTTGTTGTTACCAGATCGTGGCTTTGACGAGGTTTGTCCATTTTAGAGATTGCTTCATAGCGAGTTTCGTGTGTCCAGTGATATTTTTTTCGGTTTCATGGGCGCGGAGCGCTCATATACGCGTTACTGACCGCGGCATTGACGAGATTCGAACATTTTAGAGATTGCTGTACAGCGAGTTCTGTGTGTCCAGTGATGTTCTTTTTTCGGTTTCATGGGCGCGGAGCGCTCATACGCTCGTTACTGACCGCGGCATTGACGACTTTCGTGCATTTTAGAGATTGCTGCACAGCGAGTTTCGTGTGTCCAATGATGTTTTTTTCGGTTTCATCGCACGGAGCGCTCATACGCGCGTTACTGACCGCGGCATTAACGAGTTTCGTGCATTTTAGAGATTGCTGTACTGCGAATTTCGTGCGTCCAATGATGTTTTTTTTTCGGTTTATGGGCGCGGAGCGCTCATACGCGCGTTACTGACCGCGGCATTGACGAGTTTCGTGCATTTTAGAGATTGCTGTACAGCGAGTTTCGTGTGTCCAATGATGTTTTTTTTTCGGTTTATGGGCGCGGAGCGCTCATACGCGCGTTACTGACCACGGCATTGGCGAGTTTCGTGCATTTTAGTGATTGCTGCACAGTCCAGTGATGTTTTTTTCGGTTTCATACGCGCGTTACTGACCGTGGCATTGACGATTTTTGATTGCTGCACAGCGAGTTTCGTGTATCCAGTACTGTTTTTTTGTAAAATAATCATATCTCTTTCTGTTGTTGTTTTTATGAAGAAAAAAATCTATGAATGAGTCTAATTTTTTATTGTTTTTATTTAATATAAATATAAAACTGCATAAGTTGTCACAACTTTAGAATTTAGAAAATGTTTCATTTTCATAGTCTTTAATCTGTTGTTATCCTTCTTCAATGGAGTCAACTACTAAAACATTCATTATTGTATAGCTAGATTTCCTTTTTTTTTAAAACGGTGTTTATTTTCGATCTGGTTCTTGACTCAGGCAAAAATCCAGAGCTGATGCGCATGCTCAAAGTTTCAGGTTCCCAGTTGCTGCAACGGCCGCTACCCTTGTTTCCCTGCTCTCTTAAATAATGGAAGTCATACCCGAATGCCATCAATGTGAAGAAATTTCAGAAAGGACTTTTAAAATTAAAATATAACAAATGGGTAAGTGTGATGACAGATCGCACAGAGGGTTTCGTTTAACCCTAGATCTACCGGGAATTTTATTCAAGTTTTAATAAAACGTTCTACACCAGAATTTTTATTTAAAACTATTTAACTTATTTATTTACCTTATTTTTATCTGGTTTATATACTTAGTTTATTTTAAAGAAATTTCTGGTTTGAATGAATATTTTGTATGTACCTGTCGGGTCCAATGGACCCGTCTGGTAGACGGAGGGTTAATATTCCTTTCAAAACACTTTAATCCTTTTGCAAAATCTGTTAATTCCAAATAGCCAATGGAAGAAAGCTGTTCAATGCATGTTCTTATGTAACACTGAAAATGACATTTACTGTTGAATTTTGACTGTTATATTTTACGAGAAAACCCTGTTGTTCCGTTAGCTCCCATTGTTTTCTGGATTTTTTTGTCATTCTGATAGCATGAACTATGGATATCATTAGGGATGCGCCGAATAGTGATTTTGGCCGAATACCGAATATTCGGCCTACAGGCGAACCGAATAGTAATTGCTAGGCCGAATACCGAATATTCGGCTTGTCGAATAATTTTATATTTCAAAGTTTAAAGGCATTAAAATGTTAAATTTTAAAACAGTTTTACATAATATTTAAAACAGAAACTTTCATTTTGATAATCAAGAGCTTTTTTCAAGTAAACTTTAATCTGAAAAAAATCTGCTTTGAGTTATTTAAGAAGAGGATAGTAATAAAACTTTTTTCATTAATAAAATTTTAAGTTTCATGGCTTCTTCTGTGAATTAAAACAAATGAATAAAATTTTCTTAAATTCTAAAACAAACATTTTAAAATCAAAGAGAAATTGTGAAAAAATTGGAAGAAAAATTGTACAAGTACATATATTATCGGTTTGCCAGGAAGAGACTAAAGTAAAAGTAAATAAGTAATATTTGTTTGTCAGGAAGAGGCTAAAGTAAAAGTAAATAAATAATACAATCTATTTAAATTTTATATGGTGACAACTCAGCAAGAATAACTGTTCTACTCCCTTTTATTAAGCAAGGAAGTTTTTAAATACATCCTAGATCGGTGTCTGGAGTGGACGATCATTTTCAGAGATTGTAAATGTTGTTTTTAAAATCTTAGCAAGAAACAGATTATTTATTGGAAAATGTTCAGGACTTGCATTTGTACATGATTAATTCCTATGAAAATCCTCGTGATTGGTTAATTTTCTTAAATAATACTTAACAAACAGCAAATAAATAATGTAAAAACGTTCTCTTTTATTTAAATATATGGTTCTGTTTCTAATTATTCTGAATATCTTTATAAGTTGACTGTTAAACTTCTAAGTGGTATAAGGGTTTTAAAAATAGGTTTTAAAAGTTTTTTTTAAGTATTCGGCCAAACCGAATTTTCGGCAGGCTGAATAGTTTGCTATTCGGCCAAGTCGAATATTCGGTATACCGAATAGTTTGATATTCGGCCAAACCGAATATTCGGTAACATGGCCGAATACCGAATAGATACCAAATATTCGGTGCATCCCTAGATATCATGAACAAAAATTTAATTCCCTAAAAATTACTTAAAACATTGTAAATTTTTCAACTTCAGTATCAGTCCCTGTGACACTCAATGTGTTAATGTTGTTTTCCTTTCCTGATGCCATTTCCTAAAATAGAAATAGAGCAAAAATTATATATATATATATATATTTAACAAATTAAGTACAGTCGGACCTCTATTTAACGAACCTCTATTTTGCGAACTTTTACTTGGAACCAAGAACATTTTGCAAATTTCTACGTAAAATAACCTCCAAATAGCGAAGTGTATTCTCTATTTAACGAACTATTCCTTGGGATCTAAATTTTTTTTCTCTCTATTTCTTAAAATATTACTGGACATTTCAAACTTATTCTTTCTTTTAACACATTTTATGATGATCAATGACCACGAACAAGTCTTGCCAGGCACCTAACTCACCGGGAGCAGTAAAATCGTTGTGATTCTTTGCTTTCCATCCAAGAAGAGCAAACTTTCAATATCCTCTTTTAACCCCTTAATTCTCGCTCCCGTCATATTCTCGGGCTGTGTCTTTTACTCAAATTTTTTGACTCCCACCAGTTTTATAAAATAGTGAAATTGGCTATATTTTAGTATCGTTTTTACTGTCATTAAATAAGGTGAATATTTCTTTTTCATAAAAGTGGTGCCAATAAGCAATTTGAATTATTCAACCGTAATTTAATTCGAGCGTTAAGGGGTTAACCCTCAATGGAGCTGCCCCATGTCCGTAAACTATAGTTTCCCGTTTTCTAGATTGTTGATCATTTGGTAATTTCGGTTCTTGTAGCTCGAAAATGTCAAAGCGAAAGTGCATGAGCATCAAAGAAAAAAAAAATTCCTAATGAGGTAGATAAAGGCATGAAGAAAAAGAATACTGCTTTTAAATTTGGTATTCCTCCAAACAGCTTATCAACCATAATAAAAAATCGTGATTTTAATGTAAAATTATTTTTTTAACTGAAAATACAATGTATTACAGACAGTGTTTTGTTACATTCTTATTTTTTCTTACAGATTTCTTTTTGATGGGTAAAATAAGTAAAACAAATAGCTATAATTTATAAAAAAAAGTGTGACTAATTACTTTTTTAATTATACTTAGTGTTTATGGACTTAAAATGTGTTTTACGTAGTTTAAAGTATTTTAAAAGGTGACTCTCTATTTAACGAATTTTCCATATAACGAACTTTTTAAAGGGATTTAGCGACTTCGTTAAATAGAGGTCCGACTGTAGTTCGCGCTTTCTATCAAGCGTAAAACAAAGCGGTGAATTTTCAATAATCGGGGTCTACGAAAAATTAATATATTGCAACGGAATTTTTTGTAACTACATGAATTACCGGTATGATTTTAGACGTGATTTTTAAGATAAACATTGACTGCTTATAAAAGAGATGTTTAAAAAAAAAAAAATCTTTATTTTTACTTTTATGCTTATTTGATTAATCTGGAAAAAAAAAATCTCGAAATAAAATATAAATCACTGTGCTCCAATTCGAAAAATACAAATTTAAATAAAATTGATTAACAAACAACCCCTTCGAAATAATGAATGACTTTTTGGGGCAACATTATAAAATTTCTACTCAGTTTGTGAAAGGGAAATAAAGTTTTGGCGTAGCTTAAAACGGTGCAAATCGATGCCATTGTTTGGGTCAGAAGTACTAAACATTTGAATTGTAGAGCGGATTTCTGGTTGTACGCAGCTTCTGACCTAGATTAAAGATAGAAAAAAGTGTTTTTCTCTTAAACTAAAATCGATGCCCGGATTTTTGTTAAAGTCAAACACAAAATGTGTTTTCATTATGCCGCAGTACTATTTAAAATCTTCCTTTCCATGAATGGGTATTTCGATTTTCGAATGCTTTTTTTTTTTTATTTTAGTATCAAGTATGCTGAAAATCAGTGCTGTAGTTGGAAAAAAATATTTGTGGGAACGCACCTTTTCATAGAGTAGATTTTGATGGTACCGGATTTTTGTTAAGCAAAAAGCCAATTTAAAACATTTAAGTAATTTTTTTTTTAATTTAACAGTTATAATTGTTATATTCCAATTTTTATTGTATTATATTTGTATAGCATTCATCAAAAGCAATATTTAATCAACCTCAAGTAACATTTTCCATCATGAATCAAAATTTAATTGAAATAGCAAAATAAATCCATATGTTATTACTTACTAGCATATCTATCCCGGAAGTTTCCATAAAGAACGATAATGAGAAATGTTTTCTGTGATCTTTTAGGCTAATGTCAGACAGACGTCTTTTTGAACGCTTTTTCTCTTACATGTTATCCTTACACAATGCCGCTAGCATTGTGTAGGGATAATACGAAGGAAAAAAGCGTGCAAAAAGGCGTTCGTCTGACATTAGCCTTATTTACAAAAAGTTGTCTCGTCTGCTAATCTTCTTCCTGATCGCAACCAAGATTTAAAATATGGTTCAGGACAAAATTCTTTTAAGGGAGGTCCTAAATGACTTATGAATATAAGTGCACTAGATTTTTCCATAAAGAGTGAATTTCTCGTATAGATCATGATGTTATTCATACAGCTGAATATACTTTCGCGTTCAGACGCTGAAATGGGTATAGTTTTCACAGTGTGGAGAAGAGGATTTAGTTCTCTAGGCTCATCTCCAGTATCAATAAACTTCATAATTATCGTTATAATAAATAACAATAATTATCGTTTCGCCTGAAAAAAAAAATGTACAGAAGCCTGTGCTCGTACGCGATATATTTTTTTTTTATAGTAACACACGAAATATTTCTGGGAACGGCGTTCCCATGCGTTCCCGCTCAACTACAGCACTGCTGAAAATGAAAGTTCAATTCTAGTGCTCAATTCACCTTGAGTTAAATAATTAAAATTCATATAAAAAAGCACAAATAAATGTACAAAAATTACTTTCGGGTGCGTACATATAATATAAAATTATTTATAATACATTAAAAATATCTTATATTTACACATTACATTACATAATACACAATACATTAAAAATATCTTAAAATGCATTAGAAAAAACCCAGAACGTTTTCAGCCATTACAAGGCCGTCATCGGTGGGATTTAAATGTTGTTATTATTTTCTTTGCGTTTATTCGAGAATTGTCTAGAAGAAGTCTTTGTAATTTAAAGGCTGTACGTCTAATGAGATGCCAGATAAAGTTATTCAGATTTTCACAAAAATGATCTTTCCTCTATTATGCAACAAATCTCTCCATGCTCCATGGATATCGTATTGAATAGACCTCATACTGCATCTCTATAATAATAGCCTAAGTCATGTGACTGTCATCAATAGTTCCGGGTTGACCGCTTCACTTTTTATATGTCAAACAGCCAATTTGGTAATTTAATGTTAGCCGGGCGCAGGTGATAAATCGCCAAATATTGTTCCATCGCCATCATATCATCAGTATTTTAATAGTCCAACTCATGCGACTGTCTTAAACAATTTTTCGCGAGGTAAATTGCAACAAAACTTTGATGTTGAAATTAAATGTCATAGTTTATGGTATTATTTATTCCCGCCCCCCCCGCCCCCTTTTTTTTTTTTTTTTTTTTAAGAAATAAAAGAAAATTGAGAATCATAAATTTTAAGTATTTCCGTTTAAATTAAAGTTATGTATTTTAAATAAAATGAGTGAAAGTATTATATTTTAATTGAAATTAATTAAATAAGAAAAAATACGACGGGTACAATGTTTGGCGATTTATCACCTGCACTCGGCTAACATAAAAATACCGAGTTCATGATTTCTGTATCAGAATGTTCCGATATGGCGAAGGATTGAGCAAGTAAATTAAATTATGAATAAAAGTAACACGATGCAATGCTTAGCATAGATTTAAAGGCGACCAAACTGGTCGCCAAGGGCGGCTAGTTATCAAGATTAGCTCAAACTCAACCTATAAAAGTAGATGTTAATAAATCGAAAATTATCTTTCGTACAAATAATTACCAGGAAGCCATTATAAGAGAATCAATCGAAACAATTGCTAATAAAAGTTCAGCTTGTAACGATGCACTATCATACGATATCCATGGAGTATGGAGAGATATGCTACATAATAGATGAAAACTCGTTTTGGTGAAAATTTGAATAACTTTATCTGGCATCTCATCTGACGCACAACCTTTAAATTACAAAGATTTTATCTAGACAATTCTCGAATAAGTGCAAAGAAAATAACAACAACATTTAAATTCCACTGATGACATTAGATTCCACTTAGAAAGCGAGTTTTTTGTCGACTTTTGTCTGCCTTGTAATGGCTGAAAACGTTCGATTTTTCTAATGTATTTTAAGATATTGTTAATGTATTTTAAATAATTTTACATTATATGTATGCACCTGAAAGTAATTTTTGTACATTTATTTGTGCTTTTTAGGTGCGTTCGTAATTATATAAATACGTAGCACCTATAGTCGTCGTTCAGTCCGTCCGTCCGTCCGTCTGTCCGCATATAACAGAGCAAAAACTACCCGACCAAATGGTCTGAAATTTTAAATACTGTAAAAGCATTTATTTTCGCGAGCCGTAATTTTCGCGAAAAGGAAGATATCGGTTATTTCGCGAGCTGAAAATTTCGCGAGTTTTATATGAACAGAACTGAAAGTTGAAAAATCCCTAAACTACCTAAATAAAACCCCTTTTGTATAAAGCATTTTAAGAAACTTCCTTTTGTCCTGACCATGAACATAGAATAGAGAAGGACTTCTCACGAAATAGGTTTTAGAAGAAGAAAACCGTTCCTTGAAAATTTGTCTAATAGATGGAGCTGTGTCGCACGGCTGTACTCGGTTTCGTCTGCTTCAATTTGCTCTACCAATAACGTCTTTGATCATTGAGATTCAGCCAATGAACGTTGTTCGCTAGAGGCGCTGGTATGTACATGGTTGTATTATAACCGTTGCCATCCCTTCATTTAAGACCAAAATCGCGACACGATATTCACACTATTTCGTGTGAAGTCCTTCTCTATTCTATGTTAATGGTCCTGACACAATGATTCAATACATCGAGAATATTCTTGTACCTTGTTACGACAAGCAGAGAGAACTTCTGGGGCTAGTTCCAGAACAACCTTGTGTAGCATAGTTCGGCGTTTTTAAGGCACACCAAGAAAATCTTTTTCTGGATGAACTAGAGAAGAGGAATGTTATTCCAGTTTTTGTGCTCGCTTCCTGCACAGGAGAGCTCCAGCCTTTGGACATAAACGGCGTAAAAGCCTGTAATCGGCGAGTTCAAGCGTTTACTCAAGAATGAGTTTATTGAGTGGTATTCTAATGAGCTTAAATTTCTAGAGGAAAAAGAATCTGTGGACCTGCGAATATCACTACTAAAACCGATTCACGCTTCTTGGCTTGCGCACGCATTTAACGGTGTTGAAGCCAAACATGAAATAATTTTGAATGGCTTCAAACAAGCTGGTATAAATATTGTAAGTGAATGAGCGGCATTCTATTAGTTGTACTATTGTTTTTATTCAAGAAACAGTTGCGTAGTATTCAAGAAATAGTTTTAAGTATTCAAGAAATTTTTGAACTTATTTCTTATTTAAGTAACTGTAATCATTAAATTTTGGATAAGTGAAAAATTTCTGATTTTTTATTATTATTGGAGGCAAAAAAATAATATATATATATATATATATATTTCGCGAGGCTTAAATTTTCGCGATTACGACCGGCTCGCGAAAATCGCGAAAATTAAAGCCTCGCGAAATTAAGTGCTTTTACAGTATATAATTGTCGCAAAATTTTGTTGAGTCATTTCAAATTTTTGAAAAATCGCATGTTTAGTTTAATTGCAGGGACAGTCAAAAGTTTTCCGTTACATTACGGCCAATGGGAATAAATTATTGCAAATGCATGAATAGTCTAAAATTTTAAATATATAAATTGTTGCAAAATGTTGTCGAATCATTTCAAATGTTATGAAAATCGAATGTATAGTTTAATTACAGGGACAGTCAAAAGTTTTCCGTTATATTACGGCCAATGGGAATAAATTATTTTAATGATTTTACAGCCTTCCGAATGGTCTGAAATTTTAAATATATAATTGCTGCAAAATTTTGTCGAGTCATTTCAAATTTTATGAAAATCGGATGTATAGTTTAATTACAGGGACAGTCAAAAGTTTTCCGTTACATGACGGCCAATGGGAAAAAAAGTATTGCAAGAGCATTTTAATGATGTTAAAGACTATGCACTTTATGAAGTGCAAAAAATTATCCATTCAGTACAATATGGGGTGCAAAATATATTTATAAAACTAGTTATGGTATGAACGTACCTCATTTGCCACGTTTGACGAGTAATTTCCAACTTGTTTTATATGGATTTGAAGCATGCTGAAGTTTTTTGATGAATGTTTGAAATTGAACACGATACTACTTATATCGATTCATCTAAATGCAACTTTTACTTTCATAAAAATTAAGAAGGGATTTTTTTATAAACTCTCAAATCAAAATTTAGTTCGACATAAAAGAAACCTGAGTTCAAACTCAAATTGGTAAATAGATGTTTCAGACTTCAGAGTCTGCAACTCGATCGTAGCTATTTTTTAATAAAAACTAGGGGGCCTGCCCCCTACAAGCTATGCTCGCCAAAAAAAAAAAAAAAAAAAAAAAAAAAAAAAAAAAAACCAGTTGCGATCTCCCTGTTAACAGGCTGTTTTCGTCTTTGGTTAAATAAGATCAGTGAAAATTTTGAAAATAAGCTAATATAAGATTAATTAAGTAAACGGAGTCTTTTTCTCTCGGTATTATTTAACAACGCTATAAGAATGTTCTTTTAAATAAGACATTTTAAATGAATCATCGTTTTAAATCTGACCTAATTTTCACCAAGTTTTCTTTCTCTTTTTCGTATTCACGTGAAAATACTTTTGTTGTTAGAAAGGAAATATTATTTGCGCTATCTTAGAATTCAGAACAATAGTTTAAAAGGTTATCTCAAAATATGAAATAAATGTCTCGCGCAAATATATTTTTAAATTTAGACTGTTTGGCCATTTTAAATATGACGTAATTTCCTCCATTTACAACTTTTAGCGCATATTAATGAACTTATTATTTTGCAATTTTCTTTATCTTTTAAAATTCACGTGTAAATATAGTTTTTATGACGTAATTTTCGATATTTTCCTGCTTTTAAAACGTAATAATTTAATTCTAATTTGAAAGTTTTTTTTTGTTCATAATAGCCACGTGTAAATAAATTTTTAATTTGAAGGAAATATTATTCTTTGCAAGGGCGGATCTGGAGAATCCTCAAGGGGGGGGGGGGGCGATTTTTGAAATTTGAAGACTCCAATCTGATGTGCGGGTAGAGGCTAATTGTTTTCACTGTGTATCGTGTTACTTCTACTTTTTGCTGCGGGTCGGGTTTGGGTCCGGTTGACTTCTGTTTTTTGCTGCTGGTTGGGTTAACTTATACTTTTTTTGCTGTGGGTCGCGTTTGAGTCCGGTTGACTTCTACTTTTTGCTGCGGGTTGGGTTAACATCTACTTTTTTGCTGCGGGTCGGGTTTAGGTCCGGTTGACTTCTACTTTTCTGCTGCGGGTTGGGTTGACTTCTGCTTTTTAGTTAAGCCTAGCGCGTTGGGTTTGGGGCAGATTGACATACATTATTTCAGGTTTGGATCAGTTTCGGATTGGGTTTTCACTCTTGCGAAAAGGATTCGGACCAACCCTAATTTTGAAAAGAAAGTCTAAATATTTTTTAAGATAAAAACTACATGCAGTAAAAGTTCCATAACAGGCACACCCAAACAATTATTTAATAATACTTTTTAATCTTCAGGATTATGTAAAAAATACTAATTTGTATAAGACTGCTTGTCTCTCTACATCTAAGATCAGTTGTAATTCACTAAAGAATGCTTTGAAACTTATTAAAAAACATATCGGGTGTCTTAAAATGGACTGACTGATTTTAAAATTCAGTAACTTGCAAATGGTGACAGTAATTTAAAAAAATCTTGCAGGAGGATTATGTAAGATGCCAGGAGATTTTTCATTACGATTCTTGATTTTACTTTACAATAGCAGCGACATATAGCGCTGCAAACATTAGTCCTTAAATTTGGCACCTATTTAGCGCCTATTGCTTGCAGCGCCGTCTGTCGTTGGTATTTTAAACTAAAATTATGAATCGCAATAAAAAAAAAACTCCAGATCAGGAATGATTCTCAGTAATAAAAAAAAAAAAATCTGAGATGTTACAGCAGAGAGGAGGCGGGGGGAATTCCCTCCTGGCACTAATTATTTTTGTTGCATGTCGGGTTAGCTGTTCTCGATTCGGGTCGATTTCAGGCTGAGTGTAGATTCCTGCAAGTTGGGTTTGGATTAACCCATTTTCTTCAATAGTTCAGTATATTAATTCAGATTAAAAACTATACCTATAATAATAAACATAGGTATGTGTGCTGTTTTCTAAAGCGACCACTGTATTTTTCCACGACTCTTTGATGAAATTTGCATGTTTTTGTAGCCCTTTGATAAAATTCGCGTTTTTCCGTAGCCGTTTGATGAAATTCGCTATTCTTCCATTGCCCTTTGACGAAATATACGTTTTTTCAGCAACCCTTTGACAAAATTAGGGTAATTTTGTAGCCCTTTGACGAAAATCGCGTTTTTAAGAGATTCTTTTACGAAATTAGCTTTTTCCGCGATTCTTTGAATAAATTTGGTTTTTCTCCGCGACCCTTTGACGAAATTCGCGGTTTTTTTGCGACACTTTGATGTAATTCGCGTTTCTTTGATAAAACTTGAATTTTTTCGCGATCCTTTGACGAAATTCGCTTTTAAAAAAAAAAATAAAATTTGTGTTTTCTCCGCGATCCTTTGAAGAAATTCGCGTTTTCCGTGATCATCTGAAGAATTTCGCGTTTTTTTCGTGGGCCTTTGACCAAATTTACTTTTATCCCGCGATTCTTTGACGAAATTGAAGTTATTTCCTACGAACGATTGACGAAATAGATTTTTTATGGCGACTATTTGTCAAAATTCGCGATAATTTTTATATCCGAATTTTCGGTTTGGTGAATTTTTTAAATTTTTGGAACCGAATGCCTTAACCCTCTCGCTGCGTATATATATATATATATATATATAGTTTATTACGTATTTCAAATCTGCATATATTTTAGAGTTCAAATATATCCAAAATATTTGTGAAAGAATTTTTCTTTTAAATAGAATTAGATCATTAAAAACTAAGAAAAGCTGCGGAAATTGCGGGTCTGCGCAAATGTTGCCACTTTTACGTTGGCCGTTGAAATCGTGGGATGCGCAGCGAGAGGGTTAAATTTTCGGAAAATTCGGAACAGAACCACCCCTGCTCCTGACATCTTACATAACCTCCTTCAAGGTTTTTTTTTTTTTTTTTTTTTTTTTTTTTTTTTTTTTTTTTTTTTTTAATTGTCGCCATTTGCAAGTTGAACTGTATTTAAAATCAGTCAGTCTATTTTCGAACACCCGGTTTATTCAGTAGCTAAGGGATGATGGCTGAAAGAAGCATAAAAAAAAAAAAAAAAAATAGAGCTGGCTTCGATATGTCAGAGATTTACCCGGGCTGAAATTTCCAGGTGCAACTCACATAAAAAAAAATTATTGGCCCGGCCCGGTATAAAAACTAAAAAATCGACTCCAGCCCAGCCTGTATTTTGCAATTAAAATTATTCATAAAGTACATTTACTTATGCTCATATTTTATTTGAGATTATGTTCGAAATTCATGAATACAGAAAAACATTAATATTAATGACTATTTAGGCAATTATGTACATAAACACTATATAAAAATCATTACTTAGACAAATACATTCAAATGAAAATCCTGTAAGAAAATCAGTTTAGAATGAAAGAAACAATTTTAAGGCTCTACAAAGAAAAAAAAGTAGATTTTTAAAAATGCATTTCTGTAACTTATCAAATCAAATTAAATTTTTAAAATTTCCGCTAAACAAATGTACAACATAAATCATGGAAGACGGTAGTATTTCGAGTGACGCAGCCTTAAGCCTAAAATCGTATCGTATCGTATCGTTAAAATCGTATCGTATCATAGAATTCGTAGATGGCGGAACTCATATATACAGCTAACTCGACATCAAAGAAAACGCGAAAAGCCGCCTTTTAATAACTCAGCAGATATATGTCTTATTGTTCTGAATTTTCTAGAACAGTCTTATATCTGCAGTCTAATCGTATACTGAAATTTTTGCATTTCTACGTGCAGTATATTTTGAGATCTAAATAGCCATTTTTAAAGTGAAAACGTTGGTATAATATCGAAGAAGTTCCTAATTTGAAAATCTCGAAAACGGTTCTAACGATTATTTTTAAATTGATACATAATATAAATGTGATTAAGGCGAGGTGAATAACACTTTTCTTTTTTCTGGGAAAACTCTCGTTCGTTAAATAATTCGATTTTTTTTTTCTCTCGAAAATGACACGGGCGATTTTTTTAAAATCAAATAAATATGTTTCAGATGAACCAAATAACAATTTACTTGTTTCCAGCAAGACTCTTGTTCGTTTTATAATGCGCATGAAAAATCGGACTATATTTCTTCGCCATTCTATGGAAATTTCACCGAAAATGCATGACACTGTATTCATACACACGCTTTCTTTTTAACCACTTTTGGGGAGAAAAATTTTGTCTTCCCACTGGCTGAGTGGCTAAGGGCCATCGTTTACTGACCTTAAGATAGGCAGTTCGATACTCACTCGTACGTGTTTTCACATGTGAATGTTTTTTTTTTTTTAAAGTCTGCTAGTTGACCATTATTCTCAGTTCCTTTGTAATTTTTTTAATTGCTATTAAGTTAAATAAAATTACAATTATAATGACGCCAATTTGATGATGATTATTTCTTGGCAATTTTTCAACAATAAAAATATTACCATAAATTTTATAAATATATTTAATTTCAATCACTTTACAAAAAATATACATTAATAATTATTATTTGAATATAAATCACACGATCAGAAACGTAAAAAAATAATTCATTTCAGCTCTTCTTTTTATAATATCAATTTTTATTATTATGACGGTCAATCAATATATAATCACTGACATCCATAATATTATTATTATTATAATTATTATTTTTCCTTGCATAAAAGCTATTGTGATGTAATAATTCTTTTATAATAAATAATTTAGTTGAAATGTTTTATTTATAAATATCAATGAAGTTTGATAACCCCGAGACAATTCTTTGCAATATTTACAGTTTACATAATAAGCATATCAGAATTCTGGTGTCGCCATCTTTTGACGCAATTGCGTAGTATTATAGAGAAATGTTTGATAAAAATGTTGAAGTAGACAGTTTTTAAATCGAAGAATTATTTTAAGAGATATTTAATGTTAAATCTGGATAAAATTGTCTCATTAAAAAAGTCTCATAGGAAAAAAAATATACATGGGAATTTAATCATTTTCATTCAATTTAATCATTCAATAGAAACTCGAAGTTTGCAGAGTGCATTTATTATTCTTAACTTGCCTAATTTTTTGACGGTTTATTTCATTTTTAAATTAAAATTTTCAGAATTTCCAGAGATATTTTTTACATATTTTAGAAAAGGTTCTTTTAAATTGTTGCCAAATATTAAAACAGCGCAAAGAATAATATATCCTTTAAATTAAAAATTTATTCACACGTGACTATTATAAACAGAAAAAAATCCTTTTAAATTAGAATTAAATGATAACGTGTTAAAAGCAGGAAAATATTAAACATTACGTCATAAAAATTGTTTTTACACATGCTTACTTAAAATGAAAGAAAATTATAAAATAATCAATTATTTTCAAATTAGAATTAAATGATTACGCATTAAAAGAAAGAAAACATTGAAAATTACGTCATAAAAATTATATTTACACGTGAATATTAAAAGAAAAAGAAAATTTTTAAATAATAAATTCATTGATATGTGTTAAAAGTCGTAAATGGAGGAAATTACGTCATATTGGCCAAAGTGGCCAAAACAGTTTACAAAACACATTGCAAAACATATTGCAAAACAGTGTAAATTAAAAAATATATTTATATGAGAGATTTATTTCAAATTTCGAGATGATATTTTTAACTATAGTTGCTAATTTTAAGGTAGCGCAAATAATAATATTATCTTTCTAATAATAAAAATATTTTCAGTTGAATGTTACAAAGAGAAAGGAAAGTTTGGTGAAAATTATGTCAGATTTAAAACGTTACATTTAAAATCTCTTATTTAAAATCATTTTCTTATAGCGTTGTTAAAAAATACCATAAAGCAAAGACTCTGTTGACTTAGTTCCTTTTATATTTGGTAATTTTCAAATGTTTAACTAATCTTATTTAATCAAGCAGGGAAACAGCAACTAACATCAGCTGATTCGGTTTTGAAATCCCTCAGTAAAAGGGAAACCCGTTTACAGTAAGATCGCCATTGATTTTTTAATTATACAGAGCAGCCTCGATTATCCGAGCTAATTGGGACTGTTAGTAAATCGGAATCGGAAATCTCGGTTAATAGAAACTGTGTGTAAAAACTCGCCGTGCTTGCGAATTTAACATCTCTTTTAAAAAAATATATAGAACGTATTTTAAATAATAAAAGTAAATATATGTAAAGTTCTGTTTCACAGCTTAACAAATTTAAAAAGAAAATCAACTACCAGTAGTAAATTTTAAAATGCAAATTGAAAAATTTACGAAAGTTCACACAGCCACTGGAAACAAAGCATTGTTCGCTATTGACTTCTCAGGGTCCAATGTTTCTTTGGAGTTGAGGGCTTTTGGGGGCAGAAGGGCCTGTATAGCACGGACAGTGAGCTGAAGAGTGTGGTTATTTTTAAGGCTCATTCAAAAGGAAAAAAAAAATCAGACTTTGTTATCGGCTCGGTTAACAGAAACCTCGATTAATCGAAGCTCGATTAATCCATGTTCTACTATAATTCAATCTTCCGTAATTTTTTTAAAGCAGATCAAATTAATGGACTTTAGCACAAAGTCACATAGCTGATAACTGCCATGCTTGTTGGCCACCTTTTTTTCAAAAAGTTTGCTTCACCTTATTCAATTAATGAGATATCTCCGATAAAATAAGTCACATTTTCCCGTTCTAAAATACTGGTATCCAAAAATCGTAGCATGTAACTGACACTACAAGTACTCATGGAACTAGACTATTTTAAGTCTGATTTTTATTATAGACTATATAAAATTATTAAAAATATATATTATGATAGGAACTAGCGGGCTTCGTCCGCTATTTACGTTACGGATATAAAAATCATGTTTTTTTTAGGGAAAAAGAAATAAAAACCTATTTGACGATAGGTTTATAAAGACACATTTTGTATTTGTTATATTTCCGGGGATGAGGAGGGGGGGGGGCTATTTTGATTAAATATCGCAATTAGTCTACATGGCAGATATAATTATGATAGACACTAGCGGGCTTCGCCCCTCTATGGCGCCTTATGGGTCCAGCTTCCATAACTCAGAAACTACCTTTCGGACATCAATGCAACAGATTCCAAACGTTATAATTAACTTAATAATCACCCTATATAGCATTAAAGTAAATTTATGAGTACTGCATACTATTTTTTTATCGTAATTTCTGAAGAGAAAAAATTATTTCGGTTCCATTCTTAGGTACTGGTCTGAAAAATTTTGAAAAAGGGGGGAAGGAGGAGACATGAGACTGCTGTTTGTCAAACAACACAACGGGATCTGGCTTATTCAACTTGGTTTTTGATGACTTCAATTGGAAGGTGGTTTGTTTAAAAGAGTGCGTTCCCTGCCCCATGAAAATTGGAACTATTGGTGCTACATCTATGTAAGGATTTAATAATTATAAATTAACATTTTGGATTTATTAATTTAAGGATAAAGTGTTTTTAAAGGAATATAGAATGAAACCCTCTGTGCGATCTGCGATTATACTTACCCAGTTGTTTTTATATGCAAACTGCTATAAGGAAAATTGTAATAAAATAGTAAAAATTAAATCTGCATTAAATTCCATAAGTATCTTTTTTTAAATCATTTTATCACTAACCTCAAAAAAGTAATGATATCAATGCAAAAACCCTTGACGGGTTAAAAGTTTCTGACGCAGCACTTTATCTTATGCTCTAAGAATTTTAAATATGGAACTTAAAAATACTGATATCAAATTTTGAGTGACGTTATGCTATTTCTTAAAAAATATATTTGTATTTATTTCACCATTTTATTTTTGTTTTATTTATAATCGCATGTGCAAAAGTTATGTTCAACATGAAAAGCTGCATAAAATTTTATTCGCTGTTGCTTTATCATTTACATCTCTCATAAATTCAAAATATGTGTTTTAAAAGATATGATATAAAATTTAAGATACGCCTTGATGTGACTTTAAAAGGTTTGTTTTTTAAAATTCAATTTAAATTATTTTTGACTTGGTTAAAATATTTTTTTTACATCTACACAATACTTTTAATTTTCCAATTCACTGTTAAATATATCACTTTCATTGAATCTATACTATGCATTGAAATGTATTTATTTCAATAAATTGATTTATCTTTTGTGTCACGCTATTCAAAATTGTGAGTAAGATTTATGTAAATGGTTTATTTGCGTCAAACTATCCTTTTTCATACATTTCATGTAGTTTGGACACAATGACGCAAAGAAACCATTTACATAAATCTTACTCACAATTTTGAATAGCGTGACACAAAAGATAAATCAATTTATTGAAATAAATACATTTCAATGTATAGTATAGATTCAATGAAAGTTATATATTTAACAGTGAATTGGAAAATTAAAAGTATTGTGTAGATGTAAAAAAAATATTTTAACCAAGTCAAAAATAATTTAAATTGAATTTTAAAAAACAAACCTTTTAAAGTCACATCAAGGCGTATCTTAAATTTTATATCATATCTTTTAAAACACATATTTTGAATTTATGAGAGATGTAAATGATAAAGCAACAGCGAATAAAATTTTATGCAGCTTTTCATGTTGAACATAACTTTTGCACATGCGATTATAAATAAAACAAAAATAAAATGGTGAAATAAATACAAATATATTTTTTAAGAAATAGCATAACGTCACTCAAAATTTGATATCAGTATTTTTAAGTTCCATATTTAAAATTCTTAGAGCATAAGATAAAGTGCTGCGTCAGAAACTTTTAACCCGTCAAGGGTTTTTGCATTGATATAATTTTTACGAATAACAAATTAGTAAAATTCCTGACCAGCTTGGGCTCGGAGAGCAGAATTTAGAGAAGTGCACAGGTCGCGGTCGGACAAATACTACTTATCATACGGGCTGAAACGGACCGAACGTTTAGCTTTGATTCCGGGTCGAGCCCCGACCTGGAAATTTTTGCAGTGCAGACCTCTAGGAAGAATGAAGTCCAGGCCAGGGCTGCGGGGTCGGAGTCAGGTCCATTTTTGAGCGAAAGAGTCGGAGTCGGTTCTGTTAAAATTCACGGAGTCGGAGTTGGAGTCGTCCATTTTACAAGCAGGGCTGCGTTGTCGAAGTCGGAGCCCATTTTTGGGCGCCGGAGTCGGATCTGTTAAAATTCCTGGAGTCGGAGTAGGACTCGACTATTTTTCCCGCAGCCCTGATCCAGGCCATGCTCGACCTGGAAGAAAAATAAGTCTGGCTCGACTCGAATTTGTAGAAAAATTTAAAATCAGGGCACGGCCCGGCTCTAAAAGAGAGAAGACCTTACCCAGACCGAGTCTCGTAGTTTTAAAAGGGCGCGACCCGGGTCGGGTCCCCCCCCCCCCAGATCCGCCATTGATTCTTTGCGCTGTTTTTTCAGTTGGCTACAATACAAAATAATAGCCTTTTCTAAAATATGTAAGAAATATGTCTCGAAATGCTGAAAATTTCAATTTTTAAATAAAACCCCCAAAAATGAATAATAATTAAAAAAAATAAATGTAGTCTGCGCACCGGGAACTTCTAATGTATAAAATGAACTAAAAATGATTAAATTCCTATGTATAGTTTTTGCTCGTGTAAAACTTTTTTAATGGAACGATTTTGACAAACTTTAACATTAAATATCTCTTAAAATAATTCTTCGATTTAATTTTAATTTTAAGCTATGAGGTATTCGCTACAGCTTTTGCTGGCATGACCTCAAATGATCTCAAAATGGCGTTATTTCCTTTGAACAACCTTCCTTCACGAGGAAAAAAGGCAGAACCCAATTCTTCGATTTGAAAACTGTCTGCATCAGCGTGTTTATCAAACATTTCTCTATAACACCACCGTAAATACCTAACAAAATAAAATATACCGACTTTAAACTTTGTTGAAACTTTTGCACAAAAGATAGCATAGGGGGAAAAATAGGCCTCAATTTATAAATGGTAGTTTATGCAGTAAGATCTTGTTAAACGATGACTCACTTAAAGCCAACCATATCATCAGTTCATTAAAGTCCCGATAAATCATCACTTTCAAGATAAGATTTCTTCTTCTTTTTTTATTTATTTTTTAATAAAAAAAGAAAAAAGAAAGAAAGCAACAACTTACAAATTTTTAGGCGTTGTAGCTGCAAAATGATAGAAGAAACAAATTTGCTATAATGAATTAAGTAAAAGTAACAATGAACTCCTTGAAAGGAAACAAGATATAAATTTCTAGACGCTGGCTGTAGGCGCATTATTTACAGTCGTGGGGAAAAAAAAAAAAGTAAATACCCCCAACTAACTCTGCAACTAATTATAGTAAAAGAAAGTTACTGGTACCAATCGATGGGAAATAAAGTCTACTTTTAAATGATGTATATAAAATTTGCTTAGAGGGCTTTGTCTATCTACAGATCAAAACCAGACCAAACTTCGTTTTTTTTTTTTTTTTTTTTTTCAATGGCAACATTGAATATATTTATTATTGTCATTCATTGACAATATATTTTAAACCATCGATTCAAACTATGCCTAGAAACGAAATTTCTAGTCATTTGAATGATAAGTTTCTCAATTATAAACATTTAAAATTTAGAGCTTCTAATGCTAAATTACATTTTCGTATTTTTATTAATATATTCTGAAATTAAAATCCTAGTGCGGTAATTTTGTGTGTGGTTATAATCAGGGTTGGGTTTTTCCCGTCCAAAACTTGTTTTTCCCATCCCACCGGGAAAAAGTGGTAAATACCGGGATAAAGTGGTAAATACCGGGAAAAAGCGGTAAATACTGGAAAAAACTTCCAAATGACAATATGTAATATTCTGGTTTTCTGAATCCGATGTGTAAAATGAAAGTTGGAAATACATAATTATTACAAATTTCCTTTAGGTTTAAAATTATTCTGTAAGAAAGGAATACAGTAGAAGATCTGTATAACGAAAACCTAAAAATGCAAGGTTGTGCATTATATGGGTCACATTTCGCACATCATTAAATTTACCTTATAAATAAGGCAAAATATGTCTGAAACATATATGAAATTACATTAGAGTATATTTATACTGCATTCCTTGTCCACAGGAGTTTTCCAGATTATGAACTTTTTAAGGACATTGATTATTCCACATATTGTTAAATATACTTTATAAACATGGTCAACTATACCTGGACAAAATCATTCATTATATTACTCATTTTCAAAAATGTCTGTTGTAATAATACCATTTTCTTTTCATTAAAGTTCTAAATTAAGGGGATAAAGTTGAACTAATGTAACAAATTCATAATAATAATTAACAATAAAGATCTTCTACTGTATAAATAAATAAGAATTATTGCATAAAACATCTTCAGGGATGTCCTGCATCATCAGCATCTTTGGAGCGTTTTTTTTCTAAATTTTCTTTCGTCCAAAACAAGATTAGAAATAGACTGGGTTTACAAAAAGTCTCTAAATTAGTATTTTGTTATATGATGCTAAAATCCAATGTGGAAGATGAAGAATATGAATACGATTATGATTGATAAAATGTTTGGGAATCTGTGTACTAGTGTGTGAATATTTAAATAAATGCACGCCATTGTCTGTTTTTGTAGATCTTCCTTTTCTTTTCTTTTCTTTTTTTTACCTTTCAAGCTATTTTTTGGAACCCAATTTTGACATTTTTAAAGGTTGTTTCAAATTTATATTTATGTTTTTAATAATCAGTTTTTCCCAGGACGGTAAATACCGGTTTTTACCATGGTATTTACCGGGGGTGGGAAAAACCTTGCCAACCCTGGTTATAATACTAAAAAAACCAAACATAAATACATTGAAATTATAATTTTAAAAATTTTATAATATGAATTATGAAATTAATATTCGAAAAAAAATATGAATTGCAACCTGCAATTTTCTTGATAGATTTATATTTATTATGTCCTGCTTTAGGCGAATTCTCAATTTCAAATTTTTCTTCCGAGTAGTTTTCGAATTATCATTAAAAAAAAAAGCGGAAAAATGATGGTTTAGTCTGATGAGCAGAAAAGCATAATTTCAAAAAATATATTTTACTCATTTTACTGAAATATTTGGGCTGAAACATATTAAGCGAGTGAAATGGTCATAATGCCAAGAAATCTACTTAAAATAAAATCTGCGTGCAGGAAACTGTCGGAACCATGCCGATGCGAACCACTGTGGTCTGCGAATCGGTCGTAGCTAAACGCCATGTTAGGCTTAATGAAAAACATATCCTAGCATATGACGGCTTAAATGATAATTTTTTCTACTTGAAATCATGTCTGTTCAGCATATTTTCACATAAAATATGTGTATCATATCCATTTATAATGTATTCAGTTCTACGTTAAAATTAAGCTATTATAAGCATAGAAATTAGATCTAAACAAACGATACTGTTGCCATTCAGATTCAAATTCCAGCAAATTATAAACAAATGAATGACTCTTTAAACACTTCATAAAAAAAAAAAAAAAAAAAAAAAAAAAAAAATGCAGGTTAACGCCGTTGCTGGTCTTAAAATATTTGTAATAGGATATTAAAACCTTTAAATATTTTAACTTTATTTAAAACCTTCAAAAACTATCCAATTAAGTTTTAAATTTAAGGGCCAAATCATCATCGTCTACAACAATCAGAAGTTCTAAATTAAAAGTAACGGATAATTATGGCCATCTGATGGAGAAAAGATATAACTTTCGCTCTAAAAAATCGCAAGCACAACTCGCAAGCACATTGCATTACATTTATTTTTAATTTATTCAGAATGATTATTCTTTTGCATAATTTCGATTTTCTGTGACATTTGTTTTCTGTCTTATATGACAAAGTAAAAATTATCCGAATTTGAATATCTAAAATTTTCAAATGCATTTACAATAAAGAATTATTTCAATGGTACTTTAGCGTTATTTAAAGGGAAATTAACCTTTTATGTACTGAATTATGAATTCATGAAAATATCATCTTCTAAAGCATTTTTCGTAAATTTTAAACTAGAAGATTTACATAATTATTTAATAATTTGTAGAAGGATTTTAGAAGGATTAATTAAATTTGAATTTATAGGGATTTTGTGTAATGTGTATAACACCACTCAAAATTGTTATTTTAAATATTTTTCTTAGTATTTTGTAGAATTAGGAAATCTACAAATATAATGTTCTTACAATAGAAACATAGAAATATTTCTGAATTGAGAAATCCCCCCCCCCCCCTCCCTCTTCCAACGCCAAGAAAGCTGAAACGATGCAAAGGCCAAAGCAATCATTCTTTAAAAAATATTTTTGTTTTGTGTAACCCATATAATGCTTTTGGAACATGATAAAGTAATGCATCTATAACTCATTCTAAACTGTATTACTACTAATTGATGCATTAAATTAATTTTATAACAAGTTGTTTTAATGGTACTTATAAGTACTGTCAGTAGATAAAGGGACAATTTTTTCTGTACCGAAGGCTGAGAGCAGCGCCTCTGTAGTCTGTGTTAATTCCAATAAATTAGGAGCTTATGTTTCTTGCTAATTCTTTTGGCGTCAACTTTCTGTTGTAATCGTACTTTTTTTTACAATGCATTTTATCAGATTTGAAGACATTGCAAATAAAATGAATATATTTCTTATCGGTACAAAATATTTTAATTATCTTGCAGATAAAATTATGAATTTTAACATAGTTTGTAGAGAAAAAAAAGGCCCGCTAAACAACAGATTTTTAATGTAGAGGGAACCTAAAACAAGCATTTTCGTCATTGTGTAGCTGGAAATGGCGCGTTTAAGCACTGGTGACTAAATTGTAGTTTACTGTTGTTTTGAAGATTTATTATTCACTTTCCGTCATTTTTGACGGGGATTATATATTAGTAATACATTAATAGATGTGACATAACCATTCTGTAGCATTTCAGCAATCGAGTACCGAACTTTAGTTTGGATACAACCCCTAAAATAGGTTCATTTTAAAATAATTAATTTCTCGGAAACTAATTGTACGAATTTCATGTAAATTTAGAGTTAGACTAATTGAAAGGTGTAGAATTTATTTATGGCGCCAAACTTGGGTATTGCTATTGGGAAAAAAAAAAAAAAAAGTTTGGGTTTGTTTTGATATGTGGATGCCTTCCTAAGCAAATTTTATTTTCCAATAATTTGGACCTGTAACTTTCTTCTACAATAATTTGCTACAGAGTTAGCAGGGGGTGTTTACTTTTTTCCCCCACGACTGTACCTTTAGTTAGGTTTCTTTCTTCCCCCCCCCCCCCTAATTTATTCTGAAAATTACCGAAGAGGACTTCGCATGCTAATAAATTCCTTTGACGGACTTTTTAAGGTGATTTTTGTTTTATTTGTTATATGTATTTATATATATATTAATGTAATTCTATTCATATTTTCACAGTTTTTGTTGGTGGTTTGCAATGTTAATTTAATGGTTATATATATATTATAATCTAGATATTTAAAACATCATCACAAACCGGTTTTTTTCGTCACCTGCCCTGAGATTTCTACTGAACCAATATTAATAATTATTTTTTTAACTGGGAGCTACTAATGTGCAGACGAGCCTGTCTTTTGTAACTAATTTTTAATATTCCATTTTTGTTTTATTTTTTTAATATTATTTTTTTGTTTTATTTTGTATTTATTTATTTTTATTTACTAGTTGGTTCTTCCGGCGTCCCCGGGCCCGTGATCATAATTCTAAATGTACCTAGAATCATTGTTGAATGATTTTATATATTTAAACGAAAATCTCTTCAGGCGAACCTAATTCTACGGATCCAACTGTCTTCGGCAGTGTACACCCACGATTTTGTATGATTTTATATTTTTAAATGAAAATCTATCCAAACGAACTTGAGGGTTTCACTCTACTCTGAAATGTACATTCTCTGTTATTTTGTCTGTATTTGCTAACAAACCTCGAATTGGATAAGTTTATATTTATTAAACGAAAATCTTGCTAAAAGAATTAAGGGGTTCCCGTTATAGTGATTGCCTATTTAATATATGACATTTAGATAACTTTCAGTTCTGACCTATAGATTCTGTGGAAACCAAAATAATAAAAAAGCTCGCCCATTCTTTTAAAACGCTTAAGTTATATGTCCCATGGTTTAAAATGTTGAGTTTTCCCCCGACATGCTCAGAAACGAAAAACCCTGGCTTCTATCCATAAAATATAATTTTTTTAATGCGGTTAAAAAAGGGGGAAAACCCTTTACCTCTCTTTTAAAACGCTAAATGATATTTTCTAAAGTTGAAAAAAAAATAACCTGTTTCTTGCTCTGTTCACATATTGAAAACGGAATTTAATTTCTGATATTTAGATTAGTCACCTTTCAATTCTGACTAAAAGTTTCTCAGAAAACCTAAATAATAAAAACGTCCTACCCCGCTTAGTGTTGAAAGAGTAGAGCTTTCCCAGACATGCGCTGGGAAGGAAAAAAAAAAAAAAAAAAAAAAAAAAAAAAAACCCTACGAAAATGTTCATAAGCAGGGGTTCCCAAACTTTTAGATCGACGCACCACTAAATAAAAGCTCATACTTCCGCGTACCACCAGATGACAAATTCAAAGCTAATACAGAAAAACCTGTATTAACGGAATCTCTCTATTCTAAAAAAAAGTAACTACCGCTGTCACCGCCGCCGCTGCCGCCGCCGCCGCCGCCGGTTTTGATTTTTTTGTGACCGGAGGCCTTTCTTCGTTAATATTAACAAAAATAATGCATACAAAAATATGAAAATCGGTGGTTTTATACAGAAATGTTTGATAAACACGCTGATGCAGACAGTTTTCAAATCGAAGAATTATTTTAAGAGTTATTTAATGCTAAAGTTGGACAAAATCGTTCCACTAAAAAAGTTTTATAGCAGCAAAAACTATACATGCCAGTGTAATCATTTTTAGATCATTTTATGCGTTAGAATTTGCCGGAGTGCAGATTGCATTAATTTTTTTATTTTGACTCATTTTTTCAGGTTTTATTTCTATTTTAAATTCAAATTTTCAGCATTTCTAGAGATATTTTTTACAGATTTCAGAAAATTGTACTAATTTAAACTGTTGCCAACTGTATAAAAAGCGCAAGCAATAATGTTTGCTTCAAATTAAAAATTTATTTACACGTGACTATTATAAACAGGAAAAAAACTTCCAAATTAGAATTAAATAATTACGGATAAAAAGCAGGAACTTATTAAAAATTACGTCATAAAAAGTATACACGTGAATTTTAAAAGAGAAAGGATATTGTAAAATAATAAATTCATTAACACGCGTTAGAAGTCTTAGGAGAAATTACGTCATATTTACGTCACATTATAGTTATTACATAAAATGAACACAAAATAATATTGCCTAAAAGTTTAAATTTAGAAATTGCGCTAGACATTTGATATTTTGAGAATTAATTTAAAATGTCTCATTTAAAAGAACTTTCTTTTCGCTTTGTTAAAAAATACCAGGAGACAAAGACTCTCTTTACTTAATTCCTTTTATATTAGCTTATTTTGAAATGTTGTTACACATGTATACGTCATCAAGTTATTTTTATTTCGACGTTTTATTTGTGTTTTTATTAATGTTGTACGAATTTATTTGTTCTTTCGTTATTTAAAATAAAAATTATATCAATTTGTATAATTTGGCGAGTGGTTTGGCGATTTATATAATTTGGCGAAATGGGTCGACAGGATAATCAAGTAGTACCGCAGCGATTTGGCGTTAAAATTCCCCAATCAAAGAGAAATGAATAGAAATTCGTTTATAGGGAGATCGCCACTGTTTTTTAAATTTTAATTGAATCTTTCGAAATCTTTTTAAAGCCGATCAAATTAGCGTGCATTTAGAGTCTGCGGTGTCTGGACGGGGGGTTGGCGAGCGTAGCTCGTAGGGGGCCGAGCCCCCTAGTATGTCTAAAACGAAATATTTTTCCAGTCTTTTGTGACATCTGATCAGATTTTGCTGTATTTAATTGCATAATTACATTATTAAATTGTACTTAGATTGACTGCTTTATTTTATCATTCAAATAAAAGTTATCACCACCATTACATTTTAATAAGTACATTATCAAAATACATTGTTTTAATACAAAAAAAAAAGGCTACACTACTTAATGATTTATTGGCGTAAATTGATACATATTCAGTAGGGTGACTCTATTAATTCCCGTGTATTGCTAATTAGAAGGGTGTATTTATCATTATAAAGTGTATCATTTTTGGATGGCAAATATTATTTTAATCTATTAATAGATCTACTTAAATAGAGAACATAAATACTACATAGCTTTGTTAAATTAAAAAAAATATACACATTTAAAGTCGCCTTGTTTGTCCATTTTTTTGTTATATTAACGCTATGTTTATATCACCAGTAAAATACACTTAAGAAAATTTAATAAATGAATAACCTACATAAGAAATTCACATATCTTCTGAAAATAAACTACTTATTAATACGAGATAGAAGCTCGTTGAAATAAGTATTATACACACATACAATATAGTAATAGAAGAAAACTTTTTCTGTTTTTTTCAGGTGGGATGAAAGATCAAGTAAACATCTAATTAGTTCCATTTATATAAAATTCTAATCGAAATTACATTTAAAATAAGAGAATGCAAAACGCTGTCAAAGCAGTAATATAACAGACTACGGCGCCGGTTAACTGACAAATCAAAAAGAGGAGGGGGTATTGAGCTGCTTTTTGATTTCACATACTGTATTTCATATTTCATTTCAATATCAGTATCAGATTTTTGCGTGCCAGTAACCAGAGCTTCACGTACCAATGCTGTTAGCGTACCATACTTTGAGAATTCCTGTTCAAAAGCATAGATAAATCGGGAAATGATTTTCTTCAAAGGCACGGAGGAAAAAAAATTGTGAAACGATTTCCAAAAAAATATATTTTTTAAATATTAAATTTAATATTAAAAAAAAGAAAATTATCGTTATAACCGGGAAAAAATACCGGAAATAAGTCCCCCCCCCCCCCCATCCACAAAAGAAGATACTGGAAACTAGGAAACTGGAGAAAAAATGCAAAAGTTGAAAAGTAAGGCGAATCGACCTCCGAGAAATATATTTTTCTGAAATAGCAAAATTAATATTTTTCGAAACCAAAGATACTGACAGAACCGGAAAAAACATGCTGAATTAGTGGGTATTTTTTTTTTCTCATATTGCTACCTACGAAGCGAATGCGGCGAATTTGAAAATGTCGAAAAAACAGAAAACTTGAAAAAGAATCATAAAACATAAAAAAAAAAAAAAAATTGAAAGGGATAAGATTACGGGTTTACGGACTACGGTGCCGGTTAACTGACAAATCAAAAAGAGGAGGGGGTATTGAGCTGTTTTTTGATTTCACATACTGTATTTCATTTCAATATCAGTATCAGATTTTTGCGTGCCAGTAACCAGAACTTCACGTACCAATACTGTTACGCATACCATACTTTACGTACAGTCGTGGAAAAAAAAAGTAAACACCCCCTACTAACTCCTCAACAAATTATCATAGAAGAAAGTTACTGGTACCGAACGATTGGAAATAAAGTCTACTTTTAAATGGTGTATATAAAATTTGCTTAGAGAGTCATCTACATATTAAAACGAACCATAACTTTGCTTTTTTCAATAGCAGTACACAATTCTGACAGCATAAATGAACTCTACGCCCTTCAATTAGTCTAAAAACAAATTTTTATGCAGTTCATACCATAAGTTTCCGAGAAATTAATTATTTTAAAACGAGCGTATTTTAAGGGCTGTATCCAAATTGAAGTTCGGTACTCGATTGTTAACCGAGAAAGCTCCCTTCTTGATCAAGGCACCTTAAGCAGCCAATTAAGCCTGTTAGATTACAGGAAAGCATAAGAAATTTCAAAATATTTAGTCACTTCTATCATAGACAGCCCCTTAAACCATCATTTTGCCGATTTTTAAGCGTGATTTGAAAACTAATTGGAATTAAAATGTGAAATTTTGGATTTCAATAAAGCAGGACTTAATAAATCTGAATCCATAAAAAAAATTGTAGGTTGCAATTCATAATTTTTTTTTTATATTAATTTCATAATTCATATCAGAAAATTATAAAAATTGCAAATTCAACGTATTTATGTTTGGGTATATTAGTATTATTGCTACACAAAAAATTAAAATATTAGGATCATAATTTCAGAAGTTATAAATAAAAATATGAAAATGTAATTTAACATTAGAAGCACTAAATTTTGAATGTTTATAATTCGAAAACGTATCATTCAAATGACTTGAAATTATGTGTCTAGGCATAGTTTGAACCAAAGATTTGAAATATCTCGTTAAAATTGGGTATTGCCATTGAAAAAAAATGAAGTTTGGATTCGTTTTAATGTGCAGATGGCCCCCTAAGCAAATTGTATATACGTCATTTAAAAGTAGACTTTATTTTCAATCGTTCGGTACCAGTAACTTTCGTCTACGATAATTTGTTGAGGAGTTAGCAGGGGGTGTTTACTTTTTTTTCCCACGACTGTACATACCATACATACGCGTACCACAGATTACGGGTAAGATTAAGGGTTACACCGAAGAGGATATTTTTTCGTTTTCGTACATTTTCGGCTTGGATGAGGATTCTACAAATTGCAGAAAAGCGGATATCTTGAAAACTGACGCGAATCGGGGTTCGATTCAAATATTTTTTGAACCAGTAAATCTAGCCTATATATATAAAATCCTAATGAAACGAATTTATGAAATGACTGATTAAACGAATTATTATGTTTCACGGCGATTTCTTCTAAAATATGGAATATTAAGCGGTGAAATTAACACCAAAAATCCGTATTGATCCGCAGATCTCAAATCTGGTATCAGAATTTCAAAATTTGAATTAGTTTTCGAGATATTTTTTTTTCTAATTTGAATTTAATTTCTCTAATGATGGCAACCAAATTACTCCATTTTTGTGGAAAAAGGTAGAAAACGGATAACAATAGGGATTATTAGATTTCTTCTTTTACGCCATTTTCAAATTAAAGTTGAAATTATCTTTGATTTCCATCGGTAGTGAAGACAGTATTGCTATTAAATTATGTTTTTTCAGGAAAATTTGATAAAATAAATCATTTTTTTCACATTTCAATCGTCAAGAAACAGTTTATTTTACAAACGGAAAATATTCTGTCATCTTCAACTTTGACATACATTTCATAGACATAAAAAAAAAAAATTGCATTTTTGCGGAAAAATGACAAAAAAGTGAAAATGAAAAGGATTATTAGACTTCTTTTTTGTCGTAATTTTGAAATTGAAACTAAAAAATGAAATTGTTAAAAACAGAATGAAAATGTTTAAATCAGAATTAAATGGTCAGGTGTTAAAAGCAGAAATTTGAGAAAATTACGTCTAAATATTTACACGTAAATAAAAAAAAAAAAATATGAAAACTTTAAAACAATAAAATTATTACATGCGAAACGCAATTAAAGGTGGTAATTACGTCATATATAAAATGTCTAAATATAAATATCGCCATATTTAATGTGCTTAAAATAATTAATTTATTATGCGTGAAAAACTTCTAATGGTGAATATTAGATCATATTTAAAAAGACAAAAAGTCAAATTTAGAATTTTAACCTTGAACCTAAAGGAACAATATTGTCCATAGCTTCGTTATAAAAGTCAGAAAGATAGCAAAACTTTTAACCTAACCATTTTATACAAACTTATTTCCAAATGTGTAATTAATCTTACTTATCAATCCCGAAAACAGCCGTCAATTGTTACGACTGTGATGGATGAGGTCATGGTAACCGAAAAATGCCTCATTCAAACGGAAAAGTATGGCAATCCGATTGCAGAATATATAGCCGCAGTTATAGTGATAATATCATTCTATCTTCCGTAACCTGGTAATATTTTTTAAACGGGGCATATTGTTTTTCGAGGCTTCGAAGCCTGAACGGGGGTTGGTGGGCGTATTTCGCAGGGGCGGAGCCCCCTAGTATTAATATATTTTTCAAACAAAAGATACTGTTAAAATCGGAAAGGTAAAGCAATTTTTAGGGTTCCGTACATAAAAAGTGAAAACGAAACCATTATAAGATCACTCCTGTGTCTGTCTGTCACAGCCATTTTACTCGTAAACTATGGAACGTGGAAAATTCAATTTGGGGGAAGTAATAAAGACCATTGACCCACATATTTACAGATTTTTAAACATTCACAAATATATTTAGGGAAAAGGTAGAGGGGCTAATTAAGTTACTTGAAAAAAAAAATATGCTTTTCTTTGTATATTGTGTGGGGTATCGTGGGAAAGCTTTCGTAACGCTGAATTCAAAACTTATTTTCTTTTGATCTTAGGTATTATATTTTCAGTGATATCATAAAAAATGTAGTGCAAAAATATGTCCCCCCCCCCCCATTTATTTCCGAATCTTCTGAGACTAAAATTATGGAAAAATTAGAGGTAGTAGGCGTTAATTTAAACCTTGCAGGAAAATTATAGTGATTACCCTAAGGTCACATAGTTTTTGAGAAATGCCCATTTTTCCGTTCCACACAAATTGCGATTTGCGGGTATCAGCAAAGGTGTTGAGGACCGCTTTAGGTACCTATCGTAGCAGAAGTATAAAAGCATTGTTGATAATGATTTTCGAAAAAAATCGTCGGTAATTAGTCGAGATATTAACCCTTAAAGACACGGACGGTTTGGACATACATAATGACAGGGGCGGCGTACTCTATGTACCATCGGTTTTTAAAGCCTAGATAACAACTTTTAATGATATATTTGTGTAATGCAACGCCCAGTAGCAGTATAAAAGAAATAAACGTCAAATTGTTAAAAACAGACTAATTAGAATTAATCACATAAATACTATGGGATTCACGACTAGTTTGCATTGAGTGGATCTCTCAATACACCTCCCGTGTCTTTAAAAGTTAATCAAAAGTCTATCTGTAAAAACAAGGCACGGACTAAGGCGGCGTTGCAACTTTGCGACCTTCTTTCGAAGCGCTCTTAGCACAATGCCAAGTTAAAACTTTGAACAAGGATTTTGTTTTAGCTACACTGTAAAAATAAAAGCAAATTACTACGCTGAATTTGGTTTTATGAAATATGAAATGAAGTTTAAATATGCACTACTTGTATTGTCAGTACCGAATTAAGTTGATCATAAACAGATTAGGATAAGATTAAAAAAAGTGTCATACAGAATAGCAATATTTGATATTTGGGCTTCATATCTCTCTGAACTTTCATGGCATATTCTTTCTAACTTTTCTATTATATACAGCTACACCCAACCCTACGTTGTATAGTTTTTTACAAAGTCGTATTATTTTTTTAGAAACGATTTTTTAAAAATAATACAGTTAATAATTCCTATATTTATTCTACGGAACCCTCAAAGCGCGAGTAATATTCGCACTTGACCGTTTATTTTTTATATTACGTGAAGAAACGCAGAATGTCCGAAGACGAGTAGGCAGTAGGCGCAATCAGTGGAACGAAGGAAGCTCGTAACTTTCCAATGTGCATTATGGGTTTTGATTAATATCTCGGCTAATTATCAAAAAATGAAAAACCAGAGACTCGGGTGCAGTCGGACATGCCTTGGTCTATTCTCATTCAATTTCGCAAGTTTCTACGTGCGATATCTTTTCCTAATCTTTGTAGACAGGCGGAATTAGAGATGAGTTCGGGCTCACTTTTCGGAGCCCGAGCCCGACGATTTTAAATCCGAGCCTGAAACATTTTTTGCCATTAGAGCCCGGGCCTGCCCGAGCCCGATACCACAAATTACACCGAAAAATAATACAATAAAAATTGCATAATACTTAAAAGTTGTTTTATATGTAATATTTCATTTTTTTTTAAACATATCAGAGTTTTTAGTACATGAAAATAACTTTTAATCCGTAGCACATAATTAATTTTATTAAATTTACGTCCAATCTTATCAACTTTAGCATCAAATAAAAATATACATCACTAAAAAGATTCTCATATTTTTCTCCCGCAACAAGCAAGTCTGATAGACACATTAACGAAGTGTGTTTTATGCATAAATGAAAGAAATTTTCAGAAATTAAGGTTTATATGACGAAGAATCGATAAACGTTTTTCTATATCCTATAAAAGGTGTACATCTTTTGTAATTCTCGTGTCCTTGAAAATCAGCTTAATTTAAAAATTTGACACCGTTATCTGAAAGATCCGATTCTTTTATAGGAAAAGAAAAACACTTCTCGATTGCTTTCTATCCGGAATAACAATTAATGTCAATTTTATCTACTTACGAATGAAAATGACTTCGAGAATGTAAAGATCAAAGTCAGTTAGTAGAACTCGCAGACAATAGAAGACTAAAAATTTTCAAACCTTAAGCTAATGCTGATTGACTTAAAAGAAAATATTCATTTCTCATTAGATCTCTAAAAAAAGTAATAATAAATAAACATTCCAATTAAAACATATCCTAATGGCAGCTATTCTGATTGGCGCCATAATAGGTCGTCGCTGGCTGTCAATGCCAAACATAAATATGAAAATATCACAAGTTTTCTTTTAAAATAGCGCTCTAATACTACTACTACAAAAGGAAAAAATAATCTTTTTCACTTTCATTCTGATCAAAATAGCATTAAAATGATTGAATCGGGATAAATAATTCAGGGGAAAATAGTTACTTTTTTTTCTGTACGAGAATAAATAAAATTGCCCATTTCAAAAAGAATGAGCCCGAGCCCGTCCAGGCTATTATAAAAATCTAGCCCGAGCCCGTCTCATCTCTAAGGCAGGTACACACGAACATCTCTCTTTTATTAATGTAAGAATTTTGATTTTAAAAGTTTTTAACGAAATTTCTTTAAAATTGTGGTAACCGGATACTTCTATTGTTGAAGAGAAAAGGGAAATAATGGGGTTTATATATCTTTATTGATGCTATTTTTTCCTTTAAATAAAAAAGAAAAGTATTTTATATTCGAATAGAAGGAGATTAAGGGTGTATTCCAATCCAAACTGCTTATTTTCTGATTTATTTCTAAATTCCTTTTTGCTCTCAAACGCATCAAACTGGCAAATTCTCTTATTTAGAAACTACATAATGTGCCGTGCTTGTCGATTTTTTGATAAATGCAGAAAATATCGGAAAAAATGCTGTCAAAGTTGGCGTTTTGAACCAAATTTTCCGAAGCGGGAGATCTGGGAATGAAAAAAATGGTCATACTGAGAAAATAATTGTTTAAAAATCAAATTCTAATTAATTGAGCGAAAAATGAAATCAGATGGCCTCTTATACATCTCTTCAAAAATTACACCAGCAAGTTTCACGTTTTTACTTTTAAAAATGAGTCTGAAAATGTCTCAGAAAATTTCGAGCTGTTGACGGCGAAAAAATATTTTTTCGGATACACCCTTAAAAGTAAAATGTCAAGGAGCACAATGAGCCTAAAACTGAAATCACGTCATTTTTTAATTTATAAATTCATCCATATCAATTCATAAAACGGTAACTTTTTTCACATAATTGCATGAAAATGACATCATTTGCAGAGTTGTTTCATTCCACCTTAGAGGTCTGCACGGGCCCGGGCTTGACCCGAGGCCCGTACCCGGCCCGGCGGAAAGAAGGCGAATTTCGGGCCGGCAGAATTAGGACTTTTTTCAACGGGCCGGGCCGACAGACAAAATAAACGGGCCGGGCCGGACCGGCAAAAAAATTAATCGGGCCTATCGGCCCGATATAATAAATTAAGCGAAGCAGATAAAATACGAGCCGTTTTCAATGAATATGATTTTCTCGAGAAGTATAAATGTGTGTCACGAGCCGATGCGAGTTTAACAACATCAATGCAGAAATGTAACATGTCCATCGTAGAGATCGGCATCGTACAGTTACAAAATGTCTGATTCCGAGTTTAATTTTTTTTCAGCAGACTCGTGCCGGAATGGAACTGGTCTTAATCGATCTCAGGATGTGTAGAACAGTCATTGTGTTTTGTAGTATTAATAGTGATAATGAACTTCTCTTAACAGTATCTTTGGAAATATACCTTAAGGTGGTTCTCATATTCACTGCTCAACAATGCGAAGCTTTCCGACACATTTTCTGACAAAATTTTTAACTATAAAGGCATAAAATTGACAGGTCTGCCTATTGAAGGCATTTGGGAAAAAATAGCTTTTTCCATATTTGATAAATTACTTACAGAGATTTCTGTCACGTGACTGTACGTTTTTCTCCTTTCCTGTGCTATCGCTTCCGGAAATTCGATTTAAAACGCTAACTTTGACAATATTTTCAGAAAGATATATTGCTTTTATCCATGAAAAAAAAAAAAAACGACATTTACATAGCTTCTGAATAAGAATACCTGCCAATCTTACGCGTTTCCGAAAAGAAAAGAATTCATAAATGTGTCGAAATGTAGCTCCTTTGGATTTGAGAAAAGCCTTAAAAATGAGAGAAATATTTTCACAAATCTACTTTTTATTATACAGCTTCAAAAGTTATCATGTTTTTAATCCTTTATTCTGAACTACATTAATCTTTTAATGAATCCTTATTTCCGTTTTGAAATGTCTGTAGACACGATGACTAAAACGCTGTAAGTAATCGTTAATGTTTCGTTAATGTCATCGTAATTAATCGTAAGTAATTACAATCGTAAGTAATTACAATCAGTCGTAAGTAATCGTTAATGTCACTATTGTGTGTTTTCTGTTTTGCGAACATCATAGTAATGTAAAATATACTGTAAAATGTTCCTATAAATATGTATGTAGTATTCATTAAAAGAATCTTAACTGTATGTTGAGAAAAAACGGATATTTTTTTTTTTTTTTTTTTTTTTTTTTTGTAGAAATTGTGTCGGGCCGGGCCTGTTTTCTCACTGATTTTTGTACGGGCCGAACTCGGGCCGAACTTCCAATTTTTATACCGGGCCGGGCCCGGGCCTGGAAATTCCGGTCCGTGGAGACCTCTATTCCACCTGCTGTAAAGTCTTCGATTAATGGAAGAGCTATAGATTAAATCATCATAGGAAGAAATATTTTCTTCGATTAAAATGACGTCATAAAAAAAAATCACTCGACTGGAAGCATTTTTACTCAGAAAACTGCCATAATTCATATTACGTTTGCATCTAAATGACGTAATGTACATTGTTTTTTCATTCCCACTGTAACGAGATTAAAGAGTCTTTACTGCTGAAAAGTGGACTGACTGATTATATCATTGAAAACGACGTCCTATTCAAAGAAAATAATATTCATTTTCATTCATAAAATACATTTTCCTAATTTTTCATTCCGCTGGAAATGAGATGGGAACCTACTTTCAGAAGAACGAAATGCTTCCACCACAGAAAATACTGTCATGTTTATCAGATAATGGGAATTTTCATTCAGAAAATTAGAACGTTTTACGGGTCACTATTTGAAAACCGGACAATTTCATTCCAAAATTTTTATTTATTTTTACTTTCTTCTATCTTCAATAGAAGAAAGTATTGTAATCGAAATTTTTTTCGACCTCCGTTTTTCGACGGATTTACATGTTTTAGGGGTCAGAGATCCCCAAAAACATGTTTATAGAAAATGTCTGTCTGTCCGTGCGTCCGTCTGTCTGTCGCCATTGTACCATCAAAAAGTGTATGAAGTTATACATAGAATTGAACCAAATTTTTATTTTAAGTTTTTGGCTATGGCAAGCAGATCCTTCCTGAATTTGGGAAAAATTCGCCGGTAGGGGGCACTGTAATAGCGATTTTTGTGTGATTTTTAATATTGTACCATCCAAAAGTATATGAAGTTATGCATAGAATTGAACCAAATTTTTATTTTAAGTTTTTGGATATGGCAGGTAGATCCTCCCTGAATTTGGGAAAAATCCGCCGGTAAGGGCACTGTAACAGCGATTTTTGTGCGATTTTGAATATTGTACAATTCAAAAGTGTATGAAGTTATGCATCGAATTGAACCAAATTTTTATTTTAAGTTTATGGTTATAACAAGCAGGTCCTCTCTGAATTTGGAAAAAGTTCGCCGCTAGGGTGCGCTGTAATAGCGATTTTGCATATTGCACCATCGAAAAGTGTATGAAGTTATGCATAGAATTGAACCAAATTTTTATTTTAAGTTCTTGGCTATGGCAAGCAGATCTTTCTTTAATTTGGAAAACATTCGCCGGTAGGGGGCGCTGTAATAGAGATTTTTGTGCCATTTTGAATACTGTACCATCGAAAAGTGTATGAAGTTATGCATAGAATTGAGCCAAATTTTTTGTGTTTCTTTTTGGCCATGGCATGAAGGTCCTCCCTGAATTTTGAAAAATTCCGCTGGAAGGGGGCGCTATAATTACGATGTCTTTACCATTTTCTTTATTGTACAATCGAAAAGTGTATAAAATTATGCATACAATTGAACCAAATTTTTTGTGCACGTTTTTGGCTGGCCAACAGGTCCTCCTTGAATTTGGAAATATCGCACGGCAAAGGGGCTCTGTGATAGCGATTTTTGTATACTTTTCTTGATTTTTCGTAGTTCTATTGTCCATCGGCGGGAACTCACTTCCTGCTAAGCCGGCTAATCGCAAACATCTGATAACAAGAGAATAAGGAAAAACTATTAATTTTAACAAATATCATGATTTAGATTAACTCGTTTTTAGTTCATATAATTGACTGAAGCAGAAATTTAAGATGAAAATCAAAGTTGGTATAGTAATGAACTAATAATATTGAAGTATTAACATGTGTAACTAGTTTCTGAAATATTAAGATGTATAAGAAGAAAGTTTTGGGATTGGCACATCCAACTAGTTTAAATTAATGTACCAAGTACCACATACAATTATATACTATGATACATGTTTTGTCATTTAAGTGCTGTAGTGTTTTGAGATCAGTCATGTATATTTTATGCGTAGGATAAACTTTTATGGAAGAAAGTGTCTGTTAACATCATAATCAGTATCTAATAATTGGGACTGAGGTGATGTTTTCGTCTTAACAGCTGCAGAGCCATTTTGTTGAATCATTTTACACACATGTAAATTATTAAATATTCCATGTGACATTTGTATGTTACATAAATAAAGTTGCAATAAGCTTTAAAAAAATAATAAAAAAGTTAAATATGGGGACATGAATTGATGGAAAGAATATGTCTTTCCAACAAACTTTAACTTTTATCTATAAACTATGATGTTATTATATACAAGGCAGCATATAAAAAGAAACATTTGTGTGACTATAACATAAGCTGAACAAGATTGAATGCCTATTTTGGTAAAGTATCGTACAGATAAAATTTACGACAATAATAAATCTATAAAAGTCATCGAAATTACGATTTATAGTTGTGTAGGACATCGTGAGGGCATAACAACGAAATTTACAGCTGACCTTTGACCAGAAGGACCACACAGACGGAATAAAGTAAAAATAAATATAACTGGGTCCAGCAAAAACTCAACCTATAAGGTTGTGCCACATAAATTCAGAGTCGTCCAATGATATTCGCCTGTAAAGATGGGTGGCAACTCTGTATGCAAATTTTCTAGCTATATGGTATAATTTTATGTTTGCATAAATAGTGTAAACAGGACAATGTCCGTTTTTTTGTTTTTTTCAGTGTAAGTAAGAGATAGACTTCACTTGCAAATTTTATCCCAATGCTATTGGCAGCAAAAAATAAAATGCTGCGATAGGATTCAGCAGTTAGCTGTACAATGAATAAAATATAAAATATAAAAAAAAATAAGTTAGCCCAATATTGGCTTAAAATACATGTGATGGCCGATTAAATATGAATATTTTGTGTCAACAATTTGGAGACCTTTTGTGCTGATGTGTGGGATACTTCTGGAGCAACGAGAATTCTACATGCTGCCGGGGGCAGTGGATCAGGTAGTCCATTATGATTTTATTCCATTGTATTTACCAGTTATAAGCATTACCTATGAAAGTAACGAACTATGGTGATTTTCACGTGTTATAAAATTAATTAAATAATAAATTAAAATAGGTAAAAAATATATATAAAGATGTGCATCAGCATTACTATTAAAATTTATAACCCACAATATGTAAATAGCTTTTTTTTAATTGTAAATTTTCTCCTATAATAAAATGTAATCAAGATTGAATATGAGTAATCTTTTCTTTGTTTTAATTCTTAATTAATATTTTTCTCTTATAGATGTGGGAATGTAAAAAAAATAATCTATTTATCTATATGATTTACTAAAAAAATTATTATATAAAAGAAATTACAGACTTAGAAGGTAAACGATCTCCGAAAAAAGTAACACGGTGCATTGATTAATTATAATTTTAATATTTAATATATTAAATTTTCTTTGGATTTCCTTGAAAGGAATTGTTAATTATATCGCTTACCTAGAGTCATTTGGTGCTATCACTGTACATATATCAAGACTCGTAAAGATCAATCTCCTCATATAAATTAATATTAATCAACCTCATTTCCTGTGTTGCAATGCATTAAAGTTATGGATACATTTTAGCAAGTATATATCATTCCAGCATGAATGATTCTATTAAAAATACTCATCCCTTTTCAGAACAAAAACTAAATATTTCTAAATATGAAACAAAGAGAAGAACAACTTACCTTCATCCATGGTGGCTAGTTGAACTTTAAGATGCTGTTACAATGGAAATAATTCTGCCAGCGCCACCTAGTATCCGTTAACCTAAATGTGTGTTTAGCAGGACTGAGATGATGGTCAACCTCACGGGCAAATATATTTACTACAATATTTTACTATGCAATCTATACTAATAAAGGTGACTTCATGTTCTATTGAATTTTTTGTCCATCTTGGTGAGTACTATCACCCCCTAAGTGTGTTGAATCATTTTAGATACACCCTGTATATGTAAAACAGGTGACTTTTTTTTCCCAATCAGAGTAATCTTTGCCCTCTGCTCCCTCCTTCCCTCCCCGTTTAAAATAGTTTATCAACACGCGTACGGAAATGTACTGAACTAAAAATTTTCTACAAGTGATTCTGGTGGCAGAGACACCCTGGCGAAAAATCCTTAGTTCCTTTTCTCTTAATATTTAATTATTTTAGGTCACTTAACTAAAATACACTTTCATTATATTTTCAAAATCATCACAGAAAGAGAAAATTTAATTAAATTTCAAAATTGCAGAGAGTGTCGTTGCTTTCCCTTACCCCTCCCCCTTGCAGACACTCATGATGGCAAATATAGAAAGCTGAAATGAGTGCCTGGTCACTATATTTTCCCTTAAAAAATTAAGGGATGTTTAGATTGTAATGAAAGTTCTGTCTTCCACACAATAGGCAGATTTTTTTTTTTATATAACATTTGGTTGAATCATTTAAATTCAAAAACTGGTACCCCGTTACCTAGATAATGCGTTCTTTTATCGGGTCATAGGCGGAGTTGATTTACCAGTCTAGCGTCCTTGAAGATGAGTTTCATCAATGAAATAATGAAAACGATTTCCCTTTTTCTTTGTAAATACAAGGTGTTCGGGCGGCTAGATTCCACTAGATCTCGATTTATGAAATCGAAGATGACCTTTTTTTGTTTATAAATTTCTCATCTTACTATTTTGAGTAAGCTAGTGTTTTCCGGATTTAGTTATAAAAGTGTGGACTACTTCATTTTTGCGAAATTCGCTGGTGAAATGTATCTTCGCTTCTAAATTATTGCATAGTTTCAATCTTTAAACCATAGAATATAGCAAAAAATGCAATTTGGAATAAAGCTTATTTGAGAACTGGAATTTAAGTTAAGGAATGTTTTTGTAATTTTAGATTACAGGTCATTTTAATTTTAGTCGCAGTTTCTCACTTTTAGTGAAGTGTTTTTTTTTTTTTTTCCTTTTTACGTTTTGGCCACAATAATTGGATTTTTTAACTGTATAAAGTCGAAAGTAAAGCAAATATCTGAAAGTAGAGTTTAATGTTATTTATTTAAGCTAGCGAACCTGTTGAAAGATACGTAGGTTTAAAAATTTGTGACTTGTTACCAGACAAAAAGTTTTCACTTATCATATTTATAATAACAAGCAACCAAACAACACTCTTTAATCTTTACCATTGGTTTAATAGATGCCCTTAGACAAGTTAATCTGCATATTAACCAAAACATGTTTAAGGATAATAAATAAAAATATGACCAAATAATCTTTGTTTCCAAATTGTATATTTTATACTTGAAACTTCTTCAAGAAATTAAAAAAATGTTCAGGTCACCGTAAATGACTTTTAGGGATTATTTAGCCACGTTTTGAGTATGTAATGTACGATCTGTACATAATTAAGCTACAAAATTTTCAGAAATTAATTATGCCACACGCTATGATGTATAGTTCGTGCTCTGGGGAGAGTTGATTAAAAATCATGCCTGTATAAACAACTAAAAATTATTATACAGTAGACTCCTTCAAATCCGCACAGCTTGGGACCAGAGGTTGTGCGGAGTTTAGAATTTTGCGGATATCTGATCATTGCTTTGTTTACAATTTTAAACAGTAATTTCAATGTAATAATGTAATTAGAATTATAAAAAAGTATTAAAATAATTAAATAAGGTAATAAACTAATATAATAAAAATTCAGATAATTTTTTAAATGGTGAAATTATTAAAAGTAAAGATCAAGTAAATAATTAATAATGTATAATTAAATATGCATAATAAAGATGAGATACATTTATCTTGAGTTATTTAATGAAACTTGCCTCATAAAGGTCTAACTCACATCAAAATCATAAAATACGGAAATTTATTTCAGATATAGACAGACTTAGTAACCAAAAAAGCTTGATTAATATACATAAATATATTTGGTAAATAAGGTTGCGGTTACCAGTGATATCAGCATTATCTTGAATTTTTTCATGAATTAATTTATACTTCCTTCATGAAAAAGCATGAGTTCAGTCATATTAACAAGAATTATGTATTAAAATAACTACAGAATGATGTAAAAATAAAAAGTCTGTAATTTTGTCTCTACTTCTAAACTGAAAGTTTCATTGTTTAAATCTGTGATGATGCGCGGATTTTAGGATTGAGGATTTGCGGGAGTCTACTGTATAAGAAAGATAACAATATTTACACAGAAAAAAATCCATTTAAGAACAGACTGCGTTTATTTGCTCTCTTTTAAATCTACTCTACGATAACCATATATATGTCAACTGGCCTTTCTTTTCCAAACGTTCTATAGTCAACAACAAAAGAAGGGGAGTCTCAACAATGAAAAGAGGCGGAGATGGATTCGTTGGACCGAATTCCGGATCCTACGACATCCTGCGAAAGTAATCACACGTAAAAAGCACCGCGTGACCAAAACAAAGACACCGCAGTCCTTAGGATCAGTCTCTTAGTACTTAGAGGCATACTGTATTAGAGGTCTGCACGGGCCGGAATTTCCAGGCCCGGGCCCGGCCCGGCCCAAAGGAAAGCTATTTTGGCCCGGTCCGGCCCGGTGTAAAAATTGAAAGTTCGGCCCGAGCCCGGCCCGGCCCGTACAAAAATCAGTGAAAACAGGCCCGGCCCGGCCCGACTAAATGTCTACAAAAAATTCCGTTTTTTCTCGACATACAATTAAGATTCTTTTAATGAATACTACATGCATATTTATGGGAACATTTTACAGTATATTTTAAATTACTATGTGTTCGCAAAATAGAAAACACACAATAGTAAACGTTAACGATTACTTACAGTGTTTTAGTCAACGTCTATACAGACGTTTCAAAATTTAAATAAGGGTTCATTAAAAGATTATTGTAGTTTAGAATAAAGGGTTAAAAAACATGATAACTTTTGAAGCTTATAATAAAAGGTAGATTTGTGAAAATATTTCTGTCATTTTTAAGGCTTTTCTCAAATCCAAAGGAGCTACATTTTGATACATTTATGAATTCATTTCTTTTCGGAAACGCATGAGATTGGCAGGTATTCTTATTCAGAAACCATGTAAATGCCTTTTTTTTTTTTTTTTAGATAAAAGTAATATATCTTTCAGAAAATACTGCCAAAGTTAGCGTTTTGAATCGAATTTCCGGAAGCGATAGCACAGGAAAGGAGAAAACGTACAGTCACGTGACAAGAGTCTGTTATCTCTGTACGTAATTTGTGAAAAATGGAAACGCTATTTGATCCCAATTGCCTTCAATACTCAGCCTGTCAATTTTATGCCTTTATAGTTAAAAATGAGCCAGAAAATGTGTCTGAGAGTTTCGCATTGTTGAGCAGTAAATATGAGAACCACCTTAAGGTACATTTCCAAAGATACTGTTAACAGAAGTTCATTATCGCTATTAATACTTTTACAAAACATAATGCCTGTCCTACACATCCTGAGACCGATTAAGACCAGTTCCGTCCCGGCACAAGTCTGCCGAAAAAAATTAAACCCGGGATCAGGCATCATGTAACTGTACGATGCCGATCTCTACGATGGACATGTTACATTTCTGTATTGATGTTGTTAAACTCGCATCGGCTCGTAACGCACATTTATACTTCTCGAAAAAGTCATATTCATTGGAAATGACCTCGTATTTTATCTGCTCCTCTCAAATTCTTATATCGGGCCGACAGGCCCGATTAATTTTTTTTATCGGCTGAGCCCGGCCCTTCAGGCCCGTTCAATTTTTTTGCCGGCCCGGCCCGGCCCGTTGAAAAAATTGTCCTAATTCTGCCGGCCCGGCCCGGCCCGTTTGAAAATTCTCCTCCATTCCGCCGGGCCGGGTACGGGCCTCGGGCCAAGCCCGGACCCGTGCAGACCTCTATACTGTATCTTCCTTTAGTTAATTCTGTGAAGAGAACATCAGTAAAAATAAACAAACAGGCTGACAAAACATTCTTTTCTTTTCAGTCTCTCTCTCCTCTTTTTTCTCCATCAGTCAACATCCTGGCATTTGCAAATTGGCCATTCGACTATTGCGTTGGATCGGGTTATCCGCTTCTACCCGCTCCCGATCGACGGGTTGGCACTATATTTTTTGTTGAGGGCCGGGTTCGGGTCGGGTTGACTTCTACTTTTTTGGTGTTGGTCGGGTTGACTTTCAATGCTTCCGGTTCGGGTAGGTTTCGGTGTGTTATTTTGGAATTTCAGAGATGCTGTGACGTGGTACTCAAATTGAGAAATTACTTCTTATCTTAACACAAGTTGAGTAAGATAACATAGGTTACATAAGATAGTAAAATTACTAACATTAACTTACTTCAGTTTATTTGTTCTTCTCATATGTTAGAAATTATGTTTATAATTTAATGCACCGAAATTTTTCTGAATTAAATGAATTAATAGCTAATTTTAAAAAATAACGCGTGTAACCTCTTAGTCCAGGGGAAATGTAGCAAAAAAAAAAAAGGGGGGGGGGGTTACCTTGCAGAAGGTCGGGAAGAAGATTTTTTTTTTTCTGATTTATTTATAATGATACCAACATGGAAAAACCAAGTTTTCCAACAAAATTTCTTAAGGCTAAATTTTCTGTGGCCAAAAAACAACAAAATTCTTGGACTTAAAAAAAAAAAAAAGTTGCCGTAGCATATTATTTGTCAATTACAATATTAAAGAAGACAAAATTCTCTACAACTTTCATATTCACAACTTCTTTATACACTCAATAGCAAGCGCAGTACGCCATTTCAAAAATAGATAATTTTTTCAATTTTTTTAAAAACCCTGAAAAACGTAGTTCTGCCCCGATTATTCAAATGTTTCTCACGGATTTAATCGTGTATGTCAACCAGGGCTGCGCAGTCGGAGTCGAGTCCATTTTTGAGCGAAAGAGTCGGAGTCGGATCTGTTAACATTCCCGGAGTCGGAGTCGTCCATTTTACAAGCAGGTCTGCGTTGTCGGAGTCGTCCATTTTACAAGAGGTCTGCGTTGTCGGAGTCGGCCCATTTTTGAGTGAAAGAGTCGGAGTCGGATCTGTTAAAATTCCCGGAGTCGCAGTCGTCCATTTTCCCCCATCGACTCCATAGCCCTGATGTCATCTTCTATATATTGGTAGCAGTAAATTATTTGTTTCAGGGCCGAAACTAGCCTTTTTGGCACCCCCTTCCCCCCTGTAAAAGAAAATTTACCATGAGAGTTTTAATAAATATCTTATAGCCGGATTTTGAACATTTTAAGTGTGTAATCATTAAATACGTAATACTGAACTACGTAATCAGTTTTGTCAAATATTGATTCATTAAAACCTTAAAAACCGATCTGAAAGGAACCGAAATATATTCCGCTTTTTCAGGTTTCCATCTTAGCAGGTATAATTGTTCATATTCTTTCTCTTGAAAATATATAATTTTTTTCTTTAAAGACCGAATTCCGTATATATAGATTTCATTTTCAAAGATTTTACGGTAGTTGTAATATTGAGGCGTTTAAGGTCACAGTTAATATGAATTATGAGACTAAATTAGTCACACGGAGAAATTCGCAAGGTAATATTAAACCTACGGCAGCGTTCTTGACAAATATCTCGCTTGTATTTTATTGCTTTTAAATAATTTATTTTCATGGGGATACCTAGATCAATATCTAATATTGTGCTTTTGTACTTTTTCGGCTTTTGAAACGGGAAGCTAATAATCCTACAACAGTGCCATCAAAGAGAAAAAAAATATTGTTAAATAGCCTGTAGAATTTATTGTTAATACAATACATTTTTTCATTTAGCTTATGCAGTCATATTGCGTACCTTTTCTTATTGTGTAGGGAAAATGAAGTTGAATGAGACAGGGGATCAATGCGTAAACAAAAATATTTATATAGTCAACAATCAGAAATAAATTGGTATTTCATTTGATAAATGGTATCACCGAGATCATTAAACAGATATAGATTAAAAATAGAAGATTAGAATATTCCACAAAGTGCATCAAAGTTTTTCTGTTTGAGCTTTAAAGCAATCAATAGTAATCTTAATGTTTTATATATTTTTGAAATGTTAAGTTTTACAATGTAATGTTATATTTATTGATATAAATGGAAAAAAATTGACAATATTTATTAAAACTAATCTTTTAAATATTTTTATGAAACTAGTGATCTCAAATATTTTATTGACTGAATTTTTAAATTTTACAAAAGATAAATACATAATATTAGTTAGGGAAATAATCTGTTGTCATAGCTATTTTATAAAGTAAAAGTATTTCTTATATAAAATATATTTATTTTTGAGTCCCCCCTTTTATATGGAACTACAATCCAACGTTTGCTATCTTTTACCCTTTCAGGGGCAAATAATTTCCATTTCTAAAATGTTGAAATGAATTATTGACACCGAAATTTACAAACAAATTTATTTGGAAAAAAGAAAAAGCTATTTTTCACATACATAGTAAACCGAGATTATTTTTACCAAAATTCTGGTGGCAATGTGGCATTTTGGAATTAAAATTAATTGGTTTCATAAACATACAACCGACCCTCAAAGGTTTAAAACAGTAAAACATAATTTAATATGTCTGATAAATAAAATATACCATTGTAGTGTGGAATAAAATATGTTTTTCGCAAATGTTCATACCTTTCCCACTGATCCCTCGAAAAATATATATGCATTATAAAAATTATTAAAATATAAAAATTATTAAAATTAAACAAGACTTCTTTCTTAATTGAAACTATCGTGCCAAAAAGTTACTTAATATTGAAGTATTCTTTTAAACAATGCTTTGAAATTAACATTGTATACACTTAAAGTTACTGTCTAAATATGAAAATTGTCTTATTCATCTACATTCTGCGCCTACTTTTAAAATTATAAACATTTATTAAATATAAAATGTCTGTTGAGATGAAAATAAAGACGTGGATGTGCAAATAATAGATAATTTACTGCTACCAATTTTTAGAAGTCGACATAGACGATTAAATCCGCGGGGAACATTTGAATAACCGAGCCAAAACTACGTTTTTCGCGGTTTTTAAGAAAATTGAAAAAAATGTCTGTTTTGGAATTGGCGTACTGCGCTTGCTATTGAGTGTATAAAAAAGTTGTAAATATGAAAGTTGTAGAGAATTTTGTCTTCTTTAATGTTGTAATTGACAAATAACATGCTAAGGCAACGGGTCTTGAGATATTTAAAAAATAAAATAAAAAAAGGCCCGAAATTTTGTTGTTTTTTGGCCACAGAAAATTTAGCCTTAAAAAATTTTGTTTGAAAACTTTGTTTTTCCATGCTTGCCTCCGTGTGAATAAATTAAAAAAAATAAAATCTTCTACCCGACCTTTTTTAAGGTAAAATGTACATTTCTCCTGGATTATCTGTTAATTGGTATAACAAAAGTTACATTCAGAAGAGGAAAAAAATATGCTGAGAACACACTTCTTTTCCAAATCTGAACTGATTTTCTTTGTAACTATTATAAAATCATAACGAAATTGATGAATAATTGGTAATTGAAATTACAGAAAGAAAAAGTAAATTCTCCCGGGAAAAATTTAAATTATTCCACTGTATCTGATATTCATAACAAGTTTTTCAAAATGCCTACTGTGACAACTTTCTCACATATAAACTTCATTTGTGTCTTGGGATACAGTCTTTTGAGAAGGGGAAAAAATAAATATATATACATATATATATCTGGTAACGGAAGTTACATAACAAAGGTTACACAAACCAGGGATTTTAGCGAAAATTATATCACAAACCATGGCTTGAATTTATGTATTGTTTTATTACTTTCTTCTATCTTTACAAGAAGAAATTATTGGATTCGTTAAGAAATTCGACTTCCGGTTTTCGACGGATTTATACGTTTTAGAAGGTCCTGAACACGATTTGACTGTTTTAGAAAATGTCTGTCTGTATGTGGCACAAATTTTGTGGCGCTGTATCTCAAGAACTAATGCACAGAATTTAAACTTTAGCTTCAATTACACCTTGATATAAATTGGTACTGATTATTTTTTTGTGTAAATCGGCCCACAGATGGCGCTGCTGTGCTGCATTTTTCACATTTTCCGCAATATCTCTATCTCAAGAATTAATGCACGGATTTTCATCAAGCTTCAGATTCAGTTAGACGTTGACATAAGCTGTTGCTGATTAGATTTTGATGTAAATTTCTGAACAGGCGGCGCTGTATAGGTGCGGTCACAGATTTACGGTCACCAGTCGCCACGTGGCGACTAAATTTTTTGCTGTGGCAACTAACTTTCAGTGTCTTAGTCGCCAGAGATCAATTTCCAGTTTTCTCAGTTCCCGACGCGGAATTTTGATGTATTTTTTTTTCTTCTGCAAATAGAAAGGCACTCTTTTTACTGGCCGAGATCAAGTATGACCTTGATAAAAAGGTCAGGGAATTTTTGTGATCCCAGTTACCATTATGAACGCTGCCCCTGTGATGTACTGCTTTCTTACCGAACATTATGTTCGAATATAATTCTGCGCATGTCCGCTCCACTAAAAAGCTTGCAGCTGCGAAGCTCGGCACATGAGCGTGCTAATGGTAAAGCCCTTTGGACACCAGCGAAAACAAGCATTTCTTTGAAAGTTTCGTCGGAAATCCAGAGTTGAAATAAACACTCCTTTACTGCAGATTGGCTCACGAGACAGTCCAAAGTTTCCGATTCGATGGAAGTTATTTAAGGGCTTTGGATCATGGAGTCGCGAGGATAGAGGATTCCGAACTCTGAAGAAAAAAGAACAAAAAGAAAAAGAAACTCACACGAAAAAATGCTTAACGCGAGGTTTATTCTCGCTGTGTAAATGTTTTTTGCAAGTGCGAGATTTTCATAGAAGGAATTTTTATCACGAGTTTTGTGAATTTAGCCCCTCTGTAATTTCCCTTATCACTATCTTATTCCATCTAGATCTAGAGTGTTAGAGTCCTGCATCGGGTCCGGTTCGCGCTGCATTTTTTCGTTTTATATTATACTTTTTTAATATCAAAGTTTCAAGAATTTTAGAATTAAATTAAATATATACATTTGTTGTATCTAGTCTGTATTTTGTTGTACATGTGCATTTATTAATTAAATTATTTTTCATTTTGAATTCCTGAGTTTTTTTGTTAAGTTTTTTCCATATAAACACTATTGTTTTATCAGTTTGTTTCACAATGTGGCCACTAGATTTTGGTTAGGAGCCAAAGTAACGACTGGATTTTTGGGGTTTAGGCGCCACTGGCTCTTTAAAAATTTTGGGAATCTGCACCTATGCGGCGCTGGTATGATGCATTTTTTAGGATTTACTCGATTTTAGTGATAGTCATGTCTCAAGAACTAATGTAAGAATTTTCATAAAACTTCATAATTTTCATATTAAAAAAAAAAGGCCATAATAATAATAATAATAATAAAAATATGGTCATTTTTTTCCCATTCTGACCGGAAAATCAGAGTTCTGACATTTTACGGCTGCTCTTTCATCTTCACCTAACATTTCATTTATACTGGCTGTTACATAATAACGGAAGCCACCAGTCCATCAGAAGAAAACAACTCGATTAATGCGGAAACTCGGTTAAGCGGGACTCGGATAATCGAGACTCTACTGTATAAGCATAACATAAATCGAACAGATCGATCTGCGGCATCGCCTCTTGCGGGATTTTGTCCAAAATGTAATCAGCATCAGTTCACATAAGTGTAGAACTTCATGTGAAATTTCATCCTAGTCTGCGCAGTAATTCGTGAGTTAGTGCGCCCACAAAATTTGGTTGCATGCAGATAGACAGACAGACATACAGTCTCGCGGACAGGAATTTTTTCTAAAAACAGTCAAATCGTGTTTAGGGCCTTCTAAAACGTGAAAATCCATAGAAAACAGGAAGTCGAAATTTTTTATGAATATAATTCTTTTTTCTTGCGTAGATGAAGAAAGTAAAAATGGGTGATGAATACAATTATTATTTATAATAAAACACACATACTACAATATATATTAAAACACACATAAATAACGCCTGCATTCAACAGTTAAAGATATATATAAATATTATACAGACAGATGCATACAATAAATACAATAAACCCAACTGGAGTGAAAAATTAGCCAGAGCCAGGAATCGAACCCGGGACCACAGTATACAATATATTTGTTAGAGTGTTAGTGTGTTAGATATTTGTGGTTAGAGCAGCAGTCTTGTATACTGTGGTCCCGGGTTCGATTCCTGGCTCTGGCTAATTTTTCACTCCAGTTGGGTTTATTGTATTTATTGTATGTATGTCTGTATAATATTTATATATACCTTTTACAATTATTATTTATTTGTTTTGCTTTGTAAATAAAGTCTTAAACATACCTAAAGTTTTTTAACACTAGAAAGCCCGCGAGCAGTCATTTTGACTGCTACCAAATGAATATATCTCGCTTCGAACCAGAATTTTTTTTTATAAAACTACTTTAAAAGATACAAAAAAAAAACTAGTTAAATCTATAAATTAATAATTTAAAATAAAAATTCTGGTGTGAAATATTTTTCTAAAAATTGAGTAAAATTCTCGGTCTTTCTAGTGTTAAATAAGCAAATAAGATATATTAAAAGTGGTAGCGACACTGAGTGAAAGTGCTGGATACTTTACAAGGAAAAAATTCATCATTTTCAGGCCATGAAATCTGCATGTAAAGTAATTACCCTAGAAAAAATTAAAACCACAAATTCTTTAACCATAAATTTAGTTTGATTATGGGAAAGCTCGGAACAATAAAAAGAAGCGTAGTCTACCTTCTGAGTAATGGGCACTTCTGCTTGGTAACCGTATTTCTAAATTTTTAAATTGAATGTAGAAATCTGGCAAACCATTCGCTTTCACCATTTTCAACTTTAAACTGACGTTTTTTGTAAAAAGGCAAATATTTTCTTAGAAGCCACGTGTATTTAAATGTTTGTTTTGGTTTGTTTGTTTGTTTTATTGGACACATACATCAGACTTGTGTGCTTGACAACAAGGCCCGCTTATAAGTCATCGTCGATATACAGGGACGAGATAGCACAATGAAATTTACAACACAGAGAACTTTTACATCCGGGAGCTCCACAAAGAGTGTGCAATGGAGCCAGCGGGAGTCGAACCCGACAAGCCTCCTACGCTCTAAAGCGATTAGCAGCGTGGTGTCTTAACCACTCGGCCACGGAGGCCCCTATTTAAATGTGGTGCGTGTGTAAACAAGAATTATAAACATAAAATTGTGACTAGCGGAAATAGTGATATTCATACTCCCAACCCTCTGCCTCCTTGGAGTGCTCCAATGCTCGTGTAGCTTTACTACATATGTGAAGATGGTAGCTTAATTACTACAATATCCACCACGCAGTTTAAGAAAAACGTATTCAAAACTTTTGAGAAAGATATTGGCGATTTGGCACACGATATAAACAAAAACCTCTAGAAGCGCAGTTTTTTTAAAATTTATTTATTGAGCGCTAGGAAAGGTAGAGTTGGAAACGGTACGTCACATTTCACCTGTTAAATTTAATTCCCCAGATGTTCTTCGGCAACTGCTAAAAGTGATTTAAAAAAAATAAAAGAAAGAACTTGTTACTAAACACAGATCATTTTAACAAGCCAATTTACGAACTACTTCTTTTTACTTCCGCATTTGATAATGAGTGCTATTACAGACCACTTGAGTAACTCTCTAAAGCATATGTTCTAATAACTAAGATTTCACCACTAAAAGGAACATCTGAACATTTTGACTTTTGCCAGACACCTTTAATTATTATATATTTTTTTCTACGCTGCGAATATGTGTTTTAGCAGCTTTATGTATACTCACTCTTAATCATGTAGCCTCTCTGTTAAGACGGAGTTTCTTATACTCCAGTAATATGTTTAATTATAAGTATTTAAAGCTAAAAGTTGAATCTTTCTTTATCGTAAAAACACACAATACTAATTCATATTACATTATATCTTCCCATGGATTTAGCGATTCATATTAAGCTCTCAAAGGATACTTCAAAGGATAAATAATGCTTCACAAAATAAAATAAAAATAATTTCTTCAAGAAGCTTTTGGATAAATCCCTGACCACGCCACACCGATGAAGTTATACGTCATCGCGATATTGATGAATCCCAGGTAAGAGCATTTTACCTATTTCCATTTCAAAAGCAGCATAGCCACAAGAGATTTTTTCTAATTGTTTAAATATGAGACAGCGAATTCCTGCTATCGAGAATGGAGTGCTTTTGGCTTGATAGGCCACTTAAACTCCAACAAAAAGATTAATGAGACAGATAAAGTGCTCATGTTTAGCGAAAAAGAAGAAAAATTTTATATAGTGGCTTAGATTATAAATATTAAAAATATTCATGTTCTGAATAAAAAAAAAATAAAAAGATGCTGCATTGAATAAAATAATGAATGTTATTGTACCAGAAATATAAAGGTGAATGAAAAAGAAACATTTATATATTTATGTTTTATGTAATGAACATTTAAATAATTAGTGAATGAACAATTTGTTGGTTGTGAGTAATAATAATAATAATAAAAAAAAGAAATCGTTCATTTTACAGTAACTAAATAAATAAAAAGGAAATAGGTTCGTCGCATATATAAATAAGAGTAAACATGGCAGGGATAAAAGACGTCCAAATTGTCGAAAAATTAAATTCGCATAATTACTCAAATTGGAAATTTCGCGCAGAAATGATTTTAATAAAAGAAGAATTGTTTGATGTAATAACACAAAATCCCCCAGATCCAATTACCACGGACTGGACGAAGAGGGACCGTAAAGCACGTGCAATTATCAACTTGAGTATTGAAGACTCACAGATCGTGCATGTAAAGCACTTAAACACTGCCAGAGAAACCTGGCAAGCTTTAAAAACAATTCATGAAAGGGCTAATCTCTCAAGCAAGTTATATTTGCTGAGAAAATTATACGGAGCAAAACTCCCAGAAAACGGCAATCTAATAAAACACATTACACATATTTTAGAACTTGTTGATAAACTTTCAGCCATAGGCGAAACTATTAATGACTCGCACATTTCAGCTCTGTTACTTTGTTCATTACCACCTAGCTACAACACCTTAATTATAGCCCTCGAGGCCCGTCCAGAAAATGAACTTAATTCAGAGTTTATAAAAGGAAAACTCACTGATGAATATACAAGACGTTTAGAAAACACAGATCAGAGCGAGAATTCCTCAAAAGCGTTTAAAACGCATAAAAGGTTTCCGGCTGAACACTATAATAAAAAGGACAAACAGTGTACATACTGTAAATTAAAAAACCATACATACAGAGAGTGCTGGCATCTTAAGAACAGAAACACTTACTCACCGTCACAAAAACAACAGCCGCACAAATCCAAGTATTACACATCATCGTTATGTTATGAAGACGCAAACTATTATAGAGAAAACAAAAACCGTGAAACAGAACCAATTCGGATTAACAAAACACAGGGCAATTCAAGAAAAGGCAGCGACGCAGCTTTTTTAGTCCAGAAACCAGGAAAACAAACCTGGATAATCGACTCAGGTTCATCGACACACATTCTAAACAGTAAAGATGCATTCACTAAGTTTAACGACACTGAAAAGACGACAGTCATCATTGCCAATGGCAAAACACTGAATTCACACGGTACAGGTGAAACGACATTTAAAACAAAAACATCCGATGGAGGGATAAACACAATCACATTAAAAGAAGTATTATATGTACCAGAATTAGAATCGAACCTCATATCGGTAAGCAAAGCAACACAGAATGGCTATAAATTAATTTTCGATAAAGAAAAATGCACGTTATCCCGAAACGGGAATATTTATCTTGAAGCAAGAATGAAAAATAATTTATATCAAGTCGAATTATTAGAAAGCGCTGAAACTAATAAAGTAAACATTGCACATGAATGTAAAAATAAAAATTGCATAGAAGTTTGGCACAAACGACTTGGCCATCGTAACTATAATGCGATAAAAGAATTAATAAATAAAAACTTAGCAGACGGTATAAAAATAAATAACTGTAATCATAATGCATTGTGTGAAATATGTATCCAAACAAAAATAAGTGATGCCCCATATCCGAAATCAACAAACTGTCCCAAAACAAGCAAAGTGCTCGATCTGATACACACGGACGTGTGCACATCTATCGGTACACCTACTATCGGGGGAAAAACAATGTTCGTCACTTTTATAGACGACTATTCAAGGTTCACAGTAATTTACTTACTTTCGCATAAAAATGAAGTTCACGAAAAGTTAAAAGATTATGTAGCCATGGTGAAAACCCAATTCGGCAGATTCCCTAAAGCTATTAGATCCGATAATGGAGGGGAATATTTAGGTAAACAAACGGAAGAATACCTAAGGGCAAGAGGTATCCAACACCAGTTTACGGTACCATTTTGTCCGAGCCAAAACGGCGTAGCGGAAAGAAAGAATAGGTCATTATTAGATATGACTAGGAGTCTACTCTCCGAAGCAGGCTTACCTCAAAAATTCTGGGGAGAAGCCATAAATACCGCCAATCACCTGCAGAATAGGCTACCAACCAAAATAACAAACAAAACACCGTTCGAAATTTGGTTCAACCGAAAACCCACCTTACACTACCTGCGTACATTCGGCTGTAAAGCTTATGCCTATATACAGAAACATCAGCGAAACAAATTAGATGATAGAGCGCAGGAAGGAATACTTGTGGGGTATGACAACAAATCAAAAGGTTACCGTATATTTACAAAAGAAAACAAAATAATAATAGCGAGAACAGTTAAATTTATAGAAAATAGTGAAAACAACTTAAAAGAAAGCGAAGAGGTAGAAAACTCAGACAATGACAACAACTACATTCAAACAGAGTTAAGTAATTCGGACGAAGAACCAACCGCGTCCAAACAACCCGACGTAGAACCGAGAAGGTCTCAGAGGTCAAATAGAGGAGTACCACCCGACAGATACGTATGTCACGTAAAAACAAATGACACATTCGAACCAACCGATTTTTATGACATAGCAAACATGAACAACCCAGTAGAAAAAGAAAATTGGCTCAAAGCCGCTCAACAAGAAATCCACTCATTAAAGAAAAATAAAACTTGGGACTTAGTGGATCCCCCACCAAATAAGAAAATTATTGGTTGTAAGTGGATTTTTAAGAGAAAGTTAGATAATTTAGGAAATGTACAAAAATACAAGGCCCGTTTAGTAGCGAAAGGATATAATCAGAAGTACGGCGAAGATTATGATGAAACCTTCGCACCCGTAGTTTCACACACAACAATCCGCACATTTTTAGCCTCAGCGGCATACAAAAATCTTTCTGTTCAACACATTGACATCGACACTGCATTTCTTCACGGCGAAATAGAAGAAGAAATTTTCATGAAACAACCAGAGGGTTTTATAGAAAAAAATTGTGAAAACAAAGTGTGTAAACTGAATAAAACAATCTACGGCTTAAAGCAGGCAGCTAGAGCCTGGCACAAAAAGATCGCAGAATCATTAAAAAACATGAATTTTGTGCAAAGCACTGCTGACTCATGTTTGTTTACTAGAAAAGAAAAGGAAAATTTCACTTATATCATCGTCTACGTTGACGATATTTTAATCGCGAGTAAAAGTGAAATAATTAAAGATGTAATAAAACAATTGCAAAATGAGTACGGAGTAAAAGACTTAGGCGAAATAAGTCAGTACCTAGGAACCAACATAATCAAAACGAATGATGGTTACAAATTAAACCAAAAGTCAAAAATAGAAGATTTGGTTAGAAAGTTAAATTTAACAGATGCAAGACCTATCGGTACACCGATGGAAGTAGGTTTCTATAAATTAGAAGATAGCGACTATTTACTTCCGAACAATACAAAGTTTAGGCAAGCGATCGGTTCGCTCTTGTATATTGCCACAGTCACTCGACCCGACATTATGGCACCAGTAAATATACTTAGTAGGAGAAGTGCAACGCCACGCGAGAAGGATTGGAAAGCGGCAAAAAGAATTATTATTTACCTCAATTGCACAAAAAACCTATGCCTAACAATAAGTAAAAATAAACCACCAATACTCATCGCGTATGCTGATGCTGATTGGGCTGGGGACACTAAAAATAGAAAATCAACCACCGGCAATATTTTTTTTCTGGGTGATAATCCCATTCAATGGACTACAAAATTACAGTCAAGCATTGCATATTCTTCCGCTGAAGCGGAATATGTGGCTGCAGCAACCGCAGGACAAGAAATTTTATGGCTATTAAAACTGCTAGAAGATCTTAACTTGTATCAAGTAAAACCTATTTTACTTTACCATGACAACCAAAGCAGTATAAAGATGATAGAAAATGAAAAATTTTCGAAGCGGACAAAACACATTGATATCCGCTTTCACGCCATAAGACAATTAAAGGAGGATAAAATTATCGAATTAAAATATTGTCCCACGCAATACATGATTGCTGACTGCTTGACAAAGCCCACACCCAAACCTCAACTTTTGTGTGACATCAAGACTATGAACTTGTTACCTTATCCATCTGAGGAGATTAAGGAGGGGTGTTAAATTTAATTCCCCAGATGTTCTTCGGCAACTGCTAAAAGTGATTTAAAAAAAATAAAAGAAAGAACTTGTTACTAAACACAGATCATTTTAACAAGCCAATTTACGAACTACTTCTTTTTACTTCCGCATTTGATAATGAGTGCTATTACAGACCACTTGAGTAACTCTCTAAAGCATATGTTCTAATAACTAAGATTTCACCACTAAAAGGAACATCTGAACATTTTGACTTTTGCCAGACACCTTTAATTATTATATATTTTTTTCTACGCTGCGAATATGTGTTTTAGCAGCTTTATGTATACTCACTCTTAATCATGTAGCCTCTCTGTTAAGACGGAGTTTCTTATACTCCAGTAATATGTTTAATTATAAGTATTTAAAGCTAAAAGTTGAATCTTTCTTTATCGTAAAAACACACAATACTAATTCATATTACATTATATCTTCCCATGGATTTAGCGATTCATATTAAGCTCTCAAAGGATACTTCAAAGGATAAATAATGCTTCACAAAATAAAATAAAAATAATTTCTTCAAGAAGCTTTTGGATAAATCCCTGACCACGCCACACCGATGAAGTTATACGTCATCGCGATATTGATGAATCCCAGGTAAGAGCATTTTACCTATTTCCATTTCAAAAGCAGCATAGCCACAAGAGATTTTTTCTAATTGTTTAAATATGAGACAGCGAATTCCTGCTATCGAGAATGGAGTGCTTTTGGCTTGATAGGCCACTTAAACTCCAACATCACCTATTCTTTCACAACTAAAATTGAGAGCAAAGGACCTTTCAGAATAACATAAAATATTTCAATTTATTTTTGGGCGGAGAAATCATTTCGGATTAAAACGTCAAGTTTCAGCAAAATTATACTATACTCTTTCTTGTTTGACACGTTGTCATGCAGTAGAAGTTTGATGCAGTACATGCAAAAGGCATAAAGTTTTTATGGTTTTATTTGCACCTCTATTTGTTAGAACACAAACATGTTACAATTTGTGGCATTAAAACGAGCAGTAAGTTTTCTCAGGCACACCAGATATTTTTTGACCGTGCGAAATTTAAAGAGTATCCCTCTCTGTAATTTATATACAGGGTGATTATAAATTTTTTTTATAAAATAAGAGGGGTTATACTACTCATCCAGACGAGCAATATTTACCATAGAACATGGGGTCGCAGTCCACTTATTGAGTCATAAATTCAAGGTGTTCTACCAGTTCTGTAGTTGGAAAAAAATATTTATGGGAATTAACCTTTTCATAGAGTAGACGTTGAATGCTGCCGGATTTTTGCTAAGTCAAAATCCAATTTAAAACATTTAACCAAAGCCAACTTTTTTCAATTAACAGTTATAATTATCATATTCTAGTTTTTATAGTATTGTATTTCTGTAGCATACATCTAAAAGCAATATTTAATGAATCTCATAGTAACATTTTCCATCATGAATCGAAATAAACTGAAATAACAGAAATAAATCCATACTTACTGGCACATCTATCCTAGAAGTTTCCAAAAGAACGATGATGAGAGATGTTTTATGTGCTTTCTGATTTACAAGTTGTCTCGTCTTCTAATTTTCTTCCTGATCACTACCAAGATTTCACATATGGTTCCGGACAAAGATTTTTTAAGGCCGTTCTCAAATCCAAAAGGGCAACTTCCTGTCATAAGTTTTAATTTATTTTTGTTCGAAAATGCGTGAAACTAGCTGGTATTATTGTTCAGAAACTATGTCATCGAGCTGTTTTTTCCATTTTTTTGCAAACGCAAATCTTTCAGAAAATAATGTCAAAGTGGACCTTTTGAACCGAATTTCCGCGCGAAAGTAGAAAAATCACTTAAGAGCGTGCGAAAAACGGGTTTGTCACATGATTGATATCGCTTATTACTCAATGGGTAATTGATTGATAAAAAAATGGAAAAACAGTTCAATTCCAAATCGCTTCCATGGCCAGGCTTTCCAATTTTATATCTTTCCATTAAAAAATGAATTTGTAAATGTGTCAGAACGTTTTGCGTTCTTCAGCGGAGCAGTTAAGAACAGCCTTAAGGGAGGTTGCTTCTACACGGCTTATGAATAGTGAAACGGATTTGCTTAAAACTAGCAGAAATTGTCGTTTCGCTTAACAACAACAAAAAAAAGTGCTCGTTCCCGATATTTTTTCTTACGGCAACAAACCAAATATTTCTGGGAACGGCGTTCCCACGCGTTCCCGCCCAACTACAGCACTGTGTTCTACCCTAATCGAACATTGGTTGACGGTAATAATTTTCAGCAAACTAAAGTATATTATAATGAAACTTTTAATTGACATTCTCACTTTTTGTTGTAAATAAGATAACACGCAAAAAATAAGTGGTAGAAGTTTCCATTATACGCGCCAGCAAAATGCATTGGACACTCCACATTTTGGACTGTGATTATCAGTTCAGACGGTATCATCGATTGCGTGAGTATCCTGTTTCTCCAGAACTTTTTGTGATGTTATCACGTTTCATACAAAATAAGGTACACACCGTTACATTTTTATTTTTCGCAAAATTATTACCGACAAGCTGACTTCAGTTAGAGTGAAACTCCCTGTATTTGTGACTCAATAAGTTTTTTGCGACCCATGTTCTATGGCAATTATTACTCGTCTGGATGGGCATATACCTCTTATTTTGTAAAAACAATTTAGAACATCCCTGTATATAAATTATAATAAAGGCTACATAAAATTCATCGTACACAAATGAGAAAAACTGAAATTTTAAAATAAACATTTAGTTTTCATCCAATAAAATCTTCCTAATTTCCCGTAATCGTATTAAGCCAATGTTGACGTCAAGTATTAGAAGTGTTTTGCAAAAATATACCGTGTTTACTCGCATAATAGTCGCACTTTTTTTGCCAATTTTTCATTGTGAAAGTCTAGGTGCGACTAAGAGTCTATTATGCGGGGAAATCTACTACACAATATTGTATACTCTAATGTTAAAACATTACTGGTATATGAAAACACATTATAATAAAATTAGTAACTTACCAAATGTTTCAGGATTATTCGCTGTTTATTAAAACCATTTTTCTTTGTATAATATTTTTATACGCATAAAATTTACAAATAATCTTTGTGAAAATTTTGACAAAAAATTCTCATAATAAATCACTTTCACTGAAGGTATCAGTATCACTATTATAATGTGAATCGGTGTCTGAATAATCTCCGTCATTCTATAAAATGTCATCTTCGCTTCCGCCCAAAGTGTTGGAGATACCTGTCTTCTTAAAACTTTTTGAAATTATATCGCTTGTTATTAAAGTCCAGCTTTGTAATATTCAGCTACTCATTAGTTCCAGCGATGGACGCCTTACTTTTTCACTGGCAGTCTTTTCTTTATTCCCATTGGCCAATCCAATCTCCATATACTCGCCTTATATTGTTTTTAAATAGTTTTTTAAACTAAACCGATACGACCAACAGTTGCAGAATCGAGTCCTTCTAATGGCGTGCTTCTACAATTATTTTTTTTTAAATAAAAATGTTGAAAATGGTCCAAGCTCCAATAAATTATACCACCGTTAATTAAAAAAAAAAAAAAAAAAAAAAAAAAAAAGAATATCAGTTTAATTGCTTTTGCGTTCTGATCCCGCCCAGTTTAAAAAAACACGACTGCGATTTTTATGCGAAGAAAATATTTTGACGGTTTTTTCTGCTTCAAAACGGGGGTGCGACTATTACGCGAGGGCGACTATTATGCGAGTAAACACGGTAGTTACAAATACTAGAAAACAGGAATTCTGCATTTTCAGAATTTAGATGAAAAAAAAATATATGTATATATAAATAGTGCAAAACATATTTCATTTTTAAGATTTATAGCACATGCTTTTATTTTATGTAAAATGACGTCATTGCATCCGTTTAAGAATTCCACATTTACGATCCACTCTTAAACATCTACAGTAAAGTAGGCATAGATGTTCACTATCGCGAAATACTACACGAATGCAACAAAAAGATGCCGTCATTAAAGAAACTCAAAAAAAAAAAAAAAAAAAAAAAAAAAAAAACGGCTGTCTAATGATTCATAGGCCTTCATTTGTATATAGTTTATAATAGCTCCATGTTTTAACAGAAATCATTCGCTTATATTTTTTCAAAATAGCACGTATTTTAATTACATTTTCTTTCGGTTGTTATGAAAAAATGGCAACAAAAATATATAACTAATATTTTACAACTATTTTTCCTCTACTTTCTACAGAAATGGGGTACTTCCATTGCCAATATTAAGCAAATGGCTCCAAAAACTACAAAAAAATTAACGTTTCAAAAATAAATGGAGATGCAGTTTTCAAACAAATTGCATTTAAAAGTACTTTTTTCTTCCAAATACGATGGTATAAAAATTGAAAATGTGCGATGCTTAAACTTTTGTTATACCCAATTAATCTTTTTTAAAAAAGGAAGATGATCCCCACCCCCTTGAAAGATTGAAATATTCTTAAACTTTTCTCATACCCAATTAATCTTTTTTTTTCTTTTTTTTAATTTAGATTAATTGGTTATCGAATTTGATGTGAAAATGTTGTGTGAATGGACAAATATTTGGATATATCGTTACAGTTAGACGAATCGCTATAATGGGCGGTCATTATGTCGGATGTCCGTTTCAAAGGTAAATTTAGGGGGTGGAATAGCCCCCTCCCGCGGTAATTTGAAATTTTGTATCTGATAAAGTCTAAAAGGCCAATTACCCCCAAGAACTCCACTATATCTTCCCCGGAGCTGTAAAATTCCCTCCTGAAAAAAAAAAAAAAAATGGCCGACACTTTAAAAATATCCCGATGTAAATGAAATACTATTATGCGGTAATAGTTTAACATTGTCGAGTGTAAGCCATTATTATTTTGCTTTTAGTCTGCAGTAATTAGCGGATTAAAAACAACTGTGCTTTTATAATAACGAATACGTGCTTATGCAAAATATGGAAGCCCATCTTAAGTTCAGAATAAGTGTCTTTTAAAGCCTTGGTTTTAACTTTCTTTTTTTAAAACTTTTCACGAAACCGAATCCTATGTCTGCGTTAGTAAATAAAATAAACAAGCTACACAGACGGAAAAAACAGCTACGTTCTTCTCTGAGAAAAGAAATCTCTCTGACTAATGTATTAAGATTCCATACTGAAAGAACACGCGTTTTGGATTCTTGATCGTATGCAAATAGTAACTCATCACTTTTCATTCGCAGCGCTTTTATTTTATTTCCTGCACTTTTAGAGACGTGGTATTTTTCTAATTACTTCCTGAATCTTATTATGAAGTCGTAGTGGTTGTAGATTAGGGACTGTACATACACTATATGGCCATTAATGACCGTCAACTTTCAATTTTAGACATTTTGTCGAATATTTAGAAATATACTTGACAGATTCTTCTGGAATTTCAGGATTAAAAAGAACAGGTATGACCTCATATTTAGCAATGTCGATTTGATAAGGGGGGCAATTAGGGGGCCAACAAAAAAATCAAAGAAAAAAATTAATACTTGGGATCACCCTGTAAAATAAAATGCACGAAATGATCTATCGCTACCGAATACAAATAAACAGACATTGTGCAATATGTGTATTCTTTTGTGTAAGAATAGCACGTATATTAATAGAGATATAGCGATTTATTTAAAAAAAATTAAAAAATTCTTGCATGTTTTTTGCTTATAGCATGCAAGGTTTTCAACCAAATGTAACGCCGGTAGTAGAAACAATATAGTGCAATTGGAATATAAATATATTAAATATTTTATGAAATATGAGCAGTTGTATGAAATAATTTTTATATGTGCATGCGCGAACGATAACAAGGATATTTTTACATAATTTAATAGTATGGAGCTATAATTATAATATTAACTTTATTAAAAATTTATGACTATAATATTTAACTATGGAACAACTTATTAAAAAAACATCTAGTCAAATATCGTAAAAATTCAGAAAGATATCGGCGTTAGAGTGAGCAAATTTTTAGTTGTTCTCTAAAAGCAGCTGAATGATAAGGAATTTTACACAAATTGTAATTTTTTATTAACTGACTTTCAGAAAAAAGTTATTATTTAGTGACTATCAACCAGTAAGTTTGGAAAAAATGCTTCGATTTTGATACTTCTTTTGGTCGTGGTATAGGCTCGTTCTGGTGGTTATCCAAGAAGAACTAAAGCATCAATAAAAAATGAAAATTTAAAAAAAATGAAAATTAAAAATGACAATTTGTGGAAAATCCCTTATCATTCAGTTGCTTTTAGAGAACAACTAAAAATTTGCTTACTCTAACACCGATATCTTTCTGAATTTTTACGATATTTGACTAAATTTTTTTAATAAGTTACTCCATAGAGTTGACTATTAAATTATGTGAAATAATCCTTGTTATCGTTCGCGCATGCGCAGAAAAAAATTATTTCATACAACTGCTCATATTTCATAAAATATTTAATATATTTATATTCCAATTGCACTATATTGTTTCTACTATATTTTGTCAATTTTTCTGAAACCGACGTTAAATTTGGTTGAAAACCTTGCATGCTATAAGCAAAAAACATGCAAGAATTTTTTAATTTTTTTAAATAAATCGCTATATCTCTATTAATATACATGCTATTCTTACACAAAAGAATACACATATTGCACAATGTCTGTTTATTTATATTCGGTAGCAATAGATCATTTCGTGCATTTTATTTTACAGGTTGATCCCAAGTATTATTTTATTTCTTTGATTTTTTGTTGGCCCCCTAATTGCCCCCCTTGTCAAATCGACATTGCTAAATATGAGGTCATACCTGTTCTTTTTAATACTGAAATTCCAGAAGAATCTGTCAAGTATACTTCTAAATATTCGACAAAATGTCTAAAATTGAAAGTTGACGGTCATTAATGGCCATATAGTGTATATAACGTTATCAATTTTTAGCCATTTTGAATCCCCCTCTCCCCCCTCACGATATTATATGTTATCATTCCTCGACTCCCACACCTAATGATATCGTTGTCAGTGTCTAAAAATTCTTTTTATTTTCACAATTTTTTCTTTCGTTTTATTTTCATACGTTTGCAATGATATACAGATATGGTTATACATTCATTATTCGCATAGTTTACTAATTTAAACGAAGGTAAGAACTTATAAAATATACTAATATATAAAATAAATATAAAAATACTAATAAAATATCACTATTATATATAATATGAAATGAAGTAACGTTAAATCAAATAACACTTTAAAGAGATACTTACTATTTAAAAGTATTTCTTTATATATTTTTGTTATCTAATGGATTCCACAGTATTATTATCTTCTTGCATTTGCATCCTGCACGGGATTAAGCAGAACTTCTTATAAATAAAACGGGTGGACAACATTCTTTCCCATTTTTGGCTAGTAAATATCATTTCGAACCTGGTTTCTCTAACAACGAATTGTATGCGTATATGGCAGAAGAATAGGAAGGGCGAACGTTGGGTGGGTTGTTCCATAATTTGGAATGGAATGATTTCATAATCATTTAATAGCTTTAATAACAACTTTGTAAATATTGTTTAATAAAAATAGATAAGAGACTAAAAAAACAAAATAAAACTAGTGATGTAAAGAAAAAAAAACATTTTTTTTCGGTCAAAAATGATAACGATATCAAAAAATAAACTTTTCCTCCGTAGAGATATCTTACGCTATCAAGTGCCAGACCCCCCCCCCCCCCCCCCCGCGCCCTCTAAAGTGGTGATAACGTTATGTATGTACAGCCCCTTACTGTGCCTTGCGATAGTTTGTAATTCTCTGACTTGTTAAATCTTAAGTATTATTTTATAGCATTCAAAATGTAGAAACAAAAGATGAGGCTGAAATCTGATACATAGTACTTCAAGTTGATAATTTGCATGTTTTTCAAGGTCAGTCTTGAACTGAAATTATCAGTTACCATAATTATTCTACTCAATGAGTCTAAAGACAAGAAAAATTACACATGATTACATTTCACTTGTTATATTGAAAATAAATATTCAATTCCAGGAACTTTTCAGCTATAAGGGCCTTGGCGTTATTTTTTTCTTTCGAAAACCTTGCGCAATTCGGGCTTCAGAAAATGACATTTGTTACCAAATGATATAAAAAGTTATAAAAACAAAATTGATGAACTTTTATACTTGTTTAAATATGATTTTATTTTAATATGTATATATATATACCGGGTGTCCCAAAAAGGACTGACTGATTTTAAAATTCAATAACTTACAAACGGTGACAGATATTTAAAAAATTCTTGCAGGAGGGTTATGCATAAGGTCAAAAGTTTTATTACAGTGATTTTCGATTTTAGTTCGAATTACAAACAATAGATGGCGCTGTAAGCAATACTCGCTAAATACAGGCTCGATTTCTGGTAGTTTCTCTTGTTCCATGCTGAAAAAGGAGATGGAAATGTATTATCTGGGCCATGAAGTACCAAAAATCGAGCCTGAATTCAGCGTTTATTGATCGCAGCGCCATCTATTGTTTGTAATTCGAACTAAAATTGAAAATCACTGTAAAAAAACTTTTGACCTTATGCATAACCCTCCTGCAAGAATTTTTTAAATATTTGTCACCGTTTGCAAGTTATTGAATTTTAAAATCAGTCAATCATTTTTGGGACACCCGGTATATATATATATATATATATATATATATATATATATATATATATTTATGGATTATTATTATTGTTTTTTAATGTATAATTTACTTCTATAATGGAAAATACCCAATTCCAGTTTACGTAAAGTTGCATGTATTTTATAAGAACACTCGGTGCTAATCCGCGCCGTGGAGATATATTAAAGTGCATTTTTCAGCACACCCAAAGGTGTTAGCACTGCTTGTTTCCGCCAAACTGTACCATGCACCCCACAAGCTCAAACTTGCTTTTTTCCAGCTGTTAATTATTATTATTTTTTAAATCTTCAAAATGGAGTTGGTATTTTTTAGTTCTCAGTCCTCTGTCATTCCTTACGCTTTACCGGTAAGTGATATTTACGTTAAAGATAGTGCAACAGAATGGACTTTATATCTACAAAAAGTTTCACTACCCCGGAAGAAGTGAATTCTATAAATTTCATATATAAATTCGGGGTGATTCAAAATGAATGGGACAAAAATGCAAACAACGTTAAATCGCTGTAATGCATTTAATTAGAAAATAAAAATATGGCATGAAAGCACAACCATACAAGTTTTATTATATGGCAACAACAAAAAGTCTGCAATTATCGAAATTGTTACTAGAGGCGCTGTTATTCAAAATGGCAACATCCCCGCTAGAGAAAGCTTGCCGTGGGTTAAAAAACGCAAGATATATGTTGTCTTTCATCAGACACATTTCCCAGCCAAATTGTATAAAGAACCACCTCATCGTCACAAGATCATAAGGTGGATGAAGCAGGACTTACCTCAGGATTTACAGCAATTAAAGCAGAGAATAAATGACGCATTGAATTTAATAGCTACAGATCGACCGAAAATTCGGTTTCGGCTCAAAATTTGAGTTTTGCCGAACACTCATTATCGGCGAAAATGCTGCATAAAATTCGGCCAGACAGAAACTATATTCCAAAAAATCTCGTTTCTTCCTTTGGAAATTTTAAACATTGCCCATTGATTTGACTTGTATCGGCTCAAATGAGACACTCTTTATTTATTGCTGTGAACTTCACTGTTTATAATTATCAGTTATGACTGGCGCAAAACGTGAGTGCAAATTATAAAGCAAGCAATGCATACGACTAACTTCGAAGACTCTTTTCATGTGCTCATGAAAAGCTGCAGACTTAACAGTAATAGAAAATTTTTAGTCTGAAACCGCTGAAAACTGTTTCGAATACTCTTTGAGAAAGTTCTTGTATAATAGATGACATTTAGAAAAATCATTACAAAAGATAAATCGAGGTATGGATACCTAAAACATGTTTTAATAACATGAAATTCGCATAATTAGAAAATCATTCTGTGTCGTTGATCAATTAATTACATTTTATTTTCTCTCTATTCTAAAAAAAAGTAACTACCGCTGTCACCGCCGCCGGTTTTGAATTTTTTGTGACTGGAGGCCTTTCTTCGTTAATATTAAGAAAAATAATGCATACAAAAATATGAAAATCGGTAGTATTATACAGAAATGTTTGATAAACACGCTGATGCAGACAGTTTTCAAATCGAAGAATTATTTTAAGAGATATTTAATGCTAAAGTTGGACAAAATCGTTCCACTAAAAAAGTTTTATAGGAGCAAAAACTATTCATGGGAATTTAATCATTTTTAGATCATTTTATACGTTTGAAGTTCCCGGTGTGCAGACTGTATTTCTTTTTTTTAATTTGACTCATTTTTTGAGGTTTTATTTCTATTTTAAATTAAAATTTTCAGCATATCGAGAGATATTTTTTACTTATTTTAGAAAATTGTACTAATTTAACCTGTTGCCAACTGTATAAACAGCGCAAACAATAATGTTTGCTTCAAGTAAAAAAAAATATTTATACGTGTAAATAAATTAAAAATTTATTTACACGTGACTCTTATAAACAGAAAAAAAACATTTGGAATTAGAATTAAATAATTATGTACAAAAAGCAGGAACTTATTTAAAATTACGTCATAAAAACTATATTTACGCGTGAATTTTAAGAGAGAAAGGAAATTGTCAAATAATAATTTCATTAACATGCGGTAGAAGTGTCTGTAAAACATATTTGTTGAGCATGAAAATATTTAGGGTAGAGTAGTACACAGTGAGACAGCAGCCACTTTGACAGATAATTGTAACTTTTTCTCCAAGCTGGTACACACACATAAAGACCTCATCTTATGCAACACGTGGATGTAGTTTCGGCACTCCAGTTACTCGTCTGACAAAATAGTAAATAATTCTTTACTTTATAGTTGTTAAAGTTACATAAACGTCTATTTTACAGTTTATTTCCTTGAATATGACATATATTTACTTAACCAAACATAGCTATATCTAATAATAGACTATTTCGACAAAACGACATAACCTCTTTAAAGCGATGAAATTGATGTAACAGATGTGGCATGCATTTTGTTACAAAATAACGAAAGAACACAGTGAGACGTGTCTCACTGTTTATACAAAGTTAACAATTGTCATTTCCAATACATAAATGTTCTAATTTAATTATTAAAACCTATTAAAATTATGAAAAACTAAAATCTTATTTTATTTGTTTATTTATTTATTTTTGCATTAGATTTGCATTTATTCCCTTTGAACCAGATTATTTTTATTGTAATAAGTTCTTTATCTTATTTTTCTGTTTTCATTTAAATCACATTTTTGTTTAAAGTAATTTTTATAAATGGATTTTTTTTTCTACCTCTTTTTAATTTCTTACACAACCATTTACAATATGAATGTTTGTCAATAGAATTAAAAAATTTTCTTGATTTAAAAAAAGGGACTTTTGACAAGCAAAAAAAAGTTAAAATATACAAAAAGGGACTTAAGTTAAAATTTTATTATTTTGCTTATTTATATATATATTTATATACGCATAAACATTTTATTTATATACTAGGGGGATCTGTTCCCTGCAAGCTACGCTCGCCAGCCCCCGTTCAGACACCGCAGAAATCTAAAAACACGCTAATCTGATGGGTTTTAAAAATATTAGAGAAGATTGAATTATACTGAAAAAAGCTGTACATATCTCCCTGTAAACGGGTTTCCATTCAATTCCCTTTGATTGCAAAAATTTAAGGGCGAATCAGTTGCTGTTAAGACATCCAATGGTTGTTTTCGTTTTTGATTAAAGAGGATCAGTTAAACATTTAAAAAGAAGCTAAAATAAAATAAATTAAGTATACAGAGTCTTTGTCTCCCGGTATTTTAAAACAATCTCTATAACAATAGCCCAAGTCATGTGACTATCATCAACGGTTCCAGACGGACCACTTCGCTTTTACACTCTAGGTGCCATTTTATTTTGGTACTTTAATGTTAGCCAGGCACAGGTGATAAGTCGCCAAATATTATTCTATCGCCATCATTTCATCTATATTATAATAGTCCAAGTCATCATCTGCCATAAACAATTACGGTCTGATCCCTTCGCCGTTCATATGAAAGTTTGGCACAGATGTCATATACGTCCCATATTGGCGCGATTTTTTAACAACGCCAATTTGGGGAACGCATCAACAGCATAAACAACAACATCCGGCTTACCATATCAAGCAAAATAACGATACTTTGGCGCCAGTTAAGTACCCGTTCCGTATATGACATTGGCGTCAGAAAAAAATCGGCCAATGTGGGACCGTAAGTTTTCCATTTTGATTAAAAAATCTAAATTTTTTTTTTTTTCGAATAAAACTACATAAAATTAGCCATGGTCGCAAAGAATTCTGGGTACTGTTAAGCTAGCCGGATGCAAATCTCGCCAATAGCTTTTTTTCAACTTGCCAGTTAGCATTTTTTTTTTTTTTTTTTTTTTTTTTTTTTTTTTTTTTTCGACTGGTAATATTTGGCCAGATGTCATATACACACAGCAGGTTTGGCGTGATTTTTTTTTTTTTTACGAAAATTTGGCGAAAACCTCGTTTTCAAATACTAGTTACATATGCATTTTTGGTATTACTTAGTTATCCCGTCGACCAAAAATCTATCGTCAAACTATAAGATTAAATGCCAATAATGGTTGATCGTAAATGTCACATTCACTTGACTTTAAGCAAGCTACACGTGTTTACGTCATCAAGTGATTTTTATTTCGACTTTTCATTTGTATATTTATTAATGTTATACTAATTTATTTGTTTTTTCGTTATTTAAAATAAAAATTATGTCAATTTTATAATTTGGCGATTTATATAATTTGGCGAAATTGGTCGACGGAATAACTAAGTAGCACCGTATTTTTTAATTATTTTCTATTATTTTCTAAAGGAAATAAAAAAAAAAAAATTAATAATTATAGAACAAAATAATAGAACAAAATAATTTATATAATTTATAAAAAGAAATAAAAGTAAATAAACATTTATTATCAAATAAACAACAATAGGACCAAAATTATAAAATAGGACCATATTATCAAAAACGGAGAAGTACCGGACCTGAGCTCCGGTAGGCTCCGGCGCAAATTAAGCCCTGCCTATAACCATCGGACGATTAAGACGAATTGATGGATACCTCATTCATTAAAATCCATCCAGCCGTTGGGATGTTTCGAGGGTATAAAGAAATCCACATACCCAGATACGCGTGAAACACATAAATAACACTTCTTTCCAGTCGGGTAAAAAGAGTTATGCAGAATAGCAATGTTTGATATTATTTAGGCTTCATAGCTCTTTGAACTTTCATGGTATATCCATTTATACTTTTCTACTATACACAGCTGTACCCAAATCCACGTTGTATAGTTTTTTGCAAAGTCTTATTATTCTTTTAGCAACTATTTTTTTTTTAATAATACAGTTACTAATTCATATATTTATTGTACGGAACCCTCTGTACGCGAGTAATACTCGCACTTGATCGTTTTTTTTTTAATGTCAATGCTTTTGATTTGTTTTATTTTATTATTTGTCAAGAAGAGATAAATCGTATGTCTCTAGTGGCTTCGTATCATTGTTTGTTATTGACTTAGGATCTTATCTTCTTCCCTGCCTAATCTGTAAAGGAATGGATAAATATTTTGGATATCGGAATTGTTATTTTTGGATACCAAAACTAAAGATAGAGTGGCCGCACTAGTCGCTGATCAACTCCCATTAATTGATCATTTAATATCATAGCTAGTGTTACCAGGTCCACTGTAACAGAAAGCGGGACAATGGCTTCCTAATCGGGACATAAAAACAGGGCTTCGGAGCCGGAGTCGGGCCCATTTTTGAGCGAAAGAGTCGGAGTCGGATCTGTCAAAATTCCGGGATTCGGAATCGGAGTGGTCCATTTTACAAGCAGGTCTGCGTTGTCGGAGTCAGCCCATTTTTGAGCGAAGGAGTTGGAGTCGGATCTGATAAAATTCCCGGGGTCGGAGTCGTCCATTTTTCCCACCGACTCCGCAGCCCTGCATAGAAATACAGTAAATGGAAAAAGCGCATAAAAAGTATAGGTTCCTATGAAAACGGAACCCTGTAATAACCGTAAAAAAGCATGATGCCTAGTGCCTACTAGGAATACAATGCAATTATACATATTAAAACGGAAATCAGTCTAAACTTAAATATTTCTCCGGTCACTTGAGAGCCCGCCTTAACAGGTTTTACTGTATACACAATACAGTAAAATCTCGTTACAACGAATGCCACTTTAGCGAATTTTCCAATTTAACCAATATTATTTGGATTGTTAAAAAAAAAAAAAAAACCTATTCCCATGTTTCATTATACTGGCAAAAGCCATGCTTTGTTTGTATTCGCGAAGCATTATTTAATAAAATAAATATTTTAAAGTAACAATATTTTTTTATATTATTTTTTGCATCTTTATTAAGCAAAAACGTTATTTTATGTTTTGGCGCATTTCAATTTTAGAAATATAAATTCAGCCAAATAAATAAGAATTTCCTCGGAATTTTTTATTTATGATATAAGACTGGTATAAATAAAAATATTTTCGAAGCGAAATTTTACAATTTTTTTTTTTAATTTTCAACTAAAAGCTCTTTTAAAGATCTTTTTACATTTTCCTCTGGCGTTCTCTCACATGGTTTGAAATAGGTATGTTTTGAATCTTTGTAATTCACATCAAATAATCTTTGATAGCAATCTTTGAATAATATATTCGAAGAGAGCTTGAAGAAAGTTATTTCTTCAAACTCCTATTTTCTTGAAAAACATTTGAAATCTGCTCTCGTTGATACTAAGAATTATTGACTGTATATATTATAGTTATTATTCAACCTTCGAATTCAAATAACACTTTATATAACGAATTTAACAATTAATTTTATTTGTTTATAATTCTTATGTTGCCACTTTGCAAAAAAAAAAAAAAAAAAAAAAAAAACAACAACAACAACAACAAAAAAACAATGATTTCACATAATAAGAATAAATTGTGTATTTGAATTATTAACACTGAAAATTAAATTTAAAAAACAGTTTTTGAGATATTTCGGCGGAATAATGAAAATATACTTTATTTATTTAATTAATCGTGATTCTATCTTTAATTACTAACTCCATGATTTATTTTTTCTTCTGAAAATATACGTGTTTCATTTTTTATTTGAAAAACTGCGTCCGTAATGGAAAAACATGTAAAATAAATTAATTAAAATAATAAATTTTTTAATGTTATTCTGTAAAAAAAAAATAATATTGTGCAAATCTACAGATCCTAATTTATTTTTATGTTTAATTTCAAGTCAAAATACTGAATAGTTTTTTAGTAAAGTGTACGAAAAAATGTAACTTGTGTAGCCTAGTAGAGGATTCGCTTCGCTCATCCTAAAAAATATTAACTTTTACGAAATTTTCTGTAAAACAAATTTAATTAGTGCTCCCCAGTGATTCGTTGTAACAAGATTTTACTGTTATCTTATACCGTACAATTTGTGGATATAGAATCGCTATGGATCGAAACAAAATTTCCCTTTTTGCGAGGTTTCCGATTGAACAGTTATAATTGTATATGGCATTCCTTCCGTTGGGGCCATGCGTTTTTTACATTTACGGCATAATCCCGATGTGCACAGGTCCCGTTACCTCAGGTTTTACTAAACTCGTAAAACAGAATATATAGGAATGGGAAAACAGTTCTACGAACATTAATTCATTACCTAAATAAGTCTCATTACGTACTAAAAGTCTCGCTTTATGAAAAATCTATATAGGCTGAAATTTTATACGCAATTGAAAAATAGACATTATTTGGTATAGTTGATTGATTAACCATGCATTTTCTAAAAACAAATCTGTCGGTTTGTCCTGTTTAACATTACATCAAAGAATGGAAGGTTTTTATTATGTTCAATGATGAATTATTTCCTGATTTAACATTGCATTGCGTAATAAGGAAAAATCAGACTAATATTTTAGAATGAAATTATTTACTCAGGAAAATTTTATCCATGTCAGTCAATTCCGTGTCTAACAAAGAGCAAGACAGAAAAATCAGGCGTCAAGAACAGTAAATGAAACACTTTCCAAAACTTTCAGAATACTGTAACGGAATTTCATCCATTTAATAAGACGAAAGAAGCTATCTTATGTAAACGATTTAGAAAACTTATAACAACTGAAAACGTACTTTCAGAAATAATCATCCATAGACGGCAATGTATCCAGTTCTTTGCGTAGCCCTGTATATGTGTTTATTTATATTCTACAAACATATCTTATATATAATACAAATTTAGTTCAGCTGGAAAATGCATAACTCAATTAAAAAGTATCCTTAAGGTTTGTTATCAGTTTGTTATCAGGAATTTGTAGAGAGAGGACACAAATTCCTCTCTCTCTAATGCTAAACCTATGAGCTTGGAAGTGCATCCGTATTTTTCAAATTTCTCCTCACAAAATTAAAATTTTTACCTCTGTTTTCTGTATGCTTTTCTTGAAGAATGTTTCTATCTTTTTTATTTGCCGAAATGTTTCTAAAATATATATTTAATTTTATATTTTAAGTGTTAAAATCTAAGTGAAGCAGGCGAGTTGTGAGTAAGATTTTAACCCTTTAAATAAAACTAAAAGTGTATTTTAAAAATGTTTTGTCCAATAATAATTACAATAAATCTTCAAGAAGAGCATACAGAAAGCATAAGGCGAAATTTTTAATTTTCCGAGGAGAAATGTGAAAAATAGGGATGCATTCCAAGCCCATAGGTTTAGCAGAATTTCCCCCAGACAGTTTCAGAAGGGTGCTGCACCCTGCCTGCCCTTAGGTTTACAAAATAGCACCCCTCTTGCCCCTCATTAAAAAAAAATAGCTCCCTTGTTGCCCCCACCTGAAAAAAGTGCCTTTACTCCTTTTGTTTATTACAAAATTTACTTGCATAGTAAAATTTGACTCATTGCTGTCTTTAAAATAGTGTTCTGTCTACTAAATATTAAAAAGTAGTTTTAAAAATCAAAAGAATGCCTTTAAAAATTTCAAGAAATGCCCTTAAGAATCCAAAACATGCCCTTCAGAATCCAAAAGTGCCCTTTTCCCACAAGCAGCACCCTGCCCTTTTTTAAACCTGGGGGAAACTCTGGGTTTAGTATTAGAGACGGGAATTTCCAGCCTGACTGATGAGGAGCATTAAGCAATTCATACACTCATACACAGGAATGCTTACGATATTTTTTTTTTTTTTTTTTTTTTTTTTTTTTTTTTGCGTAAGCCCGGTATAATTTACACACACCACGTAGTACGCAAAAAATTATTCAAACTTAAAAAGTCATTTCGGCATGCGTCGCGTCGGGAGGAAAAGGTAGCTTTCATATTCCTTGTTTTTTTAAATATAGCTTATTTTACTCAAACATACGGAGCTGAAATTAGTGGAATTCGATTAGATGATTCAATAAAATTTCCTTATTTCTTGTTTTTAAAATTTTGCAAATTTTACTCAAACTTTAAGAAGCTAAAATGCGACGAACCCGATAAAAGAATATTCGTCAATACTAAATTTGAACGAGAATTGCGCCAAATTAGTAAGCTATAGTTTCAGAGGAAAAAGTCTGTGGCTATAGCCAAGTTGGCATCATTTATGGTTGCTTAGTTTTGATCGCCAAATTTGGCGATATTCCGCCAAATGTCGCCAAGCTTCGCGAGAATTTGAAGGTAACGTTCACTAACATTCATAAATTAATACCTGATTTTTAATCATTTGGAAAAATGGTTATTGTCCTCTGTCAGAGTAGGAAATCAAAAACATATCTGAAGCGTTTTATTGGTTGAATCCGCATTTTATTCGTTTTCTGATTGGTCTATACAGTAATCTGTATTTTCCCATTACTTTCAACAGAGATAGATACTTATGTTGTCCCTATGACAAAAAAGTAATAAAAACTACAAAAAAAAATAATAATAAATAATAATAATAACTCAGAAACAAATAGAGATGCAGCTTTCAAACAAATTGCATTTAAATGTACATTTTTTTCTCTATACAACGGTGTAAAAAGTAATATTGTGGGATGTTTAGAAGTTTAAGAATGAAATTTCATTTAAAATTGGTCCAGGAATATTAATGTTTAATCCATGGCGTACGTAATGAATGACCAGCTCCGTAGAAGTTTAAAAATTTACAGTACCGAAAAATGTAATACATGGCGTACGTAATGTATGATCAACTCCGTGCGATTTTTTATGTCTTAAATTTTAATCTTTGAAAAAATAATTTTCCAAATGGTCGTTGTAATTTGTTAAATTGCATTATTTATTTTTTTTTTTTTCTTTAATTGTTGTCTTGTTTCAAAATGTCAAACACCCTAGAATTTCAAACTGCTATATCTCAACCATTTTTTAAGTTAGAGACGAAACAAAAAATACTCCGGAATCCCTGTATCAAGGCTTAACATTTAAACGTAAAATAAATTTGGATTTCTAAATTTTTTGTGTATATTTTTTAGTTGTAAATATTCAAATAGACGCCATTTTGAAACAAGATGGCGGATGAAGTTGGCCAACGAACTCGGCCGAGACATTTGTATGCACTATACACACAATAAATCTCATACAAATTGGTTTATAAATACGAGAGTTATCGCATTACAAAAATCAGATATGTATATATGTTTAAGTCACATTTGAACGAAGGGAGGTTTTGGGGTCTGGGGGTCATGATCGCTGCAAATATGCCAAAATTTTCCGGAACTGCTTTCCGGACGGCTGCATTAGGTAGCTTTTTACTTTTTGTAATGAAAGCTACCTAAAACGCATACCACAACTGAAGCCGCACTTCCGGCAATTATATTGCTCTGGACAGTACCGTAACCGAATTTTTTTGCGTATCCCTGTAAATAAACGATAAAGGTTTTGCACCCCATAATCTACAGAAAACATGTTTTAGTGCAGATCAAAAATGTATATCAATTTTATTACGCTTGACATAGTGTAACATCATTAAAATACACAGCAAACGATTTTTCTCCATAAACGTTATTGTAACGAATTACTTTGCTTGTTCCTGTAAATGGATTACAAAGGCTACGTACTCCTTCCCCCCTTTTGTTAAATTCCTCCTATAATATACAAGTACATAACAACCCAAGTATATTTACAAGAGTTAGAGCACGGACAGACTGAAGACAAACCGAATTCATAAACACTTTTCAACTTTGTTGGAAAGTGTGGAAAAAGAAGTCGTGGCCTGTTTTTTAAAATTCTAAAATAACAAAACCTGTGGAAATATTCGATAAAGATTGGTTTTAAAAATGTTTTTCCCTACCTTAAATATTTATGAAGTAAAATAGTTAGATTAGAAACATGTTCAAAATGCAGCTTTCAGAAAACGTCTTTTTAAAAGTAAAAATATAAGTATAGTAAAAATATTTTCTAAATTAGTTGTAAGATCAGTTGTTTTTCGTACATAAACAATTAAATAATAGTATGGTATGCGGTAAAAACGCATGAATTTTAAAGTATTTTTTTATTATATTGTTTTTTAAAATGAAATTTCATGTGGCCTGAAATAAGTTTCTGAAATTATTATTTTGAATGGAAATCTATCTTATAACTGTTTGTGAGCCATCAGCACATATGTTTTTGAAAGTTGTTTATTTTATGGAAACCCAATTAAGAAGTGACATATTCGTATTTTTAAAACTGTGCGATATACAGTGAATTTGTATTTTTAAAATTGTGCAATGTACAGTGAACTCCCGTTGAACTTCCAAGGTATAGGCTGTTTCATCCTCACTGAAGCATGTAAAATATGAATGTTGTGAAACAAACTCTTTCGTTAAATTAATTTAATTCAGTTTTTGATAGAAATTAAGTAGGTTACCAACTTAATTCTAAAAAAAAGAACTTGTTCTTTCATTTAATAATTTTAGCCAAAAAGCATGTTAATGACAATTTGTTAATGCAAAAGAATAAATTACTGAGGACAAATAAAATATCTAAAGAAATTGCCGTATTTACATAATTTAACTTTAATTAAAGCCAACTCTCACTTTTCTTAGCGTTGGCGAACAACCCATGCAATTTTTAACCCGCCAATGCCCGTTGTCATCTCCAGATTCTTTAAAAATGAAAGAAATTTCTTGTAAGTGAATATGTGCACCACCGCGCGTTTATTGGGATCTAGAAGCGTTTACCTAATCATAGAAAAGCAGCATCATATATCTCGGATTTTCTGATATGATATTATAACCAGGGGCCTCGCGGAGAGGGTCCGAGGTTGGTGTCACCGATTGCGATGAACATTTGTGTATTGATAGAGTATAGATAGTATATAAATATATGACCGCCATAAAGCGCAACCTCCAGGGGGGGGGGGGGGTTGAGAAAATAAGTCACAAAGTCTAAGTTACAGTTCATAATCGGATAAATTTCCTTCTTTTGCAAGCGGTTCAGTAGCATGGTCGGCAGCATGCTGGATTTGAGATTTTTCTACCCTGATTCAAATCCGGCTCGGACTTGTTTTTCGAAACGAAAATTTTTATCAATCATTTTCGAACCGCAATTGAAAAAATATGTATAATAATTGAATTTACGAAAAATATGAATTAAATGTATGTTTTGTAACATACAGGTTCTTTTTTAACTACGAAATTTTGCATGTTTAAATATATAATAAAAAGTTAAAAAAATAATTATTGTTGTTATTTAAAATTATGTACAGTTATTTCAATGAATAATCCAATATTTTTCACAGAGAAATAAATTAAAACACGTGATATAAATGCGTGAATAATTATATTATTTTAATTTTGTTTGTATATGAATGTATGTCGAATATTTCATGATTTTTTTAATGCGCTTTTTAAAATTCTTAATACGACTTTTTTTTATTTCGGATTTGTAGTTATTACCTACGTCCTACGTAATAACTATTTTCAGCAATTCAATATCTTTTTAGAACTTATTTTTAAGCACAAAGACTGTTATTCTAACTATAATCATAAGAAACCAAGAATTAAAAAAATTAAAAGTTTAAGCTAGTTGGTAAAAAACGATACATTTATTTCACTGTGAAAAATAGTAGCTTATTTATGTAAATAACAGTAAATAAATTTTTAAATTAGCTTAATTTTATGGTCTATAAAAGTTCTAATTGACTTTTTTTTTAGTTTGTTATTATTATTATTTATTTATGTTATCTTTACTTTTCATTAAATACATAAACATGAAAAGATTTGCAGTTAAAATTGTATTTACATAATTAAACTGCATTATATAAAAATGTTAAACAAGAAAAAAAATCGATTTTCGAAAGAAATTACTAAGTAGGCACTTTTTCTAATTAAAAATCCAGAATCCCAGACTTTAAAAAATCATATTAAATATATAAAAGCATATTTTTAATAAACCATGAAATATTTGAAGTATTTGAATGAGGAAATAAAATGAAAATAATATATTTGTTCACTTATTTTACTCCTGTGTTAAAAATTGTAGATATTCATTAAAATAACTGTAAATAATTTTAAATAACAACAAAAACTTTCTGGTCTATAGTCATAAATATGCCTTTTTTTTTTTTTTTTTACTTTTCATTATATACTTAAACATGCAAAATTTCGTAATTAAAAAAGCACTTATATGCTACAAAACATACATTTAATTCATATTTTTCGTAAATTCCAATTACTATGCATATTTTGTCAATTGCGGTTCGAAAATGATTGATAAAAATTTTCGTTCCGAAAAACAAGTCCGAGCGGGATTTGAACCAGAATAGGAAAATCTCAAACCCAGCATGCTGCCGACCATGCTACTAAACCGCTTGCCAAAGAAGGAAATTTGTCCGAGTATATAAATTGTAGCTTAAACTTTGCGACTTATTTTCTCAAGACCCCCGAGGGGTTGCGCTTTATGACGGTCATATATTTATATACTAACTATAACTATACTCTATCGATACTCAAATGTGCATCGCATTCGGTTACACCAACCTCGGGCCCTCTCCTTGTAAGTCTTATAGTTCGGAGGGGAGGGGGGAGGCTTTAAAATTGCCAAGTCAATTATCGACATTTGCCAAGTATGTGTGCAATTAACCGGAAAGTAAATTAAAGTAAAACCAGTAAAAACGGAAACTGTGTATGATGAAAATCCCGTTTTAAACGGAAAAAGTATCGTTTTGCCTTATAAATATCACGCAATTATAGAAGTTAAGACGAAAACCTGTCTAAAATAGCTTTTTTTTCCCCTTTCTGATTCATTTTTTACAGGTTTTACTGGGGTATTTTGCAACAAAGTTAGAAATTTTTTCCTAAATTTGCCAACTAAGATTCGTTATTTTGCTAAGTCTGGATCAATTTGTGAACTTAGTGCCCCCCACCCCACCCCTTTGTTAGGCTCCTCATTATAACCTTCAAAAGTTTTATACCTCCTCCAAACAAGCAAGGCCTTAAAATGGTTCTCAAATTCCCTTCCCAACAACATGAAACTTTCTGACTCATTTTTAAATGTAAAGGCATAAAATTGGTCAATCTGACTGTTTGAAACGATTTGGAATCGAATAGCGTTTTCCATTTTTTTAAATAAATAATTTACTTATTGAGTTATAAGCGATTTTGTCATGTAACGACAAGTTTGCCCATTTCTCGCACTGCCTCGTCGGGAATTTGGTTCAAAACGCCCGACTAGTTTCTTTTTAATGAAAACAATACAACCCATGAATTTGAAATATATATATAGATAAGTTTACTTATGTTCGGTGAAGGGTTAAACTTCTCACATTTTTGGTTGATAGAAAGTTTACTTTCTCTTCATTATTGTCACTGTTTCTTGATATCAAAATAACCAAAATTATAGATCAAAATTGCTTTTAAAAAATAATATACATAAGCAGTGTCGATTCTGCTCGCTCAGTTGCTGAAAATATTGTCCGCATTATCAGATGAGTAGTAGTACGCTTCGGAGATACGTCGTAATTCGTAAATGGAGACGTATTAAAAAAAAAAGTTTTCTGTAGTACGATGTTCAAGCAATGATTAAAGAACTGGAAAAATATCTTTTTGCTTAGACTTTTTTTTTTAGCTCCGATTTGTAAGGGCAATTTCAAATAAAAAAAATGAAGAGTTTTACTATGTGTCTTTATGATTTATTTACCGGAATCTTTTAGCTCTTCAATTATTCTTGATTACAAATTATGTAAGATACTCTCTAATATCTTATCTTGTTTTGTTCCTGACCCTAATGTGACCTTGCAGTAGCTTTTCGTCAAGAAATAGAGTTAAATGAACTCTGTTTTTTTTTTTTTATATATATAAAAAATCGACGCATATGTAGTGAATGATTTAAAGTACGCATATCGCCTATTTTATAGAATTTGATTATATCTTCATCAGATGAACAAAAATGAACTTACAAATGTGTCAGAAAGTAGCTCCTTTGAATTCGAGAACACAGAGTATGGAAATCTAATCTCCAGATGGAGATTTAAATCTCCATACTCTGTGTTCGAGAACAGCCTTAAAGAACTAATTCTCTTCAGTAATTGTCAGTGTATTTTATTCTATTTTAACATAATCGTTTTTCAAAAATCAAATCTTTCGGTTTGTTAAATAAATGATGACAACACAAAGATATTTTTTTTCTTTTAATCTATTATTCATAAAATATTTTATTTCTCGTTAACCCTAATGTAAATGTAAACCTCTGAAAATAGCATCGAAACAATTTACCAGTCGGATTTCTTCAGATTAATCACTACTTTGGAAGAATAAACAGTACGGAAAATTACTTTTGGGTTTCACCTTAGTAAAATCTTGAAATGTTCGTGTATCCATTTGCTATTTATAGAAACAATTTAGCAACACAGCACAAGAATCATTCTAAATATATTCGGTCCAATATTTTGATACTGAAAATGGGGAAATTGTGTACCGAAAATACACAAGAAAATATTCCTTTTAATTCCTCTTTTATTCAACATAACCCTTGGAAAATATTGACTTTGAGCTTCTTCTATATATAAATCGTGTGGGTGACGTCTACTCGTGTTGATATAAACTAATCTTTTCCCACATCCAATAATCTAGCCACATTGCATTAGGTGAGAAAGGAAATAAGAATAAATATGAAATCGAGTCCGATCTATCTAAATTGGACCTTAGGACTGTAGGACCTCGATACGACTTTGGAAAGGTCGAATCAAAATGTCCCATAGTTGAACATGTTTGCTATTGCACATCCAATTAAATGATAATCTGTAAACAATCTGTAATAAAAAAGAGGTGCCCAATTAAACTGATGGCATTGAGCTCACAGGTTATTCACACTAATCGTATATTATCCTCTTATTTATATCTATTATTCATAAAATAGAACTCGCTCATTTTGAGCAAAACGGTAAATAATCAGGGAATCGGCTTATTAGATATATACCAAATTTGAATCAAATTGGGTAATTATGCATGAAAAAACATTTATATAAATTAAGCGGTATTAGCCCCCGTTCCCCCTCCTTTTTACTTAACCAATGAAACTCCAAATCTAATCAGGGAAGCGCCTTATCAGAATAAACCGGTACACCAAATTTGAAGTAAATTGGATAATTCTGCATGAAAAAAACAATTATATAAATTAAGGAGATTAGCCCCCGTTCCCCCTCTTTTTTACTTAACCAATAAACCTCCAAATCTAATCAGGGAAGCGCCTTATCAGAATAAACCGGTATACCACATTTGAAGCTAATCGGATAATTCTGCATGAAAAACCCATTTGTCTGAATTAAGGGGGGTATAGCCCCCGTTACCCCCTTAATCAATGAATCCCCAAAACTAATCAAGGAAGCGCCTTATCAGAATGAACCTATTTTCAAAATTTGAAGCAAATCAGATATTTCTATCAAGAGTTATCGCATTCCGAACATATATACGTATGCACATATAGAACCTGCAGGCACATTAGCTCTCAGGCTTTGATAGCCTGTGACCTAATAATCTGTATCCTTAAAACTGCGAAATGCTTTACTTTGTGATTTCAATAATCGAAATTAAGCTTTAATACAGAAATAATATATAGAATAAGGAACTATAACATCAGTAAATTTCTATTTCCTTGCCGAAATACTAAGTTAATTTTCTCAGTGGTGAATGAAAAAACACTCATTTGTTGTAAATCCTAAACAATGAGTTCCTTTTTAAATGTTGATAGAAGAGAATGGACCTTATGCAGCTGACATCAGACGCCAGAGCTGGCTGGCGGTATTCGGTCTGTTATTCTAGTTACTGCACCACCAGAATGCCAATATGCACAGGCGCAAAAACCGCTAGCAGACGGCTTTAGCCTTGACACAGGTTGAGTGCATACATTTTTGAAAATTTGCAAACTTAGGGAATTTTCGCGCATACAGAACAACATTTTGAATTTATATCTCCCTATATATATAAAATCCTAATGAAACGAATTTATGAAACGATTCTTTGAATCGACTGATTATGTTTCACGGCGATTTCTCCTAAAATATGGAATACTTTGCGATGAAATTAACACCAAAAATCTGTATTGATCTGCAGATCTCAAAACTGGTATTAAATTTTTTTTTAATTCGAATTAGTTTTCGAAATATTAATTTTTTTCTAATTTTAAATACTTTTTTGTACTGATAGCAACTCAAATTTTAATCATAACAGATATTTTTTTTTTCATATTTTAAAAAAGGTTATTATTTTAAACTATTTTGGAGACCAGTTTGGCCTCCCTTAAATCTATGCTTTTTTTTTTTTTTTTTTTGTCATTTTATTTAATACAAAATTTTCATTTAAAACTGAAACATTTAAAATTAATGGTTTTCACTTCTTTCTTTTTTTTTAAACGAAACGAAAAGAAAAATATTTGGCGCAGATGTCATATACGCACCGGGGTACCTAACTGGCGCGAAAATGGCATTATTTTACCCAGTGTTGCCAGATTGGAGACTATTTTAATTCAGATTATTTGACTGTCACCACTTTTTTTAAATAGTATAATTCTCATTATTTTTCAGAATTGTTAATCTATTTTTAAATAAGCATATTTCTATTTCAAAAAAGTGGTGACAATCAACAATCTGGGGACAAGAAAGTCCCCAATCTGGCAACACTGATTTTACCTGACATGGTAACCCGGCTATTGTTGCTTATTTATTTTTGCTTATAATGTTTATTTACATTTATTTTCTTTTTATTAAAAAAATGAATATTGTTTTGTTCTATAGTTATTAATTAATTTTTTATTTATTTATTGTTATTTTATTTTAAAAATAATAGAAAATAATTTAAAAATACATATGTAACTGTTATTCGAAAACGAGGTTTTCGGCAAATTGTCGTAAAAGAAAAAAAAAATTACGCCTAATCCGATTAAATAATGCAGCAAATCATGACAATTAATTTCAAATTTAAAGCAATCTTTTAATGCTACTACTTAGTTATCCCGTCGACCAATTTTGCCAAATTATATAAATCGCCAAACCACTCACCAAATTACAGTAAACTCCCGACTATCCAGCTCGCGACTAACCGGCCCTCCGTATTATCCGGCCTAGTAAAAATTTGCAAGCACTACTAGTAGTTGCAAGCGGCCGAGACAGCCAGGTTCCCGTCCGTGGGAGAGTGCTGACTCAAGACAGGAAGGAGCAACAAGTTGGAAATTGCTCGTCAAACGTGGCAAATGAGGTGCGTTCGTACTATAACTAGTTTTATAATTATTTGCACCCCATGTTGTACTGAATGTATAATTTTTTGCACTTCATAAGGTGCATAGTCTGTAACATCATTAAAATGCACTTCCAGTATTTTTTTTCCCATTCCCTGTAATGTAACGGAACACTTTTGACTGTCCCTGTAATTAAAATATGCATCCGATTTTCATAAAATTTGAAATGGCTCGACAAAACTTTGCAACAGTTATATATTTAAAATTTCAGATCATTCGGAAGGCTGTAACATCATGAAAATGCACTTGCAATAATTTTTCCCCTTGGCCGTAATGTAAAGAAAAACTTTTGACTGTCCCTGTAATTAAACTATACATCCGATTTTCATAAAATTTGAAATGGCTCGACAAAATTTTGCAACAATCATATATTTAAAATTTCAGACCATTCGGTTGGGTAGATTTTGCTCTGTTACATGCGGACAGACAGACAGATAGACGGACGGACTGAACGACGACTATAGGTGCTACGTATTTATATAATTACGAACGCATCTAAAAAGGGGTTGCAAAATACAATAGCAGAGAATTCCAAACATAGTAATTGCAAGGTTTTGGAACATTCTTTTGTACCATAAAGGTGAATATAAATCCTTGTGGGAAACTGAAGTGGAAGATGAGAACGATAAGTTTCTTTCATTGATGAAAAATATACCGGGCTTTGACGATGTCAATGCTGAGGATATTACAAAATGCATAGTAGACAACGAAGTTAATGAATTAACTGACAACGATATTGTAGAAATGATGACACGGGGAGAAGTAACAGAAGAAAAAGAGAAGGATGGCAGGAAAAATCTCATTCCACACTCGGAAGGTTTTAAGACGATTAGACAGCACTGCATTGCATTAGTCAGCAGCAGGAAGCAACGCCAGCTGTACTATCTGCTTGCGTAATTGGAGGGACATTGCGTCGCGGAAGAGGGCTAACAGGGAGAAGCAATCATCTATCAAGTACTTTTCCAAAAAACTCTCTTTTATCTTATGCATAACTTTTCACATTTGTGCAATCATTTTATTAATAAACAGTAAAGATTTATTAATTTTTTTACGAATTAGATTTACGTTTTACGTTAATGTTTTGCTTATTTTGAAACTGTATATAAAAGTTATCTTAAAATGTGTAACATGTTTTTAATATCATGGCGAGGGGAGGGCAGGAAGTGAAAAATATTTATAGAACTCCGGCCTATCCGACTTTTTTGTTATCCGGCCTACCCTTCCACCATATTAGGCCGGATAGTCGGGAGTTTACTGTATACAAATTTACGTAATTTTTATTAAAAAAAAAAAAAAAAAAAAAAAAAAGCTATTGGCGAGATTTGCACCCGGCTAACATAAAAGTACCAAGAATTCTTTGCGATCATGGCAACTTCTATGTAGTTTTATTCGAAAAAATAACTTTTATTCTTTAATCAAAATGGAAACCTTTCTATTGAAAAGCAAAGGGATCAGCCGTAATTGTTTGTGGATAACTGTTGGATAATTGTTTATGGCAGTTACATGGCTTGGACTATTGTAATATAGGTGAAATGATGGCGATAGAATAATATTTGGCGACTTATCACCTGTGGCTGGCTAACATTAAAGTACCAAAATGGCCGCCTGAAATATAAAAAACGAAGGGATCCGCCCGGAACTGTTGGTAATAGTCACATGACTCAGGCTATTATTATAAAGATTATTTTCAATTCTAAAAACGGGGCAATTAATATTTCCTAACGATTGTAGAAAATTATGTCTTGAAAATTGTATTTACATGTGAATATTAAAAGAGAAAAGAAACTTTAAAATAATAAATACATTAATATGTGTTTAACCCTTTCAGGGGCAAGGTACTTCTATTCATAAAATCTTTAAATCAGTGAATGGTACCAGATTTTACAAACAAATTTCGAAATACAAAAATACTTTTGTTCACTTATTTAATAAAAGGAAAATTTTCATCCCAATATTTTGGTGCCAATGTGGCATTTAAGAATTAAAATTAAGTGGTCCAAAAATGAATCACTACCCTTGAAGGGGTTAAAGAAGTAAATTGTATTATGCCAATCGTTTTATAACGCTGTTAAAAAATACCGGGAGGTAAAAACTGTTTATTTAATTCATTTTATTTTAGCTTCTTTTCAAATGTTTAACTGATCTTCTTTATCCAAACACGAAAACAACTATTAATCCAAGAGTCGACAGCACAAAAACCTATGTTATCAAGCACAAGAAAAAAACCTTTATTTTATGGAAGAGTAAATGTAGGGAAATCTAATGGTCCATGTCTGCCTGAAGTGAAGTGGTGCACAAGCCAAAATTTAATACCACCAGTGGTTGACTCGTAGGTTTATCATTGTGTTTGTCCTACAAACAAAAGTATTAAAACATGGAGGACTGGGAGCGGGAAAACACAATGATAAACCTACGAGTCAACCACGGGTGGTATTAATTTTTGGCTTATGCACCATTTCAGTTCCGGCAAGCATGGACCATTAGATTCCCCTACTTCTACTCTTCCATAAAACAAAGGCTTTTTTCTTGTGCTTGATAACATGGGTTTTTGTGCTGTTGGCTCTTGGACTATATTGGATATCTTAACAGCAACTGATTCTGCCTTAAATTTTTTCAATCAAAGGGAATTGATTGGAAACCCGTTTACTGGGAGATCGCTACAGATTTTTTCAGTATAATTGATGGTCTTTTCTAACCTTTTTAAAACCGATCAGGTTAGCGTGCTTTTAAATTCTGCGGTGTCTGAACGGGGGTTGGCGAGCGTAGCTTGCAAAGGGCAGAGACCCATAGTATGTATATGTTACCGTTAAAGCGTATAATCCGTTATTTCATAAAATACCTAGTTATTTTATGAAATAACTAACCAGGCCCGTTAAAGTGTATAAAAATGCTGAATTTTACGATTTAACTAGTTATTTTATAGAATAACGATTGTCTAACCGTTAAAGTACTAAATACGGCACACGAAAGCCTTTTGAACCGATTATAGCTGGTTTTAGTCAGTTTTTTCTTAGACCTCTTCTTAGATCTCTTCTTAGACCTCTTCTTCGTTGCTAAATGTCTTTCGGAGTGCATGTTTTGTCGATATGTGTATTGAACTTGCATAAATTTGTAAGCGGTGGATTTATGTTAGCGTTTTTCATTTGGGATTACTCTCAAAGATTTTTGCAATATTTTTTTAAAACAATGAGTTCTACAGGTATGAAAGATCAATCGGCAAATAAGAAAAACTTATTGCAAGAGAGGTTGGAATCCTTGTTAAAAAAGCGTGAAACAAAGAAAAACAGTGCTATACTTACTCGTCTCGTGAAAGAAATATTGAATTCGATTGCAGAAGTAAGCACTGTGTGATAATAAAAAGTGTGCCTGTATCAAAAATAATATGCAATGTAAATCTAAGTGTCATCACAGCGATCCTTGCTCTTATAAATAATGGAAAATGAAATGAAAGTATTTCATAAATTTTAAATTAAAATGCTCTTGCATTATTAATTAAAAAAAAAAAGCCTATGAAGTGTTGCTATTAAATAACATAATTATTACTGTCAGCATGCCATTTTTTAATAATATTTAAAATTATTATTATTAGTATTGTTGTTGTTGTTGTTGTTTCTTTTGAAAAAATTATTTATATTTTGCGTTTTGGATAAAATCTTTGTGATATGTTTTAAAAAGTGTAAATGTTTTTGCCAATAGGACAAAATACCTAATAATTACGTAATTATAATTTATAAAAAATTAAATATAACTATTGCCACACTGCATTCTGTTATGTTCTATTACTGTTTTACAAATATAAAAATATTATTATATTATATATTCCGTTTTTATGTATTACTTATCAATTCATATCTGTTAATAATTTGAAATGTAGTTTTCGAGTGACTTTAACTATTTATCATCAGTTAATTTCCATAACAACGGATTTTTTTAAATGTCAAAATGATTATTTTGCACTTTAACGGTTAGGCAATCGTTATTCTATAAAATAACTAGTTAAACCATATAATTCAATAATTTTACACACTTTAACGGACTTGACTAGTTATTTCATGGAATTGTATGTGTAGTTGAGCTTATTTTCTGTTTTTAACCATTTGGAAAAATAGTTATTGTCCTCGTCAGGATAGGAAATCAAAAGCATATCTGAAGCTTTTTATTGGTTTAATCGGCATTTTATTCGTTTTCTGATTGGTCTATACAGTAATCTGTATTTCCCTTTACTTTCAACAGAGATGGATACTTCTGTTGCCACAATGGCAAAAAAGTAATGAAAACTACAAAAAAAAAAATTAATAACTCAGAAACAAATAGAGATCCAGCTTTCAAACAAATTGCATTTAAAAGTACATTTCTTTCTCTATACGACGGTGTAAAAAGTAATATTGTGGGATGTTTAGAAGTTTATGAATGAAATTTCATTTAAAATGGGTCGTCAGATTTCTTGGACGATGGAAAAGCCTTTTCCCGAACAGCCAATGAAATGCTTGGATAATACGTAAGTTTCAGGTGGATAATACGTAAGTTTTAAGAAATCTGACGGGTCGCGGGCGATTTTTGTCGCTTGCAATTTTTACGTGTAATAACACTATTAATGTTTAATTCATGGCGTACTTAATGTATGATCAACTCCGTGCGATTTTTTGTCTTAAATTTTAGTCTTTGAAAAAATCATTTTCCAGATGGTCGTTGTAATTTGTTAAATTGCTTTTTTTTTTATTCTTTATGACTAAACTTTAAATACTCATTACCTTAGTTTGACCCTTTCTTAACATTTCCCAAAATAGTTGGAAATTGTTTATGATTTCTGTTTGCCTGGTCGTCTGACTGTCCTTTCTCTTTCTCGTGTAAATATACTCGGTTTGCTATGTAATTAGCATATACATGTTATTGGGGTTTTATTAGGGCTTGTTCGGTATTGAAAATGAAGCGTGTAGCATGTATAGTTCGTTTACAGAGACACTCCAAAGAATTCCGTTACGTTATAGTTTACAAGAAAACAATCGTTTGTAATGCATTTTAATGATGTTACACTATTTCAAACATATTGAAACTGATATACAGCTACAATATTTTTACTGTAGAATATGGTGTTCATAGCATTTATCGTTTATTTACATTTACAGGGACGCACAAAAGAATTCGGTTATATTACTGTCCAAGAGCGGTAATTGCTAGAAGTGCATTTTCAGTTGTGGTATGCATTTTTCAATTTATGTTTGTTTTATTTTGCTTTTAGACCGAGATGCGGCAGCGCCGATAATCACTTCATCGAGTTCACGGCGGAAATTCCGGAATTAGTAAGAACTCGATAACGCAATCGATCTGCCAAGTCATATTTTGGTGGAAAACTCCTGAAAACCCGATTTTAGCGGTTGACTCGTAGGTTTACCATTGTGTTTTCCTGCACCCAAAGGTATGAAAACATGGAGGACTGGGAGCAGGAAAACACAATGGTAATCCTACGAGTCAAAAGCTAAAAACAGGTTTTCAGGTGCTTTCCACTAAGATGTGACTTGGCAGACCGATTGCGTTTTAATATGCGAATCGAGTTTTAACTAATTCTGGGATTTCAGCCGGGAACTCGATGAGCCGATTGCCTGTGCTGCCACCTCCCAGTCTATTTGCTTTTAGAGATTTGTCACTTTTGATAGCGTTATGATATCTTTGTTTCCTTAATGTACAGAAAATCGTTTGCGAGAGTTCTTTTGTAACTATTTTTAATTCTTTATGTTAAATATGTGATATAAATTATCAGTTATGTTCTTTCTTTCAGTTAGAAAGCAAGGCATGGAAAAAACGCAAATTTAAAAATGGCTTTTACAATTTAAATTGTGTGTTGTTTAACACATTCAAAACTGCTCACGGATTTTCAGTGTCATGGAAAGTCTTATTCGAATAGTCAGCAAGATATCGTATGTGTAACCGTAATATGCGATATAATTTTGACCGACTACTGATTTAAAATGTTTTAATTGAAGTGTTAAATGTATAAACTTTTGACCTTTTTTTGAGCAATTAAAATACAGCCTTAAGAATTTCAATATCTGCTTAGCCAAACCACCTTCGAAATTAAAGAATACCGTTTACACTAAAATTGACCCAAATTATTTTGAGAATTACTCAGATGTATACAGGGTTCTCGCTTTTTTTTTAACCAACATTAGCGATTTGGCAGATCAGAAATGAAAAACAGTAGGCAAATGAAAAAAAAAATATTAGCAAAATAGATTCGGCGTGAAACACTGAAAAATCTATCTTTAACTATTTATTATCCCCCTTTTTTACTATGTTCTAAAATAATTTCATTTTTTGTACTTGCTTATTAAATAGAAATTCTACTATCCGCTACAAAAAAATATTAAAAATAAGTAGTATATTCTAAATAACTTCTAAATGTGCAAATGTTTCAATCATTCTTTTAGCAGTCTAAATAAAAAAAAAAAAATCAAAACAGCTATCTTTTATATAAGATTGTGAAAATATACACTAAAAATTGCTACAAGATTTCGATTCTAACCAATAATAATAATAAAAAAAAAAAAAAAAATACTCAATGGTACTTTGCATGTAACTAATAAATTGTACACACACACACACACACACACACACACACACACACAAAAAAAAAAAAAAAAAAAAAAAGAGCAGAAATTGAGCACTTGCAATTTTTGCGATTCGGATTGTTCGTAAAAATGCATTTTTCTTCATGATGGGTTTTTTTTCACCATTTCTTGTATTTAAATTGTTATAAGTCAAGAACCATTAAAGATAAATAGCAAAAACTTGGAACATGTGTCTTTCAATTGTTTTACTTTAATTTTGATTCGGCAAATTTGAAAAAAAATATATTTATTTTTTAAAATATGATTTTTTTTTTTAAGTTACATAATTTTTTTTTCACTTTACATATATATATATATATATATTTAATTAATATTTTTAAAAATACTGAATCAAAATTAAAACTTATATATTTCTGTTTATTTAAATGAAAAAAAAATTAAATTTGAAAAATAATATTTCGGGTTATAACGGTTTTAAATTACAGCACTTTTTTAAATAAATTTTAAATAAAAAAAAATATATGAGGACTTTTATCACTTAATTTTGTTTACAAATGATATGGTTAACCATCACAAAAAAATCTAAAATTTTAACTCAATAAATAAAAAATATTTTAAAATGTGTCCCCTTAACTTTAAATATATCGATACGTATTTACCTTTGCCAACAAGAACTTCTCTACCCCGAGGCGATCGTCATCATCGAAAGTTAACGACCGTCATACATTATGATATAGGTCAGGGTTGATGCACTTTTTGCCTGAGGATAGCTAGACAAGCGCTAACAACTCATTTTATACTGACACACTTTTCATTGACACTTTTCACGGCTGTGTTCCAGCTGATTTAAAACGTGAACTTAACAAATTACTTGTCCCATCTTTATGCTGACAAATAACTGACATTGAATATGTTGTCGGGGATTTCTTCCTTTTTATTTATTTTTAATATACATTATACATTATGTAGAGTATAAAGTGGAAAATGCTGATAGACAAGGGTGCATTGACGTGTCCTGCTATTCTCACCTCTGTTATGACGAGGTCGAAGGGAACCACCGAATTTGTTCATTATAGCAGTATTTACACAATAACAGTTTAGTGAAAGATACGGAAAAAAAGATAATGAACATTACAGAATGATTAAGATGACAAATCACTGACATAGAATATGTTGTCGTTGATTTCTTCCTTTTTATTTATTTATTTTTTAATATACAGTATAAAGTGGGAAATGCTGATAAACAAGGGTTCGTTGACATGTCCTGCTATATTCACCTCGGTTATAACGAGGATGAAGAGAACCACAGAATTTGCTCATTATAGCAGCATTTCTTCTACAATAACAGTTTCATGTAATGAAACATACGGAAAAAAATATATTGAACATTACAGAATGATTAAGATGACAAATCACTGACATTGAATATGTTGTCGTTGATTTCTTCCTTTTTATTTATTTATTTTTTTTAATGTACAGTATAAAGTGGAAAATGCTGATAGACAAGGATTCATTGACGCGTCCTGCTATATCCATCTCGATTATAACGAGGACGAAGTGAACCAACCACAGAATTTGCTCATTATAGCAGCATTTCCACAATAACAGTTTCATGTAATGAAACATACGGAAAAAATATATTGAACGTTACAGAATGATTAAGATGACAAATCACTGACACTGAATATGTTGTCGTTGATTTCATCCTTTTTATTTATTTATTTATTTATTTTTCATATACAGTATAAAGTGGAAAATGCTGATAGACAAGGATTCATTGACGCGTCCTGCTATATCCATCTCGGTTATAATGAAGACGAAGTGAACCAACCACCGAATTTGTTCATTATAGCAGCATTTCCACAATAACAGTTTCATGTAATGAAACATACGGGAAAAAAATATATTGAACATTACAGAATGATTAAGATGACAAATCACTGACATTGAATACACTATGACGCAAAAGTTTAGACAATGACGTCATTCAGCTTTAAAATGTAGAATTATGACGTCAGAATTACAAAAACCTGTAAATATATTCAAAAACTGATTTAAAATGCTATGTACAAAAGACAGTCGTTTTATTTGCTATAATACTAATTTTTTTCATAAAAATTCAAATGCGCTTGTCGCAAAAGTTTAGACACTATTCTAAATTTCTTTGAATATTCGCTGGCATATGCAAATTTAGAATCGATGATGTCACAAATTTGGAGTACTTAAGTTCTGCAAACGATTGCGCTTCATAGTCGACATGCCGAGAGCTAAAGAAATTCAAGTGAATGAGGTTTCAAGGATTTGGCAGTTGAAAGGTGAAGGGAAGAGCGTTTCTGAAATTTCTGCTATTATTAATAGGTCAAAAAAATCTATTTATCGAGTTTTATCGAGTTGTTCCGAATATAAAGCAAAATGTCGGTCTGGGAGGCCACGTGTGACAAATGTACGAGAGGATCGCCTGATACAAAGACTAGCGAGTATTCAACAAATGAGCGTACGTGGAGTTCAAAGCTCATCGGGACACTCTGTATCAAAGGATACGATTCGTAGACGAATTTTGGAAAAAGGAACAATCGTTTATAGCAAAATGCAGAAGAAACCAGCTCTAAAACCACATCATAAGTTACAAAGACTTATGTGGGCTCGAAAGCATATGTCATATGGAGAGAAATGGCAGTCAGTCATATTTAGCGATGAAAAAAAGTGGAATCTGGATGGTCCAGATGGTTGTTTATCGTATTGGCATGACTTGCGGAAGGAACCTCGACGTTTTTTTAGTCGCAGACAAGGAGGGGGCTCGGTAATGGTTTGGGCAGCCTTTTGCTATAATGGACAAGTATCTCTGACCTTCACCAGTGGTCGTCAAACTTCACAGCATTATACACAGACATTAGAAGAAAACCTACTGCCATTTGCTGAGCTTCTAGGGGGTCCTCAGTGGGAATTTCAGCAAGACAATGCTTCAATTCACACTGCAAAACATTCAAAATCTTGGTTTAATTCCCATAATATAAGAGTTCTCGACTGGCCAGCATGTAGCCCAGATCTTAACCATATAGAAAACCTTTGGAGCATCATGTGTCGCAAAGTTTATAGCAACGCTAGACAATACTCTTCTGAAAAGGAACTTAAGACATCTATTGAGAATGCATGGTACGATATCGATCCACAAACTATGCAAGATTTAGTTTCTTCCATGCAATCTCGTGTATATGACGTAATACATAAGCATGGATGCGCAACCAGGCTTTAAAAATTGTTTATTTCGATTTTATTTAATTTGTGTCTAAACTTTTGAGACAGCAGTTTATTTTTGTTACCATTTAATTTATTGCAATATGCAGAATTCCACTTTTCTTTGTTATAAATATTGTTTATATGTACAGCACATTAATTTCAAGCAGTGATTTGAAAATTGAATAAATATTTTTCAAAGTATGTAAGAATTTCTTCATTGTCTAAACTTTTGCGTCATAGTGTATGTTGTCGTTGATTTCATCCTTTTTATTTATTTATTTTTTTTTTCAATGTAAAATATAAAGTGGAAAATGCTGATAGACAAGGATTCATTGACGCGTCCTGCTATATCCATCTCGGTTATAATGAAGACGAAGTGAACCAACCACCGAATTTGTTCATTATAGCAGCATTTCCACAATAACAGTTTCATGTAATGAAACATACGGGAAAAAAAATATATTGAACAGTACAGAATGATTAAGATGACAAATCACTGACACTGAATATGTTGTCGCTGATTTCATCCTTTTTATTTGTTTATTTTGTTTTTTTCATATACAGTATAAAGTGGAAAATGCTGATAGACGAGGAATCATTGACGCTTCCTGCTATATCCATCTCGGTTATAACGAGGACGAAGTGAACCAACCACAGAATTTGCTCATTATAGCAGCATTTCCACAATAACAGTTTCATGTAATGAAACATACGAAAAAAAAAATATATATATATTGAAAATTACAGAATGATTAAGATGACAAATCACTGACATTGAATATGTTGTTGTTGATTTCTTCCTTTTTATTTATTTTTTTAATATACAGTATAAAGTGGAAAATGCTGATAGACAAGGGTTCATTGACGCAGTGGCGTAGCCAAGGGGGGGGTCCAGGGGGTCCGGACACCCCCCCCGAACCCAAACGAAGAACTAGTTTAATGAATCGTGGATACAACAGTAAAAACGGCTAAGACGGAATCACAAAGAACCTATGAAAAATTCCGCTTTAAACAGGTGTTCGTCTTAGAAGGTACAATTTTCAAAGGTATGTCATCCGACGGGACTACGAACATTTCCGTTTTAGACAGGTTTCCGTTATAAACACTTTCCGTTTTCACTTTATCCATTAAGACTGCTGAAACGTACTCACTCTATAGTACACCTCTGAAGAGCATAAATGCATTACAGTAAAATCTGTGAAGATGACCTATCTCAAAGGAAAACAATTCAAGATTCGACGAAAACAACACTATATATTTATACTTGCTTTCGTTTGAAACCCATATGAAATGAAACTTGTTCCAATTGTGATTCCCTCTTGGCAGATTTTCTATGAACACGGAATCCTCTCGTAAACGGGAACATTTTAATGTCCCGAGACGGAAGGACAACTATGCAAGTATACCTGCTATTCCGTTTACACAAATTTTGTGTAACTAGATTAAACGTAAAACTTCTTTATCTTGGACTTCGATGGGACCAACTGTTGCCGACACTTATGGGAAAGATGAGTTTACACGAACGCAATAATGGCACATTGGTTGAGTTTCGCGACCCTTATCTTTATTTACTTTATAACTGTCAATATTATCAATTATTTTAAATCTGCTGCAAGCAATTAATAAAAGTAACTTTATTTTTGGACTGGTTATTTGTTACCACTTTCAAAATACACTGTCAAGAAAAGTTAGGAATAACCATAAAAAGGTGCTTTGTGTTAATTCTATTAAGGGAACTTCAAGGAAAGGTGATTGATTGGTAACACAATGTCAACGTTATTACGTAGTCCAATGGGATTAGCCTTCGTTACAGAAAAATATGTAAATTTTTCAGCCCGTTCCTTCGGTTCATGTGTGAAAAAGATTGCACGTAGGTGATTTGAAGTCTAACTTCAAAGGTTGCATGTGGGTGATTTAAAGTCTAATTTCAAGGATTGTACGTGTAGTTGGGTAAAATTTTCGCTTGTAGTAGGTGGAATATGTTGTCCAGAAGACATCTGACCGATTGCGAGAAATGGCGTGTGATAGGTAGAATGGAAGCTGGAAGTACTTAAAAATAGCTAAAAGCGTCATGTCAAGAATATGGAAACGGTTAACAGACACTGGTAATGTGCACAGACAACCGGGTCAAGGTAAAAAACGTGCCACAATAGATTCTCAGGACCGTTATGGGGCAACGATTGCTAAAAGAAACAGGCAACTGACGTCAGTTCAGATTGCAAGAGAGTTTGCTGCAGCAACAGGAACTCGACTATACAGATTTACTGAGAGTAACAGATTGTATAAAAAAGGGATGCGTACAAGGAAACCCATTATTTGTATTCCGCTAACTCCGGCATCGAAATGCGCCCGGTAAAGTGGTACAGAGATCATCGTCATTGGAGTACCACGGGCTGGGTCGAGTTCTCTTTACCGATGAATCCTGATTTTGTTTGGAGAATTATTGCAGACGTGTTATCATATGGAAGGAAAAACACATGCAATAAAGCTGCAAACATCCGTGAAAGGTATAGATACAAAGGTCGTAGAATCATGATATGGGTGAGCATCAGTTTGAATGGCCACACAGATACCTACACATTTTTACCAATGCAACTGTGAACTCTGAAATACACTACTGGCCATTAAATTTGCAACACTAGGAAGGAATGATCTGACGAACGTCAAAATCTCATGAAAGGAAGAAGAGGCTGGAATATGTAAATGATTAGCATTTCAGCGCATTTAGACGAGGCAGGCGGGAGAAACGACATCTGAAGCACTGAATAAAAGAAAAGTTGCGTAGTGGATTTCTCATTCGGAACGAGCTTGGTAAGGTCGGTCTTTGCTCAGAATATCGTGTTTTACCACCAAGTGTCGGTATTCGATAGAGGCAGTATTGTTGCCTATCGAGAGTGTGGATTGTCTTTCCGTGATATCGCCCGTTCCACTGGTCGGAATCCAACCACTGTCATGCAAATATGGAATCAATGGATTTCTGAGGGTCATACTGAACGTCATGCAGGATCTCGACGCCCTCCCATGACTAACACCGGAGAGGACAGACATATTGTGAGGTCGGCCCTGCAAAACCGTACAACCACACCACGAACCATTAGTCAGGAAATGGGCATGTTTGAAGTGCACCCTTAGTATCCGCTCGTACGGTGTGACGACGTTTGCAGCAGTGTGGACTGTCAGCACGGCGACCAGTACTGCGGCTTCCCTTGACAATGCAGCATAGAGAGAGTCGGCGACTCTGGTGCGCCGAACGTCAAAGCTGGATGCATGACTGGCACAATGTCGTATTTTCAGACGAGTCCCGGTTCTACGTGCAGTATTCTGATGGCCGTATGGAGGCTTGTCTGGGGGCTTCGAGGAAAACGCCTGTCGCCTGCTTGCATTCGATATTGGCATAAGGGACCTGCTCCTTTTGTGATGGTTTGGGCAGCCATTGGGTACACGACATGCACATGTCTAGTTCGGATCGACGGTAATTTGAACGCAGATAGGTACATTTTTGACATCTTACGTCCAGTGGTTGTGCCTTGTCTTCGAGGCCTGCCAAACGCCATCTTCAGCAAGATAACGCAATACCACATATTGCACGTCGTGTTCTGACCTTCCTCGATACACAGGATATTCGATTGCTGCCCTGGCCTGCACGGTCTCCAGATCTGTCACCCATTGAAAACATCTGATTATGAATTGCTTAGAGACTAGCCCGCCACCCTTCTCCAGCTAATACGTTTGATGAAGTGTGGCATAGACTTGAAGCAGCATGGAATGAGTATCCCGTTTCTGCCCTCCAAGTCCAGTTCGACTCCATGTTTAGCCGGGTAAGGACCGTTTTAGCTGCCAGTGGGAGAAGCTGTTTCTATCAATTTCGCATCCTTGTAAACCCCCAAACTGTTTACAAATTTAATCATTTTGTTTTCATGTCATACAGTTTACGTACAATAAATATCTTTTTTGTATTTTCAATCTTTCATGGTGTTGCAATTTTAACGGCCAGCAGTGCATATAGAGATAAGGTTTTTGATCCTCATATCAAGTTGTTTAACCCCTCCGGGACCATATGGGTGCCTATATGCATCTTCAAAAGGTGCTTACAGAACTTGTTTTTAATACCACTAAAAATTAAAAGTAAAATTTTTCTTATTTTATTAAGACATTTTTTCGATTGATAAACTAAATTTAATTATTTGACAAAAAATGGTGTCAAAGGAATAAAATTCATATAAAAGATGGTAGTCCCGAACGGGTGAAGGGTGCAAACGAAAGATTTGAGATTTTATGCTTATTAATGGTCTAGAAGTGCTGCCCCCTCCACGGAACTCCGAAGTGTCCCTTGCAGAGCTTCAGAAATCCCACACAAAAAAAAAGTCTAGATTCAACATTTCCTTTGACCCCAGTCATGGTGACAATAACAATTTTGTGTATGGAGAAGGTCTTAGGTGACACTTGGTCTTTAACAATAAGAAATCGAATTGAAGCTAATCCACGTATCAAAGTCCGGAGCTTACTGCTGAACTTGAAGAATGCTCTGAAACTGTTTCGAAATATCCAAAATAAATTGGTTGTGAAGTACGATAACAAAAACTACCATTATTTTTTACACATCCTGATACTTCCAAAAGCGTGCTAATCCATCACAAGTAAATTTGTTACAAAAATTTAACTTCCAAAGACAACTAAATATCGGAAGCAACTATTATATCGAATATGGTATCAAAAATGGCAAAAAATAGAAACCAAAAAGTATAATGGCTGTTTTAGACAATTGTAACAGAACTATTTTTTCCAGCATGAACAAGGGTTGCAAGTTTGGCCCCCATTTTCATTAAGAAAATACAAATTCGCACCAGAAAATGAAAATAGTATTTTTTGCTTTATGACAAATTTTGTGATTACAAAAGGTAAAGATTCTTCTTTCAAAATTTCCGGTGTGAATTTGAAATTTCGAATTAAAAGTGGAGGCTAAACTGGTAACCCTGGCATGAACTATATTTGATTAGCGTGCTTCTTACATTATTAGTTTGTGTAAGTTGAAATTGCAAGATCTTTTTCTTAAAGATTAAAACCTTATCTCAAAAACTCGCAACTACCGACTCACTGGCACTTATGTGAAATCATTATCCAATGTTTATTACAGCGCAAGTTCTTAATTCAATGGCCAGAAATTAAACATGGAAATTGCAGTTTTAAACTTAACCACTTGATCCTAACTTTATTGTAGGCAAATGTTATGTATTATGAAACTTAACTTAAATAAATTACTAATAATGGCTAAATAAATTAATATTCTTCATATGCGCTCAGTTTTTTACATCATAATGTTTATAAAATCGTTTTCACTCATAAATATTAATGTAACTCCAATGTATTATTAGCTGCAGTTACAGAGATTGATCTTACTTTTTTTTTTATCCATGCTTCTTTTTAAAAATTAAGATATTAAATAAGGATATACCTAAATTCTTAAAGTTACTCAAAATACTTCTATTATACTGTCAATCCTGTCAAGACGTGATCGGAAGGGACTGGAAAAAAGTTCCATTTTAGACAGGCTTCCGTTTAAAGAAGTGTAATTAATTATACGTCTAAGATACACTACCGCAATAAGACCTATTGCTCGTTTCGTTGGGAGCCTGCAGAAACTCTTCCGTTTGAGACAGGATTCCGGTATAGAAAGATTCTGCTTTCAGAGGTTTTACTTTGTTGCACTAAAGAGCGGTGAAAATCTCCTTTCAGACATAGGATTTTAGCAAATTTAATTGTATGGCAATACATATTAAGACCATGTACCGCTTCCGTTTTAGGCAGGATTCTGTTAGAGATAATTGCTATTTTGACAGGTTTTACTATTCATATAATATAAATAAGTATATTTATATAAATACACAAAACTTATAAGAATGGAACCTGCCTATAACGGAATTCTGTCTTAAACGGGTATGTTCCACGATACTATCGAAAAGAATACTATACAATTACACCTCCAAACACGAAAACCTATTTTCACCAATACTTGCGATTTTATCTTGACAAGTTTTACTATGTATAACCTGAAGGAAAATTTTTGGACACCCCCCCCCCCCCCCGAAACGAAATCCTGGCTACGCCACTGCATTGACGCGTCCTGCTACATCCATCTCGGTTATAATGAGGACGAAGGGAACCAACCACCGAATTTGCTCATTATAGCAGCATTTCCACAATAACAGTTTCATGTAATGAAACTTACGGAAAAAGTAAAATATATTGAACATTACAGAATGATTAAGATGACAAATCACTGACACTGAATATGTTGTCGTTGATTTCATCCTTTTTATTTATTTATTTTTTTTTTCATATACAGTATAAAGTGGAAAATACTGATAGACAAGGATTCATTGACGCGTCCTGCTATATCCATCTCAGTTATAACGAGGACGAAGGGAACCAACCAACCAACCACAGAATTTGCTCATTATAGCAGCATTTCCACAATAACAGTTTCATGTAATGAAACATACGGAAAAAATATATTGAACATTACAGAATGATTAAGAGGACAAATCACTGACATTGAATATGTTGTCGTTGATTTCATCCTTTTTATTTATTTATTTATTTATTTAATATACAGTATAAAGTGGGAAATGCTGATAGACAAGGGTTCATTGACGTGTCCTGCTATATTCATCTCGGTTATAACGAGGACGAAGTGAACCAACCAATTTGCTCATTATAGCAGCATTTCCACAATAACAGTTTCATGTAATGAAACACACGCTGAAAAAAATATTGAACATTACAGAAAGATTGTTCTTATAGATGTATTTTTTTAATTTCTAAATTAATAGGTGAAATTAAGATACCAACGTAATGTGACATTAGTTTTTAAATGATTTCGATATCCTGAATTTATTATTAGGAAAGAATTCTTTAAAATGGTGGAGATGGCAGATAACTCAAGAAATTGGGCTTATCATTTATTTATTAATGTAACTCGATTTTTAAAAGAAGCGTTTTTCTTCACCACATTATTATCTTCCTATTAATTCGATGAACTCAATAAGTGTTTCATTATATTACTTAGAAGAGACCACTACCATGTATTTACTGGCATAAAATAAATGTAGACATGCAAACGAAACTATTGCATAAATAATAACTTCTTCGAGATGTTTCACCCGATCTATATTATAAAGGACAAAGGTGTACGTGCGTAACGCTGACGTCATTTTGATGGTGGCAACAACGGGCGATTAAATTTAACTTTTATTGCAATTGTTTAAACTTCTAAATCCCGCACGTTTTCAGTTTTTACACCGTTAAAAAGGAGAAATAATGTACAGTCGTGGAAAAAAAAAAGTAAACACCCCCACTAACTCCTCAACAAATTATCGTAGAAGAAATTTACTGCTACCGAACGATTGGAAATAAAGTCTACTTTTAAACGACATAGATAACATTTCCTTAGGGGCAATCTACATATTAAAACGAACCATAACTTTGTTTTTTTCAATAGCAGTAAACAAGTCTGACAGCATAAATGAACTCTGCGCCCTTCAATTAGCATAAAAACAAATTTTTATGCAATTCGTACCATACGTTTCTGAGAAATTAATTATTTTAAAACGAGCGTATTTTAAGGGCTGTATCCAAATTGAAGTTCGGAAATCGATTGTTAACCGAGAGAGCTCCAATCTTGATCAAGGCACCTTAAGAAGTCAACGAAGCCTGCTAGATTACAGAACAGCAGAAGAGATTTCAAAATATCTACTCACTTCTATTATAGACGGCCCCTTAAACCATCATTTTGCCGTTTTTTAAGCATAATTTGAAAACTACTTGGAATAAAAATGTGAAATTTGGGATTTACATAAAGCAGGACTTAATAAATCTAAATCCATCAAAAAAATCATAGGTTGCAATTCATAATTTTTTCGAATATTAATTTCATAATTCATATCATAAAATTATAAAAATTGCAAAATTATCGTATTTATGTTTGGGTATATTAGTATTATTACTACAAAAAACATTAGTACATTAGGAGCATAATTTCTGGAGATATAAATAAAAATATGAAAATGTAATTTAACATTAGAAGCACTAAATTTTGAATGTTTATATTTCAAAAACTTATCATTCAAAGGACTTGAAATTCGGTGTCTAGGCATAATTTGAACCGAAGATTTGAATTATCTTGTTAAAATTGGATATTGTCATTGAAAAAAATGAAGTTTGGATTCGTTTTAATATGTAGATGGCCCCCTAAGCAAATTTTATATACATCATTTAAAAGTAGACTTTATTTCCAATCGTTCGGTATTAGTAACTTTCTTATACGATAATTTGTTGAGGAGTTAGTAGGGGGTGTTTACTTTTTTTTTTTCCACGACTGTACTTTCAAATGCAATTTGTTTGAAAACTATATCGCAATTATTTGAAAACTGTATCACAATTGACTCAATTTTCATTGTTTTTAAATTAATTTTCAAGCATGAATTTTTTTAGTTCACAGGCTATCAAAGCCTGAGAGCTAATGTGCTCTCAGGTTCTGTATGTACGTAACGCGATAACTCTTGATAGAAATACATCCGATTGGTTTCGATTTTTTTTTTCTAGGTTCATTCTGATAAGGCGCTTCCATGATTAGTTTTGAGAGGTCATTGGTTAAGTATAAAGGGAGGGTGGTCTAATGCCCTTAATTAGATAAATGGGTTTTTCATGCAGAATTGTCCGATTTGCTTCAAATTTGGTATACCGGTTTATTCTGATAAGGCGCTTCCCTGATTAGATTTGGAAGTTCATTGGTTAAGTATAAAGAGGGGGACGGGGGTGAGAGCCAATCCCCCTTAATTTATTTTTCGAGGGACACTATTCTTTGAAATAAGAGCATAATATACACTTAGTGTGAACAGCCTGTGAGCAGGGCCCGACTTAGACTGTGGGAGGGGGGGGGGCAAGCATCATTCTAGGGGGCCCCCTTCTATCTATCTATAGAATTTTTTGGCGAATAATGTGGAAATGACTTGTACTAAACTTCATACATATTGTATGTATGCATAAATTTTGTACCCAGTACTGCTCCCATATGTATATACGGTATCACAAGAAGATGGTCACAACTTTGAAAAAAAAATACTAGTAGTATAATAGTAGAAAAAATGACAGATTGTTTGACACGAGTATTTGTTTGCAAACTTTTACTTTGCTTATCTACGTAGTTATAAGATGTCTAAAAGAAAATGCCCCAAAATGGCCATAATTAATGGTTTTAACTTGCCACGTTACGAGAAAAACGTTAATAAAGAATTTCTTTTGAAAACAGTAGAACAGTAGAATACACTAAGTTGTTATAATAAAATATTAATCGCTAGTTTTCTAATGATATATGTAGTTTGTTTCTTGCATAGGTGGGAGGGGTACTGGAAGCAGAAACTAGAAAGGGACGCACTCCCTTCCCGAATATTTGGAAATATATGAATTTTGGTCACTTTTGGCTAGTTTTAATTGTTTGGCACCTTCTAATGAAAATCCTGATTACTCTCATGGGGGCCCCTAAAAAAATGGGGGGGGGGGCGAGGTAGCTGCCCCACATGCCCCTGCATAAGTCGGGCCCTGCCTGCGAGCTCAATGTTATCAGTTTAACTGGGCACTTTTCTTTTTATTAAAAATATTCATCCATCAATAAATAAAACAATAAAATATAAATAAAACACAAATTTAATACATTTAGTCTAATTTCGCGCTTAATTTACTGAAATGAACAGAATCAAAAAGGCTGATCATAAATAGCGATCTTTGAAGATTTCTTCAGCTGTTAACTGCTGACGTGAGGCCAATACGAAACTATCGCTTTTAATACGTTTCAAAACTTTACTTGAACGCATTATTGTTATTTTTCATATTAATATGATTTCTTAGTGGGCATTCTAAAAGATATATTAAATGTAAAAAATCTATTAGAGTTATCAATTTTAAAAAAAGTAGGCACGTGCGAGGCTTTCTTAACGCAATCTTTTAGATCAGCCATACTCAACCTGCGGCCCGCGGGTCACATGTGGCCCAGCGATCTTTTATGTGCGGCCCGAGACACATAATCATTAATGGACATTTATAAAATTAATTGAGACGTGATAAAAAGTATTTAAGATGTTTCATATATTTTGATGGGCAGACAAAATCTGTCCTGTTATTTATAATTAATTTAAAATTATGTTAAAACATCTTAAATGCCGTTTTTCCAGTCAAAAGTTCTTTTTTACATGAGCAACAGTGATATATACATTTCTTAATTTTCAACACTAATCAAACAATATTCCAACTTAATGAAATTTGCGCAATATATTTCTACAATTAAAAAATAAAAAGTTTTTGCATTGATCAAAAGACTGATTTATTAGCAAAAGTCTCAGGTGGGTTTTTTTTTTTTTTTTTTTTTAGAACTTTGAAGTTCTGGCATTGTCGTATTATTTCGTTTTATGCTTATTACATAGCTAATACTGCTTTTTAGGTGAAACAGTTGTCACGGAAAAAAGTGACACCAAAAGATTTTTACACAATTAATTTCAAACAACAAACATATTGCTACAACATTTGCAAGCGAAATGCACCACGAAGTTTATTGTTTTAAATAAATTTTTTTGGTAACATTTCTTCCGCGACAAACTTTCAACTCTTCTGATACTATACTATTAACTTTGTTATATTGCTTATGTTATTTTATTATTTTAATTACTCGCTCTTTTGCCTTTTTATAAGTATGTTGCGGCCCGCCTAACGTCACAAACATATGTTTGCGGCCCGCGGGAATAAAAGGTTGAGGTTGGCTGTTTTAGATTATTTGCTGATGCGTTTTTCATTAATTTTTGATTAACTGCATTTCTGTTTATCAAATGGTGTTTTAACGATATATAAGTATACTATGTCAAAAGCCGCTAGCAGAACCATTCGAAAAATACCTCACTCATCGCTGTGCCTTTAGTATGTGAAGAGAAAAAAGAATATTAACATCACAAATAATATATATGATGGTTTTCACCTAATATTCTGTAACCGGGATGTCCGGGTTTAAGCCCTTGTTTTCTTAAAAGTGTAGAATACACAACGGATAATACATTCCGCTTAACAAACAAAAAATCCAGAAATTTGTATGTGTGCAAAATTTTTGCTGGCTATATCTAAATTTATCCCGTTATAAGCAAGTGATGTAGTCGTAAAGAAACCCAGAGGGTATACGCTAGGGATGGGCATTATTTAACGTAATAGGATAAAAAAAAACTGTAGACTACATGGATTAACTGCATTTCTGTTTATCAAATAGTGTTTTAACGATATATAAGTATACTATGTCAAAAGCCGCTAGCAGAACCATTCGAAAAATACCTCACTCATCGCTGTGCCTTTAATATGTGAAGAGAAAAAAGAATATTAACATCACAAATAATATATATGATGGTTTTCACCTATATTCTGTAACCGGGATGTCCGGGTTTAAGCCCTTGTTTTCTTAAAAGTGTAGAATACACAACGGATAATACATTCCGCTTAACAAACAAAAAATCCAGAAATTTGTATGTGTGCAAAATTTTTGCTAGCTATATCTAAATTTATCCCGTTACAAGCAAGTGTTGTAGTCGTAAAGAAACCCAGAGGATATACGCTAGGGATGGGCATTATTTAACGTAATAGGATAAAAAAAAAAAACTGTAGACTACATGGATTAACTGCATTTCTGTTTATCAAATAGTGTTTTAACGATATATAAGTATACTATGTCAAAAGCCGCTAGCAGAACCATTCGAAAAATACCTCACTCATCGCTGTGCCTTTAGTATGTGAAGAAAAAAAAGAATATTAACATCACAAATAATATATATGATGGTTTTCACCTAATATTCTGTAACCAGGATGCCCGGGTTTAAGCCCTTGTTTTCTTAAAAGTGTAGAATACACAACGGATAATATACATTCCGCTTAACAAACAAAAAATCCAGAAATTTGTATGTGTGCAAAATTTTTGCTGGCTATATCTAAATTTATCCCGTTACAAGCCAGTGGTGTAGTCATAAAGAAACCCAGAGTACGCTAGGGATGGGCATTATTTAACGTATTAGGATTTAAAAAAAAAAAAAAAAAAAAAAAAAAAAAAAACTGTTACTATGCTGGAACCTAATATTGATTTATTATGTTATCGAAAAGTCCCTGTTAATTAAATAACATATGGTTTTAAATGGCAGCGTCTTTTTTTAAAATAGAACAATATTAACAAAAAAGTCCTTGATCATTTCTTTTCAGACGTGGGCCCTAGTTTGGCCCATCTTCACCCTTTAGTTATGGACAACTCTGTTTGTTGTGTGGTGCTAAAAATTTATTTTACATTTCATCAGTCCCTAATGCATGTCTAGTAATGACTTACAGCACTAATTAAACGCTTTTTCGGCTTGGTGCCTGGTTCATCACATACTTTCACCAATTCTGATGACGCAAATTAGAGCATAAACGAAACACTGGCACAAATAGTAAATCAGGAAAACATCTGAAAATTTCTAAGAAAAAAGCTCATGCTTCACATGTTTTGTACTCATGAATCGCATATATTGTCTTCATTTAGCATTTCCATAAAAAGTCAAGTTTGACTTATGAAACCCAGCAAAGTTTTGTCTATTTTTTTATCTAAGCAATTTCTTTTCAACTAGAAATATATTTTCGTGCTTTTTTTTTTTTGGGGGGGGGGGGGAGGAAGCTTGCTTCTAATTTTCAACGAGTGATTTTTCTTGAATTTTGCAATATATTTCATTTATTTACTATATATAAAAAAGTAACGCTTTGGAAATGGACCAATGAAAATCTGCGTAGATACCGCGAAACGCATCTGAATGGTCAGAGCTTTCTGACGCTATAAGGGGGTTACCAAGGGTAAGGGGATTACCGGCTCTGTCGCCAAGTTTGTCGCCGCCAAATTGGCGACCAAAATTAATCGCCAAAAGTAACGCCAACTTGGCGCTATTTCCAGTATCTCGCCAAATTTCCATAGACTCCCATTGAAATACAATAGAGTTTACTTGCTTGCATAAAATCAACAAATTGAGATATTTCAATACAACAAAAACTAATATTAGTTTATGAATAGAGCTTAATTGAACTATTTACATTATTATTAAGCACAAACAATAATCTGGGGTTGACTAGAAAATAAGGATTTCTTCGCGATACCGAATGGAATCGCGAAGCGATTAAGCGGAGGGGGGGAGGGGGGTTGGTGAGCGTAGCGAGCAGGGGGTCAGTGCCCCCCTAGTGTTATGTAACTGAAAAAAAGCATTGATTCCCCCCCCCCTTTAAAAAATGTGGCGAAACAGGAGTTCAGATTCATTAAATTTATAAAAAGTACCTTTTTGCAACATTTAAGTAAAATACATTTATTTATAATTTTATCTCTTAAAATTTTAAATTCTCGATTTTGAATAGAAAATCTATTTCCAAAAGTAACAAAACATTGTTTACCTACATTCAAGTAAAATCCATGAATTTATAATTTTTTAATTGATTAGCGCATTTAAAACGGGTACATTAAAACTTCAATTGGTTTCAACTGAAAGCAGCTAAAACAGTTGGAAACCAACCACAGATAATTCCTTAATTCATTCTGAATCACGTCATCAGTAAATGTAGTTCTTAAAATATAAAATTATCATTTTATCGCTTAGTAAGCTTTTGAATAAAGAGAGATAATAGAACATCTTGCAATTATTTATCTGTTAAAATTTTCTGCGATCAATATAACATTTGCTTATTTCGAAACATTTGGTACAACAGTCTTTTAAATTAAAAAATTAGGCTGGAGGATAAATTTATCTGAATGGATATTGACATTTGATTAAGAGTGTTTATTTACTCTTCATGTTTTTCGAAGGAATGGAGGAGCGTTTTGCGTTGGCGGTTTATTTGAATATTTAAAGGGTTTTTACTACGTACTCATGGAGTTTTTTTTTTGGGGGGGGGATAGGGGGGGGGGCGAGGAGGATTCCGGCACTATAAATTTTGTTTTTTGGCAAAGTGTTTTTTATTATTTTTGTTTTGTCATTGTTTTAATTTTCTGAAAAAAAAGAAAGAAGATAGCCTCCTATAATTTGTGAGAAAACTTAATTAGGATGAGCGAAGCGAATCCTCCACTAGGCTACACAAATTACATTTTGTCGTACACTTTACAGAAAACTATACAGTATTTTGACTTGAAATTAAGCATAAAAATAAATTATGATCTGCAGATTTGCACAATGTTTTTTTTTTTTTTTTTTTTTTTTACAGAATAACCTTTAAAATTTATTATTTAATTTAATTTATTTTACATGTTTTCCCATTACGGACACATTTTGCAAATACAAAATGAAACACGCATATTTTCAGAAGGAAAAAAATAAATCATGGAGTTAGTCATTATAGATAGAATCATGATTAATTAAATAATTTCACGATTTCTTTTATGAAATTTTTAAAATACTTTTTTTTATGAAAATTATAGCATATTTTTAATGAATTAAAATTTGTGAAAATTCAATTATTTACATTCAATTATAAAAGTATTTTTCAGTGTTAAGAATTCCAATACACAATTTATTCTTATTATGTGAAATCACTTACGCAGACGATGCCTACGCATTTTAAAAGACTTATATTATGATTTTTTTTTTTTTTTTTGGAAAGTGGCAACGAAAGAATTGTAAACAAATAAAATTGTTAAATTCGTTATCCTTCTATATATATAAAAAAAGTAACGATTTCGAAATGGACCAATAAAAATATGCGTTGATCTTCCCAGTACATTCCTAGAACGGCATACATATTTCTTATGACCGGTGGTCTTTCTTCGTTAATATTAAGAAAACTGTTTCATACGAAAATATGAAAATTGGTGCTATTATAGGAAAATGTTTGATAAACACGCTGTTGCAGTCAGCTTTTAAATCGAATAATTATTTTAAGAGATATTTAATGTTAAAGTTGGTCGAAATCGTTTCATTAAAAACATTTATATTAGCAAAAACTATACATAGGAATTTAAACATTTTTACATCTTTTAATTACACTATAAGTTCCCGGTGACCAGACTGCATTTATTTTATTTTTTTTTATTTGACTCTTTTTTTTTTTAGGATTTATCTCCATTTTAAATTCAAATTTTCAGCATTTTGAGAGATATTTTTTACATATTTTAGAAAAGGGTATTTTAAAAACAGCGCAAAGAATAATATTTCCTTCAAATCAAAAATTATTTACACGTGACTATTATAATCAGAAAAAAACTTTCAAACGAGAATAAAGTAATTAAGTGTTAAAAATCAGGAAAATATTGAAAATTACGTCATAAAAACTATAGTTACACATGAATTTTAAAAGAGAAATTTTTTTCTAAATAATAAATTCATTATTATGCGTTAAAAGACGCAAATGGATGAATTTTTCGTCATATTTAAAAAGGCCAAATAATTGACAGTTGGCAAAACAGTTTAAATTAAAAAATATATTTGCGCGAGACATTTATTACATATTTTGAGATAATCTTTTCAACTACTATTGTGAATTCTAAGACAGCGGAAATAATATTTCCTTTCGAACACCAAAAGTATCTTCATGTGAATGTTAAAAAGAGAAAGAAAACTTTCGTGAAAATTACGTCAGATATAAAACGATAGATTTCAAATGTGTCATTTAAAAGAACTTTCTTAGCCACTGTTTTTTAAAACTATAATTCAATCTTTTTACGAATGTCGGAACGGGGGTTAGCGAGCGTTGCTCGTAGGGGGCAAAGTGTTAAAATATATTAATATTTCCATAGTCGGGTTTTTATCAAGTTTAAATACGTTTCTTCAAATTCACATTACGTTACATATTCACCTGCTGAGGTCCATTATATTTTCAATATGACGCAATATATATATATATATTTAAATTCGTCAAAGTATTTATTTCATTTTGAGTTTTCATGCTGAAATCTTGCTCTAGAAAACTTATGACGTAATATTCAATTTGTTTCAATTCGTCAAACTATTTATTTAATTTATGTTTTCGCGTGAAAATCTTACAATAAAAAAGCAATTGTTGTGGAGAGAATTTTATTGCTTTTTTTTTTTTTTAATTGTTGGCAACTGCTATAACGAAAAATATTTATTTTTTCCTGTCATTGTTGTGTAAGAGCTGGTTTTATCAGAATCTTGTTAAGACGGTATTCAGAATGTTTAATCCTCCCCATTTCCATTCCCTTGGGCCGATTTTGCCCATTTTCAATCCCCGCCGAGATATTGGCCATCTCAAAGTTGTTGGCGAGTTTGAAGACGATCCGTACATAATTGCGACTTTTATCGTGCGGACAAAATTTAGTACATACATACATATATATATATATATATATAAACTTTTTAAGTGGGGTTGGTTTTGGGTTCCTGGGGTCATATAATGAAAAGTTATGAAGGAATTTTTCAAAAGTCGCACCATGGTAACGACTGTAATAGGTAGTATTTCTTATGAAATCTACCTAAAGTATTGTTACTTTCAAATATTTATCTTATTAAATAATGCTTCGCGAATCCAAACAAAGCATGGCTTTTGCTAGTTTTAGTAAAGTTGTAATTAATTTGAAAAATATATTTGTACGAACGAAATTTGTTTGGATGTATTGCATTTGATTAAATGTATATGAACAATATTTTTGTGTTCTTGTGAAATTAGCCTTGAATATACGTTGATAGATATGGCTGCTAAGAAGTCAGGGATCAAATTTCTATTTTTTAATACTTTCCAGCGTAGTTTAAAAGTGTTTATGAATTATGTGTTTATGTATATGAGATTGTCTGTCCGTTTGTCTGCCCTTGCTTTAACTCGTGTAAATATTAGTCCGATTGCCATGAAATTGATATATCTATTTGGGTTTAGTATGGCATATTCGGTATTGTAAAAAAAGTGGTGTGTAAAGCATATTTGGTTCATTTACAGGGCCACTGAAAAGAATTCCGTTACATTACGGTATATGGGGAAAAATCGCTTGCTCTGTATTTTAATGATATTGCAGTATTTAAAACATATTGAAATTGATATAAATCACTGGGGTGTACTACAAGGTTCTTACTATAAGATAGGGTGTGCTTAGAACTTATCGTGTATTTACAGGAACACACAAAAGTATTTGGATATAGAAGAAAATGAGCAATAATTGAACTTTTGAAGCCAAGAACAATAATTGCTGGAAGAGTGTTTTAAATTTTAGTATGCATTTTTAAATTTAACTATTTTTTAAATATTTCTTAGTGTGTATCAATTCCAGATCATATACAAAGTCGAACAACAGTTCTCAACAACATTCGTTTATTGGTTGAAATTGCTGAGCGGAAATTTTACAGTGTATTATGCGTTTAACTGAACTAATTTGTTTCATACTATGTAGTATGCATACATATCTGTAGATCCTATACAGGGCTGCAAAAAAAATCGTATATTTTAACGACTCTTCATGGTAATGGCAGAAATCGTGTTTTCAAATGAATTATACGTTTTCCAAATTGTTCATTAAGACGTCATCTTCCACCTTTGTCAATTGTGATGTTTTGTTATGGTATTCTGACTGTGTTGGAAAGTGCTTCATAATCTATGCTGTATGCATGATTCTTTTTTTTTTTTTTGGGGGGGGGGGGGGTTAGAAATCGTGTTGTTCAAACTGTGTTAATTATTATACTGGGTATCTCTTATCGTTTACCAATAACTAATTTCTAAACTGTTAGTTTTAAAGGTATAGTTCCAATTGCAAAATTGTTTCACATTTTGTTCTGCATCACATAAAAATCGATTTACATTATAATAATTACTTTTCAAATAGATAAGAAATTACAAATTTTATACAATGCCTCTGTCCTATAAGTTTTATTTAGAAAACGTTTTTCCATGTTCTAAAAAGTAAAACAGCAAAAATGTATTCTTTTATGGTCAAAACTTACTGAGTTATGATACTTGGAATTTTATGAATTTTCAATGTTTTAATCGCCATAAATGGAAAAACAAGTTTTTAGTGTCAGAAGACGCTAAAAATGCATGGAATTCAAAGTATCATAACTAGGTAAGTTTTTGTCTTGCAAAAATTAAGTTTTAAATCACAAACTAATTTTGATTCATCTCAATAGAAAACAGCATTTATAATTATGCCAAAAAATTATTCCAAACATTTTGTTTAAAAGTCCTTCTAATTAAAAAATCCGTTGACCGCATACACAGCGATTAGTTATATGTTATAAAAATAACAGGTTGTTGGAACCTGTTACCTGTACAAGTGTGAAACGATGTAACCGGTTAACCAAAAGTAACTATATTTCCCATCTCTAGTATACGCTATAAGCAGCTGGTATATATTAGAGAATATACGCTATATCTACGGAGGGTACACGGAGTTATCACAGAAAAAATACGGCGTATACCACCGTATAATTTCCACTACACCCTTGGTTACAACCAAGTTTCTTGTTATATATTTTTATTTTAGACCTTCCATTTCCTTTCTCACTGTGGCTTTTTAAACACCGGTTTTCTTTACACACGGGCTCGTTATAATGAAGTTAAACTTTATTAGCATGTAATTTTAATGTTGTCTCCCCTGTCCTCTTTGTACCCGCTTCAGTGTTTAAGTTTCACGTATCGAAACAATGATTTAAATTTATTGATTGCAAATCCGCATTTGTCAGTCTGTGTACTGCAATATATTGATGACTTTAGGCCTAAATAATAATTATAATAATAATAATAATAATACACACATAAATAAATAAATAAAATAAAAATAAATAAAAAACATTATTTAAATTATTTTCTACACTGTAAACAAAAAAGGCAAATGTAATGTTTCTTAATCTATGAAAATATACAATAACCTCTTCCAGGTTACTACGAATAAAATATACAATAACCTGTTCCAAGATACTCACCATTCCGAAAAGCGTTTTTTGACTTTAGGAACCTCAGTAAACAGCATAATTTCGAGATTTAAAGAAAGAATAAAAACAAAGTTTCTTTTTTTTTTTTCTGCCACTGATTTTCGGAAATGATTCCGAGTAAATTTAATAGTGTACTAATCAGTTTCCTCAACTCGGAATATAGGTTTTTCGGATACAATCAATTTAAAACATGTTTGTTGGATAACAAATATGTTTTATAGGACAAACACGATAAATTAACAGCATTAATATTAACATGAAAATTAATATAATTTTGTTATTCTTGCATGCATAAATTAAGTTACGCCTACTTTCATATTTAATTGAGAATGGGTAGCATCTGAAAAACAGATATTACGTTTTGAAAAACTGATTAATACACTATAAAATCTACTCGGAAACGTTATCGTTATTTATAAAAAAAAAAATAAGGTTTTTCTGCTGCCACTGGTTTTCGGAAACATTTCCGAGTAGGTTTCACAGTGTATTAATCAGTTTTTCAAAACGGATATTGTTTTTTAGGATGCGATCCATTCTCAATTAAATGTTAAAGCTGGCGTAATTGAATTTATGCATACAAAATAATATTAATTTTAATGTTAATATTAATGCTGTTAATTTATCGTGTTTGCCTGCAAAACATGTTTGTTGAAGATGAAAATTGGTAGTATCCGAAAAACCTATATTCTGAGAAAACTGATTAACACACTATTAAAATTACTCGGTAACGTTTCCGAAAATCAGTGGCAGCAAAAATAAACTTTGTTTTTATTGTTTCTTTAAATCTCGAAAATATATTGGTTTCTGAATCGTGGGTAACTCCGAAGGGGTTATTGTACATTTTCGTTCGTGGTTAGAACCTACCTTTTCTACCTTTTTTTACAGTGTCAAAAACAGCGAAACACAACAGACAAATAACAATGTCAAAATCACTTAAATACACTTTACAAGCATATAGTAATTATTGTAATAAACGCTGGTAAAATTTAGTTGTACCGCGTAATTAATAAGCCTAATCTTTGTAACGTTGGGTACCGTAAAGCAAAATCGGTTTAAAAAAGTCAGTGCTTTAAAATGACTAATAATAGATATCTTCTTAAAATAAATAAAGGTTTATTTTCTGTTATTATTATTTAAGCTTGAATAAGACAAATGATTTTCTTTCAATTTAACTCGTAAGTTATCACAATTTTCTTTTTAAATACTGGGCTACTTTAACAAAATGACATATATCAATCCTACATAGAACGAATAGATTATAAGGAGCTGTCAAAACTCTAAAAGCATTTATATTCCACAGTTAGCGTCTTGTAGTGCACCTCGGTCATGTGTGTTAATTTCAATATGTTTGAAATAGTGTGACATCATTAAAATACACTTCAAATTATTTTTTCTCATAGACCATTAGGAAACGGGATTATTATTTTATTTATTTATTTTATTTATTTATTTACTGTTAAAAATCCGTGTTGATGTATTATTGCGTTGAAAGATAAGGCCGTTTGATCGTGTGTCCTTGTAAATGTAAACTAGAAATGCTATACCTTCACTTTCAATGGGGGACATGCCATAATAAATCTCAATTACAGGGCGAACTGAGTCGTGCCATAGTAAATCTCAATACCATATTATTATTATTTGTTATTTATTACCTTTCATACAACTACAAATATCGATTGTGAGAGCCTAATGAAGTGTTCTTGCGGAAAAGATACCTTTGGAACTTCATTTTGCGGGGATTTCAGAACAAATGTAATCAAACTTACAAAACTACGACTGATGCACTTGGATTTTTATATACATTCCACTCTGCGTAATCGAATCATAATTCAAAATATCATATTTTTAACTCATTTATTATAGTTTCTTAATTCAACTTAAATTATCGCCAACTAATATCAAATATTGCAATTTTAGGTGAAAATAAACTTCTTAGACTGCTTCTCAGCTTTGCCGTTGGAGGTCTACTAGGCGACGTTTTTCTACACTTGCTACCTGAAGCATGGAATCATATTGAATATTGTAAGTTTTTATTAAAAGTTTTTCAACTTAGATTAAATAAAGATGTGGTCAGCCATAACTCCATTTTTATATTATATACTAGTCGGTCGTTTGGGGGGGGTGGGGGGACAGATGCTTTTTGAAGGGTAAAGCCCGAACTTCGCTTGGGGCTCACAAAGTGCATTTTACATGCAAACAGATAAATATAAATAAAATACTTTATTTTAAATTACAAGAAAATAATTAATAAAAATGTGAAAAAACGTGCAAATAAAGATTTTGAGACATAAATAATAAATTTTATTCATGAACCTCCAGACAAAGACCTGCTGGACCCTGCAAGTGTTTATCTAGAGGGAAGGGAGAGCTTTTGGATAAAATAAACAGAAATGATATGAGTTAAGCGTCAGATACACTATCATTCTATTTGCGGTTATTCGCGGTCTCTTTGTTCTGGGCCAGCCGGCGCTTTTTTGTGGTTACGCGGCGTTTTTCATATTTTATGACGTTACAAGTAAAGTGCTGGATGTTCTGAAAAGAGGGGATGAGCTTCCTTCAAGTACGATCTTATCTTATCTCCTGATCCGTTGTTGAATCCATTGTTTATCCTCCCTATGTTTATAAAAAAATTTCGGCGGAAACTCTATGCAGTGTCCGTAAAAAAATAATGAAAATTTCGTTATATGGCGATTTATCACCGGTTGGCGATGGAATAAAATTTCAAAAAATACTTTTTTACGTCAAATACTCTTTAAGGTAAAAATCTTTTTTGTTGAACTTGTTTAAATAAATTCAGTTTAAATAACTTTAGTTTTGCCAGTTTTAGTTTGTTTTAACTATAGTTTTGTCATATATACATTTTTATGAAAGTTAACTATGATATTTTATGAATTAAAACAAAATTTAAATTAATTAAAATTGTTTCAATTTCAAAATTAAGTCCAATTGAGCAATGTCGATTCAATTTTGTTGCTATGGAAACAAAAACTTCTCCGATATTGAAATGTATAACTGTGGCATTCTTCACCTGGTCTTTATTTTGGAATACGCTTAAATATATGAAAATATATTTTTCAATATGAAAATATTTTTTAGATATGAAATTCTTTTAACAGTGATAAAATTAAGTAACTTCAGCAACAAGCAACATAAATATATAATACAAAAAAATATATGCATTAAGCTCTCTCATTGTTTAAGTTTAAATTCATTAAATACTATTTACACGCATTCTAAAAATCAATTAACAAGCAATTTTCAGATGCATTAAAATCGTTTGCTTTTGGCGAGGAAAAGTGCTGATCGCCAAATCGCGTGACGCTTTCGTCTTTTCGCGCTAAATACTCGAAAGTATTTTATTTTTTTACAGACTTTTTTCTGTAATTCCGCCGCTTAATTTCACTGATCCTTTATTGCATACATAAGTAGTTTAACTAGTATTTTTTTTTTTCAAAATATTCTGAGTATGCTCAGTAAGGAGACCTTTCTTGTTAGTGGTTGAACTTCTAAAATCTCTGAAATGCTTGTTCAACTATTTTCTAGTAGATTTATTATGCTGCATTTTATTCTCCTATTTTAAATTGCTGCTGAGATATGGCGAAATGAACCCATTTAACTCACTTACGGATAAATTTTCAAAAATCCTTTCTTAGTGGGTGTATACACAATGCAAGGAACATCTCTTCCAAATTTGCAACAGTTGAGGCTCGGAGTTGATTATGAGTCAGTCAGGGCATGTTCTTTTATGTAAGTATATATAAGATTGTTACAGATTATTCCAGGGTTGTAAAAAACCCAGCCCGGGCGGGTTTTATTAAAAAACCCGGGTTAAATGGGCAATTTTCCCCGGGTAAATTAAATTGCAAAAATGTGGACTATGGTTCCACCTTCCTCACAAATAATAATCTTCAGAGTTGCCACTGTATAGGGAAAACTAAAAAATCTGAGGGAATTTAAAAATGAGTATTAAAAACAAGGAATTTTACTAAACTTTGGTACTTTGCAAAATTTATCCGTTGAAATTTTGAAAATTCTCAAAGGATTCTCTGGGAAATTCTGGGAATTCTCTGGGAAAATTTAATATTTTGCTCAGTACAGCACAAGAAATTTGATTGCCGAAATAAGTGGCAATCCTGATCTCAAATACAATCTTTGTGAACACTTTATAGTCTAATAGATTGGAAAGACTTCATAGTCTTAATAATGATCTCACCATTTTTCTCTGTTCTTAAAATACATATATAGATATGATCACTTTAATTTAAATAACAAACAAAGGTACTTCTTAGTTAACCCGTCGACCACTTTCGCCAAATTTAACTCATTGACAAAATTTTTATTTTAAATAACAAAAGATCAAATAAATTAGTAAAACATTAATAAAAATACAAATAAAACGTCGAATTAATGGTTTTATTGGCATTTAATCTTACAATTAATTAATTAATGGCAACCATTATTGACATTTAATCTTACAATTTGGCGACAGTAATTTGGTCAATGGGATAACTAAGAAGTACCCAAACAAATTTTAAATTGCAAAGCTATCAATTGTGTGTTTTCCAATTGTTTCCAATCTAAAAGTGCAAGTAAATTAATACAAATATATTTTCCAAGATTCAAAGAAGTGAATAAATAAAACAAAATAACCATAAAGTGTTAACAATTACATCATCTGTTCTTTTCCAGAAATATATTTAAAAAACCCGGGTTTTTTACCTGGGCTTTTTATAAAAAACCCAGCCCGGGCGGGCAGCTGGGCGGGTACCCGGGCAGCTACCCACTACAACCCTGGATTATTCAGTGGCTATTTTTTTTCCTTGCAAGTATTTAAGGCGCAATGGCCTGTAGCTATATTCAATGTATATGTATGAACACTTTTTCTCATTGGTGGGAGTTGCACATGTTCGATCTTGAACATTTTAATTGGCATAAGCATGGGATTGGGACGGATTAGCTCAGAATCATATATAGTCAGAAGTACCTTAGCTAATTTTCCCGTGCTCGTTTTCACGCTCTCAAAGTACGTGAAACGTGCTTTGAGACTTTTAAGGCCTGTTTTGTAATATTATTCCGGTATTTTGTATCGTTTCACTGTGTTTGATTTTAGCTGCCTAGCTGCACGTTGGAGGCATTTGTCTGTTTGTAAAATATTTTTCTGCTACTATAAATTATTGTGTTTTCTAGAATATTCCCAGCATATAACTGAAGTGTGATTTATTGTTTAAAGCATGACTATTATAAAATTGTCCTTAATCTAACAAATGATCCTGAATAGCTAAATTTTTAACTTTGTTTGATTAATAAGCAAAATATTAAAAAATAATAACTATAGTTTAAAAAAAAATCAATGTCATTGAAAAAATACTTGAATGAAATAAATTCAAATCAAGTAGTATATGAAAAACATGTAGGTGTTTTTCTCAATGTTTCTTTTTAATTCAATGTATTCCTGATAGTCTGATACCGAAAAATTCTATTTCATTTGTTGTATGTGTCATTAATTAATGTTAATTAATTACATTAATAAATTAATAACATTAATTATTATTGTATGTGTCATTAATGAAATTGAATTAATTCATAAATTTTGTTTTAGTGGGGCCTGAACTACACAGCAGTCACTTGGTACTGGGATTGTGGGTGCTACTAGGAATGTTTTCATTTGTAATTTTAGAAATGATGTTTACAGCATCACAGGGAAAAGTAGGTATATCTAATTCTTACATTTGTTCTTACAAAACATCTAATACTTTAGATAATTTATGTCTTAGTTGTCTTATTGTTATCTATTATGAATATAAATGGCCAGTTAATGCGTTATTTTGAAAACAGGAAAAAAAGATATATGTTTCCTGTTCTTCATACATTGTACATTCTGAAAATATTTTAAAATCAATGAATTTGGCAGTAGAATTTAATGCTATTTTCATTGTATACACAACCATATATACAGTGATATCTCATCCAATGAAAATATTTTATCCCGGCATCGCATTTGTTAGACGAAATCATTGTTAACTGGAACATGATTTTTTTTCTCCAAGCACAATTCAACGTGGGTGTGTTATGTTAAAAGCACGCACGTCCAATAAAAACCTGCGTTAACTGAACAGGGTCGTAACCAGCTGGGTCTTGGATTGGCTGAGCACCCCCCCCCCCCCCCCCCCCTCCTCCAGCAACTTCCTGAATCCCTTTTAGACGCCTTTAATTTCCTCCTCATTTAATAATAGCATTTATATTGCATTAAAAATTTGTAAAACTTTGTAATCAAAAGTTTTATGGTAAGGGGTAGGGGGTTGAGCTTCTATATTTATTTATAAGTGAAACGGGGCTAAAAAAAAAGATCAGATGCGAACTAGAAAATTTTAAAGCCTCATCTGACATTGCCGGCTGATTACGATCCTGTAAGTCAAATCGTTAGCCGTCAGAAAAACACCGAAAAAAAAAAATCTTCGTTAGCAGTACATCTGCCACGTTAGCCGAAATATTACAGTATGTTCCAAAGCAGTCACAAAATTCATGCTAATTGATGTAAATAGGAATCGTATTTTCTTATCATACTCGGGAGTCAATTTGTTATCCTCGTAGAATATATACACTATATGGCCATTAATGACCAGCAACTTTCAATTTTAGACATTTTGTCGAATATATAGAAATATACTTCACAGATTCTTCTGGAATTTCAGGATTAAAAAGAACAGGTATGACCTCATATTTAGCAAAGTCGATTTGATAAGGGGGACAATTAGGGGGCCAACAAAATATCAAAGAAAAAGAATAATACTTGTTATCACCCTGTAAAATAAAATGCACGAAATGATCTGTCGCTACAGAATATAAATAAATAGACATTATGCAATATATTCATTTGTGTAAGAATAGCACGTATATTAATAGAGATATAGTGATTCATTCAAAAAAAAAAAAAATAAAAATTCTTACATGTTTGTTGCTTATAACATGCTGGGTTTTTAACCAAATTTAACGCCGGTTTCAGAAAAATTGACAAAATATACTAGAAATAATATAGTGCAATTGCAATATAAATATATTAAATATTTTAGGAAATATGAGTAGTTGTACGAAATAATTTTTATCTGCGCATGCGCGAACGATAACAAGGATCATTTTACATAATTTAATAGTCAACTCTATGGAGCAACTTATTAAAAAAAATCCAGTCAAATATCGTAAAAATTCAGAAAGATATCGGCGTTAGAGTGAGCAAATTTTTAGTTGTTCTCTAAAAAACAGCTGAATGATAAGGGATTTTCCACAAATTACCATTTTTTATTAACTGACTTTCAGAAAAAAGTTAGTATTTAGTGACTATCAAGGAGTAGATTTGGAAAAAAATGCTTCGATTTTGATACTTCTTTTTATCATGGTATAGGATCGTTCTGTTGGTTATCCAAGAAGAACTAAAGCATCAATAAACAAGTAAGAAAAATCATGTGTTAAGCATAGATTATGAAACACTTTCCAACACTTCCTGAATGCTTTAACAAAACTTCGTTATTTAGGGAAATAAGTTATATAAGTGAACTAAGTAAACATTGTAGAAAACGCATAAAACATATGAAAAACTGATTTCAGCAGTTATCGTCCATAGCAAATATGTATTCCAGTTTTTTTTAACAGCTCTGTATTTGATCTCAGGGATGAGATTCTTCCGACTTTTATCGGAATTTCCGACTTTTCGTAAATTTTTGAGAAAGTTTTTGATTTTTATCTGGAAAAAAAACGAATTTTGCCGTTTTTTTCTTTTTGGCAGTGGAAAAATGCGCCAAACGAGACATATAGCGCCAGAATTGCATCGCATTTTCTCCGCGATTCTTTGACGAAATTCGAGTTTTTTTTCGCGATCTTTTGAAAGAATTCGCGTATTTTCCTCGATCTTTTGATGGGATTCGCGTATTTTCTTCTAACTTTTGACGAAAATCGCATTTTCTCCGCGATCCTTTTACGAAATTCGCGTTTTTTCCGCGACCTTTTGACGAAATTCGCTTTTTTGCAGCCTTTTGACGATTCACGTGTTTTTCCTCTATCCTTTAACTAAATTAGTGGTTTTTCAGCGGCTCTTTCACGAAATTTGCGTTTTCCGCGATCCTTTGACGAAATTCACGTTTTTTTGCGATTCTTTGACGAAATTCGCGTTTTTTCCGCGATCCTTGACGAAATTCGCTTTTTTTTCAGCCTTTTGACTATTCACGTTTTTTCCTCTATCCTTTAACTAAATTTGTGTTTTTTCAGCAGCTCTTTCATGGAAATTCGTTTTTTTCTTCACGATCTTTTGACGAATTTCGCGTTTTTTCCGCGATCTTTTGACGAAATTCGCGTTTTTTCCGCGATCTTTTGACTTAATTTACGTTTTTTCCGCGATCCTTTGACGAAATTCGCATTTTTTCCCGCGATTCTTTGACGAAATTCGCGTTTTTTGCAGCCTTTTGACTATTCACGTTTTTTCATCTATCCTTTAACTAAATTCGTGTTTTTTTCAGCGGCTGTTTCACGAAATTTGCGTTTTTTCCGCGATCTTTTGACGAAATTTGTGCTTCTCCCGCTTTTTTGACGAAATTCGCGTTTTTTCGCGATCTTCTGACGAAATTCCCGTTCTTTGCGCGATCGTTTGACAAAATTTGCATTTTTCCGTGATCTTTTGACGGAATTCGTGTTTTTCCAGCGACCATTTGACGAAATCCACATTTTTTTCGAGCCCTTTGACAAAATTTGTGTTTTTTGCCTGTTTTGTGCAAAATATGATTTCGCGCGGTCTGTTAGTTTTTCACCAAGTTTTAGCTTACGCGTACTTTTGGACTTTTTGTTCTTTACCCACTCTCATGCCTGGATCTGTAGGTTGATATATATACTATATAATGGGGAAATTTTGTTTAGCAAGAAAAGGAATAACAGGTTGAAATTTCTCTTTCAGCAATTTATACTAATAGATGGAAACATACTTGTATACTTTTGTACAAACCTGTAGTTAACCTAGCACCTTTATTACACGCACTATTTAGCTAAAACACTCTTAAAACTACTGGAATCACATTTCCAGAAATTATCATTTATAGACGCCCATGTATCCAATTCTTTGCGTGACCCTGTATATCATCTTATCTATGTTCTACAAACATTTCTTAGTAAACTAAAACAGCGTAAAAATGCATAACTCATTTAAAAACCACCTTTAAGCAATTTACAGTCATACCCAGTAACCAATACGAATTCTTTTGTGTAGCCCTGTATATGAATTACAGCATTTATACAATGCGTAAATATATAGTGAAACATAAAAGCACATAACATAATTAAAAATGCATTTCCAGCAATCATCGCTACCGTAGTACTTCGGATACAATATAGTATCTGAAATCTTTTGTGTGTCCCTGTAAATGCTATGCATTTCGTATTATACATGAAATAAGTTATAGTAAACCTCAGCGACGTGTATCAATTTCCTTATTCATGAAATAATTTAACATAATTAAAATACGCCGGAAAAAACTCCCTCCACCTCTATATCATTATGTAACGGAATTCTTTTGTGTGGCCCTGTAAATGAGTAATAATTACGCAATTATAATAATTATAATAATAACGCATATTCTACGAAATGCATATTTTAGTGCACTTGATAAATGCATATCAATTTTATTATGTTTGAAAACATGTAACATCATTAAAAATCATTTTAATCGTTTTTTTTTCCCATAGGCCGTAATGTAACGGAAAACTTTTGACTGTCCCTGTAAATGAACTAAGCATGCTACAAACTTCATTTGAAATAGGGTTTGTGCTATGATAGGGGTCACTAACATCCAAAAATTTCAGAGCGATCCTAGTATATTTACGGGAATTAGAGCGCGTGCAGACGGCCAGACAAACCGAATGCATAAACACTTTTCAACTTTGTTGAAAGTGTTAAAAATGTAAATTTAAAAAAATGTTTAATTAAAATTGGTAACTTGTGGACAATCCCTTATCATTCAGCTAGTTTTAGCGAGCGACTAAAAATTATCTCACTTTAATGCCGATATCTTTCTGAATTTTTACGATATTTGACGGAATTTTTTTTTATAAGTTGCTCCATAGAGTTCACTGTTTAGTTATGTAAAAAGATTCTTGTTATCGTTCGCGCATGCGCAGATAAAAATTATTTAATACAACTGCTCATATTTCCTAAAATATTTAATCTATTTATATCCCAGTTGCACTACATTGTGTCTACTACATTTTGTCAATTTTACTGAAACTGGCGTTAAATTTGGTTAAAAACCCTGCATGTTATAAGCAAAAAACTTGCAAGAATAAAAAAAAAAAAAAAAAAAAAAAAATCACTATATATACGTGCTATTCTTACACAAATGAATACACATATTGCACAATGTTTATTTATATTCTGTAGCGATAGATCATTTCGTGTATTTTATTTTACAGGATGATCCCAAGTATTATTTTTTTCTTTGATTTTTTGTTGGCCCCCTAATTGTCCCTCATGTCAAATCGACATTGATAAATATGAGGTCATACCTGTTCTTTTTAATCCTGAAATTCCAGAAGAATCTGACAAGTATATTTCTAAATATTCGACAAAATGTGGGAAATTGAAAGTTGCCGGTCATTAATGGCCATATAGTGTATCTTTTTAATCCCATTTTAATGCATGTTTTAGATTTTGTACGTCCACACTTTGCTGACCAATATTTGCTGTATTTTTAAATTTGTTTTTCAATAGTCACGTTTCCCAATATTTAAATTTACTTTAAACGAGCTAAATTAGCTTTTGGAGTAAATTAAATGGTTATCACGAAGGAAATGTCATAAATAAAAAACAAACTGAAGTAAGTAGAAAATTCTGTAATTACGTTTTTTTTTTTTTTCCAGAAGCATTATTTTTTTCCATAAGTAGTCGTCAATATTTTTTGTCACAAAAAATATGGTATGTACAGTCGGACAAAAAATAGAAGAGAAAATCCCATACATTTTAATCACCAAATTATTCCAGAACATCCATAAAAAAAAAAAAACGGAATTAGCAATTTTACTGCAAATTATACCTTCTTGAAATGGATATTCCAAAAATAAGCCCAGGGGACAGTTTTCATATAGAAACTGTATGAAATTTTTAAATTTTAAATATGAACATCTAATTTTGTCAAATAACAAGACGAATAAAAAAGAAAACGAAGAAGAAAAAAGGTGAATAACAAGAAAACATAAGCAAGATTTCAGATTCTAATTTCATTTATGTTACATCTGCTTCTCCGAGTTTTTCAAACCCATTTTTGTAGCTAAGAGTATGTAAGGATGTTTGTTGATGAAAATTTCTCCGGATTTCCGAACTTTTTCGTTCTTTTTAAAAACACTAGGGGGCTCGGCCCCCTACGAGCTACGCTCGCCAACCACCGTCCAGACACCGTAGACTATAAATGCACGCTAATTTGATCGGCATTAAAAAGATTTCGAAAGATTGAATTATAATTTAAAAAACAGTGGCGATCTGTCTATAAACGGATTTCTATTCATTTCTCTGTGATTGGGGAATTTTAACGCCAAATCCGTTGCGGTACTACTTGATTATCCAGTCGACCAATTTCGCCAAATTATATAAACCGCCAAACCACTCGCTAAATTATACAAATTGACATAATTTTTATTTTAAATAACGAAAAAACAAATAAATTAGTACAACATTAACAAAAATACAAATAAAACGTCGAAATAAAAATAACTTGATGACGTAGACACGTGTAACAACATTTCAAAATAAGCTAATATAAAAGGAATTAAGTAAACAGAGTCTTTGTCTCCTGGTATTTTTTAACAAAGTGAAAAGAAAGTTCTTTTAAATGAGACATTTTAAATTAATCGTTTTTAACCTGACGTAATTTTGACCAAACTATTCTTTCATTTTTAATATTCACGTGAAAATACTTGTGTTAGAAATGAATAATATTATTTGCGCTTTCCTAACAAAAATAGTTGAAAAATATCCTCTTAAAATATCAAATAAATGTCGAGCGCAATTTCTAAATTTAAACGGTTTTGCAATATTATTTTGTGTTCATTTTATGTAATAACTGTAATGTGACGTAAATATGACGTAATTTCTCCTATTTAAGACTGCTAACGCATGTTAATAAATTTATTGTTTTACAAATTCCTTTCTCTCTTAAAATTCACGTGTAATTATAGTTTTTATGACGTAATTTTTAATAAGTTCCTGCTTTTTGTACATAATTATTTAATTCCAATTCCAAATGTTTTTTCTGTTTATAATAGTCACGTGTAAATAAATTTTTAATTTATTTACACGTATAAATATATATATTTTTTTTGAAGCACTAGGGGGCTCGGCCCCCTACGAGCTACGCTCGCCAACCCCCGTCCAGACACCGTAGACTCTAAATGCACGCTAATTTGATCGGCTTTAAAAAGATTTCGAAAGATTGAATTATAATTTAAAAAACAGAGGCGATCTCTCTATAAACGGATTTCTATTCATTTCTCTTTGATTGGGGAATTTTAACGCCAAATCCGTTGCGGTACTACTTGATTATCCCGTTGACCAATTTCGCCAAATTATATAAATCGCCAAACCACTCGCCAAATTATACAAATTGACAATTTTTATTTGAAATAACGAAAAAACAAATAAATTAGTACAACATTAATTAAAATACAAATAAAACATCGAAATAAAAATAACTTGATGACGTAGACACGTGTAACAACATTTCAAAATAAGCTAATATAAAAGGAATTAAGTAAACAGAGCTTTTGTCTCCTGGTATTTTTTAACAAAGTGAAAAGAAAGTTCTTTTAAATGAGACATTTTAAATTAATCGTTTTTAATCTGACGTAATTTTGACCAAACTATTCTTTCTGTTTTTAATATTCACATGAAAATACTTGCGTTAGAAATGAAATATTATTTGCGCTTTCCTAACAAAAATAGTTGAAAAGTATCCTCTTAAAATATCAAATAAATGTCTAGCGCAATTTCTAAATTTAAACCGTTTTGCAATATTATTTTGTGTTCATTTTATGTAATAACTGTAATGTGACGTAAATATGACGTAATTTCTCCTATTTAAGACTTCTAACGCATGTTAATAAATTTATTGTTTTACAAATTCCTTTCTCTCTTAAAATTCACGTGTAATTATAGTTTTTATGACGTAATTTTTAATAAGTTCCTGCTTTTTGTACATAATTACTTAATTCTAATTCCAAATGTTTTTTTCTGTTTATAATAGTCACGTGTAAATAAATTTTTAATTTATTTACGCGTATAAATATATTTTTTTTTTTTAAGCAAACATTATTGTTTCTGCTGTTTATACAGTTGGCAACAGTTTAAATTAATATCACTTTCTAAAATCTGTTAAAAATATCTCTAGAAATGCTGAAAATCTGAATTTAAAATAGAAATAAAACCTCAAAAAATGAGTCAAAATAAAAAAATTAATGCAATCTGCACGCCGGCAAATTTTAATGCATAAAATTATCTAAAAATGATTAAATTCCCATGAACAGTTTTTGCTCCTATAAAACTTTTTTAGTGGAACGATTTTGTCCAACTTTAGCATTAAATATCTCTTAAAATAATTCTTCGATCTGAAAACTGTCTGCATCAGCGTGTTTATCAAACATTTTTGTATAATACTACCGATTTTCATATTTTTGTATGTTTTATTTTCCTTAATATTAACGAAGAAAGACCTCCGGTCACAAAAAATTCAAAACCGGCGGCGGCGGCGGTGACAGTGGTAGTTACTTTTTTTTAGAATAGAGAGAAACATTATTGTTTCCGCTGTTTATACAGTTGGCAACAGTTTAAATTAATATCACTTTCTAAAATCTGTTAAAAATATCTCTAGAAATGCTGAAAATCTGAATTTAAAATAGAAATAAAACCTCAAAAAATTAGTCAAAATAAAAAAATTAATGCAATCTGCACTCCGGCAAATTCTAACGCATAAAATGATCTAAAAATGATTAAATTCCTATGAACAGTTTTTGCTCCTATAAAACTTTTTCAGTGGAACGATTTTGTCCAACTTTCGCATTAAATATCTCTTAAAATAACTCTTCGATCTGAAAACTGCCTGCATCAGCGTGTTTATCAAACATTTCTGTATAATACTACCGATTTTCATATTTTTGTATGCATTATTTTTCTTAATATTAACGAAGAAAGACCTCCGGTCACGAAAAATTCAAAACCGGCGGCGGCGGCGGTGAGAGCGGTAGTTACTTTTTTTTAGAATAGAGAGATATATCCGTAATTTCGGAATACAGCCGCGAACGCCTTTATGATTTATTGGAGGTGTTATGATTATTAATTTATTAGAGGTGTCCGTATTGCGAATGTGTCGTATAATAAGACGTCGAATAATCAGTAGTCAATTGTAATCTAAATTTAGTGACAAAGGTAGGACCGGATCAAGCAAAAATTGGTTCCAGAGTCTGGTGATCATTCACAGTCCTCATTGCTCAGCATACCTCGAAAACTACTTGACGGCAGGGCCTGATTAATGCACGGGCCTCCGGGGCCTCGGCCCTGGTCCCACCAATTTCAGGGGCCCACAAATTTGTGTGCATTTCCTCACAATTTAATTTTTTCCACTGTTTGCATTTTATATTTTGGTCCCTGGTGTAAAAACAATATTTTACGGTAATAAAAAACCTCCATATTTAATTTTTCTGTAAAAGTCCTTTTCGATTTCAGAGTACTTATAATTTTCAAAACTTGCCGTATCCAGAAAATCAAATTTGGGGAAAATGCCAAAAACTGCATACTCTGTCTATTGGTTTCAATATAAACGAGTATTTTACAATGTCAGAATTATAGTTTAAAATGATTACTAGACTGTTAGGGAAAACACAATTTTTATGATTTTGGAAAAGGCGAGTTTTGAAAAAGACGCCCTCATTTATTCTGCAACATAAGCTGTGGATCATAGATGTTTGTGAATTATACAAATGCTTATTTGAGAAAGTGGATGGTAATTCATTTTCTTGATTATTCTTGTAAGTTTTTTTTTTTTTTGTAAACTTGAAACTTTTACCCAAACAACTTTGTCAACTCATCAAATAAGCCTACCTTTTTTTCTGAAAGTGTCGCCGGGAATGGGGAGGTGGGGGGGCGGTCAACTTTTTAACAGGGCCTGGGCCCAACTTCATCTTGATCGGGCTCTGCTTGACGGAATTGATTGTAATTTTGGTCGCATGTTTGAAGTTTATAGAAAGCGATTTCTGTTAAATTCATAGGTTATAATTCATTTTTTTATTTCGAAAAATTAATTTAGACATAGATTTTTAAATTAATTTTCGAAAATTTTTTAAACGTGACATATACATTTTTAAACAGAAATCGATAGCTAAGAGTTTTAAATATATAAATTCAAAAGTAGAGCTCATTCCGACTTGTAGTTTTGAATTAATGCTTAAAAAGGCTATCCGCATTGCCGTTTGTTTTGTAACTATTAACGATGATTTTAGCAATCAGCTATTCAAAACTCTAAATATGCACATTTTTTAACTACTTCACCAAATGACTTCCCATTTTGGTACACGTTGGTAAAAGTTATAGAAAAATTCAAATATGTCAAAATTAGGTGTTCATATCGAAATTTTCATACAGTTTCTATATGAAAACTGTCCCCTACAGGGTTGCCAATTTGGCCTCCAATTTTAATTCGGAATCTCAAATTTATTCCGGAAATTTCGAAATAAAAATTTTTATTTTATGTGATCGCAAAATGTCTTTTATTAAATAAAACATAAAATACTATTCTTTATTTCTGGTGTGAACACAAATTTTTAGAATAAAAATGGAGGCCAAACTGGCAACCCTGGTCCCCTAACAAGGAAGGTCTCCATACGGGCATATTCAGAAAAATCTGAAAAAATTACAGAGTGTTCTTCTCATGTGGATATATATGTTTATAAAAAAATTTTTGGCGGAACCTCGATAGAACTTTCTTAAAAAAATAATGAAAATGTCGTTTATTTGGCGATTTATCATCAGTTGGCGATGAAATGAAATTTCGAAAAATACTTTTTAATGCCGAATACTCTTTAAGATAAAAAAATGTTTTGTATTGAACTTATTTAAATAAATTTAATGTAAATAACTTTAATTTTGTCATATATATATATATGTGTGTTAAATATCAAATTTTATGAATTAAAACAAATTTAAATAAATTTAAATTGTTTCAATATCTCAAAATTAAGTCCAATTAGCCACTGTCGATTCAATTTTGTTGCTATGGAAACGACGAATTCTTTTATATTGAAATGTTTAACTGGTAAATGAATCTTGCCTTTATTTTGGAATGCGCTTCAATATATGAAAGTAGTTTTTTATATATGAAATTGATTTTAAAGTAATAAAATTAAATAACCAGCAACAAAAATAAATAATACAAAATAATTTATTTATTAAACTCTCTCATTGTTTATGCTTACATTCATGAAACATTTTTTACACGCATTTTAAAAATCAATCAACAAACAATTTTCATGTGCATTAAAATCGTTTGCTTTTGGCGAGGAAAAGTACTGCTCGCCAAATCGCGTGACGCTTTCGTCTTTTCGCGCCAAACACTCGAAAGTATTATATTTTTTTACAGACTTTCTACTGTAATTCCGCCGCTAAATTTGACTGATTCTTTATTACATACATAAGTAAGTTTAATTGGTATTTTTTTTTTTCAAAATATTCTGAGTATGCCCAGTATGGAGACCTTCCTTGTAAGCTTATTTTTGGAACATACATTTCAAGAAGGTATAATTTGCCGTCAAATTGCTAATTCCGTTTTGTGTGTGTGTGTGTTATTGGAACAATTTAGTGATTAAAATGTATGGGATATGTTCTCTTTATTTTTTGTCCGACTGTACATATAATTTTTGTTTTTAATCTCATTGCAGTCAGTGGTGTAGTCGTAAAAAAAGCAGAGGGCATACGCTCTAAACAAGGGTATCCGCTCAAGGCAGAGGGTATACCATACAGTGTATATACTATAGCTTTTTTGAGAAACAGAGGGTATACGGTGTTCCTTTAAAAAATCCAGAAGGTATTACGACGTATACCACCGTTGCAGCAACACTATTTGGTGCCTGGTGCAAAGCATTTAGTTTTTATCGACCGTTAATGATTAGTACTGGTATGAGTCACCGCCAGTGGTGTTGTAGAGGGTATACGGAGGTACACATCGTATACTCTCTGGATTTTTTAAAGAAGTTTCGTATTCCCCTGTTTCTCCATGAACACTTATTACTCTAGCGCAGCCGTACTCAACCTTTTTTTCTCGCGGGCCACAAATATATGTTTGAGACGTTAAGCGGGCCGCAACTTAACTTATAAAAGGGCAAAAGAAATTAAAATGTAAGATAACATAAATGTTACAATAAGTTTAGCGGCAAAGTTAATATTATCTGTATGATTGATTAAATGTTTGTCCTGGAGGAAATTTTACAAAAAAATTTAGCACCACTATTTCCAAACAATAATTTTCGTGATAGATTTCTATTTCAAAAGTCGTAGAAATTTGCCGCTAAGTTTTGTTTTTTGGAAATAGGGATAAAAGAAAAAAAAATATGATGCGATTTTTTTCCGCAATAAACGTCTAACCTTAAAAAGCAGCATTACCTATATAATATGTATAAAAGGAAATAATACAACAATTCAGAATTTCCTAGTTCTAGAGAAATAAAAATCTTGAGATTTTCCCTTATAAATTAGTCTTTTGCTCAATGCAAAAACTTTCTCTTTTAGGTAGATTTCGTATGAAATATACTACCTATTACATTCTCCCCCATGCTGGAATTTCTGAAAAATTTTTGCAGATCTACACCGATCATGAACCCTAGAACCCAAAATCACCCTCAGTAAAAAACTTTATATATATATATATATATATCACTTTCTTCTGGACACGATAACTTCCACAGTTCTGCACAGATCTCTTCCAAACTGATACATAAAATCAAGGGGCATAAAATCTCGATCAAGTTCGTTAATGGGCAAAATCGGACCAAGGGGATGTACATAGGGAGGGGTTTTGTGAAAACCGAAAAAAACCCATAACTTCTTAATTTTTGTATATATCAAAGCAGTTTAAAGGATTTATTACCTCTAAAAATAGGTCCAAAAATTTATGTATCACAGACTTTTGATAAAATTAAAAATGGGCTCAAAGGGTGCAAAAAATAGGGTTTAAAAAAAAAAAAATTCATAACTTCGTCCATTCTCCAGATATCAAATACAATTAATATTATTATAAATCTCCTTAATATTATCTACAACTTTTATATTCACAAATTTTTGATAGGACCAATTCGTACCGCAAAAAAAGATAAAAAACGAAAACAAAAAGGGGGGTTGAAGGAGAAAAAAATTTATAACTCCGTCAATTCACAAGATATAAAATCCCCGTGAATTTATAATATATCTTCTTAATATTGTCTACAACATTTATATAGACAAGTTTTTGATAGGACCAATTCTTACAGCAAAAACAAATTAAAAATACTTAGCGGTTGAAGAAAAAGAAAATCATCTTCTTAAGGGTGTATTCAAATCCAAACTGCTTATTTTCGTACTCATTTTTAAATTCATTTTTGCTCTCAGACGCATCCCATTGGTAGATTCTCTTATTCAGAAACTATATAATGTACCGTAGTGATCGATTTTTTGATAGCGGCAGAATATATTTCAAAAAATGATGTCAAAGTGGGCATTTTGAACAGAATTTCTCGAAGCGATTGTGTTAGAAACGAAAAATATTGTCCTACTGAGAAACTAATTGTTTATAAATCAATTTTTAATTAATTGAACGAAAATTAAAAACACAGGTCGCTTATAAATCTCTTCAAAAATCACGTCAGAAAGTTTCACATTTTTTCTATTAAAAATGAATCTGAAAATGTGCCAGAAAATTTCGAGTTGTTGAGCATGGAAAAGTATTTTTTTAGTAGCGCCTTAACATGATTCTGATAAAACCAGCTATTATATAAAAATGAAATAAAAACTCGTCAAAAGCGACCAGATAAAACTATTAAAGTGGGTTTATCTTTAATCATGATTTAGTTTTGTTGGTGAAATTAGTATACTTAACTTCGAAATCTACCTCCGCCTGTAGGCCAGCAGGGATTTTTTATTGTAGAAATATACATTTTGTAGAAATTTTATTTTATTTTCATTGCATAAATAAATACTGCAAATTTAATTAATATAAGGTAATGTATGATTGATCTTGAAGATTAAGACATGCATACAACACGGAGGAGCAAATAGGACTACATGTGAAAAGAACTCTTGATCAAGAAAACGACATTTAAGATGTTTTAACATTATTTCAAAATAATTATAAATTACAGGGCAGTTTTTGTCTTTCCATAAAAATATATAAAACAAAAGTGAAAATCTTAAATACTTTTTATGCACACCTCAATTATTTTATAAATATCTATTAATGATTACGTATCTCGGGCCGCATATAAAAGGTCGCCGGGCCACTTGCGGGCCGCAGATTGAGTATGGCTGCTCTATCGTATACCCGCTGTTTTTTTTTTTTTAACGACTACAACACTAGCCACGATGCTGATGAAAGCCTATCAGCGGCCGTCCTTACTGACGGCACCTGGTGCGAGGGCACCGCTACGGCCGACTTAGTACCGCGCTGCGGTGTCATGAATTCCGCCCTAAGGCCAGAAACGAATGAGTCATCGGCAGATATTACTTAGGTGGGCCGTGGCACCGCTTGCACCAACCTTTCTGCGGCTTTATCTCATCCTACTCTAAAAGTTCTAAAGATTGATTGACAGTACAAATTCAAATACTGATTTTGAAGAAATATATACTATATCACCAAATAAATTTCAGAATGGAAGGCGAAGCAAAATACTGATACATGGAACAAAAAGCATATATTGAATATCAGCGGTATAATTAACAATATTTCTATATGTTTAGGGGGAGGGGGGGATACCAAATTTGAAGCTTCATTGCCCTTTCCTGTCAGCTTGTGCTTTAAACAGACACGGGGCAAAGATAAATATTTATAGGAATGTTTTGATTCTGATTCATTTTAATGTAATTTTTTTTTCATGAAAATATGAAAAATATTTAGTCTAAAACTAGCCCCCCCCCCCCCCCAAAAAAAAAACAAACAAGAAACTAATAATATATAATATTTAAAAAAAAAAAAACAAGAAACTAATAATATATAATATTTAAAAAAATCAGTTTGCCTGTTTTTACATTTTGTAAAATTTTTCAGTGAAAACAAATTATCCCTAATCTGCAATATTTGCAAAATTTTCAGATAGGAAATTCTTATTGACCTCAATATAATTATATCATGTTAAATCTGTACTTGGATCACAAAGTCTGATAAATCTGTTATATTTGAACTTAAGTTAAAATTTATTATTGTTGCTGTTGCTTTTAAAATCCCGTATGTTAATAGTTAATGCATCTTCTCTCACAGATTTTCTGATGTTTTAATATTTCAATTTCTAAATCACCTCCTTTTACTCTGATACAAGTTTAATTATTTTATTTTTTCAACAGGAAAACACTAAAAAAGAAAGCATTAGTTCATCTAATCGTCTATACTCAGAGAAGCTGGAAAATTTTCATGCATGTAATGGAAATTCATGTTCAGATTTACAACAGAAACCAATGCAAAATGGATTAGCGAAATCTCTTCAAAATGGTGCCGTCAAAGAGTCATCTGAATGCTTGTCACCAATTCATGTATGTAGTAAATTTAAACACTTTTTTACATAAGGTTAGTTGGGGTAACTGGGCCATGATTTTACCATATGACTCTGGAGCTTCTGACAATTCAGCTTCAAAAAGCTAATGTTCATTTGAATCAAAGTCTGAACTTCTTTAAATGTGTTCAGTTAGGTTCCCTCTATCAGACAGAAATGCTCACAATTACGTTTTAATATTTAAAAATATAAAAATATGCATATTTCATCTTTCTTTCCTCATGGGTCCAGTTGCCCTCAAAAATGGGGTAACTGGATCAGGGGGGTCTATGTTCCACACGCGTTTATATTTTTTCATATCGGATATAGAGTGCTGTTTGAAAAAGTGTAAACAACTTAACAAAATTTAAACCAGGCAGATCATGTAAATTATATGTCAATAAACGGCGTTGTAAGGGAAACCTTTGCTGTCAATATGTCTAAAAAAAGCACTAAAAGTGAAAATATTAGATTTATTTATACTAAAAACATAAAACTTAAGTAAGTACTTATGTACTTTAGTATAGATAATAAGTATAAAAGTCACATTGGTATTTTAAGGAAAAAAAATAGCAAGGTAAATCTATAAACAAGCGGCTACGTAAGTACTTTATCTTTATCCAGGAGTCGCATTATATAGGGAAAATTTTATTGTTCCTACCAGAACCCTTAAAGAAAGGTGCGATGAAGATATTATTTTCAAAATAGTGTTAGGAACGATAAAAGTTTCCCTATAGAATGCGACCCCTGGTTATAGTACAATTTCAAGGTCTGGCTATCTCACTTTCAGGGGCAAGGTACTTGCATTCGTAAAATGTTGAAATAATTTACTGACACCAATATTTACAAGAGAATCTATCTGAAAACAAGTAAAAGTATATTTTCGCGTTCTTAATAAAGGGGAAATTTCCATTATAAAATCCAGGTGCCAATGTGGCAATTAGGAATTAAAATTAAGTGAGGCCATAACGGCATCACCGCCTCTCAAGGGGTCAAGAAATTTGGTTTGATACCACTCAATATGCTTTTTTTTTATTTCATTACGTAATTTTAATAAGGTATTCTATCATTTTCTTTATTGTGAGCAAAAAACAATGGAGAAATTTACTTCCCGTAGTAAGAGAAACACAAAAATATTATTTATAACTATTGGGGTAACTGGATCCAGCATTGTCCAGTTACCCCATTCTTGAAAAATTTATGGGGTAACTGGGACACCGGGCTTACATTTGAAACATGAAGTAAATATGTATAGATACCTAATAATATTAATGTAGTTATATCTTATATGTCTAATCTTTAAAAAAAAAAAAAAAAGATTGTTTAATAAAAGTACTTACAGTATTTTAATAAAAAGCCGAGGAAGTTCAACCATATTGACGTTGTTTTTAAAAAAAGAAACGTAAATTTTTTACAACCTATCACAGCAAAGTAAGAGTTATGATTGAATTGATACACGTTGTTTTAGGAAGTAGAGATTAAGGGGCATTGTTCACAAAAGCTAAAACTTAAAAAACACCAACAGTTTTTTATAAAATAGCCTATGGCCCAGTTACCTCGTGGGTCCAGTTACCCCAACTAACCTTATACGGTTATAAAATAACTATAAGTTTCTTCAGCGTTGGGGTGCAAGGGAGGACAATTTTTTTCTGAAGCGATTTAAAATAATTACACTCTAGCAGAATAAAAGACTATGGATTTTTTGTTAATGGGACAGGTCCCTCTCCCCCTAAAACGCCGCCATAAAAGATAATTTTTAGTTATGTTTTTTACATTCATGTGTTTAAAACTGATCTTAAGGCTGTTCTTAACTGCTCTGCTCAACAAGCGCAAAACGTTCTGACACATTTACAAATTCATTTTTTAATCAATCAATAACCCATTGAGTTATAAGCAATTTCGATCACGTGACAAACCTGTTTTTCGCCCGCTCTTGACTCTGACTGATTTTTCTACTTTCGCGCGGAAATTCGGTTCAGTCTACTTTGACACTATTTTCTGAAAGATCTATTGCGTTTGCAAAAAAATTAAAAAAAAAAAAAAAACTCGATAACATAGTTTCTGAACAATAACACTTGCTAGTTCCATGCATTTTCGAACAAAAATAAATTAAAACTTATGTCAGGAAATTGCCCTTTTGGATTTGACAATAGCCTTAAATGGGTGGTTTTTCTTTTTTACATAAGATTATAAAAGTCAGTTTTGTCTGCAAGGGAGGACAATTTTTCATTCCCTGTATTTTCGAATTTTATTAACTAAATTTTTTTTTCTGTCATGAATTTGGAAAAAAAAATTTATAAAATTTATTTTTCTGAAGCGATTTAAAATAATTACACTCTAGCAGAATAAAATACTATGCATTTTTTGTCAATGGGACAGGTCCCTCTCTCCCTAAACCACCGCCATAGAAGATAATTTTTAGTTTTTTTCTTTTTTACATTCATGTTTTTAAAACTGATCTTAAATGGGTGGTTTTTCTTTTTTATATAAGATTATAAAAGTCAGTTTTGTCTGTAAGGGAGGACAATTTTTCATTCCCTGTATTTTCAAATTTTATTAACTAAATTTTTTTTTCTGTCATGAATTTGAAAAAAAATTATAAAATTTATTTTTCTGAAACGATTTAAAATATTTACACTCTAGCAGAATAAAAGACTATGGATTTTTTTGTCGATGGGACAGGCCCCTCCCCCCCCCCCCCCCAAACCATAGAAGATGATTTTTAGTTATGTTTTACTTTTTTCTTTCATGTGTTTAAAACTGATCTTAAACGGGGGTTCAGGGATGCAAGCATCCCCACCCTCCCAATGAAGAAAAAATATAACTTTTTAAAAATTCTCATTTTGATAATAACTAATAGAAGCTTCTTGTTGGAATTTCCTAATGTCTTATTTGTCATATTTGTGCATTGCTTTTGTGTTTATATATCTTTAAAAATTGTCTTGCACATGAGGTTCTGACAAAAAATTCTTACTTTATTTTATTTCATATTTATATTCTCCATTAACCCTTTAAGACTTGACCTACACAATTGTGTAGGCGATCCTAAAGAAAAAAAAGAAAAAAAAAATATTTTCCTCTTTTTGTGCAATTTAAAGTCGAGCCTGCACCCACAGAATTGCGTGGATCCTCCATTGGCATAACCTGACATTGGATATATATTTTTTCAATACAGTATAACCTCGAAAATCCGGCATCGTCGGGAGCAAGGCTAAGCCGGATTTTCGAAAATTCCGGATTTCTGAAAGAATGTCAAAAGTACTTTCGATATTCTTAATGGAGCTTTTATTTATAATTTAATTCATAGACAAATAGTATTTATGTGAAAAAAAAAAAAAAAAAAAAAAAAAAAAAAAAAGAAACTTACTTTGATATTTTGTATGTTACAAAAAAAACAAAACATAATAAACAGTGAATTTATTTCTTCTCATGTAAGTTTCGAAACATCGATGTCAATTTTATTTGCTGTAATGTTTTCGGCTGTTCCTTGACAAGTTTTTCTTGGATTTTATACAAGGGAAGAATATCGATTTCGGAAACACAGTCTTCTCTAAAGCAGATATTAATTTTCCAGTCAAATTTATGCATTTTCTTCTGCCTCTGACTTGCTATCGGCGGTTCTATTTAGAAATAAATGTGGTAAATTTTAGCACATATTTTAGCGATCTCGAAGTTTTTAATTTATAAACAATTGCTATTTTTATTTATCTCTTGAATTGGAAGTGAAAAAAGAAATGAGATGCCAGATTTTTGAAGCTGCCGGATTTTCGAGGTTACACAGTCTAATTTTTTTTTTTTTTTTTTCAATCAAATATGATCCTATTAATTAGGAGAAATCACCAAATCTTTTCATTTCTACTAAAAATCTTTCGGTCTTAAAAGGTTATAAAGAATTTTCTTTAAAAAAGGATTGAAGTCTTATTTGTTATGAAATCCCCCTTGCCCTTCCTTGAATTATTTTATGCTTTCAAAAAAAAAAAAAAAAAAAGTCCCCCCACCCCCCCCCCAAAAAAAATTATAAGTATAATTAATTGCTTAATAATTAATAACTTTCTAATAAATTGTAAAAAAATTGTGTATGAAAGATATATCATTTTCATTAATGAAATGAACATATTTCATTTATGATTCATATAATTTTGTTAATCAAAAATATATTATTAATTTCGATAGAATTGTAATTATATTTATTTAAAACTAACTGACCTGTCTGGTGTGCCCGGGCCTGTGTTCCAAAAAGGTTGAAACCTGTTGAATTTAAGTAGCAAATAAGGCAGAAAAAAATTTATGTTACTGAAAAGGTTCTCAAAAATTGCATACCTGTATCTTTAAAATTAACTAATTAGTAAGGAAAAAAAAAAAAAAAAAAAAAAAGCTGACTTATATCACTTTCTTGTACTATGTAACTATTTCGTTAATAAAAATAAGAATCATATACAAAATGACAGTGGTGTTCTTTAGATCAAAAATAAGTTAACTGTATGGGGAAAAATAGTCACAAATTCATCCAAATAAACCATTACACAGCAGAGACAAACGTTTCTGATGAATAATGTTTTAAATACTAGAAACATAATTCAGAAAAACAGTTCACAAAGAATTCTGAAAGTGTTTTTATTTTTCATTCATCTCCAATTTACAACTGAGCACATTTCATAAAGCTTCTGTGAATATTTTAAGATTCTTTGCCACTAATATTGTTGAAAGCATCAGTTCTCTATCGTTTAAGGCCTACTACCTATGTATTATCGTCTATGTTCTCTCTCCCCCTCACTCTTTTTTTTCATTACCTCACATATTTACATTTCTAATTTGATATATAGTCCCCATTCACAATTGTCAATTTTTAATTTGTAACTCATTTAATTTTAAAGATACAAATATGCAGCTTTTTGTAATTATCTTATTGCATCAAAAGTAAAATATTAATTGACCATTTATGTCTAGAGATATCCTATAAAAATTGAAAAAGTGTAATTTTTTGAAAAGTTACACTTTGTTATTTCATTAAGTTTATTTAGTTATTTCATGAATTTAATTTTACTTCCTACATTATTTGAGCACTTCTGCAATTACATTGCCTACTATTTTCCAACAAGTAAAAAATTAAAATGGTTTAATAATTAAAAATTTTATTTTGGTTTGAATGCATTTCAACCTTTTTGGAACACACTGTAGCGTATTTTTCAACATTTAACCATAACTTTGCATTTTTTAAATGTACTCAGGATATCTCATTTCTTTCTAGGTGACAGGTTATCTGAATTTGATGGCTAACAGTATAGACAATTTTACTCATGGACTTGCTGTTGCTGCCAGTTTTCTTGTTGGAATAAAAGTATGCTATTTTATTTTTTTTGTGTTAAAATATAAAAAAAAGTCGGATTTTTAAATTTTCCTCAGATATATTCAGAATTTTTGTTCTTGTTAAAACACAATGCTGCTATTGAAAATTTTGTTAAATTAGTAAATGATTGATGTAAATTCAGTAAAATATGAAGACAGTCCCTAAATCATAATTTATGCATCCTATTTAGTAATATATATTATTCTTGTTTCAGTACTTTTGCTGACACAATGCCTAAAATCCTTTCAGTGTTTCAGATGCAAACAGTAAATATACTTTAGCTTAAGTGATTGCATTTATCAATATTGTCTGTGCATTAAATTTTACAGACAGTTTTAATAAATGCACTTAATAAATTATGGTCAAACACATTTTTTGAAATACTAGTATGATTGGTTTTAGAAATTCCAAACTTGTGAATTCAATAATGTATAATCTAACACATTGATGAGGGATTGTGGTATTTATTTGCAAATAGCAACATTAGAAAGTGGGAGGTGTAATGGTAGATTCCATGCAGTCCCAATAAAGAATATAACTAAAATTTTTCTTAAATTAATAAATAAATAAATGAACACATAATTGAAAACAATGACATTGTAACCTTTTTTAATTTTTATTGATTTTATGTATCTCTATTTCCTATATGTGCACTATTCTTATTTGTAAATGCAAGTGTAATGATGCTATTATGTACAGTAGAACCTCGATTATCCAAAGTAATTGGGACTGGCCCTCTTTCAGAAAATCGAAATTTTCGGATAATGGAGAATGCTTCAATTTTAAGATTAAGGGGAAATAAATGCAATATTTCTTATTTTGGTAACAGGTGCTTAATAAAAATAAAGCAATAGCAAAATAGAAACAAAAATAAATTACCTGAATTTTAATTTTGAAATTAAGTACTTATATTAGGGTGGAGTGAAAAAACAAGTTCAAGAATGAAAACAAACATTTAAATCTTTTAAAAGTGCTTAAAAAATTTAAAGTTCTATTTAATCATTCGTGCTAGACAGATGAAGGGGAACATACAGTTATAGTGGTCCGATTTGAAAAATGTTGGACAAGTGTGAATCCCTTCCCATCGTTTCTTTATAGGCTATTCGAGATACTTATAACATCGAAACAGTTATTAAAGATCTCAGTAGCGATCAAAAATACCTAAGGAAAGTGATCCTATCTGTTAAGAAAGAAAGTTGTTCGGAAGATCTAACAAATAGATTTCCCGATAAACTTTCACATAGCTGATGGGTTATCTTCGCCAATAGAATTTTGAGACTGTGTGGGAAGTCCAGATCTAACGTTCAATCTGCAGATATTGACGGAACTTGTAGTCAAGGTGTACACACTTGTACAGTTTGCTATTAAGTGCAAGCCATCTTTGGGAAATTGTTTGCTTTTCCGTGGAAATGCCCCAGGCAGTTAAAATAACTGACCCAGTAATCCAGCGCAATACCTTTTTTGCGCATCCGGAAAATCTGCTGTGCTGAGTGTCATGGCATGGTAACTGATGATCGGAAACATTTCCGCGAACTAGGATTTCGTAGAATCCTTAAAGCCCGAAGTGCGAACACAAGTGGAGAAAATAGGTGGTTCCAAGTTCATGCAATCAATTTTAGCGCAGCAGATTATATTGATATGATTCAGTGTGATAAGTCAGAAATTACAGAACCACCTATTTTTACTAATCTTTTTTGCGATGATTTAAAGATATATATTGACAAACATGATTATGAAGATATTTCGTTTGTTGAGTTTCCATGCAATACTCAAAGTGTAGAAAGGTGTGTCAGAGTGGTCACTGAAGCTGCCGTGACAGTTTGGGGTGCAAGCAACATGGATGGATTTATAAGATCCATTATGCCATATTTTGAGACTATGTCCGATTTTAAGGCTACAAAACTCCAACAGGAACAACAATAAACACCAAGCCGAAACATTTTGAATATTTAGATTTTTGTTTTGAAAAGCACAAACTGATTTAATTGAACTTTAAATTTTTTTAACACTTTTAACAGATTTAAATGTTTGTTTTTCATTCTTGAACCCTAATTGATTGTGTACTTTTCACAGATAAAATGTTTTTATTGCACTCTTGCTTCTTGTGTGATGCATTCTATTATACATGTACAACAGATAAAAGGAATTTATGCCAATTTTTTCGAAATTTCGAATGGCCGGGTAAAATATTATGCGATTTCGAAAAAAAAACTGTGTAGGCATATTACTACGTACCATATGCAACTTTTCCGTGGTATAACATTTTTATTTTCCAACTTTATGGTTATTTCGATTTATAAGTTGTACAAGGCATTTTTGGCAAATTTCACAAAAATAGGAGGAACCCAGGCCACCGGAAAATAAATTTGATTTCGAAAAATCTGTGCAGGCATATTACTACGTACCACACACAACTTTTCCATGGTATGACATTTTTGTTTTCCAGCTTTATCTTTATTTTTATTTATAGCTTCTACAAAGTGTTTTGGACGAGTTTGGCGGAAATTAGCGTACCCGGGGGCACCGGAAGATAAAATTTGATTAAAAAAAAAACTGTGCAGTTTCATTACTGAGGACCATACACAACTTTTGCATGCTATTACCTTTTGATTTTTTGGTTTTTTCACTCCACCCTAACCTATATATCACAAGGGTTTGAAAAAATGTTCTGTTTGTGGCCGTTTTGATTGCCTTTGCTTTGAAGCTCTATCACAAAGTTTTTTAATATTATTAGTTCAGCAGTGTCACAGTCTTTCTGCTGCTCCAGCCATGCCAAACCTTTTGCAAAACATTCAAAAGCTTCAGAATTGCTAATTTGTTTGTCTTCTTCATTCTACTCCACAGCTTATGGGATCTCAAGTTAAATTCGAAGGAACTCTAAGAAAGGGGACCGAAAATATTTATAATGTATTCATAGTTCGGAAAGGATCGCTTGCACACAAGGGATATGATAGTTTTTTAAAAAAAGCTTTCAAAATGGATTTTGCACAGAAGGAATGGGATAGTAAAAGAAAAAAAAAAAGCTTTAAAAGTAGATTTCGGTTAACCGAGAGTTTCGGTTAAAAGAGGTTCTACTGTATATTGTGTTTTATTTATTTTTGTAAAGTTAAATGTAATGATCTTCTTTTTTTATTATCCGAAATCTGCACGACCGCTGATCCCAAGCTGTGTGGATTTTTCACTCTTTACTGTATACTGTTTATCAAAAGAAAAAACAATTACAAAATTGACTTTTTTTTTTAATCCAAAAAAAAATTAAAATAGGTAGATTAGCACCCTATCAGAATTAATTAGAATGCAAAAAAAAAAAAAAAAAAAAAAAAAAAAAATTAAAATAGGTAGATTAGCACCCTATCAGAATTAATCAGAATGCTATTTTAAATGGTGATGTTGGAATGTTGGGTTTTATGTTTAATATCTTGCACAGTACACATCAAGATTCATCTGAAATGACTTTTTTAGCCTCTAAAATATATTTCTCTTTTAATAATTTTGTTGTATTATAAAAATGAAATAGTTATTTTAAATTTAAAAGTTTTTTTTTAATGCTTCTTACGATACAATTATTATTTATTTAGTACTGACATATTGATGCATCTTCTTTCAGATGGGTTTATTGACAACATTTGCCATTTTACTTCATGAAATACCTCATGAGTTTGGGGATTTTGCCATACTTTTAAAATCAGGCTTCAAGCCTTATCACGCAGTAAAAGCACAGGTAATTTTTTTGATTGATTATATTGATTGATATTGATTGATATTGATTTTGATTGATATTAACAAAAAGAAGTTTTTGTCTGTGTATCTGTCTGCTTGTTTGTTGTCGGTGGCTGGCAAATCTATTGCATGTATAGGTCTGCAAATTTGATTCCAGATAGATGAAGACAAGTTAGAATGTACCCGAGGTTCAGATTTTGCATTTTTTCTTGAACAGAAAAATTCACATATTTCCCCGATTTTCAACGTTTGCCGGTGATTTAAAGCCTCTCATAATCCAAATTCAATCTTTATGCAGGATACAGAGTAAGTTATGTCCTCTTTTCATCTTGCCAATGAAATAGTTTTTTTAATTAATATTAAAGAAAGTAAGGGCATTGATTTTTTTTTCTCTGAAATATGAAGAACAAAGCAAGGAAAACAAATGTCAGCACAGTTTGCTAAGTAATCCTCTTTATCGTCCAAATCTTCTGTTATGATGATGCAGGTGAGATAGAAGTCAGGAGGGCTTTTTTTTTTTTTTTTTTTTTTTCCCCAGTTGGTATATGAAAGATATACAGTAAACTCTAAGGCGGAGTCACTCGGGACTAAGAAAACTTTCCGCAGTAGACAATATTCCGCCTTAGACAAATTTTACTCTGTGTCTATGCATTCGCAGGGACTTGAAAATCTTTCTGAGTTAGACAGATTTCCGTTTTACATAGAGTCCGCCTTACAGAGAGTTTACTGTATAGTGGTTCTCAGTTAGTGTGCATGGCACACAATTATATGCCATGAGAGTGTGTTTTTAATAATTAACAGAAATATTGATACTTTAATACTCAACATTTCATATTAAGCGATTTACTTTGAAATCAGATTTAGTGTCATAAATTTTTAAAATCATTATTTCGGACCCAGGTAACGCCAGGTGGGTCTGCTAATACATGATATGATATGGTATAATATAAATTTTTTGAAATTAACATCTATCAATATAAAAGCAACTGATTATGTTCAAAAATTATTTATTAACATAGTAAAAGTAATGAAAAAGTTCAAGATCTTTTTTTTCTTTTCTTTTTTAATATGCAAAACAAACTATTTATATGGCGTTTTGGCATCAGATTTAAATCTAAAAATCCTTTATCAACAAAGGAAGTATCATGGTAATACTTCATTAAAATTTAAACGTTAATTGAATGCTATCTCAATACAATGTGATTTTGGCATCAAATATAGACTAATTGATTTATGATATTTTTGCAAGCGTGCAAATTATATATGTTTATACATACAGGGTATATGTATTCCTTGGTTAATGTGGTTAATTAATTCCATGATATTATCGTACTAATCAAAACATACATTGAATGGGGTAAACTGCAATGTATCCACAGCCAACTTTCTCAAAAAACCCAATTATATGTAAGACAATGTAATAATGTACAATATTATTTTTGATGTATTATTGTTACAGCTTGATTGGAAATTTTTAAAAAGTTTGTTTAATTTTTGTGAACTTACGTTAACATTAGAATGCATAGCTAAGTTAGAAATAACATTGAAAAGTCAATTTTAATTTTGCATTACGATTATTCTTTAGGTTTATTTATGTTAACTTTTTTACCATTTGGTTAATTTAAAAAAATACAAAATTTGATTTATAAATTATTGGATACAATTTGATTACTTTTGAACTTACATACATTTTAACTTATTTAAGCGAAAACTTATCAATTGCCAACCATTCAGTTTTTTTCTTTTTTTCAGAATACCACATCTCAATTTATTTTCATTTGATTTCATTTCAATTTGATTTTCTAATCCTCATTGCCCTTGCATACTTCTACTGCTGTTTAGGTCCATATTTATCAAATACTGTTTGAGGATTTATAATTTTTGAAAAACTTCATGTTTTTTTTAATGTTATTTCTTTTCCCATATTTTCTGCAATTTGGTTTTCAAAAATTCAACACCATCTTGCTAGAAAAGAAACAGAATCATCCATTTTGTGTGCATAGTGCATACTAATCGAAATTTTTCCTGCACTAATCGAGAGAGCATTTAAAAAAGTTTACACACTAAGGGAGGGAAACCTATGTATATATTAAATATTATGTATGCCCACACAACTCTTGAGTGGATGTTCAGGTTTAATTTTGTTGTTGTTGGAAAGGTCTCAGTTAGAAAATGGTCCATAACAGGATCTAACAAAAATATTTTTGTCTGTCTGTTTCATGTTTTTTTATGTATCTCCTCACATAACTTTTTAATGGATGCATAGATTTTTATGTTTTTTCTTGTCTGAAAAGTCTTGGTCAGCAAATGGTCTTGTTGCAGTATCATTAAAATATAAAAATTTCATGTTTGTCTGTCAGTCTGATTTTATGACCGAGTACAAAAAATTCACCATTGAATTAAAGGTGAACTAGTAAATTAATCTCTCTTGAACGTCATGTGAACTTCAAATAGAATTCATGGGTTTGATCATTGACCAATACAGAAAACTTGAATTCCTATGCACAGTGTTGAATTCAGACATTTTTCTCTGGGAGGAGGATCGCACTTTTTGACTATTGGAAACACAAAATCTCAAATCTTCTCTCCCCCCCCCCCCCACCTGGTTCACCCTTTGAATTCAACACTGCCTATGCAGGTCATAATGGGTTTGGGTTCGCTATAATCAGATCCATGCAGGACTTTAACGTGGATAACAATAAAGTGTTGCAGCAAAAATACATTTTTATCCATTTGTATCAAAAAATGTTTCGCCACTAAAACATTAAAATGAAACTAACTGTTCACATTTTTTATTGTTTCTTAACTCTCTTGAATTTGAAAAACTGGGTTTTTTTTTTCATTTCGATATTAACCATATATGTATATATAAATCAAAGAAGCTTTTATAACTTTATTAAAATTTATTTGAAGTATAGTGCAGTTAAAGCTTGAGGGGAGGAGGATTGAAAGAGACATAAAAATAGAGCAAGCATATTTTAAGCCCTCTATTTTTTTCTTTCTGTGAATAGATTAATAAATATAAGTAAAGTTATTTATAAATAAAATTTGCATAATTATAATGTATTTTCTTTTCTTTGAAGATTTCAACTGCTTCTGTGGGAATATTAGGTGCTGTAGTAGCTTTATCAGCAGACTCAGCTGATTCAGTAGGTATGTAGTTCATCAAATACTGTTGTTAGAAAAGAATCCCCCCCCCCCCCCCCCCGCCACACACACACTTCTCCACCTCCAAAAAAAAAATAGTGTTTTTTTTTTTTTTTAACCATGGGACATAGTCTGCCTGTTTTCATAGTCCCACATAAGGTCATTCCTGCTTATCCTTTTCTTCTCCCAGATACTCTGTTGTTTAGTAGGTTTTAACAGTTTGTTTGGCGTAGGTGTAATATTTGGCATTAAAAGATGTAGAAATACTACTGCAAATGACTTCTTTTTAATTATAAAAATGAGTTGGAATTTGATTTATATTTTATGGAAACTATAACTGTCTCAAGATATTTAATATTCAAGTTACAGATGCTTGATTACATATGTACAGGGTGGGACAAAAGTCCTTGACACATTTTTAAATTCAATAAAAGATACTGGCATGTAAGAGTGCAGTTTGCACAAAAATGTTTCTCATGATTGAAAATTTTGTTTAAGCAAATTAATAGATTCATTTTCAGTTTGCTCATAGGTGGCATTATATAGTCAAAGCTGCAGAAAAAGCATAGAAAACTCTAGATAAGCAGCTACAAACCCTTTATTTTGTATAATCTACTACCATGTTTCAATGTTGAAAGAAATCGTGAACTGTTTTTTAATGTGGTTTGAGCTACAAAGGGGGCAAACATAATAAAATATTATAGAAGGTTGTACAAAATAAGTTATTTATTACTGCTTACATTAAGTTTTTTGTGCTTTTTCCCAGCTTTAAAAAAGTATCATGCCATGTATGAAAAATCTTTGAATTAAATATTTTTATTTGCTTAAACTTCTAAAAACTTTCGATCATGAAAATAATTTTCATCCAAACTGCACGCTTGTATGCAGTTACCTTATATACTCGCATGTAAGCCCGTTTGCATATAAACTGACTTCCTTATCGTTAACGACAAAATAATGTTAAAATTCTTCATCTGCATATAAGCCGACCCTAAAAAATTCCAATATGTTTTCAGACAAAAATCGCATTTTTAATGAAATATTAAACAAACATGAATAATTATATAAAAAATTGAAAAACTTGAAACGAATCCTTCAGATTCGGAATCACTATCTGAATCTCCCAAAAAGTTTGATAAAATGCTTCCTCATCATAAAATTCGGAGTCAGGCAGGATATGATGAATTTTCGTCATCACTTTCATAAATAAAATCATTCTCAGTGCCATCCATTGTATTGCTAATACAGCACTTTTTAAATGATTTCACAATAATCTCCCTAACATCCACCTTTCTTTAACCCTAGAGGCAATAACATTGATTCCTGTTTTTTTCAAATTGCCTTCCTCTATTTTCTGTACAAACACATTCAATGAATCCAGATTTTTCTCATTCTATCTTTAAATAGTTTGTTGATTCAAACATTAAGTGGCTGTGTTATTCTTGTCAGTCTACCTGGTATAAAAACATAAACAAATTAAGTTTTTCAACTCCTTCTTTCACTTCGCTGGTCGTATGAGGCTAAATGTATCCCATACAAGCATCACTGGTTTCTTAAATACAGCTCACTGTATTTTTCCACCAAACATTTTCCAACCAGTCCCCAAGTAGTAAGGTTCCTCTTTCATCCATCCATCAATTTTTTTGTGGCCTGATAATTACTCCAGTTGGAAATTTTACCTTGGATGGAATTTTTTTCTCTTAAATATGACTGGGGCATTAAAGCCATCTGCTAAGCAAGGTAAAACAATGGTGAAAATGCATTTTCTAGTGACCTAGTGGCGGGGAACTTTTCTCCCCAAATCTGACCCGCATATAAGCCAACTCTCCCTTTTCAAAATACAATTTTAGGTCAAAATTTTTCAGCAACGAATATATACAGTACTTGACTTTTTATAGAATTTTAAAATGTGTCAAGGACATTTGGGCCAACCTGTATATTGAATTTATATTAATGTTGTATTTATTATAGGCATAATTTCTATTTTACACTCTATCTTGGACATTAGAAATTAATATGCATGCTGTTTTCTTAATTCTGTTTTGCCTTAAGTAACTGATAAAATGAGTAAACTATGGCCATTAATGTGGCATCTAGGTATAGTAAAATGGCCATGCACCAAACAGTGAGGTGGTGACAAAGGGTAGAATTAGTATTCCTATTTCAAAAATAGTATGAGATACAGAAAAAAGGTCAATTCCAAAGTAGGAGAGCAGCTTTGGTTAGTACAAAATGAAATCTTGCATGTAAAAATAACTTTATTAAGCCCTCAAATGGGGTTTTTTTTAAATATCCAATCACAATCTTAAATATATCACTAATTGCATACTGAAGTGTGGTATTATAAGGCAAATCGACATTTACAGATAAAACTAAGATCTGTAAGCAGGATACAAATAATGCAGAATGCATGCAGTTTTGCTGCTGATGGTGAACACATCGAGTGTACTTAACTGTATTTTTTTTATAAATAAACTATACTTTGTTTAAATATGTTTGTTTTATTTAAAAAATATGTGTCTGTATGCCGCACATTTCAGTATGTATTTAGCGGCATAATTATTTGGTGGCTGGATATAAAAAAATTGCATTTGAACACATCTAATAAAGTTATTAAGATATCATTCCATACTAAATAGATCATGCTCTACAACTTTGTTATTGACTTTTTTCCCATATCTCATACTGCTTTCAAGTAAAGAATGCTAACTCTGCAGTTTGCCGTTAAGGGCTGCTGCCAGGTACCTCATCGTGTAGTACATACCCATTTTTATATACCTAAACACCATGACCATGGCTGTTAATGCTGGCATGGTCATGGCTCACTAACTCAGTTCGCCAGTTACTTGAGGTGAAACTGAATTAAGAAAACACCCTGTATACCCTGACTTAATTATTATTGAAGTACAGTACAGAACCATTTATCCAGAATGGTTGGGGTCAGATGTATTCCGAATAACTGTTTTTTCCGGTTAACTGGTTGGGCATTAAAACAGCATCCATTTGATAAGTTTTGTGGAATATATCTGGTTGTGGCATTATTTCTGATTTAAAATTATTAGATTACTTGGATTAAAAATCAGACGCAAGAAAGATCGAAAGTTAACCAGATTTTGAAAGGAGGTAATTTATGGGAATCCCTTGGGAACAAAAATTCTTCTGTTTCCTCTGCATAAAAATTAAAACATCTAAAATACAACTAAATACGTTTCCATTTCAAACACTAGATGTTGACATCAAATTATACAATTGTTTCAAGCAATGCATATGTCAAACTGGCAGTGTATGACACTTTTTTCTGCAAAGATCCTGAAATAACAATTAGAAATATCATTCCAGATAACTGGTTTCCGGATAAATGGTTCCATACTGTTCTAGGTTGAGCAAAAAGTTCTGGGAAATTTGCGAAAGTTGTGTTGTTATGCGCAAATTAACAGCAAAAGCAACAAGGACTACTCTTCAAAGTAAAGACCATCATAGTCCACGACTTACTGGCATCATTCTGCCAGATTCCGGTTTGCTGGATGTACCATGGCGGCTTCTTGGAATCGAAAAACTCTTGACATGCTTCTTCAACTTCATTAAAAGATTCAAATTGACGGCCCTTGAAAAAGTATTACATTGATCGAAAGAGGCCATAATCGGATGGAGCCACGTCTGGAATATAGGCGGGGTGTGGGAGAATTTCAACGCTGTCCAACTGTGCAAACTTGTGCTTGGTCCTCTGGGCCACATGCTGTTTGGCATTGTCCTGCTGAAACAAAACACGCTTTTGGCAGACCAATCTTCGATACTTCTGCACCAATTTGTCATAGACACGATCCATCTGCCTGCAATCGAGCTCGGCATTGATGGCACGACTATCATATATGATAAAAATTCTGGTAACTGTTAGATTAAAAATTTCCCAGAACTTTTTGCTCAACCTAACAATATTTTTTTATGATAATGTAAAGAAATTTGCATGAATCAAAACTGAAAGAATTGTCTTATTTCAGCATTTTCCGCTTTATTCTTCTCTTCGCTTAACACAAGCTTAGATAGGAAAAAATGAATAATTTAATCTGTTTTAAACTTTTTTAGAGATCATTACCATAAAATTTAATTTATGGTAATAAATTTGGTAATTTATTTACCATAAAATTTATTTTTTAGAAAAGACTGCCAAACTGGGTGTTATGAACCAAATTTACAGATGCCACAGAACAGGAAAGGGAAGAACTGCCATAGCTTGTAATTCATTTATCAGAAAATGAAAAAACTTCAAATACAAATTACTTTAATAATCATGCCTGCAAGTAGCGAAGGGCCGATCCAGCTCACCATTTAAAGGGGGTCGTGGATTTCCTTTTTTTGGGTGGGATTGGGTCACATCTCTTTATGAGAATTTTTTATATTGAAAGCTATTCCCAAATCCAAACTAACTATTTTTCTGATACTTTCGCAAAGTCATTTTCATTTGTAAATACAAAAAATTTGCATTAATATTCACAAAAATATAAAATTTACCGATTTTGTTCAGATACCAAGAAATTAAAGAGTTTCCCATTTTCTTAAAGGTAAAAATTCATTCAGAAAATGTTGTCAAAGTTAGCATTTTTAGCCAAGTTTTACGAGTTGACAGCCACAGAAACGTCGTCACAAGGGAACAATTGGCTGTCACTTCCGGAAATTCAGTTTAAAAAGTCTAACAATTGTCAACGATTAAATATTGCAAAAATTTGTACTAAATTTTTGAGGTAACTAAACTGTACACATTGGAAGCTATGTGATTCTATTAGTGTCATGAAAATTGCAGGTGTGACCTTTGGAATGATCATTTTCTTCTGACTGACTGATGACTTCTATTATTATGAAACAGCCATTATAAATGAAGTGTTTGGTGAAGATTAAAGAGCAGTCGTAAAAAGTTTGAAATCTGATTTTCTGGTCAGAATAGGAGGAAAAAAATGGCCATAATTTTTTTTGTGTAACTTGTCCACCAGAAGAAAAAAACTCGGTTAAAGCGGAAACTTGGTTAAGCGGGACTCGGATCATCGGGACTCTACTATATATTGCATTTTATAAATGATCTTCAGAATATTTTTGTTGGTGTTCAGAGGGGGGGGGGGCTCATGGCCCCCGTGACCTACCCCTTGGATCCGCCATTGCAAGTAGCATACTTTTATGTTTAAAAATGAGTCAGAAAGATTTGCATTGTTGAGTAGGGGCTTTTTTTTTTTTTTTTTTTTTTTTTTTTTTTTAACTGCCTTAAAGTGAAAATCATGCTCTGGTTTGATTGAAATACTTGTATATTTAATACTTTGTGTGATTTAAAACTTTTAGAAAGTGCTAAGATTCTTGCTTATAATAGATTTTTAATTTAAAAATAAAGATAAAAATAAATTTATAGCTGGAGGTTGTCAGTTAAAAATTATAGTTTTTAAAAGATAACTGTAATACATAAGTAAAGCAAAATACTTTGTATTGTTTTAGATTTCTTTTAAGCGATAATGAAAAATAATATTTAACATTTTAAAATTAAATAAATAACATTAACATTTTAAAATTAAATAACAAAACTCAAATAGTATTTAAACATAACATATTAATGAAAAGCTGTTATTTTTTATTTATTTATTCTATAAAAGTCTGGTTTTATTTGAATAATATATTTTTTTATTGTATATATTTAATTTTTTTTTTAATAAGTGACAAAGAAAATAAAAATAATGTGTCATCATTAATTTTTAAAGAGTAAAAAAGCTATATCATTTTGACTTTTTGATGTGCTGGATAAACCAATGTAAAAATAAAATAAACTCAGTTAAAGATCAAAAATATTATTAACTGGAGGTGAAAAATATATTGAACTATATATTTTTTCTCTCCATATAATGTGTAAATAATACCGCTATAGTTTTAAGAGCAATTAATTATCTGTTCTCATTTTTTATAAAAAAGATAATCTGTTAGACAATTCTTTGTATCTGGGAGATTATGCAGGGTGACAAGAAATAACTTGGACGAAGTTTCAAACCAAAAATCTGTAACTACCACAAAAGTTATAAATTTATTGTCACAGGGTATTGATTCTAGAAAGCTACTCTACAGGTGAAAGTAAGTAACTTGTGATAACCATTATGGTTAACAAAAGATCTGCCATTTTTGAATTGCATAAGCAAGGAATGAAACAATCTGAAATTGTTCAACGATTGAAAGTGTCTAAGCAGATGGTTTTCATACACAATCAAAAGTTTAAAGAACTCTGACATGATGGTGACACGGTGACAGACCAGGAAGAGGAAGAAAGCGCACAGTTAACACATCAAGAAACCGGGCAGCTATCAAAAAACGAGATCAACGAAATCCTAGGATTTCAATGTGAAAGGTTGCTAGAGAGAGGAAGATCAACAGAGAAACCGCATGTTTGATGGCAAGAGTAGAGCTTGGTCTTCACCCTTACAAAATGAAAGAAACTCAAAAGCTAACAGCAGAGAACAAACGCACAAGACTTCAAAGATGTAAAGAACTGTTAAAGCGGGCCACAGGTGATCGATGGCAAACATTTGTCTTCACAGATGTGAAGCTGTTTTCGATTGAACAAGCTCACAATAGCCATAATGATAGAGTTTGGTCAGCAGAAGCACCTGAACCTTCTTGCATTGTTGAACGGCGTCAACGACCTGAATCTGTAATGGTTTGGGGTGGGATATGTGCTAGTGGGAAAACACCACTTGTTTTTGTTGATCAGGGATAAAGATTAATCAACAAACATCTCGCAAACTCATTTTGGCAGACGTTGCCTTACCTAGGTCACAAAAGCTCTTTGGAAACAAAAGATGGACTTTCCAACAGGATTCCGTACCTGCACACAGAGCTAAAGGCACTCAAGATTGGTGCAAGACACATTTTCCTGACTTCATTGGAGCTCAAGAATGGCTACCGTATTCCCCAGATTTCAACAAAATGGATTATTCTGTTTGGTCCATCTTGGAGACAAGGGTGTGTGCTAAACCTCATAAAACTTTGGCATCCCTAAAGAAATCCTTATGCAAGGAATGGGATAAAATATCAGTATGTGAGTAAAATATCAGTACTGAAAATTTTGTGACACGTTTAAAGCTCTGAATTAAGGCTAAAGGTAGCCACTTTGAAAATTTGTAAATATATTAGACAGAATAATGTGTTCATATTTATTTTGAAGTTTGGTCGTAATATTTTCATTAGCATTAAAGTTATAATGTACCATGTGTGTCCAAGTTATTTCTTGTCACCCTGTATTTGTATCCTTGCTTTTATAACTACTCTTTGATACTATCACCTGAAGATAAGAGTAAATTATTAATTGTTATTGTCTGACAGATTATGTTTTATAATTGCTTGAATAATTACTCTCCAATACTATCATCTGACGATGAGAGCAAATAATTAACTTCTCTCTGTAAAACTATAGCTATATTATTTATCCATTACATAAATAAATGTGACGGTTTACTTCTATAGATCAGTTAAAGATGTTTTCAATCGAACCAATTAATACTTAATCATATTTGTACAAACCAGGGAAAATTGCAGGATGCTGCTATGGTAACCAAAATAAAATAAAACACACGAAACTAAGCAGATAGAATTCTTCTCTATACAGGTGTCCTCTGCTTTATGTGATTAATTTATTGCACAAAATCATCTTGTAACATGAAAACACATAAAGTGAATTTATTTTAACATGTATAACATAAGAATACATGCAGGTTGAAAGGGAGAAAAACAACTGAAATGTTAATGTTTCCAATGAAATAGTATTTTACTAAATATAAAATCAAAGAGATAAATGAAGGTATAAATTAAATATACCTTAATGGCATTAAAAGCTCACAGGCTTCAATCAGGTTTTACCTAAATCATGTTATAGCAAAAACATGTAAAGTGAGTGTGTAGCAGGGGATAACCTGTATTGGTGATTTTTTACTAAAATATATTATTACAACTACAACATAATTAAATTTTATATGTATATACATAATAATAGTACTCCTATATATATATTTGGGAAAATGTTAAATGCTTTTATTATTTTTCTTAGGTTCCTGTACATTCTGGATTTTGCCATTTACTTCAGGTGGTTTCCTAAATATAGCTTTAGTCAATGTTTTACCAGATCTTCTAAAAGAAAAAGATCCTTGGTACGTTTGAAATATTAATTATAACTATAAATTATTTAACTAATAATTAACTATAAAATAGTTTTTCTCATTTTATGATGTAACTGAAATATTCTTGATAGCATTAATAACTGTTAATGTGTTGCTATTCAATTTTTGGAAGTTGACCATGTGTATAGAATTTGAAAAATAATGAAATATGTATTATAACACACTGTGCCCTTCTTATTGTTCATTAGCTAATTCCAAAATTGCTAGTTTTAGGGGCATAGCTTTAACTGTAAAAATTCTTCAAACATTAATCTGCATCATATTAAAAGGAAGGATCGACTGGTTTTTAAGGCAGAAGCCGAAAACGAATTTTGGTGATCTTCCTATTTTCTGTCGAAAACAGAAATGTTCAAATTTTTTTTTTAAATAATTGTATGTATTAAAGTAATTAATACATACATAAATATACATAATTAATTATATGTATTTATTAAATATGCATAATTATTAATTAATTATGCATATTTATTAAATATACATAATTATTAATTAATTATACATGTAGCCCAAGTTGGTGGGCCTTAAGCACTCTCTGTGCCTTAGACCCAAAACTTTTTATTTTCATATAAAATAATACATAATAATTCATCAATGACACAGAAAGATTTTCTAATTATACGAATTTCATTTAATTTAAAAATATTTTAGTTTTATGTATACACACCTTGCTTTATCTTTTATAATGATTTCTGTAAATGATCATCTGCTATACTAGAACTTTCTTGAGTATTCAAAACACTTCTACAGTTTCAAACTAAAAATTTTCTATTTCTGTTATGTCTGCAGCTTTTAATGAGCACGTAAAAAAGCTTAGTTATATATGCATTGCTTGCTTTATAATTTGCATTCACGTTTTGAGTCGGTCATGACTGATAATTAATTATAAACTATGAAGTTTGTAGCAATAGTCTCACTTGAGCCGATAAAGCTCAAATCGATGAGTAATGTTGAAAATTTGCAAAGGGAGAAACAAGATTTTTGGAATATTGATAGTTTCGGTCTCGCCGAATTTTCTGCAAAACTCAGATTTTGGGCCGAAAATGAATTTTCGGACGATCTCTAATTAAAAGCCATTTTTGTCAAAATAAAAATTTTATTTTCAAGCTACAAAATCTAAATTTTTATACGTCCTTTAGAAGAACTTTCTCCATGCCTAAACAAGTAAACCAATAAAAAATTAATTTTTGTACTACCAATACTTATCGAGCTAGAGTTATGATACTTTTAATTTTACGAATTTTCAATATTTCCTGACACAACACATTTTTACAAACTAGCAGAAGCCATATTAACTAAAAGCTGTAATTTTATAACATTATACATAACAATGTACTATATACAGTATTTTTTACTTAATTTTAATTAATTCAACTTAACCATCAGGTGAAGTCTGCAAAATTCTTTTATTTTTGCTAGCATGAAGATGTAAACAGCTAAAAACAGTGATATTACCTGCCTGTATTTGATATAGGGGAGAGTGTGTGTGTGGGGGGAGGGGGTGACCCATTTTTTACAAAATGATTTTTTATTTTTTAAATATTGAACCTAGAATAAAGTTTCATATATCATTTTATTTATTATACAATCAGTTATCAAAATAAAACTCCAACATACGCGTACTACATAAGAAACTTGAAAAATCATTGGTTTTAAACATGAAAAAATAATGGGTCAAGGCTCCTCATCTATGAGAGGCTTGACCCATTTTTTTTTTTATATTGAAATATTTGTTAAGGGAAATAAAACCAGTTTTAAAAAAAGCAGAATAACAAATAAAATCATAAGAGGAAACACAATTTTTCACCTTGATTCAAACATAAAATATATAATGTGAACTTTAAAAAGTTCACTGTATTACTTAAAAAGCAACTAAAATAATGAAAATATCAGTTAATAATAGTATAATATATTTTCTCTAATTAAATTTAATTCAAGAAACTTCTACTTTCAACTCTAAGAATTATTGGCTCTCTCATTTTCAAAACGAAGTTATTGTATAAATAAACAACAATTAGTTAGTAAAATATTCTCTGATGATGAGATTGGAAAAGCTTGAAAGTACTAAGATGTTGTAAATAAAATATATATTTTTAACTTTTAACATCTGTTTCATTATTTTAGTCACCTTTTAAGTAATACAGTGAACTTTTTAAAGTTCACATTATATATTTTAGGCAGAATAACTTTATGCTACATGGCTTAGTTATTATTAAAAAATATTTGGGAAAATGTGACGTGTAAACAAACCTGCTTAGATGGAATTCAAGGCACAGGAGAAAAATTCTGTTTTAAACACCCACTTTTTGTGACACTCAACCTGACAGTAGTTGCCACATAGTTTGACTTCATGTCACTGTGTTCATCTTGGTGAAATTTGTCTACATACCTTCCTAAAGTGTTTTGATCATTGTTATGTCCTTCTGCAGAGGAATGAATACCTAACATTTCTTAAGGCTGCTGCTTTCATCCTTTTTAGTCTTTTCCATTTACCTACTATGGGTATTATTTAAATGAAATAAAAGTTACTATCAACTTTCTAATTTATATTTCATTTAGTTTTTTCATGCTTCTATAGCAATTTTTCACATCTTCATTTAATCAGTTTTAAACATTTTCTTTTCTATCACCCCATTTTATTGTATCTTTACAGAATAAATTTACATTATTTTAGGAATATAACCATTAACCCTTCATTATGTACAGTGTGGAATAAAAAGATTTTCAAAAACATTTTATTAAGGAGCTTTAATCATCTGGCCAACCCTTCCCACATAGGCACTTTTTAAAGTATAGTGCATGGTTATGTGTAACCTAATTTACTGTACAATCGTTATGCCTAAAATGAAAACTCAATATTTCTGAATTACTTAACCTACTCACTTAAACTTCTATGGTACATTTTATCTGAGAAAATCTTACAAAAAATACACTTTTTAAGCTGCAAACTCTTCACAGTTAATTTTTCCACACCTGTTTCAATTATTTTCATGACACAAAAACTGTTGTTTGAGCATTTCAGTAGCTTTCATTGCCACCTATTTGCAAAGCTCTGAAATTCTTTCAAATGTGAAAACTGAAGGGTGGGTCAACCCTCCCCAGTCTCCCCTATAATCAACAATCCTAAATTTCTTTAAAAAAAAAAAATATATATATATATATATATATATAGACTAAAAGAAACTGCCTAATACAGTAGATTTCCTCAAATCCTCAACCCTAAAATCTGCACATCATCACAGATGTAAGCAATGAAACTTTCAGTTCAGATGCATGGACGAATTTAGACTTTTTTATTTTTATATCAATTCCGTATGTATTTTAATATGTAATTCTCGTTAATATTACTGAACTCATGCTTTTTCCTGAAGGAAAATAAATTTATTTCTGAAAAAATTCAAGATACTGGTGATATCACTGGTAATCACAATCTTTTTACCAAATATATTTATGTATTAATCAAGCCTTTTTGGTTATTAATTCTGGCTAAACCTGAAATAAAACTTCCTTGTTTTGTGATTTTTATGTGAATTAATAGGGTATTTTTATGAGGCAAGCTTCATTGAATAATTTAGGAAAAACGTATCTTTATTATGCATATTTAATTACACATTATTAATTATTTACTTGACCTTTACTTTTAATATTTTAATCATTTAAAAAATTGTCTTAATTTTTATTATTTTAGTTTATTATTTTACATAATTATTTTAATATTTTGCTATATTGTAAGCATTCATTATAATTTCGATTGCATTATTACATTCAAATTACTGTTTAAAAAATGTAAACAAAGCAATGACCAGAAATCTGCAAAACCGCTGGCTCCAAGCTGTGCAGATTTGGGAGAGTATACTGTATTCAAGGGCGTAAGAACTGGGGGAGCTGGGGCTCTCCCTGGAATATTTCAAACGGGCTCAGCTCCCCCGAGAGAAATTCTAGCACCACATCTGCTTACGATACATTGCTGAATTAAAAAATAAAGTATACTTTTTCTAGGAAATTCACACAGTAGAGCAGTTCACATCATGTGAATTTTACCAGAGAACAATGAAAAAAGCTGTAAGACACACAGACAGAAAAAAGCATTGATAAAGGTAGCAATAGCTGTCCTACAGCAGCAGCAAAAACCTGTTCATGACGTCACCTTGCACAGCTCTATAAACAACAAAGAGAAGAGAGAAAGGCGGTGGTGAGCACACTTGTTTGTGCCTTCACCCTTTTTTTTTATTGTTTACAACCCTCCCAATTTCCAGAAAAAAAGGGGATCTTATAAAAGTCTACTACAAATTACCTGCACCGATCACTGATAACATATTTATAAAGAGGAGGCCTTTAAAATTGATTTGGAAGAGATTTGTAAAGAATTTGTAAGCAAAACAACAGAAAGCACTTTAATTTTTGGTAAATGGAAGTGGGAGAAGCCTTAAATTTGAATATTGCATTCAGGATCGCACATAAATTAAGTTTCTATGTGCCAAGTATATCTACTAAAAATTCTTTTAAATGGATTAAAGAATTGGTGATCTTTTGATATTCTTCTATTTTATACTTCTGTTTGTGAAACGTGCAAAACTATGAAGGAACCCTCCAAAATGAACAAAATGATCCGCACCCCTAGCTTTCTGCAATATGACCCGGCTCCCCTGTTTCTACGAAATTCCTACGCCACTGACTGTATTTTATTTACATTTCAGGTTAAATAACTACCTTTCAGTTAAAATGTTTAATAGTTCTTTACTTCTATAGGGAATCCATGAAGCAGATGGTATGCCTTTGCAGTGGTATTGGTGTCATGGCAGTCGTGAATCTGTTAGCACACTAGCAAGCTTGGCTAAGCAAAGCAGCATACTTAAAGAAAATTCATCTTGTTGATGTTTTTTACCTGTTATCTATTTGTTCCTGCATTTTTTATTTAAAGATATTGCTGTTATTTTATTTATTCAAACTATTTTATGCATTTTAATTCTTAAGTTCCCTTTCCTTTAAAGCCAAATTGTGTGTAATGTAGATATTATAACAAATAGATAGAGAGCTGATGAAGAAATTTCCTTGATTAAGGTGAAAATTGAAACCTTTAAAAAAACCTGAAATAGGTATAGATGAACTGGCAGGTTGCCAGGGATTTAAAAGTACACTTAGGGACATTGCTAAGTCTGCTGTAAAGCGAAATTAATTGAAGAGCTGAGTGGAAGAACATGTTAAGTAACAAAAGTTACATTTGAAGAAATTTGATGTGAAAGTTTTTGTTATCAATTTTAATGATTTATTTTCTGTTTGATACCATGTCTTTAAAATATTAACAGATGTGGTACTGAACTCTATCAAAAAAACTTATTCATATTTAATTTTTAAATATTAAAAAATATTAATATTATTTACATTATTAATTAGTGAATAATGTCTTAAATCTTCAAGGCTAAATAGAATTTTGGTATTTTAGATTTACCATGTGATAGAATGCCTGATAACACCTTTGTCCAAAAGATAAAAATTTTTTGTAAGAAAATGTACCATAACATGTTCTTCCACTCAGCTCTTCAATTGTATTCTGATAATGGATATTATTATGAGTATGTTGGCAGAGTTAAGAGTCAGACTGAGTAGAGCTGCCAACCAATGAAGTTAATAGCTTCTGTGCTCCACTGATTCTTATTTTTATATGAGGACATGAGTTTAAAAACTCACCTTATCAGAAATTTAAACAAAATATTCTATTAGTAAACCTGCTCCGAAAAAACACTACAATCTGAAAAAAAAAAAAAAAAAAAAAAAACTGGTTTTATTCCATATTTCTGGCAGTGTCTTGGCAGCAAATCTTGGTTTACAATTAAAACCAATGGACACAGTTACGGGTTTTTTGAGATTTCCCAAAATTTGACTTTTTGGATAAGATGAGTTTTAAAACTCACATCCTCATATATAAAAAAAAAGTTGCAACTTAAATTTTTGCACTTCACATATAGACACAGACATGTAAGCCAACAAAAATTTTACAATGAAGACAAAGACATTCAAGTCACCACAAATTTGGAGAACGCATAGGTATGGTATTAATCCAGTAAGGTTAAAATTTAGTCTCTGGAAGGATTGAAACATCATTTATGAAAATATAACAATGACTATATTATTATAAATTTATGACTATGTTGGCAGTCATCCATAATTGAGATACTACTAATTTCACTCTGCAGTAACAGGGATCTCTTTAGGAAAAAATTGGATTCCTTAAAGGACCCATCACACAAAATTTTTCATTTCAAAACAAGACTTTTCCCCTTAAAAAAGGACCCTTCACAAAATTCTTTGTCTTAAAAATAGGCCTTTTAAAAAAATTTCCAGCTCTAAACTATACTTTCCACAAATTTAATCATTTAAAAGTAAAATCTGACCTGTCACTTTTACATATATGAAGAAAACATATGTATTTTACATACATATATCTTTTTTAAAAATAAAAAAGAACCTGATCATTTCAAATTCACAAAATTAGGACTAGATTTTTCACAAATGTAAAAAAGCTATTCACAATTTCACAAAAACAGGATCCTGAGAGAAAAGTCTGGACAGACCCCTGAGTAAGCTGTATGATGTTTTTAAGTATACTTTTAACCTACAGTAAACTATCTGCAAGACGGAAATCTGTCTAACTCGATTTTGTGTCTAAGATTTTCAAGTCCCTGAGAATCCATAGACATAGAGTAAAATTTGTTTAAGGCGGAATATTGTCTACTGCGGAAAATTTTCTTGGTCGCCATCGATTCCGCCTTAGATAGAGTTTACTGTACTAACAACCTGCCAGCTTGTAATATATTTCAGGTAAGCAAGAAAATTAATGTTTTAAAATGTTTAACCTTCCTCAAATATTTAACTAAATTTTTTCAACAGCTCTCTACCTAATGCATTCATATTCATGCAATGCATCGAAAAAGTTTAAAGAAACATATCTGGACTCATTTTTCACGATCATTTTTGTAATAAGCAATTTCTTTTTGTCAGAGTGATACATTATTAACACATTCTTCAAAAGTCGTTTTATGGAAATTTTTGTTATAAGCAGGAGCTTCTCCATGCTGTTGTTGTCTATTTACAGATTTTTTTAATGTCTTTTTATGCCTTTACATCTGTAAATATCTGTTACATTATATAAGTCTAAGGAACTATTACCTAGGGCTAAACAGAAATAACAAATTATTGATGTTTTATAAATATGATTGGATCGTGTGACAATTAGAGGTAAAATAAATAAAAATGATAATTTTTTGTAACTCCAGATACAACCATTTATGGCACGATGGTACTTTAAAATATCATTATGGAAAACTTGTTATAAAATTCATTTTTAACACACTGATTGACAGCAATACAGTTTAGGATGAGCTATATATATTTCATTTTATCACGTTCCAAAAGCATTATTCACTCTACAAAGCAAAACAATTAGAACTGTTTGGTTTTCTTGGTGTTGAAAGACATGAACTAGAAAGTTCCATTTCAGATTTTTTTTTTTTTTTTTTAACCATTTGGGAAAATGGTTATTGTTCTCTGTCAGGGTAGGAAATCAAAAACATATCTGAAGCGTTTTATTAGTTGAATCTGCATTTTATTCGTTTTCTAATTGGTCCATACAGTATTCTGTATTTTCCCTTTACTTTCAACAGAGATGGATACTTCTGTTGCCACTATGACAAAAAAGTAATAAAAACTACAAAAAAAAAAATTAATAACTCAGAAACAAATTGAGATACAGCTTTCAAACAAATTGCATTTAAAAGTACATTTTTTTCTCTATACGACGGTGTAAAAAGTGATATTGTGGGATGTTTAGAAGTTTAAGAATGAAATTTCATTTAAAATTGATCCAGGAATATTAATGTTTAATCCATGGCGTATGTAATGTATGACCAGCTCCGTAGAAGTTTAAAAATTTACAGTACCGAAAAATGTAATCCATGGCGTATGTAGTGTATGATCAACTCTGTGCGATTTTTTATGTCTTAAATTTTAGTCTTCAAAAAAATCATTTTCCAAATGGTCGTTGTAACTTGTTAAATTGCTTTTTATTTTTATTTATTTATTTTTGTATTGTAAGGCAATGATCCTACATTTCAAGTTATCACAGAACCCCTTTTCATATTTGCTCTATCTTCATGGACCCCTAGGGCTAAATTTACTTCAAGGCTGAAATTACTGCTGTTTTTTAGAAAATTAAATAAATGATATATAAACTAATAGAAATACAGTAAAACCTGCTAAGACATAATCACTAGGTTTCGGTAATTTCAAAAGATTTAACTCGGATTCTAAATAATTTTTTTAAAAAATACATTGAGTCCAAGACTTTTGTGGTCCTCTGACGATGTATTGCAAACACTTTGGGATCTGTGAACCACAATTTACAAATTGCTGTTGTAAGGCAATTATATTTCTACCTTTCCCAATTCTATAAAATACTAAAATAAGTATTTTTAAGACATAATTTGAAGAGAGTTGTAAATGTTCCACAAAATCCTGTAAATACCAATTTAATTCATCAATTTTAATAAACGAAATTTTTGTAAAATCTATATTATAAAGCAGAAACATGTCAATGAGCAACACTGACATCATATTGACAGTGGCAACACCTGACTAATAAATTTCACTTTTACTGCAATTTTTTAAACTCCTAAGCATCACACAATTTCAATTTTTAGCACTAACAAATAGGGACAAAAATGTTATTTCAAAAGCAATTTGTTTGAAAACTGTATCTCAATGTGCTGATTTTTTATGGTTTTTAAAGTAATTTTCAAGCATGAATTCTTTTAAAAATATATCTCCATTGTGTGCAGCCTCTTAAAGAAAGATTTACCCATTTGTTCTTAAAACAATATAAATAGTTCAGCATTTGTTTCCAATTAATATTCCATAATGAAATTAAAATCATATAAATAAAACATAAATTTAACATATAATCAAACTATACACTTAAACCACTGAAATATTCAGAATCAAAAAGGCTGTTATAAGTAGGGCAATCTTTTCCGTTTTTCTGCTATTATTAACTAAATTTCAAAACTTTATGTGAAATTTGAATACATTATTGATAAATTTCATATAAAAATACTTTCTAGTGTTAGTAGGCAATCTAAAAATATATATTACATGTAAAAAATGATTTTCTCCTAAGTTCTGTGACCTGGGAAGCCTGGCTTGGATCCCATAGTTTATTAAATGTTTGCACAAATCTTTATTTTTAAAAAAAATTAAGAAAAATGCTTAAAGGAAAATTTTCATTAATTCATAATTTGGAACATGAAGGATTAACCCTTTTTGACATGATGGGTTAAATTCTGTCCCACTTAATTTTAATCCCCAATTGCCACAATGGCACCAGTATTTTAAAATGATTTTTTGCCTTTTACATTGTACGCGAAGTAAAAGATTTACTTATTCTCAAATAAATTTGCTCGCAAGTCCTGGTGTCATTCAATTATTTCAATATTTTATTTGAGCTGGCAAGGGTTAAGCTAGGAGCATAATGTGACGACATATAAATTTTCCCCTGTGATAAATTTTGAAACTGCCAAACTGCTTCCCCCTCCTGCCTTGCCTTTGTCCATCATATTTGACTGCAGTTGATCTGTGCTGCAAGAAGATAAATCAAGGTAGCTGCATGCCTAGTAAAATACCTTGGCAGTGCACTGTCCAGTAGCAGACGATGCAGAGGCAGTGTGCCACCGAGTTATTTTACTCAGCATGCCGATGACATACTTTTCTTCTTGCGGCACAGATCAACTGCAGTCGAATATGGCATGGATGTAGGGGAGAAGGAACAACTTCAAATTATGTGATAAAACATCTCCTTATATTAAATCCTCCTAGGTGTTAAGAGAGAGATGTTGAGAGGTTTAGACAGCATCACTGAGAACAGTATTTTACTTTTCTAAATTAAGTAAAACTTTCAAATCATCACTACAATAGTAAAGTTTGGACAAACAAATCTGAACTAACATGTATTTGATATTTTAAACATAAGCATTTCCTAATGAAGATGTATGTAAAATTATTGTTATTAAAAATTTATATTTTAATAAGCATTAAAATTTTTAAGAACTTATTATTTTAGTAAGTTAAGACATTATTTCAATTTTGCACAAGGAAATGCTTATTTCATTTATGTTATCTGTGTAATTCATTAATCACTTACCATAATTTTCGGAAGAAACGCCGCAGCGTTTACGTGCTTTAAATTAAAATTTCAAGCGATGCGGCATTTCTACCGATGCGGCGTTTACGCGCATTTTTTTTTTTTTTTTTTTCACTCCCAAAGATGAGAAATCTCATATTAATGAAATTTTAAAATAATGTGGACGAACCGAAATTTTCAGACCCAGGCGAACGAAATATATTGGCCCTGCCTGAGCATTTTTCTCAATGTTTTTTCACTGAACATGTCCGTTATTTTGCGCTGCTTCATCAATTAAGATTTTTCGACAATAAACTTCTCCTGTATTCCATAAACGGACACTAGTTCCTCTCCTGTAACGACGTTCCGCTGCTCCAATCCTTTGCTAATAAACTGATAATAACATCTAATAAACTGAGCACTTTTTCTCTCAAATTTCCCCCTTTTCTTTTTCTTCCCCCTCTCCAATTTTCAACAAATTTCATTTTTCGAGAAAGTTTCGTTATTGATTTCCTAAGCTTTGTAAATTAAAATATAAACGTCTTATTTTGGATGGTATGCTTTTGTATTTTGTATTTTTTTTAAATCTTTAGTTAAAAAGAGAAAAAATCTATTCACGATTTCTTTCTGCATAGCAAAACATAATCCACCCAACGTTGATGATCCGATTGTGTAAACATTGATTCTGATTTCACGGAGCGAAGTGAATAAACGAAAACAAACCGCAAATGTTACTTTTTCTGGGCAGTTTCTATAAAGTGGGCAGCCGTTCTAACTTTCTAATAACTGGTTATATTTTAATAAAAATTTGTTACGCAGCCTAATTTAGTATTATTTCAACTTGCTGAAAATTTGAAAGAAATCGGTCAATTTACATAGGAGATAAGGATTATTATTTTTTTTTTTTCTAACAGTAAGGATTATAAGAGTTTCGGTTTTCATTCTTTTTCTTTTTTATTTGCTTGCATCTCAATATTTTTTTTCTGCACTTAAGCAACGTAAACTTGTTGACACATTCAAGAAGTCCTTTTTATATTTAAAAGAATAGAATTTGAATAGTTTTTTCTCGCGCAAAAAATGAGAAAAAAAATTAATAGTTTTGAGTCATCAGGGCTTTTTAAAAAGCCATCTGGAAAAGCATTATGGAAAAACAGATCGTAAGATCATTTTGCCGAAACTAGTGGAATGAAAAGAGTATGAATATCTTTGTTCTTTAAAAAATGTTAGAAGAGTGGAGAGGTTTTCGATCCTGTTTTAAGAATTCCAAATTTATAATACTTTTATTTTATATAAAAATTAAAACAAGAAGTTGGTTAGCAAAACGTCCGGATTTTGAACAATTTCGGATGTCCGGATTTTAGACTTTGTACTGTATCTTGCATTTAAGAAACAGCACAGTGCTGGTAAGTATATTTTTTTCCTTTTTAGTTATCATTTCGTGTGTCTTTTAAAACAAAATCTTCTAATTGAAATCTATATTTATTCCTTTGAGTTTGTGACAGCTAAAATGTTCCAAACAGAGCGATAGAAGAAGGTGGGGAGGGGAGAAGATAGTTTTAGGACCGCACGTGATGTCTTTTCGTTGCAGTTAGCATAATGTTTATAATCCTTATCGCTCCACGTGCAGAGAAATAATAAAAGTAGGTCGTCATGAAATTTCTTGCAGATAGACCGATAGGAATTAAAAAAAAAGTTTGTTTTTGAGAATTTTATTTTTATTATAAAACACGCATACACACATAAATAACGGCTGCATTCATTATAAATCATTTTTAATATTAGTAGCATAAAATTATTGGTGCATTTATTAATTTTTTACGAAACCGAATAGCGTTTTCCAGTTTTTGATAAGGGAAAAAACAAACATTTAGAAAATGATAAAAGTTGATTTTTCGAGCTGAATTTCCGGATGAAACAGCTCGGGGAAGGTCATCATTAAATAGCAATAGCTTATAATTTAAGCTACAATACATTTATCGAAAACGGAAAAACGTATTCAATTTCAAAGCACTTTGATAGATATGCCAGCAGATTCCACGCTTTTTCGTTTTAAATTACCGGACCTCGATGAATTATTTATTGAGCTAGTTTGCTTTTTAATTCCCTTTTTTTTTTTTTTTTTTTTTGAAAAAAAGAAAAAAATCCCGCCATGGCACGTGAAAATAAATGTCATTTTATTCCGTTCAAACACGTTTTTTAAGATACTTGAGTTAAAGTTGAGTCTGCTAAAACCCAATCTTAAGATTTTCGACTTAGGAATGTTCTCGTTCATATAACGCTTTTCAATGTATAGAAAAGTTCCAAGACAAATTCCGGTTCGTCCCATTCAATGGCTTTTAGAAATTTATTTGGCAACATTAGTGAATAATTTCGGAGAGTGAACTGCCGTATTCTGTTTAGCATGTCAATCGCGATCACCGCGGAAATTTCACATGCGGCGTTTACGACGATGCGGCGTTTACGACCATTTCTTTATTTTTTTTTGTGGTAATTTTCGGGATGCGGCGTTTACGCCGCTGCGGCGTTTCTTCCAGAAATTACGGTAAGATCATATTGATTTTTCTTGAACTCATAAAAATAAGAAGAGGCTTGATTGAAGTTAGTAAAAGAACACTAACCATAGGGGGAAATGTCCCCCTCCCCTAAAAAAATATATGTAATTTTGAAAATAAGGATGGAGCTAGAATGTCAAAAAATTAATTTAAGTACCTCTGAGCCTCATCAACAGAATGTATCACTGTATGGAATTGGGCAGAATTAATCCCCCCACCTCTGGACAAGCAAAAACAAAAGTAACACAATTTTTCGATGCTTGAAGAAAGGGTTCTTCGTTCCCTTTCTCAAACTTACATTTCATACATTATTTAAAGTGGGAAAAATTTGGAAGATAGGCAGTTAACTTTCACAATGCCGTTTATTATTTTTTAAAAATTAGCTGTTTCTAATGCTGCTCTGGTTGCTGTTTTTGCTCTTGTGAGATTTTCAGTGATGCATTGTGAGTTGATACTATCCAAGTGAGGGGGAGGGAATTAAGTATCAGCTCTAGTTGAAGTAGAAGGTTGGATTGTAAATACATCCCTGAATTCTTTGGATTGGTCACTTTTGTCTGACTATTTAATTGTGAAATTTGAGGGAGACTGATTTTGGAATCTTGAGGTGCATGAATTTAGGAGTAGAAGTATGAAAAACATGTTGGCAGCTCCTGGACAAATGATGATCATCACAGATCATGGAAAGTTTGAATATGACAAATATGCTCCAAACTGCAAATAATCAATCATGCAAGGCTAGAGGCATCAGAATAACATCCTAAATTTGAATATAAACATATAATTTAAGCCTCTAATGGTTATTAAAGAAATACAGAGATAAAAGACATTTGCTGTCCATTTCACATTTGATTCTCAGTTGAGAAGTATAGTAATGTTTCATAAAAGTGACAAGAAGTAGTGGCAATATCCTTAATAGTTAACAAGGAGGATGAATTTAGGAGATGGGACAGAATTTGGACACTTAACTCTATATTTTTGTTTATTTGTGTCATACCAATCATAACTAAAGAAAATATAGCATCATCTAAAGAAACTCAAATAAGAATTCAGCTAATAATGATATTCTTGTTGCTAGTAATTGCTAAAAATATTTACCATATTGTTATGGAAGTATCTAATAAACATAATGGCTACGAGAGATAATTTTTATGAAACAATCCAGAACTAAATAATAATTTTCCTACATAATTAACTACTGACATATTTTTATAATTTGTTATAAAAATTCTTTGTGAACAAAATTTTACTGGATAAGATCCATTTGAAAACTATTCACAGTACTCACAAAGTCAATCTATTATTTCATAATCATGCTTAATTTAACCCCTTTGGGACCAGTATCCGGTATACGAATTTATTTTCTGGATACCACTATTTCCGTATAATAATTTTCACTTTATGTAATGACAGAAATTCTGCAACTACATAGGGCAAAGATTACTATATGAAAATAGCAGTACTTAAAAGAAAGGTTGCACCTTGTGAAAATGCTTACATAAGTGACTAGTAGTGAAGAAGTTAAACTCCCTCTAGCAACAAATTTGTACTTTGTATGTTCTCAGATGTTATATTTTTGCTTAATAAACTAGCGTATGGCCTAAATCTAAGCTTTGCATTTCTAGAAAGATCTGATATTATTTCCTAACCCCCTTAGCAGTGTTGCTATGTTTCCCACTTTCTAAGTATAATTTGAATAATAAGAAAATAGAGAGTAATAATATTTAAATGCACATTTCAAATTAAAACTAATTGAATACTGCCTTCATGTACAAGACTAAAAAATTTCCCAAATGAAATCATATTTGAATAATCACAAATAATGCAAATTTGAGTTGCTTGAACTGAGTTAAGGTGACTGATGCTAGTAAGGGGTTAAACTGACTAATGGTCAGTTACATTTTAAAGTGACTTTTAAATTTATTTCATGCATTCTTATTTTTGCAAGGCTTGAAATTCAGTTTTTCTAGTAGGGGAGACTACCATTTAAGATTTGTAAATGGTGGGAAGTAGAACTGCTAGAAAAGAAAATAATATTATCTTTATAGGGACTTGATATACTTTGAACTAATTTTTTTTTTTTTTAATTTAAGTATGTTATGATACTTTTTTGAGATATTGTTAAATGATTTGGGGAAATGATTTTTTTTTTTTTTTTAATTCTACTTCTTTTATAATTTTGAACTTTTGGAAACATTCTTTTTTATTTTTAAATGTTTTCATAGAAGTAAAAGGATCAGATTTTCAAAAAGTTAATTAGTTTTAAGAAAAAAATAAATAAAATATTATGACCTGTAAAAACATAGTAAAAATGACTATTTACTTAGTATTTTTACTTTTAAAAGATAAACTATTTATGTCACTTAAAATACGATCCCTAATTCTAGGAAATGTATCTTAACCCTTTCAACATTTGCCCCAAGATAAGTCGGGGATAAAAGCACTGTTTTCTTATACCTGCTACAGGGAAGTGGTTAAGGATAGCTCAAAAGAAAAAAAAAATAGCGAGTCAATTAAAAAGTATTTGTGAAGTTTTAGCTTTTTGATCATATTGATATATTGAAAAGACACAAACTAAAAAAATGAATTTAAAGGGAAATTTATTTTCTATAAAATGCCTTTTTGCATATTTATAATCTTCAAATCTTTACATAAATTCATTAATATAAGGGATGGTTAAAATAGCTTAAGCAAAAAATTGGAAAATTGATAGTTTCATCATTTTTTGCCAAATGAAAGGTACCAAGTCCCCCTTAATCAGTCTTCTCATCAATCAGATCTGAAATTCCCCTCTCCAATATTTATCCTATGGGCTTGGAATGCATTTGTATTTTTCAATTTTCTCCTCAGATAATTATTTTTTCTTTCATTTTTTCCTGTTTACTCGTCTTAACCCTTCGAGCGTCTTGATGCCTTTCCTGCATTTTCAGAAAAATGCTTATAAAAATAATCTTAATTAGAATTTTCTTTCCCTGTTTTTTTCTACAATACACTTCACGCCCCTTTATTTGATATACAGTGAAGCACCGTTTATACATTTTTCAAGGGGCCAAGAAAAAAAAATGTATAAATGAAAAAACATATAAACGAAATTCACAAAAGTACGAACATTTCTGTAATTACCAACAATAAAAAAATCAGTGATAAATTAAAATACATGAAATACGAGAAGTGTGTAATACTAAACTTCCTATTCCAAATATAATTTACAACTTACTACTACAGTATGGAACCATTTATCCGGAAACCAGTTAACCGGAAAACCAGTTATCCGGAATGATATTTCTGATAGACTGATTTAAGAATCTTTGCAGAAAAAGGTGTCATACACTGCCAGTTTGACATAGGCTTTGCTAGAAACAACTGTATAATTTGTTGACAACATTGAGTACTTGAAATGAAAATACATTTAGTTGTATTTTAGATGTTTTAATTTTTATGCAGAGCAAACAGAAGAATTTTTGTTCCTAAGATTACCTTCTTTTAAACTCTGGTTAACTTTTGATCTTACTTGCATTGATTTTTAATCCAAGTAATCTAATAATTTAAAATCTGAAATAATGCCACAATCATACATATTCCATAAAACTTATCAAATGGATGCTGCTTTAATGCACAACCAGTTAACCGGAAAACCAGTTATCCGGAATGATATTTCTGATAGACTGATTTAAGAATCTTTGCAGAAAAAGGTGTCATACACTGCCAGTTTGACATAGGCTTTGCTAGAAACAACTGTATAATTTGTTGACAACATTGAGTACTTGAAATGAAAATACATTTAGTTGTATTTTAGATGTTTTAATTTTTATGCAGAGCAAACAGAAGAATTTTTGTTCCTAAGATTACCTTCTTTTAAACTCTGGTTAACTTTTGATCTTACTTGCATTGATTTTTAATCCAAGTAATCTAATAATTTAAAATCTGAAATAATGCCACAATCATACATATTCCATAAAACTTATCAAATGGATGCTGCTTTAATGCACAACCAGTTAACCGGAAAAACCAGTTATCCGGAATACATCTGACCCCAAGCATTCTGGATAAATGGTTCTGTACTGTATACATATTCATCCACCATGTACAAAATATTTTGTTATATGGAATTTTGGAAATTGCTGTATGGAATTTTTGGAATGCACAGAAAAAAGTTCATTGTTCACAGTTAAAAGTGCCATCTAAACATTATCATTCAAATCACTGCTAATGAGGTATTCTTGCATGGTGTTAAAACCTACCAAAGGCTATTGAAAACTTGGCAGTGGCTTTTCACTGCAGTTATCCTCTTCTTCACTGCTAGTTTCCTCATTTGCGATCATTTCATTGATTGTTAGAAGAGAACATGTTGCAAGCTCCAAATCACATTGCACAAAATCTTCAAATTTAGTAACATCACTTAAATTTGACCAGTTCTCTGGTGGAGCAAAATGATCAGGGTCGGCGTTTTCAATAGGATTGACATCCACTTGGAGATAAAAATCCGCTAAGGCTGAACCAGTTTTTTATCGTTTTGGGTAAAACATTTTGCCAAGTCATCATTATGAAATTCATAGCTTCTAAGATGTTAATGTTCACATTTTCGAAGTCATCGTGGTCTAAACTGGCAATAGCTGTTTTCACTAAAAGTTTTCAATAATGTCATTTTAGGGATTTTATGACTCCTAAATCCAGTGGCTGTGAATTGCTGGTACAATTTGCAGGGAAGAATTTGACAGTTATGTTTTTTAGAAAGTCCATATCAGGTGGATGAGCTGGACACTGATCAATGAATAAAATGATTCGCTGCTTCTGGTTTTGCATTTTATCATCTAATTCTTTTAACCAATCAGTAAAGAATGACATTGTCATCCATGATTTTTTATTGGTCAAGTACATTGTTGGTAATGCTTTCACATTTTTGAAGCAGCAGGGTTTTTTTTGATTTGCCAATAATTAAAGAAGACAATTTTTCTGATCCATCGGCATTGGCACACAATAACACTGTTAATCGCACTTGGCTCTTTTTTCCCACCATGACACGTACCCGATTTGATTGCAAGAGTTTTAGATGGCAGAAGATTATAAAACAAACCGGTTTCATCTGCATTGAAAATGTTTTTTTGTTCATATCCTTTTATCAGATCTGGCAATTTGTTTTGAATCCAATCATCCACTGTTTCACAAGGGTCAGCTAGGTGGGGAGGCCTACCAAATGGCTTAAGCACTCACAAGCCCCACCCATCCACTGTTTCACAATCAACATCTCCAGACTCTCCACTTACAGTTTTTGCCTGTTATGTTAATTTAAACTTGTGAAGTCATCCTGAAGAAAATGATGCATTGCATTCCACATTCAGCTTCTTCAAAATTTCTCGTGTCCATAAGCAAAGGACCGCTGATGGGAATTTTTACACTACAACATTGATTAAACTACTGTAAAATCAATTTTTCAACATCAGCGAATTTTCTGCTTTGGACTCAAAGTTTTTTTGAAGCACTACAACCACTTTGATGGTGGCCTTCCTTGATGATCTTTAAGCTTATAAATTAGCGTATTTAAAGTTGAAACTGGTAAACCTAATTTTTTGGCAAGATCCACTCTTTTAAATGTTGGTTTTCATCCACTTTTTTAAAAATGCACATTTTTTCCTTTAACGACAGAGATTTTCTATTACACAAAGTCATCGTGAACTGCTAGTGAACGATACAAATCCAGACACTGAAGCTGCCGGGAAAAGAACTTGCCCTGATGGGCCTGGAGAGAGCACAACAACAACCCTTATCTATAGAAAGTGAGGTGTTCACATTCCTTAGGGTAAGGCTTTTGTTCAACTGGGCAGGTATTGGTTAAGGTCACATGCCTTTTGTAAGACTGGACAATCAGGACTTGGGAATCTGAGCTTTAATTGCACATTTTCTGTCTTCTTGAATTGTGGGAAAAAAAAACGTATAAATGAAATCTGCCATTTAAGGAAAAACATATAAATGAAATTATTTAACATTAATATCCATTGGATTTTGCTGGAACCATAAAAAAAAACGTATAAACAGTGCTCCACTCTACATCTTCAAATAGAATTCTGTTTAAAATATTTTTGTCTACAACAGATTAAAGGTTGTTTTTGAGAAACAAAAAAATATATCCAAACCGCTCAGAGGGTTAAAGGATGTTTATTTGCTTTTCACTTGGCAAGATATTTCTATAACGATAAACTTTACTTAACTTCAGGATTTTCATATATAATTTTATAATTTCAAGTGTTAAAATTTCATTCACAGCTTTCTATTCGCTAAAATTTTAACATCTGAATTACAAAATTATGTATATAATTTTGAAATATTTTGCCAAGTGAAAGAATCATCCTTTAAAAAATATATATAAATAAAAAAAAGTTAAAAATCTGAATTTTTGGAGGAGAAATTTGAAAAATATGCATGCATTCCAAGCCTGCAGAGTAATATAGGAGAAAGGAATTTGTAAGCCTTAACTCCATATTTATTTTAATGTGTTATTTAAATTGATCATTATTACATGGCAATATATCATTGAAAGAATTTACAACAACAATTCAGAAAATTTTATCATTGATAGAATTTAGAACCATTCAGAAAATTTTAGCCAAACATGACCTTAATAATTGAGTTTCATTAACGTTTTGCTTTCTTAATTTCATAATGAATATCACATTACTTTTGCCAGTTGATCATTTTTCCAAAAATTAACAAAATTTCTTTGGCAGTGTTTCAATGTTTAACATTTTGTTTTGAATTTCAGGACTTGTTCTCGATTTTGGAGTTGCTTTAAAGTATCTTGTAATAAACTTGTAAAGCTTTTGCTTAAAAACAAATCATTAGTTTGGTAAAATGATTTATACTGATTTTAATGTTATAAAACTGGTGTGTATGTAAATTGTATAAGAGTCTGTAAGTGGTCCTTATTTGTATGGATTTTTTTTTCTTTTTTAATGAGAAATGAAATTGCAGCACCCAGTACATTTGTTAATATAATTTTTGTTAATGTAATATTTGTTAATATATTAAAAAGTAACGTGTGCAACTATTACTTACTACTTACTTTCAACTCAAGAACCTGTGTTTCTACAACATTAGATGTTAAAAATGTGGAAATATTTAAAAAACTTTTAATGTTCAACATCGATTGGATATGTGATTTGGATGTCTAAATGAACTTAAATTTTGTACATATTTCAGCTCCTAAAAAAATATTAAGTAATAATGATTATCTTATTATACACATTCAATATCTTATTCTCATGTTTTTATTACATTTTGGTATGAAAACATTATTCATATCATATATATATTTAAAAAAAAAAAATTATTACTCTCAAAGTTTTAAAGATCTGATTTTTCTATTTATTTACTTCCTAAAAAATGCTTTTCTGTTAGCTCTATGTGCCTTGTGTAAGCAATATTTGTTTGTTATTGTAAATAGCTCAAGTTTGTCGTTATATATTGTGTACATAAAAAAGCTATAAATAAAAAAAAATATTCAATGCTTATATTTCAATATCATTATTCCTTAGTGATATTTTTCATTGTATGACATGTTACTTAAAGAAGTTTAGGGTAAGGAATAAAATTTGATTTTCTTTGTTTGAATAAAGGAAGCCTCATATTGAACTAAAATATTTACCTGTTGCTAAGTAACTATAGAGCAACTTTGATGGATTCTCCTGCTATTTCTTTTATACATGACAGCTGCTTTATCTGTTACATTGTATCATATCATATGTTAAGAAGACTTTAACCCCTTCGGGACGGGAGCCTTTTTCGAAATTTTTAATCTTTTGTCACCGTTTTTTAAAAACAGAAATTTGTGTCTTCTTGAATCGAGAAAATGCGCTGATTAAATAGGGCAAATTTTACAGTAAAATTTTACTGGTGAGGAAAAAGAGGGATTATGAGGTCTTCATGCGGCACGTATACGTGTCGCTCGTCCCCAAGGGGTTAAAAGATACCAACACTGTCATAATTGAACTGCATTACGAATGGCAGTTTGCCAGGAACTTTTTATAGTTTTGTTTGCTCGCATTGAACAGAATATTATTAGAACATATTACATTGTCTATCATAAACAAAGAATGTGTGTACAAAACTTGAGCTCAGCAGTTTCAAGCAACATTGTAAATTGCAATTACAAGGTTTCTAACCTTTTTCAGGAGCAGTGATCCAAGAGTTTCTGGAGTTCTTCATGAACAACATAAGTTAATAAGTAAAAATAGTTAAAAAAACAAAAACAAAAACACTATTTTGTATGCATTCAATGTTCATCTTGAAAATTACACCTAATTCATTGGCTGCAATTCATGTTTTTTTTTTCCAAAAATTTTCATTACAATACATTAATTTGGCGTGAGTACCGAACTCAATTATCAAAAATTCCCTGGCTTTTTAAATGTTTGGTAGAAACTGTAAGCAAAGGAATTTATTAAAAAATTTTCTACTATCAAGTATTCGGAAAGTAAAATGGATTTCATTCCAGATATTCTTAAATAACTGTATTTAAATACAAAGGGTACTAGGAAAGTTTTGCAATATGATGAAACAAAAAGTCACAGCTGGCTGCTTGTGGCATTGTGTTGACATGTGTTCATACTTATGCACCTGCAAGTAACCACAAGTCTGTAGGCTCAGTTATTCGTTAGCTGTGATAGTGTGAAATTCTTCCAGTGGCGTCCTGGTCACGAAGTGAGATAAGGGCAGTTTGCGGTATAACTTTGCATGTGGTTTAAACATACACCAATGCTTAGAAGAAATGATTCTTGCACTTGGTGATGATTGTCCACATTGTATGACTACACACAGATGGTACAGAGAATTCCAAAGGGGAAATTTCTCCCTGGAGGATGCTGAAAAAGGGAGAAGGCCCTGAATATCAATTGCGGAGGAAAACATTACTGCTGTGAGAAAAATGCTTGACGAAGACAGACTAATAACTTACAAGAATATAGAGGAAACCTTATGCCTAAATGCACCTGCAGTTCATTCAATTCTGAATGACCATTTGCACATGAAGAAAATACCGTTAATCCCCCCCCCCCCCCAACACGATGGAAAATCGTAAAAAAATCGGAGGGGGCGCTTACACGGTATTAAAATTGTAGTAATGACATCTATGGGGGGTGGGGTGGGGGATGGTAATGGCCGATCGGCGTAAAATATGCATTATTTTAATAAAGTGAGAAAAGAAAAACATTTTGAAAAAAAAATATATATACAAAATAGAAAAACATTATAACTTCTCAATTAACGACAATTTCAAATTATAGAAAATTCTGGATTTCAAAAGCTTTGAAATTGGAATGCATTTAGATAAATAATAACACTAATATCTGTCATAAGATAAATAACAACACTAATATTTGTCATTAATATGGTAACAGAAAAATAAAAGGAGCTTAATAATTTAAAATAATTAAAAAACACCAAGAAATTGCGTTTGAAAATGTCCTAAAATTCTTTCTAAAACTAGTAACATTTTATGCGGTGTCGCCATCTGTTGTAAATTAAGGACATTAAATAACCGTATTTTTTTTTTTTTTTAAATCATCATTTTTTATGTATAAAGGATAAATAAATAATACAAATCACAATAATAACATGAGAAATATTCCAAATGAAACTAATTTTTTTTTAGAAAAGAAGAAATGTGTTATAATGGAAAATTTAAATCAGATTGACATAGAATTAATTTTAAAAAAAATAACTTTATCAGTACATTAACTCATTTTAAATAGTGATATATAAAGTAAATATTATGTATATCACCTTCAAATATCAAACTAAATCACCAATTCAATACATAATAATAATAATAATAAAATAAATTACACTAATAAATCTGATTTCGTGTTATTTTGGCGCCATCTACCATAACTTACAAGAAAGAAAACCAACACGATATAAAATTCCGAAAGTTACTAAAAAAAAAGGCTGCATATTGTTATTATCACTATTATTTTATATATTTAGTAAAAATAATACACAAGGCTAATGGTATTATGAAAAATATTAATTATACGTATAAATATGAAGTTACGTAGCCAGAATGGAAGTACCGATCGGTATTTCGATGACGTGAATCGATTCTTAATCGAATCGTAAAACGAATAGCTGAACTGCGTTTACAGCTTCCTCTGAGGTTTACAACGATATGAAAACAAAAGGCAAGTGCAAACGCTGAAAGGAGATTTGAATAAACTGAAAGAAATAAATTAAATCAAAGGTAAGTAGAATAATAGACTTAGTTGAAAAGAAAAAGTAAAGAAATTATTGAAACTGATGTTGACGTGCGCACCGAAATTATTTTGTGGGGAGGGCGCTTTCTCGGGATTTCTTGAATTTTCCAATTTGTTTACAAAGTGGGAGGGGGGCCGCTTAATCGGGAAGGGCGGATTTTACGGTATGTTGCCTGTGGGTGCCACTTAGACTGACTGAGGTGAAGATGACACAACGTGTGACTTGGTGCTGGGAGATACTAAAAATGTTTGATAAGGGACAATCTCAGTATGTGAACAGCATCGTGACAGGTGACAGAACCTGGCTATACTATTAACATGTGCCAACTAAGTCTCAAAACGTTTAGGTATTTGATGAGGAGGACACACCGGTAGCTGTCAGAAAATCCCGATCTGCCAAGAAGAAAGTGATAGCTGTATTTTTCAAATCAAGTGGAATTGTTGAATGTATCATTTTGGGCACAGAAGAAAGTTACTGCTAAGTGGTACAATGAACAGTGCGTACCTAAAGTCACAGAATCTTTGAAGAACCTGTGACCAAAGTCAAGAATGGACACCTGGTACCTCCATCATGACTAATTCCAGCTCACTGGGCCTAAGCCTGCACTGAATATTTGGCCACTACAGGAGTGAAACTTCTTGAACACCCTCTTTACAGTCCATATCTTGCCCCCTGCGACTTCGCACTGTTCCTGCATGTGAAAATGAATCTGAAAGTGATCCAATTTTCCAGTGATGAGGCACTTCGGAGAGCTTGGGACAATGAGTGTGCCTTACTCCCGAGTGAAACTTGGAAGAGCTAGTTTAAGGACTGGTTTTGGAGGATGGAGGGTATTGCTTGTAACGGAAATTACTTTGAAAAAGTTTGATAAATAAATCCATATTGATTGTACAGTAAACATGAAATTTTCTGCATTACAGAATGAATGTCGGAGAAAATGTGTAGAAGTTAGAATTAAGCAAAATATTACAGTAAAGCTCGTTTTTTATTCTTTAAACAGCTTAAAAAGAACAAAAAATGTACTCGATAATGTAAAGTACAACATATTCACATGACTATAAAATGAAAATCTGCACTGTAGACTTACACAATAGGCCTACTCTTAGAAGCCATCTTAACACTAGAAAGACAGGAATTTTTACCAAGTTTTCTAAAAATGTTTGATACCAGAATTTTTATTTAAAACTGCTTAACTTATTTAATTAGCCGTTTTTTTTTTCATTTGTGTCTCATTTTATTTTATATTTTATAACTCATTTTATAAAGAAATTTCTGGTTCGAACTGAAATATATCCATATGGTTGGGGCCAAAATGGCCCCTTACCGTCATTCCACTGTTAAACAAATCTCGAATATCAGTTTGTTTTCTAGTAGTCTTCCTCTCTTCTTTTTTTAGGGAGTCATTTTTTATGATGTAGAGTTTCATAATTTCCACATGCTTGAACAAACTGTTGTGCTCAGAAAACCTGATAAATGCATTCAAGGCATCAGCTGCTTGATTCCCACTGATGTTGTTTGACTCATTCACATCATCTTCATCAGAGCCAACCTTTAGAGGCTGTTGGTTTTACAACACTCTGAATCATGACCTCATCATTCAAAATTTCCTCTGCTGGCTCATCAGAATCAGCTTTAACCCACTCTTTAATTTATTCTTGATTCAGTTGTGTTTCCGAAAGTCATGCCGGATTAGAGGATGTTTTACTGTATTATGTATCTCTCTCAATTTCGCTAAGAAATCTGTAATATGTGTATAAACTAACATTTTGGTGACAAACACAAAACATGTTCTTGTATACAGAGTGTCCACAAATGAATTATACAACTTCAACATTATATTAAAGCAAAAATACAAGAAATAGGAACTTACCGTATTTTTCGGCCTATAGTCCACGGCGGCGTATAATCCGCAGCCGCAATTTTTAGTGCTTATAAAAAAATTTCATCAGATAATCCGCATTGGCCTATAATCCGCGGATAATTCGCCAGACTATACGAGGATTATTCAATGTTTTCAACATTCCAAAGTACTACTAATAAACAACCTCCTATTTATTTAGTTGCTCTATTTAAATGATAATTGTAATAAAATAATTAAAAAAAAATAATAACAAGTTAAAAATACAAATACTTTTTTTCATTGAATCTTATATCTGAAACGTAGAATGTCTTGTGACTACAGATAATTCTATAATAATTGCTGTTTTTAAATCATTTTCCACTTTTATAATAATGTTCAGTTTAAATTCTGTAGTGTTAAATAACACGTTTTCTGTTAGACATTATTTATTGTATTGCATTGCAATTTTTGAAAGAGATGAGTTGAGAAATGCTTTGTTCTTCATAAAAACATGTTGCCAAAAGGCTAAAAATTATAACATAAAAATCGGAAGCCACTCCCACTAGCACGTACACGTCATACGTGAACGAATCACGAGCAACTCCGCGAACGGTCGATAGTAAACAATTGTGCGATAGCTGTTTACATTTTTATTTTGATTGCCGGTAGAAACAGGATATCTGACATGAACTTCTGCTTAAAAAAATGTCAGCAGATAATCCGCACTTAAAATTTTTGAGGTTTTTTAACAGATAATCCGCGGATTATAGACCGAAAAATACGGTACTTTAAATGTTGAAACAAAAAATACATATCAAAAATTTATTTAATTTTTTCAAAAAATTTTTTTAAGCAGATCTTTACTGTACTGTATTACGAGGGTAGGGGGGGAGGGGGCTGAGCCAAAGCACCGCGGCCAGAGGTCTATTGTGCTATCTCCCAAAGATGAAAGAGGAAAAACATCCTCACTTAATCCCTAAATAGACCAGTAGCTGACATAAAATTCAGCATACATTTGAAAGGAATATCTTGAATTTCCCATGGCTCAATCAAATGTCGACTCATATGTTCGAAACGGTTAGCAGCATATACCTCACAGTTACAGAAGACATGTAAGGCAATCTCCTCTTCATACTTACAACCCCTACAAAGAGGGTCATTAACCATCTTCATAGTACTAAGGTGTCCATTAAGTCTACAGTGTCCTGTTAGCAGTTCCACCATATTTCTTAGACTATTCCTTCTGAGCCCAATGAATTCCTTTGCCCTTTTACTAGGGCATCCGCTATTGAGCTCTTTCACTTCTCTATAACTGCTTGAGTCAAGCCACTCTTGATACTGTTGTTCTCTTAAAATTCTAAAAACAGTAGTTCTAATGATGTCCTTAGAAATGCCAATAGCTGATTCTGGTCCAATAAATGGAGTAACCGACCCTTTTCTTGTTAGACTATCAGCAAGCTCATTACCCAGGGTGTCACTATAACCAGGTACCCAATGTATAGCAACATTATTACCATTACTGGCAAGCCTGTTCAAAGAGCAATAATACTCCCAAACCTAGAAGTAATTGTATGTTTCTGTAAGGCAAGTAATACTGCCTGACTATCAGAATAGACATTGACGGACAGGCAATTATACCTCCTCTCAATGCAAATGTAACAACACATAAGTATTGCATAGACTTCTGCCTGAAAGACAGTGGCATAACTACCTAGCGGGTAAAAGAAAGATGTACCATCAGCTGGGCAGCAAACCCCAACTCCCGTTCCAGTATTCCGTTACAGAAAGAGTCTCCCAATCAGCTCTAGAGTGAAGACTAATTCTGAACAGCTTATCAAATACATGCTTTAAAGGCATACTGTCACCCTTCATGATAAAAACTGGGTGCTTACTGATTTTACAGTTAAACCTACCCCAAGTAAGATATCTCAAGTAATTTTGCCACTGCCCATGTAAAATGAGTGTATAAGAGCAGAATAATGTTTCTGCCTCAATAATCATATGCAGTGGGTACATACCCAACAGCAACTCCATAGCAGATGTAGGTGTTGTCCTAAGTACACCTGTCATGGACAAGCAGATCATCCTCTACAGCTTTGCTAATTTTGACTTGGCAATGTCAGTCATTGTTCTTGACCATCAAGCTATAGTGCCATAATTCATCATAGGGCAGATCACCATATTGTATATCCACCAGATCACTTTTGAACTGAGTCCCCACATTTTGCCAATGGCATTTCTGCATGACCAGAAAATCTTTTTGGCCTTATTGATGCAGTAGTAATCTATGTGCCTCTTCCAACACAATCTCTCATCGAAATATACACCCAGATACTTCACCTCCTTTGAGCAACTCAAAGTGCGGCAATAAAACACAATCTCATTGATTGATTGATTTTTTCCTAGTGAAAGCAACAAGAGTCATCTTTTCTCGGTTAACAGAAAAACCAACATCCCTGCACCACCATTACACCTTTTTAAGGATATTATTGAGGATGTCCAAAAGAATATTTTCAACTTGCCTCTAATGATGATAACAATACCATCAGCATACCCAATACAGTATGCACCACGCAGATGTATCTCAACAAGGAGTTCATTCACCACCAAACACCAAAGTACAGGAGAAAGAACACCACCCTGTGGGCAGCCCTTCTTTACCTGAACATGAATTGTATCCCCCAACAACTCAGCATGGATAGACCTATCCCTGAGCAGACAGTTGATCCAGTTCAGAGTTACTTCATCCGCACCCCTGTCGGCCAATGCCCTAAGGATGGAATCTGTGGATACCTTATCAAAGGCACCCTCAATATCAAGAAAGACTGCAAAAACAGTTTCATTTGCCTTAAAACGTTTCTCAAGCACAAAGGAAAGATTATAAAGAGCAGTGTCAGTTGACCTGCCAGTCCAATAGTCATGCTTGAGCTCGAGAGCGGTGCTTCTTTAGTTACTCGCAGGATATCAAGATGGTAGTCCAATTCAATCCACATATGGTTCAAAATATCCCGTGTAGCCAAAACCTTGAGTATGACAACAAAAATGATGGTAATAAAAGTAAGTGTCAATTTTTGCTACAAACTACACTAATGAAAAAGTGTAACATGCTATAATACAAAATATTTTTAAAAGTGACAACACTGTATTTTCGCTGCTTCTAGCATGCTATTTCTGACCCCTGTATTGAGTATTTTGATTTTTATGCAAAATTATTATTTTCAAGGTATTCCTATAAACTAAGGGTGCACAACCTATTTAAGAGAAGGGCCACTTACAAAAATGTTTGGGTAGTCGAGGGCCACATCAGTAACACAAAGAAAATTCTATATTGGGGAGGTAGGGGGGTATAATAAGTCTTTATTCTTGATGAATAATTATTTTTTGTCTATAATAAAAATAAACAAATGGAAATAAATAATTGTACGAAGGAATGCAGGGCATCTTCGCGTCTGTATGAATAATCGTTCAACACTTTATGAAGACTAATGTTTCCTTCTTGACAAATGGTAACTTGAAGAAAAAAAATTACAGAAAATTTCTAAATAACTGAACGTTATTGAAAATTATATTTAAAAAAAAATTATTGAAGGATAACTTCATTTAAAATAAAAGGAAACTTATTTTTGAAATAACAAGACATGATGGACTAATTATGCTATATTTCTGCGGACTATTAACAAAACTCGTTTTTTTTTTTTCTTTTGTCAATCAGGTGCGACTGATTGACAAAATTCGCAATTTTTTATCAACGACCGATTGACAGATTTTGCAGTAATTTTCCATTGCCAATTGGCAAAATTTGCAGTCTTTTCAAACAACCAATTTGCGATACTTGCGATAAATTGACGCAATTCGCGATTTTTTCAGCGATAAATTTTCAAATTTCGAGATTTTTTTTTCCCACAATGGATCAACGAAAATTACGATTTTTTCTGCCCCCGATCAAATTATTTCGTGACTTTTTTGATCTGCGATCGATCTTCGAAATTTTCAAGTTTTTTCCATGAACGATTGACAAAATTCACGATTTTTTTTTAACGAGTGATTGGCGAATTTTGAGATATTTTACGTGACAGATTGACAATATTCGCAATTTTTTCCCAATGACCAATCGACGAAACGTGATTTTTTTCCCTGATATACATTGATGTAATTTGCGATTTTTTTCGCGCAATAAATTGGCGAAAATCGCGATTTTTTTTTACACGCACAATCGATGAAATTTGCGATTCTTTCCTGCGACCAATGGATTTCTATTTTATGATATTTTTGGGACCGACATACAAATTTTGTAATTTTTTCCATGAGCTATTCAGGAAATTCGCGAATTTTTGGGAAAATTCGCAATTTTTTTCACGAGCGATTGACAAATTTCGCAATATTTTTGCGACCAATTGACAAAAATTTCTTTTTCTATCAATTGTCAAAATTCGTGAGTTTTCCACGACAGATTGACAAAATCGTGCTTCTTTCCCAGTCGATCAACGAAATTTGCGATTTTTTTACCTCATCGACAAAATTCGCGATTTTACTGTGCCCGATTAAATTCGTGATTGTTAACTGACTATAATGAAATCTGTAATTTTTCCCGTGGCGAACTGATGAAATTTGCGATTTTTTCCCGCAATAAGCTGGCGAAACTCTGGATTTTTACGTAGCCGATCAAGAAAGTTTGCAATTTTTCCGCAACTCTTCGACAAAATTTGCGATTTTTCTGCGTCCGATCAACGACATTCGCGATTCTTAACTGACTCTGAAGAAATATATAATTTTTACACGACAAATTGATGAAATTCGACATTTTTTATCGCGATAAACTGACGAAACTCACAATTTTTCCACAGCCAGTGAACAAAATTTGCAATTTTTTCGTACCTCATTGTGACAAAATTCGCGATTTTTCTGTGCCCGATTAAAGAAGTTTGAAACCTTTCCGCACGACAAAATTCACAATTTTCCCTCTCGCAATCAACAAAACTCGAAAATTTTCCGCGCCCGATAAACGAAATTTGTGATTCTTAACTGATTCTGACGAAATTTGTAATTTTTCCCGCGGCAAATAATTACCTAGATTAATTTTAACACAATTATTCTAATTGGTAAATAAATCATAGCAAATGTAAATTTCCAACTGGGCGAAAAATGTCCGGACCAGGATTCGAACCAGGGATCTCCTGGCTGAAGCCGCCAGTGCTCTGCCATCTGAGCTATCCCGGACGAATCTGGTGGAACTTTCTCACCCAGCTAACTTTAATGATTATAGCATCTGGTCTGAAACCTAGTTCAGCTCAACAGAATAAATCCATTACCTGAGATTTATTCTGTTGAGCTGAACCAGGTTTCAGACCACATGCTATAATCATTAAGGTTAGCTGGGTGAGAAAGTTCCACCAGATTCATCCGGGATAGCTCAAATGGCAGAGCACTGGCGGCTTCAGCCAGGAGATCCCTGGTTCGAATCCTGGTTCGGACATTTTTCGCCCAGTTGGAAATTTACATATAATATAATTTCAATATTTTATCAAAAATCTGGAAATGTCAGGGAATTAAATAAAATTTCATGATGTAAATAAGTACAAATTTTGTCCCATGACGGATGAGAAAAATCTTCCATGTTTTTGCAAATCATTTTATTGTTTTCTTTAGAAATTTCACTTAAATCACCTTCTTCCTGAAATTTCTACTTTTGCCACCCCTATATTCACGCACAGTTTAAAACTTTCAAAACTCATTTTTTGAAAATTTTTTGCAATATTTGTGATTTTGAAGTAAGAAAACTAATAATTTCAAATCTCCTCAGAAAGATTTTCAAGTCCCTGCGAATCCATAGACATTAGAGATGGGAAAAACAGTTACTTTTTGTTAACAGGTTCCATCATTACACTGCTAGCTTGGTAACATGTTACAATAACCTAATAATTTTTTAACACCTTTCTAGAGACTAAAAATTTGTTGAAATTTGCACTTTTAGGGTCTTTCTTTAACCACTTCACCGGCTGCCCCGAGATAACTCGGGGTTAAAAGCACTGTTTCCCCATACCTGTTTCCGGTGAAGTGGTTAAATTTAGGCCATTTTTATAGATTTTGGTTAAGTATTTGTAGGTAAAAAACATTTTTTGGACTTTTGGGTAATATTTTGTTTCTTTGAAATATTAATGTCTGAAAAATGACCTAAGCTCACATTTAAAACGTAGAGGTAAAATTTACAAAAAGTCAAAACAGGTTTTCGAACTTCAGCAGTGGACATAAAGACACACTAAACAGAATTATGCATTTATTTAAAAAGTTTAACATTAGAGTCTATATCCAACATGATTCTTCTTTTATAATTACAGCATCCTACTTTCTTAGTCCCCCCTAACCTAAGTCTGAAGGTATCTGTACATAAAGGAATAGTACAAAAAATTTTTTTAAATATCTTCTAGCATTCAAAACTCTCTAGGATTTAAGATGTCCCTAATTCAAATGTCATTCAATGTCTAGAATAATTCTTAATTTTTTAAGGTGAAAATTCATATATTCAAGTAAATTTATCGCTTATAAATTTATCTGCCTAAATAATTAGACTATTTGATAGATATCTCACACTTATTCCTAAAATGCACAACTCTCTCTCCCTCTCTGTATATATATTTTGAGCATTCCTTAATATGAGTGGTTACAAACATACCCCCTTTTGACATTAAAAAGGGATGTTTAAATATCTATAAAAAAAAGAGACCAAATTAGAGTAATTATATATATATATATACATAAATATATATTGCTTACAATATTATTTAGTCTCACTGTTTACATATCGCTGCGACCCATAAGAAAAGAGACGTGTCTTGCAAATATTCATTTTGCGTTTTTTTCCCCATTAACAGGTCTGTTATAAGTACGTTTTGCTACACAAACAGTTTCATAAGTGTATCTATGCGGAAAATCACTTTATTACGCCATATGTCCATTTAAGACCACAGAAGAGGGGTGGATTGTATGGGGAGGTAAAATTACCCAACCCTCTAAACCTCACCTCATCCCACGTCTTCTTTTTTAAGGGATTTATTCTTTTATGCAAGTTTTCATTCCAGCATGCAGAGCTAAGTGCTATAATTTCATGTTACAGTAAAATCATGATAATTGTCTTTTGCCTCTCCTGTGAAATTTACTTTTGTCAAGATGTGACACTTTTATTGCGGGTGAGCGATATATTAAATTAACAAAATTCCTCATACTAAAATAAATGTTTATGTATTCCCAAGCATTTTTTTTTTTCACATTTAAAAGTATTTTTCGTTTTTTCTGAAACACTTCACTTTTTCATATGTGTCACTTATCGAATAATGGTGCGATGCAATCAACTGTGTATTTTGACCTATCCGTTAACAACATCCATTAACATTATGGGATATAAAAATAATTTAATAAAATCTTTTAAACTTAATTAGGTTTAAGGCAAAATTTGTTAATTAAAACATTCCACTTTCATGATATTTCCACTTATATGAACAAATAGCTTTTAACACGGCCGTCACTTTCATATTTGACAACAGTGATTATTATTTTTTCCAAATTGATTAAAGCATTTTTTTAATTTTTACAGATGTTCCTATAAAATAAGAATCTTATTGCTTTAGTAAAATTAATTTCAAGAAAAAAGTTTTTTAGCGGTCATAGTTATGACAAAAAGTGCAATAAATAAATAAATAGCTTTACCGCATCTGTACCTAACATCAACAGGACATATAATTCAACAACAATCGGAAAATACTTTATCTCACCTTAAAATATCCCCAAACCACAAAAGAAAAAGTGCGATAATAGCTTACAAATTACCTCAAAATATACCCAGCCATGCAAATCTAACTTACACCCTTAGAAAAACTTTTCCTCCCCTCTCGATGACATAAAATTATCAGATTCTCATATTACCAGTCTAGATAAACAATATATTCAAAGCAATAATATATATTTTTAAATAATATAACTGCTTCATAGCTGTGTATTACAAAGTAACTATAATCTCTCACAGACGTGATTAAATTTTTTTACGCATTCGACTTTGAAATAACCACAAATTCATGCCGAACCAAACATAATATTTGAACATTTAACAGTTGGTATAGAATATTTGATGCTGACAAATAATTATTACTGATAGATACTTTTTATTCCTAACAACAGAATGAGGAGAAAAGTTTAAGTTCCGAGCAGATGGATTTTGCCTTGGAAAATGAAATGAAAATAGGTGTTCGCTTTTCTTTTCATACGTAGGACACGATTTAATGATACATGTTGACTTTTCATTTTCATACATGGGACACGGTTGACGTTTGTGTTTTGTTTTTTAAGCTAAAGTAGGATTTTCTTGATTCTTTTGTAATAGTGGATTTTTTTTTCACTTTTTCTTAGAACGTTATGAAGAGCTAGGAAAAAACATTTTGCGATTTTATTTTCATTGAAATATAAAATTAAAATAAAGCTAAAATATTTTACTTTTTTTTGTCTTATTTTCAGTTTTTCACAAGGGAAATTGATAAATAGTTATAAAATTAATAGGCAGTTTCTGATATTCTGTTACTAAAAAACAAACTTTAAAGCAATAACAGTGTTTTTTTTAACTGTTATGTTAAATAATGCCCACCTCTAATAGACATAGAGAAAAATTTGTCTAAGGCAGAATATCGTCTATCACGGAAAATTTTCTCACTCCCGGTCGATTCTGCCTTAGACAGAGTTTACTGTATACATAATTATTAATTAATTATACGTGTATAGAAACACATCTCTAACAAAGAAACATACATATATATATATATATATGTGTGTGTGTATATAAGTTTCAAATAAATACAACTCTTATATTTTATTACTTTATGACAACTAATAATAAGCATTTATCGATAATTAACAAAGTAGTTAAATAATGAAGAAAAAATTCAATATTGGAAATTTAATTTGTAAGTACACACATCTTTTCAGTTATTTAATATTTTGCATTTAAATTAATTGCAATAAACTACTTAAAAGTTTGCTTTTAAGAAATTAACATAGAATATGTTTTAATAAAAAATTAACCATCTTATAATTATTATTAGTTTAGTAGAGATTTAAATATGGATAAGATATATACTTAAATAAATATTTGCTTACTCCCTCCCAAAAAACTTTGCCACCCACCGGCTCCCTTAAGAAACTTTTGAAATTGCACCCTGCTATATTTATGTGTGTGTGTGTGGCCGTGGATCGCCGTAGTGGTTGTCTGAAAATTAAAATGAATTGGCAACCAATGAAAATATTAAGAATTAAAGTTAAATATACAAAATAATTAATTTAGAAAATGTTGCCTTTGAAATATTCAATGACGGAAGCTGAAAAATAAAAAAGTGTAAAATAACTCACCCGGAGATTGAAGGTACAGTTGACACATATTTTATTGAAATATTTTATATGCACTGCATGCATAATAATTTGAATGACTATTATTGGTAGAAAATTAAAATTTTCCTGGCCTGGAATACGACATATTTGTGTGAAGAGGAAAATATATTTACATGATATTGCACTATGTAAATAATCCTTCAAAATTGCTGAAATTGATGCAAACCTGAGAGTTCTCTATGTAAACTAATTTTATACTGTCCGAAGTATTATGTCCATAGTCCAGATTAAAGGTCCTGTATTTAGGAATATATTGGTAGATGAGAGTTTGAAGATAAACTAGAGATTGTATATTTTATACTATTGAAGATTTATGACGATAAGCAATAACTGTAAAATTGATGAAGGCACAAAGGATCACAGTGTTGAAATAGTCATCACAATAGGTTAGATGCAGACCCGTACTGAAGTTGTCGGAGATAAACTGGAGATTGTATATTTTATACTATTGAAGATTCAAGACGATAAGCAGTAACTGTAGAATTGATGATGGCACATTATCGGTGGAGCTCAGCTCGACATGGCAGATGTTTTTACGAACGGGAAAGGACACTCAGTTATTAAGCAAATCCTTTGAGGGCTATTAATAATCTCAAAGAAATGAATACATTAAAGTAGAATTGATGATGAAGTTTCAGCTGCTGGGAGTACAGAAAATTGACATGGGAGAGCTTACAGTTCATAAAATTGAAAAGAAAAGAACATTTCTTCGTCTGGCTCCAAAAACTAAAAAATGGCTTCCAAAATGCAGTAATGCTACTTCTTCCTGAAAAATTCTTAGTCTGGGGCTAGAGCCCCAAACATACGTGTGTCCTCCTCCTTACATTGTTGACAAGTCCCAGAGACGAAGCGCACATGGCCCCCCAAAAGATCGTTGGGCCGACGCTGAACTCAAATTCGCCAATCAGCGACCGGCACGTGCACATCTGAGTCATCACGATAGCGATTTTCATCGCAATCGAAATATCGATAACGATTTGTATCGTAATCGAAGTTGCATTCCCCCTGCATTCCTGAGTACCGGCGATATCACGCCGTGATACCAAAACAAGATGGAGGATAGAGTGACGTCATGACGTCCTTTTCTGCGAGGAAGAAAGATAAAAATGTCTAACTGCGTCGGGGAAAAAAAATGGATCGCGCGTCTTTTAAAACTGACAGAAGTGATTAAATTTTGTAATGCGGATATCTCGCTAAATTACGGTTTAAAATTAATGAAATTTTGGCAATCGCTTAGAAATAAATAGTAGCATCCAATAAAAATAGTTTTGGAATAAAATAATTAATATTAAATAACTTTTTTAATTTATATTTTCGGAAGTTAGCGATTGTAAGAAAAGCATTGTAAGTTACTTTAACGAACGATATGCCTTAATGTTTATATTTTAAAAGATTCGTACACTATTAGAATTATATTTAATTGCATATTATAATATTTATTACTTTGAATAATTATTAATTATAGGATTATTAACGGAATATAAATTATTTAGAATGCTTTTTATTTATTTACTTAATACGTTTTTAAAGTTGTTTTTGAACTTAAATATTTAAATTTAAATAGAGAAATAATGCAGACGATAAATTAATAATCTGAAATATTGAAAATGTAACACACCCCTGTTTGAAAATTTTATCTTCGGGGTCCAAAGTTGGCTCTCTGTGCCTCTGACCAAAACTTTTTATTTTTATATAAAATAAAATGTAATTAATTCATAAACGATACAACTTTCTCAAAGAGCAGCATTCAAAACACTTCTGCTGTTTCAAACTAAATTTCTTCTATTACTTTAAAAGTCTGCTGATTTTAACAAGCACGTGAAAAGTATCTTCAAATTCGAGTCATATATATACATTACTTGCTTTATAATTTTCCCTTATGCCTTGAGTCTGTCATGACTGATAGTTGTTACATACAGTAAAATTCATGGCAATAAATAAAGAGTGTCTCATTTGAGCCGATAAAGTTCAAATCAATGGGTAATGATGAAAATTTCCGAAGGAAGAAACAAGATTTTTGGAATATATAGATAGTTTTGGTCTGGCTAAATTTTTGGTAACATTTTCGCCGAAACTCTCATTTTAGGATGAAAACTAAACTGAATTTTCAGTCGATCTCTAAATGAACACTCCCAAAAAAGCAAAATTCTTATTTTGCAAACACTTTTTCAAACTCTAAGCCTATATTTGTATTCTTAAGATACACGTCCATTTTAATGTATGAATTAAATTATTATTGAACTCTTTAGATCCCAAGCTCCAAAAAACAAAATGACCTTAAAATCCCAACTAAATAGCCGAAAATTCTCCTCTTCCCCCCCCCCCCCACTTTCTTTACGAGGTCAGTAGTGGAAGAAACAACCCACTGCTTTCTCTCTCTCGTCAAATTTAGACAGGTGGTAGCATCCCTCTGTTTATCATCCGGCTTCATTCACAGATAGGGAAGTTAAGAAAAGAAACACAAAGACTGAAAATTTTCGAAGATTACTTTTTGTTTATTGCATGTTTTGTTTTTCCCCTGGAAATTTCAGACAAATATATTTTATGTTTATAGAATTATGTCATTTCTATTCAAATTTTCATTTAAATGATGCTAATCATGATGCATAATTATCATGCTAAAAAAAGAGTAATTGCAAACTGTATTTTGAATTTTAAATCATAATTACCCAGAAAAATCTTTTAGTTCAAATAATTATATTTTGTAAATATACTACTACATATGAAAATTATCGTAACTTATATGTATTTTAACTAAAGAGTTTATATAATCTATAATTAAAAATAATGTATAAATTCAGTTACGAAGTTGAAAATGTTTACTTAGAATGGATAGCATTCTAAAAATCAAAATTCCATTAAAAAAAAAAAAAAAAAAACGCTGTAAAACTACTCCAAAATTTTACAAAAATCAATAGCAAAAAAAAAAAAAAAAAAAAAGTGTCTTCTTAAATTTGGAAAATAAATTGTTTTTTTAATGTTTCTAAAGATAAAGAACGCTTTTTTGGAACCATGGGTAACTAAAAAGGAGTTAGTATTTGCTTTTGTGTTTATATTTTTTAGGTTAAGAAACATCTGTCTTTTTCAATAATAACAAAATATGTAGAAGATTAAATTAGAAGTCTCCAGAAGAATTTCTTTCATTAGATTTCTTTCCTTTCATTTTTTCTATTAGCTCTTCCTTCGGTACGGACTAGTCGTATTTACTTTTTTTTTCTGTAGATCAAGACCTTGGGTGTGCATGGACTGCATTTTTTCTCGTCCGTTGCAGACAGGAAATTAATTGAATTATTTTTTTAATATTATTAGTTTATTCTATTTTTTAAATCAAACTTTCAGAAAATCATAGAAAAGTATTTTAATTTCGATATAGTTCTGTTAGTTTATTATCGTATAAAAATGATAAGGTTTGAAGAATAACAAAACCAGATACTTCGTAGCGTAAAAATAATAATTAGAAATTTGCACGTAAAAATAGTAATTAAAAAATTGTGTAAAAATATTCAAAAACTCTGGCACATAGAGAGAGAGAGGGGGGGGGGGGTTTACAGAGTATACTCTTTCGCAGAACACAACTATGCATACAAAATCAATTGTATTGAGAGGAATACATGATAAATAAAATTAATGGAAAAAGAAAACAATAAATTTCTAATATTTTAGCATGTAACTGTTTCAAGAGTTCACATAATAGAAGCCTCTTCTTCAGTGCAAAATGAATTTTATTAAATTTAAAATATTAAAATACTAATATTTAAAAACAATAGAGCAAAGTTTGTTTCTTGCTGTTCGTCTGTTGTCTGACTTATTATTTCATCTTTATTACCCCTTTCTTTTATTGCCATGTGATGATTGTAGAAGAGGCTCCTTTTATGAATAATTGAAATATCTGAATTCTAAAATAAAAGCTTTCAAATTCGCAAATTGAAATTATTTCTACTTCGAAATAGATGTACAAATGACCATTTTCAAGTAAAGCTAAAAACGTAATTTTTTTATGTCGCTGTACTGCCTGGAAATGTCAAAACCTTACACCATCCGTCACTAAGAGGGACCACCCCTTTGACAGCACACCAACCCTATTGAGGGGAATGAAAATCCTTTCAGCTAGAGATGGTTATTATGGCATTCTGAGCACTCGGGTGATTTCGGCTATTATGGGATTCAAAAGGTTAAATTAATTATAAAAAATTAGACAGACTTGACTACATTTAAAAAGCAATTAAATTAAAAATATATACATAGAAACATTTAATTAAAACAAAAACATACAAAGTACATGTTTCTCTATGTCAACGCATAGCCTCATCAGTACTAACATCAACTACAACAACAAAACATCAAACTCGCTCTGGACTCAGTCAAAGTCAAAGTTTTTCTTTTGGAAGCAAGAAATATTCATTAGGAATCGAACCTGATTCGTTCAAGGTATATGGGTGCATAGTCTCATCAGTACTAACATCAACCACAACAACAAAACATAGAACACGCTCTGGACTCAGTCAAAAGTTAAAGTTTTTCTTTTAGAAACAAGAAATATTCATTAGGAATCAAATCTGATTTGTTCATGGTATATGGGTATAGCTTAGTGAACCATCTATGAAAAGTCTGTAATGGATGAATGTTTGAATAGCAGACATCTTAGAGTAGCAAGAAAATACCATGATCCCAAGGTATCCAGTGTAAATTGCTTCTATTTGTATAGATTAAATAAATAGTGTAAATAATGAAAAAAGTGTTTTGTGTGTGAAACAAAAAAAGAACAGACTGTTAGACAGTTTTGCAAAAATGTTTCTAAAGCCATTCACCCTACTTTACCCAGATCCCATGAAGGAATATAAAAAACAAAGTATACAACTACCTATTTCATCAAAATTAATACTAATTTAGTATTTATATTTTACCATACAGATATTTTTTTAAAAAGATACACACAAAAAATACATAAAATAAAATTGGGCAACAAGATATAAAAAAATAGCATGTTTATTTTTGACATTATAATACAATATTTTAATGCGTAAAATGATTTACCAGTCAATGAAGTCAAGCTTTAATAAATATTAATTTACATTTTAATTTATTTAGGGACCAATTTCAAAACTTTCAACTCATGAGTCAACCAGATTGCAGTCGATAAAAGTGCTAATGCTCCACTTTGATGTGTAGCCGCTAAAGGTTTTGGAACATGCGTTAGTAAGGTTGTTATACCAAGACTAACCTGTAATTAAAATAAACTAATTAACCAAAAATGCCATGCCAAACTATGTACATCTATGTACTATTGGGTGAGTGCAAAAGTTCTACCTGTTTTTTAGCGAAAACAGAAAGGCGGAGAACACAAAACATTAAACACCTATGAATTCACGCATGCACCATCATTATGTATGACCTCTTGCCATCTGTCTGTCAATAAGTTAATACCACGCCGATAAAATCCCTCTGTTTTACAATCAAAACAATGTTGTAACACCGTTTTTACAGTCTCCACATCACTGATGGTTCGATGAGCAAAGGCATTGTGTAACAATAAAAAAAAGGTGATAAATCGAAAGTGCAAGGTCGGGGCTACACGCCGGCTGAGGAAAAAATTCCCAACCAAGGCCCAGTTATTTTTGCCGAGTCCTTAAAGCAACATGAGGGCTCGCTTTATCGTGTTGAAAGAGAACCCCTCTGCGATTGATGAATGCTAGCCACTTAGACGCTGGTTTTGCTGACAATTTGTCCAATTGTTGGCAGTAGAGGTCTGCCTTGATCATTTGGTTTGGTGCGAGTACCTCCTAGTTCGTTATTCCCCTGGCATTAAACCATACACTGAGCAAAACATTTTTGGAATGGAGTCCTCCTGTTTAGGTCGATGGAATACCCTCTGCAACATCAGCACGTGGTCCTTTCATGTTTCACATTACGGTACAGTACCTGCTTCTCATCACCGTTACAATTCGGTTAAAAAAAGATTCCCTACTGCTACAGGAAAGCAAAGAAACACAGGTGCTGATCCTCTCTTATTGTTGCCTTGCTGTAAGCTGGTGTGGTACCCACTTATCGAACTTAGTGATGAAGTCAAGCGCATGCATCTGTCTTTTGACTGTTTTTCTGTGTATCGAGAACGTTTCCGCTAATTCTTCGAATGTTGGATGTGGGGAATTTGCTATGGTTGTGTCCAGATCCTTGTCAGAAACCACTGATAGGCACCCAAAATGGGCATGATCTTTACAGCTCCTCCATCCCGGAATTTCCTAAACCAACTGTAGCATGTGCTATCTTCTACGGCATCGTCACCATACACATGAAAAATGCTGCGGCAAACTCCGGCTGCTGTATCGGCTTTAACATACTCGTACCGTAAACAATGTCTGACGGGGTCTTGCTTTCTTGCTATGTTGTTTCCCGTTCCGCATGAGTTCTTCTGACAAATGTTGTGCCTATACATACTCTAGTGCTCCACGTGTTATTATCCATTTTCCTGTCCTCGAAGCATAAGTTGTAACGACTGTATTCCACTTGACATTTACATATGCTCAAAACGGGTAGAATTTTTGCACTCACCCAATATATGTAACAATAGTCATCACTTAAATTGATAATGGTTGTTCTAAGAGAAAATGGATAACAATATCAGAATGAAATTTTACTTAATGACGTTATGTTTATGGAAAAATAAGCATTATCAAACAACAAAATAATCATTCTTCTTCTGCTTTGTACGAAAAACATATTTCAGACACAATAAATAAGTTTTCATTCATATTAAAGGCAATTTACGACTAACTTTTCTCTTCTTGCCTTTAATAAATGAAATAAAGTAAAAAAGAAACAATCTAATGGAAACAAATATATTTCGTGTCCTTTGGCATCTGATACATTATCTATAGAATTAAGAAAAAGTCTGCAACTCATCCTATATTTAATTCTAATTAGGGTATCAATGATTTTAATCGATTTAAATTGGTGATTAAATCATGATTTTAATCAACTGTTTTTTTTTTTTTTTAAATCATTGATTAAAATCATAATGATTTTCTAAAATTGCATAAAAAAGTATTGAAATTTAAGATGAATATAATTGGGAAAATTTCTATTGGTATTTTGCCTTATGAATAAGCAAAAAAAGCATTAAATAATTGTTTGTAAGCTTAGGTTATTCCTAAGACTTATTAAAAAAAAAAAAAAAAAAAAAAAAATTAAGCACAGTAAGTTTGCAAAAAGCAAGTTTTTATCTGTCATAAAAAATATTTCATTTAATAATGATATTTAAGTCTAATATACATAATTTGCAATGTCACTGTTTTCTTTAACCAATCAAGTTAATATTTCTTTTCTATAAAATAAGCATAGCAAGTATAATAATTTTTTTGCAAATAAAAGAATAAGTAGCCAGTATGTTATTTTCTCATTCTACTTTTGCAATAATAAATTTATAGCAAATTGGAGCTAAAGAAGAATGAATGAATAACACCTGCTCAACAACTATTATAAAAGAATGTATAAGGAAAAAAAAAATTAATTTGTATAAAAATTTTAAGCTCAGAAAGAGCTTCTTCGATAGAGGTTGAATAAATGTTTTTTATTTTTTTACTTTTGAACTCATGTACACTAAATAAAGAAATTAGTTAGGAATTGAAGAGGTAGTTTTTTTTTTTTTTTTTTTTTTTTTTTTTAATGTAGCATTGAATGTTAATAATCCCTACAGAGTTGTAAAAATGTTATTTCTTTAGAAAAAACAAGATATTGTTAAATCATGTCATTATTTAAAGGTATTTTTCAATTTGTGATTCATAAAATCCTTAAAAATTAATGTCACTTTATTTATCCTATTAACAATTATATACTTTTTTCTTATATCATTACTAAAACTCATGAAGTAATGTTTTCTTTTTACTGAACTAGTGCCTTTTTTGGGAACTAGCACCCCTTTTCTTTCTAGAATGAATACTAAATTACCATATTAGAAATTAAAGCATATTTTTTTTTTCCTAATTGGAGAGTTAATTGTTAAATAATAATTTCAAGCATTGGTAACAATTTGATATTAAATGCAGTGAATAATAATTTTAATAACTGTAAATATCAATAGTATTTAATATAGTTTTAGATAATTATTACGAAATATTAATGTCATGTAACATTATTGTATACTACTAATGAAAATGAATGTGCATTTGATAATTACTCTAATTACACTAACTAAGAATTATAATTAAAGCTTAAAAATATAGATTAGGCTAGCAATTAGAGGTTTAATTATTTTAGAAACCCAAAAGCATTGGTAGCTAGTCCGTATTTTAGTGCAGGGAATAAAAATTATAAAAATTCAATTTAAATAAAAAAATCTGATTTTTTATATTTTTTTACACTTTAATTCAAATACCATTTAATATTTTATGCATCTACATACTTGTATTAATCCCATGACAAACATGCAATTCATTGCTAGTCTTGATCTACGTGACAATGGTAAACTTCTGGACTTCAACCAGAGGGCAGTTACAATACAAAAAACCAGTTCTCCCTAAAATAATTATTCAATACATTAAATATATGAATATGTAAATATAAAAAGACAGAATAAAATCATTTATTTTAAAATAATTTTTGTTTCATGCTAAATTCATTGCTCTGTAAAATTCTAATTAGTACCACAGCTAACATTAGGCACTCAGTTGTACTTACATTCGACCAAACTGCTGGTCTGATTCAGGTGGAGTTTACTCTATTTACTTTTGCAACTAGCTGTGTTAATTTACTACAATAAGTGCTACATATAATTACAAAATTTTTACATGAAAGTACAGTTTTTTTTTAGAGGAAAATATCTGAATACAGTTAAAATCAAATAAACAGACAACAATACTTCCATTTATACTTTGTTTTATTGTATCAATAATATATTTTTAAGGTTCTTTACATCTTAAGATTAATATTCTTAAAACCTTGCACTTTTTAAATAGGGTTAAGTACATCTGCAGTATAGAGTAATTTTAGTGCACATATACTTTAAAATAAATATCACCACTACCATGATACTTGGTTTTATTGTATCAATAATATTTTTTTAATGTTCTTTACATCTTAAGGTTAATATTCTTAAAACCTTGCACTTTTTAAATAGGGTTAGGTAAATTTGCAGTATAGAGTAATTTTAATGCACATATACTTTAAAATAAATATCACCACTACCATGTCAAACTACCTAATATAAAAATACTTTTTTTGTTTTTGGTGAATAAAGAACTTTTCAAATAAGAAGACTTATTGGAAAGCATCTAAAACTACCGTGGCAAAGTTTTGAAGATAATTTTGCATTCTATCCCTTTGGCAGGTTAATTAACTTTGACAAAGGGATTAAATGATATAAAGAAAGTTTTGAGGATTTTCTACCAACTTTCTTTTTTTCATCTGTGTTAACAGGGGTTTCACAGTTCTTACTTTTCAATATCACTATTTTCGAGTAGTAATCTTCATCTTATTTTATCACAGAATTACAGTCACTAAACAAGGCAAACGATATTTTTCAAAAAAGTCGAGTACACGATCAGCTAATATCAGATATGTTAAAGGAAAGGACTGTATATTTAAAGTGCAAAGAAATTCAAGAAATAATTCTGGGAAGAAATGGATTAAAATTTGACTGTACCACAGCAGTTCTTAATGTCTTCTCTAAATGCAGAAAATGATAACTATTTCTTCCCAATAATTTAGAAATTTTAAAAACTGTTTTCAGGATTGCACTCTTTTTCTTTACACACCTTAGCTTTAAATCTTTTAGTTGTTATTGTATGATAGTGAGGATAGAATCTAAAAAAGGATAATACTTATTTTATTTTATTTTTATTTTATTGAATGAATAACATGTTTTCTTTAAATTGTTAGCTCCTGAAACATAGTAGAACACAATTAAAGCACCTGAATCAGGTTTCTATACAGATGTAAGAGGTATTTTAGAAAGGGTCACATTCGGCAATATATTCTAAGCAATATCCTTTAGTTAATAATTAAGATATAACATTTAATTTCTGTCTAACAATGCGAGAATAAATACTTAATAACAATCAGCAGTTTGAAGGAACACTACTCTGATATTTGACTTCTTCTGTTTTTGATAGCAAAATGCTTCAATTCTACATGCAAATACAGTAGACTTCCGATTATCTACCATTTGATGAACTGTCACACCCCCCCCCCCCCTTTCATTTTTTTTTTTTTCAGAAATGAACAATAAAAGCTTACATGAAAAATGAATCCGAGTGAGGTGGCGCTATTCTGCAAGAAGAAGCAAATGCAACCCAAGTACTTTTATTACGTTAAATTCATAATCTTGCTACAGTAAAAGCACAAGCAAAATGCAAACAAAAATGTACAATGGATTATTTTGGATGAAAACAGGTACTTTATACTTACTCTGTAAAATTCTAAATCCGTCTCATAAATTTATTTTTTATTATTAATTGGGCTTTTTATTCACGAAATACACAGCAAATAAAAAAAGGCATTTAAATATTGTTATTTATAAACCGACAAATAAAAATGTGTTTTTAATAATGGTCAGATTTGTATAAATAGATGCATGCCGTGCGTGGAAAATTTTCTGCAAAATTCGGAACTTTGAGGAAAACTTTTTAGAAAAAAAAAACGTAATTTTTATTCTTGTTTTTTTTTTTTTTAAATACCGAAAAATTAAAAGTATTCCCCAATTTTATGTACGATTTATTTATTGTTTGCCAGATGTGATTCTGTTCTGAATTTTCTGAAAAATTAATGCATTCAGCTACGAAAATTAAGAAAAAATCAGCCATCAGTCCGAAAATTCAGACAAAAAATATTGAAATATTTTGTGAATTTCTACAAATAGTTGCCAAAAAAAAAACCAATTCCGTCAATCGTTTGCAGAAAAAATCACCAATTTCGTCAAAACATTGTGGAATAAATGCGAATTTCGTCAAAGGAGTGTGGGAAAAAGCATGAATTTCTTCAAAGGATCGTGAAAAAAAAAAGATTTTTGTCAAAGAATCGCAGAAAAAACGCAAATTTCGTCAAAGGAACGTAGAAAAAAACGAATTTCATAAAAGCATAGCGAAAAAGCCCAAATTTTATCAAAGGGTCACGAAAAAAATGCAAATTTCGTAAAAGAATTGCGGAAAAAAACTAACTTCGTCTAAGGATTGTGAAAAAATACGAATTTCGTCAAAGGGCCGCGGAAAAAGCACGAATTTCGTCAGATGATCGCGAAAAAAAGCTAATTTCGTCAAAGAATTGCAGAAAAAACACAAATTTTGTCAAAGGAGTGCAGGAAAAAAAAAAAACGAATTTCTTAAAAGCATCACAGAAAAAGCCCGAATTTTGTCAAAAGATCTCTAAAAAAATGCAAAGTTTGTAAAAGAATCACAGATGATAGTATTATAGTCATCTCCGATCTTATCACTTTCCGGCAGTATCTCCTCTTCTATATCTTTTTCTATCTTTTATTTACTTTATTAATATTATTTACCTTTCATGAAATATGCCTATTTACTTTATAACTTTTACTATCTTTACGCATATCTTTATCAGTTATACTTATTTTCCGTCTAACAGGTTTGTTTACTTCCTATTAAATCCCTTTCTATTAAAATTAAAAATTATTTTTATATCTTTATTAAATATACCTTTTATTAAATTAATACATAACAGAAATAAGTGTCTTTACTTACCTTGCTTTATTTCTGTTATTTCGTTTTCTTATGTTTCCAGTCTTACTTATTCACCATCTCAATTCCTTGTGTTTAATTCTAAGTCTTTACTAATATCGATCCTCACGCAATCCTGTTCACCTCATTTCTCCGTATGACGTGTGTTTTGCCGATCGCCACTAGGTGGCGTCTCTCTGGTCACTGCACATCGTCATCATGACGTTTCGTCACAATGGCTTCTCATTCGAGAACCATCGGCCGGCTGCTCCTTGCATTGCATAATAGGTTTATTTCTGTTCAATCAGTAGTATATATTTCTTTACGTTTCCTTCTTTCATTACCTGAATGTAAGCTGTCTAAAGTGTTCTGACTTATATGTGATGGTGTCGTGCTCTTTTATGTTTAGTTGTTCGTGTGTCAAGTGATGTCTTCTTACTTTACATTATGGTGTTAAATGGAATAACCTCCTCTTAAGTTTATATTACGCCCGTCTTATGATTTCAACTCCAAGTTTAACGTGTTGTAACTAATCTACATATTCGAGTTTCTCCCGCCGATACCGTATCCATCGTCAACGAAATTACTTGCAGTTTTATTTCAACTGTATCTTTCCTTCATGTTGAAGTGTTTCTTTAAAGCTAGCAGCCATTCATTAAATGGCCTAGTAGTTGACTCATTCTAGCTATCGTTATTCATTAAGGAGATGTAGTATTTAAGAGGCACGAAGTTCCTTGTTATAAAGTGAGAGAAATGTGTTTATATTTCCATCCAGCTAATGTCTCCGATAAGAAGTGTTTCTACAACTGTTTGTTTATACCGTAATCAAGCTTCCGTATTTTATTAAGAGCTTGTTTCATAAAGTAGCTTTGCTGTGGATCATTGCAAACCACGGGAAATGATTAATGCATTACACAATAACCATGAAGTCTTTTTTTTTTTGTGGATTTAAAGTTGATGAATACATTGTGCAATAGTGAAATAGTATATTTAAGCATTGAGTTTTATTATATGTTAAAAGTTTATTTCTTGTGTTATCGTATTTAAATAAATGTTAATTTGATTTTAACTTTACTTGTATTTATTTCACTACTTTTATTTCGTTAGTTATTTGCTTTTCAGGTTTTCTACTTTACAGCTTTTTCAACCTCTAGGTTTAGGGACTTTTAGTAACACATCCACTGTTTAACTTAATTTGATCTCTGCTGCATATTTAAATCTTAATTACTTATATTTTAAGCCTTCAATAGAAAAAACTAATTTATGTCAAATAATCGCGAAAAAACGCGGTCAAAGTGCGAATTTCGTCAAAAAATCGCGAAAGAACACGAAATTTTTCAAAAAATCTCAAAAGAACATGAAATTTATCAAAAGAACGAAGAAAAAATGTGAATTTCGTCAAAGGATCATACGAAAAAAACTGATTTCGTCAATGTATCGCAGAAAAAACGGGAATTTTGTCAAAGAATAGCGGGAAAAAAAATGGGAATTTCGTCAAAGAATCGCGAAAAAAAATGTGAATTTCGTCAAAGGGCCGCAGTAAAAAATGTGATTCAGTTATTTCAGAAGCTATGTCACTTTATTTCTGTGAACAGAGTGACTGGCATTTTGTGCAAAGAGGTCACAATATTAAGGTTTGGGCTGTTTCTAAATTCATTGACAAAATAATTGATAAGTATTCTCCTTCTTATCATGGATATTTAGCTTTATTTTTTTTAACCAAAATAATTATTCTTTAATTAAAATTAATTAATTTTTAATTTAAATTGTAATTAGTTTAAAACTACTGTTTTTAATTTATATCATTAAAATATAACACGTTATTTTATTAAACATTAAATTAATTTGCAGAAAGTTTTTTACCCAATATTTAAGTGCGCAGAAAGTTTTTGGTTTTATATAAATCTGATAATGGTCTTGTACTGTATTTCGATTATCTGCCACCCTGTCGGCCCCGTGACAGATAATCTGAAGTTTACTGTATTGCTATATTTTCAAAAATAAATATAATACCCCGAAAACTTGAGTTGCTGCCTCCAATTTTTTTCCAAGCCTACGTGTGGATTTTTAAAATTAGAGTACTACATAAGTATATTAAGATTGTGAAATATCTTAAAAACATTAAAATAAATCACATATCTGCATTCATATTATCATAGTACATCAAAATAAATAAGTAGCTAAATCATAAAAAAATGTATATAAAATCATTAAAATAAGCCTACATTGTAAAGGAGAAGAATATGTTGAAATTAACACAATTTACATTTCTGAATTTTACTAAGAACTGTTCTTAAAAAAAAAAAAATCAAGTATTAAAAAAACTTCTAAAAATTACCAAAATTCTGTGATTAAACTGTGTTGTTGTAGGATTTTCAGTTATATTTTTCCACTTGGGTGTCAAAGCTCCTATATCAGATGGTATCCATCTGTCAGCCATTTTTGGAAAAGTATTATATACTAAACCAGCTTCTATTCCAGCAACAAAAGCACCTACACAGGAAAGAAAAATCCTCATCAGGGGAAAACTTTTAAAGTGTTTTTGCTATTTATATAACAAAAATCATACATTTTCAATCTGAAATGAAAAGATTATCTGACAACAATATAGAAATAAAATTGTCATACATATTGACCTAAAATGATTTTTAAATGAATGTAGTTTATTTACATTCAATTTTGAAGAAATAAAATGGGTGATACTTTCATTTTTAAGATTCTCTAGCATAGTTGAAAAGTGTTTATGAGTTCGGTTAGTTTGTCTGCTGTCTGTCCATAAGTGTTCTAAAACATACTCGAATTGCCATGAAATTTTTATATGCTATTAGAGTATGCTACAGAATGTTCACTATTAAAATTGAAGCATGTAGCATGTATAGTTCATTTACAGGAACACACAAAAGAATTTCATTACATTATGGTCAATGGCAAAAAATAATTTGCAGAGCATTTTACTGATAGTTACGATATTCTACACTTAATGAGATTAATATGCATCACTGAGGTGGACTACAACATGCTTTCTCAAGAGTACAGAATAAGTAGCCTTTATAGGCCAATTTATATTCACTTACAGGGATGCTCAAAAATAATTATATTACGTTATGGTCTATGGGGGAAAATTGTTTACAATGCATTTTAATAAAATTATGATACTTCAAACATAATGAAATCACTGAAGTGCACGGCAACAAGTTTTGTATAGATTATGCAGTGCATAGCATTTATCATTCATTTACAGAGAGACACAAAAAAATTTGGTTAGAAGATTTAATATTATATAGTTTTAGTTGCCATTAAGCATTTGCAGAAATACTTATATACATAATTCCCTCCGGGGTTCCACAAGGCTGTAGGAACAAAACTATGACAAATGCAACAGAAAAAAACCTTGCACTAAATACATGAATAATTCAAATTCTTTTTTAACCACAGTCACCAGTAGATGGTAATATGAATTACACCGAAAGCAGGCAGTGAATTAAAATGGCATTCAGAGGCAAACAAAAAAGCATTCTGTATGGCAGAATTTGCAAAATTACAATCAGTGGTGATCGTACAGAGAAAATTTCGAATGAAATATTGAACAGAGGCATCCATAGACAATTCATTGTGGTACAACAAGTTTAAAGAAACAGGATGCTTGTGTGATGCGAAATGAAATGGTCGGCCAGGTCTCTCAGTAGAGAGCGCAAGTGATGTGCAGGAAACGTTTACGAGGAGCCCATCAAAATCAACTCATCATGCAAACCAAGAATTGGGGATTTTGTAAAAGTGTGGCGAATTGTATGCAAAAAACTGCATATGAAGCCATACTGAGCACAAATTGTGCAATTGTGCAAGTGCTGACTTTATGGGATTGTGTTTTGCATACAAACTTTTGTACCGATGTCAAAGCCAATGATTCATTGCTGCAGAAATTGATTTTTTAGTGATGAAGTCACCTTTCATCTGTCCAATAAAGTAAACCGCAACAATGTACACATTTGGGGTATTAAACACTTATGCAGTAATGGAACACGTTCAGGATTCCCCCAAAGTTAATGTGTTTTGTGCTATCACTTCCTCACATGTGTACGGGCCTTTTTTTACAGAGTGAACTGTTACCAGAGTAGTGTACCTCGATATGTTACAACTGTGGTTAAAGTCATAATTACAGGAACATCATGATGACTTCATTTTTCAATACGGAGCCCCCCTTCCCCGCCCCACATTTCTTACAGGATGTGTGCGAGTATTTTAATGTTCAATTGCCTTGACATTGGATTGAACGAGTTACTGCAGATAATTTTTCAAGGCTGCCATGGCCCCACAATCTATAGACTTAACACCATGCAACTTTTTCTTATGAGACTATGTCAAAGATTTTGTTTTTGTACCCCCTTTGCCATATAATTTAGTAGAACTGTGTGGTCACATGCACTGTCAATACCGTGGATTGTGCCATGTTGGAGACAGTATGCAGACCTGCCAATTTCTGAAAATGAGAAATAGTAGCACCCAAAATTCAAATTAATCTAGAGAATGGTTGGTTGTTTGGTTAATGTTTTTTACGCTGCAAATTGGGTTAACTCTGATTGCTTTCGGTTCAGACCGAGTTTAGATTCCTGCAGGTTGGGTTTGGGTTAACCCGATTTTTCTAAACTTAACTCTGTATATTCTTTCAGATTAAAAACTATCTGTATCATAATAATAAACATAGATTTTTGTCTGTGTGTGATGTTTCCTGAAGTGAGCACAGAGCAGGGGTAAAAAAAAAAAAATCAAAAATTCACAGAAAATTTTCTGAAAGATTACAGGAGTGGGGAGAAGAAAGGGATTTCATCACGGCGCTAATTATGCATTTTTCTGTGGCCCTTTCACGAAATTCTCGTTTTTTCCACGATGCTTTGCCGAAATTTGTTTTTTTTTTTTTGCAATCCTTTGACAAAATTTATGTTTTTCAGCGATCCTTTGACCAAATCTACGTTTCTTTGCAATCCTTTGACCAAATTCACGTTTTTTCCACGATCCTCTGACGATATTTCAGGTTTTTCTGTGATCCTTTGAAGAAACTTGGTTTTTTTCCATGATCCTTTGACAAATGTGTGTTTTTTTTTTTTCGTGATCCTTTGACGAAATTTGGATTTTTTACCCATGATTCTTTATAAAATTCATGTTTTTTTCATATTCCTTTAACGAAATTCGCATTTTGCTGAAATTCTCGTTTCTTCCACGATTTTTTGACGAAATTTGCATTTCTTTCACAATCTTTTGACAAAATTTATGTTTTTTCCACGATCCTTTGACGAAATTTGCCTGTTTTTTCGCGATCCCTTGAACAACTTTGTGTTTTTTTCACGATCCTTTCACAAAATTCGTGCTTTTCCACGATCCTTTGACAACTAAGTTGACATTTTTTTCTGCGAATGATTGACAAAATTGACTTTTTTCAGCGTGTGTGTTTTTTGCAAAAACTCGTAGTTTTAGACCAATTTTCTTAGCATCGTAGTTTTTAGCTCCAAATCGTAGAAACTACAATTTTTTCACAACAGTTGGCAGGACTGAGTATGGCAAGAATTGGATTATTGATTTGTGGTTTGTCGTGTGCCCAAGGGTTCATACTAAACACCTGTAAGGTCTGTAATAAAACGTGAATTATTTATGTATTTAGTGCAAGGTTTTTTTCTGTTTTATTTGTCGTAGTTTTGTTCCTATTGACCTGTGAAACCCCTGAGGGAATTATGAATCATCCTGTATAACTACACAATGTGATTTAGTACAGATATTGATATGTGTATTACGTTAATAAATATACATGTAGGAAATAAAATACCATATTCCTTCCAGCAAGCATAAACATCCCATTGGAAAGGAAAATTACAAACATCTTATTGCTAAATAACATGAAAATTATTGCTAAATATTATGCATTATTATGTAAACAGCATCATTGATTTGTATTATTTTAGTTTCCTTTTATAATTAGCATTTTTCATCATATTATGTATTGACTAAATGTATATTAAATTACTGTTTTGAAGACAAGATTGCAATTGAGACAATTGATAACAATTGAAAACAATAAACACAATTAACAGCAATCTATCCTCCTGGCACCTATCTTGCATAACTACAAATAGAATAAGCAGAAGGAAGTAATAATCAAGCGTGCTTTATCATAAAATAGAACTTATTGATGGTCTGGTATATCAGGCCGGCCAAAAAACATCCTAATACATTGGCCTTCTTAAACAAAAAACATTTAAATTATAAGCAAAGTACGCAGGATTAGGCTGAAAAAGAAATAACTGTGGCAGAATGGCAGAGTGTAAAATAAATGACATTAAAACGTAGTTAAGTTGAAAAATAACTAACATTTATTTTTATAAACATAATTAAATAAAGAAATGAACTTAAATTAAAAATAAACTTAAAAGATATTAAATGAAAAACAAACTTACAATTAATTTAAATTGCATACTCACAATGGCACAAGAAAAAACAGATGTATTTTCACATTCTTGCTCTTTAACATATTGTTGCTTTTACCAAATGCAAATCTTAATATAACATGCAAATGGTATTTAAAGGAGATCTTCGTGACATTATTTTATATGGATAGTTAAAATGAACAATAGGCTGGAATTAAAAAAAGATACTGCAAACCATTTTACCATCCTGCTTCTTAAAAGACAGGTGGTTTTTCTTTCACATTAAAATAACATATATGACTTCAATGCCAGCCGTTTAAAAACCTTTTTACTCCCCAAGCAACTATTGAATTTTTATTGTGAAATCACGGCAGTTAAATAACTGAGCTTCTCTTCATGAATTATATTTAGAAAATAATGTTTTCCCTTTTAACATCTTCACAAAAAAGGAGAAAGATAAAATTGGCATGCTCCTACCTTTATTTTCCGCGTTGATCAAATCCGCGTAAGGTAATCCAACCTGCTATAAAAATCCAAAGTGAATCAGCACGAAAATATTCCACTCAGTAACAAAAGAGGGCACAGGATCACAGGACTACACTATTTAATTAAATTAACATAGATAAAGTTAAAATTAAATTTACATTCAAAGTTATATATTTAATTAACATATTATTTCTTTAAGATTTTTCAGAGCGCAGACACACTGCGTGTTTTGCTTAGGGCATATATTTAGAGACTGACTAAAAAAAGAAAGAAAAGTTTTCAGTTCATTAGTCTTTCTTATTGCATCTCGTTGTGCAACACTTTTATGTATACCAGATGTTGGAAATTCCTTTTTTTTTTCTCTCTGCACGTGAAAAGAGGGAAAAATGGGTAGTTGGTTTCCACTCAGATAAAATAAGATTTCATCTATCAAATGCAATCTTGAAACACAGCTGTAATTATTTCACCATGTCTTGCAATTTCGGTAAATCATTATTCACTTTCTAACACCCCTGCTTGATTTCTGAAGTTGCAATAGTTCTTAAGTTCAAGTTGTCTCTGTGTTTGATAAAGTCAGGTTTGGGAAGGGGCTTCGTAAAGATGTCTGCAGTCATTTCCTTACTGGGACAATATTCTAATTCTATGATTCCCTTCTCTCGTAAATCTTTAATTGAATTAAATTTGATATCCACGTGCTTTGTTTTTGAATGATGTTTATAATTTTGAGTCATCTTGATGCATGACACATTATCCTCATACAGAATAATTGGTAGGTTTTGGTTTAAATCTAGATCCTTTAATAGCTTTATCAACCATATGGTTTCTTGTGCTGATGTGGCTGCGGAAATATACTCAGCCTCAGCAGATGATAATGCAACTGAGTTTTGCTTTTTTGTTGACCAGGAAATCGCTGCATTTCCTAATTTACTTAAATTTCCTGTGGTTGATTTTCGATCACTTTTATCTCCTGCCCAATCTGAATCTGCAAATGTCGTCAGAATCGGATCATATTCGTTGCTTATAACTAATTTTAATTCTTGTGTTGTTTTTAAATATCTTATAACCCTCTTGACTGCCCTCCAGTCTTTTTCTCTTGGTTTCTCATTTCTGCGACTAAGGATGTTAATAGCCGCTGAAATATCTGGACGAGTTATCGTAGCTATGTATAGCAATGCCCCTATGGCTTGTCTATACTTATGATTATTAGGTAGTAAATTTTCATCGTCATCTAAGTTTAAGTAACCTGCCTCCATCGGAGTATCACAAGGTTTAGAGTCCTTTAAATTAAATTTTTCAATCAGTTCTTTTATTTTATTTTCCTGATCGAGTGCATAAGTTCCTTCTTTAATTCTTTTTATGTTTATGCCTAAGTAGTAATTTACCATACCTAAATTTTTCACTTCGTATTCTTTACTAAGTTGTTTCATTATTTCATTTATTTCCTTAGTATCTCCTGAAATTAACAGATCGTCGACATAAATGATGATATAAGTTTTATTTCCGTTAGTTTCTCGTGTGAAGAGACATGGATCAGCGGTGCTTTGCACAAAACCTAGTTTGTTTAAACTTTCAGCTATTTTAATATTCCATGCTCTTGCTGCTTGTTTTAGGCCATATATAGCCTTTCTTAGCTTACATACTTTATTTTCTTCACCCGGTTTAATATGTCCTTCTGGTTGCGACATATAAACAACTTCTTCTAAATTTCCATGGAGAAACGCGGTTTTAATATCTAAAAGGTTTACATTTAAGTTTTTGTGAGCTGCACACGCTAGAAATGCTCTTAGCGTTGTATAGGCTACTACTGGTGCAAAGGTTTCATAATAGTCACTACCAAATTTTTGAGAATAGCCTTTCGCTACCAATCGCGCTTTGTATTTATTAATTTCTCCATTTGAATTATATTTAACCATAAAAACCCACTTATTTCCAATTACTTTTACGCCTGGTGGAGGATCAACTAGATCCCAGGTGTTATTTTTTATTAATGAAGCAATTTCTTCACTAGTTGCTTCGTACCATTGGTTTTTCTCATGTGGATTGTTTAGATTTTTAATATCTTCGAAATTTTTCGGCTCTATAATTTTATTTTCTTTAGTAATGTATGCGAGTCTGTCTGGTGGAACACCTCTATTCGATCTTTGTGATCTTCTAGGTTCATTTGTTGTATTTTCCTCACTGTCTGTTTGTTTTTCTTCCTGCATACTTATTATAATTTCTGAGGAATTTTCCCCTGCTTTTTCGGGTTGTTTCTGAACTTCGCTATCATTTTTCAGATTTAAATTTGGTGTTGTGTTCGAATTAAAGTTTTCTAGAAATCTGACGGTTCTTGCTCGTATAATTTTATTATTACCAGTATAGATCCTATAACTTTTAGATCTATTGTCGTAACCGACAAAAATTCCTTCAATCGCTTTATCATCAAGTTTTCCTCTTTGGGATTTGTCGAGATAAGCGTAAGCTTTGCAGCCAAACATTCTAATGTTGCTTAAATCCGGTATTTTATTTGTCCATAATTGGTATGGAGTAGAATTGTGAGCTTTCGTGGGGAGTCGATTAGTTAAGTATACCGCTGTATTTAGAGCTTCACCCCAAAACTTCTGAGGTAGTTTCGCTTCAGATAACAGGCATCGCGTCATTTCAACTAGTGTACGATTCGTCCTCTCCGAAACACCGTTTTGAGCTGGAGAATTTGGCACGGTTAGCTGATGGTGTATACCTGCTTCTTTTAAGTAATTTTCTATCTCATCACTGGTATATTCCCCGCCGTTGTCAGTTCTTAATTCCTTTATATTGCGACCGAATTTATTTTTCGTTATGGCTACGTACTCTTTTAGTTTAGTGATGACTTCACTTTTCTTTGATAAAAGAAATACCATTGTAAATCTACTGAAATCATCAGTAAATGTGAGAAAGAATTTCTTTCCTCCCATACTTTCTGTTGGCATCGGGCCACATACATCAGAATGAACCAAATCGAGAATTTTACTAGCTTTGTTTGTAGCTTGTTTAGGATACGGAACATTTGTTAATTTACATTTTATGCAACTTTCGCATATTACTTCATGTTTACAATTTTCCATATTAAAACCTGTTGCTAAACTTTTAGTTTGCAGTTGCTTTAAAGCATTTATATCTCTGTGTCCGAATCTCCTATGCATGAGTTCAATACAGTTTTTATTCTTGCATTGATGAGCTAAATTCGCATAGTTTACTTGTTTATGTTTGTAAAGGTCTACTTCATATAAATTACCTTTAATTTTCCCTTCTATAAAGGTTATGCCGTTTTGGATTAATTTACAGGTTTCGTTTTCAAAAATGAGTTTACACCCATGCTTCACTGCTTTATTAACAGACATTAAATTTGACTGTATTTCTGGCACGTACAAAACTTCATTTAAAGTAATGTCGTTTGATTGTGTTTGTAATTTTATTGTGCCTGTCCCGTGTGAAGCAAGAATTTTTCCGTTTGCAATCGTGACTGTGTTCTTATTATTTGTATCAATGTCACTGAATAGGTTTATGTCGTTACAAAGGTGTGAAGAGCTCCCTGAATCAATTATCCAGGTAGATTTATTTTCAATGTTCGCGTAAAAGGAACAATTGTTTTGAGACACCTTTGTATCTAAAGTGGTTTTGTTTTCTTTGCTACTATTCCCCAGAGTCTGTGTGTTTGTTTGTACTTCTACTTCCGGAGTGATTTTGTTCGTTTCAGAACATAATGCAGCATTCTGTCTCCCTTTATTCATTGTTTGGTTTTTAGAATTTGAATTTTTATTCTTAAGGAACCAACAATTTAATTTTATGTGATTTCGTCTTTTACAATATGTACAAAACATATTTTGTTCTTGTTTGCGATATTGTGGTTTAGTATTATTTTTTTCTGCTTTGTACGCATTTTCGCGCGACGTATTATTCGAGCTATCTTGTCTCCTTTGATACTCATCGGTCAATTTTCCTTTTATAAATTCAGAGTTTAACTCCTCTTCATTTCTCGCTTCAAGTGCGATAATCAAAGTATCATAACTCGGTGGGAGGGAGCATAAAAGTAACGCGGATAAATGCGTGTCCTTAATTTCTTCCCCTATCGCCTTTAATCTGTCGGCTGTTTCTAGTATTTTTACGATATGACTTATCATATCTCCGTTTTCCCCGAGTTTTATACTGTATAACTTTCTGAGTAAATATAATTTGCTCGAAAGGTTTGCGCGCTCGTGTATAGTTTTTAAAACATTCCAAGTTGTCTTGGCTGTCGTTTCATTTTTCACATAAATAAGTTGTGAGTCTTCTAAAGTTAATATAATTGTAGCCCTAGCACGATTATCTCGCTTAGTCCACTAAGTAGTTAGTGGTGTTGGGGGGTCATCCTGTGTATAATTAAATAAATCTTCCCTCATTAGGAGCATCTGGGTTTTAAAACTCCATTGGGCATAGTTATGCGGATTTAATTTTTCGATATTAAATGTTTCTTTTAGGGAGGAGGCCATTGTTTTATCTTTAAAAGGTTTCTTTTATTTTAGTTTCTTAACTTTCAAGAGTTTTCGTTTATTTTCATTTATTGTCACAATAGTTTAAATAGAAGAGAGCGGTAACTTGCCGTGTTCACAGCCTTCAGTCTGTTCTCATAATCTATTGAATTTTTATTGTGAAATCACGGCAGTTAAATAAATGAGCTTCTCTTCATGAATTATATTTAGAAAATAATGTTTTCCCTTTTAACATCTTCACAAAAAAGGAGAAAGATAAAATTGGCATGCTCCTACCTTTATTTTCAGCGTTGATCAAATCCGCGTAAGGTAATCCAACCTGCTATAAAAATCCAAAGTGAATCAGCACGAAAATATTCCACTCAGTAACAAAAGAGGGCACAGGATCACAGGACTACACTATTTAATTAAATTAACATAGATAAAGTTAAAATTAAATTTACATTCAAAGTTATATATTTAATTAACATATTATTTCTTTAAGATTTTTCAGAGCGCAGACACACTGCGTGTTTTGCTTAGGGCATATATTTAGAGACTGACTAAAAAAAGAAAGAAAAGTTTTCAGTTCATTAGTCTTTCTTATTGCATCTCGTTGTGCAACACTTTTATGTATACCAGATGTTGGAAATTCCTTTTTTTTTTCTCTCTGCACGTGAAAAGAGGGAAAAATGGGTAGTTGGTTTCCACTCAGATAAAATAAGATTTCATCTATCAAATGCAATCTTGAAACACAGCTGTAATTATTTCACCATGTCTTGCAATTTCGGTAAATCATTATTCACTTTCTAACAAACATCTCTATCGGAAAAACTGCAGCGAAGAAGGAAGAAAAACAAAAGCTACAAAAGTTTTATCTGCCGGTGAGATATGATGTTATTACGTCATTCCATCATTTACATATGACAGAAAAAGTCATCTGCCGTTCAAAGATTCTTATCTGCCGAATCCACGAAATTTTGAATACAGCTGTCACGGCGAGTTTCGTAACTCTACTGAAGTGACGTAATGAAAACGGAATGACGTCATAGCCAGCTTTGAGAAGGAGTTTGAAAAATAAACTCAAGCTAGATGGAGTGTTATTGAAAAGAGATTAACAAAATAAAAATAGCTGCTTTGAGTTGAAGTTGAAAAAGAAAGGTTAGATTAAAGATATGAATAATAAAGTAATTAAATAGTGTATCAGTGAACAAGGAAGGTTTATTTAGGCCAACACTTATGCTTGTAAAAGAGCCATTATTTTCTTAATTAACTAATTATTTCTACATTTAAAACCTTTTATCATGAAATCTACGTGTTAAAAGATAAAGGTATTACTAGATAAAGCATTTGGGTTTTATATATCAATTAGGTATTTTCTGTATATAATGTGAAGGCAAAAAATGTTAGATAAAAAGTGCACGAGTAGATACAATAATGTCATGTGGCACATTTTGCCAGATATATATGAAGATGCACTCTGAGTAATACATTTTTTAAATGATGAAACTTTTTCTAGAATTTTCTTACAAAATCAGAAGAGCAAGAAATATACAGAGGGCGTAAATTATGCATGAGTGTATGGCAAATTTTGGTACAAGTGTTGCAGAGGTACGAGATTTATTTTTGGTGCCAAAATGACAATTTTTGCCTAGCATGATAACCAGAAGATTTTTTCCTTTATATGACAACCTGGTGTTTTATAATAAAATTAAATCTGCGTGTAAATAAGTAAAATAAAACTAATGTGTGTTAAATAAAATTAAATGTATGTTATATAATAAAATTGCATGTGTTAAAAAAAAACAAAAAAAAAACTAACATTCTGATTTTGCATGCTAAGCCTAAGAGGTATTACAAAATGGGGTTTTCTCACCAATATAGGGCCAAAAAACGTGGCACCAACCCCAGTTCACCTACAACATTTGTTCCCAATTTTTTAAATTATTTATCGATGCTTTAAATACAAATTGGATTTCTTTACAAGTATAGTTGATGGCTTGACATTAGAATGGGCGATTCTCAAAAATTTACCAATCGAAAAAAATCATCATCGTAAAAAACACAATCGATACAGTCATCGGTTACTTCAGAGAATCTACAATCGATTATTAAAAGTATTGTTTTTACATGCTTATAAAGCAATTTTTAGTAAATACATGATAACTGAAAACAGATGGAATTAAGAAACAACAAACCGAAGGGAGGCTATAATGGAGCTACAATAGTGGAAAAGTCATGTGACGGCATCCCCTGGGTCAAAAAGTTGAAAAGGTGGAGTAGGTATGAAAAGGTAAAGGGAGTTTAAGTATCAAAAATTAGAATTTTTCGGCAATTAGCAGCAAAATGGCCAAAGAAATAAGAATAAAAAGCACCCCTAGTAGCAAAAACATGAACTAAATGGACGGTAAATGGGATCAATATTTTTTAGGGATTTTTCTACGTCACTTGAGATCAGTTCTATAATTTTCCCATTATTATAAGACTCTCTACTGTAATACATTAAATGTTCCCACCGGAGACAAAGTGGGAGGTGGGGCAAGGAAAGTGCAAAATATGAATAAGTGGTCACAGGGCTTTCTAATGATATATCACATGAAGGGTGTCGGCTAAATTTAGAAAAGTACCCCCCTCCCCCCTTGTGGGAGAAAAGTGGAGGAGGGGCGCGGATGTATATAACATGAAATAGTAATCACAGAGTTTTTCAATGATATATTACATGAAGGATGTCGGCAAAAGATAGAAAAGTGCCCTCCCCAGGGTTCCAACTACCACGCCCTCCGGAATACACCCTGCCCCCCTACCTCTTTTTGAAATTTTCATATATTATAAAATATTTATCGGAGGGTTCCGGAAAAAAAAAAAAAAAAAATCTAAAATGATAAAAATGCCACAATTTCAAAAAAGTTAGAAAAGTACCTCTCTGGGGGAGAAGAAAAGTTCATAGTACGAAAAAGTGGTCCGAAAACTTTCCGATGATATATAACATGACGGGTCCAAAATAAGTTTGAAAATTACACCACTCTTTCATATTATGAACCTTTCTTGTGGGGATGGGGCGAACAAATTTTTTAAATCACAGTGATTTCTACAATAAATATCATTTTAGATGTGGTCATTTTGATGGAGCCCTCCGGTAAATATTATTTATTAACACATTGACGGACACTTGCGTCTATAGCCGTCAAAGCGAAGTTCACTTAATTCCTAAATTGGCACCAGTATTTTAAAACTAAATTTTGCATTATTTAATGCACATGAAGTTAAGCTTTTACTTATTTTCATATATTTTTTCATGTAAATCCAGGTGTCAACCAATCATTATGCCACATAGTGAACTTCGCTTTGATGGCTATAGATACAAGTGTCTGTCAATGTGTTAAATATAAAAATTTAAAAGTGATTGAATTGTGTGAATTCTGGGGCGAAAGAGTGGACCCACGGGGGATGGCAATTTTCAAACTTTTTTTGGACCCGTCATGTGATAGAGCATCGGAAAGCCCTCAAACCACTCTTTCATATTATGAAACATTCTTCCCTCCCCCCCAATGTGGCCCCCACGGCGGGGGCACTTTTCAAACTTTTTTGCGTTTACATCATTTTAGATCGGATTTTTTCCAATAAATATTGTTTATAATATATGAAATTTCAAAAAAAAGGGTTACATTCTGGGGAGGGAGGGGGGCGATAGTTGGTCCCCTGGGGCACTTTCCTAACTTTTGCCAAGATCCCTCATGTGATATATAATTGGAAAATCCAGTGACCACTTATTCATATTAAGCACCTACTGTGCCCCTGCCCCAACTTCCCCCCCCCCCCCCAGGGGAATTTTTCTAAATTTTGCCAGCACCTCTCATTGACATACCATTGGAAACGCTTGCGACCACTAATTGTTATGCGTCTCCGGTGACCCTTTTCCCACTTTGCCCTCCCAGGGACACTTTTCTAAATTTTGACGATGCCCCTCATGTGATATATCGTTGAAATGCCCCGTGACCACTTATTCATATTATACAGCCCCTGTGCCCCTCCACCCACTTTGACTCCCCCCCCCAGGGATCTGGTTTGAGATTATTATTTTTTGTTTACAAGATTTTGCAGCGCATGCACACCAAGCCTGCTATACCGTGCTATATGCAGCGGGGACCCAGTTTGAGATTTCATATTACAAGATTACATATAAATCAGAGGTCCGCTAGCGGTTGAAGCTATCTAGTCCTTATTAACAATTCATTCTTGTTCACCCGCAGATAATTCTTGATAAGATCGAATTGGGTATGGTATAAAAGTAATTGGCAAACTGAAATCATCGAGAAAAAGTTTATACAATCGAAAAATATCGAGAAGTCCATACAATCGAGAAAATCGATAAAAACATCTCATTATCGCCCATCACTACTTATCATAAATTATATAACAGTTACTAAAATTTTTTTTTAAAAGTAAGGAAAATGCGTTACAGAATTAGCGATAATTACAACTGATATCAGTGTTAAACAATATAAAATAGAAATAAACAGGGGTTGAAGGGAAATAATACATACCACTAAAAGCAGTAAGAAAAATGAGTCCTTTTGCACCATGTGCAAATTTTCTGAAAGTCAATAAGCTTTTTGTAACTTGCATGGGCTGAGGAGGTAGTAAGAGACTTAAACCAGACCAAAGCATCAAACTGTAAACAACAAATGCCATACCAAGATGAGCAGCTAATCTATACTGACTGACTCTTGCCACTTCATCAGCTTCAAGTTTCTCTTCCAGACCACTTTTTACCATGTACCAACCTAATAAACCCTTTACAAAAATAAAATTAAATAATTATGTAATGTTTTATATTATTCAAAACAAGAATATTTACATATTGCACATGCACATTATATACACATAAAATTTGTTACTAAGGGTTCATACTCATTTTCCAAGAAAAAATCCCCTGATGTATTTTTCAGGATGTACAATTTTTTCATGTGAACAATTAACATCTTTTAAACCAGTATCATAACACCTCCTCAAAATAAAATAAAAACAAGGTAATCTAAAAAATAAAGTTTATACATCACCTATATAAACAATATGAACAGAACAATAGAGGAAGCACATTAATATGTGTAAAACAAAAACTGAGATGAAGTCTGTATGCTTTGTTGGGCTGTACTTAAAAACTTGATAGCTAGCTGCAAAAATTTAATTACCACTTTATGATTACCTCTTTGAAATGCATTATGAATAATATGAAGGCTGCAAGTGCCAATATCAATTTAAAAATGTCTTCTTTTTCTTAAGTTCCTCTTGAACTATTGTCAAACCTCATAATATTAGATAGAAAGTATGTCTAGTGACTGAATCTATGTCGATGCGGTGATATCATAAATCACATGAAGAGCAGCAATTGTCCTCAATTTCCCAGAATAGTCAGTTGTTTTCCCATGTTTTCCCAGGTTTGCGGAATTTTTTGCATTATACCCCTGAGATTCCTCTGATTTTTACAACCCCAAATTTATCCCCTGAATCCCATAATCCCCTGATTAGTATGAACCCTGCAATACAAATGTGAATGTATAAAAGTCCAAATTTAAAGTGAGGTTTTCAAGAAATATTTTCCTGGTCAACAATGTAAAATTTTTCTGACACTTTAACAATCTCATTTATTTTTAAATATAAAAGCATTGCAAGCATTATTACCGAACAGATCTGGAATCAAATAGCATTTTAAATTTTTTGATAAATGTAATGCATCTTGAGTTACAAATGATTGTTATCTCATGACCAGTGTTTAAATTGCATTAGTTTTTTTTTTTTTTTTCATATTTTGTGAAAATATGTCAATAAGACTTTTGCCTTAAAAAAAAAAAAAAAAAAAAGGGAAAAGTTAAAAATTTCTAATATATATCCAAATGCTCACAGGAAATAATTATGAAACTATTGAAAAAAAAAAATCAGAAATCCTTATTTAGAAATATCATCATTAAATATATAATTCCGATCATAAGATGTATATATAAAAACATATCTACCCTTTATATATCAAATCCTAATGAAACGAATTTATGAAACGGATATTATGAAACAGCTGAAATGAAGTGAATTTATGAAACGATTCTTTGAAACGACTGATTAAACAACTGATTATGTTTCACGGCGATTTCTCCTAAAATATGGAATACTTTGCAATGAAATTAACACCAAAAATCCATATTGATCCGCAGATCTCAAAACTGGTATTAGAATTTTTAAATTTGAATTAGTTTTCGAAATATTAATTTTTTCTAATTTTAAATAATTTTCTCTAATCATGGCAACTCAAATTTTAATCATAACAATTTTTTTTTTTTCATATTTTAGAAAAGGTTATTATTTTAAACTAATTTGGCGACCAGTTTGGCCTCCCTTAAATGTATGCTAAGAACAATGCTTTTTTTTTGTATTTCATTATCATTTTATTTAATACAAAACTTTCATTTAAAACTGAAACATTTAAAATTAATGGCTTTCACTTTTCTTTTTTTTAAACGAAACAAAAAGAAAAATATTAGGCGCAGATATGATATACGCACCGGGGTACCTAATTGGCGCCAAAATGGCGTTATTTTGTCTGACATGGTAACCCAGCTATTGTTGCTTATTTATTAATAAATGTTTATTTACATTTATTTTCTTTTTATTTAAAAAAAAAATGTTATAAACTGTTTTGTTCTATATTTATTATTTAATTTTTTTAAATTTATTGTTATTTCATTTCAAAAATAATAGAAAATAATTTAAAAATACATATGTAACTGGTATTCGAAAACGAGGTTTTCGCCAAATTGTCATAAAAAAAATTACGCCAAGCCCGGTGTATAAATGACATCTGTGTTAAATATTAAATAATGCAACAGTATGTAAAGAAAAGTTTTAAATAAAAAATTATGTCATGATTAACAAGAGATATTTTGTTAAAACTCATTTTCATTTTGAAGATTATTTGATTTATTTTTAATATAGTTAAGTAACTAATATATCCCCCCCCCCCTTCTTGCTAAATCAAACTGAGCAAAGTTAAACATATTTGGATATCAATACAGTGCTTTTTAACATTAATTATATGGATTTTATATATGAAAGTTGTACCATATTCAGTAGATCATGTGCATTTGAATTTATAAATCATGAACTTTAAAGTTTTTGCGGGTAAAAATATCATATTTAAAATAAAACATCCAGAAAACTCAAATTTATAAATCATGAACTTTAAAGTTTCTACTGGTAAACATATCTTATTTAAAATAAAACATCCAAACTTAAATATTTTCATAAACTTAAATATTTTGTTACGATTACATGAAATGGCATAAATTTCAGAAACCTATCCGTTCATAGTTTCTTTTCCCAGATATTTCTTTTATTTTTCAGGAAGGGGAAGCAGGCAATGATGTTTTATTAAATTAAAAGCGCTTTTAATACTTTTTAATTTATCTTCGTATAGCTACTGAATTTCTAAATTTGCAGCCATTTTTATTTGGTTGTCGCTATTTAAAAAACAGAGTATATTGGCATGTTTTCAGAAATACAGGTCTGGATGGGGATTGGCAAGCATAGCTCATAGGGGCAAAAATAACTAAGTGTTAAAAAAAAAAAAAAAAAAAAAAAAAGAAAGAAAGAAATTTTTAACATGACAGTTTAAATCGTGAAGTCAAAAAAAAAAAAAAAAGTCAGAATAAAAAAGTCAAAAATTGTCAAGCATGAAAAATCTACTAGCCCTGGTTTTGATATGTCTTTTATACTTTGTAACAGTGCAAAATTGGGGATCTTGTTGTAAATTATATCAATTTAACTTCTGATTTCTTTACATATTTCCATTAATATAAACCAATTATAACAGTAAAATTGAATAAGTAAACAAAAATGGAGTTTCAAGATATTTTTGAAGAATATGCGGCTTTAATTGTTACCCTTCTTGTAGTCATAAAAATGCCAGAGGGTGTGTCCAGAGAGTATACACTCTAGTTTTATATGAAAAACAGAGGGTATATGATTTTTTTTTTTTTAATCCTGAAGGTAAATGGCATATACCACAGTATACCCTCCACTAAGACAAGTATACAATTTATTTACTCTGATGTAATTTACATGAGACTACTATAAAAGCAACCCCTTTCCATCAAAATTTAAATTATTAAAAATTTTGTTTAACTTACTATAGACCTATATTAAACAAATATACATACAAACAAATTACAAACCCTCCTTTATTTGAAGTCACGTGATAATAGTAGCACTCTCAGCTTTAATGTGATAACATTAAAGGCTACTTTTTCATTATACGGACACCATTGTCACCAAGCATAATAGTTGCCGCAAAATGAAAATCACGTGAATTGAAACATTTGAAAAATAAAAGAAAAAACATTGTCGATAGTAAAGTGAGCATTTAAAATACATAACATTTGAAATTTACAACCTTTTACAAACTATTTTATTAAATCACAAACATATGATAAATGATCATAAGCTACATCTCCCTTTCGGATTTCTAGAACACATTCATACTTTCATTTCATGGTTTTTTGAACACAACCTTTTATTATGCAGAATTCCAAATTCCTGAAACAGTTTTATTGCAACTTTCTCATCATCTGGTCATTGCCAAATGGTAAAATCCATCTCAGAATTAGCAGTAAAAGTAAATTATAAATTTATATATAAAAAAAGTATTTCTAATTCGAATAATAGCAAGTTAAAAAGCTTTACGAGGTAAAGGTTAAATAACAATTATTCACGTGCTTCATGTTTCATAAATAGCAAATCACAATATTTCACATGGTTTACAATAAAAATTCTTTTCACGATCAGGGTTGAAATAATTGTGCATTAGCATACATCTTGGCATGGTGCCCGTATAACGGAAAAGTAACCATTAGAAACTAACAAAATAGATGTATTTCATGGAAAAATTGAAACAAGAAAGAAAAAAAAAGCCTTTCATTTTATCTCGCAGATAAAAATGTATTTAATAAAAATTAATAAAACTTAAATTTGCAATAATAACATAACAAAAAAAAGCTAACCTGACATAGGATTAAACTTCCAAAAATAAGAACACGTTTCTTCATTGCACTAGTAAACCAATTTTTTTTCCAAAAGTAAATTGCAGGTAAAAGAAAAACTGCTCCAACAGCACGGCCCCACATCCTATGTCCATATTCCATGTACCAAATCCATTTGAATTCATCAAGAGTCATATTTGCATTGTTCCTATATTTTAAATAAAAACTCTTTAAATACAATAAGTCTAATGGTACAGTTAAAGAGAGAGAAAAAAAAAAAACCTCCCCCCCCCCCCCAAAAAAAAAAGAAAGAAAAAGAAAATTTTATTTTTTAAAGTATACAAAAACAAAAAGTATTAACACAAATAAGTGCACACCATTGTTAGTGATTTTTTTTAAATAAAAAAAGTCAGATTTATTTGATTTAAATTGGATTTTTTTAAATCTGTAGGAGCTTCTGTTATAAATTAGCTTATATGTTTAAGTATGATTACGATTATATTTTTTTAAATATATAAAACCATATTTCAAGTTATTACTGACTATGAAACATTTTTATTGTAGTATAATAGTATAGCGGAAATGGTATGGGCACCCTCTTTTGTTTTTGACTTAAAGTGACTTTCATTTTGAAAAAGTCTAGATTTTTTACCTTCACTATCAACTATAAGAAGTTTATTATATGAGAGGAGGCAAAACAATGATTAATATTAATTATTTCAATTTGGAAACAAAGATTTACAAAAAGCTTTTGTTTATTTGGCAATTTATCATTATTTGGACCCAAAGAAATTTTGAAAAATATGCTTTCATGATAAATACTCTTTAAGTAAAAGCTTTTCCTACTCTTTATACTGATCTAATTTAAGTTTAATAAATGCACTTTTATAAATGTAGTTTTGTCATATAAATTTATATGTATTTAGAATGAAATTTAACAATCGTATTATATGATTTACAATAAAATTTAATTAAAATTGCTTCAAATTAAAAGTTAAGTTCCGATTCTGAGCATTGTTAATTTGACTTTGATATTGTTAGAGTTGGAGGCAACAAGAGATCGACTTATTCAATATCGAAATGTACAGACATTGTTCGTAATCGAGCAGTTACTTTTAAAACACACTTAAAACTTATCCAACTGGTGAAATCGAGTAAAATTAAATAACTCATGCAACATGTATATATAAGTTAAAAAAAAAAAAAAAAAAGAAACTATTTTATCATTTAGGTTTAAATTCATTACATACTGCACATTTAAACACTCATTTAAAAAGCAATTTCCAAATTTTTGGTTCAAATGCATTAAAATTGCATACATTTGGCAAGAAAGGTGTTGCTCGATTGATTTTTGTTTTGATTCAATTGTATTGAAATATTTCAGTTTTATACGGGAAAATACATATTTTCATCATTCATGTCATCATTCTGATTAAAGGAAGGGTTTTGCCCTCCTGAAATTTAGACTTTTGCATTTATTTATTAATTAATTATTTTGAAATTATTGCGTTAGTTACAAAGCCAATATCTCTAATAAATACTATAAACTGAACATCATAAATTACACTTTCAATTTCCCGGCATAAAACGAATATTGCTTGAAAGTTTAAACTAAAAAAGAGGATTATACACAATAATATGAGAAGGTAGAACAAAATGCATACTAATACCTAGATTTCTGTTTAATAAACAAGGGAAAACACATGCCACCATACTAAGATTTGTGGATTTGCATCTGATAAGATGATGGATGTATTAAAAAGATAACAAGCATATCCTTCCAATATACAGTCGAACCTCAATATATCGAAGTAACAAATTTCCAGAAAAAAATTCGATACATAGAAATTTCGGTACTATATAGAAGTGATCTTAGTTTTATAATAATTACTCCTAAAACATTAAAATTAAAGCTAATTTTCGTATACGGAACTTCATTTCTAATTTATATACGAATAACGTTAAATAAAAGTTAAAAATGAAAAAAAGGAATTAGTATGAAGGGTTTATTGAGTACTACATACCTTTTATAAAAACAATTATCTAGACAGTGGTTAAAAAAATACAAACAATACCTTGCTGAACAGCCAGTTTTGCGAAATGTTCATCAAAGAAATGTTCGCATTTATTCAGTCCACTAAAAACTTCACGTGGAACATTTTCTGCGAATTGAAGTCCACGACTTATTGTTTCAACCACCTTCTTTTTTCAATGGCTTGGAAATGTTTTCAGATTTATTTACTTCCTCTGGTTCCTCAATTTCTTTTTCAGATTCATGAAACGAATTCAGCATGTTTTCTTCTGTAGAATAATCAGCAACAATTAACTTATCATCGACTGTGAGAAATTCGTTAAGAAGAATACCGTCTGAAATGTGAGAACTCAAATTTTCCCAAGATAGTTGGATTTGCAGGAACACGTCCTGTTCTTCGATATCCAGTAATACACTGAACCCAACTTTTGCAAAACTGTTTTTTATTGTAGATTCAGAAACATCATTTTAACAAACTTTGTCTAATTCTGCCACACATATCCTCAGATCAATCACCTTATGTAAAAATTTTTCATTTGCGAATGTCCAGATAAGTCGTTGGAGAATATGTTTTCTGTAATGAAGTTTCATGTTTTTTATTACAGCCTGGTCCATTGATTGCAATTTTGAAGTGATGTTCAGGGAAATAAAAAGCAAATCGACATTTGATAATTTTGAAGACACATTAGAATGGGCCGGGCAATTGTCTACAATAGATTAATTTTAACACAATTATTCTAATTGGTAAATAAATCATATCAGATGTAAATTTCCAACTGGGCGAAAAATGTCCGAACCAGGATTCGAACCAGCGATCTCTTGGCTTAAGCCGCCAATGCTCTACCATCTGGCTATCCCGGACGAATCTGGTGGAATTTTTTCACCCAGCTAAGCTTATTGATGATAGCATCTGGTCCAGCTCAGCAGAATAAATCACAGGTAATGGAACTCCAGAAATCACTGAACCAGATTTCAGACCAGATGCTATGAACAAGAAGCTTAGCTGGGTGAAAAAGTTCCACCAGATTCGTCCAGGATAGCTCAGATGGTAGAGCATCGGTGGCTTCAGCCAAGAGATCCCTCGTTTGAATCCTGGTCCAGACATTTTTTGCCCATTTGGAAATTTACATCTGATATAATTGTCTTCAAGTAAAGCAATTTTTCTATTTTGATCACTCATTTTTCTATCCAATTTCAAAATCCACTTTTCAAAAATTTCACCTGTCATCCATGAGTTTCTATTAGAACAATAGTCAACCTTTAAAGACGTTACATTTTTTAATACTCTAGGGTTCTTGCTTTTATCTACTACAAATAATCGAAGTTTTTCTTTGCCACTCATGCTAGCGCCTACCAGTACTGTTATTCTGTCCTTACTGTTCTTGCCTCCACGACAATCATAATCTTTGAAAGCTAGTTTTGTTGGATAAACACTTATAAAATAGTCCCATTTCATCAACATTAAAAATATCATCAGCTGATAATCTTTTAGAATTTTTTTCAAATCACTGCTTTTCCAGTCATCGCAGACTGCTTCAGATACACTTCTACTTTCTCCGGAAATAACCTTTTCCTTGATGCCATGCCTTTGCTAAAATTCGTTCAGCCATCCGGAACTTTCTTGAAATTCATCACATCCAAAATATTTAGCATACTCCAATGCCTTCTCCTCTATGAGAGGACCAGAGATCGGTAAGTCTTTTGGTCTCAAACGCTCTTTAGCTATTTTAAAACGGCCTCGTCCACTGTATGCATGTTTTCGAATGTTTTCTGTTAGGTTCTATACTTTCATAGGATTTCATTACGGCATTCTGATTTTTTATAATAGTCAACACTGTGCTTGCGGGAATACCAAGTTTAGAAGAAATGTCTTTTTTTGTGCATTCCGCTATCTACATTCTTCAGCAATTCAACTTTATCCACAACACTAAGGGATTTTCTTTTTGACATTGTGATCAAAAGAAAAAGTAAAAGTTCAAAACGAATTTATAAAACTCTACTTAAATTTTCACTGAAACTAAGCAGACTTAGGAGTTAGGACCAACCATCAGACAAAATGGATAGCTAGAAACTGGATTCACCACAGAGACCCAGATTTGGTAATCTTTTCTTGAAGCATACATCTCTGCCCTCCGTCACGTGACGGAGGGCAGGGATGTGCACCAAACTGGTTTTCTCCCGGCAAAAGCTCCTCTGAATATCTCGCCGGATCTTAACACTAGAATGACGGTGAGGGGCCATTTTGGCCCATCATATAGATATATTTCGGTTCGAAATGGAATTTTTTTTTTCATTAAATAAGTTTAACCCCTTGAGGGGCGGCGGTGTATATTCTATCCCATCTAAATT